>JAPTYO010000004.1:10396821-15396821 GCA_036873135.1 Clarkia xantiana subsp. parviflora
CATTCAAACTATAAAAAAAATACAACTAAACATTTTTCTTAACTATATTGTTATAATTGTAGTATTCAATAGATTTTTTATATATCGTTTTAAAACTTTCAATGAGAAGCTATATTGAGACTTATAAGCGAGCGATATTTATCCATTGTTGACGGCTGTGACATTACATTGGACAATACCTTTTCGGATTAAATAGAGGAATATACTACATATATGTACCACTTATACACATTTTTAACATTCCACCGTGGATGTGACACCCTTAGAGCACTTCCAATAACAAGTGCCTAGTGCTTCCACATCAGCAGCCACGTCACTGCCAACTCATCAAAGTGGCACTGTTACAGTATTTGCTACGGTAAATGGCACTGTAAAATTGGCACTCTCTCCAGTAGTGGAGGTCAAGTTCAACTTCTTCATTGGGACCCACATAATTTCATAATTTAAATATAATTTTTGCATTATATATAAATTATATATCATTATATATAAATTATATATTCATATTTTTTTACAAATACGGACATGAAATAAATAATGAGATTCAAGTATTAGATGTTTTAATTAAACAAAATAGGGAAAATATATACAAAATTATAAAAATGTAATTGAATTTTTTAATAAAAATTTACATCTTTTTGAGTTAGTCAAAATATATCAATTGTGAATCAAATATCTGGATTCCACTTTTGACTGACGTATGTTGTTATTCTGAAATTGGAAAATTGACGTCTTTAGGGTAATAGTTCTATTATTTACGTACTATAATTTATTTTTATTTTAAAAAAAATTATGTTTCTTTTGTAATTAAAAATGATAAAAACATTATGAATATAACATAAAAATGAGCACATTATTTTTTTAAATAATGATTGCAATAATTTAAAAGTTACATTGCAATAAATATAAAAACAATAAATTAAAGTTGTCAACTAAAATAAATAAATAATTATATATATTTGAGATTACATAGAATTGTCACAAACATTACTAAATTGCCAGAGATGTTCGACCAAGTCCTGTTGTAATTTTTTATGTTTCTCTTTATCGTAAATGGATATTATTTTCGATATACATTTGATACGAGACCGGAGGCCTCGTGCTCACTTCTGGCAAAGATATGCCTTCAGCATAATTCATTGAATCTATAATAACATTGATCAATCAAATTCACGGAATCTATTATTTCACCATAATCAGTGTATATCTGTTATACGTTGATTGGCATATCTTAATTCAACATCATCAACATATTCACGTTTATGTACATCCATGATCATATTAGTAAATCGATTATTGCATTAATCATGTGTTTTTATATATGATTTCCAATATATGTAAATTAGAAATATATTATATATACATCATTCTAAAAGTATAATTTTTATAAAAATTTATCGTAAAAGATATATTTCTTTCATATAATAATATAATATAATATAATACGTAAAATATATAAAAATATATATGCATTAAAATAATATAATATTTTGTAGTAATTATTTTCCATATTTAATAATTTGAAATGTTATACTATTTCAAAATTTAGAATTAACGGTTATTCAACATGGTAACATATAAACAAATTAGATATGGAAATTTCGAAATTGATTCAAAGTTAAAAAGTAGTAATTTTGGTTCGTGTCGTTATTTATGTTACATAATATTCAAAATGACTGATTACGGCTCTTGTCTATCTGACTTAGCGTAACCGAATATATATACAATCAAAGAGATGAGCAACACAATCGAATAAAATAATATTAAAAAGTTGGCACCGACATGAACAGTAACTTGGGAGTTCCTACTAGTAGGCACTGTCTCACTTCACTATTCACTCAATAATGGCAAAACAGTAGTATTAGTAATCCTAGTCACGCCTAGTGGCGCCTAATAAGCGTCCAGTGGCAAAAAATGGAACTAGGCACTCTCATTTTGGAACAAGGCACTCCTATTGAAAATGCAAGTGCCTATTTAATCATTACCAGTAGGGATCAACAGTAAATGGCACTAGGCACTCTCTACAATAATAAATTTACAACATGGAACTAGGCACTAGGCACTGCTATTGATATAAATATATATATATATATAATTAAATTAATTAATTGTTCGTCTACTATTTTTACTATTAATTTTTTTTGGACGAAGTCTAACTATTTTTTTAATTGTTCGTCTAAATATGTATTTTTTTTCTTCCAAGTTTCGTATCCATTAATTATGGTTGGATCTACGTGCACAGCAAGTACCCAATTCTCTAGTATATATATAAATATAAAGAAGCAACACATTTACATCAAACTAGTGCAAAAATTGGGGCAGTAGTTCACTTGACAGTATTTGGTAGAATAAGTAGCATCTCTCTTCTAAGGGGAAGTTGTCATGATCATCAATCAATAATTGCTACAACTGTTGCTACCAAAGTTATAGGGAGATTGGAAATGATCCTGACTTTGATACATGCTTGAGTGCTGGCTAGAGCTGCTGTCAATGCACATTTCATGCTCCTCCCCAAACATATCTTCTTCTACTTCTTCTCCTTCATGTTCTGGCTGCTCTTGAGCACAATAATCCTGGGGGTCAACAGCTCTATCGAACATGATCTTTGCTACGGTTCTGTCTATAATGTTCGTCTCAGATTCCTTTGCTCTCCTCCTTTCCGTCGCCCTATAAGTAATTCATCATCAATTCAATTGTTAGATATAATGATCAATAACAGTAGATTGGTGGCATAAGTAAGTCAATGGGGTTCACTAATTGATGTTGGATCAAAAACTCACCTTTTATTTCTCTTATTTTTAGTATGTTTTGATGGAAGGGAGTTGGAGGAGTCATCTCCCATGTCTGAGCCTTTGTGCTGATTCTCACTTGATAATTGTTGCCTTCTGGAATTGTCGGCAAGGCGATACAGAGCATCTCGGAAACAAATACGCGTCTCCTCAGTCAACTGAACAATTTATTTAAAAATAATAATTAGTATGCAGCAAAAAGGAGATCAATTCAATTCCTGTTCTCATTATAATTGCTACTAGTTGCCTGGAAGTTTAGAGTATATAAGTGAAAATATAACAAGAAAGCATATATCCAACCCATAAGCCTAAGCATCAATTGTAATTATTTCCTACTTCTATTATATACTCTAACAAGTTTTCCTTATTCACCTGAGAAGTCACCATTTCGAGGCCCTGCAGCACAGATTCTTCAAGTGATATTTCATCAACTGTTGCCTCACATGCCTTCATGCTTTCGTGATGATCATTAGAATCACAAGGCACTGCAATGTTCGGCACCTTTGAAATAGAAAAAACAATCAATCAGAATTGAGCGGAATGATGCAAGCAGGACAAGATATACAGATCTCGCTCCATTAATTAGTGTCATCGTCAAATATGCTAGATTAAAACATCATACCAACAAGGCATACAAAAAAAGTTCTCTTACCAATTGGCCCTAAATTTTTGTTTGCTCAAATGGGACAGGAGAGAATAATATCAATCTACATTTACAAACTCGATATAACATGAACAGCTTTATTTCAATGAGCTAGCCTCTCAACAAAGTCATTTCCAGAGCAAGAAAGTATTTTGGGTACTTACAGAGAGCACCCCACCCCATTCAACACAACCTTAACACTGACATGCTGCAGATAGTAGTAACTCACTATATACTGATAACCGGACCAACCTGCAGACAGAAGAACTCAACCCAAATTTAACTGAAACACATCAAATTAAATCAAATCCGATATGCACAACTGATATACCTATATGTACCAATCAGTCAGTTACTTAGTTGCCATATATTCAAAGTGCCTCTTCTAAAAATTATATAAAATTATTTATAACGATTATGCAAACATTAATTAATTATTGAGGAATAAATATTCAACCTTAGCTGGAGAATCAGCCTCATTTTCATTGATGCACGAAGGAACATGCTGCAGGGTTTCATCAGCTTTTCCATTTTCCCAACTGGCGGATGGGGAAAGAAAATATGAGTTACAGTAGTCTGAACTGTCCATACATTGCACTTCAGTTGAGGGATCAATTGCTTCCGAGCAGAAACTATCCATTGGCCAACCCTCACATTCGCACCCAGAACCGCCTGTGCAATATGATGTGTGAAATTTCTTGTTTGCAGCAGAATCCTCTGATGAGGATGAGTTCCTGCATAGACAGACAATTTTGTACTATCAGAAATCTTTCTTTCATATGATTAAAAAAGCAATATAAATTATAGATGTCAGAAAGTAATTCCATTCCAGTATACGACCAAAAATTGAAGTAAATACTTACAGGATCATGTCATTTGGCCTTCCAATTCCTTCCAAGTTATCAAGCTGGAAATCAGAATGAGCCGACGAGATGTCTTTCCCCCATATATTCCTGTCTGAAACAGTAAATTGGTCCTTGAAAAGGACCTGATTACCGATCTGCTGACAAAACTCCCCAGCACCAGAATCTAGCCACTCCAAGTTTTGAGGAGGACCAGTTTCCCATTCGCACAAACTGTCAGGTGATGGGAGCCATTCTTGGTCCTTGGCGATTGTCTGAACATTAACACAGCTTCCAGAATACCATTCCATGAGTTCAATCTGCATCCACAGCAAGAGAGGGTATTACTTTTTTATTCCATGAAATCGCAAAGCGCAATCCAGCCAGGAAAGGAGTAGTGTATGTAGAATCATGAGATCTCTCTTTATAGAGTTCACAATTAACACAATCGGCCATTTTATTTAATAAATATATATTTACTGAAACCCTAATTTTTTCATCCACATCAACCTGATTCAATCACATGGTTCATCTCATGTATTGTTACTGTTCTAGTGCATCTTTGAACCAGAATCTCTTCCAGTAACAAGCAAACAATTATTCAATTTCTGGGTGAAAATAGTCAATCATCATTAGCTGAATTTGGTATTTCTACATCAGATCTGGATATCATATTCGATCCAGCTACTTACATAGCAAAACGAAATAGAATTGCTCGAAAACTCAACCAATCATCATCAATACAAAGAGAACATGGATGAAAACGGATAATCATTAAGGATAACCACCATAGAAACTGTAATCAGAAACATGGATCAATCAAGAACGCACCTGCTACTGAAGTACAACGGAAGAAAGTCAAAGCAGAGTAGGAGGAAACAGAGGAGGACGTAGATTTGCTTTGAGAAGTTTGGAGCCACAAGATGGAGAAAAGGAAATTGATTGTGGGAGAGAAGCTAAATAAGATGAAGGCGGCTACTTATGATTCTGTGCTCTGTATTTTTTTTACAGAAAGATATTATATAAAATATATTTGGTACAACTTGCGAGGCTGAGAAGAAACTAGAAATGTGGGTGGGTCCCGCAGAGAGGTCAGAGTAGTGGCTGAGAGCGCTCCATCTAAAACTCCATCCTCATTGGTCTGTAATCGGAATCTGGTCCCCACTATCTTATCTTATGAAATTAAGGGGTACTCCAGACATCACATATTACACTATTGCCATTTCTCTCTTTTTCTTTTCTGCCGACCTAAAAATGTGGCCCCACTTTAATTTTACTCTGAAAGGAAGAGATGCCAATCGAGTCAAATTTCGAAAACTGGAAATTTATTTATTTTTTGTGGGGTGGTCCTAAAAGTGGTCCCCGTTTGGAGGGCTGTACTAGTAGGATTCTTACAAGTTATACCATAATTAACTAGTCTTCATTTATATTGTATTGGTTCTTAAATTATAAAGTGATATATGACATCTTTCGATTTACGTGTTTATTAGCGAAGATTGAACCCTGATTTCTTCATCATTCCATTCTTCATTCCGTCCAGCAGAGCTACCTGCAAATCTAGGTTCGAACTCCACTAATCTGTATTCATCCGCACGCACCGCCACCAGCGCTACCACTATCATCTCCTCAGCCGCCCCGCTGCTCATATGCTGCATGTCTCTACAGATGTATGATTCTTTACAAATCATGATTTGATTAAGTGTCGCTGAATCGAAATGAAAGACATATGAAATTTAACTGTGTGTGGATTCCTAAACCTTGGGGTGATACATCCATTTTTATAGAAGATGAATTTGAAGAAACGAAGAGACTAACATTGAATGTTGAATAAGTGAAGAGTATTCAATTGAATGTTGTAGAAGTTATCGTCTTGAAAATTGAACAGACACAGCATTCCTAACATTGAATCAAACATGTGTTTTGTTGCTCTAAACTTAATTTTTTAAATTTAAACTTTAATATTTGTGTAACTAAGCAAACAATTTTTGAGACCCTCAGCTTCTAATTAACTTCCTTAATTTATTTCCATCATGATTAATATAATATATAGATTAAGCTGGCGGTGATCATTCAGCCCGTCATCTGGCCACCGTATCATGGGGCTCAACTGAGCCATTGTCGTGTGCTTATAGCTGACCGGTTGCAGTCAAACCATGTCGTGATGGGTAGCTAATACGTAATAGATATACTAGAAATATCTATTAATCAACTTACAAAAAGAGTGCTGACTAAGCATGCAATATAGTAAAGCATTTCAATATTTCATCATTTAATTCAAAAGTTTGGGTTCAAACTGAGCCGAGTCTTATGAATGAAAAATATTTATGACCATCATTTTACCTCTTACAGACTACTTATTGTGAACGGTAACCAATGAATGTGTAAAAATAGGGTGATAAATATCACTACATTCTTGAGTATTTTAATTAAATCTTATATTTATTTTTAAATAAAATATACAACCCACATTAAATCGTTTGACTGGCTCAAAAAAAGAGCCGCACTCATTATAAAAAAAAAAAAAAAAAACCAACCATCGATCTTAATTTTTCCTAATTTATTTAGCATATAACTGACTTGTTAAGCCACTTTTTTTTTCTCTCTAAGACAAATTAAATAAGCAAACCCTAATTATTTGATAATAAAAAACTTAACTTTCCTTGCTAATTATGTTTTTTCTCTTTCTCCTTATTACATGTAGTTGTATTTCACTATGTATTTTTTTGTATTTATATATTCACTAAAAAAACCAAATATGCACTTCAAATACATCTTTATCAAGAGAACAACTTTTCCAATACTTCCTCTCATAATAACTCTAGTGCAAATTGATTATTCTGACTATGTTCAACAACAAAAACAGCTTATTTTTATTTTTATGAATATGATAGATTCAATTATATTTGAGTTCGTAAGTCTTAAGTACATTTTAGAGTCTTTCTATTATGCTTTACAAACACCATATTTTCTAATAGATTTTTTTTTTTTTTTTTGGATTTTTCCATTATTCTAAATGTGAACCTATAGAAAAATTGATATTAATAATGTTATGATTTAAATTCTAGATGTACTAAAAAAATAATATTTTGAAAATTTTACCTATATTACATTTAAATCATCCATAGTAGTAATAAGAGTACAAGCATGATGCTAATGAAGTAAATTTGAGAAATCTTACATGGCTTAAAATTTATGTGTTTAACTTGATTGATTGGGTTCTTAAACTCATAACTCCTAGATGCGTTTTAACTTAAAATCTATGTGTTTTATTTTTCAGAACTGAATTGATATAATACATGGTGTCCCTATCATAATTTTTTTTATAATTCCGACAATTAATATGTTAACAAATACAGATTTCAATAAATTTTAGGGTTAACTGTACTTTTGGTCTCATATGTTTGAACATTTTTTACTTTTGGTACCAAATATTTTTATATACTTTTAGTACAAAACGTTTGAACTTTGTAGACTTTCGATTTTGTTCAATTTAGTCCCTCTAATACATCCATAACTTTTTTTGAATCAATTTAGTCCCAAAGAACCCAAATCGAACCCACCTCGATAGACCTAGCTATGACCTCTGGACTAGTTCCGACCACAGTCGGGGTCCCCCTACCCAGGAGAACCCGACCCTATCAGACTTAGTCCTAGGCTAGGTCCAATTGACCTAGCCTCGGGCTCAAGCTATCCTGACTAGGGTCCGACCTAACCCTGGACTAGCCTGGAGCTAGGTCAATTGAACCTAGTCCAATTGGGGCCAAATTGACCCAGTTAGACCTAACCAGGACCTAGCCCAGGGCTAGGTTTGAGAGGGTGGGGACCCCGATCAGGGTCTAGGTCTATCGAGGTTAGTGGTTCGATTTGGATTTTTTTTGGACTAAATTGAACAAAAAAATTAGGCATGTATTATGAGGAGTAAATTGAACAAAATAAAAAATTCAGGATAGATCATGTGATTTGCACATGTCATTTAACAATAAAAACTAACGATTACTTAACGAATACACTAAAAGTATACGAAGTTCAAATACAAAAGTATACATCTAATACTAATAGAAAAAATAATCAAATATATAAGACCAAAATTACCTCTGACCCTAAATTTTAAAGACAATTTGATTAATTTTTTTAGATTGCGTATGAATATTTATTCTAAAAGTATATAATAAACATGCTAATGTTAAAGATACTGTATTCTTAAATATGATATCCATAACACAACCGAAAAAAAAAACGGAGAGCTGGTTGCACGTTGCAGGACTCGGTGGATGCAGGACCGAATTGTTGTTTTATGGAAAATATTGAAGAACGTGGATTTTAGCTTTTAGGGGCAAAAATGGAAATGCATGAAATTGCCTCTATGCTGTGGTTCTTATCCAATCCAGGTGGAAACAAAAAAAAATCCAATCCTGGTCAGGACCAGGATATCAAAACCACAATCTTATATTATTATTATTAAAAAAAAACCACAATCTTTTACTTGGTTGCAAGAGCACAGGCGGGACCCACATTGCCGATTCCTTGGTTGGGCTTAACGCGCTCGACGTTTTTCATTGTTTATCTAATATATATATTATATATCCATCTGTATTCCACTTGTTCGGTTACATACATTACATTACATGACTAGCCATTATTTTATTAGGCGGGTGATGATAGTAATTGCTTTGACGAGCTCAGACATATCACACTTTTCGGAGGACCTTTCTGAATGGTCTTAAAATGGTTAATCTAATGCTGACTTGGCGTTTACATAAATTGGCCTCTTATCATTTTCCTCCAACTACCCTACAACTTATGCTTTAATATCTTGCAAGTCTTCTGAGTTCTGACCTTTATGGCACTTGAATTTATTATTTGTAATCGTTAACCTGAAACTGAAAGAAACAACATTATTTATTTTTAATGTAAAACATCTCTCCCTTTTTTTTGCTCAATAAATTTTATTAATAAAAAAAGACTATTACAAACTAATACAAGATAACAACTTAAAACAGCAGAAATAACACCAAACAACACAAAAAATAAGAAACAACACAGAAAAACATAACAAACAATCAGTCTCTGCTAGTCAGTCAAAATTCTTTTCATACAAGGCACCATATATTTATTTATGCACTCCACTACTGGACAAAATGCTCTAGTGACGTACTATTTAGAAACTAACCATTAATAGATAGACGCGTTTGTTGTTTACTTATGGTATCTCCTTGCATTAATTATGTATTAGTTGTGTGTGTTTTTTTTCTCATGCTTGGTATATTTGGTTTGATTCGGGGCAGCCGGGCAGGTCGTCGCAGGACCTGTGATTCAGACTGATTTTTTTTTTTTCTTTTTTCGCCGAAAAATTATTTTTTCTTTCGATCCTGCTATTTCTGCTTACACTATTTTGGAGAGATTCTCGATACATGGTTCTACCACGTGACATCTACGTGGTGTACTTCGACTAATTAAGAGCTGACATGTGGAAGTGCCACATGTCAGATATTGTTTAGTCGAAAATTCACACGTAGATGGCACGTAGTAGAACCGATGTATTGAAGAATTTCTCACTTTGCAGTGTCACAGCTGCTTCCAGATCTCTGCTTCGATCGGCTCATCACACAGCACCATTCATGGCTGATTTTGCAGCGTCTTTTCAGTTCAGCTCCATCAATCCTTTGCAGCATCTTCACAGAATCAAATTCGAGTTCAGATCTTCATTATTCATCATGCCGCTGTTCAGATTTGATGCTATTGATCCTGTGCGACTATTACGCCTGAGTTGTTGCCGATGGGAGCTAGTCCACATGAATTGCAGTTAATCTGTGTTTCGTTACCTGATTTGATACGAATGATAGATTTGCTGAATCCAGTTGTGAGTTTATGATGCCTCTGAGTTATGGATTTGCTGCATCAGTAGCTGTTGGAGCTGCTATGTGCATGTTCTTCAATTTACTTGACAACTCATGCTTCCATGCTGCAAATTTCTGCGGCTGATCTGCAACTTCTACTGTTCTTCGATCTGCTCTATCTTTCGCCTTCTAAGGTAAATGTTATTACATCATAACGTATGTGGTGATCTATTGATCTGCTAAATTGTACGTCTCTGTTGATAGCAACTCCATGCTGCTGCTGGTTTTTACAACTGCTCTCTTAGTGAACTGAATTATGATGCTCTGTTTGTTCTGTCATTCGCTGTTTCTTTTGCCCAAACCTGTTTCTTCGGTGAATGTTCTTGGAATCCTCAGCAACAAGGATGATTTATTTCCTTCTGTTTTCTTCTATCTCGAACTCTCTACAATTACTTCTTCTTGCTCCGATCTTTTCAGGTCTTTACATGGCTGATTCTTCTTCCACTACCCAGCAACAATGCTGATTTCTTCTTCTAATAATCTATTTCTGATCAATTTCGTTCAGCAACAGAGCTAATTTCAGACAAAAACAGCAATAACGCTGAGTTCTTTTCGATTTCAGCTGGTTCTGATATCAGTTATAGCTACGAAAAGCTGAGTTTCACTAGCAACAAAGTTGAGTTCTAGTTCAAATACAGTCACCAGCAATAATGCTGAGTTTTAAGAGTCGATTTTAGTTGAGAATCAGCAATCAAGCTGAATTCAGTTCGTTTCTATCAGCAATAATACTGAACTGAGTTCATTTCTGTCAGCATAAACTTGAATTGAGTTTTCTTCTTCAAAAGTGACAGCAAATACCTGAGTCTAATTTCTAAATTTACTTAAATGTCTCTTCTTAATCTCATCCTTGAATTTTCTTTTCTTTTCTTCTGTTTTTAATCTTAATGTTCAATATTCTTCTCCCATTTCTAATCACAGAAGCAGGTTCAAATTCAGCTGAAAGCAGTAATATCAGCACAGTTCATGTTTTTCCAAGTCGAGGTTAAGCCATACAAGCAGCCTCCAGCAGGTAGTAGAAAGTGTTCTCAGCGTGCTCAGGCCGTGCTCAACGCATTGCGCTCAGTTTAGTCCCAATGATATTCATAGTGCCACATCCAGTGCTCAAGTCAAAATTCTAGAGGTGAATTGAAGAAAACTCAAAGGCTCGGGACTGAGTTGCAAGCTGAAATTTGAAGGACACTTTTAGAAAGAAGAAAAAGTGTAGAGAATGTTATTGCCACTGTTATGGAGTTCTCTTTACTTGGTTGTGCTAAAATGTGGTCTTTACAATGTGGTATTCCTAAAATTCTAATTTTTGCAAAACCAAATCTGACCAAGGTCAAACAGCAATGTCACCGACTACCGAATACTCAGCCATCGAGTAAATCTAAGGTGTTTAAGAAGACGGTTACAGAGCGAAGGTATGCTGGATGGAGTGGTTAGGATTGGATAATATATTTAGGGAGAAGCAGGAACTCCATTTTGTGTTTGGAATTGTTGGTGTTACTTTAGTAAATACTCTATTTTGTGTTTCAGAGTTGTTGGTGTTACCATTTAGTTTGTTGTGCCTAAATATTAAGTGTTTCACATATGCATTGATGTATTTTTTTTTCATTCCAAATGAAAAACACCTAAAACTAACCAGTCAATAATCAAAGACACATAAACACAACAACAATAATATGTCATACAATCTTTATCAATAACTTTGAAATGAAATACACGTAAATGCAACAAGTCAATAATCAAAGACACTTAAACACCACCAACATATAAAGGCAGACACCTAAAAGCATTCAAAAATATATTTGATAACTTCTTAATTAACAACTTCCAAATGAAAAATACTTAAAAAACAACCGTTCAAATTTAATAGACCACGTATAATGATAAACACCTAAAAGAAACAAACATATTTGTGGATACTTTCAAAAATAAAAACCTTCAAACAACAAAAATGCAACATTCCAAAAATAAATTGGTATTATTCAACAACACGGTTACAAGAATTCAACATATCAAATTACAATAGCACACATATGTCTTTCAAATAGTACATGTCATACATTTAGAGATGCATTACAAACAAAGCTCCTATCACTAACAAACACAGAATGAATATGACAACTCGATATATTATCTCAAGTCTGTGGAATTTTACCTCCACTTCAGAAACCATTATCTTTGCCTTTACTACCAATCTGCCATCCTAATTGAATGAGGGCACATCCCTTCTAAAACCCACTGAAAATATTCACATCCTAGGTCCTTTCCCAATGACCATGACAAAATAGACTATAAATTTGTCCGCAACAAATAAACATTACATTTATAGTGAACAAAAGTACACTGAAATTAGGGTTTAGTTCATTTGAACTGAAGTTTTCCCCGTTAGTGTGTATATACACTGACATTGACGAATTTCAACAAAATTGAAGTTCAATTCAAGTTAAATGACATTAGTCGAGTTGAATTTAATTAATTAAATTCTCAAATCCATGTCATTTGAGGTTCAATTAGGGTTTCTGGAAATTTACATTGCAATACAGACATCCATAGAACCTTTTCCCGAATTGTCTGACGTTCAGGAGATTCTCACACCGCATAGAATCGACAGTGACAACAAATGGGGTCTTCGCATGTTGTCATTCTTCGCGCTGAAATACGACTCGATATGGAAGAGGATGAAATAACCGTTTTCTTCTCTCAAATCCAGATGAAGAACCCTAATTTTGAAGAACTCCCAATTTTGGAGAAGATGAAGTGCAAATTTGAACTGCCGCGATTTCTATTATTTTATTCAGGGGATAAGGGTTCCTTTGGTACCACTTCTTTGGGCAGAATCCACTTTTGGTACCACTTCTTTTTTTTTGTACACTTTTGGTACCAACGTTTTCCATTTTGTACCCTTTTGGTACCTCCATTAGAATTCCGTCCAAAATGGCCGTTAAACCCCCATGTGAGCTGCACGTGACCAAAAAATAAATTTGGCTGGACGGATTTACCCTTAGGGATAAATGTTCATTTGGTACCACTTCTTTGGGCAAAATCCACTTTTGGTACCACTTTTTTTTTTTTTTTTTTTTTTTTATTTTATATATTTGCTTTGTTTTGCTATCGGGTTTATATGGATTCGATATAGAATTGTCCCATATATACATTTTCAACTTTGTTCAGAGCCCTACTTAGTAATGTTGCAACTTATATTTTCGATCTAACAAAAGGAAACGTCGCATCTTTAAAAGTTTATATTATTGTTGCAGAGTGTCGAAATGTTTATTCTAGAGTGGTAAGGAATGACGTATCTATTTGTGTTTATAGAAAACATTATTAAATTCATAGTGATACTTTTCACAATACAAAAAGTTAATTTCAACGCCACGAACAAATAATTTTCTTATATATTGCACGAAATTCTAATACTTACAAACATATCTATCATACTATGCACCGCATTATTATCATATATCAACTGATACATGAAACATACATACATACATTACAATATTGGTTTTTACAACGACATATAAATTTCTTCGAATGTGTCAGACAAAAAGTACACAAAAGAAGAGTCTAAGGAAGAGCTGTATGATGATAATGGAAGTTCTGTAATTAATATAATATAAGATTCACCGACAGCAAAAAAAGCAAATATTAAAAAAAAAAAAAAAAGTGGTACCAAAAGTGGATTTTGCCTAAAGAAGTGGTACCAAATGAACATTTATCCCTAAGGGTAAATCCGTCCAGCCAAATTTATTTTTTGGTCACGTGCAGCTCACATGGGGGTTTAACGGCCATTTTGGACGGAATTCTAACGGAGGTACCAAAATGGTACAAAATGGAAAACGTTGGTACCAAAAGTGTACAAAAAAAAAGAAGTGGTACGAAAAGTGGATTCTGCCCAAAGAAGTGGTACCAAAGGAACCCTTATCCCTTTTATTCAGAGTATTACCGATTACGTGTCTAATGGCACATGTTAATGATAAATAGATTTCGAGGGTATTTTCATCAATTTACCTCAGCACATGAGAAGGAGATGATAGTAATAAAGGTAAATTGGAATTTCATGCACCAGTTAATGATAACTTTAAAATCGTACAGAAAAGTGAAAAAGCATAAATTGTATTATTTAAAATTGCTACGTAAACATTTATGTACACTTTAACTAATACGTAAATTTAAGATACAATATTTTCTCTACAATCGTATTACATAAACGTATTCGTTAAATATATTTTATTATTAATTTTTCTTACAACCACCAATAAGATATTAACATTAATTATAAAATGAATTAATTATAATAAAAAATTGGTTACGTAATACATAGTGCATTACTTAAATTTAAGGAATACTTTATGTAAAATCACAAATTTACGTATGAGTCCTATTTTTAAAAAATGCTATGTAAAGCCACTGTAGATAGTTTTTATTGTTTTACTTATATAAACATGTAAGACTCACGTTTACGTAATACCACTGAGGATGCTTTCAAAGATTCTTAACAAAAACCTAATACTAGAATATCGAGTAGGGGTGATCGGTTTCGGGTACTTGTAATTTTAGAGTATTCCAAAATCAGACCAATATCAAACGATTCCTTACATCCATTACCCAATCGTACTAAAGCTGTTTGGACTAGAACCATTTAGATACGATCGGTTTCGGGTACTCGTTTGGAACCGGTTACGTTAATGTATTTTTTACAAATTCAACCTAAGCGTTGTTTTCGGAAAAAAAAAAAAAACTAATCGTTTGATTTATTATTGATATGTAAACAAACACATATACATTTATAAATCTCTATATTAAATAGAAAGTATTAGTAACTTAGTGGTAAAACATTTAACTTATAAAAAACATTTAATTATTATACATATATATATTTATATACTAAACTATTCCTGTTCCGGACCCAAATTCTCATCTCGAAACCGAAAATACCAAATTCTTAACTCAAGACCGCAACAGAATCGTTTATACCCGGTTCCAGATCGGTTCCAACTTCCAACTCCAATCGGGTATTTTCTCACCCCCTTTACCGAGTAATCTCTTCTCGTTATTTATAGACACATAGAGCAAAGGGTCCGGGTGCAAAAAATCCGATCTCCGAACTCGGTAGCAATACCAGTCTATCTCTCTCTTCCAACTTCCTTCTTCTTAAGCATCAAGATTTGACTCTTTCTACTGCGAAGCTTCTGAGGTCCAATGCAGTATGCCCAACTTCAAATCTAATCTCGTGCAGTCGTAGCCCACTGTTTCCATGGATTTGTTTCATTTTCGTTCACATTGATGATCTACAACTCGTCTGCTTCAGAGTTTCTCCATTACTGGTACTTCTTCTCAACCTTCCTTCAAGGCTAATGCATCCAGTTCCGATTTCGCTTTACTGCATTTCCAGGACGACTTTCTTTAGTTAATTCCTACTGAATTCTGTTGATTCTGAGTTAGTTTTTAGATCCGAGTTCAAGACAAACTAAAACTAGTAATTTAACGGGGTTGATTTTGTCGGTATGGTTGGGGGATGTGTCAATTCAATTTGATGAAGCACTTGATGTTAATCCACTGAAACTTCTCTGTTAGTGTAGAGCGTGCTGTTTTGGATGCAGTGTAGAACCTTACTTGTGCTGGATGATTGATATGTTGGTTCCATTTAGACGTTTAAGGGTAGAGAAGCAAGATTTCGTTTCTTTAGGTGTCGTCTCTTGTTCTGTCTTGAATTATATCTTCCTCTAGTTATTCATTCCTCTCATCGGTAACTAATCTTGATTCATTTCCGCATGATTCTTCCAATTGCCAGATACTTTGCTTCAGAGATTCAATTGTCATTGCTGTTGCCATGGAAGAGTATGATCCTCTCTGCCTCTGCTCCTCTTTTTATTTTTATTTTTAGTTTTAACAATCCTCGTCTTCTTTTTCACTTAATCATTACTTCTGGATTGCTAATTCTGGATTTTCTCTGATTATTTGCCATGTATAGAGAGA
Source organism: Clarkia xantiana subsp. parviflora (assembly GCA_036873135.1). Taxonomy (NCBI): domain Eukaryota; kingdom Viridiplantae; phylum Streptophyta; class Magnoliopsida; order Myrtales; family Onagraceae; genus Clarkia; species Clarkia xantiana. The sequence goes on from JAPTYO010000004.1 coordinate 10,412,957, forward strand.
ACGCCATGGAGCTTCTACAAAGATATCGCCGGGACAGACGTATACTCCTCAACTTTATACTCTCTGGCAGCTTAATTAAAAAAGTGATAATGCCACCAGGAGCTGTTTCTCTTGATGATGTTGATCTTGACCAAGTCAGTGTTGACTATGTTCTTCACTGCGCTAAAAAAGGTGCTACAGAATACAGATTTTACTTATAATGGATATCCTTAGCTTCGCTTAAGATTCTTACTTGGATTACTCTCTGTTGGTATAGGTGAAATGCTTGAACTGTCTGAAGCTATTAGAGACTATCATGACCGTACTGAGATGCCACAAATGGTAAACCATGGCTTTCAAACTGTAAATATTCCCATGTATGCCGGCATAATTTTGAATTTCTCCATGCTTGTATATTTGCTGTATCACTTTAGCTTCTGCGTACATTGTCCTTGTCACATTAAATTTTATGTTCCTCTTGGCTTCTCTTTCTTCCTAAACAAGCCTTTGTGATGGCTCAACTGAAACTGATACTGCATGCCGTAATATCTTTGGTTTGCCGTTCGATTTCCCCATACATTTTTCATAGTAGGATTCATATACAGGATACGATATTGATTAGGTAGCTGGACTCTATGGCAGTAATTTTTTATTTTATTTTGGAAGCACTATAAGATCCTCTTTATTTTCTCATGGGTTCTGTTGTTTTTTTTCTTTCTAGATTGTTGGGTCTACAGATGAATTCTTTTTGGTTACAAGCATGGAATCATCAGGTTCCCCACCTAGGAGGGCTCCACCACCTGTACCGGCGTTTACTCCACCACCTCCCCCTGCTTTCTTATCTTCATCTGCTCCTCTTGATCCATCTCCAGTTCCTGATTTTGCTGCATCAGCCGTTCAGTCAAGTGCTATGAGATCAGATTCTTTAAGTTCTCAACAATTTCAAGAACTAACTGTGGATGACATTGAAGATTTTTCAGATGATGGAGATCTTGAAGAACTCAATAGTCTCAGAGTATCAAGACGCAATACGATTGATGCTGCTGAGCTTGTGCCTGGTCTGCCCACATTTGCAACAGGTAAAAGTAGATTTAAAAAACTTAATTAATGGTTAAGGGTGATGGAATGGCTATCAGCGATTAAGAAAAAAACAGTGACTGTGCAATCAATAAACGAAATGACTGAAAATATGCTGTCACATTTCCGTGGCGGGTAAATTTCACAATTGTATTGATTTCATAGTTAGGATAAGTGTTTGGTTGATGTATCTGAATCATTCTATCAAGGTATATTGGAGGTTTGGACTTAGTTTTCATATATTTTCTCTGAATTTATGTGAACATGAAGACTTGACTCTTAAAAAGGAAAAACACTGTAAATATCTGCATTAGTGTTTTGAAAAGTGGTCTCTTCTTGGTTTTGGACCTGTTTTAAGAGGATAAGATATTGATACGGGTGGTAGGTGTGTGTGTGGATGTGGGAGTGGGAGTGGGACGTAAGTGTGCTCTGTAGTTTCATGTCTATTTTACACATAACAGAAATATTTTGGTGTTTTATGTGCCATGCTTGCTCATATTCATAATTTATAATTATAATATAATAATGAAGTGTCAACTGAAGTATTGCCTTTTCTTTTAGATGTAGAGAGTAGGTGTAATATGCATATGCATTTTAGATGTAGAAGTTGTTTGATAGGTTACATATTTTAGAGTTCAGTTTTGTTCGTTATGAATATCAGTACCATCCTCTAGGAATCGAATTCTTTAGTCAGTAAGATTGTACAATGGTACTGGATGGTTATTGTAGCTTGAGCCATAGTGAATCTACTGTAAGCGTAGCCTCCAGCAATGTTTTGGGTTAGCTTTTCTTCATTTGCTTTATTGTATTATCCTTCATTAAAAGTCACTATCATAAGATAAGGTCTACAGCTTATAGACCATATTTGATTGGTGTGTGAAAGTGTTTCCGTAGCTACTCTTCTAGGTTTTTGACCTTTTTAGGATTAGCTGAACTCTTTGTAGAATCATGTTGTTCTAACCAGTTCACGTATATCTAACTGAACTATATTCTTCATTATTAGGTATTACAGATGATGATCTCCGTGAAACAGCTTATGAAATCCTTTTGGCTTGTGCTGGTTCTTCAGGGTACTTCTTTAATTTTTACTGCTGATAGGAGTTCACACACACTACACAGACATCACGTGCAAATTCATCCTCATTACCTAACATGCTTTCCACAACCCTTTTCATTGATGAACTGAAACAGAGGTCTCATTGTTCCATCTAAGGAGAAAAAGAAAGATAAAAAGTCCAAGCTGATGAGAAAGCTTGGACGTAGCCGAAGTGAAAGTATTGAGACTCAATCCTTATCGCATGCACCTGGATTGGTGGGATTGTTAGAATCGATGCGTGTACAGATGGAGGTACATTCAACACCTTAGCTTTTCTTTCATAAAGCGTTTTTGGCTCGTTCGGCCTATTCAATTTTGTTCCACTCGATCTCAGCTTTATCATATAACAGATTCGTTGACCTTATCATGTCAAATGATATCTGTTTCCATCCTTATGTCCTTAGTCCAACCAACATTTCAAAATCCTTCTTCAGGGTTTATATACCTCAAATTCGTTTGAGCCTGTGAACTGTGTGCTTGAATCCTCTTTACATCTTTTTGCTATCTTACTTTTTTGTAGTCATAAATGCTTTTTATTCGTAATTTATATTAGTCATGCTAAGTTCCTAGACTTTTGCTTTAATTTTATGATGATGGATATATGTTACTTAGTTGCATTCAACTACCGTTGTATTCATTCAGATACTGTTCATGGATGTAGATCTCTGAGGCAATGGACATTAGGACAAGGCAAGGGCTACTGAACGCCCTGGCTGGAAAAGCGGGGAAAAGAATGGATACATTTCTCATTCCTTTGGAATTGTTATGTTGTATTTCTCGCACAGAATTTTCTGATAAGAAGGCTTACATTAAATGGCAAAAGAGGCAGGTCAGACTCATCCCTTTTCCCCATTAGAACTGCTTTTATCATTTATTTTCCCGCTTGATCTTCATTTTCTTTGACTAATTAGTAGATGCTGTGAAAGTAATTAGTAGAACTGCTAGTCTTCTCATTGGGGTTTTCAGTTTTTCTTCATTTCAGTTATATATGTTGGAGGAGGGGTTAATCAATCATGCAGCAGTTGGATTCAGTGAGTCTGGGCGTAAAGCAAGTGAGCTGAGGATTCTTATGGCTAAGATTGAGGAATCTGAGGTACGGCAATCTTTCCTCAAGCAGTTCTTTGTGCTGGTCTCATTTCTATTTACGAGGCTGTGGTCTTTGTATTTTCAGTTGGTCTACTATTAGTCACAGTTGTGTGATGCAGCTTATGCTCTGTATGTGTATGTGTGTGTGTTTGGGAGGGTGGAGTGTGCCCTAAAGGCACTTCTTCTTTGAAGATTGACGCTACTCTTTCACGAAATATTGTCCTGGCAGTTTAGCACCTTGAAATAAAGCTACCTTTCAATTTGACTTGCTAGTTTGCCTTTTGTTTTTTTTCTTTCTAATTTGCCTGTGGTGACTCACTTTATCTTTCCCTTCTGATATCATTTGTTTTCAGTCTTTTGAACCTTCAAAGGGTGAAGTACAGCGATCGGAATGTTTGAGGTCTCTTAGAGAGATTGCAATTCCACTTGCAGAGAGGCCGGCTCGAGGCGATTTAACCGGGGAAGTTTGCCACTGGGCAGATGGTTACCATTTAAATGTTAGACTGTATGAGAAGTTGCTACTGAGTATCTTCGACATTTTAGATGAGGGAAAGCTAACCGAGGTTTGAATTAATTCCCCCAAAAACTTCATGCAATATGATGGATCCAGATCTGATGAATATCTTATGTTGTCACTTTTAAGCCTTATAATTATAATTTCTAAGTGATTTGATTTTCTGCAGAATATTAATTCTTTTTGTTTTTATTTTCAACATAAGCTATTATTTCCAGTAACTCAGTGTAATGTAGTCGTAAGACGTCTGTTGAATTGGTTTATTCATTTTAACTTAGTTTGTTCATATGACCACTGCAGGAAATTGAAGAAATACTTGAACTTTTGAAGTCCACTTGGAGGGTTCTAGGAATAACCGAGACTATCCACTACACCTGCTATTCATGGATATTGTTTCGTCAGGTAATTTGTACTTAAAAGTGAATATGTTAGAAAGCGTCAGGGTTCTGTTCAACTAAATTCTTTATAACTGTTGATAATCATTTCAAGAATGATTCAGTTGAGCTGTGATTGGTACTACAAGAACAATAAATATAGTTTAGTACAAGGAGGTAGAGCCCTCCACTTAAAACTAGCTCTCCTTTACTGTTGAAGTTCAACCCTAGCTTTCAATTCTCTTAACTTATATCACATATCCTATTAAAGAAAAACTAGGTTCTATTAACCAACTGTAAAATCATTAGCTAGAAAACTAGGCACGACTGCCGTACCATTCACAAACAGGTAAAAGAAAGTGCAAACTTTAAACCCCTCAATCTTTTTAATTTAGGAAAGTTCCTTCTTTAATACCCCTATTCTAACAACATATTGTGAAATGCCTTACATTTATACTGTTAAATGGGAAAAACAACTATATGAGATGTTGGATATATAATATATGTACTCTGAAGCATTTCTAATGGAAATTGGAGCTTGCTGAGTCTTAATGAAATCTACTTTCTGTATACACAAATAATTAGATTCCTGGTTCTGCTCATGCAACATGAAGTAGACATGTTAGATAACTGTTCACAGTTACCTAGCCTTGTGAGAACCTACTATGTAATAAGTAACTTCCATGGTTTTGAGGGGAATCCTTGGCCCGACAGAAAATTCAGGACTTGGTTCTGGCTTATCCAGAAAGGATAAATGGCACCTGGAAAATTAAAGGAGAGAAAACGTGGCAGGCACCGTGCAGTACAATCTGGACCTAAATGGTCGACGACCCTCATGGGCACAAAATGGTTTCTCATGCAGATCCATAACCCCTAAGATGAAAAGCAAGCATTTAGGGCTTAGTCAAATCCATTAAAGGGTAGCCGAGTAACTTCTTACTAGATCTGAGATTCCCTATGATTTTTCCTGGCCCATAGCTAAATCCCATCTGGGGATCTACTTACGTTGGAATCTTTACAAATCCGTTTTTGTCTGTATCTGTGTCAAACAGTACTGAATATGATGCTAATACAGTTTTGTACTTGTTTGGTGGTTGTTTGATCACAGTATGTCATAACCAGTGAGCAAAGAATGCTGCAGCATGTTATTGAGCAACTCAGTAAGATCCCGTTGAAAGAACAAAGAGGTCCACAAGAAAGACTACATTTGAGGAGCTTGTGTTCCAAAGTTGATGTTGGTGATGGCTTTCGAGATATTTCCTTCTTGCAATCTTTCATATTGCCCATTCAGAAATGGGCTGATAAGCGGCTTGGAGACTATCATTTGCACTTTTCAGAGGTTGGTTAATTTCTTGATATGATAGCTAGTTACTACATGTTTGGATTAAGTTTCTGATAGTTCAGCAGAAATATTTCAGAAGGAGCTAAAGGTATTATTATAGAAAAAAAAAACAGGAAAAATTTGCTTATAGGACATGTCTATAATCTACCTATGTATGTATACAAATAGTTTAATTTCATGGACAAAAAAATTAATTTGGATATTTTTAATGTAAGGTTGGCACATAATTTGGATATTTGCACAAAACTTTTTACCGCACTTAGTTGTCAAAAAGTGACTATTCTATTGGTTGGCCAATTTTTTAAGTTACAAATTACTGAATTTCAATGTCATGTAAACATCAAGAAGCTCTAAAATTGCACCAAATCCTCTCATTGATTCTCACTTAGAGTTTTTTTGTCACATCTGTTTTTTAAACCACAAAAGCTATATTCTTTTATCATCTCTTTCTTCTCTATTTTCAAATGATTATATTTCTCAAAGTTTATTCTTCGTTTATATCTTATGTCAATATTAAGATTATCAAAATTTAATATTAGTTTTAAATATAAAGAATATTTAGTGTATTTTAATATTAAATATAACTTGACATTTATTTTTATTACATTTCTTTCTTGACATCCACAATTTTGTATACTTTTTTATAACAATATTGTATAACACTTTTAAAAAATAATCATGTATATGCACACATTACAGTTTTCATATGAACATTTGTAATTATAAAAATTAAATTGAGAATGATATCTCCATATATTGAATATGATTTCCATAGAAAACTAATTCATATTATTATATACCAACTCTAATTATATTTGAAACTAAATCTTATAGATATACAAAACAAAAGCAATAGTATGATAAAATATAGTATTATTATAAAATAATATATGTATACATAATTAATAAGATATATTATTGCTTATTTATGCCCAACATATTTACAACTAAAACAATAAATAAATAAATTAGAAATGAAAAATAACAAACAATTAAATATTGCTAAATAATAAATTTCACAAATGAATTTTTTTATAACTGTATTACTAATTGGGTTTAGCACATATGTAATGAATAATAATAAAGTTTTAAAACCATAGAACTCAAGTTGGATATCGTTAAATGAGATTATATTAGTAAAAAATATTTTCTTATCATCAACTTGCACTAAATTATAATTTTTTTAGTTTTATAATTTTTTTTATAATGTTGAATAGGTCTTATTAATAAGTATATATTATTAAAAGTCATTTAGATTTGCATTTCTTTATTTTATTCTAATTTATATATAATAATTTCAGATTTATATAACAATAATTCTAACAAAATTTTACACTCTGCGGAAAGCGCGGGTCAGTTCTCGAGTATTATATCATTTCATCATTGATATGTCAAGAGATCATTGACTTGCATAATCAAGCATTGCCGTCGAACCTTGGTTTTAAAGTTGAAATTATATGGAAGATAGTTAATCATACTTGCCATCATAATGTTTTGGCATATGTTTAATACTTGAACTTGTCCAGCCTTATTTGTTAACTTTTCCTTGATTTTTATTAGGCACCAAATATACTACTGTTTCAAATATATGTAATTGTGTCACATCATGGTAGTTAGAGGAATCTCCAGTATTCATGTCTGGCAATTCTATTCAGTAAAACATATGCAATAGATCTGCATTTCTCCCTATTTGTACTTGGATATCTAGCAGTTTCATCTTGTGCAAATTGTTGATGTATTAAGTGGGTACAGCCAGTGAATGCATTGTATATAACCGGAGTCTTAACTGCATCATTACATGTGATAACTTGAAGGGTTCTTAGGGTACAAGACCTATATTCCCTGGCTAAACTATCCTTTCAAGGTGAAATAGTTAGTGTATACAAATTCTATTAGGGAAACGTAACAGGCTAATATTATGATTGTCATTGCATCTCTATAGTGATCCAGTTACGGATTTAGTAAGATTTGAATCTTATATTGCATATATTTGAGTAAGCTTGTGAATTAAATCCATAGATAATGATTAATTGAATTATTTTATTTAATATTCAGGGCCATCCTACTTTTTAATTGAATGCTCCAAATTTGCAGCATTTACCAATATTTACTAATTTGCATAATTTTCTCTGGTTGAAGTAGTTATTTTATGACCTTTTAGATAAATTGCATCTTCTTTGACATTATGCGCATTAGTTGCCCTACTGCTATTTTTAATTAATTTCATTTCTGCCAGGGACCAACAACGCTGGAGAGTGTTCTAAAAGTTGCAATGATTTCTAGAAGACTTCTTCTGGAAGAACCTGAGCTTGTAAGCACATCCTATTCTACTTGATGTTTTTGAATCATGTAACTATCATGTTAGTAGTTGGTAGCTTGCTTTACAGCTATGCTGCCTATCAGATTTAAGACATGTTTGGCATTTTACACTCAGAATAGAAACGTCGTGTCATTTTCATTTTCCTATTGTACTCACTGGAATAAATGCAGGCGATGCAGTCCATGCCCGTCAGCGATCAAGATCAAATAGAATCATATGTATCATCCTCAATTAAGAATGCCTTTTCAAGGGTAAGTGATATGTACGATTTGCGTCAATCGGAGTCGATATATGTTTCTTTTGTTTAAGGTTTAGTTAAAGTTTCAAAGGAAGAGAAGGCATATTCTCTGTAACAAATGCCTCGCTCTAGGTTCTTCTCATTCTTCAAACCACCCACACTGCATATTCTCTATGTTTTGGATATCTCCTCAACTCTGATGAGTTTCATGAATTCAAAAATGGTCACTATCTTCTCTCTCTTAACTGTTAGCGTCACAAAAAGTATGAAATAAATTAGTCCTTTTATTGTCGAGCCTGCAGTAATCAGTAATCACGGTTAAGAGCATTAGCATAAAAAAACTGATACTTTGGGAGGCTCCTTTGGTGATGTGATGTAGATATAGCTGAGAGCATGAGATATAAAATCAACCATCTCCTGTTTCAAGCTTAGGATCTAATAACCAAAATACTAAAACTGGTATCCTCTTAAGAAGCCATATCATCTCTGAAAGAAGCCAAGAATAACAGCTTAAGAAAAGATGGTAAAACAAGTTTTTTAGTAATGCTATGACCACCAAAAGATGGCTCAGCATGAAGGCACGAATCTTCCGGAATGCATAATTCCAGTTTCCTCTTTTGCACTTTATCCCATTGGGAGGTTCCACCTGTATTTATCTTTCTTATTTCACTTAGACATGGTTGCTTCATCTGTAGTTTGTCCGTTTTTCTTGTAAATTTAGATCATATAAGCTGCAGAGTGTAATGGAGTGCACATTTCCGAAGTAACCAGTATCTTAACATGCAGGTGTTGCATATAGTTGACAAATCAGAGAATCCTCATTATCATCCTTTGGCTTTGCTCGCTGAAGAAACAAAGAAACTACTTCAAAAAGACTACTCCATGTTCATGCCTATATTCTCTAAGAGACATCCAAAGTCAGCAGTCGTCTCAGCATCTCTTCTTCATAGGTTTTATGGGCATAAGTTGGTGAGACCTGTGAAAGAATCTTAAAGCTATTATTTTTAAGGAAACAGTTTATCTTCTGACGACAGGTTCTCTATATGCAGAAACCTTTTCTTGATGGAGTTGAGCATCTAACTGAGGATGTTGTATCTGTGTTTCCAGCCGCTGACCTTCTTGAACAATTTGTAATATCTCTCATATCCTCCACTTCTGGAGAGGAAAATGCTGATTTCTATAGCAAGAAACTCACTCTCTATCAGGTAAATATTTGAGATTTATAATTGCAGTTAATTTTCGGACCCCATATAAATGGTTTGAGCCAAAAAAATAAATAAATAAAGTATTGGCAAAAAAAATAAAAAATAAAGTAGCTTTGTTGCTAATTTATTCCACGAGGGTGATGAATTCATTATTTGTTAGGTATGTAGAAAATTTATGTTCTGAGTTATCTAGGTTGGTCATAGCTTGTGTGGTACAAGCGGACTAACTCATTTTATACATACATACTAAAGAAATGTTTTACCTGATGTAGTGTTCTTTAAAGGTTGACATTAAAACTGACATATCATATTATGATTCTTGTCGAAACTTTAATTTGACAACGTTATGGATAAGTCTGCGCGTTGGTGGAACTTCATCCGCTTTTGGATTCTCTTGCATATTTGCATTTGAAAGCACACTTTAGCATATTTTGCTCTTGTTTTTCTCTTTTTAAGATTACTATTATCTGTTTCTTCCCCAGATTGAAACCATATCTGGAACACTGGTGTTGCGTTGGGTCAATTCACAGCTTGCTAGGATTTTGAGTTGGGTTGAGCGTGCCGTTCAACAAGAGGTATGCACATAGTTAGTAAATCTTGCCCTTGCAAGAGTTGAACTTATTTTATTGAGAAAATCAAATACGACTACAGTACAGACCTCCTGGGATGATGATGATTGCAAGAGTTACTGAGTTTTGGCATTTTCTTTCATTCAAATGTTCCTAGTTCCGTGGATACGATTTGGAATTTGTCTAGATGTTGAATTTCGGACATTATTCCCCACAATATTTTGGTATCCATGGATGCCGGGCCTAGTTGATAGGGGCAGTGCTCTAAAGATCTTAGAATCAACCAGACTCGGCCGAGGTTTTGACTGAGTCTGACTTGGGGTTATTTTGCCGCATTTGTCTTGTCTAGGCAAATTGTCTACTTCTCGATTCCATATTTCAAATGATAGTGCTATACTGCTTCTTCTTTAGTTTGGTTTTCCAGTTATTCACTTAACTAACACGATATCATCTATTTATGTGGAGTTTTTCACATCTTACCAAGAATGTAGCGAATAATAGTTAATATTAAGTGAGTAGTTGAGAAACAGAGAAAGTTTAGACTAATGTTAGGTGAAGGCGTGATTTAATCTTTATTTCAACAGTACCAATGTTATTATTTATGCTTTTGCAGCGGTGGGATCCAATTTCAGCTCAACAGCGGCATGGGAGTTCTATTGTTGAAGTATATAGAATTGTTGAAGAGGTTGTCCATCGTATTTGTTACCTAGCTTCCTTTACACTCTCTCCAAAATTTTCTCTTGCCTTAGTAGTTAATTTTTATGAGGACATTTTTATGAGGACATTAACTGTTAATTTGGTTTGTCGTGTTTGTTAGTGTAAAAAAGAGATTAACCTAATATTTTTTGGGTAGTTATTCATTTGTGTCAAATGTTATTGATGTCATCTTTCCTGTAACATATATTGACAATTCTCTATTGTTGGATGCTAATGGCTTATGTGGATGTTAAAAATTGCAGACGGTTGACCAGTTCTTTGCTCTTAAGGTGCCAATGAGGCTCGCAGAGCTAAATAGCCTATTTCGTGGTGTCGACAATGCTTTCCAAGTCTATGCCAATCGCATCGTTGATGATTTAGGTATGTATTTAGTTTCTGACTATGGGCTAAATTGATACCTTCGTAATTAATTTTGTTGGTCTGTTTTTTTCTCTCTCCTGCTGTTATCTATATGAAATGCTATGGCAATAATCTAATATGGACTACAATGATTTGTGAAATGCTTCTTAGCTCTCTCTCTCTCCTCCCTAAATTTATCTTTTTATATCCCAGATCTTTCTCCCAACTTTCTTTCTTTGCAATTTCCATATTTTCTCTCTTTTTTGTGTTTTCATTTTATAGATACTAGCTTTGGCACTCTAGATATAACATATGCAATCAATTCTAGTGAAAGTTCTACAAGTTGACTGGGGCATATCAATTTGGGTATGGTTAGATTGAGAACTCCATAAGAGATGCCTGAATGGCAGGTGGAGATGTTGAAACAGAGAACGTGTGTGTTTAGGAAGTCTTTTATAAATAAAGTAGATGAAATTATTCTTGCCCAAACGTATAACTTAGACATGCTGTGATGTTGGGCATGCAGCTAGCAAGGAAGATTTGATTCCACCAGAACCAGTTCTTACGCGGTACAGGAAGGAGGCTGGGATAAAGGCTTTTGTAAAAAAGGAACTTTTTGAAGCTCCCAAGCTTCCTGATGAAAGGAGATCAGTTGAAATAAGTGTCCGAGCTACCAGAACTTTATGTGTGCAGCTAAATACATTATATGTAAGTTATCACCGTTTTCTTTTTGTCCTTGTTGTAATTTTCATGTTATTTATAGATATTGAGACTAGGAACTTTGCCAGAACTACCCTCTATGAGTTTAATAATCTTGTAGCTTCTGATGATAGTTGTTGGATGTCTTAAGTTGTTTCTCTTGAAAAAGAATATTGCCTATGTCAAATAAGTTAGATGTGCCTGAAAACTATAGCTGTTGGATGCGGCAGCACATAACTGAAGCTTGGTAGTAGAAGATTAAACCGCAGTTATTCTCTAACCAAAATGTTCTATTTGTAAACCCTCATGAAAGATTTCTTGCTTTTGACAGTATGCAATAAGTCAACTAAACAGATTGGAAGACAGTATTTGGGAGCGATGGACAAAGCAAAAGCCACATCAAAAACTCATTAGTAAGTTACTCACTCAGCATTGATAACTTGTTTTTTGAGTTTTAATTTTTCTTACTTTCTAACGTGTTGGAACTATATGCTCAGCCGGTTGTATGTTCAAGTTATTCTAGTTGGATACAGGTTGTCTAGCGCTAGAACACAATTTTTTATTTTGGAAGCTGCTAGCTTTGCATGAAATTTTACTACCAATGCTCTCTCACTTTGGTTACATCAACAACTTAATGATTAGGTGAGAAATCGAAAAGCTCAACACGAAGAGACACATTTGATGGGAGTCGAAAAGTGATAAATGCTGCTATCGACCGTATTTGCGAGTATACTGGTAATTTAATACCTCCAGAGAATCCTTGAGATTTGTATTCAAAGAGACTAAATCCTAATAATTGAAATGTGGTCAGGAACGAAAACTGTATTCTGGGACTTGAGGGATCCATTTATAGAGAGCCTATATAAACCGAGTGTTTCACAGGCCAGGATGGAAGCATTAATTGAACCACTTGATTCTGTAAGTAGAGTAAACAAATAATGCCAGTGAAGTATGAATAAATGATGGGAGTATTAAGGTGAAGTACGATGGGTTGTGGTGCAGGAGCTAAATCAACTGTGCAGTATTATTGTTGAAGCATTGAGGGATAGAGTGGTGACCAGTCTGCTGCAAGCATCACTGGTACGTTGCCTACTTAATACTAGTAGATCCAAATAAAATATATTTGGGAATCGAATATTAACATATATTGTACAGGATGGACTAGTCCGAGTTATTCTGAATGGAGGTCCATCACGGGTATTTAACCCTAGTGATGCAAAGTTATTGGAGGAGGACTTAGAGATGCTAAAGGTAAGGAGCAAATGAATGATGATGTGGTTAGTTAAGTAGAAATATTTGTGCAATTTATTTATTTAAAAATGGGGAGGTGGCAGGAATTCTTTATCTCTGGTGGAGATGGGCTGCCGAGAGGTATAGTGGAAAACCAAGTAGCTCGGGTTCGTCAAGTGATAAAGCTGCATGGATATGAGGTAGGTATTTGTTGTTTGTGTTAGTTAAATGTGCAGTGAGGGTGAAATTGAGGTGGTGATGGTATGTTGTGTGTTTGTAGACAAGAGAGCTGATAGAGGAGTTGAAATCAGTAAGTGGAGGAGGAGGACTGGAGAGGCAGCAAAGCAGCAGCAGGCTTGGAGGAGGAGGGGGAGACTCCAACACACTGTTGAGAATACTGTGTCACCGCAGCGACAATGAAGCGTCTCAGTTCCTCAAGAAACACTACAAGTTACCCAAATCTTGTGCTTAAACATTTTTCTTTCCACAACATACATGTGATTGTGAATATCCAACCCAAACTGAACAGAGAGTGAGAGTATGTTAATGATGTTAGTTGTATGGCTTGATTGATTCATTCTTTCATTCTCAAAGTTTTAATGTGATTTACGTATACCTCTGCCTGTGCCTTCATGAGGAAGGTTGAAGAGAAAGTTCAGGGGACGTTAGTTAGGTCCTCTTGCGGACAGATGGTATCTATTCCACTATGTATCACTCCACCAAGTAACCAAATATGATCTGATGAAACTCCAAATATATTTATAGTAGGATGCTGTGGTGAGAATGGCAGTTCCCGATCTTTGGGAGGTACCAAATAAATGACTTCTTGAATCGGGGTTTTGGACATAATAATATTCCACTGGCGTGTAAAGAGGGGTCCTAATCCTTCAGGATGCGGCGGTAATGCATCTAAGAAAATCTTCCATCGATCGGATTCCTCATGGAATAGTGACATGTACTAAATAGCAAATGTCTTCTTCAAGTCAAAGAACCTACACCGAATAGATCCTACAAATGATGGTTGAGATGAGATTTAGCACTTTTGAACCATAAAATGCTAATAAATACCATTCTTTTGATATAAAACACTCATGTCGATATCATTATTGGAAAAAGGGGATCGGACTCTTTTTAATCTTATCATTGCTGAATTGATGACCTATGTAACATATAAAGTAAGAGAAATTCCTTAGATTTGAAGCTAAAAGACAAACTTTGCTGACAATTCTATATTTTTTGTTTGGTCGTTAGACTCCTCTGAGTAGTATTCCGAATTTGGATTAGGGCTGCCCCGCACGCGAGCAACGTGACGAGGGCTGTAATCCTTATGTTGAAGTCTCTGTAATCAAAATTTGAAAGGACCAACTAGGATTATCAAATGACGAGGCCTATCCAGTTATTGGTTCTTGGGCCTAGCCATGTGCTTTTCAATTGAGGCCTATTAAGAGCTAGTCTCCGTAATTGACGTGGATCAATTATAGCAGGCAGGCTCGATGCAAATGGGTTTTTCAATTCAGAGTCCGATCCTTATTGGCCGAAAAATAAAAAAAATCAGAGTCCGATCCGAATTTAGGGCGGAAATTTTTCAAAACGAGTTTCGGTTTTTCAATCGAGACAGATTTTATGAGACGGTCTTGGGACAGTTTTTGTTTGTTTTTAATTTTTTTATTTTATGCCCACCTCTAATGCTGATGCGACCTCTTGTTATATTGATAAATATTTTTTCGGGCATGCTATTTATTTCTGTATTTTATTATTTAGCTTTGATTAATGAGCTTAAGCGAAGGCGTTATAATACTGCGTCAAATCAAATCTGAGGGATCGGAGATTAGACGGGGAAGAGAAGGTTCTCGAGTGTCATGGCGTTTACATTTGTTATTATAAATAATAATAATATAAAAAATTAAAAGCGGAAATTAGACGAGGAAGAGAAGGTTCTCGAGTCGACGAGTGTCATGGCGTTTACGTTGAGGAGCGTGAAGGTACCGCCCAACTCCGCTACTCTGGAGGAGGCTCGGAACCGCGTTTTCGACTTCTTCCGGGCGGCCTGCAGATCCCTTCCATCCATCATGGAGATGTACAACCTGGACGACGTGGTTACCAAGTCCCAGCTCCGATCGACGATCGCGGCTGAGATTCGCAAGAACGCCCATCTCACTAACCCCAAGGTACATTTCCTTTCCTTTTGCTGCGGTGTGGCTCCTCCAAGCCTTTGATTTTAGAGCGAGTGATTAGATGATTAGAGTTAGGTTTTCTGTACGTAGTCGTTGATTAGCGTTTCATGTCGTTGATCTCCGGAACTGAGAGAGGTGAATTGGTGTATATATAATTGATGAGTCCGATCATTTCACACTCTATTAATTAGCATGCTTCAGCCAGGACGAAGTATGATTAAGAGTATATCAAGACATTCACTCATAAGGTGATGAGAGTCGGTGTAAAGTGTAAACTGTTGAGGAAGAGTGTTAAAAGTGTGTTAGTATACCAGAAAACCTTTGGTTAACTTGTATGTCTAAATTTTATATAAAATGCTTCGAGTCCTTATGAAGAAGAAATGGCTTAAAGTGTGGTTAAGAATACACCGGATCTTCACTCACAAGCTCTTATTGGTTAAGGTACATGTCTTAATTCCATAACATGTAACTTGTAAATCCCCTAGAACTGAGTCCATTTTCCAACCAAACGAAGACAAACTATAGTGATGAGTCTGCCAAAATTTGCATTTGAAATCTAATGTAGTGTGCCTGAATGTAAATTCTGAATGATATTATTGCTTTTGAATCAACCATCTCAATGCTTCTGGATGTATATTCTGTATGAAGATGATACAAGATTATTTATATAATACTAGCTTATCTATATAGTATATACTGGTTTCTAGTCCTAGCCAATACCTATATATAGGGTGTCTTTCTCAATGTAATATCAGTTTTCCAACAATTAACTTTTACAGAAAAGTTAGTTTTCAATCTAAAAATTCTGGTTTTCGTGGCCCTATCTAAAATTGTGAGTGCATCTGAATTCTGATGTGACTATAGTTTTTGCATGCATGCATGCACAATGCTGTTATGATGTACAAGGTAACGATTTATGTTATAATAATAATATATGTGTCTGAGTGAGTGAGTTTTATTATTAGTTAGAAATGAGAAAAACTGATTTGATTTGATGGTGTGGTGGGAATTGGAATGGAAGGTGATAGATATGCTAGTGTTCAAGGGGATGGAAGAACTGAGCAATATAACGGAGCATGCTAAGCAAAGGCACCACGTCATCGGCCAATACGTGGTGGGTCAAGAGGGGCTTGTGCAGCACCACAGCAAAACTCCTCCTACATCTTCAAATTTTCTCAACAACTTCTACAGAACCAACTATTTTTGAACACCCATTTCCATTTCCCATTCTGATTGATGATGATGATGATGTAATTGTTTGTTATAATAACATTACAGCTGCATGGCATTGTCCTGCCCTGTATTGGTGCTAGTTAAAGTTACATCGGAAATATATAAGTTAATTATTATTTAAATAATAAAAGTTACTCTTCTTTTCCATTTATTTATATTATATATGCGTAGGAAGGAATAGGGTATAAACGAGTCGAGTATCCGTCAAGCTTGACTCGATTACTAGCTGTCAAACTCAAACTCGAGTTTTAATTTTGAAACTCCAACTCAACTCAAGTTCAAGCTTGACATAATCGAGCACTGCTCGACTCGACTATACTCGATCTCGGTTGACCTATGTAATAATTAATTAGTATTAATTAAGAATATAATAATAATAATCAAGCTCGACTCACTCGGCTTATAAACCCGAACTCGAAACTCATTTAGGCTCGCGAGTCATTCGAGCTGAGTATTCTCGAGCTCGGCTCGATTCGAATTTTTTCGAGTCGAATTCGAATTTTGACCGAGTATATCACGAGTAGCTCGTCTCATTTACACCACGGAAGGAATAGCTAGGTAGCTTTGAAGGCTTGTTTTGATTGAAGCAGATGAGAGAGCGCATTAGAGCAAAGCATGGAAGCACAATACATCCTCCTAACTAAATCTACAAATATTATGGTGATGAGCTCATCATTCACTTTCTATTACTTACTCTCATTGAAATGAAGATGGATGATGCATGCCCAATTCAACTAATCCACTGTTGTTTGTTACATGTCATTGTCGATGATATCTCTCATCATATCAAGTGGAATAAGCCCCTCTGTTCTAATCGCTTCTTTGTTCGGATCCGCACTAATAAAGTACAGCGTCGGCAACCCTCGAACCTACATCAATCATCTCTATTTATTACAAAGCCTGCTAATTGAATGTGAACTAGTAAGAAGAAGAAGAAGAAGAGTAGGTACCTGCATATCTCTTGCAAATTCATACTCATCATCAGTGTCAACCTTCACTATCATTGCATTGCTCTCATACTCCACAGCAAGCTGCAGTGCAGTGTAGTATTACTATTACAACAGAGAGAGAAACAGACAAAAAGAGATAGTAATAAAGTAGTAGAGGAATGAATTACCATTTCAAGTTCTTGAGCCATTAAAATGCAAGGTCCGCACCAAGTGGCATAGAAATCAATTACTATCGGCACCTTCCTCTCCCCCCTCACCAGTTGCTCAACCTCCTCACCTGATAATTTTTTCTACAATCCAATTCTTCAATCATCAACTATCTTATCCCACATAAATTATACTCTTACCTCTCAAACCCTAAACACCTAAAAAATGATTGAATACACATACATAAATACAAACAAGAGCTAAAGCTAAATCTAAGCTAGGTCAAGAGCTTACCACAAGATAGTCCTCCCTCACATGCTTCCCTTGAGCTGGTGGACAAAGCAGCCTCCTCCTCCGACAGCTACTACTAGGCGGCGCCGATGCGGGAAAGCAATCTCCTCTTTTCTCTCTATTATTATTATTAACATATGAAGAACACCAACTGCTGCTGCTGCTCCTCTCGCGAATAATTGACGCTTTAATAACACTATTAGCTGCTGACGGTCTCCAATTTGAAATGCTGCTGCATATGTTAGGGTTCAGGTATCCGAATTGGAGAAGAAGAGACATGGTCGGAAGACTAGACTAGACTAGACGAGGCGACGAATTGGTGAAAAAGGAAAAGATTTTGAAGATTGATTGCAGCATATCCTGGAATCGAGTTTACTTGTTTGGTCACCCTCATATCTTTGGTCTCAACCAGGATACTATATCCTTCTACCCAGCCCAGCCCACCCTACTATCCACTGGCCTGGGCCTGGTCCACTTCACCAACCGTACTTATCAGGCCACCAAAACTTCAGGAATAAGGATTTACTAACATGTATAATTTTTTATTTTTTTTTTGCCAGAACTAACATGTATAATTCACAAATTGGATTATGTCTAATTGGATTAGCTCAGGGCTGGTTCCATCGAGTCTAATGACTCGTTTTGGATTCTTTGGGACTAAATAAAAAAACAAGTTAGAGATTTATTAGATGTATTAAATTGAACAAATAATATTAAAAGTATATGACAAGTCACGTGACTAGCACATGCTATTTGACGCTAAAAAATAACGGTCAATTAATGGATGAATCCAAAGTCAACGAAGTGAAAACGCATGGTACTAAAAGTGTACAAATTGAAATATATGTTACCAAAAGTGACAATCGGTCAAATGTACAATATAAACAATATTGAAACACTTTTAACCTTAAAAAAAAATTATTTGTCCAACACTTTGGCTAACCGTACAATATAAACAAACACGGAAAATTCTTATATCCCGCTGCGGAATGGTCACGCCTACTAAAAATAGTAATTTAAAACAAAAAAGGAAAGTTTGTTATAATAACTTAGAAAATAATTTAATTATTTAAACTTGTAACCTATCAAGAAGGTTATTTAAGACAAAATAATAAAATGTCTTAAAAAATAAAAATTATATTTAATTTGCTTTTTAAATATAAATTACATTATTTTTTATATTATAAGTTATATTACACATGTTAGTTTTCGCAAAATTATAAACTACACCCGAGTTTATATTATAAATAATATTACTACATATAGTAATTTTTTAAATCAAACCATGACTAATTAATACAAAATTACATTTGCATATAATTTTTATATTTGTGAGAATATTTATATTAAAATTTTAATTTAATATTATATTTACATTACTTTGACAAAATATTTATATAGAGTCTTTATAATATATACAACTTAACAAAAGTTTATATATAACATAATATATCTAACTAGCATAATATATATATTCAATTCAAACTGAGTTCGAGCTCGATCTAAGATACACAATTTTATGATTTAATTGAACAATTTAAAGTTGGCGAGTCAAGTCGAGCCGAGAATGAGCTCGTCGAGTATGACACCTAGTCAAGCTCGAGTTTGAAAAATTTATGTTCGGTCGAGTTCGAGGTCGAGCTCGAGTACAACGAGTCTAGTCGAGTCGAGCTTGCCAGATACTCAGCTCGACTCGACTCGTTTACAGCCCTACACGTTACAATGATTAATGTGTTAACACTCGATTTTTAATTGAGTTGTAAAATTTGAATGCGTTAAGTATGAGGTGTAAACGAGTCAAGCTACTCGTGAGCTGCTCGAGATCGGCTCAGTCGATATTCGAATTCGACTCGCTAAATTCCGAGTTTAGTCGAGCTTTTTCTAAAGCTGAGTTGAGTTCGAGTTCATTGGTACTCGACTCGAGAGGCTCGCGAGCCTAATCGAGCTTTTTTCTTTTTCCTATTTAAGTCGAGTTCGAACTCGAGTCAAAAGCCTAATCGAGTCGAGTTCGAGCTCGAGCTAAAATACACCATTTATTAATTAATTTTTTTTTAAAACTTTATCGAGTCGAGCTCGAACTCGTCGAGTATGACACCGAGTCGAGCTCGAGCTCAAAATATTAAGGCTCGGTCGAGTTCGAGCTCGAGTAAAATGAGTCGTGTCGAGCTTGTCAGATACTCGGCTCGACTCGTTTACAGCCCTAGCATTAAAAACATAATTTTAGCATGTACATTTTTAAAAAAAATAATAGAACTTAGGCACGTGTGACTTGTTAGACAGTTGTGAGCAGAATACATTATAATAAATATATCAATATGGGTCTTGAATCGAAACTCGTAAAATAACGAATGCAACACAACTGACCGTGAATCATTTGGTCTTATAAAACGAAAGTTATGAACATTTGAAGCTAAAAGTGAAAAAAAAAATTATATAAAAAACCTGCAATCTGTAGAATAAGTAATTATACATTTTTTTATTTAATTTTATTAATTTAAGACACATATAACCGCTTTCTGACCTTACTATTTATGGAAAGCGGGACAATTCCGCTGCGTGACCGAAGCGAGGTCCAAACAAACACCCATTAAAACGGTTTACCTTTTTTTTTTTTTTCATTTAGTAGGAAAAAAAATAGACATGAGATAAAGGGAGATACGATATGTCGTGCATGCATGCATCAATGATCTGTGTACAACTAAAGATGGCTAAACAAAACATCTCACTTTCTCTCTCTCCAAATGTCTGGTTCGTCAACAGTTTCGGGAGGCAAGAGGCAATGTCTTGAATTTGTGGTCTAATGATTCCACTATCCAATCATCTTCAGAAAAGAGAAGAGAAAATAGTGGAAACAAGAAAACAAACAATGCCTCATCACAAAAATTCATCCACCCCAACAGCACAAACAAAATAACATCTCCGGCCAGTTTCCGGCCCAATATTCTTCTGATTTATGCAATATCCTCTATAGAAGAAGAAGAAGAAGATGTAAATCAAGGAATTAGAGAGAGAAATGAGTGGTAAATTTAAGGCGTGGGAATCAAAAGTGCGAAGAGCGCAAGCCGAGAAAAAGAAGCGAACAAGTTTGAACAGGAATAGCATCTTCTCATCCATGTCGGTCGCCCACGTCGACGATGATGACAGCGCAAGCTTGGCCTCCTCCGGTGAGCCCTACCATGCCGAGCGGGTCCTACCCAACGGCGATTTCTACACCGGTTACTGGGTTGATAATATCCCCCATGGACAAGGTAAGTATTTATGGACGGACGGGTGCATGTACGTCGGAGAATGGCACCGCGGCAAGACAACCGGAAAGGGAAAGTTCTGTTGGCCCAGCGGAGCCACCTACGAAGGCGAGTTCAAGAGCGGTTTTATGGACGGTAAAGGCACTTATACCGGGCCGTCCGGAGATACTTATAAAGGTATTCTTGAATTCCGCTTTTACGTATTAGAGAATGGGAATTTAATAGGAGAATTTAACATGTATCGTACAAGTTTTATTTTAAAAAGAGAAAAAATATACCTCTTATTAATGAGTTTGAAGCGTATGATGTTTAGACTTAATTGAGGTCTAATATGGTGTAACGGTTCAGCTCTTCATCCCTTATCTAGAGGTTAGGGTATCAAACCCCGCAGGTGATCATTGGAATAGAAAGATATTCATGCACCTTACCCCTTACGAAATGACTCTAGTGCGAGTGAGAATTAGTCTAGGTGTGGAGTAAACATGTTATGGGTGCTGCATTCTTGATGGGCTCCACCTAGGACCACCCGCAGGAAACAAAAAAACAAATATGTGTAGGATAATAGTGTGCTGATGTCTTTGCCCACGAGCTCAAACTTAATAATTGAATAAGTCGTACGTTTTATTCATAATATTACATGCAATATTTTCCAACAGGTAGTTGGGTGATGAACCTTAAACAAGGCCAAGGGATCAAAAACTACGTAAACGGAGACTACTACGAGGGCGAATGGCGCCGCGGATTGCTCGAAGGACACGGCCGGTACCAATGGAACAACGGGAACCATTACATAGGGCAATGGAAAAACGGGATGATCCACGGAACAGGGACGTTGATATGGAGTAACGGGAACCGATACGACGGATCGTGGGAGGAGGGGTTTCCGAAAGGGAACGGAACCTTCCGTTGGGCGGACGGAAGCTTCTACGTCGGAGTTTGGAGCAAAGACCCGAAGGAACAAACCGGTACTTATTACCCGGCCGGATCGGGTTCTTCCGGTAACCTAGATTGGAACCCTCAGGAAGTATTCACGGTCGATTTGTTGGAATGTGTGATTTCGCCGGGGGAGAAGGTGTCGATACTGCCGTCGCAGAAGATGCCGAATTGGCCGGGGACAGAAGGAAGTCAGCCGCAGCAGCAAGTGTCGAAACCGAGGAGGAGATCAGTTGATGGGAGACTTAGTAACTTTAGTGATAGCAGTGGGATTGGGAATGTAGAAGATCCAATGGGAATTAATCAAATTGAAGATTTAAATGTAAGAGTTGCGGCTGCTAGGAAGTTTTTGAAGATACGTCCAGCTAAAAGGCAAGGAGAGACTATATCCAAAGGCCACAGGAACTATGATTTGATGCTCAATTTGCAGTTAGGAATAAGGTGATGGGACGGTAACATTCATTTTTTTTCCCAAGTTAAAAGCGTGTTTTACTATTACACATTTGACCAAAATAGACTCTTAGTACAATATTTTTTAGATTTTTATTACAATACATTTGACTCTTAGTACAATATTTTAGACTTTTATTACAATATTTTTGCAGTTTGTAGACTTTTGTTAGTTGACTGTTAAGTGTCACGTGCAAACACATGATTAGTCATCTAATTTTTATTTTATTCACTTTAGTCCCCTAATTTTATTTGTAATTTACAAATTAGTATCTAAATAATTTTAATCAAACCATAGGTCCAATTAACCTAGTCAGGGTTTGACCATGGTTGGGTAAGACCCTCATACAGGGTGCCCAGACCTGGGCGACCCTAACTAGGGTTTAACTTAACCATGTGTCGGACCATGACTGGATCAATTCTGACTTAGGGTCTGTTTGGGTCTAAGGGATCCTAATCAAGGTCTGACCTAGTCATGGCTCATACTCTGGTTAGATTGAAATTGTTTAGCAACTAATTTGTAAATTAAAAATAAAAATTAGGGAAAAACCGAACAAAATGAAATAGAGGGCTTGTACATACAAAGCACGGTACACTTAACAGTCAACACTAACGGTCAACTAACGGATGTGCCAAAAATTTACAAAGTGCAAATGCATTGCACCAAAAGTCAACAAAAGTAAAGATGTTGTATTAAAAAATCAATTTTAGTCAAACATGTTGTACTAAAAAATTGTGAGTTTAATACTTATTTTTTTTAATTAATGACTATATATATATATATTAGTCACCAACCCAAGTTAATATGTTCATATGATTGATTGGGAAGTGCAGACATTCAGTTGGTAAACACCCTCCACCGAAATCACTAGATTTAAAGGCATCAAGTTTCGATCCTAAAGAGAAAGTATGGACCAAGTTTCCATCGGAGGGATCGAAGAGCACGCCGCCTCACCAATCATGCGAGTTCAAATGGAAAGATTACTGCCCATTAGTGTTCAGGACACTGAGGTTATTGTTTAAAGTTGACCCAGCTGATTACATGATCTCCATTTGTGGGAACGACGCGCTTCGTGAGCTGTCTTCCCCTGGAAAGAGTGGTAGTTTCTTCTACATGACCAATGACGACCGTTACATGATTAAGACTATGAAGAAAGCAGAAGTCAAGGTATTATTCATCGTACACATCTTTGTTAGGGTTTAAGAACCTATAAACTGTCTGAACTTTGACCTATGTGAGATTTTGGTGTTTGAAGTTCAAATTGTTGATATTAACTATGTGAAGTTACAATTTTGTTGAAATTTGCTGTCTCTGTCCAAATTTGTCGTTAAAATTGACAGAACTTGGTCATGTGCTTATCACATGACCTGATAAAAAAAATCCTAAAATTGTCTCTAGTTGTGTGCTGGCCGGCCGGAGTAGGGTGGTGGCCGG
The DNA here is from genome assembly GCA_036873135.1 of Clarkia xantiana subsp. parviflora. Lineage (NCBI taxonomy): Eukaryota > Viridiplantae > Streptophyta > Magnoliopsida > Myrtales > Onagraceae > Clarkia > Clarkia xantiana. The sequence goes on from JAPTYO010000004.1 coordinate 10,436,600, forward strand.
CCGGAGTAAACATAGTAGTATCATGAACAATTTCGACTTTTCACACTATTCTGACAAATTTGACAGTAAAAATGGACAAAAAACAAAATTCAATAAATTTGAAATTTTAGAGAGTCAATATCAACAATTTAAACTTCAGACACTAAAATCTCACATAAGGCAAATCTTAGATAGTTTATAGATTCTTTAACTCTTCTTGTTAATTAAAAAACATATATTATCTGCGAGAAATTTTACCAAGCACACACAGTAATATTATATATTGGTGGCATGCAGGTGCTTATCAGAATGCTACCCGAGTATTACAACCATGTTCGGTCTTTTGAGAACACATTAGTCACAAAATTCTTTGGCCTTCACTGCGTAAAACTAACAGGTCCTGCACAGAAGAAGGTAATAATATTTTGGAAGAGTTAAAATGTCTTTTTTACAACACATTTGACTACTTTTTGCTTTTGGTGTATAAATGTTGCACTAAAAGTCAAAATATGTCAAACATATTGAATTAAAAGACCTATTAATCCTATTTTAGAGATAACAAACAAAAAGCGGTATCCAAATTGTGTGCTTGTGTGGTTAGTAAGTTGGTAATTGTTGTGATGTAGGTGCGATTTGTGATAATGGGGAACTTGTTTGATTGTGGATACACAATCCATAGGAGATTCGATCTAAAGGGTTCTTCACATGGCCGCATCACTGACAAGCCAGAGTCGGAAATTGATGCAAATACAACCCTTAAGGACCTTGATCTAAGTTTCATATTCAGGCTCCAAAAGTCATGGTTCCAAGACTTCTGCACGTAAGTAGCTGGCTAGGCAATAAACTAACTAGTACGTACGGATCATCTACTGAACTGAACAAACATTAATTGGAATGGTGTATGTAGGCAAGTGGATAAAGACTGCGACTTCTTAGAACAGGCGAGGATCATGGACTACAGTCTTCTTGTGGGGCTTCACTTCAAAGACGTCTCCTACAATAAAGACATTCAACTCAATGAGGCCCGCCCTGCTACCGCCACTCACACCCCTAAAGGTACGTACGATCTATGTAGGGTCAACTGGATCTAGGGTCCGATTGAAATTGTTTAATGATTAATTTGTAAATTAAGAATAAAAATTGGGGATTAAATTGGAAAAAAATGAAAATTGGGCTGGTGACATGCAAGACATGTGCTACTTTTTTTTATGGGTAAAAGGAATAGGCTAGTAGTCGCGACCCTATACCCAATAAGACTCCAAGGAGTCACTGACCCATCTCGCTACATAATGTCCAAATTTTCGTGTTCATTTGCAAATATATCATACTTATGAACTGGTCTCATCAACGTAACACCACCAACAGCCTAGTATAGTCGAAAAAAACGTGCTACTTAACAGTCAAAACTAACGATCTAACAAATGTAAAAAAAATATCTACAAACTGCAAATGTACTGCACAAAGTCTAAAAAAATGTTGCACCAAAAGTCAATTTAGTCGAACATTTGGTACAAAAAAAACTCCTTTTAACTCTAATTTTTTTCTTCTAGATTTGGGTAACGATGGGGCGAGACGTTCCAGTGCTGATGCAGACCAGATTCCATTTGCTACCCTACCAAGGTAATTAAAGCAAACCTAATAATACAAGATTGCACTATTATTATTAGGGTTAAGAACACAATATGGGCCTGAATGTTTGCCCATGTTGTCAAAAGGGGTCTGAATTGAAAAAACGTATTATTAAGGACCTGAATTTTGAGTTTTGTGTTTCTTCAAGTCTCCGTCCAAATTTTCTGTTAAATCTAACAGAACCACGTGAAAAGACAAAAATACCATTTTGTAATTATTATACAATTTATCAATTTAATTAATAAATTGTGAAATGTCTAAAATACCCCTACACACTAATTATGCCCTTAAGGCCACCACGCTCCGGCCACCGCCCGGCGACCACCACCCGGCTCCGGCGACCGCCACCGGCCTCCGGCGACCGCCACCGGCCTCCGGCGACCGCCACCGGCCTCCGATCGGAGCCAAAAAAGCTCCGATTGGAGCTCCGAAGCTCCGATCGGAGCTTTTCGGTCGTCGCCGGAGGTCGGTGGTGGTCGCTGGAGGCCGGTGGTGGTCGCCGGAGGCCGGTGGTGGTCGCCGGAGTCGAGGTGGTGGTGGTCGCCGGAGCTGTGGTGGCTTAAAGGGTATTTTCGTCATTTTAGGTCAAACATATGAGAGACACACTTTGGTCAAAGGGCATTTTCGGGTTTTCAAATTATTTTTGGTCACATGCCAAGCATGTGACCACTTTTCGTCACTTTTAACAGAAAAAATAGACGGAGACCTCACTTATACACAAAACTCAAAATTCAGGCCCTAAATAATACGTTTTTTCAATTCAGACCCCTTTTGGCAACATGGGCAAACATTCAGACCCCTATTGTGTTCTTAACCCTTATTATTATTTAGGGTTTATTATTATTGGTGGGATGATTGAGAGACAGGTGGGAACTGAAGCTGGGGACAAACATGCCAGCCCGAGCAGAACTGACAGTTAGAAAGGGCGACAGCGAATCACAACTTGTGGGAGAACCAACAGGAGAGTTGTACGATGTAATCCTCACATTTGGTGTCATAGACATCTTGCAAGACTATGATATCAGCAAGAAGCTTGAGCACGCTTACAAATCCATCCAATACGATCCAACTTCTATTTCTGCTGTCGACCCTAAGCAGTACTCCAAGCGATTTCGTGACTTCATTTACAGGATTTTTATAGAAGAGATTTAACACTCATTCGCAATTAAATCGGATGTATGATTTTTAGGTATATAATATATATATGTAGAGCCTGCATTGGTAGTATATGTTAGCAATGCCAACACACATGATAAAGTGCATGCTTCTTATCTTATTCAATATTCCAATTTTTAAATTTAATGCCAGCAACATTTGTTTCTAGGATCATCACTACTTTATTCTGGTGGATTCAGAATTTGAATCCAAGGGCAAATACATATATAGTATAGATTAATACATTATAAAAAATATTACTATGTACATTTTTAATAGAATTAGAAATAACACTAGTATAACTTTATCATTTCCTTAAAATCGTATTTTTACAGTTCGATGTTAAATTTTGAAACAACTGTTAGAATAGAGTCTTTTAGTACTAGAACATTTGTCGGATAAATAAACTTAATTTGGATAGTTTCTTCTCTAAAGCCCATTAATTAAGACCTAACTTATAATCAGTCTACTCCACAATCCACATAGTCACATTGTCTAAAAAATTAATCAAAGCACTAATATTTTTTTTTCGGACATGAGACCACTGATAGTTTTTTTTGGGGTAAATTGAGACCACTAAGAATCTAATATTATGAAGCCCACCACTACAAATCTAATACTACGAATAGCCCCCTAACACTAACAGTATCACTATCTTCTAATTTAAGCCAATAAATTACCTAGATTAGATTACATTATTAACAGCCGCAACTACCCTAAAAAACCAGCGGCGGATGATTTCAATCCCATCCCTTCTCTCCTCATACTCTCGCTTGACAATCAGCTACCACTAATTAGCATCTGCATGCGCCTAATTTCCGCAATTTCGCCTCTATATTCATACACCATGACATTATTGAGAATATGCATGGAGTAAGATAGATGGGTAAATACATTGTTTATTTACTTATGTTTGCCCAGTGTGACTAATAGTTACTTATGTTTGCCCAGTTTGATTACTTAAGTTCCAGAATGTGATTAAATAGTTGAAACTTATTTCGTTTAGTAATTTATATTTGACCCAATGTGATTAAATGGTTACAAAATGACGATTTTACCCTTTTTTATTTTTGAAACTCAAATTCAGTTCTTTTTTATTCTCGTTGACGACGAATGGACGTTTCGATTGAAGGCGAAGCCGATCAAACCATATTCTCTGTGTTAGCTTTTTAACCGATTGAGTATTTGCTTTTTAATACGGTGTTGGCTCATGGAATTTTTAGGTAGGTGCTCCTTCAGATATAATTGATGTTTCATTGAATAATGAATATGGTGTCGGCTCGTGAAATTACTTTTCAACTTTCCAGATAGATTAGTTGATTTATTTTATTCACACCAAAGACATGTAATTGCTTTGGAATTTGGATGTCATCTCTGATTCACCAGTAGTATTGGTAAGGAAAATGATAAAACGTCCATATTAGTAATGTCTGTATTGTTTGTCAACCTGTGCCAATATTTTTTTTTTGTTTTTTTGTGAATTCAACTTGTGCCAATATGCTAGTGTTATTATTGAACTAGTTGTTGTAAAAAAAAAAAAAAAACTCGATGAATTTGTCGAAGAACGCAATAAAGAATAAGAACATGATGAAAAATTATTATAAAGAGGGTATTTTGGACTTTTTATCAAAATGTAAGCAAATTGTCACGTTTGCAAACATATTTAACTAAAAAGTATACGTTTGAACTAAACGATCACATTGTCAAACATAAGTAACCAAACTATATATTAACTCAAGATAGATTTGTTGCTGCAATATCTCTCTTTTTCTGTGATGCAAAATTCCTCTTTGTTGACACATTAAAAACGAGTCTTCTTAATTAGTTTTAGGATTAACAGGTCTTTTAGTCATTATGTTAGATGACTTTTAGGTTTTGGTCATGAAGTTTTTTTTTCCCTAATTTTTTAGTTTCATATGTTTGTATATTTTTGTAGTTTTGGTCTTTCTGTTTCATTTCGTCCATATTTTCCGTTAAGTAACATGTGCAAGTCACATGATCTACCCTAAACTTTTAATTTTGTTCAATTTAATCCTGCTAATACTTCCCTAACTTTTTTTTTTCAATTAGTCCCAAAGTTTAAAAATTGACCCAAAATTGGACAACTATGTCCAATTGCCCAGGGCTGGGTCCGACCCCAGTCGGGATCACCGGACCCAGGTGACCCCGACTGGGGTCGGGCCCAGCCTTGGGCTAGCTCAGGGCTAAGTCAATTGGACCTATTCCAATTTAGGGAATATTGGACTATGTCAACTGAACCTAGTTGTCCAATTTGGGGTCAAATTTAAAACTTTGGGACTAAATTGAAAAAAAAAAAAATTGGGAAAGTATTAGAGGGACTAAATTGAACAAAATTAAAAGTTTAGGGTGGATCACGTGACTTGCACATATTACTTAACGGAAAATATGAACAGAATGTAACAGAAAGACAAAAAATATACAAACATATGAAACCAAAACTAGTCAAAAAGAAAACATCATGGACCAAAACTCAAAATTCGTTAAACTCATGGACCTGTTAACCCTTAGTTTTATTATTATTGCTATATTCTTAGAGCAAGAGGAATGCAGTTGAAGAATACAAAGATGTCATGAAGTAAATCATCAAAAGAAATAAACAAAAACATATTATGGCAATTGTTTCATAAGAAGCAGCTAACTTAACTGCCTTGGAGACAGACAGAAGCCCTCACTCAGTTAATGAAAAAGATATTACAAGATTGTGACTGAATATTTTAGAAGTATCTCAAGGTAGGAAATTCAACAAGTGCCTCCCTCCGCTTCAGGCTACTTAAGAAGAAAACTGGGACTGGAAGATTTGATGAGCAGCCATGGTTGCAGAGGTGAGCAAACTGAACCTAATGGAGAAGGAGTACTTAACTGGAGGAACCAAATACTTGTCATGCACGCAAGGTGACCAACTATCATCTCCCCCTAACCCCATATGCTTGTGGTCAAGATGCACCTATCATAACCACCACCATATCATATCATATTCATAAATATTAAGATTTGATGATTTCAAACTACTAACTAACTAACTAACCTCAATGCTGTCTCCTTTGATTAGTTCTTCATTATGAGTCGCCCTCTCAAGCTCTGCTGTGCTGTAATAGCTAGCATTCATCTGCATGGGAGGAGACCCACCATACATGGATGCATACACTCCAACACCATCTCTGTTTTGGAAACTCACCCACCTCACATCTGCTCTACCCGAGCATTCCCCTGGAACAATGTACGGGACATGCATCGACCCCACACTCTCCTCGTAAATTCCAACATGAGCTGCTGCTTTTCTGTCCGGGTAACACTCGAATGGACCTGCACCGTACCACTGAATCTTGTCCAAACTTTTGTCCAGCTGGAACTCCACTCCGATCCTTGGAAGCGGTGGAAGATCTTCTGCACTTGTTGGTTCGACTTGGTATTCTGCTATGATGTCACCAGAACCGTAGATTGAGTATGTTGCATTGCATCTCAGAAGAGAAGCAGTGGCATTGCCTCCATCAGGAATGGCAAGATAGACAGCCTCGACTTTAACGTGTGAGTCGGTGATATTATGCACAGAGCAGCTTTGAGTAGTGATACAGATGTTGTCAAGGTGAGCAGTCTTCCAACGAGAGAGATAGCTAGCTGCTTCTCCACCTTTGTCATTGTCAGTTGGTGCCCTCCAAAAGCATGGGACTATGCCTTTCTCCAGCACTGACACCCCTTTAACCTGTTATTATTAATTAGATTAGAATACTATTCTAAACTTAAATAAACATCAAATCCCAAACCATTATTATCTGTTTGTTTGTTTGAACTCTTAAAAATAGAGGTCAGTTACTGCTATAATTACTAGCAAACATAAACATAAAAATAAAGTTCAATTAAATATCCAAGTATGTGCAAAAATAAATGCACCAATTCCAACCATAGCCCAACTGGACACAATCAATAATCTCTTCAAAAGAATTCGCAGTTTGAAATAAATGAGCAAGTAACTAGGAATAAGAATACTTAGGATTAAATTAGAGGAGTACCTGCCAACTTTCGAAATTTCCAGTCTTGAGATTGAATTTTATCTCCCAATTGTTCTGATGGTGAACTCTGACAATGTCCCCAACAATTTCACTTGAGCAGACAACATTTTCTGCTTTGATCGCCTGCAATTTTTTATTAATAAAACTAGTAATTATACTGTTGACAGATAGATATAATACACACAAATGAACAGACTTTAAGAATTGAATATCAAACATACATGGTGAACAGTCTCCCTTTTGGCTGGTAAAGAAAGTTGAGCGGACGATATGACATGACCAGCTTCAGTCCAGCGTGTGGAATTAGTAAGCTTTGCAGAAATGGTCAGGAAAATCTCAGCCGCGGAGGAGCACGACTCGAGAATAGTGTTCCAAGGACCATTCCGCCACTCTATATCGTAACTGCCCTGTGGTTTAATGGTAGGGACCGGAAGCACTCCAGATCCAACATTGCATCCATCCCCATGTAGAATCCAACTAAATTCCAACCCATCAGTGGCTTCAAAGAAGTGGGTGTTCTTTATCTGGAAAGTTTTGAATTATCAAGAAATTCCTAATCAAGGATTAATCGACAGACTGCGAAAAACAAACTTATGATGTGACATTCTACCTTGATTAAGTTTCCAGTCAACAAAACCTTGATAGGCTGATAAACATACTTAACCTCTGTGGTCAAATAGATGAAAATTTGAAATTATCAACAGAGGCTTCAAAACAGATAATACTTGCACTGCTACTTATAAACACATCCATTGCATTTAACATACCATGCATGGCTGGGTGGAGTGTTCGGTCTGGCCATGCCAGTCCATTTAGGCAGAAATTCAAATCATTAGGAGTGTCCCCAAAGTCACCTCCATATGCCCAATGCTTACTGCCATCAGCATGTTCTTTCAGTAACCCCTGCATGCAAGGAGAAGTAACTTTCCGTATTCTAAAAAAGGAATTTAGATATCTATGAAAATTAGAGAATAGGATTCTGTATCTCATCAGAGGAATACTAAGAACAAACGGTTTACACAATTATGGCATGACAAGTTAGTTTCCATGTTCATGAAAAGTTCAAGCATGCTGCCACCAATATGATGATGAATTAAAATTTAACATTAAGTACGAAAAATATTTATGAACTGACACCACCCTCAATGGGCAAGGTTTTCACTTCCAACCTGATCAACCCAATCCCAGATAAAGCCACCTTGAAGACCAAATGTAGAGTCAATAGCTTCCCAATATTCATCTATATTACCGCTGCTGTTCCCCATGGCATGCGAGTACCTGCAATTTGTTACCACACAAATTTAGACAGAATTCACAACTTCCGTATATTACAAAAATGAACCGAAATAATTTTATGGGATCACTTTGGAAAAGGGTTAGATTCATACTCGCATAATATCAAAGGACGGAGTTCATCTGGATCTTTTGCAATCTTCACTATATCCCACACTCGCATATACATCGGACACACAACGTCTGTGGATGAAGTTCTTGCTCCACCTCCTTCATAGTGTATGAAGCGAGAGGAATCCCTCCCTCGAATCCAACCTAATAATTATTTTCAACAATTAGTTTGGGATATATAAAAAGAGTAACTCCTATTTCTCCTAGAATTGCCTATATACATTTAAAACATAGAACACAATTCATCATGCATATCCAAATCCAAATATCATGGGTTAGCTGAAATTGTGTAACTCAATTTGGAACTTCAATGGAAGAAATAATTTGAAGTTCATGTAGATTTTAAAACCTATAAATAGCCAATGTAAGGATAAAATAGCAGACATTAAAACCAACAAGCACCACCAGAACTGATGAAGGGGAACGCTGAAAAGTTTGAAAATGTTGAATAAACCATGCATCAACAAAGAGGGAAGGACATCCCGGAAAAAAATACTTAAGCTGGTTGAGCATAATATATCCAGGTACTCCTGTTGAACTTGATCAATGTCTGACACTCTTACAAAAAGAACAAGGTATTTAGAGCTAGCAATAGTAACCAATGAGCCTACAACTTGTACATTCCATTCATACCTGCTAAAGCAGAATGATTAGGTCCATAAAAAGCTTCATTTCCCAGTGACCACATAATAATGCATCCATGGTTTTTGTCCCTTTCAACCATACCAATAACACGGTCCAACATAGCTGTCGCCCAACTGGGTTCAAGAGTCGGATTCTTCCGAACTTTGGAATCGTAAAATCCGTGTGTCTCAATATTGGCTTCATCAGTCATGTACATTCCGAAAATATCACACAGTTCATACCACCGAGGATGTTGAGGGTAATGACTATTTCTCACGGCATTAATATTGTGTTGCTTCATGAGTACTAAATCCTGTTGCAAAGAAAGAAGACTGCAAATAGTAAGTGATGCTCTTCTAGAAAAGAAACAAATAACTATATTGCCAAAGGAGAAGAAATCAATTAGGACTTACCTTGATCATACAGGATTCAATATTTACTTTGCCTACACGTGGATGATGCTCATGTCGGTTCACACCTCTTATCATAACCGGTTGACCATTGACAAGTAACTGTTTATGAGCTTTTGAAACTTCTTTAATGCCTACTTGGCATGATTCACAGTCCACAACATTGCCAGAGGAATCTTTGAGGACGACCACAAGAGTGTATAGATTAGGCTGTATACAATGAAGGTAAAAAGATACGTAAGTTTGCATGAAAGTAACCTAAAACAATTTTGGTAAATTAGGTTGAATGTTAAAGAGATGATTATCAACAATTAACTACACAAAGCAAATGAAATATGATAGATACAACAATTCGAGAATTGAAAGAACTAGTTCATAGACTGAGGAAAGGAAGCACAGTCTGCCGTCGCTCTTGGGTTGTAAGTGGAAACTGAAAATGGGATTATTTAGGTGCTAGTAATTGAGATTAGCCAGATATCTTTCCAAACAATAAAGCATCCGCTCTAGTTCCACTTTAAAGGTTTTATTTAATAATTTATTCCTTCCCCACCAATAGGAGCCAATAAGTTGAGGAAGTGATATCACAGATTTGACAGCCAATTTTCTCTGAGATGAATCATGTTGAAGGAATACATCCAACAACAGTACTTGTTCCTAGATTCTGATGGAGAAGCTTTGACTATTAAGTAGCAAAAGAATTCTTGTTTATTTTTCATCATTCTGCTTACCATACCAAAAGATCTACCTATTGCACAACACACCAAAGTTGGTACAAAGTAAAAAGTCATTAGTAAGTAAAAACTAGAAAGTAATAAAAACAATATAATTAAATTAACTGTGTTCCTACAAATACTAGTCTGCCCAAAGTTTAGGGTGAACCTATCGTAGTAATATCCGAACTAATAAATGAAATGCCAAACATTACTATTACCTCCCACATTCACATTTACAGACCAATCACAACACCATCCTCAATACAGTTGACCTTAACCTTCTGAATTGGAATCACGTAGTACAATCAATTGCATGGACTCTAATACTAGCTTTGTACCATGTCAAACTAATTAACCAAGGATGGCCAAAAAATTAATTAACCAAGCCAAAAAATAAATAAAATATGTTTTGAATGCTACGACACATATAGAACTCATTTTTCTTTGATCTCCTCGTACGCGGTACAGTGAAAGTAAGTCCTCAGCAAATCAATGAGAAAAGATCAGGATAACTTATTTAACATCCTTACATATTCAGCTGACCAGAGCTTCGGCTTTTCTAATTTTCCCTCGAGGAAAAGTGTACCACCTGATGAGGATTTGAACTTAACGTCAGCCACATTTGATGAGAGCATATCAACGGGATTGCCCATGTTACTCCAGCTTGAAGTGTCAAACAATTTGGCCTCAACAATTAAGTCAGATTCAGCTCGTTCTTCGGGTTTTACTTTTGAATTATCGATCTCAACTTCAACCTGCATGAAATTACCAAGTGAACTATGTCATGTATCTTCACAACTAAAGAATGCTGCTGCCATATTCACACCTTGGATCTTTCTGTCAGTCGCACATTATTTTATAACCATACTTAAGGAAAACAGTTATGGACCTTATTTATCAAAATAAAAAGTGAAATCATTTTTTATGAATGTACGGTAAGGATGAATTTTCACCTGCAGATGGGCAAGACTAAAATTATCAGCCAAATTTGTCCTGAAGAAGTAGTCTGCAATAAAGACCTGCACAAATCACAATAAAAATTTGAAGTGGGAAATACTAGCAGAAGTCGAGAACTTGTGTATTATTGTGAATGGTAATGAAGATTGAAGAAGGCTAACCTGTGGCTTGGATAGAAGATGTACGTCCCGGTGAATCCCAGATAACCACCAATGATCTTGATCCTCAAGATATGACCCATCACTCCATCTAAACACTTGAACAGCTAAGACATTCTTTTCCTCCGAACCAGAAGGAAAACAATATTCAGTAATCTCAAACTCAGCTGGAAGCCTACTGTCCTGACTGACACAAGATATGATTATAATGTTAATCAACTGCGATCTTTAATGTTATTTTTCTTAAAAAGCAGCAAATAAAATTTCCTTCCTGTTCGAGCAATCCAAAGAGTCATCATAACTAGTTCATTTGTTTTTAATCATAAAGCACAAGAGAGTACAGCGTGCATGAACATTATTATACTATCTCATTTTATGTGGTTTCATGTATCAGCCAAAACGATTTTTGAAAAGCAATTCTACCTATATCCAACAGGAACCCCATTAACCCATGCATAGAAAGCAGAGTCAACAGCTTCAAAGTGCAGCAGAATCCTACGTCCTGGCAAGATGGAAGAGATCAATAAATTGGTCAGTTCCAATTAAGAAGGGAAAAAAAAAAAGATAATTAAATTTGCAGATGAAGAGAGAAATTCTGTAAGAATTAACATTGCAAATTCCAAGAGGAACTGATTAATGAGGAAAAAAAAAAGATAATCAAAGCATCAAATAATCCACAACAACAAATATTTAAAATATCATACCCTTCCATTCTTTAGGAATGCTAAAGGATGTCCTATAACAGCCAGTGGGGTTCTCCAGAGGAACATGAGGAGGATCAAGTGGGAAAGGATACACGACATTGGTGTATATAGGCCTGTCAAATCCATGCATCTGCCAGTTTGAAGGAACTGTTCCAGTTTGACAAATTTTCAACAATGAGAGACATTTTAAAGGATTCTTTCCAATACACAAATAGAATTAAGGCAAATTATGTCATTTCAGTGGACGAATAAATCAAAGAAGAACCAGACTCTGCTGTGCTAAGAAATATCAATATAGAATTCATTACACTGCAGTGTAAACTCAATGCATTACCAGGCAGAGTATCCCAATCAGAATCTTGAAATGTTGTATCGTAGAAGTTAGTTGGTACGCTATTAGGATTAGGAGCCATGAAAAACTTCCAATAGCCAGCCAAAGACTTCACAAATGGCAAGTCCTTCACCCAGAATGCAGCAGATGTCAGAGTTCCATTAACAGCATCATCATTCCATACAGCAGCGTTTGCCACCAGATAATCCACTTTACTTCGCTCATACCAGTACTTGAGTGATCCTATCCATCAAACATAGATGTTATCCATACGTCAGAAGTAAGAAGAAGAAACAAAACATTAAAGGGAAGACATTCATTCAGGTATTCAAACCTTACCATTAAAAAAAGTTCATTAAGAAAAAGAAAAATGAATTTTAACTGAACAAGTTTCAACTGATAAAATCGTGAATATGGTCAACTTTTCAAATCTTACATGTTTAGAGGAAGCATCATTCATTGAAAAACAGAAAAGTGTCAGTATTTTCTCTCCAGTAGCTAGTATTACAACTTGAAACCTAATCAAACGAGAAAATCGACTAACACTAAAAGAGGCCCTAAAAATGGGGACCTGATTGATTCCGATACTAAATAGATGATTCCAAAATGAAATTCAAATTTCCAAACCCGGATAGATGATAATAAATCTAATGAAACGAGAGAAATGATAATAAGATAGGGCAAACTGATGGGAGGATAACAAATTCAATCAAGCACGCATTCCTGAGTGGTGATTTTATACAACCAGCTAGCTCATCGTCGGCTCGAGCATAAGCCATACAAAACGAGTAGGCAGCTGAGGCTCACCTTGGACGGATTCATGACAATGAAGAGTGACATGAGGGTCTCTTTTCCTCCATTTGATGAAAGACTGATCTTCCCATGGCCGATACCCACTTTCCGATGGCGATGGTGACGGTAAACTCATGTGCGCTTTCAGTGAAGCCGCCATTTCCTTTCCTAGGTAGGCATAGACAAAAAAATTGATTAAGCTGATTACGGACCACAAATCAAGAGTCCGAAAAGCTCTTGCATGTATAGATATAGAAGTCGAATCGAAAGACGAGGGTGCCGTTAGCCGTGCCGTACCAGAGGCTGATGAGTGAGACTGGTCGTTTCGCTGATCTAATCAGTCGATCGTGAATGCCCGTACGAAATGGCTTCTGCGACTTGCTTAAAGTCCTCGACTTCTTTTTATTCACACACGTACGAGAAAGGGATAATCTATCTCATAAAAGTCATAATCCTCCATATGCCAGGTAGCAGTGGCCAAAACAAAAAATATGTCAGCTAGCTTGTTTCTTTAAAATGATATATACATTTCTATTCAAATCCTCCGCCAAATCGGATACAATTCTACATTTTTTAGTACGTGCATTTCCTGCGCATCGCGCGACCAAATATGTATAATTAACAAATTAATATTCGATAAAATTTATACCGACTATTTGTAATATGTTGAAACATTATTTATATAAAATATCGGTCTAAAATTTGAAAAAGTAAACGAAAGACTGCAAATTTTGAACCATAAAATATCATTGCGCAAATTCACAAATAAATTTTAGATGATTGTACCGCATGCTACCTTTGGTCGTCGGATCCGTGTCAAGCGTCTGTTTTTCAACTGATATGACTTCGATGATCTCCGGCAATATCTCGCCGGAGATAGAGATGGCTCTGCCACTGAGACGGTCAGCCGCCCGTACCGCATGGTATCTTCGTTCGCGGCTCCGCGTCAAGCGTCTGTTAACAATTAGTGAAATTTTAATTTCGATTAATTACATATCTTGAATAGTCTGAAATTTTAATTTTTGCATACATTGAATCTTGAACGGTTCGAAATCAGAGAAATTTTAATTGCGATTAATTGCATAGATTGAATCTTGAACGGTCTGAAATTTTAATTGTAATTAATTGTATACATTGAATCTTGAATGGATCGAAATCAGTGAAATTTAATTGCGATTAATTGCAACTTAAAAACCCTCAGCTCCCTATTGCAATCTATGTTACAGAGTTAATGACTACAAAACTCTTAGCTCAATTGTCATAAATGCATCAATTAACGTAAAAAACAAAATCATCAGCTCCATATTGACTATGTTATTATCTTTCCTTTAGAATTTATAATATAAATAGATAGTAACAATTTTACAACTTTTCTCAATAATAATATGAGGAGATTACAATTCAGTAACCTTCTCTATTAAAATTGGAGAAATCACTACAACAATAAAGGAGGAAACCCGAATACTTAGAAGAAAACCGGTTAGTCTCTCTGACGCTCTTTGGTGGATACAAACTCATATAACAAAAGTGGTCCAAAATGCGGATACACCAAAAAGTTCGACCCAAGGAGAATGACCGTGAAAATCTCAGCCGACCCAAATATAAGACAGAGTGAAGTCCTATTAAGACTTAAGAGGTCGTCAAAATATGACTCCTCCTAAGAACGATAGCCATACCGAAACACGTTTAGTCGACACTCATCACTCACCACATTCTAAAGACAAAACTCATCAATCTTAATCTTGAAGTTTCATGCTCCCCTGCAATCTCAAAGTTGTGGAGATTTTCATGACTTTTTATGTCTCTTTATCTTAGTTCAACATAACTTAAATACTCATTTTCCACATGTTTATATATTACATGTGTGTACACTTTTGTCGCATGAATCAATATTCCACTGCTTCTCACAACACATGTAGGATCTCATTTTGCATTCAAAATCTTTAGCATCTTCAAAATCACTTCAACCTTTCACTATTTTATAAAACCCAATCATGAAGTTCGATAAAGATATTGTACACTTAGCCACCCAATTTAGTTATTTTCCAGAATGTATCTTTACTAAGAAATGTGCATCAATTTAGACAACTTTTATACTTATTAGCCAACCAGTTATTATTACTCTGTGCTTATTCATAATCACTCTTCATTCTTTGTCATATTTCTTCAAATTTTTGTTTTGTTTCACATCATGTAAGGCATTTGTGAAATAAAATTTTGAACCTGAAGTCGATAAAAGCTTATCCAAGTGAGACAAAGCATTCTTAAGTATGTGCCATAAACATAAATGATGTCGGCTTTTGAGAACAACTAATGGAATATCATTTCCCATTGCATGATCTTGATATGTAATGATGGATTTTAGTGCTTGATTCTCCATCGACTCCAAGAACAACTTCAAAAGTTATTCAAAGAAGCAGTTGTTTCATCTAACAAAAATACACACCCGAACATTATATTTTATCAATAATGATTGACACTCACAAATGGTACACATATTAGCCTATATTAATTTGTGCGGAAGGTGGTATCAAATGCAACCACATCACCAAAGAAGTCATAGTGAATCCTTGACCTACCATTTATCCAAAAGAAACGAGTCATTGAGTTTTGTTGGTCAACTTGCACGATGTAGTAAACCATAGGATCTTCAACACTTCTTTGCTTTAAATAGTTCATTAAATTATGTATGTCACTTGCTTCAATCATCTTCATCTCTTGCTTATTAACATAACTGTAGCAGTCTCCCTTTATAAATCACATATTCTCAGCTCAACCGATGTAAACATGTATGCATAGATTTCGTTTGTGGCTATCCCTAAATTAACCATTGAGTCTATAACACCAACTTTGTGCGTTGAAATAAACTTAGCAGAACTCAGTAAATGTCTTTCCGCCAGTGTTACGAGTTTGTGATTATGATCATCAATGAATGTTGTGACAGTCCATTTACCGTCTTCAACGGTACATCGAATCTTTGTTTTGCATTCCGTCCCAGTATCCAGTTTATTGAATGATGAACCCTAACAATATTTAAATTCTTTGTGGCCTTCCTTCGAACAATAATAATCTTTAGTCTAATTTTTTTTGTGTATAATAATATGTTTGTTTCGCTCTTCTGACACTGAACTCATGACGATATTCATAATTCACATATAAATTATACGCATCTTCTTCATTACCGACATTTTTTTTCCTAATAAATTATAATTTTTCTTCTTGACAAGTAACGTGAGAATATAGCAATTTTTGCTACACCTAAAATATATTTAAAATAAATAAATAAAACATAAGTGAATAAATAATAACCAATTGATTGACAATGCAAACAACAAGTATAACAAATTAGCCATAATTCTTACATGTTTTTTAAAAGTGGAAGATTGTATATAGTATCACAAATCAACGAAGTATAGTATATACTTAATCTCTATCATAGATATTGTACTGTAAAAAAACAGTGTATATTCTTTTTATGGTAGAATATTTCATTCAATATAGAGGCGAACTATATGGTACAACATCGAATTATAAACAACCAACTAAAAATTTAAAAACACCAAGGAAAACAACTGAGACAAAACAGTACAAGCAATTGATAACAAAAGTCTAAACATTAGAAGTGAATCTGTTATAATCGACAAGTAGACAATCTCTGCAGAATACTCTGTTGTTAGGAGGAGTCCCGTTTTATATGCCAACGTCTCAATCAAGCGGAAACTAAGATAAATAAGGCAAGTCCTATAAACGTGGGTCAATAGAAAAATTAGGCCACATAAAGCTAAAACTGTGAGAGCGTTGATGACATGAACACAGTAGGAAAAGCTAACAACACAAGGTCGAACTTGTACCAAGAGTCAATCGAGTGGAACCATTATAGAAAGGCAGGGCATGTAAGGGTCCTTCTCTGGTAAACACGACTCAGGGCCAGTATATCAATACATCTCGGTCAGAATATCATCTCAAATAGACTAAGTTCGTCGAAAAGTGTATAGTTTAACTAGTTATACTTACCTGAATAATTAAGAGAAACGCCATTATCGCATAAGAATTTATCCATTTTTTCTGCAAGAATCAATTGTATTTCTTTTTGTTTTTCTAATTTATTCTCAAATAAAATGTGGATTTTTCACCGAAATACTGATTTAAGGTTATTAGATTAAGTTTTGTTGAATAAATATGCTATTGCTTAATAGATGTGGAGAAAAAAGTAAACTTTCTACAAAAATCAGAACAATAACTATAATAAATGAAAGAGAGAATACGAAATTTTGTAGGGAAATAGCTAAAGTTAGTTTTTTTTTTTTTTCATTCATCAAGCAAAAAATCATATCTGCTCTCTTTAATATAAGGGACTTGATGGATATTGATTTTCCTAAATCCGCTCTTCGTTGGACTTCTCTCCTTAGCGATTATGTAAGAAGGGATGAACCGGGATGTTTCCGTTAAACTCACGATGATACCTAAGTCAGTTTCAATTCTAGAGAGATAAAGAGACATAGTGTAAGTAGAGAGAGTAATTCACCTAAAATGAAGAGTAGAGTGTGGTATTAGAGAATTCAAAGACTCTTATTCTTGAAATGAGTTAATCATGTCTAGAATAAGGTTGTTTTAGGATAATTACATTGTTAATCGTGGATAGATTAAGTCTAACCTTATTTGGCCACAAAAGGGTTTGCACGGATCTAAATTACACTTCTTGTAGATATTAAAGTGGGTATAGATAGGTTGCTTCCCTTGATGTACATTTATTACATTTACTCGTATTCCGCATATCCTCGGGGATGGAAGATGAGTCTCTTAAAGCATCCACAATGCACAACCCCAACTCATTTCCCATTTTATGCCACATAAGTGCCACCTATTTAATATATCATTAAAATAAGTGTCTTAGGGTTGTCTAATACTACTTCAATGGTGTCTACCATTTTACAATCCCAACTTGGCCCTACATGTTTTTTTTTTAAATAAAAATAACATTTTTTTTCATTTATAATTATTTTGAGAATTATTGTCATTTGAAGTTTGCTGGTTGAGATTTCGAAAGCAAGGGGAGAAATTATTTGGATTGAATTGATGATGATCCATATTTAGAGTAATAATAATTTGTGATACTGATAGAGAAGAACTTTGTGGATGGAATGGATGAACTTAGGTATATATCAAATGTTTGCAACGGTCAGAAGAAATAAAAACTTGCAAAATAATTCATATCCTCACCTAATTTTTTTAGAACGTTGCAGTAGAGTTAATTAAAAAGATAAAAACCTCACCTATATCCAACGGTAACAATATGTATTAGATAAACAAAATTAATAAAAAGTGATGAAAATAAAATAAAATATTTAATTATTAATGAAAGGATGTGAGAGAGTGAATCCCTCATTGGAGGGATTGGACAAGAAAAATAGGTCTTCTCCGATGCAAAAGGACAAGACAACTTGTCACATAGAGGAGTTGTCCTTAAAATTTTTGGTGCACTGTAGATGCTCATAGAACTTCATCTGGGTTGCCAAGCTATTCGGCAAGGAAGCGGGTGAGAAGACAAGGATAAAGGTATGATTCGAGTGGGAGGCCTCCACTCGGATCGATCGGCTCACCAATATCCGAGTGGGTATTTTCCGCTCGAATTATTTTATGTCCGAGTGGATTCGGCCCACTCAGATTTATTAGGATGGTCGAGTCGTTATTGACCGGTCGCTTTCGTAATTAGGCGTATATCCTTCAAGACTCACAAATGCTAATTTGTCTGAATTTTAATAGATTAATTAATTTCTTGATGACGTGGTGGACTCTATATAATAGTTTATCCTGTATGATAATTCCTCATAGTGTAAACCATACATATGACCGTGAGGCTTCTTAATTTAACCTAAGAAAAAATGTTAAAAGTGAATTATATATTGTGGTGGAGACATTTGATAAATCAAGTTGGAATATCATTTCTTTATCTCAGCAATAACATCACGCTGACAGACCAACCGAAATCACAATATAATTTAATTCTACCCGCTCACTGCGGTGACCCTCTTTGACTAACTATCCCTTCTGTTCTTTCACTTTCTCCTCTAAACCAAACACTTTTAGATCTCTCTCTTTCTCTCCCCATATTCTTATTGTCCATTTGTACGGTGATGTCCACTGCCCAACTACCCGTCGTAGTGCCGCCAGCGGCAAGCTCCGGCGTGGGCCTCGGTTACGGCATTGCCATCACGGTGAGCATCCTCGTCCTCATTTCCACCATCATGCTGGCCTCCTACGCCTGCGTCCGCGTCAAAGCCTCCGGCGGCCTTATGCGAGCAGCCGCCGCCACATACTCCTCCGACGACGACGATAACTTATCAGATAGAGAAGAAGGCAGCTCCAGGAACCGACGACGACGAGCCTCTGTGACTGTGGGTCTGGATCTGGTCAGCATAGAGACGTATCCGAAGATGGTGTTGGGGGAGAGCAAGCGGCTGCCGCGGCCGAACAACGGCGGCGGGCCGTGCCCAATTTGCTTGTCGGAGTATAGGGCGAAAGATACGATACGATGCGTTCCGGAATGCAATCACTGCTTCCATGCGGACTGTGTAGATGCATGGCTGCGGGTAAGTGCCACGTGTCCCATGTGCAGAAAGTCTCCGGCTCCCACGCCTCTTGCGACTCCGCTGTCTGAGCTAGTGCCTCTCGCTTCTCACCCGAGGTGATGCATCCCATCCATCATGCTGCTCTGCTCTACTCCGCTCTATTCTTTTCATTTTCATTTAATTATATGGAAACAGAAAAAAATATATATATATACGTATCTAGTAGTAGTATAGTAGTTGTAGGAAATGAAATTGTTATATTTATTATACAAAAGAACAACCATTTTCTTTCTTATTAGAACAGTTAATTATGTATTCCATTCAAGAGACGAACAACAAATATTAATTTCATTTCTACCATATTCCTAGCTCGGGTTTTGACTCTGACGGGTCGGGTCGGGACGGTTTTTCTCGGGTTTTCGAGTTTCTATGCCAACCTGACCGCTGAATATATATTGTCATCAAAAGCTCCGCATTATTTATATGTATTAGTGAATGTCAATCAATATACAAAGAGTAAATTTTCTACCTGAAATTTCCAGTGAAATTTCAGGAGAAAGTATGAAAAAGAATGTAATGGAACAAATGTATTGGTCATTGGTGGGGCCCTAAATCACTTTCTATAGAAATTTCACACCATATTTCACAGTTTGTATCACCACTCATATACAAAAGTTTACATGCACCAAAGGTCCAAAACCTAGATTTTTTTCCGGTTTTTTAATTAAATATATAAATATGTAAAAAAAATATGAATTTATACAATTATTTTTCATTTTTTTATGACTGTTTTGTAATTTTCAATTATTATTTGTACATTATTACAGAATTTTTGAAATATTTATTTGACATTGCATCAAAGTAGCTCGTTTGATTTCGCCACATCACTAAAAGAGATAAATAAGTGTACTTTTTCGTACAATATGTTTAACTAAATGTGACTTATATAATATGTTTTTTTTATACGTATGGTACCAAAAGTTTGAACTTTGTTGACTTTTGGTCCATCTGTTAGTTAGTCGCCATTAGCTTTAGCCGTTAAATGACACGTGCAAGTCACGTGACCCACCTTAAACTTTTGATTTTGTTCAATTTAGTCCCTCAAATACATCCTTAACTTTTATTTTGTTTAATTTAGTCTTAAAATTTCAAAATCAAACCCAATTGACCTAGCCGGACCTAGCCCATGGCTAGGTCCGACATGGGTCACATGACTCACGTGCCATTTAACGGCCAACTAACGAATGTGCCAAAAGTCAACAAAATTCAAAAATTTAGTACCAAAAGTATACAAAAAAGAACATTTTATAACCAAAGACACGTTTAGTCAAACATGTTGTATGCAAACTAGGGCTTAGCAGAAAGCCCGATAGATCGAAAACCCCGACCCAAACCCGTCCCGAAAAGCCCGTCCCGAAAATTGTCCTGAGTCTAAATGGGCAGACTTTTATTCCTAACTCGGGCTCGGCCTTTTTTTTCTTCTAAAAAGCCCGAAAGTCCCTAGCCCGCCCGTATATATATATATATACTTTAACTCACTAATAACTATGGTTGAATATAATACTATGGTTAAAGTAACCCTAAACTACAACTTGTGTTTTAATTTGGTGTTTGAACTTGGTTGTTGAATTATGTGTTGATGATAAAATTGATGAACTTCATGTTTGAATTTTTTTTTTTTTTTTCAATTTTTTTGTTTAAACTCGGGCTAGCAGCCCGAGTCCCGATGTCCCAACTCGGGCGGAACATTTCCCTTGGACACGGGCTCAGGCTCGGGCCCAAAACTAAAGTCTGAAATCTTCGGGCTAAGCCCGTCCCTGCCGCCCAAGCTCAGCCCTAATGAAAACTATATTTAACCCTATGAAGAACATGGATAGCACATAAACATACTTAATTAAAATAGTAGAACTTTTATCCACTTGTAAATTTTCTATTTTATTGTGTGACATTATCATGATAGCATTTAATTAAAAATAATTGATGGAAAATTAAGAGAATAACCATTTATCAACCTTTGTAAAATTAATTAATTATTTTAATTAAAAGTTAGCAATATTCTGCAATCTGCATCCCCTAGCCAGAGTGGACTTCCATCCAACCTGTCCCCCCCTCCTTCCCCGGATTGGGTGGAGTGGAGTGAGTAAGACTAGGCCGCTAACCAAGCGCGCAAAACATGCATAGTAATATGATGCGAACCTGCTGAAACCGTCACCAAATCCATGTTATTGGGACTTGCAAAGTGTTTTCCTAAGGTCAGCTCATATATCTCGAGATCTACCAATAATTAATTAATTTATATAATATATATATTGATTAGGTTTAAAATCAAACAAATACTTATATAACATGCGATTGACAAATTAACATTAAAAATAACTTTGGAAACAAATTAACATTAAAAATAACTTTGGAAACTTTTAGATATATGAGAAGTTTGTTGCACCGTCACTTTAACCATCCATTTTGAACGTAATTACTAAGGACATCTGAATAGATAAATATACTCATGTCTTATTCAGTTTAGTCCATCTAATGCAACTCGCCGTTATTTTATATAATTTAGTCTATAAACTTGTTCCAATCGAGTTATTGGCTTGATTGAACCATTTCGGATCAAACTCAGAACTAGGTCCAGCCATATATAATAGATTCGCCTGACCAAAGTAACCTAGCCATGGTCTGACCTAGGTCTGGGCCTAGGCTCATATAGTTACATGGATGCATTTAACTGCACTCAAATAAGTCTGATCTACCGACTCGAAGTATAAAAGACTAGAACCATTTTGAAATTGAGTTTTAAAAATATACCATCTTTATGTAACATCTAAGACCCCATTTACGTTGCTTCATCCAAACTCCCATATAGAATAGTAGAAGATCATCCAAACTTACTTTCCCCTAGCAGAAGAAGAAAAAGAATCATGAGGATCATCCTTTTGAAGAGCGACGTAGTTAACTGGAGTTGCGCCGCGAACCACAACCTTCCTGCTCTCCTGCTTCTTCCCACTGGAGAAGACATGCCTACCTGGAGTGCGACGTATTGGTGTTCCAGCCATGTTATTTCCATTTGCACTCGGTCCCAGTGGTTTCTTCACACCACCCCCCATCCGACCATACTCCGCTCCTACCAACTGATCATGTAACTTTTTCTGCTCCTGCCACATTCATTCATTCACTCATTAATATTGTTTCTTCAAATCAAATTGATCTAATAGTAGCGTGGACATACCCGATATTTGCGCTTCTCGCCCTCTCGCTCCTTCCTTTGACTCGTATATTCCTCTAACATGCCCAACAGAGGAACCTATACATACATATATAAAGTTGAGAAACAATATCCCAGCCAACCAATATTATGAGGAACAAATAAGAGGTTACATGAAAGCAACTTGTTTTTTTTACCTTGTTATACAAGAAACTGATTCCCTTCTCTGTTTCCCAGGCCTTGGTTTTTGATGTCAAACTTTCTACCATTGCTGATCAAGTAAGTAGAAGAAGAATCATCACAATTCAAATTTCAAACCTTAATTTTTTTAATTTAGCAAGACCCTATCTGGACATTACATCACCAAAACCCAATTTCTAACAAAGACAACCTAGCAGCCTGAAATAAACTACATCTCTTCTTTATTGATTACGGAGGGAGGGACTCACATGGTATTTTCCCGACTATGATCCGCGCCTTTTCTGCACGTTTCAGATTTATGTGTGCTCCTCGTCCAGCAGAATAACGATTTTCATCCTGAAATGCAAAATGTGCAGCGTTCGTTTCATGAGAGGAGCAGGAAAACCACTGTTAAGAATCATTATTCTATGGTCTTCTCTGCTAGTATTCTCATACAATAACACCAATATAAATTATGGTTGGTTACAAGAGAGATTCAGTCATTTTCTTTACGACATTTGCCTCAACCCATGGTTATGACTAATATATACAGTTGGACATGAAAATAATAAAACCAAATAACCATCCTAATGGAACTCATTACTCCTGCAACAAAAACACTGTTTTCTTCCTAGTAGATAATGAAATACCTTTCATAATTATAAAACACTGTAGCTCATAATACCATTAAAGCTATGCATTTCATGAAAATAAAAGTACCTGTTCATAATCATCAAGCCATTTTTCCTCAATAGCAGCATGTTGCCATTTCTCCACACTATCCAGTATATCTCTTCTGCTTAGAGCTTGTTGTTTTGCTTCTGCAATTTGCTCATCCATACTTGAAAGTAGATCCGAGAGGTCAATGTTGCCGCCTTCCATAAAGTGGATAGAAAAGCCAGTAGTTAGTGAAAGACTTGCTTGATTGATTACCAGAAATGTCCATGCGTCGCAAATTAGAATGCAAGGCAATAAAGCTTAACTGGAAGAAACGGAAAACTAATTGAGGATCTAAAAACGGTGCTTCATCATAATTCCTTACTGTACCACTAATGAATTAGATTAAAAGATGATTAGCGGATTTTAATTAGCAAAGGAGTAAGTACATCTTTACTATAGTGAATTGGTTAACAGTAAATGTGGAATATGTATTAAGTATTTAAAAAAAGTAACCAGCTGGTATAAATTTAAGAGAAATAAATCAATTGAAATTTGAATACAGTCAACTGAGATAAGAGAACGCCAAAAACCAACCAGAGTCTATAACACTGATTAGTGTTTGCCTCGCCGAGTCACTGTTTACATCCATATGCACTGCTCTATAGATGTCCTCCAGCTCATTTTGTCTTCTAAGTATAAGTTCCTTCATCTTGCTAGCCTTAAGGATATTCAACCTTTCCACTTCGACCTCAGCCTGGAAGAAGTTTTTAAAAAACATATTTGCAGTTACAAAGTATAGAATCAACTCCATATAGGAAATTGTTTACCTGCTCAATGACTTCTAGAGCAAGGTACCCTTGTATAGACACCTCCTCATCACTAGAATACGACAATAAGCTGGTGACATGACTGAACTTTTCTTGCTCCTCAGGAGGGGTGTTCATCAGTTCCCACAGCTCTATGAATTTGCTTCCAAGATTTTGAAGCTGCCACCAAGCAAGAATTAAGTAAATCAGAAATGTCGACGGCAATTTTTTTTTTACAAGATAAAAAAGAAAAAGAAAAGAAAGATCAACAACAAATCATTTTTTACGTAGGAATCAACCTTAGAGGTTGTACTTGTACATGTCCAGAATTGGTATATTTTAGATGTAAGCAGTAAGAAGCAAGTCCTAAGTGCTAAAGGATGAACACTATCTGTATCCCTCACCACCATTCACCACCAACACAAGATGATATCCAAAGGCCAGCATACCAATTATCTAAAAGTATGCTGCAAATAAATATTGAGGAGAACTCGTTATACGCTATGAGGGGATGCTAGTGAAGAGGAACACTTCTAGGTTGAACATTACAAGCTAAGTTATATACTATCACATTACAACCAAAAAATATGGTATAGGTTGCTGCAGCCTACAGTTCCTCTCCAAGAATAAAGTAGATTGAATGAAATGGTGCATGAAAAAGACTATCAACCCAGTAATGTATCCCTAAGGAGGTAACTGTTTTTACAGGAACAAGGGAAGGCTATGAATCA
The DNA here is from genome assembly GCA_036873135.1 of Clarkia xantiana subsp. parviflora. Taxonomy (NCBI): domain Eukaryota; kingdom Viridiplantae; phylum Streptophyta; class Magnoliopsida; order Myrtales; family Onagraceae; genus Clarkia; species Clarkia xantiana. Next base: position 10,461,635 of record JAPTYO010000004.1, read on the forward strand.
CCCCAGGGAACCAAATGAGCGGAAAACTATATTCAGGGGTGAATTTTCTTTTCTGCATAAACATACACAAACTAGAATATCAAGGAATATATTATTAATTGCAAAAGTTTATCACCTTTAACTTCTTTCCAGTATGAATCTGCAAATAATGCTCATCACTAAGATAATAATCCTTACATTACCAGTTCTACCCTGCATAGAAGTACTAATTTGCAGGCAATATATTACGGGTCTGAATTCCAGTTCACAATCAAAATTCATGTGGTAATGTATTTCTTTTCAATCATATCTGCATGTAACTTAGACATGGAACACTGGAATGAATATCAGAAGATAAGCTCCACTATCAGAAAGGTTTGTTGGGAAAAGAGTGTCCATCGAATTTGAGAAGGGACTCGGAATAGATGAGATGTAAGCATGGAACTGAGACAAAGGGAGTATGTGTCATCACCTTCCCTATCCTTTGCTGTTTCTCTTGCTTTAGGGTATTTATCACACTAGTCAGTCTAGCAAGGGTATCATTGCTGATACTTTTTGACTGGTCGCCTCCATTATCAGTCAGACTTGGATGAATCGCATTAACTGTCTCAAAGAAATCGAAAGACATCACCACCGACAACTGATGGATTGTATGAATGTGGCTGATCACTTTTTGTAGACGGTTTGACTGTAAAAGAAACAACAAAATTTAAACATATGGAAAGGAGTCACAGTGCTTAGTTAAGGGAGAACAATCGTGCTGAAAATGAAACTAAGAACCTTTTCATGTTGCAGCTCCTGAAGGTGAGCTTTTAACTCTCCCAACTTTCTTAATGTCAAATCATGTTCATTCACTAGCATTTTAATGGAATTAGTCAGATCCCTATTCCCTGCAATCTCTGCTCGAATTTGAGCTATTTTTGTTTGGATTTCATTAATTTCTCTCATCCTTTCATCCTTCTTCAATCTCAAATCTTCCAGGATTGGTCTGGCAGCAGACAACTGTTTCTTGATGGTCCCCTTTACCTTCATTCAATAACAGAAAGCGGAAGAGAACTTTAGTTCAGGATAAAATATGAACTGTAAGGCCTTGTGATTAGATGTCAGAACTAATTTTCTTTCTGGCCTTTCATTTTTTATTTCATTTAGAATTAGACCATTTGCAAATTGCAGTAAAAACCAGAGTTTTCCATGCTAATGTTCCTATAATAGTTAATAAATAATAATACTAGCAATAACAACAATAATTGAGTACACAAACCCGAGAGAATGATAGACGCTCCCCTAGGGCAGAAACAAGGCTGCTGATTTCAGCTTCAGACTCAGCCAGGGTTTGATGCAAGAGTGCCTTGTATTTTCTAGTTATATCAACCTTTCTACGATATATATCAAGGCACTCCTGTTCCAGTTGCAAAAGCATCTTGTCTCTCTCACTGTCATCTTCACCAATCTCATCCCAGATAATCTAAGATCAAGTATATAACATGCCTGTCAGTATAAAATGGGTAACCAATGATGGGAATAAGTCCCAAATGACTCTTCCAGAGGGAAAAATGTAAGATTCAAGACATATTATAGACTGATTTTCATAACTTAATGACACGTGAACTCTGTATGCATCAAGTGAAAAATTTAACAAGACTAGCAGACTGAAATGAACAAAAAAAATGAAGATAATTCGCTAGAATTGATGAAATATGGTAATAATAATATTTTCCTAGTCTTCGGTTGAGACTTGGGAAACAGAAAAGGAATGAGCATCAGAATTCATGCCACGTCCTTCTCCTCCTATCTCACTATGACTATGATATAAAAACAGATAAATTTGAAGGAAGATCAACATGACAAACTCATTCAAAAGAAGGTCATAAAACTGTCTAATTTTAATAAGCTAGATTGTCTCAAAATAATATATAGGTGTTAACAATGTCAGAATTATAGATCCAACTTTCTGATCTATGCTCCTTTCGATGCCAGCAGAAACATTAGTGATGTTTCATGTTTATAAGACTAGAGACAAACATGAGATCTAGGAAATCTGAAGATTATGCCTTGCAAGTCGAACATGGATAGAAAAATGAAATATGATAACAATTGCGTATTCTTTTGTTGAGACTAGCGCAACGGAAGTGGAATTAGTTTCAAAATCAGACTAATCGCGTATGATCCTAAATGAAAATGAAGTAATTCAGCTACGGTATTCGAAGATATCACAAGAAACAATGCCGTGTACAGTTTCACATTCTTGAAACACTGAAACGCAAGTGATTGAACAGAATGCCTAACTAAGAAAGCTAATCAATCGCACAATAAACTACGCTGAGTCATTATGGCATAATCTGGTAACAAATTGCCAAATAGAGAATGACAGTAAGTGAAAAACGGTAGAGATAGTGCGGTACCTGCAATTCATGGAGAAGCGAACTGCAAGTGGTCTGAGCCGGAGAGAGGTTCATCCTCAAGAAACAGTGGAACAACGAAGAGAGTGAAAGAAGAGGCAGCGTGTAGCAAAGCTAGGGCGAGATCTTCGAGCAGTTTTCCTTTTTATGCTTCTTCCATGGAAATCTTAGAAAGGAAAGTGAAAGAAAGGAGAGGATTGTCTCTTTTCAAATGGGAGAGAGGACGACTCGTATCGTAACGTAACGCAACGTAACGCTTTTTTCATTCCGCTTAATCGTTTTAGCGGGAAACTGTGTGCTCCCTTTTTGAATTTTTAATTCGTAACATTGTGCAGACTGTGCAGTCATGGCAAAAAAAAAAAAAAAAACTCTGCAGTATGTTATGTATACTATACAGTATATAGTATATACTATAGTGCCAGAAAAAAAAACTGTAGTTGTAGACTGTAGTAAAAGAAACGGATTATTCTACCATACTCCAAAAACACAATGTTTTTTGTTTTTTTATTATTAGGGTGGACTTAATTGCAACATATGTAAAACTTGAAAAATATGAAATTTTTTAACCACACCTAATATTTGCATCATACTATTAATAATATTAATTTCTCTCTAGGATTCACTTTTAAGGCAATAGAAAAATACAACAAAAAGTACCAAAAGCATAGTGCTCTTTTAGCATGATAGAAAAATCTTATTGTAAGTTATTAATTACTTTATAAACCACTTTTTACTAAATTGAGGGACTAAACTGAATAAATAAAAATAAAATTAGAAGGCATGTCACGTGCTACTTAACGGTCAAAATTAACGGTCAACTAACGGATGCACAAAAAATGTACAAATTTCAAACATATTACACCAATAAGTATGAAAAAAAAAAATATATGTTCCACTAAAAACCTAAAAAGAAAATGTTGGACTAAAAACATGAATTGACTTTTTGACTTGAAGAAGAACAACAATGCTTATAAATGTATTCATCTACCTAATAGACAAAAATGTGCAGTCAATCATATCGGTTCTTATCGTCAGAATAAATGATGTGTTATACAAAATGTGCTTCTTGTCTCAGACTTCAAATTCAATGTTATTGTTGTCAGTAAACTACATATTCAATTAGGTTGTCAAGTCACATGTCTAGGTAATTATCAATGCCTCATAGATGGGAGGACTTTGGAGATTGGCATGCTGAATAAGGGACTTTATATGATGTTAAAGCAATGAGCGCAGCTACTACTAAGGTGTTTGATAGAGATCTTCCACTTTTGCTTTTTGCATCACATACTTAGCCATATTTCACATTCTCAGTTAGATGAGTTGAATATGCAAACTTTGTATTCTAAAGTTGTTTCTGTATAATTTGTCAAATTGCTAAGCAATGTACAATTTGTCAAAGCTGTTTTTATAAACGTCTTTGACCTAGTTCACATGGATCTTTGGGGACCTTATAGGAATTATTAAGGGTTATTAATATTTCATTACAATTATGAATGTACAAGGCATACCTGGGTATTCTTAATGCAAAATAAAAGTGAAAGTGTTTTGCACAAAAAAAATCTGTTCTCTCGTGGTCAAACTCAATTTCAAAAAGTTGTCAAGGTTATTAGAAGTGATAATGGATGAGAGTTTGTCAATGATATGAAAAAATGTTTTAAGAACTTGACATCATTCAGACAAGTTGTGCATATACTTCACAACAAAATGAAATTGCATAACGAAAATATTGAAATCTTTTTAATATTACAAGAGATGTCATATTACATGCCTTAGTACAAATACATTTTTGGGAATATTGTATTCTTGTGGCCTGCAATTTGGTCAATTCATTCTATCAATAATTCTTAATCACGAGACTCCTTGTGAAAAAATATTTGGTAAGTCTCTTTATCTTCAACATCTCCGACTATTTGGATGTCTCTATTATTCTGCCGTTAATAATAGAGATAAGTTTACAGCAACAACAAAAGCATCTATCTTTATGGGGCATTCCCCCACTCAAAAATGACATATTCCGATGAATATTTCAGATTCTGTCTTCCATGTTTGTAGAGATGTTAAGTTTGATGAACTTACTTTTCCATTCAGGATAAGTACAAAGGAGATTTACAGCAATCAATATTTTGACGGTAACCATTTTCACCACTAGAGAGAAAGTCTCAGTAAAATCTGCAAAATGGATGTAAGCAATGCTTTTCTGCAATGAGATTTATTTGAGAGGGTGGATATGGAGTTTCACACTCTTTCAGTGCCCCCAAAGATTTGTAAATTAATTAAGTGTTTTTATGGATTGAAACTAGATTTGAAGCAATGGAATATAAAACTCACTCAAGTCGTAATTGGAATTGGTTGCAAACAGAGTCACTCAGATTATTCATTGTTCACTAAAACAAGTGGTGAACACCAAGTCTCTTGCTTGTGTATGTTGATGACCTTCTAATTACAAGTTCTTCTACTATATTAGTCAATGAGTTGAAGCAAGTGTTGTAGAAGCATTTCAAGATCAAAGATATAGGAAGATTATGATACTTCCTTAGACTTAAAGTGACATGGTCTTCAAAAGGAATTTTGTTAAATCAATGAAAATATGTGCATGAACTGATTATGGAATTAAGCTGGGTTAGGAGCTGAACAACAACGTGAAAACTTATAATGTCCTTATGTGTGGTGACTTTCATGAGAAAGTATAAAAATATGATATGACTTTTAGTTCATTAATAAGCCTTCTTAAAAGAACATGTCATACCTTTATGAAAATAGTATTGTGGGAAATATAATAGGACTTTGAAAGTTACAGTTAAGAGTTAGACAAGTAAATTTTATTTACCCATTAATGACATTAAGTTGTGGATGTATGAGTTAAGTCTGAGATCCCATAAAGGCAGTTCCAACTAGGGATGGCAACGGGTCGCGGGTACCCGCTGACCCGCGGGGCCCCGACCCGAATTTGACCCGTCGACCCGCTGACCCGCGGGGCACGGGACGGGTTCGGGTCGTAATAGGCCCGGGCGGGGCGGGTTCGGGTATTGGGTCGCGGGGCCCCGTAAACCCGCCCCGTAATACTTACATATATATAATATAATAAATTTATATTATGGTCATTTATTATGGATAGTAAAGTACTCTAATAAATGAGACCTAATTTGGAATAAATAAACTTCTCTCTTATTAGGGTTTGAGAGTTGAATACCCTCCCAGTCGCAGCCATCTTCTTCGGAAATCAGAATGTCTTTTTTTTTTTTGGCCAAGCAGCTTCTTCTCCTTTTCAGCTTCTTCCCTCCGGACGTGATGGTGAGTTGGTGACGGACCACTAACCTGACCATACCTCAACCCAGACGAACCAGATCTCAACCCAGATGGACCAGATCTCGCGCTCGACCAGACCTCGACCCAGACGGACTAGATCTCGCCTTCGACCGGACCTCGACCCAGATGGACCAGATCTCCCGCTCGCCCTTGACCTTGCGCTCGACCTAGCCGCCAACAGACCTCGACCCAGACGGCTAACGAACCAGACATCGGCCTTGCGCTCGCCCTCGCCCTCGCGTCCACCGCCACCCACCACATCCAGACTCCAGCGCCGCTCTAGATATAGACTGTGAATCAGTCAATGAATTTGTTTTGGCCAAATTAGTTAAATGGACTAGCATTTATTCAATGCGGGGCGGGTCGGGGCCCCGCGGGCCGACCCGCGGGACATTTTTACTCCAGCTGACCCGCCCCGCGAGGTACATGGGGCGGGTTCGGGTCCGTCAAACCGACCCGCGGGGCGGGTCCGGGGCTTGAGATATCCGCCCCGATCCGCCCCGTTGCCATCCCTAGTTCCAACATCTTAATGATCTGTGTGTTGGAAGGGAGCTTGGTTAAGGCACCGTTATGTTTGAGGTTGTCTAATAAAGTTAAAATAAATATTTATGATCCACACTAAATAATGGATTCTTGAATGAAATGTTTACTCTGGAGTAACATTAAAAGATACAAAGGGTATAAAGACTTATTTTCTTAACTGAAGTCCGAAAATTGTAGAAACCAGTTTTGTTAATCTTAAGAATAATGAAATTAGTGGGAGTGTCTGAATAATAAGATGTGGATATTATGGTAAATGATATACATTGTCTATCTGTATGAATACATTATTCACATGGATTAGAATATAGTTCCATCAGTTGAATGGAAATTTCAACATAAGGGATAATGTTCGAAAGACATGATACTCCATAAAGAAAGAAAAATATAATCATCTGATAAAGTTAAATCATTTAGAATAACATTACGAAATTTTGTTATTCTGGAAGTTGGTTTACTTGTAGGATTCAGATATTAGTAAATACTTTTTCGTTTTCATTCCCACAATATATTATGTATGAAGTTTATATTTCTCAATTAATGGATGGTCATTTTAAAAATCAATTTATAGGATAAAATAAATGTTCCCACTAATGGTTTAGTAAGTGACTTGACAACCGTATGAACTGTAAGATTAGTGGGAGTATGTAGATATTTTACCTGTATAATTGATTATTTCTTGCTCACGTTTAAATGATTATGCATTATGTTTCCCTCTGAAGTTAAGATGAAAGTTAATGTGAGAGACAATTTACGTGACAAAGATTAAATTAAAATTTTAATCTAGTCACGGTTACAGTTAGATTGTCTCAGAAAGCTCACATTGAATTGATCTTATAGAGGGAGTAATTCTCGAATTCTGCAAATAAAGTCCTAATGCACCTACAAGAACATGTGAATGCATTTATGTTCGTGTAGATTCGGATTTAAGGGATATCGTGACAGTTGAAAGTCCACTTTCAATTATTTGTTCCTTTTATGTGTTGGAACAATATTATAGAAAAATGATAATTATCTGTCGTTATCAATAATGTAAAGTAAGGTTTTTTAGCATGTTTTATCATGCATTAAGGACTGTGGGACTTATTTCAGGGCTTGAGGTTGTCGACACCATTATCAAGTCGCTGGAAAATTTATCGTAATAACGCCACAGTTATTTCTTCGTCAAAACGACAAGCATTAAAGGTGCAAACTTATGAAATGAAAGTTTATTGTCGTTAAGAAGAAAGTTCAGAAACTAGAGTGTCTGTCAGCATAATGGCCAAGCTGACAATGATGTATTTAAATGAATGTTTACAGCTAATGACATTAAATAAGCATGCAAATAATGGGTCTTAATTGTAAAGTTGATGATGATGTTTGACACTCTGAGCTCAATGATATGTTTTTGACTCCAATGTTTTCCTGTTAATTATGATTGTGTACACATAAAGTTTATGATAACGGGAAAACCTTATGCAAAGCCTTACTCGGACCCTAATGTGTTTATATATATTGCTTACAGGCTTATGTTTGATAAGATGTGATTGTCGTGGTATATGGAAGGGAGTATGCAGCTTAAATAAGTGTATGACCGCCATAACCCGCATTTACAGATTATTGAATGTAAGTGATTATGATGAACGGAAAGATTAGATTTTACGCGCGCCTTATGTTATTCCATAAAGATGTAAGACTTATGTGATTATCTGGCCAAGTGGGAGAATGTAAGAATATATATTTAATGTTACAATATATATTCTAATTATGTGGCCAGATAATATTAATGAGTATAGATATATTGAATAATGTATTATATTATATTATATCAGTATATATCTTTATGGTATGATTTAATCTAGACCGTTCAATTGGTTACTTGATGGACGTACCAGATTAAAGGGTATAATATTATAAACGGTCATCTCTCCCTGCCAGTTATTGACACAGAGATTAAGAGCAGTTCTCCATCAACTGGTCTCTGACAGAAGGATGGACAATGGAGAGAAGTAGAACCGTTCTATATAGAAGCGAATTGGTAGTCTAGGAAGATCGGAGGAATTGAGATCAAGACCAGGTAAGTCATTCATCACTATACTTTAATCCACATAAAGCATGATCAAGATCCTAGCAATTAGGGTTTATAAAAACTTACACTTCTTACTAAGACTTTGTATCTAAAACATGAATTCTTGATTCATCGCGATGGGAAAAAAATATTTCGATAAAAGATGAAAGAAGAAGAAGAGAATTGATGATTATGAAAGTATAGTTATCTAGTAAGTTGATATTCTAATGATGATCTTATAATTAGTTAAAATAATTATATATATTATCTTAAGAATATATTAAGACGTATATTTCCCACACTTTTTTTGTTAAGATCCCTCTAAACACTTTTACAATGATAAATATATATATACCATAAAAATCAAAATACTAATTACATTATATGTCTTTGTGCTAACAAAATTACATTATACGTCAAATGCCCCACGCTAATGTATACATAATTAAAAAAACATACACCATACAAACTAACATGTAAGACATAAAACTATATAAAAAAAATTACAATTCATCATATATTGACTAATATCTAACATAATAAAATAATAACTACTATAACAAATATTGAACACCGATGTGCGGGATAAATACCTACTATTCCCAAATTTGATTGACTTTTTTTTTGCCGATATTAATGAATTGATTTGATGCTAGTAAAACTAGAATATGTGCTTAACAATTGGTCTATCACATTTTATTTTTTAAGTGCGTAATTTATGGTGGAATTGTTAATTAGTAATATAGAAATTTGTCTAAAATCTTGGAATTGAACATATATATATATACGACATAGAATAAAATAATAAAGCAAATATGATAATGGAGAGAAGATTGTGAAGTATTTTCACGCAAGGAGACAAGGAAGAGAGACAATGACATTTTTGGAAGAAAAATATTTGAAAAAAACACACGTGGTTCAATTCTGTCTAAATTGACAAAAAATTGACTGAGGTAGCGATTTGATCTGAATTTCAAAGTTGAGGTAGCTAATTTTCAAAATCAAAAGTTGAGATAGCGATTTATAAACGGGCCAAAGTTTAGGTATCAATTTGTTATTAACCCTAATAAAATAATAACTACTATAACAAATATTGAACACCGATGTGCGGGATAAATACCCACTATTCCCAAATTTGATTGGCTTTTTTTTGCCGATATTAATGAATTGATTTGGTGAAAAAAAAAAAAAACAAAGAAAGAAACAAAGGTGCCAGACTGCCAGTAAAACTAGAATATGTGCTTAACGTTTGGTATATCACATTTTAATATTATTTTTTAAGCACTACATAATTCTTAAACAAAGGAAATGTTAGTTAGACATGTTCTTCATTAATTAGTTGGCATGTTTTTTGCCACTAGATTAATTATTTGGCATAGATCAACTAATTAACCCAGCCAGAATTAGTCAAAACTGTTTCATTCACTAGAATTGAATAATTAACATGGTCAGTAGAGGAGTTGTTACATATTCCTAAAATAGAAGTTGTTATGCACCAGATTAGGATTGGAATGGTGTATAAATGGGAGGAATCATCCCCAAGTAATTCTCAGGCTGCAGTTGAGAATCAATAAATATTATTGGCTGAATTCCATCTTCTATTTATCTACCAATAATATAAAAAATAAAATAAAAAGGAGCATCATCAAAGAGTTTAACACAAAATGGAAATGAAGAAGATGGCATGTGTTGGTCTCATTGCTGCTGCTGCCTCCTTTAGTGCCGTGATGGCCGCTACTGAGCCAAGCGCTGCCCCCGCCGCTGCTGATGCAGTTGCCTCTGCCATGGGCTCCGCCGCTGCCCCTGGTCCTGCCACCGCAAGTGCAGCCTGCTCCACCTTGCCATTCATTGCTTCTATGTTTCAGGCGTCGCTTGCTTCATTTATCTTCTACTACTTGCACTAAAACAATATCACCATTATTATTATTTATTATTATTATTATGGAAGTAAAGTAAACTAAAACAAATGAAAAACAAGTTATTCATGTTAAACATTTTTTTCTTTTCCTTTTAAAATAATAAAATTGCACTTTCATATTGTATTCTTCTTATCAAATACAAGTACTCGGATCTTCAGAACTCTCTTACCATTACAAAAAATAATGTAAACTCATGAGTATTATTAGTATACATGCAACACGATCTACCGCAGTAACATGAGATGACACAATTTAAAATAATTAGCATACACTAAATATGCACATGATCAAAACTATTCATGGTGTAATAATTTGCGTGTCTCGGCGTCCCGTTGAATTGAAGAATATTAATTTCACTCTTTATGAGGTATGTATGTATATTAGTGGCAAAAATAATTATGCATTATTTACACTTTAATACAAAAGTCAATGTTTATAGATAAAGAATATAATATGATTAAATTAGATAATAACATAAGACAATAATTTTAAAGTTTAAAATAACTTTGGAGGTGTTTGGATGGATGTAATGTAAGATATTATAATATCATATTACGTATTATATTACATCTACATTATGTCGTCTAGCAAATCAAACTATGTAATATGCATTGTAATGTGGAGTTCATTCTAATATGAGATTATGTCTAAACTCTATTCACTGTAATGTGAGATTACATCTTAAAACAAATATAATGTGAGATCGCATTCAACATTACGAAGTGTTTATTAATTTTATAATTATTTATTGCATGGATAAAGTACTTTATATCAATGTTTTGAAAACGGACCGGACGTTGAACTGGCGATGTGGCCAGTTCGATCAGGACGGGTTAAGACCGGTTGGAATGACTAAGTAACAACATTGAAATGTGATACTTCTGGATTGGTTATCTATAAGTGTAGTTACTAGCTAATTCAAAAAAAAAAAAAACTTTGGTGAAAATCATCACTTCAACAAATTCCATCTTTTGGCCAAAAAAAAAAAACAAATTCCTTCTAATTGATGAAAAATTTGGCAAAAAGAAATTTTAAGGAAGAAGAAGATTGAGAAGAATACCTACGGCGACAAGAGGAAAAGGGTTGGAAGTGATTTTTGTTTTGGGTTGCAAACTTGCATATTGTTTGATGGAAACGGGCGGTCTTAGTTCTTAGGTTTAATTGCAGAATTTCGATTTTTTTTTTTTTTTTACTCCCGATCGGACGGGTCTACGTTCTTCAAGTCAAACCCGGTTTTATCTGGACTAACCGGTTTAGATTTACATTCTAATATTTTACTAAAGCCGGACGTAGAAATATCCAGTCTGACGGCCAGCTAGTCCGGTTTTCAAAACACTGATTTATATGATATTTATAGTTTATTATGTTATTATTATTATCTTAATTATTTTTATATGCTTCATGACTTTTTATATATAATAAAGAATAATGCACACGATTTTCGTACAAAATAAGTAAAGACTTTTTCATGACATTCTTTTGTGAAAATTATCTTATAAAACTATACAAAAAGTTTAAATCAATGGAGTTTTAGTAGTTATGCGAATATAGTTTTAATATTTTAATATTTAATTTTTATAGTTCATGAATATACTCTACGTATTAAACGCGAAACATAAAGTTTAAGAAGTTAGTTTTTTCAAAAAAAAAACCGTTTCAATATTATCATATTAAGGTATAGTATATCTCATATATATTAGTTTAATAAAATAACCCAAAGTTGGTTGGACCAACTGGTAAAGCGAGTTGCGTTCATATGGGCGGCCCGATGTCGAATCCCACTTTAGACGATGTTGGGTTACAAATAATTAGGATCTTTATATAATTTGGACGGAATGAATTCTATGATGGACACATAATGAAGAAAATAGTTTTAAAAAAATTGTTTGATTATCCAAATATCAATTAGCAATTTGCAGCGATTTTGTTCATCACGTGCTACACATTTAATTAATTTCGTCCAAATTAATTGGACGAAAGAGATAGGTGGAGGAAAACCTTCCTGGCTAATGAAAGATGAGGTGACGACCTACTTGTCACCTGCGACTCTGGACATAAACCCTGAGTACTCTCATTACTTAAATACAATTATCTGATATACTTTTTACAGTATTCTCTCTAAATTTCCATTACTGACTTAAGCTTCGGAGTGGAATCAGGGGCAAATCCCCAACCCCTTTTAAGGATCTCGCCTTCCAGACGCTCAAAAGGAAAATAAGCACCCCTCGAGGTCGAGATAGACACCTAAAAGAGCTAGCCAAAGGCAAAACCTCGAAGTTCATTACCAAAACTTTAGGCCACGTCATTTTAATCCCAACAGATGTCACATTGGGTGGGGCTTTAACATTAACGCTTACACTACTTAACGTCTATTCAAACGCCCCTTATTGTGCGTTGAGTCGATATAAGTGAATTGAATTTATGAAAGCGATTTATATATAAAAAAGGGTTAAAGGTACTTTTCATACCACATGTTTGGCAGAATGTGGCTTTTAGTACCGGATGTTTGGTTTTGTATACTTTCGGTACCAAACGTTTGAAAAAATGTGGTTTTTGGTACTCCCGTTAGTTGGCCGTTAGTTTTTTCCGTTAAGTGACATGTGCAAGTCACGTGATCGACCCTAAACTTTCGATTTTGTTCAATTTAGTCCCTCAAATATATTTATAACTTTTAATTTGTTTAATTTAGTCCCAAAACTTCAAAATCAATTCCAATTGAATCATTGAACCCAATTGACCTAGCCGGACCTAGCCTAGGGCTAGGTCCGAACCTGGGTTGGGGTCGCCGGGCCCAGCCGACCCTGACCCAGGGTCGGACCTAGCCCTAGGCTTGGTCTGGCTAGGTCAATTGGGACCTAGCCCAAATTCGACCCAAATTGGGCTAGGTCCCAATTAACCTAGCCGGACCTAGCCTAGGGCTAGGTCCGACCCTGGGTCAGGGTCGGCTGGGCCCGGCGACCCCAACCCAGGTTCGGACCTAGCCCTAGGGTAGGTCCGGCTAGGTCAATTGGGTTCGATGATTCAATTGGAATTGATTTTGAAGTTTTGGGACTAAATTAAACAAATTAAAAGTTATAAATATATTTGAGGGACTAAATTGAACAAAATCGAAAGTTTAGGGTCGGTCACATGACTTGCACATGTCACTTAACGGAAAAAACTAACGGCCAACTAACGGATGTACCAAAAGCCACATTTTTTCAAACGTTTGGTACCAAAAGTATACAAAACCAAACATCCGGTACTAAAAGCCACATTCGGCCAAACATGTGGTATGAAAAGTACCTTTAACCCTATAAAAAAATTAGAATGATGAAGGTCCTTTTATCAACAGACACTTAGAGCACTTTCAATGGGCAAATTTTTCAAGACATTTGCTTATGTGGATGTGAGAGGGAAGGACAAAATTTGTCCACACCACTAATTGTCCATCCATCATATTTTTCTCTTTCCTCTAAGTTGTCCTAAGGACATTTGTGTTTCCAAGATTATTTAACTAATTTATTTATTTTTAACAACAATAATAAAACTTACAAAATTATAATAAAAGGAATGGTGACACATTTGTAATATTTAATCTTATATATATTGTGTAGAGAATGGCCGCGTCTTTACATTGGGAGCATGCAATTGTGTATGGCTAGCCATGCAAAGACATTGTAGAATATGCAATGCAAAATGCATGGCTAGCCATCGAACATATTTGACACTCCTATGCAATTGTGCATAGCTAGTCATCGAACATATTTGGAAATTTCATAATACTCGTGCAAGTTCCGTTCAAGTCTACTATGAGTAATTAATTATGTAACTTTATTATTTAGTATAAAATTTAATACAATGAAAATTTCTATTTTGTAATATTATTAATGATTTAAATTATGTATTTTTTATATTTCATAGATAATTACTTGAATAAAACATTGATTGTATGTATGATAATATAATTATTTAATTAAAAAATTAATTATAAGTAAATATATTTTATTTATTTAAATCATATAAAAACCACATAGATCCAAAATGGCTTGTATAATGTGTCCAAAATGGTTATTGCCCATTGTGAGTACTTTGGTCAAATTTCATTATTCTCTCTCTTTTATGACATGGCGATGATGTGGCGGTAAATGTCCTTCAAAATGTCTTTTACCATTGGAAGTGCTCTTACGCATCTAGAGAAGGTTGCGATAGTCGATATGTATGACCATAAGCGGGTACCGCGTCTTCATTTTAATATCTGCTCGATGTCTTCATTTAGATTAAATACATTTAGATTAAAGACCAGGATGAGAGCCATTGCTTAGTCAGCAATAAATTACTGCAAAAATCACACTAGACATAGTTATTGTTCTTTTAATTTGTTTGTTGTGTTTATATATTTTATAATTAACATCTAATTACACAAATTTCGTTTCTTATTTATGTGTATTCTTACTGGATATCATGAATTAGATACGATGATATTCAGCCCAAGGGCACAAATTGAATTCGCAGTCGACCAATGATTACAAATAATGTAAGTATATACGTCGTTTAATTTGATTTTTTTGGATTTGTATATATAGTGTGTAAGGATCTAATTAGGTTTCGTTAATAGTTTTGCGATATGCAACATCAATGTCTCTTAGGTAGTGTTTTTTTAATTCTTTATATAAATAAAACAAAAAGAAAATATGATCAAATTATAATATTAGTATTTTTTTTTGTCAATAATTGTAGTTTTTTTTTTTGCCAAAATAATAATTGTAGGGTTGTGATCTATGATTTTTGCTATCATCTACACCACCGAACATAAGAGAGGATACCACACTACAAATAACATTTCATTTACGTGGCTTTAAAATCATTAATGTGGCAAATAAATTTTGATGTTATGCTTCCATTAGTCATTAAAAAAAAAAAAAAACTCTATTTTGATTATTTTTATGGAGCAGTAGGTCATTAAAAATCCAATTTTGATTGTATTTAAAGTTTTTAGGTTATTAATTTTTTTTTTTTTTTTAGTTATTAAAGATTGGAACATGAATTTCTTGTACATCTGTTGAAACATGACAAACTCTTCATTAGTTATTAAAGATCTCCTGCTCCACAGATTGGAGATGTATCCAATTACTTGTGTTATTTGAATTGCTTTGTTGTTCGAATACTTTGGCGGCACTACCGTTGAGGTACTTAACATTTCGACATATATATATATATATATAACATTTACTAGCTAACATAACATTCTTAATATGATTAAATCGTTTCATATTGAAATTGAAAATAGAAATAATGGGGAATATTTTTCAGCTTGATCATCAACATGATATTATTGTCAATTGTGGAGAATAAAGCATAACAATTCTTTATTTGGTAGAAAAAATGAACGACACTGGAATGGATGTTGAATGATTCAACACAAATTGGTTCAAACAAAAGTCTAACAAGCACTAATTACTACATCTAATCAACCATGGTTCGCAGACAGTCACAATGTCTTTCAGAGTACAAAGTCGAGCTTTCTTCAGAGGTACACAATGTGTAATAAAACTGGATTGTTGGGGGACTTCGATCTTAGTCATGGCGTCTGCGATCGAGTTGGCTTTCCAATAGACATGCATAAGTTTGTATCTCTTAAGCTGGACCAATAAATTCCTATAATCCAAAATAATAGGCATTAGTTTCAGATTGGAGGAGGAGCTATCATAGATGAGTTGTTGAGTAGTTAAAGCATCAGTCTCAATATGCAATGATTCAATTCTCAAGCTAAGAGCAAGAAAGATCCCTTCTCGAATATCTCAAAATTTTGAAACAAAACATCTAATTCGCAACCCCCAAATTCCTAGAGAAATCGGAGATCCAATTCCCGATAGAGTCACGAATGACCCCATGCGCCCGCTTTCCCTGAGTTAACATGTGAAGCTCCATCTATATTGTGCTTCTTCCACCCAGGATCCGTTGGAAGCCATCTAACTTGAACGATGGTGTGAGGCGTCAAAACTTCAATGTGCACAGTAGCTTTCCGGAAAAGTTTAGATTGAGCAAAAGAGATATTAAACACATTATTATGAGAATTGGTTATTTGAAAGATAAAAAACATTTATATTCTTCCAAAGGCAGTAAGAAAATAAGGTTATCCAATCTACACCCTGCACGAACCTATAATTTTCAGTGAAGACATAAAGTTCGTTGGAACCCGACCGTTTGCCCACATATGCTTTGCCGGTCCACAACCCCTAACAATATGGTCACTACTTCTAATATCAACGGAGCACATGAGACATAAATAACTGATGTTACATACTCTACGGTTTAGAAGCAAACAAATGGCTAATCAGCCCCTAAAACCAAGCCAAATAAAAGATTTAATCATCAAAATAGTAGGGGTCTTCTAGATCCAATTCCAATATGAGACATTCGGAGAAAGCTGAGACCCAATGAGTGCCTTATAAGCTGAGGCAGTGGTGAAATTCCCTAATTTGGAGAGTCTCCAAATACAAGTGTCCTGCAATTAGTTAAAAATGATTCATCGAATGCTTGTAATTGAATCAATAATATCATCTGGAAGATCAAAAGAAAAAGTCTTCAAATTTCAAATCTCATTTTGAAACACATCCTTAGCTTTCCAATCGTATTCATGAGCTAAAAGAGGACACTGCACATACAATCTTAAGGGTTTATTTAACCCAAATGTCCTCACACAAATTAACTTCATTCTCAATCGTAACCACCTACCCTAGCCCAATCGCAAAATGTTAAGCCCTTCTTGAATAGCCATCCAATTACATGCGTGCAACAAGTGATGTGAATTGTATAGTAAGGGGGTGTTTGGATTGATGTAATGTGGGTTGTAATCCCACATTACGTTGTTTGGTTTGCCAAACGACGTAATGCGCATTGTAATGTAATGTGCATTGTAATCTCAGATTACGTTCAAACTCCATTCAACGTAATGTGAGGTTACATCCAAAAACGGATGTAATGTGAGATTACGTCCAACATTACGGAGTGTTATTATTTTATTAATATTTATTAAATAGACAAAATACTTTGTATTATCATCATAGTTTATTATGATAATAATTTTGTTATTATTAGTAGTTTTTTTTATTTACTTCATAATTCAATATTATAATAAATAATAATGCACATGATGTTCGTGTAAAATGAGTAAAGGCTTTTCAATTCAATTTTTTTTATGAAAAATATCTTATAAACCTACATATAATGTTTTAACTATTAGAATTTTAATAATTGTGCATACTGAGTTTACATATTTTATTTTTTGAATTCATAAATGACTATAGTAGTATTAACCACAAACATAAACTTTAAGCAGTTATTTGTTGTCAAAATATATTTTCTTTTTTAAATATGATCATAATAAAATATAATATACTCACTATAAATTAATATAATAATAATAAAGTCACATTACAATGCACATTACAAAACATACCAAACACTGTAATATAACATTACACTCCACATTACAGCACAACCAAACACTATAATCTAACATTTCAAGTAATCTCACATTACGTCCATCCAAACGCCCCCTAAATCGATTGGTGAGAAGGGTTTAAGGTTTAGTGCTAGATCCATACAACTCAAATATCCATGATTGTATTAAGTACTCATTTCCTCATGTCTGCATCGAAATGAATCCTCATAATACATGCTAAATTGTTCCAAAATTTAATATTCCTTTATGCGTGGTCATGACATACTCATATTATGGATTTTGGGTACAAATAATTGAATCTCAACAGGATTTATAAGATCATTAGTTGAGTGTAATTAGAACATTAATTTTACCTTTATCGAAATAAACTTATATAAGTTTGTTATTTCTTACAGGCTTCAACAATCAGATCCTATATTCGGATTAATGATGTAACTTGAAGATAAACCACATTATTTGATACATCGATAATCAAGTAATGCTTAAACCACATTATATATATGAATTTCTTAATAGCCTTTCAGCTTCATTCGTATGTATATCTCTTATGTTTAACTATTATTATAATGCCATCTTTATTAAATGTAATAATAATACTAATAATATAATTTTAAATTGTAAATTGCAATTCCTAAAATGTAGAATTAAAGCATTATCAAATTCATTGTTTATATCTACTACATTATTCTTATTTAGTTTTTATGATATTATTATTATTATTCGTGAATAGAAGCAATATATTTTGATAATAATACTAATATAAAAAATCAATTATTTTTTCTTTAAAAATTAGGATTAATATGTTTTCATTTTGATAAATTTTATCCGTGCGCCATGGAGTTAATAACTAGTAGGGACAAAATCTGATTGATCTGAAAAATCGTGAAAATCTAACCGTACCGAATGGAAAAGCCAAATCTGAAATACTCGGTATGTTTTTATCAGTTTTTTTCTACTCTAGTCCAGTTTCGGCCTGGTTCGAACTTTGAGCTTTGAGGACCGAGGAAACCGAACCGATCGTATGCTAACAAAATATATATAATACTAATTAATTTAATATAAATTATAAAATAGGCACATATGAATGTTTTTTTTTCTAATTTTATTTAACTATATTAATGGACGTTATCTATCTTTTTAGTTTGAAATAGTTAATGAAAATTATGAGCATTTTAAAAGGTAATTGCTAATTTTTAACCAAAATTTCATACCGAAAAAATTGAAATACAAATGGACGATTTTATTTTCCTTATACGTTTTTTCGGTTGGGTATTTTAAGAGGTAAAATGAACTGAAAAGTATTAGTACCTGACCGAAACAAATAAAAATAAGTCCGACCGTTCGGTTTCAGTTTTCATCCCTATTATAATAAACTGGATTGTTTTTATATTTATGAGGGAAAAGAACATATTTAGTGTCTCAGGATTACCTTATGTTTCAGTTTGGTGTCTCGGGATTAAAGTGTTGATATGGACTGTCCCAGGTTTCATTTTTGTTAAAATTTGGTGTCTCTGCCCGTTTTTTCCCTCTTCTTTCAACCATTTTCATCAACCGACTCACTCACTTATAATCTATCACTTTTTACTATTCACAAAATTGTCAAATTTCACCCAAAAGTTGAACATAAAAAAAAAAGTTTCCAGCAGAGCGATTTCGAGCGACAACAAAGCATGATTTACTTGGGCAAATGTGGCAAACTTCTTAGGTGGGTCCCGACAAAGTGACGAGAATGGAGGATGCTTGGGAGCTCGGATATGACAGTCGGGATTGGTTTCTCTAAAGTAATCACACTGAGACACCAAATTTCAACAAAAATGAAACTGAGACAGTCAATTAAAACGTCTGAGACCAAACTGAAACATGAGGCAAACTTGAGATAATAAATAGGTAATTTTCCCTATTTATGACGACTTCTTTGTCGGCCTAATATACCGTCTCTTCTCTCGCTTTTCTGATTAAGAAAATTGAAATTTTGGAGACAAAACCTAGAGACGGGAGAGAAGAGAAGAGAAGGGCAACTCATGGGAGCAAGAGCGACCGAGCGATCCAGTTGCGGAGTTTTTTCGGTGGTTTTCATCGGCTAGTTTACTCCAGCAGTTAACCCACATATCGATCATCAACAAGGTTTGCCCTAAATGTTACCCTAATTTTTAAATCAACCGTTTTCGTTCTCTTCATTCTGAAATTCGCCTGAATTATAGCAATTCCGGTGGGATTTCAAGTTCCTTGTTTATGAGTTTTTCCTAACTGGTCTGATTAAATTTATGAACTGAACTTGATGCTATATTAAAAAAAAAAAACAAAGAGAGATGAAATATAGTAATTCAAGTGTTTGGTCAGATAATTCGAAGGTTATGAAATACAACATATATGAAAAAAATAGTAAAATAGATGTCTTTGAGGGGTTGAAATTTGAAATAATCCTAGATTGAATATATAAATATAATGTTGAAATCCGGAAACATGTACTGAACTTGATGCTATATAAAAAAACAAAGATAGACGAAAAATCGTATGTAGGTGGGTGCATAATGGTGCAGATCTAAGTTTTGGTCGGGGTTTAGACAAGTTCGTTGATTAAGTTAGTTCATATACTATTACACTTGCTACTTGATGAGATAATTTTTGCAGTTCTCGTAGTGGGAAAGATACATTCAAGGACAATGTATTATTTCCGGATTAACTACCATACCTGGTCTTATAGAGGATCTTATAATTAAGCACTACTCAGTTTGTGCTTCAGATTTTGTCCATTCATTGGTTTTCTTCGTTTTATCTTGGAAAGTTATTTTGAGCGATTAATATTCGAAAAGTTGTCTGGACTTGGAAAGAAAGTGATTCTACGTTCATGTATCTGATTAGTGCTAAAGTGCATCGTCTGCAAACAGAAAGAAGGGAATTAACCACAGACAAGTTTGATATAATTTGGGGTTAGTGATATTCCTATTTGCGGAGAATGCTGGAGATAATAGGCGCCTCATTTGACTGTTGAGACGTGAAATGTCATATAGCAATTTGGGGTTTTAGGGGTTGAGGTAGTAGATTCTTTGGCCTTTATAGTCCTTCTCGTGCCCCAAACTGGTTAGTTAGAGATGCTAGGGAAAATCCACTATTCACAGTCATCATATGCCAAGGAAAGTGACACTTGGCTTACAGTAATTAGAGGTTGAGTATTTTGTTTATTAACTTGTGTCTCAGTGTGAGTTGGACTTGGAAGTGAGCATGACAGTTGGGAGTGTGGGTACTTTTAACTAACAAATTTTGGTTGTAATGCAGCGTGTGCTTTATATCTATTTCAGACTGTTTTTTACTTTTTGCTAGGTTATTCTTTCCTACATGACTTTTCAGCACTAGTCTGAAGAATGAGGAACGTGAAAAATATTTCTATTAGAAATTGGAATTCTTAAATGATTCTGGTTGAGTTAATCACTTAATCTCTTATTTGGTAATGACTAATATTTGGGTATAGCGGGGAGTACAAATGGGATTTATCTGTTGATGGACATGATAGATATGCTAGCATGATCATGATCATTTCTGTAATCTTTTTTATCCCCCTTTTCATATTTGGGTTTTGCATCCACTAGGTGTGTTGCTAATATATATCCTAATGCTTAACATAAAAGAAAATGAAGCAGAGTAATATTTTATTTGGTTTACCTTATTTTTTTGTACGCTCTTGTGTTTTTTACTGGATAATTATTAATATTATTTTAAAGACTCTGACATACCTCTAAATATTGTCGATTTACATTGTTAGTGTAGGAAGAAGCTCAATAAAGCTGAATGTTTTTACTAACGTATAAATTAATCTTCTCAGAATCTTGTTCTTTACAAGGATCTTGAGTTAGCTCTGTTTGTCAGTGCTCGTCCTTATGTCCACGTCCAAGAGGTAATATCCTTATTATTTTCATCTTTGATTATAATAGACTCAGTCCGAGGCCTCAATTAGGAAATACCAGATCTTCTGAGTTGTGCAATGATAGAAGCGAGTTAATTTATTCAATGTGATGTGCATAGATTTCTTTTCACAAAGTTTGCTGCTCAGTTGTCTGGCAGTTGAAAGAAATGTTCGCAGTTCGTCTTCGTACTATTTGATAATTGGTGGAATTTTGATTAGAATGACTTTAGTTTGATGTGCACTCAAAAGGTTGATTTTGCCTTTTGTCATCTGGTCTTCATCTGTATGTAAAAGGTTTCTAGCATGAAATATAAGAGGCTTTTGTTTCAGTTCTATGTTTACGATTTCCATTTTCTGGATGCATCTTTAAAGTGCACTCTTAGGATTCTCTTGATGATGGAGATATTGAAGAGTGGGGCCTTGATAGTTTCAGTTTTTTTTAAAGGGAGGATGATGTTTGTGACGGCTAGTCCTTATTAGAGGTTGTTGTGGGAGCGTCAACTATGGATACAGTTCTAATAACCCCTACTTCACTTCACTTTAATAGATGAGAATATGGGTTTGATTGCTTCAATTTGAAGTTCAGTCTAATCACAGTTTTGGAAAATTAGACATCTTATTAATTGTATTTCTTTCCAATTTGAGGCTTCTTTCAAAATTTACGTGTCCTCTGTTTACACCAGTGCTCGTTTCTGGTGATAAATTTTATGACAGCGAACAAATTGTCGCATATGTTGTACTATTTTAGTAGCAAGACAGAAGAATATTTTATTCTTTCACTGATTTCTATTCTGACTACATAACGGTTTTGATTGGCCAATGTGCTTAAATATCTAGCGATCTTAGGTTTTGTACTTGTGTCATACCACATTTTGGTAGCTTCAGAAGCATCATGCCTTTTGAATTATTCTCCTATTGTCTTTTTTTGCCAATACCCCAAATTTTTATTTCCATTTTCTTTTTTGTTAAATTAGTTTGCATGTTTTTGACAGCAGAATTTCTGTGGTCAGCATTTCAAAGGTTCTCGATTACTATATGATTAAGATTCTTTTAATTTTAACACCTGCAGAGTCCGCTGCAAATACTTTGCTCAAGGATCGTGTTATAAAGGGGAAAGTTGTGACTATTTACATGACAAAAGGGCTCCATCTCACAATGTAGTTACCTCCACGCATGTTTGCAGTCTTAGTCACAATGTATATGCCAGTGCCTTTATTGTATTAACATAATTACTGATTTTATCTCCATAGATATGCAATTTCTATCAAAAAGGGAAATGCTCATATGGAAGCCGCTGTAGATATGAACATGTTAAACCCGCTGTTTCATGGCATCCTGCATCGACTTCGTCAACAACTGCACAGCCGTCTTCTAGGATTCCTTCTGGTGGGACCAGGTCCGGGCACAGTTCTTTAGGGGATTTTTCATCCTCATCGGCTCCTTTCTCAACAGTGCAGTCTAAGATTAGGGGTGATGTTTCTCATGATTTATCGTCTGGGATTCCATTTGGTGGGACCATGTCCAAACAAAGTTCTGTTGAGGATTCTCCACCTTCAGTTCCTTGTAGATTGTGGCATGGAGCCTCATCCTCATCAGCTCCTTTCCAACTGAAGGGTCCTGATTCTGTTTATAGTCTGTTCGGTAAACTAAACTTGAGCTCCAAGTCAAAACACATTTCTTCTTCGGAAATGCCTTTGGTTTCTGAGAATTATGGCAGTGTTGATATTGGAGAATATAGGAGTGGTAGACAAATGAATGTTTCTATTTGTCCTCTGGCTGCTGATGGAACTTGTAGTCGAGGAGAAAATTGTCCGGATGTTCACGGAGATCTCTGCTCTGCTTGTGGAAAGTACTGCTTACATCCTTTTATACCTCAAGAAAGAGAGGAACACGTGAGGGACTGTGAGAAAAAGAAAAAGCAGCTTGAAGCACTGAAACTCAGTGAGGGAGTAGAATGCAGTGTTTGTTTTGATCGTGTTCTTTCAAAGCCTACTGCACGTGAGAGGAAGTTTGGGATACTGTCAGAGTGCGATCATCCATTTTGTATAACATGCATTCGGAATTGGCGCCGGAGCTCTCCTGCATCTGGAATGGATGCACTGAGAGCCTGCCCTATATGTCGCAAGGTATCATATTTTGTGGTTCCCAGTGAAACTTGGTTCACGACAAAAGAAGAGAAAGCACAAATTATTGACAGCTATAAAGAAAGGCTAAAGTAAGGACAATTTACGTTTTTTTCTTGGGTCGGTCGGTGGTTAAATCTTGAGATTCACCTGTTGAATTTACTTTTGTCTAAATTGCAGGTCAATTGATTGTAAGCACTTCAGCTTTGGAAATGGGAACTGCCCATTCGGGACTAGCTGTTTTTACAAGGTAACATTTCTTTTCATCTAGTGTCTTTCAGGAGCTATTTCTTTATGTCATAATAGTAGGTAGCTAGCACTTCTCTGTTTTACCACACTGTAAACAATGCAAGTATACTCAATTAACTGTAATCTGGCTGGTTACGACAACAATTAAGTACTCAACAAACAGTGATTGCTCTATTTGAGTGTGATTGTTTTGGGAAAAAGGTGCCAAAAATAAGTAACTGAAATCTTACTGATGCTGCCAAAGAATACCCCACTTGTTTAAAAGAATCACATTGCTATTGGCTAGCCTAGCCTCATATTGTAATGTGATTGCTATTTGCCCAACAGCACACAGTGAAGCCAGGTTCATACACGTGGATCCATAACAGGCCGCCGCCATCGACACGTGGCAGACGCAACAGCCGCATGAATGTGGAGTCGATGTTGGATATGTTTGGCTCAGACAGAATGGCTCAGCTTATGGCAGACATTGATGATGATGACTATGACGATGATGATATGTTCTATACTCTTGAAGACCTGATTGATCCTTCTGATTATGGCATTGACGAGAATGATCCATTCGAGATGCGGTTTCTACTCCATCATTTGGGGTTTGGTTCTACTGATGATGATGGTGACGATGATGATGATGGTGATGGTTTTAGTTATGAGGACGATGATTATTAGACTTTGAAACTTGATCAATGTTTCTTTTCTATATTATAAGTGGTTACTTTGAATTGAACCTTTTTATCTCAACAGTAGTTGGGTTGCTAGATGCTTTTCTTTGTCTATATACAGCACCACCTGTTTTAAAATATCAGCTAATATATATAAACTAGATAGCTGACCTGCGCGTTCGCGGTAGGTAATTTGAAATATTAATTTGTTTATTAAATTGTTGGTATATTGCGAATATTCAAGTTTGATTTTGATAATTAAATTTGTTGGTTTGTGTTATTATAAATAATTTATTCAATGCAAATGAAAAACACTAAACTTATTTAATTTAATTATATAGATAATATTTTAACTTATATAATTTCATATTAGTCGAGCATCGTAACCAACGTGTTAGGACATATAAATATCACGTTTTTTTTAAGTTAATGAGAAATTTTGGATTAATTATAGTGCTCCATATGATTTGTAATTCTCTATATACATTTTATTTTTATTTATATTCCTATATATATATATATAATATTTGTATTTACCCAAATATAATTTTAATAAGTATAATAGTAATAGAAAAAAAACATATTTAATTTTATTTTATTTTTTAGTAAATTATTATATGATCTTGTTATGTCACTTACTTACAAATTGTAACGTCTTTAAAAATTGAATGTAGAACTCCGGGACAATTTTATGGTGTCTCTATTTTACAAATATTATGGTATATGATAATATGTATATATATATATACATATATTTAATATTAGTATTTATCCAAATTCAAATATTATTTTAATATTAATATAAAATGAAGCATAAGTAGATTATTAATTAATATTACTATGTATCTTATTAAAACATTATAACCACTATCAAGATTGAATGTAGAGTTTCGGAAAAAAAAAATTAAAGTGTCAACATATTTTAAAGGATGTTATGTATATATATATATATATATATATAATATTAGCCTTTATCCAAATATAATTTTAATAATTATAATATAAAAAAATGAACCGTGATTAATTTAATTTTAGTTTTTAGTAAAGTATTAATTTATATTGTTATGTAACTTACTAAAAAATTGTAACCACTTCAAAAATTGAATATAGCTTTGGAACAATTTTAAGGTGTCCACATATTTAAAAATATTACGGCACATGATAATATATATATATATAATATTAGTATTTATCCAAAATTCAAATCCAAATATTATTTTATAAAATGAACCATAAGTACATTGTATTTTAGTTTAGTTTTTAGTATTTTTTTTTTGTCAAATAGTAGATTATTAATTAATATTGCTATATAACTTATTAAAGAGTTTTAACCACTTTCAAGGTTGAATGTAGAGCTTTGGCAAAATCTTAAGGTGTCAACATGTTCAAAAAGATGATGTCACATGATCATTTGTATCATATGATCTAGACGGACCATTAGAATTAATTGAAAATTTTAAATTTGCTTACTTGTCAACATATTGTGCATCACATTGAAATTATATTATATATAGATAGATAGATTATTTACTAATTTTTCGCGCCAAGTTTAATATAAATGAAAATTTATGTTACAACATTTATTAGTTTATATTGTGCATTTCTTTTTATAAATTAAAAGAGTTATTAGGTATTTTGCCATGATAGTTTTGGTCCAAGTTTATTTTTTCAAATATTGTTACAACATATTTTAGATTTTTTTTTATAAAAATGATAATTTTGCCTTATGAATAAAAATAAAATAGCTAACCTTTTTTTAAACAAATGTGAAGAAAAATGTCATCTTTTTGTATCAAAATTAGAAAATAATTTTAAATTTGCATTTTTTAGTAATCGGCATTTAGAAATTAATTCATTATTAATTAAATTATAAATAAGAGAAAAATCTATATTAAATATAAAATTATAGATGGTCATTACTCATTACTAACAAAAGACGCAATCTTTTAATACATATAATTTATTGTTATTAATTATATAGTAATTAATTGTTATAAATTTGGCCAAAAAAAATTAATTGTTATAAATTATTATTTATCACGAAAAGACATGTCTTTAATAAAATCATAATAAGAGCATCCACAGTGGTATTACGTAAAGATTACGTAAACGTGGGTCCTACATGTTTATTTAAGTAAAGCAGCAAAAACTATATACAGTGGTTTTACATAGCATTCCTTAAAGATGGGACCCACACGTAAATTTATGTTTTTACATAAAGCATTCCTTAAATTTAAGTAATGCACTATGTATTACGTAACTAATTTTTTATTATAAATTAATTCATTTTATAATTAATGCTAATATCTTATTGGTGGTTGTTGGAAAATTTAATAATAAAATATATTTAAGGAATATGTTTAAGTAATACGATTGCAGTGAAAATATTTCTTACGTGTGTCTTAAATTTACGTATTACTTAAAGTGTACATAAATGTTTACGTGGCAATTTTAAAGAATACAGTTTATGTAAAACCATTGTGGATGCTCTAATTGCATAGTCTAAATTATTAAATTATTATTGATGAAAATTTTTCTTTATTATAAATTATTATTTATCACGAAAAGACATGTCTTTAATAAAATCATAATAATTGCATAGTCTAAATTATTAAATTATTATTGATGAAAAAATTTCTATATTATACATTCTCATGTGCATACAAAGTCACACTGACATGAATTGTTATGTTTGATACAGAAATAATATTCCCTTAATGACGATGTCTCGTGTTTTTTAAATGCAATCATCGTTCTTTGGAATGCATCTTTGGTCCATGTATAGGAATTAAATTTTGATAGATGCAACTCTCATTCTCGTTCCCTTTGCTCTGTCTCTGAGTACCTATTTGGATTAAAACACATATACTAAAATTATTCGACTCGCAAATGAAGGAAATTAACAACAACAAAATTGAGGAGTGATCCAATTATTGTAAGACGTAAACAAAATGGCTATAATACAAGTTATTCATTCAACATTTTAATTGTTAGCTAGTAAGCTCTTCATTCGACATTTTAATTGTTAGGTTGTAAGCTCTTAATCATTTTAAATTTTTGTGAATGAATTAAATTAGCAAGTCCTCTATATATATATATATATAATGGTATTTAGAGCATGATAACATAATTACACAAAAAATGGTAACATAGTTAATATTTTTCTTGAAACTTCCAAATAAATAAATAAAAATAAGTCCATTGTGAACTTTATATATATAATGGTATTTAGAGCATGATAACATAATTACACAAAAAATGGTAACATAGTTAATATTTTTCTTGAAACTTCCAAATAAATAAATAAAAATAAGTCCATTGTGAACTTTTATATTCAGCGACATTAAAATAAGAGTGATTACCAAATAATCTGAACTTTTGTATGATGTTAGAATCCACATTGTGCCGAGTCAAGCCCAACGGGCCAGCAAAGAGCAGCCATATATGCAAGTGAGGTTCAATCCTAAAACCAATTGGTGATAGGAGGAGGTGAGCAACTTGCTTAAATACTACTCTATTGTACAGATACCAACCGGTGTGGTACTCCAGACTCACGGTGTATGTCTATTTCAACACTACTCATAAATTAAACAATTACAGTAAAAAACAACTAACAATGAGAACTGACATTAAAACAAGTTTTCTTAATTAAATGAGAGATTAGCAAATAATATGAACCTCTCCTAACTACTTATAAATTAAACAACAATGTATATCTCTGAATTGCCTACGTATAAACTCTCTCCTACGTGCAACATATATAACACTCTAGTGTCATCATGGCTAGGTTACTCTACATATGGATTCCATATGATCATGATCATGACCGTAGGCACATTTTTGCAGTCACTCCCGAAAATTATCAAGTAAAATGGGGTGAAGACCATGTCGACATAAATCACGACGATAACATCGTTGATCTATCGCTTGATCAACACTCATGTATACTCATATTTATTTACGTATATAAGGATCGACACAATTCAGAAGAGCGTAAAATCACATATACCGTTTATTTTTCTAGAAAATCATAATTTCCAACTCCCATAAATAAGTTTAGTAAGAATTATTTACGTGAAAACTAAAATATACACTATTAGATGTTCAGAAATTGCCGAAGAAAAACAATTTTATCGATAATGTACATTTTCATCGGGAAGTTTTGCCGGTGATGCTATCGTTGGAAAATGTTTTTAACGACGACTTCTTACAAAAAAAATCGTTGGAAAAAAAATTACCTTTTGCCGACATAATTTCCGTTTGTAAAATATTTTTTCATCAACTAGTATACTTTAAGAAAGGGGAAAATCTAAATTTCATTAAAAAAATATGCATATTTTAAAAGTAATTTTTAAATAAAAAATGTTTTGTTAAAGAAAACAAAGGTTGAGTTAATGTTGGGTCGTTATTGGCTCAGTTGACCAATCCAGAACTCGACCCCAAGTGTGGGTTCGACCCAGAGCATGTTGCGCTGGTCGGGCCAGCTGGTCTAGGTCAAAACGCAATTGACCATTGTGGTCACTTGAGCCAACATCAACCCACATTGGCTTAATCTTTTTGAAAAAATCATTTTTAATATTATTTTTCAAATATTCACATTTTTTAAAGTGTATGTACCATTTTTATAATTAAATTTATTTTTTAATTTTGATTTACTAAAAAAAATTATTATCTAACTTTTATATAAAACTATTTGCATTTTTTTAAAAAATAGCTATTTTTATTTATACTGATAAAAGAATTTTGTTGGAAAAAAAAAAACAATGTGAATGCAAAATAGTTAATTTGACAACAACAAAAAAAACATTTCAAAAAATGCTGCACCAAACCTATTAAAAAAATCGTTGTACCAAAAAGTAAATGTAAAAAACATATTGTATTAAATGACTTATTAACCTTATTAAAAATATAAATTTGTTATTATTATTAATATAAGGATTAATGTGCTTATTTTTTTTTGTGTTGCACGAGGTGTCCTCTGGGCCTACAACAAGAGGGCAACCCACTAATAAGTAAAAATACTAGTTATTAGTTATGAATATTTTTATTTTTTGGCTCTGATCTGATGAGGTTTATATCCAAAATTCAAATATATTTATAGACGAATAGTTGAACCAGTACACCTTATTGTCGTTACTATTAACCTATT
The DNA here is from genome assembly GCA_036873135.1 of Clarkia xantiana subsp. parviflora. NCBI lineage: Eukaryota > Viridiplantae > Streptophyta > Magnoliopsida > Myrtales > Onagraceae > Clarkia > Clarkia xantiana. The sequence goes on from JAPTYO010000004.1 coordinate 10,491,356, forward strand.
TATATTATTATTATTGGCCAAAAGAAATTTGGCATTTAAAGTTTTAAACAGGTTTCTGTTTGGAACCAGTTCGACCGAACCGGTGCCCAGCCAGCCCTAGTAATATAATAATAATAAACACAGAAAAGAGGCCCGAAGAAGAAACTCTTAAACCCTTTGATCTCCTCTCCCGCCGTCGTTAGTCGCAAGTTCGCAACTCTTGTGCGCTGCTCTGCTCTGCTCCGCCGTCAAGTCTCCTGGGGCTCTTCTATTTCTCCTTCCATTGCATTTGTGCGCTATTTTTGTATGCATGGTATATCTATCTACTCGCTCTGTTTTAGCGGCAGGTTTCAGTAATCTCTCTGATCATCACACAAGTAGTAAGTAGTACGATGTCGGAATCTCTGACTCTGAAAAGACCTCGAGATTTCGAAGAAATCCAATTGAATCCGAGGCCAAATCCTCCCCCTCCTGCCATCATTAAAGGCGCCACCAACATCTTCTTCAAAACCCGAATGTGCGCTAAATTCAAGGTCGGAATGTGCAGGAATGGTGAAGGTTGCAATTTCGCCCACGGAGTCGAGGATTTGCGGCAGCCTCCTCCTAATTGGCAAGAGCTCGTGGGAGCACCACGCGAGGATAATGATCATCGCCCCTCATCTGATAACTGGGACGATGATCAGAAGATCATTCATAAGATGAAGCTTTGCAAGAAGTTCTATAATGGAGAGGAGTGTCCTTATGGTGATCGATGCAATTTCCTTCATGAGGAACGATCTAAATTTAGGGATGATTCCTGGAGGTTTAGGGAGACCTCTGCAATCTGCATAGGGACTACTACTACACTGTCCACAAATGGTTCTTCAGGGCATCTCAATGGTTTGTCTAATCAGCCAGATGCTACTAGAAACGTCGTTAATGCTGGAGGACTTATTGATCCAAGATTGATCATGAAACCTTCTTATTGGAAGACAAAGATGTGCTCAAAGTGGGAGATTACTGGTCTTTGTCCATTTGGAGACAAATGTCACTTTGCTCATGGATTAGCAGGTATATATATAATCTCTATCTATGGTTTCAACTTATTTGACAAATATAGATATCCATCAATAAATAGATTTGATGAATTCTAAACTTTGCAAAAGTAGAGACTTTGGTTATTGTGAGAAACAAATTATAATTTATGGATTCATTTAACCATTGGTTAGCTTTCATGTCATAATTATGTATACTTTGTGTGAAAGCTGAACGACTCTGCTCTATGTTTTTGTGGTTTAGAAGTTCAATCTTGTCATGGTCTTTTGAATGGCAAACTAAACCACATGCTCTAAACTTAGTTGTGATTTGTGAATGCAATATACTCCAACTTTATGTTGTATAGAATTGCAAATTATTAGATGTTTTCTTTATTGTGCTTAAGAGTTAATTTGGTCCATCTGGTGAGGATGTTTCTTTTGCTTTACAAAATTCAGAACTACAAGCTCATGGTGGAAGGATCGAAGGAGAAGCAACGAGTATGGGTCCAGTTGCAGCGAAACCTCAACAACTTATGATTAACGAAACTTGTTGTATCAGTGCAGCAGCCGTTGAGGAAAATCAAGCAGCTAAGAGGACCACCTTGCTTAAATGGAAAGGCACCAAGAAGATCAATCAGGTTTATGCAGATTGGCTCGACGATATCCCTTTGCTTCACAACATACCTCATAATTCTGAAATCTGATACATCATCCTTCACCCAGATTCACTAGTTTATATAAAATTGAACAACACACTAGTTTGTTCTTGGATGTGGCCAATTCTTTATAGGTGCTGGTAGTGGTTTCTTCTGCATATGTTTTTCCCACATGTTTTTTTTGTCGATTTGATCCTCTTGTTCGTTAGTTTTATATGAGATATGGTTTTAGGGTTGGTCTGATTTGTTGATTCTATTCCGTTTGAAAGATTGAATTCCAGCATTTAGTTTTAAGCCTGATATCCTGTGAAAGGGAAATGTGTCCGATTGTCATTATGGTTTCACAAATTAAAATTGCCCCATTTAAATATTTTTATTTTTATATTATATACATTTTAAAACAAATATTTTTTTTTTTGTTTATTTTCGGTTAAAATTGGATGGAAAACCATTATATATTTTAAAAATACTGAAAATGTCCTTTATATTTAGGACTTTATTTAAAAAAATGTATTAATACATTTTTAATTTTTACTTTACTGGGTTAATCGGACATTTGGATAGGTGGACCTGACCAAGGTCGAGCCCTAGACTGGGTCCGGCCACTGTAGGGTCGTTTGATTTGGGCGAACATGTATGAGTATGGATCTATTAGGTACCCTAGGTCCGATTGGAGATGTTGGATCTTAAAGCCTGAACTCCTTAGCTTCGTCACTAGCAGCACTAGTAAGAGGAAAAGTGTGGGGTTGTGTTCTACGATTTCACTCCGATACTTAAATTAATATAGGTATTGTAAGTAATAATTTTAACAATAAATGTGTAGAGCTTACTATTTATAGGAGACTTAAATCGACTTTTGAGGGGCGGTAACTCCTTATAATTGGTTAATAAATGTGGCCACAACCAGCTTTCTATTGATGAAGATGATCGGTTGTTTGTTAGCTGGTGACAAATATGTCATCATATTATATTTCTTACTGGGAAGGGTTTTCCCAAATAGATTGCTACCTCATATTTCTTTACTGTTAAGGTTTTTTCAAGGCAGATTGGAAATGGTAGACGGTTTGTATTAAGTCTTACACTTGCCCTCGTGATTCATTATGTTTGTCGTCAAATTTATAACAAATAATTTTTTTTTTTTTAAATCGAATATCGAGTTCTAATTTGAACCTTAGAAATAGGATTCAAACCCACCAACGGGTTCTTTCTTGATGGAACCCAGCAATTCAAGCAACATGGACAAATTATGAACGGAGCAGCACCATAAATCGGGGTGGAACGGGTGGAGTGAACCGTTTTTTTTAACACACCAGCTACTGATCCAGGGACCTAGGCCATCCCGTTACGTAATGTTCGGGCTCTCCTAGGGGTGAGCAAATATCCCAAGAGGCTCAAAATCCCGCCCGTCCCGCCCTAGCCCGTCCCAAAAAGTCCGTCCCAAAAATGTACCCAAGCCCTAATGGGCGGGACTTTTCTTCTCAACTAGGGCTAGGGCTAAGGCTAGGGCTTTTTTACGAAGTCCCAAAAGACCCGTCCCGTCCCTTTTTGCTAACTAATCAGCTATAAAGTATAGTTAGTTAAGTTAACTTTAGTGATGGCTCGGGTTGAAATTCCATTTGATCTGGGATTTGCATTTATAACTTGTTATGTCAGAATTGTTGGTGACTTTGTGTTAGAGTCTTGGTAAAACTTAGTTTTGGAGTCTTTGGTGAACTATTTTGGAGAACCAAGTTATGTGTTCAACTTGGTGTTCTTACAAGTGACAAAATGTTTGAGTGATTTTGGTGAACTTTGTGGTATGTGGTGAACTTTGGATGGGAATTTGGGTTTGTCCCATTTGTCCCTAATCCCCGTGGCGGGAGGGCCTTTTCCTACTAGCTAGGGCTCGGGACAGCCATTAAGTGGCCCTAATTTTAGGGCTTGGGCCATTTTTTAGAAAAAGCCCGCCCATCCGTCCCATGCTCAGCCCTAGGCTCTCCTATGGACCAGACTTAGCGAACAATCAGCGCATGCACTGGCCCCGTCAACGTAACCCCACCAGCAGCCCAGTATAGTCAAGAGGCCGACCCGTTAGGGTCAGTTCTACTCGCCTCCTCATATGCCTGAGGCGGTGTGTGGGCCAGACGGGACCTGATATTTTTATATAAAATGCCCCTGAGGGGTTTCGAACCTGAGACCTCGAAACCAAACCACTTGAGAGTAAGTGTTCTCGACCACTAGACCACCACTGCTGGTGGTAATCCATGAAGAATTATTCACCATCTTGATTCTGCCAACTGGCATTTAGGTGGTAACACTTTAGCCAATAAGATAATAACGTGGCAGCTTTTGGATACATGTCACTTTCTAATCGGATGAAGTGTCACCACCTGACATGGTGCCGAGGTATTGTATAATTTCTCATGATCAATACTTAGATGGAACATCCAATGCATATTTAGGAACACATTGGATGATAGGACTTAAGGAGTAGGGTTAGCAAGGTGATGGTACGGCGAGGGTGCCATTAATACCATGATATTTGGGATGTGTGTGCTAATGTTGGGTTCGAAATCGAACTTAATTGGGTTTAGTTTCGAAACGTGTTCAATTTGATTTTTTTTTAATGTTTTTATGATTTTTTTTTATTTGACGAAGAACACGTCGAATAACATGAAGAAGAGAATTTCAAACATTTCATTAAAATAAAACCAAACAACGTAAATATAATTAAAAATTATATATTTAAACCAAATAATCACATAAGCAAACAAAATTATTTATTAACCTTAATTTTTAAACGTGATATTTTATTATTTAATTTTTATAATAATAATAGTTTTAATTTGATGAATAATTCGCAAACTTTGCGAATCTCAACTAGTCAACTCATAGGAATTTCGAGCCAAGTTGGTTCTCGACTTATTTCTTTGCAATTTGATTGCCCGAATCTCTCGACGCCTTCTTCTGTTTCCACCTGGGGTTTTCATCATTCGATCGACAATCATGGCGGCTGCCACCATCTCCCGCCGATGCATCTCCAAGTATTGCAACCTACTACTTAAACCCTCCTCCTCCGCCGTGGCGCTTTCCAGAACCTCCTCCGTTTTCGCCCAAAACATTCATTCTTTCCCAGTCGTCGTCCCCGTAAACCCCCTTGATCCGCTCTCCCTTCTAACCAGATCCACAGTGGTACAAAGCTATACGCATACCAATCGCAACTGCTATGTCTTGCCGGACCGCCGCAACTACCAGTCAAGATTCCTCTCCACGACTAGTTCACCAGATACCGGTTCCAGTGAGTACCCAAGCAAGAACCCTAATTTCAAGCACCAGGAGATCGAGGGTCCAACCGTGGAGCGAGACCTTTCAGATCTGGCAAACGAGACTCGGCAAGTAGTGGACAATATGATGAAGACGATTTACAGCCTGAGCAAGGCAGTTGCTGTTCTAGGTCTGGTCCAGCTAGGGCTAGGAGCTTGGATTTCTTATGTGACGCGATCTTCACCGATCTTGGAGGTGTCTATCTTGAGCAGCGTGGCGGCAGCATTCCCGTTCTCGGTGGCGTTTATGCTAAGGCAGTCGGTGCAGCCAATCTACTTCTTCAGGAAGATGGAGGAGATGGGAAGGCTGCAGATTCTGACATTGACAATGCAGGTTGCTAAGAGTATCAATGTCTTGTTCGTTCGGGTCCGTGGGGTTTGTTACATTTGTATTGCTGGTGCTTCCATTGCTTTCCTCTTCACTTTGTTGCCCAAATGATAGATATATGCTGTTTTCTGTTCATCCTCATAATAATAATCATCATCATCATGGTTTTTGACAATAAATTACTTGTTACTCTGTTCCGATGTGATGATCAGCTTTGTCAACAAAATACTGATTGATTTTGGCCATTTGATTGATGATTTGCCAACATGTTGATGTTACCTGTGTATATATTTCTATGTAGCTGTAGCTCTTGTATTATATCAGCTTTGAGATTAATTCATAGATTCTTGATACACTGACAATGTTGGAGCAAGGTAGATGAAGACTCGGTGTATTGATGATGAGTAGAGATGTGCATTCATTTAGCATTGGACAATGACTTTGATGCATAGGAGTGCAACTTTACCTTTTTCAGAACAAGAATTTCAATAAGGAAAAGAATTTAATATCTCAGGTTTAACCAATGTGTTAATTTGGTGTCTCAAGATTAAATTGTTATTTTTGACTGTTCCAAGTTTTAACTTTACTATTTGGTGTCTCCGTCAAATTTTTGTGTTAAATTTAATAAAAACTGGTCATATAGTTACATGACCGAATAAATTTAAAAATCCCTAAACTACGCCAAAATGCTCGGAATCGCTAGTAGGTTGCCGGAATGGGATAGGTGGCTTTGAAAAGAAAAAAAAAGAGCAAAATTGTCTTTTCATCTCAATCTGTCAAAAATAACCCCAAAATTAGTTGAAAAATCAAATCGCAACAATATTAAAAATAGAAAACCAAATATTAACAATTTAATCTGAAACACCAAATTGATATGTGAGGTAAACCTGAGACACTAAACAAATTATTTTCCGTAATCAATAATCCCCCTTATTTTCCGAAACCATAATACATAGCATTGTAGTGAGATATTATATAGCGTCGGGGTTCTTTCTTGCATTGACCCTTAATTAGAACTGGAATATAGCGTCGAGGTTCTTTCTTGCATTGACCCTTAATTAGAACTGGAATCAGAAGCCCCTGAGTTAAGCCCTATATAGGCCAACTGAGCCAATGTCAAACCGAAATTTGCCAAATCACAACATTTTCTAAACACGTGAGACATACGAACGGACCTAGTATTATGACAGTGGCTCAATAGAACTGCAACTTCTTGGTGTAAAAATGAAGTTCATCTAGGGCCGGCAATTCATGCGGGCCGTGCGCTTCGTGCCGTGTCAGGTTCGTGTCGTGTTCTGGGGACCAACCCAAACACGGCCCAACCCGGCACAACATGAAAAACTTGCACAAAAAACCTAAAATAAATTGAATAAAAAAATTAATATTTAACCATTTTATAAAACATCGTGTTATATCGTGTTATCGTGTCGTGCCGTGTCACTAATATCAAACTCAAACCCGTAATTTTCGTGTCATTTTCGTATCGTCCCATCGTGCCGAGCCCAAATTGCCAGACCTATCATCCAGAGATAAATAACAAGCTTAAAGCCTCAGAATTAACTGATACAGAAATACAAGTGCCCTCCTACCCAAAATCATAAAGAGAAGAGCATCTCGAATTCATTCACAAAGTAGAAACTATAAAAGTTTTCCCTCATAGATCCAACCCCACAGACTGATCCTTCTTCTTTCTCGCCATACTCAACAAAACTTAAGGTGCAGACATGCTTAAATCTCAAAATGAGGGGAAGGATTGCTGCTATTGTTCCTGCGATCGGTGAATCTCGCACTAACTAATTACTACTGAGCTTGCTTACCCCAAATAAAATATAACCCAAACCCATCATCCTTTAGAGGCTAGCTAGGCTAGGCTAGTAGATAGTATACTTACTAGTCATCATCACCATCATCATCAATTCATCATAATAATCACTTGAGCACAACAGTACAGGCACAGCACCACCTCTAGACAGACTAGTCAAGTTGCATCAGGCTTAGCCTCAGTGCGCACATATGTGAACCTTCTTGCAGCAGGGAAAGGCGGAGGAGTTGTGCTGTTAGCACTAGTAGAAGCAGCTTCAGGATTACTGTCCTCCCTCTTCCACTGGAAGCTCCTTGCACCACCACCTCCTCTCCGCCCACCTCCCCTGTGCACACCACCACCTCTACCAAAAGGAGATCGAGGAGGATACCATGCCGCATAAGGCATAGTCCCTGAGCCCCATGCCCCAACTGCACCTGCACGTGGCTGTGAAGTACCAGCTGTTACTGTTGCACCTCCCCACTTCTGTACTCCACCACGAGGACTCCACTTTACTACCTGACAACATTTCAGCAACATGATCAAATGGCTAAACACAACCAACCTCTACTACTACATTAGTCTGCACAGTACTCAGTAGATAAAACAATGTGCTAAATAAGGGTTAAGAACCTATAAACTGTCTGAAGTTTGCCATATGTGAGATTTAGGTGTCTGAAGCTTAAATTGTAGATATTGACTGTCTAAAGTTTCAACTTTGTTGAAATTTGCTATCTCCGTCCAAATTTGCTGTTAAAATTGACAAAACTTGGTCATGTGCTTGTCGCATGACCCGATAAAAAATAAATTCCAAAATTGCCCCTAGGGTGGTGGCCGGCCGGAGTAGGGTGGTGGCCGGCCGGAGTAGGGTGGTGGCCGGTCGGAGTTGGTTGGTGGCCGACCGGAGTTGGGTGGTGGCCGACCGGAGTTGAGTGGTGGCCGGAGTAAACATAAAAATATCAGGGGAAATTTCGGCTTTTCACACAATTCTGTTAAATTTAACAGCAAAAATGGACGGAAAACTAAATTTCAACAAAGTTGAAACTTCAGACAGCTAATATCAATGTTGTCAAATGCGAAAGGCGACATGAGGCGACAATGCCAAATATCGCCTCAAATTTGAGGCGCTAACGAGGCGCTAGCCTCAATGAAAAAGGCGACCTATTTAAGCTAACTATAAATTTATACAAATATCATATATATTACTCAAGAAAAAAGACACTTTTTATAATTTTATAATTTATTATTTATTTATCCTAATTTTTTAATCTTAAAAACTAGTAGTTTGCCCCACAATGGATGAAATAGCAAGTTTAATGGCTATTTTAATCCATATTATTAATCTAGGGACCTTAACACAATTTTTAAAAGATTAAAAACCCTAGCTTAGACTCTATAACTTTCAAGCGCAGTCACGCTTCTTCTCCTTCCTCAACACTCTTATCTGTTTTTTCCTCTCCATGGCTGCTCATTCTCTGCAAATTTAAGGTAATTTCTTCCTTTTGTCACGTCCACCTCCCACAACCTTCGAGGCGTGCGCCTCTCGACTCAGAAAAAGGCGCATGAGGCGCTCTGAGGCGAGCGCCTCAGTGAAGGTAACCGCCCCAGACAGGTCTGGGGCGGGATGGCCCAAAATCGCCTCAGGCGAGCGCCTCAGGCGACGAGGCGCTCGCCTTTGACAACACTGGCTAATATCAACAATTTAAACTTCAGACACAAAAATCTCACATAGGGCAAACCTCAGACAGTTTATAGGTTCTTAACCCGCTAAATAATCAGCAACTGAGTTGATGTAAAGTGTGAATTCACTACCAACAGGAACTGGGTTTAAGGTTAGACCAGTTCATTCGGAGTCACAAACATGGATTCTCACAAATAATTACCTTGATCACTCGTGACATGAAAGAGGTGCCATCGAGAGAGAGTGCATTGTCTGCAGCTTCTTTCCCCATGAACTCTATCACAGCTGATCTGCTTAAACCATATTGAATCTTAGCAACAAGTCTGAGTGAACACAGAATATAAAATCTTTTATTGCATTAATTGTTGTTTATTTATAAAATAACTCACCCTACTGGCTGCCCAGTTGTTGCATCTGTACTTATAACAACTTTTACCACTTCTCCACACTTACTGAAATGATGGGAAAGACTGTCCTTGGTAGCAGCTGTATGAACCTGTTGTTGGGATACAACAATAGCATTACAGTGTGAGTACACCCACAACCCCCAAACAAATAACCTCACTAACTAGACTAGACAGATAATTCAAAAGCATACATTATTTACAAAAATAGACCGCAATTCAGCATCTTCCAGATGGATAGGCAAACCTGTAACCAAGACATCAATTAGAGTTCCAACTTATGGAAAGCTGCAACCAGCAAGATAAAAAACTGAGGACTACTACTGCCACTGACAGGACAGGAAAGTGGAGACCCTACAAGCCCCTAATATAGCATACTTCTAACATTTAATTCGGGAATAGATATCAGTAAAAGGTTCTCATGTCTAACCAGAAGAAGACTGAAGCTTCTGAGATTCTCCAGCAGGGTTCCCCTGGCCATCATTGTTAAACAAACAAAATCAATAAAATACAGAGTAAAACAGCATCTGAATATGCAAACGATAATTCTAGAAAACCTCACATTTCCATTTGCAACTGATAAAGGACCATCATTCTCCTTCACATCATGGGCATTAAGTCTGGCTGCAGCTACAGTGCTACGCTGCAAAGGTTTATGTCTATGCGGAGCAGGAAGCTCAGTTTGTGCCCGATATTGAGATGTCGGCTTCCATGAACTGACACCAATATGATTGCTAATTGTTCTTCGAGTTATATTTGCAGCTACTGGAAGTTCATCCTTATTCTGTTCCACTATGCCTTCACCAGACTTATTTACAACGTTGTGCTGCATCATGGGTGAATCTCCAACTCTAGTTCCAAGTGCAGTAATCTGAGAAACAATATTTCGTTTCCGGAGACTCGCTTCACCATACCTATCACTGGCAGAAGGATAATCAGATACCAGCTTATGTTCTTTTTCCATCATAGTCATATCACCATGAGAGTGCTGTTTAGTATACCTTGGATATGTTCCCACAGGAATATGATTGAATTCTGGATAATCTTCGTCGTCAATAGCAGCTTCTCGATGGTCTGGAAATTTAGGCTCCATAACCTGTGGTCCACGGCCTAACCTGTCAAATACGCTTCCTAGGGACTTGGTTCTTCTAGTATCTTCAGCAGCCTCAGCCACAGCTCTAATCACAGTCGCCATTGAATTTGGTACCCTCCTTTGAGGACGATCAACCTGGGGTATATCACTAAATGATGTTGTCACCACAGACCGAAGGCGCTTCGATGCAGAATCTGTTGCAGAATCAGATTTTGGTGTTCTGACGGCATCTCGTACTGCAAACTGAAGTAGGCGACGTGGGGCATCAATGCCGTGCTCTGACTCCCTCTGCCAAGATATAAGATGTAAGATGATTTTATTTTTTCCTTGGCAACACCAAATTATTCTATGTTGCTGGAAATAGTTACAATGTCCGAATTCACTTGTCATTACTTCGATTAAGTTCACCTCTTAAACAATTTGAATTTACTAATAGATCATGAAACAAATTGAATACCATGGAATTAAATAACAGAATTGACTTAAACCTCAGAATTACTGGTTTCTCTACGTGCCATTATCTAATTGAATCAAGAAAAATTATATTTCTTTAAATATGCTGTATTATGCAGACTCTTGTCACATAAACAATGAACTAGACAGACTAGACAGTTGCATGTCTAAAGCAAGAAGGACCTTCAGTTGAGGATGCTCATCTGCCCTGGTCCTTTTCTTCTGCAATGAACGTCGAGGGGAACTTGATCTTTTTGCACGACCAACTCGTCGATCACGTCTCTCGTCTGCATTAACCTCTTGAACCTCTGATTTCAGGATAGGTGGAGGGTCAGCAGCATCCCCAGCAGGTCCTTTCTGCTCTCCATTGTGATGGCTTCTGGATAGGGTACTTGACCTGTTCCTTTCAGAATCAGCATCAATATTTCGTGAATCATTTCTTCCATCTAGCTCCAGTGTGGGCATCAGTTCCCCCACATCAGGTTCCTCGGCTGGTATATACAGATACAAACTGGAAGTTAAATGATCCCACAACCTGACAGAAGGTGAATAGAGTTAATGATCTCAGAGAGAATTAGCGCACTAGTTAAAACATCGTTTTTTTTTTTTTTACCAAGAAACAAAAGAATCACTGTCATCTCCAAGAAAAACATCCAACTCATTCCGGGCTTCCTCTTTGTTTCTTCCATTCCTCAATAAGACAATCACATACTCCTAAAAAAGAATATCTGAAAGTTAGAAAGCCTAAAAAAGGTGGCTTACTTTACTGTTAAGCAGAACAAAGAAACAGTACCAAATCAACAACGGGGAAATCAACTGTCCAAGTAGCCTTGTAAAAATACACAAGCTCAACTTAAAAGAACAAACTAAAACCATTGGAAGAAATATGTAAATTTAGCACACAAAACTAGCCAAATCCAAATCCTTATATAATTAGCATTCAAAGAGTATTGGTCCACTTAATAAATTCTCGATAAACCTGATGCCTCATGAGAGGATATGCATATTTTAAACGAGATAACAGATAACATCCCCATGGGACTTCATCTCATTATCACTAATCAAAACCCCAATTCATAAAAGCAACAAAGAAAAATAATATTCTAACACTGCCTTCAGAGATGAAGGCATAATATTCTGGAACTTTTAATCTTTAACAGTTGAGGAGTTCAAGGATGTAGAGGGTGGTGCAGATGCGGCTATTCCACTGAAATCAAATGCCACAAACAAATGAAAAGAACTCAACTCTTCTCTTCTCTTCTCTCTAAGTTTTTCTTCTCATCCCGATCACAGAGAAGTGTGCAAAGTACTTAGTCCAGTTTCATTGCAATTTCAAAACTAACATACATTTATTGTAAATAGTTACTGGTGACACTACCCACATTATGAGAATCCCAGGTACGAAGATGTTCTTTTAGCAATACAATAAATAAGTTGCTTTCTAAGTGAAGGATCTCAAGGGATCTATCGTCCAGCCGAGTTCATCGAGAAGGTCATTGCCAACTGAAACAACTCGGAGCTTCTAAGTGATCTTCAAAGGCACCTATTTTCATAGGTGCAAATGGAGCCACGAAAGCTTAAGAAACTAGTCGAATATAGACCACTGTAAAGAACCCCTTACCCTCTCTAGCAGCTGTAGGCCCTGTACTTTTATAAATCACTCAACTTTCATCATGCTGCTCGTTAAAATACTTAATTCAAAAGAACATAATTAACTACGGAAGGAGCACAATCGAAGAGATGAACCCCTCTGATAGAATTTCAGGAGAGTTGCAGCGATAAACCAGTAGGCGACATTGGTCAACAAGAAATATGATTTCCAAATAACCAAGTGTACACAAAGAAGGAGAGCAGTCCTACCACGAGGGTCTCATCAGTGTAATCGCCCATGAACTCCTTAAGCTTTTCCGCCACTGTGTTTTTCAGCTTTGCCGCGCCTTCGCCGGTGAAGTTAACCTTAAACGTCCGATCGACACTTCCCATATCTAGAGTCAACACGGAAAGAAACCCTAAAATTCACGGGGGTCCGTAAACCTCTGGAAGAGGAATTCTTGAAACCGGGATCTTATCGCAAGCGAATACCTCGATAGATATCTGTTCAGATAAGTGATAGCCCAACACCAGCAAATGTGGGATATCCCGTGGACTTTGCCGGAAATAGAAGAAGTGGAAACTCGGAGTTGAGATCCGTCCGATTGACAGATCACGGGATTATCATCGCCTGCGGGAAGTACAAGGCGGTGTCAGAGGGAGGAGAGGAAATGAAAGTGCAGAAGCTAGGCGGCATAGCACGACCTAGCCTAGCCTGTCACGTTGGAATTGGATGGAGATGAAACGCAGCACCAAGCGAGTACAGGGAGGAGGTTTCTCTGTCGTCTGGTGTGCCGGGTGCGTGGGAAGAGCTTCCTAATAGCGGTTAAATCGGACCGGTCGGACCGGTTTTTAATTGCTGCTTGTATTTTCGCCTTTCGGTCAGATTTTCCCCTTTTAGAAACACTCGACATAAAACCGTATAAATAAAAATAAACCGTCTATTTGTAGTACTTTCAACATAAATTAAAAATCCAAAAATTACCAGTTATTATTTAAAATGTTCATAACTTTCATGGAATTTATTCTACGTAAAATTTATTCTATATTTATTTGGAGTTTTCTTATTCATTTTTTTACTTTTTTTTGTTAAAATATAATTTTATGCTTTATTTAAACGGCTTGGCTTGTTAAATTTAGATGATAATACATTAAAATAGTTTTAGGATTTCAGGTTAACTCGATCAAGTCGTTCACAATCTAAATGGATTTTAGAATCTAAAATACTATTTGTGTTGGTGAACGGTTTGGTCGGGTTAACCGTACAAGATAAATTTGTTTAACGCTTATAGTTTTTAGGGTTAACCCAGTCAAACCGTTCATAACACAAATAGGGTTTTAGAATCTATAATACTATTTGTGTTGGATGAACGGTTTGATCAGGTTAACCTTACTAGATAAATTTGCTTAACACTTATAGGTTTTAGGATTAACCCGACCAAACCATTTAGTCAACGCAAATATGGTTTTAGAGTTTAAGATTTATATAATTTTATGATTTTTTTTAAGTCCATTTTTGATTGTTGAATGGTTTGACATAGTTAACTATATAAGATATAACTGCTAAACAAATTTAAGGTTTATGTTTAACCCGGTCAAACCGTTCACCCAACACAAAGAGGTTTTAGAAATTAGGGTCAAACCATTTGCCAAATACAAATAGTCGTTTAGAAAAAAAAAAAAAAAAAGGAAAAAAAAAAGTGTTTTGAATAGTGTTTCAAGGTCTTTCTAATATGAATTATATATGGAATAATTGATATTATTAATAATATAATACATATATTAAGTAATTAAAAAAAATTCATACTTTTAAAATTTTACATATATTATAAACACAATAGCGCTTCACATGAGACCCAATGCTTCAAACTTATATTTGCGTTATGTGAACTGAACACTTTGACCGAATTAACTTAAACCGGTCCGAATGTGGGTAGGTTTCAAGTTTCAACTTTCAAGTCCTTTTGAAGCCGGGTTCACAGCTCAATGGCAGACTTCACGGACCATATCAAAGTATGAGGACCGAAATAGCTCCAGGCTATACGTTACGGGCCAAAGAACTACTGCATGCAACCTCATTCCCCGGGGCCCACATCCATCGAGTCGAGTCGTCCGTCAACCATATGTTACTGCAATTTCTTCTCATTCGTTATGTATCTGTCCTCGAAATCTCTCCTTTCTCCAGATCCAGCCAGTAGGGCTTCGGCTCCCACTTCATCGCCGTCTCTCTCATCTCCACCCTGATCGGTTCAACCTAGTTATTCGATTCAGAACGGAAGTCGATTTGAGGATCCAGTTCACTTGCTCTCTTTTCTATCAGCTTGGAGGTCAGTTTGATTGATCATTTTGTCGAACTAGCTTGACTAACCTGAATCAATTGATTGTATTTCCTTTGAATTTTGTGTTATTTTGTTTCTCTCTACGGTGCACCTATCCTGTTATTTGTGCGTCCTCTATTTGGCAGTTCCTTACGGTTAGGGTTTTCCCCTTCGTCCTGGGTGGGTCGTATTTTGCTGCTCCCGGATCCTGCTCTTGATTATTTCCAATATTTTGGTTTAGCAGTTTCTGGTGCTAAGGCATAGTTCGCATCCCGCCAGCACCTCAATTTATGAGTATGGTTGTTTTGTTGCCTTTTCTCTTAGCGATAAGAGAAGAAAGAATCCTCCCACTCCTTTTATGAGATTTTTAAGGACCATGTTTTCTTCTTCCTTTTTAGTCTTTGATTCAGAATTTGGTATTCTCACCTTTTATCTAGTTGGCAAGAGCAGTCTGAGTGTGCTAGATTTCTCCTTTCTAGATTATATATATATGCTGTGTAGAATGAATTACGCAGAAATGACATCTGATTATGATTATAAACTTAAAATCAAATTTCCAGTTTAGAGTCTAAATATATTTAAAGCTTGTTTGGAAACAGCAACTCTGATAGACAGTGAAGCTGCAAGTTGTCTGTTTGCCAATGGATAAACCAGCACCTTCTGGTCTGTTTGTGAATGATGGTTCATTCATGGAGAGATTCAAACAACTTCAAGGAGAGAAAGCAAAGGAGGCAAATAAGGCTATGAATGTTGGGGAGAGTAAACCAACTACAGTTGTCCCTGGGGCTTCAACGCTTAACCTTGCATACAATAAAACCCCAATCAGTATTAAGGCCAATGGTCCACCAAAACCTCCTTCTGGAGGCAAACTGGCCTTCAGCTTGAAACAGAAGTCAAAGCTTGTAGCTCCTCCGATTAAGCTGGGTGCTGATGAGGATGAGGATGAGAATGAAGGTGGAACTGATTCTGGTGATATGTCAGCTAAACGGCTTAAAGTACTTCACCAAGATATGTCGGAGCGGTCTTCAAGACAAAATAATGGTGGTAATCACTGCTTCATTTTTGTCTTAATCTGTTATTATCATTAAATTCTTGAAGCAACAACTTAACTATTCAAAATTGGAGATTTTCCATATATTTTTAGGTTGTATTTTCATTTTTCAACCTAGAATTTATTTTGTTAACGCACATTTGGATGCATTTTGGCGCCAGAATTGATCATAGTTTACATCTGGTTGATTACTTATCGCACCTACATTTATCTCTCTTGCATGGTTAGGATTAGCTTTTGAGGCTATTCTGTTAGGCTCTTTCTTTTATTGTCTCTGTGCTGGACATAAAGGGACATCTAAAGCAACATAAGTTCAGTTCTCATTTGATTATTGTTTCATTAGTAATGTGCCAAAAAGGCAAAAAGATTTCATGTGATTATCTGAAAGCAAGAGAAAAGCCAGAATTATATCACGACATGCATATTTGGAGTTCGGACATTGTTGTCTTTGTCCCTGTTTGCCTACTAGTGCCCATGGACAGTGAAATAGATCTCCTAACATAATTTGAACCATTCTTCCCGTACTTGAAAATTTCCCTTAGTACTACTTTACTATTATGCTTCATTTGTTAGGACTTTTTTTTTCTATGACCTAGGTTAACAAGGGTTCTGTAGTGGCGGAGGTAGTAACCTTATTTTGAACTACGATCTACATTATTAAAATAGTTAATTTGTGGAGATATTCCATCTCAATTTAGTGAGTATGGTGTAATGTCAGAAATTCCTGCTTGGAGTAACAATTGCAACACCATGGTGAAACATGATGCTATATCTATTGGTAGTAACTTGTCTATTAGATGTAGAAGGTATATGATACAAGTAGGTGCTTGTAAACATTGACCTCTACCTTCTCTCTTCCTGAGCTAGTGGATACAGAGAGTAAATTCGTGAATGTATTTTGTCTGATGACTGCAGCTTTTACCTTAAGTACCTACCAACTTTGGGGGAAAGAGATGTTCAATGAAAGAATTGGATTAAGTGGCAGGCCTGCTACAAGAGTAATTTGCATTCTCTTGTTCATGCTCTCGGTATTAATCAGTTTTATAAGTGACATGCAGCACCAACTCCCCCAAGTGATCTTATAGTGAAGAATGTTGCGGACAAATTAGCTACTTTTGTTGCAAAAAATGGGAGGCACCTTGAGGATGTTACTCGTCAAAAGAATCCTGGAGATAACCCTTTCAAGTATTGCACATTTCAGCAATATTTATTTTGAATCAGTGAATTACCTTCTTCCATTGCGCTATTAACCACAGTATTTATGATTCCTTACGCATTATGCAGATTTCTAAATGACATATCCTGTGCTGATTATAAGTACTATGAGTACCGGCTTTGTGAGGAGGAAAAAGTTCTTTCACAGGCAAAGGATTACCAAATGTCTCGAAGCGGTATGTTCTAATCTTCAAGGCTTCAGATTTTTCTGTCCAAAGTAGTTCACTAATTTGTTGTTTGTTAGTTTACATAAGTATCTGCATATAGTCTCTTGTTGGAATTTATGGCATATAATGGGGTAAACAGTAAGTAGGGGTAAGTCAAGCCATGTAATGGCATTTCTTAAACGCACCCCGACTTCTGATTCTCATGCTTGAGTTAAAGGTAAAGTAAACTTGGAATTTTCAGCTTAGACTCAGCTGATCTAAGAGCCTGATTTTAAGCTTAAACCAGCTTGAAACTATTAGCTCAACTCTGCCAGTATTCTCGATAAACTCGTGTCCGACACTCCGACTTATATAAGATCCATCAAGTTCAATGTCAACTTTCTTTTTTGCCAGTCAGAATAAGCTCAATGTCAACTTTAATTCAACAATTCATATGAGTGGGCTTTACTCAAAGTTTCTTTCTCAGTATTAAGATGAAGAGAAATAGGACAGTTTGATTTTATTAATAACCTTTGTCAAATTGAAATACATGTAATAAACAAAAGTTAGTAAGTTAAACAATTATATGTAGCTCATCACCAGGGGAAGGGCAAAATGTGGTGAATGTATCATAGTATAACTGTGTAATAACTCCCTAAGTCATTATTATTAATAATAAAAGTAACAAAATATAGCAAAAAACCTTTTGAGTCGAGTATTTCTATACTCATCTGAACGTGAAATGGAACCCTGCTCAAACTTTGTTAAAACATAGTTAGGTGTGTGCTTACTGGATTAATTCTATATCTGTTGAGATATGTACATCTGTTTAGTTGGAGCAGGCTTATTTGTTTATAAACTGTTGTTATTCTCATTATCTTTTCATGGAAATATGATGTTTGCATGTTGGTTTATGTGCTGGTTAATCCAGATTATATGGTCACCACTTCCTTGTTTTGAGGTCTCATAAGGTTTTTCTTATCTCAAGGTAGTAGCAGCTCTCCAGCATCAAAATACAGTCCTATATCTCAGAGGTCTCATAAGCATCAACCCAATTATCAAACTCCAGCTTCAGCACTGTATGAGAGTGCTGATGATCCCATAGGTGAGTCGGCATTTGCAAGTACAAACTTTGCTTTTCTTGTTGGCTACTGCATTTGTCCTAGAAGGGCGTATAGATACTTGTTCTGTGGACAATATAAGTCTCAGTAAATGGTCAGTCTTGCGCTAGCTGCCATGTGGTCATTGCACGCTCATACTGGACAATTTTATTCAGTATAGGGTCTTGAGCTATCTTCTTTGTGGAAAATTCCTGTGTAAGGGAGGTGTTTAGTGTTTACACCAAGCCAATGTCTTTAACCCCCATTCTTTTAGAATTCACCTTTAAGGTTTTAGAAAAAAAAAAAACTACAAGGTAGTTTGACACTTGGTATATTCCCTTTGGATTGGCGTAAACACCTAGCTCACACAAGAACTGGTCTTGCTATGTGGTCATTGCTCCCTCACACTTAGTTGTTATCTATCATGAACTTTACAAATCTGTTCATTTTTTTTTTAGACCTCCGTCTGTGGTTCAAATAGTCATGTATGGCCTAGGCTGTTCAATTACACCTTATTTTACAATCAAAGGAAAATGGTCAACCTCAAATAAAGATTCAGAATAATTTATTAATCTTGCTTTAAATTGTGGTCGGCTTTCTCTGTGAAGTTAGAATTTGTCGAGTTTTGGAACTACCTCAGTATCATAGTTCATTTATACTTAATTTGATGTCCTAGATATCTACATGCTGCAAAGTTTTGTATCTGCTACTCTATTTTGCGGACAGCAGGTTTATCCTCTTGAAATTTAGACTGACATGGGCCCCGTCATAGTAATAATTCATCTTTTAGAATAGAGTATAAGATTGAGGAGCAGAATGAATCTGTGGGTTGGCATAAGCTTTACAAATTCACATGCCCTTTTGTATTAAGCTGACACTTGTATGGAAGAAGAATACTTAACCTGGTTATTTTGCAAGTGTAGGTGAGGCAAGTGCTCCAAGTGGTTCAGATCCTATTGCTATGATGGAGTTTTACATGAAGAAAGCTGCCCAGGAAGAGAAAAGGAGACAACCCAGACAATCAAAGGATGAAATGCCCCCGCCTGCCTGCCTTCAAGGTTCGTGCTTGTTTGTTTTTGGAATTACCATGGTGATGCCTGCTGAGTTTACTGAGTTTTACTGAGTTTACTGAGTTTTTTTTTTTACTAACACGGTCTTGATCGCTAAGTTTTTGTTTTTTAATTTGGTTCAGGAGGAGGTCCTGGTAAAAAGGGTCATCATATGGGTGATTTCATTCCACCTGAAGAGCTTGAGAAGTTCATGGCTTCATGCGATGGCGTTGCAGCACAGAAAGCTGCAGAAAAGGCTAAGATCCAGGCTGACAATGTGGGCCACAAGCTTTTGTCAAAAATGGGCTGGAAAGAAGGTGCGCATCTCTCTCTTAACGATTGTTAGATTTGAAATTGTTTATACGGCCTGGTTTGAAATGTAGGCCAAAAAAGAAAAATGTCGAAATGAGAGTGTGAATTAATAAGTGGTAAACTGAACTGAACAATAGGTGAGGGTCTGGGGAGCTCTCGAAGTGGAATTGCAGATCCAATAATGGCAGGTGATGTTAAGAAGGACAACTTGGGAATTGGTGCCCAGAAGCCTGGGGAGGTATCATCTGAAGATGACATATATGAGCAGTACAAGAAACGAATGATGCTTGGATACCGCCACCGCCCAAACCCTTTGGTAATTATCTAATTCCCATTTTCACTTTTCTATTCCCCAATTTACTCGGTGCACCTCTATTTGCACTTTGCGTTGCCAATACATAATAAGGTAACTGGGTTTATTTGTTGCAGGGTAATCCACGCAAATCGTACTACTGAACACAATAGCAGGGAGCAAATTTATGTGTATATATATATATGCATAAATATCATTCTGGTTGTAAGGCAAAAAGAGGTGTTTTGCCAGCAAGAATGACTTATCCCAGGCATTAAGAAGATTGAATTTCTCGCTACTGGAATTTCTCGCTACATTTTTATTGTAGACAAAATTGTCTGGATTTGATTTACTTTGGTTTTTATGTTGCACAATAGTATTGCTGGGTTTGTGATTAGTTGACAAGTTGTTGGTGTTATTATATTGTCGGTGTTTACTACTAGTATGAATCATATAAGCTGCTGCTGCAGCTGCTTTGGGGCATCTTAAATTACAGAGGATGAAATGAATGCAGGATCTACTTGCTTAGTGATATATTTTGGGGTTGAGATCTTGTGTAACTGAAGAGACATGGGCTATTGATAGTAGTAAAGGTTGTTTCAGGCCATCAAAATGTGATTGAGTCCAGCCTAGCTTAGCCTAACCTTTATGGTTGGAATTGGAATGGTATTGTGATTTGTGAAGCATTTTTTACTAAGGGCGAAACGGATGAATTGTTTTGCGAGGTGGAGGTTGGTTTGGTTTGATAATTAATAAAGGGAAGCTGAGCTGCTGCTACGGCGAACATAAAAATGGTATGTTGCTGCATGAAAACTTCTAGGTGGAATAACAATTTGTAGTACAATCTATGTGTCTTATTCTGTTTGACTAACTGAAAGAAAAGCATACATGCATAAAAGAAAACACGCTTGATCCAAATTTATTGTTATTGTTGAAGAAGACCGCCTATAATGTGATGTAAATGTAGTAGGACCCAAGCTACTCACTTCATTAGATCACCTGCGCTCAAATAAAACAATTCAGTGTAGTTCAAGTTAAAGTGAGATGAAGAGAGGTGATATTATTGTTCCTACAAGGATCAAAGTTCATGGTGCATTTGGCAGGAAGCTGTAGTGCCATGTTGCGGTCGACACCAGAGATGGGAGGACCGTTGATGAGTAGGCAGAGGCAAGGCTGACCGAGGGCTCTTACGGCATTACAGCAAGTGTCGCTGGGCAAGATAGGGCTGAAGGGACCCACTGCTGCCTTACATGGTAAGAGCTGCACCAGTGCCGAAAAGAAGGTGCTCCCACACTTGTGCCCTTGGCTTTGCTGCCCCATCAACACCACCACCACCACCACCATCATACAACACAACCTCTTGCTGGAAAACATCATTTGAGCTCTTGAATGAAAAACTCCACTCAACAGTTTGTGTGTATTTATAGTGCAAGTTATGTATGCCATATTGCCACCATATGAGTGGTGTTAGGCACCTCATGCACCTCTCTCCTAACCTAACCTCACCTCACCTCATATAGCTAGCTAGCTACCAGTAGTTGCCCAGCAATAACTTCATGACTCCCTTCCTTCATCCTAAATTCTTACCCGTCAATAGTTTTATTTTTATCATACAATCAAACAATGCCATGTTGCCACAATACAATACAATACAATGAAGAGAGAATTATATTGTCTGCTTAAAAATAATGTTGATTAAATTATTGCAAATGTCATTGATTACAATGAATCATCATCATCATTTCCCTTCTACTCCTTTGCTTCCTTTCAAGTTAATCACTGCAAGCTCTTGCTCTACAAACTCTCCAGCGCATATCCGTGGATATTTGTCAGCTTCTGGTGATGTTGCAAAATGGCCAAGGGGCTCCAGCACAGCATCTGATGCTATGTGGGCAAACAACTACACCACACCATAATAATAAGCCACAATTAAACTATCTATCACCAAATTTTCCACCAACTGACCAATCCACAAAATAATTTTTTACTTACTGTTGAAGACACTCTCCACAAGCTACGGTTTTGCTCACATGCAAGCTTAACAGCATCAAGAGTTCGACTCGTCACAACTACTTCATGCATCCCTGCTCTGCAATCTCCAGCAGTCAACCATTCGATCTACCACCAAGTTCAAATGTCACTTAGAACAACAGTTTTTATTTATTTAAGTGGGTGACCGGGTACCTTTACATATACTATAGAAAGAAAATCCAAACTCATTCTGATATTTTTCTTGCATTCACCTCACCTGTTTTCCTGTCTGGATGAGAAGGCATCCTACAGGAACCTTTACTGGAATCTTCTGCCCATTTCTTAGCCAGATGTTCAACCCTGGGAATCTACTTCTTCCATGAATTGTTAGAAAATTGAGGTCATAGTGGTAACCTGCAAAGACAGTTCCCTCTTGGCCATAACGGCGGAGATCACTTCCTGTGGGTGCAAGAAGATGTGGCCCCTGGAATTTTTTACCCACCAGAAAAAGATCATTACAATTTCTATTTAGCTGAAAGAACGTAGAGATGAAATAAATTCTTCTGTGAGCCACAAAATAAATAAAATAAATAAACAAACAAACCCTCAATGGTAGTTTAAAAAAATTGAGAAAGTCATGCACACAGAGACTGCAACGCAGATATGAGCTCCTATTCTGTTTTGCAACAAAGAATCTAACGTGAATCAATGATGTCATAATATTACATCCAGATATGTTCTTGAGTGGATAAAGAACTATCTACTTACATAACCCAAGTATTATCAAAGAATAAGCTAGTAAGACTAGTTATGCACACAAAAAAGAGAACTCTAAGAAGGCAACTGGTGATGCAGTTCTGTTACAAGAAGCATATGAAAAAAATACTGCGGAGGTAGACATTTGAGTAACGCAAAGCTGCTTATCAAGCTAAGCGAACATGCACATCCACAAGTAAATTGGGAGGATAGTTGTAAGCCACCTGCTTCATGAGAGAAGTAAATGCATCATTTGGTAAGCCAAATCCAATAGCTGCCATTTCAGCAACAGCCTATCCAAAATGCATAAAAACCATTAGAATTGGCATCAAAGAGGTGTAATAAAACTGAAATTCGCTCTATGAACCACCTCTATTGCTGATATCATTTTGTCACCCCATGAATCCATTGTATCCTTCCATTCAGGGAAGCCTTCGGGAATAACAGGTTCTGCATTCAGCTCCTATTCAAGAGGGAGATGTCATGAAGGATCAGCTTCATATGTGAGTAGATAAAAAAGAAAGCAAAACAGAGATGTACAAACCTGAAAGCGGGTGGTTGTAGGTCGAGGACCCACTCTCCACATGTACCGCCACTTGCGGTCAGGTCCATTTGGCGTAGCTGGCTTAGATTCTGCAGGCATTTCTTTCAACTTGCCTTGCATTTCTTCATCTACAAGGCTTCTTGGAACTTCTACTCCCTCAGGAGTAACACCAACCTGTTAAATGCATTTAGTATGTTAGCGTTTTAATACAACAAAAAATCAGCTCGTAAAAACCAAAAAGTCGCGCCCAATAACTAGCTCTGGGGTTTCTCTCTGCATAGTATTCTATCCATGATTAAGCATTCCATTTCTAGGATACTGGAAAATATCGGCCATCCCTTTCATTTTCTGCCAGAGAACTAGTACGAGTTCAGCCCAAAAGAATATTGCTAAACCCTCCTTAGTCTTTCCTTAGGTTCCCAAAGGGAAAACGAAAGCGCTATTGAAGTATCAGAACTGAGACTCAAGTAAACCGAAGAAAAACGAAGACTGGAAGCTACTTCTATGGTTGTTACTACAAATAAGAGTCTTGACAGTGTTCAAATAATTACAATGCAGCAAGTTGCACAATTTTGATATAGATAAGATAAGAATCCATGGATAGAAACAAATTTCGTTCATTGTGACCATACTGTCAAGTAAAGTCAACAATGGGAAAAATGCAGATCTGATAATCATAATGCAGGTCTTCTGAGGAAGCATGAATTTGGTCACACTACTCGCCCTTAACATTTCAGAATCCTGGTGAAGTTATGAAATCCCAAAAGCAGCACGAGCAATTAAATTCAAAATACAAACGACTGGCAGCTGCGTATTAGATCTCCATTCTAACAGTAATTTTCTTAGTCTATCTAAATTTCCGCCTTCGCCGTCAAACTTTTGGTGCCGAAGAGAAATAAATAGAAAATGAACCTGGTAGTGAAGGTTAGGCCTCTCCTGTAGACGTTTGAACTCTTGGGGACTGTCAAAGTACTTCTCCATCATGTCGATGAAGCGATCATTGTCTTGGGCGGAGCATCGAGGGTCCTTGACAACCAGGGCGCCGGTTTCTCTGAGGATGCGACTGACTTGGCGACACAGATCAGTGAATTGACCGGGGAGATCGGATGGTTGGCGGCTGAGATCGGCTGCAATATCCAGGTAGGGAGCTAGATCTATGACCGGAATGTCCATTGGATTGGAAAGATAGCAGAAGAGGAAAGTGAGGAAAAAACTGAATCGAATCTTGTTATTTTGGTTTTAGTAGGGAGGGGAGCGAGCAAAGAAGCAACCTTTAATGGCGGGAGATACACTGCGTTTTATACACGTCGCCGTTAGTATTTCTCGTGCACGGAATGGCTACCCCGCGATACAAGACATGGAATATGCCGTTTATAGGTGGTGATTTATGCTTCCCAGCATGTGCTAATTATGAATTATAACATTAAAAAAATGTTTATGATATTTTGGTTCGTAAAATGGAGAATTAAGAATAAAAAATATAAATAAATAAGTAATATGAAATATTATAAATATAATAGTGTTTGGTTGACATGAAAATATAAAATGAAGATTCTGAATTTAATGTTTGGTTAATAGATAAGTGATCAAATAAGTTTAAATTGACATATATACCATTTTGAGGTTTGCTATCTATATTAACTAGGGGTGAGCAAATATCCCGAGAGGCTCAAAATCCCTTCCGTCCCGCCCTAGCCCGTCCTAAAAATGTGCCCAAGCCCTAATGGGCGGGACTTTTCTTCTCAACTAGGGCTAGAGCTAGGATTAGGGCTTTTTTACGAAGTCCCAAAAGACCCGTCCCGTCCCTTTTTCAGTGGCGGATCCAGAAGGTTCATAATGGGGTTACGTTATGCAAAATTTTTTTTTTGAAAATTAACAACTTCTTTAAGTTTTTTTTTTTTGGGTAAAAATGCATGTTTTAAAACGATGAAAATTAGTACTTTCTTCAACTTCTTGTTCAAAATTGTCGTTAAATACTTTTTAAATGAACAATATTAACTAAGCACAAATAAATCGTACTTGATTGTGCAAATGTTACAATTTAGTCAAATTAGACTAGAACCATTTGTGGGTCAATTGACTCTCAATCGAGTCAATACACTATTATAACACTTATACAAGTTATTAGATCTTGATTTAGATATTTAGAAAAGTATTTGGCTAATTTTGTAAGTTTAAAACGTATTTGACGACAAATTTGGATGAGTGATTGAAAAGAGTATCAATTACCATTGTCTTGAAACATGTTGTATATTTTAAAACATATTGGTACTAAAAACCATATTTTCAAACATATTTTATGGTTTATATATTTGTTCTTATTGAACCTCATATTGTAATACATTAGGTTAGATTAAAATTTATATTTATAACAAAAGAGTGATAAATAATAAAACGTACAAACATAGTATTTAAGTGAAAAGCCCCAAATTTAAAATTGATGAACTTTTTTCCGAATGGATTGAATAATAGTGTTACAAAATATTAATTACAAAACATATTTGACGACAAATTTGGACGAGTGATTGAAAAGAGTATCAATTATAATTGTTATGAAACATGTTGTGCATTTTAAAACATATTGATACTAAAAATCATCTTTTTCAAACATATTTTACGGTTTATATATTTGTTCTTATTGAACCTCATATTATAATACATTAGGCTAGAGTAACTAAAATTTATAGTTTAACAAAAGAGTGATGATTAATAAAACGTACAAACATACTATTTAAGTGAAAAGACACAAATTTAAAATTGATGAACTTTTTTTCCGAATGGATTGAATAATAATGTTACAAAATAATAATGAAGTCTTACAAAATATTAATGATGCCTCATTCTCTCACATTAAAATAATGTGGATCTTACAACAAAATAATGAGGATCATGATATAATTTTCTTCAGGAATAAACCTAGGGTCTCAATAAAAATACTCGATAATCGTAACCACATTATCATTAAAGCATCCGCCACTGCCTTTTTGCTAACTAATCAACTATAAACTATAGTTAGTTAAGTTAACTTTAGTGATGTTTCAGGTTGAAGTTCCATTTGATCTGGGATTTGCATTTATAACTTATTATGTCAGAATTATTCGTGACTTTGTGTTAGAGTCTTGGTAAAACTTAGTTTTGAGGTCTTTGGTGAACTATTTTGGAGAACCAAATTATGTGTTGAACTTGGTGTTCTTACAAGTGACAAAATGTTTGAGTGATTTTTATGTTTTATGGTGAACTTTGTGGTATGTGTTGAACTTGTTGTTATTTTGTGTTTAGTTATGATTTAAGTAAATTGAGTATGATTTTTTTTTTTTAACTTCGATGGGAATTTGGGTTTGTCCCATTTGTCCCTAGTCCCTGTAGACCCGTGGCGGGCGGGGCTTTTCCTACTAGCTAGGGCTCGGGACATCCATTAAGTGGCCCTAGTTTTAGGGCTTGGGCCATTTTTTAGAAAAAGCTCGCACATCCGTCTCATGCTCAGCCCTAATATTAACCAAATTAACAATATTAAAAATGAAAAGTCAAATAATAAATTATTAACCGAATAATTTTATTTTTTTTTCAAAAATGATGCTATTTTAATTTATTTTGGAGATATTGTAAAATTCACCATAACGAATATAATATGTTGAAAAGTAAATGTAACATATTAAACTATTATTCTTAATTAAAATAAAATATGATCACGGCGATCGGCAGAAGGAGTTTAACCGACAGGAGAAGCTGAACTAGTGGAACCAGACGGCGCGTCGGCAGCCGATAAAATGTGGGTATGTAAGAAGATATCAGCGGTAGAGATGGATAATGAGAAATGTAGGTCTCTAATGTGTGATATTAAGAATCACGTGATGTATACTTTGTAATTTCAATTAAAGTGTAAGGTTAAAATTGTCTTATTTTTTATATTCACAACTCCAATAGAAATTGGAACGGTCATTCTCGTGGATTGGGTCAAGATTGGTGGTTATTCCCCCAAAATTAGGAATTTATAATCATTATTATACACAATTAAATAACCAAACATCATCATATTGATTGCTCATTCCATATTCTTATTTTTATTCCACGAATCAAACATCTCGTTAAAGTATGAAAAAATTTGGGTTATTAACTAATTCACTAACTTTGTTCTAATTATAACATGCTTCTAAATTGACTATCTAAACTTTCAAATTCTAAGCAAATTGTTACATTTGTTATAAAGTTCATCAAATTGGACATGATCAAAGCAACCAGTGACCACGTGAGGTCTTTTGATTTGTGTCTAAGATGGATTCGTCAAGAAGCCGAAATGATTGCAGCAAAATACTTTTAATTGGACGCTCAATTGTATGTGAAGTTCTTATTGAGGGCATTTTGTTGCAATTTTTTCGATTTATTACTGAATCCATCTTGGATAGACATCTAAAAACCTCACGTGGTCGGAACATGTTAATTTTCTATTCAATTTGACAAAAAGAATTAACAGATGTATTAATTTGCTCAAAAAAAGTTCGAATAGCCACTTTAAATAAAAAGTTTGGATAGCAATTTGTAATCGATGCAAAGTTTAGGTAACGATTTTTATATTAACCAAAAAAAAATTAGATACACCTAGAATTTGTGTCATACTATTAAGCTACCCACCCAGCCTTATAAATGAAAAATATTCATGACTAGCACTTTAATATTATAATATTTATAGAATATTTCAGTACAAACACATATTATTCTAGCATTTGACACTTATGACACCTCATGGGAAAACAAGTTTGCCCATAATTTTATTAAACAAGTTTGCCCATAAATTATTCTTAGTTAAGACTTACAGCATCCACGATGTTACTCTTCAGTTCTTATTCCAAATCTCACAATTTATGCGTCAATTAAGCAATGTATAATATGGACTACAAAGAATATGAGCTCACTCTTGTAATATTTGGATCTAGTTCCATTTTCTAATTTGGTTCTCATAAAATTCACTTCAGATTTAATATTAAATAACTAAAAATAATTAACTAATAACCACATAGTTTTTTCGATATTAGTTTTTATACTGGACATAAATGGGTAAATTTGCAATTTTTTGAAGTTGAAAGATCAAATTGTAATATTATGAAAAATTTAAGGACTATTTACAATTAGTTAAGTTTCGATGTTTAACATACATTTATGTAAGGGTTAAGAACCTATGAAAGGTCTGAACTATCACCCATGTTAACGGGAGAGGTCTGAAATTTAAAAAGTTAATAACGGAGGTCTGAAATTGCAATTTTGTTGATTTGAGGTTTTCCGTACCTATGTTAAAATTAGGTGTCTGAAGTTTGAAATGTTAAAATGGAATGTCTCAAGTTTCATTTTTGTTGAAATTTGGTGTCTCGGTGTGATTACTTTAGAGAAGTCAATTCCGACGAAATCGTATGTCAAATTCGAGCTCTCATACACACTCCCTTCTCGTCATCTTGCCGGGACCGTCACCTAAAAAGTTGATCACATCCGGGCAAGTAAATCTCGCTCTATTGTCCTTGGAAAATGGCTCCACACGTCTCTTCTAGAAACTTTTTTTTAAATGTTCAATTTTTAGGTGAAATTTAACGATTTGTGAAAAGTAAAGAGTGATGGATTATGAGTGGGTTGGTGGATTGATGAAAATGATTGAATGGAGATGAAAAGACGCACAAAGACACCAAATTTCAGCAAAAATGAAACTTGAGACAGTCCATTTTAACATTTCAAACTTTAGATACCTAATTTTAACATAGGGTAAACCTTGGACAGTTTTTTAGTTATTAACCCTTAAATTTAACAGAATTGTGTGAAATGACGTTTTTGCCCCTTTAATATTTTGTTTTATTTAATATCTTATTTAAGGAAATGTGAAATGACAATTTTACCCCTAAAGTCAAATTAAAACTACCTAACTCCGGCCACCGCCACCCGACTCCGGCCACCACCACCCGACTCCGGCCACCACTACCCGACTCCGGCGACCACCACCTCGGCTCCGGCGACCCGACTTCGGCCACCACCGGAGCCGAAAAGCTCCGATCGGAGCTTTGTGGCTCTGGTCGGAGCCACAGAGCTCCGATCGGAGCCCAATCGGGGCCGGTGGCTCCGATTTGGCCCAATCGGAGCCTTGGTGGTGGTCGCCGGAGTACGGTGGTGGTCGCCGGAGTACGGTTGGTGATCGCCGGAGTACGGTTGGTGGAGTCGTGGTGGCTTCAAGGGCATTTTGGTCTTTTCACTTCAAGCATGTGAGGGGCACACTTGATAGAAGGGTATTTTTTGGAAATTTATTTTATTTCCAATCACATGCCAAGCATGTGACCAACTTCCGTTAGTTTTAACGGAAAAAACTAACGGAGACCGTTGTTATCAACAAAACTGAAATTTCAGACCTCCGTTATTAACTTTTTAAATTTCAGACCTCTCCCGTTAACATGGGTGATAGTTCAGACCTTTCATAGGTTCTTAACCCTTTATGTAAATAAACATGTAATGCACAATACTGAAATTGGTTAAAGACCGATTGAACAACGAAAGCGGTTTTTTATACTGAGTCTTGTGCGGCGTTTGCACACGAGTTTCCTTCGTTGGCTTCTCCTTCTATTATTTCCTTCTTTCTGGGCTTCTCCTTCTAGTATTTTCGCTTTGTGGACTTCTTCTTCTCAAATACCTGTAAATGTGCACCGGGGAGGGGGTTCCCGGTAAGCCCACTGTTTGCACACGGTGTCCTGAGTGCCTTCTTGCTTCAGACCTCCGCCTTTCCTTCTCCTCGTGATACCTGCAAAAGGGGCAATACCGAGACCAAGGGGGTGGTACTCGTTGTGCCCTCTCTGATGCTTAATAAGTATATGCTTTAGGGGGAGGTAATGAGCTTAGAGTGAGAGTGATGGTCGTATTCCCTTCAAATGAGGAGAGTGTGCCTCTATTTATAGAGTTCCTATTGGACCGCCCCAGTTCCAGTGATTTCCCGATCCGATTGTGTCAGTTTCGTAATATAAGTTGACATTGACCGTAAATAAGGTGTGTTTGACCTCGGTTCGACCGTAGATAGGTTTGATATGGCTAAGTATTGATATGTGGCCTTCAAGGGCGAGCCCCGGGCGAAATATCGTCCAGGGGTAAGGGTCCATGCGATGGGGATTCGCCCTGATGGAGAGGGGGGGGGGGGGTACCCGGACGGGTACCCTTAGTGCCTTGCTCGGGTAACCAGAGCAAGGGGCCTCGCTCGAGTAAACCGAGCAAGGGGCCTCGCTCGAGTAACCCAGGCAAGGGTCCCTTGCTTAGGTTACCTCCGAGTGGTCTATCCACTCGGGGCCTACCCAAGTGATTTTCGCCACTCGGGGTGTTTTTTGGGCCTATGTGTTGGGTCTCGGGTGTCCATTTTCCAAGTTTTGAATTGTAATCGGTGACGGCCCAATTATCGGGGTCCAGTTTATAATAGCTTGGGCGTATATCCAATATGCGGATCACGACCTCCTTAAGTCAATTTTGCCACACCTCACCTCACCTCAAGATGTACTATGATGTTTATTTAAAGGAGAAGAGAAGACTCCTTTAAACGGGAGAGGAGTTGGGAGGAAGATAAGAATTCAACCAATGTGGTACAAATATTTCCACAAGTTCTATTAACCAACATTGGCTTGAGCAAAATTAAGCCTAGTTCAACAATCTCCCGTATGAATGGAATTTGGAAACTTAATGGTAGTTTTAGACACGAAGTTTGAATTCAATGTTGAATACCTTCGCATGATATATATGTGTTGCCCTTTGAATATTCAATTGTGAGATTACACCGACTTTAGTGGCTAGTCGATAAATGCGATATTCTTGAATCGACCGCAGTTGGTGTAACCGTGTAAATGATGATATGAAACACACGAGTATCTTCCTAGTATGGTTCAATTCACGTCATGTGATCTGTTTTGGCCATGGATCACGCGCATGGTTCTGCAAGCATTTATAAGAATTACGCCCTCAACAATTTCTTTCGAAGCGGGCCCTCTTCTCACTTGCTTATGTGATTCTTAATATCAGCAGTTTCATCACGACACTGAGTTAACTCAAAAGTTTCACTGTGCTTTTGAGATTCTCATGAATCATTAAAGTCTTAAGCTTAACCTCAACTCACACTATCACCGTTTCCCATCATAAGAATGAGTTCGGGGGTTTGACCTCGACAGTGATTACACTCACTCCTGTGACTAGGTTGTCCCGTTGAACCTATATCTTGAGATATTCAGTCGACTAGGTTGGTTTTCCTTCTCATGAATGTTTATTTCACGAGCTTAAGTCACCTTCCTTTCGAAGATTGACAAATAGCTATTTGTTCAACCTTTCAAGTAGCAGATTCATAATATTTATCAGGCGACCTCACTTCGTCGAGCGCGATAATTCCAGTTGATAGCAATTTTCTAATGGAGTTACCACGTCTTATGGCGCATAAGTATAGACTTTTCATTATACATGCCATACCAAATGCAGGTTGATTATCGCAATGTTGCGTCAATGTCCTCAAACCGTCATAATCATCAGACTATCATTTCCTGCAAAAATAATTTATGCCAATCAAACAATTAAATTATGGTTGATTCTTGTATGAACGACGGGTTTGCAGAGTCCCACTTTCCAATCTTTAACAAAGTTTTCCAAGCCAAGTGGGGGTGCACCACTTATTTATGCTTTAAACCTCGTATCCTAAACATAATCTTCAACCTCTTATTAATTTGGAGTAAACCAAAACAATTCATCAATCTCTCTATTGGTCTTAACACGAGTTTTTGGCCAACTTTATAAAATTCTCTAGTAAATGACTACGCCATTTAGCCATTTTTCGTCATAATATCCAGTGTTCATAACTCAAAAATTCAATGTGGATATTGTTATAAATTTTATTTAGAGGATTTAAATGACACGACTATACCTTCACAGATATACCTGTGTATTCAGATATCTAATTAGTATCACTATGATATTCATAATAATTGGATATCTGGTAGGGGTGAAACCAAAATTCGGTTGGTCCGAAAAACCGGTGAAAACCGAACCGGTCCGGACCGAAAAAACCAAATCCGAAATATTCAGTTTGGTTTTTGGTCGGATTTTTTTTTTCTCTTGTTCGAATTTTCGGACCGGTTCGGATTTTGAGCTTTGAGGACCATGGGGACCAAACCGACCGTTATGTTAATTAAATATATATAATATATGTTATATTAGTTGACATTAATTAATATAAATAATTAATTAGCTTAATATAAATTGTAAAAGATGCACTTTTGAAGATTATTTTTTCTATTTTTATTTTATAATTTATTTAATTATAATAATGAAATTAATTTATCATTTTGATTTGATATAGTTCATGAAAATGACAATAATTTATAATGGTAATTGCTAATATTGGATTTTCGGTTTAAATCGAAAACTGAACCGAAAAAACCGTACTACTAATGGACGGTTTATTTTTCCTCAAACCGTTTTTTGGTCGGAATTTTTTAAAGAAAAAAACCGGACCGAAAATTTAGGTTACTCGACCGAAACAAGCTAAAAACCGGTCTGACTGGTCCAGTTTCACCCCTAATATCTGGTATAGTGCAGTTTATAGTTACGAGTATATATACTCAACACGCATACAATGTATACAATATATGGTATCATACATGTCATAAAGTACATAACACTCCCAATGATCCTAGTATACCTTCATCTAGATACGCCTTCGAGCTTAGAGAAATATTTGCTCGGTTCCATCAGAGTGGAGACCACTCCCTTATCATCTTTATTAAGTTTCTCAAAAATTTATTGATAAAGTAAGATTGAGTCATATTTATACCTTATGGTGATCTCATAATCTTTATACCAAGGATTTCATCAACAAAGTTTGTATCTTCCATGTCAAACTTCAAATTCAACACTTTTTATGGACTTTGATAATTTTATCGTTACTTCCAACGATATGCATGTTTTCGACATAAATAACAGAGTGATGAACATTCATTTGTATATATTATATATGTAGATGCATTTATCACATTTATTTATTTTAAATATATTTTATCATCATGACACAATAATATCTATCACACCTACGCATGTTTTATGCCATTTAGTGATTTGACTAGCTTTCCTCCTCCATCCTAGATAGATGAATACACATCAATTTGATGTACTTCTCCGCAGAGCATTAATTGCAAGTACCGTGCTAATGGATGTGATTATCATTACTTGAGTATATGTGCCAAATATTTGTGGACTACTCTTAATTGGAATCCTTATTTACAAGTTTTGCATTGTTATTCTTAATTTAATCTATATGTATTTAACTTATTATTTATAATAAACTTGTAGCCTAGTGGTTACCTTACGGGAGGAAAAATCAGCAGCTCCTAAATATTATTTGCATGATGAATTCAAATTCACTATTAACCGTCTGTTTCCGTACAGAACCTTTAGAAAATTTCACGACTTCATAAAATATATGAGGATAAAATATTAGCATATATGCCAGAAAATTCGGATCACGTGATTGAATAATCTTGGCCATTTTTCTTTCACTTGGCTCGACATGAACACATTCACCACGTCGTTAGTCTTTACTATTTTACAAATGGTCTTATATGCTAGTCTTTGAAGAACTCCCTTCCCTTCTATACTTAGTCGTCAAAACATATGCATATAATATATTTGTGTATATCCAAAGCAATTGAATCATACGCTACACCATTGAGCATTATTGTTCTGCATATATCTTAAGAAAACGCAATTAACAGTTTCAATTCATAATTTTACTCTTAGCTGCAAATACTTACAACCTCAGCCATATACCCACACATTCGAAAATGAAGGTTTTATTTTAATTTAACTAGGTAACTTATTTAAATGTAAATACTAATCAAATAGATTATCCCATCGTATTCTGGAGTTATCCATATCTAATCAACATTGATATCACCATCTCATTTTTTTTACCGATCACCATCTCCTTTAAAGTTTGACTTTTACTTCCCGAAAACCAACTAAACAAGAGTTCATGTGGTATAATGACTTCACGTTATCATGTTTAGGCCAACATTCTCCAAAACAGAAAAATTGTTACCACCTCTGTCACTGTGCAAAATTTACTTCTCTTATTGAGATGTTTCTCAACTTCTTATTCATAAATTATAAATTAATTCACCATCTTTACTTTCTATCAAATATACATGGAAAACACTTCGTACCATCATCCATAAAAGTGGTAAAATACTTCTTAACGCCAGTCAATTAGAAAAAATTAAAGTCGCAGTTGTCGATATGTGACGAATCAGGCGGTTTGTATTGATCATATATACAACATAAATTTCCATGTTTGTGTTTAAATTTTAAGTGTAGAGATATAATGCATGTTAGTTAACCTCCACATGTATCAAATTAACATGTCTTAATTAAAAAATAAACTTTCGTTGGGATTCGACGAATGACAAAAGGAGGTTGTATATTATCAATTAGGACACTGTTTGAAAATCTAAGGATGAATGGAGTCTTGAAGTTAAGCATGCGTCTCTTAAAAACAATATCCTGTTGGGTAAATTTGCGTGGAGATTAACTCACAGTGAGCATCCTTAAGCTACCATTCTCAAAAGTAAGTACAAGGTACTTGAACTTGAAGAAGCCATCAAATAGCTCTTGTAATTGGGGGGGGGGGGGGGGGGGGGGTATTAAACAAGAGTTCGATGTCTTAAAATTGGTTACCGGTTGGACTATTGACAACAATTAAAAAGTTAATATTTAGAGTAATAAACTCTACTTTGAGGGAGAGCACCTTCTTTGAGGGAGTACACCTTCGTATCAGTGATGTTTGGAACATCCACCATGGATGGGATATGATGTCTTGTCATTTGCTTTGCCTACTGAAATATCTAATGTGATTCCTAGTGTGCATTATAGTGTTACATGTGCTACGAATGACTTTGTTGTTTGGAAGCCCTCCCCATCGGGTTCCTATACAACTTTCTCGCCCTATCAAATCTTGATGAGAGAAGCTCAAGATAGGAATGTTGATGCCAATGATGACTAGACACATTATCAATGGAAGTGGTTTTGGAAAGTTCAAACCATTCCAAAGATACAAAATTTCATGTGGTTAAGCTACGACAACATAATTGCTACCAAGTCACTGATTAGTAGTAGATGATGCAACATGGATCCCTATTGTGACCATTGTCGAAATATTGTTGGTGATACCCTCCATGTTCTTAGAGACTGCCCTAAAGAAACCGCTATTTGGGAGGATCTTGGGATTCCATAAACGTTTGTCTATGATTTTTCTCGACTAATCTAGCAGGCTAGTTTGGAAGAAATGGAAAAACAATGTACATCCATCAAAATGGAAACCTTGGCAAACTATTTGTGCATATGCCACCTGAATTATATGAAAAAAGATAGGAATAACTGGGTTTTCTCTAGATCCGTTTTGACTAATAATATACATATTTTAATTCATGTGCAGGTAAATCACTATTTGGAGGCGATGAACAAGCAAACATCAGGGAAGATATATTAGACCGTTTTTGTTTCTCGGTAGCCTCTTAAGTTAGGATGGTGAAGCTAAACACATATGGTTCATCTGAAGGCAGCCTCATAAAATCTGGAGCAGGGGGTCCTCATAGATCATAACGGGGTTTGGATAAGAGAGTTTAATAGAAAGTTAGGATGAACCAATAATATTTAAGTTGAACTGTGTGGACTCATGGTTGGTCTTATCATGATTAAGAATCTTCATTTAGATTCTCTTTATGGTGAATTTGATGCTATGACTATTTGTGAACTAATATGTAATGACATATATGATTTTCTATTCCTAAAACCTATTATTGCAGATTGCAAAAAGCTTATTGAGGAATTCAGAAGATGCATGATTTGGCATACTTATAAAGAGGGTAAGACAATTCCAGGTGTACTTACTTGTAGAGGAGTTGCTCAGGAAAACACATTGTCCTACTTTGATAGCCCTCCCAAGGGTATTAGTAGTATTGTTACTAAATATTACAACGGCAATGCGATGCCGAGTGAATTGTGGGGATGACCAACTTGTAATTAGGATTTCAGAGTCTTTATTAGTTAATTTACTCTTTCATTCACACAAAAATCACTGGTTGCGCCACTTGACACAATACTATGCACTTTGGATTAGAAGCTCTAGAATATTTTTTTTTGTTGGTTTAAAAAGATAAACAACTCTAACTACTAGTCTCTAACAATGCGATTTTTAGACACACTAGTTTAATCCTAAAAAAATAAGTACGAATATACTCATTTGGGGAGATAACGTGGTTATGACGTTAAGTTTCATAATGGCAGCCGCCTTCGTAAGGACATCCGCAATCTTGTTAGCCTCCTTAAAAATGTAAAGCAATTCAAATCTTTGAAATATTTGGTTTAACTTTCATCAATTCAAAAGTAAATATGTCAGAGTTTTTCCGATCGCATCCTATTTAATGCTATTGATTTAAACTTTATAATTTCCGGTTTTAGCGTGTATAATTAAGGTTTGAAAGTGCAATATTAACAACCCAAATGTTGATATATATTTTTTTTGGCAACGTTGACACTGAGTAATTTGTTATTTTATCCATTTTTGCAACAAATTATTGTTCAGAATTGGCAATACCCCGCTGCAAAGTCTACTCTATTTTCAGCCATTCTAAAACTCACAGCCCACAGGCCTTTTTCTGTAATTTCAGGGCTACATTTTAAGCCTCCATCTCTCCCTTAAACCCTAATTTCTAAAGCAGCCTTCATTACTTTACAGCTTCTTCTCTGTGGCTGTGGCTGCAACGTGAAGAAATCATAGAGGGCTTCCACCTCTGAGGCACAGATTCTATTGGAGTTGTTGGACTAAGTGAGGAGCTTTATTGAATTGACATTTTTGTATTGATCATCTCTAAATTCTTGGTGTTTGACTTATTGATGAAATGTTCTTTGTTAGGCGGTGAACATGGCGGGGAAGTCGAACAAAAGGAACAAAAAAACTTCCCATGCCCATGCCCCTGCAGCGGAAGCAGTGACGGTGAAGGAAAATACCACTGCTCCGGAGCTGATTGTTGCAAATGGAGCTCCGGCGGTTGAGAGTAATAGCGCCAACCCCGAGACAAAGGATGCTGAAAATTCGGATTCTACAGCTTCGCAGCCAAAACAAGGTAATTATGCTGTTCATGACTCTTATCATTCTAATGACATTAGCCATTTCGGACAATGGAACAGTTCCAAATATCTGGTAGATAGCATATTCTTACACGGAGGTGTGATGTTACTGTCTCTTAATCCTAGCTGTATGATCTGGCTGTTGTGAAGCGGTTTAGAACTGTCATTTACTTTTGATGAATGAATATCAGAAACAGCTGTAATAAAATCATACGAACCATACGATAGTTTTCCACAAAGCATGTCTGTTCAGCTGAATCACCCTGCAGTTTATCATATTTACCAATCATCAATCGGAATTTCTGTGATGGAAGAAGCACATGTGAATTGCCATTGACGTTTCTAATGTATCATAATCTTTCTGAACTTTTCAACTATCTTCTATAATGGTTTTCTTTTCAATTATATAATTATTTGTTGATGGACCAAATGCGGATTAGGCGATCCAACCTAATGTGGATTAGGCCGACACATAATCATATTTATTTTATGCTTTAGAAAAGAGCTTATAGAAGAAGCTGGCTTCTCATTTTCATCATCTCAAAATAAAAGCTTAGTATCTCATTTTAGAGCTAGCTTAAAATGAAGCCCGTGAGGCACACGTCGCCTTCTCGTTGGGCCTCGCTATGGACCTTATTTGGCCCAGTGCTAACAGCATTAAAGATTTTCCCTTGAAAGTATTTGTCAGATCATCTTATATTAGCTTTTCGTTTGCAGCTTTTGTAACGTAATTTATATTATTGTTATATCTCTGCATTCAGGTGATCTCCAGCTATATGCTGTACCTGTCAAAACACAGAGCGGAGAGAAGCTTGAGTTACAAGTGAGCAGCTTGATCAATTAATTTATTACTCCCATCCTATTGTCCTTCATCTTATTCATAAAAAATCAACATGAACATGTCTGTGTCACGTGGATGCTTCAGCAATGGTCATAGTTTTCAGTTATTTATTTATTTCTGGAGAGATCTAATAAGGCATGCTTTATTTCAAAAGCTACCTTATGTATGGAACATTTGAATATTAGCCTGAGTTATAGATTATCAATAATGACTTTTCAGGTTAGGGAGGAGTTTCTGCCACTAGCCTTTTCTAACATTTTATAGAATCGTATATCTTATTTCTAGTGAAAGGTGGCACTTAGTTGTATTTATTTCAAATAGGAACGACAAGTTTTACTTGTGTTTATTTTTTCGGTAATTGCAGCTGAATCCAGGAGATTCTGTGATGGATATCCGACAATTTCTTCTTGATGCCCCTGAAACCTGCTTCCATACATGCTATGATTTATTGCTTACCACTAAGGATGGCTCCTCTCATTTCCTGGAGGACTACAATGAGATATCTGAAGTGG
The DNA here is from genome assembly GCA_036873135.1 of Clarkia xantiana subsp. parviflora. Taxonomy (NCBI): domain Eukaryota; kingdom Viridiplantae; phylum Streptophyta; class Magnoliopsida; order Myrtales; family Onagraceae; genus Clarkia; species Clarkia xantiana. The sequence continues at coordinate 10,529,932 of JAPTYO010000004.1, forward strand.
CTGATATTACTATTGGCAATTGTACCTTAGAAATGCGTCCTGGTATTGGCCTACTACCGACATTTTTTAAATTGTTAAGGTTAAGTTTTATGTTTTAACATTGTTATCTCTATGGCAGCACTTTATGATGACAGATCAATTAGGGCTCATGTCAATCGTACAAGAGACCTGCTTTCGCTTTCCACACTTCATGCTTCTTTGTCAACTTCTTTGGCTTTACAGCACGAAACAATTCAAAACAAGACTTCTGCTGTGAAAGGTCCAACTCTTCGCTTATACTGATTATCTCCTAGTTTGTAACCTTTCATGTCTGAAGTTTTAGTTGATGAAATTTCATAATCCAGATACTCCAAAGATTGAGGTACCAGAGCTGGACACTTTGGGTCTCATGGAGGATGTTTTTCCTTCATTGGGAAGTTTGCTGTCCTCTAATTCGAAGGAAATAAAATGTGTTGAGAGCATAATCTTTTCATCCTTTAATCCACCTCCAAGTTATAGGAGGTAAGTTAAATCTCTTCTAAATTCATAATCTAGGATTTTAGATTACTCAGCTTGCTCTTATTGTTTATATACTAATAACATTGGTTCTCCTCGTTCTATTTAGGCTTGTTGGCGATTTGATATATTTGGATGTTGTAACATTGGAGGGGAATGCCTTCTGTATCACTGGAACCACCCAGACATTTTATGTCAACTCAAGTTCAGGGGTTACTCTTGACCCTAGGCCTAGTAAAGCGGCAGCTGAAGCATCCACACTCGTTGGGCTCCTGCAGAAAATTAGCTCCAAGTTCAAAAAGGGTAAGGACTTGTCGGATAAAGTTTGTCGTGAGTGCATTAGATAAACATTAGGCATAGAACTTCTATTATTGATTATTTGATTTATAAATTGTTTAAAGAAGTTTGTAACATCTGTGTACTCATTGAAGGTTTTCGTGAAATTTTGGAGCGGAAGGCATCTGCTCATCCTTTCGAGAATGTCCAGTCTTTGCTACCCCCAAATTCATGGCTTGGAATATACCCCCTTCCTGGTATGATGTTTCCTCTTTTGTTCTCTTGTAGCATTAATATCTTCACTTTTTTTAATTTAAGGCAGAGTACCTCGTTGACTAGATTGCTTGATTGTCCCCATATATGTTGAATAGTGATTATCTCGTGATGTCTCAGTTGTTAGCTTAGTAAATTTGGTTTCCCCAGAACGATAACTTATTTCTGTGCTTGTTTACTCTGTATATATAACTATATAAATATAAATATATTTGCATATTATATTATTTCTTAATAGATATATAATGGGAGGTTTCGGAAACTTTATCTTCTAGTGGAGGTAGACATTTTCCATTTGCCTGATTTATCATATGATCCTATTTGGTTTCCTGGAAAATTTTGAGATATATCAATTTTCAAGCTCTTAACAGAATATTATAGAGTTGAATGAAGTATGGTTAAACAGGTAACCTCCAAAAACAATTTAGCTTTGAATTTTTGGTTAAATGTTGATTGAAGTGGTTCTGAGTAATAATCTTGACAAGTCATTTGTTTATTAAGTTTGGTTTTTCAACTGAATTGCATGCGGAACATGCTTGACACTGTATTACCATACTTTTAATTAAAACAATAGGACAATAAGTATAGACAATGGTAACCGTGACTTGTGGTCAAGTTGATAACGTGAGTCTACATGCTCAAGACTATCTGTTTCAAAATTATTAACTACTGGGTTCTATGCTATCACAACAATCAAAGATATCAATAAAATTAAGAAAACGAAATAATGAAAAATAATTAGAAGGATAGCTACTACAGTTTGCCTAATCATATGCAACCAGGTTAGGTTGTAACCAATATTTTGTACTACCTAAATTGAGATATGATCTAGTAACAGTTGGGAAAGATCTTATTTTGCTCTGCAGCGTTGGGTTCAGACTAGCCCAACTGTGCTATGAACCCGTATTCACATGTGGTCCCCATCCCGTTATCTTTGAACATACTCCTTTTGCTTTGATATTTTCCCCTTTAATTTGTGGGACTCTTGTTGTTGTGTGAACTTAGAAAAATGTGTATCCATGTTGCTTTCTTGTGTCAACTTCCAGTTTGAGTGGCAAGTTGTAACTATAGTTTTTTTCACAAACGGGTGCTAAGTATTAGGTTTCACAAAACTTTTTGAAAATGCTAATATGCCAAAAGGTCAGAATGCCTTATTTGCTTTATTTTTATCATAATTTCTTGAGCTTCTATTTGCTTCACTGAAGCATGTAAGTATTTTATCTTCTGTGTGCCTACATATCATATAGATCATCTGTTGATTGTGGCCCACAAGCTTTAATGTAATGGTATGCTTCTTTTGTTAGAACACAAGCGTGATGCAGCAAGAGCTGAGGACTCCCTGACCCTATCATATGGGAGTGAGCTTATCGGTATGCAACGTGATTGGAATGAAGAGTTGCAATCTTGTCGCGAGTTTCCCCATGCAACACCCCACGAGAGGTTACTTTTTTGAAATAATAATAATGTGTAGTATAACATTAAAAATAGAAAATAATTTCTATGTTTTCTATTAATAATGTTATTACACACATCCGCTGTTAGTTCTCTTTCCACTTTATTTGAATATCGATTTTTTGCAGGATTTTGAGGGATCGAGCTCTTTACAAAGTCACCTCGGATTTTGTTGATGCAGCAGTTAATGGTGCCATGGGAGTCATCAACAGATGCATTCCTCCCATAAATCCTACTGATCCTGAGTGCTTTCATATGTTAGTACACTTAAATATTGCAGTACTCTCATTAGATGCCTAAGATTCTCCATTGCTTTTTTATGATCTAGGTATTATAATAAATGGTAAATGTACCTTCACTCTTTACTGTGACTGTTGAGCCAGCTTTCACAGAACAAATTTCTGTTGATCCTAGGTTTTGATGCCATAATCTACTCGGTAAATTATTTTCAGATTCAGATATACTGATGAAAAATTGAAATTCGCTCCGTCCGTCTTGAGAATATGATGCTCCATTTGATTCTGCTGCTATGCTTGTCATAAGTTGAGTCGAGTTCTATGGTTCTGCAACAGGAATGCGTGTTTAGTCTCTAGTGCTCTTCTATAATAAAAAAATATTTTTCCTTTTTATCATCCCAAAGTGAATTTATCTTCTGTTTCTTGAACACAGGTATGTTCACAACAATATCTTCTTTAGTTTTGCTGTTGATGCTGACGTTGAACAGCTCTCTAAAAAGCGTTCTGTGGATTTTGTTCCAATTGCTGTGGGCAATTCGGCTAATACCTCTTCTGAGATGGTGTCCACTGCATCTTCTGCAAATGATGGAAAGATTGAGGGGTCAAACACTGGGGATAGTGCAGGAGCTGGTGTACAAGAACCTGATTTATCTGCTGAGGCACAAATAACAGATAGCGAGCAAGCTACATATGCCTCTGCAAATAATGACTTGAAAGGAACCAAGGCATATCAGGAAGCTGATGTTGCTGGACTTTATAATCTTGCTATGGCTATAATTGATTACAGAGGTCATCGGGTCGTCGCACAGGTGCATAAACTTCTAATATTAACTTCTTAGGTTTTTTAGTAGTCCAGGATTTCAGCCGGAAGCTTTTTCTGTTTATTTTTGCTTGTGGACTCTCTATGAGTTGACGCTTATTAAATTGTAATATTCTATTTTCGAGTATTAGCATTTTCTCCTGCATGACTCAAAACATGTGGGATTTTATATGACTTTGTGGGGATCGTTTAACTATTTTGTACGTTGCGTGCACCATTCATTAACATATGATTCTCCCTCTGCATTTACATTTCTAATGAGTGGTGTGCATCCTCTCTTGCAGAGTGTGTTGCCTGGCATACTTCAAGGGGATAAATCAGACTCCCTTCTGTATGGTTCAGTTGACAATGGCAAGAAGATTTGCTGGAATCAAGATTTTCACTCTAAGGTGTTTTGTTGGGAAGTTGTATCTTGCTTTTTAAGTCGCTTTATGTTTTTCTGTATAAGTTCTTATCTTTGAATTAGGTACTAACTTTATGAAATTCTTTTTCACCTCTTTAGGTTTTAGAGGCAGCTAAAATTCTTCATATAAAGGAACATGAAGTTTTAGATGGGTCTGGAAATATTTTCAGATTGGCTGCACCAGTAGAATGCAAGGGGATTGTTGGAAGTGATGACAGGTGATTACTTATCTTTAACTGACTTATCTCCCCGCCCCATCTTATAATAAAGCCTTTAGACATAGTAAGTTAGTAACTGGTGGTGCGTTTGTGGTTTTAGTGCTGGAGTGTAACTTTTTTTGTGGCATAACTCGAAGTTGTCAGTTGGTTTGCTGTCCTTTGTCAGTTTGTCTATATGTATTGTTTATGGAGGAGCGTTGCTCATCGTTACACTCACACCGAATTTGGATCAGGCATTACCTTCTTGACTTGATGAGAGTAACACCTCGTGATGCGAACTTTACTGGAGCAGGATCTCGGTTTTGTATATTGCGGCCAGAACTAGTGACTGCATATTGCCAGGTTAGACATAAGTTGGTTGAAATTCAAAGATGATTGTTTTGTGTCAAGTGTTTTTCTGATTTTGGTGAAATTTGTGAAGGCACAAGCAGCAGAGAAAGCGAAACATAAGGCTAACGCAGATGGTGTTGTTGATGAGCATTTAAAAACTGAAGGAACTGCTGAGGTTGATGGTGCCACTGTTGATGAGCATGCAGAACTTCAGAAAGCGGCAGATAGTGATGACTACGTAAAAATTGAGGCTGATGATGTCCCTGAGAGTAAGGTATTCTATTCTATTCCATTTTCTATTCATTTTATGCTTCTTTAAACTGCTTGAATCGTCTTTGCTTTAAGAGTGTTGAGGATGGCGATGGTCAGGTTTTGGAGTACAAAAGAAAAAATATATATTAATATTAATCAAATGAAATGTTTTAGTGGTTTTGATGCTTCAGACATATCTATAAACAGAATATACAAAAGCGTTTCAGTTGTGTGTTAGTTTTTAGACCACTCTTGTCTGCTAGCAACTCCTGGGTCTTCAGTCTCGCTGTTGGTTGTTTATACTTTATGTGTACAATATCGTTAAACTGACCTTTCTTTATGCTCTCGTGAATGATTCTAGTGTATTATAGCAAATTGCAATATCCCTATAAAGGGACGACATGGAAGATGAAGATATTTTATTTTATATATAAAACATGGAAGATTTATATGCTGTTAATGGATTTTCTCGGGGATGTCTTGTGTTTACAACAATAGTTGAAATGTTCGTTGCTGATGAGGCTGTTGTTCAGTTATAATTGGCGAGTTAAAATATGTAACATAACGGTTCTTTCCTTGAGTGTGTGCTGTGCCTCTCTTTCCTACTTTACAGTTGAAAGCAATATCAATGGATATTAATTTGTTTGAGGAGTTCTGAAGATTATTTTCCTGCTTTTATTTGTTTGTTGCTTTCTATATATATATAAATGTGGTACAAGTGTGTTAAACATTGCAGTGACTTCTGATCCTGGATTTTGGGTGCCTGCTTATTTTAAGTGATATTTTGAACTTGAACATTTTGCAACTGTAGACCATATTATTTACAGAGGATTATTGCAGGAGACCTTACAAGAAAGGATTGGGGACTCTGAGAATCAATGTACTCCTTCACCTCCTGAAGTTGCTGGTGCTAAGGACGATTTACTTTTCAATCCAAATGTTTTCACTGAATTTAAGTTGGCTGGTAATGAAGAGGTGAGTTCTAAATCCTATAATTTTTCAGTCATGTATGAACCAGAGATTGACTTCGTATCCTATCCTCCCTATGTGCTCTACCAGGAAATAGCTGCAGATGAAGAGCATGTGAGGAAAGTTAGTTCATACCTCATAGAAGTTGTTATACCAAAATTTGTACAAGACCTATGCACTCTTGAAGTTTCCCCCATGGATGGTCAAACATTAACTGAAGCACTTCATGCTCATGGAATTAATGTCCGATATATTGGCAAGGTAATATATGCGAGAACGGCTTCATTGAGCCTTTTGGATGCGTCGATTGTGGTTGATTTGGAGGCTCTAGTTTAAATTCATAAATTATTATTTATCTTTGATCTCTATTCTTATTCATTTGTTTATGTTTGTGAATTTTTTCTTGCAATTTAGGTTGCTGAGGGGACCAGAAATTTGCCACATCTTTGGGATCTTTGCTGTAATGAAATTGTGGTCAGGTCTGCAAAGCATATATTCAAGGTTAGTATTTCCATCAGCTTAAGCTATTTTCCAAGGTTAGTCTTTGCTGGAATGAATGTCCGTTCAGTGCGAAAGTACCCTTGACACTTCTGCTTTCATTCAATTTACTTACTGAGCCTGAATATGATATTGGGACATAGTTGACAATGCTTCTCAAATCTCAGGTTTCATTTTTTCTTGATAACACAGGAAACTCTACGGGATGCTGAAGATCATGATCTAGGGCCAGCAGTATCTCACTTCCTTAACTGCTTCTTTGGAGATTGCCAACCTGCTGGTGCAAAAGGGAGTGGTAGCAGCATGCAATCAAGGGTCCAGAAGAAGGTGATGGTCATTCTTAACCGATATCATGTTTTGCTGATTCTGAATCGTTATTCATTTAAGAGACTTTCCGATCTATGATCTCTATTACTAGCAAAAAAGGATAAAATAATTTACATATATTCTAGTTCATTACTATTTTGAAGGAATAATCTTTTTAAGCACTATTTTAAATCGTATTTATTATTAGTTACTAACAATTGGGTTACTTCTTGCTGATGCTTGTATCATATTTTGACTCTTTTCAGGATCAAACTGGTCACCAATCTCCAGGGAAGTCTTCAAAGGGGCAAGCAAGATGGAAAGGCAGAACATCTACAAAAAAAAATCAATATCCTTACAAAATGTCCAGCTCTGAATCGCTTTGGTCTGACATTCAAGAATTTGCAAAGATCAAATACAAGGTAATTGCTTTCACCACTGAAGCTCATTCTTACTTATGATATTTAACATCTAAGTAGAATTGTAAAGGCAAAGTTTCTTTTCATTAAAGCTGAACCAGTTAATTTGGTTTATCATAAGATTTTTCCACATGGTTGTTTTAAATTAGATTTAGTGGAATGATGGTGTTTCTCCAAATTGTTGTACCATTGAAAAGAAATTTTTTATATGTTCAAATTAAGAAGTACGACGTAGATGTAATCTTGTGTTCTTGCCACAAGATAGATGTTGGTAGAAAATAATAATTTATAGTGTGAACAATCATTGTAATAGTCCAAAGTAAAATTGCAATTATTAATTACGTTATATATTTTTATATAAAAATATCTGATTGTATTAAGTCAAATTGTAGATCATTACAATAATAATTCTGTAAGTAACTCAATAAACAAACTATTAAAATTAAGCCGATAGTACTAAATTAATTAAATTAAGTAGAAGTATGATGCATATGTAAATTTTATTTTATGCAAGAAAATAGATCTAAATAGGAAAAAAATAAAAAGCATAATTGATCCTTTTTATAGTCTAAAGTGTTGCTCATATGTCAATTGTAATGGTTTTTTCAATTTATTAAAAAAGAATTAGATAGATTTTAATTATATTAAGTCAATTAATAGACCCTAAGTCAAAAAATAGATGGAATATATAACTTAATATGATGTTCGTAAATAATTTAATTGTGAGAAACGTACGAAAAACAATATGACTCGTGATGCATTGAGAAGCCTTGGAGAAATTCTAACTCATTATAAATACATACGTGATAACGCCACATCTATTGATGAAAAACAATTTGATTTGGACCAATAATATTTGTCCATTTCGAAACTGCTATCGGTGTTTTTTTTTTTTTTTAATTTATCCAGATTTTAAAGCTGTAGCAAAATTAATAATATAAGTACATATATATAGGCAGTATGATTGGATATAGTTTAATGTCGTTTCTGTTACACCTTTTCAACAGTTTGACTTGCCTGAGGATGCAAAAACGCGTGTCAAGAAAATTGCAGTTATCCGTAACTTTTGTCAAAAGGTACAACTATTCGTTCTCCCCTAATAGTATTATTCCCTTATCTGCTCTGAATAAGGCATTATTGTTTATTCCATCTTTTCCAACGACTTTAAACTGCTAGTTTTTTTTTTTCCTTTTCAACCTAATTGTCTTTTGGCTGTAGCAATTCTCTGTTTGATCATGTAATGTTTCTGCTAGTTGAATTGGGAGATACTTATTGGAGACTTACCACCACAAGAATCAATGAGCTCATAGTCATCTGTGTATTCAATCTTTAACAGGTTGGCATATCTGTTGCTGCACGAAAGTATGAGCTCACTGTTGCTGCACCGTTCCAGACTTCTGACATTTTCAATATTCAACCTGTGGTAAAGCATTCCATTCCAGTATCCTCAGAGGCAAAGGACTTGGTTGAATTTGGGAAAGTCCAGCTGGCTGAGGTAACTTTTTTTCTACTTTTTTGTTTTGTTTTCAGTATGCTTTCATCTTTTTTCTCAAGCTAGCTGCTAGCATAGTTGGATTTTACTATTTGTTCGGAGCTTGAAATGAGATGCTGTTAACCTAATGGCAAGATTGATTTTAATAGAGTTTGAGCAATGTGTAAAGACATTAAGCTTGAAATGGAATAGCATAAGTCAAGCAATTGGACTCAAACACGGTGCTGTAGTAGCAGATTTGTATTTTGATTGTATGCTGTCCTAACTCCTATAGGACCCTTCCGGTTTGCAAATTGAAAGCCTTTCTCCCAGTTATTTACGAATACCAGAGGATTGATTTATGTATGACTTTTACATCTCTTATACATATATGTGTTTGGCTTATGGCTCTTCTTGCTTAGGTGGTTACAGTTAAGTTGCTGTAGAGTTCTCGTTAAGCACATTAAGACACCTCAGAGAGTGGCAAAGATATCTTAGATAACTCTACTTATGCTTACACTGCCTGAACATGTGCAGTCTCTGTTGTGTAGTTAGTTATTGTGCCATTTTTATTTGGCAGCTTATGCATATTCACGTGGAAAAAATCCTAGTCGTGGAAGGTTCTAAGTTAATCTCTTATGTATTTGGCCTTTTAAAACCATCACTCTTCATTTTTCACAGGGAATGCTTGGTGAAGCCTACACATTATTTTCAGAGGCATTTTCTTTGCTTCAGCAGGTACAGACTCAGACTATCTTAGAGGTCTTCAGCCTAGTGCTTAATTCATTGCTTACATAATTTTTGGTTGAGTTGCAGGTGACTGGTCCAATGCATCGTGAGGTCGCTAACTGCTGCCGGTAATTATCAAATCTTTGTTTAAGTGGGACATTTGCTTGCAAGTCAAACATTAAATGCGTAAATCTAAAAAAAAAAAGTTTTCAGCAGTATTAAAAACACCTGAAAATTTAGCATCCATCATTTTAATTTTGTTTCTCTCCCGTTGTATTAGAATGTTAAAAATATTTGCTCCTGACTTGATGCTTTTTTGCTAAAAATACAATTTTTATAATTTGTTTCCAACTTTATAGGTACCTAGCCATGGTTTTATACCATGCAGGAGACATGCCTGGAGCAATAATGCAGCAGCACAAAGAACTAATAATTAATGAACGTTGTCTAGGTTTAGACCATCCTGATACTGCTCACAGGCACGTCTCTACTCTCTCTCTATCCCTCTCTCTCTCATATGATTTTGTAAAACTGAGGTTTTTTTTTTCCCCATATGCAGTTATGGCAATATGGCTCTGTTCTACCATGGACTCAACCAAACAGAACTTGCACTTCGGCACATGTCTAGGGCACTATTGTTGCTAAGTCTGTCGTCTGGTCCTGATCATCCTGATGTAGCTGCAACCTTCATCAATGTGGCAATGATGTATCAAGACATAGGGAATATGGACAAAGCCCTTCGTTATCTGCAGGAGGCATTGAAAAAGAATGAGAGACTTTTAGGGGAGGAACATATTCAAACTGCTGTTTGCTATCATGCCCTTGCTATTGCATTCAATTGCATGGGAGCATTTAAACTCTCTCATCAGGTAAGTCTTTATAACACATTACTCTTAGAAAAGTATTACTCACTTTAGTGTAGACATGTGATGATGAATGCCTGTTCAATTCCTTCAGAATGAGAAGAAAACCTATGACATTCTTGTGAAGCAACTCGGTGAGGATGATTCAAGGACTAGGGACTCACAGAATTGGATGAATACATTCAAGTTGCGCGAAAATCAGGTAAAAAAACGTCTTTAATTAAAGGATGTCAAGTAGTAGTTGTGTTGGTCAAGTTTGTTCTATCTTCCATTATCAACAACCGAGTTTATCCGTTTGCTTCGATAGGCAAATGCACAAAAGCAGAAAGGACAAGCCTTTGATGCTGCTTCTGCTAAGAAGGCTTTTGATCTTCTAAAGGTAATTTTTTTTATATCTTTCTTCTTCTTCTTTTGACGATGAATTAGTTATATTATTATATTGGATCCGATTTGCATTTGAGTTAGCCAGACAAATCCTTTTTAAAGACGACAATTTGTTATGTCAGCTGCTTATTATTATTATGGTCGTGTTTGTGATTGATAGGCGCATCCAGACTTAATCCAAGCATTTCAAGCTGGGGCAATGGCTAGTGGGTCTGGAAGCTCAAGCTCGTCCATCAACCAATCATCGTCTGTTAACTCATCAAAGGCGAGAGGTTTTGATGAGAGGGCAGCAAAGGCTGCTGCGGAGGTGAGGAAGAAAGCTGCAGCTAGAGGCATCCCAGTACGCTCCAATGCTGTTCAACCTCCCCAAGTAGCATTAAGACCTCCTAGCCAGCTCTTCAATATCATCAATCCAGCAGCATCTGTTTCTACCACCACCACCACCGAAACTGATGGCTTAAACAAGAAAGAGGAACAAGCTCAACCCCCCATGGGGCTTGGTCAAGGTTTAGGCTCCCTAGACTCCAAGAAACAACAAAAGGCAAAGCCTAAGGTTTCATCAGATGACAAGACATCATCATAATCAACATCTTCGTCATGTTTTTTTTTTTTATTTCTTTCTTTCATCAGTAAAGAAAGGGGATTTTGAGACTCTTCAACTATAGGTTCAAAAAGAGTTGGTAGTAGTAGTGTAGGTATCCCCGAATAAATTGATACCAGGTGGTGCTTTTTTTTTTGTTTTCTTTTGTTTACTATTGTTGTTTTGATTAAAACTTTTGGACACAATCGCTATGGCCATGAGTAGTTTTTGTGCTGAATAATGAGTTGTTTTGTATCATCAAACACAAGTGTCTCAACTACTTGTCCGTCCTGTCCTTCCCCCAGCAGCACTAAACAACTTATCTTCTAGTTGTTTCAGCGCAAGTTAATTAATGTATTCATCTTCATCATCAAATGATTAATGCATGTTGGAGGATGTGAAAAAGAATCCGATAGGGCTTAGATGATTATCTTGGAAGGGTCGTTGTCGAAAGTCCTTTGGCCCCTCAGTGGTATCTGCTTGAGAATCGTCGCGGTGGAAGGAAGGTAAGAGAATAGAGATGGGGTCATGCTATTGCTAGCTGATGAGGCCTTCCCTGAGCGTGGCACTCCAATGCGGCATCCGTCCATGGAGAAAGTATTTCCAACGTCCGATCATAGGTTTACATGTCTCCCAAGCTATGGTATCTAAGAGTTAACCTCATTGAGGGTGGGAGACAATAAGCGACTTGTTTTTCTACTTAACTTATTACATTTTTCATCATATCTTGAATTTATAGGTACGTGTAGATGATTCTAGTGACTTCTTATTCTAGTAACTTAATGTTTTAGTAACCTAGAAAAAAAAAGGTTAATAGGTCTTTTGGTACCACATATTTGATAATTTTTTAATTTTGGTCTAGGGTTAAGAACCTATGAAAGGTCTGAACTATCACCCATGTTAACGGGAGAGGTCTGAAATTTAAAAAGTTAATAACGGAGGTCTGAAATTTCAATTTTGTTGATTTGAGGTTTTCCGTCCATTTTTAGGGTTAAATTTAACAGAATTTTGTGAAATGACATTTTTGCCCCTTTGATATTTGGTTTTATTTAATATCTTATTTAAGGAAATGTGAAATGACAATTTTACCCCTAAAGTCAAATTAAAACCACCCAACTCCGGTCACCGCCACCCGACTCCGGCCACCACCACCCGACTCCGGCCACCACCACCCGACTCCGGCGACCACCACCTGGACTTGACGACCACCACCTAGGGATGTCAATGGGGCGGGTCGGGGCGGGTATCGCCGGACCCGGACCCGCCCCGCGGGTCAATATGGTCGACCCGGACCCGTCCCATGCACTTTCGGGTCGGGTCGGGTCGACCCGCGGGTCGACCCGTGTGAGGTATACTTTATCATTTTAAATCTAAAATTCTAAATTCTATGTTACTGTATCCAAATTCAACTCCAAATTTAAATCATAAATTATTAAATTAACTCATAATCCAAATATAAATCACCCAATTCATTAGAATAATTGTTATTTTGACTATGTGTTATATTACCTATATATTTTTATATAAATATACATATATTAAATATATATGTAAAATGAAAGCTCGGGTCGGGTCGGGTCGGCGGGTCGCCGTGAACCCAAACCCGAACCCGCCCCGCGGGTCGCGGGTCGGCGGGTCCTCGGGTCAAAATCGGGTCGGGTACCCGCGGGTCGGCGGGTACCCGTGACCCGTTGCCATCCCTACCACCTCGGCTCCGGCGACCCGACTCCGGCCACCACCTCAGCAAAAAAGCTCCGATTGGAGCCCAATCGAGGCCGGTGGCTCCGATTTGGGCCCAATCGGAGCCTTGGAGGTGGTCGCCGGAGTACGGTTGGTGGTCGCCGGAGTATGGTGGTGGTCGCCGGAGTACGGTTGGTGGAGCCGTGGTGGCTTCAAGGGCATTTTGGTCTTTTCACTTCAAGCATGTGAGGGGCACACTTGATAGAAGGGTATTTTTGGAAATTTATTTTATTTCCGGTCACATGTCAAGCATGTGACCAACTTCCGTTAGTTTTAACGGAAAAAACTAACGGAAACCGCTGTTATCAACAAAACTGAAATTTCAGACCTCCGTTATTAACTTTTTAAATTTAAGCCCTCTCCCGTTAACATGGGTGATAGTTCAGACCTTTCATAGGTTCTTAACCCTTTGGTCTAATATGTTTTTTTTTACTATTTTTGGTACCATAAGTTTGCAGCTTGTATACTTTTGGTCCAACCGTTAAAACTCTGTCCATATTTTCCGTTAAGTGACATGTGCAATTTAGGTAATCCACCCTAAACTTTTAATTTTGTTCAATTTAGTCCCACTTATCTAACTTTTTTTTGTTTAATTTAGTCCCGAAGTTTCGAAATCAACATATAAACTCGATGGACCTAACCCTGGGCTCCTAGAGCTAGGTCCGACCTCGATCGGGTCACCTGGGTCCGACAAGCCCGACCGGGGTTGGACCCAGCCCTGGACTAGTTCAATTTGTCCTAGTCCAACCGAGCGGGGTCGCCGGACCAGCCCTGGGCTAGCCCATGGCTGGTCCAACCGGACCTAGTCCAATTTGGGGCAACTTCACCCCATTTACCTAGCCCTGGGCTAGCCCAGAGCTAGGTCCATCGAGTCTAGATGTTGATTTGGAAACTTCGGGACTAAATTGAACAAAAAAAAAAGTTAGAGATGTATTAGAGGGACTAAATTGACTAAAATCAAAAGGTCCGTGACTTGCACATGTCACTTAACGGAAAATATGGACAAAATTTTAACGACTGGACCAATAGTATACAAGTTGCAAATGTATGACAAAATTAGGTAAAAAAAAACATAATTGACCAAAAGTCAAAAGTTGTTAAACATGTAATAACAAAAGACTTATTAACCAAAAAATAAATAAATCATATTCTAGTAAGTTTTTGAAACTCCCACTTACTTAGACATACTAACTCCTAGAGACTTCTAGACCCCTAGATATTTCTAGACTCTTAATACTTCTATGCTCTTGGAGACTTCTAGACACTTACTTCTTCTACATTTCTAGATTATTCTACATTAATCGAGTTTATTTTAACATTTTCTTCCTTAAACTTGATTCTTTAGATATCTTTGCGATGTACATCACTTTTCCTTGGTACGTGTTTCGACTTACGTTTTTCTTTATCATAACCACTCAGGTATACTTGGTGGTCTTTCTCAATTGTCTTTATCGACAACACGTACTCCATTTGAGTCTTTATATTCTTTGATTCTTGAATTTTCCACACATCATCATCTTATTCCTTCTCTACATATTCTCTTTAACTTCTTCCTACCTTGTGAGGTGATGTAGGTTTTTAAATTCATCATGTCATGTTTCTTTGCTTTGAGACTATTCTACTTTTATAACTTGCTTTGACGGGTCATTATTGGTCATTATTCTCCCAACTCAATTTTTGTTCTTCGATGAACTAGACATCTTTTGAGATTACTACCCTCTTTGTGATATGGTTATATAATTTGTAGCCGCTAGAATTATCATCATATCACTAACGCACTTTTGGACTTGCAACTTTGCATATGCCACCCACCTGCCAAAGACTCAAAAATGATCAATGTACAAATTTCTCTTGCACCATGCATCCTCCTATGTCATGTCTACAACCCGTTTTTTCGGAAACTTGTTGAGCTAGCTACACTAGCAACATTTCCCCAAATTGACATTTCCTTCAATATGCACCGACCAAACTAAATTCAAAATGGGTTAAGAACACAATAGGGGCCTGAATGTTTGCCCATGTTGCCAAAAGGGGTCTGAATTGAAAAAACGTATTATTAAGGGCCTGAATTTTGAGTTTTGTGTATAAGTGAGGTCTCCGTCTATTTTTTCTGTTAAAAGTGACGGAAAGTGGTCACATGCCAAGCATGTGACCGAAAATAATTTGAAAACCCGAAAATGCCCTTTGAACAGAGTGTGTCCTCACATATTTGACCTAAAAAGACGAAAATACTTTTTAAGCCACCACAGCTCCGGCGACCACCACCCACCTCCGGCGACCACCACCCATCTCTGACGACCCTAACCTCCCTCCGGCGACCCAAAAAAGCTCTGATCGGAGCTCTGGAATTCCGATCAGAGTTTTTTGGCTCCGATCGGAGCTTTTTTGGGTCGCCGGAGCTGGGGTGGTGGTCGCCGGAGTGGTGGACGCCGGAGCTGGGTGGTGGTCAGTGGCCGTGGTGGTCTTAGGGCATAATTAGTGTGTAGGGGTATTTTAGACAATTCACATTTCATTAATTAAACTGATAAATTGTATAATAATTGCAAAAGGGTAATTTTGTCATTTCACGTATTTCCGTTACATTTAACAGCAAATTTGGACAGAAACTCGATTATCAACAAAACTCAAAATTCAGGCCCTAAATAATACATTTTTTCAATTCAGACCCCTTTTGGCAATATAGTCAAACATTCAGGCCCCTATTGTGTTCTTAACCCATTCAAAATAGTCCAATTCTTCCTTCGAACATTATAATATTTTGCCGTGGTGTTAAAAGTTGATGAACGATCCGATCTCTTTGCAAAACTTTTTAAATTCACACGATATATACTCATCTATTTTGTCTATTAAAAAACATTTCAAATGATAGTCGCTTTCACCTTACCGTTGCTGGATACCCAACCTTTTTAGGAGACAGTCATGTATATGTGTATAGTTACTTCCATATTATTACATCTCTTTTACTTTCTTTCTTCTTTCGTTTACTATTAGTTTTTTTATTACAATTAGTAGGCTCGGTGCATAAGCTTGATATTCCTACATCCTACGAAAATAAGTAGGCAAAATGTTTAACGATCTATCCCCATTAATACCCATCTTGATACTTGCATATGATGATATGAGCCAATATGCATAGTTTACTTAACATCCACCTGCAGGGCTTAAAAACTTATCCCAAAATCATTTTCTCTACCTCAACATAATTTTAGATTCTAGTACAGAGAAAAGGTAACAGAAAAAAAGCAGAGAAAGAAGAAGCAGCATGGACAATCTTACAAACAAAATCTCCGGAAACTCCTATGCTTTGTTCACACGAATCTTCTGTCCTTCCAATACCTACAGGAAACACTCCATCAACTACTGGATATGAAACAGGTAATATAAGAAAAATGCAAAGTAGTCATGATTTGATAATAAAGAAGACAGCTTTTAGTGAGGAAAAGAGCTTACAGCATTGTTAAAAGATGAAATAGCAGCTTCCACATCCTCACCCGATGAAAATGAGACGAACCCATACCCTGAAGATTTTGAGGTTCCAGGCACTCTTGAAACTTTTACACTAAGCACATTTCCCTTGTCTGAGAAAAACTGCTTCAAGATGTCTGTGGTTACTGTGCTTGAAAGATTTCCTACGTATACTTTGTGGGGGCTGTCAATAAACTGGGATTCCTCAGCTTGCAGCATAGATGAATCAAATCCCAAGGGCTTTTCCGTAACATTAACTTTGACCACACGTCCACCAATCTCCTGCCGTAACATATATTAGAGCAAATTAGTCAGACGTTGTTAGTAAACTAACATAAGTCTGAATCAAAACTCCTCATTGCAAAAATATAAAATTATTCTTACACTACAAGCAGAGTTCAAACTTACAGTGCCATTCAGTTTCTCAGTTACTGCATTGGCATCCTCAACAGTCTTCATTGTCACAAATGCAAACCGTCTACTCCTTCCAGAATACTTATCATACATCACCTTGCAAGAGAAACAAAGAAATTGTCTCAAGCATTTTATCATTTTATGCCACAAAAAGAAACATAGTACCTGGCCTTTTCCTCTATTATACAAAACGTTTTCTTTTTGGTCTATAACTTTCTTTTAAATAATAGGAGAATGTTACTATTACTAACACACCAAGGGGGTGCCAATCAACTCCAATGTGTGAGTTTTAACACAGAAAGAAAAATCTTGGAAATGAAATGAATTAGGTCAATGAGTAAGTGTTAGTTACTAAGTTTTATCCTAACCCTGCTTGATAGCAAATACGTACAAGTCTAACCGAATTTCTACAAGCGTGTCACCTGTGGTTTCAAGGTCTTCCATTAATCCATAATTCAACAGTTAGTCACTGATACAGTAAGTAAAACAGCTAGAACAAAACTAAACCTCATTTCTGTGAATTATGATTTATTTTACTTCAGCCTGCAAACAAATTGGTAACAGGAAAGTACAAAAGGTTCAGCACAGCACTAAAGCATAAGCTGAACCTTGTCATTCATTCTAATTAATATCCGGGAAAGGGATAGCTAACGAAGACTAAACCTACCAAACTAACTTTGAGGTTTGAGCTAAAGTATTATTCACTCCAGTAGTCCAGACAGTGTAGTGAGTGTTCAAGTAACCAGCTTTAACTCAAGCGTAGGGTTGAGGGCTTTGTCCTAACAAGAGTTTATGATTTATGAGATGAATCGGTGATTAGTATCACTCAATTACTCCAGCAAACACCAATTATTCAATTTGCTGAATGCTAGCATGCAAAATAGACCAAGACAGAATTCCGGAAGCCGGAGAGAAACAGAAGGGTGGAAGATTTTGAAGTACCTGAGTTTTCTCAACCGACCCATGCTCTTCGACGATTCTAGTGAGCTCGGCATCGTCCAGTTTCCTCGGAATGTTTCCGACGTAAAGCCTCCTCGCAGCCTCCGACGAAGGGTCAACTGCAGTCACAGGTGAGGTTCCTTCGGCGACGGCAAGAAGCCGTCTGGTGGAATGAAGCCGCCTCAAGGATATTGGTGGAAATACGGGGAATTTAGGATTTACCGTCGGAAAATGGACAGTGGGTTTGACAATTGGGAGAGAAGCCGCCATTGAGCATGGATTGTGTAGGAGAGTAATGTGAGGGGATGACAGTATTGAAGCCATGGTCCGAACACAGACAAGGAGGAGGGTTATGGATATGGAGAGCGAAGAGACTAACAGGGAAGTAGGGAGGAGGAGATGGATAATATCTGAACTGATTATTTTTTCCCCACCAAATTGAAGACGATAACATCCTCCATCTAGAAGCTCTACTAAACGGGTCAGTTGTTAGGATCCGACCCGTAAGAAACAGCGGGACGCGGGTGGTCTTTTCACGGGTCGGGTAAGTCATTTTGAGACTTGAGTTGGGATGAGCAAAGTATTCGGTTGGAATCGAAACCCAAGCTTTTGGGAATTGGGATGGTTGCGAGTAGTACTAGACTACTAGTACACACTACAGTCTACACAGTTCTTAGGGCTGGGCATGGTTCGGTTCTGGGCCGAACCGGTTCAGAACCGAACCGGAACCGGATTTAAGGTTCAGTCGGTTTTGCTATACCTGGCATGAACCGAACCGGATTTATGGCTCCAGAACCAAACCAAGGCAGAACCGGTTCAGATACGGTTCAAAACCTGTTCTGAACCGGTTCTGAACCTTTTTTTTTTCTTCAAACTTTTTTTATTTTAACTTCTAATTACGCACCAAATTCGATAATAGACGAACAATTCATAAAATTTCAAAATATAAAGATAACCAATCACTTCAACATAGATAGTATCGAAATCTAAATTCCACCAAACAATTTGATAATATAAGTTGAAATATTTAAAGCATAAATCTTGAGACTTCCACCGGTTCTTGAGAGGCGACATGCGTAGCTCAAACGCCAATAGTGCAACAAATCTATAAATGAAAAATAAATAAAAAGAGTTAGTATATGAAGTAAGTTAATCATGAATAAAACATAACTGACTTGGGATTTATTTTTTACCAAATCTTACTTGATTTCACCGAACAAATTTAGGTGCCGAACTGAACCCCGGTTATGTTGAACTGAACTCCAGTTTCTGTTGAACTAAACCGAGTTCAGTTCTGCAGAGCTGAACCGGGTTCAGTTCAGTTCAGCAGAACTGCACTGAACTCAGTTCAGTTCTGTTGAACTGAACTGAACCCAGTTCAGTTCTGTTGAACTGAACTGAACCCAGTTCAGTTCTGTTGAACTGAACTGAACCCAGTTCAGTTCTCGAACCCTTGAACTAAGTTATTGAACTTACTAAGATAAATGATCCATATGACATCAACCGTCGGTGGAATCTCCTTGAACATTCTCATCTTGACTGAACTCTACAAAAGTTAACGAAAAAAAATTAATCAAGTAGACTAACAAATTACTAAATTAATTTTCAAGTCAGTGAATTACCATTTTGAAACTTCTCAATTTCTTCAAAGTCTTCATCTGTTAGCAATGAGAATTGGGTTCCCTTAAGCCAATCTTGTGTGCATATAAGACTCTCAGCTGTAGTAGGGTCCAAACAACTACGATACTCACTGACAACTCTCCCTCCAGTGCTAAAAGCACTTTCAGAAGCTACCGTGGAAACCGGTATGGCCAACACATCCTTTGCAATAGAAGCAAGTACCGGAAGCCTATTCGAGTTCGCCTTCCACCAGTTAAGCAAATCGAGATCACTGTCCCGCTTATAAGGCTCAAGATCTTCTTTCAAGTACTTATCAAGCTCAGTTGTTGAACTTGATTGACCGGTATTGCCCGTTGCTTGCCAATATGCATTGGCATAATCATCATCATCATCATCATCACCATCACCATCATCATCACCATCAATGTGCATCGGTTGGTGACTTGTAATGCCTTCGTTCACTTTTGCATATTGATCAAATATTGACTTCAAATTAGTTTCCAAATCATGCTCGAGGACACCGGCTTTATGATGGTCATAGAAGGTGTTAAAATAGAACTCATCACCTTTCATCTTTTGCCTAGGATCAAATTAGTCTCCTTAATAACTCTACCCACTTGCTCACCTGTATGACCAGTAACTCGAGCAAAATTCAAGATCTTCTTATGCAATTTCCAGTTATCATCAATAAAATGTGCAGTAAGGCTCATATAACTAAAGCTCTGACATGAAGTCCACAAATCAGTAGTTAGACAAACCTTACCTTTAACACTTCTGATGAAATTCCCCAACTTTTCCTTCTCTTCCCCATACATTTGTAAAACGTCTCTGGTCAGTGTTCTGCGTGAGTGAACCTCAAACCTTGGTTGTAACACCTTAAGAAACTACCTAAACACTTCATTTTCAACGAACCTAAATGGCAGCTCAGCAACAATAAACATTCGAACAAGCTCTCTACGACAAAGAGCTTAATCGAATTTAGATACAGTTGAATGCAAAGGTGGTCGAGAAACAACACCACTGCTACCATCTGCCCTTTCACCATCTTCTTTTGGGAAAAAGTTATCCATGGTTACTTTGAAAGGAGATTGGTTACATCTTATCGTATGATTTTTCAAAGAACTTGTACCGTCAGCTACAATATGTGCACCACAGTACAAGCACTGACCAACAGGCTTACCCTTAGCACTAAATTTTTTCAACCTGTCGTAATGTTTCCAGTGTGGAGATTCATTTTTTCGACTCGCCTCTGGCTCCCATCCATATCGAGAATTGTTGCCTTTCTTTGGAGCTTTAGCAATTCTACTTGCCTCCGATGGAACTATTGGCACCTCTGATGGTCCATCCAAATGAGGACATGCAGCTTCATCTACTTCTGCTGATTGATTACCGTTTGATGGATCATCAATGTCAGCAATTTTCCTCTTAGGACGCTCTTTTTCTTGTACTCCACTGTTTCCTCTTCCAGAAGATGATGATGGTAGAGACATCTAAAATGCAAAATATAAATCAGCACATCAATAACCAAGCTTCATATACTTACTACACAAAATATTTAGCGATAATTCATTCAACCTATAATAGTAAAATTTCATCGAACTGTCTACAGAACTGAACTGAACCCAGTCCAGTTCTGTTGGACTGAACTGGGTTCAGTTCAGTTCAACAGAACTGAACCGAACCCAGTTCAAGAACTGAACTGGGTTCAGTTCAAGAACTGAACCCAGTTCTGCAGAACTGAACTGGGTTCAGTTCAGTTCTGCAGAACTGAGAACTGAACTGAACCCAGTTCAGTTCTGCAGAACTGAACTGAACTGAACCCAGTTCAGTTCAACAGAACTGAACCCAGTTCAGTTCAACAGAACTGAACCCAGTTCAGTTCAACAGAACTGAACCCAGTCCAGTTCTGCAGAACTGGGTTCAGTTCTGCAGAACTGGGTTCAGTTCTGTTGAATTGAACCCAGTTCAGTCCTGCAGAACTCGGTTCAGTTCTGTTGAACTGAACTGGGTTCAGTTCAGTTCAACAGAACTGAACCGAGTTCTACAGAACTGAACTGAACCCAGTTCAGTTCTGTTGAACAGAACTGAATTCGGTTCAGTTCTCGAACTAATTGAGCTGTCGACGAACCCAAAATAAAAAATTCATCAAAAAATCGTTGTTGGTGATCCGAACGAGGAAGGCATTATTAAATTGTATCAATTGAAAGAAACGGATCGATTCAAACTCATTTAACGAAATCCTACAGAAACAATAAACGCTATAGGAAGTTAGAATTTAGTAACTCACCGTAACAAATTGGACTGAGCAAAACTCGCCGGCGATGTGGTGGATGGAGGTCCGACGGGAGTGCCCTGAGCAGCGTCTTCCTAGAGGAGCGGCAAATTTTTTTACTGGAGTCTGGCGGCTGTAATTAGGAGCGTAGGGTTTTTAATTTTTTTTTTTAACAACCGGTTCAGAACCGGTTCTGAACCTGTATAGAACCAGCTGAGAACCGCTCCTGATTTATATATTAAAAACCAAACCTAATGCAAACCGGTTCGGCCAGAACCGGTTCTATCCGGTTCGGTTCCGGTTCGGTTCAACCGAACCGGTTTTTTTGCTCAGCCCTAACAGTTCTTGAGTAAAATTTTAAAACCGTTTTTTCAGTTCGAGTTCTTGGATGAGTTATTTTGAAAAAAAAATAGTAATGGAACTAATCGGTCAATAACGGTTCCGGTTTCAAACGGTTTTAGTATAATTCTGGATAATGGATATTAGGAGCGGTATAATATTAATACGGTTTTGAGATATCTAAAAATTATAAGGTATTCAGAACCATTCACATCTACATTTGATACCCTCTATTCAATCTGCAGTGGTATGTATTTGGAATTTCGCGCAAATAACGATTTTACGATAGTCAAATATTAAAATAACAAATTTATAAATTGTTGACCTAAATACTCAAGTACGAGACTCTCATTTGCGTATAAAGCTCAATGTTGATATTATTCGTATCATGTACTCAATTTATTCGTAATTAACTCAATTAATGGAAGTAACACCGGACTAACAAGTGGACCAAATAACTTTGTCAAACATAATGGCCATCCAATTACACAAAAAATATTAGGATTAATAACGGAAAAACTGTTCAATGTTTACTATATATTAAAAGTAGGTGTCTAAAGTTTGAAATGTTAAAATGGATTGTCCCATGTTTCATTATTGTTGAAATTTGGTGTCTCTGCGTGTTTTTTCATCTCCATTTAATATTTTAATCAACCCACTCACCCACTCATAATTCATCACTCCTTACTTTTCACAAAATCGTCAAATTTCACCCAAAAGTTGAACAGTGGTGTATGTGGCTCAGCTTTTTAGGTGACGGTCCCGAAAAGATGACGAGAATGGAGTGTATATAGGAGCTCAAATTTGACATTCGGTTTTGTCGAAATTAACCTCTCAAAAGTAATCACACCAAGACACCGCATTTTAACAAAATTAAACTTTGGACACTACAATTTAACATTTAAAAGTTCAGACCCTTACTTTTAACATACAGTTTTTTAGTTATTAACCCATAATATGGTACTATTCGTCACATTAGATTAGCTAAATATAAGGTACAATATTGTAACTATCAAGTCCGCACTATCATCAATCACTTGGTGTCTGTCTACACAAGCCACTTATATATACACCCAGACCCAGCCAGAAGGCATTCACTCTATACATACATAGACATATATCTTATCTACATACGTATATTCGAAAGGATCGTTTTTGACAGCTACAAAATATTTACATCAACTAGCTCCGAAACAGAAGTCTGCAAAGTGGCACAAGCATCTTGAACATTCACTCTTTATTCTTGGAAGAACGATCCTTATCCTTCCTGGGGCCACCAAGAATTCTGGAAATTTGCAAACCTCTGCTGAAAGCTTGATTGAAAAGCATCCTCGTCTGGAACTCGGAAACAAACGGAAACCAAGCCAAGAATGCAATCGGGGTGAAGAGAAGCAAACCCATCGTTGACTCGTACCCTCGAGCCAGTGTCCTTACTGAACCCCACAGTCCAGCTTTCTGTACAACCGGCTTGCATGCTTGTGCAATCTATATAACAAATCATCATCAATATTATGAACTATTACCAATTTCAACGATCGTAGTAATATATACGACTACTTACCAGAAGCAGCCCCCATCCAGTGGGCATGAAAGCTAGAATACAAACAAAGATATCTCGCACTGTCAACTTTGGAAGTGCTACCAATGTAATCACAACTGAGAAGAATGATAAGAAAATGAGGCACTTTATCAGCCTAAACACCAGCTGAAATTCTGCACTTAGCCTCCTCCTTCCAATGTTAACTGCCTGCATTTTCAACACAACATTGCTTTTTCTTACTTGCTTGCTAACAACAAACACAATATATAAAGCTCCTCTAGCTAGGGTGCAGTTGAAAACGTTTAGGAACTAAATTGTAAAAATAAAAAAAAAAGCCAATAAATTTGAGTACTAAACTGAACAAAATAAAAATTTGAGAACTAAACTGAACAAAATAAAAATTTGGGGCTAATCACGTGCAAGTCACGTGACTATTTAGCGGTCAACTAACGGATGCACCAAAATTGTACAAGTTGCAAACTTACTGCACCAAAAGTATACAAAAAAAAAAATTGCACAAAAAACTAAAAGTGGTTAAACATATTGTACCAGAACACATATTAACCCTATTATTAATTACCTTCATTAGAAGTAATATCACGAAAATGACCAGCCATGAAGCACCATATACCTGCATCACCATATACCAAGTAAACAACAGAACTAACTGCTTCCTTTCTTCTAATCTAATATATATCAGTAGCAGTACGATGATATTATTTATTACCAGAATGCTTGTGGACTTATTAGTGATGGTGAGATGATAAATAAGTCCATACTGAAATAGAAAGAAGCGTAGCGCCAACACTATCTCCATGACAATACCCCGTTTCCCAGAGTAGCGAAGATGGGCTTGCTCCTTCTCCCACCAGGATTCCCAACTCTTGTCAGGGGAAACACCGATCCCACCACGGTTGTTAATCCACTTATTCCAATCAGTCCAGTCATCAAGAATCTTTTGCCATTCAAATCCAGATGGGTTGAAAAGGAAGGGTGCAAAAAGCCATGCAGCAACCATGAACCATATAGACACGGTTATCAGAACATACCCAACTACACCTCTGTACGACTCCCCCAACATATGATACACAATGAGGAGGATCATAAGTTCGATTCCTTTGACAAAGTGGGTGCGTGAGTATAGCCTGTAATTTTCAGCAAACTTTGCATGGAACACCACGAACCCTCGCCCTGTACCTCGGTATTCTGCACCACCGTGGAGCAGAGTTCTGCCATAATAGTGAGTTCTGGTCCCTAGTGAAAATGTAAAGAAAACAGGAGCCAGTTGCAATTGCATTAGTATGAAATCAGTCAATGCATTGCGGAAACCCTTTTCCAGACCGATCTCCATCATCATCGGAAGTGCCAAAAGGAAGCCGATTTGTACAAACGATTGAGAAGCAAGAGCTACTTGAAGTGCTCCATTGTTACGCACAGCTGGTTGGGTGCTCAGTGCTTCTTCCAGCCCACTCAGAACCAGGTAAAGCCGCCCGTACAGGAAAACGTACACTATCAGCACAGTTATCTGCAAAATATTTATCCTCCATCAAAACCCTAATAATAAACTCAACCAACCCAAGTTTCTATAACACTGTCTGACTCACTCACCATAGTACTGAAGTAGAAACCAACTGTGGTGAAATAACATGACAACATGCGGAAGAAATCAAATCGGTGGCCGAGCCGGTACATGTCACGGCTCAGTGTCTGCTCTCCGTTACCATTAGCTATCTTGGCCTCAAACATGGAGATCTGGTTTAGACCCACGTCCCTTCCTTTACCAACCTGTATGTACTCGTGATGGGTGACATTCCCTCCACGCAATGTTGAGTTAAAACCTGCAGTCACATGGAAAAAGGAACAACATTCAAGATTAATTTGGAAAAAAAAATTATTATTATTCAAAAGAAACTGATGAACAAGATATTAGAAACTTTGCCTGCAAATATGTCTTCGCTCAGGTTGATGACTTTGGAGGCTTTGCTTACCCCACCTCTAGTGAGATGAAATAGTCTATCAAACACATCGGGATGCCCATAATGAAACCGAACTCTGTTGACCAAAAGTTTGTATTCCATTGCATTGTGTGAGTTATCAGTAACCACAAGATACTACTAATATAGCAGATTAAACGACTAGTTATAAATCTAAGAATTAAAAGGAAGATACTGAAAGTGAATATATGGGCTTGGAGTTTTTCACGTCTAACTCGAGTTTTGTTAAAAAAAAAAAGATGAAGTAGTTCTTACTTCAAGGGGTCAGCTAGCAATCTCTGCCCAATAGTAACAAAGCTGCCCTCTTGGTTCGACATAAACCACGCGAGAGATGAAACACTGCAGCATTAACAAAGAGCAAATGATTAAGTATCTAACAGCATATCATGTGTGCACTGGGAAGCTACTTAACACTAAAAATAAATACCTCCCAGTAAATATGTGCTCTCTAAATCCAAGAATCGTGGGATATCTGACATCGTGTTTTATTAAAAATTCTTGTAGCAAGTTCCTCATTTTGAAAGCCTCTTCCATGTAATTGTCCTGTAAAAACAATACAAGCACCACATAAACATTTAGTAGACAAGCAAAAAATAGAATATAAATACATTAGTTTCGTAAATGAAATTTCATAATACCTGGTTCATATCAATTGTCTGCAGGCCTTCTCCCCGGGTGAAGATAATAGCATGGTTCTGATTTTCCGGTTTTCCTTCTCCCAAGATTGCTGGACCAGGAAGCTTTATCCGATATATTTCCTGCAGTAAATTTGTATAACATGATGAATTGGTTGTTACTAAAATATACAGATCTGGTCTAGTCAGTGAGGGCACTTTCTTTACCTGGTCAAGACTTTGAGCAGGTTCTGAAGAATCAATTCCCTTGGTTGGTAAAGCAGCTTTAACAAGAGATGAATAGTACACCTTTTCATTCTTTCTGGTTCTGTCTTTACTCGGTTCTTCTCTCTCATCAATGTATGCAACTCGAAGTGAGGGGTAGCTGTTCAAAGGAAAATCACATCAATTTAAATTTTAAACCCCAAAATAAATGAAATTATTATAGAAAGAGTAAAGTTTACGTTGTCATCAGCCTCAAAATGTCCTTGGCACGAGCATCGCCGGATCGTTTATGAATACCATATTGCTGACACGACACAACAAACGTGAACTTCATGTCTGCTATTGCTTGACACTGAGCCCATAAGTTCCCATCAGTTAGTGAGTTCTTCTGACTACTGGATTCTGCTGCTTTGTAGCCTTTCATCAACTCTAAGTGTCATAAAAAATTGATAAATTTGATATAGTGTTACTTAGTATAGACCCGAAAGCTTGATTGTCCAACATTCATTCACTCAATATGTACCTTCATCTTTTGCCATATCAAGGAAAGCTTGAAGTTCCAATGCTTTTCGGTAATACATCATGCCCCGTACTAGTAAAGGAATCAAGAAACATTAGTAATAATAAACAAAGAGGAAATGCCCCAATAAAAGTCGAAGATAGCAATAAGTTTCAAAGGCCTTTATCATTAATAAAGATTTTGAATTTAATAACATTGAATAGATAGAAGCCAATGAAAGTATACCAGTTTTTGTCAAAGTCTGGCCTCGGTATGATGCCCATAAGCGAAGCTGCTCTTCCAAGTCATCTCTGGCTCGGAGATCTTCTTCAGTTTGGCAACCCACACGCTCAAGAAAGTTTGTCCATTCATCTGACAAGCACGTTATATTAATAGGAGATTTGCTAAAGAGAATTAGAAGGAGAAGAAACAAACAATCACCTGGATATATCTTTTGCAAGTAGAATAGAATGGAAACTCCATCTTCATTTGGCTTTTCCAAGCCATATATGGAAAAGAGAACCTCCTCTGTGTAGTAAGGAGTCAACACTCTGCATGAGAGAGAGAAGTTATATTTTTAATTAACTTTGGCTAATGTAATATAAAATAGACGAAGAAAAGGTGAAGAGGAAAATCTTACGAATAAGAAAGCATATTCCGAACTTTCGGTGCAGCGGGCATGTCCATGAACAATGAATTTGAGAAAAAAGAAAGGCGTCGATTAGCTTCCAAATTGCCTGGTACATCCATGGCAGACTCCTTTACCGTGAGCAATAAATGTAATCTTTGAATCTGCACAGTCAATTAGGGTGCAGTTAGTTGTGGTAATCATGTTATGGTTAAAGAAAAAACCATCAAAATGAACTGAGCTCTTCTAAAAATCAGAGCAGTGAAAGCTAGCTAGCTCACTTTTTCCTTCCAGGCATCTGCTTCTAGGGTAACTGGAAACTTAAGCGCACCAAAGAGCTGATTTACTTGATCGGGAGGAGCCTCAGGTTTTCCATATGAAGTACCATGGCTTGAATCCAGCAAACTAAACAAACAAACAATTAAACACGGTGAGTGGAAGTTGACGAAAGAAGGTCTAAGTAACGCAACAAAGACTTTACCTGGGAACGTCCTCTTCTAAAATGTCTCTAGTTACCACCTCAAGCATATTTAGCAGAACAATCACAACCTGGTCCTTGTCTTCTTTCTTGTTAGTTAACTACACAACACAGAAAAACCGTGAAGCCTATAAACGGCCCAGCAATTTTAGATTATGAACTTTATTTTACTTTTCCAAAAAAACTTACCAAGTATTGGATGAGTTGAACAAATTGCTCGTATAGATTGGGCAGAGCACTTAGGTTCAGGTCACTTATCAGAGTACCATCTTGTATGTAGCCATCTATTTTATCAAATATCTCATTTATCACCCTAGTAGACAGAAATGAAAATTGATTACTATCTATCAAGATTTACAAGAACACTGGTCCAAGAAAGCTCTTGAGAAAATAACTTACATTTTATCACGTTGAGTGAGAACCAAGAAGTTCAAAATATTTTTACAGGAAGCATAGCACTCTCGAACAGCACAATTCATATAAGGGTCTGTATGCAATCTCTTCTTCAGCTCACGGTCTTTCCTGTTGCTATCTTTAGCCATATCCACTGCTATAGGAATCTGAACACAAACTCTTCACTTAGAAAGAAATTATTTTAGGGTTAAGAACCTATAAACAATCTAAGGTTTGCCCAATGTTGAAATTTGGTGTCTGAAGTTTGAAATGTTAAAATGGAGAGTCCAGGATTCATTTTTGTTGAAATTTGGTGTCTTGGTCTGATCACTTTAGAGAAGTCAATCCCGACCGTCAAATTTGAGCTCCCATGCACGCTCCCTTCCCGTCACCTTTAGGAACCATCACCGGATAAGCCAGCCACGTCCGCGCCAGTATATCCCTTGTCACTAAAAAAAACTTCACACAACTCTGCTGGAAACATTTTCTTTTGGATGTTCAAGTTTGGGGGGAAATTTGGCGATTTTGTAAAAAATAAAGAGTTATGGATTATGACTGTGTGAGTGGGTTGATTGAAATGATTGAAGGGTGCGTAAAAGAGGCGCGGAGACACCAAATTTCAACAAAATCGAAATCTAGGACTGTCCATTTTAACAATTCAAATTTCAGACACTTAAAGTTCAACATTTGGTAAACATTGGACTGTTTATAGGTTTTTAACCCATTATTATATTATACAATCATTTTTTTTTTCTAAAATCAAAAGTAAAATTACCTTGCTAGCAAGTAAAAATGGAGGCCATTGGATGAGGTCCAACTCATGGTCAGCCCAATATGGAACAAGCAACAGGTTCATCTCCCTGCCAATATATTTACATATAAGGTACTGAGATGGAGTCTACTTCTCCATAGAGAAAGAAAAATCATTTGTTGGCCAAGGTTCTCACCTGTTGTCAATGAGATCCTCATCTCTAAAGCTTGTGATTATTCTGTTCCACAGTTGAGCAAATCTTGCTGCTTCCTTAGCTTTATTTGAAGGAATCTGTAACCAAAATGGCACCATATCACGAGGCAGCTACTTGCTAAACTGACAGGTAGAAGTTATAATAAACAAACAGACCTCTGAAAACTTTCTAGACAAAGTAGCTTTAAATCCCTTCTTCTTGGGATGCTGATTCTCTTCCTCGGGAATCAGGCATGCATTGAATGCTCCAGGAAGTGACTGAAATCGTGACCTCAACAACCGTAAGGTTCGAATCTGACCAAAAAAAGAAGAGAGGAGGAATTTTAATAGGGGCAGTTTCTGTTATGTTTTTGTAGAAGAAGAATTCTGATATTGGTTCAAAGAATTATCAGGACGTAAAGTAAAGAAATGTGAAACCTCTACTTCTAAGTGATTGATAAATGACTTCAAAGAACTTGACAACAATTACATGTCTTCAGCTTAATTACCTCTCCAAGACGAAGAAATGCACCATATATACCTCCAAATATAGTGGAAAATATGGCATACCAAATCTGAGTGTCCATGAAATAAACCTGCAAATCATCACTTTCACCAGGGTTAGATATGGGAAGCTCATCATAAATTACACTAAGTTGAAGTAGATGATATCTTGCATACAAGAATTATAGGAGCCCAAAGCGCAGCCACAGCTCCAAGGTTGTTCCTTGCTGCCAAAAGTATGAACTACTGTTATTAAACGCATTCCCTTCCATGTACAACAAGTGATAGCAAGAAACTTATTAGCACGTCTCTCACCTTGTGGAAAGAACTCATGCCACCTGTATGTTTTTACGTGAACATCCATAATAGCCTTTGTTGGACCAACTAAGGGCTTAATCTGCATTAGAGGGTGAAAATGACTTCCTTTTAACACTCAAGAGAAATGCTAGAGTTCGAAGAATGCTCAAACAGTTGTTATATAGTGGTCTTTAAAACTGAACTGGGTCCATATCAAACTCAAAAGCTTGAGAAGATAGGTTGGTGGATCTTTCACAATTATAGTCCGACAAATTCATTATATATCACGATAGTATACGGTCGGTTAGAAGAGGATTAGATACCTCCACGAAGAAACTGAATGCCAATTTTGATGTTAACAGAAGAACCCAGAAGAGTGTGTACCTAAAAGTTGGATCAAGAAATCAAAGACATTAACATATAGTAACTAACAGATAATGTGCAATACCATCTACATCCAGACAATTTAGTAATACATTAAAGTATCATACTACTTCTATAAGAACATCATTTACTCAAAACCTTACTTGAAAAGTGAAAATGAACTCTCATGCATTCCTCTTCCAACGTAGAGACGAGGCTGCAGGTGGAACCAAACAGAATGGAGTTACGATATTTAACTTGGGATCTAAAGTTAGTAATACAACATACCTGTGACCACCACATGATGAGCATCACAAGCTTGAAGTCTGAACGTTCAAGTGACCGCCGAATAAATGGAGAGAAGAAGAGCAGCAAGGAAAGCATGTTTGGGGACAAGTAGATGAGAACAAACACTAAGAATACAGAAGGTGAACCAGCACCATTCCCAAACCAGTTTTTGATTGTCTGTGCAAATCCAGATGCATCTTTCCAACTAAATGCGTAACTTACTGGTAGAATGACTACCCAAGCTGCTGCAGAAACAACCTTCAAAACATATCTCAGTCTGACATATATTGACATGCTCCTCCATGCTTTCCAACTCAATATTATATCGAGAACAGCTGAACAAGATAAAAAAGAACTATTAGATTCATCTGTGTTGTGAAAGGCAATTATTTCTTCTGCTAGACAGGAAAATCGAATGTGCTGAACACTGTTTGATCCTTTGTTCACGCTGCATTGAAAAATATTTCCATGCATTGTAAGGACTTTTGGCCACACACACAAACACAAATAGAGCATGAACATTGTCTTTCATACAACTATAACCTGGGAAATTTTCTACCACAGAGGAAAGCTAGATCCTCTTGGGTACTGTCACTAAATTTCTTTTGAGAGACTAGATAATGCATTGATCAGTACTCCAAGAAATGAATCAAAGGAAACTCTTTCAATTTACTTGGAAAAAAATTTATAGAGGAATTTTTTTCATAATGTTTCTAGCAGCACAGCAAATACTCATGGAAGTCATACTAACTCTAAACAAACCTGATCTTTTTACGTGAGATGTTTGCCATCTGGTCCGGCAAATAGAAAAAAAAAATTAAAAAAAAAAAATTCATCATGTCTTCACCTATTATCTTAACATTTTAGGGCAGTTCACGTCTAAACTTTCACATCACCATCCCTTACAGATAAGAAATCACTGCAGAAGAATATAGTAGCATTTAAACGTACCTTGTGCAAGCTTCAGTATTGCAGCTGTAATAAATATACTAAGCACTTTCCTGAAAACATGGCCCTCGGATATTGAACTTAGCTTCCCCGAACCGTTCCAAGCAATAATTATCATGGCCTTGATTCCACAAGAAAAAAAATATATTATTTATATTATTAAAAGAAGCATTGTCTTTGCTAACTATGGGGAACTGAGCACGACAAGATAAATGCTCCGGAAGGCAAGACATAAGAATACCAAGCCATCGATTGAGGAAAGATGTAAATAATATAAGATAGAGGTAGAGGTTACCTGAAGACTGAGAATATAGAAGCTCCACATTCTATCAAAGCTACGAAATATATGCCAAAATGAACGTGTTTCGATAAAATTCACTTTGCCCATCCATTTCTCGCGGATACTTGATTTCTTTTCCTGTAACAACAAATGATAGCATCAGAATTGACTTCAACCAAAAAAGAAAAAGAAAGCAAAAACCGGCAATTGCTAAACGGGGTGAAATGCTGACCTAATCTAGATACAATGTCCACTGACTTAATTTGCTTTATTCTTTTAAGGGGACAAAACAGTTGTGGTGATTGTTAATTTACATGAACAAAATGGAAAGAAGTATAGTCATGGACTGCAAAAGTTCTGTTATTGTAAGTAAAGAATAACATAGCTATTATAGCTGCTTATATCAAGTAATGAAAAATAAATATATCCAGATAGGAAGGCAATGCCATACAAATCCTACTCAAGCAACAAGAGCCTGAAATGGAACTACTTATGATGATACCACCCAAACTGAAACATTTGCAAACTGCAGACAATATGTCAAAGATAAAAATAATAAATAAAAAAACAGGACGTACTTCTTCTTTGTCAGGTCGAGAGTCGTCATAAGGCACTTGAAAGAAATCAGCATCAGCACGCATGGGCCAACCCAGCCGAAAACATCTGACAGACCTTATTTTTTCATCAAAAGAATATTACTTAGTAAAAGTACCTAGTCAATGAAATTAATGGAGGGAAAAAAAAATCAGAAGTACCAGAAGTACTCATTCAGATCATCATAGTTTCGCCAGTGAGAGTGCCTAGATCTTCCTTCTTTGCTCCTTTTAGCTTCCTGAAAACCAAGAAATATTAGAGTCCAACCAAGTAAACCAGAAACCAAACAGTTTGAATTAAAAATGGTTAAAAGAAGAAAGACCTTTGCTATCGTATCATATATAGGAGTTACAACTTTCTTTAAGAATGCTTCTTCTTCACCACCATAGGCTGGCTTGATGTGCTCACCCGTCATTGAACTAACACTTCCAGCAAGCATCCCATATAACTCAAATGCCATCTGCGGAACCGAAATTTAGAATCAAATCAGCCTTAGCCCATCAATTACGCTTTTAATATCCAAAATGCACTTTTTCCATGAACTATAAATATGGCAACATAGCTCATTAATTATTTGATGACAATTTCCATGAAAAATGCTAAACAGATAGTCTAAAATCACCTTCAAGAATAAGTGGCAGAAAACCCTAGACCTAGCAATAAACTTCTGAAGATCAACCAAATTAACCTAGGAAAGGTAGAGGTCCCTCAAATGAGACCAAGTATCAGTAATCTACAATCCCTCATTTTCACCATGTACTACAAATATGCAACACGACCCAAAATATTCTTGAAAATTCGAATACAAAGTGCAATGAGGATATTCTAACATTCTACTTGTAGCATCTACTTTGTCCCTGCCACTATCTAAAATAAAAAGGAGTCCCTGCGCAATCCCATGTAATAAATGGCTCAAAAGCGGGGGGAGGGGGGACCATGATCTAGCAGTAAAAGTTTGAAGATAAACCAAACTAACATAAAAAAGTAGAGGTCATGTCAAATGAGACCAAGGATCAGTAGTGTACAATCCCTCATTTGCATTTTATAAGCAGCAGATTCATATGCGGCTTATAGAATGCTTCTATGAAATCAATGTGTGCAATGCTTAAATATCACATGAATTTTAAAGTTTAATTGGAGAAATTGTAGCCGGTGACCAGAAAGAGTAATGCCAGCATTGCTACTTCCCGAACTCATACATGATGATAAATATAGCAGAGGCATTCTGGCATAAATCTCAAGTTTGCTGCTTCTCCCCATATGAGAAGATATAGGCCCATGTACAGCAACTTCCGCTGCTGCACTTCTTGTTGAATAGTTGGCAACCTGTCAGGGAGGGCCAGAAAGGTACGATAATAAGCAAAATGACGACACCTATCAATCAACTTGAGCATTTAAGTCGCTATGCATATGGAGCCACATTGTGTACAACTCTTTGGTTATTTAACATAACAGAACAATAAATATGACACCGTTTCTTCGTTTACTTTTAACGTTAACAAACTGAACGATGACTCGCTGACTAGAAACTTAGATATTCTTACCAGAGACTGCTTTTACGACCCAAATACTTGCACCATCTTTTATAGTTTTTGAAGAGCTTCTTCATCACTTCAGTCAGAGCATGGTCATCCAACTAAAAATAAACACTTATGTGATATGTAAATTAATACTTCAAAGAATCTCAAAGAATAAATAAAATTTCAGTAAAACCTTGGGGTACTGTTCAGGCTTTGGTTGTCTCATGTGCACGTTTGCGAGCAGCAAAATTAGGTGCTCTCTCTGGTTTGCCACACTGTCCTTCTGCAAATGTTCTCGCAACAGATGGCATGTTAAGTACTACTATGAGTTATGGAAATGATGAAAGATGGGATGAAAGGCGATTGTCCAACCTGAAATCCAAACATAATCTGCAGCCAGTCTAGAATGTCGTCATCTGTTTTCTTCTTCTGCCCGTCAGGCCATGGTAAGCCTCTTGTGTTTCGTAGTGCAGCTACAGTAACTTGAATCTACCCATCCATTATATAAAATAGGATTCATCAGGACAATTAGTTGGTAAAATAAGAAAACAAAGCCAAATTTGATCGAGAATATTATTGTGGAATCAACCTCAGGGTATCGCATAATCGCCTGATTTTGACTGTCAGGGTCCAAAGGAAGGACATTATATGGTCTGTAAAGTTCCTTCTTCTCTGCGACCTTAGCTTGAGTTTCCAGAATCTGAAATATACAGATGGAGATGATCAAATACAAATCTGACAACAATTAATGAATCCCACTAGCAATATCATGTCTTCTTAAGCAATGGAAAACCAGCAGCAGTTAGAAGTCATATTTACATCATCACGGACTTCCACAGACTCGGTCTGAGTAACAGCTTTTAGAACCTCAAATAAAACAGCAGCAGTTTGATAGGCTTTTGTAAGCTGGGCACTGGATGAAACACAGAATCACCAATTGAGAAGATGATAATAAAATAATAATTAAAGAATAAAGCAACTAGATTATGTTTCAGGAGACTCACCGATCAGCTCTATCAGCTGCACTCTGTAGAGCTTGAATATACTTTTTATAGTAATGCTGATAGAAGTCCTGCATCTCACGAGCATCACTTTTTGTTTTACCGTGCAAGGTCGATTCATTTTCCTACACGAACAAATAATATAAAAGTAAACAATCCGAAGTTTCTGAAGTTGACTGGGGAAGAAGTCAAATTCCGAACAAACATTCATCCTCATCAATCCAAAACATATAATACCAATGCAACTTCTGCTTACCCTTTCAAGACGCTGAAGAAGAGCAGTTTTAAACTGTCGAACACCGCGTCCACTAGAAGTGGGATCTAGTCTGTGAGCTTTCTCGAACGCGTAGAACCGACCTAGATGCAGTCAGCTAATAGATTTAGATTTATGATGTTCCAGCAATATTCAAGCGGTAGGACATAAAAAATATACTCGATGATGATACTCAAAGTAACTCCTAGAAATAAAAGTTTCTTTAATTGATTTTGAGAAATCACTTGCCCCGAACCAAGTAATTGGCATGTAGGAGAAGATGACTTTTTGCACACCTTCTTGGGCAATAGTTAAGGTGCATTAAACAAAAGGGGTTAGCTTCCTGCCTTTAAATAAGGAAAACAACTCATGATCCAAGAAGTGTGACTCTAAAGTAGCTAGTAACTTGAGAGGTCCAAAAACCGAGTCTTTTGGCCTACAAAGCTAATTCAATGGACTAATAATAATCATTATGAAAGAGCTCAAGTCAAGCTTCAAGTTCAGTAACTGTGATAGAATTGCTACATACATAAATATGCAACTCGTGGGTTGGCAGCCTCAACTTCATTAGCCACACGGAGAATCGGGGCAATCTCAACAAGTGATGAAGGTACCACCTCACTATCGAGCATTTGCTCTCCCAAATTTCCAGCCGTCTGAGTCCGCAGAATCCGCCTTTGTGGCGGCTGATCAGACCCCCGACGAAGAGACATCTTCAACTCCTTAAAAACCTCAAATTTGCCTTAACCTGTCAAATAGCACTTAATGTTATGGAAAGTTTCATGAATCCGTTGTTAAAAGAAGGGCATAAAAACAAGGGTTAAACATCATTCATATGGGATATGGGAAGCTACTACCAGTGTTTTCAGAAAGCACTGTTGTACTAAACTTAACCAACACCACACTCCTACACTCAATTTCCTTGAATCTAATCTATCTACAGCATATATTGAGCACTCCCCAAGAAAGAACAACTACAAAAGGAGTAATTTGGTTACTGATGGCGCACTTATCAGAGTTTATACCTAATTAACTAATTCATCTTTGATTTATGTGCTGAGATGACACCTAATTAATTTATTTATCATGTACGCAAGCATCAATAAAGGAAACCTACACCAAAGCCTAATAAAATTATATATTGATTACACAGCGGCGTACTGGACTCCGATGCTGAATTCAATTCAACGGGCATGAATAAAGCACAGAATAGGCCGACGAACTCACCCTCAGCTTCTCAATCCAATAATATCATGTCAATCAACCCCAGTTGAGATCGATCATGGCATGGAAATGGAAAAACTACTTTGAGAACCAGAAAACAAAAAAGAGAAGTGGATGACTAAGTAAATTTGGTACTTTTTACCAAGAGGAGAGGAAAGTAAGTTAGTTTACCTGAAAGAAGAAAGAGGCGGAGCTTCAATTTGGTGGAAGAGAGTTGGTCTCTCTTCTCTACTGTATGAGTAGTCGGTTCATGGCTAGGAAAGAAGTCCGAGGAAGAAGCCAAATGGAACTGAGAAGAGTAATGGAGAAGACATGAATATATTCCTCAATCACCATTTTCACACACTACAACATCAATTATCCTATTTTATTGAAAATATATATATAGTATACAAATTGACTGATGATGACTAGTAGTGACTAGCTAGTGGGTAGAGATAAAGTGAAAGAGTATACTTAGCTTTGGCAAAAAAAAAAGAGTATACTTTGCTGCCATAACTTGTACGCCGGAACTTGGTGGACCGTGAACTGCGGATGTCACCACCCACCCCACCAGTCCTGAATTGATTATTAGAAGTGTAATGATACGAAATCCGATTCCACATTCCTATGAATCAAGAATCCTGAGACAATGGCATAGGATGTAATTCCTGTCAACTTTTTGGGCAATTATTGTCTTCTCACAATCGGATCTTGAGGGAACACGAGTGTCGGATTCTTAATCATTTTCCTTATTAGAAAGGAAAAAGATAAACGGTCCGATATATACAGTCCGAGAAGTTCCGACTGACTGTTAAGGTAAAATTGCCACTAAAGTTGGAGCTAATTACACTGCAGCCGCTGTGAGGTAAAATTGCCACTATTAGAAAATCGGAGGTGTAAATGCATATAACAAGGGAAAACGAGTTTCCGGAACCATAATCACCACTAGCGCATCTCGGAAATGCGCCAGAAACATGGCACATCTGCCAAATGCGCCACATTTAATACATGGCGCATTTCCCAGATGCGCCACAATTAATAAGCATTAATTACCCATTTTTCAAATTAATTCACTAAAATAGTGCTACAAACTAGAATCGAGCCCAGGCCACCTAGGTGATAGACATGAATACTGACCACTACACTACAATGTCTTTTGTTGAGA
The DNA here is from genome assembly GCA_036873135.1 of Clarkia xantiana subsp. parviflora. Taxonomy (NCBI): domain Eukaryota; kingdom Viridiplantae; phylum Streptophyta; class Magnoliopsida; order Myrtales; family Onagraceae; genus Clarkia; species Clarkia xantiana. The sequence continues at coordinate 10,567,428 of JAPTYO010000004.1, forward strand.
ACTTATTAAACTTTTTATATTTAATGTTAGTTTAACGATCAAAATATCTTCACTGAGAATTTAACACTAGTCACCCGCATGATAGGCAAAAATTCTTACCACTACACTACAATGATTTTTGTTGATAATTAATTAAACTTTGTATATTTATTTGTCTATGTAATTTTATTTATTTTTTTGTGTTAATACATTGTTTAGTTGCCTACATTTGCACCATGTGACCGAATGATTACTTTTTTAAAGTGATTAATGGTTACATACACTTTAGAATATGACATAATCGTTTAAACTTATTTTATTTAATAATTTATGTTTAATCAGATGTGATTGAATTTTTGTTAAATAACGATTTTAGTAAAATTCAACCCCTACCTATGTTTAGTTATTTTGTAAAATTCAATCACATTTGATTAAATATAAATTATTAAATAAAATAAGTTTGAACGATTCTCTCATATTCTGAAATGTATGTAACCATTAATCACTTCAAAAAATTAATCATTCGGTCACATGGTGCAATTGTATGTAACTAAACAATGTATTATCACAAAACAATAAATAAAACTACATAGACAAATAAATATACTAATTTTAATTAATTATCAACAAAAGTCATTGTAGTGTAGTGGTAAGAATTTTTGCCTATCATGCGGGTGACTAGTGTTAAATTCTCAGTGACGATATTTTGGTCGTTAAACTAACATTAAATATAAAAAGTTTAATAAGTTTTCAACAAAAGACATTGTAGTGTAGTGGTCAGTATTCATGTCTATCACCTAGGTGGCCTGGGTTCGATTCTAGTTTGTAGCACTATTTTAGTGAATTAATTTGAAAAACGGGTAATTAATGCTTATTAATTGTGGCGCATCTGGGAAATGCGCCATGTATTAAATGTGGCGCATTTGGCAGATGTGCCATGTTTCTGGCGCATTTCCGAGATGCGCTAGTGGTGATTATGGTTCCGGAAACTCGTTTTCCCTTGTTTTTGTGTTTGAGTTCTAAAATGTGGGTAGTTTAGTGATTTTTCCAAAATAAATATGGATTCTGAGCCCATTTGAAATGAGATCCGCACTTAGGAAAACATAACTTTTTTATAGACTTTTTCAAAAGTTTTGTCGATATAGAGAAACAAGGTAAGGAGACACTATTAGGAAAAAAATATTTTATTATATTTTAATAAATTATATTAAACCGATAATAAATTAAAAATATTAATATAATTTTATCATTATATAACAAAATATTTTCATAATTTATTTATTCACTAATAAAGAGTACACCACATTTCGTCACGTCGCAATATCAAATATCAATAACTAATTTCACTTTTAACACACTTAGTTAGAGTGTAAATTCTCTACATTAAGAGGTCGTGCGATCGATTTCCACCTCCTATTAAAACACATTTATTCTTTTCAAACAAAATTTAATTTTTAACTGGCCAACTTATATTTTATTGATAATAATATATATTATAAAAGTCCTAAAGTTTGCCGATAAAAATCTATATATAACATTTTAAATTTATATTTTATTTTTTCAGACTCAACCTTTCTCTTTGCCGACCACAACACAAAATTGGTTGATAAATAATGTATTTAATGAATAAATTAAATTTCTTCAGTGAAACATATAAATTCTAATTTTTCGGATTGATATGTTTTTTGTTTTTTATTTAGTATTTACCTTCGTTATCATAGATATTTTTCAAAAATTTTAATTAATCTGTCAGTGAAATATGCATAATAAACATGTGACTCGTCTTGAAGACTTAGAATGAATATAAGGACATACTCCTTAACCAAATTTAGTGTTTTTATTTTATCTTTGGACAAACCGCATTTGAACACGTTTTACAGAAGTCCGTCCAAAAAAGGTAAGTCGTAAACACCTAATTTAGTATGTACTTATATGCTCGTAGCGCGTCTAAAATTGTGACATTTAACGCGTTAAAAGAGGAAATATACAAAGTCGTGATTTTTCTTAGAAGACACGTGTGTATATTATGATGCAAATATATTTATCTGTAATATATATTTTGGATTATATATTCAAAAAAAAATTAAAAAATATAGGGTATATTTTTTGGAATGTTTAATATTAATTTTCGAAATATTTATTATTTAATTTAAATGTAAACCCTAAATCTAGTATTTAGTATAAATAAGAGTCACGTGGTATAAGGGAAATACACAGAACAAATCGACAAACATAGAAAGCGAGAATAGTCGAGAGAGAGCTTCATTCGTAAGTTCATAGTCAATAAAAGATGCATATCCTTTGTAATGTAATTGTGATAGGGTCTGGTCAAATCTTCCTTTGTCTTTTTTTCATCCAAGTCAAAGTTACAATTGTCTTAGGCTTTAGTTTAATTGCTAAACATGAATATCTATATCTTTACCAATATATAAAATTGATCTGTCTTCACCCCTATTCGGTGTGTCTTTTATCCAAGAGTGAATTCCCAAAATAAGTTCGATTGGCAAACTTATTCCCAAAATAGGCTTCTTCAGAAACTAATTCCCAAACTAGGTTTTTCTATTTTTTTTAATTAGATATATTTTTCATTTTACATCCAAAAGTTTATATTTTGTTACAAATTGACCCTAAACCGAAATGATACAAGAAATATATTAGAAAAATTGAAAAAAAATATGATAAATATATGTAAAAGTTAAAAACTAAAAAATAATAAATTATTAATTGTGAAAAAAATTGTAAAAATAAATTATACTAAATATATAAATTATAAAAAAAAAAAGTTGTGATATAAAATGTAAAGAAACTAAATACTCATGATTTTGTAAGTACGAAAATATAAAAATGAAAGGGTACATAAACCCTAAACAAAACGTGTTAAATTTATAAAATTAGAAACCGAAAAAAAAAATAAACTAATTTAAATTTTAAAAATCAATAGAATGAATTTACGAATGGATTTCAGTTTGTATATTTTTTTTTTCCATACTCTCGATGAATAGCTTTTATATCATTATATGTTGTTTTTTTTGCCAATACAAATTGGTTTAAAACTTACTAAATTTTGTATGTATATTTTATCCTTTAATTTCACATATTTTTTAAGAATTAAAAGCTACAAAAAAATATTTGTTTGATTATTTTTTAATGTATATTTATAATTTCATTAATTATTTTTTTTTCATATATTTAATATTCTTAATTTTCAATTTTTTTTCTTGTATTATATTCTGATTGAGGGTTCATTTATAAATAATGTAAACTTTAGGATGCAAAGTAAATAATATATAATACGAAAAGACCTATTTTGGGAATTAGTTTCTGAACAAGCCTAGTTTGAGAATTAGTTTCGAAAAACAACATAGTTTGGTCATTCACTCTTTATCCAAAGGGCGTCACTTTTGACCAGAACCTTCCGGCCAAACATAATTGTGGTATCAAACCGGATTGGACCGGCCAAGCCCATAAGATTCAAGAACGAGAAGTTAATATTTTCCCCTGGCCGATAAAAAATTAATTCACGCAACAGGAAGAAAGAATAAACCACAACTGCCTCCTCTGCCGCTGGCGTCATTGGCCCGCCGATCTGGCTTCATTGCTGCTGGAGTCCCGCTCGCCTGCTGCTCGACAATCAACAACTGATAATTAATGAGACGTTACTTTTTTCTTGGTCGCGAAAGGTTAGCAAGAAAGAAGTAGTTGTTGTCTCCACCCACCGCTGGAATCCCGCTCTCTCAATGCTGGTCCCGTCCCCAGAAGTTTTATAATCAGTTAATTTTCACTGGTTAGTTTATGTTGCTAATAACCATGATAAATGCTAGGTAGCGGTGGTGAGCGAGGCGTTCCAGAGGAATAAGTTTCCCTCCGGATCCACCGTCTAAGATCCATATTCCGAGATCACACAAAAGAATGAGTATTTCTGCAGAAGGGTTCGATGTTCTAAAGGGATTCTTGGATGGTGTATGAAGGAAGTATGTGGTAATGAGTTTATTTTTTACATAGTAGTTTAAGAGAATGTTGTGTGCATCCGCTGGTGGGGGATTTTTCTGAATCTCTGCTATCCCCTGCTGCTGAGGTGATGTTCTTCTTTTCTTAATTCAAATCAAACATATACTGAGGTGATGTTCTTCTTTTCTTAATTCAAATCAAACATATTAGTATATGTTTTGTACATTTTTTTTTTGTAAAGATAATAATAATTGAATATAGTCAGACACATTTTATTTAATCCATCTATTTATTTGGATATCATATTAAGGATTATATATTTAGTCAAAAAAAATATTAAGGTTTATATTATCTTGTATCTCCTCAAAACTATAAAATGAGAACATTGTATAAATTGGCGTCAATTAATAAAGAAAAATGATCCTTATTCCAACACTTGAATTCTGACGTGTTCCGATATGAAAGTGATTATAATATGTTCTAAAAGTTGCAAGAAATTACCTAAGATGCCATTCACTTACAAACATCTCGAAATGAGACGTCAGAATTGCTATCAGCTCTCATTAATAAATTATCTATTTCTCTGATTTTAAAGTAAAGTACAAACATTGATTATCATGAGCAGATAATTTTATATTCTTTTGCAATGAAAGCAGTATGGACAACGCAATAGTGTGGTTGGCTGAGGGAGGCTTTTGAGCTTCTCGTTTCCCTGTTCGTCGACGTTCAATTCATTTATTTCTAGGTTTTTGAATACAAGAGAATGTTTCAAGCGCATTGAAGATATTGGAATATGTTGTTGAGAGAGGATGTATATATAGCCGATATAGGAAGCTATATTCCTCTTAATTGATTTTTTTTTTTTTTTTTTTTTTTTTTTTTTTTTGTGCAGGGAATGAGATTTGGACAAGGCATTGAAGTTCTTGAATGAAATGGTGGGCAAGAGAATTGTTCCCAACCGTTGGATTTGGAAGTTGTTGCTTCAGTACACTCTACAAAAAGCATCCTCGTAGAGCATTATATATCGTTAGCAATAAAAGTTCATGTTTTACTGTGATAGAATACAGTCAATTATTGAAGCCTAATACTAGTTTGCCTCAAAGATGAAATATACCATTTGATATAGTTGTCTTTCCTACCCCCTTTACCCGTTCAGGTAAGTAGGAAACAAAGTCTTCATCTTGAAAAAAAATTGCTTTCAAATAATCTGGAAACTAAATCATCAAAATAGAATAACAATATGTTGTTTCTCTTTGATTTTGCAGTCACATTAGATGTTGTTGTCATGTCTTACCTAAATCCAGCCTTGGTAACGCCTGGAGATTTTCGAGTAGATATACCGCTCCATATGCGAGTTGTGTTCCTTCTCTGGTCCATCACCGACTAATATCAACTGATCGGTTATTGATGTTGTCCTCTTATGAGTATTATCAGTATTTCACTAATGAAGAGGTTATTTTGCCCATGTCACTTGGTTCATTGAAAATGTTCCTGAAGGCGACCCTGCACGGTTTCTCATTGCTGAGCTTCTGTTCCGTGTTGCATAAACGAATGGTAATTCATCTTTTTTATATTTCTTGTGTTGAAACAAAACAGTTATTTTCTTTAAAATCCTCACATATGAGTAGATAATTGTCTACTAAGATATATCTATCCACCAAACTCCATTACAATACGATTGCGCGTTACAAAAAACAATAGGTTGGTGGTGATTGACTATTATAAATTTAATTTAAACTTGTGCTTGTTTATATCTTATGTTAAAGGTACTTTTCATACCACATGTTTGACCGAATGTGGTTTTTAGTACTGGATGTTTAGTTTTGTATACTTTTGGTACTAAACGTTTGAAAAAATGTGGCTTTTGGTACATCCGTTAGTTGGCCGTTAGTTTTGGCCGTTAAATGACATGTGCAAGTCACGTGATCGACTTTAAACTTTTAATTTTGTTCAATTAAGTCCATCAAATATATTCATAACTTTTATTTTGTTTAACTTAGTCATAACACTTCAAAATCGGACCCAATTAAACCAATCGAATTCAATTGACATAGCCCCATTTGGGTCAAATTTACCCAATTGGGGATAGGTACCAATTGGGTTCGATTTTGAAGCTTTAGGACTAAATTAAACAAAATAAAAGTTATGAATATATTTGAGGGACTAAATTGAACAAAATTAAAAGTTTAGAGTCGATCACGTGACTTGCACATGTCATTTAACGGCCAAAACTAATGGCCAACTAACGGATGTACCAAAAGCCACATTTTTCAAACGTTTGGTACCAAAAGTATACAAAACTAAACATCCAGTACTAAAAGTCACATTCGGTCAAACTTGTGGTATGAAAAGTACCTTTAACCCTTATATCTTTGTAGGGTAAATGAGTCTCATATATTTATATATGCAGCAAATTGAACGGAAGATTGCAAATCTCTTAAACTATATAGAACTCATAATCTCAATATTCATAATTAAAGTAACCTTATAAAACTTGTGTTGGTTTTAGAAATTGCAGGATGTTTTGTTTCTTATTGTGTGAGATTATATCTCTATTGTTGCTTGAGTCTTCCATCGTCTCTTAGTATGTACATCTCCTTACTTTACGCATCAGTTCAGTTTTTTATGTTTATTTAATTTGGTCGACCTCTTTAACGTTCTTATGTGATCGTGATTTGGTCGTTGCAAAATCTACAAATTGTTTGCATATCATACATTCTACATGTATATCATATATAGATTGTATACCATTGGTTTGAATCCACGGATGTCTTTTGCTTTTTAAGAACTCGTACTTTCTAATGTCCATGTATTCATATCGTGTAGGTAAGACGTGAGTAGTATTTAAAATTATAAATTAGAAACATGCGTGTGCAACGCACGCGCTAAACAACTAGTATATTATAAATTCTGAATGAATATAATAATAGAGTGAATGTGGAGCCGATGATTTTGTTTTTTACATTAATCGATGTATTTATGACAATTGAACTAAGAGTATTGTAGTCATTAACTCCATAGAATTGATAGCACTAGGGAGCTAAGAGTTTTTAAGTTGCAATTAATCACAATAAAAAATTCACTGATTTCGAACCGTTCAAGATTCAATGTATACAATTAATCGCAATTAAAATTACGGACCGTTCAAGATTCAATGTATGCAATTAATCGCAATTAAAATTTCCCTAATTTCGAACTGTTCAAGAGTCAATATATGCAATTAATTGCAATTAAAATTTCGGACCGTTCAAGATTCAATGTATGTAATTAATCGAAATTAAAGTTTCGCTAATTTTTAACAGACGCTTGACGCGGAGCCGACAGACGAAGATACCAGGTGGTACGGGCGGCTGATAGTCTCAGTGGCAGAGTCATCTCTCTATATCTCCGGTGAGATATCACTGGTGGTCATCGAAGCTATATTTGTTGAAGAACAGATGCTTGACACGGATCTGACGACCAAAGGTAACATGCGGTACGTGCATCTAAAATTTATTTGTGAATTTGCGCAATTGTATTTTATGGTTCAAAATTTTAAGTCTTTTGTTTACTTTTTTTAAATTTTAGAATTTTATTTAAAAATAGTGTTTTAACATATTACAAGTAGTCAGTATAAATTTCGTCTAATATTAGTTTGTTAATTATACATATTTGGTAAGTCAAGCGCGGAAAATGTACCTAGTTTAAGTAAATTTCTACCATGAATTATTATCATTGCTTCTTTAGTTATTTTCCTAGGCAAACCGAGTCTAACAAATAATAACACAATGATTGATTGCGTAAGTAATCCTATTTTTTGTAAATTCGATTATGTTGTGCTTTCTCAGCTGATTACTTATTATCATTATAAATATTCTAACCAAATTATTATATATTATACATAGATTTAGAGTAGGAACTCCAAAATTGATTTTGAAATCTTAAAATAGAATTACTAATTTCACCGTATATTATTATTTAATATATTTAATTATAAATATTTATTTAGATTAATCTCTATATATATAACTACCGAATAATTGTAACGTGTCTTCCATGCTACTTTAATAGAACACCAGAGACGTGGCTGCTTCTCTCTGCTTTCTTAGTAGCACAACAACAATATTAGAGGCCCTACGGCCGGCACGGGCTAAGATCGTCTCCATTGAAAGTTCAGTCATATGACATATCAATTATAAATTATAGAACGTAAAAATATATAGAAGTTCACTTCTACTACTCCAAATTGTCTGCACTATTTAATGTGAATGAGATATAATTGTTACTTGTATTTAACTTATTAAAAAATCGATGTAGACCAATCAAATGAAATTAAAAAAATAAAAATATGAAAGAGATAGTGGTGTAAAAAAAAATATTTTTTATAATTATGTAACGCTCAACAAAATTATAGTATATTAGATGGTTCTAAATTATTTATTATGTAAATACATATTATATAATTTTTTTGTTATATTATTTAGCATATATAATATATATACATAAAATATCGAATAAATAATTTAATATATTCAGAAAATGTATTATTTTTTAACCAATGAAAAAATATTTAATAATGTTTAATTAATTATAGGAAACATCGAAAATGTAGATCTATTAATATATTTGATGGATAGTAAGCATGAGTCGGTAAAATAATAATATAAAAATTTATTAATTTATAGTGTTAATTTAATTTATATTGAATTTATAAGAAATACTGAAATCAATATCCGTATTGTATTAAGTAACTAAATAACGATTATTGAAGTAATATTATCATAAAATAAATATATTTCATTCTCATTAAAAAAAAGTCATCTATAAAATAATATTATTACCTTTGAGTTGTATGATAAATATATATTACTGACTTAAAATTAGAGTTTGGAACATAAAAACGACCTAAACTATCTCAATTGTTCTCAATCGCAACCTAAATCGTTTTTAATTATATTCCGTGCTCCAACTATACAAATATTTGTTTTGATTTTTTTCGTCCATTTTTTACTTCAAAATAAAGGAATATGTCAAGTGCTAGTGACTTGACCTAGTTAGTTGCATAGTTCACGAACAATTTCATTTTATTTTTATTTGACCATGGCTAACTCCTGGATATGTTACATAACTTATATAATCACAAATTTGAAAACTTATAATAAGGGTATGTATCCTATGTCTCGACCAATTGAACTCTAACCGATTTAATAAAAATATTTCGTCAAATAATAAAAACATTTATTTTTTATAATTAAGCGTGTCAAAAAGTTTATACGTTGTAATTATACCGGATATAACTATAAAAAAAAAAAAAACATATATTTTATCATCTTAATATAATCATATTCATCTGTAACATTTACACATTAGAATTCCATGTTTAATCTTTAAGTATAATACATATAAACGATGATCATTTGGTGAATGTAAATTAACTAAAACATGGAAAATTGGGCACATTATTAAAAAAATATTACTAAAATTTATTAAACGTAGTATTTTAGTTAATTGATAAATATAATATGAGTTAAATAGTCTAATAAGTAACAATAAATATAATAAAAATGAAAAAAAAATTGTTGAAAAGAGAATTTCAATAATTAGAGGCGTTGATTGTTGACACAAAAATTATAGATATAAATAACTTTAGGACATGTTATAAATATATATTAATGTTAGCATTAATAATTATAGTTAATATCATACAACACCATAAAAAAAAAAGGTTAATAACTAAAAAACTGTCCAATGTTTACCCTATGTTAAAATTAGGTGTCTGAAGTTTGAAATGTTAAAATGTACTGTCCCAAGTTTCATTTTTGTTGAAATTTGGTGTCTCGGTGTGATTACTTTAGAGAAGTCAATTTTGACGAAACCGTCTGTCAAATTCGAGCTCTCATACACACTCCCTTCTCGTCATCTTGCCGGCACCGTCACCTAAAAAGTTGGTCACATCCGGGCAAGTAAATCTCGCTCTATTGTCATTGGAAAATGGCTCTACACCACTCTTCTAGAAACTTTTTTTTTAATATTCAATTTTTAGGTGAAATTTGACGATTTTGTGAAAATTAAAGAGTGATGGATTATGAGTGGGTTGGTGGGTTGATGAAAATGATGGAATGAAGATGAAAAGACGCACAAAGACACCAAATTTCAACAAAAATGAAACTTGGGACAGTCCATTTTAACATTTCAAACTTCAGACACCTAATTTTAACATATGGTAAATTTTGGACAGTTTTTTAGTTATTAACCCTAAAAAAAAATGACACATTGTATGAATTAATTCCAGAACAATCAATTTAATTAATAACATGTTATTAGTAGTAACGATGATAACTAGTTAATACCTATTATCTTGGGCAAAAAAAAAAAAAAAAAGACTACTTATTATAACGTCTTATAATTTTTTTCTAATAAAAATGTTAGTTTCACTTAGTTTGACCTAAATTACTATTAATAATTTGGCAAAAAAAAAGTATAATTTAGCATACATTAGTATGTATAATATTATTTAAGGTTAGCAGGTCTTTTTGTCTATGATGTTTGACCACTTTTGGGTTTTGATCCATGATATTTTTTTTGCCTAGTTTTGGTACCAAATGTTTGTAGATTTTTTAGTTTTGGTCCGTCTGTTACATTTTGTCCATTTTTTTAGTGAAGTGATATGTGCAAATCACGTGATCCACTCTAAACTTTCAATTTTGTTCAAATTTGGGGGAATTGAACTAGGTTTAGAGTGTCAGTTTCCCCAAATTTGACCCATTAAATCTAGTTCAATTCGTCCAAATTGAACTAGGTTTAGGGTATCAATTCCCCCAAATTTGAACAAAATTGAAAATTTAGGGTGAATTACGTGACTTGCACATGTCACTTAACGGAAAAAATGGATGAAATGTAACGGTCAGACCAAAACTAGAAAAATCTGCAAACATATGGTACCAAAACTAGCCAAAAAAAAAAACATCATAGACCAAAACCTAAAAGTAGTCAAACGTCATGGACCAAAAGATATGTTAACCCTATTATTTATTATTTTTATTTATTAATTTAAGGGTTAACGGGTCTTTTGGTCCATGATGTTTGACAACTTTTGAGTTTTGGTCAATGATGTTTTTTTTTTACCTAGTTTTGGTACCATACGTTTGCAGATTTTTTCTAGTTTTGGTCTAACCGTTAAATTCCGTCCATTTTTTGACATGTTCAAGTCACGTGATCCACTCTAAACTTTAAATTTAGTCCCTCTAATACTTTCTTAACCTTTTTTTTTTCAATTTAGTCCCGAAGTTTCAAAATTGACCCCAATTGGACAATAGGTCCAATTGAATTTTTGAAACTTCGGGACTAAATTGAACAAAAAAAAGGTTAGGAAAGTATTAGATGGACTAAATTGAACAAAACTGAAAGTTTATGGTGGATCACGTGACTTGCACATGTAAAAAAATGGACGGAATGTAACGGTTAGACCAAAACTAGAAAAAATCTGCAAACATATGGAACCAAAACTAGGTAAAAAAAAACATCGTTGACCAAAACCCAAAAGTTGTCAAACATCATGAACCAAAAGACCTGTTAACCCTTAATTTAATAAATTGACTTTATTAGAATTAATATAATTTGTACAATACACTTGGAGATAATATTTCGTGTCACACACATACCACATCATTGTCTCCACATGACATGATGTATGTAAAACTAAAATAAGATATTATTAAAAAAAATTAATAACAAAGTTAGTAATATCTTATCATAAAAATTTGACCAAAAAAAATCTTATCATAAAAGTAATTATATAATATTTCACATATAAATCACAAAACTGAATAATAATTATAATTACAATACTTATCTATAATTTTGTTTTCTTTTTGGGTAAAGTATCTATAATTTTGTTGTTAACACAATGTAATTTTATTTTCACAATAAATTCATTTACCTTTTGGCTAAAAAATAATTTGGTGAATTTAATTTATGAAAAATATTTTTATTATAATTTTGTTGAAAGCTATCGCTACATTTTTTTTTCTAATCTTATTACTTATTTTACTATGCTTTTATTTTTAATTATTTGTTTTTTTTCCTCCAAAATTTTAGTGTATTTACATTAATTGTTTAATTATAACAGTGTATTTACATTAATTGTTTAATTATGTTTTTTGGCGTGAGGGAACTAGTTTAGATGTTCCGATTTAATATTTCTTTTAATCAATTCACAAGATAGAGACGGCCAAGCAAAATTCACAAAAAGTAAGAAAAATGAATATCCATATCTGTGAAATTATTTATTTATAAATTGCATTAATATCAGCATATATATTATTGGTGGGCAGTAGAGAGAAGATATTCACAGAAAAGGTAGACCTACCCACCTCACCCTTTTTATTACAAGCAAGCAAAAGCCAGTGGTGGCGAAAAAAAAAAAAGCAGGCAGTTTGAATCAGTCTTCCTCCTCTACTTTCCAGTGTCCTCTCTTTAAAATGATTTCTCAAAAACTCTCTTTAAAATGATTTCTCAAAAAAAGCATCTCTAGTTTGTCCTTCTTCTATCTGTTTCTTTCCTACTATACCAGAAGCCAGCAGCCTTTAATTCGTTATTCACAAAGTAGATGCATCACCATTAAATAGAGAGAGCCTACAATGCCGATATGAGCTCCTCTTCCTCTCTTCCAATTCTCTGTTTCAAGATTCCAGGTCTTGCTGTACATTCAAAAATACTATTTTGGAAGAACATTGCGGTATAATGCAGGTAAGAAAGAAAATCACACTCGAATATAGCAATAAACGCCTTTCTTTACCAGCATTAGTATTAGTTTATTATTCTTCTTTTGTACTTTCAAATTTCAATTACAATTTGTATCGTTCGGATTTCTGAGCCTGGCAGGCAGGCTCACGTGACTGATGTTCTACTGTCGGTGAGTAAAAACTTGGATATACAATGCTGAATCAATATTTGTCTTCTTCATTTGTATGGAATGCTGGTCTTTCTTTAACTCCGCCTAGGGTTTTTCTCCTCTCCCTTGGCCTGTAGTGATTCGTCAATGCCGTTGGTTGGTTTCCAGCTCTGGGAGACCCTTTCTTTAAAATCCGCCACACTCCGGAGTAGAAAATCAATCTGCTTATTTGGGGTTGCTGTCTAGTCTGGAACAAACAATTTTGCCTCATTTCGAATGCATGCTTTATGATATCAAATTTGCCTCAATTTGACTGATTAAAATCTTTATTTCAGTAAGTACTCATTCACAAAGTCTCTGCCTGCTTCGCGCATTTTAATTTTCAACTTCTATTGATTCTACATCAATGTTGATTTCACCAACCCCGAATCTGTTTGATGATTTAGACAGGGTCATCCTAGTTCATGTGGGCAGGATGGGAGTTGCCTTCGAAGTTAATCTTAGGGATATTTGTGTTTTTTGGATTTAAAATGTTTAGCTTCTCGTCAAAGAAAATTGATTAGTCAGAGTCATTCCTAGTTCATGTAGATTGTTTCCTGCAAATCGACAACTTTGTCCTTTCTTCGGACAGCTGTGCATATTCATTCATTCATTGAATCATCTTGTGCTTTTAAAATTTGAGAGTTTGACTTTTGAGGAATTTTGGATGATTATGTTAATTTTTTATTCAAATATTCTAACAGTTATAGACTGGAGAAAACAATGATGTGCGAATTGGTCACTTTGCGGGAGACGTTAAATGGGAGGTGCATCAATTCGCCAAAGCAGAATAACAAACGGTTTGATCATTCAGGTTTTATTGTTGGTGAATAAGGGATTGGCTTCTTTGTTCAACGAAGACATACATGCATGAGGAACAAGAAAAAATGTAATGTGAGACTCAGATGAGACTACTAACCATTGATTACCATTCTGCAAGGTATTGAGTGCTTTCTCTATCGTGTAATACCTTTCTTTTAACTACTATCCATACCAGTCCTTCAGATGTTAGGAATATCCTTATGGTTGGTGAATATCGTTACATGATTGCTCTACTAATCTATTGCAGCTTCTTGAGCTCTAGCCTAACAATGCAAGCCTTGCAGAGGATACATTGAATTGAAAGGTGCATCTTGATTATAATATCTGGTTGGATGGAGTTTGTAGCTCGGAGGTACTCTCTTCTGTTCTTGTTGCCTCTCTACTTCCTATCAGTTGTTCCTCTGGTCACATCAGGTGATGCAGAAGCACTGCTCGCCTTAAAATCAGGAATAGATCCATTAAATAAGATCCAATGGAAGCTAGGAAATGGTGGTGGTGTTTGTCAGTGGCCAGGTGTGAAGCAATGCATCAATGGACGGGTATCAAAGCTTGTTCTTGAATTCTTGAATTTGAGTGGCACGTTGGATGGGAAGGTGTTGAATCAGTTAGACCAATTACGGGTACTCAGTTTTAAAGGCAACTCCATCTCCGGTCAAATCCCCGATATCTCCAGCCTGGTTAACCTAAAAACCTTGTATATGAATCAGAACAACTTCTCTGGTGAACTTCCAAGCAGTGACATTTCAGGTCTTCACCGTCTAAAAATCGTGGTTTTAGCTGAAAATAAGTTATCAGGAGCCATTCCGGAATCCCTCCTCAATGTAGGGAGGTTGTACACTCTTTATCTGCATGACAATAAGTTTAGTGGAAAAATACCACCATTTAAACAAACTAGTCTCAGATTCTTCAATGTGTCAAACAATCAGCTCTCTGGTGAGATTCCTAATACTCCTGTTTTGTTGAAGTTCAATGCATCGTCCTTCTTGGGTAATATTGATCTCTGCGGAGAACAAGTTGGTAAACTTTGTAATAACACAACATCTGGACCCTCTCCATCAATCAGCCCAAGCTCCAAGAAGACACCATCATCATCTAGAAGGAACCGCCGACTTATAACAATAATTGCAGGAGCAGTTGGTGGGTTTCTCGGTTTGGTGTTGTTCTTGGTTCTGTTATGTGTACTCTGCAAGAGGAAACAAGGTACAAATGAACAAGGGAGAGACAAAGGAGTTGTTGGAAGGGTTGAACATGGTGGAGAGGCATCTGAGAATAAGGAAGGTGGATTTTCATGGGAGGGTGAAGGTGTAGGGAGTTTGGTGTTCCTGGGAGCAGGGGATCAACAGATGAGTTATAGCATGGAGGATTTGTTGAAGGCATCTGCAGAGACATTGGGGAGGGGAACAGTGGGGAGCACTTACAAGGCAGTTATGGAGTCTGGTTACATTGTGACGGTTAAGAGGTTGAAAGATGCGAGGTACCCAAGGTTGGATGAGTTTAGGAGACAGATGGATTTGCTGGGTCGGTTGAGGCATCCCAATTTAGTCCCTCTCAGGGCATATTTCCAGGCTAAGGAGGAGCGACTTCTTGTATATGATTACTTCCCCAATGGCAGTCTATTCACTCTCATTCACGGTAATCTTTTTTATTTCTGATTTGAAGCGCTGAACCGCTATACTATATTACATGGTTTTAATCAACTACCTAGAAGAGAAAGTTTCTATTCAGAATATTTACATGTTAATTAAAAATGATTTATTTCCACTTAGTTGTTTTTGTGGGTCTTGTTTAATCTGAATCAGAAGCACCACTTTAAATCCACCTTTCTCACTTAAAGTCATTATATATCATGTCTTGCATGCTGCAACATCTGAGAAAGTGGTCCAGTTGAATCAGATAGAATCAATAGATGGATGCTTACCTTTCTTTTTTGCTTTTTCTCCTTTTCATGTCTCAACATCTATTGATCAGCTGGTTCTCTCCTCCTCCATTTATTTTGAATACTTATTATCATCTCTTAAGCATGACTACTTGACATTTGCATTATAAGTGTGATTTAGACCTCCAGCTGTAGTCAGCAATATTATGATGATATTAATGTTAGGTAAGATTGCATTTTTGGATGAACCGAATCCGTCTCTTTCAGTCACTGCAACATCTTATTTTAGGTAAATAAGCAAACTACAAATTGTGTTGCTTAATTGATTGAAGCACGTAACATAGCCCACCCTGTTTGACTTGTCCTTTTCAATCAGTTTTGCTGTAATTTGTTTCTTTCTCTTTTCCTTTTCCCGCCATCTCCGCGGTTACAATCCTTGGTCGACGACTTTAATTGGTGTTTTAATCAATCTTGTTGTCACTGAACTAACTTTCCTAAAACCTTAAATATTAATTCTTTTTGGTGTTAGGATCGAGGACTTCAGAGGGAGGAAAGCCGCTCCATTGGACATCGTGCCTCAAAATAGCAGAAGACTTGGCAACTGGGCTCCTCTACATACACCAAAACCACGGGTTAGCCCACGGCAACCTCAAATCATCGAATGTGTTGCTCGGCTCGGACTTCGAGTCATGCCTCACAGACTATGGCCTCATGTCATTCCGTGACCCCAACC
This sequence comes from Clarkia xantiana subsp. parviflora, assembly GCA_036873135.1. Lineage (NCBI taxonomy): Eukaryota > Viridiplantae > Streptophyta > Magnoliopsida > Myrtales > Onagraceae > Clarkia > Clarkia xantiana. Next base: position 10,583,697 of record JAPTYO010000004.1, read on the forward strand.
CACAAGACGAGCCCATCCCTAGTGCAGCTTCCCTCTTCTATAGAGCCCCAGAGTGTCGAGATTTCCGTGGGCCCCTAACCCATCAAGCCGACATCTACAGCTTCGGGGTCCTCCTCCTCGAACTCCTCACAGGCAAGACTCCATTCCAAGACCTTGTACTAGAACACGGTGCGGATATCCCGACATGGGTGCGATCCGTCAGGGAGGAGACAGACTCAGGGGATGACCCTGCTTCCTCAGGAAACGAAGCCTCGGAGGAGAAACTGCAGGCACTTCTAAATATCGCTATGGCATGTGTTTGTATCGCTCCTGAGAACCGACCCACGATGAGGGAGGTTTTGAAGATGATAAGGGATGCAAGGGCGGAGGCTCAGGTTTCTTCCAACAGCAGTGATCACTCGCCTGGGCGGTGGTCCGACACGGTACTCAGCTTGCCCAGGGGAGAGCATTCCAGCATTTGATTTTTGCATCACCATCTTCTATCTGGAGTCAGTTATTTAATTCTTTTGCGCATTTAAGATGGCTGAATGAACTTATTTTTTCCGGCAAGGATCTGTGTGTATGTATGTAGAGTGACTTATTAGTTGTCTGATGAAATCCTCTTTATTGTTTGGTTAGTGAGTTTCTGTCTGAACAGTTGATGTTTTAAGTGTAGTATTCATTGTTTCTGTCAGTGTTTAGAGAGGAAGACTTCCGCATCCAATTTTGGATGAGATTCCACGATGGTCATTATTATTAATTATATATGTTGCCTTGTTTAATAAAAATATTATACATAATGAATAAACTAATCATTCGTTATTGTTGGATTCCTAGCGTTCTGATGCGAACTTGACCTCCTTGACTACCTGCACTCACTCCTTTACCTCACAAATGATAGACCATAATTCCTGCCGAAACTTAAATTATAAATCGATAAAAACCATAATTGAATTGTGTAATGAAATTGTATGTATTTGAAAAGTTTAATGATGGGATATTTGTAGTTTTTTTTTTTTTTTTTTGTTGCCAAGATTGTAAGGTTCTAATTTGATAGCCGCTCATTATTACCCTGAACCGGCCCATTAATCATCATTGAACCGTTAAACTTACATGTGGTTAAGTCGGATTTTACTTTAGTTTACGAGAAAAGTTTATAAAACATACAATATGTTTTAAAAAATATGGTTTTATAAATCAATATGTTTTAAAATGTACAACATGTTTACAAAATATGGATTTACGGACTAATATGTTTTAAAGTGTACAACATGCTTGCAAAAGATGGTAAAACGACATCATGTCGACTTGCTGACAATTGTCTCGTTAAATTAGTTTTTAGAGTGGGAGAGTGCAGAGGTCCGTGAAGACGGGACGAGGCAGCAACAATGGCATTAAGGCTGGGTCGTGGCTGCGCATGGATGGATAGCGTAACAACAATTGAGGAGGCTCTGATTGATCGGTCGGGAATGGATGAATTGGTGTTCATCATGACTGACTGATAGAGATACAAGAAGGAATGGAGCAATATGGAGAAGAACATTTGATGTTGATGACATAGACAACGTCCAATTAATTTCTTATTTTAGTTCTTATTATTATTATTTTCTAAAAATATGACCCAAACAATAGTGATCCCGGGATCGCTAGTGATCACGTCGAATGAAGACAATTGCCCTCGATTCAAGTTTTAAAACATTGACCGAGGTTCTAGTTGGCGATGAAGCTTGCCCCTAGGCCCAGTCTTGACCTAGCGATGGTTGATGGCTGAAGCAGGGCGGCTATAGGAGTGGCGATGTGGTTGGGCTGGTCCACCTTTACGATGGAGGTGAGCGCTGTAGTGGCCCAACCTTTTCGATGAAGGTGGGTGAGGTCCTCCCACTTGAGCCGAATTATGAATACTTACGTCATTCATTACCTGGGCTTCATTTTTTTCTTTCTAAAATTTAATAATAATTAGTATAAAGTAGCAACGGGCTTGGAAACCCGTCGTTAAAAGACACAAAATAATAGCGGCATGACTATATTATGTTGCTATACGTAATTTTAGTGATAGGAAACTCATGGCTCCGACGACTTTCTATCAAAGTTACTGACAACACAAAATGAAGTTTTAAAGTCGATCGGCTTAATTGGTCACTATTTCTGCGAAGCAAACTTTCGATTCTCGTAAATTTAAGAGTTTAGGGAGTAGAGCTTGTTGGGATCTATAAATTCATGGTGGATTTCGCATTTTGGAGGTATTTTTTCATAGTTGTTGATTGTTTGGGTGGTTAGGTCACCGGAATATCGATGGAAACGACGTCTTCCGCGAGGTTGACGAGGAAGATGGTTGGTAGTGTGGATATTTAAGGACCGACATCAAGTTGTGGAGTGTCGCCAACATGATCAACTCCATCAAGTACATTGCTCAGAATGTACCTCGAAAGTATTGGAAGTTTGTCTGAATTAACGCATATAAATGCGCCAACTAGGTTGCTGTGCAATCTAGAAAGTAGATGTCTCATGTGGTGGATCGGGTGTTATTACTCCTATCTCCTTTAGTTTCCCTTTTATTGATTGATTGTAATCTTGATATGCATGTTTGAATAAAATATTTAGTATTTCAGTGGTAAAATAAAAATGGATCAATGACTAATTAATATTATATATTAATGTAAGCATTGATATGACTGAAATGCAAATAATTTGTACAAAATTATTGATTGATGATGAAATCAGAAGTGTTTATTAAACTTGATATATTACAGAAAGGTTGTGCCTAGTAACTGTTTGCTGATCGATTATTAATCGTAGCGATATGCTCGATTCACACACGCAACTTACTTACTTAGCTAGCTACATTTATCATCATCGGTAGAACATCCCTCTGTAAGTCGGCGTCCAGTAATCTGATCCTGTATTATTCTCACGACACACCTGCGGCGCACGTGAAACAGGAATCAAGCAGAATCCTCTGCTTGTCAGATCGAACTTCACATCTTTCCTGTCCCATGCATCCTGCTATATATATATATATATTCCAAATTAAAACAACAGAATAAGTCATTTTTACGGTGGTTAATTTACAAACAACATATATGTATTAAATGAAAGATTCTACTACTTTGCGTACATTAAATGAATTTGTCTTCACATATGGATTGCTGACCAACAGCTGCAATGAGAAATATAAACCATGAAGCACACACACATATATATATATATTCATCTTAATGAAGAAACCCTAAGTTTGAACAGTTTTTGTACGTATTCTTGCCAGAATTATTACTATTGAAATTCTTCACGTACGTAGGAAACATTAATTAGGTTATTACACAGTTACCTGAACTTGCTCTTGGAGAAGCTTTATGTATTGAATTGCTTCCATTAGGACTGATGCTGTGTCAGTCTAACAAAACAAAATTTCAAAAGCAAATATAAGAAAAGAAATATATATAAATGAGGTAGGTTTGGTGGGTATGTGTGTGTATAATAATAATTAATGTGCAGACAAAAACTAAAAGGAAAAATGTAAAGTAAGACACTAAAAAGTTTGATAGTGCGGTTTTAGGTTAATAGAGACCTTACCTTTCCATATGGCGACACGATTTGCTGGAGGTTTCCGATCCTATCCCCAAGCTTCACTTTAGCAATCTGCACCTGCACCTTTATCATGCATATTGCCACCCATATTAATATGCTGCACACCATATATATATACATGCATAATGAAAAGAAGAACATTAAGTTGATATATGATTTCTATATATATATATATGTGAATTTATAAAGTGGCGGACCCATATACAAGTGAGTGAGTAGTGGCGGCTGCAATCCCTCATATCTATATAACTTCCTATGGATATAGTGTATATAACACTACATAAGTGCATTTTGATATAACTGCACCCCACTTAAATATGATGGTGCAACAATATTAAACAGTGCATGTGCTCTAGCAAAGAAAATAAAAAGTAACAATATGTGTAGAGACCTTTGTACAGGCGAAGATGAATTCATATAGTTTCTATAGATAAAGTTTATAGAAGGAATGAATTAGATGTTATTTAACCCCTCACATAAATACACAGAAATGGTGCAAATTGCTCACCCTCAAATCCATATAATTTATATATATATATAGTGTATATAGTTGTGTTAATTCAATATCTATGACTACACAACATATAGATTTAAAAAATATATGGTTCTTACTTAATAAAAACATACATCTAAATCTAAAGATTAAACCTAAAATTTCAATTGTATTATTACATGGATTCTCAATTATATACATACTTAATACTTCTTTAATCTTCATCTCATATATTTTATGTATGGTTTCGAAGTTTTAGTTTAACTTTATAAATTGTGGTTACATTAAATTAGATGGTATTTTACCTTTAAATTATTATACTATTTTCTTTGTTTTATTTTTCTATAGAAGTGGTTTTTAAGAAAATAACATGTTAACTTTACAATTATTTATATATAATATTATTTTTTTTCGAAAAATATTACAACAAGTACTCTTGCAGGCTTGTTCCTGATCCTGGATCGATGTATAATATATACCATACCTTTGATGATGTTGTGGAGGTTTCCTGCTCATGCTTTTGTTTTTTGATTATTATGAGGCTGCCCTCTGAACAACTTTGTTCATCACTTCTTTTCCTTTTTCCTTCATTTCTAGTTCCACTTCCCCTTCCCTTCTTAGCTTGATTCAGCTGCGTGTTAAATTATTTCCACGTACGTTAGAATTAATATACACAATACCTATTATTTATTTTGTAATCAAACCCTTGTTGTTACATACAAACTTCAACTAATTAATTCCTACATTAATCAATATATATGCTTTAAAAAGCTGCAGAATAATGTAAATGCATGCAACTTACAGGCGTAGAATTCCTGAACCCTTGTGATGACTTCTTGGCACCATTATTGGTGGATTCGAAGCGAGGTCGTGATTCTTGATCAACCCCAAGCAGCGGTTTGCTGAACCGACTACCGAACGATATGACATCTGCAATAGTATTTTCATTCCTGCTAGGGCTAATATTCGTACATGAATTAGAAGGAAATGATGAAGATCTAGAGTAGTATCTACTCATTTTATCACCACCATCATGATCAAGTGCTTGTTCAATCTTGGTGTTGTATTGGGGTGGTGCAATAGACCAGTCCCTCACAACTAAACCAGTAGATAGCAGCTGATCATGCTTTTCATCGTTGCTGCACAAATAATCCTTTTCATCGTCATCCTCCATAATGTCCCAACTGTTCTTATTGATGTCAAACTTCTTCAAGTAATCGCATGCAGCTGGTTCAAACACCATCCCGCGATTCGACATGTTTTTTGTTGAGATAGAGTCCAGTAAGTTTGCTCCAACGTTATTGTGTTGTTGATTCTCTAGCTCATCTTCATTATTACTGCTTCTGCTATATATATTATCCATATATTAATTTCTAACAAAAATATACAAATCTATATTTTCAAAAGAAAAAAGGTTGAAAAGAAACCACCTAACCCCAAACTATGTTGTTCCCTATCTCACTATTTTGATCACTTTGGTCATTAAAGATTCTTGTTTCCACTCAGTTGATCATAACTGCCTAGCTAAGACTAGTACATAAATGGAGTGCGCATGCTTGTAATTATTGGTCAGAAGAATTATTGTTCAATTCACTAATCAAATACAAAGAACACCGCCGAGTAATATCTAGATATATATTGTTAATAATAAGATAGGAATATATATAACATGTGCGCTCTGATATACCATGTTAATAATAAGACGTGCATCTTAACCAACTGTTTCATAAGTCCGAATTTATGGGTGAAAACACTCAACACACACCTATACTATATCAACAGATTCGACGAGGGATCTTACAAAAGCATATGACTCCAAAGATGAGTATCCACAGGGATATGTTGTGGTAGCAGCAGCTCGTTAGTTTCGAGAATCCCCGGAAAAGACGATCGTGCAGAGGAAGGGCCGCCGGCCATGGAAACGTCTTCTTCTTCTTGACAGGAATTAGAGGAGTTGGAGTTATTAGGGTTTAGATGATGTTGGTGGTGGTGATTATGGTAAGAAGAAGTATTATTAATACTGAGGACGTTGCTTAACATGGGAGCCCATGCAGAGATGGAGCCGGCATGAAGATCCCACATCGATGCAGGCTCATGACGATGAGAGGAAGACGACATGGATTGATGGCTGCAAATGAAATATTGGAGCTAGCTAGCTCTTTCTTAGGGCATTCTTCTTCTTCAGCAACCCATATATATAAACTAATAACAGCAGAGTTTGGACGAATAGCAAAGTGTAGCTAGCTAGATGAGGATTTATATTTATTTATTTATTGGTGCCGACGTATTCTGTCACAGAATACCCACTAGCTACCTAGCTTATAGAGGCTAGAGGCAGACAATAAAATATGCTCCACTCACTTTGTTGCGTGAGAAAAACATGGCACACCCGAGGCTGCTGTCTCATTAGAAAAGCCTCTCTAATTAGTTTGCCGTCGCACAATATAATACATAAGAGACATTAGAAAGTTTATATATACTAGAGGTTAACAAGTAAGTAATTACATACTTTTATTTATGATGGTATTTGCGGATAACTTATTCGATATTTTTCTTTGTAGTTTTTTTAAAGAGGTAGCACCATTTCGAACAAAGTCTTTTATGCATTTTAATGATCTAACATGTATATATGCAAAATATAGAGCAATCGGTCATGATTCACAATTAGTTCAGAATGTTCTAGTAGATGTTGAAACGAGGACACACCCGATCCAGATCATCCTTCTCCTGAAATATTCTATGTGAACCAAGGGTCTTGATAATATCCAATAGAAATTATCTCACATTATTGGTGCATTGCATAGTCTTGATGAGATTACCGATGAGAAGATAGAAAATGCGCACATTATGTCTAATAGGCGATACCTTGTTCTCATTTTCTTTGGTGTTGAGCAATGAACCGGCTCAAATGGGTAAGAGCGTTGTTGTCTTCAATGACATAGCGAATACATATTTTCTCTTGGTAAACTTGGATTTGAAGTTTGTTTATATTATGTGGAGACTTGGTACGTTTGGATTTGAAGTTCGTGATATATTATGTTTAGACTTGTTAAGTTTAGATTTGCGGTTTTTGTTATGTACTTATGATGAGACTTGATAAGTTTGGACTTGGAGTTTGTATTATGTTAAGTTGAGACTTGGTAAATTTGGATTTGGATTTGTGTTATGTTAGAGTTTCTGTATTATAATATTTTTAACTTAAGTAAAAATATAATAGTTAATTTTCAAGAACATGAAAATTAAGTTAATATTACAATAGTAATAGATGTGTTTCGTCCTGGTCCCTCGAGCATTTTATTTTAAATTTTTAAGATTTTTTAATTTTATATAATATTATGTTACATAATTTAAGTTAATTTTTCTATTAAGGCTCAACTCTTGTAGTATCCTCGGAGTCGGGTCGATCATGCTCTTATATCATTCTTAAAGGAAGCATGATCATGTCCTTGTATCACCCATGAGTCGAGATGATCATACATTTGAATTATACAAACGACGACAGCGCGCACGCGCATAGCGCGGGCAGGTATCTAGTATTGTATAATGTATATCGTATATGTAAATCTAATTAAAACTTAAAAGTGGTTGTATTTTAATTTAAGACTTAAATGTACTTTTCATAAAACATGTTTGACTGAATGTGGCTTTTGTATACTCTTGATACCAAACGTTAAAACTTTGTCGGCTTTTGGTCCATTAGGTTGGTTGGCCGTTAGTTTGGCCGTTAAATCACACATTTAAGTCACGTGACCCACTCTAAACTTTTGATTTTGTTCAACTTAGTCCATCAAATACATCCCTACATTTTGTTTAATTTAATCCTAAAATTTCAAAATTGAACCCAATCGAACACAATTGACCTTAGCCAGACCTAGCCTAGAGGGCTAGGTCCGACCCTGGGTCAGCTAGGTTAGGCCCGACTAGGTCAATTGAGTTCGATTTTGAAATTTTAGGACTAAATAAAATAAAATAAAAGTTAGGGATGTATTTGACGGAGTCAATTGAATAAAATCAACAGTTTATGTTGGGTCACGTGACTTGCATGTGCCATTAATGACCAGAACTAACAGTCAATTAACGGATAGACCAAAAGTCAACAATGTTCAAATGTTTGATACCAAAAGTATACAAAAATATATATTGTACAAAAATCCACATTCAGTCAAACATGTTGTATAAAAAGTACATTTAACCCTTAATCTAATTATAATTAAGAATAAGAATTTAATATGTTATTTTTACTTTGCAATATACTATACTAGTTATAGTGAATTTTACAATTTATTTCAAAAAATCGTTTTTTAAAAAAATCATTTTTTGAAAAAAAAAATCAAAATTTTTCGTTCAATATTTTTAATTTGACTTTTTTTCATATTTAATATTTAATAGAGAAATAGTTGAGTACGGAGGCCACCGTTTTCTCAAACTAAACAGATGCAAATTAGATCATGCCACGTAGGAAGTTTATATTAAACAAAAATGATGTTGATGCACCTGATAAAACTACAACTGCCTAAATGTATTTTTTTTTCCACATGTTCATTTCTTCCGTTATTTTATAAAATTAGTCACTTATTTTTTTTTCTTGCTATATGTCTAATTAATTAAGTAAATATAATTTTGTTTAATTAAATTAGGTAAGGACACATGCTGAAACCTGTAATTCTATAATTTTATTTTTAATCTAAAGTTCCAGATCTTAAATGTCGTAGTGTTGTGTCACATAGCAAAAGTATCAATATATAACACACTAGAAAAATATACATCATAAAATCATATTATATAATTGTAATGTGTATAAATATATTTGTTTCTTTTAATTTAGGGTTAAAGGTCCTTTTGGTACCACATGTTTGCAAAATTACACTGTTCATACGACTAGTATTTTTTCGTACCGAATTGGTACCATATGTTTCCAAACCTTACTGTTTTGGTACCTCCGTTAGGGTTCCGTAAAAAACAGCCGTTAAATGGCATGTGCCATGCACGTGACCAGCCCAAAACTTTCAATTTTGTTACAATTTAGTCCATCTAATACATCCCTAACTTTTATTTTGTTCAATTTAGTCCTAAAACTTCAAAACCAAACCATTTTCCTAAATTGACCTAGCCGGACCTAGCCATGGGCTAGGTCCGACCCTGGGTCATGGTCGCCGGACCCAGGCGACCCCGACCCAGGGTCGGACCTAGCCTTAGGCTAGGTCCGGCTAGGTCAATTGGGACCTAGCCCCAATTTAACTCAATTGGGTTTAGGTCCCAATTGACCTAGCCGGACCTAGCCTAGGGCTAGGTCCGACCCTGGGTCGGGGTCGCCTGGGTCGGCGACCATGACCCAGGGTCGGACCTAGCCCATGGCTAGGTCCGACTAGGTCAATTCGGGGAAATGGTTTGATTTTGAAGTTTTATGACTAAATTGAACAAAATAAAAGTTAGGGATGTATTAGATGGACTAAATTGTAACAAAATTGAAAGTTTTGGGCTGGTCACGTGCATGGCACATGCCATTTAACGGCTGTTTTTTACGGAACCCTAACGGAGGTACCAAAACAGTAAGGTTTGGAAACATATGGTACCAATTCGGTACGAAAAAATACTAGTGGTATGAACAGTGTAATTTTTGCAAACATGTGGTACCAAAAGGACCTTTAACCCTTTAATTTATTATAGAATTATTTATTTCTTAATATCGTTATTAAAGAGACATACTTTTTAAACGACAAACTGATTTATCCCAATCAGATTTCAATCCCCGCTAGTGACCATAGGAATAGAAATATATTCACGGCCAACACGTTACTCATTAAGGGCTGACCCGTTGCGATTGAAAATTAGTTTAGGTGTAGAGCAAGCAGGTTACGGGTGTTGCCCTCCAGATGAGAGCCCTTCCTATAATGACCCGCGGAAATTTAAAAAAAAAAAAAAAAAACGTTTTCTTAGATAAGAAAAAAATCTAAGATATTAAATTTTCAAACTCTGTTTTCTCAAGTACATAATGTCAAAAAAAACCAGGTACTAAATTATTTTAATTCTTATATATAAACTTCATTATATAATTAAAAAATGTTATATATATATACTAGAAAAGAAAATATTAAATAGTGTTTTATTTATTTGGACTAGAGAAAGAAAATTTTATTATTAATAATAAAAGAATTGTTCTAAATAAACCATGGTTTATTTTAGGGCCGGCAATTCGCTCGTGTCGTGCCAGGTTCGTGTCGTGTTATGGGGGTCAGCCCAAACACGGCCCAACCTGGCCCAACATGAAAAACTGACACAACAAACTAGAAAAATTAATATTTAACCGTTTAGTATAAAAAATCGTGTTATTGTGTCGTGTCGTGTTACTAATATCAAACTCAAATCCGTAATTTTCGTGTCGTGTTCGTGTCGACCTATCGCGCCGAGCCCAAATTGCTAGCCCTAGTTTATTTGGTGGTACTTCTACGATTTTATATAGTGAATTTTTTTCAAACGTATTTACTGAATTTGAACTCTTCTTAATAGATGGAATTCACTGACGTGGGAATTCTTGATTGGCCTCTGTTTTCTTTAGGAAAACGGAGCCTCTGTATAGTAGAGTCACTCTATTTAATATTGTTAATTTGATTAATATAAATAGAAAAATGGTATATAAGTTAATTTGGGGTTATTCCATTTATTTATAATATTTTATCAACCAAACATTATATTTGAAATCAATTCCATATTTCTTATGTCAATCGAACAATATCATTTTAATATTACATATATTCTTATTCCCATTCATTATTCTTTATTCCACAAATCAAATATGCCATAAATCTTATCTTATATTAATATAAGATGTCATATTTTTTCGGGTTAAGAACCTATGAAAGGTCTGAACTATCACTCATGTTAATGAGAGATGTCTGAAATTTAAAAAGTTAATAACGGAGGTCTGAAATTTCAATTTTGTTGATTTGAGGTTTTCCGTCCATTTTTAGGGTTAAATTTAACAGAATTGTGTTAAATGACATTTTTGCCCCTTTAATATTTTATTTTATTTAATATCTTATTTAAGGAAATGTGAAATGACAATTTTACCCCTAAAGTCAAATTAAAACCACCCAACTCCGGCCACCGCCACCCGACTCCGGCCACCACCACCCGACTCCGTCCACCACCACCCGACTCCGGCGACCACCACCTCGACTCCGACCACCACCACCTCGGCTCCGTCGACCCGACTCTGGCCACTACCTCAGCAAAAAAAAACTCCGATCGGAGCCAAAAAAGCTCTGATCGGAGCTTTGTGGCTCTGGTCGAAGCCAAAAAGCTCCGATCGGAGCTTTGTGGCTCTGGTCGAAGCCAAAAAGCTCTGATCAGAGCTTTGTGGCTCTGGTCGGAGCCACAGAGCTCCGATCGGAGCCCAATCGGGGCCGGTGGCTCCGATTTGGGCCCAATCGGAGCCTTGGTGGTGGTCGCCGGAGTACGGTTGGTGGTCGCCGGAGTACGGTGGTGGTCGCCGGAGTACGGTTGGTGGAGCCGTGGTGGCTTCAAGGGCATTTTGGTCTTTTCACTTCAAGCATGTGAGGGACACACTTGATAGAAGAGCATTTTTGGAAATTTATTTTCTTTCCGGTCACATGCCAAGCATGTGACCAACTTCCGTTAGTTTTAACGGAAAAAATTAACGGAGACCGCTGTTATCAACAAAACTGAAATTTCAGACCTCCGTTATTAACTTTTTAAATTTCAGACCTCTCCCGTTAACATGGGTGATAGTTCAGACATTTCATAGGTTCTTAAACCTATTTTTTCTAGGTGCAACGTTTAGAGTTGACCACGATGAAGTTTCTTCCTACTACTGTGTATTACCGCGATTACTTACTTCTTTTATGATTCATAAAGGCTGATTCAAGAAATATAAGAATACACTGAAATGTCATGTTGGTTTGACCAGACACCAATAGGCAGTTAGTTGTACTGTTGGTGATGGATTGTAAATGGTCGTGTCTGGTGGTGGTGTGGCCTCAAGCTAATTTATAATAGTTATTATATAGATATACATTGTAGTGCTGATGTACATTTGGTATTCTTCAGTGAAATAGTGTGGGTATATATGCTACTATCGATATTTCTGTTTTTGTTTTGTTTAATGTCGTCTAATTGTGTCGTTACATCCTTAATGTATGTATATTTAAAGAGCACTGCTGCAGCATGCGACATTTGGCATGCGAATGAAGCATAACACCCACGTGATATTGTGAATTGCACATGATGAGATCATTTTCTTTCTTTCGTACTGGAGTCGAATGCTTAGCCTTCGCATGATTAAGCAATTCTCATATTTAAAGAGTGCAGTCGCATTACTCAATTTTATATAAGCGGTATAAATTTAATGTATATTTTAATGAATACGTAAATTTCGCATCCGTACACTGAAGTATAAAATTATTTGTTACACCCCTTCGTTTTTTTTGTTCACAAATTGCACCGCTCACTTAAATATGAAAGTGGACATTAAACATAAAATTTATGTATAATACTATGTAACACATTATATTTATTTTGTATATATAACTCGTATATGTATATCTAAAACTCTATAAAACTATTTAAGATTGTAAGTTCTAATATATGTTGATTTAAATAAATAAATGCAAAAGTATTACTAAAAAAATCTGCAAAAGTTTTTTTTTGTCTCTAACGTAGTTTAACGACGGATAGTTTGATGAACTATTTTTTTAGAAATGCTTGGGTCAACCAATTTAATCATGCAAATGACATGCGACTCTACCTTGCACCATATTTAACCTCGGTTGTTTAATTAATACCATCAATGCCATATTATCTGGTTGCATACGATTCACATGGTATATATCGCACGGTGTCGGTGTAACATGTCTCGATTTTTATGTCATTTTCATTGAGAAAGATACATTCGAGTCCATTAATATTAGTGAGTTCTTTATGTTACATTTCAAAGTACGAAAACTCTTAGATAACTATTGTAATTAGTTAGTGTTTTACCCATAAATTATTAAAATATATTTTGTTAGTTTTTTTATAATATGAATGACTATATGCATTGGTTTTTTCTAATAATTATATTTATATATAGAATTTTCTATATATATATTTTAACGATGTTGCGGACCCCTAATCTCAGGTCTCTGATCCGTTGCTGGACATGTTAAAAAAACTCAGAGGAGCCCATCCTGAAAAGCTAGTTTTGAAATTGTACCCGACTCCGACTGGGTGAGACTTTTCATCTAAGCCCGGGGCTCCGAAATTTTAAGCAAAATTCCGAAAGTCTCGTCCCGAATTTATAATTAATCTTAACTTCTAGTGTTAATTATTTAATTAACTCAACTCGAGGTATCGTAACACGGAATTTATAAAATTTAATATTTGTATGCCATTCATTTCTGTATGATAATTTGATGTTTGTATATAGTAACTTAATGTGGGTTGGAAAATTTAAAAATAATAATATTACTTGATATTTTATTTTCTGTGTATATTATTTCAGAAAACAAACCGGACTTTTCCTATAAAACTGGGCTTGGTAGAGCCCGAAAATTCTGGATAGGTGCCTTTTTACAGATATAGAAATTGCTCCTCCTATCCTACCCAAACTCACCCCAATCGTGCAATACAATTCCATATCGGATTGTTGCTGACCTCACACTTGTAATCGATTAATGGCCACGTATTAATGATTGAATATTAATAAAAATACACGTATAAATAAAACTTATCTAGTATTTTTTCTTTTGCCACTAATAAAACTTATCTAGTTAGGTGTGCATTTCTTTTAGGCGTAAATTGATAGTGCCCAAGTATAATTAATGCCCAATAAGATAAGAGTTCCATTACATATATATAGTGGTGGTGACGATTTCATTTAGTTATTACTTTTTCTTCCACTTTAATCAAGGCCTCGTGTTGTTACTTAAACTGTACCTCGTATAGTCATGATTGGTCTAATTAACTAAACGTCTTAAACTGCAAGTTAAATAAAATCTACTAGGATGAACCAATAGGCATAAAACTATTTACTTAACAAGTAAATTATTACATCATTACAAATTATATTTATTAAGTTAATATTTAACTTTTTAGAAGAATTTTTTTTGTAACATTTGATATAGTTCAGATTTACTTGAAGTAATATTTAAATTCAACAAATAAACTAACATAGAATAATTAGTAAAATTTATTATTATGATTATAATATTTTATTTTTAATTTAAGGATCGGACTGGCACGCGACCTATTGATTATTATTATTATTATTATGATATGTTGGTGGTGGTTATTTGTTTAATGACAACGAAAGAAGCTTATAAATAAACACCTAATGCATGTAGACCTATTTTCTGACTAATAATTTTGTTTATTCTAGAAAATACTCTATATTTTGTTTAAATATTCAAACTACGATTTTACAATGATTAATAAAAATAAAATTAAAGGAGATGGTAATAATACATGATCAACATGATACGTCTCATTTTCATTGCACAACCTAGTTTTTGCATTTATGTGCGTTTTTTTTTTATGAATTTTTAGTATTTTCGAGGTACGATAAGAATAATGTAATTGATAAAATTGATGATGTTCCATTCAACTTGATATTTCGATTTTTGAATATCTATACCACCAACCATCCTCCCCGCCAACCTCATGGAGGATGTCGTTTCACCGATAATCTAGTGATCCAACCACCCAAATAAACAACACCAGCCATGTAAGGCCTCCCAATGCGAAATTTCACACCCGATTTATATATCTGGACCAAATATATTCCATGAACTCTTAGATCTACCTGATTTAAAGTTTATTTCGCATAAATAGAAGCCAAAACGAGCCGATCGAATTTGAAAGTTCCGTACAATACTGTCAATAACTTGGATAAATAGCCTTCAGGTGCAAGAGTTCCTTTAACGAGAAGACGAAGAGTTCTCATAATAAGAAGACGAAGAGTCCCCATTAAAAGAAGACGAAAAACTTCCAATAAATATAGAAATCCTCATCTCTAAACAACAACCACATGACAAAATTCTAAACTACTAAAGAGAAATTTACCGGAGAGATTATATCGGGCAGCGCCATAAAATACGACCGCACCGATGATTATATTAAAATAGCGACGACTTTTAGAGTTTTTGTTTGGGAAATAGTGACTAATACTATATTAATTATTATTTATTATTATTATTATATATTATTATTCAATATAAAAGTTTGTAGTGTCCTCCCTAATAACCAACTCATCCACATTGCACTGTTATTAAAATCGGATCGGACCGGCGGTCCATTGGGTACCTGATTCTAGCCGATTCGATCTGATAAAATGTTGGTAAGGTAAGTAGTTAAATCCAGTTCAGACAGATTTGGGCGAATCGGTCTAATCGTTGATTTTTTGGTTCACGTCTATAAAAAAAGCGCAAAAAAAAAGGTAAAGAAAATTAGAAGAAAGTTAGAGTGGTTGGATGAATTAACATTACTTTTTCAAATATTGGCTTTTTTTTTTAACCAACATTAGGTTTTCTTTTGAAAATATCGGACCTTTTTTTTTTTTTACTAAAAGTGATTAGGTTGAACTATGTATTTTACTTTAGATAATTAGGCTAAGCTAAAATATTAATTTGTACTAGGAGCTGTACCCGCGCATCGCGCGGGTCTTATGTTATTATATGTCAAATTGATCAAATAATATATTTTAATAATTAGAGTTTTATTTTATTTTAGATTATGTTGATCAAATAATAATTCTAAATTAAAATAGTTTTAAGTAATAATAATTAATGACAAAGTAAAAATAGTTTAGAATATGATTGATATATTTATATTAAAAATTGATTGTATAGTGATAAGTTATTCAAAAGTTAAAAAAAAATAGAAAATTACAATTTGGAAAAAAAATTGTTAATTGTAATAATAATAATAAGAAAATCATTTATTATTAATTCTTAAAAAGTACAATTTTAATAAAATTATAAAAAGTAAAATTTATAAGTTATATATTTCATTTGTCTAGTCTTGTACCAATAAGGATTGAAGATAAAGTTATAAGAAGTCTGAAAATCCGAGTAGACCTACTTCAACCCAAGCTAAATAATTCTTCCTAAAATTGTGCCTGAGTCGAACCCGCCAAAATTTTCTTAAACACTCGTATATTTCACTACTTTTTTTTTATAATTACAATTAAATTGCTGATGTGTCACTCTCTTATTTGTTGACTGTGCTTACGTGGCGAGCTGAGATTAATAAACCATCAGATTTAGATTATTCATCTAGAATTTTACATACATATTCTAATAAACTCGTTTTTGTACTTTAATCTATGATAATAGATGTTTTGAAAAGAAAAAAAATATTCAATAAATAATAATAACGAAAATGGTATGTCCTTTCATAAAAAAAAAATGGTACGATTTTTATGAGTAAAGTAAGGGTTATCCCTACCCTAACATAGCACAAAGCCCAATTGCCCACAACAATATCCAATATTTTCTGCCAAGCCCACCACGAAGCTAGGTGTACAATAATAAACCCTAAGAACTCACCAGTCACTCATACCCTTAGCCGTTGAAATTCCCTTTCCCATCTCGAAATTAATTTCCACTCCGCTTCATCGCTCTCTGTCCGTCTCCCACCACTCTCACCACCGCCGCCCTCATTTCATTTCACACCAGCTCCAGGCTGGTTGAGGATCTCGCAGATCTAGACGCCGATAGTAAGATCTACATCGTCGAAATTGGATTTGAAAGGCCTCAACCCTCGCGATACCACACCGTTGCCACGCCACCGCGCCTACAACCACACAACAGAAAGTAGGGATTCACCAATGGCATAGCAGTTTTGCATCACAGTCGGCCTTCGCCTAGAGATTTAAGCCTCTGCTTACTCCACCTACGGTAAAGTCATCTCTTCAACCATTTTTGTTCTTGCTGTGTGTGAGTGCAACTATTGTATTCGGAATATATGATGATGCAATTTTTTACTCTGAAGGGTTTATGTGGTTTCTTATAGTGCTGAAGTTAAAGATAACTTAATTATAGAGGAGAAGGAAGTCGAACCGAAATGCATTGAAGATCAAAAGAAGGTAACGGTGGAGATGTTTTAGATTCGCTCTTGGCTGAGGAATTAAAAATCAATTGTAAATAACATGTAGAAATTAATACTTCAGTAGTAAATGCTCAGCCTCCTTGACTTTAAATATAGATAGATTTCATTTTTTATTTATTTATTATAGGCCACTTCTGCTGCTGATGTGTCAAGCAGATATTTTATCTCTTGGCTAAAACCATCCGCCTTAGTATATAGTGCATGTATATAGTATTTATGATATATGAAGTAACGTATGGACTATGGAAGTAAGGAGAGTTTCACTACTTTTTTTTTTATAATTACAATTAAATTGCTGATGTGTCACTCTCTTATTTGTTGACTGTGCTTACGTGGCGAGCTGAGATTAATAAACCATCAGAATTAGTATATACTAGCAGCTTTACCCGCGCGCCGCGCGGGTTTTTTTTTTTTTTTTTTTTTTAATATATTTGTTAGATTGGATAGATGTTTTTTTTTTTATTAAAAGTAATAAGACTTTGAATTAACAAACGATCATAAAAAAATATTATTATATACATTTAGACCTGGTTATTTACATTTTGTTTTGGCGTTTTTTAAAATTTACCATACTATGTGATTTATTTAGTTAGGAATAATATTTTGTAAAATATCAAATGTATTAAATAAATCATGACTAAATATAAATTCTGAAAAAGAAAAGTGAGCGTGTTTAAATATATTCGTCATAAAATGTATTTCATTTCCTTTTATTATCCTTTTATTTTATTTTTTTCATAGAATAATATACACTTAACTTTATGTTCCTATAAATCAAACTTGACGATATATTTTGTTTCCTTTTACTATAGGAATTAATTAGTTTTCTTTTATTTTTGAATAATAGTATGCACGTTATATTCCTATAAATCAAACTTGACACCAATTTTAATACATAAACGTTACAATTTATAAATTATTATATTTAATGTGTATATTTACAGTGAAAAATCATTATATTTTTCTAAAAAATTATATTTATATTAAAAAATATTTTTGATTTGTCTACTAAATT
Source organism: Clarkia xantiana subsp. parviflora (assembly GCA_036873135.1). NCBI lineage: Eukaryota > Viridiplantae > Streptophyta > Magnoliopsida > Myrtales > Onagraceae > Clarkia > Clarkia xantiana. Next base: position 10,601,873 of record JAPTYO010000004.1, read on the forward strand.
TATTTTTATCAATTGAGTTTAATAAATATTACTTTAAATTGACATTATCTAAATATACAAAATAATCCATATTATGTATCAACTGAATTAATTTATAATTTACCATACTATATGATATTTAATTAGGGATTATATTTTATGGAATTATTAATTCAAAAATTTTCGTACTATGCAATAATTTCCTTAACAAACCATATATTTTGTGATTCCGAATATTCAAATCTTTCATCCCTTGTATATAATAATAAACACACACCCAAAAGATTCTCTTCCATTAACATCAACGAATATATATAACAAACCAAACATAGTTAATTTTCCTAAATCCTTAATACCCTAGCATCAGCAATCTTACCGATCATCATTTACATCTCTTCTATACCAACTTCTTCATTATTCCGTCGCTTGTATTTTTCTTTATTCTTTAATTTCGCAATAGGTCTTTCTCCTCCCTCTCTCTAGATTGGCATCAGAGTTTAGTGTATGGTGTTTAATGTAGGCAAATGACATCGTAGCAACGGCTGACGACGTCTGACATGCGGAGGATGAACGGCTGACATGCAAAGGATGAACGGATGACATGCTGTGGAGAACGACTGATTAGGATTTCACTCCTCATCGTCGCCACATAATTCAATTTGAAATTGATGTATTATATAGGGATTTATGCAGATTTTTGGTTCCAGATGCTTGCGATGACCAAAGACGGAACAGAGCTGCAAGATGATGTGGGTCAAGACTCTAGAAGGCTATATATATTCATAAAAAGATCTGATGCAATGCAAACAATCAACTGAAGTTTTGGACTTTAAATACATAGGTTCAGTGAATTTGTGCAATGAATGTTGATACTTCAACGTTTGCCTCCTTCTCTACCATTTTTCTGTCATTGATTGTTATTCATTCATAGCGTAACCGAACTATTTTGATGCTATTGATTGTCATTTATTATGTAATTGGAGGAGAAATTAAGAAAGAAAACTGCTGAAAATTACTAAAACCCTTATGTAAATGATGCTGACGTGGCAGACTGTAGTGAGGCAAAACCAGCCGCTTTAGTAAGATTAGAAGATTAGATTAAGATTGTAACGATCGAGCAACACAATAGAGAGAATGAGAAGTTTTTTTTTTTTTTTTTTTTTTTTAAGAATGAAATTGTTGATGTGTCACTCACTTATTTGTTGGATATGCTGATGTGTCAACCTGAGATTAACTCTCCATCAGGATTAGTATATATTTAGATTAGATTAAGATTGTAACGATCGAGCAACACAATAGAGAGAATGAGAAGTTTTTTTTTTTTTTTTTTTTTTTTAAGAATGAAATTGTTGATGTGTCACTCACTTATTTGTTGGATATGCTGATGTGTCAACCTGAGATTAACTCTCCATCAGGATTAGTATATATTTAGATTTAGATTTGTAGTGTAATAAAAGCGTCGGTCGACCGCGTCCGACCAACTGGAAACCACACCCTAAGCTGGTTAATAACCATTATAATATTAAATTAATAACTATAACTATAGGTTAACCGTAAAGATAAATAAATAGTGAGAAATATCATAGTTGTTCTCTTTTTTCACGGCCATTACCGACCCACACCCAATGACATGATAAGAAACTAGGGCACAATGTTCCAGCTGCTCTTAGAGGCTAGAGCACCTCCAAAGGTGAATTTCTAGTTTTTCTACCTCACCAGCAACGTCATTGTTACTGTTAACTCATCAAAGTGAATTAGTATAGTAAAATCAAAACTCTCTCAAATAAAGGTCCCCAAGTTTCATTCTTATCAAAATCAAAACCCACATAATTTCATACTCTTAGTATATATTTCTTCATAAAAAATACTATACATAAATTAAATATTCTTATTTTTTAAACGAACATGAACAAACTAGTAAATGAGATTCAAGTTTTTGACCGACTTAATTTTTTTTTTTTTTTTAATTATGTACAAAATCATAAAAATCTAATAGATTTTTAAAAAAAAATAATTTTACATATTTTTTCTAAATTCGTCAAAATTTGTCAATTTTATGTCAAATATTCGGATTCCAACTTTGACCGACTTGTGTGTTCATCCCGAAAGTTGAAACTCGACGTCGTTTATGTAATAGTTCAATTATTTACCTAATATAATTAACAAAATTATAATTCTTTTGGTATTTAAAAAATAATATAAAACATATATGAATAATATATTAATCAGATACATGTTAGTATAAATCAGTTATATGTATTAATAAGGTTTTTCACTAATGATTTGTTATATACGTAAATTAGAAATATACTATATATCACCCTACGAAAATAATTTTTACAACAATGTACCATATATAAATAAAATATCATCATTTGATAATATAATATAATAAATTAAACGGAAATATATATGCATTAAAATAATATAATTTTTTAGTAAAATATATTTGATATTTAATAATATAGAGTTCTTATTGTATTTTAAAGTTCAAAATTGATGGTTGTGCCACAAAGTGAAATATAAAAAAATTGAGTCGGTAAGCTCTAAAACCGATTCAAAGTTAAAAATTATTAATTTTATTTCATATAATTATTTGACTTACTTAATATTAAAAATGATCGATTACGACTCGTGTCATTATCTTATATAATCAAAGAGATATGTAAATAATTAAATAAATATATTAAAAAGTTAGCACTATCATGAACAGTAACATAATATTTTATTCCATACAATAAGTAAATTATATTCAAATATATATGCATTAAAATGGCATTAAGCTTTGTTTTACCATATTAGAACTGTAGAAGGCCTTAAGGAGTTGGCCTAAAAAATAATAACATATAGGGATTAAGTACATTTTCATACCACTTCTTTGCACAGAATCCACTTTTGGTACCACTTCTATTTTTTTGTATACTTTTGGTACCAATGTTTTCAACTTTGTATCTTTTTGGTACCACCGTTAACTTTCCGTCCAAATTGGCCGTTAAGTGGCATGTGCGATGCACGTGACCGCCCTAAACTTTTGAATTTGTTTCAATTTAGTCCATCCAATGCATCCCTAACTTTTAATTTGTTCAATTTAGCCCTAAAATTTCCAAATCGAACCCTTGACCCAAATTGACCTAGCCGGACCTAGCCTAGGGCTAGGTCCGACCCTGGGTCGGGTTCGCCTGGGTCAGGCGACCCTAGGCTAGGTCCGACCCTGGGCTAGGGTCGCCTGACCCAGGCGAACCCGACCCAGGGTCGGACCTAGCCCTAGGCTAGGTCCGGCTAGGTAAATTTGGGTCAAGGGTTCGATTTGGAAATTTTAGGGCTAAATTGAACAAATTAAAAGTTAGGGATGCATTGGATGGACTAAATTGAAACAAATTCAAAAGTTTAGGGCGGTCACGTGCATCGCACATGCCACTTAACGGCCAATTTGGACGGAAAGTTAACAGTGGTACCAAAAGGATACAAAGTTGAAAACATTGGTACCAAAAGTATACAAAAAAAATAGAAGTGGTACCAAAAGTGGATTCTGTGCAAAGAAGTGGTATGAAAAGGTACTTAATCCCTAACATATAATATATACGTAAGTATGATGATGTAAATGGATGCGTCCACTTGGGCACTATTCAGAAGCACTCTAGATTCTGAATAGTTTTGTTCCGGCCGGAGTTAGATTACTCCCTCTCTCGATCCAAAAACTGAAGGGAAGTCACTGCTCTTAGCAAACTTTTTCATCGGTCAAGAGAATGGAGCAACTCTTCCTCCAGTATACGCCTAAGCCTAAGCCAAAGCCAGAAACCCCACCACATCGGATGACCTTGTTCAACCTCGTCTTAATTTCACTCCTCGCCTCCGTCTCGCCAAATCGCGGAGTCCGCTTCACCCACTCGCCCCTCACGGACCCCCCTGCACCCTCACCACCACCACCACCCCCGAGCCCACATAAAGACCCCCCCACCACCACCACAACCACATCCACATGTTCCCACGCGCCCCCACGCCCCCTACGCGCCTCCACACGCGTTACACGCGCCACCCACGCCCCTCACGCGCAGTGCACGCATTGCCGTATGCGCCGACGTGCTCCTCTACGCGTCAGGACGCGCCTCCACGCGCCGCCGCGACCCACCTCTGCTCCCACTATGTTGTGCGCCGGTCGCCTACGTCCCTCCACGCACCGTCGTGGATGCTGTTCACCGCTTTAAGCTCAAACTTCACTACATCTTGGCGGTACAACCTACTACCCTCCCCCATTTATCCCTTCCAGCTGAACCCATGGTTCGTCAGAACCAACACTCCGTTCTCGGAACAAGCCACCGCATGATATTTACCCTTCTGGATACCCACGATACGCGGTTGTATCTCATTTCCTTCTCCTAACAGCGAAGCAGAGCATTTCTTTGGCACCCCCGGCGTGCGCAAGTCCTTCGCGGATGTTCCACAGGCATGGGTGCTTCGGTAGACTGGTTTCATCCAGCCCCTACCACTTAGAAATCTCTGCACCGGTCACGCGGTTATCCTTGTTAGTCTATGGAGTTGTTTGTGTTTCCGATTTATTATGGGTCTTGTCTGGTATCGCTTGGTGTGCAGGTCCTCTATTAGCTATGTCGCTCTTGATGAATGTTCTTCTACTCTCCGAAGGGCTACGAGTGCCGCTGTATCAGGTGGATTCCTCCTCTCCAAACTTCTATCATTTGTTTGGGGTCATCTCTTCCGTTAATCCGTTATCTTGTTTTAGTCTATTTACGTTTAGTTGTATTTCTGTGTATTGCTCTGTTGTTCTATTAGTACATGCTCTACTAGGTCGGAAATTGGTTATTAATCAATCTCTCCAAAGTGGGTATTTTCAAATTTGTAGTGTGTAATAGTTATTATTTCAATTAAGTTCGACTTTCATTAAAAAAAAAAAAATGACGTAAATGAATGAAAAAAGAGCCGAGGAAACAAGTATAATATAGTTAACTTGGAGAAATATGACCAGTTAAATAAAGAAAAATAATAATACATTAATATTTAATACAAAAATGTCAGCAATTTATTTGGAGAGATTAAACACCGATTAGGCAGCTCTTTCCCCACTATGTCCGCTGGTTTTCTCTGTCAGTAGTTGCTTTGCTGCCTCCTCCGATCAATTAAGTCGTGATCCATTTTTTCAAGATTCCTTCTCTGTAATTACAGCGTCTCTAAGTGGAAGCAATTGTACTCGTGTTCAAGGAAAAGCTAGCTAGGGTTTCAAGCTTGCTTCATTTGTGGAACAGCAACAACAAGATGGAGAGCGTTCTGTCGACGAATGACAAGCAGACCATGATCTCGTCCTTCCTTGAGATCGCCGTTGGTCAAACTACTGATACTGCCCGCCAGTTCTTACAGGTTCGCGCTTTCTGCCTGCCGTATACTCTCCAGCTTAAAGAGCCTTCGAAAAAGTTCCCTTTTTACCAGTAGATATGATTTTGGGATGCGATATCTTGTCATTTTGCTGCTAGAGACGTGCGATTTAGTTGAAGTTCTCTCGACCTGATTGTGAATCTACAGGATATGATGAATATATGGCTATCACAATATGGTGACATTTTCAAACTTTTGGTCTTTGTTGGAGTCTTATCTACTCTATTATGTGTTCTGTGTCTGCAACTCTGCATCGCTTAGCATTCGAAAATTTTAGCATTTGGATTACGGTACATGCAAAAGCAATGCCATTGCACTGTGTAAAGATCAAAGATTTTGCATTTATCTCTTCCTTGTGCATATACATTGTTGCCTTTTTTCATGCATGAAATAGCAGATTTCTACTTCTAACAGGCAACCAGCTGGAAGCTCGATGAAGCAATTCAGCTGTTCTATGTTGGTAATGAAATAGGTGCGACAACACAAGTGTTGCCTTCTTCCTCAGTTTATGGTGGAAACTCTTTAGCAGATGGACCTGCGGGAGGGTATAGGTCTTTAGCTATCCATAGTTAATTTTTTTTTTCTTCAGTTCATAACTGTCTCACTGGTTCCTACTTTATTGCTCAGGCAGCCAAGGACAGATGGTGGAGTTGGCAGTTCTGGTATAATTGATGCAGATGAAGTGCGTGCTCCTTTGCCTGTTAAAAGGGAGGTTCTTTATGATGATGCAATATTGTACCCGTATGTTACCCTACTTGTATCTTGTACATTTTTATTCTTGGTCTTAGTTGCTTTGGTGGGAGATAGTGTGCTCAATGATTGGCCATGTTATAATGTAGAGGATCGGGTATGGGTATTCCCTCACGTGGGCCGGCCTCGGTGGTTGCTTTTCGTAATTTCGACGAGGAATTGAAACACCCTGGTGTGTGGGAATCAGAACAGGGTGCCACATCTACCGCAGAGAATCCTCGTGATAATCTTGCTTCCTTATACCGCCCTCCATTTCATTTGATGTTCCGTGGGTCTTTTGAGAAAGTAAGTTTTTGTTTCCCTGATTACTGCGCTATCTTGGTGACCTAGTGAACAATTTTTTTAGTATTATTAACCAATGCTGTTAAATGAAGTCGACTTCCTTCTCTTGCAAATGCAGGTTTCTGTTCAATGTTGTAGATTGATAATATTGACTAACTGTTTTATTTAGTATGAAATGCATTGTAGAAGCTATAGTCTTGGATCTGTTTTTTGTTTATGCTATATAGTTTTGCAAGCTTATAATTATATGAAGTTCCGATTTTCCTCTAGGAAACTGTAAAAAGTAGCACTCTCTTAGTGCGTTGTTCATGATATATAATTATATATATAGCCATATATTATATATATCTCTATCTTTTAACAGTTAGCAAGAGATATTTTTGAACAATATACAACTCTTCCATTTATCTTCTTCTTTGAAGCTCTCCTTTGGACTCCAGAAAGAAAGGGACATGCTGTCTAGTTGTATATTCGTTTTTCTATATCTGCTGAAAGGAATCTTTTAGTTGATCATATAAGCAACCATTATTGAACGTGAGATCCTTTCTGGATGATGTCTATTGTCTATATGTAATTGCAAGCATGCATTTGTGCTCTAATTTGACATATATGTATTCATGTATATGAAGTCATTTAATATGGCAAACAGGATACTAGTGGTGCCAATTGCCATGATCACCTCATTGACCCATATGGCTTGTAATAGGAAGTTAGGAACATCATTAACTATTTAGCATGGATTTTTCCAATCTAAACATATTTTAGCTTAGCTACAGACTATTATAGGCACCAAGAAATTGTTCTTGAGCACGGGGAACATACCTTTCCAAATTCTTCAGAGCTAGCTTCTTTTGGTTGAATACCTTTGACTTACTATTAGAGGATGAGGACTTACAATTAGAGAACCGTTTTCCTTAACATTTACAGGGTATAGTGGAAACTATATAGAGTGGTAGCTCCTTGACCTCCTTATAACAGCTTCCTTAATTATGCCTCTAACCCTAGATAATATATCTCTAACACTCTCCATCAAGCTGGAGCATACATATCATCTGCACCAAACTTGTTACAAGTATACTAACCCCAAGAAACGCTAAGGGCTTTTGTGATAATATCAATTAGTTGATTACTAAAACTAATAAACTTGGTTGCAATTATCTTTGAGGGGATCTTCTCACGGTTAAAGTGGCAGTTGACTTCTAGATGTGTTGTTCTCTCATGGAAGCCTGGATTTAAGACTGTGTAGAGTTGCTTGGTTATCATAGCTCTTTAAGAAGTTGTTTTTCTAGGATTTGTACTCCCGAAAAAATTGTAACAGAAGAAAAATAAAATCCACTACTTATATGACAAGTGCAGGCTAAAGCAGCAGCATCAATGCAGGATAAGTGGCTCGTGGTAAACTTGCAATCCACAAGGGAGTTCAGCTCTCATATGGTATTTCAGCTGCACACTATTTATTTTCTGTGAATTTTATTTTTATCCATTTGATTTTTTCTCATTCAGCTTAAATGATTACTTACCAAAAAAACATGATGATTTTATTGACTTGCATTTCTCATTGTTATTTGATTCTGTTTTCTAGCTTAACCGCGACACGTGGGCTAATGAGGCTGTTTCTCAAACTATTAGTACCAACTTTATCTTCTGGCAGGTAAAGCTAGTAGCTTTGTGTACATTGTTAGTTTTTTTACTTATCCTTTCTGTGTGTATGTGCATTATTTCACTGTAGAGCGAAGATGAAAGCTCTTTGTTAATAAGCACAACATATGCTATCACTCGGTAACTGGTGAAACTATGGTTCTAATTTGGAAAACCTGATTGAGAAATGCTTGAAGATGGTAAACATGATGGTTTAAGGTGATACGAATCGATTTCAGGGTTTGGGTTATTGACGAGCAAATTGTGCATTTTCGAAGATTTTTATTCTACTTTTTCTTACTATATGTGTATAGAACTAGAGGATTCATCATTTCTGTCTGTTAAAAATGGAAGTTTTTTTTTAATCAAATCAAACATCATCTTGCTGAAGTACTTGCATTCAAGAACATAGTAGGTTTATAGTTTCTATTCTACTGTGAGAGGTTAATTATTGCTCCATTGGTAAGGAAGACATTGTTTCTGATCAGGTGTATGATGACACAAGCGAGGGCCAGAAAGTGTGCACCTACTACAAATTGGATAATATTCCTGTTGTACTCATCATCGACCCAATAACAGGTCAAAAGATGCGGTCGTGGTGTGGAATGATCCAACCCGAGAGTCTACTTGAGGTATGATGCATGTATGTCCTATTGAGTAGAGTAAAGCAGCCACAAACGAAAACACTATGTTTAACAAACCAATTCGCCCAATGCAGGATCTCTTGCCATTTATGGACGGAGGTCCGAAAGACCATCATGTGACTCTACCACATAAACGTCCAAGAGAAAGGTCACTTACTCCTCCGCAAAAGTTTAAGGGTATGTTGTGTTTTCTGAGTCTTGTGCTTAATCATAGGGACATGTTTAGTAAAAGGGGTTCAATTTGCTATGGTATTGGTAAATAAGTCTTGTGTATATGTTGGTTGAACACAGATGAAAGCAAAGAAGAGGATGCAGAACTTGAGGCAGCACTAGCAGCTTCTTTAGGAGATTTGAAGGATCCAATTGTGATTGCACCTTCAGAAGGCAATGCTAGTATCAAAGAGGAAGAGGAGGCACCATCTTCTTCTACTTCTCCAATCAAGAAAGAATATCCAGCTCTTCCAGAAGAAGAACCTAAAGGAGATAGGAGCCTTGTGTGCAGAGTTGGAGTGCGTCTTCCTGATGGACGTCGGGTCCAGCGTAATTTCCTTAAATCTGATTCCATACAGGTAAAAATCACTCTTTTACATAACCTAACCTTGAGTAAGTAGTTTGAATTTGGCTTATTGGTGAGTGGTGAGGTAGTAGTAATATGATGATGATGATGTTTTGCATTGCAGCTGCTATGGTCATTCTGTTATTCTCATCTGGAAGATAAAAACAAGGTATTTAGACTGACTCAAGCTATACCTGGAGCATCCAAGATTCTTGATTATGATAGCAACTTGACTTTTGATGAGTCTGGCCTTGCAAACTCCATGATATCCGTCACCTGGGAATGAATTTATATGGAATCTTCTTAACTTTTTTATTATTATACTTTATGTATGGGGGTCGGTTAGTCACTTGATTAGTCCAACCGTGTTTATTATAAACTTTTATTTAACATTCATACGTGTTCATATATTGGCGTGGCTGGCTGGCTATGGTGGAAATTGGATTGGCTTGGTTTTCTCATTCACTCTCTTTTTTTAGTTTAAGTGTAATTAATTATGAATCAGTGCCCTACAACTGCACTCAACAGAACCCTTTGATTATTTGAAGGGAGATATGCTACTATGTCTATGAGTGACAATACTATACATTGGATACATCTCCAAGTACCCTATATAATAATGGTGCTATGTTTTTATTATTAATAATTGATCGTAGTAGGTAGATAAATATTCCCAATACCCTTTTGGACAAGTTTTTTTTTGTCACTGACCTTGAACAAGTAAAGAAAGTTTTTGCTTGTTATATATAAAGTGTATAATAATAAAATCATATTACAATATATATTATAAAATATATTAAATACTTTAATCTAATATTACATTATGTAGTTCATGTTAGTTGTAATTTTACATTACATTCATCTAAACGCCGTCCCTAAGATCACAACTATAATCAATATTCAACCCTATAAGATACTTATTAAGGCAACCTTTTTTATTCTAATAATTTACATTTTTCCAAGCTAACTACTTGACCCAATAATCGAGAAATAGAGACAAGGTCTCTTTGACACATAAAGATAAAAGTTGATGTCGCATCAAATCTTTTTGTCTTTAATACTTACGTGGAGAATCATGCCTAACTGATGCAAAAACAAGGTAAGTGAATTGGAAGTGTTAAAGTGTTGACTCTAGTGCTCTCTAATAATGCAAACAAATTGATTCTAATATACATTTGTCTAAACGAAGTATTTGAACCAAAAATGAGGAAATATGGGATAGACCTTTCATGTTGCATCATAGTTCTTTGCCTCTAAAAAGTGGATAGAGAATCAAGCTTGGCCAACAAACACCAGAAATAAATACTGTAAGTGAATCACAAATAATATTCGACTCTATAATCCTTTATTGAATCAGATTATTTGATTCTAATATTCCATTTTAGAATTGAATCTCTTTAGTCAAACACAAAAGTATCAAAATAGCTAGGGGCACATGTGTGATCATAAAAATGGCATTCATAAACATTGTCCCGCCCTTTTTAAGTGTCAAGTTGAATCTAGTATGTCAAGTTGAAAGATTCATCCGAGAAGACAATTCAGAGTGGAGGGAGGGAGGGAATACTGCATCCTGACCATATCAAAACCGTACCTACCTATCCTAGCTAGCCAGCTAACTAACAAGATAAAGCTAACACATACGCATCTCTATAATATTAATATATATATATGAAATATTATTACAAAAGAGCAGTGTGTTTTGGTGAGCTAGGTTAGGTGCCACAAAGAGCGATGGATAGATCCAAGTTGACCACACTGCTGAGGCTTGGTGCTGCAACAGACCAGCTGGTGCTGTTAGGGTTACGCCCTCCATTTCCAAGGTGGTGTTGATAAGAGGACGATATTGTAATTTGGCTCGCTAATGCATTATTATTTTTATTATTACTTGGCAGAGGCAAAGTCAAAGGCAGCAGAGATAAAGACAGATCACACTTATCTGCTTCTTCTTCATTTTCTCCTTTGTTGATCTGCAGCGAAATAGGGAACCAACTGTTATTAGCTACTATAATAATAATAATAATAATAGTAATTAAGTTTAATGCATGGAATATTAATGAGTGAAGAAGGCGGCAAAAAGAATGTATAGTCTCTCCTCCTGTATGGACACTATATAGTATATACCCTAGGTGATTTGACAACTCCATACCCTAGCGAGGCTAGCTATATCTATCTGCATGCAACCATATATGCACTGCTAATTAATGACCACCAATCTCCTAATTATTAACACTTTTTCAATATTTGTGCCAAAAGATCGATATATAAAAAAGGGAACTTGTGTATAGATTAGAGAGGCAGCCAAGCAACAGATAAGACGGCACGGTAAAAAAGAGAGAGTAAAGAATTGGTTCATCAGAAAAAGAAGATTATCATCTTTGCTGCAACCTAGCTAGCAATAGCATGCTATGAGGCTATATATACAGATCTGATGATGAACTGAACCACCCTAGTAGTATCTGTAGGCTGGCTAAGGGAGGAATTATTCAGATAATAGTGTACTTGGGATTCGGAAATAACACCATTAGCTTTTGCCTTTTGCTGCTGCTGCTGAGACTAGGCAAAAGCAAACCATTAGTATTTAGTTGGTGAATTTTCCTGTTTAAATATACTATTGATGAGAATTAAGTTATTACTAGTTTGGCCTTAATACATTCGTTTGAACAGAAACTATAAATGGGCAGGCCTGCACCTGTGTAATGCATCATCCTGCAGACAACCAGCAATTCATTTCATTTCCTATATATTTTTGTTTTAATTTTACTTTCAACCAACTTACTGTGTATTCTTTCATTCATTATGATATTGTGATTTTTCAAACAAATAAAGATTTTGAGATAGGTAAATACAAATTACTAAATACCTAAATATATCCGTTGTTCAATGTACCTATATATGTATACAACTCTCTTTCGCGTACTAGGCTTAATGCGACTGCCATTCACAGAATTCACTCGCTTAAGGAGTAATTAACTTAATTAGGAAAAAAAAATCTCATTTTAAACATAACTCAATCTCTTACAAGACTTTTATTTTTATAGATTATTTTATTGATTTTAGGGTAGTTTTACGAATTTTGTTTCTTCTAATAACATCTTGATTTGTGTGAACAATTTGACCCGGTGAATACTTGAGAGCAAGTTGATTTAAATAGTTTTTATCATTAGTTAACTTGGTTAAACTGTTCATCTAAACCTGTTTTTAGAAAAAAATATCGTCATAAATTCACCCGACCAAACCATTAATAAAACGATAGGTTTTAGAAAAATACTTATATGTCACGGCGACTGTTATGGATAGTTATCTCATTATAATATAGAATATATTATATATACTATTAGTAATATGGTTAATTTTTTATTTTTATTTTTATTGGCTAACTAGAATATGTTATCTTCCATAGATCGAACTGTTCTAATCATATTTGAGCATAAATAAAACCAAAAACATATATTTGAGCATATTCAGTTATTAATTATCTAATTTATTTAGTTATCGGATATCATGATTCGCTTTACAAGAAAGACTAGGATTATTTTTCCCTTTAACGAGTTTAACTATCCATCACTCTATTCAGGCATTGATCTACATAAGCATGAAGAGGTCAGTTGGACCCCTCAACTTTTTGTAGTATATATTTTAATCTTAATGCAATCTATTGGAAACCAATTATTTAAGTGAGAAATTGAATTAATTACCTGGAGGAGAGAATTAGTAGTAGATTGTTGTTGTTGGGGTAATGGTGGTGATGACTTCAACATATCACCCATTTGCAGTTGCACTAGTGTGGGTGGTGGTGGGTGCTGCTGCCACCCTATTCCTCCTCCTCCACTAACACCATGATCAGCCATCATCTGCTGCTGCTGGTTTAATATTCCATCATCCTCATCATAACTACCGCTGCTGCCATACATGTTGTTGCTGCTGCTACTGTTTAGTCGATGCAGTAGTGCCTCCGATGACATTTGACTGCTCCCATTCAACTTCTCCATTCGTGCCCTGATAAATAGATGATGATGAACAAGTAAAGTAATTAAGTGTCTCTCCAGCTACTCCTCGCGTGGAAGAATAATATATAATTAACTTAAAAAGTAGAAATCTTTTAAGTAGTTAACAAACCTTTTAAAAGGTTGGAGGATGGTGTTGCAGGGACCACATTCTTGAAAACAACCATCTTTTTCTTCTTCATCATCATCATCCTCAAAATATGGTCTTTTGTTATGCTGCCTCGAATTTCTATCTTCTCCTCCTTGTGATGATGATGGAGATAGTAAATTGATCAATCACATAATCTTGCAAAACTCTCATTAATTAAATGTATTACCCTAATTATCTAGATTCTAGAGAGAGCAATTATATATTTTTGAATGAAGAAGAATCTGCTGCATCACTTGTTGGCAAATGAATAAAATAATATTCTTGCTAGATAGTGTGGGTTGACTAAAACAAAGATGATGATAATAATTAATTAATATCGAATAAAACAGGAAGCTAGCTAGGTCATATTATGCCATGCCAAGCTATGGTTTAGGATTCAAAACAGATAGGGTGCCATTAATTAACCATACATACATACCATGTCTGCAACTACTACTGCCTCCAACAAGGTCGATCCTCATGCTTCTGTACATCTGTTTCATTAAATAATATATATGTATATGAGAAAACAAAATCATGCGATGCGATAATATTATGAATGAAATGTAATTAACCTGAAGATGGCTCTTGACATGAGAAATAGTGAGGCCTCTCACGTCCATGAGCTGAAGAACAAGCTTCGGAGTCGCCCCTGCTAACAAAACAATTATTTACATATATATTGCAATAATTAACATCATCATCATATCAATCTATATAATAATAATTAACAAGACAAGACAAGCAAGCACTGACTATGTTGACCTCCAAGTCGATCCACTGCGTTGAGAAAACAACGGTGAAGCTCCGGCGTCCATCTCAGGCGAGGCATTTTAGATCTCACATATTGCCTCACTCTTCCGCTGCTTCTTCCACAGCTACCCATTTTCCTTCCTTCCTTGTAAATCTTAATTACTTAATTTTGATTTCTCTCGACTCTAGCTACTATATATATTACTATCACTGACTGATCACTGACGTACTAATTAATAACTAGTAAGAAGAGGATCATGGATGGGTCAACTTACTTCCTCTTTTTTTTTTGAGTGAAGCCTGAGCCTGAGCTGGAGCGGTGTTTAATAATAAAGGACAAAGAATGACTAGATAAATAGAGAGAGAGAGAGAGAGAAATGTAATGAAATGAAATCACGAGAAAAGGATTTGACAGGAAAAAGTAACTGCAAATTCCCTTCCTTTCTTTGAAATATGCTGATTGTAGTCTGGCCTGTGCCCATGCACCTGCACAAGCTACCTCTATGACAGTAAAAGAAAGAAAAATATGAAGAATTTCTGGAAACAAAAGAAAGATAGTAGTAGGTCCGTCCGTAATGTAATTAAGCTAGTTTTTGTGATCACGAGCGGTAGCTGCTGCTGCTGCTTTCTTTCTTCTATACCCTCCTTCTTCTCTCAAATCATTACACTCCCTGCAATTCAATACTGACTTTTTGAACTCCTTACTTTGACTTTTGCTTTCTCTCTCAAAACTAATTCTAATACGCCAAACCTGCCGCATCATCACATTTCACACCACGTTACACAAACTTGTCCATATATGCTCCTCTGTAACATACCCCCAGCCTCTTTAATTAATTAATTCAGACACAATATGCGTGGTACTACCCACACTACCTACCCCTTTTTATTTCAAAACCCAACAATACCATCATTATACGGACCTCATTATACATATAGATTATGATTATTAGTATTCTTTTTCCATAACATACCTAAGCTAGCTAGGACTAATTTAGTGACTATATAATAAACTATGAAAAATGAAACTATGTATTCATGTAACGATGGTGTGTTGGTTCAGCGCCTCATCTCCTAATCAGAGGTCAGAGATTCGATCCCTATTAGTGACTATGAGAATTGAAAATTGTTTATGGTCATGTAAGTTTAGGAGTTTTTTTTTTTTTTTTTTTTAAAAAACTTCAGCTATTCGGAGTATGACTTATCCATCGGTTATGATTAGGGTCGGCAGTGGTGCGGTGAAAACCAAATAATTATGGTTATTTGCACCATTTACCGCAATAGTTATCACCACAACTTAATGGTAATGAATTTTATACCATAATGGTTGTGGTATTAAGTCTATAACCGCGGTTATAACCATCACCGCTATTAATCCAATGTTATAATTCTTATTTACATTCCCACCATTCATTCGGTATAACATCAATTAAATTATGACAATTGATATTTCATCATAAATATTTGGTCCATTCATTTTATTCCAATATGAAAAAATATTATAAAACTCACAGTCTCAGTTCACTTCATTTGCAATATGATGCGTTGCGCTAGCCCTAGGTCAACAGACAACGAATCATGTATTAACTTCTGCTCCGACAAGCCCCGCTGCCCTGCTGAGGATTGCAGGTGATAGGCAACTGAATAAGTGTTGCTTAATTAAGTGAAACAATGTGATTGTGTTTTATTTGAATTTCGGGTATGAAACAATATGAATGTTTAATTTAGATTTCTTGTATGAAACAACTGCGTTTTATTAGTTTGAATGATTATGGTTAAATGGTTTGGTCGTGGTGAAAACCATGGTTATGGTTATGGTACGAATAACCATAATCGCAATGGTTATAGTTATGGTATGAGTAAAAAAAATGGTATGATTATGATACCTTCACCATATCCAGCCCTAGCTATGATTCGATTTATTTAGTTGGGAGCTCGTATTTACCTGAGTCTATGTCAAACTTATTCACCTGGTCAATTGGGCAATGCCTGGGACGAGCAAGCCCATGGTTCACCATAGCTAAACAAAATTCGAAATCAGTCATTGCTCAATTGGCCGAGTTAGGGCGCTCGACGAGACTCATACTAGACACCGTCTCCTAGACCAACTGTGATATGAAAACTATGGAAAAAAATTAAAAAAAAAAAACTGACACAAGATTTTACGTAGTTCAAAAAATTACCTACGTACATCCACGAAGCTGCAAAGTATTTTATTATTGACGAGTATCAATATATCACACACTAGAGAGAATTTCTGACGGCGACCTATCTCTATGTATTCTCAATGCAAATGATGAACAACTATGCCATCTAGAAGACCTAATATATATATTTATAATAAACAATATTTATTTCTAGAAATATCTAAATATATTCACTATGGGCCGGACTACACAAACCCAACAATCTCGCACATATATATATTTTCAGAAATGATAAACGGTCCGAAACTGAACTTCCGACATGTTCCGAACATGAGGGAAAACATAAATACCCTAAAACATGTTAAAATTTACAATGCTTGCCACTCAGACTGTATCGGAATTTATTGGAGGCTTTGCATCCTGACTTTTTATCACTCCTCATATATTTTAGATACTTTTTTAATAGAAGTAATTTGTAAAATAAAAGCAACTTAAACACCTTAATTAGTTGCGACGAGGGAAGTTGCATTCCTTATGCAAAAGTAAGAGGTGCAAACCGCATAGTTGAAGAAGAAATAGAGGAAGACAAGGAGGGGGCAGGAATAGCAATGATGGGGGGACAGAATGGAGAATTAATTGAAAAGAGATAAAAGTCAGTATCGTATTGTCCCTATTGGCTTGGCGTTGCATTTGTTTGTTTGGATTAGATAGATTATTAGATGGAAAAAGAAAAACAATAAGCAGCAACAAGAGGAGGAGCACGAGGCAGAATTAGCAGAAGTGTTTGAATATATATATATGATAAGAGAGAAATAATATAATATAATAGGCCAAAGCGTTGGCAATGATGGAGATTGACAGTGGACAGATGGAATGATGAAAATTGCTGCTGTCAACAAATGGAATTGGAAGTATTATTATTCTTCTTCTATTCTATACCTCTGATGAAAGTGATACAGTCCAAAACCCACCATTTATTACCAACCCCCTTCTCTCGCTCTATGTCTGGTCGCTCCCTTACAAATGCAAAGTGCCCCCACTTTACTTTTGCCACTGCCATTCATGCAGCAGGACCCGTCTACTGTAAGGCCCCCATCTCATATCACAATATTATTGGTCAAACAATTTATATGTATATAACTATTATTATTAAATCCAATTATTCTTCTTAAATTAAGTCATTACGGTGTACTCAACATGCTAATATGAGCACTATATATAATATTGATACCCCAGCTAGGTAATCTAATATTATATTAAACAAAATATGAAATCTTACATTGCTTCCATTATTTCACACACTTTCCAGACATTGAATATAACGTTTCTACACATGCATACAACAAGACAACTCAACATTATATAACACCTGATTGATATCACATTGATGAATTACGGGCGTCTAGATCTTTGCTTGAGTTGATCGTTGACACCGAGATATTTTCATGCCGAACCTTTCTTCTTGCTCATTTCCCTTTAACGGCCTGCAAGAATGGTGTACCAGGGGTGTCACCGGCGAACCCTCTACGATGCTTAAAGATGTGGAGAGAAACCAGAGCTTAAAGATGTGGAGTTTCCAATTGAGAGTTCTAAGTTACATTTGAAATGGGAGATCTCGAGCTCTATTTATAGAGTTCAAGACAGCTAACGACAATATTAGTCCATAATCACAATTTATTAATGAGCAATAACATGTTTAGGTCCTGTTTAGCATCAGGAGAGTTCGTAGTGTTAGTGGGATATATTGGTGTACGTGCGGGCGTCGGGGGTGCCAACTAGACGAGGCCTCTCCAAAGGCGCGGCTCGGATGTGGGTCACCTGGGCGTCTGACCACCCTCCGATCAGACAACTAGTCTGATTGGAGTGTTCCAATCCAACTAGTCTGATTGGAGGGTTCTCCAACCAAATTAGTCCATGGTCCGGACGGGTTTGCCCCCATCCGGACTATTTTGTGTTCCGAGATGTGTTTTGATGTCCTTAGCCATTGTAAGGTTAAAATTTTATTTTATGGTCTCACATATAGGGTCGATGCAACACCTAAACTGATATTTAGTACGATCCAATTGGATGTATATCCACCACACATCTTTCTCGGTCTCGCATTAGAATCACTGAAGACCCATTAGAATAAGGAGGGACTTTTATTTATCTATTTATATTTATTATTTAAGGTGTATTTTGTATGTGTATTTTTGGATCTATGAGAATTAGGCCCAAACGCATTTTGAGAAAAACTTTTAGTCTAAGATCAATAGATCAGCCTACCTTAGAACCAGATGGAGTGGCGCCTAATGTAGCATAGCAGGCGGCGACCTCAGAAGAAGCAAACTCACCAGTATGAACGATTTGTGTCAGTCCCCACAACGGGGCAAGTGACTTGTGGTGGCGTTGTCTCATCATGAACATTTTCAGAAATGAAGACAAGCGACATAGTAATACTAATACCCTATCCACTGAAAGCTACGGGCGACGCCCTAGAACGTCCGAACCCTTATGGGACGTAAACTTGAAAATTCCACATTTGTATCTAAAATGTACAAATGGACATGCAGTCTTAAAAGAATAAGAAGGTATATCCCATAAGAGGTAAATTAAACTCGGGGAACCATAATAGTCCGTAATGAGCCCATCATCGTAAAAATTCTATTACAACCCTTATATAGGAATACCATTTTACTATCTTCATTGTTTACATTGACATCTCTCTACATACACAGATTCTCATTGGAGGGAGATTACCGAGTTACTACTCGGTTTAACTTTTTTTGCAGGTCTAGATGCGGTGTAACCACTAAGCCCAGTTGAAGCCCATTCAGCAGATCCAACAATTGGGGCCCATTCGTTAGACCTTACGCAGATCCAATTATTCTCTTTCCAACGCAGTTTTACGTGTGTGCCGATCCCTTTCACCTTATGTGCCTCCGAAGGTTTATTGAACCAACTGTAACGCGAGTTGCGTTCCCGTGGGCGACCCGTGGTCGAAATCCGCCGGAGACGCCGTTTTGGGGAGGGCTTTAACCTTAACGCTCCCGAACCGAAATTGCGATGTAAATATAAAAAAAAACCTGAAAATACATTGACCACGCCACTACTTTCTTTCGTTGACCACACCTTCGTATTATATATTTCGGCTAAATATATTGTTGAGTTTATAGAGCAAGCTGGAGTAGTTTAGGTTCACTTTGGGTTGTCGTGATAGTTTTGATTTGTTTGTTCCTTTGTTTAATTTTTCTAATGGAATTATTTGTAATAGTTAGTCTAATTTTTGGATAATGTTTCTCCATTGTAAAACTCATAGTTAAACCTTTGACATTTATGTTTGGATTTCTCTTATTAGAGCTTTTAAAGTATTAAATGCACAATCGAAAGAAAACATCCAAATGATCCGGACCTACTTTGTTCTCTTTGTGATTATTCTCTGTTAGGATTCCGTTTTAGGGTTTCAATTTCGACATCTTCAAGGTAAACTCTGCACTAGCATTCCTTTGTCTGATTTCTTCACTGTTTCTAGCGTTATTCTTCGGGGCGGTTGCATCAATAATTCCCACGAATCTTTGCTCACGAGATACGGCGACTTCATGTAGAACTTTCAAATCCGATAATTGGACGAGATTAGTAGCTTTATTCCTTGTCCAATTACGCAAGCAATCATCATTCATATTTAAAGTTTCTTCTATTTCGATATTGTCTTGTACCTTATAACTGTGAAAGTGGCTCATATATCACTAATTATTTGTATAATGAAAGACCAGATTGCACCGTAACATAAAGATTATTAGAAATGAACTTATTAAAACGAACTTAGAATACAAAGCTAAACTCTCAGACTCCTTATCCTTATTCCGGCCACAAGACCTTATTTTCTTTATTAATAATTTGGGTGAAGGATTAGAAATTAAGCTAAGCAGCAGCTTCTTGGTCAAGTTGGAGGCAAATGTCATGAGGACCCAATATGTTGGAGAAGACAACGCACTTTTGCTGTGGGAGCTCACTGATTCTCAATGACTCTTCTTTGGTGAGAGAAAAGTCAAAGATATCGAGGTTCTCTTTCATCCTCTCCGTGTTGAAACTCTTGGGAACTATGCTTACCCCTTGTTCGTAAATCCATCTCAGTGCAACCTACGAAACCATGCAGCTACTTAATGAGACGAGACAATCCATTAATGTTAGTAATAAGACGTTACTCTTAATCGTTCGAAATTGCAGGTGAAGGCATCGTCACACACTTTTATACTACAACTATATATTAACATTCTTCCGATCACATCAACCTCAACCTCACTTGGTCGGTATTAAGAGTTTTTGGTCCGGCCATTCGGCTTTGACCTCACTGTAACATTTTTTTTCTTTTAATTGAGCGTCACCAGGAGTAAAACATATGATACTATGTAATAATAAGATGTATAGCACACACTTTTATACTCAGGGAGGAAGCCACATAGAGACAAGAGGGCAATTATCCCCCAAATTTTTTTTAATGATGTGTAACTTTTACTCTAAAATTTAAAATTATTATCAATTTAACCTTTTAAAATTTAACAATTGCCCTCTGAATTTTTTTATAATAATTATTTACCTCTAACACAATTTTTACTCCTGAATTTAATTCATGACTTCATCCCTATTTATACCTAGGGGTGTAAACAAGTTAAGTTACTCGTGAGCTACTCGGGATCGACTCAGAAAAAACTCGAATTCGGCTAAAAAAATTCGAGTCGAGCCGAGCACGAGTCGAGCTTTTTGGTATGCCGAGTCCAGTTCGAGCTTGATAATGCTCAGCTCGAGTTACTCACGACCTAAACGAGTTTCGAGTGTATAAGTCGAATCGGGCTTGATTCTTATTATTCTTCTTATTTAATAATAATTAATTATTATATAAGTCATCTGAGTTCGAGTTTATTCGAGTCGAACTTGATTATGTCGAACTTGAATTCAAGTTGAGTTCGATTTCAAAATTAGAAGTCGAGTTCAAACTTGTCAAATACTAATCGAGTCGAGCTTCACAGATACTCGGCTTGACTCTGCTCGTTTGACCCAACTTATACCACCATATATCAACCCCCAACTTATACCACCATATATCAACAAGTAATGATGCATCATGAGTTGTAATTAATATTACCTGAGCAGGGGTTTTGGAATGGTTAGCGGCAATGCGTTTGATAACCTCGGATCCGACAACACGATTGTCACCCCATTTGGTGTTGTTGGCGCCCAAGGGAGTGTAGGCAGTGATATGGATCCCCTTTTCCCTGCAAAAGTGACGGAGTGTCTTCTGCTGCCACAGCGGATTCATCTCCACTTGGTTGACGGCGGGAGGGTCGGTGGCCACGGCAAGCAGCTCCTCCAGTTTTTTGCAAGAGAAGTTACTAACTCCGATACCTTTGGTCAACCCTAGTTTCTTGCACTCTTCCATCCCTTCCCACACTGCTTTCATGTCCAATGGCAGTATATACTCGGCTTTCTCCGCCGGCATCTTCCGAACCTCCTTGCTCAACCCCACCGGCCAGTGTATCAGGTACATGTCCACGTACTCTAGATTCAGGTTGCTGTGTTTTTCATTTTTATTATTATTAATTATACGATGATAAATAATAGAGTTACAATGCTTATAACCGTTAAAGTTTGACATTAAGTACTTCTATTCTGTTCAATTTAGTAATCCAGTTTATATTCCTAACTTTTAATCTTAACAATTTAGTTCACAAATATTCAAAATTGGACTCTAGTTCACAATTGATCTAGCTAGAGTCCGACTCAGGCTGGGTCAGATCCTGATTAGGGTCGTCCAGGTATGTAGACCCTAATCAGGGTCAGACCCTGGCTAGGTCACTTGGACCTGGTCCGATTGAGAGTATTCAAAACTAAATTGTAAAAATTAAAATGTAGGGATATAAATTGAAGGAATAAAATGAACAAAATAAAAATATTTAACGGTCAAGTAACAGATGCATAAAAATTCTACAAATTGTAAATGTATGACACCAAATGTCTACAAAAAAAAATTGCACCAAAAGTAACTTTAATTAAATATATGACACCAAAAGACTATTTAACCCTAAATAATAACAGGAAAGATAAAGATTCTGACACTTTTCATACTCCGATGTTCTGAATGTGAGGGAAGAGAAAAAAACACCTTCAAAGTTTGCAAAAATTACATATTATGTCATTCTTTCACATGTCGGAACATGTCAGAACAATCTAGGTTCGGAATCCCATAGCTCAAATAATAATGGGTGGTTTGCATTGGTAGTTAGGTATGTACCTTAGACTCATCTTCATGGCAGGGACTATCATTTCCTTGACTGCAAAACTGGACCAGAGCTTGGTAGTGATGAACAGTTGGTCCCTAGATTTGATGAGACCAAGCTGAAGAGCCTCGGCTATTGCTTCCCCAAGAGGCTTCTCCGAACCGTAGGCAAATGCCGTATCAAAGTGGCGGTAACCCACCCGAATAGCATCCACAATGGCAGCCTTTGCTGTTGCTGGATCAGCAGGTGGCCACGACGAGGTGCCCATCCCAATTACAGGCATGATCTGCTCACCAATCTTCACATGTTCCATTATGTCTAAACTCGTCGTCTGATCAAGCGAGGTAGCTGAGATGAGATGCTACTTCTTATTCTCTCTGTAATGTAACCATTCATTTATATATATTGAGTGTTTTATCCAACGGTGGATAGACTAGCAAGCTACGGCATCATCTATTTTATAAAGTCAAAGCCGGCAATTTTGAACGATCTAGATGGTATTGTGTCATTTTGACCCGCCGTTAGCAAATGTAAGTTTTTTTTTTTGGCATATTAGAAAATGTATATTATAAATACATCATAGTATACTGCAGGATGTTGAAAAGTCCTGTAACATTTGTTTATTTGGGTTTGTCTAGCTTGCTTGTGCTCTATAATTATAATAAGTAGCGAAAATTCATTTGTGGAGTTCGGTATTTATATCGATTAATATATGGTCGACCGCAAATATTGTCAATTTTTTAACTGTTTCATTGTGAGAGACAATACATTAGATTTTACAAGATAAAATTAATTATATTTTATTCATTGCTTAAGTTTGATTTACCTACAACTCCGAATATAACTTCACGAAAGTACGAACTTTAACAGATATGCTTTTTTTCATATCTTGACACAACACGAAAAGTTCCATGTCTAAACAGTAAATATTTATATAACACAACTTAAAATTGTAAGTAGAGCCAAAATATAAAATTGATTTTTAATCTTCATAATTATCAATTTCGCTACGTGTCTTTATTCAATTTAAGTAAGAAAATTTATATTTTTATAAATTCGAGTATCATGCCTTTAAATCATTTTCGGAGTTAGTCCGATAAAACCTTCATAACACCTTAAGCGCAACAAATGACGACCATGTATACGCGTGTACCACATGTCAAAGTTTTGTTTATTATTGAGAGATTTTTTTGGCCAACATTATTGAGAGAAAATTCAAATTATGTAAATATAGATAAACGAAATTAACATAAATGGTGAACTGAAACTTAATGAAAGCTGGAAATAAAATATAATACTTATATGGTTTGTTTTTGTTAGTTGGTACCTCTCGGTTGATTTAATTATATATTCTTTTATAACTATTCAAAACTTCAAGTCGGCCATAATTAAATTGTCCGAATTTGGGACTCGCTTAGGCTTAAGTCATGAACTCAAAACATAATCTCCAAAACCAAGTGATCATATAAACACTCTCCTAAGATAGCATCTCGGAATTTGAACTCAAACCGCCCTACAATTAGTTTTTGTCGGAACCCAAGATCACGAATCCTTTGTAAGTGGCAGGGGAGTAATTTCACACAACATTGAGGTGTGTTTTGTATCAAGACAGAAATCGGATGTTTGGAATTCCGATTGTCGGATTGACCATCATTTCCCATTTTATAATTGATGTATCATCAAATATTTTTTTTAAGTAAAAAAAATACCGTTAGTGATTAGGTGTTATAATAAAACCAGTGGAATCTAATGCATACTATTTTCCTTAATTTTTTTTTGGCAAACTATTTTCCTTAATTGAAAAACACGTTTATTTATGTACGCTGTGATTATCCAGAGGGGTGAGTCTCTCATCGTCTGCAGAAGAAAAGAGAGAAATCAAATTCAAAGCTGGAGGTTAACGATCGGAGCAGATCTGATCGGGGGAGAGATCATCAAAAGAGCGGAATTTACACTGTTGATGCGAGTCCACCTGGACAGCATGTCCGCCGGCGACCAGAGTGTTCGGAGAGAAGATGAAGGTTGAGCCGAGCCGAGCCGGGAGAAGAAGGGTATTCACTCCGAACCGGGTTTGATGCCCTTCTTTCCTTCACCACACCATACTACTAACACATCAGGCATCTTCTCATAATCTTCATCTTCTTCGTTGATTTTCAGAGTCCGCAGCCAATTTGCGATTTGTTATTTGGAGGCAAAAAGGAAAAGACAACTTTTTGGGAAAGGAAAGGGAACATCAAAAGGAGGCTATCTTTCGCGCTGCTACTTCTTTCATACTGGAATTCATTGCTTGCTTAAGCAATGACCATGCCCTCCTTACCATTGAGGCATTTCATGCCTCTTACCATACACGCTGATTTTCCTAAATCCACCTTCTCCCTCACTTCTTCCTACCATGGTCGTCTTTCAAGAAACAATCCGCCTCCACCTTTCACCCACAAGGTACTCTCTCTCTCTACCACTAGATTGCTTTGATTTTCTGTGTCGTCCGGTTCCATTGCCTCCAAGATGCTAGAAATTCCGACTGAAATTGTGCGCTGCATCCAATGTGTAGACTCCTAGTTTAGGAAGAGATGTTGTTGTTCTTAGGAGGTTTGCAATTATTGATTACGCTTGCACACTCTTCAATTTGAAGAAAATGTATAGGAAAGTGTGCTTGATTATAATAGTTTCATATATAATACTAATATTATTATCTCCAGATCTCCAATTAGGGCTGGATAATTTACTAGATGTAGTTTCTGGGTGCTGTGATCAAAACTGAGACGCAGTAAATATCAGTCTCTACCTTTTTTTTTTGGAAAATTGTTCTTTAAAGAATGTATATTTACTTGTTATAATGATACAATTAGTCTTTATTTGATGTGGAAGGATAGATATCATTAATGATGCACCAAGATGGTGCTACTCATGAGATACAGTAGATCTTTCCAGGAAATGTAGATTAGAATCTGGAACAACTGCCAGATGGATGGTTTGTTCAATTCTTCTCAGAAGCGGAATGTCCTCTCAATATGTTTGACGGTTTTATTCTCCAATTAATATTTCCTGTCCATTTGGTGCTTCATGTATATAATATGATAAACACCAAACAGTTTGCATCTTTTTGGTTATTCAGTATACAGCCAATTTCACCCCAAAGAGCTTTTGCTGGAGTAGTAAGAGTTCCATTTTTTTTTTTTCCAAACTAGAGTAGTAAGAGTTAATAAGTCCAATATTTGTTTTAGATGGAATATATGATAAAGCTAAAGTAATTTGCATATGTAAAAGAATGTCATCTTTATAACTCGGCCGATTTGTTGATTAAATTGCTGTGGCCATATTATGGTTAGTTAGAGGCAGTGATATTTTCATTAGGAGTATGAAATTACAGCCGTTTGTTATGTCATGCAACTTTTAGGCTTTACAACCTTTGTGATGTTATAGTTGAAATCTCCTCAATAAGAAATTAGTTTTTTGACTTAGAAATCTACTCTGCATATTTTTTTTTCCTTTCACCGCTCTTATTTCTTGTTGGGTTTCACGAATGATTTACTAGCAGGGCCTCTGTTTTTATGTACTTGTTTAGTGGCTACGTGCGAGTATGAGACGAGATCAAGATTTGAGTTGTAGTTCCCGTGGGGAGAATGAAACACTGATGTTTGGCTCTGATGAAGATGTGGGCATTCAGATTCCAACACAAATACAAACCCTCGTGGAAGGATCTTCTGCTGTTCTAGTATCAGAGCCCAAACCTGTACCCGAAGTTGATTATTTACAGGTGATTATTTTATTCCAGTTCATGTCCCATTCTTTTTACTGTGCTTCTTAAATATATATTTTGTACATCCTGGTGATGATGAGGCTGCGAAAGTTTTCTCATCCACAATCTTATGAAGACTTGCTGCTGTGAAGTAGCTTTTGTTGAATTGAATGTTATACATCAGATTGCTTGAACTGCAGTTTCTCCGATCTAGTGATGGAATGATTGATTATACGACAGGATACATGGTTTTAGTGATTTTAATTTTTTGAGCACCAAATGTTAATATATCATTAATAAATCACCAAGAAGGCTTTAATCATTTCCAGAAGGGGTTAAAGGGATAAGCAAAAAAATTAAGGTATATTTTTGTGTCTATGAATACATATAGATCTTGGCCAAAATAAAAATAAAAAATACATATGGATCCCTTCTGTATCCTCACTATACCAAAAAGTTACAATTAAGTTTCTCCTTCTCGAGGATATTGTTGAAAGTGCTCTTTTTCCTCCAGTCATGTTCTGATGATTATTGCTCCCCCGAATTTGAGACATATTAAAATTAATTACATCCAGAGAACTAATTAAACCTGTTGGAAGTAACAGGAATGTGCTGTTCTCATTTAGTATAGCAAATTGCTTTTGATGTTTTGTTTTAAAAGGGATGTTCATTCTTATTTGACTTCTGCGGTGTCTTCTTCTTTGTTTTATTCTCAGCTAATGCTAGGTTCAATTTATGTTTTCTGCTACCTATTCTGCCAAGACTATCTACCTGAGATTGCATCAAAAGTCTTAATACCACTTTTAGTAGTTAGTAGTGTAATTTATCAAGTTATATTCATTTTGTCCACACCCATCGAGAAATTGCATTTCAATTTTGAAAGCTTATTTAGAAAAAAAAAAAGTTTTATTGCCCCTAACTCATCCTCTTGTTCCATGGTGGATCAAGAGTGTCTTTCATTTTCTTTTTCACAGACATTTTTCATCAGTAGCAACTAATATTCAACTTTCTTGTTTGATAATTCCTGCAAATTAGCTTCTGGAGAAATGACGTTTGTAAGTTTGCACAGTTATATTTACTAAGCAAACCATGCAATTAGGCAACTCTTTAAAACTTCATCCCAGGGTGACAAATGAGATCTGAGTTTGTGGCAACCAGCCATTATTTCAGTTTACTAAAACTTGTTAACTTTAAATCTTTGTTACTCTCTCTAGATCTTATTTCTTTACGTTTAATGTGTATTTACATCTCTCTGCAGGAATTACTCGCTATTCAACAACAAGGGCCTAGATCCATTGGTTTCTTTGGAACAAGAAACATGGGATTCATGCATCAAGAACTGATTGAAATTCTCAGCTATGCAATGGTGATAACAGTAAGTTGATCTAAATACGATCATCTGAACCGTATGCAAGAAATATTGTATGTGCTGCCCTTTAATTGCAGATGCCACCCACGATAAATTTGCAACTGATCTTTTGTTGGCTGAGAAGCTACATCATTGTGTTTGTATGAGGTAGATAATAGTAGGTGTATGGTGTTATCTATTAGGATAGGATATCTACCAACTTTTTTACAAGTTGAACAGGGTAATGACTTGGAATCCGGAGCCGAGCCGTAACACTTTTCATATTTGATATAGTATATATTTTTTCTTCTCTGATATTTTTTTAAAAATTATTCTCGTCTGTATTGAATATTTATGTTCAACAGAAGTCTGTATTTCATATAACCATAACTTGCAAAATCCTTTTTGTCCCAGAGTTCAGAAAAATATTGAGTATGGTGGTTGAATTTGTCATGGTTTTTTTTTCCAGAAAAATCACATATACACATCAGGAGCATCTGGGACTAATGCTGCTGTTATTAGAGGGGCTCTAAGAGCAGAGAGACCAGAGCTTCTGACGGTAATTTTGCCTCAGAGTTTGAGCAAGCAACCTCCAGAGAGCCAAGAATTGTTGGCCAAGGTAATTAACCGGTTCTGATTCCCCTGAAAATTATAAGTGATTTCCTACTTTCTGTTCTGTGGCAATTGTTGTTAGTAAACAAACCAAGGAAGTAATGTACACTTTAGTGAACTACAAACCAAGAAAGTAATGTACACTATTTCAATTTTCAACTAAGGAGGAAGGGAGATGATGTTATGGAGTTGAGTAGTGGATATGTGATTTGCAGGTGAAGAATGTTATCGAGAAGCCTTACAATGACCATCTTCCTCTGATAGAAGCAAGCAGGTATGTGGTAGTTGGCATTAAAGCTGAATTAATGAAGGGGGGGTGATGTAATGAGAGTGTTGAAATTGGGTGGTGCAGGTTATGTAACATGGACATCATATCGCAAGTACAGCAAGTGATCTGTTTCGCATTCCATGATAGCAGATTGCTCATGGAAACATGCCAGGAGGCCAAAAGTCTCAGGAAGATTGTCACTCTATTTTACCTCGATTAGCAGCAACTCTCCTATCCTATCCTATCATCTTATTTTCTTGTATACTACTACTACTACCCTTCTTCATTGGTTTTTTTGTAGATTTGTTTACTTATATAAAATATGGGGGCTGTTGGGATTCATTCCATTACTGCCTATTTGTAAATTGTTTTGATTAAAAAAAGGGGTTCAAAACCTCTTCTTTCTTGTTGAAATGAAATTCTTGTTGTACCGAGTGACTGATTCATCCATTCATGATAATTTGCTTCTGGGTAATACTAAATCTGTCATTTAAGTCAATGGGCTTGAACGGCCTAGCAATTTGTGCAGGTGATCGGAGCACGGCGCGATTGAAAATGTTTAGATATTAAATTGTAAAATAATAATAATAATAAACCGGGAGACTAAATTGTACAAAATAAAAGTTCGAGGCTGATTACGTCCAAGTCACGTGAGTATTTAACAGTCAAACGTAACAGATGTATCAAAAGTCTATAAATTACAAACGTATTATACACTAAAAGTTTATTAAAAAAAAGAGGTGTTGCAGTAAAAGTCAATTTTAGTTTAGTATGTTACATCAAACGACCCTTTAACCCTATTAATAAAAAGGCTTCCTTTCATTTGGTTTAGACAGTCTTTACTGGCTTGGAACAAATATAACAAAACACCACCAAGCAAACATGGAGAATACAATTATTAATTAAGACGAAGCTATTCATTAATTTCAAACGTATATAATCTCTAGAAATTCAAATGAATTATACCAACTGATGTGTAGGTAGTGTATACTATATGTCTCTCTCTACTTTACTCTACCAGGGATATACAAAGGGCAACACCCATACCAAGTGTTAGCGACACCAAATGAGTGAATGCAGTTTTGATTGAGGAGGAATTCCCGTTGTTATTCATCTCCGCAAGCACTCCCGCAACTGCTATGTATATGAATCCTCCTGCTGTAAATCCCTGTCAAGGACTCACAACTTAACTTACACATCATGAAACAAATAATAGTAACTAACAACTCATTCCCTGATTCCTCACCTCAATTAGAGAAGATTGTCCTGGGTCTTGGCCCCAAATCAATGCCTGAACATGTATGCAAGTTAGTAGTAGTAACAATTTAGCCAGAAATCACGAGTAACTAATTAATTCGACTTTCACTCTCAGTAAGTAATAGTAGAAATACTTACAAGAGCAGTTCCTGCTAATGCAACGAGAGCTGATAGAAAATTGAAGAAGAGCGCTTTCGATACACTAAAACCAGACCTTACCAATATACCAAAATCCCCAACCTGCATAGTTTGGTATAAACACAATTAACTTATTTTCAAGATTCATCTGAGCAGCAGAAATATGCAAATAACAAGACAATATGTTGATTTTGTTCTAATGCTTGACAGCGAGTCAGAATTAATTAGAAGGCTCGGCTGCGCTATTTCTATCCACAACCAGAACAGGAATATTATCACTTTAAATCAGAAATCATTAACAAATAAAGCAATATGGAGCCCATATATGATCCACACTAGTCCCCACATCAAAACTTGGTTTTTTGAGAGCACCTCCCAACTTTAGCCATATACTTCAGCAGGAGATAGATGGATACATATGTAACACTTTGACTTGGATAGATACATCTTGATTTTATGCTCGCTTCATCTTTAACCTGCTTTGTAAATATTATTTTTCCCTTATTTGAATTTAAGAATGACTGCTTTCTTCTTTTAACTTGCCATGGTTTATAAATAACAGCTTATACTAAAACTCTAACAAGCACTTTGTAGGAGTTACAACTAACCGAACCTATGGTACATCTAGGTACCATATCATAAACGCGAAGCAGCGGTACATTTTGTTGAATTCAACCCACCACCTTTATAATACATACATATATATAGAGAGATTGAAAATGCATATGCACAACATATGCAAATTTTATATTATCCATGTTTGCTGCAAATGCCAAAAAAAAAAAACGAAAGCATGCAAACCTCCTGAGGAAGCTCATGTGCAAGCAAAAACAGAGTCCTAGACCAGCCACCAACAGATCCATACAGAAGGAAAGCACTTCCTAAAGCCATACCATCAGTAAAGTTGTGCTGCCCAAAAAATAGAATAGGTTATGCTTATATATATGTCAAATTCATCAGTACGTGAAGTTGTCAAACTTGGATTTTTTCAAACAGTAAGAATATAAGAAAGAAATTAAACACTCACCACACCATCAGAGAAGAGATTTAAATAACCAAAGACCAGATTCGACGGTGGATGGAATTGCTCCTTCTCCTCTGAAGACACTGTACTTTTCGAGGCATTATCAACAACAGCTTCATCACTGTCAACATCTGCAGACCCTTTTGCGTTCTTCCTCTAAAAAAGCATACGAAGAAAGGTTTGGTACACTGTTGAATCTAAATCTAGGTCCCCTTATATTTACATCAATTAAACTTGCCTTTCGAATAGATTTTGATTGACCCGTTTTGTTTCCAGCTGAAGATTCGTCCATGACTTTCTGGAGTTCTTTTTTATCAGCTGACTTCTCAGAATTGACATTGTCTCCATTGTCAGATTGTGTCTCATTATTATCCTTGGCATCTGAACCATCAGGTCTCTCAGTTTTCTTGCTATGATGGTGATGATGACCATGGCTCCATGTATTGGCCCCTCTAGAATTATCTTCCACATACCTCACTAGCTTTTCTACCAGGAGAAAAAGCACAATTCCAGCTGCAAGAACCCAAAAAATTAATTAGGAATTCAAAGTGTATCCGGATCCTGTATTCGATTAATGCGCAGTACTATGAAGAGTACAAAGCCATCCTCTAGGAAATCCAAGAATCAGTTTCTAGCTTGACATTATTAATCAAGAAAGTTTTTTCAACTAAACATAAACTTCGAAGCTGATTTACTTTCTAGAATAAACCATTGAGCTAATAGTCAGAATTTCAGATACTGTCTAGAAGTCCCACCATTATACAAACATGTTCATTTTATAAACTTCGTAATCCCTGGTCCGTTATTTATTTCTCCTTTCTTGAGAATAATAAAATTTTAAATCCTGACCAGATATTCTCTAATCATATCGAAACATGTATTCCTTGGGGTTATGCTAACTTACCCAAAACAGAGATACCGACTGAAAGATCTTTAAGTGAATGTGCATGTCCTGAATGAGAATGTTCGTGACTGTCTACATCGTGCTCATGTGAATGGGAATGTTCTCCACCTGAAAAAGAAAAGCAAGTACAATCCAAATTACTAAAGCAAACCATTGAAGAGCGAATGATAAAAATTCTTTTCAAGTTGTTAACATATCAATTTAGACTCTTGTATATCTATATATTGGGCAATGTTTTATAATGGAAATTTCAGAATATCAACAACTTAAGTACTTAGAACCATGCAAAATAAAACACTAGACAAAAGATATATTCGGGAGTACAAAGAAAACGCACTATGCCCACAGCTTAATTTTGGTATTAATAACTTCATGAGGCGGAAGATGAAGGATGATGAAACTTGGATTTTCGTACCAAAAGCATGCGGTAGTTGGTGAAGAAAAGCATCCCCTAACATCGCTCCTGCCTGAAAATAGTCTTAATTATATGCCACGATCTGTTATGATTTAAAGTTAAAGGTTCAAAGAGAACTTATTAGAATAGCACTGAAGAATCTAACCCCAAATAAAGCAAGTGAATCTACCACTGCCCTCGATGGTTTGCCTTGTACTGCAGTAGAATTTAACATGTTATATGCTTGTGGTGAGGAAAGTTTCATATTGTAAGTTATTCGTAAGTGGGTCAGGAAAGTGAGCAAGGAGAAAGAATACTTAAACTATACAAACTTACCGAATATTAATGGCAAAATGATCAAGCAAATCAGTGAAGCCATGCTAACTAGAAAAGAGCACCCCAGTGCATTGACCCAAAGCTCTACAAAATAAAAAAAATAGAAAAATAAATACAAAGAGAAATTGAATTCATAACCCTGCAGAAACACACAAAGGGAGGACACTGTTATCACCCTGCTACAGAATTCCTAATGTGTCAAGATTAGCTAATAGCTACGAAACGAAGAATCTGATTGTTCTTATTTGCAACTTAGATAAGCTTTTTAGTATGATTTATATAGATATTAATTTCTTAACTATATCCATAAATAATTTCTCTTAGTGCTATCTTGGGTACGTTCCATACAAACATGGCTATCAACTGGACATAGAATCCGTTTGTTAGATTCTCTAGGCTAACTAACTCATACTCGAAAGTGCTTACGTTTGACATATATCACTTTCTAAATTATCTATTAAGAATTTCTCTTAGTGCTTTCTTGGGTACTTTCAGCACAACCGTGACTATCAATTTGACATAGAATCTGTTCATTAGCTTCTATGGGCCAACTAACTCATACTCGAAAGTGCTTACATTTGGCATTAACCTGTGTACAAGTTAAGTTCATCACAATCCAACCAGCATAGGACACTCTACGAATGCCTAAGACATCCTCAAACAGAACACGTAATTTAAAAGGTGGAACAAAATAAACCTTAGTCATGTAACTAGTATAGGAACTTTGACCAGCATATATTGAATATTCTGAGTGATCATTGCTAAGTCGGAGGAAGAACAAGAAGAACAAAACCACTACAAGTAAAACCACCTCCACAATTCAATTACGTTTTTTACGGAATTGAGCACAGGATGAAAGTCATGGATAATAAACAAGTTTGAAGAAGAGAGAAAATATGCAACTCTAAAGGTTTCTATGCCTTTAGGCTTTAGCCCTAGACAGATATTAGAAGGCAAAATCAATTCATGACAATATCAGCGCTGCTGCTAGTACAAAATTAGGAGGACTCAGGATTCCTAAGGAAACAAACAATTGAAGCTGCAGTTGGTGCAATAAATTCTGAAGCAACGTCCTATAATAGACACATCATAATATTCAATTTCTAGCTGTTTCTTTTTACCGCATCTAAGGGATTTTTCTTATAGGCAGAGTCTGCTGAAATGTAACTTTGTGGATGATCCTTTTCTCAAGCCTCATATTATGCCAGTAAACTTACATTCTTATAAATAACTCATTTGGGGTGTTAGAGCTGATTGGCATAGTCAGTAAGATAAAGAAAACACGGCAATTGGCACTGATAGGGCTATTCGGAGGAACAAGTTGCATAGCAGCATATAATATCAACTCTTCGGTGCTACAAAATTATCTAGTTTACTCTATAGCTTGATCTAATTATTATAATAAAAAGCTCGCGTGTGAGAACTTGCATACACCGAGAGAAATCAAAAGGAAACACTGTCCGATACCACAGTTAACTAAGCAACCAAAATCTTATCCTGCAAAAGCTAAACACACCCCTTTCTGAGTTGATGTCCTTGAGCTAATCAGATATGAGAATGTACCCCTTGATTAGCTATGCCCAAACCAAAACCAAAAGTTGTGTACTCCCAAAACATATTATCCCATGATTGAAGGATTCACTTCTATGGGGCCTACATTTGCCCAAATAGCTCTTCTATGCAACGGCAGAACATTGACACATGACAATCACTTTCTCGCAACAAAGAGAAGTATTAACAACCTAATCAATGAAAGCAAAGTAAAACCGGGCCGCTAAGAAATTTCATAATGAGATTGATCAATCACCTAAACCAGAGAGTTCCGATTTTCCAAAATGATGATCGTGATGATGATCGTGGTGGTTATGATGATCATGAGACCCAAATCCGTACAGCTCCAGATCCTCTTCCTCCGCTAATTCTTCCGGAAGCTTCGGGTCAGAAAGCTTGGCATCTCCGTGATGGTGGTGGTGAGAACAGTGATGGTGATGATGGGATTCGGAAGCAGGTGAAAATTGCTGGTGGCAGGAAGCCAGATCTAATCTCCACAGAACCATGAGGAGTGGTAAAGACAGAGACAGTGCCGCCATCTTTCGCATCTTCTTAGAAAGGAATGGCTTTGGGGCTGATACTGAAATGGGTTCTAAATATTATAAGAGGAGCGGAGCGTCTCTTGCAGACGCCTTCGAAAGTAAAAATTAAAACCGCAGCAAAGAAAAGGGACTATTATGACGCTGAACTTCCATTTCCAGCTAGGCTGGGTTACCTAGCTAGTCTGCAAGTGAAAGAATACTCTGTTTCGATTCGGTGATTAATTGAAGCCAGAGCAAATGCCGCAATTCATCCCACATTTTCACCAATGTCTACAGTTTTGCACCTATCCACAACAAAATATTCGAGGACCGGAGGATTCACTATGGTTAGAAAAATACTAAAAACTATGAATTACCATGTGATACTTTTAACCATGTAATATGATGTAGCACTTCAGCTCTTCATCCCTTAACCACCAGAGGTTAGGATTCAACTCTAGTAATGATCATAAGAATAAAAAGATATTCATGACTAACATATTACCCTTACGGAATGACGCTACTTGCAATGCTTATTCTTCTTTGTCTGAACTGATTTGTAATTCATCCAAGGAATTTGCTTATCTGACAAGAATTCACCATTCATCCTCATCTTATTACACACCTCTACGATCCTCGAGCAATACTCCATAGCATTTGATCCTTCTCGCATTTATAAGAGTTCAAAGTCCCTTCTCAAAGCAAAAGCATGTAATTGGACTCTTTGCTAAGAACCTTCTTCGTCTTCTCCTCCAATTCTATTTTGAATTAAATGCCAATATTCCTTGGCACAGAGCAAATTCTCCATTACAGTTGTCCAATTCCCATTATACTTGGGAATCTCCTACTCAACAAAGCTTGCACCAGATTCACCATCTTTAAAGTAAACAAATTGCAATTTCTTAACTTTTAGCTCTGATACGACTTGTTAAAGTTTGAATTTGTAATCTCTCAAGGATGAAAGGGTTTCAATCAGGAACTAGAGAAATGAAATTAAAGACAATGAACAAAATTAGTTTGCAGTACAAGTAGTATTAGTTGAAAAATGAAATGTATTATTTGACATTGAAGAAAAAGGTTACAACGGCTTAAATAGCCAAAATATAGCAGCTAAACCCTAACTACATGATGTCAACTTACTAAAGATCACTAAAAATTAGATGGAGCTGGACCTGTGTTTGTTAAACCGAAGTACTGAGCCGACCGGTTCAGAACTGCGAGCAAACTAACTTAACTAACTTTTGAATTTCATCTTCGTTTTTTCTTCTTCTTCTTCAGCTCTTGTTCTTCGATCATGAACCCAACACAGGCTTACTGGCAGTGTCACTTGCAGCCCGGGCATTGAAGGAAAAGGTTGATCATCACAAGTCATGGCACAGACCGCAGTGACGCTAGCCTCGTTCTTGTTTCGTGTTGTTTGAGGCAAGGCTTTCATCATTAGAGATTGGGATAAGGGTTCCTTTGGTACCACTTCTTTGGGCAGAATCCACTTTTGGTACCACTTCTTTTTTTTTGTACACTTTTGGTACCAACGTTTTCCATTTTGTACCCTTTTGGTACCTCCGTTAGAATTCCGTCCAAAATGGCCGTTAAACCCCCATGTGAGCTGCACGTGACCAAAAAGTAAATTTGGCTGGACGAATTTACCCTTAGGGATAAATGTTCATTTGGTACCACTTCTTTGGGCAAAATCCACTTTTGGTACCACTTTTTTTTTTTTTTTTTTTTTTTTTGTATATATACTTTGTTTTGCAGTCGGTGAACCTTATATTAATTACAGAACTTCCATTATCATCATACAGTTCTTCTTTAGACTCTTCTTTTGTGTACTCTTTGTCTGACACATTCGAAGAAATTTATATGTCGTTGTAAAAATCAATATTGTAATGTATGTATGTATGTTTCATGTATCAGTTGATATATGATAATAATGCGGTGCATAGTATGATAGATGTTTGTAAGTATTAGAATTTCGTGCAATATATAAGAAAATTATTTGTTCGTGGCGTTGAAATTAACTTTTTGTATTGTGAAAAGTATCACTATGAATTTAATAACGTTTTCTATAAACGCAAATAGATACGTCATTCCTTACCACTCTAGAATAAACATTTCGACACTCTACAACAATAATATAAACTTTTAAAGATGCGACGTTTCCTTTTGTTAGATCGAAAATATAAGTTGCAACATTACTAAGTAGGGCTCTGAACAAAGTTGGAAATGTATATATGGGACAATTCTATATCGAATCCATATAAACCCGACAGCAAAACAAAGCAAATATACAAAAAAAAAAAAAAAAAAAAGTGGTACCAAAAGTGGATTTTGCCCAAAGAAGTGGTACCAAATGAACATTTATCCCTAAGGGTAAGTCCGTCCAGCCAAATTTATTTTTTGGTCACGTGCAGCTCACATGGGGGTTTAACGGCAATTTTGGACGGAATTCTAACGGAGGTACCAAAAGGGTACAAAATGGAAAACGTTGGTACCAAAAGTGTACAAAAAAAAAGAAGTGGTACCAAAAGTGGATTCTGGCCAAAGAAGTGGTACCAAAGGAACCCTTATCCCTTAGAGATTTCCACAGACCAGTGCTGGATCAAAAGTGATGGTCCCTACCAAGCTCAGCCACAAGTGCATCTGCAAGAAAGAAATGTGAGCTCTCTCTGATGATAATCATAATGAGTATAGTATACGAAATCCCAATCGCCCCATGGTGCTGGTCATGAATATCTTTCCATTTACATGACATCGGTTTAAGGGATCAAACGCTGAACCGCTACACCATATTACATGGTTTCTTTAAGCAGAACATTGTTCTTTCTAACCTTTTATTATTAAGACTTGCTGCCAAAATAAGATTGGCCTTAACTTGCAATTTGTTTCCCAACGGACATTAACTAAGTGCAAACAAAAAGATTTCACATTTCCACAGGTAAGAAGTGAGTAGCCAATCAACCAAGGTAAAGATGATAGAGCAACTTAGCAGTGATTTCCATAAATGCTGTTTAGTTACAAGAACAGCAAACCAAAAGGCTGCATCCAAATCCAAGTGACCCTTCTCTTCTTGCCTTAAATAACATTACATTACAACACAAGGGCTGAGCTAGGCAGAGCAAAGCATATTACATCATCCTCCTCAATTGACATTACAGCGCATAAATCCGATCAACTTCAGAATTTGAATAGTCGGAAGGAAGCCACGAGTTGGACCCGCTTCTCTTAGCAGACTTGATCCTCTTCCTCATCGACCGTGACCTTTTGGACTTTACAACATAATAGGTCATTGTTCCCAGAACCAGTGCCATGATAAGTCCACCTATAACTGTAACCAATATTGCAGCCCATTTGTGTTTTCTTCCCACAACTATATATGACGAGGCAATGAATGCAACTGAAGTACACACAGAGGCCAACCACATTAGCTTGTTAATCACTTCTACCACCCGCCTCTCTGCTTTTGTCTCACCCCTAACCAATGTGATTTGAACCACCACAACAGCCAACGATGTGAACAAGGCAATTGCATTAAAAATGAAGAAGATTTTAAAAGAAGCACTCTTCACAACTACAGCCATTCCCTTATCATCATCCCCACCTGGCACTGTGAAAATAGCTGCAAAAGCTACCGTTGCAAATAGAACTGCCACCACAGTAACCGAGTTGGTCGCATTGTTTATCCCTTCTCGATGGAGTTTCCTTAGCTCTTTAGAAATATTATGCACGTTTTTATTGGTTCTCTTGGTCTGCTCAAGCTGAGTGTGGACATCATTCTTGATTTGAGTCACAGTGTTCCTCAGTTCATCTCTTGGTTGGTTCAGCTCATTAGCTCTGACAGCACCAGACCGTGCTAAGCAATCTCGTATTTCTGATGATTCTTCAGACAAAGGAAGACCTTCCGCTATGTCTAGAGCTGTCTTATGGTCTCTTGTTAGTGCGTTGACGTTCATATCTCGCAGCATCAGCAATTCATTGACAATCTGCAAGTAAAGATTTAAGTCAGATTAGACATAGAAGGACCAAACTTCTACCAAGAGAAGTCTTCAAACAAAGTGAAGGACTAGGTCCATCACACTGCTAATGAAACAAATAAAAAATTTTATTTTCAGGCTTACAATTCTGGCTAACTCATACTTCATACAATTACGAGTTACATAGTTCCATAAAAACAGTAAGAGCCTATGTTACAGGCAATGTAAGTTATGGAAGTAGGAATCCTAGATGCTGATGAGTCAACCTAGCTAATTTTATCACTTATATTAAAAATGAACTTCATTGGAAGACCACAAGCCAAGAGTTTTTCCATTTTCGATCATCAATAAATATGCTATTCGATGGGTGTTCAACTACTCAATATCGAATGACTGCTTTCTTCTTTTAACTTGCCATGGTTTATAAATAACAGCTTATACTAAAACTCTAACAAGCACTTTGTAGGAGTTACAACTAACCGAACCTATGGTACATCTAGGTACCATATCATAAACGCAAAGCAGCGGTACATTTTGTTGAATTCAACCCACCACCTTTATAATACATACATATATATAGAGAGATTGAAAATGCATATGCACAACATATGCAAATTTTATATTATCCATGTTTGCTGCAAATTCCCAAAAAAAAAAAAAAACGAAAGCATGCAAACCTCCTGAGGAAGCTCATGTGCAAGCAAAAACAGAGTCCTAGACCAGCCACCAACAGATCCATACAGAAGGAAAGCACTTCCTAAAGCCATACCATCAGTAAAGTTGTGCTGCCCAAAAAATAGAATAGGTTATGCTTATATATATGTCAAATTCATCAGTACGTGAAGTTGTCAAACTTGGATTTTTTCAAACAGTAAGAATAGAATATAAGAAAGAAATTAAACACTCACCACACCATCAGAGAAGAGATTTAGATAACCAAAGACCAGATTCGACGGTGGATGGAATTGCTCCTTCTCCTCTGAAGATACTGTACTTTTCGAGGCATTATCAACAACAGCTTCATCACTGTCAACATCTGCAGACCCTTTTGCGTTCTTCCTCTAAAAAAGCATACGAAGAAAGGTTTGGTACACTGTTGAATCTAAATCTAGGTCCCCTTATATTTACATCAGTTAAACTTGCCTTTCGAATAGATTTTGATTGACCCGTTTTGTTTCCAGCTGAAGATTCGTCCATGACTTTCTGGAGTTCTTTTATATCAGCTGACTTCTCAGAATTGACATTGTCTCCATTGTCAGATTGTGTCTCATTATTATCCTTGGCATCTGAACCATCAGGTCTCTCAGTTTTCTTGCTATGATGGTGATGATGACCATGGCTCCATGTATTGGCCCCTCTAGAATTATCTTCCACATACCTCACTAGCTTTTCTACCAGGAGAAAAAGCACAATTCCAGCTGCAAGAACCCAAAAAATTAATTAGGAATTCAAAGTGTATCCGGATCCTGTATTCGATTAATGCGCAGTACTATGAAGAGTACAAAGCCATCCTCTAGGAAATCCAAGAATCAGTTTCTAGCTTGACATTATTAATCAAGAAAGTTTTCTCAACTAAACATAAACTTCGAAGCTGATTTACTTTCTAGAATAAACCATTGAGCTAATAGTCAGAATTTCAGATACTGTCTAGAAGTCCCACCATTATACAAACATGTTCATTTTATAAACTTCGTAATCCCTGGTCCGTTATTTATTTCTCCTTTCTTGAGAATAATAAAATTTTAAATCCTGACCAGATATTCTCTAATCATATCGAAACATGTATTCCTTGGGGTTATGCTAACTTACCCAAAACAGAGATACCGACTGAAAGATCTTTAAGTGAATGTGCATGTCCTGAATGAGAATGTTCGTGACTGTCTACATCGTGCTCATGTGAATGGGAATGTTCTCCACCTGAAAAAGAAAAGCAAGTGCAAGCCAAATTACTAAAGCAAACCATGGAAGAGCGAATGATAAAAATTCTTTTCAAGTTATTAACATATCAATTTAGACTCTTGTATATCTATATATTGGGCAATGTTTTATAATGGAAATTTCAGAATATCAACAACTTAAGTACTTAGAACCATGCGAAATAAAACACTAGACAAAAGATATATTCAGGAGTACAAAGAAAACGCATTATGCCCACAGCTTAATTTTGGTATTAATAACTTGTACTAAGCATGAGGTGGAAGATGAAGGATGATGAAACTTGGATTTTCGTACCAAAAGCATGCGGTAGTTGGTGAAGAAAAGCATCCCCTAACATCGCTCCTGCCTGAAAATAGTCTTAATTATATGCCACGATCTGTTATGATTTA
The DNA here is from genome assembly GCA_036873135.1 of Clarkia xantiana subsp. parviflora. Classification (NCBI taxonomy): domain Eukaryota; kingdom Viridiplantae; phylum Streptophyta; class Magnoliopsida; order Myrtales; family Onagraceae; genus Clarkia; species Clarkia xantiana. The sequence goes on from JAPTYO010000004.1 coordinate 10,642,785, forward strand.
AAGTTAAAGGTTCAAAGAGAACTTATTAGAATAGCACTGAAGAATCTAACCCCAAATAAAGCCAGTGAATCTACCACTGCCCTCGATGGTTTGCCTTGTACTGCAGTAGAATTTAACATGTTATATGCTTGTGGTGAGGAAAGTTTCATATTGTAAGTTATTCGTAAGTGGGTCAGGAAAGTGAGCAAGGAGAAAGAATACTTAAACTATACAAACTTACCGAATATTAATGGCAAAATGATCAAGCAAATCAGTGAAGCCATGCTAACTAGAAAAGAGCACCCCAGTGCATTGACCCAAAGCTCTACAAAATAAAAAAAATAGAAAAATAAATACAAAGAGAAATTGAATTCATAACCCTGCAGAAACACACAAAGGGAGGACACTGTTATCACCCTGCTACAGAATTCCTAATGTGTCAAGATTAGCTAATAGCTACGAAACGAAGAATCTGATTGTTCTTATTTGCAACTTAGATAAGCTTTTTAGTATGATTTATATACATATTAATTTCTTAACTATATCCATAAATAATTTCTCTTAGTGCTATCTTGGGTACGTTCCATACAACCATGGCTATCAACATAGAATCTGTTTGTTAGATTCTCTAGGCTAACTAACTCATACTCGAAAGTGCTTACGTTTGACATATATCACTTTCTTAATTATCTATTAAGAATTTCTCTTAGTGCTTTCTTGGGTACTTTCAGCACAAACGTGACTATCAATTTGACATAGAATCTGTTCATTAGCTTCTATGGGCCAACTAACTCATACTCGAAAGTGCTTACATTTGGCATTAACCTGTGTACAAGTTAAGTTCATCACAATCCAACCAGCACAGGACACTCTACGAATGCCTAAGACATCCTCAAACAGAACACGTAATTTAAAAGGTGGAACAAAATAAACCTTAGTCATGTAACTAGTATAGGAACTTTGACCAGCATATATTGAATATTCTGAGTGATCATTGCTAAGTCGGAGGAAGAACAAGAAGAACAAAACCACTACAAGTAAAACCACCTCCACAATTCAGACAACGGTTCTTTACGTTTCTTACGGAATTGAGCACAGGATGAAAGTCATGGATAATAAACAAGTTTGAAGAAGAGAGAAAATATGCAACTCTAAAGGTTTCTATGCCTTTAGGCTTTAGCCCTAGACAGATATTAGAAGGCAAAATCAATTCATGACAATATCAGCGCTGCTGCTAGTACAAAGTTAGGAGGACTCAGGATTCCTAAGGAAACAAACAATTGAAGCTGCAGTTGGTGCAATAAAGTCTGAAGCAACGTCCTATAATAGGCACATCATAATATTCAATTTCTAGCTGTTTCTTTTTACCCCATCTAAGGGATTTTTCTTATAGGCAGAGTCTGCTGAAATGTAACTTTGTGGATGATCCTTTCCTCAAGCCTCATATTATGCCAGTAAACTTACATTCTTATAAATAACTCATTTGGGGTGTTAGAGCTGATTGGCATAGTCAGTAGGATAAAGAAAACACGGCAATTGGCACTGATAGGGCTATTCGGAGGAACAAGTTGCATAGCAGCATATAATATCAACTCTTCGGTGCTACAAAATTATCTAGTTTACTCTATAGCTTGATCTAATTATTATAATAAAAGGCTCGTGTGTGAGAACTTGCATACACCGAGAGAAAACAAAAGGAAACACTGTCCGATACCACAGTTAACTAAGCAACCAAAATCTTATCCTGCAAAAGCTAAACACACCCCTTTCTGAGCTGATGCCCTTGAGCTAATCAGATATGAGAATGTACCCCTTGATTAGCTATGCCCAAACCAAAACCAAAAGTTGTGTACTCCCAAAACATATTATCCCATGATTGAAGGATTCACTTCTATGGGGCCTACATTTGCCCAAATAGCTCTTCTATGCAACGGCAGAACATTGACACATGACAATCACTTTCTCGCAACAAAGAGAAGTATTAACAACCTAATCAATGAAAGCAAAGTAAAACTGGGCCGCTAAGAAATTTCATAATGAGATTGATCAATCACCTAAACCAGAGAGTTCCGATTTTCCAAAATGATGATCATGATGATGATCGTGGTGGTTATGATGATCATGAGACCCAAATCCGTACAGCTCCAGATCCTCTTCCTCCGCTAATTCTTCCGGCAGCTTCGGGTCAGAAAGCTTGGCATCTCCGTGATGGTGGTGGTGAGAACAGTGATGGTGATGATGGGATTCGGAAGCAGGTGAAAATTGCTGGTGGCAGGAAGCCAGATCTAATCTCCACAGAACCATGAGGAGTGGTAAAGACAGAGACAGTGCCGCCATCTTTCGCATCTTCTTAGAAAGGAATGGCTTTGGGGCTGATACTGAAATGGGTTCTAAATATTATAAGAGGAGCGGAGCGTCTCTTGCAGACGCCTTCGAAAGTAAAAATTAAAACCGCAGCAAAGAAAAGGGACTATTATGACGCTGAACTTCCATTTCCAGCTAGGCTGGGTTACCTAGCTAGTCTGCAAGTGAAAGAATACTCTGTTTCGATTCGGTGATTAATTGAAGCCAGAGCAAATGCCGCAATTCATCCCACATTTTCACCAATGTCTACAGTTTTGCACCTATCCACAACAAAATATTCGAGGACCGGAGGATTCACTATGGTTAGAAAAATACTAAAAACTATGAATTACCATGTGATACTTTTAACCATGTAATATGATGTAGCACTTCAGCTCTTCATCCCTTAACCACCAGAGGTTAGGATTCAACTCTAGTAATGATCATAAGAATAAAAAGATATTCATGACTAACATATTACCCTTACGGAATGACGCTACTTGCAATGCTTATTCTTCTTTGTCTGAACTGATTTGTAATTCATCCAAGGAATTTGCTTATCTGACAAGAATTCACCATTCATCCTCATCTTATTACACACCTCTACGATCCTCGAGCAATACTCCATAGCATTTGATCCTTCTCGCATTTATAAGAGTTCAAAGTCCCTTCTCAAAGCAAAAGCATGTAATTGGACTCTTTGCTAAGAACCTTCTTCGTCTTCTCCTCCAATTCTATTTTGAATTAAATGCCAATATTCCTTGGCACAGAGCAAATTCTCCATTACAGTTGTCCAATTCCCATTATACTTGGGAATCTCCTACTCAACAAAGCTTGCACCAGATTCACCATCTTTAAAGTAAACAAATTGCAATTTCTTAACTTTTAGCTCTGATACGACTTGTTAAAGTTTGAATTTGTAATCTCTCAAGGATGAAAGGGTTTCAATCAGGAACTAGAGAAATGAAATTAAAGACAATGAACAAAATTAGTTTGCAGTACAAGTAGTATTAGTTGAAAAATGAAATGTATTATTTGACATTGAAGAAAAAGGTTACAACGGCTTAAATAGCCAAAATATAGCAGCTAAACCCTAACTACATGATGTCAACTTACTAAAGATCACTAAAAATTAGATGGAGCTGGACCTGTGTTTGTTAAACCGAAGTACTGAGCCGACCGGTTCAGAACTGCGAGCAAACTAACTTAACTAACTTTTGAATTTCATCTTCGTTTTTTCTTCTTCTTCTTCAGCTCTTGTTCTTCGATCATGAACCCAACACAGGCTTACTGGCAGTGTCACTTGCAGCCCGGGCATTGAAGGAAAAGGTTGATCATCACAAGTCATGGCACAGACCGCAGTGACGCTAGCCTCGTTCTTGTTTCGTGTTGTTTGAGGCAAGGCTTTCATCATTAGAGATTGGGATAAGGGTTCCTTTGGTACCACTTCTTTGGGCAGAATCCACTTTTGGTACCACTTCTTTTTTTTTGTACACTTTTGGTACCAACGTTTTCCATTTTGTACCCTTTTGGTACCTCCGTTAGAATTCCGTCCAAAATGGCCGTTAAACCCCCATGTGAGCTGCACGTGACCAAAAAGTAAATTTGGCTGGACGAATTTACCCTTAGGGATAAATGTTCATTTGGTACCACTTCTTTGGGCAAAATCCACTTTTGGTACCACTTTTTTTTTTTTTTTTTTTTTTTGTATATATACTTTGTTTTGCAGTCGGTGAACCTTATATTAATTACAGAACTTCCATTATCATCATACAGTTCTTCTTTAGACTCTTCTTTTGTGTACTCTTTGTCTGACACATTCGAAGAAATTTATATGTCGTTGTAAAAATCAATATTGTAATGTATGTATGTATGTTTCATGTATCAGTTGATATATGATAATAATGCGGTGCATAGTATGATAGATGTTTGTAAGTATTAGAATTTCGTGCAATATATAAGAAAATTATTTGTTCGTGGCGTTGAAATTAACTTTTTGTATTGTGAAAAGTATCACTATGAATTTAATAACGTTTTCTATAAACGCAAATAGATACGTCATTCCTTACCACTCTAGAATAAACATTTCGACACTCTACAACAATAATATAAACTTTTAAAGATGCGACGTTTCCTTTTGTTAGATCGAAAATATAAGTTGCAACATTACTAAGTAGGGCTCTGAACAAAGTTGGAAATGTATATATGGGACAATTCTATATCGAATCCATATAAACCCGACAGCAAAACAAAGCAAATATACAAAAAAAAAAAAAAAAAAAAGTGGTACCAAAAGTGGATTTTGCCCAAAGAAGTGGTACCAAATGAACATTTATCCCTAAGGGTAAGTCCGTCCAGCCAAATTTATTTTTTGGTCACGTGCAGCTCACATGGGGGTTTAACGGCAATTTTGGACGGAATTCTAACGGAGGTACCAAAAGGGTACAAAATGGAAAACGTTGGTACCAAAAGTGTACAAAAAAAAAGAAGTGGTACCAAAAGTGGATTCTGGCCAAAGAAGTGGTACCAAAGGAACCCTTATCCCTTAGAGATTTCCACAGACCAGTGCTGGATCAAAAGTGATGGTCCCTACCAAGCTCAGCCACAAGTGCATCTGCAAGAAAGAAATGTGAGCTCTCTCTGATGATAATCATAATGAGTATAGTATACGAAATCCCAATCGCCCCATGGTGCTGGTCATGAATATCTTTCCATTTACATGACATCGGTTTAAGGGATCAAACGCTGAACCGCTACACCATATTACATGGTTTCTTTAAGCAGAACATTGTTCTTTCTAACCTTTTATTATTAAGACTTGCTGCCAAAATAAGATTGGCCTTAACTTGCAATTTGTTTCCCAACGGACATTAACTAAGTGCAAACAAAAAGATTTCACATTTCCACAGGTAAGAAGTGAGTAGCCAATCAACCAAGGTAAAGATGATAGAGCAACTTAGCAGTGATTTCCATAAATGCTGTTTAGTTACAAGAACAGCAAACCAAAAGGCTGCATCCAAATCCAAGTGACCCTTCTCTTCTTGCCTTAAATAACATTACATTACAACACAAGGGCTGAGCTAGGCAGAGCAAAGCATATTACATCATCCTCCTCAATTGACATTACAGCGCATAAATCCGATCAACTTCAGAATTTGAATAGTCGGAAGGAAGCCACGAGTTGGACCCGCTTCTCTTAGCAGACTTGATCCTCTTCCTCATCGACCGTGACCTTTTGGACTTTACAACATAATAGGTCATTGTTCCCAGAACCAGTGCCATGATAAGTCCACCTATAACTGTAACCAATATTGCAGCCCATTTGTGTTTTCTTCCCACAACTATATATGACGAGGCAATGAATGCAACTGAAGTACACACAGAGGCCAACCACATTAGCTTGTTAATCACTTCTACCACCCGCCTCTCTGCTTTTGTCTCACCCCTAACCAATGTGATTTGAACCACCACAACAGCCAACGATGTGAACAAGGCAATTGCATTAAAAATGAAGAAGATTTTAAAAGAAGCACTCTTCACAACTACAGCCATTCCCTTATCATCATCCCCACCTGGCACTGTGAAAATAGCTGCAAAAGCTACCGTTGCAAATAGAACTGCCACCACAGTAACCGAGTTGGTCGCATTGTTTATCCCTTCTCGATGGAGTTTCCTTAGCTCTTTAGAAATATTATGCACGTTTTTATTGGTTCTCTTGGTCTGCTCAAGCTGAGTGTGGACATCATTCTTGATTTGAGTCACAGTGTTCCTCAGTTCATCTCTTGGTTGGTTCAGCTCATTAGCTCTGACAGCACCAGACCGTGCTAAGCAATCTCGTATTTCTGATGATTCTTCAGACAAAGGAAGACCTTCCGCTATGTCTAGAGCTGTCTTATGGTCTCTTGTTAGTGCGTTGACGTTCATATCTCGCAGCATCAGCAATTCATTGACAATCTGCAAGTAAAGATTTAAGTCAGATTAGACATAGAAGGACCAAACTTCTACCAAGAGAAGTCTTCAAACAAAGTGAAGGACTAGGTCCATCACACTGCTAATGAAACAAATAAAAAATTTTATTTTCAGGCTTACAATTCTGGCTAACTCATACTTCATACAATTACGAGTTACATAGTTCCATAAAAACAGTAAGAGCCTATGTTACAGGCAATGTAAGTTATGGAAGTAGGAATCCTAGATGCTGATGAGTCAACCTAGCTAATTTTATCACTTATATTAAAAATGAACTTCATTGGAAGACCACAAGCCAAGAGTTTTTCCATTTTCGATCATCAATAAATATGCTATTCGATGGGTGTTCAACTACTCAATATCGAATGCATTCTAGAGAATCAACATAATAAAATATACCTCTGCTCTCTTTTTCCTTGTCGCTACATGCAAAGCCGTATTGCCAAATTTATCCGGAAGCATCACTATAGCAGCATCTGCCTCAAGAAGTAACTTTACCACCTCACAGCTTTGGCCCTTTACAGCCATGTGCAATGCAGTCTGCCCCTTCTTGTCTGTCCTCCTCGCTAACTGGGAATCTTTGTTTAGTAACGCTCTAACAATTTCAACATGTCCTTGTCGAACGGCTAAATGGAGTGCATTTTTCCCATTGGTCTTAGTATTCTCTATCAAGCTACAGTCCTTGGAAAGGAGCTCATTTACAACTTCTGTATGCCCTCTTGAGGCTGCTGTTGTTAAAGGGGTGGAGTTTGAGGTGCCAAGCGTTCTGCTTAGTCCAGGATCATGATCTAAAAGCACTTGTACTATAGCTGCAGAATAAATATTAAGACGTCATTGATATTTGTAAGAAGGCCATCATCATAAATAAAAAGCTATTACTATTAATGTTTTGGTCTGACAAGATAGGTTTATGAGAAACTCTGAAAGGGGGATGGCCATGAACGTACCATGATATCCTTGACTTGCAGCTATATGTAGTGCATCAAAACCAGAGCGGTTCTTCTTCATAAGACACTCCTTGTTTGAATATTTCAACAACTCCTTCACAACATCCAAATGTCCTTTATCTGCTGCAGTGAATATAGCCGTTTCACCCAATTCATTCACCTCATTCACCACTGCTGCCCTCACCTCAGCAACTTCAGCATCAAAATCAGCACCACTCAAAGTCCCAACCATCTGAGAATCAATATCATTAAGAATCCGTTTTACTGCAGATAAGTCACCACGTTGCGCTGCCAAGTGAAGTTCTGTGTCATTATGGCGGCCAGTGACTTGTTTTACATACTTCTTTTTGCCTGCTTGGTCCATACGCTTGCCAGAGTTGGATAGAACTAGAGCTGGTGCTGCTGACGTCGATGATGGAGATGGCGCTGGTGAAGAGTCTGCTGCACCATTTTGAGTTGGTTGTATTGCCCCTACTTTGTTCTCTATGTCTGCTCCTGGAAAACGAAACGAGAGTTCCATAAATCTAACAGTAGCTCTTCTCCAATCATGAATTTCTATTTGATTATTTCATTTCTAAGAATTGCACTTTGAAATTAAAGAATATTCGATTCTAAGGAGCAAAAATCAGTTTGTCTATACACCCTAGTTGTCCAATTTGACTCTAACTCTAGGTCATGCAGCAGGAGTGGTGCACCAAAGTATTACCAAAAGATTTCTAACTCTGAAAATAAAACCCAAAAGGCCAAAACTGTATAGCAAATTCAATACATAATATCAGAATATAATTAATTTTACACACTCAAGGCCAGATATGACATCCACTTAATGAATGGCCATTTCAATCTAATAATAGTAGTCGGCAAGTAGATAAAAGGGGTACAACATGATCAATTAACTAGAACAAAAGGAATATGGACAACTACATGAATCTTCATTATCAGAAAAACTTAGCAGTCTTATATATAAAAGATCCATCAGTTGCCGCAAAATCTGTTGTCTGATAGGATCAACTTTATACCAATCCACACATAGTAAACAACAAACTCAATCTTCCGATTAACATCTAATCCATACAAATTCGAGCTCTTGTCAGATCCATGAATCAGAAGATTGATTCTTGCTTCTATTTAACATGAATCTAACCTTTCTTACTACTGTAACTTTTCAAAAACAAAGCAGAACAGAAGCTGGAAGGCAAAACAAGCAATTCATTTTGAAGATGACCACAGATATCACCCACTAGATACATCTTTTAGCGGAAAAACCCAGAAGCCCAGAATATCATTAACTAGCAGACACTGAAACCTAAAAAGATCTTGGGTGTACCAGTTTGAGCTGAGAAAATAGTTACCTTCTTCTATCGAAGATCTCATGATCGAGAGTGCCTGTGGAAGAAGTTGGGTGGACAGATGCGAATAATTAGTAGAATAGTAGAAAGGAGTCAAATTTGAAGTCTCAGAGTGAAAACAAAAGGAGAGAAATGTGCGTGGCTGCCGTGTTCCTTCCTTCCACCAATAACAGAAGACGACAAGACGCTGGGACTAAAGAAAAGAAAGAAGAAAGCTAACGTAGCTAGGGGGCGTTTGGAATTTGGATTACTTAATCTGATATTTCAAGTAATTTTAGCTCTAATGTTGGATTGCAATATTTATTTATACTCATAGAGCGTAATGTTAGATTGCATTATTTTGTATGTGTTGTAATGTGCATTCTAATGTGACTTTATTGTTATTATATTAATATTAATCTATATGATAGTGTATATTAATACGATAAGATTTAAAAGTATATATTTTAATTGCAACTAACTTTTTAAACTTTATGGGAGACTAATTAAGTGTGCTCTCTCTAAATCTTAAGCTATTCATTTATCTTTATAATATATTTACTTGATTATCGAAACAGGATTACCGGGCCTCGATCCGGAGTTTCGAACTATCCTTCCGTCTAGGTGTCGATGTTAGGCCTCTGCATTAAAAGACATCCCTCGTCTGGATGGTCTATTATATTTATTCCTAATATAAGTTTATCAGAATATAATAAAATATGTTTTATTTCCTGATAAGATGTATTTAACCTCCAAATTATTGAGGGTTAAAAACATTGGTTGAAGGTCCTAGCCTAAACCAAGCACAACTATGTTGGACATAGTTGGACTTGGCCATTATTAGGCCTTGATGGGCTTCACGGGCTTTGGCCCAAGTAGCCTAGTAAATGTGTGAATGACAATTTTAATTTGCTATGTAGTGTAGATGTACCACACCGGCCAGAATTTAGATTTTTTACTACTTTATAAAGTGCTAAACTTTACATACTAATAACTACTTACTAGATGGAAGGCTCTCTACACGCGCTTGTAATACCCACCCCGGTAAGCTTGGCTTGTGTGCGTACACGAATGTCGGTCCGAAAAGCTAGCCTTGCGCGAGTCCGGTTTTGGTAAACCGAACCATGGTCTGTCCAGATACATTGAATCCGAAAATTTATTTTTGGTAACAGTTAAATATGGACATAATATATTTCGAGATTAATATGATGTAATTAATGCGTCCATTTTTGGACAGAATAAATGTCGAAAATATTCTAATGGAATCTCGGAATTAATGCAGTCTTGAGTCATCTGCACTATAAATAGAGACCCTTCCCCCCACATTCAACACACCAATCCGAAATATCCCTCTCATATCACTACTGCTCTTTCTTCTTCTTTACTTCCTGCAATCTGCGAGTCTGCTGTCAGGTGGTTCATATTGGTGTTTACTTCTAATCTGTTTGCTTAACTGTAATTCGTTTATTCTGCCGTCGTCGTCGGCATCTCTTTTAAAAATCCTATTGTGTTCGGGTATTGAGTTCGGTTCGGTCAAGCGTGTTTCGTGCATAACACGATTTGACGACACTGTTGAATCCTGAGAGGTGATCGTCCCCTGTTTAAACTCCTTTGCATAACCCGAGGGTGGAGTGGGGTGAAATTGCCTTAAGGAGACCGTGATCAGCACGGGCCTCAATATTAAAATCACGTTTTCGTCTTTCTCGATTTTACGTGTAATTTCGGAGTTGTTAATATCTTGCATGATAATTCGGTATAGTTATATATAAGAACTCGAAATTTGACTATTTACATTTTAGTCCCTATGTTTCAAATATTACAAATTGATTCCTCAACTTTTTGTGTTTTGCAGTTTTAACCCTGATATTTGCAAAAAAAAAAAAAAAAAAACTATTCTTTAGTCATCGGCAAAATCATTAGAACACAACTCATGGATAATAAAGCCAAGATATGCGCTACTCCCGAGACTATATTCGAATACTTAACCAACGTGATACCCCGACTCTGCAAGACATAGTCAATCACTTAGAAAGACTCATTAAACACAAAGAAAACGATGACTTATACTTAAGGACGATGTCTCTAAAAGACGTCATTCCAACGATACAATCGATTCACCATTATCAATTTTAATTATCGCTCTAGTCTAAAATCCATTTTTGAAAATTTACGGGGTTTTCACGTTTCAGCTTATATAATTATACACTTACATAATTTATAACATGCGATCAAACAACAGATATATACTTGTTATATATATCCATTCGACTTCTAAGACTAAATTGAAAATAAAAAAAATATTAACTTTAGGGACTTATTGTAATTTTGGGTTTTCAAATAATTTCTAGCGTGCTATAAGACATTGAGTCAATAAAAATCGACATAACATGTCAATTTTAGCGTGTAACTAATTAATTGAAATTAAAAAAAAAAAAAACAAACAAACGTACACACCGCACTTTGTATATCCAGTATCCAGATAACACTTAACCAAAAAAAAAAAGTATCCAGATAACATGTAATTGTTCAATTATCGAGTATATAACATATATGATCACGCAATAATGCAATACATTCCTCATTTTAGTATTATTTAATTCAGCCCAACAAATAGTTTTACTAATTTTCAAGATCTACAAACTATAACAAATTGGAAGAATTTACAGTTTAATCATGCAAAAATAATTAAACCGGCTCGACAGTGTAGTCACTACGTTAAAAATACGAGTTGTTTCGATCACCCGATCCGACCTAGATCCGTTTGACTCGACTTGATTAGATCATGTTCCCATTTGATATATAATATAATATATCTTTTAAAGTGGACTTTTTTATAGTGTATTTGTATTTATTATTATGATAAAATATGAGAAATTTATACGTTATATTATGTAAATGAGTATATTTGAGAATATGAATGATTTTTTATTTATCATAATTGTTTTGGTTTACGAATAATTTATTTACGAATGACTAACGTGGCGCGGCTCTTTGGTTGATAGAGCTGACACGTCAATTTGGAGAAAGTATTTTGTGTGACGCATATACCACGTCATCAATGTCACGTGGAGCGACAAATTAATGAAAGTGTGTTATTTCGAAAAATATCAAAATTTAATTAATTAAAATTATCTCCATCAATTACTAAAAAATCTTATTGAGTACTTTTTATTTTCTTCTAAAACACTATTTGATTGAGTGAACAGTTTGGCTAGGAGGGCTAAATTGGAGTGACGGTTGACCGGATGAACCCTAGACGTTTGAATTGGTGGCTGGATAAACCAAATTTTAGTTTCACCCGGCCAAACCGCTCGTCCAATTTTAGCCCTTTAGGGTTCACCCAGCCAAAACGTTCATCCAATGTAATAGGGTTTTAGAAAAAAAAAAAAAAAAATCACATAAAACTATCTAAATCCGAAAATGACTCAAAATTTTTAAAATTACTCAAACTATAAACTCTAAAAAAATTCAAAAAAATTCTAGAAATAAAAGAGTGCTAACAATAACTTGTATTTATTTTTTTTCCTAAAAAGTTGCATGTAGTTAAAATTAGTGTATTAATTAAGAGATAATTTTCATTATAAAAGTTTAATGATTTGATGATTTTTCCAAATAACACAATTTCAATAATTTGTCGCTCCACGTTGCATAAATGACGTGGTATATCCGTCACACAAAATACTTTCTCCAACTTGAAGTTTACCCTCTTATTCTCACACAATGTAGTGAAGTGTGTGTGAGTTATATGTAAATAAATACATATATTTTTGCTTATGAATTAATTTTATTTTATTAAAATTATGTTAAAATAAAAATGGGTTATTTGCGAAGAATTTACCTAATACGATCTTATTAACTGATAAACTGACATGTAAGTTTGATATTTACCCTCTTATTTTCTCATAATTTTGATAGAATATGAATGTTTTATATGTTTTTTTTGGTAAACAATGTTTTATATGTTATATAATAATAAATGAATATATTTTAAAATATTAATAAATTTTAATTTTATATGTTTACAAATAATAATTTAAGTGATATGATGTCATTAATTGATAGAGGAAAAGTTTACTACTCGTAAAGTCAAAGGATGTTGATGTGATTCTATTAATTTATTGCTATCCCTGTAGATATTTCTTTCTGGTCCGTCTTCCGTTGCCTGATCTCCTCACCCTCTTTTTTTTGATTGAATCCTCACCCTCTTATTAATTGGTTTTTATATTTATTTTATTATTATATAGAGATAGATAGATTTGTCAGTCATATTCATTCATAAACAAACTGGCTTCGGTTACATCCTCCTAGTCTCCTCTTCTAATTAATAGCGTCTTTCATTTTGTTCTTGTATTTGAATAATCATCCTCCATCGCCATCATCATCATCTACATACAAGGTTTCTCACTGCATCAAATCAATGGTTAGTGCTTCTTCTTCTTCTGTTTTCCGCCTGTCCATACATATATGATCGGTAATTTGATCGGACGATTGTTTGATACAAGGCTTAATCTATTTGTTGCTTGATTTATTCCATTTTTTCTACAGACAATAAAGTACGGAGAAGAATATATAAGTAATCCCAAAGGATTGAAGCTCTTCACCTGCAAATGGGTTCCGACAGACGAGGACCCAAAAGCTCTCATATTCTTGTGTCATGGCTACGCAATGGAGTGCAGCATCACCATGAACAGTCAGTATCTGTACCATCAATATCCAAATTAACTATTTCATATATTTTTTCTAATTTTTCATAATTACTGGAAATGGAATGATTATAGGCACGGCGGCGAGGCTAGCAAACGCAGGATATGCAGTTTACGGGATTGACTATGAAGGCCACGGCAAATCTGGTGGATTGGAAGGATACGTGGAAAGCTTTGACGCAGTCGTCAATGACTGCTCCGATTACTTCACATCCATCTGCGGTTTGTTTCTTAATTCCTTTGTTATTATTATCATAACTAATTAAAACCTAATTATAATTGGAGAATTAATTAATTGCAGAGAAGAAGGAAAATAAAAAGAAGATGAGATATTTGCTCGGAGAGTCATTGGGAGGAGCACTGGCGATTCTTCTGCACAGAAAGAAGCCACACTTCTGGGATGGTGCAATCCTAGCGGCCCCCATGTGTAAGGTAATTGCTTTCTTACCTTTTCTCATTTTTTTATATATTTGGTATATTTATATATGGAGATAAGGAAGGAATCACAATAATGGAGGTTTTCTATATATGCTTTCCGTTATTTCTGGTTCATATATCTTATCTATAAATAAATAAATTATTAATTTTTTTTTTTTTTATAATTTGTGACGATTTTTTTATAAAAAAAATCAATCTCTCACGCAAATTATAAAAACAATCAATTTACGAGAAAAATACGTTATAAAACTCAAAATTTTGTTAGAGATTTTACACTAAAAACTTTTTGTTAGTAATATTTTTTTAAAATTTTATATTTGTAAGGAGTTTCCTAAATTCCCTCTACAAATAAACCTAGGGATGGCAACGGGTCTCGGGGCCCGACCCGGTTTTGACCCGCGGTTCACGGGTCGGGTTAGGGCAAAGTTACGAGAAAAATACATTATAAAACTCAAAATTTTGTTAGAGATTTTGCACTAAAGACTTTTTGTTAGTAATTTTTTTTTTTTTAAATTTATATTTATAAGGAGTTTCCAACATCCCCTCCTACAAATAAACTTAGGGATTGCAACGGGTCTCGGGCCCCACTGGGCCCCGACCCAGTTTTGACCCGCGACCCGCGGTCACGGGTCAGGTCCGGGTCGGTCAGGATCGGGTCAGGGAGGGTCCGGGTCTAGAGACCCGGAGCGCCGTAGACCCGCCCCGAAATGCATATATATAATATTTTTTAAAAAAAAAATTATATTAATTTGATCTAACATTTACTAAACAATATGGTTAATATAGTACCTATATAAATAACATGGACCAAATTACAAATAGATGTATATTTAGATTATTAGGATTTGTTAATTTGAATTTGGTGTTTGGATTTGAATTTGTATTTTGTAATGAATTTGATGTGTTTATTGTTATTTGATTGGTGTTAGATTTATGTTTTAAATTTATATATAATGTAATATTTTGACAAAAAAAATTGTTCACATGGCGGGGCGGGTCGGGGCTCCGCGGGTCAACCCGCGAGATATTTGACCCGACCCGACCTGGAAGGTGCATTTGGCCGGGGCCGGGTCGACCCGCGGAGCGGGTCCGGGGCTGCGTAAACCCGCCCCGACCCGCCATCCCTAAATAAACTTATATATCATTTACAAATAAATCAATTACAAATGACTAAATTCTTTACAGTGAATATTACAGTTTAATTTTTCTAGAGTATATATAATATTTAAATCATTTATATTATTATTATAGGTTAGGTTACGATAATTGATCCTTGATTTGATCTGGAATTAATATACGCTGTTTCTTTGAGTTGCTCCGTTCAAATATGTCTGCTGACTTTTTCTTCGCTTAATGAAATGTTATCTATTATTATGCGCGTAAAGTAAGCACGACTCTTGTGACCAACTATTATATTAAATATTATAATTTATATTAATAAAAATATTCGTTATCATCATGGTATTTTGTATCCAATCAGTAAATCAAAATAATCAACATTCCGACGCAACATATATTGCGTATTCTTTTAGACCTTTTAGATTATTAATTAATTTAATTTTCCAATTATATCTAATTTTCTTTGACAAAAAAAATATATCTAATTATATATTAAATGTAATTACGTTTGATTAATTTAAATAAAAAATACTTATCGCTACTTTATAGACTTCTTAAATTTAGTATCAAATTATTATTTTTTAATTCTATTATTTTGTCGCAAGCATAACTAATAATAACTCTAAATTTTCAAACACTAATTTAAATTATAAAATAACCTTAAATCTTTAAAACACTACTACTAAGAAAACATAATATTAAAAAATAGTATCTTATCTGTTAAACAGATTTATCTATTTCATATTTTTATTAGTTATATGTATATCTACGTATTATTATACTATTAGAGTATTAGTACCTTTGAAGAGGCTGATTTCTTTTGTATATATTAAATAATTATGAGTTTTTTTTTTACGATATAGATACATTTACTATTAAATAAAATCCATCTAGAATAATAGATACGTGTTTTAGTATTTTATTTTATTTATTTAATAACACATTTATTTTATTTATTATTTTATTAGTTATATGCATATTTATTTACTATAATACTATTAATAATTTTGAATATTATAAAAAGAGACTACTTTTGTATCTAATTTTTTGTATAACATATATGATATATATATATATATATGATTCATTTTATGATGAAGATACATATACTCTTATAGCAAATTCATCCAGAATAATAAATACATATTTATATTTATATTGTATAATAATATTAATGTTATATAATTCCAAACAAGCAAAAGACCCGAATCAATGAGAAAAACACAGCTTTATATATTTCTTAAAACTCCGGACCGGAGGTCGTCTATAATGGCGGCATCTTTGCTTCTTTTATTTTTGGGAATTTCTTTAATCATCTAAAGTCTAAACTCTATGACTTGATTTTTTTAAACGATAAATAAATAAAACTACTGTCGTGTCCTAGTCGCACGACATGATTTTGGAGTCTACCCAAAAAAAAACATGATTTTGGAAAAGAATATCTAAATATACCGAATAATAATTAATAATCATTTTTTTTGGCCAATAATAATTTAATAATCAGAACAGTCAAATTGTCAAAATGTTCCTCCAAACTGAAAAATAAGAACTTTATGAATTCTCAAGCTAACACATCTTAAAATATTAATTTAGTTTATAAAAATAAATTTGAGTTTATTTGATTTTTTAATAATTCTTTAATGACAGAAAGTAGGCCCTTCTCCACCCTAGAATAGATCATGGCCTTTCAGAATATAAGTACTTGTATAACGAGAAGTAAGAAGCCCGGCTAGCACCCCAAGCAATGCCGTTGGGCCTCCAAAAAGGAAGTTTCTTTCTTCATCAACGCTGACCAATTCTCCATTTTTTTTAATCAGACAATTTTCTAAACTTATATTCTATTAATAAGAATATATAATAATAATAATAATAATTATTATTATTAAAAAGTTGTTGGCCGCCGGCTTAAAGTTTTTCTTTAATCAACATTTATTTTATTATTATACCCTAAAAGACATTTACGCGTCATATTTTGATTAATTTATCACTATATATAATATTAATATAAAATTGAAATATATGTGACGTTTTGTCTCACATTGTATACAGTACATCTGCCCCTGATTAGAAATATTTTCATAGAGTACAAATAGCGTCGTCGTCTTAGAGAATTGAGGAATATAGAGAGGTTTAAATATCGGACATTTTTATTTAGTGAAATTTTTATTTAAAAATTATTTATCGATCTTATATATGTAAAATCACTAATAAAAGGGTTATATTCAATTTTTCATCTTCGATTGATAATAGAGTAAATTCATTCAACCTTTTTTGAAACATGGTTAATCTTAAATAAAATTTTATTAATTTTAATTTTTTTAAAAAAATCTTTCAGTTGAAGCAATAATCATTGAAATTAATTGTTAACATTATTCTCTTAAAACTTTCGATTATTCTCTTTCTTTTAAAGTTTGAATAACCACATTCATATTTCTAATGACACTAATTTTTTGAAAGAAAAAAAAAACTATATATTAAATTTGTAGATGATATGTTAAGTTGAAAAGACCGAGTCTGCGATACCAAGAAGAATTTTAATCGTTAATTTATTATAATCTCAAAAGAATATTTCAAAGTGAGGCTTGTAATCATTTTCATGAACTAGCAATTTATAAAAATTAAAAAAAAAATGTTAGAAACATAACTAAGTTAACATTAGAATGTAGTTAGTAAATATGAAGTACGTTTATTATTATTATTAACACACTGATATAAGTTTGGCATAATTTAATTAAAGTAACGTTAATGACAGAAAAAAAATAGAATAGAATATGTTAATGTTGGAATAGTTAGTAGATAGAAAGCAGGGTAGTCATTATTCACAAATAAATATGGCAGAAATAATTACACTTAGATTTTATAAATAGGTGGTTGATTGATTGTAGGTAGAGGTGAAATCGGACCTGTCAGACTTGTTTTTCATTTTTTTTGGTCAGTATATTTTCGAATCGGTTTTTTCCCAAAAAAATTACCCGATCAAAAAACTTTGTGATGAAAAATAAACCGTTCATTTGGAGTACGGTTTTGCAGTCTAATTTTTTGGTTTAAATCGAAAATTAAAAAATTAGCAATTACCATTTTATTTTTTCGTGCGGGGTTTGTCATGGGCCTTATCAGTATTGCAATATTTGTAACATGCTTGCTCTACATGTAGAATAATCTACATTCGCGTAGGAAGTCATTCCGTAATGAGTAATATGCTAGTTTTCAGGGCTTCCGCAAATTGTGAATTCGAAACTTTTAGTTAAGTGATAAAACGCTGAACTGCTAGATCATATTATATATATATATTTTTTTTTTGCCCGAATAGATCATATTATACTCTTTTTTTTGCCCGAATAGGTAATATTAGATTGTGTTGGTGACATGTATAATTTGTGTGTTGTAGATTGGAGATGATATCAAACCTCCAGCGATGGTAATATCAGTATTGGAGCAACTATGCAAAATAATTCCAACATGGAAAATGGTTCCTGTCCAAGACATCATCGATATTGGGTTCAAGCAACCTGAGATACGAAAGCAGATTAAAGAAAACCCATATTGCTACAAAGGAAAGCCGCGTTTGAAGACAGCATCTGAGTGCATTAGAGTGAGTACAGATGTTGAGAAGAGACTATCCGAAGTGTCGCTCCCTTTGTTGGTACTCCACGGAGAAGATGACAGAGTTACAGACAAATCAGTGAGCAAGTTGTTAGTTGACCAAGCTTCCAGTTTAGACAAGACCATCAAGCTCTACCCTGACATGTGGCATGGTTTGCTTTATG
Source organism: Clarkia xantiana subsp. parviflora (assembly GCA_036873135.1). Taxonomy (NCBI): domain Eukaryota; kingdom Viridiplantae; phylum Streptophyta; class Magnoliopsida; order Myrtales; family Onagraceae; genus Clarkia; species Clarkia xantiana. The sequence continues at coordinate 10,661,378 of JAPTYO010000004.1, forward strand.
GAGAGACTCCCGACAACATCGACTTGGTGTTTGCTGACATTTTCGCTTGGTTGGACCAAAGGACATCTTTGGGTAATTCCAGGCTCGAGAGAGAGCTCAAGAACGACCACGATGACAACAAGTCTTAATGTCCAATTATATTACTACTAATAAATATATTAAGTTTAGACGACTATGGCTATGAGTGTTTTTTTATAATATACATGTATATGAACCAAATTTGTGCGGACAGCAAGATTTTATTTAAGGAAATATGTATTTGACTAAAAAAGATTCAATCAGAATAATAACATGTTTTCGGAAAATCATTTTAAGGTAAAAGTATTTTTTTTAAGTATTTTTTTTTTACTTGAATTGCAATCAAGAAATCATCTAATCACGGTGTAATGAATTCAAGAATAAGAATTATGTAAAAAACAGAATAGCAACTGCAGATGCTTCTTTATTCATTCAATATATTCTATTACAATATTTACTTGCTATATAAGTTCCACAATCTCAAAAAACCTAACTACCAAACCTGAGTCCGGCGATCCGACCTAGCCCTGGACTGTGTTAATTGGGACCAAGCCCCATTGACCCAATTAAGGCTAGGTTCCAATTGACCTAGCCAGACATATCCATAGGTTAGGTCCGATTAGGTTTAATTATGTTCGATTTTAAAATTTTAGAACTAAATTGAACAAAATAAAAATTAGGAGTGCATTAGAGGGACTAAATTGAATAAAAAAAAGGTTTAGGGTGTGGGTCACGTGATTTGCACATGCCATTTAACCGCCAAAACTAATGGATGTACTAAAAACATATACTTTCTTGAACGTTTGGTACCAAAAGTAGACGAAAAATACATATGGTACTAAAAGAAGATTTCGGTCAAACATATGGTATCAAAAATACTTTTAACCCTAAACTATATTCACCATAATAAAATATACATTTATCATAATAACATTATGCAATGTACCCGGACATTATTATAGTAAGAAAGTTCGGTTTGTAATATTAACATAATATTATTTTTCTAAATTTCATTTTTAACAAAAATAAATCAGTTACTAAGCAAGCCTTCTTCCAACAATTATGAATCTGAAATAATTAAATATAAATTAGCTGAAATAATTAAATATAATAATAATTAATTGTTAGCTTGAGTAAAATATATATTTTTTTTTTTGGTAAACAGGTAGGATGAGTAGAAAAGGGCATAATAATAGGGAGAAGCATAGAAAAAGTCTTAGGATGGGGTGCAGGTGGCAATCAGAAAAGAGTGTGTTTCCTTTCCTTCTTCACTTTCCGTTAGGTGTCTATCGATCGTGGTAGAAAGCCTCTAACTAGCAGTAATCGTTTGTTTCCCACTTTTCTTGATAATCATATGCCTCCTTTCTGGTGACCTTTTCTCCACACCTAACTTATAGTTACACATCATCTTCTTCTTCTTCTTTTTCCCGTTTGTTAATTTGTTCTCCCTCACTATCAAAAACAAATTTAAAAATTTCTTCCCTCAGATTTAACAAAATATCGCCAGAAAAAAAATATCCCGACCACTGTTAGTTTCACATATATATATATATATGATATATGAATGGCATCGATCCAGTGAAGGTGGTGGGTTATACGTATAGGCGGCGGTTACGATGAGCCCACCAGGTAGATCGGCGAAGCACCTGATGTTAGAGAAGCCGAGGCCACCTCGTGGCGTGATCCTCAGTGGGGCCCTCCTCTTTTGCTTCCTGGGCTCCATCTCACTCCTCGTATTCTACTCATTCAACAATGGAGATCCGGTGGCTGCCCAAATCCGCTGGCTACGAAATTCACAATTCCAACAATACCCTTCTGATTCCGACTCTGATTCCGATACAGCCGCCACCACCAACATCTCCCACATCCTATTCGGAATCGGCGGTTCGGTGGCGTCATGGCCGGAACGGAGCCGGTACTCTACCCTCTGGTGGGTCCCTAACAAAACACGTGGCTACGTGTGGTTAGATGCGGCGCCACCATGCAACGTGTCGTGGCCGGACAGTCCGTTACCGTACCGTGTGTCTTCCCAAGACGTGACTCCGGAATTCAATAGAACTTACATAGCGAAGTCATCTGCTGTGCGGCTGTCGCGGATCTTGCTTGAGAGCTTCAGGCTCGAGTTGCCGAATGTGAGGTGGTTCGTTATGGGAGATGACGACACCATTTTCTTCCCCGACAACCTCGTTGCTGTTTTAGCTAGATACGACCACCGTAAGATGTTTTATATCGGGTGTAACTCTGAGAGTGTGGAGCAGGATGCCACGTACGGATATGGTATGGCTTTTGGCGGTGGAGGGTTTGCCATCAGTTACCCGTTGGCTGTTGAACTGGCCAGCATCTTCGACGGTTGTGTCGTCAGGTACGACTCTTTTTATGGGTCGGATGAGCGCATCCGATCGTGCATTACGGAGGTTGGAATCAAGCTCACAAGGGAACCAGGATTCCACCAGGTTCGCAACTAACACATTAGCCAAAGTTTTTAAGGTTAAAGAATCTAATCACAGTTAGTTATAAGTTTACATCATATTGTTTTTAGATATCTCGGATTTAAATGGTTGCTAATATATGTCTCGGATTTCGTTTTCGTTGATGTTTGGTTTTCCATCCATAAATCTATCAATTTTATATAAAAAACGGATGGAAAATAAAAAAAGTAACGAAAACAACGCATAAGACATCTATTAGCAACAATTTAAACTTAGAATGCATTAACATAATTTGGTGCAAATTTGAAAGTATGATTAAATTATTAACTCAAAGTTTAATCCAGCTTCGTTAATTATTATATAGTAAAAGAGGTAAGCAGATTTCGGAAAATTCTTAGGTAAGCTTGGTGTTTACACCAAACCAATATTATAATGACAAGTGTTTTTGCTCCCATCATTCAAGGATTCATTCTTAGGGTTTTAAAAAACAACCAATAAATGAGTGACACTTGTCATTATAATATTGGCTTGGTGTAAACACCAAGCCTACACAAGAATTGCCCGCAGATTTCTATCCGTAGTATGTGTAATTTGTTATCTGATATAAATGGACGAAGCTAAGAATTTTGTTCGAAAAACAAGTTAAAGTTAGTGATAAATAACTAGTATAATAAGAAGCTAGCTTCTTCTTAATGACCATATTCCCCAATTGAGGAATATGAGCTAAAAAGTAGTTTTTATCAAACTTGTCCTCTCGTCTCTACATGGCTCGGTGTCTACTCTTTAATGAGAAATTATTGAAAGAAACCGTGTTAATATATGTTAAACAAGTAGTGTCCTTCTGACCAATAAGCTTTTGACATGTGCTGAAAACAAACTGATACATAAACACTTGTTATAAATTCACTTGCTGGAGGGGCACCACCTCTTTACTACGTAGTGGTTGCGTGCTATCCAATAGTTTTTTTGCTTTAATATGTATTGTATTGCCTTTTGATTAATAGATATATTATTTTTATATATATATATAGATGGACATTAGAGGAATGCCATACGGACTGTTGGTAGCACATCCACTAGCATCTCTAGTGAGTCTTCACCACATCGAGACAGTCGAACCCATATTCCCCCACTTGACCAAGTTCGAGTCCATCAAAACCCTGATGCGCTCATACCAGGTCGACCCACTCCGAACCCTCCAGCAAAGCATCTGCTACGACCGAACCCTAAACTGGTCCATCGCCGTATCGTGGGGCTACTCCATTCTCATGTACCCTTCCCTAATCACAGCCGACGTGCTTGAGATGCCTCTACAGACATTCAAGACATGGAGCACCTACAGCGACGGACCCTTCACTTTTAGGACACAGACTCTAGGGTCGGACCCATGCGGTTGGCCCGTTATTTATTTCCTTGACCAAGTCTACAGTCCCAATACCTCGTCGCTAACCCTAACCACCTATAATATTTCCCAAACTGTTGAGCGGGAGAGCGTGTGTAGGACACGTGATTATATGCGCCTTGTCCAAATCAAGACTATTCAGGTTTCTTCCCACAGAATGAAACCCCAGGATTGGAAAGAGGTTCTCTTCTCACTCTCTAAACACATTTGCTTATATTATAGGGTTAAATGACATTAGTTTAATCAAATTTGGTTTTTTATGTAATAATATCTTATCTACATTGCACGTAACTAGTCTTTTAATTTATTTATTTTTTCAGTTTAGACCCTCATTTACAAATTAATCCCTAAACAATTTCAATTGGACCCTAGGTTCAATTGACCTAGCCAGGTCAGACCCATGATTGGGTCGGGCTTTGTTAGGGTCGCCCAGGGTCCAACCCATGGCTGGGTCAGAACCTTACCAAAGTCTGGCCCATCCATGTGTCGAACCCTGACTAGGTCAACTGGACTTAGGGTCCGATTGAATGTTTAGGGACTAATATGTAAGTTAGGAATAAAAATTGAGGGACTAAACTTGAAAAATGAAAATTAGAGGGTTGGTCACTTGCAGGCACATGCTACTTAACGGTTAAAACTAACGGTTAACTAACAAATGCACCAAAAGTCTATTAAAAAATTATTGCACCAAAAACTAATTTTGGTTAAACATGTTGTTAAAAAAAAAAGACTTTTTAACTTTATATTATATATATATATATAAACTAATCCATTTTACCTCTCATTTGAATAATGTTGTTTTGTAGGCTCCAAGAAAACAATGTTGTGAAATTATGAAAAAAGGCATCGCTGGGAGGATGGAAATCAATCTTCGGAAATGCAAACCCCGGGAAACAATAACCATTTAAGTCCTATCATTAGGTATTCTTAATTTGTTCTATTTACCTAATAAATAGTGGTGGTCTGTTTAATTTAGTGTACGTGGACTAAGCTAAATTTTGCATGTTATAGTTATAATAACTATAGATTGATCCAAATGTTGCACACGAATTTAATCACAAGCAAACTTATGGGATAATATTTTTTGACTCGCACTTTGTACTGAAAATTATTTTTTAAATTTTATTGTGAATTAATGTGTTAAGTGGTGTTCATAGATTAGAAATATATGACATACAAATAAAAACCTTTTACAAACCATAGTAACAAATTCATGTTACAGACACATCATAGAAAAAGAGCGGCAGTGTAACAAATTACATATGGGATGGTTAATGGAACCATTCAAGTTGAAATTAAGTATGGATGGATTAATTAAACCAGTATCATAATTAAGGCGGGTACAGAGACAATTTAGTGAACACTTTGTATGCATAATGAACGAGTAAAATATAATTGTATAGGTTAGATGAGAATAAAATTAGAATAGTCAATTCATTAATGAATGAGATGGAGTATTATGAAGACAGATGAACATCAGCGGACCAAACTGACGTAGAGGGGGACAAGGCTGATGTGGGGCGACGGCGGAATTAGAGGCACTAGTAATGGCGGCGACTGACCGGACGAACAAAAGTGACAAATGAAGACCCCTAATAAACAGAAGGAAACAAATAGAAGTAGCATCGAACTAAACAGAAGCAGCGGGCAGGTGAACGGAATCTAGTCCGGCGGACGAAGGGAACTAACGGCGGCGATAACTAGCTGTGGCCCCAAGGGAAGCAGTAATATTGGAAGCAGCGAGAATAAATTATGGCTGTGATGTCATGTTAAATACATTGTTTAGTTATTTATATATGTACAATGTGATTGGTTATTTTTATTTTTTATGTGATAGTTTGGTTCTATATTATAACATGTGATTAAATGGTTCAAACTCCTTACATTTACGGCATGTTTGGTTCGTGGAATACAAAAATAAATAGAGAATGTTGAATCAATATGATGATTTTTAGTTACTTAAGTGTGTAGAATAATGATTCTCAATTCCTAATTTTGTGAGTCCCAGCCCAACTCCAAAAATACTCATTAGAATTTCTGATGGAATTGAGAATTAAAATAAAAAAAAAACAACTTCAACCTAACCGCTCGCCCACCACCCTTTTGCTCTCCGCCGACCGCCCGCTCGCCGTCGCCGATCGCCGACCGCCAGCCCGCTCGACATCGCTGCCTGCTCGCCATCGTTGCCCGCTCGCCGACCGCCCGCCGCCGACCGCTTGTCGCCGACCGCCCTATGCCGCCGCCGACCACTTGTCGCCGACCGCCCTATGCCGCCGCTGACCGCTCACTGACGCATACTCGCCGACGACCATCGACGCCCGCCCACCGTCGCCACCTGCCCCCCACCATTGACTGCTCGCTGCGACCGCCCTACGTCTCTGCTAGTCGTCGCCTGCCCCTCCCTCTGCCGACAGCTCGTTGCCCGCCGCCACTGACCCCCGACCGCCGTCCGCCGTTTGCCCTACGCCGCTTGTTGTTGCCTCTTTTTCCGAATTTTTTTAAGTTTAATATTGTTAATTTGGTTAAAATATATAACAAAAGGGTATCTGTCAATTTTGGGTTTGTTATGTTCATTTACGTATAACATTCTATCAACTAAATGTTGGATTTGAAAACCTCATTCCATATTCATCAGATCAACCAAACAACATCATATTAATACTACATATTCATTATTCCTTATTCATGTTTCATATTCATTTTTCTTATTCCACGAACCAAACATGCCGTTAGTCATTTATATTTGACCAATGTGATTAAATGGTAATAAAATAAATGTTTTACTTTTACCAATAATTAATTCAAGTGTTCTTCGTGTTCTTAATTGTGTTCATCGTATTCTCTAGATTTATCAAGTTTTTCAAAACAAAATCAAAATTTTCAATTTATTTAAACATTTTGAATCCAGTAGATCGAACCCAACAATAACTGTGCTGGGTTCGATTTGATTTCGATTCGAACTTGATGTTCGATTTAGATTTATTTTAATGAATTTGATGAAGAATGCAGTAAAAACATGATGGATAATGAATATAGAAATGGTATCGAAAACATTATATCAAAATGTAATCAAACGACCACATTTTCAAATATAGATAACTATAAGTACATGTTTTAACCAAACAGTCACATGACAAATGTAATAACCGACTATGTATTATCCCGCACAAGCTCACCGGCCGCCACCCGAGGCCGCCGATCACCACCCAAAGCCGACGACGACCACCAATCGGGCCGGCCACCACCAAATCATGGCCGACCGGCACCAAATTGTGGCCGGTCAGCCACAATCGGGGCCGGCTAGCCCCAATTGGGGTTGGCAGCCACCGACTGGGGCTGGCTGGCCGGCCACGACTTGGTGGTGGCCGGCCCGATTGGTGGTCGTCGTCGGCCTTGGGTGGTGGTGGTTGTCGGCCTTGGGTGGTGGTCGGCGGCCGCGGGTTGTGATCGGCGGCTGCGGGTGGTGGCCGGCCACGATTGGGGCATTTTCGTCTTTTCATTTCAAGCATGTGAAGGGCACACTTTGATAGAATGACATTTTTGTGATTTAATTTTATTTTCGGTCACATGCCAAGCACGTGATCAACTTCCATTAGTTTTAACGGAAAAAATTAACAGAGACCTCTTATTAACAAAGTTGAAACTTCAGACATTCCATATTAACTTTTAAAACTTCAAATCTCTCCGATTAACATAGGTCAAACTTCAGAACTTTCATAGATTATTAACCTGTATAGATATATGAAACTGAAGTAGTCTAAATTACAGACTTTGAGAGCTGCTTTCATCTGAAAACCGAAACTCGGTGGAGATCCGTGCTGAAAATCACAACACGGGAAATGGGAATTTCCATATTAAAAAACTCTGGGCAACTTCACCATTGTTTTCTTTTGATTCTGTGCAACTTCACCATTGCCATTTTTCTTGGGTTTGTTCCAATTGCAATGGCAAAATTGGAGTACTGCAACAACCTCATCCTCCACCTTTTATCTTTCTTCTTTCAAATAAACATGTAAAATGTCGAAAATGTTCATCATTCTATCAAGTAGGTATTTTTTGTATTACTTATTTAATAATTTCCTCAAAAATTCTTATGGTATGCATACCACAATAATGTAAACATAAATAAACATAATTATCTTATACACGCGTGCCAAATTCACTAGTATATATATATAGAGAAAATGCCTATGTATGTATAGGTAGAGCTGGTTGATGTAACACCTGTGAAGTTTGGCTGACCAAATCTTCTCCTTCATCATCATCGACCTTGAAATATAGGAAAGCTTTGATAAACGGAGAGCAGAAATTCACCGGCGATGAGTACGATAATCATCCATTCCAAGAAATCTGACTTCCTGTTTTGAAGGATTTCTTGGAGAAACCGAATATTGTGCTGCCACCCAACACCAAACAAATCAAACCCTAAATACATTACCTCATCAACAATGCTAATAACACAACATACAACATACATACTTACCTCAACAAACTTCAACTTGAAATCCAGATTGGCAAATCTTTGAGTTAGTTCAAATTCATCCCTAAGGTATTCCCATATCTGAGCATATTTCGCATTCTTCCATGCAATATCTGATCTGCAACCACATAATATAAATCAGTCACTACTTCTTCACATCTAAATCAAAACTCAAATCACTACTTCAGGCTTGTTTATTTATTTGATCAAAGACTACAGCAAATAGATTATAAGTGCCAAGCTTTTGATTACTATTTTTTTTGGATACATCAGCCTTACAGTAATAATTTTTAATTTTATTTACTATAATATTATCTAATTTTGAATAATATCGTAATCAAATTAGTAACTTTTTTTACCATACTCTGGTTTAAGAACGGTTTTTTTTTTCCTCTGAAAGTAAATGTGAAAGGCTTTTTAATTTACATACATTTTTAAAACAAGTTAATCAAGAATAAGTTGCATATGTTCTTTTACTACATATACAGAGCGTAAGTCAATGATATATATATATATTATACGTTTTCATTTAATTAAAATCTTGTGCAACGCACAATTCAATGGCTAGTATTTATTAAAATAGGTAAGACTTAAGAGAGCAAAACATGAATTTAGAATTTTATTTTTAGTTCTGTCTGATGTAGATTTAGGGATGTTTTAGTTACCTTTCAAACAGACCAAGCTTTAGAATCACAGCACTCAACGTAGAATTTGCCTTCCCCAGTAATTGAAAAAGGTTTTTCCTGTCCATCTCAAATGTTCCAGTTTTCTCCAAACTGCAATTTATGTCGGTGAATTTTGCAACCATGTCATCAACCTGAAGGAGTATAAGAACGATAAGTAGTATTCGTCTTTGAAGAGGACAGAGTTTTATAGTCGATAAGAGTACCCACCTGACGAACGTAATAATCAAGTGCAATACTTTGACCAAGCACACTACCAATTGTCCGAATACCGTCAATACTCAAGTACTGCAGCATTATGTAATCAAGCCCGCCTTCCATCCATGTGCTAGATGTTGGATTCTCAATTACCTCATACTCTACACAATCCAGGATAAGCAAAGTCACAAAGTAGCTACTGCAACTCATTCATCTATAAAACCAGAAACAGTTACAGATAGAGGGGGGTGTGGGGGCTACAACCTACTAATACTACTACTACTAATAATAATAATAATTTCCTTTTTCAGAAATGTGGAATTTACTATTTCATAGTTCATTTCATTCAGCACATAAGGATGCAACTCTGCAGCCAGAAAAAAAAAATTATTTATTATTTATTTATTTTTGCAAACAGCCAGAATAGAAACATCCATTTTTGTTTTTGATTGTATATTCTCAAATGCTGTGATGGCAGCTGCCTTTTCAATCCACAAATTGAAATCCTAGGCCGGCAGTTAAATCAGAAAATATTATATGTTGACAGTAGAAAGAGGATTTCTCCATCAAAATATAGTTAGTTCATCACCAACATAATAAAATGAACTTTCATTAGTTTCCACAAAGTTACAATAACCTCAACCTTGAACTCACTCCGAATGTTCAAGAATTCCATCAGGAATGTTTTAAGGCATCAGATGAGAGAGAGATAAGTTATTGTCAGCAAAAAATTAGAGAAAAAGTGCAAGCAGAAAACCAATTATTTGATATGTGTGATTCAAAGTCACTAGCTCTTATGTTGCTATCGCTAGATACCTATCATTTAGACTAGTAATTTTTTTACAATTCAGCTCCTCCATCCTTTAGGCATAATAATGAAGTCAATAATAGTACAATCCGACCATTAGCACAAGATAGCTTTATAAGAATGGAGAACCAAATGATAAGCACAAAGGACAAAACCTCACCATCTTTCTTCGTTTCGCTAAGCAATCCAGAGGCATGTCTTTCTACAATTTTCAAGTACCCATCAACCATATTCTCAGAGATGTTAAACAAGACAATGGAGCCATACTGAAAAACTACCATGTAGCAACAGTCACTCGCACTTAACCGAGCACCCAATTCCTGACAGAAAATGCATATCACTTCAGCATAAAGTACTCTGGCTAACGGTATTGTGCAAATATCCACCGTACAACATTCTCAAGAACTCTATATTAAGAAAGTTAGACTATATCCATGTAGAGCACAAACACTCATCTAACTCCATCAAACACTGAAACAGTACAACAAATGGGACCAATTAATTTGATGACAAAGGGGGTAATAACTTAGTGGTGTAAATCCTGTCTTGAGTTTATTAACTGCATTTATGATATACACGGACTCATAATAAGATCAACGATATCAACTGATTCGTTTTAAAGGAAAATTATAGCCCGGAAATGGCACCTATGAACTCTGAGATATAGCAAGAGACATGGCTACTGACGAGATTAAACATTTTGAACAACCCAAAGAGCTTTCAGGGAAAAATTTAACTTACACTTATGCTAGAGAGATTCCCAAATCTGAGAACAATATAATTGGTTATTCGCGATGTCGTCGGAATAAAGTTTTCTCTGTTCTCCTGTACTAGGCTTCTCAAATTCACACTGTTGCAGAAAAACATAGTAAAGTGAAATGAGGTATCCCACAGAGGGTCTCAACCCTAGGGCGGATGAATTTTAAGAAAAAATTGCATAAGAAAATACATGGACATGCAAACATGTCTACACTAAAACTGCACCATTTTAACCCAATTTTTTTTATGGACAACATGCCACCATCGGTTTCAGTGCCATGGAAGAAGACTCGTATGGTTCTTCCCTCAGGTAGCGAGGAACCATTCTCATAAGGTCCTACTTATCTCTATCAACTATCATACAATAACAAGTTTTCAAGTCACACTCTCTATACATACTTCCGTGCTACAGTATATGCCTTGTATATCAAAAGCATATTCACAGTGCAATTAAGGAGCGTCAATTCTTCAATCTCACCCAAATGCAACAGGTTGTCAAATGTAAATATAAGATCTCATGCGCCCTACAAGTCCGGGTAACACTTCAAACCTAGATTCTGTTTTTAAAGATCAGAGAAAAGCAACAAACTGTTGCTTCTAACTTTGCAGCAGTGTCCTTACGTAGAAGATTTCTGAAGCCACTCTCTACTCAGAGACAGTTTAGTCTTCTTTATTTACTTAACTATCAGCTGTCCCATAAAACTATGCAAAAAGAGGGAATTTGCGAAGAAAAAATAATCAGGCGGAGGGCAGAAACAAACCTTGTGCATAAGAAATACGCCCTAACAGGAATGGACGATTTGGCATCCTCCTCGAGGACAAAACTGGTTTCGTCTTCACCAACTTCAGAGCATATGGGTTCGTTCCACTCTAGAGATGGCATCGAATTAACGGAAGAAGAAATGCATCTCGGCATATGGGGAACGAAATTTGAATCCAGACTCCTGCTACTGCCCACCGCAACAGTAACGGCCGGTGTCAGCCCTTTGGCGGTAGAAAAAGGGCGGAGTAGGGGTGCTGAGCATGGCAGTTGGGTCTTGGTAAGCTTTGGGAGCGAATAAGGGACACTAGCTGGTGCTGTTGTGAAGCCAAGCGAATATGAAAAATAAGGGGATATGCAGCGCATGGATTTGAAGCCCCGGGCTCCAATTACCCTCCGCATTCTTGGATGCAGACTATGGCTGCCCTACTCTCAATTGAATCTAAGAAGCTTGAGGAGAAAACAAGGAAGGAATGCCATAAGAAGAATAATATCAAGAAAACATACCATATTTCACACAGATACGCTTCAACAAGAAATCACCTTGCTATTCATCCATTAACATCAGAAGAAGAAGAGACAATCGAAAGCACAACTTTTCCAAACTGGACCTCCGGCGATATCGTCTGTGTACTGAAATTCTAAGCTGATTGCAGCTAGACAGCAACGACTCGAATTCAGAAACACATGGCTAGGGTTAATTTTCTTTTCTCTTGTGTGGTCAAGAATGTTAAGGTTTGCTTATGCGTTATCAGAACCGGAATGGACAGTTGTTTGAACCAGCTTAACCGAATTCAAACGGTGATTTTTTTTTTTAATCTTTAAGCGGCGCCGATTTTATTGAAACCTGGAACTATTAGAATCTACCAAAGAATCGTAACCGCTCCGGAGATATTAGTTAATGTCCAATACCCGAACATGTAGAGCAGATGCGGCTAAAGCAACAGAGACAAGGATAACAAAGTACGAACCATAAATACAGCTAGTAAAACATAAGCTAAAATAGCAAATCGGCTTATTGACGGGGATGACCTCAGGCAAAAGGTGAGTTTACAAATTGGCTATTGTTGTTATTTTTTTTTTTTTTCAGATTTTTAGTATCGTACATTTACATTTTGTTAACTTTTGGTGCATCAGTTAGTCAACCGTCAAATTTTGTCCAAAAAAAAACCGTCAAATTTATAACTGTTAAATGTTCATGTGCAAGATGACGGGTCTTTCTACTATACTCCACAAACACCATGATTTTATGTTTTTTTTTTTTTAACATTTTTCTATTGTCTTAAACGTGAACCCTATAAGAAAATTAATATTGTTAATAGTATGATACAAATATTTGGTGTAGTTAAAAAAATTCATATTTTTTCATACTTTTAAAGTTTTACATATGTTACAATTAAGTCCACGCTAATAATAGTTAAAAAAAACATGGTTCTGCACAAGCATGGTAGAAAATCCCCGTGACTTCCTCCTTAGTTTCATTTGTGTTTGATTTACAACCTCAATTTATATCTCTAACTTTTAATTTTTACAATTTATTCCTAAATAAACTGCACCCTGAACCCGCCATATGAGTTGAGGGGTAATAACACCAGTTGTCAACGTAATGTACTTGTGCTTCTTTTTCTTCTTTATAATCCTCTTCGTCAACATCCTTAGTCTCTTCATCCCATGTTGGCATTATGATCAGTTCAACTTCGGCATCACATATCTCAATAATCTGCTCCCAATGGCTTTGTTCGGTGACTTGATAAAAATGTCTATATCGTACCTCCAAACTAAATCAAATGTGGGGCTCGGCACTGACACATATTCATCGCCATCATTTTCAACTCCTCTAGAGTAATGCTTTATGAGTTTGTAGGAATATTAATTTACCTCATTCATACCTAAGATACCATGAGTGCACATTGAAAGTTCCTAGGGCTGGCAATTCGTGCAGGTCGTGCGGGGTTCGTGTCGTGCCATGTTCGTGTCGTGTTTTGGGGTTCATCCCAATCACGGCCCAACACAAAGTTGTGCCAATATAGTTCTGCACGAACACGATTCAAGAAAAATACGACATGGCATGACACATAAAATCTATAGTAAATTGAATAAAAAATTCACGCATAACAAATGTTAAAACTAAAATTTTAAAATTACTCAATAAAGATAGTTCAATCCAAGCTTCATATAGTACCATTACAAAAGGATGGCATGCTAGGTTTAGATAGGTTTTTTAATAAAAAAATATTATATATATATAAGTTGTAACTATCGTGTTATTGTGTCAGATCGTGTCACCAATATCAAACACGAACACGACACAGAAAAATGAAGCCCTCAAATACTTGCCACATCTTTGGAAATATCGCCTCATATCAGCAAAAGCCTCAGTCATCTGTGCAAGGTCACCATTCAGTTTGGCATTTTCCTCTCGAAGACGCCGAGTTTCCTATGTATCCCTCTCTATTGACAATTCTTGAAGTTTCTCCTTGGTCGAATACACTTCCCTAAGGAGATCGATCATCAATCAAGAAAATTAGAGGGAATCTCGAGAAGCCTATCAAAAGGAGAAACAAAAGGGGGGTTAACACCAAGAATCAATGAAAAGATCGAGTAAGAGAGATCGAGACGGACCTCAGCCTGCTTCAGAAGAAAAAGACGTGTGGCCTTTTCCACTTCACTGATCCCCATTCCCTGGCGATAACGATCCTGGGGCGGAACAGAAGCATTTAGAAAATGAAGAGTCAAGTCGGGACTAGCAATTGAATAACCTTATTTAAGAAGGTATCCTCCTAAGGAACTCAGAGGATTCCAATCTCTCGAACGATCACAGTGGACATTCAGCCGCATGTCCCAATCGAAAGGCGGACCAATCATATTCTAAAGCAACACTCAAGGGAGCTTCAGAAGAAAATTGAGAAATCTTATCTGTGGAAGAATCCTCAACTCTTTTCCTTTTAGCTGGGAATCCGAAAGGGCAACATCGCTGCTCATCGTGGGATAACGGTGAGTTATGATTTTGGCTTTAAGTAGTGGCCCACGTTATAGGTTCTTAGCTCGAAGTAGTGGCCCACGTACGTAGTCGATCTCTATGCTTCGATCTTCGATCCTTCGCTCCCAAGAGTCTTCAACGAGGTTTCTTTGCGGTTCGCCGACCGGGGCCCCTCAATCTGGCTCTACACATAAAGAGGACTCTAATCTCGACGAACTAAACTTCACAGGTAATAAGAAGTAGACTAGTGGTTCTAGAATAATAGGTTTGCTCTGAACTCTCTGTTGGTGGTGTCGATGATTACTTGCACAATAATGAGTACTATCACAAATTCGGTCGAACCCTTTATTTATATATGAGAGGTGTGATTTGTTTCTAAAATATAGATCACCAAAGATAGACAACAATATATATATATCATCAATGACAATATCCTATAATAGAATAACAATATATTGTATATATTATTTCCTTTTATATATATATATATATATATATAGTTACCATATATACTTTAGGATTACTATATCCATTTATTTAAGGTGTTCAAAACTTAACCTCCAAGTATTAACTGTATAGGTCGGTCGAAATGTATGCATCGTCGACTTTTAATGAACATTAATCCTTATATTTAATGAGCAGGCCCAATAAGACCTCTAAACCCAATGGATTTGGCATTACCCTCTTCATTAGCGTTACTTGATCTAATTAACTTACCCCTTAATTTGGTTTGGTTAATGGACTGTTGTGAAGAGTTGCTCAATTGTCCCAATTGCCAACAATATGAATGTGGAATTCCCGAATTTTGATAGGATCAGAAAACACTAAAAGATCCAATCAGCCGTAGGAAATGGGTTGGGAGAGAAAGCATTCCTATCTTTATTTGACCAAACTAGCGTACCTGGTCCAACCTCACAACCCTTCGCGGGTTGGTAAGGAGTCAGGCTTGTTAGACGGGATTGGACAAAGAAAAAAAAAATGCTCGATTGGAAGAACGACAAGAAAATACCTTAATTGAATAGAGTTCTGCTCTTCCCCTTCCCACTAGCGCCTAACAACCTCTGGGCTAAATAAGCTCTCCAAAACAAGGACACCAATTTCGAGATCTAGAAAATCGATTAAGATGAAAAGAAAAAAAAAAAACAAGGAAGAGATCAGCTACTAACTTGACTGACATGCTGCTTTGTCTTTGATCTCATGAATGAATACTTTTACAAGCGACACCACACTTCAATCCTCATAAGAAGTCCCGTGTTTGAGGAAACACTCATTTTTTCAAGGCGAGAGTAATGTTACGAGTATATTCCATAATAAATCTAGATATATATTGTAGGAGTATTTATTATTATGATTGTATGCTCTAGTCATATTCAAGGAACATGGTTATGAATAAAACTATAAGTGAAAAATTAACAAGAAATCTAGGGTTCGTACCCCCATAACGATCTCAATTATCCACCTTACAATATCCATCGCCACGGACACTTGATTTGATTCGGGGTCGTAACATGTGGCTTACACTTTCATATATTCTAAATCTCACGATTCTTATGTTGACGACTAACTAGGCTCATTGTCTTGAAAATATTCAATGAGATAT
This sequence comes from Clarkia xantiana subsp. parviflora, assembly GCA_036873135.1. Lineage (NCBI taxonomy): Eukaryota > Viridiplantae > Streptophyta > Magnoliopsida > Myrtales > Onagraceae > Clarkia > Clarkia xantiana. The sequence goes on from JAPTYO010000004.1 coordinate 10,677,495, forward strand.
CCTTTAACACGTCCAAAAAGTTTTTACAACAATCATGAGTTTTGGGCGTACGTATCAGGTCTCCAATTGCCTTTTTGTGCACTGAGTATCCCTTCGTGATCTTTGGAAAATGTTAAATGAACTTCCCAATGCAAGGACTTCAAGAGGTTCTCAACTTCCCCAATTGCACTTGACTCATCTCGGACGATCAATTTACCTCCTGGCCTAACAATCCTGTCAACCTCTGCCATTACTGGGACAAGCTTACATCTGCGAAAGATAAAATCAATAATTTTGTTAACAAACAGATTATAGTGGTGAAATGAAGGAGATTTGTTGTTCTAACCTCTTTTTGAGCTTTGAGAAAAGATGATCTGCATGCAATAGGTCATATGTTCTTGGGTAGGTGCTAAAAGATTCGCACCAATCATGATATATTCCAAACAGTCCTCGTTCATATATTATTGGAAGTGTATCAGGAGAATCAACGTTTACCACATTTAAGACCCACATCTGAAGATCCTTTAAGGCTGCTGCAAATCTGTCGTACATATCAAATTAACATAGATGTTCAATTTTTTCATACACATATAGTATAGAGGATGTTACGTACCCGCCATAAACAGCTCTCATGTCCATAACATTTCTTACTTTGGACCAGCTGATTCCTAGGCCAGACATGTAAGAAGTGCTTACGACGTGTTTCCAGTGTTCATAGTCTGCTGCAAAATCTTGAGGTGCTGGTTTTCCATATATCCCCATCTGTGAGATGTTAAGCCAGGCAGGGGGTGTACGGAGTCGACGAGGCCAGATAACCGGCCATTTGGCTCCTCTCTCAGACTCATCCACAGGGACCTTATGCATGCATGCCTGAAGAGGTACATACCTGTACATCCATGCATGTAGTAGTAAATAATAACCATATTGTAATTCTACTGAGATGTAATTGATCAATGCATGTGCTAGTTCATAATAACATATAAGGGATGATGATGATGATGATGATTGTGAGTTAGTTTTAAGTTGATTTACCAACCATATGATGAACAGCCATCTTTATTAAAATTATTACTATATAATTAAATGATGTGAATATGCATACATAATGTGAGTCTTGCTCACCATGCTGCATTTGGATCGTCATCGTCTTTACACATAGGAGGTGTTTTCTGCTTTCTGTGTTCATAACAGTCGTTGTTTCTGGGTTTTCTGTAAATCGCAGCTCCAACCGAATTTAATTTGTCCTTTTGGACTGTCACCAATTCCCAGCATATGGATGCTGTCAGCAAACTCATTTCTAGTATCCATAAACAAACAAACAAAATGATCAAGTATTAGCATATTTCCATATATATATCTAGAATGTATGTATGAATCTTGTTGTTTGGTTATCTTCTTACCTTTCCAAATTCGGGCATCTTCCTCAAGTTTCTGGTACACTGGAGTAGCTGACCATATAAAGAAACCACCTGGCCTTAGAACCCGATTCAACTCCAAAAGTAGCCTACCACCTTTAAAACAACAGTATACTTAAACCCAGTTCAGAGATGAACTATTTATTTATACTTGATTGGATGGATTTATCTTAAATAAAAGTTGACAACAGAAAACAACAATCTTGATTATATAATAACAATTTTCAGACAAACCTTCAGCATGCCAAGGAACTCGACAACGTGCACAATGAACAAGATCAAAGACCCTGCTCGGGAATGGCAATCTCTGGGAACCCATGACAGCAGAAATTGCTGGAATTCCTCTTTCTAATGCAAATTGAACCTGGGCCTCGTGTTCATCTTTTGGCGCAAATGACATTGTCAGGACATCTCTTTCAAAGAGGTACCCTCCAAAACTAGCCACTCCACAACCAACATCTAGAACAACTCGTGTGTGTTTCCCCCATTTGATATTAGGCACTGACTATTGCAATTCAGAGAAGAAAATACAAGTGTTTAGTTCATTCACCGTGGTGTTTCACTTAATGTTTCTAGAATTTTTAGTGTTAAATGCAACGCCCAAACGTACTTTTTGAAGGAAATCGATGTAGTGTAAGGCACCGTGGATGAACTGGGTACCACCGCCAGGGAATGTCAGGAATTCTCCAGACACCTTTACCCAATTTTGATGCCCTTTGACATCTGCGAGCATCGGATGAGGCACATTGTGATACCATATCTGTTGAAAGTGAAATCACATGTATATTATTTATCCAGCATATATATACATACATAGAATGTGCATGTAAGTTAATAATAGGTGACAAAATTTACCTTCTCTCTGCTCTTTGGCCATTCGATAGACGTCTTGTATCCTTCTGGGCACAACACTAGGCACGTAGGTCCTTCTTCTGGGCAATGGCGTTCACGGTGTTCGAAATGCTTTGTGGTTCGTAGTCGCCGCACTGCCTTTTCATTGTCTAAACAAGGTATGTAATCGGGACCGGACGTCACATTGCAAAGTTGCCATGTATATCCAAAGATGTTATTATCAGCCAGCTGCTCTGTGTCAGTTTTTCTCCTTTCCTTTTGATTTTCTGATTGAGTGGCTTGAGTCAACCATGACTTCTTCGATTCCTTAGACTCCTTAGGGATCCCAGCATTATCCCCACTTGTGAATGTCTTGGATTCGCTTGACAACTTTTGAGAATTGTCATCCTCTGATGGAGCTTCCGATTTATGTGAATGTTGTTGTTGTTTTACTTTATCAGAGTTTTCGCTGTCATGTGAGACTTCTTCTTCTTCCTATTAGATTACTTATTTATATATATGTTAGTAACAATCATCAAGGTATTATTATTTCAGTTATGAAAGATAGACATTCATTAAAATTAAAGAATGAAGCAGAGTATAATAGTCTTGCCTTAGTTACATGTGACACCACTGGATTGTGTGAGTCGTCGGTTGCAGCATTAACCTCGAGATTTTGTTGGTCCTCCTGGCGTTGCTTCCTCAACTGCTCTTCGATCTGCTTTTGTTGATCTTGATGTTCCTCTTGGGATTGAGATTGGGAGTCTTCCTCACCTATCTTATCTTTTATATCCTCTTGTTTTGGTTGTTGTTCTGATTGAATGTTGCTTGATGCTTGATCCTGATTTAAGCTCTCTTCCTTAACCTTGTTATTACTGTTATCATCAATGGCATCAATAACTTGTTGTTGTTGCTGCTGCTGATCTACATTAGCTTCCTCATTACTAGCAGTAGTGTCATTTTGTATCTGTTGAATTATTGTAGCATTATCACCTTGATCTATTTTTTTACTGTGGTTATGGTTGGTTTGTTCTTGGTTTTGAGCTTCAAATTGAGTAACTGTTTTGTTATCTTCAGGGACCTGGTTATCGCTTCCATTTTGCTTCTCAGCCTCTTGTTCAGTTGTTACTTCCTTCACTTGTGGATCACTTTCTGTTGTACTTGCTGTTTCCTCATTCTTTTTGTCTCCCTCACTCGTTGTCTCACTGTTTTGATTCGTAGAGCTTGCTGCTACTAATTAATTAAGGATACAATAAAAGTTAGAATATATCAAAGATGAAGTACATAAAAATACATTACCACCCTCAAGAAAATAATTGTGTAATCTGAATTCAACTGTTGATATGTTGCTTATTCAAGTCAAAATATTTAGGGTTAAAGAACTTATAATCAGTCCAAAGTTTTCTCAATGTTGAAATTTGATGTATGAAGTATGGAATGTTAAAATGGACAGTCCAGGTTTCATTTTTGTTAAAATTTGGTGTCTCAGTGTGATTACTTTGGAGAAGTCAATCCCGACGAAACCGACTGTCAAATTCGAGCTCCCATGCACGCTTCATTCTTGTCACCTTGTCGGGACCGTTACCTAAGAAGCTGACCACATCCGCGCAAGTAAACCCCACTTCGTTGTCGTTGGAAATCACTCCACACCACTCTGCTGGAAACCTTTTCTTCTGGATGTTCAATTTTTGGGGGAAATTTGACGATTTTGTAAAAAGTAAAAAGTGATGGATTATGAGTGGGTGGGTGGGTTGATGAAAATGACTGAAGGGAGAGGAAAAGACGCGTGGAGACACCAAATTTCAACAAAAATGAAACCTAGGACAGTCCATTTTAACATTTCAAACTTCAGACACCTACTTTTAACATAGGGTAAACATTGGACAGTTTTTTAGTTATTAACCATATTTATTAAGATATCAAGCAAGCAAGCAAATATATGAATTTGATAAAGTATAGTACCTGTTGTATCTTGTTGTTCAACGACGAGCTTGTTCTCCTGAGAATTGGTAGAATCATCAGTAGTAGTATTTTCTAGTTGGCTAGAATCATCGGACTTGATTGCATCATCAGGGAGTTCTCCAGGATTGTCTTCATATGCAGGAAGGTCCTTTTTATCATTATTACTATTATTATTATTATTATTAGAAGAAGACGAAGATGAAGGCAATACTACATCATTTGAGGCAACACTACTGCTAGTTGTATGTCTAATTGTTTGTGGGGTTGCCATGGAATTTGATGTTAGCATCCATACCCCGACAACACATAATACTATGAAAACAACAGTCGTTATGGTTGAAGTGTATGACGAATATGATGACCGCTTACTATTACGTGACCTACCTATAGCCATCACAACAAAGTATCAATCAATCAATCACACTAAACTTGTTTCTTTAACAAAGAAGTGCAAAGTTTCTTTAATATCTACTTGAGAGAGGAGAATGAGAGAAGTTTTAGTTCGAGTTTGTGGAGGTAGATCAACCAAATAAATCAGGCAAGAACGAATTCAATGTAAGAATCCATCTTATGATCCAAAATAATAGGACAATAAATCATTACTTTTCAGTAATCACTATATTGTACCATTTACTTATTTGTGGCTTGTACCTTTTCATAAAAAATAAAAAATAAAAAAACTATATTAAATTAAAATAGATTACCGAAAAATGACATCCCGCTAAAAATTCGAGTGTTTACGTACATAGGACATAAGTGTTGACTTAACTCATTTCACTAAATTTAGTTAAGCTAGTTGATATTTTAGTTAGTAAATATTATGTTATCAATTTATTAGATATTAAGTTATATCTTGTTTAGGGATAGATTTGCTATTTTAGGAGTTAATGAATATGTCAAGTTTATTAACTAAGTTTTTTTTTGTACTAAAATTCTTAACTAAGTTTAGAAGTTCAATTTGCATTCCCTTATATAAATGTATATTTTTAGGGCCTTGATTAGATTTAATCAATTCACAGTTTATATTTCTTCTATGTTTTTCGTGTTCTTCGTTTTCTTTTTACACAAGTCACGAAACAACCGTGGCATTCTTAAGGGACCTGTGTGAGCTTGAGTTATTGTCTATTTTCAAGATCGTCGACCGTAGAAAACTGAGAAACTCATCAATGGATTATCCATACTCAACTCGAGCGCCACCAAAGTTCGATGGCAAAAAGTACGGAATATGGGGTCTCAAGATGAAGGCTTCCATACAAGGTACTGACATTTGGGATGCAGTGAGGGAAGAGCAAATAGAAGAAATGAAAAGGCAAGCCATCTTCTTCTGATGGAGAATCAATTGTAGCAGAGAAGAGTCATAAATGCAAATCTCTTCCTCCCTCTAGACATTGCTGTATGGAGAACCACCCTCACTATAAATTCTAGAAGAAACTTGATATCAAGTATATAAGATGGTAGAAGATGGGGCATATCAAAATGATCTACCCAAAGAAGAGGAATCAACTAATAAGGGAAGCTCAAGTTGTAGTCCATAGAGAAGAAGATGGGTCGTTAGCAGGAGGCTCCAACAATAGTTGGTTGATTTACCACGGCTGCACAATCCACAGAAGTTACAACAAATCTATCTGCATAAACCCAATTAGGAAAGTCACGAGAGTATGGATTGGGAATGTTGGATTTCTCGAAGAATAAGGAAAGGGAACAGTGGTCATCTCATTCAGATAAAAAAACAAATTTCAATGTTCTTTATGTGGCTGGTGTTGATCAAAATCTATCGAGCGTGATTGATAAAGTAACTTTTGAAGAAAAAATTGCAGCAGAAACCCACTCAGATGTTTTGTGATAACATCTCCACTATTAAGTTAGCTAAAAACCCTGTTTTGTATGGTAGGAGCAAGCATATTGATGTTTAGTTTTACTTCATGTGTGATTTTTGTAATGCTATTGATATAGAGTTGAAGCATTGCAGAAGTGAAGTCAATTTAACTGACATTTTCACCAAGTCTCTACAAATTGCAGCTTTTGAGGGTTTAAGATTGAAACTTGATGTTTCACTGTGGTTTAAATTGATCATCTTGCAAGATGATACAGTTTAGTTGAGTCTTTATTAGTGTTGATCAGCTAAATCAACTCAAATTTGCAGCAAGATGATCTGAAAACAAGTGGAGAAGCCTTCAAGTTCAGAATATAAAAAACAAATTGTAACTTGAAGCTGAAACAAGTTACTTTAAGTCTCAATCTCTTTACTGAGTCCAAGCTCAATTTTGTATCTTAAAAAGTTTAGTTTAGTGGTTTAAGTAATGGTTTGAGGGCAATTACTTAGCTTGTAAGTAAGAGAAGCTATCTTGTAGAGGGTTTGATAGTTTCTTGGTTTATTTATAAGTTAGTTTTCTTGTTTTCAATATATATGTTGTAAAAACTAAATTTTTGGTTAAGGTTACGAATTGAAGTTTTTCAATTTCTCTCTTGTATTCATCTACAAAACTCATATCTCCATTAGTGATTTTGATTTTCTTCATTACAAAGTAATCCCTTGTTTGCAATACAAGTGGATTACATTTACACTACGAAGCTTGATTTATTAAATTTCAGTTTGCTTTTAATACTTTTTTTAACAGTGAAAAACTTAATTTGGGCGACTTCAATGTTAATTTCAACTCCGTTTTTGTTCGATCCTCACCTCTGAAAGTATCAGCACATCATTCGGTTTCAGAAGGATTCAATTTCTTCGAAGTTTGTAGGATTAATTTGAGTTCCCCAAGAATATTCAAAGTGCAGTAGTATATTCTTAATCAATATGTCTCTTTCACCATGTTTCAGACGATTTCATGACGATTTATGTTTTAGTTTGTTCTTTAGCTCTTTGAATTGGTGAAGATGATTCAAATGCAAGACAATCAAATTACATGAAGAACTAGGAGTTTTGGTGAAGATAAATCTTCACAGCCACAGGACAAGAGTTCAATAACAACAACAATTCATCTTCAATCGATTATTGGAACATGATTTCAGTTCACATTTGATTGGTTTCCACTAGGTGCATATCTGTCAAAAACATCAAAACTTAAATCGACAGACTTAATCTTGATTTTGTTTGAAAAATTCTGGGTTTGGTCCAAATTTTTGTTTTTGTTTTTCCTCCAAATGAACATAACAGAGACTCAACAATGTAGCTATTTTCCTGCAACACACTTGATTACATTGTTACTGTACACTACAAGTGCATCTCACGTGACTTTTTAAAGTCGAGACTAGATTGAATAATTTAATTATTTTTAGACTTAATTGTAGATTTTTTTATTTATGGGGGCTGGATTCAAGCACAAAGACATTTCTAGAAAGCTGAGATAGTTGAGGGAAGGTTAAAGATTTATACATGTGTTAAAGACTTATATTTTTGTTATATTCATGTTAGTCCTCTATGTTTAGTGACTTGGAGGACAATCTACTAGTTCTCATATACAAGGAGACCCTCCTATACCGTATTATTTAACTTTAAGCAATAGAATTGTGTTCTTTATATTTATTGTATTGCTTACTTCATTCTCTCTCACTATACATCTCAAGTTTGATCACCTAATCCTTTTGAGACTGCTGATTGGTCTTCTCAAATGAATGTTTTCGCGAAGACATCATGTGTTTATGGATTAAGTTCTATAACGTTAAGTATTTTCTTAAGAATCGACGAAACCTGATGAGATTGTTATTGCTTGAGATTTTGCCATCTTAAAATTTGGAAACTTTTTAAATCACAACTCTTGAGTGTTTTATTCTCTTTCAACAAATATTAAAATAATACATAGAATATTATTTTTTTTTAGAATCATAAAATATTCTTATGGAGTTATTAATAATTTTGAAAAATATTTTAATGTAAAAATGGAGGGAGCTACCAAAATGCAGGTTAACAAAAATACAGCTAATTTGTTCACTTTTTTTTCTCTGTCGCTAAAAACATTGACGCAGCAATTTGGTATTTAACCCAAGATAATTATTCAACTTTTTTTTTCCCCAAAGATAATTATTCAATTCGTAAGTTGATTTTTTATGATCCCATACGATCCAATTCTACCTGCAACGATCTCATCCTGCTTCGGAATCCCCATGTCTTTCTTTCTGCAATCTGTTCGTCTGTTATATATCTCATTATACCATGTTTCTGCTTCAGTCTGTCTCTTCGCTTAAGCCATAATCTCCTGTGGCTCATTTCATTAGCTCTACGATTTTCTTGGCGCGGCCTCGGATCTCTAATCTTTGTTGCCCCGATTTCTCCGATCGGACTCAGATTTAGGTTTGTTTTGATTTTCTCGTGCCTTTCCTACATTTCCGAAGTGCTTTCTTAATTCGTACATGATGAAGTTACACTGATTGGCTTGTTCTATGACACTTCTTTATGCTTGATTATTTACTTTTCCGTACTGATAGATAGAGTGCTTCAATTTTATGGAATCTATATCCGTCTTTCTGTCTTCTGAATAATGATCTTCGTTTTGTTGTATTGCCCACTTGAATTCCGCTTATAGAAACTTTTTCGCATCTGCAATAACGTTTGCTGATGGTATAAAGTCAAAGTTAATTTAGTTCACTTGTTAGAATGTTTAAACTCGTTCTATTTACCTGAGAAATATTGAGGTCGATAAGAAAAATGTTGTTGATTTGCATTAAGTAGGCCGTCTTCTTGTCTCAATTCGGAGCAAGCAGTGATTCTATCCAATACAATATTCACCTTTGTGATTATGGGAAATTTCAGAATTTCTGTTCATACTTCCCCAAAGTTCAAAGAAAAGAAGCCTATTGCACATGTTTGAAAGTTGCTATATATCACTATACCAGTTCTTCATTGCACCCTAGCTCATTGTGGTCTCTAATAATATTTACTTGTTACAGCAGGCAGACACTGGCCCTTGTTCCTCCCACATCCATGAGTTCAACAACTGATCGAGCTAACCTAGAGACAACAAAGTTTGATTTGTTTGACCTTCCAAATTGTGATCCATCAGGGAATTTTACAATGACTAGAGAACAAAATCTTGCTGTTGACAATGATGACGCAGAGTTACTCTCAGTTGCCTGGAATCAGGACTATGGCTGCTTTGCTGCTGGCACCAGCCAAGGTTTCCGCATATATAATTGTGAACCATTTAAGGAGACTTTCAGACGTGATTTGAAAAGTGGAGGGTTCAAAATTGTTGAGATGCTTTTCAGGTGCAATGTTTTGGCCCTGGTTGGGGGTGCTGCTAATTCTCACTACCCTCCAAACAAAGTTCTGATTTGGGATGACCATCAGAGTCGGTGCATTGGGGAATTTTCATTTAGGTCTGAAGTTCGTGCAGTGAAACTAAGCCGGGACCGCATTGTTGTTGTTCTCGAACACAAGATTTATGTCTATAATTTTAGGGACCTGAGGTTGCTGAATCAAATTGAAACTCTGTCTAATCCTAGGGGACTTTGTTGCCTTTCACACTATGCCAATACATTTGTTCTAGCCTGCCCTGGTCTTCGTCGAGGACAGATCAGAATTGAGCACTATGGACTCAATATAACCAAATTCATCCAAGCTCATGATAATAATGTGGCATGCTTGACTTTGACCATGGATGGGCTGCTGCTCGCAACTGCAAGCACGAAGGGTACCTTGATAAGAATTTTCAACACGTTGGATGGGACACGCTTGCAAGAGGTAAGGCGTACATTGGGCTCGCTGTGGTGGTATATTTAGAGCTTGCTTGTCTACTAGATGATATATATTTACAATTTTAGATAGATTCTAATTTCTTAGTTCTTAAAAAAGTAAGTTTGGGTTTACAGCTAATAAAAATTATAGTACTTAGTTTGGTGCTCATTCTCAAAGGAAGGTCTACTTTTTGGTTGGCTCTCCTGGGAACTTTTCTAAGAAAACAAGGATTGACTTTTGCATTTTTTTAATGGTTTGCTAAGGTGCGGAGAGGAGTAGATAGAGCTGAAATATGTAGCATTGCTCTCTCAACGGATATCCAGTGGCTGGCAGTATCAAGTGACAAAGGCACTGTGCACATTTTTAGTCTCAGAGTAAGAGTAGGAGGCGATGACCCATTTGCGCAATCAAACTTTTCCCAAAACTTGGGCCTTCTTGATCGGAATTCATCTTACTCCCTTGATGCATTGGTTACTCCAAGTACTGGTGCCAATCCTGGTTCATCCCTGTCTTTCTTGAGAGGTACGAGAGACTCTTTGTGTTGCTCTTTTAGATGCAAATTCTTGATAGGTCTTGTAAGTCAACTATTGTTTCAGTTGAGCTTGTCTTTTCTTTTGTTTTTAAAGGACGATGCCTCTGATCTTGCTTATCTGAGACTGCCAAGCTTTTACTATAGATGATAAAACAATTGTAAAACATGGGGGTTTTCTGCAAACTAGTACTTCTAAGTAATCATGTTATGCTAGTTTTACCATGTTAGATGATTAGTTTAATATTCATGTTGGTTCAGTGTTTCTACAATTGAATGCTAGTAAAGCCCGAGGGAGTCAATTTACAAAGTGATCCTCATTCTTGCAGGAGTATTACCCAAATACTTCAGCTCGGAGTGGTCAGTTGCGAAGTTGCATTTACCAGAAGCGACTCAATACATTGTTGCTTTTGGGTCCCAGAACTGTGTTATGATTATCGGTCTGGATGGGAGGTATTTGGTTAAACTAGCTTGTGATTGCATGTTTGATTGGTTCTTGGGCAGTTGAGCTTCATTATTCTTGTAGTTACATGTTACTTTTCTTTATTGGTTACTTAGTGTGTCTGGTTGGTTTGAATCAGCTTCTACAGGTGCAGTTTTGATCCAGTGAAAGGAGGAGAGATGGTGCAGCAAGAATACGCGCGGTTCCTTATAACCAGCAGATAGTACACTTGCTGGAAAAGCAGTGATATTGAAAGTATCTTTGGTTACAACATTTATTGTACAGACTGTAAATATATGCTAAACTGTTGGATTATGATTGTCAATTCGGGCATGCAGCCTGTTAGTCAATAAACAATTTAGTTGTTGGGACTGTTTGGTATGTATGTCGAATTGCAGTTTGTTCAACTTATACATCCAGAATTCTTCCATAGTCATATAAGATAATAAGAGCCTGACTTCGGGAAGACTAATACATGACAATAGTACATGAACTCAAATTTACAAACAGCGCTTGAACATGCGAGTAACTCAAAACTCCTAATAAATGTGCAGCAATGTAGACTCGGCTGAGCATGGACCGGTCTTGACCAGGATCTAGTCCATTTCGGTCCAGGACCAGTCCAGAACTGTTACGACCGTTTGAAACGGTTCAGATTTTAGCGGTTCTGGTTTTGGTCCAGAACCAAATTTGGTTTTGCTTTTTGGGAATCCTTAACTCACCTACCCACCTCCTCTCTTAATAAATGACCCTTACTAGGTGACTTCAATGATATATGGGATTCTCCTAAAAATATTAGGAGACAACATCGTTTCTGCTTCTCGGTAGTGTCATCTCATCTATGGTCAAACTCTTTAGACCTTGTGGATTGATTCAAGGAACTTAAGTTCACTTGGTCAAATCGAAGTGTGAGTCAAGCACACATTCTAAAATAGAGGTTTTGCTACTCTTTCTTGACTGGCTCATTTTCCCAATGCACCCTCATAAATCACATGGTTATGAATCTTATGATGGTTTCCCTGCTTCTTTCACAATGGAGGACCAATTAGTATATGTAATAGCTGCTGGCAAATGGAGACCAATTAGTATATGTTAATGTTAATCTGAAACGGACGACCCTAGAATAATAAGGTTATGGCCGAATTATGCAAGGGTTAAAGGCTATGTTGGGCTAACTCATTAATTATTATAAGGATTGAGATCCATTATAGATAAGGTTCGGCCTAAATGTATTAGTTGAAGGGCAAGACATTATCTCCACTATATATAGAAGATATATAGCAATAATATATATATGAGATATATTATTGCTATATACTCCTAAATAATATATAAGAATGGTTACAGTAACTAAGAGTGGCAATCGGATTGTTGTGTCATGTCGCTAGTGACACACGTGTCTATTCGTGTCGTGTCAAAACGCGTTCACCTTATTTTCGTATCGTATCAGGAAAATCAATAATATCAATATTATACATTTGACCCAATTTTTTTATAAATATTACAAAATGACCCAAAATTAACCAACTTCACATTTTGACAGATAAATTCAATTTAGAGAAATTCATCATTTTACTATTTTTAATGAGTTATTATAAATGTTGTGGCTCCGTGGTGCACTGAATATGGGTAATAATGTAAATATATTAGGGTTGAGCATGGAACCGTTCCGACCCGGATCTAAACTGGTTTAAACAATTCTAATCTGGTCCGGTCCATTGGCTAAGGCATAAGTGAGAGAAATTGGTCTAGTTCTGACTGTTTTGTCAAAAACAGTTCGGTTCGGTCCATAAGTTTTATATACACATTTACACTAAATAAAAAAAAAACAGTTCAAAACCACTCCCGTCCTGTCCAAAATCTGTCCGGTCCAGGATCGAATCGAAAGAAGTATCCTATCGATTACTGGTTCGATTTCCCACTTGAAAACCTTGTCTTTTGAAACCGGTCCGGTCTAGCCGGATATATTTTTGTGCCCATCTCTAAAAAAGTATTTTAATTTAAGGGCTTAACTGCAATATTGAAAATAATGTCTATATATATAAATATTAAATTTCGAATAACCATATCTATTTGTGTTTATCGTGTTTTAGTCGTGAACATGCAGCTCTAAGCTACACGAACATGCTCATAGTCGTGTATATTCGTGTCAAAAGGTTGTTTAGATACGTCTCGTACATATTCATGTCAGAAATGTAAAAAAAAATAACCCTATTACAACTCGTGTATTCCTGTCGTGTCAAAAATTACCACCCTAACTGCAACTAAATTATCACCTATTATGGCAATCAAGAAGAAACAAGAAATGACATATGCAGTGCACAAGCTGATTTTTCTATTCTTATTATAAGTGTATTATTGTATATATTCAATAAGAAAAAAATAGAAAAGAAACAAGCAAAGTCAACTACTACAAGTACATTGCCACCAACACCGTGCATGCATATAAAATATGTACATGCAGAAATAAAGCAAGAGCATAGGTATGCCCTTCATTCTTCTGTACCATACATAGATTACAACAGTCTCTACGATATATATGCTTTTACCAGATCTGAGTAGTTGCAAACAAGCCCCGTCCGTGGACAAGTAATTTTACCATCACTTTTACGAGCTATCTCTTCAAGTGCCTGTCCAACATCAATCAAACACATACTCATTTTCTTACTTACTTCACCACACTGACCTAAAATCAACCATCTTTTGCTCTTATTTATTTCATGCATGAGGTTAGCTTAAGGAGGGAGGGCTTTGCTTGTATAAGTCAAGTTTCCTCATTCTTATAGTATAGTAGTATATAAATGACACATCTGTATGTGCATAAATGATCTTACTTTTTATGTCCGTGTAAAAAAAAGACACACCTTGGTACTGTAGACATAGCCATTTGGGAGAACGAGTGGTGGATTCTCAGTATCCATGAGCTCTTTCGTTATGTAGCAGACAAGCTTTGAGTTATGCTGCTTAGAGTATGGCAAGGGCATCGCCAGCTTCCTGAAACTTTCCTGCGATAGAGGGTCCTCCTTTGTGCAATCTTCTTCATAACAATATCTAAATCCACCAGTCGAGGCAAACAAACGCATGCATCTCAACCAATGTGAGCCAAATCAAACCACCCATATAGTAAGTAGTAAGTGTTACTAACTCAAATATGTGAGACCATTCAGTAACAACTTGCATGAAATTTCTCACCTGAGACGAATGTCCACAGCTTATTCATCCCGCCATTCAAATATTTACTATTCTAACCAACATTATCATATATATGCAAACTAGAGATGGGGAGATCTTAGAGGCCGGTTTGTACTGTACTGACACAGTTGATAAAGCAGAGCATGCAACATGCTTCTAATTGAATTAGCAGGTCATAAGTAACACAACTAAATGCCAATGAAGATGGATACGGTGTTTTCAGTGCAGACAAGCCAGCTTGCAAATATATATTTAGCAAAGGCTCTAGTGTCATCCCGTACAATCTGCAGAACTCTTTTTTAAACTGCTCCACCAGGAAATCCCATTGCTTTGATTCAAATAAAACCTGTAATTATCCCGTAGATTAAATTACTTCATATTATCAACGAGGACAAATTTTACCGCATAAACTCAAAGGAAATTTGTACAACAAAAAGCAATGAAGCACATGAACCGTGGAGGAAAAGAAACAACAAAAACTTAATTGACCAATACACACTTTGGAGGCTAGTGATACTTTTATTGGCTAACTCGATGAGACTCTTTTCATCCTTTGGGAGGCCAATTGAATAGCTAATCCTACCCAAGTTTATGCAACCAACAAAAGTTCCATTTTGTAGTGTTTTGAGAGTCTATGATGCATCTGAACTCCAGGATCGAATCTATCACCAATGTAGTGTTTTGGATATCTGTATCATTTTCAGCAGCCAGATAGTTAAAGGAACAAGAACTGGTTCTCACCTTGTAGGTAGCACACTCTGTATTGCTCTTAAATGCCAAAGTCGTTATAACCCGCTGCAGTTCTTTCATATGTGTAGCTCCCCACGGAGCAAGGTATTTACGAGCATATGTAATAGCTCGCATATTGTTCTCAGCTCTGACTAATTCTATGAACTCTTGAAGCCTCAACTGAAACTCAAATATGCTCTGCAACAACACAATTAATACGGATCAAACAATGTCTTAAGCCTTCATTACTCGTTCAAGCACTTAGATGCGTGATTCAATGTCTCTCTGTGCTCTAATTCAGTTGAAGAAGTTTAAGTGAGCAATTTAACAAGTTAGTTCCACTACAAATGGTGAAAGAATAACGAGATGAAGTCAAATTGTTACGACATATATGAACTTATCATACAGAGCATAGAAACCTCGTATTCCTATTAACTTATTAATCCAAAGCATCCCAAGCCATCCAGAGCATCCCAAGCCACCATATAGATCTAAATTCTAATACACGTTTAGATTTTTGGAATATTAAGGTTAATGTATTATTAATTTGGTTGCTTATTTACCCCAGCTTTTGTAAATCAGTAGCATCCTCTTGATGCTTTATATGATATGTTAGCATTTAACGTTCAGCAAAAATATGTGTCCTCAAGCTTTCATATATTTAAAAAAGACATAGCTTTTATCATACTTGAAGCATGCTATTGTAACATAGTTAAGTGAAGGAGGTGCATGAAACACAAATAAATACATAGCATGAGTGTATAAAAGACTACTCATGTATACCAGAGATCCCTTGTACAAAAATGGACATACAAACTGAATGCGCATTCTTGATGAGAATAAGACTTTACCCACAGCATACCTACTTTACTATAAATGTTTTTCTTATCGGTACTACCACAAGACCCATGTTTACAGAGAAAATAACTGCAACAGGCGAGGGATAATACAGGAAAAGAATCCCATAATGATTATAACTGAGAAGGTTAAGACATGCAAAACACCTAAACTAACAAGGTTAAACTCACTTACATTTAACCAGACCCAAACTTAAGCTTCGGTAGAGAGAGTGAGTTACACTCGTTCATTGTGAGTCAACTAGTTCTCTTGGGAACCATATGAGGCATAATAATAAGGGAGCTTGACATGGACCATGTCCTGTTGATCTCCACTCAGGTAACTTAAGTCATATTTTCGTCAAACTTAGAACCATTACATTAGATGATTTATCATAGTTGGCAGTTGCCACTAGTAAAGCCCTAGAATCTTCCCTGATGTGGGTGACTCAGATGCCTCAGTGTCATTCCATAACGTGAAATGATACTAATATATAATACTTCAGTGAATAATACGACATATATACATAAAAAAGTAAGTCTGACTATCACCGACTGTCACCTAATGCAAGTTCTATTATTGATAGTTGATATACAAGAGAACGAGAGTCAAACTGAAAAGTCAACAATTGATCAAGAATTAAACCAGTTATGATTCAGGATTCTGTTAACAAGCAGCAGAATAACTGGTCATAGATAGAACCATTACTTGTCTGTTAGTTTCTAACAAATTTAGGAAAATAACCATGCATGAGGGAATCTCAACATCCCAATGATATGCATATTCAAGGAACTTGCTAAGTCATCCATCATCAGGTTGCCCATAAAATTAAGTCTCTCTACATCCATTTAGCTCTGCATCTGATATGTATGTATTTGCTATCAAGGAATTCTAACTCCAACAATATAGTTCACCGGATTATAGATATTTAACTAACTATTAAGGTTCTTAATGTAGGGAAAGAGTAAGATATTGTGAGTTCAAAGTTGTAACTGCGTGACGACATACAAAAAGTAGCAGAACCTACCTTGGATTTTTTCAATCTAGACTTGTTTTCAACACACCAAGCTAAAGCAGGGGCTACTTCCTTGTTTTGAAGGGCCTCAATCACTCGCTTTGCTTCTTGAAACACTTCCAGATCAACAAGATCCTAATCCAAATAGTTCAGCCACACAAATCGAATTAAGAATATATGTATCAAGACAAAAACAAAAGTAGTCATATAATTCACAATTACTTGTATATTGGTGGTCTCCGCAAGCTTCATTGCAGTGTCATAATAAGACATGCGTAACATATAATCTACAAGAATCCGCTTCAGACGTGTATTATTCCACTCAGACATATTTTCTGCATCCGCTGCTTCCAAGTGATCAATACGAGCTCGGCATCTTTGAGCTTGCAGGTGCTCTGTTCGACCTCCCTCTTCCAACTAGTTGATTAGGAAACAATGTAAAACTCCAAAAGAATATAGTGAATAACAATACAGTAACATATAATTTAAGCTATTCAAAATGTAATATCTATCAGACAAGAGAAGTTTATGTATAGCGTCAAAGAAAGATTCAGCATTTGGCTCAAACTGGAGGGTGTCAACAGAAGAGAGAACCAAGATTGTCTCAATTGAAGAATGAAGGATCCACTTCTATGATTTCTCATTCCAAACATAAATATCAACAACTGCTTTAAAATATTAACTTATGATACTAGTTTCCAAGTTCCATCAATAGCTGAGAGCATGAAATTGACATCCATGTACAACTTTCTGCTTTCCTTAAACGGAATCAATCAAAATTCCACTGTTTTAGGAACTAAAGCCTACAGGTTAAGCTGTTAATCAATTATACTCTAACTTTCTGGTTTCTTCAGTAGAGGGAGAATAACTCTATTGCACCTGGCTCTTCACATTTTCTCTCATCTAATTACTGCGTAAGCAGCAAAAAGAGAGCAGAAGGAAATAGCCATAACCAAGATTGGTTGGACAAACTGGTAAAGCTAGCTAGTTGCGCTTCCTGGGCAAACCAAGTTCGTAACCAAGATCGAATCCCACCTGAGACTATCTACCGGCCCAAATTGATGAAGAAATCCTGTAAAAGATAAAAGAGGAAATAGCCATACCTTCCTCTTGAGACCTTGCAAGCGAGAAACGAATGAATTTAGGCGGTCCACGGCCTCATCACAGGATAAGTCAGCAGCCTCGACTGCTTCGCCGACGCCGGTAACGACAGCGGACATCTCTTTCTCGATGATCCGGTGGTTAGCCCGGATCGTTTTTTTGTAATGCTCAAAGGGCACTCTCAGAAGCTGGTGCTCGAGCTTCAGGGACTCCGTCAGCTGCGTCAGTTTGGAGGCTGCCGGAGCAGTGGCGGGGGCGAGAGTGGCAGCCGTCGGAGGAGGATTGCCGTTTGGGAGGGGAGGATCGATTTCCATTAGGACTTAGGGATTTTGGAATCTGGTACCGTCGAGGATCGAATTTGACTTGATTGTCGAGTATATTATGAATGATCGAGGGGGGTCTATGGAGTGGAGATAATAGGGAAGATGCTGTAACAAGGGACGAGCATTGCCTGCCTTAGTTGGCTGCCTTACTCCCTGTCGTATGAATGAGAGACCCACACGTGTCCTATCTTATTTTTTATTATTCCTCTCTCCGCAACTTATTATTTTTTATTTTAATAATATAAATCACCTATTAAACCATCATCACGCGCCAAATTATCGATGTTCCACCCCACGGAAGAAACTCCCAAGTGCATATGTTTGCTATAAGTTATACTAATTAGCTAGGTTTTGTTTAAAATATTCTTTTTATATTTTTATACTATATTATATATAGAGAAAATGACCTATTTACTAGTTTTGACTCATATATCCGTTTAGTACCGGGTGTTTGGTTTTGTATACTTTTGGTACCAAACGTTTGAAATATGTGGCTTTTGGTACATCTATTAGTTGACCGTTAGTTGGCTGTTAGTTTTTTTCCGTTAAATGACATGTGCAAGTCACGTGACCGACCCTAAACTTTCAATTTTGTTTAATTTAGTCACTCAAATATATTCATAACTTTTAATTTGTTTAATTTAGTCATAAAACTTAAAAATTGATTCCAATTGAACCATCGAACCCAATTGACCTAGCCGGACCTAGCCTAGGGCTAGGTCCGACCCAGGGTCGGGGTCTCCGGTCCCAGCCGACCCATACCTAGGGTCGGACCTAGCCCTAGGCTAGGTCCGGCTAGGTCAATAGGGAACTAGCCCCGTTGGGACCAATTGGGGCTAGGTCTCAATTGACCTAGCCCTAGGTTAGGTCTGGTCTGGCTAGGTTAATTGGGTTCGATGGTTCAATTTGAATTGATTTTGAAGTTTTGAGACTAAATTAAACAAATTAAAAGTTATGAATATATTTGAGGGACTAAATTAAAAGTTTAGGGTCGATCACGTGACTTGCACATGTTATTTAACGGAAAAAATTAACGGCCAACTAACGGATGTATCAAAAGCCACATTTTTTCAAACGTTTGGTTCCAAAAGTATACAAAACCAAACATCCGGTACTAAAAGTCGCATTCAGTCAAAACAACGATTGTTATTCACAGCAAGCTAGTTGACGTTATAATTAAATGTTTGCTTTGAATGTCAGTCACAAATATATTTTAGGTTTTAAGGTATTTTAGCGTTTAGGCTTATTTAGATATTTTCGATTTTCAAACCTCGGTATTTGGTTTGTAAATTAATTTTATTTTGTAAAAAAAAATCTACAAGTATCATTAGTTTTTTTTTTTTTAATTCTATTCAGTGGGGTAAATGATTGGGCATGGTGAACCCTATAGGAAAAATGTAGCCCTCTAGGATTCACTCAACTCAACCGTTCACACAATTCAAAAGAGTTTTTTTTTTTTTTTTTTTTTTTTTTTTTAAAAAAAGCTATAAAATATTTAAATCCTAAATTACTATTACTGAGACCGGTAGTAATAACATGTTCTATTTTGATAATAAATTTTCAAATTTTGTTATTTATATATTTGGTTTCAAAATAGTGTTATTTATGGAGAAAAAATCATACTTATATATGTAAGGATTATATGCTTATTCATTAATTCATATAATATAATATATTTTCTAAAAAATATTACATATTATAATTAAACAAAATATTTTATATATAATATGAGTATGACAAAGGAAAATATCCAAATATATTATATAAATATAAATATAATCTAAATGTATGGTATTTGTATGTAATGTAAAGGAATAAGATGACGAGTCAAGTGGCTTATTGGTGCGCGTGGTGTAGTCATAAATCTCAATAGAAGATTTATTATTATATATAAAATAAAAGCATTAAGTTGCAAAAGAGGAAGATTGAAAAAGAAGACGGAACACGTGTACGTTCCAGATTACCACGACAGGGAGTAGGACAGGCATCCAAGGCAGGAGATGCTCGTCCTGTAACAAGAACCTACTAGCAAGAAAGCCACGGAGCTAGCGATATAATAATAATATAGAAGACCTGGTCTATAATACAGTCGCGAAAACAATTTTTTTTTTTTTTTTTGTTTATATTTAGAAGATATATAAAATAAAGATAATAGAAATAAAATCTATTAATGAAAATAATTTACTTTTAGTTTTATATATATATATAGACATAAAAATTTATGGAAATATATATCCGATAATATCATATTATTGGATATATATATATATATAGCATATATTTGACATCATTTATCTAATATATATATATATATTTATCTAATATATGTTTACATATATATATTCGATATATATATATATATATATGAAGAAACCAACAGCTATAAAGAAGCTAACCTATAAATACTAGAGACACATTATCATAAATAAAGAAGCAACTTACCTAGTGCTCTTGTAACAATTCGATCGCAGAATTACTCTATTTCTCTATAATAATAACAAAAAAAATGGGGGAAGTTGCAAGAATCAACAGCTACCTCGTGAATAACCTGACGAACGTGGTACTGCATATGGATAGGAGGTTTCAGCTCGCCGTTAACGCGCCGGCAGATCTTGCCTTTTTGTGGGAAGTAGGGCCGATTCTGAAATTCCATCTCTGCATCAATCAACCTTATCGACAGTTTATGGATCTTCACGGCGTTCATTGGAGTTCTCATACCACCTCACCCACCACCATCTTGAACCACCGCACACACTTCCCAGCCGCCCACGCATGGATATACCTGAACCAACTTTTCTCTTCGGTCGTAACTCAATTTCCTCCGGCGTTACTCTCCGACGCTGTCAGCCGAATATTCGCCTACGTGGTTGAGTCGTCCGCTAACCCTAGAGCTCCTGTCATCCACATCAACGCGGAAATCACGGTGGTGCACCCAGTTACATCGCGTATAGCCTCGGTCCAGGTCGTTGACTCCGTGGTGATCGTCGATGAGCCGCCGCCGCCGGTGCACCCAATTTTGGCAGGAGTTGACTGGATAGGCAGGGCCGTTGATTCCGTCATGATGTTCAATATTGATGAGCCAGAGGTGACGCCGATGGTTTATCATCCTCAGCGGCCGGCGAGGAGATCGGCGAGGGATTTGAAGGAACGATATTTGCTTAGTGCGTCGGAGGCAGACAACAACCTCGGAGACTGCGCCGTGTGTTTGGAAGAACTGAAGATTATCACCGGAAAGTCGTCGTGGGGGAATGTGTTGAAGATGCCGTGCTCTCATAAGTTTCATTGTCGGTGTATCTCTAAGTGGCTGAAGATGAACAACTCCTGCCCACTATGTCGCGCCGTCATTCCTTAGATACTGGAGAAACACGTCGTCGTTTTGTCACGATATTGTCCGTCTGTCTGTCTGTATTAATTAGGTTATTCAGTTAATTGGGGCATTATTAATTGTAAGTATGACATTCGTTTATGGTTTTGGTTATAAATGCCAACTCAGTTTATTCCATCTGATAAGTTTCTTCTTGCATATGTAGAGTTAATTTTGCTACATTTCTTCTTCAATTTCTATTCTTTTGTTACAAGTATTTACCGGAAAATTATGTTCGAAATGATAATTTAACGATACTGATATCAAGGTTGTTAGAATCGAGATACTAATTATCATCGTTTCAGAGTAGGATCAGATTGTTCGTAGGATCAGATCGTGAATCGTAAAATTCCAACAAAAAATATAAATTAACATATGATATATGAATAATTTCCTATGATATGTTATACTATATAATCATATATAAATTACTCTTTATAAAGGAAATAAATAACAACTACAAAACAAAAAAAAAAACATTTAATACATGTATCGATTTATCAAATTATATTCAATATAAAATACTAAAAGGTTTAAAAAATATAAAAGTACCTTAAATCCATAATACTTGATATACCATACTGAATTAGAGTATTATGTTTATGAATAATTAAACCATACAACTCTAATTATCTATTTTTCTCTATTCCAACAAAGAATATAAATATGGAAGAAAATGTAAGGTGATAATAGATTTTAATGTAAGATCCTTGTTATTTTGTAAAGACTCTAAGATCACATTATTATTCTGTCCTTATTTTTGTTTTGTAACACTACCCATTCAATCCATTATGAAAATTACAAGCTTATCATATTTAAATTTTTGAGACTTTTTATTTAAAGATGACAGTGGTAAATTCTATTATTTAGCTATATTTGGTTATGTTATGAATTGTAGTTACTCTAATCTAATGTTCTATGGGAGGTTCAATAGTGAAAAGTAAATAAATCATATAATACGTTTGAAAAATATTATTTTTGGTGCCAACATGTTTTAAAACATCGGTAATTTATGACTCTTTCAATTGTCCATTATTATTTAAATAAATACATATAAAATTACCCCTGCGTGTCGAACGAGAACAACACACTAGTATGTATCATATTATATTTTATAGACTTTATATATATTATGAAAATATCTAACAAGTAATTTATAGTAGGAAATGGTGTTTGTTAATTGCTATTATCATGAAGACATGAATATATTATTTGCGAATGAAAATATTTTGTTTGAAGCTATAAATTCCATGTAACCCTTTATGCAAATAGATTGTTGAGATCGAATGGAAAGATGCACTTTAAGATACGGACCATGCTAGGCTTTAGATTCGAACCCACTAAAATCTGAAAATGAAGAGGAAGAACAAATATGATGACCATATGTGACATGACTTTTTTTGTTTGTTCTTTGTCAACTACCGCTAGTGAATCTGATCAAATGCGAAACGTTAGAGAACATATTATGATGAAGATTTCAAGTTTTGACCATATGTTAATATTGGCAAACAAAACGTACCACTACAAGTAATAACATATTTTTCCCACTATATACACATTGCTCATGCAATTTTGGGTTGATTCCTCCTTTATTTAGCATCTTTACTCATCCAATCCAATCTTGGTTGTGATCTTCCATATATCACTGGTCAATACCAAAGTGGTTTACCTAAGATTAGGGGATATGATCCAAATATTACTAAACAGTTTACACAAATTCTCTAACTGTTGCACTGTCCAATTTGTTGCTAGCTGTTCTGTTGCCTAAATGGTGTTGTATGCAACTTACCCACCACCATTGACTAAGTTAAGGTCATGCCATGTACAAAACTTGAAATTATGCCCAGTCTAATATGATGATGGTAAAATAAATCAAGACCTACAGACGCAGCTTTCGTAACTCAGGTGACGCCCAGTCTCTGCTTAAACCACACAATATCAATGCATTTAATCAACTGAGCTAGAGCTTGAGCACATAACCTGAAAAGGTAGCACATGAAAATAATACAACCAATGATGGGATACAGGAGACACAAACAAAGCAAACAACTTCATGTATGAGGCACAGAATCATCAATTTTCATTCATTCCTCTCTTGTCGCCGGGTCTAACCCAGTTGATGGGCTATCAGCAAAATACTCTTGGTGCTTCACATTAACGCCATACTGCTCACAAGTAACAAACATCAATTCAGCAACCCAATTATAACTTTCTTAAAAATAGAGTCCACATATTGACAAACCTCACGCAGAGCTTTTGAGAGGTCGTCCATTGTCAATATCAGCCGCTTATCCTGTAACAACCAGATATGTTAAAAAATAAATTAGGAGGGTATAATGCACACGCATTATTGACAATTGACAGAAGTATATTCTTCAATCCACCTTCTGCTGGTTATCTCGTTTGTCTTTCACGATTGATGTCTGTCTTGCTTTGCAATGCCTTCACAAATGGAATGAGCCATATTAGAATAGACTAATAACATTCTAAATAAATACAATCACCAACTCTTAGTCATGTGAGGGACAAATAAGTGCTTAAAGTTGATTTCGATACAAGTCTCTCACATCATTAAGAGCAGCTCCTCCCACCTAAACTTTCATCTGACATTTTGTCATGCTCAACTTTCTCTTTTTACTTGGCCCATTTTTTTCCCATGTCTTTCTAAATGATGAGAATTGTAATGATAGAGCAATCAAGCACGGATCTATAAAAGTAAGATCTATGTATTAATCCCAGCAAACAACTCACTGAATTGGACTACACTTATCAATAATGATACAATACATCAACTGTTAACCCAATATCCTCCTCTTGCTCATGAAGGTCCATGAGCAAGACATCACAAACATAATCAGCTCTATTTCTTTCACTTACTGAAGAGAGTTACTTGCAACTTCTGACACAAACTTCTGTGTAGCAATAGCCACAAGCCTTACCCTGCGCATACGAGGACAAATGAACTGAAGTTAGTGGCCATGAACTACTTGCAGCACACATGATCTGGATTATGAAAATTTAATAAGTAAACTCATCATAAAGTTTTCATCTCATCAATGTATGCATGATCTTTTCACTATTCTCTTGCCTGTCATTAGTTTTTTCATCAATAGGACATACGTTTTTATTTAGCAAAAAAGGCATCCGTCCCCCCTCTCTCTCTCTCTCTCAATTGCCGAAGTCCCAGATAAATGAGGATTCCGCTAATCTATTTGCCCTAAAGTACCCCAAATAAATATATAAAACTTTTTTTTTGGCCTAGCCCAAATTGCTAATCAAAATTTGGAAATTGTAAAATTTGGTAGCTAGATTTCATACACATCGATTTGACATAGTTAACACTTTTACGCACATACAGGTAACATAAATTAGGTTACCATCCGTGTGAGACTTGGTTGAAAGAAAAAAATATAATGATGCCCACAAAGTGGGAACGACTGTTATAACCAGATGCATAATTATTTCACACATCTCGTTTTGTGAAATGTTTTTCGTGCTAGTTATTCTTCATTGTTGTTTATTCTATTTATTACTTATGGCCAGTGTTGATTACCTAAATGAAGAAATTCATTGGTTATGTGGTCTGAATTCAGATTATTATTATCCACCAAGTAAATATAAAAAGTTATTTAGTTCAAGTAAAACTTGACCAGACTTATGCCAACAAATGTTCAATCCAAATTCCAAACAGAATTAGGTAATACATTGTATTAGGATTAAAAAACAAAAACAAAAACAAAAGAAAAAACGAATACAGATTCAGACAATCTAGATTGATTGCTATTCTCGCGATCCGCACACTTCATCAAATATACGCACACCACATACTAATCAGCGAAAGATGTAGAGAGCTGTATAAACGTTAGATAATTGAATCATCATCACATTTAAAATCTCTCCACCTTTCAACCCTACATCCCTTCATCTTCCGAGGTTCTATCCCCAGCATGCCTGCAACCAACAAATTATATCAATGATACCATAATAATAACAGAGTGCATATGAGACCATTATCATTATAATACATACCTATAGCAGAGAATATAAAAGTATAGGTAAAGCAGTATGCGACCTACCGCCAAGACGTAGTGAGGTTACGAGCTTTCCTATCAAGTTGTAGATTTTCCAGAGCAGCTGATGCTCGAACAATATCTTCAGGAACGTCATCACTGTCGTAACTCCAGTTATACTCATCTTTCCGATATCCAGATGTGGATGACCCAGCTCTCCTATCTGTGTAGTTTTCATATAATGTAATATATCATATCAGAAGTCGAAAATAATAATAATAGGAATTAAAATATGCACAAATCCATCCATCACTTGTTTCATCATCTCTCACCAGAGCCATGGGAAGCAGGAACAGGCCTAAAACCCAACATACACCAAGTTAAGACATATATATAGACATGATATGAGAAAGAAAAAGATAGCAGGGAGAGCTGTCCACCTTCCCAGTGGAGGCAAGCCTCCTGCAACAGATGATGAAGGGGGCATTCTCCTCCCACTGCTGCCTCTCGCTTTGGTCAAATTCTGCAAAAACACAAATCATGTTACACATATAACTATTGTTAACCATCTAACTAGCTAGAAGAAAATAAAGTTACCAGTAAAGATTATTTATGTTATAAGCCCATACCACATTAATAAATAAAGTCCAAAACCAGATGCACTATTCAAAACAACTGCAACAATGATAACAGGAACATGAATGTTTCAGTTGTACAACATCGACAAACAAACATGCATGGTGTATTTTCCACTACATGAGCTCTCTTTCTGCGTAGTAGCTAACAATGGTCCTAAAGAACAAGTTATTGTTATTGCAACATCACCACTGCATGTCCTTCCTAAAACAACTTCTCAGATAGAACAATGAATACACATGTGCAAGAGATGAATTTGTTTAAGTAAAATGGACATAATAAAGGATACCAACCTCATACTTCAGAAACCCTTCCAGCACATCCAACAGCAAGGGCCCACTATCTCCGTTCCTGTTCAGATCAAACCCATTCTTGTTGCTAAATTCTTTTAGCTCACCCTTCCAAGAATCTTTTTGCTGCAATTAGATGTTTAAACTGGGAATTGTTACAATGGGCTGAAAAGTGTTCACAATTGTAAAGATCTAGAGAACTGCAATCTACTATCTTTTAACCAAAATTATACACCCATGTGTAAATATATATATATATACATAAAAAAACGGGGTGGTAAAGACTGTACCAGATTACATTCTGGCTGATAAACTTTCGAACTATGATTCAGCTGTGCCCAATCGAAGTATTCACATACCAATGCTGTCAACAGCCTCCCTACATTTAGCAGTTGATCAAGGATTTTTTCAGTTGAAAGATTTAACAAGATTCAAGCAAATCTATGTATATAGCTTCTGTTTGCAATAAAAAAAATGTACAAATACATGTGTCAGCCATCCAGACAAATCACTCAGATCACACATAAAAATAAATTTCCCAATTATAGAACCGGTTCAAATAGGACTTGAGGAAGACCTGAAGGAGATGCATGAAGCTGTTTAGCACGCTCATTGCAGCTACCAAGCAGTGCTGGCGGCAAACCTTCTTTTTCTACAACATGATCTTCCTCTTCAATTGCCTCAAACACGCTTGCCCTTAGTTCAGCCTGGTGACAATTTCTAGGATGTCAACAAGAAAAACGGAAGCACTAGCGCAGGAAGTAAGATACACTATTTGAAGAATTGGACAATGAAATCATATTTACGTATATGAAATATAAAGATGGTCAACTAAAAATGCTAATTCCTAAATCACGTCACTCAGCTATGCTTTTCAAGTTGACTTTAGAGCAACAAAACCTAGGTTAAACAAAACTCTTACACATGAGTAGCCTCAAATAGAGTTTTCCTTTTCCTCCCCATATTTAACTTACAGTTTACCAATAAAACAGTTTCAACTGTTCACAACTACATGGCAGTAAATTACCATTTAATTACAAATTTCATGCTAAGCAGCACGCAGTTTTCAAGGATATAGATGTATGATCATAGCAAAAACAAACAGGCTTTTTTGTAATGCATTGAACTTACGGAGCATATATTACCCCAAAGAAGTACGCAGTGCTTAAGGAAATCCGTGAGAAAATAGAAGAAACAAGTTCCCTGATCTCACAAGCTTATCTTTAGCTTGATTTCGATTTCATGGGAAGAAGAGACCATGAATGAAAATGTTTAATCCATGACATCACATCAGCGAACTTCCCTAGGCTAGGTAAAGAACATAATCGATCAAAGCAACTTAATATCGTTGGGGCCCTCTAATGAGACTCCCTGATTCACATCGGTTCGGTGTTTAGGCAATAAATATGAAGTTAGAGACAATGTAAAACCACATTTGTAAAAAAAAAAAAAAAAAGGGTTAAAAACTTAATCACAGTCTCAGGTTTGCAGCATGTTGCGTTGTTCCAGGTTTCGTTTCGTTGCTAATAGGTGTCTCAAGTTCCTTTTTTTTTTTGGCTTATTGGTTTTCTGTCAGTTTTTTCTGGTACATTTGATGGATTTAGGTATGTGTTTTCTTCAATATATATATTTATGCTAATTAAGTTAAAATGAACCTCAATTGACATAAGTTAAAGCGACGCAAAAGTGCCATTTTATTCTTTTCTATTTTTCAAATGCTCTTTCCTTTGAACTTATTGAGCCATTGGACCAAAATCCGTCGAAGCAATGAAAATGAAAGGACAGCTATCAACAACAATTTAAACCTGGACATCTAAAAAACAACATGCTGCAAAATTGAGGGTGTGATTAGGATCTTAACCCAAAAAAATATCCTTAAAATTTGACAGTAGCCTGGTGGTAGATCAAACAGCTAAGGTGCTTTACAACCACTTCTAAAATGGCAGAACGTACACCACCTACCACAGCGAAACGAATCACAAAATAACCGTAAATTGAAGCATAGCAGATCTGATAGCAGAAAGATCAAACAAGGAGACGCATCCAGCACTAACAGAGGCATTTATGTCACGATGCCTGCAAAAAAAAACAGTATTTGCGAAGGAATGGGCTACACCAGCAAGAGGAAACGAAACATATCAACTTGCGACTTTGATTATAAAGGATTCGACATGTACAAATCAATACAGCTACCAATATCGACCCAAATGCAGCAATCTAGCTAATATATTCAGTCCGAATTGCAAATAAAAGACATAATCCAGTCTAAGAAACAAAAATACATACGTAGGCAAGAATATTAGGAGGACATGGAAGGGATTATGGAGGAAAATAGATGGGTCATATGTACCCGGATTTTAGCCAGAACGCCTTTCTTCTCCAGAGTGCGAGTGACTAGGGTTTTCAGGTCCATCATTTCTCTGGTGTAATCGTCCATCTTCTCCGCCTCTCAATCTATCTTCTGTGTCTAAGGAGTTGGATCTGTTCGTACTGAGTTTGAGTCTGGTATTAGGAGAGACGAGAGAGGGAGAAGAAGCAAGGGGAAATTGGATTAGAAAAAAGCCGAAGGAGATTATGTAAATCCAATGCGTAAACCTAAAAAAAAATCGATAAATTGTTAAGAGTCGAGCATCCCCATTACTTAACAAAAAAAAACATCCACAATAGGTCGCATAAATATTAAATAGTCGCATAAATATTAAATAGCTTTCCAATAATTTATTTAATTATATATTTCTTAATTTTTGTTTTTTGTTTTTTTTTCACTATTTCTTAAAAAATTAGTTATGTAATACTGTAGAATTATATTGCATTTTTTAAATTTAAGAAATATGTTATATAAAAATATGTGAGTCTTACTTTTAAGAAATATTATATAAAATTATCATATTTTTACGCACTTTACATAAAAAAAAAAAAAAAAAACATGTTTAACCCACAATATTATGTTTACTACCGTGGATGCTCAAAGGTTTCATAAATTGTTGCTCATTTTATGAATAAGTAATATAAAAGAGTAATGAATGATATATCATTTTTATACAATATTTATATAGGTTTTATATACACATGAGAAACAAAAAATCTATTTGCATAATATCTACTATAATAATGTTTATAGATATTATTTATCATACTGTTAACGAACATCCACTATAAATATATTCATAATACTTTCCATTGTACGTTCATAAAGAAATTGTATCCCCTTAAAACCTTAACAGGAAAACCCCGGTATGAAAAAATAATCTAGTCAATGAAGAAAAATACACAATTATGAATTCTTTTGTAAGTTGACTCGTTAAAAACTTTACAAGTAAATCCCAATGGGATTTGGTTAGGAAAAAAGAGTGCAGCGCTGTAAATTTTTCATTTATTATCAACATCACATAATATCTTTAAATTGACAAAATAAAATATTATTCACTAATATTTCAAATGTAGCAGTCTGTAAAGTCTTCGTGAATATATCTGTACAGACTTATTGGATTTTACATTGCATTTCTTCTTAAGATCATGGTTGAAAAATAGCTTTGGGAAATATGTTCCGTCTTGTCTCATTTGATGTAATATTCGTTCTTCTAACTGATACATCATGGATTATCCTCATAATCAAACTGTACAACTTTTTGATATAATTTGCACTTGTATAGACAATAAATTTAAGTATTGTTTTGATACGATAATAGACTCATGTCATTTTTGCATCGAAGTTACTTAAATATTTGCTTAACTTTGTTCCAAATTTACTATACTGGAGAACTAAATCTTGCTTATAATCAATACTATATCATGTCTCTTGTAATTAGCACTACATATGGCACTTCTAGACCATTATTTTCTTTATCAATCTCATGAGAACAAAAAAATATATTTAATCACATATAGCAATCTTATATATATATATATATATATATATATATATATTTGGCCAAATTGATGCTTTATTATGAAATCAAATGTTCAACCCGGAGTACAATCTAATAACATAATTGATAAAAGAGGAGAATGGGGTACAACAACCCAATTAACCGGGCACATCTCCTTTCTGGATTGGATTGCAACCCAGTTCGCACAACGGTTGGCGCCTCGTCGGATGATCTTCCATGTCACGTTTTGAACCATACTAGCCATATGACGAATAGAGCTGATGATGTTGTCAAGTCTCCAGTCGGGGTTTGTCGTTGTTTGTCAGATTTGGTTTACGATGTATTCCGCATCTGACTCGATGACGACTTCCCTCCATTGGTGATTAACTGCGAGCTCAACTCCTTGTAATATAGCTCTTGCTTCCGCCATAGCTGCATTTGGTTCCCGGCCACGAGTACCTCTTCCCGCTAGCAAATTCCCAGATGTATCCCGTGCTACAACTCCAGTTCCTCCCCACCCAGTTTGCTCAGCCCACGACCCGTCGCAACAAATAGACACTACTCCATGGGACGGGGCATGCCAATCAGTTGCAACTGTGTTATTCCGTGCACTTGTAGAGCGACTTGGAAATTGATTCATCTCAGCGGTCCATATTTCTGCAGCATAGGACTGAATTCGTTCCATTACTCGATTTGGATTAGGACGATCATTCTGGTACGTGGCCCGACAACGCTCCTTCCAGATTTTCCATGCTCCAATTTCCACTTTGAGGCGGCGGAACGCAGCAGCCTCACCCTCCCGAGATGCCTTTAAAATAACATCTTCTAACCAGTCATTCCAATTTGGTGCGTCTCCTCGATCCCATCTCAAGCCGAGACATCCAAACCATACCGGACTAGTCCATATGCAATTTAACAAGACATGATCAATTGTTTCGGTGCAATTGCAAAATGGACACTTAGCTTCTACCTCGACTCCCCTCCGGTTAAGTTCGTCAAAAGTCGGCAAGGCACGTGCACAAGTCCTCCATAGGAAATGTGTGACCTTAGGCGGAGCTCGTCCTTTCCAAATTCCCTTCCATACCTCGGTTGAGACGCTCCTAGAAGACGAAGGACCCAAAGAGATAGTCGGTTGTTCAATTTCGCGGAGACGATGGTAGACCATTTTCGGAATAGCCACCCCCGTCTTGGACGTTGGCCACACTAGTTTATCATGTACTTCAGACCCCCTCCTAATGTGGATGCTCCTAATGGCGTTTTCCTCCTCCTCCGTAAGTATTGGAGCAATCTTATATATATTAGTATACTCAATAGATATATGTTATCAATGTAAAATCTTATCAATACATTATGTGCTCGATATTCAGGTCGAGACACAATTTTGTCCTCATAATGACGTTTGTTTTAATTTCCACCTCATTAACTACTTTATTGTATTTACAACTCTTTAATAGTTTCAATACCATCAAATTCTTCTCATCGTGTAATGTCACTATTAGTTATAACATGACCAATTCAAGTTATCAAATATCAAATTGCATAGTTAGCATATCTTACAACTTATCTCACATGAATTAACACTAAAGATATTATTCTAAAAGCAACTCATATTATTTTGAATGGTACAAAGATTTTATTATTCATTATCCTTAAAAAAAATTCCCACTTCATACATTTTAATTCTTTTTTTTCTTTTGGAATTTTACGTGCATTTCACTATCAAATTAACCAACCAAATAGGCGATACGTAATTCATATCATGAGACGCATATTAAAAATGTTTTATGAACTACCAACATAATAATGTATTTAAAAGTGATTGCTACACCAAATGATCCTTATAATAATTGCCATTTTTTTAGGAATTTTTTTTTGTACTACGGGTTGTGCGCGTATACCTTACGAGCCAATTTGTCAACACATAAAATTATTAGATCCATTGACTTTTACCTTCTGGCATTTTTCATGCTCTCGTTTGCATTTTTTTTTTTTTTTCCAGATTTTAGCCAAACATAATGATTTCTTAACATACTGAGCTCAAGAAACTAGTCTTGTTTTATATTTTCACCCATAAATAATATACTAAAAAATGTTGTAGACAACTTTATATTCCATTGCTCATTCACTACACATTAATGACATAATTCATTGTGATCTTTTTATTGTAATAACTTTCATGTATCTGAACCACTTCTAAGGTTTCTATTTAGTTACATTTTTATTCTTTTTTGGAAAATCACACACAACAAGACCATATTTATTTATTTTCTTAACATGTTTTATTATTTAAAAAAATTAAAACCGGTATCATATGCTTTAGGCGTGAGTTAGTTATGATGATCTCCACAGAATTGATGGATATACGCCCAATTTGAACCCGTTGACTTCCGAACCGTTGTATTTTTATCGTCCCATTTATGATTGCAAATCGAAACTTCAACCCGGACACTTCGCGAGAACACCAACGGCTCGGACGGGGCCGAAGCGCCCGTCCGACAACGAAGAACTCACCTAGGTGAGGTCGGGTGGCCACACCCGACCTCCCCTAGGGGAGATCGGGTCAGCCAACCCGATCTCCCCTAGGGGAGATCGGGTGGACCAACCCGATCTCTCCTAGGAGAGATCGGGTCAGCCGACCCGATCTCTCCTAGGAGAGATCGGGTCGGCCAACCCGATCTCTCCTAGGAGAGATCGGGTTGGCCAACCCGATCTCTCCTAGGAGAGATCGGGTCGGCTGACCCGATCCCTCCTAGGAGGGATGGGGTTGGCCAACCCCACCCTCCCTAGGAGGGGTTGGGTGCCCTCACCCAACCCCTACCCTTGGGGGTCGGATTCCTCCCCCCCCCAAGGGTCCCGATACCCCTCTCAGACGCCCATGCTCGGTCCAGTCTGCCTACCTCCTCCGAATCCTAAGGTCTTAATTATATACTTAAAGGTTAATTAATTGTGTTTAGAGGTTAACGATGTCATTAAGCCACCTTAATGACATCGTTGCCTATAAATACCCCACCTTCACAACTCATTTGGACATCTTGGCAAGTTGCACAATTTTGCTCTGACATCTCTCTAGCTTTATCTCTCTAAAACCGTACTGACTTAGGCATCGGAGAGGGTTCATCAGGCACCACCCCCCCCTCTGTGCCTGGTATTGCCCCTCTTGCAGGGTGGCAAGGAGAAGAGAACCAAGGAAGCAGAAGAGCATAGGGCAGTAGGACAAGCCCCAGGGGTAAGAAGTACAAGCCTCAGGAGGTCAGAAGGAGAGAAGGAAAGGAGGTCTGAAGGAAAGGAGATCAGAAGGAGAGAAGAGAAGGACATATATCAGAACGACTACCCCAATAGAGTATAAGGGCAGGGACCAGAACGACTACCCCAAGGGAGTATAAGGGCATGGATCAGAACGACTAGTCCTAGGAGCACTGAACCCGACATTTCATTAGTGGGAGATAAATTCTAGATTGACGACCCGTTGACCTAGACTTTATAACCTAACACTTGGCGCCGTCTGTGGGCTTCGAACAGAAAGCCTGGCAATAACAAGAGCTATGACGAACAACTTAGTATCTAGGCATCACCGCCCACCTGGGGGCAATAGGCGAGGGAGACATCCTATACCTCCAGTAAGGCAGCCTAACCCAGAGAAACAGCCTGCACACCAGAGCCTCAGGTAGCCCCACAGGCACCCCAGCCTAACAAGCAGGGAGGAG
Organism: Clarkia xantiana subsp. parviflora; assembly: GCA_036873135.1. Lineage (NCBI taxonomy): Eukaryota > Viridiplantae > Streptophyta > Magnoliopsida > Myrtales > Onagraceae > Clarkia > Clarkia xantiana. The sequence continues at coordinate 10,711,397 of JAPTYO010000004.1, forward strand.
GCTTCCACAGCTCCAACTCCATTGACTAGGAAGCCACAGGGACAGGGGGGCAACAAGGAGTGTCATCCCAATACACGGCACCTCCACAGGGGTACTACTATGAGGCACAACCTCAAGGGTATCCATATGAAATAATGACTCAAAGGAACGACAATCGTGCCCACACAACCAACATAAGGCCCACATACTCGCAAGGAGCACAGACAGTGATTCCGAGGTTGATGCACGCATTGGATGAGCTGCTAGCTTATAGGGAGACCCTGAGGAACAGGCAGAGAAGGCAACACCAGCATGAAGAAGAAGAAGTTCATGAGGAAGAACAAGTCCCAGAAGAAGAACACGACTCGCACCCTAGAGCAGGGCAGCGAGAAGAACAAAGAAGAAATTATCAAGAGCCACCCCCAGAGGGAAGGCAGCAATTTTTGCCTCCTAGGCAACAACAGACACAACAGGACGCCAGGGCCTACACCCCACTGGGGGGCAGACAGACAGCCAAGACCTCAAAGGAGGCAAGAATTCCACCAAGTACCCCAACAGGGACATACACCGCACTAAGGGAAGACATACATGACAGACCAACAAGGATATAGGAGTTCCAACATCAACCATGGCAATGTACACATACAGTCCGTATCACCACAGACATGCCTAAGGGACATACCAAGGAAAGCTCAAAGGGAGGGACATAGTCCCAACAACACAATAAAGCAACCACCTACCCATGATACAGCACGACAGGTCCAAACCCCTTGTGCATGACAACCCTTGGCACACGTCCTCCTAGGACAGAGGAGGAGTTGAAAAGACAAGGATTTGAACAGGGAACTAATAGAGTACCACACCACGTCAGCACATAGCTACTACAATGGGAAGTCTCATGGAGAGACATAGTAGAGTGAGACCGCACATAGCATACATGAAGGATACACCTCCACCTAGTCCGCCTTGCAAGGATGCGACCTCATATTCCTCAAGTGGAAGGAATACACACAGACTAATGGAGGAAGACAGTTACATTACCAAGGAAGCAGGGGATTTCAACACCCCACACCCATATCCTTCCCATATCCTCTTATTTAATTTAACTGCATAACAAGTCAACTCCCTAAAAGGAGTAGATTATGATACTTAACATCAACATGTTTTCCAAGAATGACCATACCGGACGCCTTCGGGCTCCGTGATATATATATACACAGGTGGACCACTAGAAGAATCAGTAAAAGGCCGTCGACAATCAAGAGATGCACAAGCAACAGATTCCTCAATCCCAAAGAACACCTATAAGGTCAAGTTTCTGGGAAAGATCACAAGATGGAAAGCTCACTTACAAAAATAAGTTGAACACTCCCAACATCCTATAGAGGAACTACCATGAAGGATTATCCCTACTACAACCGTCCACTAAGCATCCTAGGGCCAAGCCCGTCAAAGGATCCCATATGGCATTGGTATGCAAGGGGGGCACCAGTCACAACATGCCCTCCCCACAAACGCCCATTAGCACAAGAGGGGGTAGCCGCGAACACATCCCTCAAAAAATGGAGGAAACCATATCACATGGGTAACACCCACCATCAGAGGCAAACACCTCCAGCGGATCTTTATGATTTCACAAAATAGCCAGGAGATACAACTACACTTAGAAAGCTCATCCCAGATAATGGAATACACCTCCATCAAAAACCCTCAAGGACACCAAGCCTAGCAAAGGAAGAACGGTGACACCATCATCAAGCTTTTAAAAAAAGGATATGGAAAACATACTATTTCCACACAAGGATATGTTAGTAATAAGAGAGGGAATCACCAACTTTGACATGAAGAGAACCATAGTACATGAAGGGAGTCCGTCAGACATCTCCCATGACCAACCATTGATGATACTAGAGAAGAGTCAGGCATACCTAATACCAAGGAACCCCTACTAGTAAAGGTGGTCAGAACATCAACACACCCATTAGGGACACGGCACTGCAAATGAACCAGGAATAAGGATGGAACACATATCCTTAAAAGTATCCTTACAAGTATCCTTGCATTTATTCTTGCAAAAATAAACTCCGTAGATAAAGAGGTTATCTAATAGATGACTATGTCTCTGTTCTCAAGATATGATCCTAACCCGGAGATCCTTGGACTCCGTATTATATATGCAATGGATAACATGTTCATCAAAGATAGGTACACGAAGATTCAAGACAGCGCCATAAAGATTAGGCGCATACCTCTACCAAGTACGACACATTGGAGTGTTCACAAACACTCCTTCGCCATCTCACAAGAAAGGAGGGAAACCAAGGATACAAGTCCTAATAGAATAAACATCGGTAGAAAATCCTGTCATTGAAGTCATGCACCAAGAGAGAAACTCTAAAGATGCAAGTTTAGCAAAGGAGATAGTGCAACAACTAGAGTATGAAAAAGGAGATACATCTCCTATCAAGAGCCTTAGGGCAGGATAATAGTTCTACAAGATCAACCAAAGAAGAGCTCTAAAGCTTGGGGAGTAAGGTTTCAGGATCGACCCTCGCACTAGATGCACATCCCGATCAACCACCTTGTCTGCAAATGATAAGACATTCGACTCTGGCATCCTATCAAGAGGAGAACCCCGATAAAAGGGGCACTAGAAAAATATCCCGCCTCTAAGGCCATACGCCGAATACATGATGAATGACGGTTATGACAAAACAAAAAAGGAGGGACTTGTCAGCTCAACACACCTCAAACACGTATACGTACGCAATACAAAGGCAGTCTCTAATGAAGCTATCCAACAAGGAATAGCCAATACGAGGGCAAACCCATGGAAAATCAGGGAACATCACCGGCGAACTTAAAGGAAAACGTCCTTTGTAGGTTCAAGTCCTAATTCAAAAGAAGTCTATAACCAAAATTCAAGGTGGGAGGAGCATGACCAGTGGAACACCCCCTAAGGGCATCGAAGAATACTCCAGTGTGAAGGAAAAGGCAAGGCACTCTAAGTGCCACAACACTCCAAGAAGATACAACCCGATCAGACCCCCACACCCCCATGCACGAGCAAAGAGCATGGATCAGATTGACTAGTCTGAAACACACCTACGAGATTAACAACTCAAGACACCATTCTATGAGAGAGCTCTTCAACCTACACAAGGAAAGGGGGGAAAAAATTTACAAGCCCCCCTAGGATACAGACATTGCCACATCCTAGTTACCAAGAGAATGAAATCCACCACCACCCACCCAAAGCAAAAGCCCTTCCACCCAACCTCCAAAGACACATCCGACAAAGGCATCATTTAGACCATGCCTGTGACTGAAACAAGCAAGCATGAGAAAGAGTAGATCCTACAAGGGACACTCATCGCATTCAAAGAGGCAGACAAGGGAGCCCCGAACGTAAGGGGTACCCAACCAAGAAAATGAACGAGGGGCCTTCAACGGCCAAATATGAAAGGAGGTATGACCACCAAGCAACTTGGGGGGCACCAAACGAATAAGTGCTTGGTAGTCCACCTAAGTGTAAAAGAAGAGATTAGAGGCAGAAGATCACAATAACATGCAATACCACCTTTCCCAGAAAAGGTCACATAGGAGGAAAACATCTTCAACTTCCTATATGAACTCGCCCTAAGTTGGCAACACACAAACATCGCCCTCGAGAGGTGATCTCCCATACTGAAGGAAAAGCGTGATAGCATGCAATATCATAAAAGGAAAAGTCAAGCAAAGACTCGAAAAGCATACCAAAGATGCACCCTACATGAGAAAGGACACAAGGTAAGGTAATATTATGAGCCCTCCGGGAGCCTATCCCGCGAACAGATTTCGACGCCCCCAAGAGCGTATCTTGAGAGTAGTTTATATACTACGACATTCGACGCCCCCAAGAGCGTATCTTGAGAGTAGTGTTCATACTACGACCTTCGACGCCCCCAAGAGCGTATCTTGAGAGTAGTTTATACACTACGACCTTCGACGCCCCCAAGAGCGTATCTTGAGAGTAGTTTATACACTACGACCTTCGACGCACCAAGAGCGTATCTTGAGAGTGGTTTCCAAAAACTACGAATTTCGACGCCCCCAAGAGCGTATCTTGAGAGTAGTGTTCATACTACGACCTTCGACGCCCCCAAGAGCGTATCTTGAGAGTAGTTTATACACTACGACCTTCGACGCACCAAGAGCGTATCTTGAGAGTGGTTTCCAAAAACTACGAATTCGACGCCCCCAAGAGCGTATCTTGAGGTAGATTTGCAACCTACCAGATTCGACGCCCCCAAGAGCGTATCTTGAGGTAGAAAAAACACTACCAGTTCGACGCCCCCAAGAGCGTATCTTGAGGTAGATTTCAAACTACCAGTTCGACGCCCACCAGGAGCGTATCTTTGGTCTAACCTGAGCCCTCCGGGAGCCTATCCTGCGAAACGTTAAGTGCCGTCCGAGAGCCTGTCTCGTGAACAGTTTGACACCCGTCAAGAAGGTATCGGTGGACTAACCTGTGCCCTCCGGGAGCCTATCCTGTGAAACGTTAAGTGCCGTCCGAGAGCCTGTCTCGTGAACAGTTTGACACCCGTCAAGAAGGTATCGGTGGACTAACCTGTGCCCTCCGGGAGCCTATCCTGTGAAACGTTAAGTGCCGTCCGAGAGCCTGTCTCGTGAATAGTTTGACACCCGTCAAGAAGGTATCGGTGGACTAACCTGTGCCCTCCGGGAGCCTATCCTGTGAAACGTTAAGTGCCGTCCGAGAGCCTGTCTCGTGAACAGTTTGACACCCGTCAAGAAGGTATCGGTGGACTAACCTGTGCCCTCCGGGAGCCTATCCTGTGAAACGTTAAGTGCCGTCCGAGAGCCTGTCTCGTGAATAGTTTGACACCCGTCAAGAAGGTATCGGTGGACTAACCTGTGCCCTCCGGGAGCCTATCCTGTGAAACGTTAAGTGCCGTCCGAGAGCCTGTCTCGTGAACAGATTTCGACGCCCACCAAGAGCGTATCTTTGGTCTAACAGTACAACGTATACCGTGTAAGGGGTATCAGAAGAGAGCATCACACCATGCTTAGAAGGATACCATTCTTAGAAGGATACCATGCTTAAAAGGACACCATGCTCAGAAGGGTAGCATGAGAAAGAAATTTCTAAGTAAAGTAATGTGAAGAACAAGTAATGTTTTTTCTTGATGAGGTAGCAGGTATGATGTGAAGGAAAGCATATACAAGTCAAAAGAAGTATCTCAAAGGAACCCAACCACACCAAGAAGGATAGCAAAGACATGAAATCCGAAGGTCAAAGCTCTCAAAATAAGCTCGACCCATCAAGAAGAGAATTGCCTTACAAGTCACACAAATCAACCTCCGACAAATATTATTGTCATACATGTCGCCCTCGCGTGACCTATGCTCGTATCAGACTTGAACATCGTCAAGCACAACTCATGAAGGAGACATCTAAAGAGCGTAAAAGATACAACATCCGACAAGACGAGACATCGGGACCTAACCCAACAAACATAGCCTACACAAAAGGCAACTATAGCAATGAAAGCTCTCCAATGAGAAAGGAATACTAAAGCACAACTCCATACATCGTGATGTGGCTATCATGTCCACATACCTTGAAGTGGCTATCATGTCCACATACCTTGAAGTGGCTATCATGTCCATATACACTGAAGTGGCTATCATGTCCACATACCTTGAAGTGGCTATCATGTCCACATACACTGAAGTGGCTATCATGTCCACATACCTTGAAGTGGCTATCATGTCCACATACCTTGAAGTGGCTATCATGTCCACATACACTGAAGTGGCTATCATGTCCACATACCTTGAAGTGGCTATCATGTCCACATACACTGAAGTGGCTATCATGTCCACATACCTTGAAGTGGCTATCATGTCCACATACCTTGAAGTGGCTATCATGTCCACATACACTGAAGTGGCTATCATGTCCACATACCTTGAAGTGGCTATCATGTCCACATACCTTGAAGTGGCTATCATGTCCACACACTACAGAAGGGCTATCACTCCAACACATCACGAAGTGGCTATCACGTCCACATACCCCGAAGTGATTATCATGACAACACATCATAAAACATTTGTCAAAGATATGCATTGTAAAGACACCATACCGACCACGAACATCAAAAGGCTACGCCTAGCCTTAGGAGGAGGTTCAAGAAAAAGGAAAAACAACACCCTTCGTACGCTCATCAAAGGTAGGCACTTATATTTCAACCCACCGGGTGATACTAGGAAAGAGACGTCCTCATTATGAAGACAACCTCCATATCTCACGAAATCAACCATGAAGCAAAGAATCACGACAAGCACTATTGAGGGCATATAACAAAACGATCCCCACAACGATCACAACTACGATACTAGTAGAGACTAACTAAAGAGCAGTCTCCACCAAACTCCAAAGCAAGAATTCGCTATCTTAATCAGAGCCATGGCAAGAGAGGGGAACCTCAGTGTAAGATGATGATCACACCCGTCACCAAAAGAAAAATCTTCAACGCAGGGGTTAATAACATAAACCATAGGAAAGACAAAGACACCTTCAAAAGTCATCAAATCTATATGAAGATAAAACAAACTTGAGACTCGGCCCCTCGGCTGGGGGGCAGGGGATAGAGAAGAGACATCAAGACCTATGATCACCCCATCGCCAGCCACAGGTTGTTCCCTTTTATCAAGCAAAGAGGGCGCCTCTTCAACCACTACCTCCTTATCATGGGAGGGAGTCAGCAAGGGGGCACTTGAAGGAGAGCCTCTCGCGGTTTCCTTCTCCTTGGCAGCCGAGGGCCCGACCTCAGAGTCAGGTTTCCGTGCCTTGGATTTAGATTGACTTGAACTCTCACTCACCACAAGAACCATTCGGTAACCAGGGAAGAACGTTCTAACAACAAGAAGGAAGCAGCATGAGAACAATCATAAATATATCACAAAGAAAAGAGAAGGGAAAAAGAACATACTGGAAGCATTAGCATCCACCTTTGACTTAGAAAATTTCTTGGTCTGATAAGCAGAACTAGAGGGTTCTTCCCTCTCATCTGATTCGACGGTCTCCCTGTCTGAAGAAGAAAGCTTCCCAAAAGTGAATCATCTATACGAGCAGCCAACGCAAAGATCGACCCTTACTCATGGAGGGACGAGATACGCCTACTACGGGGGCAACCTTAACACCAAGGGAAGAGGGCGAACTTTTAGTTTCCCCAAATGGAGCAACGCTCCAACACATCCGAAGGAAGGGTCAACCCTTAACACATGTCAATAGACCCCTTCGCTCGCGGCGGTAAGAAGAAAGCTTGTAAACTTTTTCACCCTCACTTTTATGGGGAACAAATTGCAGGGTAAAGGTCAAGAGCTATACGCATGCTCCAACGAATGAAGGAAAAATGATACACATGCCGAAGGTCGAGGTTAATGGACAATGCTCGCGCTAGTACGAGGAAGGCGGGACGTTATGTCCCATTGAGTGGCAGAGCTCCTACCCTCAAGTAAAGGAGAGGTCTATGCTCTCACCTTTGCACTTATGCTCATATCCATGATTAACATCTACAGATACATCAATGTCATCACTCATGCTTATACTCATCACCCATCCATACATACATACATATTCATGCATACATTCATGACTACAATCGCAGCATGTCTCTACTCACTCCCATCCTTATGTTCCTACTTGCATGTATGCTAGTACACATCCTCATGTTCATGATATGTCCATGTTCACTCCTAGTTAACATCCTATAGGCATATTTCCTAGTATCCCATACTTAGAAAAATTCCGGACCAAAATTGAAATTTTTCTTCACTTAGACTTATCCCGGCATGAAATTGAAGCATAAGTCACTTAATTGCATTCATATTGCATTCCTATGTGAACATGTATTCTTTGAGTATGCGCCTGCGGCAAAGATAGGTTTATTACTCCCACCTCAGACGGACACGTGCCTAGGCACACGTCCGTATTACTCTGACGTTTACATTTCCTCTATCTCATAAGACAGGGGGCAGAGTCAGAGGCACGCATCCATGGGTAAGCGAGCATTCAGACAAAGAAGGTAAAATCCCGGTTTCAAATTGCGCGTGTCATACCATCCTAAAATAGAGTCAATCAAGGGTTAGGCCATTGGTTGACTCGGGGGCATGTGATGGATATACGCCCAATTTGAACCCGTTGACTTCCGAACCGTTGTATTTTTATCGTCCCATTTATGATTGCAAATCGAAACTTCAACCCGGACACTTCGCGAGAACACCAACGGCTCGGACGGGGCCGAAGCGCCCGTCCGACAACGAAGAACTCACCTAGGTGAGGTCGGGTGGCCACACCCGACCTCCCCTAGGGGAGATCGGGTCAGCCAACCCGATCTCCCCTAGGGGAGATCGGGTGGACCAACCCGATCTCTCCTAGGAGAGATCGGGTCAGCCGACCCGATCTCTCCTAGGAGAGATCGGGTCGGCCAACCCGATCTCTCCTAGGAGAGATCGGGTTGGCCAACCCGATCTCTCCTAGGAGAGATCGGGTCGGCTGACCCGATCCCTCCTAGGAGGGATGGGGTTGGCCAACCCCACCCTCCCTAGGAGGGGTTGGGTGCCCTCACCCAACCCCTACCCTTGGGGGTCGGATTCCTCCCCCCCCCAAGGGTCCCGATACCCCTCTCAGACGCCCATGCTCGGTCCAGTCTGCCTACCTCCTCCGAATCCTAAGGTCTTAATTATATACTTAAAGGTTAATTAATTGTGTTTAGAGGTTAACGATGTCATTAAGCCACCTTAATGACATCGTTGCCTATAAATACCCCACCTTCACAACTCATTTGGACATCTTGGCAAGTTGCACAATTTTGCTCTGACATCTCTCTAGCTTTATCTCTCTAAAACCGTACTGACTTAGGCATCGGAGAGGGTTCATCAGGCACCACCCCCCCCTCTGTGCCTGGTATTGCCCCTCTTGCAGGGTGGCAAGGAGAAGAGAACCAAGGAAGCAGAAGAGCATAGGGCAGTAGGACAAGCCCCAGGGGTAAGAAGTACAAGCCTCAGGAGGTCAGAAGGAGAGAAGGAAAGGAGGTCTGAAGGAAAGGAGATCAGAAGGAGAGAAGAGAAGGACATATATCAGAACGACTACCCCAATAGAGTATAAGGGCAGGGACCAGAACGACTACCCCAAGGGAGTATAAGGGCATGGATCAGAACGACTAGTCCTAGGAGCACTGAACCCGACATTTCATTAGTGGGAGATAAATTCTAGATTGACGACCCGTTGACCTAGACTTTATAACCTAACAAGAATTCCTTAACAAGGTTGAATAATTATGCATATTGTGGTCATTCAACTAACAACCAAATTCAAGTAGAAGAAGGATGTTATCTTCACAACTACTACATCAATTGGTTACATGACGGATCTTGAGTGACAATACGTGGTTCAGCCAAACTCTTTGAAGGGAGAACATGGTTTTTCTCTATGAGTAATGAATAAGTAATCTCTCCAACAGTATGAGAATAAACAATGGTACCCTCTTTATATAGACGAAAACTTAAGGCTTCGATGGTATCAATTAAGAGAAAATCCCAATAAGACTTAATACCTTAGTCATTTCGGCATGGTTGTAAAGTACTAAATGTTAACAACTTATAAACTGTTCAAGGTTTGACCCTTGTAAGATTTTAGTGTCTGGAGTTTCACTTGTTGATATGAGGTGTCTGAAATTTCAGTTTTTTTAAAATTTGGTTTTACATCCATTTTTCAGGTTAAATTTAACAGATTTGTATGAAATGACACTTTTGCCATTTTAATATTTATTTTTTATTTACTACCTTATTTGAGAAAATGTAAAATGACAAAATTACCCCTGGTGTCAAACAAAGAGGATGAGACTGATTTTTTTTGTTATGAGGGGTATTTTTTACTTTTCATTCGAGCATGTGATTGTTGAGCAGAGACATTTTTAGGATAATTTTTTTGTTCAGGTCACGTGGTCATCACATGACCAATTTCTGTTTGACTTAACAGCAAAACCAGACGGAGACACCAAATTTCAACAAAACTGAAACCTTAGACAGTTTATATCAACATTTGAAACTCTAAACACCAAAATCTCCTAATGAACAAATTTTGGACAGATTATAGGTTCTTAACCCTTTACATAAATGTATGTCAACTGCAGCAGCAACGTAGTTCCTTCTGGTTTGCTGAAGTATCACCACTAGGTGCCCGTTGTTGGCTCTGAGGTATAGTTAGTAACTAGCCAAGGTCAAAAGATTGTAATATATTGAACTTTAGGGAGCTTGTGTTTTCTGGTCACAAAATCAGAAATGCTTCCCTACCAAATACCAAGTACCAAATGGTGTGTGGTTGCTGGGTTCTGCAACTCTACTCTTGGTAAGAATTGAATTTCTGCATGCTGCAGTTGATGACTATTTCTGCTGCTGACCCCTCCTGCTCTAGTAGTTTACTTTTTTTTGTTATTCCTTTTTGTCTGAAAGTAATTCTAGTTCTCATTTTATATTATACCATACAAGAAATCTATCCATCCATCCAGAAGGATTTATTTTGACAATTACACACTCTACTAGTTTGTTTATGTGATGGAATGACATTATACCATTCAATCCCTCAAGACTAGCAGAGACTGAACTTAGAGCTTGGATTTGATACTAGCCTGTGACTTGTCGCATATAATCATCACCTTCCCAATTGCTTTACGATCTCTAAGAGCAGCAAATGCGAGGCTGGCCTGAGAAACCCACAATCAGAAACCCACAATCAGAATAGATAAGATAAGATGTAATGCAAAAGGAGTGGTAGCTAGCTAGCCCCTGACCTCCTCCATTGAGTAGGCATGAGAGATGTGGATGGTGATTGAACCATTTGCCACCCAAGAAAGCAACTCCTTGAGAGAATCTTCAAGCACTTTCGGCCTGTGAATTTTATAACTTCCCCAGTAAAGTCCATGCACTGTCCAGTTCTGCATTACATTCAATCAAAACAACGGCGTTGCCACATTACCATTAATTCATTCATTAGTCATTACTGATTGGGTCTGGCTGGATAGTGAAGTGAAGTGGTACCCTACCTTGACAAGAGCAATATTTGCAGGGATAATAGGGACTTCGCCACTAGCAAAACCGATGACCAAGATGTGTGCTCCCCAGTTCAAAACCTTCATGCTTTCTTTTGTAAGCTTCCCTCCAACTGGATCGTACAACACATCAACTCCTTTCAGCTTCCTCGATTTCAGATATTCTTTCACACTTTGAATCACATTTTCTTCATTCAAGTTCACCACGTGGTCAACACCCATCGACTTCAAAAACTCCACCTTCTCAGATCCCCTGTATTTTTGAATTCTCATTACATGCCAATGGTATCCGTTGACGATCCTCCAATACCAAATTTGATTGATTTTGCAGACACAGAGAGATATCATACCTGGCAACAGCAATTACAGTGGCTCCACAAGCCTTTCCTATTTGCACAGCTGCAACCCCCACACCTCCAGCAGCACCCAATACCAGCAACACCTGCATTATCATGACACTCAAGAAACTAATAAACTAAATCCTAGTACACCAGTGACTAACAATTGATTGGATCAGGCAATTCTTAGCAAGTGAAAGGCGAGGCAAAAGGAGACAATTTTAAGTAAGATAATGAAAAGTTAGAGAAAAACAAGACATTCTTTAAGTGTGGAATTAAGTATGCACCATACCTGTCCAGATGTTAGGTTAGCTCTATGAACAAGAGCAACATGTGAGGTCCCGAATGCAACAGGGAGTGCAGCAGCAGCCAAAAGATCACATCCATCTGGAACCCGGTACCTGGCTTCATAAAAACCCAGAAGCAGTTATTCATGTTAATCTTAACAACCACACATGCGGTAACATTACTCTTTGCAGTAGGCAACAGGGCAAGTACACAAAATCCAGCCATCACTTCCATTTTCTAGGCAACAAGATTGTAGCAATCACCCAGATTTAAATAAAGATCATCCAGCACACAATTATACTTATACACATTCAATGCAATGCATTAAAGTGACAAAGTCTTCATCTATTCATCGAACAAAACAAAAAAATCACAAGTTCATGGTACAGAGAAATCCCAATAATGAGTTGCTGATCATTCATCATTAACAAAATACACTTTTAACAAGTCTTTCCTTTCGACCAAAACCCATGATATAATATTGATTGATCTGCAAATATTAAAATTGAGGGGATTAAAAGCTTACAGTTCAGTCTCATCAGCAACGATAAATTGCGCAAAAGACCCAAGAGCAGTGAAAGAGCATACAAGGTCTCCAACCTTGAATCTGGAAACACCAGATCCAATTGCCGCCACGGTTCCCGAGTAATCTGATCCGGGTATAAAGGGCAGCGGTGGCTTTTCCTGGTATTTGCCCAATATCTGCAAGTAATTGGCGAAATTCAAGCTGGTTGCTTTTACTCGAACCAGAACGGAATTTGGTTTCTTCAGTTCCGGGACTGGATGATTCTTCTTCAGAAAAATTGGGGAGTCATCATCGACAACTGGTGTGATCGTCGGGTCACCCAATTTTTGGCAGACTAGAGCGTCCATTTTCTCTCCTTCGGGGAAAGAATACTAGAGCGACTAGATAATATGGTTGAGGAATGATTTACATTCCGAAAAACATTCCGACTGTTTCTGTCAACAAAATGTCACCAAAGTTAGACTATATTACACTAAAAAATGATACAAATTCCGATCGTTGTGTTAAGTGAAATTCCGAATGAAAGAGAAACTGAATATGACCCAAAAGTTGACGTTAATTACAGTGGTTGCCATCATCTCTCACTTCGGAATATGTCGGAACATATTCTCGGAATGAGTATCAATGCTCATATTACACTCATATCACCTTGACTAATTTCAGAACTATGCGGAATGTTTCGCAGAATAGCGGTCGGCATAAAAAATCGAGAATGCGAAATTTGAGCAATACTCTCCTTTTGAAAAAAATCCACTCAAGTTAAAACCGAACTTGTTATGGAAAATTTGAAAAAACAGATCCGCCTACGACAAATAATATATACCCAGCTCGTCCTACTCTAATTCCAATAGAATTTGGTCTCAAAATTACTTCTCATGAGTTTCATGTCTTCATGAGTTGTTTACTGATGTGGAGTTATATCGGAGTCTGATTGGTAGATTGTTATATCTAACCATAACACATCTAGATATTGCATTTGCATTTGCAATTGTAATTGTAATTTTTTTCACAAGCACAAAAGATTACATTATGATGCTGTAATGAGGGTAATTGGTTACATCAAAGGCGGTCCTGGACATTGTCTTTGATTCTCTGCGCATAATGCTCTTGATACTGTCCTTTACTTTGATTCCAATTGGGGTTCTTATCTATTCAGAAGACGATTGATTACAACTTACTGTATGCAATTGGGAAATTTCATAATCTTAAAAATTGAAACAACATGATACAATTTCCACATCTATCACTGAAGTAGAATATCGCAACATGAGTGAGGCATCTCGAGAAGCTATCTGGGTAAGGCGTTTATTGCAAGAGCTGGGAATAGATTATACAATCTTCAGTACCAATCTATTCAAATAGCTAAAAACCCAATGTTTCATGACGTCACGAAGCATATAGATCTTGAGAGGGTATGTTCAAGCTTGAACCATCAGACAAAATATGGTATTAACTAGTGTACATAAATACAGTGCATGTAGATATCACTACATAGAAGACTTATCAACAATAAGGGTCCAGTCCAGTACAAAGGAGAAAGAGAAAGAAGAAGAGATGAGAAATTTGTTGCAAAACCAAATGATTTAATAATGTATAGGAAAAAGCTATATAGCTAATTAAGGTGTGGTTGGGTGCTATGGCTTTACAACAACAGGCTCTAAGGTGGTTGAGAAATGGGAAGCCTCGGCCTCATCAACTGCTGAACTACCCCTGAAGAGCAATATGGCGAGGCTGCCGATGCAGAAGTAGATGAAACATCCATGACAGTGCGTCACGAATGATCCAAAATCAGTGCCCACGATACACTGCCACCCAGAACCGTATTCTTTATCAAATTCCTGCATAATTTATAATTTACACAACTCTCTCTCATTAATTAATCGTAATTCACCTTACAAATCAATTTAAATACAGAACCCCACTGGATTTATATAATGAGTCAAATACCTTTTTAATGATACGGGCGATGTCAGTGGGTTCAGTGACATCAAAGTCGTCAAGAGCTCTGGCAGCTAAATTAAGGGCAACTTGCTGCATGTTCTTCCGCATATCCGTCTCCCCAATCACTGCTTTCCCTTCCAACATTTTTCAGAGTAGCTAGTTGAACAAGTAAGTTATGGCGATATGGATGTGAATATATTGGCCCCAAACGTCGGTTTGAGTCAGCCACATAAGCATGGATCCCAACTGTGTGGAGTCGACTGCACTGGACCATATTTAGTGGTGTAGGAGGATTCCATAAATAAAAAATAAAAGTGTTAAAAAGAAAGCTTGTCTATAACATGTGATGGGACAGCTGATAAAAATTTATAAACTGTCCGAAGTTTCATCAATGTTGAAATTTGATGTCTGATGTTAAAATGAAGTGTCTCATATTTTATTTTTGTTGAAATTTGGTATCTCGGTCTGATTAATTTAGAGAAATCAATCCCGACGAAACCGACTGTCAAATTCGACCTCTCATGCATGCTCCATTCTCGTCACCTTGTCGGGACCATCGCCTAAGAAGCTGGTCACTCCGCGCAAGTAAATCTCGCTTAGAATATAAGATTTCATCTGAACTCCATTCACTCTAATATGAGATTAAATTAAAAAATAGATGTAATAATGTGACATCCGATATTACAAAGTGTTTATTATATTATTATTATATTTTTTTATCTACTTATTTATTTATTATTATAATAAAAATTAATGCACATGATGTTTGTACAACTAATAAAATATCTTGTAAAATATTCAAAATGTTTTAACGAACAGAATTTTAATAGCTATGCGAATTTAGTTTTAATAATTAGTATTTAGAGTTTATGGATAAATTATACATATTAAATGCAAAATATAAAGTTTAAGAAGCAAAATTAATCAAAATAAATCTTTGTGTAAATCTTATTAAGATATATAATATATTCCATATAGATCAATATCAATGATAAAGTCATATCACAATGCACATTACAAAATATATAAAAAATGTAATCTAACATTACACTATATTATATAACAGTATAATTAAACATACAATCTAACGTTATATTATTTTACTCATATTAGTTATTATATCATATATCAAATACGATAATATAATCTCATATCACATGCTATCAAACTGTTGTTTAGTGAATATGCCGAGAAGATTCAAAGTCTAAGCCCAAATAGTGTGACTATTCACGGTGTCAAGTTGTTTCGAAAGAAAGGATAAGACGTTGAGGCCCCGGCCACGCGTTATCTTATTACACGTGGATACCTTGCCGTGGCTTCGTCGGCGGGGTAATACATGTATGGTCACGGATTCATTCATGTAAAATTCTCTGTCTAGTCTTCTTTTGTCGGATAATGTCTTTTTTCCCCGATTGTCGGATAATGTCTGCAATGGTAAAACAAAACGGAGACAATAAGCGACTTTGTACTGCATCCAACCATAATAACTATAATTCCGGCAGGTTTACGCCGGCTGGCTTTCGTAAACTCAGACGCGTGGTTTGTGCGCGCATGAATGTTGGCGAACAGAAGGCTGGAAATATTATTTTCGGCCTGTTCTGTCAAAAATTATCATTCAACAATTAGACCATAATGTGTGGCAGTAGATATTTCGGTAATTTTATCATTAGACCGTACATCTTTCTTGGTATATCCAGATAATAGGTAGGAGCATATTCTATGTATTTAGATGACCGTTTTTAAATTTTTGTATCGAATGAAAAAAATTATACAAAAAAAATTTCTCTTGATTTCCGCCTCGAAAGTACCCATTAGTTCGTAGTATATCCACTTTGACAAATTCGTCATCTCAAAATAAGGGAATGTGCTACATTTTTCTATATATTTACAATAGTTATGGTTAATATAAGTTGTTATAAATATAAAAAATAGGGTTAAGAACATGGTCTGAATGTTTGTCCATGTTGACTGAAGAGGTCTGAATGTTAAAATGATATTTATTAAGAGCCTGAATTTTGAGTTATGTTTATATGATCTCCGTCTATTTTTTCTATTAAAAGTGACGGAAAGTGGTCACATGCTTGGCATGTGACCGAAAATAAACTGAAAACTCGAAAATGTCATCCGACCAAAATGTGTCCCTCACATGCTTGACCTAAAAAGACGAAAATGCCCTTTAAGCCACCAGGCCCAACACGGCTCCGGCGACCACCACCACGACTCCGGCAACCACCACCCCAGCTCCGGCGACCACCACCCGACTTCGGCGACCACCACCACGACTCCGATTTGGGCCCAATCGGAGCCGTGGTGGTGGTCGCCGGAGTTGGGTGGTGGTTGCCGGAGCTGGGTGGTGGTCGCCGGAACCGGGTGGCGGTTGCCGAAGTCGGGGTGGTGGTCGCCGGGTGGCGGTGGCCGGAGCCGTGGTGGCTTTAAGGGCATAATTAGTGTGCATGGGCATTTTAGACATTTCACATTTCATTAATTATAAACTCATAAATTGTATAATAATTGTAAAATGGTAATTCTGTCATTTCGCGTGTTCCCTATTTAACCAGTGTTATCAGAACCGGACCGGGGCCTGAACCGGCAGGGCCACCGGTTCCCGGTTCGGCCGGTCGGACCCGGTCCGAACCGGGTCCGACCGGTTTTAGTAAAAAAAATGCAAATTTGCATATCCTCTTTGTAAGTTAACCCTTATGTAGGTTTTAGTCCGGATCGGGGCCTGCCTCTCTATAAGTTTACCCTAAAAAAATTTTAATTTTTTTTTAAATTTTTTTTAATGAAAAGAGTCCGAACCGGCGAACCGCCCGGTTCGCCCAAAACCGGCCGGTTCGGTGAAAACCGGACTTCAGAACCGGGTTCGCTTACATCCTCCGGAAATAAGCAAACCGGACCGGTGAGGGGTCCGGGTCCGGTCCGACCGGCCACCGGTTCCCGGTTCGGCCGGTCGGACCCGGTCCGAACCGGGTCCGACCGGTTTTAGTAAAAAAAATGCAAATTTGCATATCCTCTTTGTAAGTTAACCCTTATGTAGGTTTTAGTCCGGATCGGGGCCTGCCTCTCTATAAGTTTACCCTAAAAAAATTTTAATTTTTTTTTAAATTTTTTTTAATGAAAAGAGTCCGAACCGGCGAACCGCCCGGTTCGCCCAAAACCGGCCGGTTCGGTGAAAACCGGACTTCAGAACCGGGTTCGCTTACATCCTCCGGAAATAAGCAAACCGGACCGGTGAGGGGTCCGGGTCCGGTCCGACCGCGGTCGGACCGCCGGTCCGGTCCGGTTCTGATAACACTGCATTTCACAGAAAATTTGGACTGAAAACCGAAAAACAACAAACATGATAATTCAGACCCTTAATAGCAACATTTTTCAATTCAGACCTCTCCGGGCAACATGGGCAAACATTCAGACATCTATTGTGTTCTTAACCCTAAAGAATAAGTTAAAATGCATACATACATTACTAATTTTCTTATATGGATGTTACAATATAGTCATTTTGGACAAATTCATCATCTCAGAGTAAGTAAGATACCATATCGTAAATAATGGTAAAAAAAAATCTAGAAATTTACGTTTCTACCACTTTTTACGAATCTCCATGCGTTTCTATCCCTTTTTATTTTTATTCAAGAAACAACTATGATTACATTTTAACTCGTTAAAATTCATCATCTATGAGTAAGTAAGATACCTTATCGTAAATAATGGTAAAAAAAATTTAGAAATTTACGTTTCTGCCACTTTTTACGAATCTCCATGTGTTTCTATCTGTTTTTATTCAGTAAACAACTATGATTACGTTTTAACTCGTTTTTTATATAGTAAAAATATGAAAGACACGTGTTTTTACAACTTAGTAATGAGTTTTTAACTTCATAGGTATGATGAATCAAGGATATGAATGAGGCTACGTAAATAGCTAAGTCCCTAATAAAATTAAATGGATGCTCGTACACTAAAGAGAGTCCGAGTGGATTAAGTCCACTTGGACCAAGACCGTTTCCTAACAGGTTAAAATCCTCTCGGACCAGAATAGTAGGTGTTCTACTCATTTTGACATGTACATGAGAATGACCTTCGACTACGATGCATCCCTTCCGATAGTGAATAATAAGCTTATCATAGTATATTCTAAGATAACCATGTAATATAGTGTGGTGGTTCAACGTCTCATCCCTTTATAGATTTAATTCCTGCTAGTGACATGAGAATGGAAAAATATTCATAACCATCACTTTAACATTTACGAACTGACTCAGTGCAACTAGAGATTGATCTAGGTATAGAGTAAAACATGCTACGGAAAATTATACTAGGATTAACAATGTCACAATCCTTGATAAGGATAAACATTTACATGGTTAAGGGCTCTACTTAAGTTTAAGTAAGAGACTATTATAACTGCTATAAATACCACGTTTCCTCCTTAATTTGAGGTTTGATTCTTTCTCTCTCTAGCTTAAAGAAGGACTCTTCATTTCTCTCACTACATAAGAACTAACTTTAAGTATCAGAGGGGTTTCCACCGGACAAAATCCGGGTGACCCTTCGTGTAGATCAAAGATTGGCAGAAAACATCTTGGCTCAAAGTTCGGAAGACTAAAATCCATCATGATCCATCTTGCGCACCAATTGAGGTATCAACTATCTCAAACAAAGGGTTAAGAACGCAGAAAGGGTTTGAATTTTGGTTTATGTTGACGGGAGAGGTCTGAATGCTCAAACGTTAATATTAAGGGTCTGAATTTTCAACTTTGTTGATATAAGAGGTCTCCGTCAACTTTTACCGTTGAAACTAACGGAATTTGGTCACATGGTTTGCATGTGACCGAAAATAAACTTAAATCCCGAAAATGCCCTCCGACCAAAGTGTGCCCCTCGCATGCTTCACCTGAAAAGACGAAAATGCACTTAAAGTCACCACGGCTCCGGCAACCGCCACCCGGCGACTACCACCCAACTTCGGCGAACACCATCCAACTCCGTCGACCGCCACCACGGCTCCGATTGGGCCCAATCGGAGCTACCGGCCCCGATCGGAGCAAAAAAAGCTCCGATCGGAGCTTTGTGGCTATGATCGGAGCTTTTTTGGCTCCGATCGGAGGTTTTTGGCTCCAATTGGGCCAATCGGGGCCGGTAGCTCCGATTTGCCCGAGTTGGGTGGTGGTCGCCGGGTGGTGGTCGTCGGAATCGGGGTGGCGGTGGTCGAAGCCGTGGTGGCTTTAAGGGCATAATTAGTGGGCATGGGTATTTTGGTTCATATTTTATTAATTAAACAGCTAAATTGTTACAATAATTGCAAATGGGTAATTCTGACATTTCACGTGGTTCTGTTAAATTTAACAGTAAATTTGGACGGAAAACCGAATAACAACAAACATAATAATTCAAACCCTTAATATCAACATTTAAACATTTTGACCTTACCCGTCAACATGGGCCATTATTCCTGAATTCAGACTATTCTTGTGTTCTTAACCTCAAACAAATAGACGCACTCTAAATATCATAACAGAGCTCTTATTATAAATTTATAATTGAGGTAGAAACATAAAGTATATAAGAATTTACGAGAAAGACAATAGAATCAGCTAATGTGTAGAAAAACTTATATAATACAACAAAACTTAATAATCTCAGTTCCCAGAATCATGAATACAGGAAAGAGTATAAGAATGAAGTAGGTTTATTTTACTATGCATAGAGACAGATAGAGAGGAATAGTGTACTTAATATATAACAAGTGAAGTAAAAAGAGTTTGAGGAAGAAACAAATGGATGGATGCTCCTCCTAATTAATGAATTAAGACCACCATGGGTTTTCTCCTGTCCTGAAGTCGGTTTCCACCCACGGGACGAACACAACCTTTCCATCGTCAATATCAGCATGAGCCAGCGCCAAAGACTGTTTGTTGTTCATCAAGTATAATAATTAATAAATAAATAGGTAGGGAATAAATTATAAAGTTTTGTAATTAGTAATTAGTATAGACTTACGAGAGGTGCAGGGCCTCTAACAACTCTTCCTTGGTTGTTGTATTGAGAACCGTGGCAAGGACAAATGAACTTGTTCTCAGCGTTGTTAAAAGGGACAACGCAGCCAAGATGTGTGCACACAGCATTGATTCCAAACGTAGCCAGTGTCCTGTCGCTTTCCACCACCAGGTATGTCGGGTCTCCTTTCAACCCTTGGGTCAGGGTTCTATCACCTGGACCGTGGTTCTTTAGCCACTCTGCAGCCAATACATCGTTACCTAGTGCGTCCTTAGCCACAGTCCCACCTGCACCACCTTTTCCCCTTCATCAAACCAAACGTGGCTCTGATTATGGCTCCACAAATACAAATAACCGCATCTATATATAAAGATTAGGGTTAATAACTAAAAAACTGTCCAAGGTTTACCCTATGTTAAAATTAGGTGTCTGAAGTTTGAAATGTTAAAATGGACTGTCCCAAGTTTCATTTTTGTTGAAATTTGGTGTCTCTATGCGTCTTTTCATCTCCATTCAATCATTTTCATCAACCCACCAACCCACTCATAATCCATCACTCTTTACTTTCCACAAAATCGTCAAATTTCACCTAAAAATTGAACATTAAAAAAAAGTTTCTAGAAGAGTGGTGTGGAGCCATTTTCCAAGGACAATATAGCGAGATTTACTTGCCCGGATGTGAACAACTTTTTAGGTGACGATCCCGGCAAGATGACGAGCAGGGAGCGTGTATGAGAGCTCGAATTTGACAGACGGTTTCGTCGGAATTGACTTCTCTAAAGTAATCACACCGAGACACCAAATTTCAACAAAAATGAAACTTGGGACAGTCCACTTTAACATTTCAAACTTCAGACACCTAATTTTAACATAGGGTAAACATTGGACAGTTTTTTAGTTATTAACCCATAAAGATTATATATAGTAGTGATTAGGGTTTTGAACCTACAAACATTCTCAATTATAGGTCATGTTACTAATCGTTGTCCTGCATTTGAATGTTGATATTCAGTGTCCTAACTATCAGATTGGTTGATTTTTTTTTTCTCTTAATTGACGAAACAAAAACATACGTTTAAACATCAGATGGCCCGAAACAATGAGCAACAAATCTAATTATTTGAAAAAAGTGGAAGACGACGTGTTTTTATTACTTAAAATGCAAATTTGAAGGTAAAATTAGTCGAAAAAAATATGGAAAGCAACAAATCTGATAGTTAGGGCAACAAGTATCAACATTTTAAATCCGGGACAACTATTAGTAACATAATCAATACATGAGACTGTTTTTAGGTTCTTAACTCTACGGTTAATTAGTTAATACATAAACTTTAATGGTTTGTAAAATCTCCTAGCTAAACTTTGTTTTTTAATCATACAGCTAGTTCAACTTATATAAATTTACACAATAGTATAGCTCTGTCTAGCTAATTTGTGGTATCAAATGGTGATGAAAACCTAGACGATAGTTGCTGTCTTGTTTTGTTTTTATGTTCTAATTGCTTACAAAGCTTTTTGGAAATGTACAATTAATTAGCAAATTGAATTTTTACGAAAATAATTACAACTTGGTAACTGAACTTTTGAGTATCTTTGCAATTTGCAAAATTAATTATAGTACTGTGTGCATGTCGTGTTCATCGTTTAACAGCAAATTAATCGGACCTAGCAAATTGCAACTAAACATAAGATTAACTATCAGTTTGTCAAAAGTATAATAATAGAGAATTACCCAGGTGGAGCAAAGAAAGTAGCGTAAGGCACCAACATTCCGGCGGAGGGAAGGGAAAGAGCACCCAAGAGCAGCAAGTTCATGAGCTTCCTCTTTTCCATGTCCGGGACACGGTCAGCTGGTATTGCCCCCGCCTGGCACGTGATACCCACGCGCCTCTGCTTACCTGCTGTGGAGTAGGAGGATGTTCTGGACTGCAGCGACGGAGAGAACAACGTGCTCTTCTTGCTCGAGCATAGCTATGTTTGTGTGTGTGAGTGAGACAAATATATGCATTATTAACTTCCGGAAACTCACAAGAATCTAGCTAGTTAGCTAGTTTAAGAAGTGAGAGAGAGAGTACCTGAGACGGGGAAGCGGAAGAGAGGGTGGAGGCAGCCATGGTCGGAATGAATGACTGACAGTGGTGGAAGCGGAAGAAGGTAAAGATATGTGTTATTATTTGTGTACCGCAAGAAGCTTAAACAAGATAAGGAACATGATGATTTGGATGAAGGAGGACGTCCACATATTAAAGATGACATGGAGGTGGAACTTCCCAGAATCAAACGTCTCCTCTCTTTCGTTATTATTAATTTTCTCATCTCATCTCAAATTTCAATTTTATTATTATACATCTCCTGGCCCTTCATTGAAAAACTGATAACCCTACGGCCCACAGGCCACAGCCCACATAAATTTCGTTTGATTATTTTTATAGTTATTATTATTTTGAATTCAAAATAATAATAATAATAATAATTACTAATAACCCGTTATGAATATATTTAATGTATGTTCAATATTACGTGTATATACCATCTTCTTTGTTTAGACTTTCCTAGTATTAAATTTACTTCCTCCACAAGTATATGTAATCCCTATATAAGGGCTCCTTATGTGTGATAATAAAACATCATCAAGTTCCCTCTTCTATTACCTCTCTACTTCCGTAACACGTTATCAGCACGAATTGCTCAATTTTTTTTCCAACCCTTATCGTAATATTATACGAAAGTATAGAGACCGCCACCATGATATAAATTTCTCACGACAAAAGCTCGAACAACAATGGTGGAAGTGGGATAGTGGCACAAACTAATCTTTTGAGAATCCATCAACCGATTTATCAGAACCACCAACGATTCCTTAGAGTTTGAATCGATCTGATTGTGTTGCATTGAAAGGGAGATTATTACTTCTTTATTTACTTACGTATTTTGACTATTTAATAATTCATATTCTAATTATTATAATTATTGTGTGTCAGGAATTTAATGTTTAGTTGAATATGTACGAGTTAAGAAAGGATTCGAGATCGATGTGTTGACACAACAGACTACTTAAACAAAACTCCGACGAAGCAAGTCGTATTCAATCTTACACATGACAGATGACACGCATAATTGATCGAGGTATAATTCCGACTCCACAAGTTAGCAAATAAAACTAACTCGGATTTGGTTAAGTTTAGTTACACTGTTATTCACATCTTGATATGAATCGTTGAAAAAGTAAAATCAGTTCATAGATGATTCGTTATGGAAATCGCTTAGACTAGTTTGTCAATATAATCGAGGTTAAATTTGAATACTTGTTGCCTAAACGATGGCCTATATATATTTATATGATAATAATAATTGAAAGCCACTATGAAATTGCTTAGGTGATAATTATTCTAATCTGTAATAACAAACTATGATTTTCGGTGAAAAATCTCTATTTTCTTTACTGACTATGAAAAGTCTTATTTTCTATAGTCAAGTTCTGGTTATGTTGTTTATATGAATTAGTTAAATATCTTATATGAAATTTTTTTTTACGAATAAATTGCTGAATAAATAACTTATGTCGAAAATAAAGGATGTTAATACACGATATCATGTCGGTAATTTTTTTTTATTTTGGTAGTATTTATATATTGAATACACATAAATGTGAAAAATTATTTCATAGATAAAGTTATATGTATTGATATTGCCCCACTCCCTGAAGCGAGTGTAGAGGCAAATATTACGCTCCCTGAAGTAAGCGTCATAAGTTATGATTATAACGAGGATATACTCCACTCCCTGAAGCGAGTGTTGTAGATTATGATTATAGCGATGAAATCACCCATTCCCTGAAGTGAGTGATATAATTTATAATGAAATTTAAGAGTATAAATACAAATATGTTATAATCATCATGGTCATAGAAACAGTTGATTTTGATTTTGAAATAGATAAAATTGTTAGCATCGTCATGATATCGATAAAGAAAGATGATGCATCTTACAAATAAAGAATGCAAAATCCAATTGATTTGGAAGAATGATAATTTTGAGAAGCGCGTTGACGCTAACAAAAATTTAATTATATGATGAAGCGAGAAATTTATTCATATGAAGTGCGATGACACTAGGCAAAGATTAGCCTCAAATTAAAAAAAAAAAAAAAAAAGTCATTGCATATATTATTATTAAATATTGGATATTGCGATTAAGAAAAATGCATTATTTATAAATGACGGATCCTGAAGATCCGATATTACGATCTTGAAGATCAATAATTTCGAATTTATAGTTCCCTTAATTTTTATATTTATATTTATATTTACATTTCTTGCACTTTATTTACATATACTGTTATTTTTTTTTTTTATTGCATTACCTTTACATTTATATTTTTATTTCTTGCACTGCATTATATTTATTATATACATATATTATTACGTTTATTGCATTTTATTATAAACTGATCCAGAAGATCATGAGTTATTCAAAAGCTCAAAAATTGATAATTTTAGGATCCGGAAGATCCTAAAATGTATGAAAAAAATAGGATCTGAAACATTGTATTTGTGAATTAAAGATCGTCTTGTATAAGAATGAATCATGTATATCATGAATTATTATAAATAAGGGATCATGAAGATCCTAAGAGATCATGAGTCTTGAATAAATGATCATGAAGATCCTAGAAGAAATATGTCTCTTGCAGATAATGAAAAAAATTCAGGTAAACCAGAAGTTTACCGCCAATATTGACATGATTGATTATATATTCGGTAAACCAGAAGTTTACTGATTCATATAGAGGTAAACCCGAAGTTTTACCCATATAATATGATATTTGGCGTGACCGGTTACAGACCATTCTGGATCACTTAAGATGCGCAGTACATTATTTGGAAGAAACTGAAGATTCTCCATAAATCATTATGATAATTGCTCTCAAAGGAAAATTCATTATGTGATCATCATCAACTAAGTTCGGGATAAAATTCCATTATTTATGGAAATAATAAAAGGCGAATATGGGCTCGTTCACCTGCCATGTGGACCGATATATTATTTTGAAAGATGCATCTACAATATGGTCGCATGTGCATTAATTATCACGAATTTGCAATAGCGAAATTTCCAGATTATGTAATAAAGAATGATGATGATACTGAAAGTTGATATTTACTACAAGATTCAGACAACTACATGTCTACATTTGCAGTTTAGCATGAAAGTTACAAAGATCCTCCAATTACATAGCTAAACTGCTACCAATTAGAGAAAATTGAGTACAAATGCATGCTATTATGAAAGCAGCTATATAATTGCGCATCAAGCCAATGTAAAATCACAGTTCTCCCCATTACAACCAATTTTTGGTGAAGAGACAAATTTTCCATATATTAATATTATGGTGTGCGATATATGTTTGAATTACTCCACCGCAACACACAAACATGGGTCTGTAATGTTGGGGAAAATATTTTGTCTATAAATCAATTATTTGAGAACAATGATTGATATATATATATTTAAAATAAGAGTGTTGATTGTCATTGTTGAACAACTTTTCCCAACATTAGGGGGAGAAAAGAAGCAGCTGACAGAAAAGAGATTGACTGAAAAAAAATTTGTTATTATCTCATTTAGATCCTCGCACAATGAGAATATGAAACTGAAGTTCAAAGTGAAAAGCATTTTCAAATACTGCCAATAAGTGACTTTATGAGACCCAGAAAGTCATAAGTCAAGTAACAGCTGCAAAATGCTCCAATTTTGAAATGTCCTGATTGGACAGGTTATAATGAAAAATAACTCTCGTCTGAAACGTGCGATATTGGTTCCAAAGAATTTTTTTTTAATAAAAGAATGGAGCAAGATAAATATGGTCTTATTATGAAGGTGATTTCCCAAAAGAAGTAAAGACATAACTAAATATGAAACCCCATAAGTGATTCAGGTACCTGAAAGTGATTACAATAAAGAAATCTCAATGAGTTATCATTAACGGGAAGTGATGGAACCGTAAAATATAAAGTTGTCGACAACAGTTTTGAATATTATTCATGCGTGAAATCATAAAACAAGACGAGGAGTCGAGGATCTTGAGCTCAATATGTTAAACAAGTATTATGATTGGCCAAAGTTTGAAAAGACGCAAGTATTAACATGAAAAATGCATAAGGTGGAAGCCAGTGGATACAAATTATTTCCCGCATAAATAAATTGTGTCGTAAGATATATACGCACAACCTGTGGTACAAATGTTATATGCAAAATCCTGGCATTTATTATATGGATCATTTAGTGGAAAAATCACCTTCAAATATATTATTACGTTGGCAGTACATAAAAAGTTTTGAATGCGTCCCACATATGAATTATTTATAGTCGATAGCAAAATTAAAGTGAAAATCCTAGAAGGATTGAAAATGCTAGCATGAAATTTTTCCAAGAATGTTGGATAATAAAGATATTGTACCATTTAAAATAATACAGGAAAATTATGTTATATTCTCCACAATGTATAGCTCATTTGAGCTAAGATATATCAGATGATTTTATGCGAATTAAGAAAACTGATATTTTGATAAGTTGAATTGATCACGCTATAGCCGAAAGGGGCATCGCGTGAGGGGGAGAATTTAAAGATATTGAAACTCGTGAAGAGTTTGTAAATACAATCAATTTATTGATGATGTTAAATTCAGACAAAATATATTGAAAGGACAAAAGTTTGGCTCGGCCTGAAGATCGAGTACTTAAGAGATTGAAAATAATATTGTCCTATAAAAGAAAAAATGTCTTGAAGCTATTTTGCATAGATAAACACATTTATTGAGTACCTTAATGATTGTAAGAATTCCATGAGTTTAATATCATGATGAATCAAGACCTAAATTAATTTGCTACACAAATGTAAGTTATAACATGGAAGTGCACAATTTTCAAATGTAGCATTATATTGTATATATATATGAAGATAATGCAGGTTATATAGCTCGAGTTGAAGATTGTTATATCAAAGGAGACATACAAAACACATTCGCCTCAAGTTATTCTTCATCCAACGAATTTGTTCATATGACTATCTAGCGGATCATTTCAAGGAGGCTTTATCGACTGCGACATCTGGAATATTGGCGAACATGATTGGATTGCGTCGACTTAATGAAATTACGCGATGTCAACATCAGGGGGAGAATCTACATCGCTGCACTCTTTTTCCCTTAACCAAGGTTTTATCCCATCGGGTTTTCCTGGTAAGGTTTTTAACGAGGCAGCTTACAAAAAGGGATCCATAATTGTGTACTCTTTTTCCTTTACTAGATTTTTATCCCAATGGGTTTTTTCTAGTAAGAATTTAACGAGGCACAATTGCCTTATGAACATCCAAGGGGGAGTGTTATGAATATATTTAGTGGATGTTCAATATTACGTGTATATACCATCTTTCTTGTTTAGACTTTCCTAGTATTAAATTTACTTCCTCTACAAGTATATGTAATCCCTATATAAGGGCTCCTTATGTGTGATAATAAGACATCCTCAAGTTCCCTCTTCTATTACCTATCTACTTCCGTAACATGACCTAAAATATAAGGCCGAGAGCCATTCATTTTTTACCACTCATAAAGTCATCATACATGTTCATTCTTTTATGGATGCGTTTATAAAATCAGTTATCGATACGATTATGGTGGATTTTGTTATAGATACGGTTCAAAAAAATGTGTAAAAAAATAGTGAAAAATCGTGATTGTGATTATGGTTATAATAGTAAAATATTACACGTAATGTTATGTGGGTATAAAATATATGTTACAAATATTTTCCAATAACCGATCCATACTCTCACAGCATTGGTTTTTCTTCAAGCGGGCCCTTTTAGCTTTTTAGCTAGAACATGCACAACAACTTTACACTACAACAAAAATGGCGTTTAGCGACAGTTTTTGTGTCAAATAGCGGCACTTTTCTAGTGCCACTAAGTAAATAACGACACTTTCCATAAGTGCCGAGGAAGACAGTGTCGCTGGTATTTACCGGCACTTTTCTTAATGCCGCACACAACCCGCAGCGGCACTTATAGAAGTGTCGTTGTGTTGTAAGCAACGACACTTCTATAAGTGCCGTTTTGTTCTATGCAACGACACTTATGTAAGTGTCGTTGTGTTGTAAGTAACGGCACTTATGTAGTGCCGTTGTGTTGTAAGTAACGGCCAGAGCGACACTTGCTAAAGTGCCGCTATCGTATTTCTTTTTTTAAAAAAAAAAAAAAAATTGAAAACTTTGTATACATAATACGTTATCAAACAAAAATATCATATCAAACACATCAAAATTCTAACATTTCACCATTCCATTATGCTGTTTCACTTTCAACATAACAGTCATTCTATATATAATTTTTTAACATAAAACCCATTCAGTATATGACAAACCAGCCAGAATGACTGTTTCAACATAGCAAAATTATAACATAACATCCATTAAGTATATGCCTAACTAGCCATATAACCAGCCATATATCTATAATATACCTACAGAATAAGTGCATTTATGGACTGCCCAACCTGACTTGCACTTGGTACTTTCTTAGAAGATGCTGTTTTTTTAACTCTACGGTGTTTCCTACCTTGACTAAACGCACTTGAAGATGATGCATCTCGACCCTGTGATAACAATCCAAACCACAATGGTTAACAACTCCAATTGTTTACAAATATATAAAATCAAGCATCTAAATGAAATTGCCAAAACATGATTGTGAGCAAGAACCTGACTAGCACTTGGGATTGGTGGCACAACACTAGGGCCAACACTAGAGTTTGGTAGTGCAACATAATTGGTATGATCCCGACCCCCCTGCAGGAAAAGGCACAAAATTGATCAATGCTAATTTTTATCTTGACTTGAGAATGTTACTTTCTAAATTTAACGATGTTTACTGACCTGACTAAAAGCACTTGAAAATACTGCCTCTCGTCCCTATTAATAAAATACACATAGAGTTCTATATCATATCACATATAATTCTAAACAAGTCATGCAATCTGAAAAATTAGGATATCTGACCTGGATATGAACACTTGAGTAAGAAGTATCACCACTAAGCGTTCTTGTTTGGCGATAACAATCCTTCATTAATGACAATTATAAATAGGATCATTTCACATGATATATTAAAGTGAGCGATTGTTGAAGTCACCATCATCACCATAAATTTGTTTTTCCTACTAAGAATTGAGAGATGATTAATTATAGAGAGTTTTAAATAAATTGTACTTGTGCATTCTTTATGGTTTGTCCACCTAGTTTCTATTAAAAATAGACACAAATGCATAACAATTCAAGTATTAATATAGTTAGTAATAATTTTTTTATAGTACTTAATGTATTTTACTATGATAATACATACCAATCTATCCTTCGCGGATGCGAAACTCTCAGTTTCTGTAGTATGGAGAGAAACCAACTTCCTTGGGGCAACCTTGGCATGTTCTGACAATTTCTGAAAGTAAAATAATATTAGTACAATGTTAGAAGAAAAAAAACATTTTCAGAAAAGTAAAACAATTTCATACTAATCTTACCTTGCAATCATCTGAAAACCAATAGTTCACCAATTCACTCCATTGATGAGGATCCATCGTAGGAATTAATCTTTTGATCTCCTCTGAATCAGAACTCTTTTTAAAAGATTCTTTCTTCAATGATTATTTGTATCATTTACTTTCTTGCCAAGACTTCTTAATACAATTTTATCGAAGCGTCTACTTGGATCCTCTAGGGAAGCAAATCTCATCTAATAAATAAAACAAAACAATATCATTTATGTGAAGTAATCTACAAGTAAAAAGATATAGAAGTACTTTAAAAATGAATTCTACTGCAATACTAATAAGCTATTTAACTCTATACAATTACCTTGATAATGCCCAAAATTTCTATTCGTTTGAATTCCGGCAATTTTCTCCATCCAACATGCTTACGATCTCTAGTATAGTTGAAGGTGAGGGGACATATATTGGGGCGCCGCGCCATAGTGCCAAGCCAACTTGCTAACACTGAACTGGATCTTCTTTTAGGGCGACCATAATCATCACACCTAACAACAATTTTGTCACATGCGTCCATCTGCCAGATATCTACTGGACGAAAACGTCATTTTCTCAAACGGACTCTGCCCATAGAGTCTACAAACAAAGTTCAATTAAAAAAAAAAAGTTAGGTTATATCGAATCATCAATAATGGGTCTAAGTGAATGACTCTTACCAATGATTTCTACTTCCTTGCCCTTTGATATCGCCTCAACTTGATTAACTTGATTATGAGTGAATGCCTCAAGTTGTGGCCCAATAGTAGGAGACTCTTGTGATTCACTACGAGAATCTTCATCTTCACTAGTACTAATATCTTCACTAGTTCTAACATCTTCATCTTCATTAGCATCTTCATATTCATCTTCATTAGCACTACATATCCAGTTAAATTATCCATCTGCAAAGTCAACAAAATTTCATTCAGTCCAAAACTTAATGCACTTAGAAGCCAACTGACAGGTTATCACTGTTGAGCTAAAATCCCAGATGTATATCTGATCAGACTCAATACACAAATTACTTGACAATATCACAAGGAACAACAAAACTGAAAAAAGAAACCCAGTTTGCATCAAAATTTCCTATATCCAATTAAAGAAAAACATTTATTACATATAAAGGAGATCATGGGATCATGCTCCCCACCGATTCTTCATTTTACAAATCATAATGCATATCTATAGGCAATGCAGTATATGGTTTAGCATTCCCCCTATAGCATAAGCATGAGCTAAAAATCAAGATTGAACAATTAAAAATCATAATTAACCCCAACGTTTACTTGAATTCACAGAAGTAACAGTTAAGAGAATACTTAGAAAGAACCAACGAATGCAAACATACCCCCCGAATCCTTTTTCCAGTTACTGATCACTTCAGCCCACTGGCTCTCTTCTTCGTGGTCTGGTAAACGAGCTTGCCTCCTACAATCAACACCAGTAAGATCTTAGTAATCACATCCGTGATGAAAAATCAACAGTAGTCTAATGGAAAAATCTTACCTAAACTACAGGATCAGCAAAATCACATGCACTTGTTATGGAAAATACTTCTAATAAGATTGTTCAGCTATGATGCCATCAGTTCTAAACCATCTAACCAAATGAAATAGAAAGAGCTTGAAAGGCAGAACATCTTCTATACCAAAGGTGTATTTGCCAAGATCCAACCTCACTTAATCATGCATGTGTTATTGCTAATTAACTTATCTTCAGTAACATACATAGCAGAAAGCAGACTATCACATGAAGGCCTTCTTAGCATCAAACAGGAACTAAAACGAAATTTCATGAACTAATGGAGACGAAGAAAAGTTAGAAACTAATACATAGATGAATTGATATCACAATTATCGCAGTGATTTGGACACAGTGATTAGCATCTCAATTATCGCGGGAAACAACTAACAGCATCATAAGGAAAAGCGAGGAGATTAAAGATTAACATACGGAAGAACTTCTCTGAACGGAAGAGCAAATCTGAGAGCGAATCTGATACTGAAGAGCGAATCTGATACCGAAGAACTTCTCAGAACTTCTCACCGTTGGTTAGGCAGAGAGAGAAGTGAGTGAGACTGAGAGGAGTTTCTCCCTTGCAGCGTTGTTTACTTGTTTAGTCATAGTCTAGGGTTTTTCTTATATTTTAACTATGGTATAGTTACTGCAAGTCTGCAACTATGGTTAAACTTAGATTAAACTTATACTCCAAGCACTTTAAACTTTTTTTTTTTTCTAAATTAAACTTTTTATTTAAGACATTTCTAGTAGCAAATTTAACAAAATTTTCAACACCTGATATATAGTCCGGACTTGTTTTCGATTTTTCAATCCAAATTTTATCCATGGAAAAAAGCAATCCTAATAGAGTAAAGAAAAGAGTATGTATTAGAGCAGCAGTTGACAAAAAAAACAAAAGTGGATAACCAAATATAGAGCAAGCAGGACAAAAATAAGCAGAGGATAACCAAACATAGAGCAAGCGGACAATTTACCAGTAATGAGAGTAGGATTCAAAAATGAAAGTAGGATTCCGGAAAAATGAGGGTTCTGATTCAACAATGACACCTGAGAATCAGCTTTTGTTGCAGCCAACAACCTCTACTTCTCCCAAATCCTGGTTTGTATGTATCTGTATATTAATATGTCCATCATATTTGAAATTTAGTATTTCAAGTTACTTCCTTTCAACCCTAATTAACAGATCTAAGCTATTTGATAACCAAAATCACTTAGTAAAAAGAAAGATTGAAGAAGCTTACCATTTAGGAGTCAGGACTGAGAGATGTTGAGATCTAAGCTACCAAGATAACCCAATTTGAGCTATTGCAAGGGATTACAGTACCGAGAGGAGTGGACTGGCAGATAAGCTCTTTGTGCTTCTCCAGGGGAGCTCTTTGGCTCTCTGACCTAAATCGCGGTACCGAGGAATTGGGGAAAACACAATTGCTGGAGCCGCTGGTTATTATTATTATTTTTAAATAAATAATAACGGTACGACACTAGAGGAAGTGTCGTTGGTTATTTTTTTTATAAATAAATAAAAACCTATCGGCACTTCATAAGTGCCGTTAGTTAAAGAAGACAGCGGCACTAAGTAAGTGCCGCTGAGTTATTATTTATTTTTTAAATAAATAATTTCGTCACTTCAAAAGTGCCGTAAGTACAGAAAGATTGCGGCATTACAATAAGTGCCGCTATCTTCAAAATAAAAATAAAAATTCGACGTTTTTCTGGTAGTGCCGGTAGTAAGTGTCGGTAATGTCTTATTCTCTTGTAGTGTTATATAAATTAAATTGTATTTTTTAAAATAAGAAAGTTATAAGTTTGAATCTTTTAGGGGCGTCACATTGCATTAATCTTATTAAAATATCAAATACCATTACCGTTTATTGGAACCTCCATAAAAAGACAATAAAAGTCAACGGCAACAAATACTACATCCAAAACAAACACGCGATGATGGATTATAAAGAGAAACAAGGGGCATTATCTTCAAAGAATGAAGCTCTATATCAAATGAAGTCGTCAACTAATAAGAAAGGAATGATATCCTACGAAGGCCTAAGACAAAACACGACCAAGTCGTCAACTTTAAAAGATAAAAGTAGTATGCTTATAAAGAAGGACCAGGGAGCGATGCCAAAGGAAAAATCTTTCCTTCTACGTGACGACCTGGTTACTACCGATTTACCGATTTACGGAAAATTTATCCTCCTTAAAAAATAGGAGGTGGCGACTTGCTTAGTACCGTCTTAAAGGAAACTCATCCTCCTAATGACAAGTGAGGTGACAACATTTGCTTGTCACCAGCTGACACTTTGTTTCCATTTCCACCAATAAGAAAAGTACGGTCACCACCATCAATCAACCAAATCACAGAAGGGGATTGCCGCCACTAAAAGACTGTTTAAGGACCCATATAAATAATAGATGTTTACATTCATTAACTAGATTCCAACTTATAATAAACTTATACTAATTTAAGTTTCTGGGTGAAATTATGGTAAAAACCCTACATGATCCCCTCTTACAGGTTCCGACTGGAGGAGCATTCAAGTCCAAAGGAGTCCAAACATCCATGACGACGTCCTAGGCGGAACCAGGAGAGTTAACTCCAAGCAAGGCCAATACTTTGTTATCCAACACCGCCTGACCCACATGTCTCGTCAGGCATATGAGGAGGCAAATAAATTTGGTTTAACGGGCTGACATCTTAACTATACTAGGTTACTGGTAGTGCTAGTGCATGTGTTGGTTGTTCACTATGTCTGGTCGAAAAAAACATCAAACTGTGAGCATGAGAGTCTGATCATTACGTAGCGTGATAGGCGGCCTAATGGTGCCACTACTATCTCATTCATTTTCGTGGAAAAAATACCTATTATTATGGCAATAGTATATGTTGCATTTCAATATGAATTTCATTCTAAGTTGCATATTTTATAGGGAAAAAAAGTTATTCATACATATATAGATAGCAAGAGAACGAAGACCCCGGAGTAACTCTTGTTTAATCACCACTAATAATAAACATGGACACTATTAATTTGGATCCAGTTAGCAGGCTTATATGAGCGAGAGCTTCTCCAACACCTTATAAACTCCATTAACTAATTACTTGTCATTGCACAAAGGGCGTGATCACGAAGAAGAAGAAGAAGAGAAAGGAAAGTGAGAATGTCGTGGCAGACTTACGTTGATGAGCACTTGATGTGCGACATTGAGGGCAACCACCTCACCTCTGCCGCTATCCTAGGCCAAGACGGCAGTGTTTGGGCTCAGAGCTCCTCCTTCCCTCAGGTGATCAACATATATATAATCTATGATATAAATGCTTAAATTTGTTCAACTGTTCCATGCTACGATCGTTGAATGAATGTATAAATAATGTTATGGTTTGTGCAGTTTAAACCAGCTGAGATTACTGCGATTATGAAAGATTTCGACGAACCTGGAAGCCTTGCCCCAACTGGGCTACACCTTGCGGGGGCAAAGTATATGGTGATCCAAGGGGAGCCCGGTGCTGTTATTCGCGGCAAGAAGGTCTCTTATCTATCTTACCACATGATTGATGAATTCATAGATAGGTTTTGAATATTGGTATTGATCATCTTCTTGTTTAATTTCATAATATTAGGGGTCAGGTGGAGTGACGGTGAAGAAAACAGGGCAAGCTTTGATATTTGGTATATATGATGAACCTGTAACTCCGGGACAATGCAACATGGTGGTCGAGAGGTTGGGAGATTATTTGGTCGATCAGGGCCTCTGAATGAATTCTCTTTCCTTCTATCATTTTGCTAGCTAGCTGTTACTCAATCATCATATTTAATTTTCATTCATTAGTGTTTTTAATTATTTTCGCATCCCCGCATTTCCTTCCATGGTTCGGTAACTGAAGCTTGAGAAGCTGAAGATATCAATGAGAGTGATATATATATAATATCATATTGAATTCAATATTATTCAATCTATCGGTTTTTTTTACTTCGATCACACCAAAAATGTTATTGCATTGAGCATATGTTGTAGCAGTATCAACAGTACGACATATGAAAAATTCGGCAACACAGGATTTAATTCCACACAATCAATCAACTACCTAATTAAATCTAAATTTAGTCAATTACTTTGCCAACCTATCTACTAATAATGACTTAACATACTTCCTATCTACTAACTATACGAACATTACTTGATTTTTTTTTTTGTTAACGAGACATACTTTCTATCGACTAACTACATTATAATGTTAATTTATTTATGCTTCAAAAGTTAATTGTTTTATTTCTTATAAATTGCTACTTCATTTTAATATGGAAACACTACAACCATCAATTTGAATTCTTATTTTGAGAAATTCTTCTTTTGAGACAACTTCGAATTAATTCCAACAAAATCATATGAATGGTGGAGTGTATCAGCCGACTCGATCTTTTCGGGTCGAACAAATCATCTACAAGTTCAATATAAACATATTCTATTTTTCAGCTTTTTTATTTTATCGCATTTGCATTGTTCTGTTAATAAGTACGTAATAGTAATAGGTATATGTAGTTTTTTTAAAAGAATTTTTAAATATGTCCACGAGAAAATATGAATATTATTATTCTAAACTTAAGAGAAAGAGAAGAAGTGGAAGTTTAATTCAATTTCAAAAAAGTACTATTTATAAATTTATAAAGAAAAATACATTTGGAAATTTAAGAGATAGTTCTTCAGATAAACATGTTGATGTTATAGTTGATAAGATTAATGATGAAGCTGGCGTTATGATAAAAATAATACAGATTCTCAAAATAAACAATTACTGAATGAATAAATTATTATTAATTCTGATATAATTCTCAAGAAAAACAATTAGTAGATGAATCCAATCAATCTGTTTCATATCATCTAGTCAATGAAATAGTATTGATGTAAACTTGAGAAAAAAATGTAGTTGAAAAGGGTCCAACTAAATTACGTTTATTGAATTTCCAAAAGATAATATTTTACGACATTTTTCTACATCATATTATGTTCAAAAATTGGCAAAGGTGGTGAAAAGAATGAAAGGCGGTGACTAATTTACTCTAAAACTTAGATAGTGTGTATTTTGTTTTTGTTGCAACTTATTTAGTTTGACTTCTAATAACAAATTAGCTCATGAATGTAGGAATGATTAGAGAATATTTGTGCAAACCTTAAAATTCACGGAACAAACTAATGAGCATATTACTAATATGATATCATTTGAGAAACAATTGATAGAGATTTCTAAGATCAAATCAATAGAGAAAATCATATTGGAAATAAGTATTATCAAGAATTATTGTTGTAATGAAAACATGGTAAAAATAATTTAGCATTTCAGGGAACTAACAAAAAAAATATATGAGCAAAATGGTGATAATTTTTTTAACCTCGATTGAAATGATTGGTGAGTTTGACATTTTAATGCAAGAGCATATTAGCCGAACTAAGCATGATGAGATTCATAATCATTACCTTGGCTATAATATAAAAATGAACTAATAAATTTATTAGAAACTGAAGTTATTATTAATAATAAAAAATATAAATATTATATTTGATTGCACGCCTGTTATAAGTTACCAAGAAAAAATTGTCCTTTATATTTAGAGTTGTTGATATTTCTTATGCTCCAATAAAAATTTACTGAAGACATTATAAATTATCAAAATCTTATTAGTTGAGTTCATCCACTTTCTCACATGGTGGAGATCTCCTACTATACTATTTATGTCATACTCCATAAAAATTTCATGATAATTAATAAAAAAAAATTCATATACAATATAATACAACTGTTATTAAACCATGTAACAATGGTGTGGTGGTTCAGCGCCTCATCCCTTAACCAGATGTCAGGGGTTTAATCCCCGCTAGTGACCATGGGAATGGAAAATTATTCATGGACAGCACTTTACCCCTTACGGTCTGACCCGGTGCGAGTGGGGATTAGTCTAGGTGTGGAGCAAGCATGCTACGGGTGCTGCCTTCCTGATGAGGGCCCCCCTAGGACCACCCCGCGGGAAACCCAAAAAAAAAAAAAAACTGTTATTAATTTTGTGATTTTTTTTATAAAAAAATAAATAATAATAATGGACATAGTGTACGGTTTGGTGATGTGAACCCTAAAGGGAACATTGACTCGCTTTGTTGATTAACTAACCTTGGAATATAATTAAAGTGTTGAATAAAGTGTATATTTGTTGATTTTTTCCACGTAAATGCTCGATATTTTATTTAAACATGCAAATCAAGATTACAAATTACAATAGATCATATTAGGAAAACTAGAGGAGATTGGATAACAACACCTGATCCACATGACACATCTCATCTCTAGATTGCATATCAATCGAGTTGGTGCATTTACATGCATTATTTCAAACAAACTGAGTAATGTGTTTGATGGGGTTGATGATGTTGGCGACGCTACAATCAAGTTAATATGTCGGTCATTGAACAAGCACACCAACAACCATGTTATTCGCCAGCCTCACGGAAGACGTCGTTTTCACTGATATTCTGGTGACCAAACAACCACCAATAGTCGTGGAAGACCTCCAAATGAGAAATTCCACATTCAATTTATATATTTGAACCAAATCTACTTCATAAGCTATCAAATCTACAAGACCTGAAAGGTTACTTTGCAATAATAGTGATCAAATCGAGTCGATCGACTTTTAAAATACTTAATGTGCTGACAATAATTTGGGTAGATAGTCGCTGGAGCCAAGAATTCCCATGACCGGAAGTCAGAGATTCTGCATTAACAAAAAGAAAAAAGACTCTCAATATGGGAGGATGAAGAGGAAACTGGTGGAATCCTCTGTTATGAACAAATGACACTGGACAACACCCTAAATACTAAAATCAAATTAATGAAGAGAGCACCTTTGTGCCAGGCGCGGTTGTCGTAGACGACCACGCCGACAATTGGATGGTTGTTGAGGATACTCAAGAGATGGAGCTAGGGCTGAGAGAATAGAAGAAAATTTTAAATAATTATAAAGTACTATATAATAAACAACAAAATTATCGTTATAATTTCGGCTAGTTTCGTTTTTGCCAAATAATTTTATTTTATTATTAGCCAAAAAGAATAAATTTTTTAACCAACATAATTTTATTTTATTAACTATCAGTATTTGCCTATAAGAGCATACACAGTGGTTTTACATAAATTGTATTCTTTAAAGTTGCCACGTAGACATTTATGTACACTTTAAATTATACGTAAATTTAAGACAGACGTAAAAAATATTTTCTCTGCAATCGTATTACTTAAATATATTTTATTATTAAATTTTCCAACAACCACCAATAAGATATTATCATTAATTACAAAATGAATTAATTTATAATAAAAAATTGGTCACGTAATACATAGTGCATTACGTAAATTTAAGTAATGCTTTATGTAAAAGCATAAATTTACGTGTGGGTCTCATCTTTAAGGAATGCTATGTAAAACCACTGTAGATAGTTTTTGTTGCTTTACTTAAATAAGCATGTAGAACTCACGTTTACGTAATCTTTACGTAATACCACTGTGAATGCTCTAAGTGGGGAAATCATTCTAGTAATAATAAATAGTAGTAATGTCATATGTGTCCGTTGTATATATTACAGGGAATAGAACCTAAAAACTATCTGAATTTTGCTCCAAGTGTCAGTTTGGTGTATGAATTTTAAACTGTTGATATTTAGTGTTTCAATTTTCAGTTTTCTGCCTATTTGGTTTTCCGTTAGTTTTTGGGTTAATTTTAACAGATTGAGTTGAAAAGACTATTTTGCCCTTTTTTAAAACCTCCATTCTAGCCACCCACCCCGGCTCCAGCCACCCACCTCCAATCGGTCGGAATCGGTCGGAATTGGACAGAATTGACCGGGAATCGGCCGGAACCCTAAATCATAAATCGGACCTCCTTAACCCTAAATCGGCCGGAATAGGTCGGAATAGGCCGTAATTGGCCGAAATCGGGGTGGGTTTGACCGTTATCCGCAGGAATTGGGGTGGGTTGGCCGGAATCGGGGTGGGTTGGGCCGTAATCGGCCGAAATTGGGCTAGGTTTGGCCGCAATAGGCCGGAATCAGAATTAGGGGGTCAGGGGTATTTTTGGAATTTTGAAAATTGTTCACCCACTTGACCATCGCGTGACCAGATTCCGTTCAACTTAACCCCAAAATTTAACGGAGACATCAAATAGCAACATATATGAAAATTGAAACATTAAATTTCAAAATCAGACACCAGACTGACACATATGTCAAAATTGAGACAGTTTTTAG
This sequence comes from Clarkia xantiana subsp. parviflora, assembly GCA_036873135.1. Taxonomy (NCBI): domain Eukaryota; kingdom Viridiplantae; phylum Streptophyta; class Magnoliopsida; order Myrtales; family Onagraceae; genus Clarkia; species Clarkia xantiana. The sequence goes on from JAPTYO010000004.1 coordinate 10,750,976, forward strand.
GGTAATAGGGCAATGATATAAGTTCCGACAGTTTGGAATGAATAGGAAGCGTCCATATCTTGTGCATGTTCCAATGCAGCAGCGTTTATAAGGTAACGACACACGAAACCTTTACTCACCGGATCCCTTTCGGCTTGCTTAACTTTGAAACGATCGGCTGCGCGCTTCCAATTACCCCTCCTCTCATCACTCCTTAATTAATTCCTCCATTTAATATCATGAATTTGATGGAGTCCCTAATTCCTCACAACCTGCTCATAATCTCATACTTTTTCTTCTTCACTACTCTATCGTCGTCTTCTTCTTCGGTATCCGCCACTCTGCATCCATTGGCAATCAGGTCGGAGATTGAGCATCGGAATTACACCGGGATCTCGCAGTTCAGATTACTGAATAGGAGAAGCATATTGGAGTGTCCCGACGTGAATCCTTACTTACGAATCACTGTCGATAAGGATTCCGGTATCGGAGATGACGACCTATTGAACGTCACTGTTACCGGAGTCCTCATTCCATCCGAATCCGACTGGGTTGCCATGATCTCACCCTCCAATTCCGAGTAAGTTTTATTCATATTTATATACTAGACACCAGCCCACACTACGCGCGTGCACCGTCGTCGTGAGAATGTTAGAAGAACATGATCATACCAGAATCTTATTATAAAAAATAAACTTAAATTATGTAATATAATATTATACATTTTTAAAAATACTATGATGATGAATACATAGAATTTATATATATAATCCAATTTGATACATATATTGCATGCATATACATGCAGTGTGTCAAGTTGTCCATTGAGTAAGGCTATGTATGTACAAACTGGTGATTTAAGCGATCTTCCTCTTCTCTGCCATTATCCAGTAAAGGTACGTTTGAGATGACCTAACTAATTAACTACCTATGCTTTTACATATCTCCTTATAAATGCAATTCCCCAACAACTAATTACTAAGCTATAAGTTGGTCCATTCAGAGTCTTTGTGTGTTCATCAAATTCATATATGCTCCCTCCCTGAGATTATAATTATTATTTGGTAAAGTTTTTATAGAATCCGATTCGAATGATTTAAACGTGTTATACACGTTTATTCAAATGTAGTCCACATTTTTCTTTTCACCTGCATATTCAAATGAAATGATGGTATGTGTTCAGGCTTTATATAAAGTAGTGTACCATTTTCAAACATCGGATTCCTTTTTCTGAATAAAATAGTCAATGTTTGGCCAAAATAAAATAAAATAGTCAATGCGTTTCCATTTATACCTAATTTAAAGCAATCACTATTTATACCATTCCATATATTACATGAGGGGATTCTAATTATTGGTGCAATATTTTACTAAGATCCCTTGCCTTATTAATCAACAATTATATTTCCTTTGGTCAATAATAAATTTACTAATCTATAATATGGAAATACGACCCATGAGTTTATTGGTTACCATATATAATTCTTTCATATTAATATAAATAATCATAATATATAAATATAAAATACAAATAACTATGCATAAATATAAAATATATATTATATAAATAATTATAATATATAAATATAAAATATATATAATAATTTAGTCTCTATAAATAAATAAAATTAGTAAATCTATATATATTGAAAATTTTCGTAAAGAGTTATTTGTTTCTTAATATATTTTGGAGATAATATATCGTAGATAATATATTTTTTTATTTATGTGTAATAGTAGACATTGTGAGCCTTAATATAAATTCTACAAAACGATATTAACTTTCTAAAATATTTGTTAATATATTTTATAACCACAATAGTTTTTTAACTTATATTTATTTAGATATTTTATTACTCGCGTTGTGCACGAGGTTTTTTTTTTCCGGTGTGCACGAAGTTAGTATCTAATATCTACTAATTCCAATGGTGATAGTATACAAGATTAAACTAAAAATCAACACGTCAATTGTATCAGCTAATAAGATTGTGTCACCTCAAATATTAAAATTAATCTTGTTATATTGAGATATTATTCGTATTTCACAACACATGCCATTTAAAATTTATAATAATCATAATAAAATACAAACTCATTTATATTCTCAAACAAATGCATTTATGAACGATTAAAATATAGAATATTCGTATTTCATAACTTAAACCATTTTTATTCCATCACATAAATAAAAATACATTATATATACTTTAGATTAAAAGATGGTTCTCCAAACAATAACATATCATAATAGCTAAATCAACTCTCTCGAAACACCAGGTCGAACAAATTCTCTTTTACGAATGCATTCTCAAACGAACTACTGACTACTATTGTTCTTCTTACGGTACCAAATGATTTTTAACGATTTTGCACTATGACAATGGTAAGTGTTTAAATAGTAATACAAATCATCCACAAATAAAAATAATAATAAATTCCTTACAAATTGTAATTAATCAACTACTTTTTAAAAAAATTAAGTGATACTACTATGAAAACAATAGCCGATACCCGATACCAATAAGGTGATAAGCCAAGAAAAAATTGAAACTTTAATTTCAAAACTGAGGAAAAAATTCTATCCATAAAGCTTAGAGAACCCAAATAAACTATACAACTTAGGGTAATGTAAGACACAATTATGGTTGCAACAAAGTTATTTTTCAAAGAGTAACTACATGGCAATAACATTATATGCATGAGTAATGACCCCTCAACTTTTTATGATGTGCAATTTTACCCTAAATTTTGTAATTGTTGACCAAGCCTTTTAAATCTTACATTTCCTCTGGAATTTTTTTATACTATGTAATTTTCCTAACCATTTTTCCCACTGAACAAAATATCTAGCTTCATCCATAGAATTAATTATATAGTTTAGAATATTTTCAAATCGTCGTTTCGATTCGATCTCAGACATTTAAAGAATAAATATAAATATTAACATTTTTTTGCTGCTCCGAAATTATAAATTAATTTAATTTTGTGAGATGTATATATATTATAAGAGTTGTTAAAATGTAAGGTTATATATGATGAGTTTCAGGCGCAATACATGAGCAACGACCCTGGGTATCTGAGTTGCAGCAAAAAGGAGTGTAAGCAAAAGAAGAAACATGGAACATGTTTGACAACTTGTAGTGCTTCTTTATCCTTTCATGTTATAAATATCAGAACAGACATCGAGTTCGTCTTCTTTTCTGGGGGATTCGAAACACCTTGCATCTTGAAGAGGACAAATAAAACTATCACATTTGCGAATCCCAACCAACCTCTCTATGCACATTTATCTAGTGTTGATTCCACAGCAACAGCAGTAAGTACAAATTATATACCATTCTGTAAAACTTTTGTACATCCTTCGTACGGCTATTAGACGAAATTGAAATGGTGTTGCAGATGAAAGTGACATGGGTTAGTGGAGACGAAGCCCCTCAAAAAGTGCAATTTGGAGATGGAAATTCAGCGACATCACAAGTCGCTACGTTTACACAAGATGACATGTGTAGTGAGTCACTGTCTTTAACTACTTTAATTACTAAAAGAAATGCTTAATAGCTTATAAATTGTCTGAAGTTTGCTATATGTGAGATTTTGGTGTTTGAAGTTTAAATTGTTGATATTGATTGTCTGAAGTTTTATTTTTGTCGAAATTTGATGTCTCCGTCCAAGTTTGCTGCTATAATTGGCAGTACTTGGTCATATGTTTGTCAGGTCCTGACCCGATAAAAAATAAATTCCAAAATTGCCCCTAGTTGGGTGGTGGCCGGTCGGAGTAGGGTGTTGGTCGGCGGAGTTGTGGCGGCGGTTGGAGTTTTAGTGGTGGTGGCCGGCCGGAGTAGGGTGGTGGCCGGCCGGAGCTGGGTCGTGGCCGGCCGGAGTAAACATAATAGTATCAGGGGCAATTTCGACTTTCACACCATTCTGTCAAAATTTGACAGCAAAAAATGACGGAAAACCAAATTTCAACAAAGTTGAAATTTTCAGACAGTCAATATCAACAATTTAGACTTCAGACACCAAAATTTCACATAAAGCAAAACTCAGACAGTTTATAGATTTTTAACCTAAAAGAAAACCATATCTTAAATTAGCTTGTTTGATATATTGAGTTAAAATTTTAATAGGTTCTGCTTTACCAAACCCAGCAAAGGATTTTGGATGGCATGATCCAGGCTATATTCATTCAGCAATTATGACAGGATTACAACCACTCACAACCTATTCCTACAAATATGGAAGGTGAACTAATAAATTACTAGCTCCTCCTACAATTTAATTAACTTAGCTCAGTTGCATGTCATTGATTTTGTTTTGTTTTCCGAAAATAACATAATTAGTACGTCAATCATAAAATGGGGTATCTCAAATATTTTTTATTCAGTAACTCAATTATGATAAATGTGATTTAAAAGTTTTTCCATCATTTGAGCGTCAAATGGCACCCTAAATTATAGCAATGCTCTTACAATGATAGCAGTTTTGGTTGGAATATAGTGATTCAGTGGGTTGGAGCGATGAAATTCAGTTCAAAACACCACCTGCTGGAGGGTCAGAGGAAGTGAAATTCCTTGCATTTGGTGATATGGGAAAAGCCCCGAAAGATGCTTCAGTTGAGCACTATATTCAGGTAATTAAATTAGTTTGCATTAAATTTCAGGCTTCACAATAATTTATAGTTGAAGTAATAAACTGTCTAAATATTTCAGCCTGGTTCGATTTCGGTGGTTGATGCCATGTCTGAAGAATTAAGGTTAGGAAATGTAGATGTGATATTTCATATCGGAGACATAAGCTACGCCACGGGGTTCTTGGTGGAGTGGGATTACTTTCTCCATCTTATTACTCCAATTGCATCTAAAGTTTCTTACATGACTGCAATTGGTAACCATGAAAGGTATTACTAACTATTAGCTACCTCATTTTCATTTTTGTAATGTTAATTAAGATTTCTTGAATTCTAATCGAACTTCATATGCATTTATATAGGGATTACATTAGATCTGGATCACAATACATAACACCCGACTCAGGAGGAGAATGTGGTGTTGCGTATGAGACGTATTTTCCAATGCCAACCTCAACAAAGGATAAGCCATGGTATTCTATGGAATTTGCAGGTGTTCATTTTACTGTCATTTCTACTGAACATGACTGGTACCCGGACTCGGAGCAGGTAATTAATTAATTAACCACTCCAACCATTTTATTTACCCTTCTTTTCACAAAGAAATTTCTTTATTAGTTTTGCTTCACTTTCTCTTTTGATGTTGTTTATCAATATATTATACCTTCTGGCATGTTATAGTATGAGTGGATGCAACAAGACATGGATTCAGTAAATCGGTCAAAAACTCCTTGGCTAGTTTTCACAGGGTAACTCAAGTTTAACTCCCCTTGATAATGTGTAGATTATTCTTAATTATTCATCTTCACACACTAATATATAGTGATTTGATCATTTTGTAGACACAGAACCATGTATACTTCCTGCTCAGGACACGATGATAATTTCCGCAATGCTGTTGAACCTTTACTACTAAAATATAAGGTAAAGATACAGTAGTATTTTGAATAGAAATTATAGAATTTTTTGACATCTTCATATTGATATTTTAAGTCTCTTATATTGCATGATCAGGTTGATGTTGTTCTATTCGGACACGTACATAACTATGAGAGAACATGCTCAGTTTACCAAAATGAATGTACAGCCTTGCCTGTAAAAGATTCGACAGGAGTAGACACTTACGATCATAGTAATTATAGCGCACCAGTCCATGCAGTCATTGGCATGGCCGGATTCACACTAGATCAATTTCCCAATGACGTAAGATTCATCTCCCACCTCCTCTCAATTTCTTTCCTTTACTTAACAAATTACAATATAATTATTATATACTTGACAGGTGAGTGATTGGAGTTTGATAAGGATTGCCAAGTTTGGGTATCTAAAAGGGCATGCTACGAGACAAGAACTCAAGCTAGAGGTGAGGCTTCTAGTTTCTACACACACGTAATAATAATAAAGAGATTACTTATAAATTGTTTATTCTTCAAGATATATAGTCAGTTTGCTAACCTTAATATATACATATATTCATCATTGCAGTTTGTGAATTCCAAGACAAAAGATGTAGAGGACAGTTTCCGCATTACCAAATAACTACATATATATTACATTATGGCAGACAATATTGTTTGCGTTTTGCAGTGTTGCACATAACAATATATACCCAATTTAAATGTGGCATTCCTAAATATAAAAAAAAGTTTATTTTGTTGACATGTTATTTTAAGTCTTACTTCTCTCATAAAGCGCGACCCACTGAAATGTGAAATGTAATCAAATCAAAGCGTTAATTACTTCTCTCATAAGTCTTACTTCTCTCATAAACTCTTCAATTGTGAGCAGATCTTAGAGCTTGCATGTCTTTTATGGGTACAAGGTTTAAGGAATAATTAAACTTCTCAAGTTTGTCATGTTAAAATTTGGTGTCTGAAGTTTAAATTGAGTGCCTCAGGTTTATTTTAGTTGAAATTTGGTGTCTCGGTGTAATTACTTTAGAGAAAGTAAATATAGACGAAACCGACTGTCAAATTCGAGCTCTAATGCATGCTCCCTTCTCGTCACCTTGACGGACCGTCACTTAAGAAGCTGAGTTCATCCTAACAAGTAAATCTCGCTCCATTATCGTTGAAAATCGTTCATCACCACTCTCCTGGAAATATTTTTTTGGATGTTCAACTTTTGGGTGAAAAATAAAGAATGAATGATTATGAGTGGATCGATGAAAATGAAAGAAAAAAACACGCGAAGACATAAATTCTTTTTTTAATCTAAAATATTTGTTTGGCCAAAAAAAAAATCTAAAATATTTGTTATATTCAAAGTTGAAACCAACATAGTAGGTATCAATATTAGAGGTCAGATCTAACCAAAAAGTAAATGCAAAGTGCGCATTTCTATTACACCTGAAATTCAAAAAGTTAATAACAGAGGTCTGAAATTTCTGTTTTGTTGATAACAGCGGTCTCCGTTAGTTTTTTCCGTTAAAACTAACGGAAATTGGTCACATGCTTGGCATGTGACCGGAAATAAAATAAATTTCCAAAAATGCCCTTCTATCAAGTGTGCCCCTCACATGCTTGGAGTGAAAAGACCAAAATGCCCTTGAAGCCACCACGGTACTCCGGCGACCACCAATCGTACTCCGGCGACCACCACCGTACTCCGGCGACCACCACCGTACTCCGGCGACCACCACCAAGGCTCCGATTGGGCCAAAATCGAAGCCACTGGCCCCGATTGGGCTCCGATCGGAGCCACCGGCCCCGATTGAGCTCCGATCGGAGCCAAAAAAGCTCCGATCGGAGCCAAAAAGCTCCGATCGGAGCTTTGTGGCTCTGGTCGGAGCCACAGAGCTCCGACCGGAGCTCTGTGGCTCTGGCCGGGGCCACAGAGCTCCGGTCAAAGCTCTGTGGCCCCGACCAGAGCCACAGGGCTCCAGATCGGAGCTCTGTGGCTCCGGCCGGGGCCACAGAGCTCCGATCCTGGAGCTCTGTGGCCCCGGCTGGAGCCACAGAGCTCCGATCTGGAGCTCTGTGGCTCCGACCAGAGCCACAAAGCTCCGATCGGAGCTTTTTGGCCCCGATCGGAGTTTTTTGGCCCCGATCGGAGCTTTTTGGCTCCGATCGGGGCCGGAGTCGAGTCGCCGGAGCCGAGGTGGTGGTCGTCGAAGTCGAGGTGGTGGTGGCCGGAGTCGGGTGGTGGTGGCCGGAGTCGGGTGGTGGTGGCCGGAGTTGGGTGGCGGTGGCCGGAGTTGGGTGGCTTTAGTTTGACTTTAGGGGTAAAATTGTCATTTCACATTTCTTTAAACAAGATATTAAATAAAACAAAATATTAAAGGGGCAAAAATGTCATTTCACACAATTCTGTTAAATTTAACCCTCAAAATGGACGGAAAACCTCAAATCAACAAAATTGAAATTTCAGACCTCTGTTATTAACTTTTTAAATTTCAAACCTCTCCCGTTAACATGGGTGATAGTTCAGACCTTTCATAGGTTCTTAACCCTTTCAACATACTAGAAAAACCCATAGTCGACTTGCAAAATTTCATGATAGAAAATCCCAATGGCAAGCAAGCCCTTGATTCAATTTCCTTTACTGCACAGCCAGTTGTTCATATCACAGCCACACAAGGCCTTCTTGAAAAAGAGCATTAATAACAAAGCAAACACTACATAAAAGAGGTAGTTCTCTAAAAGTTTGGCAACATGTTTAATCTCCAAAGACAGACAGACAGACAAATAAAATCACCACAAGCGAAGTTCTCAACAGCATGCATATAGAGAAGAGATACTAATACTCACTCACTTCCTTTTTCATTGTCACTATCATCCTCCCTCTTCCTATCAGCTGCTGTTGCTGCTGCTGGGCTGGGACTGCGGCTACTCCGACCATTTTCTTCTTCTTCAGCAGCAACAGGGCTCTTCCTTTTATAGTCACGACGGCCCTCTTCTTCTACAGGAGCATCTTCCATTGGGCTCCTGCTCCTGCTCCTGCTTCGGCTTCTGCCTCTCCCTCCTCTTGGGGGAGTTCCACTGTAATCAGACCCATTTGTGTACTTTTTTGTGGTTGGAGATTTCTGGAGGTCTCTTTCTTCTTCTTCAGGGGTAGGACTCCTTTTCCTTACTGCTTTAACAGGTGATGGGCTCCGATCCTCTGGGGTAAGACTACGCTTCCTTCCACGGGGAGCTGGAGAAAGGCTCCTATCCTCCTTCACCGGGCTGCGACTGTACCTGGGGCTCCTTGATCTTCTCCCTCCATGTCCTCTCTTCACTGGTGATGCTGACCTACTGCCAAAACACCACTCTCAATTCATTCACATTTGTAACCAAATGCATATCAGCACTAGAATCTGCATTTCTAGTTTATCCTAAGAGCATGCTACTTACTAACAAGCATATATTTGTCCTCAATAGTTCCAAAACACACATAATATGCAAGCTTGACAACAACACTACAATACCCATCCAAGGGAATTGCAACTATTACAGCCCAGAGTGTATAAGATCCATACCTTCTGCTTTTGCTGTAACTTCGGCTCCTACTACGGTAGCGACGAGGACTAGGTGATCGGGAATAGTTCTTCCCACGACTGGAGAGATAGTTTCAGGAGTCATTGTCAAAACACTTTTAAGTCCATAACAATTATATCAACTACATTATCCTGTATGTCTTTGTGCACCTCAGTGAAGAGGAGAGAAAAAAACAATATGTATAGAAAGAGAGGAGAGAGAACCTCAGTTTCTTTGGGCTGTTCTGGCAGTTCCTTTCTATGTGACCCCTATCTCCACAGCGATAACATTTGTTCTTCCAGTCCCCAGCTTTGCAATCCCGTGCCCAATGTCCATCTATTCCACAGTTAAAGCATCGCCCTGAACCAGGTGGGGGCCCTTTCCCCATAATATCACGGGATGATGTTCCGCCTCCTCCAGGAGCACGAGGTACCTACATGCAAAGAAAGGCCCAAGTATAAAGTTCACATAAAATGAGACCAATTCTATCCATTTGTCCTGGCCATTGTGCAACCAATTTTAAGTGAATTAGCATTCAAAATCAATTCACAAAGAAACAAGTTGCTGCTGTTCATTACAAGATACCAACAAGGTGTAAACTAAGAAACTATCCGAATTATTTACATACACGTGAGATTAAAAAAACATCCTGCTCTCTCTCTATATATATAGAAGTAAAAAATCGTAACTCCTCGGATCACCTACAACGCAAAACCGCAATGCTCCCTCAGTCCTTCAGTTCTTTATTATTATGCATTTTTATATTCTTTTTCTAGATTTACACTCACCTGTACACAGGTATAAGTAAATAGTTTCAAGCAGATGAAGAAGACCTAGAATTGACTTTCTTTTAAGTTACCCAAGAACCATACAAATCTATTTTCAGTTTCTATTATGATATTAGTTCAAGTAAAGCCACAAATAAGCACAATCAACTGAATGGGTAAGAAAGAGAATAGGTGGAAGATAAGACACCACGTCTCCATGTAAATACAACGATCAGAAATATTACCCCCTTCGAGAATTCTACAACAATACGGCTTCCCTTAATTTCTCTTCCATTTAAGCTGTACTGGGCATCATCAGCGTCTCTGGGATCACTGAATTCCTGTTGAAAGGAGAATGCACAAAAACAAAATTTGCAGAAAATCACCCAAGCCAAGCTTGTGTTAGTATCCAACCTATGCTAGCTGCTATATACATGTATACATAATAAGATACAGAAAATAATATTTACTAATAATAAGAAATGAAATGAAATACGTACAACAAAAGCGTAATCGCGCTTCATATCCACATCGCGTACTCTGCGTAAATGGGTGCCAGAAACAGTAAGGCCATCATGACATCAGTAGCAAAGGACTGTGTTCGCCTCTCACAGGTTAACTAAACACCAGTGGGGATTCTTGGGATTTTCATAAGTACATGCATATATATTATAAAAAGGGAGGCCAAATCCACCGAGACACCCTCTCACCATAGGCCACCGGTTAAGGAAAAAGCCAACAAAACCTTCAACAAGATTATACAAGTTAACCATGGACACACAGCCGAAGAAGATGTTCTTATGCAACATATAACTACGACCCTCAAAGGCACAAACAGAAAACCAAATGCCTGTGCATCTATGCAACATAACTACGACCCACAAAGAGAGAACCGAATGCCTTGTGAGTCTTATGGGTTGTAGACAAATGCACCTTCTAATCAAACTAAATAACAATACCACGTCCAAAAGGCAGTTCATTAAACCAAACCAGTTCAAACCACGCAATCTCTTGTCTATAAATATAGAAAAAGGCATTTTCTAATCAATACTGTTATAGGCTAAACAAATCTCACCTTCCATATCTGCTGAAGATATCTTCTAGGTCGCGTGACCGAATGCGCGGAGATAGGTGACCAACATACAGCCGCGTAATATTACGGCGGTCATCATACCTAGGCATATCTCCTGAAGAAAAACAACAGCTTCTATCAGACAACATCATTAATTATGGGAAAAAAAAATACCAACTATCAATTCACAAATAATTAACCTTGCCCGATAGAATTCTTCTCAAAAATCAAATACAATTAACAACTTCAAAAGAAGATATAAAAGGTCGCACTGCTTCATGTAACGTAAACCGTGACAGATATAAACGATAGCAAGCACAATTTCTGAATTTTGCTTACAAGATTGCAGAAAACAGCAATAAAGATCCCCTAAGAGTTGCGAGGTCATAGAAAAAAGTTTACTTCTCAGATCCAAAAGCATGCGACCACAGCAGAGTACCAATTATTCGATTCGAAAACAACACGTTATACACAGAGGGATGAAGGGATTACCTGGGAAATCGAACGGCCTCAATGGAGCGAAGCAAAGTTTGGATATTGAAACCCTAGTTTTTAGTCTGTCGAAGCGGAGGGGAAGTTTAATCAAAGATTATCCAGCATGCTCTATTTATGGAGGGCGGTGCTTGAGAGGATACACGGAATGACCAAATTACCCTTTACCCTTTCTGAAGAAAATTTGGACCGACGGTCCCGGTCCTAATATTGATGTGAATGCATCCGGATTCGGAAGCACAAAGTAGTTCTGCGCCTGACCAAATTCTAGATCCGCTAAACTTGTCAAAAAAAAAAAATCTTTGGTGGAAACTCTGCAATTCCTGCGATGGAAAGAGAAGAAGAGGAGCGTTATTCAGATCCACCGTCTCCAACACTCTCCTCCCCGCCGCCGTACAGAGATTTCTTTGACAGAGAGAGACACTTAACTTACTTGCAGATGATGTACCAGATGCTGCCCTACCACTATCAGAATCAAGAGATCAACCGCCTCACCCTAGCTTACTTTGTCATCTCTGGACTCGACATCCTTGATGCCCTCCCATCCGTGCGTCTATACTTAATTTATAGTAGAATGTGGATATATTTTGATTGAGAATTACTAACTCAGCGTTGCAGATTGTTTCAATGTTTACGACTCTGATTATAATTCTGTAGTATAATGTATCACCCTGAACAAGTTGTTGAGATTCTGGTCTGCAATAGTTCTTAGCTCAGATGACGTATTGCAGAATAACGTTTTTTTTATTACACAAGGCAAAAGGATCCATAAAAGAATGTATCTTGATCTATGTCTGGAAATAATCAATCTTTTGGTGCTTCATGTTCTTTAGGTAGATAAAAATGCAGTGTCCAACTGGGTTTTGTCTCTCCAAGCTCATCCATGGAATAAGAACGAGCTACATAGTGGTAAGAGTTTCTTACGCTGAGAATTTTTTAGGGAACACACTGTATTATATATAGTTCACGCCTTCATGATAGTGTTGTATGATTCGACTTATTTCCTTGGTAACAAAACTACAACTTTTTGTCTTGGTAGGTCAATTTTTCGGGTTCCATGGTTCTACAAGCTCACAGGTATGGGAAACATATCTAGTGCATATTAATTGTTCTAAACAAAAATTTACATCTTTAAAAGGTTTTTTTTTTTTGTTGTAAATCTTGTTCATCTAGGTTGGGAACGGGAATAGCAGTCACCTAGCAAGCACATACTGTGCACTGTCAATACTTCAAATTATAGGGTACAATCTGTCAAGTATTGACTCTAACACACTGTTAACATCGATGAGAAATCTCCAACAGCCAGATGGAAGGTATGAATGATTGTTGTTCAATACCATCTCTCTTTTGCCTTTAGATTTGGAAGTATGAAAATCTATGAAATCAAGAATAAATGTTGTTCATGATGCTTAGGTGAGTTGTAGAACCCCATTTGTTGTCATTGCTGCTCACTCACTCAACATATATGATTAGCGTAAGCTTGTCGGGTTCACATTTATCCTGTTGGTGCACTTCTGATATCCTTCTTTCTTCAGCTTTATGCCCATCCATAGTGGAGGTGAAACAGATCTCCGTTTCTTGTATTGTGCTGGTAAGGAAGTAATGATCTTTACTCTATTGGTTTACTTCCTTAAATCAAGATTACTTGCTTGTGCTTTAATGATATCTCTCTCAGCGGCTATCTGCTATATGCTGAATGATTGGAATGGAATGGATAAGGAGAAAGCTAAAGAGTTTATAGTCAATTGCCAGGTTATTCTTCTGACTCTTAATTTTTTAAAAAATTATGGGACCTTGGACATAGGTGAACATTCTGATACATAGGATCTTTGTTGACAGTCCTATGATGGTGGTTTTGGATTACGTCCCGGCTTGGAATCGCATGGTGAGCCACAGGAGAATCCTTTTAATAAATTAATAATCTTATGAAGTTGAAGTTCCAATATGGTGTATGCACTAGTGTTTGCTACTGCCTTTGACTTTTGAATACACCTCCTCTGCTGGTAAACTTTATATATTGTCCAGTAGTCTCTGTTCATTTACCAATTTATTTATTTTAGTTTCACAGGTGGTGCTACATATTGTGCTGTTGCATCTCTACGCCTAATGGGATTCCTGAAAGATGATCATTTATATGGGGCTGAACCACGGTCAACAATAGATCTGCCACTGCTCCTGCAGTGGAGCTTGCAGGTGTAGTTTCTCTTAGTCCGTGTAAACAGTTGGTAACTTCAAAGGCTTATGCTGTATCTAAAACTCATAATTCTGAGGGGGAAATGCCACTTCCGCACTATCGGAGTACCCTAAATTTCACCTTGCAAATTGTTTCCGTTTGTGTTTATGCAAAATGTTGTTATCCCAAGCTCCGTTTTTCTGTCGAATTTGGAAAAAAAGAAAAGTTTTTTTGGGGTAGAAGTATAGAAAGTTGAACATGTACCTTGCACATTCTAGTGCAGGTCTTCTTAATGTATAAATTTGTAATTTTTTGTTCCAGTTTCATATCCCAATATGACTAGGGCTCTAACCAGTAGTAGGGGTCTATTTGAGCATGTTCTAGCCTGAACCTTTAATTAATATCTGAATGGAAAAAATGTAAATTGGAGGCTAATTACAAATTATAGAATTAATTCAATCACAACAGGTCTGTAAATGTGATAATCAGGCCTGGATTTTCCTTTTCCATTGATTTTGCATGAGCATGAACAAATGTGTTGTTCTTCAGAGGCAAGGATTTGATGGTGGTATTCAAGGTAGACCAAACAAGCCTAGTGATACGTGTTATGCATTTTGGTAAGTAGTCGAAAACTTAGTGGCTTCAGTTAGTTGATGAAAGTGGGTGGTAGAAAATTGAAGATTGGTTTGTTGTCTACAGGGTTGGAGCTACTTTGAGAAGTATTGGCGCTTACAAATTTATAGACAAGGACGCACTACGGAGATTTTTACTGGGCTGTCAGTCTGAGGTGCGTTGTTTATTTGCACAATCAATATCAAAGATCGAAGAAGCATTGATTAATTGTGTATATGATTCTTATGTTCCTTTTTTTCCCCTCAAATCACAGTATGGGGGATTCAGTAAATTCCCAGGTGATCTACCGGACCTGTACCACTGTTACTATGGATTCGCTGCATTCAGCATTTTGGAAGAACCTGGACTCACTCCGCTTCATCCGGAACTTGGTATTACCAACTTGGCTTGGCTTGCCTCCTGCTCTGACTGATTCCTCTTTTATTTTTACCACACTTTGTGCTTCCCTTCATTGTTTTATCAGATACCCTTTTTTGGGAGAAGAGGATATGTATGATTGAAATTTTAATGTAATGATAATTCTTGATGAGCCAAGCTGCCCTTAACTTCGTGACAAGTTGGTCGCAGTAAGCGCTTGTTGTCTCAATGTATTATGATATCTTAATATTTGTATTTCTCAGGCTTGCTCCTTTAGTGCCGGAAGCTTTCAATCATTAATATCTTAAATTGTATCGTTTTCATACCTTTGTTTGTGTTCAACTTTGTTCAATTTAGTCTATCTAATGGGTTAAGAACCTATGAAAGATATGAACTATCACCTATGTTAACGGGAGAGGTCTGAAATTTAAAAAGTTAATAACAGAGGTCTGAAATTTCAATTTTGTTGATTTGAGGTTTTCCGTCCATTTTTAGGGTTAAATTTAACATCATTGTGTGAAATGACATTTTTGCCCCTTTAATATTTTGTTTTATATAATATCTTATTTAAGGAAATGTGAAATGACAATTTTACCCCTAAAATCAAATTAAAACCACCCGACTCCGGCCACCACCACCACCCGACTCCGGCGACCACCACCTCGACTCCGACGACCACCACCTCGGCTCCGGCCACCACCTCAGAAAAAAAGCTCCGATCGGAGCCACAGGGCTCCAGATCGGAGCTCTGTGGCTCCGGTCGGGGCCACATAGCTCCAGATCGGAGCTCTGTGGCTCCGACCAGGGCCACAAAGCTCCGATCGGAGCTTTTTGGCTCCGATCGGAGTCCAATCGGGGCCGGTGGCTCCGATTTTGGCCCAATCGGAGCCTTGGTGGTGGTCGCCGGAGTACCGTGGTGGCTTCAAGGGCATTTTGGTCTTTTCACTCCAAGCATGTGAGGGGCACACTTGATAGAATGGCATTTTTGGAAATTTATTTTATTTCCGGTCACATGCCAAGCATGTGACCAACTTCCGTTAGTTTTAACGAAAAAAACTAACGGAGACCGCTGTTATCAACAAAACAGAAATTTCAGACCTCTGTTATTAACTTTTTAAATTTCAGACCTCTTCCGTTAACATGGGTGATAGTTCAGACCTTTCATAGGTTCTTAACCCCTATCTAATACATCACTAACTTTTATTTTGTTCAATTTAGTCTTAAAATTTCAAAACGGAACCCTTCACCTAAATTGACCTAGCCGTATCTAGCCTTGGGCTAGGTTCGACCCTGAGACAGGGTCACTGGACCCAGGCGACCCCGACCCAGGGTCGGACCTAGCCCTAGGCTAGGTCTGGCAGGGTCAATTGGGACCTACCCCCAATTTTACTCAATTGGGGTTAGGTCCCAATTGAACCAGCCGGACCCAGGCAACCCCGACCCAAGGTCAGACCTAACCCATGACTAGGTCCGACTAGGTCAATTTGGGTTAAGGGTTTAGTTTTGAAATATTATAACTAAATTGAACAAAATAAAAGTTAGGATGTATTAGATTGACTAAATTGAACAAAACTTAAAGTTATTAGATGCTCATGTGCATGGCATATGCCATTTTTTACGGAACACTAACGGGGTATGAAAACGGTACAAAATGGAAACCGTTGGTACCAAATTGGTACAAAAAAAACATCTGATAAGAACAGTGGATTTTGTGTAAACAAGTAGTATGAAAAGTACAATTAACCTCTAATTTTATCACGTGTCATTATCTGATTTTGTGCAAACAAGTGGTATGAAAAATACCATTAACCCTTAATTTTATTAGTAGTCATTATCTAATTTTATTAACACGACTATAAATCTTTAGTTATCTTATAAAACTAGTAACTGAGATAAAAGAAACTGTATTGAGTGTTGCATTGCAGATTAACAAAAAAGGGCTTATGTCTTAATTTGGGTTATATCACTAGTGATTTGCTGTGACAAAGTTTCGAGCATGTGTTTGATTTCTACATGAGTGCAGCCTACTTCACTTGAATGCAACTCAACTCAATGGACAGGCTAAATCCAACTTTATAAGGAACTGTTAGGACTGGTGTGCACGTTATAGTTAAAGTCATGTTCAAAAGGCTTCTCAGGTCTATGGAGATATTCAAGTCAAGAACATCAAGTATTTAATTAAGCCTTCATGAGGTTCCTCGTTACGTAGTGTTTTTGGTTTAAGTAAAGACTGCTCCTTCAATTTGTTATATTATTATATATATATATATTATAAAGCAGATGTTCCAATGCATGCCTTGTTTAAGTCTACTATTGGCTTAACTGATGTTCAAATACTATTATTGCCTTAGCTGAGATTTACCGCTATTTGATTGAACAACTCAGGTTTTTATATTTAATTGTACTTGATTAGCTAGGAATTAGGATGCCAAAATAACACCCGAAATTGTACGTACGAGCTCCCTTATTATTATTCAGATTATAATACTTTTATAATCATGGTTTCAATTTTAAAACGTCTGAATTCTAAATTTAAGTGAATGGAGTGACGAAATGACGGAATTTTAAACAATCTTTTATTTTTATAATAGAATCATCGAACTTGTATCTCTAATCGTAGACCGATTTAAAATCTAGACGTTTAATTTGTTATTAGCTAGGTAACTTAGGTTTCTATTAGCCTTAATTAACTAGTTGAGAGTCTCTTTTCAGAATCATGTTTTCAAAAGTTCAATATAGGTCGTATTTTAGGGTGCAACCTCCACTTAAGTTTTTATTGACGCGTATACTAGACACGAGCACGCGCTACGCGCACGTGTACATTTTTGTGAAAATGTTACAAATACAGGATCATGCTCACACCGGGAAGATACAACAGCATGATCTACTTTACTCTGATAATGATAAAAAAATGTAGAACATTATTATTAAAATAATAATAATAATAACATAATTTATCTATTATAAAGTTGTAAATAAACTTAAAAAATATTAATATCAAAATTAAAATGGCCGCTCTAGCATTTTAGTTTTAATATTAAAGTATTTTAAGTTTTTTTTAATATTTATAATACATAAAATTAAGTTATTTTTGCAATAATATTATACTCTTATATTATTATTAGATCATGTTTTTATGTCTTCATCGAAATAGGTCTAATAATGTATTTTTAAATTTAAAAAAAAAAAAAATGTACGCGCACAGCGCATACTCGTGTCTAGTACGTTCTTAAAACTTTTAAGTTAAAAGGAAAAAGTAGTATTTTTCCTGTAAATCGTTTATTTTTTGGCCTCTGACTTATTATTTTTATAAAGAAAAGGCCCGGGTGGTTCTCCGGAATATGCTCATACGACGTGGTCTTTGGAGTATGCGGTAATTTCTTTGAACGTGAGGATAAGCTGGCATTTTGGGGTTTCCAAATCTTCCTAATTTAAAAATTAGCCCAAAGTATCTCGCTCGCGTACGTTCTTAAGAAAGAGGAGCGCACACTGGCTTTTCCTCATCATCATCTATCTGTCTCCCGATCGCTCTGAAGCGCACAAACCAATTCCCTCTGTCGGACGATTAGGCGCAGCATCCATCCCGCTCCAGCTCTTTGGTGGTGGTGGCGGTGGTGCCTCCTGCTGCTGCTGCTGTTCTCTACGAGGTTCTTTCTATTGCTTTACCAGATCCGACCCACATTTGCAAAGGTTATCTTTTCTGCTTCTTTCTTCGTTCCTTCTTTTACAATTTTGGGATTCCATTGCCTCGGGTATCCCCAATCGTGATCTCCGCCGCGTGTCCGGCACCGTGTTGATTACATCTCTAATTCCATGACGTACGTCCGACGATGCCGGAGTAAATTTTAAACATGAGTCTTATGTGTTGTCTTTCGTTTTATCATTGCTTTTTACGCTAGATCTGGGGATATCTCTAAATTTACTACAATTAATCCGCAGAGGCTCTCACTAATTGATAGTCTTTGCTTCGTTTCCCATAGATTGATGTTGAATCTTGAGGTCACGTATAAGTTTAGGCCAATTATGAATTGCCTTTTCACTGAATCTAGTCTTGTAGCGTCAGCTTCCGTATATATAATATAATAATATATAAAATCATTTACCTTATAAAGCAGATCCAATGATGCTGGCCCAGAATGAAGTCTTCCCTTCTTGATCTCATTGCCTCTGAGATGTATCTTCTTGAAAAGTTTGAAGTTTGAACTCAAGAACTGGTCAATTCTTATTCTTATCTTATTGCTTAAGAATCAGATCGTCTCTATGGCCTATGCACGTCCTTCCTTCCATCCATGGAACTCTTTTTTTTCTTAAATACATAATAATGTTTTTGTGTTGGTCTTTCTTTCTTTCAATCTCCGGAAGGAATATTGGTCGTTTATTATTTATTGATGGGGGTGATTACAGAGCTAATGATGATCGATTTAAGAAATTTATTGTTGGTACTCAACGCTACTGCACAGCGTCTCTTTGTTTGTTGAGGTGTTTCTGATGTTGATCATTTCCCCCCTTTTCCTTTAGCCCCTGAATCATTTTATTGATTCGGTTACATAGTTTTGGTCTAGGGTACTGTTAACAATTTGGATATTTGAAATCATGAACTCCATTAATGGTATGAACTATGAAACAACAAACATGTATTTTTATAGGGTTATTTTTAGTGTCTATAATATAATAGCTTTCTATGCATTCCAGTTTCTTAAGTGTTTGCTTCTACCATTTGTATTCAGGTGCTCATATATTATTACTGATTAAATAAGCAAGAATGGTTTCCCAGAAATTCACCGTTGATTTGGATAAGCCCCTTGTGTATCAGGTAAGTCTACCATGTTTCACGCCAAAGTTTTATAGTTAAGTACTACTGTCGTGTTCATTTTCCCCATTCAATCTCTTCTCCTATAAAATATTGCTTGCCACCAACTTGGATAATCTGCTTATTGGAATATACAATTTTGTATCGCCGTTAATAGTTTTCCTCTTATTGTCAGCTTAACACAATGAGGATTTATCTCAGGTTGGCTATTTAGGTGAAGAATATCAGGAGTGGGTTCACCAGCCCATTGTAAGCAAGGAAGGGCCTCGTTTTTTTGAAAGCAACTTCTGGGAGGTATTCATCTTTGATGTTTGAGCCATCTCCATTTCGTTTAAGTAGCCATATTAAACTGATGTTAATTAATTGGTGGTTTGAATCAGTTCTTGACTCGTACTGTATGGTGGGCAATTCCTGTGATTTGGCTCCCAGTTGTATGCTGGGCCATTTCCAGGTCTGTAAGCATGGGCCATACACCACCGCAGATAGCACTAATGGTGGCTTTTGGTATCCTTATTTGGACTTTGATGGAGTATAGTTTGCATCGCTTCCTCTTCCACATAGAAACTCAGAGCTATTGGTTAGATCTCTCTCTCTCTCTCTCTCTCTCTCTCTCTCTCTCTCTCTCTCATGATTCAACTCAATGTTAGATTAGCTGCCACATATCTTTCAACTGAACGTATGCATGCAGGGGGAACACCATTCATTATCTTCTGCATGGTTGCCATCATAAGCATCCCATGGATGGGCTTCGCCTTGTTTTCCCCCCAGCTGCAACTGCGATTCTGTGCATCCCAGTAAGTGTAGCTTTTCATCAAAATAAAAAAGTTTAGTGAAGGACTGTGTTGTAGAAGTAGAACTGAAGAAAATGGAGAAGCTTTTCAAATAATGGTTATTATTCTGCTCTGATGATGTTTGTATCATTCTTTATGTTGATCCGATTAAGTGAAAATAGTGAAATTGCAAAAACTGAAGTATGAATGATTTGACAAGTGGTGTTGTTGTATATTGACAGTTCTGGAACCTAATTCAGTTTCTGTCAACGCCTTCGACTGCTCCGGCATTGTTTGGAGGAGGTTTACTGGGGTATGTGATGTATGACTGTACCCACTTTTACTTGCACCATGGTCAGCCATCAAGCAAAATGCCAAAACATCTAAAGGTATGTGGGTATTATTAATTAAGATTGTAGTTATGATTGAATGAATGAAGTGAGTGTTGAATCAAATTTGTTTGTTTGTTGTGGTGTAGAAATATCACCTAAATCATCACTTCAGAATCCAGACAAAAGGTTTTGGGATCACTTCCTCTCTATGGGACAGGGTGTTTGGAACGTATCCTCAAGAAACAAAAAAAAGTAAGTAGATATGCAATGATCTACTCACTCACATGAAGGAAGGAGGAAGTGTTCCCCATCTACCTACCTACGTTTGTGATCTATCTATCTATCTATCTAAACATTCTTTGTTAGTGATTCCTCCTATGTGTTTTGATTTGCTCTGCTCTACTCTACGACTATATGTCTACTCTTTCATCGTCTGTATTGCATTGCATTGTTTCCCTTTTTCATTCAGTGGAGGTTTCTGTACAAATGTAACTACTTTCTTTGTCTATTCATTCATTAGCAAACTACTTTCATGGGCTGCTTCAATTTTTTATTAAATAATAATAAATATATAAAGTTGATGTCATTGCGAAGGGAGGTAACCACAACACTTCTTTATTCACTCTTTCCTGCTAAAGAGACAATGTAATGAATACCTAGTACTTCCGAAGTATACACCCAAAAAAAAATCTACTTAAGACTAGTAGTGTTTTTGGAACTCCCAATTTAAAGACAGGATATGCCCAAGAACTCCCAATTTAAAGACAGGATATGCCCAAGATGCATCTAATTTTCCATGTGCTTTCTGAACTGAGGATTTGACAAATCACATAGCCAAGGATTGAAATGGTTCCGAAGAATTTAGCGAGTGATGGAAGCCGCAATGAAGAAGAAGAAGCCTATGGTGGTGGCATTGTAGAAAGACATTGAATGCTATTATCTATGGAGTGAAGAGAATTGATGCATGTCAATGGATATTGGGTTAAGAACCTATAAACTGTCAAAAGTTTGCCCAATATTAAAAATTTGGTGTCTGAAGTTTAAAATGTTTAAATTGAGTGTTTCAGGTTTCATTTTTGTTGAAATTTGGTGTCTCGGTATGATTACTTTAGAGAACCCAATCCCGACGAAGCTGATTGTTAAATTTGAGCACCCATGCACGCTCCATTCTCCTCACATTGCCGGGACCGTCACCTAAGA
Organism: Clarkia xantiana subsp. parviflora; assembly: GCA_036873135.1. NCBI lineage: Eukaryota > Viridiplantae > Streptophyta > Magnoliopsida > Myrtales > Onagraceae > Clarkia > Clarkia xantiana. The sequence continues at coordinate 10,772,645 of JAPTYO010000004.1, forward strand.
AGTTGGTCACATTCGGACAAGTAAATCGAACTCTGTTGTCGTTGGAAAGTGCTCCACACCACTTTGCTGGAAACGTTTTCTTTTGAAAGTTCAAGTTTTTTGGGAAATTTGACGATTTTCTAAAAAGTAAAGAGTGATGGATTATGAGTAGGTAAGTGGATTGATGAAAATGATTGAAGGGATAGAAAAAAACGCGTAGAGGTACCAAATTTCGACAAAAATGAAACCTGAGACACTCCATTTTAATATTTTAAACTTCAGACATCAAATTTTAACATTGGGCAAACCTTGAACAGTTTATAGGTTTTTAACCACCATGGATATTTGCAGCAGTTTTGGAAGAGTGGAGCTGATGACTAAGCTTAGCAGATTCGGTGATAATGTTTTCTGGTGTTTGGATTAGCTAGCTAAGCTAGGTTCAAGGAGGTGACAAAGTAGTTAATACGTACATAATGTAGATGAATGAATATACCTACTTCATCTACCCATTAAAGTCTAATTTGTGTAATTGGTTCCTTTAAAGTCGAATTGTCCATGTCATTGCCAACTGTAAGTGATATTCAAGTCTTTATTACTTTGCTCAATCTACGAGTTTAGTAAAATTCACAAACAAAATTACTTCCGTGAACTCTTTTAATTGCAGGATTAGCAAGCATAATGTCAGAAACCATCAAGCCATTTTTGTTTTTGAAAATAAATATCATTTTTATGGTGTAGTTGTATTCATTCCTGATAAACAAAGCGATGTGAACTAATCTGCAAGAAAACATATTGTAATTGACGCAGAAATAACAAGAAAGAAATCTTAATGAGTGAGTTAAAAATCCACATCCTACATTGTAATTGTATGCATGCAGTATAAAAGCATTATCCACTGACTCGGAATTTAGTGTAGCTCTGAACCACCGTAGTAGGGTAATGAAGATAGCCTCACAAGACTAATCTAAGGTAAATGTGGCAATGAAAATCATCAAGTACACAATTACTTGAGCACACAAAAGCTAATATACTGACTGACCGACCAAATGAGGAACAAGACACCACCTGACTGAGTTGATGAATCAATATTGATCTTCTTCTCTACCAATTGCTTCTCCGTGAGCAGCTGCTGCTGGTTTTGTTCTGGTGTTATTATTGCTCCCACCATGGAGGAAATTCTGCATTTTGATCACAACAGTATAATCATTTAGCAGCAGAGACAAGTGGAATCTATGTTGTCTGACCGGCATGGTTAAGTAAAATACACTACTGGTTTTTGCATTTCCATCTTTTCTTTTGTATTTCTCTACATATATTAATGTATCCTTGACCATTTCACTGTCTCTTTTAATTCTTGTTCATCAACCATGAGGAAAACAGTACAAATAATAATAATATAATGAATAAAAAAAGGGTTTTTTAGTGAATACAGTTTCTTCTTTCTCTTATCAAAGTGATGGTGATACGAGCCTGGATTTTACACAAGTTATTAACTAGAAAGAGAAAGATATATATCTTCTAAATATATTATTTCCCTTAAATATAGATATTCCTAAGGTATATTTCCTTAAAATATAAGATATTACTAAGATTGTATCAGCTCTTCGATTCCAATCTCTAAATGATTGGTTCATTATTATGTACTGATGGAAGCAGGAAGCAATGTTTGTGTCTGTGTTATCTACTACACCTTTCATGGTTCCTACTTACTACTACTATTACATCTGGGCTGATTTTGTCAAACGACTTTTTAGAGCCGTCCCTGATTATGTACTGATACAGTTGATTGCTTCCAGTTCCAGTTGAAGAAACAGGTAGGTGGCTTTGAATATATAGTTAAAGTTGTTTGGAGGTGATGCTTTTGTTATGTTTATTTTATGGACTCTTCTTTTAAAGGTGTGGTAATGCTATACTGCTTGCTAGCTTCTATTAAAATCAATGAGAAAGTAGAAAGGAAGAGGGGAAAATGAATAGATTACTAACTTGATTGAACGAAGTAGAAGAATGGTGATGCATCATCCGATGAGGTTTGATGTTAAGATCAATCATTTCTGAGTCGTCCACCTTAACATGACCATCATCATCATGCTGTTGCTGCTGCTGCTTCTCATCTACTACATCCAGCTTATTATTATTATTATTAGAAGATGGCACCACCACTGATTCCTCTTGTTTATCCCCTGGAAACTACAGCAATACAACAACAATAATAGTTGAGGCACTTAATAGTTGAGACAAAATATTGTAATTATAATGAAAACACATCAATCTATCTATCAATCTACCTCTACTCTCTGCCTCAGTAGAAGATATCTGGCATGAGTTCTTTTGCCTCCCACATGAACGATCATATCGCATTGCAAACAAAGTGAGGTTCCATCTATCTCGCAGTAAAAGAAGGCTACATACATTGATCCAACAAACAGAAGAAACAAAAATTAATCCCCACAACAGAACAAAAGACACATACATAATAATAAAGCCTAAACCCTCAACTCACTACTCCCTACATAATACATACCAGGTGCATTTTCACAAATGTCACATCGAGGAACATCACTTGGAGTAGCCAACCCGACTCTTATATGCCGGCTTGCAAGCTTATTGCACATGTGGACCTGCATTCAAACAAACCCATTACCATTCCCTCATCAATCCAACTAGTGTCAAATCCTAAACCAACATTTCAGACCACTAAACAAAACAGACCCCGTAACCAGAACAAAACATATATATAGGGCCAGCTGGAATTGTAAATATAGTTGAATCGGTTGAAATTGAGGATGAAAAGTGTAAAAAAGAGATAGATTGATTAAGAGAAAGAAAATAGACCTTGTCATCACAGGAACGGCAGAGGGCGGCTTCATCGGCAGCACAGAAGACGGCAGCTGCGGCACTCTCGCAAGCGTCACAAAGAGTCCGCATAATTGTTCCGCTCCTCTACTCTCATATCCCCCAGCAGTTAATCACAATAAACAAGATTCAATTCCACGAAAGCAAGCCCTTTTATTCTACTGCGGCTCAACAGCAAGAGACACAACCTAACAATCTCTTTTTCTTTTCTGGGAGAAAGGGAAAGATAGATAGATGTGATGGAAATGTTTCCTTGCTTTCTTTCGCACGGAAGAGGGAGGAGGAGACTGAGAGGTTTCTATGTCGCTGGTGTTCGATTGGTTTGGTGGATTGTTGTCGTCGAATTGGGGGTGTTTTGTTGACGATGATTTTAATTTTAATTTAATTGCCAAAACACACAACTTGGCAATCTCCTACTTGCTACTTTGCTAGCTAGTGCCAGCCAGCCAGCAGATGGAGGAGGAGATAGATTTTTATGTGTCTGTTAATTCAATTATTTATTTCCAATTCAACCATACTCACTTTGCCCCAAACAAAAAATCAAGACTCACTTGTGGCCAAAACGACACTCACTTATATTCTTCTATTTGATTTCATTCCCATTTCTCACTGTTTTTTACAGCCAAATTATACCTTATTAAATAAAGGATTATAAAGTGCATGTATTAACTACATAAAACAGTCTGATAACCGACCGGATAATCAAAGGAAGTTATATTCGTATACCAATTAATTACTTTTATGGATTATAATTTTGATATTAACTTATTTTTTTTATTATTATTTTTAAAAATAGAAAGAAAAAAATATTTAAAAATTATAAAAAAAATAATTCAATAATTGTAAGCATAAACATTTAAAAAACGAAAAAAAAAAATAGTTACTTTTTCTTAGGAAAAAAATTACTTGGTATATTTTTATTAAAAGAAAAACCTAATCCTTGGTGTTTTATTTATATGAAAAAAATCCGTTTTTAAAATATATATTATGTTTTTTTGCATAAAATTATGTGGAGATTTATTTTCTATTTTTAAATATATATTTTTGGTATTTTAGAAAAAAATATAATAAAACTTAAAAAATGGCCAAATATAAAACTTAAATGGTAACTTGATAAACTTTACAATTTGTGGTCTGAGAAAAAGAAATTAACAGTCTACGAATATAATTTATCATAACGAAATTATGAAAACAAGCTAGACATGCAAAACAATCCCACAAACTATTTACAATGGTATACCAAATAACTAGTCGACTTGTACTAACTGTGCAAATTGCTAATTGTTAGATCGTGAAAGTCCTGACTTCTTTTACTTCACTGCGATAAACACCTGCAAGAAGTAAATGTGAGTTTTGCCGCACAATTCCTATCAAACGATCTAATTAGTATCGAGTTATCTAAAGTGGTAATTTGTGTAATGAATGGATTAAACTTACCTTTTATGGGGGATTCCTAAGGGCATTACGGCAATGCTCCCTACATGTGATTGGCTATACATTGGCACTAGTGGTTGGTCTCTCATTGGTTGAGATAAGCAATTATTAGTGATAACTAGGTCTTTACCTGTTTCTGAGTGATGACAAGCAGATCACTAGCTACTGTTTGGTGACAAATAGGTTGATGACTACCGTCGACGATAACTTTTGGTTGTTGAATGGTTAGACCTTCCTTGTTTAATATTTGATGATCGAGAAACTCTTTATTTTAGCGGTGCCACCAGATCTAAGGATTTCTTTGTTGTCAAGTCTTTAATTGTTAGGAGCCCAACACTTACCCCCTAAGATTTTGGTGTCGACATTGTATAAAGAAGACGACACGTGTCAAGTCCTTAATTTCTTGTGTTTTATAGAAAACTTAATTTGTTTTGCCACTATCGGTATCTGATGATGGGGTGCCACAAATTTGACCAGTGCGGCTGTTAAATTAAGATTGTTTGACTAAATTTGGCATGGACTTCTCTTGGGCATGAAATGGGCCATTTTTCATGAAAGAGACCCAAAAGAGGTATTAAATGGCAGTGAAGTGGTGAACATTGGGTGTCATTGGTTGAGAGTGGGTCAGTTCCTCATCGAGATCTTGCATGGCCATTGTCTATTGAATGAGAAGCAGAAGGGTTATCACATTGCGGAAGAAACTTAAACGTGGGAGGTGGCGATTTTGGACGAGGGCCTAATCATCCACGACCAGGCTTGTTGAAGGCTGGTTTAGGGTCTAGAAGATGAAGATCTAAACATCATTCTCACGCATGGTGATTTTCGGGATATGTCAAATTCTCCAATTCAGTTCCACAAAGCGTCGTATAAGGATAAGGTTTAAATTTTTCATTGCAATAAAGATGGACGAGTGATGCAGATGGGACAGAAAGCGCATAATTCATTGATTTAAGGAATATCGAAAATTTGACAGTTTGAGCTTGACTTGTTTTTATATAAATTCAACTGAATGTAAATGACAATGGCTAACAGACTTTTAAATACTGAAAATAAAAACCCTAATCTAAAAAATTTCGAAATTAACAACTAATTTCAAACAAAAACCGAAAATTTGACAAAAGACATAGATAAACATAAATTGCGATTTTAACCCTCTAAACGAAAGAATTTGACCAAAAAATGTCAAACTCCGTAGTTTACTATGGTCTTGCTCAGTTCCAAAATCCGACACTTAAAAATCTTTCACTTCAACGAGTAGTTGAGATTTTGTATAAATAGAATGGGATAAAAGCTCTATGCTGCAGTTTGGAGGAGTTCACGGGAAGCTTAAAAGACGGAAATGTCTCCATTGTAGATATCTCATATCTGGTAGGGAAGAGGAAAGAAAATCATTGCCGAGCTTGTTGGTTCATATCAGCGGTTATTAGAGTGATTTGGAGAAGAGTAATCAAAAAAGAGAAAGAAAACTAAAGAATAAAACAAATGAGGAATTATGATGTTAAGTTTTTAAGAGATAATAATGTTGAACAACTAGTTCGGTGTAAGTGTAACCGTAATAGACTAATTGGAAAAACAATTTAAAACACATTTATTATTAGTGTAATGTAATGAATCTGAGAATTTACCCATTAAAATAAAATAATAATTAGTCCATTTTACAAAGATAATAGAGAAATAAATAATTGTTTAGGACTGAATGAACGGTTGCTTGAAGAAAAAAAAAAGTATGTGTACAAGCACAGCAGATTAGACGAAGAACTATTAACTAGCTCTTGACTCGATCGTCGTCTCTTTTCATTCGCCTCTATTCTCTTCTTTTCTCTTCTCTTCTCTTCTCTGGTTCTTCTTCTCTCTTTCATTCCTCTGTGTGAAACCAAACAATTTCTCCTTCATTATCATCTGCTTCTTCCTCCCTGTAAACGGCACCTACCTACATTCATTCATTCATTCATTATTCCTTGCTTGCTGCTTTCTTATATCACGAGATCCCTCTCTCTTTCTCTGGGATCTCGCTCTTCTTCTTCTTGAAAGTCTCTGGTTCATCATTATACAGCTCTGCATTAGTCTTCTCTTTTTCTCATGCCGTTACATTCAAGAAATTGATGATATCGAGGAGGAGAGGCAAGAAACCCTTCACTTCTAATCGGCGCTTGGCGAGTTAGGCACGCATTTAATCCACGAAAAAGGCAATGTCGGGTTCTGAATTGGATTCTGTGGCTGATCGTCTCCGCAACTCATCAATTTCTGAAGAAAACAAGCCCGATTCACGCGAGCTCAATCTTGGTTCCCCACCCTCATCTGTCTGGACTCGAACTACTGGACTCACCACCAGCACCTCCAGTTCTAGCTCGTCTGGTTCCGTATCTCTCAACGACAGAAATGAACCGCATACTCCGGCAGCCAGGCGGCGGCGCGATTCCGGCGACGTATCTTGGCCCGGCAACAGCAGCCCAACTCCCGGATCCGCCGCAACTCTCCGGAAATGCAATTTGGGTCAGCCGAGATCTGAATCTGTGAGGACAGTCCGCCCTAGTCAGAGCTCGGTGACTTCACCACCTCTCAACACACTGCCAGCTGGAAACATCTGTCCGTCAGGCCGGATCTTGAAAACAGGCATGGCAACGAGCCGGAGTTCTCGAACTGACGTCCTGGGTTCAGGAACTGGTAATTACGGCCACGGCAGCATAATGCGAGGTGGCGGCACTGCAAAACCAGACCCTGTTGCAACTGCTAACAGGGGCGGCCATGGGTTTGCAGGAGAATCAGCAAGGAGGGGATTGCTTTCAGTATCAGGTAAGAATCCAGAGGAGTTGAAGAATGCAGGGAATGAGTTATATAATAAGGGACAGTTTCAAGAGGCGATGGTATTCTATGATAGGGCCATAACGATTTCACCCAGCAATGCTGTTTATCGGAGCAATCGGGCTGCTGCTTTGGCGGCACTGGGTCGGTTGTCTGAGGCGATCAGAGAATGTGAAATGGCAATCAACTTGGATCCAACCTTCAGTAGGGCGCACAGAAGACTGGCTTCTCTTTTTCTTAGGTGAGACATGGGGTAGGTAGAACACTCTTTTTCTTCTGGGTTTTGTGAAGCCTTGTGCCTTCAAAATGGTATTTTCTGATCTTAGCTTTGTTCATTTGTTTTACCTATCCATGATTTTCCTTTTAGACATTACTTTGGTTCCGTTGATGTTGTCAATGATCTAGTCTCACTAGTTTAGGTGGTTATGTGGCAATCCAGATCTGCTTGCTATGACTTCTGGCATTGTTTTTCTGTTTTCGTGAAGCTTGCCTTCTAGATTTATGTAGCTAATCAGTTTGCTGTGGCTTTACTGGCGAGCCATTAAGCAGACATTTGCTGTGGTCTCTGGATGTGATTCTTGTATTGAAATGTTCTGCTTTGTTTATATATGAGATCTTTTACAAGAATCAATTACATATTTGAATCAAGTAGAAACCAAACATCACTTAGTCAAATTGTATGCCTACTTAAATCTTGATCCTCTTGCAGAATAGGGCAGGTTGAGAATGCCCGGAAAGAACTCTGTATGTCAGCAGAAAAGCCTGATTCAAGTACGTTAAATAAGATACAAGAAGTGGAGAAGCACATCCGCAAATGTTCTGATGCTCGGAAAGTTGGTGATTGGAGAAGTGCCTTGAGAGAAGTTAATGCAGCCATTGCTGCTGGAGCTGATTTTTCGCCTCAGGTTATCCATTCATTTACTATGTTCTTTTCGAAGTTATGACAATCATGTTTTGACAATATAATTTTGGTGGCTGAACTAGTTCCAAATGAATTTACAGCTCTTTATGTGTAGAGTTGAAGCCCTTTTGAAGCTTCAACAATTTGAAGAAGCTGAATCCAAGTTAAAGGACGTTCCAATCTTGGAATCACCTATTACATCATGCTCACAAACACGGTTCTGCAGGATGCTTTCTGAAGCTTACCCAAATTTTGTTCATGCTCAGATAGAGATGGCAATGGGAAGGTGAGTTTTACCACAATGAGACTAGGAAATTATTAGTTTGACTACAAAAGTGGAGATAGATGATAGATATCTTGCAGGTTCGACAATGCAATTTCTGCTGCTGAGAAGGCTTGTGAAATTGATCCCGAGAACCTTGAAGTTTCTGGGCTGCTAACAAATGTGAAGCTTATAGCTAGAGCTCGGGCCCGGGGCAATGATCTATTCAAATCTGAAAGGTTTACTGAAGCTTGCTCGGTATATGGGGAGGGCCTTAGGCTTGATCCTTCAAACTCTGTCATTTATTGCAACAGAGCAGCCTGTTGGTTCAAGCTTGGTCAATGGGAGCGGTCCCTTGACGACTGCAACCATGCCTTACAAATTCAACCCAATTATATAAAGGCACTTCTCCGTAGAGCTGCGTCAAACAGCAAAGTAATAATCGTTCCTGAACTTGCAGTTAGTCGTATATGCATTTGTTTTAGTCTTTTTCTGAACATAAAATGCATGGTTCATAATAGAAGTGCTAATTGTCGCAGTTAGAAAAGTGGGCAGATGCAGTAAGGGACTATGAGGTTCTTAGAATAAAGCTTCCCAATGACAGTGAAGTTGCTGAATGTCTTTTCCATGCACAAGTGGCACTGAAAATGTCACTTGGGGAGGAGGTTGTCAACATGAAGTTTGGTGGTGATGTAGAAAATGTACTGAACCTTGAGCAATTCAAGGCAGCTATTTCTTTAACAGGTGAATTTCTTTATTAAAGTAAATAAGGGAAATAAAAAAAGAAGTTATTATTGTATTCACCTGTTTGTTTTCTATCGGTGAAATCAAATCTACAGGGGTTTCAGTAGTACACTTCATATCTGCCTCGAATCCTCAATGCAGAGACCTGTCGTTAATGTTGGATTCACTTTGTAGTCAATACCCATCAATAAACTTTCTCAAGGTATGAATAAGTATTGGCATGAAGTAAATTTAATTAAATGAAATTGTTGTACTGATTTAGAATGATTGTTGTTAAGGTGGATATTGAAGAATGCAAAGATGTAGCGATAGCTGAGAACGTGAGAACTGTACCTACATTCAAGATATACAAGAATGGTAGCAAAGTGAAAGAGATAGTACGTCCAAGCCGTGAAGTGTTGGAGCAGTCGGTGAGGCATTACAGCTTTTAGAGGAATTATGTAACATCATATCTTGCCATTTGCATTCACTCAACTTGTTACTGTCTTCCACTGCCTGCTTCTGGTATAGTTTGTATGGCAGAAGTTTAGATAATAATAATGATCTTCATAACTAGAAGAAGAAGCCTAGTAGAAGAGACAATAGAGGTTAGGATAGGTAATGTTAGGGATTGGAGGGCTAGGCTAGGCTAGGCTAGGCTGGTGTGTCATTTGCAGTGTTCAACATTTTGTCCCCCATTGGCTCTCTTATACATATCTTCTTTCATCTCAATTGCACAGTTTTTGTATTCTGTTAAGATGTGCAACAAAAAGAGACCATTGCTGCTCAGTCATGATTTATTAGTAGTAACTAAAAAAGACAGCGGAAGAGGTGATGTGTTGTTGGGTAGAGGAGGAATTGTACATGCATCCATTATATATATATATGCCAGCCATGATATATAGAAAATGGATGAGGAAGAAGAGTAAGAGTGGAGTAGAGTAGAGTAGAGACACACATATGGTTTGGATAAATAAAGTCAACAACTGTGAGTGTGAGTGGGTGGGGGTTAGTGATGAGAATGGATTGTTCTGTATTCATTTTTTGCTTCTTTTAGTCCATTCTTTTTATATAATTCAATAAAAGCTTTATTCTATTTTTTTTTGCCCAGAACAATGCTCATCTCCTTCTTTATTAGTTTTTTTAGGTGCAATTTCATGTATTTATTATTAATAATTGACTTCCTCTAGAATCGTTATTCCCGCTTTAATGCAGTCAAAAGAAATAATTAGATGGTCTTTGAGAATTTATATGTTTTACGTTTCTTTGGTGTAGAGTCAATTTAAGATTGTTAGGAAGGAATAGGATGAAATGAATGGAGTTGGTGTTGGTTAGGAGGTTTTATTTGGTGTGGCTCGGTGGTATGCCCCGCTCTTGTCACATTATGGTGGGATCTCATACCTCTTTTGATGTGACAGGAGCGGGGCATACAGATACTGCCTTGGTAACGAAGATATATCTTAATTTAAGTACTGAGTTTTAATATTGGTATATAAGTAAATATTAAATTTTAAATAACTGCGTATTTACTCATGTTTAGTTGTGTATAACAAATCGAGAATACTCATGTTTTAGTTGTGTATAACAAATCGAGTTATACGGCATGCTCGTTTTAGAGAGTTAGACTCTGGACTTTTCTCACCCTGTCAGAGATGAAATAACACAACTATGGGACAACTTGTGTCGTATGGTAGAACTCGTGTCGTATTAGAAAATGTAATCCAAATACATAATTAACGGGTACAGAGATTAGTTAACCAATTTATCTTAAGTACTCGACTCCTATTCTCCTATTCGCATACGGGGTCAAACACAATTCCCATTTACTTTACTTGTCCGATTAAATAGTAATTAACTTACAAAAATTTATAAGAGTACTCAACTCCATTACGTACGAGTGGTCTGACCGCCAATTTCCGGTCCAAGAGGTTCGACCGCCGGTTTTACTTGATAAATATGTGGAAAAATAATCAAGTTAAGTATAATGCTTAATGAAATGAGTTGAATGTAATGTTGAAATAGATTGTTTGAGAAGAAGAAACGGTCTCCCGTTTCAGTACATCGATCATCGCTAAAGATAAAAAAAAAAAAAGGGTCAATAACCTGTGAGAGGTCTGAAGATTGGCTCTTGTGAATTTGAGAGGTCTGAAGATTGAAATGGTGATAATAGAGGTCTGAAGTTTCGACTTGTAGATAATAGAGATCTCCGTTAGTTTTTTCTGTTAAAACTGACGGTCATGTGCATGGCATGTGACCAGAAATAAAACTAAATTCCAAAAATACCCTTCTTGCATCTCACATGCTTGAATGAAAAAACGAAAATGCCCTTAAGGCCACCACCTTACTCCGGCGACCGCCACCCAACTCCGGCGACCACAACCCGACTTCGACAACTAATACCCAACTTCGGCGACCACAACCGCGGTCCCGATTGGGCCGGTGGCTCCGATTTGGAGCTCTGTGGCTCCGATCTGGGGCCACATAGCTCCGATATGGAGCTTTATAGCCCCAGATCGGAGCCACAGAGCTCCGATTTGGGCCCAATTGGGGCCGTGGTGGCGGTCGTCGGAGTTGGGTGGCGGTCGCCGGAGTTGTGAGTGGTGGTCGCCGGAGTTGGGTGGTGACCGGAGTTGGTTATATTTAAATTATGGACATGGGTATTTTTGTCATTTCATCTTTATATTAATAAAACTTTTTATTAATTCAAATATTACAAAATGGTATTTTTTACATTTCATGCGGTGCTATTAAATTTGACAGAAAATTTGGACGAAAAACCTAAAAATCACAAAGTCCAAACTTCAGACCCCAGTTATTACCATTTCAATCCTCAAATTTACAAAACCCTATCTTCAGACATGTTATTGACCTAAAAAAGAAGTGGACTTAGTGGAAAAAGTTAGTATTCAGATCCGAAAAGTTCCAGAATTTGTCAATTTCGTGTAAAACAATTATAATATGTTCACATAAAAAAACTGATGTCACGTAATTAACTGTAACCTACAATGTGGATTTAATAAGATTACGACATTGCATGACACAAGAAAAGGCACAAGCAAAAGAAAGCACAAATACAAGAAAAGGCACAACCAACAAATAATCGAATACTATTTAAACTATTTATATCATAAAAAAATTACAGAAACACCGACTTAAATCCTACAAATTTCTTATATTATTAATTACGTACAATACTTTTTTTCCCCCCAAAATTACGCACAATACTTTAATCAACTAATTTTATCCATTGAACGTGTTTCAACACAACCTAATAGATATATAAATATATGGTGATATTGTGTTAAAATTGCTAAACACACGAACACAACAAGATAAAAGCTCGATAGAACATGAGTATAGTCAGACAAGTTAAATCAGTTCAAATGAAAATAGGCAGGCTGCTGCATCCACGGTATCCAATCTACGGACACCACAAGTTTATCATGAAAAATCACCAAAATCTAATCCATCATGACAAATCTTGCTGCGTATTATTCTGTAACAAAAACATTTTGTCCAGAACAATGCAGAAATCACTTAATGGAGGCGTTTTGGATGGTGGCAACCTTGCATACACCAGCAGAAGTGGTCAATGGCACGTCCTTGTAACGCGCAACTAATTCAGAATCTGTACGAAGATGAGGCTGCAGTGTCTCCCACACCTTCTTCTTTGGGTTCAAAACCTCATCCGCCTCGCCTTCAAACCCGGGAAAGGTAACTCTTTCTCCAACCTGGGCACCTTCGGGCGGCTCCACAAGTTCCACCTGCCCCATTCATTCATCCATCCATCAATCTAATAACTAATAATCGAATGCAAATCACCTGCATCACTCTCCATGTCTCAGATCGTGCCTCACCGTTAATATCTTTACACGTGTTCCCGGTATAATTAATTTTGTGATTTTTTTCTAAAACTCTATTGGGATGAGTGAACCCTAGAAGGAATATATTAAATCTAAGGACATGTCAAAATCTTAACGGTGAGTCACGATCTGGAGCAGGAGATCTGAATCCCTTAATAATCATCACAAAACACACAATTTTTGCTTTTACATGACTTCATTAATTACCTTATTCCCCTCGCCGTTGTTAGCAGCGAGAACCATCCCCTGCGACTTTATTCCCCTCATGTTAGCTGGTTTCAAGTTGCACAAAACACAAACTTTCCGGTTCTGCAAAAACAAAAAAAAAAATTTGCCATTAAGCATTTGTATCCACTCGGTCGTGTACAAAGTAATAAACTGCTCTAACTAGCACCATTTATTTACCTGCATTTCATCTAGAGGTATATACTTCACAAGGCCACTAATGATTGTTCGACATTGTTCTTCACCCACATCAATCTCTTCTACATACAGAGCATCTGCATCTGGGTGCTTCTTGGCCGATTTAATAAGTCCAACACGGATATCAAGTCTCGATATTGTAATTTCTGCTTCACCACCACCACTAGTTTTGGCCTTGCTTGCAGACTTTGTTGACGGCTGTTGTTTCTTTGCTTTGCCATCTGTCACAATCAAAGTAAATGAGTCAAACCAACAAATTCAAACATATGTTAGAGCACAAGTTCTAAAGTGGGGAAATTACTTTAACCAAAAAAAAAAAGTGGGGAAATAAGGCCTAGTCACCTGAAATTTTTGTTTTTTTCAATTGCTCAGCCGCTTTCTGCGCCTCGGCTTCTGCTCTCTCTAGCCTGTCAGCTTGACTTCCAGCAAACCTGCTTCTGTTGTTTTCTACTTCATCGTCTCTCTGGATATTTACAGAACAAGTGGCCAACCATCAGACAGACATGGAGCTACCACAGCACATCTTGCCCCCACTCAAAATAATTAAATGTAAAAGGTTACCATTAACAAGTAATATTATTTGGACCCTTCAATTTAGTAAGTTGAGTTTCGAAATTTTGAGAATATTGATATTACATTTTATTCATAACATCAATATATGAAAATTTAGAAGATGTTTTAAAGCTGGTTAAAGAATTAAGGACAAAACATTTTAAGATTCATATACAGGAAATAATACATGCAATTTTTGGAGAATTAGATATCAATACGAACTAGTTAGATTTAGTTGTTAGAAACTGTTATTATTTTAATGTGCTTTATTACTTCACCCTAACAGAACAAATTTTGTCCTTCCGGGCCATTGATTAGTCATTGGCAGAAGCAAGATACTATGAACAAACGATAGCTGGCAATGAGGGCCGGAGAGGAAAATGGAAGAAAAGAGAAATAGATTACCAATTCTTTGAACAAAGGTGCAGGAGTACCAATCTTGTGACCTTTAGGTATAATATCCCAAGGTCTCTTTGCCCTATCGATATCCCCGTCTTCATCTTTGAGAGAAAGGTGGGACTCCGGGGAGAGGTTGAGTTGCTTGAGTACCTACAAATTAACGTGTAAAACAATCAGTTCACAAACTAAACAATTCAAGCCAAATGCTATTAAATAAAATTTATGAGTACCTCAAGGGAAAATGAAGGCATGAAAGGCTCCAACAAGCAAGCAAGGATATGGACGAGCCCAAGTGATGTTCTAATAACAACGGAACATGCAGATTGATCTTCCTTGTACAGCTTCCAGAATTGGCTTTCCTGCACTCTGGATCATCAATGACCTGGGATATATATATAAACAGAATAAGCACTGTCACAGTGAGCCCAGACAATAGAGCTTACCTGCAGGTAAGCATTCCCCTCACTTGAAATGCTCATTGCAGTTTTAAGTCCTTGTTTCAGCTTTACCTGCAGAAACCGAAACAGTTAGCCTAACTAAAAGGAAGTGCCCCCAGAGTGGAATAGTTGAGAGATGATAAAACCTAAACCTTTTCCATTGCTTCAACATACTGCTCCACATATTTACCAACTTTGTCAGCCAAGTTTACTGTCAATTGGTGTGATTCTGCACCAGGCGCATCGGGAACCACTGATCCATACCCTTGGCCTAGAGAAAAAACCAAGTTCATCGACAAACTATTTATGATACCAGAAAGTGCATATGCTTGCAAAAGAAGAATATCATGCTTAGGAAGCACTCCATAATTCCCACAATAAATATATGAAATAAAACTTGTCCAAGTTTGTGAATATTGAATTATTTGTACTTTTGTAACCAACAAATATGAATATATAATATGAAA
The DNA here is from genome assembly GCA_036873135.1 of Clarkia xantiana subsp. parviflora. Taxonomy (NCBI): domain Eukaryota; kingdom Viridiplantae; phylum Streptophyta; class Magnoliopsida; order Myrtales; family Onagraceae; genus Clarkia; species Clarkia xantiana. The sequence continues at coordinate 10,787,740 of JAPTYO010000004.1, forward strand.
AAACACACGACTGCAAGGATGAAAAAAATGTTTAGTAGAACAAACACCATTAGACTAGAAGTCAGAATATCATCAAGAATGACCCCTGACTGTAAGTGAAGTAATACAAGCACAAAGTGTTCCCAAACCTAGGGGCAGATTGCTTTTAGATCTCTTTATTCTTACCACTTCAATTACACAACATTTCACTTTGAAGCTTTTTCTCTTAAATGTTGAAGGTTAAGAGGGAAGCAAAAAGGGGGCTTTACATTAGGAATTGCTAATGCAAAGTGTTGTTTTAACTTTATTCCGCTGCACACTTTTAAGAATGGCCTTGGCCCTTATATAGACGTTGAAAACATCCATCATGGTGACCTTAACATGAGTTGCAGATTTCTGCACCAATCAGTGCGAATAGCACAGTGCATCCATAAAGGCTGAAAACAAAGCGTTGATATATCATATGAAATAATAATAAACAGGCCAAAATGAGTCCTAAGAAATCTGTGATGAAATCGCACTATGAATCTACCCAGTATAGACTATAGAGTCTCATAGTATGAGATTCATTCTACCACGCATTGTGAGATGCAGGTCTGGTGGTTATCATACATCACTCCACAAAGATTATATCAAGGCATTGGCATACCATTCCATCACATGGAGTTATTTCACTCATACTAGTTCCATATTAAAAAAAATTGCCCATCAAGAGCAAAACACAGATAAAATCAATGAAAAAGGAAAACCTACCTGTAGGTTTAGCAACAAAACTTAAAACTCGATTGATAAAATTCCCCAGGTTATTCAGCAGCTCGCTGTTTAGCTTTGCTTGCAAGTCAACCCATGTGAATAGGGTATCAGAAACCTGTTTTTTACAATGAAGGTTGAAAATAAGCACAATATTTGATAGAAAAAAAATAACTAACAGCCAGATACATGTAATTGCATTATTACCTCTGGCCGGTTAGTTAACAAGTAATACCTCCACACTTCAACGGGAAGATTTGTATCTTTAGCATCATTACCAAAAACTCCAATCCCATTACTCTTGGAGAATTTCCCTACGAAAAGTTAACATTATATTTCAGTACATTAGAAAGATAAATATATATAGAGATAAATATAGGCTTCAGCCTTCAATAACCTAAGTCAATTACCATTACTAAATACTAACTAAACCAGCATCACTAAAGCTTCTAACCTGCTTCATAATTCAAATATTCTGTAACACTAATGGTCTTCATGAGAGTCCAGTTTTCACCAGTTCCAAGAAGTGTAGATGGAAACATGACCTGAAGAAACACAGAAATCAGCAGATTAGGAATTGCTAACATTCCAGTCTTTAAAGACTAGGGACGACAAGTAGTTAACTCCCTCATCCACACGATTCAATAATTTTAACTGTAAGCAATCTCTAAGAAAATATCCGAAATTAATCTGCCTATCCAACTATAACTGAAGCATCATCTGCATTCAAAAGTAGAAGTGTTGCTTCATCCTTAGATAAGTTTTTTAGTTCAATTATGTATTCAAAGTTTATGGTTAAGGCTCGGGAAGCCAATCAGATTGGGTGGCCTCAACCTATGGAGAGGAAGGCGAAACAGGTAAATCTTGGATCCAGCAGAGTTTATATATATAAATATATATAGATAAAAACCCATCAAGATAACAGTACATATTTCAAAAGCTTCTCACACCGAGGATTCAAATTGCAGTTGCATGTGGCTTAACAGTATCATTGAAAAATGAAGTAATTGTAAGTATTACATAGTTGATCTTGCCAATCACAATGTAATGTAGTCGAATAGCGAGCTAGTGACAGAGCTTAACTATTAGATTAGTATAAAACTATGTTTTGTTTAGACTTCGATTATGAATTATAGGATTTGATAAAATATCGACTTATGAACATTAAAGTTAGTACTATAGCTACTGCTTCTGTAGTACTGTACCTCCAAGTTCATCCATATTTCGCATCTCCATTCAACTGGAAAAAGAGATAGCACTGACGCTCACATGACTACAATTTGTTCCTCAAAATTAGGACTCATGAGATACATCCTAAAACTTACAATGTTAGTTTATAACTTTGTCCTTCATATTTAATCCTTCAGTTCCAGTTCAATGTGACGCATGTTTGAATGACAAAGGCCAAGAGCTTGCCAGGGACATGCATTAACAAACTTGGGGTGGGAAAGCAGGTAAACGTAATATTACAGATCGTGGTACCCATTACCATGCTAAATAAAACATCATTTAGACACTATGTGCACTATTGTTCAGGATGCAATCTTTTAGTGAGCCCCAAAAAAATTTAATAATGATTCTGATGATCGTTAAAGAGGACAGTTCAGCCTACTCATTCATGACAAATCAAACATCATTTACGCTATTACCCTAGTCCATTATGCTATTTTATCGTTTTGGCATGAAAAGAAAGTCAATCAGGAAGAAAGTCAGTGAAGAAATTCAATGAAACTTACTTCAGCATAGCTCAAGATATACACAGCAGTACTACTCAGTATACATGCATTATTTTATGGAAATTCAAATCCAGTAAAATCAGACATGATTCCTTTTCTGAATTTAATTATCAGAGCACACACTTATTATCAAAGGTTGTTTTTACAAGTTATTTAGGCAATGGGAAGAGAGAGCATTTAATTAATTTGAACTGTCAGACAATTCAAATATCAAATGGTGATACTCACTGTGTGGAATGGAACATTATCCTTGCCCATAAACTGATATAACTCCACATTTTCAGGATTCTTCCACCACTTTTCCCATTCAGAAGTGTAGCATGCAGTGATTGAGATGTAGCCAATTGGTGCATCGAACCAGACGTAGAATACCTAAAAATGTGTCATGACAAGTTTAAACAGTTTAAAATCAAGACAGGGAACATCAAATGGAAGATTACCAGCTATACCTAAGTCTATTAAGGAGATGATTGGCATGAAAAAAAATACTCCTAACATTAAAAAAAATATTTATATAAATAAATCATTCATTCTTGAACAACCCTTTTCACAAGATAAGAAAAAAGTACAACCTTATCCTTGTATTTTTCATGTGGGACTGGAACACCCCACTTCAAATCCCTAGTAATACACCGTTGTCTCAAGCCTTCCTTAAGCCAAGCGTTTGTTGCTTGGATAGCATTTTGGCTCCAAGATCCAACCACAGACATTTCGTTAATATACTCTTCCAATCTATCCTTGAGCAGAGGAAGCTCTAGAAACAAGTGGTCTGTATCACGAAGGCGGGGAGTAGCTTTACAAACCTAGGCAAGAAAAGAGCAGGGTAAATCTAGAATCTTTCAGCACTTCATTAATATTAACAAGCAATATTAAGTTCTCTCTCCTCATTTAGAGAGAAATTACACAGAAGAATTATCATCAAGAATGCATTTAACATCAAACATAACAATCCTAGTGCTTTTGTATTGTAACAGAAAAGCTAATGCAATCACTATGAAATCCAAACGTTCCTATTAATAATGGTAGAATCAAGTTATTGTCTAGCATCATTTATTCATCTATCCACAAGTACCACACCACAACACTACCAGACCACAACACTAGAAGCCTAAACAAATAATTGAAACCTAAAGAACGAAACCAGTAACCTTATTGCAAACCACATTAAGCAACATAGCTTAGAAAAAGGACAAAGCTAAACCTCACTGCCTAGGAACTGAACATCAAACAAAGGATCTATTTTCATTACCTTACATTTCGGGTCAATTAGTTCTGTTGGATTTAAAAGTTTTGAACACTGTTCACACTGGTCTCCACGTGCAGAAACATTGCTGCACCCTTGGGTGGGACATTTACCTTCCACAAGCCGGTCCGCTAGGAAGCGTTCACATGCATCACAATAAAGCTTTTGAAAACAAATGATACAATAAGAAGGGTTAGTAAGATCTACAGATTACATGAATAAATTTAAATAGTCGGTATAACATATAGGTTGAAGCAAAGAGTAGAAAAATATATTTCAAATATTGCAGGACTGTCGGCATGAACGAGGATAAAAGAGCATTTTACCTGCTGAATTTTGTTCTCAGAGAGCCAACCGTTCTCAAACAATTTATTGAAAATAGCTTGGCACACTTCAGTCTGCTGGGGGGTTGATGTGCGCCCAAATTTGTCGAAGCTGATGTTAAACCATTCATAGACATTCTTATGAATTTCGTGGTATCTACAAAATGCAGAGAAAAGACGGAAATAACTACAATGATCAAAGTTTTCATTATTCTTACAGTCAGCTCAGCTGTATCTATAAGCAATAATTAAATTAGATATATGAAAACCAAAAAAAAAACATATGAAAGTACAGCACCAAAACTTAAAAAAGAGCAAATGCATCAGTGACTGCTGATACAAGGTGCATCGATTAGTATGCAACATATAAGGTACTAATCTAGGTGCTTTTGTGATATAAAATAAGAATGCCAATAGATGTACAACTAGTGTTCATCTATGCTACAAAAGCATCAGTTTCTTTTGCAAATACAATAAAACCTATTCCAGTCACTTTCATAATTCCAGTCAACCTTCCAAGCAAATAGCACAACCGTGTCATGCAATAAGCGGTATTGCCAAAGATGAAACATGAGATGTTGATATTATTTAACTAATGCATGAAGGAAGAGTTTTACTGGAAATTTTAAGAAAATAGATTATTCATTATCAGCAATGCATTTATAATTGACATTATTACTTGTCACAAATTTGCTGAGGTGTGCATTTCTCTTCCATCGCCTTCGTTTCTGTTGCAGTGCCATACTCGTCTGTTCCGCATATGTAAATCGTATTGTAGCCTCTGAGACGGCAATATCGAGCAAAAACATCAGCACTCAGTACACCTGTTCAGACCAAGATAATCATTAAACTGTCTTTGGGGGGCATCAATAACTTCGCTCCCACTGCTGAGAAGTTGTGATTAGAAAGAAAACAAAAAAAAACAAAAACAAAAAACAAAAAAAACAAATTTGATCACTTCTGCTAACATCTTATGCTTCAAAGGTAATCATTTTGTCAGAAGATGTATGCTGAAAAGAACTATACGAGATCAGCAGCAGGAAAATTTCAACAGTGCTCCCACTGCTAATAAGATGTGATTAGAAAGAAAAAAAAACACAAATTTGATCACTTCTGCTAACATCTTATGCTTCAAAGGTAATCATTTTGTCAGAAGATGTATGCTGAAAAGAACTATACGAAATCAGCAGCAGGAACAATTCAAAAAGCTCAAAAGTAGGGAATTCCCACATACACACGCCTAAAACAGAAAATTTCGACATGGACATGCCTAAAACTGAAAAATCTTAAGATTCTCAATCATAAAGTAGTAGTTTTGTAGGAATTCGATATGAACATACAGCCGATGATGTTGCCGAGGTGAGGGACGTTGTTAACATAAGGCAACGCGCTGGTGATTAGAATGTTCCTTTTCCCAGGAATTGGAAGCTTAACACCGCCACTGTTTGAGATAGCTTCCATTACTCCTTAATCGCTATTTCACGAGTCTGCAAAAAAATTGTAGCTGGCGGCTGCTGCCTGAGAGTGCGAGGACAGAAAGTGAAAGACTATTGCTGCCGCCTGAGAGTCAGCTTTGTTCCTACGTTCTAAAATTCTAATCTAGGGTTCTTGCTAGCTATATTCGCTTTTCTTTTTGCGGGAAAAAAAAACACACACACACACAATTAAAGTGAGAAACTGGGCCGGCCACTAATTGCAAACATCGTCGGCCTAATTTGCACGTTGCTTTGTACGTAACTTACTAAAAAAAAAGTTTGTTGAGATTTATATGAAATTACAATTCAGTCTCTAAACTTTTTTAAAGTTTACAAATTAAGCCGAAAATTATGGTATGCTGAACCAAGCAAGTATAATTACATATGTTGTATGTTATGTGATGAGTGCAAGCATGCAATAGTGCACTTTGAATAGAATTATATATAGTGGTTGAATGATCAATGGGACATCTTCTCCCAAAGACACATGTATAATTAATTGCTTTGAATGAAAATTCAAGTGAACGTTTGTTTCATTCATGCTACCTTCGTGGTTTTAGACAGCGCTAGTATGATTGTATGTGAGATTGACGTGTTTTTTAGTAGATCTTTTTCTTAATAGTAAATAGTACAATACGTTGTGAAACGATATATTAATTATTAAATTTGATTTTTTTGCCGGTGTCAATGCAGTGCAGACGTTCCGTTAAATATACATTTTAAATAATAAAAAAAAATTCTTTTTATATAATATATATCACAATTATGATGAGTTTTTTATAAATAAATTACGACTTAATAAATTATTTTAATATTAATAATTCTATAGTGACTTGATTTAGGCCCAACTAGCTAGGGCGTCCTCAATCTGAGTTACCACCCAATTTATTTCGTCCATAGGTGGTAGTGGAAACCCAAAACATTGTACCTCCAATTGGGGCCGGGCTCAATCGAACCCCAATCGGCTAGATCAGTTGTATCTAGCCCATCTAGGTCTGTATGAAATGGAATTATGGTGTAACTGTAATATGGTGTCCACATTAGGAGGAAACCGAACCGATCGGATCAGTTTTTTCTTGTTTCTGTCGGAAATCTATTTTTCAGTACGCTTTTTTTCCTTATAATAACCGTGTGATTAAAAATAAAGCGTCAATTAGTAATATAATTTTCGGTTCGGTTTTTTTATTTTATTTTATTTTAAACCGAAAATTCAAAATTAGCACTTACCATTTAAAATTACCATTTTGACCTACCGAATTTTGGTTTCAACACTGAGTCCACGGTATATTACCCGTTACTAAGTTAAAACATTTGTACAGTCAAATGAAGTATTCATATCGCCTGTTCCACTTTGTTTATTTCAGATCGTGTTTTATCTTTATGATTTTGATAATGTACCGGTGTAATTAATCTTGTAGTGTGGCAAATGATGTGCAAAATGGAAGCGGAGAAAGGAGATATAATTGAGGAAGAAATGGTACAGCAATCATAATTAATCCGTAGCTGCTGCAACATGTGAAACGGAACTAAGTAATTAGTAGTGTAAGCTAGAACGAAAATAAGTGGCCGGAATTAATCAATCAAATATCAGGGCGGGGCTGGAGTGCCTGCTGCAAGATATGTTTGGATTCCTGCATCAGATCAGGACTTAATCTGAACATCAACACACAGAATTCCATCTGATTCAGAGCACCATCGCCGTCCATATCTCCTTCTTTCACCATGGACTGGAGATCGTCGTCTGTCAAATCCTGGAGCCCCAACAGAGCAGAGTTGTTCTTCAAGCTCTCCAAAGTGATGACACCTTTATTTTGGTCCATCAGCAGGTTAAACCCATTGCACAGCTCTCCCAGGAGTCCCTCACCGCCTAGCTTCTCTGCCATGGTTGGTAAGAAATCGTGGAAGTTCTGGGTACTCAGGAACTTCTTTGATGCCATTGCTACTCTACTCAGAATTAATTGGTTTGGTGAGGTGTGTTGTGAAGAAAGAATTGAGGGGGTTAGTTTATAAATAAAGAAAGGAGTGTGGACAAATGGAGTGGAAGTTCCAAGAAAGTGTGTAGTGTAGCTAGCTACCCAAGCCAAGCCAAGCCAAACAAAGGAAGGTACGTACATATAATAATGGAATAGAATAAGGATGTGACAATTGAGGAAGTGGTTTCTTGGAAGGTGAAGGAGAGAGATTCATTAACGTTGTAATATATGATGTTTTTTTCTCTTTCGTGGGTGGGAGAGGTATCATATGGATGACAACACACATACCGTATTTTTTCACGTTTAAATTAATTATCACTCGTATCGGATCAGTTCTTAAAGAGTAAATTGCTGACTATAATTATCTTTCTATTTTTATAGTCATGAGTGAGAATTGAACCACTAACATTTGGTTAAGTGATGAATCGCTGAACTGCTATATGGTTGTAATGTGTTGTTGATTAACATATCATTTCTTAAGTTGGGAGTTTAAATATTAGTGAGAAATGAGGATGAAAAAATATTTACAATTATTATTTTACTTCTTTAGTCTATATAAGTTAGAGATTAGTCTATATATATATATTAGTCTATATAAGTTAGAGATTAGTCTATATATATTATATATATATAAAGCATACATTCAGTGTACTCTATATTGCATTAGGATTTAGGACAACCCACGAAAAATAATAAGGACAGAGATTGATTGATACATCAATATCATAACTGAAAAGGAAAAGGGGAGGGAGGAAGGTGCAACAGTGACTTCCTTTCCCCTCCGTTTGTATTTGCTCTATCAAAGAAAGTTCAAATTAACGGAGAGATCGAGAGTTGAGTGACTGACACCAATTAATCTGTTCCCATTTTTATTTATCTCTTTATATATATATATATATCGCACACTGATTAACCATATCTTTTTTTTTGGTAAATTGATTAACCATATTTACTACAGAAAAATGTACAAAGCTATACTCTAAAATATTAAACTAATATTCTGAAAATATTCAGTTAAATATATAAATAACATATAATATGTTTGAAAAAAAATACGATAAATGTAACCGATTTAAATCATACAATATGTTTGAAAAAATATAGATTTTAATACTAACATGTTTTAAAATGTACAACAAGTTTCGAAACAATGTTAATTGAGTATTTTCTTCAATCATCTATCTAAAATTATCGTCAAATACATTTTACATAATAAAAAAAAAATATAACAGCTTTTTTTGTCTTCTAAATATCAAAATAAAGACCTAATAAATTAGACTAGTGTTACAAAATAGTGTTCTGAATCTATTGAGACTCAACTGATCTTCAGTCGGTTCTTGTTTGATTTGATATTGTAACATTTGTATGCATCATTAGTGTTTTACTTGTAATGCTTAAAAAACTACTCAGTTAACTATGTACATTTAAATATATTTAACGACAATTTTGGAGAACTAATTGAAGAAAGTAACAATTATTGCCGTATTAAAACATGTTATACATTTTAAAACATGTTAAAACTAAAAATTTATTTTTTTAAACATATTGTATATTTTATATAGTTTTTTCAATAAAATATAATTATATATTTATTTTTTGAAATTTGTTTTTACACAGCGTACCCATTTTTTTCCGACTCAATTTCGAGTTGACCCAAAACAGATCCAAATACCCATTATTAAACGAAACCTGATAGCGTCAGACAACAGTAAAATATCGGAATAACAAGGAGTTCCGATGTCGGAACTCATATAGTTACTCTTTAATAAAAGAAACTGCTTCTCATAATCTCATATTTTTATATACGTATTTAGGATTTTTACATTTGTTCGTTAATATGATTGTTTAGATTAAACGTGTTTTTTTAGTTTCTTATATTTTTAAAATGTGACAATTTAATTATATTATAGTGAAATAATCTATAACGCCCTTTCTAAATTCATTATTCTTCATGTCAGTATATCCTCATATTCCTCTTCAAGTTTTTCATTTAATAAATATATTTTTTTAAATGTTCGTGTTTGTCCAATTCGTTTCAGAAAATCGCCGTTGGGTTTCAGTTCGTTCGTTCCAGAGGCATTAGTAGGACGTTCAGTGCAGCAATGTCTTTCTCGATGCCGAACCGATCTAGGCCCTTGAACGCTTTGATTGCTTCCTTGTACATTTTTATCTGGCGAGCCACCTGCTGAGTTTGGTAATGGTGGTAAAAATAATGTACCCTTCTATCAATTGCCACATCAATTCAAACTTTTTCTAATTGCCCAAGATGTACACCATGAGATTATATATGTCCATGGAAGGCACATAACCTGTTTGTGTTTTTGTCTATGGGAAAACCCTGAAAGAATTGATCCACTGGCTGCCGAATCTCTTCCGGACATGTTCAATAAAACTATTTTACACAACTACATCACACCCTACTACTACTTTGGAATTGAAGACCGTCGTTGTTTGTCCAATTGCTCTTTACTGCGCCGGCGTTACTTACCGTTCTTAATTTCAGATCGTTCTTTGATTGCATGAAACACGAACATGTTGTTAGAGGCTAGAGAGAGTGAGAGTTCCGTTGGATACTCACTTCATATAATCGTACTTCGAATTCATTTAGTTAAGAGTATAAGAAGACCAAGTGAATACTCTTTCGAAGACTTCATATCCCTTCTTCTTCTATCATCTCCTGCCTCACTTAGAAAGCTTGATCTTTCTTAACCATACGCACTGGAAAATCACATAAATTGAAATTTTCCATTTTTTGGGTATTTCGTGTTTGTGTGAATTTTTTTATTAGAATTTGTAGCAAAGGTTGAATCGTGTATCTGAATGGATAGAGTTTGAAATATGCTTTGGTAGTAGAGTGAGTATGTTGATTTGGCGAGAACAAATATATTATTATTTTGAATGACGCTCTTTCTTTATGCACCCACTCTGTCACCTCAGCGTATGGAATAACCAATAAGAAAGATACAGGTCATAAATATATTAAAAATGAATAACTTTGGTTAACACAGGATTACAATTCAATATTTCTCGTATTAATCTCTACGTCTTTTTTTACTTATAAATTATTTTTTTCCTACAAAATAAATATATTTTCTTTTATATATAATTATAATACGAGTTTTTTAATATTTTTTCTAAAAACCTATTAGATATAGTGAACCTTAGAGGGCAAGTGCCTATTTTTTGTAGGGTTCACCTTGCCCTCTAGGGTTCACCATGTCTAATAAGTTTTTAGAAAAATATCAAAAACTCGTATTATAAAAGAAAATATATTTATTTTGTAGAAAAAAATAATTTATTAAGCCAAAAAAGAGGTAGGGATTAATTATGATAAATATTAGGTTGTAATTTGTGTTAACCAAACTTATTTATTTTTAATACATTTATGACATGTCACTTTCTTATTGGTTGGTTCATACGCTGAGGTGTCGGACTGAGTCCATCTAATAATTTCTCAGTTGATGGATACTCATGGGTACGGGTATTAGAGCATCCATAATGGTTTTACATAAATTATATTCTTTAAAGTTGCCACGTAGACATTTATGTACACTTTAAGTAATACGTAAATTTAAAACACACGTAAAAAATATTTTCTCTGCAATCGTATTACTTAAATATATTCTTTAAATATATTTTATTATTAAATTTTCCAACAATCACCAATAAGATATTAGCATTAATTATAAAATGAATTAATTTATAATAAAAAATTGGTTACGTAATACATAGTGCATTACTTAAATTTAAGGAATGCTTTATGTAAAAACATAAATTTACGTGTGAGTCTCATCTTTAAGGAATGCTATGTAAAACCACTGTAGATAGTTTTTGTTGCTTTACTTAAATAAACATGTAGGACACACGTTTACGTAATCTTTACGTAATACCACTGTGTATGCTCTTACCCCTTGACCCGTTCAAACATTCGGGTCGGGACATGTGGAGAATACAATGAAGAACATAAAAAGTACAACGGAAAACATGATTAGCTGTATAGCACAATAAATAACCCTTAAATTTGATTATTAAAGATAAAGGTATAACCGTAATTTTATAATTATTTAACTATATTAGATTAAACATATAATTAAATGAAACAAATTTAAACTATCTAATTAAATTCTAAAACCTATATAAACAAACTATAATCATATTAAAAAACAAAAATGACCAATTCATAAGGTTAGGATGTGGATGTGCAAATCTGAGTAATTAAAAAATGTATCAACACCAAGTATTTATCTTGATAAAAGAGTCCAGTTATGAATAACTTCTTCCCCTGATCTGATAGTGGAGCCGATCCCTTGTAGCCGCCGCTACCCCACAGGCATCCCCCAGAATTCCAAGTCTCTCTCGCTTAGCTAAGCCCTCTCTCAGTCTCTCCCTCTCGATCACAACTCTATTTCTCTCCGTGAGTTAACAGGAAAAGAGGCAGTGACGTTTCGTTTATGGACGCCGAGGTCGTCGAAATTCCGCCGCCGACTCAGCGGTCCTCCAAGTCGTCGAAAAAAAAAGAGGTTAGTCATCAGCTGCTAAGCTCTTCGCCTCATCGCCTTTCCGCTTGAAATTGTGGTTTAATCACTGCCTCTGCTACTGTTGATCGCCGGTTGCGTTACCGATTCTGACGTAACAAACTTTCTTTGATCAACCTCTGATTTCGTAAGTACCCGGTTTCTTGGGTACTCTGATTATCCTTCCCTTGACTCCTCGTCTGCTGTGCCAGTTTTATTGCTGACTTAGTAGTCGCTCTCCGTTGTAGCTCCTGGTACAATTTCGCAAATAGCTGCGGGGACTAGGAATGGCCTTTCCTTTACATTCTGTTCCTCAACATTTTTTTTGGCATGTTAATTTGATAGAAGGGTGAAAGCATTGAATTTAGGGCGCTAGTGTGAGAGCCAGTCATATGGAGGTGCATCTTAAAAATGTTTCTTTGGCCATTCGAGTGCATTCGGTTAAAGGGTTCTGACAAAATAATTGTAGTTTCATATGGTTGAAACTTGAAATAACATATGACACTGTCACTTCATTTGAAAAATGGATGAAAATTTGTTCTTTATAGTTTTATCTGACAAAATTTTCACAGTTAAGATCAGCTAAAATGCAGTAAGCTGTAGTTGTCTGCGATTTGTCACATAATGCAGCCTTGAATATTCTTGTTTTGGTTTGGCTTTGGCCAGAAAAAATGTAGTCTTGTTTTGGTTAATGTGGTGATATCTGTTTTACCATCGGTTGGTTTTCATTTCACAGACTAGAACTGTTCTTTATTGAACCCTTCTGTGGCTGCCAATAGAACTTTGTTTGTTTTTTTTTGTTGAAGAAATGGTTCATCTTGCTAACAAATATCTTTCAATCTTTAGCTTCTGTGTTGGATGGTGTGGGTGTGCCTTTATTCCAATTCCACGTTGTCAGTCCACATTGTTTATCTCTTGTATAATTATAATCCCAACTGAGACTTAAACTCACCAATAAGGACCATTTTTACATTATTCTAACACACACACATATGTATATATATATATATCGACAGCATATGTGTGATTGATTGTACAACCATAGCTGTCTTCATCGATTGAAGACACAATCTAGTCTAGGTTTCCTTTTGTTGGGTTTTTAATTAGAAAATCTGTGTTGACACAGAAATTACTATGTCGACACAGATGGCTATATTAAGAAGAGAAGGAATTATGTTGGTATAGAGAACTCACGGTATTTAAAGGATGAACAATGGAAAGTATTTAATGCAGCAATATGAAAGGGAAATGGCTTTTTATTCTCCTCTGCGTTTTAACTGAAAGAAGTACAACTTATATAGGAATAGATGTAAACCCTAGAATTTTAAACTGAACCTAAAAAAACTCCTAATAATCTGATAAAATAAAAAAACTACCTAATATCTAGAAGCAAATCAAAGCAAGATAAATTTGCAGATTCTATAAGCAAAAAATTCTAACACTCCTCCTTTGCTTTAGAATCTGCAGACACCTAAATTAAACTCTTTTTTCAGCATAGTCCTCCATTTTCTTCTTTCTCATTTTCCTGTTTGGTATGCAGACTTTGTATTGAACAGCAGGATCAATCAAGAAACTTTTACTTCTCATTTTGACCTTTAGAACTTCCTTTTGGCCAGCATCATAAATAACACAACAATTGTCTTCAAATAAAAGTCTGAACTTCCTTTCCACCAACTGTCCAACACTTAATATGTTTTGACTGATATTAGGAACATAGAGCACATCGGTGATTGTTTTTACACCTGATTTTGTCAAGACTTCAATTGTTCCCTTGCCTTTTGCAGAAAGATATCTTCCATCGGCAATTCGAATTTTAGACTCGCTTCGAATTATCTCTCTGAATAGACTCTTATTGGATGTCATGTGATTTGTGCACGCACTGTCAATTAACCAGCTCTCAGAATCATTGTTGATTGAGTTACATGAAGCAACAAATAAATGATCATCCTCATCTTCTTCTGCAACTCGAGCTTCTTCCTGGATTTGGATTTGGGAGTAGCAGATAATTGCTTCGTGACCCATATGATTGCACTTGCTGCATTTTGCATCAGGCCTTCTCCAACACTTGTAAGGTGGATGACCTTTTTTTCTGCAGTGCTTACACGGTGGGTAATCTTTCTTCAATCGGCCAAAACTATCACCAGTTTGGTGTTTGGCTAGCAATGCTCCTTCTACGGTGCTTCCTTGCCTCATGAGTCTACGTTGCTCTTGAGCCTGCAAGGCACCTAATAACTCTGCCAAAGTGATCTTGGATAGATCCTTTGTATTTTCTAAGGTGGTTATTGAGGCTTCGTACTGTTCAGGCATAGTAACAAGTAGTTTCTCTACAATGCGATAATCGGTAAAATCTGTGCCAAGTAACCTTACCCGGTTAGCAATATTAAGCAGTCTTTCTGAGTAGTCTTTCACTGTCTCAGATTCCTTCATCCTCTGCATCTCGAACTCTCTAATCAAGTTTAGAGCTTGCATCCCGCGAATCCTTTCATCACCAGCATACACCTCCTTCAAGTAGTCCCAAATTTCTTTTGCTGTATTGAGCGTCATAATTTTTGTGAACACAGAATTTGACACAGCAGCAAACAAACCGGCTTTTGCTTTGGATTTTCTGATCCTCCTCTCCTTATGGATTTTGATCTGAGCCACGGTGGGATTGTTTGGAAGGTCTGCTACAAGGTAGTCATCTTCAACAGCTTCCCATAAATCTTGAGCGTCTAGATAGGCCTCCATTCTCACTGCCCACAACTGATAGTTTTCTCCATCGAAGACTTGTGGTGCTAGGTGAGACAGATTTGATTCTCCTTCCATCTCTCGAAGTCACAGATCCCTCAAGAAAAGGAGCTCTGATACCAGATGTTGGGTTTTTAATTAGAAAATCTGTGTTGACACAGAAATTACTATGTCGACACAGATGGCTATATTAAGAAGAGAAGGAATTATGCTGGTATAGAGAACTCACGGTATTTAAAGGATGAACAATGGAAAGTATTTACTGCATCAATATGAAACGGAAATAGCTTTTTATTCTCCTCTGCGTTTTAACCGAAAGAAGTACAACTTATATAGGAATAGATGTAAACCCTAGAATTTTAAACTGAACCTAAAAAAACTCCTAATAATCTGATAAAATAAAAAAACTACCTAATATCTAGAAGCAAATCAAAGCAAGATAAATTTGCAGATTCTATAAGCAAAAAATCCTAACACCTTTTCTATCTCACCTCGTAAATTCTTTCTAAAAGGAGAAGGCTTGATAGATTCACAATATATATGTTATGGCCCTAGGATCAGGTCAATGGTTATGGATAGAATAGTCGAACTCGTTGAGGGGAGAACGATGACCTTCTTAGGTAGAGAATCCTAATCTCTTCGAACTCATCAAGGGGAGAACGAAACCCTAAACAAAACTACTAAACTGAATAATTGAAAGAACTTTTCTCTGTTTCTCTTCTTTATTCATCTTCTGTCCTTTAAATAGAAATTGACCATTACAATATTAGGAAATAAGTTATTTAATTCTATTACTAAATATAATACTTATATTAACTATAATATTAATACCAATAATAATAATAGAATCTTTTCTAATATGGATATATTTATCCATATCAATATATCCTGTATCTTTGTGGATGAAGTCTTTTGTACCGTAAAATGGCTCAGATTTCTCTACTCTCCAAGTCTCTACAACCATTTTCTTTGTTGATCATTTGACACTGGCTATTACTTGAGATTTCAAATGTTGCTTTATTGAAAATCTACAGATTATTTATCATGAGGTCATCGACATTGACAACGATGAAGAGTATAGTGATTTTGCTGTTACTGCGATGGAAGTCAGCAAAGCTAATAATAATCATAGAATCTTTTCTAATATGGATATATTTATCCATATCAATATATCCTGTATCTTTGTGGATGAAGTCTTTTGTACCGTAAAATGGCTCAGATTTCTCTACTCTCCAAGTCTCTACAACCATTTTCTTTGTTGATCATTTGACACTGGCTATTACTTGAGATTTCAAATGTTGCTTTATTGAAAATCTACAGATTATTTATCATGAGGTCATCGACATTGACAACGATGAAGAGTATAGTGATTTTGCTGTTACTGCGATGGAAGTCAGCAAAGCTAAGAAAGGAAAGACTATAGTAGATCTTTCTGAAGATTACTCACATGGTGAAGAGGTGTTTAATCCGCCGTATAAATTTAATTGATTTTATCTTTAGCTTATGCATCCTCATTATTTTTCCAAAGCATTTTCAATGAACGAACTGAACTGCAGGCTATGGAAGAGGGACTCCAGGCATCCTTTAATGCGGATGGTCCAAAATACGATTACTTGAATGATGATGATTACATGGATGATCTATTTGTTGATGATATGATGGGCATTGATGAGTATGATCAGCTACAGGCACATTTTGATCATATGGATATACCACCTGGTGTGGAGGCACCCGTACCATGGATGTCAAATCACTCCCAGAGTGGTGTTAGTAGTAGTAGTGGTTCACAGATTTCAGGTTCTTCAGTACAACATACTGATTCTGGATACTTTCATGCGTTTGGGGAGTTAAAAACTGTTGCTTCAGAGTTGTATGACATGGCCATCCCACCCACCCAAACAAAGTTATTAGCCAGTTATTCTGGTTCACATGATCAACCCACCTGCCCCGTGATTCATCATTCTGGGTCTGAGCCATCATTTACACCTGCATCAGCATTACCAAATGCTCCTGGTAGAAAAAACCGGCAACATAGCGGTTGTTCTAGGAATTTTTCTTTTGGATTAGAATCTAAAACTCGGCGACTTTTGGAGCCTTTTAGCAAGTACAAAAAATATTCCCGCAGTTCTAATAGTTTTGCTATGAAGACATCAGATACTATGAAGCATATATATTATGGAGGCGAGATCCCATTCTGGGAACAGAACACATCCCATCATGTGGGAGAAAATCTGCAACCTGGTTTTAGTTATCCAAGCTTGCCAGCTCCAATGCCCTTTGTGAAAAATCCTATTCCGTTTGATCAATTTCATTCCAATTGGGGCAAGCATCCCATGGCTGCTGCAAGCAAGTATCAGGGTTACGTGGCTCCATTTTCGCCCTTAGTGCATGTTCTTCCGGAGGACAACGAAGACACAACTTCGTTGCAAGGTTCAGCAGTGGATCAAGGATCTAGTGACATTAGTGATGTGATGAGGAGATTTGAACAGTTTAAAAGGTTTGATATGGTTGAGGACCATTCAGATCATCACTATACTGCAAGTGGTTCTGCAGCAGGGCAGGTGAGTAAGTTTTACATACTTAAGAGTACATTCTAGCATTTCATGTTAAATATTTTGTATATGTTTTCTGATACAATTTTGCTGATAGCCATCTAAGGGTTGGGCGAAGAGAATTCAGGAGGAGTGGAAGATACTAGAGAATGATTTACCAGGTTCATATCACTGCCCTTTGGTTCTTATCATTAGCAATTGCATCTCTTAATCGTCATATTGGGCTTATTCCCATTAGCTTTATATATATATATGTGTGTGTGTGTGTTTGTGTGTGTGTGTACTAGCATTTTGCGGATAAATGAAGATGTCTGTTGAAGATTGTCTTTACTTGCTCTTACATAATTTTTTGTAGATACCATATTCGTAAGGGTGTATGAATCAAGGATGGATCTTTTGAGGGCTGTAATCTTAGGAGCAGAAGGCACACCGTATCATGACGGCCTTTTCTTCTTTGATGTATTTTTCCCTTCGGCATACCCTAATATTCCACCGGTATGTAACTAAAGTTATATATGTATATATGATGTTGATTAATTTAGCCAAAAAAAGAAGAAATGCAGTTGATTGATCTGACTGCTTAAAATGTGAATAACAAACAGGAAGTTCATTATCACTCTGGTGGACTTCGGCTGAATCCAAACTTATACAACAGCGGAAAAGTGTGTCTGAGCCTTCTTAATACCTGGTCTGGTGATAAGAATGAGAAGTGGCAGCGGAAGTTGTCAACAATGCTTCAAGTTCTGGTATCCATACAAGGGCTGATTTTGAATGCGAAGCCATACTTCAACGAGCCTGGATATGCTGACAGTAGCGGTACAGCCAAAGGCGAAGAGAATTCACTGAAATATAATGAAGACACATTTATCTTGTCATTGAGGACAATGACCTACACAATGAGAAAACCACCAAAGGTAACATAGTCTTTATTCTTCTTACTACATACACTAGTACATTAGCTTTGATATTAGGGTCAATAACTAAAAAATGTCAAAAGTTTATTCTATGTTAAAATTAAGTGTCTGAAGTTTCAAATGTTAAATTGTAGTGTCCAAGGTTTCAATTTTGTTAAAATGTAGTGTCTCGGTGATTACTTAGAAATCAATTCCGACGAAACCGGCTGTCAAATTCGAGCTCCCTTACCAGCGTTGTCAAAGGCGAGCGCCTCGTCACCTGAGGCGATTTTGGGCCATCCCGCCCCAGACAGGTCTGGGGCGGCTACCTTCACGGAGGCGCTCGCTTCAGACCGCCTCAGGCGCCTTTTTCTGAGGCGAGAGGCGCACGCCTCGAAGGTTGAGGGAGGTGGACGTGATTCATGGAGTTCAAAAGGAAGAAATCACCTTAAATTTGTAGAGAATGAGCAGCCATGGAGAGGAAAAAACAGATAGAGTGTTGAGGAAGGAGAAGAAGCGTGACTGCACTTGAAAGTGATAGAGTCTAAGCTAGGGTTTTTAATCTTTTAAAAATTGTGTTAAGGTCCCTAGATTAATAATATGGATTAAAATAGCCATTAAACTTGCTTTCATCCAATATGGGGCAAGCTACTAGTTTTTAAGATTAAAAAATTAGGATAAATAAATAATAAATTATTAAAGTATAAAAAGTGTCTTTTTTCTTGAGTATTATATATGATAGTTGTATGAATTTATAGTTATTTTAAATAGGTCGCATTTTTCAATGAGGCTAGCGCCTCGTTGGCGCCTCAAATTTGAGGCGATATTTGGCAATGTCGCCTTTCGCATTTGACAACATTGTCCCTTACACACTCCTTTCTCGTCATCTTGCCGGGACCGTCTCCTAAGAAGTTGGCCACATCCGCGCAAGTAAATCTCGCTCCGTTGTCGTTTGAAAATCGTTCCACACCACTCTGCTATGAACTTTTTTTGGATGTTCAAATTTTTGGTGAAATATGACGATTTTGTGAAAAGTAAAGAGTGGTGGATTATGAGTGGGTGGGTGAGTTGATGAATATGATTGAAAAGAGATGAAAAGACGCGCATATACACCAAATTTCAATAAAAATGAAATTTGGACAGTCCATTTTAACATTTCAAACTTCAGACACTTAATTTTAACATAGGTAAATCTTGGACAGATTTTTAGTTATTAACCCTTGATATTATATTGATCAAGTTTAGTTTGTGAATGTATTTTGATTGATGGGGGAAGCAGCATTTTGAGGATTTGGTGGTGGGGCACTTTGTGAATCGCGCAAAGGACATTCTGGTGGCATGCAAAGCATACATGGATGGTGCCCAGGTAGGTTGCCTTGTTAAAGGTGTGCAGGACCTTGAAGCAGGGGACAAGAGCTGCTCTGCGCAGTTGAAGATGACTCTCTCTGGGTACCTTAACATTCTAGTGAAGGAGTTTAGAAAGCTGGGGATCAAGGACATTGATGCTTTCCTGCCTCCTCCTCCACCTCCTCTTCCTCCTCCAGTTCCTCATGCATATGCTTATCAACCCTATCATCACTACAACTAAGACAACTTCTTGCTTTGTTATGTGTGTTGCTGCATTTGGATGGATGATGAGGAAATGGACAGGTAACCACACCAAATACTGTATAGGGTCCGGTGTAAATAGGAGGGCCTGGCGGTGTAGATATATCATTAGCTCAGCTTGCTAATCATAACAAAATGGCAAGTTGATTTTGTTCCTAAAGGTGCAGCATTCAGTGAAACTCTTATTGCTGCTCCTGCTGTAATTTGGCGCTCCTTGCGTATACATGATTACAGTTTAGTTTATGGTATTATATATAGAGGACGATGGATCCATTGCAAGTTGACTGATGCCTTTCTTTTTTCACAATGTATTAAGATCTTATCCATTAGTATTTTTTTTAAAATTGATTTTTGGTTCATTTCATATCATGCTAGGCTGATCAATGCTTGAGATGTTGCCATCTCACATTACACGTCTTTGTTGAAAATTGATTATGCTGCATAATCTCGCTTATCCAGTGAAATACACTTTGCATTTTATACCAAATCCAGAGTGCAAATCCTGGTAATCCAAGATATTATCTCACTGCCTTGGATATTCTTATATTCCTGCCGCCAAACATATGAATCTTTTGTCCAAATTACTTTTTTTTAGATTACCGGGGTAGTTTGATTTGTTAATATTCTCTCAACTAAGGAAGATAGGAAATGTGATTTTTTTAATCAAATATAAGGACCTAAAAAATACAAACTACAATAACAATAAACGTCGCTATTTCAAACAAACGACAGAACCACGTTGGTGTTTTAAACAGCTGCACCAAGCATTTTTTGTTCTTTTTTAAATTGATGATCTTATTTTTCACGCTATTGTTGGCTCCACTACATGCTCTAGGATTTGTCTGTTTCCCTTCTGTATTTTTCCCATCCCATGCAACATTTGTCTCCCTTCCTTCCATAATGAATGAATTTTTATAATATAATAATATATTGTATATATTATTGGTTCAAAACCTTCAACAGATATGTGATGTGGAAAAGCTGAAGAGAAATAGAGAGAGCCTGGGAAACCGGACCCATTAATTCAGAAACTGTGTTAGCATTCTTTAATTTCTTGGTGTCTGCAATAGCAAAACCAAAGGCCCGTCTTTATGCGAGAATCTCTACAGGTAGCTCAGCTTCTCTTTATTTTTAGCGTAACACTTGTCTGATTTTTTTTTTTTTTGCATATTATATTTATATAGCAAACTCAATTATGGCCTTTTTTTATTGTCTAATTCCAGTCTCTGTTATCCTTCCTAACAGTGCTCTGCCCATGATTTTATTCAAATGAAAATAAGGTTTTAATATTATTAAATCACTCTCGCCAAAAAAAAAAAATGTTAAATTATGCTTTGCACTAAAATACATTTTTTTAAGTAATTTATAATTATTATTTTTGCCACTAAATAAAAAAAATTATACAAATTAACTAAGCGGTATAAATAAGACATAAATATATGATATCACATGTCATTAAGGAGTTCTTCACCTCTACTTCCGCATGGAGAAAACTGTTCGTAAATCAGAGCAATTAAAAAAAAACTCTTTAATTACAATATTAAAAGAATATTATAATAAATTAATTGAAATAAATATATTTATAAATATTAAAATTATATTTACTAACACAGTGTTTTCTTATACGTTTTAAAATTTAAAATTATCAGCTGTGTCATATGTCACAAGTAGTTGAGTATAAAAACTCTACAATTAATTTTGATAGAGTTATATTTTTAAATGTAAATAAATAAATATGCCTAATTTTTTATTGATTAAAAAAATGATGAGAATAGGAGGATGATAGAGATTTTTTGGGTAAGAGGATGATAGAGTTAGATAGACGTGCGGATGTGGAAGTCTCTTCATCATATCTTGTGATGAATTATTCTGAATCATCAATCTTATCTCTCCACATCTCTCTATCTCTCTACGTATATAATGGAAAACTCCTTTCTTTCCTTAATAAATTGAGAAGCCCAAACTCTTAGGAATGTATATGACGAATACAACAAGCAATTACACGCTGTAGAATCGTAACAACCTATATACGAGCCTCGAGAGAGAGAGACCGAGCGAGTGAGCTTGCTTGCAGTAGCAGGGAACCACACAACAGGCAAGCTAGCTAGCTTTCATTCTGTCAATTAAGGTTAGTGTATCTTAATTAACCATTCTGTTTTAATTATTATATGTAGATTACTGCCTCTAACAGAAGCTCATTATCCATGTTAGCCTAGCAGAATAATTTTTACTCTTGTCTAATTTAAAATGTAACTTACTCATTCTGTTATTATTATTGTGACTCTCATGAATGAATTTAATAAATTAGGGGGTCAAGAAATTAACCTTACGTCAGCCAATTGATTACCTCCAAAATTAGTTAAGATATTTTAGTCGAGGACCAACTAATACTTTTATATTATTTAAATTAAATAGTTGGAGCATCATTCACAATGATATATATATATATATATATATATATATATATATATATATATATATATATATATATATATATATATATATATATATATATGAGTTAACATATTTTTTATTTAAAGTATAATTTTTTTTGTCATAATAGTTTTACATAATATTCCTTAAAAGTAATTTATACTAATTATTAACATAATATTTTGTGATTTTTTACAACACCATGTTTTTGTTTTTTTTCACTATTAAGTTGAACTTAATTGTAACAAAGGTAAAACTTTAAAAGTATGAAATAAATATAAATATTTTTAACTAATATTTTGCTATAAGAATCACTTTTAGAATAATAAAAAATGTTAAAAAAAAAAAAACGCACAGTAAAAAGGTCCTTTTAAGTAGTAAATTAGATTATTTGATATGGTAGCTAGTTTCCCCACTCTTTGACCCAAAAAAAAAAAAAAAAGAGTTACCCCACTCCGCACCTACATCTACATGTACGCTGTAGCTGTATGCTGTGTTCTTTCTCATTAAACTAACTCAACAGAATAATTTCAGCAAAAAAAAAAAAAAAAACTCAACAGAATATGGAGGAGATGACGAGAAACAGTGAAGTGGAAAGCAGCGGAATGACGATTAAAGGCATACTGAGCCTGCTCATGGAGGAGACGGTGGACAATAACAACGGCAAACGGCTAATCTCTCTTGGCATGGGAGACCCATGTGCTTACAGCTGTTTCCGCACCACCCAACTCGCTCAAAACGCCGTCATGGACGCCCTGCATTCTCAAAATTTCAATGGGTATGCACCTACTTCAGGACTCCCACAGACCAGAAGGTAAATTCATAACTAATTGAATTGAATTTCATTCTTTCTCCACAAATTAATGAAATTGAATGCAAATGCAAATTGTTGGATAGAATAGAGCGATTGCTGAATATCTATCTCGGGACCTGGTGAACAAGTTGTTGTGGGAAGATGTGTTTATCACTTCTGGGTGCACTCAAGCCATTGATGTGGCTTTGTCTATCCTTGCACGACCTGGTGCCAACATTCTCATTCCCAGGCCTGGTTTCCCCATTTATCAACTCACTGCTGCTTTTAGAGGCTTGGAGGTTCGCCATTATAATCTCATCCCTCACAAATCTTGGGAGCTGGATTTTGATCAACTTGAGTCCCTTGCTGATCATAACACAGTTGCCATTGTCATCATTAACCCGGGCAACCCCTGTGGCAATGTCTACTCTCAATACCATCTCAATCAGGTAGTTTGGTTTGGTAGCTTAATTAGTTAGCTAGCTCCTTTTAATTAAGAGTTAAAGAACCTATAAACTGTGACATTTCATCATTGTTGAAATTTGGTGTCTGAATTTTGAAATTTTAAAACAGACAGTCTCAGGTTTCATTTTCGTCGGGATAAGTAATCCCGGTAAACAACAAAAATAAAACCCGGTAAACACCAAATTTCAACAAAAATAAAACCCGGTAAACACCAAATTTCAACATTGACAAAATTTCAAACAGTTTATCGGTTCTTAACCTTAATGAATGAATTAATTTGAGAAATAATAATAGATTGCAGAATGTTGTAAGAAGTTGAAGATGGTTGTGATTGCTGATGAAGTGTATGGACACTTGGCTTTCGGGGACACACCATTTGTTCCCATGGGACGCTTCGCTTCCATATGTCCGGTTATTACACTGGGCTCACTATCCAAGCGATGGATTGTTCCTGGTTGGAGACTTGGCTGGTTTGTCATTAATGATCCCTCTTCAATCTTTCGCACACCAAAGGTACCTCACTCACTCATTCAAAACTTTATCTACATATAAATATGTTTTTATAAGTGATGTGGCTGAAGTGTCGGATTTGACATGCAAATACATTTTTTCATGTTGAAACAGCGATCTGAGCAATATACATTGCTTTGCAATGACGATTAACGTTTTTTTTTTGGCCAAATTCCTTCATTTAGGGGTCAAAATCGTAGTTTTATGTTTCTCTTAGTCTTTTTTCCTCAATATCGCGTCGAATTTTCGGTATTCTGCGGAATCAACTAGTTATTGTGCGTTCTACCCATCTATCCTCATCACGCTGCATTAATAAGTTATGTGTAATTTGGCAGATTGTGGAGCGGATCAAGAAATACTTTGACATCTTAGGGGGTCCTGCAACTTTCATACAGGTATGTATACTATTAATTAGGTAGCAGCTAGCAATAATTATTAAGATGGATGATGGATCATAATTTGATGAAATGAATGAATTAGGCAGCAGTGCCGCGGATAGTGGAGCAAACAGATGAGGAATTCTTTGAAAACACACTGGGTATACTAAAGCAATCCTCAAGGATATGCTGCAATAGAATCAGAGATATTCCATCCTTAACTATCCCTGGTGGAGAACCTCATGGATCCATGGCCATGATGGTATGTATGTACATTGCTTTCACTTGCAATATAATTATACTTTTCATACCACTTTTTTTTAACTACACTTTTGGTAACAAACGATTGCACTTTGTACCCTTTTAGTACCTCTTTTTTATTTCGGCATTAAGAGTCTCGTGCCGTGTACGTGTATCGTCAAAAACTTTTGATTTTGTCCAATTTAGTCCCTCTAATACATCCGTAACTTTTATTTTGTTCAGTTTAGTAAAAAAATTCAAAGTCGAACCCTTGACACGGATTGACCTAGACAGACCAAGCCTATGGCTAAGTCCTACCCGGGGTCCCCAGGCGACCCCGACCCAGGGTCGGACCTAACCACATGCAAGGTCCAGCTAGATCAATTTGGGTCAATTTTGAAATTTTATGAGTAAACTGAACAAAATAAAAGCTAGGAATGTATTAGATGAACTAAATTGAACAAAATCAAAAGTTTTGGACGACTCACGTGCACGACACGTGACTCTTAAGTGCAAACGTTTGGTACAAAAATATACCAAAAAAACTAGTGATATGAAAAATGGATTTCGACAAAAAAAAAAATAATGGTATGAAAAATACATTTATAATTCGCGTGCTATATTAATTGTTATGGAATGACGGATTAATTGTTATGGAATGGCGGATCAATAATTAAAAGATGATTGATGCATGAATGCAGGTGAAGCTAAATCTGGGGTTGCTCAAAGGCATCACCGATGACCTCGATTTCTGTTTTAAGCTTGTCAAAGAGGAATCAGTGGTCCTACTTCCAGGTAACTATCCAATTTTGCTACGCTACAATATCTTATATATTTATTTAGCTAGGTTGAATATATATCATATATGGTGTGAGTCTAATTAGTTGCCATTGTTCATGGATGCAGGAATTACAGTAGGCCTCAAAAACTGGATCCGAATCACTTTTGCTGCTGACGCATCATCTGTAGATGAAGCCCTAAGCAGGATCAAAACATTCTGCCACAGACATTCTTCTTCTTCTGCTAGCTAGCTATGTATCTATAGACAACACCTAGCTGCACACCTATATCTATATATATAGTCAGCACCAACTATATAGCTACAAATTAAACAACAATCCATTCCTCTTCTTCTCATTATATTCTATCAATTTTATATATTTTAGTGTTAACAGGTTTTTGGTCCATGATGTTTGACCACTTTTGAATTTGGTCCATAATGTTCTTTTTTTTGCCTAGTTTTGTTACCGTATGTTTGCAGATTTTTCTAGTTTTGGTCTGATCGTTACATTCCGTCCATTTTTTCCGTTAAGTGACATGTACAAGTCACGTGATCCACCATAAACTTTCAATTTTGTTCAATTTAGTCAATCTAATACTTTCCTAATCTTTTTTTTGTTCAATTTAGTCCTGAAGGTCAAATTGAAATTTTGAAACTTCAGGACTAAATTGAAAAAAAAAGTTAGGAAAATATTAGAGGGACCAAATTGAACAAAATTGAAAGTTTATGTTGGATCACGCGACTTGCACATGTCACTTAACGGAAAAAAATGGACGGAATGTAATAGTCGGACCAAAACTAGAAAAATCTGCAAACATATGATACCAAAACTAGGCAAAAAAAAAAAAAAATCATAGACTAAAACCCAAAAGTGGTTAAACATCATAGACCAAAATACCTATTAACCCTATATTTTATCTACTTACCACTACTATCTTGCAACTCTTCACTCTATTTCAAAACAAATTCATATATATATATATATATATAGGCTTAAATGTTAATAGGGTTAATAATCTATAAAATGTCTGAAGTTTGGCCCATGTTAACCGGAGAGATTGAAGTTTCAAATGTTAATATGAGAGGTCTGAGTTTCAACTTTGTTGATATAAGATGTCTTCGTTAATTTTTTCCGTTAAAATTGACAGAAGTTGGTCATATGATTGACATGTGACCAGAAATAAAATTAAATTCCAAAAATGTCATTCTATCCAAGTATGCCCCCCACATACTTGAATGAAAAGACGAAAATGCCCTTAAAGTCACCACGGCTCCGGCGACCACCATTCCGACTCCGGCAATCACCACCCGGCTCCGGCGACCACCACCCAACTCCGGCGACTACAACCGCGACCCCGATTGGGCCCAAATCGGAGCCACAAAGCTCCGATCAGAGCCACATAGCTCCGAAGAGCTCCGATCGGAGCTTTGTGGCCCCGATTTGGGCCCAATCGGGGCCAGTGGCTTTGATTTCGGCCCAATCGGGGCCGCGGTGGTGGTCGCCGGAGTTGGGTGGTGGTCGCCGGAGTTGGGTGGTGGCCGGAGTTGGGTTGTGGCCGGAGTTGGGTTGTGGCCGGAGTTGGGTTATGTTTTAGTTAGTGAAAGGGGCATTTTTGTCATTTCATGTTCCATTAATTAAAATTTTAATTTATTTAAATGATTGCAAAGGGGTAAATCAGATATTTCACGTGGTTCTGTTAAACTTGACAGAAAATTTGGACGGAAAACAAAAAATTCACAAAATTGAAACTTCAGACCTCTCATATTAACATTTTAAACTTCAGACATCTCCAGTTAACATTGGCCAAACTTCAGACATTTCATAGGTTATTAACCCATGTTAATAATAGCTAGCTCCAATATGTGATCGGCTAATTAGTACTAGGCATGTTAATTTTGGAACCGATCATAAATGAACCCGAAATTGACCCGGGCTCGAGTCGGGTTCAGAGCCCAATTTTGAATGATCGGATCAGTTTCGAGTTGGCCGAATCTGATCTGGGAAAAACTGGTTGGGTTCGGATCTTAATATAGGACCCAAACCCGACCATTATGACCCGAATATAATTAAATTATGGATATTAAAATATATAATAATAATTATTAAGAGCAAACGTAAACTCAAACAGATATAAAGTAGAAATCCCGGCATCATCACTTTCTGTCTTCTCTTAACTAGTTTTCTTTTTCTAAATTTAAAAGGCTTAGTCGGCGCTTAGAAATAGTTACAACTCAACTCGTAGAATCACAAACCTCACGTGCGTGCATGACTCACAATAAGCGGTGACAGCAAATCAAAAATTTCAGTTGCGTTAGACTCTTTGACTCTAAAAAAGAATCATCGATTATGGTTTCAGAATTGCATATTCTAATTCCAGACGCCAGAACCGATAATTCGACATTAACAATTGGATTCCCCACGTCGGTGATAGAAATATTGAAAGAGTCATGGAGCCATGATGAAATTCTTTTAGGGTGGAATAGCAAATAACGAGTTAGAGGAAGAAAAGGGTTTGGCAACGAAGATGGAACATAAATGGAAGTAACAACAAGCAACCGCTAAAGAGAATAAAGGGACTTACAGACAGGTTATGGTTTGATATGGTGACCCGCTAGGTCAGATTCGGATTCTGGAGTTCGAGTCGGGTTTAGATTACCTGTATATTGACACACAAATCACAGGTTTCGAATCATTGGTCACGGATCGACCCGGTTTGACGAGTAATTAGTACCCATTTCATATTATCCACTATATTTTCGAATATGGTTTTGTAACTCTTTCTTTTGTGGTTTAGTGATCACGTGACTGGTACTTGCGTCATATCTAACCACGTAGATAAATAATAGGATTTTCAATTTAAATAGAGTTTATATATGATAATAAAAATAGGTGGAAAATATATAATTTATTAATTAAATCAGATATTGGCCAAAAAAATTAATTAAATCAGATAAAAAATTATTAAAAAACAAAAAAACAAATAAATTTTCAAGACGCAAGTTAATGATATGTCTATATTAGTTCTAGGGTTAATAACACAATAGGGGCATGAATGTTTGCCCATGTTGCCAAAATGGGTCTGAATTGAAAAAACGTATTATTAAGGGTCTGAATTTTGTTGATAATCGAGTTTCCGTCCAAATTTGCCGTTAAACGTAACGGAAACACGTAAAATGACAGAATTACCCTTTTGCAATTATTATACAATTTATCAGTTTAATTAATGAAATGTGAAATGTCTAAAATACCCCTACACACTAATTATGCCCTAAGGCCACCACGACCACCGCCACCGACCACCACCCCAGTTCGGCGACCACCATTTCAGCTCCAGCGACCACCACCCCAGCTCCGGCGACCAAAACCCCCCTCCAACGACCCAAAAAAGCTCCGATTTAGGGTTTAGGGTTTAGTGGTCGCCGGAGGGGGTAGTGGTCGCCGGAGATGGGTGGTGGTCGCCGGAGATGAGTGGTGGTCGCCGGAGACAAGTGGTGGTTGTCGCCGGAGCTGTGGTGGCTTAAAGGGTATTTTCGTCTTTTTAGTTCAAACATGTGAGGGACACACATTGTTCAAATGTTATTTTCGGGTTTTCAAATTATTTTCGGTCACATGCCAAGCATGTGACCACTTTCCGGCACTTTTAACAAAAAAAAATAGACGAAGATATCACTTATACACAAAACTCAAAATTCAGGCCCTTAATAATACGTTTTTTCTATTCAGACCCCTTTTGGCAACGTAGGTAAACATTCAAGCTCCTATTGTGTTCTTAACCCTTAGTTTTATCTCACATATAAATGACTAGTGTATTTTAGAGTTGGTGCTTAGTTTCTGATGTTCAATACAGTACACCTTGTTGTGTAAACTTCATCACGGACACTCAAACTTGGGTAGTCTCAACCTCAAATAGGAGTTTTCTGGTAAATACTAGACGTCGATCAACATTTGATTAAATTTTACATCCTCGTGATCTCGAGAAAACAGAAACCAACCCTTCAAAAGAATCACTTATCTAACAGAAATAAATAACAAAATTGAAACACTAGTTTGTATTTGAAAATTGTTGCTCTTATTGCACGGAGTGGAGAGATTACATACTCTCCACGTACGGGATGAAACTGAAAGAAATAAGCATTTACATACATAGTAGATGAAATGATGCTGGCACACACAAACATCTGCAGTAAACCTTGAGTTCTTTTTTTTTTCTTCTTTTCTAATAAAATAAATTCTAAACGTGGCGTTGGAGTTGGTGTTGGTGTGGTGTATGATTATGTTATGATCTAAACCATTCAATCAAAATGGAGGACAACTTTACCAGGAATGAGGCGTTTGTCTTTGGCTTGATGAGCCTCACTGACCTGGGTGAAGTGGAAGGTTTTATCAACTGGAATATGCAGCTTCTTTCCTTCTGTAAGCTTCCGGATCTCATTCATACCTTCTGGATCCGCCCTCATGTAAGTCCACCAGTATTCTGCATCAATCCAAATCCAAATCATATTCATCATCATTATTCTACTCTTCAACATAGAGTTTCACAATTCAAAGCATAGAAACACAAGAAGCATCATTTATATCCTGAATGAATACTCGAGCTTAGGCTAATAAAGAATCTTCTTTCGAGTGGTATAAAAAAGGGTTAAAGAACCTAAAAACAGTCTCATGTTTTAACACATGTTGAAATTTGGTGTCTTGAAATTAAAATGTTAATATAGACCGTCTCAGGTTTCATTTTGGTTAAAAACGAAACCTGAGAGTTGAGACTAACATTTTAATCATATGACGCCAAATTTCAACATGGGTGAAACCTGAGACTGTTTTTAGGTTCTTAGCCCTATAAAAGATACACTCAAGAAGCTAGCTATTATTAAATCCATACCTATCCCGTGTGAGTACCGGTATTGCAACTTTTTCTTGAGTAGAACCGCAGAAGCTGCAGGGAGCCCAATGGGTAGTCCATAGCTATCAGCAAATGAAGCTGTCTCCCCCTTAAAAACCCAAATAAATGCACATCATGTTACTGGAACATGCAGTTTACTCAATCGCCACTCTATACAGTTAGTTAGCACACCTGAAGTGTCATATAGTGGCCACCCTTCTCCAACAAATTGGTGCCTGTTCTCTCAGTCTCTGCTGCACCTATCGTGTCTAAAACTGCGTCAAACCTTCCCTTGATAGCCAACTCAATGTCCTGTATGTTTGCTCACTTAGTTAGCCTTCCACAGAAATATTTTTAATATGACACCATCCCTGATCTGTCTATTATCTGGGATTTAAAATGCCTTAGACAATATGATATTCATTCAAGTATGAAGCACTACAGCTATAACGATCTACGCCAATACCTCAGCTGTGTAGTCAATTGCTTGCTCAGCCCCAGCAGCTAAAGAACGATCAATACTTTGGCTTCCACATGTTGTTGAGACGTGGCACCCAGCAGCTACAGCCAGTTGCACTGCAGCAAAACCTACTGCTCCTCCACCACCAATTACCAAAACCCTTTGCCTGCAATTACTCAATTATCTAAAACACAGAGCAAGAGAAAGGAAGATGACAAACACTGTACAAAAGGCCCACCGTTTCCTAGTCTTCTAAAGTTGCTTGTAAGATCACGTAGCTCTAAAATCAGAACAACAGTTTGACCACCTAGTTCACTCACTCAAGTCCCATGAGAATATCTGTAATAGTTATTTTCTTTTTCTCAGTCTCACTAATACATGTTTTCTCAATATCTTCCCAGTCTAGCGCTTCTCTTACTCTTACGATTCTATTGAAAACTAAAAATAACTACATGATGATGAACATAACATAAAAATGTTATAATAAAAACATAGGACGGTGTCCTCTAATCACCTAAATGTATTTTTGTGTCAAAGAGAAAACAACTACATCAGTATATGAGCATACCCTTCAGTTATCCTAGCAGTACTTTTCAGAGCTCGCCATGCAGTGAGTGCTGCAAACGGAATAGCGCTCGCTTCCTGCAGTAAATTTCAGGATTTTCAAAATCAACATGGGGGTATTATCTTGTGTATCCTAAAATATAAGCAGTTAACTCATAAACATTACCAACAAAAATAATTTAGCCAATAAGCTTTAACACATAACAGATAGTCAGATACACCATAAGAAGAACATGAATTTGTAACCAATTACCACATGAGTTATTGACTTTGGTTTCTCAGTAAGTTCGTCTTCAGATAGAATAGCATACTCAACATAAGTGCCTCGAACAGCAGTTGGATGTAAGGCCCCAAAAACTTCTTGTCCGACACTAAGGGATCGGACTGAAGTACCAACTGCAGCGACTTCTCCACTAACATCCCGACCCAAAATGAGAGGAAGAAGTGGTTGGAATATTGAACGGCCATAGCCTGAACGCATCTGAAAAGTTACACCACAGCAGTGAGTACTACCCTCAAATACATCCTAAAATAAGAATTTGTCAAGATTGCTAGCTACTAAATATGACAAACGTCTGGAAACTTTATAGAAACTCATTTAGGTTTACATAACTTAGTAGAAAATCTCACTTCCCCATTTAAGTTATGAGTATAAGAGAGTAACTGCTTACATCAGGAGGCGAGAACCAAACACTAGGGTTGATCCCAGAATAAAATAAGTTAAAAACAAAAATATTATCCAGCTCAACAGAAGATTACAACAAGCAAAAGAATCTCTTCTTGTGTTAGTAAATGTAAACGCACAGTATAACATTACAATATTACATCACTCTTCAACAGATGAACTGCGACTTTTCTTGTTTTGGTGAAATATAACAAACTTTGCCAATAATCTAACCAATTACAGGCCATTGTTTAATTACCTGTAATTATCGCATGCATAGATGAGTGGAACATAAGAACTCGGTTCCAATTAAAAATGGAAAATTTTGCATTAGGTTCACCTGTTTAACCTCTAATGATCGGCTGCAGCAAAGAAGACAACCCATTATCAAGCAAAAGAGTGTACTTACCCTGGTATCTAGCGGGTTGATCGACACGGCGCGAGCGCGTACGAGGACCTCATTGGGCTTGAGGTCAGGCACCGGTACGTCATCGCGGATCTCGAGCACCTCGGGACCGCCAAAGTGCGGCAGTACCACCCCCCTGCAACTGGTTACGATAGTCCTCAGCCCTGGTTGCGTCGACGCCACAGCTCCAGAACTAACGGCGTCATGACTAGCAAGATTACCCCCAGAAATTCCGGTTGTTAGGTGAATTCTGTGAAGGAAAGCCTTGATGGTGGAGCACCGACGGGTAAAGAGTTTCATTTTGTGGTGGTTTGTCCTCGACCTGGATCTTCAAGACCACTGTCATGAGAAGCAGAGATGGTAGTGAAGACGCGACCCGCGGAGGCGGTGAATACTGAATACGAAGTGGGGCTGAGTTTCTTCTCTCCCGTTTTTTGGTGCGGAGTTTCTTCTCTCCCGTTTAGAAACGGGGCGTTTCAGATAGAGAGCGTAGATGTTCTTGAACGTGGACGTTTGTGTCCCCCAAATTAGGTGGTTGGATGAAGGCAAATATTGGATCCTTTCAGTTTGGGCCTTTGAAAAGATCATTGTCATCGACGTGTTCAAACTTGCAAAAAGGTCGCAGTGACGACGAAATTAAGATGTTTATAATATGGTATGGAATTTTTTTTTTTAATGAATGAACATATTTTTCAGAAAAATTATCTAAAATATATTATATGTTTGAAAAATATAGTTTTTGTACTAATATATTTTAAAATGTACAATATATTCCAAAACAATGATAATTTGTAGTTTTGTAATTCCTTCAATTATTAATCTAAAATTTTCGTTAAATACATTTTTAATGTACAAAATAAACTGTTTGGTTTTCAAAGTAGCACAACTAAGCTCTAATTACTTATACAAATGTTACAATTGAACCAAATCAGACCGGAACTTATAGTGATCAATTGAGTCTTAATCAAAACATATACTATTGTAACACTAGTATAAGTTATTAGGTCTTGATTTTGGTATTAAAAGATATTCAATTATTTTGTAAATATACAATGTGTTTGACGCAATTTTAGACAAATGATTGAAAGATGTATCAATTGCAATTTGTTTGGAAACATATTTGATGGTTTACATACTTTTTCCTATTGGACCTCCCTTACGACATTATATTAGAGTAACTACAATTCATAGTTTAGGAGAAGAGATGTGAATAATAAAATTTTACAACCGTACTCTTCAAGTCAAAAGCCTTAAAAATTAAAATTGATTTTTTTTTTCCAAATGGATTGAATGAGAGTGTTACATAATGCGGTCTTAAAAAATAATAATGAGATCTTAATATCTTATACAAAATAATGAGATTTTGCTTCAAAATAATGAGGGGTTCGAAATATATTTTTCGTCATGAATAAACATAGGTCCCAATAAATATACTCGATAATAGAGTGATGTTGTCTCCCCATTTTACTATGTACCTCTGCCACTTCTGAATCGTGGTTCCATAATCCATATACAATGATTAAACGAGAACACTTGTAGAGAGATAAAATATGTGTAGAGAGAAGTTGATATATATAAAATAAAT
Organism: Clarkia xantiana subsp. parviflora; assembly: GCA_036873135.1. Lineage (NCBI taxonomy): Eukaryota > Viridiplantae > Streptophyta > Magnoliopsida > Myrtales > Onagraceae > Clarkia > Clarkia xantiana. The sequence continues at coordinate 10,821,671 of JAPTYO010000004.1, forward strand.
AATGGAAAATCTATATATATATAAGGGAACATATGAGAGGGTGTTTTAGTATAAAGTTGCCACATCAGCATTTTAGTTTACCCATGGAGTGCCGCCTCATCTCTTTTTATTTTCCTCACATCTCATTAAATATATATATAATTCATTAGTTAACCCTAAAAATTTATTATCAACAAACAACCCCTAATTATCTATCTATCTATATCTATCTATATATAGATAAAGCAATATGTGAGAACAAGTTAATCATTATAATTTTAGCAAAGATATGAAAATTAGAAACTACAATTAGGTAAGAACCAATATTTTTCACAAATAAATGTTAAAAATTGTACATTCTCATAAATTTCTTATAAATTATTTAGAGTTTATTTCTTCAGATGCAATTATAATTCATTTGGTTCTACACTATCTTATTCTTTATATAATTCCATTAAATCATTGGGATTTTATTAAATAAGAGTATATCGTTTGTACATATTAACGAAGATACCCGCGCAACGCGCGGGTATAGTATATATAATAAAGCAATAGGAAAGAGATTAATTAATCCTAATGCTGCCACATCAGAGATTAAGGCAATCCCGAGGCTGCCACGTTAGCACACACTTAGCACTCTAAGTTTGAGATCGACATGTTAAATTATATTTGGGCTTAGGCTGAATTATTTTAGCACTCTAAGTTTGAGATCGACATGTTAAATTAAATATTTGGGCTTGGGCATAATTATTTTATTTACATACTAAGGTATTCGGCTGAATACATTTGGCTCAAATTATTAATTGGACTTAATTACACATAATAATTAAGTCTTAACTCTAATAAACAATTTATAATAAAAATAACATTTATCAAACATTAAACTAACATTTAAAAATGTGATTAACACAAATTCAATAATTTTGGAACAATGTAATATAGTGTAATGTGGGATAAGCATTTTTATACAATTTTGTAACAAATCATCTTGCGCGTTGCGTTGAGACAACACTCTTATTATATTGTTTAATCTACAGAGTGAAAATGAAGATGTTTGGGCCTTTTCCGATGATTAAGAAGGTGAATATGACAACAAGGTCAATACGAATTGGAAAGATGATAGAAGAACTTGAAACCAATGCATTATGACAATTCTAAATTATATTCATTATGCGAGTCGAGAAAAACTCTCAGTATCAACAATGAAGATTAGAGACTTGCTGTATATTATGTCCAAAATCAAGAAACTTAATACAGATTTTCAATCTTTTACGTATAATGTTAATATTTATATTTTAATAGGTCGCCCCGCGCTATGCGCGGGGTAAGCACCTAGTATATTTATAAGTAGGGGTATTAATAGGGTTTCAACTAAGAAAGGTTTCTTTACCCAACTACGATTACCCAAGTTGATATTTTCCCATTTGGTGAATACATTCTTGTCCTTGAGTTTTGTTCCTTATACATTTGTTCGATTTAAGAGAGCATTGTCGGGGTGTACGTCCTTACATGTCCGACATTATGGGGCATCACCTATTGCATTCGGAGAAGGGATTACTAACGATTGTCTTTAGTAGTTTCATGCAAGGCGAGGATCAGAGTGGCGCCCATACTTTTAGCTCGCCCCGTTGTCGCCTAGTCTTACTCAGTTGATGTGTCTCATGTCGCGACTATAAGGGCGTCGCCGCCGTCTTTTAGGCGTGCGACCTTGCTGCAGAGCTTTTACATCCAATCCGCGTCGCTGTTGATAGTGATGAGCCTGGTCTTTCATATTGGGCTTGGGCCTATACATGTGATAAACCCATATTCAATAGGAAAATTACATTTTTGTTACCTCAACTTTCAGTCATTGACTATTTAGTATCTTAACTTCTTTTTTTTCCCTACATATTCTAAATGTGAATATTCAATGACACATGACTCAATTCATCTAGTAAGGAGCTCGCCATGGTTTGAGCATATGTCTAATCTAGTCACTTAGTTTGAGAGACCACGTCTAGTACGAGTCCAAGCCAAGTCGAGCCTCCTGGGTCACCTTAAATGATCAAAAGTCTTGATTTGTCATGACTCAATTGGCTGTGCTAGAGTGCTCACATTGACCCAAGGCTAAGATCATGTTTACCATGTATTTCCCAGATTAAGTGACCAAGTCAGGCATGCACACAAGTCAATACGAGCCCCCTATATAGGTGAATCATTTCATGCGTCATTGAATAATCACACTTCATATAGTTGAGATACCTAAAAGTAAAAACAAACTTTTAGGTACTATAAAGTCAATGAACGATACTTGAGGTACTAAAAATGTAATATTCTCATATATTAATGTCAGTGATTTCAAGATTATATGGTAACTATGAGTGAATTACAACTTGCAGGTTTGGATTTTGGAACAGACAAGAAACAAGACAATATAGTCACGTGCGACGGTGTTGTGCATTATGTTGAAGTATAAGAGTGTGCCGAATGCCTTCACCCATAAGTTCAGACTTATGAGACAGTTGGTTAAGGCGCACGTCTTATTATTAACATGGTATCAGAGTGTGTAGCTTCAAGTCTCCACGACGCCATTTTAAAAGAAAAATTAAACCTCCCCAATACAATAATCATAAATAAGGGTGGCAATGATGTGTGTTGAATACGGGTTGATCCATTTAAATCTTGAATATCCATGGTTTAAACCCAAATCAATCAATCAGAATTTCAATCAGCCGCGACTCCGACTGTCTACCACCATACCTTCAACCATGTACCACGACTCCGATCGGCCATCGCCTAACTCTAACGAGCTACTACCCAACTCCTGTTGGTCACCACCCACACCCCGCAACTCATTGTGAAGTCGCTGACAGGCCACAACCACCTCTGGTACCGAAGAACTCCTATGGGTCTCCAATTCAATCACATTATTATGTATTGTATTGAAGAAACATGATGGCTATAGCCGTGAGGCCCTTTAACGACGAGTAAACGGTGAATAGGCCCACTGGGCCCTAAAAGAGGTCAAGAAGACCAATGCGAAGGGTCCCGACAAGAGGAGTCCCGATGGTGAAGGGTCCCGACAAGGTCGGTCCCGATATGCGAGTTGGACGCTCCCGATGAGATGCCTTTAAGTAGGCCCCGATGTTGAATCCCTGAGAATACTGGCCCTGTCACGATGACGAGGGGCCGCGAGCGGTGACTTAATAAGACAAGTCTGGAGTCCCCGACATTGGTCGGGACTTGCTACAGAGGTTGAGGCCGAGAAACGCACCCACTATCAGAGTAGTGAGGAAGTGGCCCGAGATAAGCGGGATCGTGGCCGAGATAAGTGAGATCGTGGCCGAGATAAGCGGGATCGTGGCCGAGATAAGCGGAACGTGGGCTAACTGCCCAGCGGTTCATCAGGTAACTGAGGTAACTCTTCTCCTATAAAATGGCAGAAGTTACCTCAGATCAAGATACGTTTTTACATACTCATACTATTGCTTGCTTTTGCCCTCCACGAAATACTCATTTAAGCATCGGAGAGGGATTCTGGGTCACCGCCTGGTCTATTCCCCTCTTGCAGGATTACGTGGAGCGAAGGACCTTGGATTTCCGTCAAGACCGTACCAGAGTTCCAACCGTGATCCAACAATGGCCAGCACTGTTAACCTTAATTCTTTAACATTATATGTTAGGGTTAATAACCTATGAAATGTCTGAATTTTGACATATGTTAACTGGAGATGTCTGAATTTTCAAAAGTTAATTTAGAAGGTCTGAATTTTCAACTTTGTTGAACTTTGATTTTTCGTCCATTTTTAGGGTTAAATTTAACAGAATTGTGTGAAATGACACTTTTACCCCTTTTTCCGGAGCTTTGGACGGCCTTGGCGGTCATCGGCGGTGTTTTCCGGCGAAGAATAATGCTTTTATTTTTTTTTTCTTTAAGGGGAATTTTCGTCTTTTCAGGTCAAGTATGTGAGGGGCACACTTTGGTCGGAGGGCATTTTCGAGATTTAAGATTATTTCTGGTCACATGTCAAGCATGTGATCAAATTCTGTCAGTTTTAACGGTAAAAATTGACGGAGACCTCTTATATCAACAAAGTGGAAAATTCAGAAATTTCAAATTAACTTTTGAAAATTCAGACATTTCCGGTTAACATGAGTCAAAATTCAGACATTTCATACGTTATTAAACCCTGTATATTATGTGATTCGGGCTTGTTTGAGGTTTGCCATGCTAGAAACTGGAAGACTAGTACACACAGTTATCACAAAACACGGACCATCAAAAAAAAAATAAGTACACGGGAGCTTCCCTTACCGATAGGAATGAAAAATGTGGAGTATGGCTAGCTCTAGTCTTTAACTGAAACAGATTTAGTATCCATGAACTAACTCCATGGTTTATAGCTATACCCTTTTAACGGCCTGGGATGCGAAACAGTTGATTTGTTCAACAAGATGAAGGATTTAAAGGGTTTGTGGAGACTGTCATAATTGGATAAAATTTGTTCCTCCCGCTATTAATTGGGAGACAAATTACGGCAACAGATTCAAAGAGATATCATCATTTTAAGATATGGGATTGTTCTTTCAAAGATCACAGGGGATTTATGTGATGACTTCTGTTTAATGGTCTATACAACCATTTTTACTTCACAGAAGGCTCCCAATCGGAGATCTCTCCCATCGGGGTCGCTGGCGGCCGGAAAGTAGCCGGATTAGTGTATTTTTTTTAATTGATGTTATTTTGAACTTTTGGGGTAAAATGATGTATTTAAATTTTTTTAAAATCAATATGATATTTTTTACATTTTTAGGGAGTAAATAAAATAGTGCGCAGTGCGGTATGTAACCGCGGATAATTCATATTGTATAGTGGTCTGGATACGGATGATTCATAAATTTCATACAAATATGAAGTGGATATGGTGTGAAAAATAGGTGGTGTGCATATGGATGTGGGTTAAAATTATAGGGTTTTAACTAGGGCTGAGCATGGAACAGATGGGCGGGCTTTTTCTAAAAAATTGCCCAAGCCCTAAAACTAGGGCCACTTAATAGCTGTCCCGAGCCCTATCCCGAGCCCTAGCTAGTAGGAAAAGGCCCGCCCATCACGGGCCTACAGGGACTAGGGACAAATGGGACAAACCCAAATTCCCATCCAAGTTCAAACCAAAAAAAAAATCATACTCAATTTACTTAAACCATAACCAAACATAGAACAACAACAAAGTTCAGCACATACCACAAAGTTCATCAAAAAACACCAAAATCACTCAGAACACCAAGTTCAACACATAACTTGGTTCTCCAAAATAGTTCACCAATGACTCCAAAACTAAGTTTTACCAAGACTCTAACACAAAGTCACCAACAATCTGACATAACAAGTTATAAATACAAATCCCAGATCAAATGGAACTTCAACCCGAGCCATCACTAAAGTTAACTTAACTAACTATAGTTTATAGCTGATTAGTTAGCAAAAAGGGACGGGACGGGTCTTTTGGGACTTCGTAAAAAATCCCTAGCCCTATCCCTAGTTGAGAAGAAAAGTCCCGCCCATTAGGGCTTGGGTACAATTTTGGGACGGGCTTTTTGGGACGGGCTAGGGCGGGACGGGCGGGATTTTGAGCCTCTCGGGATATTTGCTCACCCCTAGTTTTAACCCATTATGAGTACAAAACTCATTAATATACCGTACTACACTATAATAGTAGGTATAATATAGCAACAAATGATGAGAAAACCACTATTATAATTTGGTTTTTACCGCACTACTGCACAAGAATGTTTAGGAAGGGTGGTGGTAGAGGACAACGATGCTTGAGGGCTGCGTTGAGAAGTAAATTAGAAATTTCCAGAGTGCGAAGGTACGCACGCAATTTGTGTGCACTTCTAACTAATTTAGGCGTAGCAATTTGCGTTTCGTTTTGTTTTCTTATCATTAATATATAATAACGTCGCACTTACATTGATTCAAGTGTTCTCTTACATTCATGTATGTCTGCTACTACGTAAATGAAGAGTTTTGAGTCTACAATATTTAAGTATTCATTTTGTACTAACTAAAATACCCATATTAAGTACTTTAAAGTTCAATCCTTAAAATTCACCGGTGCGAATGAAAAATATAAGCTTAAAAAGTTACGAATACCACCCTACTGAAGAACCTTAATACCTCAGACGTAATCTACTCATTTCTCTTATCTATTTCTACATGAAAACAAAATTACTAAACAAAAATCACATGAAAAATGCTATAACATGCGAAGACTTCCCTGCGACTGGCATGCGACAGTCCTCTAATACACATCCATTAAATTATTGGACCGGTTTGAATTAATATTAAATTATTTCATATATTTTCAATATTGCCTAGAGACAAAGAATATTATATATTGTTTTATTATTATTAAATCAGTTTCTTATTGTCCATTTTTTATGTCTCAGGTCGTACTTTATCCTTAAGATTTTGACACGTATTTTTAGAGTTAATATTTTCTTTTTAGGGTTTACCAATTCCAATATGGTTTTAGAAAAAAAAATCACAATTAATTACACACAGAACACGTGTCAAGATCTTAAACAGTTGAGTCACAATCTGAGACAGGAAGAGTGAGACAAGAAATCTGTATCCGCCTCTTGGTTGGTATTAATAGATGATTTAGTTTGCATAACAACAAAAATTCTGAACTAATTTAAAGAAATATAATTTTGTTGGATTAATTAAATAATAACACGTTGAAACTGACAATTTAAAAAGTTCAATCAATTTTAAAATTTCTAGTAAAAAATACGTAATATTATGCCACGTGACACAACGGATTATTCCAAACTTTAAAATATATTAGAAAAATTAATATTATCAAATAATATTTTAGATCAGGCCAAAAAAATATTTTAAATTTTTTAATATGTATGAATATATTTGTTTCATTTTTTTTTTTTACTTTTGAAAATGTGTAACAAATATCCATAACGTATGCATTCTTTGTCTATTTTTTATATATAAAAAAATATATCTCTTGAAAAACAGAAGAAATAATTTAATGATATTTAAAATAGGGTACAGCAGTTTGATGAATGTCAATTTTGGAGACTTTCGCACGCTAATCGCATAGAGCCTTCGCACGCTACAGCACTCCTCAAATCACATTAACAAACCCTAAATATGCGTCTATATTGTTGGATCACGGTCGAAGCTCCGTTACGTTTTTGACGGAAACTTGAACTCCTGGGCTCCGCGTAATCCTGCAAAAGGGGATGACCTGGGTGGTGATCCAGAATCCCTCTCCGATGCTTAAATGAGAGCTTGAACGATGTGGTGGATAGCAAAAAGTCTAAGTTCGTATTAGAATGTGTGTTTTCTGAGGTAACTTCCTCATTTATATAGGAAGGGAAGTTACCTCAGTTACCTGTAACCGCGCCTGGCAGTTTTACCCACGTTCCGTATATCTCGTTCGGGATTCCGTGTATCTCGCCCCACGCTCCGCGTATCTCGCCCACACTCCGCGTATCTCGGGCACGCCCTGCGTATCTCGGGGGAGTTTATCTGTATCTCAACTGTTCCACACTACCCTATTTAGTAGGCGGGTTTTTTGGTCTTATCCTCTGATCACAAGTCCCAATCCATATCGGGGACTCCAGAGTTATCTCATTCTAGGTCACCACCCAGGACCCCTCGTCTCACGAGACAGGGCCAGCTTTCTCGGGACTTTATTAAAGGCATATCGGGGCCTACTCAGAGGCTTCTCGTCGGGAGCATTCAGCTCACATATCGGGACCGATCTCATCGGGACCCTTCATACTGGGCTTCTGGACCTTCCAGGTCTTTTACAAGGCCCACTGGGCTTTACTCGCCGTTTATTGACTTTTAACGGGGCTAACGATTACATCGGAACCCATCATTATATATATATATATATATATATATATATATATATATAGAATTTAATTACCTAATTATAAAAATATAATATAATAATGTATAAATAAAGACAATATAAGCTGCCAGTACCGTGGTTCTCTATCTTGTCGTATAATGCCTCTACTTCCACGAACAAACCCTCCCGTCTCCATTGTCTCTGTTTCTCTCGCTCTTTCTTACTTTCTCTCTCTATCTCTTATATATATATACAGCAAACCTTTCTCCTTCATTCATAACAACCAGATATATTCGAAAACATATACAGTAGAGCTGTTCCTGCAAATTAAAGTTACAGAATTACATATATATCTTGAAAATGGCTTCATCATCACGTGACGATTCTAATTCTTCCATCTTGGAGTTTGAGGATCATTTCCCATCAATGATAATCCGAATGGGGGCTGAAGCGTTTATTGCTGAACTCTGCCATGGTTTCAAGCTGCTGATGGACTGGGAGAAGGGAGTGATCACGTTTGAGAGCTTGAAGAGGAACAGCAGGATGCTAGGGCTAGAAGAGATGAGAGACGAGGACGTCATTTGTATGCTGAGCGAAGGTGATTTGGATGGAGATGGGAACCTCAACCTGATGGAGTTCTGTATACTCATGTTCAGACTTAGCCCTGGATTATCATTATTCATGGATAATGGATCATCAAACACGCCAGATTTTCTTACCCTAATTTAGATTTCTTCTTTTTTCAGATAATAAAAGAGATTTGTTACCTAGTTTTAGGCTATCCCTCATTTTCGCAGTTACACTACTCCATATATATATATGTATTCTCGTTTAACACAACGTGTGCAAACTTTTATTTTGCCGTGATGACGATGCGCACAAATATTTTTAATACTTGTTGGATTCGATGTTTTTTATTTAACAGACTTTTGTCACGGCGTGAGGTTTGTTAGTGTTGCAGCAGAAAAAACTCGTTGTCGACATCAACCTTTTCTGCGATCTTTTAGAGAAATATGAATAAGACAGCAACATGATACACGTATTTGTAGGTTTTTGGATCGGGTTACCCTGCTTACATAACTGTGGTCGTCTGACAAACCAGCCCCCTTAGTGTGGCATTGACCTTAGTGATTGTCATGTATAAGTGACCTTAGTGATGGTGGTTAAATACTAGTGACAGTCTTTAGTGATAATAGTCACTGACCGTAGTGATAATTTTGTCACTGACCACCATATGCGACTTGATGGTGCATATCAATCATTTTCCCACCTAACTATATATTAGAGATTTTGTCTCTTCTTATTTTGGTAATGTCATTCATACGTTGTCTTGGAGATCTTTGTATTTCGTGCCCATAATGAATTTTTATGTGATTTTCCGTTAACCTTGGTGACTTTGCGTCGAACATGCCATCCTTTGGTCGACCATGGAATTGTGACCTTTCCTTAACCATGGTAACTTTCCGTCGACCATAGCGACTTTCCGTCAACGCTATGGTGGCATTTGGTCAACTTCTTTAACGGTGGCCTTTCGTCGACCTTGGTGACTTTTTATCGACCATTGTAAATTGTAATGGTAACCTTTCATCGACCTTGTGAATTTTCGTCAATCATGGAGACATTTTGTCGACCTTTTGATGGATGAACGAAAGAAAACTTAGCATTTTTTAAGTTTTCGTATTCACTTATATATATATGTTTTAGGCTAAGTTGTTGGTCGTTGGTGTAGAGACACCTTCATCATGAGTGATCATGAGCTTTGCTTATAGATTGTGGTTGCCGATCGAGTAGGGCTTTAATTGAGAAGGGACTTTGCCTAAAGAGGAACGAGACTGATTTCTTAAGTGTGTCGCGTAGGTATTCGTATTAAAGTTCGATGTCCCCACCATTGGGGGTAAGATTTTTCCATTCAAATTTGATCTCCAAACGACTAAGTTAAACATGAAGTTCAACCCGCGGTCGACGTACATGGCCGACGTTTCATATTCCCATGAAATTGATCAAATATTGCAATTTTGAATAACAAATTACTAAAATTCTAAGGTATCAAAATGTTAATATTATACATGATGAAAGATACCAAGTTGGTTGTACCAACTGGTAAAGCGAGATGAGTTATAGGGGCGGCCTGGGGTCGAATCTCATTGTAGACGCCACCTTGAGGAGGGTTTTAACATTAACGTTCCCGGCCCGAAATTGCGGAAGCAATCTTATATAACAAAAAAAAAATTACATGATGAAAGATATAAGCTAAATCGGGCACATATTCACGATTGCAATCGAACTATAAGTAGAGGTAATTAACCTCCACTTGAATCAGGAGCAAATGATAGATATATACTCGAATGTTAACTGAATATGTTTTTATAGTAAGATAGTGATGATCAATTTTATCAGCCTACTAATCCAAGGATTAAGTAAGTACAATCCTTAGTGGCCAAATAAAAAAAGTAAGTACAATCCTCGTATAAAGATAAATATATCCGAGTTAGTTGTTAACTTGGGTATCAGGATAAGCACTCCTATAAATACACTAATTATACTTTCTAATTTAGATGAATTACTATTTAGCTCTTAAGTTTTCTTATCTCTCTACAATATATTAATTTAAGTTTCGAATGGGGAATGTCGAGTCTTAACCCAGTCGATCCCTTCCTGCATGTGGGGACGCGTGGAACGGGGCTCAACCGAGATCATTGAGATCCATCAAAATTAATTATGGTTATAATTAACATGCGATCACAATTGAGACGAGGCTTTACGTAGCTTGTAAGCAGGGACGAAACTACGTCTATGGGGTGATGGGGCAATTCCCGGCCCCTCAACCTTTTGTGGTATTTAATTTTTATCATTATTGTGAATTTATTCATTTTAAAATCTTACATTTGGTCATGTAATTGTTATATTAGTTATTTATTCTTAATCAAATTCTTACCCACATGAACAGAATTTATAGATTCGTCCTCCTACACTGTATTGTATTTTTTGGGCAGGGCTTGTAATTATTGGGAAGCTAGCAGAGATACTACAAATAGAGATAAGAATGGATTTAAAATAACGTAAAATAAAGGCACTAATATCATGGAATTAGGTAAGGAGCGAGGATGCAACTTCCGCGAAGGTATTGCCACAGAAAAGGAAACCCAGCCCCGGGCTGTTTACTATACAGACATGTATGTAGTAGCTATAGAAAACAAATAAATGCAAAGAAATTACTACTCCCTCTATTTTGGAGTGTTATCATTAAAAACAGCTTCATCATCATCCCCTTCAATCGTTCCGAATCTTGTTGGGATTTTGTCAAGTTAATGTATCACTGTTCTGCAATCACCACAATTATTGTGAAATGAAATGGATTTTACTCAACTCATCATTTCTTTCCTTCCCTTAATAGACTCGACAGCATATCAAGGACAAACTTGGAAGCTTCTATAACAATTGGGTCCCTTCACCCTCATGCATCGTCTTTTTGCACCACCCCAGCCGACACACTAAAACCCTAACCCTAAATTAATGTATAAAACTAGCTAGGACAACCGTTTTTTTTCCTAGGGGTGTCCTATGACGATTTCTAGCAAAAACAAACCCTTACCCTAGGCGGAACAGATAGAAAATCAACAGAGGGTAATTAGAAATTATGTAAGAACAGTGTTTCTTCATTTGGACTCTTATCACTTAAATAGGTAGGTCTAAGTAGTTAAAACAATAATGCACCCTAAACAGGAAAAATACCAAATATAATAGTCCAATCATGAAGACCTATACAGTTCACAACTAAGCTGAATGTCCCCAAATAAAAGAAACCAATACAAAGTTATACGTACAACAAATAAGCTTACAGCTTGCAATATGACCTCTCTATATGATAGGGTTCTGGAAGTTTTGGAAAACATAATTTTCAAAGATTCTGCACTAATTATTAAAAGTTAATTAGAAACTTAAATTATCTACTACACTAATAAAACATTGTTTAAAGTCCGTCATTTTGGTTACTCAATTGTTAAATAGCCAATATGCTAATATATATAAAATCTCATAACATCAGGAAAAAAAAATGATAAAAAAAATTTAAATTCTTTTGTAAAGTGATTATCAACTATAAGCCAATATTAGTAAACCAAATTATAATAAGGAATTAGGAATGCATATTCCAATTATGGTGTTTGGTTCATTTAATTTGTGGAATAGGGAATCCTAATTGCTAATTTTGATGGAATACTTAATCCTAGCCTAACCCCTAGGATTGACTATTCCATGCATTCTAAAATTAATAATAAAAAAGAAAATACAAGTTTAACCTTCGTAAATTGTCTTTTCTTATCTTCCGTTATTTTTATATTTATCATCATTATTATAATTAAACCTAAATTATTATTATATATTGAAAATTAGCAACGGTGTCTCCATTATATTAAAAAAAAAAAAAACGACATCTCCAACTCTACATGCGCATGCGATTGTCTACTTCAGACTGCAGTTGGCCTTGACTGCCACCGCCCTGTCGTCGCCGTACTGCCGCCCCGTCGGCGTCTGCCTATATAAAATAGTAAGTTTTGTTGCGTTCTTTTTTGTTTTGTGTTTTTTTGCTCGATCTGCTTCGTACTTAATAAAAACAGTAACTTTGTCTTGTTTTCTTCCTACTTATTAATCTGTACAGAACAAATAAGAGAAATAATAGTTTACAATCATCTAATTAGTCTCGATATGTTTGTGACAATTTTTGTTACTTACTATTATTGATCAGTAGAGTAGAATTGTTTGTAAGTATTTACACATGTATCTTACAATATATTTCTTCGTTTACGTACCTAATATGGTTTTTAAAGTATTTTATAGTCTGTGTCTTACAATATGTTTCGTCGTTTACAGATATAATCTATTTTTTACATAATCTGTTCACGCAAAATGTTTCTTGTTGCTATTTTTTATTCATATACATTGTTTGTGAATATAGTTGGTTTGTTATTTTTTAATATTTGTATTCTTTTCAGTCATAGATAACATGTCAGTCTATCAAGAAATTGTTAAGAACAATTATTTTTGTAAAAAAATAATAGTTTTTGAAGAATTTTTTTTTTTCCAGTTTTCGTTTAATAATATATGATTTTCCATTTTCATGTTTAATAATAATAATTTAATTAATAAAATAACAAAAGGGTATATATGTCAATTATGACTTATTCCATTCATTTACTACAATATTTTATCAAACAAACACTGGATTTAGAATCCTCATTCCATATTTCTCATATCAACCAAACAACATCATACATATTCCTAATTCCTATTCCTATTCCTCATTCCCTATTCCTTATTCTCATTCCACGAACCAAACAGCTAAGAGCACTAAAAATAACCCAACATACTTAAATAACATAACATAATAACATATTACATTATATTATATTATATTATATTATATTATATTATATTATATTATATATATGACTTATTTAATCTGAACTAAAATGCTTATTGCGATCTGTATCTGTTCTTCGAAGAAGATGGAGCATATAGCGGACGGGAACATATCAGGGAACGGTGCGGCAGGGAGGGCGGAGCAGAGCAGCGTAGGATAGAGCCGAACGAAGTGGAGGCCGGACGGAACGGGAGCAGAAGCAACCGCGGGCCGCGGCGGCTTCGATAGTCACAGGGAAGGGCGGTGGCGTCTGGGTAACCACTAACCTGCGGCAGTTGGTGTAGACAATGGCGCGCGGGAGCGGCATGTTGGATGTAGGCTTTTCTTAAGTCTTAATGGGCTTTGTTTTAAGCCCAATGAAACTGTGAATGGCAATTGTTGTCCAGGTTCAACGTATTATCATCAGAGAATTTTTTTTAACCCACTGTATTTAATGCAAAGTCGGCTAATTAGTGTTATATATATATATATATATATATATATATATATTATAAATTCTGAAGGAAAGATAATAACATAGTGAATGTGGAGTTGAAAATTTTGTTTTTTTTTTTTTTATGTTAATTAATGCATTTATAACAATTGAGATAATGGTTTTGTAGTTAGTAACTCCATAGCATTGATTGCACTAAAGAGCTGTGGGTTTTTAAGTTGCAATTAATCGCAATTAAAATTTCGCTAATTTTGAACCGTTCAAGATTCAATGTATACAATTAATCGAAATTAAAATTTCAGATCATTCAAGATTCAATGTATGCAATTAATCACAATTAAAATTTCCATGATTTCGAACCATTCAAGATTCAATGTATGCAATTAATCGCAATTAAAATTTCAGACCGTTCAATATTCAATGTATGTAATTAATCGAAATTAAAATTTCGCTGATTTTTAACAGACGCTTGACGCTGAGCCGGCGAACGAAGATACCAGGCGGTACGGGCGGCTGACGGTCTCAGTGGCAGAGCCATCTCTATCTCCGGTGAGATATCGACGATGGTCATTGAAGCCATATATGTCGAAGAATAGACACGTGACACGAATACGACGACCAAATGTAGCATGCGGTACGAGCATCTAAAATTTATTTGTGAATTTGGTCAATGGTATTTTATAATTCAAAATTTTCAGTCTTTCGTTTACTTTTTTAAAATTTTAGACTGATATTTTATTTAAAAATAGTGTTTCAACATATTACAAATAGACAATATAAATTTCATCGAATATTAGTTTAATTATACATATTTGGTAAGTCACCCCGCGCGATGCGCGGGAAATGCACCTAATTATTATAAATAGACATCAATCCACACATTTTAAAAAATCGAAAAATTACATCAATTATTCTCCTCCTGAAAATTCTCTCAAATTGTACAACTTACCCGCACATAATTTGCTTGTTGCTTACAATTATATATGCCGTTTTCGTTGGATTGCAAAAAAATTATTGTGTTCAGGTATGGTTTGGTTTTGCCGACGTGTTATGTGCATAACACGATTCGACAACACAGTTGTATCCTGGGAGGTAATCGCCTCATGTTAAACCTCATTGCATAGCCTGAGGGTGAAGTGAGGTGAAATTGCTTTAATGAGATTGTGATCCACACGAGCCTCAGTATAAATTTTACATATTCGGTTCAGTCGATTTTTACATATATTTTGGTTCGTTGTAATCTTGTATGCTAACTGGGATAATTACGTGTAAGTGGCAATTTTTTTTTTACGAATTATTGTTTATTCCTTGCATTTTCAAAATATTTCAAAATGATCCCTGTACTTTTACATGTTTACTTACTGAACAAATTAATGCTAAAAGTCTTTAAGGAAATTTCGTGTTAGTTTATCAGGGTAGTTGTTGAATTTATTTGTATGAAAACTAGTTGTTTTCATGTTCATAATATGGACTCCAACAACGGAAAAATGATGCAGTTCCCACAACTAGCGGCGTGACTCAGGCCGTTGAGGTGTCGAATGTGGGAACTAGATGGTGCTTGCACAGCCCACTGCTGAAGCTGTCGTTGTTGTTGCCGCTGCTGTCACGACTGCCCCCATGACTATCCCAACTGCTGCTGCTTCCACTGGTATTAATTTTACCACAAGAAGAGGTTTTAACTTTGATGCAGGTGTTGGATCGAATTTCGGATTCATAAACTTTGTTGGAGCTCCCATGACCAGATTTTGGAGCACATTCGGAGGAATGACCATGCCTCTACTAAGAAGAGCCCAAGTGGAAAACTTAAGAAGTTTGACGGGACGTAATTCAAAATATGGAGTGAGAAGATGAGATATTATGTGATTTTCCATGGCATGGGAAATTTCTCACTGAGCTACTCCCGCCTCTTGCACCAAGTGATCCCAGTTATTTCATGGCGTTAGAAGCATGAAAGCATTCATAGTTGTCTGACCGACTCGTTGTATCATGTTTACAGCCAGACGACATATTCAAGGGAGCTATAGACGACCCTTAATCAGAAATATCAGTCTGAACTGGAAGTCATCATCGATATCCACAAAGACGTTAGTCATAAAAAAATAACTCATCGACTAATTAAAATAGCCAACATCTACAAAGGATATTAGTCATCAAAGCTAACTCCTCGACTAATTAAAGTCACTGACATCTACAAATGACGTTAGTTATCAAAACTAACTCCTCGCCTAATTAAATTCACCGGCGTCTACAAAGGACGTTAGTCATCAAAACTAACTCTCCGACTAATTAAATTCGTCGACATCTACCAAGGACGTTAGTCATCAAAACTAACTCCTCGACTAATTAGAGTCGCCGACATCTACCAACGACGTTAGTCATCAAAACTAACTCCTCGACTAAATAGAGTTACTACCACAACTGCACAGCGATTATGAAGAAAATTCAAGTCGTCGTTTAAAGATATAAAGACGAATTCGATGCATATCGATTCCTTAAAAGTATCAACGAAAAACGTCTCGTGGACAATTGTTGGAACCTCCATAAAAACAAAGAAATTCGACATAAAAAAAACCACATATGAAGCAAGTGAACGGGAAATGATCTATGAGAGAGATTAAAAAGCGTCATCCCAAGAAACAAATGTGTCGTCCCAAAAGACAATTCTATAATGATAAAGTCATCAATCAATAGAGAGGGCGGCCTCTCCTAAAAAATTAAGGTATCAACACTAAGACGACAACTCTAAAAGAGAAAACCCTTCCACCTAAGGAAGAATAGGTGGTGACCTACTTGTCACATGTTAACATCCTACATTTTATCTCCTCCAGCCACAAAAGGCGCATGCTGCCCTAAAAGTGACTAATCAGAGAAGAGTAATGTCGCCACCAAAAGTCGTTTTAAGAAACTCTATAAATAGTAAGATGTCTACATTCATAATTAAGACTCCTACTTATTATAATTCACTATACTAATTTAAGTTCAGAGTGGAATCAGTGAAAAACCCTACCTATTCCCTCTTTCAAGTCCTGACTAAAGACCAATCCAGCCTAAGGAAGCTCAGAAGTTCAAGTCGGTGCCAAAAGGCGGGACCATGAGAGTAAACTCCAAGCTTAGCTAGACTTTTGTTATCCAACGCCTTCTATTAAATGATCTCTAGAGCGATGATTACACTTGCGTTTCTCTGATAAATAAAAATCATTCTCTACATTGACGCTCGCTTACTCGCAATGTCAGTTTGAAGTAAAAATTAGCTATTTTCGTTCCACAACTGTTACAGAGGAGGATCTATTTTATTATAATTAGTTTTAATCTATTAAGTTAATGAAGTAACCAATTAAACGGTCAATATGGAATATATATACCATAAAAATGTATATATAATGATCTAATATAATATAATAGATAATATATTATATTGCTCATTATATATATTATATAAATCTATATTCATAAATATATAATATAATATAATACATAGTATATTATATTGCTCAAAGTATATTATAGAAATCTATATTTATAAATATTATCATGCCATATATTGTAACATCAAAATATATTGTTAAATGATCCTTTTATGAAAAGGAAGAAGAAATGCTTTTGGGGAGTTATTATTACAATAAAGAAATTGAAGATATATATAACCCTAACTAGACTGATAAGCTTATATATTCCGCGCCTATAATAATGATGTTGAGAAAGGGAGGGAGGGAGTAAGTTGTCGTGGTTCTAAGTACGTAGTGTCGTATAGTGGCGCTACTTCCAGGAGCAAACCGTCCTAGCTGTCTCTTATCTCTGAATATATGTCTTATTGATTGGTGTGTATATATCTATATATATATATATATAGATACAAACCCTTGTCCTTCATCTTCTTCCTCATTACCCCTCTCTCACAGCAGTAGCTGTTCCAGATAGATAGGTTTCCAGCTTTATAGCTAGTTCTGTATTTGTTCATCATAAATATAGATATTAATATATGGGTTCATCTGGGGTAGTAGCTGATGTGTCAAATTATTCTGGGTGTTATGGTGGGATGGAGTTTGAAGACTACTTCCCATCAATGATAGTTAGAATGGGTGCTGAAGCGTTTATGAGTGAACTGTGCCACGGGTTTGAGCTGCTGATGGACTGCGACAAGGGTTTGATCACGTTTGAGAGCTTGAAGAGGAATAGCATGATGCTTGGTGTTGAAGAGATGAGAGATGATGAGATTATATGCATGCTCACTGAAGGTGATTTGGATGGAGATGGGAATCTCAGTCAGATGGAGTTTTGCATACTTATGTTCAGACTTAGCCCTTCATTATTAGATTCACACACCAGGCCAGCAGCATCAGCAACAGCAGCAGCAACATCAGCAACAGCTTTTCTTAGTGTTGTTTAATTAATTAAGTAGTTTCCTACTTAATTCACTTTCTACTTTTTCAGTATTATTATTATTATTATGTAGTAGGAATTGAACTAGCTAGAAATATGCATGGAGCGACTATCCATGCCTGCATACTAGTTTGTTTAATTAGTTGAAGAAGAAGAAGAAGTAGAATGAGTAGGATATATAAATAAATTCTAGCTTCTTCTTCTTCATAAATTAATTAATTAATCTAGCTTTACCTAGTTTCGTATCTTTATAATTCCCTGCTCATCATTCTGCAGCTGCTGTAATCTCATCATCATCAATCACTTCCATCACCTATTAATATATATCTACAAATTTTGTCTCACTTCTTTTTATTTAATAATGAGCTCTTGTTGTTGTTGTTGCAGATATATAATTAAACTACAACGTACTACTATATATATATATATAACACTTGTTTGAGACCACTCATCAAGTCATCCTCTACATCAGTTTTAGGTCTTAACCTTAATTAAAATGGTTAAGAACCTATAAACCGTTTGAAGTTTATCCAAAGTTGAAATTTGGTGTTTGAAGTTTTGAAATGTTAAAATGGACAATCACAAGTTTCATATTTGTTGAAATTTGGTGTAGTTGTGCATATTTTCATCTCCCTTAAATTATTTTCATCAACCCAGTCACCCACTCATAACCCACTCATTCTTTATTTTTCACAAATTCACCAAATTTTCCCAAAATTGAACATCCAAAAGATAAGGTTTCCAACAGAGTAGTGTGGGACAATTTCCAGCGACAACGGAGCGAGATTTACTTGTGCTGATGCGGCCAGATTCTTAGGTTATGGTCACGGCAAGGTGATGAGAAGGGAGCGTGCATGAGAGGTCGAATTTGACAGTCGGTTTCGTCGGGGTTAGCTTATCTAAAGTAATCACACCAAGACACCAAATTTCAACAAAAATAAAATCCGGACACTCCATTATAACTTCAGACACCAAATTTCAACATTGGTGAAACTTCAGACAGTTTATAGATTCTTAACCCTAATTAAAATCATGCTCAATTTGATAAAAACAAAAAAAGGTAATTAATATGTTGATAAAAATCAATAAATGTCTTACATATTTTGAATATAATACCACATCACTAGCTAGTTTAACAAAAAGCAGTCCATGCATATTTGGAGCCCTAGCTAGCTCGACTTCATTAATGATCCACATCTACCTTATAATAATACTATGTCAATGTGGATATAAGTGATGGGGTGACCCTTTTGGTTGTGAATGATGTAGAATATTTTTGCGCATTTAATATTGAAATCATATATATATAATATATATATATATATCGTCTACTTAGTAGCTTGATCATTTTGAGTAAAAATAAAATGTATACCCGGCCCCCATTATGTAGACAAAGAGACTGACTAGCTATTAATAATTAGAGAGAAAAAGGCAATGAATGAGTTGAGTTTTGCAGAAGCAATAATTAGGTAATTAATCCAAACTGATGATCAATGATAGCCAGATCGATATGTAGAGACAAACACAAGTCCATAAATTAGTTACTTCCAAACACATGGAAAGTACACAGAGCATTCCTTGTACATTTCCAGGAAAGTCTTTCACGTAGGGGGTATCATCTAATTTAATAAACATATCCATAATACTAGAGGACTTGTCTACATGCCCGTGATATATTATTCCGCATTATAAAATTATAAACCCTAGACACATCTACTATATTCAAACTGTACTGTGAAAACTATCAATTCACTAGCATTGTAACTGTAAGAGATTTTTTTTTTCCAAATAACACGTGAGAGATTTTCAAGAACATACATTGTGCACTTTGATGAGGGGGCTTTTCAAAATTAGATAGAGAATGAGGTGATTAATAATTGAGAATTGCTGGAGTATCGTGCGATTCCCATGCGAATATTTGTGACAAATTAAATATTTATTTATTATATATAAAATTATTGTTCCATTCTTTCAATATTGTTCTTTCTGTGCGATGGAGTATCTCTAGTTAAAATGAGTCATCGTAAAAGTTCAGATTAATTTACAATATACATTTAAATTATTATTATTTTGTCAATAAGAACACTTTCATGGGTAGTTTCTAGTTATATGTTATTAATTTACCATTGTTGAGAGTTTCTAGTTCCAATTATTATTAGTTTATATATAATAGTAATGATTAAATAATTAATATAAAATTGATCAACTTTGACGAATTCACAATAATTAAAAAATTAATTATATATTTATGATTTTGTACACATTATTTAATTAATCTGGTTTAACATTTGAATCTCATTTATTGATTTGTTCATTTCTGTATTTTAAAAATAAGTGAATATTTATTTTATCTATAGTGCTTTTTTTTTAAAAACAAAAAGTCATATTGTGAGTATGAAATTATGTATGTCCCGAAATAGAAGTGGAACTTGGTTTCCACTACTGGATAGAGATCTAATTTTACTATAGCATTTAATGTAGCAGTTCCATTTTGATAAGTTGGTAATAACAGTGATGTAGCCAATAATGTAAAGGAACTAGAACTCACAATTGAAAGTCTTCTAAACACATTTAACTGAATGAATATAAATTAATTATTTATATATGTTACATATTTTCCCTTTCATAAGTAAATAAATTTAAGTGTTTAAATTTGAATAATAATAATAAAGTTAAATGTAAGTAATAGAGTTAATATATATATATATATATATAATAACACAAATTCACAATATAACATATCCAACTATGTTATACATTACAATATCACCGACACTTAAAAATTAATTTTATTTGAGATAGGAACATCTACTTATGTTAGCTAACTAAGCTAAACCTACTTAACAAAATGGCCAACATGGGATCTTCATCTTCTTGATACTAACAAGGTCCATCACGTGATGTTCTTGATAGTAACAAGATTTTTTTGGGCCAAATAACATGTGAGAGATTTCAACTACATACAATTGCGCACTTTGATCGATGAGGTGATTTACAATTAGATCACCCTGATTAACGTAGGAAAGTGTCTATGATAATTGATAACTACATAATAGTGTTGCGGTTAAATGCTTTATACTTTAACTAAATGTCACCCACCAATAATCACATAAATATATTTATAGCCAGTTACGCTTTATTCGATACGTGTAAAAATTAGTTTAAATTGTCTAGCAATTTTTATTATAGATGCTGCTTTTATGATGAACCCCACATAAAACCTTGCAGGAACAAGAAAAAAATTAGTTTTTATATATTTTTATTTTTAAAAATATTTACTATTTATGGTATTGAACTTCATTTATTTATATGGTATATATATGGATGACCTCATTTGTAACCGTACTTCAATTATTATTCTTCCAGAGAATAAATATTACAGCTAGCTAGGAATATATTGGATGAGTACTAGAGGGGTATTGTAGGAAGAGAACCGAAAAAATTCGAGAAACCGAAGAAATTCGAGAAATATGATATTTATTTATTTTTAAATATTTTATTATTTTATCTTAAATAACCTACTTGACATTTTACAAGTTTAAATGATTAAATTATTTTCTAATGTATTGTAACAAATTTTCTTTATTTATTTTAAATTACCATTTTTAGTATGTGTGACTATTACGCAGCATGATAAGAGAATTTTTGTTTTGAAGAAAATATAATTTTTTCTAAGACCATCTAATTTTAGCAAAACAAATTCAAGCAACAGTTGAACGGAAAAAAAATAAAAATATATTCTAGGAATATATATATGGGTAATAAAAATACCATTTTTCTAATACTATATTAATTAAATATATAGTACTTTTAGAGGTCTCATTAGGAATCTGCTAAGTACGTTGAAACTCACTAGGAAAAGACATTGTTTCACTCAAAACAATATGCATTTACACTCGCACTCTTTCTACTACTATTTTAAATTTATTTACAGATCTCACTAGGAAAATGCGTAATGTTTCACCTAATTAATATATTTTTTCGATCCCACCATGTAGAAGAATTATTATACTATTATAATTTGTAAATGTGAAAATCTTGAAGCAAAATGTTCCGAATAAAACTCCAGGGTTAAAAGGTATTTTGGTGTCACATGTTTGACATGTGTAGGTTTTTTGTGTTATATGTTTAATTTTGTAGGCTTTTGGTGTCAAATATTTGAGATGTTTTATGTTTTTTGTGTTTCTGTTAATCAATAGTTAGTTTGACCGTTAAATACTCTTATTTTGTTCAATTTAGTCCTCAAATTTATCTTTTAAAATTTAATATTTATAATTTAGTCTCTATTGTTTGCTCAAGTCACCGTCCAAGGCCGCCGCCCACCACCTACCACCACCCCAATTGAGGTGGCCACCACCAATTGGGTGGTTTTCGGCTCCAAGTAGTGGTGGCCGGTGCCGTGGGGTAGTGGCCGGCCCGTTTCGTGGCGGTCAGCGGCTTTGGTGGTGGTGGGTGGTGGGCGGCGGCCTTGGACGGTGACTTGGGCAAACAATATGGACTAAATTGTAAATATTAAATTTTAAAAATATAAATTTGAGGACTAAACTGAACAAAATAAAATTATTTAACGATCAAACTAACGGTTGACTAACGAAGACACAAAAAACATATAACATCTCAAACATATAGCATCAAAAGCTTATAAAATTAAACATACGACATAAAAAATATGTGGCACCAAAAGTACATTTAACCCTAAAACTCCACCTACCTAAGTTAAGCAATTTCATAATTAACCATCATCTCTAACATGAAAAGTTACGTGTACACATACATGTCGATCAAAACACCAAAATATCCTTTATTTTCTTCTTAAGAAAATATCACAAAAATGTTTTCGATGAACCACGTTTAATTAAACACAATAAGACATCAACTAATGTCAATCATTCACCGCCTCTGTCTCTCATTCTGTCTTCCTATATATATATATATATATATATATACAGATTAAGTATTGTGCTCTTCTCTATATCACTGTTGCGCACCACGAGAATGGAAGCCACGCCACGTACATTGCTTTCCGTGGCACTAACTAATTTCCCTAGAGACCCTTTTTCCTTTATATATGAAATAAGAACTATTGTATTATTGTACGAAGAACTTTTGACATATATATAATAATAAAAACCTTATTTTTGTTTGTTTAAGTGTCTCAGTGCTATTGGCAAAAAAAAAAGTGTCTCAGTGCTTGATTTATTTTTGTTAGCACGTTTGAGTTTTGGGAAAATGAATACTAAAACTAATTTATACATTTGTGGTCTAATCCAATTAATTACATCGTGTCAGTTGTAGCATAATGAACAAATTCACCTAAAACCGAAATTTTAGAAGAATTTTTTTTTATAAAACTATATAAATTATTTAACTACCATTTATAATTTTCGGAAAAATGAAAAAAAAAAACAAACAAACAAACAAAAAAAACCCTGAACTGCAATTTCCGAATTACGACACTTTCAAAAATAAAAATAAAAATTGGAAGACCTTTTTCAAATTGAGCTTTATTTGTAGGACAAATTAACAAGTTTTTCCAACATTTTGTCATACATTTGAACTACTTATATATATATATATATATATATATATATATATTTGTGTCAGGCGGTCCTTCATTGACTAACTGCCGTTTGAAGAGTCTAATTTACTATCGTTTTTTTTATAATTATTATTATTAAACTGAAGACCATCATTCCCAATAGATACCCACCCTTTCGACAACGCTGGAGACTTATTACTATGAGTTAGTTCTTGGATGTCCAACTTATGTTAAAATCCATATAAGTTATTCAGGTCCAAACATTTTAAGGTCACGTTCCACTACATTCCATACTAATAAACCAAGATAAATAATAGCACGTGCTTTATAGCTATCTCTAGTTACCATTAAGAAAAATATTTATTCAAGCACAGAGTATTACTTCTAGGATAGTGTGGATTAGAATCTCAAAGAAACTACTCGATAAACGTACAAGCTCTTTTGTTCCCTTCAAAAGCGTACACTTCCCCAACAATCTTATCCCTTGAATAATTTGTGGAATAATAATATCAGTTGGATATGATTTTACTATATAGGCATTGTTACATATCTTGTATTAAAGGGCCAAGCACGCTGGTACATGATCGGTACCAACTAGCAGAAAAGCTCGTAGGGCGTCTTTATATGGATGTAATGTGGGATGTAATCTTACATTATGTCTCACATTACATCCACATTATGTTGTTTGGTTAACCAAACGACGTAATATGCATTGTAATGTAATTAATGTCCAGTGTAATCATTACGTCCAAACTTTATTCAACGTAACGTGAAATTACATTAAGAAACGGATGTAATGTGAGATTACGTCCAACATTACGGATTGTTATTATTTTATTATTATTTATTAAATAAAGTATTTATACTATCTATATAGTTTATTATGATATTATACTGTTATTATTATTAGCTTTTATTGTTTATATACTTTTTTTGTCATTATTTTTAATATACTTCATAACTCATTATTATAATAAATAATAATGCACATGATGTTCGTATAAAATGAGTAAGTCTTTTTCGTTCCATTTTTATGAAAATTATCTTAACTATATACAATGTTTTAATAAATAGAACTTTAGTAGTTGTGCGTATTGAGTTTAAATATTTAGTCTTTAGAATTCATAAATGACTATAGTATTAACCACACACATAATCTTAAGAAGTTAGTTATTGTCAAAATATATATTATTTTAAATTTTATCATATTAAGATATAATATACTCTCATATATATTAATAAAGTAATAACAAAGCCACATTACAACACATACCAAACACTGTAATCTGACATTACATTCCACATTATAGCACAACCAAACACTATAATTTAATATTACATTATATAATGTTCACATTTTAAGTAATCTCACGTTACGTCCATCCAAACGACGGTAGTGTCATGTTTGTAGGCCCCACAGCCCATGGGCACATTAATTTGATCCCGCTGTAGTCCAAAGTCCAAACATTAACTCATAGCTTATCGTGTGAACCAGCTTTTCATGCATACGACTCGGTACAAAAGCCACAATATGGAACGTATCACCCTGAAAGATATAGGTAGTTTTGCTTGCTGACTTCATTGATAACCATGTCAATGAGCATGTGGTTAGGACATTCTACAATGCAATTTACTGCGGTGTAAAAAGAACTATCACTTGGTGAACAATTCCATTTTTTCATTACATAGCTCGTTGAATAAGGCCAAGAGGTATTCACCTTATCTATCTATCGGTTCGAAGAATTTTAACATTTATGTCTAAGTGATTCTCGGCCAGATTCAGTAGCTTATACAACACTTGAGTGCATCGGATTTATGAGTATCAAATAGAGTCATAATCAGTCATGGGCTTGATTCCAAACACGGCCTCTCCATGTGAGCATGTCTGACTCAGGCTCGAGCATGGGTAAGCCCCTTTTCTAGGTGATAGGTAACACTTTTCAACCTGATACTTCTAAAAATAAAAATACCAAAAGTTGATACTTCTAAAGTCACTTGCCGATAGTTGATGTCCTTAAAATGGTATTCTCTCTTTATGAGAACTAAACATAAGTATACATGAATTCACAAACTGGAATGGATTCAGATCTCATGCCCTACTTTCCATGCCCAAGATTGCGTCTCATCGTTACGATTTCACCACGTGTTCTGAGTGTAATTAATTTTGTAGTTTTTTTTTTTTTCTAAAACTCTATTAATAACTTACGGAGGGAAGTTTCAGGACCACCCTTATTTTGTGTGCAGTTGCGCAAGTATTGTAATAGGAGTCCGATCCAATCAAACCATAAATCAGGTTGGATTTTGGAACCTGACTTGCAAGACATTCAACGAATCGACTCCATAATAAAATTAGGTTTCAATCATGAAAAGTATATTTGCTTTTTACTTGCTGTATTACGTTAACAACGCAAATGCCTTAATTACAGCACGCTGTTAGTGTTGCCTTTGATTAGTGGTTGAATAGGGGAAATTAGTGGGTTGAATGCTGCCGCATTTGCGAGAGCTTGAGAGACAAAGGAGCATTGCCGTGCTTTTGTGGGAAATGGGCTTACTAATTAATTTCACACCTTTCGGGCGAAAAAATAACTATGGGCTTCGTTTTGCTTATGCTGGTCCCACTGAACACCATTCGATAGTTTATTATGTCAATTTAGTTCCTCTAAAGTTTGGCTCAATATCTTTTCTATTTCTTCAGGAGAAAACGTTATAGCATCAATAGATTGATTTATGCTCAATTGCTTCTAGATTACAGAGCAATAACGAATAGAGGAGAAAAAGATGGCATGCCTAATAAGATAATCATGCTAAACGTAAACAGACATTATAAATAGGACGAATATAATAATTTCAAAATGGCATGCTCAGGTTTTAATTAAAGACAATTTTCCATCATTGTTCAAAATAGCTACTAATTGTTCCAAACAGTAAAAAACTAAAATCCAAAACCTCTCGCCACCACATGCAAAAGTAGCATCAAGCATAAAATCCTAGCAGCAACACATTAAACCAAAATAAGATAAATACTGCAACCCGAGAGACTCACAACACGGTGATTGTGCCTCCTCACTTCTTCTTGGCAGCAGATTTGGTCACCTTGGCACCTGACGGGTCCTTCTTCTCCACGCTCTTGATAACACCAACAGCAACAGTCTGCCTCATGTCCCTAACAGCAAAACGTCCCAACGGCGGGTATGCAGAGAAGGTCTCCACCACCATGGGTTTGGTCGGAAGCATCTTAACCATACCAGCATCTCCGTTCTTCAAGAACTTGGGCTCCTTCTCAATCTCCTTACCGGATCGCCTGTCAATCTTGGTCAAGATCTCACCGAACTTAACAGCAATGTGGGAGGTGTGGCAGTCCAGCACTGGAGCATATCCATTTCCGATCTGTCCTGGGTGGTTCATGATGATGACTTGGGAGGTGAAGTTTGCTGCTTCCTTTGCTGGGTCATCCTTGGAGTTGGATGCAACGAAACCACGCTTGAGATCCTTCACAGCAACATTCTTAACGTTGAATCCAACGTTGTCACCTGGGAGAGCCTCGAGGAGTGCCTCGTGGTGCATCTCAACAGACTTGACTTCAGTTGTCAACCCAGTTGGTCCAAAGGTCACAACCATACCAGGCTTGATCACACCAGTCTCAACCCTACCCACCGGCACAGTTCCAATACCACCAATCTTGTACACATCCTGAAGTGGGAGACGCAGGGGCTTGTCCGAGGGCCTCTTTGGCTCAGAGATCTGGTCAAGAGCCTCGAGAAGAGTTGGTCCCTTGTACCAGTCAAGGTTGGTGGACCTCTCAATCATGTTGTCTCCCTCAAACCCAGAGATGGGAACAAAGGCAATTTTGTCAGGGTTGTATCCAACCTTCTTGAGGTAAGAAGACACCTCCTTAACGATTTCATCGTACCTAGCCTTGGAGTACTTAGGGGTGGTAGCATCCATCTATTCAAACAATATTGTATGGTAAATGTATCAGTTATCAACATCATAAACAAGTAAAAATGGTAAAATCAATGATAAGAAAGTTATGTAATACCTTGTTACAGCAGCAAATCATTTGCTTGACACCAAGGGTGAAGGCAAGGAGAGCATGCTCACGAGTCTGACCATCCTTGGAAATACCAGCTTCAAAACCACCAGTGGTGGAATCAATGATGAGAACAGCACAGTCAGCCTGGGATGTACCCGTGATCATGTTCTTGATGAAATCTCTGTGGCCCGGAGCATCAATGACAGTGCAGTAGTACTTGGTGGTCTCAAACTTCCATAGAGCGATATCAATGGTGATACCACGTTCACGCTCTGCCTTCAGTTTGTCAAGGACCCACGCGTACTTGAATGACCTCTTGTTCATCTCAGCTGCTTCCTTCTCAAACCTCTCGATCACACGCTTGTCAATACCTCCAAGCTTGTAGATCAAGTGGCCAGTGGTGGTCGACTTTCCAGAGTCGACATGGCCAATGACCACAATGTTGATGTGAAACTTTTCCTTACCCATGCTGGATTACTGTTCAACAAGATAAGAATTTAGCGTGTTAAAAACTAAAAAGAACATCGCAGTTCAGATATCAAGGATACTGAAGACAAATGATTAAGAATCAATTAATCATCCAGAAAACAACAAATTCGATATGAGATTCAGATCAATGATTTTTAGCTATAACTAGCAACGCTAAAAGGTATAATTGCAACGCTGGAATAAAAGGCAGGGACAACATTCAGATTGTACTTATCCAAAGGAAGATTCAAATAATCACATAGTATTCCCTGGAATACTAAAGGGAACAACAGGAAAAAAAAAAAGGTAATAGTTGAAATCATGGAGAGAACGAACAGATCAGCCAGGTATCTCAGCTAATTTACCAGATCTAAATGAACGAAATCTCGACAATTATACAATTCAAATTCAAATACAGGTTATTTCATCGTCAACGACTACGCCTATCTCAAATCATCATCCAATCAGGAGAGGCTTCTCAAAAATCTAGTTTGTACGATCTGTCAACATATGTCGAAAATATTCTACTATTGGACAGAACATGGCGCACGAATCTCACAATATTCATATTATCAATGAATCAATTATAGCCACAACATCTGCGAATCTGCTGGTAACCTATCGCAAACTTGAATCGTAAATTTAAAAATAAAATAACAGATCAATAAAAATCATCATCTGATCTGAGGAGATAAAGAATGAATGAAAGCTAACCTTGACAAATCGAGAGTAAGAGAAGCAGCGAGAGATGAAGAGGCAGTCTCTAGGAGGAAAGTGATATAAATCCATTGGGAGCAATGGCTATATAAGCAGCTGAGAAAACTAGGGTTTCTTTCTATGCCGTCAGATTCTCAGTGTGGCCTTTCCATCTAACGGACTAAAGTATATCAGACGAAGTCACTCATATTTTTTTTTTTTTTTTTGCCAACAAGTCACTTTTAATTGACAATACCAATTATGCCCCCTTTCTACCAAAAAAAAAAGACAATACCAATTATGCCCTCGTTTCCTACCGACCACACGCCACGGGCCACTCTAGGGTTTCACGCTGAGGGATGAACCTACACCGTTGGATTGGAATCAAACGGCTCTAGTTAAGGCGACGACTTAAGAGAGCGTCATTGCAATACGATGACTCTGGGAAGTGCTCTGGCGGCTGCTGAATTATGATTGCCTAAATCGTACTTAGCATTAATAGGGTTCTTTAAATGTGGGATCGTGTTTTTTTAAAATGTAATAATAGTGTATGAAAAATGTTTTTTTCTTGCTGATAATAATATATTAATAATAATAATAATAATATAAAAAGAGTTGTTATTGATATCAAATCAAGCTAGATAAGCAAAAGAAGAAGGATGTTAGTGATGATCTTATTTTCATACTAGGTGACTGAACTGTGTTGCGCGATAGGTAATTTCAAATATTAATTTTTTTATTAAATTGTTTGGATATTGCAAAAATTCAAATTTGATTTTGATAATTAAATTTGTTGATTTGTGTTATTCGAAATGATTTATTCAATGCAAATGAAAAACCACTAAACCTATTTTAAATTATATAATTCTATATTAGTCATACTCAACGGGTTTGGACATTTTTATATTTGTTAATTAATAGATTTACACATATGATATTACTATATTTTTTTTTTACCAATTCAGACAATAAAATATTAAAAACATACTTACAACAAAATAGTTCTCTTAATTATATTAAATAGTTATAGTATCTAATAGATTTTTTATATATTATTTACACAATTTTGATAGAAATTTATACGTTTAGTTGAAAATTAAAACTTTAATTATATTTCAGATAACAATTATAAATTTAATTTCTTACTTAAGTGGAACATAATTATCTAATATATAATTTCATAAAAAATGGATAATATGGATTTCTGACAAATATTTGCAAATATACGAAATTTCTAACGGATACCAAATAATGAATATTAATAAAAATAATATTTTTAATATATAATTAATAATGTAGATTATTTAATAAATTAATTAACAACTCTATTTTAGTAATTCGTTGTCATGAATCACATATAAAAACTAACAGTCACAAAGTTAGATACAGTTGATAAATTTTAATAGGTAGGGTGCTACTTTAAAAAAAAAAATCACATTTGATTATTTTTTTTCAAAATATACAAAAAAAAAAGGTTATATATCCATTTTATTAACTAAAATATATATACAAATTATGAATGTGAAAAAATTATGTCTCAATGTGTAATAAATAAATAATAAGATAAAATAAATGCAAATCGCTTTTTAGTCATATACTATATTTGTCTAATTTATAAGATTAATATTTTCAAATGTAACCTATTTCTAATATTATTTTAATTGATATTATTTAACTTAAATTTTTAGAAGAAATAATTTGTAATAAATACATTACTTATTTGATAAAGTAAATAATAATAAATCACACTTGAGTTTATTTTGTAAAAACAAATATCAAGAAAAGTAATATTTATATATTGATTATATTTACTAAAAAATATTATATAATTTTATTTTAATTTTATATTTTTATTAACTTTCTTATTATTATTACTATTATTATTATTATTATGATTATTTTCTCTGTTTTCTTTTGAGAATCATATGTATTTTTTTTTACATTGAATTATTTTCTTCGTTCAGTTTAATGTTTCTTAGTTTTTATGTTTTTCAATTTTATAAATTTATAAAAATAATTATAGATATTAATTAATTTCTAAAATATCCAATCTATTTCATTTTTATATTTTATCAACTTACTTAAATAAAATTAAACAACTTTTCTTTTTCTCTATATGCATTTTAATGAATCTACTTTTATAATAAAAATTTACAGAAGTAATTTTACTTATGTAATGACTACAAATATTTCAACTACAATACATTTATTCAAAATTGTTATATTTTTTATTCTTTTATTTACCCACTATAGTACAACTTATTTGTAAGGAGTGCAAAGCTTATGTTTTTCTATTGTTAGTGTGGAACATTAAATTTTACCTATTTTATAATATATTTTTTTAAGTTAATGAGAAATTTTGGATTAAATCTAGTGATCTATATGATTTTTTATCCTCTATATACATTTTATTTTTATTATATATATATATATATATATATATATATATTTGTATTTATCCAAATATAATTTTAATAAGTATAATAGGAGAAAATGAAGCATAATTAATATTATTTTAATTTTTTAGTAAATTATTAATTGACGTTGTTATGTAACTTACTTACTAATTGTAACTACCTTAAAAATTTGATTTATGAATATATAATCAAAATAGAAGTGAAGATGTTTTAAATAACCACATATTTTTAATTTAAAAAACAATAATGAGTGACATGCAGGGTCGGCCCAAACAAGTAAAGCTTGAACTTAGGCATCCAAAATATTGGGCCTCAGTTTTTCAATTTATTATTAATTATGTTTTTTTTATTCCAAAAATAAGTTTTTCAATTTCGTTGCTATTAGGAAGTTGTTATTATTATTATCACCAATAATTGCTGTAATAATTTTTCCTAAGAAAAGGTATGCATTTATAACTTCCTAAAATAACGGATTTATTACAATAGTATCCTCATAATTTAATGAAGATATTATAATCCGAATTTACAAAATTACAATAACTTTCTAATTCGCAAAAAGTTCTCATATTTTTTTTATATATATATTCATTAATATCAGCCTAATTTTAGTTTCCAACCACCTAATTAAGTTAGGATTGACAGTTTGAAAAGAAAAAAAAAATCATAAAATCATCATTCTTCATTCAGCCAAATAAATCACAATATTTTTCTTTCTTATATGAATAATAATAATTTTTACTTCATTGAGATTTTTTTTACGTCGATAAAAATAATTCCGACCTCTACGAGCCCTATTTTTATTGAATAATATTTACTTGTATCATTATAAAATAATAAATATCCATTTAATCTATTTAAGATTACAAAAATTGTAAATGGAAAAAAAATATGGTAAACTTTAATGAGTATTTTCTTTTAATTTTTTTGCCACTCTTTTGAAAAATCTAAAAAAAAAAAAAAGAAGAAGAAGAATATACATATTATACATCAAAGTACAGCCAATTGATTAAAAAAAAGTATTAAATGAAAATTTCGGTTTAGACTTCAACATTTGTTTTGACGGTCCTAGCTAGTTACATGAGGCATGCATTATTTTAATGTTTAATTAAAAAATGAATTGTCACAAGAAAATAATATTATTATAACAACATGATATTAGTTTGTTGAGTTGGATGAGAAATGGGTGAACCCAAAACCAATGATATCGTTTTGTTTGCTTCCTCTATATCTATTTTATATGAATATGGGTGTGAAGTTTCCGTGTTGGTGGTAAACCAAATAAAGAAAACTGGACCCATCACACCATCTCATTGTATAATGGTCTCAAAATATATCTACATGCAAATCATGTGCACTTCCTAATTGACATCCAACAAAATAAACCATGCAACCAAATTATAGAATAAAGACACATGTCTACGTTTACGCCTTTCCTTTGGCTGCACGTTCTAATCAGATATATATATTACATGCCCAGTATCTATATCTCATCGTGCATTATTATTATGATCTTAATATTTGTTTTGGATGTAATTAATTTTATGGGGGTTTGATGAATCATAAAATGAAAATATTAAATCTAATGACATGTATCAAATTTTTAATAAAAGTACGACCTGAAACAGAAAAAGTGGATCACGAGATCTGAATATGTTCCGATCCTCCCATATCCTTCAATTCATAGATCTTTTAATATCATATAACATTTGTTATTTATTTAATAGCCGCCGTTGTTGTTGTTGAACTAACTTCTTCTGTTGATATGAAATTGTTTGGACATGCACACGAGCTGCTGCCGCTGCTAAAATAAGTAAATTAGAAGGATCTTTCTCGCTCGAAAAGGAAAGAAAGAAAGCTACGAGATAGAATGGCACTTGTATAAACAATTACCATTGATATAATGATAACTGACATCTATATATATACTTTTTTTTTAAATGAATTATAAATCTCTCTAGATGATTGAATTGAATGGATATTATAATATATATCTTAACGAAAGGCGCAGAAAACCAACATTGAGAATACATACATATATATCAAACACTTTTACATAATAATTTATTATTATACATCCGATCAACTCTTGAGAAAGAAAATATATATAAATATATATGATAGTAGAAGGAAGGATAAAATGTGATTAATTAGGTCCTTTTGTTCTTGCTTCCCAGCAACAAAGAGAAGTAAAACAAAATCCTAAAGAAGAAACCCCAAGCCACAGTTATCCAGAGGCAGCTCCACTTACTGAGGTCAGTTATCCCCTGCTGCTGCAGAATGTCTGCTCCGGTGGTCAAGCAGGTGCTGCTGGTGATCTGCATTCCAAGTGTGTTGCTAATGGAGCTCAACAAGCTCAGCTTCACTGAATCAGGAACAGCCCCTAGCGGTGTGTTGTCGAATATCTGTGTTCCTCTAATGAAACACTTCGAAGGATCCTGTTATAAATAAATAAGTATATATTAGAAATAGATATATTTTCAATATTTTTTAAATATATATTTATTCTTTAATACCTGGAACTCATTGAGTAACACAGCCTCGTAAGGGTATTTGACCAAAGAGATATAGTGAAACCAAATCCAGTAATCCGGAATCCTGTCTCGGTTAATGAAGAAGCCGCTGAAGAGAAGGAAGTACGCCAGAATCGCGACGACGATGGTGTACCCTAACATCACATGCGGGACTACACCGGATAAAAATGTGACGAACGAACTCCCGGCCCAAAACGAGGCGAAGATGATGAGGAGGTAGAAGAAGAAACCGGAGGTTCCTCCGTCGAGGCCGACCGCCCAGAAAGTGGTGGCGGAGAATGCAAATGATAGGAATATTAAGGAAGGTAAAACGACTAAGGAGTGGGAGAGGACATAAGAGGATCTTCTGTAAGCATTATAGGCGGTTTCTCTCATGAAGATGTATCTCTCTTGGAGGAACACCGGTAAGGCGTCTGCGCAGGTGTAGAATGTTGTGGACATTGCAAATGCTATGAACCCTAGCCTCTCCTGCACTCCTTTTGGTGAGTTGTCCAGTTGCCAGAACATGGTTGCCAGTATGAAACCTGTAACCATTCAAAACGTATGCCATTCTTTCTTTAGTTTATTTATTAACAACTCAAATAAAATTTAAGGGTTAATAACCAAAACGCTAGCTGAATTTGATTTATTTACAAATTGCTACCTGAAATTCTAATT
The DNA here is from genome assembly GCA_036873135.1 of Clarkia xantiana subsp. parviflora. Taxonomy (NCBI): domain Eukaryota; kingdom Viridiplantae; phylum Streptophyta; class Magnoliopsida; order Myrtales; family Onagraceae; genus Clarkia; species Clarkia xantiana. The sequence continues at coordinate 10,856,085 of JAPTYO010000004.1, forward strand.
TATGAGAAAATTGTTGCATTTGTTATATTTTACGTCAAATTAAACAAAAAATGAAGATTTTTCCGACAACAAGATGGTCTTTGATGTGTTAATACGAATTAAAGACTTAGTTGAAATAATTGCCGAGAATAACTCTGGCATTCTACGTGCCTAGGACTGTTACCTCGTTTACATCAAATTGGACAAAAAATGAATATGTTTCGGCCGGTCTTTTAATGTGTACCTATGATGAATTAGAAAATAGATTGAAAGAAATGTAACGAAATTCCTTCAATTGGTCCTTCAATTTGATTTCCACCAATTTCAATTGTGTCTATCAATTGAACGTCCAATTGAATGTATTTTACTGCAATTTTTTTTTTAAATTTTTTTAGCTAATCTATATTGAATAGCCATCAAAATACCTTACATGTATGAAACATACTCATTTTCTATCCAACTCGACATCATAATAATATTAAAGTTCTAATATTGATTTGTAATTGATTTAAAGTTCAGTAGGTAGAGATTTATAAACCCTAAAATTTACTAAAATTAATAAGTACATCACTAACCTGTGACAAGGACTGCACCGAGACGGATCCCGAACAACTCCGGCATTCTACGTGAGTTTGTAAACGATCTCTTTGAGAGCACAACCATTTCTTTCCAGAAAGGATTCGCAAAGGTTGGAACTAAGGAGTTGGTTGTGGTGATGGAGTCATGAGGGCTGCTGTTGGCTCCCGACACGAGCTTCCCACGTGAGATACTTGCACTGATGGCTTCCTTCAAGGAGAATCCGTACTTTCCAGGCTGGATGGTGGTTCGTGTGTGCTTTGTGGTTTGCCACTTCCTGTTGAACTCAACTAGACTGTCTGTTCCGCCATTGGAGCCCTCAAGCTCTCTTATCCTATCCAACGCAAACTCCGTCCGGTTCTCGTTTTCAGGGATATCGTATCCGAATTCCGAGAAGAAGAGCGGCAGATTTGACGGCGGTCCACTGTAGACTGTTCGTCCTCGGGAGAGAAAGAGGAGGCGGTCTAAGAGACCTAAGATTCTGTAACTGGGTTGGTGAACCGTCATGACGACGATACTTCCGCTCTGAGCGATTCTCTGCAAAACCTTCACCACCATGAAAGCGCTCGTGGAGTCGAGCCCGGAGGTGGGTTCGTCGAGGAAGAGGATGATGGGGTCGTGGATGATGTCGATTCCGATGGAGACTCGTCGCCGCTCACCGCCGGACACCCCGCGGTGGCCCTCGTCGCCGATGACCGTTTTGGCGGCGTTGCGGAGGCCGAGCTGGTCGATTAGGGCTTGGACGCGGTGGCGTTTCTTGGACTTGGATAAGGTGCGGGGGAGACGGAACTCAGCGGCGAACATTAGGGTTTCTTCAACGGTGAGCATCGGGAAGAGCAGATCGTCTTGCATGACGTAAGCAGATATCACCTTCAGAAGCCGAGACTCCAACGGTTCGCCGTTTAGGGTGATTGTGCCCTTGAGCTTCCCTTTGGCGATTCGGTTGGCGAGGGCGTCGACTAAGGTGGATTTTCCGGATCCACTTGCGCCGAGAACGGCTAAGATCTCTCCTTCTCGGGCCTCGCCGGAGATATCGTTCAGCAGCAATTTGGTCCGGCCCGGCGGCGCCGGCGGCGGAGGACCGGCCACCTTAGGTGTCCGCCAGCCGAGCTTGCGGCGGATCTTGACGCTGTAGTTCAAGTTGTCGAACTGGAGGACGAACGGGAAGTCAGTGCGAGTGGCCGCCGGAGAGTGGTGGTCAAGAATCTGGAGAGCATGGTGGACTGGGGTCTCGTTGCCGTCGCCTGTGGAGTCCTTGCTGACGTCGCCGACTTGCTTGAGGAGCTGGCCGAGAGTGGGGGAGGCCGCCGCCGTAGAGCGGTGGTAGTCCATGGAGTTGTTGACAGAGAAAGGAGGACGAAAAGAGTTAGAAGGTGGTGGGTGAGGAGATAGATCCGCAGACATAATACGGGACATTTATATTAAATTTGTTTGGAAGGGAAACCAAAAGAGTGCTTCTTTGTATATTTGTGATATAGATACATACACAAATATAACGCAGAAAAAAATGTCGTTTTCGATCGGGGAAATTGGTTTAGCAAAACCAAAAATAAGAAGAAAACAGGGTTTGTATCATAATGGGGAAGAAGAGGAAGAGAGATGATAATGTGTTATAGGACAAGACTGATATGATTGTTATATATATATTAATCGCAATATAAATAGAATAGCATCACCAAAATACATGGATAGATAGATCATAGATAGATGGATACTGGTGAAAGAGAGGTGACCTACACTCGCCTAATTCTTCCTTCCCTTGTATCATCATCATATTAATGTTTATACGTTTTTCTTTCCTACTAAACTTTCATACGTCCGCCACGTGGTTCCGTTGGTCACACTGCGCATTTCCTAGCTATCAAATTTGACCTAAAAACATTTTTGCAACTAATTTTTACTATATCAATGGTTCCAATTTAAATATAGGGTTAAGAACCTATAAAAGGTCTGAACTATCACCCATGTTAACGGGAGAAGTCTGAAATTTAAATAGTTAATAACAGAGGTCTGAAATTTCAACTTTGTTGATTTGAGGTTTTCCATCCATTTTTAGGGTTAAATTTAACAGAATTGTGTGAAATGACATTTTTGCCCCTTTAATATTTTGTTTTATTTAATATCTTATTTAAGGAAAATGTGAAATGACAATTTTACCCCTAAAATCAAACTAAAGCCACCCAACTCCGGCCGCCACCACCCACCACCACCCGACTCCGGCGACCACCACCCGACTCCGGCGACCACCACCTCGACTCCGACGACCACCACCTCGGCTCCGGCGACCCGACTCCGGCCACCACCTCATCAAAAAAGCTCCGATCGGAGCCAAAAAGCTCCGATCGGAGCCCAATCGGGGCCGGTGGCTCCGATTTTGGCCCAATCGGAGCCTTGGTGGTGGTCGCCGGAGTACGGTGGTGGTCGCCGGAGTACGATTGGTGGTCGCCGGAGTACGATTGGTGGTCGTCGGAGTACCGTGGTGGCTTCAAGGGCATTTTGGTCTTTTCACTCCAAGCATGTGAGTGGCACACTTGATAGAAGGGCATTTTTGGAATTTTTTTTTCTGGTCACATGCCAAGCATGTGACAAACTTCCGTTAGTTTTAACGGAAAAAACTAACGGAGACCGTTGTTATCAACAAAACAGAAATTTCAGACCTCTGTTATTAACTTTTTAAACTTCAGACCTCTCCCGTTAACATGAGTGATAGTTCAGACTTTTCATAGGTTCTTAACCCTTAAATATACGATTAAATGATATTTTGTGTTTATATATTTGATTGAAGTTGGTTTTGATGTCACTTTAGATTTTTGCTGTTATATGTTTGTATTTTTTTAGACTTTTGTGCATTCGTTAGTTTTACTCTTAAGTATCATTGTGCAAATCACGTAATTTTCTAGTAAGTTCATTTTTGCACAATTTAGTCTTATTATTTTATTCTGTCAGCCACTTTTCTTCCCGCCACTGCCCAAGTCCGTCAACCACCACCAATCGGAGCCGACAACCACCAAATCAGGACCGGCTACAACCAGATCAGGGTCGTCCACCACCAATCAGGGTCGACCACCACCAATTGAGGTCAGCCAACAACCAAAACCGACTACCACCGATTGGAGACATCCGGCCCCGATCTGGGTCCCAGAGGTCCTAAAATGGAGCTATGTGGCTCCGACCAGAGCCAAAGATGGCTCAGTTGGAGCCCTCTGTGGCCACGATTGGTGGTGGTTAAACCCGATTTGGGGGTAGCCGACCCCGATTTGTGGTGGCCGGCCCCGATCTAGTGGTGCGCGACTCCGAATGGTGGTGGTCGGTTGACTTTGGTGGGTGGCCGGCGGACTTGGACGGTGGCTGGAAGGAAAGTGGCTGACCAGAGAAAATAACAGGGACTAAATTGTGCAAAAATGAAAATTAGAGGAAGTCAAGTGATCTGCACATGGGTACTTAACGGCAAAAACTAACGTTCAACTAATGGATGCACAAAAATCTACAAAATGCAAATATATGACATCAAAAGTCTACAAAAAAAAAAAAGATATGGCGCCAAAAACCAAGTTTGTCAAACATATGTCACCATAAAACCATTTTGGTCTTTTGGTGCCGTATCTTTTTTTTTTTAAGTCTTTTGGTGTCATACATTTGCCTTTGTAGACTTTTGGTGCATCCGCTAGTTGACCGTTAGTTTTAACCGTTAAGTACCCACGTACAAATCACATGACTTCCCTCTAAGTTTCATTTTAGGGTTTATACCCAATTTAGTATCTATTATTTTCTCCAACAACTACTTTCTTCCCGTTACTACCCAAATCCGCTGACCACTGTTGGATCACGGTGGAACTCCGGTACGGACTTTGACGGCAATCCCAGCTCCTTTGCTCCACGCAATCCTGCAAGAGGGGATAGACCGGGCGGTGACCCAGAATCCCTCTCCGATGCTTAAATGAGTGCCCAATATGAACTGGCAAGCAATAATCTCAAAGGGTATGTAATTCAACGTAACTGTTCTGAGGTGACCTCTTGCCTTTTTATAGGCGAAGAGATGCATCAGGTACCTGGCGAACCGTTGGGGGTGGTTAGCCCGTATCCCGCGTATCTCGGACGTGATCCCGCCTATCTAGGCCATGATCTCGCTTACCTCGGCCACGCCCCGCGTATCTCGGCCACGCTCCGTGTATCTTAACCACGTTCCGCGTATCTCGGTCACGCCCCGCGTATCCTGGCCTTATCCTCTGGTAACGAGTCCCGATTCCCGTCGGGGGCTCCAGAGTTATCTCATTGTGTCACCGCTCGGGGCCCTTCGTCATTGTGACGGGGCCAATCGTTCTCAGGGATTCGTCATCGGGGCCTACTTAAAGGCTTCACATCGGAGCTTCCAGCTCAGCTGTCTGGACCGACTCTGTCGGGACCTTTCATCATCGGGACTCCCTTCGTCGGGACCCTTCTCCTAGGTCATCTTGACCTTCGTTTTGGGCCTGGTAGGCCTGTCTGCCGTTTCCTCACCGTTAAAGGGCCTGACGGCTGTAGTCGAACCCATCATTTGCCCCCAAGACATGAGGGACTTTTAGTTCGTCGTGTCTTCCAACTCCCGACCTCCCGATATTGGAATCGGGGATCTTTCCCTTGGTTTAGTCATTCACTTATCAGTCTTCTTCTTCACGTATCCTCAGCGTTTTGTAGATAACTGCCAAATCCCAGGGGTTTCCTCGGTTCCCCAGTTCATTAAATGCAGTAGATAGTGAAACGAAGTTTTCGGCCCTCGTGCCTGATTTCTCGCGCCTGTCCTTTTCTGAAAAGTGCTTTTCAGGCCGTTTCATCATTACGTCTGTTGTCCTTCTGCACGTTTCATCTCAATGGTCCGGATTAAGGCTCTTCGACTTCGACGACTCGGATCGAAGTGTCCCTTCAACTGTCTTCTTCGCCTATAAAACCCTAGCCATGGTCACAATTTAACTTTTACCGTTTCCGAATTCTCAAAAGCTCTCTGCAATTTCTCTGCGAATTCAAGCTCTGTAATTCCGAAGGTCTTGGAGTTTCTCCGATCATCTTTCCGGCGATCCCTCGTTCATCTCCTCAACTTCTACTTCATCATGTCTGGTAAGGGTTTTTCTTTTGTTGCTTGTTCGTCTTTTCCTTGTTTATAGCTTTCCAAGAGTCCCACTGTGTTTTTCTTGCAATGGTTGCTTTTCAGACAGCGGGTCCAGCTCTGAGGGGAGAAAACCTTTTAATTTTGATTATGCTCTGAATGAGATCTCCAATACTGCTTATGATGCAGCCCTCCGAGAGGGTTGTATCACTATTACCTGGGAACCCCGTTTCCCATATCCTTGGCCTCGCACCTCGAGTAACCCTGAGGTTACTCGTCCCCAAAAAGGGGAGGTATTTGTCTCTACGGGACAAGTATCAGCGGGGATCAGATTCCCCTTTTGTGGTAATCTGGTCGAGATGTGCCAGCATTACAAAACGCACCCCACTACCTTTTCTCCCCATGCCATCCGCTTATGGGACGCCTTTCAAGTTCTCTGCTTCCGACAGAAGTGGGTCTACAGCCTTCAGCTCTTCAGAACCTTCTATGGGATGAAGTGCAACGAGGCGGGGGTTTGCGCCTTCTACCCTCGGATGCCCAAGTGGAGTAAGCAGCAGCTTGCCCGGTGTGGCTGGACCAATGACACCTGGAAGGTGGTCAAGGGTCGGGGACTCTTGGTTGACACGGGGTCCGACAACAGTAGCTGGAAGAGGAGCTACTTCTTCATCCGACATTCTTCGATTCCCTGGCCTCGGTGGGAGGTGGCAGCAGACCCTCCTCCCGCCTTCCACACTTATGCCGACGAGGATTTTGAAACTCTTCAACTTATCCAGCTTTACCGATGGGAGGAGTCCTACACTCCTCTCAATGCAAATTCACTCGTGGAGCGGGACCTGGTGCACGCCGGGATCCGACTCCTTGATATTGTCTCTGGGGGGCAGCTCTTCGACGGCCCTTCTAATATGGTTCCTTGGGTAAACTTCTAACTCTTCTTCGTTTACTTGTTTGCAGCCAAGAAGGTATCTGTGCTGACCGATCTATTCCTTAAGCAGGGGGAGACTGATGCTGTCCGCCCCTCGCGGAAGAGGAAATCCGCAAAGAAGGCCGCTGCTCAGTCGGGGTCTCCTTCCGCGGGGCAGCCCAAACGGAAGCGGGTGGATCTGGACCAGCTCTTCGATGTCCAGAATGCTGAAGAAGGTAAAAAGCTCCGACTTGCTTTAAAATCATACAGGAGGATGGTCCCGAGGGATTTGATACCTTCAACCAAAGAGGCCCGCATTGCTGACGTTAATCGAATCCTTCGAGGCGAAACTCCACGCGTTCTGAAGGCGGGCTACTACCATTATCAGGGGAAGGATCAATACGTCTCCCGACGTATCATTTGGTGTAAGAATCCTGATGAACTTCCTGATTACATTTCTGAAGCTTCTCATCCTCCAGGTGGAAACCTTGGACTCCTCCGAGGAGACTGACGAGGGTGGCTCCCTTCGTCATCGTCGGAGGACGGGGCAATCCCCCTTGAAACCAACCCCTCAGGGGCCGCCTCCTTCATCTTCTCCGCAGCAGCGGCAGCCATCGCCCATCCATGACTTCATTCCTTCCCCCGTTCGGGCCGAGACGGAGGCGTGCCCTTCCACTTATCGTCCTCCTCCTCCTCTTGCTCTTGATAGGAATTTCTACAGGCCCTTCAACCCTTCACAAGCGAATGCCCCCTGGACTCCTATCCAAACGCTGCAAGGAGTCCCGCTTACACAAGGGGAGCAGGACCAGGATCTGGCCCTGCATCTGCTGGCGGGCTCGATCCTGCCTACTATGCGGTATCCGATTTCCCTTAATCGGACGCCCATGCAACGGGATATTAGGGAAAAGTCCATGCGCCGTATAGAGGTAAGACTTCGTTTCTTTCCTTTTGATGATAAATCGGGTTGTTTGTCTATTAACACTTTTTCTTCTTATTGTAGGAGCTCGGGGACTTCAACCGTCTTATCGGGTACGTCATCGCCTACGATGAGTCCCGGGAGCGGGACCGAGGGGCCCTCGAGCAGCTCAAGGAGGATCTTAAGGCCTCCCAGTCTTCGCGGGGAAAGCTTGTCAAGGAACAGGCTGTCCTCGATCAGAAGGTTCGGGACCTCCAGAAGCAGGTCGGGGACTTCGAGGGGCTCTTGAGGCAAGAGCGGCAGGAGCGGCAGGCGGCTGTGGACAAGCTGGTCCAGGAGAAAAAGGCGGCTGAGGACAAACTGGTCCTCGAGAAGAAGGCTCTGGAGGAGCAAATCGCGGGGTTTCCTGCGCAGCTGGTTGAAGCGGAGGCAAAGGGTCGGGAGGACTATCGGAGGTCCGGGGACTTCCAGGTCGACGCTATGAAGTTCTTCGGCGCGGAGGTGGAGAACACTCTTTTTAATGCGGTTGAAGAGCTTCACCTGGAGTACGGGGACGCCATCAACTTTGACAAGTCTCCTTCCCTCGCTCCTTTTGCGAAGAAGTATTTTGCTCTTTCCGAGGAGAGTGATGGGGGGAGTACCCCCGTAATTGTCGAAGACGCCTCTGAACTTCCAAGTGCGGACGCCCCGATAGTCGATCCTCCCGAGGCCAACCCTGTGGATCCTTCTGCTACCGACTCCGCGGACCCAGCATCTGCCAATGCTGCCGACAAGGACCAAGCTTGAATGTTTATCTTTAGAATCCTTGTATCTTCTCCTTTTTTGTCATGGTCGGGCCTTTGAGCCCTTATCAACTATCAGACTTTCTCAGTTCCGATTTTCTTGATACATTTCCTCAAGTGGCTTTATACTTGCCTGGGTCGATACTTCGACACTTAAGACATTTTCGTACGTCCTTCCCGACGATTTAATAATTTGCACCACTTAAGGCGACTTAGTATCGTGCACCACTTAAGGCGACTTAGTTCCGTGCATCACTTAAGACGACTTAATTATTACTTAGAGTAAATCTAAGAATCACGCATCACTTCAGACGACTTAATATCGCGCACAACTCAAGGCGACTTAATTCCGCGCACCACTTAAGGCGACTTAGTTCCGTGCATCACTTAAGACGACTTAGTTCCGCGCACCACTTAAGGCGACTTAATTATTACTTAGAGTAAATCTAAGAATCACGCATCACTTAAGACGACTTAATATCGCGCACCACTCAAGGCGACTTAATTCCGCGCACCACTTAAGGCGACTTAGTTTCGTGCATCACTTAAGACGACTTAGTTCCGCGCACCACTTAAGGTGACTTAATATTACTTAGAGTAAATCTAAGAATCATGCATCACTTAAGACGACTTAATATCGTGCACCATTCAAGGCGACTTAATTCCACGCACCACTTAAGGCGACTTTTCTCGTGCACCACTCAAGGCGACTTTCTCGTGCACCACTCAAGGCGACTTTTTGATACTTAGAATAAATCTAAGGATAACTCTGATTGGAAGCAACCTCTTTATTTATTGACGGCACAAAATTGGCTTACATCGAATTAAACGATAAACAGCATACACCACTTAAGGCGATTTTACATCGGGCACCACTTAAGGCGACTTTCTTCAAGCATGATGTTTCTTCAAGTGTTCGCCACTAAAAGAATGCTTTAACGTTCTGCCCTCGAGGTCTTCCAACTTGTACGCATTTGGAGCTGGCATCCCCACGACCTTATATGGTCCTTCCCATTTTGGTGACATCTTGTTGATTCGATCCAAAAGGGTGAACTCGTTGCGACGCCAAACCAGCTCCCCGACGAAGAACTGTCGGGACTTCACTCGCCGATTGTAGTACCTGGCCGTCGCCAAACGCATTCGAGCTTGGACTTCATCGGCTTCCCGCCTCTTCTCTTCGAGTAAGTCCAAGTCCAAACGTCTCATTTCATCGTTCGTCAGGGGCTCGTAATATCTCATCCGATGGGACGCCACAGCTACCTCCACGGGGGCGACAACTTCCGTGCCATAAATGAGGCCAAACGGAGTCTCCCCTGTTGATCGTTTGGGTGTCGTTCTAACAGCCCAAAGCACGTTTTCCAGTTCGTTCAGGCACTTGCCCTTCAAGGCATAGACCCTTTTCTTCAGGCCATCCATCACGATTTTGTTGGCTGATTCCACCTGGCCATTAGTCTGAGCATGGCGTACGGAGGCGGTCCGATGCTCGATGTTCAATTCTTCCAGATACTCCCTCACCTGAGAGCCGTTAAACGGTGGACCATTGTCGCTGATCACCACCTTAGGAATCCCGTATCTGGACACGACGTGGGTTTGGAGGAACTTGACGATCTGGTTCCCCGTTGTTCTGGCTAATGCCTTCGCCTCTATCCATTTCAAAAAATAATCGATTGCTACAAGTAAATACTTACATTGACCTTGTGCTTGTGGAAGAGGTCCTACCAAGTCGATGCCCCACTGCGCGAAGGGCCAAGCGCTCTTGATGGATGTCAGATTAGCGGCCGGAGCCACGATACTCGGGGCGTACCTCTGGCACGCGTCACAGGATCGGACCAACGCCGTTGCTTCCTTGTTCATCGTGGGCCAATAGTAGCCCAAGTTCAACACCTTCCTCATAATGGATCGGGCCCTTCGTGACAAGCCGCGACCCCTTCATGCATTTCCTTCAGGATTCGATTGGCGTCGGGTTCTGCCACACACTTCAAGTACGGAGTGGAGAACCAGCCCTTCTTGTATAGCTGATTGTCCAGCATCACATAATTAGACGCGATCCGACATATCCTGTCTGCTGCTACCTTATCATCGGGGACTGCCCCGTAGTCAGATACGCGACTATCGGGGTCATCCAAGTGGGCTCCTCCTCCGATTTTGCCTCAATGGTACACACCTGCGTCGGGTCGATGGTCGATAAGATCACCTTCTCCAAGAAGTGCACCTTCTGATTTTCCTCTAAGGGTGCCCCCAGGGCAAATTTGCTCAGGGCGTCTGCCTCTACGTTTTCCTCCCTTGGGATTGCTTCGATATCGAAGCTTTTAAAGCTCTCCTTCAGGGCTTGCACCTCGCGTAAGTATTTCTTCATTATCGGACTCCTCGCTTCGTATCGCCCTTGAACCTGGTTTACGATTAAAGCTGCGTCACACTTCACTCTCAAGTGATCGACTCCCGTGCCTTTAGCAATTTTCAGGCCCGTGATAAGAGCTTCATACTCCGCTTCGTTGTTAGTGGCCTTGAATGTTAAAGCCAAGGAGTATCGGAGCGGTTCTCCTTCACCTGGTGGTATCAACAAAAAGCCCGCCCCTGATCCGTCTGAACTCGAGGAGCCATCCGTGTACATTTCCCAGGTATTTTCTTCGTTTGGCTGTTCTGATTGCTCTGCCCTCTCTGGTTGTTTTTCTATCGGGACCTCCATAGTTGCCCCCTCTACAGGGCCCGTTTCTTCTAGATCGGGAGCTGTAGATTCTGCTATGAAATCCGCCAATGCCTGGCCCTTAATAGCCGTTCTTGGAGCGAAGTGTATTCGAAATTCACTAAGCTCTACTGCCCACTTCACTAATCTTCCCGACGCATCCGGTCGGTTCAAGAAATGTTTTAAAGGCTGGTTCGTCAGCACAGTGATCTCATGTGCGTGAAAATAAGGCCTTAGCTTCCGAGCAGTAATAATCAACGCAAAGAGGTACTTCTCAACGGCAGGATAGTTCAATTCAGACTTGGCAAACGCCTTGCTTACATAATAGACGGGGGCTTGATTACCCTCGACAATCTTTACTAACACAGAGCTAATGGCAAATTCAGAAACAGCCAAATAAAGGTAGAGCGGCTCGCCTGGAACCGGTTTCGCCAACGGCGGGAGGGTGCGAAGGTGCTGCTTGAGTGCTTGGAACGCCTCTTCGCACTTGGCGGTCCATTCGAATTTCTTGTTGGCTCTCAAGACTTCAAAAAACGGCATTGATCGGTCGCTGGCTTTGGACAAGAAGCGATTCATTGCAGCTAGTCGGCCATTCAGCACTTGTACCTCCCGATGATTTATCGGAGACTGCATCTCCTCGATTGCCCTCAGCTTCTCAGGATTCACCTCAATTCCTCTCTGGCTCACCATAAAGCCCAAGAATTTCCCTGAGTGGACTCCGAAGGCGCATTTCGTCGGGTTTAAGCGAACATGATGAAGCCTCATTCGCTCAAATGCCATGGTTAGATTGTGCACATGATCCTCGGCTTGTCGGGACTTCACCAGCATATCATCCACGTAAGCTTCCATGGTTTCCCCCAGCATATCTCCGAACAACTTGTTCACCATCCGCTGGTAGGTTGCCCCAGCATTGATCAACCCGAAAGGCATGACATCGTAGTGATAGATGTCACTATCTGCGTAGAACGCTGTGTGGGGAGCGTCTTCCTTGGCCATTTTGATCTGGTTGTAGCCTGAGTACGCATCCATGAAACTCAACAGCTCATGTCCCGATGTAGCATCCACCAGCTGGTCGATTCTCGGGAGTGGATAACAGTCCTTTGGGCAGGCCTTATTCAAGTCGCGGAAATCCACACACATTCGCCATTTCCCGTTAGTTTTCTTTACCAGCACCGGATTAGCAACCCAGGTTTGGAATCGGAGCTCTTTGATAAACCCAGCATCGAGCAACCTGCCCACCTCCTGCTGGATCGCGATCTTCTTGTCCGTGCCCATTGGACGTCTTTTCTGTGTGATAGGCTTGATCGCGGGGTCTATCTTCAGCTCGTGTACGATCACATCGGGACTGATTCCTGGCATATCGCTCGAGGACCAGGCAAACAGTTCTTTGAACTCTTTCAGCAACTCAATCAATTCTTGGGCTGTTTTCTCGGCCAAGGCAGACCCGATTTTCACCTTCCGCTGAGGTCCGTCAATCTCGACTTCTCTTAAATCTTCTACGGGGGCGGGACGCCCGAACTCCTCTCTAGGATCTGTGTCTGTATGGAGGACAGTCATGGCCTCTCGCCTCCTCCTCAGGGTGGCATTAACATAGCATTTTCGAGAAGCTACTTGATCCCCTTTGACTTCTCCGACTCCGTGGTCAGTCGGGAACTTCATCTTCTGGTGTACTGTCGAGGCAACCGCCGTCAGAGGGTTGATGGTGGTTCTCCCAATAATTGCGTTATAAGTTCCCGCGGAATCAACTACTACGAACTCCACGTTCCTCCTTTCTGACTTCCACCCGCTACCAAACTCTACTGGTAAGGTGATTACGCCTAGCGGATAGGAGGTAGAGCCCGAGAACCTGACCATCGGGAAGTTTGCCTCCTTCAGATCTTTCTTCGTTTTCCCCATAGCCTCCAGTGCGTCCATGAATAAAATGTCGGAGGAGCTCCCTCCGTCGATTAGAATTATCTTCATTTCGAACCCGTCTACATCCAAGGTCACTACCAGGGCGTCGTCGTGCGGTGTTTCCACGCCTATTAGATCTTCCGATGAAAAGGAGATCACCATTTCTTCTTTCAAGGTCCAGGATCGGGACCTCTTACCCAACACCACCGCCGTAGGGATTCTAGAGGCATAGACCTCTCGGGCGGATGAAGTATCACCTCTAGCAGCAAATCCTCCGTGGATCACATTGATAGTGCCCCTTCTCTCCTTGCGAGCACCGGATGACTCTGGATCGGTTCTCTTCTTCTTTGGGGACCGATCGCGGGATCGGGAACGCGATCGGGACCGAGAGCGGGATCGACACCGCTTATCCCCGACAAATTCTTTGAGCTTCCCCTTCTGGATCAGCTTTTCGATCTCCTTCTTCAGTTCCCGACAGTGATTGGTGTCGTGACCATTTGCGCGATGGAATCAGCAGTAGCGATCTGTGCGAGATCCCAAGAATTCTCCATCCTTCTTTGGGGGGTACCGGGAGATACCCTGTCGTTCCATGACCGTCAGTACCTCCGCCATGGAAAAGTTGAGAGGAATGTCGAGATCCTCCCGCTTATCTTTCCTTGAAGAGCGCCTATCGTCCCTCCGATCCGGGCGGCCTCGATTCCTACTGCTGTCGGGTTTACCCTTTGATTTGCGATCGTCAGAAGGTTTAACCGACTGCTTCCCTTTGTTTGACTTTGGGGGCTCCAACTCTCCTGCGGCTATCTTCGACTCCTGGACATCGATTTGCCGTTTCACCCTCTTCTGTAGTGCCTCCATATTCCACACAGCTTTCTCAGCCACGCTGTGCATCAGATCGGAACCATAGGGGGCCGTTAAGTTCCGAATGAAGGTACGTATGGTCTCACCTTCCGAGATCTCTTCGTCGATCTCTGCCACACTGGCAGTGTACCGCTGGTAATAATGAGCCAGCGATTCGTCGGGCCTCTGCACCACCTGGGTCAGGGACCTCACGCTCTTCAATAAACGTCTCCGACCCTGGTACTGCTGAATGAATCGGTCGTGCATATCTGCCCAGCAAGTGATACAGCCTGGGGGCAGACTAAATAACCAGGTCAGGGCTCTTTCTCCAAGTGTGTTCGGGAACAGCGTACACACTATGTCTTCACTCGGGGCTCTTCCCAGACACGCCGTGAGGTGTTTCTGGACATGGCGAACCGAATCTCCTTCGCCATCGTACTCCTTTATCGTGGGGATGCCTAGCCTAGGCGGGGCTAGGGTGTCGATGAGTCGGGGAACGAAGGGATGAGTGGATCGATCCCTTAGCTCCGACACCAGCGGCTTCTGTTCTCCCATGCAGATGTTCACGATCTTTACCACCTGGTCGGGAGTGATGGGACCGTTCAGGGGAATGGTCATGTGCTGTACTGGTCCTGGCCCATCAACCACGAACCTCTCCGGCTGACCGGATGCCCTATTTCTGTCCTGGCCTCGGGGCGGGGCTTCCTGTGCGTTCTGACCCTCTGTTGGTGGGGCCACTTCCTCCAACGGGGGCATCTCCTCCTGCCTCCTCGCAGCCTCTCTCCGATCCAAGAGAGCCTCCACGGCTGCCAGAAACATGGGCATGGCTTCTGCCACGGCCCTTGTCAAGTCTGTAGCTGGGGGAGCCTCCTGCCCCATGTTGCCCTGGTGCTGAGCAGCGACCTCTTCTGGACCTTCGTTATGCCCTCCTGTCTGGGAGAGCTCAGCCGGGGGATGGTTCCGGTTTTCCTCCTGTTCTGGCACTGAATCCAGATTTGTTGCAGCGGGGTGACGGGAACCACCGGATTGTCCCTGTCTTCTGTGCTTGCCAGCCGCCATCGATCGAGTAGAAGGCATATCAGCTTTTTGTTTGATTCCCACAGACGGCGCCAATGTTGGATCACAGTGGAACTCCGGTACGGACTTTGACGGCAATCCTAGCTCCTTTGCTCCACGCAATCCTGCAAGAGGGGATAGACCGGGCGGTGACCCAGAATCCCTCTCCGATGCTTAAATGAGTGCCCAATACGAACTGGCAAGCAATAATCTCAAAGGGTATGTAATTCAACGTAACTGTTCTGAGGTGACCTCTTGCCTTTTTATAGGCGAAGAGATGCCTCAGGTACCTGGCGAACCGTTGGGGGTGGTTAGCCCGTATCCCGCGTATCTCGGACGTGATCCCGCCTATCTAGGCCATGATCTCACTTTCCTCGGCCACGCCCCGCGTATCTCGGCCACGCTCCGTGTATCTTAACCACGTTCCGCGTATCTCGGCCACGCCCCGCGTATCCTGGCCTTATCCTCTGGTAACGAGTCCCGACTCCCGTCGGGGGCTCCAGAGTTATCTCATTGTGTCACCGCTCGGGGCCCTTCGTCATCGTGACGGGGCCAATCGTTCTCAGGGATTCGTCATCGGGGCCTACTTAAAGGCTTCACATCGGGAGCTTCCAGCTCAGCTGTCTGGACCGACTCTGTCGGGACCTTTCATCATCGGGACTCCCTTCGTCGGGACCCTTCTCCTAGGTCATCTTGACCTTCGTTTTGGGCCTGGTGGGCCTGTCTGCCGTTTCCTCACCGTTAAAGGGCCTGACGGCTGTAGTCGAACCCATCAACCACCATAAAATTTCATCGACCGCCACCAATCAAGTCTGGATCTTTCTATCATGCTCCAAGAGCACCATGTTTTTTGTACTTTTTTTTTTGTATTTTTCTATTGCCCTAAAGTGAACCCTTGAAGGAAATTGATATTATTAATAGTATGATGCAAATATTAAGTTTGTTGAAAAATTTCATATTTTTTCATACTTTTAAAGTTTTACATATGTTACAATTAAGTTCACCCTATTAATAAAAAAACCAAAAGTATAATACTTTTAAAGCATCATAATACTTTTAGAGCATCGTAGAAAAATCCATCCGGCAACCACCACCAATTTCTATCGAGACAATCTTCATCACCAATTTCTATCGAGACAATCTTGACCATGATTACCAAATTGATTATATCTTTTGACCGCTATTTCCTTTTCTTTCCATGTGGGTGTCAATCTTTCCATGTAAACTTGTAATATATAGGGTTAATAACCTGTATATAGTGTTAAAATAGACAGATTTAGATTTTTTTTTTTTAATTTGGCGTTTATATACGTATTTTCCTCTATTTTCATCAATCCACTCACCCACTCATAATCCATCACTCTTTACATTTCACAAAGTCGCTAAATTTTTCCCAAAACTTGAACACAAAAAAAAAAATCCAATAGAGTGGTGTGGAGCAATTTCCAGCGACAACGGAGCTGGATTTACTTGCACGGATGTGACCAGCTTCTTGGTGACGGTCCCGGTAAGGGTGCCGAGAAGGGTACGTCCATGGGAAGTCGAATTTGATAGTCGGTTTCGTCGAGAGTGACTTCTCTAAAGAAATCACACTGAGATACTAAATTTCAACAAAAATAAAACCCGAGGCACTAAATTTTAACGTCAGACTCCAAATTTCATCAGTGATGAAATTTGAGACAGTTTATAAAGTTCTTAACCCTATATATATATAATTTTAAAAGATGAACTGACTAAAAGATGAAGGGAAAGAATGGGGACGGGATATAATAGTAAGGTAGTTATATACAGGTAGATAGATACGCCACCTCCTTACTCAAATTGGTAAGCTAACAACCTTTAACCTGCATGAAGGGAATTCAATGCCCCTATTGAACGGTCTTTTCTTTTTCTTCTTTTTTCCTCTTAAAAAAAGTAATAACCAATTTTTCCCCAGTATTTTCACTTACTATAAATTGTTATCCGAATTTTATTTAAAAAAGTAAATTGATACCTGAACTTAAATTGTTAGCTATATTATAATTTTCGTCAAATTAAATTAAAAATGAATATGTAAAAGCCAATCTTTTAACACGTGCCCAATATTGGCCAATATAGTTAGTTTTTCCATGCTCAATTTAAAGGTATCGTCGAAATTGAGTCAATGTCTCATTAACCATCTAATTAAATGTATTTTGTTGTAATTATTTTATTTTCATATTAAATTCATTTTGAATACATATAAAAGACGCCGTGTGACTAACACATAATCATTTTCCATTTAATAGAGGCAACAACTGAATCTACAATTGAAAAATTATGTAGTGAAATAAGACATTAATAAGGAAGCAATTGGTAAGCTAACAACAAACAAATTCAGGAAGCAAATTATAAATCGGTCAAAATTTTAGTGATTATAATAATCTTAAATAAATTAACCATTAATAAGACATTGAAGTCAAAACAGAAACATGGACGCAAAGTGTAAATGACAACAAGATGAACATGGGCATTTTTCTTGTATGCTTAGGCTTAGTTTTCGTCACAAAAAAAAAAAAAAAAAAAAAAATCATATACTCCACTACCAGCTGGGTGACGATCATCAGGGCGTATATACAACAGTTACCGGTCGCTTTCCCGAATTTGCTAATTATTAGTACTTCTCTTTTTTCCTCCATAATTTTACTTCATCATTAATTTAATAACAACCTTAATAATTAAAGGGTCGGACATGTAACCAAGTTATTATTTGAGTTTAGTTATTTTCCTTCTTATTGAACATCATAAGGGAGTGAATCAAGTCTCTTTGTTTATGGAACAGTGGTCTTTTGGTCATCACCTCAAGTTTCTTTTGTTAGGTTGGAAACAGCTGCTAACTGCAAATTCGGCCAGAGTTTAACAAAGTTATATATATATATTAATTATTACAAAAAAAAAAAAAAAAGTTTCCGCCTTCCGGGATGTATTATGGTCTTTTTATATCAATTAATATATTTTTTCCGTATTTCATCTATCAAGTTTAGATGATTATTAACTAAAAAATCAAATTTAAAAGCGGAGCTTAAATAACTAAAATTAGTTGTCTCTGAAATGAAATATATATATTGTACAAATATATTTTAACTCTTATTTTTGTTCAGTGAAAGACTTGTATGAGTTGGGATGAATGTGACACCGTACATACACATAGTGGCGTACGCATATACAAAAATTAGGCGACAAACATCACTACAATATTGAATATTTTTATCGAGCCTGGCGACTAAAATTTGGGGGTCGAAATCTTGGTTTGAATAGCAATTTCTAGTCTAGGCTTAAGAATATGGTCTTTCAATCAGCAATCACCTCCCATGCAGCATGCCCGATGAGCTCACCTTCTATGCCTGATGTCCCTCACATCACGTGCTTAGGGTGTGCTCGAGTTGTGTCATGGCTAGGTCGGACCATGGTTAGGATCTGAAGAGTATTGGGATCATTTTCCACTCTTTACAAACTATAGGTCCTCTTATGTAATAAACAGAAGTTGGTTAGTTAGTCTTCCCTCCATATAAAAAGATGCTTGTAACAAACTTTTAAAGGGTGAAATAACCGAGTTTATGAGTTCATCGATTTCTCTGCATTTCTCTGATACGATTCATCGATTGATGCATATTTGACATGGTATCAGAGCTGTATTAGCTTGATCCGTTGCGATTTCGCTTCCGCATTCTTCGTTCTTGTTTGATTCTGCCCTGCGATGGCGAATCCTACCACTCCACCTACGGGGACTTGGCCGCGGCTTGGAAATCAATTGCCGGAGCTCTCATCGGAGGATCGGCTATATCTTCATCCAGGTGACTCACCTGGTACTGCAATTGTTGGTTATTTGTTGATTGGAACAGACAATTACCAGATCTGGGTGCGTGACATTACTGATGCTCTAGTAGCTAAAAACAAGCTTTGTTTTGTTGATGGCTCTTGTTCGCGTGAATCTATACCTGTTAATCAGCAGTTTCGTTGGGATAGATGCAATGCGATAGTGAAAGGATGGTTGCGTAATTCTGTTTCAAAGGAATTGTCACGAAGCCTAGTTTATAATCCTACTGCTGAAAGTATTTGGAAAGAATTGAAAGAACGTTTCAACAAAATTGATGGCACTAGAGTTTTTCACTTGAGTAGAGAGATATATCATGCAAGGCAAGGTAGTTTGAGCATTTCAGATTATTTTGGCAAAATGAAGAATCTGTGGGATGAGTTGTATGCATTAGAAGATAATTGCCTCTGCACTGAATGTATTGTGTCTCCTGGTGTTGTGGCAAACAAGGATAAGCAAAAGCTTGTTCAGTTCTTGGTTGGACTGAATGAGACTTACAGCAATGTGAGGACTAACCTTTTGATGATGATTCCACTCCCTTCTTTGAATCTTGCTTACTCAGTTTTAATGCAAGAGGAGAGTCAACGTGTGGTAGTTGGTTCAGTTGATGAAGTGGGAGATGACAATATTATGTATGTGGGAGGATCTTCTTCTGGAGGGTCTTCAATTGGATCTGCCAATGATGAAATTCAGGGTTTATATGCCAATTCTGGTCAGAAAGGGACTTATAATGGCAACAAAACTGAGGCTGTTTTTAAACAGAAAAGGGAGTTCATATGTACTTACTGTGGAAAGAGAGGCCACACAGAAGATAGGTGTTGGCAAAAGAAAGGATATCCTGATTACATGAAGCAGAAGCTGGGAGCAAACAATAACAATGGTGGAAATGTATTTGCTAATAGTGTGGTTGATGAAGGACCTGCTACTCCTTTGATTCAGTATAATGATATGATGAGCAATCAAAGTTCAATAAGCTCAAGCTCAAGTTCTGTTGGACTGCCTCAAGTCACTTCCAATCAGCTGCATCAGATAATTCAAATGTATTTGGAGCAGCAAAAGAAGGAGCAGATTCAGCAAGCACAAGTGAACATGGCAGGTATGTCTTTTTGTGGCTCAGTTACTGCTTCCTCAAGTGACACTATTTGGATTGTTGATAGTGGAGCCTCTCACCACATGACTTGCAACAAGCAGTGGTTGAGTTCTCAATTCAGCAATCTTTCTTCTTCAATGATTGTGAATTTACCAGATGAACGTTCCACTCCTGTCACTCATACTGGAGATTGTGTTATTTCAAATGGCATAACTCTCAAGGATGTGCTTTATGCACCAGCTTTTCGATTCAACTTAATCTCTGTATCAAAGCTGTGCAAGGATTATGGATTATGTGCTGTTTTCATGCCTAATTTAGTGGTCTTTCAGGACCTCTTAAATGGGAAGACAATGGGGATTGGAAGACATCTTAATGGGCTCTACATATTTCAAGAGAAGCAGCAAGATGTGGCAAGAATAATGAGCTCTATTGCAGTAGGGAAGAAAAGATCTGTAGCAGTTGGTACTTCAAAGGAGTTAGAGCTATGGCACAAAAGATTGGGTCATATGCCTATTTCAAATTTAGAATTGATGTTTAGCTTTAATAATTCCTCAAGGGAGTACATTAAGGGTTGTACCATCTGTCCTCAAGCAAGACAAGTTAGACTGGAGTTTCCCATTTCTACTTCTAAAACTACTTGTGCTTTTGAATTGGTTCATTTGGACACTTGGGGGCCCTATAAAACTCCTACACATGATGGTTTTAGGTATTTCCTAACAGTAGTGGATGATTTTACACGTTCCACTTGGCTATTTCTTCTGCGAAGTAAAGAAGAAGTGATCATTCACATAAGAGTTTTTGCTAAGATGGTTCAGACCCAATACTCCTCCTCCATCAAGACATTTCGTAGTGATAATGGTACTGAGTTCTGCAATGTCTCCTTTTCTGAGTTGTGCAATCAGTTGGGAGTAATCCATCAGAGGAGATGTGTCAGGACTCCTCAGCAGAATGGTGTGGTGGAACGAAAGCATCGTCATCTGCTTGAAGTGGCACGAGCATTGAAGATTCAAGCTTCTGTAGCTGATAAGTACTGGGGTCAATGTGTCCTCACCAGCTGTTATCTCGTTAATCTAATGCCTTCCTCAGCAATAGATGGAAAAATCCCATTTGAAGTTTTGACAGGATCTTCAGCAAGCATCAGCCATCTAAGAACATTTGGGTGCTTATGCTTTGCTAAGAATTTAGCAACAAAAGATAAGTTTCAGTCGAGATCTATTGTTGCTGTACTTATGTGATATTCACCAAATCAAAAGGGATACAAGCTCTTGAATCTTGCCACTGGGGATTTCTTCACTCATCGAGATGTTCTCTTCAGATAGAACATTTTTCCATTTGCTATACCTCTGCAAGAGCAGGTCAAGTTGTTTCCTCAACCATGTTCTGATGATAATGGCCACTACAACAGTACAAGTACCATCAACGTTCAGAAATTCTATGAATTTTTTGAGCAGGATCAACCTACAGAGACACATTTGCAGAACAGTGGTGGAAATATTGCAGAGGAAGAATTTGTAGATGGTGAAAATTTTGCAAATGATGACTTCAATGCAGAAATGGATCATCAAAATGAGGAGGACATTGTTGAAGCTTATGATGCAGCAACAAGTGAGCCAAGAAGATCCACTCGTATCCATAGAAAGCCAGGCTATCTAAGTGATTATGCACTGCAATGTTCAAATAAAGGCTACAAGAACATCTCTCCTTCATATGAGTGTTTTCTCAGCTCCTTGGACAAAATTGCAGAGCCATGCACTTTTGAACAAGCCTCTCAAGATCCGAAATGGGTCACTGCCATGAAAGAGGAGATTATAGCCTTGCAAGACAATTGTACCTGGAAGATTGAATCACTGCCTCCAAATAAGAAACCCATAGGATGCAAATGGGTGTATCGTGTCAAATACAAATCTGATGGCAGTGTGGAACGATACAAAGCACGCTTGGTTGCCAAAGGGTACACACAGAATGAGGGAATTGATTTCAAGGAAACTTTTTCTCCAGTCGCGAAGATGGTGACAGTGAGGACTATACTCTCAATTGTTGCAGTTCACAAATGGCCACTATACCAAATGGACGTCAATAACGCGTTTCTACAGGGAGATCTTGTGGAAGAGGTGTATATGGAAGTCCCTTAGGGTTTCAACAGCAATGCAAATACCTCATATGGATCTGGAAGGCAAGTCTGCAGATTGATGAAGTCGCTTTATGGACTCAAACAAGCTTCCCGTCAATGGAACTTGAAATTGACTGAGTCTCTCCTTCAGTGTGGATATCATCAAAGCAAATATGATTATTCACTATTCAGCAAGCATCATGAAGGAAAGCAAGTACATCTATTGGTATACGTCGATGATTTGTTAATTACGGGCTCAGATGAAGGAATGATGGCACAATTGAAGGAAGATTTGCAGGCACATTTCAAACTTAAGGATCTTGGATTGCTTCGTTACTTTCTGGGATTAGAAGTTGCTCGATCTGTGGAGGGGATAGTGTTAAATCAACGAAAATACGCTCTTGAATTAATCAATGATACAGGCTTATCAAATGCACATCCACCAGCAACTCCAATTGAGCTAAATAAGAAATTTACAAGTGCAGAGTATGATGAATTGTTCGGAGCAAATCCTAAGGACAAACTTCTCAAGGATGTTGAGCAATATAGGAGAATTGTGGGTCGTCTTTTGTACCTCACGATGACCAGACCAGACATTACATATGCAATTCAACACTTGAGTCAGTTTGTTCATTCACCAAAGGAGTCTCATTTACAAGTAGGGATGGCAACGGGGCGGGTCGGGGCGGGTTTTGGCAGCCCCGGACCCGCCCCGCGGGTCGGCCTGGCTGACCCGGCCCCGGCCAACTGGACCTTCCGGGTCGGGTTAGCAATCCCGCGGGGCCCCGACCCGCCCCGTCATGTGAACAATTTTTTTTTTTTCACTTTTCAATATTAAATACAGTTTTTTTTTGTCAAAATATTACATTATATATAAATTCAAAACATAAATCTAACATTAATCAAATATAAACAACAAACACATCAAATTCATTACAAATACAAATTCAAATCCAAACACCAAATTAACAAATCCTAATAATCTAAATATACATATATTTGTAATTTGGTACATGTTATTTATATAGGTATATTAACCATATTATTTAGTAAATGTTAGATCATATTAACATAAAAAAAATTAAAAAAAAAAAAGTTATATATATATATGCATTTCGGGGCGGGTCTACGGGGCCCCGGGTCTCTAGACCCGGACCCGCCCCGACCCGAGTCCGACCCGGACCCGACCCGTGACCCGCGGGTCGGTGGGTCGGCGGGTCAAAACCGGGTCGGGGCCCCGCGGGTCAGCGGGGCCCCGAGACCCGTTGCCATCCCTATTTACAAGCAGCTCTAAGGGTGAATCGTTATGTGAAGGAGAATCCTGGTCAAGGCTTATTTTTCAGTGCAACAACTGATCTTAATCAAATGAGAGCATACTGTGACAGTGATTGGGCATCCTGTTCAATTACACGAAGATCTGTCACTGGATACTGCATTAAGCTGGGAGAATCACTGGTTTCATGGAAATCAAAGAAGCAAGCTACAGTGTCCAGATCGAGTGCAGAATCAGAATACAGAAGCATAGGTATCACAGTTTCTGAGGTTATTTGGATAAGGGGGCTTCTGAAAGAGCTGAATTTTGAAGTTAAGGGACCTACTCTGCTTTATTGTGACAATGAAGCAGCAATTAAAATTGCGAAGAACCCGATGTTTCACGAACGAACGAAGCATATAGAGATCGATTGTCACTTTGTGCGGGAGAAATTGATGACAGGGGTGATTAGTATGAGTCATACGGCTTCGAGAAGGCAACTAGCAGACCTCTTGACTAAAGCTCTGAGCTCACAGCAGCATCAGTATCTGCTAAGTCAATTTGGAATAAGGAATTTGTTCAAGCGTGAAGAAAAGAAAGAGGAAGAAGGGGAAGAAAAAAGATGAAGACGAATGAAGAGTATTGGGATCATTTTCCACTCTTTACAAACTATAGGTCCTCTTATGTAATAAACAGAAGTTGGTTAGTTAGTCTTCCCTCCATATAAAAAGATGCTTGTAACAAACTTTTAAAGGGTGAAATAACCGAGTTTATGAGTTCATCGATTTCTCTCGATTTCTCTGCATTTCTCCGATATGATTCATCGATTGATGCATATTTGACAGGATCGCTGGATCTGGACGACGCCGGACCATAACTAGGTTAATTTAGTTATAGGGTGCGGTTGATAATGTTTAAATGCTAAACTGATAAAATAAAAAGTTAAGATAATAAATTTGAGAACTAAACTGAACAAAATAAAAATTTGGGGCTAGACGTGTGCAAGTTACGTGACTATTTAATGGTAAAACTGACAGTCAATTAACAGATGGACCAAAAGCATTCAAGTCGCAAACATATGGTACAAAAAATAGCACTACTGAAAATGTTTATTAATTTGCCCTCCAAACATCACCCAAATAGAAAAATGTCATCCAAAAAAAAAAGGCATTTATGAAAATGCCCCAAGTTGCAAATAATATCTTCAAAATTTTAAAATCTAAAAAATATTAATTTCGAGATTTAACTCGGGTCAAATCTCTGAGTTATTAACTCCGAGATTCTTTCCCGGAAAATGAAGCTCGAAATTATTAAATCCGAGATTTTCCTAATTGAATTCGGGATTTAATTACTTATCAGATAATGAGAAAATTTAGTATATAAGAATTAATAAAAGAAACATTAACGGGTTTAAAAATGCTAACGTTAGACTAGTTTGTTTTTTTTACTGCTAGTGAATATTATTTTTTGGAAAATGCTATAGGAGCAGAAACTCCGGCCGAAATTCACGTAGTTACGGCACCATCCATTTAGTTTTGCCGTTTTCAGTTCCCACATTTATTAGTCCATTAGCATTCTTAGTCTATACTTAGTCTCTTATTTAGTTATTTGTCTTTTACGTTTATTTTTAAAAGCATATTTAGTGATCTATATTTCTATTAAAAAAAAAAAAACTAAAATATCGTTACTTTGTGAGTTTCTTAATTAATATAATAATATATTATTAATTCTTTTGTTTGGCTAAATTATTAATTCGTTCAGAATTATTCTAAAATGTAGTACAAAATGCGGGTCCGTAGATTATTATATTAACTTATAAAATAATTTTGCAAGTGTTAAATGAATTTATTACTTAACTTTTTAACTTTTTATATGGGTAGAGTTTCGAACAAAACCCGATCAATAACTAATAAGACATATACAAGAATAAATTGATATTTTTTTAAAAACTATTTCGTATGATTTAAGTAAATAAATTGATATTTTTTTTCCTATATGGTGGTCCTAAGGACCCATCAGGGCAGCACCCGTAGGTTGTCTTCTCCACAACTAGACTAATTTAGACTCGCAAGTGTCTCTCGGTGTGGTCAGCATTGGGTGTTTCCGAGCAGCGAGGCTTGTACCCATTCGCCTAGACTAGACTAATTCACGCTCGTATCGGGTCAGCCTATAAAGGGTAAATGGTTGGTTATGAATATTTTTCTATTGCTAAGCCCTTATTGGGGTTTGAACTCTGACTATTAATAGATAACGTGCTAAACCGCGAAACCATATTAACTATAAATTCTAAATAAATGGATATTTGAAATGAAAATAAACTACAAATAATAATAAAAGACTAAAAGAAGAATAGTAATAGACAGAACTAAATGTGGAACTGGATGAATAACGAAAAGTTTATATATTCAAACATAAAAACTGAAAACGGCAAAAGTAGATGAAGGAGCTGTAACTACCGTACTGAATTTGGGCTCGCCACGATGTGCCGACACGAACACGATACGGAAAATTACGGGTTTGGTCAATTATTTTCGTGTCGTGCCAAAATCAGGCCGTGCCAAATCGTGTCAAAAAATTTCGTATCGTGTTCGTGTTTGATATTGATGACACGGCCCGACACGATAACACGATAGTTATATGTATATATACGATAATTTCTACTAATATAAACCTATTTAAAGTTAGCATAACCTCTTTTTACAATGGTACTATATGAAGTTTGGATTAAACACTCTATATTGAGTAATTTTAAAATTTTAGCTTAAAAATTGTCATGTGTGAATTTTTTATTCAATTTACTATAGATTTTTCGTGCTGATTTTCCGTGTCGGGCCGTATCGTGTTTTTCTTGTGTCGTGTTCGTGCTGAACAAAATTGGCACGCCTTAGTGTTGGGCCGTCCCAGAACACGACACGAACCTAGCACGACACGAATCCGCACGGCCCGCACGAATTGTCAGCATTACAAATAATAAGAAAAGACTAAAAGAAGAATGGTAATAGACAAAACTAAATGTGGAACTGGATGAATAACGAAAAGTTTATATATTCAAACATAAAAACTGAAAACGGCAAAAGTAGATGACGGAGCTGTAACTACCGTACTGAATTTCGCCGGAGTTTCTGCTTCTATAGCATTTCCCCTAGGGGTGGCAATTCGTGCTATCGTGTGTGCTATCGTGCGTGTCAATAATCATGTCGTGCTAAACTTACTGAACACGAACACGCACGGTAAGCTTATCGTGCCACGTTTTACAAACACGAACACGGCACGAATATTTTCGTGCGTGTTCGTGTCGTGCTATCGTGTTGTATAAGGATATACATTTGTACATCTCTATACGAGATCCTTAAGCAAAAATCAAAATAATGAACTCCATATATAAAAATACTATGAATTAATATGTCCGTATTCATAAGTTAATAATATAGAGTTTACAAACACTAAAATTAAACCACTAATTGGAGTTTTTAAAGATAACAAATAAGAATTGTTCAAAAAATACTTAAGAATTACTCTTAATAGTACAACTTTATCGTGCTATCGTGCGTGTTGTGTTATGATACTCAAACACGAACACGACACGGAAGTTATGTCGTGTTAATCGTGTTCGTGCTATCGTGTTATCGTTCTTCCATATACCAGCACGAACACGCTTTTTTTCGTGCGTGTTCGTGTCGTGCTATCGTGTCGTGTCACAAATTGCCAGCCCTAATTTCCCCCTTATTTTTTTTGTTAAACTGCTGGTTAATACTAGGATAATTAAGTACCTAGAAAATAGGAAGTAGGTTTGTAGAAATAATTAAATATGTTTAGATTTAATTACGTAGTTGATTAGTTATAACTTATAAGGTAATTGTGATTGTGTGAAATTAAATTTAGTGCGACCGAAACTTTAATCATTTAATATCAATTAGCAGGCTAGTTTTGTTTTTGGCCGATAGTTAATGTTAGGATAATAATTACCTAGGAAATAAGAAGTAGGTAGTAGAAATAATTAAATATGTTTAGATTTAGTTAGGTAGTTGATTAGTTATTTTGTAATTATGATTGTGTGGAAGTAAAATTGGTGCGGTCGAAATTTTCGATCGTTTAATGCCAATTAGCAGACTAGACTTGTTTTGGCCGATAGTTAATGTTAAGATAATTAAGTACCTAAGAAGTAGGTTAGTAGAAATAATTAAATATATTTAGATTTAATTAGGTAGTTGATATAAGGTAATTATGATTGTGCGAAAGTAAATTTGGTGCTGTCGAAATTTTCGATCATTTAATGCCAATTAGCAGACTAGTTTTGTTTTTGACTTATAGTTAATGTTAAGATAATTAAGTACTTAGGAAGTAGGTTAGTAGAAATAATTAAGGGTTAATTAACCAAATGCACCACTATGTTTTCCTATGTTGTTCAATGCACCACATATGTTGTCTAATGCACCACTACCTTTTAAAATGATGCTAGATCCGTCATTCTACCAATCTACCGTTAAATTTTAATGTAAAAATGTTGACGATGCACATGTTGCTGAATTGAAATTGACAACAACACTATGATAATATAACATGACAATTAAAATATTAAAAAATAGATAATAAACTAAAACAAAAAAATTTAAACTAACAAATAGCAAAAAAATCACAAAAATTACAAATAAGTTAAGAAAATCTGAAATTTTTTTGAAATAATTTTATTTTGATAATATTAAAAATATTAAAAAAGAAAAACAAATATATTTCGTGTTAGTAGCATGTGATCTTCGTCATTTTGTACATAGTATTTAACGGTGGACTAACATAATGGTGCATCTGACACATTTCAAAACATAGTGGTGCATTTGGCAACACAAGAAAACAATATGGTGCATCTGGCAACATGGTCAAAACATAATAGTGCATTCGGCTAATTAACCCAATAATTAATATGTTTAAATGTAATTAGGTAGTTGATATAAGGTAATTATGATTGTGTGGAAGTAAATTTGGTGCAGTCGAAATTTTCGATCATTTAATGTCAATTAGCAGACTAGTTTTGTTTTTGGCCGATAGTTAATGTTAAGATAATTAAATATCTAGGAAGTAGGTTAGTAGAAATAATTAAATATGTTTAGATTTAATTTGGTAGTTGATTAGTCATAAGATAATTTTGATTGTGTGGAAGTAAATTTGGTGAAGTCGAAATTTTCAATCGTATAATACCAATTAGCATTTTATTTGGAAAAGATAATAATTATGGTTAAAAGTAGGAAAACGTAATTAATTCGAAATAAAATCCCAGATCTAATCAGGCAAAACTCGGATTTATAAATCTGAGATTTCAGCTTCATTTTTCAGGGAAGAATGTTGGAGTTAATAACTCCGAAATTTGACCCGACTTAAATTTCGAAATTAACATTTCTGGGAATTTAAAATCTCGGAAGTATTATTTGCAATTTGGGGCATTTTTATAAGTACTTTTTCTCGGAAGACATTTTTCCATATGTGTGATGTTTGGAGGGCTAAGGATAAAAAAATTCCATTTATATTGCGCTAAAAGTAAAAAGTAAAAACAATTCACTCTTAACATGGATTTTTCTACTAAGCTTTGGGAGCACCATGCTTTTGGTTTTTTTAATATTATGGTGGACTTAATTGTAACAAAACTAAAACTTTAAAAGTATGAAAAAGTATGATTTTTTTTAACTACAACTAAGATGTGTATCATACTATTAATAATATCAATTTCCCTATGGGATTCACGTTTAGGGCAATATAAAAATAAAAAAATTAGTGGCAAAAGCATGGTGCTCCAAGAGCATTGTAGAAAGGTCTGCATAACATTCAGCAATCATAGCTTCTTTATGGACAACCGTGATCATCTCGGCCGTCCCTGGCTATAGTGCCGGCCCTTTATACTGCCGGCCCACATGCATGCTCCACTCAAATTCGAGCTTACAACTATGTGTCACGGACGCGGAGTTTACATGATCTAAGGCTCGTCCGTGACACGCCGGGCCTCGTTTTCAAGTCGGGAATCCATAACCGGGGAGTCTTGGGATGCGTGCGATTCTAGAAGATTCTAGAAGACTCCACACACTTGTAGAAATCTCTTGTAATGTGTAGAATTATCTAGAGATAGCATTTAATGGGTAGTTGGGACTCTTGTAATTAATGTGGGTAGTTGGTAGGTGTCTCCCTTGGAGCCTATAAAATGGAGACCCCCTCTCATTTGTAAATCACCCTTAGAAATCTAAGCACTTGAGTTCCAAAGCTCCTCTCCACTTCATACTCTTCTCTTCTTAGTTTTGCTAGGGAAAAGGCTGACTTAGGAGCGGAATCCTAAGGCTGCACGGGTTAGGGAGCGCTAGATAATCCAGGCCCGTGACAAGTGGTATCAGAGCAAGTTAATCGATGGCATCCAATTCAGAGGTGGTGGTAGCTGAGAAGACCCGGATGAATACCAAGGAGCAGTTAGCGGACCTTTATCATCAACTCGCGGTGCTGCAAGATGTGGTGGCTGAAGTCCAAGCAGACGCGGTTGGTGCGTCCAAGGGTGTGGACGAAATCCGTTATGGAATGGAGGAGATCCAGAAGGATGTGAAGGACTCAACTGAAGAACTTGGGAAGAAGGGTGACGCGCTCGGAGCTACCATCACGGCCATCCAAGAAGAAGTGAATGAGCTCGTGGGATTGCGGGCGGAGGTGGCGGAACTCAAGAGGGAGCTGAATCGGGTGCGGAGAACCCGTGTCGAGGGAGCGGGCGCGGTGCAGCTCGGTCCACGTCCGGACGTCCTTAGGCCGGACAAGTTCAAGGGGTCTCGAGTGGTCAAAGACGTGGACAACTTCCTTTTCAGCATGGAGAACTACTTCCGAGCCACGGGAGTAGACGATGATATGTCTCGGCTAGGTATGATCTTTTCCTACTTGCAAGATAATGCACTAGTTTGGTGGCGTCGTAGGTAGGACAACCGAATAGGGGAGGAGATCCAAACTTGGGAGGAGTTCAGGGCGGAATTCCACAAACAATTCTACCCGGAGTATGCCGAGAACGAAGCGCGGGGAAAGCTTCGTCGTTTGGAGCACAAGGGAGAACTTCGTGAGTACGTGAAGCAATTCACGGAGTTGATGCTTCAAATTCCTTCCATGACCCAAAACGAGGCGTTCTTTCAGTTCATGGACGGTCTCAAACCATGGGCTAAGACGGAGTTGGAGCGTCGGGGCGTGGAGAATCTGGAGAGAGCGATGGTGACGGCCGAGTTGCTACACGAATTTCGGTCGGAGAAGTCCAAGCCAAATGGTGGGGGAGATCGTGGTAAACCTTCTCATTCCAATGGAGGGAAATCCCACAAGCCCGATGGAGGAAATCCGATGGCGGAAGATTCACCAAGTCGTTCTCCAAAGACAAAGGTGGATCGCGGTGGAAGGATCGTGGCCCAATAGAGTGCTTCTTGTGCAAGGGGCCTCACTTGGCTCGGGATTGTCCAAAACGGGAGAAACTCGCAGCTCTCGTGACTTCGGAGGACAAGGAAGAAGAAGGAACGCGGTTGGGTTCGCTGCGGATCCTTAGCTCCATCCAAAGCAAAAAGGCCAAGGCGAAGGGCCTAATGTTCGCGGAGATTGAAGTTGCCGGCAAGAAGATGAGTGCACTTGTCGACACGGGGGCTTCCAACCTCTTTATGTCCGAAGAGGTCGCAAAGAAGCTAAACCTTCGCTTGGAGAAAACCAATACGACGTTGAAGACGGTGAACTCGAAGGAAGTCCCGACATGCGGAATTGCTCGCGAGGTAAACATTAAGTTAGGTATTTGGAACAGCAAAGAAACGGTAGAGGTAATTCCTCTCGATGACCACGACTTCGTTATCGGGATGGACTTCCTCGATCGGATCGATGCCATGATAGTTCCTTTCGCGGATTGTATATGCATTTTGGATGCAAGGTGCCAATGCATCGTGCCGGTCAAGCGCTCGAAGGGAGGTGACAACAAAACCTTGTCGGCCATGCAACTCAAGAAGGGAGTCCGCAAAGGAGAGTGCACATTCCTCGCGACCTTGAAGTTGGACGAGGGTGAAAGCCGAGGGGACGAAATCCCGAAGGAAATAGCCCAAGTCCTTGGAGAATTTGGAGACGTTATGTCGGCCGAGCTTCCAAAGGAGTTACCACCTAAGAGGGAGGTGGACCACAAGATCGAGTTGGTTCCGGATGCAAGGCCACCCGCCATGGCGCCATATCGCATGGCACCCCCGGAGTTGGAGGAATTACGGAAGCAGCTTAAGGAGTTGCTCGATGCGGGATATATCCGGCCTTCCAAGGCCCCATTCGGCGCGCCGGTGCTGTTCCAAAAGAAGCACGACGGTTCATTGCGGATGTGCATCGACTACCGGGCGTTGAACAAGTTGACGGTGAAGAACAAGTATCCGATTCCTCTCATCGCGGACTTGTTTGACCAACTTAGCGGGGCGAGATGGTTCACAAAGCTGGACTTGCGCTCGGGATATTGGCAAGTTCGGATCGCGGAGGGAGACGAACCAAAGACGGCTTGTGTCACGCGCTACGAATCATACGAGTTCCTCGTGATGCCCTTCGGATTAACAAATGCGCCGGCTACATTTTGTACTCTCATGAACAAGGTACTCCATCCGTTCCTCGATCGTTTCGTTGTGGTTTACCTTGACGACATTGTGGTGTATAGTCGGACATTGGAGGAGCATATCGAGCACTTGCGCCAAGTGTTCGAGGCATTGCGGGAGAACAGCCTCTACGTGAAGAAGGAGAAGTGCGCGTTTGCACAACGAGAAGTCCCATTTCTCGGTCACGTTGTTGGAGGAGGGCGAGTTCGCATGGACCCATCCAAAATCAAGGCAATCATGGAGTGGGAGCCACCAACCAAGGTGACGGAGTTACGATCGTTCCTTGGCTTGGCAAATTATTACCGGCGGTTCATCAAGGGATACTCGAGCATTACAGTGCCACTCACGGACCTGTTGAAGAAGAACTTGGCGTGGGAGTGGACGGAGAAGTGTCAAAGGGCGTTCGATCGTTTGAAGAAGGCAGTTACGGAGGAGCCCGTGCTCGTGTTGCCCGATTACAAGAAGCCGTTCGAGGTGGAGACGGACGCCTCGGACTTTGCCATTGGAGGAGTCCTCATGCAAGATGGGAACCCGATAGCGTACGAGTCCCGGAAGCTTAGCGACATCGAAAGGCGGTACACGGTCCAGGAGAAGGAGATGACGGCGGTGGTGCATTGCCTTCGGACATGGAGGCACTATCTCCTTGGATCACGGTTCGTGGTGCGGACCGACAACGTGGCGACAAGTTACTTCCAAACCTAAAAGAAGTTGTCACCAAAACAAGCAAGGTGGCAAGACTTCTTGGCGGAGTTCGACTTCACGTTGGAGTACAAACCGGGGAAGACAAACTCGGTTGCGGATGCGCTAAGTAGGCGAGTGGAGCTGGCAGCCATAAGCCGACCTGAATGTACGCTAATCGGGAGGATCAAGGAGGGGCTTAAGCACGACGCGAGGGCCCAAACATTGATGGGGATGGCGACCGAGGGGAAGACACGGCAGTTTTGGTGTGAGGACGACCTACTTTACACCAAAGGACCGCGACTGTACGTGCCTCAACATGACAACCTTCGGAAGGAGATCTTGCGGGAGTGCCACGACTCGAAGTGGGCGGGTCATCCGGGAATCCATCGCACCATGGCACTTGTGGAGGACAGGTACTTCTGGCCTCAATTGCGGGACGATGTGGAGATGTACGTGAAGACTTGTCTCGTATGCCAACAAGACAATTTGGAGCAAAAATCACCTGCAGGACTTCTCGAGCCTCTTCCTACCCCGGAGCGACCATGGGAGAGTGTCTCGATGGACTTCATTGTCAACCTACCCAAGTCCGAAGGATGCCAAATGCTAATGGTGGTGGTGGACAGGTTCTCCAAGTACGCGACGTTCATTCCGGCCAAGAAGGAGTGCCCAGCGGAGGAGGCGGCCAAGCTTTTCATGAAGCACGTCGTGAAGTATTGGGGAGTGTCAACCACAATCGTAAGCGATCGAGATCCACGATTCACCGGGAGGTTTTGGACGGAGCTCTTCAAAATGCTAGGTACGGACTTAAACTTCTCCACGAGTTTACATCCTCAAACCGACGGACAAACGGAGCGAGTCAATGCACTCTTGGAGCTGTACCTTCGCCACTATGTGAGCTCAACACAAACCGATTGGGCGAAATTGCTGGATGTGGCCCAATTCTCCTACAACTTGCAAAGGAGCGAGTCCACGGGGAGGAGTCCATTCGAGATCGTGACGGGACAACAACCATCGACTCCAAGTACGGTGGCAACGGGCTACAAGGGGAGTAGTCCATCGGCATACAAGTTCGCCAAGTCTTGGCAAGAGGAGGCGGACATAGCGCGGTCATGCCTAAACAAAGCTACCAAACGGATGAAGAAGTGGGCGGACAAGAAGCGGAGGCATATCGAGTACAACGTGGGTGACCAAGTGATGGTGAAGATGCACAATATTCTCCGTCACAAGAACATTCACAAGGGGCTTGTTCGTCGCTACGAGGGTCCATTCCGGGTTCTCAAACGAGTCGGGAAGGTGGCGTACAAGGTGGAGCTTCCAGCCAAAATGAAGGTCCATCCGGTTTTTCACGTGAGTATGCTCAAGCCATTTCACGAGGACAAGGAGGATCCAAGCCGGGCGGAATCATCTCGTGCACCAATTGGAGCGAAGACGGCCTACGACCGAGACGTTGAAGAGATTTTGGCGGATCGGGAGGTACGAAAACGTTGGTGCAAGCCGAAGCGGGAATACCTCATCAAGTGGAAGGGATTGCCAGAGTCCGAAGCAAGCTGGGAGTCGGCGGAAGACCTTTGGCAATTCACGAAGGAGATCGAGGCTTTCCATGATGCGGACGCGACGAGGGCGTCGCTCGATTAGGTGGGGGAGAATGTCACGGACGCGGAGTTTACATGATCTAAGGCTCGTCCGTGACACGCCGGGCCTCGTTTTCAAGTCGGGAATCCATAACCGGGGAGTTTTGGGATGCGTGCGATTCTAGAAGATTCTAGAAGACTCCACACACTTGTAGAAATCTCTTGTAATGTGTAGAATTATCTAGAGATAGCATTTAATGGGTAGTTGGGACTTTTGTAATTAATGTGGGTAGTTGGTAGGTGTCTCCCTTGGAGCCTATAAAAGGGAGACCCCCTCTCATTTGTAAATCACCCTTAGAAATCTAAGCACTTGAGCGGAATCGGAATCCTAAGGCCGCACGGGTTAGGGAGCGCTAGATAATCCAGGCCCGTGACATATGCATTTCAAAGTTGGTATAATTTGTTGTAAAAAATTAGGGTTAGTAACCTAGGAAAGGTCTGAAGTTTCAAATGTTAATTCGGAGACTCCCAAAGCGGTATCTCTGACGGGTTTCGACCTCGGGTCGCCCACGGGGAGTACAACTCGCTTTACCAGTTGGTCCAACCAACCTTGGTTCTATTCTACATTCTTATATCGACCATTTAAATACAAATTCTAGTACTCCTATAAATCCTAACAAAACCACAACAAAATACTGCTGTTTTCGTCGGAACTATACGGGAAAAGTAAGATATAAGTAGAAATCAGACTATATATATATTCTAAAAAAAAAAAAAAAGACTATATATATGCTTGTACCGCTGCTGCTGCCTGCTAGTAGCTATTATATATAATTGTTAAGTAAAAAAAAAAAAAGGTAGCAAGCACACGTGGTAGTAAGTAGGCTATTATTGTTTTGTTCATAATATGGATTATTTTACATAATCTTGGCTAAAATGGCAAGGTCCAATATCTTGACATCCAAATTGTCCTCTAGCTTAACGATTCCATCAGCGCCATCCACCCCTATCAACTTGCCAATGCTGCCTCGTAGACCGCCCCCCATTATCTTCACACGGTCGTTCTTCCTCGGCAACACAGCCACCATCTCGCTCGCCAATACACTCATCTTCTCACCCCCTAGGCTTCTTACTTTACACATCCCATCCTACAAAACCCAACAACACTCTCATCATTCATATCTTGTTCTTAGGGATTAACTACATTTTCATACCACTACTTTGCACAAAATCCACTTTTTGTACCACTTCTATTTTTTTGTATACTATTGGTACTAACCCTTTCAACTTTGTATCATTTTGGTACCACTGTTAACTTTCCGTCCAATTTGATCGTTAAGTGTCATGTGTCATGCACGTGATTAGCCCTAAACTTCTGATTTTGTTCAATTTAATCCATCCCTAACTTTTAATTTGTTCAAGTTAGTCCTAAAATTTGAAAATCGAATCCTTAACCTAAATTGACCTAGACCTAGGGATGTATTAGATGTACTATATTGAACAAAATCATAAGTTTAGGGCTAATCACGTGCATGGCATATGACATAACGGCCAAATTGGACGGAAAGTTAACGATGGTACCAAAAGGATACAAAGTTGAAAGAGTTAGTACCAAAATAATACAAAAAGAATAGAAGTGTTACCAAAAGTGAATTTTGTGCAAATAAGTGGTATGCAAAGGTACCTAATCCCTAAGGGTTAACAACCTATTTACAGTCTCAGTCTTAGGTTTCATTTCACCCTAAGCATTTACAAACTTACCGACAGCACCTCTTGGATAACCCCCATTACATTTTCTTCCCCAGCTCTGCACACATTCACCAGGATATCTGGCATGAACCATACTCCTTCATTATCTCCTCCTGCCATATCTTAACTTGTTATTACCCACCCATCAATATTCTACACATACATACTTTGCAAAAGCTACTTCTTTTTTGGGTAAAAAATGAGGCAGTGAGGAGAGAAATTCTAACCAATGACAGGAGACATAGCATCTAGACCTCCGGTACCAGGTGTCATTGGTTGTCCTCCAGGCGTTCCGGGTAGGTACGCAGCTGATCCTGGTGTCATTGGCTGCCCACCAGGTGTTGACGGCATGTATGGGCTCGGGGCATTCGCTGCAACACAACAAACAATTCACCTTATAATAATAATACTAATGAGTTGAATAAATATCCCAACCCTATCTACTTGGAGTCAGTATATACCATAGGCAGAACTTGTGTCCCTCGGCGTCCCCGCATCACTATAGCTACCACTTGGTGTACTAGCCCATCCTGAACCTGGCGTTGGTGCTTCATACGTTCGAGAAGGTGGACTTCCAGGCTGTGAATGCAATAAAACAACAACCTAACTACATTTTTTCATAATTATATTATACATATATAACAATTTCCAGGTCAATAAACAAATACACACCCGATAATGTGGACTTGACGACCAAGAACCAGGGTTACCATCTTCGTAATCATCCCTGTTTAGTACACAAGCAAATCCAAAGATAATAACACAATCAATTAGCAAGTTGCAGTTTTTAACATTTAACCATTCAAGACAGACTTATTTATTATTGTATATAACAGTTGCACAAGCAAACCTTGGTGGACTCATTGGAAGCCATGCTCTATCCCGCATAGGTGTCCGCATACCATCATGAATAGGTGTTGCTGCATTAACCAAATAACTCCACGATGAAGAAAATATAAAAGAATTTGAGCAATAAATTTGTGTCAATTATGAGCATTTAGTTATGTAGAACTGCAAATACAGGATTTTAGCAACTAATAATAAGCTATCTTACGGACTAACAGCAAACAAGTAACAATTTCAGAAATATCTCATATTCTAGCTTAACAGCACAAACCTCCAGGATCTCTCATTGGAGTCATGAACGGATGTAAAGGTGTCCGAGAAGGGTGCATGGGGGTCTCACTTCCCATACCATATCTTGAATCGCTACAAAATTGAAATACCCGCATATTAACCAGCCGCACTGGCAGTATCACAAATATTGAGCCACCAAATTAGCCTTTTCATACTTACCGGTACGGAGTAGAAACCACCACATTGTCAGATATCTGGTTACGATCAACTGTAATAGATCAAAACAGTCACATTGTTAACAAAAGCTGAAAATTAAACAAAGACATCATATTGCAACAGTATACTTCCTAATATGCACTTGCCTGTGACAACCTTCATTTGTGACTCCAATTCAACTCGCACATATTGACCTTTAACTTCCTTAACACGCCCCCGGTAACCCTTATATGGACCAAGTCGGATTTTTACAGTGGTGCCTGTCAAGGCATCATGACCTCTTCCACCACCATATCTTCCTCCTGCCAATCCATCCAAGCAGAAGAAAGTAAGAGAGCATCAAAAGCTAAACGAAAACAAAAAGACAAAAAAATTCAAATCAAGAGATATTTCCATACCATTCATTGGCGGACCCCCTCTTGAAAATCTCTGCGGCGATGAAGGAATATTTGTTGGTCTTAGATTTGCAAACCTTGTCATTGAATTGCCCTTATAACAAAACATAAATATAAACAGTCAATTAACTTAACATGATGGTCTATGCTCAGAAAAAATTAAGATTAAAAATATCTGCTTACATGTCTATCACTATTGGCCCTTGAGCCTCCCACAACCACACAGGAGACAGATTTAGCACAGATAAAGCCTGCATGTTCTAGGTGATGGCGGTCAAAGAGGAACAGTATGCCCCGATAAATATGCTCGACAGGACCTTGTTTGCCCTGAATTAATGAGACAATACATTCATAAGTCCTCAATGACAATGGAATTGAACATTCATTGAGGTAAGAATCTCACTCTGCAAGGACCCTCGACAACTTTAACAACATCTTTCACTGATATTGTGTTTTTGCAGCGATCCTGCACGCTGAATTTCTTATCAACTTTTGACTTTATCTCTCTTAATCTAACCATGATCACCTCAGGTCTATCTGGCACACCCTTAAGAACCTGAAAAGGTCAGAGTTAGATGCATGAAATAAGGGTTCCAAATTCCATTGAACATCTAGGTTACCCACCTGGAAAGCCTCAGTTTCAACCCGGATAATTACACCAAAGCTTGCGTTGCTGAAAGAGATACAAAAGAATATAAGAACTTGTTTATCACAGAAAGCAAGCCGTGATAGTGAGAAGGCAGCACTCACTCCAATAGGACAAGGTCATGTAGTTCATACTCCCCAATCTTAGTAACACCTGAAGTCACCTCAGAGCTCTCAACAACATCATCAGCGAACACACGGATCTGAAGGAAACATAATCAATATATCAGATAACTAAGTTCATAAGACTTCTATTCAGTTCAAAAAAATAACCTACATCTTCTTTTGTCGTGTCTGTCAATATGTGAAGCACATGCTGAGCAACTTTGATGACCATACCAGTTGAACCTTCATGGGTTCCACCAACAACCTTCACATGATTCCCAGGCTCAAAGTACTTGCAGAGCTCTCTCTCGTTGAAAGCAAGGGTTTTCTACAGCAAATTCACTAATCAGTCATAAATAAACTTCCTATGATTAAGAGACTAGTTTGATTGGAACAGTCATTGGTAAAATAAACTCAATCTTATATCATACAGGAAGGTCTTTCACTGCTGGCCTGACGTGAACAGTTTCTTCCTCAACTTTCTCCACCCATCCCTTCAAATTCTTGAGGTCTCCCTTCACTACAATAACTGCATCCCCTTTCCTAAAATGACCTTTCTTCCTGTTTGCGAACAAACTAGATAAACTGGCAACATCTCCATCTTCACTGGGTTTACGAAACTTTTCCAGCTGATCAAAAGTGGGCTTGATGTTATGAGTGCTAATAGACTTTGTTGACGATACAGTTTTGTACAAGAAACCATCTTTGAACATCATGCCATCAATATTCTCGAAATAGTCGCCAGTGTGTGGATCTCGTTTACGCTCCACTCGGATGTTCAACTCTCTGAGTATATTATTATCAAGAAAAAGACATAAGATACATGAGCTCTGCAGATAAAATTTCTAGTGTAGTAGAGGAGATGAACAATACCTAGCCTCATCGACATTCATAAAACGAGGAGGAACAATTGCCTTCTTCTTAACAACTGGAATACCCTCCTAAAACAATAGATAAAAGACGCGGAAAAATTGATCTTACTACATCAAGACTTTTGACAAAATAACAGATATAAATAAATAAACAAGTGGAAGAGTAATTCAGATTAATTAACCAACTAAAGACTAGTTTCATAATCAAAATCCTCCAAGAGAGAAATGAATGCAATACCATCTTACTAGCCAAAGCTTGCAAGTCAATCCTTGGTATTAGCTTCACTGTAACTCTCTGTCGCACGTTGTCCACATCTACCACCTACGGAAGAATCACACATACAGCCTACATAAAGCCTAATAGAGAAAGAAAAAGAAAAATGGGAGACCAAAAAGGAAAGAGTTGAGCCAGTACTTTGGCAAGATCTCCCTTGTATTTCCCTATCTTCATTTTGACCCAAGTATCCCTTGAGAGATCAACAGTTTTACTTTCTACAGAGAGGACATCAGTCATTTCTTTGATCGGTACCAGCATAATCTTCTGGGCAAAGATATTCCTTAGACCTTTACAAGCCTGAATATCAGCGCAGATAATTAAATATCATTATGCATGCAATTCACAATTGCAGAAAAGTAAAGGGAAAATTCCCACAAATTGCCAAGAATATACCTCCCTAACATGTGCTTCTTTGTCTGCCTCCACATATATATAGTTCTTTAGATGGTCGAGTGCAATAGCTGAGCGGATTTGCAGCTCAGAACCTTTATCTATGTACTTCTGCATCAGGCATACCGCTGTCTCCCTCTCTCGACCAATCTTTACAGCAATCAAGACAATGTCAATTCATGTAACCTGCCGTCCATTAAGGAGACTTAAAATGAAAGGGCAAAGTCTAACCAGAGGAATCAGAATAGTCTTACCGCACATTTCACCATCCACAGCTTTGGATCTCTAACTGATGGAAGAAGCGCTTGCTGGTCCACATCAGTGGTGTCTTCATCATATTCCATATTATTGCGAGCATATCTTTCCTGAATCCTCCTTTCCAAATCTTCGACGTCTTCCTGATCATCATACCTATTCAGCAAAGGACGGCGATGCATCTTTCTATTTTCTTCGTCATCAGGTAAATCAGATCCATTATCTATGAAGCCTGCGATTCAGGTTTTTAAAAACCCATGAGTGGTGCAAAAAATAATGAGTAAACTACCCATTAGCTGCACATCACTGAGCAAATGAATTAAATTTATGGCAGAGACACCGCAAACAATTAAATAAAATAAATTATAACTCTCAACTATAAATAAGAATGATGGTTAACATGTTTCTTACACACAGCATCATGATTATCAAATTTATGCAACTTGGGGAATCGATACACCCTCGCAATGAACATGCCTTGACACATTGATACACACAATAAGCATCAAAGTCAATCCACTAATGCAGCAACATTAGCCAGCATGTCCCACTATACACCATTATAATCATTAAGAAGGTGACTCTGGAAATGATAACTTCTACAATACAGTTAACACTTTCATACGACAGTATCCAATGCAATTAGATAATTATTAGTTGAAAGAGATAAACTTGTTCGCAGCACGATTAGATTATACATGTCTGCATTGACCTAATGTTACATTCTCATAGAAAACCTGTAGCTAATAGTATATCTCATACTGAGTTAGACAACGTGTC
Source organism: Clarkia xantiana subsp. parviflora (assembly GCA_036873135.1). Taxonomy (NCBI): domain Eukaryota; kingdom Viridiplantae; phylum Streptophyta; class Magnoliopsida; order Myrtales; family Onagraceae; genus Clarkia; species Clarkia xantiana. The sequence goes on from JAPTYO010000004.1 coordinate 10,896,685, forward strand.
TACTTCGTTATAAGTACATGAACAGTATGCAATTTTTTTTACCACGTCCAAGTTTTCACTTTTTCTTTGATATATATAAATGAAAGAGATAGACTTGTTCACACCACGATTAGATTATACATGTCTGCATTGACCAACCGTTACATTCTCATAGAGAATATTTAGCTAATAGTATATCTCATATTGATAGTTAAAAACCTTCTACTTCATTATATGTAAATGAACAGCATGCCTTTGTTATAACCACAATCCAAGTTTTCACTTTTTCTTTGATAAGCACAAAAATTCGCAACATCATCGTCTTAGATTATGATACTCATTGCTAACATCCTCAAAAAATGTGTAAACTGAATATATGAAACCCTTAGAGCTACTGTTATCCCTATACTCTTAACAAAAGAAACTCCTATCAGTGTTCACTATCATTACTGTGTCCTGAGATTAAGAGTACGAAGACGTTGTCTGACAAAACAAAGTAGCCTAATGAAAGACTACAACAATTACAACAATATCTCAAGTTCTCAACCCCAGGAGATATAAAATTAACATCCCTTCCCTGCAGCCACTATCCAGTACTTTGAAGCACTCAATTAGCCATTTCGTTAGACTTTCCAAGACTATGATGGTCAGGTTCTAATAGTATCCAGCCCTAACTAACCAATTCAGCAAAATACCACCGTTTATGATTGATCAAGGATATGCCAAATGCCTACTCTTATCAAATAAAAGTTCCTTCATGATTCTAATCAAACAAAAAGCCAAATTTCCAGCTCTCCAAGTAACAAAATAAAAGCAGAAAACCAAAAAAGAAGAGCAAGATTTGGGCATACCATCCTCCTCAGCTTCTTCTTCCTCCTCTTCATCACCACTGTCGTCTATAGCTTCAATGTCAAAGAAGGACGAACCAGCGAACTGTTTCTTCTGAGATTTCCGGCGTCTGCCAGTATAAAGTTCCTCATCATCGTCATCCTCTTCATCGTCTTCCTCAGCAGCATCGTCAATAAAATCGGATCTGCGCCTCTTCTTCCCTCCGCCTCTGCCTCTGTGGTGATCATCCTCTTCCTCCTCCAGATTTTCCTCGTCCTCATCATCAAGAACATCTCGGTCTTCGTAGTCATCATCCTCCTCCTGGTCGTCGTCCTCGTATTCCTCCCGTCGACGCGGCATCGGTTACTGAGACGGAATTGTTGCAACAGGTGATTGGAAGTGGCTGAATGACTCCTCTAGGCTGTATTGCAGTTTTCTTGGGTGATGACGATGATCTTTACGTGGTAATCAGAAAGTTGAAGAACCCTAATTTAGTCGGTGGAAGTGAATGCCGCCGGTGAAAGCTCACAGGGTTCCGTTTCCTCGAATAGTCGGCAAGGTAATCTAGTTCGGATCGGATCAGGAAGACGGTGAAGTATACTGGGCCGGGTTTGACAGTATTTTTGGTTTAAAAAGTTATTTTATTAAAAATATATTAAGAAAAAATGGATTAGAACAATGCAATCAATGGTATAGAAGAGTAATATTTTAAATTTGCATTAATAAGTGTTTTTTTTCTAATATGTGATTGGTAACATATTTAACTTAAAATCTAAATTGACTATATATTTAGTTATTAATTATAAAATTACATATTAAATACATTATATTATATATATTATTTTACAGTTAACACAAAATATGTTATTTTTTCACATATTCGTTCGTACAATATAATATATTCATCTTATACATAAAATTGTAATTTAAAAAAATATTTTAATAATTAAATTGCAAAAAAAAAGTTTAATAAAACTAAAAAATTATTAAGACAATTAATATTGTTAAATAAGAATAATCATAATAATATGTAGTAATCTCATCAAACTTATAATTTTTTAATCACATAATATTGACATCTCCAATGCTGTATTATTTGTTGATCTATTGTTATCGCCATTCTCAACTCATCTTTGTACTTTACATATAATTATTTTTTTTTTTTTAAAGTGGTGATCAATAATAATGGCGTAAGTTAATTAAGCTACTCGCGAGCTACTCGGAATCGGCTTGGTCAAAATTCAAATTTGACTTGGAAAAATTTGAGTTGAGCTCGAGTTGTGATTTTGGTATGTCAAGTGCAGCTTGAGCTTGATAATACTCGGCGCGAAGTACTTGCAAGTCAAATCAAGCTTTATAATATACATAATTTATCTGAGTTCGAGTCGATGTCGATTATTGTAGTCATGAGAAACACTACTTAGTGTGACATATTATGAGCATCTGTGTTGAGTCGAGTCAGATAGTGATGAGAAATGTTAATTATTGTGATGTGTACTAGAAATACTAATCAAATTGAGTGCAACTCGATTATATCGGGTTTGGACATGAGTTGAGTTCGAGTTTCAGAAATTTGAGCTCGACCGAGTTCGAGTTTGGTAATTTTTAATCGAGTCGACTTGACAAATTTCCGGTTTGACTATGCTCGTTTACAGTTTTAGTATAGATTCGTCGGATATAATTATGCAAAATATTTATATACTAAATCATTATTTAGTGTCTATATATTGACATCAATATATACCGATATATTGTATATGTGATTTTATTAATCAATATACTTTACATATATATTATAAAAAAAAAAAATCAACAATGCGTATTTATCTAATGTTTTTATTATTATAATAATAATTACATAACAATAAGTATTTATAAATATTATAATATAATAATAATAACATAAGCTTAAATTTTATTAAATATTTACATATATTATATAAAATTATTTTTCTTTGAAAAATAAGAAATCTATATAATACAAAATAATGTTAAGTTTGATAGAGATCTAAATGTTTAGCTAATGTTAATTTAGGGTTTATAAAAAAAAAATTAAAAGTGAAAATAAAATATAAAAATATGATAAAAAAATTTCTTCCAAAAAGTGACTTTTAGAAAGAAACACTTCTGTTACTTTGAAAAAATGTCTTTCGGAAAGCAGTACTTTGAAGAAAAAAAAATTCACCTTATGTTACTAAACGTTGTGGCTTTTGTCTAGGGTGCTTTTAAGCGCAAAAGCACTTTGGGAATGCACTGTAAAACGCACCCAACATCTCCTGCTGAACGTGAACCTTTTTTTTTTAAGAGAAGGGAAAAGAACAAGAAACAGAGGCCGAACGTTAAAAAAACAAACCGCCTAACTGAGGAAGATATCTCCTAATCAAATGGGATTCTGACCCCAATCATATCTTTAATCGTACAAATCCTAGCCTCTCTAAGAGGTATACAATGTATAACAAGACTACACTGTTGTAGAACTTTGATCCTAGCCATAGTATCTGTAACCGAGTTAGCTTCCCGATAGATGTGTCTAAACTTGTACCTGATGAATCAGTACAAAAGATTCATGTAATCCAAGGTAATAGGTATAAATTTCAAATTGAGATCCACATCCTCGGAAAAAGTTGTTGGCAACTAGAGCATATGTTTCATTGTGTAAAGACTTAATATCTAATTGAAGAGTAAGAGTAAATCCATCCTTAATTGCCCATAATTCAGCAATCAAATTGTTTATTAGTTGTCCACACTCCACAAATTGCGTGAAAAATCGGAGATCCAGTTGTAAAATAATGAAAAATAAAAGTCCAATAATACTATTAAATAATGTCCAATAATACTATTAAATAAAAAATAATGTCCAATAATACTATTAAATAAATTATAAAATAAAAGTTCAAAAAAAAAATCTTCATAGGTGCCTATTTTAACAATTTGTATTAACATAATTAATTAGTTATATTAATTAATATCAACTAATATAATATATATTGGATATATTTAACTAGCATAACGGTCGGTTCGGTCCCCACGGTTCTCACAACTCAAAATCTGATCCGGTCCAAAAAATCGAATTTAAGTAAAAAAAATTCCGACCAAAAACAAAACTGAAAATTTCAGATTCGGCTTTTTCGGTCCGGACCGATTCGATTTTCACCGTTTTTTCGAACCAACCGGGCTTTTGTTTCACCCCTAAGGGCATCTACAATTCTAAGTTTCCAAGATATACCACCAAGAAGTGCTTTGTTTTCAATTCAAAATAACAAATGCCCAAACTTCCTAAGAAATAGGTTTAGTAACCTTTTTCCACTTGATCAAATGCATTTTTTAATCCTTAGTAGGGAGCATTGTCAACTGCGTGTAGGGTTGGCAATTCGTGCGATCCGTGCGAGTTCGTGTCGTGCTAGGTTCATGTCGTGTTCTGGGGGGTCAGCCCAAATACGGCCCAACACTAAGTCGTGCCAATTTCGTTCAGCACGAACACGACACGAGAAAAACACGATACGGCCCGACACGGAAAATCAGCACGAAAAATCTATAGTAAATTGAATAAAAAATTCACACATGACAATTTTTAAGCTAAAGTTTTAAAATTACTCAATATAGAGAGTTTAATTCAAACTTCATAAAGTACCATTGTAAAAAGAGGTTATGCTAACTTTAAATAGGTTTATATTAGTAGATATTATAGTATATATACATATAACTATCATGTTATCGTGTCGGGCCGTGTCATCAATATCAAACACGAACATGACACAGATTTTTTTGACACGATTTGGCATGGCCCGATTTTGGCACGACACGAAAATGATTGACCCAAACCCGTAATTTTCTGTATCGTGTTCGTATCGGCCCATCGTGCCAAGCCCAAATTGCCAGCCCTAACTGCATGTAATAAGACGGGATATAAGACATAACCGATTTAACCACGGTAACTCTACATGCCATGTAAAGCATATTAAACCAACAACTAGTCAGTTTAGCTCTAACCATATCAAGGATAAATTCAAATGAACTAATTTTAGCATTCGAATAATTAAGAGAGAAATCAAGGTAAGAATCAAAGTCGTCCACCTCTTTGACATTAAGCATATAAAAAAACTCAGATCTTTATTCCATGAATATGTTTTTTCTAAAAGGTAAGGACAAACTTATCGAGATTAATTTTCTGACTTGACATGTCACGATTGGATGCAACTACAGTTACCGGCGGTAGCTTCAACCATGAGGATAGGATCATCTGCAAAGAACAAGTGAGTAAGTAGGACATTTCCATGACCCACACTAATGCATTTCCTATTTTTATTCATGACTTCATCATCGATAAGACATGCAAGGTACTCCATACACAATATAAAGAGGTATGAAGATATTGGATCCCTTTGCCTTATGTCCATCAACGGAGCAAAACTATCCAACTTCCCCCTCATTTAAAAGAATACTGATGGAAGACGAAGTCACACAACTCATATTAGGGAAATTATAGCATCGGGAAAACCAAGAAAATGAGAGTGCTCATAATAAAATCTTACTCCAATCTATCATAAGCTTTCTCCAAGTTTAGTTTCAAAACCATACAGTCACTCATACATTTCATTTTCTTGGAAAAATGAAGAACTTCTCAAAGAATAACCACATTTTCTGCACACCTACGACCCGAAATGAAGCTTGGTTGAAAGGGAGAAATCAAATCACCGAGATAATCACCGAGATTTTCGAAACTATTTTGTAAGTTGAATTGCAAAGGCTAATATGACGGTAATTTGAGACCGTATCTAGACTTTGACACTTAGGAATAAGGCAAAACAATGTATCGTTCTAACTTTGGGGGATAACTGCACTTCGAAAAATATTGGAAATGGCTTAGACAAGTGAGCTACCAGTACAATGCCAAAGATTTTGGGGAAAAAAAATCGGGATGAAGGCCATCGAGACCAGAGGCTTTAAAATTTTGGAAAGGCCATCAAGTGGCCTTTTTAACTTCATATGCGGAGACAGGGCGAGCAAGTCAAGAAGCTTGATTCAGGGTAAAGACTCTCCTACCTACCTTACTATGATGATTTGTATATATCGGACCGGAGCACGGCGAGACGCAATAATCTATCTACGCGTAGTGCGTGTAATATTGTTGTGATGATGATATAAAGATTGATTAAGACGACTTCGAGTATGATATAATAGTACGATAATTATGTCTACTCGAGGGACATTTCAAATGTATGATAAGCTGATTCAAAAAGGATGTGAGCTTATTAATTGATGTTTTTACTTTTGGTCCCTCGAGTATTGGACTTAAATTTTGTTGTAATTAAATTTTATAATAATATATTATGATACATAGTTTTTTTTTTTTTTTTAATAAGCTTTTTCTTGTATCGTTCTTATAATCAGCTGATCATGTATTTGTATCGTCATCGGAGTTGATACGATCATGTTATTGTATCATACTTGATGTCCGCTTGATCAACCTCTTTATCACACTGCTCGCTTACACGTAGTGCATACTAATATACATAAAATAATGACCTTAAAAATTAATTTTACTATTATTTATGATATCTATTATATATTCTATAATAAATATTAATTTGAGTAACATACATTTTTTGAGTGACACATGTATATTTTTCCAATCATCATTTTCTAATTGCGGATTAGATTGAATATGATCTTAGGTTAATGGATGCAATCAATTTGATTGTGGTAAAGAGAAGTTTTGTAATGACAAAAAAACGAGGAACACATCAATTATTGTAAAAAGTATATATATAAAAGTTGTAACGATTCTTAAAATGCAATGAAAAAAATTTGGAGTTCATCTAGGCAGAAAAAGAAGATTACTTGAGTAATATGTTAGCAAATGGATAATATAGTCCAACCATATTGTATATTATCCGCTCACATTAAGCTCAAATGATTATTTGTCATAACTACAAAATTCTATTCAAATTATTATATATCTATATATTATATAATATGCATTTGATGAAAGGACTTTTATAATTAATTTTAATTTAAACTTTGGAAAATTGCTAATCTAGCAACATTATCTATTTAATAGAAAAATATTAACAGACATCATTATTGTTCTCTTGATGATGACTTAGTTAGGAGTTACACACCCGATAGGAAAAAAAGTTAGGACTTAAAAGCAAACACAATTATATATATAAATTTTTGATAATTAGATTATAATATAATATCACTAGTTATTTTTTTAATAGATAATGACGAGTTTGATTTGGACCACCAACCAACGTGCAAACTTGACAGGAAAATCCAAGCCACTGGATTCTAGAGGAGAGGTGCGCAATGAGAAAGAGGTGGGTAGTGTTGATTTGAGTCGCCAGGGTATTTTGGTCAGAGCAAATGAAAACGGTAAAGACCTGGCCTCTCAATCATGGTCTGAAATTTAATAACTCTTCTCAGTGACGCATCGTCAAGAGAGAGAAGAAGAAGAAGAAGAAACATACTTGCTTTGTGAGCTTGGCTTTTCCTCCACCACTGTTGAAATCTCATCTTAGCGAAATTTCTGAAAACAGTTTGCTGTGAATCTAATTCCAAATCTTCCACAGTGGACTTGCCACAACGGAAGCAATACAACCAAACTTCCTTTTCTTGGATTTGGTCTCCTCCTCTTCCTTTGTTGAAGCAGCTGTGGAATCTGACATTTGCATCGCCTTCTTCAATTTCACAACCCTATTCCTTTTTCAGCTCAGGAATTTCGCTTCTGCAGGGAATGGCAAAGCGTGGGTATAAGCTACGTATCCTTTCTCTAAGGAGCTCACCTTTCAACTAGTCTAGGGATTTCTTTCTTAGCTGCTTTCTCGTTCAACACCTAATTCTACTAGTCCATCCTTGTTGTTTGAATGCTAGTACTAGTTGTATCATGCTTCTACTTTTGGCTCCACAGAAAGTGATTTGAAGGCATTCTTCCTTAGTTGGATTAGGTTTCAATTTATTTCCAAAGTAGACTTGCAGATTGTACACTGTCCCGTAGAGCATGCCTTTTCTGTGTTCAGGCAAAAAAGAAGAAGATCGGTTTGAGTTGGAGTACTCTAACTTATTTTTCCTGGTATTTTCTTACAATTTAAAGATGCGATCACTGACTCTTCAGCATAATAGGAGGTTAACATTTTCTTATGCACGGCGTTGTCTCGTGTCTGTATCTTCCAGACGGCTTCTGTTTTACTACTTCACTGGTCAAACAAGTGTCCTGCATTTGGAGGCAGACGCAGATGTCTCTCATTAATGTCCAGAACACCTTACTAGTTTAGGTTTTCTTATCTTTTATTGGGTGTATTTATTTTCTTAACGAATGCATCAGAGGAATTTGTTGCACATTCTGGCAATGTCAACTGTCTATGTATTGGAAAGAAGGGGTGCCGGCATTTTCTTACTGGTGGCGAGGATTGCAAAGTAAGCCTATGGGCCATTGGCAAACCAAACTCTTTGATGGTAAGTTACATGTTGTAAATCTGCTACCATTATTGCAGCAATACAAACGCCTCATAGCGCATGTACCTTTCCTTGAATTTAAGTGTGACCTGATACTTTCTTTTTTTATATAGGACTTAGGGTGTTATTGCTGTTTTTGTCAGTCATTTTGTTGAAATTATGTGCCCATCATTATTTAATTTCTTGTGCTGAGAAATAAGCTGCTTGGCAATCTAATGTCAACTTTATTTTTAACAATCCAGAGCCTAAGCGGCCATACAAGTCCAGTAGACTCCGTAGCATTTGATTCAGCTGAAACCTTGGTGCTGGCGGGAGCTTCTTCTGGTGTCATAAAGTTATGGGACTTAGAAGAAGCAAAGAGTAAGTTAATTCATTTACTCAATAACTATACATTATTGTAGAACCTGTAGATTTTCTTTCAAAGTCTAAACTCCTTGATTAACTTCTTTCACCTTTTATTACTCTTGAAGCGTAGTGGTTCGCGGTCTTACTGGACACAGATCAAGTTGTATTTCTGTGGAATTTCATCCATTTGGAGAATTCTTTGCATCAGGCTCCACAGACACTAATCTAAAGCTCTGGGATATCAGAAAAAAAGGATGTATACACACATATAAGGGACATACGAGAGGCATTAGTACTATTAGATTCAGTCCTGATGGCCGTTGGGTGGTTTCTGGTGGCTTAGATAATGTAGTTAAGGTATACTACAACTGCATCATTGACCTATTGGATGACAAATACAGGAGTTCTATTTGTTGGTTTTTGATTTTTTTCATCTCTATTAATTAACCAGTACATATCTTTACTGGTAACAGGTGTGGGATTTAACAGCCGGAAAACTTTTGCATGATTTTAAGTTCCATGAAAATCACATTCGATCTATTACTTTCCATCCTCTGGAGTTCCTTCTTGCTACAGGTGATGATAATATTTTGCTCTTTCATTTTTCTTAATTCCAGAATGACTTATCATTCCCACAACTGCTTTTAGCGAATTCTCCCAGGGTATTTTGTTAAGAGTAACTTTCTAGTTAGGTTAAGTACGACAATATTGAGGATGGTGAAATCCTGCAGTTACACAATGAATAAGATAAGTTAATCAAATTGGTGGCTGTGTTGTTATCTTGAGGATTTGAACCTTTAAGTAACTTGAGGTACCAGTAACTAGCTGTACCCAGTTTTACTCCAAATCTTTTTTGTGTATAATATAACTTATATTGTGGCTAGATTGTCTTGCTTCTTCTTCTTTCTTACTGACATTCCTTAATTACTGTTTGTTCCTCATTTTCAGGTTCGGCTGACAAAACAGTGAAATTCTGGGACTTGGAGACTTTTGAACTGATTGGGTCAACCAGACCTGAGGTACGTTTAGGAGTGCAACTTTACCTGAAGTTTTCATACTTGATATTTTGTTGGTTCTTCCGTATTAGAATATCTTAAATTTGGTTACTTTATCTGTTACTGTAAAATATATATTAGGTGAATCTTCTTTGTTTTTTCTTTTGGATACTTGATAATTCGTGTATGGTGTTTTTTTTCCATGAATTTCTCTCTGTCAATTCAAGTCATTGCTAAGTTAAGTTCCATTCACTTTTATGTTGTCTTTCAGGCATCAGGAGTTCGTACAATTGCCTTCCACCCGGATGGAAGAACATTGTTTTGCGGATCGGATGAAAGTCTAAAGGTTTCACAGATTACAACCATTGAACTGGCAGTGTCAGTGATTTGGGGAAACTGAGATTTCTTTGTTGCCTGTTGATTTTTTCAGGTTTATTCATGGGAGCCTGTAATATGTCATGACGCTATTGACATGGGGTGGTCCAAGCTTGGTGATCTCTGCATCCACGACGGGAAGGTTTTGGGTTGCTCATACTATGAAAATTCTGTTGGAGTTTGGGTAGCAGATGTATCGGTAATTTATTTCCTCCTAGTTTCAGTAGTGCTAACTGTATTTCTACATCATGAAGATAGACTTGTTCATGTATCAAATTTTCCCTTCGTGCCAGGTTATTGAACCATATGGAACTAAATTAGCAGCCCAACAAAAGGATAGTGCACAGAATGAATTTGATCTCAATGGAAGCCGTTCCTCAGTGACAGTGGGGAGTAGTGTAAGGTCTAGTGCAGTTGTACGCTGCCCATCACCTGACTATGAGCCAAGGGAGATAAAGAACATATATGTTGACAGTAAGTGTAAACTTTCTTATCATCATATTTGACAAACTTTTGCTGCTAACCGTTTTTGTATATAAATAGATAAATAATTCTAATGTAAGATTTGGGAGAAGGAGATGTATAAGAAGTATAGGGTTAGTCATTTTGATATTTGGTTACAAGGGGAGGGTCAAGGCCAATTATGGCATAAAAAAAAAGAATGCCTATTAGGAAGCCGGAAAGGAGGGGATGATGTTTAAACAGACCTCAAGGTCGTTAGACGGTGGCTCCTCCAAGTTGGTGTCCTTTACAGTGGAACATTACTATATTTAATATTAGTTGTCCACCTTTCTGTACACAGCTGCTGGGGAGAGTCCTGTATCTTCACAGCGAATTGTATCCATAAATGCTCCAAAAGTGATACTACCAGTAGATCCCCAGGACACTGATAGTTTGTCAATCAAGACACATGCTTCAGTCGGAGCATCTCCTGCTGACCAAAGCGTTCCCAAATCCAATTCGATGCTTCAACAAGATGGCTCAGAGAGAAAAGAGACTTCTCTGCCTAAGAGGGAGTCCATCACTTTTTCTAGGACTAAACCTGGAATGCTGCTTAGACCTGCCCACAGGCGGAGACCATCAAGTACCATAACTGATTATGAGGTTTTACCTGCTGAAACAAAACCAAATCCTGATGCGAAGTTCAGTTTTGATGCTCATGCTGATGTTGTATCAGTATCCAAGCCTGCAGATGCAAGAAGGCTTTCCAAATCCAAACTTGATGCTGAGGTTTTAGTGGTCCCTATTGAGGATACAAAGGTCAGTTTGGACAATCCTGAAACCAGAAATCCTGCTGCTGATGTACGAACGCCATTAAGTTTCAACTTCGATCATCTGGTTTTGTCTACCCCCACCGAGAGTAAGCCTATTAACAACACGAGAAATCTTTTGGATAGTCGTGCAGTATTGAAGTCCCACAAAGGACTAGCTACAAGAGACACACCTAAGGAATTAACTGGAGAAGAAACTCCTAGCAACAAGAATGCCCTGGAGAAACTTGGAAAGATGTCACCGGAGAGTCCAAACCCTGTGAAATGTGAGTTCTATACTATAATATCAACAACTCTATAACCACATCTGCTACTTGTTATATTTACTCTTATTTTTTAAGTTTTATGTTCTCTCGTGTGTGTTTTTGTATAGTCCAATTTAGACTTGATTAACCCCCAACTAGTGATGGTCATCAAGAATGCCCCTTGCGTATTTGGCTAGAATCTCTTATGTATTACATTCCTTATTTTATTTATTACATTCTTTTAATGCCTTTATTTTCATTTCCTCTTTGTCCTCATGGTTCTACTTCCTCGGAAGTGAAGACTAATTGATAATTATGTTGTCAAATAACCACCTTGGTGCATAATCTTCATGAATCTCAGATCATGTGTATGTATTGCTTGTGGCTCGGTTATTGTTTATATAGGGTTCTCTTTCCATATCTTGCAAACCCTTAAATTTCTGCTTCATTAGTAAGTGAGATTTGCTTTGTTTTTCTAGGTGAGTCACGCGGTTCAGAAGAAGGGATTACTTCTGTTAAAATTGTCAATGGAGGTTTGCTACTGAACAACCAAATTTCTACAGTGTCTTTGTTAGAGCATTTATTTCTTAATTTTATCTTCTTTATGTGCAGTTGCGGTTGTCCCTGGTCGGACTCGAACCTTGGTTGAGAGGTTTGAAAAAAGGGAAAGGTTAAGTGGCACAGAAGCCCAAACAAGCCTTGAAACTTGCCAAGAAACACTAATAGGTGACAAACCCGACACCTCTGCGGTAGAGAAGATGGAGAGAGTATCCCTAAGTAGCACTGACAGTAAAATTGCAATCTCTCCCCCTCATATAACACCTCCAAGAGATGAGGCTCCCTCTGTTCCTCTTAGGAGTCTTAATAGAAGAGAATCATCCAAGGACAAGAATAGAGAAACAGCAAATATTGTTACCCCGAATATAGTACTTGGATGGGATAAGATCTCAAGGCATCAGAATGAGACCTTTGAAAGAAGAGATAGGTTAGATAACAAGGAAGAGGAGAAGACTATTACGACCCCTCATATAACACCTCCAAGAGATGAGGCTCCCTCTGTTCCTGTTAGGAGTCTTAATAGAAGAGAATCATCCAAGGACAAGACTAGAGAAACAGCAAATATTGTTACCCCGAATATAGTACTTGGATGGGATAAGATCTCAAGGCATCAGAATGAGACCTTTGAAAGAAGAGATAGGTTAGATAACAGGGAAGAGGAGAAGACTATTACGACCCTTCATGCTGTACCAAGGGATAAGACTTCGACTGCTTTAAATGAAAGAAGAGAAGGTTTAGACAGTAATGATGATGAAAAGACTGTTCTGCTCCCTTGTGCTGTACCGAATAACACACCTACTGCTTTAACTAGTAGCTTTATAAGAGAACCATTACAGTGCAAGGAAGAGGAAAAGACTATTACACCCCCTCGTCCATTACCAAGGGATAAGACTCCCACTGCAGTAGGTGTGAGCTCTGAAAGGAGAGAGAGATTCAACAGTAAGGAAGATCAAGTAACTAGGGTGTCGAGCAGAGTTATTTCTTCGCGAGAAAAGGCTCACATTGTTGGTGGAATTCGAAGAAGAGAAAAACTAAATGGTAATGAAGATCAAATGGTTAATGCCGGTACACGTCTTACATCATCAAGGGAGAGAAGTAGAATGTCAACTACGGCAGAGAGGTTGGAAAGAAGTCAGAGGTTTAACTCCAACGAAGACCAAGAGAGCACTATGCCATTGCACACAATTTCTGCTATGGACAGAATAGCTACTTCATTGGTAGGGACCGACATCCTTTGTATCGAGTATTTCTTTTCCTATGCTAGTCAGATTTCTTTTAGGTACTGGTGTCTATCAAGTTCATTCCTTGAGTATTCAGCATTCAGCTATGATAAACTTAAATCAGAGCATCCATTATGTTATATGCAATTGCCATGCTTAGTAACTGCGTTGCTTAAATAGTTGCAATTATGTTAGTGGCACTGATTCCGTGCTAGTAGTCTACTGTAAAATCAATTGAATACTCTGAAGTGAAAGTGGTTCATAGAGTGCAACCATGAATATTCAGTATGTGCTTTTAAATTAAAATTGGGCGTTTTACACATCTTAACAATCAGATCATATCTAAGGTGACCAAATTAACCTGAATAAACAAGATTGAATGTTCTGATTGCAAAAGTTTTAGTGGAAAAGCTGCAGGGGTTAGATTTAACAAGTTACATATTTGTTTTAAAGAAGAAGAATAAAATTTGGATGCATAACATTTTAGAGATATCGTGAATGCAATTCTTTCACTCATTTTCTTTTAATGGCAAAGTTTGGAAAATGAAGGGGTTTGGTTAGGGTGGCTCACTGTTGTGGGGAGTATGGTGACTGATTTTGTGTTTATCTTCATTTCACTGAGGAGAGATCACAAATTCCTTAAGTGTTGTGTAGGGCTGTACTGGTTACGGATATACATTATTTCGTACATGCTTGTACATTCTATTCTTTCGTTCCTTATACTATTCTAAAAATTACAGAGTGAGCCTCACATATCTGGAAGAGATGCCGATTCTGCTAACGATGAAGATGTTGCTGAGGTTCTAATGCAAAGCCATGAAATGTTCTTAAGCACTCTTCGGTCCCGCCTAACGAAACTTCAGGTTTGTTTTTTATTATATGAACACTTCTTATATGTATTACTGACAAAATAAAGGGAGATACTAGTGAACTGTACATAGCCAAATCAGTTTCATATGTTTTTATATATATATGCATGTAGTCTCTGATAATCTACACTTTGTTACGGTAGGTGATACACCATTTCTTTGAGAGGAATGATATGAGAGGTGCCATAAATGCAATGAGGAAGTTGCCAGATCATTCGGTGCGTACTTAATAACATAGTTGTGACAATGTTATGTAGTTGCATCCTGAACCGGATTGATCCTTGTGCAGGTGCAAGCGGATGTGATTAGCATTCTCATGGAAAAAATGGATATTCTCAACTTAGATTTGTTTTCTTGCTTGCTTCCTGTGCTCATGGGTTTACTTGATAGCAAAATCGAAAGGTATTTATTCTTTGTGGCAGTTGAAGATAAATCTTTTTAAGTCATTCAATTCTTTTGTTATGTAAGACTTGCTATCGGGTGGCAAACCTAGTACCTTGAATTCCAGCGGAGGCAGCCTGCCACAGCTAATAACACCTCGACTTTTTAAGTTATTCAACTTATCTAGGCTAAGCCTGTGACTGACTGGTTCATGGGGTTAGTGGGGACTCTGTGGGTATGGGGTTTACTTGGCAAAGCCATCGTCTCTCATAACCAGGAAAAAATATAGATACACTTGAAAGAATTTTAGGTTTTCTAACCCTCATTCCAAATTCATTTGGAAGAATAGTGAGGCACGGGACTTCATATAAATGTATTTCTTGATGCAACCACGAAAACCTAAATATAAAAAAAGGTGATTATAAACCATTTTACCAGTAAGTGTTACATCTCAGGTTAAGGATCGGGTCAAGGGGCGATAAAAATGGTTATCGCCCTTGTCTTTGTTCTTCCTGCAGCCTATCTTACAATTGATTCAAACTCATAAAGAGAATTTGAAACCTTTGACCTCGTTATAGAGAGAGAATCTGCAGTCGTTAGAGAGAGTGCAGCTTTGCTCATAAATTTATGCTGCTTGTTTTATTTCATGTTCAACCCTTCAAACAGAAGTTGCAAAGAAAATTCGTAACTTCAACCCCAAGGATCTACTAAAACAAGGAAACTAAAAGCCATAATATTATAGGTAAACTAAGTATATATAGATTATACGACTGTTAAGTAAGGTATGTATAAGATATTTTAGGGATTATTGACGACTCTAAGGACTCGACTGTAAGTTTGGGAAGATGTAATTGTTGATTATAAACTGTTAGAGATTGTTATAGCTGGGCTTATTCCATATATGTTAGTTAACAGTAGAAAGATGCGTTTGTAGTTGATGTTTTTCTAGTTTGTAGTAGGTAGAGAGTGGGTTTGTTATAGATGTTGTGTTTAATAATGGATTTTGTTGAACTCACAGACATACGAAGCTGTCCCTGGAGATGTTACTGAAGCTTGTGGCAGTATTTGGGCAAGTAGTATACTCCACTGTGTCAGCTCCTGCTGGTGTAGGTGTTGACCTTCATGCCGAGCAGAGGTATCTTAACTTAGTAAAAATGTTTTAAGTTTTCTTCTTGACTTGGCTTGGCTGTGGGGAGTAGCGGTTGTGATTATTTTGTTTCTGGTTTCAGGAGAGAAAGCTGTAAGCAATGCTTTTCCCAGCTTGAAAAGATAAAGAAGATTCTGCCTTTACTTTTGAGGTAAAATGATGGACTGAGTGTTTTTTTGCAAAGTAAAAGCAGTGTTTGTGTATTCTCCAAAAATATGACATGATGTTGTTACTACATGCAGTCGGGGCGGTGTGGTTGCAAGATGCGTGCAGGAATTAAATCTAATGCTTCAGCAATTGTAGGAGTAGTGTTGTGTTGGCAATAAGTATGTATCAGCGGGAATATATATATATATGCATCAGAGCTGATGAATTCATTCTTGACGTCAACCCAAGTGAATGTGCACTTGGAGGAGGAAGCATTCTATCTTCTTTGTTGAGTGAGATGTATGTATGTAATTCGGTTCATTATGTTGTAAACGTTCTCATGTATTTATTTACATCATCATTGATATTACATAATCACACCTATAATTACGCCACCCCTGTTGAATGAAAACTAATGCTTCACGTTCGCTTTGGACGGTAATTTTTTTTAAATTAATAATATATCAAGACAATTTGTTCTTACGATGACCATTTATTTGATGGAGGCATGCTATGTGGACCCTAGGGGATACGGGGTTTGGCCTTATGGTTGAAGCGCCACGTGGACCTCCAGATACTATACAAAAGCGCCCATGTTATAGACACAGCAATTAGAACATGGGCGGGCAGCTGGTTGGTATTCATTCTTATGCATAAACGTATTAATTCTTATGATCATTATTTGGTGTATAAAGCAACCATACGGTTAATTAACATAGGGCTAATAACCTAAAAACCGTCTTAAGTTTATCTTATATTTTAGTTCGGTGTCTGAAGGCGAAATTGACTTTTCCAAGTTTCATATTTAATCGTCAAATTTTGGGTTTAAATTGGACAGAATATGGTCACGTGAGTGAATTATTAAAATAGCCCAAAATTGAAGCATACCAGGCACATGCAATTTTTTTTCAACTTTGTGGGACAAGTTGAAAAGAGGGGTATTTTCATATTTTCACATGTAAATGAAACTGCACGTGTACAAGAAAAATCAAAGCAAATTGGGCAAAATAGTATTTTCATTTCAGTATGTCAAAATTAACTCTAAAATTTAACGGAAAACCAACAAATGGGGCAAAATAGTATTTTCATTTCAGTCTGTCAAAATTAACCCCAAAATTTAACGAAAAATCAAATTACAACAATAGTGAAACTCGAGACACTAAATATCAACAATTTAATCTGAAACACCGAAGTGACACATGAGGGCAAATTTGTGACAGTTTTTAGGTTCTTAACCCAAACTTATACATAAACAATTGGGAAACGAAACGACAGAGACATATTACTCAATAAAACTACTCTAGAAAATAGACAAGCTTCGTTGGTTGGTTGGTTTGTGAGGATAATAGAAGATGTTGACCAAAACAAATGATCAGCTGGCTAGGCTAGTCTAGGTTACATACATACATTGTATGCAAAGTTGGAAATACATAGAGGATGAGTTGAGTTGGAGATGAATCATCAAACCACCATATGTAGTAGATCTTGTACAACCTCTGACATTGGAGGTCGGAATTCAGGCTCCCTCTGACCAAACACAAACAATCACTCTACTTGTTAGACAAGACGATCATACTGTTGAAGTATAAAGACTAAATTACATATTCACTTATCACCTTTAAGGTTTTAGAACAGTTAGTTAAGTGGTCAGTCTGAAATTTCACAAATATTAGATGCAAAGTAAGCAATCCATTTTTTACTCACCTGTATACATCGAGATATAATGTCTGCAAATCGGGATAATGATTTGACATTATACCCTCCTCCTCCATTGTTCATCATCGACATCGGATCAACCATCTTGGATAGCGCATCAATGTCGTAAAGCCAATTTACTGCCCATCTTGCCAAATATTGTGCTCCTCGACCTCGTTCACTACCATTTTTTTCGTGAATTCATTAGGAGGATACTCTTATCTTTGTATATAATAAACCAACATACTTGCTTGAATCTACTACTCCTACCTCTCATAAGGCAACCTTCCTGTTAGGAGCTCTAACATCACAACCCCAAAGCTGTACACATCGCTTTGCCACGTGTAACCACCCGACTCTAACTCTGGGGCACCATATCCATTCGCAGCAAGGAATATATCTGATGTCTGATTCATACCATACATATCTCATTATTATGCATAAATAAATCAACTTTCAACAACAACAAGAAGGATAGCCAATGAAATATACTAATTTGTTGAATTTACCTGACTAACACACACAGATGATAGTAGTGGAGCAAACCCACAATCAGATACCCGTACATTCAGATCATCATCAAGAAGAACATTCCCAGATTTGAAATTCCGGTGCACTAACCCTGGTTTACAGATTTCATGCAGATATCTACCAAAAAATAACGAATCAGTGAATTAGTCGACAACCCACAACATATATACACACATATTTATTAGCTATATGGTTATTTTATATTTTAGAAGGTTGCTAAATAATTACTTAGTTAACTTTCCATCAAATTTTCCGTTAAATACTGACGTGACAATGCCACAAGTAAAACATAGTGACATGTAGCCAAAAAATATATTAGTTTTAGTCTTTTTCATGAGTTCTTTCTGTTCATCGTCATGTTCTTCAAAATAATTTCAAAAATTGAAGCCAGAACATTGTTCGGATTGAACCTATAAAAACTTTTCTGGTTTTTTTTTTTAATAAAAATATTGAAGAACATAAAGAACACCAAGAATACGCGTCACATCACTTTTCCATCTACCAATGTTGATCTAGGTAACAAAATAGCAATAGTCTGAAACATAAGTAACTAAATAGCATAAGTTTGAACCAGAAAGTAACATTAGCAAAGATAAGTAACTATATAGTTAGTTAACCATATAGACAATTGGGTTAAAGTGTTGCATATATATGATTGATGATAACTTACTCCAAGGCTCTGGCCGCTCCTAGAGCTATCCTAATTCTCACGTTCCACGAAAGAGTCTTGTGCATCTTGTCATCAACATGGAGAGCATCATGAAGCGTCCCATATTTACAGAAATTATACACGAGCAATCGTTGCCCATACTCCGAACAGAATCCCACAAGCTCCACAATATTTTGATGTTGAAGCTTGGAGATACCAGATACTAGCCGAACAAACTCGTCATCACCACCATTCTGCCTCCAACTTTCAAGCTTCTTGATTGCTATGACCTGAAAACACAACAATAACAAGTTTACAGCTGTTTGTACAAAATCAAAGCCAAAATTAAACAAAATCTCACCTTTCCGTTGGGAAGTTTGCCCTTATAGACGGCACCAAGCATGCCTTTACCGATGAGATTTTCTTGAGAAAAGCTTCTTGTGAACTGCTGAAGTGACGCGATGCTATACGATGTAACAGAACCTACGGCATTAAATCTCTCCACCGGTGGTCTCTTTAGGGTGGATGTTCCCAAGTTAGCAACTTGTGGCTTCTCGAT
This sequence comes from Clarkia xantiana subsp. parviflora, assembly GCA_036873135.1. Taxonomy (NCBI): domain Eukaryota; kingdom Viridiplantae; phylum Streptophyta; class Magnoliopsida; order Myrtales; family Onagraceae; genus Clarkia; species Clarkia xantiana. The sequence goes on from JAPTYO010000004.1 coordinate 10,915,937, forward strand.
GGGGAGACTTGGAGGAGATGGCTGCAGAGGCAATGAACTAAGCTTCCTTTGCTCTACAATATTAGTTGGTGCCCGAGGATTAGCACCAAGCCTCTCACTATATAACACTTTTGGAACAGCTCCTCTATCCATCATGCGATTATTATGTGACTGCATGGTTCCTCCCCTAGGATTTTGATATGATAATCCATTCTTCTTTTTGCAATTGCCACAAAGAAATAGCCCAACAATCACTAATACAATCAATACCCCTATGAGTCCAGCTATTAAAATGAGTTTTTTCAAAGCTAGACGGTTTCCTCCTACATGGTGTGTTGTTGTATCAGTGGATTGTCCATCCTCTGGCCTCCAAGGCGCAGGATAATAAGGAGAAGGGGACACAGGTATAGGAGAAGAAGAAGAAGGAGATGGAGAAGAAGTGGGTGCTTCAGGTGGTGTAGGAGGTGGTGGTGGTGATGGAATCACACTTGTATTGAACGGGTTCCCATCTTTCCTGCATGGTGACATTTGTGCATCATCATGCAATTCCAGGATATGTAGAAAGAATGCCAACCAATCAATCAAACTACAAACTCACTTGAAACTTGGGATAGTGAGAACCCTTGGAGGTATTGGTCCAGAGAATAAGTTATTGGCAATGTTCCTGTGAAGATAACATGTTTGTTTGTTTTTCTGTCTTGTTGTTGAATAGAGAAACAAGATTGAGAGTAGTAAAGTGATAAGTTTACAGGTCTGCAAGTGGAAGGTCCTGGATAACGTCAAGTGTCCCGGTGAGTTTATTGTTCTGCAAGCGCCTGCAATGCAAGCAAGCAAGCAAAACGTCATTTAGAGATTCATCCATCATACCACCAATATAAATCACTCACTACCCACAGTATGGTGAGTGATGACAGGTTTGCGAATGATGGAGGCAGTGGGCCTGTCAAATTATGATTCCCAGATAAATCTCTGCAATAAAACAAAACATCTAGTTAGGCTGGCTCCCTGTTACGCGTATGTCTGAAAGAAAGAAAGCAGAAGCAATGAATGCGTACAGATCTATCAAACTTGCTAAAGGTTGAAAGGCATCTGGTATCCCCCCACTAAACAGGTTATTGCTCAGTGACCTGATTTTACATGACAAAAACAAAATGTTTTTCATTAACTCCTCTGTAAATACTGCAAAAATCATAATAATAAAATAAAGAGGGAAAATACATACAGTTCAGTGAGTGTAGGTGGCAGATTGGAGGGTAGACTTCCCCCAATATGGTTGTTGCTCAGATCACTGCTCCAGGTATATTCAAATGAAAATTACTATTAATAACATCATCATCAAAAGTCAAAACCAACAACTTTTATGTCATATTACATTGAAACACTGTTAGCTGCTTGAAAACCAGAAACTAAACTGGGAAAAAGAGTCCCACAGCAACTAACCAGATGAACCACATACAATATATTAGGTACAGAACTAACTGGCATTCTGAAGATCTGATTCAGCAAGAGTTCATTAATTTATAATTACACACAAAATAAAATATTTTTCTCGACTTCCATGCTTATCCGAGGCACCAGTAAGAAATTAGAATGAGCTCCAAAATAAATGTAGCTATATAAACAAGGGAATTCACTAACATGGATAAAATCGAAGGGAAGTCCAAACTGGCTCCAAGTTGCCCTCCCAATTTCATGCCATTAAGGTTTCTGCAAATCAACAAGTAGAGCTCCTCAAGAAGGAAGGAATTTCTATTAGTATTATTACTATACACAAAGAATTGAGAAACACCTACAGTCCAGATATGTTTGAGTAGATACATTCTACTCCTTGCCAACCTTCCTCACATGGATCTCCTCCAACAATGATCCATCCCCGTAGAGGTGGATACCCAAGTGAAACATATAAACTATTCAGCGCAGCAACTGGAAACACCACACAAAATTAATACGAGGACTAACAGAAAAAAAATAAATAAATAAAGGAATCAACTTTTGAACTGAAAATTCTCCTGCTCCTCCCAGTAAGACATACTGAAAAGGACATATAAATGAAGGAACGATTTACCATCGCGGGAATCAGTGACCGAGACGCAAAATGGATGCATGAAGCAGAAGAACAAGTACAAGGCAACCAACCCCACCCAGCTCACAATACCCATTTCGCCAAACTCAGCCTTCCTTCAATTTTGTCGATAAACCAGTAGTCTGCTCTGCTCCCACTTCAGTACAATAAAGAGAATATCGAAAGAGTAAAGTTGAGAATCTCGAAAGACGGCACCTAAGTATAGCAAGCAGAAGGCGAAAAAAGGTGCTTGAATTCAAACGAAACAACAAACCCAGAGCAGGAAACGCATTGCCCAGAATGATACGGGACGAGAAATATTAAAAAGGGGAAAGAAAGATAAGCGTGAATTAGTGAAGTTGGGGTTAAGATATGGCAATTCATTCACTTTACCCGCTCACTCTGACTCTGACTGCTTTTTCATGTTCATTCTTGTCTTTGTGCATTCGCTGAGCTTTTTTAAAAGCAGAGAGAGAGAGGGGGAGAGGAAAGGTGTCATCACTCATCACTGCCACTAGGGCTCGGCTGGACATGAACCGGTCCGGATCAAATCGAATCAAACACGATTCAGAACCGCTTTTGAGGTTCAGGCCGGTCCCATATTTTTTTTTTTGGCCAAGCCGGTCCCATATTGGCATTGACGATTCCATTCTTGAATGCACACTTTAGTTACCATTTTGAATCAACAACAAACTATTTATCTGCAAACGATAAAATAGCAAAATCAATAAAATATGTATGGCGTGGTGTTTATTATCTTTTAACCAAATGATAGGGGTTCAATAAGTATTAATAAAAAAAAATATTCATAATCATATTAAGAGAGATGATAATTTCAGCAAAGTGTCTAACATTGAGAGATCAACTTTGATCACCTATATGAGACCTAAACTCTAGACCTTGTTAAACTCTATACCTTGTTATTAGGCTAGACTTTAATATGTTAATGAGTTGGTCCGACTAGGCATAAGAGTAATTTCACCTAGGGTCGGAAGTTTTTCCTCTAGAAATTATGATCTAACTACCTGCCAACAGAAATATGTTAATAAATTATTTCAATAGATCAATAATCTCTATTAATTTTGGTATGGGCTTAAATTACTTTAAGTGGCTTATCTCAAATAACATTTATGTATTTCAATCTATATCAACATTGATATGGTCGTTGCTTGAATCTACGCCTTGACTTTTATAAAGATCTTATTTACTACATGTACTTTCTACCTCTTCCGGGAAGGAATCAAAGGCTATAAAATTACATGACTAACTGTTTCCACCATTTGAATATGAATATGGTTTCGTCCGTATTCATCTATTTTAAACTACTTCTCATTTGAAAGAAGCTGAGTTTTTCTTTGATATCCCTAACGTGTGCTAGTGCTCGGTGTTCTATATTCATGAATGCCTTGGTAGATTGGTATTTAGGTATTTTGTATGTTTATGTCTTGTAGTTTTGTATTTCCCGCTTACTAGATGCTACTATATTTGGATGGGCACTTAGACTACTATCTGAAATCCCGTTGTATTTGTTTTCTCCTTAGTCTTGTAATGTAATCGCTTTGACTTTTAATGAAGCATTAAACCGCTACTTGCTACTAGCCTTTTTCCATGAAGATGGACTTGTCCGACTCACGGAATTTACCCCTTTCAAATTGGATAAGTTTTACAACATTCTTATGAAGTTCAAAAAAGATACGATCTTAGTTTTGAAAATTTTAGAACATATTATGTTAACCTTTTTACAAAAATTAGGGTAAAATTGCAATACCCGATTTCCACGAAACATGAAGGGCTAAACATCACCGCAGATATAAGTTTAAGGGGAAAATTGAATGAGGGCTAAACATTAGAGGACCCTAGCTATGAACTTTTGACCATGTTAGGCTAAAGGCTAACCGAGGCTTGTACTACCTTTCCACGCAGTTTGCGGTCATCCGCAGAGCAGTCATTCCAGGGTTTATTTTTACAAATTTTGTGCTTCCAATCTCAGCTCAGCGCCACATAGTTTATTGTTTGGCTAATATCAGAATGATAATACAGTGTAGAAACACTATCCTAAAGCAGAGGGCAACAAATGTATAATATGAAACATAATCTAAAGACAGTAGAAACTCCAGAGTTAAAGGATAGTTTACATGTTTGACATTGGGCTCAACTCAAACGATGATGCAATCTAAAAAGCTCACACACCAGAGTCTTCAAGCTTAGCAGCAGACAAATCATTTATCCGAGGATACGTAGCCCTTTCATCCAACTGGTTTTGGGAGCATATTAGCATCTTTAACAAACTCGGAAGTTTTGGATCTGTCCACAAAATCAACCCCTATCAATCCACAACACCATAATCTACAACTGACATCTGCAATTACTATCTTTATGTGGCAACAACAACAGCAGAGTATATTTATATATAAATATATCGATTTAGAGTGGCACACCTTTTTCATGACTCTGGCTCGTGAGAATTGCGGCATTCACCTCACTAGCTGTCTTTAGGCGCTGCGACATGTCTAGAAGGTCACCTACAGGGCAATTGGAGACATCTTCGAAAGCTAGTAGAGCTACAGTCCTCTCCAACTCTTCCAAGAAGCTTTGCTGAAAAAACAGACTCACCACAATTTATCTGATATATAATTAATGTGAAAAGATGCTAGAAAGGTTGTTATCGTACTGTGAAGCTTGCATAAAAGCTTTAGGTGGACATACAAGTTAATAAACTTAAGAGTGGTGCTTACATTTTCCTCTCCTCTTGGAGCGAGTTCCTCTTGTGCAAACTCGAGAGCCTCTTCTATCTTCCCATTGCGTATTAGTTCTATTAATCTTTGTTGTTGAAGATGGAAAAAAAGCTGTGGATTTGTATCCAGGATCTGCACATGAGTATAGTAACTCATAAACATCACGCCTCTTCTACGATGCTTGCATAATTTCTTGTTCAATATATAAATAATAAAGCACATCATTTGGAATTAAAATCCTCTTTCTTAAGACATCCATCTCATTTCTGTTGTTCCCCTAGATAGAACATTTTTCATCAAAATACGTATATAAACCTCGGCAAAAGAAAAATACATTTTTGGAATGCCAATTTCTCTACAATTTCAAAGAACAGGCGTACATATGTGAATTTGCTTCTGTGCTGTTAAGTCGGTTGTGCTTGGTTCTTGCGTTCTAAAGGTGGTTCACCAGCAAGGTTTAGTTTACATGCCTAAACAGAAAGCTACCCAGAAAGAGCAACTTTCCAAATCTTAGCCCAAATATTTCAAGACCATTTAACTAGGAGGAAATCCCCAGTTATTAGACAGATCTCATTGACCATGCATATAGCCAACCCAAGTCACAACACAAGCAATATTGAATTAGAAAATGAAACAAATCAAGTAGTACATTATGGAGGCAGATGAAATAGAAAAACTCATCCAAAACACAATGGTTTCGGAGCTACTTTCCACCCACCAGACCGATGCCTCAAAGAGTCTCAAAGAAATAGTACAAAAAATTCTCACCTCTGGATTCAAATCATTCACTTTCTCAATAGCATCTTCAACATTCCCACATTGAACTGCTTTTTTGACAGCCATGCGGTCTGTAATTGTTCCAAGATCTATATCTGCTGTTAACCACTAAGGACATACTTTGAGACATTCAAATGACAATAAATGATTGTCCATTAACAGCTCAAAGGGCTGTCAGATTGATAAATAAAGTGATGAAAAGAACAAAAGGATACGTTCTGTCCCAGATTCCATCCGGAATTTCTCAGCAGCCTCAACAAAGCCCTCAGTTACCAGATAGTTCATAACCAATTTACTCATATCTTCTTTCTGAACTTTCACATCGTTAAGTTTTTTCTCCCAGTCTTCCCTTGTAATTACTTTCTTCGACATATTCTGCACCAAAAAGACATGTTTATGTCACCAAGGGCGATCCCCATCTATAAGACATTCCAAATTCTTTAACTAATTTTAACCAAAACTTGTTCACACTGGCTAAACAAAACACAAGATCAAACCAATACATAATAAGGACATCAGTGGAACAAGGAGTAAGAAGTTTAAGAAATTTAAGCAGAGTAACAGATGCAGAGATATTAAGTTCGCCCAACCAAAAAGGATTCGTTTCTGTAACATAGAATAGTCAATACTGAGACGGATAAAATCAGCTATATTACAACAGCAGAGAATTCCGCAACTTGAAATTTCAAGAATTAGAGACATTTTTTGGCCAATGATAAAAGAAAAGGAACTCACTATAGCACTCACAAGAAAATGATAAGGAATGAACGGATTTACTGCGCCAGTGCCAAACGAGATTGAACCGCTTAAAACAGCAAATCAGACACGAACATGAACTGAATTGAGAAGATATCCAAATCAAATGTCACAGACCTCAACACCAGCAACAAATAAGGAAAGATGTTCTCCTTCACCCTTTAGTTTACTCAATTGAAGAATATGGAGCTTATGTTGAAGATCGAGAAACAAGGATTTGGATCTAGGGCTTTTACTTTGAAGAAGACGACTACAGAATTTCTTTTTTCTTTTTGCCCTATCCTTTCCAAATTTGTGCGACTTTTCTAGTGATTACTTCTTAATTTAATAAGCATTAAAAAAAGTTTAGAAAATGTTTTTTTTAAACTCTAGATATATAAAATAAAAAAAAAATTTGTTATTTAAATAATATATATGTATATAATAAACAATTATTATAACATAAAATATGTATATATATATATAATAGAAAAAAAGTTATTATTACATATAATAAAAAATTATATATAATAATAAATAATTCATATAGTATAATAATTAATTAATTTTTTTTTACCTATACATTGTATAGTTAATAATATATTAATTAATTACTTTTCAATTCCAATATAATTTATTTTTAAATTCCTACAGATAAATAGAAAATAAATACTACAATATACTCCACTACGCTTTTGTGTAGAAACTCAATTTTTTTTAAGTAGGTAGTGCATACAAATATACGACAATTTAATAGATAAAATTAACCTAATTTGATTATATTATATACATATTTTGGCTTTTTTTTTTTTAAATAAACGGGGACTTCATATTAATAAAACACACTTACAAAGAGAGAAAGAGGTCTCTATGGAAACAAAATAGAATGAATGTCCAAGCCAACCCAAAGAACCGTCGATCCTTTATGTGCTACCTTATATCCTAGTTGGTGAGCAACCGAAACAAAGGTTTTAGGCTTAAAGCTAAACCAAAACAGAGCTAATAGTAATAAGATGAACAATATCTGAAAAGACATAAAAAAGCAAGGTAGGGCAGGAATCCGGTGAATTAATATGTGACAACAAAACTTCTAAGTCCGTCCATAGGTGGCCAACATTCTAAAACCGTTGTTGTAAAAGCAATTACACCCTGACAATTAGAGCCTCCGCCAAAAGTGAATCAGATATAGTCAAACAACGCACCGCCACTCCCCTTAAGAGCCCGCCTTCCGACAATAAACTGCCACCCCGAATAAAAGACCAAATTTATTGTGCACCACTCTGTTAGACAATATACAAACAAAATGCGGTGTGGTTCCAGAGAGCCTCCTACAAACCCTCCGAAGTAGGAGGTTCCTGGAGCGGGATCCGTTAAGGTCCTGTAGCATAATTTACAGCGACCAAAATTAAGCTTCACTAACAATTGTTATTCTTTGATCACATCACATTGCATCTATTGTGGAGATTTTATTTCATCTTTGATTAGTATCTATAGAATTTTATATTTTAATTGTTTATGAATATATATGTTTGGAATATAAGTGGATTGCGTATTATTATGGTTGTAAGCTTTTAATAGTTTATGTTATGAAATATAAATATTTATTTATTAATAAATCGTAACAATAATTCCAAAGGAGTTTTATTATGTTAAATATTTTATATTTTGAATTTTATGGTTAATTTTAATTTTATTTGTGTTTTTACATTTTATTCTATCACCATATATATACATATAAATATAAATATAAACTAGACATTATCCTTTGGACGAAGTTAGATATGTTATATAATTATATATTATTGAGATTATTTTTATAGATGAATTTTAGGATGTATATATAACTGTCTTTATCTTTAGTAGCTGAAGCATTGTTACCCTGCCTATAGCTATAAGTCAACGTTTTAATGGGAACAAATGGGTAAAATGAGTACGGTACGGTTTTCTTTTGAAACATAAATGGCAGAACTAGAAGAAAAATAATAATTGAGTAAGTTTTTTATGTGAAATTTGTTGTGAAAATTATTGTAAAAGTACGAGAGAAAGTTTATGTAGTGTAAATATAAAATATTATTGTGAGCCTATTTAAATTTTTATAAAAATTTTAGATTAATTTTCACAGTTTGTCAAATAAATAGTGAGCGGTTAGTGGTAAAATATTGAGCGGTTACATACATAATCCCACGACCAAAAAATCCCGCTGATTGGTGAACGGTTATGTTCATGCTAGGGTTTTTTTAAGCCTCTGCTCAATTGGCAGTTCTCACGTTTTCTTTTCTGAAGTTCTGACTGATTCGCTCTTGTGCTTCAGCTATTACTGTCTCTGCAGCGGTGACTAGAGAAAATAGCCGCCACTGTTGAAATTGAATATCAATGTCGATGGATCTCAACGACTTGAAAATTATCAAGGAAGGAGAAGCTGAGATTCTCATGCACGCCAAGAATGAAGTGTTCTACAACAAGGCCCAGGTCCAAAAATCTGACTTTTTTGCTTTTCCATATCCGTGTACTCTTTTGTGGAAGATTCCGATTGTGTTGGTTTTCCTTGCTCCAATTGTCGGTTGTTGCTGTTCGTGTTTGATTTAAGCCGGTAAAGTGTTTCATCATCATGGTTAACCGGTGGTCTGTGGGATTTGATTGTTGATTGTAGGTGAGTATAATTAAGAAATAGATGCTTTTGGTATTTTTAATCGAGGTTCGGTTACAATGACTGTTGTTCAGCCTTTGCATTTGAAAAAGAGATTTACTTTTACTTGTATAATCATTCGTTGTGGGTCCTAATTGATTGATAAAGTTACATGTATCTGTTTTAGTATCATGTTCGTCTCTGATCCCTTTTGGTTGAAGTAATAAGAGTATGTTTGATGTTTGTTTGGATCAATCAGGTTAACAACAGAGACATTTCAATTGCTGTCTTAAGGACATTTATATCGAAAAGACAGCAAGAGCATGAAACTCTCGTTTCTAGAAAAAAGAAGTCAGCTCAAAACATAGAGATAGCCACTAAGGATGCTGCTGAATCTGTTGCTGATGAACCCAAAGAACATTCAAATGGAGATGCCAAGGGCAATGGAGACTCTGAAATGCCTTGTGAGACATCTCAAGATGAAACATGTATCAGCAATGAAGAAACGGCTACCAAGAGCACAGAGGCAAATGGGCACCTACTGAAGCCACCCAGAGTTCTTGAGGTTTTCTCAATTCCTACATTAGAATTCATTATCCGTCCTTTAGAATTTAGACCATATATAATAAGCTTGCCATGGCATAATATAATAAGCTTACTCTTTGGCATCCATATTTGATTATCTATAACTCTTTCCTGATATTGAAGGCCCTATCAGCGTCCGGCCTAAGAGCTCTTAGGTATGCTCGTGAAATAGAAGGAATTGGTCAAGTTGTGGCACTCGACAATGATAAAGGTTTTGCTTTTTTATGCATTTAATGCAATTTCTAAATTTTGTTCTTTTTAATGACCATTTCATGTATTGGCCATCAGGATGGGGAACTGCTTGATATAAGTTCATTAATCACCGAGGATAACTAATTTATGCATCTAGATTAACTCTCATCAACTTTTACTGTGCAGCGTCAGTAGAAGCGTGCAGGAGAAACATAAAGTTTAATGGTTCAGTTGCAAGTGCAAAGGTGGAATCCCATCTTGCTGATGCACGTGTTTATATGCTCACACATCCAAAAGAGTTTGATGTGGTATTCAATTGACCCTATTTTAGGTTCATTATATTACCTGATCTTCCTTCTTCCAGTTATTCGGATTGATATCTTATGTTGTGAGAAATAATTTAATCACATGGTCCATATTTCAGGTTGATCTTGACCCATATGGTTCTCCTTCTGTTTTCTTGGATTCGGCCGTACAATCTGTTGCAGATGGAGGCATGCTGATGTGCACAGCGACTGATATGGCTGTCCTCTGTGGGGGTAATGGCGAGGTTTGCTATTCCAAGTATGTTCAACTAAATATCACATTTTTTTGCTCTGAATATTTTAAGGAATCTGTTCATACTCAATGACAGTACTTATTCATGTTACTAACTAGGTATGGATCGTATCCTATGAGGGGGAAGTATTGCCACGAAATGGCCCTGAGAATTCTTCTTGCCTGTATTGAGGTACTCCGCACCCATGAAGATACTCATCGTCTATTCACATGGGCTATTCAACTAGTTCATTTCTGACACCTTTTCCGTATATGCAGAGTCATGCAAATCGCTACAAGCGGTATATTGTTCCTGTGCTATCAGTGCAGATCGACTTTTATATTAGGGTATTTGTTCGCGTATATACGTAAGTGACGATCCATCGACCATGCATTCTATAATTATTATTATCATAGTAGAAAATGCTAATTCTCCAGACCATCATAAGAAAATTAAGCTCATTTAGTCAACAATATTATCTGTAGGTCTGCAAGCGCAATGAAAAATACTCCGCTTAAGCTATCATATGTTTACCAATGCACTGGATGTGATTCCTTCCATCTGCAGCCACTTGGAAGGACTGTATCCAAGGTTTGTTTCCCAGCTGAGAGTTGCTGAATTATTGTTACTAGAAAAAGATGAGAGCTTTTCAAGTTTCAGCTGCTAGATAGATAGATAGATGATATTGTGTGTGTTTCCATTTCAGAATACTAGTATAAGGTATCTGCCGGGATTTGGTCCCGTGGTTCCCCAAGAATGTAACGATTGTGGGAAGAAATACAACATGGGTGGGCCAATATGGTCGGCTCCCATCCACGATGAAGAATGGGTGGCTTCTATTCTAGCAGATGTGAAGTCGATGAGGAATCGGTATCCTGCTTTTGATCGGATATCTGCTATATTAACAACCGTATCAGAAGAACTGAATGACGTGCCTTTGTTTCTAAGTCTGCACAACTTGAGTGGGACCTTGAAATGCACATCACCATCCGCAGTGATATTTAGATCAGCTGTGCTCAATGCCGGGTATAGGATCTCGGGAACTCATGTAAACCCACTTGGCTTGAAAACCGATGCTCCCATGGAAGTGATTTGGGACATCATGCGCTGCTGGGTGAAAAATCACCCAGTTAAAGCTCAGCCGGCTGACCAACCAGGAAGCGTGATACTGGCTAAGGAACCAACACTTCAGGTACATATGTAATGGCTAGTTAGTTTGCTTAAAGAGTTAAGAAGCTAATCACAGTCTGAGGTTTGCACCATGTTACTTTTAGGTGTCTCAGGTTTAAATTGTTGCTAATAGGTGTCTTAGGTTTTGTTTTCGTTGCTAATAGGTGTGTTATTTTTTGGTTTTCCGTTAAATTAACCTAAATTTTGCATAAATTATTCAATTTCAGAGCGGCATATTGCATAAACCCGGAATACCTAAAAGCAACATATTGCATATTTGGAACTGTGATTAGATTCTTAACAATTTGTTAAACAGTGTTGTGATGTGATTGGTGTATAAATTGATTGGCAGGCAAATTTTGCTCGAGCTGTTGCATCGGTGAGCAAGGCACAGGCAAAGAAGGTGGCTCGGTTCCTACCGAATCCGGAGCGGCACTGGGGCCCTAAGGTGAAGGCAGGGCGGCAGATCACAAGCAAACACATCTCTCTATTGGGGACTGACGCAGTCAATGGAGCTTTGAAACATGGAGAAGAGGAGCCAGAAGCCAAGCGCCAAAAGATTGAAGACAACCCACAGGCTTTACAATCCTCGTGATATTCTTGCTTGCTTATGAGCTAGCTCTTTTGTACTTTTCAAGTTAACTTAATTTGGTCACCTATTTGGTTACAAGTAGTAGTAGTGACAGTAGAGATTGTTTTCTTGGTGTTTAATTATTTATTTCTTTGCCTATAGAATGTATGGAGGAGGGTCTTGTTATCCTTTCCTTTGATTTGGTTGAAAACTGCATCCTAAAAGGCAAAAATGATGACAAAAAAAAAGTGCTATTTCACAATGGAATCGTAACCGATTGATATGGGTCAAAGTTGATCTTGTGCCAGTCACTTGGGACAAAGAACAATGTTAAGCAATATGGAACGACATTTCACATGATGTACCGTACAATGGTAAAAAAATCCCATAATAAAACAAAACTAAACCGTAATCTTGAAGTGTGAGATTATAAGTAATGTGAGATTACTTGTAATGTCAGATTATGGTATGTGTTGTAATGTGCATTGTCATTGTAATGTGACTTTATTATTATTATATTAATTTATATGAGAGTAGTATATCTTAATATGATAATAGTTAAAAGAATATATATTTTGACTATAACGAACTTCTTAAAATTTATGTTTTGTGGTTAATTTTATAGTCATTTATGAATTCTAAATATTAAATATTTAAACTAAATACACACAACTATTAAATTTCTATTAATTGAAACATTATATATAGTTTTATAATATATATTTTTTTTAAAATGCCACGAAAAAGATTTTACTCATTTTATAAAAACATTATGAGCATTATTATTTATTATAATAATAAGTTATGAAGTAGATAAAAAATAAAAAGCTAATAACAATAACAATATTATTATCATATTAAACTATAAAGATAATACAAATTATTTTATCTATTTATAAATAATAATAAAATAATAACACTCCGTAATGTTGGACGTATATTACATCCGTTTTTTATGTAATCTCACATTACGTTAATTGTAATTTGGACGTAATGTCAGATTACAATGCACATTACATTACAATGCACATTACGTTGTTTAACAAACAAAACAACGTAACGTTGATGTAATGTGGGACGTAATGTGAGATTACATACCACATTACATCCATCCAAACACCCCTTACTGATTTTTTTTTTATTTTCCAAAAAAACTATCTACTGCTTCACGGGAACCTAAGTAATTAAATGATATATATATATATTAATATAAATAATATTTTATTACCTTTTTTTTTTTAAAGAAAAAATACTCATTTCGTCAGTGCGGTTTACTAAAAAAACTCCTAAACGGAAAGAGGATCGGACAGGTCAAAGCTTCTCTCTGGAGGTGAACTTTCGAAAGCATTTGGTCTAGCTTCGTCAAGCAGCACAGGGCCGACTTTCGATTACCACCAGCGGCGCTACAATCTGTTCTTTGTACCTTGCATCTTTCAGATAAGAGCTGTCCAGCAACAGTGGCTGCCTACCTGGTGCATACCATCTGTTCGACGTATTGCGTGAACTAACTGCGGCTCCAAGAAAAAAACAGCTTAAGATACTCCTGGATTCGTTCTGATTTCGTGTGTAATAGCTGTGTGCAGAGGCGCTTATTCTGCAATACGGAATTGTAGCTACGTAAGAATGGATCAATTGCTGGAAAACCATATGTATGCAACTCACGCGATGGTAGCTGCTGGTTCGGTTGCTTTAGGCACAGCAGTCACGTATCCTCTCGATACTCTCAAGACCATCATCCAGGTTTTATTCTGTTAACTGTTTGATATTTTGATTTTTTCAAGGCCGCCATTGTAGCTTTTAGCATCCCACAGAATTACGAAAGAAACATTTCCTTTTCGCTGGTAGGAGTGTATGGCGTTTGTTTAGAGGAGTGGTAGGAGTGGACTCTCTTTTTTAAACTGTAAGGTTTCCGGAAAATATTACTCAAAAAAGATAATACTAGGTTTCAAGACATATCAACGCGGAAGCAGCTGGATGTTGAATATTGTTTTTTCTATCATCTACCTCTTCTGTGCTATCTGCATCTCGTCTTTTGTCTATCTTTGGAACTTCAACTGCATTAAGTTAAGAATTGAACGTGAGTCTGCATCAGTTAGTCCTTAGTTGCATTAAGTTATTCTGAAGTTACTATGTGAAGTTTTATACTAAGAATACTTGAATCCAAAATTTAAAGGAGATACTCGAGGTACATCAAGGATTGGCCGTGTAGCAAGGCTTCAAGTGCTTTAGATATATGTTAACCCCTTTAGTATTACTTCCATTTTCTAGAGTAAAGGTAGTAATGTAATTTATGGTGTACTCATGAGCAGGTTGGTTCTGTTTCTGGTAAACAGCTGACGCCTACACAAGCTTTAGAAAGAGTTCGTTCTTTCTCGGGATATTCAGGTGACTCCTGCACAAGCTGACTACTACTAATTTGTAATTATCTTTTATGCTAAAGGTGATAATAGCGAGGCACCTAAATGTGCAATTTCCAAACTTCTTTATATAGATGGGTGCTTTAGAAATGGATCAATATCAGCTCATACCAAGTAAAATCAATTGCGCTTAAGAACTTCTTTAACTTCGCCTCATATATCTTGTATCTCTTTGATTTATCAATAGTTGCCTTAGGTGACCCTAGTTAACTAATTTGTTGGATCCTCTCCATTGTTTCGCCTCCTTCAATTACCCACAATTTTTTTCCTCCTCTTTACCCTCCTGTTTACTCTTTAACTTCTTTCTTTCTCCACTTTTAGTTTTTCAATTTTCATAATTAATTATCTAATCAAGTTTTATAAAAATATTTAAATAACCTACTAAGTGGTATTTCATTCTAAATAAATACAACAAGTTGTTCAACATTTGTTGTGTATGGTCATCTATCTATCATTAAGCTCACTAAATCATGATACAGCGCATAAATTTGTGTCCAATTGATGGGACTGCTTGTTCAACAATTTATGGCATTTTTCGAATTTCAAGCAATTTTTGGTCAATTAGGTTTTAGGGGCAGGGGCAAAAGTTCTATGATCTTCATTGGGGCTTAATAGTATCTTTTACCCTGGCGTAATTTATAACAGTAGCAAGTTCTTAAGCAGACGAGAATTAATATCTCAATGGCCGTCTTTAATCTTTTTTTAGAACATATTGTTGAACAAAAAAACTATATTTATAAGCTACGATAAAGAGTTTCTATGCCAGGATCTGAGTATTAATTCTCTGAATGAGTGTTACAAATCCATTCCTATATGAATGATAAAAGGAAAATTAACCTTGTCTTTTTGAATATCTAACATCAGTGGACCAGGAAATTCATTTATAGTTGGGCTGAGTTTTACTTTATGTATGTTAGTAACATTAACCTCTATCATCGAAATGTAGGTCTCTATAGTGGCTTTAGCTGGCTTGCCATTGGAAGAACTTTGGGAGTGGGAGCTCGTTTTGGGGTTTATGAAATTCTGACGGCTTTCTATAAAGGTATGTGGTCCTCTTCAAATCATGAGATGCTATAATATTTTTTTTTTTTCTGCATTGTGCATTTTGTTTCGACTTAAAGCACCTATTGTATTTTAGTGTCAATTGTAGATTTAATGCTTGTCAGATGGCTTTCTCTAACAGTCTTGTTGATTAATTTTTTTGTTATTCTGGTTATGTGTCTTGTATATTTAAGTATTCCTAACTATTGAAGTATCTGGATTCATCTATTCATCATGACAATGATAGCTATGATGATATCGATTAAGATGTGAGATGCTAATGATTGTTACTACCATTTACTCTATTTAGGAACATTCATATGTATTTCTTCGATTATGCGGTTCTTGTTACAGATGGTCGAGAAGACAATTATGTTTATGTTAATGAGGCCCTGCTAGCTGGAATTGCTGCTGGTGCAACAGAGTCAATTCTAAGCTCACCTTTTGAACTTATGAGAATACGTGCACAAGTGATTGCTGCTTCTCGCGTTCCACCCTCTTCTATATCTAACCTTGAGAAGAGGGTCGTTGGATCATCGTTTAGTGAAAGGATGTTGCGTGGATATTCACTTAACAGAAGTGTCTTGAACGAGTATGTTGGTCTGTTGTCCACTATAAGTAGCAAGAGCCCCAATATGGTTGGTGCCTTGCAAGAATACCCATGGATGATGACTGGGTCTGGCAAGCCACCTTCTGCATGTGATGTGAGGAGACCGTCTGATGTTATCTCATTGGAAGGTTGGAAGGCATTATGGAGAGGCTTTCGATCTGGAGTTGCTCGTGATTCCTTTTTTGCTGGTATATTCTTCTCCACGTGGCAATTTATTCATCGAGCAATGCTTGACTGGAAGGCAGTTGGAATGGATCCTCCACCCAGGTATAAAATCTCTACTTTTTATTAGTTACCTATACAAAAGATGGGAGGAAAAATGAACCTAAATTCTACGGGAAAAGATTCACAGACATGCCCTAACATTCACTAACGACATGTTTGTTTGCAAGAATACAAAAGGAATAGGAGTTGGGAATCATGATGAAGATCTTTGGTTGTAAATAAAGTTTGGAATAGGAATCACACTTCTACCAATATAAGGAATAACCATTCTTGATCCTCCCTTTAAGAATGACTATTCCATTTGTCATTCACTATTCTCTATTCCTTATTCCCGTTTCCCTATTCCCATTCTATTTAACAAACATGCATTCAAGGTATATAATTGGTGCCTAACTAGTTTTTCAGTGAGGGGGTCTGCATGGTTGGTCATCTTTTTAAGGTTATGTATTTATTGTGTTTCCATATAATATTAGCTTCACTTGGCTGGTACACCGGAATTCATGGAAACCTAGGAGGTTGCTGTTTATTTCATTGGCTGGCACACCATATGCTTTTTATTGTAACGAATGGCAGACTTGTTAAAAGCTGGCTAGCTAGCTATGTATGTTTTCCGATCAGAATTGGAATATGAGCTGGTGTGGGAAATAGGCAGCAGCCAAAAAAAAAAGACTTGGCATTTAGTGGAAAGTCGTATAATAGTAGATTTGATTACTTTAGTTCGCTTGTAGACTGCTGCAGAGAGATTTAATGTTAAAAGCAGTCATACATTTGTTGTTGTTGAACAAACAGGTCTGATGAGGAGATTGGTCCTTTGTCTCCATTGGGTGTGAGTTTAGCTGCTGGGTTTTCTGGAATGGTTGGTGCTGCTGGTTCACACTGGTTTGACACGGCCAAAGCACGATCACAGTGTACCGTGCTTCCCAAGGTAGTACCACCAACCAAATCTTACATTACATTATGAGTTTGGACTGTATAAATAAATAGACTCTGATGAGTGTTGGGTTTGTACTTAGTATGTGGCAATGGAAAGGAAGCTTCTGAAGTGGGGAACACCAGGCAATAGATTCGAGAGATATACAGGGATACACCCAGCTGATAGAAGTCTGTTACTGCGTGGGGTTTTGTTGCGTACTGCTCGTTCTGGTATCGCGTCTTTTCTTATTGTGGGCTCCTATTTTTTGGCTGTCGATCATCTCATCCCTTCTTCAAACTAATCTATTCATTTATTTACTATACAAATCAATTCTGATCTCAGTCGCCATCCTTGTGCTGCGCCATGAGTTTAAAATAAATTAGCAGCTTTGTGCAACAAGAGACAAGACCCCTCTATCTTTTTTTTCTTTCTTTTTTTTTTTTTTATTTATTTTTTTTTATATACCATTATTTCCGCAATTTCGGCCAGGAGCGTCCCCTCTATTTAATGTAATGTAAATCTTACTTTTGGCGTTATCTCCGTTTTCTCTGCTTTAGATAGATTAATTATTATGTCATAAAAAATTAATTCGTAATCTCAACCAAAGGAAACTTGCACTTTACATTTCCCCTGCTTGACATTTTCCATGCGCATGATTATATATTTTATGTAGATAAGCTTTAAATTTACAGGAGTTTGGGAGCATCATACTTTTTATTTTTTTAATATTACGATGGACTTAATTATAACATAACTAAAACTTTTAAAGTATGAAAAAATATGAATTTTTTTAATTACACCTAAGATGTGTATCATACTATTAATAATACCATTTCCCTATTGGGTTCACCTTTAGGGCAATAGAAAAATAAAAAAAAAAATTAGTGGCAAAAGCATGGTGCTCAAAAAGCATTGTAGAAATGTCCAAATTTACAGGTAATTAATAACTTTTTATGTATTATTATCTGGGTTAAACGTATTTTTCATATCACATATTTGGCTGTGATTTTTAGTACTAGATGTTTGGTTTTGTATACTTTTAGTACCAAATGTTTGAAAAAATGTGGTTTTTGGTACATTCGTTAGTTGACTATTAGTTTTGGTCGTCAATTGGCATGTGCAAATCACGTGACCGACCATAAACTTTTGATTTTGTTCAGTTTAGTCCATCAAATATATTCCCAACTTTTATTTTGTTTAATTTAGTCCTAAAACTTCAAAATCGAACCAAATCCAATTGACCTAGCCGGACCTAGCATTAGCTACGTTCGACCCTGGTCAGGATCGACTGGGTCCCGCGACCCCGACCCAGGGTCTGACCTAGCCCTAGGTTAGGTCCGACTAGTTCAATTGGTGTATGATGCGCAACCCCAATGTCGCAGCCTGGTAAGATCTATTTCTTTACCATTTCACATCTCATATGGTGTCGAGTCGACCGATTTTGAAGGAACAAGGTTTACTACATGAGTGGCAGTCAACAACGCATCATCCTAAAAGGAGATCGGAAGTTGAGCTTGCGACATCATGGTTCTGACCATATCCATGAAGTGTGTGATTAAGATGCGGTGCCAAGCTGATTCGTTAGAGGCATATATGGATCATCGTTTAACAGACAATGTCATTTTCATTGCAGGGGATACATATGTGAATGAATACGTATTCATTCTGACACCACATGACACTTGTTGATTTCATTTCAGCTGCAAGGATATGTGGTATGAAAAACACGTAAATACGATATGAGAATGAATACGTATTTTTTTATACTGAAGCCCGCGTATATCACGATATCCTTAAGAAATTTCGCCCCACCTAACCATCGGGTTATGCATAGAGATTTAAATACGGGGCGATCGCCTCCCAGGATTCAACAGTGCCATCAAATCGTGTTATGTATGTAACACACTCGATCGACCCGAACTCAATACCTGAACTCAAACAAGATTTCGAAAAGTCAAACACAACGTCACAAAATCGTATACAACGATTGGAAGAGAAATGGAAGAATAGATACTTAAAATAAGGAACAAGCTAGAGTATATCTTCCAAGGTATGATCCAAGAAAATTATAGTGTAACTTCGACATTTGCTATATCTACATCAGTGGGAGTGGGACTAAAGCCGGAATTGTCCTGCTCAACAACCTAAGTTAAAGGAGCTAATTCTAATCATATTTCTAAAACTCTTACTCCTTTCCTTCACATTTATATTGTCCACACCTTCTCAAGAAGAGAAATGCAAATATATATAACGCAAAATCATAAATCTCATTAAAATAATAATTAATTTTCAGTTTTAATTAAAAAATAAACCAAAGATTAATTATGCTTAAATGAAAGAAACCGAACGGTTACATGGCTTTTATCAATCAATTGCCATTCACATTAATATAGTCAAATAAATTTATTTTTTCTAACATCAAATGTTTTCAAAGTATGTTGCTTACTATATATATATATAGTATATATAGTAAAGTAACTAACACTTAGTACTATATTCTACAGAAGGCACGACACAACACAAGGGCAAGATTTTTGTAGTGGGTCTCCCCAATGTATGCATAGGAAGCAAGGGCGCCGCCGCAAAATGTTCTCCTCACTTGCTTAGAGTCGAAACATTCAATAACCATAAAACCTATAATGGTTATATGTGGCTGAAGTGACATCCATGTTTTAGATCAAAGGTCAAGTCCCCGAATATTCAGGATAATGTCGCCATATAAATAGTAACACCCCGGTGCATCTGTTGGCAATAATGTTGACTCATCATTAGTCGGTGGTTAAGAAAGAAAAAAATATTGATTACGCGATGCAATTGGCTAAATGTGAAGCAAAAATGAGTCAAATGGTATAGTAAAGCAGGATGCATGTGCATTTCCTCATCAGTCCCCTCTGGCATTCACACTCACGATTCACCAACATCCCTGACAAGACAAACTATCTTCCTCCATTTTCAATTCACCTCCACAAATTAAACCAATCTCTGGATTATGGATTCAAGAACTCGCCTCGATTATGCTCTGTTTCAACTCACCCCAACTCGAACCAGGTACTTGATATTTCTCACTGTTTCTCTCCAATATCTGGTGTGCTTTCTTGCTCACAGCTTAACTGAATTGGGTGCTTTACGATCTGTGAAGATGCGATCTAGTGATATTCTCCGGGAGCAAGACTGAGAAATTGGCTTACGGCTTGTTGCAGCCCTTCGTTTCCCACCTCAAATTCGCCAAGGATGAGATTTCTAAAGGAGGATACTCAATCACGCTGCGGCCCCCAGCTTCTGGTGATTCTTCCACCTGGTTCACCAAATCCACCTTTGAACGGTAATAATAATTAACTGCTGATCGATTCAGACTTTCCTTCAATTTGATTGAGCCGCCACAAACAACGGACCGCATTTTACTTGAGCTGAAGGAATGAATGTTTCTTTTTCTATAAAATAGGATTGATAGGTGGTCTATTTCGATAATTCCTATACAGTACAGTACTTGTATGCGTTTTATTTATTATATATGTCTGTTTGTAATTACTGTGCTCAGAACAAAATCACCATGAATTTCGATAATTCCTATACAGTACAGTACTTGTATTCTTACTTGAATGTTCGGTATGTTCCCCATTTGGATCTGATCAAATTCTTTTTTTTCTGGATGATTTTTTTTTTTTTTTTTTTTTAATTTACTAGTTTTCTTACTGTACTGTCTAGAATCACTTACACAGGTTTGTTACTGGATTGTTTCTCTATTTCTTTTCCAGTGTCCTGGTAGCTATATATATGTAGCTATTTTATTTAGGGATGCCTCTTGATGTTAGTGATTTCACCTTACTGCTTCTTAAGAAACCCACTGCAGTTACTTTCTTAATTAACATCACTAAATATTCGGAAACCCATCACTAAATACTGTCTTATAATTTCATTTTCTGTTTATGAGTATATGCATGTCCTTAGTGTATAATGTATATGATGATGTATTTACTATTTTTTTAGCAAATTGACTCTCATTTGGCTCCCACTGGAAAAGTAAACTAAGTGAGGCATTTGAATGCTGTTTCTTTGTTACTACTAAACAGGTTTGTGCGATTTGTTAGCACACCAGAAATTCTTGAGAGGTTCATCAATTTGGAAAAGGAGATATTGCAAATTGAAAGTTCAATTCGATCTAATGAGCTGGAAAAATCTTATGCAACCCAAGAAGGAGAGCAAGGTACTTCAGTTAACCAGAAAAATCAGTTCAATCCAGTTGCATTATGACTTTTTAGTTTCAGCTGTGGCATGGAAGAAAGTCAATCAATCAAGTGTTTTGATTTCCTCGTGCTGATGATTGATTACAGCTGCTGATATCAGTTCCGTAGAGAACGAGGACCTTGTACAGGAAGAGAACTCGAGGTAACTCAGTTGACTGACATGTTTTCTTTATACAATTATATATAGATGCATTTGTTTAACTGGGAGATGTTGAGAAAATATAAATAAATTTGAAGGATCCGTCTGCAACGGGTCTTGCAAACTCGGAAGGCAATGCTGCTTCGATCACAGGCAATGGCGTATGCGCGTGGACAGGCTGCAGGGTTTGATATGGACAACATGGATGAACTCATTGCTTTCGCTGATGCATTTGGTGCATCTCGTTTAAGGTAGTCTAGCATTTTCTGAAGCTTCTTCTTCCATCCAAGTTCTTCTTCTCAACATTCTCTCTCTCTCTCCTATATATATAGAGAAGCATGCGTGGAATTCAAGGAATTTTTCAAGAAGAAGCAAACGGATGTTCCTTGGATGAAAGAGCTGTCAGCAATGGAGGCATTTTCTTCATCGGAGCTGTCATTTCCCGCTACTTCAGGAATTATACTTACCAACGATAACTATTCCAACGGAGTTCATCTATCTTCTGATCCTCCGAAAGATGCTGGTTCAGACGGCAAAAAAGGTTTACTATTTTCATTCTGAATTTATTCAACTTCTCTTTTTCTTCTCTCAAATGTAAATTGCTATTATGTGTAGATGATAATGTTTCTACTGCCGGTCAGATGCCACCCAACAAAACTCTCATGCAAGCTCCTTGGCCAAACCAGTTTCCTCCTTATACGTATCAAATGCCTCCCCCACCCTATCAAGCTTATCCTTACCCCGTCATGCAGCCTCCACAATATCAACAAGGTGTCTATCAGGATCCAAGGTGGGAAAAGAGATATAAGGACAGGAAACCACGCCAAGATGACGGAGTAGAGGAATATGATGATTCAGAAGAAGACACAGAAACCGAGTCCAGTGACAGCGAGAGAGATTCAGATGAGAAAAGGCTGAGGGACTCCACACAAAAGAAAAGGCATAAGAAGAAATCATCATCCAGGACTGTTGTTATTCGCAATATAAATTACATCACCTCTAAAGGCAAAGAGGGAAATGATGAGGAGGAAGATTCTGAAAATTCTTCTTCTGACGAGTTCATCAATGGAGATTCACTGAAGAAAAAGGTGGAGGGTGCAGTTCAAGCACTGAATAAGAAGAGCCACCACAATTCAAAGAAGAAGAAAAACACGATAACCGGTGTAACTGAGCAAGACAGTGAAGAGAATATTCATTATAAACAAGTTGATGACTCAACAACTGAGGTGAAGAGCTCTTGGGATGCTTTCCAGAACATTCTCATGAGAAATGAGGATTCTGACTCCAACTTAGAGAGGTCGAATGAATATAATACTGCTGCTGGGGAAGAACACTTCTCGAGCTTCCAAGGAGGTGTTGGAAACCGTAAAGTTGCTGTACAGAGGAAAGTTAGCGATGACTTGATGTTAATGACAGAGAGGAACGCCGAAAGCAGGAGCCTCAACGGGAGTTCATTAGACTTTGACAGCAGAGCCAAGATGGTTTTGAAGAGAAGTGAGTTTGCAGATGATGCACTGCTGATGTCAGGAAGCTTTGAAGTTGGCCAGAACAACCAACCACTTGACTACGGTGTTGACTCGTCATTGACCAAAACCAGGAGAAGTGGAGAGGATGCTTTAGTTTTAGTCAATAGTAAATCTGAAAATGGGGATTCAAACTCAAGCACTCGGCAAATAATATTTGATGGTGATTATTCTGTCCAATCTTCTGGAAGAAAAACTTGGAAGGAAGCGCCTCCAATGGATGACTCCTTCATGATACAAGCTCTGAGACAGAGCGGCCAAGATGAATCTGATTCTTCTCAATGGAGGAGCGAAATAAGCATGGTTGGCGAGTTCATGCAGGAAAATGTCACCACTGTTCAAGAAGAGCTTCGTGCATCCAAGTCCTATGAGCCAGATGATATGTGTGTCATCCTTGGGAGAGATGACGATGATGTGGATGCCAACCGATTGTCTTGGAGTAATGACTTCTCTATGACTGAAGTCGTCAACAAGTCTGCAAAAGAAACGGAGGAGAAGGATAAGAATGCTGATAAAATTAAGAGTTCATCCGTGGAGAAACCAAAAGGAGGGAAACCCAAAGGCGCAATAAGACCTCCGCTTGTGAAAAACAGGCCCGAGATGTTTAGCAGAGTCAAGAAGGCATCTCCACCAGTAACTAGAACTGCTGTTCAGAAGAGCAAACTGGAAAAGGTATATACTAAATGCCCTAATGGATCAGTGTGAGCATTTTTTCGGGTTAAATGACTTAGAACCAACCTGCTTATAAGTTATAACATGCACTAACAACGAACAAATTATAGTACTCTTAAAATATAGGGTTAAGAACCTATAAACTGTCTGAAGTGTGCCCTATGTGAGATTTTGGTGTCTGAAGTTTAAATTGTTGATATTGACTGTTTGAAGTTTCAACTTTGATTTGCTGTCTCCGTCCAAATTTGCTGTTAAAATTGACAGAGCTTGGTCATGAGCTTGTCACATGACCCGATAAAAAAAATAAATCCCAAAATTGCCCCTAGGGTGGTGGCCGGCTGGAGTTGGGTGGTGGCCGGCCAGGGTAGGGTGGTGGCCGGCCGGAGTAGGGTGGTGGCCGGAGTAAACATAAAGGTATCAGGGGCAATTTTGACTTTTCACACATTTCTGTTAAATTTGACTACACAAATGGACAAAAAACCAAATTTAACAAAGCTGAAACTTCAGACAGCCAATATCAACTATATAAACTTCAGACACCAAAATCTCATATAGGGCAAACGGTTTATAGGTTCCCACAAAATGTATCCTTTATTTTTGTAGACCTGAGATGAGGCTTTAAGACAAATGAACAGCGATAAGTTTGTATAACTTTGTTTGTTCAACTGAGTATTTGAGAACTTAACCAGATATCCTTTGTTAGGACCCTATGGTATGGTTCCAGGTTGGTTGATGTTTCAATAAATTGCAGTTGATAGGATAAGTCGGTGTGCTGAAAATAAGGAAGTTGTACCTATAGTTGGTAGGGCTGCTAATCTGTTTTCGTCTTTGACACGACGAGTTTTATGTATAAACAGGAAGAAGAGATGCGCAAAAGAATGGAAGATCTGGTGATTGAGAGACAGAAAAGAATTGCAGAAAGAAGTGCTGCAAAGCCAGTAGGTGCTATTCCGGTGAAGAAATCTCCAACTATGAGGAGTAAACAGCAAGGCACAGTGCATAAGTAAAGAGATGTCAGACATAGATTATTGTTGTAAAGTAGGTCCTACGTGGCTGAGTGATTGATTTCTCCACTCTTGTTAATTTGGTATATCCACGTCCATTGATTGATACTGACTCGAGTAATGTGTGTGCTTGCTTGGTATTGTGTTTTATACAGTTTGTTAATTCAGTATACAACTTGTGTTTTCATTCATTCATTCAAGAACCAGAAAATAATAATAATTTTATTTTTGTTCCGCATCTGCGCAAAAGCGGGGAAATGTTGAATACGGGTTTTCTCACAGGCATGAGCCCAAGCTCAACAGATATGAAACTAAACTTATTAAGCAGTAGACCAACCCTAGTGAGCAGAAGACTAAGCTAATACCAGTACTGCAGAATTAATGATATCATTGTTATATTGACTTACCAGTAGGTCTGAGTTCAGGTGTCATAAGTGTTTGGGTCTTGATTTTATTAAGGGTTAAAAGTATTTTTCATACCATAAGTTTGGGTGATTTCTGCTTTTTAGTACCACTTGTTTTTTTTCGTCTTGTTTTGGTACCAAACGTTTGGACAATGTATAGTTTTCATACATCCGTTAACTTTCCGTTAGTTTTTCTGTTAAAATGTCATGTGCCGTGCACGTGACCGCCCTAAACTTTTGAATTTGTTTCAATTTAGTCCATCTTATGCATCCTTATTTTGTTCAATTTAGCCCTAAATATTCAAAATCGAACCCTTGATCCAAATTGACCTAGCCGGACCTAGCCTAGTGCTAGGTCCGGCGACTCCGACCCAGGGTCGGACCTAGCCTAGGGATAGGTCTGGCAATGTTAATTTGGGTCAAAGGTTCGATTTTGAATATTAGGGTCAAATTGAACAAAATAATATGGATACATTAGATGGACTAAATTGAAACAAAATCAAAAGTTTAGGGCGGTCACGCGCACGGCACATGACCTTTTAATAGAAAACTTAACGGAAAGTTAACGGATGAATGAAAACTATACTTTGTCAAAACGTTTGGTACCAAAACTAGACGGGAAAAAAACAAGTGGTACCAAAAGCAGAAATCGTCCAAACTTATGGTATGAAAAGTACATTTAACCCTTTTATTAAATACATGATCATACAAAGCAACACACCATTTTTTCGACAACTGATATAATCAACTACAATCAATTACAAGAGAGGTGCCGTCACCCAAACAAGAGAACTGGCACCACCCATTCTAAAAATATAAGAAAGTCGAGTTGACTATTATCAATATCATGTCGCCCATCAGCTTGTCATCAAAATCAGGTGGCTATAACCTAAGTTAGATTATTACCAACTCATACAATACTTCAGTTGAAAATTTACTGCAGGCTACGATTTTGAAAAGCGTTTTTTTAGATTCAACTCTTAGAAAAACCATCGACACTTTAGAGAGGGTCGCTAACAACCAATATTCTTGTAGCATTTATACATGAAATTTTAACTAAGTCTAGCCAATCTTGAATGATTTGCAATATATATTCATATACTGTTTAATATATAATGTTTGGTAGGGAATATGAATAAATCAAGGTTGGAGAAGCTTGCGTAGGTTGTCGATGATCATGACTAGCTTAGTGTTGAGTCGATTGAGAAAGAAGTTGGGAAGCCATGATCCTGCAGCAGGATCCAACTGGATGACATAAGTGACTTTGCAACCTGCTGAATCATCATCATCATCTTCAAACTTCTCAACAACCCAACCAGATACCAATAGCACACCTCGTACTGTGTTGTTTTGCTTGGGATGCACTCCAGCTGCTATTTCCTTTGGCAGTGATGCTACAGCTACCACCTGTTATATATTTATTTAATTACAAAATGCATGGATTTTTTGAAGAATTAAATTAATATTATTATATAAAATAAGAAACTCATACAAGGGTTCCGTCTTCCATGGTTTGGCGGCGTTGATAAACGATAAAGTCTCTGTTTCTGAAGAGGGGCTTTGAGTTTTGGCCAAACTGGAGATGGATGATGCTTAGGTTGTCTTCCAGATCTTTAATGTAACGTCCCTCTACCAAATCACTGTCCCACTCCTACAATATAATGAAGTGTTGTTGTATATATTTAGTTAAGTGTTTAAAAGGCTACGTCCGGCTATGGTTGGGGTCGTATAGGTCTGTCAATCCTAACCATGGCCGGACCTAGACCTGGGCTCGACCCGGACTAGTCAATTAGAACCTAGGTCCAATTGGACTCCAATAGAACCCGGCTCGAGTCAGGGCTAGGTCAAGTCATGGTTGGGGTCCCGTAGGTCTGGAGAATTAACTATAGCCAGACCTAGCCTAGCTCGATCCGGACTAGATTAACTGGGACTTAGTTTTGATTGGTGCAACAATTTGAATTTTTCAAATACTTAATTAAAAGTTGCAAAAATTATTTTCGACGAAACCGACTGTCAAATTCGAACTCTCATGCACGCTCTCTTCTCGTTACCTTGCTGAGACCGTCACCTAAGAAATTAGCTACATCCGCACAATAAATCTTGCTCTGTTTTCGCTGAAAATTGCTCCACACCACTCTGCTATAAACCTTTTCTTTTGGATGTTCAAGTTTTGGGGAAAATGTATCGATTTTGTGAAAAGTAAAGAGTGATGGATTACAAGTGGGTTGATGAAAATGATTGAAAAGAGAGAAAATGAAGTGTGGAGACACCAAATTTCAATAAAAATGAAACATGGAATGTCCATTTTAACACTTTAAATTCCAGACATCAAAGTTCAACATTGGACAAATCTTGTACTGTTTATAGGTTATTAACCCTATATATTATGTAGAAGGAAGGGAAGGGTACCTTGGCAGCATGAATTGCAGTAGCGACAGAAATGAACTGTTGGGGAGACACAGAATTGAGGATCCAACGGCTCCTAAACATGTAACCGTGTGATCCTCCTCCTCCTCTTGATGATCTTCTTTTTGATATCTCAACATTATTATTATTATTATTATGATTCAGCAATACCTTCTTCCAGGTATACAACTCATCATCATCATAATTTAATTCATCATCTTCCCTCCTTTTCCTTGTAATACAAGTAGTTATATTATTGATGCTGCTGCTCTTCCTCTTGTTCATCATCGATGCTGATAGTAATTCTTGAATGCAGCTCTCGCTTGCAAATTCCACATACCTTCTTAATGACTCATCACTAACTGACCTTAATTATCATCATTAATCCACACACAAACATTATATTTTATTACATTATATTATATAAACAAGGTATATATTTTGAAAAAAAAACTTGTTCTTATACTCACCATGAACGGCTACAGGGTACTGCCACTGGGCTGCTGCTACTGCTGCTCATTTCTGCTAATTAACTGAATCTACTGTGTAGTGGTAGTGTAGCACAGAGAAAGAGAGAAGAATGTTGTGTGTTGGCTTCTCTTTTCTACTTACTTGAATGCAATGCAAATGATGAGGAGGAAGAGGCTACATTACATTAATTATGTTACACTTGAAGAGAGAGATGGTTGTTGTTTGGAGCTAGCTAGCTATGGAGGAGACTGACAAGTGTGTAGAATTATGAGATAGATAGATGTGGGGATGGAATATAGATAGATAGGAGAATGGAGCACATGTAATGATACAACACCCACCATTTACATATACTCATCCATCCATCATCATTTATCTTCTTCAATCCTTGATTGATCCCTTCCTAATTCCCTCCTATTAAACATATCTCTCCCATTCCTTGATTATCTTCTTCTTGTTCTAATAATAATCAATCTCCAAAAACTCTCTCTTTATCTCTTATTGTTATTATTTTGATTTGTTGGAATTCAAAAAAGGGTCTGCATATTTCTTATATATGTTAGCTAGCTATATATATGGAATTTAATTGAGATGAGTATAAAGGTTAAAAGATTCTTTTGATACCATATGTTCGATCAAAGTTGGATTTTGGTATCGCATATTTTTTTTTTAAACTTTTGGTGTGATATGTTTGTGTTTTGTAGACTTTTAGTGCATCCGTTAGTTGACCGTTAAGTACACATATGCAAATCATGTAACTTCCCCCTAAGTTTCATTTTTATTTAATTTAGTCCTAGTATTACTTTTCGGCCACCGCACAATGACGTCGGCCGCCAACCACACAAGGCTGCCAGCCACCATCCAAGCCCACCGTCGGAGCCGTCCAACCCCGATTGGTGGTCACCGATGGGTTTGGATAGCGGCCTTGCACGGTGGCCGGAAAAATATTGGGCGGTCGAATAAAATAATAAAGACTAAATTGAATACAAATTAAATTTATGTGAAAATCACGTGATATACATATGAGTACTTAACGGTTAAATAAATCATACGGTAAAAGTCTACAAAAACGTATAAGTATGATATCAAAATTCTAACAAAAATTAAAAATAAGAGCAACAACAAAACATAGAAGTGGGGATGATGATGCACATGGAGTGCTTGCTGGTTGCTTACTTTGTTTCCACACTCATCCATTTCTGCCTTCCACTTTATACAGGAAAGAAGGTCCCAAGATCAATCACGTGCAACGTCCCATTCACAGTAATCATACATAGATAGATACTTACTTGAGAAATGGACATCTTTCTTAATTTGGTCCCATTTCCTTCTTCTCCATCTAACCTCATTCAATTAGATGCTACCAATCTAGCTAGCTACACGGATCTTTCATCTTCTTTCTTTTTTTTTATATTATATTTAAAATATATAAATAAATATGTTTATTTTACCTACCACTATCAAATATTCTTTTTTTTTTAAAATCCCCAGATTAGAAGCAAGTATATCCTTGTGATGAATCTGCAACATCATAACTTGAAATTTGGATCTATTCGCTGATTTCACACACCTCAATACGATAACACCAGCCACCAACTGGAATCGTATCAATATGTTTAGGGAGGTTGTCTTTTTGGTAGAACTTTCTTTGGAACAGATGTTAAAGTTGCTGATGCTTGTAAAAGTTGATCCTTTAATTATAATCCATCCATCTAGGAATCCAAATTTGAAAACAAACTAGCTTTTTTTTTTTTTTTTCCTGAAAAGAGAATAGAATTGTTAATATTGAAAGATAGAATGCGCATGATTGAACCTTTAGGGGATAATATTTTGTATTGATGATCATCATGAAAAGCAAAGGCCATTTATCAGCTTGTGTCTCATCAAGTACCCCCCCCCCCCCCACTTGTAAATACACTCCACTACAACAACACTCTCCATTGAGCAATTATTTTATTTTTAAATTATAACTATAATCTATCTAGCTAGCTAGGTGTGATCTGGATGAATAATAATATTACTTGGATGGCCCAGCTGCTGCAGGAAGGAAGCCTTTTGATTGAAGGCTCTCAACTGTGTCTTTAATTGCATCTTCTATGGGTGTAAAGACCAAACCAAGATCAATCAATCTTTTGGCTGCATCTTTGCATGACATCAAGCCTGGCTGTGTCTCTCCTTTAAATCTGCATGCAAGTTTATGCACATAAAAATAATGTCTTCTGGGAGAGAGAATGTTAAAATTTAGGGTTAAAAAATCTATAAACTGTTTGAAATTTGACCTATGTGAGATTTTAGTGTCTGAAGTTTAAATTGTTCGGCCGGAGTAGGGTGGTGGCCGGCCGGAGTAATCATAAAAATATTAGGGGCAATTTTGACTTTTCACACCATTTAGTCAATTTTGACAGCAAAAATGGACGGAAAATCAAATTTTAACAAAGTTGGAACTTCAGACAGCCAATATAAACAATTTAAACTTCATACAGTTTATTACTGTATTGATTCTTAAACCTAAAATTTACCCAAAAAAAAAGGAAATTGAACCTGTGGACTGGATAATGGGGGAATAGGTTGGAGACAGTTTGAGCAAAATCACCAAATTGATAGATTCCATTTGTGCAGAGATATCTGCCATTAGCAGCAGGTGACTCCATCAACAGAATTTGAGCATTGGCTACATCTCTGACATCAACAGCACCCAGCCAGTGGTATTCTTGAGTGTCAGATGATCCCTGCAGCAGTTGCAGCAGCACTGCACAGCTAGCATTCAGCCCAGACTGTAGAAGGGGCCCTAAGCATGTTGATGGATGAATGCACACTATATCCAACCCTTCTTTCTTTCCAAATTCCCATGCTTCCTTCTCTGCTAGGCTTTTTGATACTGGGTACCATTTCTATACCACCAAATATATATCACACTTTATTCTATCCCTTATCTAACAAACCTAGCTAGTAATCAATCAATATAAATAATAATAAATGCTAAACATCTAACAATAAACAAATAATTTAGGATTAAAAATCTAATCACAGTTCTAATTTGCACAATGTTGTTTTTAGGTGTTTCATTTTAAATTATTGCTAATAGATGTCTCAGTTTCGTTTTCGTTGCTTTTTAATTTTCCGTCCATTTTTTCTATTAAATTTGACGATTTTGGTCCAATGAAATCATAAAATTCAACTGCAATAGTATTTAAATAAGAGAACAAAACAAAAGAACACTTATAGTTCCCTTTAATTATGTCTATTAGTGAGTAGATTGATTAAAATAGAAGAATTAATACAAAATTGAATAATCTATTAGCAACAATTTAAACCTAAACCACCTACAACCAACATGCAAACCTAGTACATAATTAAGTTCTAAATCCAATAAGTTAATTAAATTACAAGAGAAAGCAAATGATAAGAAGAAGTAGAACCATACCTGTCTGGACTTGCAGTAATCGAGATCGGTCCACGATGACTCGTCCAAGGGCTTGCCGGGAGGCCAGCTCGGATTAGGGACGATCGCCGATATGGAGGATGTGAGCACCACGCGCCGCACGCCGTACTCCTTGGCGGCCTCCAGGATGTTCCTTGTCCCCTGCACCGCCGGCAGGATAAGCTCCCTCTCAGGATCTTTGGGATCCTCCAGCGTGCAGGGAGAGGCCACGTGGAACGCGCCGTCGCAGCCTTCCATAGCACGCCTGATGGCGGTGGCGTCGAGGAGGTCGGCTTCGAAGATTCGAATGTCGGCATCGGCGGAGCGAGGGAGGGTGAGGAGGTGGGAGGCGTCGGAGCCTGGGTAGACGGAGGCGTGGATGGAGGTGTAGCCTTTCTCCAGGAGGGTACGGACGAGCCATGATCCGATGAATCCATTTGCTCCGCTAACAAACACTCTTCCTTTCCCCTCTGATCTCTTCTCCATCTTCTCTCTGATTATCTGATTGCTTCCTAGCAAGCGATTAAAGGGGATGTCTGTTTCTTGGAATTTTAATTTAATTTGATTCAAAGGTTTATACTTTATAGTTTAGGATAGGATGATTATTGTTTACACTCACAACTCGGATGAAATATAAGTAAACTAACTCAATGCATAATTATTTACATCCTAACCTACCTAGAATCGTTACGGGTACGGATACCATACGTATTCTATCATACTCCTACAGAGTACATGCTCCTACAGAAGTACAGAGAGTTAAAGAAACTACAGATTAATTTATTGCGATGATACATAAAAAATAGCTAGCTAAACTTTTATTTGGAGCATAGTTAGTCAGACTTTTCCAAAAGTAGCTATTAGATAGCTCTGTTAATTTTTTTGGTTAAAAACTAATCGAATTTCTCACGTGAAGAGCATATGCTAGAGGATTTTTCTACTATGCATTGAGAGCACCATGTTTTTGGTTTTTTTAATACTAACTTAATTGTAACATAACTAAAACTTTAAAAGTATGAAAAAATATGAATTTTTTTAGGGTTAATAGGTGTTTTGGTCCATGATGTTTGACAACTTTTGGGTTTTGGTCAATGATGTTTTTTTTAACCTAGTTTTGGTACCATATGTTTGCAGATTTTTTCTAGTTTTGGTCTAACCGTTACATTCCGTCCATTTTTTGACATGTACAAGTCACGTGATCCACCCTAAACTTTCAATTCTGTTCAATTTAGTCCCTCTAATACTTTCCTAACCTTTTTTTGGTTCAATTTAGTCCCGAAATTTCAAAAATTCAATTGGACCTATTATCCAATTTGGGTCAATTTTAAAACTCCGGGACTAAATTGAACAAAAAAAAGGTTAAGAAAGTATTAGATGGACTAAATTTAAAGTTTAGAGTGGATCACGTGACTTGAATATGTCAAAAAATGGACGGAATGTAACGGTTAGACCAAAACTAGAAAAAATCTGCAAACATATGGTACCAAAACTAGGTTAAAAAAAACATCATTGACCAAAACCCAAAAGTTGTCAAACATCATGGACCAAAAGACCTGTTAACCCATTTTTTTAACTACACCTAAGATGTATATCATACTATTAATAATATCAGTTCTCCTATATTAGTGTAGCACAGAGAAAGAGAGAAGAATGTCGGCAAAAGCATGAGCTCCAAGAGCATTGTAAAAAGGTCCCTAAAATTTGTCTTAACATATTTTCGTAACCAAATTGCATCAATCCTTTTTTTTTTATGAATATTTTTTTTTTGTCGACGCACTTCAGCGTTATTTTCTTTTTATTCACTTTCTAGCGGCAGATTCTTCCTACGAAATTCTTGAATGAGTAGTAGTCTTTGCAGATCTCCGACAGTTAGGGTGTACGACGTGTGAATTTTTTTTGTTATCATTGTCACGTGTTCCTCATAAGATAAATTCCATTATTTTTTATATAAAAAATAAATAAAAAAACTAGCTAATTGCTACTAAAATAAAGTCCAGCTAACTAAATGCTCCAAAAAAAAAGTTTAGCTACCTACATGCACTTTTAGTAAACGTTCAGCTAGCTAATTGGTATTTAACCCTATATATATATATGAGTCGTGATAGGGGTTCCGACACTCGGAACCCCAAGATGCCGATTTCACTCTTAGTGGCATCCAAGTAAATCCAATCTGCCATTTAGTACCTATGCCTTGTTCCAGTGGCGTATCCATGTGTATTAATGCGGTTACAAACGTCACCATATTATCAAGTATTTTATTGAGATACTAGGTTTATTTTTTATAGGAAATACACTCAGATCCCTATTATTTTCCGTGTAAGATCCACATTATCTGTGTGTGACTATAAGACCCTCGTTATTATTTTGTAAGATCTTGTTATTGTAATACGTCATTCAATCCATTAGCTTTTAAGTTGAAGAATATGGTTGTAAATTTTATTATCTAGCTCTTTAATAGACTATGAATTGTAGTTAATCTAATATAATGTCCTAAGGGAGAACCAATTAATAGGAAAATGATGTAAATCATACAATATGTTTGAAAAAAATGGATTTTAGTACCAATAAGTTTGAAAATGTACAACGTGTTTCAAAACCGTGTTAATTAGTACTTCCTTCAATAACGAGTCTAAAATTTCCCTCAAATGTGTTT
The DNA here is from genome assembly GCA_036873135.1 of Clarkia xantiana subsp. parviflora. Lineage (NCBI taxonomy): Eukaryota > Viridiplantae > Streptophyta > Magnoliopsida > Myrtales > Onagraceae > Clarkia > Clarkia xantiana. The sequence goes on from JAPTYO010000004.1 coordinate 10,950,050, forward strand.
TAAATTAAAAAATTGACCGAGTATTTTTTTTTCTAAATATCAAAATAGAGACCTAATAACGTATACTACTGTTACAATAGTGTCCCGGCTCAATTGAGAATTATTTTATACTCAGTCGGTTCTTATCCGGTTTGATTTAATTGTAACACTTGTATGTCATTAGTACCTTACTTGTGATACTTTAAAAATTATTCATTTAACTCTGCACATTTAAAATATATTTAATGATTTGTAGATATTATTGAAGAAAAATAATTATTATCGTTTTGAAATATTTGTAATATGTTAGTATAAAAAAAAAAATCCATACATGGTATATGTTTTATGTAATTTTTCCAATGAAATGCAGTTATATATTAAATATTGGTAAAAAAAAATTTTACAAAGCGTACCCCTATTATAAATATCCTGGATACGCCACTTCCTTATTCGGAGGTTGTCGGATTCTTAACTTCGGAATCCCAATCAAATTCCTATATATATAATAAAAAAAAATCTATACATTAACATATCTAAATTAACATATATCAAGTGAATAAATAGCAACTAGAAACGAAATCTTTAAGAACACATGTACTAAATTTTCACAAGAATCTATGATATAAAACTTTAAATATGTACCTAACAAAATATATTAAATTGTGTAATACTTTAAGTGATAGTGAGTGGTTTCAATGTAATCAATCTAATGAGATAATAGAGACTCTGTATATTTATATCATAACAAAATAGGGTTAAGAATCTATAAACTGTCCGAAGTTTGATCCATGTTGAAATTTGGTGTATGACGTTTAAATTGAGTGTCCAAGGTTTCCGTTTGGTTAAAATTTGGTGTCTCGGTGTGATTACTTTAGAGAAGCCAATCCCGACGAAACCGACTGTCAAATCCGAGCTCCTATGCACTCTCCCTTCTGGCCACCTTACCGGGATCGTCCCCTAAGAAGTCGGCGACATCCGCGCAAGTAAATCCGGCTCCGTTGTCGTTGGAAATCATTTCACACCAGTCTGCTGGAAACCTTTTCTTTTGAATGTTCAATTTTTTTGTGAAATTTGACGATTTTGTGAAAAGTAAAGAGTGATGTATTAAAAGTGGGTGATTCGGTTGATGAAATTGATAGAAGGGAGAGGAGAAGACACGCGAAGACATCAAATATCAACAAAAATGAAACTTGGGACTGTCCATTTTAACATTTCAAACTTCAGACACCAAATTTCAACATGTGGCAAACTTCAGATATATGTTCTTAACCCTAACAAAATATATAAATATTGATAAAAAAAAATGAATACGATAGACAACTTGCCTTATACATAAACTTTTAAAATTACCCTAAGATGATTATTAAACTTGATAAAATATAACTTTATCACCTTAATTTTAAGGATATATAATAGAGAGGTTAATTTGCTCAATTTGAAATTTATTTTTGTCCTCGTACTTATTATGGAAGATTTTACATTGGCTTGATTCATATGATCGATTTAATTGTAAAATCTTAAGATTTCTAAAATCAGGATTGCAATCCTTTAAGAACCTCAAATTGAGACAGTTATGTAAATTGATACTATTTTATTTAATTATAGAACTTTTTAGTGTTTCAATTGCTTATCGGTTTAAATTACTGCGAGGAAACGTGGATTAATTAGTTAGTTTTTGTTGAATTGCTTATAGATTTATATAATCGTAATGAAATGTGGATTATTCAGTTAATTATTAGTGAATTGAATTGTTTATATGTTTGAATTTATTGCGATTAAATGTGAGTTAATTAGTAATTAGTTAGATTATTTAGGTAATGAATTTGTTAATCATTTTTTTTTTTTTGGTGATAATTCCTTTGGATGTCTTTCTTTTTTGTCTTTGTGGCTGCATCCTCTTCTTTTCAGTTGTCTTTTGGTTAGGAATTATGATTGAAATGGAATGGAATGGAATGACAGTGGCAGTGAAATTTGACAGATGGATATTTTTTAAGATGTAAAGAAAGCTTTTTGTGAGGGAGATCAAGTTTCTTAATCATCCAATGTTTTCATAATTTTTGTATGAGATGTTAACTCAAAGAGTCCATATGTGGTGATCTACTGATCTTGTCGGACCTAAAATCTGACCTATGGCGAATTACGTTTTGAAAACGTGGATTTTGAAAAGAGTCGCCACTAGTTAATAAATGCTAACTAAAATCCTAAATTACCTAAGCGATTAATGAATTAAACACCTAGGTATAAAATCGGTCTACGATCAGAAATTCGAGTTCGGAGGTTCTATTACGAATTAAAAATATAATTTTTAACTACGCCCTTTCGGTACTCAATTCACAAATTGCCCATTTATCTATTGTTTAAATCTAAATACCTCGCATTAACCTCAAGTTCTTATTAATTGTTAAATCAACGTGAATACAGTAATTTAGAAAATTGACATGCTGTTAGAATATGTATCACATGCTTAGTTAGTTTCTAAATGAAAAATATAGCCTTCGGCCAAAAACAAAAAAAAAAAAAACAAAGACAAATAGCCACTAGCTTTTTAATATTATAACAAACCTGCATTCCTAAAACACAACACATATATTTAAGTAATAAATTAACATAACATTATTACCTGCATCCATGTTAATATTTAATGGAACTAAGAGCATCCACAGTGGTATTACGTAAAGAATACGTAAACGTGGGACCTACATGTTTATTTAAGTAAAGCAACAAAAACTATCTACAGTGGTTTTACATAGCATTCCTTAAAGATGGGACCCACACGTAAATTTATGTTTTAACATAAAGCATTCCTTAAATTTAAGTAATGCACTATGTATTACGTAACCAATTTTTTATTATAAATTAATTCATTTAATAATTAATGCTAATATCTTATTGGTGGTTGTTGGAAAATTTAATAATAAAATATATTTAAGGAATATGTTTAAGTAATACGATTGCAGAGAAAATATTTTTTACGTGTGTCTTAAATTTACGTATTACTTAAAGTGTACATAAATGTCTACGTGACAACTTTAAAGAATACAATTTAGGTAAAACCATTGTGGATGCTCTAAGGAAGCTTGTTAATCAACAACTGTATATACATCCAAAGTTGGAGCTGGGATTGCAACGGCCGCGGAGACGAGAGGTTGGTCTGATGGATGATGGCGATGGTGAAGTGAATCGTGCATTTGTACGATCCTAAAAAAAATATCAGTACTTAGGTTGATTATCTATATACCAATATATTATTTGTGTTGGGTCCTCACCCCCAATAGTCATCTTTGACACTTTTTCATTTTATTAACAAAAAATATATTATATTTAATTCCTATATTTTATAAAATTAATAATTTATTCATTACTATATTTGAGAAACATTTTATTTATATTTAATATTATTACTAAATCATTATTTAAATTTTGTTATTTTTTTAAGGTCGCTTAGTCGGCATGTCATAGTAATTATACCAATATATTATTTGTGTTGGGTCCTCACCCCCAATAGTCATCTTTGACACTTTTTCATTTTATTAACAAAAAATATATTATATTTAATTCCTATATTTTATAAAATTAATAATTTATTCATTACTATATTTGAGAAACATTTATTTATATTTAATATTATTACTAAATCATTATTTAAATTTTGTTATTTTTTTAAGGTCGCTTAGTCGGCATGTCATAGTAATTATAATTAACTTACAATCCAATATTCATATCAATTTAAGTCAGCCCTATCATACTCATTCCGTTCAAATTTCGGATAAAATTTCGAATACATGTAAAAAAAATTATTCAACGAATTATATAGATCGAGTGATATATGTTCCGGCTGTTGAGATTTTTCTATCACATAGATCAGCCACTTACCAAATTATATATATAACAAGTCAAAATATGGGTGAAATGTGGTTCTTGAAGTTCTCGTATAAATAACATTTTACTCATCGTCAATATTTATGGACTCAAACTATTAATTTAGTTCTTCTATTTGTTAATCAAATCACATTGTGTACAACCTAATTAATGTTAACTAAATGTTTTTGTAAATACAAGTCTAAACTTTATATTTTTGTGATTTAATTTTATCTTTATTTGTTAAATCAAATTTTGTTGGTATTGTGATATTGTATATAATTATGTTTGTATAGGTCAAATTTGTCCATTGATGACTCTAAGTAGTTAAGAACAAGTTTACATTATTGACACTGCAAGTTGATGAGTTAGATACAATTGAGCCATTAATGACCAACGTAATGCTCGACCCAACTAATTTATATATCTAACTACATGGCTAACTTAGTACCGTAACTGAAGACATTAGTTAACTTTTTACTTAATTATCCACTTCTCTTTCTCATGTTTTGAATTACGTTATGTCGCTCTTCTCTATCACATAGATTCGTTTCCCACAACGAATCAACTTGCCCATATTTTACTTTGATTAATTATAAATATTACTAAACTTAAGATATATTATATATCTGGAAATTTAAATGATTGATGCGCGTGCAACGCACGCGTTCTTAACTAGTATTATTATATTGGTAGAATAATGAAAAAAAAAAAAACAACACAGAGTAACAGTAGATAAGCTCGCAATATGGATGAACAATGATGTCTCAGAACAACTTCTCTTTATTAATCAGGATGCCTTTCTCTTCCGTTCTTGTCCGTACCAACCCCCTTTACATCAACTGACGTAGCTAGCTATTTATAATAAATATTACCTAGTCTAATCTTATCAACAAATATTGCTGATTTATTTTGCTAATAAATGTTAAATATTCAGAAAATATACTCTAAATATTCAACAAATATTCTCTGCAATAAATACAAATAACTATCCTAATTTAAGCCAATCCTATCTTTGGAAACTTCGCGACCTTCCATATTTAAATACTTCCTTTTTTAAACGCGTTACACATAACATTTTTGAACGTGTTATATACGTGTCGCGCGTACCAAAATTAGGTGTTTACAGATCTGGATCAGTTATGGTGTTTTCAACTGTGATTTTTTTTTTTTTTGAGAATATTGAAGCTAATTGCTAGGGTCATTGACTTATTGAGGGTAGCATTTACAATTTTGTGGCCTCGAACAACCTAAGTATCACCGTCGTAACAATTTGAAGTTAGTTTAAGCACAATTATTGGTTTTGTTGAGATTAGCTTTCGTGGGCTAAGTTAGAAGCCCAAACTACAAGTAATGGGCCATTCACTTATAATTTTTTTTGGCAAAAAATATTCACTTGTAATTTGGATGGCAATTATTTGTACCGTTTATTACTCATATCACTTCTAGTCGAACACCGGCCTAAGCAAGTAAATACTATATTGTGTGCAACTTTTTATAGCTGCGATACCTTACTAGATGCGAGGCTCTCTCCGCACGTGTAGGGGTTTATCGAGTAGTTGAATATCTACTCCAAAAAGTTTGGCTTGTGTGTGTGCAAATGCGACGTATATATACGATTGCCAGTTTAAAAAGTTAGTTTTGCACAAGTTTAGTTTTGCACAAGTTTAGTGTTGTTCTTCTTCCTCTTAGTTGTCTACCTCCTGCATTCCTACATTCGTTCTAGGTGTTGTTGCGTCGTATGTTGCTGTTGTTTCTATCCTTTGTACTACTTCAACTCGGTATTTTCTGCAGTGAGCTACACTTCATGTTTATATCATTGCTCACATTTTTATTTTGTCGTTGTTGTTTGCTTAAAAAAATCATGTTTTGTTCAAGTATTGTGTTCGGTTCAGTCGAACGTGTTACGTGCATAACACGATTTGACGAAACTGCTGAATCATGAGAGGTGATCGCCCCGTGTTAAACCTCGTTGTATAGCCTGAGGGTGAGGTGGGACAAAAATTCATTTAGAAAATTGTGATAAACACAGTCCTCAATATAAAAAATACAGATTCATTTCATTTCATTTCGATTTTACGTACAATTTCAGGTTGGTGTACATCTTGCAATGTTAATTGGGATAATTTCTTGGACATAACTGAAATTTGACTAATTGTAGTGGAATGTAGTTCTATATAGTTTACCCTAGAGCGGGATGAGAGTTATTGGACTCTAGTTTAGATGCATATGACATGTAAACAGACATCCGCACAACAATGTCTTTGAGACAAATGACATACCCTATACGATAAAATGAGAAGACTGTTGTTACACACGTTTCATATTGTATGTGAAAATAATCGACCAAAGGTTTACACAAGCACGATCCTTGTTATTATGTGAGACCCAGGATCCTTGAGAGGTTCCAAACTGAGTACCCTCAAGACTCTGATCACATGGCACGATGCACGCTAGGTTAAAATGTTTCCAAATGTCCATAGACATTGATTCAACTTGCCGGGACATGTTTAAAAAAACAAGTCGGGATGGTGTTGAAAGAACTGTAAAAAAATGAAGATTGTAAACCTAATCTATTTTTGAATTGTGTTCAACCGTGCATCAGTCATGATGTAATATTGTGAGTACAATATATAACGATTATGATATTTGTAAATACCTGAATGAGGTTCGACGATCTATGGTACAATCATGCTCATTAATAGAGGTTATCCTAAAAGATAAGTTGTATTCTCGTAACAGATACCCAATAAGTAACTCTCACACAGTATGTCGATCGCACAATTCAGGCCATGTATGAAAGATAGAGGAATAAAGAAGGGTATATCACAATCCACACAATTGAACACTCATATCATGTGTGAGTGGAATATATAGGAAATAGTGCACCTATAAGGGGTGCTTCTGCGCGACATGAAAAGTACGGAACTAAAGGGACACTTCCAAAGTAATCTCTGACATCCTTCTCCCGCGTCAGAGGTACGGTGTGTCGGTGCCTAACCCCCTTATCTTTGGCTCATAAGGTGTGGAAATCCGAAAGCAGTCCGATTACTCGACGTATCCTCATCGATTGGTATATCCTGCATTGTCGTAATTTCGAGCTAACGCTTAAAATATCACTTACGCAACTGCATATACCACACCGAATGAAGTAAATATCATTTTCGTGTTACAATCTCATATCTTTCTAATACTTGTGATTCACCATGTACCTTGGAAATCCTAAGTAATATACTAACTACCATTGATTTCACACACCACTATGTACTAACCCTCGTACATTAGTATTCAATATTTTATTCTTAAGTATAAGTATATTATATTTTAGAATTGATTAACTAAATCGCTATATCAACTTTAATTTTTTTTTAAATGGCTACTTAAACTTTCAGTTTACACGTAAATTATATATATATATATCTGTTATAGTTTTCTTCAGATTGAAGAAAAATGAGATATTTCGATAAATTCCTTCCAATTTTTTGATAATCAATCATTGATATACATTAAAAAACCTCACTTGGCCATTATATGTTTATTTTATATCTAATTTGATGAAAATTATAACAAATGTAAAATTTACTCCTAATTCCTAAATTGAAAGTTCATATAACAATTTTTTTTTTAATTTAAATTTTGTATATCGAATTATAATTCGGTCAAAATTCAAGTAGCAGGGTTTTTTTTTAATTAAATAAAAGATTATTTACATTCGTATCGAATCAACTTGTATTAAGTAAAATACTGTCTATAAATTTTTATTTTATTTTCAAAGCACGTCGAATTTTGTATTCAAAATCTGTAGTTAAGTTATAAAATACTGAACTGTAACAATATCTTACAATTTACATGGTTCAGTGGATACATTTGGTGCATCACAACTTAACTTACTTATTCCATCAAAATTGTTAATTTTGAATATTTTTTTATTCACAGTGTTCGAATATAAGACCATGATTAATGGATACTTTATAAGAACACAATAAGGGCCTGAATGTTTACCCATGTTGCCAAAAGGGGTCTGAATTGAAAAAACGTATTATTAAGGGCTTGAATTTTGAGTTTTGTGTATAAGTGAGGTCTCCGTCTATTTTTTCTGTTAAAAGTGACGGAAAGACGTGGTCACATACTTTGAATGTGACCGAAAATAATTTGAAAACCCGAAAATGTCATTTGACCAAAGTGTGTCCCTCACATGTTTAATACCCTTTAAGCCACCACAGCTCTGGCGAACACCACCACCCGGCTCCGGTGACCACCACCCCTTCCGGCGACCCAAAAAAAGCTCCGATCGGAGTTCCGTGGCCCCGAATCGGAGCCATGGAGCTCCAGATCTGGAGCTTTTTGGCTCCGATCGGAGCTTTTTTGGGTCGCCGGAGGGGGGTTTTGGTCGCCGGAGCTGGGGTGGTGGTCGGTGGCCGTGGCCGTGGTGGCCTTAGGGCATAATTAGTGTGTAGGGGTATTTTAGACATTTCACATTTCATTAATTAAACTGATAAAGTGTATAATAATTGCAAAAGGGTAATTCTGTCATTTCACGTGTTTCCGTTACATTTAACAGCAAATTTGGACGGAAACTCGATTATCAATAGAACTCAAAATTCAGACCCTTAAAAATACGTTTTTTCAATTCAGACCTCTTTTGGCAACATTGACAAACATTCAGGCCCCTATTGTGTTCTTAACCCTAGAAAAATATTCAAAATTAACAATTTACCTTTATAAACTGATCCGGTTTGTGACCGATAATTATTCTAGAGACTGAATCATAGAAAATCTTGTACGAAATAAAACTTATGGACGCAATCAATGAATACGTAAATAGAAATACGTCACTTAATTGCACCAACTTTTCTATATGTATATATATTTCGTTTGCTTTGCTACACTGCAAGTTGAAGTAATCAATAATGTTCCACGCCTTTATATATAATAACATTTATAAAAGGGCACCAGCAATAATTATTGCATAAATATAGTAATAATAAAAGGTTAAAAAGAAGAGAAGTATTCCATTTCCATTATTAGCGGCGATTCCTTCCCATCAAGTGTTGTATTAATGTTGAATTAGAATATGGATGGGCCGCATGATTATGATTACTGGTATTATTATATAGTAGAGTAGAGAATGCTCATGTCCACAACCACAACATAATGGAAGATATATGCAAGATACGTACAGAATTCCTAAACATGTATCGCAACTTGCATTCTGGACCACTACTAAATATATAATAATTCCAGCACCTAAATGTCTTTTCTTTATTTTGCCTAATTAATACAGCTACTCTAATTATAGCTACTACAAAACTCATATCACTATACCACTTGCACATATTTTATATTTGTCAAGGTATAATTAATCCACATTTCTAATAATTAGCCCCTCGTGCAGGTGCTAACATGAACTTAGGAATAAGCATGAATTAGGTATAAGCACGATCATGATTATCCAACACATTGGGTGACCATATCCTCAACACTCGCTGCAACTTCACGTTGGAAGCATTAACTTTTTATTAATTATATATATAATAATTTTCGCACAAAACCGACTTGAATAATATTTATTATTATAGTATCAGATTTTCATCATGCAAAATCCGCGCAAAATAATCATAACTAATGAGCGAGTGTGTTTGGATGGGTGGGATACAATCTCATATTACGTTATTTAGTTTGCTAAATGAAGTAATATGCATTGTAATGTAATGCTCACTGTAATATGAGATTACGTCCAAACTTAATTCAACGTAATGTGAGATTACATAAAAAAAAAAAACGGATGTAATGTGAGATTACATTCAACATTACATAGTGTTATCACTTTATTATTATTTATTAAATATAATATTTTGTATTATCTTTATAGTTTATTATGATAATAATATTGTTATTATTAGATTTTTATTTTTTTATGTACTCCGTAACTCGTTATTATAATAAATAATAATGCATATGTTGTTCGTATAAAAAGTAGGTCTTTTTCGTTGTTTTTTTTATGAAAATTATCTTATAAAACTGTATATAATATTTTAATTAATAAAATTTTACTAGTTGTGCGTATTGAGTTTAAATATTTAGTTTTTAGAATTCATAAATGACTATAGTATTAACCACATACATGATTTTTAAGAAGTTAGTTACTGTTAAAATATATATTAAATCTTATCATATTAAGATACAATACTCTCATTAATAATAATACTAATGAGAGTCACATTACTTTACAACACATACCAAACACTGTAATCTAACATTACGTTCTACATTACAGCACAACCAAACACTATAATCTAGCATTACATTACACAATTCAAATTATTTGTAATCTCAAAATTTCACGCTACTTCAATCCAAACGCCCCGAGTGCAACAAAATGGAGTGTAAATTTGCCGCATACCAAACACAGTAATCTAAAATTACATTATACATTACAACACAGCCGAACACTTGTATTACGTTACATGATTCATATCACTTGTAATTTCAAATTTTCACGCTACTTCAATACAAACGCCCCGAGTGGCAACAAAATGGAGTGTAATTTTGCCGCGGAGTATTAAATCATATTATATTAAGATACAATATACTCTTATTAATTAATAATACTAATAAGAGTCACATTACATCATAATACATACCAAACATTGTAATTAACATTATATTCTACGTTACAGCACAAAACACTATATTATCAAGTATTACATTACATAATTCAAATTATTTGTAATTTCAAAATTTCATGCTAGTTCAGTCCAACGGCCCCGAATGGCAACAAAAGGGTGTGTAATTTTGCCGCGGAGTACGGGGGTTTCGCCCAAAAATATAGGGAATAACATCATTCAAGTATTCCACGTGGAAAAGAAGCCAACGAATGTCTACCACGTGGAAAAAGATGAGGACCTTTTCCTCCCCTCAGTCCAAGGTTAAATGGCGTTGGAACTCGTACAGAGCTAGGAAAGAAGAAGCAGAGCATACTGTTTCTATTCTTCTTTCTTTTTCTTCAAAGCTTCTCTTTCTCCGAAATTCGCTAAAGTAAAGGGCCTCTCCTTCTCTGCGCAGAAGAGCTTGGTAGAGGTAGTGCAATGGTGAGCAATGGTGACTCTATCTCTTCGGTGGATGAATTTCTGAAGCATTGCGAGCAGTCCGGTGACGCCGCGTATGGCGCCCTCCGATCGGTCCTTGAGCGGCTGGAAAATCCAAAAACCCGTGCTCAAGCTCGGATCTTCCTGTCAGATCTCCAGAAGAAGTTTTCTACTGATGAGTCACAGACGTGCCTCCAGAAATTCCACTTTCAGATTGAGGACATTATACTGGATCAATACGAAGGTTCGTCTTCCTTGTCAGTCTATTACGTACACTTCGCTTGCTTGCAGTAAGGATGATGGTAGAATTGATACTAGGTTTTGGTTGATTTCTTATCAACTACACATTCACTGCGGATTTCCACATTATCGAAAGCTCCCGTCGTGATTCTGTGATGTAGCCGTGCGTCCTGCGTATTATTTATCTGTGCAGTTAGTTCCTCATTTATTGAGATCGACTTGGCATCTCATCAGTACTGATAAGCCACGTCCGTTTCATCGATGAAATTTCTTAACATGAAATGTCGGAGGACTAGATGAAGTTTCTTTGTATTGAGATGAAGAACTATCGCAGATTGAAAAGGATGCTTCTGTCGGTCGATTTGATTCTTTGCTAAACTGCTACCCTCCATTATATTTTATTTCCCATCGTTCTCTTTACCCTTTTGGTTTAGATTCCCAAGGGAACGGATTCCAAGGTGCGGTCCGCAATACAAGAGAAAGTTGCTGAATAGTAAGATTAGAAAATTGCTGAGTGGTTTTGTCTTTTTCTTTTCCTGAGCTTACCAATCTACAATTGAATCTCCTAGTCAAAAGAGCTACACTTGATTTCTTTTATACTTTATAGGGTACCCTACTTTATATATTAGAAACCAGGGAGTATTGAGTGCTTACCTGGTAACTGTTCTTTGGTTGCTCATTGCTGCCTATGTGGAAGTTGAACCAAGCTCTTCATTGTTTTAATTTTTGGACCCCCATGGTGCTTTTCCAAAAGGCCCAAAAGAACCACAAACAACCGTATCCAATACTTTAGCTGAGAGGAAGCCTTAGGAATAGTCCCTTTGATGATCAGATCACCTTCCAGTCCCTGTTAGAATTTAGGTGACAATAATGAAATCTAATGGAAGTAAAATGGCTGAAATTATTAACTGATTGCTGCCGAGAGCAGAACAAAGGGAGTCAACGTGATGGCTGCTGAACATCACTTTATATTCAAGATAAAATGTTTAGTAGAATCTCCCCATTAGTACTTATAGCTGACAATATGTAATGATGCTGCAACTGTCATGCTTCCCATTCCATGTCTCCTTTGTAGCTTCCCGGTCCCCACAGTAGAACAGATACTCTGGGTAAAGACTACCTTGAGCCTCATCTAGTTCTGATTGCTTGATATCCAATATTTCTAAACATGTGAAATATCTATTCAACTCATGTCTGAAGCATCAAAAGAGTGTTAAAAGTTAGTAACATAAATGAGGTGGGAGGGATATATTAATAGAGTTCACTTGTGATGCAAGCATAAAAATTGCAGGTTCATTCTCTTGAAAGTATACTCAACATGTAGTGAGACCATTCACTGCGGATGTATTGTTTCCTTATAGCCTCAGAACTATCAAACTGGGGATGCACTGAATACTTGTGAAGTTGTCTAGTCAAAGTCAACAATGTTAAGTTAATACTGTTGCATCGGTCATTATGTATGGAAGAACAGAGTAATCAACTTTATTCAATCATCAAGAAATAATTTTTACTAACTGCTAACTTCGCTTGTTCTTGAAAAGTGATAGAATTTGACATAGTTATCCTGAATTGGTATTGTTTCACATCCTTCATTATACTCACTGAAATACTAAATGCTTATATTTTAGGCTACCATGGACGGAAAAAATTGACAATGATGGTCATTCCTAGCATTTTTATCCCTGAAGACTGGTCCTATACTTTCTACGAAGGATTAAATAGACATCCAGACTCAATCTTCAAGGATAAGACTGTTGCTGAGCTTGGTTGTGGCAACGGATGGATAACCATTGCCATTGCTGAGAAATGGTTGCCCTTGAAGGTGGTTTACTCAATATTTCAAAATTCTTAATCAAATATTATTTTCTCATTATTTTAGCACATGATTTCCAAATTCTCATTGATATGAAATCTAGTAATTCGTGAAGTACATGACTTGGTTAACAATCTAAAAAAATCACAAAATTTAAGTATATTATGGTCATTCCTTCACGATGATCATATTTCTTTTATTTTTTCTTAATAGAGCATTTTTAACTGAAATTGGCTAGTGATTATTACTTAACGCTGATTGATGCAGGTGTATGGCCTCGATATCAATCCTAGAGCCGTGAAGGTTTCTTGGATAAACTTGTACATGAACGCTTTGGATGAAGAAGGTCAACCCATTTATGATGCAGAGGGAAAAACATTGTTGGATAGAGTTGAATTTCATGAATCCGACCTTCTAGCATATTGTAGAGGGCGAGATATTAAATTGGAAAGGATCGTTGGATGCATACCCCAGGTTCTCTAATTTCATTCAGTATTTTTTGGTTGAACTAGTTTCTTTCGATGTGTTTTGTCTATTTTTTTTTTTTCATATTAATAGTTGATGCTAGCAGTTCTAGATAATGATGCTGCTGGTAAGTTCGAGCCATTCACCTTTTTTTTATTCCTATCTTTTCATTGTTCTCAAACGCAGATTCTTAATCCTAACCCGGACGCTATGTCTAAGTTGATCACGGAAAATGCAAGTGAGGAGTTCCTGCACTCATTGAGTAACTATTGTGCACTTCAGGTTGGAATGCCTTTCAATTACAGTTTACATCTTGACCTTTGGTTGTAGTGAAAACCGAACCAAATGTCAAATTGTCCTGTTTCACAAATGTTAACTTTAACCTTGATTAATATTCAAAATTCAAATCCTACTAGATGAAGTTGCTCAAAATAGAAGTATGTAATCTCGACATCCTACTAGATGGAGTTGTTCATAATGAGCATCGGGTGGAAAAGTTAATTGATATGTTCAAGATAGTTTTGCAGTCCTCTTTTAAATCATTTTACGTTAATAGCTTTCATACGCTTTGCACACATAAACTTAAACTTGCCAACTTTAGTTATTGTAAGGATACAGCCTCATGTGGATGCTTTCTTGTTCCTTTGTGTCCACATAGGGTTTTGTTGAGGATCAGTTTGGCTTAGGTCTAATTGCAAGGGCAGTTGAGGAAGGAATTTCTGTAATCAAGCCTATGGGTATCATGATTTTCAACATGGGCGGCCGTCCAGGACAAGGTGTTTGTCGACGTTTGTTTGAAAGGCGTGGATTCCGTGTTACCAAACTTTGGCAGACTAAAATCTTACAGGCAAGTGATAAGAGTGTTTTTTCCCTGGAAAGACTACATTTATGAATTCCTCTTGAAATTTGTTTTTCAGGCTTCTGACACAGATATAGATGCCTTAGTTGAAATTGAGAAGAATAGTCCCCACAGGTTTGAGTTCTTTATGGGGCTTGCAAGTGATCAGCCTATTTGTGCTCGTACTGCATGGGCTTATGGAAAGTCAGGGGGTCGTATCTCACATGCATTATCTGTATATAGTTGTCAACTTCGTCAACCAAATCAGGTAGCTTGGTTGAACATCATACAAGTTGTTGATGTTACACTTTTAATTGCTAAAAATTGGTAGCATTAAATAGGTAATCCCAATGGAAATTTCAGGTTAAGAAGATATTTGAATTTCTTAGAAATGGGTTCCATGAGGTCAGCAGCTCGCTAGACATATCATTTGAAGATGATGCTGTTGCTGATGAGAAGATCCCATTTCTAGCTGATCTTGCTACTACTTTAAAAGAGAGTCCATGCTTCCCTTATGAACCACCAGCTGGAAACAGGAGATTCCGTAATCTTATTGCAGGTTTCATGAGAACATACCATCATATCCCACTCACTGCTGATGTAAGCATTCTCTCATGGTCTTGTTTCTCACTGCTGATATAAGTCATGGTCCTCTTCCGCGTTTTAATTTTAATGATTATCTGTGCCTTAATGATATTGGGGAACTGCAGGGAGTATGGATCCACCTAACTGATGTAACACATGAGATTAGTGTTGTAAAATACAAATCTCTATTTAAGGGTTAAAGGTACTTTTCATACCACATGTTTGACCGAATGTGTCTTTTAGTACTGGATGTTTAGTTTTGTATACTTTTGGTACCAGACGTTTGAAAAAATGTGGCTTTTGGTAGACCCGTTGGTTGGCCGTTAGTTTTGGCCGTTAAATGACATGTGCTAGTCACGTGATCGACTCTAAACTTTTAATTTTGTTCAATTTAGTCCTCAAATATATTCATAACTTTTATTTTGTTTAATTTAGTCCTAAAGCTTCAAAATCGAACCCAATTGAGACCTATCTCCAATTGGGTAAATTTGACCCAAATGGGGCTATGTCAATTGAATTCGATTGGTTTAATTGGGTCCGATTTTGAAGTTTTATGACTAAGTTAAACAAAATAAAAGTTAGGAATATATTTGAGGGACTAAACTGAACAAAATCAAAAGTTTAGAGTCGATCACGTGACTTGCACATGTCATTTAACGGCCGAAACTAACGGCCAACTAATGGATGTACCAAAAGCCACATTTTTTTAAACATTTGGTACCAAAAGTATACAAAACTAAACATCCAATACTAAAAGCCACATTTGGTCAAACATGTGGTATCAAAAGTACATTTAACCCCTCTATTTAATTATTAGTTCAGTTATTTTAACGGACTTATGCAACTAACTTAATTGTTAAACCTGTATTCTTTATTAGGGAAATCTTTCACTAAATTCGTTTCCCTACTCAATTACTGCTATTTTAGTAGGTAAATACATGATCTGCTCTGTGCTGACGAGAGTAGTCTTCATGCATTTGAATTTTCTTGCTTTCACTATCACTTTTCTATACTCTTAAGTTTTATTCTTAATTATGACACTGACTATGTCGATTTACGCCTTATTGTCACATAGGCTCCATGTTTTGTATTTCTCAGTCTAACTTGAAGAACGAATACTTTTTGCTCTAGTTTAGAGGTGCCTGAAGAGAACATTAACCATAGTTGCATGGAGCACTGTCTTGGATGTGACCAAGTTCAAGGAATAATTCAATATGATACTGGGAAAGACTAATGGTTTTGTTTTCTCTTGCTTCTCTTTTCAGAATGTTGTTGTTTTTCCTTCGAGGGCTGTGGCAATAGAGAATTGTCTACAGTTATTCTCTCCTCGGCTTGCAGTTGTTGATGAACGGCTTACACACCACCTACCAAGAAAATGGTTGACCTCTCTGGGTATTGAGGTATAACACCTACTTGGTCATATGCATTTAACACATCTATCTATAACAATTAACTGAATATCAAAAAAGTCGATAATCCTCAACTCTACGTAAGATGTCTTTTACATTTACTAGTTCTCTTATCCAAATTATGAACTGTCAGTGCCAGAATATGAATTTTAGGTATTAATATTTCAGTTATCTAAAACTACTCAATGGAAATATCCATAGAAGCTAATTGTTGTTGTTCCACTTTGTTGATTGTTCAATCTACTTCGCTTCATCAATAGCTTTTCCACATTGATTGTGTTTACAGAGGATCTCTGCTGACAGAATATCTTGGCAACAGCAGTTTCCTGATGTTTGATTGATAAAACCTAACTGTAGTCACACCTCCTAATATTTCCAGAGTGCAGAACATAGCAATTCTTCAAAGGATGTAATAACAGTCATAGAAGCACCGAGCCAGTCGGATTTGATGATAGAGTTGATAAAGAAGTTGAAGCCACAGGTGGTTGTTTCTGGGTTGGCTCACTTTGAGGCAGTGACTAGTTCAGCATTTCAGCATCTCTTGGATATTACAAAGGAAATCGGGTCTCGCCTTTTCATAGACATATCTGACCACTTTGAGTTATCAAGTCTCCCTGGCACTAATGGAGTCCTCAAGTATCTTGCTGGAAGCGCCCTGCCTCCACATGCAGCAATTGTTTGTGGCCTTGTCAAAAACCAGGTCTTCCTTATTTCCTTCACCTATAACAATTGCGCTTGCAGATCGTTTTCCTCTTACTGAATAGTGGACGGCACTTTTGGTTCAGGTTTATTCAGACTTGGAAGTAGCTTTTGTGATATCAGAGGAAGAATCACTCTTCAAGGCACTGAGCAGAACTGTGGAACTACTACAAGGAAATACTGCACCCATCAGCCAGAACTACTACGGCTGTCTGTTTCACGAGCTTTTAGCTTTCCAGCTTGCAGACCGCCATCGACCTTCAGAGGTTTGTCTCTTGATTTCTTTTCCATATAACTGGTTCATGTATAGATACAGTTGTCACCTCGTAAGCACATATAAGAGACTTGCAAATTGTCAATTTTTTCTTCTAGAATCCATGAATTGTGGTGATGAAGGACTTTCCTTCTCAGTCGGATAGAATATACAACAGAACTGAACTTTCAGGTATTAACTGCATTTTCATGTTTTCACCAGAGAGAAAACCAGAAGGTGTCGGCTGATACAATCGGATTTACAAGCTCAGCCATTTCTGTCCTCAACAGTGCAGAACTGTCCATCGACGAACCCGCCAACACTAGCCTTATCCACATGGATGTTGATCAGAGTTTCTTGCCCATTCCTCCTCCGGTGAAGGCTGCAATCTTTGAAAGTTTTGCTCGCCAAAACATCACTGATGTAGAGTCCGATGTCACCTCCAGTCTCAAAGAATTCACTAAGAGAAACTACGGATTTCCAGCCGATACCAACACAGAGTTAATCTGTGCAGACAGCTCCTTAGCTTTATTCAACAAGTTGGTCTTCTATTGCATCCAAGAAGGCGGAACCTTATGCTTTCCCAGTGGATCCAATGGGAACTACATCTCCGCTGCCAAATTATTGAAGGCAAACATCACAATTCTCCAGACAAACTTGTCTGATGGATTCAAATTGACCGAAAAGCTGCTTGGTGAATCACTAAAGACCGTGAGTAATCCGTGGGTGTATGTTTCTGGCCCAACAATCAACCCCACTGGTCTAATCTATAGTGACAGCGAGATCAAGACCATATTATCTAGTTGCAGTAAGTTTGGGGCAAAAGTTATCATCGACACCTCGTTCTCGGGGTTGGAATTTAAACAAGAGAATGGTTCTTGTTGGGATCTTGCAAGCAGTTTACAGGAGGCGGAGAACCCATCATTTTGTGCCTTTCTGCTGGGAGAGCTGTCCCTCAAGATACTCTCAGGACCTCTCAATCTTGGGTATCTAGTTTTTAACCACCCAAATCTGGTTGATGCCTCAGGACTGAACAAACCTCACTGCACAGTCAAATACGCGGTCAGAAAGTTGCTGGGCTTGAGAGAGCAAAGCACAGGTGGTGATCTCATGGCTGCTGCGGCTGAGAATCTGAAGATTTTGAAAAACAGAACGAAGCAATTGAAAGAGGTAAATAATATGGTGCTTAGGTGTTGTTGATTTACTTGTTAAAAAAAATCTCATTTTCTAAAATATTTTGCAGACACTTGAGAGCAATGGATGGGACGTGGTTGAACCTTGTGGTGGTATTTCAATGGTGGCAAAACCGTCGGCGTACCTTAATAAGTCGGTATCTGTTCACAGACAATCATCCCCAAATGGGATAAACAAAGAGGAAGAATGTGAAGAAGTGATGAAGCTTACGGAGTTGAATATCAGAGAAGCTATTTACAGGACAACCGGGTTATGCATAAACGGCAGTCAGTGGACGGGAATCCCTGGCTACTGCCGGTTCACTGTGGCCTTAGAGGAAAGTGATTTCGACCGCGCATTGGGTTGTATTACCAAGTTCAAGACCCTCATTCATAGCTGAAGAACATTGAAACAGGATCAGGTCAGCGATTGTGTCATTGTTTTTCATGATTTGTGTTCGTGTCGTGGAATAAACTGCCCCGAGTCACTGTTTTAACTGCCGTTGAAGCATTGTCCTGTTTTTCGGTTTTACCCGGGTTGAATTTCGACCGAAGAAATGGGTTCCTTGTATTTCAAGCTTGTTCCTTTGGTGATTGATAATAATAGACTAATGAGTAATGAATGCTTTATTTATACTTTGTGAAATGTTTATGCTATTAATTGATGTTATAAGCTACCGTTTTCAGTTTGAGCAGTGTATTTTAGATAACCTCTAATTTTAGAGTATCCAGAAACCTAAGGTTTGTTAGAGTTTGTGAAAGAGGGATTCATATGCTCGCAAGAGTCAGATAATGATCGGGTGATCACTTGTTCTGTTCATATACTCGATATGTTCAACTATCGAGTACAACATGCTTCATCAAATATAAACGCAATTCGGTCATTGCTTTAAAATTCTCCAGTTATGCCTTAAAATATTTTCCTTTAATCTTCCAACATCTGACACTAAACAAATCGAATTATCTCTTGATTTAATTATCCATAAGAATGTCACATCTTTTAGTTGCGTGTGAGTTGCTTTAAAAATAGTTGCAACTCAATTTGAATGTAAAAGTACGACCCGACACAGTTTGATATGACCCGTCTCGGTCCGACGTGGCCCAATTTATAAACTCAGTTCGACCCAGTTCAACTTCAAGCCGACCACTGAACCGATTTATTGTATGGGCTAACCCTGTTTACCCGTTTCGGCTATAATACCCAATTTTCGCGTTGAGCCCATCAAGTTTATCAGGTTAGAGATTTGAGCCCTAACCCCAATTGTTCACCGGCGACAATTAAATACGCTTTTTTTTTACCCGCAAAAAATAATATAATTTTGGGAAAACAATATAAATGGTCCTCGAACTTTACTAATTTTTCTATTTCTGTCCTTGAACTTTATTTTTTTCTATTGATGTACTTGAACTCGTCAAATCCATTATGTTATAGTCTCATCGTTAAATTTTACTGTTAATTGTGGGTGATTAGACGCTGATTAAGCAAAAAATATTAATGTGGACAAGCTAACATGACATATGTTCACATCATATTTTTTAATATATATCAATAACTAAAAAATAAATAAATAAATAAATAAATAAATAAATAAAAGAAAATTAAAAAAAACATGAAAATGAAAGGCTCTAAACATGATGTGGCCAAAACTATGACACGCCAACTTGTCCATGTCAATATATTTTGCTTAATCAGCATCTAATCACCCACAATTAACAGTAAAATTTTAACACGGGACTAAAAGAGAATGAATTTGACGAGTTCAAGTACATCAATAGAAAAAAATAAAGTTCAAGGACAGAAATAGAAAAATGAGTAAAGTTCGAGGATCATTTATGTTGTTTTCCCTTATATTTTTGTTTAATTAGATGTAGCTTTTAATCGTATATTTTTATATATTTTTAATTTTATAGTTTATAAATAAAATATATATTCGTAGGAATATAACTAATTAGTGATCAGTTAATTACTTATTTATCTTTATCGACCTCCTCTCCAGTTTTACCAAAAAAAAAAAAATAATAATAACCAGCTGAGTCTCCTCCCTTGTTTTTTCTAGTTTAGGTTTAGTATTCAGTTCATCAGTTTTACTTTTGTTCTTGGAGACCTAAACACCCTATCGGCCGCACCTTCCTTCCATCTCCGACGATTTCTGCTTCCAACTATTTACCTGAGAGAAACCATGGCAGGTCCTAACCTCGAATGCCGCATGTACGAGGCTAGGTACCCGGAGGTTGATATGGCTGTTATGATACAGGTCAAGAACATCGCCGATATGGGCGCCTACGTTTCTTTGCTCGAGTACAACAACATTGAAGGCATGATTCTCTTCTCCGAGCTCTCTCGCCGTCGAATCCGGTCTGTCAGCGCACTCATCAAGGTTGGTCGCATCGAGCCCGTCATGGTTCTCAGGGTCGACAAGGAGAAGGGCTATATTGATTTGAGCAAGCGTAGGGTATCTGAAGAGGATATTCAGACCTGCGAGGAGAGGTACAATAAGAGCAAGCTAGTTCACTCCATCATGCGCCACGTCGCTGAGACCCTCAGCATTGATCTTGAGGTATGAATCTGTTTAATTTTGGATTGATGCTTCTTATTACTGTTATCTTGACTGCCTCTGATTGATCACTTCCTATTCATCCGATTAGAATCAACACTATATGTGTATGTGTTGTGAATCATGCTTAGATCGATCCAATTAATAGCTGTAGTTTGGAATTTGTGGCTCGGTTTGCTTCTTTGCTGCAAGATATTATTTATTTGTTTATGTGTTCTTTGCAGTTGTGTTCGGTTAGTCAAGGTAAAAGGTTGGACATTTTTGTATATTTTTCCGTAACTCTATATTTATACTATTACATTTTTTCTGAATATTGGGTTGCATCACACACATTTTACACTTAAATATATGCACTACCGATTAATTCAAATGTTCCTTTGTCCTGTGTTAATTCGTGGTCATTTATGACTTTACACATTGTTATATATACCCTCTAGAGGAAAACATGCCGTTTGTTACAGAAATCAAGTAATTTGAGGTCTAAAAATTAACTTATAGTTCCCAACTAATTTTTCATTGTATATATATATATGGATGAATAGATATGCATGGTTGATATTGAACTGATTGGTTATGTCTTACATATTTGCTCCATTTGAGATGAGGATATCAACGTAAGGAACCTTTTGCTCGTCTTTAATAACATCCCAAGTTGCAAGAACTGCACATATATAAGATTTAACAAGACTCATTCAATACCTAAAATCAACTGAAGAAGCGTAATTAACTGCTGAATGTATTTATGTAAGTAGCACAAGCTTCGTAGAAGAGCATGGCTGCTCATTTCCATGTCATTTCACTAGTCAAGTGGTATGGATTTTCTACTAGTTTTGATGAGTTAATAGACATCAGTTGATTTAAGGCCGAGTGTTGAGAGTATGCGTGTCGTTATAGTTGTGCCAGCACTTATTTCCCTTCTTGGGAGGAGTGTGGCTTGGCTTACTATGGTATTTGCTAGCTCTTAAATGTTTGGTTAAGTATTAATCTCTCAAGTCACTAATGGGAACTAGTGATTTTTGCAGGAGTTGTACGTCAATATTGGTTGGCCTTTGTATCGAAAGTATGGTCATGCATTTGAGGTGAGGATTATTCACTAAGGGATTTGTTCTTATTTCCTTTTGCACATTGTAGTCCTGATTTGACTTATATCTCTTTCCAGGCATTTAAGATTGTAGTGACAGACCCTGATACAGTTTTGGATTCTCTGACCCGCGAAATCCAAGAGGTGGGGCCCGACGGACAAGAGGTAAGTTTCATTTTCATCCGGTGAAGCATTACATGTTTTGGGTTGTTTAGCTGCTGTTCACTCATTTAAACCTGTTTATGTTTATGTAGGTGAAAAAAGTGGTTCCTGCAGTGTCTGAGGAAGTGAAAGATGCTCTGGTGAAGAATATCAGGCGAAGAATGACACCGCAGCCATTAAAAATCCGTGCTGATGTCGAAATGAAATGTTTCCAATTTGATGGTATACTTCACATCAAGGTAGTACTCTTTTACCCCAGGCCTAACTTACATTGTTTTGTTGAGTTATAGATTTTCTGAGTTTAAAGAGTGAAGTGAGTTCCTCATGACACCTTCATTGTCTTGACGTTGCAGGATGCCATGAGAAAAGCTGAAGCTGTTGGGAATGATGAGTGTCCTGTCAAAATTAAATTGGTTGCCCCTCCGCTATATGTCCTCACCACTCAGACTCTTGAGAAGGTTGGTGACTAATGAGTTGCTCTAATTTCCTGCCTTAACTTTTTGATTTTGCGCTTTTGTGAACCCTAAGAAAAGAAACCTAAGAATGTTTCTGCTATTTGTAGCTTGGTTGATTTTAAATCGTCATTCAGTCGTGTAGTGTCCATAAACAGGTCATGCTTTTCACCATACATGTGCTGGTAGATCAGTTGAGACTTATCATTTCTGTTAGATGTGTTGGTTTCAAGTTTCATCTACTTTGCACTATTAAAGAAGTTTTATCTACTTCCTTCCACTTTGGGTAGGAAATTTGCTAAGGAATTGTCATGGTATACACATCTAAGGAATTGCTGTTTTGGAAAAAGTTGCAATCTGTCTCTCTTTCTCTATCCACACGAACACACACACACACATATATATATATATTGTTTCTTTATTTGGATTATGAAGTAGTGTGTAGTTGTATATTTCCATTTCTTGATTCTGAACAACACATTTTGGTTTGGTTCAACCATTTTCTTGTCTGCGTGTTTTTTATCACCTATATATCTTTGGATCTGATTGGATAACATCATTGACAGGAAAAAGGGTTAGCAATTCTGAACAAAGCAATCACTGTGTGCAGTGAAGCCATAGAGAAACACAAAGGCAAACTAGTGGTGAAGGAAGGAGCCAGAGCTGTAAGTTTTTATTTTTTACACCAACTATGGGTATTAGTTGTTGAATGAATGGGTTATTAATAATAAGTGAATAAAAAATGCAGGTGAGTGAACGGGATGATAAGCTACTAGCAGAACACATGGCTAAACTCAGACAGGACAACGAAGAGATTAGTGGTGATGAAGACAGTGAGGAAGAGGAAGATACTGGCATGGGTGAGGTCAATCTCGATGCTCCCGGAATTACAGAGTGAAGAAAACACACATTTTCGGTTTTCAATTTTTTTGCACAAACTGGTTCTCATGTGTATGTATTATGAGTACAATTAAGGTGTCAAAGGTTGTTTTTTCATGTCTAGACAGCAAGGATTCTAAATTTCCGAAACTTGTTAGTGGAGGTAGATAGAGTATGGATATGATTTTCTTCAACCAAGTGTGTTCTTCCATGCTCCACCGTTTCTACTAAAACAGAAGCTACGATGGTTCACTATTTTGGATATATGTTGGTACCTTACTATGTTTTGGGTTTTTTTGGTTACATTTTCTATTAAATAGTTATTTGACCAAAGCTACATAGATAAATAATATAATAATATTAAATGGGAAAACAATATAAATGGTCCTCGAACCTTACTCATTTTTCTATTTCTGTCCTTAAACTTTATTTTTTTCTGTTGATGTACTTGAACTCGTCAAATCCATTCTGCTATAGTCCAGTCGTTAAATTTTACTGTTAATTGTGGGTGATTAGACGCTGATTAAGCAAAAAATATTGATGTGAACAAGCTAACATGACATATTTAGGTTCACATCATATTTTTTTAATATATATCAATAACTAAAAAATAAATAAATGAATAAATAAAGAAAAAAATAAAAGAAAATTTAAAAAAAAAAAAAAAAACATAAAATTGAAAGGCACTAAACATGATGTGGCCAAAACTATGACACGCCAACTTGTCCATGTCAATATTTTTTTCTTAATCAACATCTAATCACCCACAATTAACAGTAAAATTTTAACACGGGACTAAAAGAGAATGAATTTGACGAGTTCAAGTACATCAATAGAAAAAAATAAAGTTCAAGGACAAAAATAGAAAAATGAGTAAAGTTCGAGGATCATTTATGTTGTTTTCCCATATTAAATTAAGTAATGTTTATATGACAAAAAGAGATGACATTTTTTTAAAAAATGTGAAAATTGAGGAAAAAATACATTATATATTTATAAACCAGATAATAATTTTATAAATTGCAAAATAATTGTGAATAATAGGAAAAACTATATAACTCATAATATTTTTTAAAAAATGGTAAAAAAAATACTTTGGAATTTACTTAAAATAAAAAAGATTTTTACTATTTCTTTTTTTCTCTTTGATATTTTCACTTTTTTTTTTTTTTTCTAATTTGGTGTTTGAAAAAAAATCTTAATTATTTTTAAAAACCCTTTTAGAATTTTATTTGATATTTTTGCTATTTTTTTATATATATATTTGTTCTAATGTGGTGTTTGAAAAATATAATTATTCTACTTAAAATTATTTTTAGAGTATAATGTCTATTATTTCATATTTCGAATAATTTTTAAATACTTTTTCTGATTTTTATATTTAACTATTCTAATTTTGTATAATATTTTAATTTATTTCCACTTTTTAAACACATAATCACCATGTCAGTGCCACATAACATTATCAAAAGAAATTGACGGCAGTTAGTGGAGAATGTTAATATAATAGACTATTAGCTATTAACATCTAATTAAATAACTTTTGTGTTGTGATATTGTCCTGTTAGCGTAAGATAGACCGTGGATTCTTTTTCAATGATAGATGGTAAAATATAGTACACACGATTGATATGTAAATAATATTTTTCACCGCTAAATCTACAAAAGGAAAAGGTTAAAACGACTTGAGACTAACGCTGCTGGACGAAATTATCTCAAATACAAATTTATCATTTTTTTTTTATGTATCTAAATGATTTCGTTTCATAAATATATAACATTTTACATATTATTTTTATAATGTTTACATATACTAACATTGTAATTTCCGGGTAATTGATATGATAAATAATCATCCATGCAGTTTATTAATTATATGGAACACTTAGCTAATTAGCTTACTACTCATTTGAGTATAAGTGCGATGCAACTAGGTAGATCTACGTGGCGAAACATCACCTCCTTCACAATCCACCACCACCTCGTCCGACCGCAATGTACGTGGCAACGAAGAATTAGAGAACCAGCGAGACCAGAAGAGATAGTTTAGGAAATTAAGGAAACTCAGTAGAGCCAACATCCAATAAAACAGATCAAGCCTGTCTTTATTCAAGTCATTCTCCCTTAGCCACCCACCATTATTCCCATACCTGCTGCTTATCGTATTCACTAACGACACCAAAACCGAACTCAAGTAGAACCCAAATGCGTACGAACAGTACGTCATGGCCGTAAGAAATCCCTGCATTCCCTTTGGCGCCTCTTTGTAGAACAACTCAATGAGCCCCACCGCCGTGAACATCTCCGACACCCCGAATATCAGAAACTGCGGCGTTATCCAGAATATAGAGATTATCTTCCCCGACTCCACCGCTGCTGAGCGACGTTTCTCCTCCATTAAAGCAGCTGATACCTAATAGAGAATAAGTATAATGAGAAATTTTTTTTTTATATGCTGATTAAGATTAAGTTATATTATGCATACATATATTTTCGGGTTAAGGTTCTTTTAGTGCATATGTTTAATTAAAGAAGACTTTTGGTGTTGTATGTTTTTTTTTTGTAGACTTTTGGTGCGATATGTTTGCATTTTGTAGATTTTTTATGTATCTGTTAGTTAACCGTCAAGTTTGACCGTTAAATATTTTTATTTTGTTCAATTTAGTCCTCTAATTATACACCTAACTTTTAATTTTTGCAATTTAGTCCCTAAATAAACCAAACCACACTCTAACCAACAATCGACCCAGCCATGAGCCGGAACTTAGTTGGGTCGCTGGACCCTACTGGGACGATCGTGTGCTAGGGTGCGGTTGAGTTTATTTAGGGACTAAATTGTAAAAATTAAAAGTTAAGGATATAATGTGTATGACTAAATTGAACAAAATAAAAATATTTAAAGGTTAAACTTGACAGTTGACTAACATATGCACCAAAAGTCAACAAAATGCAAACGTATGGTACCAAAAGTCTAAAAAAAACATATGACACCCAAAGCCAACTTTGATCAAACAAGTGACACTTAAAGACCATTTAACCCTATATTTTCAACATATTATCAGATTATGTTTTCATGTTCGTATTATTACTAGATTTAGTCTTTTATATTTATATATATATATATATATATAATATATATATATATATTAAATCCTAAATAAGATAATATACAATCGCATTATTCTATAATACCATGGAAAAGGTGGCGAGGAAAAGCCCGAACCCGATTCTTTGAAGCGGGGAGATGCCGGAGACATGGCCGGTGAAGCGGCGGGCGAAAGGGACGAAAAACGTGTCGTAGAGAGGAACGAGGAAGATGAGTAGGAGGTAGGGGATGGCTTGGAGAGAAGCGGGAGGGATGGTGAAGGATGAGGTGAGGTGGGTGTTCATGGAAGTGCCTTGCTGGACTGAGAAGGTTTGGAGTTGAGCTAAGATGGTGTTGAAGATGATGGTGCATCCGAATATAGGGATGACGGAGATGAGAGTTTTCACTTGCTCTACTTGCTTCACTGTGCATAGTCTCCATGGACTAGTTATTTCATCCTTGTCATTTTCTTGTGTTCTTATGCATGCCTTGTCCAAGAACCTGCATATCCATGCACAACCAACTTATTTAACATTAATTACAAAGCTTTATAAATGGCAACCGCAACCATCGATTTTTTATGTTTAAAATTAATTTTAAATTTTTAAATCTATGATATTTTACTACATCAATATTATATCTATATATTTCTAATAATATTTGGTAATATATACTTTTAATTTACGTAAATTAATATAATAAATCATTTAACAATAACATGCATATATCCTGTTATTCTTCTAGTATATATATTACTTAAAAGAATTTATTGTGCAAAATATAAATTAATTTTACTATATAAACATTGATTTAAGTAAAATATATGCAGTTTCATGATTAATTTCCAAAAGCAAAAGGCATATGTAGTAATTATTTACAAAAGAAAACAGGGTTCAATTTTTGTTACTTGCTTATTTGCTTACACATATATATCACATATATATGTGTACCAAAAAGAAATATTGGGAGACAGTTAATTAAGCCTACATTGATCCACAGTTGTCTACCCCTACCCTATATGTAAATTAGTATATATAATATGAAAAAAAATAGGAGACAATTAGTCCTGTATGGATCCACATTTGTCTGCCACTATATATATATCCATATTTTAGTTTGATGCAAGTGTCCAAACTTAATTTAAGAAAGTGTATAAATATAATTTGGTCATCTATATTTATCTAACATGTGTATGCTGTACAGTAGATGTTTTTTTTAGGGACCATTCTATACATACATAGTATAGAATAGGGTTAATTAAGCCGGTTTGGGATATCTGCTACGTACGTACCTCTTTTTAATTTAAAAGTAGCGTGATCCAAATAAATAAATAAAATTACAATTGATTTTACGTTTAAAAAAAAAAGAGTCGTGTGGTTCGAAATCCAAATAGTGAGCTAGAATAGGTTGGTCAGGTCAGAGTAACCCCTACTAAATTATTAGTCGTATATTTTGAAAGGTGGGTGAGTGGGGTGGGTATAAAACCAACAAGCAAGCATAGGATAATATAATGGGTTTGACCATATAAATATATATGTTTTCAAACATTTTAATTGTGTGTATGCAGTTATAACTTATAAGTATAGATATAGATATTAGGACTTGAAATTAGCTAGCTAGCTAGAGCTAGGGTTATTATTTAATGATATGTGACGTTAGATTAGTGATTTAATTAGGTTTAATATGGACGGACGTACCTGAACCTTTGGGTGTAGTAGTCAACTTGGCGGCTTCCATGTAGCATTTCTCTATTCGCTGGAAGAGCTTCATTTCTCTTACATACAGCACCAACTATTACCTGATCACATCATTTCATACCACAAATTAAAATCAAACTAATAACCAACCAGACTCGTGATATAGACTGAAAGTAGGAATATATTCCTTATTGTGACAATGACCCTTCCGTCACTTCCCTTCTCTCCACAGCAGTCAACAGTTGCAATCAATTATTTGATTTCCAGTATCAATCAAATCTCTATAATATTAACAACTAGTCCTCTTCTTCAATCACACAATAAATAAACAAAAACCCACTATTCTATTCCTTTGGAAAAAAAAAAAATTAATACATCAACTTATGGACTTCTTCAGTAGATATAAGATTCAAATCCAATGCCTTATCGTTAAGATTTTGATACGTGTTCTTAGATTTAATATTTTCTTTCTAGAGTTTGTCATTTTCAATAAGTTTTTAAAAATAAAAAAATTACAAAATTAATTACACCAGTACACGTGTCAAAATCACAACAAAGAGACACGGTTTAAGACACTAAGAATGAGACAGGTAATCTGTATCCGTAGATATATAATCAAATGTTGTTTGTTTCGAATTCATTCCCAAAACCAACAATCACATTGATTCCTACTTAAGCAATTAATTATCTTTTAACATACAAATATTACTCAAGTTAATTTGACTTTATTAACATTCTCAACTTAATCAAACATTTTTTTTTGCTGAGTACTCAAAACATATTTATTATAACTGTTCATTACAACTTTATACAAAATAATAAAGAAATTAAGTTCAGCGTGATTAAAAAAAGAGTAAATAAATTTACCTGGGCAAATGGAGTGAAAATGGTACCCCTGGGGCGGTTATTACGGTAGTAGAGAGTGCCGGAGAGGAAGGTGATGAGGCCGATAGCCATGGCAGCAGCTGAGACAGCAAACCCGACATCCATGCCGGAGTGTGTCTGGACCCACACAAGTACGGTGAGAGCGAACAGCTCTCCGAGGGAGAAGGCAAAGTAGGCAGCATTGAAGTAAGAGGAGAGTTGCGATTGTTTGTTGAACTGGTCAGCTCCATGAGCAATCATGTTTGGTTTCACACACCCACTGCCTAGTGCAACCAAGTAGAGCGCCATGAAGAATATCAACGCTTCAAACCCTTTCGCCTCCTCGCATGTAGAAGACATGATGTTGCATTTTGGTGGCTTCAGTTCAGGAACATGGGCTTGCACCGACAACAATATGAAACCCTGCACCAGTACCCTATGTAATTTAGTTGATGTTTTTTTTAAGGATATTTACTAATATATATGTTGTTTGTCTCACATTGACTAAAATTAATTAAGTTGGTGTACGTAGTTTAAAGGACAACATACTAGTTTTTACATGTGTGCTGAAATATTTTTTAAGGTACATCACTTGAAACATTTTGATTTAACTTGATGGTGCATAGATTTGAACTTGCACAAGTCTGATTCCATGTACAAGTTTCTAACCAAGCTTTTTTTAGGAGTCTTTTTTAGAAATTTTGTGAATATTGTATTTATAAAAATAATGTTATATGTACTTGAAACCCTAAATCTGTTACAAACGCCTAGATTAGATTTCTGGTAGTGATATATATGAGGTTAGAGAAGTGGGGTGAATGGTTGAAGTAAGTATGGGTTGATTGAAAGTAGAAATATATGATACTTACAGAGAGCTCGATAAAGGAGAAGATGAGAAGAGTCCAGAAGGAGCCAAGATAAGAGTCAGAGAGGAAGCCACCGAGGAGAGCGAGGAGAAAGATGGTGCCAACAAAGTTAGTGACTGTATTAGCTGACTTTGTGAGTGAAAAGTGCATCTCATTTATCACATATGTTATCAAGTTGTTCCCCACAGCAGCTATCCCCATTATCTCAAACCCTTGCAGACCTGTTCCCATTCAATTATTCATTCATAATTCATGCATGCAACAACTAGTTGAATTAATATTAATTAACACAAGTAAATACCAAGAACAAAAGCTGCAGCTTTGAATCCCCCATGCTTGTTGGGATCTGAGGGTCTTCCTCTCCAATCAACACTATTATTACTTTCTTCTTCTTCTATTTCCTTCTTCCTTGGATCCATGCATATATATTTTCTAGCTAGCTGTGGTATATATGGGAGAGAGATAGAGAAGAGAGCTTTTGAAATATAGAGAAAGGAAACCACAATTTTGTCTTAACTAATACTACTCTCTCTATATAAGCTCTTCAGTTGAGTTGAGTAGCTAATAACTAGCTAGCTAGCTTTGAAGAGAGCAAAGGCCAATGCTTGCCCCCTTCATTTATATAGGGCCAGCCGGGGATAATAATAACTTATTAAAAGATGATGAAGCTACTTCCCTCCACTATACAAGAAACAAAACCACCCATGTGTCAATAATTTTTGGTTATGGGTTAAGATGTACTTTTCATACGATAAAATATGTTTGACCGAAAGAGCTAGGTCTCAATTGACCTAGCTGGACTTAGCCCTATTCTGAGTCGGGTCGGTTGGGTCCGGCGACCCGACTCAAGGTCGGATAGATCCGACTAGGCCCGGCTAGGTTAATTGGGTTTGATTGAGTTCGATTTTGAAGTTTTAGGACCAAATTGAATAAAAAAAGTTAATGATATATTTGTGGGACTAAATTGAACAAAATTAAAATTTAGGGTGGTCACGTTACTTGCACGTGTCATTTAACGACCAACTAACAAATGTACCAAAAGCCACATTCTTTTCAAACGTTTGGTATCAAAGTATACTAAAAAAAACACATTATACCAAAAGTCACATTAGGTCAAATATATTGTATGAAAAGTACCTCTAACCCATAATTTTTCAACTGGAACACATAAAATTAGATTTTATAAAAGTTTGCAAGAGCTTTCACTACACGAAAAAAAAAGACATTTACGTAACCAAATCAGTAAATTAAATCGGGTCTTAATATCGATTTTTGACCAAATTCATTGGTATTTAATTATAATACCCCTTATTTGTATAGCCTGATTAAAAATAAGATATAATAAACAAGAGAAGTATTATTCAACAGAAATTACTCATTTTTAGAACATAAATGAGAACAATGGAATCTTTTAAGTTAAGTTGGATTGCCATAGCCACTCAAGCTTGGCTTGGGGTGTGACAGTATTAAATCATGAGTTATCAGGTCAAGTTTGTTCGCTTGTTGGTCCTCACCTTAAAAATACAAAACTTTACTTAAAAATCATGCAAGTGTGTAAAGGTAAACTACTAGTGTAAATCGTGGAAAAAAAACTACTCCTGTGAATAAACAGAAAAATCTTTTGCTACGTGGAAAATAATTAACATGGACTTGAAGGAAGGTCTAAATACGTCTCCTCTCAAACCTGCCGTCCACCGCCAAGAGAAAAGGCTATCAACTTTTATATACAAGAAACAAAAGATGTCAATTTTCTCTTTCTGACGGAGCGTGCGTGTTTATTTATATTCAAAAAAAAAAAAAAAAAGACGGAGGGTGGGGAAGGTCTGGCACTATAATTAGGATAAGAGTTGACATTTATGTTGACACCTACCTAATAGCCTGCCTCCTTCTTGGGTGGTCCACTCTATTTCTTGACTCATTTTGAACTATCCAGCAACACAAACACGTAACTATACACATTCAGTTATTTATATGGAGGGTGTGTTCATATATATATATATTCAAAAAATTATAATGTATACAGACAACTTTTATAGGGATTTTTTTTTATAGACACAGATGTAATATTACATCTTATATTATATAATAGAGTCTAATCATAAATGACGTAATATGTATGTAGTATGAGTAATAACACGTAATTACAATCTCATATTACACTCAGCAAAGGCCCAAAACCCACTGCATGTGTTTTCAATAGGGTTAACAGGTCTTTTGATCCATAATGTTTGACAACTTTTGGGTTTTGGTCCATGATGTTTTTTTTACCTAGTTTTGGTACCATATGTGATGTGGGCGAAGTCTCTGATTTGGGCGTGCGAGTACACTTTTTCATGCGGAAACGGCGATCTAAGTAAGACCCATACTATGAGATTTGACGTTTTTTGGTCAAATTCCTTCGTCTAGATGGTCAAATTTGTAGTTTTATGTTTCTTTCGGTCTTTTTTATAATTTGTCTGTTTTGTTTGGGGCTTTATTGTTAATTTCGGATTTTGTCCTAGGGTTAGGGTTTTATATTTTTCTATTTAAACTTTGTTAGCCGTCATTTACATTCAGATGATTGATATATGAAAAAAAACTGAGGTTTTCCTCTACTCTGCGTCAATTCTTCGGGTATTCTTAGAATCAACGAATTCTTGCGCCTCTATCCAACAAATTCTCGACATTCCCTTTCTAATCAACGAGTTTTTGTCCCTTCTATCCCCATCACGCTGCATCAATATATTTGCAGATTTTTTCTAGTTTTGGTCTAACTGTTACATTCCGTCCATTTTTTGACTAGTTCAAGTCACGTGATCCACTCTAAACTTTAAATTTAGTCCCTCTAATACTTTCTTAACCTTTTTTTTGGTTCAATTTAGTCCGAAGTTTCAAAATTGACCCCAATTGGACAATAGGTCCAATTGAAATTTTGTAACTTCGGGACTAAATTGAACAAAAAAAAAAGTTAGGAAAGTATTAGAGGGACTAAATTGAACAAAATTGAAAGTTTATGGTGCATCACGTGACTTGTACATGTCAAAAAATGGACGAAATGTAACGGTCGGACCAAAACTAGAAAAAAAATCTGCAAACATATGGTACCAAAACTAGAAAAAAAAAAAAAAAAAACATCATAAACCAAAACAAAAAAATGGTCAAATATCATGGACCAAAAGAACTGTTAACCATTTTCAATACTATCCAGTGATGAAAAAGCATCTTCTAAAATGTGCCTTTCAATATGTATTTGAAAACGCTCTTTAATTTTTCTGATGTCATCCATTTTTCTTTAAAAAATAATTGTGGCAAAGAAATTTTATGTTGAAATAGTACAAGAACCAAAAAAGTGCTACTTATTTTCTAAAGGGTTAACTTGATCTTGAAGGTAATTGGGTGTTTACACCGACCGCACTACTACAAAAAGTATAAAGCATTTAGCTTGGTTTAAAATGTGAAAAATTATGTCAATAATCTTAATTTAATTAGAAAATTGGATATGTTTGTGTAGGTGTAGGCGACATACAAACACCCACCTATATAGATAGATTGTCAGTGCATCCTCACTAAGCGTGAAAAGTGAGAAATGGTTGGCTGTTATAAATCTCAAGTACAGCGAAAATGTTACGAGGTTAATGCGGGAGACATTGTAGAGACAAGACACATTAACTTTCGTGGAACCCATATATGTTTGTTTACATGTCATTCACAATTTATTGAATACACGTCCTTGTGGAATCATTAATTTCTGACAAAATCGCTCAAGAACACGAAAATTATTCAATTACAAACATGATTGAGAAAAACCCTAATTAACAGAGCAACAATTTAGAAATTTCCTTAAATACCGAGATCTAATATAAACAATATCAAATACATCCTCTAGTTTCAAAAAGGAACTCATAAGGCCTCAAACAAAATGAACAATTCAAACATCGAACCAATGTAATATGGTGCAGTGTTTTGAAAACCGGACCGGACGTTAAACCGGTCAAGTGGCCGGTTCCCGGTCCGGCCGGTCCAACCGGGTTTCTACCGGTTCGACCGGGTTTTCTGGAAAAACATGCTTGTTTGCGTGTGTTTCTTAGTTTGGCTTGTAGTGGATAAGATTTGAATGGAGAGCGATAAGATTTCATTCCTCTGCACGAGGTTTGGCTGTCAATATCAACTTTTTTTTTTTTTTTGTTAAATCCACACATCAACTTCAAGCTTTCCCATGTATGTATATTAAACAAAATTTTCTCCGTCTAATATTTCCATCTGGTTGGGTAAGCCGAACAACTCCTTCTTGCTCTCAATTAAGCTTCGAAACAACATGGAGCATCGAAATCCGGCCAGTCCAGCTGTCATTGGCGTCGAACCAGTCCTCGCCGTGTAGCCAGTCCTTCCCCACACATTTCGACCCAAACTCGATCTCTTTTTCTGTTGATAGAAGGCCAGGATTTGGGAGACCACATGAACGTCCACCACCGGAATCGAGCAGAAGAGCGACTGGGAGTAGAAGTAGTGGAATTGGGAGGACCGGAGGAGCATCAATTTCAAGAGGCTGCAGTTCAGTTCTAATGATTTTAGGGTTCCCGTTTTTTCTTCCTTTTCCCAAACAATGAAAACCGGTCAGACCTGCACCGGTTTTTACGGCCCGACCCGGTCCAACCGCCGATTTGCTTTAAAAACCGGTTTTCAAGTGCATTTCTATCTTTTATTAGAACCGGATCGGTGGTATGCCCGGTTCGCGGTCGGACCCGGTTCGACCGCCGGTCCGGTCCGGTTTTCAAAACACTGATATGGTGTAGCAATTCAGCGCTTCATCCTTAGTCAGAGGTTATAGTTTCAAATCTCGCTGATGACCATGAGAATGAGAAATATTTATACATAACACATTATTCCTTACGGACTGACCTCAACGCAAGTGGATATATATATATATATATATATATAGTTTGGTTTCCCTGCGGGGTGGTCTTTGGCGGGACCCTCATCAGGAGGGCAGCACACGCAGCGTGATGGGGATAGATGGAACAAAGACTCGTTGATACAAAAGGAAATTCCGAGAATTTGATGGATAGAGGGGCGCAAGAACTCGTTGATTCAAAGAATGCCGAGAATTTGACGCAGAGTAGAGGAAAACCTCAATTTGTTTTCATATATCAATAAACTCCTTTAAAATTCGACTAACAATACCTTAAATACTGAAAAGAAAAACCCTAACCCTACACAAAATACGAAATTAACAAAAATTTCCACGAAACTGACAAATTACAAAAAAAAAAGACCGAAAGAAACATAAAACTGCAAATTTGACCCTCTAAACGAAGGAAGTTGGCCTAAAACCGTCAAACCCCATAGTTTACTATGTGTCTTGCTCAAATCGCCGTTTCCACTTGAAAATCTATATTCATACGGTAAAATCCGACACTTCAACCACATCATTAAGACTCTATAAGATTATATTGGAATATAATTCAAGATATAACTTTAAAGACTAATATAACTAACATATAAAAAAGGGTTAAGAACACAATAGGAGCCTGAATGTTTGACCATGTTGCCAAAAGGGGTCTGAATTGAAAAATGGTATTATTAAGGGCCTGAATTTTCATGTTTGTGTTTTTTCGGGTTTCCGTCCAAATTTTCTGTTAAATGTAACGGAACCACGTGAAATGACAGATTTACCATTTTGCAATTATTATACAATTTATCAGTTTAATTAATGAAATGTGAAGTGTCTAAATACCCCTGCACACTAATTATGCCCTTAAGGCCACCACGGCTCCGGCCACCGCCCGACGACCACCACCCCGACTCCGGCAACCACCACACGGCTCCGGTGACCACCACCCAGCTCCGGCGACCACCACCCGGCTCCAGCGACCACCACCCGGCTCCGGCGACCACCACCCCGACTCCGGTGACCGCCATAAAAGCTCTGATCGGAGCCAAAAAGCTCTGATCGGAGCTCTGTGGCCCCGATCGGAGCTTTTTTGGCGGTCGCCGGAGTCGGGGTGGTGGTCGCCGGAGCCGGGTGGTGGTTGCCGGAGCTGGGTGGTGGTCGCCGGAGCCGGGTGGTGGTTGCCGGAGTCGGTGTGGTGGTGGTGGTCGCCGGAGCCGTGGTGGTTTAAAGGGTATTTTTCGTCTTTTTAGGTCAAGCATGTGGGGGGCATACTTTCGTCGGAGGGCATTTTCGGGTTTTCAGTTTATTTCTGGTCACATGCCAAGCACGTGACCACTTTCCGTCACTTTTAACAGAAAAAATAGACGGAGACCTCTCATATAAACATAACTCAAAATTCAGACCCTTAATAATATCATTTTTCAATTCAGACCCATTTTGACAACATGGGCAAACATTCGGGCCCGTGTTCTTAACCCTATAAAAAAAAACATACATATAACAGTTTTAACATAATCTTCATCCGTTAGTCCAACCACGCTTGGGAAACAAAACATGCACTATGGGTTCTATATTGTATGTATGTTTTTATTTTTATGGCCAATGTTGGTGCCGACCACACTATGGCTGAGCAGTCGACTCGTAGAAAGTATAAGTGGGTGGATATAGAGATGAACACACCCTTCTTTTCGGGAGTTTCTTTCTGCTCAAAATGTCAACTCACGTCTAGTGACCCGAACTTAGACAGATACATATAGGCTATAGCGATAGCTAGCTAGAGTCAAAAAGATGAATAATTAGTTGGGTATATAATTATAGCCACATGACACCCCTAAATCCAAAAGCCTTTTTCTGTGGGATTTCGTCATTTTATTTTACTCCAACCCTGCCACTATATATACACATACACCCTCACTATTAGATACATTTTTCTAATTAGTCAATAACCATTAGACACGTTGCCATAGAAATTTAATAATATATATGATATTGATCTGATATTCTATTGGAAGAAATTATTGAATAACACAAAGCCAACGCGTGGCTATGTGTTGGTGCCTCTTCAACCAACCATAAGTGTACATGTGTATGTATGTTAGCTAATTCGTGCCACATTTTGCATGTTGATTGGTTGATGTGGCACCAATACAGAGTCACGTGTTGACTCTGTGGTATTTAATAATTTCTCTTTTATAGGAGATACTAATTTCTCTATAGTATACCATTTTTTGTTTCTCTGATATGCAAAATAAATTAAATAGAGTCGACTCCATTTAACTAACTAAGCTTTAGTTCTGGACCTAATTAACTCAACGCCTTCAAATCGCTACACTGCAACCATCATTAACATGAATCCTTAAAAATCTATAACCAGAACAAGTATCCTGATTACAAAGAATGTTTAATCAAATGTCCAACTTCTAA
This sequence comes from Clarkia xantiana subsp. parviflora, assembly GCA_036873135.1. Classification (NCBI taxonomy): domain Eukaryota; kingdom Viridiplantae; phylum Streptophyta; class Magnoliopsida; order Myrtales; family Onagraceae; genus Clarkia; species Clarkia xantiana. The sequence goes on from JAPTYO010000004.1 coordinate 10,987,384, forward strand.
CGTTAACACAAAAAACAAACTCATAGCTCAAGAAAGTGAAATAATTAATCATCATTTTGGCAAATAACTAATTTATAAATAACAAACTAGACCTCACAAAGACATCAAACTTTCAATACAAAATATTTTGTACATATCCGCCATTTTAGCAGCTAAAACTAACAACTAACGGATTGACTAAAAGCCAACAAAGTTCAAACATTTGGTATAAAAGTATAAAAAAAAAATACATTTTATACCAAAAACCACATGTCAAACATGTTGTAAGAAAAATACCTATTTTTTAAATTTTTTTTTTTTTTAAAAAAAAGTTAATGCTATAAGGCAATAAGCAGCCTGCACTTCTACTTTCTTCTTGATGGACTGAAACATTTAAAACTTCAGCCTAACTTAGTCTTGTCGATAACTTAGGCAAAAGCCTAATTCAGTATGAGAATACATACCATCACTATCATAACTAGAACTACTACCAACAACAACAACTAAAGCCGAGCCGAGAAGAGCAGGGATTATAAGTAAAGGGAAGCAGCAAATACAATGTCCCTCTTAATCTTGGAAACAGCCTCTTCTAACTTCTCTTCCAACTCTGTCTCTCCAATGGATTTGGCAGCCACAATTAGCTGCTGCAGCACTTCCTCTATTCTCCTGATTGCTCTTATCAAGCTTCCCTCAAACACTTGTGTTATCTCCATTATCTCATAGAACTTTGATCCTGTAGCCCATGCATATACTGCTTCCATGATATCCGGCCTATACGATTTCACATAACCCTCCACATCTATTTCCACCTGTTCATGTTCGTTCAACTTCTTACATCAATTTCATATATTTTTGGGTTAAGAACCTATAAACTGTCCGAAGTTTACCAAATGTTGAAATTTAGTGTCTGAAGTTTGACATGTTAAAATGGACAGTCTCAGTTAATTTACTAAAATTACGCAGCAAATAAAAAAGCAGTCACAAACCAACCTTGCATTCGAGCTGTACTTTGGCAACCCTTCGTGCAGTATCCAGCAACTGTGAGAAGAGCATGTCAAGCTCCTCTCTAGGCTTGGTAGCATCCTGAAGCTTCTCTTGCCATACAAAGCATGACAGTAGAGCTACCATTTCCTCAACTTTCACATCCTTTAGTGTTCCATTAAAAACAAGCTCGGTTAATGTCAATTCATCTGCACTTGTGATTTCACACGCTACTTTCCCCTTCAACTCCACCACGTCCTCCCTCGTTATGTACCCTAGTCTACGAAGAACTCGCTTCCGTGCTTTCAGTTCATCTTTGAATGCCAGTGCAGAGCAACTTCGCACTTCCTTCTTAATTGTCTTGATCCTTTTTGTCAGCTCTTTCTTCTTGTGCAGCATTTTTAACTTCTCCTCGATAAGCGGTGATTTTGCAATTTCGTGCTTGGTAAACAGACGCTCAATGGCTTCAATCCTTCTAACTGCCTTTCTATAAGAGCCACTCTGCACCTGAATCCCAATAGAGATAACATTTAGACGTGGATGTGCTGCTATTCAGGGAATAATAATTGTATTTAAAGCAAGAAACCCTACCTTCATATCCTCTTCTGGGTCTAAAGGTCGAATCTTCTCCTTTGGAGCGCTTGAGACAATTTTTGATAACTTCTTTAGAGTGTTCTCCCTAACTTGCAATGCCAAAAGATCTTTCGGGATATCCATGCGAACTTGGCTCAAGCTATTAATCTGTCATCAGACATGAATGAAGAAGAGTAAATCAGCCTCAACTACCATTACCATACTACTAGTTTGAGAGGATGATTTTCTTCTTGCCTGCGAGATTGGGACAGAAACAACAGCAGGTTCCCCTTGCTCACTCAAAGGGATAATATTGATAGATTTCTTCCCAAATCCATCTCTTTTGACAGAGCATCTCGTAAGAATATCCACTGAGTAGTTAGAATCTTCTGGCTTTTTGTTTACACTATCTGCACCTAAACATATATATAAGCAATTAATTAAAACTAAACAGTATATAAATATAATGGAGTAATGAATGATCCCAAAAAAGAAAACAAAGCGTCCTTCCTTACCGTCTGAAGCATTTTTCTGTCTCTCAAAATTGATAACCATACCCCAGGTTACTGGGTCCTCAATGGAGAAAGATGGGGAATTTTCAGTAGTAGTGCACTGAATGGTCACAAGGCGGCCAGGTTGCAAAAAAGGCAAACTATACCTTGGAGACATGATAATATCACAAACATCCTTCTTTAGATCCTTATATTGTTGTATCAGATCGTAATAGTCTTTCAAGCTCTCTTCTTCTTCGATAACTATCGACTCCTTCTCTTCTTCAAGAATCTTTGCTTCTTTCTGTGAGAATGAGAAGAAACAAACTTCTCTTTATTAGTTAAGTTTCTTATATAATAGTAAATAAATAAATCAAGAAAATGTAGCACATGGGACCCACCTCCAGACTGGGAATAGCACGGTCAGCTTGGAACTGAAAGAAAGAATTTCTAAGCATATTCTCTGGATCCCCATCCTCACAACGCAATTGATTCAAGAGCATATTGTAACTCAAGTGGAAGGCACTGCGAGCAGAAATAATAAAATTAAATTCTCCAAGAATCTTCAAGAAATATAACTATTTCTTATTTGAAACCTACAAGAATACTTTGCTGATAATCATTAATTAAAGCTAAAGTTTCTGTCCAAAGGATTTCTTTTTTCCCAAAACAAAATTAACCCCAGTTTCATACTTGAGCAAGCTTACAAGGATCAGAATCATAAGTACCTGTTCAAACTATCAGGATTTCCTTTAAGCATCATTTTTGCAGTAGAAGGTTCCATCTTCTCATCCACCATGAGAATACATATACCACGATCATCAAGTCCACGACGACCAGCACGCCCACTCATTTGGATATACTCTCCACCAGAAATCCATCTGAATTTATCTCCATCGAATTTCCGAACATTTGTGAACACAACAGTTTTAGCAGGCATATTCAAGCCCATGCTAAATGTCTCTGTTGCAAACAAGCACTATAGTGACAACAAAAACGGCACGGTTACAATGGTTCAATCACCAAGAAGCATAGACTCACAACTATAAGAAAGGAGTTAAAGCAGAGAATTCTCCCATACCTTTATCAGCCCTTCTTGAAATAATATTTCAATCACTTCCTTCAAGATAGGGAGCAAGCCAGAATGGTGCACACCAATCCCACGTTTCAAGAGTGGCAACATATTTGTTACCTGCATATTACAAATTATAAGACACTTAAAAATCATGAACCAAAACAGATGAAACCATTGGAATACCTTACTGAACAAAACAAATTATTTGTATTCTTGGAAGGAAAATATCAGTTACACATTGGTATAGCTATATCAACTGCAACATTGCAAAGATAGTACATGGGAGCATTGAACTGAAAGAAAAAAAAAACATTAACCAAGGGAAGTACTCTCCATCTAACATGGGGCCTCATGGCAGGACGTTAAAAATGAGTGACTTTCAAAACGAGTTAACAAAGACTAACACAGATATCCAATTCCATTAGTAAACACAAAGGTAAGAACTTGCCTGGGGGAGCTTTTTATCATCATCTGAAAGCATGTCCATGGCAGACCAAAAGGTGGTTTCAATAATCATCTTCTCATCATCCCCATTTAAATCCATCTTAGACATCTGCATCCACACAGAAAAAACCACAAAAAATCAAAGAGAATACAATGCTTCTAACAAAATATTGCAAGCGTATCAGAGTTCGTGTTCTTTATAACTTTATAGAACATCATCCTTGACGTGATTATGGCAAAGCAAAGAGACCAAGAAGAATAGGATATAACATTTTAAACATCACATATGGACCATCGACATAATAATCACATAAAAAAATTGTTCAGATATCGAACCCAAAACATCAGCACCCAGTAGGTGAACTGGGTATTGCAATGCATAAAACTAAATGCCAAAGATGGAAATTTCTCAAAAAACCAAATAGGATACAGACCATGAAAATTACCTGCATTGCTAGATTTTCACAATCCCGTTTACTAAAGCTAAAACATAACACTGGGTCATATTGTTTCTGAATGATCATTTTCACAATCTTGAATATGTCGCTTTCTTCACCAACTCTACCCGCCATTACACCCTTTTGCGATTTCCCATTCTCCTTTTTCTTGTTGCCCTCCCCAGTTGGTACCAAAGCATTTAAACCTTTCTGAAAGGATTCCTCTCGGAATTTTCTTTTGTCATCAACTACCAGGTACAGACCATCACCACCAGACGGAAAAATATAATGCTGAAGAGGTGTTGGCCGGTAATCGGTGTAAACAATATGACAAGGTTGCTGATGCACCTGCACATTTAGAACTACTATTAGCATAGCAATCACCTTCATATAGTCATTAAATCACAAAGTTGGTCCAACTTTAACCGCAATGTAGAAAAGGAAACACAAGTGTTTTTAGCATATATCTTGGAACAGATGGAACTCTTCTGATTGACACTGATAATTAAATTGAGTAAACCCAAGCAGCATCTCTTAGCGAAAACAGAAATCCATTCATTCTGGGGACTAGGGTTTTACTAAGTTGTACTGATATTCAATGTATCAAAAACAAGATGGAAAAGATGACCTTTGCAACCCAATCAGCAAACTCTTTTGCATTTGGCACAGTTGCTGAAAGGAATACAAACCGAGAGTTCTTTGGGGCCATAACAATGCTCTCTTCCCAGACAACACCGCGTTCCCTATCCCGCATGTAATGCACCTCATCAAAAATGACCCAAGCTACTTCTCTCATTAATTCTGATCCTTTGTATTGCATGCTGCGCCAAATTTCTGTAGTCATCACCTAAAAAACAAAGCCCCTTTATAATTCAGTACAATCTGACATTAACAGTTAAAATAACCAATAGAAGAAAACTGAGAACACACCAAGCATGACGCGTTGGGGTCAATGGTCACATCTCCAGTCATAAGCCCAACATCAGAAAACTCTTTCTTGAACTCCACATATTTCTGATTGCTCAACGCTTTGATTGGGGAAGTATAAATGACTCGTTGGTTTCTCTGCAAAGACATGGCAATAGCATACAAAGCTACAACAGTTTTACCAGCTGATGTATGGGCAGAAACCTGTCAAATAAAATCAAGCCAGGGAAAATTTATTAATTCATATTGCAAAATGGGGCATCTATTTTACCACTTATTCGTGAACTCGAGCATGCTTGCAGAGCCAAGAAAATGGCGTTTTTGCCAAATGTAAAAAGGACATACCTTACTAGCACACACAGTATTATAATCGTCATCATTATCTCTATGTTACTAAACCTACATTGTATACCTATTAAAAGGGACGATGGAAAAGCAAAGCCCAACTGAATAAACCCAACCACAATAGAAGACAATGTTGCATTCCTAGAAATAATGCCTAAATAAAACATCGTGAAAGCCCTAAACGCTTGCATGCATAGATAAACCAAAGTTGAGACTCCAAAAAAGAATTACCATAACGGATTCACCATTGTTAAGGCATCTAATGGCTTCAGTCTGAAATGGATCAAGTGTAAAAGGGAATTCCTTTGCAGGTTTTGAATCCCCACTAGTTGTCTGGTGATGAGCATGAACATACCCTTCCGGATAAGAGACATCATGTAAAAGAGTAACGGGTTCATTAGCGTCCTCCCTCAGCTGTTTTTGAGGTGGTTCCAATTCCTCATTGGTGTCTCCAATTGACTTTCTCTTCACTGATCCCATTATCTCTTGAGAAATCCAAAAGAAGGAAGTGTCAGTATTGATCTCAATCTTTCGTGCAAGCATTAAACATGTTTAAAACAGCACAATCAAGAACACCTTGTTTGCTTGCTGGTACAGTTCTAGCAACTTTCATTAAGTAATAGTTAAGCTAGCAAAAGACTACAGCGCGTGCTTTAACAGGCTATCAGTAAACATTATAGTTCAAACACGGAAAAGGTAGTTTAGCTATGGCAAACATATTTGATTAGATGCAGTTTAGGCGTAAAAGACAAATTAGCAATTCATTCAATACAGGAAAGCATGAGTAGCCTTAAACCAAGTTGGGATTTTCCTGATCTCTGCGAAACAGAGTAGAACATATTACATTACACAACAGGGGACTTCAAAGGCAAAGACAAAGTAACTCATCATCATTTATAAAAAAAAAAAAAAAAACATTGTGTTAAGCACTTCGCCGAATATCAATCAAGGAGTCTTAGACACTAAAAACCACTAATTTTCCAAATTTGAGTCCTCAAAACCAATCAATCAAGAAAGAAAGCAACCAAAGAACAGGGGAATCATAAAGTGGAGACAAGGATACAATTCAAACAAACAAATAAAATATTTACAGTTGAAATATTCGACAGGCAAGGCCAAATCAGCCTCGAGAGCTTACCTAAGAATATCTCACTCAGGACTAACACCAATGAAATAACTAAAATCAGGAGCTGAAGTTGAGGAGGTCCACACTACTAGAATGGAAAGCATGCAAGGAGAGAGAGAACCTTCGTTCTACGCGCCGGTCGATATTTGGAGGAATCAGTCTCCGCTCCGCCGACTGTTTAAGCTTCGGCGGCTGAAAGGAGAGGAAGAGGAGAGGCGGTGGAAGGAAAGAAGGGCAAAGACGCAGAGGCGATGTCGTTACAAGAACATGCGATCAATCCAAATGGACATAAAACCGGACTTGTTATCGGTCTGGTTCGCTCAAAATACCGAATTGCATAAGAAACTCGGTTTACAGAGTAAAAACTGACCGGCTTTCATGAACCGGAAGTTTTCAAAGAATTTTGGTTTTCTTTTTTGCCAAAGAATCGATCGGTTCGTACTCCAATTCCTTTATTTTAAAAAACAAAATAAAAACCTTATTTTAGAGTTTGAAGCCGCCTCTACAGGTAAAAAAAACTACTCTACGATGGGTTTCGCTATGGCCGTTAGGCCCTTTAACGGTGAGTAAACGGTGAATAGGCCCACTGGGCCCTAAAAGGAGGTCAGATGACCAAGGCGAAGGGTCCCGACAGAGGGAGTCCTGATGGTGAAAGGTCCCGACAGAGTCGGTCCCGATGGGCGAGCTGGATGCTCCCGATGAGATGCCTTTAAGTAGGCCCCGATGATGAATCCCTGAGAATATTGGCCCTGTCACGATGATGAGGGGCCCCGAGCGGTGACACAATGAGATAACTCTGGAGTCCCCGATACTGGTCGGGACTTGCTATCAGAGGTTGAGGCCGAGATACGCGGAGCGTGGCCGAGATAAGCGAGATCATGGCCTAGATAGGCGGGATCGTGGCCGAGATACGCGGAGCGTGGCCGAGATAGGCGAGATCATGGCCTAGATAGGCGGGATCGTGGCTGAGATACGCGGAACGTGGGCTAACCGCCCCAGCGGTTCTCTAGGTAACTGAGGTAGTTCTTCGCCTATAAAAGGGCAGAAGTTACCTCAGATTGAATACGTTTTGATATACACGCTTTTGAGACTCTTGCTTGCCAGTTGATTCGAGACACTCATTTAAGCATCGGAGAGTGATTCTGGGTCACCGCCCGGTCTATCCCCTCTTGCAGGATTACGTGGAGCGAAGGAGTTCGGATCGCCGTCAAGACCGTACCGGAGTTCCAACCGTGATCCAACACTCTACAGGCCCTCCACGTTGGCAATCCTATGCGGAAGAAATTATGTTCTATATTGGTGCCAATAAGTGGAGAAATTCTTAAATGTATCGGTGCCAACAGATGGTATACACTTGGTGAACCGCTATCTAATAATATATCGACATGTGGCAATAGCAGCTTTTAGACACAAAAAAATAAATACTAAAAGGTGCTACATGTCAGCTAATTATTGGATAGCGTTTCATCAAGTATGTGCCAACTGTTGACACCGATCCATTCAAGAATTTCTCTAACAAGTGTTTTCCACCTAATGACCATCTCTCCAATCATAAAGTGACAAGTATAAAAGCTGAGAAGCATGCGAAATACATATTATTTCTGAATGGTAGGAGAGCCACCAGGTAGAGGCTGCCTATTAGCACCGAGTTAAGGAATAAAATACTCTAGGCATGAATAGTATGCAACGGAGAAAGTAGGAGTAAGCAAAATACTCAGACCCGTAATCGGATCGGAACCACTCACAAGACCACCGATAGAAGCTTCCATTGTTGATACAGAGGACTTGATTTCGACTACAATAGACTTTGAGTATCACATACAAAAACGGAGGATCAGTGTACTTGATTGATAGGGATAATATATAGTGGAAGAATAATTAAGATTAGGGTTAAAGGTATTTTAGGTACCACTTCTTTGACAGGAATTGGCTTTTGATACCACTTCATTTTTTTTTGGTATACTTTTGGTACCAACCATTTCACCATTATAACCTTTTGGTACCACCGTTAACTTTTCGTCCAATTTGACCGTTAAGTGTCACATGATTGACCCTAAACTTCTGTTTTTGTTCCAATTTACTCCATCTAATACATCCTTAACTTTTAATTTGTTCAATTTAGTCCTAAAGTTTGAAAACCAAACCCTAACCCAAATTGACCTAGCCTAGGGCTAGGTCCGGCCCTGGGTCGGGGTTGCCGGACCCAGGCGAACCCGACCCAAGGTCGGACCTAGCCCTAGGCTAGGTCCGGCTAGGTCAATTGGGACCTAGCCCCAATTGGGTTCAATTGGGGCTAGGTCGCCAGACCCAGGCGAACCCGACCCAGGGTCGGACCTAGCCTCCCAATTGGGGCTAGGTCAATTTGGGTTAAGGGTTTGGTTTTCAAACTCTAGGACTAAATTGAACAAATTAAAAGTTAAGGATGTATTAGATGGACTAAATTGGAACAAAAACAGAAGTTTAGGGTTAATCATGTGACACTTAACGACCAAATTGGACGGAAAGTTAACGGTGGTACCAAAAGGTTACAATGGTGAAATGATTGGTACTAAAAGTATACAAAAAAAAAAATAAAGTGGTACCAAACTTCAATTCCTGTCAAAGAAGTGGTACTAAAAATACCTTTAACAATCTATTCCAGAAACATTTTCCGACACATAACTACCTAGTTTCTTCTACATTTACAATGTACTTGCTAAAATGCTGCGTTTTTATCATATTTACAACACTGGCTAATTGTCAGCAGCTCCACTTACAAAATAATATAACACATTAAGTAACATGCAGAAGAAACTGAAATCATCACCTCAAATAACCAGACTGCCTTGAGGAGGAGTATCATTGACATTCACCACTTTCTGTTCCCTGAGGATCCCAACGGTCCTCCAGCTCAATGGTTTCGGTTCGGTCGGACCTCCATTTTCTATCCCCATAACTACTATTATGACGCTGCTGCTGCATTCAGATGTATTGAGAGTGATTCGAGACTGGTTTTTCTTCACATTTTGGATTGCCTTTCTCACGCCTTCTTCTTATTCTCTCTTCATCACCCATACTGCAGATATCACGCAGACCTCCTTTTCAATTTCCTGCCACACAGAAAAATGCACGATGATGGATGTTTAATTAAATAAATCCTAACAAATTTAGCAACTCAGTTACGGCACTTATTATGAAGTAGGATTCAGTTAAGGGAAAATAATTTATTTAGCGTTCAGGCTTATCAATGTGTAAATTTGGTGTCTCAAAATTAAATTGTTAATACTTGGTGTATCTAGTTTCAATTATGTTGTCATTTGGTGTCTCCGTCAAATTTTTGGGTTAAATTTGATAAAACTCAGTCAAGTGACTAGCACATGGCTAAATAAAATTTAAAATGCCCAAATTAGCTTCAGAAGGAATTAGGTCACCACTGCCATCTACGATCTACTGCCATCTCCATCCATATCTGGCTGGCCCTTCGATCCCGACCTCGGATTCCGACCTACAATGGGTGGCCGCTGTTTAGAAAGGGTCGAAAGGATGCTGCTGCTGCCAGTCGGAATCTGAGGTGGATGTCTCGGAATTAGAGGTGGGTGGAATCGGAGGAGGGTGGCTAGGAAACAGATGTGGGTGGTCGCAATCGAAGGTGGGTGGCCGCAATCGGACAGGTGGCTTTACAAAAAAATAAAAAGTATACGGGGCAAAATTGTCTTTTCATCTCAATTCGTCAAAGTAAACCCAAAATCGGACGGAAAACCAAACAACGACAGAATTGAAACATTGGACATCAAATATTAACAATTTAATCCTGAAACAACAAATTGACAATATGAACACTAAATAGGTTCTTTTCTGATGAATTCAAAATGAGCTTACCTTCTCAAACTCATCAACTCATTTCTTTATTTCATTCCTTATCCTTTTTTTATTCTACCGAATACAGCTTCAATTGCTTTACGATCTTATCAGTTCAAACAAACTCTCTTGTGAACTAATTTCTCCGAGATATGCTACTACTCAACTCCTAAAACTTTAGTTTTTTACATATAAAATACATGGATAAAGATTCACTTCATACCATATGTTTGCAGATAATCCACTGTTCATATCATATGTTTTTTTTTTTTTGTAACAATTTTGTACCAAACGTTTCCATTACGTACCGTTTTCATACATCCGTCCATTTTGGCCGTTAAAAGTCATGTGTCGTGGACGCGACTGACTCTAAACTTTTGATTTTATTCAATTTAGTCCCTCTAATATATTCCTAACTTTTAATTTGTTCAATTTAATCCTCAAATTTCAATATCAAACCATTGACTCAAATTGACCTAGCCAGACCGGCTAGGTCTAAGTCCCAATTGACCCAGCCGGACCTAGTCTAGGGCTAGTTCCGACCCTGGGTCGGGGTCGTTAGGTCAATTGGGACCTATAGGGCTAGATCCGGCTAGGTCACTTTGGGTCAATGGTTCGATATTGAAATTTGGGAACTAAATTTAACAAATTAAAAGTCAGGAATATATTAGAGGGACTAAATTGAACAAATTCAAAAATTTATGGTCAATCACGTGCACGGCACATGACTTTTAGCGGCCAAAATGGACGGAACTTTAACGGAGTATAAAATGGAAACGTTTGGTACCAAATTGGTAAAAAAAAAAAAACATATAATATGAACATTGAATTTTCTTCAAACATATGGTATATGGTATGAAGTGAACCCTTAACTCAATACCCAAAATACATCAATACTCAAAATTAAGTAACTAAGCATTGTAATATTTTAACAGTCATCCAACTTTTATTATTGTCTGTTATTTTCATCAACTCATTTCTTTATTTCATTCCTTATCTTTTTTTATTCTACCTAATACAGCTTCAATTGCTATACGATCTTATCAATTCAAACAAACTCTCTTGTGGACCAATTTCTCCGAGATATGCTACTACTCAACTCCTAAAACGTTAGTTTTTTACATATAAAATACATGGATAAGGATTAACTTCATACCATATGTTTGCAGATAATCCACTGTTCATTTTTTTTTTTTTTTTTGGTAACAATTTGGTACCAAACGTTTTCATTTTGTACCGTTTTCATACATCTGTTAGAGTTCCGTCCATTTTGGCCGTTAAAAGTCATGTGTCGTGGACGTGACTGACCCTAAACTTTTGATTTTATTCAATTTAGTCCCTCTAATATATTTCTAACTTTTAATTTGTTCAATTTAATCCTCAAATTTCAATATCGAACCCTTAACTCAAATTGACCTAGCTGGACCTAGCCTAGGGCTAGCTCCGACCATGGGTCGAGGTCGTTAGGTCAATTGGGACCTATAGGGCTAGATCCGGTTAGGTCTGGCTAGGTCAATTTGGGTCAATAGTTCGATATTGAAATTTGGGAACTAAATTAACAAATTAAAAGTTAGGAATATATTAGAGGGACTAAATTGAACAAATTCAAAAGTTTATGGTCAATTACGTGCACGTCACATGACTTTTAGCGGCTAAAATGGACGTAACTTTAACGGAGGTATGAAAAACGGTATAAAATGGAAACGTTTGATACCAAATTGATACAAAAAAAAAACATATAGTATGAACAGTGAATTTTCTTCAAACATATGGTATGAAGTGAACCCTTAACCCAATACCTAAAATACATGGATCCTCAAAATTAAGTAACTAAACATTGTAATATTTTAACAGTCATCCAACTTTTATTATTGTCTATTATTTTCTTCCTTTTACGATTGTGACATTGTAGTAAATATGTGCATTATCCCTCCTCTATGTATTCCCACTCTTCGTTTTCATCTTTACCATGCTCATCTCCATTAGCAACCTAGTATGCCATTTAAGTAACTCATGTAAGAATGTGCATTATACTTCAATATAAGATATCTCATCTACATGACATCAGCTCAGCAAGTCATTACAAGTCCGGATACTGAGACTCGTACTCCAGAAATCAATAAACATATTAAACGGCTATGAAATTGCAATACTCGCTGAATAGAGAGAATTAGGTTAAGTAAAAGCAGATCTATATACTGACAGACCTCTTGCTGCTGTTGCGACTCTTGAGAGTCTTCATTCGCTCTTGGTCCAACAACCTCTTCTTCTCCAGGGATTCAATCAACACCCGCTCCCTGTCATCGAACTCCTTTCTATCCCTCTCTATCCTCTCCGCCTCTTCACGCTGCATCAGCTCAATCCTCCTCTGCTCTTCCGGGTCATTGAGCTTCGCCTCCTCTTCCTCTCGCCACTTGAGCGCCATTTCCCTCCTCATCTGCTTCCTCTTTATATTTTTAAGGGATTAAGTACCTTTTCATACCACTTCTTTGCACAGAATCCACTTTTGGTACCACTTCTATTTTTTTGTATACTTTTGGTACCAATGTTTTCAACTTTGTATCATTTTGGTACCACCGTTAACTTTCCGTCCAAATTGGCCGTTAAGGGGCATGTGCCATGCACGTGACCGCCCCAAACTTTTGAATTTGTTTCAATTTAGTCCATCTAATGCATCCCTAACTTTTAATTTGTTCAATTTAGCCCTAAAATTTCCAAATCGGACCCTTGACCCAAATTGACCTAGCCGGACCTAGCCTAGGGCTAGGTCCGACCCTGGGTTGGGTTTGCCGGACCCAGGCGACCCCGGCCCAGGGTCGGACCTAGCCCTAGGCTAGGTCCGGCTGGGTCAATTGGACCTAGCCCCAATTGAACCCAATTGGGGCTAGGTCCCAATTGGCCTAGTCGGACCTAGCCTAGGGCTAGGTCCGACCCTGGGCCAGGGTCGCCTTACCCAGGCGAACCCGACCCAGGGTCGGACCTAGCCCTAGGCTAGGTCCGGCTAGGTCAATTTGGGTCAAGGTTCGATTTGGAAATTTTAGGGCTAAATTGAACAAATTAAAAGTTAGGGATGCATTAGATGGACTAAATTGAAACAAATTCAAAAGTTTAGGGCGGTCACGTGCATGGCACATGCCACTTAACGGCAAATTTGGACGGAAAGTTAACGGTGGTACCAAAAGGATACAAAGTTGAAAACATTGGTACCAAAAGTATACAAAAAAATAGAAGTGGTACCAAAAGTGGATTCTGTGTAAAGAAGTGGTATGAAAAGGTACTTAATCCCTATTTTTAATGGCCTTCCTCTTCTCTTTCCTGCTCTGAATTTCTAAACTCTCCAAGATTGTATGCATCGCTCGGCAACAGCTTGGCTTCAAACATTTGTTTTCTGCTTAATCGACATCATCTCCTTCTCTATTAATGGGTTCCGCCATCTACACTATAGCTCTTTGCATCACTTTCTGCTTCCTGCAAATAATCTCCAAGACAGACTTCCCGGCTGAAGGAGACATACGAATACCGATCTATCTGCAAGAGAATCCTAGTTCGGAGAAGGACAGACGGTAGCAGAAGATGATGTCTGTGCTGGTGGTTGGAAAGAATGGTGGCTAGACACGGACGGAATGGAGGCAGAAGATGCTGACAAGATGGAGGCAACTCAACTCAAGCAAGAAGAAGACGCGGACAGAAATCGAGCAACGGAGGCAAGAAATTGAACGCTAAATTACCTACCCAAGCCCAGTAACCCCATTGTCCAATCCAAATACCAATAGCCCAATGACCCCCCACAAGCCAATCCAATCCAAAGCCCAATAGCACAATACAAATCCACGTGCAGAACATGTTTTGTATTTTCTTTGCATGTTAGCTTCACATTTACAATAATTCTCAGTGAAATCAAGTTAAATTGTAAGAAGTGTTGACTATGATTATTTTTTTCATTTGGTGAGATTTGATAAATTCATAATGGCCAAAAATAAATCAGATGAACTCATAGAAAAATGGTAAGGTATCCTATCTCCAAACCTTATCCCAAAAAATAATATTGGATTCTCAAAGAAATAATGACTATAGTCATGGTGAGATTCTTTCTACTAGTCTGACACATTTACTACTATTAACTAAAAATGATATTCTTGTTATTGCTTCGACTCATATTCCTAGATCAGCTTCTATCCACACAAGTAGATTCCCTCGTAGCAGTACATTCATAACCCCATGATCCGCATTAACGCCGGGATCATCTACATTGTTGAGAATACCCAAGAGGCAAGAGCTAACACCGCATAAAAGAAGAGGATGTGTATACAACGAGTGGAAAAGGCAACAGAACAGACTATAGGTTGGATTGGAAAAATGAACAAATCCGCTCAAGAAAACAAAAACAAACACCAAGAACAAATAATAGTCCTCATCTCAAGACAGCAACAAAGGGAGGGCCCAACAAAATCATACATAGCTACCTAGCTATAGTAGAGTGGTAGTAGCATATGGTAGTCTAAAGGCATGCCTCCATTTTCTATCTACACGAAAAAAACACAAAGACAACCCCCCTTAAATCAACACCATCAGCAGTCAAGCAAACCATATTATTATGTATACCATTACGCGCGCCAATATAGACTTCACTGGGAGAACCTGAAAACAATCAATGGGAATGGAATCCAGAGCTGCTCAACACAAGAAGAACTAACTCAACCAGATTCTACCCAATGCAATGCAATGTGGGTTTCCTTCTTCTAAGACCGAGGTGGAGCAGGTGGCAACCGATTCGGTGTGCGGCGGCCCGCGGAACTGGATCTAGACCTTCCATCACCGTTTTGATCAGGATCACTATACCTCCGACTATGGCTTGATCCAAACCTTGAAGAATCTGAGGCGGCTCCATTAGCTGCTGCATCAAATGCAGATCTCCAGTCATCGCCTCCCCCTGAGGAAGGGCCGTTGGTTCTGGGGCTGCTCTCTGTTTTAATAATTCAGGAAAAGTTTCAAACACGAAATCCTAACAACACAACAGATTACATATATAATAACCAGAGAAAGTAAAATATTACTTACCTGAAGCAGTGGTGCTGTCTGACCAGGTGGAGGCGGCAGAAGCTCGATTATCATGAACGCTGAGCTGTCTAGTCAGTTTTGAAAGTAGAGATGCCTGTTTCTGGATGCGTTCTCTCTTCCCTTTAACATTTTTGTCCTCTTGAAGCAGCTCTTCAATTTTTCCGATGCTTTGAGCACTACATAGCAATTGATAACGCAACTATAAGGTCAGAACCACGTTTTTTTTTAATCCCCATCATAGCAAACATGGACTGCAAATTAGAAGACAGCAACGACTTCGCAAATTTCCGGATCATGATTTCAATAGTACGGATACACTATCAAGTCTTGACAATGAATCAGAAAAGCTAGTTGAAATTCACATATGTGAAGGAGACACACAACTTCATCCGCAAAGGATCTTTCAGAAGATAACTGCTTACCTAATTGAGCTGTATAACTGGTTAAGCATGTCTTCTTTGGCCTTTTCCACTTGGCAAAGAACCACTGCCTGCATACCCCCCAAAAATAATAATAACCATAATAAATGAATCAGGGCCATTAAAACACTAACTAATAATGCTACACAATATTGGCTATGTTCAGAAGCTGACTTTTGGAACATTGGCAGCAAGGCTGTTAAGAACAGCTTCAACATAACCACGAACTTCTTGGGACATCCACCGAAGTTCTTCCTCTGGATCTGCAGGTCTTCTAGCCATTGTATCCTGTAAAATTTGGCCAAGCCAAGAGACAGGAATAGCTCATTAAAAAATATGATATTGCAGCCCTACAGTCATCGAATCTCACTTTATCCGAGTTGAGATGCCAAAAATGAACATAGAATGACAACAGAATGCATTAGTAATTTACTAACCAATGAACCATCTGAAAGGCTTTGCCTCAACGACTGACCAGATTCACCCTTTACTTGACCTCCTCCAGCCGAAGGCTGGATTACATTTCTCAACTTAATTAACCATTCATTCTTCTCTGCTAAACTCTCGGCCTTTAAAATGACTGCACTATGAGCTGCAAAAGCAAAATAAGAAGCCATCTAGCTTTAATAAGATGTACATGGGGAATCTATCTAATATAAAAGTTCCGGCACCACAAAAAGGAAGTACCCTTTAATACAGTTTTGTATTGAACTTTGCTAGTTATCTTGAAAACAAGACTGGCGCCTTTATCAGGTCCATTTGACTTTTTATCCTTTGAGCTTTTCGAGGAGCTTTCATCATCATCAGAAACTTCTTCGATGATGCATTCCTGATCATTGATCCATTTGCTCATTAACAGACGTAAGATTCGTCACACCAAATCTAAGTACATGCAAGTTTATAAATTAATCTAAGAAGACAGTTAGCAAATTTCCCTAAGAATGTGTTCTGGGTCAACTTACAGCTCTACTATGCTTTATTATTGATACCTCTTTATACAACATGTACTTGTCAGAAAATCCTAATCTTGAGGCAACAAAATTCAACAGATCTACTATCTCTTTTGCCAGCTACTATCATATTGAGATAATTAGTTAATTGCCCCAAACATAAAATGTATGAGCCAAGGATTATTGTTAGTATTCGAAGATCAACCATGATGATTATGAGGCCATGCTGTAATTAGGACTAAATGCTTATTTATTTAAGTGCTCATTGTTTCAATGAAGTAAAAATTACTTCTAACAACAAGGAACACTAAGTTGGATAAAAGGAGGACCCAAAAAATCATTGTCCTACCTCCAAGGTAATCACACCACGGAAGTGTCGCTCTTCTTGCTTTTTGGTGTAACCAAGCTGCACAAAGTAACATCAAAACCTTTCATTAGAGAGTTACAGAAAAGAAACAGTAAAGTAACTATATAAAATCATGTCAATGAATACAAACCATGGAGGTTTTAGCCGAGAGTACTTCCAAATACACATATTTATCGTAACCTCAACCAAAATCTTGGAACAATCAGTAAATACTGTATAGAGATAAGATCTCACACCTTAGCAGATAATGCTCATGAATAATATACAAAAAAAACAATTTTAATTAATATAAACTACCTTCAAACATTGTACGAGGAAATTTACAACAATAGAACTTGTATAACTAAAAACTTAGTATCATAGATAGCATGCCATAAATTGTATATCTCCTAACTATTCAGTCCCTTGAAGGCCTAAACCACCAGGTACATAGATAGGGTCACTTGAAGGTCTAAGATCAAACGCAAAGGTAGTCCTATAAGAAGGGGATACGAATAGGTCTCAGCTACCATAACATGTAAAGGGAGGGAATGTCTTTTTGGCCCCTTGCTTTAAGCCAAGTAGCCATCCTTTTCTTTGTACATTTCAATAACTTACCTCTGTTCATTCTTCCACCGATTATTTCCCCATTATCTTCAGTTAAATTTTGGCTAAGTTGAGGCACCAAGTTAAAACAAAAGTGTTACGGCCTTACTAGTTTGGATGCTTAATACAAACAAAAGCCAGTACCAGAATGCAATCATAAACAAAAATTTAATGTTTAATACAAACATTAAGTTGCCAAAAACTAAAAGAGAAATAGATGATACAACAACTAGCAAAGGAAAGTTAATGTACCAAAAAGACTTTCTAACCCTTGAAGGGACATTTCACCCGCACGGATTAAAAGAAAAGAGCTACTCAGGGGCTCTCCTATGAAGCATATCTATTAAGAGAATTCACGTCAAGAGATATTCTTGCAGATGAATTAAGGAGCTGTGAATGAAACCAACCTTGCCAGTTTTCTCATTCAAGACAAACCACCTCCTACTCCAACCATTTGTTTTACCACTTTTTTTCAGTAAAAATCCTGCATATATGGATATAAACGCCAAATATCAGAAGATAACATATCAATGGAAATGAAAAGAGTTTTCAACTTCAAGTAAAAGAAAGGGTTAAGAACTTAAACACAGTCCAAAGGCCATGGTGCGATTTGGTGTCTCGGCTGTTCTTTTTGGTAGGGGTGAAACCAAAATCCGGTTGGTCCGAAAAACCGGTGAAAACCGAACCGGTCCGGACCGAAAAAACCGAATCCGTAATATGCGGTTTGGTTTTTGGTCGGATTTTTATTTTAGTTCGGTTTTTCAGTCTGGTTCGGATTTTGAGCTTTGAGGACCGTGGAGACCGAACCGACCGTTATGCTAATTAAATATATACAATATATATTATATTAGTTGATATTAATTAATATAATTAATTAATTATGTAAATATAAATTGTAAAATAGTCACTTATGAATATTATTTTTTCTATTTGTTTTATTTAATTTATTTAATTATATTAATGGAAGTTATTTATCATTTCGATATGATATTTTCAATGAAAATGATGAGAATTTTAAATGGTAATTGTTAATATTGAATTTTCGGTTTAAACCGAAAACCGAACCGAAAAAACCGTCCTACCAATGGACGGATTATTTTGTCTCAAACGGTTTTTTTGTCGGATTTTTTTAAGAGAAAAAACCGGACCGAAAATTTAGGTACCCGACCGAAATAAGCAAAAATTCGGTCCGACCGGTCCGGTTTCACCCCTACTTTTTGGTATTCGATGTTCGAAGTATCAGATATGTTGTTTTCACTTTTCCGTACGCTTTTTGCGTCAAAAATTAACGTCAAAATCGCAGCATGTCCTATACTTTAGGCTGCTTTTAGGTTCTTTAACTCTTATTATTATTGTTACAACACAATTTAAGTCAAAACCACGCTAAAATTTTACGCCAAAATCGGCCGGAAAAATTAAGCAACAAATTTGATACTTCAGAGTTCAGACATCGAATAGCAACACGAAAAACTGAGACACCAAATTGCAGCATGGCCTATACTTGGAACTGGATTTAGATTCTTAACCCTAAAAAATTTCTGCTTTCCAATCACTCAAATATGACTAGAGCAAAATGATATAGATAAACAATATTTTTCTATTTGGGTGGTAAAGAAACTGATATTAATCACGCACCAACTACGTGCATGATAGGACGCAGAATATACAAATGCATAGGGGAATAATAGCTCCATTTAGCATTTTCCGAAGGTAAAATTCCCTATTGCTTAACTAGGCAGGGAGAGTTTGGGAAGCATCTGACATTTACTACATTTCAAGGCAAGGCATACACTAATGAAAAAGTCCATTTTGCAGTAACAACGCCAATCTTATACGATAAAATTATTATGTTAAAATAATTATAAATTAGTTCTAGCCTCAATTTAGTTTTACTCTGAATTTTATCGTTTATTACAAGTTCTCTACCACTGTCCCTAATTTCTCCTTACCACACATTTCACTTACCGTTTGTATTTAAAATCATTTTAACTTTCCTTTATTCAATGTTTTTCTCCCTTAACTAAATTAATATTCTCGGCAGACAGAAGCACGGATCCTGTCTAGTTCAAACAAAAGATATCTATGTTTGATCTTCTGCTTTAAGAATTACGGTTTTAAACCTTACATGTAAAGAAGTCTTAGGGCAAGACATAAAATACTTCCAACTTCAAAAACTTAGAAAAAGAGAAGCCTCATCATGCATAACAAACCTGCTGTAATCTCTCCGTCGGGTCCAGCAACTTTTAGTACGGGACCATCCTGCGATTCCTTATCTGGTTGACTGTTTTTCTCCTTCATAGATTTTAAGTTGCCTCCACTTTGCTGACCTCCCGTTTGAGGACTTGTAGCCTGTAACAAGTTCTAAAAAGTTAAAAATACTTTATGACTAAGTTCTTAAACATCAACCAGTGAATAGAAAGGAAAGAAATCAAATGCTAAAATAGCTGAATAAGTTACACAGTTATTGAGAGACAGAAATCAGTACCCTATTTAACATAGACTGCTCAGACTCAAGGGCCTTCTTAGAGGAACGACTCTTCTGCTCGTCCTCTCGTCGTTGCCTTTCCATTCTGTCAAATTTGAAAGAGGGATATGGGTAATATTGCCAACCACAAAAAGGAAATTGCTTGGAACAAACTATAACATCAGACACAGATGAAGAGAGCGCAGTAGCTCAGTCACAGCTAATATCCATTAATGTATATAAAGTAAAGCTTTTACTTACTCTACAAGACTACAATCTAATGTTAAATGACAGCTTTATTTCGGTACATACTGGAAACATTAACTAATAGAAACAGAATTGACACCAAAAAATAATGAACCAACCATACTGTTCATTAATCAGAACTTCATTGGCCTTTCTCAGTACTCAAAATGCTTAACAAATGGTTGACCAAAAAAAATCTCAAGAAATATACTTTAATACTGTATTTTAAAAGGAAAATAACAAAATATAAATATTAGTATAAAGAAAAAAGGAGTTTAACTTGAAACTGATACATACCGCCTCTGAACCAGTCGAATGAAGTGTTGGGGCGGAACAAAGGCTCGCTCCATATCAACAAGTGCAACCACCATTTTCTTGGCTTCATTTTTAAAGTTGTCTAAAGCAGCACTTGCTATTGCAACTACCTGATTAACAATGACGAGAGGTTAATAAGCATATTATGCTACTCTATATTGTCCAGGAAATGGAAACTAATTTTTTTTTAGTTTGCTACCTCTCTCTTGAATGGAGGATATCTTCCAAGACCAGGTGTGGCACCAGCAGCCGCAGATACTATGTCCACCAGCACGCGGTGCACCTAGATCACACAAAGATCAGGTCCACGTATGGAGACACTAATTAAAGCTACGCAAATGTATGCAAATTGCAAAATAGGCACCAACAGGTAAAATCTACCTCGTCCACACAGAGGCGGGCAGGCTCTTTTGCCATCTCGAGGACAATTTTTATCAGAGATCTAAGCCCTTTCTCTGGAGAAATTAGATACGGCTGATAACCATCTGCCTCTAGTACAATCTGGTGTGGACAACAATTACTAGCAACATCAACCACAACCATCACGATAGACACAAATAGTAAAATAAAGAGCTACAGAGGAAGAAGCTGCAAATCAAAACATACCCTTTTGACATTATTGATGTCAAAATGCTTGTCCAACGGTAGTTGCTTCATCCGGCTAGGAAAGTTACCCTCAAAACTTGCAACAATTTTCCAGCCACTACCCTGAAAAACAAAAGTATTTTATAAGAGCATGCAAAGTTACTCTACATCCACTAGTAAATATGAAATGGCGACAAAATTAAACTCAGATGCATATAGACAATAATAAATGCCCTACACTACTTAGGAGGAAGCAATGGAAGAACTCACTTCACCACTTGTAATATGCAGGAGAAACCTGTCTTCAAACTCACGGCAAAGCTCTAGAGCGAGAGCTCTTGTACCTTCAGCACTACTAACCATCGATTCGCCGAGCCTAACCAATTCATCCTGCAAAACTTGAGACTTCCCTTGAAGCCTGTATCACATGTAACAAAAGAAACTTTATTACCTTGGATGAACTACGTATGTATTTGTTTAGGTCTTGCGTGCACTTATATAGTAATGGTAAGCATAGCTTTAGTTCATGGGATCTAAGACACTAGCTTATATTTAATTAACTTTTCAAACTACCCAGAAAGGGAAAATGGCATACCAAATACTCACATCATCCCCAAGGACGTGATTCCAAATGCAAAGATGAATCATTTCCAAATAAATGGAATCTAAATACTACAAATTTTTCCATTAATTGTTTATTTTTTTACAAGAAAATTTAATTATTTATAGTGACTGGAATATTTGATGCATATCTAGTCCATCGGAGTGTAATGTGAATTTGTTAACAAAAATCTAATGCTAGAGATAAATGATAATCATACGTAAAGATAACAAAATTATCAAAGCAGATACCCGGATAGAAGATTTGGAAGCCTTAGCTTCATACGGTTGCGAATCTGACCCGCAATCGCGTCCACCAAAGCTAATCTTCCGAGCTTGCTTTGGGGGGCCCCAATTAGTATGGACTTCAAGCTCTCACTCTCAGCTCGCCAAGCAGTTTCTAAAGAGTTCTCTGAGCCTCCAGACTGTGCAGAAGCAATTGACACTGATTGGCCAATTAAAGCAACCCATGGAATATCAGCTGTTTTAGGTGGCCCCTGATTCACTAGGAGAGCCTGAACAGCAGCCAATGCTTTGGAGTCTGATGCTGCTTGATCAATCTTACTAATGACACCGATGGTTCTGGTACCTGAAATTCCAAAAAAGCTACTGACAACTACAGCTAACAAATCTTTTGATAACAACTTAACTACTAAAAAGTCTTCAGAAAAGAGTTCCCTATCATTATGATTAGTAGTAAGTATAACAATATCAAAAAAATAAAATAATAATTAAAAAGCAACGACAATAATTGTTACAAAATGCTAATTTTTATTATAACAGCAATAGTAACTGAGGAGGAGCGTGTGATAAGTAACTTACTTTCAGCATCAAATTCTTTCGCCATTTTAAGTGCCCGAGATGATGAAATTTCTGGCGCTTGGGAAGCTGGTACAATGACTAGTAGAATAGCGTCATTATGCTCCAAGTAGTCACTTGTCTAGAGAGCATGGAAAAATAACGAATTAAAATATAAGTAGCACTAATAACAATAAACCATGCACTAGAATGGTAAAAGACCCAATACAAAGGTGTAAAATATGATATCAGAATTACTGCTAATTGCATACCATTGAATCGTCCATAAATCTTTGATCCAGACCGGGTAAATCAATCAACTTTACTGGTGGAGCTGGACAAAATAACAGGAAAAAAAATAAGAATTCATCAAACAAACTATCAGAAATTCTTACTTGCAAAATAAAAGCTAACGAAGATAACTTAATGAAAAGAGATGGCGTAATGTTTCAAATCTTCTAAATGGAAAGCGCATTAGGCACAACTGCTCAAGCTTTGAACAACATGGTAAAACATTTTCATGTGATCGTACAAGTATCAAGATAAGAATTAGACCTTTGTATAGATACAGTACAAAAATTAACATGCCTGGACCAAATTTACAGTTAGTAACTCCAGATGACACATATCCATCAGAAAATCATCAAAGCCAAAAGTATCAAAGTTAAACAGGTATTGAAAAGTACAGAAGCTATTAATTATTGAGCTAGTCAACTTGGTTCGTCTGGAAATAACTATCAAAGTCTTAAACTGCTGAGCTAGGGTTTATAGATTCGCATCTGCAATGGGGAAGAGAATTACCAGTACTAGTTCGTAGTTTCAAATATATTTCATCTCTGCTTCTTCCTGAAGAACCCTTGCTTAATCTGTCTTGTAAAGAATGTCTAAGCGCACCTGGCGTAAGAGAAATACAACATCTAAGAATTCAAGATATTGGGAGAATAATAATTAGTAAGGTTAGTTGCAGCACATGTTAAATAACGTTCTACTGCCACTAAAGGATTTCCATGATTCTTATGAGAGTAACATCAGTTACTGAAATAGTAGCCACCAGTAAGAGACCTTACTTGCAGACACCTGTTGAGATTTGCTGTCAATTTGCAGGACAATAGACTTGGTGCTTAACGAGCTGTCTCTAGCTAAATCGATGCATATGGGTACCCTAGTTGCGCCGTTCTCACCAGTTGGCTGTCCAAGATGGTTGAAATATAACATAAGGGTTCAAAGATTCTACTGCCAGCTGGAAAATTGGGCAGAAAAGGTTGCATGAAGATCAACTCACCAGGACAGGATGCCCTATCAGACTATTTAAGACAGCAGATTTTCCGGCACTCTGATTTGTGCATGCACAAGAAGAAAAATGTTTAGACATCGTAATGGTTATGTTGCCAAAAATAAAGTAATGTGAAAGAGAAACCTGAATCGCAAAAATGTTCACAAGTTCACAACAGAGTGCAAAATAGATTCCTACACATTAAGCTTGACCAACATAAAGGAAATTACAAGATTATATCTCCAGGTTAAACCTCCATTTACTTATTCAGAAAAGGAAGTTCAATGCTCGTTATTAAGCTGATGATTAATTGCCACTGTTGAAAATCCAAAGCACTATTTAATGTACTTAATCGTCAAAGATGCTTATACGCTGAGTATTCTAAACTGAATTTTGGCATCCTACTTACTGTGTCAGAATTAAGGAAGAGAAATACTAAATCTACCTGCAAAAAATTCTAAAGACGAAACACGTTTTGAGAAGAAAAAAAAATATAGAGTGGCCGAGCTGATAAAAACAACTACTACGAAGTTACTAAAGAAGGAAACGTTATCTTTTAACTTGCTGCAATATATTTTTTATAGTTTCCCTGGCAATGCTGATAACTTTAAACAGTATCTGGTGAAACAAAGGAAGAAGCAGCAAATATTTACGAGCATCTTTTGTGTTGAGAGAATGCTAAATAAAAGGATCTCTAACATCCCTATTTCAGTTCATGTTTGAACTTGCATCAACAACTTAAAGCAGGTTCAGAGTAACGGTATCTCTCGCTCTATCCACTTTTATCTTCATGTGAAATTCAGCTCAGATGACTGAATTTAACATTTCTTTGCCAGCACCATCTATTCCCCGATTCCATCAGACTCCTACTAACGAACCATCTTTATTACTCTTGAACTTGCAATTCTCATTTCCACGGAGCAGTAAAACTAGTCTACGTAGTTTCCAAGAAGTAAAACAATGATTCGGGAGAAAGAAAAAACTAGTAATAGACTGCATCAGCAGCAACTTACACGGATCCAAAGATCCACACCCATAGACTGCAGCCATATAGATAAAAAAAAATAGGTAGCGCGGAACTTACAACATTGCCAAGAGCGACAACGTTGAGGAATGTAGAAGGTCGCCTAGATGACGATGAGCTTTCGTCCACATCTTCATCGGCAAGGAGCGACGTTGCCTGCCGCATCGAGTCGGAGAGCTGCGCCAGTTCTTCGATCGCCTCCATACCGTTTGATAGTGACAGACTAATTAACCGATCAGAACAGCTGAGATGCAATCGAGAAGAGATCGCCCTGTAGTTGAACAGCCGGGGAAGGAGCAGAGACCGAAATCGGAGATTGAATCCTAGACGAAGCTGAAAACGGAGACAAAGATCTGCCTGAGTGTAGCCAAGCTAGGGCTTAAACAAGAAACCGGATCTAGCAATCAGAAAAAGATGGGAAGCGAAGCGATGTTCAGATTGAAGAAGATGGATTATTTGAATTCAACCCCCCAAACGCAAACTCTCTTGGCTCCTTCTCTCTCTTTTCGGCCGGTGGGTGGTACTTTAGGTTGTTGTGTTATAGCCCCCCATGGTTATTGGAAGCACAATATCATATCATTATCATCATCAAAACAAAAATTCAAATGCAATGAAATGAATGGGAAGCTTTTGCAATAAAATCCCCCAAGTTTGGATCTATTCTTATTTGCGTTCGCTTTTGAATTTCAAATCCCTGACCACTTAAAAATGGTATTTCTATCGTGCTCTAAGAGCACTATATGTTCGGAACGTTTTTGTATTTTTATATTGTCCTAAAGGTGACCCTAACGAGAAATCAATATTATTAATAGTATGATGTAAATATTAGGTCTGGTTAAACGAATTCACCCATAAATTCTTGAGTTTTTTTTTTTTCGGTCTCGGACGGACTCTGTTTTAAACAAATTAACACATATGGAAATGTATATTATAAATAAATCTATATATATATATTAAAAAAAAAAAACTTCAGTTTCTAAACAATTAACACGTTTATGTTATTTTTGTTAAATCGGTAAAAATCTTCATCATTAAGTAAAAGTATACATGAAATGATTTATATCATAATTTTACATTGATTATACACCAAAATATAATAGTACAAAATGTCTGTATCATTAATTATATCATTGATCTCCAGTGGTACTTTTTTTAAGGGTTATTATTAGTTATAGACGGCTGGATTCGATTTTTTCAGATTTCTCGAAATAAGCTCAAATATCAGAGAGACTGTTTTCCTCAAGTTTCGAATTCCCGATTTTTTACGTTGACCCCTAGTAACAACCGCAAGCTGATTGACTAAAAGTTGTATGGATAAATAAACTTCAAATAGAGGGCATAGCTTCTTCCCTTGACATTTGACAAGTTTACACAATTATTATTTTGCCAAAAAAAAAAAAGCAGCCGGGTTGCTCCCCTCTCTCTCTCTCTCCCCCACAAAAGGATTATGTAGGCATGAAAATCAATCCTAGCTAAAGAAGGCAAACAAAAAAAAAGTTGAGGACGTCAGATGAGTACGGACGGAGCACCACTTACAAACTCTTCTTCTTCTACTACTTCTCTGAAACAATTTGCGGGTACAGCCCCATCACATGCTCAGGCATGAAGTCATGTCTCGTCAGTATCCCAACTATTGGAGGCCGCTGCAGTAAAATCAATCAATTAATGCCTCTTATAGCATAACTCAATCTTACACAAATGGAGAAAAAATTCCTAATTGCCATCTTATTAGAAATTAATAACAAATTAACCCTTCCATAAAAAGAATAAACAATTTTACCCTGGCTGCTGTTGTCAACCACAACTATAAACAATGTGGCTGCGGTATGAGACTGCAACTTATATTTTAAACGAGTTAATAGAGATTAATCATGTTAATGGTGGACGTTATGTCGTTGACCGTGTCCATCATGATAGTTACGGTTTCCAACAACTATCGTAATGGCTGCGGCGAGAAGCCATCAGCATGGCAACGGTTTCCAACAATAGCCATCATCTTGTTGGAAATCGCAACCATACATGAACACGGTCAACGACACCGTGTCCATTATTAACAGGGTTAATAGCGATTAACCTTGTTAAATATAGGCTGCAATCTCATATTGCAGCCACATTATTTATGGCTGCAGTTGTGAACCGTAGCCAATGGTAAAATTGTAATTCTTTTAATGGGATTGGTTTTTTTAAGGTAGAATTTGGAAATTTTTTCATATATGGATGAAGAGAGGATAGAGAAATACCCCTGGAGTTTTAGGGACAACAAGGAGATGCCTCAATCCGAGTTCGCGGAAGAGAATCGCAGCTTTGGCAAGTGACATGGTCTCAATGACTGTATAAGGCGATGCATTGGTAATAGGATGGAGATCAACATACATTTCCATCTCTTCCTCACTTATATACACATCCTCAAGCTTCACCCCTCTCCCCAACCCTGCTTTTGCAAAATCATGAGCCTTGAATGTTTTGATCACTTCCGGTCCAGTAACCACCCTCTCTTTCGTGAACTTCTTCTCCTTGAGCAGCACCAGCAGATGCGACCTCAGCACTAGCCCGCACAGCTCGGGCGCTTCCGACAATGGAGGCTCGTCAACCACAGGGAATCCATTATGGTTTGTGAACTTCAACGCATGCATTATGTTACTCACTTTGTCAACACCGGAGAATGTGATGAGAGGACCTGCTACTACGTCACTAGCTACTAAATGCCTCATGTATGGCTCCGCGTGTGCTTCCATGTATGGCAACCCCTTCATCTCGACAATCTGATCGTACACTCCTTTGTTGAAGCTGTCTGCTACTGTTTTGGAGATTAGTAGCACTAGCATCACCAGGGGAAGCATCAGTAAGTTGTTGGTCAGCTCTAGAAGGATCACACATAGAGATACTGTCATTCTCATCGTCCCACCTAGAAACGAAGCTGCTCCTAGTAGAGCAAACAGCCCTAAGTCGAGTCCTGATAATGACCCCAGGAGTGTCCCAAGAAGCCGCCCGTAAGAGGCCCCTGCAAATATATAGATAATAAGCTTGTAAGTGAGTCAAACTACTCGAGATCATCTTGATCAAGCTCAGACGAGTTCGAGTAAGCCAAAACTGGACTTGTTAATAATAAGACATGCGTCTTAACCATCTGTCTCACAAGTCCGAACTTGTGAGTGAAAGCATTTAGCACACTCTTATGCGCTCTGATACTATGTTAATAATAAGACGTGCACCTTAAACAACTGTTTTATTAGTCTGAACTTGTGGGTGAAAGCATTCAGCATACTCTTATACTACATATTAAGAGGACTCACCTGCAAGTATTACAGGGATGAAAAGGCCTGAGGGGATTGCGATTCCGTAAGTGATGATCCCCAGGAAATATACGGCGGCGAAGAAGATGATTAGGGTTGAGAGATGGAATTCCTTCTCAGTGCTTGAGCTAAGCAAGTTTCTGATGGCATCATCGTTGGTGTTTAAGAGGAGGGAAGCAAGGTCATTGTAATGGTTAGGGGGACACTGGAAGTTCTTGAAGTTTCCTCCACGGCCGATGGTGGGGCATTCTTCTTCCAAGAAGGAAGGGCAAGGTGTGCAAGGCATGAGCCAGGGGAGTCCATAGCTGCAACATGATGTCAGCAGGGAAATGATCATCACAAGCACCACTTTGAACATTGGACCTCTCCTGGAATAATGATAGATTAAGTTAGTCATTTAATCAGATAAGGCATCAACACCTTTACATTAGCAGATAGAAAACAAAATGTACATCAAGAAGAAGAACAAACATTCTTAGCAGAATGTCATGTCCCATTTCTAAACATACTAAGAAGACAGCTAAAATCTTTGGTATGTTGGAGTTGTTTCTTACTCATTTATGATGCTATAAGTACGAAGAACTTTGTCAACAAAATAGTTGTAAAGGCTTCCAAAAATGCCTCCAATGACACCAAGGAACATGACTGCAAGAAGATCAGGAGTGGTGTAGGATGTTGGTGCTGAATTGACATCAAACATGATGAGACCTCCTTGACCGAATAGCCCACAGCTTCCTGTCCCACATAGTTTAAGGAAACCTCTCAGCACCACTGCTACCACTGCTGTTGTAAAGAATGTCCTCCACAGAAGAGCACTTCTCCACCTGATTCATCCCAATCCATCAAAATCATTAATTCATTCATTCATTCATTATCAATGAAGAAGAAATAGTTTAGTAAATAAATTACCATGAAGCTGCTTCCTCAAGTGCAAACAACACCCCACCAACAGGAGCACGGAAAGCAGCTGCAACACCAGCAGCAGCACCACACGTGATGAGATCACGCCTATCACGATCATTCTTAAAGTATCTCAGCCATCTCCATGTCAAGTGGTACTTCTTCGAACCTCCCTGCCCAAGCAAATTCGCTATACATGCACCTGTATGCACCATTGGCCCTTCCTTACCCACTACAAATCCAGCTGCCACCCCAAATATCGACCCAAATATCTGCCCCCCAATTCACACATAACATTAATACACCATTGCCTCAATTTTGGAAAAATTCTTGTGTAGGCTTGCTAATATAAACATGACAAGTTTCTTATGCTCCCACTATTCTAGGGTTCATTCTTAGGGTTTTAGAAGAAAAAAAACCACCACTACAGTATGACACTTGTCATATTTGTATCGGTTTGGTGTAAACACCAAGCATACACAAGAATTGCCCAAATTTGGGTCATTCATTTTACAATTACACCACTGACCTTAACAAACAGGGTGCTTGGAGCAAGTATAGAATGAGCATCTATACCATTCAAATATGCCTTCACCTCAGGAATCCCAGACCCAGCAGCTGCAGGTGCAACAAAAGCACACAGCACTGCAGCACCAATAGCCAATACTACATTGCAACTTGCATATGCTACAAATGCCTGAAAATACCTGCATCCTCCCATCCCAGTTTTTTACATTTATTAATACAAGATAAATAATGCAATCCTCTTTCTCTTATTGTTTGCTGCAAAAAGGCCTTACTTTTCTTCAAGCATAAGATTGCCAGTGAGCAAGAGCTTGAATCCAGCAATATTCTCAACAGCAAGGTTATTGAAAAACCCAACCAGCCCCGTGGCCAAACCGATAAGTAGCGCAAGAGTCCACTTGCAAAATATGTATTGATATATCTCACTCTTCTTTCTCGACCTCCAGTCCTGCTTAAATAGATCATTCTCTACCATCCTGCAATAATAAGAGTTTATTTACTCTATAAATATTCTAGCAGCAGCAACTAAAAAAAAAAGACTTTACTACTTCGTATGTATATGTATGCATCCCTTTAGACCATTATATCAATCGCAAACCGCAGTTAATCCACAATTCACATCCAGTAACTAACAAATCATTCAAGTTGAATCTGGGCTTTTGTTTCTTCCTATGACAAAATCAACATTTTTTGTTTTTGCTCACGTTAAACAAAACAACAGATTACGAAACAGGACAAGATTTAAAATAATTAAAACAGAACAGGAGAGAAGAGACAAAACATGTTGTTTCAGACAGACATAACCAGGAAGAAGCTCATCTAGTGTCGGATGGGTCTGCATTTTCTTCGTTGATTGAAAATTGAAAGAAGAAAAATTGAATTCTGAATGAGAATTAGGAGACAGATCATGCAACATACTCATAATCAAGGCTCTCAATGGAGCAAACATTGGCCCCAACAATGGCTATCTGGGAGGTGGTATTGATCCTGTTCTTCTGCAGCAGCAATGATTCCTTGAGAGACGACGCATCGCAGCCTTCAATGTCGATGTCGTTCTGAACTCTCTCCGGCTCCGCCATCGCCGTTCGCGAGAAGTGGGAAATGTGAATCCTATTCTGACAATGCCAGTAGATGAAAATGATGAAGAAAATGGATTTGCTTGCCTTTTCTTTTCTTTCACTTCATCATCAGTAAATAAATAAGTGAATTTTAATTATTAGGAGGCTTTTGATTGGATCCTAGGCCTCTTCACATGCCATGTATGGCATGCAAAACTTATGGAAGGTTGATTGCCCAAAAAAATAATAAAATTATGGAAGGTTTGTGGATCATTGATTGACATTCATTTTTTTAGTAATTCATTATTCATTAATTGACATCAGTACACTGCATTATATTGCTCTAACAGGAAGCGATGTCTTTTTTTTTTTTTTTACGTAGACTGCTCCAGTGATCACCGCCCCGTGTTTGGCGCCCCCACCTTACCTTAAATTTCAAAGATAATAATTAATAATAAATGTTAGAACGTGAAAATCGAGTCATGGCCTCATGGGTACTTCACTTAAATTACTTTGGATAGATGATGTATTGATATTGATTTTTTTAATATTCCATTTAGCAACATAACATTATAAATTTCTTCAATCCTAAAAAGGGTTAGAATATGTTAATGTTGAAATATAAAGATTAAATCACGTATTTACCTATCATCTTAAGATTTTAGGTGATGGGTTCGATCACAGCCGTTAGGCCCATTAACAGCGAGGAAACGGCAAATAGGCCCGGTGTGCCCGGAACGAAGGCCAAGATGGTCCAGACAAAGGGTCCCGACGAAGGGAGTCCCGATGGTGAAAGGTCCCGACAGAGTCGGTCCCGATAGACGAGCTGGAAGCTCACGATGAGAAGCCTCTAAGTAGGCCCCGATAGGGATGGGCACTGAACCGGTTCAGGCCGAACCGGTTCCGGACCGGACCGGAACTGTTTTAAACGGTCCGGTCCAATAATAACTAGGGTTTTTTTTTGGCTTAGGTTGGTCTAAAAAAAACTGGACTGGTTTGAACCGGTCCAGAACCGGTCCAGAACCGGTTTTGGACTGTTTTTTTAAAAAAAACAAGTTCTGGACCGGTTTTGTATGTCGGACCGGTTTTATCAATAAAAATCGGTCCAAAACCAGTCAAAACCAGTCAGAAACCGGTCAGAAACCGGTCAAAAACCGGATTTTTTAAAAAAAAAGAAAAATCTCGGTCAAAACGTTTTTTTTTTTTTTTTTTACTAAAAAGCGGTTCAAAACCGGTCCGGTCCGGACTGGTTTATTGGACTGGTTTGGTATACCCCTTGGACTGGTTCCAATTTAGGGGTTATAAACCAGTCCAATTTGGACCGGTTCACTCCGAACCGGTTCCAAACGGTCCGGTTCCAGACCAGTTCCGAACCAGTCCGGCCGGACCGGTTTTTATGCCCAAGCCTAGGCCCCGATGACGAATCCCTGAGAAGAATAGACCCTGTCACGATGACGAGGGGCCCCGAGCGGTGACACAACGAGATAACTCTGGAGTCCCCGACGGGAGTCGGGACTCGTTATCAGAGGATAAGGCCGGGATACGCGGGGCGTGGTCAAGATACGCGGAACGTGGTTAAGATACACGGAGCGTGGCCGAGATACGCGGGGCGTGGCCAAGATACAAAAGATCATGGCCTAGATAGGCGGGATCACATCCGAGATATGTGGGATACGGGCTAACCACCCCCAACTGTTCACCAGGTACCTGAGGCATCTCTTCGCCTATAAAAGGGCAAGAGATCACCTCAGATGACTTACGTTAAATTCAATACACTTTGAGATTACTGCTTGCCAGTTATACGAGACACTCATTTAAGCATCGGAGAGGGATTCTGGGTCACCGCCCGGTCTATCCCCTCTTGCAGGATTATGTGGAGCAAAGGAGCTAGGATTGCCGTCAAAGTCCGTACCGGAGTTCCACCGTGATCCAACATTGGCGCCGTCTGTGGGAAACAAACAAAAAGCTGATATACCTTCTACTCGATCAATGGCGGCTGACAAGCACAGAAGACAGGGACAATCCGGTGGTTCCCGTCACCCCGCTGCAACAAATCTGGATTCAGTACCGGGACAAGAGGAAAACCAGAACCATCCCCCGGCCGAGCTCTCCCAGACAGGGGGGCACAACGGAGATCCCGAAGATATTGCTCCTCAGCACCAGGGCAATAGGGGGCAGGAGGCTCCCCCAGCTACAGACTTGACAAGGGCCGTGGCGGAAGCCATGCCCATGTTTCTAGCGGCCGTAGAGGCTCTCTTGGATCGGAGAGAGGCTGCGAGGAGGCAGGAGGAGATGCCCCCGTTGGAGGAAGTGGCCCCGCCAACAGAGGGTCGGAACGCACAGGAAGCCCCGCCCCGAGGCCAGGACAGAGGTAGGGCAACCGGTCAGCCAGAGAGGTTCGTGGTTGATGGACCGGGACCAGTGCAGCACAGGACCATTCCCCTGAATGGTCCCATCACCCCCGATCTGGTGGTAAAAATCGTGAACATCTGTATGGGAGAACAGAAGCCGCAGGTGTCGGAGCTAAAGGATCGATCCACTCATCCCTTCGTCCCCCGACTCATTGACACCCTAGCCCCGCCTGGGCTAGGCATCCCCACGATAAAGGAGTATGATGGCGAAGGAGATCCAGTTCGCCATGTCCAGAAGCACCTCATGGCGTGTCTGGGAAGAGTCCCGAGTGAAGACATAGTGTGTACGCTGTTCCCGAACACACTTGGAGAAAGAGCCCTGACCTGGTTCTTTAGTCTGCCCCCAGGCTGCATCACTTGCTGGGCAGACATGCACGACCGATTCATTCAGCAGTACCAGGGTCGAAGGCGTTTATTGAAGAGCGTGAGGTCCCTGACCCAGGTGGTGCAAAGGCCCGACGAATCACTGGCGCACTATTACCAGCGGTACACAGCCAGCGTAGCAGAGATAGACGAGGAAATCTCAGAGGGCGAAACCATCCGTACCTTCATTCGGAACCTGACAGCCCCCTATGGCTCCGACTTGATGCACAGCGTGGCTGAAAAAGCTGTGTGGAATAAGGAGGCATTACAGAAGAGGGTGGAACGACAGATCGATGTCCAGGAGTCGAAGATAGCCGCGGGAGAACTGGAGCCCCCAAAGTCGAACAAAGGGAAGCAGTCGGTTAAACCTTTCGACGATCGTAAGTCAAAGGGTAAACCCGACAGTAGCAAGAATCGAGGCCGTCCGGATCGGAGGGACGATAGGCGTTCTTCAAGGAAAGATAAGCGGGAGGATCTTGACATTCCTCTCAACTGCTCCATGGCGGAGGTGCTGACAGTCATGGAACGACAAGGTATCTCCAGGTACCCCCCCCCCCCCCCCCCCCGAAGAAAGATGGAGAATTCTTGGGATCCCGCACGGATCGCTACTGTCGATTTCACCGCGCAAATGGTCACGACACCAATCACTGTCGGGAACTGAAGAAGGAGATTGAAAAGCTAATCCAGAAGGGGAAGCTCAAGGAATTCGTCGGGGATAAGCGGTGTCGATCCCGCTCTCGGTCCCGATCGCGGTCCCGTTCCCGATCCCGCGATCGGTCCCCAAAAAAGAAGAGAACTGATCCAGAGTCATCCGGTGCTCGCAAGGAGAGACGAGTTATCAACGTGATTCATGGAGGATTTGCTGCTGGAGGTGATACCTCATCCGCCCGAGAGGTCTATGCCTCTAGAATCCCTACGGCGGTGGTACTGGGTAAGAGGTCCCGATCTTGGACCTTGAAAGAAGAGATGGTAATCTCCTTCTCGTCGGAAGACCTCATAGGCGT
The DNA here is from genome assembly GCA_036873135.1 of Clarkia xantiana subsp. parviflora. Lineage (NCBI taxonomy): Eukaryota > Viridiplantae > Streptophyta > Magnoliopsida > Myrtales > Onagraceae > Clarkia > Clarkia xantiana. The sequence continues at coordinate 11,021,837 of JAPTYO010000004.1, forward strand.
GGAGACTCCGCACGACGATGCCTTGGTGGTAACCTTGGATGTAGACGGGTTCGAAATGAAGAGAATTCTAATCGATGGAGGAAGCTCCTCCGACATTCTATTTATGGACGCGCTGGAAGCTATGGGGAAGACAAAGAAAGATCTGAAGGAGGCAAACTTCCCGATGGTCGGGTTCTCTGGCTCAACCTCCTATCCGCTAGGAGTAATCACCTTACCAGTGGAGTTTGGTAGCGGGTGGAAATCAGAAAGGAGGAACGTGGAATTTGTCGTGGTTGATTCAGCGGGGACCTACAACGCGATTATCGGGAGAACCACCATTAATCCCCTGATGGCGGTTGCCTCGATTGTGCACCAGAAGATGAAGTTCCCGACCGACCACGGAGTCGGAGAGATCAAGGGCGACCAGGTGGCTTCCCGAAAATGCTATGTTAATGCCACCCGGAGGAGGAGACGAGAGGCCATGACTGTCCTGCAGACAGATACAGATCCTAGAGAGGAGTTCGGGCGCCCCACCCCCGTAGAAGATTTAAGAGAAGTCGAGATTGACGGACCTCAGCGGAAGGTGAAAATCGGGTCTGCCTTGACCGAGAAAACAGCCCGAGAATTGATTGAGTTGCTGAAGGAGTTTAAGGAGCTGTTTGCTTGGTCCCCGAGCGACATGCCAGGAATCAGCCCCGATGTGATCGTACACGAGCTGAAGATAGACCCCGCAATCAAGCCCATTACGCAGAAAAGGCGTCCGATGGGCACGGATAAGAAGATCGCGATCCAACAGGAGGTTGGCAGGTTGCTCGACGCTGGGTTTATTAAAGAACTCCGATTCCAAACTTGGGTTGCCAATCCGGTGCTGGTGAAGAAGACTAACGGGAAATGGCGGATGTGCGTGGATTTCCGCGACCTGAACAAGGCTTGCCCGAAGGACTGTTACCCCCTCCCGAGAATCGACCAGCTGGTGGATGCTACATCGGGACATGAGCTGTTGAGTTTCATGGATGCGTATTCAGGCTACAACCAGATCAAAATGGCCAAGGAAGACGCTCCCCACACAGCGTTCTACGCAGATAGTGACATCTACCACTACGATGTCATGCCTTTCGGGTTGATCAATGCTGGGGCAACCTACCAGCGGATGGTGAACAAGCTGTTCGGAGATATGCTGGGGGAAACCATGGAGGCTTACGTGGATGATATGCTGGTGAAGTCCCGACAAACCGAGGATCATGTGCACAACCTAACCATGGCGTTTGAGCGGATGAGGCTTCATCAAGTTCGTTTAAACCCGACGAAATGCGCCTTCGGAGTCCACTCCGGGAAATTCTTGGGCTTTATGGTAAGCCAGAGAGGAATTGAGGTGAATCCCGAGAAGCTGAGGGCGATCGAGGAGATGCAATCTCCGATAAACCATCGGGAGGTACAAGTGCTGAATGGCCGACTAGCTGCAATGAATCGCTTCTTGTCCAAAGCCAGCGACCGATCAATGTCGTTTTTTGAAGTCCTGAGGGCCAACAAGAAATTTGAATGGACCGCCAAGTGTGAAGAGGCGTTCCAAGCACTCAAGCAGCACCTTCGCACCCTCCCGCCGTTGGCGAAACCGGTTCCAGGCGAGCCGCTCTACCTTTATTTGGCTGTTTCTGAATTTGCCATTAGCTCTGTGTTAGTAAAGATTGTCGAGGGTAATCAAGTCCCCGTCTATTATGTAAGCAAGGCGTTTGCCAAGTCTGAATTAAACTACCCCGCCGTTGAAAAGTACCTCTTTGCGTTGATTATTACTGCTCGGAAGCTAAGGCCTTATTTCCACGCACACGAGATTACTGTGCTGACGAACCAGCCTTTGAAGCATTTTTTGAACCGACCGGATGCGTCGGGAAGATTAGTAAAGTGGGCAGTAGAGCTTAGTGAGTTTCGAATACACTTTGCTCCAAGAACGGCCATCAAAGGCCAGGCATTGGCGGATTTTATAGCAGAATCTACAGCCCCCGATCTAGAAGAAGCGGGCCCTGTAGAGGGGGCAACCATGGAGGTCCCAATAGAAGAACAACCAGAGAGGGCAGAGCAATCAGAACATCCAAACAAGGAAAATACCTGGGAGATGTACACAGATGGCTCCGCGAGTTCGGACGGATCAGGAGCGGGCTTCTTGTTGATACCACCGGGCGAAGGTGAACCGCTCCGATACGCCTTGGCTTTAACATTCAATGCCACAAACAACGAAGCGGAGTATGAAGCTCTTATCACGGGCCTGAAAATTGCTAAAGGCACTGGAGTCGATCACTTGAGAGTGAAGTGTGACGCGGCTTTAATCGTAAACCGGGTTCAAGGGCGATACGAAGCGAGGAGTCCGATAATGAAGAAATACTTACGCGAGGTGCAAGCCCTGAAGGAGAGTTTTAAAAGCTTCGATATCGAGGCGATCCCGAGGGAGGAAAACGTAGAGGCAGACGCCCTGAGCAAATTTGCCCTGGGGGCACCCTTGGAAGAAAATCGGAAGGTGCACTTCTTGGAGAAGGTGATCTTATCGACCATCGACCCGACGCAGGTGTGCACCATTGAGGCAAAATCGGAGGAGGAGCCCACTTGGATGACCCTGATAGTCGCGTACCTGACTACGGGGGCAGTCCCCAATGATAAGGTAGCAGCAGACAGGCTATGTCGGATCGCGTCTAATTATGTGATGCTGGACAATCAGCTATACAAGAAGGGCTGGTTCTCGACTCCGTACTTGAAGTGTGTGGCAGAACCCGACACCAATCGAATCCTGAAGGAAATGCATGAAGGGGTCGCGGCTTGTCATGAAGGGGCCCGATCCATTATGAGGAAGGTGTTGAACTTGGGCTATTATTGGCCCACGATGAGCAAGGAAGCAACGGCGTTGGTCCGATCCTGTGACGCGTGCCAGAGGTACGCCCCGAGTATCGTGGCTCCGGCCGCTAATCTGACACCCATCAAGAGCGCTTGGCCTTTCGCGCAGTGGGGCATCGACTTGGTGGGACCTCTTCCACAAGCACAAGGTCAATGTAAGTATTTACTTGTAGCAATCGATTATTTTTCGAAATGGATAGAGGCGAAGGCATTGGCCAGAACGACGGGGAACCAGATCGTCAAGTTCCTCCAGACCCACATCGTGTCCAGATACGGAATTCCTAAGGTGGTGATCAGCGACAATGGTCCACCGTTTAACGGCTCTCAGGTGAGGGAGTATCTGGAAGAGCTGAACATCGAGCATCGGACTGCTTCCGTACGCCACGCTCAGACTAATGGCCAGGTGGAATCAGCCAACAAAATCGTGATGGATGGCCTGAAGAAGAGGGTCTACGCCTTGAAAGGCAAGTGGCTGAACGAACTGGAAAACGTGCTTTGGGCTGTTAGAACGACACTCAAACGATCAACAGGGGAGACTCTGTTTGGCCTAATTTATGGCACGGAAGCTGTCGCCCCCGTGGAGGTAGCTGTGGCGTCCCATCGGATGAGATATTACGAGCCTCTGACGAACGATGAAATGAGACGTCTGGACTTGGACTTACTCGAAGAGAAGAGGCGGGAAGCCGATGAAGTCCAAGCTCGAATGCGTTTGGCGACAGCCAGGTATTATAATCGGCGAGTGAAGTCCCGACAGTTCTTCGTCGGGGAGCTGGTTTGGCGTCGCAACGAGTTCACCCTTTTGGATCGAATCAACAAGATGTCACCAAAATGGGAAGGACCTTATAAGGTCGTAGGGATGCCAGCTCCAAATGCGTACAAGTTGGAAGACCTCGATGGCAGAGCGTTAAAGCATTCTTTTAGTGGCGAACACTTGAAGAAACACCATGCTTGAAGAAAGTCGCCTTAAGTGGTGCCCGATAAAGTCGCCTTAAGTGGTGCCCGATGTAAAATCGCCTTAAGTGGTGTATGTTGTTTATCGTTTAATTCGATGTAAGCCAATTTTGTGTTGTCAATAAATAAAGAGGTTGCTTCCAATCTGAGTTATCCTTAGATTTATGCTAAGTGTCAAAGTCTCCTTGAGTGGTGCACGAGAAAAGTCGCCTTGAGTGGTGCACGAGAAAAGTCGCCTTGAGTGGTGCACGATCCTTAGATTTATTCTAAGTATAAAAAAGTCGCCTTAAGTGGTGCACGATATAAAGTCGCCTTGAGTGGTGCACGATCCTTAGATTTATTCTAAGTATCAAAAAGTCGCCTTAAGTGGTGCACGATATAAAGTCGCCTTGAGTGGTGCACGATCCTTAGATTTATTCTAAGTATCAAAAAGTCGCCTTAAGTGGTGCACGATATAAAGTCGCCTTGAGTGGTGCACGAGAAAAGTCGCCTTAAGTGGTGCACAAGAAAAGTCGCCTTGAGTGGTGCACGAGAAAAGTCGCCTTCAGTGGTGCACGATACTAAGTCGCCTTAAGTGGGGCAGGTCGAAAAGTCGCCTTAAGTGGTGCACGATATTAAGTCGCCTTGAGTGGCACAGGTTGAAAAGTCGCCTTAAGTGGTGCACGATATTAAGTCGTCTTAAGTGATGCATGAGAAAAGTCGCCTTAAGTGGTGCACGAGATTAAGTCGTCTTAAGTGATGCACGGGATTAAGTCGTCTTAAGTGATGCATGATTCTTAGATTTATTCTGAGTATTGAAAAGATGCCTTAAGTGGTGCATGATGGTAAGTCACCTTAAGTGGTGCAAGTTATTAAATCGTCTTAAACGATGTATGAGAATATCTTAAGTATCGAGGTTTCGACTTGAGAAAGTATAATAAAGCCACTGGGAGAAGTGCAGTGAAAGAATCAGAACTAAGAAAGTCTGATATTAATAGGGCTCGAAGGCCCGATGATTACAAAAGGAGGAGAATACAAAGACTCTAGCGATAAGCAGTTAGGCCTAATCCTTGTTAGCGACATCAACGGGAACAGGGTCCACAAGGTCTGGGGCAGAAGGCTCCACAGGGTCAGCCGTTGGAGGATTGGCTATCGGGGTCATGGGATCGAGGAGTTTCCGATGAAGAAGTAGCTCCTCTTCACTCTGAACTTGTGGTATGCATTTCCGGCCTTGAGCATCGGCTTCTCTGGTGGAAATGATACATCCTTCACGGAGAGCTGCATCATAAGCAGTGCTGAAAATTTCGTTCAGAACATAGTCGAAGTTGAAAGGCTTCCTTCCCTCGAAACCAGATCCACTGTCTGAAATCAGCCATTGAAAGGGACGTTAGGTTTTTCCGGAAAATTACAATCAAACTAAGCAAAGATGAAGGCGAACAATAGAGAAGAAACCCTTACCTGACACGATAATTGGAGGCTGGAAGAATGAACCTGACATTGCCAGAAAGATGGCCGAAGAAACACTAAGGTCTCAAGAGTTGCAGTAAGCTTTCGAAAATTTGTAGATGATAAGAGGAAACTGTACCCTGGGTGAGGTTTTTATAGACGAAGAGGACAGTCGAATGGGCGCTTTAATCTGAACCGTCGAAGTTGAAGAGTTCTAATCGGGACCGTTGAGATGAAACGGGCAGGATGGTAGCAGGTGCAATGATGAAATAGCCTGAAAAGCACATTTCGGAAAAAGCAGACACAGAGAATCAGGCACGGGTACAGATGACGTCACTTCACTATCTGCTGCATTTAATGAAGGGATTAAGTACCTTTTCATACCACTTCTTTGCACAGAATCCACTTTTGGTACCACTTCTATTTTTTTGTATACTTTTGGTACCAATTCTTTCAATTTTGTATCCTTTTGGTACCACCGTTAACTTTCAGTCCAAATTGACCGCTAAGTGTCATGTGCCATGCACGTGACCGCCCTAAACTTTTGAATTTGTTTCAATTTAGTCCATCTAATGCATCCCTGACTTTGAATTTTGTTCGATTTGGAAATTTTAGGGCTAAATTGAACAAATTAAAAGTTAGGGATCCATTAGATGGACTAAATTGAAACAAATTCAAAAGTTTAGGGCGGTCACGTGCATGGCACATGACACTTAACGGCCAATTTGGACGAAAAGTTAACGGTGGTACCAAAAAGATACAAATTTGAAAGAATTGGTACCAAAAGTATACAAAAAAATAGAAGTGGTACCAAAAGTGGATTATGTGCAAAGAAGTGGTATGAAAATGTACTTAATCCCTTTAATGAACTGGGGAATCGAGGAGTCCCCTCGGATTTGACAGTTATCCACAAGGCATCGAGGAAACGTGAAGGAGAAGACTAGTATTGAGTGACTGTGCCAAGGGAAAGCTTCCCGATTCCAATATCGGGAGGTCGGGAGTTGAAAGACACGACGAACTAAAAGTCCCTCATGTCTTGGGGGCAAATGATGGGTTCGATCACAGCCGTTAGCCCATTAACAGCGAGGAAACGGCAAATAGGCCCGGTGGGCCCGGAACGAAGGCCAAGATGGTCCAGACAAAGGGTCCCGACGAAGGGAGTCCCGATGGTGAAAGGTCCCGACAGAGTCGGTCCCGATAGACGAGCTGGAAGCTCCCGATGAGAAGCCTCTAAGTAGGCCCCGATGACGAATCCCTGAGAAGAATAGGCCCTGTCACGATGACGAGGGGCCCCGAGCGGTGACACAACGAGATAACTCTGGAGTCCCCGACGGGAGTCAGGACTCGTTATCAGAGGATAAGGCCGGGATACGCGGGGCGTGGTCAAGATACGCGGAACGTGGTTAAGATACACGGAGCGTGGCCGAGATACGCGGGGCGTGGCCAAGATACACAAGATCATGGCCTAGATAGGCGGGATCACATCCGAGATATGCGGGATACGGGCTAACCACCCCCAACGGTTCACCAGGTACCTGAGGCATCTCTTCGCCTATAAAAGGGCAAGAGATCACCTCAGATGACTTACGTTAAATTCAATACACTTTGAGATTACTGCTTGCCAGTTATACGAGACACTCATTTAAGCATCGGAGAGGGATTCTGGGTCACCGCCCGGTCTATCCCCTCTTGCAGGATTACGTGGAGCAAAGCAGCTAGGATTGCCGTCAAAGTCCGTACCGGAGTTCCACCGTGATCCAACATTAGGATAGTTGGTTAAATAATAATTTTTTTGGTTAAATAATTAGTTTAAACTTTTTCATGGTATCAGAGCGCGCAAGTTCGAATATATGCAGTGCCGAGTTTAAACCCCCTGCACTACCCTCATTCTCTTGCCAGTTGATGCGGGCGTAAGTGAGCGATTCCGGCTCCGGACTTTGAAATGTCGGGTTTTGGCGCACAACTAGAGTTTTTCTTGTGAAAACGGCGATCTAACCAATATTCATCACTACGTCATGGAATACTTTGTTTTTTGGCCAAATTCCTTCGTTTAGAGGGTAAAATTTGCAGTTTTGTGTTTTTTTTTTCTCTTTGAAATTTTCGTTTTATTTGGAACATTGTTATTAATTTTGGAATTAATAGAGTTTTTCAGTGGAAACGGCGGTCTGACCAATTTTCTTTTTGCAATTATCGTTTTATTTGGAACTTTGTTTTTCTTTATATTATTTTAACTATGTTAGTTGTCATTTACATTTAGTTGAATTATTAATGAAAAAAACGAGGTTTTCCTCAACCCTGCGTCAAAATTTTTATATTCTTTGAATTAACGAACTTTTGCACTTCCTATCCCCATCATGCTGCATCACCAGTGGTCCCAATTGATTGATCGTCGGCGCGAGTGCAACTTTTTTGTGCTAGTGTTTCCTACCTCGTCTCGATTCACCTCCCTTGCTGCTTTGGTTTTCTATGGGTCTCTCGATTGGCACACGCTTACAGAACTGGCATGCTTTTTATTGTTTTGATAAGTTAATCGATTAAAGTATTGTCATTTATCTGCCTTCTCTGGACACCCTATGGCCATTTACACGATCATTTATTTCCCTTGTTTGTTTATGATATTTCCTTGCTGTCTACTTTCTAGATAGTTGATGTTTTTAAGCATTTGTCAATTATGTGTCTTGAATTTGGATTTATCCATCTATCACGATTGACACATATGCTAGCCCCGACGACATATCCTTGTGTGATTAAATAATATAATCGCATCCTTTAAAAAAAGTATAAAAAAATATAACTATCAATGGAAAAAAAAAGAGATAAGTTAATGTTGTATGAACTATGAAGTTTGGATTACTTAACAAACTTATTCGTTTGAAAAACTTATTAACTTATTGCATTAAATTATGATAATGATTTCGGGAAAAAAAAATTATGATAACATTGATATAAAAAGAGAAACACATACTTTCTTATGTATTATTTATTTATCTATTATTTTTAATAAGCAGTTTGGGCGGATAAAGCGTAAAAGATCAAATTATTTAATAATTATATTTAAAATCCTTTAGAGTTAATACGGGTAAATCGTTCACCAAACACAATAGAGTTTTTTAAAAATATAATTCTTAAAACTCTATTTGTGTGGGTGAACGGTTTGACTAGATTAACACTCATAGAGTTTTTAAAATTAAATTTTAAAAAAACTCTATTGTGTTTGGTGAACGATTTACCCGTATTCACCCAATACAATAGGGCTTTAGAAAAAAAAAACGTAAAATACGTTAATAATTTAAATAAAACATAAAAAAATTTGAAAAAAAGAAGCAAAAAGTGGGAAAAAAAAACGAAAATAAAGCAAAAACTACATCTTGCTGAAAAAAAAAATGTAAATCGGCAAAAATGTGCCGGAAATAATTACCGACCAAGGGTCTTTAACTATTTACAAAATAAAATTTCACGGGACATTTTTCAAATTGGTTTTTATTTTGGGTAATTTGATAAAAAAAAAAAAATCTAAAAGAATGCACAAAAATATTTCATGTGGGCTTGATGCGGGGCTTTCTGATAAGTAGGCTTGTTACCTTCAAATTATCTCTCTCTACAGTTTCATCGACTATATATATATACGATAGCTTGCCTGTATGCCTTATCTGTCCAGTCTCTTCACTGTTTTCTTTCTTTCTCTGTGCACTTGGAGGTAGATTCATTACAATGTCAATGGCTACACTTAGTTGTCCTCCCTCGTTATCCCACCACAAAACCCTAAACCCTCTTTCTCCTCCTCCACAGCCTAAACCCTTGTTGTTTCTAACCCCACACACGACCAACAGAATCAACTCTAGGCCGACGAGGACGCAACTCAACGGCGGAGGGTCTCGATTGGGAGTAGCGACTATGGCCGTGGATGGGAACTACTCGGCGAAGAGGAGCAGCAGCAGTGAGGCCAGGGAGACGATTATGCTCCCTGGCTGCGATTACAACCATTGGCTCATTGTCATGGAGTTCCCGAAGGATCCTGCTCCCACCAGGGACCAGATGATTGATACTTATCTCAACACTCTCGCTACTGTCCTCGGAAGGTAGTATTTTATCCATATCTTTCTTTAATTTAGGGTTTAGGGTTTATTTATTGTGATGCCAGCTTGTATTATGTTCTTGCTACAATCCAAGAGTAGAAATGAATTCATACTACGCAGCAATCGACTGTATATTGTACAATCATTGATTTGATTTGATTGCGGGATCACTATTGTTTCTCTTCTTATAGATTGAATATCAACATTGCCTAGTTAGTTGCCTTGTACTTTGACTAGTGTAAAATATCATTATCATTATCATTAGCTATGTAGATTGTAGATAGATATCCTGTACTATTATTTCTTAGAGAGAAGCTCTGTTTTGCTGTGAATTCCTACTAAAAGTCAGTTCAGAAACTTGTTTTGGCCATCATTATCTCATATTTATGATATTGGCAGCATGGAAGAGGCAAAGAAGAATTTGTATGCATTTAGTACAACTACCTACACCGGATTTCAGTGCACCGTTGATGAAGCTACGTCTGAGAAATTCAAGGGTAACTTAACCCAACTCTCTCTAATATAGATTTAGGATAAGGTTTTCTGAAATGTTTGTTTGTTTTTAAATTATTATATTATTATTCCATCTTTTGCAGGACTACCTGGGGTTCTTTGGGTACTGCCGGATTCATATATTGATGTGAAGAACAAGGATTATGGAGGTGGGTTTGTTTTTAATTATTTGAATTGTGTATGTATGAATGAATTATTATTACTAATGGTGAATTGTATGCATGTGTCCTCAGGAGATAAGTACATTAACGGCGAGATAATACCATGCAAGTATCCTACTTACCAACCAAAGCCTAAAAATAACTCGAGATATGAAAGCCGGAGATATGAGCGGAGAAAAGATGGACCACCCCGTCAATCCACTAGGCCGAAACAAGAAGAAAATGTAGCTACTGCTAAAAAGAATGATGATGCAGCTTCTGAAGCTGAATCTGAATGAATGAGAAAAAGTAAGTTATGATCTGCTGTTATATGCAGCAGCAGCAGCAGCTTCTCTTTGTTTGTCTAGTTGATGGATGGATGGGGGTGTTGCTTTTGTTGGAATGTTTAAACTAAAGATGCATCATTCCTTACAAACAATATTAGAGGATAATGTTCATTTTCCACCACTGTTTATACTTTATTTTGTACCGAATCTCGTAGGTACTGATGTCCAAATTCACAGCAAATGAAGTATACCGTTACTGGCTAAAAAATGGTTCAAAGTTCATTTTGCCAGCTAAACTGCACTTTGCCGTCATCCACGCATAAATTCCAACTGTACGATTCGATCATACGATGCATTCTTATTAGGGGTTTAGGGTCTTTTAGTGCTGGATGTTGGACCAAAATTAGCTTTGAAATAACATTTTTTAGACTTTTGGATCTGTTTGCGTTTTTGTAAACTTTTGGTGCATTCATTAATTTTCTACTTTGGTAGTGTGTATTTTTCTACCATTCTCTTGGAGCACAATGCTTTTGTTTTTTTTAGGTCCAAGGTTTACCTTATGTTAAAATTAGGTGTATGAAGTTTCAAATGTTAAACTGTAGTGTCCAAAGTTTCAATTTTGTTAAAATATGGTGTCTCGTTGTGATTACTTTAGAGTAGTCAATTCCGACGAAACCACTGTCAAATTCGAGCTCCCATATACACTCATTTCTCGTCATCTTGCCGGGACCGTCATCTAAGAAGTTGGTCACATCCGCGCAAGTAAATCTCGTTCTGTTGTCCTCCGAAAATGACTCCACACCACTCTTCTAGAATTTTTTTTTTTTAAATGTTCGATTTTTGGGTGAAATTGAACGATTTTGTGAAAAGTAAAAAGTGGTGGATTATGAGTGGGTAGGTGAGCTGATGAAAATGATTTAATGGAGATGAAAAGACGCGCAGAGACACCAAATTTCAACAAAAATGAAACTTGGGACAATCCATTTTAACATTTCAAACTTCAGACACCTAATTTTAACATAGAATAAATTTTGGACAATTTTTTAGTTATTGACTCTTTTTTTTTAATAGGGTAGACTTAATTGTAACACATGTAAAACTTTAAAAATATACAAAAGTATTAAATTTTTAACTACACCTAATATTTACATCATACTATTAATAATATTAATTTCATTATAGGATTCACCTTTAGGACAATAGAAAAATATAATATAAAAAAAAATAAAAACAAAAAAAAATATGGTGTTTGAAAGACCCGTTAAGTGACAAATGCAAGTCACGTAACTTGCACTATACTTTTGATTTTGTTCAATTTAATCCATCTAATACATCCTTAGATTTTATTTTGATTAATTTAGTCATAAAATTTTCAAATTGAACCATTCAATTCGATGAACCTAGACCATTCCTAGTCTAGGTCGGACCCTGGTCGGATCGCCTAAACCATGCGATCATTGATCCCAATTGGCATAGGTTGAACCTAGCCCTGGGCTGGATCCAGACTATATCCACCGATTCAAGTGGTTCGATTTAAAAACTTTATAATTAAATTAAACAAAATAAAACTTAGAGAGTTAACACATCAAAGGTAAACGTATAACACCAAAATCTAAAAAAGAAATATTACACTAGAAGTGTCATATTCGATCAAACATGTAGCAACAAAAAAAACCCTTTAAACCTTATTATAAACTAATATGTATCCATCTTCAGCAAGAATCACAACAGTGCAAGCTCAGGTGGTTTCCAACCCAGGAGTTGGAGCAAACTAAAGAAATAAAGGGCTAAGCCAATATCATCAAATCAGTATCTCAGTAACAATAAACCACACCATTACAACAGGAAAAACAAAACAAAATTCTTAATGTAAAAAAGAAAATAGAATGAATACCAATTATAGGGGGAATGAGCAGAGGAATATTCAGCAGGCTCTTGAAGAGAAGAGGGGGGCTATCTCAGGCATCCTTGGTAGTCTTCTCAGTCTCTTTTGCTGCCTTAGCAACAGCAGCCTCATTTGTCGGTTTCTCGGTGGCAGGTGCAGGAGGGGCCGTTTCCGTGTTTACGGCAGCAGCAATATTAGGAACAGCAGTAGCAACAGCAGCCTCACTTGTTGTCGGTTTCTCGGTGGCAGGTGCAGGTGTAGGTGCAGGAGGGGGAGGGGGAGGGATCATGTGAAGTGGAGGAGAGTGCTTAAGCTTAACAAGTAAATGGCGCAATCTAGAAAGATCGGTTGGCTTTCCGGGTTTTGGTCCCTGTATGACCGTGACGGATGGCTGATTCTTCTCCTCCTTCTTTCCCCTCCTCTTCTCGATGTGAGGAACCTCGTGTGGAATCAGTTCTGCGATCGCCTTCCAGTACTGCTTGTCTGCTTCTTTGTGAAACTTCTCTTGATTCTCCAGGAATAACTGCCACCCAACATTTTTATTCATTCAATCAGTCAATATAACTACACTTACCTATTTATTTATCTCTTTATGTATTCTTCTTACCTTTTCCTTCTCCCTGTTGCTAGTTTTGTTGGTCTCAACGTTCAGCTTCGTCTTTTCATAGAATTCTCTGATGAAAACCTGAGCTTCTTCCAGAATCTGCATTCTCAATTCCTTCTCCATTCTCTCTTTCTCCTCTAGCACAATTGTATTCTGACTGCATATGAAATAAATTTTTAGTCAATAACTCACACCACAACTTCTTTTTCCAATACCATAAGACCAAACTTCTTTCAACCCCCCTCCCTCCTCTATGATGCAAATTCAGAGCTTTAATGTGATAGAGTTTTACCTCTATGAACCAAAATGTCGGAACCATTAAGTACTACCAATATCATCATTTAACCTTTTCCGAATGTATAAGTTAGCTTCCGATAAGGGATACCCAAGATTTGAATTATAAAAAACTTGTTTTCTGAATAACATTTATAAGCTAAGCTCTACTAGGTACATCTTCAGACTTCATTTTCATTATATGGTCAAGATTCAACAACTTTATTTTCTCATCTATCTTTAACCTTCTTTTCACTTGCCATTGCATCTTATTATTATTACTAAAAGCTAAAAAGCCTATTACTAAACATTACTTTTTTATTTTGCGAGAATTTTGTATAATCTAGTTTGGCTAATCAGTAATCAACATCTTCCCAATTCAAGCTATGAACTCTTTATATGCATATCATTTATTGAAGCTCCCTACGTCTATCTTGTCAGTAGATCAATTGGCATTCATTGAACTAATACTAGAGTAAAATCTTTAGGACACGATTCAAAAACTTGAATCATGCACCAAAGAGAAATGAATTTGCAATAACGATATGATGTTTTACTTCAGCAAGCCTTTGATTCTCCAACGATGAGAATAGAAAGGCGGACTCAATGTTGCACCACTTTTAGCCAAAAAAATGTTGCACCACTTTAAAGGTAGAAGCTCATCAAAGCAATTAAGTACCCAGACGTAGTACATAATTTCAAACTTAGATTGACAGACCCATTGCAAAGTATAGTTGCACGACATAATCTCAGACTAAAGCTTAAGCTCAATATACCAACGGCATACAGTAATTCGCAAGCAGAAAGAATGTTGCAGCAGATCGAAGAACTTTTAATGTATATATATATATATATATTGCGTAATAAGATCATGAAATTGCTTATTTTAATCACTTCCACGAATTCAAATCTTAGCTAGTTTGAAAAGAAGTACAAAATCATGTATGAACTCAGCTTGATCTTCTTCAGCACAATATTAACTGTTAAAGATAGCGGACTGAGTTCTAAGCAAGAAGACCATGAAGAGAGATCAAACTAATGCTCAAGTCAATGAGTTAGTCTTTACTATAAATTCAAGGTCAAGCCATGCATGTGAAGCAGATGCAGAGAAAACGCACCAGATCTACCAAAATTTAACCAAGGAAGCAGAAAATTAAACCGAATCAAGCAGCAGAAAAGCCTCACCGACGCCACTCACGCAGCGCGTATCCTTCCTCCGGCTCCATCTCAGTCGGCGGAGGAAGCATCGGTCCATCGGACGCGAAAATCCCCTCACTACTCTCGAAAAACCCACCGTTCCCGTTGCCATTCTCCACAGTAACCGAACCGTACGGAGACTGGGAGTAACCGGAAGTCGGATCGTCAAATCCGAAGGGCTCTGGAGAAGCGGCGATGTGATCTACGGAGACGTCGCCTTTCCCGTGGAAGACACCGGGTGGATCAGCTGAGAAATGGCCGGCGCCTGTGTAGTCATCGCCAGCACTGCCAGAAGCGAAGCCAGTGTAGCTGCCGTAGCCAGAGAAGGTGTCGGCTTCGGGTTCCACGGAAAAGGTGTCGAATGAAGCCATGTTCAATCGAGAGAAGTCCCAATTCGCTTTACTTTTTAATGTTTCCTTGATCGGAATCGGAGAGGGGATGAACGAAGGAATAAAGATGACCAGTTTTGTATCTTTTCTGCTATATTTTATTGTTGACCCTCGCTCGACAGCGAAGAAGACCAACACACAACTGCTCTGAAGCAAAGGAATCTTTAACGACGTCGTCAAAGCTCTTCTTAAACCAATAAGGTTTTTTTCCTTCTTTAAATCCAAAATAGCAACATAATTATTATTATGAAAATCAACTACGGAAATAGCAGGGGAGAAACGGGGCGGGAAGGTATCGCTACACCCCGACTCACCCCGCGGGTTGATATGGTCAACTCATACGCATTTCATACATTTCCGGAGCGGGATTAGACGGGTCGCTTCACTAGAAAAATAATATATTATTACTAATCTTAAATCATATACTATATATTTATTATATTCAAATTCAACTCCAAATTCAAATTACCAAACTCATTAAAACTTTTTGTTATATTATCCTAGTTTTATATAATATACATATATATAATACACATGTGGGACGGGGCGCATATCGATATACCCGAACCTGTCTCATGACCCACGGGTCGCCCGGGGCAAAATCGGGGCAGGCCCCGCTGCCAGCCTTAGGAAATAGTAAGGATTCGATTTTTTAGGTGTATATATATTTAACAAATACTGCTGGTGTTGACAACAACGGTGCGATTGTTACCGTTATGATGAAACAACAAACAAAAATGTCGTCGTTGCAAACAACGACGAACAATATTATGATTATCGTTGGGTAATAAGTAATAACTGCACGCTCAACAGCAGTCCACACAGTTAGTACCAACCACTAATACAGGCACTATTGTGTATTGATACTTGCAACAACGGCACAGACAGTTTATCAGCTCCGGTGGTACCATTTGTTTTCCTTCACATTTGATTCAGATATCTCTAAATATCTACTTAATTACAACGTACGCAATGCAGTATACTCATTTATCATGCGCAAAAAATACTACTTTTTCTAATTTTAAAAAAATTATAAATTAACAAAAAATAGTTAAATATCTCTTATTTAAAAAATGGAAATTAAATTTTAGGATGCGCAAATAAGTTAGACTGTCAAGTTGACATTTTTTTTTTAATAAATAATGAGAATTTGTGAGTTAACAAAAAAAAGTTTAAAATAAAATAGAATACCGAAATTACATATTAAGATGTGCAAATAGGTTAGATTGTCCCGTTGCAACATTTTTCTAATTTTTTAAAATTTATAAATTGAACAAATATTAAATATTATTATAAAACCGAAATTATATATTAGGATCCGCAAATAGGTTAGACTAGCAAGTTGTCTTTTTTTTTTAGAATTTGTAAATTAAGAAAAAAAATAGCTAGTATAAATATTTTATTTATAAAAAAAATACATTTTAGAATGCGTAAATAGGTTAGCCTGTCAACTTGCTACTCATTCTAATTTCTAAAATTGTATAAAGTAACCAAAAATAGATTACTATTATATTTTGAAATTACATATCTAGATATGCAAATAGGTTAGATGGCCAACTTAACATTTTTTTAATAATTTTTAAGATATTACAAAGTAACAATTTTTTTTTAAAATAAGTGAAATTACATATTAAGATACGTAAATATGTTAGATTGTCACCCTACCATTTTTGCTGATTTTTATGAAATTTTAAATTAACAAAAAATAATAAAATATTTTACAAAAAAAAAAAAAAATGAAAAGACATTTTAGAATGTACAACTAATTTAGACTGTCAGCTTGACCCCTTTTCTAAGTTTTAACGATTAACCAAAAATAGTTTTTTTTTAAATGAAATATCAGCATAAGCAAAAAGGTTTGACTATCAATTGCATTTTTTTTTAGAATTTTTGATAATTTATAAATTGACCAAAATTGTTAAATATCATTAAAAGATGAAATTACATATTAGGAGCAGAAATAGTTAGACTGTAAATTTGCCACTCTTTTATAATTTTTAAGAATTTAGAAATTATCAGTAAATATATTCTTTAAAAAACAAAAATTATATTTTAGGATATCCAAATAGGTAAGACTCTCAACTTGCAACTTTTTCGAGTTTTTAAGAATTCATGAAATAACAAACAAAATATTTAACTAAACTTAAAAACAAAAATATGTTAGACTGTTAATTTGACACTTCTTTCTAATTTGTAAGCATTCTTATATATTAACAAAATGAAGTAATGAAATATTTTATTAGAAAATTTGAAACTACATTTTAGGATGTGCAAAATAAGTTAGACTCTCAACTTGCCACTTTTTTTAAACAAAAATTAGACTTATAAATTAACAAAAAAAAATCCCACTAAAAATAGTTAAATATTAAAAAAAATTGTAAAATGCATAGTTATGTTAAATTATGTATGTATTAATTAACCCTGGAAATCTTATTTAGAAAATTGTGAAAAATATTGAATAATTTCGTAAAAAAAAAAAAAAAAAAACACAGCATTACATCAGTGTCAACTGTCACCACATCATCACCATATGGCACTTAATACAAAAATAGGCAAAAGTTAGTGGAAGTGATTACAGTTTATGTTTGTATTAAGCACTTAATCACTTAGGCAAAATGGCACATCCACAGTGGTATTACGTAAAGAATACGTAAACGTGGGTCCTACATGTTTATTTAAGTAAAGCAACAAAAACTATCTACAGTGATTTTACATAGCATTCCTTAAAAATGGGACCCACACGTAAATTTTTGTTTTTACATAAAGCATTCCTTAAATTTAAGTAATGCACTATGTATTACGTAACCAATTTTTTATTATAAATTAATTCATTTTATAATTAATGCTAATATCTTATTGGTGGTTGTTGGAAAATTTAATAATAAAATATATTTAAGAAATATGTTTAAGTAATACGATTGCAGAGAAAATATTTTTTACATGTGTCTTAAATTTACGTATTACTTAAAGTGTACATAAATGTCTATGTGGCAACTTTAAAGAATACAATTTAGGTAAAACCATTGTGGATGCTCTTAATCACGTGGTCGGTTGGTCCACTTTATGTTTGTATTACAGTTTTTTTACCCTTATTGTTACAGTTATTATCTAGTTTTATTTATAATTGGAGGATATATATGTAAAAAAAATATATGTATATATATATATATATTATATGACATGGACTTTCAGTACTTATAACATCACAATTATATTATATATTTTGTTTTTCTTAAAAGGGTCACGTAAGATTTTTTTATGTGTGATTTAAGCAGTATATAAATTTATGTAATGCTTATAGAATAGTATGTCTACAATGATTTTACTTAAATATATTTTATTATTAGATTTTAACAATTAATTCAAAAGGTAGTTATAATTAATTCAATTATTACATATTCGTTTTTATATATATTAGTTATATGATATATATGTATATATATTTTCGTTATATATATTCGTTGCCAAAACCAAAAAAACGAGGGAGATTGTACATAATCGTTGGTTTTGGAAAAAGAAAAAAAAATAACAATTAATTTTATGTAAACATATATAATGATTTCCTTATATTTAAATAATGTTTTATGTAAAAACATAAAAATCACGAGAATCCAATTTTTAAGGATGGTTATGCAAAACCACTATAACGCGTTTTTTGTTTTTATTTTACATAAAAAAAACATGTATGACCCACATTCACGTAATCACTATGTAATACCACTATGGATGCTCTTAAGAAGGTTGATTAGATTTTGGGTAAGGAAGTGGCAGACTATTATTGAAGGTCATGTAGATGTTAATGCAACTACATACTAATGACGTTGTCGTTCGGCATTGGTTTCACCATGTTAATGCGACTACACATTGAGGAGGATGATGTGCATATTGGTTTCACAAGTGAAGAGGACATACTATTATGTTCAGTCCAGCCATGTTAAATATGATTCGCCAAGGGGCTAGAGATGATTGAGATTATAGTAAACTAAGTAGCATTTTGCGATCTAATTAAGTAATTCGCGAGTTAAGGATAACAGTAATTGGCCTCTTGATACAACTATCAGACCTTGAGTTGGCATGGAGCATCTGCTACACGCCTACACCAAGTTATTGGAAGAAACAACTTCCAAAATTGTCCGTGAATGAGCGGAGAAGCTTCACTATGGATAGCTCATCACTTCTGAGCGAGTTGAGTTCTCAAGATTATAATGATATATAACTGACTAATCCTAAGACAAAGGGTTAAGAAACTCAACATCTATATTAGAAATAGGGTTAATAACTAAAAAACTGTCACAAGGTTTACCTTAGGTTAAAATTAGGTGTCTGAAGTTTGAAATGTTAAAATTGACTGTCTCAAGTTTCATTTTTGTTGAAATTTGGTGTTTTTGTGCGTCTTTTCATCTTCATTTCATCATTTTCATCAACCCACCAAACCACTCATAATCCATCACTCTTTACTTTTCACAAAATCGTCAAATTTCACCTAAAAATTGAACATTAAAAAAAAAAGTTTCTAGAAGAGTGGTGTAGAGCCATTTTCCAAGGACAATAGAGCGAGATTTACTTGCCCGAATGTGATCGACTTTTTAGGTGACGGTCCCGGCAAGATGACGAGAATGGGGTGTGTATGAGAGCTCGAATTTGACAGACGGTTTCGTCGGAATTGACTTCTCTAAAGTAATCACACCGAGACACCAAATTTCAACAAAAATGAAACTTGGGACAGTCCATTTTAACATTTCAAACTTCAGACACCTAATTTTAATATAGGGTAAACCTTGGACAGTTTTTTAGTTATTAACCCTTAGAAATATATTATCTACAGGTTTCAAAAATATATTACCTAAGATTTTATCCCGTATTATTTATATAAACTTCAGGAATCTCTCTTTATATAGAAACCTAACAGGCTAACACAATTCCGAAATATTGAAAGACTTACTTATACCGAAATTTAGATTAAAAAAGTTAAGAAAACTTTCATGAATTAAGAACACTAATTTTTTTTTGCCATAATAAAGAACATTAATTATACGAAATATAAAACTAATTTTTTTTCTTGCCAATTAAAATTATGATTGTGTACATAATAAAAAAATAATAACACACAATTCTTTGTTGATTTAAACTCTTACAGAGATATTTGAAATTATAAATGATAAAATAAAATTTAAAAGAATTACCATATGATACAAAATTTATTTATTAAAGATTTTGGAATAAAACAAAATATCAACCAAAATCCATTCTTAAATTTATTACATTTTAAATTTACTCTATTGATTTTTTTAAATTTATATTAGGTTTTGCTTATTTTTTCTTATGACTGATTTTATCAATTCTATTTGTTTTCTTTTGGATTCATATACACTTTTATCTTTAATTTATCATTTCAAACTTAAAAAAATCACAAATATTTGTCTTTAGCATCATTAAAAAACTATTTTCTCAATTTTTTATTTTTATTTTTAATATATTCTACGTCTAATCTCTTAATTTTTCAAACATTTTTCAGTATTTTTTATTTGATTATATTTTGTTTTAGGATCATTTTCATAATATACTATATAATAAACTTAAAGATATAAAGTAAAAAACAATGATAATTTTTTTTTTTTTTTTTTTTTTTTTTTTTTTTTATAGAAATGCAGTTTTGTAAGTAGTTTTTATTGTAAATAGTTTTGTAAGAAAATGTTGAAGTATAAGAGCGTACTGATTGCTGAATGTCTTCACCCATAAGTTCAGACTTATGTGACAGTTGGTTAATATACACGTCTTATTATTAACATGGTATCAGAGCACACAGATTCTAGTCCTGGTGACGTAATTTTAAAGAAAATAAATTAACCTCCTACTGAAAATGGTTGAAACTCATTATGTTTGACCTAGAGATGGCCAATGTCGAGATGGCCCAGCTGATACTCACTGTTTGACCTTGAGTTGGTCAAGACCGAGGTGGCCGGGAGGAAGTTGAAGTATGAGATTGTGCTGAATGCCTTCACCCTATAAGTTCAGACTTATGGGACAGTTGGTTATTGCGCACATCTTATTATTACAGTAAACTCTTATGTATATCGTTTGAGAAATAATTTGGGAATTCATTCTACTGTTTGAGTAATTAACCCTTAAGAGCATCCATAATGGTATTACATAGTATTACTTAAACGTGGATTCAATATATTTATTTTTGCAAAGTAAAAAAAAAAAGTATTATAATAGTTTTACATATCTACTATATTATATTAATTCGGTACCGGAAGCCCTCTGGTCAACACGTGGACAGTCCACGCAGACACCGTTTCCTAATTTAACCGGGGTTCTCTAAATTTAGATACATAATATTGATTGGTTGAAAATTAAAAAAGTATTTTAATTTCTTATTTTAGTCTCTACACAATTTAAAGAAACAAATTAATTAAAAGTTTCCATTTAAATAGTAAATCTATACAGTTTGGTTTCGGAAGACCATAAGATGCCACGTAAGCTTTTTATTATGTCAACAATAATATTTATTTTGAATAAAATAAGCAATACTAACAGTCTAATTTAAAACATACTAATTTCCATCATGTTGCTAAGGAAAGTCGTAATAACCCTACAATATACACACATATATAATAATAATAAATACTTAATGCCACAAACTAACGTAAGCTACCTAATATAATATAACTTCATAAATTTATTATACAAATAAAATATGTTTTTAAAATAAAAATTTAGCTTATAAAACAAGTTTGTATATTATTTACCTGTGGATATATATATGGTTTCCAAAAATGTCTTATATGTAATTGTATTTGTGAGTCTTCCTAATATTATTTACTTATTATTATGATATATATATGGTTATAAAAATTTCAAGCCAACAAACTGTTTTGTGTGCCATCGTGAGAGCTTATCAAAAGTATTTACGAAACCTAGGGTGTATAGTGGACATGGGCGGTGGAATCGGAGGCGTGATGGCCAAGTTCATTGTAGCATATATACTAATACACATGTTTAAGAGATAAATTTGGATCTTCCTTACGTCGTCATGCAGCCATGATCATAATCTGAGATGGTGTTTATTAAGATTTAATCGGAGAAGCAATTTGCCAATTTTGTTGGTTTTATTACAGCAAGTTTATAAGAGTGAGAATATATAATAAATTGGGGCATTATACATTGTTTGAATATATATATATATATATATATATATATATATATATATATAAATAGTGCAAGCCGTCACATGCTTAATTAGGTACTTAATTAGTTTCTTGACTCCGGAGGAAGGGATGGATCACGGTGATGAGTTGGACATCTACTAGAATCGATGAGAGATTGGTTCACTTGATCAAATCCGAGGTAAGTGTGTTTAAGCTAACTTGAGATTTATGATTTTTTGAGAGATCGATCGACTCTAATTTTCGATTATAATTTTTAACTAGATCTTTTATAATTGTCGCAGGTTACTAAACACCATGGGAAAATTGTCGAGCTATCTAAGCTACATTCAAGCAGCTTAATGAAGACGGAGCTTATTAAAATGTATGGTCAGAAATTGGTGCGTGTTTTTTGTATAGTTTTATTTTGGCGTGTGTTTACGATATACATGTGGGATCTGACGTTTACTTGACTTTAAATGTTTTTATATGAAATGTTTCTGACACATTTATCTCATTTTTAAAATTTACTGTAGGTCGATTATCTCCTAATGGTAAGAGCTATATTTTTATGGGTGATAAACAAATTGTTTTTATCAATCTGCGGTTCGAGGTCGTGTAATTCGTATTTGAGATAATATCAAGCTTAAAAATTAGATGGTAAGTAAAAAGTATATTTTCGATATATGCATAAGATAATTGTTTTCTTTTTAGATTTTATTTTACAGATATAATCGGAAAATCCTTGCACGTCTAATGGTCCAAACGTAAGAAATATTTGCAATTGCAGTTAGATATGTGTAAGAATTACTATAGAACTTTAATTGTATTGTATACCTCATTTCTTATAGTAACACATATTGATGACATCTTTAAAATAATTTTTTATTTTTGAAGTGGGTGATAGGTTCTCCCACGCGTGTATTCACACTTCGCACATATGTGTGCAATTTAAAGTTTTTTTAGATTGCATCCTAAAGTATTGAGATATGATTTTGCACCATCTATTTATATTGTCATGTTTAACTTCGATAATTTAGCAATATTTGTAACGATTATAATGTCATATTTAATGCTAATTTTGTTCCACTATTTATATTAAATTTTTAATTAATATTATATATATATGTACAGATAATATGTATGTTTGGTTATACATTATCATTATCATAGTATATTGTATATATTTATATAGGAAAACAAAAACATAGCACACAAGATCTACCAACAAATACCAATGTTTATATAATTAAGATCGATTTTAAAAAAAAATCTTTCAACTTATAATTAGTACAAAAATTCATCTTTTATAAATTTTTTTAGATCAATTTATACTTTATTATTTACATACATATATATATATATATAAACAAAAAAATGGTTATATAAATATAGTTATAATAATAATGATGATTATAAAAATATAAAAAACAATATAAAATTAGGAGCATCATAATTTTAATAAATCATATTTATACATTTTTTGGGCCAAAATTAATTTAGACATGATAACTTCGAATTTGGAAAAAAAAAACATTCAAAGTTATGATTTTTCAAATAATAAGTCATAATAACTTCAAATCATAATTAATTACTTAAAAGTCATAATAACTTCAAATTATTTTAAGAGTTATGTTATTCTTATTTTTATAAGTATAATTATACATATAGTATAATAATCATTTAATAAACCTATGCCTTCTTCAAATTATGTATTTTAAAAATAAACTAAGATATACTTCTCTCGGTAACCCGCGCGGTGCGCGGGTTTAGTAGCTAGTACATTACTTAAATGTAAAACTCACCTATTTTTACATAAAAACTTCTTAAATATAAGGAAAACACTATATTGAAAACCATCATTTAAAATTTATTTCCTTTTTTTTTTTACCCAGATATCTGAAGATAGTCATCAACACAATAAAATGAATATCCATAACAAGTACATGAATTTCCACCTCATTCGAAATCGTCTACGAAAATTTTTACATAGATAAGTAATATTCTCAGCGAAATTATCGTTCCATGATTATTGATGAGCTTCACGTTCAAGATATATGTAGCGTTTTTTTTCTTGATGCATCATTGGTATCAAACTAGCTACTTTTTCGTCTCGATTTTTATGTCTTATTGCAATATCTATTTCTTCTTCATTAATTGAGCTCGTCAAACTTGATAATATAAACAATCTTCATTGGCATAATGTCTAACTAGGTGCTGACCCCGCGCTACGCGCGAGGCGACATGCTAAATTGTACACGTGAAAACATATGTAAAAGATTGAAATGATGTTCCAACTTGCTAGTATTAGACCATATCCAACCTTCGCCATTTATAAACAAAACCAATTTGCAGCACAAAAAGAAGAACAATGAATAAGTTTATCCACATAAGAATTAGGGTTAAGAACCTATAAACTGTCTGAAGTTGCTCCATGTGAGATTTTTGTGTCTGATGTTTAAAATGTTGAAATGGACAGTTTCAAGTTTCATTTTTGTTGAGATTTGGTGTCTCGGCGTGATTACTTTAGTGAAGTCAATTCTGACGAAACCGACTGTCAAATAGAAGCTCTTATGCACGCTCCCTACTCGTCACCTTGTCGGGACCATCACCTAAGAAGGCGGCCACATCCACGCAAGTAAATCTCGCTCTATTGTCGCTGAAAAACACTCCACACCACTCCGTCAGAAACATTTTCTTTTGGATTTTCATGTTTTGGGCGAGATTTGGCGATTTTATAAAAAGTAAAGAGTGATGGATTATGAGTGGATGAATGAGTCGATGAAAATGTTTGAAGGGAGAGGAAAAGACGCACGAAGATGCCAAATTTCAACAAAATGAAACTTGGGACTGTCAATTTCAACATTTTAAACTTCAGACACCAAAATCTCACATGGAACAAACTTCAGACATTTTATAGGTTCTTAACCCTAAGAATTATTCCACTACCAATAAGTTAGTAACTGGCATGAGCTTCAAAATTGAACACGCAGACCAACCTTTTATTTAAATCAAGAGAGTTATCTAAATTGGATTTTATTAAGAGAGTTATGTATCAATTAAATGGGCTACAAAGATGACAAAAACTCTAAATTGGCCTACTATACAGTAGAGAGTTCTATCTAGGTGGCACTTAAATCTTCAAAGCCTTTTGTACACCCTTTTAATCCAGCAAAAAATAAGCCCACAAAAATATTGATAGTTTGTTAATATAATATACTACAGTCAGAGTCCTACTGAAATTATACTTAAACTTTGATTATTTGGACATTATCAATAAGTTTGATGTATCTCTGCTTCTTGAAAATCTTCTCGCACCCAACAGACCATCATTCTTATGCATGCTCACTTTTATACATGCTAATTAAATTAGTTGAATTTATATAAACTAAAAGGCAACACACCAGAGTCAGATTAGCTTGTGGTGCTAATTTACACTAAAAGATGGCATGAATCGAACTGAATGAAGTGGGCAAGCGTTCCTTTATGCAGCCTCTTCTGATTGAGATATATATATCTGCCAATTTTGGTGATCGTCTTCAGAATTACCCCAATGGACTTCCTTCAATTTCACCCTACGTGATATATGGTGATGATCAGTTTGCTCCGGGTGCATGTGATGAAGTTTTAAGAAAGCTATTTCCATTATCAGCTTTATTTGATTCAACATAGAATGGATTGGGGTCTACCTTAAACTTCCAAATCATAATTTTTGAATCAATCTTCGTCGTTTTTAAAAGGGCATTGGTGTAGCTCTTGCAAAAGGAGTGTAAAGAACCTCAAGTGCGCCTTCCTCGGATGGATTACTTTCAGCTACTTTTTCATGGAACCTCGTACTAACCTGATTAATCTCCTTTGTCAAGCCTTTAGTCCTCACCTCCTTCTCAGTCAATGGAGCTTCACCTAGATCAACATGGTGGTACATCAACAGATTCTTAGCAGTGTAATTTCATATTTCTAAAGTGCTAGGGGCTGATCTGAGGAACCAAATTCATCAGTAATAGACTCCCTTTAGGCACCGCCAACCAATTTAACATCCTCGTTCTCTCCTGCACTTAAATGAAATAAAATAAAATGAAAATATTTTCTAGAGTAGGTCATGCCACCACATGTATACATATGTTTCTTATCAAATGTCAATTAACTGAGTGTAGTACACGATTGCCTTTTGATACTCCATCGAATGACAAAGTGCAGAAGGATGAATGAGGATATAAAAAAAATGTCAGTGTACATCTTTTTGAAAAGTTCATTAATTTCAACAGCACGTCGCACAATGATTTATTTCTACCAAATTTCATAAGATTTACAGACACATAGTGGCAGTTACCACACATTAAATGAAAGTAACTTTTTCAATACATATTGCACAACTCTAAAATGCAACCAACCAAATATGACTTACACTGACTCCACGTGATGGTATGTTCTCACCATCGTCAGTTAACTCACCCTTCTTTCTATTCAATCAGCAGGAGTTTGAGAAATAGCTTCATCCTATATAAGAGAGCGGATAACTCTTTAAGAAACAATGTTATTAACTCAATAGCTAGTTACTGTAATAATAACCAGAATTCTGCAGAACCTGCAGAATTTGACATAAGACACGAAAAACACGGTTCTTTAAATAGGAATATACAAAATTTTGACTTGAAATCTGATTAAGAGAATAAACCATGCTTCACGAATCAATTTTCCGTCTGAGTCTGTATCTATATTTATCTAAAACCACATTTGAAGAATTGATCAATATGAAAAAGCATGACTTGAATGACAGTGAATTGATTGAGGTGGAAATATTTACCAATCGATTTATTTGGGAATCTAGAGCATGTTCAAATTCATGTCAACCAAATAATGAGCTTCATTCATTCCATCTTAATCGTACCAATCTACCTTAATAAATCCAACTTCAATTTATAGACTTGAAGACATCAATTTGAGTTCGATCAAATTGAATTTTGCTTAACTATGCTATGAACTCAATACTCAATAGCTACTTACTGTAATAAAAAACCAAAATTCTCATCACTGAACAGCGGGCAATGAATAACTCTTCAAACTATTAACAATAGAACTATGAAGGATAGGCAATTTCCTTCATAGTTTATAACTATAATTAAATCCATCGAATTCAATATGGAAAAGATTTAAGAAATGAAGAAATTACATACTATCAGATAAATTAGAATAAAACTATTAAGAACCGTACCGTAACAGTTAAGAACGAAACACAACAATCAAAGAAGTTGATTAGGATCATCAAATGAAATACTTAATGCAACGATATGAACTCCATCCAGTCAAATGGATTTTCAACATTGTATTTTCTCTGGCATTCTAAAGAAAATTTAATTATTCATTCAATCAATCATGCCACTTAATAATAGTCTTCAACTTAATGTATATACAACAAAAACACAAAAATGAATGAATGTTTGAATGCTTGACATAGACAAAGAGTAGGAGATATATTTTACGTACCGGTAACCAACCGACCACAAACTTAATATACTGACTCATAAGATCTGAGTCATGCCGATTAATGCACATGGGAGGGCCTTAAACACAAATTGAATCTCTATTTCAACTGCTTCATCTATAAACCGATCAACCATCTTCATCGGTAGATTGCACACATATGAAAAACTTCCTTTCTATTTGGAGCGGAATTAACCATCGACTTATTTATCTCACTACCACCAACATATGCAAAAGGCAAGCAAAGTCACAGTGTAGGCCCTCGTCTCTTGAATAAGCTCATTACTATGCCTCAACAACAAAAATGTTTGTTTTTGCTCAATTAAATTCGACTGGGTATTGTTACAACCTCAATCAACATACGGGTGCTGTCACCTATGGCATGAACTCCAACTTTAGGTACTTCACTAAAGTAAGAAGGAGAAATAGAAATTTCCCTAAAATTCAAGTCTAAAATCCATCTAAAATTTCTAAAGACCTGAAAATTCATTCTCAAAGTACCTGATTGGCATCCTGACGCGGATGGACCACCGCGACAAAAACCATCGGAACGATGACCTCCACGAAGATGACCAGGCGAGCTCCAGTCTGCTTCATGAAGGTTCGACCGTCTGCTTTCCAATTCAAGACGCTTCGGCTTCGGCTCCAGAGTGTACTGATACTATGTCTCAGTTTCATTATGAATATCGGCGCAGAACTGAAAGAAGATGAACAGGGGAGGGGCGGGACGTCTTCTTCTGTAACAATGGCAGGAGGTCTACAGGTTTTAGGGATGATAGATCAGACCTATTTTCAAATTCAGGTAGATAACGGGCCTATTTTCTAGACCGGGCCTATTTGAGATTGTCCTAGATAAACAAAATAGAAGGCCCAAAATATAAAAGAGGTGACGTGGCGTGATTTATGTGTTTTAAAATGCTGATGTGGCAGGCTTGTATTTAAACACTATCTCTCCTCCTCCCTTATATAATATATAGATAGATTCGGTAATCTCATCTCAGCGAATAGATAATTCAATATAAAGTTCAAGTTATAACAAGATAAATGTAAGATTAATTATAATTATTTTATAAAAAAAATTAATAATATAATATATTTAAATAAAATGATTAAATAAAATCATTACCTACCATTATTTTACTCTTACTATAACTTATACATTTTTTTAAAGTACAGATAAAATCTTGGCAAATTTATGGAAAGAAAACACGTAATATCATCGTGGAGGCTCAAAGTAAATGTTCCGTAACTTGCAAAATCCAGACTCTTTTTAAAGCGGAAAAAGCAGATTCCTTACTCTGCTGGGTGAGAGTGTCAGTGTTGAAACGGAGCGAGTGATACGAAGATTGAAGAGGCTTGGATTGAGGGATCCACCAAACCCTAAATCAACCCTCACAATCTCCATCCTCTAGACTGCTCTCTCCTCAGCTTCTGATCGTGCTTAGTCGGAGGTCAAGCGTCAAGGTGACGTGAAATCTTGCTATCAATGTTTGCTTCCCTGCTTACCTTTGGCTGCAATGCCTATTAGAGGATTCTTTGTTCTTCCATCCGTCTGGTAGATTTGTAATAATATTACCAGGACCTTCATATTTGTCGTAGAGATTACTGTGACTTGTTTGATTTCTCCCGTGATTGCGTTACTTCAATGGAGAAATGTTCTTTCGCTTTCTTCGACATCATCTGTTGAGGTGTTGAATATGCCAGCAGCTTGTTTTGATTGCCGTGATTTGCTTCTCGGTGCTCTTTATTTTCTGTTCCCATTTCCTTGATGGTGGTCGTTGGTTTCTTTAAACTTAATTGGTATAAGTTTGTATGTGTGAGATTGTAGCATTAGCCTTGTTGCTAAACAATCCGGGCACTTCTTCTACGTTGAGTTCTAGGATAGATAGGCCACTCACCACCTTACTCGTATGTTGCTAGATGTATGATTTCAAATCTGTACTTGATTAATTATGCGATGGCTATGCTATAGGTATTTGAACCTGAGAGTAACATCAAATATATTATACAATCAGAATAAGTATTTCTTTCTGAACAATTCCTAACAACAATTAATCTTTTCTATCAATAGTGTGGCTGCTGTTACTGATGGGATCAGTTAGCGGTTGGTCTGATGATGAAGAAAGGTCTGTTATTGGTGAGAAGGGAGAGCTCCCATTTATTGACTACCAGGATGACAAATCAGTTTGCAACTATGATCAAAATGACAACGATTCATATGTGGTTTCAGCGCCTTTCCCTTTTGTGGGTGGGAACCCACAGTCGGTAATCGTCGGAGCAGTTGCCAAAGATTCGATTACAATTAAGAACAATACTGACCAACAAGCGGATATCTGGAGCATAAGCTTTTATGCCTCTGAACCAGAGAACTCATTCATTTTATCTCTCAAGGATCCTTCCCCTTCTGACTCAACAGAAAATTCGGCTCAGGCTTTCAGCGGTTCATTCAGTTTAGAGGATAGAGCGCTTGCAGCTGGGGAGACCTTGATTGTCTGGCTGTCTGTAAAACCTGAGTCTATTGGAACCTATAAGACAGCTGTGCATGTAAACATAGAAAATGAGATAATTGAGAGAGTTGTAATTCTTATGGTGGATAATAAGATCTCCCAATCTCTGGCTTCAAACCGGCCATATTCAAGAGTGGTGAAGAAGAAGCAGCACGAAGCGGCCACTGGTTATGTAAGGGGAGTCCGACCAGTGAGAAAAGAAGCTTCTGGCCGCTTTAGGAAAAGGCTCCCGATGTACCCAATCCCAAAGGAAATAAGGGAGTTGGTTGCCGATAAGCAAATCCCGGATGTTCTTAAAGGAGGGTTAACGAGAGAGAACTACGTTCCTTTCTTCCATAATTTACTTTACTTGGAAGAACTAAAGCTTGAGGTAATAAACATCGTTTTTCTGAATACTCAGTATTTTAAATCTTTTTTTTTTTATTAACATGGGAACTGCTTCTGGATATAGGAAGACATGAGGGCTTTCGACATGGAGGGTGTTCATATATATAGGAAAGGGAGTCAGTACTTGACTCTTGAGGTGCCAGGACTGGCTGAGAGACGACCTTCGGTGGTCAGTGGGGATTCTGTTTTTGTAAGGCCCAGTTCAGATAATGAAAGTAATGACAAATTTGAGGTATCTTTCTAGCTTCTGCATTTTAGCTTAATTAATAGGTATCATGGTTGTATATAATTGAGGAAACAAAAGACTTTTGGGTAATATGATGTGTTGTATGTGCATGTTTTTTATTCCTACATTTAACAAATTTACTCTAAAATTTTGTGATAAGATGGCAATGGAAGTGCAAATTATTTCTTCAGATATCCGTTTATGGAATCTGTGAATAAGTTCATATCCTTTTACTAATATTCCGAGTATTTTGTTGTTGTTGTTATACTGTTAGTGAAACAGTCATTTGCTTGTTTGGTTTTTTCTTTTCCAATTCATGAACATCTTTCTCTGAAAAATAGTTGATGAACATCCTTTAAGGCAAAATCATATACTCTGTGCAACTTATTGATCCTTTTTCTTGGTCCGTTTCGATAGACAGCTTTTACTGATACCATTGTTTTTTGGTAATGTTGATCAGAGTTGGCTATTCATTATCAGAAGCTAATAAAGAAACAAACGGCGTTTCACCAATCCATACCTCATATTTCTACTTTACTATAATTATCTGTATACTGTGTATGTTTCTCTGCCTTATATATACTATAGGGTAGCAATCAGCAATGTACATTAAATGGAGTACTGTATAATAAACCATTCCATTGATTCACTAGAAAGAGAGGAAAAGGAAAAGGACCATATTTTGATTAAACATGTGGTCTTTTCTTGTATAGGGGGTGGTCCATCGTGTTGAGGCTGATGAAATATATATGAAGTTTGATAAGGACTTCCACAATCGGCATAGGGACACAAATGTTTACAATGTGGAGTTCACTTATAACCGTACGAACATGAGGAGATTATATGCAGCAACTGAAGGTGCCCAAAACCTAGATATGACGCTGCTCTTCCCATCATCGAAGTTGTCTAAGAAGGGACGGAGAATCAGAACTACTCCATTGGTTCCTATCTCTTGCATGCTTAATGAGGAGCAAATGTGTGCCATTGAGATGATAATTGGTTGCAGAGGGATGCCACCGTATTTAATCCACGGTCCTCCTGGTACAGGCAAGACCATGACAATAGCGGAAGGAATCCTCCAGTTGTATAGAAAAAAAGATGCGAGGATACTTGTGTGCGCTCCTTCAAATAGCGCTGCTGACCACATTCTAGAGATACTTCTTGGTAGTGAGGCAGGTGGTGAAATGAAAGAAGAAAATGTGTTTAGGTTAAATGCTGCGAGCCGATCACAAGAGGAAGTGAGTGCAGAGATCATGCCCTTCTGTTTCTTTGATGAGGTTGAACTTGACTTCAAGTGCCCTGCTCTGAATGCCCTTCGCAAATACCGCATCATCATATCGACATACATGAGTGCATCCCGTCTTGTTGTAGAAGGAGTACCACGAGGCCACTTCACCCACATTTTCCTTGATGAGGCAGGACAAGCTTCAGAGCCAGAAAGCATGATCCCACTATCAAACCTGTGTGATAAAAACACGGTGGTTGTTCTTGCAGGCGACCCGATGCAGCTAGGGCCGATAGTACACTCAAAAAAAGCTGAGAAACTCGGGTTGGGGAAATCCTACATGGAGAGGCTTTTTGAGAGCAGCGATTACTATGGCGGAGGAGATGAGAACTACGTTATAAGATTGGTGAGAAACTACAGATGCCATCCGCAGATTCTGCATCTGCCTTCGGAGTTATTCTACCAAGGTGAGCTGCAAGCATGTAGAGACGATTCGAGGTACCTGGATTTGGATTTCCTACTTCCGAACAAGGATTTCCCTATCCTTTTTATTGGGATCCAAGGATGTGATGAGAGGGAAGGAAATAATCCTTCATGGTTTAACCGCATTGAGGCGAGTAAGGTTGTTGAGGTGATTGAGATGTTGAAGCAGGTGGCTGGTGAGAAAGATATAGGGATAATAACCCCATATAGACAGCAGGTGCTGAAGTTGAAGAAAGCATTTGAGAGCTTAGGGATGATGGAAATAAAGATTGGGAGTGTAGAACAATTTCAAGGACAGGAAAGGGAGGTAATGGTTGTGTCGACAGTTCGGTCAACGGTGAAGCACAATGAGTTTGATAGAGTGCACTGTTTGGGATTCTTGAGCAATCCAAGAAGGTTTAATGTTGCAATTACTCGTGCAATGTCTTTACTGGTGATTGTGGGGAACCCACACATTATCTGCAAGGTAACTTTTATTCTTTTCACTCTACTCACAAGACCAAGTGAAGCCAAAAAATGATGCAGCATGAATTAGCTATTTATTTATATATAACAAATTGGTGTGTGTGGTGTGGTTGTTGCAGGACCCTAACTGGAGCAAGCTGCTGTGGTATTGTGTTGACAACGACTCGTACAAGGGTTGCAATCTTCCAGATAGAGATCAAAACACAGACTCGATAAAGGATGGTGATAACGGAAACAACAATGATTACTATGACGGAGGAAATGCGTGGGACAAGAATAATAATAATAATGATAAGTGGGAGGACGAGGAGTTGAAGCAGGAGGAGGAGACACTTCAAAACCATTCTATTACTAATGAAGACGAGTGGTCAGATGGCTGGAAAAGTTAAACGCTTTCTTTTTGTGAAGCAGGCAGGATTTGGTTCACTCTCTAGTTTGTTTGTTTGTTACTATATTAGCGCTGTGAAAATGAAACGCTAATTTGCCTCCTTGCGCTAGCGCTTGTGGAGGATGTGTTGTTTTTACCCATATAAAATATCTGTCTACAATTTTATGATACACTCGTGTTTGAAAGTGCATACTTCAACTCTCAATGTGTAGTCTAAACTCGCTGGAATGGACAAAACCTGCAAAGAGTTGGTCATGGAGTCTACCCTAGTAGAGGGGTGATTACCCTATTAAAGGAAACGCACTTAAAAGGAAAATGAATCTATTTAGAGTGTCTCAGGGCTTACCTTATCTGTTATTTTGGTATGAGTTTTACGTCCAATTTTCTGGTTAACTTTGACGGAATGTGATGGAAATACAATTTTGCCCCTTAAATATTATTTTTTTTCAAAGCCACCCCTCCGATTTCGGCCACCCACCTCCGATTCTAGAAACCCACCTCCGATTCTGAACCACCCACCTCCAATTCCGGCCACCTACCTCTGAGTCGAGGTCAAATGCGGATTCAACATCGCCATCCGCATAACAATCCTCAATAGTGTCTTCATCCACTCCAAACAAACAAAGAAACTTATGTCGACCAATATAAGTCAAGGATAAATATACTTTTCATACCACTTGTTTGACAGAAATCCACTTTTCGAACCACTTGTATTTTTTTACACTTTTGGTACAAACCGTTTGCATTTTGTACATTTTTAGTACCTCCGTCAAAGTCCCGTCTATTTTGGCTGTTAAGAGTCATGTGTCATGCATGTGAGTGATCCTAAACTTTTAATTTTGTTCAATTTAGTATATCTAATACATCCCTAACTTTTATTTGGTTAATTTAGTCCTAAAATTTCAAAATCGAACCATTGACCCACCCGGAGCAAGCATGGGCTATGTTCGGCTTGGTCAATTTGGGTCAATAGTCGATTTTGAAATTTTATGACTAAATTGAACAAAATAAAAGTTATGGATGTATTAGAGGAACTAAATGGAACAAAATCAAAAGTTTAGGGTTACTCATGTGCACGACACGTGACTATTAATGGCCAAAATAGACGAAAGTTTAACGGAGGTACTATATTGGTACAAAAATGCAAACGGTTTGTACCAAAAGTGTAAAAAAAAAAAATATGAAAACAATTCCAGTCAAACAAGTGGTATGAAAAGTACATTTATCCCGTATAAGTCATTGAACTTGAAGCTATTGTTGCGCTGCAAGTGGTTAATTGGTTAGGGACTTGTTTGGATAAGCACGATCGGAAATGCTGCTAATTTGGACTTTTTGAATTTTGTTCGGCCACGTGACCAACACATGACCGACTTCTGTTAAATTTAACATCAAAATTTGATGAAGACACCAAATAACAACATCATAAAAAGATGAGATATCCATCCACATTCATCATAAAAACATCAAACCACCTCCCTTGATTCATCAAATTACTACATTCCTCAGTTATGATGGTGACAGAAAAAAAAAAAAATATCTACTAGACTATAGACTGACTTAAGAGTAGAGTAGGTCCTTTCTTTACTTAGGTGCTGCTTCTTCTTGTTGTTCAATAATACCAAAGTGGCTTCTGAGAATATCCCTTGAAGCTCTAGCGAAGCCGAGTGCAGCAACTTGTTTCATTTCGCTGAGTTTGTTGAACTCCTCCTGTATCTGAACCTTCCTATCAGATACAACCCTCATCAAATCAGCACCCTTGGTGGATAACCTTGTTTTTCTTAGTTGACAGCTCTCATACTCAAGCTGCTGGTAAAGCTCATGGAGGTAGTCCTTCTGCCTACGAAATCCCTCCTCTGCAGCTTTATATTCCAACTCTTGTGCCTTTCGTAGTGCTTCAAGTGCCTTATCCACCTCTTTATCAAGATTTAGGTATTCGACGCAGCGTCTCTCATCTCCATCTCCATTTCCACTTCCTCTTGTTTGCTTCTCCAAAGAGTAGCAGTCATCCTCAACCTCATGATGATCTGAACCTATTGCATACATACGTACAAGTGTTTCACAGTTGTCACCAACAAAACATATCAGGGTATGGCTAAACATAGTGTCAGTTGAAATTCCATTTAGACTTTTTAGCATGGAAAATCCTAATCTGTTGCGTGGTTCGATTTTAAAACTTTAGAATTAAATTAAACAAAAAAAAGTTAAGGATGTATTAGAAGGACTATTGAACAAAATCAAAAGTATAGGGGTCACGTGACTTGCACATGCTATTTAACGGAAAGTTAACCTATGCACCAAAAGTCAACAAAATGCAAACGTATGATACCAAAAGTCTATAAAAAAGAAGATATGTCACCAAAAGCCAACTTTGGTTAAACATATGGCACCAAAAGCAATGTTGTCAAAGGCCTTAGGCGAAGGAAGACGATTATGCTAAATAACGCCTCAAAATTAAGGCGCAAATGAGGTGATTGTCTCATTGAAAAAGACGCACTCATGTTATACTACTAATAAAAATCATAAATATTAAGATAGCTCAACAAGAACCTTCATAATAGCACATTTTTTTAATGCTGTACAGAGATGACATAACAAATTCACAAGAATTCTCACCAGGAACGCACTTTGCACAGCTGAACTTTGAGTTCATGAAGATACTCCAACATATAAAAACTTATGGATTCTCATTTATCATAGTATATAGAGCAACAACAACTCAAGAGGGATTCTAGTTATTCTTTCCTGCATTTTCTACCCATTAATGAACAAACATGGTATTTATTTCTCTTTCCTTACTGAGGCATAATAAAACTAACTAATATCATTTTAATTTTTTTGGCACATTAAATAGCTTTACTTTTTCGTTTTTTCAGACTTATTAATAATATTTAAACCTCTTTTCTCTCTCACATTATTGATTAAATTAATATTTCTCCATTTCTATCTTCCTCCTAAAGAATTAAGCCAGAAAAACCCTAGCCGCCATGGATGTGTTCCATGAGCCTCTTGGTGTTGTTTCAGTGAGGCATACCTGAAAATATACGAGATGGAAACCTTCTTTTTCGCCTTGCCTCAGCGCCTCAGGCAACGAGGCGAGCGCCTTTAACAACACTGACAGAAAGACCTAACCCTTATTTTTAACATGGTAGACACTCTACCCAAATCTACTGGTTGAAAAATCGACTGTTATTTCAGTTGGCACTATTTTAACCATACCCAACAGATCATACAACTACATTTACCATTCGTGTTTAAAAGGATATCATACCTGAAGAGTCATTGTCTTCTTTCCATAGGTCTTCAAGAGGAACCCCATCTTTAAGCTGATATACAGATGATGTATATAATAACATTAGAAGAAAAAGGCAGGCCATGCATTTCAGAAGAAATCAGAATCTATTTTACGTTACGAGTACTACTAGCTTACCTTAGTAAGAGCGTGATGAATTTGGGCAAGCAATAACTTTGCACTTGCCTTTTGGGAGCCATGCAAAACACACGCCCCGACATTCAAGAGTTTCTCAAGTTGGTCATAAGATTTCATAGAAGATGATTTACAAGTGTCCAACAACGTTGAAACATGGGAAACCAAATCAGTTTTGGCATCACAGCGGCGGCAGTAATATTCAGCATCCAAGCCGATACTTCCTCCCACAGTTCCAGCCATGTAAGCACGGACAGCACACTCAAGGTGTGCAACATGACAACATCTGTAATCACCCACCAAGGCTTCACATTTTACATAGCTATAACCTTGGAAGCTATTATCTACTGTCTTGCAACACAGTATGCAGCAGCACTCTCTGCAAAACCCCACTTCGCTGCAGCAAATATCACAAGGCATAGGTGGTGAAAATGGCACCACCACAGGAGGAATTAAGCTGCTGCACATTCTGTTTCGCGCTTTGCAGCAGATGCCATCTGTTGTGGCTTGCTCGGAATTTTGAGACAGTCTACTAATACTACTGCTTTCTGTTAAAAAGAAATTGGCAGCAGTTGTTAAATCATCATCGGAGAAAAAGGCCTATAGTATTGACTTAGTAATAAGGGTTAAGACTTAAGAACCTAATCACAGTTTCAGGTTTGCACCATGTTGTTTTTAGATGTCCTATGTTTAAATTGTTACTAATATGTGTGTTTTGTTTTCGTTGCTTTTAAGTGTTCCGTCTATTATTTCTGTAAAATTTGACGAATATTGTCTAACGGCTTCATAAAATTCAACAGAATTGAGGTTTAATTTAACTTATTGGCATAAATATACATGAAATGAACAAAATCTATACCCATATCTGTCAAATTTTACAGAAAAAACGGACAGAAAACCAAAAAGCAGAGAAAACGAAACATGGACACCTATTAACAACAAAAACAAAACATGTAACACTTATTAGCGAATATTTAAACTGAGATACTTAAAAACAACATGGTGCAAACCTGGTACGGTGATTAGGTCCTTAACCCTAGTAATAATAATCAATCCTGTTACTTACCCTTGAGCTGCTTCTTGGAGGGGATTCTCCAGGTGAATGATTTAAAGAATGCATCAACATCGGCACCAGGAATTGCATAGTTAAGAAACTGTATGACAGAAGTCTTGCTTGCAAAACCACCACCACCTCTGGCTCTGGTAGGTATTTCTTTTAACAAATGCAGGAACCTTTGAGGAGGGTATAAAAACCTATCCCGATAATAATACCCACTTACACTCACTCTATTCCCAGCTCTCCATCTCCATATATCCCCCTCGTTCGGGTAATTTTCAGGAGCATATGGCAGACCTTCACCACTAGAATCTGGAGCAACTGCTTTTAGATATACATCATTATCATGCTTTCTATCCGCCTCATCCATCAAAAACAAACACTTTTTACTTTACCTACATCACCAAAACAACCATTCTTTATTCATAAACAACATCCACACTTTGATCAATGCACTAGCAGTTACCAAACAGTTATCTCATAAGAACAAACAGGAGATAGATAGATAGAATTGAATTTCATAAAAATAGCAGCAACAACCCTAAACGACTCAATTTCACACCGAGCGAGTAGTAACCCGGATCCCGTGTACTTGAAATTTCGTTTGATTTTTTTTACCCAGGTAATGATACTTGAAATCAAAACTCTAATGCTTCTCGGGAAGACTTCTCCCGGAAAATACATTCATGCAGTAAGTGAAGAGGACTGACCACAAGACGAAGCAACTAGAGAGCGTAAAACTCATCTTTCAAAACAAAAAATTACTCACCAGATGAATACAACTAACTCAATTGAGAAAGACAAGCCGTAGAAACGAAACTAAACGAAACGACGCTATGTTTTCTAAAGCTTGGTGTTGGAGAGAAAGAGAAAATGTACCGTACTCACCCGTTCCCTTTGGAGCACCACTCAAGCGTGAGTATAAAAAACCGAAAACCGAGTCCAACATAAACCCGTCCCGATTTTAAAACCGAGCCCGTTTATAAGAGCATCCACAATGCTTTTCCTTAAATTGTTTTCCTTAAAAGTGCCACGTAGGATTTTATGTGTGGTTTAAGGAATACATAAATTTATGTAATGCTTAAATAATAATAGGTCCACAATGGTTGTACGTAACCATTTTACTTAAAAATATTTTATCATTAAATTTTAACCACCAATTTAAAAAGTAGTTAATTTATAACGGACATGCAATTGGACGCAAGAATTCACGACCCTATATAACTTTGCTGGTTTAACTCTAAACCGACATAGGTAAGAAAAAAATATACACTACACTAGCTACCACCCTAAACCAACAGACAACAACAGAGTATGAATTCAAGGGCATCAAAGATGTATACAAATCAGTTCAATGAGCCTTAATTACTAATCAGACATATCAGAGAACGAATTCAAGGGCATCAAAGATGTATACAAATCAGTTCAATGAGCCTTAATTACTAATCAGACATATCAAAGAACGAACTCAAGGGCATCAAAAATGTAACTTTGCTTGTGTAACTTTTCATGGAATCAGGTTGGGACTTAAAGTCCAACAAATTTGAGGTTTGCCCTATTATTCACTAATCACTCACGATCTGAATTAATTAGTATATTAGTATGGTTTGATTTTTAGTAATAATGAGAGGTGATGAATGAAGCTATGCACTTGGAGTGTCCAGGGAAGCAACCTTCACCTTCCTCTCGTTATAACCCTATCTGATATCCATGGATTCTAGCTAATATAACTTGGATCACAAGGACACCAAAAGAAAACAAAATATGATTTCAAAAGCAAAAGACACACAACGCTCTATTCTATACTGCATCATATTATACATATGACATAAGTAAATACCTTAGCTTTAGATTTAAATCAAGCAATTCCTAATTGCTGCTGTGGCTGCCGACAATTGCTGGATGGCTCGTGGGTGGTTTGCTGGTGGCTCGTTGGTGGCTCGCCGGTGGCTCGTTGGGTGGCTGATTTGTTGTTGCTTGCTGCTGTATCTGTATCGCAGAGAGGAAGGAAGAGCAGCAGATGGAAACGGCAGAAAAAAAAAGGAAGAAATGAAAATTGGGCTTGAAAAACAAAATTGAATAATTATTTTTAGGGTTAAATGCCAAATAGCTACCTCATGCACATAGCTAGCTAAACTTTTTTTTTTGTAGCAAATAGCTAGCCAGACTT
The DNA here is from genome assembly GCA_036873135.1 of Clarkia xantiana subsp. parviflora. Lineage (NCBI taxonomy): Eukaryota > Viridiplantae > Streptophyta > Magnoliopsida > Myrtales > Onagraceae > Clarkia > Clarkia xantiana. The sequence continues at coordinate 11,061,397 of JAPTYO010000004.1, forward strand.
TTCAAAAAGTAGCAATTAGATAGCTCTGTTAATTTTTTTTGTTTAAAAACTAACCGAATTTCTCATGAGAATAGCATATGACTGGCTGAAATTTGTACTAACATATTTTCGTAACTAAATTGCATCAATCTTTTTTTTTCCTGATTATTCATTTTTTTTGTCGACGCACTTCAGCGTTATTTTCTTTGAATCGATTCACTTTCTACTGGCTGATTCATCTTACGAAATTCTGAACAGTCTCTGCCGATCTCCAACAGTTAGGATGTACGACGTGTGAATTTTTTTTGTTATCGTCATCACGTGTTCCTCGTGAGAGAATTTCTATTATATTTCATATAAAAATGAACAAAGCTAGCTAATTGCTACTTAAAAAAAAGTCCAGCTAGCTAAATGCTCCAAAAAAAAGTTTAGCTAGCAATCTGCACTTTTGGTAAAAGTTCAGCTAGCTAATTGGTATTTAACCATTATTTTTATGTGATGACGTGTCAACATAAAGCATTACTTAAATTTAAGTAATGCTTTATGTAAAAACATAAATTTACGTGTGGGTCCCATTTTTAAGAACTGCTATGTAAAACCTGTAGAGAGTTTTTTTCACTTTACGTAAATAAACACGTAGGACCCACGTTTACGTAATCCTTACGTAATACCACTGTGGATGCTCTAAAATCCCTGTCCGAAAATTCGAACTCAGATTCTGAGTTGAAAATTTGCCAAATAAAAAAAAAAGATTCTGAGTTGAAAAACCCATTTGGCCCGAGCCTATCTGTCACAAGGGCTAAATTATGACTTATTTTTCGCCTAAGTATAGCACTTGCTGGCGTAATTCCCTATTCAAAATCACCAGCCAACACACGAATCCAACGCAGCGGACGAAGTTCACAAACAAGTCAAACGAACACGGGACCAGAAACTCACAAGAATCTCGAACAACAACACCAAAGGAATCAGCAAGCAAACAAGATAAAGATGTATAAACACTTGCCTTTATTACTCAATGAAGGCTACGCGCCCGAATTACACCCACACAATTTAGACGCTCACTACACTCCCCAGTTTTGACCTAGTTGGGTGACAAAAACTGATTACAACACAAGGAAACTCTCCATATATATAGATTTTCGGATTCACTTAGACTTCTAGGAGAAATCAATCTATGTCTATCCAATTCTATATATACTTAGATATGATATATATATATATATCCATAGCTATTACAAAAACCCATAAATATATCTAAGTTCCCTTATATATAGCTATATTAGTGTAGATATATATTTATAACATATATATATCTATAACTAATTAACAAAGCTCACAAATATATATATTTCCCTTAAATATAGCTATAGATAGAATCCTCACATATCTTGGACATATTTGAACTTTCTTGGCAGCTAAGAAACAGCTTGGCATCCCTTAATTTCGAATTCCCCTTCAATATTGCAGGCCTGGGCTTGTCCTTACCATCAAACATGGATTTCCAGCCATTCTGGTCCAATTCAGCATTTCTAGTGTTGGGCACTTGCTGAGCACGGGTTGAACACACAAAAAGCACAGGCCATGCACAAAAAAAGCACGGGCCACGCACTGTCTGAGCACTTGACTGACATCTTCGTCTGGACATCTGCTGGGCACGGGACTGGCACTCACCAAGCACGGGCAAAACACACTAAATGCACGGGACGAACACACTAAATGCACGGGACAAGTGCTGAGGCTGGTACGGGACAAACTCTTCGCTGGTACGGGACAAACTCTTTGCTCGTACGGGACAATCTCGGGATGGACACGGGAAATCACTCGATGACGCGGGACAAACTCTTGACGGACGCGGGACAAACTCTTGTCCAAGGATCGAAGCTCACAAACTCCACCATGCTGCCAATATTTTCAAAACACCCAAAACACGTTACACAATGTTACGATTCACTGTTTTTACCTTCAAAACGCTTGTTAGGCTTGGGAAGCATGTCTATCATTATTCATACTTCCCAATAAGTCACTTTTCAAGGGTGTGACAATATCCGCTTATAGTAATTTGTATGTTTTAATAGGCATTGAGTTGAGAATAAAGCATATGCAAATTTGTTACAGAGACTTCAGATGAAGCAAACCTTAATTTTATTTTTCTTCTTCAAATGTCTTCTGATAGATATGAGCTATTTTATTTTAGTTTTAATACATGAATTAATTAGGTTAATTTTGTTGTTGAGTCCATAAGAGATTAGAGCCCATATTGAAAGCATAATTTGGTGAATAGAAATTATGTAGAATTTTATACCACATCGACTACTTCACATTCTTCCTCCCCGTTCACATTCTACAAATACTAGTCTACTATTCTCCTCCAATGCATAATGAGAATTGGGAACCTCTTCCTTCTTGGTTGAGTGTTCGATTTTTCGGAATCCATATTTTTGGAATCCAATTTATATTTTATCTCATGTGTTCTTCATGTTGGTGAAATGCAGAGTTTTTCTTAGGTTGATTTTGACTTATGCCGTGTTCGATCTTTTAAGTTATTTTTTATATCTAGTTGTTGCCGTTGACTTTCATATTCTTTGTTTGAGTTTAGGTATTAGTTGGTTCAGTTCAGCTGAACGAATTTAGTGCTGGATTCGATTTGATGATACTATTGAATCTAGGAGGTAATCGCACCGTGATTAAACCTCGTGCACATCTTGAGGGTGAAGTGGAGGGTGTGGGACGAAATTGTCTTAGAGAGACCGTGATCCGCATGAACCTTAATATAAAAAATATGTATTTGTTTTCGTGTAGATTTTACGTATAATTTCGGATTAGCATATTTCTTGCATGATAATTGGAGTAATCACTTATAAGTACCCGGAATTTGACTAATTGCATTTTAGTCATTGGATTTTAGAATATTGTATTTTGGTCATTGGACTTTGTAAATTTGCATATTTACCCTCGTTATTTAAAAAAAAATAAGGCAATTTTACTTGTTGGTTTTACAAGAGGGTTGATTCTTTTAGATTCAATTTTTTGAGAAAATAATTGTTTAAGTTAAAAAATAGTGACAAACGACGTTGACAATGTGAGCTTGCTCAAGAAGAGAGCAAATGCGACTGATAATGTCGTTGAGACTTTTAAGATCGTTGAGATCAGCTAATTAAGTCGTTGAGACTACTATGACCGATCATGTTGATCAAGGTTGTTGAGCCCGTTGGAGCCTTTGAAATTAGTATATATTGTCCCAAAAGCTCAATCATGCTTCTCTGGAAGACTTCTCCCGGGAAGACTTCTCCCGGGAAATACATTCATACAGCAAGTGAAGAGGACTGACCACAAGACGAAGCAACTAGAAAGCGTAAAACTCATCTTTCAAAACCAACAATTGCTCACCAGATGAATACAACCAGTGAACCAACTCAATTGAGAAAGACAGGCCGTAGAAACGAAACGAAACGACGCTATGTTTTCTGCAGCTTGGCGTTGGATAGAAAGAGAAAATGTACCGTACTCCCCCGTTCCCCCTACTCAGGCGTGAGTATAAAAAACCGAAAACCGAGTCCAACATAAACCCGTCCCGATTTTAAAACCGAGCCCGTTTATAAAATCTATGTCCGACATTTCAGACTCAACATTTCGGGTTCTGAGCTGAAAAACTCATTAGGCCCGAGCCCACCCGCTTATAATAATTTGTATGTTTTAGTAGGCCTTGAGTTGAGCTATATACTTGAAAATAGCTCTAAAATAACCATTGTGCAAATTTGTTACATAAACTTGCAAACCTTAATTTTATTTTTCTTTCTGAAGTATATGGACATGAGCTATTTTATTTTATTTTTAAAATAATATTTAGGCTAATTTTGTTGTTGAGCCCATAAGAGACTAGAGCCCAAAGTCCATATTGAAAACTCAATTTGATGAATAAAAATTGTAGAGGATTTTGTACCACACCGACTACCTTACATTGTTCCTCCTTCATTCAACTTCTATAAATATTAGTCTACTATTCTCCTCCAATGCACAATGAGAAATATGAACATTTTCCTTTTTGGTTGAGTGTTTGATTTTTTGAACTCCATATTTGTGGAATCAAATTTATATTTTCTCATCTTTTGTTCTTCACGTTGATGAATTGCAGAGTTTTTCTTATGTTGACTTTGACTTATGTCGTATTTGAACTTTTTTAATTATTTTTTTATATCTAGCCGTTGTCGTCGACTTTCATGTTCTTTGTTTGAGTTCAAGTATTGGTTGGTTCAGTTCGGTTGAACAAATTTCGTGCATGATTCAATTTGATGACACTGTTGAATCTTGGGAGGTAATCGCACCGTGATTAAACCTCGTGCACAGATTGAGGGTGAGGTGAGACGAAATTGTCTTAGAGAGATCGTGATCCGCACGAACCTCAGTATAAAAAGTACGTATTTGTTTTCATGTTGATTTTACGTATAATTTCGGGTTAGCGTATTTCTTTCATGATAATTGGTGTAATCACTTGTAAGTACTCGGAATTTGACTAATTGCATTTTAGTCCTTGAATTTAGAATATTGCATTTTGATCCTTGGAATTTGTAAATTTGCATATGTGCACTAATTATTTCCAACAATCTTAAGACAATTTTACTTGTTAGTTTTACGAGAGGGTTTATATTGAGTTTTTGAGATTCAATTTTTGGAAAAATAATTGTTTAAATTCACAAATAGTGTCAAACGACGTTGACCATGTGAGCTTGCTTAAGAAGAGAGCAAATGCGACATATAAAATTGCTGAGGCTATTTAAGTCGTCAAGACTAGCAAAGTCGTCGAAGCCACTGAGGTTGTTAAACCGTTGAGATCGTTAAGTCGTTGAGACTACTATGACCGACCAGGTTCATCAAGATTGTTGAGTCCGTTAGAGCCTTTGAAATTTGTATATATTGTCGCAAAAGAAACTTTAGTTACTTGACACAATTTGGTTGTTGTGTTAAAGCCTATAAGGTCGTTAAAACCATTGTTCAAAATGGGATCACAATGAATTATGATTTGGCCTGAAAATCGCTCAAGACCGATTTGCTGTGAATGATAATTGTTAGGAAATTTTTTATCTCTTTGTCTAACACTGATATACATTTGAGATGTAAGTGTTTGCGTATAAGTGTGAATCAACGAATCGAATGCACAACCCTGAACGTTGGCACATATATACGCCACAACATATACACAAAGGTTTACTCAGAAGGTTAGCCCACGGGTCTTTAAAATATACTTGAAAATATAATCCTAAAAGAACCCTTTTACAAATTTGTTACACATACTTCACACCAACAACAAAAAATGGCAAAGATGGACATAGACGAGAGATGTCAATACCGAAGATAACCCTAGTCTGCTCTCAGTTCCTTTCACTAAACCCTCGACCTCCCAACTATTTGACTTGTACCAGCATTAATGCACTTACACTTGCTCATTAAATTGGATTGTGGCTTTGTTTCTTTTCTTTCTCTTGTTCTATTGACTTTTATGATCAGATTTCCGTCCAAGTCCAGTCCAGTGATTTGAATATAAATAATAATTTCTACTTATGATTTTTATATGTAGAAAACTCTAACTAATACTTACTACAATTTGGTCTAATCCGAACCCGTCCGAAAAGTTCGAAACCCGAGATAGGTCGGGTTTTTTTTTTCTCTCATAAGCGTGAGACCGAAATCGAGTCTAAAAAACCGAATTTTATTGGGAGGGTGTTATTCTTCAAAATACCCGATCGACTCCGCATGCGCCTACCCATAACAGCTAGGTACCGTATGACAAACACAAACGGGATTGGATTTCATGTCTTCAAAAATGAAATTGCTCATTTACCCCTCAACTTTCATATTTAAGTATTTAGCCTTCTCCTTTACAGGACTTGTACTTTACACTTCATACCCTGTATCTGACCGAACATACGCTCCAATTCAACGGGTCTTTCTATCATGCTTCACAAACAATATATATATATATATATATATATATTTCTATTTTCTAAAGGTGTTAAGCACTTAAATTCTAAGTATAGTTAAAAAAATTAATACTTTTTAAAGTTTTAAGTATGTTACAATTATGAATTCATTAGTAGTAAAGAAAGCACAAGTTTAGTACTTGTGAAGCATGTTAAAAAATCTCCAATTGGACCATACCCTACACCACATACTTTAAATAATAATTTTAAAAAGTGTAAACATCAATTTATAAATAAGTCAAGTCTAGATAAAAATATATCAAGGTTTTATTTTATGGGATGGATAAACTGTGTAAATAAAAATATAACATACGATCAGTTAAAATATACTTGTTTTGAGATCTCTTCTGACTGCGACTTGGGGGGGTTCATTGCGAAAAAAAATTAATGTCCACACGCAACTATTTTGAGTCAAACCATCATATTCATCAATCACAGAAAATCCAGCTTAAAGATATTAACACGTAGGCTACGCTACACAGATTGAGAATCCTACTATTATTAAGATGCAGATAAATGAATATGATAATGTTGGAACTGCACGATCGAACGTTCTGCAAGTGCACCAAGCCTAAGCGATCTCATTTATATAAAACATCATCAGTCGAGATAAAACCCGGCGCCATCCCCTTGTGCAAGGTCACGCAGTCAAAGTTAGGAGACAAGGTGCAAGCTCACGTGGAAGGTCATTCACGCTCACGTGGAGGATCAAAATCCAACTATATGTATATATATATTCTTCATTAAATTAGATAAATAATATTCGATGAAATCGACAATTAAAATGTTTAAAATCAATTTTAGAGCTTTTAGTTTTATTAGAAGCATATATATTATCACATTACATAGCACACTTGGTTAATCTAACTTTAAAATTTACCAAATTAATCCACGTTATTATATAATATTAATTTTTTTAACACAATATAATTTTAATTTATAAAAAAATATTTATTTCTACTTATTTTTTATAATATTATGTATTCATCAAATATCGTAATTAAAGAGTCGTAACTTTTTTTTTACTGCATTTTAATATACAAAGGCTTTCTTATATGAAAATATAGATAGTGAAGACCTTTTAATAGACATTATCATATATTTCTAACATATATAATATAAAAAATTAATCAACAATGCAATGTATATGCTATTTTAATATATATATTAATTCTAAAAATAAATTTTGACATAAAACATTAATAACAATGTTATTATATAATTGCGCGGGACCGGTAACAACAAAAACGATCTCACCTACTTCCACTTATTCGAAATTACAACAATCTCTCACTAACCTTTACATTTCTTCATCAAGCGTACCCACAAACCCCATACTCACATCTGAGCCCCGACAAGCACTTAGTCTTGCAGTTGCCACAGTGATTGACATCGTAGGCTATGTCGGTGCAGACTTTACTGCAGCAGATATTCCCGAACTTGCACTTGTGCCCGCACTTGCCACAGTGGTTGCCATTGGAAGCTACGTCGGTGCAGACCCCACCGCAACAATGCTGCCCGAACCCGCACTTGTGCCCGCATTTGCCACAGTGGTTTGCATTGTTGGCTTTGTCGATGCAGACCCCACCGCAGCAGCTCTGCCCGACACCGCACTTGTGCCGGCACTTTCCACAGTGGTTGGCATTGTTGGCTTTGTCGGTACAGACTCCACTACAGCAGCTGTGACCGAATCTGTATTAGAGAATAAAATATATTAGGAATTAATATATTTTCATATTGTGATTTGAGTTATATTAGAAATAAATATATTACTAGTATCTTATTCCTATTATTATAGATTTACCATTGCATCTATATATATATAGAGAGAAATTCTTCAATACCTCCGTTCCAACTGGTGTTCAATATGTGGTGACCATTTATCCAATAGACTGGTGACACGTGTCAAAGTATTACCCTCTTTCTACCACATGTCATCACTCTATTAGACAAAGGGCCACCACATATTGAACACGTGTTGGAACGGTTACATTGAAGAATTTCTCATATATATATATATACTTAAGTAACAAGATAATAATACATTCTCATTCTTCTATTACCTGCACTGATGCCCGCACTTGCCACAGTGTTTGTCATTGTGAGCTTTGTCGGTGCAGACCCCGCCGCAGCAATTCTGCCCGAACCGGCACTTGTGACCGCACTTGCCACAGTGTTTGGTACTGTTGGCTTTGTCGATGCAGACCCCGCCGCAGCAGCTCTGACCGACCACGCACTTATGCCCGCACTTCCCACAGTGTTTTACATTGTTGGCTTTGTCGGTGCAGATCCCACCGCAGCAGCGCTGCCGGAACCGGCACTTGTGCCCGCACTTTCCGCAGTTGTGACTGTCTCCGAGGATGTCCATGCAACGGTGGTTGTTGCAGCAGTTAAGGATCTGCTTTCCTTTATTTGCGGAGACATAGTTGCAGATGTTGTAGGTGTTGGGATTGCAGTGGGCCCCTTTCTTAACGACCGAGCTTAGGAAACGACTGCTGAGGGTGTCGAATTCTGGGTGGGTGTCATTTGAGTCGTGCGAGAAAGCTCGAGCAGAGGTAAAAAGGAAGAAGAGCAGTGTAAGGAAGGAGAGAATGGCAGCTAGGGTTTGAGGAGATGCCATTTTTCTTGCAGTGAGAGGTAAGTGACAGATCTGTTTTAACGCAGGGCCTTAAGCTGTTTGGTTGCTGATAAAATATTCCGTCATTTTAGCTAGGGTTTATGTTTTAATATCAGGATGCGTTCCATTTCTGACGTAGATTTATAAATTTCGCCATTTTATACTGTGAGTTGGGACACCAATCCGTAGAGATTCTTTAGGTCATGTGATGTAGTAACTACTAGTGTATATATATATTTTATTATTTTGGCTATTGTAATGTATATTTGTCTAGTTAATTTTAATATAGTTATTATCTAGACTTAGTCGTCCGTAAGCCAGTTGGAGCTGACAATCTTCGTTTTTCTTTTTATTTTTTCTGAGCAACGGACATTATTTTTAGGTAGTCATTTATGAGCGTCTTCTGCAGAATTTATACTTGAATAAGAATTCATATTATACTAATAATGTTATTATTGACTAACATTATATATATATAGTTTTAAAGGTTAATATATATATTAAAAATATATATACATTTTTTGTTTATTAATCATGTAAAAAAGTGTACTGATATTATATGTCATCTAAATTTTTTTTACCGAAAAACTATTTGTAAATTTAAGTATTATAGACAAAGTTCTACATCTTTCTTTACAATATTAAAAAAAATAGTAAATAAAAGTAAACAACTATATTTTTTAATATTGAAATCATATACTAGCTAGTATTGAATGATGTTTATTAATCAAGTGTATTTTAAAGTTTAATCTGTGGGTTATACCACGTGGCATAGTAATATGCATCTGGGTTTAAAATTCTAAAATTATGGTTAATAACCCAATTGCTACACACTAACTTTGAATTAATTATAAATTATTACTCGAACTTTGATTTTTTAAAATTGGCTATCCAAACTTTAAATTTCCGAGTAAATTTCCACTCATGTTTTAGTTTCAGCCGACTTGGATAGAAAATGAGCATGTTCTAGCAGCGTGGGGTCTTTTCGTGTGTACCAAAGATGGATTCAAACATAAATTGAAAGTATTGCAACAGAATACATTCATTTAGACGCTCAATTGAAAGACGTCGTTGATATTGTGCGTATGTCCAACTAAGCATCCAATATTTCACTGCAATCATTTCAATTTATGTCTGATTATATCGTGGGTACATATGATAAGACCCCACATGGTCGGAATATGCTCAATTTTTGTCCAGTTCGACGGAATTCGAAGTAGAGATAACAAATTGCTCAGTAATTGAAAGTTCGGATAACCAACTTTAAAAAAAAAAATAAACAAACAAACAAAACAAAACAAAATTCATGAATTATCAATATGTAATCAGATCAAAGATTAAATAGAAATTTGGTTAAACCCCTAAAATTAATTTTGAACATTTGAATAGCATATTTCACTCTGTGTTATTTTTCTATCTTAATCAAATAGAATTATATTTATAATAGATGCCACTACGCGAATAAGATATCGAACTAAAAAAATTGAGTTCAATATTTAAAACAAAAAGTTTAAAAAGGAAAAATCTTTTGGATTTAATTAAGAAAAAAATAATTTGAAGATTTTCATAGATATATAATATTGAAAAAATATATGTTTTAATCATTAACCTAAAAAATTAAAATATACAGGTTTTATATTATATTTATGTAGTAGGTCCTAGCAAGTTTTTTTTATTATATATATTTTATATTTATGTACATGCTATAGAAAAAATATTTAACTAAAAAATTGATTTTAACATTAAAAAAGTTCATTTTTTTTATTAATGGACGAATATTATTAAATCAGCTAAATATTATTTTTACATATAAACAACCATCTTTTTTATATATATAATATAATACATATCACTACTAAATAGTATAATTTTATATTATTTTCTAAATAAAAATATTATTTTATTTTTCCTTCTAAATTCGATATTTGTTATATTATAAATTAAACAATATTTTTTAGTGATATAAATAATATTAGATTATGTGGTAAATTTATTATACATATTTAACATTAAATGTCTAATATATATATTATTATATATATATTATTTATTATTCTATATATATAATTAAATTTATTGCTTATGTGATGACCTATAAAGTTTCCGCAACTGAATTGTATAAATAATAAATTTAAATAATTTTTTAATTATTATTTATTTATTTTACGTAGAGTTTAAAATATGATTAATTCTTTATGAATTTGCTTACTGAATATTTTAAATTTAAAATTGTAAAACTTGATTATATTAGAAAATAATGATTATGAAAAACATATATTATTTATAAAATACTCGTCAGCCGAATTAATATATTACATTTATAATCAATAATAGATATTATATATATATATATATATATATATATATATATATATAACTAAGTGCCATGAATTTTTGGATCTGTCAAATAGCCGCATGAATTTTGGATCTGTCAAATAGCCGCCTTTATTACTCTGTCCTATTAATGTTCCTCAACTCTGTTACCGCGACTTATTTATATTTTATCTGCATCTTAGTAAACGTGGCCGAGTGGGCCAAAAGAAAAAAAACGCGGCGATGGAAAAAATTTTGTAATAACCCCCACTCGGGCTTTCTGTAGAATTTAAATTTATTTTTATAGTTTAGGATAATATTTACATATGATAAAGAATAATATAAAACTTTTGACTACTTACTATTTTAGCTAATCTAATTCATTTATCCGAATAGATTCAATGATTAAATTATACAATGTATATTTTTTTTTTGGCCATCAAAATTATATTATGTATATATTATTAAGTTTAATGCATAAATTGATCGTAAAAATGATATATTAAATGTTGAGTCATGATCTTTAGTTTAATTTCGATAAATATGCTAATAGGAGATCATAATAGTGTTGGGCCCAACTCAATTCTAGAAGTAGTCCAGATCAGTTATAGGAACTCCTGCCCTAGACCAACTACTATGTGCGTCGAGCGAGACACTAGGGGACACTAGGGGTAGTGGCGTAGCAATCACGGGTACCTCCTCCGATTTCGATCCGCCGATTCGTGGGAAGGATTCGGGTATCACGTAGGGCTGTCAATTTGGGCCGGGCACGATGGGCCGACACGAACACGACACGAAAATTACGGGTTTGGGTTTGATATTGATGACACGACACGACACGATTGCACGATATAGCACGATAATTTTAAAATTTTAGTTAAAAATTTTTATATTTGATTTTTTATTCAATTTATTTTAGGTTTTTCATGCTGATTTTTCATGTTGGGCCGTGTTGGGCTGGGTTTGGGCTGACCCCCAAAACACGACACGAAGCTAGCCTGACACGAACACGCATGACCCGCACGAATTGCCAGCCCTAGTATCACGGTGCCCTACAAACCCGCTCCACTCCGAGCCTTCATTTTACATATATATTTAATATATGTATATTATATAAAACTATATGGGTAATATAACATATAATCAAAATAACAATAATTCTAATGAGTTTGGTAATTTGAATTTAAAGTTAAATTTGTAATTTGTTATTCAAATATGAAGTTGAATTTGGATATGGTGAATATAGAATTTAAGTCTTAGAATGATAAATTATGTCCCACGTGGGGTGACCCGCCTCCCGAAAATTCATGGAATGGGTACTGGTCGACCATGTCGACCTGCGGGGTGGGTCCGAGGCTGGGATACCTGCCCCGCCCCATTGACATCCTTAACTAGGGGCAATGTCTTTATGGTTACGACATGCGACACCTTAAGAGTAGGTCTTGACTCGACTAAATACGGCTAAGAAACAATAAGACGAGTCGATAATAGGGGCGACGCCTCACTCACACTCGTCTCACTAAGAACCAGTCAAGCAATTGACAATAAGTCCTTCTCTGAACACTACATGTGATGCTCTAGAACGCCCGACATGCGGGTGACGTATGCCCCAACATGTCATTTTAAACTAGACAAATGTATATGAGACAGTTAAATGGCAATAACATATATATCAAATGGAGAAATGTCAACTTGGGTAGCCATGGGTTAGGTAGAGAAGCCATCCATTGTTAAAACTCTAATTATCACATTCACCTATAAATACACCCAATGTTAAAACTCTAGTTATCAACTTCACCTATAAATACACATTCATCTCATTCATTATTTGACATATGGAACTCTCTCTAAACACATTTAGGTCTCTACAAGTATTCTCATTAAAGCATTAGAGAGGGATTACTGGGCAACGATCCGGTCCATCTTTATTTGCAGGTCTTGGCGCGTGGTGACTCGGACCCTCGATGAAACATGATTCAGAGGATCTAACAACTGACGTCGTCTGTGCAAACTTGTTGGAAATTGAGACAATTGAGTCGCCTTATATGGTAGTCCATTAAACAAACCGATTGAGTGTAAGTTAATTAGAAACACTAATCCTATAATTAGTAGGCTTGATCGAAATATTATAAGGGTTTAGGCCCTAGTGGGCTTGCTCATCAACTATAATAATTAAAGTCCATTAAAGACCCAAAATAAGCAAGTTCTGCTGACCTATATTACTTGGTAGTATGAAATAATCTACTCAATATTAATATTAGGGAAGTGAATATATATTGTATCTATAAACATATATATATATATATACTAAGTATATATGTATTATTGTATATTAGATTTTATATATACTAGTGATTAGTGTATGCGTTGCACGCGCAACGACCGTGTCTGTCCTTTTTATTGTTTTATAACAAAATCCAAAAAAAAAAAATGAGTGAGTTATGAATTTGTGGTGCAAGTTTTGCATTAACAGTAGTGCATTCAGAAGAAATTGCAAAAGAAAAATAAGAGACATTAGACATGATAAACATGATCGCTTTATTCATACTTTGAACAAATTGCGAAGTTAGAACAAGAAAGTAGCATTTGGGAGTAGGATTCGACATGGTACATATAAAATGGTTTGTGTGAATCCAACTCTCGTATGTCTTTCATCACATAATCAAATTTAGCCATTTATAAAGTTATAAGAGTGATTTGATTGCTTCATTAACGCAAGCAGTTTCCTTTTTTAAAATTTAGTTTAATTTTTCGGAGCACAAAGAAGCTTAATTTTTTTTGAACACGGAGATGACATAAGAGGGTATTGAATGAGCATGAATTCATACCTCCTCAATGAAGATACCACCAAATCCTGACAAACCGAAAAACACATGGAGTTTACCTTTTTAGCTGAAAAGGATGCCGAGTAAACCAAGCTTCCAACGATTCACATATTTGAAGGTTATAGGTAGACAGTGGCGGATCTAGGAACCCAGCTAAATGGGTTCCTAGTACGATCCTATGAAAATAATAAAAAATAATAAACTAAGTCGGTATTAATACGTGTTGTATATGTATGTGTATTTAAGCCCCGAGGATATACAGTAAATAATTATTATATAAAAAATTAATTAATTTATATATAGTAAAAAAATTGATGTACCGTATTTAAGGGTAAAACTCCCCGATTGCTCGAGTATTATTATTATTTTCAAAGAAAATTTGGATTTTATAACTATATTTTTATATACGGACTCTACTTGTTATCCTCATGTAGATCTTTCCGTTTTTTATTTTTTAATGATACATTATGAAGAAGTCTCTGAAAAAAAAAAAAAAAAAAAAAAGACTAAAAGCCTTCAAAGAAAAGGGAAAAATAGAAGCCTCTACAGAAGCCTTATGGAAAAAAGCCTCTGGGTCAAGAAAAAAGAAGCCTCTGGGTCAAGAAAAAGTATCAGGCATCGTCCTATTCAAAAGGACAAGTAAAATAATTTACCCCAACACGGTCCAAGACCAGGAAAAGGGACCAACGGGCCTTTCCACAATGGTCAGGGCGTGGCCCAGATGACATTCAAGTCATCTTAACCAACCATAATAGTGCAACTTGTAAGGATAACATAAAAGCCTCAACGTCCCATACTCGGAGTGCTCAATTCACCCGTTAGGCAGGCCACTTAATAACTACCTCTAACTGAATAAGCATCCGACAAGTGTCATTTGCATAATATCCTTTGTTTTATGTGTCCAAACCACAGCTTGACACTTGCCATCTCCACATTGGCGGAGCTAAATCAACAACATAAATGAGTATCGAGCTCCAATTCTACCCAATGTTGGTTGGATTAGTTGGTAAAACGAGTTGCGTTCACGGGGGCAACCCGATATCGAATCTTGTTGACAAAACGCACATTAGTGAGGGTTTTAACTTTTAACGCTCCCGATCCGAAATTGCGGAAACAATTGTATATATACCAAAGAATCGAGCTCCAATTCTAAAGAACTCATATAGAAGATATATGTACCCCCTTCATTCCATCATCAAAAGGCTACGGCGATCTCATTCTCACTCTATGAGATTCTCTATATTCTCGTAAGTCATACCATTATTTATTATTGACTAAAACATCGAAGACGTCGGGGCAACATTCGGCGACATCCCTCTAGTGCAGGTCACGCGGTCAATGTTAGGAGACAAAAATATATATCTAAAAAAATATAATTCTTCTTCATTAATTTAGACAATGACAAATTAGACAATGACACGGTGAAATCGATGATCATGAGAGTTTTTAGCCTCATATATATATTATCGTCCAACATAGTTAACTGGTGGTTCCGATGTTTAAAATGCACCAAACTAATCCATGTTATTAAATAGTATCATCTAATTTTAACTTTTTTACCAAAATATAATTTTAATTGCTAAAAATTATATGTATTTTTTTATTTATTTATTTGCTATAATATTATGTCCTCATTAACAGTATAATCTAAGACCATTAACTTTTTCTATTGCATTCTAATTTACGAAATGTTTTTTATGTAAAAATATAGCTAGCTAGTAAAAACCTTTTAAATGACATTATTAGATAGTGTAGAGAGGGGGTTGAATCATATGTATAATAATCAAGAATGTATAATGAATCAACCAAGTAATTACATGTTAGGATGCTATTATATATATAGGAGATCAATCCTAACTAACTAGTCAACTATACAAGTCAACCTAAGGTACCATGTATCTATACAAGTATGAGTACCTATCTATGTATGTACAATATGTACATCTAATATTCCCCCATCTTTTCCTTCTTCTTCCTTTCTAAAGAATTAAAAGGAAATTTTGAGAGAAAAGGTCGATGATGAATGAAATGCCAAGGTCCAATCAAAACCCGGTCAAATAGAGCCAAGGGTAAACCCGTTCAAAATGAGCCAAGGGAATCAAAACCCGCTCAAATGATCCATGGGAAAAATTAAAACCCGCTCTAAAATGCCAAGGTCCAACAAACCCGGTCTTCACAAAACGGCCCCTCCCAAAATCGCTGCAAACATTCAACAATTCAACCTATAACCAATTGCTGCTTCAATCGCGCACTTAATCCTGAAGAATCGATCCAAAGAACTCCTTCGATCAAGAGATTGCTTATTTAAATCCAGATCACAGGATTGGCATCATGCCAAATCAAGACAATCCTATAACTTGAATCGACATATTAGAGCCTCGAATCCAGCAGGAACCATACGGCGCATCAAAACCAATCCAAAACGCAGCAAATAATCGATTATCCAAGTTGAATTTGAAGAAAATGCAGTCAAAATACTGCAGCAACAACAACAAGAACTGAGATATTCAGCTCCAATCGAATCCAAAATTGGACAAATCCATAGCAGATATCAATAACTTGCAGCTTGGAATCAATAGCAGCATCAAATGCGAATCCAATGCAATTCGAATCGCAGCAAATGATCAAGAAATCGAAATCGAAGATCGAACATCCAGCAGTAAAATAGGCGCAAAAACGAAAATCGAATTGCAATTACCTCCAAGAAGCGTTAATGATGCTCATATCTTCACAAAAGCTTCGCAATGATGCTTAGATAGCATATGAAATGCAGAAATCTTGAAATGAAACCTCGAATTGCAGAATTGAAGTCCAGCCAAAACCAGCAGAAACTTGACCAGAAATTGCAGAAACGCAGCTGCAATAATCCAAATCCGCGTAAAACCGCAACGAATATGACAATTGCACCACCACAGAAATGATCGCAATTGGTTTAATTCCACGGGAACAACAAGCACGAAGAAGCGAATCAAAGGAATCAATCTCAGATTTCATCAAACATTCTACGCAAGCTGAAAACCAGCAGCTGAAAAATGAATTGCAGCATCAGTAATCCAAATTCCAGAGCAAAGAATCGATCAATCCAGCAGCAGCAATCGATCTTAAACTCGTGGTACAACACCAGATCGAATCCAAATCACAGGATCGATCAAGAATGGATGAACAAACTCCAAATCGATGAAACAGTACATGCAGCAAACTGAAATGCTGAAACCGAAATGCTGAACTGCTGATCCAATAATGCTGAAATCCTCAATCCAAACAGCAATTATTGAGCAGCAAATTCACCAGCAACTGAATGATCTTCAAGTAATCCAATGAATCGAAGCTGAAATCCTCAAGATCCAAGCTCAAATCGATACAAAAACCTCTCGAAAAACTGAAACCGAACATGGAAATACCATGGCTCTGATACCATATTAGATAGTGTAGAGAGGGGGTTGAATCATATGTATAATAATCAAGAATGTATAATGAATCAACCAAGTAATTACATGTTAGGATGCTACTATATATAGGAGATCAATCCTAACTAACTAGTCAACTATACAAGTATGAGTACCTATCTATGTATGTACAATATGTACATCTAATAGACATTATCATATATTTCTATATTATATATATATATATATATATATATATATATAATTAAATTAATCAACAATGCGATACATATACTGTTTTAATATATTAATTCTAGAAACAAATTTCAACATAAAACACAAATGTTATTATATAATTATGTGGGATAATTGACTAGTAACAAGTAACATAAAAAACGGAGGAATTATTTGGTGGCACCGTGGTTGGTGAACAGTTTACCCCTTACACTCTCAAATGTTGTGGGGTCCACATAATTGGGGGCCACCTATGAGTGACACACCGTGGTAAACTGTTCATTTACCACGGCGGTAGCAAATAATTTTTCTAAAAAACGATATCATATTTGTATACGATGATTAAAATAAAACAGAAGATTTCATCCCACCTACTTGCACTTATTCAAAATTACAACAATCCATCAACTCGGCTTTACTCTTCTTTCATCAAGCATAACCACAAACCCCATACTCACATCTGAGCCCAGACAAGCACTTGGTCTTGCAGTTGCCACAGTGGTTGACATCGTAGGCTATGTCGGTGCAGACCGCACCACAGCAGCTCTGCCGGAACCTGCACTTGTGCCCGCACTTGCCACAATGGTTGGCATTGTAAGCTATGTCGGTGCAGACCCCACTGCAGCACCGCTTCCCGAACCCGCACTTGTTTCCGCACTTGCCACAGTGGTTGGCATCGTAAGTTTTGTCGGTGCAGACCCCACCACAGCATAGCTACCCGGACCCGCATTTCTGCCCGCACTTGCCGCAGTTTTTGGCATTGTTGGCCTTGTCGGTGCAGACCCCACCGCAGCAGCTCTGCCCGAACACGCACTTGTGCCCGAACTTGCCACAGTGGTTGTCGTTGTAAGCTTTGTCGGTGCAGACCCCACTGAAGCAGCTCTGACCCGACCCGCATTTCTGCCCGCACTTGCCGCAGTTTTTAGCATCCTTGGCTTTGTCGGTGCAGGCCCCGCCGCAGCAGCTCTGACCCGACCCGCATTTCTGCCCGCACTTGCCGCAATTTTTAGCATCCTTGGCTTTGTCGGTGCAGGCCCCACCGCAGCAGCTCTGACCGGGCTCGCACTTGCGCCCGCACGTGCCGCAGTTGTTACTATCTCCGAGGATGTCCATGCAACGTTTGTTGCAGCAGTTAAGGATCTCCTTTCCTTTATTCACAGAGACATGGTTGCAGATGTTGTGGTTGACGGGATTGCAGTGGGCCCCTTTCTTAGTGACTGAGCTTAGGAAACGACTGCTGAGGCTCGACGAGGTGAATAATTCTGGGTCGGTGTCATTTGAGTCGACCGAGAAAGCTCCAGCGGAGGTATAGAGGAAGAAGAGAATGATAGCTAGGGTTTGAGGAGGTGCCATTTTCGTGCTGGCAAAGAGAATGATACCCAGCCTAGGCACAAAGCGGTACAGACTCTTAAGGTCATATAATGTTGTATATTTGTTTTTTTTTTTTTTTTGTCATGGTAATGTATATTTTGGCCTGCCAACCGTGTTTGTTACTTGAGTTGCCATATACTTTTAATTTATTCAATATAGTCCCTCTAATATATCCGTAGTTTTTTTTGTGTGTTCAATTTAGTCCCAAAGAATCCAAATAGAACTACTAGGCTCGATGGACCTGGGTCCGGCGATCCCGACCGGAGTCAGGGCTAGGTCCATGGAGTCTAGTGGTTCGATTTGAGTTCTTTAGAACTAAATTTAATATAAAAAAAAAGTTAAAAATGTATTAGAGAGACTAAATTGAACAAATCAAAAGTTCTGGCCAAAAAAAAAAAAACAAATCAAAAGTATATGTGATTTGCCACTTGACGGCAAATTAACGATGATATAAAAAATATAAAAAAAAAACATTTTATAAAAAAAAAAAAAAAGTCAAATTCGGTCTAAAGTTGGTTAAGAAGATGAAATAAGTGATGGACGTGACATTAAATTCCCTTCCACTTTGTTCCCATTTCCCCAGCACCAACAGATACAGGAATAAATCCATTGGCTAACGCTAAACCCCTTCTCTACTTACATTAGTTAAAGGGCAACTCAAGGGAATGTGATATACGAAATTTAGCTGACGTTGAAATTTGAGGTCATACTAATTATACGAAGGGCTGGCAACCGTGATGACGGCTAACTGGACTAACTTAATAATACAATACATTAGGGAAGAGTTAACATTCCATTTCTTGTGACTAGTGGATATATCATGCCCTATATAGAATGTATTTGCCTCAGTTCACATTATTATGTTTCATAATTTATTTAGCTTTATTATTACATTTTTTTTTCTTAACTGGATATTTGTGTTCATATAGTAGTTTATTAAAGTAATCAATCGATAATTATGGACGATATCATAATTATGACAATATCGTATATTATTTAAAAAAATTACTAAAATTTTACCAGTAACAATAATTAAAAATTAATTATGACATTATTGCAGTAATTAGTAATGAAATACACAATCACTTCGTCATTTTCAAATTAAAAATCGCAAGATATTACACATTGCTTTATTAATGGTAATAATTAATACTTTTTTATAATAAATATTAATTAATTACTAATATATATATATATATTGAAAGCTCAATAAATTTTTATTTCCTAATATAGTAATATGATACCTAATAAATTTTTAACATAAATTATATAAAAGGTCATTCGTTCTTTCTATATATATATATATATCAAATTATTTTTTTTTTGGTTCAAAAAATGTTCAAAATAAGAACCTCAATTTCTATCAAATCAGTTTCATATTAAAAATTTGGAAAAAATTATATTCAAATTGATATATATATATATATAATTCTGTCATAAATATGATTTTATAGATTTTATGTAGTAAATTATACTGAATAAAAAATTACTTTTGTTTTAATATGAACTTGTTTAATATTTATGAATATAGTAAAATATTTTCAATTTTATTTTTCCATTAATTATTTGCATAATATTTATATAGATCAAATGATGTTCCGCGTGAAGTATCTCATTTTAATACATATTAGCATCGATAGGAAGCGATTAGGGCTGGCGATGGTGAGGGTATGGTGCGAATAACACTAATACCATAACCATACCATATTTTTTTCGCTCATACTATAACCATAACCATAACCACTGCGGCTATGATTATTAATACCATAACCATAACCATGGTTTTTAACCACGATTAAACCATTTAACCACAATCATTCACACTAGTACAATATCATTGTTTCATACAATAAAAGTAAACATACATTCATTGTTTCATACACGATATCCAAATTAAACATAATTTTATTGTTTCACTTAATTAAAAAAACACATATTCAATTGCCTATCACTTGCGATCATCGATCCTCATTCGCCATCACTTCCAATCGTTGTTACCTAATAATAAGAAATACAGACAAAAAATGGTGGGTGAGAAAGGAAACGGAATAAGAATTATAATATTTGACTAATAATTAAAGTATAATAATAATGTATATATATAACAATATAAGTATACTTAGTAATATATATATAATAATAATATTATATATATAGAGGTGATTGTTATAACCGCGGTTATGGACTGAATACCATAACCATAACCATTGCGGTAAATGGTGCGAATAACCATGGTAATTTGAATTTCATCGCACCATAGCCGGCCCTAGAAGCGATTGGTATATATGTCCGCGTGAAGTTATATTTTTTTATGTTTTTTTATTAAACTATTTACAATTTGACTCTACTATTACTAAAAGTTAAACTTTTAAATTTATTTAATTCTGAAGGGAAAAAATTATTGTATATACAAATTATTATTTTATTGATACAGTTAAATACAATCAATGGAAAAAAAAAAGTTGAATGTATTCAATATAATAATGTAAATTGATCTAAAATTTAATTATTTGGTGAAGTTTAGAGGTGCTAAATTTATCTAAAAGTAAAAACAAAAAATTCAAGAAAAAAATAACACTAAGAATTTAGATGGTAAAAAAGTTTTTACAAAGAAAAGGCAAAAAAGTCACGTGGCTTATTAGAGAGACTTGAGACTTCATCGCACGGCCAAGGATAGTATTGGAAGCAGTTTTATCAGAACCGGACCGGACCGGCGGTCCGACCGGGTTCGAACCGGAACCGGAGTCCTCTACGGTCCGGTTTGAACAATTCCGGAGGATGTAAGCGGATCCGGTTCGAAAGGCCGGTTTCAGACGAACCGGCCGGTTCTGAGCGGACCGGACGGTTCGCCGGTTCGGACCACATATACCAAAAAAAAAAAAAAATCGACTTTGAACACCACTGAAGCTCTTCCATCTTCTTCGGCATCCATCTTCTTCAAGCTCCAAAGGCTAGAATCTAAAAAGA
Organism: Clarkia xantiana subsp. parviflora; assembly: GCA_036873135.1. Lineage (NCBI taxonomy): Eukaryota > Viridiplantae > Streptophyta > Magnoliopsida > Myrtales > Onagraceae > Clarkia > Clarkia xantiana. The sequence continues at coordinate 11,083,067 of JAPTYO010000004.1, forward strand.
GAAAAGTCATTTCATCACCTACCTCTATAAATCTTCAATTAGCTTAGTAGAAAGGCAACAACAACCATTGCCATTCTCAATCATGAGCTTCAAAGAACTAGCCACCTCCTTCCCTCTCTCGGCCGCCGCTATCACCGATCGTCTTCTCCACCCTAAGCACCTCTGAGCTCACCGTTCAGCAAATTAAGAGATCGCTGAAGGAGAAGATAACAGGGGCAGCTACGATCTTTCGTCCGTTGGATGCCATGTAAACATGCCTGGAGGCATTTGGAAGAGCTCCAAGGAAGAAGATGGATGCTGGAGGCGTTTTGGTGGAGCTACTAGTGTATTAGGGTTTGTTCTATATGTTCCAACTAAATGGGCCAGCAATTTTGAGCTTTTGGGCTCTTATTCTTAGAAAATTGAAGCTCGATAATCTTATTTTTAGGACTTTTTTTACAGACCGGTCCGACCCGGTTCGAACCGGGTTCGAACCGGAGAACCGGGAACCGGACACCTAACCGGTCCGGTGTCCGGTCCGGTTCTGATAACACTGATTGGAAGAAGACAGACATAATTTTATAATAATAATAAAAAAAAAAAACTAAATCATGCAATTAGCATGCGGTTGGACTCAAATTAAACCTCTATTAATATAATGGATATCCTTTTATTAATTAATACTAAAAAATACTTCAGTTTTCCATTTACCCAGCTTACCCAACATAAATGTTATTTTTTTTTCCAAAACCAAGTCAAATGTTTATTATTTTTGTCTGATACTTGTGTTTTGATTAAAAACATTAAACCTTTGTTTTTTTTAAGCCGCAATTATCGCTTACATATATTATGAGAAATTATTAGTTAAACTTGATTTTTTTTTTTGGCCAAAAGTTAAACTCAGTTCATTAATCAATAAATAAGAGAAATTATAGGATTTATATTTATTATTTTTATAAGGTTCATCATGACCTACAAGTTTTAAAATATTTAATAGATTTTTAGAAAGAAAACAAATTATATAAAATAGTGACGCTTATATTTGTAGTAAAAAAGTATTTTTACTATGCAAAAAATGTCAGATTAGTTAGGGGAAATTATTGGTTGTAATCAGATTTTAACTTAGTTCATATACTAATGTGGCCGACTGAGTCCAACTAATAATTTCTCACTACATTATACCCAATAAAAAAAAGTTAGATCAATTTAAATCATATTAACCACATTTTAACTCAAATATGAATCGAAATTAGTTATGTATATATGTTATATAATTTATTATCCATAAATAAATAAAGAGTTATAATTTTTTCAATTCTACTTTGATTTACGAACAATTTTTCATGTGAAAATGGAAGCGTAAACCTTACTAATAATATATAATATAATATATTTAAAAAAAAAAATTATCGAAACAAAATATGACACAACACACAAATAAATATTGGGAGTAGTTTTTTACTTTCTAAAGTAAAACATGTGACTTGACAATTGACATGCTAACTATTTAAAACCGAGTAAATAAGAACATATGTTGGACAATTAAAGAATTTTTTTTAGTGTTAATAAAAGAGATCCTTTATTTTATTTGACATTGAATTTAATACTCCCGCATGCTAGTCGCATGTTTCTGTCATGTATTGTGGTATATCATTGCTCTAATAAAAAAGATACGACAATTAAACAAATGTTGTTACATGACATGCGATAACTAGGATTGATTTTTTTTACTAATTAATAAGACTTATTATTTTAATATTGTTACTTATTATTCGCACGTTCAATCATTTCTCTTGTTATTATAGTTACTAGTCTTAGTTGTCCGTAAGCCAGTTGGAGCTGATAATATTCCTTCATCTTTATATTTTTCATTCATGATCAAGTGGATGTTATTTTTAAAATTATTATATTAAAAAAATATATATTTTATTATTGATTGATTATGTAAATTAGTGTACTGATATATATGTAATCTGTAAAGTCTTCACGTTTAATTTTATATGGAAAACCACATTCGTAAATCTTAACATTGTAGACAAAGTTTGGTATGTTTCGTTATAATATTCAAAAATAAATAATATTATATTACATAAAAGTAAATAAATATTAGGGATGGCAACGGGTCTCGGGGCCCCGCTGACCCGCGGGGCCCCGACCCGGTTTTGACCCGCCGACCCGCGGGTCACGGGTCGCGTCCGGGGCGGGTCGGGCTCGGGTCGGGGCGGGTCCGGGTCTAGAGCCCCGGGGCCCCGTAGACCCGCCCCGAAATCCATATGTATATAATTTTTTTTTTTTTTTTTTTTTTTTTTACATTTTTTTATGTTAATATGATCTAACATTTAATAAAAAAATATGGTTAATATAGTACCTATATAAATAACATGGACCAAATAGATTTATATTTAGATTATTAGGATTTGTTAATTTGGTGTTTGGATTTAAATTTGTATTTGTAAAGAATTTGATGTGTTTGTTGTTTATATTTGATTGATGTTAGATTTATGTTTTGAATTTATATATAATGTAATATTTTGACAAAAAAAATTGTATTTAATATTGAAAAGTTAAAAAAAAAAAATGTTCATATGACGGGGCGGGTCGGGGCCCCGCGGGTCGACCCGCGGGATTGTTGACCCGACCCGACCCGAAAGGCCCATTTGGCCGGGGCCGGGTCAGCCAGGCCGACCCGCGGGGCGGGTCCGGGGCTGCAAAAACCCGCCCGACCCGCCCCGTTGCCATCCCTAATAAATATATTTGTAGACATTAAAAGTATATACTATTATGTAACAATTTAGATTAATAGTGCATTTTAATCTTTAAAGTCATCACATATGTAAAGTGGGACAATAATAATACATATCTAAAGAACAAATCTCTAAAATTAATTTCAAAACATCTAAATTGCATATTACACCGTGGCATTTTATCTAATTCAATATAACACGAGTATATTTATATAAATTTATTAAATAAATAGTATCGTGCATTAATTTATAAGGTTGATTTGTCACCAATCTTAAACTTTTAAGGGGTTTGAGGGGACCATGGTTTTGAGGGGACCGATGCGGAGTCGTCCCACCTTCCTTAAATAGTAAGGTCGAAAAGCGGTTAGAAATATCTTAAATTGCTAAAATTAAAAGAAAATAGATAATTACATGCTCAACATGTTATAGGTTTTTTTTTTTCACATTTGGGTTCAATTAACAATAACTTTCGTTTTAAATGACCAAACGATTCACGATAAGTAGTGTTGGATTCGTGATTTTGCGAGTTTCGATTCAAGACCCATATTGATATATGTCTTTATAATTTATTCAGTTCACAACTGTCTCATGAGTCACTCGTGCCAAATTTCGTTATTTTTTCAAAAAAATATACACACATTCGAATTTTACAACTCAATAAAAATCGAGTGCTATCACTACTAATCAATGTAACATGTATGGTTGTAAAAGAGCCGAGTCGAGTATTTGTCAAGCTCGACTCGACTCATTGTACTCGAGCTTGAACTCGAGCTCGAACTCGCCCGAACCTAAATTTTTCAAATTCGAGCTCGACTTGGTGTCATACTCGACAAGCTCAAGCTCGGCTCGAGTCGACTCGTCAAGTTTAAATTGTTCAATTAAATCATGAAATTGTGTATCTTGGCTCGAGTTTGAACTCGACTCGATTAGACTTTTTGCTTGAGCTCGAAATTGGTTTGAATTGAATATATATATATATATATATATATATATATATATATATATATATATATATATTATGCTAGCTAGATATATTATTTTATATATAAACTTTTTTTAAGTTAAATATCTTATAAATATTTTTGCAAATATCTTACAAATATTTTTGCAAATATTTTGTCAAAGTAATGTATATATAATATCAAATTAAAATTTTAATATAAATATAAATATTCTCACCAATATATTAATTATATGCAAATGTAATTTTGTATTAATTAGTCATTGTTTGATTTAAAAATTAATAAAAACAATTAATATATGTAGTAATATTATTTATAATATAATCTCAGGTGTAGCTTATAATTTTGTAAAAACTAATGTGTGTAATATAACTTATAATATAAAAAATAAATTTAAATTATATTTTTTCAAAATAAATAAATACATAAATGTGCTATTTATTTTCTAAGACATTTTATTATTTCTTAACAACCTTCTTGATAGTTTACAAGTTAAAATGATTAAACTATTTTCTAAAGTATTATAACAAAATTTCCTTTTTTATTTTAAATTACTATTTTTAGTATGTGTGACCATTTCGCAGCGTGATATTTGCTATCAAACTTTTGGAAACATTCACTTCATTTGTTTGGTTAGCTTTCCGAGGTGGAGCTCCCGTCTTATTCAAAAGCATCACAATTTTCTTCTGCAAAAATGTCTTAAAAGGAAAGACAATCAGAAATAGAACATCAGACATAAGTTCTACATTTTAACAGAAGTTCTTCGATTTTTTAGCAGTGGCGTAGCTACGTACAGCTGAGGAGTATGTAAAAATTAATGTATATACTAGTGGTTATGTAAATGTAGCTATCCCTTAATTTATAGAAAAAAATGAATGTTGCACCCCGCATTTAAATAGGAAAGTGGTGCAACATTAAATATGAATGTTATGTATATGTATATACTATTTAACTCATTATATATATATATATGTATATTATTTGTATGTATCTAAAATATATTTGACTATCTAAGTGACAATATATATTTATAAATATATACAAAAGTATCACAAAAAGAAACTGCAAAAGTCTGTTTGTCCATAACGTAATTCAATGAGCGGTAATTTGACGAACTATCTTTTTGGTAAATTTCATTGATTTTTTTTTGGAAATTTCATTGATTTGAATCTGTTGATAATGAGTATGTTATGTTTTATTTTCAAAAGTATGAAAAATCGTAATAGTCATTATAATTATTTTTTTTAAAATTTTTTTAAATTATTAGACTATATTAGTCTTTTTTCATATGATTTTTTTTCTTTTTCACATGTATTTTTCATTTTTTAAGTAATATTTTTAATTATTTACCCATATAGCAACCTAAAAAAGTCCAAGTACTTAAATATGCCGAAAATTTAGCCAAATACCAAAATAACCACGTTGTCTCTATCTAAACAGCGGCTTCGCCCCAAATGTTTTTGGCCGTCGTTGTTCTGAACAACGACGCCCAATTTTTCCCCCATTTGGCTTTTTGTTTGTTGAATTTTCATATTTTAATATAAATGCTTTATGTAATATTATGGTTTTTTTTTCTAAAACTCTATTGAGTTAGGTGTAAAGTTGGGTCGGGTTAACCTTAGAAGGTAATACTTTAAACATTTTTATCTCAATCTGTACACACAATTCAATTTAGAATTAAAGTTTATATAATTTTAAGATTATTTAAGTATTTATTTAATTATTTTGATTTTTTTTCTTCTAAAACCGTGATTTAATTTTCGACACATTTTGATATTTGAATTTTTTTAAGGTCAGTATATAGGTAAAAAAAAAAAAATCATTCTTGTAACCTCTGACCCCGGTTCCTGGCTACACCACTGATTTTGAGTAGTATAGTTGATATGTTCTAGATAAATCAAAGCACATCATAGAACTATAGATAGACATACGTTCAACATTATTGTTTATGTGTTTCTTCCATCTGGTAAGGTTACTATGGATTTAGCTACATTATCATTAGAGCATCCGCAATGGTTTTACGTAAATTATATTCTTTAACATTGTCATATAGACATTTATGTACAATTTAAATAATACGTAAATTTAAGACACGCATAATTGCTATCCAATAGTTTTACTTAACTATATTCCTTAAATATATTTTATTATTAAATTTTCCAACAACAACTAATAAGATATTATCATTAATTATAAAATGAATTAATTTATATTTAAAAATTGGTCGTAATATGTAGTGTGATGGATATACGCATGATTCGGGCTCAGTTTTAAATTATTCGGACCTCGTACACGCACGAAACCCACGAAAAACCCGATTTCGAGCTAACCCGGGGAAACCGGGCAAGTCGCAAACTTGCCCGGCACCCCCGGGGGGCTTACCCGGAATTCCCGGACACATCCCGATCAAGCCGACACATCAGATCAGACTTGCGAAGAGCTGGAGGAGTAGGAACAACTACACATCAAAATCAAACACATTAGGAGAAGGCAAACTATACCAATACAATAAGAAGTCAACCACAATCACCTGCCAAGGAAGGCACCTCCGCTGAACGGCCGCTCCCCGACCGGGGGGCAGGCATGGTCGAATCCGCATACATTGGCCCCTTCCATTTGTCGCAGGAAGGAGCAAGAGGCATGCCGGCAGACGTCGACCTCTTAGGATCGCTCGGGGAACGGACGTCAGCATCATTCTCTCGGACAGGTGCAACTCCCCCCGCCGTCGGGAGTACCAAGCCTGCAAAGACAACCACAAAAAGACCATTAGCATGTTAGCATGGGGAAAAATCTCAACGAAACCTTTAAAGGCACAAGTCCCATACCCGGGCCAACAGGAAGAGTGTCGCCGAGGCCGGAAACAGTCTGAGGAGATCCGCCTGCGACTCCGCCCTGTAAACAGGGGCGTCTGTTAAGAAACCAACCTACAAGGAAACAGGAACAAATGTTACGAAACTTCAAAACATACCAACTCATCCCCCGAAGGACGTACATGAATGCCCGCCGCGAGCAGCTCGGCGTCGGAAGCACGATAAAGGGGGCTGTACTCCCCCGCCCTATTCGCCGTGTGAATCTTCTTCAAAGCAACCTTGTCTATATCGGAGAACTCCTGAAAACGCGGAACGGGGTCGGTATCCACTATGTGAGAAGTCGTCCAAGTCGTGCCCGCATCCTTTATAAAAAAGTACTGACACTTCCATTTGTTCTGGGAAGTGTCCGATCTTTCGCAGAACCGCTCCTCAGTATTCCACCACGCCCTGCGCAAGCCAAGGGAGGAGAATCCCTTTTCGGTCATGTGAGGCCAACGCAAGGTGAAAGTACACATCCCAGACTCATCTGCCTTGCCCAGGCGATAGAAGGCTCGAAAAAAGCACTATCGAGTAATCCCAAGAGTTTAGACGACACTGCACCCGGAAACATGTCCAAGCTCTAAACCCCGGTGGAGTGATAGAGACGGGAGAAATCCTGTAATGTCGACAAAGGCGGGCCAGATCCTGACAATAAGGAAAGCGCAGCCCTTCTCGGAACTGTGAAAGATAAACAGCCTCGTATTCAGCCGGAGGAACGATGGGCCGACCAAATTCGACCCCCTTCACGACGTCCCAAGGATACGAGACCTCTATGCCGGGACACCAGCCCCGGGTCGAGACGTAGAGATCGAACTTGGAACGTGGGAGCTTGTTGGGAAAAAACATTTGGGTCTTCTCCAGTATTACGCGGTTACCCGACGGTCCCAAAAGCACACCGCTTCGAGACCCGGAATCAAAATCCATGGTGCCCTCATCAACCTCCCCATCAATGTTATCCGAAACAGAGTGATGAGACTTACTCATTGCGTGAAGAAGCAGAAACCGTCGCCTACCAGGAACACTCTAAGTATCAAAGACACGCGATTGCAAGCCCGTCAACCAAACCCTGCAAAAACCATACACAACTCAATCAAAAACCAGGGCCACGTATCAACACCATTCACCAAGCCCTTTGCGAGGGCATCCAACCCAACGGACCAACTGTCCGCGAGCAAACAGCTAGGGACCCTCCCGCTCGGGAGTCAAAAGTCCCTACGCTCACCAAAGGCCTAGGCCACCCACTAACAAAATTTCCATATACTTATACAGTATAACACAGGTATTCAAGCATTCAACTAAACGACGAGCTCAGGAGCTAAGGAAATCTAAAGCATGCAAAATTGGTCATAATTACCAAAATGCCCTCCGGCCACATTTCGATAAAATTTTATCCCCAAAACGGCTCAAGGCTCCGGGGGCACATACAAGCAGCTCAAATACGGGTCGCAAGCCACACTCTACCTTGGGGAAAACCAAGTAGCGGTGCAGGAGGCACACTACCTTGAAAACGCCAGGTTGTGGCAACAACATGGATAGGCACGTCGCCTCGCCGACCTCTGACCGACGCCATGGAAGGGTATGTCGCCTCGTCCGACCACTGGCCTTCTCCCTACCTCGGAAACTTCAAGTAGCTGTCGCAGAGTGCACCCTACCTTGGGAAAAACCAAGTAGCAGCTGTGGAATGCACCCTACTTTGGAAAACCCAAGTAGCAGTCGATACAATAGTCGCCACCTCGTGCCCGAAACGACTACTGTGCGAACGTCCCGACAAGGGGGCAACTCCACACCTACGAACTTACAAGTTCACAACTACTACATAGCGAACATCATCTATACGGGGGCAACTCTATGTCAGTACGGGCCTCGTCCCAACGTTTTATACAGCCTATATGGCACTACACGCGTTTGCGCCACCCAACACATGTTTATCATGAGATGTTTATCGACAACATACCAGGAGGCCTAACACCTCGCGACTAAGGGGCAAATGCCCCTACTTGGCCACATCACTACATATACTCCCCCTCTAGGGGCATTCAACTCAATGATCTTGGGGGCAATACTATATCTACAAGGGTCATGTCCCTCGGCATATACATTGAGAACATACTTCTGTTGTAAGATGTTCATCAACGACGCGTCGGATGCATGGCACCTCGCAAGTCCAGGACCCTCATGTCCGCGACACACCTTCCCTTATATAGGTACACACTTCCATGTTCATGATACATCCAAGAGGTACACTCACATCCACCCTCCATTTTTTAAAAGTTGTTGATAACTTGGATTTTCACCATCAAGTGACTTAGCTAAATTTGACTAAGTTATTTCAAATGGTCTCAACTACTTGAAAACATTATTTTTATGATTTTTCGTATCAAGTCCATCACATGTGATTTTCCAAACTCGGCATTATTTCATTTACTAAAACCGTCGTCTCGCCGTCAAGACGGCCGTCTCGGACGACGGGCTCCCGAAAACCATCATATTGCATGAAAAACGTTTTATCAAAACTTTCATGATTTATTATCATTTTGATACAATTAGTCGTGGCATGAGCGTTCCATATTTATTTGATCATCTTACAAACCCGAAAAATTTCATGTGCGCTCACGCCTTACTTCTTCCAAAATCACATTTATCATATTACTCGTAGTCCGTTGTGCTACTAACCCTTTGCGCAGTTATCAAGCATGACCATCTCAAAAAACTAAGGCAAGGAGCTCGTCTGAGCCGCGCGTATCCACCCTTGGTAAGTCAAGACCCAAGGTGAGCAGACGACCCGAATCACGCGTACACCCTATCTTAAAATAGAGTTAAATAAAGGTCAAGCCATTATTTAACTCGGGGGCAAGTGATGGATATACGCATGATTCGGGCTCGGTTTTAAATTATTCGGACCTCGTACACACACGAAACCCACGAAAAACCCGATTTCGAGCTAACCCGGGGAAACCGGGCAAGTCGCAAACTTGCCCGGCACCCCCGGGGGGCTTACCCGGAAAATTCCGGGTAAGCTTTGCACCCCGGGGGTGTCGCGCACACCACCCCTTTTTTTTGTCCTGGATGTATACGGAGACCCGATTTTCAACTAACTCCTATACGTCGGGGACCCCCCGTTACAAGGCGCGCGCGTCCCGCTCGTGACAGCCGCCTGAGACGTGCGTCAGAGTCCTCTTCCCAAAGCTCTCCCCTGCATCCCGGTTCACATTTCCACATTGAACCGGGTCAAAACCGGCTTACGGTCCAAGGTTGCCTATAAATAGCCACCTTGGGGGTAAACATTTTCAAGTCACTTTGGGTGAGAATTGAGAAGAGCTCTGACCTCTCTCTAACTTTCTCTCTCTAGAACTGTCTAATGTTGACCGTCGGAGTGAGCGCACCAAGCACCTCCCCCCTCTCCACGGGAGTTGCTCGGTAATGCTCCTCTTGCAGGTACGGACGGACAGTCAGCGAGAGAGCCCGAAGGACTTAGTGCGATTTTGAAGACAAAGCCAAAGGCCCGTGCACGACCCTAGGAGACGGACTTGGCCCTAACAAGCTCGCACCCAACCCGAAGACATCGACAAGTTACTCAGCAGACAGTCCGCGTTAACTTTGTCGAAACACTTGGCGCCGTCCGTGGATCACCCACAAGACCAAAAGCATGGCAAGCAACGAGCAGCCACCGCCGACTAAGACGAAGAAAAGAGGACCAGGACGTCCAAGGAAAACTCCGGCCCCGGAGTCAAGCATGAGACCTCCTCCGCAGAGAGCTCAGAGAGACCCCCCCGCAGAGCCAAAGCGAGGCCTCAGTCGCCTCGTCTATGTCAACAAGAAGCGTACACTCTCGGAGTAACACGCAAGGAGGCACACAGCAAAACGACGCTCCTCCAGGCTTCGCCCATCAAACCTTCAACACGCTGGAGCAACCATACGGAATGCCAAATGCTGGGGCATACAATCAGACACCAGGGGCACAGGATGCGCCTGCAGTCACCCCAGAAATGATGGCGGCACTCGAACAGCTGCTTCATCTGAGAGAGGCCCTGCGCAACCAAGGATACGGGGCGCCACCGCCCCCTCCCGCGCAACAAGCAAATATGCCCCCGCCACCAAGGCAGGCGCCTCCAATGAATGCACCTCAGCAGAGAGGCCCTACAATCTCAAAAACCCCGACCTTTCACGGGAATGCACAGCAAAGCAGGCAGTTCCCCCAACAAGGGACAAGACAGGAGCTCTCGCACTCCCAAACACCCTACCAAGCAGGGTCATTCAATGAAGGAGCCTGGAGGCAGCCGTCTCAGACATTCCAGGGATATCAAGGTGGATATTCTCAGTACAACCCGACGCAGGCGCAATTTTCCCAACAAGGCGCAAGCATGGGACAAGAAGCATGCCCCCCAAATCAGGGTAACCCAGTCACCGGGTTGACGGAGGAGATGCTTGAAAAGCTGATTGAAAAGAAGATAAAGCAAAGGAAAATGAGAGGGATGAACACATTGGTGGACACCACATCCCACCCTTTCACTGACGAGCTGGTGTACAGTCGCGTCCCAGACGCACTGTATAATCTAAGGCCGGAAAAGTACCGAGGCAAGGGAGACCCGATAGAGCATGTGCAGCAGCATGAAGCAATGCTTTTGGGGAGGACAGACAACCCTCACCACATAGCCATGACATTCCCCCAAACATTAGGCGGACCAGCTGCACACTGGCTCTTCTCCCTGCCAAAGAAGAGCATAGACTCGTGGCAGTCCCTCAAAGAAAAGTTCATCCACCGTTACATGGGAGAACGTTCGATCGTCAAAGGATCAAATGCCTTGGATGACATCAAGCGGGAGTGGAATGAGTCCCTCGCAAGCTACTACATCCGGTTTAATCAAAACATCTCGGAAATTCAAACGAACATCGCAGAGATAGAAATCATCCATGCCTTTGTCAGAAACCTGGGTAGGCACGGGTACGACTTGGGCCAAAAGCTTTCTACACGGCCGGTGGAAACAATGGAAGAACTCGTGGCAAGAGTAAAAGAGTACATTGATGCTGAGCACTACAAGATGACAGCCCGGGACTAGTGGGTTAAGCCCGGCAACAAGAAAGATGAGAGTAAGCCAGGCCCCCTGAAGCAGAACCAAACCCCCCAACAAAAACAGTGGACTCCGCCCCAGAAGAGAACATTCAACATTGAAGAAGACAAGAATCCAGACGTCAACACCATTGAGCTAATCCCTTTGAACGCTCCCCTGAGTGTCATACTGAAAGAAATGAAAGAGCAAAACCTCTGGAAAGAGCCATTCGGTTTCAGAAAGGGCCAGCTAGGGAAAGAGCAAGACAAGTGGTGTGAAAGCCACGAAGTCAACGGCCATGAAACTGACGACTGTAGAAGCCTTAAGTTCCAAATCAATCGAATCATACAAGAAGGCGGACTTAAGCACTACGTCGACCAAGGGGGAAAGATTGAGAAGGTGAAAAGAAAATTCACGCCAAAGGAGAAAGGAAAAGAGAAGACCAATGACAACCCCCCTCCTAAAAAAAGGGGAGTTATTAATGTCATTCATGGTGGTCCAGCTGCAGGAGGACAAGTCTCCAACACAAGAGATGTATACGCTGCGCAGGCAAGCACACTCCCCAAGTATGGTAAAAGAAAGAAACCGGAAGAGGAGGACCCCGTGATAGGATTCTCGAGAAAGGACATGGCACACATCGTCTACCCGCATGATGACACGTTAGTAATAACAATGGAAATCAACGGGTTCGATGTCAAAAGAATCCTGGTCGACGGAGGAAGCTCGGCAGACATCCTCCATGTCAATGTCCTCGAACAGCTTGGAATGAAGAGAGAGGACCTGAAGCCGGGAAATTTCCCGTTAGTAAGCTTTGTAGGAGCTGCTACATATCCACTGGGGATGATCACCCTTCCCACTGTGGTAGGAGAAGGATGGAACGCAATGAAAGTCGACATCACTTTCGTGATCGTCGAGAGCCTTGGCGCTTACAACAGAATTCTCGGAAGAACAACGATAAACCCCTACGAGATGGTGCCTTCAACGGCACACCAAAAGCTGAAGTACCGCTTAAGGGGAGGAGTTGGTGAAGTCTTGGGCGATCAAACGACAGCACGAAAGTGCTATGTCAACGCCCTAAGATGCAAGAACCGTCTGGACATAGCAGTCATTGAAAGGGGACAATGTTCCAAGTCTGAAGTTGAGATGCGATTTGACGAAATGATGAGCAGAGGAGAAAGACTCCCAGCACCTCAAACCCCAATGCTCCCAAGCATATGGGACATCAAGCAAGGGGGTCGGAATCCATCCAGATTTACTTCAAGCGATTCGCCATAAATGCAACTTCAAGTTTGGCAGAGAAGTCAGCCGTGATCAATGCCTTTTTCCTGAACATGAACTCACCTACATTCCTCCTATTTGGACGAACACAAGGGTGGAGAACAACCAAATCTATGACTGACTTAAAAGAGAAGATGGAGACAGCAATCGAGGTCGCAAACGAGCTGGGGTGGTTCAGCCCACCTGCAGAACAAGAGGAGGCGCGCGAACACAAGCGTGCAAGACAAGACTTGAACAACAACCAAGATGGCGAATATACACCTCTGAACATAGAGGTGGAGGAGTTGTTTAAGACCATCCTGAAGGATGTTTTACCTCCTCCAAGCGAGATCCGGATTGCCTTCCTCGGGAAGAATCCAGAAATGTGGTGCCACTACCACAACAGATGGGGTCACAGCACGAATGGGTGCCCCTCTCTACGCAACAGAATCGAGGAACTGATCGAACAAGGAGCTCTGCGCTCCTACATTGCATGCAAGAAGCCAGCTTTATCAAACCGTCACTAAGGGAATAATCCTTCCCCTATGACATGCACATACTCTATCTTTACTTTTCAAGTACTAAGTAGAACGTTTAGGATGGGAGATCAGTTGACTCCATCCATGCACATCCCTTGTAAATAAACAAGAAGACTAATGAAGTTCACTCCTTGAGTAGGAAAAATCACTATGTAATGGCAAGCTACCCCGGTCCAAAACCAGGAACAAGCCACATACATCATCAACAAAGGCCCTAACTCTACACGCAGAAAGGGCAAAAAACAAGAAAAGCCATCAAAAAGATATCAAAGCAAGACTAAGCAAAGCTCATGCCTGTATTCAAAACAGAGGGAGCGCGACGCATGCAAGGAGACAAAATAATTTCATCAAGGATGTGGACGTACTAATCTATCCACATCCTTGCCAAAAGTCGGGGACAAGCGGTTCCTTAGGAATCCTCCCTCGCAAACAAATGCAAGTGTCGGACGTACTAATCTATCCACACTTCGCCGCAGTACAAGGATGTGGACGTACTAATCTATTCACATCCTTGAAAAAGTCGGGGGACAAGCGGTTCCTTAGGAATCCTCCCTCGCAAACAAATGCAAGTGTCGGACGTACTAATCTATCCACACTTCGCCACAATACAAGGATGTGAACGTACTAATCTATTCACATCCTTGCAAAAAGTCGGGGGACAAGCGGTTCCTTAGGAATCCTCCCTCGCAAACAAATGCAAGTGTCGGACGTACTAATCTATCCACACTTCGCCGCAGTACAAGGATGTGGACGTACTAATCTATTCACATCCTTGCAAAAGTCGGGGGACAAGCGGTTCCTTAGGAATCCTCCCTCGCAAACAAATGCAAGTGTCAGACGTACTAATCTATCCACACTTAGCCATCATCAAGCGATGTGGACGTACTAATCTATCCACATCTCAAAAAACAAGATAGGCGTGCGGCTCTTCAGGAAACCACCATCTTGTCAAAATATCATAATGAAGATTCACGGTTCTGTAAGGAACTATCTTCTTATGAAAATCAAAAGGACAAGCGGTTCCTTAAGAGTTCCCCCTTCTCTTTAAAATTGCAAGTGTCGGACGTACTAATCTATCCACACTTCGCAAACAAACAACTATATCAAGTATGTGAACGTACTAATCTATTCACATCCTTGTAAAGGAAGACAAGCAGTTCAACATGGATCCTCCTCCTTGCAAAGCCACAGGTGCCGGTAATACTAATTCATCCGCACCCCGCCACCAATAGAGATGCAATTTCCTAAGGAAAACCATCGGATTAAGGAAATCGACCTGTCAACAGAGCTACACTCTTCCAAAAGAGAACAAGTTATAGAGACAACAATAAAGGAAGATGCAAAATAATACTAAGTATTATATCTTTCTAACATCTCATGTCAGGCATATATATATATAATATAACAGGTCTGAAAAGTAAAGGCATCCAGCCAGCATAAAAAGTCAAGCCCGGGACACACCCCGCCAAAATCTCACCCATGCAAGGGGAGCAACCATATATACACAAGAGAGTCATATAAAACAAAGAAAGATCAACCTGACCCAACGTCAGGAGCACCAGAGCCAAAGGCGTCAGCCATAAAACATCATGCGTAGGGCTGCTGAAAACAACACGGCGATCGTCACCAACAGGGACGGACACCTGTCCCGTCAAACCACTCGCTCCGCCCATATCGCCCGCTCGGATCCCCGCAATAGCCCCGAGGGCATAGCCAGTATATGGCCCAGTACTCTGGAAAGGAAAATCGGGGGCAAGAGAGTATATCCTCCTGAAGTAATCCACAGAGAAAGACTCCATGCGATCATCACGTGCCTTCTCGAGAAGTTTGGAGTAATCAGCTGTAGTAGGAAACTCAATCATCCCAAGCTGATCACCCAGGGCAACATGAGACTCCTTAGTCTCCTTCAGCGCCACAGCATGTGCCTCCTCTTCGACCTTCTCCTGGCGCAATAAGGCAAACAGCTCCGCCTCCAGCTGAGACGCGCAATCCTGACTTCCATTGAGATCAGCGGAAGCCTTGGAAGAAGCATCTGAATGTGCGTGCGCCTTCTCCCTCAACACAACGACATCCTGAGACAAGCGCTCATGACGACCCTGCAGACCCCTCGTCTCCTCAACAAGCTCAACAAAGGAGGAAAGGTTGGTCATCACGACATTCACCTGCAACAACAACACAAGCACATCACACACAAAGAAGCCATACAAACATGATAGATCCAACATAAAAAGAAAACAACGTATAGGAGCAAAGCGCGCGAGCGACTCCTCAACACACTTCAAAGCAGCCTCAGGGTCACGGGGGCACTTCTTGCGGTCAGCCGGCGGAACAGACCGCTGAACCACACGCACACCGACAGCAGGTGTGCTCAAGGAAACATCCTTGGGAAAGCGAATAGCAGACTGAGAGTAGGGAGTCCACTCGTTCCCGGACACATCCCGATCAAGCCGACACATCAGATCAGACTTGCGAAGAGCTGGAGGAGTAGGAACAACTACACATCAAAATCAAACACATTAGGAGAAGGCAAACTATACCAATACAATAAGAAGTCAACCACAATCACCTGCCAAGGAAGGCACCTCCGCTGAACGGCCGCTCCCCGACCGGGGGGCAGGCATGGTCGAATCCGCATACATTGGCCCCTTCCCTTTGTCGCAGGAAGGAGCAAGAGGCATGCCGGCAGACGTCGACCTCTTAGGATCGCTCGGGGAACGGACGTCAGCATCATTCTCTCGGACAGGTGCAACTCCCCCCGCCGTCGGGAGTACCAAGCCTGCAAAGACAACCACAAAAAGACCATTAGCATGTTAGCATGGGGAAAAATCTCAACGAAACCTTTAAAGGCACAAGTCCCATACCCGGGCCAACAGGAGGAGTGTCGCCGAGGCCGGAAACAGTCTGAGGAGATCCGCCTGCGACTCCGCCCTGTAAACAGGGGCGTCTGTTAAGAAACCAACCTACAAGGAAACAAGAACAAATGTTACGAAACTTCAAAACATACCAACTCATCCCCCGAAGGACGTACATGAATGCCCGCCGCGAGCAGCTCGGCGTCGGAAGCACGATAAAGGGGGCTGTACTCCCCCGCCCTATTCGCCGTGTGAATCTTCTTCAAAGCAACCTTGTCTGTATCAGAGAACTCCTGAAAACGCGGAACGGGGTCGGTATCCACTATGTGAGAAGTCGTCCAAGTCGTGCCCGCATCCTTTATAAAAAAGTACTGACACTTCCATTTGTTCTGGGAAGTGTCCGATCTTTCGCAGAACCGCTCCTCAGTATTCCACCCCGCCCTGCGCAAGCCAAGGGAGGAGAATCCCTTTTCGGTCATGTGAGGCCAACGCAAGGTGAAAGTACACATCCCAGACTCATCTGCCTTGCCCAGGCGATAGAAGGCTCGAAAAAAGCACTATCGAGTAATCCCAAGAGTTTAGACGACACTGCACCCGGAAACATGTCCAAGCTCTAAACCCCGGTGGAGTGATAGAGACGGGAGAAATCCTGTAATGTCGACAAAGGCGGGCCAGATCCTGACAATAAGGAAAGCGCAGCCCTTCTCGGAACTGTGAAAGATAAACAGCCTCGTATTCAGCCGGAGGAACGATGGGCCGACCAAATTCGACCCCCTTCACGACGTCCCAAGGATACGAGACCTCTATGCCGGGACACCAGCCCCGGGTCGAGACGTAGAGATCGAACTTGGAACGTGGGAGCTTGTTGGGAAAAAACATTTGGGTCTTCTCCAGTATTACGCGGTTACCCGACGGTCCCAAAAGCACACCGCTTCGAGACCCGGAATCAAAATCCATGGTGCCCTCATCAACCTCCCCATCAATGTTATCCGAAACAGAGTGATGAGACTTACTCATTGCGTGAAGAAGCAGAAACCGTCGCCTACCAGGAACACTCTAAGTATCAAAGACACGCGATTGCAAGCCCGTCAACCAAACCCTGCAAAAACCATACACAACTCAATCAAAAACCAGGGCCACGTATCAACACCATTCACCAAGCCCTTTGCGAGGGCATCCAACCCAACGGACCAACTGTCCGCGAGCAAACAGCTAGGGACCCTCCCGCTCGGGAGTCAAAAGTCCCTACGCTCACCAAAGGCCTAGGCCACCCACTAACAAAATTTCCATATACTTATACAGTATAACACAGGTATTCAAGCATTCAACTAAACGACGAGCTCAGGAGCTAAGGAAATCTAAAGCATGCAAAATTGGTCATAATTACCAAAATGCCCTCCGACCACATTTCGATAAAATTTTATCCCCAAAACGGCTCAAGGCTCCGGGGGCACATACAAGCAGCTCAAATACGGGTCGCAAGCCACACTCTACCTTGGGGAAAACCAAGTAGCGGTGCAGGAGGCACACTACCTTGAAAACGCCAGGTTGTGGCAACAACATGGATAGGCACGTCGCCTCGCCGACCTCTGACCGACGCCATGGAAGGGTATGTCGCCTCGTTCGACCTCTGGCCTTCTCCCTACATCGGAAACTTCAAGTAGCTGTCGCAGAGTGCACCCTACCTTGGGAAAAACCAAGTAGCAGCTGTGGAATGCACCCTACTTTGGAAAACCCAAGTAGCAGTCGATACAATAGTCGCCACCTCGTACCCGAAACGACTACGGTGCGAACGTCCCGACAAGGGGGCAACTCCACACCTACGAACTTACAAGTTCACAACTACTACATAGCGAACATCATCTATACGGGGGCAACTCTATGTCAGTACGGGCCTCGTCCCAACGTTTTATACAGCCTATATGGCACTACACGCGTTTGCGCCACCCAACACATGTTTATCATGAGATGTTCATCGACAACATACCAGGAGGCCTAACACCTCGCGACTAAGGGGCAAATGCCCCTAATTGGCCACATCACTACATATACTCCCCCTCTAGGGGCATTCACCTCAATGATCTTGGGGGCAATACTATATCTACAAGGGTCATGTCCCTCGGCATATACATTGAGAACATACTTCTGTTGTAAGATGTTCATCAACGACGCGTCGGATGCATGGCACCTCGCAAGTCCAGGACCCTCATGTCCGCGACACACCTTCCCTTATATAGGTACACACTTCCATGTTCATGATACATCCAAGAGGTACACTCACATCCACCCTCCATTTTTTAAAAGTTGTTGATAACTTGGATTTTCACCATCAAGTGACTTAGCTAAATTTGACTAAGTTATTTAAAATGGTCTCAACTACTTGAAAACATTATTTTTATGATTTTTCGTATCAAGTCCATCACATGTGATTTTCCAAACTCGGCATTATTTCATTTACTAAAACCGTCGTCTCGCCGTCAAGACGGCCGTCTCGGACGACGGGCTCCCGAAAACCATCATATTGCATGAAAAACGTTTTATCAAAACTTTCATGATTTATTATCATTTTGATACAATTAGTCGTGGCATGAGCGTTCCATATTTATTTGATCATCTTACAAACCCGAAAAATTTCATGTGCGCTCACGCCTTACTTCTTCCAAAATCACATTTATCATATTACTCGTAGTCCGTTGTGCTACTAACCCTTTGCGCAGTTATCAAGCATGACCATCTCAAAAAACTAAGGCAAGGAGCTCGTCTGAGCCGCGCGTATCCACCCTTGGTAAGTCAAGACCCAAGGTGAGCAGACGACCCGAATCACGCGTACACCCTATCTTAAAATAGAGTTAAATAAAGGTCAAGCCATTATTTAACTCGGGGGCAAGTGATGGATATACGCATGATTCGGGCTCGGTTTTAAATTATTCGGACCTCGTACACGCACGAAACCCACGAAAAACCCGATTTCGAGCTAACCCGGGGAAACCGGGCAAGTCGCAAACTTGCCCGGCACCCCCGGGGGGCTTACCCGGAAAATTCCGGGTAAGCTGGGCTTGCCCGGAATTCCGGGTAAGCTTTGCACCCCGGGGGTGTCGCGCACACCCCCCCTTTTTTTTGTCCTGGATGTATACGGAGACCCGATTTTCAACTAACTCCTATACGGCGGGGACCCCCCGTTACAAGGCGCGCGCGTCCCGCTCGTGACAGCCGCCTGAGACGTGCGTCAGAGTCCTCTTCCCAAAGCTCTCCCCTGCATCCCGGTTCACATTTCCACATTGAACCGGGTCAAAACCGGCTTACGGTCCAAGGTTGCCTATAAATAGCCACCTTGGGGGTAAACATTTTCAAGTCACTTTGGGTGAGAATTGAGAAGAGCTCTGACCTCTCTCTAACTTTCTCTCTCTAGAACTGTCTAATGTTGACCGTCGGAGTGAGCGCACCAAGCACCTCCCCCCTCTCCACGGGAGTTGCTCGGTAATGCTCCTCTTGCAGGTACGGACGGACAGTCAGCGAGAGAGCCCGAAGGACTTAGTGCGATTTTGAAGACAAAGCCAAAGGCCCGTGCACGACCCTAGGAGACGGACTTGGCCCTAACAAGCTCGCACCCAACCCGAAGACATCGACAAGTTACTCAGCAGACAGCCCGCGTTAACTTGGTCGAAACATAGTGCATTCCTTAAATTTAAGAAATATGTTATGTAAAAATATGTGAATCTCACTTTAAAGAAATGCTATGTAAAACTATTGTATGACGTATTTATACA
This sequence comes from Clarkia xantiana subsp. parviflora, assembly GCA_036873135.1. Classification (NCBI taxonomy): domain Eukaryota; kingdom Viridiplantae; phylum Streptophyta; class Magnoliopsida; order Myrtales; family Onagraceae; genus Clarkia; species Clarkia xantiana. The sequence continues at coordinate 11,103,064 of JAPTYO010000004.1, forward strand.
ATTTATATTAAAAAAACATGTTGAACACACATTTAAGTAATACTATATAATATCATTATGACATAATGCTCTTAGACCATAATTCATCCCCTCAAACTCATTTTATACCTTTATATCGGCTATATTTTTGTCAGCGACCTCTTTCTCATAGAATGTTTATTCATTTCTCTTCTTAACCTCGATCTCTATGCATTGCTGCTATATTATAGTTTTTAGTCGTTACTGAATTAACTTAAATTTTCTTTTAATTGTTCTATCATTTTCCAGTTTTTCGAGGATAAATCAACAATTCTTAAATATATTGGATTAAGGTGTTTATTACTTTCACAAACTCTTTTGATTGATTTTTTCAGATATTTGTGTCTCTGATGCTTTTTGTCCACTCTAATACTATCGAGTGAGCAATTAAAAAAATTCACAAAGATCGCACTGTGTATTACAACGGATCTTAATGTGCCATGTATGATGTATGGCAGTTGCTGTCCATCTCCATATTCGTGCTTATTATTATAGGCATTGTCAACACAATTTATCATTTGGCCATAATATCGTTATTCAATTATTTATGCTATCAGGTAAGTTAAATTTAGTAATCTTGTTTAGTTGTTTATACTTATTTATTGTTTTGGATATATTTTATTTTGATTTTGTCCTGAATTGGGACGAGAATCATACAACTATACCATATATTATTTTATGAAAATAATCCAGGACATGCTTAAGTTTTATTAAGAATGTGTTCATAGTGTTTTTTCTTTTCAAATCAAAAGATTATTTCTATATTTATTTTATCTTTTGGATCACTCTCAAGTTGTATTTTCACTTAGCTTAATATTATTATATCACAACTCCCATTTTAAGTTTGTTTAACCTGTTAGTATATGTATTTAGTTAGTCAGTTATATTACTATTCATGGTAACCAACTATCTGAGTATGGCTTAGTATAAATAGCCTTCTCCATATACTGTAATGTTTAATTGTTGAATGAGTAAGTTCAGAAAGTTCATAGTTAATATAACCATATATTCTACAATTGCCTACTTTATATTCCATCAACTTCATATATTGATAATTTCATACCACTAATAAAATTATAACCGATCAACTAGCGTGCAATTCAAACGACACTGACATCTATTCTAGCATATCAAAAAGAAGTATCCCATAGGAAAATATTTAGTTCCATCGATCAATTAATTATTCTATCTGATGTTAGAAATTAGCGCACGTTTCCGGAAGACCTGTATCGTGGTTAACAGTGACAATCTGTGTTCTATTGTCACATCTCAACACATCTTGCCCCAACTTGGCTCCGGCGGCCTTGAGCCCTCTCAATGAAACCGGTTGGTTAAAGAGATTAAGCGACGGGAGTTTGGAAGCAGGAGGCAACTTAGCAGCAGGTAACAACTTAGTGAAATCCTGCATTAACAACGGAACCTCGAAATCACTCTTATCGTGTTTCACAACATTGTCCTTTGCACTGATATGCGCCCCAGGCTCCATATGGTTAGTGGAGAAGCTGGCTTGGTTAGGGAAGTTAGGGTATATGGTAACGTAGCCCCTAAGGTACATCATGTCTATTAAGAACTTCTTCCACGACGCTTGCCAGCCGTTGGTTCTGGATTTAGGGATCTGGACTGGGTTTGACTTGGCGTCCTCTGTGAACCTCGTGTTGACGTACACGTAAAACTCCCGCCATAGCTTTGGGAAGAAGACCGCTCCCCAACTGCATGGCAACTGGTGAAGGTAGGGCGTGTTTGGGTGTGTGTTTTTGAAGAAGTCCGTTGGGTTCCATTTTGGCCTCTCTTTGACCACTTCAACCAGTCGTGGTGTGTAAAGTGAGATGGAGGATAGCTCTGGCAGTGAAACCTGTATATAAAAAGACTAAATCTATAACAATATAATAAACTATAATTTATAATTTAAAAAATATATTGTAAATATATATATTCTTAATATAACTTAATCAACATATAATAAAGGTTTAAGAACCTATAAACTGTCTGAAGTTTGCCTCTTGTTTGAAAATTGGTGTGTGACGTTTAAAATGAGTGTGTCTCAGGTTTTAGTTTGGTTGAACTTTAATATTTCGGTGTGATTATTTTAGAGAAGTCAATTCCTATGAAACCGGCTGTCAAATTTGAGCTCCCATGTACGTTCCATTCTCGTCACCTTGCTGGGGCCGTCACCTAAGAAACTAGCCACATCCGCGCAAGTAAATCTCGCTCCGTTGTCGCTGCAAATCGCTCAACTAATCCACTCTGTTAGAAACCTTTTCTTTTGGATGTTCAACTTTTTAGTGAAATTTGTCGATTTGTAAAAAGTAAAGAGTGATAAATTATGAATGAGTGGGTGGGTTGATAAAAATAATTAAAGTGAGAGGAAAAGACGCGTGGAGACACCAAATTTCAACAAAAATAAAACATGTGAGACTGTCTATTTTACATTTAAACTTCAGACACCAAATTTCTAACATTAGGCAAACCTTGGACTGTTTAGACATTTTTAAATTTATTTTTCCGATTATATTTATTCCTAATATATATATTTAACCCTAATAATAACCTGCGGGTCGTAGTGGTAGGCGAGGAGAACGTATTTGATCCAAAGGTAATAATAAGGGGACACCTCGATATCGTCTTCTAGTAATAGACCGTAATCATCGTCAGATGATGGGTACCAGCTCTCGCTAACGGCTCGGATTAGCCCTCCTTGGACGATCCTTCTGCGCAGAGTCTTGGCACCGTGAGGCCAGTTGAAAGAGTTGACTAGCTTGATAGTGGCTTCATCCACCTTGCTATCCATGTTGAAGCTGATCGCCACGTCATCTCCCAGATAATACGCATTGGACAGCGAGTCCAGCAACCTCTTCAATGAGGTTGCTCGATTCTGGGTAATTATATTGATAGAAATACGCATGCGCTTCCAATCTGCACAATACTTTTCATCAGTGATGATGCTTGTGTTATATAATTACTATATAATGCCTACCTAATACGTAGGTGTTTATCTCACATTAACTAGATTTCAAGAGTTAACTAATGCAGTATACATATAAGTAGTACTTCCTTGAAAGATTTACCCTTTACAATATATAGTTGTGCTACAAAATGTGAAATTTCTTGTGAAATTCCCATAGAAAGTGGAATGCGTCCACAACAATATTTTGAATTTGCACTAAACCAACTTTCTCTCTCTTACTTCGGCAACAATTTTCACAAAAATTTTTACAATTGAGATCTAGATATTTATTGGTTTATTTATTATATACGCTCATTTATACTTATAAATAATAAACATAAAAAACAAGGGTAAAATATGACAGATATGTCATATAAGCTTACAAGGTTTTTGAATTCAACATGTTTCCAAGCATGTGTTTTAAATGTAACATATTTTAAAACGGTTGATTTTAAATAAAACCGTTAACTTTCCGTTAAAAAATCTTTTAACGTTGCTTATTGTACAAATTTTCCTAACATAACACATGATTGATAGCTACTATATGTAAAAAAAAAGTACTATTTTATTTAAAATAGGAAAAACAAAAACTTAAAAAATCGAAAATTTCTGAATTTTTTATGTAATAGTTTATTAAGTATTAATTAAATTTAAAATACAAATTTTTAACAAAATTTTAAAATAAATCTTGAAACTAAGACTTCACAACAAGAGGAAAAAAAAATATATTACCGATGAAAATATTTGTTACTAAGATAGAAGAAAACTGTTAATAAAACTAACTTTTAAGCAAAGAGTATTTGTCGTTGTAGGTGGCGTTAGTAAATCCTATACTGACCGACTAAATTGACAACATACTAATTAAACATTTTGGTTGGATATATATATGGACATTATATATGACTCTACAATTTAATTTGAGCTCTGCTTAGCTCATTTCATACATGCACAAGTAAGTGGAAGAGTAATACTATATAAGTACTTACTCGGCAATGCAGTGCTTCTTATATCAGCCATCCATAAAACTTTAGGTATGGACACCCTGGGCAACAGAACCAACACTGAACTGCTACTAATATCATCTGTAGTAGCCATCGTTAATGCTTTCCTCACATTGCTGTCAATATCCGCTACAGTGATCAAAACACTGGGATTATGAATCTTGATAAGCCCCTTGATGCTTGAATACACCACCTGTACAACCGGCACCTCCGAGTTAGAGTTACCCAGAACGGCGCCAACTCCGATATCGAATATCTTGAACCGCCTCTCCATGCACACAGATTTTGGCCATTTGAGGGTAGCTGCAGCGTCCTCGCATGGGCAGAATCGACCTCCTGACACCGCAATATACGCCTTTTTTCCCGCGGTGGAGCGGAACTTGTTGAGAAGCGGAGCCAAGGATATGACGTCATCGACTGTGTGGGCGTAGAAGAGAGCGTCAATTTTCTGAGGGTACATGGCAGCCCATTGGGTGATGTAGCCGGCGGAGAGGGCGCGCCACCACTGGTTATCTCTGACCTGGACAATGTCTTTGAAGATCACTGTTGTTTCCGAGACGTAGGCTAGTCGGTGCTCGCTATCTCCCCAGCTTTCCTTGTCTTTTGGATCCACTGGGACTACAAACGAACCTGCGTTACTATACTTCTGGAGCTGGTAGCTGATCAACAACAGTGCTATAAAGGATTAGCGCGCATACATAATATAAAATTGCTTCATTTCTAAAATAATAAGCGCCTGATTCTACTTATTTGAAAACTTAAGATTTAATCATTATTGACTCGCAAACTCAAATTTAATACATTACAAGAAAATATTCATATTTTAATTTGTTAAAGTAGCGGTGTAAGTTCAAATGTATGTTACTATGTATATTATTTAGAAAAGTTATGGCTCCTATATTTAAAAATAAATAATATTATTGTAAATTAAATATAAATATATATATATATTTTTTTTGCAAAAGTTAAAATTATAAAATAGTATTTAATGATATAGAAGCCAAACATGACAAATTCTTGGCTCAGAACTCCAAAATTCATTTTGTAGCTTTAACTCACTTATTTATTTCGACAGCTGACATTTTTAAATTTATTCTAGTGGAATCCAGCCGAATTATAATTCTTTAGTTAATTTAGCAAGTGGTGAAAAAAAAATGCAGCAAAATGCTTGTTGATGTTTGGGTAGTTTGACAAATTGATAGATGTTTTTGAACAGTTAAATAAATTACTAGTTATTTTCTTCACCACCAGTACATAGGTGATTCCATAAAAAAATTAAAATCCTAAAAAAACTAGCAAATTGTATGCATGAGATATTTAAACTCGCAAAATTGTTAAAACAAAAAATCAGCTAATTGAATTTACTCAATTGCTCAAACATAAATTATCAATTTGATAATTAACCCTTTAATATTTAATAGTGATCCTTATTTCTCATATTCTTACTGCCAATAAATTAAGCAGCATGTACATATATATACACCATTAGTATGATTATCTTGAATATCGTAATCAATTAATTATAATTTATCTTACAATACTCTAATTTGTGAATAATTTTTTTAAGTAAAAATAAATTAATGTTTTTCAGATCACATATAATATCGTATATTTTAACTTACATTACTGTAATAAATTAATTAATAATATAATAAACATGTTATCTTAATATATTAATTTGGAAAACCAATTTTTTACCCGAAGTGTAAGTTAATGTCATTACTATATAAGTTTCTCTAAGTAAAGTTCCACGAAACACACGAGTAAATGATTAGTTTCTTATTATATAAGTTGAGTTTAGTAATATATAGATAAATATAGAAAAAAAAAATGTTGCCTGTCACCAATCCGTTAGTGGTAAGTAGGTGGTGACCCTTTATTTATTCACGTGTTAAATTAATACTCTCGTTACGTCACATGTCTAAATGTGATTGGCTGAAAAGCCATCACATACTTGCCATTTGGTTGGTCGATGACAAGTAATAATTAATTTCTCCAAATATAGAAGTTAAATGAGATGGTGCTGGTTTAGGGTTTGAGTTAAACATATAGTACCAAAAGTACTTTTAACCCTATAAATAAAATGTGTGATTCAAATTCCGAAAATTACAATCCGAGATGTTCTGAATGTGTCTTAGTGATACTAACTGTAAATTTTTTAAACATTTAGGGTATTTATATAACCTTGACTGAATCGGAACATGCTGAATCCAGATTCGGAACAACTATCATTTTTCATAAATAAACATCAATAAATATATATATATACCTGAGGTGGAGATCCTCTCCGGTCATAAAAGTGAAGGGGGTCTCAATGAACAAGGTTTTGACCAGTTGCGCCGACAGAAACCAGGAACTAGACAGAAAATCGACCTGAACAACGCGGTCCACCGTAATACCATACGCCGGATCAGGCAAGTAAAGCCCGGCCTCCTTAGACCTCAACTTCCTGTAGCTTGGGAAAGTGAAATCCTTCTGCCGGAAGGGCAGTATCCTCCCAATGCTCCCCAGAACAGAGTTGTTATACTTGTCTGTCCCGGCCACGTGCGCTAATATTTCCAACATCCTCGTACCCGGAATCATGTCGTCATCCAGGATGTACACCAGATCTCCCTCGGTTTGCAGCGCTATCTGAAACCTGCCGTAGTACTTGAAGTCGTAGGTGGAGGTGATGAAGCTGATTCTGGAGTCGTTATAGCTGTCTGTGATTCGGCGTAGAGAGAGTTCGTTAGGGCTGCCCAAGGAGAGCACCCACAAGTGGTGGAATGGAAGTGTCTGATGCAACAGTGATTCGAGTTGCGCGCACAGCGTCTTTCTCTTGAAATGGTTCAAGATCACCGTGATTTTGGGCATGGCCTGACCCTGTGAATCTCAATAAATTTATTAAATACAAACACGCGATATAAGGAGAAATTCTTCATAAGCAAGGTGGCAGCCAGTTGGTGACACTCAAACCAATCAAAGGCTAATCAAAGGCTGATAAGTGGAATTTTTTTGACAAAAGTGAATAAATAAAGACAAGTGTCAACCTCTGATTGGTTTGAGTGCCACCAACTGACTGCTACTGTTGCATCCGAGCTAGACAAGAATTTCTCTATAAAAATATGCTGTCATCTTCACAATCAAGGACACGACTGCAATTTTTCGTATTATATTGTATTGTGTGTAAGTTTCTCAATTGTGTTTGTTAATATTAAGACACGCGTCTTAATCAACTATTCCATAGTCCGAACTTGTGGGTGAATGCATTTTGCACACTCTTATACTATATCAATATCTTCCCATCCACCTCGGCATTTGACCTCATTCGGGTCGAGTTTTTCTGTCTGGCCACCTCGGCCGACCTCAATCGGGTCTAACTAAACATTATGGGCCACTTTTGCCGAACTCATTTGGTCTAACATAATGGGCATCAAACTCTATTTAATAGTAGGTTAACATTTTTTTCCATATAAAACGGTGTCACAAGGAATTGAACACGTGCGCTCTAATATCGTGTAAATAATAAGACGCGCATTTTAACCAACTGTCTCATAAGTTAGACTTATGGAACAATTGGTTAAGCCGCACATCTTATTCTTAACAGTATGTATGTCAACATGCGAAATGATTAAATAAATATGAAAATAATGGACTTTTCAGAGTAAGAAGTATGAATTTATAGGCGGTACATGAAAATTTTACTACATTTATTTTAATGGGAGCAATGAGCAATCCGACACAAAATATTTAAGGAATTTATTAAGTTTTGAGAGAAATTCCTCGTAAAGAAAATTGTAACGAATTTTTCACAATGTTTGTAACTATTTGAAGTTAGGAGTAATTCCTTTAGAATTTTTTTTTAAATTTTATATTTTTAAGAAATTTTTAACATTTTATTACATATAAGCTCATATAGCTCTCACAAATAAAGCTCTTACAATCTGACTAGATTTCTTGTATCGATGATTGATTTTACAAGTATTTTTACGTAGAATTGACAAACTGTCAAAATTAAACAACTAGTTGGTGTTTTAACTTTTGTTAAATAAGTCTTACTTTAAAATGAAATTAAAAATCACACTTATTAGTACAACTTTACCGTGTCTATTGTGCTGTGATACCTAATTAAATACAAACGCGACATAAAAATTAATTTGATCAGTTTAATCATGTTCATGTTATCGTTTGTCATGTATCCTTGCACGAACATTAGTTTTTTTTTTTTTTTTTGTTGCCTACCTGCAAGTCCCACTTAGACTTCATCGCCATCAACTCCGATAGCGTCTCTGTCCCTAAGGTTTTGCTCTGGAAGTTCAACACCTCGGTATAGAGCTGTGTCTTGATCTTGATCACGGCTGCATCGCTCGACTTCTTCTGCTCGAACTCAATCTTCTCGTACTCGCACACCTCAACCGGCGTCTGAACGAGTTTGCGGCTCACCACATCCGGCAGAGCGACGAACTGCTTCCATTGGGTGGCAAAGCGGGTCGCCCATGTAAAATCAGGTCCGGCACGTAATTCCACCGTCGGGCTCATGTAGTAAAGCAAGAAGGTTGCGTAGACTACGAACGTGAATTGGAGGAATGTCAGAACCTTTACCAGCTTTGCTGAGTTTGGTCGTTGTAGAGGTGGCTTTGGTAATTTGGTCACTTCCAAGTATTCCCCGCTCCTCATTGTGTTGGGTTCCGGACTAGCGCTACAACAATTTCTAGGTAATCAATCGCGCTAGTGCCACTTTATTATATATATAGGTTTATAGGGTGTTTGATGCAGCGTCGTAGGGTGGAAGGATAAAAAACTTGTTGATTCTAAGGGAATGTGCAAAAATTCATCAATTCAGAAAAATACTGAAGAATTGACCCAAAGTTTAGAAAAACATCGAATTTTCATTAATAATTGTAAAATATTGAATGCAAATTTCGGCTAACAGAGTTTAAATAGATAAAGCGAAAATATCTAATTCTAAGATATATCCGAAATTAATAATTAAGTCCAAACAAAACTAAAAAATTTCAAAAATACCAAAAAAAAAATTGTAAATTTAACCGTCTAAACGATGGATTTTGGTCTCCGGACGTTGGATACCATAGGAAAGCAATGAATCTTGATTTGAATTCTATTTCCACATGAAAAACTTTATTCTTGCGGCAAAATCCGACACTTGAAAATTCGGGGTCGAAAATCACAAAATTAATCAATATTCCGGCAGTATTAATCTTTTGGTACCATATGTTTGAGCAATTTTGGCTTTTGAGATGTTTCTTTTTGTATATTTTTTGTACCATACGTTTGCTATTTGTAAATTTTTGTTACATCCGTTAGTTGACCATTAGTTTTTGTCGTTTAAGTAGCACGTGCAAGTCACTTGACTTGCCATGTACTTTTAATAAGTAAAAAATGTATTAAAGAGACTAAACTGAACAAAATTAAAAGTATAGGGCAAGTTACGTAACTTGCCACTTGACGGCAAACTAACAGACTAACTAACGAATGAGCCAAAAGTCTACAAAGTGCAAATGTATATTACTAAAAATATACAAAAAGAAACATTTTATACTAAAAATTAAACTCGGTTAAACACATAATAAAAAAAGACCGTTCAAATCTTATATATATACACCAATTAGTTAGTTGGTTTTCTTTTTTGGCCAAGTTGGTTAAGAAAATGAATTAAGTGAAGTGAACAACTATAATGAAAATTAGTTGAAGTCAAGTAGCTCGACGTGACATTAAATTCCCTTCCACTTGCTTCCCAGTTTCCCAGCACATCAGATAGAGGAATAAATCCATTGGCTAAACCCTCTCCACTCACACTAATTAAACTCAAGGGGAATCTAATATAGGAAATTTAGCTGACGTTGAATTTTGACGTCATACTCATACGAAGGGCTGGCAACCGTGATGACGGCTAATTAACGGGACTAAGACTAACCTAATAATACAATACATTAGGGAAGAGTTGACATTCCATTTCTTGGACTAGTGGATATATCATACCCTATATAGAAATCTCATTACCTAGCTTGGGGAGCCCTAAGTTTACTATCAAAGTTGGTGCAGAAGTCCATGAAAAGTTTTAGCGCAGATCGGCTAACAAATATATACAATGATCAAAATATCAAATTGATGATTATTTAATATTATTATATACATATTTTAATTACACATAGCGATGCTTCCAAATTGATTATTTAAGTTTCTTCATTGGATGTGTAGATATGTTACACAAGTTATTGGTACTGGTTAATGACAGTATAGAGTAAAATATGTCCACAGCTAACCAGCTGACTTCAATTTTTATAATCAAGTCAATAATTCACCAACAACAAAATTATATATACTGAACACTGGTCCACACCCTTATTAAGAAATTCTTCATTCTGCTTAATAGATCAGCGCAACTACGTGCCCCAATCAGCAACATTAATGTGTATTAGTGCTCAATATATATTCTAATCACTCGCGCGCAACTTGCTTCGTCGAGTGCATGATGTATAGCACATTATAATTAAGGACGTTGACAAGGTCGCAACTAAAAGACTTCCAAGTCTTCCAATAGATTATAACGCACATCGCTTGCACTAATCACCTTCTGCTAATTATATTGGAGGAATAATATATGTATATATATATAATTTTGTTTTTAACTTAGTTGGTTCGGCACGTGTTTTGCAGCATATGTTTCTATTCGTCATTGATTCAAGTTTTATGTTCTCCTGTTATGAGGCAAGTTAAATTATACTTTTGCCTAATACATTATTAAATATAAGTATTTTTTCTGTGTAATAAAATTCAAATAATGCAGTTGTTCAATATTTTATTATTTTAACTAGATGTTTCGGTTTAAACACTATCAATGCCTAAAAATTAGAAAAATATTCATGCAAAGTACTCTACCTATTAGTGTTGGCATATGCCCATTAATATAAGCCTATATATATATACAAATAACCCAATTATCGGCCGGCCGAAACTTCACGACGGGTTCTTTTAATGGACTTTATTTCTTATAGTTATTTAGCATTTTCAATTTAGCATATATGCCTTAACTATTGGGTTGATTGTTTCTAATTAACTTATACTCAACTAAGCATGATTAATAGTCTACATAAAGGGCGACCCAATTACCATAATTGCCAACAAGACGCACACGTCTGCTCCGCTCGGATCGAATAATAACTAATTGATTACAAATAACTAATTGATTAAAAAATATATATTTTATTTGAACATTCTTGGAACGAATTACATGCTACTTCCTCAGTATCCATCCATTACATGTTTCATAAAAGCAGTTTCTTTTAAAGTGGAAGTTCAAAAAAAAAAAATACGTACGTATAAATTATGATGATATGATGAATTTAAGAAAAGAAAGAAAACAAGGTGTAATTAACTAAATGAGATGCCTGTTTGTTGATTATTAAGACATGGGTTTCTCCAACAAGCCGCTGAAGTACCACTCGTTCCTCTTAACATCCCTATCCGTCTTCATACCCGTATTCCATCTTCTCTTCACGAACCCGACCCGGTCAAACATGGGCACGTACGTCTGGTTCAACTGGTGTCCGTAGCAGAAGAACCGGTCCAGCCAGAACAACCCGCCTGGCCTCAGCACCCTGTATATATCAAACAGCGTGAACTCCAGCATCGTGTCTGGGATCCAGTTACTCAGCACGTGCATCGAGTGCACTATATCCAGTGTGTTCTCAAAAAACGGCAGCCTCTGCGATATGGTCACGTGCATCGATATCAGCCCCCTTGACGATATGAAGCTGTTGAATGGACCGTCAAAGTTCATCGACGTCGTCACGACGGTGATGTTCCTCTCCCTCATCCTCGCTGCGAAACTCCCACTCCCACCACCGATATCCAGCCCGATTCGGATCGTCCCCTCCGGCTTCGTTGCTAAAACCTGTTGAATTATAAAAATTAAATCACGCATTAATATATCTATCTTTAAGTTTTAAGATATCTAGTCAAATGATTCGTTAAAATTCAAATATTCGTTGCACTATGTTAAAAACCTTATTTTAATTAAAGGTTGACGTGAAATTATTTTAGTCCACACGAGATTAGAGGAATTATTAATGTTGAAATATAAACATTAAATCACGGGTTTAATAACCAAATTGCTACCCGAACTTTGACCAATTTACAAATCGCAATATATGAACTTTAATTTTAAAAAATTGGCTTCCTAAATTTTCGAATTCAGATCAAATTGTTACATCTGCTTTAATTCATGCTAAATTGGACAGAAAATAAGTATATGTTTCCGCTACGTGGGGTCTTTTCATGTGTACCCAAGATGAATTCAAAGATAAATTGAAAATATTGTAACGAAATACCTTCAATTAGATGCTCAATTGAAAGACACCATATGAATTGGTCGGAAGTCCAATCCGAAGGTATTTTATTGCAATATTTTCAATTTAGGTTTGAATCAATCTAGCGTACACAGAAAAGACCAAATTTTGACGGCAACATGCTCATTTTCTGTCAAATTTGACGGGAATTGAAATAGATGAAATTTCGGGTAGCCAATTAAAAAAAAAGTCATTCAAGTATCGATTTATAAATATGTCAAAATTCGGGTAGTAGTTTAGTAATTAACCCCTTAAATCATACATTATTAACGTGTTATCTTAAGGTTTTAAAACAGTCGGTTTATCCGTTGATCATTAAATTTACCTGTTCAATGCCGTAGTCGAGGTGGCCGTCGTCGTAGAGCCACCGGTGCTTCTCCCTGCCTTCCAAATAGAAGCAGTCTTTGCAGTCCGGGGAACCAGGTCCATTCCTTCTGTCAATGAGACACTGGTAGTTCTTACACGGGTAAGGGTCCCACACTACGCTGGTATCTGCCGGAGTTGACCAAAGACTCTCCGGGAAGCGCGTGGGGTCCACGTAACCCTTGGGTGACTTAGGGTGGCACCTTCTCTTAGGCAGTGGCTCGCACCCGTTCATCATCAGCCTCTGCACCAAGTCATCGTCGACAGGGCAGTCACCGCCGACGTCGTATCGGAGGTACTGCACCAACTCATCCTTAAACCTCAAACACGCCGCACCCACAGATGGGTAGATCTCGTCGGATCCGGCGCGTGGGTTGCGACCCAGTGGAAGCTTCTGGACGCCTATGGAAAGCTTCACCTCGTCGGGAAAGCTGCTGACGTCATCCATGGCGGCGGTGGTGGGTGGAGAATTAGATAGCAGTAACTGGTCCTGGAGGGACTGTATCATGGTATTGGAGGTAGATAGGTCGTCGTGGAGTTGGGAGATGAGGGCACGTGTCGCTTGGAGGTGGGCCTGAGTGGTGTGGAGGTCGTCGGAGAGTGCGGCGGTGTCGTTATGTTGGGTTGTTGCAGCTTCTGTAGTGTGAGAGAGGGCGAAGAGATTGAAGGAAGGAGAATTAGGGTTTCTGAAGATGTAAGCTGTGAGGATGTTGGAAACAAGGATGAGGAAGAATATGTTGAGCTTCTGCTTTTTTGATAAATGCTGGTTTGTCCTTTTCGTGTAGTCATCAAGACTCCCCATGGTTGATTCACTTGCAGACAATGTACGTCCAGTATGAGTGTATAAATGGAACCAAGAAGAAGAAGAAAACGTGAGCTTCTCTTGGGTGGTTCGGGTACACCACGTGGTAAACCGATCCACGAGAAACTATTGTATGGATCGGATTTACCATGTGGCGCTGACGTGTTACCTCTTAAACTAATGAAATTAAGCCACGTTGTAAGTGAGAGAGTGGCAATGGCACATAGCTAGTACGATTTCATTACTTTGAGGGATAACACGCCAGCATCGTATGGTAAATCCGATCCTTATAATAATTTCTCCCGATTCACTCACAATAGTTGGGACTCTAACACTTCATGTGTGTGGATCGGGTCGGGTCACCACTTGGTGAACCCAATTCACTCAATATTGGAGATGAAAAGTTAAGGAAATTGTGGGTTTAGACTTTAGATAGATACGCCAAAGTTGTTAGAATCGAGTTTTAACTAGATCGTTTCATGATACGATCGAATCGTTTGGACCACATAGTGAATCGTAAAATTATACAATAATTCTAAATTAATTTATGATATATAAATAATTTTCTATAATATGTTATACTATATAAAGTATAAATTACTATTTATCAAGTAAATAAACAACAATTGGCAAAAAGAAAAAAAAAAAAAGAGTAAATAACCAACCATAAATCATTAATACATGTACTGGTTTTTTAAAATCATATTCAGTCTAAAATATCAACTAGTTTTGTCAAACATAAACATACCTTAAATCGCATAATATCTGACGTGATAAATGATTATTAATAAGGGTTAAGGGTTTTTTTGGTACCACATGTTTGCAAAAATTACACTGTTCATACCATTAGTATTTTTTTTTTACCGAATTGGTACCATATGTTTCCAAACCTTACTGTTTTGGTACTTCTGTTACCATTCCGTCAAAAACGGCCGTTAAATAGCATGTGTCATGCACGTGAGCAGCCCAAAACTTTCAATTTTGTTACAATTTAGTACATCTAATGCATCCTTAACTTTTATTTTGTTCAATTTAGTCCTAAAATTTCAAAATCAAACCATTTTCCCAAATTGACCTAGCCGGACCTAGCCATGGGCTAGGTCCGACCCTGGGTCGGGGTCACCGGACCCAGGCGACCCTGACCCAGGGTCGGACCTAGCCCTAGGCTAGGTTCAACTAGGTCAATTGGGACCTAGCCCCAATTTAACTCAAGTGGGGCTAGGTCCCAATTGACCTAGCCGGACCTAGCCTAGGGCTAGGTCCGACCCTGGCTCAGGGTCGCCTGGGTCCGGTGACCCTGACCTAGGGTCGGACCTAGCTCATGGTTAGGTCCGGCTAGGTCAATTTCGGAAAATGGTTTGGTTTTGAAATTTAGGACTAAATTGAACAAAATAAAAGTTAGGGATGTATTAGATGGACTAAATTGTAACAAAATTGAAAGTTTTGGGCTGCTCACGTGCATGGCACATGCCATTTGGGGTTAGGTCCCAATTGACCTAGCCGGACCTAGCCCTAGGCTAAGTCCGGCTAGGTCAATTTGGGGAAATGGTTTGATTTTGAAGTTTTAGGACTAAATTGAACAAAATAAAAGTTATGGATGTATTAGATGGACTAAATTGTAACAAAATTGAAAGTTTTGGGCTGGTCACGTGCATGGCACATGCCATTTAACGGCCGTTTTTTACGGAACCCTAACGGAGGTACCAAAACAGTAAGGTTTGGAAACATATGGTACCAATTCGGTACGAAAAAATACTAGTGGTATGAACAGTGTAATTTTTGCAAACATGTGGTACCAAAAGGACCTTTAACCCTTTACGGAATGGTAACAGAAGTACCAAAACAGTAATGTTTGGAAACATATGGTACCAATTCGGTACAAAAAAATACTAATGATATGAACAGTGTAATTTGTGCAAACATGTGGTACCAAAGGACCCTTAACCCTATTAATATTATAACATATATATTATAATTCAATGTTTCTCTTTTCTAACAAAGAACTGCATTCCACAATGGTATTACATAGTATTGCTTAATGTGGGTACAAACAATATGTTTTTATTTTTTTATGTAAAATGCTTAAAAACGTATTACAATGGATTTACATAACATTCCATAAAAGTAGGATCCACCTGTTTTTACATAACATATTCATTAAATTTAAAGAATGCACTATTTGGCCATATTATCGCATAACCAATTTTTAAATTATAAATTAATTCATTTTATAATTAATGCTAATGTCTTATTGGTGGTTATTGAAAATTTTAATAATAAAATATATTTAAGGAGTATAGTTAAGTAAACTATTGGAGAGCAAATATTATTTATGTGTGTCTTAAATTTAGATATTACTTATATTGTACATAAATGTTTAAGTAACACCTTTAAAGAATACAAATTATGTAAAATTATTGTGGATGCTCTAAATATTTAAAAAAAAAAAAACGGTTAGGAGATGATGGACAAATTTCCCATGAAATTTAATAGTCTTAAAATCAATTTAAAGTTGGAAAATTTTAAAATTCTCCACCCAATAGATATATAGTAGACCGTTATCGACTTCATCCTAATGACTATAGATGATTTTATCGTAAAATTCTTATATCGGAATCATAATACTTTAAAATCCTAAAGATTAAGATATACAAGAGAATCATATCGTTTTAATCCGAATCGAGATCTGAAAATTTTGGATATAGCTAGTTATTCTTCTTCTTCTTATTGCAGTAAAGAAGGTTTCTTCTAGTCCTCGTAGAGTGGAACGCGGCGGACCGGCGGGGCCACCCTTCATCTAGGGACAGGACCCAATTAATTAATGTACAATAATTTATTATTTCCATCATTTGTTAATCAATGCAAACCCTAGTTGAGATATATTAATAAGATGAGATTACTGGTAATCCTCTTAGCTTTGAATGACTACGTTGCTACGTGTAAGCTAAGAAGTGCGTACTTGCATAGAGAATACAACATCTCATGTATTACATTTATGACCGACCCACCGTCTAGCAATACGCGAGATACCCTCTCATGATTAATCATCCTCGATATGTAAAGTGGCCGATTATAGAAACTCAGGTTATAGCTACGTTAAACGAAGCAACTCTTGTTTGGAATATCATCATCCCTATAGCCTATACCATTTGTTCACAAAACTACACAGGTCTTGAAAGGTGTGCTTAGGATGGAAACGGGGCGGGTCGGGCGGTTTTCGTAGCCCCGGACCCGTCCCGCGGGTCGGCCTGGCTGACCCGGACCCGGGAAATTGTTCCTTCCGGGTCGGGGCGGGTCACGTGTGAATAATTGTTTTTTTTTTTTTTTTTTCCATTTATCAATATTAAATACAATTTTTTTGACAAAATATTACTTTGTATATAAATTCAAACCATAAACCTAACATCAATCAAATACAAATATGAAATAACAAACACATCAAATTCATCACAAAATACAAATTCAAATCCAAACAACAAATCCAAATTAACTAATCCTAATAATCTAAATATACATCTATTTATGATTTAGTCCATGTTATTTATATAGGTAATATATTAACCATATTGTTTAGTAAATGTTACATTATATTAACATAAAAAAAACAAAAATATAAAAAATATATATATATTAGAAATTCGGGGCGGGTCAACGGGGCCTCGCAGCCCTAGACCCGGACCCGACCGACCCGGGCCCGACCCGAACCCGTCACGTGACCCGCGAGTCGGCAGGTCAGTGGGTCAAAACCGGGTCGGGCCCCACGGGTCAGCGGGGCCCCGATACTCGTTGTCATCCCTAGGTGTGCTAAAACAATGAAAAGATCATGGTTTACCAATGGTCAATTTTGTGTCTCGGATTGAATTGTTACTTTCACTATTATGGGTTTCAAATTTGTTGCTTTTTGGTCTTCTGTCAAATTTTTTAGTTAAATTTAACAGAAAATGGTCATGTGATGGTTAAATGACCGAATAAATTTAAAAAAAAAAACTAAATTACTCCCAAAATACTCGGAAACGGAGGTGGGTGACTCGGAATCGGAGGTGGGTGGCCGGAATCGGACGGGTGGCTTTAGAAAAAAAAAAAAAAAGAGGCAAAATTGTATTTTCATTTTAATCTGTCAAAGTGAGCTCAACATTGGACGGAAAACCAAATTGCAACAAAACTGAAACTTGGGACGCCAAATATTAACAACTTAATCCCAAACTAACATACGGAGTAAACCTGAGACACTAAATATGTTATTATCCTAATAAAACATCAACTTCCTTCTCATCTCGCCTCGTACTAGCTAGATGGAACTAAAGGGAGCAACATACAATATGCAAAAGTACCATACAAAATATGCAGAATATGCAAAAGAAAATGTAACCAAAGGAAGATTTGCAGCAGCTACATCTGCAGTTTCCATATATGCAGAATCCATAGCGTTCAATTATCCCATAATATAAGAATAACAATTAATACACATGTATCAATCCTTTTGCTACCACATTTATTTCCAAATAAATAGGGATCATTTTTGCATGCAGAGATACATCTTCTCAATGAGGTTCAATCTTAGATGGAAGATAACCACCGCTATTGTCGCCGAATGATTCATTGCTATACGGATGCTTCACATCTCCCCTACTGCTCTCTTCATAACTGGCCGATGCCGATGCCGATGCAGATGCCGACTCAGCATTTGGATTCAAGCCAGCTATTTGCATGATATTTTCTATTTCTTTAGCAGCATCTCCCATTGTCGGTCTATCTGTTCCAAATTCCGCAACACAACTCATCGCTAAATCGATGTATTTCTCCACACCTCTCAGGGGTGTACCGGATTGCAGGTTCCGGTCAAGAACCTCGTGAAGGCCATACATTTCTTTGGTCACAATCATTGCATTTTTAACTTCTCTCACAATGTACTTCCCATGCTCTAGTGGCCTTTTTGCAGTAATTAATTCCAGCAGAACTACTCCGAAACTGTAAACGTCGCTCTTCTCGGTCAGTTGCTGCGTCATGTAATATTCCGGATCTAGGTAGCCCTTCATGAAAGAAAAAAAAAAAAAAAAATTACACTTCCTGGAAAAGAAACTACACTTGTATGGATATGCAAATCAATTTTTCCATCTTTGCTCTGAAACAGAGTAATCAGCAAAGTGTCAACCAGCTAAGAAAAGGTAATAAGAAAAAAGTTGAGCCAATCTGGTTTCATTTGAGGGTGAGTACCAGATGGTGTCCTAGGTGCTAGTATAATACACTCTCATGGCTATTAAAAAAAAAATATATATATATATATATACTCAATTTTGTTGAAGCTAGATGAAGAGAATCACCATGGTTCCCTTCACTTGAGTGGTGACATGGCCTTTCTCATCGTCTCCCATGAGTTTAGAGAGGCCAAAATCAGCAACTTTTGCATTTAGCTTTTCGTCCAATAGGATGTTGTTCGACTTGACGTCCCTATGAATGATTGGAGGGTTAGCTAGCTCATGTAAATATTGCAGACCTCGGGCAGTCCCTAGGGCTATCCTGAGCCTTCTTGGCCAATCCAGCCTTATTCCTGTCTTACCTGTTCAGGGAGAACAAGATTCAAATGAGTCAAGTGTAGACAATATATGACAAGAGATTTTATATATATATATATAGATAGATAGATACCTGAAAGGCTTTCTCTGAGAGATCCATTTGGAATAAATTCGTACACCAGAATCTGTTCACCTTGCTCGAAACAGAAACCGATGAGTCCCACAAGATTCTTGTGATGGACTCTTGATAGAAGCTCGATCTCGTTCTTGAACTCACCCCCTCCCTGCATAGATCCCTGCTGTGCTCTTTTCACAGCAATTAACTGTCCTGTTGCAGGCAGCATACCACTATAGACCTGTATAGTAATAATGCAAATAAATCATATGTCTCTTAGGATAGGATATTATTCTTCAAATTTATAAGATGAACGACCTTTCCATAGCCACCCGACCCAATCTCCTTGGAGAAATTTTGGGTGCATTTCTTGAGCTCTTCAAGGGAAAACCATCTTGCACCTTTTAGCTGAGGAGCACTTCCACTTGTCTTAGTTGAGTCCCAAGACCCTTATTCGAGACAATAGGTAAATCATCAGTAAGGCTCCATGTATGAACTAATTACACTTAAACTCATGAAATGAATTAGCTTCTAGTAGAAGAGAATGTCATTCGCACCAAAGAGATTGCTGTTTTCAGGAGCCTTGTCCGCTCTTCTCTTCTGGCGATAAGCATACATTCCTACAAACGCTAATAGCAACAGAAGAACAAAACTTCCAGCTGCTGCTCCAGCAATAACTCCGACACTAACTGAGTTACTAGATTTGTGTGCCGTGGTGACTTCTCCAGAGAAGTAATGGTACTCATGACCAATAAAATAGAAAGGGCCAAACTGGGGTGGAGGCTTGTAAGTCTGGTTACTTAGCACAAACCCGAGACTGAGAATCCCTGTACGATTAAAACTATCTCCTTCAGAAGGGAAGATGGCAAGGTTTATCTCGAGGTAGTCCAGTGAATCCTTGTGTGGGTTGCTGAGGGAAACGGAGTCCACTGGAAGTTTGTGGGATTGAAAAGAAGTCGTGATAGATTGCGACAGGGTATCGTAGTAAGTGGTGTTTGACAAATCAGAGAAGGAAGGAGCCCTGAAGATTAAAGTTCCACTGTATGGAGATGCACATTTGCAATTGGAACTGGAAGTTTGATTTGCAGTGCAACCACCAGGTGGGATGCAGTTATTGGCTGGTGTTTGATATGTGGCTGAGGATGTGTTGTCCTGTATGACTTGGCAATAGCTCAATGAAGAGGCTCCTGATTCCAAGCATACTGGGTTACCAGCAAGTCTGCAAAGATATTGAAATGAAATTGCTTTAACATACTTATGTTGTGTCAAAGCTGATTTGAACACAAAGTAAATGAGAAACATCAGTGTTCATGCTAAGAATCATGACCAAGAGAACTGAAATTTGGCATGTCGGTAAATGAATAGGAAGGCTAATGAGTTTATTATGCAACTTACGATATTTGAAAATCCATATTGCCAGTAGGAGGGATATAGTCGTCAATATTATTTATCTGCATATCAACAAACTGCAGTTGGTTGCTGATGCTGGAGCCAAAGCTCAAGCTGTCGTTAAGCTGGTTGTCTTTTAATATGCTGAAACCAAAAGTTTTCCATAAGTAACTCCAATTGCTAACCTAAACAGTAGTCGAGGTTGAGAAATGAAAAATACTTACACCGTCTGCAAATTGGCAAGGTTGAAGAGACTAACAGGAACACGTCCTCCAACTTGTGCATGTTCTAGCTTTCTGTAAATGTTTTAGAATGACATGCGTTTAAAATGTGTAACAACTCTTTCTAAGAAAATGGTGGAAGAGTGAAAGTAATATGATTCTGAAGGATACTAACGTACGTAGATGGAACTTACAGTGTTGTCAAGGATTCTAAGGTTGGAATCCATGATGGAAAATTCGCCACATCAAAACTGTTGTTGCTTATGTCCCTATTGGTCGAATGCAAGTGCTTCAGTAAGTATAGCATATCCAGTTGAAAAGAGACTTGTGGTTTATAATTAAATGACAATAATTATATGTTTCTGTATCCCATGAATCATGAATGATTCAATAGCCAGCATGGTCTATATACTTACAGGTAGCTCAAGGTTTTCAAGTTAGTGAGGTTTGGCAAAAGGCCTGTGAATCGATTGTTGGAAAGAAGTCTGGAAACGAACATTTTGAGTGAGAGAAGTATACATATTTTTGACAGATGAGAATATTCTTGTATGAAGATTAAATACTTACAGGTCATGCAATTTCGTAAGGTTGTCAAGACTTCCTGGGAGTTGCCCATTTAATAAGTTCCGGTCAAAGCGCCTACAATATATGTTGTCCCAATGTACACTATGTATTATTCAAACTCTCAGTTAAAGCTTACTTATCTTCTGTTTAAAATTATCAAGCTAACAGAACAAACACTTACACGATTTCCAAAGTGTGCACAAGTCCAAGGGTGGAAGGGACGCTACCACTGAGCTGGTTGTTATCAAAGAGTCTGCAGATGACAAAATACAAAGTCTCAGGTGGGAGAGGTGTAAGCATTGTTCAACGCTTGAGCAACATGTAAAACTTACACATGGATGAGTTTCATGTCAGGGCTGAAAAGTTTAGGAGGGATTGTGCCTGTGAGCTGATTCTGCCCGAAATGCCTGTTTAGTTAGTTTATTAAGGAGAAGAGGTTAGTTCTCACAATAACAATATATAATCTTGTAGAGTGAAAACTAGATAGATGAGGAGCTTTGCAGCATACAAATGCTTTGTATGAAGTAGCATATCCAAACCCGGTGTGATTCCACTTGATACTGGAATAGGCCCACTTAGCTGGTTGTCAGCTAAATCTAGCCAATACAGTTTTGAGAGGTTCCCGATTGATGCGGGGATTGATCCACTGAAGCCATTTGAGTTTAAAGATCTGCAGTTTAAATGGGTTAATTAGGTGGGTACGTAAACATAAGGGATTCATGTAAATACATACACGAAAACAACTCACAGAAAGACGAGCTCCTGTAAAGATCCAATTGAGGTGGGAATGATGCCAGAAAACCCACAACCAACTAGGATTCTAGCTTGACAAAAACAAGGCAAGTTAGTTCAGTTCCAGCCACAAAGGCAGTGAGCAGTGTGAGTAAGATCACTTACAAGTTTGATAGCTTCTTCAAGTCCCCTATATCACTTGGAAGAGATCCTCTGAGGCCCTTGTTGTAAGACAAATCCCTTCACAACACAAGGAAACCTAACTTTTTCAGTCGTACGAACCAAATAATAATTATCCATTTCATTATAATTCCTCATAACATAAAAGAAATGCTCACTCTCATTATATTTTCATCCACACAATACTAACATGGATCAACAAATGCTAAAGATAAAAAGAAGTCCCATGCTGTACCGTTATCTAAAGTTTCATAGTGATACAATTCAGACTTACAAAATTTGTAGTTCCGATAGTGATAAAAGGTCCCCAGAAAGCTGGCCAGTTAAACCCATCGTGGACAGTGTTCTGAAAATCCATTTACTTAGTTAGAAAATCAAAAGAAGAAACTTTCTAATGGACCCGTTATGAACTCACATGGATGTAATATGAGAGTTTGTGCACCCAATTCCATCCCAGTGGTCACTACACGGGTCTGAACCCACCCAATTTGGTGGTGTGTTCTGCCAAGTGGAATCTCTCAAGGCCTGAAGTGCAGAAGCTGTAATTGAGAAACAAGTAGCTACATATAAGCACCAACCCTAAGAAATCACAGAGAGCTCACATCACTGCTTACTGCTTTACACTGAAAACCAGTTCTACATCTAATAACGACGAGTATCATGGGCGGTCAATAAGCTGCAGAAAAAGTCCATTGTTATCACCAAATTGAACATTTACGCTCCGAGCCTTGGATATATATATATATAAGAAAAGTATGCACAAACAATATACAACACTTGCACATGACAGTCTATTCCAGTTACCATTTCTGTTAATAATGCGTAACTTCAGATTCAAACTAGAAGAGAGTAACACTCGAATCTAGGGAGACATTCTGTTGAACTGTGAATAACACATGGATTATACGATCAAATCCATGCAAATCTAAGAGATGAGAGGTAAACTAACCATCAATATCGTTAGTAAGTGCCAAGCCGACGGAAGCTTCTTCAAGTATAACGGCAGCCAGCATCAGCACCACCCTAAATCTGATACCCATAACTAAATACACTCAATAACAAGCTTCCAAATTAATCCTGTCGGCTTCTTTCACTCATCATCAACACAGAGGGCCTTGAATATAATACAAATAAACTTGTTTGGCACTTGCTATAATGCCAGAATCTCGCTTCTCTTTTCCAGAGTTACCTTATCTCAGTTGTTCCAGAACATTTGGAAAAATACAATACAGAGGCATGAAACCATAAACAACTAGTCAACCCCAGTTGCAAAAAGATCTTGCACGCTCAATCACATCACTACTAGTGCTAGTGCTATTCAATAGACCTCTCAAGCTCAACTGCACCATGTCTTCCACAACTTGTTTTTTCTCCCCAAAGATTCTTATTTAATTTACAAAAAAATTTACTGATTCAAATATACTAAGTTAATAATCTAAAATTTCAAGAAACGACAAGTTCGACTGTATGTAATAACACCTATAGCAGATGTGCAAGTTGGCATTAATGTAAGATAAATACAGTGTGTATATATATATCATTATATTTATAGGATGCTTCACATACTCAACTAACTTATGTTTTCCATCTACACTTTACAACAAATAGAGGGTGCAATGAAAGTTAACTTTTCCAATAAGTCATAAACAAAAGTCACATTATGAGATTTGCAACAAGTTAAGTTAGCAGAAAGACTTTTTATCCTCAGCAGAGATATTTTTGTAGAGTGGAGTCACTTTCGTAGCGGAGGCATTCAAGGAGAAGAGCAGTCTGAAAAAGACATAATTTAATATTGGGTCAGCGTGACTCACAGTGGATGAAAGCGATCATAAATTCATTACCAACCAAAATTGATGAATGAATATTTGTTGTCGATGAACAAATAAGAAAGAAATTTTAACTATAGTGAATGTCTGTTTTTACTTACCTTTAGTATCAGAAGTGCTGATTATAGTTTTGCCATCAAATGTTGCAACAAGTGGTCAGATGCAATGAGCAAGACCTAGTTTTATCATCAGAAATTAAAAGTTAAACGATGAAAAAGCCCCTTGTATTCTCTCTCGGACCTCTCTCTCTGTCTTAAGCTTGGCAATACACTGATTCGTGTTTCCTTGAATTGAAAGTGCCAAGTAGAGGTTTGGAAAATTCAGTTTGTTTATCTTCATCCTCCCTCTCCACTGGTAAGCACTTTGTTAGTTTCTGCTTTGATTTTCATCTTCTGCTCTGCTTGATTAGGTCGTTCTTTGTGATCGATTGAAAAATATAGTAATCGACTACACCACAACATTTAACACAATGTCGAGACTTTAATTGGTAAGCATTTTCATGCTTAATTACTCGTAAACTATTGTTAATCCCAAGTCATATTCAATCGGTGACAAGCCAATATTTCCGCCATAAAAACTATCAAAATGGTATTAAAGAGGAGAAATTCTTTTCTACATCGGTGCCAACAGGTGGCACCGATGTGGTGAACCTTCGTCCAATAAGGAATTGACATGTAGCAAAATTGTGCCACGTGTCAGTCTCTCATTGGGTGAAGGTTCACCACATCGGTGCCATCTGTTGGCACCGATGTAGTGAATAATCCCTCATTAAAGGAGAAATTCTTCTCTACATTGGTGCCAACAGGTGGCACCGATGTGGTGAACCTTCGCCCAATAAGGAATTGACATGTAGCCAATTTGACATACACATAATTTGGAATCCTAATAATTCAGAGAAGTGAATCGGGCAAGATTTCAGATCAAAATCAGCGAGCCGCTTAGGCCGCTCAAGAATATTAATAAAACTTTGGGCCGGCTGTTTGTTTGGACTGTTTATAAGCTAGCAATGTAGGCTTGTGTAGATATGGTCCAAGTATACCACCAAATAAGTGTCCTGTAAGATTCATAAAAATGGACAAGTGAGGATGAGCTAAATTTACCCAACAAAAAAACAATTAAGTGTCCTTTTGGTTGTTTGGAATTTCTAAGTGGGTTTGCAAACCATGTAATATGGTACGGTGTTTTAAGTTTCTAACGTCTTATCCATTAATCAGAGGTTAGGGGTTTAATCCCCGCTAGTGATTATTGATAGAGTAGTATGCTTTATGATATGGTTATATTAGTCCTCCATGTATAGGAGTCTTACATCCTAGTACATTAGGATCCTATATATAGGACCTCACCTCTTGTAGTTCTATATAGGAGTCTTCAGGTCTGATCCATGCCTCCTTCCGCTGAAGATCATCTTCATCAAGCTGTTCATCTTCATCAAGCTGTTCTGCAGGAATGTGTCTTATTTCAGCTTCTTTGATTCAGTATCTGCTCTTCGATCTTCAAATTCCAACTCCCATACATATTCCTAGCCTATTCCTTCTCAGATCAATCAGTTCAGACCTCGATTCACAAGTTTTTGGATAATCTCTAGTGCATCTCCAGTTCACAGCTTCAAATCACCTCAGTTCTTCATCGATCGCATTTCACTACTTGGATTCTCGCATAACAGCTTCGGAATGTCTTTAGTTGAAGTTTTCTTAATTCTCATGCATCAATTTCATCTGACTTGAGGTAACGAACATCTCAGCCATATTTTGACGCAAAATTGCAACTGAAAATTGCTCTTCGAGTTTGCGATATCGCAAGTGATTTCTGATATTGATTTGCTTCTTGGTTGAGTTGGATTCTGCGATTCGTTATCTGATTTTATAATGCTGAAGTCTGGTCTGCTGCGGCACCGATTCTGCAATTTGTTATCTGATTTGATCTGGTCTGATGAGTCTCCTGCTTTTGGAGATGCTACTGCTGAGTCTCCTGCTTTGGAGATGCTACATGTTTCAATTGTGTTGACAGCTCATGCTTCCATGATTACAGCAGC
Organism: Clarkia xantiana subsp. parviflora; assembly: GCA_036873135.1. NCBI lineage: Eukaryota > Viridiplantae > Streptophyta > Magnoliopsida > Myrtales > Onagraceae > Clarkia > Clarkia xantiana. The sequence continues at coordinate 11,129,112 of JAPTYO010000004.1, forward strand.
TGTGATGATCTTATCTTTACATTCCGATCAGAAATTTTGATTCTCTGCCAGATCATGCTACCACAAACAGCCATGCGATAATAGTCTTGAAGTTGGATATAACTTGTGTCTTGAAGCAATGTGATAATTGCCTAAGCTTCAAGTAATTGATCAGATTAAACAGAGTCGTCTTTTGACGATCTTTTGGAGGTGAAGTGATTGCAGGAACGAGTTCATACGCGTCAACAATTAGCTACTCTTGCATGTTCATCATTCTTGCTGCTCTGTTGTTCATCATTCATGCCGCTGTGACCTTGCTGCTTTTCATCATTGCTTCTCTTCTTCTGTTCTTGAGGCTGTGACCTCCTTCTGCAATTTCTGAGCTGGTCTTGTTCTGGAAATTCATACATCTACTTCGGATTGATGCTGCAAATTGTGATGAGGTTCACTTTGAAGGATTCAAGTGACTTTGGGCCTAAATGGACTCTGGATTTTCTTTTTTGAGCAGTGATAGATGCAATGACACGGCTGCCATTCTTAGATGTTTTTTGTTAGATTTTTGCCATGGAAAGCAACTGGAGTCATCTTGTTTCAAGCTAATTGGATTTCAACAAAATTTGTGCAGAAATTCGAGGTTGAGATTTGAGTATTCTGGTTTACGATTTCAGCAGCTTCTTCCTCTCAATCACGGTCTGTGTTTCCTCTAGTGCTTGGTGCAGTCTCTTCTTCTTCTTGACTGTGCTTTGCCTTCTCCTGTGCATGGACTGTGCTTTGCCTTCGCCTTCTCCTGTGCATGGAGTGTGCTCAACTTCTTCCTCTTGGTTCACAAGCAAACCAGCGACATGATGAAGAATGTGTTCGTGCAGCAACAACTCTTAACTTTAATAGGCTGAAATTTCAAGGGCTCAAATTTGCAGCAGCACAGCAGCTCATCTCAAATTGCAGCAGCATCTAGGGATTGAATTAAAGTGAAGACTTCAAGGACAGATTTGAGAAGGAAGAGAAGCATTGGGAATGATAGAGTAGTATGCTTTATGATATGGTTATATTAGTCCTCCATGTATAGGAGTCTTACATCCTAGTACATTAGGATCCTATATATAGGACCTCACCTCTTGTAGTTCTAATCAATCTAAGCATTCAATACAATATGTTCAACATTAGTGTTGCTTTGCTTACAAGCTTCTCTCCTACACATCTCATTCACTCACAATTATGAGAATGGAAAAATATCAATGACCAGAACCTTATCTTTTACGGGCTGACCCAATACGAGTGGGGATTAGTCTAAGCTTAAAGTAAGAATGCTACAGATGTTGTCTTTTTGATGGGATCCCATCCCACTAGGATCACCCGAGAAAAAAATGTTTTTTTATTTTTTATTTTGCTAAAGGAGAAAAAATATTTGGTACTGTAAGCCTTAAATTATGGATGAAATGTCAGGCCCATTTAAAGGTGTTCATGATATCGGCCGGCCCATTATGGAACAAACATTTTTCGGTCGAATTAACTTCTTATTATGGACTAACTAAACATGTGAAGTACGTTTATTTGCTTGAATAGTCAAGTTAATCTGGGACATGGGTCGGCTTGAGTTAATCTGGTGACCCGCCGGGTTGGATTCAGATTTTTAACTCTTGACTCATACTGCATTTCATATGGGACATGGGTCGGCTTGAGTTAATCTGGTGACCCGCCGGGTTGGATTCAGATTTTGAACTCTTGACTCATACTGCATTTCATACTGGATCTGGGTTGATAGCTTATTAACCCGCATGTCATATGTCACTAGTGGATCCGGTTTGCTAGGGATCCAAATCACATGCTCCACTTTTCATATCTAAATTGTGTATCACTGTTAAGATTTTAACATGTGTTTTAAGTATAATTAATTTTGTAATTACTTTTATATTTTTTTTTCTAAAACTCTATTAAAAATTAGTGAATCATATTTAAAAAAATATTAAATCTAAATCTAAATATACGTTACATAGAGCAAAACGATCTAAGATATAAAATTTGGAACAGCAGTTGGTATAAATCTATTTGTTAGGCCGAGGCTGAACTAAAATGGCATCAATCGAAGCGGAAAACAGATATATCATGCTCATCTACTTTCCTTTTCTTTTTTTCTTTTTTTGTTTTTAATGCTTTTCATTTTTATATTGAACAATTCAGAATTTACCCCAAAAAAAATCAGAAAGTTATTTAATATTATATAAATAAAATATCACTAATTTTTAAATGCATTCTATACGAGTCACTAACATTAATGGATCTCGAAGAAATTAGACAGCTAAGGTGTACTTGTCAGTTAGTGGATACGTCAATTTCATCAACCAATTGTTCTTTCATGATAATCACCTGCCGCCTATTAAAGTAGTGTACATACACTGATAATCCAATACGTCTCTTAAAGAAAAAATAACTTACTTCCTTTATGTATATTTTATTTATTGACACCATGTTCACTATCAAATATTAAATGAACTAATAATTTAGTGCACTGATAATAATTTACTTCCTTTATATTAAATGTTCACTAATAATTTGGTGACACTGGAGGTTCCACGAGTCTATATATCTCAACAATATTGTGGATGGTTGTGTTGCACGTATTGCTGCCAAATTAGAAATGATGGAGCCTTGCTTCAGTGTGAAGGGAGCTGAGTTTTAGAAATTTTGGCTTAGTTTAGAGATTTGTCGTGGAATAAAATTAAGAGTTTTGGTTGATTTTTCTGTATTCAATCAATGTATATGATTGGATACAGCATGATTGTCGATGCAGAGGCCAATGGTCTTATTACACGAGAGAATGTTAGAATTATACATACTCCATTTTAATTTATCTTGATTAATAATGATAATGGAACTTAGTCTTAATTCTAGTGCAGAGTTTTGGTGTAATTAGGGTTAAATATAAACTGTCTGAAATTTGCTCTATGTGAGATTTTGGTATTTTGAGTTTAAATTGTTGATTTTAACTGTTTCAACTTTGTTGAACTTTGTTGTCTCCGTCAAAATTTATTGTTAAAATTAACAGAACTTATTTAAATTCCAAAATTGCACATAATTGGGTGGTGGCCGGAGTAAACATAATAGTCAATTTCGACTTTTCACAATATTCTGTCAAATTTGACAACAAAAATGGACGAAATCCAAATTCAAAAGAGTTGAAACTTTAGACAGTCGATATCAATAATTTAAACTTCGAACACCAAAATCACACATAAGGCAAATCTCAGACAGTTTATAGGTTATTAACACTAATATATATATTATATACCTGTTATTTTAATGTTGGTAATCTTAGTATTTTTTAAGCATGATTAGGTTAATATTAGAGCAGCATGTAATTGTATCATGAGCAGGCTTGCCGTAGTTTTACATGAAGTCATTTAACGTTTAACTTAGTTTTCTCCTAATCCAGAGTGTTCTGGTTGAATCGACTAGTGGCAGTTGGAATGAAGGGGGCAATTCTGCAAGCTAAAGAGATGGTGACTAATTAGTACGCCTAATACTCACATGCTTCAATAGTTGTGACAATTCTGCAAACCCAAAGGGTGTGTTTTTTATGTATCATTATGTCTAAACCGTTTGTCATTCCTAATTCCATTTTGATATAATCATCTTGATGTTAATATGGCATTGTTCTGCATATTGACTGGGTGGGAGAAGCATAGCAAGATGGCGAAAGACGGTGCCTACTGCCTATCTAATATAGCTATTAGATCTTTACTCATTTTTTTTCTTCTGAGTTTTGTGTATAAGAGAATTGTGGTTATGTTTTTTAATGTCCATGTAGAGTATAACTCCAGAAATTATTTTATTTATTATATAATTGATCCTTTCATAGATAATTTGATAATTTTTTTATTAATAATAATAATTTTTTTAATATAAAATCAGTAATAGTTATTGACTAAATTAATTTCATAGACAAAATAATATTTAATCAGTCCGTAGTCAGCCCTTAAGTGTATACCGACGAAATAACACATTGCAAAAGAGTTGTGTCGTAAAAGTTTAAATTTTACCAAAGAAATATTTTAATCAAATTTTTCGGCTACAATTTTAGCCCAATGGTAATACTGATTGAACTTTTCTCGATGAAAATTCACTTTTACCGACTTAAATTCACTTTTACTGACGGAAAATACTTTTAATGACAACTTTTTAACTTTTACCAACAAAAAGTTTCATCAGCAAAACTACTATCTCTCTATTAGTGATATCCCGTAAGGATTACCAGATTCACCACATTAATGAACATCACAAAGAGCTCAAGAAAAACACTTAAAAATTGAAAACAGTACCTGGAGAGATGAACACACAACACAATAATAATAATAACTAGATTAAAAGACATTGAACCACGACTATATTTTCAGTCCATAGACCTAATGAATTATCAATAATAATAATAATAATAATAATAATAATAATAATAATAATAATAATAATAGAGCACATTGGTTATATAAACAGCAAACACACCCACCGCTCTACTAATTGCCACTGCCATTGATGAAGAGTATCGAGGCCCAAGCATCATCAGTCATTAAAGTGTTTTTTCAATAAAACCAACATGCTAGTATTTTTGTTGGCCAAAAAACATGCTAGTATTTTAATTACTAATAGAATAGTAATTTTAAATACCGAATTAATTAACAAATATTGGCTAAAAAAAAAATATAATATCGGGAAAAATATTTGTTAATATGATATGATGAAATAAAATATTATATTATCTCTGATCTGAATGAGAGAGCATCCAGAATAGTAACTCCACCACCGACACCGACATGTTACTTTCCATGGAGTTGGTTGGCGATTTCCTCTCCCAGTTGTTAATGATGTATGTATTTCTTGTCCCCGCCGCTACCTAAAGTTGAATAAACAAATAAATTAATTAATTATATTAGATAGAAAAATAGATAGATGCTGAAAGCTGAAGCAATAGCTAGCTGTTAGTTATCACTCCATTTCCTCCTCTCCTTCTCCCCCATCTGTCGGTGGATCTCTCCTTCTTCTTCTTCTACTACTTTGTTTACATCTGATGATCTGACTGAGTGAAGAACAATCTGAGAATTCATCTGCTGAATTCGTACATTTCTCCAATACTATTGCATCCATCCACTGAATTGGTGACTAGAATATGTACGCGAGCAATCCATGGGGAGGCCCGCTGGAGATAGCGGCGGACTCCGCCACCGACGATGACCGCAGCCGCAACCTCCAAGACTACGACAAGGCGGCGCTGTCTCATTCCCGTCCCTTGGACGAGACGCAGCAGAGCTGGCTGTTAGGCCCCACCGAGCAGAAGAAGAAGAAGAAGTACGTCGATTTGGGATGCATCATTGTCAGCCGTAAGATCTTCCTCTGGACCGTCGGCGCCCTTCTCTTCTCAGGATTGCTGGCCGGACTCATCGTCCTCATCGTCAACACTGTCCATCGCCACCACCACACTCATCAAGTTGAAGACAACTACACACTCGCCCTTCACAAAGCCCTCATGTTCTTCAACGCCCAACGCTGTACCTAATCTATCTCTCTTTCTCCTAATTTTAATTATTATTATTGATTCTCATCTCACTCTCTTTGTTGACTTGAATAATTGAATCGGTCAAGCGATTCCCCCTCTAATCAATGGATCTGATCATGTAAATTCTCAATAATAATAGATCTTCATGTTTATGATGATGATGATCTGCATGCTTAAATGCCTCTATGATCCATATATCCTCCATCTGTAGATTTATGATGATTAATTGTGTAATTTCAGCTGGTAAACTTCCTAAACATAACAATGTATCCTGGAGAGGAAATTCGGGCCTTCAAGACGGCAAAGCATCCGATGCAACAAGTGTGATAAAAGATCTTGTTGGGGGCTATTACGATGCTGGGGATGCAATCAAGTTCCACTTCCCCAAGTCATTTGCAATGACAATGTTGAGCTGGAGCGTGATTGAATACAGTGCCAAGTATGAAGCTGCTGGTGAGCTCAACCACATAAAGGAAATCATTAAGTGGGGTACTGATTACTTTCTCAAGACCTTCAATTCCTCTGCTGATACCATCAACAGCCTCGCTTCTCAGGTAACTTGATGCACTTTAGCTAAACCAATAACCTTTCCCTTATTTTGATAGAACCAGCTCACTTAAGAGAAGAAAAATGTTTTTTGTTTTTTATCTGCAGGTGGGTACTGGGGATACATCTGATGGGAGCACAACTCCTAATGATCATTACTGTTGGATGCGTCCAGAAGACATGGATTATGATCGTCCAGTGGCTGAATGCCATAGTTGCTCGGACCTCGCTGCTGAAATGGCAGCTGCTCTGGCTTCTGCATCAATTGTATTCAAAGACAACAAGGCCTACTCTCAGAAACTTGTTCACGGTGCCAAAACACTTTTTAAGTTTGCAAGGGAGCAGCGTGGCAGATACAGTGCGGGTAGTTCTGAGGCTGCCATGTTCTACAACTCCACTAGTTACTGGGATGAGTATGTTTGGGGTGCTTCTTGGATGTATTATGCGACCGGGAATAATTCATATCTGCAGCTTGCAACAACTCCTGGTCTTGCTAAACATGCTGGTGCCTTCTGGGGAGGCCCCTTTTATGGAGTATTTAGTTGGGATAACAAGCTCCCTGGTGCTCAGGTAAATATGTACCAACAAAAATCAAGGTTTTGCCATAAATCCATCATCAACTTTTGTTATAATGTCTACTCCATGAATCTTGTAGGTACTTTTGAGTCGATTGAGATTGTTTCTGAGCCCTGGATACCCGTACGAAGAAATCCTGAGCACATTCCACAACCAAACTAGCATTGTTATGTGTTCGTACCTGCCTATATTCACTAGCTTCAACAGAACGAAAGGTAATTGATTAATTAAGTTAAAAAATACAAAAAAAACAAATGGTATAATTAATAGAAGTGATACAGTAATTAAAATGGGATGTGTGTAACTTTGCAGGAGGGTTGATCGAGTTGAACCACGGGGCTCCTCAACCTCTTCAGTATGTAGTAAATGCAGCCTTCCTTGCTGCTTTGTTTAGCGATTACCTTGATGCTGCTGACACACCAGGATGGTATTGTGGCCCCAATTTCTATTCCACTGATGTTTTACGAGGTTTTGCAAGGACTCAGGTATATACATTTAATTAAAATGGGTTCTTGGTTTGCAAGTAACTGGTGTTTCTATATTATCATCTGAGAGTTTTTGTTACGATACAGATCAATTACATCCTTGGTGAGAATCCTCGAAAGATGAGTTACGTTGTGGGTTACGGGACTCACTACCCGAAACATGTACACCACAGAGGAGCTTCCATTCCGAAGAACAACGTCAAGTACAGCTGCAAGGGAGGGTATAAATGGAGGGACAGCTCGAAGCCAAACCCGAACACAATAACAGGGGCAATGGTTGCTGGTCCTGACAGACGTGACGGTTTCCACGATGTTCGTACTAATTACAATTACACGGAGCCTACACTAGCTGGGAATGCAGGTCTGGTGGCAGCTCTTATTGCTTTATCAGGGGATGGAAGTGCTACAATTGACAAGAACACCATCTTCTCTGCTGTACCTCCCATGTTTCCAACAGCTCCACCACCACCTGCTCCATGGAAGCCATGATTGGTGGTTGCTTCACTTTGTCCTGTGAATAACTTGTATTCATGAATGAGATGGCAATGGAGATAGACAGCATGGTGGGATGGATGGGATTTTTCTTGTTTTAACGGGAGAATTTGGAGTTGCAATAGGGGTTCCACGTAATTGGATTGTCTTTACATTTTTGTGGTACATAGATAAACCTGTACTGATAATCGATGATGTATTATAATTATTATTATTCTTTTGTAGCTAGCTGATCAAACTGAAACAGCATCAACTTTGATTGTAATAAGTATGTAGTGACACCACAGCCACTGCATGCAAACGTTACAGAATGAATGCCTACCAAGTACCAAGTACCAACCTCTTCTCCTCTTCAATTCTTGCAACTCAAAGTTGAAGGATACATTTTTTTTTTTGGCCTAGGTTGAAGGATACATATTAAATTAACTAAAGGAATATAATTCTGCTGGACTAAACTATATAATGACAAGCATCTAAACGATACAGACGAGACAGTTCTAAGTTAAAAAAAAGTCTAAAATTTATGGTGTTCGATTTTGAACTTTGAAACGCACCAAAAAAGTACATAATATTATAATTTTAAAGTCTATATATATAAACGACACTGTTGTCTCATATTATTCTCGTTGCATAGCTTCAGAGTAAAGTGAGGTAAATTATTTTAAGGAGATCGTGATCCGTACGGATTTTAGTCACAAAACTGTTTTCATAATTTCAGTTTTTGTTTTACAATTTCAATTTTCATATTCATACATGTTATTTGTGATAATTGTATGTTAACTACTAAATAAAGATTATTTAAACATTTATACTACATATTACAATTTATCTATGTATCGACTAACAAGTTGACCATAGTGTGATTGTGATGGTGGGTTGATAGCATTTCCCCCAACGAAAGACATTTCTTTGATGACCCGATGGCGTCAAATCGAGACAAACAATCAGGGAGTGGAACATAGACGATTGGAGATTGAAGAAAACTTCCCCACCTGGATCTTATTCTTACTATAAATAAAATAAAATAAAATAAAATAAAATAAATGGTATTTAGTATAACATGTTTAATTAAAATTAGCTTTTGGCGCCATTATTTTTTCTTTTTTCTTTTTTTTTTACTTTTGGTATAATATGTTTGCAATTTTAGGCTTTTGATACATTTGTTAATTGAACTTAGCTTTATCATTAAATAGCACGTGTCTTGTACGTGACCAACCATCTAAATTTGTATTTTATTTTATTTTTCAATTTAGTCTTCTAATTTTTATTCCTAATTTACAAATTAGTTCCTAACAATTTCGGTCGGACCCAACGTCCAATTAATCCAATCATGGTACGACCTATGCTAGATCAAATCCAGGTTAATGTCGTCCAGGTCCGAGGATCTTAACCAGGATCTGACCCAGCTATGGATCGAACTCTAGTTGGAACAGATCCTAGTTAGGGTCGCCCAGATCCAAAGACCTTGAACAAGGTCTGATCCAGTCATGGATCTGATTAGTTAAGTCAATTGGACCAAAGGTTCGATTGAAATTGTTTATAGATTAATTTGTAAATTATGAATAAAGTTTGAAAATTAAACTGTAAAAAAATAATAATTAAAGGCTGGTCAAGTATAAGGCACGCGTTACTTAACCGTCAAAATAACGGTTACGGCTTAAGCAGCAGTGTTATCCGACTTGGGACTAAGGAGATGATAGGCTTCTTCTGACTAAGATCTGGTGGGGCTAGAAGCGAAAATTGCACTGGAAAAGTTGGCAATACTTGATTGAACCGAAATTGAAGAACCTCCAACTAAGAGTCCAATTGACAAAAAGTACACTATTGAAGTCCATGAGCGTAACACATGGAGCAGAGAAGGTTTTTACATCACAACACCTTCCTATAATAATAATGACAGTCAAAAGGTGATGCACTTTGTTTGGTTGTAGCAATCAAATGAAAGTTCCTCTTGCACTTACTTAATTAGTACCGTAGCTGCCAGAGTTGATAAGAATGTGATTTATCAATGGCGTAGCTCAGATCAGGGGATACGCTTCGGGAAGTCTTGTGTTTAAACAGCTCGGAAATAAGAGAAGCTATCAACTGTTGATGTCGTGACTGCTTCCTCTTCAGCACCCTCACAAAGGCAACTAAACCCAGCCACTCCACTTCCCATTTGTTCAACTTAACAACCGGACGGACGTCATTATATTTACGTGTCATCCACCTCTTTATCAACCCCCACAAGTACCTACATTCACAACTCACTTCAGGTACATTTATCTAATAATATGGTTAAGAACCTTTTAAATGTTCAAAGTTTAACCATTGTGAGATTTTAGTGTCTAGAGTTTCAAATGTTGATATGAACTGTCTGAAATTTCAGTTTTGTTGAAATTTGGTGTCTCTATCTGTTTTTGCTGACCACTTGACCTGAACAAAGAAATTATCCCAAAAAATGCACTTCAGACACCTCATATCAACAAGTGAAACTCCAGACACTAAAATCTCACAAGGGTCAAACCTTTGACAGTTTATAGGTTCTTAACCCAAATAAATATGGTTCAGCAGGACGTACCTGAAAGATTGTTTGATCATATCAAAATGGAGTGACGAGCTGGACTTGCAAAAGTAGGATAAATCACGAACGTAGCAGTGAAATTTCATGGCAGATAACAAAAATACTTGATAGATATTAAGGCGGACAATGGCTGCTGAATTGATGTTGGAATCAATTAGTATCGGATGGAACTTGGGTCTCAGAAACCCAAACAACTTCTTCTTTAACTCCAACTCTGGTTTCTTCTGCCATGACACTGTCAGAGTCGATCTCACATGGCTACTCAAATACCTGTAAGCAAATATATATTAGTAGGCAAAAACTATTTGTATGTGAAGATTTATATATTTAACAAAGAAAATGTCCATGAATTCAGAGCAGAGCAGAAAAGAATGCAGCATACTTTGAGTAATCTGATTGAACCTCCAAAGTGGTAGAATTGATAAGCAAACCACTCCATTTGAGAAACAGTGTACTACCATCTTGGCTGACGTGAGCCCTCCTCTTCTGACTAATGTTATTCAATGAAACATTTTCACCAACACCAAAATTCAGAAAGAACTTTTCGTCATTCATGTAGCAATTATAGTCCCGAAATCCTCTTTTGAGCCTTGTGAAGAACAAAATTGCCTGCTCTTTCGAGTTTGTTAGGAACAAGAAGTCATCCATAAATCTAAGCAGCAGACGCTCTACTGGAGGAGTTGCATCATCCTTGGAGCCATTTGATCTGTGAAGACCTCTGTCGAGGAAGGGAATGATCACGTTACGCTCAAGATGACCGAAGTAAAATGAGCAAAGCGATGGAGATATGATGCTTCCTTGCGGAATCCCAACAGTTTGCAAGTAGAACTTGTTTTCCAACTTCAGTATGCTCTTCTTCACAACCTCCTTTATATACGACAGGATTTCTTCCCCTTTCACAACATTCGGCTTCCCCTGACCATCAAATCAATTAACACAATATTTTTAATCTAATTTTAACATCTAAACTCATACCATAGCATAATCAAGAGACCAAATATCTAACAAGATAATTATTACATGAACCTCATGCAGTAACCTACCTTGTCTATTACCACACTCCGAGCAGAGGAGGTGCAAAATTTTAGTCCTGTCGTTAGATTTAGTGCTGCGGGACGGAAATGATCACGAATCAAACTAGAATTCTTTGTACGGATCAATTCAGAAGACTCAATCAAGGAATACTCTGCTTCTGTTACCACATCCCTCATAATTATATTCAGAAGCTTATCCTGATTGATGGAGTCGTATGCTTTCCGCACATCGCAGGCAACCAAATAAACAAAGCTATCATCTGCCCTCTTCTTTTTAAGATTAAGTATAAATGGACAGAGCTTTCTGTAAACCTCATTGTAATCGGACACACAGGACCCTACTAACCTCTCTGGCTCTTTCAGCTTTATCCCTTTCAAAACAGCTAGTGTTTTACGTAGGCCACTATTCACAGATTTCAATCGGCCAACGCCATTGAATGTCTTTCTTTGATTCTTCTTCTTCTTCCAACGACGAGTTTGTCTCTGCACTGAATAAGAAGAAGTAGGAATAATAGATGAAGATTTCAGATTTGCTAACATCCTCAGACCATTCTTTCCTTTTTGAACAAATCTAAGCTTTGAGAACCCGAAATATCTTTTCCCCACAATTTGTCTTACATTGGCTTCATTCATATTTCTGCACATCATATTACTTTGCATGGCATTAATAGCACCATCTGTCATCTCCTTCCATGCAGATTTCCTGTAATAGTACATCTCCTGTTTCCCATGCTCACTTTCAGACACATAGAAGTTAGATTGGACCAGGGGCACCACCAGACTTGAGAATATCCAATAAATCCATTTATTCAATATGCTTTGCTTTAAATCTGACATCATCGTTCCAACTGCACTGCGTGTTTTTGCACTTCCGGAGCTCTGTGGATCGATAATTGTAAAAAATTTGAACTTGGATGACTTTACTTTATGCAAACACTGCTTAACCGAGAACTTCTCAAATCTCCGTAGTCCAATGAATCTGTAAATATTTTTCCTCAATGTTCTCTCATCTCCTAGAAGATTCAGAGGAACTATACTCCTCACAACAGCCCATACAAATGAAACTACTTTGTGAGCTGAGAAACTCTCGATAGAATTATCAGTCTTATCCACCTGAAAAAAAGATCCAACAACATCTTAGACCTCCAGCAAGGGCTATAGAGCATATTTTGAAGGTTAGGTATAGGAAAACAGAGAGATCCATTACTACTAGGTTTGAATATGTAGTAGATTCACAACTTTTCTTTAAAACATATACAACCAAACAGACGCAGTTAAAGTTTATTGTGTTTTCTATTTTTTTTCATTCACAGCATATTGTCAGGACAAGGAATTGACATGTCTATAGCTTATGCAAGTGTTTCCAGTTGAAAAATTCGCATTGCCTGGTGGATTATGACTACTTCATAAAAAGGAGATCCATAAATATCTGAATTAAGTGTCACCATACAAGTAATTCCACAAAGCTCAAAGCAAGTAGAAATGTAGTCATGTATTTTACTTCAACTAGAAGATGTAACTAACCTCTGATACAACTTGAGAAGCATCTTGCATTGATAATGGAAGAGGGCAATGTTTATCCAACAATTTTATGTGTTCACGATAACAGCATCTCCTTAACAGTTTCTTCAACAATTTAATCATGGAATGATACCTGGTAAAACACATGATGTGGAATAAGAATACCCTAGCAAGCAAGCTATGTTTTAACTTTGTGATATAAAGTATTTTTTTCTTTCCAAAAATAGAAATGTCATCTTCATATATACAGAATTCTACCATTTCAAATGGTCACTCACTTTATTCATGCAACTACCTGAAGTAGTATTCGCCTAAAGATGTAGAGAGGCCGCATATAACAGTGAACATAAGTCATTCATAAATAGGAAAGAAAATTGCTGTCATATTTAAAATATCAGCAGCATATTACTATAACGGAAAAATGTAAAGTGCAATAGTTGCTTACGGGCATGAAGAACAAATTCTGCAACAGTGACTGCTGTGGAAGCATGTAATTGTCTGGGTATTTCTATCTACCTCCGGCAGCTCAAAAAATTCATGAGCTAGAGAAGTTGATCCACAAACATCTGGCTTCAAAATTGTTAATCCATCTGGAAATCATGTTAAGGTTTGGATGCTATGTTTGATACCTCAAACATTGTTCTTCTATTTCAGATTTCCCACTAGAAAACAAGAATGAGATGACACGAGCATGAGAGAATATAAATGAAGTGAACTCATGTTAATGCATTTTATGAAAACCCACAAGGGATACGAGATTCTGGAAAAACAGAAGGAAAAGTTTCCAAATTGTAGAACATCTTGTTTCGCTCAATCAATGTCCCATTGTCCAATTTTTTCATAGCTTGTAGCTGCAGACAGCACGAGCAAAGCACTGGCATCTGTAGAGGCGGTGGACTTTTTTAGTTCATGGAAACTAACTTCAGAAATAAAAAAATAACTCATTAACTCAGGTAATCATGTTTACACACAAAAAGTACAAGCATGTCCTGAGTAGATATCTGAAGCTAATGCCAAAATGTAAACAGATCCAAACATAACAAAGTAAACAAGTTTCAATCATTCAATACAGAACACATGTTTGTCATGTACTTTTTCTAAGACGGTTAACAAAACATTTTCACTATAGAGCCTCCAACAATATGCAAGTCACAACCATGTAGAAGAAAGCTAACCATCAAATAAAAGGCTTGCGAGTTGCGCACAATAGGTTAGTCAATCTAATTTTAGCAAACCAAGACGGCACAAATATCTGGACTTATATCATTCTACAAAAGTTTTTTCAGTCTATTAGTGAATTTATTGACTTTACACATAACAGCACTCTTGTTGAAATGCCTTCCAAAAGAAATTTCCGTTAATGTTCTATGAAATTTGACACACCCAAAAGCCAAAAATGTTATTTGATTGAGAAAAATATTTGATTTAATATACTCAAATGTTTGTTCGGATAATCACAAATAAACATTTATTTGGTTAATACTTAATAGATAGTGGTAATCAATACAGGGAAACATTAACAAGTTCTATTGAGCTGTTGTGCCTACGATTTAATCATTTTATATTTCATACTTATTTTTCCTAGAATACATCTAACTGATATAAACAAAGAGAATAAGTTATGTCTTCAAGAATCAGAAGTTGTCAAACTGCAAATGAGTCATAGGAAGTTTCTAGATACAATATTCGAGCTAATAGGTAGAAGATAAGTTTAAGGTGTGATATATCATTAAGACTTGAGGCAAACCTCAATTGGCGTTGAATTTAAGCTACCATCACTGTGCAACTCTCCAGAAGTTACACCAATGCCATTCTCTAGAGCTTTCAGTTGCTTTTTCCTTTTCTGTCGCTGCCATTTAAAAGGCCTCTCTCGCTTTCTGCTTTTTGGAAAAGTCTGAACCAAGCCATCAGGAGGTACATGAGAATTATCTTTAAAAAAAGGACAACTTGCTGATTCAACTGATGTAGCAATGCTTCTCTGACTATCCGTCGACAACATCGATGTATGTCCAATGCCAAAAGAATTAATATGACCTCCATCCAAGAATAATTTGGTATGACCAACCTTTCTCTTCTTTTTAGCTCCTATGGTAAAAATAGAATACCAACAATTATAATCTGGGGCTGCACCCAGTGTCCACATTTTTGAACCGCATTACATCTCTAGTATCTCTAACAGCAACTCAACAGATACAACGAGGCATATGAGGCAACTAAAAAGAGTATAAGTACCGAGTTCTTCATCTAAAGGACTTTGTTTGCGTCTCAGCATATGCCTTAAATTGGTGATAGGAGGCCCAGCGACTTGTAAATATTTTTGGCAAGGAAGAGGCAAAAAGATAGATGCCGACCGTAGTAAGTGGTACAAGACAGAAGCACCCACCTGCAAAGTTTGAACGGAAGTTACTCTTTCAGACATGAAAGAGCACCTATTCTGCTAAAAAAAATTAAAAGACACTGAAATGTTTGCTTTTTTTTTTCTTTTTGGCCAACAAATGTTTGCTTATTATTAGATACCCTTTTTAAGAGAAGACACCATGCAGCACTCGTCAAACATTCTAGAATGGTACTTGAGCGCAGGACCTGTGAGAAACACAGTTAGTTAGCAGGTTCTGCAAAATGAACCGCAAATTACAAGTGTGTCGACTCTAGATAATAGATATCCTATTTTGCGGGGGGGGGGGGGGGGGGGGGGGGGGGGGGGGGGGGGAAATCTAGATATCCTAAAGACTGCCTTTCTGGGAGATTTCTTTGATCTGATTCTAGACAGCAACTAAGGTGCTGATCTTCTTTCAGAAACTTCTATAAAACACAATAGAAAGGCAAACTGAGGTAGGAGAGTGAAATCATTAAAAATATTGATATTGTGAGACATCCAATCATATATATATAATCTACCATGAGCTGCACAATTATTCTGGTAAATTTTGCGAGAATAAAGCACTGCATGAACAAGAACAACATTAATCTACCTTATCATAACCGGTGCATAGTACATTGTTAGATTTTGGCGTCTCGTACTGAATCATTTCTATAGTCCTTTGTACCATCTGCAAAACATTTTAGGCTTGTTAATTGCATAGAGAAAAGTAATTCAGCAACAGCAACCTCAAATTAGCTAATCAATATTAGTTTATAGCTCTGTAACTGTATCACAGACGGTTTCAAGCATGTCTGGGTAATGCGTGTGTCTGTCATTCTCACAAGACTTAAAAATCATCAAAGCAGCACACTAGATGCTATTATATCTGAAAAGTATCTGGTTGTTAAGCCAAATGTCATAAAACCTTTTTAGCTTAAATTATTGGTATTAGGTGAATGGTTTTATTCACTGATACATCTAGAATCAGAAAATTCCTTCGCTTAAAAGTTACAGAAGGCCAAGATACTTATTTTGCATCCATCTATCTGTACCATAAAACAAAAATCTACAGATAAAATAAACTGTACGGAAAGAATGTTGGTCTGATGATCTTACTGCTGAAACCAAAATAAAACATAGGCGGGGATCGGCAATAGAGAGCCCTCACCACATGTTGAGTCCATTCACAGGGGTTGAGAGGGCAACACCCATCTATTCGAGGTGCATCTTCTTCGACTACAATAAAGCAATCAGTAAGAAGATTTCGGTAATCGCTTGGATCTTCGGGTCTAAGAAGGAATGACAAAGCTTCTGCTTCTCCTGAAGCGACGCTGCAGTTGAGGCAGCGGTTGTCAGAGCACCACTTACAGTCTCCCGCCAAAGCCTGCGATGGAGTAAGCAGCGAAATGATCGTTCGGAGCAGAGGCTGAGCTCTGCCTCCATATATCCTCCTCAAAATCTCCGGCGTGCAGTGCTTCTTCTTCTTCGCCATTTGCGAGTTCGTGTTACAGCACGCTGCAAGCCCGTGATCACTGATCACTGAGAGAGCCAGAGGCTTTTTGGGCAATGGCGCTTCTTTAATGTAACCTACTATATTACAAACTTTAAAAATAATATTTTTTTTAAGTCAAACTATAGTCAACGTAGGCAAACTCCGACGCTGTTAATATAAATATAACCTAGTTAAAATAATGTTTTAGTTAAATGACGGTCTTGCAAAACTTAAATGCAAAATATTAAAAAATTAAAAAGAAAATTTATCAATTTAGCCACTGAGACTCTTTGAATAGTGGTGATATCGTACTGTCGTTGCCCCAATGAGCGGCATCATTTAGTGGCTTCATTTAGTGTTGTTATTTTAATTAGGTTATTGAAAGGTCGTTATTTTAATTAGGATTTTTAGGTTAAAAAAATCTAATTAAAAGGTTGATCCGTTTAATTGCCAGTATTAATGACCTCCTAACTAGCTAAGTGGGGCCTATTATTTTAATTAGGTTATTGAAAAATTTCAAATTGGAACTTTAAACTTTAAAGTCAAACTAGTGAGAAATCAGCACCACTTAAACCACAATTACTCAATTAGGAATTTCACTTTTATTTAAATTTAAACAATATATATAAAACATACCAAGTATGGCGCGTAAATAAATTGAATTTTCGCGCTTCAAATTCATTAAAGAAAGCGGGAGTCGAACTTCCCCCTTATGTTGGGTGATTTAACAATTCGCCCCTTATGTTAGGTTGGTTACAACTTACGAGTCTAATTTTCCCACGTTTTAGTAAAACCTTACCTAATTGAACGAACCATTTAAATTAGTGTTATTAAAACGGGGGATCAATCATCGAAACAGAAAAAAGGTCGGTTCCCAATTCTGCCGGTTCATCCAGTCCAAGCACCAGTTGTTTTTAAGTCCAAGTCAATCAACGTATATTTGTATATTAGTTATTTCCGCAATTGCGTAGTATATGTATTTTCAAAGTTTTCCGTTCAAATACATAATAAATTATCTAAAACACAAAATTAGATAATTATCTAGAACACAAAATTAGATATGGCCATATGTTGTGGGGTTAAATGTACTTTTGATACCATTATTTAACCATTTTTTACTTTTGGTACTATATGATTTTTTCGTATAATTTTTTTACCAAACGTTTGAACTTTATATACTTTTGATATATCAGTTAGTTGGTCGTTAGTTTTGGTCGTTAAATGGCACGTGCAAGTCACGTAACCCACCATAAACTTTTAATTTTATTCAATTTAGTCCCTATAATACATCTCTAACTTTTAATTTCTATAATATAGGATATATTATTTATGATATGATTAATATTAGAGATAGTTTATAATATATAATATTCAATATTATTAATAGAGTTAAAGTATTTTATTTCATATTATATTATAAAATAGAATATGTTATCTAATTAAATCGTACTGGTCTAGTCCTATTCAACGAGGTCTAGGATATTAGAGCTCTCCTTAATAAGCCCATTATCCACCATCTACCTCGGCCCTTGATTCGATCCTAGGATTATAACCTTATTGATTGAAGAAATCTAGACTACATGAAAGAGGAATGCTGGATTAGACTCTTGGACTAATGAAAGAGGACATGGGAATGGACAGATTGACTATATGATAATGTTTGATGCAATCGAGTTTGAAATCTGCATAGGTCTTGATTTTTTTTTTTTTTTTTGGCTAAGGTTTTGAATTAGAAAAATATTAATCGTCAACATTTTTACAATTTAGTTTACAAATGAGAAATGCTACTAGAAAAAAAAAAAGGAAAAGAAAGAGAAAAACTTTGCTATGCGAATCATTATCATACGACTACAATGCTAACGAAGTGAATATTAAAAAAAGTGGTTTTGCTAATTGTGAATATTAAAAAAAGTGGTTTTGCTAATTTAACATTGAATTCTTGTTAAATATAGAAAGCCTGCATATTTGTATATTAGTTGATTTCCATTCTTAACGGCTTTAATGCTTTCCTAGTATAGCTATTTACCTAATCTAGTTTGATTGTATGATTATATATTGTAGTTGTTGATTAATAAATAGATACAGAATTGACCAGTAATTACATGGTATCAGAGCCGATATCGACTCGGTTACTGTTCTGTTCACGGCAAATCTGATTTGCTTATTTTCAACTTATCTGTATACCTGCTCTGAATATGCCCTGCTGGTAAGAGACTCACCGGTGATTTCATTTCCTCTCCCCGGCGACTCATCCGACATCGATTCCGGTGAACTCGTCCTCGGCAACCCGTCGACGCTGGTCCATTATTCTCGTCTGACGACTGCCACCCAGGTTCGACTGCTCTGTTCCGGATTTCTGCTCCACCAAATTCCCGCCGCTGGTCTGCCACTGCCCATCACCTGATCCACCGCTGCCTGTCATCTATCTGTTCGTCGTTCCCTTCATCTGGCCCTGTGTTCTCATCTGCTCTGGAATTTAGGGTTACCAATACCCTTTGTTTGAGGCGATATTTCCATGATTTACAGTCTATAGGTTCGGTCCGGTCCATTTAGCTGGTTCGGTTCATTATTTGCTGCTGGTTCTGATTGCTGGTCCGGTTCTGAGGCTGTTCTGGTTCAGTAATAGCAGTTCGCTTCTAAACTGTTGTTTCTGATCCGTGTCTAATTCGCTTCTGCTGCTGTTCGTGTCTGATCCGTTTCTGAACGGTGTCTGACTGGTGTTCGTGTCTGATCCGTTTCTAAACGGTGTCTGGCTGGTGTTCGTTTCTAATCTTGTTCTGGCTGCACCGTTTCTGATTCGTCTCAAAGTTGCTGTTATTTGTTCTTTTATGGAGAACCCAGTGTTGGTGGCCAAATCTTACATGGGTAAGATCACAAGTCAATCGATTGTCAAGCAATCAGTTAGCAACCATACTAATAAAGATGAAGTTTCTACAATAGTTCAGCGACTTGAACAGTTGGGTTTCTCTAGTGTTAACTTGACACCTCAACTACAAACTTCAAGGGCTATTATTGGCCCCTCAGGTATGACTTCCAACTGTTTATTAGCATCAAAACCATTATGGATTGTTGATTCAGGTGCTACTGATCACATGACTGGTAACAAGAGTTTACTGTCAGGACTTACCACTACCTCACAACCACCTGTCCAACTAGCCAATGGCTCCACTTGTCATATAGAAGGAATTGGATCCACTCAAATTTCTCCATATATGCCAGTATCCTCTGTCTTATATGTTCATTCTTTTCCTGATAATCTCCTGTCTGTGAGCAAATTAATAGAACAATTATATTGCTCAGTTACTTTCACTCCAACTAAATGTGTTTTTCAGGAATTGAGGACTAACAAGTTGATTGGAACTGCATATAAGCACAACTGCATTACCTGGAAAGCTCACCTCAACGAGTTGCGTACAAGAGCACTAGTAGTGCTAAGGAGGTTCATTATCAGTTGGGGCATCCATCTCTACAGGTTCTAAAAACACTCCGTCCTGAATTTCATTATGTCTCTCAATTAGTTTGTGAGTCATGTATTCAGGGCAAGCATATCCGTGCTTCCCATCCACCTAGAGTCATTCGTCGATCTGCTGGTATTTTTGATTTAGTACATTCAGATGTATAGGGTCCATGCCCAATTACATCTATTTCAGATTTTTGATATTTCGTCACGTTTGTTGATGA
Source organism: Clarkia xantiana subsp. parviflora (assembly GCA_036873135.1). Lineage (NCBI taxonomy): Eukaryota > Viridiplantae > Streptophyta > Magnoliopsida > Myrtales > Onagraceae > Clarkia > Clarkia xantiana. The sequence goes on from JAPTYO010000004.1 coordinate 11,149,388, forward strand.
TTTCTCTCGTGCAACTTGGATGTTTGTTATCAAATCTAGACATGAAGTGTTTGCAAAATTCTTAATGTTTTGTTCCTTTGTGAAAAAATCAGTTTGCCACTACCGTTAAAACCTTTCGTAGCGACAATGCAAAAGAATATTTCACAAATGAATTCGTGCAATATATAAGTGACAACGGCATCATTCATGAATCATCATGTGCATACACACCTCAACAAAATGGAGTGGCTGAACGAAAGAACAAACACATACTTGAGGTGGCTCGAACTATGATGATACATGGTCATGTTCCTCATCGTTTCTGGGCTGACGCAGTTCTAACCGCATGTTATCTGATAAACCGTATGCCTTCCTCTGTTCTTGATGGTGCAATACCTTATAATGTCTTATTTCCGTCTGCACATTTGTTTCCGGTATCACCAAAGATATTTGGTTGTACTTGTTATGTGTACGACAATCGACCAGGCCGTACAAAACTAGATCCAAAATCTGTTCGTTGTGTTTTTATTGGCTATTCTGGAACTCATAAAGGTTATCGTTGTTATAGCCCCACTCTTAGGAGATACATTGTCTCATCTGATGCTATTTTTATGGAATCTGTTCCATTTTTCCTTAAATCTGAACCTAGTTTGTCTAGTAATTCTCCACCGATCATGACTGTTCTCACATATCCTGAAGTCCAAGTCCGCTCTGCTTCACTCGAGACTGATAATGCACCTCCTACGCCTCCTATTACTCAGGTATATACTCGAAGAGATAAGACACTTCCTGTTAATACTAACTATGTTCAGAACATGCAGGACCATGAGACTCGTGCATCCCATGTTCCAATCATTGAATCCATACTTGAATCTCCACCATCTCCTACACAACCAGTTGATCCCGTACCAACTCCCGGACTTGACTCTACCTCTGACATTGACATTCTCATTGCCCTTCGAAAAGGCTCCCGTCATTGCCCCAGTACCAGATATCCCTTAGATAGCTTTTGTTCCTATGCAAACCTATCTACATATCATTGTGCCTTTAAAATAAGTCTTGACGGTTACTCTGTTCCTAGAAATGTGACAGAAGCCCTGGCCAATCCAGGGTGGTTTAGTGCTATGCAGGAGAAAATGTCAGCTATCTGGAACAATCAGACATGGGATCTCTGTCCTCTCCCTCCTGGCAAAAAGGCAGTTGGCTGTAAGTGGGTTTTCACGATCAAGGTTAATCCTGATGGGTCGCTTCATCGACTCAAAGCTCGTCTGGTCTGCCGTCTGCGCAAGTCCCTTTATGGTCTGAAGCAATCCCCCCGAGCTTGGGTTGAACGCTTCTCCCACGTGCTTAATCAATTTGGCATGACTAGGAGTGCCAATGATCACTCAGTTTTCTACAGGCACTTAAAGGAGAACACCATCATTCTAGTTGTGTATGTTGATGATCTAATCATTACCGGTGACGATGACGAAGGGATCTCGGCATTAAAGAAGTTTTTGGGCGTACAATTTCAGATAACGGACCTTGGTAAGCTCAAGTACTTTCTTGGGATTGAGGTATCACGATCTCCTGGGAAGATACTTATTTGTCAGAGGAAGTATGTCCTTGATATGCTATCTGCATGTGGGTTACTTGGGTGCAAACCTGTTGACTCACCTATGGTTCCTGAGACCAAGCTCCGGCCTGATGAGGGGGAACCTCTACATGATCCTGAAAAGTATCGAAGACTGGTCGGGAAGCTAAATTATTTAACGGTTACTCGACCAGATATCTCGTATCCAGTGAGTGTTGTGAGTCAATTCATGTCAGCTCCGCGCACAACACACTGGGATGCATCAATTCAGATTCTTAAATACCTTAAAGGATCCCCAGGTAAAGGACTTGTATATTCTGATCAGGGACATAATAGAATCGCAGCGTTCACTGATGTTGATTGGGCGGGTGTCCTACTGCTCGGAGGTCCACCACTGGGTATTGTGTATTCTTTGGTGGGAACCTTATATCGTGGAAGAGTAAGAAGCAGACAGTTGTATCTCGATATAGCGCGAAGTCAGAATACCGCGCAATGGCAAACACATCACGCGAGCTCATTTGGACGAAACGCTTACTCAATGAACTAGGTATTCGTCATGACGGTCTAATAAGACTACATTGTGATAATGAATCCGCCATGCATATTGCCAAGAACCAAGTCTTCCATGAGAGGACCAAACACATTGAGGTGGATTGACATTTTGTTCGAGACCTTGTCGTGGGAACATTCTCTAGCCCTCCACGCATTCAACTTATTCATGTTCGAACAGATTTCCAGCTTGCAGACATTCTAACTAAGCCTCTCCGTAAAGCGTCAATTGATGATCTATGTGACAAGTTGGGCATGCTAGATATATACGCTCCAACTTGAGGAGGATTGTTAAATATAGAAAGTCTGCATATTTGTATATTAGTTGATTTCCATTCTTAACAGCTTTATTGCTTTCCTAGTATAGCTCTTTACCTAATCTAGCTTGATTGTACCATTATATATTGTAGTTGTTGATTAATGAATAGATACAGAATTGACCAGTAATTACAATTCTCTAGTCCTGTTCACATCACATACTTTAGAACTACTATTTACAAACCCACACTATGCTAGTGGATAGTATTTTTAAGTGTGAAAGTAGTCTGATCGAATCTCTTTTTGCTTGATTCAGTCGGATGTTTATATTTTTTGTCTGGGTTTCTTTAGTAAAAAAGATTGACAAAAAAAACCGTACAAGATAAAATAAACATTCATTTGTAGTATAGTTTTTCAGTTTAAACCGAAAACTAAAAAAAAAGCTATTATAATTAACTGTTTTCGATTTTCATAGTCCATATCCAACTAAAAATAATTAATTTCCGTTAATGCATTGAAATAAAAGAAGAAAAAAACAACAATCACAAATATCTATTTTACAATTTAAAGTATCTAAAGATAACTAATAAAATATACATATTTTGCATTATGAATAGTAAAATAAAGGGTAAACAAGTCATTTGGTTAATGATGTTTGACGACTTTTGAGTTTTGGTCCATGATGTATTTTTTGTCTAGTTTTGGTCTCATATGTTTGCATATTTTTATAGTTTTGGTATTTCCGTTACATTCCGTCCATATTTTCCATTTGACTAGGTCCAGTTGACCTAGCCCAGGGCTGGGTCAGACCCCAGTTGGGGTCGTCTGGGTCCGGTGACCCCGACTGTGGTCGGACCCAGCCCTGGGCTAGCTCAATTGGACCTAGTTGTCCAATTTTAAAACTTTGGGACTAAATTGAACAAAAAAAGTTAGTGAAGTATTATAGGGACTCAATTGAACAAAATTAAAAGTTTATGGTGGATCACGTGACTTGCACATGTTACTTAATGGAAAATATGGACGGATTGAGATTTTTCTACTATACTCCAAGAACACCGTGCTTTTGGCTTTTTTTATTACTAGAGTGAACTTAATTGTAACATATGTAAAACTTTAGAAGTATGAAAAAATATAAATTTTTTTAACCACACCTAATATTTGGGATCTTTCTGTTATGCTCCAAGAGCACTATGCTTTTCGTTATATTTTTTGTATTTTTCTATTGTCCTAAAGGTGAACCATAGAGGAAAATTGATATTATTAATAGTATGATGCAAATATTAGGTGTGGTTAAAAATTTTCATATTTTTTCATACTTTTGAAGTTTTACATATGTTACAATTAAGTCCACCCTAATAATAATAAAAAAACCAAAAGCATGGTGCTCTTAGACCATGGTAGAAAAATCCATATCATATTATTAATAATATCAATTTCTCTCTAGGGTTCACATTTAGGATAATAGAAAAATACAAATTTTTTTACCAAAAACACGGTGCTCTTGGAGAATGATAGAAAGATCCGACGTATTGTAATGGAAAGACCAAAACTATAAAAGTATGCAAACATATGAGACCAAAATTAGACAAAAAAACATCATGAATCAAAACTCAAAGGTCTTGTTAACCTTAAAATAAGGGGTTAAAGGTTCTTTTGGTACCACATGTTTGCAAAAATTACACTGTTCATACCATTAGTATTTTTTCGTACCGAATTGGTACCATATGTTTCCAAACCTTACTGTTTTGGTACCTCCGTTAGGGTTCCGTCAAAAACAGCCGTTAAATGGCATGTGCCATGCACGTGACCAGCCCAAAACTTTCAATTTTGTTACAATTTAGTCCATCTAATACATCCCTAACTTTTATTTTGTTCAATTTAGTCCTAAAACTTCAAAACCAAACAATTTTCCCAAATTGACCTAGCCGGAATTAGCCTAGGGCTAGGTCCGACCCTGGGTCGGGGTCGCCTGGGTCCGGCGACCATGACCCAGGGTTGGACCTAGCCCTAGGCTAGGTCCGGCTAGGTCAATTGGGACCTAGCCCCAATTGAGTTAAATTGGGGCTAGGTCCAATTGACCTAGCCGGACCTAGCTTAGGGCTAGGTCCGACCCTGGGTCAGGGTCCCCTGGGTCCGGTGACCTCGACCCAGGGTCGGACCTAGCCCATGGCTAGGTCCGGCTAGGTCAATTTGGGGAAATGGTTTGATTTTGAAGTTTTAGGATTAAATTGAATAAAATAAAAGTTAGGGATGTATTAGATGGACTAAATTGTAACAAAATTGAAATTTTTGGGCTGGTCACGTGCATGACACATGCCATTTAACGGCCGTTTTTGACGGAACCCTAACGGAGGTACCAAAACAGTAAGGTTTGGAAACATATGGTACCAATTCAGTACGAAAAAATACTAGTGGTATGAACAGTGTAATTTTTGCAAACATGTGGTACCAAAAAGACCTTTAACCCTAAAATAAGATGATTAGAAAAAAAATCCGAAACCAGACCGATAAATTCCGGTTCGAGTTTGTCGGTCCGATATTCACTTTCACCCCTAATTAATTTTTGGCCAAAACCCCTAATTATTTTAACATGGCGTAAACGCTACAGTAGTGCGCTCTTGATAGCCGGCAACTAGAAATCAGGCACGGCTACGCGAGAAGTCCCGACTGACGGCGGGTGACGGCGTTCTCACAGTACGGTTTCTAACCCATCTTCATATCCTCTCCAGAACAACACTTCCCTTTCCTCACTAAAACCCTGGCCTGCATTCAACATTTCTAGTTCTTTTCGTTTCTTTTCCCTTGTCTATGAATAATGACAATCAGGGGGAAGTTAACTGGCACTGAAGTTCCTATCACCGGCAGCGATTCCATCAATTGGATTGACATTACCGTATCTTCTTCAACCTCCATTGCTGCTTCTTCTTCGTCTGGTATTACTACTGTAGTTGCTGATACAACTAGGCCGCCTTTTGCTCCTCTTACAGAAGATCGAGCTTCGTGCTCGGTCATCGGTGATCCTCCCTCTTATATTATCAGGTACGCAGCTGCTTCCTAGATTGGCCCGAAACTGTTTCTACTGGCGCATTACTTCTATTGTAGTTTGAAATTGAAGTTACTTGATGATAGCAGATGCTGTATGTTGATTCATATTCACAAATTTTTCTTAGATAAGACGGAAACGTAGAAAAAGTCTAGGCTTCATGTTTTGCTGTAGAAGCTATTTTAGTTTAAGGCGGCCTCCAACAATTCTGATTTTTTTGTTTTTGAAATTTACAGGAGAATTAACAAGAGCGTCCCTCATGTCCTAGAGTTACTGGAATTTTCTGCTAGCGGTGAATTCCCTAAGAATGGTTTCCGGATTCTATTCCCAGATTCACTTTCTCCATTCACATTCATCTGCAGCAGTGAAGCTGATTCTGGCCAAGGAAGCCCATACTTACTCTATGCGTTGACTGTCTCCGGGGTTGCCTTTGTGTTTAAACTTCGAAAAAGTAGTAGTCACTTATCGTTGTCTTCACCTTTGGTGGAAAGCAAATATGGGGAGTTTGATATTCGAGCACACTTGACTCACGGTGTGATAACGAGTGTTGCAGCAGTGGCTGACAGTTTCTTGGTAGGCACAGACACAGGATCTGTAGTCTGTCTCAAACTTGGAAGTCTTACTCCCACAAGCCCTGGTATGAACTATTTTTGATTCCTCATCTGCCACTTCCTTTGACGATGATTTTGATTTCTTCCGTACGGTAAGTTGCTAGAATTATTGAATATGGGATTCTATGTATGTTCCAATCTCACGGGGAGCTTGTTAGGATGTTCATTTCTAGAACAGACGTGTTGGATGTTTGCTTATTTAATCACAGACTGAGATATGACACTCAATACGGCCACCGAGTGTATTGCGGCACATCTGCATAGCTACTTGTAGCAATTCCCTTGTTCTCTATGTTAATATTTTATAATCATTCAGAAAATATTTTATCTCCTACTTATTTGATGGTGTTCTCATTGGTTTTTCTAATTCTTCCTCTCCTAGGGTTTATTCATGAGCTTCGAGACGATGCCGGAATTGGTCGAATATGGGGTTTCATGTCAAGGTGCTCTTTTTCTATGCCTTATTCAAAAATCATATATGGTATTTATCACCTTCTAATGCTAAAATGTCTTCATAAGGATGAAAAATGCAATTGTTATTTGTGCTAATCCAGTACTGAGGAGAGTAAAGGGGATTCTGTAAACAGTAAAATCCAGAATTTATTTTGAATGTGTTCAATCAATTATTGGGACCGATTCAGGGTCTTCCAGGAGGTCATAGAACGTGACTTGGCTGTGCAGGACTAAGACTGTTGGGGCAGTACAAGATTTGGTCATCTCCGAGATCCTTGACAGGAAGCTTGTTTTTGCTCTTCATTCTGATGGGATTTTACGAGTGTGGGATCTTTCACATCATAATAAAGTTATGAATCATGCAGTGAACGTATCAACGTTCGCAGGTTAGTCATTTCCTTTTAAATTTTGTATTGGCGATGTGTCCTGGACGTACTTATAGCTAAATTATTGGGTAAATGCTTTTATTATCTTTTGTATGGTCATTTTCCATACAATCGTTTGCTTATCTGCATAACCCATTGCCATCACCTTATTTTATGATTAATATGCTGTTCACTATTCTCAATGGCGAGGGGTGGATGGTGCAGAATTCTTCACCAATTTGATGGTTCTTCTATTGTATATTATTTCACAACTTTTTTACACCATCTGGGTGTCGATGAAATGGCATCTTAGCTCTTATATTGATAATAAATAGATAAGCAGCTCATGTCATTTTTCATAGCTTGCATTCTCCTCACTTCTTTTAATTATATAAATAATCTGTAGTTGCCTCCAAAATTTTGCATATTAGTTAGATCTGGCTTCAATTTGAATGTCTCATCAGATCTAAAATAATAATAAGAGAATAATAGGTTGTCTTTTTATTGTCGTTGATTGGAGTATCAATTTTTGTTAAGATTTAAAACTTTTTCCCTTATATTGTTGGTTCTGCTTTCTCTCATTCATGCTCTCCAGGAGCGCTCGAGAGGTTATGGATCAGTGATGCTAACCTCGAAAGAAATATATATACCTTAGCTTTCCTCAGCAGTAATAATTCAGTATGTACATCCTTTCCCTGAACTCTGCTTCTTTTTTTTTTACTATAATAATTATTTTCGTTTTCTTTTTGAGCTGCTCTTGAGGAGTGCAGTTTCTTTTGCTGATATATATGAACCGGAAAGAGGAGATTATTTGGTTTCAGCCATTCAGGGGTGTTTATTCATGTTTGTGACTGAGTTAATGTTACAGTCAGTAGTATTAAATTATTAGTCATTAGATTATTAGTCCTAGGGTTTATGTTTCTTGCTAGCTAAGTAACCCTAGGTCTGCCAATTCAGGAGATAGAGTTAGATATTTTATTTCCTAGATTAATAAGCTAAGACATATATCTCTATAATGGCTGAGTATTTTATCTCCATAGATTGTACTACTCTAGTCCTATTTAAGGGACATGGTTATGAATAAAATGTAAGCAGAAAATTAACTAGAAACCTAGGATTCGGAGATCGGATTCTCTCTAAAATGAGGTCCAGAGATCAGTTTCACTCTCTAATGAGGTCCAGAGTTCGTGCTCCCTTAACGAGCTCACTATCCACCCTTTCACCCATCTATCGTATCCACCGTCCCTTGATTCGATCCGGTCACATGACATTCAAATAATTTGGTTTCATGTTAAGAATAATATAAGGTTGAATGATGGCCTAATTTTGTGCTAATTTATTTATTGTGTTAGACTGTTAAGGACCATTCATGAGCTTGAGGCACCAAGAGTGTTAAGTTTTCCCTATTTCAGACTCTGTACTATTTAGATTACCTGTTTAAATAAAGCAACTTGATTAGCAGTTTAGCATCTTTCTGCTATATATATATTCTTTAAAATGTCAAAGTAGTAACAATACAATCCTTTCATTTTAGAACATCTTTGTTTTATTGGTGAATAAAGCCATAAGTGGATTATCACATCACCGTGAGCGAACAACATAACTCTTGTGAAAATTGGATGGCTTTTACTAGTATTTCATAGCTAATGTTATTCTAGGAATAGACCATTGTATTTAAGGAAGGGTTGAGGTGGGTCAAGAACACAACGTGGCAAGAAATCGATGGAACACACCATAGGGAAATAAAATTAAAAAAAGAGAGTTTATCAGCAAATGAGTAGGGAAATGTTGGTAGACTTCTCTCCAAGACTCTAATTTTACATGTTTTTTTCTTTAACATTAAAAAATAAATATATTTAAATCCTTTTCTGTTTCTATTGTGAGCAGCGATTTTCGTAGAACTTATGGATGTTATTTCTCAGAGAATTTTTATTTGACTGTACTTCTGGAAAGTTAGTAAAAGCTAATAGTAGGACTTAGGAGTTTGTCAGCAATTTTCCATGTGAAGGTTAATAAATCTCATCTTCTAGAATCTAGAGTACGTATATTGGATAAACTAATGTGATTTTTTTATTTTTTTAATTTATCCTGAGTACTCCTTGGTGTTTCATTTTTAATTTAGACATATCATATTGTTACTTAGTTCGTAAATGAATGGTGCGGATAACAATATCATTTAATCTTTTAAGGAGAGTTGCAGGGACAAGATCCTTGTATTTGGTATTGAGTTTGATTTGAGAGACAAGATCATGTTATCAGCACCTCATTCATTGCAGAGTATTGCTCTAGAGGTAAAAGTTTTCTCTGCTTCTTTTATAAGATATTGTATTATGAGTTTCTGGAACTTATATTTCCAGATGAATCTCAGGGTCGCTGCATTGATGTCCATGTCTCATCAGATAAGCTAACGATACTGAAAGACAATGGACTGGTATCATATAATCTGTTTCCTGCCAATGAGAATGTGTAAGTATGGCTGACTCGTCTCGTGTTAATTATTTTTATTTGACATTAGTGAGTTTGTGTTGATGCTTATGTATAATTAGTTAGCAGACCGTTTCAAGTTACCAGGTGATCAAACCTTAGGGAGTTCTCTATAGTAAATGTTAGTTTAGAAGAGAGAATGTTATGGATAATATATCCATAATAGAATAGATTATATTACGAATAATATGATTAATATTAGAGATAGGGTTAGATATATTATATCTATAATTAATGACATTAGATATTTTTTTACCTATTGTTATCTTCTAGAATAATCTTATCTCCATAGATTGTACTGGTCTTGTCCTATTTTCTGCTTATCTTCTTATTCAATAACTTGTTCTTTAAATAGGACTCGACCAGTACAATTTATGGAAATAATATATTATATTACTAAATATAATATATTCTATACTATTTCTAATATTAATAATAGAATCTATCCTATTATGGATATATCTATCCATAACACTGAACTTGATGTCTTCGTGGTTTTGTTTGTTGAGTTTCTCATTCTTTGTTTAGTTACGGAATAGCCAATTTCCCCCTTTTCTGTAGTTATTATCTTTCTTCTGTTCATAAATATTTTTGAGAAGTAAAAAAGTTAGTCTGACAACAACCTTTTATTAGGGAGGAACCTCAGTATTATGCTTTGCAGGAGGAGTTTGTTGCTGACCAGCTGTACCAGGGTTCTGAGCATTTCCCAAAGGATCTACTTTGGATTACCCAGTCAATATTGCCATCATTGAAGGTACCAGTTATCACCTCAATTTCATGTTTTCACCATTGTTCTTCAGAACTGCTATATCTTGTCGGCTGGTTCCTTTTCAGTCAATATTTTGCTCACAGTAAAAATTATATCTATCTAATGGGCATCAAGGAGCTGCAAGATGTGATTGTTGACATAACAATATGAACGTCATTACTATGACTGAAGTGCTTAACCAGAAAATCCTGCATTCCTGTTGATGTAGTCTTCTGATGAATGTCTAAGCTCTTAGGGGGACAAACAAGAGGCTCATGCCGCTGAAATCTCTCTTTCTCGGCAGTTCAATTTTGTTGGGTGATAAGTTCAACATCTTGATATAGGAACAATTGAACTCTTTCTTCTTCTATGTTTTCGACTCTTTTCTTTCTGCGTCGTCCTTTTCTAGCTACATCCCATTCTTCTTCTGTATAGACCATGGGAGTTTGGTTGGTTTTGCAACAGTGTTGTTAATCTAGGAACTATGGGGGAGGGGAGGAATCCATCTTCTGGCTTGTCCTTGTATGTATTCTTAGGTTCAGGTGTCATTCTGTAGTTTCAGATTGCTTTTCTTTTCTGTTCCATCTATTTAAGGAGTTGCGTACAGCCCTGATTTTTATTTTGAAATAATCCGGCACTAATTTCGTGTGGGACAAATAGTGGCTAATATTGAAATTTTAAACAATTGTCAATTGCATTTTTAAACTTTTGCACCCGCTTTAGCTTTTCGTATCTTGTTTGAGCTTCAATTTGATTCACTCCGAAACGGTTTTGCACGACTTGTGTTGATTCTGGATCATCCCTTGGGGTTCTTTTTCATCATTTTAGTTCATGATCTTTTGATATGCTTTTCTTAGTCAAAATTTCTCTTCATTTTAGCGGATTGCAAACCTGTGATAACTTATTGAACATCTATTCCTCCCCCTCTTCCACTTGCTCATTTTGGCATGAGCGTGTTATGCTATAAAATGCATTTACATATACTATCTCCATTTGCAGGATAAAAATGCTCCGTCTGTTTCTTCTATGTTCTTACGTAGGCTGCTACAGCCAGGAATATTTCATGGTGATGTTTTCCGTGTGGTCATGCTGGATTACAATAGGCACTTGAATGATTCTGAGATGCGGTCCTTGACTGTTGATGGTTTGAAAAATGAAATCCTTTCAGTGACTGAACATGAGGTTTCGATCTATTCTCACCCTTTTAATTTACAACTTCGTTTATATAACGATGTTGTATAGTTTAACTAATGCTTATATCTTGTTAGGTTCTCAATCAAACACCATTATCAACATTCTATAAATGGAAAACATTTTGCACTCGCTATTTTGATTATTGGTGCAAGAACAATGCACCACTGGGGTTGCTTCTTCAGCCACACAATGGTGCAATTGTTTTAATTCGCAAAAGTTCAGTCTCTTTATTTCGTTCAGTGGAGAAGATCGAACAACTTGTCGCGGGTATGCTTGCCCTATCTTTCTAAACTTTATCTCTTGATTATTTTATTCTGATGCCACTAAGGTGCTACGTGATCTAAAGTCAATTTGCTTTTGGCATTCTTAATTGTCTCTTCATTTGTGGTCTATTAGGTTCTGATGAAGTTTCTGATCTCGTGAGTCTTGGATTAAGCTCTTCCAATGATGGGGTTCGGCATGAGATTCTCCTTGAAGTGCTTGGTTGCGTAAACTGTATTAGTCAACAATTGGGAAAAGCAGCTTCTGCTGTATTTTATGAGTTACTGATTAGTACCCCCGCGATAACGTCAGACGACCTTCTTCAGTCTTTATTAAAGATCCTAGAAACTGGATATAGTTCTTCTCTGGCAGCTGCACATGTATTAGATGATCGGTCTGATATTGCATGGGAGAAGGAATTAACTGATCAGAAAAAACTAAGAAAATTCTCTGCTGATATGCTGTTATGTTTACAAAATTTGAGCAGTAAAGCTGGAAAATGGGAAAGAGTTTTGGAAGTCGTTGAGGGCTACATTAAATTTCTTGTTCCACACAAAGCAATGCAAGATTTTGATTCAGATGTGTCTATGAGTATCAACACTTCCATTATAGTCCAGTCGACTTCTCAAATTGCCAGTTCGATGTTTGAATCTGCATTGGATGTTCTTCTGTTCTTAAGTTATCTTGTGCACCTCAATGGACAGGTTAGCTTTAATTGGGATCTCTCTGTAATTACCATCAGCGTTGCTTCGCCATTCTTTAAGTATAGATTGTTTTCTTGCAGATTAACATGTCATATGCTGATGTATCGAGAGTACAATTTGAGTTGGTTCCAATCATTCAAGAGATTATTTCCGAGTGGCTGATCATTCATTTTTTGGCTACCACATCTACAGAGTCTCACTATGTTGAGGATTTTAGCTATCAACTGTCATCCCTGAGAATAGGTATGCTATCCTTGTTAAAAGTATCCTATACTATGAGGAAATTCCGACGTGATTTTTATATTTTGAAAGCTTCGTAAAAGTAAAAAATAAAGAGAAGAAAGTGAATTCCTTCTCAGTTAAATTTGAAAGCCTTATCACGTGGTTGGGATAACCCTCATTATCAACACACACCCAGGAAATGGTATAATACCAAGTTGTAGGGTGGCAATGCTAAAACCATAAATGCTGTAGTTCCATTTAACTTAGTGCAATCACATTTAAAATGCCAAATGTGATAAAATTTACAGTGGCCTTGGAAGGGGGTATATATGCGGCTGGAATGCACTCCCGATGCTCCTTTGAGAAGTATCATCTTAAAAATGAATATTAGAGATTTGTTATGTTATTGGCATGTGATAATTGTTTGTCAAAACTAGTATTCATGACGATTGGCTTTCTTGGCTTGATGAGAGTGTCTCATTTTGTTTTATGTTGGTTAATTTAATTCATCAATTCCTTTAATCTAATTGATGAGTCCCTTTTGCTTTTCCTGTTTGATGTTCATGAATATATAATGAGAAGCTTGTTATGATGAGTCTCTTCTCCAGATGGCCATGTTGATAAGAGATCTTGGAGTGATAGGCTTGGAAAACGTGATTTCACGTTGGCAATTTTATTGTCGTTGAGTAGTCAGAGCTCTTCTGAGGGGAGCGGTGAACTTTCCGATGGAGATCTTCTTGGCCAAGAAGTTACTTTAAGTGCTGTAAGGAAATTTATTAGCTGGATCATCTGGGGGAAGGTGGATGAATCATCTGTTTTTCTGAGCCACACCACTGAGCTTGCGATGATCCTTATTAGGCACGGGCAATATAATGCTGCTCAGGTCATATTTCTCTCTTCTCCATTTTCCTTTTACTTATATATATATGTAGATTTTCTGATGAAAGCATATTTTAAGTTTATGAAATATTTCTTAGCCATACATTTACTTTGCAGATCCTAATTGGCGTTGTCGAGGGCTATGCTTGCAAGGAACATACATCTACAAGTTTGCAGGATGCAAAAGGTGAATGGTGCATACTTCAACATCTTCTGGGATGTGCTCTTCTTGCTCAGGGACGGGGATTGCATGGAACTTTAAAAGAGATAAAATCGGGTGATGCAGTTCGTTGTTTCTTCAGGTAATTTTCTTGTTCGAAATTCGAATTGCCACCTCCCCGGATTTCAAGTTAAGAAACCTTTTCTTTCCATTCAAAGAAAAGAGTGAAGCATCATATTTTATTAGATGTAACAATGACAGTTTTGTGGTAATATGGTTGGATCTTTATGAGAGTAATGTGTATGAGTAGTATCAGAGTCAGCTTTATATGCATGGTTCAATTTTCCATGCTATCTGTTTATACTTTATAGAATCTTTTCCGTTTCAGAAAATTTGGGGAATCAGCCTTAATGTTCACTTTGCTAACTTTCCACCCTAAACGGTTTCAAATTTCAATCTACGTCACCGCTGATGCATTTTCTATCCCAATTTGTACGGATAGGCAATGTATTTGCACCCACGTTTTTAATTAGCTCACCACACTAATGCATTTTCTTAAATCTTGATTTATCCCTGTTCTTTTTTTCTTGCATCCTCCTGATGGTTTGCTTTTCCACTGTGCTTTCATCTTTAGTGCACCGGACAGCATATTAGGTGTAGTGCTAAAAATGATTGTAGTAAGTCCTGATATTTGATTCTAATGATAATCAGAGCTTCATCCGGAGAAGGTGCGTCCCAGGCGTTGCTGAAGTTGTCTCATGAAACTGGAGTTCCTTTGCTAGGATGTAAGTTCTAGTTTAGGGAGTGGGGCTGCTTTTCCAAACTTCATGGTGCCCTTTTCTAATTTTATCAATGGAGAATCTCAACTATGACGCTTTGCTTATGTCATCACTACTTTTCTTTGATTTATTTTCCTCTTTTACTTCCATTTGCAGCAAGTGGGGAATCACCTGTAGTGTTGAAGCTTCAGTACTATCAATGGGCTATGCAAATGTTTGAGCAGCATAACGTCTTTGAAGGTGCTTGTCATTTTGCTCTTGCTGCACTGGAGCAAGTAGATGAAGCTCTTCATTCTAAATCAGATTCTGGTGGCAGAGAAGCACTTAATGAGTCGGAGATTGATATCAAAGGGCGGCTTTGGGCAAATGTCTTCAAGTTCACTTTGGATCTTAATAACTATTACGACGCATATTGTGCTATAATTTCAAATCCTGATGAGGAAAGCAAACACATATGCCTAAGGCGTTTCATAATAGTTCTTTATGACCGCGGTGTCTCAAAGGTTTGCTTGAAACTTCAAATCCTTTCTGTATATACTCGCAAGTCTCTCTCTATGTCTAATTATACATGATAGTCTGTTTCTTGGTCATAAATGTTACTATTACAGTCATTGGTTAGTCGTGTCGGTTATTAGTTACTGGGTCAGGTATTAGTTAGTTGGCTCTTACGGTTTCTTCCATGCTTCATAAGTATAGGCTAATTAGAAGTTGGTGCTAATATATTTTTTCCTTTCTCTTTTAGAAATTTGTAGTTAGTTAATATGATTATTAAATTTGTATCAATATGGAAAAGTTGATTAAAACTACGAGGTGGGCACCCTATCTTAAAAGCCAAGAGATTGTATTCTCTTTCTAACAAGGTCCAGAGGTTTCAGCTTCCATTTCACAAGTTTAGTTTATCATATCCATTGCTCCTTTACTGTATCGAACATTAGATATATTTATCAAGCTATCATAGATTCATGACTTGACTTTTATCTATATTATTGGCTGATTCATTGACTTTTATCCCATGATTTACACACTCGATTTTTTCAGCTTAAAATACTTTATGGTTAAAAGAAAGTAACGTCATTGCATTTATCAAGCTATCATAGATTCATGACTTGACTTTTATCTATATCATTGGCTGATTCATTGACTTTTATCCCTTGATTTACACACTCGATTTTTTCAGCTTAAAATACTTTATGTTTAAAAGAAAGTAACGTCATTGCATTTCTGTATTTGCAGAATTCTTTCTGTGCATTTGGTTATATATTTGTTAACAATCAACCATAGGCCTGTGAAAGTCATATCCATCCCAATTTAAGTGAAGAGGTGGTGCAACCTTGCTTGCTTACGACCACCTTGACTGTTACTTAATCTTTTTCAGTGTGGTAGACTGTTCTGATTGAATTGATATGGTATTAACACTACACTCATGGACCTAGTAACTGTTCACCGTTTTAGGTTCTCATGATATCAAGAGTATCACTTACTCTGATTTCCTAGTCAAAACATCTTATTCATATGAATTCAATTGGTGGGTGACTTTCTAGAGAAGGGAAATCAATGCTATCCTTGGGGCTGCGTTGGATCTTTCTTCATATCATATTGCATCCTTCTGGAGATAATAATTACATTTGACAAAATATTCTTCCAATCAGCTGAAGAGATTTCACTTTTTCTAGGACTTCAATAAAATGCAGACAGCTATCATCTCGCCATTAATTCTTCTTAGTTTTTTACCAAAACAAAAGTTATTCTCTGTTTTTTTATACTATTACTAAGAATGCTTTGGTTATGTTATTGCAGATTCTTTGTAATGGGCAGCTTCCTTTCATCGGTTTAACCGAAAAGGTTGAGCGCGAACTTTCCTGGAAGGTATGTTTTAGTTCTTGAAATATATAAGGATTGCACTTCCTCTGATTATGAGATTGTGATAGAAACTTGTTTTTCTGTATGGCTATGTTTGTTAGGCAGAGCGTTCAGATATCATGATGAAGCAAAATCCATATAAATTGCTTTATGCATTTGAGATGCACCGTCAGAATTGGCGAAAAGCTGCAAGTTACTTATATCGATACACATTTCGTTTGAGGAAGGAATCAAATCTAAAAGAGGGCCAGAAGGTTACCATGGTGATACTAGAAAGACTGAATGTACTCTCTGCTGCTATCAATGCATTACATCTAGTTCATCCTCTATATGCTTGGATTGATCCTCTGCTTGAAGGAAGTCCTTCACAAAATGAGTATTATCCTAGTAAAAAGGCTAAAACGGCAGAAGAACAGAGTAATCCCTCAACCTAAGAAGAAAATTATCTTTTCAGGTTTTTATTTTATCTACATTAAAGTTTCAATAAGGTAAACAGTTTGCTACTTTGTCACAGCTGTTGGCGGTTACATTCAACCTCATGGATCACATTCCTATATTGATATAGAGAAACTTGAGAAGGAGTTTGTGCTAACTTCAGCAGAATATTTGCTTCATCTGGCCAATATCAGATGGTCATATTCTAGTAAGTGCTGTACTTCTCTGGCTGCTTAGGGTTTTCCCTGAACCAACTGATGTGGTAGAAACTTGTGAAAGAACTCCTGTTACATCAAGGTTGAAATTCAGTATATTCTTTTATAGAGCAGATTGCTTCAATCCCTTGTGCGACGGTTTTCCTTGTCTTGCTCAATGAGAACGATCACTGTGATTAATTTACACTAAGGTTTTTGTTGGAAGTGCCTATGCTTTTTTAATTAAGGTTAAAATGAAGGTTTATAAATGGGCCGAGCCACCTAATAGCTTACTCTTTTGGAACGAATATGAGCTGATAGAAAATACGCATATTGGCCATTATCGCGAGTGACATTAGTCACTCCTGGTCTAAACATTGCGTCATGAGGAAATATAGGTCGACCCTCGACTATGTTGGGCGAGGAATGTAGCTATTAGAAAAAAATACCCTTATTATTGGTTGAATTCATTGAAAGCCTAGGTAAATAAGATGAGTTCTAATAACTGATATCTTAAACATTTTGTGGGACCGTCCGAATTTTAGCCCCTGAATTTAGCAATGTACTCGATATTCAGTGGCAGGATCATTTTTGTAAGGTTTAAGTATCATCAGTGACTGATGCATGGATTTCTTTGCAGATGTGTCAAAACTACCGGCAGATTTGGTTGATCTCTTGGTTCAGACAGGTTTATATGATATAGCTTTCACGGTTGTATTAAAATTCTGCAAGGCTTCAGATCTAAAAAGGTTCCTTGTGTTTTTTCATCTGCGAGTTGTTCTGTCTTGTTCTTATGTTGATCCAAACCTTATTGTTATGTATTTTGGGTTTAACGTTCTTCACTCCTTAGGGAACTGGAGAGAGTTTTTACAGCTATGTCACTGAAATGTTGCCCGAGTGCTGTTGGTTCACCTTTGATTGGGTAAGCATGCAATTCTCTATTTGGGTGACCTGGACCCTTTTATTTTTACACCAGAAACTTTATAATAATGTTAAGGTGGTAAATATCTGTAAATTTATGCATATGTTTACTGCAAAGTCATCTGCTAAGTTTGTAATACAATTATGACATATATTCAGGAACGAGAGGAGACTGCTGCTAACATCATCAAAGAATGAGATATCTGTTCCTGAAATGGGGTCCCCACCGAACCACTTAAAGGGCAACACTCATTGGGAAAATCTTGAACTTTATCTTGTTAGTATCATCTCTTCTTCCTTCTATTCTTTATGTTGAATCTTTTGATGGTTATTGATTCTCCATTATCCTGAAGATAGGTGGCAATTTGAACAATGTTGGTAATCTTGGGCCATTTTATTTATTGTAAAAAATTGTCTTGGACAGATTTGATTTGAAATAATGAAAACACTGGTGTGGTTACAATTGAGTTATCATTTTGCAGGGGAAGTACAAGGATTATCATGGGAGGCTGCCTGTTATTGTGGGTGAAACTCTTCTTCGCGCTGATTGTGAAATCGAACTACCACTTTGGTTGGTCCACATGTTCAAGGTAGGTTAAAGATTTCAAGTCAATGATGAAGGGAGAGAAGGTATAATGGAATTGAATTGAATGGTTTTGCATGGCAGGGTAATAAAAAGGAGAGAAGCTGGGGGGGAATGACAACGGGTGAAGAAACAAATGCAGCGTCGTTATTTCAGTTATATGTGGATTACGGGAGATACACTGAAGCTACAAATGTGTTGTTAGAGTACATGAATGCATTTGCAGCAGTGGTAAGTCATTTTCATGACTTTTTATATAGATATTATGATTGGATTTGGTGTAATGTGTTGTTGGTGGGTTTAGCGACCGTCGCAGTTAAGATATCGGAAAAGGCCATGTTCAGCATGGTTTCCATACACAGCGGTGGAGAGGCTGTGGAATAGATTGGAGGAATCGATAGGGTCGGGACACATGGTGGAACAGTCGAAGAAGCTACGAAGTTTACTGGAAGGAGCACTTTCAAGTCACCTAAAGCAGGTGAAGCTGGATTCCCAGGATGCAATATCATTCTGCCAGCAACAAGCAGCCACCCATCCCTAGTCTTTCTTTGTGTGTATGACCAACTAAACTGATTATGGCTGGAACTTGTAATGTCTTTGTTATGTCCAAATGTGGGTGGGTAACAAGACCTTATTAGTTGAGATAAATTATTGTGTGTCATGTACGGTTTTTTCCAGCAGAGGCTGACGGGAAAAGAATAAGAAGCAATTTATATATGGACTTTTTCCATAATATTTCTTCATGGTTTTACCGAAAGTCTCTTCACTATTTTTTTATGGGTAAACGAAGCAAAATATTAAGTATCACGTTTTTATTACTTTTATTCTTTTTTACTTATTTCTTTTCTTTGGCCAACTGGGGGGATGGACTGAATACGTATTTTCCTTGAAATTAAAAATAATACGAATTTTATTAATTCTTTATAATTATTATTATTAGTCATAGTAAAGTGTAAGTCACCAACGCGACGCTCGGGGACAACAACTAAGCGACACGCGGGGACAACACATAGTATATCTTATTACCCAAAGCGACACGCGGGGACAACACCTAGTATATCTTAGGGTTGAGAAACTGTCTGAAGTTTGCCCTATGTGAAATTTTTGTGTCTGAAGTTTAAACTGTTAATATTGACTGTCTGAAGTTTCAACTTTGTTGAAATTTGCTGTCACCGTCCAAATTTACTGTTAAAATTGACAGAATTTGGCACATGACCCAATAAAAAAATAAATTTCAAAATTGCCCCTAGGGTGGTGGCCATCCAGAGTAGGGTGGTGGCCGTCCGGAGTTGGGTGGTGGCCGGAGTAAACATAAAGGTATCAGGAGCAATTTCGACTTTTCACACAATTTTGTTAAATTTGACCGTAAAAATGGATGAAAAATCAAATTTCAACAAAGTTGAATCTTCAGACAGTCAATATCAAACAATTTAAACTTCAGACACTAAAATCTCACAGAGGGCAACCTCAAACAATTTATAGGTTGTTAACCCTATATCGTATTACACAAAGCACGGCTGAAATTTAGCGCCCGGCTTGAACACCGATTATCCGGGCTTAAATTCGAGAGGCTTAAGGAAGCAAGGAAATGAGCAATAATTTAACAGTGACAATCGGTAATTCGAACAGTCTTTCATCGAACAACACAACATATTCTTTCTTAGCTTACACACGTGATATGCATGATACATAGACTGATAAGCAAGTATATGACCCTAGATATGAATTCTACATAAGATAACTCCTTCAATTATAAATATTTAAATACTGAAAATAAAATAAACATGTACGTAGAAAGCATTCCTTATTTATTCCGTATATATTTGGTTGGTCGTTGGTTGATTTGCAAAGTAGATAGTGGTAATAAGGTCTTCATGCGTTGATCAACGAGCTTCAATTCCTGGGATGTACGTATATATGTTTAAATTAGTGTATGTAAACTATTACTAGCTCGATAGTTGAAGATAATTATAACATCCATATCAGAAAAATTATATAAAATATTATTTTTTGAATCTCATGATACTAGCTTAGCTTAGGTTATGAACGAAGTCAACTCTATATTGTATTTCATATAAGTCAAGTAAAAACAGTTAAATCAAATTAGATTGTTTAAATA
Source organism: Clarkia xantiana subsp. parviflora (assembly GCA_036873135.1). Taxonomy (NCBI): domain Eukaryota; kingdom Viridiplantae; phylum Streptophyta; class Magnoliopsida; order Myrtales; family Onagraceae; genus Clarkia; species Clarkia xantiana. The sequence goes on from JAPTYO010000004.1 coordinate 11,169,762, forward strand.
AGCTAGCTAGCTAGCTATATCTATCTCGTTTGAGCGATCCTTTCTCGATCAACTCTCTTAATTTCTCAATAAATAATAGGCCATATCATTTCCATCAGTTGTTATAGTCTTGTTGGTGTTTAGCTAGCATATCATTATCAAATGATAAAGGGAAAATGACATATTTACAGTCCCAATTTACCATGTGTCAGTTTGGTGTTTCAATTTTAATTTGTTGATATTTAGTGTCTCAATTTTCAGTATTGTTACTATTTGGTTTTTCATTAGATTTTGGGGTTAATTTTAACATACTGAGTTGAAAAGTCTATTTGGCACCATTTTTTTAAAGCCTCCGATTCCGATCACCCACCTCCAATTCCGGCCACCCACCTCCGATTCCGAGCCACCCACCTCTGATTCCTTGCCACGACGATGCAGCTGCAACTTGAGGGAACCCTAAATCGTCGGAATTGGCCGTAATCGGCTGTAATCTGGGCGGAATCGGCCGGAACCCTAAGTCCGCGGTATTTTTAGAATTTTGAAAATTGTTCACTTACGTGACTATTACCTGACCAGATTTCGTTCAACTTAACCCAAAATTTAACAAAGACAACAAATAGCAACACATATAAAAATTGGAACATTCAATTTCGTCCTCGGACACCAAACTAACATATTGGTCAAAATTGGGACAATAAATAGAGTAAATAGGTTCTTTTCCCTATAAATAATAATAATAATAAACATAATATAAAAAGTGGAAGAACCTGAAGATGGTGCCGGTGCTGGTGCAGCGGCCATTGGCGGCGAAGCCCAAGGATGATACATTAGATGTGGATTACCCGTGAAACTAATTAATAAAGGTAATTAATTACACTAATAAGTTAGTCAATCCAATTATTAAGTAGTATATAATATAATATATATCTTTATTTAACAAACAAACCTCAAATATGTAAACAGAGCAAATGAGCCATTGGTTGGGATGAATCCATAAAGTTATTGTATGAAAAATCCCTGCAAATGCAAAATTAATTAGCTAGTATATATATATATATATGATATTGACTGACACAGCTGAGTGAGTGAGTATATATGTAATGTATAGCTTGAGTATACTTACAGAACTTGAAGTGTAGTTATAGTGGTTAGTGAAGGCGGTATTTCTCCAGTCAAGCTGTTATCGTTGAGACGTCTATATAATATATATATAAGGGTTAAGAACCTATGAAAGGTCTGAACTATCACCCATGTTAACGGGAGATGTCTGAAATTTAAAAAGTTAATAACAGAGGTCTGAAATTTCAATTTTGTTGATTTGAGATTTTCCGTCCATTTTTAGGGTTAAATTTAACAGAATTGTGTGAAATGACATTTTTGCCCCTTTAATATTTTGTTTTATTTAATATCTTATTTAAAAAAATGTGAAATGACAATTTTACTCCTAAAGTCAAACTAAAGCCACCCAACTCCGGCCACCACCACTCGACTCCGGCGACCACCACCTCGACTCCGACGACCACCACCTCGGCTCCGGCGACCCGACTCCGGCCACCAACTCAGCAAAAAAGCTCCGATCGGAGCTTTGTGGCTCTGGTCGGAGCCACAGAGCTCCGATCGGAGCTTTTTTTGGCTCCGATCGGAGTCTAATCGGGGCCGGTGGCTCCGATCGGAGTCCAATCGGGGCCGGTGGCTCCGATTTTGGCCCAATCGGAGCCTTGATGGTGGTCGCCGGAGTACGGTGGTGGTCGCCGGAGTACGGTGGTGGTCGCCGGAGTACGGTGGTGGTCGCCGGAGTACGGTGGTGGTCGCCGGAGTACGGTGGTGGTCGCCGGAGTACGATTGGTGGTCGCCGGAGTACCGTGGTGGCTTCAATGGCATTTTGGTCTTTTCACTCCAAGCATGTGAGGGGCACACTTGATAGAAGGGCATTTTTGGAAATTTATTTTATTTTCGGTCACATGCCAAGCATGTGACCAACTTCCGTTAGTTTTAACGGAAAAAACTAACGGAGACCGTTGTTATCAACAAAACAGAAATTTCAGACCTCTGTTATTAACTTTTTAAATTTCAGACCTCTCCCGTTAACACGGGTGATAGTTCAGACCTTTCATAGGTTCTTAATCCTATATATAACCATGTAATTATTAAATGCAAAAAATGTTTAATTTCCAAGTAGTACGTACGTTTTATTATATACATAAAGAAAGATAGTGGGTTTGTTGATACAAGAATCGTAGATTTTGGAGGTTGGCCAAGGTTGGGGGGAATTGGACCGGTTAGGTTGTTGGAGTAAAGAAATTAATGACTCCCTTCTTCATCTCCATTTCTATTTTCACTAGTACCAAGCTCCAATCTTTCTTTATATAGCCAAGTCCAAGTCTCCTCCTCTTCTGCCTTGTTTTAAGGGTGTTGCTACAAACTGTGAAATTTCATGTGAAATTTCTATAGAAAGTGATATTGGGTCCCACCGAGCACCAATACATTTGTTCATTTACTTTCTCTTTCTTACTTTCTATTGAAATTTCACAAGAAATTTCACATTTTAAATATTTACTCTTGTTTTAATAAGGGGTTAATAACCAAATTGCTACCTGAACTTTGGCCCTCTTACAAATCGCTACCTTAACTTTTAATTTTGAAAATTAGCTACCTCAACTTTGAAATTCAGATCAAATTGCTATCTCAGTCAATTTTTTGTCAATTTAGACAGAATTGAACCACGTGTGTTTTTTTTTCAAATATTTTTCTTCCAAAAATGTCATTGTCTCTCTTCCTTGCCTCCTTGTGTGAACATACTTCACCATATTCTCTCCGTTATAATAATTGCTTTATTATTTTATTCTATGTCGTATGTATATCTTCAATTCCAAAAGTTCAGACAAACTTCTACATTACTAATTAACAATTCCTCCATCAAAATAAGCTGCAGAATCTAAAAGTTGTTTTGCTGTTGTTTTGATGCAGTAATGGTGTTGTTTCATTGTTGTTTTTTTTTTTTCCACTTTTGCTTATGCAATTTTTAGTTCGGTTTTAATTATATTACGTTTATATTATGTGTTATTTTGATGTGTTATCTTGTTGCAGTAAATATGTTGTATCATTGCTGTTTTTTTTTTTTTTTTTCACTTTTTGCTGCTGCAATTTTCACTATTACGACGTTTACTTTTTGTTATTTTTTTGTTGAATCATAGCGAATATTTTTCGTTATTCTGTTGTTCAATTGCTTCCAATGAAAGGGGTCTGGGTATTTGTGATCAAAGTCATAAAAAAGTAATACGTCCTTAAAATATAATACAAATTAAGTTAAATCACTCCACCTACTAGCATTTTCAGCATTTGCACAAAAAGATAAAAGATAAGATAATAATAAGAGATAAAAGAGAAGTTGAAACACTTGAAAGAGACAACTTTAAATCTGTATCTATGTCTGGTATACTTGGAACTAACATCAAAATAATTTGAATTCTGTTATATTTTCATTAGGATATATATGACATTTGCAAATTCCATACATAATTTTCAGGTGAACAGAGCAAGTAGAGCGGCGAAGTTAACCTTTTTTTATGGTGGAATTGTTAATTAGTAATATAGAAGTTTGTCTGGAATCTTGAAATTGAATATATATATACGACATAGAAGAAAATAATAAAGCAAAGATGATAATGGAGAGAAGATGGTGAAGTATGTTCACGCAAGGAGGCGAGGAATAAATACAAAGGCATTTTTTGAAGAAAAATATTTGAAAAAAACACATGTGTTTCAATTCTGTCTAAATTGACAAAAAATTGACTGAGGTAGCGATTTGATCTGAATTTCAAAGTTGAGGTACCTAATTTTCAAAATCAAAAGTTGAGGTAGCGATTTGTAAACTGGCCAAAGTTTAGGTAGCAATTTGGCTATTAACCCTTTAATAAGTCATAGTCTACCCACTGGATTTCCAAATATTTAGTGCTAGTTAAATATTTTTAACTTATAATAATACCACAACTTACTAACCACATTAGTTTACTTTGACCAACCGTTTGCTAGTAAACATTTTACGCGCAAACAAAGGATAACACTACCATACCGAGGAGGTAAGGAACGGAGGAGAATGGAGATTTCTTTCGGGTCCACATAAAAAATGAAGAGTTTTTTCTTTTATATAACTCGGCCCCGATTGAGTTACTTGTTGATCATTTCGGGTTAAGAAGCTCCATATTGAAGCCCTCCATAGCTCAATTGGAACTAGGAGTGTAAACGAGTTAAGCCGAGTTGAGTATCTGTAAACTCAACTCTACTCTAATTATTTTACTCGAGTTTAAATCCATTTTAGCTTGATTTTATCAAGTCGAGCTCAGTCTGGTACTATATTTAACGAGTTAAAGCTCAACTCAACTCGTCAAGCTTAAAATTGTTCAGTTAAATCATAAATAGTGCATCTTAGTTCGAGCTCGAACCAAACTCGATAGCTGTTTTTGAACGACTTAGGATTTGATGGGCTTCTAGTTTAGGGGCCTTGATAATAATATATAAAGCTTAAATAAGCTCGAATTCGAATAAAACTTAGGCAAAAAAAAAAAAAAAAAAAAAGAAGATCGAATATGCATGCGAGCCTTTCGAGGCGAGAATAAATGAACTTGTACACGATACTAGAAAAAACTCGACTCAACTCGAAATTTGGCGAGTCGAATTCGAATATCAACTGAGCTGACCTCACGTAACTCACATGTAGCTTGACTAACTTGCAACCCTAATCAGAGTCTTCTCTGGCCCAGCAGAGGAGATGTGTGGTGGGTAGTGATCGGAATTCGGAGCTGCATCCTTGTCTTTTTACGGCCGAAATTGGTATTTTTGAAGTCAATGAATAACCATTCTTAGAGGGAGACAAAATTCGCTATTCAAATCCGTTTGAAATTCGAATTCTATTTCGGGCCGAATCAGCAAAATAAACATAAAAAGAATAAAGAATCTAAAATTCTGATTTCTTTAAGTATTCTTACAAATAAACACCTTGTTAACCAATATTAGATAGTTCAGGAAATTTGTATTCTAAAGAGGAACAATAACCAAATTTTGGAAAACAAACATCTTATATTAATTTTTGGGTTAATTATCAAATTGTTAGCCCATGTTTGAGTCCGTAAACAAATTGCTAGCTCACGTTTCTTTTCGGACAAATAGCTAGCTCATGTTACCCTAATTAAACAAATGGCTAGTTCACGTTTACTTTTCCGTTATTTTTTAACGGAATCGGCACGTACACGGCGTATAATTTTGCGAAATGACCAAAATGTTAAAACTCATCATCTTCTAATATTATAGAGACCAACATGCATAAAACCTATTCATTGTTACTTGTGATCACTTGATTGATTTTGAATGTGATAATTTATTTTAACCTAAAAACATACGTAGGTTGGATCAATAATATTAGAAGATGATCGGGTGGGGGTATTTTGGTCATCACATGCCGTGAATGTACCAATTTTGTCAAAAAAATAGTGGAAAAGTGAACGGAGTTAGCTATTTATCACTTAAGGGAACACGAACGTGCTAGCTATTTGTCCGGAAAAAAACGTAAGCTAGCAATTTGTCTGTGAATCCAAACGTGTACTAGCAATTTAATAAGTAACCCTTAATTTTTTTTTTAAGATGGAGTGAGGGAGTTGTTGGAACACAACGTGACTCAGTCGTGACCAGTGTTATCAGAACCGGACCGGACGTCGAACCGGCAAGGGTGCAGGTTCTCAGTTCACCGGTTAGACCGCCGGTCCGAGCCGGTTCGGTTGCTGATCCACATAGTACAATATATATGATATAATTATAAATAATTCAGCCCAATAATTGAAATACTAATCCAGACCGCCGGTCCGACCCGGTTCTCTGTAAGTAAGTTAACCCTAATTTTTTTTATGAAAGGAAAGGTCCGAACCGGCGAACCGCCCGGTTCGCCCAAAACCGGCCGGTTCGGTGAAAACCGGACTTCAGAACCGGGTTCGCTTACATCCTCCGGAAATGAGTAAATCGGACCGTGGAGGGGTCCGGTTCCGGTCCGACCGTGGTCGGACCGCCGGTCCGGTCCGGTTCTGATAACACTGGTCGTGACTTCATCAACACCATACTAATTAATTGCACTTACGTAATTGCCACTAGCTAAGACCAAATTACTCTAAATTACTCTGCAGAATGATTATCTCAAGGCCGGCCCAAGCAACCAAAGTTGTTGCTTTAGGCCTCGGCAAAGAAGGCCCATAAATACTCAATACTCATCTCAAATTGGTTTAGACTTGATGTAAATAAATCCAACAACCATTAATTCAACTGTCGTTTGTTTTCTTACAAAAAAAAAAAAAACTGTCGTTTGTTTTTTTTCCCATAATTATAGTTAGTTAATTAATTCCCTTAACTATATACTTGGACAAAAAAATTATCACCAAAAAGTTAAATGGCCTTTAACTGCTGTCCTCGTGATGAAGGCTCCTCTAGGACCACACCACGGGAAACAAAAAAAAACCCTACAATAACTCGTAATGCCTTTTATACAAGTTTTTAACTTTTGATCTATCTACTCTTTCATTTTTCTAATTCTACTATGTTTCATAATACCTAAAATATGAGGTATTTCTATCATACTTCACAAGTATCATGCTTTTGGTATTTTCTTTTGTATTTTTCTATTACCCTAAAGATGAACCCTAGGGATAGTAATAATGTGATGCAAATTTGAGGTGTGGTTAAAAAAAGTAACGCTTTTAAACTTTTACTTAAGTTACAATTAAGTCCTCAGTGTAAAAAATAGCACAAACATGGTGCTTATCTTAGTGTAAAAAATAGAAAATATCAATAAATCGGGTCTTACTATCATGCTTCGTAAGCATCGTACTTTTTATATTTTTTTAGTATTTTCTAATGGAAATTGCTCTCTCTTTATTCTCTCCACTCCACCCAAAATTAGTAAACAAAGTCTGACATCCAACCTCACACAATGACTACCGATGTCTGCAGCTGCTAGGTTAACAAAATACCTGGGTCCCCGGTTGGTTGAACCAGAAACCATCCGGGTCGGGTTCTGTTTTTGAAAACTAGCCCGGTCATTTGATCGGATCGGGTTAGCCTACTATAAACCCGACTCGGTACTGACCCGACCCGCGGTCACCATGTCGGCCCGATGGCAGGCCTACTGAAAACTAAGCTGGTTGGCGTAGTTTCTGGGCAGCTAGATAAAGTTGAGAACATCGCTCTCATTTGAAAATAATAATGGTCTTTTTCATGAGAGACTTTGACTAGAGCTCAACCAATCAATTTTAGCGCCAACTAAACGGTCCACTCCTCCATTATTCATTCCAAACAAAAACAGAGTAATTCCCAACCCAACCCAACCCTCTGATTCTATCATCTTCTCAAAATCCGTAATCTCTATTTTTCCAATCATAAGGGATTTTATATGGAGAAAGGGATTGATAGTACTCTGTTTTGGCTATGTTTGGTTCCTCTCATCTTCTTTGTTGTCGGAGTTACTAGTAATACCGAAAGTATGCAAACCAATTAACCTATTTCTTTCTTTCTCTGCTTTATTATTTATTGGGTTTAGAAGGGTTTGATTATTTTATCATTCTTGGGCATCAAAATCGAAGCTTTGATTGTTGTCTTGTCTTGGATTGGATTATGTTTGTTCAAGTTGAGTTGTTCTTCCTCACTAGTTATAATGTGTATCAGGCGAAGCATTGTATGAACTGAAGACCAGTTTAGATGATCCAAATGGGGAGTTGCAAAGTTGGGATTCATCGCTTGCAAATCCTTGTACCTGGTTTCATATAACTTGCACTCCCGATAACCTTGTCCAACGAATGTAAGCTAAGATCCATCACCATCACCATCACTACTATTTTCACTATTTTGTTTAAACTAACCCATCTTGTGTATGTTTTAATGTACCAGAGATCTAGGAAATGCAAACTTGACCGGTCCATTGGTTGCTTCACTCGGCAAGCTCTCAAAATTGCAGTACTTGTAACAACTTAATCATCTATCCTATACCACTTGTAATTCAAACTCCAATTCATAAATTTTATTCTCGGTCTTTAATTATGAATCATTTGACAGGGAGCTTTACGGTAACAGTTTAAGCGGGACAATTCCAACTGAACTGGGCAGTTTAGCAGATTTGCTAAGCTTAGATCTTTACTCTAACAGTCTTACCGGCTCGATTCCTTCCAGCTTTGGCCAGCTCAACAACCTTCGTTTCCTGTATGCACATTTTACCTTCTACTACTACTACTACTCACTGACTGACTATAACATTATTCATTGATTCATTTTTGTTTGTTGAAATAGGCGTCTCAACAATAACACCTTGAGTCAAGAAATCCCGGCTTCTCTCACTAATATAGATTCACTTACAGTTCTGTATGTATCGATCACGTCACTTTCTAGACCACACCAGCAACATAAATTAGACAAGCACTTATCTTGTTTTGTTTCCTGTAATGTAGTGATCTTTCCAATAACAACCTTTCTGGCCCTGTCCTAATCAATGGCTCCTTTATACAGTTCACAAATCTCAGGTTCATTTCTGACTAGTGCCTCTTTTCTCTGTTAGATAGATGATTCACTTTAATTATATATTTCCAATCTGCTCTTCTGTTTGTTGTTGTCAGTTTTGCAGGCAACATCTATTTAGAGTATCCTGCGAGTCCTCCAGCACCTCCGTTTACACCAACAACATCAACTAAAGGTAAGTAGTCAGTAATATATGTTAGGGTTAAGAACCTATAAACTGTCTGAGGTAAATTGTTGATATTGACTGTTTGAAGTTTCAACTTTGCTGAAATTTGGTTTTCCGTCTGTTTTTGCTGTCAAATTTGACAGACTGGTGTGAAAATTCGAAATTTCCCCGACACTATTATATTCACTCCGACCAGCCACTACCCTACTCCGGCCGGCTACCACCTAACTAGGAGCAATTTTGAGATTTTTTTTATCGAGTCATGTGACAAGTATATGACCAAGTTCTGTCAATTTTAACAGCAAATTTGGACGGAGATAGGAAATTTCAACAAAGTTAAAACTTTAGACAGTCAATATCAACAATTTAAACTTCAGACACCAAAATTTCACACAAGGCAAAATTTAGACGGTTTATAGGTTTTTAACCCTATATGTTATATTTTAAGAAAGAAAGAGTAGTTTAACTGTGATGGCATTGGCATTGGATTTTATTTCCATCATTGGATTTCATTTCAGATGGAACTGTAAAGAGAACTGGAATCATAGCTGGAGCAGTTGCAGGTGGTACAGCACTTCTATTTGCTGCCCCAGTAATTGCATTTGCCTTATGGCGAAGAAAAGAAAGTGGTGAAGCTTTCTTTGATATACTAGGTAGTCAAAGACACTTTATGTCATTCCTTAATTAACAATAGGATATCCATCCAAGTTAAGTTAGATGATGATAAGTTTGTGAATTTTGAATTAGCTGAGGAGGATCCTGAAATTCAACAGTTTGGTCAGCTCAAGAGATACTCTCTGCGGGAACTGCAAGTTGCAACCGATGGATTCAGCAGCAAGAACATTCTTGGAAGAGGAGGTTTTGGCAAGGTTTACAGAGGTCGGTTAGCCAATGGATTGTTGGTAGCTGTGAAGAGACTAAATGAGGAGAGGATTCAAGGAGGAGCGCTGCAGTTCCAGACAGAGGTTGAGATTATAAGTTTGGCTGCTCATAGAAATCTGCTTCGTTTGCTCGGTTTTTGTGTCACCCCAACCGAGCGCATACTAGTCTATCCTCTAATGACTAATGGAAGTGTGGCCTCATGCCTTAGAGGTAACAGTTGCTTAATAGGTCTTTTGGTACAACATGTTTGACCACTTTTGACTTTTGGTGCAACATTTTTTTTTTTTTGTATACTTTTGGTGCAATACGTTTGCAACTTGTACACTTTTGGTGCATCCGTTAGTTGACCGTTAAATATTTTCATGAAGTTGTGGAACGACAAGATAAATCCAAGGATCCACTCAAGTGGGCTATGAGAAAGCGAATCGCTATAGGGTCAGCAAAGGGTTTAGCCTACTTGCATGACCACTGCAACCCGAAGATCATCCACCGTGATGTAAAAGCAGCAAATATACTGTTAGATGATGAGTTTGAAGCAGTGGTTGGTGATTTTGGACTGGCTAAACAGATGAACTATAGAGACACCCAGGTGACTACAGCAGTGAGGGGAACCATTGGTCATATCCCTCCTGAGTATCTCTCCACAGGGAAGTCTTCAGTGAAGACAGATGTGTTTGGTTATGGGGTTATGCTGCTCGAGCTCATCACTGGACAACGTGCCTTTGATCTTGCTCGCCTTGCTAACAATGATGATGATATCATGTTGCTTGATTGGGTAGCTACATTCATTCATTATATCTCTATCATATCTTAACAAGTTTGTGCCTTTAAGTTTGTACAGAGAAGTAACATCACCTTACTATTAGAGAATAAATATATTGAAAATATATCTATTCAAAATATAACTTAATCAGTAAATAAAGTATATTTTTATAATATTTTATTCTCTAATACCAGGTAAAAGGGTTGTTGAGGGATGATAAGCTTGATGTGTTGGTGGACTCGGACATCTCGGGAGAGTATGACAAGAATGAAGTGGAGGAATTGATCCAGATTGCTCTTCTTTGTACCCGAGCTAATCCGATGGAGAGGCCTACAATGACAGAAGTGATCCTAATGCTTGAAGGAGAGGGGTTAGCTGAGAAATGGGGTGAATGGCAGCAAGAGGAGATGACCCAATTCTCAAACCCTAGAAATCTACACTTTGTTCTTTTTAATCAAGATTCCACTTCTCAGATGGATAACGATATCTTATCTGGCCCGAGATAAGTGCTTAAAATGTTGATGTATATTAGTGTTTGTTCATACGATTTTCTTAACCAACTTGTTTTGTACCCAAAACATTATTTAAAGTTGGCTTCTAGTAGAAGAAGCTCACTCCTATGTAACAACAAGTAGAACTGGTGCTGGTGCCAAGTAACAAAGAGGAAGTAGAGGAAAGCTTATTTGTTATGTAACTTTGAAGCTGATGGTACAGTGAAAATTCCTTGAAGGGGACAGCATGATGGAATTCATTGGGAGATGCAAATCCAACATGCTTCCAGACATTCTTAATTGTAATTTGTAAGCAGATTATCAATCTGCAAGGATTTCAGATGAAAAACAACATACTAGAAATGCAAATCCTTTCTCAAGTCGAGTTTTTGTTTTTTTTTTTTTTTTTTGCCAAAGTTGATTTGAATTTCAGTTTACTAGTAGTAGATGATGAATCCTGGATGCTTGGACTGATCTACACCTTCTCGCGCCCACATGCAAAAAGTGAATCGACCGGGATTGTTTTGGTGATCCCTCTCAGATATAATTGTTGAGAGTGATCATAAACTGAAGGTGGATCTTCTCTAAATGAAATGAAAGGGTTATTTATAGAGAATCTAGACAAATCTCATGGAGTGATTTTTACCTGATCCTTCATTCATGCTTACGTGGTAGTATCCGGGTAAAGTAGTTAACCCAGAGACTGATCTTGTCTAGGGATGGCAACGGGTCTCGGGGCCCCGACCCGGTTTAGACCCGCCGACCCGCGGGTCAGGGTCGGGGCGGGTCCGGGTCTAGAGACCCGGGGCCCTGTAGACCCGCCCCGAAATGCATATATATATAATATATTTTTTTTTTTTAAAAAAATTTATGTTAATTTGATCTAACATTTAATAAACAATATGGTTAATATAGTACCTATATAAATAATATGGACCAAATTACAAATACATGTATATTTAGATTATTAGGATTTGTTAATTTGAATTTGGTGTTTGGATTTGAATTTGTATTTTGTAATGAATTTGATGTGTTTATTGTTTGTATTTGATTGGTGTTAGATTTATGTTTTAGATTTATATATAATGTAATATTTTGACAAAAAAAATTGTATTTAATATTGAGAAGTGAAAAAAAAAAAAAAATTGTTCACATGGCGGGGCGGGTCGGGGCCCCGCGGGTCGACCCGTGAGATCATTGACCCGGCCTGGAAGGTGCATTTGGCCGGGCCGGGTCAGCCAGGCCGACCCGCCCCGTTGCCATCCCTAAATCTAAGAAACGCATATCAAGGAGCAGAGAATCTCCTTAGTTTTTTCATTCAATTCATAATCTCCTCAGTACAAGTTCTGATACTGTTATATATAACAGTTCACATAACTAACTAATTATGTGTGTTGGAATAAAACACCCCAAAGTTTAGTAATAACTAAAAACGCCCCCAATACTTCTAGATCTACTCATAAAAGTTAAAACAATGATATTAAAAAATTAGATTCGAAATAATCCACTAATCGCACATTCGCATGCGGAACTGTGTGTCGTGTTTGGATAAAAATATTTTGAGATGCCTGACTCTGACAAAGTTAACAAATACGGATCTCATGTCCCACTTTTTTTGTTCCAGATAGTGCACATGTGTAATTAATTTTGTAATTTTTTTCTAAAACACTAGGAGATATGAATACAAAGTTAACATGAATTTGATTGAAAAATGGAAATGAAGATAACCAAAACGCCGCAAAGGACACCAGCAGCCAATTGCTACTCCATCATTCATACATTGTTTCTTTTTAGTGTAGCCGCCATCGCTGAATGTGGTGGGTGGCATTGGCAAGGAAGGTGCTCACACCCCATTCAGTCTTCTCTGTCCACTAGAACTGAAACCTAGCTGAGTCAACTCATTGGGCCAATACAGTCAACATACTGAAATTCCTCCTAGTCATGATTGATGATGAATCGAATCATGTTTTCAAAACAATACATATATTTTATAACACCCACCCACCCACACTAATTAATTATGCAAGCAGCAGATCAGAATCTCAGATTATTATATATATATATATATATAGCAAGGCTACATCTCTCTATCTCTCTCACAGCTCTTGTTTGCCGCATCAAGAATGAAATCTATGATTATCCTAACTCTAATTTTCTACTCAGTCGTCCCCAATTCTTATGGCGGCGGCGATGAAGAAGCACTCCTGCACTTCAAGTCCCAAGTATCCAACGACCCTCTTGGAGTGCTCAAGTCATGGAACACCACCACCCATTTCTGCACCTGGTTCGGCGTTACTTGCAGCAACTCAACCAAAAGAATCACCGTCTTGTCTCTAAACTCTGTGGGACTCTCCGGCACCATATCACCATATATCGGAAACCTAAGCTTCTTGACCGATCTCCACCTCGCCAACAATTCCTTCCACTCATTCATCCCACCACAAATTGGTCTCTTGCCCAAACTCAACAAACTCTCACTCAGGTAACTATATATATATATATATATAGGTAATTATAAATAAGCGTTTAATAAATATTTTGTTACTTATAATTTTTGGTGTAACATATATATTTTTTTTCGCAATATGTTTGCAGTTTTTAGATTTTTTATGCATTAACTAACTTTAGTTTCGACTATTAAGTAGCACGTGTCTTGCACGTGACCAATGCTCTAATTTTTATTTTAGTCCTCAAAGATTTGTTGCCCTAACTTTTTATTTTTACAATTTCGTCTGAACATTTTCAACCGCACTCGTCTCAATTGACCCAAGCATGTTCAATTGGACCTTAAGTTTAAATTAACCTAGTCATGGCCTGATCCATGGCTGATCAGACACTGGCTAGGGTCGTCCATATCCGGTGACCTAGTGAGAGTCCAACCTAGCGGTCAATTGAACCCTAGGGCTATATTCATGGCCTGACCTATGCTTGGTCGGACCCTGGCTAGGGTCGCCCAGGTCGGTGACCCTAATTAGCGTCCGACCTAGACATGGGTCGACATTGCTAGGTTATTTAGATCTAGGATGGGGTTGAAAAAATTTAGGGACTAAATTGTAAAAATAAAATTATGACAATAAATTTGAGGACCAAACTGGAAAAAAATGGAAATTAGAAGGATGGACACGTGTAAGGCACATGATACTTAACTGTCAACTCAGATGCATCAAATCCACAAACAGCAAACGTATTGCACCAAAAATATTAAAAAAAAATGTTATAACAAAAACTAAAAGTAATCAAACATATTGTAAAAAAAAAAACATATTAACCGTATAAATAAATACATACATATTACTTCCTAACTAACTAACTATATTTTCCAGGAACAACTCATTAACCGGTCCAATCCCTTCAAATCTTTCACATTCTTCAAATCTTGCCTTGATTGATCTCAGTATCAATGATTTAGAAGGTGAGATTCCTCCACAGCTTGGCTCCTTGCCAAACCTCACTATCCTCCTTTTACATTCCAACCACCTCACCGGTCCCATCCCTCCTTCCCTTGGAAACTCCACATCTCTCAAGACCATCAGAATCTCCCAAAACAACCTCACCGGTGTAATCCCCGACTCACTCGCCAACTTAACCAACCTAACCAATCTCATTCTCTGGGACAATAATCTCTCCGGTACCATTCCTTTCTCCATCTTCAACATTTCGTCTTTGCAAGTCGTCGATTTGTCCGAAAACCAACTCCGAGGAACACTACCACCATCCTTAGGTTCCAACCTTCCTAATCTTTTACAGCTCGGCTTGAGTGCAAACCAGCTCTCTGGAAAAATCCCACATTCTGTATCAAATTTGTCTAATCTCTTGTCTTTTGAGATTGTGTTCAACCACTTCACTGGAAAAATACCTTCTTTTGCTAAGATGGTTAGCCTAGTATGGTTCAATATCGGCGTAAATGGGTTCGGAAATGGCAACCCTGATGAGCTACAGTTCTTATGCTCATTGACAAATTCCTCAGCTTTAGAGTTGGTGGGTTTAGAGAGTAACCGTTTCGGCGGAGTAGTACCCGAATGTATCGGAAACCTCTCAAATACGATCCGGTATTTTGGTATAAGCAATAATAGCTTATCAGGAAGTTTGCCACCTTCTATTGGGAGCCTTGTAAATCTAGAGATTCTGAAGATGTGGGATTCGGGAATATTCATCGGCGATATTCCTTCTGAGATTGGAAATCTGTTAAATTTACAAGTTTTGGATCTTGGGAAGAACAACTTCTCTGGGTTTATCCCTGAATCTTTCGGAAATTTGACGATGTTGACACGACTGTCCTTCCAGTCCAACAGTCTTCATGGCAAGATACCTTGGGCTCTAAGTAAGTGCCAAAACTTGTTGTTACTAGACTTTTCTGATAACCAACTCAATGGTTCCATACCTCCAGAAATCATGACCATCAAATCTCTATCAATCTATGCTGATTTCTCCAAGAACAATTTCAGTGGTGAAATACCGGATGAAGTCGGTAACTTGAAGAATCTCGGGGAATTGAGCTTTCAGCAGAATGGATTGTCAGGTGGGATTCCGAGTAGTCTTGGGAGTTGTATAAACTTGGAACGGTTGTATATGCAAGATAATTTGTTGGAAGGATCTATTCCTTCATCTTTTAGCTCCTTGAAGGGGATTCAGGTATTGAACTTCTCAAACAACAGACTATCAGGCGAAATCCCGAAGTTCTTGGTAGACCTTCCGCTTACGGATCTGGGACTGGCTTTCAACCAATTCAAGGGAAATCTACCAACCCAAGGAGTTTTCAAGAATGCAAGCTCGATTTCGATCGTCGGAAATGGTAATGTTAAATTCTACACTGTGCCAGTAGAGAGCAACCACTTTACAAGTGGAGTTTTTCTTTAAACTAATTAGTAATAGGAGATGGCTCAATTCCATATATGATCTCTTTGATTATAAATCCGGATGGGATCAGATTAATTTATCTTTTTTAAAAAACAAATCATATCTTACGCTCAGTCACTATAATACAATATATGTTTCTGTACCCGTTGGAAATAAGAGATTTGGAGTCTTAATAAGTAAGAGTGGTACTGCTCAAGTCCAACAAGAATTTCTCGTTTCAGGGCCTAAGTGAGGACATCGGGCTCTGTTATGATGGGTTGGGCTAGTGGGGACAGTCGCTCGGGCTTAGGGCGTGACATACCTAACCCGAACAAATCTAGTACGTGGAGTTATTGGGAACAAAAACCCAGTATATTCTAAATTCCACAGTGAAAACCCAGTAGACTCACAAAGATCAAAATCTATACAAGTAGGATTTTATCTTAAAATCAATTAATGATAAGAGGAGGTGGTCCAGTTGCATATATGGTGATGCTATTCTAGAATCCACAACTGTGGTGTGGTATTTTTATAAATTTCTGACAGTAGAGCGACTTTTGTTACTAACAGGTAAGCTTTGTGGGGGTCTACTGGAATTCAACTTGCCAAAATGCAGCACCACTGAGAAGGCAGAAGGGAAAGGTACAAGTAGTATCAAAAGAAGAGTGATTATTTTCATTTTCAGTGGATTGGGGATCTTATTAGCTCTGCTCTTGGTGGTTTTCTTGTGGTACAAGAAAGATAAAACAAAATTAGTTTCTTCCCCTTCTGACAAATTAGAGGTGACGAATGTTTCTTATCAGTGTCTAGTTAAGGCAACCAATGGTTTTTCCTCCACAAACTTGATCGGGGCGGGTGGTTTTGGATCGGTCTATAAAGGAACTCTTGATTCGAACACCAATACAGTGGTGGCAGTGAAGGTTCTAAACCTCACCCTCCATGGAGCTTTAAAGAGCTTTGTTGCAGAGTGTGAAGCTTTGAGAAACATTAGACATCGCAATCTTGTCAAGGTTGTGACTGCATGCTCGAGCACGGATTACCAGGGGAATGAGTTCAAGGCTTTGGTGTACAAGTTCATGGAAAATGGAAGCTTAGATGAATGGTTGCATGATCCAGTAGAGTCCAGTGGGATGGTGAAGAGGTTAAATGTTGAGCAAAGAGTGAAGATTGCGATTGATGTTGCGTGTGCATTGGATTATCTGCATAATCAGTGTGAAGAGGCGATAGTGCATTGTGACCTCAAACCCAGCAATATTCTTCTTGATGAAGAGATGATTGGGCATGTTGGGGATTTTGGGTTGGCCAGGATCTTGTCTAACATAACCCACAACTTAATCACTCAAGAAACAAGCTCCATTGGGGTTAAAGGATCGTTTGGTTACATTGCTCCAGGTAACTTAACTAGCTATATATTCTTACACCATAACCATAAGGTTAAACGGTCTTTTGGTGTCATATGTTTGATCAAAGTTGCATTTTGGTGTCATGAACTTTGGTGTCATACATTTGTATTTTTTATTTTTATTTTTGGTAGACATGTTAGTCAACCTTCAAGTTTGATCGTTAAGTGCCCATGTGCAAGTCATGTGTCTTCCTCCTAAGTTTTATTTTTGCAAGTCACGGGTCAAACCCTAGTTTGGGTCTCCGGACCTGGCTGGGTCAATTTTCGGTTAGAGTGTGGTTGAGTTTATTAATGGACTAAATTGCAAAAATTAAAAGTTAGGGATATAAATTGAGGGACTAAATTGAACAAAAATGAAATTTATGGGGAAGTCACGTGACTTACAAATGAACACCTAACGGTCAAACTTGACAATTGACTAACGGATACACCAAAAGTTTACAAAATGCAAACGTATGACACCAAAAGTCTAAAAAAAAAATAGTAATATATATATATATAACACCAAAAGCAACTTTAGTTAAACATTTTATCAAAATATACTTTTTAAACCAAAATTATATTATGTGGTTTGTGACTTTGAACAATTTTCATATATGCATTGACAGAATATGCAAGTGGGGGTAAGGTGTCTACGTATGGAGATATGTATAGCTACGGAATGCTCATACTTGAGATGTTTACTTGCAAGCGGCCCACCGATGATATGTTCAGAGATGGACTAACCCTCCACTATTTTGCTAAGGAAGCATTATTGACCCATCAATTCCAACGAATCGTTGATCCAACTTTGATCATTGCAGAAGACAACAACGTTATTAATAAGGTTGGAGAATGTTTGGCTGCAATTTTCGAAATAGGAGTTACCTGTTCTTCTCAACTTCCTGGAGATCGCATGACCATCAACAATGTGGTAGTGGCGCTACACCGAATCAACCAAAAACTAGTCAATCCATGATCACAAAACAAACACTATCATGTATGTTAGGGATAAGAACCTATAAACTCTTCTGTTTTATGTGAGATTTTGGTGTCTGAAGTTTAAATTGTTAATATTGCCTGTCTGAAGTTTCAACTTTGGTGAAATATGGTTTTCCGTCCATTTTTCTATCAAATTTAACAGAATTGTGTAAAAAGTTAAAATTGTCTCTATATTTTTATGTTTAATCCGGCCACACACAACAACGGCCGGCCACCACCCTACTCCGGCCGGCCACCACCCAACTCCGGCCGGCTACCACCCTACTCCGGCCGGCCACCACCCAATTAGGGGCTATTTTGGGATTTATTTTTTTATTGGGTCATGTGACAAGCACATGACCAAGTTCTGTCAATTTTAACGGACAGCAAATTTCAACAAAGTTGAAACTTCAGACAGTCAATATCAACAATTTAAACTTCAAACACCAAAATCTCACATATGGCAAACTTCAAATAGTTTATATGTTCTTAACCGTGTATGTTATTACCTGCTTCTGCGTACTTCCAGTTGAGAGATTGAATCTTCTGTTCCCACTTTATGAATTTTCTGACCATGTTCTTCCGTTGCTTGAGTGCTAAGCTTTTACATTATGTGCTGATTGATATCAGCTTACTAAATGTTAAGGATCAGTATATAAATCAGCAAAGTAATTGCATCTACAAAAAGTTGGTTCATCCATTAACAGAACGATCATCTCCATATTAAGCAAAACATCCAAAAAGCTAGCATAATGTTGAACAAACTAACTCGGAAATGTATCGCAAAATCCATGAATCTGGTCTCCACTCTCAACCCGATTTGTCTTCGCTTAGCTACAGGGAAATTTCTGTCCATGATGGTTGTTAGATAGATGTATAGACATGTCTGCTCTACTCTGTCCCAAAAAGAAACTAAAGGTGCTCCCTCTTTCAATTCAGCTAGCTGCCTCCAGGACCCTCGCTTCCAACTGCTGCTTTGCGGTTCAGATATCGAATCACAGCATCTTCAACCCTGTGATGATTTCAACCCAAAAATGGAAAACATTTAGATTTTGCATCTACAAGTAGCTATTTAGCATGGTAGAAGTAACAAAGATCGATTTTATACCCATCAACAAAACATAACCTTGAATGAATATACATACAACGTCCACAAGAAACGAATTGATGGTAATCTAAGTAATGCAGTTTCAAAGCCACGCACCCATGTAATTAACAGGAGAAAAAAACTGCAAACTAAATGCCAATTCAGGATGGTTCGTACACAAATACCAAAAACCAGAAAAGCATTAGCATTTCCTTACTCTTGCAGACAAGTTTAATGGTTTAGCACACTAGTAACCCGACCATCTCTATTGTCTAATCTAAATTCTAATAAAATCACTTATGCAGAAAATAATCTTCAAATAGATGCAGGAGAACATTTGCATGCTTTGGAAACTGAATATGTAAAATAGAAAACTTACCATGGTAGGTTATAGAAATCTGCATGGCGTTCTTTGTCTAGATTATGGAGTGCGTCCCCTGCAGCAAGCTTCAAATCATTGCTTTGAGAAGCAATCATAGAATTGATAAACTCTGCAGGTGACTGACTGAACCCACGGAAAAAAGCACGCCTACAACAATGTTCTTGGATCTTTTTTATAGAAGAAGATATTACTTCGTCACAGGCATCTATATCCTTATGCCGCTCTATGTTTGCTAAGAATGCAGACATATCCTTCTCAAGTGGTAGAGGGGCATCCACTATCACATCATAACAAGTCGTTCCAGCTGGTGAATTTCCTGAAAGCTTGATTTTATGCTCTAAATGGATAGGTTGAAGAGCAGTCAAATGGGAAGATATCTTTTGAGGAACAAAGACAAATTTCATCTTATCTTCTCCAAATAGCTTCTGCAGAGGTGGATCACACATAAAAGTGGATGGATCACTGGGGATCTGCAACTTCTTGGCCTTCACGTACAGCCAAATTGCTGCAAGAACCCTCTGCCGTGTTTCAACATCAACTCCAATAAGTTCAGAGAGAGCTGGTGAAAGTTTGAACTTCTCGGGAACATGGTTCATTTCTAGTCTTATAATTGCAGTGAATTCTTTGTCTCCTTTTCTTCTCACCTCAAAGCCCTCATGAAGAGCCGGCGCTCGATCACTTTCCCATAAAATGACATGATTATCTGGATACAGATTCTGGTCCAAGTAGATGGTAATTTTCTTGAAGAAAGAGGAGAACTTGGCATGCGAAGTAGTCAGTCCATCCACAACAGGATCTTTCCCATTCTCCAAAATTCTTCCAATCATTTTAAGGGACCAAGAAGGGGGCTCAGCGTTCTTAGCTTCTTCTGAAGACAATCCTGTCTGGTTAGCAAACGTATTGAAGATATATATCCGAAGCACCTTCAGGAAACGAGGAGGATTCTTAACTGCATCTTGAATTTCAATCTTCTTTCTTGACAAGAGAGAGTCCACTTTTGCCTCAAACTCAAGCAACTGGGTATAGAGCACAGACTCAGGAAGTATGGCTGCAACCTTATCAGGAATTTCCATCTCAGGGAGCTTCCGCTTCTTTCTTGAAGCTGCTGGGGTCAGCTCCATAGTTTTCAACGGTGAGGGTGCGTTTGAATTGGATGAACCTGTAGGTCTGGAAGGCGGTCTCTGGTTAGCCCTCTTAGCACTTCCAGACCCCGGAGTAGATACAGGGAGCGAGGAAACATTCACATTGCTTACACCATGGTTTCCTGTGTTTAGGTTTTGAAAATGGGTAGGGGATTGGAATTGGAATTGTGTGGGGAATCTGGAATTAGCCGGTTGAGCCTGTACCTGAGCATGAACCTGCGCGAACTGAGCCTGAGCAGCTCGCATCTGAGCATGGGGATTATTCAACTGAAAGTGACCTGGGAAATGAGGTCCACCACCACCTTGTCGTATCTGTGGTTGCGATTGGGAGATGATATGGCCTTGCTGGTGATTCTGTGGGGGTTGCATAGGTCCAGAATTCCCAAACGAGGATGGAACCCCCATTACATTTCGCATTGGATCGTTGTTATTCATTGTCTCCACCAGGAAAACTTCGAAAACCACACTGAAATCAGGGAAGGCTGAAAACCCTAAAAAGCAACTGACTCAAAAATAAAATTACGAAGAGGATGTGTATCAGAACCCTAATCAGAAGATACGGATCAAGCTTCACACCCAAATGCTAATCAACAGGAGATTTTAACTACTTACCTCTCCAATTCGCTGAGGTTGAAAGTCGGAAGAACAAAGCTGAGACTGAGGTGAGGAGGCGGGCGGGCGAACGGCCGGCCGGCGGGAAGTTGCAGTGGTTGTCAAAGGAGAACTCCAAACTGGGATGGGGAAAAGGATTGTATGAGGAGGCGGGCTAAAGGTCTGCAGGCGGGTGCAGAGGCTTGACTAGTTTTTTTTTGGTCATGGATAGCTTGATTAGTTGAAAATCAAATAACCCGTTAAAAGATTTTGGACACTTTTCTTTTAAATTTAATATTTTCATTTTAGATGTTTACTAATCTTAAAGTAGAGGTTTTTTTTAAAATAAAAAACTCAGAATTAATTACATTCCGTACCAGTAGGCATGTTAATTTTGGACCGACCGGAAATGAACCAAAATTGACTCGGGCTCGGGTCGGAATATGAACCCAACTTTGAGTGTTCGGGTCATTTTTGAAATGACCGAAATCTAATCTAGGAAAAACTAGTCGGGTTTGAGTTATGATATTGGTCTGACTCGAATATAATTAAATTATAAATATTAATATATAAAATATATAATAATAAAATATTAAAAACAAAAGTAAAATTAAACATATAACAAAATAGAAACTCTAATATCATCCATTTATGTCTTTTCACAACTAGGCTTCTTCTTCTCGATTTCAAAGGCTCAGTCGGTGCTTATATATATTTACAAGTCAACTTATCGTGTCACAGACCTTACACACGGGCACGATTCACAGTAAGCGGAGACAGCAAAGCAAAAATATCAGTTGTGTTCGACACTTTGTCACTTATAAATTTAATCATCGATTATATTTTCTGAATCGCATATTCTAATTACCGATGCCTGAACCGATGACTAGAAATTGTGATTGGATTCTCCACGACGATGATAAAATTATTGACAGAGACATGGAGATGGAGTTCTTTTAGGTTGGAACACTAATAACAAGTTAGGAGAAAAAGAATGTTTGGCAACGAATATGGGATACAAATGGAATGTGATGAGAAGCAAGCAGCAACCAACTACCGATGAAAAACATAGAAATTTACGGACGGGTTACTGATTGGCCCGATGGTCACGGATTTCGAGCCACAAGTCATGGACCGACCCGGTTTGACAGGCCTATATGTTAAGATCTTACCTATAATATATGTAGTTACCTTGCTGACATATATTATTTATATAATATATATTTTATGTAAGTTTATTTAATACATATTTTACATTTATATTATGGTTTTATTATCTATGTATTTATTTAGGAGTTATTTGCTACGTTTGTTTATTTACTATATATATATATATATATATATATATATATATATATATTTGGGTTAGACCTTTCTCATCATATAATATTTATAAAATCTATTTGCTATATATATTTTTTTTTTTAATTTTATAGTAATATATTTTATGTTATTAACATTTGTGTTAATTTATATTTATATCATTTTTTCTAAAATTTTTATATTTGTTTTCCTGAATATTCTTTATATTTGATGCAGTATTATTGTATTTTATATTTATATTATTATTTATGTAGGTCTATATACTGTGATTATTTATATATGTTTATATAATTTTATATATTATATTTATGTAGTTAGCTGTAGTAAGTTTTTATATTATATATATTATTTTATTAAAAATAGAATCGCCTACGGCGATAGTAGAAAGTCCATCAATCAAAATGTATAAGTTTATTATTTAAACATAAATTTTGATTTTTTATTTTTTATTTACATAGAAACCAACTAGGATATAAATATTTTATAAATTTTCAACTACTCAATATTTTATATATAAATTTGTAAATACCTAATTAATTTAAGAAATATAAATGGAAAAAGCGTACACATATCACTATAACAATCCATGTAAGACGAATAAATATACTACTGAATACTAACCTCACACATCACACAAATAAGCAAAGTGAACTAAAAAAAATGAGTTCAACATAAAAAAGAAAACTTATTAAGATTAATCTGCATGTCATGATCAAGTTTGACCACTGAATTGGCAAAAGTAATCATATCACGAGTATCAATTTTCTTTTTAAATACCATAAAAGTAAAATAGTTGAAATTATATTTGATAGATAAAAATAAATTGAATATTTTCATAGAAAAAATTAATATTGAAAATTTTGTATATTTTAACTATGAACCTAAAAAATTTGAAATTTACATATTTTATATTTATGTAGGCTTATATATTGTGATTATTTATAAAACATATATTTATATTATATTTATGTAGTTGTTAGTAATAATTTTTATAATTAGATATATATATATATATATATATATAATATATTTATATGGTTGTATATATTTTGATTACGTATATAGTATGTATAATTATATAGGTGGTCGTAGTAAGTTCTTGTATTATATATATTTTATATTTATGCATGTTTTATATTGTGGTTATTTACACGATATATATATATATATATATATATATATATATATATATATATTTATGTATTTGATCGTAGTAAATTTTTATATTATATTATATTTAGAGCATCCACAATGATTTTACATAAATTGTATTCTTTAAAGTTGACACGTAGACATTTATGTACACTTTAAGTAATACGTAAATTTAAGACACACGTAAAAAATATTTTATCTGCAATCGTATTACTTAAACATATTCCTTAAATATATTTTATTATTAAATTTTCCAACAACCACCAATAAGATATTAGCATTAATTATAAAATGAATTAATTTATAATAAAAAATTGGTTACGTAATACATAGTGCATTACTTAAATTTAAGGAATGCTTTATGTAAAAACATAAATTTACGTGTGGGTCCCATCTTTAAGGAATGCTATGTAAAACCACTGTAGATAGTTTTTGTTGCTTTATTTAAATAAACATGTAGGACCCACGTTTACGTAATATTTACGTAATACCATTGTGGATGCTCTTATGTAATGTTAGTGTATTATATATATTTTTTATTTTTTTATTAAAAATAAAAACACTTACATGACAACCCTATAATGTTTCACAATCAAATTATATAGACATACCAATTAAATATAAATTTTATTTATTTGTTACTTTATTATAAATAAAGAGAGTTTATTTATTTTTGTAAAGATTAAAGTATGAGATAAATTATTGTTTTTTTATAAATTTGTAGATATCCAAATTTTTTTATTTAAATTCATAGAGCTGTTATTAAATTAGTAAACAATTATTGGAAGAAAAAAAAAAGTACACTTGTAATCAGATAACAGATAATAGATAGATAGTTGATGATGATTAATATATTAGAATAGATTATAGATGTTATAGAAAGTTTCATTATTTTAGGTAGAGTTTAGGATTTGGAAAAAAAAAAAAATCTAAATAGTTTTTTTTTTGGTAACGTTTTCTAAATAGCTAGTTATATATTTAATTTATATATAGTATTAATTAAATTGGAAAACGGAAAATTGCAGTGTCTACTGTCTAGTCTATAGATATGATGTTATTGATCTGCTCTGGGTTTCTTTGCGGGAGAAGAGGCTACTGAGTTTTTGAGCGGTAGAGATCAAATAGTAATATGCTGCTGGAGATTAGATTGGATTGGCAAATAGATTGAGCTTAGCTTTCTATTCTGCAGAGAGAAGAAACGGAGGCTGCTCTGCTTCGCTCTCCATGGAGTACAGAATATCCAGATCCCTTATCACAACCTCCTCTCTCAATCCTCTCGTAGTCTGTCTCCATCGTCATCTCGTCAAAGCTTCGTTGCATTCCCAGTGCCTTCCAACTCGCCTTATAGTCCACAGGCTTAGCTGCATATACAGAGATGGCTTTCACCGATCGACCTTTCCGGCACTCCCTTCTTCGCCGAAGACTCCGTGTCCGGTACTCTTTCCCTCCATAGTTCGTCGACTTCGGTGCGTTGGGAACACTGCTTCTCCTTTTCCATCCACTGGTGGAAACGGTGGTTTTGGGGGAGATTGTGGGGGCGGCGGCGGGGGAGGCGGTGGTGGATCGGACGGTGGAGATGCCAAGTCAAAGTCGGCGGCAGCTGGAGTTGAGGACTCGTCTGCTGCTTCGTACGATGTCATCCTTCTCGATGTTGGAGTGAGCACTACATACCTTCTGTCTCCCTCTCTAAGTCACACGCATTCGATTGAATGTTGTGGTGGATGGAATCTATCGTGTTTCTGAATTGTTCAATTCGATGATTGTCAGGGTATGACATGCGGTGGATGTGCTGCTAGCGTGAAGAGGATTTTAGAGAATCAAGTAAGTGCCGTGTCATTGCTGTCTTCCATTACTAGCTACCACATTGAGCTTTCTGATTCAAATTTTCACCCCTAAGCTTGAATCAATCGCTCCCTTAGTTATTCTATTAGAAGGAACGAATAATCTGATTAGATGAGTAAGATCACATCAATGGCAAAAGTTCTACAGGAGAAATTCTTGGGCGCAAAGACAAAGTTTATTCAGAGCTTAGTTTCTGTTGTTATGTACGTTTATTGTCTTGATTGTGCTTGAAATATTTACAGCCACAAGTTACTTCCGCCAGTGTCAATCTAACCACAGAGACTGCAGTCGTATGGCCCATCTCTGAAGCCAAGGCTTTGCCTAACTGGCAGAAGGAGTTAGGAGATGCACTTGCTAAGCATTTGACTAACTGTGGCTTCACGTCAGCTCTTCGAGGTAGGACATTGTATATGGCTTTCAGAAGACTTTAGCTATTTTTCAATGTTGTGGTGATGAGATGTAAATACATGCTTGTTTGAATTATTAGATATAAAAATTTTATTTAGGATTAATCCTGCCTCCAGCAATCGACTTCTAAGTGTCTGTCTTACTAACAAACTGGAAGGGGAAGTTTCTTGAATAAGACTACTTTCTAAGTGAAGGGCTTCAGTACCTTATCAAGAGATTTTCTATCAATCTGTCAAACCTGTTCATCTAAGAAATGCTGCAAGCTCTTGAGATCTTAATCGATTTATATAAAATCTGAAAAGTTTCCTCCTTTGAACACAATCTATGTTCTTTACTGGGCCAAGTGGAGGATATTACTATCCATACAACACTTCACACTTCACAGGCCTGGCTTTACGCATCACACAGAGATAGTGTTCACATAAAGATACCCACTGAGAAATTTATACGCATTGAGCTCCTCGGTAAATGGTATTTAGAAGCAAAGTAGAGGAGTATTCCTGTTGTTTAAGGTCTCATGCAATTGATGTAAAGCTTGGTGGGCAAGTGGCAGGTCAGGAAGCTATTGAAGGTGATCTGATGCCATAGGAATGCAAACAGATTCTTGTTTCAAGTGACAATAGTTCTTTTTTGGTATGTCCCTAAATCATCCAATTCTTAACATTAAAAGTTGGAAAATCTTTTCAGTCGATGAACAAAATTTTCCTAATCTTGAAAGTTATTGACGAGAGTTGCGACAACACAAAAAGCATCTATTGATTATCATGATCTCTCTATGTAATAGGTGAGATCAGTCTAAGCCGAATGTTGGAGTATACAAGATCTCAGCTTAGAACCATATACTCTTTAACAGGAATGCACAATAGCTTCCTCTTTCCAAAATGTATTGTATGACGTTTACAACTGTTTGTTTTCCTCTTCTGTATGCTTGTACTAGCAACAGCCTTGTGGTTGCACTAGGTCAAGAAAGATAATAATGATGTTGTATGTTGAAATGGATAGCTCGATTCTCAAATTATTCAGTCATGATTATACATCTATTAATCTTCTATCCCTATTCCTATAAATTTTCTTGATGGATAACCTTGTCCGTACTAGTATTTTATTGAGCGCAAACATGCCAAGATCTATTTTAGTATTTTGAGGTAGCGCCTGACCTTAGAAAAATATAGAGGCTAGGATACTTGAAGAATTTGGTTGAATTACAGGTTGTAATTATATATTACTACAGAATGGAACTTAGGAGCATACCTCCTATTCCATCGGATGAATAGATTTTACATTACTATTACATGGTAATGTGTTTATGGATTACCTGGTTTACATAATGGATCATCTTCCTTCCGAAGTGAACAGTTACTTATTAAAAATGGAGATTCCAGTTCATCATCGGAACTGTCAAAGCACCAGCTTTGTCCTTCATCTATGATCCCACTAACAGAATCTATGTTTCTTAGCACCAGCTTGCAAACGTTGTATCTCTTTTGTAGTTTTTTCCACTTTTAGGAGGTAATTGTGAACCGGAAGACTAATTTTTTACATATTTAGAATCTCATCTATATTAGTTACATACATTTATAATGTCTCATTCAGTCATATAGCTTAACTTAATCTTTTACTTGCAGATGCACATGGAAGCAATTTTTTCGAGATATTTGATAGGAAGATGGCGGAAAAGAATAAACGCCTTAAAGAAAGCGGTAGCCCTCTTGGCTTAATCGTTTATATCTCCATCTTAACTTGAAGGCATTGTCTTATGTATAGTCATCTTATGTCAAAACATTAAAATGTCTAAACTAAGGTGAGTTGATTGTTTCATTTACAGGTCGCCAGCTAGCTGTCTCATGGGCACTATGTGCTGTATGCTTCTTGGGTCATCTGTCCCATTTTGTTGGAACGAAAAGTACATTGATCCATTTTATGCATTCTAATGCCTTCCATCTGGCCTTGTCATTATGTACACTAATCGGTCCTGGGAGACAACTCATTGTTGATGGCATCAAAAGCCTTTTAAAGGGTAATCCGAACATGAACACTTTGGTCGGGCTTGGGGCTTTGTCGTCGTTCTCCGTTAGCAGCTTAGCAGCATTCATTCCAAAACTGGTATGTGATAGTCAATGCAAAATATGGTCCATTACAGTTGGTATTTTCTCTTATTTCTTATGTTGTCATATGGTTCTCATTTTCCCTGAATCTCAAATTGCTATGCACCTGAAGTATTCCAGCTTCTCTTTTGTAGATAGTAGATACCTTGTCTGTTTGTCAAAACTTGTTCAATCTAAGAACGCATGTATTGAAAAAATTGTTTGATAACATGTGGAATTCCTACACCTTAAATGAAGTTTCCGACTTTTTTATGTTCTAATTGAATTAACTCTTTAGTTGGAAAGAGTTGTTAGGTGTTCTCTGTTTTGATATCTTCATCCATGGGGAGTTGCCCACTGAAAGTCTGGGTGTATTTCCTAAGAGCAGTCACCTTGAGATATAATGTCAGTGTATTTCTGGTGCAGTACAAGATGTAACTTGATACAAGGATATGAAACAAGCTAGCAGCAATTACAAGGCTCACTGTCGCTATTTACGAAGCCAATACTTGTGCCACAAAAATTTCTTACTCTATAACAGTCGTTGATGAGACTATAAAACCCAAAGAGCAAGGTGACTTGTGATAACATACAACTGTAGATTTTCATTACTAGCACAAGGGATACGGCATATGCATAACTCTTGTAGCATCGGTGTTTCTGATTGAGCAAGAGGGTAGCATCTGGACCAGAAAGCTGCATTTTGTAGTATAATTCCTTATTAGGTTTAACCTAACTCAAAACTAGTGAAAGTTAGTCCAACCCACAATTTTTTTTTTCTAAATTTGCCTGTAAGTTTTTAAGGCTCCTGGTTAGCACTAGTTGTGATTAACTTATTTCTTATGCAGCAATGGACTGGTAGTATTCTTATTTTCATACTAAAATGTGTTTCCTGATATTCTTTTCCTTTAATGCGAATTTGATAATGCCGAACATCATCTTCTATGCAGGGTTGGAAGGCATTTTTTGAAGAACCAATTATGCTTATAGCTTTTGTCTTGTTAGGAAGAAATCTCGAACAGAGAGCTAAAATTAAAGCCACCAGTGATATGACTGGACTATTGAGTATTATACCCTCAAGAGCTCGCCTGTTGGTCAATGGCAATGGTGAGGATCTGGGTTCTACAGTGGAAGTTCCGTGTAACAAACTCTCTATTGGAGATCGGATTTTAGTACTTCCTGGAGTAAGTAAGAATATTTCGGCTAGTTTCACATTGTTCGTTTGCTATTCATATTGTTCCTGTGGTTCTTCTGTGGCACAAATATAGAATGGTTTTTCATTAGATGCTTAAAGTTGGTAATGAATATGTTGGAGAGATCAGGAAGCACATATAATTATTTTTTACTCTAGAGCATATGAGAAAGGTAGAATAAAATTTGCACTCTTGGTGAGAATGCCAAGAGCCAATATGGAGAAAATAGAAAAGATGAATTTCTTATGGTCAAATTGTTCTTTCTTCGGGCATTTTCGGTACGGTAGTTGCAAATAGAGGAATAAATTTTAAGTTCCTTCCACGCTTTATGTTAAGGTATGGACAATGAAATACGCGGGTGATGTAAAAGAACCATCAGATGGATCATTAGTGAGGATGCAGTTTAGGCCTTTAGGGTGGCGCTGGCGCATGTGGAGGATGTACAACTCAATGTATTGAGTATCCCAACAGACTTAAGCAATAAAAGTTATTTTTGTTATGGCTTATACAAATTTTCCTTTCTCTTTTGAAAAGATACAGCATACTGCATGATCTTCTCCTATTTTTCTGATCTGAACTATTTGGGCTTGAATTTTAGGATCGTGTACCGGTTGATGGAGTTGTGACAGCTGGTAGAAGCACTGTGGATGAGTCAAGTTTTACAGGGGAGCCACTGCCTGCAACAAAATTACCTGGGGTATGCAGCCGACTCTTATCTGAGTGTTGTCCATCTGAAAAATTTAGAACCCCTGTTCAAGTTATTCTTCATTGTCCTTCTCTCCAGTTAATACACTGTATCTATCTTTTCGTGTTTCTTAATCATATCATTGGTACATACATGGCTATATTTTACCAGAATCAAGTTGCTGCTGGAAGTATTAACCTCAATGGAACTCTAACAATTGAAGTCCAAAGACCAGGTGGCGAGACTGCCATGGGAGATATTGTTCGGTTGGTAGAAGAAGCACAAAGCAGGGAAGCCCCTGTACAGCGATTAGCTGACAAGGTTATTCTTTTGCAACCTTCTTTTCTCGTTGTCTTTGTGGTGCTCTTGTTCTTTAAATAATAATATCTATTCATCTATAATACGAAGATGTTGAAGGATTTTGTATTTTGCTTTTTTACTATCCCTGATGTTTACATTGTCCTGTGGTATATTTGCTTTCATTCGTCTCATTAACATTAATATATTGGATTGCTAGACTAGTCTCTTTTTTCTACGATGTTACTTCAATCCTGCCAAATAAATAAAATCCAAACAATAGTCGAGATACTATATACCATTACTTGTTGTTGAGACCATGAAACTGCTTAGTTGACACATTAAAGAGGTATCGGAGCAAGCAATGTGCCATTATCTATATACATACACTACAGTGATGGTATACAGTGTTAATTTAAGTAATCGTTGGACAGTCCTGTAAATGCTTGGAATTTTATCTAAATTTCTAGAATAAACCACTGCTCCTACAATTATTTCAAGGATCAAGAATAAATCTGGCTGTACTGTTCTATTACAATGTAGTAAAAGATTTCAATACAAGGTTTTGCCAGAAGTTAGACAAAGTTTTATGACCGAGACAGTCTATACCTTGTGCTTCTCACCATCATGTATTCTCTCTATTTTTCTATCTATTCCTTTTGCCACAGTTCCTTCTTTTTACAAACATCCACTCATCGAACAATTATTAACGGATCCTTTTTACTCAAGCAGGTCTCTGGACATTTTACATATGGGGTGATGGCACTGTCTGCTGCTACATTTATGTTCTGGAACTTGTTTGGTGCTCAAACCTTGCCTGCCAGTTTACATGCTGGAAGTCCTCTTTCCCTGGCCTTGCAGCTCTCGTGCAGCGTTCTGGTAGGTTAAGAGCTGGACCTTATTTGGAATCATTTTGTTTCTATATGCGTCTTCATATTTTGACATGCGTAAATATTTTGCATATACGGTGTTATTTTTTTACATAAGGAAGTTATGCACTTCACTAGGCTGAGATTATATTTTTTGTTGCTCTATAGATGGTTCATGGTTGTTTTGAAGCTCTCCTTTTGTACAATTTTTTTATATGGTTGCACTTTCTTATTGCTGCGAATGGAAATATTTTATGTTTTTGCTGATTAGAGAAAAATTGTGGATATTTTCCCAGTATATGGACTTTGTCCTTCTAAAGAAACTATCTCAGTTAGTGATAATTCTTTCTGAACCATGCAGGTACATTTTAATGATAAGATAACCTTTAAATTTTTTTAAAATAAATATATACAATTTCATCTTGTATATTTTGTTTTTGGAGAAGTAAAGCTTGGGGAAAAGAAGTTGCAAGACATAGCCTTCTCCCTTTCGAGGCTTGACACTGCGATAAGATTATTTTCCCCTTAACCCATGCAGAAGATTTCCTGAATCTAGACATTTAAGCATATTTAGATTGATCAATATTGGCATGAACATGAGAAATGCGTGGAAACTCTTTTCCTTTGTGGGTTAGTTTCTTCTTTAGCCAGTTGTATATTTGTCTGGGTGTGCATATCTTAATATCAGGATATCAGAGTTTTTCATAGTAAGGATAAGAACTCAAGATCATGGCCCAAGTATGTACTTGATGATAAGTGCCAATATAAGATCGTCATTTGTCTTGTTTCTGTCAGCTCAATTTTCTGGAGAAAGTGATGGTATAGTTGCTCATATATACGGTTCCTATGACACTGAATTATTTTTTATTTGACCATCACAGGTTATTGCTTGCCCGTGCGCTCTGGGCTTAGCCACACCTACTGCTGTTTTGGTAGGAACATCACTAGGAGCAACAAAAGGATTGCTTGTGCGTGGGGGGAGTATTTTGGAGAAATTTTCTTCAGTAGATACTGTTGTGTTTGATAAAACTGGAACCTTGACAATTGGCAAGCCTGTTGTGACCAGGGTAGTGATTCCAGGATTCGTTGAAACCCCAGATAAAAGGTTCATTTGCTACGAGCAACTTTTATCAAATTATCATTTCTGAAAATATATTTGCCAAAATGCAATTAATTTCTTTGATATGCTTTCCCTTGGCTTGGCAATTTGTTCAGCTGTTTGTATGTGACTTTCAGAACTCTACTATAGGGGAAACAAAGATAGAACTCAGTTTTGCCTCAGTCTTTCATTCATGTCAAACTTTGTCTGATATATTGCTCCACATTTTGTTGCAGTGAGGATTCAAGTAATAAATTTTCTGAACTTGAGGTTCTCCAGTTAGCTGCTGCAGTAGAATCAAACACCATCCATCCTGTTGGCAAAGCAATCACAGAAGCTGCCAAGTCTCGCAAATGCCAGAAAGTGATGGTACTGTACTTCTAGCTTTGCACGATAAATTGTAAATTTTCATAATCTCTCATCCTGATTCTTTAATGCAAATGATGTAAAAGCACATTTGTTGAGCCAGTTTGCACTTACTATCATTTTTATTGTTGTGGTTGAAAGTGTGTGTGAAGATAGTCATATATATATATAACCTCAAAATGTTATCTTCTTAGGTTGTTGATGGAACATTCACGGAAGAACCTGGTTCGGGTGCTGTAGCTGTTGTTGAGAATAAAAAGGTCTCAGTTGGGAACTTAGAATGGATTAGAAGGTATGAAAAACTTTCAAATGGTATAGTTCATCCAAAAGAAAGGGGGTAAACTTAATGCACTGGCATCTGCTTATGCTTCTTTTTATCTTGAATACGTAAACGATCTTGACACACACCTATGTTTCAATTCTATCCATCTGCAGACATGGTGTCCATGTTGATTTACATGGGACAGAGCCTGAGAATGAATCAGTTGTATATGTTGGAGTAGATAATGAACTTGCTGGTCTAATTTACATTGAGGATGAGATCAGAGAAGATGCAAGGCATGTTATTGAAACACTCTCTAACAGTGGTATTGATGTCTATATGCTGTCCGGGGACAAAAAAAGTACTGCCGAATATGTCGCTTCACTTGTTGGAATCCCAAGAGAGAAGGTAAATAAATTGTGTTTGCTCAACTTCTATCAGCATTAAGCTATTTATGAATGAAACTTTGACGGGTCCATTAGATAGTGTAAGGGCATCAGTGCTTTAATCTGAAAGTAAATATCAGAAACCAACCGGTCTGATTTTGGCTATATATATACTATAGTGATGTACTAGTTTTTGCAATAGGCCAGAATTTATAGATGGAACGTTTGAAAGGATCATTAGGCCAGTATTACTGGAGCTAATGCTTTGAGCTGCTCGGTAAAATCAGACGAGTGTGGTGACTCTGTGTACGGAGATGTGATGGATATAGTATATCGTGATGCAGGTACTATCTGGGGTAAAACCAGCTGAAAAGAAGAGATTTATAAGTGAGCTACAGAAAGAACAGAAGAAGGTAGTAGCTATGGTAGGTGATGGAATAAACGATGCTGCAGCATTGGCTACATGTGATATTGGAGTTGCAATGGGTGGTGGAGTTGGAGCTGCAAGTGAGGTTTCTTCAATTGTTTTAATGGGAAACAGACTCTCTCAGGTACAAACTTAAAACAATCCTACTATGAAATGCATGCTTGTATCATTTGATTCGACCTGATAAACAAAAAAGGAAATACAAGTGCAGACTTAGTTGGCCAGTCGTTCTTCATGATGATTATATGTATATCAATAAATAGTGCAAAACTAATGGAAAGTAGTATTTGTATTGGGCAGTTGCTTGATGCTCTTGAACTGAGTCAGCTAACTATGAAAACCGTGAAGCAAAATCTATGGTGGGCTTTTGCGTACAATATTGTAAGTTTGAGGTTGCAACGCTGCATCCTTTTTTTCGTTTCTTTTTCTTAATTGCTAGTGTTTATGCAACTATTTTTCTGCATTGCTGCTGCTGTTTGTTTGTATTTATTTCATGTATTTGACAAAATTGGCAGGTAGGGATCCCAATAGCAGCAGGAATGCTGCTGCCGATAACGGGAACGATGCTGACACCATCGATAGCAGGAGCACTGATGGGTCTGAGTTCCATTGGTGTGATGGGGAACTCATTGCTGTTGCGATTCAGGTTTGACTCCTCCAGAAAAAGAAGAAATGATTCTCAATCACAATCAGGTGGTTCTTACAGTTTGAATACTTCTGATGTTGAGAGCCAGACACCACCAACAACAAACAACACTCTCACCGCTTCTAATACTTCTTCTTCTAGTAGTAGCAGTAGCAGCTGGGGAGCAACTTAATTAATACTTAGAGAAAGTTGGATCCGAGCATCGCCAACTAAAGAAAGTGAGATTAGTTCTGATAGAAGGAAATTTTGAACCCTCTTACTACCCCAACTGCTTTCTCATGTACATACATACTTGTTTAATTATTTGCTTTATTATAGATCTCTGTCAATTCAACTCATCCGTCTTTATTTTCTTTTTGCCAAATGATTTCTTTATTCATTCAAACAAAAGCCCTATTCCTCTATATAAATATAAATATTTACACTGGTATTTTTGTTCTTGCCATAAAAGGTTTGGCTAGAATGCACTCAACTGCATTTGCATATGAATCTACGGACATTGGATCAGACACATTGAGATTTATATAAGGGTTAAAGGTACTTTTCATACCACATGTTTGGCCGAATGCGGCTTTTAGTACCGGATGTTTGGTTTTGTATACTTTTGGTACCCAACGTTTGAAAAAATGTGGTTTTTGGTACATCCGTTAGTTGGCCGTTAGTTGGCCGTTAGTTTTTTCCGTTAAGTGACATGTGCAAGTCACGTGACCGACCCTAAACTTTCGATTTTATTCAATTTAGTCCCTCAAATATATTCCTAACTTTTAATTTGTTTAATTTAGTCCCAAAACTTCAAAATCAATTCCAATTTAACCATTGAACCCAATTGACCTAGCCGGACCTAGCCTAGGACTATGTCCGACCGTGGTTCGGGGTCGTTGGACCCAACCAAACCTGACCCAAGGTCGGACCTAGCCCTAGGCTAGGTCCGGCTAGATCAATTGGGACCAAACCCAATTTGGGTCGAATTTGGGCTAGGTCCCAATTGACCTAGCCGGACCTAGCCCTAGGCTAGGTCCGACCCTGGGTCAAGGTCGGCTGGGTCCGGCGACCCCAACCCAGGTTCGGACCTAGCCTAGGGCTAGGTCCGGCTAGGTCAATTGGGTTCGATGATTCAATTGGAATTGATTTTGAAGTTTTGGGACTAAATTAAACAAATTAAAAGTTATGAATATATTTGAGGGACTAAATTGAACAAAATCGAAAGTTTAGGGTCGGTCGCATGACTTGCACATGTCACTTAACGGAAAAAACTAACGGCCAACTAACGGATGTACTAAAAGCCACATTTTTTCAAACGTTTGGTACCAAAAGTATACAACACCAAACATCCGGTACTAAAAATCACATTCGGCCAAACATGTGGTATGAAAAGTACCTTTAACCCTTTATATAATGGTTGAGATTTGATTAAATTTCTTTCTCTAAACGTCTGATTCATTATCTCTAAATTTAACTACATTTACAATTGACAGCATTTTAACTAAATAAAAAAATAATAGTTCACGTATCAAACACGAGGTTGATAATGATAGGATACCAATCAAGATCTTACAATCTTAGCGGGAATGAATTGATTTTGAATCCTCATAGGACTTTTACCAGTTAGTAATTAGGATCTTGAGCTGGATCGTACAATCATTCAAAACCTGATTTAGTTTGATCTAGAGATTTTACATAAATTATTAGCCTTTTTATATTAGTTGCAGTACGGAGATCCATTTTTACTTCGGTTGTCCATACATTAATTAACAATTCGCCACATTTTATAAAGGGTTAATAACCTAGTAGAGGTTTGAAATTTGCTCCATTTAACGGGAGAGATCTGAAGTTTCAAATGTTGATATGAGATGTCTGAAGTTTCAACTTTGTTAATTTGAGGTTTTCCGTCCATTTTTAGGGTTAAATTTAACAGAATTGTGTTGTGTGAAATGACATTCTAGCCCTTTTAATATTTTGTCTTATTTAATATCTTATTTGAGTAAACGTGAAATGACAAAATTACTCCTAAAGTCAAATTACTCCGGCGACCACCACCTTAGCTCCGGCGACCACCACCGAATTCCGGCGACCACCACCAAACTCCGGCGACCACCAACACGGCTCCGATCGGAGCCACAAAGCTTAGATCGGAGCTCTGTGGCCCCGATCTGGAGCCACAGAGCTCCGATCGGAGCCGTGTTGGTGGTCGGTGGTGGTCGCCAGAGTTCGGTGGTGGTCGCCGGAGTTCGGTGGTGGTCGTCGGAGCCGAGGTGGCGGTGGCCGGAGTAGGGTGGCGGTGGCCGGAGCCGTGGTGGCTTTAAGGGCATTTTCGTCTTTTCCTTCAAGCATGTGAGGGGCACACTTTGATAGAAGGGCAATTTTGGAATTTTATTTTATTTCTGGTCACATGCCAAGCACGTGACCAGTTTCCGTCACAATTAACGGTAAAAACAGACGGAGACCGTTGTTATCAACAAAGTTGAAATTTCAGACCTCTCAAATCAACATTTGAAACTTCAAACCTCTCCTAGGTTATTAACCTTTTTATAAATCAGGTGCATGGGAATGTAAGTGATTCCATTCGAGAAATATGAAAATCCTAACGTATCTTAGCAAACTGTGCACATAAAATAACTCTGCTAGAAAAATGTTCAAAAACAAGCTTGAGCTAGCAAAACATAAGCTAGCATTTTGATACTTAAATTTAACCATAGTTTTAAATTTAAATGAGAAAAGCTTGATTATTTTCTCCCTAAAAGAAAATGGAACTACAACATCGACAAGTAGTGGAAGCTAAACAGTTAACAAACCATCAAACCTTAACCCAAAAAAAAAAAAAAAAAAACTGATTGACCTTGCGGCATGAAACAAAAATTTATGATTGAAAGAGTGATCAAAAAAGAAAGACTCAAATTCAGCTAAGCTCTTTCACTATCTGCATCCATCGACAGAGAAAAGAAGGCGATATACTACATCCCGAGCCTAATACACATCCCCAGCTGCTGTGGTATGAACAATTCATTTCAATGAATCAATCACATTAAACCATATAGGTCATACTCACCTGCATGAGATGTGAGTGCGGCACGCTTAAATTTGCAGTCCCCTTCCTGCAATTCTTCCTCAAGAACGCATACAAGTAGTTCACCACTAGCTTCTTAATGAACCATGAGTCCTTTCTTGCCCTAATATCTCCATGACCAAGAAGATACACAACTCCCAATTCCTTCGCCTTCTGAATAAACGAAAGTTCTCTCTCCAAACTCTCTTCAGGATCAAAATCTGTTGCTAATTCAGATGAAGATGCACTGTTAATAGCATTGCTCCTCCTACTTTCCATCTGACTAGTGAACTCTGCCAGGAGAGGAACCCCCAGTGAATACACACTTCCATTTGGACCAATCAAAATCCTCGATGCGTATCCTCCTTCTGTCTCTGAATCTGACTCCGGACCCAAATCATCATCCCCGTCGCTCTCAAGTGACCTCTCCTGAGCTTCCCTTCTGATGAACTTCTCCAGGCTCTCAATCAACAGTTGTTCAAATGTCTGCTGATTCTCTTTCCGAACATCTTTGTATCCATACCTGAATACAAAGGGAAAAACAAATTACCAACTGGTTCTGTAAATTTTTAGGATAAGACTAAGATCTCAGTTACCTGGCAATGCAGCGGAACATATGGTAGCTCCTAGGGCAGACTCGCCGGAAAAGAAATCGTTCGGCTTGGGGGACCATAGGAACTGGAATATACTTGATACACACGAAAATGACCATGGAGTGAACTGCTGGAAGAGTGGTAAGGAAATGACCAAAAATAGCAGGTACGCCCTTTACTAGTTCGTTGTACAGCAACCCTATTCCAGGGGCTCTGACTGTCCCGAGATTGCAACCCAGATCACGCAGCAAATCCATGGACATTTTCTGCTTCACTTCAGTCTGGTATTTCAGATTGCCTCCGTAATTCCATATGTACATTATAAGGAACATAACTGCAGCAAATACCAAAATTTTCCAACTTCCATCTCTCACACTCCATAAAACTGATGACATGAACGTCAGTTCCAGCCCCATGAATATCACTACAAAGCCCAGCACTATCATGATGTTTATTTGCCATATTAGAAGCATTACTATGGTAACTAGTACCGTTGTCATCATCATCACTCCAAGCTCCGCGATCCCTGTTTTCAAAAGAAATCAGCCACCAAACTGAGTTAATTTGGACAAGGGAGGTTGAGGAGCAAACAACCCTCGATATTGCATCCTATTTTTAGTCTGAGGATAACAATCATCTAATCTAACGAGGACCTAAATTTACTGAGTAAAGTAAAACCAGATGTTAAAAGCATAATAATCCGTAGAAGACAGATGAATATTCAGCTACTCAAGTGGTAATATTACCATAGGCATTCCCAATCTCTGTAATGCTTGTAATAGAGCAGACAAAGACCAAGCAGACTACCATCATAAACCAATTCATGACTGGTATATAGATTTGGCCCATGAATTTCCGAGAAGTGTGGACGATCTTAAGACGAGGAAAACATCCAAGTGCTGTCGACTGTTTGATGCATGAAAATGTGGCAGTTGTCATTGCACGACTGGCAATGAGGGCAGCCACGTTAGCTATGAGGAGGATTGGCCAGAAGGCACCACCTGTAGATTATATGATTCTCCAACAATTAAGTTTAAAGAAGAGGAAAGTAAATCTGCTGACCATGTAACAAGTTTATTGATAAACAAACTATCCCGTTCAAAAAGACTCACTTGGAATAGAAGAGAAAAACACGTGCTCATAATCACCGTGGTTCTCAATGAGATAGGCAGCCTGCCCCATATACCCCAATAGAAGGCACGGGAGTACAAGAAATACAAATGTAAGCTGCAAAAAGACAAATGTTCCGAGTCTAGTTAAGAGCACTCTCTTATCACAGGCAAGGACTAAAGCTAAAAAAAAGTCCAAACAATTTGAAGAGAATTACAGAAATGAGATAACAGACTTCAACTGGTTACCTGAATTGAATGCACAGAAAAGTAGCAGAGATCAGCAAACATTGCCTCAGAACCTAAATTAGCATGCATTTTAGCACTGGTGAGAATGAAAATATTTAAAAACTATTTATATCATGTGAGAAGAGGTGAGATGCTCATTTTCTAGAGCTACAATGGGGTAGAGGTCTCCTTTCAGTCTGTCTTGACTGTTGAGGTATGGACATAAAGGTGGAAGTATGAATATTTTTAGTATTACTAAAACCAACAAATAAACTGTCAGTGGGTTTGGCAAACAAAAAACAGACAGTGGGTAGTTTTAGTAAGGAATTTTACAGCAATATCGCTCATGCACAATACAAAATATTATAATAATGATTTTGATGAGACAGGGGCCTCTACTCTACTTCCATCTTAAATCGTTGAATTGCACTGGTGTACACTGAGAAATTAATTGAAAGCAATTTGGTTTACAAACCCGAGCTTCAAAGGTTCTCTTACCTGTTGCACATAGAAGACAACCACCAAGAGCATACCAAGCTTTAACTGAGTTTCTCTTGAAAAAGTAGTAGATGTAAATGGGATTGAATGCCCTCCATACGCGGCTTTCATATTTAATAAGATTGTAAATCCCCACTCCAGCAAGGGAACAGAACCATATAAATAAAGCAGGCCCCACGACAAGTCCCAGTTTGTTGGTACCGAACTTCTGCATACTGAATAAGATTACAAGGAAGGCGACCGAAATCATCAGTACTTGTTCTGCAAAAGCACCAAACAGAAAACCAACAAGATAGTTTAGCTGACTAGCAAAATCAGTATACCTGAAGGGACTGAAATCAGTATACATCTTGAACAGTTCATTCATTACCTTGACCAACTGCAGTTACTCCAACCTTAAGGCCACTAACAGCTGACACCACTGCAGTAAAGAGACCACACGAAACAATTTAAAGCAACAGTTTCCGATCATATATAACTAGGAATACCTACTACTTTCAGTACGTATAGCCAAAATCAAAGCAGACAATAGAAAAGCAGCATGTAAGGAAATGATAATACACACCTGACATAACTGGTGTAACAACACCATCAGCTATAACCATTGATGTACCAGCTAGAACTAAAACTAGCAAAAGCTTTTTCAATGTCAGCGACGTCTCAAGTCTTTCCTTAATCTTGAGCGACCTCTCAAGTTCAGGAGATGGCACCTTTAATCTGAAGTTTGATATTCGGGCATCTGAAGGGAGCTGATTTGGAAGAAGACTAACCTTGGCATGCCTACAAATTAACGAGTATAATGCAAAAGTACCACCTGAACCAGTTAAGGAGGAATATGTAAAGGTTAACATAAACAACGGTAGTTGTAACCTCCTTATAATGCATGGGGATGAGCCTACCTTCTCCATCATCGTCAGCCCACAAAACAACAAGGACATACTTGATCAGAGGAATGAGAATCAAGGTGTATATAACAAGAGATAGTGCTCCAAGGACATCTTCATTTCCATTAATTGGCGCTTTAGTGAACATCACACCAAAGGTATATAAGGGACTGGTTCCGACATCACCAAAGACAATCCCAAGTGTTTGAAGTGCAAGTTTAAATTTCCTTCCCATACTAATATCCTGCAGCAATGTGAAAGAATTAGCCGAAAATATTCTCCATGTTCAAAGTTAACAACAGAGATACTTATTCACAAAGTTCATTGTTTCTATAAATAGCCAGCTACAATTCAATGTTCTACTTTAGGCAGTCAAGTTCAATCGTATAATCAATCACAAAAGCTGATTATCATTTCTATGGAAAGTCTAATTGCTGCAAAAGAAAAGTCGAACAGTATCGTAAAAATGGAACCACACTGGCTTGAAATATGCAATCAACGGAGGAAAACAATAGTTGGCGCACCTGGTAATCAATGCGGTGGGCGCCAGGCACCTCAAGCGCTTCAACGTCAAAGGAATCAAGGCGCGGTCCAGTGCGTATCAACCTCTGCTCGGGGCCATCCTCGTCATCAGACTCCAATCCAGCTTGCAGCTGCAAATTCTCGTCGCACTCGGAATCGTCCTCCTCCTCGTCCTGGAACACCCAGCGGGAATCCGAGTCCATGGAGCCCGTGCCAAGGATCACCTCTTCTCCTCTGTCAGATCCATCATCCTCTGCCATCTCCATCACAAATGTCAGTCCTCAGAAGCCAAGCGGCGGTGATGCTGGAGCTGATGAATTAAAATGAGGAAACTCTGGAGCAATCGCATGAAAACAAGTTTCTCTGCTTCGAGATCCAGCAGTGGGGAGGGTAGAGCTACGTGGAATCACTGGTTGGAATTGGAAATGGAAATGGAAATGGAGATTCCAGTGGAGAGAGAATGAAGAAGTGTGGAATGTGCAATGTAAAAATGTTATAAAATAAATGGGGATGCGATTTTAAATTTAGCAAGATTTTGTTTTGGATGAGAGATATATTGTAATTTATTTTTGTGAGTCGTGCATAATCATTGGCTCTGACTGATGGGCAGAATAAAGTGTGGATATTGTAAAATATATAAGGGGCAAGGTGAACTTACTTATCTAATAATTAAAATTTAGGGTTAACAGATATTTTGGGCCATATTTTTTGACAACTTTTGGGTTTTGGTCAATGATATTTTTTTTACCTAGTTTTGGTACCATATGTTTGCAGATTTTTTCTAGTTTTGATCCGACCGTTACATTCCGTCCATTTTTTGACATGCACAAGTCACGTGATCCATCCTAAACTTTCAATTGTGTTCAATTTAGTCCCTCTAATACTTTCCTAACTTTTTTTTTGTTCAATTTAGTCCCGAAGTTTCAAAAATTCAATTGGACCTATTGTTCAATGGGGATTAATTTTGAAACTTCGGAACTAAATTGAACAAAAAAAAGGTTAAGAAAGTATTAGAGGGACTAAATTTAAAGTTTAGAGTGGATCACGTGACTTGAACATGTCCAAAAATGGACGGAATGTAACGGTTAGACCAAAACTAAAAAAAATCTGCAAACATATGGTACCAAAATTAGGTAAAAAAAAACATCATTAACCAAAACCCAAAAGTTGTCAAACATCATTGACCAAAAGACCTGTTAACCCTTAAATTTATAAGTAACCAAAATTTACTTTGTTTTAATTTTAATTACTCTTTGATTACTTACCTTTCATTTTTGTCTTCCTTCTTCTTCCACCCTTAGATTCACTTTTTTTTTTTTTTCCTGAATCCTTCCCTCTAGAAGACAAACCCTTAATCTCGGTTGACCTCACTCAGTACCTCGCCCGGTTGGTTTGTACAATTAATTCAAGTTGTATATGATATATCACATCCACATATCAACCAAATTCTTCTCCACCATTTCCCCCATTTACATAACAATTTGTGCATCTTTTCTTTCCACACTTCAAAATGTTACTGTCACCATGATGTCCCATGCCATAATAAATATTAGGTTAAGAATCTAAAAATTGTCTCAACATTGTATCAATTAAGTTTCATAGTGTTACAATTTAGTGTTTCTGTTAAATTTTGATATTAAATTTAACAAAAATTGTTCACGTGACCAAATAAATTTAAAAATTCTTAAATTACTTAAAAAATACAGCATGTCTGTCACGTGCCAATATTTTTTTTCCCTAATTCACGTTCCAACTTAAAATGACGAAATTACTCTTCTGTCTAATACGAGTTTCAGACACCAAATAGCAACAACATTAATACTTTATACATTCTCTTTCAACAACATTAATAACATTAATACTCATATTTTCTCTTTCAATAATAGTAAAAACACGCAGAAACCTCAAGTCATTTTTAATATTCTAGGTGGTCGGAATCGTAGGTGGGTGGCTCGGAATCAAAGGTGGGTGACCGAAATCAGAGGTGGTGGCCGAAATCAGAGGTGAGTGGCTCGAAATCGAAGGTGGGTGGCCAGAATCGAAGGTGGGTAGCTCGTAATCGAAGGTGGGTGACCGGAATTAGAGGTGGGTGGCCGAAATCATAGGAGGATGGCTCGGAATCGGAGGCGAGAGGTCGAAATAGGAGGTGGGTAAAAATCGGAGGTGGGTGGCTGAGACCTGAGAATCGGAGGATGGCTCGGAATCAGAGATGGGTGGCCAATATCGTAGGTGGGTGCCAAAATCGTAAAACTGACAGAAAATATAAAGGAGTAAAATTGTATTTTTATCCCAAAAAGGATTAAAAAAACTAAATTGCAACAAAACTGAAACTTGAGATAGTAAGTATCAATAATTTAAGGGTTAAGAACACAATAGGGGCCTGAATGTTTGCCCATGTTGCCAAAAGGGGTCTGAATTGAAAAAACGTATTATTAAGGGCCTGAATTTTGAGTTTTGTGTTTTTTCAAGTCTCCGTCCAAATTTTCTGTTAAATCTAACAGATTCACGTGAAAAGACAAAAATACCCTTTTGTAATTATTATACAATTTATCAATTTAATTAATAAAATGTGAAATGTCTAAAATACCCCTACACACTAATTATGCAATTAAGGCCACCACGCTCCGGCCACCGCCCGGCGACCACCACCCGGCTCCGGCGACCGCCATCGGCCTCCGGCGACCACCACCGGCCTCCGATCGGAGCCAAAAAAGCTCCGATTGGAGCTCCGAAGCTCCGATCGGAGCCAAAAAAGCTCCGATCGGAGCTTTGGAGCTCCGGTCGGAGCTTTGGAGCTCCGGTCGGAGCCACAAAGCTCCGATCGGAGCTCTGTGGCTCCCGATCGGAGCCACAGGGCTCCAGATCGGAGCTCTGTGGCTCCGATCGGGAGCCACAGGGCTCCAGATCGGAGCTCTGTGGCTCCGATCGGGAGCCACAGGGCTCCAGATCGGAGCTCTGTGGCTCCCGATCGGAGCCACAGAGCTCCGATCTGGAGCCCTGTGGCTCCGATCTGGAGCTCTGTGGCCCCGATCGGAGCCACAGAGCTCCGATCTGGAGCCCTGTGGCTCCGATCGGGAGCCACAGAGCTCCGATCTGGAGCTCTGTGGCCCCGATCGGAGCCACAGAGCTCCGATCGGAGCTGTGTGGCTCCGACCGGAGCTCCAAAGCTCCGATCGGAGCTTTTTTGGCT
Organism: Clarkia xantiana subsp. parviflora; assembly: GCA_036873135.1. NCBI lineage: Eukaryota > Viridiplantae > Streptophyta > Magnoliopsida > Myrtales > Onagraceae > Clarkia > Clarkia xantiana. The sequence goes on from JAPTYO010000004.1 coordinate 11,214,093, forward strand.
CCGATCGGAGCTTTTCGGTGGTCGCCGGAGGTCGGAGGTGGTCGCCGGAGGCCGGTGGTGGTCGCCGGAGGTCGGTGGTGGTCGCCGGAGTCGGGTGGTGGTGGTCGCCGGAGCTGTGGTGGCTTAAAGGGTATTTTCGTCATTTTATGTCAAACCTATAAGAGACCCACTTTGGTCAAAGGGCATTTTCGGGTTTTCAAATTATTTTTGGTCACATGCTTGGCATGTGACCACTTTCCGTTACTTTTAACAGAAAATTTGGACGGAGACCTCACTTATACACAAAACTCAAAATTCAGGCCCTTAATAATACGTTTTTTCAATTCAGACCCCTTTTGGCAACATGGGCAAACATTCAGGCCCCTATTGTGTTCTTAACCCATAATTTAATCATAAAACACCAAGTTAACACATAAGACATACCTGGAACAATTTTTAGGTTCTTAACCCTAAACAGTATTCAGACAAACCTCTCGATGGCTTCTTTTCAAGAAAATATTAACCAGCATTCTTGTGCATTAAACCATATCCCGGAGAGTCGGGGCAAAGCAGTCAGTGCTCTTAAGACACCACACTGGAAGTGAGTGCAAAACGGCAGCCCAACTAAAACTAAATAATGATGATAGCCACCTCATCTGGTTGGTGATGTTCATAACAAGACTAACTAGATCAAGGCCAGCTATAAGTTGAAGTCCTGGACTAAAAAGATACCATAAGCAAGCAGCACTATAGCATGAACCCACCACCTAAAGCTCTCAACACAAGACATTCTAGCCTAGAAATGACGAATATCCACATCTTCATTGGCCCTCATTCATTATCAGTCCTGGAAAAAAAAAAAAAAAAAAAAAAAAAAAAAAAAAAAAAACTTTTAGTTAAAGATCAAGGCCTTTCTACACACGCTACTACTATGTCTAAGTTAAGTTACTCACATCAGCATCTGCATTCCGAGGAGATCGACTCCAACCACCACGTCGGCCTTCAGGTGATAGACTCCTTGAAGGAGAATCATCATAGCGGGTTCGCCTATCTGGGCTCTCAGCTCTAGGTGTCAAACTCCTCCGGGGAGTTCGGCTTCTGCGAGGGCTTGGACTACGGCGCCTAGGTGACTCTCTGTCCAATCATTTGCAGGCAAAATTTACAACATCAAATGACAAAAACAAAACAGCAAAGCAAGACATCTTAGAGAGAAATGTGAATCACCTGCCCACTGAGCGGCTACGACTTCGGCGGTCGTCATCATAACGCCCTCTCCCTCGTTCTTTACTATAATCAGGACTGATACTACGGCTCCTACTACCGTGGTAATCTCTGTCCCTACTTCGGTACCTATCACGATCCAAGCTTCTGCTACGGCTTCTTCTTCGGTAATCCCTGTCCTTGTAGTCATCTTGATACCTGTTCACAGTTGTACAATATGAATCCTGAGATATGAGGGAGCTGATAATTGCCAAATGACACTTCCACATTAGCAAACCACAATAGCCAGAGTGATAATGTCCATAAAGGAGAGTAATGATAAGTACATAACCCTCAAACTTCTTGCAAGCCAAATCAAGCTCTTGTTTTTGGCTTTTTGCAAGTAATATATACACTTAATCAGTCATGATCATACAAAATCCCACAGCATGCCACTGTTTCATCTTGGAAACGGGAATGAACGAAACATCAAGCCAACAAAAACACAAGCTTGCCGTTAAAAAAACCAACAGTAACTGATAAGAGAGAGACAGACAGTATGGACTTTTCTTTTCTTCAACCACACTGCCTAGAAGGAACAACTGTAATGCCATAGGCCTTTTATAAGTACTTCTTACTCATGGGATTGTTTTAGTTCCAAATCCAAATAGAGTTATCTAAGGAGGAGGTGTTCTAGACTCTAAAGTGGTATTATCACATATACACATAACTCATTCATGAGTCATCCACTAATGTTAAAATCGCACTGAGTGCTGCTTAGATCGAATTTCAATACATGAGGATTTATTCTTATACAAGCAGTTGCAAGGTACGCAGATTTCAAGGTATCTCATGAATCGTTTGCACTTTGCAGGCATAAACATCACAAGTAAATACACAGGAACTAATGAAGTAAAAATGCAAGAATATTCAGCCAAACAGAGCACATAAAGGGCACATTAGTTAAAATGCAAAAATATTCAACATCAAAGAGGAGAAAAACCTGGATGATTAATTAAGTCCCCAAAAGGGTATGCATCCATGATTTGATGAGAACTTGCACAGATACAAGAAATTACCTGCCCCGAGGACTGCGGCTTCTCGATCTGTACCTTGACCGAGGAGATCTCTCACTTATCTTTCCTTTGTGTCTAGGAAAATAAAAAGATTATATAAAGATAATATGCGATTCTGAAATAGATTCAATGTAAATCTGAAACACATTTTCAAACAGAAACTGATCAAGCTAATTTGCTGAGAAAGTCTGCTCAGAATAAATAGATACGAACAAGCAGGACAGGACCCTAAAAAGTCTCTGAATTGATTGATGGTCTTTCGCGATGGCTTGGCATGGTTCAGTTCTAGACCCCCAACAGTTCAATGGTAAAGCTTTCAAATCTAACAACTCCACCCATCAGAACCTAACGAACCTCCAGTGCTTTCATGTTTAAATAAAACAGATTACTTTTAAGTTTTATTCACATGTCAACCAGTGTACCCAGAACAAAGAAACAGCTTCTGCCTCTGAAACAGATTCATCACCTTAGGAATCTAATATCCATTGAAAATTGAAATCTTCCATTCCACTTAACAGATTTAATTACAGTATGTTGGTGGAAGTTTGATGACGCAAGATATACACCAGTGACATTAATTTACTGATTAAAAAAGCTCTAGTACTCACATCCTCTCGGCATTCGGCCCATATTTCGCAAACTGAACTTGTATCTCCCGGCCATCAACCAATTTTCCTGAAAATGATGAAATCGAAATATAGAAATGGCAATTAACAACTAAACAAACGACACTGAGAGAATAATTAAGGCACGCAATCATACCATCAAGCCTTTCAACAGCCTTCTGCGCCTCATCATCATACCTATACCGTACGAAGGCAAAACCACGCGACTCACCAGTCCTAAATACCAAGAAGAGTCAATACACCCTACAGCACTATTGTAACTGAAAAAAAAATGTGCGAATCATGAATAGAGTTTGAAAAGGGGAGGACTTTAAAGGAGTTAGAGAAACAAAACCTTCGGTCCCTGGGGATGAAGATGTCGACAACCTTCCCATACTTATCGAAGTAAGGAAAGAGATCATCAGCCGTCGTACCTGAGTTATATCATCATCAAGGAAAAACCATTGGTATCCCAACAATGCAAAAGCAACTGATAAAGGTTAAAGGTTAAAGGAAGATAAAGAAGCGGACTTACGGAAGGAAATGTTGAGAACAAGAAGGGAGAAGGTGTCTGCGATGTCCGGCGGGCCCGATCTTCCGAAGTGAGACATTGTCTCTGGATTGAGGGTTAGCGCTAGGGTTTATCTGTCCTGAAGAAGATATGCCGAAGAGGATTTTTTTTTTTTTTTTTCTCGCGGTGGTCTTAGGTAGGGCCGGTTATTGTGAGAATATGGTTCGAATACCACTACTGCTATATCCATACTACATTTTTTTTCACTTAAATCATAACCATAACCATAACTATTGCGGTTATGATTCTTCATACCATAATCATAATCATGGTTTTTAACCACTGTTAAACCATTTAACCATAATCATTCAAACTAATACAACACCGTCGTTCATACGAAAAATCCAAATAAATCATATATACATTGTTTCGTATACGAAATCCAAATTAAACATAACCATGTTCACTTAATTAAGAAAAAACATTTTTTTTTTATCATTTTAGGGTTAGCGCAACTAATTGCAAAATATGTGAACTGATGCCGTCTGAATAAGAGTCTGAGAGATTGAGATTAAGTTCTATATTAGGTTTCAAATAGAATAAGTGCAATATATTGAATGGATGAAAAATAAATGGTTTAAATTGAATGCATATTATAACATTTGATTATTATTATATAAATATTAGTAATGTTACCAATATATATATAATATTAGTGTGATAGTTATAACCACGATTATAGATTCAATACCATAACCGTAGCATGCTTGCTGATTGAACCCCTGACCTCTGGTTAAGGGATGAAACGCTGAACCACCACAACATTGTTACATGGCTGAAGAGGAGGACCTTTTTGAAGAATTATAGGACTAGCGCAAAATGAGATCCTTTTTATTTCAAAAAGAATTATTAAAGTTGTGTGGCCAAATATATAATATATATAACACGATTTAGTGGTCAAGAATGCTTATTCTGAGGTCTCAAGTTCGAAACCACTCAAAGCGTCACCTGCATTAACCTCTCCGTAGGTCGAAAAAAACTTGTATTATGGTAGCGGATGTCCTATCTCGAATAATCATACAAGAGGGTGGACTTTGGAGAACTAAGGGTATCGTGTTAAAAGAGATGCCGGTTCATACAGCATCTCTTTTTTCCGATGACCGACTATTTTTCATGAAGGCTCCCCCAGAATGTGTGACTCACAAAATATTACACCGTCTCTGGACAAGCAATTAATATGGAGAAATTCTTATATACCTCAGCTGCAACATGTGGCAGCTGAGGTGTTAGCACTTAGCCATCCACAATGTGACATGTGGCAAAAATTTCTTCATTTATAGCCACATGTCATATGCTGAATGGCTAAGTGCCAACACCTCAGCTGCCACATGTTGCAACTGAGGTAGGGAAGAATTTCTCATTAATATGAGCAAATCAACCCCTCTCTTCTTAGGTTGGAACGTCCATGAGGCAACCAGGATATCTTGAAGATTAGTGTAGAGTGACGATATCTAGGCAAGTATCTTAGATTTCCTACAATATGGGGCATTGGAAAATGATTTTCTTTTTTTTTTTGGCGAGGCATTGGATTTTTTGAAGGAATGAATCGTCAACAAGTTCAGTGGAATGAGAGTGAGTTGTAATACATTGGTTAGATTAAAGAATTAGAACACTATATAAGGTTAGTAATTGATCTTAGTATAGAGCCTCAGTGGGCTTATGTAGTGAATCTGAGCTCACTCCCAGCTCGGTCTGGGAAGCCTGAGATGGCCCAAAGTGATGAATTCTAGTAAGGGCGACGACATGTAATACATGCTTTGAATTTGGCTCCGGCTCGGTGCATGGCGTAACATATCTTAGATTAAGCACTTCTAAATGAAGGAATTTTTCCCCCCAAACACAAGATAGTTGAGCTTGATATAATTCAATTGGACATTATAATGGAAAATTATTCCTAGCTCGGCAAGTGAAAATTATTCGAAGTGCTTAGTATTCGAAGTGAAAATTATAATGTACCCTAAAAAGTACAATGTTTTTTGAGCCGACTTCAATTGAGGTCGCATCAACTACTGACCACCTATCCCCACACTTTTCTCCATGTATATATATTACAAAAATTACTTGTACAATTTTGAGTTGGAAGCATTATATGATTAATGGCCTTCTCAAAGTGGCATTCTCAGCAGAGTCCAAAGCTCATTCGCCCTCACAAACCAGTTACCATTTTTGGCCAAATGAAGAATGCTGGCGCTTACTACTTATCTAAGATGGATCCTCATGTACGAGTTTTTGACCGATGTAGGTCGATATAAACAACCAAAATACACACATAGGCCACACATACAATTAAATACAAATCTAGACCTAGCCGACCTTGAAATCTCGGCGAAGTATGCATGCAGCTTCACCGAGATATTACATCTCGACTTAAGTTACCTGGCTGATTCACCGAGATATGAAATGCCAAAGTGTTCACATCATGGGTGGTTCACCGAGATTTAATATCTCGGTGAACCGGCCAGTAACTTTGCCGAGATGTAATATCTCGGCAAAGTTGCATGCATACTTCGCCGAGATTTCATAGATCGGCTAGACCTTGATTTGTATTTAATTGTTGTCTAGTTTATATGTGTATTTGGTTGTTTATATAGACCTACATCAGTCAAAAACTTCCTCATGGACCCTAAAAAAGGAGGATTGCAAACTGCTTACCATTATTGGGTCTGGCATGGTAAGTCGACTCTTCTCCATACACTCTACAAAAACAAAGAATAATATCACCAGGATCCTCATATGAACAGATAGGAGGTGGTCCCTCTGCTAAGAAAGCATACTGCACATCATCCATCAATTTTTCAGCAAGTAATCCACAGTAAAGAGGAATTAAAGAGCCCCTGTAAATGCAATTTGACATGTCAGTTTTACCTTACAAATATACAACAAACATAAGGTACATGACACAAATACATGTCCCCAAATGCAGCAGCAGCACTCTTGCCTATGAAGGCTAGTGTAGTATCAATAGCAGACCTGTAATTCTCTTTTAAGTTTTCAGAGCCTTCACTCAACTACTAGTGTTTCTCAAAGCCTCGGCACGATCACGATAAGCTTACCACAGCGTTGGTCTTGGGGGATACAGGTTCATTACCGGGCATTGCAGTTTGGTCTTTTGGACGGTGAAACAATAGATGTGCTACTGACCGATCTATCGGGTTAGTGTCAGTTTCCATATCCATAAATGCATTGCACCTAATAACACAACAACGACAACAAAGTTCAATCTCCCTTCAGCATTGGGCTAGTCCAGTACACATGCTTATCAATTCTCTTTGCACTTCTGTTATAAGCCTAAACACATTGCGGCCCTTGATTTATGTTTGATGAATATCAAGCCAGATAACCAGGTACACATAAAGGTCTTTCTTATGTTGGCTTTTTAAGGGGTCATGTTAAATCTCTATCTAATAGCCATGTTATAAGGTTGAGTAATCGAGCTATTGGATTTAAAATAGGGTTATTACAGTTATTTTTTACTTGTACATTCAATATTGTTGGGTTTATTCTTTGAATCCAATTGCTCAAACTCTAGAACCCTATATTACTTCATGTTATTTTAGCCAACCCATTCTGCTAGTTTATTTTAACGCCCCAAGAGAATATTAGATAACAAAGTTAACCAAATGCAGAATTTCTTACTTGTTCGAATCATCTAGTATTATATCTCCATCTTGAGCTTCTTCATTGTTACAGGCAATGTTTGGAGTCAGACAGTTGTGCCTTTGCTCTGCGCTCCTGGCCAATCGATACAGGCTATCCCTTATACAAAGCTTTGTCTTAATGTCCAGCTGATACAGGAAAAACGACAAACTAAGACTCCAAATTAAACATGTCCAAAACAAAAATTCAAAAGAAGTGTCTAACAAAATAAAGTTACGCTCTCTAGTCCCTCGTACCAGAAAACGGTGTAATGCATATCCATGGAAAAGTATTGCAAATTCTGATGCAACTGTCTACTCGGATACTCTACACTCCTAGATGAGCTTCTAAGAGAATTTTATCATAAGGAGGTGCTTGATTTTGTATCAAGAACACAGCAACAAGCAGTATGCCATTCAGAACCGGGCACTCTCCGAAGGCAAAATAAATCAAAAGAGCAATGCATTGTCACAAAAGAAAACCACTAAGAAATATGAGTATAAGTAATAAGGAAAAGGGAAAAAGCATGTGCATACAAGTAACTAAGTAAGAGCAATATCACCACTCGTCAGATTAAGCTTTTGCTCAGATATGGACCAATCTCAAGTTTTTAGGGGCTGAATAAGGGACTCTTACTTTCCTTATGAGCTGCCCATTTACATCGACAGATATAGACACATCCAGGTAATACTAGCTATCAAACCATGACATCCAATGCTCGCGCGTCCCATATGCCCAGACAACGCACAAAGGACAGTCTGACACCCTGCACGCACCGTACAGTCAGCAACTCCTGCTCAGGGCCTCATACGTAACCATTCAACAATACTCCCTCTTAACTAAATTTAGGGTCCAGTTTCAGCTTCTCCAGCACTTTTTACCAACTACTACATAGATAACTCTTAATGATTAGATAATGAGTGTTCTATATTATGCCACCTCACCAAGTCTGAAGTTAGAATTAACACTCTTCTGCACTGTGAAAATATGATACTCCAGTCAATGGTATCAACTGGCAACTAACATCGGATAGCAAATATCGAACTTGAGCTTGGACCAGAAAAAATATATTATAAAGGAACAGCTGGACCCTCCTGCTATTTGATCAATGAACAAATTAGCATGTCTGATATCAACAAGCATTCACATTCTACAGACTTCAGATTTTTTACTGCCACGTAGAAAAAATATAAATACGATCTCTTTTTCAAAACTGTGTTTCTGTTTATTTTACTATTAATATTATATTATTTTGAAAAGTATCACAAGCTAGAAAAATATAATTACGATCTCTTTTTCAATTCTGCATTTCTGTTTATTTTACTATTAACATTATGTTATTTTGAAAAGACTCACAAGCTACCGAACAATAGCAATTCAAGCATGATTAAGTAAGCAAGTTGAATAAGCTACCTTAGGGCTCCCTAACCCAGAATGCTCATAAACACCACTCCTGTTGTAAGCACAAAATCTCAAGATATGAAGTAAAGGATAACGTATACCTTATCCATTACTTGCTGCAGCTGACGAAAACTAGTCGCCTCTAGTGAAATCTCATCCACCATTGAACTCATGCTGGAGGTCTCCTGTGCTAGAGAATTGTCCAACCCCGTTGCTACTCCGGCACTGAGTCCAGCTTCACTGTCATTAACACTTCGATGCATTCTCTTAAGTACAGCAACTGGATCTGATATTGCGGCTGGACTTGTTGCATCCAAATGATTAAGGCCTCCAGCTTTGGATGACTGCAGTTGGTGGTGGTTATATGCTCTTACTGTTCCATCATTTTTTCCACTAGGAACCTCGAAGGAGTTCCCATGGGGATCTGTGCTCCATGCCTGGTTTGATGCAGGAGAAGAGTCTTTTAGTCTAGGAGACAGATGGCTGTCATTTACACACTTGATGCTGGGTAAAGACGGGCATTCTGAGACTTGGCTAACTTGATGTTGGTAGTCCACAGCTATAAAGTTAGGGATCTGCAATTATATCAACAGATTAGAACATCAATTTGGGTTTGCTGCATACCTCTAAACGAAGCATTAACCTGAACGGATAAGTCGGTATGCGAGTCTTTGCCATCCAAGACGGGTTTGGAGAAACTACAACGTTGCAAAGAAGCTGCATTTTCCAGGTATTCCTCTTTCTTCTTCCCTTTGAATTGGTTTGGAAGCTTGGTCTGGTTTGTTGGTAAATTCATCTATCATTTAACAAACCCGGAGACTAAGTTATTATCAAAGAGAAGCATGAAGGATAGTAAAGAATCAAAGGACTTTTGGTCCTTTAGCATAGTTGATTTCGATCTGCTTATGCTCTCTAGCTACAATATACATCACATATGACCCCAACAACCTAGCAACTGGCAGAAACAAAGGAAGAAAACAATTAACCTTAAGTTCTTAACATACAATTCCTAGGTTGAGTTGAAACTTCAGAGCACAGACTCTCACCGGAAAAAAAAAAATGTTGGCTAATATTTCGAATTCTCAGTTGGTATATTTGGTCTTTTTGTTACTTCTATATGAACAGTAAGGACTATCTGACTCAATCTAGAACTCATGGCCAAAACAAAACCTATGTCTCATACAAACTTAGCTTGAAATGATGAAGGCCATAAACAACTGAAGAATCTTTCCTAGAGATTATTAATAGGTTACAGATTTTTCACCTGATAAGAAGAAAAAACAGAATAACCATCTGATGATTAAAAAAGAAACATTATTATTTGCCCATCAAGCAACTACACCGCTACTGATCAATCCAGCATAAACTTCCATGGGACAGCTTATGTAACAGCTAATAAACATTCTAGGTGAGGTTTACCTGCCCAAAGGACCATATTTTAGTGAACCAACAAGTATGTTCCCATAAGTTTCCGTGAAACAAAAAGAACAAACTTTGTTTGCTTCATACTTTCTCCACTGTCTACACTCATATTGGTTTATATTCATTTCATTCGCTAGTTATTCTTTGTACCCTCAATGATAAGTAGGACTGAGTGCCATAGATCATAAAATAAAAATAATAAAAAGGTTGAGCTTAAACACTGAACAAGTTACAACCTCTTCTTGGGGCACTGGGTCTTCCATACTTTCAGATTTCATCTCTGATCCACTGACAAGTTGCACATTCTCTGCTGATGTAGCTTCTCCAATACAAGTAGAATGTGACCTTAAACTGTCATAGGAACCTATAAAATTCTTCCTGGATTCGTCGGGTGAATTATCATCTCTTTGTGGTCCATAGTCTCTGTGATTTTCCAAGTCACTTCTCAACAAGGTTGACCCTGAACATGGGATCTTGAAACTTGACCTAAGAGCATTTTCGGATCCTTCAATGGCAGTAGATGGTGAAAACCAGCCTAAATCAGCGTCATTGCTAAGACTTCCTAGCCCAAATGTTGAATCACAACCTCTGCAAAAAATATAGTTCGGGCAAAATATGATTATACTAACAATAATAAGAATTAAATATAGCATATCTAAGAACTACCTAAACATCTTGTCAACATCCTCGAAGTTTCCAATATCCGGCCATCCATAGTACAGATCACTGCTTTCTTTGTCCCCGTTATCAAAAAAGTTTAGACTGCTCTCCGATTGAGAGATCTGACTAAGGTGATAATCATATAAGTTATTATCAACAGACATAGACGGGTCTCCCATGATAGAATCTCTGGCACATGGCTCACTGCTAGTACCACTCATAAAACAATTATCGGTTAATGTTGAATCATTGGACACCATGCCTGTATCTTCTTTCACTGTATCACCTTGTGCGTCATCAGATGCACAACACCATTGACCCTGGATCGGCATTTTGTCCCTCTTCGTTAAGATCTGTGAGCTTGCGTCTCTTTTTCCCAGAACAATGAAATTTTTTGCACAATCAGCGTTACTTGTAGGATCTACTTCAACTCTAAGTTTCTTATGGCTACCACTTTGAATGGTACACTTATCTCCAGTATCATCAGCAGGTTGGGGTACTATATGATCGTCGATTTCGTTGAATTCGTCCCACACATTGTCCTGAAGCTGTGAAAATAGAAATTTAACACTCAGAAACAGTATACTTCTCTTGAGCTATTGAAAGAACACCCCCTAATTTATGCAGTGAGAATCATACATTTAAAGAGTTTAGGTCTGCCACCATAAGGATGGCTATCCAAATTATATACTGAACATGGTATTTTTCCATTAACATGGGCTTAACCTAATCCTGCTCATCATTTATGCTAGGATTAAGAACCTATGAATGGTCTGAACTATCACCCATGTTAACGGGAGAGGTCTGAAATTTAAAAAAATTAATAACGGAGGTCTGAAATTTCAGTTTTGTTGATAACAGCGGTATCCGTTAGTTTTTTCCGTTAAAACTAACGGAAGTTGGTCACATGCTTGGCATGTGACCGGAAATAAAATAAATTTTCAAAAATACCCTTCTATCAAGTGTGCCCCTCACATGCTTGAAGTGAAAAGACCAAAATGCCCTTGAAGCCACCACGGCTCCACCAACCGTACTCCGGCGACGACCAACCGTACTCCGGCGACCACCACCGTACTCCGGCGACCACCACCGTACTCCGGCGAGCACCACCAAGGCTCCGATTGGGCCCAAATCGGAGCCACCGGTCCCGATTGGGCTCCGATCGGAGCCACCGGCCCCGATTGGGCTCCGATCGGAGCCACCGGCCTCGATTGGGCTCCGATCGGAGCCACCGGCCCCAATTTGGCTCCGATCGAAGCTTTTCGGCTCCGATCGGAGCTTTTTTGGCTCCGATCGGAGTTTTTTTGCTGAGGTGGTGGTCGGAGCCGGGTCGCCGGAGCCGAGGTGGTGGTCGCCGGAGTCGGGTGGTGGTGTCCGTAGTCGGGTGGTGGTGACCGGAGTCGGGTAGTTTTAATTTGACTTTAGGGGTAAAATTGTCATTTCACATTTTCTTAAATAAAATATTAAATAAAATAAAATATTAAAGGGGCAAAAATGTCATTTCACACAATTCTGTTAAATTTAACCCTAAAAATGGACGGAAAACTTCAAATCAACAAAATTAAAATTTCAGACCTACGTTATTAACTTTTTAAATTTCAGACATCTCCCGTTAACATGGGTGATAGTTCAGACCTTTCATAGGTTCTTAACCATTTATGCTATCCACAACTAGTATGAGTCCGAGTCTAAACCTAGAAGAATCTAAAGGGTTTATAGACATTGACCAATTAAAAGGTCAACCCTATAAAGTGTTGTGGCACAATAGGCAGGTCTCAGCCATTCTAATGTTGCCCAAAAAAATTTGTGGTACAACTTAAATTCAACCGATAAAATGAGGTAAAACTGAATAGTGAACTTAAGAGTGATCCATCTCTGGTGACATATAACCTAGATAATAGGTAACAGTGACGATTACAATTAATAAACCATGAGCAGCATGTTCTGTTGTTAAAAACTTAAAACACCCATGGACACGCAAGGAACATGGTTCCTCATATCCCAACCAAACACTTAAATTGTTGGTATTGGTATTAAGGATGTTACTCCCATAACTACATGCCTAAAATAGTTGAGCCATAACTACTTGCTATCTATGGGAGTAACATCCTAAATAGTAGGGTGTTAAACATTTATACATGCAGACACTTATAGCTCTTTCCTATTTTCCAATGTGATACAACTTCTTCCGACCCGCCATCATGTGCAACCCGACTCATAACACCTGCCCTCACGTTGCAAGGTGTCCTTTAACCTGATTGACCCTTTGCACTCAAAGCTAAACTCAAGCCTCAGTATGTGGCGAGTCTCCTCCCAGTAACTGTAAACCAGCCTGTTTGCATGTAAGTATTGCCATGGACCTAGAAGAAACTTGGACCCATACCCAACCAAAAAGCTAAGCTATTAGGCGGTGAAACCCCTTTCTTTTTACAATCGTGTTAACTGTCATTCTTTTCTCATTACAATATGGGACAACTCATGTCTCGCCGACAGACAAGTGTAACATTAGGATACAATATTAGGTTCCTTGAGGAAAGAGAAAGCTCATGGAGTATGACTAGACAAAAGAGCCTCACTAAGCTAGTGGGCTGCAACCAGGAACTAGCACTTTGAAACCAGTTGAAAAGAGACGCTTCTTAATAGCACACATCAACTTCCAGACTCTACTCAGATGACTTTACAATAAAAGTAATTGGAGTGTCATAAGATGGAGCACATTTAAAGAAGATAATAGACTTGCTCACCTCGTATAAGCATAAGTTTGACATTCCTGAAAGATCCTTTATCCACCACTGAACACGCCGCTTACCATTGACATATTAAATGTCATGTTTATTGGGTTCAAGACCTGCATTATGAAATATAATAAATACATAAAGTATATCAAAAAACAAAACACTAATCACATAAGGGACAACTACCCACGAGATATCTTTTTTTTTTCCTCTCTGAAGTCCAAAGAATTAGTACATATTCCACGGACTAGCAGAAACAAATATAAGCACTACTAGAAACACTGTTGTAATGTTTAAAAACAAAAGGAAGAAGCAATAATAACATTCACACGGTGTCACAAATTGCTAATCAAAGGTAAAGGTAGCTAGAAATTTCACAAATAAACCACAAAATGTGCACTGATATAGCCGTCTGTAAACGTACGATTATCTATCATACCTTACGCATTATTGAGATTTACTAAAATCTGAAGATTACTCTTTTTCTCCATGTAACAAAATTGATGTGGCAATACCTCCATGGGCAACCTCATGGAAAATATGAATGACCACTGCATCTACGCATTTCTGATGACTTGATCTCATACAAGCAAATGCAGTGCTTGCTATAGAATTTGATGGTGCAAGATGAGCATGAGATGGGTTAAATCTAAGTAACATAGAACTAATCACTGCCACTACTATAGCATTGTTTTATGTTTACAACCCATGTTAGGATAAAGTGATTGAAGGAAACAATATATACCATACCAAAGCAAAGCAAATTTCACAGAATACAGTGCAGACTGGAACAACTGCTCCAGCTAAAGTAGCATTAAAGTTGTCCAGCCACGGATGATCTCAATTGAACTAGAAAAGGAACCTGATGAGAGCAAACACCATCAAATTTCTAGAGTAAACTATCGTCTTCAAAGTTCAAATTCACGTATTTAACTGTATCAGCTTTCCTAGATAATAAAGATCAAAATAACATGCCATAAACCCCCAGTGAAAAAAATAAATAAAAAAATAAAAAAACCCATAACAATCATCAGGAAAGATTTCAAGACTCAGTAGTTGGATCAAGTTACCATCATAGAGAGCCAACATTAACATAAGCGTAAAGTAAACTCATCCATACGATTCTAATAACAGTAACCCAGTCCTCTTGATAAAGAAGACAATAATAGCATATAATTATATCACAATTTATTGTATAAGAACTTTTGTGCCTATATCTTTTCCATTCAACAAACATAAATTATATGTTGAATATATACCTAAAATAAGACCAACTAATAGCTACTTCTCAATCTGAAAACTTATATTACATGCAACCCTAGCTTAAAGTAATGATAATTATCCAAAACACTACACATAAATTATTCGCTATAATTATCCATTTAAGACATCAAACAAAGTAGCACAAGCAATTTACGAAGAGAACTTTCAGCTGGGCAACAAATTTACCATCTGATATCCTTTTAACCAAATCTGACTAATATTAGCATGGTCATTCAATAACTAATTGAATGGAACTATCAATCATCAATACCCAAAACTCGACTCTAGAGGCAGTCAAACTCAATAAATTGAATGGATCTACAACCGAACTTCACATCTTCAAGAAGAGATAAAAGCAATAAGCCGTACTGATTTCAGCCAAACTGAAAGCAAAAAAAAACCGCCCGTATTGACAACTCCAGCACTGTAGAAACATGGATCTGCAGTTCAAACTCACCTCAGAATTATTGCCAGCAGATACTGGATCAAAATGAATAGCTTCAGAGGATGGACTTAGCCGAAGAAAATCAGCTACGACTCCCAGCCAACAGAATACGGTACGCCTGGAAGGGAAAACCCTAATCACTCCTGCTTAACAATCTTCAAGTTCTGGGAGCTTCGAGAGTTCAATCGAGCCAAATCCTTCACACAGAGAGAGAGAGAGAAAAAAGCATTTTTATTTATTTATTTATTTTTCTGTTCTTTGTGCGTTAAACAAAGGGAGTCGCGCAGCAACTGCCACGTGGCGTGGAGATGAATGCGAACCTATATGTGGTATCAGAATTTGTGGACGAGAGCAAGCCGAGAGATCCGATCAGTAACGAGTGTATCATTGGTCCACGTCCACGACGGCAGCTTCACCCCTGACACCTGTCTGGACACTTGCCTTGTAGATTTCCAACCACTTTCTTTATAGGCAGGCGGCTGTGGGTCCACAAGCCACTCCACTTGCTATATATATAATATAATAATGTTACTATTATTAGAGTGCCGCAAATTTTATATAATTTTTATTTTTTAAAGTTGGCACAAATAATTAAAATTATATACACTTTAGCAATAAATATAGCTAAAATATATATAAATAATATTTGATATCTAATAGTTTTTTTAAATATATTTTATTAGTATTAATTTTGTAAATAATTAATCTTGGACAAGCACAATTTCGCACTTTAAAATGCACTAAATTTATTAAAAAAATTATTGTAATTAAATAAATATGAAATATAACGTAATAAGTGTTTCAACAATCTGCCATCTGCTTATTTGTTTGGTATTTTTTTACCTGACATATATCACGCCGTATGGATGGCTAAGAGATACTAATCAGATCTAAGACAACATTACCTGCCGTCAACTTAGAATTAAAAATCATGTTGTGTTTAGATATTCAGTTCGGTTTGGTCAAGCGTGTTTTGTGCATAACACGATTGACGAAACTGTTAAATCATGGGAGGTGATCGCCCATGTTTAAACTCATTTGCATAACTCAAGGGTGGAGTTGCGCGAAATTGACTTACGAAGACCGTGATCAGCGCGGGCCTCAATATTAAAATCACGTTTTCGTATTTCTACATTTTATGTGTAATTTCGGAGTAGTTAATATCTTGCACGATAATTTGATATAATTATATATAAGAACTCAAAATTTGACTATTTACATTTTAGTCCCTGAAGTTTAAAAATTGCAAGTTGATCTTCTACTTTTGTGTTTTGAAGTTTTGACCCTAATATTTGCCAACAAGGTCGTGGATCAAGCTTAAACAAAATGTTTGCGAGACTTCGTGGTCATTAGCCGACTTGTTTTGTTTATGAACGTGTCAAGACGAATGATCTCGGTTATCGAAAACGTTAGTACAGAGAGTACCCTCACTACTTCAATCAATTACCGCATATTCGGTTCAACATTCGCTGCTTTAGTATGTGATCTGTAAGAGCATCCACAATGCAAGATAAAAATGAAGGACAACTCCTCCATGTGGCAAGATGGGTTGTCCATTTGCATAAGATGGGATGTCAATTTGCATTGGAGATGGACAAATTTTTTTGTCCAATCCCTCCAATGAGGGATTCACTCTCTCACATCTCATCATTAATTTTGTGAGAGAATATAGTAGAAAAATTGTTAATTTTATTATTATTTAAAAGAATATATAGGTCCAAGTTGGTAGACACTATTGAAGTAGTAATAGACAACCTCAAGACACTTTTTTTTATTTTATTATATATTGATTATGTGGCACTTATGTGGCATAAAGTGTGATAGAAGTTAGGGTTGTGCATTGTGAATGTTAAAAGTGAATGAAAAGATAGGGTAATCAAGGAAGAATTTTTGGGAACACAAGTTTGAATGATTGTTATGATTTATGAACACTTACGCGGCGGTCTAACGCACAAGACGAACATTTGAGAATCACAGATAACTAAGGACACATGCAGTTTAAAATAAATATTCAACAATCGAGGAATATTGGCACAAAAAGTTCTACAAGTGATGAATAATGTTCCGGAGGTGTTGTAACACTCTTATAACTGATAAAAAGCACGAGCATACAGTGTTCGTCAGTAGTATAACTAACCTCATACGATAGAAGCCGAAGAAATATACATATGTAGATCTATATTAACATGAGCTCTTCCAAGTTGTTAGCATATGGACTTTTGGCGCACTTTATGGGAGTCCATTATAAGAGCAGAAATCTATAATACTTAATTGAGGAAATTACTTGCAGTAATTGATGTATTTAATGAAGTACTAGTGATTAATGACCTCTTGGGCCAGCCTATTAACAATTATAACATCATTTAATTGACTTAGAAATTCATTGCATGTATTAACTTCAGTCCCCAGTCGAAGTAGAACAGTTTATCTCCTGCGTTACGCCCCATGGATTATATCAAGGTAAAACAAACCGAGTAAAACAGTTGTTTATCTCCTGCTTTACGCCGTGGTCTATTGTAAATGTACGGATTCATAAATAATAGTGTTTCCAGTGAAGAAGAAACAAAAAGAAATGCTTAGACTAGAAGATCCACGCATCGAACTTAGATCTCTATGTCGGACAACTCTATACCTATCTTTTAACTTACCCGACAAGAGCAGCTACTCAGCAGGCAGATATCAAAGCAAACTGCTTTATTAGTGCTACTGGCAGCTCGACCCGAACAGGAGCGGCGGCAGCAGCAGCAGCAACAGCAAGTAATTGGGATTCTAATGTCCCTCAACTCACTACATAAACAACACAAGTTACTATCCTCAGAGGTGGCCAATACTATGATGTTAGAAAACAAACCAAAAAAACAAGCTCATGAATGACATCAACAAACCCTAAAAATAATATGTTACCATGCCATCATTTATATGTGTTCCAGCTGACAGGCACAATCAGCAGCTACAATTATTCATCATCAGATTTTCTAGGCAAGGCCAGTTCTTTGTCCAGAATCAGCTACGGACCTAACCCCATCTCATTTGAACCAAACAGCAGTCCTTATCATATTTCTATTAGTAAAGACCAACTAGCAGTTGCTCAAGGACAATAGTCAAAAGGATTGGATATAAGAGGCATAGATCTTACCAGGGAGGAATTCAATTCAACACCTACATTTCAGGTCCTGATATCTACAGCTCGCTAAAACAGGCACTTTATCTACGAACAACCCACCAAGATCATCATCAACGACTTACATAGACCACCAACAGCTACTATATCAACACATCAGGTCCAATCAATCTCCACACGAACATAACCATATAATGTTGTAAATCGTTCAGGAGCAATTGGATCCCTATGTAAATTTCAAACATAAAGACCATCAAGTAATTATATGTAAAGCACTTGATGTAGAAGCAACTTAATAAGATGGACAATCAACTTACGAATCATATGGAGAGAAAGAGAGTTATGCTAGATGAGAACCCAAAAACTCAGTGTTTAAGATGACATCATAAAGATTTTGAGGTTCTAACAGGAACAAGAGCCAGCAAAAGTAACTGATCCTACCAAATGCAGCATTAAAGTTCAACCAGCAACAACCCACGACTTAGCTAGGTTCAAAATAGTGAATCTGGAAAGATGAATACAACCCCCAAGATGCTCCCATGTAATCATTCACTCCTGGATCCAGGAAAAAAAACCAAAAACAAAATAAAGTAAATATGTTACAAGCACATAGGGTTAACCTTGGCATACAAGTCAAACCATCCAAGATCAATAACTCACATCATTATCAGAATTTCATGAAGATGGGCTACGAGAATCAGCAGGTCGACCACGAGGGGAAACACTTCGAACAGGAGATGGTCCATCAATGCTGCTGCGTCTATATGGGCTTTCATCTTTAGGGGAAGGGCTCCTTGGAGATGCACTCCTGCGAGGAGATGCACTCCTGCGAGGAGATGGACTCCTACGTGGAGATGGACTCCTACGTGGAGATCGACTCCCGCGTGGAGGTCGACTCCCACGTGGAGGTGGACTCCTACGAGGGCTGCGGCTATGCCGAGGAGAGACGCTGCTTACAAATGCACCAAAGAATAAACAGTAATGTGGAACAAACTATGAAACCAAACAAAGTGAATGTTGCATCCAAATAAAAAACCTGTTCAATGATCGACTTCGACTCCGGCGCTCATCATCATAACGGCCTCTACCTCGGCCTTTTGAGTAATCAGGACTTGCACTACGACTCCTGCTGCGCCTGCGATCATCTTTGTCCCTCCCACGGTACCTGTCTCGATCTCGGCTTCTACTGCGACTCCTCTTCCTTGAATCCCTTTCCCGATAGTCATCTCGATGCCTGGATAGTCATTGTTTTTTAATAAGTTACTTTAATTATTGGATGAAAAAGTTACTTAAGTCATTGTTTTCTTTAAAAAAAAATCAAATTGTACCTGATTGTTTGGATAATTAAGAGACCAGCTAAAGCATCTTCAAATTATTTCAAATAATCAAATCTAAATGTTGGGATGACTTATCAATTATCATTGAATTGAAAAACATAAAATCCTACAATCAATTCAATTTGCAGATACTCAGACTTATAATATATCAATTTAAACTCGCATCCAATAGCCACACCTCAACACCCACATACATGGTGCCATGTCTAGCAGACACGGAATATTATCTAAGAGTCTGGTTTTCCTTGGTAAAAGATGACTGCATCCATGTATTTGTGCAACCATGGAGATTAATGAAGACTGCTAAACTCCAGAAATTAAAGTTGCAGGTTATCTCTTCTTATGCAGGATGGAACTCCACTCAGTTTATAACAGGTGAAGATAGAGCTAGCACAGAAATAAAAGTCAATCATTATAATTAGAAGGTTTTGCTCACCTCCTTCGAGGACTACGGCTGCGTGATCTATGCCTTGGTTTTGGATCTGGTTCAACTACCCTACCTTTGTTTCTGAAGGAAAAAAAAAAGTTTCATTTGCATAAGAACTGAATGATAAGATGGGGACATTAGTAATGTAATGTACTCAGAGGGACATCCAAACATAGGCTTAATTCACATGGAATGGGGGTAGCCTTCCTATCATGAGATAAATGAGTCTAATACATCAAAGGCATTTAAAGCCAAGATAACATTCAAAAGGAAACTAAGCCAAGATACTTAGTGGCAATAAAAGATTCGCCCATACATGCATCAAGGGAGCTGCAACAAATCAATATAGGCATTAAGCACTCAAACCATCATCAAGAGCACAAATAACTAAACCAATCATCTAGCCAAGTAGAAAAAAGATGGATTGACTCTTCAAGAATGCACAAAGACTTCCGAGACAAGAAAAGTGCAATATATATATATATATATATATATATATATATATATATATATATATATATATATATATATATATATTGTCTAAAGAAGAAAGAACAACACGAGTGGGACTAATCAGCAAAAGCAGCAAAGATGGTGGCTTCAAATTCAGCAGTAATTAGTAACCAATGTCAATGACTAGATGTAGTACTTACATCCTCTCAGCATTTGGGCCATATTTTGCAAACTGCACCGTTATCTCTCGACCATCAACAACCCTTCCTAGAAAAGCAATGATAAACACCATATTCATTTTCATAAAAGAGAAAGATCGGTGCTACCACACCAGGGAGAGAACACAACTCTAATATTCCTTAGCAAGCAATGATTAAACACTAAAGAAACGGAAAGTGGAAAACAATCATACTATCGAGCTTCTCCACAGCCTTCTGTGCCTCATCAGCATACTTGTATCGGACAAATGCAAAACCTCGTGATTCACCAGACCTAAGCATATGCAGATGAAAAGTTAGCTAATAGGCCCTGGCAAAATACAACACATAAGATAACAATAGCTGAAACAGATATATAGTACAACAAAATAACTTGACCAATGTATTCCTCTTTCATTTAAAAGTCTGATAGCTCCAAATAATTGGTAGTTTAACGGACTCTAATAGCACGAAATTAAGAGATGGTGAGGATAATGACATGATTTTAACGCTCAACAGGTGATGTGTGAGCTTAGCGCTATACAAATTAAAGTCCGGCATAGCAACCCCACAAATCACCACATACCCAACAACCCCCCCCCCCCCCCCCCCCCCTTCTGCAATTCAGGATAAACCCAAAAACAGCTCTAAACAATAGATACTCAACTAACCTTCGATCCCTAGGGATGAAGACGTCTACGACCTTGCCGTACTTATCGAAAAGAGGGAAGAGATCGTCAGCAGTTGTTCCTAAGGAAATCACCGGAAAGTAAGGCTCATTAGACTCATAACAGAGACAACAAACAGAAATCAAAATACAGGCAGAGGTTTGGAAAATCAAACTAAGCATAAGTTAGAGATTACGGAAGGTGATGTTCAGGACAAGTAGAGAATAGGTGTCTGCTATGTCCGGAGGACCAGATCTCCCGAAGTGAGACATCTTGTCCTTCGTTTGCCTGCAACTGAAAGGGTTGGCAGAGGAAGATGGAATGGAGGGGAGGGAGAGCGAAAGGATTAGGTTTAGGGTTTGTGCAAAATGCCTAATCCGCACTTCAGTTTCCAAAGTGGTCCAACAATTTGCAGTGATATGCAATTCGAATAATAGTACAGTTCGGATCGGTTTTTAGCTTATTTTGGTTTTTTTTTTTCCAAGAAAATTCATTAATAACGAAAATAGTCGCTTATATCATGGTGGGATAAATTCCCGATCCTTATTAATTAAATATAAAAGAGAAGGCGGGGTTGTGAAACCCAATTATCAATGCACAACCTCTTTCTGGATTGAACCGCGATCCAGTTTGCACATTCGTTTACTCTCCGAGAAATGACCCGCCATTCGACTTCGGGAATTTGAGAGGCCAGATGAAGAACGTTCTCTACGATAGGGCGCAACTGCCAATAAGTTTGATACGACTCCTTCGTGATGGATAGTATTACTTCTTTAGCGTCCGACTCGATTACTATCTTTGGCCATTGTTCTTGTACAGCAAGTTTCATGGTTGCAAGCACAGCGTGGGCTTCTAGCAGCAAAATACCATATTCCCCTATTCGTCTGTTGAGTCCACCAACATATGCCCAACCGAGTCACGAGCTATTATTCCTATCGCACCCGCCCTTGAAGATGAATCTCACGATGCGTCGCAATTCAGTTTAATGACACATTGCTCCGGTCTCTCCCATGTCGGATTTGGAGTGGGCTCAGCTCTTCCACCACCGGATATATTACTAGCACCCGCTATAGACCAGAACTCTTGATATTCGTTAATAGCTTGAGTGGCTGCTCGTGTTGGATTTGGGCTCTCATTTGCGAACAAATCTTTACATCGCTCTTTCCAAATGGACCAGCAGGTAGCCCCTATGAGTGACCATTTCGCTTCATTCTCGCTCTTTGTTAGCTTATTTTGGTTGGGTACTTAAATTTTTGAGTTTTTT
Organism: Clarkia xantiana subsp. parviflora; assembly: GCA_036873135.1. Classification (NCBI taxonomy): domain Eukaryota; kingdom Viridiplantae; phylum Streptophyta; class Magnoliopsida; order Myrtales; family Onagraceae; genus Clarkia; species Clarkia xantiana. Next base: position 11,236,553 of record JAPTYO010000004.1, read on the forward strand.
ACTAATATATTCCTATATGAACAACCAAATACAAAGGTTTTTTTTTTTTTTTTTTTTCCGAAACGAGATGTGACATCTCGGTTTGGATTTAAAAACCCTAACCGATATGTCACATCTCGGTTTGACCTATTTTGTAATTAATTTTTTTTCAAAACCGAGATGTGACATCTCGGTTTGGATTTAAAAACTCTAACCGAGATGTGACATCTCGGTTTGACCTATTTTTGTAATTAATTGTTCAAGTGGTCTATATTTGTATTTGGTTGTTCGTATATGCATATATTAGTCAAAAACTCTAAAATTTCGGTCCGGTATTTTTCTTTAAAAAAATCAGACCAAAATTGTTTGAGGAAAAATAAACCGTCCATTAGTAATACGGTTTTCGGTTCGGTTTAAACCAAAAATCCAATATTAGCAATTACCATTATAAATTATTGTTATTTTCATGAACTATATCGAATCAAAATGAAAAATTAATTCCATTATTATGATTAAATAAATTACAAAATAAAAGTAGAAAAAAATAATCTTCATATGTGTTTCTTTTACAATTTATACTAACCTAATTAATTAATATCAACTATTATAATATATATTATATATATTTAATTAGCATATTAGTCGGTTCGGTCTCCACGGTCCTTAAAGCTCAAAATTTGAGCAGGACCGAAATTTCGAACTAGAGCAAAAAAATCCAACCAAAACCAATTAAATATTTCTATTCAGTTTTTTCGATTCGGACCGGTTCGATTTTCACCGATTTTTCGGATCAACCAGATTTTGGTTTCACCCCTATCATATACTTACAGGTAGGGATGGGCAAAAAAACCGGTCCGGCCGGACCGGCCCGGACTTGGATCGGACCGGGCCGTTTGGAACCGGTCCAGACTAGACCGGGTTCAAACAGACCAGGTTTTGCAAGTGGAAACCGAGCCAAAAACCGTTTGTATACTTCTGATGGAACCGGTTTTAAACTGGACCGGACTCGTTTGGACTGATTTTTTTTTTTTACCCTGACTGGTTTTGGATTGGTTTTTTTTTTTTAGTGTAGTTCTATAAATAATAACGGGTCGGACCAATTTCGAACCGGTTCTGGACCGGACCGGTCTGTTTTTTATAAAACAGTCCAGATTTGGTCCAGAAACGGTCCAGATTTTGTTCGTCAACTCTTGGTCAACATCTAATTCAATTTGGACCGGACTACTTAAACCAGCTCCGGTCCGGTCCAGGCCGGACCGGTCCAATGTCCATCCCTATTACAGGCATAATGATTTCACCCTCACCGTTCAATAATAGAACACCATGAGTTTTCCTAGCATGTTTTACAAGCATCATGTACATTTAATATTATGTAGGGTTTACATTTAGGGTAACAGAAAATACAAAAAATAGTACCACCAGCATGATGCTTGTGAAGCATACATATTACAAAGGTCCGAACAATATGTTTTTTAACATGTTTCACAAGTACCAACTTGTGGTAGCTTTAATACTAGGGTACTGAATTGTAACATTTAAAAAACTTTAAAAGTATGATGTTTTTTAATTATACATTTTGTATTTGTATCATAACATTCATAATATCAAATTCCCTCTAGAATTCACTTTTTGGTAATATAAAAATATAAAAAATAGTACTACAAGGATTAAGCTTGTGAAGCATAGTAGAAACGTCTGAACAATAAGTTTTTTCTAGAAATCAGCGTTTTATCTGATAATACTGTTATTAGTTTAAACCTAAATAAACTAATAATGACACGTGAAAAAACTAGTAATTATAAGATCTTAAATATTATATAGTGTTTCATACTATATTAACATTACACAGCTTAACAAACCAAATGATGTAATGTGAGTTTCTGAATTATAAATTCCACTGTAATATAATATTATATCGGGTTGGTCAAATCCCGCCTATCCCTCTCTTATAATTATATATCATTCAAAAATAGATATAATGTAAAATTACAAATGACAATACAAGGTATTTCTTATTTATCAATCTTGTATTATTATCTGGCAATAAAAAAAATCTTGTATTATTATTATTTTTTAAATGGTAAAGTATTTTACTTCTTTTTTTTTTGCGGCTATTAATTATTAATATTTTTTATTCAATATGACTATATTATGTTTATTAATTATATTATTCATTATTATTACTATTTATTTTTTATGTACTCCATCGCCCATTATTTAAAAAGAATATTCTATATGATTTATGTGTAAAATGAGCAAATTCTCTCGTATGACTATTTTATGATCAATAATCTATACTAATCCATGAGCGAGTAGCATGGATCGACATTTAGTATAAACATAATAGAAATCCATTTAATGGATTCAAAATCCAATAATAATTATATATGATATTGTTATAGTGCGTGGAGAGTTGAAAATAATTTATAAATTACGTGGAAAAATTAAGATATAATATATATATATATATATATAATTTTGAAAAGAAAAAACATTTATGTATCTAAGTGGATTAAAATATGCATTTTTTTTTTTGCAGACATATGTGAGTATACTGATAAAACCTGTTATATCACAATAAACACAAGTAGATTAGTCTGATAAAATGGATTTTCACTTATTATTTGAAATATAAGAGATAATCACACACTATTTCAAGGGTTCATAAGTTATTAATTTAGTGAAGTAAACAATAATAATAATAACTATAAAATTGTGAATATTCCTCAAGATATTGGAAACAATTAATGCCTAAAAGGGTCTAACTTATAGATGTAATTTGTTATATCGCTTTGGTTTAATCACAAAAAACTAAACCGGACATTGTGCGTTTTGAAAAATACAAACCGAAGTGTCGAACTTTACTTCTTAATAAAAAGCAAACTAAATTTTAAGCATTATAGCAAAATGCAAACCCTTATTATTTTTCTATTAAAAAGTAAAAATTGAACATATAACATCCAATGATGAATTTTAATCAAAGCAATGTTTGTGATTGTAATGTGTACAATTTCATATAACTTATTAATGAATAAATCAAGTTAGTTTGCGATTTGCTATAAAATCGGAATTTTTTTTTTTTTTGCCAACAATTGGAAGTTGAGTTGTTTTTATCCACAAAAAAAGTTCAGTTCACCCGATCATACCATACAATTCAGTCCAACATGTTAAAAAAAACTATAAAAATAGTCAAACTCTAAAAATCTAAAAAAAAGAAAAGAAAAATTATTAACTTTTATATCGCTCCTCTACGGTAGCGGAAGCCTAATTTTTTTTTAAAAGAACATTCCACTACTGGTGAATAGTTTTCTAATGGGACTATTTCAGTTATTAGTTTACATAATATGAATATGATTGATTATAATTTTTTTGGAATATTATGAATTTTAAATGCATATATTCTTATAATATATATTATTAAAATACATTATTTTCTATCGATAATATTATTTTAATATAAGTTTTCAAATGAGTAAAATTTTACATAAAATGCGATTTTTTTTTTTTTTGTCACTATATATATATAAAACAAGCAGAATAATGCTCTAACAATTTTACCCCGCCGACACAAGTCATGGCACCGTATGATGTCGGTACCGGGGCCAAACCGGTAAACTGAACTTGAAAAAAGTATTTTAAGATAAAAAAAATTGTTTTTCTGGTAAAAGAAAATCTGCCGCTTGATCACGCTGTCGTCATCGTCATAGTCCTAAATTGGTATAATCAAACAAATTGTGCTGCATATTTAAAAGAAAGGAAAGGGAAATCAGGGAAAATAGTAGCGCTGAATAAAGATTTGACCGAGGGGAGAGGAGAGGAGAGGAGGTAGCGAAGAATTGGACCCTTTGGTGGATCCATTGACCCGTTCTCGGTCTCATCGGTGTCTCTGTGCTTCCATTGAATTCAATTGAATCGAATCAATCGGGTCCTGTTCGTTCAGCTAACCAGAATCTTCTCCTCCATCGTAATCAACCAAAACCCAACCCCCCAACAGCCGTCTCTTCCGTTGAGAAAGAGAGAGAAATAAAAAGGGGCCGGAGAGAGAAGGGAAGAGACTAGCGTACATATCCAAAGTTTGGATTTTGGTGGCCATGGACAGGGTATTCAACAAGCTCAGGACTCTGGATGCGTACCCTAAAATCAATGAGGATTTCTACAGCCGTACGCTCTCCGGGGGCGTCATCACCCTCGTCTCCTCCCTACTCACGCTCTTCCTCTTTCTCTCCGAGTTCAGTACGTCTCCTCCTCTCATCCTCGATTCTTCCTTTGTGATTCACAAGTTTGCCTCTTGATTTAAATTTCGACTTGTTAAGGTTTCAGTGAGTGCATTAGGCCTCAAAATTAAGGAAATTTCCCCATGGATCCTTCCTGCTATACGTTCCTTTGAGACTTTGAGTTCCAGGAAATTTCTCCTTTGCATTTTTGTTCTTATGTATATATGTCCTGAATCGAATTTACTTTGGTTACATTCTCTTTGGCTGCAACGAAAGTTATAGAAGATAAAGTTACTTTATTTAAATTTTTGCGGAAAATAAAAGGATGATCTTTATTTGTATTCGGTGCAGCTAACGTTAAGATGGTCCCCTTACTGTACGAGGATTGAGTAACTCACATCTTCCATATCCATTTAAAAAAACCATAGAGCAGCTTGCCTAACATAGTTTTTAAGATTATGTATATATTGGTCGATGTATGGTTCAATTAAATTTATCAGCCTAATTTTGGATTGACATCTATCTGTGCATTGTTTAGTCCATGATTTAGAGAGTTTGGTTTACTTTTTCTTTTGTTTCCAGAGATTATGCAAACATCTACTGAAATTCTTTCTAATGCACAGGACAAATTGATGATTCTGTGACCTAAGAATATTGTCAAGCTGATTTTGATTTCCCTAACTGATTATTTTCATAAAGACAGTTTGGCACCTATCTTCAATATAATTGACTCACTTCGATATTTGTTGGCCTGTTTATGTTAGCAGTCCACCTTTATCAACTTCCTCTTTCTGCATTTTGCTATCTTCTGCTCTTCTCAAATTAGGTTCCACCAAATTGATGGTGTTTGAGTGTGATTACTTCTCATTGTTTGGTGCAGGATTATACCTTCACACGGTTACAGAAACAAATCTGGTAGTTGATACATCAAGAGGAGAAAAGCTGCGGATAAATGTAAATTTTGCGATTAAAAGATGAAAGTACATATTAATCGTTTAGATATTTTTGAATAAGAAAAATGAGAATAGATATGATGCTGCTTACACTTCATAAAGTTAGTCTGATAATTTTTTAAGGGGTTATAAAGTTCATCATAATTGATATAGTGAATAGTTTGCATGGTCTTACTGTTATGACATCTAACTGAATATCTTTTGATATTGCAGTTTGATGTCACTTTTCCATCCATTCCCTGTTCATTAGTCAGTGTTGATGCCATGGACATCAGTGGAGAGCAGCACCTGGATATAGTATGAGCCTGAACTCTGGAATGACTTGTTTCTTGTTTATTACTTTTTTATGGGGTATGCTGAAATTACTTTTACTATATATTTTGAATTTTTTTATGCATATCTATCAGTTTCTGTCCTAGTTTGAGCTCTCTTAATAATTACTCGGAAAGACTTTGTGGTTGTTTAAGTGTTAAATCAGCCAAACGAAGAACAAGTATGAAATATGGTGGGAGGCAATTCCTGCAAGTTGCAGGGATGGTTTTTAGAAGGAGAAGGATAGTAACCTCACCAACATCTCAGCATTCTCGACAGAACTGTATATTATATTTTCTCATTTAATAAGGTTGTGTATTGCTACACCCTGAAAAATTAAGGATTTTTCTCAAGTTACACACCTAATGTCAAATTCATGGGCCAACTCATATCCATGAGATATTTGAGCGTCAACTAAGTTGAGATTCACCTAAGTAGTTTATGTAACTTAGTCAAGGTACTGGAATGTTTCTTGATGTGTCCTCCTTCTCCTCTGAATGCATAGGTTTTTGGCAACTGGGATCTTCCTATTAATTAGGCACTCCTTTTGTGTATATATATATATATATATAAAGAGTCAACTTAGTAAATTAAATAGTTATGGCTTGAACTAAACTTATGGTACTGTTGTTTACTTGCAGAGGCATGATATTACCAAGAAAAGAATTGATACAGATCATAATGTTCTTGGAGAAAGGCAAGATGGAATAGGCGCCCCCAAGGTTTGTGCAACCATTCTCTAACTTTCAATGACCATGCAATAATTTTAATCGGTCAGGAGTCGTGTTTACCGTATGAAATACTAAGATTAAGGGTTTGATTTCATCAAGAAATGGTTAGGAGCATTCGTCATTCGGCATGCATTAATTTTATACTTGTCTTGTGAATTTTGAAAGTTAGAATTCATCACTGAATATTTCCTAGTGCTAATCAAATAGTAAACCTTTTCTTCTTGGTTTGTCAAAAGGCCTCCATCAATTTGATGACTGCCAAATACACATTGTTAAACTGTCCAGAGTGGTAAATGGTGTTGTTACATAATACATACAGATACGAGGTAACCTAAGGTGGAGTAATGGATGTGATGAGATTTGATATTGTCTATATTCAAGATGACGGCTCCTATTGTTTGTCCTTTTAGCATGACCGCATGACTTGAGCAGTATTACCATGTGCAGAAATATTCTTGGTATTGATTCCTTCTCTGATAGCTAGGAAAATGCTTTCTGTCTGAGCTGTCTTACTCATTAGGCCTCTTTTTATTATATATATTATTAAAAATAAAAGTAACCTCACATCCAAGAATTATACAACTAGGATGCTCTAAGGCACAGGTCTAATAGCCTGAGTGGATTACCCAATACGTGATAGTTTTAGCTTTTGATAAATTAAGGGATACCCGTCATATGTGGCCAATGCAAGCTTGGTTCTTCTGTTCTCCATTTTCTTTCCTTTACTCTATGCTAACTGTTGGATAATTTCTTACTTTATATCAGATTGAGAAGCCCCTTCAGAAACATGGTGGTAGACTTGAGCACAATGAGGAATATTGTGGAACATGTTATGGCGCTGAAACGGTATGTCACTGCCATGTAGTTTCATTTTAAAATTTCATGGGAGAATGAAAACATGGCCATTCTTTACTGATCTCAGAAGAACAACTGTATTATCATCTCTTACTAAAAAGAAAAAGGGTTTGATAGAGAGGATGGTTTTTTGTGGCCACCTGCTTTTGTCTCAGACTCAATTTGGTTAAGTGTAGTAAAACGACAGGAGATCCATCTAGAAGAACCAATGAAATATATATTTAGAAATATTTAAGCAATGGCAGCAAAAGGCACGTTATATATCCTTGTGATTCCTTCTCAATCCCATAAAATGAAATTTTGAGTTTTACCTCATCTTTCTCATTCAAGTCATGCTCTATATCGAGAGACTCTCTTTTGATTTTAGCTCTCCCACTCTCTCCAGGCAGATGATCAGTGTTGTAACTCATGTGAAGAGGTTCGTGAAGCATATAGAAAGAAAGGCTGGGGATTGTCGAATGTGGATGCGATAGATCAGGTAAATCCAGAAATCTGTTGGATCTCATTTCCTTTCCTCTTGCTATTTATGGCTCTGAGTTGGCAATGCACAGCTATCTGATGCATTTAGTATGTTGTGGGGTTTTTCGCCTCATGTTTCCTTGGAAGTGCTTAATCAACAGTCTTTATGTATATAAGTTGACATGGGAGATTTAAAAAAACAAATTGTGTGTCTTAGTTCTAATTAGGTATAAAAACAAGACTCTTCTCAGTATATAATACAGCTTTGATCTTTCTATCAGTATGAGGGAGCATTGCTGGGACAAGTAGTAGAATGTTAGGATATGATATTCTACCATCATGTTGTGGGATAGGAAAAGACATCTACAACACATATACCCATTATGCTACTCACTGTGTGTTCTTTCCTGTAAATGTATTTATAAATTAGCTTTTGATAAATTCCTAATTTTTTTTTATTCATTTTATTTATTTATTGGTTGATATGCCTGAATTTCTTTAACCTGTGTGGTTTGACAGTGCAAACGGGAAGGGTTTGTCCAAAAAGTAAAGGAAGAATATGGAGAAGGATGCAATATACATGGATCTCTGGAAGTTAATAAAGTAGCTGGAAATTTCCATTTTGCAGCTGGGAAAAGCTTCCACCATTCAAATTTTAATCTGCAGGATTTGCTGGCTATCCAAACTGATGTTTACAATGTAAGAACTTGATGCATTTACCTTATTTGTTTTCACTCTCTTTTTCTTAAATTATATTTTCCCGTGTGCTTAATATTGTAGTGCCACTCTCTTTTTAAGAAATTAATCTACAGTATACTTCTCATAGAAAAATACACCCAAATTATCCATTGTTTCCAAAGTTCAGCTAGCTTCATCCCTAAGAGAAAGCAGACGGATGAATTTGTATTTACTAGAATCCGGGACTTCTCGTCTGTTTGAAATAATATACATATGATATAGGGAAAAACATGCATGCGTTGTAATAACTACCTAGATATGCTTAGATATAATAAAAGCCATGCCAAATTTTATTTTAGAGGATTCATGATGTTACGGTATTCACTCAATACATAATAGGGGGTTTTATTTCCATATATTTTTTTATTTTGGGTTCTGATTCTGAATTTGGATTTATTGCCTTGGTTGGTTAATGTTTCAGCTTAGCCACAAGATCAATAAATTGACATTTGGTGACTACTTTCCTGGTGCAGTGAATCCTCTGGATGGGTAAGTAGCTTTCCTCACCCTCCCTTGATCATGTATATTGACAAATGGAAGAGCCTGCAGAAGAATCTTGACATGACTATCTTTTTAATTTTCTATATGCTCACTCTGTCATGAGTATTTTTTTTTTTCAGGGTACAATGGACACACGATACTCAAAGTGGCATGTATCAGTACTTCCTCAAGGTTCGAAACACGTTCTATTATCGATACTGTTGAGAGCAATTTCACTATTATATGTCCTGTAATTATTTATTAATAGAATAAATTATGCAGGTTGTCCCTACAATATACACAGACATCAGTGGCCATACTGTCAAGTCGAATCAGGTACTAAAAAAGGGGGTTTTTTTTTTTTGGTATTGGGTATGTTGAATCTGGTGGCAAGGCATCAAATTTAATTGCATTGTGTTCAGTATTCTGTGACAGAGCACTTCAGAAATGCTGAAATCGGGCATCAGTTAATCCCTGGGGTTTTCTTCTTCTATGATTTTTCCCCAATAAAGGTATTTTTCAATACATGATGCCAACACACACCTTTTTTTTAATTTTTTTTCCCTAAGCCTTGATTGTTGGGATGCGATGATGGAAATACTGGTGCTGCATTTTACAGGTGACGTTTAAGGAGGAGCATACCCCATTCTTGCACTTCTTGACAAATATTTGTGCAATAATTGGAGGTTCTTTTCTTTCTCTCCTCTACCACAATTTAGTTAGTTGGTAAGTAATAATAATGAGTGGTATGTGTTGGTAATAGGACTTTTCACGGTTGCGGGAATAGTAGATTCGTTTGTGTATCATGGCCAGAAAGCGATGAAGAAGAAGCAACAGATTGGAAAATTCAACTGATGTGATATTTTACTTGCTTACAACAGTTGTGGTTGTGGGGGGAAGGAAGAAGATTGGGAATGATGAAAGGATAACCCTGTTGTTTATTGATGATTATTACTATACTGCAGTTTAGTTAGCTGACCTGCTTTCTTTCTCATCCGATCCAATCCAATCAAAAACAGGGTTTTGGTTAATATTTAAGGTCAAAGTGTTTACAATGTTATTATTATGTTAACTTCTTTCTTGTTGCTCAAATCCATTATCAGCCCCTTCAATTATTATTACCAGTACTGTTAAACTTGGTAACCGGAGTCAATTTATTTTAAATCTCTAATAGATTACATATTTAGTCTAACATTTACTAGTTAAACTGTGGTTACTTAAGGAGCAAGCAACATCTCCTCCGATAAGAAAGATCAATGGATGATATCCAGCTGAAGAAAATGAAATTAATTTAAGGGATAAAAACCTAAAAACGGTCTCAAGTTTGCCTCATTTGTATGGGTTAAGAATCTAAAAACTCTCTCAAGTTTGCCTTATGTGTCATTTTGGTGGCGTTTCATGTAAATATCAACTATTTTAAGTTTATTTTTATTGCAATTTGTTGTCTCCGTTTAAATTTTTGGATTAAATTTGAGAGAAATTTGTTAGGTGTTACGTGACCAAATAAACTTGAAAATATCCCAAAATGTAGTGGGGCTGTCATGTGCCATTTTTTTTCTCCACAATTCACGTTCCAACTCTAATTGACAGAAATACACATCTAAATATTATGAGTTCCAGACACCGAATAGCAACAATATTATTACTTTGTACCTTCTATTTTAACAATAATAATACTTCATACATTCTCTTTCAACAACAATAATACTTGTGTTCTAAATATGGTGATCTTGGTTCTAAACAATCTAGACATGCCGAAACAACTCACTCTTGGACAGTTGGTTGCATTTCCACTAACATTAAATTACAGTTAGTATCATATCATAAAATCTTTGATCTAATACCTTCAAACTCTGCTGCTTCCCTCTCATCCTCAGTTAACCATGACGATAAGCACCGCTTAACGATATCCTCACCCTCACTATCTCCTTTCATCCTTCCAAACCTCGTTAACCTTAACAAATCGGAATCACAGGGTTGGTCCATGTATCTCTGTAAATTATCCCTGATAGCTCCGCACCATATCGGTCTTGCCACTTTCAGAAAGTCATAGAGTTCCAACACAGGTAGGTTCACACTCCCCACTTCAGACTCACCGTTCCCCCCTTTCCCGTGAAAATCAGATCCTCCTATCTTTAGAAGACCGTGAGCATCAGCTAGCTCGCTATATACTGCAAATCAATCATCACAAACAATCAAATTCTACAAATATATATACATACAACAATTATATCTTCTCCTGAAATATATAATTTAGACTTCCCAAAAGTCTCTGTAACTAAGTCTTATCTTTTATTTCATTTGGAAATTATCCAGCAAAGCTAATTGACTGGTCGATAGGAATATTGTATCATCAAAGAAGGGACAATGTTCCCTATCAACTAGATGAAATAAAAGATAACACTCACTTGCAGAGATTTTTAGGAAGTCTAAATTATATTTCAGATTTCTATAAAAACCTAGTTGTAGACGCAAAACCTTTATTTGAAAGGCTGAGGAAAAACCCTCCTGAATGATCCCTTCGAAAACAAATAAATAAATTCATAAGCTTCATGAAACATCATCATACGGTTTACCAGTCAATTTCCCATCACTTCTATAAACTTCTACACCATGGAGACCCGCTTCTGCCAAACTGCTGATGATGGGAACAGGGTTCTTCAGTGCCCATGGATGTGCAAGAACAGCCACACCTCCAGTATCGCAGATTAGTCGCACAGCCTCTTCTGCAGGTGGTTCACTTCCCCTGTCCATACAATACTTGCATCAACTAGCAGTTTAATGTATCATTTCTATCAGGTAGAGGAGATCTCCTTAATAATTATTGCTAGGGTTTGCATCCAAGATAAGAGAAGTATGCAATTTTCTTTTAGTTTTTTGAGAAGAGGTTAAGATAATTACGTAGCATAGGCAGGCCCATCATCTGAAAGATATCGGGTAAAAGCCTGCTTTAAATTTTCCACATAACCTGCTTCTACCAATGCGCGCGCCACATGTAGTCTCCCAGGGGCAACATCTTTACCTGCAATCCTTGCCACACTTTCCCATTTAAGGGGAAGCTTAAGTTTGTTCAGCTTTGCAACCATTTCCCGAGCCCGGAGGAACCGACCATCCCTTATGCTTGACAGTAGCTTCTCCACTTCCTCGTACCTTTTGGGTCCACAACTGCTGTAGTATGCTAGTACATGGACTGGTTCCTCCCACTCATTTTCTGACCTGTGAGTTTTGTTTCAAAGTCAGTATTAGATTCAAATAACGGAAATAAGAAAGGAGGTGCTATGCTTTAGGAATTCTCTATCTTCATGAATGAAGATTCAATGTCATAGGCTCATAGCAGATAACAAGCATGATTTTTCTGGAAGCACAGAAGGCAAATCTCAATTAACGGAAAATTATCGACCCCGTTACAGAATTTGAAGAAAAACATAAATAAGACGTGCACAATGAATTACAACTTTGGATCATCTGAATGATGAAATGAGACCTGGAGGTGTATATTGTGCTGATTTCAACACCTGGGATTATCTTAATTTTGAATCTCCGAGCTGCTTCCAGGGCTTCAGGGATACCAGAGAATGTGTCATGGTCTGTCAGAGCAAGAACTTTCACCTGGTATAAGCGCATAACAATAATCAAGTGGTGCAGAGATCATTGCAATACGCAAGCAGAAGAATGTAGTACTTTTTGTATCTTGACAGAATGAAATTATTGAAAGAATGGAAAGTACTTCAGGCTGTCTATACAAAGGGAAAAAATCTTCAAGGCATTACTACCAAGCTGTACATGCTACTTGTTATTCAGGCATTAGCTCTATAATGGCACTTAGAATAGCAAAGGTTCCAATCTCACAAACACTGGCAGTTATTTAGTGTAAAAGCATCAGTAAGCCACAAACAGAACAAGGAGACAAAGAATGCCAAAACAAGAAGCTTTAACTTGTAATTCAGTGCTTTCCAACAACACCAAAAGTATAAAACCATTGCGTAATACTACTCATATTTAACCCCCCATAGAGAAAAGGAGACAACTTATGCTAACACCTTCAAGTCCAAACCTTGATTAACCATTCCATGAGCTAATGCCCTAGGCAAATGTTAACCTTAACCTACTTACACCAAACCCATCACCATTGTTTCATCAAGAAGCTAGTTCTCTATACCTAAAGGCCAATATGGACAATGGAAACAAAAATCATCAGCAGAATTAAACTTAACCGGTGTTTCGTTCACGCGTCTCAATAGTTCGTAAGGACTAACCCCATTGGAGTGAGCCCTCTCAACGAGCTTGGAAGGTGACAAAAAGCCATCGCTGCACTTGGAGTGTGAGTGCAATTCGAAAACCACCTTCTCCCCGCCTCTACCGCCACTCTTCTGAACCCCAAAATCGTCGACCAGGAAAGAAGCAGCGGAAGAAGGTGAAGAAGAGGGAGAATCCAAGAAAGCCCACTCACTGACGGACTTGAAAGCCACGCTCTGTTCAGTCGTCATCTTCTTCTTCGTCCCTCCACGCTTCTTGTTCTTCTTCTTCTTCTTGTCATTTTTGTGTCCGTCACCCGCCATTGAGTTCTCGTTTTGGATTTCAAGGGCCTTCGTGATTTGTCCCAATTTCTAGGGGTTCTTCTCTGAGAATCTGCTGAATCCTCTTCCCAAAGTTCGAGCCTTGCAGCCGTTGCTTGTCTAATTAAACCGGTCATGGAGTTGTGATTCCTGAATTTACAGGACCGGATAGGAAGTCGAACCGGAAAAGCCATCTATCTATACATCTATCTATCTATATTTTGATTACGTCTTCTACAAATATGACATATAAGTTTTTAGTCTCCTTAGTTGTCAAAATAAATATTTTCATTGGTTGATGAATTCTCTACATAACGACTGATGACATGGATTCATCGTATGTACCCCTAAAAACTCTACATTTCTTCCGAAGACTCTCATTGAATCTCATGGTACGTTACATAATCTCCCACCTTTTTTTTTTTTCTATTAACAACAATTGATCACTTATGAAAATAATCATATTTCATGTACAATTTTATAAGTCTAATTTTTACAAAAAAAATATTTCTCGTATTATTAACATATAAAACTATATGTTAATTATAAGAGTTAAATTAATCATAATGTATATATATTATATAAATACTAATATATTTTTTTGTGGCTAAAATATAAATTTATTATCATGTAATTTATTATAAATATATAGAATTATATATATATATATATATTATAAATATCATTAGAGATTTATTATTATGTACTTGATTTATAATTATACATATAGAACTATTATAAGAAAAAAAGTATGTTATATAATATCTCACCTCTTGCTTTAGGTTATATAATCTCTCGCCTCTTTTTTTTTTTTTATTATAATTTTATAACTATTTTATTATTTAGAAACAAGATTATATAATCACATTTCATGTTCAATTTTATTTATATTATTAATAAAATTATAGATCTCAATTGTACAAAAGTTTTGATTTCTCATAATATTAACGTACAAAAATATAAAATAATTATAAAACTAAATTAATCATAAATTACATACATGATAATATAAATTTATTATCATTTACTTAGTTATAATTATATATATTTTATTACAAGAAAAAAGATTACCTAGATAGTTACTAATATTATAATATTATCATATACCTAATTAAATATTTAAAACATAAATTTTATTATAGAGCCAAAAAAATAATAACAAAAGTTATTAATAGTTTTATTTATAATTTCTATGTATTTCTTAAACTCTCCAAAAATAATAATTATTGTAAAAATAGTTACAACTTCTAATAAGAATATATTTTTGATTTAGTATTCAGATGGTCAATATATGATAATAAACATCATAACAATTCAACTAAAAGCATTATATAACATCATATTGGTAATGATTAATATCATCTGTTTTTTCAACTCACGTTACATTAATTTTATCAATAGATACACATATTTTTATATCGTTTAGTTTCTTAATTAAATCAATATTTGACTAAACGAATTTCATCAACTTAAAATTAATACATTTTATAAATTAGTACGTAAAATTATCATATTTTCTATCATTTACATAAATATTCTCTTTAACTAAGAAAACAAATTTAATTTCCACGCAAAACGCGGTTTTGTTCTCTAGGGCTTATGATTTGTATATTAATGTGTCAAGTAATAAAGTGAATTAATTTCATATCAGAATTAAACCATTCCATTGTTCCACATCAATCTATATATCTTGCCGATGATAAGACATTGTCATGTGTACACATATACTGACTTAGAATTGCTTTAAATTTTCTTATTCAATCATACAAACCGTTTCATATAATAATTAATAGTAACTCTATTTATTTGTTACAATTAAATTAATTTATATACTTTCTTATTGTATCACCTACAATATTATTATACATTTATATTGATTTATTATTTGTGTTAGCAATAAATTTTTTAATTAATAAAATTAATGAAAATATATCTGTTAATATCTAATAAAATTCTTTTTAGACTACTATAATAATCAACCATGCCTTATATTTTTCTTTCATTGACATCCAATTTGGGGATAACAAAATAAAAATAAATTAACAAACCCAAACCCATATTATATCCTATGTATTTTATTAAATAGTTATAGTATTTTTATTGATATAATTATTTTGCTATTAATGTATTTGACATGAAATATTAACAAATGTTAAAACTACTGGAAGACTATTATAATAATTAATCATGTTTTAGATTTTATTTTTATATTTATAGCTATTTTGTGGAAACATTAATTAGATCTAATCACTTAAACTACAATAATAAAATAATTTTTTTTTATACCGCGCAACGCTCAAGTCCATTCAATAGTTTAAATAATAACATAGAAACATGTTATGTCATCTACTCAAATGTTGATTGATTTTTTTAAAATTGCTTAAAAACTTATCAAGTCATTTTTTTATTTTGATTAGTCAGTACTTTTTTATTATCTTTTTAACGTTAAATGACTTCTGTTGCTTTAGTTCATTTCATCTCTTTGTATACTTTCATTCCAAACGTCTATGATCTATCATCCAAAATGTTTATTTATTTATTGTTAGTTCATGAGTTACATTTAGTCTCTTCATATTTTTTCATAAATAAAGAGCTTCAGTTTGTTTTGCTTCCGTTCCCTTACAACTCTTCATCTTCTCTCATATAATATTTCATCGATGGCTACTATTATTCATTTACAAAATTCCCAACATATTTCTATTACTATACTAATTTAATCTTCATAATCGCAAGACACAACCTCACACTTTCTTTTGCAAATCACATTCTAAAAATCACATTCTAAAAAGAAACAAATAACACCAAGTAATTCCAAACTTTTCAATGTCTTCCTAAGCGGGACATAAAGAGCCAATTCTGAAATAACCAGGCTTTGAGATTCAACATCAATAAAATTATTATTATTATTAAATATATAAGTAAATATTAAATTTCAGATATAAGCTACACAAATATGCTAAAATATCGTATCTAATTTGTATTAGAAAGTTGTCTTTTCATATCTATTAGAGCACTTTCAATAGTAGTGTCTAATGCCTAGTTCCATGTTGTAAATTTATTATTGTAGAGAGTGCCTAGTGCCTAGTGCCATTTACTGTTGATCCCTACTGGTAATGATTAAATAGACACTTGCATTTTCAATAGGAGTGTCTTGTTCCAAAATGGAGAAATTCTTCTATGCCTCAGCTCCAACAGGTGGAGCTGAGCTGGTAGCACATCAGCCAATAGGCATCTGACACATGGCAGAAAATGACTTACACATGGCCATGTAGCAGATGCTCATTGGCTGAAGTGCTACCAGCTCAGCTCCACCTGTTGGAGCTGAGCTATAGAAGAATTTCTCTCCAAAATGGGAGTGCCTAGTTCCAATTTTTGCCACTGGACGCTGACTAGGCGCCACTAGGCGCCACTAGGCGTGACTAGGATTACTAATATTACTGTTGAGTGAATAGTGAAGTGGGACAGTGCCTACTAGTAGGAACTCCCAAGTTACTGTTCATGTCGGTGCCAACTTTTTAATATTATTTTATTCGATTGTGTTGCTCATCTCTTTGATTGTATACATATATTCGGTTACGCTAAGTCAGATAGACAAGAGCCGTAATCAGTCATTTTGAATATTATGTAACATAAATAACGATACGAACCAAAATTACTACTTTTTAACTTTGAATCAATTTCGAAATTTCCATATCTAATTTGTTTATATGTTACCATGTTGAATAACCGTTAATTCTAAATTTTGAAATAGTATAACATTTTAAATTATTAAATATGGAAAATAATTACTACAAAATATTATATTATTTTAATGCATATATATTTTTATATATTTTACGTATTATATTATATTATATTATATTATTATATGAAAGAAATATATCTTTTACGATAAATTATTATAAAATTTATACTTTACATCATTTGGACAGGCCGAGGCTATATGGGCTTAGGCCTTTTTGATGGCTGTCATTTTCTAGGCCAAAAGGTGCTCATAGAGCCGGTCCCCGGTAGGCTAAGATCCTCTCAGAGCGGAAATGAAGAAAACCAGGCTGTTTTTTCTTTTTCCTCTTTTCGGATGAGAAACATTTCTCAGAGGTTCGCACTCTTTTTGGCTTTCATTGATGCAACAACCCCAGGCGAGCAGGTCGAGGAGAACTATATGAGTGGGTACTCCCGTTGTCACGGGATGAGTACTAGTCTGACAGATTCTCTTCGGTGTCAAGCCACGTTTCGATACCCGGTTCTTTGTCTCTAAGCTGTGCTTCTGATCTGTCACTGGCAATCTATCATTTCATCGTGAATAAAAACGCGTGGGGAGACTTGAAAAGGCCCGGCGCTTGCGGGATGCCGGGTGCGCAGGGTCGCCCTGCTTTCTTTCTCCGAGTCGTGTAGGGCCTGTTCAAGTTCCGCAGGAGTCGTTTCGTTTAAGTAACTCACGTAATCGTTGACCTCTTGCCAATTGATTCTGGGTAGCTTTATCGAGATCCGAAGAGAATTGTGCAAAGGCTTCCAATTCGGTCGGTCGAGGTTGCTCTTCGCGAAAAAGAACGGGGCTCAGCGGAAAGAGGATTGTATCATGAGAGAAGGAGATCAACCTCTTTCAAATATTAGAATGATGTATATATAATATATTTCTAATTTACATATATTGGAAATCATATATAAAAACACATGATTAATGCAATAATCGATTTACTAATATGATCATGGATGTACATAAACGTGAATATGTTGATGATGTTGAATTAAGATATGTCAATCAAATAACAAATATACACTGATTATGGTGAAATAATAGATTCAATGAATTTGATTGATCAATGTTATTATATCAACAATTATACTTATCAATCATCCTGCATGCCGCATGGAGACTGCACCTAATAGTAATTTACCTTGGTCAAGTAACATATAATTATTGCAATGAATTGACAATAGAGAACTATGGATATGCACGAACCGGTCGGGCCCGAATATGTTCCGAACTGGATTGGTACTAATTAAAACAGTATGGTCCGGTCTGGACTGAATTTGAAATTAGCACTAAAAATTCTGGACCGATTTTGGATTGGAACTGTAAAAATGGTCTGGTTCGGTTCAAAACTGGTCCGACCCATTTTCCTATACAAATTTACCCTAATTAAAAAAAAAAAACAAAAAACCGATCCTCCGACAAAACTGATCCAGTTAAAAACCAGTTAATTTATTGTTTTTATATTTATTGTAATGTAACTTTTAAATTATTGCAATCATTAATTAAAAGAATAATGTGCTCTTTTTTATGTTATATTCATAATGTTTTTATCATTTTTAATTACAAAAGAAACATAATTTTTTTTTTAAAATAAATTATAGTACGTAAATAATAGAACTATTACCCTAAAGACGTCGATTTTCAAATTTCAGAATAACAACATACGTCGGTCAAAAGTGGAATCCATATATTTGATTCACAATTGATAAATTTTAACTAACTCAAAAAAATGTAAATTTTTATTAAAAAAATTCAATTACATTTTTATAATTTTGTATATATTTTCCCTATTTTTTTTTTTAATTAAAACATCTAATACTTGAATCTCATTATTTATTCATGTCCGTATTTGTAAAAAAATATGAATATATAATTTATATATAATGCAAAAATTATATTTGAATTATGAAATTATGTGGGTCCCAATGTAGAAGTGGAATTTGGCCTCCACTACTGGAGAGAGTGCCAATTTTACAGTATCATTTAATGTAGCAAATACTGTAGCAGTGTCACTTTGATGAGTTGGCAGTGACGTGGCTGCTGATGTGGAGGCACTAGGCACTTGCTATTGGAAGTGAGGTGTGAAAAAAAAACACGTGTCATGTAATCGTGTAGCGTCGGGCCGGTGCATGATTTTATTCTCTATGTCGGATAGAGACAACCAAAGAATGTCATATAAAAACTCGGGTTGCTGTGGCAATGTAAATCGGTGGAAATTTGGAAAAGCATCAGTCAAATTATACCCAAGTTTGCTTTTCTGTAAAGTGGGATAAATGGATTTGATGAAAATGATGATAGCATATGATATTTTTCTTTAGATTCTTTTGGAGGCAAAAGCAATAGAAAACGCAATAATGACATGAAAATATGAATCGCAAAGTGGAGCTCTAATGCATGCGTCATTAACACCAATAATGACTCCTTTTCTACAGCTCAAAATTTTCCACTATTACGAGTGTTTGAACGGATATCATGTGGTACATAACTCAAATCATATCTCATATTATATTCACATTACCTTAATGACAAATAAAATAGTTCATAGTCCGTCTTGTTCATGAACTATGACTAGGTCAATTTAACTTAGGGTGTGGTTGATAAAGTTTAATGGTTAAATCACAAATATAAAAAGTTAGGACGGTAAATTTGAGGACTAAACTGATTAAAATAAAAAGTTGGGGCTAGGCATGTGCAAGTCACCTGACTATTTAACGGTCAAATTGATGGTCAACTAACAGATGGACAAAAAGCTAAAAGTGTCAAATATATAGTACCAAAACTACGCAAAAAAATATGTTATATAAAAACTCAAAAGTTATAAAAAAAATATATATGTTAGATTAAAAGATCCGTTAACCCTAATATTTTTTTTTAATACGAGACAGATTAAATCTAATGTGAGAATATATTTAAAAATTGAATGTAATTTGAGATTATAATAAAATTACATATTATTTATTAATAAGGGTTGAATACCAAATAACTAGCTAGACTTACTACAAAAGTGCAAAGAGTAGTGATAGAACCTCCGACTCGGAACCTCCGAGTTGTTCCGAGTGTGAGGTAAGCCAATTCACCCTAAAAGTTGGTAAATATTACATTGTGTGCCACCAACACACATGTCGGAATCCTTCGGAGGTTCCCAGTCGGAACTCCAATCATTTTCCAAGTGCAAATAGCTAGCTAAATTATTACTTTTTTAGCAAATAGCTAGCGAAAATTTTTCCAAAAGTAGCAATTAGATAGCTATATTAATTTTTTGATTTAAAACTAACAGAATTGAAGAGTAAGTGATTGATTGAAATTGGTGCCAACATATTTTCGTAATCCAAATACACCCGTTCATCTTTTTTTTTTTTAGCTGAATGTCGTTTTTTTGCCGAATCACTTCAACATTTTTTTTACTTTGAATTGATTCAGTTTCTAGAGGTGGATTCTTCATACGAAATCCTCGAATGAGCAGCTCTTTGCCGGCCACCGATAATAAGGTTGTACGATGTGTAAATTTTTTTGGTTATGCGCCATCACGTATTTCTTATATAGGAAATTTCATTAGTTTTTATCTAAAAAATTAACAAAGCTAGCTGATTGCTATTATGGTAAAAGTTCATCTAGTCATTTACTTAAAAAAAAAAATTAAGCTGGCTATTTGCATATTAAAAAAAAGTTGAGCTAGTTAATTGGTATTTAACCCTAATAATAATCAATAAGTATTGTGTAGTGTTAGTGTGGTTATTATGATAGTGGGATTTAATAACAAAAAAGAAAGCATGTGAAAACACGCGGGCGTCTGGCATGGGATGAAGGAGGCGATGATTGCGCCAACTACAGAGAAGAGAAGCTACTTTTGATCTGTGTGAAATCATTTTATCTTTCTCCACTCCTCTGTACTGGACTGGACTTATAATTATTATCCTCCAGTCCAGTCCTTGAAAACATTCACCCAGCTAGAAAATTTAGAACTCGTTCTCTGGTCAATAATCTCACAGCTGGACTGGAAGTAGCAATTCAACTGGACTAGAGATAGCAATATATATACATTAATGGCTGCATCATCAGCAAGAACGACGACGTTGCAGCAGGCAGCAGTGCTATTGATGATGTGTATTTGGGCGACGGCGGCGACGACGTCATCAGGTGGAGCTGCGGCGGCGGCGCCGGCAGTGGACTGCTCGAGCCTTGTGCTGACGATGGCGGATTGTCTGTCGTTCGTGTCAAACGGGAGCGCGGTGGAGAAGCCGGAGGGGACGTGCTGCGCCGGACTGAAGACAGTGCTAAAGGCGGACGCGGAGTGTATATGCGAGGCCTTTCGAAACAGCGCTCAGCTTGGCGTCATTCTCAACGTTACCAAGGCAATGGCCCTCCCCGCTGCCTGCAAAGTCTCCGCCTCTTCCGCCACCAATTGCCAACGTATCTAATTACTAGTTCATTCATTATTATTCAACTCTCTTTGTCTGTGTTAATTTGTGCAACAATCATTAGTAACCCTTTTCCAATGCTTTTTCCATGCAGTTTCGGTCGCTCCAGCTTCTTCTCCAGGTATGTTTATTATTCCTAACTCCAACTAATTGTTAACTCATTTTTTTCTAGAATAAAATATTTTCTAATTCAAATTTTGTATGTACGTAAACTGTTAGCTCCGTTGAGATATGAGATTTACACCTAATGTGAACTAAATGGGTTACGTGCTCAGCCAGTACCAATAAAAGCTAAAAGCGTGATAAATTGCTAGTTGATGTTTGAATAGTGAAACTAATTAATATTTATTTTGATCATCATGTATCCAACCCATAGTAAATTTCCGTTTAAAAAATAAGAAAATTTCAATGGAGCCAGCAAACTGTACATATTGAATAATTGAACTAGCATGCTATTTAAAAACAAACTTTAACTTACAATTTATCTCATTATCCTCAATATCCTATTAAACCAAGAAATTACTTATATTCCTACGAAATTAAAATAGCAACTAATTAACAGTTAATTAGCAGAATGCACTCGTATGTTTTGTCATGTCACCCAATACACTGCATATGTTGTTAAGTGCACCATTACATTTTGAAATGTTGCAATCCAGATGCACCACTTTATTACTCTATCAATAAATTTATATATTAAAAACGTTGCCGATGCACATATTGCTTATGTAAACTTGCCAACTAAACTTTATAATGCATCGTGACATAGAAAATTAAAAAAAAAAAAAACTATAACAAAATAATGGATATAGCAAGAAAAATCACAATTTTTTTTTTAAAAAAATGAAAAAAGAAATCTAAAAATATGATAATATAATAATACTAAATTTAATATATATATATTTAATGTCATCAACATGTACAACGTTATCATTTTTAAACATAAAATTAAATTGTAGACTAACATATAGTGGTGTCTCTAGCTAACAACAATTCAAAACATAATAATGTGCATTTAGCAACACAAAAAACAAAAAAATGCATCCAACAACATGGTCAAATTTTAGTGGTGCATTTCGCTAATTAACCCGCCAATTAATGAGTTGTTTGGTTGCATGCATGCAGATACTCCTGAATCATCATCCCCAACAGCAGACTCTTCTTCTTCTTCTTCAACGGCAGCCTCTCCCTCCTCCTCAACACCAAGTACCGATCAGCAGGTGGCAAGCGATGAAGTATCAGCCCCAGCCCCGGCTCCAGCACAAGGCGTTTCGGCTTCTTCTTCTCTCACGCCATCCTTTGCTTCTCTCTACATTTTCTCTCTACTACTTGCTGCTCTCTTCTTCTTTTCGAATTAGTTAATTTTCCATTATGTACAACTTATTTAGAGAGAGAACCAGAGTGAGTGAGTTATTATGGGATTCTTCTATTTAATTTGTGATGATGAACCTCTGTTTTGTGATTGAGAGTATGAAGCAAACACAAGTCAGGTGTTTTTTTTTTGCCTATTGATTTCTTTTAATTTGTATCTTTGCACCCTCAGGCCTCAGTTATAACTCGGTTTTTTTTTTAATACCACATGAAAGAAACGTTTTTTTTTTTTTTTTTTTTTTTCAAAATGACAAATTTGCCTTACCATCTTCAAACTTGATCTTTATAAAAAAGAACCTAGATAAAGATTTATAGGTTTCATTCAACACTACTGGAGGTATCAAAATTACCAACGCAATTTAATTTCGTCGGTAAAAGTACATTTGTCGGAAAAAAAATTAACTTTTCAAGAAGACAAAATAACAGTTGGATCTTAAAGTTTGGACTCTTTAACTCCACATTTGGTAAACATCTGCAAGAGGGAAATTGTGGGGTTTTGCCCCACGATTCCACTCCGGTGTTAAATTAATATATGGTATTGTAAGTAGTAGGAATCTTAGTAATGAATATGTAGAGCTTACTATTCATAGGAGAGTTAAGCCGACTTTAAGGGTGGTGGTGTCTTTTTTTTTGTGTTGGTCCCTTGATTGCCTTATGTCACCCGAAGTGTATTCGAAACTCACTTATGTCAATAGCCCACTTAACCATCCGTCCCGAGACATCTGATTTTTCAAAGTGTGCTTCAAAGGTTGATTAGCGAGGACTGTAATCTCATGAGCATGAAAGTATGATCAGAGCTTTATCACCGCCAGCAGAAGCGCATATAAGTATTTCCAATGTCCATGTAGTTGGTTTCAGCGGCATCAAATAATTTTCTACGACAGTAAACATGATTTTGAATATTACCCACTTCCTTAATTAGAAGAGAACATACATCGATCGGGTTGACGCTTAGGTAGTCGAATATTGGATCTTCAGGAAGATGCTTGGCCAATGCCGGAAGTGAGTGTAGATGGCTCTTCAGTTGTTGAAAAGCCTCTTCACACTACTATATTGTCCATTCGAACTTCTTATTGACTCGGAGCACTTCGAAGAAGGGCAACGATTTGTCCCCGGAATGATCTAAGAATTTTACTAACGCCGCTAGTCTTTCATTGAGGCATTGGACTTCTTTGTGACATGTGGGCAATGTCACCCCTTCAATCGCAACCACCTTTTTTTCTGGATTTGCTTAAATTCCCTTTGGATTACCATAAATATGTAATTTTTCTGATTGGACGTCAAAAGCACACTTGGCGGGATCCAAGTAATCTACGTATCCAAATGGTTTCTTGAATTACAACCCTCAAACATTTGTACTCCGCCTTTGTACTTGACGAGGAAACTATGTCATGTCTCTTAACTTTCAAGGCTACTGTACTCCGCCTTTGAGACCATAGAGAGACTTCAACAATTTGCAAACGCATCTTGACCCAATCTCATATACACTTGACTCAAATCCTTGTGGAAATTCATGTAATCAATAAGTCTCATTGTAGAAATGCATTATTTACACCCACGTGATATAAGTTCCACAATTTTGATGCTGCAATTGCCAACAAAACTCTCACTGCTGTTATTTCGACAACTGGAGAAAATTTCTTTGTATAATCATGTCCTTCAACTTGAGTGAACCATTTGTCCACCATTCTTGCTTTGTAACGTCCAATGGTGCTATTAGAATTATACTTGATTTTGTAGACCCATTTGTATCCAATTGAAACCCTATCAAGTGGCAAGTTTATAATTACACAACTCATATTGTCTTGTAAAGTTTTGATCTCGTATTTCATCGACGATCCTTAATAGCCTTTATGAAATTGCGTGGTTCCTTTACAGTTGAAGCGGTTGCAATATTACACTGAAACTTGTGAGACAATCCTTGTAATTAACATAATGATTCATTTAAAAAAAATAGAAGTGTTTGCATTTGAAGCAATATTTCCTCTTTGTCTCGAATTAGAAATAACACAATCATTTAATATTGCAGGTATATGAGATTGTCTTGAAATTCTTCTTTAATTCGAGTTCTTGATGATCCAACAACATTAGTGGTAGTATGAGATGTTGAAGAGGATTGAATTGATGCTTCCATGGTAGCAGGAACAGTAGTAACTTCTATTGAAGATTCAGATGAATGATCTTAAAAAATGTCAAGTCCATGGATTGAAATATGTTCTCATGAAAATATATGTTGATATATGGAAGAATAACCTGTAATTCATTTTCTTCATAGCAAAAGGAAATATGTTTTCATGAAAGACATCTCCGCTATGAAATATAAAATCATCAATATTCATGACAATGTATCATTTTTGTGTTAAAGAATAACCATGAAGATAACTGGTACTGCTCTTGGTGAAAATTTGTCACCATTATGAAGCTTTGTAGTAAAACATATATAAGCACCTTAATATCTTTGAGATGTTTGATATCAGGTGGTTTACCATGTAATACTTCCAAAAGAGATCGATAACCTAAGGCAGTAGTTGGGAGAAGGTTCAAGATATATCAATCACCTAACACACGATATACCCGTTATCTGATAGGGATTGGAGCTTGAATTATAAAAGCTCTGGCAATATTAGGTAATGCATATTGCTTCTTTTCGACTTAACCATTTTATTGGGTGAGAAAGCACACCCGGTTTGATGATAAATTCCCAACTGAGTCAATAAAGAATGACATATTGAATTCATGAACTCTCCACCATTATCACTTAGATTGGCACTCACACAACATCCAAGCTAATTCTTTATCATCATTAAAAAATTATTAATGTATAATGCCATGTCATTCTTATATTTCATGAGAAATAGCCATGTTGTTCTTGTACAATCATCAAGTTAGGAGAAATTGATAACCTCTGATTGTGGAGACTTTATATGGAAGTCCAAATGTACTAAATCAAAAGGTTTATGAGCATGTGAATGACTTTCCTGAAATGACAGTCTAGTCTGTTTAGCCATAAGACATATAGTGCAGAATCTGATACAATTTGTAGAGGAATTATTTAAACACAAAGTAGGTAAATGACCCAACAGAGAAACTAAACTATGACCAAGACGTTTATGTTATAGTAGGCTATCTTTAACCTTCAATCCAGTAGCAACAACACCATATGTTGGTGTGACTCCGGCAATTGCATTATCCTTATTTGCCTTATTCTATAAAATGTAAAATCTTTATTACTGGTACCAATCATCCTAATCCTCCCATCTAAAAGGCTCTGAAGTAGCACATAATCAGAGGTAAACATGATTCTAAGATTCAACTGATGATGTAATTTGGAAACAGATATCAAACTGAATTTAAAATCTAGAACCAACAAAACTCCTGTTAAGCAATAATCTAGAGAAATATGACTTTTCCCAATATGAGTAACATTCCATCTATCACCATTCGGTAGATGAACATACTGATATGGAGTATTATTTACCCTCAGATCAATTAACCAATCCGCATGATGACTTATATAATTTGTTGCACCAAAGTCAATGTTCCAAGTCATTGAAGAGGATACTGCAGTACCTGTCATATTTGTTTGAACCTCTTGATTATCGTCTATGTCATTATAATGCAATAGATCATAATCATGACATGGAGATGCATTATTATTGTCTGCAGTGTTAAGCACTCTTTTTGGAGCTACTACATGTATAACCTCAAAAGATTCTTCAGCAAAAACGCC
Source organism: Clarkia xantiana subsp. parviflora (assembly GCA_036873135.1). NCBI lineage: Eukaryota > Viridiplantae > Streptophyta > Magnoliopsida > Myrtales > Onagraceae > Clarkia > Clarkia xantiana. Next base: position 11,263,106 of record JAPTYO010000004.1, read on the forward strand.
ATTGGCTGCAGCCCATTTTTTCTTCAAATTCTCAAGAATACCATTCTTAAACCAAAACGTGCCCTCCTTGTGTCCTCTTTTACCACAATATGTACACATTCAACCAGTTTTTTTTCTTCTCTCGAGGTATCCCAATTGAAGGAGCAAAACATTGTTTAATTAAAGTAGAGCTGCCATTGGCATTTCCATTAATCTGTCTAGTTGATGAAACATTTCTGTTTGAAGAACATGAATAACATCCCCCGTTATTTCGAGCAGAATACAATGCAGTGGTTTCATTGAATCCATCAGTAATAGATCCATAAATTGCTGACTTTTCTCTTGTAACAAAACATAGAAAGTTACACTATGACTTGGCAATAGTTGTCTCATAAGTAGATTACTTCTAGCATTGACATAAGTTTCATCAAGTCCTAACAAAAAGACTATCAACTTATGTTTCTCCTTATAGCACTCATCAATGCATTATCAACATCACATTGCTATACAAGATCATCTATAGCAGCCAAAGCATCCCATGATTATTTCATTTCCGCAAAAAAAAAAAAAAAAATTATTAAAAGATTACCTTGAAAAGCGTGACAGGTCTCTCATGTCAACTGAAAGATCTGTGTTCCATCGACTTTATCGAACATTTATAAGAGCATCCACATTACAAGTGAAAATTGAGGACATGACCAAAATTTCTTGTCCAACCCCTCCCTCCAAGGAGGGGTTCACTCTCTCACATCTCATCATTAATATATCAATATTTTATTTTATGCCTCGTCATTTTTTGTTGTTAATCTTATTATTAAGTGTTAATTTTATTAACTTAAAAAAACATGTAGGCCAAGCCGGGGTTGAAAAAGGTAGACGCCATTGGAGTAGTAATAGATCCCTCCAAGTCATCTTCTTTTTTATGATTTGTTGATTAGGTGGCGCCGAAGTGGCATATTGTGGATACTCTAAGTTCATTCCATATCGACTGCGTAGTTGGTTTGTAAACCAGACCGCTCACAAGATCCTTTGATATAATATTTCTCAGCCAAGCTTTGACGATAGCATTTGATCGGTCCCATTTAATGTGTTGTGCAATTAAAACTGAGTCATTTGTGCAAGAGTCATCAATGAAGTGTAGTTTGTTCTTTTTTTTTTTGCCAGTTAGTTTGTTCTTGAAGAGTAAACATTATTTAATAAAAATGCTCTAAACGTGATAATTCGGCGAATCAGTGAGCTAGAATGGAATAAGCAGATGACCAGTTCTATCTGCTAGATGAAGATAGTGATAATCATCAGCCGCCGCGACATAAGCAGTATTTACAGGACGACATTTCACTATTGACAACTGCCGTTGATTCAACAACAATTGATTTCACAACGCATGAATTAAAAACACCAAGGAGATGAAGTAAAAAAACATTACGCGGAAAAAATCGAAGGTGAAAATCAAAATCGAATTGAAATCGAGATCAATATCGGCGAGATCGTTAGGAAGAATTAGAAAATCAACTTTGATAATATTTACAAAGAGAGAATTCACCGAAATGAAAGATTACTTCATTCACAAGTTATTCTAACGTAGTTAGTTACATGGGTTTATGCATTATATAGGAAGTTAGTTTATTGTCATCATGTTTACATCAAGAATATATTAACTAACTAATGTTGATTATCAATACTCCTACATCATACGGTTTGCAACTTGCAACGAGGGTCAGCTATGCTAGCTATATGGATGTTGGCAAATTGGTACTAACAAGCATACGACTTCCGAGGAGAATGGGATCATTTTTTTTTGCCCAAAAAGAAAAGATCATTCGGTTGTTTCTATTTAGGACATGGATTAATAATACTAATCAATAAAATTATCCTAATTATCTTTAATTAATTAATTAATGGTATTTGCATCAGAATTTCAACTGGAAATCCCGAGGAAGATGAAGAGCAGCAGAACCGTTTACCAAACTGAAGAATGTTGCTCCGTAGTCCCGAGCGTGTCTTCATTGCTCGACCTCCACGACGATTTCTCTGCGATGGCAGGTTCATTGAACCTGGACACTGCTTCCTCTTCAGGATCTACGCTTGGATTATTATTATTATTATATCTATTGCTTCTGTCAGCTGGCTAGCTGGCTGGGTAGTAGACGAAGGCCGAACCTGGCGCCGCAAAAAATGGGTAGGCTGTTCTAACTTGCTCTTCTCCTTCTTAATTATAATTATGTATTGTTTTGCAAGTCAAAAGTAGCTTCTTGGCATAGTCTGTTGTTTCGTATCGGATTGGTGTAGTTGCGTCAACTTGGATTAGATATTAATATCATGCAGCCTGATGGAATGAGTCATTCTTGAGTTGAGTTCAGACATGCTTGGGATGATCAAACAAACCCTAATTTATTCGGATCCTAATTTGACGGCCTGGGTATTGTTTAGTACTTTCTAAAAAAAGAAGATAATAATAATCATTTGCAAGTTGGAGATTCTAGAGCAATTTGCCCGTGATGAACTATGGATGAAAGGCAATTCTGCTCTTCCAGTCATCATTGACATTTGTAGAAGGGATGTCTATTTTGTATTACTAGGTGACCTTTTAATGTGGCACCACATACTTTTTTACCAGGAAAAATATAGGGATAGCCTTTGGGGTGGAATGAAGCTCCAAAAAGATAGAGATTATAGGGTGGAAAATATTAGCTGTTATTGCTTTGGTGGTCACATATTCTGAAGAGACATTAGAGTGCATGGAACCACATTTCGAACCACTAGCATCTAGAGAAAGTGACAATATCTTGCTAGAGACTCCCTTACATCTCAAACTTGTGAAACTGGAATCCGGCTTAACCATTTGGCTGAGTAGAAAATCCCCTTGCTAATGACAATATCAGAAACAAAAGTGGAACTTGGCTGACTTTGAAGTTGCTTATTATCTTCTGTAGCCTTATATTTTCTGATCACTACCGGAAGGACTTTTTTTGTTGTTGCACATGTTTGACATTTTAGATGGAATTTTAAACTGCTTGCTATTAATGTTTTTATGGAAAACAAAATTGAACTCATGCACATAGTCAATCCTGTATTATTCAGTCAGGCTTCTCTTTTCCATAGATGAGTGTTTGGTAATAGTTAATACTGCTCTGTATTGTAATTCTTTATCCAAGCATGGAATGATATACAATATTATACTACTTATTCTGCCCTGATCAAACCCTTGCATCACTTGATCTATTTGTCCCTAAAATGTATCTTCCCAGCATAAACTAATGAATTTGCAGAAATACGTTGTCAGATATATCCACTACTATCCACTACATTCTTTCTCAATTATAATAAAAAAAATAGTCCAATGCTTGTCTACTTAATGAACGCATCCATTTCTTGACAGCTGTAAATCTGGTTAAATCCTAATCACTATTTTTGTAATTCTGAAGCTGGTATTCTCTAAACACTATGTATAAAAACCATAATCAAAATTAGTTTTTATTGAGATGAAGCCTGAAGGATACAGCAACGTAAATAGATTTTCCTTGTATTAAGATAGCTGACTTTGATACCTTTTTTTGGCCAAATTTGATAGTAACTTCTGCTAAAAGATAATATAAGTAAACTTAATGACCAAGCTGGACGATTGTGCTGGCTGCATAGCCTTACACCCCCCCAAAGGACAGCAGCAACAGCAGCTAATTAACTACTCTTAAGAATAGCTATTGCATAGTATAATAACAGTCATTTGGTTTAAGAAAATAGATTTAATCTTCAACGATATGCATTTAGAAGGACTACAGTCCAGGTGCACTTTCATCCCAACCTACAAGACCACTTCTCTTATACATTTTTTAAATAGTTGACTTGCATTTCAGCTAGAATCTTTATAAAAGGCTCCTTCCATTGTACTTCCATCAATGCAGATTCCCTTGCTCTATCTGATCTCTATCTCCTAAAGTCAGTGCGATCTTCGTTGGTTAGTGCTCCTACATTCTCTTTTGATTTTGAAAGTAATATATATTTTATAAGAAGACGAGGTGGCAATCTTTTTTACCTGGTTTAATTGCACATTTGATAGAACTCTTGTAATACTAAGCAACAATGGCGAAAGGTCATGATCAAGACCAGCCTGGTGCTGGAGACGCAACTCAGATTGATTCCTCAACAGGGCTCAAGGTTGGGATCCCACCCAAACTAAGCACTGCAAAGGAGTTCACTTACATTGTGAAGGAGACTTTCTTTGCAGACGATCCCCTGCGCGAGTTCAAAGGCCAGTCGAAGTTGAAAAAGCTCATACTTGGGGCTCAATCCATCTTTCCTATTCTCGACTGGGGAAGGCACTACCGTCTGGGAAAATTCAGAGGTGATCTCATTGCTGGACTTACAATTGCTAGTCTTTGTATTCCTCAGGTAAAACCAGGTTCTTATCTACACAAGCTAACTTCACTTCTCTTTGATTTCAAATTCTCATTATTTTATTTTATATGTGTTCGGTCTAGGATATTGCATATGCAAAACTCGCTAATCTCCCTGCGCAGTATGGGCTATGTAAGTTGCTTACTCCGTGTCATAACTCTTGTTTTCTTTTAGTTTTTATTTTTCTTCGAAAGAAAAACAGTTTACACAGTTTTTATTTTGAATGTGGTAGTTTACATGTCTCTGACAAGTGACATGTAACTTACAATGGTTAGGAAAAGTTATCCACATCTTCAACAGTAGATAGGAAATCCCAGTCTTTATAGTAGATAAATAAATTTCTTGTTCGTGTTGCAGATTCTAGCTTTGTTCCACCTCTTATATATGCATTCATGGGTAGCTCGAGGGATATAGCTATAGGACCAGTGGCTGTAGTGTCTCTCCTGCTAGGCACTCTTCTTCAGCATGAGATTGATCCCATAAAACATCCTGTTGAGTATCGACGTCTTGCCTTCACCGCGACATTCTTCGCTGGTGTCACCCAATTCGCCCTTGGATTTTTCAGGTATATAATATATATATATATATTACTTGTTTTCTCTTTTTTGCTTTAAAATTCATTCCATTCTTGTGTTAACATTGTCTAAATTGCTGTTGCTTTTCAGTAACTCCTTTTGTTTTCTGTACTCAGATTGGGTTTCTTGATAGATTTTCTATCTCATGCTGCCATTATTGGGTTCATGGGCGGTGCTGCCATAACTATAGCTCTTCAACAGTTAAAGGGCCTGCTTGGCATAAAGAATTTCACTAAGAAGACTGACATAGTTTCTGTCATGCGATCTGTTTGGTCTGTTGTGGAACATGGGGTAAATGACTAATGCTAAATACTAACCAATAAGGATCAATTAGTTTTAATTGTTAGTGTTATTTAAAAAAATGCAAACTCCTTGAAATTTATTCCTCTTATTTCATCCCTGGTGCAGTGGAATTTGGAGACAATCGCGATAGGAGTGTCATTCTTGATCTTTCTTCTGATCACCAAATACATTGTATGAGGCTTCCTTCTCCCTCTCTGAATTTTACCATCAATTGTTGAATTTTCCCTTTGCTTAATCATTTAATAAACAATATTACATTGGACAGGCTAAAAAGTACAGAAAGTATTTCTGGGTGTCTGCAATATCTCCTCTAATTTCTGTTATTGTGGCTACATTCTGTGTGTACATCACACGGGCTGACAAGAAGGGTGTTCAAATTGTGAGCCTCTCTTTATTTCTTTCCCAGCCACCCCCTTTTTTCTTGTTCTCTCTTATCTGATCAAGACATATAATGCGAATTTCAGGTTAAACATATTGAAAAAGGAGTGAATCCACCATCACTGGATGAGATTTATTTCAGTGGTGACCTTTTATTTAAAGGCGTCCGTATTGGTATAGAAGCAGGAATGATTGCATTGACGGTAAGAAGATTCAGTCCGCACAGAGAAATCATCCAACCATTACTAAGCACGAATTGTCTTCTCCTTATAACAATATATATTTCTTCTGATGTCAATCTTTATAGGAAGCTACAGCAATCGCCCGAACATTTGCTGCCATGAAAGATTATCAGATTGATGGAAATAAAGAAATGGTGGCTCTTGGAACGATGAATATAGTCGGTTCAATGACTTCATGTTATGTAGCCACAGGTGTGAAAAACAAAACTGAGTAGCACTTAATGTTTCAGCCATATATAAATATATATTCATCTTTATTGTATATAAATAAGCTTGTAAAATCTTTTTGTACTAAACAAAAATGCAGGGTCATTCTCGCGTTCGGCTGTTAACTACATGGCAGGCTGCAACACAGCAGTTTCAAACATCGTCATGTCATTGGTCGTATTGTTGACACTAGAAGTTATAACACCGCTCTTCAAGTACACCCCAAATGCAATTCTGGCTGCTATCATCATATCAGCTGTGACTAGCCTTATCGATATCCCTGCAGTGGTCCTCCTCTGGAAAATCGACAAGTTTGATTTCATTGCTTGCATGGGAGCCTTCTTCGGGGTGGTTTTCATCTCAGTTGAAATTGGCCTTCTCATTGCGGTTAGAAATTAGCTTTCTTTATTATTATTATATGGGATTTCATTAATATAACGGAATTGATTGAGTGTTTTCTCTTGATAGGTCATTATATCATTTGCCAAAATTCTGTTGAAAGTGACAAGGCCCCGCACGGTCATCCTTGGCAAGGTACCTGGAACAAACATCTATCGGAATCTGTTGCAGTATCCTAATGCAGAAACGGTTCCAGGGGTGTTGATTATCCGTGTTGATTCTGCTGTATACTTCTCTAATGCAAACTACGTCAAGGAGAGGTAGTACTTAACTACTCATCTTCTCATAATTTATCAATCTTCATTTTCGTTCTGAAATTCAAATTACTGGAAAAAACAGAAGATTTTATGCTTATTCGTAGTTAAATTGCTGCAGGATTTTGAGAGAGCTCACTGATGAAGAGGATAAGCTGAAAGAAAACCATCAACCCAAAATTCAATATCTGATTGTTGAATTGTCACGTAAGTAATAACAATTGATCCAATCATGTTTGAACAAACCTATCAGAGTTTTAGATTGGGTTTTCGTGTTTGCAGCTGTGACAGACATTGATACGGGCGGAATCCATGCGTTTGAGGAGCTCTTGGCGGTTCTGAAAAAGAGGAGCATTCAGGTAAATGAATGATAATCATCAAAACATATGAAACTGATGATTTTTCTTTTTCTTCTCTGATCATTGTATATGGTATGATTATTATTTAGCTTGCTCTAGCAAATCCCGGGCCTCTTGTGATAGAGAAGCTCCAGGCAGCTGACTACATAAAATCAATTGGAGCAGACAATATATTCCTTACAGTAGCAGATGCTGTTCTAACTTGTGCTCCCAAAGCTGAAGTGGCTTAATGAGCCGATTGACACTCCTTAACAAAGAGGAGAATTTGAAGTGTGAGTTTTGATATTGTGGATTACTGTGAGAAAAATGGGTTTTGAATGCATGTTCGTGTCGTGAGAGAGCTATTTGCTCTTTTTTTTTGAAGTTGTAGTGTTTCCTTCCAGCATGCTTTTCATTCTTTTATAATTAAATAAATAATAAAATATATACTATATATATCTCTGTAACATGTTATAGTGTTCCGTTTTCCATGTCAATCAATGTAATATTTATTTTGGTTTGGTGAGGAAGAAGTGTCTCTATACATGTAAGGTTTGGCAGGTCGTACTGCTCTATTAATAATAATGGATAATTTTGTTACTTTTTCTCTTTCAAACTTGTACATTTTTTTTAAAATTTTCAAGCTCGAGTTCGACTCGATTCCATGCTCGACGTGAGTTCAAGCTTTACTTGCTCGATAAGTTAAAAATTCAATTAAATTATAAATGGTGTACATAAGCTCGACTTGATTAGTCTTTTGGCTCGAACTCGACTTGAATTGAATATACATATATATAAGGGTTTATAGGTCTTTTGGTACCCTACGTTTGCCCATTTTTGGCTTTTGGTACAACATGTTTGATTTTGCCTATTTTTGGTACCATATGTTTGCCAATTGTATACTTTTGGTCCGACCGTTAGTTGACCGTTAAATAGTCACGTGACTTGCACATGCCTAGCCCCAAATTTTGATTTTGTTCAATTTAGTCCTTAAATTTTTTGTCTTAACTTTTTATTTTTGTAATTTGGCCCTTAAACATTTTCAACCGCACCGTAGGACTAAATTGACATAGCCATGGTCCGACCCATGGCTAGTAGAACCATGGCTAGGGTCGCCGGACCCGGGCAACCCTAACCATGGTCCGACCTAGCCATGGTCGGACCATGGCTAGGTCAATTTAGCATTTGGGTTCAATTGACCCAATTGAACCCTAATGTTAAATTGACATAGCCATGGTCCGACCCATGACTAGGTCGGACCATGGTTAGGGTCACCCGGTTCCGGTGACCCTAGCCATGGTCCGATCTAGGCATGGGTTAGACCATGGCTAGGTCAATTTAGTCCTAGGGTGCGGTTGAAAATGTTTAAGGGCCAAATTATAAAAATAAAAAGTTAGGACAAAAAATTTGAGGACTAAACTGAACAAAATCAAAATTTGGGGTTAGGCATGTGCAAGTCACGTGACTATTTAACGGTCAACTCTAACGGTCAACTAACAGTCGGACCAAAAGTATACAATTAGCAAACGTATAGTACCAAAAATAGGCAAAACCAAACATGTGGTATTAAAAGCCAAAAGTGAGCAAACATAAGGTACCAAAAGACCTATAAACCCTATATATAATAATATGTTAACCTTGACTCGACTCGAATATGAAAAACAAACAACTCGAATAGGCTCGCAAGCCTCTCGAGTTCAGTGGTATATCGACCAAGCCGATATCAAATACCTCACCAAAACTTTACTCGTTTACACGCCTACTTGTGCTCTCCAGTTTGATAATGAGTCAACCAGCTAGCTGCAACGCCAATGGATGATGGATGCAGTTACTAAATTTAACAAAAGTATTTGCATTACATATAAGAAAGAAGAAGAAGATTAGAATACAATAGATAGTAGATTCCAAATATCTAGCGGACATTATTTCATCACATTTTTTTCTCTGGTCATCAACATCCCTTCATTCTTTCCTTAGAAGCAGTAGTATCTTCTCAACATTCAAATATTAACATTTCTTTCCCTGCATTAACGATAGACATTTTCTTCTTCTTCTTCTTCTTCTTCTTTTTCCTCGAAAACAAAAATGAACAGGTGCTTTAGCTTCACAGCATCCCGAGATCGATTCTACAAATTCTCCTTCCTCAAATGCGGGCTCCGATCCGTATCAATAGACCTCGGCGAAGGCACCGTGATGCACTGCTGGATCCCCAGCATGCACCGAGACACCAAACCCAACCTCCTCCTCGTCCACGGCTTCGGCGCCAACGCAATGTGGCAATTCCAAGCCCTAGTTCGCACATTCGCGTCCCGATTCAACATCTACGTGCCGGATCTCATCTTCTTCGGATCATCCTACACGACCCGACCCGAAAGAAGCGTAAATTTCCAGGCATGGTGTTTGTGGAGGCTGATGGAGATTAACGGGGTGGGGAAGATAAGTTTGGTAGGGGTGAGCTACGGAGGGTTTGTGAGTTACAGTCTAGCTCATCAATGTCCTCACATGGTGGAGAGATTGGTGCTTTGCTCGTCCGGGGTGTCTCTGGAGGAGAAGGATCTTCATAACGGGTTGTTTAGGGTTCCGAATTTGGAGGAGGCGGCGGAGATTTTGTTGCCACAGACGCCGGATAAGTTGAGGGAGTTGATGAGGATGTCTTTTGTGAAGCCTCCCAGAGGGATTCCCTCCATCTTCCTCAATGATTTCATCGCTGTACGTAACTTCATTATTACTATACAAATCTTCTGACCCGTCCATCTTTATCTACATTGTTGTGTAACACCGTTAAAATATTAATTACATGTTTTAAATGTAATTAATTTTATGGTTTTTTTTTTTTAAATTTTATTGAGTTGGTGATCTAGAATAAAAATATTAAATTTAAGGACATGTGTAAAAATCTTAATGGTGCAGCACGATGTCGGAAAAATGAGGCCGAAGATCTAAATCTCAATAATATATATTATAAATTAAAACAGTTTTTTAGTACCAAATGTTGGACTAAAATTGGTTTTTGGTGCAACATTTTTGTAGACTTCTGTGCTATACTTTGCAATTTGTAGATTTTTTGTGCATCTGTTAGTTGACCGTTAAATATATTTATTTTGTTATGTTTAGTCTTTCAATTTATATCTTTAACTTTAATTTTTTACAATTTAGTCCATAAATATTCACAATCGGACCCTATCCTAGATCCAATTGACCTAGTCAGTGTCGGGTCAATTTAGCCATAGGGTCCGATTTGGGCAAACCTGACTAGGGTCGGACCCAGCCATGGGTCAGATCTTGCTTGGTCAATTTGGACATAGGTCCGATTAGTATATTTACGGTTTAATGTAAAAATCAAAAGTTAGGGATATAAATTAGATGGATGAACTAAACAAAATAAAAATATTTAACGGTCAACAAACAAACAGATACACCAAAAGTCTACAAATTATAATGCATAACACTAAGGAAAAAAAAAAAAACAGCACCAAAAACCAATTTGGTCAAACATTCTGAACCAAATCGCTTTTATAACCTCTATTTATATATACAATTATAGTATCTAGCTAATAGGGGCCATGCATGCACAGAAAATGTGTTCTCATTATGTCGAAGAAAAGAAGGAATTAATTCGAGCCCTACTCAAACATCGCAAACTTGATACTCTTCCCAAAATCACACAGGTATAATATATATATTTCAACAATATGTTGTCTAATATGTTTTTGGTGGGTGGGTAATATATATATAGTAATTATAGTTTGTTTTGAACAAGAGCAGCCCACGTCAATAATATGGGGAGATCAAGATCAGATATTTCCTGTAGAGCTGGGTCATCGACTCCAAAGGTAATTTCTTAAACCACCTTATAATAATTAATCATTTTCTTAATTAATTAATTTTGGTTAATAATATCTCGCTTTATATATATATAAATATATTGATGCAGGCACATAGGTGAGAATGCGGAGATGGTGATAGTGACAAATGCAGGTCACGCCGTTAACCTTGAAAAGCCCAAACAATTCCTGAAGCAATTGAAACGTTATCTTTTTACCACCAACGATCAACTTCCTATTCCTGTTGGACCATCATACCATAATCCTGCTGCACAATATGAACAAATTCAAACCACCTCCCACATTAGATAGTATCCATTCTTAATTATTTATTATATATATATACCTACGGCTACCTATTAGTTCCATTCTAACTTGTATCATTCTCTTTTTGTGAATATGGCTCATCATCCCTAAATCCGGTTTAGTGGGTTCCTATTGTAACATTTTGTATATAGGTTTTAATAATGAAGCGAATTGGTAATAACACAGGTTTGCTTTAAAAAATGAGTAAAATCTCTAAATGTGAAATTTTTTGTGAAATTTCAATAGAAAGTATGAAAGAGAAGTGAAAGATCAAAATATATTGGTGCTTGATGGGACCATATAGCACTTTCTATAGAAATTTCACACTTTATTTCACATTTTGTAGCAACACTCTTAACAAAGACAAATCTTTGTTAACTTCACATGTATTTGAAGTGCCAACAATTATACCTTTTGTTGTGAATGAAACTATCTTAACAGAAAATATATTACTGTAATAACATAGAGTTTAGACTAATTTATTTTTAAGTGTTAATTAATTATTTCAAAATTATATTTAATTTAATTACTATAATTATAAAGTTTAGGTTTAATTTAACGGGCTAAGTTTATTTTTCTTATATTTATTTATATATTTACTATAATTGAGGAAAAAATTAACATAAAAACAAATGCCTCTTTTCTAGTAATAATATAATATGTATATGTGTATATTAATTTATAAATCATATTATATTAGAGATTGGGAGACTAAGGGGGTGTTTGTATGGATGTAATGTCAGATGTAATCTCACATTACGTCCCACATTACATCCATATTACGTTATTTGGTTTGCCAAACGATGTTATGTGCATCAGTGTTATCAGAACCGGACCGGGCCGGCGGTCCGACCGCGGTCGGTCCGGAACCGGACCCCTCCACGGTCCGGTTTGCTCATTTCCGGAGGATGTAAGCGAACCCGGTTCTGAAGTTCGGTTTTCACCGAACCGGCCGGTTTTGGGCGAACCGGGCGGTTCGCCGGTTCGGACTCCTTTCCTTTCATTAAAAAAAACAAAAAACAAAATTAGGGTTAACTTACTAAAGGAACCGGATCGGACCGGCGGTCTACTGAATTATTTATAATTATATCATATATTATATTATATGGATCAGCAACCGAACCGGGTCGGACCGGCGGTCTGACCGGTGAACCGGGAACCGGCACCCTTGCCGGTGAACCGGGAACCGGCACCCTTGCCGGTTCGACGTCCGGTCCGGTTCTGATAACACTGATGTGCATTGTAATGTAATGTAATGTGCATTGTAATCTGAGATTACGTTCAAACTCCATTCAACGTAATGTGAGATTACATCAAAAAACGGATGTAATGTGAGACTACGTCCAACATTACAGAGTGTTAATATTTGTTTAATTAATAAATACTTTATATTATATTTATATATTATGATATTAATAATAATATATTTTATTTTATCTAATTCATAACTCATTATTATAATAAAGAATAATGCATACGATGTTTTTGTATGTAAAACAAGTTATTTTTCGTTGCGTTTTTTGTAAAATCTATCTTATAAAACTATATAAAAAAAAATTAATTAATAGAATTTTAATAGTTATGCGTATTTAGTTTAATAATTAGTTTTTGGATTACATAAATGATTATAGTATTAACCATAAAACATAAAGTTAATTTACTCGTTGTCAAACTATATATTCTTTTTAAATCTTATCATAATATATAACATATTGATATATTAATATAATAACAATAAAGTCACATTACAACACAAATCAAACACTGTAATCTAACATTACACTCCACATTACAGTACAACTAAACACTGTAATCTGACATTAGATTACGTAACTCACATTACTTATAATCTCACATTTTAAGTAATCTCAGATTACTTCCATTCAAACGCACCCCCCAACCAAGTGAAAAGAAAGATCTAATTCCAAAAAATAAATTAACAAATCTGACAGGTTGGTTGGATCATGGGTCTCTACTTGCAAAGCCTAAGAGCACTTCCAATAGGAAGTGCTTAGTGCCTCCACATCAGCAGCCACGTCACTGCCAACTCATCAAAGTGGCACTGCTACAGTATTTGCTACAGTAAATGGCACTGTAAAATTGGCACTCTCTCCAGTAGTGGAGACCAAGTTCCACTTCTACATTGGGACCCACATAATTTCATAATTCAAATATAATTTTTGCATTAATATATAAATTATATATCATTATATAAATTATATATTCATATTTTTTTACAAATACGGACATGAATAAATAATGAGATTCAAGTATTAGATGTTTTAATTAAAAAAAAATAGGGAAAAATATATACAAAATTATAAAAATGTAATTGAATTTTTTAATAAAAATTTACATTCTATAGGGATAAGAAAATAACCGGTCTGGTCGGTTCGGAACTGGTATAGACTGGACCGGTTCCAAACAGACCAATTATGCGAGAGGAGAACCAGACCAAAAACCAGTAATATGCTTCTCAAAAAATTGATTTTTGACTGGACCAGACTGTTTTGAACTGGTTTTTAACTGGATCAGTTTTGTCGGAGGATCGGTTTTTCGTTTTTTTTTTAATTAGGGTAAATTTGTATAGGAAAATGGGTCGGACCAGTTTTGAACCGAACCAGACTTTTTTTACAGTTCCAGTCCAAAATCGGTCCAGAATTTTCAGTGCTAATTTCAAATTCAGTCCAGACCGGACCATACTGTTTTAATTAGTACCAATCCAGTTCGGAACATATTCGGGTCCGACCGGTTCGTGCATATCCATAGTTCTCTATTGTCAATTCATTGCAATAATTATACGTTACTTGACCAAGGTAAAATTACTTTTAGGTGCAGTCCCCATGCGGCATGCAGAATGATTGATAAGTATAATTGTTGATATAATAACATTGATCAATCAAATTCATTGAATCTATTATTTTACCATAATCAGTGTATATCTGTTATATGTTGATTGACATATATTAATTCAACATCATCAACATATTCACGTTTATGTACATCCATGATCATATTAGTAAATTGATTATTGCATTAATCATGTGTTTTTATATATGATTTTCAATATATGTAAATTAGAAATATATTATATATACATCATTCTAAAAGTATAATTTTTATAATAATTTATCGTAAAAGATATATTTCTTTCATAATATAATATAATATAATATAATATAATATAATATAATATAATATAATATAATATAATATAATATAATATAATACGTAAATTATATAAAAATATATATGCATTAAAATAATATAATATTTTGTAGTAATTATTTTCCATATTTAATAATTTGAAATGTTATACTATTTCAAAATTTAGAATTAACGGTTATTCAACATGGTAACATATAAACAAATTAGATATGGAAATTTCGAAATTGATTCAAAGTTAAAAAGTAGTAATTTTGGTTCGTGTTGTTATTTATGTTACATAATATTCAAAATGACTGATTACGACTCTTGTCTATCTGACTTAGCGTAACCGAATATATATACAATCAAAGAGATGAGCAACACAATCGAATAAAATAATATTAAAAAGTTGGCACCGACATGAACAGTAACTTGGGAGTTCCTACTAGTAGGCACTGTCCCACTTCACTATTCACTCAATAATGGCAAAACAGTAATATTAGTAATCCTAGTCACGCCTAGCGGCGCCTAGTCAGCGTCCAGTGGCAAAAATTGGAACTAGGCACTCCCATTTTGGTACAAGACACTCCTATTGAAAATGCAAGTGCCTATTTAATCATTACCAGTAGGGACCAACAGTAAATAACACTAGGCACTAGGCACTCTCTACAATAATAAATTTACAACATAGAACTAGGAACTAGACACTAGGCATACTATTGGAACTCCTTTAGAGAAGCCTAGGTGCATTGAATGTGGTGTCTTATAGCCTAGCTAGGGAAGTACAACACGAATGAAAGTATATAATGATGAGAAATTATGTACAACACGAATGGAAGTATACGATGATAAATTATTGTATAGGACCGAGATAACACATAACATTGATGTGTTAATCTTTTAGCCAATCAATATATGACATTTGTATACGTGTTAGTTAATTTCTGCTACGTGTGTCATCTGCTAGCCTTGTCGTTATTATATTCAAAAAAGGAGGAATAATTTTACCGAGACATTCTCACCGGTGGCAAAAATGAATATTGCTTGAATTTGTGTTTTTTTTTTATTGTGTTATTATTTTTCTCACGGGTGGTGGGTCCATTTGGTAAATGGATGTGAAGACACCACAGGGATTGGGACGAACCAAAAGATTTGCTGCCCCCAAAAATAGAGATGGTCGCAGACAAATGGTTAGTTGGGGGTTACGTTTCCGTGGTATGAAGAATAAAGGGGTAACAATGGACTCTTTCCATAGTTGAGGGACCTATTTCCTTATTATTAGCACTCAGTTATGTTAGTTATGGCTCACACAATTCTTCTGCCATGGTTTGGGTACAAACAGCTATTTGACACTTCTCCCTACAAATATTATCAGTTACCAAAAAAAACTGAATGATAAATGTTTAGAATGCATGATCATTTGATTTGACACTGATTGAGAAATGTTGTTGATTTTTCTTGTCTTCTCCATTGGCAAACAAGAAAACTTGATAAAATAAAGGAAAGAAGCACTCAAAGAGCCTAAATATGTAAGTCCTTGCTAATAATTATCTTGGCTCCTTCCACAAGTCTCTTCACCACTTCTCCAGCCGGTAGGATTTCCTTAATCAATCCCACTCCTTGTCCAGCATACATCGCCATGCTTTGTATATCTCCTGTTGTTGATTTGTTCGGAACTGTCCCAGCAAATCTACGAATCTCCTTTTCCTATTTTATTATTTCATAAATATAAAGATCATAATCATCAACACACAAACACACAACAGAGAATCAGAAGCTAGCTTAGCTTACCACTTCATGGATTGTAGCACGGCCGATGATAGGCTGATTGGTCTCATTTTCGTTGCTTGGAAGAGATTTCCAGTCATTAAAAAACGGTGTTTTTACGACTCTTTGTGGTGCATCAGGCCACCGTGCCCGTCCGAATATATCTGTATATGCTGTTTTCTCTGATTCAACCAATTTCCTCTTGAAGGTAGGGTGAGCATAGCTTTCCTCTGTAGCAACAAATCTGTATGGAATGTACATGCTATATTAGTCTATTAGACATCCTACATAATCCATATATATGTGTTAGGGATATAATTATCCAGTTAGAATATAGGGTTATTATTAACATTAGTATTAATGATAATGTTAGAATATACTATCTATTTAGATTGTACTGATCTGGTCTTATATAAGGGACGCAGTTATTGAATAAAAAGATAAGCAGAAAAATTATTTCATTATGTTATTTCAATTATCTAGTTCTTCTTAGGTAGATTAGTTGTTAAGGTTATCAAGACCTATAACAATATGCAACATATTGTTCTAAAACCTTGAGTTGCTGGGTGAAGCCCCAGTTTATACAATATGCTAAATAACTCTGGTTCACGAGAATCAAACTTGAGACATCGCAGGTTATAGATGCTTTGATACCATGACGTGGAACCAAGTGTCCAGTCCTCTAGTTAATGGTTTTATTATCTAACAATATATACATGTTTCATCAAACCAAAAACACAGACAAAATGAAGAGTTTGATCTCCTTTTCTTTCATCCCTCACTGTCCTTCCAATCTCCTCTGGCCATTAGTGTGTTACTTTTAGCACCCAAAATCCAAAAAAGTATTGAACTCATTATTAACCAAGATGCACTTTTACCTCATGGATTGTAATCCATGAACCACATAGCCCTAAAACACGTTATAGGCGAAACATTTAGAGGTTTGTGGAGATTCATACCGTGTACCCAAGCAGACACCCTTTGCACCTAGGGCCAAAGCAGCGACATAACCTCGGCTATCAACAATTCCACCAGCAGCAATCACAGGTATATTGCGGTCTCCAACAAGATCAACCACCCTAGGCACCAATGCAATCAAAGATTCCTGATAATAACACCAAAACATCAAATTGCAAACTCCATCAGTCACTCACAATTCAACCTTTCTGGTTTAGAGGCATTTGTTTGCTCCAATCTAAACTCTTTTAGACTAAGTTTCTTGCCCCTGAATCAATCACAGCGATTAGCAGAACTGCACAGAACATGAAAGCGATCTTGTTGGTTACAGAAAACATAATCTCTCACAAAATGCAAGGTTAGCTTAAAATTCCTTAGATCGAATAAATAATTTTCCTACACATTTTTATCTTTTATTTGGGAGAAATTTGTCATCAGATTGATTTCATACTTTATTATCGAAGTTTCGATATAAGTGTAGTTCCAAATCATACCTGACCAATAACATGCCCTCCTGCTTCTCGCCCTTGAACAATAATCGCATCCACACCAACAGCAATAGCTTTTCTTGCTTCTTCAAAGCTGCCAATCTGAAATTCGTAACAAAATTTGTTGGATGAAGAACAGTTTAAACTTAGTTATTAGTAATGAGACAGAGAATGGTGATATTACTTGAGGAACGACTTTGACTCCAGCTCGATGAGCCTCTTGAACAAGACCCTCTGAGCATTCCCCCCAGTAAACTTGGAGCACTGCCACCTTCTCTTCTAATATAACCTTCACATTTTCTTCATGGGGGAATGCCAAAACCACACCTATCCCAAAAGGCTTGTCAGTCAATGCTCGGGTTTTCCTAATCAGCTCCCTAACATAATCCGGCGATTCCTGGTGACACAAGTGAAGATCATAAGTTTAGAACCACAACAAAGAAAAAATCCGAATGATGATGATATTCAATAACTAACTACAATGTGAATGAACCAATCCTTCTTCAGATCTATCCTAATTCATGATACTTTCTGGCAATGGAATGGAATTATAATCGCTGTGAAAATCCAAATTCCAATGTCTTTTTCAATTGCAGAAGGCATCCAATTTAAACAACACAAGCGGTAAACAGAATCTGAACAACTAATAAGATCTAAATTTGTTGAATGAAGAAAGTGAGAAAGTACTAACCCAATCAGGAGCTCTGAGAAAGCCGAGGGCGCCGGCATTAGCCACCGCAGCAACGAGCTCCGGACCAGAAATGTCCGGCCCTAGTGGCGCCTGAACTATTCCATATTCAAAATCCAGAATCCCTCTCCATCCAACCATCTCTCTTTCTCTAGAAATTGCGGGCGGACTGATGGGTGGATGGATCAGTGAGAATAAAAAAACTTACAAATCAAAGGAATCAAAATCAAAATTTTCCAGCCGCCATGGATTTATATGAATGAAGTATTAAATACGAGGTGGGGTCTTTCAGGTACACAAAACAAAACAAGATCGTAAGCGAGGACGTATCGTGAATTCAGCTTAGTTTAGTGGTGGAATTCGATACAGAAATCAAATTACCAGAAAGCTTAGAGAAGAAAGCTTCGTTGGTAAAGGTGGGCGGGTTCTTCACGGCACGCGGCGTCACACTTGAACCCCACCACTTGTTCTGTTCGTGGAGTTGGCAGGCATATTAACGCTGTCACTGTCTCTTCCAATCATAATAATTCATTAATTATTCTTCCTTCACATATTTGAAAATGGGCCGACCAAATTTGCAAGTGAGCCTATAGGCTTTTATTACCCAAAACAGAAGTCAGAATCCATCAGATAAAAGATCACTAACTACTGCACACCACCCTAACAAGTAACAACTAGATAGATGGGCAAAAAAAAGAAAAGTAACAACTAAATAATTCCAATTTTGCACTGTCATTAATTAATTTATTTATTCTTATAATCGCTGGCCTTCAAATAAATATACATGTATATATAACAGTAACAATGGAATGGATTTTTGATTGATTCTTTAATCTAAATAATTATTATTTTGCTCCCTTAATAAGTTTTAAACATTTAAATCATAATCAATGTCGGTGTCACGTCAGATTTGACGTTATTAAATAATATGTTACGTTTCTATTAAAATTAATACATAATTTTGTCGAATTTAACATGAAATCAATCTAAATGTAGTTGTATACTATTCCATTTGATGTCTAAAACATAGTTTACGCTTTAAAGAAAATCATGGCATAATCGGCAGGCCTCTGATGATTTTACGTTTACAAGTCGGTAATGACCTGTCGATTTTACTTGACAAAATCGATATGAATGTACCAATATTTTCAAGTAAAATCGGTATTACTTAATTTGTATCTGTAAAATCGGTAGAGGCCTGCTATAGTTGTTGTTCTCTCCCTGGTTTAAAGTTTAACAGTGTTTCAGACATCAAATTGAAAACTAAACTGATTTAGATTGATTTCATGTTAAAATTGTGTGTCAATTTTGATAGAAATATAATTTCCCTCGATTAGAAGGTAGATGACAACTTCACCTTCGAGAGAAATGATGGTGGAGTATGACAGAGACGGATGGTGACGTGTGGCTGCGAACAGTGATAAACATTAATATGTGGAAATTAATTTTTAGCTTTTTAATTTAATGAAAATGGTAGGTGTGTAATACTAACCCATATTTACAGTTTATTCTTTAAAAAAAGTGATTTGCAGAAAGTAAAAGCTGGTCTCTTATTAGAGCTTTTCTTATCTGGCGCCGATCTACCAGCTGCTGCCCCTCGCTCCCTCACATTGCTGTGATGTGAATCCCACCACATTACAATGTGAGAGGATGAGGGGTAGCAGCTGGTGACACCGAGCCAAAGAAGTTTTTTTCCTCTTATTATTAACATGTTATGTCTTGCTAAAATTAGTACTAACACTATAGATTGCTCTACAATACTATTACAGAGTGGCGAGACCAGGCTTCAGTTGATTAATAACTTTTTCTAATCAGAAACATCAATAATGCGGTTGGGATGGAAGTTGCTACAGTAGTGGTAGAAACTATTAAAACTCAATTAAATGTCTGAAGTCCCGTGTTAAAATTTGGTGTTTCAAGTTTAAAATGTTAAAATGGACAATTTCTCAGGTTTCATTTTTATTGAAATTTGGTGTCTTCGTGCGTCTTTTCATATTCCTTCAGTCATTTTCATTAACCGACCCAGTCACTTGTAATCCATCACTCTTACTTTTTACAAAATCGCTAATTTTCACTCAAAATTTGAAAATTCAAAATAAAAGGTTTCCAACAAAGTGATGTGTAGCGATTTCCAGCGACAACATAGCGGGATTTACTTGTGCCGGATGTGACCAGCTTCTTAGGTGACGCTCCCGGCAAGGTGAAAAGAAGGAAGCGTGCATGAGAGCTCGAATTTGACAGCCGGTTTCGTCGGGATTGACTTTGCTAAAGTAATCACAACGAAACACCAAATTTCAACCAAAATAAAACCTGGGACACTCAATTTAAACGTCGGACACCAAATTTCAACATAAATCAAACTTTAGACAGTTTATTGGTACTTAACCCAAACTTATAATTGAATTGTTGTGTAATCATGTCAGACACAACTTTGTTTTTGCAGAAACTATTGTGTTCTCTAATCCACACTCACTAGTCACTACCACTTGAGAACCCAGCTAGAAGAATAAGAATAAGCACAGTGGAAGCATGTTTTAGAAGATGTCAACAATTGGACTATAATCAAACTAGCAAAACACCGGAAAAGCACACATGTCATGCTGAAGAATATATCAACATTAGGGACTCTTTTGTATCTAAGTAATAGTTGAGGACTAGTTTGTTACTTGTGTAAAGTTAGTTTGTTACAAACTAACCTACTATAAATAACATGTAGTTAACTTTGTCTTCTCCAATTCATTCAATGAAGAACACTAAGTTTGGAAGATCCCTTGCTTTCATTTTGCAGTTTGTCAAATTCAATCTCAGATTCATGCCAATTAGAGGAAACAACCCCTGGTTGGACCACCATGTCAGATTTAATCTCGTCTCCAAATTCTTAGAATTGTTAGTTTCGGTCATGTGTCATTATCTAATTTAATAATCATAATTATAGTTCTTTTTAGATTAGATTGTTTAATAATATAGATTTTTCTTAAGCGTTGAAAATGATAGTTGCGCCGTGTCATTGCTTAATTTAATTTATAGAATTATATATATTTTTTTAATTAAGCACAATAACTTTTTTCCGTAGATCCATTACTGTAATAAGTTGATTGATTTGATTTGATCCAAGATAATCTAATTCCGTATTAACTTGTGGGGTTACTTTGTGAATATGAAGAAATATAAATAGTTGCCACTGTCCGTACTAGAGATGCAGAAGCCAGCCACTGGTTGGATTCTGTTCTCATCGATAACGTACATTCACATGAGGACAAAGCTGTCTATACTCTATACTCGGTGAGTGATAATAACGCTGACCATTCTAAATTTTAAATATTGTAGAGAAGAGAGTAGAAAATATTAATTTATGTGTTTAGCAAGAATAGAAGTAGTGTCTGTCTAATTCAACAACAGCTAGTATAATATAAAGAAAGTTCTAAGCTCTAACTAAATAATTCACACATTATTATATATATATATATATAAATATGTCACTCTCCATCACCAGCTAATAATGTTTTGAGCCATCGTAGTAGATATATTAAGTGGTCTTAATAATCTGTTCTAACTTCTAATAAATTAGTGGCTAAAAAAAAAACTTCTAAAAAATTAATTTATATAAACTTCAATTTTCTCTATTATTATTATGTTCATTAATTTTACTATAAGAGACTACGTACTGACTTGATTCTTTAGTTAGCAGATAAGCTTGACTTAATAATAATAATAATAAAATAAGAAACCTATCTTAGGAGGAAAGATAAAATTGACCACGTGACTTTGCTAGTAAGAAAGTCGAGTTGCTAAATTATTATCACTTGTCAATTAAATTCCATGCATGGGTTGACACAACAACAATCTTTGTCTACCCATATATAGCTAGATTAGGTTGATATAAAAAGCAACACAATAACAACAACAATAGAGAGAGTTTAGTAGAAACTTCTCCGAAAAGGTTAGTACAAACTAGCTTCAACAAGTTAATATTGTTGTGAATTTTGTAAAATAAATTCTTCATCTATATAAAGAGTTTACATGCATCTGCTTCAGTTATTGAAATTGTTCTTCTTAGTTCTTAGTAGAGGAATTATTGCAGTCGAGTGATGCAAAAGAATGCGATGAAGATAAAGTCTATCATTTGAAGAAAATTTATATAAGAAAATAAAAACACCATAATCGTTAAGATTGAAACAATTCCTAAAAAGACGTCTCCAACAAAGTCCAGACTCGAATTACCATTGTTAACACAACTTGCTTGCTTCGGTACATTTATTATTTCTAAACTGTTTTTGAGATCTTTCATCTCACCCTGCAAAAATCCAATGTATAAAAGTACGAGGGCTTAATTGAAAACGTGAAATAAAATTAACAAAACATGATTGTCCCCACGTCAACCCTTACAGAACCAACATAAAAGTTTGATTGAAAAAAATAAGTAAAGAAACCAACATAAAATAAATAAATCGTAATATATCAAACATATTTTATCAATAATATAAGAATAATACTAAAAATAAATCAAGTAAATAATGTAGATTATGATAAAAAAGTTTGATTCGTTCATTTATTAATTTCAGCTGCTTACTTTTTTTTCTCGCTAAAATTCAACCGTTTAAATTGCTTTATCATATACTTTTATATAATAATAATTTCAAAGTTTGTGGATATAACCATAAATGTTTTATCCATTAATTTAGTTACTTATGGAGGGATTTTAGTATTATTATTGGAAAGTTATGCATAATATAATATTCGTTAATTACTTTATATGTGATTTTTTTAATTAAAGTAAACTAAGTATCAGTAAAGAAAAATGGTTTGGAAAATAAATAATTTAAACCGATAAGAGTAAATTAATCTCATATTTTTTTAGTATTTAGAATAAATTTGAGAATGAAGGGTAGATATGGAAAAACTGACGTTGTATTTTAGGAAAGTAAATGCTGGTGGGACCCTCTCTCTTTCACTTGATTTTTCACTTGAATCATTTTCCTTATTATTTACCACACTAGCTAGTACTGTACGTTATTTCTCTTTAGTTTAGACCACCACGTCAACCCTTACAGAACCTTACAGCCTGGCAGCGACTTCAACTCCCATTTCTCCAACCACACACCGCCACGTGGCATATCATTTGACCGCGACATCTTCCTCCATAGCTGTCCTTTGCTATAAATACATTTTTCCTCTTCTACAGCTTCCTCCACTTCACACCACACACAATGGCTACTGTTAATAATATCTCCTCCCTTCTTTTCATCACCGTCCTCGTCTTCTTCTTCATCGGACGGTCTAGAAGCGCTTTAGTGGAGCAGCAGCCGCTTCTTCTCAAATACCACAACGGCGCACTCCTTAAAGGCAACATCACCGTCAACTTCATCTGGTACGGCCGTTTCACCGCCGCCCAACGCTCGGTCATCGTCGACTTCATCCACTCCCTCAGCTCTGCTCACGCCACACTCCCTTCCGCCGCGTCGTGGTGGAAAACCACTGAGAAGTACCGTGGCGGCTCCTCTAACCTCCTCGTCGGAAAACAAGTCCTTCACGACAGCTACTCTTTAGGTAAGTCACTCAATAACTACCACTTGCTCGCTCTCGCCGGAAAATTTAACGCCGTCAACTCCATCAACCTTGTCCTAACTGCCAAGGACGTCATTGTTGACCGCTTCTGCATGATCTGCGGCCGCCATGGGAGGCCGCCAGGTAAGGCGGCGCAGTCGACATTCGTCTGGGTCGGAAACTCCGAGACTCAGTGTCCAGGGCAGTGCGCATGGCCGTTTCACCAACCGATGTACGGTCCACAGACGCCGCCACTTGTCGCTCCCAGCGGCGACGTTGGAGTTGACGGCATGATTATCAATATCGCCACTCTCCTGGCCGGCACAGTCACGAATCCATTTAACAACGGGTACTTTCAGGGTCCGGCTACTGCGCCGCTCGAGGCGGTTTCCGCCTGTACTGGGATGTTCGGGTCGGGATCGTACCCCGGGTATCCGGGTCGGACGTTGACGGACAAGGCGACCGGAGCGAGCTTTAATGCGTACGGAGTGAACGGACGGAAGTTTCTTCTGCCGGCGATGTGGGACCCGCAGACTTGTGCTTGTAAGACGCTCGTGTGAAGCTGGGGAAAATGGAAACGATGCACAAGGGAAATGACGTGGATGAAGTATGGATTGGGTACCATGTAATGAGGAAGGGTATGGAATGGATGGAATATGAGAGAACAAGGGCAAGTATGTCTGATATGGGAATGGAAATGATGGGTGGGGCTGTTGGGTGACGTGTAAATTTCTAAGTTTGTTTGAAACTATGAATATAACCAAATGGAAATTAAAAAAAAATCAAAATTTAGGGTATTGTCTTTATATTATAGATATATATAATTTATTGTAAATATTACATCATTTACAATAATCATGTTTATAGAAAAGTAAAACAAACTCACTCATGAAGTTATTATTATATTTGACATTACATCCATCAAAATATCATATGAGGTGAGATATATATATATATAACCCCGCGACGAGTGATTAATGCGCTTTCTTTCTTAAGTGATGCATGGAGGGAGGACCATATTATGGTTTTCATTAATTTGATGATGATCCTAGTACACCTTTGCCTTTTTTTTCAAAGATTAATAAATAAATGAAGATAATAATTGGTGAAGTAGCTAGAGATAATAATGAGAACAAAGTGATGGGGGGCCTGCGCCTGCTGCCTAGAGTCTGTCTGACTGAGGAAACAATAATGGAAGGGAAGGTCCGGAGGGAATTCATTGTGCAGAAACCAAATGAAAAAGACTTGTTTGGATTTTAATGCATGTTTTGTATTTTTTTTAAATGCATGCTATTGCTATTGCTATTGAAATAAAATGGAGAGGGGGCCGTTGCCATGATTGACTTCCTCTCTCCCCTCCAATCAAATTTTCATCCTTTTTATTTCCACGGCTGTTTAAGAGGATACATCATACATTAACTGATGCTTGTTAAACTCATAAAATAATATTTGTTTTCATTACATGATAAAATGTTAGTTATGAATATTTTTCAGTTTTAATGACACCATAAAGTTTAGAACCCAAAACTTCTGATTAAAAGATGAAAAATGCCGGATTTAGGACCTAAAGGTTATTAAGTACACAAATATATTTTTATATATTTATAGAAAGTAGTATCAGATTAAATACTATTTCGAGTTGAAATGAAAAAAAAAAAAAAAAAATCTTTGATGAATTTGTGAATGAAATATCCAATACTAAGATAACAAACATAGTAAACAACATAATTACGCCTCAAATAATTTCATATTCTGTAATCTACTCGTAATATTTCCACAAACGATTAGATTTAGGAGATATACGAAGAGACTGTCCTAGTAGATCGATCAAAGAAATAAAAAGATCCATTGGAATGAGATAAACAAAAAAGAATGTTTTTTTAAGGAAAATTTACAGATTGTAAAAAGATTGGTAAACAACCAATAGAAAATAAAAAAGAAGCGGAGCTGGGGATAATTAAAAAATAAAAAGACGGCGTAACAAAAATGAGATTAAATAAATTAGTAAAATGAGATTATTTTTTTCCTAAATTTCATCATGTGTTATTATTCAATTTAAGTAAGCATAATTGTATTTCTTTACTTTTAGATTATTATTATTACTAGTGAAACCAAAAACCAGATGGTGATTGATGAATAATTACATTAACAAAGGCAATGTAGCTGGATACTTATTGATTATATATATAACAATAATAACAAAAAAATCAAAGTGTAAGGCTAAGGCTATAACCCTACTAAATCGCCCAGTAGCAGAAACAGCAAATTACTTCCTAAAAAGAAAAATGATTACTCAATACAGACCCAAGAACTTCCACCAGAAGGTAGCTACCACTCCCCAGATACAAGCATTGATGATTGCCATCACAAACCCAGTTTTGAATACATCAGGAAGTTCCACATAACCAGCTCCATAGTACACAGCAGCTTGGCCACTACTATAATGCGTTAGTGCACCAAAAAGATTGGTATTATAAGCCAATGCAAGTGCTGCAAGTACACCCGGCACTCCGGCTGCTAAATGCATTGCAAGAAAAGCAGAGTACAATGCACCCACATGACCAGTTTGGCTTGCAAATATGTAATGGATCAGGAAATACGATGCCTGAAGCACGCCGAATGCTGCTGGCCAACTTAGAGAGAACGATCCAAGAAACGTTGCAACACAACCGGACATCCACGACACAATTCCCAGATTTGTCAACTGACCAGCCATTCCAACTAGAACAGCAAACCAAGCAAGTGTGTCCCATGCTGATTTCTCACTTAAGCAATCGTCCCATTCGAGAACTCCCAGTAGAAGGAGTATTGATAACCCGATCATTGCAGCCACCACACTGGGGATACCAAGAGCATCTCTGCATCCAAACACATTCCAAACAAAATATATTCATCATTTCATTACAATTTAGTTACTCTAGTGAGTGTGAGAATCTATCTTTGCAAGCGATAACCTAGGCACAATCTGAAAAAATAAGTCATTGGGCGAATTCTTTTCCGACTCTGTGACGGTATTATAAAATAGTAAAATAGCTTTTCTCCAAAGTAATGACATTGTGTTGTATCTTCTCTAATTCTAGTATGATGATAAAAAGCCATGAAGAACTCACTTACCCGCAAACCCACAAAGAGACTGCGAGTAGCATGGTGGCAACCATGACCCACTCATTTTTGGTAACAGGTCCCATACTCTCCAGTTTCTTCGCCGCCATAGCTGGAGCATCTGGAGTGTCTTTGATTTCAGGAGGATAGAGCTTGTACAACACCAAAGGGGTAGCTAGAAGGCTGACGAATGCTGGTAAGCTAGCAGCCTTGAACCAAGAAACCCACGGATTTGAAATTATAATCCCAAGCTCCTCTGCCAATTTCAAGCATAGGAGGTTTTGTGCTGCAGCAGTCAGGAAAAGAGCACTCGAATTACCAGCAGACTGTCAAGAATCATACAGAAACCCTTCATAAGTCCAAAACAACCAAACACAACAGTAGAAGAAGAACTAAGAAGAAGATAAAATGTAATTTGATCATCAGTTCTTAAACAGCCATTCAATGATTGCTATTTCGGCATTACTTTACCCTGTTTACTTTTTAGTACTTCGATAAGCTACTTAGCTTGATACAAAGGCATCATAGTTGCTCTGCTATTAGATATTCAAGAGGATACAGCAGCTAATCAACGTTATTGGAAGAAGAAACACCAGGTATAGCATATACATTGATAATACATAAAACCTAAGAAAAGAAGCACAGATTTCAACAATTCTTAGTAAATGCGCAAAATTCTATAAAAGCGGATAAAGCAATTGAACTGCAAATAAGATAAAGAACATATCGAATCTATGTAGCTCACCTGAAACTGTGAGGCAATAAGATAGGAACCGAGCTTCCTTGAGGATGGATCACCGGGCTTACTTCCTGCAGAGAGCGAGAGTGACTTGATAATGGGCAGAAACACGCCACCGGCTCTAGCAGTAGTACTCGGCATCGCTGGTGCTATTAGTGCTTCACTTAATGTCAATCCGTAGGACAATCCCAGTGTGCTCTTCCCTAACCACTTGACAAAGTATGTGGCAATGCGATCTCCTAACCCAGTCTTCACAAATCCCCGGGCGAAGAAGAAGGAGATAACAATCAACCATATCACCTGATGAAGAACAGAACATGAACTTAAGAACTCGAATCAATGAAGATCACCTAATTCTCAGTTCCATATACACTATTCTTCCCTTAGTATAAAGATCAGCACAGATAGAATTTCCGAATTTCAAGTCTGGCTCGATTATTCATCCACTTAAAGAGGACAAATAGGGCCCTCTCATTTTTTTTCTACCTATATATGGACTTAGTGAATATCAACTTCATTCAATCACTACTCAAATCAAATTCTCAAGATATACAAACTTTACAGGATGCAGACCTCATTTAAAGCAAGACCAACAGAGAATGTCAGCGTGTCTATTGATTTTCATCTTCTGGGTCATCAATGAGAGTATTAAAGTAAGAAAAACGGAAACTACATATAGAATTCCATCATCCCATCAGATGTGAAACATCTATGCATCCTAAAATAGATTAAAGAGATAAATTGTACCGAAAAAAAACACAGTTCTCAGATAATCAGTACCTCATTAGTAAAAGCACTAAATGCAGTTGAAAAAGCCAGAGTCTTGGTCACGATCGAAGTCGTCAGGCCAAGAAAGGCCCAAGCACCTACTGGCAGCGGGCTTAAGATCAAACCAGCGATCGTCGAGAGGAAAATGGACAGCAGCTGCCATGCCTGAGCGGTCACTTCAACTGGCCTGGGGATCAAAAAACGAACGACGAGGCCGATGGCGACGGAGATGATCAAAGGCAATGGCTTGGCCCCATGGATGATGGGGTTCGGAGGCGGAGATTGGGGCGCAGGGTCAGGCACGGGGGAGGAGGAGGCACGGACTGCGGAATTGTATTTCCGGGGCTTGATTGACAGAGGGTAGTGGTGGGAGAAGAGCGATGACGGAGCTGCCGAGGTGGACGCGGAGAGGGCGAGGGAGGAAGTGAATTGGGGAAGCAACAGCGTGGATTTGGAAATGGGGCGGCACCGGCGGATGAGAGAGCTGCGTGAGGAGTGAGTGGACGCGGTGGTGGAGAGGGAATGCTGAAGCGCAAAGCTCTCCATTTCACCGCCGGCGGAGAAAGAAGACAGGGAGATGCGAAGTGACAGACGCAGAGAAGAGTGAGTGACTTTTATGCTGTGGAATGAAGTGCAACGGAATTTCCAATGCTAAGCTTTCTCTTTATTAACTTAATTAATTAATTTCTATTAGCTCTCATATTTTCATCATTGTATAGTTTAAAGTTTATGATTTAGGGTTTTAAGTAGGATGCTGCACCGGCTGATTTAATTAACTATATATATTTAACTATGTGTTAATGCGCCAATGCGGCTATTTTTTTTTTAAGATTTAAGTAATTTTAGGATTTATTTGGAAAAAAATAAATAATTTTAGAGTTTATATAGTTTTATGAATTTTTCTAAATGGTGGTGAACAATTTGGTAGGTTGAATCTTAAAAAGCTAAAATTAGACAAACAGTTTGACCGATTGAATATGGATGAATAAAATTGCACTTTAAGTAATTTTAGGTTTATGTAGTTTTTTGTTTTCTTTTCTTTCTAAAACCTTATTAGAATGAGTGAATGGTTCGGTCTGGTGAACTATTAAGGGCCAAAATTGAACGAATTGTTGGCTAGTTTGATATTTGATTGTGTTGTACTGCAAATCAAATCCCCGAAATAGACCATTTTGGTATTTAATTGTGAATTGTTTGATAGTTCTGTGTTTGGTTATTTAAATAGTGTTATTATAGTGAAAAATTCTGAATAATATATGTAAATGTTATCATTAAACATAGTTAGATATTTGTGAATAAACTATACATTTTTTAATAAAAGAAAGTTCAATTGTCGTAATTATCCGTGGATTGCATATTGTATTACCGAGTTTAATTATTTCACTTATTTAATATAGATGTTGTGGATTTGAGTTATTAACTATTAATGCGCTAGTCCATTTTACTTACTCAAATTTTAACGAGGATCCAGTAATCTCCACCTAGATAAAGGCAAACTATATATAGGGGTTAGAGCATCACAGTGGTATTATGTAAACGTGGGTTTTACATGTTTATTTAAGTAAAATAACAAAAATTATTGGTTTTACATAGCATTCTTTAAAAATGGACTCACACATAAATTTATGTTTTTACATAAAGCATTTCTTAAATATAAGTAATGCACTATGTATTACGTAACCAATTTTTTACTATAAATTAATTCATTTTATAATTATTGTTAATATCTTATTGGTGGTTGTTGAAAATTTAATAATAAAATATATTTAAGGAATATGTTTAAATAATACGATTGCAGATAAAATATTTTTTACGTGTGTCTTAAATGTACGTATTACTTAGAGTGTCCATTGTGGATGCTCTTATGAACAGTTTTTAATTCTAAAATTTCAGTGTTTAACGCTCTCTAATATTTGTGAAAAAAAAAACACATACTTCTAAGTCATGAGATTAGTCACCGCTCTCGACATAGTTTTACTCTAATTTTAGGATTGTAAAGATGAAGATTGGTATTCTCCGATAATCAGGTATGCGGTGTTAATTTTATGTTTATGCAATCATAAGATCTATCTTAAGCTTTTTTTTTTTTTTTTTTTTATAATTTCAACTTTTATTAAAGTAGTTAGAAAATGCACCATTTTATCGCAAGGCAAGCCTACTTGTATGGTAAGAAAATGAAGTTTAAAACTATTTCCTCTTACATCACTTATGGTACCCTATTAAAATAGTTTTCTAATGGCCTATTTGGTAACTTTTGATAGTAATAATAGAGTATTATTCTAATTTTAATATTTGTAATTAGTAACTTGCCATGATGTCTACATTCAGAATTTATATATTTTGGCCACATAGCAACAATTGTTATTGGTCACTGAATATAAAAAGTTATTTTTTTTGTCCAATATCTCTGTTGAGAAAGGAGAGGCAAATTGAAGCACAATCTAATCTACCAAAGAAAAAAAAAAAAAAAGTAGAAGCACAAGCCATCACCCCTCTCCCTCTGCCGCACGCTTTTAACTTGTGAGTATATTCTATTGTTAACGCTGGCAAATGTTGAAAGATCCGGACAAACTTTGGGTGCAAATCATGAATAAGAAGTATTGTTCCCGATCTTCTTTTTGGAATACACAAAAAAAGGCCTCAGACTCAGCAATATGGAAATCCATTCTCTACGGGAAGGAGCTCCTTAAAGTTGGTACATGTTATAGAATTGGTGATGGGGCTAAGGTGGATATTTGGAAGGACCCATGGGTTCCTAGATTTCCCAAATTAACTCAGAGGGTACTTTCAGAGGAAGAAGCAAGAACATACATAAGACCAACTCAAGTTAAGGAGTTTATCTCTTCTACTACTTGTCAGTGGAGAGATGATCTACTTAACATGTGGTTGGATCCCCATATCGTCCAAACTGTCAAGACAATTCAGCTGTCCTTTAGACGGGTTGTAGATACTCTCGTTTGGGGCCCTTCAAAGAGTGGGAACTACTCAGTTTCCTCTGGTTACAAGTCCTTAATCCAAGCAAGAACTCAAAGTGAGCAGCCTCAATTGGACCCTGTTTGGGGTAAGATTTGGAAGCTAGATATCCAGGTGAGACATAGGGTGCTATTGTGGAGGGTTTATGCTAGAGTCCTTCCAACCATGGAAGCCCTACACCACCGTGTTCAGGACTTAGACCCTATTTGCCCACTTTGTCAAGCCGATGTGGAGTCACTGGACCATGCCCTTTTGAGATGCCCTCACCTAAAACCTATTTGGTGGCACTTATGGGGTTTTGATGTGGATCGTGTAGATTGGGACGTTAAACGGTGTATTGAATGTGTTCTCACTCCCTCAAGTATTGGCATGCCTGCAGA
The DNA here is from genome assembly GCA_036873135.1 of Clarkia xantiana subsp. parviflora. Lineage (NCBI taxonomy): Eukaryota > Viridiplantae > Streptophyta > Magnoliopsida > Myrtales > Onagraceae > Clarkia > Clarkia xantiana. The sequence continues at coordinate 11,294,859 of JAPTYO010000004.1, forward strand.
TAGAGTAATGGAATTCAGGATCTCGATATGTGTTGCGATCGATCTAATATGGAGGTGGAGGAATGAATTTGTTAAAGGTCTGAAAAAAGTCAACCCTCAACAAATGATCATGGACATCAGACGTCTTTCCTCTGAAGCTCTTGAAGTCAGAACGAGGTCACCGTCTCCTCCAGTTCACGTCCGAGGCCATGATTTTCCTAAGATATGGTCTCCCCCTATCTCACCTTGGGTTAAGCTAAACTTCGATGCTTCCTTTCTAGAAGGTCAAACAGTGGGTGCAGCTATAGCAAGAGATCATACAGGTGCTGTTTTGGGTGCGGCGATTGGAGCTGGTGTTGCAAGTTCGGCAGAACAAGCAGAGGCTAGGGCAGCTCGAGTAGCGGTTCTCCTTGCCAACATTCTGAATGTGCGCAATATAATCATCGAAGGAGATTGTAAAAACCTCATCGATATTCTTCAAGGCTCCTCATCAGCAGATTGGCAACATAACAACTTAATTGATGATGTTTTACTGCTCCCTCCGTGCGGCTCTCAACTGAAAGCACAATTTATCAGAAGAGAAGGAAATGTTCCAGCCCATACCCTGGCTTCATGTGCTTCACGTATTCGTGACTTTTCTAGTCCGTTCTTTCTACTTCGTGGTTTGCCTTCTTCAGTCTTCGCTGCTCTTGAAGTAGATAGATCTACTTTTCACATGCTTTAGTTGTAGTTTTCTCTAGTCTTGCTTTTGGTGTCTTGTTTGTAATTGCTATTGTTCATTATTCGCTTTAATGAATTTTTACCCAGCAAAAAAAAAAAAAAAAAAAAAAAAAAAAAAAAAACTATTGTTAACGCGGTTGAGTTTAGTTGATAAAATGCTTGTTTATTAGGTACTTAATAAATGTTGCCACGCCTGAACTGATCCTTTAAATAATAGCATAGCAACTTGTTTGTTATTCGACTACTTTAAATAAGATATGTCTTGATGTTCCTTTTGAAGGACTTAAGATTGACGTGTATGGCCTTGAGTTGATAATAATAATAATAATAATAATAATAATAATAATAATAATAATAAGGTTAACAGTCTTTTAATCCAATATGTTTGACAATTTTTTGGTTTTGATCCAACATTTTTTTTACCTTGTTTTGGTGTCGTATGTTTGAAATTTTTTGGATTTTGGTCTATCTGTTAGTTAACCGCCAGTTTAACCATTAAATAGTCACGTGATTTGCACATGCCTAGTCCAAAAATTTTATTTTGTTCAATTTAGTCCTCAAATTTATCGTCCTAACTTTTTATTTTTGCAAATTAGCCCTTAAACATTATCAGCCATTCAACCGCACCCTAGGATTAAATTGACATAGTCATGGTCCTACCTAGCCATGGGTTAGACCATGGCTAGGGTCGTCGGACCTGGACGACCATACCCATGGTTCGACCTAGTCATGGGTCGGACGATGGCTATGTCAATTTAGCCCTAGGGTGTGGTTGACAGTGTTTAAGGAATGCAAAAATAAAAAGTTTGGACAATAAATTTGAGGACTAAACTGAACAAAATAATTTTTTTGGACCAGGCATGTGCAAGTCACGTGACTATTTAACGGTCAACTAACAGATGGACCAAAAGTCAAAAGTTTTCAAACATATAGTACCAAAACTAGAGAAAAAAAAATATGTTTGATCAAAATCCAAACATTGTCAAACATGTTAGACAAAAAAACACGTTAACCCTAATAACAATTGAAAGAATTGATGCTAGGTAATAATAATAATAATAATTAAAAGAGATCCTTTATTTAAAACTGTCTCTAACATGTTTTATTGTTTAAATTTTTATTATAATTATTTTTTTAGTCTCTTAATTAATTTAATAATTTATCAAATATTTATATGAATAGTTTTATAATTTTTAAATAATAATCTAGTTGATTATATAATATTAGAACATTTTGTCGACTCATTTATCATTTAGGGTTTACCCGGCTAAAATTTTCACTTAATTAATATATTGTTTTAAAAAATATTATAAAATTATTAAAAAAATACACTTACCCTCTAGGATTCACCCGGCCCAATAGGGTTTTAGAAAAAAAAAACCATAAAACTACTTAAACACATTTACCCTCTAGAGTTCACCCGACCCAATAGGGTTAAAAAAACATAAAATTATTTAAACACTATTACCCTTTAGGGTTCACCCGACCCAATAGGGTTTTAGAAAAAAAAATTTGTAAGAATAATATATATATATATATATATATATATATCAACATAATTAAGATTATAAAAAAAAATTAGCGAAAAAATTATATATTTAAACAAGTATGAGAATAGCATGTGATACACCCTATATAAACTTAGAAGAATTGATGATGTATCACAATGATTTTTTTTTTTTTTTTTTTTTTTTTTTTTTTTTTTTTTTTTTTTGTATTTTAAGGGGTCTCTTACCATAGACGCTCTCAATTATATATCAGTGCTACATCAACAAAGTTTGTACATTCAATTTTTTTTTAAAAAAATAAATTTGTGTATTTTCCACAACAAATTTTTCTAATTTTTTTACTGTACAAACTTTGTTAACGTGGTAGTAATATATAGTTAGACACTATATAAAACATAGTAATATTTTAATTAAATTATGACAATACTAATTGTAAGAAAATTTCCAAATTATGTAATATTTTATTAACATATTAAATTTAAAATACTTCAAAAAAATGGGAAAAAAAGTGATGAACTATAATTTAAAAATGTTTAAAAACTGAAATATTAAAATGAAATTCTAAAATTTTAATTTATAATATTTAAACAATATTACAAGGAGCCAAAAGGTCGAACCTTGGCTTTACATATTTATTTTATTTGGAATCTTCTATTTTTAATATATTTACACATGTTTTTTTTAATTTTTTTCTTCCATTTTTGTTGATATTAACTAAAAAAAATTCAAATATTTTTCTCTACCTTTTATAAATATTTTCATATTTATATTTTTATTGTACTTTTATGGGTGTATTTTAAAATTTCGGTTAAAATTAATTTACTATTAAATTTTCATTTGATAAATTTCGGGGTGCTCAATTTTATTTAAATATTTATTTAAGTTATTAATATTTTCTGAAAATTTTCTCTTTTCATGTATATTATATATATATATATATATATATATATTAAGTTTATTAAAGCCTAATAAAACATTATCAATTTTTTTCAGATTATTTTCCGATTTATTGGATTTAATGTTTTTTTTTTTACAGTTTTATTTATTATTTTATTTAAACAAAATTACTGTCATCTTTCAATAATCTTTAACGTAATTTATATAAAATTTAACAAACCAACAATATTTTTCTTATACATATATTTTCTCAATATTTCCTTGCAATGGAAAGAAAGATGATAACTTCTTGTATGAAACGCAGTAGATAGGTAGTGCACCTATGACTAGTGACACGTGGCTAATTGTAATAATTATGATGATACTTATTTTAATTTTACTGACCAGAGGTACACCACTTATTTGCCACGTGGTAAATAAAAAATTAAAATTAAAAACCTTCGAAATAAAGGATGTATTGACTAAAATAACCTCGAAACATTGCCATTTCTAACCCTTAATATTATTTATTTTTATATAAAAAGAAAAATAAAAGGTGGCTATAATTTTTAAAATTAATAATTAATTATAAAAAAGAATTGTGGGTTGCAGTTGAAAAACTCAATTTTGGTTGGTCTTGAGGACTGAGGGGGATGCCTACCATGCTTTCGTGTGCTGTGGCTGGCTGGCTTTCCAGATCTGTGGCCACCGGCTTTTGTTACCTGCATGTGACGTAGCTTCGACGACACCCCGGCTACGACTTTCCCATTGGTCGTTTTTCTTTTCAAATACGGTTATAATTTGTTTAGAGTAACGCTAGAGATTCCTAAAGTTAAGTTCCGAAATATTCCGACCCACTCAGGAGTAACAGGATCTTGGTTAACTCAGGACATTCCGTATCCATTACGGGTGGACTAAGTGGACCTATTCTATATATTATGGATGTTTTAAGACAAAAAAAAAAAAAAAATATTCCGACCCACTCATAATAATATAATAATAGTGAGTGGTATAATTTGTTCAAGGAAAATGTTACAAATTCCGAAATTAAAGTTCCTACTAGTTCCGACTGAGAGACAATAAAATATTGCCCCAAAAGTTGTAAAATATTACACCTAGTGTCATTGTGAGTTCATCGGAACTAGTAGGATTGTAGGAATGTAAGAATCGGACTTTGTATCAGCTCTCTTTGTTCAAACTTTTGTGGCAGTTCGGTATTTTGTATCTCAGAATATGTCGGAAAATAGGTTCGGAATCTGTATCGTTTCCGATTTGTTTATTAGTTTTTTTTTTTTAATAATAATAATCGATGAGTTTCCCTCAAATTCCAATAAATTATTTATGCAAATCGATTAGTACTTCAAGTCAAGTATAATCAAAAGCTCAAGCTCGACTCAATAGACCAAAAAATGCGACTTGATACAAAATTTTCTAGATCGAATTTTAACTGAACGATTCGGTAAGTTAACTTAACTCACTACCCCAACTAAGCCCAGCCCCGCCCCGCCCCATCATTCCATTTCCTCCAGCGTGGAGGAACCGGCCTGAGACGGAAATCGAAATTTTAACTAAAAAATATTATAATTAATAATTCCAGTCAATTACAGAAAATTCTGTTTTTTTTTTTTGATAAACAGAAAATTCTGGTTCGTTGTATGCGTACGTCTTCGATGTTTCTTCCTCCTCTTTTCGTTCTTCGATCTATATAAATGCCTTCCATCTCCATCCTCTCCAGCCCACTGAAACTGAACATTCGTGCCTCATCAATTTTTTTGATTCTTTCATTTCTTTTGTTTATAACTATCCTTTCCCAAATAAAACCCACCAGGCACCAACCAACCTCGAAATCTCTCCTTCCCTCTAATCTAACATTTACAATCCGCTCTCTAAATCTCGAATTTTTGAAGATTCAAATCAATGGCGGCTTCAATCAATATCGCCTCGCCTTCCACGACTCTCTCACGTTTACAGTATGTTTCCTCATTCTCCTCTTTGGCGTGACCTTGGATTATCTAGGCTGTCTTGTCTTTCTCTACTGATTCTAGTAAATACGTTATTGAATCTGAGTATCCTTAATTTTGAATTTTGTCAACGCTGAACTTTGTCTCTACTGCAACCGTGAAGTGCATGTTCTGCTAGTGTGAGGGAGGCGTGTTTCAGTTTCTGCTAAGTGATGATATTGATGATGTATGTGGAGAGAAAATTCAGGGTAGAGATTAATAACCCAACTTATTGTAGCTACCGAAAAAACCAGAAATTGAATTTGGCAATTAGATTGAGCTCTGGCTTGGCTATGATTATTCTATCAGTATCCAATGTTTATTTGGGGCTTCTGGACTAATAGGAGATCTATCTTACTTCTTATTGCTCAATCTTATGAGGTTGGTGGAGTTTCATTCTCTTTTTATCTTTTATTAATTTATTTATACATGTTTTGTGGTGTATGATTTCTTATTTCTGGTTTTCCAGTATCATCAAGAAACTGAATTAGCTTGATTTTATGCAGAGCGTGTAAAAGCCATACATCATCCAGTGGGGTTTATCGAGTAAACCTGGTTCATCCGGCTAAGGGATTTGGAAGAAGGAGAGGAGCAATAATAATGTCTGGTGGAGGTGAAGTGTTGTCTCAGGCTGCTGATGTTGCTGTGAAGAGCAATCAGTCAGTTGGAGTTGGGTTTGAGTTGCAGTCAGATGTTGTAGCTGCTCCAAAGAGCATTGCTGCTGTTGATGATGATGATGAATTTGACTTGGACTCGCCTACTCCGGGTTTTGCTTCAATCTCAGAAGCTATTGAGGATATCCGTCAAGGAAAGGTCAGTTGCTTCTTCATTATGGTGGATTTTCTTAGGTTAAGTAAGGTTAGCTGGATTGTTATTGATGATAAATAATAGTTGGACTGAACTGGGTATTATACATGCAGATGGTGCTAGTAGTAGATGACGAAGACCGAGAGAATGAGGGGGATCTTATAATGGCAGCAGAAAAGGCAACACCTGAGGCCATGGCTTTCATAGTGAAACATGGGACTGGAATTATCTGTGTGTCCATGAAAGAGGATGATTTGGAGAGATTGCAGCTTCCTTTGATGGTGACATCAAAGCAGAATGAAGAGAAGCTCAAAACTGCATTTACCATCACCGTGGTTTGTACTTACTTTCATCCTTCCTTTACTCGATGATAATCATCAATTGCAAAATGCATAATGAATTACAACAATTAACACAACAGGATGCAAAGCATGGGACAACTACTGGAGTGTCTGCTCGTGACAGGGCAACAACTGTGCTAGCTCTTGCATCGAAGAAGTCGAGGCCGGAGGATTTCAATAGGCCAGGTCACATTTTCCCATTGATGTACCGGGAGGGTGGAGTATTGAAAAGAGCTGGGCATACTGAAGCCTCCGTTGATCTTGCTATGCTAGCTGGATTAGACCCAGTAGCTGTTCTATGTGAAGTTGTTGATGAGGATGATGGTTCCATGGCAAGACTACCCAAGCTCCGCAAATTTGCTGCGAGGGAGAATATCAAACTTGTTTCCATTGCTGATCTAATCAGGTATTGTGTCCTCTTAGTTTGTTAGGAATAGAGAGTTGTGGTTTATGCAACAACTTACATTTTGTCTATTTGCTTAAGTTGTGTGTATGTTTGTTTGGTTCTACTCTGTGTTGTTTGTAGGTTTTCTTAATGTTTCTGTAGTGTTACTGGTGTAATTGTGTTTAATATTAATGAAATATTACTTAAGCAAAAAAACTTACATTTTGTCTTGTTCAATACAACAACAGGTACAGGAGAAAAAGAGAGAGACTGATTGACCGTGCAGTTGCAGCAAGGTTACCAACAGCATGGGGGTCATTCAAGGCATACTGCTATAGATCTACCTTGGATGGAATTGAGCATATTGCCATGGTAAAGGTGAGAGTTTTGCTTTAGCTGCAAGACAAGACAGAGTTTTGAATTGTTGTTGTTTAGTTAAATAAGTTGGTTGGGTATATAGGGTGAGATTGGAGATGGTGAAGATGTGCTAGTGAGGGTGCACTCAGAATGTCTGACAGGAGACATATTTGGGTCGGCTCGGTGTGATTGTGGGAACCAACTTGCCCTTGCAATGCAGAAGATTGAGGCAGCTGGTCGGGGAGTTGTGGTGTACCTGCGAGGCCACGAAGGAAGAGGGATTGGATTGGGCCACAAGCTACGTGCTTATAACTTGCAAGATGATGGCCGTGACACTGTGGAAGCCAATGTGGAGCTCGGCTTGCCTGTGGATTCTCGCGAGTACGGTATTGGTGCTCAGGTAAACTCCATCAATGTGTTTTTTTCTCTATGTAGCTTAATATATACACCTGCATATTCCTGAATGTGGTTCAAACTTGGTCTGATTTTCACGTTAAATGTCACGTGCAAGACATGTGTTTTGAGGAGTTTGCCCTTATTATGTTATTTGCATTTTGCCCTTATCATGTTCATCTTGATCTTCAACTTGAACTTGATTTAAAAAAATACTCACTTTCTGGGTTCAAATTTGAACTCAAAGGTCTAGGTTTTGTTTTTATTTTAAAAAATGGTTAAGAACCTATAAACTGTCTGAGGTTTACACTATGTGAAATTTTGGTGTCCGAAGTTTAAATTGTTGTTATTGGCTGTCTAAAGTTTCAACTTTATTGAAATTTGGTTTTCCGTCTATTTTTGTTGTCAAACTCGTCAAAAAGACATATTTTTTGACGAGTTTAAAGTTTGTTGAAATTTGGTTTACCCTTGGATATGATTTTGCTGATGTTGTCTCATTATTAATCCCCTGCCTGGCTGTATGAATGAATGCAGATTCTTCATGACCTAGGAGTAAGAACGATGAAGTTGATGACAAACAACCCGTCGAAATACATCGGGCTAAGAGGATACGGATTGACAGTTGCAGAGAGAGTGCCTCTAGTGACTCCAATCACTGTAGAGAACAGGAGGTACCTGGAGACAAAGCGCTCCAAAATGGGTCATATTTACGGTTCTGACTCCCGATTCACCAATCTCATCAACAATGGCAAAGTGAAAGAATCATCATCTTAGGAGCAGGCAGGCAGTTCTTACAAGATATATATGATATATACATTTTGGGCTTATGGGGCATGAAATTGAGATCAGTTTCAAGACTTTTGTTTTTCTTTTTGAATGAAAAAGAAAAAAGATTACATACATTTTAATTTTAAGCCTGGCTTCTCATCTTGTATCCGGTCTGACCAATGCTACTGGTTGGATCCAGTCTGACTAGTGTCGATGTTTGCAAGGCTACTAGTTGGATTCATATCTTACAATTATATGATCTTAGATGGCTAATTATATTACGCTGCTTGTATCAGTGTGTGCACTGGTTGCTCACAAAATCCGGTCGGAAAAAATCCGGACAATGAGCAAGAGAGCTCGAATATTACGTAGCGGGATGAGCTTAGGGTCGCAACTGCTAACCCATTTTTTTCATTGATAAAAAAGAAAAAAGAAAAGAAAAAGTAATTCAACTCGAACGTCATAGAACTTTGATCATAAAATTCTCTAGGATCTTGATTCTAGAGATTCTATATAAATTGAATTTTCTCATATTTAATAATAATTAATTACAATTTGGAGGGGCATTTTATTTTGTTTATGTTATTTAGAGTGCGTTTGGTAGTGTATTCCCAAAGTGTTTTTGCACTTAAAAGCACTTTGGGTGAAAACTGGAATGTTTGGTAACACGCCTTCAAAGTGCTTTTTTTCAAAGCACTGCTTTCTGAAAATTATTTTTTAAAAGCAGCTAGAGTGCTGCTTTATAAAAATCACTTTCTGGAAAAACACTATTGTCATGTTTTTATATTTCAGTTTTGCCCTTAAAAACATTTTATGAATCCCAAACTACCCTTAAATAAATATTTACTTTTATTTTTGTTAGACTTAACAATTAACGTTACTTTTTCTTATAAAATAAATAAATTTATATATAAATAAAATTTTAAATTAAGAACTTACATTATTATTATATACTATTATAATTATTTATATTTTTTTATTACAATATTATAATAATAATAATAATAATAAAAATAATAATAATAATAAAAAGTATAAATATCAGAGAATTATGTTGCATTGAATATTTTTTTGTGTAATATATATGACAAGTATATCTATGAATAAAATAGTTTATACAATATATGTGCATGTTAGTGTGAATAAAACAATATACATCCACTAATATTGAATTAGTAAATAAATTTTTTTGATAATCTTATTCAGCAACACTCTACTAGGGGTATAAACGAGCCGAGTATCTGTCATGCTTGCGCGACTCGATAAGAAAGTATCGATCTCAAAATTGGTCGAGCTCAAATTTCTGGAACTCGACTCGCAACTCGATTATAATGTACCGATTTCGAAATTGGTCTAGCTCAAATTTCTGAAACTCGAACTCGACTGACATACAAGTTCGACATAATTGAGCTCGACTAGTTAGCCAATTATACATCACAATATGTTAGCATTTTCCATGACTTCCTGACTCGACCCGGAAGCTCATTATATATCACAATAAGATAATTGAGCTCGACCTGACAATAACTCAGATAAATTATGCATATTATAAAACTAGATTAGGCTCGCGAGTACTTCAAGCCAAGTATGATTAAGATTGAAGTGAACTTGAAATACCAAACAACTCAACTCGAGCTTGTCCCGACTCGAAATTTTTCGAATCGATTTCGAGTTTCGACCATGTTGATTCCAAAACTCCGAAATTTTAAGTTTATTAAACTTTATTTCTTGCATTTTAATTATAACAAGTTTTTTATTTTAAATTACGTATATATTTGTAAAAATATTTTTAAAAAATAACATATTTTATGTTTATCGTAAAATAATATGTAATACAATTTATTTAATATATAATTCTACAATTAATAATTAAATATATAGTCAAAGTAAAATTTAAACTAAATATGTTACCAAACTCATATTTGGAAAAGAAAAAAAAACACTTTATAATGCAAGTTTAAAATGTCATTCTTCCAAACATTGAATGCATTATCTTAATCTACTTTTAATAAAATCACTTTTACAAAGGAAAAGCACTGTCAAACTCATCATTATAAATATATAATTGAACTTTTAATGTCTAGAATGTTTAAAAACTATTTTAGTAATTTGATAAAAAAAAATATACTTTATTGAGTTATTTATTTTATTAATTAAAAAGTAGGTTATTTTTAATTTAAAATAATATATAAAATTTTAAAGGATCTTACAATCTCGAATTCAATTCTAACTCGTTCAACCCAGTTAACTAATAATTTATGAGTTTGATTAATATTTCTTGAAATTGTATCACAACATGTAAAATCATTTAAAATCCGATATGTATCTTTTTTTCCTTTTTGCAAATTGTAATTTACTCTTTTGGTGATTACCTAACCCAGTTAGTTTTTAAAAGAAAAAGCTCCAAAATATTGCTAGAACGGGGAGCTTGAATTTTTTTTTTTTTTTTGGCAGAATCTCGATTAGATCTAGGAATGATCTATATCGATTTACCATCATATAATTCTATACTCGATTTAATCCGAATTAAAACCCTAACCATCTTCGTAAGAGCATCCACAATGGTTTTACATAAAATGTATTCTTTAAAGTTGCCACGTAGACATTTATGTACACTTTAAGTAATACGTAAATTTAAGACACACGTAAAAAATATTTTCTCTGCAATCGTATTACTTAAACATATTCCTTAAATATATTTTATTATTAGATTTTCCAACAACCACCAATAAGATATTAACATTAATTATAAAATGAATTAATTTATAATAAAAAATTGGTTACGTAATACATAGTGCATTACTTAAATTTAAGGAATGCTTTATGTAAAAACATAAATTTACGTGTGGGTCCCATCTTTAAGGAATGCTATGTAAAACCACTGTAGATAGTTTTTGTTGTTTTACTTAAATAAACATGTAGGACCCACGTTTACGTAATCTTTACGTAATACCATTGTGGATGCTCTAAATTGGTAGCAACTAGCAATGGGTGTTTTGGCTATCTATAAAAGTTTTATAAATGAATATTGTTTTGCACTTTTAATGAAAAAAAGAAAACAGAACGTGGCGCCGTACAAACCGCAACGTTCCAATTTTGATGACGAAGCTTCCAAATGAACAGTTGACCTAACGCAGTCAAGGATGCTAATATTTCGAACGTTGCAAAAGTGAATAAGATTAAGATGAAGGGTTCAGATCATTCTAGACTGGTTATCTGTATACGTGTACGGCGCTGAAGGCAACCGTCTCCAACTTGAGTGGACTCGGAAACGCGTGATTTTCTGAGGTGCGAATCTAATGGATTAACCTTTGGCCAAAAAAAAATCTAATAGATTAACCGCTGTCTATTATGAACCGTTGGATGTGCCTCAGCTCAAATTGATTAGTAATTAAATCTAACGGTCGGTTCCTCTTTCTCCCTCTTCTTCTCTCTTATAAAACCCTCTGCATCTCTCTCATCTATCTTCATCCTTTCCTCTCCTGCTCGATCTGTAATTCGGCCATCTTGCTTGTTGCTCTCTCTGTTTCTCATTCTACAATGGCAATCTCTGTAACATCGTCCGCTCTTCTGGCGATCGTTGTAGCGCTATTCGTTGGCCTGAGTATGGCCCAATCGCCGACACATTCACCGGCAATTTCACCGACGGCGACGCATCCTGCCACGGCACCATCCCCGACGAAGGCGACGCCGTCAAGCGTGCCTGCTCCTTCTCCGTCGGCAACCGTCGCCTCTCCGACCTCTCCTCCTCCTTCGTTCACTGGTTCACCAGGGATTGCTCCGTCAGCTATCGCCGCCACGCCAGCTGAGGCACCGGCTCCTAGCAAGAGCAGTACCGTGGGAAGAATCGGTTTCGCTGGATCAGTCGCTGTAGGAGTAATTGCTGCCGTCTTAAGTATGTAGATCGCAGTAATATCGGATTCTTCTTTGATTTTGATCGGTTCGATTATTTATTTTTTTGTTTTGTATTTCTTAGAGATGATAGTTTCAGTTTTAGGGTAATATCATCATTTGAATAAGATTAGTTAGGTACATCTCCATTTGTTTAGCAGTTTAGAAATCATTCTTTTATATTATATAAGTTAAGTTCTATTCGCAGATCATTATTACTTTTTATGAATCACTTAAATTTTATCCTTACGAGTGAGAATTTCAGAGATTTAATACAAATAACGCCACTCTAAAGAAGAAACTTTAGAGCGATGCCACTTCTGAAGCAATATTTTTCAAAACTGCACCAGACAATCACGACGGATACGACTTCAATAAAAAAAGAAATTACAGAACAAAGAATTACTAAGACACATGCCGCTACCTCTTCGAAAGGAATTAACGACAAATGTCTCAGGCAAGTGTTGGAATCATCATGAGTAAGAGCTCAAACTCCCAAGTCGACGACTTAAAAAAATAGAGTCGACAACGGAAAAAGTACAAGAGCAACATTATTTAGAAGATTACATAATTAATAGCGGATTAAGAAACGGCGTTAGAATTAAAACATTTTCTTTTACATTAGATTAGTTGAGAACCAGCTTATTATTGCCTTAGAAGAAAACATTTCCCCATAAGAAGATGATTTACAACCAGCTTACAACGCCCTAGAAGAAAACTTTCAAATGAGGCTTTTCAGTGAGGTGTCAACCAGTCTATTACAATGTTACAACAGGCTTACAACGCCCTAAAAGAAAACTTTTCAGATGAGGTGTCAACCAGCCTACTACCGCTCTTGAAGAAAACACTCCTCGTAATGAATACGAGGTGACGACCATCTTGTCACCTACTTAAACAGCCACAAAGGAAATTCTCCACATCAATCGTATTAGGGTCGGTTTATGAACCCTATAAGTTGTATGACATTTACATTCATTTACAAGATTCCCAATATATTTCTAATACATTACTAATTTAATATTCAGAGTGTAATTGTAGAGCACAACTCCATACTTTCTCTCTTGCAGAGCATCCAACAATCTCAGACTTACGACTGTCTGACTTAGGCGGGTTATAGAGACGCTAACTTCGAAGCAGTCATTCTTTATAATCCAACATAATCTTTTCGAAAAAACACATGTTCATAACAAGTGGTGCGACCTTCCTCACCATCTTTAGGCCTGGACTCCTATCGACAAATTATAAGGGGCGGGAAAAAGGCTATGTCCTGAAAACCGTGTTTTATAAAGATTAAATACATTCATACACTTTTTTTTTAAGTCAAGCCTTGTTGATATTTGCAGAATAATCATTAGAATATGGTGTTACGGATTATCATTTTGTCAATTAACTAGAACTTTTTGTTCGAGCTATAAAAATATAAAAAAGTTTATAACCAATAAGTATATACCTTTATGAGCTGATTTAGTACGACCGTAATATAAATAATAATTATTTTATATCTTGAGCAATATGTTAAATGTACAACCCCATACTCCCATAGTGAGACATCTAGCACAAAAGAGAAATGTTTGCCCAATACTTCCAATGGAGTTGCCTCTTGCTACACATGCGAAAGTTTTGTTTGTTTTTTTTTTTTTGGTAAAGACACATGCGAAAGTTAGTGCGAACTGAACGTGAAAATTATTAATGTAGAAAATTTCATCTTGATTATTTGGATTCTCTTTAATTTAATATGGTTGGAATTTTTTTTTTCCGGTGCTATTTGAAGACAACATCCGTAGCATGTTTGTATGCCCAATTTACATCAAATCAGTTTATAATGGAAAAAATGATTGTTATGAATATATTTCTATTTCTATGATCACTGATGGATGTGAACCCATAATCTCTATTACTTGTTGAGAAATGAAGCGCTGAACCGCTACACCATACTACATGGTTAACAAATATTGAACTTGGTTTAGTACTAAGTAATTTTAGGAAAAATAAATAAATATCCAAAGTTGGTTAAACCAACTAGTAAAACAAGTTGTATTTTCAAAAACGACCAGAGATCAAATCCTACTAAAAATGTCTTCTTAAAAATGGTTTTAACATTAGCATTCCTTGTCTGAAATTACGAAAGTAATTTTTTATATTAAAGAACGCATAAAATACGTTGCACCACCTCCATTACCGGCCGAACCCGGGTTAGAAACTTTAGAACACTTGGGATTTGAAGAATCAGCGCATGCGTAGAAGCATAACGAGCTAGATAGTCATATTTAGATAACTACTAACTGGTCAACAACAACAAGCGGCATCCCATTCCCAGAAGAAGATTTGTCGTCTTCTAATATGCTCTGCCAGTTTGAACCCGGCAGCCATCGTAATCTTAACGCCATGAATTTCAACATATTCCTATCTCCCCTTAAACTAGCGTTCATTTAGTCAAGTTTGGTCCATATTATATTTTGACACGTTATCTTTTTCTTTTTAAATTTAAAATAATAATTAATAATCATTTAAATATTATAAAATACTATTTAATGACAATTGCTTTGTACAAGATTTCCATTCATATAAAAGATTAAGTTAAAATTCTATTGACTGGTACATCTATGACAAAATATATAATTATTTAGGTTGATTAAATTAGATATTTTTTTTTTAATTTCCCGTGTGGTAGTCCTAGGGACCCTCATCAGGGGCAGCACCTGTAGCATGCTTACTCCACACCTAGACTAACATTCATTCGCACAGGATCAGACCGTAAGGGGTAAAATGCTGTCCATAATATTTTTTTATGAGATTGAACCAAATTAGATAGTAATGTGTTAAAACAGACCATTCTAATGTTTATAATCAATTTTAGAGTTTTTAGTTTCAAATATGAATTATTGTGTCGTAGTACAGCCTTCTATCTATTCTTAAGTTTAAAACATGTTAGAGAAATTCACGCCATTAAATAATATTTGATAGTTTTAATCTCTATATATTTTGTTTATTCTAATTACTACAATATTATCTATTCTCAAATAACATAATAAAAAAATCATAACTTTGATTAGTTATGATTTACAAATGATTTTTTAAGTGAAAGTAGAGACGTAGAATTTCTGAATGATATAAAATATCATATATTTCAAATTTACTTAAATCTTTATAACAAATTATAAATAATAAGATACACACGTTTTTTTTAATTTGTTTAATTTAAAAAAATTCTGCACAAATTGCTACTTAATAATAATATTTTTTTTTAATAGAACTATTCATAAAGCGCGTGTTAATAATATTATAATAATAAGTAATTAATATTTATATGAAAAATACTATAGAATTCTGCGCAAAGTATTCTTGAATGTTTTTTTTTTTCGCATTCTTTAATTTTATTATATATTTTTTTTTAAATGTCGAACCCATGTTACTCGCTCGGTTCTAATTTTCTAAAAAAAAAAACCTAATTGACGAACTTAATGAAGACGAGCATAAATAAAGATAAAAAATGTATAATCCAAAAAACTCTTATTTGTCGATTGCACTAAAACCAAGAATAATAAAGTGGATCTATTTTGTGGGCGAAAAAAATATATAATAAAGTGGATATATTTTAACGGAGACGTTATTTTCGTTTATAGTTTCGGCATGGATTTCACACCATATAGCAGCTCCCAAATTATATTATAATGATTTAGACTAAAAGTAAAGCAAATAAGAAATTTGTTGTTGATTCTTGAAAGAAAATTAAAGGACGGTTCCTTTTTTTCCTTTTCTTGATTTTGATTCTCCACCCACCTCAAACCTAACTAACACCTACTTTCTTCTCTCCGTCTTTGTTGATGCTCTCTCTCTCAGATCATCACTGACCAAGAAAGATGGCTTTCAGCCATCACAGAAAGCTCTTGACAGAGTCAGCCGACTCCATCAACGCTACCCTTCTCTGTAATCCATGGTGCGATCCTCTGATCAATACTTCCGGTTACTGCTTTATCTCCTGCCTGGCTATCTGCCCCACCGTCTGCCACCTCCCTTTCCCCGCCGCCATCCCTCCGCCGGAGTACTCCGCCTTGTACGACTCTCCGCCTCCTCCAAACTCCCGCCCCATATCTCCGCTCCTCATCACCGCCTCCGTGGCCGTGACGCTGACCGTCCTCCTAATCGGCGCCTTCGCGGTTTTCAAGTACTTTCGCAGGCGCAGCAGCACAAGACGGCGGAGCATAATTCAGTCGCAGAGAGCCGCGCCACCGGCCGACGGCGACGAATTCCTGGAGCAGGGGCCGGTAATTGACCACCCGATCTGGTACATCCGCACCGTAGGATTGCCGCCGTCTCTGATTAGTAAGATCTCGGTATGTAAGTATAAGAACGGGGAAGGATTGGTTGAAGGTACGGAGTGCTCTGTTTGCTTGACTGAATTTGAGGAAGATGAAACCCTAAAATTGTTGCCTAAGTGCAGCCATGCTTTTCACGTTGCTTGTATTGATACTTGGCTTCGGTCCCACACTAATTGCCCTAATTGTCGTGCCCCGATCATCACTTTGCCGGAGCCAATCACCGCTAATTCGGATTCTTCTTCTGTGGAAGTGATTAGAATTGATGAGGATGAGGTGGATAGTGATGATGGGCGGCTGAGCAGAGAAATCGAGAATTCTTCTCAATCCGTTGTTACCGAAAGTGAGGTTCAACTTGAGAGTGAGGATGATAGATCAAGAAATGCACATCTTGTTGAAGAAGAAGAAGAAGAAGAAGAGGTGAATAATGGTAGTAGCATGGTGGCGATACGAAGATCAGTATCGGTTGATTCGCTGTCAGCCAGCAAGATTGGTGTAGCGATTGCGGATTTTCTAGCATTGCGGAGATTGGAATCGGATGGTGGATTTGGTGATGAGATTGAGAAAGAGCAGAAAAGATTGGGAGATGAAGAAGATAATAATTGTAGTTCATCATCATCATCATCTGCAGCAATTGGTTCAATCAAGAGATCGCTTTCTTTGAGTGGACGATTCTTTTTGTCAAAATATAGCATAAGCCGAAGCTCTCGGTTTTTCGTTGATAGATAAAACACACACACACACACTACCCGGAATGCAATGTGTCTCAGAAGGCGGGACATTTGAAGATTCAGTCTGGGGTTGTGTCTAATAATAGAGATGTTAAGGTTTGATCAAAAAGGGGAGTTGGGTGATGATGATGATGATGAACCAAATAGTAGCAACAATCAATCAAGTGTAAGTAAACTGTGCTGTTCTTTCTTTTATATATATGTACGCAGCAATAATATCTCAAAGGAGAGTGTGGATTAAGGGAAACAAAACAAATATAAAAGAGCGAGTATATGTAATCCTGTCTAAACTATTTATCAATACTCTTCTTATTCTCTCGTTGTTGTCTGTTAATATCGGTTGCTTGTTTTACGGCGATGACTATGTAAGTTCAGAGTCCAGAGTGTGTCAAAAAAACAGTATATCTGTCTGACTCCAGAGTATGTACATGCCTGTATGTCCAGAGTTTTACGGTTTCAGCTTCTGGTCACCCCAGAAATCGAACTCAATGTTACATTATGTCATTGTTCATCTATTTATTTAACTTTTTTAATTGAGCGTATACAAAATAAAATTGCAACCTTAAAGCTTCAAATAGCGTCGAGTTACTAACATTTTACATTATATAATTATGTATTTTTTTTTAAAAAAATATATAATTTAATACTTTTATATATTTTCTTATTTTATTTTTAAAAATATATTAGTCTGACACCATAACGTAAAAACTAAAAAGAACGCCGCCAGCCCCAAAAGGCGAAAGTAATGTTTTTCTACGAAGTAGATAGCTAAACTTTTTCAAAAAGTGAAAATAAGTAGTTAATTTTTTTTTAGAGAAAATGGTGAACAAATTAATAATTAGAAAGCTCCATTGATTTTATAGTTCCTCTTGGCCAAAAAAATTTTATTTTATAGTTAAGAAATAATGAAATTTCTTATGTGATGAGGAGATTGTAACTGACTGAAATTTGTCAAGACATATTTTCGGCTCCTATTAATAGTATGGCCGAATGCTCTCATTTTTTTTAATCGAATCACTTTATCTTTGTTTTTTTCTGATCGAGTTGCTCCGCCAAAAGCGGATTCCGCTTCCGAAATGACTAAAGTGAGTAGTTCTTTATAGTCACCACCAGTGTTATCAGAACCGGACCGGACACCGAACCGGTTAGGTGTCCGGTTTCCGGTTCGACTGGTTCGACCGGGTTCGAACCCGGTCCGACCGCTCCAGTCACTTTCCGCTCCCCACTCTCCTCCTCTCTGATCTCTCTCATTCTCTCACCGACGCTCCACTCACTTTCCCTTCCACTCACGCTCCACTCACTTTCCCTTCCCTTCCCCTCTGTTATCAGAAAATCTCTCTCATTTTCTCATTCTAAACTCCCCTCTGCTCTTCCATTTCATCCAATGCACTCTCCTCACTTTTCCCCTTCCCCCTCCCCTTAGGAAGAGCCTCTTCTCCAGAACAAAAACAACTCTCGTACGAGATGGAGTCGGAAACAGAGAGCCTCTTCTCCAGAACAAAAACAACTCTCGTACGAGTCATGCCCAGTCATAAACAACGCCGCCACTTCAGTAATCAGAGCAGAGAGTAATATTGCACCATGGAAGAATTCCGACCTCAAGGAGCAAAAATGAAGAATTCCGCCACTTCAATTAATTTTTACCCTTAATTAATTCAACATTGGAAGCATTTTCAGGTGCAGAGGAAGAACGAGCCGAACATCAACAACCCAGATAAGTTGTTCCGTGCAAGGAGAGTGACTCTTTGCTAAACTTGGTCACGGAAACGGCAGTGATGTTAGAACTTAGATGGAAGGAGAGTACTGAAGGTGGAAAGTTGCGGGTAGGTTTATATTATTTCAATTGAGATTTGATTTGGTTTTTTTTTATATCGAACCGGTGAACCGCCCGGTCCGCTCAGAACCGGCCGGTTCTAAAAAAACCGGCTATCGAACCGGGTTCGCTTATATCCTCCAGAATTCTTCGAATCAGACCGATAGAGGTCCCGGTTCCGGTTCGAACCCGGTCGGACCGCCGATCCGGTCCGGTTCTGATAACACTGGTCACCACTCACCAATAACGAGGGTGTACGACGTGGACGAGCTTCCTCTGTCCCCATAATCTGTCTCCGATCTCTGTCGCATGAATCACATCCGTACATCTCATTTCATCTCTTTTATATTTTCTTTTTCTTTTAATTTTAGTTGCATTAATAATCTCCCAGTACCCAAGTTACCTACAGGCCACGAGACCATAGAGTGGACAGCCAAACAAAAAGTAAACTATTAAATATTCATATAAGCCTTAAACATTATATTAAAATATTATATATGTTTACATAAAAAAAGTATTTTAATTATAAAGTTAATTTATCAAATATACCTATTATGTAAATATTATATTATAATATTAATATATTCGTATATAAATTAAATTATTATGATATACAATGTCCTTTATACATACTAGATACCTGCGCGCGCTACGCGCTAGGGGTGAGCGGTTCCGGGTACCCAGTACTTTTAGGGTATCCCAGAACCAGACCAATACTAAACGGTTCCTAACTTTATTACCCAGAACCGTACCAGAACATTTAGGAACCGGAACCGTACCAGAACCGTTAAGAGCCAATCGGTTCCGGGTACCCGTTAAGGAACCGGTTACAAATTTTCAAACTAAATAATATAATTTTAGGTACTAGTTGGAACCGGGTTCTGGGTACCCCGTTGGAACCGGGTTCTCGGTAGCCAATTGAAACTGAAATTTATGCTATACCAAGTGAATCATAAAAATAATTATAACATTTTCCACAAACCAATTTTAAATTTGTTAAATGTTTAGTGTTTTTTTAATATATATATATATAACGGTTCCGGTTCCGGGTATTTGGGTACCCGAAAACTTATCCCGGAACCGGAACCGAAAATACCTGTTCTTGAAATTTAATCCCAGAACCGTACCAAAACCATTTACATCTACCCGGAACCTACCAAATGACCGGTTCCGGTCCGGTTCCGGTTCCAACTGGGTAATTTGCTCACCCCTACTACGCGCGTGCGCGTTGTCTTCCTGAGAATGTTGTAATGACATCATTAGAATGACTCCGAGAATGATACAAGATCGGCTCGATTCCTAGGATGATAACACTACTATTTGAACAACCAAAAATGAAAATAGCATTGTAGCAAATTAAATGCAAATTTAAATAAAATTAACTTTAAAATCAGAACCTGAAATGTCATTCTATGTTGAGGGCCTGGATGGGGCATTCTCAGACCATTCCGAGATTTTTTTTAAGGTTTGAATATTTTTAGGGTTTATCTAGTTTTAAGTTTTTTTCTTTCTAAAATCCTATTAGAATGGATGAATAATTAGGCTGGTAAACCCTAAAGTGCTAAAATTTGACTAACAGTTAGTCCGAGTGATCCCTGGATTACTAATATATGGTTTAAATACTAGTAGGGTTTATATAATTTTATGTTTTTTGTTTTTTGTTTTCTAAAATACTATTAGAATGGGTCAACAGTTAAGTCGGGTGAACCCTTGAGTGCTAACATTGAACGAAAAATTAGGTCAGGTGAAGTCTATACCTTAAACCTATTGGAATGAGTTAGCATTTAGGCAGAGTGAACCCTATTGGTTAAAATTGGACAAAACATTTGATCGGCCTATAATTAGCCTGACTTTTGTTTGGTCCAGTTTTATCCATATAGGGTTCACATTGTCAAACTATTCACTCATTCTAATAGTGTATTAGAAAATAAAATAAAATATAAACAATATAAAGTCTAAAAATGTTTAACACTTTATGCTTCACTCGGTCTAAATATAGTGATAATATATTGATTTTAGTTATAAAAAATTAATTATATGTATATATATTGTACACATACATATATACTAATACTTATTATATACTATAATAATTACAAAAGATAGTATAATGTAAGCATAATAATAATTAAATTACAAGTAATATATATATATACATACGATATTATGTATGTTTTGTTGGATGTGTATAATTTATGTCTTTTTAGCATGTGGGTAGCCTTAGCTTGAATCTTAGGAAATTAACAAAATAAAATTAAGAGAGAACAAAATTTAAGGCTTAGTTTACTTTTCTTTGGCTGTCGACTTCATGGTCTTGGAGGTAACTTAGGAGATTAATAATACAGTGAAAAGAAATATAAATGAGATAAACGGACATGATTCATGCGACAGAGTTTAGGGACAGGCTACGGGGACAGAGGAAGCTCGTCACGTCATATTTTTGCGCTATCACGTACTTCTCATGAAAAATTCTATTAAATTTTATTAAACATAATAATTAATAGAGTTATCTAAATATATACTAATCCTGATGGAGAGTTAGTCTCAGGTTGACACATCAGCATGTCCAACAAATAAGTGAGTGACACATCAACAATTTCATTCTTTAAAAAAAAAAAAACAAAAAAAAACTTCTCATTCTCTCTATTGTGTTGCTCGATCGTTACAATCTTAATCTAATCTTCTAATCTTACTAAAGCGGCTGGTTTTGCCTCACTACAGTCTGCCACGTCAGCATCATTTACATAAGGGTTTTAGTAATTTTCAGCAGTTTTCTTTCTTAATTTCTCCTCCAATTACACAATAAATGACAATCAATAGCATCAAAATGGTTCGGTTACGCTATGAATGAATAACAATCAATGACAGAAAAATGGTAGAGAAGGAGGCAAACGTTGAAGTATCAACATTCATTGCACAAATTCACTGAACCTATGTATTTAAAGTCCACAACTTAAGTTGATTGTTTGCATCAGATCTTTTTATGAATATATATAGCCTTCTTGAGTCTTGACCCACATCATCTTGCAGTTCTGTTCCGTCTTTGGTCATCGCAAGCATCTGGAACCAAAAATCTGCATAAATCCCTATATAATACATCAATTTCAAATTGAATTATGTGGCGGCGATGAGGAGTGAAATCCTAATCAGTCGTTCTCCACAGCATGTCATCTGTTCATCCTTTGCATGTCAGCCGTTCATCCTCCGCATGTCAGACGTCGTCAGCCGTTGCTACGATGTCGTTTGCCTACATTCAACACCATCCACTAAACTCTGATGCCAATCTAGAGAGAGGGAGGAGAAAGACCTATTGCGAAATTAAATAATAAAGAAAAATACAAGCGACGGAATAATGAAGAAGTTGGTATAGAAGAGATGGAAATGATGATCGGTAAGATTGCTGATGCTAGGGTATTAAGGATTTAGGAAAATTAACTATGTTTGGTTTGTTATATATATATTCGTAGATGTTAATGGAAGAGAATATTTTGGGTGTGTGTTTATTATATACAAGAGATGAAAGATTTGAATATTCGGAGTCACAAAATATATGGTTCGTTAAGGAAATTATTGCATAGTACGAAAAATTTTGAATTAATAATTCCATAAAATATAATTCCTAATTAAATATCATATAGTATGGTAAATTATAAATTAATTTAGTTGATACATAATATGGATTAGTTTGTATATTTAGATAATGTCAATTTAAAGTAATATTTATTAAACTCAATTGATAAAAATAAATTTAGTAGACAAATTAAAATTATTTTTTAATATAAATATAATTTTTTAGAGAAATTTAATGATTTTTCACTGTAAATATACACATTAAATATTATAATTTGTAAATTGTAACGTTTATGTATTAAAATTGGTGTCGATTTTGATTTATAGGAATATAACGTGCATACTATTTATTCAAAAATAAAAGAAAACTAATTAATTCCTATAGTAAAAGGAAACAAAATATATCGTCAAGTTTGATTTATAGGAATATAAAGTTAAGTGGATATTATTCTATGAAAAAAAAATAAAAGGATAATAAAAGGAAATGAAATACATTTTATGACAAATATATTTAACCACGCTCACTTTTCTTTTTCAGAATTTATATTTAGTCATGATTTAATTAATACAGTTGATATTTTACAAAATATGATTCCTAACTAAATAAATCACATAGTATGGTAAATTTTAAAAAACGCCAAAACAAAATGTAAATAACCAGGTCTAAATGTATATAATAATATTTTTTTATGATCGTTTGTTAATTCAAAGTCTTATTACTTTTAATAAAAAAAAAACCATCCATCCAATCTAACAAATATAAAAAAAAAAAAAAAAACCCGCGCGGCGCGCGGGTAAAGCTGCTAGTCCATTACTAGTTTTGAACAGTTAGTTATTTGCTGTAATAAAAATTTAATTAGTTATTTGTACTTTTTTTTAAAAATTAGGCTAATTATTTGGTATTTAACCCTTTCATTAATCATTATAGATCTCTTAGTTATTTTTACAAATATTTTTTATTTTGATTTTTTTAAATTACTTTTTTAAATGGTTAGTATGAGATATTTTCAATAATAAAAATACAACTCCACGGTAATCATGTGTCCATAACCAATGTAATTATTTTACCATAAAATGAAAAACGCGTTTGACCATTTTTGGAAGGAATAAACACATATATTTATATATACCAAACCTATATACAAAGAGATAATAATGCCACTGTGTCGGAACAAGAAGGGTTCAAAACTTCAAATAGAACAGAGAATACAGTATAATTAACAGCAGAGAGATGGAGAAGTGTTCAAAAAGAATGTCTGTTGCTGCAATGTTCGTGATTCTTCTCCTGCTGGCTTGTGGTAATAATAAACTCTACTTTTTTTTATTAAAAAAATCTAAATTCTACTTAAATTTGCTTAAATTTGCATACAATTTTTAATGTAAAAATAAATGTAGTGAGTTTCTAAATGTTATAACAGCAAATACATTTAATTAGTGCAATAATTTACAGATAAATATAATATGTTTTTTAATATATATATTTAAAACAAATTTTTATGTAGAAAGTAGAATTTATTATATGTATAAATTATTATTTGAATTAATTCTAATCATTAATTAATTATCCATGATCATGTTTTGTTATTTATGGGGATGTGCCAGAAACACAAAATGTGATATCGCAGTGTCGAGAAGCATTCCCACTTGCATCATGTACTCATGAGGAGACTTGTCAAGAGCAATGCATACAGAGACATGGAAAATATACGAATTATGGAGACTGTGTTTTGTATGAAGTGGAGTGTTGTCGTTGCACTTGGGCTCCAAAAGGAGGAAAATGTAATTCTAAGATATTTGATTGAATTATACAACACAACAAACAATAATCTACTTCGTTTTGCCAAGAATAAACAATCATCATATCTCTCTGCATACTAGGGCTGGCAATGAACTAGTTCGGATCGAGCCGAACCAGAACCGAACCGTTATGTGCTTCAAGTCGGTTCCAAACTCCAGTCAATAGCTGCTTTACTTTTAGTTATAGAACTGAACCATGTAAAAACCGATTCGAACTATTTTTCGGTTTATAATTTATTTAAAAATAAAAAATAAAAAAACACACATAAGTTGATACTCCATAAACAAATCATCCATATCCATAAAATAAAATAAAACACAACACATAAGATAACTGATCGGCTCAAAGTGAAGATTCTCGAACTCCAAAAACCGGTTTTGATCCAGTTTTGTATTGCTCCATTTTATATATACAAAACCGAACTATTACTTTAATTGTCCAAAAAAATTATTCTATTACTTAAAAAAAATCATAATCAATAACAAATATCAAATATGATATGATAATAGATGTGAAGTGCTTTATAATAATATATTATGTTATGTATTTTTAATATGTATATATATACATATATATTCCTGTTACAAATGAATTAGAAATTATTTGGTAAAAAAATAGAAATAAAGTAAATTTATTGTTCTAACATATATATATATAAATTTATAACAAAATTATTTTTGCACAAGCATGATCGATAAATTTAAAAGTATAAATTTTATTTGAATAAAATAAGCACGTGTACGAACAAGTCACACCAAGCATATAATTAATACAGCCGACATTTAATTGTAATTTGCTAGGAAGAAAGAAAGATAGCAACAACCAAACACACAACTCTTTAACCAATATATTATAATATAGCTACGAAACATAGGAAAGCAGTTGGTAGTTTTGTTGGAATTGAATCATGTCATGTTCGTTTAAGCATGCACGAACTGCAATTCCATCTCCTGCTGGCCCTTCATCCATTAGCGCAATGAACCCAAATGGAACCGCAGTAGTGTCAACTAAGCTGGGTGGCCCCCACCCAAAGTCAACCTCGTACAACGGAAACCTGCACCAGCTACTAAACACAACTACATTCTTTTCACCTGTCCCCCATTCATTAAAGAACTCCTTCACTGAATTCACCACAATACAACCTACCACCGCCGCATCATCAAATTTTGCTACTTCACTCGCTGCTTCACTACGAGCACTGCCCAGTGATTCGGCTAACTCACTTATCTTTGGTGCAACGGTTCTATGGGACTCTGCCATTACTACCGTGAAGAAATTACCGGTAACATCATTTTCCAATCCCAGCTTTGTTCTGTTGCGTAAGTTCATCATGTGTACCATTAAAGATGGTCGGCTTCGGGTACATTTTTTGGCACGATCGATTTTGATTAGGGTTTTGGATCAAAATGCGGTCACTAGGTCGACTCGTGACGGGCGCCGCTTCTTCTGATCATTGTCGTCTTCGGCAGCGGCTTTTCTTAGTCGTGTTATTGCGTTTTGATTGAAGACGAATCTCTTGGACACAAATTTCACCCCTTCAAAGGAAGGTGGCGGTTGCATATTTAGTACCTGCGTAAGGACGAAGTCAGAATTTATCCAGTGAATACAAGAATCGAATTAAGGGTAAACAATTAAAATTAAAAAATTTAAGCTTGCAAATGTAAAATTTTAAAAATACAACTTGAGAATACTATAGTTGTCCCCCATCCCACTATGACTCAGTGTCTATGTTGCATTCACCTATCATGCACATTTAGTTAATTGGTCAGTCTAAACTTTCTTATATTATATTATATTATCAGAGTATGCAGGTTCTTCTAATCTCCGCAGCGCGAGATTAAGACTAAACCTTGTTTTCACCTATCACCCTTGTTGAAGTATAAAGACTAAATTCTGCATCACCGAGTTTAAGACTAAACTCGCATTCACCTATCACATCAAGATTTTAGAACAGTTAGTTAAGTGGCCAGTCTAAACTTTCTCAGTCTATACCTGTGCAGAAGGCATGAGAGGTGCCAACCCGAAAGTTGGATGAGCGACTTCTTTGATGCCGTTACGGCAAGCTTTGGCCCATGAGTTCATGAAGGTAGACATTGTGAACATGTCTCCTATCATATGGTTGAACTGTGCTCCGATCACTAACCCGCCGCACTTGAACACATTGACTTGAATAGCAGCGAGGGGCGGTGTCTCCGTCTCGGACAAGAATCCCGACAACCCCACAAGCAAGTCGAGATTATTGGGTTCTTCTCGCGCAAGAAATTGATGGAGTTCAACATCAAATGTTGTTTCAACATACCCAATTCCTTGGTCATTGCATTCGATCACGCAATCGGTTGCATTA
Source organism: Clarkia xantiana subsp. parviflora (assembly GCA_036873135.1). Lineage (NCBI taxonomy): Eukaryota > Viridiplantae > Streptophyta > Magnoliopsida > Myrtales > Onagraceae > Clarkia > Clarkia xantiana. The sequence goes on from JAPTYO010000004.1 coordinate 11,321,456, forward strand.
TACCTCCCGGCCACATGATAATATAGGGTTAGGGTTTCGGAGAGGGACCTCTCAAGTTTGGCAAGGATCGCAAGGGTGTCGTCAGATATAGTTTCGTAGTTAAAGATCAAACCCACGTAGAAGGGGATCTGAATTTGATCTATCAATGATAAGTTCAACTTTTGAAGGTGAGTAGGGGTGGGAATAGAAGGTCTAAGTAACTTCTTGGACTGCATCATAACATTCATCGTGTCACTAGCTAGGGTTTCAAGGGTATTTTGTTTGAGGGGTATTATAAGGAAAATGACAAGACAAACAAAAGCAACTTAGTGTTTGTGTATGTGTATTGGAAGTGAACTAATAAAATGATTTGTATGACTAAGCGAGAGCTAGCTCTGTTTTATATAAAGGTTTGGTAGCTAGCCGCCAGCCCGCAAACTTTTGATAGGAGCACAATGAATTCAACTTGCCCTTTACAACATCATCCATATGAAATGATAAGCGTAATTACAAGAAATACAAGTGGATGAATGCCCATGGAACATGACTACTGGACACAATTTTGTCCACGCGTAAACTTGCGACTCGACACACACATTATATGACCAAGGATGGAATCAATTCAATATTTGTTTCTCTTGCTTTAATTATTGTTTCTAGTTAGATTTTTTTTTTTTTTTTCAAGTGGACTAGTAGCTAACGAGGGTCGGTTTCTGCGGATGAAAGAGGGGCCGTCATTTTAGAAGACGGGATAGATGAGAGAAATTTACTAAACTAAGCATATTATAGTATAAAAATAATTGAGCAAGTAAAGTTTGAAATTTCGAATTTAGGCAAATTCTCATCTCCTCCAAAATATTGGTCAAATCCTCGTCTCCCATCCGAGGATTTGATCAAAGCTTTTGGTCAAATCCTCGACTCCCAGTTGAGGATTTAACTGTAGCTTTGGTCAAATCTTAGATTTTTTTTTTAATAAAATACCTGAAATTAAAAAAAAAGTTCCAACATTAAAAAAAAAAAAATCATTACAACATTTAAATACTACACACAAATTCATAAGTTCCAAATCCATAAGTTCCATAAATATTGTTCGTTCAAATACAAAAAACGTTATCAAATACTACATAGTCAATGTCTCCATGGTTGCCCACCTTGCCTATCCCGGATGAAATGTGAGAGGACGTAGGGGTGGGAGAGCGCCCATCCAGGATAGGCAAGGTGGGCAACCATAGAGACATTGACTATGTAGTATTTGACAACGTTTTTTTTGTATTTGAACGAACAAGATTTATGGAACTTATGAATTTGTGTGTAGTATTTAAATGTTGTAATGATTTTTTTTTTTTTTTTGTAATGTTGGAACCTTTTTTTTAATTTAAGGTATTTTATTAAAAAAAATTCTAGGATTTGACCAAAAACTTTGGTCAAACCCTCGGCTGGGCTTTGGTCAAATCCTCGGCTGGGAGACGAGGATTTGCTTAAGTTAGAATTTCTAACTTTACATGCTTATTTTTGTAATTACGATAAAAAACATGCCTACTTAACAAAACGACTCTAGATAGATAAACGATTTGTATTCGAAGAATCCACATCCAATTTTCAACTAATAAAATAAAACCTTTAGAAATAACACCAGCTAAAAATTGGGCCCTTTAATTATGATGGATATAAGTTTTACAACAAGAGCGCAAAATTACCAAGAAATTCAATCCATAGGAAGAGACCAAAGAGGGCTCAGCTAGCCCAAACGTAAGTGAGAATGACGTGCCTGGAAAATTGGTGTTGGAGCACACCCGTCTATTACGTTCAAAATAGTTTTGTTATATAAAGCTCTTTAGGGGAGTAGTAGTAGTTGGAAGGCAGGACGTGATGCATGTGGATCTCTCCCCCTCATACATGGGGTGTCACTTACAAGCTAATGATTGGTTTCCAATGTCCTGGTTGTTAACGGTAAAACGTTGCATATCCTTCGGGATCCTGCTGGTTCTGGAGCTAATGCCGCTCTCCTGATGATGGCCAGGGCATGCCGAAAACCAGTTAAACTGCTCTCTGGAGCAAAGATCTCTAATCACGACCTGTTTCGTCCGTATACGCAGTGCGAGTTGGGCTTCGAGAACTGATCTGGGAAGAGAAGATAGCTGATTCGGACGTGGAAAGCTCCAAGCCCGTGACACTAGGTCGAGAGGTTGCTATGTATACACGCTCGGAGCCATATACACGCTAGTTAAAAAAATATTGGATGAAAAAGTAGATAATATATATATATAATATAATTAAAAAAATCGTTTTTTTTTTTTGCCAATAATTAAAAAAAATCGTTTAGTATTAGTTTTTGAAGAGGTATAGTATGGTAAATTAACTAATTGTGGGAATTCACTCGGTATATCATAGGAACATGATATGAGTGTTTTTCGACCATCAATCACTAGCTCTCAGATCCATGATTAATTTTGGAGATTTGCTGGTTTTGTTTTTGGTTGGAATTATTGAAAGGTAGTAGTATCTGACTGTGACAAAGTTTGCTTGTGTGGCTTGTCTCACTCAGTACTGAGAGCCACACGTAATATCAATTATGTGATCAAGAATAGAGGAGCCGTATGAATCATAAATTCCATCCTCCATTATATTTTGTCTGTATCCAACTTCATTTCAATTCATCAAATCTCATCTCAGTGTTTTTCTTCCATTTCAATGGCCAGTGTAAAGACCCTAGCCGAGTCTTCAAATCTCACCTCTATTCCATCTACCTACAACTTCACATGCTCCGACGACAGTCCGATCACCGACCCTGAACAAGATGATCCAATCCCCACCGTCGATTTCTCTTTGCTCACTTCAAGTGACCCCGATCAACGGTCCAAAGCCGTGCAAGATCTCGGAAATGCCTGTCAAGAATGGGGTTTCTTCATGGTAAGGCTAGCTATATATATATTCTTATTGATCATCAGCTTCAATCAATTATTAATTTGTTATAATGTTATATAAGTGTTGTAGGTGATCAACCATGGAATTGAGGAGGGGGTGATGAGGAAAATGGTTGAGGGGTGCATAGAATTTTTCAATATGGGAGAAGAAGAGAAGAAAGAATATGAAGGAAAGCATGTACTGGATCCCATTAGGTGTGGAACAAGCTTCAATGCCTCTGCTGATAAGATGTTGTTTTGGAGGGATTATCTCAAAATCATGGTTCATCCACACTTCCACTCCCCTACAAATCCTCCACCCTTCAGGTACAAACAAACTCATGGCATGGTTAACTGATATCACACTTTGAATATTTATTTTTGGTTAACAGTTCTTTTGGTTTTGTTTGACCACTTTTGGGATTTGGTCCATAATGTTTTTTTTTTGTCTAGTTTCGGTACCATATGTTTGCAGATTTTTCTAGTTTTGATCAGACCGTTACATTCCGTCCATTTTTTCTGTTAATTGACAAGTGCAAGTCACGTGATCCACTATATACATTCAGTTTTGTTCAAATTTGGGGAGAATTGACCCATTGAACTAGATTTAGGGTTTCCCCCAAATTTGAACCATACACTTAGTTCAATTCGCCCAATTTGAACTAGGTTTAGGGTGTCAATTCCCCCAAATTTGAAAAAAATTGAAAATTTAGGGTGGATCACGTGACTTGCACATATCAATTAACGAAAAAAAATGGACGAAATGTAACGGTCAGACCAAAACTAGAAAAATATGCAATCATATTGTAACAATACTAAAAAAAAACATCATGAACCAAAATCCAAAAGTGGTCAAACATCATGTATTAAAAGACCTGTTAACCCTTTATTTTTTGCAAACATACTTTGAATAGTTAAGTCTTAAAAAAACTCATAAAAGTCACAACCAGTAAGGCTCTTACATCATTTTTCGTTATATATTGAGCTACTCCTACGGTATATCACCAATTAATTTTTAGTATGAGATCAGCTCACTCTTCCTGACAACTCTTCATGACAACGGTGTAATGTTCAAGACAAACAGCTGAGCATTTGGAATTTGTCGAATATTAACCTAAAAGCTAATATAAGATTGATGTCACACTCACAAACTCGAGCGACTATCCCCACTAACAGACTGGGGTTGGGCTAGTGGGAACAGTCGATTCCCACTAACGGACTGGGTTGGGCTAGTGGGGGCAGTCACTCATATGGGGTATTACAATCTATACCCTTAATACGCGCGATGCGACGTCCCTATCGCACCCAGATCATAATCTTTTTGCTCCGATAAGTGATCAAAACTATAGAGATCGATAGCCCTTACTCTGCAAACCGGATCATTCTGGGTTGCTCTGATACCAATCTGTCACGCTCCCAAGTCCTCTGCACTAGTCCTACTTAGCCTAACCCGTTAATTTCACTTAAACTCGAAAAGGACGAATTCCGGTTAGTTGAGTAATATATATCTTACTTAATAAAGCTCTAAATCTCTTGTTTCCAACCAATGTGTTACAAAAACATATGAGTGTTACAATTGAGTTGGTATGGTAGTTATATTTGATGATCAAATTCTAGTTGTTATATGTAGGGAAGCTTTAGAAGAGTACACTAAGGCAGTTGGAAAGGTAGTAAAGGGGCTGCTTGAAGGAATATCAGAGAGCCTTGGTTTGGAAGCTTGCTACATAGAAAAGGCGTTGAATATGGAATCGAGTTTACAAATACTAACAGCGAATTTATATCCGCCATGCCCTCAACCTGAGCTTGCCATGGGACTGCCACCTCATTCAGACCATGGCCTGCTCACAGTCCTCATTCAGAACGGAATCGGTGGCCTCCAAGTGTATCACAAGGGTAAGTGGGTTAATGTCAGTCCCACTCCTAACGTCTTTCTGGTCAACACCAGTGACCAAATCGAGGTAATTTACTCTCATTTTTACTACACTTACTAACTTTTAAAGGGTTAGTATAACCAAATTGCTACCGAACTTTAACCGGTTTACACATCGATAGCTTAACTTTAATTTTTTAAATTTGATTATCTGAACATTCAATTTCAGAGCAAATTCTATTTCAATTCCCGTCAAATTGGACTTAAAATAAACATGTTTCTGTCATGTGAGTTCTTTTCATATGTACTCAAGATAGATTCAAACATATATTGAAAGTACTGCAACGAAATATCTTCAAGTGAAGCTCAATTGAAATACATTTTTTGAATTGGGTGGAAGTACACATGGAAAAACCTCATGTGGCGGAAACATGCTACTTTTTTATCTAATTTAATGGGAATTGAAACAAAAATATCAATTTGTTCTGAAATTGAAAGAGCGGGTAGTAATTTGGTTATCATCCCAACTTTAAATATCAAAACTATGTACATGATGTATTTATTGTTGAATGAATGAATTAGATTGTGAGCAATGGCAAGTACAAGAGTGTGTTGCATAGAGCAGTTGTAAATGGGAACAAGATGAGAATGTCGGTTGTGCTATCTGTTGGACCATCACCAGACTCGATTGTCGTCCCTGCACCGGATCTCATAGATATTGGGAGCAACAATCTCCCAGCATATACTGGAACCAAGTATCAGGACTATCTTCACTTCCAGCAAACCAACCCTCTTCAGGGGAAGGCTTGCCTTGATCGTCTCAAAATATAACTATCATCATTATTCTCCCTCCTAATTAATTAACCATATTATGAATGTATGTATGTATATAACTAAATAAAGAGTTTTAACTTGCATTTTTCATCTCTAAACCCTGCACTAGCTTGAAAATAAAGGTAAAACAAACCAAATTAGTAATTTCAACTCACCTGGATCAAACACAGAATCTCTAGTTGTGTAGATCAACAATTTATTATATTCATTATCACGGTTACAAGTAGATTGCCAACTATCTATAGTGTCTAGCTAGTAGGTGACTATAGTTTCTCGAAGGCAATTAGTTTCTTTGTTTTGTTCTTTCATGTTGCTTTGTATGATATTTAAAGACATTGTACTTAGTTACTTATTAATCAAGTTATTCAATTTATATTTTCTCAAGACTACTTATCTTGCAAGTTTTATTTGTTTTCATTATCTACATCGAGTCTTTCACTTTCGGTTGATACCCTCTTCTCTATGTGAGTTTGTGAGTGAAATCCAATCCTCAATAGATGGTCTCTAGTGATCTATAAGTTCATAAGTATAAGGTATCGTGAATTCTATACATGACATATGTAAAGATTTTTATGGGTGCATTTTTAAGTTATATATATTGTAGGGCTTGTAATGTGACTTCTAAAGCTTTACCAGGTGTTAGTGAAGTTATCTTAACATGGTTAGTACTCGTATATATATTAGAAATTAATTGTATTCAGATCATTGCGTTGTAGATTTTGAAATGTGACAACCTTATTAAGTTATAATCAATACAAATATTTATTGTTAAACTTCACATAATTTTTTCCTATTTGATTCATAAGATAATCGTCACAATTAAAGTGAAAATATTAATGTATTTTATTATTGAGAAAATCTTTTTTTTTTTTTTTTTTTTTGCAAAGGCCTTTAATCCTTGCTCTGCATGCAGGCTGCCCAGTTGTAAGAAGCCCAATAAAATCCCTGTACAGCACCGAACTTCAGGGAAACAAGAATCAGAAGAGAATGTGTATTTCTCTCTCCGTCTCTCGCTCTTCAGCCAACAAAATGCCCTCTCGCGCCACCATCTTCAACTTACTTCGGCGGTAAGCAGTGCAATCACATTCGATTTCGCTTCTTCTTTACTCCATTTGCGCTATCTGATCTTCAATTCAAGAGTTTCAGTGGATTCCAACTTGCTTGTCATTTCATAAATTCCCCAGGACTAGGAATTTGGGCGGTGGCGCTGTTGATGGTGGTCCGGATCCTGTAGTAAGCAGCCTTAGTCGCCGCAGATTCCTCTCATCAGGTGGCGCGGGAAATGAGCAGCTTGTTGAAGATGCTCCAGATGAAACCGATGATCTGAAGAGCAGGATCTTCAGGGTGAGATTGGCTAAGCGGAGTGTCACCAATGTTCTCCAGAAATGGGTCGGTGAAGGCAATCAAATGCCACCTGCTTCTGAGCTTCGTCAAATTTCCAAAGAGCTGAGGAACTCGCAGCGCTACAAGCATGCTCTTGAGGTCCTGCTCATCTCTTCTCTCGGTTATTAGAACCAATTACGTCTTAGCTGATTTACCTAATTGAGTTGGGGTGGTGGTTTACTTTGAATCAGAATGTTGAATTGACCTCTTTGAATGTACTAGGGCTTGATTGCTTATCAACATTGATGTAGTGCTTGGGGTCTTAATTAGATTGCTAAATTATTTCAGTATTGATGCAGATTTTGTATATACTAACTTCTTGTAGGAGACAGATTTGCATTTGCCATGTTCTTCAACTCTAGATTCTTGATAAATCAGATTACCAAAGCCAATCTTGAGTTTTGAGTTTTGAGAAGCAAAAATGGTGGAAATGATGCATTTCAAGTTACAGACTGTTAAAAATATCAACTTGACTTCCGAATTGTGATCACATATCAGGGGTGTAGAGACGTAACAGTTGCGTGCAGTATTAATATCTGAATGTTCTTCTGTGGCTTCCAACTACCAGGAAGTGGCGTAAATCATTTAATAATTGATGCTAAAAGAATTTAGTGTCTCAACTATCTTTGTGTGTATTATGTCATCTTTTGAAATGAAAGTTAGTTGTAGCATTGAATTGAATGATGATGATGATGCAGGTATCAGAATGGATGGTCTCCAGTCAAGAATACGAGGTATCAGACAAGGACTACGCCACAAGGATTGACTTGATGACGAAGGTCTTTGGTGTTAATGCTGCAGAGCGCTACTTCGAGGGTTTACCACTGACAGCAAAAACTAGCGAAACATACACATCGCTCCTCCATTGTTATGCAGGGGCAAAATTGACTGATCAGGCCGAGAACCTTTACGATAGAATGATGGAATCAGACCTTACATTCAGTGCTGTGACATTCAATGAGATGATGACTTTATACATGTCAGTTGGCCAGGTAGAGAAGGTTTCTTCAGTTGTGGCTGATTTAAAAAGTCGAAACGTGGCCCTGGATATCTTCACCTACAATCTGTGGATCAGTTCATGTGCCGCAGCTCTAAATATTGATGAAGCTAGAAAAGTTTTGGAAGAAATGGCAGAGGATCCTGCTTCTAATGAAGATTGGAAAAGGTATCAAAACCTCACGAGCGTTTACCTTACATCAGGGAATCTCCAAAATTCAGATAATAGTGGCCTGGTGGAAGCTGAGAAGCATTTTACGCAGCGAGAATGGATTACATATGATTTTCTTATCATCCTGTATGCTAGTTTGAAGAATAAAGATAGAGTTGATCAAATATGGAAATCCTTGAAGATGACCAAACAGAAAATGACCAGTAGAAACTATATCTGCATCATTTCAGCTTATCTAATGCTTGGACATATAAAAGAGGTAAGAGAAGTCATTAGCCAATGGAAGCTTTCCACAACACCTGTGTTTGACCACTCTGCATGTAAAAGGCTGATGGATGCTTTTAAAGAAATTGGATTAGCTGAAGTGGCAATGTCTCTTGATGTGGTTATGAATGAGGATGATTCAAGCCCCAAGTAAAATCTTTTGTCAAGATTGCAGTTGTTAGAATGCATTTTGCAGATCCTTGTAATATTTCTTTGATAGAGAAGTTATCTATCACAAAGGATATGGTTTTACTGTATGATCTTGATCGATCTCATATAGTCTCGTTTTAGTGGCTTTAATAAATGAATTTCCTCCACTGTTCAGGCTGATTCAATTCTCTGAATAGAGATTATTCTGCATAAAAGTTTTTTTTTTTTTTTTAACAGGGGTGTTGTCCTAGGTATTAGGAGAACAGTTATTGTAAGCATGTTTGTTTCATACTTAGAATAATACTCAACTGCAAATTTTGTGACCTCGTAACCCGTTTCTAATGATGGATTATTATAAAATGCTAAACTAATCCAACCAAATTAGAAACATTAAACTGCAACACATCATTGACATTAACTTGGAACACTACTATTAGCTACCAAAATCATTGCCAAAAAGAAACACAACCTATGGGTATCATAGCATGAAACATTAGCTACCAAATTCATTGCCCGAAAACGATCCCTAAAGTCTTAGCAATTAGATAGATTCCTCAGAACTAGCTAGCTAGCCCAACAATATTTAGTTGTCGTCGAACCAAACAAGGGTCTCAGACAAAGTGATGACTTCAAAACTATCCGACTTGCTAACTCTGTAGAACTTGCTCACCTTGGTATCATAGCATGAAACATTACCATTACCCTTTTGAAACAAAACCTCCTCGCACTTTGTGAATCCCAGGTTCCTCTCAACCCTTTCAGGCAGCACCACATTCAACTGCTTGGTCCAAGAACTTGCCACTCCATAATCTTTCATCATCCATATCAACAATTGTTCTCTGTTCTTCGACTCCATCATGGAGCATTGGACCCCTACAGAGAGGCAGCCTTTGAATTCACCAATAAAGATAGGACGCTTCCGTTCATCCATCTTCAACCCAGCAATATAATTCTCCGGCATTGGGATCTCCCCAAATGTCTCATTCCTAACATCAAAGGTGAGAATGCAATTATAATCATCGTCCACTGATCGAGTAGCTGTCCAGTGGATCACTCCATTAATATGCGCCACCGAGTCTCCACCTGCAATGCAATGCAATGCAAGAAAAGAAGCAAGCAGAAGCATCATTTAATTTCTATATGAACAGCAAAAACTATCCAACCTCAGTTACAAATGTCATAGGGTGATCAAATCGCTAACAGGGCATTCATAAAGATGGTCCAAATATCACACTGTGATCAAATTGCTAACAGGGTAATGACGATAAACAATTTATTTTGTACACCCTACTACATAATCATAATGCCTTCCTTTAAACATATTCAGAGCCAAACGCAGTCGCATTAAAATGAACTTTAATAGTTAAATCTATAAGATCTTCCTCCACAAACCAAGAATGATAGCATAATTTCCCCAAATCAAGTTGACATAATGCTTTCAGTTAACCATATTCCACAAATTCATACTATTCGAGCTCAATTCAACACATTCAGAGCCAATCAAGCATATAATGATATGGAGCTGAAGACAGTCATATTGAAATAAACTTCAATAGTTAATTCTTTAAGATCTTCCTCCACAAACCAAGAATGATAGCATAATTTCCCCAAATCAAGTTGACATATAATGCCTTCATTTAAACATATTCCACAAATTCATACTATTCGAGCTCAATTCAACACATTCAGAGCCAATCAAGCATATAAAGATATGGAGCCGAAGACAGTCGTATTAAAATGAACTTTAATAGTTAAATCTATAAGATCTTCCTCCATAAAACAAGAATGACAGCATAATTTATTGAAATATGCATTCCTCCAAAATATAATATGATCTCACCGGAGATGCTGTTAACCTTTTTGGGCTTGAAAGATTTCCACTCGCTACATCCCAGAGTAATCACCTCCACCTCGTCAGCTTCGAAACCACAACCGTCCGGCACTTGAGAATACCAGATCCTAACCACCTTGTAAACATTTGAGTGAGAATCGTAACCAAAGCCGTTGGTCGAAATACCGCAACTAACAGTAAATCGCTCCACCGTCCTAGTCTTGCCAATCTGCTTCAACTTCCTAAGGGAAGGGTTCCAGACGTACAGCGTATTATTGTAGATCGGGTGATTGAGAATGACTGGTTTGAGTTCCGAGATGCAGACGAGGCCATTGATAGAGCCAAAGATCTGAAAGATGTAAGAGGATGGCTTCTGCAGAGGGAACGGAATCTTGCCGCGCTTGCCGAAAGTGGTTTCAGACAGAAGTGTGCAGGACGTAGTGTCAGAATGAATTTGGAGGAGGAGACCGCGGCCAGGTTTGAGCGAGTCACTGAGGTGAGCAGCAATGAAGTCTGCGCTCATGATCATGGAGCGCCAGGACTTACAAACGGAACAGAGGCGAACGACGATCTTGACAGGCAACCGCGACAATATGCTGAACAACAACTCCGGCGGCAACGGGAAAGTCATTCTCAAGATCGGAGCGACGTTTACACTCAAAGAAATAAACCCTAAACCCTTCTCTTCAGACACATTTCCTCTTCTCCATCTCCAGAGTCCATACAAAAAGAAATAGAGTGATTAGAAGCGGGACAGCGGAAATAACTGAGTGTGTGAGTGTCAATTTAATAATTCAGATTGGGTTTAACCCCATCTAATGAGACTTTTTATTAAAATAATTTTTAATTTATATATGTAATTATAATGTATAAATTTAGTTTAGCTTAATTTTTTAAGAATTAAAAAAAAAAAAAAGTTACTTGTTAGATTAGAACTTAGATTTTTACAATTCATTTTTACATTATTTACTTTTTAATTTATATATTATATATTTATCAATATCATAGCTAATTTATTTAATATTGAGACTTCTTTTAGATTTTTGTTTTGAAAAAGTTTCTCAATTAAAGAGAAGATATATTCGGCAAATAAAGAGCAGATATATAATATATTATATATAAACTATTGAAATTTTGGTTAGCGTTACAAATTATAGAAAAAAAGAGAATATTATATAATTAAATTCTAAATTTAATGCTTTGGCAAAAATAAATCTAAATTTAATGAGTTTCATCCTAATAAATGACTGGTATTTAAGTATTATTAATTAAAACGGTTAATATTAAAATTTGATCAATTTAGACAAAAAAAATTGCCAAAAAATTAGACTGCATTGATTTAAATTGAAGACAACTATTTTCATATATTCAAATTGATGTTCTGTTTCAGTTCTCTCTTTTATTTACCATTTAAAAGAAATCGAATATGACATTGACTATCAAAAAGGGAGCCAATAGTATTTGTCATTAAGGAGAAAAAAGAAAACGTCTTAATATATTATAACAGGACGCATTTTTGCGTCTTAACATATTATAAAATGACTTAAAAAATCTCTAATATATTACGATAGAATGATGCAAAATATGTAAAAAGTGTCTCTAACATATTATGATATAAGGATATAAAAAAAAGGTTCTTAATATGTAATATTATGAGACACTTAAGAGCGTAATTGTAATATTAAAGGACGGAAAAACGTACCTAGGATGATTTTAAAACAATGATTGAGGAAACCCGCCCCACTAGGGCATTGTGATTGACATCTATGCCAACCAAAATCAATCATCAAACAAGAAGTCTCTTGTTGATGGCATATTTGTTCTAAACATAGAATAATACTCACTTGCACATAAGTGACTTAGTAACCCGTTTCTAATGATGGATTATTATAAAATGCTAAATTAACCAACCAAACTAGAAACATTAAACTGCAACACATCATTGACATTAACTGGAAACACTACTATTATTTACCAAATTCATTGCCAAAAAGAAACACAACCTAATGGGTGCAGGTTGTGCAGTGGCGGATCCAGGAGGTTCGTAATGGGATACGTAATGCAATTTTTTTTTTTCAAAGATATAATAATTAATGTTAGGAAAATTTCCTTACAAAATGCTAGTTTTAAAACGATGATAATTGGTACTTTTTTCAGTTATTTATCGTTAACTACATTTCAAATGAAAAATATTACTAAGTAGTTTTTAAACTATCACAACTTAGCTTTAATTGCTTATGCAAATGTTATCATTGAGTCAAATTGGATTAGAATCGGTTGTGGATCAGCTGAGTTGAGTCAAGAGTCAGGACTCTATTATAACACTTGTATACGTTATTATGTCTTGATTTTAATATTTAGAAAATTATTTGGTTAATTTTGGAAGTTTAAAATGTATTTGACGACAAATTTGGACAAGTGATTGAAAGGAGTATTGATTATCATTGTTTTGAAACATGTTGTACATATTAAAACATATTGGTACCCGAAATCATCTTTTTCAAACATATTGTTTGAGATATATTCTTATACTTATTTGACATCCTCATGGAGTGCATTAGATTAGAATAACTACAATTTATAATCTAGCAAATGAGATGAATTTTAAAACTTATAGACATACTCTTTAAGTCAAAAGCTCCCAAATTTAAATTTATTGAACCTTTTTCCGAATGGATTAAATGATAGTGTCACAAAATAATAACGAGGTCTTACAAAATAATAATGGAGCTCTTAGCATTTTAGACAAAATAATAGCGTATTAGTGTCTCACACAAAATAATGAGGATCTTACACATTAATAATGAGGATCGGGGGTATATTTTTATTAAGGAATAAACTTAGAATCTCACTAAAAATACTCGATAATGTGGTGACGTTCGTCACCACATTATATAAGCAACATCCGCCCGAAAACGATTCCTAAAGTCTTAGCAATTAGATAGTTTCCTCACAACTAGCTAGCTAGCTAGCCCAACAACATTACTTAGTTGCCGTCGAACCAAACGAGGGTCTCAGACAAAGTGATGACTTCAAAACTCTCCGACTTGCAGACTTTGTAGAACTTGCTCACCTTGGTATCATAGCATGAAACATTACCATTACCCTTTTGAAACAAAACCTCCCCGCACTTTGTGAATCCCAGGTTCCTCTCAACACTTTTAGGCAGCACCACATTCAAATGCTTGGTCCAAGAACTTGCCACTCCATAATCTTTCATCATCCATATCAACAATTGCTCTCTGTTCTTCGATTCCATCATGGAGCATTGGACCCCCACTGAGAGGCAGCCTTTGAACTCACCAATAAAGATAGGACGCTTATGATCATCCAACTTCAACCCAGTGATATATTTCTTCGGCATTGGGAGCTCACCAAATGTCTCATTCCTAACATCAAAGGTGAGAATGCAACTATAATCATCGTTCTTTGATCGAGTGGCTGGCCAGTGGATCACTCCATTAACATGCGCCACCGAGTCTCCACCTGCAATGCAATGCAAGAAAAGAAGCAAGCACAAACATCATTCAATTTCTATATGTACAACAAAATCTATCCAACCTCAGTTGCAAATATCACAGGGTAATCACAAAGATGGTCCAAATACCACAGGGTGATCAAATTGCTAACAGGGCAAAGACGATAAACAATTTTTTGTACACCCTACTACATAATCAAAATATCCCCAGATCAAGTTGACATAATGCCATCATTTAAACATATTCAGAGCCGAACGCAGTCATATTAAAATGAACTTTAATAGTTAAATCTATAAGATCTTCCTCCACAAATAAAATATGATAGCATAATTTCCCCAAATCAAGTTGACATAATGCCTTCATTCAAACATATTCCACAAATTCATACTATTCGAGGTCAATTCAACACAAACAGAGCCAATCAAGATCAAGCATATAAAAATATGGAGCCGAACACAGCCATAATAAAATGATCTTTAAGAGTTAAATCTATAACATCTTCCTCCACAAACCAATTATGATAGCATAATTTCCCCAAATAAAGTTGACATAATGCCTTCATTTAAACATATTCCACAAACTCATACTATTTGAGGTCAATTCAACACATTCAGAGCCAATCAAGCATATAAAGATATGAAGCAGAAGGCAGTCTTATTAAAATGAACTTTAATAGTTAAATATATAAGATCTTCCTCCACAAACCAAGAATGCTAGCATAATTTATTGAAAAATGCATTCCAACAAAATATAATATGATCTCACCGGCGATGCTGTTAATCGTTTTGGGTTTGAATGATTTCCAGTCGTTACAACCCAGAGTAAACACCTCCACCTCTTCAGCTTCGTAAACACAGTCGTTTTCGAGCACTTGAGAATACCAGATCCTAACCACCTTGTAAACATTAGATTGAGAATCGTAACCAAATCCGTTGGCCGTAACACCGCAACGAGCAGTAAATCGCTCCATCATCCTAGTCTTGCCAATCTGCTTCAACTTCCTAAGGGAAGGGTTCCAGACGTACAGCGTATTATTGTAGATCGGGTGATTGGGAATGACTGGTTTGAGTTTCGAGATGCAGACGAGGCCATTGATAGAGCCAAAGATCTGGAACATGTAAGAGGATGGATTCAGCAGAGGGAACGGAATCTCGCCGCGCTTCCCGAAAGTGGTCTCAGACAGAAGTGTGCAGGACATAAGGTCCGGAAAAGAACAAATAGACGGAATTTGGAGGAGGAGACCGCGACCAGGTTTGAGCGAGTGACGGAGGTGAGCAGCAATGAAGTCTGCGCTCATGATCATGGATCGCCAGGACTTACAGACGCAACGGAGGCGGATGACGATCTTGACAGGCAACCGCGACAATATGTTGGACAACACCTCCGGCGGAAACTGGAAAGCCATTCTCAAGATCGGAGGAGCGACGGTTACACTCAGAGAAATAAACCCTAAACCATTCTCTTCTCCTCCAGAATCATACGTACAGAAAGAAAAAGTGATTAGAAGCGGGACACTGGAAAATGGAAATAACTGAGAGGTCACGTCAGCTTACATCATCACATCTCATTACATATCAAAAATAAGAGTAAATTCTTAAAATGTGAAATTTCTTGTGAAAATTGTTGTGAAAGTAAGAGAGAGAAAGTTAGTGTAGTGTAAATTTCAAATTTTATTGTGGGCCTATTCCACTTTCTATGGAAAATTCACAAGAAATTTCACATTTTGTAGCACCACTCCAAAAATAATATAAGAGTAAATTTTCTACCTGTGAAATTTTCTGTGAAATTTCCTGTGAAAGTATGAAAGAGAATGTAATGGAACAAATGTATTGGTCATTGGTGGGGCCCTAAACCACTTTCTATAGAAATTTCACACTATATTTCACAGTTTGTATCACCACTCATAATATAATTCAGATTACAGCCTAATCTACTGGATTAACTAATTCATATTCTTGGGCCAAAAAAAACTAATTCATATCCAATTCTTTCGGCCCATAAAAGAGATGGGGAAGTAGAGAAATACAACAGACGGTTTGATATAAATCGATTAACATATAGTTATAATAGAAGCATTTATTTTTACAATTTTAAATTAATACAATTGCCTATATGATTAATTTATTTAAATCCATTATAAATATGACTATGTAATCTTATACTATTATTATGATAATAATTAAAGAAAAAAAATGTGTCTAAACAATTTATTCACAAATTTCACCAGGACAATCTATCTAAATACTAGGTGTTGATTCTGCACTACACACAGGACTACTTGTTAAACTCTAAACTTTAATTTTACGTAAAAGTTGAAATTATTTCGATGATAAACCAAACTAAGTTTGGCAAAAAAAAAAACAAAAACAAACAAACTATGTTCATCCTAAGATTCTCCATACAAAATGGTCTCTTAGTGATTTCCTACTAAAGCCTAACACAATTAAACATTTACAAAAAAATAAAAATAAAAAATAAAAAAAAATCATGACTTTTAAGTCAAACCCCGTTTCATTGGGTCCAAATCAAACTGAAGAGCAATATGCAGAATACTAGGGTTGTCAACGGGCGGGTCGGGGCGGGTATCGCTTGCCCCGTACCCGCCCCGCGGGTCGAGATGGTCGACCCGTACCCACCCCACACAGTTCGCGGGGCGGGGCGGGTCGACCCACGGGTCACCTATTAGTGGTAGATAATATATTATTAGCAATTTAAACCCTAAATTCTATATTTACCATATACAAATTCAATTTGAAATTTAAATCACAAATAATAAATTTAACTTCAAATCCAAATACAAGTCACAAATTCTAATTATTTTAACTATGTATTATATTACATATATAGTTTTATATAAATACATGTAATATATATATATATATATATATATATATATATATATATATATTATCCACATACGTGGCGGGGCGGGTCAACGGGGCGGGGCGATCCCAAAATCGTACCCGTCCCACGGGTCACGGATCGCGAGTCAACGGGTCAAAATCGGGGCGGGGCCCCGCGGGTCACGGATTTCCGGTGACCCGTTGCCACCCCTACAGAATACTCCGAGTCGAATAGTTCATTTTCCAACTCCGCATAATTTGCAACATCACCTTCCACAGTTTCTTTCTGTACACCTTCATCTTCAACCTTTATATTTTCACCATCATCTTTTTATGTTATATATTTTTATTGAATATACAAAAGTTATTTGAAATTTTAATATATTTTTTATAGAAAATAATTAATTAATAATACATTAAATTAATTAAATGATTTAATATTAATTATTATTTTATAACGTATAACTAATATAATATAAAACTTGAAATTTTAGCACCTAAATAAAGCACTCCACAACACCAGTGTTTGACCACTCTGCATGTAAAAGGATGATGGATGGTTTTAAAGAAATTGGATTAGCTAAAGTGGCAATGTCTCTTGATGTGGTTATGAATGAGGATGATTCAAACCCCAAGTAAAGTCTTTTGTCAAGCTTGCAGTTGTTAGAATGCATTTTGCATATCATTGTAATATTTCTTTGATAGAGAAGTTATCTATCACAAAGGATATGGTTTTACTGTATGATCTTGATCGATCTCATATAGTCTCGTTCTAGTGGCTTTAATAAATGAATTTACTCCACTGTTCTCTTCCATTGTGATGGTGCATATGGACCACTACACAGGTAGATTCAATTCTCTGAATACTTGATTATTCTGCATAAAAGTTTTCTTTTTGTTTCACACGGGATGTTGTAATAGGTATCGGAGGCACTTCCATAGCTCGCGTGTACATAAGTGATCGAGTAGTAACCCGTTTCTAATGATGGACTATTATGAAATGCTAAATTCAGCTAAGATAAACCAAAATTAGAAACATTAAACTGCAGTTTAATGTTGAGATTAACTTTAAACACTAATATTAGCTACTAATACCAAAGTCATTGCCAAAATGAAACACAGCCTGAATACTTGTTATAAAGGAAAGGGGTAATAGTTTCCCGAAAACGATCCCTAAAGTCTTAGCAATTAGATAGTCAGAACTAACTAGCCTAGCAACATTACTTAGTTGTTGTCGAACCAAACGAGGGTCTCAGACAAAGTGATGACTTCAAAACTAGCTGATTTGCAAACTCTGTAGAACTTGCTCACCTTAATATCATAGCATGAAACATCACCATTATCCTTTTGAAACAAAACCTCCCAGCGCTTTGTGAATCCCAGGTTCCTCTCAACATTTTCAGGCAACACTACATTCAACTGCTTGGTCCAAGAACTTGCCACTCCATAATCTTTCATCATCCATATCAACAATTGATCTCTGTTCTTCGACTGCATCATGGAGCATTGGACCCCTACAGAGAGGCAGCCTTTGAACTCACCAATAAAGATAGGACGCTTCTCTTCATCCAACTCCAACCCAGTGATATAGTTTTCCGGCATTGGGAACTCACCAAATGTCTCATTCCTAACATCAAAGGTGAGAATGCGATTATAATCATCCTTCACTGATCGACTAGCTGGCCAGTGGATCACTCCATTAATATGCACCATCGAGTCTCCACCTGCAATGCAATGCAAGAATAGAAACACCCACGAACATCATTCAATTTCTATATGTACAACAAAATCTATCCAACCTCAGTTGCAAATATCACAGGGTGATCAAATTGCTAACAGGGTAAAGACAAAGATGGCCCAAATATCACAGGGTGATCAAACCGCTAACAGGGCAATCACAAAGATGGTCCAAATGTCACAGGGTGATCAATTGCTACCAGGGCAATTACAAAGATGGTCCAAATGTTACAGGGTGATCAAATTGCTAACAGGGTAATGATGATAAACAATTTTTTGTACACCCTAATACATAATCAAAATTTCCTCAAATCAAGTTGACATATTGCCTTCAATTAAACATATTCCACAAATTCATTCTATTCGAGGTCAATTCAACATATTCAGAGCCAATCAATCAAGCATATAAAGATATGGAGCTAAAATGAACTTTAATAGTTGAATCTATAAGATCTTCCTCCAAATACCAAGAATGCTAGCATAATATTTATTGAAAAATGCATTCCTCCAAAATATAATATGATCTCACCGGCGATGGTGTTAAGTTTTTTGGGCTTGAATGATTTCCACACGTTACATCCAAGAGTTAACACCTCCACCTCGTCAGCTTCGAAAACACAACAGTGCTCCAACACTAGAGAATACCAGATCCTAACCACCTTGTAAACATTTGATTGAGAATCGTAACCAAATCCGTTGGCAGTAACACCGCAACGAGCAGTAAATCGCTCCACCATCCTAGGCTTGCCAATCTGCTTCAACTTCCTAAGGGAAGGGTTCCAGACGTACAGCGTATTATAGTAGATCGGGTGATCAAGAATGACGGGTTTGAGTTCCGAGATGCAGACGAGGCCATTGATAGAGCCAAAGAACTGGAACATGTAAGAGGATGGCCTCACCAGAGGGGAATGAATCTCGCCGCGCTTGACGAAAGTGGTCTCAGACAGAAGTGCGCAGGACGTAGGGTCCGGGAAAGGACAAACAGACGGAATTTGGAGGAGAAGACCGCGGCCAGGTTTGAGCGCGTGACGTAGGTGAGCAGCAATGAAGTCTGCGCTCATGATCATGGAGCGCCAGGACTTACAGACGGAACGAAGGCGAACGACGATCTTGACAGGCAACCGCGACAATATGTTGAACAACAACTCCGGCGGTAACGGGAGAGCCATTGTCAAGAGTAAACCCTAAAAGAACCCTTCTCTTCTTACACTTCTCTTCTTCTCCAGAGTCCATATACAGAACAGAAAAGAAATAGTGATTAGAAGCGGGACACAGGACATAACCTGTTTTAGTATCCCGGGAATACCAATATAATTTTGTCCCTACACGTGTCTTGATGAGCTATATATATGTATATTTATTTATTTATTAAAAATATGTATTTTTTTTTTTTTTTTTTGCTGAACTATCCTAAAAGATTCAAATTGATAAAATTTCAAACAGTAATAGATATATTGTCCAGTTTGATTAGAACATTTTAAAGATAAGAAAATATCTTAATATGCATTTATATTTTTTAGGGTTTTTTAGTTACTCAATTTTAGTCAAATATTTGGATATCAACCTTATAAATAATAGGCATATATTTTAATTCAGTTGTCTACTTATTTTAATATTTCAGTTTGTTGTTAAAATTGAGTACATTTATAATTTTTACATTCAAACACCCCGACCCAAATTCAAAAAATTAAATACATTGGCCAAAAATAATAATTAAATACATTAGTTTTTTTTTTTTTTTAAATAGTTGAAAAATCGTTAAGCGTCACATTTATTAGAGACAGTGATAAAACAGAATTCTTGAATTTCCATCCTTAAAAGTTTCAAGAAATTTTAGAAAATGCATTAAAAAGTCCTTTAAACTTTACTAAACGTCTTCTAAAATCAGTTTTATTAAGACGAATGTTTAGACCATGCACGCTTTCACACTTTTCAACTTAAAGTGTTGGTGTTTTAATAAATTGCATTGGAGTTGCATTCCTATTCATATGTTATTATGGCACATTATGTTTGCACATGAAAAGTAATGGAAATAAAATCTCTGTACTACAATGAAAAATATTATGAGAGTTCCGTCCGAAATGTATCAAATGTGAAATATAAATGTTTTAAAAGTTACCTATCACTGTGTATTTTTGGATTTATGTCTCATGTGTATTCCTTGAGTGAAAATGATCCATTCCTCTGCATTTATATCTCACACCAGAGTATTTACATTATTTATTTATTATTTATTTTTGTACAAATATAATACACAAATTTCCTTATAACCATGAGAGATGAAATATGCCAAAAATAAATTTACCCATCACCTCATTGTTTAATGTTTTATTATAATTAATTGAGATTAATCAAGTAGAAAAATATACTAACATGTAGGGGTGGCAGTTCGTGCTATCGTGCGTGCTATCGTGTGTGTCAATAATCATGTCGTGCTAAACTTACTGAACACGAACACGCACGGTAAGCTTATCGTGCCACGTTTTACAAACACGAACACGACACGAATATTTTCGTGCGTGTTCGGTCGTGCTATCGTGTTGTATAAGGATATACATTTGTACATCTCTATACGAGATCTTTAAGCAAAAATCAAAATAATGAACTCCATATATAAAAATACTATGAATTAATATGTCAGTATTCATAAGTTAATAATATAGAGTTTACAAACACTAAAATTAAACCACTAATTGGAGTTTTTAAATGTAACAAATAAGAATTGCTCAAAAAATACTTAAGAATTACTCTTAATAGTACAACTTTATCGTGCTATCGTGCGTGTCGTGTTATGATACTCAAACACGAACACGACACGGAAGTTATGTCGTGTTAATCGTGTTCGTGCTATCGTGTTATCGTTCTTCCATATGCTAGCACGAACACGCTTTTTTTCGTGCGTGTTCGTGTCGTGCTATCATGTCGTGTCACAAATTGCCAGCCCTACTAACATGTGGTCGTAAATTAAAATAATTACATTTTTGGAAGGGCGAGGTGAAGATTGGCAAGGAGAATATTTAAATAAAAAAAATAACAAACAATATATGGTAATTTAACGAGTTTTGATTGGTTCTCGCTAACTTATTGTAATCTGATATTATGATCAAAATTTGGAAAAAAATTATTATTATGATCAAACTCACATTACAAACTGTCCAATCCTTTGGGGAAAAAAAACTGTTCAATCATTTTAAATTGATTTTTTTTTAGCCAAAGAACATTTTAAATTGATTAATCTACAAGAAATGTTATATTTGCTTCCAATTTCAAAATTTAACCAAACCATAATTAAAAAATAACATTTGCCATCTAATAGTAAATAAAAAGTAAGAATTATATCAATAGTATATAATATATATTAAAATAGTGTAACTCTATTTAATAAATTACGGTTTTTTAATGTGTTTTAAAATTTAGGAATTGTGTTACGTAGTAAATATTTAAAAAAAAATTGAGTACATAAACTTTAAAATTAATTTTAAATTTTAGAAAGCGAGGTTTGAATTGTATTTTTTTTTTAAATAATCCCTCTTAAAACTATTATAGATACACTGTTGCTGAATGGGCCCGAGAATGTATAGAGCAAGCCCGCCCCACTTGGCCATTGTGATTGAGATCTATGCCAACAAAAATGATGTAGATTGTAGGGGAGTAGTCTGTATGTACCCAGGTTTTCTAATTTCTCTTGTCGATGGTAATTTATTAGAATGGGGGGCATCTCTGTCTACTAAAAGGGGCAATTTGCTAGGCCTTTCTACAACACACTATCAACAAATTACAATGAATTTGGTCACCTCCACTCCATTCCTCTTGTTGTTTTTCCCCCCAATGGATTTGATAGATTTAGGGAGAGGGCTATCGTCTTGTTTCTGGTATGTAGGTCCGAGAAGTCTTAATGAGTGAATGAATCCGACAAAATATAAAGGTGTAAGCCTATGTGTCATAAAATTGTCCATTTTCACTTTGTGAATGCTAGTGTGGTTTAACCCTAGTTAGTGACTCCCCTCTATAAAAGGGACAACTCCACCCTCTCTATATTTATGTTCCATATTCATACAAACTCTCTACTGTTCCATATCTACTTCATTTTATGAGGGCATTACTCAATCCAACCTTTTTTTTTGGCCAAGAACTCAATCAAACCTTTAATCAATCCATTTTTGTAGGTATTGGTGTATGATTAAGGTTCGGAGTTGGGACCCAAATCATACAATAAAATTGAAAAAAAAAATGTATATTAAAATTCATTTTTTTTTTTCAAAACTCTCAAATTCAGTTGACAAATTTATAATTGGAAAAATGGTATGGTCAATTTCGTAGTTAACTTCTGAGTAATTACTCTTTTTGAAAGAAAAAAAAAACTAATGAAATTGGGCATATTTGTCTATTTATGTGCAAGGAAGGAGCTTATGAAGAAGCATTATTTCATTCCATCGCATTTTAATCAAGAGATTAAAGATTTAAATTTCTATAGAGCCTTGGAAATAGTCTAGGTGTAGATTAAATATAATACGAATGCGAATTTGAATTAATTTAATAATAAAATAAAATCTCACAAATGTTGTTGTTCTAATGACTCCCTAAAATCACTGGAAAAAAAGGGAAATATTAACCGGACTAGAAACGTGGACGAAAGGGGGGGAGGGGGAACCATACCTGAAAAGCATGTGGCAGTGCATTGATCATTTTGGTGAAATTGAATGGACTTTGTTTTAATTTGGACAATTCAGTGGGGTCCGAGACAGGTCAGATATTTGATGATTTGGTTCGTGTTTACTTCACATGCTCCGTTACATGATGCCATCCCATCATGGATCTGTCACAAATTCTTTTCCATTGTTGAATTGCATTCACAATCAAAGCCCATATATATCATTATTTTGGATTTACATGCTGCATCTATATTATTGTAGGGGGCTTCCACATGATGTGCTACTGTATGATTACTACAGCTTATGCATGGTATGATGGCATTTTAACTAGATAGAATAGATGGTGGTACAATAATATACATTTTGGTTTATAACTTCTAAAACTTATTTATACTAAAAATGTCTATTCAGTTATGTGTGATTATCTAATTTAATTGAGTAGAAGGCCTTGTTACACTTGGGTCCGGACAAGATAAAAAAAAAACCTGCAATTTACTTCTTACGTAAGTGAAAAGCCATGTTTGCACTAAGATTTATGTGGCGTCAATATTGTCACAGAATATGGTGAGCGCGCTAGGTAGAGCGAGCATTTCTAAATTTCCGAAGTAGAGATTGCATTCAAATTGTTAATAATAAAACGTCCGCCTTAACCAACTGTTCCATAAGTCCGAATTTATGGGTGAAGACCGACAACACATTCTTATACTTCAACATCCTGCCGGTCATCTTAGTCAATTATAATGGGTTTCAACAATTTTTTTAATAGGAGGGTTATTAATGGCTTCACCAGGAATCGATCTCGTGAGCTCTAATACTATGTTAATAATAAGATGTGCGACTTAACCAACTGTCCCATAAGTTCGAACTTATGGGTGATGACCGACAACATATTCTTATACTTCAACACAAACTAATTAAGCGGCCTCATCGGCGAGTGTATGATACTCGCCTCCTGTGGAGAAGCGAGCAAGAGAGCGTGGACGATGAGAGCTTCAAAAGACTACATTTACTAAGTAGACCAAATATGACGTCGTAGATTTGCAGCCTGATGAAGCGATCATCGGTAACACCTCTTCCTAGGAGGGATGATTTGTGCTTATTGATTTGCTTCATTGTGCCTCCTTCTACCATATAGTCTAAAAAAATTCTAGCGACGACATCCGGGGACCCTGACTGCCATCAATATCTCTGAAAAAGGGTGTGATGCCTTTTGTTTTATCATGGGCATAATCCATTGATCGTCATGCTTCCTCATCCTCTCTGATAGTTCATTTACTTGTTCGAGGGTGAACATGTTGCCCTTCTTCGTTGGTCGGCCGATCGATCAGGATCGCTCGTTTAGCGATGACAGGAGCGGGACGGCGGGTTATGTCCATTTTGAGACTGGATGTCACCTCGCCTACCATCGACCGTCAGGCACCTAGAGGAAGGTGGACGCCTTGTGCTGGCAGAGCTCCTGCCTCATAAGGCGGCAATGACGGCCATTATCGTCAGGGGTGGGCTAGTAGCGGCGAAATCATCTTAGAGTAGTAGGAGATGTGTAGTTGAAAGGTTGGCCCAGTGACGTCGTTCATAAGTGTCATTGTGGGCACTGTGTTTTCCTTTTGCCTCGGGGATGGTGGCGAGCCTTCTTGAAGGTTGTCGTCAAGGTGTTGTGAAACCTGCGCAAGGGTTGATAGGCGCTGTCTTGTCAACTATCACCGTGACAGTGGAGGTTGTTTTACTTTTTAGTGGAGCCATGACTTTTGATTAGTTTCCCACAAACGTCACCAAATGTGGATTAGAAATGTTTGGGCTCCTCTTTAATTCCGTCGCGACAAACACCTCCAAGAAGGAAATGTAGGTATTTGACCCACGAGCCTCCGATTATCTAATTAGAATAATGTTTCTAAAAGTTGTAATCTTTTTAATGAATAATGAGCTTACTATTTATAGGCGATTTCAACTGTTTTTTGGGCGGTGGATCTCTATTAGCGATTCGCCCATGGGGTGACAGATATTGGCCTGTTATTGGTTGAGCGACGACTAAGATGAAAGTAGATTGCTACCCGATATTAATAACAAGTAGATTGACACCTGATGATGATAACAAGTAGGTTAATATCTAGCGACGCCAACTGAGACCTCTGGTGGTAGTTATCACGAGATCCTCTGCGGACAGACTACGTGAACTATATGGCGACAACTGTATCTTAGAACTCTAATTGTGATCATTACCTCTAATCGGTGGCTATGACTCTCGTATCAACTGGTGTTGCCAGACCATAATGTCATGGTGTATCTCCAAGTAATAGTTAAATCGAACCTAACATTGTACTTAGGAAGGAATTTTAAACCTTTCTCTTGAAAAACAAACTATATTATTTGTTTTTGTTTTTTTAGTGAAGGAATATGGAAATAAATAGTTTATTAATGCGTTAAGTGAAGTGAATCAAGTGGGTATAATTAATTAATTAATTAATAGAAGTTATAAGAAGAAAGAATGTTAAGATTGAGGATGGTGGGATGCCATGCTGTTTGTTGCTAGATAGATAGTGAGAGTGATAAACCTCGAAACTCTGCAAATAAAGAAGCCGACAATTGTCTGATGAGATAATTCCGAGTAATCCATATCAATCCTCATCTCATGTGGGACTGACTGCTCCCTTTTCTTTTCATGATTTCTGTTCCAACTGGCTGCTCTGCTTCTCTCTCTTCTTGCTCTGCTCTTAAAACTTCATAATAACCCAGTCAGTTCAGTCTTCACTGTGTATCAACCATGTGGGACTCCGAAAGTGAATCTTTAGCTGGGAGAGAATATGGGAATGGAGTTCTCTCTTCTACAAGACAGGGTGTTAAAACTCAAGGCTTTGAGCTCAGAGACCAGTCCTGGTAAATCCCAGAATCAACAATTTCAGTTCCGCAGATTTAATCAATTTGCTGGTAAGCTAATTAAGGGTATGTATGTATGTATGTACGTATAGGTATGTTGATACAGACGTCCCCAGTGATTTCCTGGTTAGAGTTGAAGATGTGAATTTCCACTTACATAAGGTATTCGACGAATTGTTTCTTCCTTCTGGATCTAATCATGGAATAATTGACTGACACAATTTCTATTTCTATGTTTTTCAAGTACCCTCTGCTTTCTAGGAGTGGGAAGTTCAATAGACTGATTTACGAATCCCGTGACCCCAACCTCAGCAAGGTCGTCTTCGAGGATCTTCCCGGCGGCTCCGAGGCCTTCGAATTGGCGGCAAAGTTCTGCTACGGAATCGCCGTTGATCTGACAGCAGCAAACATATCGGGGCTGCGATGTGCCGCCGAGTACTTGGAAATGACAGAGGATTTGGAAGAAGGAAACCTTATCTTCAAAACCGAAGCTTTCCTCAGCTACGTAGTTCTTTCCTCCTGGAGGGATTCCATTCTTGTGCTCAAGAGCTGCGAAAAGCTCTCTCCTTGGGCTGAGAATCTCCAGATTGTCCGGAGATGCAGTGAATCCATTGCATGGAAAGCTTGTGCAAACCCTAAAGGAATCCGATGGGCATACACCGGTAATTAATTGATTAATTAATGTGATAGCTCAATCCCATGGTTTTTATAATCATTAGTTTGTGGGTTTAAGCCTACAAAACTTTTTAATAAAATTTGGCTCTAATACCAGTGAAATTTAGAGAGTAATTGTTTTAGGGATCTAGATCAAATGTTATATTTTTTCTACGTCAGATTGTGCCTAACCGACACACGTATTAGGTATAATTAATTTTGTAATTTGTTTCTCTTAAAATTATTGAGATTGGTGAATCGTAGAATGGAAATATTAAATCTAAAGACATGATCGTAATGGTGATACATGATCTGATGCAGAAAGATTTAGGTGATCTGAATCCCTGTTTTAGAACCTTAAGTTGAATGTTATATTTGAACAGGTAAGCCCCCGAAAGTGTCAAGTCCTAGATG
Source organism: Clarkia xantiana subsp. parviflora (assembly GCA_036873135.1). Classification (NCBI taxonomy): domain Eukaryota; kingdom Viridiplantae; phylum Streptophyta; class Magnoliopsida; order Myrtales; family Onagraceae; genus Clarkia; species Clarkia xantiana. The sequence goes on from JAPTYO010000004.1 coordinate 11,348,488, forward strand.
GAACGATAAAGAGTCGAGCCCGAGCCGTAACCACAACGTTCCTCCCGATTGGTGGTTCGAGGACGTGTCGATCCTCAGAATCGACCACTTTGTCAGAGTCATGACTGCCATTAAGGTTAAAGGCATGCGGTTCGAGTTAATCGGGGCTGCCATAATGCAATACGCCACGAAATGGCTTCCGGGTCTGATAAAGGAAGGCGGGGGAGATGAAGGCAGCAACAGCGGTACTAGTAACAGCAGTGGTGGAGGAAACAGCTGGAAAGGTGGACTCCATATGATTGTGATCGGAAAGAACGATGACCCTCCCACTGTTCAATCCCGAGATCAAAGAATGATAATCGAGAGCTTGATTAGCATAATTCCGCCTCAGAAAGATAGTGTTTCTTGTAGCTTCTTGCTCAGACTTCTGAGGATGGCGAACATGTTGAAAGTGGCGCCTGCTTTAGTCACCGAGTTAGAAAAGCGGGTCGGGATGCAATTTGAGCAGGCGACATTAGCGGATCTTTTGATCCCAAACTTTAATAAGAGCGAGACAATGTACGATGTTGATCTTGTTCAGAGGCTATTGGAGCATTTTCTTGTTCAGGAACAAACAGAAGGGTCGAGTCCTAGTAGGCAGTCCTTTTCGGAGAAGCAGCAGGGATATGAGCAGAGGATGATGAATGGGGGACAGAGTGCTAAGATGAGAGTTGCAAGGCTGGTGGATAGTTATCTCACAGAGGTTTCGAGGGATCGAAGCCTTTCTCTCACAAAGTTTCAGGTGTTGGCCGAAGCTTTACCCGAGTCTGCAAGAAGCTGCGATGATGGACTTTATCGAGCAATCGATTCCTATCTTAAGGTAATGCTCAACTCAACTAAACTCAGGTTTCACACAATTGATTGAATACAATTTTTAGATTGACTAACTAATTGGAAGTAGAAAGAAATGCTAATGTATAGTAGCAAAGAATTACATGTTGTGCAAGTTTACTGAGTCAAAAGTGTGTTCTCTCCAGTGAGATCTGAAAATTGTAGGTTTCATGTAAATAGGTTTATCAGATTCTTGATGCTATTTACATCTTTTTGGTAACTTCATCCTTGGTACAGCATCCATTCATTTGGAGCAGTAGTATTGATAGTATGTTGTGAGTGAGCTAAGAAATAAAAGATTGATATAGTGTTTGTAATCTCGTCGGTATGCTAGTAAATGAACAAATGCTTGAAGCATTTTCATACAAGTCTTATTTTGTATGAATATCAATTGTTCTATGGTCTTTATATTGTTTTGGCTAATTTGTGCACTATGGAAAATGAACAGGCTCACCCTACACTAACTGAGCATGAAAGGAAACGCCTTTGCCGCATCATGGATTGCCAGAAGCTCTCCATTGATGCATGCATGCACGCTGCCCAGAACGAGAGGCTCCCTCTTAGAGTTGTAGTCCAAGTCCTCTTCTCCGAGCAGGTAATACATGAGATTCCTTCTGTATAATGCTCTGTCTAATAGATTCATCATCATATTTTAGTACGTTATTGTTGAGAGATTATTAGATTAAGACTAGGGTTAAATGTTTGTTCATGTTGCTAAAAGGGGTTTGAATTGAAAAAAACGTATTATTAAGGGCCTGAATTTTGAGTTTTGTTGATAATCGAGTTTCCGTCCAAATTTGCTTTTAAATGTAACGGAACCATGTAAATGGCAGAATTACCCATTTGCAATTATTATACAATTTATCAGTTAAATTAATGAAATGTGAAATGTCTAAAATACCCCTGCACACTAATTATGCCCTAAGGCCACCACAGCCACAGCCACCGCCACCGACCACCACCCCAGCTCCGGCGACCCAAAAAAAGCTCCAATCTTGAGCTTTGTGGCCTCGAACCGGAGCCACAGAGCTCCGATCTGGAGCTCCGATCGGAGTTTTTTTGGCTCCGATCAGAGCTTTTTTGGGTCACCGGATGGGGTGGTGGTCGTCGGAGCTGGGGTGGTGGTCGCCGGAGATGGGTGGTTGTGGTCGCCGGAGCTGTGGTGGCTTAAAGGGTATTTTCGTCTTTTTAGGTCAAACTTTTCGGTCACATGCCAAGCATGTGACCACTTTCCGTCAATTTTAACAGAAAAAATAGACGGAGACCTCACTTATACACAAAACTCAAAATTCAGGCCCTTAATAATACGTTTTTTCAATTCAGACCCATTTTGGCAACATGGGCAAATATTCAGGCCCCTATTGTGTTCTTAACCGTTAAAACTAAGAAGCGAGTCCAGATCCCCTACATAAGCCCGCTGAGATTTCATACTAAAACCAATTGGTGATTGTAAAAATAGCTCATTAAGTTTACATGGTGTTCTAACTCTTCAAACTAACAAATCCTACTATTCATTCACATGTACAACTAACACTTATTAATCCAAACCATAACTTAAAATGGTACCACGGATGTCTAGTTACTTGTGCATGCTTGAATCTTCTCTTCTCAGAAATGACAATATTTGTGGTTGAATTGCATAGGTAAAAATAAGCAACGCCTTAGCGAACAGCACGGTAAAAGAAGCAGGGGAAACACAGTACCAGCCGATGATCCCGAACAGAAAGACACTCCTTGAAGGTACACCCCAGTCATTCCAGGAAGGGTGGGCAACTGCAAAGAAAGACATCAACACCCTCAAGTTCGACCTAGACAGCATGAAGGCCAAGTACCAGGAACTCCAGAACGAGATGGAAAATCTCCAGAGGCAATTTGATAAGGTAACCAAACCCAAGAACTCCTCCTCCTCCAATGCATGGACTAGTGGGTGGAAGAAGCTCAGCAAGCTCACCAAGATGAACCCGGTCGATGGTCAAGAACTGGGGCCTCAGGGATCTACAGCTGCTGCTGATCAGCAGACCAGGAAGACCCCTAGGAGGTGGAGAAATTCAATTTCTTGATAACATATGATCATCACCAAGCTAAGCTGCTGCTGCTGCATCCTAGGAAAAGCAACACTTTTTTATTTTTTATTTTTTTCAGTCTTGAGGAAGAATAATTCATTACTGATAGTGGAGTTGTTTTTTTTGTGAAAGGTTCTTGTGGGGTCTTCTTAATTCACTATTTCTTTGTCTGGAACATTTGGTATTTAGAAAAATGTAATCCAAAGTTGTGTCATTTTCACGCATATTGTAATTTAATTACTACTGTGGTTTTCCTTATCTATTTTCTTCTAGACTAGACTAGATTCCTTTTTTTTTTTCCCAACGAACTAGCTGTTTGCTTAATAAACCCTTGTAAGGTTGTTTAGGCTTTAAGCAGCTCTGTATCTGCTAGAAGAGTTTCATGTCTCTGAGTCTGAGTTTGTTTCTGTCATAATTAAGCGAATTTTTTTACCTAAATGGGATCTAATAGGGTAAAAAAACCAAAATGTGAAACATTTTGGCGAAAATACCAAAATGGGGTTCGGGGCACTTTCAAAGTGCCCCGAACACTGTGCTCCGCTCTCTCAAAGTGCGGAGCCAGCTGGGAACGTGCTGTTCCCTGCTTTTGCAGCAGGGAACAGCACCGTTCCCTGCTTTTGCAGCAGGGAACAGCACCGTTCCCTGCTGCGTCACATCGCAGCGCTCTTTGAGAGAGCGCTGCGATGTGACGCTGCTCAGGGACTTCCCTAAGTCCCTGAGCAACGTCCGGAGTTCCCAAGATTGGGCAAGGCTTGCTATTTAAACAAGCTTTGCCCAATCTCATTTTTACCTCTTAAAATTTGTAAAAAAAAAAAACGAATCAATCAGAGTATTTGAACTTTGAAGATCTCATTTTTATTCGGATTCAAGGTTTACATTTCACTTCCGGCTACATTTGGAACACTTTAAAAGTCTTATTGGCCTCTACAGTTAAGGTACTTTCATAATTATACGCTGCTTATGTACATATTTTAAAATGGTAGAAACTATTTGAATAAATAAACACTATATTTATGGTCTTTGCAACAAAAAAAAATATATACTAATTTATGAGGTTTATAAATTAGTATATTCTTATGAAGCAGCAAATGTTTCAAACGGTTAATTAGAATATAGCTAGCTTGGATTTTAAATTTAGTAATTATCGTAGAAAATATGTAAATTATTTACGTAACAAAACCTGTACACGTTACTTCATTTGTTGTACTTTTATAGATGATAAAATATTTGGAATCATAATGTCGTAGAAAAATTAACCAACTAAACAATAATCTCATTTCAGTCGATAAGTGATTCCATATGTTCATGCATGTTAATTTTTATTATTATTATTTTATGTCTAAAATAAAAAATAACTTTGAACGTAAATGGTTCCTTATAGAATCTAACTATTGTGGGTTTTTATGTTAGGGGTTGGAGTCATCAAAATCATTGTTGTAGATGCTCGGGTCGTAAGTAGCAGAGTTGAAAATTTTCTAAAGGACACTAAAATTGGTAAGATTTCTCGACTGATTTATTAAAAATTTGAATTTTGTTTGCACTAAAGCATTTTAACTAAGCATGTCATTTTTTAAGCGTGTGTAAACTAAAGTGGTTGACAATGCATAATACATTTATTCTAAACTTGAATTGATTACTAAAGATAAATTCAAATATTAACTCCGTTGTTATATGGATAATAAGTTCAAATATTTACTGTTAATAATTTAAACAATGAAAACTTTAATACATTATAATAACAATTCCAAATTATAAACTCACGTCATTTTTTTTAAAGGTATTATTTTATTTTATCTCCATTTAAATATTTTTGCTAATTGTACCGTATTCTAATACTTAAAGTCTTAAATATTTAATAATCAAGTTTTTTGAATGACAAAATTTCACCACTTCGGCTATTTGAGATTTTCAACTAAAGTATATTTTTTGTCAAATACAACTAAAGTATATTAACTATTGTGATAATAATTTATTATTTATCCATTGTACTAGAAATGTAACAATCATATATTTATTGGATGAAAATTTTATTATATATAAGACATTGCAAAAAGAAATATATTATAGTTTTTAATATAGTAGCATATTAATTCGACCGTTGATAGATTCGCAAGATAAACGTAGGCATTTTGGTCAGTCATCATTTCCTTAATTTAGTTATTTTAGATTCTGTATGTGTTAATTATATCTTAACTATTTATTAGAAAAATGGTGAAAATATATTTTGAGTTCAACGGAGGTGAGATGTATGTCATACAAGTTCATCAGAGCATTACACTGGACGAAGTGAAAATGGAGGCCATGAGCATTTCGCGATGTGGAGCTCCACGAGTGGAATTGATGTGGAGGTTGAATAATGAAGATTATGATGTTTCCGATGACTATATTTGGCGGAGGATTATGGAAATATGTGTTGAAGATGTCTTTCTCACTGTCATCCCAATGTGGGATCAGGGTACCAGTTATGGTGTCCAAGGTGATTATGAAGTAGACGAATAAGAGCTAGATGAACTGAATGACCTGACAAGCCATATGTCGAGTTTAAGGTTACGTGGGGGAAATCCTGATTACGGAGATGGAGAATGCAGCAACGTCGAGGCGTACAGTGAAGCAGCTAACACCGACCTAGTAGAAGTGCAAATAACTGAAGTTGAGCCAGAGGAGGTCGACACCGAGGAAGAGCCTATCGAAGAAGTCAACGAGGCCCGTGAAGAAGCAAACGAGTCAAACGAAGAGTATTACCAGTACCCGCCTGAATTTACCTCATGTGATTGGGAAAGGGGGTTTGAGAGCAATGATTGGGATCGGCATGCTTCCTCATCTTCTCATGCGGTGGAATTAGCAAAGGGGGATAGCTATTCAGATAAGAATGCTGTTAAAGTGGCCGTCAAAGAATGACACATTAACAATGCACGACAGTGCTGCACCCCTGAATCCAACAAAAAGTCAGTTGTCTTTGAATGCATAGACAAATCATGTTCTTGGTACCTTCGCGCATCAGTGGGGCAATTTGGATCATGGTACATCACGGTGTTAGGGCCTCCACACTCATGTGTGAATGCTGAGCCGATCAAGCGGCATAGACAAATTGATTGTCAATTAATTGCCAATCATATATATCCTTACGTGTGGGAAAATGCCGGCGTTTCGATCAGCTTCTTACAACAAGTTATGTTTGACAAATACTCAGAGAGGCCATCGTACCGCAAGGTGTGGTACGCCAAATTCAACGTCATTGAGCGGATCTATGGAACTCACGAGAGTGCCTTCAATAGACTTCCACAATTGTTGACAGCTATAGCGCATTACAATCCAGGCACAGTGTTCGACTTCGACTGGCGTTCCCAAAATGGGCAGGTGGCGACCTTCAGTAAATGATTTTGGGCATACGCACCTTCAATAATCGGGTTTCCACATTGTCGCCCATTGATCAGCATTGACGGCACACATCTATATGGAAAGTACAGAGGAAAGCTTCTTGTAGCTGTGGCGTATGATGCAAACAATCACATTTTTCCATTGGCGTTCACATTGTGTGACAATGAGAGCACAGAAACATGGACCTGGTTTTTAAGGCGTCTGCGCGATCACGTGACGAAGGATGCACGGCCAGTTTGCATTATATCTGATCGTCATAAGGGTATAATACGCGCTTTGGATGATATCTTTCCCCAACCACATGGATTCCACAGGTATTGTGCTCGTCATGTTGCTAGCAACTTCAACAATCACTTCAAAAATAAGAAGTTGAAGGAGGTTTTTCAAGAGATGCTTTGGACTTCAAACAAGCATAAGTGTCTTACTGAACTTCAAAAGTGGCTAGAAGCGGATGATGGCAAATACAAGGGTTTCATTGAAAGAATGGGAGACATCAGCACGTGGGCGCTGTCTCATGATGGAGGTCTTCGATTCGGTAATATGACAACGAATCATTCTGAGGTTTTTAACAAAGTCCTCAAGGGCGCTAGGTCATTGCCGGTTACATCGTTGATTGAAGGTACATTCATGAGAATGAATAAATATTGGATTGATCATACGGTAGAAGCCAGACGTGAGTTAACCGAAGGCCACATATTTCCAGAGAAAATTAGGGGTAGGTTAAGTATAGCAATCGAAGAATCAAGGTTCTTTACTGCTATACGGTTTGGTCACGGCGTAGTTTTTCGCGTTTCGACTCGTGACGGTCAACCATATGTAGTAAACCTTGATGATAAGGAGTGTGAATGAGGCGAGTGGAGGTTGTTCGGAAGCCCATGCAAACACGCCATATGTACAATTACACAGGTTCATGCAAGCGTCTTTTCATACGTTGACAGTCAATTCAAGATAGAAAACATTATTAAGGCGTATGAACATGCATTTCAACCTTTACGTCAATAGCATAATTGGCCAGTGTGGGACGGTCCAACCGTGATTGTTCATCCTCATATGCTTATTTCACCAAGGGGGAGAAAAAAGGTGAGAATTACAAACGAGATGGACACTAGCCAACCGTCTCGCCAACCGTCCAAGGTGAATAGATGCGGTAAATGTGGTCAGGAAGGTCATAACAGAAGAAGTTGCAAATCCACTGGTTGATATTTAATAATTTCATTATGATGTACCTGTATTTTTTTTTTTTTCTTTAATGTATTTCGATATTGATGGGTTATTGTATTGACATTTATCTACATTGTCGTTTATCTACATTGCCGACCATTAATGTCCGAACTTTCTCGGAAGATTGTCGTTTATCTACAACTCCAAATACAATGAAACTTAAAACATATTTCTTTTATTACTTGAATAAAAATCTGTAATTTTTTAAATTTTTTTGGAGAATTTCGAAATTTATGGTTTTTCAACACCGAATGGGCTACGACCCCCCTAAAACGAAGTTTTTAGACCAATTATCGATTTTTACATGAAATTCAAAAAAATCTTAAAAATTTACTATGACTTCTTACTTATTAGGGAAATCCATTGCCGCAAACGGTGACAAATTTGGAGTCTCGTAGAATATATATAAATCATTCATACGTACGCCAAAACGACCATTAATGTCCGAACTTTCTCGGAAGATTGTCGTTTATCTACAACTCCAAATACAATGAAACTTAAAACATATTTCTTTTATTACTTGAATAAAAATCTGTAATTTTTTAAATTTTTTTGGAGAATTTCGAAATTTATGGTTTTTCAACACCGAATGGGCTACGACCCCCCTAAAACAAAGTTTTTAGACCAATTATCGATTTTTACATGAAATTCAAAAAAATCTTAAAAATTTACTATGACTTCTTACTTATTAGGGAAATCCATTGCCGCAAACGGTGACAAATTTGGAGTCTCGTAGAATATATATAAATCATTCATACGTACGCCAAAACGACCATTAATGTCCGAACTTTCTCGGAAGATTGTCGTTTATCTACAACTCCAAATACAATGAAACTTAAAACATATTTCTTTTATTACTTGAATAAAAATCTGTAATTTTTTAAATTTTTTTGGAGAATTTCGAAATTTATGGTTTTTCAACACCGAATGGGCTACGACCCCCCTAAAACGAAGTTTTTAGACCAATTATCGATTTTTACATGAAATTCAAAAAAATCTTAAAAATTTACTATGACTTCTTACTTATTAGGGAAATCCATTGCCGCAAACGGTGACAAATTTGGAGTCTCGTAGAATATATATAAATCATTCATACGTACGCCAAAACGACCATTAATGTCCGAACTTTCTCGGAAGATTGTCGTTTATCTACAACTCCAAATACAATGAAACTTAAAAAATATTTCTTTTATTACTTGAATAAAAATCTGTAATTTTTTAATTTTTTTTGGAGAATTTCGAAATTTATGGTTTTTCAACACCGAATGGGCTACGACCCCCCTAAAACGAAGTTTTTAGACCAATTATCGATTTTTACATGAAATTCAAAAAAAATCTTAAAAATTTACTATGAATTCTTACTTATTAGGGAAATCCATTGCCGCAAACGGTGACAAATTTGGAGTCTCGTAGAATATATATAAATCATTCATACGTACGCCAAAACGACCATTAATGTCCGAACTTTCTCGGAAGATTGTCATTTATCTACAACTCCAAATACAATGAAACTTAAAACATATTTCTTTTATTACTTGAATAAAAATCTGTAATTTTTTAAATTTTTTTGGAGAATTTCGAAATTTATGGTTTTTCAACACCGAATGGGCTACGACCCCCCTAAAACGAAGTTTTCAGACCAATTATCGATTTTTACATGAAATTCAAAAAACAATCTAAAAATACGCAAGTAAAAATACGCAACTTACACAAATGCAATTGAAAATACGCAAGTAAAAATACGCAAGTTTCAATTAAACATCAACATCAACCAACTACATGGCAAAAGAAAAAAAAAACACCAAACAACAACGGTTAACCTCTCCCGCTCCCTCGCACGTTTCTAGACCAGTCAACATTGTCGTAAAACGACTGTTGAGTAGGTTGAGTGAACGGTGGAGGCTGAGTTACGTGTTCATTCAATGAAGTCTGGGTCAGTATGTCATGAGGTGGAGCCTGACCACCCGGTCTATACGACGATTGATGAAAACCCTTTTCATACGACGGTTGATTACTACTTGATCCATACATCGGCAGAGGACCACCCAGGCCATACGATGGACGTCCATACGATGGATGTCCATACGACGGATGTCCATACGACGGAGGTCCATACGACGGAGGTCCATGTGGATGTCCATAAGATGGAGGTGCATAAGACGACACCCCTACATGCTGGCCAATGGGTGGTTGCTGCTGTTGAGGCTCGTCATCGTCAGGTGACAGCTCCGCACTCATCAATCGCTCAAACCAGGTATCGTCACCAGTCTGTATGTACAGGCTACGGATTTCGTCTGTTATGCACTCAATATGTTTTTTCATATGGGGTGGCACTACAGGCTCTAATTTCCTCGACTTCATCAATATTGTATCCAGACCACGCAACTGACAACATAATCATATTTAGAATGATTGAATGACTAACTTATAATTACATCTCAAATATACTAATAAACGTCATGTAACAAATACTTACCATCAGAACTTCGTTGTTTCCACTAGCTTGAAAATAGGCATGTGGTGCTGCCTCTTCCTCTTCCTCTTCCGCTTCAGAGTCTCCAGAATTATTATATCCAACCATCGTGACAGTACGTTGAGCATACCATCTCAGGTAGTCCCAATCAGACACGCCAATGGGCACATGCTGCAGCAAATGATTGTGGCGGTTGTTCCACTTCTGGATGTGTACATTGTGCTCAACGTACCAAGGGATGGTAGGGTCCTTCTTCCATTCATCGCACCTGTGGAGAACACTCCATTCATTGACGTCTTGCAATTGTTCTGGGGGGATTGGTTGTGGTAACCCAAATTGTCTCTACACCCTCTCGGGAAGTTGATACTCCACGCAGTTGAAATGGATAAGGGGTAGACGAATTTTTGCCAAATCCCAACCGTTCAAGCAAATTGGTGGCACAATGGCCTGCAAATCTTGTGTCCACGGGTCCCAGGTAATCTGAAAAATAATATTATGACACTAAATAAAGTAACAACAATAAATATCCAGAGAAAAAAATAGTAATTATTTTTTACTGCTGTATCTCTCATTGGCTTTAGTGCATCCCGGTAATAGTAATGATTGTGAGCGACAACTGCCACTCTACCGGTCTTCGAAGATCTCCAATGGCAGCCGACTGATTTGCCATGTGTGCGAAGCTGCAACCGCTCTGGTCTTCCAATCCCGATATGCTCCCAGCACCACACCTACCATAACAAAAAAATAAAATAATAAACAATACAGTACGTAGGGCAATTTACAGTGCATAAGGCAAAAATAAACTAAAATCTTAAACAAATTTTTTTTACCTGTAGAAGCACACCACAGCCTTGTACTCTCGTCATGCTTTTTTTACTAGTCCACCTGCAGAGCCCCCTAAACAAGTAGCTCAAGACAGCCGAACCCCAGCTGAATTGAGCTATTTCTTCAAAATCACGTAGTAAGTATAAGTACTCTAATGGGACAACCCCTCCACTGGTGTTGGAGAACAGACACTGGCCTAGGAGGATCAATATATACGCTCTAGCTCTTCGCTGAGCCTCCAAGTCATCAGGTAGCCAATCCTCGTCATCCTCTGATTTCTTAAAGTGCGTCTTCAACGGGAGTAGTTTTATCTCAGTTCCCCCTACCCTCCCAAATGTGTTTGTTAATTCTATACCTAATAGGTCCCTAAATATGGTATACTTATTCGTCTTTAACTGGTCAAAAGGAATCTCACTCCGGTAGTAATCGGTTACGGGCTTACCATCGACGGGTAATCCCAGAATCATCGCGACATCTTTAAGAGTGATAGTCATTTCACCTTGGGGAAGGTGAAATGTGTGAGTCTCAGGCCGCCAACGCTCTACTAAAGCATGCATGAGCCGTAAATCTACCTCAACACGGGATGTCTCTCCGGCATTCAAAAAACCAGTCAGGGCGACGTAGCGTTTGGTTCTCCAGTCAATATCATACATGTTTCCATTTCTCATTTTCATGTCCTTGGAGTTTGGATTGTTTACCTAGCAACATAAAAATTCACATAAATGATTTTTTTGCATAAAAACATTATTTAACACTGTAATATATAAAAATGTATTGTATATGTAATTAACAGTATAACAACGTAATTCACACCCCTACAGTTTAACAATAAATAACCAATCTACAATTTTAAAATTTTATATATTAATTAAAAACTAGTTAATATATAAATTGCAATAAATTTTTAAAATTTACTTTACCTATTGTTCGTTTTTTAACTAAATTTAAAAAAAATAGTGGCATGAGCATAGTGTAATTGTTTTTATATAATCCATTGTATAAATATTTCATTCGCTATAAAAAAAAAGTTATTTGTTAATAGTTATAAAATAAAAAATGTAAATATGCCCACTTATAATTTTAATCAATATATATATATATTAAAAATAAATATGCCTACTTATAATTTCATACATTTTTTTTTGTAACGAAAATTTTATACATGAGTATGATGTTTGTTAATGCTCTTCAACTTATTTTATTATACAAAGGTATATTGTTATTATAGTGGTGGTGCGAGTTGAAATAATATTATAAAAATAAGTAAATGCAATCAACTATGTAGTATTTATAGATATAATAAATATTAGCTTTTATTATGTGAAAGAAAAAAACGGACAAAAAAATAAAACGATCTTCAATATGCAATGTGAGTGTTTGGATAATTTCTAACTACTTACATTTATCTACATGTAAATGACACATCATTTATGCGAAATTAAAGTTGATATGGACCAATATAATTACTCCATTTTGACATGTAACCTATATATTTTATTACTTGTCAAAAAATTATAACACATTTCAAGATTATATTAGATATAGATAATTACATTATAAAAAACGTAATACATTATAGATTTAGCAATTTGACAATCTATATATAAATAACATGTACATTTAAAGATTACCGTATCTTTGGCAGCATCCTGGGACCTATGACGTGCTTGATCAAAAAGCAGTACATGATTTATTGGCTCTTTTCCGGATCTTCTTCTACCGCCACGACCTCTACGTGCACTACCTTCATCGCTTTCCATCGAAAATGAGCAAGACTTGATGTAGAATGAAAATTTTCAAAATCAAAGGAGAGAATTAAAATATAGCTTGGCTTGATGCAATGCTTGGCTTGCTTGCTATATAGCATCCCTTTATATAGCAAGCAAACCTGCTTACTCAGTGTAAAAAAAAAAAAAAAAAAAAAAATTTAACTCTCCTGCTTCCGTGACTGCTGAGGGAAAGATTCCCTCAGCAGTCACGCCGCTCCGCTCTTTCAAAGAGCGGAGCACAGTGTTCGGGGCACTTTGAAAGTGCCCCGAACCCCATTTTAGTATTTTCGCCAAAATGTTTCACATTTTGGTTTTTTGAACCTATTAGATCCCCATTTAGGTAAAAAATTCTAATTAAGCGCCAACAATCAATCTAAGCCCAGTCAGTATCGGCTTTCGGCCAGAGTCTTATTGGGCTAACTGAGAAGATTGGGCTTTGCTGATAGAGAATAGTCGAACACAAAGAAAGGCCAGATTAAAAAACAAGAACAACATTTAAAAATATATCATTTTCATAACTATCAAAATCTCAACTTTTTTTACAAAACTAACATAAAATGCAGGTTCAACCGCGTGATAAATTTTCACACTGTTGCTCAAATTCAGTAGATACAAACTCAGACATATTTATTGTGAAATAAACTTTATTACAAACGCTTTAGTTAGAATTGGAGTATTGTAGCATACTAGTTTTGCTACGCATTGTATATCTATTGGGGAGGTTTGACCGTATAGGTTTAATGACTCAGTAACATGAAGTCATGCTAGATGTGGTTTGCTTCCTGTGTAAGAGAGATATTGTTGGACAATTGGGTTTGACAGTGACCCAATAGTCATAGTGAATGACATTTGAGTCATCACATAAATTGTGAATAGTAATTAAAGTACATCATGTAGATCCGGTGGTGCAAAACGGGAAACTAATTGTTGCCTAATTATGCAAACCGAAATTATCTATTTTAGTTGTGTCCAGATACATTGCACAAGTTGATTGGTGCACGTGTATATTTTATATATGTATAATATATTTGATGCATTTATGACATATAATCCTACCATATAAGTGTTGTTTATTTTATATATATATCCTAGACTAATCTGGTAAAAAGAGAAAAGGAAGGAATAGTCCAATCCTTCTCATTTTTTGCTACTGCGGCACATATATATATCATCAAAAGGATGGATGGGTGTTGACGAACAAAAAAAAAATATGGAGCCAAGTACAACACCGATGTCACTACATGCTCTTTCATGTGGAGTACACCATGGAGGTCGTGAAGTAGGGTTCTGTCGTGACCGGCCTCCGATCCAAGACCCACATCCGTTCTCACCTGCATCAACAAAGCCAACTCTGAACTCTGAACATCCCATCAGAAGAGGCGTATTCCAGAGATGTCCAACACAATTAAATTAAGAATGATCCGTTCATCGTCACGATTTTATTCAAATTTCGTAACCTTATTTATTTGATCAATTTTTGGTCTAATATTCTTGTTTGAGTTCAGGTATTGTTCGGTTGAACGAATTGTGTGCACGATTCGTGTCAACGACAGTGTTGTATAGAGAGCTATCTATAGAAAACCCTAATAATAAGGAATACAATCTAATTAGATAATACAAGGAAGAAAAGTTAATATTCCTAACTTACTTTGCTGAACCTGAGCCCGAACAAAATGATAGGCAACCGCAATGTGCTTCATGCGAGAATGAAAAACCGGGTTAGCACTAAGGTACGTGACGCCAATGTTGTCACATAATAAGATGGGCGAGCGAGACAGAGTAACTCCAAGTTCAACCAGGAGAGACCGAACCCAAGCAGATTCCGCGGCCGCATCGGCAAGTGCATGATATTCGGCCTCGGTGGACGAGCGCGCAACCGATTTTTGACAATGAGAGCTCCATGAAATCACATTCTTGCCGAGGTAAACTAGATATGTTGTGGTGGACGTGCGATCGTCCAGATTTGCGGCCCAATCGGCATTGTAATAGACCCGAGAAGAGACCGTGATGAAGCGTGCCTTTGAGGTAACGAAGAAGGCGTTTGACCGCATCCCAGTGAAGTTCGGTGGGTTGATGCATGAATTGAGAGAGCTTATTCACCGGAAAGCAAATATCGGGTCGTGTAAACGACAAGTATTGAAGAGCGCCGATGATGCTACGCTACCTCGTGGCTTTTGTAGGAGCTGAGCCATCACGAAGGGTGAGCGTTGGTTTGGTCGCAAGAGGGGTGGCGACATCCTTGGCACCGTCCATGCAGGCACGTTCGAGGAGCTCGCGAATATACTTGGTTTGCGAAATGAAGATGCCACCTTGTGTGTGAATGACTTCAACGCCAAGGAAATAGCTCAACCGACCTAGATCCTTAAGCGAGAAGTGAGCCGATAAATCGGAAATGAACTTGGCAATGAAGCTAGGAGAGCTCCATGTGACAATGATGTCATCGACGTAAACGAGTAAAAAGACCCGAATGTCACCGTGATGATAAGTGAATAGAGAAGTATCCGATTTTGACCCGATGAAGCCATAAGATACCAAGTAGGAGCTGAGTTCAACGAACCAAGCGCGGGGAGCTTGCTTGAGCCCATATATGGCTCTCACCACCACCATCGGTATATAAGCACTTGATGCGATGGTTAAAAAACTTTTCAACGACCCGCATAAATTGTGGAAAAATCACGGCAACATCAGATTTAAATTTCAGCGGGTAAAACCAGATGTACTTTGTAAAGTGATCCACAAATATAACATAGTAGCGGAACCCATCAATAGAATGAACCGGTGCCGGTCCCCAAACATCCGAATAAATGAGCTCAAGTGGTCGATGACTTTTAAGAGAGGTTGTAAAAAACGGAAGTTGATGACTTTTATTGCAAGAACAAGCATTATAAGGCCCCTTATTAGGTTTATTTACTGCAGTAATATAATAACGAAATAGATAGTCTAGGGTTTGCGAAGCCGGATGCCCTAGACGGTGGTGCCAAGTGCTTGCCTTGTTGGAGATGATCGTCATAGCCTTAGGAGAGGGGGGGGGAGGTGAGCTCATAGACACCGTCTCTATTTGTCCCGCGAAGAATAGACGCCCCCGTGCGAAGATCCTTCACCACAAAATAAGTTAGAAAAAATTCAATCGACGCATTGTTAGTGTTGCAAAATTACGAGACCGAAATGAGGTTCCGTTTAATAGATGGCACACACAACACATTAGATAATAAAAGAGAGCCAGAGGCAGTGGAGATAGAGGTTTGACCAGTATGTGTGACGGGAAGACCATCACCGTTGCCACCATTAAATCATCAAGGCCATCATAGTCGGAATAAATCGACAAGTTCTGAAGGTCGGACATGACATGATGCGAGGCACCGGAATCCATGAGCCATGAACTGGAATTACCCGAGTCGACGTTGTTGGTGGCAACATGATCCGCAGGAGCCGGTCTGGTCTTAACTCTGCAGGTTTTGGCCGAGTGGCCTGGTTTGTCACAGAGTTGACAGACCAGCTGGTTGGACCGGCCGTTGTGGTCAGACCGGGGCTGATTCTGTCTGGTCGAACCAGGGCCTCCATTGTACGAACCAGAGCCTCCACCTTGCTGAACTTGCTGATTGTTTCTTGCTCCACGATTGTTGGGACGACGTTGATTTTTGTGAGCAAAATTCGCGGTGAGAACCACCGATTCCTGGAGGTGATCATCCCGGTGAAGAAACCGTTCATACTCTTGCAACTTGTCAAGAAGATCCTCAAACGAGATCGGGTTTTCACGAGCTCTAATTACAGCGGAAATCTCCTTAAATTCATGCCCAAGACCGTTGAGTGAATGAATGACGAGATCAACATCATCCAAGGGTGAGCCGATGATAGAGAGTTCATCAGAAATTACCTTGATTTCCTCCATATATTCGGCTACAGATTTGGACCCCTTTGTTAGACGAGAGAGTTGATCCTTCAACGACATCAACCTGGATCGTGATGCGTTGGCATACGCCTTGCGGAGAGCTGTCCATGCGTCTCGGGAAGTCTTCGAGAGGCTAACCACGGACGTCACCGGCTCAGTGACTGAGGCGGCGATGCCATGGAGGACAATTTGGTCCTGTCGAACCCAGTGGAGGTACGCCGGATTGGTGACTTCCTTGCCTTTTTGCGTGATCTTCTCGGGTGGACACGGGAAGGAGCCATCGACATAACGCAACAGATTGGTTCCCACCAACAATGGAAGGAGCTGACCTCGCCAAGAAGGATAGGTTTTCCGTGTAAGTTTCACCGGAATTTGAGCAGCGGCGTTGATGGTGATGAGGCCTTCGGCAGCGAGTGGATCAATTGACGACATGATGGCGGCAGAGGAGGAAGATTTGCGGCGACTGGTTTGGGGCGGCTAGGGTTAGGTTTGCTCGTTGGAGCAATAGTGCTATGATACCATAAAACACTATGATAATCAGTAATGTTATTGCATTAATTAACAACATAGGGTTACAACAATATAAATACAAGTAGAGAGCTGTCTATAAAAAACCCTAAAGATGGAAAACCCTAATAATAAGGAATACACTCTAATTAGATAATACAAGGAAGGAAAGTTAATATTCCTAACTTATGTGTTATCCCTAATATAAACCTCGTTGCATAACCTGAGGTGAGGTGGGGCGAAATTGTTTTAAGGAGAGCGTGATCCGCACGTGCCTCAGTTAAGACATCGTTTTTCACATTCGATCTACGGATCGCAATTTCAGTTTTCATACACATACAGATTACTTGTTAATTGTATGTTGATTACTGAATTATAATTAATTGGACTTTAGTCCTACATATTTCAGAATTACTATTTTACCCCTGTATCGACCAACATTTTTCCAACAGATACTACGCAGGTATAACATGAAGTCCTTTTATGGGCCCATGTAAGGACGATAGCCGATAGGCTTAGACATGTGTGATTGGGTTATATGGTGATGACAGTCTCCTGGGTTTTGGATTTTACAAATGGTTATCAGAATCGATTTGGGACTGTGATTATGCTTGCCGCTAAAAGCTCTGCAGGAGATAATAGTTGTTTATGGTGAACCTTGAGAGGTATTTGAAAAGGAAATTATAGGACCTTACATGTCTCGAATCAACTACTAAGGGTAAATGTTTTGGACTAGACTGCGACGAGAACTTATCATGCATTAAGGGGTAGATTATGATACTATAATTTACCCTAAGTTGAATAGAAAGAAGTGATTTTACTTCTAATAAGCAAAAATGGTAGTACTCAAAGTGATGATAATATGCACTTAAGTTAGACTTTTTAGACTAATAAGAACAATCGCTGATTTATTTTGCAATTGATTAATTAGTATACTAAATAAATGTATTCATCTTATTTATATTAACATTTATCAGTCAATTATTACGGTGTAAGCACCAACACATTTCCTGTTGTGATGCATGCGATATGTTTTAATTATCATATCGCAAGCTGAACAGGGTTCTCTGTATACATGTCAGCTTTGCATATTTGAAGTTAAACATCATATCTCAAAGTACATATGATGCACAAAATACATCGTATTTAATATATGAACTAACTAATTAACATATACAGCATAATTAAAGTCGGTTCGAAGAACCTCCGAATTAAGTTCATGTGATACACGTCGCATGAGATGTGGAAAATATACATTGATCCGAATGATTATTCTTGTAGAATCTCGTGTCGAATAAATACTACTTAGATATCTTTCTGCTGACGACCCCCTTTAAGAAATTCATATATCTGAAGTCCCCTAAGATATGCATGACTGAAAAGCATCCTTGTCTGAAACCTAGAAATCCCCGGAAACCATGAGATGATAGCCACAGGAGCAAAAACGATGAGACCGAACAGTAGATCATATATTCTAGCCACTGAAACAACTATGTTCCACAACACTGTCTTCTCCAGAGTAACCCTAAACACTTGCGCAATCGACACCAAACCCCATCCCGTCGGAATCAGCACTAATGCGCCGCTAAATAAATCAACCACCTTAATCTTTGTGAACCAGAACAAGCTAAATAATGTCAAGAACACGATTGCGAAGATTAAGAACTGAACCAGCCGATAATATATGTGCGCTTTTGCGGCATACCTATGATCGGCATACGATAGAACCATAATGATGAGAAATGCGGCAGCAACGAATATCCACGACATCAAGTAAACACCGAGACCTGTTTTCCCCGATGCTATATTCATTCGGTAAACGATCCCGTATTGGAATAACAAGAAGCGCATGTTGAGAATGACCTCTAGGATTTTACCGGCATAACCGGTGGTTCGTAAATGTCCCTGCTCCTTGTTCCACCACCTTTCCCAGCTCTGTTCTGGCTTTGCGAAGCTATCTATTGGGAACCATATCCACTTCATGAAGTCATCCACGTCATTGACCGTGTTGAACCATTCGAAACCACCAGGATTGAATATAAACGGTGAAAGTGTCCAGGAGATGACTAAGAACCAGAAGGAGATGTTGGTGTCGATGAAAGAATAGGTACCGTAATCCGAAGGACTGTATGTGACATATATCGTGATTAGCAACGCGAGCTCGATGCCTTTTATGAAATGGCTTCTCGCGTAGAGTCGGTAAATTTCTGCGAAGCTTCGGTGTTGAACAATGAGTTCACGTCCGGTACCGAGGTACTTGGCTCCGCCGTGAAGAATGGCTCGACCGAAGTAGTGGCTGCGGGTTCCCATGGAGAATGTGTAGAAAACAGATGAAAGTTGCATCTGCATTGTGATGAAATCTTTGATAGCTGACAGGGTGCCGTGCTCTAGGGCATCCTCGATAATTACGGGCAGGCCAGTGTACTGAACTAGTTGAATCAGTTGGACTCCAAACACCGCAGTGAAAGCACTTCTGATGCTTCCATTGTCAACTGCTGCTCCAACACCGCTGAGAGCCAGATACACCTGTTCCAGCAAGATCAACGTTTAAATAGAACAAATTAATAGCTATTTTTGAACATTTTGTAACTTAGTTTTCCATACGTATAGGTTGCTAGCTTCATTAGATTTCCTTATTCCTTGGACATAAATGGATAAAATATCTAACACTTTGGTCACTTCCCAAATGTCAGCCAGCAATTTATATATGTTCGACTATCCAAAAATTAGCTAGTTATTTACCATGTTTTTTTCGTTACTGGACATGTAACTTATTCCATCAAAATTAGACAGAAATCCTAACTGAGCTAGCAATTTGTAACATGTGAAACGTAAATTAGCAAAATATTAAAAGAAAAACTTTGAAGAACAATTTGTTCGATTGTCCAAATATACGAGCAGTTTCATAATTAAACCACAATCATAAGATAAGATTATGCTCTACATAAAACAAAACAACGCTATTACTTAAAAACTGGAATTCCATGAGTCCTTGTTCAAATTCTAGTGACGTTTATGTTTCACTCACAAGCAAGTCAGAAAGTGGCGCCACCATTTAAAATGCAAAAATGTTCGATCTTATTGAGCAGTTGGTTTTAACATAAACTAAGAACAAAATTTTGGGATTTGAATAACATGTAGGTACCTGACACCATTGTATTGCGTATATGGCCCAGATGACCAATATGGAGCTGAAGTAAAACCCGACAGTAGAGTTGAACAAAGACAACATTCGAAAGAAATCCAACTGATGCCCCAACCGATATATGTCTCGACTAATGAGTTGCCCTGCGCTTCCACCTGCGATCTTGGCCTCAAACATGTATATTTGATCCAAACTCACATCCCTTCCTTTTCCTACTTGGATATATTCATGATGAGTGATGTTCCCTCCTCGCAGCGTGCAATTAAATCCCGCAAAAATATCCTCACATATATTGATCGCTCTTGTTGCCTTACTAATACCACCTCGCCCCATGAACCATATCCGATCAAACACATCAGGATGCCCGTAATGCATCCGAATCTTCAAAGGGTTTGCCTGAACCCGTTGCCCCGAGGTGACAAACCCCGTTTCTTGGGCAGACATGAACCGAGCAAGCGAAGAAACCGAACCCGTGAATATGTGTTCCCTCAATCCTAGGATACTAGGTTTTCGAATACCATAGTATCTATCAAACTCTTCCAGTAAGTTCGGCTGTCTTGGTTCATATCGATCGTTTGGACAGCGTCTCCTCGAGTGAAAACTATGGCTTGGTTTTGGTTCTCAGGTTTTCCTTCTCCAAGCATACATGAGCCTGATATAGAAGAATGAAAATGTATATTGTCTTGTTTAAAGTTGAGTACACGTGTATAATATATATATAAATACAAGACTAAATTTAGTAATGATATATTTAATCCCTGATACCTGGTAGCTTTATTCTGTAAATCTCAACTTCCTTGTCCAGTTTCCAATCATACTTCACCAAAACAGAGTAATAGTCGAATTGGCCCCTTCTAATTTCAACAATATCGACATAAGCCACACGCATTAAGTCGTTGTTTTTAAGCAGATACAATATGTCGTCCGCACATTGATTGCTTTCAAACTTCTGGGCCGCGTAGTTCTGGCATGCAACCACGTACGTGAATTTCATTCCAACTATTCCATGCTCTTCTCCATCAAACATAGGATTTTCGTTCGAAAAAACATGGTCGCCTTCATTATAATTATATGCTGCTTCTTCTCCCTGCACTATAATTTCTTCATCTTCGGTGTCTGACAGTGAATCGAAAAATATCATGTCTTTCATTTTGTCTTTATCAACCACTTCATCAAAAGCTACCAAACTCTCATGTCTCAAGGATAAGTCATTCGAACTTTGTAAAGAATCTTTAGCCAACTCAAGTCTCGAGTCGAGATGCTGTAAATCATTTTCGGGCAGACTCGTGGATAAGCAGTCATTGGAGGAATTGTCCTTATCAAACCGTAAATCATGATTCCACAAACTGTCATGTTTGGATGAAAAGTGATGATCATGTGCAACATTAGCGTGTGAATCGAGAAAATCTAGAAGTGCAAGAGCTCGACGATAATACATCATGCCTCTCACGGTGCGAGCGAGTGTCTGCCCTCTGTACGATGCCCAAAGCCGGAGATCATTTACTTTACTACTCCATATCTCTCTCGGGGACTCCATTCCTTGGCGAGACATTCTCTCCATGAAATTATCCCAATCATCGTTGTATATTTTCTGCAGGTAACTGAGTAGGGAAATACCATCATCGTTCATTTTGACAAGCTTCTCTCTGCTGTATAGAACATCTTCTTTAAAATAAGGGGTGAGTACGCTAAAAGCCTTCATCTTCTCAACGGAAGGAGCTCTGGGAATTTTCATGAACACGGAGTTGCAGAAGAAAGCAATTCTGCGTTTGGCTTCCTCTCCACTAGGGAAATCCTGCATTGCAATGCGTTTCAACTCCCAGACTATATCCAAATTGTGCCATGTATCCTTGGAGCTTAGAATTGCTAGCAACCGACGCACTGGTCTATCCATTATTTTATCAACGCCAACAACTTTGTCAAAAAGATTCTCATCATTCAGCTGCGGGTACCTATTATTATATATAAGGAAAATTTATGAGAGCCAAACAATGAATCAATATACAAAACATACATTATTGTGCAAAATCTTAATAATAAGACGTGTGTCTTAATCAATTGTCTTATAAGTTTGAATTTATGAATGAAGACATTCAGGATACTCTTATACGTCTATATATTAAATAATGAGACAGTTAGTTAAGACGCACGTTTTATTATTGACACCGAATTGGATCTTACCTTCTTACAATCCTGAATTCTTGGATCACAGTAACGTATAGGTTCTGTAACGCGCGTGGAGTGTGACGATGTGGCTCGACCAACGAGTAAAGGAAACTGATGATGAGACTACGAATGTCAAAAAGCTTAAACATGTTAAATGTTTGAGTGAATGTTTGATGCTCAAGTGCATGGTCGATTTCTTGAAATAACTCGGCGACAATGGCGTGTTCTTCAGTGGTAGGATCAATGATGTGATCAAGAAGCAAGCACCGAATGCTGTCATAAACTTCAATCACTGCGGACCGCCTGTATTCGTTCTTGCAAATCTTGCTCCATAGCATCACGTCGGGTGCATCGCATAGCTCCTCAGCTGCGCGGATAGCGATATCGAACTCATTGCATAGCAGAAAACATGGCCAGCAGATGACACGTGCGCTGAAATGATTAGGCGGCATCTCAAGCAGCTCAACCTCAATGTCGGACACAATGTCTTCTTCCCTGAAGCTCGTGATTATCTCGTTCCATATCATAGAAAACTTGTGCAGCATAACTGGGTCCGATTCAAGTTTCTTGATTCGTGCGGATGCCTGATGCTTTTTCATGTCTAGCCAACCAAACCCGAACCTGGTGTAAAATAAATAAGACGAGCGGCTTAGCCAAGTTTACCTTTTGCTAGTGAAAGAATGGTAGTTTTTCTTTTTAGCTCACAGAGAATGTTTTACCATAAAAAATGTATTCACTCGTGTCATCTTAAAGTTTTAGGACAGTTAGTTATGTGATTTTCTCAAAAATTTACCTGGTACTCCTTGTTGTGCTCCGTTCGAACAGTGGATGCTCCTCGGCAACCAAGTCAAACTTATATGCAACTTGACGGACAAAGTCGCCAAATCGCAGTTTCAGCTGCCGAATGTCTTGAATCTCACCCAACCTTGAGAACAACCCGACAGTGGCGCTGACAAGGAACGAGTATATCGAAAACCACATCTGCAGATCCATGAGATAGATGAGAACTACCGGAATCCACAGCAACACGATTGCAGCACCATTCCTTTTATCAAACACCAGGTTCCATTTGTACTTCACCCCCTTGAGATTCCACAGCTCTTTTGTGGAGTTAACCATGGGCAAGATTTGCAATGAGTAGCTAAAGTAGAACTTTGTAGCAAGAACTACTATCCAAAACGCGCTATACTTTGCATAATCGAATAATCCTTCTCGCAAACCGTGTCTTCCGATGTACTCATCTCTTCTTCTACTAAACACTTTTAGCATCCTCCATTTCTTCTTATCGAAAATCTCGGAAATACTAGCTGGTATAAGTACAGATAGAACAAATGGCCAAACCCGGAGAAGAACAAAAGCAAGCGCTACCTTTAGGAATAGAGCAACTTCTTGCTTATTGGACTGAGCATTATTTCTCTTTAGCCAAATCTGGAGATAGAGCCATACAAAACTTGCTGTCCAAGAAACTGAAACAATGATGTTAAGAAGCATTGTTAGACCAACCAACAAGGTGTCTCTTGAGATCAATTTGTACTGCATCAACATGTCAAGGATAGATTCCCACAGCTCCAAACAACTCCACGTTACGAAAATCGTGAGGACTCGAACCCTTACATCTCTACCCGACGAGATTGCCTCAAATGGATGTTTCTTCCCTTCCCATGCAACTATAACCGCTGCTTGAAGGAACAAAATCAGCATCAGCCATAGCCTAAAAAAGCTTCGGAAAAGATTCCAGAAGGATCTCCGCTCGACAAACCCAGTTTTACCAGCACCACCGAAAAACTTGCTATGAACATCTAATGGCCATTTTAGATCATCAAAGCATCTCTTACTCCAAAAGTATTCATTGAAATCATCATAGTTCCTCCACTTGGAGTACTGGGCAGTGCCGTTGTGACCGTTTAACACCTCGGAGAACATGGTGTCGTAAATCGGCTTCACTACTCTATCCAAGAATGCATTTTCCCCTGAATATGCAGGCATAAAAATCTCCCCAGTAATCTCATCCACATAGTTTTCCACAGTTCGGTTCAATTCCATGGACATGTGGTGGAATATAAAGCAGATGCATTCGGGTAAGAAACGCAAATTTGCAGACTCACCCCATATAAGAAGATACTGTAAGTTTGAAATGTACAGTAGGTCGTGTTTGGCAGCATTAATGTTTGACGTGACGCCCAAGTAAGTGCACCATTCTTGGTAGTTTTCGAGAAGCTTTCCACGGAAGGCCTTTAGAATGTCGAGATCTAGAGAGGTGAGGTTGTCTGGTGGTGGAGGGTCAGTGCGGCGCATGTGGAGGTTGGCGAGGTGGAGGACAAGGTGCTCGCGTTGGTTCCGGACATTGTCGGTTTGGAAACCGAAGAAGAAGGCCATCCAGTCGAGGAGGTCGTGGTGGCCGACCACCCATAACGGTGGTTTGCGGAGGTCGGTGGTGGCGTTTAGTAGCTCAGATACTGCGGCTTGAACTTCTGGGTAGCGGAGGCAAGGATGGTCGGAAGAGAAAACATTGTCAAGTGGAATCAAGTTGTAGACATGTTCCAATGTTGGTACTCCATCCATTCTGAATCAAGGACACGCCAACTGGAAAATAGGAACAGAGAGAAGAGAGGGAGAATATGGAAGTGAAGTTAACCCTTGAAACTTCGTCGAAAATAACAAGTTGACTTTCAAGCAGTGCAGTGCAACTAGCTAATTTCTTATTATCCATTTGGAGTTTCTTAATGAATAGACGCAGATAAGATCCATGAGGAGTGTAAGACTCGGTCAACAGCCGCGTAATGGGCAAAGAACTCTTATTTTTAATTGTCTTTTCTTATATTGATTGATTTAAACTATTTTTGGGTTCTATTACCAAAAATTCGGATGTTCCAAAAATTCGGATGTTCGTCTGGAAGGGGTTCAACAATGGGCTGGCCCTCGGGCAAGCCATACACAAACGAGTTCCCTCCTTCAATCCAAGGTGTCACTTCTGTAGCCATTATACAGAAGACTGGGAGCACTTAATGTGGAAGTGCCAGTTCGCTCAAAGAATTTGGTTCGGATCAATCTTCGGAACAAATGCGGATCGCCAACCAAGATCCACAATCAAAGAATGGCTGTTCCCTAGCGCCCAATCCGGTCTTAGTGTCACCATCTCCAATGAATTCTTAGTGCTCAAATGTATAGTGTTGTGGGGTATATGGGTAGAACGCAATGCAGTTATCTTTAGGAACAAAACTCCGAACCCTTTGTCCACCCTTCAGTTCATAGGAGTTGTAACTAACGACAATCATATTGCAAATGTCTGTAATTCAGGAACAGAAAGAGACACCACAATCTCCACCAGTGGCAGGTTGAGGGCCAGCGAACCAACACCATCGCATAGGAGGCCCAATGTACTATGCGATGGGGCAGTAAGGGCCAGCAGGAACTTAGTCTCTGGAGGCGCTATTTTGGTAGATGTATCCTATAGAATTATTGCGGCCTCGGTAGTATCGGCTCCTGGAGATGATCCCATTTTGGCGGAAGGTTTAGCTTGCAGGGCAGGATTACTGTTAGCACAGTCGTTTACACAAGACATCATTACGGTGGCTACAGACTCGACAAATTTGCTGTATCAGATTGACTCCTCTTCTACAAGCTGTAACTCATCTGTTTTCGGCATCGCCCAGGATATCCAACATCTTTTAAGTATTATTCCGGCTTGTATTTATCATGTACCTAGAATTAATGTATCCCGCGCACATATTCTTGTTAAACGTGCGGCGGATCTATCTGTAACAGGATCTTGGGCCGCTTCTGACATCCCGTCCTCGTTACGGGGATTTTAGAAGCGCCTACTTTGGTTTTATTATTATAATATAATGCTGCAGGTTAACATAAAAAAAAAACTATTTTTATTCTACTACATGCATATATTTTCTCAAAAATAATTATTAGTATAATAAATCATGGTTGAGCAGGTAATTATGCAGTGAAAATTAATTAAATAACATAATTTTTGCACATTTGTCGCTATGGTTAACTGTATAATTATGGTGTTGTGCGATTATAGTGAAAAATTGTATATACTTAATAATTATGACTATGGTATTCGGTTCATACTCATGGTTCTGTCACCCTAGAGATTCTTAGAGGTCGAGACTGACGTCTCAAGCCTCTAAAGTATGCTCAAATGAACTCACCCTCAGTGTACTATTCATTGGTCCGACGGTGGACCCTCTCAAAACGATCGAAGTAGCTAGGCAAAGTCTCCCAAGGCCATGAATGACCCCTTCCATCCTTGATATATCTCTTTATGGATCTATGACTTTTTTTATCATAATTCTCATAGACAACACCAAATCAAAAGTCTGGCTAAACTTGGAGGTGACTCTTCTAGTCTCGCCTAGACGTCTCTATGGACTTCTGGGCTTTTTAGAGTGTTTTAAGCTCTTTTCGCATAAACTCGAAAGATGGAATATGCGAGATTTTTCCATGATTCCACCTTGAAACTTAAATTAGTATCAATGGATTATAAGTAGAAATGTTGATTATGGAAGTAAGTATCTTACTATTTATAGGGACCTTAGACCGACTTTTAGTGTTGCAACCCTTCTTGTGATTGGCTTGTCAGAGGCGGTAGCCGTCTTTTTCCTATTGGTGGAAATGGGAAATAAGGAGTCAGTAGGTGACAATTAGGTTGCCACCTCTTCTTTCTTAGGAGGGCGGGTTTCCTCCAAATTGGTAACAAACACGTCGCCACCCCTTCTTCCTTTGGGAGGGTTTCTTCTTAGCTTGTGACAAACAAATCACTCATTCCTTAGAAGGAAAAGTTTACTCTTGTGGCAGTAACAAGCTGGTCTCCACTTTATCATTCTTTAAGATGATGGATTTTCTGACGGCGGTGACAAATATGCAGGTCGCCACCGTCTTATTTTCCTTAGGAGGAAATGGGTTTTTCTTGGAGTTAGTAATGTACTAGTTGTCACTTTTATCTTCCTTAGAGACAAAGATTTTCTTTAGCGTCGCCGCTTTTTTTTTTTAAAGTCGTCGATGGACGCGTCACAAAGTTTATCTTTTCGGAATGACGCCTTCTTTGTTTCTTAAGATTCTTTCTTTTATCTATCTGTTTTCGAGCATGTTCTTCTTATTGTCGACCTTCTTTATATATTTTTATAAAGATTCTAATAACGTCCATCCAAAGCCCTTGGAAATTTAGTTTGTTAAAAGCCGATCCTTGTAAAGTCCGAACCGTAATCTGTAATAAAAAAAAACAGCAAGTACAGTACTAGCGTGGTAACATAGTCTGGTTCTTGTGGTTTTGGGAGTCTTTTCTTTGTTCTTCTATCTGTCAATCAATTTCCTCCACCCGACCAAGGGAGGGGACGCGAAGAAGAAGAAGATCATACGACACTGGAGGAGAGAGATGGGGGATGAGAGAGTTAAAGACGAGGCACTCCAGATAATTGGGGCTTTCCAGGTGTTGCCGAGGCTCGTTGTATTCGATCTCGATTACACTCTCTGGCCCTTCTACTGGTATTTTCTTCATTCCCTGCACCTTTTCTGTCCCTCCCGATGATCAAATACAAGTAATTAGCTTAATAATGGTTAATTTTAGTCTAAAGTCTAGCAAATTTGCAAAGCTGCTGCTCTGTTCAATATTCGGCAAAAAAAAAAAAAAAAAAAAAATTAAACAACATGATGAATCAAGAAAACTATGAAGATGAAGAACACCAAGAACGTATGCTACTTCACCTTTTCATCCGTCCCATCACTTTTCCATCACCACTATTAGTCAATGTAACCTAAAAATAACATTTTGAAAGATAACTAACTAAATAGCATATAAGTTTGAAACAAAAAGTAACATTGATAAACATAAGTAACCAAAGCTGTAACTAGCCCAGATATAATTGCTTATATTTGAAATAGTGTGATTCAGTTTTGAAGTTTGCTGTCGGGTAATTAATGTTTACTAGTTACCCTCCCTTATTTCAGTTTCCAAATAATCATACTCTTGCAACTATCTTGAGGGGCTTCATTTTGGTTGAAGTATTTCTATTAGTAATACAGCCTTCATTTCTGCTGCTGCAAAGTCTTTAAAAGAATTGACAAGTCGGTGTTTTCCAATTACTTTGCAATTTTGCTGGGGCGCTTACATTTTCACATCCTATGCAGTGAATGTCGCTCAAAACGGGAAACTCCTAAACTATACCCACACGCCAATGGCATTCTGCATGCACTCAAGGAGAAGGGGATTGGAATGGCCATCGCTTCCAGATCACCTACTCCAGATATTGCGAAAGCATTTATCGAGAAACTGAATTTGAAATCAATGTTTGCTGCCCAGGTCAGTGAATGAGGAGGTTTCACATTTTCTTAAAGGGCTGAGTTCAATAGATGTGTATTATTTTTTCTTCTTTGAGTTGTTGTGTTTAGCAATTGAGCTCGATGCTGAATTATGATATATGAATGAAACCTTATAGTCCAGAGATTTTGTTACCACCTCTCTGTTTCATGTTCAATTTTAAGACATGCCTTCACTGCTTTGTATAGTCTACCCTGTTCTGCGAGGCTGACGGCTAAGTGTTTGTTTTACTAGGGTTTAAGACAAATTGAATATACAAAGTTGGATTCAGAAAGTTTAGTCTGATATGATATAATGATATTGATAATAGAGGTGAGGGGTGAAAATATTAGACTGAGCATTCATTAACTTCACAGGAGATCTTCTCTAGTCGGTCACATAAGACGGAGCATTTCCAGAAGATTAATTCAAGGACAGGGGTGCCATATAACTCGATGCTCTTCTTCGATGATGAGGACAGAAACATCCAAGCGGTAAATTGAAGTTTTCTTTCTTACCTTGTTGGTCTGGTTCTATTTCGTTGTCAGGTTAGTTATTTAAGTATGATGTTGTTGTTTGTTTGTGTAACAGATTTCCAAAAAGGGGGTAACCTGTGTGTTGGTAGGGAATGGGGTGAATCTGGGAGCATTTAGACAAGGGTTGACAATGTTTGCTCAGAATAAGAGCAATTCTGAGAAGAACCTGCAGAGATGGCACACAAAGTTCTCGAAGCAATCAAATTCGGAGTCTCCTTCCCAGGATAAAGATAAGGAATGATTAAGTGTTATATTACTTAGTGTTGCTTAATACTTATTACAGTATAACCAACTATAATTAAGGCACTGAAAATAAACTGTTCCCTGCATTTGCTCTCACCTTCCATCCTGTGGTTGCTATTTACAATTACAACACAAGGGTGTCAGGTTGAGAGATGTCGCAGTAGTTTCATTGTGTTGGTTTTGGATAGCAAATTGAGGGTTCTTTCTAATTCTGGTGGATCAATGTATTTTCATTTGATAAAATACCCGAAATGGTGGATAAATATATTTTGATTTTGATAAAATATCTGAATTTCAATGTATTAAGTGACACTTAGGGCACGTTTGATTGTCGGTATTGCGATATCCTAATACCGGTATTAGCTAATACATGCTTAGCTAATACAATGTTTGATTGAGCATTTTCAATGAAGATATATTTTACATATGATATGATTAATTTAACAAAGATAAAATTTAACAAAAAAAAGTAACTTCAATTATTTAAAATAATATTTTTCATAAAAAAAAAAAAAATTATGTATAAATAGTAAAAACTATTTTTGCTAATGTATAAATATGTATATATATAAAGAAAATAGTGCAAAACAATTGAAAAAAGTGATTAGCCCGACCCGACCTGTTCTAGCCGGGCCTAGCCCGAACTAAACCAAGCAACATAAAGCAATCCGACCCGAACAGCCCGAATTGCTCAGCCCGGCCCGAACCGCAAAGCCCGACCTGAATTGACCTGCCTGGCCCGAACCACCCAGCCCGGCCCGAACTGACCAGCCCAGCCCGAATCACCCAGCCTGGCCCGGCCCGAACAGCCCAGCCCGGCCCGAACCACCCAGCCCAGCCCGAACATGACTCGGCCCGACCCGTGTCCGAAGTTTCAATGTAAACGGGGTCCGACCCGAAGCTACGATGTAAACAGTGAGAATTTGTCATATATTACAAGGGTAAATTGGTAATTAGGAGATTGGTATTAGCTAATGTTTTACTTTTAGATGGTATTAATTAATACCAAATTCCTTCTATAATTGAGTATTAGCTAATACCAAGTATTAGCTAATACCAATACCAAGTTGACACAAACACGATATTAGCTAATACCGGTATTAGGATATCGCAATACCGGCAATCAAACGTGCCTAGTGCGCAAGTTACGTTAGTGAACTTTGTGTTTGTACTACAGTCCTGTTAGCTGA
Organism: Clarkia xantiana subsp. parviflora; assembly: GCA_036873135.1. Lineage (NCBI taxonomy): Eukaryota > Viridiplantae > Streptophyta > Magnoliopsida > Myrtales > Onagraceae > Clarkia > Clarkia xantiana. Next base: position 11,379,052 of record JAPTYO010000004.1, read on the forward strand.
ATTAAATCCTACTTAGATTTTAGACTCACCACAACAAGAACCACCACAAAGTGTAAGTCTCCAAGATATTATATTTAGAAGAAGATGATTATATGTACACGAGTTCTTCTCTTATTATTGATGTATGGTCTTGGCCATATACAAATCGACACTTCATTATTTTTACAAACATATCTCAACTAATCTAAGCTAATTTCCCAACTTTCAGCCACCATCTAAAACAGAACAACAACATTACTTATGGGACAAGAAACAAACTAATTTCTAACAGTTACTTTACATAAACTTAAATCTAGCTGCATGCTGCAAAAGGGAATATCTGTTCATGAACCACTGCATCTCTACTCTCAAACAAACATCATATTTTGTGTATGAAAATGAGGAAAGACTTAATGAGTAGCTCCAGCAGTAAATTTATCCTTCTCATTTACCACAGTAGAGACATGACATCCAATTTCTCAAGTAAAAATATTTCAGATTTGTTTTAGTCTTGTAGACATCTCAAAAGAGGATTACAGAAACAGTCAGATTTGATCAAATGACAATCAGTAGGATACAACTAATTAATGTTCGCCTTGGATAACGCAAAAACGAGATATATGCATGAACTGGTGTAGCACTAGCACACACAGGCATTATTGTTATTAGGTTGTTGAGCAAGAAGAAGTTGTTGTTGTTGTTGTTGAAGCTTGGATTCTCTAACCTGGTGAAGGACATCCCTAGCCCATTCAGCGAAATAGGTTTGATTGTGACCAACTTGACCATTCTTGTAGTAGTGGATGAAGCACTGATGGTGGTCCATGTTGTATTGGACAGGGCAATCGTCTGTGTTACCGAGTGGGTCCCACCATGCACCTTGATGGTTCATCCCGGAAAGAGCAGCCATCCAATGGTGGGCGTATTGGCCGGCACCGGCATACTCCCGCCACCCTCTAGGGAAGAATTCCATGACGCTGCTTCCTTTGTCCATGAAGAGCATGTTGGTTAGCTGTGCTCCGTGAGGCGACACTACTATGTCTGTTTCCGTCATCATTTTTACCTAATCATCCACATTCAACTCAACTTAATCAAATAAATAAATTATTTTTCATGGATCCTTAATTTCTCCTTCATTTTTGTATATTTGTTGGGTTAAAGGGTCTTTTGTTCCAATATTTTGTCATGTTATTACATATTCTATTTTTGAATTTAAAATTATTCATTTTATAATGAATGCTAATAGCTTACCAATGGTTGTTGAGTAGTTTAACAATAATTTATGTATGTGTAATGAATAGAGTTAAAGTAAAATTATTAAAAAGAAAGTGCTATTTAAGTAATTTATATTTTTAACTATTACAAAAAAAAAGTATATATATATAAATATTCTACAAATTTAAGAAATATGAATTATGTAATAGTTCAATACAAATGTTTTACTGCTGAAGCAATTGACAAAATCTTTAAAAATATTGGTGGAACTAACACAGACACGATGCATCGGTAACGGTAACAAGTGCATCAGTAACTAGCCTTGTTATCTACCCTAGAAGTTACTGTATTATTGAAATATTTTTCAAAAGTGTTTTCTTATTAATATTAATATATTAGAGATGATTTTTTAACTTATAATTACTTAGTATCCTATTATCATTTTGCATAAACCAAGACGATCATCAAATGACGCCGGGTCTTTAGGTTTTGGGCATGTTTCCAATGTTATCATATTATTATTTTGATCCAATTTGGTTGATAGCATTTATGGAGAAATTATTAAATACATATGAGCTAACGGCTGTCATCTACATGGTGGCCCGTCAGCCAATCAGAATGTGACACATGTCACTTGTACATATCTATTTATTTGCCACATGTCACATTCTGATTGGCTGACAGACCACCATGTGGATGCCAACTGTTAGCTTAGAGGTATTCAATAATTTATCGCATTAATGTTAGCCACATACTTTTTGCTCTTATTTATTTTCCCAATGAAAATATTGGCAAAAAGAATGAAAATGCACCGAATTTAAAATATTTTAAGGGAATATGTAATCTGGTATTTAATCGTCACTTCCAACATTACATTATTAGAGTGCTGCGAGAGAGGTGGCACTGTTTGAATCCTCTCTAGGTGTTTTTTATTTTTCTGTTGAAACGATGATGAACTCATCGTCCTGAGTACGGGCGCTATCTCACCCGGCAAAACCTAAACCCTAACCCGATGAAGACCTCATCGTTTATGAGTCCGGATGCTCTCTCATCCACCCAAACCATAACCCTAACTCCGACGCCAGCAACAGAAGGCAAACCACCACCATCCACCTTAACCAAAGATCCCACCCACACCTACCCTTTTTCTTTGGTATCCTTTCATCACTTCGGCAGAACCAAGCAACAAAATGCCATACCAATACATACAGGTCATGTTTCTAGCTCAGTGTTTTACCCTCCCGGCCGACCGCCCGATACTCCTAGCCTCGACAAAATAGCTCGCCTGGTTCTTCTCTTTTCTCCGCGGAGACGGAACCAGCTCCGTCCGGTCTACCGACGTACCACCGTTATCATGAGTTCGCCGGCGGTGTCTCTGTTCGCTCCACGATCGTCGATTTTCCATACTTGTCGGTCAAACCACCAGTCTCCGCGTCCCGTTGACCAACGAATGGACACCCATGCAACTACAAGTCAACCGTTGACTTCAACAACCTTCTCTGAGCCCAAGTCCTACGCTATTGTTTCGAAGGTTTCCTCTCGTCTTGGACTCTGTAGGAATCCGATATCCAAGGTCGAACCGAAGACCCAGTCCGAACCGGACCTGACCCGAACCGGTGAACCAACCCGAGGCGAAGACCCGACCCGAACCGGTTCGGGGCCGAAGCGCTCTTGTTCAAGCACAGCCCGTTCACGGAATCACCGTCTCCTTATACCCAAGTATTCCCCGGTGCTTTTTGTGTATGGTCAACGCATAATGCTGAATTTGTTCAACACTGGTGGTTCTGATCTGGGAGCTATGGCATGTTTCTCACTCTCATTTCTTCGGGCCAAGTTCCTCACTTGGGTGGAGGATCGAGATAAGTTCTTTGGGAACGACTGTGTACACCGCTTTAAACTCAGAAAGCGATTGTTAGTGGAGACGCTTTCTCCACCTCGACACCATACTCCTCTTCCAGTTGGGATCGCATATCAACTGACACACCAATCTTTTCCTCACACAAGTAAACACATGATCTCTCCCTGTCACTTTTCGAATATTGCCCTGGTTCGCGCTGGGCTTTGTTCTTGCAAACTCCTTCTCACCACAGAGAAGAAGAGGTTTCCTCTGGCATCTTATCCGTGCGCCAGTCCTTTTAGGATGTTCCTCGGCTTTGACTGTACCGGTAGACAGGTTTTGAACTTCGTATACCACAGAGGAATCCTTACCGTTTACTTCAATTGCTTGTGGTTTTATTTGTGTGCTGATAAGTTTGTGAGTGTTGTTGCTTTGTTTGGTCCCCACACTGGTTGCAACTACATCGTTCCATCCGCTACTGGAGCTTCCGCCAATAAAGCCTTGCATGGGGTGGACATTAGTGATTGTCGAGCAGGGTTACTGTTAGCTAGATCACCCGTGATCGTTTTGCTGTATCAGCCGATATCTTCCTCTACATCATTTGTTCTACTACCCGGCCTTGTCAACGCTTATTTATCTCTCTTGTTGTCAATTGTGGTTTTCGTCTGCAGGTTGCGCATCTCTTTAGTTTTCCAGTATCTTAGTTTTGGTCTTACTGCAATGACTAATATTGTTACGGAAACTGGGTTAAAAACATGTATTCCGTCGTGGTTGCTGAACCCATTTCTTAGGTTTGCTTTTGTAAGTGTTTTCCATTTATAATAATTCTCATTTAAGATAAAAAAAAAAAAAAACATTACATTATTAATTATAAAATAAACAATGTAATGCAGTATTGAAATATTAAATTTATTATAATTTAAAATTATGATCATTATGTATCTATTGTAATATGAGATTACATACAAAAAATGAATAAAAGGGAAATAATAGTCTAAGATTACAAAATACTTATTAATTTATTATTTATTAACATTCGAGCATTAATAAATGAGTTACACAACCCCTACTCTCTCTTTTTAGTTTTGCTGATAAAGATCGGGAATTCATCCCATAATTGTAGGAGACTCTTTTGTTGATTATTAGAGCATCCACAATGCACAACTCCAACTCCCATCCCATTTAATACCACATCAACGCCACATAATTAATATATTATTAAAAAAATAAGTGTTTTAAAGTTGTCTATCACTACTCTAATGGTGTCTACCAAGTTGGCCTTACATATTCTTTTAATATTAATAAAATTAATAATTTTTTCTTCTATACTATATCACCATATTAATGATGGGATGTGAGAGAGTGGATCCCTCCTTGGAGGGATTGGACAAGAAATCTTGTCCATCTCCAATGCAAAGTGACAACCCACCTTGCCACATGGATGAGTTGTCTTCTATTTTTTTCTTGCATTGTGGATGCTCTTAATGAATGTTGGCCAATATCCCCATAATTGTAATAGACTTGGCCAATGAATTTACATAATTTTTTTTCTTTAGAATTGTCACGTAAGATGTTATGTACACTTTAAGTATTATTTAAAGTTAATTGTCAATTAAATAATACTTTCTCTCCAATTTTTTACTTTAATTTTTTTTTAAACATTTTTTTATTAGTAATTTCCCAATAGCCATCAATAAACTAGTAGTATTAATGTAAGCAGATATGTTATGGTGTACTGTCTATACAGTGTATTTATTATATGTAAGCCAAAAATAAGAGGATCACACTTTAAAATTATTCTATCTAAAATTATTATGGCAATTTTTTCTATAATTTACATAAAAATATATAAGCCCCATATTTAAGAGGAAAACCTTCATGAATACCCTTACAAGGAATAATTTTTTTTACCCTCTTATAAAAAGGATAGTTGATTCCACATTCACTATTCTATATTTTTCATATTTCATTATCAAAGTAGACTTAAAAAATGAAAATTGATTCTAAAGTAAACCACCGACAATTTACCGCATTAATGAAATAGACGAATATATATGTGGATTTACTAAAGAATTAATGAACTGAGAGATTCATGAATGAATTACATAATAATATATTATGTACCTGATCGCAGAAGGTTTGATCCCGATCCGAGTGAATAATCTTCAACTTGCAACCATTAACCTTGCGGCACTCGTCGTTGAAGACATTGAAGATGATAGTTTCGTTTTTGAAGGATCTTGAACCTTTTCTCATCAACAGTGTCATCCTTATAATTATTGCTTTTTGATCATTGTTGTTAATTAATAACCCACATGACTGTCTTGCTTTGCACCTCAACAACTCACTAACCATTATCTTCTTCTCCCTTCCCATCCTACCTAAATCGTGCCTCATCACCACCGCCTCCTCGAAGCAATACATACTTTCTTCATCTCCTTCAAATGTTTCTATCACCATTCTCCCAAAGTTTGCTTCCATTAATTCTTGAAGCCAACGCCCTGGAATGATATGTCATTACAAACCTCATAACTTCCACTTTCACATACTAAAACCATTTAATAAAGAGTTAAAAAGTCTTTTTTTTTAAATTTATTTATTTATCAAATGTTTGCCTAAACTTAACTTTTAATGCAACATTTTATTAAATTTTTGGCATCTATTGACATAACCAGGGTCCGGTCTATAGTTGAGTCAAACCCTAGGTAGGGTTCACGGACCTTGGCGATTGTAACCTGAGTCGGACCCTGGCTAATTTAATTTTGATTTAGGTCCGATTGAGAATATATAAAGACTAATAATTGTAAATATCAAAAGTTAGATATATAAATTAGAGGACTAAGCTCAAAATAAAAATATTGAACAGTCAAATTTAACGGTTAACTAACGGATATACCAAAATTTTATAAATTGTAAAACTAGCTATGACACCAAAAATCTAAAAAAAAAAAAAAAAATACACCAAAAAATCAACTTGGTTAAACATCTTGAACCCTTTAATAAATCACATACTATATCATAGAAAAAGTATTTGACTACTAAGATTATGGTAAATGAAAGTGAATAAATAGATATAAATAAACATTAAAATAAGACTATTTAGTGGGGTTCGATATGTATATATATGTAATGTATATACCTGTTCCGAGCCTAAGCTCTGCCCAATGGAACAAGAGCCATCGACTAGGTTTAGCGCACTTGTTATTCATAGACCAACCAACGAATGGCATCATGGCGGTTAGTCCGTGCCAGAGATTTCCATAATCGTAGTAAGTATCGGACACGAAAGTAAGGCCCTTGAGAAGAGTTGCCGATTCAGGGAGACCTTTTGGAGAGGCTAAAGCGTAAAAGTTTCTGGTACCATTCCTTGTGTTTCGTCCCTTGATGCATAGCACCGTATTGCCCTTAAAATGGAGGAACTCAGATTCGTCACCTACGATGGTGTCGTTTAAAGAGCTCATAAACCAGGTGTTTCCGTTCATGGCGCCGCCGGAATATTCGAGATCCTTGAGAGGGAGGAAGGTGGTGGTCACCGGAGATATGGTGGTGGTCGCCGGAGATATGGAGTAATTCCGAGAGAAAGTCGTCATCATGAATGGAATTAGTTGCCACTGTGATGAAGATTGGAGGTATAAGAGAAAAATTAGGGTTACGATGTAGAAGATGAACTTAATTAGGTTGCAGCAGCAGGTAGATCTGGGGCTCTTCTTTCGTCTGGAGTTGGACTCCACCTCCATGGTCAGAGAAAGCTAGAGAGAGATCTGCGTGACCGCGTAGCCTTGGAAAAGATGGGTCTTAACTATTAATTAAGTAGAAAAAAAAAAAAAAAAAGAAGAAGAAGATGACTTTGTGTAAATAAAAAGTCAAAAACAAACATACTCTACTTAATTCTACGTACGTGTACATATTACTTACTAACTTCGTTTGTAAACAAAGAGAGCAGCTTTACTTGTAGTGACATGTAATGGTTTCGATTTGGTTAGATCAGTGGAACTACAATATGTTACGGAAAACACTATATTATTTGGCTAGGGTCGCCCATATCAGCCTATCAGGTTAACTCTGATTATGTCTATGTCAATTTAGATGTAGTTAAAAATGTTTAGAATTAAAATGTAAAAATAAAAAAGTTAGAACAATAAATTTAAAGACTAAATTAAATAAATATAAATTAGAGGGCTAGTCATGTACTACTTAACGGTCAACTAACGGAGATTATAAGTCTACAAACTGTAAATGTATATAACCAAAAGTATTAAAAAAAAAAGGGCTGACTAAAATACATTCGAACTTATTTCAACTCGATTTCTCAGCCGTTAGATCATGAGAGGGAACCAATCAGATTCAGGAGAAATAAAAAGTGTTTTTTACACATATATAATCTGATGGCTGATGAGTTAACATAAAATCAAGTTTAGCCAAACCCTAAAAAAAAAATATTATACAAAAAGTCAAAATTAGTTAACATGATGTTAAAAAAAACCTATTAACATAACTAAAACGATCCTGTATTTTTTTGTTTGTTATTTTTTCAGTTTTAATGTGAGTTTCTGAATGGGTAATCAGTTTTAATTAATACCATTTTATTGGTCAATCATTGTGGATATGGTGTGGCTATTTCAGACACGACACGAATACACGAGCTGTAACTGAGCTGTTTTTTCACATCTTTGACACGATACGACATGACCTGTGTCTAGACAACTATTTGTCACGAATATACATGACTATGAGCATGTCAGTGTAGCTCAGAGTTGCATGTTCACGACTAAGACACGAATAGACACGGTTTCAAAGCTAAACATGAGTAAACATGGGTATTTGAAATTTAATATTTACATATAGACCTCATCATTTTCAATATTTAAACTAAGTCCTTAAATTAATATATCTTTTAGGGATTGGCAAAAACATGGTCGGTTCCAAACATACCAGGTTTTCAAGTAGAGAATTTGACAAAGAACCCTTAGTATACTTCATTGAAACCGGTCCTGGACCGGACTAGTTTTGAACTGATTTTGAATTGAATCGAAATCGTTTTGAACTGATTTTTTTTAGTGTAAATCGTATATAAAACCGTTTTGGACCGAAATGAACTGTTTTTGACAAAACAATCAATTACCGGTCTAGAAACAAGCTAGTTTTTCTTATATATACTTTAGTCAATACAAAATTCGGACCGGATCGAACTAGAGCTGCTTAAACCAGTTCTAATTCGGGCCGGGCCGGTTCAATGCCATTCTTAATATATTTACACTATTATTCATATTCAGTACACCACGAATGAACAATATTTATAAATAGTTAAAAAAAATAATGAATTTCTTTAAATTGAATTTATTTATCACAATGCGTTGATTAATTTTAGTTCATTTTGTAATATTTGTAAAAAAAAGTCAATTGTGTAATATTAATATTATTGATTTTCATGAGATAACTGTTATCATGTCTCACGTAGGGTTGTCAACGGGGCTGGTCGGGGCAGGTATCGCTTGCCCCGTACCCGCCCCACACAGTTCGCGGGGCGGGACGGGTCGACCCGCGGGTCGCCTATTAGTGGTACATAATATATTATTAGCAATTTAAACCCTAAATTCTATATTTACCATATACAAATTCAATTTAAAATTTAAATCACAAATAATAAATTTAACTTCAAATCCAAATACAAGTCACAAATCTTAATTATTTTAACTATGTATTATATAACCTATATAGTTTTATATAAATACGTGTAATATATATATATATATATATATATATATATATATAGATTATCCACATACGGGGCGGGGCGGGTCAACGGGGCGGGGCGACCCCAAAACAGTACCCGCCCCACGGGTCACGGATCGCAGGTCAACGGGTCAAAATCGGGGCGGGGTCCCGTGAGTCACGGAGTACCCGTGACCCGTTGCCACCCCTAGTCTCACGTATGTCACACGAACATGACACGATAATTTGATGACACGCGCACGATAAGACACGAAAATAGGATGTACATGTTTTGACACAAACACGACTAGGTGTCACTAGCGACACGACATGAATAGTCACGAAACCATGCCGTCCTAAATGCAGTGTTTTAAAAATCGGACCAGACCGGCGGTCGGACCGGGTCAGACTGCGAACCGGGTGTATCAGCGGTCCGGTTCTGATAATTTATAGGACTGCACAACAGAACCGGTTCGGCAAGATAAAACCGGGTTGGACCGGGTCGGACAGGATAAACCGGCACCGGTCTGACCGTAAGAGAAAAGAATGTACCTTTTTCAGTGTTATCAGAACCGGACCGGACACCGAACCGGTGAGGGTGCCGGTTCCCGGTTCACCGGTTCGAACCCGGTCCGCCCGGTTATGTAGAAAATAGAAGCTTCCAGATTGAACTAACACTCCCTCACTTGGCCAAAAAAAACTAACACTCCCTCGAAGCTCTGCTGGATGCCTATGCCTGAATAAGGTGAAGAAATAAGGAAAGGCACACCCAGGGATAGGGCTGAGAATCTGGAGGTGAAGAAGAAGAGATTTGCATTCAGCAAAGGCACACCCAGCAATTCGCTTCAATGCCTTCAAGTTACACCCTCCTCCCCTTCTTCGGATCTGGAAACCTTGCAGAGCGGCGGTAGCACTCCTAGGGTTGAAGTTTCTTGAATTCTTGAAGTAGAAGTTCACCGATTAAAGTAAGTAATTTTTTTTAATAGTAACCGAACCGGAGAACCGTCCGGGATACCAAGACTCGAACCCATGACCTCCTTTGAGGATTACAACATGCTACCACTGAACTATATGGGAACTTGTAAATATAATGATAGAAATATATGTTATAAATATATTTCTAAATTCTAATCATTTTAAGCAATAAACCAGGACAAAAAAAAAAAAGCAATAAACCGGATTGAACCGGGTTGAACCGGGTCGGACCGATTAGACCGGGAACCGGTCATCTTTCCGGTCCAAGGCCCGGTCCGGTTTTCAAAACACTGCCTAAATGTGGGTTCCTCCGACCGACCGATATATCCTGTTGGAGGGGGTTACCGCCGGCGCCGTTGATGTAATAATGGCTCTGTTAGGGTTTGGTTTGGGAGTGGGAGGGTAGCAGTTCTGCTGACCGGGTGAATGAAGCCAACACCAATCGTAAAGTCATTCGTGGCCCCAATTTCACGCAGAACCTCCGCCGCCAATGACACTAACCTCTCCACCTGGTTCAACAACTACGTGGACAGGACCAAAGTCTGGTCATGGAACTCCGTCATCGCTGACTTGGCCCGCGCCGGCGATTCACTTGAAGCCCTTAAGGCCTTTGGGTCCATGCGGAGTCTCTCCGTTGCGCCCAACCGCTCCACATTCCCTTGTGCTGTTAAGTCGTGCTCGGCCTTGCGTGACCTTCTCGCTGGCAAGCAAGCTCACCAGCAAGCTCTGGTATTTGGGTACGAGTCTGACCTCTTTGTGTCATCGTCTCTAATCGACATGTACTCAAAATGTGGGGAGCTGAAAGATGCACGACTGTTGTTCGACGAAATGCCAAACAGAAATGCTGTCTCCTGGACGTCGATGATTACAGGGTATATTCATGATGGTCGTCCACATGACGCTCTAAAGCTATTCAAGGAGCTTCTTATTGAGGAGAAGGAGGTTGAATGGAAAGATGAGGAGGTTCTTATTGATTCAAAGGCTTTGTCTTCAGTGTTGTCAGCTTGCTCCAATGCAGCCGAGAGGGGGATTACTGAAGGGATTCATGGGGTTGCTTTGAAGATGGGTTTCGAGGGTGATTCAGGAGTTGGGAACAGCTTGATGGATGCGTATGCTAAATGTGGATACGTTGACACATCAAGGAAGGTGTTTGATGAAATGCTTGAGAGAGATTTTGTTTCTTGGAATTCTATGATTGCAATTTATGCACAGACTGGGTTAGCAATGGAAGCCTTAGAAGTGTTCACTTGGATGGTGCAGCAGCAGCAACATCATGATGTTAAGTACAATGCAGTTACACTGTCTACTCTTCTTTTTGCTTGTGCCCATATGGGAGCTCTACTTTCAGGGAAGAGCATTCACAATCAGGTGCGCCCATTTTACCATCTCTGTACTTCTGTTCTAACTGAGAGTCTATTAACATTACTTTCAGCTGACAATTGTTGCTAATACTTTTGCTTTAGGCTATAAAGATGAAGTTGGAGGAGGATGTGTATGTTGGGACCTCCATTATTGACATGTACTGCAAGTGTGGGAGAGTGGAGACGGCGAGGAAGGTGTTTGATCGCATGAAAGAGAAGAACGTAAAGTCATGGTCAGCCCTTGTTTCAGGGTACGGAATGCACGGGCAAGCCAGAGAAGCTTTACAAGTTCTGAACGAGATGATAAGAGCGAGAGTGAAACCCAACTACATTACTTTCGTGTCTGTACTGAATGCCTGCAGCCATGCAGGTTTATTGAAAGAGGGATGGCATTGGTTCAATTCCATGCTTCGAGACTACAATATCGAACCCGGGATCGAGCATTACAGCTGCATCGTGGATCTTCTTGGGCGAGCAGGCCATCTGGATAAGGCATATGAATTGATAAAGGGAATGAGAGTGAAGCCTGATTTTGTGATATGGGGATCTCTTCTCAGCGCTTGTAGAGTCCACAAGAACGTAGAACTTGGAGAAATATCCGCAGGGAAACTATTTGAGCTCGACCCAAATAACTGCGGCTACTATGTGTTGCTCTGTAACATATACTCTGATGCAGAAAGATTCGAAGATATGGAGAGGGTTAGAAGAATAATGAAGGATCGAGGTCTTGTAAAAACGCCAGGGTTCAGCGTGGTTGAACTAAGAGGCAGAGCTCACATGTTCTTGGTTGGGGATAGAGAGCATCCTGATCATGAAAAGATATATGAGTTTTTGGATGAAATATCTGTGAAGCTCCAGGAAGCAGGTTATGTCCCTAATGTGAGTGGGGTTTCTCATGATGTGGAGAGTGAAGACAAGGAAATGACGGTTCGAGTTCATAGTGAGAAGTTGGCTGTGGCTTACGGGATCATGAATTCGGGTCCTGGAAGTGTGATCCAAGTGATCAAGAATCTGAGGGTGTGTAGTGACTGCCACACCGTTATTAAGCTCATGTCCAAGATTGTTGATCGAGAAATTGTGGTTAGAGATTCAAAGAGGTTCCATCACTTTAAGGGAGGTTCGTGTTCCTGTGGAGATTACTGGTGAAACTGTATTTCTTTCAAGGATAGTATTTATAGAAAGTAGAGGGGTTTTGGGAGCATGTTCACAAGATTTATTTATTTATGAGGTAAATGTAAGTGTTCACCCAGTTTAGCCTACCAACTTGGATAACTGGACTCAGATACCACTTGTTGAAAATATTATACTAAAGTGATGTGCTTTGCATTATGGTGTAAATGAGTCGAGTTGAATGCTGGTCATATTATCAAATCCCGTGTCATGTAAAAGTGTGTTCCCGATTTATAGCCAAACTTTAGCAGACACCACCATATTTGCAAATTACTGGAAAAATGTAGAACGTGGAAAGGAAAAATATTTGACAATATGCATCTACCAACCCACGTGCTTTTCTTTTGGTAACAATAGAAAATAACCTATTTAGTATTTTGATTGTCTCAGTTTCAACTTTGTTGCTATCTTATGTCGAAGTTAAGTTTAACAAAAATTGATCATGTGCTCATCACATGACCGAATAAATTTAAAAATTCCTAAAATACTCCAAAATGCTCAAAATCACCGGAATCAGAGGTGGATGGTCGAAATCGAAGGTGGGTGATGGCCGGAATCTAAGGGATGGCTTTGAAAAAAATAATATAAGGGGCAAAATTATCTTTTCATCTTAATATATCAAAGTAACCCCAAATTAGCAAAATCAGCAGCTTCCTTATTAAGAAACCGAGAACGAGCAAGATAGCATCATCTTTCCAAATTATAGTCATCATATACAAACATAGTGGTCCAGAGAAATATATTATTCAAGTTTCAAGAAGACAACTGGTTGGGATTTCATTGCATCATCTCCACTAGCCAATGTCTGTCTATATTTTGCAATGTTCTCCGCTAACAACCTTTGAGGTAATTCGGAATTGGTAGTATTCCACCAACCTGACCAATAAAATGCACATTCACTTTGAGAACCATATTTAAACCCTGAAGAAGATGTAAATCAGTCTAAGTTGTAGAATGGAAAGAACAAACAAAGAATTAAATGTAAACATTCTTGGTTTTCCAAACCAAGAAGTCAAGCTCATAGCAAGAGTTCATCTTTCAACTACAAGTGACAGCCCCACTTTGCTGACAAGGAGATAGTAAACACTGCGTCGTCAATGCAAATCAAATTATAGAGTCTAAACAACCGAATCAAGAAAATATCAAACTTTTGGCTACCATATTTTTGTGATTGCCACATCCTACATGAGATCGGCACGTTAGGATCAACTTCATATAATAGAGAGTAGACTGAATACCAATCTACTAATACTCCCCATATAACAAGTCTCTGCAGTTGAAGCTTAAAACAGGATCATGCAGATGTATTCTTTTACAATTGAGCAGTGAAAAAAGAAAAATGATGAAGAACTTAAACAGAGCAACATGGTAAAATATGCACCTTATCAATCCCTTCAAATCCTACATATTTTGTACTACTGAATTATATTTGACTTCCAACGAGAATCTCAGTGTGTAAGATATCAGACAGAAAAGTTCCTCAATATACGGATTTCTCAGTTTGTTCCGCTTTGGGATGAAGAAACAAATATCCAAAGAGATCAATTCAACCAGTCCAATAGGTTGAAAAATATATAGCAAGGGAAGAAAATAAACAGCAAAAAAAAAAAGCTTGCTATTCACGTCAAAGTCGTGTTCTCACAAGCAATGATGCACTAACCCAATGTAAATGCTAGCTAGAAAACTAAATGTCAGACCTACTACTATTGGCGAGCATTGTCGTAGAAGGCAGTAAGGAGTAAGGACGGCCCAGACTTTAGGGTCGGGGTAGTTGAAAGGCTCACCTGCAGCTTTGGCTGCTCCATCCTTGACGATTTCCTCAAGGCTGACTAACAGGTCCTTATTTTCGGAGGTCTTGACCAGCAAGCTCCCAGAGGGGTCAGCACACGAGGTGGGTGCGTAGATTTCAATTGGTTGTCTTCCGTCACCATTGTTGTTGACTGAGTGTGAAGCTGATCGGCGAAGGCAATCCGGAGGTACAAACTATTTTGGCCTTGTCAAAGTCAAAACCGTGATTGAAAAAAAGCCAATATTTAGTCACCATACACCTCCGCAAGTACAAACTCCATTGGAAAATCTGTGGTACCTATTAACATCCCTTACAATGATCTCCCTCCCAACTGATTTGCTTATGTACTTGAATGCCTCGTGACAATCTCTACATATTCTCAGATTTTTCACAATCCTCAAAGCCTTCCCAGGTGGAGTGACACCTTCCAGGAGCCCAAATGCCAAAGCCAACTTCTCACTGTGACTCCAAAGAGCTTCCCTCTTCTCCCTCTCCCCTCCAATCTCATGCAATATCTCTTTAGTAACAGGAACATATCCTAATTTCTCTATCGCTTCCATCAACTCTACCAACTTCATGTAAATCTCACTTCTCCTTTCGTGTCTCTTATCCCCAGCCAAGAAAACATGAACTTCTCCCCGTGATTCTAACCAGCTTTTGCCACTTTCCTTCCTCACTCCACAGTTTTTCATTTCCTTCCTCACCTTAGCTACTTCATCCCATCTTCCTGCCATGGATAACACATTTGCAGCAATCACGTAAGCTGAATCGTCATTAGAGTCGAGCTCAAGCAACCGCCTCGCAATTCTCCATGTTGTATCAGTATCACCATGATGTCTAGATGCCATCAACAATGACCGCCAGACCGGAGCATCAGGTTTAAATGGCATCACTAATGCAATCTTTTCAGCTTCTGCTACTCTGCCTGAACGGGACATGGCAGATATTAAGCACGTGTAATGCTCTAACCTCGGCTCCAACCCATATTCTGATTTCATTTTAGATATCCATTTCTCAGCATCGTCTGCTAAACCCGCATTACAGCATGATGAAAGAATCGCCAAAAAACTATATTCGTCAGGAACAAACCCACTATCCTCCATTTTTTGAAAAAGCTCCATCACTGAACTAGTGTCACCGTGTTGGGCGTAGCCTGACATAATCATGTTCCAACCCACAATATTCATCATATGCAAGTTGTCATCAAATATACATCTTGCATCTGAAACCACCCCTGCCTTACCATATCCATCAATAAGAGCACTCCCTACAATAACATTCTTATCAAATCCAGTCACTACAGTATGAGCATGAATCATTCTACACTGTTCTAGTGCAGCCAACTGTGCTACAGCACCTAAGACCCCTGAAACACTGTACATTGTGGTCTTTATTCCAGACCATCTCATATCAGCAAACAACAATAATGCATTCGTTAGCCAAGAATTCTGTGTCAAACCAACAATTGCAGCAGAGTAGCAATACTCATCCCTGCCAGGAATTTCATCAAACACCTTGAGAGTATCACCAGGCAAGCGAATTTTGGAATAAAAGCTGACTAGTGCAGAACCAGTAAACGGTTCGTATGAGAAACCTAATTTCAGTGATAGGGAATGGAGACACAAGCCAAAGGGTATGGACACGAGGGAAGTACAGGTCTTAAGAAGGGAAGCAATTGTACGGTGGTTAGGGATTGTGGGGTGGCGGAGCATGGAGATGAAGTGGTGGAGGGACAGTGGGGAGGTGGAGTGCGCAGATATGAGAGAGGTCCATGAGACGACGTTTGGAGAAGGAAGATGGGTGAAGAAGACTCGGGTGGAATAATCCAAAAGGTTGGATTTTGAATAGAGGGAGATTAACTGGTGGAAGAGGGACCGATCTGCTGTGGCCGTTCGAAGTGCTTGGGCATGGAAGATGCGAGGGTCGATGTTGGGAGTTAGTTTCTTCTGGTCCAAGGAGCCATACATTTCATGAAAACACAACAAAGCTAACTCATCGCAAGTCGACAAGAAGCATCTATCTAACCTCCGACAAGTGACGTCACATGCATGCAACCGGCGGTGCTGACCTCAAGGTTCTAGCTGACTTTGACGGCGGCGGCGCGGGGATTAGTAGTTTCTGATCCTTCAGGAAATTGACGTTCAGCCAGAGTACAGATGAAGATGAACAGATCAACTTTTTTATAAAATTAGGTTTCTCCGTAAATATGCACTTTTTTTGTTTTGTATTTTTTTTTCTTTCAATTACAGATCAATATGTTTAATCGAGCTTGCAGCAATTGCAAAACCGAGCTTGCAGCAATATTAATCGACGAAATTAAGGATTAAGATTAACCTTGATTAGTTGATTTCGCTGGATTCCGGAACAGCAGCACTACTCCTGGCTCCTGAGGCTCTCTCTCGAGAACACAACAAGTACACAACTGAGGCCGCTAGCTAGATTAAGTTTCATTATTTATTATTCAGTTTTTTTTGCCTTTGCTAAAGAAAATGTTAGTTGATGTCAATTTAGTTAAGTTAGTTGTTAGTTTCAAGTTGTTTACAATCGAATAAATCCATGTTAGTTAGGGAAATCAGATTCATATATGACACTTAGAGATACTTTAGCCATTAAGTTAGTGGAGTCTCAGTCTTATCCTTAGCTTTGTAATTTGGCTATAAAAGCCTTGTTTCTAATTCAATGAAGAACGTCTTTTCCTGCTACTTGATCTGTCTCAAAAGGCTCTGATTTCTACAATTGGTATCTGAGCATTCGATCACAGTCACAGTGAGAGAGAGCCACGAGAGAAGTGAGGAAAAATGTCGAATTTGAGAGAGAGTATGCTCACCATCCCAAAATATGATGGAGATTATGATCACTGGTCGATATTGATGGAGAATCTTCTTCGATCAATAGAATTACGGGAGCTGGTGGAGACTGGGATCTCTGAACAGACAAGAGGAACCATTCTTTCTGGACAACAGAGAGAAGAGCTGGCTGCATTACAGCTGAAGGACCTCAAGGTGAATAATTACTTGTTTGCTGCCATTGACAAGACGATTCTCAAGACAATTCTCCAGAAAAACACGTCCAAGGAACTGTGGGACTCCATGAAGAGGAAGAGTCAAGGGAATGAACGTGTGGTCAGAACTCAGTTGAATCGACTGAGGCGTGAGTTTGAGGTTTTGGAAATGAGAAATGGAGAAGGCGTAGCAGACTACTTTGGAAGAGTGATGGTGGTGGCCAATGACCTAAGAAATCTCGGGGAGAACATGACAGATGTCAAGGTGGTTGAGAAAATTCTCCGCACATTAACAGACAGCTTCAATTACATTGTCTGTGCAATTGAAGAGTCAAAGGACATCAACACACTGTCAATTGATGCCCTTCAGAGTCCATTACTGTGTCATGAATTCAAACTCACCAGGAACAGACCAGTTGAGGATCAAGCCTTGAAGATGGTGGAGGAGAATGTCAGAGGGGGAAGAGGATCATCACGAGGAAGAGGAAGGAATGGAGGACGAGAAAGAGGGTCATTTAACAAAGCACTTGTTGAATGCTACAAGTGTCACAGGTTAGGCCATTTCCAGTACGAGTGTCCTCAGTGGGAGAGGAAAGCAAATTATGCATAAGTTGGCAGCAGTGAAGTTCAGGATGATGGTGAAGAAGAAATTCTGCTTATGGCCCATGTGGAATAACTGGTGACTGACCATGAAGAAATCTGGTATGTGAACTCATGATGCTCAAATCACATGACTGGGAATCAAAGGTGGTTCATTAATCTAAATGAAAGCTATCGTTCAAGTGTAAAGTTGGGAACAACTCGAAGATGAATGTGATGGGTGAAGGTGAGATCAGAATGCAGGTAGGAAAGCAATCTCAAATCATCAAGAATGTTTACTATGTTCCAGAATGAGAAACAACATTTTAAGCGTCGGGCAACTCCAGAGTAATGGTATAGCTGTCTTGATGAAGGATGATAAATGCAAAATATATCATCCTAAAAAGGGCCTCATTCTGCAATCAGAGATGACCACTAATAGGATGTTCACCTTGAAGGCCATAATCAATCATGGTGGAATAAACTGTCTCCAAACAGCAGTTGAAGACTCATCTCAGTTGTGGCATCGCAGGTTTGCTCATACAAGCTTTTCTGGGTTGGTAAACTTGGCAGATAAGCAATTAGTGAAGGGAATGCCAAGAATATCAAATCCAAACAAGGTCTGCACTGTTTGCCTGATTGGCAAGCAACACAGAGAAGCAATTCCTCAACAAGCTCACTAGAGGGCAAGCAAAAGACTTCAACTGGTGCATGCAGATCTATGTGGACCTATCAGACCTCTCTCCAACAACAACAAGAGGTATGTCATCACATTTATCGATGACTTTAGTAGAAAAATGTGGGCATATTTTCTCCACGATAAGTCTGAGGCGTTTGAGACTTTCAAAATATTCAAAAGTAGAGTTGAAAAAGAAATAGAAGAAGAAATCAAGTGTCTTAGAACTGATCGAGGTGGGGAGTTTTGTTCCACTGATTTCCATCAATTTTGCAGCAGAGAAGGAATTGCAACGCAACTCACTGCAGCCTATACACCCCAACAAAAACGGGGTAGCTGAGAGAAGGAATAGAAGCTTAATGGATCTGGTTAGGTGCATGCTAGTTGAAGCTAAGATGCCGAAGAGTTTTTTGGGCTGAAGCAGCAAATTGGGCAGTATATGTGATGAATAGAAGACTGACCACTGCAGTAAATGACCAGACATCAGAAGAAGCCTGGACAGGAGCCAGACCCTCAGTTCAGCATATCAGAGTATTTGGGTGTCTAGCACATGCCCATGTTCCAGATCAGAAAAGAATAAAACTGGAAGATAAGAGTAATCCGTGCATCTTTATTGGACTGAATAAAGGTACAAAAGCCTATCAACTCTATGATCCTAAAATTGAAAAAATTGTCATAAGCAGAGATGTGGTGTTTGAAGAAGATGAGACATGGCCCTGGGTGAAGCAAAGAAGGAAGGGCCACTTGAGATACATATATGGGATGAAGAACAAGCCAATCAGCCAACTGAAGCTGCTCAACCAATCACTGACCAAGGAGCTCCAACAGCTGAGTCAGGAACCTCCAGAAGATAGGAGACCACCTCAGTGGCTAGGAGATTATGAAACTTTGGAGGGCTTATCTGAAGAAGAAGAGACCACCTCAGTGGCTAGGAGATTATGAAACTTTGGAGGGCTTATCTGAAGAAGAAGAAGAAGAAGAAGAAGAAGAAGAAGAAGAAGAGGTCAATCACCTTGCTCACTTTGCGGAGTCTGAGCTCCTAGCTCAGTTTGCAGAAACCGGAGAACCCACCTCATTTGAAGAAGCAAGTCTCAGTGATATCTGGAGAAGGGCCATGGAGGATGAAATTCAAGCCATTGAAAGGAATGACACATGGAGTCTTACCACTCTTCTAGCAGGTGCTAAGGCCATTGGTGTGAAGTGGATCTACAAAACTAAAAGGAATGAAAAAGGCGAAGTGGAAAAGCACAAGGCTAGATTAGTGGCCAAGGGGTACTCCCAGAGGTATGGACTCGACTACAAGGAAGTCTTTGCACAAGTTGCTCGATGGGACACCATAAGGCTAATCCTAGCTTTAACAGCTCAACATAACTGATAGGTGTTCCAACTGGATGTAAAGAGTGTATTTCCTCATGGCAAACTCAGTGAAGATGTTTTTGTAGAGCAACCTCAAGGATACAAGAGAGAAGGGGATGAGAACAAGGTGCTGAAGCTGAGGAAGGCACTCTATGGGCTGAAACAAGCCCCGAGGGCCTGGTATTCAGAGATCGAGACTTACTTTCTGAAGGAAGGATTCACAAAGTGTCCTAGTGAACCCACATTATTCACTAAGAACATGGAATGAGGTAAAATTTTGATTGTGAGCATTTATGTAGATGATTTGATATTTACTGGAAATAATGCTGCACTATGTGATGAGTTCAAGCAATCAATGAAGAGCTGTTTTGACATGACTGACCTTGGGAGGATGAAGTACTTTCTTGGAGTCGAAGTAATTCAGAACTCTCAAGGAATCTGGATCACACAGAGGAAGTACGCAGAAGAAGTACTAAAGAGGTTTGGTATGGAGGACAGCAAGGGAATTAAGAGTCCAATTGTTCCAGGCTCAAAGATCCAGAAAGATGAAGAATGAAGGAAAGTTGATCCCACGCTCTATAAACAAGCTATTGGGAGCCTAATGTATCTCACAGTAACCGGACCAGACCTCACTTATGCAGTCTGTCTAGCCAGCAGGTATATGGAAAGACCAACTGAGCTCCATATGCAGGTTGTAAAAGAGGATCTTTAGGTATGTGAGACACACTACTCAAATGGGTATATGGTACAAAAGAAATTGTGAAGCATTATCAGCATATTCTGATAACGACTATGCTGGAGATACAGAAGACAGAAGGAGCACCAGTGGGTATGTATTTCTCTTGAGTTCAGGAGCTGTGTCACGAAGCTCTAAACAACAGAAAGTAGTTAGTCTCTCCACCACTGAAGCTGAATTCATATCAGTTGCTGCCAGTGCGTGTCAAGCCTTGTGGATTCAAAGATTGCTGGAGAGTTTGATCAACAAGCAGAGTAAATGCATCACTATTCTCTTTGATAACAGCTCCACAATAAAGTTTTCCAAAAATTCAGTATTTCATGGAAAGAGCAAGCATATTCACATCAGATACTTCTTTCTCCGTGATCTTGTTGAAGATGGAAGCATAAAGTTGGAGTTCTGCAAATCTGAAGACCAAATCGTAGATATCATGACAAAGCCACTGAAGCTGGAGACGTTTCTCAAACACAGACAACAATTGGGAGTTTATCTGATTACTTGAAAATTAAACTGAATGCTACAACATCCAGTTTAGGGGAGGATTTGTTAGTTGATGTCAATTTAGTTAAGTTAGTTGTTAGTTTCAAGCTGTTTTCAATCGAATAAATCCATGTTAGTTAGGGAAATCAGATTCATACCTGACAGTTAGAGATACTTTAGCCATTAAGTTAGTGGAGTCTTAGTTAGTGATGGCAACAGGGCGGGTCGGGGTGGGTTTTCGTAGCCCCGGACCCACCACGCGGGTCGGCCTGGCTGACCCGGACCCGGGAAATTGTTCCTCTTGGGTCGGGGCGGGTCACAAATCCCGCGGGTCGACCCGCGGGGCCCCGACCCGCCCCGCCGTGTGAATATATATATATATATTTCATTTATCAATATTAAATACATTTTTTTTTACAAAATATTACATTGTATATAAATCAAACCATAAATCTAACATCAATCAAATACAAACAACAAACACATCAAATTCATCACAAAATACAAATTCAAATCCAATTAACTAATCTAAATATACATCTATTTATGATTTAGTCCATGATATTTATATAGGTACTATATTAACAATATTATTTAGTAAATGTTACATTATATTAACATTAAAAAAAATAAAATAAAAAAAATATTAGAAATTCGGGGCGGGTCAACGGGGCCCCCCAAGACCCTAGACCAGGACCCACCCCGACCCGGGTCCGACCCAACCCGAACCCGCCCCATGACCCGCGGGTCGGCGGGTCAAAATCGGGTCGGGGCCCCGCTGACCCACGGGGCCCCGATACCCGTTGTCATCCCTAGTCTCAGTCTTATCCTTAGCTTTGTAATTTGGCTATAAAAGCCTTGTTTCTAATTCAATGAAGAACGTCTTTTCCTGCTACTTGGTCTGTCTCAAAAGGCACTGATTTCTACAGAAAAAAGTCTCGAGTTGCCGGATCGGATTGGAATCTAGTGTATTAGAATTCTATCAGTCATTTTTGGGTCAACCTGGAAATGACCCGGACGCTGACTATGACCCGGACACTGACTTAGTAATTTGACAAATTCGAACCCGACCCAGCTCCAGGTCAATTTTGGGTCGGATAAACAATTGCATTATTATGGGTGAATAATCAAATTGCTATCCGAAGTTTGTTTAATTTACAAATTTCTATCTAATTTTAATTTTTTAAAATTGACTACTTAAATTTTAAATTTCAAAATTTTTGTCTAATTTTTTGCTTACTAATTAGTCGAAGTTAATCAATCATTGGTAAAAAAAAATTAAATTACAATTTGAATGACATGTATTGTCATTTAAAAATTCAAACCTGACGTTATTTGCATCATTAGAGTTGTAATAATTCAATTATTTATCTACTCTATTTCTTTGGATTTTTTGTGATGGTAAAAAATAGTATGTTTTTAATTTTATTGTTTAGGAGTGTTCCTAAGAGTAAAAATTAAAAATGCATTGATTTTTTACCATCTAGGAAAAAAATAGAGCGTAAATAAGTGAATTATAACATAAAAAACGTTGAGTTTTAGTATAATCACACATGTCGGTCAATGTTGAAATCAGAATATTTAACATAAAATTGACCACGTGCCAGTCAAATTTGTATACACTATTTTTTTTTTTTTTAATGTTTCTCAATTTTTTATTAACCAAACCGTTAAATCTAAAATCTCTTAATAGGTATGATCATATCTGTATTTCTTTTTAGTTGAAAATGAGCCTTTAAATTATATATATAGCATTTAAAAAAAAAATCATACTCAGAATATAAAAATTGCGTGATTTCTAATATAGAAACAACTTATTGGAGGATGATTTCAGTTTACTTAATTCCACTCTGACAATTGATGTAACTCATATATAATCTAAGTGGAAAAAATGGAACTCGTAAATGTAACTTATTGTTGGCCAAAAAAATAAACGTAACTTATTGGAATTAGTAACTCATATACTAAATAACTAATATCTAAGTGGAAAAAATTGAAAAAAATAATCAGATTGTAATGAGGCGCTTGGAGTTGTCACTACTCATTTCTGAAGGAGGAGGAGAGAACAGGAAACCATAACCATCGATCCTTCCTTATCCACGGCACACACCATAACGTCACTCCCTTCTTCGACAACATTCCCAGACAGATAGATTATCAACACATAATCACCGATAGAAAACCAAAACAAATTCCCCAACCAGGTATACAAACGCCACCACAGAATCTATTTTCTCACCGGCCAAAACCCTCCATCATCCACCGTCTCAGGTGTCCATGGCTGCCCTAACTCCGACCAGCTCCCACAGTCTCACCTTCACATATCCTAAATACTCTTCTTCTGCACCCAAAAGGCCTCCTTCAGCCTTTCCCTCTCGACCCTTCCCTAGAGCTTCCGATTCCCTGCTCTGCCGCTGCCACAGCAACGCGTCGGACTCGCCTGATCCCCCGCCCCCGTTTCGATGGGACTCCGCTATTCAGGATTTCGTGAAAACAGCAATTCGGACCTTTGATTCTTTCGTCAATTTGCAAAAGGGGGAGAAATCTCCAGGTTCCGAGGGTAGACTGACGGATAAAGATGTTGGCGATGACTGGGATTGGAACAGATGGAAGAAGCACTTCATCGAGATTGATGAGCAGGAGCGTCTCATTTCCGTTTTGAAGGTTTCTCTTCAGTTTGCTTTTCCTCAAATTATCCTACACGACTGCGTTATCTTGAGATTGTGCGATGAATATTAGTTATTGTATAGCTTAAAGGCTACTACCCTTCAATTACTTTTCGTTTATGGTTACTTAGATACTAAGGCTCTTGTTTACTTTCTTGGATTTGCAGTCCCAATTAGGACGCGCTGTGAACATCGAGGATTATGAAGAAGCTGGTCAGATTAAGGTGGCAATTGCAGCTGCAGCTACAAGTGATGCTGTTGGCCATGCCATACGTCAGCTGAATGTTGGGGACTTAACATTTATCCTTTCAGAGCTATCATAGGGAAAACTACCATAATTCACTTTCATTTCTTCTTCTTTATTTCAGAGGGCGATAGCAGAGGAACGTTACCTAGAGGCAGCATTCATCAGAGATAATGCTTCTGCTGGAATGGTTGGTGATTTCTAAATAATCTTTCTACTTTTCCGTGTAGTAGGATTCTGGTGTTGGAAATTGGAATGCTGCCATGTTCGCAGAACAATCTGGAGCAAAATGTGTTACCTGGTTCAAGTTAAATCAGTTGGGAATCCTTTTACATTATTCCAGAAGCTGATCCATCATTTCAGATTCTGGGCCATACCGATGATTA
This sequence comes from Clarkia xantiana subsp. parviflora, assembly GCA_036873135.1. Taxonomy (NCBI): domain Eukaryota; kingdom Viridiplantae; phylum Streptophyta; class Magnoliopsida; order Myrtales; family Onagraceae; genus Clarkia; species Clarkia xantiana. The sequence continues at coordinate 11,403,211 of JAPTYO010000004.1, forward strand.
TTGAGTTGTTTGAGCTCTAAACTTACCCTGAATATGATGCCATGTTTATTATGTCATATCTTTAACGTGGACTAAATGATTTAGCCGTACAGTCCTTTTGCTTTATAGACACATTTTGCTGTGCAGGAGCAACATCATTGAAATATGATAATTTTCGAAATTTAAAAAAAGGTTTATGACCAAAGTAAGGAGCTTGTTCCAATACATGAGGACTTTGTTCAACCATCTTCCTTTTTTGGCATAACAGATGGGATGGTGGGCTGGAATTTCACAAGATACAAAACACCCATATGGCATAATCATTCGAATAACTGCAGAACATGGAAGATATGTAGCAAGATCTTACAGTCCTCGGTAAGATTTCTTTATCTCTCTCTAATACAAGTGCTTTCACAACGTCGGATTGGAGCTTCCATAGCATCTTAACCTGTCGATAGGAATAGATTTTATTGTTGCACAAAGAGAGGGTTTTCATGATAAATAAATCAAGGTTGTCACTGCATGGAGGGCAGGGAGGAGAATGAACAAGTCATCAGTGTTTTGAGATGGCAACTACTGTTTTCTCCCCCTTTGGCAAAATACCCACACTGAATGTCCTGTTTTTTTTTCATACTTAGTAAATTTTATTATTTGCTTATTCTTTCTGAACTTTTTTTTTTTATTTTTTATTTTTCAATAGGCAACTTACTAAAGCTTCAGGCGGCGATCCCTTATTTGAAATTTTCCTTAAGGTGGATGAAAAAGGAGAATACAAGGAACAGGTACCTTTTCGACCTCCTTTGATTCAGTGGTCTTGAAGGTATTGCTCAATTGCTGAAAAATTGAGTTCAGATCATTCATTTATTGTTTAGCAGCAAGGAGAAGCTCTTCATAAATATGCTGTTCTTGACAGAATCAGATATTCCCTCTCCAGTCTCTACATCTGCATATCTATTATCGTTAATATCTGGGCATACTCATTTCAACATAATTACGTTGCTTCCTCTCCCTGTTGATGTAACTATATTCATAAAGTGCTATGCTGTTGGCGAGATATTTCTAATGTAGTTACCTGATTTTTAGGCAGTATATTTGAAGCAAAGGGAAAGTCTTGAAGCCACGTCGAGTGGCTCTTCCCAAGGATTGGATGTTGTTAGCAATTTGAAGCCGCTAGACTCATCAGAGGGGAAAACTGATTTGATTTTTAGAAGCATCGAGGAAGAGGATGAGGACAGTAATGATGCAGAAGATGGTTCTGATCTTCTTGATGGATTGCCTGATTTCAGAGATATCCTAGGAGATGTGGTTCCAGGTGAGAAGGTAAAGGTTTTGAAGGTAATACAAGACAAGGACTTCATAGCCAAGGTGATTGAACAGATTGTGGAAGATGAAGGTGAAGAGGAAGAAGAATCAGAAGAGGAGGAAGAGGAAGAGACAGAAGAAGAGGATAGTGATATTGAGGTTGAAGATTTAGAGTCTGAAGCTCAAAGTATAAAAGAGGATAATCAGGAGAACGGTATGCTGGAGATAGATGCTGATTTAGGAATTCTGGAAGGCAAAGGACCAAATGAAATTGCCGTCAAAGTAGTAATAGGTGGTCTTGTCCAGAAACTTTCTAGAAATGTTTCATCAAGAGATCTACTCCGTGTACCTGCAAAACTAGAGAAGAAGGGTCATTCATCATTTTCCTTTCATATGGAGAAGGATATTAATAAAGGAGATATAGGTCGTAAGAAGCAAGCTTCATCAAGCAAAGAATCTGAATTGAAAGGACAAAGGAGTTTCGATAATGTTACTTTGGATCTTGCAAAATTCATTGGTGAGGAGAAGATACCTTTGAAGGTCAGTTATTTTCAAATGCTTGTCTCCTGTTCTCTTGCTTTTGGTGAATTATATCTGGTGGCTCTATTTTGATTGACAAAGCCCCCAAATTTCATTGCACCAGTGACTAAAACTAATCTGGTAGCGTATTTATTTGGTGACTTACAACTTTTCATGATGCAGGTTCTTAAGGACATGGGTGAATTGATAAGCCTCACTCTTGATCAAGCACAGAACCACCGACGACTCTCTGGGTCAACTAATTTTAATCGGATTGATTTGTCAGGGACTCTAGACCCTTTAAATGGTAATTACTCTCTCCTCCTTTTATACTTGAGATGCTGTCCATAAGTTGCTTTTTTGCACATTAATTTCGCAATTCCCTTCATCTTACATTTTCTTTTTCCCTCAGTACACTTCTGGTTGGATGCTTGAGACATCCTTTTACATGCCTGTTAATAGTAGTTTCATCTAATCAGGACTATACGTTGGCGCACATGGAATTTACACCTCAGAGGTCATTCATTTGAGACGCAAATTTGGTCAGTGGCGAGCAGATACCAAGACGAAGAGTCAGCCAAATCTCGAAGTATATGAGTATGTTGAAGCCTTAAAACTCACTGGGGACCGCTATGTTCCAGCTGGAGAGGTAATCCTTCCACATGTAGAATTATTTTACCATTTCTTGGAGTGCAACTTGCTGATAATTTGGGGAAAATCAAAATAAATGCTTTTCGTTCCACCCATCTCTGCCTCCTGTTTTGTTTGAGGGACTGTGGCCTTCTCCCGGTTATGATACTACTTTACTCCCTATGTACATATTCAAGTATATATAAATCTTAAACATAGGAAATTGTTTCACCATAATGTCTGATAACTTTTCCAGGTGGCATTTCGTGCAAAAGTTGGGAAAAGATATCAGCTTCCCCACAAAGGAATAATTCCAGAGGAACTTGGAGTGGTAATTGTTATTCACTGAAAGTTAACCATGTTAAATCATCGTTTCACTCTCTGTCTCTGTTATGTGAGTATGGTCTTTAAATATACTTGTTGTAAATTGAAGATTGCTCGATACAAAGGTCAAGGGAGGCTGGCAGAACCTGGGTTTAAAAACCCAAGATGGGTGGATGGAGAGCTGGTTATTTTGGATGGCAAGGTATTAGTTCCATTTCCTTGATTGATCTGTCCAAGTCTAGGTATTCATATACAATTCCTAATTATAAATGTTGCATGGATGCAGTACATTAAAGGTGGACCTGTTGTTGGATTTGTGTACTGGGCTCCAGAGTACCAGTTCTTGGTATTCTTTAACCGTTTGAGGCTTCCAGAGTAGATACCTTTCCGAACTTACATCCACAGAGTAAGTTCCTATAGTATTCTTGGTACTAGATGATGAAACTCATTGAATTGCTCTCCGTATAAGCTCATGATGGCACTACTGATATTTTTCTTCTTCTGCAATTGGAGTCTAAATCTCGGTATTTCTTGCATTTAGAGATGGATATTCTTGTTATGGTACTTAGACCGACCGATAATGAGAAGGAGGAGCCATGGGAGCTCTACTTTGCAAACAATATAGAGGATGGATTCATAGCTTTTGAAAAAGCATCTGGTTGATTTTTTATTTGGATGAACAGTTCCAGCTCTCCCATACCTCAACTGAAGCAACAAGTTGTGAAGGAGTGGAATAGCCATTTCTTCAGATAAGTGACTGGTTCGAGGTTTATGTTGATGCTCGTGTAAATACAGCACAATTTCCGGGCTTCTAGAGTCGGTTTGTCAGTGTGTATAGTGATGTTGGGGTTTGGCGACTGTATTTTGTGGCATACTCCTTAACACTGGTCGTTGTGGTAATGCAATTTTTGTTTTACTCATTCTTTATTCACTAAATTTGTTTGAAACTCGCGTTGTTGCTAAGTCTCTCATTGGGGGGTAGAAAATAAGGATGAGAAAGCTTAATACCAACAACATGATTACTGTTAAGAAATAAGAGCTGATAAATCAACGGTAGCGTATGCCATGGGGTATATCGGATAAATGTTTTTTTTTTTTTTTTGGTTAAAAGGATGATATTATTATCAAAACAGAAACAGTACAAGAATACAAGATAGTCGAGCCAACATCAGGTTAGTCGAGATACGTAGGTTAAAAACCAAGTTCCCGAAACATAAAAGACCGATGCTTAAAGCTACGTAATGAAAAAAGTAAAGCCAAACAACAAAATTAAAAAAACAAAATCCTAAACAATGATACGAAACCAAAAGAGAAAAGCAACCCGAAACTAAGTAGGGACGCGGTTGCGGTGGCAATTTTTTATACAGCAAAAAGTTTGTTCACAAGTGAGACACGATGATCCACTGAGATCAAAATCGCTAACAGAACACCAGCGTTCGAAGCGTGTACGTAGAGGGAAGCTCTGTCTACAGTAGAAAATAAAACGTGGAGGAAAATACTAGTAGGGATAACTAGAAAACAACAACACGCACATTCCAAGTAACAATCAAACAACACCACACGGGGAAGGTGGAATAGGTGGGAACTCCTCCGAGGTAGGAATGACCATAAGTCACTCTACCAGAGCACCCCAAAACAAGAAACATCCTAAAAGGACTAGCGCACGTTAGGGGTACCAAATGATATTCCCTCTTCTTAGAGAGAAGAATTTTACAAGGATAAAACAAAGTAAAAACTTTGTCGAGTCCGCACAGGTAGCGGCAGCAAAACATGTAGGTTGTTGATTGAAAATTGGAGCGGTGTAGTTGCCTAATGGCAACCCCGACTAGTACAGGGAGGTGGCTGATGATTTTAATCCAAACAAACTGATATCTAAGTTTAAAGCGATGAACACATTCACGAGCAAATGAGATGATTGTGTAAGAGGGATTAGTTAAGGAAGAACAAACCAGATAGCGTACTGAATCAGAGATGTACCCTTAAACCTCCTATTCCCTCTAAAAGCCCCGATATCCCTCTCAAATCCCACCATCTCAAACCACTTCCACCTAGCCGCCAAAGTGTAAATAACGCCACCGATCCCAACTCCCTTCATCATCAGTACACTAACCTTTAAAATTCGGATGGGTGGTAGATTTTGGCAGGCGTTATTGGTTGCTCTGCATCTTAGTCGGCTTAATCTTTGGATATAAAGGGAGAGGTCCAAAGAGCGTTCCTTTGGATCTAGATCGTCGAAAAGGGTTATGGAAAGTCGATGAGAGATTTCGCCGAACGTGGCGGTGGACCAGACTGACTCCCCGACACTAAGCCCGATGAAGATGAAGGCGGCTGTTACTAACAAAAGGGTAGGAAGGCGGTGGAACGAGAACAAGCAACTACGTGTTCCGATGCCGGTACGGTCGAACTTCGGTGGATCAAGGATGCTAATAAACTCATCCATAACCGTAACGATGGAGTGAGGTCGGCCTGGGCAGACAAAAACGATTGAAAAAGAAGGTGGTGGCAATTAGATGTTTATCCTTATCTGCATACCTTCAACCGGTGGGATTACTCCCCGGGAGAGAGTTTGGCTTACGCAAACGATGCCGATGTGGAAAGGACCGTCTATATCGGATAAATGCAGTTATTGAAGAATATGGCGACACTGGAAAATATTGTGCAGAACTTAGGAGACACTCTTGTCGACTACTACAACCGATTCCATCGGATACTCCAATAAGTTGACGAGAAAATAACCAATAGAGAAGTGGTTCGATCCTTCTTCAGATGTTTGGGTTAATAAAGTTTGCGCCTAAGGAACAACATGGTGATCGAACCCATAAAATTCTAACTTCACAGGTAAAACGTTACATCGACTTAAAGCGATCTTGGAAAATGATAGCCTAAACATCCAAAAGAGAAGAAAAATGAGGAGGCGATAAAAGAGATGAGCCAAGGAGTCCGAGAAGAGAAGAAATAAGGAAGAAATAAAAGGGAAAGAGAAGAAGCCACCTTGACAAGAGAAAAGGCGGGATTATAGTGACGGCTTCACCTCTCTAAATCGAAATATCTTTGTTATTCTTTTGATATTCTATATGAGATGGAAAAAATAAGTTTGGCTGACCCGCCAATTACTAGGAGGAACCCAATGAGACTAGAACTAGACTCTTATTGCTGATATCATCGAGTGAAAGGGCACGATACCAATGATTGTTTTGTCGTTAAAGCAGACATAGGGATACTTAAAAGTTTGTGGCCCAACCAAGAGATCAAAGAGAAAGGAGTAGGAGTCCTAGGCACGATCTCCAACTCACCATTCACTCGATGATCAAATTCTCGCTAGGAGGGGCACATTGAACGTAATAATAGGAGGATTCGTCTCTTAGAGGGAATCTTGCGCCGTCCGAGAGGTATATGCTACTTAACTCTTGACTTCCTCTTTGTTAGCAACCATGGTCGATTATGTAGTCAAGATGATACTTATTGACGTAGGAAGTTCATCCGACATTTTTTTTTTTGGAAGTTTTCACAAATTTGGGCTACGCCAAGAAGGATTAGAAAAATGTGGATTTCCCCTTAGTTGGATTGTAGGGAAGACTATCTATCCAATGGGGCAATACGAGTACCTATGGTGTTAGGTGAAGAATGGAAAACACTCAAGTTCGGCATATTATTCATCATAGTGGATTCCGCCTCATTCTACAACGTCATTCTTGGAAGGACAACGATCAACCCCATCATATCGTTTCCTCCACAACACACCAAGTGATGAGATCCCCCCAATGGGATATGATAAGTGAGAGGAGATCAACTAGCAGTAAGTCGTTGCTACGTTGATTTAATGCGACAACTAAATTAAAGAAAAGTCATAGAAGGAACCTCAAATTGAAGAAATTTAAGATTTTAATTACTCCTTGGGAACTTATATTTTGATTATATTTTTTAAGGAAAAGAATCTATTTAGTGTCTCACGTTTACCTCATGTTTCAGTTTGGTGTCTCAGGATTAAAGTGTTAATATGGACTGTCCCAAGTTTGAATAGTGTTGCAATTAGGTTTTCTGTTAAATTTAGGTGTTAAGTTTAACATACTTAGATGAAAAGACCATACTGCCCCTAAACCCGATTTCGGCCACCCACCTCCGATTACGACCACCCACCTCCGATTCCGACCCACCCATCTCCAATCTCGGCCACCCACATTCAAACGAGATGATTCCGGTCTATTCCGGCCCGATTCCAACAGATTACGGATCGATTCCAGCCGATTCCGGCCGATCTAGGGTTCCGGCGGTGAAGCAGCTGACCTCATTAGGGTTTAGGGTCCGGCGGTGGAGCAGCTGACCTGATTTAGGGTATAGGGTCGACCAATTACGGCATAATCCGGCCGATTACGGCCTATTCCGACCCGATTCCGGCCATTCCGGTCGACTTAGGGTTCCGGCGGTGGAGCAGCTGACCTGATTTAGGGTTTAGGGGTAATTTGCGCATTTTCACTTTTATTTGGTCATGTGCTGGTCACATGACCGACTTCTGTTAAATTTGACGGAGATACCAAATAGCAACACTATTCAAACTTGGGACAGTATAAGTACGCGTCAGACACCAAACTGAAACATGAGGTAAACTTGAGACACTCAATAGGTTCTTTACCCTATTTTTTACCATGTAAAAGAACATGCGTGTGATAAATGAAAACTACTGAGTTCAGAATATCAAAATCGCTGTTAAAACTTAACTCATCGAAGATTTGATGAAAACAGTCGTCGACATCTATAAAGTAGAATAGTCATTTAAACTAACTCCTCGAAGACATGAAGAAATCAGTCATCGACATCTACAAACCAGATTAGTCGCCTAAACTAAACTCCTCGAAGACCCGAAGAAATCAGTCATCGACAAAAAAGAGAATAAAGTCATCAAAACTTAACTCCTCGAAGATCTGAAAAAATTAGACATCAACATCTACAAAGAAGTTTAGTCGTCTAAACTAACTCATCGAAGACTTGATAAAAACAGTTATTTACAAAAAGAAGAATAAAGTCATCAAAGTTTAACTCATCAACGATATAAAGAAATCAATTATCGACATCTACAAATGAAATTAGTCGTCTAAACTAACTCCTCGAAGACCTGATAAAATCAATCGTCGAAAATGTTATCTGTATTCAGATATTTACACAGCACATGTCCATTCATTTCCAGGTAAAGCATTATGTAATTATACAATTTTCAGCTTATAGAATTAGAATAAAATAAAGATCGGGATCAACGAAGTAGTAGCTAGCTGGTGTGGGGTTCGTTTGGAACCCTGAACTGTTGCTGGGTTCGATTTGAATCCGACTGTTGTTGATAGGTTCAAATTCGAATCCAGGATTTAAATTCAAACAATGTGTTCGATTTAAAAAAAAAAAATATTTTTTTTTATAAAGATCTCAATAAAAAATATAAAAATTGAATATAGAAGAATATTTGGTCATTAAATGCATTTCATTAATGTAAGGGTTAACATGTATTTTGGTCCATAATGTTTGACAACTTTTAGGTTTTGGTCAATGATGTTTTTTTTTACCTAGTTTTGGTACTATATGTTTGCAGATTTTTTTCTAGTTTTGGTATAACCGTTACATTCCGTCCATTTTTTGACATGTTCAAGTCACGTGATCCCTCTAAACTTTAAATTTAATCCCTCTAATACTTTCTTAACCTTTTTTTTTTTTCAATTTAGTCCCGAAGTTTCAAAATTGACCCCAATTGGACAATAGGTCCAATTGAATTTTTGAAACTTCGGGACTAAATTGAACAAAAAAAAAGGTTAGGAAAGTATTAGAGGGACTAAATTGAACAAAATTGAAAGTTTATGGTGGATCACGTGACTTCTACATGTCGAAAAATGAACGGAATGTAACGGTCGGACCAAAACTAGAAAAAATCTGCAAACATATGGTACCAAAACTAGGAAAAAAAAAAACTTCATGGACCAAAACCCAAAAATGGTCAAACATCATGGACCAAAAGACATGTTAACCCTTAATGTAATTAATCAATCACGTTTGTAAAGTATGTATTATTAACCCATATATTATAAAAGTGAATAATGGTATTTTCGGTAGAAATGAGTAACCACCGCAACCAATCCAATTCGCATCCTCTCTCTCGTCGTCTAGGCCACGGGCGCCGCCACCACCGCAACCGTTCCTATCCACTACGACGCTGTAAAGTGACAAAATTAGACCTTTCTCGGTGACACTGCACCTCATGAATCTGTCGCCGCACTGAGTATGGGAGGTGACATCCTATCTCCACCAGCAAAGAGACCTTCACCATACTTCTCGGCCGCAATGCCCGACCCAAGCCCGAACGCTTCCAACGGATCCTTCAAGCGCCCCAAGCAGCCCCAGCCTCCGCTCCATGTGCCGCCCGGCTATGTTGTCTTCCGCCTGATCTGCCACGCGTCCCGGATCGGTGGCGTCATCGGAAAGTCCGGAACTATCATCAAGCAACTTCAACAGAGCACCGGAGCCAAGATCCGTATAGAGGACCCTCCTCCCGATTCACAAGACCGTGTAGTTACTGTAATGTCCTCCGCGGCGGTTACCAGTAAAATCTCTCTGTCGCTCCAGACGGACATGAATCCCTACAGAACTGACGGAGATGGGGAATATGAGGTTTCCAAAGCACAAGAGGCGCTGGTTAGGGTATTCGAGAGGATACTGGAGGTTGCCGCAGAGAGCGATGGGCTGGTAGTCGCTGGTGGGATGGTATCCTGCAGAGTTTTGGCAGAGAAGAACCAGGCAGGGTCCGTGATTGGGAAAGGAGGGAAGGTAGTTGAGCAGATAAGAAAAGAGAGCGGTTGTAAAATTAGGATCTTGAAGGATAACTTACCAACTTGCGCCAGTGCAGGGGAGGAGATGATTGAGGTAAGTTGGTCCTGAAAATTGAAAGGTTCATATTGCTATAGGTTTAAATGTGAACTGCACTAAAGTTTTTGAATTTTTCAGATTGTAGGATATTCCTGTATCCTAATTCCCGATTTCATCTGATTTGTTGTATTAAAATCCCTTGCAGATTGTAATATATTCTTGTATCCTAATTCCAGATTTCAATATTTCATTAACTTCAAGATTTTCATCTGCCAATTGAGAAAGCTAGTTAAGACTTTACAGTTATAAAGTTTGTAGGGGAGAGCGTATTGCATATTTGAATGGCCTACTGGATTTGATTAGCTGAACAAGTCCCTTGCTTTAGGTGATTTGTATTTGCATGTATGGAAGAGCTTCTGTTGAAGTTTCTTTGAAGTTTCTGACTTTCTGCTATGACATATACCTAATAGTCTCAGTGAACGCTTACTAAATCCTGTATCTAGAGCACATACATAGTATTTTCTAGAATGGAGAGCAAATATATGATTCATATAGTATAGATGAAGTGTTGTCCCAGATCTTCTCTTGTTTATGTATGCATTCTTTGATTTCCTTCTTTTGCTTATCAATTTGTATTGTTATTACAGATTGAAGGCAATGTTCTTGGAGTAAAGAAGGCACTTATTGCTACTTCCAGATGCCTTCAAGATTGTATACCAGTTGAAAAGGGCAGTACCAGTGGTAGTAGACATTTTGAGGCTGTTTCACATCAGCCTTTACACGAATTTCATGTGGATCTCCCGCAGATAAATTCGACTATGCTTGCAAGGACAACAAGTTCTATAAGTTATGCCTCAGGGGTAGAACATCTGGCGGTCGAGATTGACCGTATGCCCACCCTTGAAGCGAAAGCATTTCAGCAGGATATTGTTTACAAGATTCTTTGTCCTGTTGATAGGGTTGGTGGAGTAATAGGAAAGGGTGGTTCAATTGTTAGGGCTCTTCAAAATGAAACGGGTGCTTCAATAAGTGTCGGGCCTTCTATAGCTGGGTGTGATGAGAGAGTAATCATTGTTACCGCATCAGAGGTTTGTATCCATGACCCTTTGTGCCGATCAGTGGTGCTTGAGTTTTAAATCAGTACAACTGGAGTGATTTCTTTTTTCTCTTTACCCTTTCAGAGTCAGGAGACACGATTTTCTCCAGCTCAAAAGGCTGCTGTTCTTGTATTTGCAAGGTCAGTTGATGCTGCCAATGAAAAGGCTGAAGATTCAAATTCAAATCCAAGTAAGGGGAATTCTGTGGTTGCACGTCTCCTTGTCCCTTCTAAGCAAGTTGGTTGTCTGCTGGGAAAAGGAGGCGTGATAATTTCTGAAATACGCAGGGCTACTGGTGCTTACATCAGGATATTGGTTGGTGACCAGGTACCCATGTGTGCCTCGGAGAATGAAGAAGTGGCACAGGTGTGTAACATTACCTTTTCCACTGTATATTGTTTAATGTGTAGTGTGTATGGGTAATACATTATTTAGTAGAATGAGGTGGTGGTTTTGGGTGTTTATACTTTGAAGAGTAGATACCGAATTCATCCAAGAAGTCCAAACCACGATTGGTATGAGTGCTCTGGAATTGGGTGCATTCACGCACTGGTTCGTCATTTTTAGCGATCCCAACACCATGGCATTTATATGGATGCAATTAAAAAACATTAGACAGTTTAGGACATACCAGAACATATTTGTTGTACGAATTCTTTTCTGTTGCCATTGATTGATGTCTGTTATATCTGAAGTAGATATATAATTTTGTTTTTTTTTTGCTGAAAAGATATATAATTTTGTTTGGATTCAAGAGTAGATGTCTCTGTTTTTTTAAGAGTTTTGAGAAGTTTGCTGAAGTTTAGATTAAAAAAGAAAGACATCTACTTGTGAAAACGCCATCATTTAGTGGGTAATGAAGATGCTAAGAATTTATGAATATAATTTAACTAAGGTAACTGAGGCAAAAATAATGTCGCTTGGTATAAGTAATAATATTTATTTAACAAGTTACTAGGCTGACGAACTAAATGAACCTTCTCAGGAATCATGAACCTATCGAAGTAGCGAATTGTGTTCACGCACTCACTCCACGTACTGAAATAATACTAATACTTGGTTGCTCAATAAGTTTGTTGGCTGGATTGTTGTATAATGGGTTTTGGTCCCATGAATAATTGCAAGATTTAGTGTGCTACCACTTGTTTAGCTGGAAGACAGCACACTTTATATTTAGTTCAGTTATGCTTGCTCTTTATACGATGAATGAAGCCTTTTGCGGTTGACTGGATCAGTAAAGGCTATCAGCGCTGCTCTTTTGATTTGTTTGGATTCCTAACACTGGTTTTTTTGTTTATAATATATATATATTCATTAACATTTTTCATTTTTGCTACTTATTAAGGAAATCTATGTTGGATAATATTGGTAGTTGTTTTGCTACTTGCATAAGACTCTCTTTGTCAGAGGGCTTTTGATGCCTTAATTTATATAAGTGAAACTTCTTCTGTTTAGTTTATCAAATCCTTGAACATTATCCCAGGTTTCTCACTTGGGAAGAAAGTATGTTATGATCTTAGCAGTGTTTACTCGAGTGTCTGCCATTTAGTGATGCTAGTCGAACTTGTTCTATTTCCTTTTTCTTCCTATTCAATTGTATTAGCATTCTAGATGTTGTATTTCGTGATATGAGTGCCTTCTGTTATCTTGGTCTAATTTTAGTCATGCTGTTCATAGTAAAAACATTCTTCTAGAGATTGTGCAGCTGAATAGGAAGGGACAAATTACAGATCTGGATAGATGTTCATATCCCTTGGTGACCTTGTGATATTTGCTTGTGATGTTACTTGCTCTTGCTATTTACGTGTTTATAGGAAGTTTGATATGTGAAGTACTTATCTCTGTTTGTTAAATGTTTAAATGTTATGAATGTTCACCTAACACGAGCATGGCATAACAAAAATAGAGAAAAGGTGCCAACTTTAGGACTTAAATGAATAGATAGAACAAAAATTAGAAAATGGTAAGTAGCATGGACTAGTCCCAGATTCCATAGCTCTGAGGAAAAGTTGGGAAGTTTGATTCTAGCTTTAGCACTTGTTTTTTTTAAATTAAATAGCACTTGTTTGAACTTGAACTAGATGGATTTTTATTTATTTTTTGCTTTGTTGCTTGCGACAATGGGAGCAAAGTGTGAAAGTGATCAATATGCTTGGATGTATTGTAATTATCTCAGAAATTCCTAACTAATATGCTCCAGTTAGTTATATGGTAGATCATCAGATTTTATAGAATGTTCAACTGTTCTGAATGAGAAGTTATGACTATGTTCGGCCCTGAGTGTGGGAGCTGTCAAAGGTTGCAAGATGCTGTCAAGTTTGGAATTCTTCATTTTGTTGGAAGACCTTACAATTTTCGAACTTCCGGAAAGACTCATAGTTGATTTATCTACTGCATTAGTTGTTGTGTTTGTACCTGGCAGCATTAAGTATCATAAGTTAAGAAACTTTTTGCTATAGATAATAAATAATAATAAAACATAAAAGTAACTCGATGATTAATTTTCTGTTTAAGTTGAGAGATATTGCATCTAAAATTTGTAGTATATAGCTAGTAGCGTAATGTTTCTAACCTAATTAAGTTTCAGATTTCAGGTGATTTCTCAAGTGTTCAAGATGCACTATACAATGTTACTGGGAGATTGCGGGATAATACTCTTTCAAGCACAACAAATAATGCGGGAATCAGGAGCAGTTACTCACTTCCTCCAGAGACAAGTAGTCCATATGGTAACTTGAAAGATACTACTACTACTGCCCACCATGGATTGCCTTCTCTTTCTGCACACCATAGCTACAATACTAGACATTCTAATTTAGCACCTACAAGGACTGATCATCTTGATTATGTCCCCCTAAGTGTAGATAACTCGTCGTCTTCAAACTTCTGGGAATCACCTGTAATCTCTCTCCCTCTCTCTCTTGCATGAACATATTCAAAGTGAAATGGGTGGGTGTCTGAATCAGTTATTTTCATTTCAGACTTCTGCAGGCCTTCCACTTAGGAGCTTCAGTGACATTGGCAGGGGATTGACTTCTCTCAGAGGTAGCGCCGTAGAGCCAGGGAGGTCAGTAGTAGACTCTTTCTGATGAAGAAAGTTTTGGCCAACATTTTTTACTTTCATGTTCTCTTGATTTACCCTAGAATTTTTTTTTAAATGTTTCTCGCTTCTACACCAATTTGGTCTTCATGAAAACTGAACTAATTGAATAAAAGAAGTGAATTATGAACAGAGATACACGTTCAATAACCTGGGAGAGGTTTGAAGATTGGACCTTGTGAATTTGAGAGGTCTGAAGATTGAAATGGTGATAACTGAGGTCTGAAGTTTGGACTTTGTGATTTTTAGGTTTTCCGTCCAAATTTTCTGTCAAATTTAACAGAACCACGTGAAATGTCATATTTACCCCTGACAATATTTTAAACAAATTAAAGTTTAATTAATTGAACATGAAATGACAAAAATACCCCTTTCACTAATTAAAACATAATCCAACTCCGGCCACCACCACGGCTCCCGCCGGCCACCACCCAACTCCGGCGACCACCACCGAACTCCGGCGACCACCACTCACAGTCCGGCGACCCCACCAAACTCCGACGACCGCCACGATGGGGCCCAAATCGAAGCCATCGGGCCCGATTGGGCCCCGATCGGAGCCACGGAGCTCCGATTGGAGCTCGGTGGCTCAGTGGCTCCGATTCGGGGCCACGGAGCTCCGATCGGAACTTTGTGGGCCCAATCGGGGCTGCGGTTGTGCTCGCCGGAGTTGGGTGGTGGTCGTCGGAGCGGGTGGTGGTCGCCGGAGCTGAGTGGTGGTCGCCGGAGTTGGTGGTGGCATTAAGGGCATTTTCGTCTTTTCATTTAAGCATGTGAGGTGGAAGAAGGGCATTTTTGGAATTTAATTTTATTTCTGGTCACATGTCAAGCACATGACCAGTTTCCGTTAATTTTAACGGAAAAAACTAACGGAGACCTCTATTATCGACAAATCAAAACTTAAGACCTCTATTATCACCAATTTAAACTTCAGATCTCTCAAATTCACATGACCCAAATTTCAGACCTCTCCCAGGTTATTGACCCTACACGTTATGATGCACAAACTGTAGTAGTAGTATAATAAACTAAGTATGATTCGTGTTGTGATATGGTATGGTATTAGCAGTGGAAGCAAATCAGCAGCAATAGTGACTAACACCACTGTGGAGATTTCTGTCCCTGAGGAAGTTATTCACCTTGTATATGGGGATAACGGTAGCAATTTGACTCGATTGAGACAGGTTGGCTTTCAGTCTTCAGATACTATGTTTATTCTTATTTATAGTTGGCATTATCTTGTTTTTTATGGTTAAGAATTGATTGATTTGGTTGGACTTGATATGATTAGATATCGGGGGCAAAAGTGATAGTGCATGAGCCGCTACCCGGGAAAAGCGAAAGAAGATTAGTCATCTCGGGTAGTCCAGACCAGACTCAAGCTGCTCAAAGCTTGCTTCATGCATTCATCCTCACTGGTTGATAATATATATGATCAATCCTATAAATCATCCTTTCTTTACAAAGACACGAGATGAGGATTGGAAGGAAGGAAAAGAAGACTACGGCTGTGTCTAATTCGATGCTTTTTATTTGGTGATTTTGGAGTTTCCGTATAAAATGTGAATTGTACACTAAAAGTCTAGTAGATACGGTACAGATGGAGCGAACCCTTGAGCATTAGGTTTTTGGGTTTAATTAGTTGTTAATGCATCCAACCATCTCAATTTCAATACATAATTTATAATATCTTTCGTAGAGATTATCTATATATATTAGAGATTATTTATCCTACTTTAATATTGGAGATTATGTATGGTTGTTTATCTGTAGCTTAGTTTATATTAGAAGACTTCCACCCAATACCTATTTAGATTAGGGATTATAATTAGGGTTAACAAGTCTTTTGGTCTATGATGTTTGACCACTTTTAGGTTTTGGTCAATGGTATTTTTTTTGCTTAGTTTTGGTACCATATGTTTGCATATTTTTCTAGTTTTGGTTTAACCGTTACATTCCGTCCATTTTTTGACATGTGCAAGTCACGCGATCCACTCTAAACTTTCAATTTAGTCCCTCTAATACTTTCTTAACCTTTTTTTGTTTAATTTAGTCCCGAAGTCTCAAAATTGACCCCAATTAGACAATTAATTGAAAGTTTAGGGTGGATCACGTGATTTGCACATGACAAAAAATGGACGGAAAGTAACGGTCGGACCAAAACTAGAAAAATCTGCAAACATATGGTACTAAAAGTAGGAAAAAAAAAACATCATGGACCAAAACCCAAAAATGGTCAAACATCATGGACCAAAAGACCTGTTAACCCTTATAATTAAATTGGTACACGAGATAATACGTCAATATAAAATGGTATTCGAGATGATTTTTTAGATAAATTAGTATCGGAGAAGACCCATGTGTTGTAGCGTTCGTATTTTTGTTAGTTTTTTATGGAAAATGTCACGTGTGTATTGGATGAAATTTAAAAAATATCTCGACGTGAATTGACCAAAATACTCTTCTAATGTAAGAATACTTCATCTCCCCTTGTCCTTCCATTCTCTTTCAATCTCCACAATCTACGACCTCCTCCTTTCCAAATGCCTTCCAGCCGGACTTCTCCACCGGAAGTGAGTTCCTACGGCCTCTCCGACGACGGCTGCCTCGAGGACTCGTGCCTGGCAATCACAAATAATTCTCATTCATTATGTTATCATTAATTTTCTTTTTCTGCCATATTATATGCATATTCTATTTGTATGTTTATTGTTCGCTACCTATCTGGAAAGACGGGTTAGTGAATCTGATCTTTCTGAACTTTTCCTCGTTAGAATTCTTTCCAACATTTCCAATGTATGTTAGAAGTGTAAATGCTCTCTTCACCTTGGCATCGTCATCTTGGTTCAACCATAATAAACAACCACAAATCTTTACTATAATTATTTGCAATGAAAAAAAATAAAAATCTTAATTGAGTTGTTTGTTATAGTTGTCTTTGGTGCAATATGTTTGATATCTGAGTTTATAATTCTGTAGATACTTTCTTTAAACATTCTTAGTAATATTACAAACGAGAAACTATGTCGAAAGTATATACACGAGAGAATGTTTCAGATACTACATTGTAATAGTAGAACAAATATTATATACCACATTGCAACAATTAAGTAAATATCATATACCAAGTTGCAACAATTAAAAAACTGTTACATTGAAACACATAAACAAACGTCATATACAACATCGCAACAGTTAAAAAAAAATTCTCCATGCTAATATTTTTCCAACCTTTTGTCTTCAGCACTCATCATGTTCTTAATTCAAAACAGAAACTCAATTGTATAGTATACAACATATATAGACATTCGCTGGAAATTCTCCCAACTATCTGACGTTTTCACCACATCAATTCGTCCACAATTGCATTTTCGTCGAGCGGACGTGTCCATTGAACTATTAGAAGACATTGAAAACATCAGTTAGGTGTAGCTGAGATTTGGGGAGAATTTGACGAGAGAGAGAGTTAAGAAATTGAAACTCTTAAAATCCTAATCGTAACTTGAAATTGAATAAAGAAGAAGGAAGATGAATCTTTATAATAATTTACAATATAATAATATTTTAGTTAGTTTAGATCATTAAATTTTTCAAATTGACGCCAGAAGTTGTTAGTACATCGCACGTAACCTTTTCCGTCCAAAACTAAAAAAAATACAAAAGGAAAATGTATTTTCTTCTATTTCATTCATTAATGATAAAGTCCCAGAAAAGGAAAAAGATTATTTCTTTTTTCTTTAAAGTTTCTCCCAACAAATTAAGGCGTACGTACGTAATATATATATATCCCTTTGCTTATACGGTGTTTTATCAAAACTAATGCTAGCTAGGTAGGTAGCGCAATATCTCTCTTTCCAGCGGGATCCGCATTAGGGATTGAATCCACCCATAATATTGGTTAAAGATTCATATATGGCCTCATACAAGTACCTAGACGGGTTTCTCCACCAAGTTAATTACCAAATTGTTAAGTATTATTCATCAGCTACCTACAGTTATTGCAAATTTGGTACAAACCAATTAGGGCAGAGGACGTAACCGTAATTCCACCACGTATCTTTTCATGCGTTCTTATATATTTAAGCTTGTACGTAGGGCTACCTATCTATCAATCTTATCTATCAACAACTTTAATTAACGTTTATATATACTAGCTAGCTAGAGAAGATCAACACAGATAGCTATCGATCGACCGAAGATTATTTGTCGATCGAGTAGCCAGAAATTATAAAATGGGTTCTTCTTCATTGATGTTCAGCGTGAAGAGGTTTGCGGTTCTTCTCTGTGCAGAAGATTCCGAATACGTGAAGAACGCATATGGGGGGTATTTCGGGGTTTTCAAAAATATGCTCGCTGAGGAAGAGGTGGAGGAGAAGTGGGACTTGTACAGGGTTGTCGCCGGAGAGTTTCCGAGCGATGGTGATATTGGGTTTTACGATGGGTTTGTGATCACCGGAAGTTGCAACGACGCTCATGGAGATGACGGTTGGATTTGCGACCTCCTCGACTTGGTGAAGAAGCTCCATTTTTTGAAGAAAAAAATTCTAGGGATTTGCTTCGGACACCAGGTATCGACGTTTTTTTTTCAAAAGAAGCTATCTCTCAAAATTTATAAGATTTTTCAATTAATTTATTAAGTTTCGGAGGAAATTTCTTACCCAAACAAATTTTTTTTGTAAGAGGTTTTTCACAGAAGTTTATAGTCTAACTTTTTGTTAGGATTTATTCGCTTAGAAATTTTTGAATGTTGTATTTGTAAGAGATCTTCTACATTTCCTTACAAATAAGTTATATGTCTCTCACAAACGACTAGATTTCTTATAATGAAAATTTACATTATGTACGTACAGATTTTAGGTCGTGCCATAGGAGGAAAGATTGGTCGTGCTGAGTCATGGGATATTGGAATGAGAAGCGTTAATTTTTCTTCAACGATATTAAACATTCCGATGAGTTCGCTGTCGATAATCGAATGCCATCGTGACGAGGTTTGATTATTTGTAATAAATATACATGATTAATTCTGGTGTGTATGCATGCATGGATGAGTTATTAACTGTGGTATATATATATAACAGGTGAAAGAACTTCCTCCAAAAGCAGAGGTGATTGGATATTCGAGTAAGACTGGGATCGAGATGTTTCGATATGAAAATCACATTATGGGCATACAAGGTCATCCTGAGTACACAACCGATATTCTATTAAACCTTATTGACCGTCTTCTTCACCGCAGTTTTATCACAGTATGTATATATAAATCCAGTGTCTATCTAATATATAATTACATTATGGATTGATATATACCAGTTAATTAATTGTGCATTAATGTTAAACTTATTAAGATGTCATTAATTAACGTGTCTCAGAAGGATTATGCTGAAGAGCTGAAAGGCATTACTGTTAGGGCATCCAAACCAGACAGTGAAGCGTGGAAGAGATTTTGCATTAGCTTTCTCAAGGAAGATGGACATCTGTCATCTTCTTGTTTAGCTAGCTAGCTAGTTGAAAACCCACTAAAAAATAAAACAAAAATGATAATTTGTACAAAAGGTGTGTATGTAAAATCAATTTAGAGCATATATTTTGATGGCGGCACCTGTAATTTTAGTTGGTCCTTCAGTTGATGCTCATGGCGTAGAAAGACGTACGTGTACGGCTAGACCAAGTGTGTATTATTAGTATATATTGTTAACTTCATATTATCTCTAATAAAGATTCCAATGCCTCCTCAATTTTATAACTTTCAATCACTGATCACCTTCGTTGTATTTTTTTTAATTCTAGTCTTGTGTCGTACAAAATTATCTAACTGAAGCTAGCGCGCAATGATTTTTGGCCAAAGAGAAAAAATAAGTGCAATGGTTAACACATGCTTGAAGCAACCTCTCCTCCTAAGAAACAAGTGGTTGTCTGCTTATCACCTACTGACTAATTGCTAAATGTTTCCAACAATAGAAGACTGGTGCATATCGTCTCTACCAATCAATCATAAACAAGGAGATCACCGTCCTAAAGTCGGGTTAATAGTATATTCATTCCTAAGATTCCTACTACCACAATACAAAATACTAATTTAAGTTTCAGAGTGGAATCGGAGGCACAACCCTGCATATTCCCTCTTTGGGAGTCAAACAAGATGGAACTACCTAAAGAAGTCGACAAAAAAGTCGGACTTTAAAATCCAACATTTTGCACTGTCTGTATGTGGTAATCTGATAAAAAAATTCATGACTCCAAAGAACAAGGTAGACGGGGGAATGATAAATGGTAAAGGATCATCTTCTAACCAAATGCCCAATAACATCGTCAGGTGGCAACACTCCTACAACACTTCATAGAAATATTCAGGAGATTCAATGAAGGATAGCAGATTTAAACTTATATGGGCAAATGTGAAGCCCAGATACTTAATGTGAGTATTACCAAACGAAGGGACACGATACCAATAATTGTCTATTTCTTAGGCGAGAGCTACAATTCCTTAAAGGGAAGGCTAGAAGGCACCACCATCATTCGATACCAATTATTGGATTCAGATCTCCTGCCCCACTCTTCCTGTCACAGATCGTGTCTTACCGTTAAGATCTTGACACGTGTCCTTAGCGTAATTAATTTTGTAGTTTTTTTTTAAAACCCTATTAAGGAAAATATTAAATTTAAGGACATGTGTCAAGATTTTAACGATGTGGCACGATCTGAGACACGAATGGTGGGGCAGGAGATCAGAATCCCAATGATTGTCTATTTTTTAGGAGAGAGCTAGAATTCCGCCGACATCCTATCTATCGAGATGAGAAAGGTAATTAATTTGGTTGGGGGTCTAAACAATAAGGTTCATGAGAGGTGCAGCCTCATGCTTGAGACTCGAGCAATCCAAGAAAAAAATCGATTAGCATAAGGATTGTAGTTCAGTTCGTATAGAATCAGATTCGACTATTCAACAATTTTAGGATCCAAAAAAGGGGACAGACTGGAGAATTAAAACTCTAATTGAGAACAGTCTTTGTATGATGAGACGAATTCCAGAGATCACCTGAAATGATGTGCTAAAAGAAGCAAATAGTTACGCCAACTGCGTGTTACTAAACAATACAAAATGGACGTGTTATGATATTTGGGTTGTGAAACCATGCTTTATATATATACTAGTTATTTCTGCACGTGCTTTGCACATGCATATTTCTAAGATTATTATTTATATAAATTAAAGTATAACTATGATAATTACATTTACTATAATAAGTCTATTGCTATCTAGTAACATGTGTAGAATTTGGTGATTATCATTTTGGAAAAAATTCGGATTTGCATGATTGTCCCCTGATAGTTGAGATATCATACATAATTAAACAGGCAGCTTCATTGAGCTTGTTTTTAAAATTCTGAACCGCATACATAAAAATAAAGGGAATATAACCTATTTACTGTCTCAATTTTGACACATGTATCAGTTTGGTGTCTGAAGTTGAAATTCAATGTCCCAATTTTCATATGTGTTGCTATTTGATGTCTCCGTTAAATTTTGGAGTTAAGTTGAACAGAATCTGATTACGTGATGGTCACGTGGGTGAACAATTTTCAAAATTTCAAAAATACCCCCTGACCAGAATTAGGGCTTTGGCCGATTACAGCCAACCCACCCCGATTACGGCCTATTGCGGCCAAACCCATCCATATTCTGGCCGATTAGGGCCAAACCCACCCCGATTACGGCCAAATCCATCCCGATTCCGGCCAAACCCATCCCGATTCCGGCCGATTACGACGAAACCCACCCCGATTTCGGCCAATTACGGCCAAACCCACCCCAATTACTGCCAACTCCTGCCAATTACGGCCACACCCACCCAGATTACGGCCGATTACGGCCGATTTAGGGTTCTCTTTTCCTCTCGTGACAAGGAATCAGAGGTGGGTGACTCGGAATCAGAGGTTGGTGGCCGGAATCGGATGTGGGTGGCCGAAATCGGAGGTGGGTGGCCGGAGTCGGAGGCATTAAAAAGAATAAGGGAAAAATAGTCATTTCAACTTAGTCGGTTAAAATTAACCCACAAAATCTAACGGAAAACTAAATAGCAACAATACTGAAAACTGGGACACTAAATATCAAAAATTTAAATTTGAGACAACAAACTGACACATTGGTCAAAATTGAGACAGTTTTTAGGTTCTATAAAAATAAAATTGCGACCCTAAGTACGTTGTATCGTTAATGCGTCACATATCATATATTAAATCGATCATAGTTTAGAGCTACAACAGTTAGAGATTTTTTCGGCTTATCGGCGTTTATAATTGTGCAAGTTTGGTTCTATATCCAAATGACCGAATTTTTTTCATAGATTGTGCCGGTTCGGTAAGATTTCGGTCTAATCTGGTTTGATAACAAAATTTAATCCAAACCGACTGAATTTTAACTTTAAAAAGTAGGTGACTTTTGGAAGATAAGTGTGGAACCTTTTGAAAAATAGGTGACTTTTGGGGGTGAGGACCCAACACAAATTATATATTGGTAAATATATATATATATATATATATATATATATATATATATATATATATATATATATAAGTTTTACTAATAAAGAGCATATATTCCATCTAGAATTGATATCCAGTTTTTAGATTTTAATAAACGAATCTCTTTGGACTCTTATTTTTATGATTATCAATTTATTACTATTGTTTAGGTTAAAACAAAAGTAATCTTAAACTGAAATGTACTTATATATAACATCTTACTTTTTAGGATTTTTCTAACATGCTCCAAGAGCATTATACTTTTTGTTTTTTAATTATTACGGTGGACTTAATTGTAATATATGTAAAATTTTAAAAGTATGAAAAAATAAGAATTTTTTTAACCTCACCTAATATTGTATCATATTATTAATAATATCAATTCCCTCTAGGGTTCACCTTTAGGGCAATAAAAAAATATTTAAAAAAATAAATCCAAAAGCATAGTGCTCTTGGAGCATGATAGAAAGATCATAATGTTGACATATTTGTCAGCTTGGTGTCTCGGAGTTAAACTGTTAATATTTAGTGTCCCAATTTTCATTATTGTTGATATTTGGTTTTCCGTTAGATTTTGATGTTAATTTTGACAGATTGAGTTGAAAATACTATTTCGCCCCCCTTTTTTGAAACCCTCCGATTCCGGCCACCCACCCTGATTCCGGCCACCCACCTCCGACTCCGAGCCACCAACCTCCGATTCCGGCCACCCACCTCCGATTTTGGTCACCCACCTCCGATTTCTTGCCAAGGAGATGCAGCTGCAGCTGGAGAGAGATCCCTAAATCGGTCAAAACCTTAAGCCCTAAATCGTCCAAAATCGGCCGTAATCCATTCGGGATTGGCCAGAATGGGCCGAAACCATAAGTCCCAAATCAGAGCAGCGTTCTGATCAGAGGGGTATTTTTGGAAGTTTGAAAATTGTTCACTCACGTGATCAGATTCCGTTCAACTTAACCCCAAAATTTAACGGAGACACCAAATAGCAACACATATAAAACTTGGGACATTCAATTTCACCCTCAGACACCAAACTGACACATGTGTCAAAATTGGGACAGTAAATAGGTTATTTTCCCTATTCTTAAATTTATTTATTTTATTGATTCTGAATAATAGTCAATGTTATTTTAAAGAGCGCGTTATATATTTATAGATTTTATTTAGCAAATATAAAAATTCATTTTAATTACAGACTGTGATTATTTTAATAAAATGATACTTTGTATTAAAATAACTAATTCATTTATTTATTCAATTTTAAAATTTAATATATATATATATGTAACATTTATGGAATCATTTTTATGATTAGGTTTTAATTACTTTGTAAATTAATTTTCTTTTATAATATCTTATTGTAATTAATTATGTCCTGCCATATATGATGATACAAAATACTTTCTCCATCGGCACGGAACACCATATAGATGGTGGGTGACACTGACATGTTGATAAAGTAGTGTTATGGGCACCACAGACGTTCCTTGGTGATACATGCGTGAATTTGGGTCGGTGCCCCTACAAACAAATTCATCCTTCTAGAAGAACAGAAATTATTATGGCATGAAAAAGAATGAACGGTTGGGAAAATAATCAATTTTGATTGGGGAAAAAAGGAATTCTTCTAGAAACAAATAATTAAATATATATGGGTAGATCGTAAAATTTAGTAGTTGAGCAAATTATTACTACCTCTTAAATTCATCGCCTACTCTCTCTTCTTAGTATACTATAAATAAATAGATATATAGAGCATCCAATTGCTATCATCCATCACAACCTTCTGCCATAACCAAAAACTAAAGTTTAACTGAGAGTTAGTTGTTCATTTCAATGGCGGTGGCATCTGTTAATGAGATATTGAGTGTAAAGGCACTAGCTAAATCATTTACCCACTCCACCACCTTACCGTCTACCTTTATTTCTCCCATCTCATCTTTTCATCTTCAAACTCCAATCACAGAGCCAGAAGAAGAGTCGATCCCGGTAATCGATGTTTCTATGCTCACTTCAAATGATGCTAATCAACGCTCCAAAGTTGTACAAGATCTTGAAAAGGCATGCCGCGATTGGGGAATCTTTACGGTATCTTATCTCTTCTCTTGTTTAATTATTATCATCCATCACTAATTAAGAAATCCTTTAACGTACCGTAAATATATACTTACGGTAACTTGTTTAAAAGTATGTAAAAATAATATGTACCACACATGACACATGTTATCAGAAAATTAATGATTATTGCATATCTTTAGAGAAATGGTTAAATACTAAATAAGTATTGAACTTTTTCAAAAGTAAAAATAGTTAGTTTAATTATTTTTTTTTTAAGTAAATAGCTAGCCGACCTTTTCTGAAAGTATCAATTAAATCGTTCTATTAATTAATATTTTAGTTAAAAACTAAAGAAACGATTATGTATAGAACATGCGAGCATATGAAATTGATGACATCATATTTTTTTTTGTAAAATGCAATTTTTTACCGAAACATTTCAACCATATTTTATCCGAACCGATTTGTTTCGCTAGATGCGATTTCGACTTCTAAAATGCTCTAATAAGTACTTGGCCCTCGTTGGCAATGATGGTGTAAGCATGTGCATATTTATTTGTTATATGCCATCACATGTTTTTTACGTGATGAATTCCGTTAGTCTTTAACAATTTTTTTTTTGGAATACACCTACCTAATGGTTACTTGCAGAAATTTCAGTTAGCTATTTGCTCCAAAAAAGTTTGACTACCTATTTGCACTTTCGGTAAAAGTCCAGCTAGATATATGATATTTAATCATTAGAGAAAATTAATTAAATAATTAGGATGTGGGTGGATGCAGGTGATCAACCACGGTGTTGCAGAGAAGCAAATGAGAGAAATGCTTAATTTATGTGGGGAGTTTTTCAATCTCAAGGAGGAAGAGAAGTTGGAATACAAGGGAAGGCATGCATTGGACTCAATCACATACGGAAGCAGTGTCCATGGTGCTCCCGTTGGCAATCTCTTTCTGTGGAGAGACTTCCTCAAACTTAAAGTTCACCCCCAATTCAATTCCCCTAACAAACCTCTGGGTTTCAGTAAAGCCATAAAAGACTACTGTGAAGCAATTAGGAAACTATTAAGGATTCTGCTTGGAGGAATATCTGAAAGCCTTGGATTAGAAGCTTCCTATATTGAGAATGCAATGAATGTAGAATCCAGCTTCCAATTATTTGCTACAAACTTTTATCCACCCTGCCCAAACCCTGAGTTCACCATGGGCATCCCACCACATACAGATCATGGCCTGCTTACCTTTCTTATAAGCAACGGAGTGGACGGCCTTCAGTTCCAACGTAACGGTAAATGGATTAACGCAAAACTTGCTCCTGCTGCCTTCATTGTCAATGTCGCTGATCATATTCAGGTTAATAACTAATACATCTCATCATATTATACACGTATATATAATATTCATATTTAATGTTGCACCACTTTCATATTTAAATGTGGGGAGCATCATTCATTTTTTCATAGAGTGATGGTTGCAAAATTTATATATCCACAGTTTTACATGCTCCGCCACTGCATATCATCATATTACGATTCATACTATTTAACTTATTTTTTAGAGTGTATCTGTAACACCTAAGCAAGTATGTATTTTGTATAGATTTTAAGCAATGGGAAATACCAAAGTTGCATACACCGAGCAGTAGTGAACAACAAGAGTGAAAGGATCTCCATTGCTGTGTCGAATGGCCCATCTGCCAACACTGTTGTTGGCCCCTTACCAGAGCTGATAGACAGTGAAACCCATCCAGCGGGATATGCAAGCAGAAAATATATGGATTATGTGGAACATCAATTTACCAAGAAGGTTGGAGAGAAATCGGGTCTCGATCATGTAAAGATAATTTGATGCTATGTTCATCGATTGCCATTTAAGTATGAGACATCTTAATAAATTTAGTTTAATGAATAAATTTTTTTTTTTGGGCCAACGAATAAAATTACTACAAAACTGAAATTGTTTTTAAGGATTAAGTACATTTTCATACCACTTCTTTGCACAGAATCCACTTTTGGTACCACTTCTATTTTTTTGTATACTTTTGGTACCAATGTTTTCAACTTTGTATCCTTTTGGTACCACCGTTAACTTTCCGTCCAAATTGGTCGTTAAGTGTCATGTGTCATGCACGTGACCGCCCTAAACTTTTGAATTTATTTCAATTTAGTCCATCTAATGCATCCCTAACTTTTAATTTGTTCAATTTAGCCCTAAAATTTCCAAATCGAACCCTTGACCCAAATTGACCTAGCCCCAATTGGATTCAATTGGGGCTAGGTCCCAATTGACCCAGCCGGACCTAGCCTAGGGCTAGGTCCGACCCTGGGTCGGGTTCGCCGGACCCAGGCGACCCCGGCCCAGGGTCCGACCTAGCCCTAGGCTAGGTCCGGCTGGGTCAATCGGGACCTAGCCCCAATTGGGTTCAATTGGGGCTAGGTCAATTTGGGTCAAGGGTTCGATTTGGAAATTTTAGGGCTAAATTGAACAAATTAAAAGTTAGGGATGCATTAGATGGACTAAATTGAAACAAATTCAAAAGTTTAGGGCGGTCACGTGCATGGCACATGCCACTTAACGGCCAATTTGGACGGAAAGTTAACGGTGGTACCAAAAGGATATAAAATTGAAAACATTGGTACCAAAAGTATACAAAAAAATAGAAGTGGTACCAAAAGTGGATTCTGTGCAAAGAAGTGGTATGAAAATGTACTTAATCCCTTGTTTTTATCATGATTGCCTTCTTGTTGGATGTGATCAATATCCTCGTGTTTTACCTAACTTTTTTTTTGTCCCCATGTGGTTTTACCCAATTGTATAAGTACTTTTTTTTTTCTTAAAATAACTGCTTTTGCAAAATTGCGGATTGAGCGTGTAAAAGTGATTGCGGTTTGAGTAAGATAAACTCGATTTAATTTGATCTGAAATAAACTCTGAAATAAGGACATTACAAGAAAAATTGTGTTTATACAACTAAGGTTTTCTGACCTAAGGCTTGGTCAGAAAATTAATAACGATTTTGCGAAAGCAATGTAAATATATAAAAAAAAAAAAAAAACGATTTTGCGAGAAAAAAAGTTAATATTGATTTCTAGCCCAATTTTACACACCGATTGTATTAGTCAGAAATTGGTTTGTAAGAAAAACTGATTACCCACCTAATATTTACATACCGAATTCGATCAAAGAATCCACACCGTTTTATGATCGATTTTTTTATCGTTAGACCGAAAAAATATTGTAAATTCTTACAGATTCCACACCAAATTTTTTTACACACCGAGGACTTATGTGTGCAATCTGAGTGTGTTTGGCATGTTCATAGTCTTATTGCACTCATAGTAAACTTGTTCACACATACATTGTAATACCCCATCAGTTTGTACCACATCAGTTAGAATAAGAAGATTTGGAGCCTTAATAAGCAAGAGTTGTACTACTCAAGTCCAACAAGAATTCATCATTTTCAGGGTCCAAGTGAGGACAACAGGCTCTATTAAGCTGAGTTGGGCTAAGTGGGGATAATCGCTCGGACTTAGGGGGCATGACACTATAAAAAGAGAAATTAATATGGCATGAAAAAGAATGAACAATTGTGAAAAAAATAAAAGGTTGTTAAGATCAAGATTTTAATTAGGATCGTTTCAAGATATGATCAGATCGTGGATCGTAAGATCCTATAAGAATTATAAATTAACATGTAATATATGAATAACATTTTTTGATATGCCATACTATATAGATTAACATATATACATTACTATTTATCAAGTAAATAAACTACAATTAAAAAAGTTTCATTTAATCTACTATCTATATACCAATATATAATTTGTGTTGGGTCCTCACCCCCAATAGACACCTTTTGCACCTTTTCATTTTACTAAAAAAAATTATATTACATTTAGTTCCTATAATTTATAATATTAATAATTTAGCCCTTAGTATTTGAGATACATTTATTTATCTTTAATTCTATTACTCAATCATTATTTAAATTTTATTATTTTTTTAATGTCGCTTAGTCGGCAGGTCATAGTAATAGTCCTAGCAATTTAAGTCAGCCTGATCATACTCATTCTGTAAACACCTAATTTTGGACCACGCGCGACACACGTGACATGTGGCGTGCTAAATGAGGAAATTTCTAAACATGTCAAGTCAAGAAGTTTCCAAGAATGGCTCCGGCAAAATTAGGATAGTTTATTTGTATTTATTATAGAAAATATTTGTTGAATATTTAGGGTATATTTTCTGAATATTTAGCATTTATTAAGAGAATAAATCAACAATATTTACTTCCTAGTTAGATAAGTCTAGGTTAGTATATATATGTGTCGTCGATGTAATGGAGAGGGGGGGATCGACTGAAAGGAATAAAAAGTGATTCATCAGCGAGTTATTATGTTCTTGTATTACTCTTCGTATTGATTATTATATATTGTATACATATATATTATTATTATTATATAGATAGATGCAGATAGTCTTCTTCATCAGAGTAGCAATCCCATCCACGATAGAAAACGTAGACCGCTCCTCACTGCCCAAGCTCTTCGCAGACCCTCCACGACGCGCCATGGCAACACATCGTCCTCTAGTCACGGTTCCCTGTTGCTGTGACCAGGTCCAGCGATGCCGTGCTCCTTCACCGACCACCACCAGAACTCCTTTCCGATCGGGTCACTTGTCCAATTGCTCCAGTTCAGCCAAAGCTTTTGTTTGCTGCTGCTCGGTGTCCCGTCCACTTCGTGCAACTCAGGACGCTCACCGTTCATCTCTCGACCAAGAAGACTGCCGCTTAGACATCAGCCCAGCCCTCACCGTGCTAGCCCAACCGTGCATCCATCACCATCATCGCCTCTGGACGTCCGAGCCTTCGTCTTCCGACCGGTTCAGTTCCGACGATCTTCGACGACCATCAAACTCCACGATCGACCAGCAGCGACAGAGCTGCACTCCGATCCCATCCCTGCCTCTGTGGTCAAGATTCGCCCTAGTCAGCTCGGAGCTCGACTTGTCCGTTGATGATCGCCTTTTCGCTGCTCGGTGTTCATCCTCCGCCCCACCTCCGACAGAATCCCCGATCGGACGTACGTTCAACCTTGCTCACCGTCCATCCAAGGTTGCTGTTGTCGTGCATCTGCTTCTTGTTGCTGTCGTTAATTGCTTGAATCACTACTCTGCTCTGCATCGTCCGTCTTGTTTTAGGTAAGTCTTCATCCTGTACATGTTTATTATATTACCGTGTAGGCTTAGATGTTATGCTCTCTCTCAATATATATATATATATTAATATATTAGGTTAAGCAAGTTCAGTAATCTTAGTTCTCAAGGTTTCGTTTTTTATGTGAGTATAATTATGACTCTGTACTACACTAATTAATAAATTCTTAAAGGAAATATTTAAACATATTGAACTATTTTTGTTTCTAATTATGTAAAATTGTACATATATTAAAATTTTGGCAAATTTGTGAATTGAGTACCGAAAGGGCGTGATTAATTCCATGAGTTTTAATTCGCAATAGAACCCCCGAACTCGTATTTCTGATCGTAGACCGATTTAATACCTAGGTGTTTAATTAGTTATTCGCTTGGGTAATTTAGGATTCTAGTTAGCCTAATAATTAACTAGTGGCGACTCTTTTCAAAATCCACGTTTTCAAAACGTAATTCGCCGTAGGTCAGATTTTTAGGTCCGACACATTCCATTCAAATTTCGGGTACAAGTAATTTTTTTATTAACGAATTATAAAGATCAGGTGATATATGTTCCACTTGTTGATATTTTTCTATCAAATAGGCCAGCCACTTACCAAATCATATATATAACAAGTCAAAATATGGGTGAAATGTGATTCCTGAAGTTTGACCTCTTACAAATAACATGTTACTCATCGTCCAATATTTATGGACTCAAACTATTAATTTAATTCTTCTATTTGTCAATTCAATCACATTGTGTACAACCTAATTAGTAATTAAAAAATAATTTGTAATTTCAAGTATAAACTTTATATTTTTGTGATTAATTTTTTATTGTTAAATCAAATTTTGTTGGTATTATGATATTGTGTATAATTACGTTTCTATATGTCAAAATTGTCCATCAATGACTCTAAGTGGTTAAGAACAAGTTTACATTCTTGACACCTCAAGTTGATGAGTTACATACAGCTGAGTCGTAATGACCCACGTAATGCTCGACCTAACTCATTTATATATCTAACTATAAGGCTAACTAAGTACCATAACTGAAGACATTAGTTAATTTTCTACTTAATTATCATCTTATATTTCTCACGTTTTGAATTACATTATGTCGCTCTTCTTTATCACTCGTTTCTCACAACGAATCAACTTGCCCCTATTGTATTTTGGAGTTTTTGACCGATATAAGCATTCAAGGACAACCAAATACAAATATAGACTGCATGAAAAAAAATTATAAATCTAAGGCAAACCGAGATTTCACATCTCGGTTTGGATTTTTTCATCCAAACCGAGATTTGAAATCTCGGTTAGGAAGTGGATTTTTTTTATTTTTTTTTTAGGGTTTAGGGCACTAAAAATCTTCCTAACCGAGATGTGACATCTCGGTTTGGATGAAAAAATCCAAACCGAGATGTGAAATCTCGGTTTGCCTTATATTTGTAATTTTTTTTTTCATGCAGTCTATATTTGTACTTGTCCATGAAGGCTTATATCGGTCAAAAACTCTGTATTTTGATTAATTATAAATATTAATAAACTTAAGATAGATTATGTATCTTGAAATTTAAATGATTGATGCGCGTGCAACGCACGCGTAATAACTAGTACTAATATATAATTTGTGTTGGGTCCTCACCCCCAAAGGACACCTACCCTCCAAAAGACACAACTTAAGAACTGGCCGGCCAAAACTCCACATAAACCAGATTGCATTAAACCAGAATTCTTGAACCGGAGACATCAGCAACCACAAAAACCTCTCCTCTCCGCACAAGTGCACAGACGTCACTTTTCAACCAAATGTCCAAGTACGCATCAACTCTCTCCTGTCGTTTGGCACGCCCACGCACGCAGCCCGGCGTTCGCAACTCGCGCTCTCCCGCCTTCCGCTGCGCCGATCCACAACGACACTTCTAGACTGACAGGTCAACTCTCCCAACTTCAACTACGTTCCTTAATCTGCAGGCCGCCGCACAACCGCCCTACGTGACTCCCCCGCAACCCATATCTCGCCTGTTATCTGCCACACCAATCCCGGTAGGGCGCTATTCCATCAACGGCCCGCCTATTTACCAATTCAGTCGATTCCCATCTTTCTTTCAATTCAGCCGAACTCTGGTGCCTCTCTACCAATTCATTCGGCTACGCATAGGATTTTTCGTTTATGTCTGTTAACGGTGGCACAATTATCTAAGTAGACAACATTGCATATTAATCTTTGTTTCTAATGTTGCTACTCATGGTTTTCTTGCAGATGGTTCCAATGTTAAACATTCTTTAGATGGAGTTGGATATAGTCGTAATGGAACGACAGACCACATGAATTCCACTATTAGCTTCTCATTGGCGACTATATCCTATAATGATAAGTATGATGCTTGGGAGTCTTGACTGTTGCTAGGTTCTAATAGTAAGACCCGGTAAATTCTGGTAATCACTATGTAATAATTTAATTTTTTCGGTTGATGAAGTCTAATTCAATTGGAAGTAATTTCTCTGCTGCAATTTACCCACGATTTCCTCAAATTAAACTTATATCTAACAAATCTTTATGCATAACATGATCCAATCTGCTTCCATATGGTAATGTTCGTAGGCTAATTATGTGTATTTGATTTGATGGTAGGTACTCGTTAGACTCGAGCTTTATTTTTCATCGAATCTTGTTGTTTGAAGTGGTTTTCTTACTTCTCGAGTAAGATTTCTCCGGGAATCATGCCCACTGTTTATAGTGATCATATACAGATGATTGATGGTCATCAGAATCTTGCTGCTAATGGACCAGTATGATCTGAATTCTCCCGGTCCAGCTTCTCAATTTCATCTTACCTCAACAAAAGATGTCAATCTGAACTTTTCAGTCTCTAGCGCTAATATGATCATACAAGCATATGCTAACTGGAGCTATCTCAATCGATCCCAATCCAATAAGAAAGGGGTACTTATTTTTTTGGGGGAAGGGTTGATCCTCAACATATATATATATATTGGAATCAAGGGTGTGCTGATAGAGGATTAGATAGATATCATAAGATATGGTTGCAGAGTGTACATGTGCTAATTGTAACTGGTCATCACAGATTCACAATAATCTATTTCTTCAACTTCTAATGGTGAGTCTGTTATTGGTGTTCATCACAAGATAAATTTATCGTTCTAAGAAAAAAAACTTGGCAATGATGTTTTATTTCTGGCCACTGAAGTTAGGGGACTTCCAAATTTTATTAGGATGACGTCTGGTGATGCAAATGTGATGAACGTTCCAGTTCTGAAGAACATGATGTGAAGTATGCTTGCTGCTGTTAATATGGAAGAAGTGCATTGCACTGTCAATGCACGCTCACAGCATGCTCAGAGCACGGATGAAGCATGATATCGAGCACGGTATGGAGCATGGTTGATGCATGGTCACAGCAGCTACGCAGCATACAACAGCTACTTGTTAGTTAGTTAGCTTAGTTAGTTAGTTTACTTGTTGACTAAGTTAGCTATCGTGTTGTCATATATATACTAAACAATGTACAGATTATACTTTGATTAATGCAATATGTTACAATTCAATTCTCTCTCAAAGGTTCTAGTTCATAATGCACACATAAAACAGAAATGTGGCATGAATGTTGGAGGGATGTTGGATGCTTAGGTAAATCACTGTTCTTAGTTTAGTCAAAGATTGTATGATATTAATATTAAAAGCAATTATTTCTCCTTTGGATATTCGATTAATGTTTAAATTCATAACCCTCAGTTCAACATCTACTTTATCATTTGAAGCCGAGCATTACAGAAGTGTGAGGTTATAGTTCATGTGTACATCCTTAGTTTCTTAGATGTTTCTTATGCATTGACCATGCTTCTAAAAATTACCCTAATGGATATGATTCATTAGTTTTTATTTAGTTATTTATTGTAGTGTATTTCTATCATGAAATAAACGACTTATTCTTGGACATTATAACGACGGTAGTATTGAGTTTAATTATTTTAATTTTCTTATTATAAATACCAAGAGTGGACACTTCAAGTTCTCAGCAATATACAGTAGTCATACGACTTCTGCAAGATCAACACGCTCCTGGTGAATCTCTTATTAACCAACAGAGTTACCTGACTCATGGAAGTCGTTCAAATCTCACTCTGCATCGCCCGATCATGAATTGGTCAATTGGAGTGAAATATTCTTCTTCAAAGTTGATTATCATAATATAAATTTATGCAATATAAATTTCTAGAAATATGCGCGTGCAACGCACGCGCGAAACAACTAGTATATTTAATATATGTACATATTTATCAAAATCTATAAAATACTAAATTGTTTTATCAAATATAATAATATCTTGTAAATTGTGTAATACTTAATATAGTGTTGTTTATATTATTTGCTGTAATAGAGAACCCTATTGAATTAGAGTGTTATGCTTATGAATAACTATAACATATACGGGCGGAGATCCCCTGCCCCGTTACCCAGCCTACTAATGAATGAATTAATTATTTATTTTCCTTTTTTATTTTTATTTAATATCACACACTATTTTTTTTATTCGTCTCCTTATAGTACATATAAATTATAATAATATTATAACACTATACGATATAACTATTAATTACTATTAAAATATTTTTCTCCAATATAATATTACTATTAAAATAAAAGTAGAAATAACATTTTCATGTAAATGTAAAAATAGTAGACATTGCGATTAGGGGGTGTAATCGAGTCGAGTATCTAACAAGCTCGACTCGACTCATTTAACTCGAGCTCAAACTCGACTGAACCTAAAATTTTCATGCTCAAACTCGACTTGTTATCATACTCGACGAGTTCGAGCTCGGCTCGACTCGGCTCGTCAATGTGTTACCATATACATTTCTAATTATATATAAATACTTAGCAAACTATTATTTATATAAAAAAAATTTTACGAGCCGAGTTCGAACTCGTCGAGTATAATAACAGGTCGAGGTCGAGCATGCAAATTTTAGATTCGATCGAGTTCGAGCTCGAGTTAAATGAGTCGAGTCGAGCTTGTCATATACTCGACTCAATTACACCCCCTAGTCGCAATGTCTACTATTTTTACATTTTCAAAATTTGTTATTTCTACTTTTATTTTAATAGTAATATTATATTGGTGAAAAAATATTTTAATAGTAATTAATAATTATATCATATAGTGTTTAGAGGACTTTAAATATAATATTATTATATGTACTATAAGGCGATGAATAAAAAAAATAGTGTGTGATAATAAATAAAAACAAAAAAGGAAAAGAAATAATTAATTAATTCATTAGTGAGGCAGGGTAATGGGGCAGGGGATCTCCAGCCCACAACATATACTACTCTATTTCGATATATTTTTATATTTTAAAAAAGAATATAAATATTGAAGAAATAATTGGGATATAATGGACAACTTACCCCTATGAAATTTAAAATAGCTTTAAAATTATTTTTAAAGTTGAGAAAGTTTAATTTTGCAACCCTAAATTTGTAGATTAATAAAGACGTTAATTTGCTTAATTCGAAATTAATTCTCGACTTCATCCTTCGAAATTAATTCTCGACTTCATCCTTACTATAGATGATTTTATGTTAACTTTAATCGCATGATCGTAGGATCGTTTTACTTAACTAGAATCATAGAATCATAATATCTTAAGCTCAGGATCATGATACTTTAAGATTCTACAAGATTAAGATTCTACAAGAAATTCAGATCGTTTTATTTCACTGATTTTGTAAAATCTTAAAACTTTAAGATCCCAATTGGTATGTAACAACTCTGGGTGAAAATAAGCACTCTGGTTTGGTAAAAAACGGAGTTCTTCTATAAACAAATGATTAATTATATATGGTAAGATTATAAAATGTAGTAGTTTGACCAAATTATTACTACCTCTTAAATTCATTGCCTTATGTATATCTTCTATAAACAAATAATTAATTATATATGGTAAGATTGTAAATGTTTTGTTACTAGTTGACCAAATTATTACTACCACTTAAATTCATTAACATATCTCTCTTCTTATATCTCTTCTTGGTATATATAGTATATAAATAGTAGATAGAGCATCAAATTGCTATATCAGAAGCTTCTGCCATAAAAGTGACAAGCTTAATTGAGTTAAGATGTTAGTTGCAGTGGCGGCACCTATTGATGAGATAATTAGTGTAAAGAATCTAGCTGAATCAATTAGGCACTCCACCACCATACCGTCTAACTTCATTGCTCCCATCTCATCTTCCCATCTTGAAACTCCAATCACAGTGGTAGCAGAAGAAAAAGATTCAATCCCAGTAATCGATGTATCTATGCTCACTTCAAATGATGCTAATCAACGCTCCAAAGTTGTGCAAGATCTTGAAAAGGCATGCCGTGATTGGGGAATCTTTATGGTATCTAATATCTTCTCTTGTTTATTATCACTAATTAAGAATTCCTTCAACGTACCGTACGTGTTCCATGTTAGTATGTGTAGAATAAGAGTGTGCTGATACATTCACCTACAAGTTTGGACTTATAAGATAGATGGTTAAGGCACATGTCTTATTCTTAACATTAAAATGCTTTTATGCATGCAGGTGGTCAACCACGGTGTTGCAGAGAAGCAGATGAGAGAAATGGTTGATTTATGTAGAGAATTTTTCAATCTCAAGGATGAGGAGAAGTTGGTATACCAGGGAAAGCATCCAATGGACTCAATCACATATGGAAGCAGTGTCCACGGTTCTACCGTTGGGAATCTCTTTCTGTGGAGGGACTTCCTTAAATGTAATGTTCACCCCGAATTCCATTATCCAAACAAACCTCTAGGTTTCAGTAAAGCCATGGAAGATTACACTGGAGCTATCAGGAAAATATCGAGTCTTCTGCTTGGAGGAATATCTGAAAGCCTTGGATTAGAAGCTTCCCATATTGATAAAGCAATGAATGTTGAATCCAGCTACCAGTTATTTGCTACAAACTTATATCCAGCCTGCCCACAGCCTGAGCTCACCATGGGCATCCCTTCACATACAGACCCTGGCTTGCTTACCTTCCTCATAAGCAACGGAGTGGATGGCCTTCAGTTCCAACATAACGGAAAATGGATCAACGCAACACCTCCTCCTGGTGCCTTCATTGTCAATGTCGCTGATCATATTCAGGTACCTACCTTGATAGATAGGTTACTAAACTAAACAGGGTACTAGGTTCAAATCGAACCAGCCAGTATCCGACTCATGGCTCGGTAGGGCCCTAGATGGGTCAATTTTGGTTTATGGTTGGGTTTGTTTAGGGACTAAATTGCAAAAATTAAAAGTTAGAGATATAAATTGGGAAGCTAAATTCGAACAAAAATGAAACTTGGGGGAAGTTACGTGAACTTGACGGCTACTAATAGATGTACAAAAAATTTACAAAATGCAAACATATATCACCAAAAGTCTTAAAAAAAGACATGGTGTCAAAAGACAATTTTGATCAAACATATAGCACCAAAATAACCTTTAACCCAAATATTTTATAACAAAAACTAGCATGAAGCATTTATAATGTATTAGTTAGTGTATATATTCATAATGTTTAGCCTGTTTTTTAGAGCGTATCTGCAACACTAAGCAAGTATGTATTTTCTGTAGATTTTGAGCAATGGGAAATACAAAAGTTGCGTACACCGAGCAGTTGTGAACAACAAGCGTGATAGGATCTCCATTGCTGTGTCGTATGGGCCATCTGTCGACACTGTTGTTGGCCCCTTACCGGAGATGATAGACGAAACCCATCCAGCGGCATATGCAAGCAAAAGATTTATGGATTACATGGAACATCAATTTAACAAGAAGGCTGGCGAGAAATCGAGTCTCGATCATGTAAAGATAATTTAACATGCCATTTCTGTCTGTATGAGAAATCTAAATAAATTTATTTTAATGAATAAAATTATTACCAAAACCGACCTCTTTTTTTATGATTTCCTTGGTCTTCTCGTTGGATGTGATTAATATCCTAAAGTTTTAAGTTATACCGTAAGATAACTTGATCCAAACAGTTGTGGCAAAAAACCAATTAACCCTTAAAAAATCGAGATTTATACAACAGTCTTCATCATCCATCACAATCCTGTCACAGAATTATTACACAGACTTTGATCAAGTCGCTCTCTTGATTTCGCTTTGAAATATTATTAATGATCTTGCTTAGCTTGTACTAAATCATCCGTATTTGAGTTTACCTTAGATTAATTTATATAATTTACATCACTCTTTAGGAAACGATAGACTAGGTATCGCCTTGGAAATTTTCTCTAATCTTGAAGCTATCTATATCTTGTATACACACAATAAGATACATAAATCCAATAACCCATCTCTCATTACTAGTAAGTAGTTAACAACGATGTTGATAATGGAGTCGAAGAAGTTGCGAAATTTGATGATTTCACTCTTGTTCCTTGTTTCCCTGACCACCTTTTCTGCTTATTCCATATCATTCGACAATATTAGTTTCAGCATCACCAACTTCAACACCGATCTAGCCAAATTACGAATGCAGGGTAATTCCTCCATAACTGCCACGGACGGTATCCTCCAACTCACTACCAACCAGCGAGACAAGCTCTCAAACTACAGCACCGGCTGGGCTTTATACGCCCAACAGCTCCACCTGTGGGACAACGAAACTAACAACGTTGCAGATTTCACAACTTCCTTCTCCTTCTCCATATCTTCTGAAAACCGAACCTCTTTCGCCGATGGTATGGTTTTCTTTCTCACTGAACAACAACATATCCCGGAAAAATCTAGCGGCGGATACCTGGGTATTCTTCATGGTGGAAACGCCAGCTCCACCGATTCATCTTCGTTTGTTGCGGTGGAGTTCGACACTTACGAAAATTTTCAGTTCAACGATCCAAAATTATTGGGCCCACACATCGGCATCGATATCAATTCAGTGAACTCAGTGACAACGGATCCCTGGGCGTGGAACAAGATCCGTCAAGGTGGAGGAGTCCATGCTCTCATCACCTACAATGCATCCACCATGAATTTGAGTGCTATTTTGACTGATGAGACGAGTTCAAATTCGTCTCGCGTTTCGGCCATTGTTAACTTGAAGGAACTCTTGCCCCAGAGGGTCTATTTTGGCTTTTCCGCGGCCACTGGGCTTCTCTTTGAGCTTCACAAGATAACCTCCTGGAATTTCAGCTCCACCCTTGAAGTTGGAGAAGGAGGAGGAGGAGGAAATGGCAGTAAAAATACCTGGATATGGATCGTAGCGAGTCTTGGCGGGTTTCTATTGGTTGGTGCTGCCATGGCTGCCGTGTGGTTTCACACGAAGAGGAGATCAAAACAGAGGCAGAATGAGTTTGTTCAAGAAGATGAAGATGAAGATGAAGATGAAGACTTGCCAATGGATGAAGAAATGGAAAAGGCAGCCGCTGGGCCGAAGAAGTACAAATACAAAGATTTGGTTCAAGCAACAGACAATTTTGCAGAGGAAAGGTTGATTGGTGAAGGTGGATTCGGAAAGGTCTACGAGGGGTGCTTGGCTAGCACCGGATCACGTGTAGCGATCAAGAAGTTAACTCGGGAATCGTCTCAAGGCTTCAAGGAGTACGAGGCGGAAGTAAAAGCCAATAGCCAACTGAGGCACAGGAATTTGGTCCAATTTAACGGCTGGTGCCATTGGAAAAAGGATCTCCACCTTATATACGAGTTCATGTCCAACGGAAGCTTGGATGCCCACTTATTCGACGGAAGAACCATACTGACATGGGAGACTAGGTACAGAATTGCCCAGGACTTGGCGTCGGCTTTGTTGTACCTTCATCAGGAATGGGAGCAATGCGTGGTCCATAGAGACATTAAAGTGAGTAATATTATGCTTGATTCCAACTTCAATGCCAAATTAGGGGATTTCGGTCTTGCAAGGCTCACCGATCATGGGAAAGTGGCGAAAACAACCGTGGTAGCAGGAACAATGGGCTATATGGCACCTGAGTGCGTTAGCACGGGTAGGGTTAGTAAGGAGTCTGATGTCTACAGTTTCGGTGTTGTGTTACTGGAAATAGCTTGTGGGAGAAAAGTGATACAGCTGAGAGACGAGTATGGTCATATTCAACTTGTTAATTGGGTTTGGGAGCTCTATGGAAATGGCAATCTTCTAGATGCCGTAGACCCCAAGCTTGGAGGAGATATGGATAGGGCACAAGTGGAGCGTATGATGATCGTAGGGTTATGGTGTGCCCATCCCGACTATTTGTTGCGTCCTTCAATTAGGAAGGCCTTCAGTTCCCTCAAGTTCGAATCAGAGCCTCCAATGTTGCCGTCGAAGATGCCAGTGCCTATGTACTCAGCTCCACCACACAGCTTAAATGCCGACAGAACAAACAGTTACACAACCGAATCTTCAACGACATTCACATCCTCCTCTAAGACCAGTGCTTCTTCAACCTCTGCGTTGCTCTTAGGTATCAGCTGATTTTATTTTTCGGATCAATTTTCACGTTTTATTTTGTGGTTATACATGCTGTTGGAATTGTTGTTGCTCATTCCTCCGTAATTTATTGTATAGGAAAATTGTATTTTAATTTGTAAGAATGATTTTGTTTTTTGTTGGAACATATGAGCTTTACTTGTGTGCAAGTCATTTTGCTATTTGGGCCGAAATTCCTCAAGCTAAAACATGGGTGAATGGCAAATTGCCAAGTGAAGAATAAAATTAACAAACAATCCGAAGTCAGTTCAGTTCAGCGCTTTATCATTTAACAATAAATATTGTATTCAAATCATGTCCGAGCTTAACAATAAAAAAAATATATATTCAGAATCATCGTTTTACCTAGAAAAGCAAGTCGTGATCAATATAGTCGTGACCAACAAGAGTTCTGAATGGTGGTTCACAAGGTAGTGGCATGGAAAAATCAATTGTGTCTAGCGTAGTCATGACCAATGATGACGTTGATCTACTTAACGGATATTATGGACTATACAATTATAAGGTATACATTGTACTGCATTGATCGTAGCGTTGATAACTAAAAAATTGTCCAAGGTTTACCTATGTTAAAATTAGGTGTTTGAAGTTTTAAATGTTAAATTGTAGTGTCCAAGGTTTCAACTTTGTTAAAATGTGGTGTCTCGGTGTGATTACTTTAGAGAAGTCAATTCCGACGAAACCGTCTGTCGAATTCGAGCTCCCATAGACACTCCTT
The DNA here is from genome assembly GCA_036873135.1 of Clarkia xantiana subsp. parviflora. Classification (NCBI taxonomy): domain Eukaryota; kingdom Viridiplantae; phylum Streptophyta; class Magnoliopsida; order Myrtales; family Onagraceae; genus Clarkia; species Clarkia xantiana. The sequence goes on from JAPTYO010000004.1 coordinate 11,444,005, forward strand.
TCTCGTCATCTTGCCGGGAACGTCACCTAAGAAGTTGGTCACATCCGCGCAAGTAAATATCGCTCTCTTGTCCTTGGAAAATGGCTCCACACCATTTTTGTAGAAACTTTTTTTTAATGTTCAATTTTTAAGTGAAATTTGACAATTTCGTGAAAAATAAAGAGTGATGGATTACGAGTGGGCGGGTGGGTTGATGAGAATGATTGAATGGAGATGAAAAGACGCGTAGAGATACCAAATTTTAACAAAAATAAAACTTGGGACATTCCATTTTAACATTTCAAATTTGAGACGCCTAATTTTAACATAGGGTAAATCTTGACCGTTTTTTTAGTTATTAACCCTTGATTGTATTAGCAACTATTACTGTGTTTAGAAACTAAATCGTCCATCCCGTTAATAGATTAATTTATTGCACAAGACTTTTCTATTTGGGTTGTAAAACAAAGTGGGTTTGCACGAGCTGTAGTAAGTGGGATATTAAGTTATGGGAACTTGGCGCCGGAAAATAAAGGCTGTGGCGGCATTTCTCTCAGAGTCACAGCAGCGTCAATGGCGTTTTCGGAACCCATAGTAGTTGATAGCGATGATGGTATGACTAATAGCTGCTTCGAAATGGTCATTAACGATTCATTTAGGTCTGGATCGAAACTGGGACCGAAAAGCTGAAGACCGTTTCAAATGGTTCTGAGTCAATCCTAGAATCGAAATGAGATAACCGGTTTTTTTTTCCCTGGTTCTAGAACCGTATCAGGATTGCAAATCCAAACTAGAATTTGGCTAAAAAGAAGTTTAGTTTATTTCATGTCAATTTAAATTAACTTTATTTTAGACAAATCACGATCACTTTTACACGCTCAATTCGCACTTTTGCTAAAGCAGTTATTTAGGGGGAGGGAATACTTATACAGTTGAGTAAAACTTGAGGATATTGAGTGTAATAAAATTAGGGAATCAAACACAACGGGTCAACATAAAGCAACCATTTTCATAAGTGGGGTTTCATCCCCGCACCGTGAGGACTCTTTTTGGGATCGTACTTAATTTCACTTGCACCCCCCGCACCATGATGACTCTTTTTAAGAATACACCGCCAACCGGAACCAGGCTCTGATACCTTATTAAATTCATCATTGGGCCGAGTTAAACCCAACGGGTAAATATAGAGCAACCATTTTCACAAGTGGGGTTCTATCCTAAAACAAATTGGTGATAGTAGGAGGTAGTCCACTTTCTTATATAGTGCTCTATTATTCCACACACCACCGGTGTGGTACAACTCACGGTGAGTTCAAACGCTGACTTCAACACATGTGTATCCACCCCAACTAAACATGTTGTAATAATCTAAGTAAACAATAACATTAGCTGAAATTATTTATTTTTTTGGCCAAACTCAAATTACTTCAAGATTTTATCTCATTTTTTGCCAAATATTTCTAAAGGTTTGACCTGAGAATTTTCCACGCGGAGGTTCTCTTCCACTAGCAGCTGAAACGATCTGGTCAACCATCAATCTACATGTGTAACCAGGCTGTATTTTGACCAGAAATGTAATGAATTGTTGTTTCTGCCATTAAGAGGGACGTTGTGCATCTCTTTAATGCATCGAGCCAAACGGCTGATAAACAATTTTTAAGTCTCGTTGAAAAAATATACCTTTAAAAATGGCAATGCTTTGTTGAGAAATCAACATATTTTTATCTCTTTGTATTGGATTTTTGAACTACGACTGAATAGGCGATTCAAATTTAAAAGCGAATTTGCTTCGCGAACTTTGTTTCGATGAGTTTGCCACCTCTTCACCAATAGCCAAGCACATGTTATTGCCTATAGAGTTTAGAGTTTAGGACAGTTTGACAAATGGTTAGTCTAAAGTGTTACACTAAGGTGGCGCCGAACTGCTAGGACAGCTCCGGTCTGCTTTCATCCAGCTGAAAAGGGAATTTGAACTTGGGAATGTTCCCATTATCCCTCTCCTATGCTAAAGTTAGAGAGGAAATGCAAGATAATGTAGAGATATAGATAGTGAATGTAATCAGAAACAAAGAGGATGAGTGTGTATTTATAGCTTGTTGGTAGAGTTTCCATCAGTTTTCTTGTTAATTGGAAAAAAACAAACAGAGTTGAAAGGAAGGCGACTACCACTAATTACATCACTATATTTCTCTTGCATATAAATAGACCATGGAAAAACATTTCGTTCCAACACATTGATAGTTTCTGTACAGCATACTCACTATACAGTAGTTAATTACTATTACTACCAGTGCCAGGCTAGGAAAAGAAAAACACACTTAAAAAAGTTCACTTTTACCACTAAGTTTTACATGAAAATTACTTTAAAAAATGAAATCAATTGATAGTTAAGAGTAACGCAGATGAGGTTGAAGAAGCGCTGGCCTTAGAGGAGGATGTAAATGTTGTTGTCGTTGTTGTTGAAGACTCGCTTGTGTAACTGTTGATTCCGTTGCCGTTTAAACTGTAAGGTGAACTCTTGTAGGACATTTCCATGTTGGATGGCGGAACCGAGTACATAGGTACCGGCATGTTTGACGGCAGTGTTGGCGGTACCAAATCTAACTTTAGGCAACTCAAGGCCTCCCTAATTGAAGGACGAAGCAAATAGTCTGGATGAGCACACCATAACCCTACAATCATCATACGCTCTACTTGTACCCTATCCATATATTCTCCGAGCTTGGGATCTACGGCATCCAGCAGATAGTCAGTCCCATAGAGCTCCCAAACCCAATCCACAAGTCGAACATGGCCATGCTCGTCTCTTGGTTCTATCACTTTTCTCCCGGCAGCTAATTCCAATAACACAACTCCAAAACTGTATACATCAGATTCCTTACTAGTTCTACCCGTGTAAAGGCACTCAGGAGCCAAATAGCCCATGGTTCCTGCTAGCACTGTTGTTTGCGACCCTTTCCCGTGATCCGTCAGCCTTGCAAGGCCGAAATCCCCCAATTTGGCATTGAAGTTGGAATCAAGCATTATGTTGCTTACTTTGATGTCTCTATGAACCACGCATTGCTCCCATTCCTCATGGAGGTACAACAAAGCGGACGCTAAGTCCTGTGCGATTTTGTACCGAGTCTCCCATGTGAGTAGAGTTCTTCCCTTGAACAAGTGGGCATCCAAGCTTCCATTGGACATGTACTCGTAGATAAGGAGGAGTTCCTTTTTCCGATGGCACCATCCGCTGAGTTGTACCAGATTCCGGTGCCTCAGTTGGCTAACCGCTTTTACTTCAGCTGCATACTCCTTAAAGCCTTGAGACGATCCTGGAGTTATCTTCTTGACCGCAACTCGTGATCCGGTGGTAGCCAAGTACCCCTCATAGACTTTACCGAATCCACCTTCACCAAGCAACCTCTCATTTGCAAAGTTATCGGTTGCTTGAACCAAGTCTTTGTATTTGAACTTCTTCGGTCCACCGGCTATCTTTTCCAATTCTTCATCCATCGGCAAGTCTTCATCTTCATCTTGTTCGTCAAATGCGTTGTGATTCCATCTTGATCTCCTTTTCACGTGAAACCAGGCGGCAACCGTGACAGCACCAACTAAAACAAAGCCACTGAGACTCGCTACGATCCATATCCAAGTATTATTATTATTACTGCCACTATTTCCTCCTCCAGATGCAGTAGAAATCGTCTGATTAGTTTCGGCTGGTGTATTAACTTCAAGGGTAGAGCTAAAATTCCAGGAGGTTATCTTGTGAAGCTCAAAGAGAAGCCCAGTCGCAGCGGAAAATCCAAAATTGACCCTCTGCGGCAACAAATCCTTCAAATTAACAATGGCGGAAACTCGAGAAGAATTTGAACTTGTATCATCAGTCAAGAGAGCAGTCAAATTCATGGTGGATGCATTGTAGGTGATGAGAGCATGGACACCTCTTCCTTCACTGATCTTGTTCCACGCCCATGGATCCGTTGTCACCGAGTTCATCGAATTGATATCAATGCCGATGTGAGGTCCGATATCGGGGTCGTGCTCAAAATTCGCAAAACTGTCAAACTCCACGGCGACAAATGAAGATGAATCGTTGGCTTTGCCGCTTCCGTCAAGAAGAATACCCAGGTTTCCGCCGGTTGACTTAGTGGGCATGTGTTGTTGCTCAGTGAGGAAGAAAGCCATACCGTCGCCGAACAAAGCTTGGTTTTCGGATGAGATGGAGAAGGAGAAGGAAGTGGTGAAGTCTGCAAGGTTGTTAGTTTCGTTGTCCCAGAGGTGGAGTTGTTGGGCGTATAAAGCCCAGCCGGTGCTGTAGTTTAAGGGCATGTCTCGCTGGTTGGTGGTGAGCTGAAGGATGCCTGCTCCGATGGAGGAGTCTCCCAGAATTTGTAATTTTGCTGCATCGGCGTTGAAATTGGTAATGCTGAAACTAGTATTATCGAAGGATATGGAATAAGCGGAAAGGGTCAGGGAAAGAAGGAACAAGATTGAAATTATCAGATGTAGGGACTTCTTTGACTCCATCGATCTCCTGGAGAATTGCATTCTATTTCTAATTGTGTGTTGTATACAAGAAGAAGAAGAAGCAATAGCTTGCTTGCTTGCATGCAAACTAGAGGAAATTCTAAGGAGATCGGTAACGACGCAGTCAATGTTTTCCTAATTAAATTTTACATATAAATTAATCAAAGTTGATTTTTTTTTTTTCAACGTAGATTCCAAATGAGTAAATCTTTAAAATGTGAAATTTCTTGTGAAATTTCAATAGAAAGTAAGAAAGAGAAAGTAAATGAACAAATGTATTGGTACTTGGTGGGACCCTATATCTTTTCTATAGAAATTTCACGGTTCTATAGAAAGTGATATAGGGTCCCACCAAGCACCAATACATTTGTTCATTTACTCTTCCAAATACGGATTGATTTCAGTAATACGCAAGCTACCTAAAATTATTTATTTACTAATTAAATAATTTATGAAATGAAGAAAGCGACTTAATCATCATTACACTATTGTGGTTGATGATAAAAACAAATCACGGCCGGCTGAACCCCTAGCTCGTCAATTAGTCACATGGCTTTAGAGGTCCACTAACCTTTTGGCTGATTAATTAAGTCCTTAAAAATTAACTTCTTTTTATATTAAGTCTCTTTGTTAATTGTTATTTTATTTTAGTAATAATTGTTATTTTTATATTAAGTCTCTCTTTGTTAATTGTTATTTTAGAATCTAATGGAGGAGTCACCCTCCATTCGTAATTTGCGTATATCGGTGTTGAAGTTGGTAATGCTGAAACTAGTATTGTCGAACGATATGGAATAAGCAGAAAAGCTGGTCAGGAAAAGAATGAACAAGAGTGAAATGATCAGATTTTTGGACCTTGATTCCATCGGTCGTGTCGTGAATTGTATCTTAATTGTGTGTATGTATAAAAGAATAAGAAGACAGCGCAGACTCAGTCGTTGTTTTCCTAATTCAAAACACGGATAGATTTAATTAATTCATTCACATATGAAATGAAGAGACCGGCTTAATCAGGACGATATAGTGGTTGATGACTTGATGATAAAGACAAATCACGGTTCCTGCGATGGTTTTCTTTAAGGAATACGCTTTATTAAATAACCAATTGAATATTGTCAAAAACAACAAAAATTAAGAAAGTTTCCTGAAACAAGACAGATAACTTAGCAATTACCACCACCCAAGTTAGCAACAGAAGAAACTTCTTCAATCAAGCTGTTTAGTCCAGTCAAAGGGTTGCCAGTCCCGTGCAAAGCTCGCCACTGCCAACCTTTGCACTTCCGCAGATTCTGTCCTTCGCCTCCGGTGCATGTCTTCCTCTGGCAATTCGAGCATTCCACGTATAACATTGAGGCCGAGACTGCTTTGGAACTGTTTCTCGTCGTCAATGACATGCACAAATCCCTTATTCAGCCCAAACTCTACATGGAAGTACGGGAAGTCTTTAGGAATCGATGCTCTCAATCCCTTCACGCTCGTGTCGATGAGTTTCTTGGCGTTGTGCTGGCTCCACTCATCTTCAGCTTCATCAATCGCCTTTTTGAAGTACAACGGGGCCTCTTTGGCCAGGTCACCCGGAATAGGAATGCACTCAACCAAACAATGACGGCGTTGCTGCGACAGATTGATCACCGTTTCAAGAAATACAACCTCTTTCTCTTGCTGGGAAAACATCATTATTAGACATTTCTTGAAATTGCGAATCTCATCCCACACATTTGTGTCAACTGTTCTTGTGGAGGCTTCATGCTGTCAAAATAAGCAGAAGACGGTAATATAAATATAATAATAAGCAATGAATGATATTTACATGAAAATATGTAATTCAAAGATCATATTTACCTGTGTTGTAACTATGCAGCAATGTCCTGGGACAAGGGGCTGCCAGTTAGGCAACATGAGATACGTGAAGTTGGCAATCGAAACAACAAGGTGCTTTGGTCTGCTTGGATTCTCAAAGCAGAACATACAACGCTCTTGCTGGGTTAATAGACGTTTCCCAAAAGCACTAGGCTGCTGGTTCGCATTGTCGTTACCCTTTGTACGTGACTTCTTCTTAGGAGCACCATCATAATCATACTCATCATCAGCCTGACGAACTACATCGTATTTTTTGTTTTGCATTATGTTTCTAGCAAGATGCATATCACCATCATCCTCCTCCTGCCTTTTCCGGGAAGAAATATCACGCGAAATATGCCTGCTTGTGGCTTGAACTCCTTGCGTTTTCTGAGATGCTTCACCATTATGTTGCTGGGTTTTTAGCCTCTCTACCACTCCCTGATAAATAAAAAACATTCAAGCAAATCAGTTTTAAATGCATGCAAGTAGCATGTATAAATTTGTCTACTTGACACTCATCTTAATTCTTACCATAAGTTTCTGAGATTCGTCATGCTTTCCTTTCATACGAAGCTGCAATGCCTTTGCAGCAATCTGGTTCACTGTCAGTCCTTTTACTTCTTCTTCAATTGCCTGGTCTCTATCATCTTCAGCCTTTCCTCCTACTTTGGGTATTAGTTCATCTACCTCATTCAACAAAGAAGAATCCTTTCTTGGTTGCTGTCGCCTCAGAGCTTCTTCCATGAAACTACCGTCATTAGAAAACTTGTTTAAACTGGAAATTGCAGATCTGATGAGATTAGCATCTTCTGCTGACGAGGACACACTATGACGAGTATGGGAACCTCCTGCCCCTCTTGTTCGCTTTCCCCATGATAGAGAATCATTTCCTTTTGGTTTCTTCATATCGGAATGCCGAACCGAAACATCCGTCAAATAGTCTCGAGAATTCTACAAAGAAAAATATTCATGTTTTATGAAGTTCACTAGGCAACACCTAACCAGACACACAAAAAAAAAAAACAAAGAGATGACAGATAACAGAAATGAAATGTGATTATCAACCAACCTTCCGAGTATCCCCCTCATTTTTCTTTTTATCTTCTACAGCATTTTTGCTGTCAACTGAAAGATCCGCCCTCTGTCTACTACGGATTGCAGAAAGATGGGCCCGAGATGGGGCGGCAGCACCGGCTGATACAGATACTGCCAGTTGACCAAGAGAATCCCATCGTTCTGATACAATCTGCACAGTTAACAAAGCTTGCTCGACTTAGGAAAACAGAATACTGGAACCAATAGTCTTATGTTAATGTAGTTACGTAGGTACAAAGCAATTATTAATATACCTCATCAACGTTACGTCCCTCCCTAGCAGCCTGCTCGTGTGCCCGTTTTAAGGCTTTCATCCTCCAACTTGCACCTCCATCTCCAACAACTGATGATGGCAGAAGTTGGTCTTTCACAGGCTTTGTCCCATCCACATCTTCTTCTGGATAGCCAGCTCCATCATCCCTAAAGTAAGGATTTAATTCTCTGGGATTGGCTTTCTTAGTCTGCATAACAAAAATGTTTATCAGTACATAGCAAGATAGCATTTCTTCTGTTGAGAGACAGCAAAGTGGTAGCAAGATATAGATGGACATATCGTCGTCTTTAGTATGATGATGATCTAACATGAGCACCAATTAATCCATAAATTACAGCATATTCAACATTCTGGAAGTAGAGGTAATTAATCACAGGTGTACCAATCAAACTAATTTCAACCAGAACTGTAAATAAAAAGTTCAAGGTATAAGGCATATACTTCGTTACAAGCCAAAAAGTTTTACCAGTTCTCTTCGGAGCAAAATGGTAGCTTATCGGCATGACTTGCATGAGGATATCAAGTGCAAGGAAATTGTAAAAATCGCCATACTGAACCAAAGAGAAGATATATATAATGAAAGTTAAATACCTCTTCTTTTGAAGCTTCAAAAGGCAACTTATCAACAGTCGTTGAAGGATTTTCATCTTTGTTTTCAGCAGGCCTAAGCATCCACTCTAATCCCATTTGCATCCTAGCAGTCTTGCGATCCTCAATTTCATCGCCGGAGACATTACTCTCAGGCCCACTTTCCTTGCTCTTCTTTGTCTTGTTCTTCCTTCCACGTTTATGATCCTTCTTATCAGCTTTACCAGAATCTCTATGACTATCTCGGTTTCTAGTATCATCAGACGAGGAATGGTCCTCTGTTGAATGCTCTTTTCTTCTACTTTTCTTCTTCTTATTTTCCTTTTTATTATATTTTCTTCTGCTCGACTCACTGTCATCACTAGAAGAAGATGAATACTCATCAGATGAATACCATTTCTTTCTAGAACCCTTTTCTATTTTAATAACATCATCATCATCTGAGCCCGAGCCACTGTATCTGGAACTTCTCTTTTTACTATGCTTTTCATTTCTGCTACTGGATAATCTCTTGCCATCACTTAGACCAGAGTCCAAGCTCTTATCCTATGTACACCCAGGAAACCACATCAGCCAAGTGAACAGCAAAAAATGATATTCACTAAAGCTCAACACATCAAGCAGAAAAAAATAAATTGCACAGAGTGAGTACCTTCTTTATCTGATCGCGTGGAACGATTTTAACTCCTGAAAGCATCTTCACCAATGTGAATCAGTTTAACCACCCTGCGCGTGAGAAATTATATTCAATTAATGACATGTATTGTATAGTACGAGGACTTGTTAGTCAATTGTAAAAGTATAGGGTCATTAGTTGGTCAAATTTGAGGCGATACTTAGCATCGTTGCCTCAGTGCGCCTTAGGCTTTTGACAACGTTGCTTCAAACCAATACTACTTCTTCTCCCTTGGACTGAAAGTCTGAAATATCTTGCTAGATTAGTTTAAGCAACAGGAGATAAACACAGTTCAAGCGACCAAATCTTTGATGCCAAAGCCATGCTTCCATATCAGCAGCTACAACTCTCTTAGTTGTTTTCTCTTGTGCTGCAAGACTGGTTTGTAGTTCCTCAGCTTTGAGACGAAAAAGTATGTTCTTGTTCATTGAAATGACCAAGACTGAACCTTTTGTTTCTTCAATTATTTCACATTGCTCATTATCAAACCAAACTGAGAACTTCTTTGGCAAAAGTTGTCCTACACATCTGAAACGTTATCTATAAATCCATTCAGTGACCTCATCTTTATATCACACTTTCCTCTAACCTGAACTGAGGAACTATCTCCAAATGCTACATATGATCTATAGTACTCATGTGGCTGTTGCACCCAGTGTCAGGATCCCATAAATCTGCTGATGTGAGGTCATGTTACTTTTCCATAGCATGAGAAGCACCTTCTTCTTAGCCACGTCCTCAATCTCAGCAAAATTACCATGCTTGTCTTTGTCTGATGGCTATTTTGCATAGCATTTTGACATGTAATGGCCATATCTATGACATCTGTGGCATTGAACATTGTCTTTGCCACTATTGCCTTTTCCTTTACCTCATCCCCTATCATTGTATCATCTTCTGTTTTGATTGAAGTTACTACTTCCTTCATCATCATCCTCTGCAGGATCCACTTACCTTAGGCTCTAATACCAAATGTTAACTGCAACACCTTGAACTGTTTGAACTGCTGTGAAGTGTTCAGCTCAATACTTGATTTTTCTTTTGTCAAAGCTCAATACTTGATTAATGAATGAAAAAGAGCTCAAATTGGAACAACAGGCATACAAATTTGTGTAACACTTGTAATCAAAGAAAAGAAAGCCAATATATGGAAGAGAACTTGGTGAATCTAAAGAGATGATGAAGTCTTGGGGATTGAAGAAACCGGGGATTCGCGGGTCAGTTCATATTCATTGCTTCATTATAATAAGTAGGGTTTCGAATTTAACCCATCCAGCAATTAGGGTTTCAAATTTAAGTTCAGGAAAATTAGGATTTTGAATTTCAATCTTACCTCGACCGGAGCTGTAAGTTAGCACGCCGGAGTCGGTTCCGGTAGGAAGCAAGGAGGAGGCAAGCCGGAGCCCGAACCGCTAATAGCCGGAGGTGGAGCCTGAGCCGCAGTTTTCGGGCTGTTGAACGGAGGGCAGCTCGATCGGACTACGGTTGGCCACGCGTGAAGAGAGCCGGCGAACAGACAGGAAAGAAAGCAGTAGTCTATAACGAAGAAGAAGTAAATCTCTATTTTTTTTTTTTTTTTTCCCACGGGATGTTCCTAGTGACCCTCATCAGTAGGGCAGCACCCGTAGCATGCTTGCTCCACATCTAGACTAATCCCCACTCGCACCGGGTCAGCCCCATGGTCACTAGCACTAATCCCCACTCGCACCGGGTCAGCCCCATGGTCACTAGCGGGGATTGAATCGCTGACCTCTGGTTAAAGGATGAAGCACTAAACCACTACACCATTGTTACGTGGTTAAGTAAATCTCTATGGTCATGTACGTTTCGACTATTCATAGTAGTACAACAATTTTTTTTACTACAATTTCCAAAATTTAGTATAACATATTTTTAAAATTTAAACATTGGGTGATTGTGTTAAAATGATAAATTTGCACTTCCCTTCCCTTATTATATTAATAAAAAAAATTATAAAAGTAGAATAAATATCTATATATATATATATATATATATCTATATATATATATATATATATAAATTTAAAATTTTCATAAATATGTAGTATATTTAACATTTTTACAAAATTAATAAATATATAAATTACAGAATAAATTAAATTTTTCATAAAAATTTAATATTTTAGTAAATAAAATTTCAAAATTAATAAAATTCTAAAAACTAAGAAAAATAGTAAATCTACTTTAATAAAAATAGGAACAAAAAATATAAATAGTAAAAAAACTATAAATATTTCAAACATAAAATTTTTAAATAAATTTAAAATTTTAGTAAATGGCATCTAGAAATTGTTTAAATTCTCAAAATTAAGAAAAATGGTAATCTACCATTAAAAAATAGGAAAAAAAAACAATAATCCATAAACATAATTTAAATATTTCAAATATAACTTATGAATTTATTTTTAAATAATAAATGAAAAAAAATACATGGGTCTTTTTTTTTTTTGTAATAGGAGCACATTTTATAAGGGAGTCACTTCGGTGCCGCGGCGAAATCGTCCCGCTTTCTTAAAATAGTAATGTTTTAAAATAGTTATAATTATCTTAAACTATTAAATATAAATAAAAAAACAAATTACCTATCTAACAAGTTGCAGGTTACTCAAGTATATATATTAATATTTTATTATTTACTTTTATATAAATATTATTTAAATCATTAACAATAAAAAAAATTACACAAAAAATAATAAATTTATACTATTAGAATTTTTTATGCTAAATAATTTTAGTACTCTTATAATATATATATATAAACTTAAACACAAATAAATATAGTATTTTTTTGCCAACTAAATATAGTATTAAATACACATTTTTTCAATAATACTTAAAATATTTTGTTGTTGATGAATTAAATTTATTTTTGATATGTTATCATTGTATATCGTAAATAATTTTAAAACAAATATAGTACTACTTGAATTACATTTTTATATATTTAAGAAAAATAACATGTCCTCCGCTCGTGCAATCTTAATTTTAAAATTTTGAGTTTCGTTTTATATTGCGAGTAACAAATAAATCAATTTAGGTTTATTTGTTGTCTCTTTACCAACAAAAACTAATAATTTTTTTTTTCTAATTATAGGTAATTCATATAACAAATATGCGCCAAAACAAATACACTTAGAACGAAATAAATATTTTTAAACGAAACAATATATAAATGTCATGTTTGTACTAAAATATTTTAAATTAACATGTCACATGCTGCTTTCATAACTTTATCAGGTTTTTCATTTTGACTCCAGAGAATCAGGGATGCCATCAGAAGCAAACGGTGCTTGGATGTTAACACCTAAAAAATACAAAATATTTTTCGTTAATACATTTATAATGAATTACATATTTCGTAGTTACTGTACACAGTACTTACTGTAGATGGTGTTATATTAGGAATCTCTTCTAGGTGTTGCATGAAGTGTATAACATAGAGACCACAATTAACCCTATTTATGCACAATTGAAATTTTTTATATAAATGTGATAAATATATTGTACAACATCACGATTTAAAATTTAAAATTTAAAATATTTTACATACAAATCGTCAAGTGCCGCTTGATTTAGAACAGTAGAAGGGGTAACAAACTTCCAATCATAGAGTAGGTTAATTTTCCATTTGTTTAATTCTTCAGTTGTCACTTAATGTGTTTTGTCTATGTCCACTAATGTATTTATTTAATATTAATTAGGTAGCCAATGTTAGATTTTTAATTAACTTTATCAGTTAATTTTTTTTTGGCAGAGTTTATCGGTTAATTTCAATTAAATAAAAGCAGTATGTTGCTTCAGCTAGTATTTTTCATTTTAGGTACAATGTTATTAAGTAAATGTTTTTTTCTTCCGTAAATGCATTCTCTTTATTTATATATATATTGCTAAGAAAAGTATGACCTAAAATTTTATGAAAAGTAATAATATCTTTGTATATAGTCCCATGTTATTAGATTCGAACCGAAACCTACACCCGTGAGGGATTCGATTTCTGATTCATCAGGTCGAATCGGTACGAGTGTGGTCTGACCACTTGTTCAAATACAACAAAAAAAATATAAAAAAAAAAAGTGGTTTTGACAAAAAAAAAAGTATCGGCAGTCTTTTTGGTTTTAACAAACGGATTATATGTTTTTTTTTATTATAAAATTTAAATGCTTTTTAAAACCAAAATTAAGAAAAGTTAGTCTTGACAAAAAAAGTTCTTCTCGGTAGTCTTGTTCAGAATGTTTTTTTTATTATAAAATTTGGTGTTTTTTTATAACAAAATTAAGAAGAAAAAAAAATTAAGAAGAAAAAAAAATTATGTTTTCTCTCTCTCTTTAACCTGCTATAACAGGTTATTAGTTTATAATTTTTTTAATACTTTTAACTAACTTTCCTTTTTAAATTGGAAGTTACTATTTTTAGAAAGGCGTGACCATTCCGCGGCGGCATATAATAATTTCCCCATTTTATAACACCGAAAACTTACAGCAAAGAACAAACAAACAACTAGAAAGACTAGGGCTAACTCTCCCGGAACATTAGGAGATGTGCCAGAGGAAGGGGTGGTGTTCATTCTTCAGAAGTGATGTTGGTAAAAAATAATGCAGATGAGATAAATAACATCTATTGTAGGAAAATGTGGAAGCTTGGAACTTATCTAATTATAAAATGAGCTTATTTGGATAAAGATACATTACTAAGGAGAGAAGTGAATGACATAATCCAGCTATAATGCATTATTATGACAAAATCGAATAATAAAAAAGATTACTTGTCAGTCATAACATTTTGACTGCTTTATACGAAACGGCTATGATCACATTATTTTATTTTCTAGTAAATCTGCTGTGAAAGTGCATGTTAACAACATTAAATTCAACATGGAATATAACTAATGCTAGCTTCATACATACATACACACAATAAATAAAAATATACAAACAAAACGTCCACTGCACAGTACTTCTAACACTTAAACAAGTAGTCTACATAATAATAATAAGGTTGCAATCAAATTAAGTTGAAGATAACCCTTCACCTGCAGGTATGATTCATTCTTCTGTATCCCAAGTCGATGATCGATTTCATCATCAAACAACTGGAGTACAATAATCACACTCTTGTCTACTCATTTCCATAAGTAGTAGGTAGTAGGAGTGGCATTTCTTCATCTCACTCATCACTGCATCTACAAAACAATGTGCTGAGCTGAGATGAACTGAGCCTTCAGATGTTATCCAGAAGGTACATAATTCTTCACCATAACGAATGAGTCGTCGTAGTATGATAAAGAACTGTAATTCAATTATGATAAACAATCATAATTGACTTTTTCGACTAGACAGGGTAAACTTGGACATATAGAGTAGCTGTGATGACAAGAGTTCATCACCACAGTTCGTCAAACTTGTCGACGTGTATATATATTGTATTATGTTATAAATAGGTAGTAGATGTCCTGACCGTGATTCTTTATGGCACCTCATTTCTTGAGTATCCCAATTATAGAACCACTCTTTGCCAGAACATTCATTATACGAATTGAGGTGAATAGCTTATAGTAGATTCCCACAGATATTGAGGATCATCATCAATGTCTGAGAATCTACACTCCTCGGATATGATAGGCATATCCATTTGCTGAAGGGTGGTGTTGCTGCATGGTAACCCACTGTTCAAGGGTCGAGTAGGAGATTGCGGTAGAGAATAGAGTTCCTTTAATGCCTGAAAAAAGAAGAAAAAAGAGCATTACTTCCAAATCATCTATGTAACTAAAGAAACCAGAAGAAACAATATACACAGACTTTGGAATCTCTCTCACCTGTTTTTGAATTGATTGATGCGCGTCATGGTCAATACCAGTTGGTCCACTAGTATTAACCTGATCAAAAGTACTATAATTTGAAGGAGATAGACTAACAGTAGACTCAATGCTATGTCCTTCAATGTTTGTACCATTTGTAATAAGGATGTCGTCATGTGATATCCCATTTGATTGCCAAGTTACAAATTCCTGATGAATAAAAACTGAACATTAGTATCCACCAAATGGAAGTAAAGAGAAAATTAGTTCCAACTTCCAAATCATCTAAAGAAACCAGAAAAAACAATATAGACAGATTTTTGCGTCTCTCTCACCTGTTGTTGATTTGGTTGTTGTGCTTCATCGTTTTCAATACTAGTTGGTTCACTAGTGTTAAACTTATCATCGCTTTGTCCTAAAATATTTGCCACAAAATTAGTAAGGATGTCGTCAAATGATGGCGAAGCTGGCGATTCCTGATGAATAAAAATGAGGATGCAGATTAGTTGCTAGGCAAGGTAAGTAGAATATCTGCCATGCTAATAAATTATAACCAATTAAACAATCTCGAATGGCGTGTCTCTCCACTCCTCTCCTCACCTCAATATCTATTTCTTGCCGCATGTTATGGCTATAAGGTATGGGACCTATGATCTGATGAGATTGTGGCAATAGCAATTGGTGTTGAGAAGATACCATATAATTTAATTAATTGAGGTTTCTCAGTTGAGTTAGAGGATTGACCAGTAAAGCTACTTCCTAGATTGAGAAGAATAAAAAATTTACTAGATGACCTACAATCTCAAAATCTTGAAACATATGCAACACAATGGACAAAGACAACAAGAAAGGTTGCATCTCACCTCTGAATTTACTTCTTCAGATCCATAGCCAGTAAGCTTAATATTCACATGAGGGAATGACATGCTGCTATTAAATGGACTATTATTCGTAGAAGAGACGTTTCTCTCCAAGTCCATCTGTGTCTGTTGAAAGGGATATCCGAAGTTGCTAGGTGGTAACTCTAAATTTTGAGAGTTGGTAACTAGAATTCGTGATTTCTTCATTGGTGGTTGTAGTGATGCCTGACAATGAAGAAATAATTAGTTTTCTACAATCCCAATAGATAGATAGTAAAGGATCATAACGCTACATTTGCAGTAAAAAAACTTTGTCTCACCTCTAAGCTTGTTCCTTCAGCCATGTGAGGACGCTTAGAATCAGGAACATCACCAGTATTTGGAGTATCATTATGAGAGTATAACTCATCCTTGTTATATTCATCACTAGGGATATTTTGAGCAAGAGGGGATCCCTCTTTAGTATGCGTTAGCTGATGATGGTGAAGAGAAATCACACCATTCTTCATCAGACTGGGATCTGATAACAGATCATGCTGTGGAGAATAGATGAAATCCAAGAATTGATCAGCAAATGCATCATGAGAGGGCAGGCATCTCTCTTCAATATGCATTGGGTGAGGAGAAATCACATCATAATTCATTAGACTGGGATCCGATAATGGAGTTCCATCAGATGACTTTTGTTGGCATTGAGGAGAAACCAAGTTGTTGTTTGCCAAATTAGCAGATGTTGGTGTTCGATCCTCCCTAGCCATGTCTGTATTATACGCCTAAAAAAAACAAACTTCAACATCAATTCATGTTATATAGCAGCAAAATTGAAACTCGGATCACTTAAAAAAATTCTTTCTCACCTCTGGAGTTTGGAATACAGAAGAAATCGGGATACTAGTACTAGGTTCAGGTGTAACAGAAGTAGGACCACCCTTTTTCTTGTTTTGGCCATCTACATCCTTGAATATTTTACAGAGGGCTAATTCCTGGTCAAACAAAACAGCACGCACAACAGTATCAGCAAGAAAGAACCCTAGCTAGCTTAGCATACCTTTACTAATGTAGAAGTAAACGCCTAAACATTCAAATCAAGACATGGAGTCCATACCTTGTTGGAGGGATGAGTGAACTCGCGCATACGCCAGGGTGTGATGTTTCTTTTCTTTTGGTGACCATTATCAAAGGTAAAGTACCTCATGACATACTGCACACCGTCACTACCTTGAATCGTCTTCTTCTTGCTGGTTTCGTGCCAGCGCCCTTTTGGTGTTTTTCTGTGTACTCTTTGGCTGCTACTGTTAGTACAAAAGAAGAAACATTCATCATCGTTAGACTCTCCGTCCGATAATTCTGCATAGAAAGAAAAGGAAGAGGCTCAATTTAGCAATAAATAAAGATAGAAGACATGATCAAGTTTCAAAATCAAAGGAAGAAGAAGAAATTGGTGAGTACGGTACCGTTATACTTGGTAATCAGATCCCAAGGCTCAGCCTCATAGTGATTGTGCTCCGGGATCAAGCAGTGTTGTTCGGAAAGGTTGATAAGCTTCCGTTTGAAATGGTGATTGATTAGATCTCCATCAGTGGGACTGAATTTGTAGCCCACCGGAACTGAGATCTTCCCGCTTCTTCTTGCCGCCGTCGCGAGTACATGCGCATATGCACAGAAGAGCAAGAATGAGTGAAGAAGAGGCTGAGCTGGATCGATCATTGTCACGGTTTGGATGTTGAGGAGTGAGTGACAGTGTGCGTTTACACCAGTAAGTGAGACGCAGACATTTTATACAAAGAAAGATTCAAAAAATAATTAATTGGTAAACGCGTTTCAAAAAAATAAAGACTCCATTTTCTTTCCATCGTCCAATCCTTTTTCCTTCTCTTTTCTTCCCCCTTCCTCAGCAAGGTGGTACCTTTCCAATGAAGCTAATTTTCATTTATTCTACAACTTTCTCTCATTTGCTATCTATTTATTTGGAGCGAAATGGTCATTTTTTAATACTATAACGTTTGTGTGCATTTAGCTAGTACTATAAGAGTATTGTAAAGATTAAAGAAAAACAAATTAGATAAGCACTTTAGTTATCGGATTTTTTTACATAAATAGTAACATTATGAAAACCAAATACAAAATAATAGATATTAAAAAATAATTACTTATTTAACATGTGCTGCTATTGCAAATAACAATGCAAAATCATGTCGTTTGTTGCAAACAACAGGTTGCTAATGTCGTTAGCATTTAAACGAAAAAAAAAAAAAAAACATGTCTATTCTCGATAGCGGCAAGGCAGTATTACAATTGGGTAATAACAACCTCTGAATATGTAACGGTAGCGCGAGCAGATCTACTGATTACATTATGTTATTGCACGTTGTAGCGGCGCATACAACTATATTACCCGCATTCATCTGATCTCCTTCGCATTTGATCGAAATTCCTCTAAAATTATACTTCTACTAGTCAAGCAAATAGCTACACTGCACATTTAGGGTAACTGGAAAGGCTTGCATATATATATCTAGCCTCATCACAAATATATTAAATTGTTAACTTGCTAAAATATTTAAATTTTAAAGAATTTATGTAAAAAAATAGTAAAATAACTTTTTTAATAAAAAAAACTGAGATTACGTATTATGATCCATAAATCCAACCGTGACAAAAAAAATAAAGCATAAGAGACGTTCAAAAAATATCATGCAAGGTTGTCACATAGTGCCCACTTAGGCAGAAATATAGGTACAAATATTTCATGTACAAATCGTATCTGTACTTTCTACGATCAGCATTTGCTACTCGTCATGCCAGTCTAGAAAGAATTTTAAAAAGTATAACGTTGTTCAAGCTATGCTAGTCACCACAATGATGTTGCGTTGCCTCATATATGTTAGTCATCACACTTCCTCCTTACAACGGTGTTGCGCTGCCCCATATATACTAGTCACCACAACCTGCGCTGCCCCATATATACTAGTCACCACAACCGGTTTTGCGTTATCCTGGATATTGCAGTCACCAATGGTGACTCACCATAACGTAATGCGCTACCCAGAATCCATATATAGTAGTCATCACATTTTACACTCATCACATTTTACACATTTCAACGACATTTTACACATTTCAACGGTGTTGCGCTGCCTCAGGTATAGTAGTCACCACAACCGATATTGTGCTGTCTCATATATACTAATCACCACAACGATGCTGCGTTGTCCCGGCTGTTAGTTATCACATTTTATATCTTTTAACTGTGTTACGTTGTCACATGTATACTACCACATTTCTCCTTCGTTGTCGCATCATTATCTGGGGTACCCTCGCTGTACTATCCGATATAAACCAGAAGCTACCTTAAAAACTCAAAAGAAGACATACTTCTCATCCAAAATTGATATTTCCTTGTCTTTATACAAAACCTTCGAACACGTTCTACGAGAGTACTTCCAAACATTAAAAAATTATAAACGCTTAATTTTAGTGCATAGCACGTTCAAAATGTGCCACGCTAAAAAATAAAGTGTGTCTAAATATAGAGAGTCACAAAGAATGGTCATATATACATTTGAATAGTGTAAATAATTAAAATCTATTTTCAAAATATTTAATTTTCAAAATATTTTATATTTATTGTTAGAATAAGTTAGCAACATTTATTTCCCAAGTTAGATAAATCCTAGAATATACATGTCAGTACATATAACTTTTCATGTACACACACTACTGGGGTGAGAGCAATAAAGGGATTAAAAGCTCTTCAAAAATATTGGTTTCTTTTATAATCTCATACATTTGATTTAGAAAATGATCCTTTTAAAATTTTACCATGTATATTTTTCAAGAGTAATTCCTTAAAGTGTGAAAAAAAAGAGTGAAAAATCCATAGAAAGTTAACAACTGCCACATGCCAGTTAACGATTTGACATAAATTGAAAAGAGAATCATGTAATACATTGTCATGTGACAGTTGTTAACTTTTTATGGTTTTTTCACACTTTTTTTCACACTTTCTAGCAAAGCTCATTTTTCAAACAGATATGTTAGTAAAAGAGCCATATATGTACAAACCACTTTGAGATGATATATATGCTGGCGTGCCGGATCATACTGATGTCAGTCAAGTCAGTTATGCAATAATCTTCTTCTTCTTTTTAAATCTGAAGACAGACAGTAGTCACCCCTGCTTCTTCTTCTGTCAGTCGTTACAATAATCTTAAACACCAAGGAAACCAACAAGGAATAATACTCAGTTCATTCCATTTTTAGAAGTACTCCTCATCCTCATCAAGCGTCCAATATGGTAAAACTATGTTTTAAAGATTCATCTACCTACTGACCGACTGTTTCTCCTTAATTACAGTTGAGTGGTCCTTTCTCATACAGACTCACCATTAATACAGCAATAGTTGAATAAAAAGATAGGAAACACTATGAAAGGAACTTGTGAAACCAAAATCAAATAAGTTAGCAGATGACTAAAAGTAATGGATAAACAAAAACCTGCAACTAAGAACTCAGCAAGGAAGCTACTGACTGTAGCACATAGCTAATTCAATTTCTGACTGGAGTGAGTCTATCTAATAACAATTTATGGCAGGCACAGTGCAATTGCATAGCAAAGAGAAGACGAACCAATTAATTCAACAGCAACAATTATTATGGATGAAGATACTATGCAAACACAGAAGAAGCTGTTTTAATTATTACCATCATACGAATATGCTGATATATATGTATCCCTCCCAACTCTAATTAGTTGATCGAATAAGGAAAAATCTCAACTTTGAGTCCAGCTTCGAATACGATCCATGAAGATCTTGTCAATCATCACTTGAAATTCCACACCCGACCAGATGATGGTGTTGCGAGATAGATTTCAAGTAATATTGACAAGTGCTTCATAGCCCGAATTGGATTCCTTCTTCATCGCTTTCTTTCTGGTGTATCTTAGAAAAGATAAGATATTATACATTTCTCAACAGAGCATGCTCATCCATATATATACAGAGCCTCGCCGCCAAAGCAATAACAGAGTTAGGGTTTATCAGTCGTACCAAAAGGCCTGGTAACTTTTTAATCCACGTGAGGAGGGAGGGACCCACAAGACACCCTGAACTCTGAAGGCCTGAACGATCGGATTCGAAGAAAGTGAAACTTACCTTGATTTTTGCCAAAAAAAAAAAAAACCTATCTTGTTTTAAAAAAATATATAAGTCATTAAATAATTATCCAATTTATAACTGATATATATATCACTTTTTTTAGTACAGCTCCTATTCCACACCTATATTAATTATCAATCGCATCGTAAACTGGTTGCTAGCGGAAATTACACAATAACCTCTGGTTAAAAGGAATGAGGCGCTGAACCACCATACCATTTTTACATTTTTTATACAGTCTTTTAATATGTAATATAGATTAATTTAAGAAATATATTTCCACTGAAAGCGCAAATTGATAATACCTAAAGAATTATTTTACTGGATTAAATTAAATATAATGACATGTGTTTAAACTAAAAATTCTAATATTTAAAATTAAATTTAGAGCTTTTCATTTTAGATATTTATTACTGTGACATGTACATTGATGGATATACGCCCAATTTGAACCCGTTGACTTCCGAACCGTTACATTTTTATCGTCCCGTTAATGATTGTAAATCGAAACTTTTGGCCCAAGTATGTTACCCAGAAAAAGAAACGGTCCGAACCAGAAAAAACGCGCCAGCCCCGAACTTCCGAATTTTCCGACCCGGTCAAACCATGGTTTGACCGGGTGGGTGAACCCGGTCAAACCATGGTTTGACCGGGTGGGTGAACCCGGTCAAACCAAGGTTTGACCGGGTGGGAGCACCCGGTCAAACCTTGGTTTGACCGGGTGGAGACCCTCCCAATCTCTCGTAAGAGAGATTGGGAGGTGGCCCCCTCCCAATCTCTCAGTTGAGAGATTGGGAGGAGGGAGAGGCTCCCAGTCAAAAGTTTGACTGGGAGGGGGCCTCTCCCACCCGATCTCTCAGTTGAGAGATCGGGTCCTCCCACCCGATCTCTCAACTGAGAGATCGGGTCCCCCCACCCGATCTCTCTATTGAGAGATCGGGTGGAAGGGGAGAGGGAGGGGGGCTCCCAGTCAAACTTGGTTTGACTGGGAGACCCCCCTCACCCGGTCAAACTTGTTTGACCGGGCCCATTCACCCGATCCCAAGTCCTCGGGGTCGGATCCTCGACCCGACCCCGAGGGTTCCGACACCCGGTCCCTGCCCTTAGGGGTCGGATTTTTCATCCGCCCCAAGGGCCCCGGCACCATTTTGCGACTCCCATACTCGGTTTATTTCCGCCAACCTTCTCCGTACCCTAAGGTCTTAATTACATGTTTAAAGGATAATTAATTGTGTTTAAAGGTTAACGATGTCATTAAGCTACCTTAATGACACCGTTGCCTATAAATACCCCACCTCCACTATTCATTTGATCATCTTGGCAAGTGGCACAATTTTGCTCTGACATCTCTCTAGCTTTATCTCTCTAAAACCGTACTGACTTAGGCATCGGAGAGGGTTCATCAGGCACCACCCCCCCTCTGTGCCTGGTATTGCCCCTCTTGCAGGGTAGCAAGGAGAAGAGAGCCAAGGAAGCAGAAGAGCATAGAGCAGTAGGACAAGCCCCAGGGGTAAGAAGTACAAGCCTCAAGAGGTCAGAAGGAGAGAAGGAAAGGAGGTCAGAAGGAGAGAAGGAAAGGAGGTCAGAAGGAGAGAAGGAAAGGAGGTCAGAAGGAGAGAAGGAAAGGAGGTCAGAAGGAGAGAAGGAAAGGAGGTCAGAAGGAGAGAAGGAAAGGAGGTCAGAAGGAGAGAAGGAAAGGAGGTCAGAAGGAGAGAAGAGAAGGACATATATCAGAACGACTACCCCAAGGGAGCAGAAGGGCATGTATCAGAATGACTAGTCCTAGGAACAGTGAACCCGACATTTCATTAGTGGGAGATAAATTCTAGATTGACGACCCGTTGACCTAGACTTTATAACCTAACACTTGGCGCCGTCCGTGGGCTTCGAACAGAAAGCCTGGCAATAACAAGAGCGATGACGAACAACTTAGTATCTAGGCATCACCGCCCACCTGGGGGCAATAGGCGAGGGAGACAGCCTATACCTCCAGCAAGGCAGCCTAACCCAGAGAAACAGCCTGCACACCAGAGCCTCAGGTAGCCCCACAGGCACCCCAGCCTAACAAGCAGGGAGGAGGCTTCCACAGCTCCAACTCCATTGACTAGGAAGCCACAGGGACAGGGGGGCAACAAGAGTGCCATCCCAATACACCAGCATGAAGAAGAACAAGTCCCAGAAGAAGAACACCACTTGCACCCTCGAACAGGGCAGTGAGAAGAACAAAGGAGAGACAACCAAAGGCCACCCCCAGAGGGAAGGCAGCAGTCTGTGCCTCCAAGGCAGCAACAGACACAGCAGGATGCCAGGGCATACACACCTCTGGGGGCAGATAGACAGGCAAGACCTCCAAGGAGGCATGGATTCAACCAAGTACCCCAACAGGGACATATACCGCACTAAGGGAGGACATACATGCCAGACCAACACGGATATAGGAGTTCCAACATCCACCATGGCAATGTACACATACAGTCCGTATCACCACGGACATGACTAAGGGACATACCAAGGAAAGCTCAAAGGGAGGGACATAGTCCCAACAACACAACAAGGAAACCACCTACCCATGATACAGCACGACAGGTCCAAACCCCTTATGCATGACAACCCTTGGCACACGTCGTCCTAGGACAGGGGAGGAGTTGAAAAGACAAGGATTTGAACAGGGAACTAATAGAGTACCACACCACGTCAGCACATAGCTACTACAATGGGAAGTCTCATGGAGAGACATAGTAGAGTGAGATCGCACATAGCATACTTGAAGGATACACCTCCACCTAGTCCGCCTTGCAAGAATGCGACCTCATATTCTTCAAGTGGAAGGAATACACACAGACTAATGGAGGAAAACAGTTACATTACCAAGGAAGCAGGGGATATCAACACCCCACACTCATATCCTTCCCATATCCTCTTATTTAATTTAACTGCATAACAAGTCAACTCCCTAAAAGGAGTATATTTTGATACTTGATATCAACATGTTTTCCAAGAAAGACCATACCGGACGCCTTCGGGCTCCGTGGTATATATATACACAGGTGGACCACTAGAAGAATACGTAAAAGGCCATCACCAATCAAGAGATGCACAAGCAACAGATTCCTCAATCCCAAAGAACACCTATAAGGTCAAGTTTCTGGGAAGGATCACAAGATGGAAGGCTCACTTACAAAAATAAGTTGAGCACCCCCAACATCCTATAGAGGAACTACCATGAAGGTCACAAAAGATTACCCCCACCATAACCTTCCACTAAGCATCCTAGGGCCAAGTCCGTCAAAGGATCCCATCGGGCATTGGTATGCAAGGGGGGCACCAGTTACAACATGCCCTCCCCACAAGCGCCCATTAGCATAAGAGAGGGTAGCCGCGAACACATCCCTCCAAAAATGGAGGAAACCATATCACATGGGTAACGCCCACCATCAAAGGCAAACACCTCCCGCGGATCTTTATGATTTCACAAAGTAGCCAGGAGACACAACCACACTTAGAAAGCCCATCCAAGATAATGGAATACACTTCCATCAAAAACCCTCAAGGACACCAAGCCTAGCAAAGGAAGAACGGTGACACCATCATCAAGCTTTTAAAAAGGGATATAGAAAACATAGTATTTCCACACAATGATATGTTAGTCATAAGAGAGGGAGTCACCAACTTTGACATGAAGAGAACCATAGTACATGAAAGGAGTCCGTCAGACATCTCCCATGACCAACCATTGATGATACTAGAGAAGAGTCAGGCATACCTGATACCAAGGGACCCCCTACTAGTAAAGGTGGTCAGAACATCAACACACCCATTAGGGACACGGCACTGCAAACGAACCAGGAAAAGGATGGAACACATATCCTTACAAGTATCCTTACAAGTATCCTTGCATTTATCCTTGCAAAAATAAACTCCATAGATAAAGAAGTCATCTAATAGATGACTATGTCTCTGTTCTCAAAATATGATCCTAACCCGGAGATACTTGGCCTCCGTATCATATATGCAATGAATAACATGTTCATCAGAGACAGGTACACGAAAATTCAAGACAGCGCCATAAAGATTAAGGCGCATACCTTTACCAAGTACGACACATTGGAGTGTTCACAAACACTCCTTCGACATCTCACAAGAAAGGAAGGCAACCAAGGATACAAGTCCTAATAGAATAAACATCGGTAGAAAATCCTGTCATTGAAGCCATGCACCAAGAGAGAAACTCTAGAGATGCAAGATTAGCAAAAGAGATAGTGCAACAACTAGAGTATGAAAAGGAGATACATCTCTAAAGCCTTAGGGCAGGAAAATAGTTCTACAAGATCAACCAAAGAAGAGCTCTAAAGCTTGGGGAGTAAGGTTTCAAGATCGACCCTCGCACTAGACACACTTCCCGATCAACCACCTTGTCTGCAAATGATAAGACATTTGACCCTGGCATCCCATCAAGAGGAGAACCCCGATAAAAGGGACACTAGAAAAATATCCCGCCTCTAAGGCCATACGCCGAATACATGATGAATGAAGGTTATGACAAAACAAAAAAGGAGGGACTTGTCAGCTCAACACACCTCAAACACGTATACGTACGCAATACAAATGCAGTCTCTAATGAAGCTATCCAACAAGGAATAGCCAATACGAGGGCAAACCCATGGAAAATCAGGGAACATCACCTGCAAACCTAGAGGAAGACATCCTTTTTAAGTTCAAGTCCTAATGCAAAGGAAGACTATAATCAACATTCAAGGTGGGAGGAGCATGACCAATGTGACACCCCCTAAAGGCATTGAAGAATACTCCAATGTGAAGGAAAAGGCAAACCACACTAAGTGCCACAACACTCCAAGAAGATTATCACAGCCCGGTCAGACCTCCCCATGCACAAGCAAAGAGCATGGATTAGATTAACTAGTCTGAAACACACCTATGAGATTAACAACTCAAGACGCCATTCTATGAGAGAGCTGAACCTAAAGCACAAGGAAGGGGGGGAAAGAATTTACAAGCATCCCTAGGATACAAACATTGCCACATCCTAGTTATCAAGAGAATGAAATCCACCCCCACCCACCCAAAGCAAAAGCTCTTCCACACAGCCTCCAAAGACACATCCGACAAAGGCATCATCCAAACCATGCCTATGACTGAAACAAGCAAGCATGAGAAAGAGTAAATCCTACAAGGGACACTCATCGCATTCAAAGAAGCAGACAAGGGAGCCCCGAGCATAAGGGGTACCCAACCAAGAAAATGAACGAGGGGCCTTCAACGGCCAAATATGAAAGGCGGTGTGACCACCAAGCAACTTGGGGGGCACCGAACGAATAAGTGCTTGGTAGTCCACCTAAGTGTAAAAGAAGAGATTAGAGGCAGAAGATCACAAGAACATGCAATACCACTTTTCCTAGAAGAGGTCACATAAGAGGAAAACATCCTCAACTCCCTATACGAACTCGTCCTAAGTTGGAAACACACAAACATCGCCCTCGAAAGGTGATCTCCCACATTGAAGAAAAAGCGTGGTAACAGGCAATATCGTAGAAGGAGAAGTCAAGTAAAGACTCGAAAAGCATACAAAAAATGCACCATACATGAGAAAGGACACAAGATAAGGTAATATTATGAGCCCTCCGGGAGCCTATCCCGCGAACAGATTCGACGCCCCCAAGAGCGTATCTTGAGAGTAGTTTTTATACTACGATCTTCGACGCCCCCAAGAGCGTATCTTGAGAGTAGTGTTCATACTACGACCTTCGACGCCCCCAAGAGCATATCTTGAGAGTAGTGTTCATACTACGACCTTCGACGCCCCCAAGAGCGTATCTTGAGAGTAGTTTATACACTACGACCTTCGACGCACCAAGAGCGTATCTTGAGAGTGGTTTCCAAAAACTACGAATTTCGACGCCCCCAAGAGCGTATCTTGAGAGTAGTGTTCATACTACGACCTTCGACGCCCCCAAGAGCGTATCTTGAGAGTAGTTTATACACTACGACCTTCGACGCACCAAGAGCGTATCTTGAGAGTGGTTTCCAAAAACTACGAATTTCGACGCCCCCAGGAGCGTATCTTGAGGTAGATTTGCAACCTACCAGATTCGACGCCCCCAAGAGCGTATCTTGAGGTAGAAAAAACACTACCAGTTCGACGCCCCCAAGAGCGTATCTTGAGGTAGATTTCAAACTACCAGTTCGACGCCCACCAGGAGCGTATCTTTGGTCTAACCTGTGCCCTCCGGGAGCCTATCCTGTGAAACGTTAAGTGCCGTCCGAGAGCCTGTCTCGTGAACAGTTTGACACCCGTCAAGAAGGTATCGGTGGACTAACCTGTGCCCTCCGGGAGCCTATCCTGTGAAACGTTAAGTGCCGTCCGAGAGCCTGTCTCGTGAACAGATTTGACACCCGTCAAGAAGGTATCGGTGGACTAACCTGTGCCCTCCGGGAGCCTATCCTGTGAAACGTTAAGTGCCGTCCGAGAGCCTGTCTCGTGAACAGATTTCGACGCCCACCAAGAGCGTATCTTTGGTCTAACAGTACAACGTATACCGTGTAAGGGGTATCAGAAGAGATCATCACACCATGCTTAGAAGGATACCATGTTTAAGAGGGTACCATGTTTAGAAGGGTACCATGCTTAGAAGGATACCATGCTCGGAAGGGTAACATGAGAAAGAAATTTCTAAGTAAAGTAATGTGAAGAACAAGTAATGTTTTTTCTTGATGAGATAGCAGGTATGATGTGAAGGAAAGCACAAAAGAAAGAAAAAGAAAGGAAAGCATATTCAAAGGAGAAGTCCATGACCAAAGGATCATATACAGAAGCACAAGAGGTTATCATGAAAAGTAACAAGTTATACTACCACCCATATCACAAGTCAAGAGAAGTATCTCAAAGGAACCCAACACCACCAAGAAGGATAGCAAAGACATGAAATCCGAAGGTCAAAGCTCTCAAAATAAGCTCGGCCCATCAAGAAGAGAATTGCCTTACAAGTCACACAAATCAACCTCCGACAAATATTATTGTCATACATGTCGCCCTCGCGTGACCTATGCTCGTATCAGACTTGAACATCGTCAAGCACAACTCCATACATCGTGATGTGGCTATCATGTCCACATACACTGAAGTGGCTATCATGTCCACATACCTTGAGGTGGCTATCATGTCCACATACACTGAAGAGGCTATCATGTCCACATACCTTGAGGTGGCTATCATGTCCACATACACTGAAGTGGCTATCATGTCCACATACCTTGAGGTGGCTATCACGTCCACATACCCTGAAGTGGCTATCATGTCCGCACACTACAAAAGGGCTATCACTCCCACACATCAGGAAGTGGCTATCATGTCCACATACCTCGAAGTGATTATCATGGCAGCACATCATAAAACATCTGTCAAAGACATGCATTGTAAAGACACCATCCCGACCACGAACATCAAAAGGCTACGCCTAGCCTTAGGAGGAGGTTCAAGAAAAAGGAAAAACAACACCCTTCGTACGCTCATCAAAGGTAGGCACTTATATTTCAAACCACTGGGTGATACCAGGAAGGAGACGTCCTTATTATGAAGACAACCTCCATATCTCACGAAATCAATCATGAAGCAAAGAATCACGACAAGCACTATTGAGGACATATAACAAAACGATCCCCACAACTACGACACTAGTAGAGGCTAATTCAAGAGCAGTCTCCACCAAACTCCAAAGCAAGAATTTGCCATCTTAATCAGAGCCATGGCAAGAGAGGGGAACCTCAGTGTAAGATGATGATCACACCCGTCACCAAAAGAAAAATCTTCAACGCAGGGGTTAATAACATAACCCATAGGAAAGCCAAAGACACCTTCGAAAGTCGTCAAATCTACATACAGACGAAATGAACCTGAGTCTCGGTCCCTCGGCTGGGGGGCAGAGGATAAAGAAGAGACACCAAGACCTATGATCACCCCATCGCCAGCCACAGGTTGTTTCCTTTTGTCTAGCAAAGAGGTCGCCTCTTCAACCACTACCTCCTTACCATGGGAGGGAGTCAGCAAGGGGGCACTTGAAGGAGAGCCTCTCGCGGTTTCTTTCTCCTCGGCAGCCGAGGGCCCGACCTCAGAGTAAGGTTTCCGCGCCTTGGATTTAGATTGACTTGAACTCTCACCCACCACAAGAACCATTCGGTAACCAAGGAAGAACGCTCTAACAACAAAAAGGAAGCAGCATGAGAACAATCATAAGTATATCACAAAGAAAAAAGAAGGGAAAGAGAACGTACTGGAAGCATTAGCAGTCACCCCTGACTTAGAAAATTTCTTGGTCTGATAAGCAGAACTAGAGGGTCCTTCCCTCTCATCTGATTCAACGGTCTCCCTGTCTGAAGAAGAAAGCTTCCCAAAAGTGAGTCATCTATACGAGCAACCAACGCAAAGATCGACCCTTACTCAGGGAGGGGCGAGATACGCCTACTACGGGGGCAACCTTAACACCAAGGGAAGAGGGCGAACTTTTAGTTTCCCCAAATGGAGGAACGCTCCAGCACATCCGAAGGAAGGGTCAACCCTTAACACATGTCAATAGACCCCTTCGCTCGCGGCGGTAAGAAGAAAGCTTGTAAGCTTTTTCACCCTCACTTTTATGGGGAACAAATTGCAGGGTAAAGGTCAAGAGCTATACACACGCTCCAACGAATGAAGGAAAAATGATACACATGCCGAAGGTCGAGGTTAATGGACAATACTCACGCTAGTACGAGGGAGGCGGAACGTTGTGTCCCATTGAGTGGCAAAGTTCCCACCCTCGAGTAAAGGAGAGGTCTATGCTCTCACCTTTGCATTTATGCTCATATTCATGATTAACATCTACAGGTACATCAATGTCATCACTCATGCTCATACTCACAACCCGCCCATCCATACATACATGTTCATGCTTGCACTCATATGCATGCCCACATACACACTCCCATGTGTTCAAACATTTAGACGTCCATGCACATGGCCGCCATATATTCATGCATACATTCATGACTACAATTGCAGCATGTCTCCACTCACTCCCATCCTTATGTTCCTACTTGCATGTATGCTGGTACACATCCTCATGTTCATGATTTGTCCATGTTCACTCCTAGTTAACATCCTAGGTGTATTTTCCAGTATCCCATACTTAGAAAAATTTCGGACCAAAATTGAAATTTTTCTTCACTTAGACTTATCCCGGCATGAAATTGAAGCATAAGTCACTTAGTTGCATTCATATTGCATTCCTATGTGAACATGTATTCTTTGAGTATACGCCTGCGGCAAAGATAGGTTTATTATTCCCACCTCAGACGGACACGTGCCTAGGCACACGTCCGTACTACTCTGACGTTTACAATTCCTCTATCTCATAAGACAGGGGGCAGAGTCAGAGGCACGCATCCATGGGTAAGCAAGCATTCAGACAAAGAAGGTAAAACCCCGGTTTCAAATTGCGCGTGTCATACCATCCTAAAATAGAGTCAATCAAGGGTTAGGCCATTGGTTGACTCGGGGGCATGTGATGGATATACGCCCAATTTGAACCCGTTGACTTCCGAACCGTTACATTTTTATCGTCCCGTTAATGATTGTAAATCGAAACTTTTGGCCCAAGTATGTTACCCAGAAAAAGAAACGGTCCGAACCAGAAAAAACGCGCCAGCCCCGAACTTCCGAATTTTCCGACCCGGTCAAACCATGGTTTGACCGGGTGGGTGAACCCGGTCAAACCATGGTTTGACCGGGTGGGTGAACCCGGTCAAACCAAGGTTTGACCGGGTGGGAGCACCCGGTCAAACCTTGGTTTGACCGGGTGGAGACCCTCCCAATCTCTCGTAAGAGAGATTGGGAGGTGGCCCCCTCCCAATCTCTCAGTTGAGAGATTGGGAGGAGGGAGAGGCTCCCAGTCAAAAGTTTGACTGGGAGGGGGCCTCTCCCACCCGATCTCTCAGTTGAGAGATCGGGTCCTCCCACCCGATCTCTCAACTGAGAGATCGGGTCCCCCCACCCGATCTCTCTATTGAGAGATCGGGTGGAAGGGGAGAGGGAGGGGGGCTCCCAGTCAAACTTGGTTTGACTGGGAGACCCCCCTCACCCGGTCAAACTTGTTTGACCGGGCCCATTCACCCGATCCCAAGTCCTCGGGGTCGGATCCTCGACCCGACCCCGAGGGTTCCGACACCCGGTCCCTGCCCTTAGGGGTCGGATTTTTCATCCGCCCCAAGGGCCCCGGCACCATTTTGCGACTCCCATACTCGGTTTATTTCCGCCAACCTTCTCCGTACCCTAAGGTCTTAATTACATGTTTAAAGGATAATTAATTGTGTTTAAAGGTTAACGATGTCATTAAGCTACCTTAATGACACCGTTGCCTATAAATACCCCACCTCCACTATTCATTTGATCATCTTGGCAAGTGGCACAATTTTGCTCTGACATCTCTCTAGCTTTATCTCTCTAAAACCGTACTGACTTAGGCATCGGAGAGGGTTCATCAGGCACCACCCCCCCTCTGTGCCTGGTATTGCCCCTCTTGCAGGGTAGCAAGGAGAAGAGAGCCAAGGAAGCAGAAGAGCATAGAGCAGTAGGACAAGCCCCAGGGGTAAGAAGTACAAGCCTCAAGAGGTCAGAAGGAGAGAAGGAAAGGAGGTCAGAAGGAGAGAAGGAAAGGAGGTCAGAAGGAGAGAAGGAAAGGAGGTCAGAAGGAGAGAAGGAAAGGAGGTCAGAAGGAGAGAAGGAAAGGAGGTCAGAAGGAGAGAAGGAAAGGAGGTCAGAAGGAGAGAAGGAAAGGAGGTCAGAAGGAGAGAAGAGAAGGACATATATCAGAACGACTACCCCAAGGGAGCAGAAGGGCATGTATCAGAATGACTAGTCCTAGGAACAGTGAACCCGACATTTCATTAGTGGGAGATAAATTCTAGATTGACGACCCGTTGACCTAGACTTTATAACCTAACATACATAACAGCTAATTATGAGCTTTAAAAATGCATAAGAAAATTTCACATTACATAATATTGTGTAATTTAAATATGTAAAAGATAATGTTTTTATTTTCTTTAATTTAATATAAAATATTATTTACTCTTGAATATTTTAAGAATAATAATAATTTTTTTTTTACAAACATTGATTTATAAACAATTTTTTCAAGTAAAAAGTGATGACCTTTAGAATAATAACATATGAAATCGCATATTTCTAATTTCCGCATACAATTGTAACAAGTTAATAAAACTAAGATGCATCACATGTTTTTTTTAATATGTTCATTTTTAAAAAGAATGAATGTTTTTTTTTGCGAAAAGTAATTTAATAATATTATAATAATTATAAATTTTTCTTATTAGTAAATTCTCACGTAATGTGAGGCTGAATATTAGTTAGAGCATCAATAACCATGATTAGTTAATTTAAAGTTACTGACTACGAGTAATTTTGTGCCTTTTGCTATTATTTAAAAAAAATATATAAAAAATTCCCGACGAATTTTGACCCGAAAAGGAAAAACTTCCTGACGAGTTTTTCTTTCTTTTGGCCACAACTTCGGGAAGATGTGTCTTTGGTGGGGTCGGCCGTGACCTCTGTCCAATCCAAAGCACCAAACAGAATAACTTCCTAACGAGTTTTGGCAGCAAAATAAATAAAAAGAATAAAACTTGCTGACGAGGAACGGCTATCGTTCAACTTTTCTTTTCCTATCTTTCCATTATTTTAATAGAAGATAGAGCTATCTAGAATCTAGATAACAATTTTTTTTGCCATGATCTAGATAACAATGTATTATTATTCAATATTTATTCAAATAAAAACTTACCTATTATTTGTGTTTTGTGTGAAATTTTATCTTTTATATATATACATAAATTTTATAATTAATTTATTTTTTATTTTTATCGGAAAGGGACAACTAATTCGTTATTCACATCTATTTAAAAAAAAAACGTATGGGCAACATTTTGAGCTTGTCTAATATTAATAGAAGAAGATAATGGATTAAGATGAGCAGCTTATTTATTTATGCCTATGGTCACTTGACGGACGGACCTGCATAATTTTATATACAAATGGTGGTGTTGATCAACTTGCTAACATGTTGTTAGTACCACTAGTCATTATGACACAAATTCAACAACATGGAATATTATTAACTACTGCTTGCTGCCTCCCATACATATACATACACTAAAAACATACAAACAAAACGTCCACTGCACAGTACAGCACACCATTCTAACACTACAGTGATAATTCAAGAACTTGAAGAGGAAAATAGTCTTTATCTTATACAACACGGCTGCTATCAAAGATAAAAAGAGTCTTGTTATCTTTCGAGGTAGTAATTAAGTAGCGGTGCGATTCTTCAGTATCCCCAGTTGATGTGCCATTTCAACATCAAACAACTGCAATACAAGAATCACTCTTCACTTCCCTACTCAACTCCAAAACTAGCCAGGCACTAGCTAGCTAAGTAGGAAGGAAGCAAGCAAGGGTATTACTTGCTCAGAATGAGTCGGTCATCATCGGATCCACACAACAATGAGCTGATCTGATCTGATCTGAGCTGAGCCGTGTCTTCCCGATGTTGTCCAGAAGATACAACACAATAAGGTTGCAATCACAGAGTCTCCTGGTGGTACCATTCATTGATTCTTCAGTATCCCCAGTCGATGTCCGATTTCAACATCAAATAACCAGAATACAAGAATCTCTCTTCCCTACCTACTCAATTCCTTTAGTAGATAGTAAGATGGGCATTTCTTCATTTCCATTCATCATCAGATCCACACAACTATGAGCTGAGTCTT
The DNA here is from genome assembly GCA_036873135.1 of Clarkia xantiana subsp. parviflora. Taxonomy (NCBI): domain Eukaryota; kingdom Viridiplantae; phylum Streptophyta; class Magnoliopsida; order Myrtales; family Onagraceae; genus Clarkia; species Clarkia xantiana. Next base: position 11,477,644 of record JAPTYO010000004.1, read on the forward strand.
CTGATGTTGTCCAGAAGTTAATAAAACACCATCCATAATTCTTCATCATACCAGTTTGATGAAGAACCAACTGTACATCAATTATGATCAACACCCATAATTGATTGTGGTTGCTGCAGTGACTTGGACCTGAAGCTTGCTACAGACCAAGCACTACATATAGAATTGCTGTGATGAAAACAAAGATCATCACCACAGTAAGTTTGTCCAACATGCTGACGTATATTTATATATATATAATGGTAGTATAGATGTCCTGACTGTGATTCTTCATGGCACCTCATTTTGAGTATCCCAACTATAGAACCACTCTTGGCCAGAACATCCATTATATGAATGGAGGGGAATAGCTTTCAGTAAATTCCCACAGATATTGATGAAATGTATCAGAATACCACTCCTTAGGCAAGGTAGGCTTATCCATTTGCTGAGGGGTAGTGTTGCTGCATGGGTTGCAGGGTTGAGTCGGAGATTGCGGTAGAGTAAAAAGTCCAGGTAAGGCCTGAAAAAGGAGCATAAATTTCAAACCATCTATGTGTGACTAAAAAGAAACAGAACAAACAATTTGTAGATTCTCTCACCTGTTGTTGAACTGGCTGTGTTGCTACATGGTTTTCATTACCAGTTGGTTCATAGGTACTATAATTTGAAGGAGACAGACTAACAGTGTACTCATTGCTATGTCCTTCAATGTTTGTACCATTTGTATTAGGGATGTCGTCAAGTGATATCCCATTTGATCGAGAGGTTTGAATTTCCTGATGAACAAAGATGAAGAGTGGACATTAGTTCCCAGCTAATGGAAATAAAATATCTTCCATGCAAATAAATTATAACCAATTAAACCATCTCAAATGGCATAAAGTTTACTAGATATCTCAAAATATTAAAACATATGCAACAATTATGGACTAACACAACAAGAAAGGTTGCATCTCACCTCTGAATTTACTTCTTCAGATCCATAGCTAGTAAGCATATTATTCCCTTGAGGGGAAAACATGCTGCTATTGAATAGACTATTATTCGTAGAAGAGAAGTTTCTCTCCCAGTCCATCTCTGCCTGTTGAAGGGAATATCCGAAGTTGCTAGCAGCTAACTCAAAATTTTGAGAGTCATTAACTGAAATTCGTGATTTCTTCATTCTTGGTTGTTGTGATGCCTGACAACAAAGAAAGCATTAGTTTTCTACAATAGATAGATAGTAAAGGATCGTAACACTGCATTTGAAATTAAAGACATCGTCCCCACCTCTAAGCTTGTTCCTTCTCCTTCAGCCATGCGAGGACGCTTACAATAAGGAACATCACTAGTATTTCGAGTAACATTATGAGAATATAACTCATTCTTGTTATACTCGTCATTGGGGATACTTTGAGCAAGAGGTGATCCCTCTTCAGTATTCGTTAGCGATTGTTGGTGAGGAGAAATCATACCATCCTTCATCAGATTGGGATCTGATAACTGAACATGCAGTCGAGGATAGCTGAAATCCAAGAATTGACCAGCAGATACACTTTGAGATGCAGATTGGGATCTCTCATGTGTATGAGTTGGTTGTTGCTGGTGAGGAGCAATCACACCATCCTTCATCAGATTTTGATTGTTGAAATCCAAAAACTGATCAGCAAATGCATTTTGAGAGGAAAGGCATCTCTCATCAGCATGAGTCGACTGTTGCTCATGAGGTGAAATCACACCATAATTCATCGTATTGACATCTGATAACTGAGTTTCATCAAATTGGGTTGGTAGCCATTGAGGAGAAACCGAGTTATTATTCGCCAAATTAGCAGAGGTTGGTGTTTGAACCTCCCTAACCATGTCTGCATACGGCTGGAAAACAGAAAACAAACTACATCAATTCATGTTATATAGCAGCAAAATCAAAACTCTATTCACGCCAAACAAATAAATTCATTCTCACCTCTGGAGTTTGGTATCCAGAAGAAATGGGGATACTAGTACCAGGTTCGGGTGTAACAGAAGTAAGGCCATCCTTTTGGCCATTCTTTTTCTTCTTTTGGCCATCTACATCCTTGAATATTTTACAGAGAGCTAATTCCTGGTCCAACAAAGCAGCACGCACTAATAGTATCAGCAAGAAAGAACCCTACCTAACTTACTAATCTAGAAAGAAGCCCATAAACATTCAAATCAAGACATGGATGGAGTCAATACCTTGTTGTAGGGATGAGTGAACTCCCGCATACGCCAGGGGGTGATGTCTCTTTTCAGGCGGTGACCATTGTAAAAGGTAAAATACCTCATGACATAAGCCACCCCGTCACTGCCTTGAATAGTCTTCTTCTCACTGGTTTCATGCCAGTGTCCTTTCGGTGTTCTCCTATTTACTCGTTTGCTGCTGCTATTGCTACTGTTAGTAGAAAAGAAGAAACATTCATCAATGTTTGACTCTCCGACCGATAATTCTGCACAGAAAGAAAAGGAAGATGCTCAATTTAGCAATAAATAAAGAGGGGAGACATGATCGAGTTTCAAAATCGAAGGAAGAAGGAGAAATTGGAGTGTACGGTACCGTTGTACTTGGTAATCAGATCCCAAGGCTCAGCCTCGTAGTGATTGTGCTCCGGGATCAAGCAGTGTTGTTCCGGAAAGTTGATTAGCTTCCGTTTCAAGTGATGATCGACAAGATCTCCATCAGTGGGACTGAATTTATAGCCCACCGGAACTGAGATCTTCTTTCTTCTTGCCGCCGGCGCTACTCTGTGCGCCACTGCACAGTAGAGCAGGAGGAGAAGAAGAAGAAGCTGAGGCTGACCTGGATTCTCTGTTGTCATATGGTTTGGATGTGGAGTAGCGAGAGTGTGCGTTTACACTAGTAAGTCACGCAAAGACATTTTATACTTCCATTCAAATTTTTTTTTTTTTTTTTGTAAACGCGTTTCAATTTATTTAACCACAAATATTGACTCTATTTGACGGAGAAATAAACAAACAAATACTATCATAAATATATATTAAAAAAATTGACTCCATTTTCAAATGTCCTTTTTTTCTTCCCTTCCTCAACAAGGTGGTACCTTTGGAAGGAAGCTAGCTTTCTGTTATTCTAGAACTTTCTCTATCTATTTAATTCGTTTGCCGAGATTTAAAACATCAGATTATATGCACTTGTATTAATTAATTATTATGTTTAGTCTTCGATGAGTTAGTTGGTCAATGTCTTTTTGAAATGTAAAAGGTAAATAAGTAATATTTAAAAAATTCAGTAAAATGAAATAAGTTTATTTTATTTTAATTTTTAAACGATGAATTAGAAGATAGTAGTGAATCAATGAATTAGATTTGAAGAAAGAAAAATAAAACATTTCCACCAAGTATTTCAATATGTGCAATCAAATACTGTAAAATTAATTTAAATTAAACTCATATTTATTTTAACAAAACATAAAAATGGTAAAATAACATAAAAATTATGTTAATGTTTAGATAAAATTTAAAGATGTGAAAAAAATACACTTTATTATACTAAGAGACTAAGGTTAAGAACCTAATCACAATCTCAAGTTTGCACCATGCTCGGTTAAGAACCTAATCACAGTCTTATGTTTTCACCATGTTGTTTTTAGGCGTCTCGGATTTAAATTGTTGTCAATTAGTTTTCTAGATCTCGTTTTTGTTACTTTTTTATTTTCCGTCCATTTTTTAATGTTAAATTTGACAGATTTTGATATGAATTTTCCTCAATTCCTATATATTTATGCAAATTAAATTAAATTCAACACCTCTACTGCACAAGTTATTCAATTTTATTATACATATACACAATAATTGTTATAAGTTAAAAAAAAAAGCTGAAATGTCACTTAATTATTTTCTCTTCTTATTGAGTTTTATTAAGTCACTGGACCAAACTCCGTCAAACTGACCATAAAAAAACTAAAATAACTAAAATGGAAGTTTAATACAATTTAAATATGAGACACCTAAAATTAATATAGTGCAAACTTAAAACTGTGATTAGATTCTTAACCCATATACTAATATAATATAATCTATTGAAAATCATGGAAATAACAAAATCATTAGCACGTCTGAGTTGAATCCAGCAGTAGCTAGCTACATTGCAATACAATACAGAAGAGACCCTCCAATCCATATACATATGTATATGTATAGATTTTAGATATATAATAAGGAAGCAAAAGCTTCTGAAAAATATGCAGACCTCCCACTTCCTTCCACCAACTAACTTCTTAACAGAATAGTTGGCAAAAAAATTCCTCACTTAGTTTCCCTCTTATTTCAAACCTGTGCTGGAGTTTTCATCCAACTTCCCATCCACAGCATCACTAGGAAGATCCAGCCCTGGTGGTATTTTCCCGGGATAATTAGTCGTCCCCGTATTTGAACTGTCCATGCTGCTGCTGCTGGACACAATCAATACAACAATCAATTACAGGCCAGTGGCTATAGAGTGGGAGAATGAATTAGGATCATAAAACAACCTTCTATCAACAATGACCATGGATCGAAGTTCACAATTTGCAAACCTGCAATATCATAAAAAGTATCTTTGTTTACGAGACTACTGAGAAGCAAAAACAGCGAAACTAGGAATTTATTAATGGTTAAGAACCTAAAAGCAGTCCCAGGTTTCACCCATGCTGAAATTTGGTGTCTTAGGATTAAAATGCTAATATGGACAGTCCCAGGTTTCACTTACTGATGACAGATTTCTTTCTTAACCAACGGACTGCAGTCATTGCCAAAGGAGCTAAGTGCTTGAAACAGGAAACCTCGGTGTGTAACAATTGCAATCTCCTTCTCTTCACGAGTCCACAACCTGTACATTATCGATTGTTTTATTTCTCAATCAATGTGAGTTTAGGTAGGCAATTTGGCTAATACATAGTACTAACCAGTTGAAGAAACTCAGTCCTCGAGCTATAAGGTCTTCTTTGGTTTCTCTAACATCAGCTTTCCAAAGCTCGTCTTCATCACTCTCAACCTGTACGGATATGGAGTATGATGAGCACAGTAGATCTGACATATCGAAGCTAAAAGGAATATTAAGATACTTGCCAATGAGAAATCAACAGCAGGAAAGAGAAACTGATATTCGCTGATACTTCTTCTCTTATCACAAGGATGAACACCCTGCAACCATACACAGATACAAAAGGAAACCAAATGCCAAATATGAGGATGAATAAACAAACAACCACTTTTTTTTCATTTTCCAAACTAAGTGATTCTCAAACTGAAACCAGCCACTTTGTATTAATGGCAAATTAACTCCTTATCTTACTCCTCTTGACACAGGTGATTGTCCTGCCATATGAGAGTTATATTGGGAGGCCAATAAATGGTTATAAAGAATACCACCTATACTACCTTTTTTTCTTCTTTAAACTACATACCAGATGCTCCCGACAAAGTTCCAAAGCAACAATTGGTGGAGAGTTCAGACTTGAAATTGCATCCCGGTCACTGTTTCCTGCATTTGCCACCATCAGTGGTACTACACCCGTGTTGTTAGTATAGTCTCCACCACCAAACACTCCAACAGCTGTTTGCAAAGTCCTATAATTCCAAAGAAAAGATCATGTAAAGTTAAAATTGAGTGTCCAATTCATACAAAAAGGATATTCAAGAACTCACATAAGCTCCACAAGTCATATCATAAATGATTCATATTTCAGCTTCAGTACACATCAGCCTAGTTAACTGAAAGTTTGCAGGGATCAATAATAATCCTCTAAGAATAAGGGATTTTAATTGATTTTTTTTTTTGGCCATTAAAGGGATTTTAATTGATTAGTCTAACAAAAATTACAGTTTTTATCCTGGGAACAGCATTCTACAAGATTTCAGTATTCCAAGCATGCAATTTCTTAATTACTAGCATAAGAGGATAAGAGTAACTATAATAATGGATAGTACGATGAAATAGTGAAAATGGGCTATCAACATGTGATCGATCAGAAACCTCTTACAGGTGTTTACAGAAATACCTTTTGTCATTTACCATAAATATCATAACTGAGGCCTACACTAGCACCGAGAAATAGTCCTAATTATATAATAGTTGTACAAAGCCACGGATTAATAATGCCTATAGATCGTGGTATCTATTTACTTATTTAGTAATACAACCACGCAAGTTCAAATGGGGGAAGTTTGTAACATATACGTGTAATCTAAGAAGCAAATGGAGCGTGTCATTATTACCTTAACATAGGAGATGAAATGACGAGATCAATTTTCTTGAAAAGCCCACATGAATGGACATGCTTCCTTAGGCTATCAACCTACAATAATGAACAGAATTCGGAGACCTCAGCAATAAACTTCCATCGAAAAACTTAAAAGCTATTAATAAAAGGTTTATTGTTAAAAAAGTCATTTGCTTAAGACAAATAAGGATCAAGAAAAGTCTGAAAATATCAGAAAAATAAAACTACCTGCTGCCATCCAAGTTGAGTCAGATGTGCATCAAAATATTCAGGACTCATGTACACTTTGTAGTTCTTGTCGCCTTCAACATTGTGAAGTCCTTGTCCGTGCCTCACCTGAATGTAGTGTTTCATAAGACCACAATGCCTTGGTTAGCAAGCAATATCCAATAAAGAAAGCAATATTGAATGTACTTCACACCAATTACTGTAAGCTTCATCTTCGTAACTCAAAATGAAGAACATAGAAAGAAAAAAAAAAAAAAAACTAAATTTGAGACCAACCAGGTGAATAGTTTTGCAACGGTGTAATGGGTACAAACTTGTACCTGAACTTCCATCCATCTCTGCACAATGACATCATGATTTAGGAAATGTATGAGAAAGAGAGAATTAAGCATACATTCCAGCTTTAATAAATACTAATCTACAAATTAGACCAAATTGGAAAATATCTATTGCCTCAAACCTGAAGAGCGATATCTATCTACGAGCAACAATTTAGATTAATCCACTAGAAATCTAGAGTAGTATGATTGCATATCACTGTGAAGATTATTAAGTAAAAAAAGAAAATACAAGACACTGCGATACCGCACTATGAGAGATCGAATCCACGATATTTGTAACTTTGAAATTTCTAAGGCATTGACTCGTGGTCCTTGTTGTAACATATCATCATAAAGACAATCCCATGAGTTTTAACTTCCACAGCAGGAGAGTGGGTAGAACATTAGGCTCCGTACTAGACACGAGTTTTTAGAGAGAAAGGAATTGTTATCATTCTTGATCTCCTTTCTTTTGTATGGAGGGAAAGAGAGCATCAGTCAAGTGAAATTACTATTTTGTAAAAAAAAAATTAATAAATCATAGAACTATTAGAAAGAAAAGTTTGGTAGAATTAAACGAATCCTCCACTCCACTCCAGTCCCTTTCTCTTCATGTAATGATTTGCTCTATCCAGACAAGGAGAATAATAATAACTATTAGCATCTCCTCTTTATTAATTGAATTACTTCTATCCAAAGAAGAACAAGACAATTCTCTCCTTCACTCTCCAGAGAAGAGCTCAAGTAATACTGAATATGACTGTGACACAGACACCCACAACTTAAGCTTTCTCGGAACGCAAACTTAAAGTAACTCCTCTTTTGGACATTAGATTAGATTAGACGAAAAGAAATGGAGATATGAACCGAATCATTTCAACCACAAATAAACCCAGATTCCACGCTCCAAATCTTTACGAGAATTACACACCTATGAGGAATCGGCTTAAAACTAGAAGCAGGGCACTGATGGATCTATAGCAGAGGAAACAATCAATCGTTTCAAGAAATGCAGAAAAAGGTTACAGAGGGAAAGAGAGATTACCAGGGAGAAGCAGGAGAGTTGCGGAGGAGATCTTGGAAATGGGAGTGTGAGTGACGATAGTGAGAAGACGTGGACAAGAGTGAGGTGGGTGATGTGAGGTGAGGGAACTTCTTTTAGGAAAGCAAAAAGCTGCCGTTTTCTTTTCAGCCTAGTCGACTGATTTTTTTTCCCGATTTTTTTTTTTTAATATCTTGAAAAGTTAAAGCATCCATATTGATATTACGCAGTATTACTTAAATATGCGATTAACATATTTTTTTATATATAAAATAAATAAAGATGTGCTACAATAGTTTTACATAAGATTTTTAAAAGTAGGACTTCCCTATTTTTACGTAATATATTTCTTAATTTTAAGGAATACACTATGTATTACGTAATCAATTTTTAATTATAAATTAATTTATTTTATAATTAATGTTAATATCTTATTGATGTTTGTTATAAAATTTAATAATAAAATATATTTAAGTAATACGATTGCAGAGCAAATATGAGCATCCACAGTGGTATTACGTAAAGAATAGGTAAACGTGAGTCCTACATGTTTATTTAAGTAAAGCAACAAAAACTATCTATAGTGGTTTTACATAGCATTCCTTAAAGATGGGACCCACACGTAAATTTATGTTTTTACATAAAGCATTCCTTAAATTTAAGTAATGCACTATGTATTACGTAATCTATTTTTTATTATAAATTAATTCATTTTATAATTAATGCTAATATCTTATTGGTGGTTGTTGGAAAATTTAATAATAAAATATATTTAAGGAATATGTTTAAGTAATACGATTGCAGAGAAAATATTTTTTACGTGTGTCTTAAATTTACGTATTACTTAAAGTGTACATAAATGTCTACGTGACAACTTTAAAGAATACAGTTTAGGTAAAACCATTATGGATGCTCTTACTTACGTGTGTCTTAACTTTACGTATTACTTAAAAAAAGTATACATAAATGTCTACGCGACAACTTTAAAGAATACAATTTAAGTAAAATTATTGTGGATGCTCGAGCATCCACAATGCATAACCCCAACTTCTATCCCACTTTATGCCACATAAGTGACACATAATCAATATATAATAAAATAAAAAAGTGTATTGAGGTTGTCTGTTACTACTTCAATGGTGTCTACCAACTTGGACCTACATATTCTTTTAAATAATAATAAAATTAACATTTTTTTCTATTATACTCTTTCACAATATTAATGATGGGATGTGAGAGAGTGAATCCCTCCTTGGAGGAATTGGACAAAAAAATTTGTCCATTTCCAATGCAAATGGACAACCCATCTTGCCACATGGAGGAGTTGTCCTTTATTTTTGTCTTGCATTGTGGATGCTCTAAGGGTGCCTAATTATTGTTCCACAAAAAATAAAGGGAATTTTTTTTTTTTCTAAATTGACATTTCTCAGAAACTAATAACAGAAATACCTCTGAATACTTTTTTAAACAAAAATACATCTTAAGGGTACCTAATTATTGTTCCACCAAAAATAAAGGGAGTTTTTATTTTTCCTAAATCGCCATTCCTCAGAAACTAATAATAGAAATACCCTCTGAATAATTTTTTTAAACAAAAATACATATGGACCTGATTTAGGATCAGATTTTTTCATCTTAAAACCAAAGTCGGAGTCGGGTCAGGTGATTAAGTCAGGATTAATTGCAAAACGGTTCCCAACAAGGTTAATACCAACTATATATTCCTAAAATCTCATTTTGTAGCCAGATAGTAACATAAAATTCATTCAAGTAATAATTTAAATACATTTTCTACTGTCTCCACAAAGCAAATATGAAATTTGAACAAATACATAAAGCCTAAAGTAAACCCTCTTCATCAAGATTATGCATTTGTTGATAGTAAGTTGTGTCTGATTTGCCCAAAGACTTGAATCATCTCTTGAGCATCGGGTAAGTTGTGACATATTACTGGAGACTCTTTGAAATTCTTCATCCAAGCCTGAAACCGAGGAAAGTTACTGTTGTTGTCATAATCAATCAGCTTCACTCCTGAGACCTCTTCAATCACACCAATCCAATGTGCAATTACCCCGAAAGCAAGGTCTACGATACCAATCTCGTCTCCTCCAAAATACTTGTTCCCTCCCTTCAATGCATCTTCATCTAACACTCTCAGCATCTCTAAGCTATCCTTTTTTGCTTTCTCCTGCACTTCTCCGGTGCTTCGAAATAGCATCCAAATGCACATGCTCTGTTCATATTTAGCGCATCAGGTGATCAAGTAAAGACATTTGATTGGTCATACATAATTTAAGTGTAAAGAAGTTCAGAGAAATGCAGCTGAATTGAAGAACAAGTTAAGTAGTAGTAGGAGTTCTTGGAGAAGAAGGCAGCTCAGTCGAGTTACTTGTGCAGCAAGTAGCAGTATTTAGTTGAGTTAAGTTATGTAATCTTAATCATGGTTAAAGGACAGATGTATTAGCAGTTTAAGTTTGAAGTGGTCAAGCTAATTTTCAGGATAGATACTTGGGAGTTGTTTAACAGTTTTCTTGGTGTATAAGTTGTATGGATTTGTTTGCTTTGTTTTTTATGTTAACTGAATGAGTTTCTAAGCTGCACAACTTCCTCTCGTCCTCTCCTCAATTTCGAAATTTACACACTTGATTTGCAGTACAAGTGTGATCAGAGATCCAATTTAGTTTACATTAAGTTTATTTAATTACTTACATGAGTTTCATATGTGTTCATTTTTGTACAACTTTGATGAAAAATTGGAAAATGGGTAATGCCATCCAGTTTCAAAACATAAAATGAAGAATATAATTAATACAAAAAATAAAAATGGGCAATCGTGATTTTAGAGTAAATATAAGGAGGTAATCCAATACTTTTTTCCTTATATGAAAAATTATATTACAATAGTCATTGAGTCGCATATCCACAGGAATTCATATAGAAAAGTTCTACCATCTACTACTTATATGTAAAAAAAAATCTTTTTCGTAAATCAAACTATCAAAGAAAATGTTATTTCTATTTTAATTATGATATTCAAAATTAGATAGCATATGTTATTGACTAGAACAACAAATTTATTTTTTTCTAAAATTTGGTACATTTAAAACTTATAATTGCGGGAGGAGCCACATCTAAATCTAAAATAATACATTTATGGCAAAAACTTTAAAATTGAACTTAAACGTTAAACTTAATATGTACATCATGTGTCATCCTTTAATATAATCCAACAAAATTATAATTGTTTGGATAAATATAAGGGTTGAGAACATATAAACTGTTGTCCGAAGTTTGCCTTATGTGTTGGTGTCTGAAGTTTAAATTATTGATATTAACTGAAGTTTCAACTTTGTTGAAATTTGGTTTTCCGACCATTTATGCTGTCAAATTTGATATAATGGTGTGAAAAGTCGAAATTACCTCTGATACTATTATGTTTACTCCGCCCACCGCTAACTCCGGCCGGCCACCACCCTATTCTGACCACCCAACACCCAATTAGGAGCAATTTTGGGATTTATTTGGGTCATGTGCGAAGATTTTTTTTTTTTTTTTGGCCAATGAAATCTTTGAATTGAAAAATAAGAATTGTCCAAAAAGTGGGCATGACAACATAGAGAAAGTCAAACGAAAGCAGATTATAAGTTGGTACCTTGTCTTCTACAAATTTGACCCAAAAGCGAGCTATGGCTCTTTCAAAGGGATGAGTTGGCAACAGAGCTTGGTGCTGCGGCCACATCTCTTCCAGATACTCTATGATGATCATTGACTCGCAAATGGGACGTCCATTGTGGAGCAGCACCGGTATTTTCTTGTGCACCGGATTTTACTTCAAAAGCATCTCACTCTTATTATTAAGGTCTTCTTCAATGTACTGGAATGGTATGCCCTTCAGCTTCAGTGCCCATATCACTCTACTGCTGAATGGACTCCCCCATGACCCATACAATCTCACCCCCTCTAATTCTTCACCCATCCTCAATAATCTTTCTTTCTTTCTTTCTTTCTTTCTTTCTTGAATGAAATAATTATAGGAGAGAAGTAGTTATTTGTAGCGACTTGCCTTACTTGGGGACCAAGCTTCTTTACATTACTTTTTCCCTATCCCAGATTAAACAAGGATTTGTTGTGTTGACTAATGTTTTCATTTGCTTTATATATATAGGGAAGAAAAACTAGGAAGGCTAGTGTGATTATTTGACTTTCGGAAAATCCAAAAGAGTAGAACTCATCATTATTTAATAGGAAAACAGCATTTTTATATTTTAGGATTTTCAACTATCAATTTGTAATTTTAGGAGTCTAAATATTCCTTCATGTTGGTCAATCATTCCTTGGACTGAACAGTAAATCTAAGGTTGTAAGAGAACAAACAAACATATGTGAGGTAATTAAATTAGGGTTGACTAATGTTTTCATTTGCGGCGATCTGAGCAAGACCAATAATAAACTATGGAGCTTAACGTTTAGAGACCAAATTCTATCGTTTAGAGAGTCAAATTTGTAGTTTTATATTTCTTTCGGTCTTTTTTATAATTGTTGGTTTTGTTTGAGAATTTTTATTAATTTCGTATTTTGTCTAGTGTTAGAATTTTTCTTTTCAGTATTTAAAACATTGTTAGCCGAATTTTACAGCTCCCACAAACATTTGCTAATAAAGCTAACTGCTTAAACACAATGAAGTCTTTAATTGATTGTTACAACCACAATTCTCTACCTATCGACGAACCTTAGCAACCACATTCGTGGAGAGCCTCAATTGCATCAAACCTCATGTTTTCAAAGCACGAAAACCAACAATATCATCACACAAAACTAAACCAACACTGCAAGCTTTGAAAGGAACTTATGGCGCTCGTCAAAACAAATATAATAGCACAGTCAATAACTTAACAAGAGCGGAGCCATCACTAATGATGCACATACGAAATGCAAGGGTGTGGTAAACAATGAACCTACTAATTTCATAAGGGGTCGCAATCTATGATCCAAACTATCAACTGACTTTTACAATTGAATTGCATCAACAGGAAAAGATGTGAAGAAAGAGAATGCTTATCTTTGTTCTGTAAGCATTTCCTGCCCTCCGGTTTTGCCATATAATAGGAAATATGAGCTATATATGTCGAGGTATACATAAAACTGGCTGTGTGATCTGATTTGAAACACAGATAAAGAATACTGAAAAACCATTCATTTTTCCTCACCATCATTGCTGATTTCCTTGCTGCTACTCATTTCAAGTAGCTTCTGCTCCTCTTCATCGCCTTGCGTTATTTCCACTTCTTTAGGGGGAGGCTTGGGCTTCATCGTTGATTGTTGGTACATGATTCCACCAATCATGCAAATCAGGAGCCCCAATGTCCCTAACAACTTGGAATGCTTGTCCCAGATGACCAGATTAATCACAACTGTCAGCAGTTTGTTCACTATCCCAAGAACAGTAAAACCCGTAGCAGATATTGCCCTCCGACAAGAGAACCCAAAGAACGAGATTGCTAATCCAAACAAACACGACAACCCGACTGGAAGAACCACTGAAAAGGAGTACCAGTCCGACTCATCCGTGATTTCATGTTTTATTTTCTTCAGTTCCCCCATAATGAGAAGCTCCAAAGGGAAGAGGAGCAAAGCTTCTAGATTATTGTAGAGAACAAGACCCCAGGTGTTTAGACCGATGGTCATAACAACATGCTTGATGTAGACAAAATCAATGGACATGCTAATCAGATAAGCTGCTGCCCATATATACGCCAGGATTGTGAACTGAGAATCTGTCAGGACATAGAGAACACTTCCACCGAATATAGTACCAAGAGAGACCCACGTCTTCAAAGATGGCCATGGTTGGTGCAAGAAAACTGTCTCTCCTATAGCAACAAATATGGGAACAGCCGAGCGGAAAACAATGAATGTGTCAACATTGGCATGCAAGAGAAGCTCGCTATTGGTGAAGAGAGAGATGTAGAATATTATGGCTGCAGGTAGAAACCGCCACATGGTAAGTAGATCAAGTCGATCATGTTCTAACAACTTCAGCTGCCCACAGATTAAGACACCAGCTGCACTTGTTAAGTACTGCAATGCCGTCAGAGCTCCAGGATATGGGAACTTCATAATAGCCCATTTGTTGATGATGGAGAGCAATGATGCTGAAAGGCAGTACCCAATTGCAACACCATATATTGAAGCTTGTTGGAGCAAGCTGGTCCACAATGAATGGGCCTTAGAGCTATTGACGGCCCCACTAGCACCAGGATCTGCAGTATCTTTATTTTCTGACATCCCTATTAAAGGGAAAGAGAACAAAATTATCATCAGATTGACCATTTGAGCAAAATATTGTTGGTAACATGAAATTTAAGCGCATACAATAGAAGAAGAAAAAAAAGAGCCAAGCTCAAGATAAAAAATAGCACACATTCAAGAGAGCAAACGAGATAAGATTCATATCATCAATAAAATTGTGGCCCATAGGGACAATCTTTCTGATAATTCCTCACATTACTGAAGAAGCCAGGAACACTAGTATACAGTCTATCAACACTGAACAGATGAGGTATCAGACATCTCCACCAAAATATACACTTACTCAGCTCCCCAGAACAGGTAACGAAATCCATTCATAAAGAAATAAGAAGGTTAGAGCTGAAGAAAACAAACACAAAACGGATGAAGATACTGATTTCTCTATCTAGTTTAGAGATCCTAGCTTCAGCTCTAACAAGTTATCTGAACTAGTTATGGATGACGCAGACAGTGAAACTTGACTTGGAAGCCATACTGTGTGGTGTAACTTTGTATCACAACAACCATAGTGCATGAACTATGTAAAATGTTTAGCAGATAGCATTGCTTAAGCTATTATCGATTATTCTTGTACTCTTGGATTGGATGAGCCTTGTTTGAGGTTTTGAAAACTTTGTGCTCTTTGGGTTGCTGCTTAATATCCTGATGTATAGAAAGGATAAGCATGCTCATCAGCAGGCGCTTACAGAGTCCAACACTGGCTTGCCAACTGATCTTATAACACTTTGAAGGAGAACCAGAACTCAAATGAATACAAATACACATTAGACCAACAGGTTTGCCCAGTTTTAAGTCCCTGAATCTTCATAGCATTTATATTTGGCCACCCGAACAAGACTAATTGACGAGAGTGGCAACTAATCACCGGTCATGAAAAACTTATGGTGTAGGAGTTTGAGTTAGAGCTCAATAAGTGGTATTTGAGCTTCCAACAGATGGGATCCAAACAACTATACTTGATGGTAACCACTCGTTGAATAATAAGCCACTGACATAGTAGAACACTAGAACTTAATTCGTTCGATAAGAACAAAGCTTGCAAAATGATGCCAGTCACATATTATTTCGGCCAAATCATAAAGAGCACCAGACGAGCGAGGCAACAGGTGATAAGCACACAAATCTTGAAGAACGGACGCAGTTCGAGAAATATAAGGGCGTCAAAGATGGAGGCTTACCAGTTAACACTGGTTGTCAATTCGGTCCGCAACAGAGGGCCTTCCGTCCTTGATCTAGCTCTGCAGTGTAACTTGGGCGATCCGAACGAAGTGGTGAGAAGTGAATTCAAGGAGAGATCCGAAACTGAAACAACTGCAATGTAAGAAAATATTCTCAATTACGTCGTATAAAGGCCACCGGAGAAGAAGAGCTTGGTCGGCGGACACGGTATCAAGACTGCTCCTGATTTCCCGGATCTGGAAGGTTTGGAAATGGATCTGGCTGTTCTAGTGCCGTCTGGGGAGCGGCAGAGATTAACTGTGTGAAGGTGATCTTGAGGAGGAAGAGGAACGCAGTGGTCGCGAGATTGCGGGGACAGACTTCACTGGCAGTGGCAGCAGACTTCACTTGCCAATTTACTTGCAGGAAATATTTTGCACGGAGATGCTGTGGAGGATGTCAACTGATTTGGGCGGGTTTGGCAAACTCAGCCCGCCCCATTAGATATTTTTTTTTCCTTTTTGCCATTAGCCCGCCCCATTAGATAAAAGTTTTTTTTTTTTGGTAGAACATTGGATAAAAGTTAAAACTCGTCTTCTATTCCCGCCACGAGGCTTGATAATAGAAATATATATACTAGATATTCAACCTGCGCGTGAATTAATTTTGTGCCTAAACATTATATTTTATTTTTTAAATTATTTGTATCTAATTTTTAGAAAAAAAATTGTAGTAAAACTGTTTATGAAAAAGTTAGACTTAGAACTTTTTTTCACATTTATCACCAAAATCCAGATTTCTACGGAATGTTGTAAATAATAATAAATACACTGAAAAAAAAATAGTTTTAAAAGAATATTCGATATATACTATAAAAAATTATCAAATTATTTAGGGTTTAGAACCTAAGACCATGTTGTTAATAGTTGTTCAAAATTTAAAATGTTTTGGTGTCACAATTATCAAATTTGTTGTTTTTCACTTATTTCAACTAATTTTGGCTTTAAGATTGGTGTTTTAACTTTTAAGCAACTATAACATAATATTTCCATATTTCAAAGTATCACATTTGTTGCTCATGGTTTAAGTTTATTTGATGCTTAAAATACATTTTTTTATTTCATTAATTTTAAGAAAAAAAACTAGAAATCAACCAGTCTGATAATTAGACAGTGAATATCAATATTTTCAATCCGAGTAGTGATTAGCAATATTACCTATTATTAATAATTTTATTATTATATGGAATGTCATTATAATTATTTAAATATGCAGTAAATAATTAACTATGACAACAAAATTGAATATTTGAGTAAAAAAAGTATAAAGTTGGTTATAAATTTTTGTTCTATAAATATTTTCATATATAACTCACATTCTATTTAATATTATAGTAAATGTTAATTTAAATATTACATTAGAAATAAACCTTACCGTCTATTGTATTTTTAAAAGTGCATGTAAATTATATTGATGTAGACGAACTTATAAACATTTGGTTTTTTAGAAATAATATATATTATTATTTGTTACAATTGAAGATAATTATAAAAAAAAATATATATCATACTTTTTTCAGTTTCTAAATACATTTTCCTCATTTTTTGGATTTATTTTCAGGTTTTTAATATTTTTTCAAAACAGTAACAATAATTGATTTGCCACGCTATTTTTTCATCGACAACATTACATTCCGATTATCATAATTAACTAACTTAATCTAAAGAGCAGTGCTATAGCCTGAGAAACTCTCCGTGAATTCTTCACCGAAAGTAGGTGAGCTCCACTTAGAAATCAGCAAATCTCTTTTCTGCTTTTCATCTATATTTTATTCAACAAATGCCCTTTTTGGCTTTTTCTCCCTCACTAGCTAATTCTCACTATCACATACACTAACAACATTACGTCCAATTCAACTTTCACAAACTTCTTTTTCTTTACAAAAAAAAAACTTTCACAAACTTTTAGCAAATTTATTAACGTTGGTTCCATTCCTTATTGCATTTTATTTATTTATTTATTTATTTATTATTATTTATTAAGTAGATAAGATAAAATAACTAGCTTGATTAAATCTTTTACCGAAAATAAAAAATAGGTAACTATTCTTATAAATATCCTACTCTACCTAGTATTATTACTTTGGCAAAATAAAATAGTATTATTAGTGAAAAATAATATTGTTATTAATTGTTATTTTTATGCCACACAAATATACACTTTTAAAATAAATATATATCAATGATAATACCGAAATTTACAAATTATTGTGAAGAAAAAAAATCAATATATGATAAGTGTCTACTATTTTCTGTTGTTATTCTAAAAATGATTGGGATGAGTGAATCCTAGAATGCAAACACTGCAGTTATCCGATTGTGATTAGTTTGATAATACAGAGCTATGTGAAAATAAAAAATTATGTCGAAAGCACATTAAATGATATTTTAGAAATATTTGTGGTAGTAAATTAATGTGCATGCAGTGTGTACACGTACATTAAAGAGAAAAAATTGAGTTTGTAAAATCAACTAGAATTGTATCAGAAGCTGGAAGTAAATAAAACTTCATCCATAGTAAATTATAAAATAAAATAAAAACAAAAAAAAATCATTTCTTATTTGATTAAGAAAATCTTTGAAATATAACTATAAAACAAGGAAGGTTGAATTTCTCATTGATTTTTCACGGGTGTCCTAGAAAGGCCCCATCAGGAGGACAACACTCATAACATGCAAGGAATATAGAAATTCGTAGTTACATTTCAGAGATTATAAAGCTACAATTAATTAAATTATTAATCACAAACAAAATTTAGTTTACATTGTAAACACTTAACTTTTTACCACGCTCGACAAACGCACAACTCGTTAAAAAAATAATATGGTATCTAAATACGGGATACAAAATTTCCGAAAATACTCATACATATGTTAGGATAGTAGTTGAACTTAATTAATTAATGAGGGTAGAATAGGAAAGTGACACAAAAAAATTAAAGAAATAAAAATAAAAAAGTAATAGAATTAATTACCTGGCAGAAGGGTAACTTTCGGTAGAAATTTCTCGGAAAATTTCTTAGTTTAAATCTCTAATCTAAAACAATCTAAATAAAACAGGTTATATTTTTTATATTATAATTATTTTTCATACATTTCCCTTACATTACATTTAGACGTGGCAGTGGCTAAGCCTTGCTTTCATAATTCCAGTTCATTTGCTGACCCTTCAAAAGCAATCCGCAGACCAAATCTCCGTGACGATTTGGGGAGTGATAGAACAGATAGTTCCCTCCATCGCAAGTCATCACCTGATTAATCATTTGCCGAACAGGTTTGTTTTTTCATCGCAACTTCAATTTCATCGCATCCGCCTTAGGCTGTATGCCAATTGACAAGAATCAATCATAAATCCGTTTCTATTTGGAGATGAATATAGACACGAATCGCGTATTAGGTTTTCTATAAAATAAATTCCTGAATACTAGGTCTTCCCAACGATACCATGTTTCTGAGGATGAACTAACTGATTAGGGATGCCCTTGCGATGTCTGAATTGTTTATGCATAAACATTTGGATTTCTTCTAGTAATTGGATTTTTGAGTCTCATGGCAACTGAATCGCCTAACCCTAACAAAGAGCTCCAAGAAAATTTGTTCTTTCATTATTATCATATAAGTGATCAAGAGAGAGTATTGGGCTTTCAATTGCTCAGTGTTTCGCCTCTTTTCTACCAGGATGATTCTGTGCAACTCCCAAACCAAACCCGCAATCTCCAAACTCCTTTCTCCTCTATGTTCTGCACTACCCATTTCCTTTAGCAAGACCCAGATTAGATTTTTATCTCCAAAACCTGTTTCACCTTCCATTAGCAATGCTGAGTTCGGTGTTCGTTCTCCCCTGTTTACAAAACGTAGCTTTCGTGGCGGACTCGTGGTAAGCATGGCTGCACCTGGATCAATCCAGAAGTCGGAGGAAGAGTGGCGTGCCGTATTGTCGCCTGAGCAGTTTCGCATTTTGAGGAGGAAAGGGACAGAGTAAGTGGAATCGAACAATAACTATATTTAGTTTTGCTTTTCAGTTTTGGCATTCAAGTTCTCATACTGTTCTTTGTAGTTTTTTATTTTTTTTTACTGATGTTGTTCTAATCTGCTTTCATCAGCTGATGACAATAGTTGCAAAGTTAAAAGATCCAATTAGTTTTCCGTTAGTAAAACAGTTTTTCCCAGTAATTGGTTTTATCCTTTTGATTTCTTATATAGTATATGAAAAGAGACTATGAGACAAATTATCATTTGAAATTATCTTTTTGGGCCTTCACGTGGTTGTTGCATTGAATGAGTAAGAGTAATTGAGTTGCTCTTTCTGTGGATTAAACTTACAACCGAAGTTTCAGAAGAATAAATCATTGGAATTTTAATTCTTCAATCTGAACTATTCATATTTTGAAAGTGCACCCAAGAAGCTGCATGCTGCATAACTAATTAATCACGATAACTTAACATGATTTACCATGTCTATATGTGGTTGGTTTGGCAATCCGCTGGATGATGTTATTTCATATGAAAAAATGATGATATTCTAAAAGAAGGAAAGCTAATATGAAGTATTCATTCATGTGATGATGCTGGATTCTTCTCACACTAATTGATGCTGGACTCTTCTCACACTAATTAATTCTGCTTGATTTATTTGTTAATATGAAGTTTCTTGATGGCTTGCTTCAGATACCCAGGTACAGGTGAATATAACAAACTCTATGAAGAGGGGGTGTATGGATGTGCAGGATGTGGAACTCCACTCTACAAATCTACTACAAAGTTCGATTCGGGTTGTGGCTGGCCTGCTTTCTACGATGGTCTCCCTGGAGCAATCAATCGAATAGTGAGTTTTATATCTCTCTCTTACGCGCATGTTTAGAGAAGATTATTATGAGTTGTTTGTCTGAAAAGGAAATGAGACAGTAATGGAACATTGTGTTGTTTAATTTGTGTTCCCAGGCGGATGCTGATGGTATGAGAATAGAGATAACTTGTGCAGCTTGTGGAGGGCATCTGGGCCATGTCTTCAAGGGGGAAGGTTTTGCGACACCGACTAATGAACGCCATTGTGTGAACAGTGTATCTCTCAAATTCACTCCTGCAAATTCTTCTCTGTGAATGAACCAGAAGAAGAAGAAGAAGTCAAGTCTGCATTATGGTGTGTGCCACTTTCCTGAGTGAGTGAGGATTGAGTAAGTGAGGTACTGGATTTTGAGACATCTTGCATACTATGGAACATTTTAAACTACAACTTGTTAACATAATAATAATTCTGTCGAAATTAAATTTTGATGTCCTATCTATTATGAAGTAGTGTTTGGAACATATTTCACCCGATGAGTTGTATTGGGTTGCGTTCAGTTGGAAACGTGATCCCATACTAAGGATATCATGAAAAAAATTTAACAAAAAAAATATAAGTAACTATATATATATATATATATTTTAATGGGCACGTGGCATGATTTCACCACAATGAGGCTCGACATGTGACGACACTCTTATAAAGAATTCTTTTTTTTTTTTTTTTTTTTTTGATAAACGATGCACATATATATTCATAAAGCAGTCAACACAGCAACATACAAAAATCATAGGGATAGGAATATCAAAGGTATATCGAGAATATCAAAGGTATATCGAGACCAAACTAGGTACCCGACATGCCTTTGCTAGCAGCTACTTTTCCTACCCGATGAGCCAAATCTACTAAGGTTCTCGATTTAAAAGAGACCGAAACATTACAAGTACTTAAAAGATATCAAATATCCGAAAACATTCCAAATAAAACAGCAGGGCTAGAAGAGGGGTTCTGAATGCAGTCTGTCAGAGTCTGAGAATCCGTCCATAACTCCATCGCTCCAAGGAGAGGTCGAGACAGTAGAAGGCCTGTCCTAACCGCCAAGGCCTCCGCAAGCAAAGGAGAAGAACCCACCAAGCGACAAACTGAAATACCTAAAAGGACACCGTCTTCATTCAAAAAGGCCGCCGCGCCATATAAATATCCACTACTAATATCAACAACACCATCCGAGAGGATATGCGCAAAAGGGTGTTGTTGGGGTCCTTCCCTGATCATTCTTCTTCTGAGTTGCCCTGGTCCTGGGCCTGGGAGTCTGGCTGGTCCTGCGTCATGAATGGTTGAGCCTAGGTTATCAGCAAAAGTACGATGAAACATGAGGAAATCAGATGTATCACTATCTCTTTAAAAAATTTAAGAGTCGACGCCAAATGTCTCGGAGCAAGAGTTGGATACACTACGAGTAATAACAAAGTCGACGACCACGGACATAAAAGCGGCAACACTTCCCTACTTGAACTCATCCAAAACAGGCAAAACTACATTAAATGAGATTTGATACCAGGTTAAGAACACAATAGGGGCCTGAATGTTTGCCCATGTTGCCAAAAGGGGTCTGAATTGAAAAAACTTATTATTAAGGGTCTGAATTTTGAGTTTTGTTGATAATCGAGTTTCCGTCCAAATTTGCTGCTAAATGTAACGGAAATACGTGAAATGACAGAATTACCATTTTGCAATTATTATACAATTTATCAGTTTAATTAATGAAATGTGAAATGTCTAAAATACCTCTGCGCACTAATTATGCCCTAAGGCCACCACGGCCACCGCCACCGACCACCACCCCAGCTCCGACGACCACCACCCCAGCTCCGGCGACCCAAAAAAGCTCCAATCGGAGTCTCCGTGGCTCCGATTCGGGGCCACAGAGCTCCGATCGGAGCTTTTTTGGGTCGCCGGAGGGGGTGGTGGTCGTCGGAGCTGGGGTGGTGGTCGCCGGAGAAGGGTGGTGGTCGCCGGAGCGGGGTGGTGGTGGTCGCCGGAGCTGTGGTGGCTTAAAGGGTATTTTCATCTTTTTAGGTCAAACATGTGAGGGACACACTATGGTCAAAGGGCATTTTCGGTTTTTCAAATTATTTTCGGTCACATGCCAAGCATGTGACAACTTTCCGTAAATTTTAACAGAAAAAATAGACAGAGACCTCACTTATACACAAAACTCAAAATTCAGGCCATTAATAATACGTTTTTTCAATTCAGACCCCTTCTGGCAATATGGGTGTAAACACCTAATTTTGGTACGCGCGACACGTATATAACACGTTCAAAAATGTTATGTGTAACGCGTTTAAAAAAGGAAGTATTTAATATGGAAGGTCATGGGGTTGCCAAAATCAGTTTAAATTAGGACAATACATATGCAATAAATGAGGTAATAATCAGAAAATATACAGTATATATTTATGGCAAAATTCATAAATATATATATATGTATAATTTTCGGATTTATTGAGTGCATATTAGAGAAAATATATTTTTTCCTAATTTTTGGGTCTATGTTAGCTATAAATAGTCCCTAGAGTCTATGTAAAAAAGACACCACAAACAATAATAATACATCAGTTTTCGGAACCCGTGCAAATTTGTCATGTAGTGAATTTTTATTTTATTTTTTTTCTTTCTGCTATGTACACCCATCCCGCCGGTGCCTGGTCTCGCTGCCGGTGACCGCCCTTCGGCTCCGCCCGGCCTCCGTCCGATTGACCTCCTCCGCTGTGTCCTGCCGTCGCGCCGCCCGTGCCGTCCGCTGCCTCACCTCGCTGCCAGAGACCAGAATCGTGTCATCAAGATGGATCTGGCCTGCCCGCCTCCGTCCACCACGTCCCTCCCGCCGGAGATCTCCCCTGGTCCTTCGCCACCCGTCGCCGCCCCACCTTCCGTATAGTCCGCCGGACTCGCCGCGCCGTCGCCGTGTCGTCCGCCGTTCCGCCCGTCGACCTCCGCCGCCGGCACCGGTGGTCCTCTCAGGTAGTCCCGCTGCTGCTGTTCCCTTTTTTTTAAATTTATTTATTTATTTATATATATATTTAATTATTTACTTATTATATATTGTTATTATTATTGTGGGTATTATTGTACCATGTTAATTGGATAGTTAGATGAAAATTAATTAGATAGCATGTGTTATTGTACATATGTATGTGACATGTAACTGTTGTCATGATTTTGAGCATGTTTAATTTCTTCTAGATTTTAACTAAATTAGGAGTTTTAGATGTTTAATAGATTTGTCATTGATAATAATTTCGCATAAAATTAGTTTAGTTTTTTTTATTATTAGATTAATTCGACGTAACACATGTTTAAATTTTAAAGTGGCAATTAAGTGAATTGAGTACCGAAAGGGCGTAATTAAAGATCTATATTTTTAATTCGTAATAGAACCCCCGAACTTGAATTTCTGATCGAAGACCGATTTTATACCTAGGTGTTTAATTCGTTATTCGCTTGGGTGATTTAGGATTCTAGTTAGCCTAATAATTAACTAGTGGCGACTCTTTTCAAAATACTCGTTTACAAAACGTAATTCGCCGTAAGTCAGATTTTAGGTCCGACAATGGGCAAACATTCAGGCCCCTATTGTGTTCTTAACCCTTGAAGAAAACCACTTGTAGTAAGTCAATACGAGGTGATGACATGCTTACTACCGTCACTGATGAAAACTTCTTATAGTAAATAAACATGATGTGTCAACATACTCATCACCAACTGATAAGACTATAAATGACTGTATCAGCCAATAGAAAACCAGGTTGTCAGCACTATGGAAACCCATCATAGAAAGGAATGAACCGCTACAAATTTTGTTTAAGACCTCTATAAATAGTAAGCTCTACATATTCATTTATAAGATTCACATATACTATAAGATTCAGAGTGGAATCGTGTAGCACAACTCAACAATTTCCCTCTTGCAAGTGTCGACAAGATTGGACCAGACAAATCGTTATGGAAGCCCAGACTTTAAGACCCAATAGAGCCCTTTATGGTTTCTTCCTCCATCACATTTTCTCTTTTCTTGGAGCTCACCGTCAAAGATCCAAGAAGAGGCGCCACAGTCATATTAATAAATATAAAGCATTCCTTTTACAAATATGATGTTTATGGAACATCGTTTTAGGCTTTCTCTTTATGACTGTTTGGTCATTTTTGGAGGTTATGTTTGTGATTGATTTTATTTATTGAGGACCATGTTGTTTATTTTTTTTTTGTTTAGGAATGTATGTAATAAAATTCTCTTTAGTTTTTCCGTATTTAAGAGCGAGATATCAGAATGAAGGAACATATTCGTGATCTCAATTGCTTTCGTTTTCTCTCCTAGGGTTGACGATTCTCAAATCTCTCGCACATAAATTCTCTTCTCCTAGGGTTGACGATTCACAATGCGAAAGTATATCACAACCTGACATACATGTGTCCGATGTGATTATATCGGTTGGATATCCACCATTTCTGTAATCGCCTATGTCAAGTCATTTCATTCTACATGGTCACTTCTAGCATCAAATCGGCTATCATAACTACTGGTAAATCTTAGTTATTTTATGTATGAGACTCGCAAATTACATATGTTGTTTTTTTTTAAAAAAATACTTTATTATTGGAATTCCACAACTTTATGTTTAATTCCACAACTACATATATTTTCGATAGTAAATTTCAAACTTATTTCGTTTTTGAGTTTGTCTTCAAATTCAGAATCACAATCGGAACGGATGATAAAAATCATCTAGTATATCAATAAACTAGTTAACTTATATATAAATAAATAATTATCTACGTATATAAATACGAATTATACTATGTATATAGCGTATATGTAGGTATTTAAAAATAATATTAAATATTCAAAAAAATACATATGTGACTACTTTTTTTTTGGCATAAATATTGTATTACTAGCTATATTAGTATAGATTACATTCCATAGTAGAGAGATATTGAATTACTATATTGGTTTAGAAGATTACATTCCAAAATACCAATGTTGTCAATATTCAATGTATAGAGTAATATTATTTCATACTATTTCCATATATTTTGTTAATTGATTTTGATTAGTTGCCCTAAGAAACCTCTCTCACTTATATATAAAGAGGTTGTCCTCTCATTTGTAAAACACACAAGATTGATTTTGACAACTTTAATCTCTTCAAAAGTTTCAATTAGCCCATGAAGGATGTGGAGGAAGAGGTATACCATCGATGTATTGAATAATTTATAGCGTTTTTGTAAGTAGAGCAATCAATTGAATACTCTGGCTCTGAGGTGGTGCAACATCAACCAATCATTAGTTGACATGTGTTTATGTGACGATTAATTTGTGCACGTATTAACTAGTACTTGGTTTCTGTTCACCATTTCAGAGCCATGTATTAACTCTGAAGTATTGAATTATTTCTTAAAGTCATGTATTGAATAATTTCTTCAGATTTATATCTCTTGTATGCATGTTTGGAGATTATAATATGTCCTTTGTTTGTTTATTATTATTTGAAACTTGCTTAGAAGGAAACAACCTTTCGTGCTTGAGCAAGCCACTTCCCTTATTATTGAGGATGAACATAAGCACATTTCCGTTGGACGAAATTTGAATCGACTATTTGGGTGAAATATGGTCTTTACACATTATGAGCCTTCATAAAGAGGGTTGTTTTGTGAAGCCTCAAATTGTGTGAAGGACATATTTCATCCGAATAGTCGTATTCGAATACGTCCATTTGGAAATGTGATTCTATTACTTATAATATGATCAATTGTTTTATTTTTTTGTTTTTTTTTTAAATAAGCTATTATAGTTATAAAAAATAGGAAGATGAACATCGATGACTTGATGTTGTAATCAATGCATGCTTTACTCTTTTGATTGATTTTGATTAGTTGCCATAAGAAACCTCTCTCACTTATATATAAAGAGGTTGTCCTCTCATTTGTAAAACACACAAAATTGAATTTGACAACTTTTTTTTTTTTTTTTTGCCAAAAATTTGACAACTTTAATATCTTCAAAAGTTACAATTAGCCCATGAAGGATGTGGAGGAAGATGTATACTATTTACATACCATCGATGTATTGAATAATTTCTAGTGTTTTTGTAAGTAGAGCAATCAATTGAATACTATGTTTTATAAAAAAATATTGAATACGTCAGAGCTAAAACGTGGCTCTGAGGTGGTGCAACATCAACCAATCACTAGTTGACATGTGTTTATGTGGCAGTTAATTTGTGTCACGTATCAACTAGTACTTGGTTGATGTTTCACCCTCTCAGAGCTGTGTATTAACTTTGAAGTATTGAATAATTTCTTAAAGCCATGTATTGAATAATTTCTCCAGTTTTATATCTTTTTTATGCATGTTTGGAGATTATAATATGTCCCTTGCTTGTTTATTATTATTTGAAACTTGATTAGAAGGAAACAACATTTCTTGCCTGAGCAAGCCACTTCCCTTAGTAATTGAGGATGAACATAAGCACATTTCTGTTGGACGAAATTTGAATCGACTATTAGGGTGAAATATGGTCTTTACACATTATGAGCATTCACAAAGAGGTGTGTTTTGTGAAGCCTCAAATTGTGTGAAGGACATATTTCATCCGAATAGCCGTATTCGAATGTGTCTAATTGGAAATTTGCATCAAATACTTTTTATAAACAAGCTGTTATAGTTTACAAAATAAAAAATAAAAATGAAAGGGATGACTTGATGTTGTAGTCAATGTTTGTTTTACTTTTCTGTGCTACAAATTCATCATTAAGTAAATGTGAAATTACTTGTAGTATTTTATGACCAAATGGTTGCCTATGAAGTGTAATGTTAGATTGTATTGTTTGATTATACATTAATGTAGAGCGCAATGGTAAGTTGTACAACAAGATTATAAATATATTTTTAAATCTAGATTAGTAATGGTTGTATTTATTATAGTTGTTTTATATCTAATACAAAATGAATTTATCTTTTGAATAAGTTATCTCTAAAAAAAATGTTTTTGGACCTTTTTCTGTAAATATGTAACACTGTATACTATACTTGGTTGATGTTTCACTATCTCAGAGCAATGTATTAACTCCGAAGTATTGAATAATTTTTTAAAGCCATGTATTGAATAATTTCTCCAGTTTTATATATCATTTATGCATGTTTGGAGATTATAATATGTCCTGTGTTCTTTTCTTATTATTTGAAACTTACTTAGAAGGAAACAACCTTTCGTGCCTGAGAAAGCCACTTCCCTTAGTAATTGAGGATGAACATAAGCACATTTTCGTTGGACGAAATCTGAATCGACTATTTGGGTGAAATATGGTCTTTACACATTATGAGCCTTCATAAAGAAGTGTGTTTTGTGAAGCCTCAATTTGTGTGAAGGACATATTTCATCCGAATAGTCGTATTCAAATACGTCCATTTGAAAATGTGATTATGTTACTTATAATGATATGATCAATTGTTTTTTTTTTTTTTTAAAAAAATAAGCTAGTATAGTTATAAAAAATAGAAAAATGACATTGATGACTTGATGTTGTAATCAATGCATGTTTTACTCTTTTGTATGTTACAAATTCACCTTTAAATACCTAGCCCAATAAAAAAAATCACCTTTAAATACTATCATTAATATGAGTCATATTTGACCAAATATAATATAAGATTATAAGTAGTGTGAAATTACTTTTAGTATTATGACCAAATGAGTTGTGCTATTGTCTATGAAGTGTAATATTAGATTGTATTGTTTGACTATACATCAATCAATGTAGAGTGTAATCGTAAATGCAGAACAAGAATATAAAAATATTTTTTTAATCTAGATTAGTAATGATTTTTTTTTTAGTTTTTTTATGTTTAATTCAGAATGAAATTATCTTTTGAATAATTTATATCTAAAATGCTAATCTTATATTGTTTGGATTTTTTTTAATATGTCAAGGTATATTTATACCAAAATAAAATATACTAACAGACACTTTAAAAAATTATTATCATTTATGATCATTACTAATTCGATTACATGACTTATATGATTGACATGTTTGTGTTTTTCTATGGCACTGTTTTCCAATTTAAACAAAACTACAAATTTCGACATAAAATATAGAGTTATATATTGAAAGTTTAGAAAATATATTTATCATATGTTAGTCTCTGCGTAAATAAAGAAAGTCTATATATACATATATAAAGAAACAACGAATTAAAAATCTATATTTATATACAAACATATAGTTCAATTGCGAATTTTCCAAGATCGCCACAATCATTTTGTCATCCATAACAAAAATGATATTTTTTAAAAAATATATAAAAAGATTTTTTTTTTCTTTATCTATATTATATTAGTTTTTCTTTATCACATTAAAATATTTATAGGTGAATTTGTAGCACATAGAGGAGTAAAACAAGCGTTGACTACAACATCCAGTCATCCCTGCTCTTCTTCGTTATTTTTGTTAGCTATAATAACTTGTTTTTTTAAAAAAAATTGTGATATAATCATCAGTAACGAAATCACATTTCCAAATGGACGCATTCAAATACGGCTATTCATATGAAATATGTCCTCCACACAATTTGAGACTTCACAAAACACACTCTTTATCCTCAAAATGGTTTTACAAAGTTGCAAGTCGTGCTATCGTGTATTAATAATCGTATTTTGTTAAACTTAGTGAACACGAATACACATGATAAGCTTAACGTGTCATATTTTACAAACGAACACGTCACAAATTTTGTCGTTCGTGTCTTGATATCGTATTGTGTTAAGTTATTCAGTTGTACATCTCTATACGAGATCTTTAAACAAAGAAAATAGTGAACTTCATATACTAAAAAAATATGTATTAATATGTAAGTATTCATAAGTTTGTAATATATGATTGACAAACTCTAAAAATTAAATCACTAATTAGAGTTTTAAAATCTTATATACAATAGCTGAGTGTTCATAAGATTTTTTTACTATAAAATATTCAAGAATTAGACTTAGTAACATAACTTTATCATGCGTGTCATGTTTGTGATACCTAAATACGAACATGACACAAAAGTTATATCTTACTAATCGTGTTATCGTTCTTTCAAATATTTGCACGAATACTATTTTTACTGAGTGCGTTCGTATCGTGCTGTCCTGTCATTTGAAAAATTGCACCCCTACCTGAAATAGTAATAAATTCTTAACTCATATAAGGGTGTTAATATAAATTCCGATCCTCACATTCTGCAAAGATGCCGAATGTGTCTTAATGGCAGAACCTATAATTTCTACAAGAGCAGTGATAGGGGTTCCGACTGTCGGAACCCCAAGATCACGAATCCTTTGTAAGTGGCAGGGGAGTAATTTCACACAACATTGAGGTGTATTTTGTAGCAAGACAGAAATCGGATGTTTGGAATTCCGATTGTCGGAACACAATCATTTCCCTTTCTACAAACATATTTAGAGTAAATAACCTATAATTTCTACAAACATTTAGGGCAAATATCACTCACATTCGTGACATATCGGAATGTCAGAGTCGGAATCCTGATCATTTCCGCTCTTATAATAATAATTAAAATTTAAACATTGTTATTGGACTGTTTGCAGTTATCTTGTAGTGGGGCACGTAGGCATAAAACGTATGGACTATGTGCAGTTACTTGTAGTGCTTCGTAGGCATAAAACGTCCGGCGCGGGCTGTTCGAACTTCGAATATCCCCGCTTTTTTAGCCTTTCGTACCAAAACACGAGTTTCATTTCATATTTTTTTTCCAGTTCCATGTTCATTTTCTCCTTCACCACCACCACAGCCACTAGCTCTCTTTCTTTCTCTCTTTCCGTCTCTCTCATGATTTCACTGTGTCATCGTGTGGTTATCTTCATCCTCTCAGTTACATTCTTCACTGAACTGCTTCTGCAGACTGCAGCTAACCTATCCTGAAATCAGTTTATTCTTGCACACAATCATAATATGGTGAAGGGGGCAACTTCTCTCTGGCTCTCCATATCTGCTTTAGGCTTGCTTCATTCAAGAGGCGGCAGCTATGTTAGAATCGTTAATCTGTCACCAATCTCCCAAAGTAATTTATCTGCTTGATTTTATTCCTTCTTTGTTTCAGGAGTAGATGATCAAATTTGTTGGTAGGCAAGGATAATTGATATTGTTTCGTTGATATGAAATTGCTGAATGCTGGGTTTGTTTAATACTGTTCTGTGATGGCCTCAATTGGAAAACCTTTTAAACATTATCTGCTAAAGCCTAACCCGTTTATGGGGTTACTGCTGAAAATAATAATATCGGTAGAGTTTAGTAGCCAACAGTGTTGGGAATAAAAAAGAATACTTAAAAAGAATTAACTGTATACTAAATAGAAGCCTTTACTAGAGCGGCGAGTGAAGGGAATAGAATAGGAAACCTCCCGTAAAAGAAAAAGTGGCCTATGTGGGCCGGGTTAAAATTATGGGTACGACTAGAGTGGCTGGGTTGAAGGGGCACGGGCCTAGTGAGAGGTCCGGTGTAAATTGTTGTTTGCAAACACAGTTTAATAGAGGGTGTTGAACCTCCGGGAGGGCCGAGGTGGCCAAGTAGAAGCCCATGTTACGGACTAGGAGATAAGTCCGGTGTAAAAACCCATGTTACGGACTAAGTGATGAGTCTGATGTGTAAACTGTTGTTCGCAAACATCAGTTTAAGGGAGGCTATGTTGGGTATAAAAAAGAATACCTAAAAAGAGATTAAGTGTATACCGAAAGCCTTCACTCACAAGTTCGAACTTATGGGCTGATTGGTTAAGTCGTACGTCTTATTCCCTAACAGCTAGGACTCTTTGTAATTGAATGGAGTTTTTGGCTATCCTGTCTATACTAGCCTTTGAAATATCTCCACTCTTTGGAATAAGGGTCAGTTGTTTTGACTGAAGTCAGCTTCTATCAACATGATCTCTTGCTGATCGAATTTTTTATCTCTATATACTCTCAATTGTTATAGTCATTTTCTACATGTATCAGCATTAGTCCTACATTACTGCCTACATGTATCAGCATTTGAAATATCTCCACTCTTTGGACTAAGGGTCAGTTGTTTTGACTGAAGTTAGCTTCCATCAACATGATCTCTTGAGTGGGAATATTTTATTTCTATATACTCTTAATTGTTTTAGTCATTTTCTACATGTATCGGCATTAGTCCTACATTACTGCTATTACTGCTATTGCTAGCTGATGAGTTTTATCTTCTTTGCAGGGTTATGACATTGTAAAGCATGGAAGTATATATAGGAACATCCTCCTCTACCCCTGTATCGTGCCATTGTGGACATTCTTTGAATGTCTCATATATATGTCATCATCAATCACGTTCACCATCATTTATTGCAGATTACCGCATAAATCATGGTTTCCATGTTGCAGCTAGTATATCCAAATACTCGGTTGTTAGCAACTTCAACGAGTACCTGGACAAAACGCCAAGAAGACTCGAATATGTGCAACAGTTGAAGTTACCGCTGCTGTTGATGTTAAGAAATCAACATTGACTTGCCATCATGGGCCAAGAAGAACTAACATTTATGGGATAGGACTAACTTGTCATCATTGGGCCAAGACTTAAGATTTGGGCTAAGAGATATTGGGTCAAGTTGATGAAAGATCTAGAGACTAATCATGTGTCTAGATGATTCTAGGGTCAAATAATTGTAGGATGGGATTAAAGGTATTTTTGGTACCACATGTTTGCAAAAATTACACTGTTCATACCACTAGTATTTTTTCGTACCGAATTGGTACCATATGTTTCCAAACCTTACTGTTTTGGTACCTCCGTTAGGGTTCCGTCAAAAACGACCGTTAAATGGCATGTGCCATGCACGTGACCAGCCCAAAACTTTCAATTTGTTACAATTTAGTCCATCTAATACATCCCTAACTTTTATTTTGTTCAATTTAGTCCTAAAACTTCATAATCAAACCATTTCCCCAAATTGACCTAGCCGGACCTAGCCATGGGTTAGATCCGACCCTGGGTCGGGGTCACCGGACCCAGGGGACCTGACCCAAGGTCGGACCTAGCCCTAAGCTAGGTCTGGCTAGGTCAATTGGACCTAGCCCCAATTTAACTCAATTGGGGCTAGGTCCCAATTGACCTAGCCGGACCTAGCTTAGGGCTAGGTCCGACCCTGGGTCGGGGTCGCCTGGGTCCGGCGACCATGACCCAGGGTCGGACCTAGCCCTAGGCTAAGTCCGGCTAGGTCAAATTGGGAAAATGGTTTGGTTTTGAAGTTTTAGGACTAAATTGAACAAAATAAAAGTTAGGGATGTATTAGATGGACTAAATTGTAACAAAATTGAAAGTTTTGGGCTGGTCACGTGCATGGCACATGCCATTTAACGGCTGTTTTTGACAGAACCCTAACGGAGGTACCAAAACAGTAAGGTTTGGAAACATATGGTACCAATTCGGTACGAAAAAATACTAGTGGTATGAACAGTGTAATTTTTGCAAACATGTGGTACCAAAATGAACTTTAACCCTTGTAGGATGTTCTAGATAACTTCTAGGAATTTCTTACTCTAGAAATATCCAAGTCTAGAGTTTTCTCTAGAATAGTATAAATAGGAGTGGAGTCATTTGTAGTGAAGCAAGCAAGCAACAACCACAACAAGAACCACCACCACAAGTTGTAAGAGTCTCCAAGATATCATATTTAGAGTAAGAGAGTTATATATATATATATAAGAGTTCTTCATTAGCTACTAGATACGGTCTTGGGCAAGTGCAAATCGGCACTTCGTTATTTTTACATGGTATCAGAGCCACTGTCGCGGTAACGCGGTAACGATTCAAGATCGGGATTGAAGAACTCGGGAACTGTAAATATGGATGTTGCCGCTTGCGTGATTGGACAAGGAATGGAGTTATTAAACTCGTCCAATTACCGGATTTGGAAGTCCTGCATGGAGTCGTATCTCGTGAGCGAAGACTTGTGGGATATCGTTGGAGGCAATGATACAACCGCCCCGGAGGAGACCGCCAGAAACGGTGAAGCGATCAAGCACTGGAAGCGGAGGAATGCCAAGGCAGAGTTTGCCTTGAAGAGGTCGATATCTTCAGCGGTGTTTGAGAATATCTCACGATGCACCTCTGCAAGTTCGATCTGGAAGACGCTAGACCAGCTATACAACAAGAAGAACGAGGCGCGGTTACAAATGTTGGAGACAGACCTGGCGAACGCAAAACATGGTGAGTCTTCGATTTCACAGTTCTTTCTAAAGGTGAAGAATTTGTGTTCGGAAATTAATATGCTCAACCCGGAGGAGCCAATTTCGGAGGCGCGGATAAAACGGTCAATTATTCGGGGATTACGTTCCGAGTATATACCGTTCGTTACGTCGATTCAAGGGTGGGTCCAACAACCATCCTTGGAGGAGTTTGAGAACCTTCTAGCTTCACAGGAGTCGTTGGCTAAGCAAATGGCCGGGGTAAAGCTGGAGGAAGATCAGTGCGCACTCGTGGCTCAGGTAAAGAAGAATGACGCTAGGAAAAATGTTGGTGAGAATGTAGAGTCGTCTCGCAGGAAAGACTTCAAGTGTTACCGGTGTAGGAAGCCTGGACATCTGAAGAGAAATTGTCGGACCAGACTGAAGGAGAGTAACATGGTGGAGCCTAAGACCTCAACTGAAGGTGAAGAGTGGGCTAAATGTTTTCTAGCCAAAACCACTCCCACATGTGCATTTTCAGCTCGAGACTTGGGAAAGGAGTGGATTGTAGATTCAGGTTGCGGTCATCATCTTACCGGAGATGAAGATCAGTTCTCTACTATTCGTCGTCATGGAGGAGAAGAAGTTATACTCACGGCGGATGACACAGTTCACCATGTTGAGAAAGAAGACACTGTTGTGATCAACAGTAGCGGTGGGACATCGATCAAGCTCGATAGTGTTTATCATGTTCCGAGTATGAAGAAAAATCTCATTTCAGTGGCGAATGCAGTCGATTCAGGTATGTACGTTTTATTTGGTCCGAATGATGTGAAGTTTCTCAGAAATGTTGAGATGATCAAGGCGGACGTAGTTCACATCAGAGAGTGAGTAGACGACATGTTCGTGATACCGGCTTCAAGTAAGGTGACTTCTTCAAAAAATGTTCATGGAAAAAGGGGGAGTTCAAATCCTCGCGAAGACATCCATGGTGGAGCCTATGATAAACAAGTGGCGAATCAAGGATTGAGAAGATCGATCATTAAGTCGGTTCGTGATCAGGATAAAAATAGCATATGCGCTTATTCTTGCTTTCTTGCAAGTCCGGTAATTTGCAATAAAATTATTTCTCAAGATGAAGATAAGGAAGAGTCGGACTTGGAAATGTCTTAAAGTGATGTCGTCGTCACCTGGAAAGGAGCGTCGACACGGTACTACGTTGTTGACTAATAATTTGGTCTTCGACAAAGGAGGAAAATACAAGGCATCAAGGGAACTGAGAAAAATAGGTACAAAGCCACAAGATGATCGAGGCAGAAAAGTGCGACTGGAGAATCGAGTGTGGCACGGACCGGAGTGGAACATTGACAAGAAGAAGCATGAAGGAAAGTCAATGTTGAGGGGGAGTGTTAAGAAATCAACATTGACTTGCCATCATGAGCCAAGAAGAACTAACATTTATGGGCTAGGACTAACTTGTCATCATTGGGCCAAGACTTAAGATTTGGGCTAAGAGATATTGGGTCAAGTTGATGAAAGATCTAGAGACTAATAATGTGTCTAGATGATTCTAGGGTCAAATAATTGTAGGATGTTCTAGATAACTTCTAGGAATTTCTTACTCTAGAAATATCCAAGTCTAGAGTTTTCTCTACGATAGTATAAATAGGAGTGGAGTCATTTGTAGTGAAGCAGCAAGCAACAACCACAACAAGAACCACCACCACAAGTTGTAAGAGTCTCCAAGATATCATATTTAGAGTAAGAGGGTTATATATATATAGGGTTAAAGGTATTTTTCATACCACATGTTTGGCCGAATGTGGCTTTTAGTACCGGATGTTTGGTTTTGTATACTTTTGGTACCAAACGTTTGAAAAAATGTGGTTTTTGGTACTTCCGTTAGTTGGCCGTTAGTTTTTTTCCGTTAAGTGACATGTGCAAGTCACGTGACCGACCCTAAACTTTCGATTTTGTTCAATTTAGTCCCTCAAATATATTTATAACTTTTAGTTTGTTTAATTTAGTCCCAAAACTTCAAAATCAATTCTAATTGAATCAACGAACCCAATTGACCTAGCCGGACCTAGCCTAGGGCTAGGTCCGAACCTGGGTTGGGGTCGCCGGGCCCAACCGACTCTGACCCAGGGTCGGACCTAGCCCTAGGCTTGGTCCGGCTAGGTCAATTGGGACCTAGCCCAAATTCGACCCAAATTGGGCTAGGTCCCAATTAACCTAGCCGGACCTAGCCTAGGGCTAGGTCCGACCCTGGGTCAGGGTCGGCTGGGCCCGGCGACCCCAACCCAAGTTCGGACCTAGCCCTAGGCTAGGTCCGGCTAGGTCAATTGGGTTCAATGATTCAATTAGAATTGATTTTGAAGTTTTAGGACTAAATTAAACAAATTAAAAGTTATAAATATATTGGAGGGACTAAACTGAACAAAATCGAAAGTTTAGGGTCGGTCACGTGACTTGCACTTGTCACTTAACGGAAAAAACTAACGGTCAACTAACGGATGTACCAAAAGCCACATTTTTTCAAACGTTTGGTACCAAAAGTATACAAAACCAAACATCCGGTACTATAAACCACATTCGGCCAAACATGTGGTATGAAAAGTACCTTTAACCCTATATATATAAGAGTTCTTCATTAGCTACTAGATACGGTCTTGGGCAAGTGCAAATCGGCACTTCGTTATTGTTACAGTTGATGTCGTCAATGATTTGGGATTGGATACCCTAACCTTCTTGGCTGTGACGGTCATGGTTGTTCCAACATTCAAGATAATCAAAGCTAGTCCTGTAAGAACTTTATTTAAATTTGGGGCCTGAATGTTTGCCCATGTTGCCAAAAGGGGTCTGAATTGAAAAAACGTATTATTAAGGGCCTGAATTTTGAGTTTTGTTGATAATCGAGTTTCCGTCCAAATTTGCTGTTAAATGTAACGGAAATACGTGAAATGACAAAATTGCCCTTTTGCAATTATTATACAATTTATCAGTTTAATTAATGAAATGTGAAATGTCTAAAATACCCCTGCATACTAATTATGCCCTAAGGCCACCACGGCCACCGCCACCGACCACCACCCTAGCTCCGGCGACCACCACTCCAGCTCCGGCGACCACCACTCCAATTCCGGCGACCTCCGGCGACCCAAAAAGCTCCGATCGGAGCCCAAAAGCTCCGATCGGAGCTCGGTGGCTCCGATTTGGGGCCACAGAGCTCCAGATCGAAGCTCCGTGGCCCCGAATCGGAGCCACGGAGCTCCAGATCGGAGCTCTGTGGCTCCAATTCGGGGCCACAGAG
This sequence comes from Clarkia xantiana subsp. parviflora, assembly GCA_036873135.1. Classification (NCBI taxonomy): domain Eukaryota; kingdom Viridiplantae; phylum Streptophyta; class Magnoliopsida; order Myrtales; family Onagraceae; genus Clarkia; species Clarkia xantiana. Next base: position 11,514,309 of record JAPTYO010000004.1, read on the forward strand.
CTCCCGATCGGAGCTCTGTGGCTCCAAATCGGGGCCACAGAGCTCCGATCTGTGGCTCCGATTCGGGGCCACGGAGCTCCGATCGGAGCTTTGTGGCCCCGAATCAGAGCTTTGGAGCTCCGATTGGAGCTTTTTGGCTCCGATCGGAGCTTTTTTGGTCGCCGGAGGGGTGGTGGTCGCCGGAGATGGGTGGTGGTCGCCGGAGATGGGTGGTGGTCGCCGGAGCCGGGTGGTGGTGGTCGCCGGAGCTGTGGTGGCTTAAAGGGTATTTTCGTCTTTTTAGGTCAAACATGTGAGGGACACACTCAGGTCAAAGGGCATTTTCGGGTTTTCAAATTATTTTCGGTCACATGCTTGGCATGTGACCACTTTCCGTCAATTTTAACAGAAAAAATAGACGGAGACCTCACTTATACATAAAACTCAAAATTCAGGCACTAAATAATACGTTTTTTCAATTCAGACCCCTTTTGGCAACATGGGCAAACATTCAGGCCCCTATTATGTTCTTAACCCTTTAAATTTTGGTCATTCTGTTTTGAATACTAGTGCAAGAAAAAATGCATGTAAAACACAATTGGCATCTATACTGATTAGAGCATTGGCATAGTCTGCTTATTTCTACCTATGAGGAATGTTGATACATCTCTAAAGCTTTCCCTGTGAATGTCTTACTAATACAGAGAACTAGATAGATGTTAAACCTAATCAAAAGTGTATTTGACTGCATTTATCTATCATGTAATAACAACATACTATCTATCGGTGGCTCAAGACATGACTTCTGCATATGATTCTACAGCTAATCATGTTCTTTAAAAATGTAAATAGTGATAATATAAGCAAATGCGAAGTCCCCAATATTTGCGCAAGATGTTGTCTGGAGCAGTACCGTCTGATATGATTGAGATTGTCACTTAAATTGCACTGATGATGGTAATGACGAATACGATGAAAGCAACGACATCAATGAATATGGCTGGGAATGTGAAGATGGTGAAAATGATCATAAATAATGGTGCATGAGAATGATGAAAAATAATGAAGAGAAAGATAATCCATTTAATAGTTCTAATGAAAATTATGAAAGACGTAAAGTTAGTATTAAAAAGCGGCCGCTTTCTTCTAAATAGGTTAGTGCCTTGTTAAAATTATAGTGAAAATACTTTAGATATCACTGGTGACAATTTAAATTTTTTTCTTTCTCATGCGTACATGTTAAACTTTACGGTTTAGTAAGCCGCCATAAGCTAGACGCAGGTTCAACACCTAGTTATATGTTCCGAGTAAAAGTTTTACAAAAAAGTAAACAACTCTGAGAGTACGGGAAAAACAACATGCACGGGTAACAACACCACATATACATCATTTGAAATTACCCATATATCGTCTTATAGTTTAGAAAAGAAGATGATGGAGCAAAGTCCAGCTCCATTTACATTTTGTATGTACAACAACAGCGACATGAAACCGCCAAACTGGCAACAAACCTCAAAACACCTAATTTCTGTCTCTTTTTTTCTGAGTGATGATGTAGAACGAAGCTGAAACCCTTGAAATACAAGTTGTTTCTTCGCTCTATCTTCCTGTTAAGGAAAAGTAAAAGAGAGCATACTCAATGGTGTAGTATTAGGAGTTGGGCAGTCTTTCTTCCCCCCACCTCACCCATATCCACCATATCTACAACATGACTAGGAATCACTCACTCTTTAAACAATTAAACCAGGGAAAGCTAAAACACTTCAAACCAACCCGTCGGTATCGTCATCCACACTGACATCCTCAAAAGAAGAGGAGGATGACGATGCCTCACCCCTGCCTATGCCACCGCCACTGCCACGTCTACCAGCTTCCCTGTCTCTAGAGATGCTCATCATTAATCCAAATGCTGCTGAATGCACATCTTGGGAGCCATTGCTGTAAATACCCCGGCTCCCTCCTACAATCTGTCTTTCACCTGCACCGCTACTACTACTTGTCACCATAGCAGCAGCAGCAGGGAACGAGGTTGAGCTACTCAGGAGGAGTCGCAGAGTCTCCCTGGCACCCTCAACCACCGAATCAGGTGGTTCAGATATGATTAGAGGGATTGCGCTTGTTACCCCACCAGGGCCTGTACTCACCAGATACCCTTGCCCAGCAGAGCACACATTAATGACCGGAATGTGAACAATGGGCTCACATCCTAAAGGCATCAAACTTGCGGTTGGCCTCATTATCAAAGGGTGGGGGTCGGGCAGAATTGTAGGCATGGAAGAGGAAGGAGGAGAATCATTTGATGATACAGCAGTCAAATCCGGAATTACAGGAGGACACCAGCAGTAGTACGGAGAAAAGATGGGTTGTGTTGTTGAGAAAGGAACCTCAGGGGATATCGGGCTAAAGCTGGGGGACAAGGTTAACTTACCCAGAGATTCCAACACACCCGGAATCAAAGGGCAACAACTTGTTGCTTCTTGATGCTGCTTCCCCCCATGGAGATCACAACTTAATGTCTCCAACACAAATGAGGAGGAGGCAGAGGATCGCAAGTTGTCTGCTGCTGCTGCTGTAAGGTGATGATGGTGGGGGCTATCAGTTCTCTTCTTCAGCTTCTCCCTTGCATTTCTTAGAGACCGTGGAAGGCCTTCTTTGAAAGAGCTCACTCTTGGACTGAGGTGGCAAGAATTTGATGATTTCGGTGATACCTGATTGCTGCTGCTTGCGTGCTGCTGGTGTTGGGCCTGCAGTGATCTTGACGATGTTGATTCGGATGATGGTGATAGGTGCGAGTTTTCTCTCGCAACAGAATTGCTGGATCTGCTGTTGCTCACGGCTGATCCGACCAGATAAACTCGGAGGTAAGTCGCAAAGCAGTCAAGTCTTGACTCACTGATACCTGTTAACTCAGCAACTGTGGGTCTCTTACTTAGCAGTTCTCTCATCTACAACCACCAGCAAAATGAGGAGGTAAGGAAGGTGTTGTTTAAAAGCTACTTGTTCATGCAACTGCAAATAAATTAACAGAAACCACAGAAAGAAGAAATATGACATTCAAGTTTCTGTTTCCCTCTTTAGGAGATCTTGAGAGAGCAACTGTGTTCCACGTAGTAATTCCTCGTACAGTTTATTTTCAAGTAACCCAGCTAATCATTATTCTAAAATGTCCATCAAGTAATTATTATTTAATAGCAGCTTAAAGATATCGAGAACAATTGGCTAAACTAGCATGTAGGATATCCACAATTATTTCTAGACATTTTACCTTTCTAAGCAATTCAACCCCCAGAAGCCTCGACTTCTCGGAGCTCCAGAAGAAATACTCTCTACCATCTGGTATCTTTACAACGAACGATCTACCAGAAGTATCTTCTGATATTTCTTCAATTGTAAGTGCACTGCTCTCAGTAATGTTCCGTAGGGTGACTATCCTTTCCATTTGGCCTTCATCTCCCACAAACGAAAGACGTAAATCAGAAGTTGGCAACAGAGTCAGATTCAAATTTCCCCTGTGCATAAGCGAGGACATCACTGCCGGTAATGTCATCGGAAAAAGAGAGAGATAGAAATAACAATGTAATCTGATCTATCTAACAATCCTCGATCAGGTACTGTCCCTAGAGTTATATCAATTACTTTTTTTATTTTGGCCAAAGGAAACATTTCATTTATTTATCAAAGAAAAGACAACGGAGTTCAAGGCAGCACAAGAGCAAACCGGTACAGCTCAAATATTGAGCTCAAACTTCAAAAACAAAATCACTCCTGTACAAACATATGATCTTATGTGACCCTTTTGTCTGTCATTTGTTAATTTGCAAGCAATTTCATTACTTCTTAAAATAAAATTATAAATACTTAGCAGTCACCACTAGCTACTACATGAGATAAACCACAATTTTCTTTTTAATTGATAAGAGATGAAGAAAACTATCTTGCCGAGAGCTAATGAATGCATACAGCATCAGCATTAGCCATGCAAGTGCTTTCTATTTGTTGTACCATTAGATATCAAGACCCTAACCAGATCAATTCTAAGATTGTTCCCTAGATGTTCTCCCAAAAGTGTTTTGCTGGCATGGCTAATTTTTGGAATAACAGAGTACATCCAAATTGATTGAATGATACTATAGCAATTAGCAAAACAACAGCGAACATGAAACATTATTGAAGAGCTATCACCTCAGAAAACAAATTTCTAAGAAAAGTATTACATACTGAGGTCAGAGCTTTAATTGAAACAGGCAGGGAAAAAGAGTCATAGTACAGGCAGAACAGTGACAATCAAGTGCCATGAGGGTCTCAATATAATCCGACAATTAAAACTTTAAGCAATCTCTTCAGACATCTAATAAAACTTGGACACACCCTAAGTATCAGGGAGCAGGAATTGACATCGACACCATAATATAGGAGCACGAAACTACCTTTACTTTCCCCTTTAAGAGATCATAATAAGAGATGCCCACTTCACCTACAAGTGAAAAGATATATTTATTCGGAAGCATGAATATTATTACCAGTAACAAACTAAGACACTGAAGCCTAGCTGACTTCGAATAGAATCTGTATTGAGCGCACTATCGGCTACAGTAGTATTGTGTTTCTATTAGGATTACCACATGATAGATAATAAAAAAAAAATTATAGCCGATTCCATGACGATGCGCTAATAGGTTCATGAAAGATTCTTTACTGTTGATGAACATCTCTAAGAAAAATGCAGATGAAGTTGTAAGACTGTTGACTATAATAACCATGGGGAATTAAAGATGCAGCATTATTGTTATCCAAGCAGGAGAATGGCTTAAAATGCTAGGTTTTGAATGAAATCAAACAGTATCCGATTAACACATTTAACTAAAATCCCCTGCTACTGCATGAAAACAAGCTGCGTGAATATACTAAATTTATACAACTTCCAACATGATCTTACTGACACACATGGAACAATTTCAGCATCAAAGAAGACAATTATCCTCAGTGATTTAAGTAAATGCTGGTAAATAATCTAAGACCACGATATACCAGATTATTACCATAGCACAGTTACCAGCACCAAATGCCAGAGAATAAATGTTGAAGAATGAACCAAAGGCTAAAAACAGGGGGGTAAAAGCCAAATAATATATTAGTAAACTGCAAGAAAAGGCCTGGAGATCGCTGTAAGTCTGTAACCAAACAGTTGAACTTGAACTATTGAAGAGATTGTGACGTTTTTCAATTTTTATATATATGAATAATACAAGGAAAATAAATAAGTCAACTTTACATATATATTTCTACAATAAAAAAAACACAACATTCTAGCTACACAAAACAATGACTTTAAACGGTAGAGAATAAGAAATGACACCAAATCCACAAAAGAATGAATGTACTCATCCTAGTGTGAAAACATGGTGCATAAGTTATGTTCATAAGGGCATAAAACAAGTTATTTCAACGACAGAAGGCACATTCGCCAGTTTGAGCACTTGACCAAATAGAAATTCCATTACCTCACAGAAGTCGGGCAGAGTATTCTCCCCTGCTTGTGAATCTTTCCAACACGAACTGAAACAAGAGGCATGCAGAAGCACCTGGCAAGCATACCAACTTCCGATGGCTCAAAGTGCTGAAATTGTTAACACAAAAGGCAAACATCAGTAACGTGTAATAGGGATAGCCTGACTAATGAATACCACAGCAACTCCTGAATAACCTAGTTCTACAAACGCATTTGCCTTTATAACACAGAGCACCAACGTAACAACCATCTTTTACTCGCAGAATCAACAAAATCAGGCCTAATCACCATGATACTACTGATAGAAGTTTCAATTATACCCCAATAGTAGCTAAATCTGTTTAACCAAAGATCCAGAGCTGAAGAGTCGACTTTCTGATCAATAAGGCTACGTACCTGGCTAAGATGAGCCAATAACCGATCCTCCGACGGACTTCCAGGCGCACTCAACTTCAGCAATGGCGTCAATCTTTCATCCGCCCGACAAGCACCAATAACTTGCATATCCAGCGCCTGAAGCCACTGCAAGACCCTGTCCTCGCGAATGCTCTGCTGCAGCAACAGATCTCCGTCGCCTCGCTCCACGAGAACATCCGTTAACCGTTCCGTCAAACCAACCTCGTCCGTTGACGCAACGCGCTCCCTCGAGCCCTCAGAAGTCGAACCTAATCCGTCCGCCGCGATCGAATCGTCGAAATCGCCGCCATCGGATCGATCCAGGCGATTATCAATGTCATTATCTCCTTTCCCGCGGCCGGCCATAGGTTATTCGCTAAATCTATTCAAGTTACTTCCTGAAATCGATAATGACAATGCGAAGATCCTTCAGCAGGATGCAAGGAAACTGGAAACAATGCAGCGCCAACAAGATTAACAAGTCAAGATTTGGCGGTGAAAGATGTTATTGGTAGAGAATTGTTGGTTGATGATCCAATCCTCCGTAGCAAAAAATGGTAGGTTAGGAGAATTCACGGATTCGAGACGACATATATGAAAGCGGAGTTGATTGAGTCGGTTGAGGCCCGTACGTTTAGATGCCACGTCAGCTATAATGTGAGAGATGGGTATCCCCCATACACTGGGTATTCCGTATTTGTTTTAAGGTAGGGTCGGCTAGGGGATTTTTTGGGAGAACCGGAGAAATTTTGCAAGGTACACCCTTCACTTAGAGTATGTAAACTTCGCACCCAGAGCCTCTTTTAAGGGTAACTAAAGGTGAACCCAGTATTGGTGGTACCAACTAAACTATGGAGCGGCCGCTGCTTCATGCGGCCTATTAATAATGTATTTTATTTTTAATATCTGGTTTAATGATTTTCGGCATGGTCTGGTTTGACTAATTCCGGTTTAACAGCGTTAGGATCTCCCGTTAAATTTGTTTGGATGTACTGTGACCCAACAGCATAGTAGTGGCTGCACCTGACAACCTTTAATATTTAATTCTATTATGTTTGTTCCAATTGATATATGAAATCAGTAGCAACTAAAATTATTTTATGTGCATGAATTATATTCCATAATATTAATTAATTATTTAAATGTCCATTTTTTTATTTACTCTGGTGGTGGTTTTCATTTAGGGTATGGATAAGGTTTATAGTAAACTTGACTAGAGGTTTAATATTTTCACTATGCCTTAGTGGTTGTATTTTTTTAAAATTTAATATTTAATTCTATTATATTTGTTCCAATTGATATATGAAATCAGTAGCAACTAAAATTATTTTATGTGCATGAATTATATTCCATAATATTAATTAATTATTTAAATGTCCATTTTTTTTATTTACTCTGGTGGTGGTTTTCATTTAGGGTATGGATAAGGTTTACGGTAAACTTGACTAGGGGTTTAGTATTTCCACTATGCCTTAGTAGTTGAATTTTTTTAAAATTTAATTCTATTATATTTGTTCCAATTGATATATGAAATCAGTAGCAACTAAAATTATTTTATGTGCATGAATTATATTTCATAATATTAATTAATTATTTAAATGTCCATTTTTTTATTTATTCTGATGGTGGTCTTCATTTAGGGTATGGATAAGGTTTACAGTAAACTTGACTAGGGTTTAGTATTTCCACTATGCCTTAGTGGTTGAATTTTTTTAAAATTTAATTATATTATATTTGTTCCAATTGATATATGAAATCAGTAGCAACTAATATTATTTTATGTGCATGAATTATATTCCATAATATTAATTAATTATTTAAATGTCCATTTTTTTATTTACTTTGGTGGTGGTTTTCATTTAGGGTATGGATAAGGTTTACAGTAAACTTAAGTAGGGGTTTAGTATTTCCACTATGCCTTAGTGGTTGAATTTTTTTAAAATTTAATATTTAATTCTATATATTTGTTCCAATTGATATATGAAATCAGTAGCAACTAATATTATTTTATGTGCATGAATTATATTCCATACTATTAATTAATTATTTAAATGTCCATTTTTTGATTTACTCTGGTGGTGGTTTTCATTTAGGGTATAGATAAGGTTTACAGTAAACTTGACTAGGGGTTTAGTATTTCCACTATGCCTTAGTGGTTGAATTTTTTTAAAATTTAATATTTAATTCTATTGTATTTGTTCCAATTGATATATGAAATCAGTAGCAACTAAAATTATTTTATGTGCATGAATTATATTCCATAATATTAATTAATTATTTAAATGTCCATTTTTTTTATTTACTCTGGTGGTGGTTTTCATTTAGGGTATGGATAAGGTTTACAGTAAACTTGACTAGGGGTTTAGTATTTCCACTATGCCTTAGTGGTTGATTTTTTTTTAAATTTAATATTTAATTCTATTATATTTGTTCCAATTGATATATGAAATCAGTAGCAACTAAAATTATTTTATGTGCATGAATTATATTCCATAATATTAATTAATTATTTAAATGTCCATTTTTTTATTTACTCTAGTGGTGGTTTTCATTTAGGGTATGGATAAGGTTTACAGTAAACTTGACTAGGGGTTTAATATTTCCACTATGCCTTAGTGGTTGAATTTTTTTAAAAAATTAATTATATTATATTTGTTCCAATTGATATATGAAATCAGTAGCAACTAAAATTATTTTATGTGCATGAATTATATTCCATAATATTAATTAATTATTTAAATGTCATTTTTTTATTTACTCTGGTGGTGGTTTTCATTTAGGGTATAGATAAGGTTTACAGTAAACTTGACTAGGGGTTTAGTATTTCCACTATGCCTTAGTGGTTGAATTTTTTTAAAATTTAAAATTTAATTCTATTATATTTGTTCCAATTGATATATGAAATCAGTAGCAACTAATATTATTTTATGTGCATGAATTATATTCCATAATATTAATTAATTATTTAAATGTCATTTTTTTATTTACTCTGGTGGTGGTTTTCATTTAGGGTATGGATAAGGTTTACAGTAAACTTGACTAGGGGTTTAGTATTTCCACTATGCCTTAGTGGTTGAATTTTTTTAAAATTTAAAATTTAATTCTATTATATTTGTTCCAATTGATATATGAAATCAGTAGCAACTAATATTATTTTATGTGCATGAATTATATTCCATAATATTAATTAATTATTTAAATGTCATTTTTTTATTTACTCTGGTGGTGGTTTTCATTTAGGGTATGGATAAGGTTTACAGTAAACTTGACTAGGGGTTTAGTATTTCCACTATGCCTTAGTGGTTGAATTTTTTTAAAATTTAATATTTAATTCTATTATATTTGTTCCAATTGATATATGAAATCAGTAGCAACTAATATTATTTTATGTGCATGAATTATATTCCATAATATTAATTAATTATTTAAATGTCTATTTTTTTATTTAGTCTGGTGGTGGTTTTCATTTAGGGTATGGATAAGGTTTATAGTAAACTTGACTAGGGGTTTAGTATTTCCACTATGCCTTAGTGGTTGAATTTTTTTAATATTATATTCCTTATCATTACTATTATAATATATAATATAATCATATAAATTGATACCCTAAAATAATTGGAAAAAAATAACTTGATATTATTAATATATATTATTCCAAATAATGTCTAAGGTATACATCAATATAAGTGAATAGAAAAAAAAATTATTGGCTAGAATCAGTGATTTAAAAGAGAATTTAGTAAATTTGAACATAATTATACTAGAATAGAACTACGTATGCAGTTAATAAATAGTAAGATAACTTTTGCACAGTCATGAAAATATAAATATACATATATATTAAATAAATGGGTAAAGAAGAGTCTTTATCTCTCTTACTTTTTGGTACGGTTATTGAAAAATAATCTTAAGAAAAGGGAAAAGAAGATTTTGTCCCTCTCTCCTGCTTATCTTCTTCATCTTCCTCATCAACCACGAGAAGAACATCAATGGCGGAAGAACAAAAATAACAACATTTTTGTTTTCTTCATTGCAGTTCAAAATCTGACCATAAGGACAAGCAAGTAATCTCTTACATCATCACATATTTTTCAGAGGGGGCAAACTTAAGCAAGTCAATTTTTATCAAAAACTTATAAGTATCTATTTGAGCATCCATGGAGTTCAGGAGGGGCAATTGCCCCTTTTGGACCTTATATAGCTCCGTACCTGTCTGAAGCTCCGTCAAACTGGACTGACCACAGACCCAAAACAGAACGTATAGTAAACGGCAAGTTCAAACGTCACTTAAAACTTCACATCCGGTCTGGATAAATCTTCGAACCGTGGTCTAATTCACTTAAGTGATGTGATATGATGTGACAAGAACCACTAAACCGCATTTTTTCACTTTTTTGGTTATTTACAAGTTTGCCATTAAATACAGGCCTCTGATTGGTGGAAATTAGGCCGCTTGAAGCAGCAGCCGTTCCATAGTTTAGTCCAGGGTCGGCTAGGGGATTTTTTGGGAGAACCGGAGAAATTTTGCAAGGTACACCCTTCACTTAGAGTATGTAAACTTCGCACCCAGAGCCTCTTTTAAGGGTAACTAAAGGTGAACCCAGTATTTGTGGTACCAACTGTAAAGTGAGTTGTGTTTCCGTAGGCGATCCGGATCGAAACCTGCTGGAGACGCCGTTATGGAAATGACTTTAATCTTAACACTCCCGGTCTGAAATTGCGAAAGCAATGTAAATTAGGGGTGAGCGGTTCCGTGTACCCTGTGATTTTGGGTGTTCCTGGAACCTACCATGTGTACATCGGTTCCTAAATTTTACTACCCAGAACCTACCCTGTAATATGTGGAACCGGAACCGGAACCACACCAATTGAAAACGATCGGTTCGGGTACCCGGTAGGAACCGACTTATTATCACCAATTATTTAAAAATTCCAACGTAAAAAAAATGTTCTCCATGCATACAATAATATAAACTCCATCCATACAAAACTCAATTCAAAGTATCCTAATAGTAATTTTTTTACTGGGTGTTGATGAGTGATACCGCTGCTTCATTTCGGGCCAAATAGTAAAATAAAAATCTACATGGGCTTCAAGAGTTAAGTTCTGCATGCTTATGGGCCTGACAAGTTTATATATCTATATACTAAAATATATCGGTTTCGGTTCTGGTTCTCACAACTCATCCCGGAACCGGAACCGGAACCGGTTTTACAGGGTATTAAAATTAATTACCCGGAACCTACCCTGTGTTAAAAACTGTCTACCCGGAACCTACCCAAATGACCGGTTCCGGTTCTGGTTCTAGTTCCAATCGGGTTTTGCTCACCCCTAATGTAAATATATAAAATTTCGAGTCGAGTTCGAGTTCTCGTTTTTCAAGTTTTACATTTACGTAATAATAATATATATGTATATATTGAGATCGAATCAAGTTCGAGCCTAATCGAATCGAGTTCGAGCTCGAACTAAGGTGTGCCATTTATAATTTAATTGAAACTTTTTAACCTAATTATCGAGCCGAGCTCGAACTCATCAAGTATAACACCGAGTCGAGCTTGAATTTGAAAAATTAAAACTCGGCCGGGATCGAGTTTGAATAAACTGAGTCGAGTTAAGCCTAGTACAACTAACAAGTATGTGGGACTTCATTCATTATATATATATACATACCTCTTCTACCAAAAAAAAAAAGGGCAATTCTGTAGTTTAACATAAACGTGGTAGGGGACATATTCTTGGATGGACATCACTAAAATGATCGGTGGATATGAATAAATTGATAGCATCCCATATCATTATCAATCACTCATCCAACGCGGGTCCCATAAATTAAAATAATTTCAGTGGAGTTGGACCTTTCCTAACGACATCATGCCATATTGTCAATCATCATTCAAGAGACCAAAGTAAGTGTTTCAAGCTATATGGTGTCTATTACCCATAAAAACAAGCTAAAGGTCCCAAAAAAAATAAAGGCATAAACAACTTTCATCATTTTGATTACTGTCAAGAGAATATTGGAGATGGCTTGAACCTTGAAGAATAGACAGTAGCAATGCAGATTAGCAGCAACTTGTCGTCCAAGTAAGACTGACTTGGGGATCAAGTAGTCTAGTGTTTTCTTATGGTGGCTCAGATGACACAGGATCACTAGTCACTACTAGAGCTGCTGTATATCAATACACTGTCTAATCGTGCAACCATACTACGCATATGATATGATGTAACCCATTCATTGAAAACACCTCAATCACCCAAATCTTATCGCGATTCCTATTTTCAGCAAGTTATTAATAACCAAATCAGCCATCTAACTTCAAATAAAGGTCTACATCTTAATCGACTTGTACTAGTCAAAATCCACCCACAGTTAATTTCTCCCATCTTTGCATCTATAGCAACTCAAGATTCTATCATTAAGTAAGCTTCTGTCTAATAGGCCGCCCTTAAAGACTTACGATGATTTAATCACCTGCTCTTCTTCGGCTCTTTGTTGTACTCGTTTATCAGCCCTTCCACATCCTTCCAGAACAACCCCTCCACCAGCACTCCATCGCTTGTGAACCTGGATCATTAACAGCACCATTTCAGATGGAGCTTTCATATTTTGTATTTGAGCATGCGCAAAATATACCATTTTGTGACACTTTTAGTAAGCTCTACTGGTTTGTTTGCAGAAATTGAATCGGGGTCTGCACTTGCGATAGTGAGGGTGTATGAGTCTGAGAATCTTGGAAATTTTGAAGAAACCACTAACCCGGTGCTGTTGAAAGATCCCTGAAATGTAAAAGAGGAAGGGCAGTGTGATGCAACAGCGTATAGTTTCTTTTTTTAATGAATTTTAAGAATGTTACGACCAAATTTAAACTTTTAATAACTCAATGACCATGATACAGAGAAATAATAAAGATTCTGATGAGAGTTTAACTAGCAAGTATGACGTGAAGAATCCTCAATATTTATATGCAAAATATACCAAACCACAAATTAGAAACTTTTTGTGGAATCAGCAAAAAACAGTATACAATCTCTCATTGCTATACCCTATATATGACTGTTTCTTATTAACCTACTGTACCATTAACTGATCGACCAAATTACTAAGTTCATAAATTCTCAATTCTAGGAAGTCTGCTACTTGCAATTGCTATCTAAGAGTTACAAAACTATTACGTCACTGTGTTAAAGCTAATCCAAGTTTCTTTCAACTTCACCACCTAAGTGATGAAAGGAAAACTATTTTCCCTACAGCAAAACTTATTTGAATAACAAATTTGCAAAATTGAGAACAATGTGTATACAAGGACTATACATAGCAAAGCATAAACAGCTATTGATGTACAGCTATGTAGGCATTTGGTAGAAAAGCAAAATTGACACTTTACCATGCTAAACTTGTCCCCGTTGACGTTGAGCTATAATGGTATCAATAGTCAATACATAACCAGATAATTTGTGGAGCTTATCCCTTTCTTCATTTGGAAAAAGTTGCAATGAAGGAATTACCAATTTAATTTCAGCGTGCAGTTACTAACTTGCTACTTGATACATACATGTTTACAGTAGGTTGTGCATTTTTTGAATTCTAAAGGTTAGGGTTAAGGATATGAAAAACAATGCACCATGAGTCCATGAGGAAGCAAGCCAATTTCTGAGAAGAACAGAGAATAGATAAATAAAAGAATCTGATGCAGAAGTGATTAAAGAGTTCATATGAAGTAAAATTATAACAAAGAGCACAGAGAAAATCTATGAAGTAACGACTTACAATTTGAGTGTCAATCACCAATTATCACTTAATTCGTAAGATGAATTTTACATATTTGTTGCTAATAAAACAAGACATATTTTGTATAGTGTTTGCCTATTTAGTTAGTATATCCCCATCGATGCACAAAAAATAAGTAAAATAAATGTACTTGTAAAGGATTGAAATTCTAGCTGATGCCTTAAAAACGAAATTATACTAGAGTAAGCACTTCTCAACAGCAGATTCTACATGCAAACATTAGCTACCAACAACATGGACCATCCCGACTAGATATTCGCATGTAAAACACAGGGTTGGTTAATTTTTAAATTTTAAGTATCACATAACTCATACGCTTATTGAACAAATAGGTATGAGAAAATAAGATTGCCTCACGCTCACCCTATTCCTTCCATTATTTTCAGTTTTTTATTTGAGATATGAACTCAAACAGTTTTCATATACTGACAATGGAAGGAGACTTATTCAAGACAGACTGAAACTGCTCTATCGGAGGAGGCAAAAGGAAAGTCCAAACAAATGCAAAATCAGCTTGGCACTTCACCCGAATGTGAATCACTGATTCACTATCGATGACAGATAAATACACTAACTCCAAAAGCAGGATTAAACAACACTTTTATCTTCATCATTAGCAGAGACTCACCTTAGGAGGATAAGTGAACAAAATCGCATTTTTCACCTTGGTGTACAGGAGAAGCTCCAGTATAACATTAAACACTACATACTTGCCAGAGTCAAGGATTTCAACTGATCAACTTTTTCTGATTGAATGTAGATTTGAACTCATTCACCAAACTTAATCAAACAAAAAAGTGCAGTTTCAGAGGGCCCTGATGTTTTTCTTTTGTACGAGTTAAGCATTCCAGAATCATAATCAAGAAACACGTGCCATACCCTAAACAAACATCCCCATACAAATATTTATGCTATTACTTTGGTACTGTCCTAATATGAAAAAGTAAAAACCCTCATATGGGCAAATAGTTTTACATTTAAATCTCAATTTGGTTGTCAAATTAGTATATTATCATGGCTTACAGTTTAACAGATATACATTGTTTCTCATTTGCTCCTTAATTACAGAATGCTGTCTGGACGAAAACTGCTTCAACTTGGGAAAAAAAAAAAAAAAAAAGAAGACGTCATCATCGAAATGAAAATTTTAATTCATTCATCCCTGTTGTAACTTGTACAGAAAGATTTAGTCTTATAAATCCCATCACTTACTTTTTTTTCTTGGCAGAAAATAGAACTTGTGATGCAATTTCCAAATGCAAATTTTTTATTTCCCTAATTACTAACTCAAACCCAACAGCTCCATTCCTTCCTATCCCCCAACTGTTGAGCTCAAGCAATTATCTACAATTCTACATGAAAATGACCATTAATTAATACTAGCTATTCGAATATATATGAGTAAAAGGATATAATCCGATGCAGGCGATCAAGAAGTCTCTATTCTCAGGGAACTTCTTCTTGTAAAACTGAGCAAACAATGCGGTAACAATGATAACGGTCCCCAGCAGCAATCTGATGTTGCTTCGCTTCACATCTTCCGCATAGCCTCGCTCCTTTACAATCTACACATCGTGAAAATTAAATCCACCAAATCAGACCTGAATTGGGACTGAGATCAGCAAAACAGAATCGATCAACGAGAGAGGAGAGCTGAATTAGGTAGGGCATGACGTACCTCAGAGACGGACTCATCCAGAATGTGTTTGATGGCATTTTGATCCAACAGATTGACCTTCTTAGGACTTTTCTTGGAGTTGTCGGATGCCTTCTCTGCCATCGTCGAGGCCGAAACGAAACACTACTAGATTTGTCTGAACTGATAATTGATGAATATGGGAGAGACACGCACAGGCGACCAGTAAGTTTTCGGATTTTTTACCGGGCTCCACGAAAAGTTGTGATACTTTTTTTCTATTGTCCCAACTCCCAAGTTGAAATAAATAAGAAAATTGATATTATTAATAATTTAATATTATGATATAAATATTAAGTTTAATTAACAAATTTTATACTTTAAAATTTTATATATATTATAATTAAGTTCATTATATATAATAGTAAAAAAACTAAAGCACGATTCTTCAAAAGTATAATAAAAAAGCTCGAGTTTTTCTACAATGCTCGTGAAGCACTATACTTTTGCTTTTTTTACTACTAAAATGGACTTAATTGTAATATATGTAAAACTTTAAAAGTATGAAAAATATGATTTTTTTAACTACACCTAATATTTGTATCATACTATTAATAATATCAATTTTTCTATGAGGTTCACCTTTCAGGTAATAGAAAAATACTAAAATATAGTGTTACAAGCATGAGGCTTGTGGAGCATAGTAGAAAGACCCGCAGCAGAGAGCAATCAAGCCTCACTGTTAAACTATTTCCCAAGAAAGATATATTTTTTAACTTAAAATATTTTTTAAATATAACATGTTTCTGGACGTTGTGTAAATAAATATTTTAAAATGGTGGTTTTAAATAAAATATTAACCTTTTATAATAAAAAACATGTAGAAAGATTTCAATACTATTAATCAATCTATCTGACTTGCACATAACTAGCATAAACTTTTATTTTGTTCAGTTTGATCCTCCAATTTATATCCCAATTTTTTTGGCATAGTTTAGTCATTAAAATGTTCAAATCGAATCCTATGCTCGATTGACCTAGCTCGTGTCAGGTCCAGGGCTAGGTCTGACCATGGTTAGGGTCACCTGACCTACCCTACCCTAATCATGGTCAGGCCTAGGCATGGGCTCGACCCGAGCTAGATTAATCAAACCAATGGTTCGATTGGAACAAGTTTATTACAAAATTATACAAAAAAACAAAAGTTAAGGATATAAATCGGGGGACTAAACTGAACAAAATAAAAGTTTGGGGATAGTCACAAGGGTTGAATAAAAGTCAAAATTAATAGTTGACTAACATATGCAAAAAAAAAAAACAATTTTCAAACGTTATACACCAAAAGTATATAAAAAAAAGCATCAACATTAGTAAAAATTATTGTACGAAAAGACTTATTAACCATATTATTTATATCTGTAGTTGAAGCCTTGTAGGTGGACAAATCATGTTATACGTCAGCTGAGAATGGTTAATAAATTTTAATTATTTAGTATAAACATCTCACGATTTTATTTTATTTAGTATTTTTATTGGATAACTATTTTATTTATTAATTATTCATTAATTTATATCTTGTGCGAAATTTAACGTAAATAAAACTTATAATATTTAGCAACTTTCATTGCTATTACCGACGGATACCCTCATTCAACGCAAAATGTCACACTTGTTCTGTAAAACGAGACATGGAATCATCTTACGTGGACTTGTCCGTTCTCTCATAAAGTGTGGTATGACTCCAGTTTAGGCGTGCACCCACCTAGTACACCGTTCACAACAACCTTCGGATAGTTGTTCAACTCTCACAGTATGCCCCGCCTAGCCTATCCGCGTGAGAACTTTTAGTACATAAATGCTTGGTTATGTGAAAAAGTGACTAGAACGGATTGACGTTATCTTTCGTGTAAAAATGGCCACTACAAACTCAATAATGGGCGTTGATGCAAATATTTCAATTGACAATGCTAATGCGTTTCTTTGTGTTCTAGGCTCACCCGACCCACCAGACATGACAGATCAACAGGCTGCAGGCGGTACACAACACCACACATTTGACCCGCCATATTTTGTGATTGGGCCATATTGATGCAGTATTCAAAGCAGCTATTTTAGTCCATGGATTCATGAGGATTTATGTTGTATCCATACTTTTGACTTACGACAATGACTCTCTTTTGGTGGAAGGACTAGCATATCGAACAGGTCTACTGTTAGCGAGGTCAAATCAACCGGAGCCCCATCTCCTGTTTACGGTTCAACAATTCTGCTGAATCGAATCGAGTACTCCTCAGCAACTTGCAACCCTTCATTATTTGGGGTAATTCATGACACTAGAATTTTGTCAAATACATTGTATATTTATGTTTCTGTTGTTTCTAGAAACAATATAAACTTAGCACACTCGGTTGTCATTTGTGCCGCAGGAGCCAATGTAATTGAATGTTAAAACGCTTTTGATATCTCGTGTGTTTTGCTGAGTGGATAGTTTCTTTCGTTTCTACGTTTATTATAATAACGACTTTTAAATAATAATTAAAAAATTTGTTTTACAAGCCTTAAATACTTTAGGAAAAAATAATAATGTATAATTAACATATCTAATTAGGTAGAATAGACTCGCATTAGTTGAGACACAACCGATATACGAGTCTCAAATTTGTGATACAAGTCACATACACATTGCAAATAAAATTCTATTTATAGATTGCTAATGACTTATTATAGATAATAATTTTATTTTTTAAAAAGAAAATTTGAAGTTGTTAATAGTCTTATCACTTATGATTCTGTGAAATAGATTTTTTTTTTCCACTCTGAGAAATGAATTAAATCTAGCAAAATATTTGAATATAGATTCAGTTTATATTGAATAGACGCGGAAAATGTCATCAATCTCATCACAAATAAGTTTAATATGGATCAGCCTCTAATGTTGTTACTTTTGCTTTGCAAGAAACTTATTCAAGATTTTAGAAGGTATAAACTGACATGTTTTCGGAGAAGCAAATAAAATAAACTTGCAAAAGATGCAGTTTGCAATGAATAAGATTTTAGGATTATTCATCTGCTACTACAAACTTGAAAACCTTATTGCGGTATAAATTCAATGGGTAGCACTAAAGATCGTGTTATAGGACCTGTTATATCTGAAGCTTTGTAGGCTAATTATGTTACTTTATATCCTTTAATTATTTCCTTTAATTTGCCGAAAAAACTTATTTTCCATAGACCACAAATTGTAAAGTTTAATAACTTGTATACTTTTTACATTTTTTTAATTTTTTTACATAAAACTATTCTAAATCTTTTATAATTTATGATTTTTTTTTTTAAATAAAATAAGCCATAAAACTTAAGGTTGGAACTGGAATAGTCGTAAATTATATTGAAAGCAACTCGAAACCAATAGATAAGTTTATATACTACGATCACTATCACCTTCCTTTCCCCACGATCACTATCAGACTCCTCCTAACTGCAATTGAGGAAAGAGAGACGGGTAGGTTTTGATTTACCCCCATAATATATATTCCTTGTCGTTTAATTATAGAGACTATGGTAGCTGCTGCTGCTGGGTTTTAATCTACTAATTTATGGTGCGTGATGCATCTTTGGTGAGCAAGGCCCGAGCACCTCTGAACAGTTCTTCCTTAACCATGAACAGAACAGCAGCCGCTAGAACGCTCTGCACTATTTTTGTCCCCATTCCTTTGTAGAATCCATACACTCCTTCATACCGTATCATCTTCAATATCGCATCCAATGTACCTATTACATTTCCATCATATATATTATACACAACTCTTCTTTCTATTCATAATATTAATATTAATAATACAACCCAACCCATACTAGTTAACAATCAAATGGAAGGGAAAAAGAAAAAAGTCCAGACCTTTGTACTGATGCCTCTTGTCACTAGTTAAAACTTGCTTTGCTTGAAGCCTCGCCTGCAATATGAGAAGAATAAATATTTTTGCAACAACTACATCAAAATCTTATTACAGGGAAACTGACTCTATTCATGCAGAAATCAATCATGCATAATATATAAATGAAATGGAAATAGAGAAGACAGGACACAAGTGGAGGATTATAGCATCAATTTACACTTTTAAATCTCATCTTCTTAACTTCAGAAGCTACATGTTTATTGTGTTTGTTTCTTCATTAGCAAATGAGGGCAACGAAATCCCTTTAATTTTGGCACTTGAAATATTAGATAACCTTAGCATGTCACATTATGAGGCTAGTAAATAGAAATAGTACTTGAGGGTTTAGCATGCATGAGATTAAAACCATGGGCTCAATTCACCTTCACAACTAGGAGAGGATATGTCACCACTGTAGCTCCAAGTTTTGCAAAGGCTCCCATAAGGAATATCTGCATGAACAGATGGGTGATGTCACAATATTAAAGCAACTGACATAAAGAACACGCTTGTAAGTAGAAACTGAGAGGTGGAAGTAATAACACTTCGGAAAACAAAATAAATCTGACCTCCAATGCAGTGATGCCCTTCTTGCCATTTAGTGAACGTTTTTGGTTCAACTTCTTTAACATCGTTTCATACAACATAAACTGTATTGAAGGGTTACTAACCTGCAAGAGGAGAGAGTAGAAAAAATTAAGAGTGCAAAACTTAGCACATGGTGAAGAGTTATTATATAAAACACGCACCATAATTAGTGTAGGGAATACTCCTCTCCAGAAACCCCATAGTCCAGCTTCATCATAGACCTCATGAATCTATCAATTAACATCATCAAAAGCAAATTCCAGAGTTTAATGAATCAATAAGATACATGCAAGTGATTTAATTATGACGCACTTAGGCTGTCAATCTTCGTTGAAAATTACATGGTTATTCGTTGAAAATCATTTTATTTTATTTTTTATAAAATGCTTATATTAAACATGATTTGGAAACACTGATTCTATGTAAGCTCGAATATATGAAAGATCTTCAGAAATGATAGAGCACTTGGGATGTGAAATGGACACACATATTCCTAAATTAGGGGCAGTTTAATATCAGCATCAAAATTCTCTAGCTTCACTATTACAACATTATGAGAAAGGTTTCCAAATGGATTAAGAACATTAAATTGCTATTATGACAGCACAAGTTGGCTTGAGAGCAGTTAATGTGGAATATGTTATCATTTTTTTGGCCAAGGAAAATGTGATCATGGTTTGGGAAGATCTGTAAGCAAAACAACACGAGGAAGATCTAACCTCCAAGAACCTAAGTTGTAGAATTACCTAGCCAAGAAAATCAAGCAAACTTACATATTTTAAAACAACCATCATATTTTCAAATAATAAATTCATGCTGCCCATCTGGTATTTACTGCACTAGTCATGTAAACTTGACACATAAGTGAAGTTTGGCCCCAAAAAAAAGACACATAAGTGAAGGATCTTCTATGCTGAATTGAGACCGGTTAAGGAAATCACTCTACCCAAAACCATTAGAGCCTCCGCACCAGAGAAAGGATAGTTGTACTCACTGCATGGGTAGTCCCAAATGGAGGCGGCTCAATTGCCAGAAGAGTTGAATCATCAAAAGCTACTGATTTCTCACAATCAGAATCTGACTTCTTTGACGTTTTAGTGTGAGTCTGCAGGAGCCAGGAAGGAAAGTCATGCAAATGCATAGGCATCAAGTTTATTTTGCAAGTAAGCTAGGTTTCAGTACAAATCCTGAAGAACGTTGAGAACAATCTTGCACCCAATAGAAGCAATGGACTGAACATCATTTTATGAAAACAAAGTTTACGCTTCTTGAAGGCTTGAGGATGCTAATACATGTCAGAAGCAAATGAAACAGGGTAAAAAAATAGATTTCAATTTTCTCAAATGGAATAACATAAATGTAAATCCGCAAAAAAGAAAAACCAAGTAGCACGGCACGATAGATAACAGTAGTAAAAAGATATTAGTAGATTGCAAATCTTTATAAGATAAACCACTTCGAGCAAATTCTCAAAGATTCTAGGTTGTGGACCGGTCAACTATATAATCTGTAAAAGTAAGAGCAATTACTAACCTGCATACGGGTCACAACTACCCATATAGGATTGGTTAGCAACACATTTACACACCTGCACAGAGATACACGTATTTTAAACCACTTACTCATTATTAAACATAGGGAATAGACTATAGAGAGAAATGACAGAAACACAAACCGTGACACAACCAAATATTCATGGAAATAACATAGCAATGAAGATGCTAGAGTGAGCTACACAGTCACATATGTATGTTAATTTTCTAACTGGGAGTATTACAGGTACACAATAAGCAGAAAATCAGATTATTATACTGAAAGCTTGGGGAAAGAGAGTGAGAGTGCAGTATATAAGCCTCGAGGTAATACCCAGACAAAGCAGCCACCACAAGCGATGAGAACATTCCAACAGTTCCATCACCAATTCCGTTGTGCTTTCTCTCAATGGCTGCAAGTTCTGCTTTCTTCCTGAATATTTGATAGAAATAATAGTAAACACCCTGTAAAATGGAGAACCGCAAGAATGTAAGAAACAGAAAAATAAAAAAGAAACTCTAATAAATAGAATAATGCCCTTGTTGCAACGGACATTCACCATCTGAAGAGCTAATATACTCAGTGTGACCATGTATTTAGTTGAACATGAAGAGTCTTTCCTGGAATGTAATGTTATATATATACGAAATTGTAAATTTTGAAACTTTAAGAAAGACAGCATTGTTAGGATTTGCCTATTATTTCTCCGACTAATTTTTTTGGTAAAATTTCTAATGAAAATTGATTGTGATAGTAACGTATCTTGCCATTTGCATGTCATTAACAGTTTACTCCGAACATATATATACTCAAGAAGATTTCTGAGAACGTAGTATTAGTTCAATAATGATCTGCTAAATTCATAAGCAATTAAAGAAACATAGTTTCCCAGTCCATAGCAAGATTGATTAGACCTTCTCTATCAGAGGGAAAATTCTTTCCAGACTAGCTGTGAGTAAACCCCACCTTGTATAAGTCCCCCTTTTAAGGAAATACAAAGATCATGGTTAAAGAAACTCAACCTACCACCAAACACCAGCCATATTACTTTGGATACGAGGAAAGCCACCATGTTGCCAAAGTTTTAATATATTTATTTAGAAGAAAATGAAAGACAACTATCTGGTCTTAATTATTCACTAAACATTCACCAATAAACAATTAGCTAGCAATACTTGTGTGATAACATGTTGAGGACATTAATAATAAATAATAATTAATTTCAATCTCTACCCGACCAGATAAAGGAATGAAAATAGCAATAAAGAGATAAGTCTAGCAATGGCACACTTTCCACAACAGGGGACCACATACTAATATTATCGTTGTAATATATCGCAGACCTCTCTAAGGTTTTCTGCCAAAACACACAAAACACATTTATATGTCTGACCAACCTTCACATTACAAAGACACAGGTGACAAGATAACATAAAGAAAAACATATTTTATTTATTTATACTTTCAAAGTATCCACCATTTTCGTTCATTAGAAAAACAGAAGCATATTCTAAGACTGCTTCTTATTCTGACGCTACACAGAAAAAGACTTGTATTTTTCGGATATTTCATTAGCAGCTTCTAAACCTTCAATTTGCTATTTCTTTAGAAACTAAATACAGCTTGTATTCTAAATAGGAGTCCAGGATAGAAATAAGAGAAATTATGAAAAATTAAAATAAAATTGCGGAGATGCTGGGAATATGATCATTGATTACCTGAGATGCAGCTGTACCAACCAGCGATGGCATTAATCCTCCATACAACCGATCCCATCCCTCCTGCTGCACAACCTGCATAGAATCCGCTTTACAAAAGCTTAGAAAATGCAAAATTAAACACAAGCACAATCAAGATCAACAGCACTAACTAAGCAATTACTAAAGGGAGCTGATTTCTGCACTGATCACCATCCAAATTGACATTCATTTATGATAAACAGATCAACCTAAATCTAAAGAAAATCTCAAATAGCAAAATACAACTAAAAACAGAAAATATCCATGATCGCAACCTGATATATCTGTTCAGCGGTTCCGATTTTCCTCTTCTCCTTCTTCAGATCGCGGTCCGTCTGCTGCCGCGTATTTACCTGCAGATCACCGGGAGAGTTGAAGGACGCGAAGAAGAGTGCGGATCAGCAAACCCAAAAGCGAATCAAAGTAAATGGTGTGTAATTACAGTTTGAAGAGGATATGTGATGAGCTGAGCAATGATCCCTCCACCGGCACCGGCGAGGCCATTGATCAGAGCCTCTGACATGCTTTCCCGCGAAAAAGTGACTTCTTTTCTCGCGAAAATATTGGCGAGGTTTAATTTTCGAGGGAGGGAGAGGACTATGTTTCTGACTCTATGAAATGGGTTTTTGTTCCGTTCAAGGCCAGAAGAAACAGCAACTGACGTATGTATCCGTGGGTTGTTCGAGTATCGATGGACGGATCTACCCTCGAGCAACATTTTAATTACACGAAATAAATACTTTTGATCCTCAAGCTTCTAAGAAATGATAGTAAATCCTCAAACTTATCAGCTTACTACATTATCGATTATTCATCATTGTATTTGTAATAATAATAATAATAATTTTTAAAAAGGGAAAAGTATTTCACTTAAATTCAAAGTCTAATTAAACGTATTTCGTTTAAATTGAGCGCTTAAATTATTTATGACCTAATATTTTGAAAGTATTTCATTTAAATTGAGCGTCTAATTGAAAGTATTTTGTGTTAATTTTTTTGTTCAAATCTTGTCAAATACATATTTAGTACACAACAAAAAGTCCTCACACTGTCGGCATATGCTCATATTCATCTAGTTTGACAAAATTTATAATTGAGATACAATTTGTTTTGCAAGTTAAAATACTTTTGATCTTCAATCTCTAAAAAATGTTAAGTTAATTGTCAAACTTATCAGCTTACTACATTATTGATCATTTTAATAATATTATAATAATAATCGACAAAAGAAAAGTATTTCGTTTAAATTATTTGTGACTTAATATTCATTTAAATTGATGCATTCCACTTAAATCAAGCCTCTAATTGAAGATATTACGTGTAACTTCTTTCAAATTTTGTCGAATACATTTTTGGTACACATCAAAAAGACATCATGCGGTTTGTACATGCTCTTAACCGTTTCATTTGACGATAATTATAATTGCGCTACAATTTGGCTGCAATTTAAAGTTCAGCTAGCAAGTTTAAAAAGAAAAGCAACGTTTAGAATGTGATTTGTAAAAAAAAAAAAAAAAAAAATTGATCAAAGTATTGTTACCAAAGGAGGCTTTGGATTATTAAAGACTAGATAAGAGAAGATGGGGTATATAAAAATCCAATTTAACGAACGCATCTTCTTCTTAGACGAAATAGTAATCCAGTTTGCACAACTATACTATTAACATTATCGAGCTTCCGATCAGTTTCCACTTCTCCACGGATTTGAGGTATAATGTACTCCTCATTTGATTTATGAGTACATTATTGCTTAGAAAAGTTTGGGGTTGATATTTTTCTTAGATAACGATCTCAAAACCTTTTAATACAATGCAGTGCTTCAACCCTAAATCTTAAATCTTTATAATGTAACACTGCCAAAAGTCTAATATAGTAAATAGCTCGACCTGTTAATTCATTTCTATTCGCTTCCTTATACGGCTCATACGGTACGTGAGTCTGCCGGAACCTGATATTTTAATAAGGTCACCGCAGGATAGGGGTGTAAACGAGTCAAGCTACTCGTTAGATGTTCGAAATCGACTCGATCAATATTCGAAATTGACTCGATTAATATTCGAAATCGACTTGTTAAATTTCGAGTCGGGCTTTTTCTGATACCGAGTCGAGTTCGAGTTCACTAGTACTCGACTCGAGAGGTTCGCGAGCTTAATCGAGCTCTTTTTTTTTTTTTGTCATTTCGAGTCGAGTTCGAATTCAAGTTTTTCTAACTTTACGTAATAATATTTTTTTTGCCAAAATACGTAATAATATTATATAAGTGTATATTGAGTTCAAGTCGAGTTCGAGTCAAAACCTAATTGAGTCGAGTTCGAACTCGAGCTAAGGTGCATTATTTATAATTTAATTTTTAACTTTATCGAGCCTAGCTCGAACTCGCCGATTATTGAATCGAATCAAGCTCAAGCTTGAGAAATTAAGACTCGGTTGAGTTCAAGCTCGAACTCGAGTAAAGCTTTACCCAGCCGAGCTCGAACTCGTCGAGTCAAGCTTGCTAGGTACTCGGCTCGACTTGGCTCGTTTACAGCCCTACCGCAGGGTTACGCCCATGAAGTTTCGAACCTGACTTTTAGCCAAATTACATGGTGATAAGTGCTCTTAACCACGATAATTTTAAATGGATGATTATGACTAATCTTAAAATTCAGAATTTGCTATTTTCACAGCATTCCTACATACCCAAGAAACAAAATCATGCGCATGACCCGTTTCTAATGATGGATTATCATAAAATGCTAAAATCATCATGCCAAAATTAGAAACATTAAACTGCAGCACCACACTGGCATTAACTTCAAAGTTCAAACACTAATATTAGCTACCAAATTCATTGCCAAAAAGAAACACAGCCTGGTTAATTGTCATAAAGGGGGTGATAGTTTGATCCCTACAGTCTTACCAAAAAGATAGTTTCCTCAGAACTAGCTAGCTACCCCAACACTACTTAGTTGTTGAACCAAACGAGGGTCTCAGTCAAAGTGGTGACTTCAGAACACAGTGAGTTGCAAACTCTGTAGTACTTGCTCACCTTAGTATCATAGCATGAAACATTACCATTAGCCTTCTGAAACAAAACCTCCTCGCAGTTTGTGAATCCCAGGGTCCTTTCAATACTTTCAGACAGCACCAAATTCAACTGCTTGGTCCAAGAACTTGCCACTCCATAGTCTTTCATCATCCATACCAACAATTTTTCTCTGTTCTTCGACCCGATCATGGAGCATTGGACCGCTACAGAGAGGCAGCCTTTGAACTCACCAATAAAGACAGTACGCTTCTGATCATCCAACTCCAACCCAGTGATATAGTTCTTTGGCATTGGGAGCTTACCAAATGTCTCATTCCTAACATCAAAGGTGAGAATGCAACTATAATCATCGTTCATTGATCGAGTAGCTGGCCAGTGGATCACTCCATTAACATGCGCCACCGAGTCTCCACCTGCAATGCAATGCAATAAAAGAAGCAAGCACAAACATCATTTGATTTCTATATGTACAACAAAATCTATCCAACCTCAGTTGAAAATAACACAGGGTGATCAAATTGCTAACAGGGTAAAGACGATAAACAGTTTTTTAGTAAACCCTAATACAAAAACAAAATTTGCCAAAATCAAGTTGACAGATGCCTTCATTTTAACATATTCAAAGACGAACGCAGTCATATTAAAATGAACATTAATAGTTAAAAATCTATAACATGTTCCTTCACAAACTAAGAATGATAGCATAATCTCCCCAAATCAAGTTGACATAATAATGCCTTCATTTAAACATATTCCACAAATTCATACTATTCGAGGACAATTCAACACATTCAGAGCCAATCGAGCATATAAAGATAGGGAGCTGAACACAGTCATATTATAATGAACTTTAATAGTTAAGTATATAAGATCTTCTCCACAGACCACAAACCAAGAATTAGATAGCATAATTTCCCCAAATAAAGTTGGTATAATGCCTTCATTTAAACATATTCCACAAGTCCATACTATTCGAGTTCATTTCAACACATCCAGAGCCAATCAAGCATATAAAGATATGGAGCCGAACGCAGTCATATTAAAACGAACTTAAATAGTTGAATCTATAAGATCTTCCTCCACAAACCAAGAATGCTAGCATAATTCATTGAAATTTGCATTCCAACAGAATATAATATGACCTCACCGGCTATGGTGTTAATCGTTTTGGGCTTGAATGATTTCCAGTTGTTACAACCCAGAGTAAACACCTCCACCTCATCAGCTTCGTAAAAACGGTCGTGTCCCAGCACTTTAGAATACCAGATCCTAACCACCTTGTAAACATTTGATTGAGAGTCATAACCAAATCCGTTGACCGTAACACCGCAACGAGCAGTCAATCGCTCCATCATCCTAGTGTTGCCTATCTGCTTCAACTTCCTAAGGGAAGGGTTCCAGACGTACAGCTTATTATTGTAGATCGGGTGACTGCGGATGACCGGTTCGAGTTCCGAGATGCAGACGAGGCCATTGATAGAGCCAAAGACCTGGAACAGGAAAGAGGTTGGCTTCAGAGGGAACGGAATCTCGCCGCGCTTGCCGAATGTGGTCTCGGAAAGAAGTGTGCAGGGGATAGGGCCCGAGAAAGGACAAACAAACGGAATATTGAGGAGGAAACCGCGGCCAGGTTTCAGCGAGTGCCGGAGGTGAGCAGCAATGAAGTCTGCGCTTCTGATCATGGAGCGCCATGACTTGCAGACGCATCGGAGGCGAACGACGATCTTGACCGGCAACCGCGACAATATGTTGAGCAACACCTCCGGCGGAAATGGGAAAGCCATTCTCAAGATCGGTGCTACGGACGGTTGCACTTCTCTGCTTCTCTCGAGACAGAAAGGAATTAATAGTTATTAGAAGCGGGATATGACATCTTATAGTATCCCGGTGATTATGGTTAAAAGATTCGATAATAAATTTTAATAATAAAATATTTATCATAAAATAAATTAAACGTGTGTTAATTACAAAAAAAAAAAAAAAATATATATATATATATATATATATATATATATATATATATATATATATACACACACGTATGGCTTAAGAAGGTTGAAAATAGTAAATAATAGAGAACTTCAAAACACTTTTATTTTTTTTAAGAGCATCCGCAATGGTTTTACATAAATTGTATTCTTTAAAGTTGTCACGTAGACATTTATGTACACTTTAAGTAATACGTAAATTTAAGACACACGTAAAAAATATTTTCTCTGCAATCGTATTACTTAAACATATTTCTTAAATATATTTTATTATTAAATTTTCCAACAACCACCAATAAGATATTAACATTAAAAATAAAATGAATTAATTTATAATAAAAAATTGGTTACGTAATACATAGTGCATTACTTATATTTAAGGAATGCTTTATGTAAAAACATAAATTTACATGTGGGTCCCATTTTTAAGGAATGCTATGTAGAACCACTGTAGATAGTTTTTGTTGTTTTACTTAAATAAACATGTAGGATCCACGTTTAGGTAATCTTTACGTAATATCACTGTGGATGCTCTAAGACATTGATTAATAAGATGCATTTGATGTAGCATAAAGTGAGGTATAATTTGAAGTTATGCATTGGGGAGACTTTTAGAAGATAGTTTTTTTTTTTTTTTTGGTAAAAATGTCCATAGAATGAAAACTTAATTAAAAAATGCCCCACAAATTTGTCTTTTTTAAATCTGCCAATCTCTGACAATATTATTTATGGAACAAAAATGTTCCGGAACACCGACATTCTGCAAATTCTCGGGATTTTGTTCATAAATTATGCAGAATTAACACCATTATGCCATTTCTGTAGAATTCTGCATTTTTTTTTCCAAAAAATCTTTTTTAAATATTTTTTTAATTGTTTATGCATTTTATGATTATTATTTTTTAAAGGGTTAATAACCAAATTGCTACCTGAACTTTGATCCGTTTACAAATCGCTACCTCAACTTTTGATTTTGAAAATTAGCTACCTCAATTTTAAAATTCAGATCAAATCGTTACCTTAGTCAATTTTTTGTCAGTTTAGACAGAATTGAACCACATGTGTTTTTTTCAAATATTTTTCTTCCAAAAATGTCATTGTCTTTATTCATTGCCTCCTTGCGTGAACATACTTCACAATCTTCTCTCCATTATCATCTTTGCTTTATTATTTTATTCTATGTCGTATATATATCTTCAATTTCAAGATTTCAGACAAACTTCTATATTTCTAATTAACAATTCCACCATAAAAAAATGTTAACTTCGCCGCTCTACTTGCTCTGTTCACCTGAAAATTATGTATGGAATTTGCAAATGTCATATATATCATAATGAAAATATAACGGAATTCAAATTGTTTTGATATAGTTCCAAGTATACCAGACATAGATACAGATTTAAAGTTGTATCTTTCAAGTGTTTCAACTTCTCTTTTATCTCTTATTATTATCTTATCTTTTATCTTTTTGTACCAATGCTGAAAATGCTAAAAGGCGGAGTGAATTTAACTTAATTTGTATTATATTTTAAGGATGTATTACTTTTTTATGACTTTGATCTACAAATACCCAGACCCCTTTCGTTGGAAGCAATTGAACAACAGAATAACAAAAAATATTCGCTATGAGTCAACAACAAAATAAAAAAAACTAAACGTCGTAATAGTGAAAATTGCAGCAGCAAAAAGTGAAAAAAAAAAAAAACAGCAATGATACAACATATTTACTGCAGCAAGATAACACGGTAAAAATAATACATAACCTAAACGTAATATAATTAAAACCGAACTAAAAATTGCATAAGCAAAAGCGGAAAAAAAAAAAAAAAAAATGAAACAAAACCATTACTGCATCAAAACAACAACAAACAACTTTTAGATTCTGCAGCTTGTTTTGATGGAGGAATTGTTAATTAGTAATGTAGAAGTTTGTCTGAACTTTTGGAATTGAAGATATACATACGACATAGAATAAAATAATAAAGCAATGATGATAACGGAGAGAATATGGTGAAGTATGTTCACGCAAGGAAGCAATGAAGAGAGACAAGGGCGTTTTTGGAAGAAAAATATTTGAAAAAAACACATGTGGTTCTATTCTGTCTAAATTGACAAAAAATTGAATGAGGTAGTGATTTGATCTGAATTTCAAAGCTGAGTTAGCTAATTTTCAAAATTAAAAGTTGAGGTAGCGATTTGTAAAAGGGCCAAAGTTCAGGTAGCAATTTGGTTATTAACCCTTTTTTAAATCCTATATTATGCTGGTAAACGGTTTGACCGAATAATTTTAGAATTAATCTAGGTAAACCATTCACAAAAAACAAACAAAGACATCTCAAATTTTATGTTACGTGTTAGGCAATGAAAGAAAAGCATAAGAGTATTTAATAATTTTATAAAACTTTTCTATCAAATTACCACTTTTAGTCTTGTCACACAATTGGAACCGGTGGTTATTATTACGGTTAAAAGTACTTTTCATACAATATGTTTGATCGAATTAGACTTTTAGTACAAAATGTTTTTTTGTATACTTTTGATATCAAACGTTTAAAAAAATGTTGTTTTTGTTACGCATGTTAGTTGGCCGTTAGATGGTATATGCAAGTCACGTGACTCACTCTAAACTTTTGATTTTGTTCAATTTAGTACCTCAAATACATCCATAATTTTTACTTTGTTTAATTTAGTTATAAAATTACAAAATTAAACTTAATTGAACCCCAATCGAACTAGTAGTAGGGTGAATCACGTGATTTGCACATGTCATCGTAGAAGTTAAAAAAGTAAAAAAATAATACTTCACAACTGTATGGTAGAAAACCCCAAAAGGAACCAACACACTGCACAGAACCGATTTATAAGTAACCACCATTTATTACAACACATTATCAAAGGTCATATTCATCCAACATAAAACAAAAGTAGTCACATTGAAACATAACATTAACCTCAACTTCTAAGTTCTTTTTTTTTTTTTTTGTTAACTAACTTCTAAGTTCAAACAAACAAGGCATCTACCGCATTTATTGTAGAAAACAAACATAACATAATTGCTTAGAAAAGTTAGGTGTGATATAATTACCGAATAACAATCTCAAAATTGTGTAATATGATATAGCTATTCATCATTTACTCGTCTGAGCTGATCGGTGAGAGCTGGAATTTTTGTAGTTGAGGCCAAGACCTTATATACATGTTACACTTATCATAAGAGTAAACGGGGTGGAATGACTGGAACATAAGGTTTCAATTTAATGATATTCCTTTTTTGTTACTTTTATAATTTAAAAATAATAATAATAATAAATCAATGACTTAGATGGTACATAGTTAAAATTTACAATTCACCATTTTTATTTTATTGAATTCCTAAATCCTACGTGTTGAATTCCTAAATCCTAAGTACCCAGGAAACAAACATGATGGATTATAATTATGAATAGCTTAATTCAGCCAAGATAAACCAAAATTAGAAACATTAAACATAATCTGCAGCACAACATTGAGATTAACTTGGAACGCTAATATTAGCAACTAATACCAAATTCATTGCGAAAATTACACACAACCTGATTACTTGTTAGCCCGGAAAACGATCCATAAAGTCTTAGCAAAAGGGTAGTTTCTTCATAACTAGCTAGCCCAACATTACTTAGTTGTGGAACCAAACGAGGCTCTCAGAGACAAAGTGATAACTTCGCACGAATTGAAATGCATGATATTGATCCTAAACAACATCACTATCACATATGCCTTCATGCAGACCATCGATCACGCTAATAGTATTATAATCAGCTTCAATATCATGTTGATCTTCTTTCCTTGTGTCGGCATATTTCTTAGCACAATCAAGAAAACAACTATATTCACGTGTGTTGGCACGCTCTTCATTTGTGTGGCAACCTCTTCATTTGCATCAAGTATGTTTGTCTCATTTGGGAATGGTATACCATGATGACATATAGGTCCAAATATAGTAGAATAGAAATACAAGGAACAATTTCTCAAATACTTCACTTAGGCATTTCCTCAAACACTTTGTGAGCGCATAATTATATTCATTCATTTTTTGCAACAATCAATCCAAAATTGTAGAAAACGTAGGAGCAAATGGAAGAATTGGAAAACCAATGTCGGAGCGATGGTCGGTTCAGATGGAGGCAGGGTGGTGGTCGGTGCAGATGGAGGCAGGGTGGTGGTCGGTGCAAACGCCGGCAGGCAGTAGTCACTGTCGATAATCGTAGACAGAATCGAATCAAATCACCAAAGCCGAGGAAGAATGACTTTGATATTAATGATACGAACCCAATCGATCGATAGTAGAAGATGGATAGATTTAGGAACGGAGAAACTGGGTTCAAAAAGATTAGATATCATTAAACATATTATAGAGCATCAACAATGGTATCTATTAAATATCATTATATATAATAGATTTCTTGTCCGACGCAATTATAAAAAGTAGAATAATTGGCACCAATAAGGTAAATCACAAATTTTAGCAAAAAAAAAAAAGGTAAATTATAAATGAGATAAATTATAACATCAAATTAATTTACGCTCAAACTAAAAATTGTTAACTAATAAAGGAAAAATAATCGATTTTTAATCACAAATTAGTATGTGTTGCAATGTGCTTTGTAATGTGAATTTATTATTATTATTATTATATTAATATATATGAGAGTATATTATATCTTAATAGGATAAGATTTAAACAATAAATATTTTGACAACTAACTTCGTAAACTTTGTGGTAAATATTATAATCATTTATGAACTCTACAAACTATATATTTTAACTCAATACGAATAACTATTAAAAAAAATTAATTATAAGGTTGTATATAGTTTTATAAGATAATTTTCATAAAAAATGACACGAAAAAAGACTTATTCATTTTATTCGAACATAATGTACATAATTATTTATTATAATAACAAGTTATGAACTAGAAAAAATAAAAGAAAATGAATAATAATAATAATAATAATATCATCATAATAATCTTTAAAAAATAATACAGAGTTTTATCTATTTAATAAATAATAATAATAAAATAATAACACTACGTAACATTGTACGTAATCTCACATTACTTCCGTTTTTTAATTTAATCTCACGTTACGTTGAATAGAGTTTGAACGTAATCTTATATGACGTTGCACATTACATTACATTGCACATTACTTCGTTTGGTTTGCGAAACAAAGTAATGTGGATTTAATGTGGAACGTAATATGAGATTACATCCATCAAAACTCACCTTAGAGTATAAACGGGGTGGTGCGGTTGGAGAATATAATGTTTCAAATTTTATTTTATTTGATAGAAAGACTCATATTATTGAAAATAAAAACGATTACATGTAATAATGTAAAAAAACAACTGCTCTAGGGTAATTGGTTAACACCCAATGCCCGTAGTAGTAGCGCAACAGTTAACTTAACGTAGGAATTCAAAGCAACAAGACAAAAGATAATGGTACGACCGTTAATAAACATACTAAAACACAAGATCAGTCTTACAACAACGTAGACCCTAAACAAACTCTTCGAAGAATAAATGAAGCTCCCTCATATGCGACTTAGCTAACAGAGGCCCTGCGCGATAAGAAATACCAGACAAGATATATAGTAAAACGAAATCACAAAAAAATCCATTAGAAGACAAAGATGACCGCATAACAGGTGAAGAGATTTCTAATTGGTAGGGAATGCCCGAAGCCAAACTACCGAAGCATCCATGTCCGCGGAACATTCGTGAAGGACTAGCGCGCGTAGGGGATGCCAAAGAAATTATATGCTTCTCTGTAAGAAGAAGGATTTTAAAAGGATAGGATACGACAAAAGTCGCATACATATCAAATATACCGCAAAGAGTAATCATGCACTGGTTTGTGTGAGAAGTGAATCGGTGATTCTGTGAAACTTTAGTCCAAACTGGAAGGGGTAGATAATGAAGACTAGTGGAATAGACCACCGTTTTATAGTGAGCTTTAAGCTTAAAACGGTACACGATATCGTCACCAAAAAGATTATCACGATCCTCCTCAATGACGAGCACCCTGATAGGCACCTGACTATTTGTTATGGCAGGGAGGGGAGGTCGATAGGTGGTTGACTGTCTTTGGGCATTCGGTTGATTGTATTTGTCTGTTGAGGCGGTTGGCCGTTTGTTGAGAGTTATTTGACCATTTGTTAAAGAGTTTGACCTTCTGTTGGGAGGCGGTTTATCTTTTGTTGAGTCGGTTGACATTTTCTTGAGAGGAGGTTGAAAGTTTTCTAAGGTTTTAATCGTAGGTTGCTGTCCACATATGAATGTTGACATTTTGTTGAGATGAAGTTGAAAGTTTGTTGTGGCTTTGACTGTAGGTTAATGTCCACATATGGTTGTTGACCATATGCTGGCGTCCCAAATAGGGTTTTCGGTGACCGGCGAAAAGGCCAAGAGTGTGGTTGCCTCAAATATGCGACTTTCAAGAGGGGCGAGGTTTATAGGAATGACCTAATCGTTCTGATTCCGGTGCGACGGCAAGAAGGGAACACTCCCGATAGCCTATTCTGATGTGGATGGTAGATGGTTGATGGTTAGATGGAAGAAAACAGCAAACTTTAATGGTGGAGATAGCTACTGCGCGTGATGATTGGAGAACGCAGGTGAGATAAACTCCGATCGGAGACTTTGGCGTAGACTTTGACAATTGCTAGGAGAGAGCTCTCATCTCACTTTTCTTAAAGAGAGAAAGCTTTCCTAAATACACTAGGAAGAATTTAATAGTGACTTCCCATTAGGCCTGTCAACGGGTCACGGACGACCCGACCCGTGATTGACCCGGGGGTCATCACGGGTCAGGATTATAAACCCGTACCCGGGACACGGATCAACAGGTTGACCCGTGACCCGGGTCAAACATGCAATGCAAATTTAAATAAGTGACGTTTCGAACTCGTTCGAACACACACTACTAATATATGCACCCGAATTTGAGTGGACGTACGAAAGTAATTGGATATCAATTAATTATGATATCAAATATTAATTAGTAGTTTAATTTGTCGGTATATAGAAAGAAGTCTAAGATTGGAAGGAGTGACTAAGAGTGAGAGGACTAGCGCGCCTAGGGTTAGCAATTTAGCATTTAGATTTTAGCCATTATTTAGGGAAACGAAAAAAAAAAAAAAACTGATTTAAACGGGTCACGGGCCGAGTACGGGTCCTAATCCCAAACTCGTACCCGGCCCGCTCTCAACGGGTCATTTACGGATCAACCCGTAAATGACCCGTTAGCATACTTAGGGTCACCCGTACCCGACCCGTGAGCGGGTCATTTACGGGTCACCCGCGGGTCACGGGTAAAATTGACAGGCCTAGTTCCCATGTATTTGAGGATTTTTGATACAATCTAGATCTATGTTTAATTTTGTAATATTCATTTTCTTATTATTTTCATAATTGATTAAAAAAAACAATATGACAAACCTGGTACATCATCAAAAATTACATAATTTCCGATTTTTACGGAATACCTATGTAACCAAGAAGCAAACATGATTTCCACAAGTGACGTTGTAAACCGTTTCTGATGATGGATTTTTATAAAATGCTAAATTCATCCAAGATGCAGCACAACATAGACAGTAACTTCAAACACTACGATTAGCTACCAAATTCTTTGCCAAAAAGAAATACAACCTGATTACCTATGTAACCAAGAAGCAAACATGATGCACATAAGTGACCTAGTGTAACCCGTTTCTAATGATGGACTTTTATAAAATGCTAAATTCATCCAAGAAAAACTAGATTTTGAAACATTAAACTGCAGCACAGCATTGAAAGCAACTTCAAACACTAGATTAGCTACCAAATTCTTTGCCAAAAGAAGAAACACGCCCTGATTACCTAAAGTCTTAGCAAGTCATATTTTGCCAATAACTAGCTAGCTAGCCCAACATTACTTAGTTGTCGAACCAAACAAGGCTCTCAGACAAAGTGATAACTTCGCACTCTTTGGAAAACACGGTGCCCTCAGATTTGCAAACTCTGTAAAACTTGCTCACCTTGGTATCATAGCATGAAACATCACCATTATCCTTTTGAAACAAAACCTCCTCGCACTTTGTGAATCCAAGGTTCCTCTCAACACTTTCAGGCAGCACCAAATTCAAATGCTTGGTCCAAGAACTTGCCACTCCATAATCTTTCATCATCCATATCAACAAATGCTCTCTGTTCTTCGACTCGATCATGGAGCCATGGACCCCTATAGAGAGACAGCCTTTGAACTCACCAATAAAGATAGGACGCAACTGTTCATCCAACTCCATCCCATTTATATGATTCTCTGGCATTGGGATCTCCCCAAATGTCTCATTCCTAACATCAAAGGTGATAATGCAGTGATAGTCAACGTTCATTGATCGAGTAGATGGCCAGTGGATCACTCCATTAAGATGCACCACCGAGTCTTGAGCTGCAATGCAAGAAAAGAAACAAGCACAAACATCATTCAATTTCTATATGTACTATCCAACCTCAGTTGCAAATATCATCAAACAGCTAACAGGCATTCACAAATATGGTCCAAGGGTGATCAAAATGCTAACAGGGTAATGACAACACACCAATTTTTTGTACATAATCAAAATTTCCCCAAATCAAGTTGACATAATGCCTTCATTAAAACATATTCCACAAATTCATTCTATTCAATGTCAATTCAACAAATTCAGAGCCAATCAAGCAAATAAAGATATGGAGCCGAACGCAGTCATATTAGAATGAACTTTACTAGTTAAATCTTTAAGATCTTCCTCCACAAACCAATAAAGCTGGCATAATGTATGAAAAATGCATTCCGACAAAATATAATATGATCTCACCGGCGATAGAGTTAATCGTTTTGGGCTTGAATGATTTCCATTCGTAACATCCCAGAGTAAACACCTCCACTTCATTAGCTTCGTAAACATTAGAATACCAGATCCTAACCACCTTGTAAACATTAGATTGAGAATCGTAACCAAATCCGTTGGCCGTAACACCGCAACGAGCAGTCAATCGCTCCCTCATCCTAGTGTTGCCAATTTGCTTCAATTTCCTAAGGGAAGGGTTCCAGACGTAGAGCGTGTTGTTGTAGATCGAGCTATAGGGAATGACTTCTTTGACTTGCGAGATGCAGATGAGGCCATTGATAGAGCCAAAGATTACGACCTCAGAGGATGGCTTCAGAGGGAACGGAATCTTGCGGCGCTTGACGAAAGTGGTCTCAGACAGAAGTGTACAGGACATAGGGGCGGAGTAAGGATAAACACATGGAATATAGAGGAGGAGACCGCGGCCAGGTTTGAGCGAGTGACGGAGGTGATCAGCAATGAAGTCCGCGCTCATGATCATGGAGCACCATGACTTACAGACGCACCGGAGGCGAACGACGATCTTGACCGGCAACCGCGACCATATGTTGAACAACACGTCCGGCGGAAGCGGGAAAGCCATTCAAAAGATCGGAGGAGCGACGGTTACTCTACACTTCTCTACTCCTCTCTCTAGACTCTAGAAAGACAGAAATAAATGGAATTAATAAATAGTGTTTAGAAGCGGGATACGACCTCTTTTAGTATATCCCAGTGCGAGTTTTTCACCTGTATAATATTAATATAGACCATTAATAGAATTAATTACAAAACTATACCTAACCGAGATATCATATCTCGATCAGGTTAGCTTAAATCTGTGCCGAGATTTCCAGCACAATTGTGCTGTGTTCCCCACGTGGGACACATAAAAAAAACTGTTTTTTTTTTAAAAAAATAATTATAGGTTTGAATAATATGATAAAGAATTATAAGGTTATATGTTAAAATTATATTATAATTGGTTAAAAGTTTAGTATAATGAATTCTAAATTATTAAAATTAGTCAAATAATTTGGCCGGGTAAATTCTAAATGACTAAAATTATATTTGAAATAATTTTAGGATTTACATTATTTTATGATTTACTCATAGAACTCTAATAAAATGGTTGAATAATTTGACTAGGTGAACTCTAAATGACTAAAATTGTATAATAACTAATGTTAAAGTTTATGTAATTAATATATAATTTTCTAAAACATTATTAGAATGTGTGAATTGCTCATCCATTTTATTAGAGTTTTATAAATAAACCATAAAATTATGTAAATCCTAAAATTAGTTCAAATATAATTTTAGTCTTTTAATGTTTACCTGGCTAAATTATTTGTCTAGTTTTAACAATTTAGAATTCATTATACCAAACTTTTAATTAATTATAATATAATTTTAACATATACACTTATAATTATTTGCCATATTATTCAAACCTATAATTATTTTTAAAAAAAAAAACAATTTTTTTTTAAATTAAGTGTGTCCCACGTGGGTACACAACACATTGTGTTGTGGTCTTGTGGACCCCACGTGGGGACACAAATCACAGCACAATAATAGGTGCTGGCCGAGATTTAAATCTCGGTGTATAATTGTACCAACCTGACCGAGATATGATATCTCGGTTAGGTATAGTTTTGTAACTAATTCAACTAATGGTCTATATTAATATTTGCTTGTTCAAATGGACTTATACAGGTGAAAAACTCTCCCAGTGCTACCAATTTAATTTTGACCCTACAGCCTATACGTGTCTTGATGAAATATTTTTTAAATTTACTTTCCAATACATACTACTTTACAATTTACAATACACATTACATTACAATTTACAATACACACTACGTCGTTGTCATTTAGTTGGATGGATGTAATGTATGATGTATTCCCACATTACGTCCCTCTTTACATTAAGATTACGATGTAATGTGAGATATGAGATGTAACGTGCATTATAATCTGAAATTACGACGGATTTGTAAAAACTCGTTGACTTTCTATCTCTATGTAATATGAAATTACATCCGTTTTTTTATGTAATGTGAAACTAAATCATTATTTTATTCTTCTCTCTTACCCTTTCTAATTATTTTTATATTCAGTAATTATTTCTCTTATTCTCTCAATAATATATATATATATATATATAGAGTTGATACCGTAGAGGTGCGACTCAACGACACAATAAATTCTTCTATTCTACTTCATTATTTAAAGATGTCACGATAGATTTATATTTGGTTCACTTTATCGCTCATTTATTTAAATAATAAATAATGCATATAATATGAGTGCAAAATGAAATTCTTCCACATAATTTTTTTATTGAACTTTATTATCTTATAAATTTGTGCAATATGTTTTAATTAGTAGAATTATAATAAAAAGTAAGGATGAAAGTTTAGCTTTAATATATTAAATTTGATGTTTAAATCTAAGAATGAAAATTTAGCTCTAATATATTTAAATTTGATAATTAAATCTAAATCATACAATCTAAATACCAAGATACTTATTTTCAACATAAAGGTAATATTTAAATTTATCATATTAACATATAATATATTTTCAAA
The DNA here is from genome assembly GCA_036873135.1 of Clarkia xantiana subsp. parviflora. NCBI lineage: Eukaryota > Viridiplantae > Streptophyta > Magnoliopsida > Myrtales > Onagraceae > Clarkia > Clarkia xantiana. The sequence goes on from JAPTYO010000004.1 coordinate 11,553,928, forward strand.
TAGATTCATATTATAATAATATGTAAATCACATTACAATGTATATTACAAACCATACCAAACACTGTAATCTGACATTATACACTATATTACAACATGACCAAATAGTGAAATCCAACATGTAATTGTATATTACATTGTTGATTTCAAATCAACCCGTTAGGTCAGAACATTTCAAATACTCTCACATATCAACTAATACCATAGTACTTCCATCCAAACGACCCCTTTAATCATTCATGTTTCTGTTATTTTTATAGTATATTAAAATAATCAATATGACAAACCTGGTACCTATGTAACAACCTAGAGGCAAACATAATGATGGATTATTATAGAACGCTAGCTAAACTGGAATTTGAAACATTAAACTGCAGCACAACATAGCAGTAACTGCTTCAAACACTAAGATTAGCTACCAAATTATTTGACAAAAAGAAATACAACCTGCTTACCTATGTAACCAAGAAGCAGACATGATGCAGATAAGTGACCTAGTAACCCGTTTCTAATGATGGATTTTTATAAAATGCTATATTCATCCAAGAAAAAACTAGATTTTGAAACATTAAACTGCAGCACAGCATTGAAAGCAACTTCAAACACAAATATTAGCTACCAAATTCTTTGCAAAAAAGAAACACACCATGATAACCTAAAGTCTTAGCAAGTCATATTTTGCCAATAACTAGCTAGCTAGCCCAGCATTACTTAATTGTCAAACCAAACAAGGCTCTCAGACAAAGTGATAACTTCGCACTCTTTGGAAAACATGGTGCCCTCTGGCTTGAAAACTCTGTAGAACTTTCTCACCTTGGTATCATAGCATGAAACAATACCATTGTCCTTTTGAAGCAAAACCTCCTCGCAGTTTGTGAATCCGAGAGTCGTCTCAACACTTTCAGGCAGCACCACATTCAAAACCTTGGTCCAAGAACTTGCCACTCCATAATCTTTCATCATCCATATCAGCAATTGCTCTCTGTTCTTCGATTCGATCATGGAGCCTTGGACCCCTACAGAGAGACAGCCTTTGAACTCACCGATAAAGATAGGACGCTTCTGTTCATCCAACTTCATCTCAGCTATATAATTCTCCGGCATTGGGAGCTCACCAAATGTCTCATTCCTAACATCAAAGGCGAGAATGCAATCATAATCATCGTTCATAGAATGAGTAGATGGCCAGTGGATCACTCCATTAACATGCACCACTGAGTCCCCACCTGCAATGCAAGAAAAGGAGCAAGCACAAACATAATTCAGTTTCTGTAATGTACATAAAAATCAATCCAACCTCAGTTGCAAATATCACAGGGTGATGAAATTGCTAACAGGGTGATCACAAAGATGGTCCAAATATCACAGGGTGATCATATTGCTAACAGTGCAATCACAAAATGGTCCAAATATCATAGGGTGATCAAATTGCTAACATGTAATGACGATAAACAATTTTTTTGTACACTCTGCTACATAATCAAAGTTTCCCCGAATCAAGTTGACATAATAATGCCTTTATTTAAACATATTCAGAGCCTAACGCAGTCCTATTAAGATTAATTTTAATAGTTAAATCTATAAGATCCTTCCTCCATAAATCAAGAATGATTGCATAATTTCCCAAAATCAAGTTGGTATGATGCATATCTACAGTTGAAGCAATCCAACAAATTCAGAACCAATCAAGCATATAAAGATATGGAGCAGGACGTAGTCATATTAAAATGAACTTTAATACTTAAATCTGAATAATCTTCCTCCAAAAACCAAGAGTGTTAGCATAATTTATTGAAAAATGGAAAATGCATTCATTCAAAATATAATATGATCTCACCTGCGACGGAGTTAATCGTTTTGGGCTTGAATGATTTCCAGACGTCACATCCCAGTGTAAACACCTCCACCTCATCAGCTTTGAAAACACAGTCGTGTCCCAGCACTTTAGAATACCAAATCCTAACCACCTTGTAAACATTTGATTGAGAATCGTAACCAAATCCGTTGACCGTGACACCGCTATTAACAGTCAATCGCTCCATCATCCTAGTGTTTCCAATCTGCTTCAACTTCTTAAGGGAAGGGTTCCAGACGTACATCGTGATATTGCAGATCGAGTTATCGGGAAAGACGGGTTCGACTTCCGAGATGCAGACGAGACCATTGATAGAGCCAACGATCTGGAAGATGTAAGTGGATGGCTTCAGAGGGAAAGGAATCTTGCCGCGGTTGCCGAAAGTGGTCTCAGACAGAAGTGTGCAGGGCATACGGGGGGAGAAAGGATAAACGCACGGAATATGGAAGAGGAGACCGCGGCCAGGTTTAAGCGAGTGACTGAGGTGAGCAGCAATGAAGTCTGCGCTCATGATCATGGAACGCCAGGACTTACAGACGCATCGGAGGCGAACGACGATCTTGACAGGCAACCGCGACAGTATGTTGAACAACACATCCGGCGGTAACCGGAAAGCCATTCTCAAGATCGGAGCGACGGTTAAACTTCTCTGCTTCTCTCTCGAGACAGAAAGAAATGGAATTAATAGTGAGTGATTAGAAGCGGCGGGATATGACCTCATTTAGTATCCCGGTGATACCAATTTAATTTTGTCCCTACACGTGTCTTGATGAAATATTTTTGAATTTGCTTTACAAAACTGAATTATCCTAATTCCTAAAAGATATCGCGCCAAAAAACATATCCTAAAATATTCAAATTAATTAATGAAATTTCAAACAGTTAATGTAATTACTAATAACAAGGATGTCAAAGATTTGTTGTCAAATATTAAATTTGAAATTGCCACTTTTGTATTAAGTTTTAATTCGCATGTCGCGTGATTAGTAATTTTTTTATAGAATTATTACTGGCATGTTATCATTAGAATATTCATGTAAATATGTAATATGTAATATATATTATATTCAATGATTTCTAATTTTTTTTTAATTTCAATCGATTAGAGCATACATAATGATATCTATTACATATCATTAAATATTCGATGTTAATTCCTTGTGAGGAAATCAAACTAAACAAATTGTATTTAACAATAAAAATGTTTAACAAGTTAAATCGTCTATGAAAAATTCATGTGGATAAGTATAATTCTCAATGAAATAATTATTTTATAATTGTTGATTAACTTTCTCGTGCTCAACATATATGTGGTATTTTTTTCTTCTCTTGACATTATTAGTCGATGCATAATCATTAGTACCAAACTAACTAATTGTTGGACTCGACTTCTATAATATGATGCTATATGCATTTATTCTTCATAGGATGAGATCGTCAAATATAAGAATATATTAATAGATTGAATTGTTAAAAACTTGTTGGATCATATAAAGTGGAATTGGAGCAAGATTTGTAGATGAGACGAAAATATAAGTGTATGTAAGTGCAAATGTATTTTATATGACGGTAATACCACATCATTTTCGCCACATGGAGCGTCAAACTAACAAAATTGTTACATTTGGAAAATTTTCAAAATCATTAAACTTTTAATTAATAAAATTATCTCCTAACTACATAACTCTTTAGGGGGAAAAAAAATACAAGCTTTTGTTGGCACTTTTGTGTTTCTTGAGTTTTTTTTTTTTTTAAATGTTTTTTCGAGTTTATGGTTTGAGTAAGTTTAGGGTTTAGATAGTTTTTTTTTTTCTTCCAAAACCCTATTAGATTGGGTGAGCAGTTTGGCTGGGTGAACCCTAAAGAGCTAAATTGGACGAACTGTTTGGCCGGGTGAATCCTAAACGACTAAAAATTGGTTCACCCGGCCAAACTGTTCCTCCAATTTAGCCTTCTAGGGTTCTCCCAGCCAAACTGGTGGTATCTCTAAATTGGTTTGAGACCACATCATCTCTTTCTCTTTATTCGTCAGTCCGGTGGTATCTCTAAATTGGTCGAACCAATCATTCATCGTCGTTGTATTAGCATCAAGGCACCAAAAGTTAAGCAACACAAACTATAATGGGGTTGTCCACGAGCACCGAAAAAACATGTGCTCCATCATCTCCTCATAGTCACAAAATGAGCAACAATGACCGATGCACACACCTCGACGACCCAGTTTGTGTTTCACCGATAGAGCACCCGAGTTAAGACGCCACTTGAAAGTAGGTACCTTAGGTAGTGTTTGCATCGCTCAAATCTCCTTCCATCGTAGGTTCACAGCTTAATCGGCTTGCCTGTCTTGACCGCCAGCTTCCTTCAGTCGTCGATACACGGTTTTAACCGTGGCAGCTCCAGGCTCCCGATTTACTAAACATCAATATGACTTTAAATGCACCTTGGTTCGGGTTCTCATGCACATTCTAGTGAATTCACATCCAAGTGATTATACTTATGACGTATCAATGTAGATACATTTTGACCAATGTAATGAGCAAGGTGATTTGAATCTGTAAGTTTGTGGCTTGGTATTTCTGGTAAACAAGATTCATCCACCTCGTACACTTTATCCCCATTCCCGATAAACCAAATGACGTTGCCCATAAGCACGTCTTTTCCGCTAGAAGACTCGTTCATGCCAAGAAGCTCGACCACCGTTTATTGCATGACGAATATCCCAGTCAATGAAGTAGATACCTTTTAAAGTTCTTCCTTAATGAGCCTCCGGATTATTATCAATTCGCCATGTCATCTTTGTTAGGAGAGCCATGTTGAAAATTTGCAATTCTTTAAACCAGAGTCCACCAATCGCTTTTAGTTTTGTAAGAATGTATAAATTTCGTCAATGGATCTTGTCGCCCCTCCTTTTGGCCCCACCAAAATCGTAATATCAAAGCGTTAACCTTTGCCCACCATGTTTTAGAAAGGAGAAATAAGATCATTGTATATGCCGAGTGACAGATATCACCGATTTGATAAGAACCTTCATCCCCGCGTTGTTCAGAAGAAAATCTTTCCACCCATTGATCTTGGTTTGTATCTGTCCCTTAAGATAACAAAGAGTCTCCTTCTTCGAACGATCCCAAATTGTGGGCAAATCAAGATACTTACCCGGGTTCAGACCTCTCTTATACATATTGTTCGTTAAATTACCATCTTTGTCAATAGTTTCATATTATTCCCGAAGTAAAGATTAGACTTATCATAATTCATTCGTTGGCCCGAGGCTTCACAATATCTCATGAGAATGTGATTTAGATTGGTAACATTAGCTACCGTAGCCGCATGAAGAAGAGAGCATCGTCGACAAATAAGATGTAATGTGTGATTAGGCAATAACGTTTGACTTTGATTCCTTCGATATTTCCTTCTTAAATAGCCTTCGTGATATTCTGCGATAGGACATCCACCACATGAATGAACAAATAGGGCGACAACGGGTCACCTTGTCGAATTCCCCTAATAGTTATGACTGTTGCCGATCTCTTGCCATTAATAAGAACTTGACAAGAGACCGTGGAAACACATGCATTTATCCCTTTGACCCATGTTTCATCGAATCCTAACTTTAGCAATATCGCCTTCAAGAAATCTTACTCCACCCGATCATACGTCTTTTGGATATCTAATTTGAGAGCACATTCCTCAAATTTCACATTTAAACGGCTGCACATGTAGTGAAACATCTCATGAGCCACAATAATATTATTTTGAATAAGTCATTCTGCAATAAGTCTGCTTTCAAACGGAAAAATAATATTAAACAAATAAGACTTCAATATATTCGTCAAAAAAATTTAAAATAATCTTTTAACCGATCTTGCAAAAGCTAATGGGCCTAAAGTGACCCGTCACATAAAAGTTTAAATAATAAATTTTAAATAGACCTTTACGATAAACAGTCAATTTAATTTTTTTTAATGTCTACAAATAATATCTTTAATGGAAATGCCCCAAATTAAAGTATAGCTCTAGACCTCAATATTACTAGAACAACATTGTCATCCGCATACGACACATATATTAGTACTGGTAATTTTAGGAGAATTTCTTGATTACCTCGATGGCGGCATATGGAGTCCGTCTGTTGCCCCTCTCACCAATCAAAAAGTGACACTTGTCACTGCTAATTGTACATTTCTGTCCTTTTCCTACGTGCCTTATTTTGATTTGTGAGAGGAGCAACATACTTAGCCAAGAATTTCTCGAATTGAGTGAATGACCAAATTAGGTCACTTTTCGAAACTAATTCCCAAACTAGGCTTGTTCAGAAACTAATTCTCAAAATAGGTCTCTTCGTATTTTTAATAATATCTATTATTTATTTTGCATCCTAAAGTTTACATTTTGTTACAAACGAACCCTTAATCGTAATATAATACAAGAAAAAATTGAAAAATTAAGAAAATTAAATATATGAAAAATATAAAAATAAAAATGGAAATAACAAAAATTAATTAATATAATGATAAAAAATACACATTAAAAAATAATCAAACAAACATTTTTTGTAACTTTTAATTTTTAAAAAATATATGAAATTAAAGGATACAATTTATATATAAAAATAAATAAGTTTTTAAACAACTTTATATTGGCAAGAAAAACAACATATAATGATATAAAAACTATTCATCAAGAGTATGAAAAAAAAATATACAAACTGAATCCATTCTTAAATTTATTCTATTGATTTTTCAAATATAAATTAGATTTTCTGTTTTTTTTTTTTTTTTTTCAGTCACTAATTTTATAAATTTAACATGTTTTACTTAGGGTTTATGTACGCTTTCATTTTTATATTTTCATACTTAAAAAATCACGAGTATTTAGTTTCTTTACATTTTATATCACAATTTTTTTTTTATAATTTATATCATTTAGCATAATTTATTTTCACAAATTTTCCACAATTAATAATTTATTATGTTTTAGTTTTTAACTTGTACATATAATTACTTTATTTTTTCAATTTTTCTAACATATTTCTTGTATTATTTCGGTTTAGGGGTTAATTGTAACAAAGTATAAACTTTGGGATGTAAAGTAAAAAATATATCTAATTAAAAAAAAATAAAAAAATCTATTTTAGGAATTAGTTTCGAAAGAAGCCTAGTTAGGAAATAAGTTTGTCAAACGAACCTATTATGGGAATTCACTCGAATTTCTCTAATTTTAGATTTAGATTGTAGATACATTAAAAAGACACAAATTTTAATGATTTACCGTATTTATTTTATCATCAAACGAATTTGTGGTTATGTACATGTAGATTTCACGTAAAGTGGTGTGGTTGGGGCAATTGGTGTCATTAAGCCTTCAGCTCTTTTGTCCACCTGATTCTTCTCATCCAGATCCGTTCGATTAAATAATCGCGAAATATCACGCCGATCGAAGGAAGCAACCCACAGCCATTACGCCCAGCTTCAACCACCGACGACTTCCCGATGGCCTCATCTGGTCCTCTGCACACACCTCCCCCACAGCCTCTCGACCTCGAGCTCAACATCATCTCCGCCAAACACCTCAAGAATGTCAACTGGAGAAGCGGTGGCACCCTCAAGCCATACGTCGTCTTCTGGATCGATCCCGATCGCCGCCTCTCCACCCGATCCGACGACTCCGGATCCACAAAGCCTGTCTGGAACGAGCGATTCACGGTCCCGCTCACCGTCTCACTGTCTGATTCCGTCCTCACGCTCGAGATCTTCCATTCCAAACCCTCCGAAACCCCCAAGCCCCTTGTCGCCACCCTCCGCCTCCCCCTCAGGGATCTAGATGAACCGGGAAACTTCTCCGAGGTCCGAACGTACGAGCTGTCGCGGCCTTCCGGTCGCCCCCAAGGCAAGATCCGGTTGAAGCTCGCCTTCCGGGAGCGGCCCCTCCCTCCTCCTCCGAGTTACCCGAGCTATTACTACCATCACACAGCCCCTCCTCCGCCTCCAGCTCCGGCGCCGACGTATCCCTATGGGTACTCTGATTCTTATCACCAACAAAGTCCATATTACACGGCTCCACCACCCCCACCCTCGCCACGTCCTTTCACCGACCGCCCCCCTGCTTATGGCAGTGTTGGACCGTCGGCTCCAGTTGATTACACGCTGCCGTATGAGCAGAGACCAAAGAGCGGGAAGATTGGATTGGGGACAGGAGTTGCTGTTGGTGGACTTGCAGGAGCAATGGGAGGCCTTGACCTGGAAGAGAGTTTGAAGTACGAGGAAGAGAGTGTTGTTGCTGCAAGTGAGTTGGGCACCCGGAGCAGGAGCGATTACGCCGGTTACCGTGTTGAGTACTGAGGTAATTAGTCAATTACTCCTTGCTATGCTCAAATTCACAGAATGTGTGCTGCCATGGTTAATTTCTCTTTATCTGATGCATAAGAAAAATGTATATGTAAAAAATGTGTTGACTTTGGTATATGAGAAGTGAGAACTCTCAACTCTGCTTTTTTGTTATTATATTATATTGGGAAATCAGTGCTGATTGTTCTGAGTTTTTGCTTTGTCCCTTCCTTAATTTGATAAATGAAAGTTATAATTTTTTTAGTGCAGCTGAGAGAAGTGCTTGTGAAATCTGAGGCTTTGAGGAAATGGAAGTTAAAGATGAACCCTTGAGAATGAGTAAAATGAGATGAATCAAGTTTACTACTCTCACATCCAAGAAAAATGATAATGGAATGAATTGGTTATGTCTAGACATGGATTGATGTTATAGTTGCTTTCTTTCATGTTGATATGATTTGATGAGAGAACAAAAGGAGGTAGACAATATTAGGAATTTGGGATAGTAGTAAGGCCTTCTATTGTGCGACATATTAGCATTTGAGTATCTTAATCCCTTTCCTCGTTTCCAGCTGAATTGTCATTCAAGGAGCTATTTATTTGTGTTTGATGAGCCAGCCTGACATAGAAAAGAAGGGACTGTTTGGCAGTTTTTATTGTCAATAGAGATGAAGGCAGGGGAATAGGGATAGGGAATGTTTGATTAAAAGATGTTGGGTTGCATTGTATGTACTCACTGAAGTTTGTTGCATTGATAAAAACAGTAGCAACATCATATTGGATGGATGGATGGATAGTATGTATTTGTTGAATGCATCTGCACTAGAATCTCTGTTCACCTGCCTTTTAATCTACATATACACATAAAACATAATGCAATTTGTTTTGGGGTCTAGTTTTAGTATAGTATACGCACAAAGGGATTTGTTTGTTTCTACTTTAACGAGGCATCATATTCATAGTTTGACACTTGACTGTGTAATTGTGCTCTATATATGGTGCGCTGGTCCATGTAGCTGTTGGGCTGGCTGTTCACTATTAGCAGGCCTGTTTGGCACGGCCCAACACTCATCTGACAAATCAGTAGCCCGTTGGACCACAACCCTGGGTCTGTCCCCATCATCTCTCCTTCCATACTTACCACTTAACAAACACTATACACAATTTTAGGTGTGGTGTTTCGTCGTCCTATCCTTTAACTAGTAGATTTTAGGAGTTTAATCTATGCTAGTGATCCACTTTGTCTCGTACGGTCTGACCCGGTGCGAGTGAGGTTTAGGTTTGGAGCAAGTATGCTATGGGTGCTGCCCAGGGCGGAAAAAATAAAATAAAAAATCTTTACAAAGCGTCGACCCTACTTGCCTAATTAAACTCTTCACTCATTTGCTGCAGAATCACAATTTTCGTTAACAATATATAGGGTAAGATTGCTAGTTAATATTTGGACTATTAGACAAATTGCTAACCTTCTTACAATTTTCATCTAATCTGGACGGAACAAGTCACTTCATAAGCAAGTATTAAATAAAACAGCTATTAATTTGTTCAACTTTCTAAACAGGGCCGGCCCAAGGGTAAGACCACTAAAGCTAGGGCTTTAGGCCCGCAAGAAAAAGTGGCCTCATATATACTATTATATAAGTAAATTCACTTCAGCACATAATAAAAAAAAAAGTTCAATTTAAAAAAAAAAAAATTAAACCATTTTCTATTATTTTTAGGCTAGCGGTAAATTAAACTTAATTATAATCAATTTAAGTAATTATACCAAAATTTATTGGGCAAACTATAAGGCCCCGAAATAAATTTTTGTTTTAGGTCCTAATCTCTCTTGGGTCGGTCCTGTTTCTAAACATTATCTAGTAAACTTGTTCAACCGTCTAAACATCGACTAGCAATTAGTTTAACTGTCTAAACATTAACTAATTTCGACTTTTTTTTTGTTCATCACTTGATGACTATAATCCATTCATTTAAATTAGATGGAATTTCGAACGGTGTTAAATATTTATACAAATGTGAAATTTAAACTAACAAAACATACATACAAAAATAATAATAAAAAAACAACTAATAATTAATTCAATTTCACTTCACCGACGTGAACTAGCAATTTAATCATTTGTCTATCTATATACTGGACTATTTTGTTCAAAGAATATGAAGGGTACAATCTTTCACATCAACTAAGTTGCAAAAATTTGTACACTTGACGATACATCAAAAGTTTTATTATTGTTATTATTTGGTTCATCCCCTTGGGAATGGTTAGCAAAAGCATCTCCCGTCAAGTCACTAATTAAGATAATATAGTTGTTGAATTTATGATTTATTTTTTGTTTTGATTTACAAATAAAAATTTGATGCCCTGGGATTGGGTACCTTGATTGGTTATAAGTGGAGGAAGAATACTGATTGAGATGACTAAACGCCACGATTTGGGAGAAGTCACATACATAAATCTTCGCATTGTCCTCACTTTAGAAGTGGAGGAGGATTTATTTAGGGTTTAGATGGGAATACCAACTATGTCTATATATTCTTATTATTATTATCCATTATAATATATCAATTTTGCTGATAAATATTTTTTAATTGGTACGTATACGTTTTTCAGTTATTATTTTTTAATTTGACTAGCACGCTACAAATTTAGATATAAAATATTGGCTAACTACAAATTCAAAAATATTTTTCTTTCTTATTTTTAGCGCTACATAAAATAAAAAACAAATAATATAAACTTTATATTTAAACCTATATTCTATACATTTTCTCTTTTGAGTATTCCACCTCTTTTCTTTTTGGTCTGAAGATGAAATCTTTAATGATAGTTAGTTTTTTTTTTGGCCAAGAATGATAGTTAGTTGTATTTGCAAATTTTTGCAATAATAGCTTGTTCCACAACACGATTCACCACTTCGGCTGTGAAAACTTCATAGACCGCCATGTAAAAAATATATATCATAATAATAATAAATTATGTAAACAGTTGTATTATTATAGTTTTTAACAAACGTTTTCCCAGTCATCACTTTCTTATTTAATTAAATTTCTACAAATTTAGATATAAAATATTGAGTAATTGCAAATTTAGAAAGACGTTTATATCTTATTTTTAGCACTACATAAAATAAATAAAAATAATTTAAACTTTCTATTTAAATTAATTATTTATACACTGTGGCTGCGAAAGCTTCATAGACCGTCATATAAGCAATGCCTATATATTGAATAATAAAACAATTATATTATTATAGTGTTTAAAAAAAATTATATTCTCAACATATTATTGCGTTAATAAATTGTAATTATTTCAAGTTCAATTTTTCTAAAATTCAAGTCGAATCTTTATAGGCTAATCTTAAAAATGTAGTTTTGTTGGATTAAGTAAAGTGAAAGCGCTTATTAAAAATATTATTTTATTTTATTTTGATAATATTATGTTATTTTAATATAAATACATCTATCTATTATTTATTTTTAATTCGGCTAACATGCGTTTTCCAAGTGATACATGTACGTTTTTCTTAGTTATCGTTTCCTGATTTAATTACGACTATTCAAATTTAGATATAAAATATTGGGTAACCATAAATTTATAAAATACATATATATATATATATATATATATATATATATATAATATATATAACATACATAAATATGAAAAATATATATAATATAGAAAATTATATTGGCTAACTACATAGGTAATATATATGATATTATAAATAATTACAACATGTAGACCTACATAAATATAACATATAAAAACTTACTACAACCGACCATATAAAACCTATAAATATTTCAAAAAAATTAGGTTAATGGCTCAAACCGATCAAATTTTCAATATTATATATGTATAAATTATTCAAGTTATTTTTATTTTTCAAATTCAATTACAACGATTTTAATTTTAGTTATTTAGTTTTTTTTTTTTTTTTTAAACTTAACGCTAAACTCAAATTTTTTAGTTCGATTTTTGCCCGCGCGGTGTGCGGGTTAAAATCAAGTAATATATTAATTCGACTAATACATTCTATGATTCACACGTGTACCTTTTCCTCAGTCATTATTTCATAAATTAATGGCAGCACCATAAATTTAGATATAAAATATTGTGTATTTGCTAATCAAAAAAATATATAAAAATTCGGGTTTAAGTACTTTTATGGTTTATGTAGTTTAAATACTATTTTTCTTTCTAAAATCCTATTAGAGAATGGGTGAACAGATTGGATGTGTGAACCTTTAAGGGCTAAAGTTGGACGAACAGTCTGTTCGATTTTAGCATTCTAGGGTTAACCCGCAAAACTATTCACCCATTCTAATACTGTTAAAGAAAAACGCTAAAACTACACAAATAATAAAAGTACTTAAACTTAAAATTTTAGTCGTATAGGGCTCACCCGACCAAACTGCTCACACATTCTAATTGAGTTTTAGAAAAAACTAAAAAAAAAAAAGTTCATAAACCTTTAAATTACTTAAACCTAATTTTAGTCATATAGGATTGACCAACCGATACTATTAATATAATTTTAGAATTCTACCGTTTATCCTGCCAAAATGTTCACTTATTCTTTAATGTTTTAGGAGAAAAATCCTAAACCTATATAAACCCTTAATTACATAAACAATAATAAATGATTTTTTTTTCCCACTTGCCTGTGGCTGGCAGCATTGATTGCATTCTCAAAAAGTGCTAAATTCGTAATTACTTGTGGACATTTTTACTAGTTTTTTATTTGATTGTTCATATAATGTTATTTTAGGAAAGAATTCCAATGATAGAGTTGACAATAAATAATTATAATATACATATTTTTATTTTTTAAATAAGATTCCCGAAATGCACCTGTAATATAATAACTAATATTATGTAACAAGGTCTATCAAGCAGTAAGATGTTTTTTGTTTGCTATAGAAATAATTGTTAATCAAGCAAATTTATTGTGTAATTTGAGTATATATATATATATAGATAGACCAGCATACGCCGACAAATCCGAGATGGACCGTCCTTCGTATATATTTTATTTTAGCAACCTATACTGAAAACTATAGTCAACTACAGTTTTTTTTTTTTTTGCTGAAGTAGAAGTGTTGAGAATACTATACTATTAAGTACGCGCTTCCAGTGTTTGGCAAAAAATAATAATCCTCCAGTGCTTTAAACAAAATTAGCCAAATTTTCTATGCTGTGCGATCGTAATTCCATTTATTAAGTTCCATTATACTCTACTCTACTATCCTCTCGTATTTTCAATTTGTTGTAGTTAAAAATATTTAAATTCAACTAATAAATGATAAGTCGAAAATTGAACACAATCTTTATACTTAATATATATATATATATCAACAATTATGATAAGTTGACTTCGGGTATTTGTACAACAAATATATAGTCAATTTATGATTATACTCAAACATACATTATCAATTGTATATGAAACAATTATAGACATTGTGAGTTGTGATCATTATTTTTTTCCCAACGATTTTAATTATTACTAGAAGCTGAGAGATTCTTAGGAATATAATCACCGAGCCAAGTCATGGTCTTTTCAAGCTTGGCTTCCACTGAATTCTAAGTAAGTCAATAAAGGGATCTAAATTATTTAAATTATAGTGATTATCTTGTAATACAATTGCTCGCTTAGGTTTACACAATTAGACAAATTGCTAATTGATTTTTTAGATAAAATGCTAGGTTAGATTTCGCATTGTAACAATTTGTTAGCTGAAATTATTTTGGGTTGCTAGCTCGGATTTCACTTAGTCGAGATTTTGCCAACTCAGGTTTCGCTTGGACGACTTCGTATCTAGCAAATTTTCCACTAAACAAAACATGAGCTAGAAAATTGTCGAAAAGCAAAATATAAGCTAGCAAATTGTCAAAAATAAAAATTAAAAAATAAAAATCAGCTAGCAATTGGTCCACAGTGTGAACCTAAGCTAGCAAAATGTTAGATTGTGAGTGGTCAAATTGTTCACAAAAGAAAGCATGAGTTTGTAAAATGTTCACATAGCGAAATCTGAGCTATCAAATTCTAAAAGAAATTCAACCAGAAAATTTTCAACAAAGTGAAATCTAAGCTAACAATTTGTTAAGTTGTAATTTTTCGAGTGATAAAATGTGAGCTAGCAATTTGGTAATTAACCCTTCATCTTATTGTCAAATTGTGTAATACATTGAAATTTAGTATAGTATGATTTTATAAAAAAAATTCAATCACCGTTTCTTTGGTAATAATTTTTTTTTACGCAATTCTGTTTCTAAAGGAGTGTCCCCCATTATTCAATTGTTATATCCGCCACTGACATTACCAAATAATATATTTTATAATATTGAACTCTCCCTCTATATATATATATATATATATATATTTGTTTCATTTAATTTATTATAAAGTTATTTATTCTTGAATGTCGTAAATAAAGAGTCGTAATTTTGTATAAGGCACTTTTATTTACAAAAGTATTTTTTTCATGTAAAGTAGAGATGAAGTATTTTGTATGATATATAAGATCATATTTATAATTTATATAGACCAATAAAATAAATTAATCAACAATCTAATATTATTTTAATATATATTAATTAAAAAAGAAGGTTTGCAAATCAATAATAATAATATTATATAGATTTTCATATAATAGAATTTTACGCAAAATGCAATTTGTGATTAGATATATATTGTTCTTGGGAAAAGAAATTTAAAGGTACATTATAATACGTGGAATTATAATAGAAAAATATGTTTATGAGGAATATATGCTTAATGTTTTCTCATCATCTATTTCGTATATTGGTATAAATGCTATATGTATAAGTGAATACAGATGATAATAGGATTAAAGGCAGTGGATAATAATTAGGTAAATTTGTATTACTAAACATATTATATTATAAGAAGAGGAGGATGATAATGGAGTTGACTCAGAAAGCATATATATATAGCTGCTGCAATAGGAGGCACAAGGCAGTGTTGCACCGTCTCTGGGATATTTTAGTACATGTTAATCATGTATATATATATATAATTATTCATTAATTGTCAGAACTTACAATACAAAATATAAATATCCCACCTGGCCCTAGCTCGCTAAGCAAGTGGGTGTAGGGGATAGTATAGTAGTACAAAACTACTAATTATACTAATGATAAGTGAGGATTTTAAGGATATAAATATCCTGTCCCACTGTTCCGTTATAATATTGATATGTGTTATGTCTTATGTGTAATTAGTATTGTTGTTTTTTTTTTCGGACACTATTGTGATTGGTGAATTTATAAGAAACATATTAAATTTTAGAATACGCGTTAAAATTTTAAATAGCATGATTTGGAATACAAAGAGTGAAGCATGAGATCTAAATACAGATTTAAATAAAGTATAGATGATGATTATGGAAATGATTAAATAAATATAATATATCATTATAATTAAGTAGGTTATTTATTATAAGAGTGAGTGAGTGAGAGAGAGCATTTGGATTGGATTGGATCTATCCGGGCTAACCGACCTTCCTCGGGATTTTAAGAATGACAGCTTACATACAACACACACACACTTAAAATATAGTCGGCGCTACCTCTGTGTCTGTCTGTTAATTTGACAACTTGCATACATGCATGGATTCTTCACTACATGCATCTTGTCTCATTCATTCAATTACATACCTATATGCATCCTCAAATTTAAACAAGGGGGATGATCTTACATACTCCTAATTATATAATTAATTAATAATTACTCGTTTTCTGTCACTTCATTCATGTTTAGACAAAAATAAATGTAATTACGATTAATTAAGTCAGATAATATAACGCCAAAAACCAATCTGGAACTTATTAATGATCAATTTTGGAGCTCTTAACCTTAATATCTTATCATGTTTGTCGTGGTCGTGGCATAACTAGCAAGTGTAACTTGGAGCTCCAAAACATGTCAGTAGAATTCTCTTCCTCATTTTTTTTAATATTTTAAATTCATATAATATATTTTACATCTATATTTATATTCCTTTTTTTTTGGTAAACCTATATTTATATTCGTTTATTTACAACTTTTTTTAGTATATTTAAAAAAAAACATCGTACTTTTTTTCATACGTTACTTTAATTAATATTTTTTATATAAAAATATATATGAGAATAATATATATATGATACATTTCTACGTTATGCTTCTATATATTTGAACGAATATTAGTTTTGGCTTTCCAATAATAAAGGGAAAAGTATGTAAAACATGCAACATGTTTGAAAAAATAGTTTTATGTATCAATATGTTTTAAAATGTAGAATATGTTTGAAATATATGGTTTTATGGACGAATATGTATTAAAATGTACAACAATCTTCAAAATATGTTAAAATTACATACCGTCCACTTGTTATCAATAGTTTATTAAGTGGACACGTGCAGAACACATTTTTAGAAAATAATAATAATAATTAAAGCAAGAAATTAATTTGTACATATCGATGATTATTAATGGGTGGATGTAGATACTAATAATAATTATTATTATTTAAAAACGTGTTCTGCACGTGTCCACTTAATGAGACTAGTGATGACAAGTGGACGATACGTCATTTTACCATCTTTTGTAAGCTTGTTGTACATTTTAAAATATTTTGGTCCATAAAACCATATTTTTCAAACATGTTGTATGTTTTAAAACATATTGGCCCATAAAACCATCTTTTTCGAACATGTTGCGTATTTTACATACTTTTTCCAATAATAAAAATAGTCTTCCGTTTTTTCTTTTGTATTCAAATTTGTAATGATTTTAATTTTAATTATTGTGGAATTAACGTGGATTAAAAGATATATATATATATATATATTTTACATAAATAAAAAGCTGAAAATTTAAATGCGTCCTCACATGTATTTGTCCTCACATTCCCGCCAAAATATTATTTCTACCGCCAATTGAACCTCTTCGACCAATCATCAGGTTCATTCACCAAGTGTTACCCCTAAGAGTTATATGTCAATGTCACCCTTTCGCCTCTCACCCTTTCTGTGCTTAGATATATGGTTCCTTTGAATATGAAAAGCCACCAAGATGATTACTCAATTTCTTTAAGACAACGACCAAGACATCTATGATGAGTGCTCGTGCGACGAGTTCACAATGTATACGTTCAACGTTCACCGGTGCACTCTTAGCCGGTAGCACGACTACACGGAGTGCCTGTACGCCCACCGTGGAGATAAGGTGCAGCGGTGCAACCTGTTTCGACCAAGTTATTGCGGGCTGTCCGCTGGATAACTTGTCGAGGTCTTCTGGTTAGGTGCGAGCTAAATCCGCCTTCTAGTGTCGCTCGCGGGCTTTAGCTTTGTCTTCCAAATCAGGGCAAGTCTCTCTGGGTCTCTAGCGGGACGTCCGTCGGCACCTGCAAAGGAGCGTTACCAAGCAGTCCCCGTGGAGAGGGGGGGGGGGGGTGCTTGGCGTGCTCGCTCCGACGCTCAACATCAGTAGTTTTCTAGAGAGAGAAAGAGAGGGTTTTTAGAGAGAAGTCAGAGCTTTTTCCCGAACTTGCCCAAAGTGATTTTGGAATGAATTGAATTGACTTGAAAATGTTCACCCCCAAGGTGGCTATTTATAGGCAACCTTGGACCGTAAACCGGTTTTGCCCCGGTTCAATGTGGAAATGTGAACCGGGATGCATGGGTAAGCTTTGGGAAAAGGGGCTCTGACGTGCGTCTCAGGCGGCTGTCATGAACGGGACGCGCGCGCCTCTGAAACAAAGGTCTCGGACACATAGGAGTTAGTGTAAAAATCGGGTCTCCGTATACGTCCGAGGTAAAATGGGGGGTGTGCGCGACACCCCCCGGGTGTGGAACTTACCCGGAATTCCGGGTAAGCCTAGGCCTACCCGGAATTCCGGGTAAGCTGGGGCTTACCCGGAATTTTCCGGGTAAGCCCCCCGGGGATGCCGGGCAAGCTCGAACTTGCCCGGTTTTCCCCGGTTAGCTTGAATTTGGGCTTTTGCGGTGAGTCCCGTACGTGCATGAGGTCCGAATACTTAAAACCGAGCCCGGATCACGCGTATGTCCATCACTTGCCCCCGAGTTAAACAATGGCTTGACCTTTGTTTAACTCTATTATAAGATAGGGCGTATGCGTGATTCGGGCCGTCCGCTCACCTTGAGTTTTAACCTACCAAGGGTAGACGCGCGCGGCTCCGACGAATCCCTTGCCTTAGTTTTTGAGAGGGTTATGCTTGGTAACTGCATGAGGGGTTAGTAGCACAACAGACTACGAATAATATGAAAAGTATGATTGTTTGGAGAATTAAGGTGCGAGCACGCATGAAATTTTTCGAGCTTGTACGATGAGCTAATAAATACGGAACGTTCATGATACGACTAAGTGTATCAAAATGATAATAAACCATGCAAGTCTTGAAAAAATGTTTTTCATGTAGTGTGATAGTTTTTGGAAGCTCGTCGTCCGAGACGGTCGTCTTGACGGCGAGACGACGGTTTTGAGTGAATGAAATAGGGCCGAGTTTTGGAAAATCACATGCAACGGCCCTAATACGAAAAAATCATGATCTCGACGTTTTCAAAAAGTTGAGGGTACTTGAAATGACTTAGTTAAAATTATCCAAGTCATTTGATAGTTAAAAACCCAAGCCATCAACAACTTCAAAAAATGAATGGTAGATAGGAATATACCTCCTTGATGTATGGTACTTACCATGTTGTGTAGTCCCTTCTCCTCCATGATAGTTTATAAAACTATCAACTTTTGAATTGGTTGTGGTGGAGGTTTTGGAGGAGCTAAGGTAGGGATTTTAGGAACTCACTCTAGGGTGCAAGGGAGACCACATTCCGGCCGGCCACCACCAGGAGCACCACCGGCGACGTCAGGGCGGCGCAGCGGCGGCGAGGCGGCGGCGGCAGGCGGCGGGTCCGGCGGCTGTGGCGGGGGCGGCTGCAACCTTTGTGGTTCGATTTTGAGCCCGATTCGATCCGATTTTGAGTCCTTTTTGTCGAGCATCGATTGGTAACGTCCTCCACTCACTTTTCTTGAGGTTGAATAGACCTATAGGGCTGCACATTTGAATTTCAATAAGGTGCCTTGTAGGTGTTTGATAAAATGCATGAGTGAAGTTTTTGCTTGATTTTCAAAATTTGCTTTTGGCTAAGCTCTAGGTGTAAATAGATAGAGTTAAGGATAGCGAACTCCCTTTGTGAAGAGGTTCCTAGGTTCCGATCAACCGAGGAGGAATCGCGGGGGTTCGAAATCGAAGTTTTTCGAGCGAAAAGCTTGACCCCTTGTATCTTGATACGGGTGACTTGAAATGATGTCCCCTATTGTAATAAAGTCCCCTTGATTGTTTATGCTTGGATTGCCATGCCCCCGGAGCTTAGGTGAATGCTTGGTAGTTTGCCTTCGTTAGTGGCTTAGTTGACCCGAGTGTTTTTCGGGTTGTTCGGAGAGGGGTAAGTCCCTTCGTGGTGTGTAACGGGCTTGCTTGAGTGCATTTTAACTGGTTGTATGTGCCCCCGGAGCCTTGAGCCATTCTAAGGATGAAATTTGATCAAAAGGTAGTCGGATGGCATTTTGGTAATTATAACCAACTTTGTATGCCTTTGATTTCTTTATCTCTTGAACTTGTTGCTTATAGAGGGCTTGAATACCTGTGACACATTGCACAAATATATGAAAATTTGATTAGTAGGTGGCCTAGGCCTTTGATGAGCGTAAGGATTTTTGACTCCCGAGCGGGAGGGTCCCTAGCTGCTTGCATGCGGACAGTCGGTCCGTTGGGTTGAATGTCCTTGCAAAGGATTTTGATGAGTGTGGTTGATGTGTTGCTTTGGTTTTTGATTGAGTTGGTGTATGGTTTTTGTAGGGCTTGGTGGACGAGCTTGCAGGCGTCCGATTCTGATACTTAGAGTATTCTTGATAGGAAACGGTTTCCACTTCTTCGCATAATGAGTAAGTCTCATCCTTTTGTTTCGGATAACTTTGAGGGTGAGGTTGGCGAAAGCACCATGGATTCCGATTCTGGGTCTCAAAGCGGTGTACTCTTGGGACCGTCGGGCAACCGTGTGATATTGGAGAAAACTCAGATATTTTTTCCCAACAAGCTTCCACGTTCCAAGTTTGACCTCTGTGTCTCGACCCGGGGCTGGTGTCCCGGCCTAGAGGTCTCGTATCCTTGGGATGTTGTGGAAGGAGTTGAATTTGGTCGGCCCACCGTTCCTCCAGCTGAGTATGAGGCGGTCTACCTTTCACAGTTTCGAGAAGGACTGCGGTTTCCCTACTGTCAGGATCTGGTCCGCCTTTGTCGATATTATAGGATTTCCCCTGTCTCTATTACCCCTCCAGGGTTTAGGGCTTGGACGTGTTTTCGGGTGCAATGTCATCTGAATTCCTGGGATTACTCAATAGTGCTGTTTCGAGCCTTCTACCGCCTGGGTAAGGCAGATGAGTCTGGGATGTGCACCTTCAGCTTACGTTGGCCTCATATGACCGAAAAGGGATTCTCTTCCCTTGGTTTGCGTCGGGCAGGGTGGAATACTGAAGCGCGGTTCTGCGAACGGTCGGACACTTCCCAGAATAAATGGAAGTGTCAGTACTTTTTTGTGAAGGATGCAGGCACGACTTGGGCGACTTCTCACATATTGGATGCCGATCCCGTTCCACGGTTTCAGGAGTTCTCTGATAGAGATAAGGTCGCTTTGAAGAAGATCCATGCGGCGAATAGGGCGGGGGAGTACAGCCCCCTTTATCGTGCTTCTGACGCCGAGCTGCTCGCGGCGGGCATTCACGTACGTCCTTCGGGGGAGGAGTTGGTATGTTTTGAAGTTTTGTAACATCTGCTCTTGTTTTCTTGTAGGTTGGTTTCTTAACAGACGCCCCTGTTTACAGGGTGGAGTTGCAGGCGGGTCTTCTCAGATTGTTCCCGGCCTAGACGATACACTTCCTGTTGGCCCGGGTATGGGACTTGTGCCTTTTAAACGTTTCGTTGTGGTTTTTCGCATGCTGACACGCTAAGGGTTTCTTTGTGGTTGTCTCCGTAGGCTTGGACTTTCCGCCGGCGGGGGGAGTTGTCCCTGTCGGGGAGCATGATGCTGACGTCCGCTCCCCGAGCGATCCTAGGAGGTTGACATCTGACGGCATGCCTCTTGCTCCTTCCTGCGACAAAGGGAAAGGGCCTATGCATGCCGATTCGACCATGCATGTCCCCCGGTCGGGGAGCGGGCGTTCAGAGGAGGTGCCTCCCTTGGCAGGTAACTGTGGTTGACTTGTTGTTGTATTAGTACGGTTTGCATTCTCCTAATGTGTTTGCTATTGGTGTGTAGTTGTCCCTACTCCTCCGGCTCTTCGCAAGTCTGATTTGATTTGTCGGCCTGATCGGGATGTGTCTGGGAGTGAGTGGGTTCCGTATTGTCAGTCTGCTGTCCGTTTTCCCAAGGATGTTTCCTTGAGTACGCCTGCTGTTGGTGTGCGTGTGGTTCAGCGGTCTGTTCCACCGGCTGACCGCAAGACGTGCCCCCGAGATCCTGAGGCTGCGTTGAAATGTGTTGAGGAGTCACTTGCGCGCTTTGCTCCTGTACGTTGTTTTCCTTTTATGTTGTATCTATCATGTTTGTCTGACTTCTCTGTGTATGATGTGTTTGTGTTGTTGTTGTATGTGAATGCCGTGATGACCAACCTCTCCTCTTTCGTTGTTGAGCTTGTTGAGGAGACGAGGGGTCTGCAGGATCGTCATGAGCACTTGTCTCAGGACGTTGTCGTGTTGAGGGAGAAGGCGCGCGCACATTCAGATGCTTCTTCCGAGGCTTCCGCTGATCTCAAGAGGAGTCAGGATTATGCGTCTCAGCTGGAGGCGGAGCTGTTTGCCCTACTACGTCAGGAGAAGGTTGATGAGGAAGCGCATGTTGTGGCGCTGAGGGAGACTAAAGAGTCTCATGTTGCCCTGGGTGATCAGCTTGGAATGATCGAGTTTCCTACTACAGCTGATTATCCCAAGCTTCTCGAGAAGGCGCGTGATGATCGTATGGAGTCCTTCTCTGTGGATTACTTCAGGAGGGTACACTCCCTTGCCCCCGATTTTCCTTTCCAGAGTGCTGGTCCATATGCTGGCTATGCCCTTGGGGCTATTGCGGGGATCCGAGCGAGTGGTGGAGCGAGTGGTTTGACGGGACAGGCGTCCGTCCCTGTTGGTGGTGATCGCCGGGGTGCTTTCAAAGGCCCAGCGCAAGATGTTTTTATGACTGATGTCTTTGGTTCTGGTGCTCCTGACGTTGGGTCAGGTTGATTTTTCTTTGTTTTTCCATGTGTACATATGGTTGCTCCCCTTGCATGGGTGAGATTTTGACGGGTTGCATCTTGGGCTCGACTTTTAAGCTGGCTGGATGTCTTTACTTTTGAGTCCTGCTATATTATATATATATGCCTGACATGAGATGTTAGAAGGATATAATACTAAGTATTATTTTGCCTCTTTCTTTATTGTTGTCTCAGTGACTTGTTCTCTTTTTGTAAGAGTATTGCTCTACTGAATGGTTGATTTTCTTGATCCGATGGTTTTCCTTAGGAAACTGCATCTCTGTTGGTGACGGTTGTGGGTGAGTTGGTATTGCCGTCGTCTGTGGCTTTGTAGGGAGGATGATCTCCGTTGAAGTGCTTGTCTTTCTTTATGAGGATGTGAACAGACTAGTTTGTTCACATATTTGATGCTGTGGCTGAGTGTGGATGGATTAGTACGTCCGACCCTTATTTTTGTTTGCGAGAGAAGATTCCCAATGATCCGCTTGTCCCCCGACTTTTGGCAAGGATGTGAATGGATTAGTACGTTCACATCCTTGTAGTATGGCTAAGTGTGGATAGATTAGTACGTCCGCCACTTGCATTTGTTTGCGAGGAAGGATTCCCAATGATCCGTTTATCCCCCGACTTTTTGCAAGGATGTGAATAGATTAGTACGTTCACATCCTTGTAATATGGCGAAGTGTGGATAGATTAGTACGTCCGACACTTGCATTTGTTTGCGAGGAAGGATTCCCAATGATCCGTTTATCCCCCGACTTTTTGCAAGGATGTGAATAGATTAGTACGTTCACATCCTTGTAGTATGGCGAAGTGTGGATAGATTAGTACGTCCGACACTTGCATTTGTTTGCGAGGAAGGACTCCCAATGATCCGTTTTTCCCCCGACTTTTGGTAAGGATGTG
The DNA here is from genome assembly GCA_036873135.1 of Clarkia xantiana subsp. parviflora. Lineage (NCBI taxonomy): Eukaryota > Viridiplantae > Streptophyta > Magnoliopsida > Myrtales > Onagraceae > Clarkia > Clarkia xantiana. Next base: position 11,577,333 of record JAPTYO010000004.1, read on the forward strand.
AATAGATTAGTACGTTCACATCCTTGTTATGAGGATACTTTAACTCCTTGTATGCGTCTAACGTCCTTTGTTGTAGTTTGTCGTGATGAGCTTCGCTTAGGCTTGCTTTGATATCTTTCTGATGGCTTTTCTTGTTGGTTGCCCTTTCTGCGTATAGGGTTAGGGTCTTTGTTGGTGATGTATGTGGCTTGTTCCTGGTATTGGACCGGGGGAGCTTGCCATTACATAGTGATTTTTCCTACGCAAGGAGTGAACTTCATTAGTTTTCTTGTTTATTTACAAGGGACGTGCATGGATGGAGTCAACTGATCTCCCATCCTAAATGTTCTACTCAGCATTTGAAAAGTAAAGATAGAGTATGTGCATGTCATAAGGGAAGGGTTATTCCCTTAGTGCCGGTTTGATAAAGCTGGCTTCCTGCATGCGATGTGGGAGCGCAGAGCTCCTTGTTTGATCAGGTCCTCGATTTTGTTGCGAAGGGAGGGGCAGCCATTTGTGCTGTGACCCCATTTGTTGTGATAGTGGCACCACAATTCCGAATTCTTCCCGAGGAAGGCAATTCGGATCTCGCTTGGAGGAGGTAAAACATCCTTCAGGATGGTCTTGAACAACTCTTCCACCTCTATATTTAGAGGTGTATATTCTCCATCTTGGTTGTTGTTCAATTCTTGTCTTGCACGCTCTTGTTCGCGCGCCTCCTCGTGTTCTGCAGGTGGGCTGAACCACCCCAGCTCATTTGCGACTTCGATTGCCGTTTCCATCTTCTCCTTTAGGTCAGCCATAGACTTGGTTGTCCTCCACCCATGTGTTCGTCCGAACAGGAGAAATGTGGGTGAGTTCATGTTCAGGAAAAAACCATTGATCACGGCTGACTTGTCTGCAAAACTTGAAGTTGCGTTAATAGCAAATCGCTTGAAGTAGTTTTGGATGGATTCTGACTCTCCTTGTTTAATGTCCCATATGCTTGGGAGCATTGGGGCTTGAAGTGTTGGGAGCCTTTGTCCTTTGCTCATCATCTCGTCAAATCGCTTTTCGACTTCAGATTTGGAACACTGTCCCCTTTCAATGACTGCAATGTCCAGGCGGTTCTTGCATCTTAGGGCGTTGACATAGCATTTTTGTGCTGTTGTCTGATCGCCCAAGACTTCACCGATTCCTCCCTTTAAGCGGTATTTCAGCTTTTGATGTGCCGTTGAAGGCACCATCTCGTAGGGGTTTATCGTTGTTCTCCCAAGAATTCCGTTGTAAGCGCCGAGGCTTTCGACGATCACAAAAGTGATGTCGACTTTCATTGCGTTCCATCCCTCTCCTATCACAGTGGGAAGGGTGATCATTCCCAGTGGGTATGTAGCAGCTCCAGCAAAGCTTACTAACGGGAAATTTCCCGGCTTCAGGTCCTCTCTTTTCATTCCCAGCTGTTCGAGGACGTTAATATGAAGGATGTCTGACGAGCTTCCCCCGTCGACTAGAATTCTTTTGACATCGAACCCGTTGATTTCCATCGTTATTACTAACGCGTCATAATGTGGGTAGACGATGTGTGCCATGTCTTTTCTCGAGAATCCTATCACGAGGTCCTCCTCTTCTGGTTTCTTTCTTTTTCCATACTTGGGGAGTGTGCTTGCCTGCGCAGCGTAGACATCTCTTGTGTTGGAGACTTGTCCTCCTGCAGCTGGACCACCATGAATGACATTAATGACTCCCCTCTTTTTAGGAGGAGGGTTGTCAGTGGTCTTCTCCTTTCCTTTTTCCTTTGGCGTGAATTTTCTCTTCACCCTTTCGATCTTTCCCCCCTGATCGACGTAGTGCTTAAGTCCGCCTTCTTGTATGATTCGATTGATTTGGAACTTAAGGCTTCTACAGTCGTCTGTTTCATGGCCGTTGACTTCGTGGCTTTCACACCACTTGTCTTGCTCCTTCCCTAGCTGACCCTTTCTGAAACCGAATGGCTCTTTCCAGAGGTTTTGCTCTTTCATTTCTTTCAGTATGACGCTCAGGGGAGCATTCAAAGGGATCAGTTCGATGGTGTTGACATCTGCATTCTTGTCTTCTTCAATGTTGAATGTTCTTTTCTGGGGCGGAGTCCATTGTTTTTGTTGGGGGGTTTGATTCTGCTTCGGGGGGCCTGGCTTGCTTTCATCTTTCTTGTTGCCGGGCTTACCCCACTTGTCCCGTGCTGTCATCTTGTAATGCTCAGCATCAATGTACTCTTTAACTCTTGCCACGAGTTCTTCCATTGTTTCCGCAGGTCTTGTAGAGAGCTTTTGGCCTAGGTCGTACCCGTGCCTACCCAGGTTTCTGACAAAGGCATGGATGATTTCTGTCTCTGCGAGGTTCGTTTGGATTTCCGAGATGTTTTGATTGAATCGGATGTAGTAGCTTGCGAGGGACTCATTCCACTCTTGCTTGACGTCATCTAAGGCATTTGATCCTTTGATAATCGAACGTTCTCCCATGTAACGTTGGATGAACTTTTCTTTGAGGGACTGCCACGAGTCTATGCTTTTCTTTGGCAGGGAGAAGAGCCAGTGTGCAGCTGGTCCGCCTAACGTTTGGGGGAACGTCATGGCTATGTGGTGAGGGTTGTCAGTCCTTCCCAAGAGCATTAGTTCATGCTGCTGCACATGCTCTATTGGGTCTCCCTTGCCTCGGTATTTTTCTGGCCTTAGATTGTACAGTGCGTCTGGGACGCGACTGTATACCAGCTCGTCGGTGAAAGGGTGGGATGTTGTGTCCACCAATGTGTTCATCCCTCTCATTTTCCTTTCTTTTATCTTCTTTTCAATCAGCTTTTCAAGCATCTCTTCTGTCAGCCCAGTGATTGGGTTATCTTGATTTGTGGGGTATGCTTCTTGTCCCATGCTTGCGCCTTGTTGGGGAAATTGCGCCTGCGTCGGGTTGTGTTGAGAATATCCACCTTGATATCCTTGGAATGTCTGAGACGGCTGCCTCCAAGCTTCTTCATTATATGGCCATGTATGGTAGGGTGTTTGGGAGTGCGAAAGCTCCTGTCTTGTCCACTGCTGGGGGAACTGCCTGCTCTGCTGTGCATTCCCGTGGAAAGTCGGGGTTTTTGAGATTGTAGGGCCTCTCTGCTGAGGTGCATTCATCGGAGGCGCTTGCCTTGGTGGCGGGGGCATATTTGCTTGTTGCGCGGGAGGAGGCGGTGGCGCCCCGTATCCTTGGTTGCGCAGGGCTTCTCTTAGATGAAGCAGCTGTTCAAGTGCTGCCATCATTTCTGGGGTGACTGTGGGTGCAGTCTGTGCCCCTGGTGCTTGGTTGTATGCTCCCGCGTTTGGCATTCCGTATGGTTGCTCCTGCGTATTGAAGGTTTGGTGGGCGAAACCTGGAGGAGCGTTGGTTTGCTGTGTGCCCCCTTGCGCGTTACTCCGAGAGTGTACGCTTCTAGTCGGCATAGACGAGGCGACTGAGGCCTCGCCTTGGCTCTGCGGGGGAGCTCTCTGCGGAGGAGGTCTCATGCTTGACTCCGGAGCCGGAGTTTTCCTTGGACGTCCTGGTCCTCTTCTCTTCGTCTTAGTCGGCGGTGGCTGCTCGTTGCTTGCCATGCTGTTGGTTCTGTGGGTGATCCGCAGACGGCGCCAAGTGTTTCGACCAAGTTATTGCGGGCTGTCCGCTGGATAACTTGTCGAGGTCTTCTGGTTAGGTGCGAGCTAAATCCGCCTTCTAGTGTCGCTCGCGGGCTTTAGCTTTGTCTTCCAAATCAGGGCAAGTCTCTCTGGGTCTCTAGCGGGACGTCCGTCGGCACCTGCAAAGGAGCGTTACCAAGCAGTCCCCGTGGAGAGGGGGGGGTGCTTGGCGTGCTCGCTCCGACGCTCAACATCAGTAGTTTTCTAGAGAGAGAAAGAGAGGGTTTTTAGAGAGAAGTCAGAGCTTTTTCCCGAACTTGCCCAAAGTGATTTTGGAATGAATTGAATTGACTTGAAAATGTTCACCCCCAAGGTGGCTATTTATAGGCAACCTTGGACCGTAAACCGGTTTTGCCCCGGTTCAATGTGGAAATGTGAACCGGGATGCATGGGTAAGCTTTGGGAAAAGGGGCTCTGACGTGCGTCTCAGGCGGCTGTCATGAACGGGACGCGCGCGCCTCTGAAACAAAGGTCTCGGACACATAGGAGTTAGTGTAAAAATCGGGTCTCCGTATACGTCCGAGGTAAAATGGGGGGTGTGCGCGACACCCCCCGGGTGTGGAACTTACCCGGAATTCCGGGTAAGCCTAGGCCTACCCGGAATTCCGGGTAAGCTTAGGCTTACCCGGAAATTCCGGGTAAGCCCCCCGGGGATGCCGGGCAAGCTCGAACTTGCCCGGTTTTCCCCGGTTAGCTTGAATTTGGGCTTTTGCGGTGAGTCCCGTACGTGCATGAGGTCCGAATACTTAAAAACGAGCCCGGATCACGCGTATGTCCATCACAACCCAAGGAGATACCTGGTCACAACTTCTCGGGCGGTCGGTGATGGCACGGTTGGGAATGCCGCGAGAATCAAGATGACGACATGCGGTGGTCAAGCTGATGCATCTCGCAGTCCGGTCTAGATGTCTTGTGTATTGTGTAAGGCTTGATGATACTTTCGGGCCCCTTTTTACCGATTCGGGTGAAGACGACGAACGGGTTGGGTCGATATGAATGTCATTACTTACATGTCGTTACGTTTTTAATATTATTTCATGGTAATAAGTTGATTGAACTAACAAGTTTGTTGACTGGAAAGTCGTTTTGTTTTGGCCATAGCAACTCGAAAGGTCGCGAGGACTATTCCTTCTATGACTCGGTTATATCTGTCAATAACCAAATTGCTACCTGAACTTTGACCCTCTTACAAATCGCTACCTCAACTTTTAATTTTGAAAATTAGCTACCTCAACTTTGAAATTCAGATCAAATCGCTATCTTAGTCATTTTTTTGTCAATTTAGACATAATTGAACCACATGTGTTTTTTTCAAATATTTTTCTTCCAAAAATGCCCTTGTCTCTCTTCCTTGCCTCCTTGCGTGAACATACTTCACCATATTCTCTCAGTTATCATCATTGCTTTATTATTTTATTCTATGTCGTATGTATATCTTCAATTCCAAAAGTTCAGACAAACTTCTACATTACTAATTAACAATTCCTCCATCAAAACAAGTTGCAGAATCTAAAAGTTGTTTTGCTGTTATTTTGATGCAGTAATGGTGTTGTTTCATTGTTTTTTTTCCCGCTTTTGCTTATGCAATTTTTAGTTCATTTTAATTATATTACGTTTAGGGTTTTGTGTTATTTTGCTGTGTTATCTTGCTGCAGTAAATATGTTGTATCATTGCTGGTTTTTTTTTTTTTTTTTTTCACTTTTTGCTGCTGCAATTTTCACTATTACGACATTTACTTTTTGTTATTTTGTTGTTGAATCATAGTGAATATTTTTCGTTATTCTGTTGTTCAATTGCTTCCAACGAAAGAGGTCGGGGTATTTGTGGATCAAAGTCATAAAAAAGTAATACGTCCTTCAAATATAATACAAATTAAGTTAATTCACTCCACCTACTAGCATTTTCCGCATTTGCACAAAAAGATAAAATATAAGATAATAATAAAAGATAAAAGAGAGAAGTTGAAACACTTGAAAGAGACAACTTTAAATCTGTATCTATGTCTGGTATACTTGGAACTAACATCAAAACAATTTGAATTCCGTTATATTTTCATTAGGATATATATGACATTTGCAAATTCCATATATAATTTTCAGGTGAACAGAGCAAGTAGAGCGGCGAAGTTAACCTTTTTTTATGGTGGAATTGTTAATTAGTAATATAGAAGTTTGTATGAAATCTTGGAATTGAAGATATATATACGACATAGAAGAAAATAATAAAGCAAAAATGATAATGGATAGAAGATGGTGAAGTATGTTCACGCAAGGAGGCAAGGAATAAAGACAAGGGCATTTTTGGAAGAAAAATATTTGAAAAAAACACATGTGGTTCAATTCTGTCTAAATTGACAAAAAATTGACTGAGGTAGCGATGTGATCTGAATTTCAAAGTTGAGGTAGCTAATTTTCAAAATCAAAAGTTGAGGTAGCGATTTGTAAACGGGCCAAAGTTCAGGTAGCAATTTGGTTATTAACCCTTTACTATATTCAAGTGTATTTATTCTCCATTATGATAACGTAACCGCATGTAGATGACTGGTTGGCACTTGGCAGGGAGTCATGTTGTACGCGATTGCAGGCAAAGATCGATGGACCACGTATATCCATGCTATATATATTACTTTTATGAAGAGCTTTAACTTTTACTGTGATGGGTTTTTTTTCGGTACTTGCTGGGCTGATTTTTTTGAGCTTGAATTAAGCTCGGTTAGAATTTGATAAATTGATTGGAGAATTTGATCCAGCAATTATATTATACTACATGTCATTGATATATATTAAGTGCAAATTAGTCCTTAAATTTAAATCATTTGAAATTAATTGACTTTTTTTTTTTGCAAGTATAATGCCGTCCAGAGCGGCACAATATGGTGGTGTTTGGATAACAAATCATTGAAGCTAAACCACCTTAGCTCAAGATACCGAAGAGGGGACGATTAGGGAGAAAGTTATTCAAGATGACTAGCTAGGACATATTCAAAGGACTATGACGGTCTGAGTACCATGACAGACTGATGACTAATATTGATAAACTGACGGTCAAATGACCAATTTGATGTTATGACGGTTTGATGACCAACATTTATCTTATGACAATCTTATGACCTATGCTTAATAAATAATGATACGATGATCAATGTTGATGTTGTGGTGACTAATAGTTAATTTTAAATAACTTAAGACCCAACTCGTGTTGTACCGTTAAACTTCCCAAAGAAAATTGAATAACATGCATTTATTTCAATTCCATTGTTAAAAGTATTTTGTTTTATCTTATTTTTCAACTTAGATGCATAGGTATTAATAAATGCAAACTATATAGTAACGCGCGTGCAACGCAGGCGCGACCAATTCTAGTATATATATATATATATATATATATATATATATATATATATATTCTTTCAGTCCTGTATATACACCATCTGTAATTCAATATTTACAAATAACCAAAACTAGGAAGCTAACTACTTGTTAGGTTAATTTATTTTTACAATATTCTGAAAATACAAGGTCTAATTTGTAATTAGTCAAGTTTTGATCACTTACACGCTACTTACCGATGTGGTACTCGTTATTTACAATTTACATTAAAGTAGTAAAAGGACTTAAATAAGTCCATAATCCAACTAGAAATTGTTTTAAGTAAAAATTAAACTACACGTTGAAGTATCATCTTAATATTTTAGTACCTTGGTTGAAGTGATCGGCGGTCGTACACGAATGATTTCCTCATTTGTATATAAGCAAGTAAAAAATATTTGATACTCCAAGTCAAAAATGATCTACATAGTAATTGATAATAACATTTTAAAATACGAATTTTACATACAAATCCCGGATACTATAGTATTGTGTAGTCCAAGGTAGACCCAGATTGCGATTCTGTGATACTCCTGGGATATGACGGCAACGGAGTATCTCTCTTCCTTCCTCCCATCAGATTCTCTTTCATTTACTTATTAATTAGATTTTGTTAATTACTCGTACTCTTTTCATTTAAATCCTTCACCATATATATTATAACTTGATGCAAAATAATATGGTTAAAAAGTAGGTCAACCATAAATACTTGAAAAACAATCCTGATGGGTTCCGATAGCAATCGTTAGCCCCGTTAAACATCCAATGGACGGCAAGTAAGTCCAGTGGGCCTCGTAAAGGCCCGGAAGGCCCAGAGGTCCAGTACGAAGAGCCCCGACGTAAGCGGGCCCGACATAAGAGCTGTACGCTCCCGATAAGAAGCCTCTGAGTAGGCCCCGATATGCCTTGATAAAGGCCCCGATGATAAAGCCCCGCAGAGGCTGGACCTGTCCCGCAGAGACTGAAGGTCCTGGGTGGTGATCTAACGGAACAACTCTGGAGTCCCCGACAGGAGTTGGGACTTGGGATCAGAGGATAAGACCGAGAAACCCGCCTACCAGGTAGAGTAGTGGGAGACGGTTGAAGATAACGGATAAGTTTCCCCGAGATACGCAGGGCGTGCCCGAGATACACGGAGTATGGGTAAGATACGCGGAGCGTGGGGCGAATTATACGGAATCCCCCGAGATATACGGAATCATGACCATAACGGCCAAACCTGGCCCCAGGTAACTCTGGGTGACTTCGTCTCCTATATAAAGGAGGAAGTTACCCCAGAAAACCCTAATTGAATTACGAGCTTAGACTTTGGCTTACCACCCCATTGATTACTGTACTCATTTAAGCATCGGAGAGGGATTCTGGGTCACCACCCAGGTCATCCCCTTGTGCAGGACCACGCGGAGCTTAGGAGTCCGAACATTCCGTCAAGGACGTAACGGAGCTTCGCTCGTGATCCAACATTGGCGCCGTCTGTGGGAAGCTTACAAAAAGTCAAAATAGTTTCTACCAGATCAATGGCCGGTGGTGGCAAGAAGAAGCAAGTTCCGGCCAGCAGTTCTCGTCCCGCAGGAACTGTGAATTCCCCGTTGCCGGAACGCGTCGCTGAACAAGGTGAGAACCCTGCCCTTTCTCAGACAGGGGGACATGGTGATGAGGTCTCAGTCCGAGACGCCGGAAGGGACAGGCAAGAGGTCCCTCATAGGGGGGAGGATGATGCTCCACCAAACCCGGTGGGCCCTGGAGCTGGAGATGCCCCGCGAAGGGAAGAAGGGTCGTCTTCGAACTCGGAGTTGGCCAAGGCAGTGGCGGAGGCCATGCCAATGTTCCTGGCTGCCATGGAGGCTCTGCTGGACAAAAGAGAGGCCGCTAGAAAGATGGGGGAGTTGCCTCCGCGAGAAGAGTTACCGCCACCCCCGTCGAGGGTGGACCCAGAGGAGCAGGAGGTTCCGCCTCGGGATAAGGGTAAGGAACCTAGGCAACCAGAGAAGTTCGTGGTTGACGGCCCTGGGCCAGTGCAGAATAGGACCATCCCCCTGAATGGTCCCCTCACCGCCGACCAGGTGGTAAGAATCATTAGTATCTATACGGGCGACCAAAAGCAGATGACCTCGGAGCTCAGGGATCGATCCAGCCATCCTTTCGTACCGCGGCTGATCGACACCGTTGCCCCGCCAGGGATAGGTATCCCGACGATCGAAGCATATGATGGGGAAGGAGACCCGGTCCGCCATGTACAAAGACACGTTCAGGCATGCATGGGTAGGACCTCAAACGAAGATTTGATATGCTCGCTGTTCCCGATAACCCTAGGAGAGAGGGCCATGACCTGGTTCTTTAGCCTTCCGCCATGAAGTATCACCTGCTGGGCCGACATGCACGACCGCTTCATCAAGCAGTACCAAGGACGAAGACGCCTCTTGAAAAGCGTGAGGACCCTAACCAAGGTGGTGCAGAGACCTGATGAATCGTTGGCGTATTATTACCAACGGTTCACTGCCAGCGCTGCGGAGATTGATGAAGAAATCTCGGAGGGAGAGATGATACGTACTTTCCTGCATAACCTAAGTGCTCCGTATGGCTCCGATCTAATGCACAGTGTAGCCGCGAAGGCTATATGGAGTATGGAGGCCCTGCAAGCGAGGGTGAAGCAGCAAATTGATGTCCAGGAGTCAAAAATCGCTGCTGGAGAGCTAGATCCCCCGAAATCGGGGAGAGGAAAGACGTCATCCAAGCTGTCGGAAGATCGCAGGAGAAGCGATAAGTCGGAGGGGAGTAGAAACCGAGGCCGTCCCGACCGAAAAGAAGACAAGCGTCCCGCGGGGAAAGACAATCGAGAGGGTCGCGCTACCCCCATCAACACCTCGATGGCCTCTGTATTAGCCGTGATGGAGCGACAAGGCCTCGTCCGATACCCCCCAAGGAAAGAAGGCGAGTACCTGGGAGGCCGCCCAGATCGCTACTGTCGTTACCATCGAGCCAGTGGTCACGACACCGAAAATTGTCGGGAGCTGAAGAAAGAAATTGAGAAGCTGATCCAGAAGGGGAAGCTGAAGGAATTTGTCGGGAAGGGACGATGTCGATCTCGTTCCAGAAGTAGGTCCCGCTCCCGTTCGAAATCTCGCGACCGATCCCCAAAGAAGAAGAAGGTGGAGCAAGAAGCCTCAGGATCGGGAGCCCGCCGAGAGAGGCGCGGAACCATCAACGTCATCCATGGAGGAATGGCAGCGGGAGGTGATACCTCTGCTTCTCGCGAAAACTATGCTTCGCGCATCTCTGCTGCAGTGGTGTTAGGAAAAAGGTCCCGATCGTGGACCCTGAAGGAGGAAATGGAAATTTCGTTCTCGAAGGAGGATCTAGTAGGCGTGGAGAGCCCTCATGACGACGCCCTGGTTGTGACCCTGGACGTGGATGGATTCGAGATGAAGCGGATCCTGATAGACGGAGGGAGTTCCTCCGATATTCTTTTCATGGATGCTCTGGAAGCTATGGGAAAGACGAAGAAGGACCTTACGCAGGTGGACTTCCCGATGGTGGGATTCTCTGGCTCGACTTCCTACCCACTAGGAATGATTACCTTACCAGTAGAGTTTGGTAGTGGCTGGAAGATGGAGAGGCGGAACGTAGATTTCGTCGTGGTGGAGTCCGCGGGGGCATATAACGCGATCATTGGGAGGACCACTATCAACCCCCTCATGGCAGTCGCCTCAACGGTCCATCAGAAGATGAAGTTCCCAACTGATAACGGAGTAGGAGAGGTCAAGGGTGACCAGGTGGCGTCGCGGAAATGCTATGTTAATGCTACCCGACGAAGAAGGAGGGAGACCATGACTGTTCTTCAGACAGATACCGATCCTCGAGAAGAGTATGGGCGTCCCGCCCCCATGGAGGATTTGAAGGAAGTGGAAATCGATGGGCCTCAGCGGAAGGTGAAAATCGGCTCTGCCCTGTCGGATGAAAGAGCACGAGAGTTGATCGAGCTCTTGAAGGAGTTCAAGGAGCTGTTTGCCTGGTCCCCAAGTGATATGCCAGGAATCAGTCCCGACGTGATAGTGCACGAGCTCAAGATTGACCCCGCGATCAAGCCTATCGCGCAGAGGAGGCGTCCGATGGGCGCAGACAAGAGGATCGCGATTCAGCAGGAGGTTGGCAGACTGCTCGATGCTGGGTTCATCAAGGAGCTCCGATTCCAGACTTGGGTGGCTAACCCAGTGCTGGTACGAAAGAGTAACGGGAAATGGCGGATGTGTGTTGACTTCCGCGATTTGAACAAAGCCTGCCCGAAGGACTGCTACCCGCTCCCAAGGATTGACCAGCTGGTAGACGCTACATCGGGACATGAGCTGCTGAGCTTCATGGATGCCTATTCCGGGTACAACCAAATCAAGATGGCAAAGGAGGATGCCCCCCATACAGCCTTCTACGCCGACAGCGATGTCTACCACTATGACGTGATGCCTTTCGGATTGATCAATGCCGGAGCAACTTACCAGCGGATGGTGAACAAGTTGTTCGGAGATATGTTGGGGAAAACCATGGAGGCGTATGTGGACGACATGCTGGTGAAATCCCGACAAGCAGGAGACCATGTCCAAAATTTGGCGGCAGCATTTGAGCGGATGAAGTTTCATCAGGTTCGGCTGAATCCCGACAAATGTGCCTTTGGGGTGAACTCGGGAAAGTTCCTAGGATTCATGGTGAGCCAGAGAGGAATCGAGGTGAACCCCGAGAAGTTGCGAGCAATCGAAGAGATGCAGTCCCCGAAGAATCATCGGGAGGTCCAGGTACTGAATGGCCGGTTGGCCGCAATGAATCGCTTTCTATCCAAGGCGAGCGATCGAGCTATGCCATTCTTTGATGTGCTAAGGGCCAACAAGAAGTTCGAGTGGACCAACAAGTGCGAGGAGGCATTCCAAGCACTCAAGCAGCATCTTCGTACCCTTCCGCCGCTGGCGAAACCAGTCCCAGGCGAGCCACTTTATCTCTATTTGGCTGTTTCTGATGTAGCTGTTAGTTCTGTTTTGATTAAGATTGTCAAAGGCAACCAAGTGCCCATCTATTATGTAAGCAAGGCATTGGCCAAGTCTGAAATAAATTATCCCGCTATTGAGAAGTATCTCTTCGCGTTGATTATTGCCGCTCGAAAACTGCGACCTTACTTCCATGCCCATGAAGTCACGGTATTGACGAACCAGCCCTTGAAACACTTTTTGAACCGACCGGAGGCGTCGGGGAGATTAGTAAAATGGGCCATTGAGCTGACGGAGTTCCGCATTCATTTCGCTCCGAGAACCGCTATTAAGGGCCAGGCATTGGCAGATTTTATAGCTGAGTCTACGGCACCCGATCTAGAAGCAACGGGTCCCGCAGAGGGGGCAACCATGGAAGAGGTCCCGACAACAGAACAGCAGCCAGAACAGCCGAATGAGGGGAATACGTGGGAGATGTACACTGATGGTTCATCAAGTGTAGAAGGCTCGGGGGCAGGATTCGTATTGATACCACCCGACGGAGGCGAGCCTTTACGATATGCCCTGGCATTGACATTCAAAGCCACCAACAACGAAGCAGAGTATGAGGCTCTCATCACAGGCCTCAAGATTGCCAAGGGTACGGGGGTCGACCATCTAAAAGTGAAGTGTGATGCTAGCTTGGTTGTAAATCAAGTCCAGGGGAACTATGAAGCTAAGAGCCCGACGATGAAGAAATATTTGCACGAGGTACAGACTTTGAAGGGGAACTTCAAAAGCTTCGATATCGAGGCGATCCCAAGGGAAGAAAACACGGAAGCAGATGCCTTGAGCAAATTTGCTCTGGGAGTGGCCCCCGAGGAGAATCGGAGGGTGCATTTCCTAGAGAGGGTGATCATCTCAAACATCGACCCGGTGGAGGTCTGTGCTGTGGGGACAAGATCGGAAGAAGAGGGGGAGCCCACCTGGATGACCCCGATGGTCACGTACCTGACTACGGGAGTACTCCCCGACGATAAAACGGCAGCCGTCAGGGTACGGCGGATTGCAGACAACTACGCGATGGTGGACAACCAGTTATACAAAAAAGGGTACGTAAAGCCTTTCTTAAAATGTGTAGCAGAGCCTGATACAAATCGGATCTTGAGGGAGCTTCACGAAGGAGTCGCGGCCTGCCATGAAGGGGCCCGATCTCTAGTAAGGAAAGCGTTGAACTTAGGTTACTACTGGCCCTCGATGAACAAAGAAGCGACGGCGATGGTCCAATCCTGTGATGCATGCCAGAGGTACGCCCCAAATATCGTAGCTCCCGCCGCGGACCTGATGCCCATCAGCAGTGCATGGCCCTTCGCGCAATGGGGAATTGACTTGGTGGGACCACTCCCTCAAGCGAGAGGTCAGTGCAAGTACTTACTCGTGGCCATTGACTACTTCTCAAAGTGGATAGAGGCCAAAGCGTTGGCTAGAACAACGGGGCAGCAGATCCTCAGGTTCCTTCAGACTCAGATCATATCCCGGTATGGGGTCCCGCGAGTACTGATCAGCGACAACGGCCCTCCGTTCAACGGAGCCCAGTTGAAGGAATACTTGGAAGAATTGAATATTGAGCATCGGACCGCTTCAGTCCGCCACGCCCAGACCAATGGCCAGGTAGAGTCAGCCAACAAGATCGTGATGGATGGCTTGAAGAAGAGAGTCTATGCCTTGCAGGGCCATTGGCTGGATGAGCTCGAGAATGTGCTATGGGCTGTGAGAACAACACCCAAGCAATCAACAGGAGAAACTCCGTTTGGCCTAGTTTATGGCACGGAGGCAGTTGCTCCCGTGGAAATAGCGGTGGCTTCCCATCGCGCGAAATACTACGAGCCTCTGACAAATGAGGAGATGAGACGTCTGGACTTAGACCTACTCGAGGAGAAGAGGTGGAAGGCTGATGAAGTCCAGGCTCGAATGCGACTGGCAACAGCCCGATATTACAATCGGCGTGTCAGGTCCCGACAATTCTTCGTGGGAGAACTTGTCTGGCGGAGGAATGAGTTTGTTCATCAAGATCAGATCAACAAGCTGTCACCAAAATGGGAGGGACCCTACAAGATCGTGGGGATGCCAGTGCCCAATGCATACAAGTTAGAGGATCTCGAAGGCAAGACGTTGAAGCATTCCTTCAGTGGTGAACATTTGAAGAAGTATCATGTTTGATATGAAGCCGCCACGAATGGCGCAAATTGTCTACCAATAAAATCCGATGTAAGCCTACTTTGAATTATTAGTGAATAAAAGAAGTTGCCTTCCGATTAAAATGCTTTCGTATTTATTCTCACTGTTAATAAGACGTCCTGAGTGGCGCAACAAAAGCCTTCCGAGGTACGATCAAAGCCCCGCGGGGGACGCATAAGTCGCCTATATGGCGCGGCCAAAAGCCTTAACAGGTATGGACAAAAGCCCTACGGGGTACACGTAAGTCGTCTATATGATGCAACCAAAAGCCTAGGTACGAAAAGGCCCAGATGGGTCCGCGTAAGTCGTCTATATGATGCGGCCAAAAGCCTTAACGGGTATGAAAAAGCCTTAACGGGTACGAATAAAGACGTCCAGTAGAGACGCGATAAAAGCCCTAGGGGGCACGAACATGGCCTTGAAGGGCAGGGACGAGAAACCTTAAGTGGTAAAGTCCCGATTTTGGACGAGAAACCTTAAGTGGTAAAGCCCCGATTTTGGACGAGAAACCTTAAGTGGTAAAGTCCCGATTTGGACGAGAAACCTTAAAGGGTGAAGTCCCGATCTTAGACGTATGGAGTCATTGTAATAATGCATCGGAACGTTCTGAGTAACGAATTTTAAGCCGCTTTAGATAAAGTGCAAATGATCATCAATACCAAAAAAGATAAAGGCTCAAAGGCCGAAAAGGGTTCGATACAGAGGATAAAGGAGAAAAGCAACAAGGACTAAAGATATAAAGCATTAAACTTGGTCCTTGTGGAGGGATGGATCCTCAGCAGCGTCGGAGGGAGCAAGACATGGAGGGGCTTGGGCAGAAGGCTCCACAGTCGGCGGAGTCGGATCCACAGCAGCAGCCTCTTCACTCTCCGCGGGAAGGTTGAAGTACTTCTCTGCAATAGGAGCTAGGGTCTCCGACTTTGTAAAGTCGATGGAATCCGCGTAGGCCGTATAGAGTTCCTCGACGGCGTTGAACAAAACGTCCTCCACCTCGGATTTGCAGAACTCCACAGCAGCCAGCTTGAATTCCTCGGAGTCCCGATACTCCTTGTGACCCTGGAGACGACCCTCCGCGCAGCCTTGCAGACGGCCTTCCTCGAGACCCTGAGCCTTGGCCTCAGCAAGTTGGGTAGAAAACTCAGCCCTCTCCATCTCAAACTTCGCCTTGGCCTCCGCGAGGAGATCAGCGGAGACGTTTTTCTCGTGAATGAGCTGCTGCTTCTCTTGCTCATTCCGCTGATGCTCCAGTCGGGCCATCTTCTGATCTCGACGCATGACGGCCTCATGGTCGTGGACTTTCTTGAGCAGGCTTGTGGCCATGTCATCGAGGAGAGCCTTCTCCTTAGCCATCTTATTTTCAGCCGCCACCGCCTCATCACGCTCCATTTGAAGCTTGGCTAAAGCTTCAGGGTTCGCTTGGGCCCGAGCCTCCTCCAAAGCACCCTTCAGGGCCAGGATAAGCCCGAAACAGCGTTGTTGGTTGGCGGTATCCTAAAAAAAGGGAAAACAAAGTTTCAGAAATCGGAGGTACTATGGAAGAAGAAGATAAAGCAAAGGTAAGATTTTACCTCCAATCGGCGGATAGCCATATCGCGGATATCCTCCTCCAGGTCCTCCCGAGCAAAGGACAAAGGTCGCCTCAAGGCTGGAGGAATTGACCCCGCCAGAAGATGCAGGGCCAGGCCAGGATCAAGATTCCCCCGTCGGAGAGGAATTCCGCGGAGGGACTCGATCGGATTCCAGGGCAACATCGCCTGGTCGGGGGTGAAAACCTTGTAAAGATTTTCATCCACAGGGAAAGGAGGGATAGTCCCGGAACCCTCAGCCGGAGGAGCCACCTCAGCTGGTGGCTCGGGAGTTGGAGTACGAAGAATGGGAGGAGGACTCTTGGATACATCCCTGGCAACGGGCCTTGTGCTCCTAGACCTCGACCGGCCACGGGGAACCAGGCCCCCCCCTTCAAGCTCCTCGACGGATGGAGAAGCTTCCAAGTGAGTCACTGGACGGAACGGAGTCTCCGCCGGGACGTCCTCCAGCAGCAGCTCTTGCGGAGCGGCATCCTCCGCCGGAATGATGGCCTCTGTCGGAACTGGAGCTTCCGAGGGACCTGTGGCAGTGGGACGAATGAAGTCAGGAAGAATGCCCTCTGGACACCAGATGATCTGACGATCGAAATATTGTTTCTTCCCAAGGACGTTGTAGTATCCCGCCTCAATAACATGAGGAATCTCTCCTTGAAGGACGAACTTAATCTCTCGAACCCGTGTCTTTCGATCGGCGGGGATAAACTCCTTGGGAATTAATTTTTTATATTTTGTAATCGCACGACGAACGCGCTTACCTTCCTCGACGGTGGTGACCCCAAAGGCCTGGTCAATCTCCTCCCGCCTGGCCTTCTTGGCCACGACACGCTCATCAGTTGGAGAAGCAGCAGCTAGGGGAGTTGAGGAGGAAGCCCCTTTCTTCACCAACTTGCGCTTCCGCCTGGAACCGCTTTGAACAGCATCAGTCTCGCCCTGCTTCATAACGAGATGAGTCAACAGAGAAGCCTTCTTGGCTGCAAAAAGGTAAAAATAAAACAATTAGAAATATTACCCAGATGACTAAATCCTTGGAAACAGAATCGAGGAGTCGGACTCCGATGGTGATCAGGTCCCTCTCTTGGAGCCTGTTGGCATCAAGGGGTATGAAGTTATCCCCCCAGCGGTAGAGTTGAACCATCTGGAGGGTATTGAGGTCATCCTCGGAGTAATCTTGGAGCTTGGGGGCAGGATCCGCCACGACCTCCCATCGAGGCCAGGGGACAGAACTATGCTGAACGAAGAAGTAATATTTCTTCCAGCCACTATTATCGGAGCCAGAGTCGCGGATCAAGATCCGATCCTTGTGAAACTTCCAGGTCTCATTATCCCAGCCGTAGCGTGAGAGTTGCTCCCTTGTCCATTTGGGAAGTCGGGGGGAGAAGGAACAAACACCGGCTTTGTTGCACTTCATGCCGTAGAAGGTACGGAATAGTAGGAGACTGTATGTCCATTGTTGGCGGTGACACAGAAGTTGGAAAGCATTCCACACGCGGATGGCGTGCGGAGAGAAGGTGCAAGGATGTGTTTTGTAAAAATTACACATCTCCACCAGGGTTCCGCAGAAGGGGAACCGAATCCCCGCACTTATTTGTCCAGTAGAGACATAGGTTTCCCCCGCTCGAGGAGGCGTGATAATGTGCTTCCTCCTACCAGCAGACTGGGACCCATAGGGGAAGCGAGGCTCCCAATCCGAGGTAATACACCCCTCCCTAAGGGCTGTCTCATATGAACCCTCGGATATTTCATTGACAGCATATTCAAAGAAGAAAGGAGCCCTAACCTCAGAACTAGCCTCGTCTAAAACAATTACAGACAGGGAGAATTGAGAAAAGAGGAATAAAAACAGTACGTAGATTATGAAAACATGGAAAGAAGCCCTTACCAGACATGATTGATGGTCGGAAAATGAAGAAAAGGAGGATCGGAGAAGACGAAGGGGCCTTGATCACTTGGAATACCAGGAAGAGCTTGGAGAAGAACTTCGAATGCAAAGAGGACTGAGAGTCAAAGAACGCAGAAGAAGTGAATAAGATCAAGGTCCTCCCTTTTATAGGCTAAAAAGGCAAATGGAGGAATATAATCGTGACCGTTGAAGACGAAACAACTGGATCAGGACCATTGAACTATGGAACGGTACAGAAGAGACAGCTGGATGGGCTTGATCTGAACCGTTGAAGAGAAAACGACACGATCTCAATCGACGAGATTATAGGCACGGAGGAGACGTGCGTGACGTCACAATTGTCTTTTTCAGAAAACAACAGTCACGCTAGTTCGAACGTCGTTTCTCTATCCTCAGGCATTTAATGCTGCAATAGCTGAGGAGACTCCTCGGATTTGGCAACTACACATGGGGCCCAGAGTAATCATGAGAAAGAGACTCTGACACATGACAATCACACGCGAAGATCAAAACCTCTGACGGTGGCATCGGAGGATACAAAGACAAAAGCCTCTAACTGAGGTATCCGAAATTGCGAAGGTAGAAGGTCCCGACGGTGGTATCGGAAGATATAAAGGCGAAAACCCCCGATGATAAGATTGGCAGGCATGAGATCAGAAGACACGATGGACTAAAAGTCCCCCATGTCTTGGGGGCAAATGATGGGTTCCGATAGCAATCGTTAGCCCCGTTAAACATCCAATGGACGGCAAGTAAGTCCAGTGGGCCTCGTAAAGGCCCGGAAGGCCCAGAGGTCCAGTACGAAGAGCCCCGACGTAAGCGGGCCCGACATAAGAGCTGTACGCTCCCGATAAGAAGCCTCTGAGTAGGCCCCGATATGCCTTGATAAAGGCCCCGATGATAAAGCCCCGCAGAGGCTGGACCTGTCCCGCAGAGACTGAAGGTCCTGGGTGGTGATCTAGAACGGAACAACTCTGGAGTCCCCGACAGGAGTTGGGACTTGGGATCAGAGGATAAGACCGAGAAACCCGCCTACCAGGTAGAGTAGTGGGAGACGGTTGAAGATAACGGATAAGTTTCCCCGAGATACGCAGGGCGTGCCCGAGATACACGGAGTATGGGTAAGATACGCGGAGCGTGGGGCGAATTATACGGAATCCCCCGAGATATACGGAATCATGACCATAACGGCCAAACCTGGCCCCAGGTAACTCTGGGTGACTTCGTCTCCTATATAAAGGAGGAAGTTACCCCAGAAAACCCTAATTGAATTACGAGCTTAGACTTTGGCTTACCACCCCATTGATTACTGTACTCATTTAAGCATCGGAGAGGGATTCTGGGTCACCACCCAGGTCATCCCCTTGTGCAGGACCACGCGGAGCTTAGGAGTCCGAACATTCCGTCAAGGACGTAACGGAGCTTCGCTCGTGATCCAACAAATCCGTCCTTAAAAAACATTATTTAAAAAAAATTATATATTAATAGACTCCTAATTATTTTTCAAGACTATAAATTATATATTTTACCATATTACACTCTTTGAGTTTTATTAGTATTTTTGTGGCTGATTAGTTTTTATTTTAAAAAAAAAGATGAACCTATGAAAATATAATTTTCAGCGCAAAGTTTACAAAAATAAATATAATATTTTTTAACTTTCTTTTGCAAAAATAAAACCTTAAAGATTAGCTTTTCTTTTTTTAAAAGACTATATACCTTTTCATTATAATTTTTCAATTATTTTTTAATTTATGCAATAAATTATTCCAAATCCTTATTTATAATTTTTGAATTATAATACATTTATTTATTATTTTTAAATAAAATAAGAGATATTATAATCTAAAGTTAAAGATTAACCATAAATAATTATCAACAGAAAGAAAACAACCAATGGTTTACAAATATAATAACTTTTTAAAGGAAGATTATGGTAAAATTCTTTTAAGCAAGATTATAATAGTATGTGGTAATAAATAAGTCTTTTATTTAGTCATTATATTACTAAAAACTGATGAATGCTAAATAGAACACATTATAATCATACATATAAATTTGATGTAAAATCCAATCAAGGCAATAATTTTCCTTTACACCCATAAAACCCTATCCATAAAATATAATTATAAAATAGTATTACCAAAAAAAATCTAATAGTTATTCTTTAGTTGGGAACAAAGAGAATAAAGAAATCATATCTTTGCTGTCCATTAAAAAAAATCATCAAGTAAAAAAAAATTCAAGTTCATGTACCTAAACCAACGACGCCCCTATAAATAGGCGTCCATAACTGTCTCCCTCCATCACCCACATCACTCTCTGCTCTCCACTCTTTCTCCTCCGGCGAGGGAATCGAACTCCATTCAAATAATCTCAATCAAGTTCGAATTCTCTAAAATCGCAAAATGCCTTGCGAAATGACCATCTCTTCTTCTTCTACAATCCTGCTATCCAAATGCATGATTCATCCTTCTGATAAATCTTCCATCGGAGACCTCAAGCTCTCCGTCTCCGACCTCCCCATGCTCTCCTGCCACTACATCCAGAAAGGCAACCTCTTCACTCGCCCACCGCTTCTCTCCATCGACAACCTCGTCTCTCTCCTTAAACTCGGTCTCTCTCGCACCTTGACCTACTTCCCTCCTCTCGCCGGCCGCCTCTCTACCGATTCCGACGGCTATGTATACATCACCTGCAACGACGCCGGCGCAGAATTCATCCACGCTCAGGCGTCCGGTTTGGGTATCTGCGATATTCTTGCTCCCAAGCACGTCCCTGATTCGGTGAAGGGCCTTTTTGCCTACGAACGTCCGGTGAGCTACCAAGGCCATTTCAAGCCTCTCCTCGCCGTCCAGGTGACGGAGCTCTCCGACGGAATATTCATCGGATGCACCGTCAACCACTCTGTCATGGATGGAACCTCATTCTGGAACTTCTTCAACACCTTCGCGGAAGTCTGCAGGGTGGGAATTCGAAACGTTTCGCGCGTTCCGGACTTTTCTCGCGATTCAGTAATCGTATCGCCGGCGGTGCTCAGACTCCCCGACGGCGGTCCCAAGGTGACGTTCGACGCGAACGCGCCGCTGCGGGAGAGAATCTTCAGTTTTAGCAGAGAATCGATTCTGAAGCTGAAAGCGAAGGTGAATGGGAGTGGGACCTGCAGCCAGAAGTGGAGGGGCGGCGCCGGTGAGGTCATGGGGAAGAACAGCAACGACGCGAATAATAATAACGGCAAGGTTAGCGCGATTCTCGAGGGGTGGTTCAGAAGCGCCGTTTCGAAACCGGTAGTCGCCGAAACGGCACAGCAGGAGATCTCCTCCTTCCAGTCACTTTCCGCGCTGCTGTGGCGGTCGGTCACACGCGCCAGGAAGCTTCCTTCGACAAAGACGACGACGTTCAGGATGGCAGTGAACTGCAGGCACCGGCTGGAACCACGGCTGGATTCGAACTACTTCGGCAACGCGATTCAGAGCGTGCCTACCTACGCGCCGGCGGGTGAGGTGCTGTCGCATGATCTGAGATGGTGCGCGGAGCAGCTGAACCGAAACGTGCTGGCCCACGGCGACAGCAAGGTCCGTGAAATGGTGGAAAACTGGGAAAAGGATCCCCGGTGCTTCCCGCTGGGGAACCCCGACGGCGCGTCGATCACGATGGGG
This sequence comes from Clarkia xantiana subsp. parviflora, assembly GCA_036873135.1. Taxonomy (NCBI): domain Eukaryota; kingdom Viridiplantae; phylum Streptophyta; class Magnoliopsida; order Myrtales; family Onagraceae; genus Clarkia; species Clarkia xantiana. The sequence continues at coordinate 11,598,681 of JAPTYO010000004.1, forward strand.
AGCTCGCCGAGGTTTCCGATGTACGAGAACGATTTCGGATGGGGAAGGCCGCTGGCCATCAGGAGTGGCGGCTCCAACAAGTTCGACGGCAAGATATCGGCCTTTCCTGGGCGTGAAGGGAGCGGAAGCGTCGACCTCGAGGTGGTACTCTCACCGGAGACGATGGCGGCGGTTGAAGCTGACGTGGAGTTCATGCAATACGCGTCGTAGATGAGGATCGGAAGAGGACTTATCTGCAAATTAAATCTGATCTTCCAGACGCAACAAGATAAATCGTATCGAGGGAAACGAAGGCGGATTCTGTAAATTCTGGTTCATGTGTAGCCGTTGGATCTTGGAGAACCTAAACATCGTGATGATGGGTTTTTTCTATTTCTTTTCCTGAATTTCTGTGTTTTTTTTTCTTAATTTTTTCTGCTAATTATATTGTTAAACTCCATAAAAATTGTTAAACATCTATCTATTCTATTTGGTCCCATAAAAAAACTTCCATCTTCTATGACATTATCAATATCTATAGGGTTAATAACCAAATTGCTACCTGATATTTAAACTAAAATTATAATTATAAATTGCTCCCCGGAATTTACATGTTTAAAATTGGCTATAAGAATTTTCATTATAGCTTCAGTTAAATTTGGATAGAAAAATGAGCATGTAACGAATTCAGTTAAGACAGAAAATGAGCATCTTACGATATTATGCATTTTCATATCTACTTAAAATAGATTTAGACATAAATTAAAATAATTATACAAAATACCTTCAATTAATAGGTACTGTTACAATTGGCAGAGATCTAACTGAATGTTTAATGGAATATATTTAGCAGCAATCCTTTTAATATATTATGAATCAGTTTTGGGTACACATGAGATATTTGTAACAATAGTAGTAATTTGCTCAGAAATTAAAATTTTAGGAAGACAATTTTAAAATTTTAAAGTTCGGATAGCAATTTGTAAATTTTTTTTAAAGTTCAAGTATCAATTTTGGTACTAACCCATCATATCTATAACACTCATATTTTATAATAATAGTATAATAAATTAATTCACTTGAATTATCTAATCGATAGATGAATGTTTCTCCTATGCCATTATCAATCTATAATACTATAACTATAATAATACTACTAAATTAATTCATATAGATTCTATTATTAACATATATACATTTTTCCAGTCAAAGTTTTTTAATTTAATCACAACTATACAAATTTAGATTAAAAAAATATCGGGTAACTACAAATTTAGAAAATCTTTAAAACATCTATTAGTGACCTGTTAACTTTAGTCATTAAATAACACGTGACTTGCATTTGCATGTGACTTGTAGTCAACTTTTTTTTTCCCGGTCGTCCATATAGTATTTCCATAACTTTTGTGTATAATTTAGTTACTAAACTTGTAACGACCAGATTCTTGGCTTTGCTGATCTAGCCCGGGTCGAGCACAAGGCTCAAGCGCAAGGCTAGATCCGACCATAGTCAGGGTCGCAATAATGATATAACATTTGTATTTCTAACTTAAATATGTTAACTTCAGCCGGTAAATAACACGTGACTTGTAGTCAAATTTTATTTTATTTTCAGTTTAGTCCATATAGTATCTCTAACTTTTTTTTTAAAAAAAATTTAGTTACTAAACGTGTACCAACCGAATCCTTGGCTCAGTTGATCTAGCTCGGGTCGAGCCCAATGCTAGGTCCGACCATGGTACAAGAATGGTATAACATTTATATTTCTAACTTACATTATGTTATTTAAATATATTTATATTGATTTTAAAAATGAGTTTACAAGTCAATAATAACTTAATTTTTAATATATATGGAATCTTGCCCCCGATGAGGATTGAACTCATGACCTTTCCCTTACGAAGGGAACGCACTACCACTATGCTACAGAGGCAATGATGACTTCTACTATATAGCACTTTGTCAAAGCACCGAGTACCACACACAAAACTGAACCTTACAAATTAGTCGTTGCCACTTACAAAATGATTAGTCATTGAAAGGGTCTTAAGGAAGAAGGCTTCTCTTTCTTAATTGTACATGCCAAGTGAAAGCGACGTCAACTAGAATTCGCTTATTATGACGACACACCTCTGAAGCCGATGGATTGATGAAGTAAGCACTATTGATTAACCATAGATAATTCTCAAGAGAAACACGAACATAAGCAATTTTAGAAAGATTATACTTGAGTGAGAATAAAATAGTAGAAAGTGAAGAAATATGGTATTTGTAGAGGAAAGAGAGAAGCTCAATCGTTATTTACAATGATTACTTTCCACATATTAATCGCCTCACCTAATTAACGATAAAACGCCTCGAAATGTGAGAAGCTTTCACAAGAAGCTTCGATACTCGCACGAGATGGACACATGACGTCACCCCCACTAGAAGCTACGACAGATATATGCGAGAAAAATCATGAAATTGAAAACTTGACAAGCGTCGCGACCTCTTAAACGGAACGACGCTAGTGTTTCAGGGGATAGTCTTGGGCTCTTTAAAAGCAGAAGACTTGACGAAAAGTACATTCTGATTGGCAATGATGTCAGCAAAATCGACATGCCCAATCAACAACACACCTGCTTATCTAATTTAAAAACTGAATGACAACCAATTACAAGTGAATAAGAACCGTACCCCTGCTTATCTAATTTACAAATTGAATGACAACCAATCACAAGTGATGAAGAACCGTTATGAATGTGATGAAACCCTAACGACAAAAGTAAGCCACTAGTGAGGATGCCCAATCAACAACACACCTGCTTATCTAATTTAAAAACTGAATGACAACCAATTACAAGTGAATAAGAACCGTACCCCTGCTTATCTAATTTACAAATTGAATGACAACCAATCACAAGTGATGAAGAACCGTTATGAATGTGATGAAACCTTAACGACAAAATTAAGCCACTAGTGAGGATGCCCAATCAACAACACACCTGCTTATCTAATTTAAAAACTGAATGACAACCAATTACAAGTGAATAAGAACCGTACCCCTGCTTATCTAATTTACAAATTGAATGACAACCAATCACAAGTGATGAAGAACCGTTATGAATGTGATGAAACCCTAACGACAAAAGTAAGCCACTAGTGAGGATTGAACTCACGACCTTTCCCTTACGAAGGGAACGCACTACCACTATGCTATAGAGGCTATAGTGACATCTAACCAATAGAACTTTCATGATATATCCTTCTTTTGAAGAAATGTAAGATCAACAAAACAAACTCCTTGGTGCAATAATCAAAAGCCATTGCCAATACACTTTTACTAAACATCTGAACCAAAGATTAAAAACAACACAACGAAAATAAAAAAAATTAAACTTAAAATATATTTATGGTTATGGAAATTGGGTAGATGGATTTTCAGAAGGTTTTAAGCAAATGGCGTGGTGATCGCATATTGACAGTTTGTAAATTTAAAACTGAAAATCGCTGCCCTAGAGAGTATCCACGAGGCTTAGTTGAAGTTCAAGCATCAAATTTTATTTTGGAAACAAAAGTATTCTTATGCAAAGTTGAATGTGTGAGGCATGCAAATCCGAGGAGGCTGAAGGTGTTGACCTAACTCTCAAACAAATGGTTTTTCTACGATTCTTGTTGAGCACCATAATTTTATTTTATTTATTACTGGGGTGGACTCAATTGTAACATATGTAAAACTTTAAAAGTGTCAATATGAAATTTTTAACTACACATAATATTTGCATCATACTATTAATAATATCAATTTCCATTTAGGGTTCACATTTAAGGTAATAAAAAATAACAAAAAACAAAAACATGGTGCTCGCGGAGCATGATAGAAAGACCCATAAACAAACAACACTGACTCATCTCCTAATTCAATAGGCTGCTTATTAATTAATTTTTTTTTAAGAATAAAATAACTAATATAATTTATTAAGAGAAATAAAATTCATTATAAATTGCGATATACGAAAAGCAATTAGTCATATACAATAGACCCTCTCTTAAATTAAGCATATCATATCCTCATTAATACTACAAAAAATTGTCGCCATCTTTATTACTCCATCCACATGTTGCAATAGCGGGAAGTGGTCGATTTCAAATTTACCTTTCTCATCCACTATATTGTCCATTAGATCCTTACTATACTTTATTCAACTTCTTTGCAATCTAAACGTGCTTTAATATGAGATTGTTATTTGTCTTATATATATATAAGTTATTGTTCATGTTAACAATATATATATACGGACACATATTCTTATACACCGTCCTTTGCATTTTCTAATCATGTCCATTTCTTGCAATAGATTGATTGCGCAATTATAAATGCATGTACGTACGTCAGCTGAAGCACTGTCAAATAAATATTGGCTGATGTTATGAAAATTAAAAAGACCAAATAAGACATCACTTGTCTTTTAAAATTATTATTATCAATCTGCAGCTTAGTTTATTTATGATTTAGTGATATAAGCTAGTTAGCCGGTTGACAAGTGAGTATTCAATATGTTGATAAATGAGGTCAGTCTATTTTGTTATGTGACAATAGTCGTAGTAATATATAATTGAGTCCATTTTCCCTTTAGGTAGCCAAAGTTGATATATTATTGTTAATTAGGTTAAGAACCTATAAAAGGTCTGAACTATCACCCATGTTCGGGAGAGGTCTGAAATTTAAAAAGTTAATAACAGAGGTCTGAAATTTCTGTTTTGTTGATAACAACGGTCTCCGTTAGTTTTTTCCGTTAAAATTAACGGAAGTTGGTCACATGCCACGGAAATAAAATAAATTTCAAAAAATGCCCTTCTATCAAGTGTGCCCCTCACATGCTTGGAGTGAAAAGACCAAAATGCCCTTGAAGCCACCACGGTACTCCGGCGACCACCACCAAGGCTCCGATTGGGCCAAAATCGGAGCCACCGTCCCCGATTGGCCTCTGATCGGAGCTACCGGCCTCGATTGGCCTCCGATCAGAGCTACCGGCCCCGATTGGACTCCGATCGGAGCTTTTTGGCTCCGATCGGAGCTTTTTTACCCCGATCGGAGCTTTTTGGCCCCGATCGGAGTTTTTTTGCTGAGGTGGTTGCCGGAGTCGGGTTGCCGGAGCCGAGGTGGTGGTCGTCGGAGCCGAGGTGGTGGTCGTCGGAGTCGGGTGGTGGTGGCCGGAGTCGGGAGGTGGTGGCCGGAGTTGGGTGGCGGTGGCCGGAGTTGGGTAGTTTTAATTTGACTTTAGGGGTAAAATTGTCATTTCACATTTCCTTAAATAAGATATTAAATAAAACAAAATATTAAAGGGGCAGAAATGTCATTTCATACAATTCTGTTAAATTTAACCCTAAAAATGGACGGAAAATCTCAAATCAACAAAATTGAAATTTCAGACCTCTGTTATTAACTTTTTAAATTTCATACCTCTCCCGTTAACATGGGTGATAGTTCAGACGTTTTATAGGTTCTTAACCCTTCTTAATTTGGGAACTCCAACTTTGGTTGACGACCATTTGGGAAAAAGTAATCGGCCGAAATTACTTAAAATATGAAATTACAGTATTCCGTTGACCAAACGAGTTAGCTTCTAATTAGGGATGAAATATATAAAATGTAATGTTATAGTACAGTTTTTTTTATTGTTGTAATATATAATGTAATGTTTCATTACAACATTTATTAAGTTTTGTGATATACATTATAATGTACTTCTTTATTATTATAATATTTATTAATTAGTACCTCTTCATACAATTTTATGAAATAAGCTTCATAAAAAAATTAACTAAAGAGACTTTACTCATTTTTGTACGAATTTCGTACACATTATTCTTTACATTGGATGAGCGATGAAGTATAAAAATACAAATAATAAATAATAATACCGCTGAGTAAGAGGCAAACGAAATACTTTATATATTTAATAAAAAGTAATAAAATAATAAATATTTGATAATCTCAGTTGTAATTTCACACTATATTCATTTTTTGATGTGATCTCAAATTACTATTGAATTTATATCTCACAATACATTCATCCAAACACCCCTAAGATAATGACGTGTGGCGAAACAGACAACTCTAAGATTTAAATCAATTCTAAAGTTTTTGGACTAAGATGCATATATTATACCATGTGGCATAACCAATGATTCAGAGCTTTAAACACATTAGAAAAATGCAGGTAATGAAATAATTTTTATGGCATAAAATTGGACACTTTTAATTAAGCGATCAAGATTGCTATTTTTTTTTTTTTGGCCATGCTCAAGATTGCTACTAACATTGACAAAAATTGCGTGGAGTCCGATAGACCCTGAAGTAGTTAGTTGTACAAGACCAGTGATTATGGGCCTAAGAAAGGCCAGCCCATGAACTACTAAAGCCCAAATGTACTTCCTACTAATTTCATTCTTTCCATGCCTCTCCCCCCTCTCTCTCTCTGGTATCGAAGTTTTTTCGATCCAGTCCAACAAGTAGATCAGAAGACTGGAAATCCAAGTACGCGCCTCTTCTTCAATCTGATCTTCTTCTGCTAAGATCTGAATCTAAGAACTGAACTCTTCCATCACTTAGGTTTTTGATTTGAGGAGGATGAGGATGAGGAGAAGCAGCTACTATGTAAATTTCGTGAACAAGAACTCTGTACCGATCCTATGTTTTGTGGTCTCCATCTGCTGCCTACTCGTCGTCTTCACTGCACTTCTTCATCTTCCAGATGCTTCCTCCTCAAACACCGAATACCGCTCCAGAAAGACGCAGAAGAATCCAGTCAAACCCGATGATGTAGATTTAGGACTGTTTGGAGAGATGATGATTTCAATGCTGCCGCGGGACCTCCCTTTCACCGTCTTCGTCCCTTCTCAGACGGCCTTCCGGCGAGATTTGAGGCTCAGTACGGACACGGTGAATACGGACAACACATACGCGATCGTCTCGCGCGTGCTGGCCTTCTCAGCTGTTCCACGGAATCTGTCTTCAGCGTCAGTACCCTCTGGTCGCGAATTATCGTACGGTTCCCTGTCTGGGCTCATTCTACATATATCGAAGAACGAGGATGGAGTATTTACAGTTAACAGGGTCCGATCGGAGCAAGTTGACATCAAGAAAGGGGAGATTGTTGTTCATGTTATGGATGGAGTAGTCATGGAATCCGATTTCGAGCTGTCAGTTCAGCCCGATGACTAATGCAAAAGAGCGAGCAGGCAAAGATCATTTACTGCACATAAACGAACTTGCTGTAGATTCTCTTCGCAAATTCTTGTCTGTAAATTGTAGAAGATGATGGAATTCAACCACGTCAAATACAAATGTATGCATAAATACCAATTACATCTCTGCAATTTAAGTTGCAGCTCATCCAGTTCACGAAAATTGAGTACACACTAGAATTACAGCTCAAGGATAGAAGAGCCTCAATTGCGTTGATTAATCGTCTAAGAAGAAGCAATTTAGAGTTTAGCTCCCAGCTGCAGAAACAGTGATTGGTTTCGAGTCTTCTGCCTTCTCGTGTTCCTTGTTTAGTATCTGCAATTCATTTTTTAGTAAGCAATTTATGGTACCACAACCACATACATAATAATGAGCTCATGGATCAATTAACACAAGATCAAAGCTAATCACCTTGTTATTGATCAAGTTATGGAGAGCTATTATGCTTCGGATGAGGGATGAAAGATATGTAACTAGCATCATGTCATTTGTTTTAGCTGCACAAGATGGTACCTCATTGATTATACATCGACTGTTTGGGCATTAGAATAAAACCTCTGTAAACGAGAGTGCTAATTGTTGTATCCTTCACATCACGGAGCAAGTGTTCAACACCTGAAAGAGGGAAAGTGTAAAGATAAAACAAAATTTGCAGGTTCAAGTTGAGATGTAACGTAATCAACATGGAAACATCAGTTTTCACATTCCATGACATACCAATCTCCTCTCCTCAATTCATGGGCAGCAATTTCAGAAGGTACATGCACAAATAACTTTTGACTTTTCTGTGTAGCATTCTGCAAACATTTACATAGTTTTATGTAGTGTGGCATTTTGACTTACTGAGGAAAACAGTAACAGTGTAAGAAATGACAGTTTAATCTAAAAATAGATTCTTTCCTAAGTTACCTCTTCAACAGTGCAGTATGCTTTTGTTGGAATGCCAAGCTACTTAGGTTGAACATCAATTATAACCAGGACAGGATTGGGGACGTAACTAAACCCATGTAACAGAACACAGATGAGCAGAAAATAAAGGGCAACACAATTGTATGTTGTAAATAAAGCATAAAACTACATATTTTGGTTTTCATCAAGTCTGACAACATTCTTAAAAAAAAAAGTTGTACCATTTATTCTCGGGTTAATAGGTGTTTTGGTACAACTTGTTTGACGATTTTTGGCTTTTTGTGCTACATCTTTTTTTTGTATACTTTTGATGCAATTCGTTTGCAATGTGTACCACTTTTGGTATATCCGTTAAAAAGTCACGTGACTTGCAAATGTCTAGCCCCAAATTTTTTTTTTCAGTTTAGTCCTCAAATTTATTGTCCTAAGTTTTTATTTTTGCAATTTAGCCCCTAAACATTTTCAACCGCATCTAGGGCTAAATTACCTAGCCATGGTCCGATCCATGGCTAGGTCGAACCATGGCTAGGGTCACCGGAACTGGGCGACCTTAATCATGGTCCGACCTAGCCATGGGTCGGACCATGGCTAGGTCAATTTAGGCTTAGGGTCCAATTGAGTCAATTTTACCATAAGGCTAAATTGACTTAGCCATGTTTTGACATGGCTAGGTCGGACCATGGCTAGGGTCACCGGGTCTTGGTGACACTAGCCATGGTTTGACCTAGCCATGAGTCGGACCATAGCTAGGTCAATTTAGTACTAGGGTGCGGTTGAAGATGTTTAGGGGCTAAATTGCAAAAATAAAAAGTTAGGACAATAAATTTGAGGACTAAACTGAAAAAAATAGAAATTTTGGGCTAGGCATATGCAAGTCATGTGACTATTTAACGGTCAATTAACGGATGCACTAAAAGTGGTACAAATTGCAAATGTATTGCACCAAAATATAAAAAAAAAATGTTGCATCAAAAGCCAAAAATCGTTAAACATATTGTACCAAAACACCTATTAACCATTTATTCTACATGTTTAAACATATAGACTGATGGTAATTGTGGTTCAAAAACCAGATGCTTGGATCCCTGTCATCTTCCCTTGGCGACGCTGTTGTAGTTGTCGACAACGCTAAGGAGAACAAGCGGGTGAACTATCTATCACCTTTTCGATCGGCCTTGCCGAGACCTGCTGCCTGCTAGTTCGATATCTAGCTGGAATTCGTTGCTATGCAAAGCAAAGCAGATTTATGCTCCTGCTGACTTGGGTGTAAAACTTAAAAAGTTCGCATAGTGACCGCTCAACTGTGTGCTAAGCAAAGCAGATTTATGCTCCTTCTGAACTCTTGCGACACTGTCGAACAAAAAAGCGGAAAAAACGCTTACAATAGTCTTGTTTCTTTTTAGCTTCCTGATTTTATTAAGTAATGAATTTATGCTGTTTTTATCCTCCGAGAAGATTAATAAAAGAGTTTGAATCGACTTCTATAATGAAAAGCCCATTGTTGCCTCAGTCACAAAATTTTAAAAGAGTGAAACCCTATGTATATGATCGTTGACCAAAGAGGTTGGAATTGGATTTGGAATTGCAAAACTATTCATATGATTAAATTTTGGGTTAAAGATTATTTTAGTACTATATGTTAGACCGATTGTGGCTTTTGGTACAATATGTTTCTTTTTGTGTACTTTTGTTAACATGTGTTTGCACTTTTTATACTTTTGGTCTCACTGTTATGGTCGTTAATTTTTGTCATTAAATACCACGTAGAAGTCACGTGATTTACCATATACTTTTTATTTTGTTCAATTTAGTCCTTATAATACATTCATAACTTTTTTTTCTTCAATTTAGTCCCGAAAAAGTCAAATTGAATTGTGGGAAAATTGAACTTACATTCCCGGTGCAACCCAGCTCCGGAAATGGCATTGGCAGTTCATATACTAGTTTTGAATATATTTGTGAATAGTTTACTAGTTTTGTAGTAGTGTCCTATTGGTAAAAAAAAATATTAAATATAAAATTTATTTAGTTCTTTTTCTCTTTAAACAGGGATCATCTGCCTATCTAAGTCCTCTAAAATAAGGATCTATATCAGGTTCTAAGTCCTCTAAAATAAGAATCTATATCAATTGCCCACTTTTTGTGTCCCAGATCGCGTCTCACTGTTGAGATTTTAACACGTGTACTTGGTGTAATTAATTTTGTGATATTTTTCAGAAAAAACCTATTGAGATTGGTGAACAACATGAGGAAAATATTAAATTTAAACACACGTGTCGACATCTTAATGGCGAAACCCGAAATCCGGGGCACGAAAAGTGGGGTAGGTGATCTAAATCCTTAATATAAGATTATTTTTTTAAAAGTATATTTTCACCTAATTTTTTGTCCCTCTATAATATATAGGGTTAAAGGTCCTTTTGGTACCACATGTTTGCAAAAATTACAATGTTCATACCACTAGTATTTTTTCGTACCGAATTGGTACCATATGTTTCCAAACCTTACTGTTTGGTACCTCTGTTAGGGTTCCGTCAAAAACAACCGTTAAATGGCATGTGCCATGCACGTGACCAGCCCAAAACTTTCAATTTTGCAAAATTTATAACAAAATTGAAAGTTTTGGGCTGGTCACGTGCATGGCACATGCCATTTAACGGCTGTTTTTGACGGAACCCTAACGGAGGTACCAAAACAGTAAGTTTTGGAAACATATGGTACCAATTCGGTACGAAAAATACTAGTGGTATAAACAGTGTAATTTTTGCAAACATGTGGTACCAAAAGGACCTTTAACCCTAATATATATTGTGAGAAATAATAAGTAAGAAAAAAATGCAATGTTCACCCCGTTAACTTACTGAATGAATTAAACCTAAAGGAAGAATTGGTTAATCTTGAAAAAAATGAATTAATTTAGCCTATGGTTTTACCAAATTTTAAGGGTTAATTTTTTTTTTTTTTTTTAATTTACATTTTATCATTAACTTTAGTGTTGGATAGATGTTTTGTATTTTAAACACGATTTCACTCCTTATTAGAAATTTAAAATCAAAATATTTATTAAAACCTTGTTATTACAATATAATATTTGCTGCCTAGGATAGTTTCATTCACAATAAAGTAGATATTTGATAATGTAAATCTTTGTGAAAGTAACAAATATTATATTTGATAGTAAATTCACCAAAATATCGTAAGCCAACCCGAATTATTTCCAATTAGATCATCACTGTTGAAATCTATCTATTATACCAATATATAATTTGTGTTGGGTCCTCACCCCCAATAGTCATGACTTTCCCTCAAGAGAAATTCTTGGGTACATCGGAGCCAACAGCTGGCTCCGATGTGTCACCCCTTCACCCAATGGAAATCAGACATGTTGCAGCATTTTGACACGTGTCAAGATACTATTGGGTGAAGGGGTGACACATCGGAGCCAGCTGTTGGCTCCGATGTACCCAAGAATTTCTCTACCCTCAAAGGGTATCATTTATAAATAGCTAAACCAAAATACCAACTTGGAATGGAAGTGTTATCATGGGATACACCGCTTAGGTCAACCGGTGCCACCAACACTTAGAATATCATGATGATGGATGGCAAGAATTACGTACAAACAGCCCTACAGCACCACCATTGTTAAGGCAAGGAAAAATTGCATGAGATCTCTTGGTTTTCAAATTCTCACAATCAACATATTATTTGTTTAGGTAATAAGGAATTGCGTGACAGAAGAAAATTGTCTCCATCACATTTCTATATATACAAGATACACATATGTTGACCGTTTTGACCATGAAGAATTTTGTTATGATTTACTATCGTTAAGATTTAGAGTCTCCAACAGTTCAAATAATGTGTAATTACCCCCATTATCTTATACAAGTGTGATAAGTTGTATCATTTCATTTTTCTCTACAAGCAGTTGCCGTTGGTTTGAGTGTTGGGGATTATGGGTATAGAAATGATAGGAAGAGACAAGTTATTAAAAAAGACGAAGAGAAATCAAATTTTCATAAAAAAAAGGAATAAATATCAATAAGATTTTTCAATTGATCTATAATTGTAGTTGCTGGCTTGGGTGTGAGATTTAGGATCTCGAAATGATAGGAAAAAGAGACGAGCGATCAAAGAAAAAGAAGAGAACTCTGGGGCTGATAGAAAATGCGATACGTATCAATGAAACTGTCTGTATTGCAAGAGAAATGAAGTATGTGACAATCCATTGTTGATGAGAGGCTCGAGGATTTGGAGAACATTCATGATGCAATGATGGAGTAGTTGGAGATGCTGTTTGAAATATTAGTGCAAATGAATTTGAACCACGGGACACATAGAAGAAGTTTCATAAAATGTTTCAGAAGACGCTTAAATTTTGCCCTATCGATATGGTAAATGAAACACATTAAATTTCACAAGTATACATATATACTTAGGATTTTAGAGTTGATAAAAAGATATAGAGAGGGTTGGGTGTGCAGAAACTCGGGGTTGCAGCCACGCTCTACAAGTTGGATCCATTGGTCGCGGATTTCATGAAAATATGTGCACTCGAAATCTATAGGTATGTATATGAAAAATTACACTCTTTCTGTAAGTGGGTTAACAATCTTAGTTGGATGACAAATTGAAGTGTGGAGATGATTTTTCAAAGAATGAGAATGATCAGTTATTGAGTAGTAGATTTTTTTTTTTTGAACATATTGACTCGGTTGATTTATGTATGCTTTAATAGAGACGGGATAAGATTCCTTGACTTGTAGGAATAGTTACCAATCTTCGCTTTCAAAGATGTAAGCTCTCTTCAGTTAAGAAGTTGTTATTGACTTTTTTTAACGATTTAAAGTGAAACAAAGATACATGGGCAAGTAAGTAGGCGCTTCTTCAATTCATAGAAATCAATGAAGGATGTAGGTCGAAAGGATGAAGACATTTGTTCTTATTAAAACCAAAGGTGATTCACTCAAATGCATGTAACAAGACCCTTCATCTTAGTGTCGCGAAAGAAATTGTTGAGCACCCTAGAAATCATAATTCTATGTTCATGCCAAAATCATATTGTGGTCTGATAAGTTATCTTTCAGGCATTGGCGGCTTTAGGAAGTGTCACATGCATGTGGATGGATAACCGTGACTTCAGTTGATGATCGGTTCATTGACCGATCAGTTCAAGTACGACGAATTGGGGAGTAATTAAGGCGTCGAGTCCTATAAAAGACTCCACAATGACTACAACATGATTGTGAGTTATTTATAGAATACTTAGAGCCGGTAAAGTCAGGGATATTGTAAGAAGCATGTTATTTTATATTTATATTGATACGTGAACAACAATGATATATTTGTTAACATCAGTATGGGATAAGGTTGTTGTTTGTACAATCGAGAAAGAATTGATCTTTTAAATCGTATACCAAACTCGGATGTTTATGCTTGTGTCAGAGATGATTTATTATTAATATTTTTTTTATGATTTTTTTTTTTGTAAATTTTTTATAACAACATTGTCCTATTTATGCGACTAATCCGTCACAGTGATAAATATTTTACGTTCTTGTTTTTGTGCATATATTTTTTTGCAGATTAATGCAAATTTATGATCTGCTAATGTTTATCTTTTTCCCTAATTTTTTAAGCCATTTCTTGTATGTTTGATTGACAAGATACTTTCTCTACTAGCAACCTAACATCTACAATCACAACAAACTTTATAGCTAAGTGATTTCCATTTTGTGGTATAAATCCATAAGAGCACTCTTTTTCTACCATATATAGTTATTTTGGTATTGTTGTACATATTAACTTGCTATTGTATAAACGATTGAGTTGAGTATACAATTAGTCACAATTGTTAATAAAGGCCCTCAACTTATTTAAAAATAATTTTGTGTTTCGGCTTAGACATGATTATAATAACAAGATTTGCATGTTTATTATGCACATGATATAACATATCATTTTCTACTTTGCATCCGTTATAGAGAATGTAAAAAAAATTAAACTTAAATCACAACCATAAGTACGTATTGTTTGCTTTAATGACTATGTTAAAACGAATTTATGTTAGTTTGAAATACTATTATAAATTATTGTCCCTCTAAATTTCATTCATTTTGCTTTATAAATAGTGATATAAAATCTGAAGACAATATGAGATACTTCAATAGTTTAAAGGGTCACCGCATCTTTATTTTATAGTTTCGACCCAAAAATCGACCAGTATGCTTCGCAAAGCTAACTGTATCGTGGCACATTGAATAATTTTTTTTATAAACATGTGCGTGCAAAGCACGCACGTAAACAACTAGTACCTACAAAAACCGCTATAGAAACGTATTTGGCTGGATTCCAATTAGATCATCACTGAATGGTCGAACCGATTTTAATCTATATACTAAACTTAGCGAAGAGTTTGATTACGGTGAAATAGTAGATATCTTGTCAGATGATTAAAAAAAAAAAGAGACAGAAATAAGTAATACGTATGTGAAAGGAAATTAGGATGTGGTTGAAGGTGAAAGGCATGTGAGCGTGGTGATGAAAGGTCAAAGACAGTGCATGAAATTCAAAGATGTTGGTCGGGGGAAGCTACCAAGGTCACACTTCTCCACTCCCACACACACACTATCGTATCTAATCTAATCTAATATTCATCTCATGGAGTTAGTTAGTTCTTCAAGACAGAGTAATAATAAGTAATCAATCAATATATATATATTTCCCAATTCCCAAGCTATATATCTCCGAAACCCTAAAAATAATAAATCCAACAGGGTAAACTCGGAGAGAATAAAACAAACCATCGCACGAGCATGTAGAGGAGAATGTCTCTTCTCATTTTCTGCTTTTTTTATACATAAATGAGACCGTTGACGACCACCACCATATCTATAAGCTTAATTATCATATATTGTCGTAACTTGATTTTGACAGTCGGACAAATTTCGAATTTAAATTTGTTTTTGAGCATTTTCCTCATCCAACTGTCACATACTTATGGTTTGCTAAATCTATTAGGATTTCGACGGAATGTAATCAACACGTGATGAAAAAAATAGTTAATATTTTATTTGAGTGTCCATAAATATCAGTTTGATAATTTTTCCGCCTGCTCAAATATCAACTAACAATTTGTAACAATTTTTTTCATCACGTGTTGTAGCCACACGACCTATTAGTCTAATTTAGATAAAAATATTAATAGAGCTAACGATTATATACATGTGAAAGTTGAATTAGATGCTCGACTGATGAAACATCAACTAGTTAGCAATTTAATCATTAACCCAATAATATATCGTAGGATTTGAGTGATTTTACAACTAGATTGGATCGAGACACGCACATGGACGACGACAGTACACATTTCTCCAGAATCAGTCAGACGATCATGCACATTGAGATTCTAATCATATTACTAACATATAACTGGTCTTTCAAACCCTAGCTAGCTAGATTTTCTTCTTGGACCGGACTGAGGAGCTAGCACAAGCTGATGGTTGTATATTTAGGGATTTTCTTGTTTTGTGATGGAAGATGATGATGTAATTAATTAAAGTAGCTAGACAAAGCTTAATCTGAGATCTAATGGGGGATGATCCATATGATAATCTGATCCGAAAGCGTGAGAGAAGTCTCTGCTGCAGTCATTAGGACGGTAGCATATCTTCTCGCTTTCCTGCAGGACCACCTCATCGAAGGGGTTCATAGGGAATAGCTCAAGAGTTTCCATCACCCTGCTGCAGTTTTCTGCACCTTCAACCATTTGCTTCTTCATTCTACTATCTAAATCTGTGTAAACACAACAACTTAATTAATTAGCTATATATAAAAACAATGCTAGAGAATAATTAATGTAACTAGTGTATTGTTTGTCCCACATTGACGAGGAAAGATGAGTTGTGAAAAAACTTACTACTCTTTTAAGTTGGATGTAAGCTTTTATTTATTTATTTATTTATTTATTTATACATATACTCACTTATACCATAAACTTCTAGCTATGATAACCTATGCAACCATGATACCCAGAAAGAGAAGAAAAAAAGGATTTTGGTTAAATGAAAAAGAAACTCAGAAAATCAGGTGAATGTAAGAGTATAGATTTAGAATTTATGGTTTGACACTTACTATATTTATAATTTAAGGATGTCTTTGCTTAATTAGGTATATTATGTAGTTTTAAAAACTTAAAAACAGTCATCACTATATGTCGTGCTGTTTATCGCCGTCCCAGATTTAAAATGTTGATTTTCATTGTTGTCAGATGGTTAACTTCCATTACCCAACAAAAACATGTTTTTAAAACATAAAATAAGCCTAAACAATATTAAACAACAGATTACTTCGAAAAAGAAAGAAACGCCATTTAAAAAGAAGATTGAGGTAGATACATACGTTGTTTAGTAGGTTGGGTGGAGCTAGGGTTGTTAATGGCGGTTGAGGAGTCATCAACGAGAGAGACATGAGAAACAAGTTTGCGTCGCTTCTGTCTCTCTCGAGCCTTATGGTTCTGGAACCAATAAAACACGTTCTTACTCTCAATCTTCCCATAATAGCTTAGTTGAGACGATATCCTCTGTATCTGATCAGTACTCGGCGTCCGTAGCCCTGACCGGAAAAGATCCGTCAGAACTTTCACCTGCTCCGCCGTTGGGTTCCACCGGCCGCACTTGGTCCCACCACCGTACCCACCGCCGCGACCTCCTACAGCAGCTGCAGCAGCAGCAGCTTTAATGTAAAAGCGACCTTCTGTTTCCATGGAAGCTGCAGGGAATAATAAATTAGGTTTTCTTTCTTTCTTTCTTTGTTTCTGTTTCAGCTTCGTACTGAAGAAGCTCAAGACTAGCTGTGCTTATATATAATATAGTAAGGGTAGTTTAGTAATTTTGATAGACAGGAATAAACTAAACTAGTATATATGTGAGATTTTGGTGCTTCTTGGTAGCTAGTCTTTGTCTCTGCCTGCAGCAAATTGGGGATTGAAGCTACACACTATACATATTTTATATATATAATATAATATATAAATATATGTGTCTCCAGTTCCACTCCTTCCTTGGTTTTAGCTAGCCAAATTATGTCTGTGATTATTAATCAATCAACTCAAATTATAATTAAGTGGGTTTAAAGAATTTACAGGTTATATGGATGGTTATTACTTTAGGGTTTTTAATTTTATAATAATTTTTCTTTTATTTATATCATTGTGTATACTAAGCTGAATATTCCAATGACTTTAAGAAACATAAATTAAATACCATATGTCATTAGAAAATATTTCACATTTGTTTTCACATATTTTTTTTTATAAGATTGGAATATTAAGCAAAATATTTAGTTATCATACTTAAAAATAAAAATATTAAAAATAAACTCATCTTATTAAATAATAATATATATATATTCTCATCATTCCTTGAGAGAATTAGTTTTCTTGTGGCGGTGTCAAGTTGGTAGACACTTCATCATGCTTTAAGAGGATGAGTTTCCCTTATACCGGTGTCAAGCTGGTCGCCACCTCACCATTCCTCAAAAATACGAGTTTTCCTTTTGTGGCGGTGTCAAGCTGGTCGCCACCTCACCAATTTTTAAAAATATGAATTTCCCTGGTAGCGGTGTCAAGATAGTCGCCAACCCACCACTCCTTAATAGCATGAGTTTCATTTGGTGTCGCCTTTTACATTCCCTTAGGGGATAGATACATTTCGCGTCGCCTTTCACACCTTCTTTGAAGATTTTTTCTAATTGTTTATGTCTCAAATCGTCGCATTTTGTATTCCTTTAGTAAGGAGCGAAGCAGACGATAATGTTCAAGAAAGCTGCAAATTCATAATTAGATTGACACTATTCTCGGCATCCGCTTATAGCCAGCATATAGCAGTTTTCTTCTAATTCAACTTCTTCCTTTTTTCGTAGGCATACCCAAAGAACATAGAGGTGCGTAGTAAGGTAATGAATCTCTTCTAGAGTTCCAATAATAATTTTAAGCGAAAAGATGAAGCTGCAGATACAGATGAACCGACTGAGAATGTCGAAGCGGCCGAGTCAAAAGCTACATGGCATGATGGTCCCGTTGTTTTGTAATTTTTTAAAATTATCATATTAAAATATATTTTAATATTTTTAAATTTTTCTTATCGTTTTAATAATTTGTGTGACTTTTTACTATTTTCTATTATTTTAATATTTTTAACGTCGTGAGTATTACCATAGCTTAGTTAGCAGCTTTTTTCTCTAACGGATGGTCAGAACTTCATCTGGGTTCGAATCCTACTGAGAGGCCTTCTACCTCCACGCGGCATTGCTCCGTCAGGCTTTCGCCCATTGCGGAAAATTCCCCACTGCTGCCTCCCGTAGGAGTCTGGGCCGTGTTTCAGTCCCAGTGTGGCTGATCATCCTCTCGGACCAGCTACTGATCATCGCATTGGTAAGCTATTGCCTCACCAACTAGCTAATCGGACGCGAGCGCCTATACCCCTAGAGGGGGGGTAAAATAAACCAAATTTTATACCTGAATATTCGGTTTGATAACCTGCTACTAATTCTTCTTCTGCTTCTGGTAAATCAAAGGGTAATCTTTCACATTCTGCTAGGGAAGATATTAGAAAAACAAGAAACCCTATAGGTTGACGGATATTGATCCAATTCATCCGCTTATTGTTTGGAGTACACTTCTTCATCGGATTTCGCTTAACTTAATTTACCATTTAGTTCAGTTTTATTTGAGGTTTATGAAATTTCAAAAACAAAAGTGTCTTTATGTCGCGTTACCGAGGGCCTCGTTTCAAAAAAATACGCCGTCTGGGGGCTTTACCAAGGCTAACCAGCAAGGTGGTTCCCAGATCGCTTCCCCGTAACAATCATAGCTTGCTTGGGGGTGATAGTGGAAAAGTTGACAGATAAGTCACCCTTACTGCCACTCTAAAGAACCGTACATGAGATTTTCACCTCATACGGCTCCTCGTTCAATTCTTTCGAAGTCATTGGGTCCTTTTCCTCGTTCGAGAATCTTCTCCCCTCTTCCACTCCGTCCCGAAGAGTCACTAGGACCAATTCAGTTACGTTTTCATATTCCAATTAAATTCACATGGACAATATGTACATCGACAATATTTTTAACATAATATTTACCGAAAAACTAATGAAATGATAAATCTGTCTATATTTCAAAAGACGATATATAATAAATTAAGACAAGTTAAAATATAATAGTGCATTTCACTAATTTACCCAATATACCGCTATGGCGCAAGTCAGTTAGAGTAATTTGAACTAAAAACCTATGAGTACAGTTTATACTCTTGAACTATTTGAAAGTAAGTTTTTATTTACTAACAAGTCATATTTACAAATAAAAAAACGTAAATAGCTAGAGATATGTGAATAACTATAGTATATTATTATAAAGTAAAATAAACGTGTCCATCCATCCATATATTGGTGCATGAGTGGAGAAGGAAAAGAGAGACATGCGCAAAAGCTGCCACCATTCAAAGTTTTGGTCTGCGGGCAGACAAGATGAAAGTTCATCCAATTATGATTAAATTATTAGTGACAATATAAGTAAGTGTTTAGTCCTATACGAATCTTCATTTTTGTACATCTTGGGACTTAATATTTATATATTAGATAGGGTTTGTGTTTTTCAGTAAAGTTGCAGCTCTTAGGCTATTATTTATGCCTCTAATTGCTAGCTCGTTTTGGAACTACTATTCAATTACCTTGAACTTACCTAGCAAATCAATTTTCGAGAAAGGGGTCAAACTATAGTAATCTAAGCGATAAAGAAAACAAACCATACATATACTATATTATTATTATTATTAAAAAAAGATAAAATAAGAGCTCAAATAGATTGTTAAATTTGTGTCGACTTAAATTTTAAAAAATAAGCTCTAATTGTTTTTAGTATGAATATAAGTTTGATTTTGCAAAATATGTTATGATATGATGTTCAATTTTGCAAGTATATATATGTGTTTATAAGACGATTCTACATAAACTTTGAATGAAAAATGAGCCATTAAATTTTATTTCCTAGAGTTCGGCCTCAAGTAATTTTTTTTTTTTTGTTGTACTCGTAAGTCGTAGGTCTACTGTAGAAGCCCTTTCAAGAAACCTGAGTGTCGATGCAAAAATATCATGAATGACTTTCTGTGTTATTAGAATCAACCCAAACCAAACACGCAAGAACTCTAGTTAATGAACTTTCAAACATTAACCACACAGCTAAAATGAACCGGTCACCACAAAGCTAAAATGAACTCTGTGTTGTGAACCGGTCGTCATTTCCAGAATATATATGGCTAATAAAATGGACATGTTAGTTACAAAATAGACTAATTGGTTGTGATCCTAAACTGGCTAGGGGCCCCAAACTAGGTTACCAAGTTCCTTGAAAGAGGGAGATATATACTTTTAACTCATATTAATAATGACTCTTCATATACTTTGTATGGATCATTAGTCATATTAATTACGTTTCAACTCTCCATCTAGACATAGCTAGGTTGGGACTTAATTGAAACTTAATTAGACTAGAGATGATAGGTGAGAGATTATTGCTTAGGCTCTGTCTACCACGTGGGCTATAGGCCTAGCCAATTAAAATCAAACAACTCACTAATGTGGGCCATAGAAGAGAGATAACATATCAGATGTAACGGAGCCCTCCCTCCCATTAACTAACTATTCTATCAACTTCTCTATTGGATCATTAATAGGTGTGATTGATTAAAAGATATAAAATTTATGAGAAATTATTTCCTCACATTTTTCTCTTCTCTCTCCCTCTCATTAATATACAAGCAGTATATATTGTCAAATGCGAAAGGCGACATGAGGCGACGAGGCCAAATATCGCCTCAAATTTGAGGCGAAAACGAGGCGCTCGCCTCATTGAAAAAGGCGACCTACTTGAGATAACTATAACATCTATACAAATACAATATAAGAAAATTAGGACTTTTTTTATTTTTTTTATGTTTCTTCTTTATTCTAAACTTTTAAGTCCTAAAAACTACTAATATGGGTTACATTATAAATGAAATAGCAAGTTTGAGAACTATTTAAATCACTATTACAAGTCTAGGGACCTTTTTACAATTTTTTAAAACTTTTAACTAAAAACCCTAACTCTCTCTTATATCAGCTGGCAACCACCTTAAACCTAGGGACCTTTTTGCAATTTTTTAAATTTATTATAATAAAAACCCTAGCTGCACTGCTGCAGCCACCATAAAACATGGTCTAGCAGTCGTCACTTTGCTTCTTTCTTCTAACAGTGTTCTTCCAACTTCTAAAGCCTGCTTCTTCTTCTTCTTCTTCCATGGCCATTCTATGGCATCTCTGTCCAAATCCGCCCTTACTGTTCAAATAAATACCTAAAACTCATCAAGGCGACGGAGGCGAGCGCCTCGACGCCTCAACGCCTAATGGCTGAAGCGCTATGAGGCGAGCGCCTCAGGGTAGGCAGCCGCCCCAGAAGGCAGCCGCCCCATATAGGTCAGAGGCAGGGAGGCTGGATTTCGCCTCAGGCGAGCGCTTCAGGCGCCGAGGCGCTCGCCTTTGACAACACTGGTATATAGTAAAGGAAAGTTACTTTTTTCCTTATATGTATTTTAAATAATATAATATTAATATATTGTACCATATTAAGTCTCTCATATCAAATCTACGAAAACAAAAGCAAAAAATTACAAACAAACTCTTCAAGAGTGAAGATGTTATTTTAGCAGATGGTAAAAGAGACAAATTGAGAAAACATGGATAAATGTATGCAAGATGCTGTTTCGCTCGGAGATAGAGATCTATGTACGTATAGTTTATTGTTTGATCTCATTATTTTTATATATTTTTTTAGCTAATGTTAATTTAATGTCATGATACAGCAAAAATGTCAGATTCTCATACTTGTTACGAAGAAAGTTACAGCTTGTTGCAAAAAGTTGTATATAGCGAAGATAATGCATATAATTTATACATGGATTATGGCTATCTCAAAGGGTTCAGTGTTAGGAGAGGCAAACAAACATATTACCGTGGTACAAAAAATATTCGAACTAAAAATTATTATTGATCGAAGGAAGGCCACAAAGAATTTAAAGATTGCCAAGACTCAACATACAATAGGTTGGATACTAGGACGGGATGCAAAGCAATGATTCAGTATGCTGTCAAAGACGGTAAATGGACTGTCACAACATTCATTGACGAGCATAATCATGAATTTGCTACACCAGCGGAAAGACATTTATTGAGATCTGCTAGGTCTATTTCATCACACAAAGCTGGCGTTATAGATTCAATGGTTAATGCTGGACTTGCCACAAACGAAATCTATGCATACATGTCTGCAGAAGTTGGTGGAGCGGAGAACATGGGATTTATAAAGAGAGATTGCTACAATTATGTTAATAACCAAAAAATGAAGATGATCGAAGCAGGTGACGGACAAAGTTTGATGAACTATTTCAAGGCTAGAAGTGCAGAAGATCCTATGTTTTATTATACTGTGCAGGTTGATCAAGAAAATCGGATGACTAATTTCTTTTGGAGAGATGGTAGGTCAAGGATTGACTATGACTTCTTCGGCGATGTGGTGGTATTTGATACCACTTATCGTACTAATAGATATGGGCTTATATGTGCACCATTTGTAGGTGTCAATCACCACTGGCAGAATATTATGTTTGGGTTTGCATTTTTATTAGATGAAACTTCTGCATCATTTGAATGGCTTTTCAAGTCGTTTTTGGAGTCCATGGGAAACCAAGCACCGAAAACCATCATTACAGATCAAGATCATGCAATGGGGAAGGCTATTCCACTAGTTTTTCCTCAAACACGACATCGTTTATGCTTATGGCATATCTCTAAGAATGCGCCTTCTTATTTGGGTAATCTTTTATTAACTTCAGGGTTTAAAAGTTTATTCAATAAGTGTCTTACAGGATGTGAAACTGAAAATGAGTTTGAGGAAACATGGCAAAAGATGATGGATGATTTTGAAGAAGCTCGAAATAACAAGTGGTGCACAGCTCTTAATAAGGACACATTCTCTGTGGGTTTTAAATCATCTCAAAGGAGTGAAAGTACAAACAATGTTCTAAATGGGATTGCTAAGAGTACAACATCTTTATCGAATTTCATTGACGGGTTCGATAAATTAGTGAAAAACTGGCGAGACTCTGAAGCAGCTAAAGATTTCGAATGCAAGAATGGAGATCCTACACGTGTTTTAAGAAACAGCGGAATATTGACCCATGCAGAAAAAGTGTACTCTCACGTAATATATAAACAGGTCGAAAAAGAATATCTAAGTTGTCTTGAATTAAGATGGAAAGAAATTGAAAGTCATGAAAGCCTTCACACTTTTGAGATTGCGGGGGAGCATCAAACTTCAAGGTTGAGATTATTGACTTTTGATTCTTTTTCCAATGATATATCATGTAGCTGCAAAAAATTCAAATCTGAGGGATACCTTTGTGGCCATGCATTTAAAGTTTTAAGTATGAAACGTCACAAGAATTCCTGAGAATCGCATTTTGAGGCGTTTCACTAAAGCTGCGAAGGAAAGAATTCATACGTTGAAGCAAGCAGTTGTCTTCAGAAGTGTCGACTAATGAGGCCGAGATTGTTTTTTGGAATCGTATCTTGCGAATGGCTTATGATTTTGTATTGAAATGCCAAGGGGATGATAATACTAGACAACTCTGTGAAACTCTATTTTTAAATGGCTTTCGACAAATTGATAAAGAAGCTGCAAGGAGCACGAGAGATAATGAAGAAAAAGATGATAAAGATGTAGAACACGAGGATGACAATATTCAAGTGTTAAATCCTCCTAAAAAGGTGAAAAAGAGAGCGTCTAGAATGAAAGGACATTTTGAGAAACGTCAACGGAAAAAAACATCCAATTGTCCAGGTAATTTATTTTACTATTATTATAATATTTAAATTATTATAATCAAAAGTGAAAAATATGTTAATCTATTTTAATATAATAAGTATAATGTATATTGTGAACTTTTAGTTCCTAGGACGTCAGACGTTCCAGAAGCACCAGAATCTTCACAGCTAGCCACTTCTGAAGCTCAGCGGGTTAGACTATATTTACATGATACATAATTTTTTTACTTATCAAAAGAAATTAGTAATTTCTAATTATTTATCATTTAATATTTTAGAATTATTCTACATGGAGTACACCAGGAATGAGTTATCAAATGATGCTAAGTCAAGCGGAACAAATGATGTTGTTTCGAACAGTAAGTTATGCATTAGTAGAGTACTAGGTGCTCTCCCCGCGCACAGCGCGGGGTCACTTTATATGTAATTATAGATTGACAATTACTATTTGTTATAATAAAACTTTTTAAGTATATATTTGTTGTACTCTTAAATCTACTATATAATATTATTATACATATTATTATTATTATTTTATAACCCTATTTATTCAGGGTTTAGCTTGATTAGAAAAATCATCAAAAGAAGTGAGTGATTTTGTAACTATTCCTACCGTAACCAATTTGCGTTAGATCTGGGTTCGAACCCATGACCACAGAAAGCCGCATCATATCCCCTAAACATTTGCATGCCCCGCCCAATTAAGCTGTAATGCCACCACCCGACCATGCATATCGTCATATTGGCTGCGATGAATCTGTCGCGTCCCATTTCAGCCCCGATTCGTCGTCGTTCGTGTGCATGTACACATCGTCCGCTTCACCATAGTGTCAGGTACATCCCTTCTAGCACTGATTTTCACCTAATTTTACTAATAGATTGAAGAAGCTGATTTAATTGCTGATTGAAAAAAAGTGTACTAATTTAATTTGGTTGACGTTTCTTGTGTTCTTTTTATAGGTGAAATTGGTGAAACTTAATTCAATCAAATAGAGTTTTAGAAGAAGAGAAGTCGTTTCCCTTCAGTTAACAAATTTACGTTTCAAAATAAAGCTTTGTGTTATTTGTTATTATTTAATGTCCATTTTAAATCTTTTAACGTTTAATAATTTAATTTAATATAATATTTTGTTCAGTTTCTGATTAGAGTTATGTATATATTAATTGTAGGAGTTGAGAATTAATTGTGACAGTGATGTGTCAAGCTATGGTTTAACTAACACCATCAGCTTTAGACAACCCAATATATGAATAAAGAAGATGTAGCTATATATATGAATAAAGAAGTGAGAGATTTTGATTAATTTTTTTTCTTTTAGAATTCGAGAAGACGTAGCTATTAATTGCTGATGTGTCACTTAATGATTGGTTAGTCATATTAGGTGTCAAGCCAAGGTTAACTCTCAAAGCTAATCCATCGAAATTAGTATAATATTTAGATATTTAGATTAGATTAGATTTAGATTTAGATTTAGATATTAGCTTAATGAGTTAGCATGTGTGGATAAATAAATAAATTATTACTGTATTTGATTTTTTAACATTAACTTTTATGTTTTGCAGAATTTCATGAATGGATGGAGGCCTCCTGGATATTAATATTTTTAGTATGAAACTTTTTATTTTTTAAATAAAAGGCTATGCATATGGTCGTTAGCCAATTTAAACAATATTGTTCATTGCATTTGTTTCATGTTGAAGAGTTAGAGGATAGACTTTTGCTATGAAGTTGTGGTTTAAATATAGCCTACTCAAAAGGTTGTATTAAATAAATTTCATTGTCTTTCGTATATTGAAAAAAAAAATATATAATATGTTTGTTGTATTGCTGTAATTTTTTAAATTGTGTTTTTGGATTAATAACTAAATTTCTACTTGAAATTTGATCTAAATTACAAATCGTTAGTCAATTTTTTTTAATACGTTATATAAACTTTCAATTTCGAGCAAATGACTATCACCTTTACAATTTTTGTCAAAGTGGACAAAAAATAAGCATATTTCAGCTACCTGAAATCCTTTAATGAACACTTCAAGTATTTTAAAAAAATAAAATGATTTTTATTATTGCTAATAAGGATTGTTCATGAACACTGTTGAAGAAAAAACTATGAAATGTACGATAAAGTTAGTTTACATGTAAATGACATAATTTGAAATTAATTCATATACAAAATAAGTTCCAATATTAATTTTTTTGTATTTAAAGATATTATATTTGTTTTTATATTGATCAAATTGTGTAAGATTTTTTTTCTTTTTTTTTGCTTCGTGATCAAAATCCATTTTCATCGAGAGACGGTGTATGACTTTTTTTTTCTAAGGATTTATGTTGAATGTGAAAATAACGTGATTATATAAAGGCTATTATTAAAAAAAAAAAAAAACTTTCTTTACTAAATAAGTAAATATGACCACTGAATCTCCATGCATTAATGGAAGGGATAGAGAAGAAAAATATCATAATTTTTCATACCTTTAAAATTGTAACTACACTTAATATTTGTCATAAATTTTAATACCTTTAAAGGTAAATTTTAATACCTTTAAAATTTTGTCTATGTTACAATTGAGTACAACTTAATAGTAAAAAAAAAAACATGATGATTCAAAAGCATGGTAGAAAAATCAATTTTTTAGTAACGGTGGATTCATAAATTTTTTAATTGGGCTCACGATAACAAATTATGTAAGGAAATCAAATGAATAACAAGATATACTTTTATTTAAAAAAAATAGCCAGTGACTTAATTAAACTCTATAGGTTTGTACTTATACAAAAAAAAAAAGTTATAATATTATTACTTCGCATAAATGCATTTTTTTAATTAATATATATATATATTAAAAGAATAAATATATATCTTATTGTAATTAGTATGCTATATATAGTGATATACGTAAGTTAGAAATATAAGATATCATAGTTTATTTAAAAGGTTTTTACATCTACTTTTACATGAAAAACTCATTCATAAATCATTGTTGCAGATTTTTTTTTTTTGGCTATTTGATTACGACACTCAAGAGTAAATTATAATACTATAATAAATTAAAAGGAAAAAATATATATTTATAGACATTAAAATAATATAATATTATTTAATAACGTAATACGGTGCGTTTAAAAGCACAAAATCGTTGATTATGCCATATAGCACAGAAATACGCATTTAGGGTCAGAAACTCTGAAATTAATTTTAAACATTAGAATTATCATTTTCAGTACATGTTATTATCTAATTTAACAAAAAAAAATTATTTTCCTATAGATTAAATTAGATGGGGTTCAATGATTCAATCTCATATTCTTTATTATATATATATATTATAATATACATATAAAATACATAAGATATTTTGTCCCCAATGTACACATCTGCCACTGCCTATTAAATCGCATTTGAAAAAAATATTCAACTAATTTTATAAATTTGAAAAATATGTAATATCAATTTTGAATGGGGGTTAACGTATATATATATATATATCAAATTACTCATATGGTTTTGAAACATAATAAACATTTCAGAATCGAAAAAAAAAAAAAAAAAAGTTGCACTAAAATGATTGTTACAAACACTTTGCCAGACATTCCCAGATATATTTGATATATTCTTCTTCTTTATGTAGATGATGTGTGTATAGTTTGATATTTCCTCTTTTGCTCTATATATATATGTTACAAAAATATATATGAGGATCAGAAGAGAAATACAGAAGTCAAAGTTGAGATTGTCGGATGTTAGTTGGAGGGTTGTGATCCGACAGGCAGAGATGTGGTGTGTGGGGTTGACCACCTCCCAGCCCTGATCCAAACCGCAGTCCACTACACAAGACTCCACTCAAATAATGTTGTGTTTATACCTTCTTTTAATGCCTAGCTGATTTTGATGCTACATAAACAACACGACAATATACTACTTGAACCATCTTTGTTTGGCCAAATATATATATAGAGCTTGGCTCTTCTTTTTGTCATGTCTGCCTTTTATTTGTACGTACGTTCGTAGCTGCTGTAAACACCTGATTTTGGACAGGGTTCGAAAATACCGTGACACGTGGAACTGAAGATCGAGTAAAGTCACGAGGCATGACACGCACGAATCATTTGTGGACCCGACATATCCGAAATGAATATTTTCAATATGGGTCTTAAAACGAAGCTTGAAAAATCACGAACACAACGCAACTGACTGTGAGCCGATCAGATGTCGTGATAAGAAGTTATGAGACAAAAATGAAATGTGGAAAAACATGAATACATACATGCATATATATGTATGTATTTATATACGTCAATCTTTGTGCAGAGATTAAGAGATAGAAGATATTGATGTCTCCTTCATCATGCCTTAGGGACCCACATGGGAGAAGAAAGTCTCCATTTCCTGCTTCATCATCTGCAACACGCAAGCCTCCATACAGATTTGCTTGAATTACTGCTCAACTTGTGAGATTTCTCTTGGACAAGTGAATGAATTTTCCTATAAATAGAGGCCATTCGACAGTTTTAAAGGACACCAACATCGACGGAGGACCAACATTCGACAAAGAAAGGAAAATTTAGAGAGTGAGAGTTGGCTTCGCGAGAGCAATAGTGAGAGTAGTATAATTTCTGATCTAGGTTCCACTCATCACGACATTTTACCCGGAAATAACCTATGTAAGTACTGCTTGATCAAAAGTTGTATTTACATTTCAAGTATAAATAAAGTGCAAGTTGATTAAAATCTCATCGCTTCCAATGTAGCGTTTTATTTATTTTCGATTCTTTTATTTTTTGCAATATATATATATATATATGTGTGTATTTTATTATCTATAAATTTTACATATATATGTGTATTTCTACTATATATAAGTCTTATATATGTTCATATCACTTATTTGTCATATTTACATTATCTATAAGTTGTATATATGTTCATATTACTTATTTATCTCATAACTTTGCTAAGTGTTACAAATCAGTCCAGAAAGCTCAGGGTCCATTTTAACATATTTAAAAACTATTTTCAGTTCAACCCTGAACTTTGTTGATTGTTACATTTCAGCCCATGAACTTTTCTGGCGTCTCAAAACTTTGCTAATTGTTACAAATCAGTCCAGAGAAGTTTAGTGACCACTTTAACACATTTTAAAAGTTGTTATCAAATTAAGCCCCATAATTTCGATAATTGCAATTCAGCCCTTGGACTTTTTGATAATTGCGATCATGTCCTGATTTTCTTGAAAATTGCAATTTAGGCCATGGTGCTTTACAAAGTGGGTATTTTAGTGAAAACTAAACAAGTCAAGACAAGCCAAAGTACCGAAAGGGCGGATTTTTAGCTTGCGAGCTTTTAAAACGTAATCAAACCCCCGAACCCGAATCTCTGGACGCAGACTATTCAAAGCCCTAGGATGTCAGTATCATGTACACTAGGCAACTCTAGGATTCCGATTAGTCTTTAATTAATCGGTGGCGACTCTTTCTATTTTTCCCGGTTCGGTTGATTTTTCCGTATTCGACCGAACCCGCCATTCGCCGATCCATAAAAATATTTTCCAAAATTCGCTCTATTTCTGAGAGCGTTGGCCGGATCCGACGTGCAACATTTTGGCGACTCTGCTGGGGACTTTCATTCAGAGGGTTTAGGCTTGTTGTGTTTGTCTTACCTTGTTTAATTGAATTTTTCTACCATGTCCGTTTTGACCGTTTGTTCGTGTGTGCAGGTCCTGATCTCATAGTTTGAACGCTTTAAATTGTTTTTGCACACACACCACGACCGGTTACTATTCAACGCCCAAAACCAATGGCATATAGAAACCTAGGGAGTTGAGTAAGAGAATACGGCTAGTAGCGGTCACAACCGCCGGCGCGTCTCTGAAAGCTCGACTCGATGATCGAAAAGGGCCTAGGATCCTCTATATGGGGTGAGGTACCGTCGATTCGGGGGCCTTTAAAAATCCTACCTTGATAGAGCAAAGCCAACACAGTGTGGAGCCATCAACCAGTCGTATTAATTGCAGATGCTCTATTTTGCATTCTTTTCTTTATCCTGGTCTGATGTATAGGAGGGGCATCCAGATGCTCACACATTTTTTTTAAAATATTCAAGGGGCATCCACAGGTCTGTATTTCTCACTTGATGTATTCCTTGGAAAAGGTAAAGAAACAAAATGTTGTGTCTGCATGTATACATGAATAGTGAAATCTCATTTATGTACTGCATCACAGATTTCAAACTAACAAAGCCATCAATTGAGTTGAGTTTTAAGTCATGGGTTATTTCTTCGTCATTAAGTAAGGATGACTTGCCTGAGCATCATAATAAGGACCGTAAATTCAGTCGGTAAAAAAAAAAAAAAAAACTTGAGGGAGAGGAATTTTATAATGTTTCATTTTTATGAGACCCTAAAATACCCCTCGAACTTTAAATTCTCGAGAATTTCAAATGGTGAAACTTCACGGTTGTTATCCTGGTTGTTCGAAACATGAGGTAAAAATGCCACTTTTGTGCTCAATTTAAGCGGTCGTCGGCCCAACAAATCAAATGCCTGGTTTAAAAAAGAAAAACCTCGGGAAGCGTCGAAATTCAAAACCTCATGGTCTGGTATCAATCAAATGAGAAGCGAACCGAGTGAAAAAAAAACCTGATGGGTTAAGGGTTAGAAAAGGAATAACCCATGACTTGATTCTAAAAAAAAAATTGAGGATCCTAATCGACATAATTGATGGCTATATCTTCCAAATCACGCATCATTATTGTGGATTCTCTATTCTAACTGTCATTTTTTCACAGGTACAACTGGCGCGAACAAGCCCTAAACATACTTTGTGATCTCATTCAAATGGAACAAATGGGCAACTAAAAATGAGTCATTCGCCAGGGTTCCTAACTCATGTAATATCCAAGGGCTCCACACCACAAGAAAATGAAGAGAGGATTGTCCATCTAAAAGGGACCATGCGAGCCACAACCTTCCGAACGAAACAATCCGTCTTCGACGTGGCCTCCTAGTTCAAGTGCCTCGTCGCTAGTGCCCAAACATTCATGGCCGTCGCAGTCTCCTAGACTTCGAAATCTCGATTCACGCCTCGTCTTGCGATCTCAGCTTAATTAATGGCTATATTTTCTAAATCATGCATAACTATTGCGGATTCTCAATCTAGTTGCCATTTTTTCGCAGGTGCATCAGGCACGAACAAGCCACAAACATACTTGTGACTTCGTTCATGTGGAATAAATGGGGCAACCAAACAAAAGTCATCTGCCATGGTTCTGAACCCATGTGATATTCTGTGTCTCCGCCACCAAAAACGAAGAGGAGATCATCCAGCTAGAGGGGATCTGGGAGATGGGATCACCCAAAACGGAACAGTTCATCGTCGACATGGCCTCATAAATCAAGCGTATCATCGCTTTTTCGACGCCCAAGCAGTCATGGCCGCCGCAACCTTCCAAAGTTCAAATATCTCGAGCCGCGCCTCCGCCTGCGACCTTGAAATAATTGATGACTATGTTTCATAATCATGCATCATGATCTGTGTTTTCAGTTCTAATTGACGTTTTTACAGGTACATCCGGCGCAAGCAAGCCCCATACGTACTCGCGATTTCGTTAAAATAGAACAAATGAAGCAAGATGACAAGATTCATCTGTCTGGATTCCTAAAACCCATGTGATGTACGTTCAGCGGCTTCGCCACCTCGAGAACATAAAAAGAGGATCATCTAGCTAGATGAGACCTTGCGAGTGAAGATCGCCCAAACGGAACAATGCATCGCCGACTAGGCCTCCGAATTCAAGTGTCTCATCGCACGTGCAGTCATGGCCGCCGTAGTCTCCCAAAATTCAACATCTCGAGACACACCTCTGTCTGCAAAATCGACAGAATTGATTGCTATATTTTCAAATTATACATCATTATTGTGTTGTTTCAAATTCTAATTGTCGTTTTCTCACAGATACATCTGGCGCGATCAAGCTCCATGCGTACACGTAATTTCATAATGAATGTGGCAACTAGGCTAGACTCATCTTCCAGGGTTTCTAACCGCATTTGATATCCAACGGCTCGGCCACCAAAAAAATTAGGAGATGATCATTCGTCTAGAGGAGACCTCGCAAGCTATGACCATCAGGACGAAACAATCAATCTGCCGACGTGGCCTCCCAGGTCGAGTGTTCACTCTTTTCGGCGCCCAAGAAGTCATGGCTGCCACGGTCTCTCATAATTCAAATTTTCAAGTCGTGCCTCAACTTGCGGTCCCTAAAAGCAAGGAACAAACTGACCATGATCAAGCTTCACACATTACTGATGTGTCTCCCGGTCAAGCTTCAAAATATGCATTGTATCACTTCTCGGTCCATCGCAAAGGATCCTGATCGAAGATGTAGACGTTCATGCTGGCTTGTCAAACTTGTTTTCAACCGTTATTAGAGCTCTTAATGATGAGGTCCCTTCAGAAGTTTCATCTGTCCACTCGCCAGAAGGGAGAATATCACAAAGTGGATGAAAATGCCCATTCATGCGCTTTCTCTTCGCAATGAGTTTTTAAAATATGAATGCATTCCCCATGGGGCAAACGTCAAGAACCCAGTTTTTCTGGAAGAGGGAAATTTATTCATGACCATAATGAATCCCTTCATTTGTCATTCATAGTGATCTCAATTTCTCTGTCATCATATGCATGCTTTGACATTAACGTCAAGCTTCCTCTACTTCTTTCTCCAGGAACAATGTCTCTCCGGAAGAAAAATGACACCATGATTAAGTCATGCACAAGGACGTCCTTGCCTAATCCAGATAATACTTCACAAGGAAGGATCTGGGCAACGATTTGATCTTTCCAAAGGCATCCATTGGTCACGGATTCATACCGGTGGCCATCGAATACTTCACCAAGTGCGCCGAAGCCATAACATTGGCATCGGTTACGACAAAGGTGGTCGAACGTCTCATAAAGCGAGGCATCATCGTGCATATGGTGTCCAATGTCAATTGAAATTGACAACAGAAAGATCTGAACATCAAGTTAATCGACGAGTTGTGCGGACAATTCAAGATCAAGCACACGAACTCGTCCCCATATCGCACGTTGATGAATGGTGTGATAGATGTAGAAAAAAATCAACCAAGAAGATCATTGAGGAAATGATTGTCAATTTCAAGGACTAGCACGAAAAGCTGCCTCAGGCATTCACGGCCTATGGGACCTCGATTCGAACATCATCTGGGGCAACTCCATTTTCCCTGTTTACAAAAAAGAAGAATGTCACCGATTAAAGCGGAAAATCTGTCCACTTGGTTCCTCGCTAAGTCATAAATGGAAGAATCTGAGAGGGAGAAGCGCACTTACATGAGCAATCAAGCATCATTGATGAAACCGACTCCCTGCATTATGCCACAGGCACTTTTACCAGAAGCGCATGGTTCGAGCGTTCAGCAAGGAAGCGCGCTCCAGAGAATTACACCAAGCGACCAAGTCCTTCAGAAATTCTCCCGAGTCAATCCCGATTCTCGGGGCAAGTTCATCCGCAACTATGAAGGACCATGAGTCGATATTAAAAAGCTTAGTGGAGGAGCCACGATCATCACTGACATGGACGCACAAAGACTCCCTAGTCTAGTCAACATGGACAATGTCAAGAAGTATTATCCTTGAAAGAGCAACCAGAATGCGAGTTTTCGGATTTTGAGAGAAAATTCCCGCTAAACTGAAAACCCGAAAGGGCGGTTTAGGCAAAATTTAGGGAAGAGGGGCATGATCGAAAATCCCTCAAAAGGGCGATCATGGCAAAAGGAGAGGAAATAAAATCCTCGCTAGGTTGAAAACCCGAAAGGGCGGCCTAGGCAAAAATTAGGGGAACCGAGAGGTGCGATAAAAAAAATGATCGTAGAAAAAGGAGAGAAATCCGAGAGAAAATAAATAAAAAAAATGAGAAAAAAAGAAATTTTTGTGGACAACTGTAACGGTCACCAGGTAGCGATGAAGAATCACAATGATCAACATTGTCTGAGCTGCCCCTACCAGCTCACAGAGATGCACCTAGGCGGGCGGACAACTAAATGCTCTAAAATTAACTCAATCAAGAGATGATTTTCAGTCAACCCCGTGAGGAATACAAGCATAAAAAGCTCGACAAAAGCAGCATCAACTGGATATCTCAGCAATAAAGCGAAAAACAATATGCAGCACATCGCTGAAGAAAGTTCATTCATCAAAGAACGGGGCTTTCTCATGTCCATCCAGCCAAAGCTATGCAAGGTCGGCAAGCAAATCTGTTGTCGTAAGTCGCATTTCGAGGAAGTACCATTTTTGAAAGAAAAAAAAACTTCCAAACTTGAGAGAAAATTCCCGCTAAACTGAAAACCCGAAAGGGCGGTTTAGGCAAAATTTAGGGAAGAGGGGCATGATTGAAAATCCCTCAAAAGGGCGATCATGGCAAAAGGAGAGGAAATAAAATCCCTGCTAGGTTGAAAACCCGAAAGGGCGGCCTAGGCAAAAATTAGGGGAACCGAGAGGTGCGATCAAAAAACGATCGTAGCAAAAGGAGAGAAATCCGAGAGAAAAAAAGCAAAAAAAAAAAAAAAAAAAAAAAAGCACATCGCTAGAAAAATGAGTGCATTTGTCAGAGTGGGGCGTTCAAATGCCTAGCTTCCCAGAGTTATACAGAATCGGCAAATGAGACTGTTACAGTCTGCTCTCGCAAGTCGCCTATCAACGACAAGTAGGACTGTTACAGTCTGTTCCTACAAGTCAACCTCACGGCACGTGGGACTGTTACAGTCTGCTCTCGCATGTCACCCATCAAGGACGAGTAGGACTGTTACAGTCTGTTCCTACAAGTCAACCCCACGATAAGTAGGACTGTTACAGTCTGTTCCTGCAAGTCAAACCTCATTGCCACACCAACGCAGGCACCGCCGTTACGTGCATCCTTCATCATCCCAGCACCACCGACAATCGGAACATGTAGTTATCCAGCTTCCGAGAGTCACAACCGGACGAACGGAGCCTTTAGGTGTTCAGCATCCGCAAGTCACCACCGACAATCGGGACCTGTAGTTATCCAGCTTCCGAGAGTCACAACCGGACGAACGGAGCCTTTAGGTGTTCAGCCTCCGCAAGTCACCACCGACAATCGGGACCTGTAGTTATCAAGCTTCCGAGAATCACAACACGACGAACGGAGCCTTTAGGTGTTCAGCTCCGCAAGTCGCCACCGACAATCGAGACCTGTAGTCATCCAGCTTTCGAGAGTCACAACCCTACAAACGGAGCCTTTAGGTGTTCAGCCTCCGCAAGTCACCACCGACAATCGAAACCAGTAGTCATCCAGCTTTCGAGAGTCACAACCCGACGAACGGAGCCTTTAGGTGTTCATCTCCGCAAGTCACCACCGACAATCGAGACATGTAGTCATCCAGCTTTCGAGAGTCACAACCCTACGAACGGAGCCTTTAGGTGTTCAGCCTCCGCAAGTCACCACCGACAAGCGAAACCAGTAGTCATCCAGCTTTCGAGAGTCACAACCCGACGAACGGAGCCTTTAGGTGTTCAGCCTCCGCAAGTCACCACCGACAATCAGAACCTGTGGTCATCCAGTTTTCTGAGAGTTACAACCAGACAAATGGAGCCGTTAGGTGCACAACCTCCGCAAGTCACTACCGACAATCGGGACCTGTAGTCATCCTGCTTTTCGAGAGCCACAACCCGACGAACGGAGCCTTTAGGTGTTCAGCTCCGCAAGTCACCATTGACAATCGGGACCTGTGGTCAACCATCATTCCGAGAGTCACAACCCGACGAACGGAGCCTTTAGGTGTTAAGCTCCGCAAATTACCACCGACAATCGGAACCTGTGGTCATCTAGTATTCCGAGAGTCACAACCCGATGAATGGAGCCTTTAGGTGTTCAGCTCCGCAAATCACCTCCGACAATCGGGACCTGTGGTCATCCAACATTCCGAGAGTCACAACCTGACGAACGGAGCCTTTAGGTGTTCAGCTCCGCAAGTCACCACCGAAAATCTGGACATGTGGTCATCCAGCATTCCGAGAGTCACAACCGGATGAACAGAGCCTTAGAGAATTCAGCCTCCGCAAGTCACCGTCAACGATCGGGACCTATAGGTGTCTAGCTTTCGAAAGTTGTATACGTTTATTTTGATGCATTATATTTGGTTAGCCAAGAAGACCCAAAATCAGTTGTTTGTCTTTGAACATACGTTCATAGGACAACATCCACAAACGCATGCTCAAAGAGGGGCAACTGTAAACACCTGATTTTGGACAGGGTTCGAGAATACCGTGACACGTGGAACTGAAGATCGAGTAAAGTCACGAGGCATGACACGCACGAATCATTTGTGGACCCGACATATCCGAAATGAATATTTTCAATATGGGTCTTAAAACGAAGCTTGAAAAATCACGAACACAACGCAACTGACTGTGAGCCGATCAGATGTCGTGATAAGAAGTTATGAGACAAAAATGAAATGTGGAAAAACATGAATACATACATGCATATATATGTATGTATTTATATACGTCAATCTTTGTGCAGAGATTAAGAGATAGAAGATATTGATGTCTCCTTCATCATGCCTTTGGGACCCACATGGGAGAAGAAAGTCTCCATTTCCTGCTTCATCATCTGCAACACGCAAGCCTCCATACAGATTTGCTTGAATTACTGCTCAACTTGTGAGATTTCTCTTGGACAAGTGAATGAATTTTCCTATAAATAGAGGCCATTCGACAGTTTTAAAGGACACCAACATCGACGGAGGACCAACATTCGACAAAGAAAGGAAAATTTAGAGAGTGAGAGTTGGCTTCGCGAGAGCAATAGTGAGAGTAGTATAATTTCTGATCTAGGTTCCACTCATCACGACATTTTACCCGGAAATAACCTATGTAAGTACTGCTTGATCAAAAGTTGTATTTACATTTCAAGTATAAATAAAGTGCAAGTTGATTAAAATCTCATCGCTTCCAATGTAGCGTTTTATTTATTTTCGATTCTTTTATTTTTTGCAATATATATATATATATATGTGTGTGTATTTTATTATCTATAAATTTTACATATATATGTGTATTTCTACTATATATAAGTCTTATATATGTTCATATCACTTATTTGTCATATTTACATTATCTATAAGTTGTATATATGTTCATATTACTTATTTATCTCATAACTTTGCTAAGTGTTACAAATCAGTCCAGAAAGCTCAGGGTCCATTTTAACATATTTAAAAACTATTTTCAGTTCAACCCTGAACTTTGTTGATTGTTACATTTCAGCCCATGAACTTTTCTGGCGTCTCAAAACTTTGCTAATTGTTACAAATCAGTCCAGAGAAGTTTAGTGACCACTTTAACACATTTTAAAAGTTGTTATCAAATTAAGCCCCATAATTTCGATAATTGCAATTCAGCCCTTGGACTTTTTGATAATTGCGATCATGTCCTGATTTTCTTGAAAATTGCAATTTAGGCCATGGTGCTTTACAAAGTGGGTATTTTAGTGAAAACTAAACAAGTCAAGACAAGCCAAAGTACCGAAAGGGCGGATTTTTAGCTTGCGAGCTTTTAAAACGTAATCAAACCCCCGAACCCGAATCTCTGGACGCAGACTATTCAAAGCCCTAGGATGTCAGTATCATGTACACTAGGCAACTCTAGGATTCCGATTAGCCTTTAATTAATCGGTGGCGACTCTTTCTATTTTTCCCGGTTCGGTTGATTTTTCCGTATTCGACCGAACCCGCCATTCGCCGATCCATAAAAATATTTTCCAAAATTCGCTCTATTTCTGAGAGCGTTGGCCGGATCCGACGTGCAACAGCTGCAGTCAGTCTCTTTCTTTTCTGTATATGTTCTCTTTTTCATTAGTCACCTTTGGTTTCATTTTTTCTTCACCCTTTTTAAGTTTATATTTCTTTCCATATAATTAAGTAGTCACTAATCCACACATTATGTAAAACTTCTAATTGAAATGAAAATTTATATTATGTTATAATGTTCGCACAAGAATTCACTTTCAAATTAATAATACACATTAAAACATAATATGTATGCATTAATTCGTGATTAATTTATTATAGTAATGTATTTTTGTTAATATATATGATCGATACAATATGTAATTGAAAGTCTCTTAACATCTACTTTCATATGATTTTTTTTAAGATCTTATTAGTCTGATTACTATTAAAAAAAAATTATAACTTTTTAATTACAACCTTCAAAATTAGATAATAGTATATAATATATATAACCCTTTAATATATTATTTAGGATACCTTACGGTCAAACATTGGCTAAAGAGGTAATTAACCCGCTAAATATATATATATATATTTTTTTTTTTTGCCAACAACCCGCTAAATATATTATTTGGGTTTTTACTTTGGTTCTCAGCTGTACTTGAATTCAAATATATTTAGGAATGAAAAAGAATGTTTAATTTAAAAAATAGGAGGAGCTCAGGCTTTAAATACATAAATAAATTTTATAATATGAGTAATTATTTCCAAAGATATTATATCATTTATCTATGTATAGTAGCATATAAAATCATGTCAACTAGCTAATAAGATTTAAGATCTCAGATCTATACATACATAATAGATCCAGCGGCATGGTCACCTACCTCAACTGTGGCAGTTATCAAACAGAGGTAGAGACAACATATATATTGCATGTAAGTTATTGATTATTATGGGATTAATAGAAAAAAAAATCTACCAAAGTCAAAATTCAAATTAACGATCAGGAAACCATCAGATTTTCCACTGACACGGGGAAAAGAATATTTGCACATCTCTTTCCATTCGTCTTATTCCTCGTCTCTGCTTATTTAACCGTTTCTTGTTTATTATTATCATCATTATTATTAAGAGATGACACAGACTTTGCGTGTTAATTAATTTATTTATTACCAAAAAAAAAAAAGTTAATTAATTTATTTATATAAAAAATAAAAAATTCAAATTCAAATTTAATATTGATAATTAATTTATTAATTTCTTATTTGAAATTATTTATTCAAAATAAATAAAATACTAATACACTTCTTTAAAGTGTGTATATAATTCTACACACACATTTAAAGTGTACAAGTAAATATTGCGGGGTCACCTCCTAGAGAATTTCAAATTCTATATCGTGAACCTAATTTCGCGACATCTCAATCGAGGACGAATTCCATATCACGAATGCAATTTCTCGACATCTCAATAAAAGAATAAATATATATCACGAATCTGATTTCACAACATCTCTATATTGTTGCTTGACTCGATTCTCCTCTGCTGATAATCTGACAGAAGAATACTGCTTCAGTTTTTCATCCAGGAAAAGAAACATATGCTATTGATGAAGTAGTTTAATATTGTTTGCAACAGTTTTTTCTATATTGAATGGTGATGTAGGGTGATGGGACATATGAGATAAAATGCACAAAAACTCGTTGATTTAAAAGAATATTGAGAATTCGACGTGCGATTGAGAAGAACCTCATTTTTTTTATTAATAAACCAATAATGCTGAATTATCAAACATGGCTAAATAGAGTTTAAATACTGTAAGTAAAACTCTAAACCTAGAACAAATCTGAAAGTAGCAAATATGTCCTAACAAAACCAACAAATAGCAAATACAACTTAAAGATATTTAAATTACGATTTTGACCATTTAAATGAAGAAATTTTGCCAAAAACATCAAACTCATGAAAAAATTATAAGTATTACTCGGAACTTCGTTTACACATAAAATATATATACGTGCACCAAAATCCGTATAATCTGTACACCTAGATTATTTGTTGAGCTTTCAAGTGGAGTGCAGACAAATAAAAGTGCCAATTTGTTCGACAGTTCCCGAGAATGTTTTTCTCTTTTCTAGTGTTACTATTTCATCTACTTAATTACGTGAGAGTTTGTCTCTAAATCTTAGCATCCAAACGCCTAGCTGACTCCTATAAAAAAAAAGTTTCACACAGATAGATGTATACGTGAAAATAATATATACATACATATTCTCACACATTAATAATTAGATTAAATGAGAGCTGAGCGCAATATAATTCGCAAATTGTTATAATTAAGCACATGCAGCTACAATATAATTAGTTTCTGATCAGAGAGTCAAATTATTGCAACACTCCCCATGCATGCAAATTATACGTTGCTCAAAACTACATTTGCCATTTTCCGATAAGAAAATACCCTAATTATCATAATATGAGTGCAGGGACGGCCAAGTAGTAAAAACCAAATTAGCTTACAGTTTCGATGATCTTAAATAATTAATGTTCAGAAAATCTTACCAGAAATGCATGGATATGGCACGACTTCGCTAGCTTAATTAGCTTAGCCTAGCTACCCAGTGAGTGGAATAGAGTTTTGAGCTTGAATTTCATTTTTATATTAATTATTATTAAGAGGAGGTTAATTGGTAAAAGTGCCATCTGTCGCTTTACTGATGTCCTATCTAATTGTCCGTCCACGTAGGCTATTTTTTTCCTTCGCAAGTCCGATATCAAATCGTAACTATTTTAGAGAACATTGATTGATTAACGTTAAGACAAATTAGCCAAAATAATATATATATACGAGATTTGTAAAAATGTTTAGTTTATGTCCCGTATTTACATCACACTAAAAATACTTTCGGCAATATTTGATTATCGCAGCATGGATGACTATAGTTTCATGTCGATGGGTAAATATCCGAGACG
Source organism: Clarkia xantiana subsp. parviflora (assembly GCA_036873135.1). Taxonomy (NCBI): domain Eukaryota; kingdom Viridiplantae; phylum Streptophyta; class Magnoliopsida; order Myrtales; family Onagraceae; genus Clarkia; species Clarkia xantiana. Next base: position 11,639,470 of record JAPTYO010000004.1, read on the forward strand.
TGCACGTGCTCTATTTGTCCATCTTCACCGTGCTGATATATATTTATTCTCTAAATATCTCATTTTTCATACCCCGTAATTAAATGAATATATGTTACCTTATCTGTTTGAAAAAAATAAATAAATAACCCTCCCAATTGCCCTATGCTATATATTTTGTATAATGGATAGTCAATTTGATATTATATTTATGCGGCATGAAATGTCATGTATAATTTTCATTTAATCGAGGGAGAAAAGAAGAACGTTGACACTCTAAATAATAAACCACGTTTTATATACGATGGTTTGTTTGATAAAACATTTTTCTTATTTTATTTAAAAACACACATAACAAACCTTGATCGTAAAAAAAATGCGTCAACAATCTGTCTTGCCTCGCAGTATCACCAATCTTGATTGTTGGATATGTTATCAATGGTATGGGCCCAAACCCAATATTAATGGTCCATTTTCCCCTAGGCTCATGGTGGGTCTGTCCTTAGTTGTATGCACATTTCTTTTTTCGTTAATAACGGAAAAAGCAAACCCAACTTTTCTTTTTGCAAACAACAAATTTAATTTTACAAAACTTAGCAAAGTATAAACTATGCATATTTTTATACTAAAAAGTTACAAAAACCACACATAAGAATCAGAATCACACTTATTTAAATATGACACATGATTAACAAAATTAACTTAGTTTCCATTAAAATACATTATATGAATATTACGTATTTAGTTGTCATTATTTTTAATGGAAAACCCAATATAGCTTTGATATGTTATACAAAGTTGAATTAGTTTACAAATAAAAAAAAGTTCGTTTTGTTTTTTCTTGTTTTTTGTTTTTAAAAATACTCAAAAGTTAAGTTTGTTTTTTTTTTTGGAAATTAGAAATATGCATACAACTAGGCCCAATAATTGTAATTCAGCCCAATCAGCCCAGTGGAAAACGCAGCCCAAACTCACAGATAAACGGGCCTAATAATATATAGAACACAAAATAATAGAAATATTGGAGGGTCTTATTTTGTATATATATTCCTGTGCTCAAGGAAACACTTGTTACAAAAGCCATATATACTGGCCCCCATTTTCTGACATGACTTGAAGCAAACATATATGTCCACACTTCGACACACTTGTTGGATACATCAAAATTAAAAAAAAAACCACCCATCAATAATACAAGACATACGTACGTTGATCGCTAGAAAAAAAAAAGTGAAGACAATTTAGATAATCAACACACACTTTAGGAGTTGGACTTGAAGGGAATAGCTCTGATCACAATCTGGTGGTACAAAGCTGCAAGTGCTGCCCCAATGAATGGTCCCACCCAGAACACCCACTGTCATGTCGTCAAAAAACAAAAAACATTAGATATAAGTATAACAATATATATATATGACTTAATTAATTGAATTCATGGCTTACGTGGTCATCCCATGCGTGGGACTTGTTGTAGATGATTGCCGCTCCAAGACTCCTGGCAGGGTTAATGCCAGTTCCGGTAATGGGGATGGTGGCAAGATGAACCAAGAACACGGCGAACCCAATTGGCAGTGGTGCCAATATCTGTTCATCATCATTTTTCAATTAATACAAGCCCTTTTCTCATTACCAATAAATAACCCATCATCTAATAATAGTCAATGATAAAATATATGTTTTAACCAATTATCGACTTATAAGCTTGAATTTGTAAATGAGAAGACTTTCGACATGTTTTTATTCAGACTTTAAGAGTAATTTTAATAATATTATTTTTCAGCCTGAACTTACTGGAACGTGAGAGTCTCTGGCGTTACGCTTTGCATCTGTAGCTGAGAAAACGGTGTAGACAAGGACGAAAGTGCCTATAATCTCAGCGCCTAGACCGTCGCCTTTAGTGTAGCCGGCGTTGACAACGTTGGCTCCACCACCGAGAGCGTCGTAGCGAGTGTCGTTCATGAATCCCTTAACCACACCCGCACCACATATGGCTCCTAAGCACTGCATCACTATGTAGAACACTGCCCTTGTTAGGGACAACTTCCTCGCCAAAAATAGTCCGAAAGTCACAGCCGGGTTTATGTGTCCTCCTGCACCAATATTCAAATTTATTAAACCACCGCAACTTTTTTAAAATCTAAGCAATTGATTGTTTTTCTCACCATATTTGATTAACGAATGAATGATTTTGTTAACACTCACTTTCTCATTTTTTTTTCAATAAGTTGCATACAAGGCAAAAGTAAGAATTAAGTTCGGGGGTAAAAATTCTGTTAGGGGCAAAAAATTGATATTAAAAAAATCAGGGGCAATTGTAAGTTTTTAAAGGGCCAAATTGATAACAATTAAAAAATTTAGAATAAAATTACACATCACAAACAGTTGAGGAGGGCAATTACCCCCTCCCCCCACCCCCTATATGGCTTCTTCTCTGATTCATAGACTATTTTGGATTTTTCTACCATGTTTTGAGAGCACCATGCTTTTGGTTTTTTTAATACTATGGTGGACTTAATTGTAACATAAGTAAAACTTTAAATGTGTGAAAAAATATGAATTTTTTAAACTACACCTAAGATCTGTATCATACTATTAATAATATCAATTTCCCTATGGGGTTCACCTTTAGGGCAATAGAAAAATAAAAAAAATTAGTGGCAAAAGCATGGTGCTCCAAGAGCATTGTAGAAAAATCCATATGAAAGTTTTTATAATTGGTGAGAGATTGCTTCCCTTAAAACAAACATCATCACAAATTATCAATTTTCTTATAGTAAATCTTAATCACTTATTGCAATATGTTGCATACACATATCTACCGTTATAATAGTTCACTGACCTGAAATTCCAGCAGTACAGTAAACAAGAGCAAAGATCATTCCACCGAAAGCCCATGCAATACCCTGAATCCCGACTGTGCCACACTTAGTCGGGGACTTAACCACCCCCATGACCGTCAAGACGCTGATATAGAGGAAAAGGAAAGTAGCCACAAACTCGGCTATCCCTGCCCTGTAAAAGGACCACGAGGCTAGCTCATTTGGCTCGAAAAACGGTGCCGGTGGTGGCTCCTTGTAGTCCTTGCCATCGGTCTGAGCCGATAACCCGATCGGCTGCCTCTCTTCGAACTTGTTGGCTCCCTCTCTCACATCCTCTTCTTTGCCCTCCATTAAAACTAGTGATGCTAGTTTTTAAGAAAGTTTGCTCTCACTAAGCTTGCTAGGGTTTGTATTGTAGTTGATAGATGATGAGAGTAAGTGCTTGCTCTAGCTCATTTTATACAAAGGAGATTACAGAAGTGGTGGGTCCAAATGTGACGATAAACTGAATTATTTATCACCTAACCGTTCCAATTTCCGACCGTCCAATCATTTTTAATATCTTTTTCTTGCATGTCTCTGTCATTATGAGCTTATAGGGGGAGTATTTATCATTATCATGTTATAGTGATGATAATGCAAATGGATACTTAACACATGTTCAACCTAATCATACCGATTGATCAGCTAAAAACAGGTCTTTTGGCCTCTGACAGATAATAAAGATTCGAGTGATTTTGTTGTATTTGACTTTAATAATATATTTATTACTATCCAAGTAATTATTAGAAATTAGCTGGACGGAATAATCAACTTAATTAGTTATTTAGTTAATGAGGCTGCTGATAAACTTTTTTTTTTAGTCAGTGTTATTGGTGTGATATAACGTGCCGATAAGTATCGTCTCTAGCAAATAATAATAATAGGAAACATGTTTATTGATGGCAACAAACGATATCGTTGCCAAACTTGTGTGAATTTTATTTTAAATGAATAAATGAATGTATGTCTGTTATTATTAATTAATTTATTTTTTTTATAATAATAATGTTATGCAAATTTTATGTGTACATATATATATATATATATATATATGAGGACCCACTCTCATGAGTCTGACTAGAAATGGGCCGGTTATAAAAAAAAGGCCCTAATTCGTTATGGATTGCGACAGGGCACAACGTGTCTAAAGCTGATCTGGCAACTTCTTGGCCACATACGTGGTTTGGTAGTATAATACAGCGGAAATGGTGTGCTCAAGTGAACCGTCCATCATTTGGCCAAAAAAAAAGTGAACCGTCCATCTCCACTTAATTATTCCTTTTTCCCTAGGAAATTGATTGATAGAAGATTATTATACAGGCTCTATACGTATGTAGGGCTGGCGATAACCATAACCATATTTTTTTCACTCATACCATAACCATAACCATAACCACTGCGGTTATGATTCTTCATACCATCACCATAACCATAACCATGATTTTTAACCACGATTAAACCATTTAACCACAATCATTCAAACTAATACAACAACATTGTTTCATACAAATAAAATAAATACACATTCATTGTTTCATACATGAAATCCAAATTAAACATAACTTCATTGTTTTACTCAATTAAAAAAACACATCTTCAATTGGCTATCACTTGCGATCATCGATCCTCATTCGCCATCACTTACAATCGTGGTTACCTAATAATAAGAATTATAATATTTGAATAATAATTAAAATATAATAATAATGTATATATATAACAATATAGGTGTTAGTAATATATATATATAGAGGTGATGGTTATAACCGCGGTTATAGACTGAATACCATAACCACAACCATAACCATTGCGGTTACAAAATTCATCACCATAACCGCCCCTCACCATAATGGTGTGGTTAACCATTGCGGTAAATGGTGCGAATAACCATGGTTATTTGATTTTCACCGCACCATTGCCGGCCCTATACGTATGTGATTATTTTATTTGAAAATAATGAAAAATAAAAACACGCAGGTTGTTTCATTTAAAAGTAAAATACTAATTGTCGATGATTAAGACTCATACTTGGCCCATTATTTTGAGTTTGGACATACTATACGTGTGGGTAGACTAGAGTAACGTTTAGGAATAAATCAATCAGCAGGTTGGGTCACCGCATTTTATAGGCAAGATCCGCCACTGGTTAGGGCCGTTAGGTCTAGTCCAAAACTGATTTTTTTTTTTAATAAATCAAGTTTTTCTAAAGAAAAAATTGAATTTATTTTTTAAATATTAATTCAGATTATGATCGAAAAGTCCATTAAGATCAATAAAGATAATTTTATTTTTTTAATTTATCACTATATTTGTGATTTTTTTAGAAAGTTAGAATTTATTTTCTAGATATTAATACATGTTATTTCATTCATTAAAATAGTAAGTAAAATTTTTGTTTAATTCATTTTGTAACAAATAAAAAAATAATAAAGGGATTGAGTTAGGATTTTTAATGTTGAAGAATACAAATTTGTTCACTTTTATAGTTCAGTGATTGTTAATTTCAGTATGTTAAAAAAATATATCATATATATGTGACTGTGAGTCTAAGTTTGAGCTACTGGGCTATAGGAAAAAGTTGGTGTGAAAAGGAGCGTAGGTAAAATGTAAGTTTTCAAACAATTTTGATGTCAATTAATTAACTCATATAATTATTTAATTTGTTACCTCAAGATATTTAAATAATATATATAAACCAAGATTTTGGACTTAACCGTATGACAATTCCTATATATTGAGATAAGCGTTCATGGCCAAAATAAGAAATGGGCTTTAGGTGTACATCACATGGGCCATGACGCGGAGCTTCACAAAAGGAGTAAGGGGCTGTTTCTTCATTCGTTGGTTCGGTCCTGGACGGACCGATAAGGACCGATAAGAGCAGGTTCAATGGACTCGGTCTTAAACGGACCGGTCCTTATCGATTCGTTCTTGGACTTAAACCGATTTTAGTGGACATTTTGCTTAGCCCTAGATCGACATGTGGACTCATGAAACTAAATCATTTATAAACCATCAATCTATTGTTCATTCCATATCTAATTTAGGGATGGCAATTGGTCAAAACCCACAGATTGAACTCATATCCATACTGCATACTTTTCGTATAATACATATCCAATTTATATATGTGTAAAATGTTGTGGATCACCCGTATCCGCACCGCGAGACAATACAGTTACACACACTGTACCGTATTGTGTCGACGAAATCAGCGATGACAGTCCAGAGTCGGGGGAGTGGCCGGCCGAAGTTTGGGTGGTGGTCGGCCGAAATATGGTGGTGGCTGGCCGGATTCGTGGTAGTGGCCGATTGAATTAGTGGCGATGGCCAGTTGGAGTCGTGGAAGTGGCCGATTGAAGTACGGTTTGATTAATTTTAGTTAAATTATGGAGCTCTGCGGTTTATACGGATTAATCTTATCCAATTCATAACCATGTTGATATATTTTAAATATTCGTATTAGCTTCGCAGATCCGTAGTGCGGATATCCACAGTGAAATGTGGTGGGATTTATCCACGAAGCGGGTAAAACACATATCCATTGTCATCCTTAATCTAATCAACATTCATTGTTTCATTCCATATCTAATTCAACTAAATTCAACTATTCACACACCCTAACTACAAATTCACAATCAAATTAAAGCAGTGTTACATAAGTGAATATTTAAAAAATATTAACAATTACATTGATGAAAATTGTAACAAATGTATTAATTCGATGAAAATTAAAATTTATATAATCAATTTTAAAAAATTCAAAATTTAAATAGCAATTGATAATCTATATATATTATAAATTATGGAAAAAAAAACAGATTGAATATGGAGCTGAAGATTTTGCTTTTTACGTTTGATGCATTTATGACAATTGAGCTAAGAGTTTTGTAGTCATTAACTCCATAGCATTGATTGCACTAAGGAGCCGAAGGTTTTTAAGTTGTAATAAATCGCAATTAAAATTTTGATGATTTCGAACAGTTCAAGATTCAATGTATTCAATTAATCGCAATTAAAATTTCGGATCGTTTAAGATTCAATGTATGCAATTAATCGCAATTAAAATTTCCCCGATTTCGAACCGTTAAAGATTCAATGTATGCAATTAATCGCAATTAAAATTTCGGACCGTTCAAGATTCAATGTATGTAATTAATTAAAATTAAAATTTCACTGATTTTTAGCAGACGCTTGACGCGGAGCCGGCGAACGAAGATACCAGGCGGTACGGGCGGCTGACAATCTAAATGGCCGAGCCATCTCTATCTCTGGCGAGATATCGTCGGTGGTCATCGAAACCATATATGTTGAAGAACAGAAGCGTGACACGGATCCGACGACCAAAGATAGCATGCGGTATGGACATTTAAAATTTATTTGTGAATTTGCCCAATGATATTTTATAGTTCAAAATTTTTAGTCTTTCGTTTACTTTTTCAAATTTTAGACTGATATTTTATTTAAAAATAGCGTTTCAACATATTAGAAATAGTCAGTATAAATTTTATCGAATATTAGTTTGTTAATTACACATATTTGGTAAATCATCCCGCGCAATGCGTAGGAAATGCGCCTACTTTAAGTTAAAGTTAGATAGTTACGATTTTGGCGATTCAACTATCCTAAAATAAAGGTCTAGTTACATAGCTTGTTATGTTTAAAATGTTTTTCAAAAGACAACATTTTTTAATGATATTTTTGTGAATATGCCATTAGAAGAAACACACTTGTTGTCTAAGCTAGAAATTATTATTTAGGAAACAAATATTACTCGGACATCAACCTCTCTCACTGCTAACTTCATCTGCAATCTATATTATGATATGACACAAGAAAATCAATCCTACATAATTACACGTGACAATGCAAAAAAGCTACGATCATTACACGACTTCTTAACGAAATGAATAATTCCTTTGATTTGGGGAAAAAAATAATTCCTTTGGCGCCAAGCTATTGTTACAATAATGGAAGATATTTTTTAGAAGCTACTTAGAGTATTAATATATGCCTTTCTTGTACCTTATATTTTTTTTTTAATAGGTACCTTAACTATCCAAATTGTTGTTTATATTATGAATCTCATAACTCAATCATCCTTGTTAAGGAACTCATATTGACCAAGCCTCCACTATTTGTATAATCTCGAAGATCATGTCAAACGCAACCTTATTAATTTGGCAAATTTAGTTATAACCAATTTAAACCTCTCAATTGGTTAAATCCTGATTTGAACTCGTATTTGATATGGTCTACTAGATTAAGTGAGGCCATAGCATTCTTAAACCAAGGTGTACCATAACTTGCTAAATTAAGTCATGGAGTATTCATAATCAACACTTCAAATATTTTGAGTATTTATAGTCAAAACTTAAAAATGTAAGGCAACAAATATCAATAAAAAATTGTACGTAAAATTCTATAAAAACACAAAGCCTAAAGGTGATGCTCTGACTATGTTTTTAATTTTTTAAACTTTTTGTAGCCTCGAGTTGGGATTAGTCTACTATCTTATCGTCAAACCATCAATAGTCCAACCTTTTTTACGAACCAGTTGGTTCACGCGAAAGATATTAATTTATTTTCACCAAATTGGAAGTGGTTATTTTTTGGTAATCATGTAAGCCATATATATATAATTGGGAGTAGTTTACTTTAGGCAAAGTGCATATAATATTTAATTTGAATATTGTTTTGTTATGCTATATTCGGGTTTGTTATATTTTTTTTCATAAATCGGGTTTCTTAATTGTTATTTCTTTTAATCAAAGCCGTGTGTTCTGTATGGAGAACAATCAAGTTGATTCAACGCAAGTATTGTTAACGTTAGGATTTGGATCGACAAATCCTACCGTTACAATTATTAGTATATATATTTAAATTGTAATTAACATTTATATATTATGTATATATAGTTCACTATTTTAGTGATCTTCATTTTTAGCCTATTAGCTCAACCTATAAATTGAGACTACCCATGTACATATAAGGAAATAAGATATATTATAGATAAATATATCTTATTATATTTAGATGAATATATCTAAATTAGGAATAGATATATTCTTAGTATATTATCATATTATGTTTCTTATTATATTGCTATAGATATAGTCTTGTATATATATATATAGGTACATGTACTCAACCCTAAATAAAATCAATAATACAATTCTCATTATTCTATATGGTATCAAAGCCTTTATAACTCCAACGAGTACAACTTACAAGCCGTCGCCCACCATCGCCGCTGTTCAGGGGCGGTCGGCACCGCCGTCAACTATGAATATGTCATGCCGGCCACCCCCTGGCCAATTCTAATTTCAGTTTTTTTTTCTTTCTTTTCTAATATAAGACAATAAATCTCTGCTTCCGTATCGACGATTTCTGCACCGATCTTTTGGTACCCGCTCCAACGAGCGTAATTTTTTTTATCAGCCCATGCTCATGGCGGTATTTCTATCTACCAGCATCCTCGATCCTACTAGCTCCAACGAGCGAAAGTATCTGATCGCTACACCTGAGGACTCTTCCGTGGCTCCGTGACTAGCTTCAAGCTTTCTGATTGAGACTTGCTGCCTTTTTGTTGGAATTAAGAGGTTTGCTCCAACGAGCAAATTCACCTCCGTCGTTTTCTTATCGTTCACCAACGTGAACATCGTGACCAGCAGCATCCTGACTGACTGGACTTCTCCGGTCTCCGTCATTGCCGACTTGACATCCGGGCTACCGCCGTGCCGACTGGATGGATATTTCCGGGCTACCGCCGTGCCGACTGGACATCTCCGGGCTTCCGCCTTTGCCGATTGGACCTCTTCGGGCATCCTCAGATGAAGACTGGACTATTGGGCCATTCATTAATATTCTTCGTATCAAGATCGGCATTCTTGTCAGAACGTCCGTCTTGCGGGGGCGTATAAGGGAATAAGATATATTATAGATAAATATATCTTATTATATTTAGATGAATATATCTAGATTGGGAATAGATATATTCTTAGTATATTATCAGATTATGTTTCTTATTATATTGCTATAGATATAGTCTTGTATCTATATATATAGGTACATGTACTAAACCCTAAATAAGATCAATAATACAATTCTCATTCTTCTATAGTACATATCATCACAATACATACAATATACATTCATATACATTTATCATGGTATCAGAGTCATTCTAGGCTAATACACTGACGATTTCACAACAATCGTCGTCAACGGCAGTCCGCAAAGCTTCACCGATAAAGATTCTCTAGCGACGCTCAATAAACTCCATACGTTCGTACCAAATTTCTACAAAAAAAAAATTGGATGTTAAAAGTAATTCCTTTGTCATTAGCTAAACATAAACATCAATATGGTGGATGTTAAAATACGAATAAGAACATGTCAAACGCCTTCATTAATAAGTTCAGATTTATGAGATAGTTGGTTAAGACGTGTGTCTTACCATTGACATGGTATCAGAGCGCCCAGGTTCAACTCCTGGTGACTACATTTAAAATGTCTCTTATTCTTGACAAGTATAAATACTATAAAGAGTTTTTTTTTTTTTTTTTTTTTCCAAATACAATATAAAGAGTTAGAGAACTTAAGTCGTGTATATTAATAATTTAGGTTTCCCGTTGGTTTTTTAATGTGAGATGAAAAGAACTAAAGAAGTTATATGGAGAAAATTATAGACGAATGTAAGCAAATGCATATTTTCTTTGACGATGCTCAGTGTTCCCCCAAGTATTAAAATGTTGTCAAATGCACCCTTCATCAATACTGTCCAATTAAGTCCTTAAACATGATGTAAATCTGTTTTTTCTGATTTTTCATTTTTAAATAAGTTAACCCAACGAAAAATACATATTAAAAAGTACTGTAATTAAAAATCTAACTAAAATTTTCAAAATATATATAATTCTCTTTAAAAGAAAAATGGTTTGGTTAAAATGAAGTTGAGTTTACCGTCATTAGATCAGTCACATAAAGAAAAAATATACTATAATTAAAAGTCTAACTAAAATTTTGAAAATATATAATAATTCACTATAAAAATACAAAATTTGGCTAAAATAGTGTCGAATTTACAATTATTGGATTAGAAAAAATTGATATTTTTGTAACAGTTGAGATCTAATTAAATATATCTCTTAAAATCTGAGTCATTATCTTTCATGAATTAACGAATGTCAATTCGTCCACATTAACAATCGGTTACATTTTAGCCAATCTAAAAATAAGCATTTATAAAATTTGTAAATAATGACTATAATTTTTTTTTAAGAATTGAAGACAATAACAAAATAAACAAGTATTAACAACGCACGAATGGATACATCATTGACTACACGTTATAATACAAATGTCAATGTAGCGAGGATCGCTTATTAAAAAATCTTAAAAAATGCATATATGCAGCTTTCCCAACAAATTTCCTACTTCTACAGAAAAGTTAAATTTCCTATATATATATATAAAATAATGATATAGATAAGAAAATTATGCAATCGCAGTTCGCACCTAGCTAAATGATGCAATAAATTTCCTACTTCTACCAAGAAAATTATGCAATGTTTGGGTCCCACCAAGCTCAAGCACTTCTTTGGCATCAAGGAGAAAATATTTTACAAGGACGCCTAGCTACCGTATGAAACAATCGTCTGCCGTCTTTTTACAACAAACGTTATATATCCAACGGCTAATAATCCTCAACCCAACGCAGCCTACCTGTTAATCCGGTGCCATTGATTCACTGTAGTTTTGCCGCTGGCCTGAACTCCCTTCCAGAACCCAGCAGACTACCTTCCTGCTCCGATCTCATCGATACCGACGGGCGACGACGGTGATTCCTTAAATCTCTTATACTTGTCTTTCCCTTACCACTTCGTGAATCGATTTCTTCTCCAAGTCGCCGCCACTCTACTGTCATCTGTATTCACTGACTCACCTCCGGCGACGGAGGCGGAAGATCGTACATGGTAGTTGGTTCTCCGCAAGGTCTGAGTGACATGAGAGGAGGGAGCTTCTTCAATTTGAACCGTAGGACGATGCAGAGATTCAAGCAACTCGGTTTCACATCCGTCAAGATCAAGCTCCTGCTCTTCTGCTCCATTGCCTTCACGCTTCTCCTGCTCACCTTCCGCGCTTCCTCTTTCATGAGGTGGAATGAATACACACCATCCGATGATCACTTTCCTGATTCCCGGTGCGTTTTTTGCCTTAAAAAGATTCAACTTTCTTAATTTAGTAACTATCATTTAATTTACTTAACTTCAATTCAATTCAATTACTCTTCTACTTGGATGCCTTTAAGTTATTTCGTTATAAACCTTTAATCATGCATTTGAATCTCTTCTTTGACTGAAGCCAACAAGTTGATTCAATTGTTGGTGCGTCCTGCTTAGAAATGCTTAATGGGTCCCTGGGAGGAACATACTGTTCATAGTACGGATGTTTTGGACAAAGCATTGGATTTTCTTATGGTTTACCTAATTGAAGAAGATAAATTGTTTAGATGTGGGATTTGTCTTTCTCTACGTACAATTAATCATTAACTCTTCTACTCCTCTGTTACTTGGGTTTAGTTTAATGTTTCAGATTATTAGCTAATGAATGTTTCTCTTACTAGTTTACAGTAAGTTGTTTTAACATTTGCTCTGCTTTTTTCTGGTGCATGCACAATCTTGTTTCATGTAGTAAAAGGTCAAGATAGAAATGTTAAGGATATCATTATCTGAGAAGAGGAAGTATAGATAACGACATTGTTGAATTTCTGCAGGAGCTTCTGATTATTGTTTCTGCTTCTTAATAGATGTGAAATAAAATCTTATACTTACAATTTTTTTGCATATTATGTTGACAGCAAAGGATATGCGCTTTTGATCAACACGTGGAAGAGATATGATCTTCTGAAGCAGTCTATTTCGCACTATACACAATGTGCTGGACTTGATTCAATACATATTATCTGGAGTGAGCCTGATCCTCCTTCAATTTCCCTTAAGAAGTTCTTGATTCGGGTCATAGAGTCAAAATCAAAAGATGGCCGGAACATTGAATTGAAGTTTGATATCAATAAGGAAGACAGCTTGAATAATAGATTCAAACCCCTCAATGATTTGAGAACTGATGCTGTTTTGTCAATTGATGATGATGTCATATTTCCATGCTCATCTGTTGAGTTCGCCTTTGATGTTTGGCGAAGTGCACCTGATGCAATGGTTGGATGGGTGCCACGAAGCCACTGGGTTGATCAATCAGTAAGTCATTTTGTTGAATCCATTGCTATACCGAATCAGTTGAAGCTTAAAGTATTATAACTTTCAGTTTTAGTTTCATGTTTGACTGCTTGAATTCATCTACACAGACTCATTGTTTAATGAATCTGATATAATTGAGTAGCACATGATAGTAACTTGTTTTGGCTGAAGAAATAAGTCATTTTAGATTGAATGTTGTCATTCTGCTTAGAGAAACGCAGTCTTGTTAAAATTAGAAAAATCTTTTTCCGCAGAAAGGAGAGAGTGGACACTACAAATATGGTGGATGGTGGTCGGTTTGGTGGACAGGCACTTACAGTATGGTGCTTTCAAAGGCAGCCTTCTTTCATAAGAAGTATCTCAATATGTATACAAATGAACTACCCAAATCACTCAGGGAATATGTGTCCAGAAATAGGTTTGCCCTCTTCCTCTACTCTTATGTCTTCCATCTCTTTCTAAGTTCATTATTAGTAATTTTGGGATATCTTTCAGGAATTGTGAAGATATTGCAATGTCCTTCCTTGTAGCAAATGCAACTGGTGCTCCTCCTATTTGGGTCAAAGGTGAGTCATTTACTCTTAACATTAACTTGGAAATATCCTGTTTTTTGCTTATAGGGAAGGAAAGGCCTCTGAAAAATGGATACCCTTGATAGAAAATCTATGAAAATTGTAATTTTTTCACGTCAAGCAAAAATAGAACAACTATCCTGTTTTTTGCTTATAGGGAAGGAAAGGCCTCTGAAAAATGGATACCCTTGATAGAAAATCTATGAAAATTGAAATTTTTTCATGTCAAGCAAAAATAGAACAACGTAAGGCGTAGTTTGTAATTTTCTTGATATACCCATCTATAATGCCATAGCTTGCAGCTGTTATGAAATTGATTGAATGTAAGAAGAGCAAATGCAATACTACTAGTAGTTGGTAACAAAGATGGTGTGTTTGATTCAGGTAAGATATTTGAGATTGGTTCGACGGGGATCAGTAGTTTGGGAGGACACGGTGAAAAAAGAACAGAGTGTGTGAATAGATTTGTTGGTGAATTTGGGAGGATGCCTTTGGTATCTACCACGGTGAAGGCTATTGATAGCCGGAACAACTGGTTCTGGTGAACTCACTTCCTTGATCATCTCTTCTTTCAAATATTAATTATTATTCCACTATATCATGGCGATTCCGCCGCTAAGCTGCTTCTTCTTCTTCGAAAGCTAGCTAGGTCCAGCAGCATTTGCTAAGTTGCCTTGTAACATTACTTACTCTTATTATTTGCCTTAACACGCTGTATTATGGAGAGATGTAAATTACGACTGTTTTTTATATACTGATGATAAGTGTGGGCTCGTATGATGTTAATAGCGCTTCGCAAAATGTTGTTATATTACATAACATAAAAAGCGCTGCCACATAGACTTCTTGTATGATATATTATAGATATACAGTATACGTGTTTCAAATTTACCTGTGTCAATTTGGTATCTCATGATTAAATTGTTACATTTGACTTACTCAAGGTTTAAATTTGTTGCTATTTAGTGTCTCCGTCAAATTTTGGGTTAAATTTAACAGAAACTGGTCACATGATCGAATAAATTTGAAATTTTTTAAATTACCCCAAAATGCTCGGAATCGCCGGAATCGGAGGCGGGTGGTTTGGAATCGGAGGTGGTGGCTAGAATTAGATGTGGGTGGCCGGCATCGGACATGTGTCTTTGAAAAAAAAAAGTATCAGGGGCAAAATTGTATTTTCTCTTATTTTGTCAAAGTTAACCAAAAAATTGGACGGAAAACCAAATCGCTACAAAATTGAAATCTGAAACACCATATATTATCAATTTAATCCGAGACCTGACACCTGGTAAACCCGAGACACTAAATAAGTTCTTTTCCCTATCTAGTTTTATGTATCATCATATTTTCTTTTCCAAATATTGGGATTTCTTGTTTAATGGGAAGGAAAATGATTCTAAAGAGTGTTACTGATTTATGATTTTCTTAGTAGTAAAAAGATGAAATATAATTTTCTTATATCACATAGTAAATGTATTATATTCTATTTTGGTATAGGAAAAGTGTTTCCAACCAAATAAATTTACAACAAACATGGATTATATAATAACCCAAGACTAAGGGAAGCATTGCCCATACCTTATACGTTCCAATATTAAACATTTTTACCAAACGTGTAATGTAAACTCATGGATGTAGTAGTTTTTTTCATCCATGCAGATATGTACGTATATATATAATATATATATGTGTGTAACAGAGTAGAAGAAGAAGAAGCAAAATTCATGGGTTTAGTTAGTTAGGTGTGTGTGGATCGGTGAGGGGAAAACAGGTGTCTTCGGCGCCGGAGTTCCAGAGAAAGTGGGCATACTTAAATGCATAATGGGGATTCTGGGGTTCTTCAGCTATTGCTTGTTGGTACCTCTCTTCTGCACCCCACATATCGCTCCTCACTGTCCATAAGAAATCTGCATATTGGCACAGCGCTTCTGCTTCCACCGGTTCTAATTGTATAGCACGCTTCAACAGTTCCTCCGCCCTGAAACACCGTATATATTTAAATCGAACATGTAATTGAGATAATACGTGTTGACAAATTGGTATCCGAGATAATTTTTGTGACTTTTAGTTATCTAAAAAGTCTAAAATTGTTGCACCAATCGAAACTAGGTAACAATTGACCTAGTTCAGATCGAGTTCAGTGCTAGTTCTGGCCATGATTATGTTCACCTGAACTAGGGACCTCAATAATGGTCTGAACTAATTGGACTCGAACCGGTCTAGGTCAATTGAGACCTAGATTCGGTTGGGGTTCAATCTGATCTAGGTCCCAATTGACCTAGCCCGAGTAGAGTCCATGGTTAGGTTCATCTGACTGAGGCAACCCCAACCAATTGAAACTAGATTTAAAATTAATCTAGCTTGGGCCAATAGTTCAAGACCAGGTCCGGCCATGGTTAGGTTCGCCTGACCTGGAGGACCTCAACCATGGTCTGACCTAGCCATGGACTCGAGCCGAGCTAGGTCAATTGAGGCCTAGGTTCGGTTGGGGTCCAATCTGACCTAGGTCCCAATTAATCTAGTCCGGGTCGAGCCCATGACTAGGCCGGCTATGGTTAGTTCGCCTGACATAGACAACCATGGGAGGACCTAGCCCTAGGCTCGATTCAGACTAGGTTAATTGAGACTACTTCTAAATGGTATAACTGTTTGGACTTTTCAGATACCTAAATGTT
The DNA here is from genome assembly GCA_036873135.1 of Clarkia xantiana subsp. parviflora. Lineage (NCBI taxonomy): Eukaryota > Viridiplantae > Streptophyta > Magnoliopsida > Myrtales > Onagraceae > Clarkia > Clarkia xantiana. The sequence continues at coordinate 11,655,816 of JAPTYO010000004.1, forward strand.
TTAAAAATAGTCATTTCCAATTTATCAAACCTATTTGATTTTAAACCCTTTGTAATTATGCTCAATTTCTAAATAGATTACTCGTCAAATTATTATCTTGATTCACCTATCGTAGTCGTGGGGAATGAGGCATAGGAATCGTGCATAGTTAGTGAGGATAAGGGAGTTGTGAGGATCCTGAGACAAGCTCAGTTGGTATAACATGTCGGTCCTTTGGTAATCATTCTGCAACTCAGTTTCAGATGTCTCTTCTTGTAAGATGTTGTTACATGCAACGGTCGTGGTCGTCGCTGTTTCGGCCATAACTGGGTCCGGTGACATCGAGTAGACGCTGAAATTAGCGAGAAGCAAGATCATGTACACCATCAGGGTGGGTGTCCGGGAGAGAACTTGCCTGCGCAAAATACCTACTTAATTAATTAATTAATACATATATAGATAGAGATACTCAAATTCTGATTAGTCACATTTTACAATATTTAGAGATTGAATTGTATAAAAGTTACGTATATAAATTGGATGACTAAACTGAACATTATAGCGTCAATAATAAATGTGACGATTAATTAGGTGCAAGTCACGAGAGTATTTAACAGATAAAATTAACGATCAACTTTCGGATGCAAAAAAAATGTACAATTTGCAAACTTATTGCACCAAAAGTATAGAAGAAAAAAAATAAATTAAACCACAAGACATAATTTGTCAAACATATTATACTAAAAGACATATTAACCCATTATTTAAAACATTTTAAAACTCGAAATTTATAGCGTGCAGTAGCGAAATATCAAGAGTTCAGACCCATAAGTTGTAAAATTGATTTTCAATGCTATAATATCCATTCATGCCATTTATTTTTATATTATACAAAAGTGCAACAATTTTTTTCAGGTTTCTTATTATGATTTATTTGTAAAAGTGAACACCTATTATTTTCAAAAACAAAAAATAAACCCTAGGTCCACCATGATAAGGTAGGTAAGTTGGAAAGAACTTACCTGAAAAGCCAAACAAAAGAGTCATGCATCTCCTCTTGGACCTTACTCATCACCTCCTTCAAATCTTCAGTACATGGCCTCTCTTTCAACTGCATGGCAGAGCTCTGAAGCTCCCCCATTATATAAACCATGGAAGTGAACGCCTTCTTCACAGAACATTGCGCCCCATTATTATCCGCCCCACCCGTCTTCGTCTGCAGTTGCTTCTTCTTCTTTATCATCCGAAGCGATAACGGGATCTCGACACGGTTCGCTTTATGTTCGATACTAACCCTATTAGTTTCCCACAGCGAAGGAAACTCGGATCGGTACTGCATATTCATCGGAGACTCCGAAACCGCGCATGCACCGTTCGAAACATCTTTATAGCTATAATCACTGTCGTCGTAAGTGGCCGTCCATCTTTGAGACGGTTCGTCGGAATAATCGTAGCTTGAGAATCGGTCGGGAATCCCGTTGCACCATGTCGGCCTTAGGTTTCGTTTGATCGAAACGTTAAGGGTTGTAAACGGCGTGGATTTACGAACGAATTTGCAGGAAGATGCGCGGTTTAGGGTTCCGGAGGATCGAGATTTTGAGAACAAGGAAAGTGATGGTGGGTAGGAATGTATGGTCTTGAGAACATTGTTGGAGTATGCTACGTTGACTCCCATAATCATGGCCATCTCTGCATGCACAAAAATACGATGAAGCTACTAACCCTAGCTACATATATATATTCAAATAGTCGTTCAGTGTCATACGTTTGATTAAAGTTGACTTTTGGTGTTATAGATTCTTTTTTGTAGACTTTTGGTGCATCTGTTAGTCAACCATCAAGTTTTTTACTAACAGATGCAACAAAAGTCTAGAAAATTCAAATGTATAACACCAAAAGTCTTAAAAAAATAAGATATAACATCAAAAGTCAACTTTGGTCAAACATATGACATCAAAATACGCTTTAATCAAAATATGTATAGTAAAAAGAAGCATAAATGATGAAGAGAATTTACCATATATATGCAAATGCGTGAAGAGAAAGTCACCAAGAAGAAACCTGTAAACAAATGCAGATTTCGAATTCTCGATGACTCGATCTTCCTCTACGCGTATGGTGGTCTCAGGAAAACTTTATGCATTTGTATTCGGATTCCACCAACCTAGAAGAAGAAGATGATGAAGATGAACACTCTAATTAATTAGTCAAAAACAAGAAAAGCAACAGAAAACAAATTAAGAACAAATATAGATGCAGTTACTTTTCAAAGGAGGAGGACAAGAATTGAAAGTCAATGGGGATTTGACTCTGAGATGTGGAGTTGATCAATGGCATTTTTAAGGTTTTATAAATGGAAATTAAAAGGGATATATGAGAAGAATGGATTGGAATTGAGTTGAGTTTTGGGGAAGGTGGGTTGGTTTGAGTTGTTATTGTCTCTTTTAAGGGAAAATCTGTTTGTGAGGTCTGAAATTGTCTCTCCTCTTATTATTTCCATTGATAAATATAGTTACATCCTCGATCACATAAACCCTAAAGGAGATGGCTACTGACTAATAATTTATATTGGATTTTGTATCAGATTTAATAAATTGGTACTTTTTTTTATATTAATTATATGTAATTGCTTCCGCAAATTCGGGTTGAGAGCGTTAATGTTAAAACCCTCGTTAATGTGGCGTTTACATTGGGATTCGATCCCGGGCCGCCCATGTAAACGTAACTCGATTTATCAATTGGTCCAACCAACTTTGAATTAATAAATTGGTACTTGAGATTTTTTTTTATATATATTAATTTTTTTTCTATAAAAAGAAAGAGTGTAATAATTAAGCCAAGTACCAATATGCATTCTATTGCCACGAGGGTATTTTGGTTGGTCATATGTTGATTGAACATTGGATTGGTGGTCGGTCAAGTCCTACTAGGTGAAGGAGTCAAAGGTGGAAGCTTGGAAAATAAAGGTGCAACTAGGGATGGCAACGGGGCGGGTCGGGGCGGGTTTTTGCAGCCCCGGACCCGCCCCGCGGGTCGGCCTGGCTGACCCGGCCCCGGCCAAATGGGCCTTTCGGGTCGGGTCGGGTCAGCAATCCCGCGGGTCGACCCGCGGGGCCCCGACCCGCCCCGTCATATGAACAATTTTTTTTTTTTTTTTTTTAAACTTTTCAATATTAAATACAATTTTTTTTGTCAAAATATTACATTATATATAAATTCAAAACATAAATCTAACATCAATCAAATATAAACAACAAACACATCAAATTCATTACAAATACAAATTCAAATCCAAACAAAAAATTAACAAATCCTAATAATCTAAATATAAATCTATTTGTAATTTGGTCCATGTTATTTATATTGTTACTATATTAACCATATTTTTTTTATTAAATGTTAGATCATATTAACATAAAAAAAAAATAAAAAAAAAATATTATATATATATGGATTTTCGGGGCGGGTCTACGGGGCCCCGGGTATCTAGACCCGGACCCGCCCCGACCCGAGCCCGACCCGCCCCGGACCCGACCCGTGACCCGCGGGTCGGCGGGTCGGCGGGTCAAAACCGGGTCGGGGCCCCGCGGGTCAGCGGGGCCCCGAGACCCGTTGCCATCCCTAGGTGCAACAAACGAAAGGTGGACTGAGTCAACCTATGTAAGTAAAATTATATCGGACATTACTTTTTAATCCTCGAATAACAAACTCAACTTAGGTTATTTTGTGATCAAGTAAAAAAAAACCTTTGGGTATTTTGTAAAAGATAAATATAGCTTTTAATTCCAAGCAAACTCTCAAGTCTCAACCGATTTACAAAATACAAACTCAGTGTTTTTACTTTTACCGTTTAAACATGACATAAATTTTCATAATACTGAAACAAGAAATTCAATACACAATTTGCTATTTCATTCCCATTTCACTACAGTACACTCTTCCTACCAATACATCTTTTCACCCTGAAATACTTTTCGTCCACCCATTAACTACATCACCTTACTATTTTCATTACCTAGTTGGATTAGCTCTTCTCACAACTTATTAATCTGTCGGACAACCACATCACCACACCCTTTAGTACTTTTTAGTACAAGCTTCGGATTTCCCGGAGTCTAAAAACCTTGTAAACCGCTTCTCCATGAGTAATTAGGGTTCCTTTCGACATTTCCAACAAACGTTAATTCCTTTGGGATGTTCCTCTAACCGAGATGTATTAGTACACTGACCATTAGTCTTGTTTACCAACAAAAGAATCTTACCTGCCCCGCCTCTTTACTGTGGTTACAAGTTAGACCTTGTGTTGATAGTTTTTCTCACTTCTCATATCTCTACCGCTCTTACAGCTTTTGTTCTTTGTGGACCGATCTCCAATTTGGCACGTGTATGCAGGACTGACAAGTTTTTCTTGATTTGGTCAAACTGTTTTCGTTGGAATCGCAAATAATTAGTCAAAATACTGCAATTTCTTTATGATCTCTACATATACTATGTACCCTATGATCATCTGCACGATCGTTCTTATGCTTACTTTGGTTGTTTTGTTTCTTTGTTGTTTATTCCTTAGCTACTCTGGATGGAGCTGTTAAACATATGTTACTTAGTTTCCATTTCTCCCTGTTATCCTTTTAGAGGTACTTGGCTTCATCCTTCTATCTCGTATAGGCTTAGGCCTACTTCCTCTGTAGTTTGTATTTTGCATGTTTGTAGTTTATTATTATAAGTCTTTGTAGTTCGATGTTTATTAATGGAATACTTTATAAAACAAATAGTATTTTCCGTTTCCCCTTTTATATAAAAATAATAAATATATGGTAAATAACTAAATTAATATCCGAACATTGGTTGTTTTAAAATTCTATATCCGAATTTAATTTAATTTTTTTTTTCAAATTTACTATCTCAAACTTTCAATTTTAGACTAAAATATGATGTAAGAGTATAAGAGTACAATAAGAATAGTTCTAAATTGCAATTATTAGAAAATAACAAATAATTTTCGTATAGAATTTTTCATTCCATGCACGCACGCATCTGTGCATTTTTTTTTTCTCCCTTCATTATCATTTCTTCGCTTGGCCAATTTTTTTTTTTTTATCATTTCTTCGGAATGGCAGGCTGGCAGCCCAGCGTTACAAAGAATGCCATCTCAAAGATAAGGTCGTACTACATAGAAAAGAATAATGAAATTATTAACGTGATAAGGAAGAATATGGATAAAAAACATGGAATGGAAGGAACAACCTTTGAAAATTGAAACATAGACAACCAACAAATATTGAAATTGAGATGCCCATGTATTTCCCAGCTACATTGAGAGAAAAAGTTCCTGATGCTTTTTTTGTACTTATCCAATAATATGTTGATTTAGAGAATAACAAAATATTAAAGGGTTAATTATCAAATTGCGGGTGAAGTTTGAATACTTAGATAAATTGTTAATTTGATTTTTTTTTTTACAATTTATTACTTTAGGTTTCATTTGTAAAAAAGTCGTTAGCTCATTAGATATTCCATCCAATCTGAACAGAATTACTTATGTAACTTGTACATAATTAAAAAATCGAGAAAATAAAATTATAAATATTTTCCGGTCACATAATCATTCATTTTTTGGTAGTTATAAAAAAATTCATTCATTTTCATCAATATAACTAAAATTTATCTCATCCTATCATAAAAAATATTCCAATAATCATATTTTTCATGATGATAATTCTGTCGTTTTAGTTGGTCTTTATTTAATCACGGGACTAATTTCTTTTAAATTAGGCTGAGTATCCGACAGAACTAGTTATTTGTTAACTTAAGTGGACAAATTGTTAATAAAAAAAAATCAAATAAAAGCTTCAGCAAGCATATATCTCAAAGCTAAAATTCGTCAAGCCGCCTAGATATTTTTCCATTCCCGTCCCTATCTACTGATCAGATGGATCCTCCGACTAATTCATTCAAAGAACTTCTCCCCTATAAGTCAAGTCACCGGCCATCCAATTACAAAAATACCTAAATTTTCCAAATTATTTCCGACCAAACACTTCAAGTTTTATTTATTATTATTATTATTGTATCAAAATTCATTCTCTCACGTTCAACTTTATAATAGTCAAACCTTAATACTATGGGAGATTCTTGAAAATTAATCAACTAGCTTGTTATGAGTGTGTTACCTAATTAAGCAACCACTAATTACGCTAATACGATTATGTGTTGTGTATCTCCAGAGTAAACCCATCCATCATTTGCGCTGGAGATGGGCTAAAATTTTATTTCCTAACATAACTTACATTAAAAAAGAATCACACACACAATATAATGTAACGTTTCAGCCGTTTATCGTTTAACTAGAGGTTGAACTAATTGAACAAATTTGTGTCTCTCTTTTCTTCTATAAAATAAATAATAATATATCCATGAAGATTTAATAATTAATTATATGTAATAATTAATTATTGGCAAAAAAAAAACGTGATAATGGTGATGGCAGAATATGGCATGCGTTAAACCTTATCTTGGCCGTCTCACTCTCTGTGGGACATGATCGGCGAGATTCGATAAGTGTTTAGAATTTACGACGAATTCCCGGCGTTAAACTATTATATATATATAAATTCGATATATTATATAGCTACACATACATATGTATTAAGACTTATTCCAGTTTTTAGGAGTGATTCTTGGAGTGTATAAATTTCTGAGGTTGCTCGCTGATTGCTCACGGTTCAGTAAAGGATTTGCACATCTTATATACATATACATGCTCTATTATTCCATTTTGTCTATTTTTATTTATGTTATTTATATGTATATAATTAAAATTAACTATAATATATATATTTGGTTGTGGATAAGACTTGTAGACACCAAAAGTCACCTAATTTTGTTTTTAATCAAATTCCCATGCAACGTCGTAGATGCTCTAAGTTGAGCAAGCTTCTAGATCTGCTTAGATTAAATAGATTGATTGATGATTTATCTTTTAAGAAATTGAGTCGGCGAAAGAATAATATAATAGCACAGATTAATGCAATTTATGTTGCACAAAAATTTCACGTTTTACAAAGAATTGAATAATTAACTAAATCTTCACTTTGGACCAAGTGATACAATTTGAATTATAACCACCTCAAACTTCAAAATCTCACATGACTTCCGGCCCAACTCCGGCCACCGTTCTCCCCGGTGCTCAGCATTTCACCCAGGAAGGTCTTTGCAGCATCCAAACTTGGGAAGTAGGTCGGCTCCAGGAACACCTGGCTCAGCGACTCCCGCGCTTCCAGGCTCCCCATCACCGCCACCACCACTTGCTTATACGAGTAGAAGAATCTCTTCACCTCCGCCTCTAATCCCTGCAGCGATTGTAGCAGATGAATCTTCTCGTACTCTTTCTTCTCTCCGTACAGCTTCATCGCCGCCTCCTGCAGTCCAGTCCCGCCGTTGGGATCCACCTCCACTCCCAATATGTACGGCACCTTGTGTTTCAGATCTCTGCAACCTCTCGTCAGATCTACTAATCCTCTCGATCTGAAGCAGAACGCCGCCGTCTCGCTCTTCACCACCAGCTGAGCCTTCATCAATCTCAGGAAATCCTCTGGATCCATCAGCAGGTGAAGCTCCTCGATCTGTTCCAGAACCTTCCATATCTTTTCGAGCAAGTAACAGTCGCTCGCTGCCTTCGAGAAGCTTCTGCTCTCGATTCTTTCCACTGCTCGTTTCAGCAGCTCGTTCGATGCGTAAATCCACGACTCCAGAATCTGGTTCGCTGTATAGAGATTCAAGTTCTCCGCGTTCTCGATCTTATCGTACGGACTCTTCATCTTCTTCAGAGCGTGAAGTTCCGTCGGCTTGCAGAGGAGATCGTAATCGAGGCTCGGCTTGGCGGCCATGTTGGGCTCGCCGATACCCAGAGTGTACGGACACCGCCTCATCTGGCACTCGACGGTGTATAAGATCTTCTGCGCAACGTCCTCAGATTTCTGCCACGCTGCCAGCCGAGGCAGTAGGCTCTCCTCGCTCGTGTGACTCACCACGGTGGCGGCTTCGCCCGGAAGCTTCCATACTTCCATCGAGCTGCCGTTACGGACGAACGAGCAGGCTTCTCCGTCAGCCGCCCTTATGTCGGAGACCGGAGCCGCGGTACTGCTCCTTGCTTCAGGCTCGTCCTCCCCGGCGATTATTGATATGATCTCAATCTGAGAAGCGGCGAGGGACTCTAACCGCCGCCTCCACTCGCGCTGGTTCGTATACGGCCTGGAATCGGACAAGACGGTGGAGATGAACCTGAACGTGATCTCAAGCGCTTGCAGAGCTGGCCGTAGTATCGGCTCGGCCTTCCACTCCGGGAACTCCCTAGCCGCCCAGAGCTTCCTCAGCTCCGGGAGACGCAAGTACTGCTCGTAAGCGGAACAGGCGGTTTCCGAGGCTTCTGGAATATCCGCAGCACCTCGGCATGCCGCCGGGATGATGAGCCGGAGCTTCTGTGAAAGTTTGGGGGACTTTCCGGGAGAGACGAGATCGGATTTACACCGGAGATCGACCATTTTTGGCGGGGAGAGGTTTGTTTGTAGAGATTTAGTTGTTTGGCAACTGAATATTGATATGGATAAGGAGAGGGTATAAATGAAGGGGGGTTTATATAGAGAAGAAGGGGGAAATGAATATGAACAGACAAGGGGGAGGTAATGCGCGTGGAAAGAAAAAGAAGAACGTAGAGAAGAAGAAGGAATTTATGAGTCGCGTGGCGGTTGAATTTAATTTTATTATTATTTGCGTGTTCAATTCAATTCAATTCAACTTTCTAAAATTAATTTGAATTCTTTCAGCTAACGGCACATGGAAGCTTATCCATTTCCACCCACAACACAAACGTCAAATACAGGAGAGGAGGAGAGCATACCAAATACCAATATCAATAATAATATTAAAAATACTGTTAAATTATACTGGTCTTTATCATATTTGCTTTTTGCGTGACAAGTTTTTTATTTGCATAATGCATCCCTAACTTTCTATCCGACGGTTAGTTAAATTGTGAATTCTCATCCCTTTGGATAACTTTCGACAAGAGCTCTTCAAACCGGCCGGTTAAGCCTCTTATTTATGGACCATGCCCACATATTTTTCTCATATATTTGTGAACATTTACACCAATATATGTTCATTGACCATTGGTTTGATTAATGCAATAACATATTTGTTAATTAAATATATATTATACATGGCCAAAAAAAAAAATTAAATATATCTTATAATTCCGGCCATTTGTACACTGTATTTTTTTTTTTTGTTGCAAAATTATGCTTATTATATTTTCATTTTAAATTTTCTTTCAAAAAACTAAATCAAGATTTCGCTATTTTTTAGAATGCATGTTAAGAGTAAATCCTTAAACTTTCACTTATGAATTCGAATTTAAAAAAAAAAAAAAAATTAGTTAAGACACACATTTTATTTTTTTTAACAATTTTGTGCTCGTCAAATCCTATCCTAAAAGAATGAAAGAAGATTAGTTATAGTCAATTTTGAAAATTATCATTATTAATCGTGGAGCTCGCCCCTACTTCTATTCTTATATTATGCATCATGTGACAGTCCCATATTGATTAACGAAACTTATTGTATATTTGAATTTGGTACAAATAACACCATTGTGAAACATATTGTTAAAATAAATAATACAAACGAAGAAAATGATAATATAGTCAAACATCTAAAAAAATCATATATTGATCATATATTCGAAATATAGAACTACAAACACGCAACATCGGCGATGATAGTTGTATCAGTAGCTAGAAATTAGTATTCTACGTGGATACCTTATTTAAAATGGATACCCCAATTATTAAATGGATACCTTATTTAAAATTTCGAGCCTAACTAAGATCTGGCATAAAGCAAAGGTTTGAGTTTGAGTGGCTTGGAGGTTGAGCCGGATTTAAATTTTCCAAGACATACCAGCTTTATCTAAATCATAACCTAATTCCTAAGTACTAATCAGTTTTTTTTTTTTTTTTTTTTGTCTTATCTTGAAGATTGCGATAGGATAGGATGATCAACGATGACTATTTAGGCAATATATATATATATATACTTTATTATTATTGTTGTCTGCTGTCGGTAATTCAATTAGATGATTTTAAATTTCAAAGAAATGAGTCCACTTGATGTTTTAATTTGCCACTAAGCAAGAAGATGCATGGCGAGTTCGGTGAAGAAGAAGAAAAAAAGAACACGGCAAGACAAGTGACCAAACTTGCGTTTGTCGCCGATTAGCTAGCTAGGTATATGACTAGTCTTTTAATCCAACACAATAATAACTAATTTAATGGATAGGATTGGATATACATTGTGATGACCCTTAATTAATAATGCTCGGCAGCAGCTAGCCCAACTTCCGTTTTAAGTATGTTTTGTTTTGTCTATGTTTCTTCTATACACTAGTCTAAAATGGCAACTTCTTAGATTCCAACACCATTTCTTAGATTCCATCTCCAACCCTTCATTTTATATTATATATATAAGAGAAAATTTGATGAATGGTAAGGGTTGAAATTCTTTCAACTATATCAGATATTACATTTTCATAAGTAGGTAATTTCATCAATTGTTCTTTAATTTCAGAAATCTGAAATTTGTGAAGTATATATTGCTTAGTTTTATGACTATTAGATGATCATAAACCTTAGACGACTCTGTTAAAAAGTCATGTCAGTTATCATCTTACTTCCATTGGTCAGATTTACGCACAATCAGTGGATAAAATTGTTTAGGAATTGGATTTTCCACCATCATTCGGAAAATTTTAATATTAAAAACGACATGCGATGGAAGACAATGTCATTTAGAACTTCACAAGTAAATGAGGACTCTATTCTTGGCAAGTATATGAAGAGTTGCAATCACTTGAACCGAGAGGAGGCGGTGCTTTTATTGACTCGGGGGAAGTGATAGATATATGCCCATATAACGAAAGTGAGATGGAGTCCAAGATAACTAAGAAGTTCGTCCCAAAGGGGAGGAGTGTGGAGGCCCTAGTTAGCATAAACATAAGGCGAATGGGAGTCTGACAAGAGGTTGTCAGAAATACAGTAGGAGACGATACTTGATAAAGGCGATAGTAAAGTCAAAACACATCTAGTTGACACTCACCACAGAGTAAGAATGCGCGACAACAAAGACGGCGACTCTAGGCACACCTCGATTGTATTGTATTGGAAGACAAAGAACAAGTAACCCTATGACTTCCGACCAGACTTCAATTTGAACATAATCTACAAACTCGTACTTACATACTCTCTATAGGGAAGTAAATTACTAGACCGTAACCCCATCTATACCTTTGAGCAAATGTTGGAGATATACAACCTAGAAGTCCTACTGAGACCCACCAGTCGCCGGAATCCAACACTGCCCAAATGCCAGCGTGGCATGGGCATACAACAGCAAGGCTGCCATCACTTACGTTTTTATGGGCCGGCCAACTAGAATGACCTAAAGCATGTGATTCCGACACGTGTGAGGGCCAATCACGTGCCTTCTCCAATTCAATCCTAAACCCCACTCACCATCGTCGGTGCCTGACAGACCCTTGCGGTCACGCCACGTGGAGAGATGTAGTTGGGGTTGGAGCATGGCAGCATCAGTTGGATCTGATTTTACATTACACTACACGTATCATGGTACGCATGGGCCGTTGTCCCCATCAAATGACAATATCATTTTCTAATTAAAATTAATTAATTTTGGATAAAATCGAGGAGCAGATATTGGTTGGGTTTTTGTTGACTTTGAAGCTAAGGAGTCAAATCAAATGTGGGCTAAAGGAGATGTTTCCTTCCTGGCAAGCGCGAAGCATGTTCTGTGCCGGATTATGGGGCAAAAATAAAACTATTAATGCTTTTCCATATCATCATATTCACATTATATAATATCTAAGTCTAACCCACTATTCTCTCTCTATTTCTGACTGCTCACAAAACGTATGTGTTAATTTTGAGTCCATCTTAACATATGTCGTGAAAACTAGTAATAAGGGTGTGTTTGCATATATTTAATGTGAAATTATTTGAAATGTGATATTATTATTTCAAGTATGTGTGAGATTACTTAAAATATAACATTAGATTGCAGTTTTTGGTTGTGATGTAATATGAACTCTAATGTTTAGTATGTTTTGTAATATGCAATATAATGTGAGACTTTCTTATTATTATTATTATATGAGAGCATATATATCTTAATCTTAATATAATAAGATTTAAACGAATATTTATTATGAGAACGACTAACTTACTTCTTAAACTCTATATTTTGTATTTAATACGTATATAGTCTATTCATGTACTATAAAAATTAAATATTAAAACTAAATTTACTAACTTCTAAAATATTAAAAAAAATTACATCTCATTATATCCATCCAAATACCCCTAATAGATCAATTTATCCTCTATTTTTCTTTTTTTAAAATATTTCTGAAATAGCTATATAAACTTTGTTGATTTACAAATTGCATTTGCTTTTATAAGTTTTCTATCTCAATCGTAGATCATATTCTTACCTCAACGATAATATGGTTAAATTGAAGAGAAATGTGCATATATCTGCCACGTGAAGTCTTATTCACAATTAATGTGATTAAATTGAAATTTGATGCGTCAAAATGTATTTAATTGAATGCTCAATTAAGCAATAATTAACAAATTAGTATAGGGTTTATATTCACAAAAATAAATGGGTGTGTTAAAAACCTATAAACTATATGAAGTTTCACTCGGATAGAAATTTGGTGTCTTAAGCTTTAAATGTTAAAATAAAGTGTGAAAAATTTCAATTTTGTTGAAAATAAGTTTTCATTCAATTCTGCAGTTAAATTTGACAGAATCAGGTGAAATGAAATTTTTTTCCTTTTAATATATATATATATTATGCAAACCACTGTTGTCAAAACCGAACTGAGAACCGTTCCGGTCAGGTGCCGATTTCCGGTTCAGATGATTCAAACCGGTTCTAATTTTTTATGAACCAGCCGACTTTTTGGTCCGTCGATTCGACGTCTTCCTCTGCACATATTTTTTTTAAAATAAATAAAAAATAAATTAAATTCATTATGTGTTTCTCTCTCGATAATACAGAGAAATATAAGGATTCCTTTGCACAACGACGAAAATTCTCCAAATCTCTGTCCAAATTCTCCCGACTCCTAATAATCAATCTTCAGCTACCCAGATCGGAGAGCATGGATTCAATCCACGTCAATTGGGGAACGCTCTAATGACCGATTTCGACAGGTCGCGGAGAACGAGGGAGGTGAGGAAAGGTGAAGCGGGGGTGGCTCGCCGTCAGTCTTGTCGCCAGCCTCACCGGTGCAGAGCTCCGGTATCCTACGTTCCACATATATGGCTTCTGTCTTTCTGACGATATATATGGAGCTTGATTTCACTTTCTTACTTCAAGGAGTTGGGGGTGGTCGGACTAGGTTCATATGTGGGTATTTTTGCCATTTCTTTTTTTTTTAATATTAGGTCATGTGACAAGCACGTGACCCAATTAGTTATTGAAGATTTCATTGAATAAATGTCCAAATTATTAATCTAATTAACTGCGAAAAAGATAAATACATGCTCATTTAAAAAAAAAACAAATAAACAAAGTCCAAATTTATAGTAAATTTCTAATGAAAACCCATGTAGAGAACTAAGTTTGATCCCTCACTCACTCATCATATCTAATTTCCTGCTTCAATTTACCGATACACACATGTTTCGGCATTGGTTTCCCAATATCTAACTCAACACATAGCTGTACATCTTGTCCCCTTTCACTGTCTATTCGAATCACATATCGTCCTATGGAGTTACCAATCCTTTTTAGCATCTTCATGTTGTAATACTCAATTGGCAACTCCGGCAGGCAAAACCAAACCGCCACCGTAGACGTGATGATGGCCTTGGACGGCTTGAAATTTGGTTGCCACGTTTTAATTGAGAGGACTTGGCCATTGATAAACCAAGGACCGAATTTGAAAACATGGGCAAGATCATGAGACGTATGGAAAGTAATCATAACGAAACGGTACCCGAGATCGACGCATTCTATTTGGTTCCAGATTTGGTGCAAGTCCGTGGTTGTTGATTGGCCAGGGAGTTTGACGATTATGGAGGATGATGAAAGTTGCCTCCTGATTTCGATTTTTTCTTCTCTAGTAAGAACAACTTTGGGGCAATCATAAGCAACACATAAATTCACCTTTTTTATAAAAAAAAAAAAAATTCGATTTTATATTTTATAGACAACGAACAATATTTGTTTCCAACTAATATTGGACTAAGGAAATTTACTAAACCAAAACTTTGAACCCTTCTTCCGACTTGGTTCCAACCCAACCGACTAGGGCCCCATTGAACCTAATTAAAGATTCTTGCGTCTGGGCTTTATATGGCCAGCTTGCCTAAGACCCACCGTGACAGTAGCAACTTGGGTACCTCACGAGGATCCGTACTTTCCAACTTTCAAGGATAGACATAACATAGTATGTTTCAAGCGGAACAGATGATCATCTGAACAAGAATCATAATGAACTATGGAATACGATAGTTTTCGGCCAAAGTCCTTTTTAGAGAGTTAAAATTTTCAGTTTTTGTTAGTTTTGTTTGTTAATTTCACAATTAGCTAGAGTTAGGATTTTAGTTTTCTCTATATAAAGGTTTAGCAGTTTTAGTATTCAATTTTTGAAATAATTAATGAAAAATCGAGACTTTTCTCAATCTTGCATCAATTCCTCTATATTTTCTGAATCAACGAGATCTTACGTCATCTATCTATCAAATTATCAGCATTCCCCTAAAATCAACGAGTCTTTACTTTCTATCCACTGTCACCCTGCATTATATTCTTTAAGGATAGACAAACATAGTATGTACTGCACCTCAAATAAATAGCTCAAATAAATATCCGTACTCCTCACCACATATATGAGTAATTTGTTTGGAGAAGACCTTAGCAACGCTCATCAAAAGAAAATTCATCTTTTTAAAGTCTCATCCTATAACGCTGTTTTAGCACCAAAAAAAAAAAAAAAAACTACTTTTTAAACCCCAACTATTTGTAATAATTTTTTTTTTCCCAATCTATTTTTAATGATTTAGTACGTCAACTATTAGACACACGGCTCGATTCACATTAGCCTAAATCCAGCTCGTGCCAGACCTACTCTGGAAGACTGTCTAGCACTGCTAAGGCTGAATCATAAGAAAAACTTTGACTCAACCAATTGAACCACGACCAATATAAAATTTTAATCAACCGAATCGAGCCATAAGACTCACCCATAACCTTGTTCATCTTAGACACAATCTCCTAAAGCAAGTGATCAGATAATATATTATAGGAAGTTAATACAAATCACCTACCACTCCTGCTTTTTTTTATTAGCCTCACTTTTAAAAACTTAAACGCAAATTTTCTAAATGTGAATAATTTTATATTTTTTTTTAAACCCTATTAAATTGGTAAATTCTAAAATAAAAAATATTAAATCTAAAAACAGGTATCAAATACTTATGAGATCTGAATCTTACAAATAGATAAAAGAGCATCATCACTGCTATGTTCGGAATTTAGCAATTTCCTCCTACAACTATGAAAGAGTGGCATTTGTTCTTCATAGACCGAAGATGACATCTGAGAAAAAAATTAGAAGTAACTACCATAATATAATTATTTCATTCCTACCCATCTTCTGTCGTTAACAAAAATGCAAGGTATACTCAACATGCCAAAATCAAGAAAAACAAAATCCATTGCTTGAAAAGAAAACCTAGTTCAACAAACAAAAGTATCCTCAACATGAAAAAACCAACAGAATCCTACTTGTGTGGACGATATATCAAACCAAACAAGAAACACCAACAGAATCCTACTTGTGTGGACGATATATCAAACCGAACAAGAAACAGCAACTTAATCAAACAGACTGAAGCCCATGTCATCATCAGACTCTTCCTTTGGCTCCTCCTTCTCTTCCACCTTAGCCGCAGCTGCAGCAGGAGCTGCACCACCACCAGCAGCCGGAGCAGCAGCAGCAAATACAGCAGCAAACTTGCTTGGATCGGCCAAGTACTCCTTCACTTTGTCAGCCAGAGGGAACGAATAGTCGGTCTCCACAGCAATAGCCAATATATTCTTGTAACCATTGATGAGCATGTGGGGTGCAGCAGCAAGAGTCGGGTATGACACTGCAAGGGCAAGGGAAGTGACCATGGAGACACCACTAGCAAACTTGGCAACCAAATCATCCTCAGTCATGTCAAGAACCTCTGGACTGAAGACAGTTCCACTGTCGTACACATTCTCAACAACGAGACCGTATGAGAATGGCCTGATCCCGAGCTTGGCAAGAAGGGCAGCCTCAGAGGAACCCACCTTCTCACCCTTCTTGATGAGCTCAACGGGGGTGATGATTTCAACAGTACCCTTGTTAATCTTTGTGGGGATGTTAAGAACCTATAGACCAAGAAATAATATATGGGTTTAAGTATTGGTCTATCCCTCTACATAATATGTATACAAACAACGGTTGATATTAGAAATAAAGATTAAATACCTGGAAGAAGGAAGTCTGGGATGGGTCGAGACCTGTGTTACCAGGTGGGACAACCACATCAATTGGAGCAACTAGACCCACACGAGCAGGGGCTCCAACCTAGGTGATTGAAAATGGAACCAAATTAAAATCCACAGGATATTCAATTAGACAGAAGAATTCGGGCATGAACAATACAACTGATTAAAAGTCTAAAATCTCATTCACATTGAAATAGGACTAAAATGAACTTTAGATGAGAATGTAGGTCGCAAACCAGGCCCTAAAATCAAGTTTCATTTCAGAGAGGGCAGACATGTTGACCCAAAAGTTGGTTCTATGTGCACACTACCATGCTTCCTTCATGAATCATATCCAGAGCATCGGCTTATTGTACACAAAACAAATTAAGCCAGGAAAAAAGTTGCCTTAGACAAATCAATAAAATTTTTACTAAATGCCTCAGCAAATTGAATACCATAGAACTCACCATAATAGTTTCATGCTAGAAAGTAGAAACAGCGTCAGCTTAGAATAAACAAGCTAGCTAATCATCAAATAATAGATATGAAAACATAATTGTTCCAATAAAATGCACTGCCCCATAATATTAATAAGTAAGCATGGTTGATAGTACATATATCTATACATATAAGCATATGGTTTGAATAAGCGATAACACTTCAAACAAAACAAAAGACAATGACGCAAAAAACTACCTAATCATATGTATCTGGATGTGGAAATGGAAATAGAAATGGGTCATGGGGATTGTACCTTATACTTTCCAACCTCTTCACTGACTTCCTTCAAGTCACCCTTGGTGAAAATCAGCCCCACGTTGCCCTAAACAAGAAGAAAAACACTTAAGATAAATGACTCGAGTAATAAAGGGTAAAGCTCAGAACATCGTATAAAAAAGAACATAGCATATCCTGCCATACCTGAAGCAGAGGAAGGAGGTTGAGAAAGGCGGTGTTTCCGGTCTTCTCAGAGTGGATCCTGACAGACCTTTTCATCATGGTGTTCTTTCCCATGAGCACAACGGAGTCACCGCGGAGACCTCTCCTGATGCTCTGGAGCTGGTTGGAGCCAACATTGTCAGCCGCAACAACAAGGATCTGGCTGAACTCGTCAAGGAGACTGCACAGCTTCGAGTCGTAGATGACCTTCTTCTCAGCCTTTGAGATCTTCGGTGCCATTTCTGATCGGTTCTGAGCTAATTTATACTGAAGCTACAATTACAGTTGCAAAACCGAGGGCCAAGACTAAGCTCAAGCTTTATCAAGGCGGACAGCCAAGCTACGCCGTCACTTTAACCTCTGTATTGGTTTTGTGATTTGTGAAAAGAGAAAACCCTAGAAGTTTGTTTAGGAGGCTTGAAAGTTTACAACTTCTGGTCATGGTGTTTATATAGGAGGAAGACGAGGGTTTCAGTGTTGCCCTAGATCTGACGGACTAAACTTGCCTGCTCTAAGTTTATCCAACGGTCTGTTTATCTGATCTTACTACTGTCGACTGTTAGGCCTAGCTAAGTCTGATAATGGGCTTATATAGCACAGGCAAGAATTAATTTAGGCCCATTAAGCATTTTTCATCGCCGATCGCTTTCAACGGCAACGAACCACCGACTGTCTATGCACTATGCAGTAGTACAGAACTGTAATGTAATGAGATCGAATCAGCTCTGTGGACGTAAGAGTATAATCGTTCGCGACATCTACCGGAGCTCGGTATGGCGTCCAGCTACCGCGATCGGACGTCGGAGTTCCGTTCCCTGACTGAGACATTGAAGAAGATCGGAGTTGTCACGGTTGCTAGTTTTGCAGAAAATGCTCCGGCTACTACATCTATGCCAGCGCCATCCGCGGTCTCGTCCAGATCTGAATTCAACAAGAAGGCCTCGCGGATCGGACAAGGAATCTATGAAACCTCTCAGAAGATCGCGAGGCTCGCCCAATGTAAGGTTACTTCTTTGTGTATTCTAGCAACGCCTGCTGTTGGAAAAGGCAGATATAGATTATGACTAATGCAGAATTGGTTCTCTTTTCTTCTCGAGCTTGCTTTCTTTGTTTGGCGCTTCGACTGTATTTGAAACTCTTTTCTTTTCTCATTTCCCCCTTATCTGGTAGGGGGTTCATTCTTGCTGATCACTTGAGTGGAAGTAGACATTCCGTGATAAACAAGTTTCTGAAGCTGAGTTTTTTATTCACTTGGGAACTTATTAGGATACAAGCACTATTGTGTCTGAATCTTGTACGTATGATCTTCTTGTCTTGTAAAATGCTTTTATATTTCTCTAAAATCGCAAGTAAACGACTCCAAAGAGAACACCCTTAATGGTTTTGAGTTTACTTTCCGGACAGCTCAGTTCCGAGTGTTTAAGGCCATGTATTAGACATTAGCTACAGTTTGTGAATAGTGAATATGCCTCTAGTGTTTCAGAAGTCAGTTCATATGTAATATGGTAAGCTTGCATTTTTTTTTGGTAAAGTATGTCATTCAATAAATAGTTAAACAACAAGAGTACAGCAACGAACTACAGAGTTACCATTTGTCTCTTGCATAATTTTCCTACTCCCTATAGTTGTGCTTTGATATCTGCAAAAGAATTTGCTTTTTTCCTATTTCCCGCCTTATAATTTTTTTTCTGAAGATGGTTCTAAGTCTTGTGAGTACTGTCAGGGTACTCATCAGATCTTCTTGTAGTGTAGGCAATATGCATACACAGAGCTAATTCTAGGTTATTGTTGATGCAGTGGCTAAGAGATCATCCATGTTTGATGATCCAACAATTGAAATACAAGAATTGACTGCCCTAATAAAGGATGACATTACTGCTCTAAACATGGCCCTTCAGGATTTACAAAGCATTCAAAACCTGGAAATGGCTGACGGAAATTACTCTGAAGACAAAGCTATACATTCAACTACTGTTTGTGATGACCTAAAGAACAAGCTCATGGGCACTACAAAACGGCTTCAGGATGTTTTGAAAACCAGAACACAGGTAGCTGGGTTAGGTCAGAGTATTAGCAATATCCTTCTGTTTCTTGGATTACTCAATTCCTTGTAGAGACATGGAAAATAGCAAAGAAGAATGTGTTGTTGCCTTTTGGTGGTCTGATGAAATACTTTGAAATGTAGAATATCAAAGCCCACGAGAGCAGAAAACAAATTTTTTCCACGAATCCATCAAGGGACAAACCTCTAGGGAAGCAGGCAAATTATGTGGAGCCACCTCCTTGGTCGAGTTCATCTAATCCATCTGAGGATCCTTCAGGGTAATGGTTTCTGCTGGTGATTTACATGGTCTTCTCATAGAAACATGCTGCACCACATACCTCATGGTGCATCATTTCGTCCTTTTAAAACTCTAGTATGTGGATTCTTTATATGGAGCTGCTAGTTTAGATTGCTTGGTAAAGGTCATTAAAACCACCAAAAAAATTGTCAGTACTATCTGTTTCTCTATCTGATTACATAGCTGAATGAATGAACTTTTTTGCTGATCAGATTTCCATCAACTGGAGTTCAAGCTGGCAACCAATTGAGGTGTGTTTTTCAGTTCACTAGTCTTAGCAGGGTTCAATTTATTATTTTCCTCTTATTAGTTGTAATGATGTTTTTTAATGGCAAAATGATGTAGGTTAATTCATAGTCTTGACAAGATGCCTTTACTTTCTATTACATGTTTTCTCTTCTACTTCTAGTTTACTTCTACATATTCATCACTAATTATTAGAATAAAAAGCATGTCAGGTTTCTGTACAAAGGGCACTAATTTTCTCTAAGGTTTAAATTTGATTGTATAATTCCACTGTTACACAAAATTAATCATACCATATGCACTGTGACTTAGGAGTCTGAGGGGTTTACTCTAACTTCATAGAGATGACTTTGTCAACAAACTTTGTAATTTGGTATAAATGATTTCATTTGATAGCCGCCGTGTACTTGATATGCCTTGCGGATTTGTTAAACTGTTTGGCTAAATCATCTTCTCGCTATACATATGAAGCTAAGTCTCGCTCTTCAATCCAGAATATTAACTTGTTATGTATAACTTAAATTTGCTGAACATTATTGCTCAACTGTTCTCCTTTACTTGTGCTTTGACAAATGTCAGTTTATTCAATCAAGCTTGACTAACTTTTTTTTTATACTTTAGCTAGCAATAAACTATTATTGCATGATACATCGCTTGTGCCACTCCTTTGGTGTAAAAGGTGTACAATTAATTTTACAGCATCTTTTTTATGAATTAGGCGGCGAACGGCAGTTGATGGAGCTCCATCCCAGCCTATGGAAGTATCGATGTTACAGCAAGTAGTTCCACGACAAGAAAGCTACACAGAAAGCCGTGCTTCAGCTCTTCATAATGTGGAATCAACGATATCAGAACTCGGTGGTATATTTACACATTTGGCTTCAATGGTTGCTCAGCAAGGAGAAATAGCCATCAGGTACTCACCACCTTTTGTTTTGGCGTAAAAATCCTATATTTCTTGACCGAATCGTAATGTTAAATTAATGGTGGTTGAGATGAGCAGGATTGATGACAATATGGAGGAATCGTTGGTGAATGTGGAAGGTGCTCGTAGTGCTCTTCTAAGGCATCTCAGCAGTATATCGTCAAACAGGTGGCTTATGATCAAGATTTTTGCTATACTCATTTTCTTCCTCATGATCTTTATCTTCTTTATAGCGTGAATTCATTCATACCTGTCTGTGTTAAATATTTTGTAGATTTGGTTGGTTAGTGTGTTTTGTACATATATATTAAACATAAAATGATTCCTTCCTGTCATAAAATTGCAATTGTGGGTATTTGATAGATGAGCATAGGATGGTGTTTTTGGACAGGAGTAAGATATAGAATATGGTATAATTACTATTTGCTTACTCATGTTTGTTGAAATGTTTTTATTGACCCTTATTGAAATAACACTTTATGACAAGTAAACATCTGGTGTTGCTTGGCCAAAGAAAACATGGTCCACATAACTACACTGGAGGTTTGGAGAAAGCAGCGATACCAGTAGAGGAATGAGAGTGTTCCCAGTTATGACCATCATACTGCCTAATCTCAATGTGAGACAGTGTTGGTGAATCGATGCAGCGATAAGTGACGGCAATACCATCTGGATTGGATCTAGGTGTATAGAAAGAGGTGATCCCACAGACTTTACAAAAGGTATGCTTTGCTGTGTGGGTGCCGAATGTGTATGTGGTGATGAACTGCTCCGAATCACCCAAGAGCGTAAACTTTTGACGAGGGACCACAAAGTGAACGTTACCACGCATGGAACAGTCCGTACAGTTGCAGTGCCAACCGACTAGGTTGCTCCGACTCGCCTCCACGCGCCACCTCACTCTCTTGCAGTGGCATCCTCCTTCATGCACTTCTTCTTCTACTCCTCTCTTAGCCTCCATCTATCTCTACAATCACCAAACCAAGCTTTAGTTAAATCATGATAATAAGTCAACTTTATAAGAATTCTTCATTTTATGTTTAGTAATCAATCAAAACAAAACAACTTTTTCTACTCTAGAATCATTTACAAACAACTTTTTTAACATTGAACATTCATTGAAAACAAAATCCATGCCCACATCACTGAAAACGAAATTAGTAATTACTTGGTTGAGTAGTATTAATTATACCACCAATTGGAACAACCAGGATCGTAGCTGAGATGTTCAACCCAATTAGATATTGACTGGTACTGCGCATATGTTGTTACAAACATATGGTAATTCTATTTGTACTACGAATAGGGTCAGAATATGATTGAGTCAAGATGCACCTACTTTGAGATAAGATCCAGTTGAGTAAAGCATGCAGCAGCAATGAGTTTGGATATATATAGTGGGTGGCTGGCTCTACAAAGATAGTGATTGAGTAGCGCTTAATTAATTACCTCAAATACGGCGACAAGAGAAGCTAGAGAAAACAACTACAAGTGGTGGATCCGGATGGACGAAGAAGATGAGCAGAATAACGAAGACCTAGCTAGCTAGAGAGCTGTGTCACTCAAATCTTGACCAGCTGATAGATGAATGAATGAGCAAGTACTGGAGCAGCTGCTGCCATTCACATCACCCACCCACTCCACTCCACGTGATCAGATTAGACGACTTTCAGCACTTCAGATCAGAGGGATTTACCAAACTTTGGACGGAGATACCTATGTATACCAAATTATTCGAAAATAAGATATGACGGTCATCTCATATATTTCAAATACTAAAATATAAATTAATTAAAAAATTAATAAAATGTCCACCGGGACTCTTTGCGAGAGCAGCGATGAAAGTCTGCCTAAAATGTCCACCGGGACTCTTTGCGAGAGCAGCGATGAAAGTCTGCCGCTCTTTCAAAAAGCGGCGGATCTGTTCGTTGAAAATAATGGTACTATGCTGCTCTTAGAAAAAGCGGCAGACCTTCACCT
Organism: Clarkia xantiana subsp. parviflora; assembly: GCA_036873135.1. NCBI lineage: Eukaryota > Viridiplantae > Streptophyta > Magnoliopsida > Myrtales > Onagraceae > Clarkia > Clarkia xantiana. The sequence goes on from JAPTYO010000004.1 coordinate 11,678,835, forward strand.
GTTTGATGAGCCTGCATAGTATTAGGTACTTGGTCAGGTAAAGGCTGACCAAGCCAATGATGCTTAGCTGGTCTTTTCGGATGATCAGCCACACTGGGACTGAGACACGGCCCGGACTCCGTCTTCCCTTCTGTTAAGCTTCTTCATTTTTCTTAATAAAGGATTCGCTACAAGGTCAGGCTCCCTTCCGGGGGAAACCGCATTTGCAGCAGGGGGCACGGCTTCGGCAGCAAGGAGGGCCCTCACAGCCAATCCAATTGCCAAGGCGATAGTTCCTGGGAAACCCACCTTCTTAATGCAAAGGCATTTCCGCCTCATTGTGGTAAGAACTAAGGAAGGGATTGACTTTCCTGTTTTAGACGGGTTTGTAGCTACTTCAATAGCCGTTTTAGATTCCTCAGTAATATCATCATGACTCTCAAAGTCATGCGCGGTTGCAATACCAAACCAAATACGACGAGTAGTGGGGTCCTGAGCTAATCAATAGAGAGTCATTCCTACTCGACTCTTAGATAGTTATGGGCGATCAATTAGAAAACTACATAAAACTTTTCAGCCAATTTCCCGGATTCACAAATTCTTTTTGAACCAGCCAAGAGTTGAATTCTAGCGATTAGATTCCCCATCCCTGGTTTAGACCCCCTGCATTACAGACGTATGATCATTACGCTTCAACGGGTTATTCTATTCCACCTCTTAGAAAGAAAAGGACCCTTTACATGTAAGACCTATTGCTCATGCAATTTGGGATCCTCATTTTGGTCAACCGGCTGTGGAAGCTGTTCCTTCGCTGAGCACAACAGAATGAGGAGGAATTTGTATATTCAAGATTTCGTTTGTGTTCAAAAAAGCGATTTCTTATGTGAATTCGGCGGGCCGTCCCCCCTTCCTACGAGTTCCCCCACATTCCCTTTTTTTTCCTAGTTATTAACTATTGACCTTAACTTGAAGGCTCCGCCATCATAAGGTGCTGCTAAATGGAAGGATCACACAATTCCATTTTTGTCTAAATTGCGGAGTAAATGGGCTTCTAGATGGTATTTCATTAGTGATCCTTTCGGGACTTATGCTATGGGAAATAAGATATACATTGCGGTTGCTCATGGAGAGACTTCCCAATTCTCTGGCAAATACAGCCCTTTTGATCATTTCTTCGCATGTACCCGCAGTAGCATTCAAGTAATGCCCTTTGATTTCACCAGTTTCAGCCTGTGCTTTATAAATTGCTTCGGCACAAAATAAGAGTCTCCTTTGAAAGATCTCCCAAAAGCTGTTGTGTTCCTCACATCACTCTTTGGAACGGCAAGTGAGGATTGCAAAGGGTGACGAACTGAAGACGACTTGTGTGACTCGTTATGGTTCTTTTGAATTTCGTCGCAGCTCTCTCAAAGAGCCCGACGGATATTAGTTTATGTTTTAGTATATGGAATATGTGAGACGGTCATTTGGATAACAGACTCCTTATACTATCAATAAGTTTCGTCCTCAATTTTTAAGGAGTGTTGTTAAGCCTATGAAATTTATTGTGAAATTTTTATAGAAAATTAAATGTTATGATACCATAAGTTATTTAATTAAAATTTCTAAAATTACTAATAAATATAAGGAAATACTTATTCCTTCACATATATAGTTTTTATCTAAAAACGGAGTCTTTTTATCATACTAGTACTATTTTTGTGGTACTTTTTTTTCTATTGTCATAAATGTGATTCCTATAGGAAAATTGTTATTAGTATTAATGTGATGCAAAATTGAGGTGTAATTCAAAAAATTTAACAATTTTAAACTATTACATATGATACAATTAAATTCTCCTCCTTGGAGTAAAGCGTGATAGAAACTCCCAAAAATATGTGTTACTATTAAACATAATAGTAATAAGGGTTAATTTTTTTTTTTTCAAATGTGACTTAATGATTACTTATGTTTTTGACGTGATTTTTTGGCTACCTACGTATAAAAAATATGATTAAATTGTTCAAAATTGTTTTGTTTAATTACTTACATTTGACCCAGCGTGATTAAATGGTTACAAAATGATAGCTTTGCCATCACAGTCAATTAGTTTAAATATTTTTCATCGTGCTTTTCATTAAATTCATTAACAACTTCATTAAAAGTTTCAATTTTTTTTTTTAAAAAAAAAAATCAAACTTTAACCCATAACTGCATATATGGCAAGCCTTCAATTCGAATCCATAACAGCATTTCTAAATTCAATTCGAACGCAAAACATCCACAAAATGCAATTCTAAGTTGCATTTGAACCTAGGTTCGAATTCGGGTATGATTATGATTTTTTTAGAAAAAAAAAATTGTGTGAAAACTTCGGGAATATGACGAATAACATGATGAATGTGGAGAACATAACGTAGAAAGAAATATGGAAGGGTATTTTAGTAATTTCATTTTAATTTAACTAATTAATCACATGTTGCAAACGTAATTAAATAAAAAAATATACATTTGAGCCAAATGGTCACATTAATAAACATAGGAACCAACCTATATATTAATTTTAGTAATAATTAAATCGAACATAATATCAAATTTTCTGAAATTAAAGATAGAAAGTGATCTACTATTTAGGAAAACAAATCAGCAGTAAATATACAAGGAATTAATGAGTGGAAAAAAAAGGAATTAATGGAAAATAATTATCAAAAGTAAGTAGCAACAAATCGCAAAAGTTAATTATGTGACATGAATAAGGTAACTAACTAGTAATAAATTAATCGCAAAAATTAATGAGAAATGAATAAGTTTAAAAAAAGTAATAATTAATTAGTTATAATAGTTATATATATAAAGTTAAAAATATATATATTTATATGAATTAGGTAATTTACAATACATGGTAAAAAAAATTAGTTCGAAATCGATAATCAATTAAGGAGGATTTCAATTCCCTTTTCAAATTATTAAATAACTTAATTTCAATGTTAAGTAATAATAAGAAAATAATAAAAGCATTATAACTATACTATATTTAAGCACTATAAATTTTGAAAAAATAAAATAGAATAAGAAATTATCTATTTTTTCTATTAAAATAATTAAAATTCTATAATTTTTTGCTTACCACATGTATTGATTATTTATAGATTAATGACTAAAAAAGTTAGATTTTTTTGTTTTCAATGCTATATTAGAATTTTTAAATTATTTTTAGTTCTTAAATCCAGTTCAACCAATGTTACTTTGTTTCAAAACTTTTATTATAACACATTTTTTTATCCGCGGTACAAGACAATTCTATTTATACCCTCTGCCTATTATATATATAATAATAATAATAATAATATATATTGAAGAATGTAACTATAGTTAATTTAATATTTAATAATGTGATCAGTGCACGCGTAATGCTAGTCCCTACAAAAATAGTAAAGTTTAGCGCATTAATATTGCACTAATGTAAAGGCCAATGAACCCACTCATTACTATCCATCAATGTATAATTAAAATACTTGTCGTTAATTATCCCCTAAATATATATTTTCATAATGACTACATTCCAAACCAAACGCATGTTCAGATTATGGAATCATCATTATTCTATTCTAATCTAACCTAGCTACCTCCATGTCAATGAAGATCATCAAATATATAATAAACTCCAGCCATCTCACAATCTATCTTCATTAATCCGAAGAACACATAATAGAATGGAAGCAATTAGAGGTAAGAGCTTCTTAATTTTTATGGTTGTAGCATTATCGCTAATGATGAGACAGACAAGAGCGGATTTCCCTACTTGTTACGGAACATGCTACGTAGGTTGTCTGATCGGAATCACTGATCCCCAACCCCAAGGAATCTTCGACGATATTCCGAAGAGATTCTGTCCTTGTGCTTGGAAGTGTTTGAAGCAGTGTCTTCCCCACGCGCCAACAGTCAATGCAGATGACGATGATAAGTCTGTGGATTACTACTGCACATTGGGATGTTCTATGTCAGCTTGTGAAAATGTTCAACATGGTATTTATATATATATATATTTCTTTCTCGAATCTGCATTTTTACATGATTGATTATACTGAGAACTGTGTTTATTTATTTATTTTTTTTTATGTTGCAGATAAAGAGAAGTTTGGAGGGTGTGTACATGACTGCTCCACCAACCGGTGCAAGAAATCTCGAGCATAATTAACATGGAAACCATGATTCTATAAATTATCATCTTTTAAGTTCTTTCAATATCAATTTGTTTCTAGATAATTTATATATAGACTCATGGTTATGTGGGAATCTTATAATAATACGAATAATAATCATATGTATTCTTCGGTTAATTTTTCTTTTACTACGTGTCGGCGCGCATCAATTGTATATGTTATATATTTGTTTGGTTTAAAACAAAAATTAGACGGTAGTCAATCTCTAAATATAGTAAAATATAACATGAAATTTTTATAATATATATTAAAAAAAAAAAAAAAAAAACTTAAAAGCGAACTTATACTGAGAAGTCATACCAAAATATTAACATATATATATATATGTACAACGGGAAATTGATCCAAAAGATAATTGTACAAAGAAGACAACTCTCGCACATCTGTAACAATAAATTAACATACCAAATCACCCATGACCCATCAATAAGTACCTTCTCCAAAATATGAATTTCAACTAATAACTAGTAGCCACTTAAATTAAGATCATGCTCTGAAAGATTGATTTATCTTCGATGTCAAGAATCAGATAGACCATTTCTACTGATTGGTCTGTGATCAGCAAACTTGAATTGGTACTTCAAGATTAATAGACAGTTCCTGTGGTTAACATATAAAAAACATCATATATTTTAAATTCTTGCAAGTACTGTCTGTTACATCTCTCTCGATGAAACATTAATTAAGTGGGTAAGTATTACGAAGACAATAGAATGTCTTTCTCGCAATGGAACATTCAAAAGAAATCACAAAAGAAATAAATATAAATGATTAAACCGGACTGTGGTAGCTAAAGTTATAAAGTCCATTAGCAGAACCATGTCACTTGTCATCCACGAAATATCGAAAAACATTAGCAAACATATGGAGGCAAGATTCACAAAAATTTGTAGCAGTATGCTAACATTTTGATATAAAAAGGGAGCTCCAATCATTGCAAGGACATAAACTAGACATAACAATACACAACCAAGTTGGTAGTGGTACTACCTAATTGGCACCTTAAGCTCATTGAAAATAAAAGGAACTAAAAGTGCAAACTACTTGAGAGTCGCGTGCCGTATTAACTCAGTGTCTGTCTGTCTGTCTGTCTGACAATACAGTTGCCAAAACGGCTAGAAACGGTTAGAAGTTTGGTCGTTATAATTAACGTCAACGTGCGACTCAGACTCGCGCACTTGAGTATATTGAAGAACTGAACTCACCATTTGTTGTATTTATATTTGAGTTTTATATCCGGGTCATTGGGTGAAAAATTCAAATTTGTAGAGAATGAGGTGAAGGTCCTGGAAACGGAGAACAAAAATTTACCCGTTGCATCCTAATATTTCAGTCAGAAGCGCGTGTCGTAATGGAAAACGGTTGACTCTCTTTTAAACTGAGGGTTAAATGCAAAATAGCTAACGGGACTTTTAAAAAATGCAAATAGTTAAGCAAACTTTTTTATGGAGTAAAAGCAAGCTGAACTTTCTCGAAAGTAGTAATTAGATAACTCTGTTAATTTTTTAGTTAAAAATTAAATGAATTCCTCACGTGAAGAAAACGTAATCGATTGAAATTGGTGACAACATACTATGTGACCAAAAATACACTAACAACACGTTTATGAATAGGGAATAAAGAATAGGTAATATTAATATAATGTTTGGTTGACATGAGGAATAGAGAATGAGGATTCCAAATTCAATGTTTGGTTCATATATGTTATGGGTAAATAATTGGAATAAGTCAAACTGACAGTTATACCATTTTGCCATATATATTAATCAAATTAATAATATTAAACATGAAATAACCAAATCATAAATGAAATAATTGAGATATCATAGTGAGCAAGCGGCGGTGACCAGTGAATGACAGTGGTTGGCAGGTGATGTCGGGTTAGCGGTGGCAGCGGTGGCGGGCGGGCGGTTGGCGAGCAGCAGTCATCCGGTTGGCGAGCAGCGACGGGAAGCGGAGGTCGACAAGGCGTGCGTCGACGGCGGGCAGGCGGTTGGCGAGCAGCGGTCGCCTATTTTGGCAGGCAACGGCGACAGGCGGTGGTCGGCAAGGCGTCTAGCGACGACGGTGACGAGAGGACGGTTAGCGGGTGACAATGGGCGAGCGGTTGGTGGGCAGCGACGACAGGCGGTTGGCAAGTTGTTGGCGGACGAAGACGGACAAAAATATTTATTTTTTAAAAATGATTATTTAAAAAATAGAAATATTGTAAAGTAAAAATAATATATTAATTTATTATTTTAATTAAATTAAAATATAATATAATCACTTTTCATTAAATTTATTATATAATAAATTATATAATATATATAATACACAAATTAGATAAATGTTAAAATTGTATCTTTGTTTTGTTTTTTTTTTTTTTCGATTCCATCAAACTTTGAATACTTAATCATAGGGATTAGGCTAGGATTAGACATTCCATCAAAATTAGGAATGAAGAATCCTTATTCCACACAATAAATGAACCAAACATCACCATAGTAATTACTATTCCCTATTTCGATTCCAATTACATGAACCAAACGTGTCGTTATACTTCTTTTTTGCGTAATGCGTATTTATCTGCCGAAACACTTCAACATTTTCTCAAGATCGATATTTTCGCCAGAGGTGGATTCAGCTTATGAAATGCTCGAATAAGTAGTTATCCACGGTCATCGGCAATGAGAGTGTACAAGTGTTAAATTATGTTGGTTACCCATCATCACGTGCATTACAATAAAAGAGCCGTTTACCTACGAGTAATTTGCTGACCGACGCTTCGGTGGGGAATTTACTGACTGTTCCCCACCGGAATACGTCTGATTTGACCAAAAAACTGCTCCTGGCTTTTTTCCTGACTGATTTCTCCGACCGATCTGACCGGTGCGCAAGCGGTGGGTATAAAATGAAAAACACCCAATGGTACCTGATGCACCGTGCACAGTAGGAGAATCCCAGACGCTTCTCTGACTGATTTGACGAAGTCGAGCTGAAAATATATATTATTTTAATACGAAACGTATTCCCCAATAATTTGATGCCACAATATATCATTCGCTTTTCAACGTTTTTTTGTTGAGCTGTCTTGCAGACACGTCTCGCTCTTTTGTCAACATAGTACACGTAATTGAAGGTTAACTAATTTTGTTAATCAAAGTATCGACATAACCTAACTCTGAGCAACATGCTAAATCAGTTCTCCGTCGCTACCTCATTCACCTCCTTGCACATCGGCTTCTACACAGAGGTTTCAGAGAATCTTGTTCGTCGGCCATATGGGTATCCTGTTCACCCGTTCTGCACGTTCATTATAGATGACTGCAACAGTCAATAGGTAAGTTCCTCTTAAAGTTGTAATACACTTGTAGTTTGTGGGAACGAGTTCGAGGTTACACTGTCATGAATAAATGTCTACACATTCGATTGTAGGTACTTCGACGATCGAGAGAACAAAGATGATGTATATCTACTGTCCGCACACATTAGGTTTGGACATAAAATGGGTTAGTTCGAGTCGAATTGTATTTTAACCGAATTTAATTGGTTTAGAATCAATTCAATTACTAAATCAGTTATTCGATTCTTATATAGTATAGTTCGAGATTGAAAAAAAAAAAAAAGTAGTTAACTGAATATAATTTATTTTCAATTTGAAAAAATATTGATTGAGTTTCATAAATATTTAGTCTAGCTTGTGAAAAACTTAATTTTTTTAGGTCAATTTAAATATCTTTAGATAACTGTTATGTTTCAACACTAACACAATGGGTGACTAAAGCCGTGTAATTAGTGTTTGCCTAATGGTATTCTAAAGACTTTCATCGGATTAAAACTCAGTTGTTAAACATGCATATTCAGTACCACATGTGTGCAACTCCCTAGGACAGTTTTAGTACCGGTCAGATGGAATCGATAGGGCGGCAAGGCAGTCTCCCAGACATTTGCGGTCATCCATACATCGGTCTGGAAATTTAACTACGAATTAAATGTACATTTCCTCTTCCCTACGGATATTTCCCGTAAGCAAAGTTTCACGGCCGATTTAGCCTGTCAGAAACATTTATGACCGGGTTTCGGCTATCGATTCTCTCACAAGCCATAGTCGACAGAAAACAGACGTAACATGCCATTTTTATCAGCTTTCTGAATGATTTCAACTCTAGGTATACGCGACTTTTCTTGTAGTGGTGCTTCTTACATAGAACTCCATTAATTTTTAATAATAAAAAATAAAGAAGTTACCTAACTGGTACTTTGGAAAATTGTAGCTACCTATTTGTTAAAAAGAAAAAATTAGCGAGTTATTTATACTTTTAATGATAGTGAAATTTAAAAAGGAATAACAACTGTTATTTTTTTTAATCCAAAATAGGAAGGAAGGCCTCCATTAATTAAAATAAATCCAAATCTTGAGAAAATAAAATAATAACAACATTCCAAATCTTCAGATATGTACAGAGAATTCTCTCTCACCAAAAAATAATGTACCTTGTGTATTAATTAATTGAAAAGATAAGGAGAAGGACGCCTAAAAACATATATTTTATTTCCAGTAACCAGTGATGAAGATTAATCTCATTCACTAACACAGGAAACAGCAGAGCAGGGGAGAGGAGCGACGCAGAACGCAGCAGAGAAATCAGAAATTTCTTGTGGCTCTGGTTTGTGTTCTTCTTTTTCTCATTAAGTTTGCAAATTTCTCAGTTACCGAACCAAGGGCTATAAATACGAAATCAAAGTTTGCCGTGCAAGAAAGAAAAACTTCTGATATTTCCGTTCCTCTACATTTCTCTGTCCTGGTACTGTTTCTTGAATGCGTTCTGATTTCCTCTTGTTCGCCACCTTTAATTTACTCGTCTGTTTTATTATCTGGTTTCTTGTCTTGAGAAAAGAGAAATTCAATTAGTATTTGTGGGTGTGTTTCTGCAGAAGCATTCATTCTTACACAGATTCGAATTGAAACACCTGGAAAAGAGAGAGAGAGACATACCCAGATATACACTTAATAGTTAATAGTTAATACATCGTTTCGTATAAATTACCCATTAATTTCCTCCATCAGTTATTATTTTTATTATTATCGATTTTCTTTTAATTAATGAAGTTGGTTTTGAATAAGCACTCTGCCATCTTCAGACGCGATCATGGGTAAGATTCACCACATTTCCACGACTTTAATTTGACGTTTTGAACCCAAATTGCCTGCGATAGCATATTTTTAATTTACTTTAAAAAAAAAAAAAGTTATCGAGAGAGACGTACGATAGTAGCTTCCTAAAATCTTCTGTTTATTGTTGTGTATCACTCTGTCTCAGTCTTGAGGTGAGCGATAGATACTTAGATAGCATAGCTTCTAAAATTGTATTCATTTGCCATATTATCCACACCATACCACACCGTCTGATTCTGATCTGTTTGTTTTCTATACAAATGTCTGTTACGGTCACGGTTTCAAAGGTGACGTGATGAGGCTAAATATTTCCCTCAACTTTTTTCATGATGAGTTTGATTAGTGCAATATATATATAACAGTGAAATTATTTTTATATTTTTATTGAATATTTTAGATATTAGTTCAATTATGCGTCTTAAAAGAATTATGACGTTATCCTTGGTGGGTAATTTTTCAAAATTAAGTTCAATTACTTATATAACATTCTAAAAATTGGTTTGTTTATCTTACATGACAATCCATATATTCATATTATTTATATTTTTCCTCCTAATTTATTTTGGATGCAATTTAACCTCTAGTCTTAGAGATTTTTTTATTTAAAATAAGCATATTTTAAAAGGGATTTAAATCAAATTGGTACCTGGGTTAACAGCCCAAAACGAATTGGTACCTCCACTAAATTTTGTGACAAATTGGTACCCGAGTTAACATGCGTGTTGCACCGTTAGAATTTCTGGTTAAAACTAACGGAATCTCATTTTTGGCTCATGAAAAGACTAAAATACCCTTATTGCAGAATAGCTACGTAATAGCAATTCAAAACTTTGGAACCCAATATCTCACTCATTACTTCATCTTTTTGGACAATTTTTTTTTGAAACCGCATAACTTTTCGAGATCTATGCAAGCCAAATAGTCTTAAAGTGATTTGACCAGTTTTTTTTTTTCAATAAACACCGGTTTCCATGTTAATTCGTTCTTTTTTGTATAAAACTCTACCGCATTCTAACACTTATCAACTTTGATCACCAATTTTTTTTACTAACTGGATTCCAATACTATAATCAAACCGTTGCTCTTGGATTCCAACACTTCTGTTTAAGAACCAAATTGATATTATACATTTCATCCAAAAGAAAACAAAATGTGAAAATCTATCGAATTAATTACTATGCAATCTATAACTTACTAGAATTTTTCTTGATGTCTCCAGTAAACTATATTGGTGTGTCTCTAAATCAATAAACGTCACTACAAGAGAATATATGAATCTTAGCATGATAAGCTACTAATTTTTTTGTTTATATATTTTTTGGACATGCTGAAAAATTGACCAGTTCTGCAGGTCTTCGATTTTAAAAGCTTGACATGGTCCAACATAAAATTGCAAATGGAACAGTTTTGGCAATATCTCGAAAGAAAATTTATTGTTTGTCTCTAGCCACATAGTGGTAAAATTCTTTGTGTGGTTCTTTTAATGCAAGTTCATCTTATTTTCTCACATTACGGTCATCCTCAGGATACTGAGAGTATCAATTTCCACATGTAGATTAAATGAGAAAATAAACTATTTCTTCTTGGTGTCCATTCTAAAAGTTCTTCCAATACCCTTAAAAGTACTTTTCATATTGTTCTATTTCAAGTATGAAACATATTTATCTATCTAAGATCCATATGTTCTCTTGCAGTGACGTTTATTGATTTAGAGACACACCAGTATAGTTTATTGGAGATATCAAGAAAAATTTCAGTAAGTTATAGATTGCATAACAATTAATTCGACAAACTTTCATTTTTGGTTTTCTTTTGGATGAAAGGTATAACATCAATTTGGTTTTTAAACAGAAGTGTTGGAATCCAAAAGCAACGGTTTGATTGTAGTATTGGAATCCAATTAGTAAAAAAATTGGGTTATCAAGGGTGATAAGTGTTAGAATGCGAAGGAGTTTGATACAAAAAAGAATGAATTAACATGGAAAACTATATTTATTGAAAAAAAACTGGGAAAATCATTTTACGGCTATTTGGGTTGCATAGATCTCAAAAAATTATGTGGTTTCAAAAAAAAATCGTCTTAAAAGATGAAGAAATGAGTGAGATATTTGGTTCCAAAGTTTTGAATTGCTATTAAGTAGCTATTCTGCAATAAGGGTATTTTAGTCTTTTCATGCGCAAAAATGAGATTCCGTTAGTTTTAACCAGAAATTCTAACGGTGCAACACCCAGGTTAACTCAGGTACCAATTTGTCACAAAATTTAGTGGATGTACCAATTCGTTTTGGGCTGTTAACCCAGGTACCAATTTGATTTAAATCCCTATTTTAAAATTTAATTAAGAAAATGGCCAAAACGTGAATAAAATTTGATAATGTAACCATAATTTGCTTTAAAAGATATGAAAAATAGTTATTGATTTTTTGGATTTTTTATTAAAAAAAGGAAAAAAAATAGAAATCAATTTCAAATTTTACCTAGTTCTCTATTTTGTTTTGCCAAACATTTGAATATCATGAGTTTCACCAAAATTCTGATATACTTGCAAATCTTATTAGAGAATTTGCTAATTTTCGCAATTACTATCCTATATATAAAATTGAAATTTTATTTTTAAGTGTAATAATGTTGTTTAGTTTCGGCATACACTCTTTAGTGGGAAGTAACACCAAAGTGTCCGTCCACACTAACAACACACCAAACCAAAGGCTGTGAAAAGTCAAAACCCATATTGTATTGTTGATCTTTATTTTGGTAACCTTCTTCTTTATTATTAGAGTAAATCTTTAAAATGTGAAATTTCTTGTGAAATTTCAATAGAAAGTAGGAAAGAGAATGTAAAGAAACAAATGTATTGGTGCTTGGTGGGACCCAATATCACTTTCTATGGAAATTTCACAAGAAATTTCACAGGCTGTAGCAACACCCTTATTATTATTGTTATCATGTCTGACTAAACTGTGCATGCATTTATTTAAACCTGAAAATAGGGTAACCGACTGCCCTTATATCTAGGGTCTTCTCCTTTCTTAGTTAATCACTATCAACTTCATCTCCAGTCCACCCCAATTTCTCTCTGATAATAAAATCTATAATCTGGGGATTTCTACAGAGAAATTAAATAAAAAAAGATGCTATCACAAAAACAAGCACAGGAGGCGATGGTGTCGAGCTTCGCAGACAGAGATCATCGCCGTGAAGACGATGAAGACGACGAATCATCGTCGCCGTTGAAGAACCTTCTATGGCACGGGGGTTCAGTGTACGATGCGTGGTTCAGCTGTGCGTCCAATCAGGTTGCTCAGGTGCTACTCACGCTCCCATATTCATTCTCACAGATGGGTATGCTTTCTGGAATCATACTCCAGGTGTTCTACGGTTTCATGGGCAGTTGGACCGCTTATCTCATCAGTGTACTTTACGTTGAATATCGTGCTCGCAAGGAGAAGCAAAATGTCAACTTCAACAACCATGTCATCCAGGTCCTCCACTTTATTCCATTTTACACTAGAAACTCCGAATAGCGATTTGTGTAACAGTGAAAATTCGGAAAGTTGATTAGTTTTAGTTTTAATCACAAGTAGTGGTAGTCTAATGCTCAAAAGCACTTACTCACAAGTAGTTTGAGTCCGAGGTGTTAGGTTCGAATGACGTTACTACACGGTGATCTGTTTAAAAAATATTAGGTCATGCCTGGTTCACACACCGGGTCAGGCATATAGGTTGTGAGTAGAACTGAGTACGGGTCAGCCTCTTGACTATACTAGGCTGCTTGTGGGGTTACGTTGACGAGGCAGGTCAGTGCTTGTGCTGGTTGCTCGCTAAGTCTGGTCGAAAAAAACCCAGTGTATGGGCAAAGAGTTCGAGCATTATGTAACGGGATGTGTCTACGATCGCCACTACTAACTCGTTCCTTTCTTCTACTGGCCAAAAGATTAATTTTAGTCTTATGAAATAATACAGTGGTTCGAAGTACTAGATGGGCTGCTTGGACCGACCTGGAAATTCCTGGGTTTGGCATTCAACTGCACCTTTCTGCTGTTTGGATCTGTTATTCAGCTCATAGCATGTGCCAGGTAATTCATTGGTTCCCCAAATTCAATTTTGTATGCATGCATATCTAATAATTCAAGTTGTGAGATCTATCAAATTATAAAATAATAAAAGAAAAACTGATGATGCTATTTTTGAATGTGTGTAGTAATATATATTATATAAACGATCACATGGATAAGAGGACGTGGACATACATATTCGGAGCATGTTGTGCAATGACGGTGTTCATACCATCTTTCCACAACTACAGGATTTGGTCGTTTCTGGGACTTGTGATGACCACTTACACTGCATGGTACATGACTGCAGCTGCCATTGCTCATGGCCAGGTAACACTAAAGCTTTATTCTTGCCATAAAATGTGAAAATGAAATATGTATGTATTTGGGTAATAAGTAATAACAATTTAAAAATGACAGGTAAAAGGAGTGACCCACGAAGGGCCGACAAAGTTGGTACTCTATTTCACCGGCGCCACCAACATCCTCTACACTTTTGGCGGACACGCCGTCACAGTGTTAGTGATGATCATCTTAATAATTAATTAATTAATTATTACCCTTTTTCTATCATTTATATGTAGAATAATTAGTTAATAAATGAAAATAACAGGGAAATAATGGATGCGATGTGGAAGCCAAGGAAGTTCAAGTATATTTACCTGTTGGCAACTCTTTATGTGTTTACACTGACGATACCTTCGGCGACGGCGGTGTACTGGGCCTTCGGGGACCAGCTCCTCACTCACTCCAATGCTTTCTCGCTACTACCTCGTACTGGGTGGCGTGATGCAGCTGTCATCTTGATGCTTATTCACCAGGTGATCTCTTCTCTTCACCATCTTTTTCACATATAATAATAATAAGGGTTAAAAAGGGTCTTTGTTACAACGTCTTTGACTGAAATTAATTTTTAGTGTAAACTGTTTTTATTGTATACTATTGGTGTAATACGTTTACATTTTGCATACTTATCTGTTAGTTGACCGTTAGTTTTAACTGTGTTAATCGGACTTAGATTGACCCAATCAGGGTTCGACCCCATGGCTGGATCAGACCATGGTTATGGTCGGTCAGGTTTGGGGACCCTAGACCTGGCTCAGTCAATTAAGACCTATGTCCGTTTGAGAATATTTAGGGACTAAATTTTAAATCCAAAGTTAGAGATATAAATTGAGGGGCTAAATTGAATAAAGTCAAAAGTAAAGTACATGCTATTTAACTGTCAAATCTAACTATCAACTAACAGATGCATCAAAAGTCTATAAAATGACAATGTAATGCAAAACATGTTGCACCAAAAGTCAATTTAAATCAATCATGTTGTAGCAAAATACAGTTTTAACCGTAATAATAATGTCATGTTAATAGTCAATTTGAAATAACACTTTACGTATGTATGGATGCAGTTTATAACATTCGGATTCGCGTGCACGCCGCTGTATTTTGTGTGGGAGAAAGTGGTAGGATTGCATGACGTAAAGACGAGCATATTCAAGAGAGCGGTTGCTCGGTTACCGGTGGTGATACCAATATGGTTCTTGGCCATCATCTTCCCTTTCTTCGGACCTATCAATTCAGCAGTTGGGGCACTCTTGGTCAGCTTCACCGTCTATATCATCCCCGCATTAGCCCATATTCTCACTTACAGATCTGCTTCAGCTCGACAGGTAACTAATATATATCACCACACGACAATGCTACATAAAACCGGGTTAAAAATCATTCTCGCGCTTTATTTGCATCATGTTGTTTTTAGGTGTTTCAGGTTTAAATTATTGCTAATATGTGTTTTAGGTTTGCGTCTTGGATTTTGTTTTCATTACTTTTTTATTTTCCATCAGTTTTTTATGTTAAATTTGACGGATGGAAAATCAAAAAGCAATACAAATGAAACCTGAAACACCTATTAACAACAGTTTGAACATGGGTTGAAAATGTGATTAAGTTATTAGTTCTATAATAAAACCTTAAAAGACTCACATAATTTGTTTGTGAATTAGAATGCGGCGGAGAAGCCACCGCCATTCCTACCGAGCTGGACAGCGATGTTGGTGGTGAACGTGTTTATAGTGGTGTGGGTGCTTGTAGTTGGGTTTGGGTTAGGTGGGTGGGCAAGTGTCACCAACTTCATCCAGCAAATTGACACATTTGGCCTCTTTGCCAAATGCTACCAGTGTCCCCCTCGCGGTCCACCGCCACATCATTGATCATCAAATTACCCAACTACCCTTCTCTTGTACTGAGATCAGAATTAGATGTGAATTTGGATGTCATGCTACATTATTATATTTATCATGCATATATTGTTGTAGAGGAGCATTAATATAGTATAAGGAAATATGCATTACTAACAACATGGTTTTTTTCGTGGAATATGAGAATTAGTAATATGTAACATTAATATGATATTGTTTGGTCTACATGAAGAATATGTAATGAAAATTCTAAATTTAATGTTTGATTGATAAAACGTAACAAGTAAAGAAATGGAATAAACCTAAATTGATTTATATACCTTTTTGCTATCTACAATAACAAAATTAACTATATTGAACATAAAAAAGTCGAAACGAGCAACAAGGGCGGCGGCGAGCGAGCTGCAACTAGCGGGAGTAGAATCAACAAAAGTGACAGCGGCCCGAGCGGCGGTGTCGCAGGAGAGCTGTGACTGGCGGGGCGGGAATACAACCAATTAAAATAATTGAACTTAAACGGCAATACATAAAGTAAAACGCATCCATTTGCAATGTTTTAAAATACAATCTTTAGAGAGGAAAATTATATAAACACGAATTTGGAATCTAATTCACGTGAATAAATAAATTCAGTTGCATGTGGGACTGATGTAAGTGTAACATGTAAGTACATAAATCATTACGAAAATTGCTTATCTTTTATGTTGACCCATTCATTGTCTTCTTCTTCTTTATCCTTTTTTTTAAATGTCGCTGTAATAGTAATCTCATCTAGAATATAATTGAAGTTTGAAACATATGAGTAAGAAAGTTTATATCACCAAATGTTTAATATATATATTCCAAAAGAAATATGATTGTCTAATAAAAACATGTAATAAATTTGATAATTCTTTTGAAAGTTAAGACTAACCACTCGACCAACTGTCCTAAAACTTTTCGTGTGCGCTGATAGATTTTTTGAAATTGGGGTTTAACTCGGCGCTGCGGAGACTCGAACCTGCGCGCTCAGATACCATTTGAAAGTTAAGACTAACCACTTGACCAACTGTCCTAAAACCTTAAGGTGTTAGGTCAATGCGTGATTTAATCTTTATTTCAACAATTCTAAATTTTAAAATTAATTAAAAAAAAATTAAGTACAAATGCACTCAATGGGTCAAAATTTATAGAATTAATTGTCAACTTTAAATTGTCTGTATCGCCATTATATTTCTTTTAAGACACCTAGCAGCCTGACACAGCTAGCTCCGTCTCGAGTGCGTCATGGGTCTAATATCCCATACCGGTTGGGATATCCAACTTGTGGTGTATATAAACTAAATGAGTCCTCCCACCTAATAGAGTAGTTTATTGAGTTGGGCTCTTTCATTTGGTTTGTAACAATTGGTATCAGAGTCACACTTTGAGTAGTGGCTCATGGAGTGGTGGCCTGTAGAAGCCATCCGTGACCAACGAGAACGTCGGTCTCCATAAGGGGGAACGATTGTCATGGGTCTAATATCCCACACCGGTTGGGATATCCAACTTGTGGTGTATATAAACCAAATGGGTCCTCCCACCTAATAAACTAGTTTATTGGATTGAGCTCTTCCATTTGGTTTGTAAGTGTCACTGAGTCGGTGTGCATGCTGTGAAAGATGCTTCGTCCACTCATTTTCTAATATAAATAATTATAATTAATAATGTTCCATGTGCATGAATTCAATATGAGTTTCCAACGTGGATTTTTCATAAACAATCCAAGATCGCGAATATAAATCAAGATATATAACATGAATTATATCAGGAGGATACTCTCACCACCAATGCAACTGAAAACAATAAGGAACTTTAAAATGTGGATGGGTAATTCAAGATTATCTACATTTTACGATAGTTCCACACTAACATAGAGAATCTTATTTCATATTAAAAAAAAAAAAAAGGAATCATATGAATCTTTAGTCCGAACTATGTATATTTAGATTAGCGGTCTAATTCGGGCGGTTCACAGTCCCTCTGTCCGGTAAGTTCATCACAGTCCCTTGGTCATTGGCGGAGCCGGGATATTAATAATGAGGGTATGCTATGTAAAAAAATTGCGAAGATTAGGAAAAATATGTAAAATATACACAATGTTTGAAAAATATAGTTTTTGGTACTCACGTGTTTTAAAATATACAAGTTTCAAAACGATGATAATTGGTACTTCATTCTATTATTTATCCAATTTTTTTGTTAAATACATTCTAAATTTAAAATTAAACTAAGTAGTTTCCAAAGTATGACAACTCGCTCATAATTGTTTATACAAATGTTATAAATGTTACAATTAAGTTAAATCGGATAATACCGTTTGTCTTTTTACTTCTTATTTTTGGTGAAATTTAAACCAAAATTTCTAATTAAAGGATGAATGATGAATCAAGGTGAATCCGCTACACCATTTTACATAATTATTCTTTTGACTTCTTCAAAATACTACCACATAGTACCATTGATCATTGTTAATTATAACTGATGGGCCCTTAATATTAAATCATCAGGCCCAAAAGGTCATTCGTAAACGGAACCGGGTAGGCCCAACATAAAGACCTCCAGAGTGCGGGAGTCGGGACACAGGAGACCTGGACAGTGAATAATATAAAAAAGCTAAAAAAATATTCAAGGTTTACCCAACATTAAAATTAGGTGTCTGGAATTTGAAATGTTAAAATAGACTGTTCCAAATTTTATTTTTGTTGAAATTTGGTGTCTCTGCGCGACTTTTCATATTCATTTAATCATTTCCATCAACCCACCCGCCCACTCATAATTCATCTCTATTTACTTTTCACAAAATCGTCAAATTTCACCAAAAAATTGAACATTAAAAAAAAAGTTTATAAAAGAGTGGTGTGGAGTCATTTTCCAAGGACAACAGAACAAGTTTTACTTGCGCGGATATGGCCAACTTATTAGGTGACTGTCCCGGCAAGATGACGAGAAGGGAGTGTGTATGGGAGCTCGAATTTGACAGACGGTTTCGTCGGAATTGACTTCTCTAAAGAAATCACATCGAGACACCACATTTTAACAAAATTGAAACCTTGGACATTACAGTTTAAAATTTAAAACTTCAGACACCTAATTTTAACATAGGGTAAACCTTAGACAGTTGTTAACCCTATAAAAATTTAAATGCTTTAAACCCTTTCAATCATGATTATATGAATATCTATTCTTAAAAAAATTAAAAGTGGTTTTACTAATATATATATATAATGATAGGCACGTTTTCTCGCTTATATATATAATAATAATAATAGAACTTTTTTTTCTGGCCAATATAATAATAGAACTTGGAAGGTTGCAAAGCCCAAAGGGCGGTAATAGCAGTTGGGGAAGACGACGCTTGGGGTTGGGAATGGGTTTTGCCAATATATATGTAGGATTTATTTATTTTTGGTTGTTATATGACACAGATTGACGTGATAACAAATTTTAATTTGCAAATTTTAATTTGCAAATTTTAATTGATTTAATCTATATATGATATTAGGCACATTTTCTCGTGTATATATATATATATATATATAGAGCGGGCCAATTATGGAAGATGGTACTCATGTAAAAAATGACTCAATGAAGCAGACATCAGATAACGACCGAAAATTTAAAGAAAGAATAATAACTATCCAGATTAATACAAACAACAAAGTAGTGTTTGTTAACTAAAGACAGCCTATCATTAAATAAATTTACAAATACAACATCAAGTGTGTTTGCAATAAATCATCAGGAACTGACTTAATTACCGAAAAATCAGGGAAGTCGCAAGTTTAATACCTCCGTTGCTAATTTGCTATGTCGAGTAGTAAACAACTGTCATTCCGTAACAACTAACAATACTAGCTAGCTAATGGTAAAATAACTATATTGGTATTTTAAAAAAGAAACTAATGAGAACATGCATGGTGCACGTTGATATTGCTTCTTTGTTATAATTGACGGCTTCGAATTGATAGGACCACCGGGACTACTATAATAAATGTTTATAAACATGGTTATGGTTTGAATATGCAACTACTATTTATGATTTAGCAGTTTGACAATTGTGGGCTGTAATTTTTTCTAATATTTTGCTTTCTTGGATCTTCGGAGAAATACCTAATTTCATTATTAAATTTTTAATTTGGACAGAATGAGTTATGTGCCCGGCAAAATATGTGAAAAAGTAAAAAAATTAAAATACATATAATATATATATGTTAAAAATAATGAGAATACTACTATTTAACGTGCTCCTATCCTATGAATACCATTTGTTTATATATAATATATTTTGGGTTATATCCTCTTTAGTTATAACAAATAATCAAATTTAAAAAATTATACAAATCTATCAATCTGCCTAATCCATGAGGTACACTTACCTATTTGACATCAAGTTTGTGCCTATGTGAATATGGTAAACTTCATCATAAACTCCTTATTTAATTTTGATGGTAGTTACAATTTTAGTATGTTACTTGACAATGTTAATTAATCATCCGCGAAAAAACTAAAATAAAATCAAATTTACTTATGTTTCATTTTATCACTATTATGTTAATATAATATAAATTAATATTTAGACATTAACATATACATATTGAATATAAAAATATAATATTATTTGAATTTAACTGTTTGTTTTTGTTTAACTACTTTTTTATCGATTCACCTTTTTTTTTTCGCCAAAACTCACCTTCACTTTCAATTCACTTTTTTTTTTTTCAAAACTCATACACTTTTTTTTAATTGCCAAAACTCATATCACTTTAAATTTTTGTTTCATTTACAGGTTAGTCACTTTGCATCTTAATAGTAGAAAGTTGTAATTTCACAAGGTATAATTAAATGAATAAAAAATTAATTTATATAATTTTTAATGAAAAGATTAATATATATCTGTGTTTAGTTTAATAAATATATAAAATATTTTTTCAACCAGAATAAATATATAGTTATTGACGACAAGAAAACGTTAGTTGTCTTAAAATAATGGGATTCTAGAAACAAACTGAAGTACGATTTGATTTCTCTTCATTACTATACTATCCTGCGAATCGACAATTGGCGAACTGTTGGAAAAAAAAAAAGACAATTAACGAATTAGTTGTTAGTTAATAATTATTTTGGAAAAAAAGAAGTTAATAACTATGAAATAGTCAAGGTGTATTAACCCAAAAAAGTACACAAGATAAAGAAATTTGAATAAAAAATTAAATTTGTATGTGTTGTTTTGTGAATTGATGTTTCCATTGAGTATCAAAATTCGTATGTTGTATTAATGTTGTATATTTCAACTAGTAAAACTCTGCTATAAATATATATATTTTTATTTAAAAAACAAAGAAAGCTAACGTTAATAATTATTTTGTATACAATGTTAATACAAAAAGACATATATCTATTTATAGGGATGGACTGTTTGAAAGTTTGATTATTTTCTTAATTTAGGATTTCAGGATAAGGATTCCAAAATACCATACCATAAATAAAATAAAATCTACCAAAAAAAAGGAGAAAAGAAATCTCCATATAAATACAGATCCACTCCGCGCGCCATCTCTCATCTCTTCTCCGCTTCACTTGCTGACACTTATTCATTCATTCAGCAGCAGTTTGGCTACAAGCAGTAGACAGGTCGCCATTCCTTCGATCCAACCCCAGTAAACAACCGCAATGAGAACCCTAGCCTCCTCTCACCGCTTGGTTCCGGCTGACTGCCGCTTCTCTCTAGCTACGCCCTTGCCCAACACCGGCATTTGCTTCAGGAACTCCATTTCTGTCGCACATCGTGGCGGCGGTGTAGTTAAATGTCTGGCTGTTTCCAGTCCGCCCTTAGGTGAATCGCGTGTCCCCTCACTTAAATTTTCTTAGTTTTCTTCTTAGTATCATGCTTTGATTTGTGCTTCTTGTATCATTTGGGGAGGAAGTTCTGAGATTTCATAATGCGAGCCGTGCGGAAGTTATTGTTTCGAAGATTGTGGCGTAATGCAATGATTGTTCACTCTATCCAGTCATCTATTCGTTCAAGCTTTGTGTAGTTTCTCGAATCGCACGACCTCTTGCGGACTTCTACGCTAAAACGTAACAAGAATTTGCTTGTCTCCGTTGTTGATCCGAGGAAGTGTGAACTAGTTCTAACGCTTTGATGATTGTGAGGTTCAGTTTGGTCATGCATTGTTTGGTCAAATTTGGGTTTGGCTCTCACTGAATATAACTAGAATCAAGATTCTGTTACTGATTTTAAGTTGCCGCTTTCCCAATTATAGAGCCTATGGGATCTGAGTATCTTTTGTCCTGCCAACAGTTTTCAATTCACATATCAGTAACCAATCACTACACAGAGATTCATTTGATTTTTTCGCTTTGCAGTGGACGATGCCTTGAAGTTTAAGGAAGCATCCAAAACGGGTAACTTAATCCCGCTTCACCGATGCATATTCTCGGACCAACTTACTCCGGTTCTTGCATACCGCTGCTTAGTCAAGGAAGATGATCGGGAGGCTCCAAGCTTTCTTTTTGAGTCTGTAGAGCCTGGTGTTCGGGCATCTTCTGTAGTAAGATAGATCATAATGCTTATTTGCACAGTTTGAAGTTTCTTCAGCTATTTGTTGTCTTAGTTACTGTTTCTTCTCATTTAGGGGCGGTATAGTGTTGTTGGAGCCCAGCCAGCAGTGGAAATTATGGCTAAAGATAATAAGGTTACTATAGTGGATCATGAAAAGGGCCGTCGAACCGAAGAGATCGTTGATGACCCAATGGTAATCCCACGGAGAATCTCAGAGCAATGGAGACCAAAACTCATTGATGAGCTTCCAGATGCATTCTGTGGTATGAGAAGTTAAACATAGATCATTTAAATTGTTTCTCTGATAGTCTTTTTTCTGCTGAAGTTGCTCTGCTGATAATCTTGTATTGACAATTTTATTCAGTACGATAATCAGAAGTAGTTCATTTTTATTTTTCAATTAGACTGGCTAAAGTATCTCTTGGTCAATCTGGCTAGAAAATTTCTCTTCAAGGCTTTTATTTATACTTCGTTTAGTATCTTATCTAATAGAACGGCATAAGAATTTTAGAAGAGCAATAGATGAAAACTTTAGATATATCAGAAAATAGTTTAAGTAAATAGGCATTTGTATTTGTGAAATGAAAAGATATATCAGCCTACATTTGCTGATATATCAAACCTGGTTGGTTTCTGCTACTTATGCATGGTGATCATACCAGTGCAGTTCTCACTGGTCAAGATCTGATTTCCGATATTGCTGAATGAGAGCTACTTCACTTTTTGTTTGTTGTTGGTCCTTGTTACTGTACTGACAGCAAGTAAGCTTTACTTTTTGCAGGTGGCTGGGTTGGCTATTTCTCTTATGATACTGTTCGCTATGTGGAGAAGAAAAAGCTGCCTTTCTCTCTTGCACCAGAGGATGACAGAGACCTTGCTGATATTCATCTAGGCCTCTATGATGATGTCGTTGTGTTTGATCATGTAGAAAAGGTATGTGAAATTTGTTACTGGCATTTCTACATTTATGATTTAATATACTGCTTATGTTATGGTTTATACCCGTTGCAAGGTACAAGACTTGTACCACATTGGTTAAATGGGCAACCATTGTGGTGTTTATAATTATGATGATTGATAAATCCTTTGATAACAGAAAGCCTATATCATCCATTGGGTTTCGCTTGATCGTCACTCTTCGCTCGAGGAGGCATATGAAGATGGAGTGAACCGTTTGGAGAGTCTAGTGAGAAAACTGCAGGATATTGAGCCGTGAGTATTCTTATATAAAAACCTCACAGGAACAGCCTTTTCTTGAATTTTCTTAATGTAATGTATCATCTATTTTTGTTTGTCCATGGTTAGGCCAAGACTATCTCCAGGTTCCATAAACGTATGCACTCGCCATTTTAGTCCTTTAGAGAAGTCAAATATGTCGAATGAAGCCTACAAGAAAGCAGTGCTAGATGCAAAAGAGCATATTCTGGCAGGGGATATCTTCCAGATCGTATTGAGTCAGCGCTTTGAACGTCGTACCTTTGCGGACCCATTTGAGATCTATAGAGCACTCCGAGTTGTGAATCCAAGTCCATATATGACATACTTGCAAGTATGTTCTTGTGAATTACTTGATACCATATATGCGCGTAACTGTTTGTCTTATAATTAATTATATATAAACTTCTTCTTTATCAGGCCAGAGGATGTATTCTTGTTGCTTCTAGCCCGGAAATTCTAACTCGTGTGAAGAAGGTATTTTTTTTAACTCTGTTTTATTTTTAAGCTATATTATATCTCAAAAGGTGCCGACTTATAAGATAAAAATGTGCAGAACAAGATTGTGAATCGCCCATTAGCTGGAACTTGCAGAAGAGGCAAGACACCTGAAGAAGATGCAGCAAATGAAGTCCAGCTGCTAAATGACGCCAAGCAATGTGCTGAACACACTATGCTCGTTGATCTCGGTCGTAATGATGTTGGGAAGGTGGGTATTTTTTGTTAAAAAAATCTCAAAGAAGTTTTTTTTCTTTCAACAATTGAAAGGATTCTGCTATCACTGATGTAGGTCTCAAAACCCGGATCAGTTAAGGTGGAAAAGCTGATGAATGTTGAACGATACTCCCATGTGATGCATATAAGCTCTACAGTAAGTGTTGTATTCTTGCTTGCTTCACAAGTAATCTGCAGTTTTCTTCCATGTATCCACTATCCATCAGTTCAGACCCAAACAAAAATACGAATAACGACATTTATGCATTGCCAAGTGATCTTCACTTCTGAGTACTTTTACAGATCTTAACTAACAAACTACATTATGATACTTGCATTTTATTAAAATAAATACTTGTAGACCTTACAGTTTTTGGTAAATGCAGGTGACTGGGGAGTTGGATGAGAAGCTCAACAGTTGGGATGCTCTAAGAGCTGCATTGCCTGTTGGAACTGTTAGCGGAGCTCCCAAGGTCTTTAACTCGATTCTTCCTCATCATCCTTTCACCACACAAACACAAGCACTCTGATTAGCTTGTTTGTTGGTTGAGAATCAATGATCTTGCAAGCATTTTCGCGACTCAGAGTTTAAAATCCTCACTCTTTTTAAAAGAAGAAACTTTAAAATAGAAAACCTAATGCTGTTTATCAAAATTCAAAACACCATTTCCAAAACTTGTGCTTTGGTTATGAAAAGTTACCTTATTGATGGATGCAGGTGAAGGCGATGGAGTTAATAGACAAGCTCGAGGTGACGAGGCGTGGGCCCTACAGTGGTGGATTTGGGGGGATATCGTTCACGGGGGACATGGACATCGCGCTTGCACTTCGGACAATCGTGTTCCCGACAGGAATGCGGTTTGATACCATGTTCTCTTACAGTGATGCCGGAAAGAGGCGGGAGTGGGTTGCGTACCTGCAGGCTGGTGCAGGGATTGTGGCTGACAGTGACCCTGATGACGAGCACCTCGAGTGCCAGAACAAGGCTGCCGGTCTTGCTCGAGCTATTGACTTGGCTGAGTCTGCTTTTGTAAACAAGAGAGACTAAATAAAGGAAACCATGTACCTTTCTACCAAAGTGATGATTAACATAATAATATTGAGGCCTTAGTGTATGTGCACATCTAACCTTTTTCTGCTTCTCATTACATTAAACAATTGATGTATAAGTAATTTGGAACTTTATCCTAATTGCGAAAATAGTCGCATAGTATTAGACTTATCATAGATTTAGCAACTTTTCAAAATTCTATTAGTTCGGGTGTTAAGCAATGATGTGCCACTATTAGTTGCAAGTATGATATATGAGTCCTAAATGCCACTTGGAATCTCCACATCATTTTAGTTTTGAAGTATAATAATGATTTAAATTCATAATATTGTTTAATTAAAAATCTCTATTTATGGACTACACCTTTAAAAAAATCCATACTTAATTATGAATTGGACCTAAAAAAATAATAATATAGTTAATTTGTAACTGTAGATAATAAGTGTAATTATGTTAGTACACAATTTTACTGTGTTCTTTTTTTTCTACATAAATACGTTACAAATTACTAATCTATTATAGATAAGGGTTAATAACTAAAAAACTGTCCAAGGTTTACCCTATGTTAAATTAGGTGTCTGAAGTTTGAAATGTTAAAATAGACTGTCCCAAGTTTCATTTTTGTTGAAATTTGGTGTCTTTGTGTCTTTTCATCTTTACTCCATCATTTTCATCAACCCACCAACCCACTCATAATCCATCACTCATTACTTTTCACAAAATCATCAAATTTCACCTAAAAATTGAACATTAAAAAAAAGTTTCTAGAAGAGTGGTGTAGAGCCATTTTCCAAGGACAATAGAGCGAGATTTACTTGCCCGGATGTGACCAACTTTTTAGGTGACGGTCCCGGCAAGATGACGAGAAGGGAGTGTGTATGAGAGCTCGAATTTGATAGACGGTTTCGTCGGAATTGACTTCTCTAAAGTAATCACACCGAGACACCAAATTTCAACAAAAATGAAACTTAGGACAGTCCATTTTAACATTTCAAACTTCAGACACCTAATTTTAACATAGGGTAAACCTTGGACAGTTTTTTAGTTATTAACCCTATAGATAAATATATATAAAAAAAAAACTATTCTATAAAGTATGTATTAGAAAATAAAAATAATTTTATCTGTACAAGCACACACTAACAAGTAGTTTTAAAAAAAATGATTTTGATTGTGTATTCTAACTTTTTACAAATGGTATATTAGGTATGCAAAATAATTAAGAAAAAAAATAATAAAAGGTGTGCTCTAATCTTTCCATCGAGGGTACAATAGTAAAAGTAATTTCAAAAATTCTGGTGGGTCCTGTCAACAGTATTAATTTTCATTCTGAATTTCAATTTGGTTCTTTGTAGTATTACATTACCCATTTTCTTATTATATACTCCCAACTCCGATCCGAGAAGAAGCCTGAAGAAAAAGAAATGAAGTCAATAATGAGAAGGTGCCCAATGTGCAGCGTCATGGTCGACGTGAGGAGATTAGCTAGCCGCCTACCTCTGCCATCTTTGCGGGTCGCCAACATTGAAGAGCGTGGCCTATGCCGTTTTCAAGAAATATTAGTCTGCAACGACGCTGTCTTTCAGAGACGCGATCCGTCTCCAGCACCGAGAGACGGCGGTGGAGCCGCCGCCGCCGGTCGCCACATCAACTCCAAGAGTCGAAACCTTAAGAATTTTCCAAACCAACAGCAGAGGGAGCATGAGGTGAGCAGAGTATTCTTGCGGCGAGATTCGAGGAACTCCTAATACTAACGATGTATTTAGTGTTTCTCGTATGCAAGCTAATTATTTTCAGGAGACTATGGAGAGAGGATCCAAGATTCCAATCTCGACCATCCAAGTGAAGTGGATTCCACCTAAGCATGATGGGAAAAACTTAATACGGATGGAGCGTCACATGTGAACCCTGGAAAAGCGGGAGCGGGAGGGAAATTTTATTTTAATGTTCCCGCAATTTGGGGATTATTAACAATTTATTTGCAGAACTTTGAGTTTCGACTTGAATTACGGAGAGTAGTGTTTCCGCCACCTCTCGGTGGGGGCATTCAAACCGGTTAATTTAATTTTTATTATAGATTTAATTTTTATTTTTAGAAATTTAAGAATTATGATAAATATATTCATATAATTTCTACATGTATGCTAATCCTATAAAAGAAAATTTTAATTTGATGAATTATATATATATATATATATATATATATATAGCATTATAATAATTGCGGAAAATATCTAATTTTTTTTTTTCTATATTACTATTTAAATCATGTAATATATGCTATATGTTTATTAAAGAATTAAATTTGTTATTATAGAATATGTCAACGAATCTCAACTTCAAAGGATGAAGCGTCTCGCATCAAGAAAAGACAGGTGTCCTCTTTCTCCCCTCTGTCGTTGGTTGCGATGATTCTTGAACTTGCGATTGCTCCACCATGTTCCTGCAAGTCAAAACCTGACAGGTTAAATTCAATGTTTAAGTAACTGTTAATAAGCTAGGTTGTGTGCTTACGTCAATCTCCATTCTTGGAGCTGAACTTGTGACCGGCGGCGGCGCTGCTATCTCTCGGTGGAGACGGAGGGCATCCTCGTCGAATGACAACGTCGTACACCCTGACCGGCGAAGATTTTTTCGAAGGCTTGTGCGTAAGGGACGGTACACTCCTGATTCTTCTAATGTTTACCATCTCGCCGCAGGTCGGGCACCGCCGCAGGCGAGTCTTCTGTTCTCGGAAGTCGACTGGAAATTAATTATTTCATTTTACTTCATCTATCTTGTTCTCAATCCTCATGTGTATATTTATGATTTTCCCTCTTTTTATATTTATTTTTATATTATATTATAACTTTTTAAAGAATTTTATTCGGCACATAATGAAGAAATAAATTGATATACATTCTTAGCAAAATGCAAAACTATCATTGAAATAACACACGTTGCTACTATTAGAAATGACAGTTATAAAACTGGATATTTTCTTAATAATATAGATAAACTCTAAGCATATAGTAAGTCTTGAAAAATATATAAATATCAAGATTAATAAAATCTATATATATTATAAATTCTAAAAGAAATATAATATCAGAGTGGATGTGAAGTTGGAGATTTTGTTTTTTACGTTAATCGATACATTTATGACAATGGAGCAAAGAGTTTTGTAGTCATTAACTCCATAGCATTGATTGCACTAGGGAGATAAGGGTTTTTAAGTTGCAATTAATCACAATTAAAATTTTGCTGATTTTGAACAATTCAAGATTTAATGTATACAATTAATCACAATTAAAATTTCTGACAGTTTAAGATTCAATGTATGCAATTAATCGCAATTAAAATTTCCCTAATTTCGAACAGTTTAAGATTTAATGCAAGTCAAAACCTGTCGGGTTGAATTCAAAATTTAACTATTAATAAGGTAAGGTGGTTACCTCAATCTCCATTCTTGCAGTTGAACTTGTGATCGGCGCCATCTCTCGGTGGAGCCGGAGGGCATCCTCGCCGAATTTGAACATCATACACCCTGACCGGTTCACGAACAGCGACGAACCTTGACATTTCTTGAAGGCTTGTGCGTAAGCGATGGGTAAGCTCTTGATTCTTCCAATGTCTACCATTTCGCCGGTTGGGCACCGCCTACGACGAGTCTTCTTTTCTTTCGGTGTGAAAATTGTTCTCGGAGTCGGGATCTAACATTTAATAAATAATCATGAATAAATCATTATGATATTTCTTTTCAGATTACTTACTTAATGTTGGCAGATTAATTACTTTTTACTAAAACACATTAATCTTTATATAATTAACATAATTAAAAGATTAATCAAGAATTTTAAGTGAAAAAACTTTAACTGGAAAGTCTAAACAAAATGGTAAAATCTAAATGAGTAATCTACACACAGTCGAAGAACATGAACAAAGACGATTCCCGATTCGGATAGTCCGCAATGGATATGGTCAGAAAGAGTTAATTTTACTCTCTTCCTAATAAAGAGAAGAGTTAAGAAGAGCGCATGGCGATAAGAACATCGATTTTCAGATTAATTTTAATTGCACACGATGTGTAAAAATTTGAGTGGACTAAATTGTATAATAAATTTTTATTTCTTAATATTTTCAGGGTTGAATAAAATAATACTAGATGATATTTCTTTGCGTTGAGTGGAGTGTAATTTTATCTATTTTTTAGGATATTAAAACGTTAATACTTATTCTTTACAAATATGAGAACGAATATAAGTGAAAATCCGAAACTTTCTATACTATGTACACATATTTCATTCAAATAACCAAAGTGATAAGCAATTCATAGCATGATGTCAAATCAATATAAATGTGTAATCAGTGATAATGGTTCATAATAACTGTTGCATTTTAGTGCCGAAACTCTCTCTGAATTTTTTCGTGCTATTTTTTTAAGAGACGATCAAGTTTTCATTGGATCATAATCTCTTTAGTGTCAACTATTCTTGCTATATATAGTTGTGTCAACTAAATTTAATCAAATACTAGATGATTAGTTAAAATTGCGATTAAGAATATCTACTTTATGTATGTGTAGAATTAATTTATAAACACTTACCATCACATAATATAAAAACGCTTAACAGATCAGTCTGGACAATTATAAAAACTATAGTTGGTAGTAAATTGTGTCGAATGACATTGGTAAAAAACAGTTTGCTTGTCATGGTAAATCCAGATTGTTGTTCACCTCGCTATGATCAGTTGATGCTGATCGACCCTGCAAATGAGAACTTTGCTTTTCTTTCTCCTCTTCTTCTTCCTCACTTTCTCTCAATTTACCCACTCATGGAAGAAATAAGAGTCCAGGAACTGTAATCAGACCATTTTCAGTATCGGTGTGATTACTTTGGAGAAGTCAATCTCGGCTGTCAAATTCGAGCTCCCATGCATGCTCCCCTCCCGCACCTTGCAGGACCATCACCTGAAAAGTTGGTCACATTCGCGCCATTAAATCTCACGTCGTTATCACTAGAAATCGTTTCAAACCACTCTATTGGAAACCCTATCTTTTGGATGTTCAAGTTTGGGGGGAACGGATTTGTAAAAAGTAAAGAGATGAATTATAAGTAAATTAATGGAAATGATTGAAATGACAGAAAAAGACGCACAAAGACACCGAAAGACAACCAAAATAAAACCTAACATTGTCCATATTAACATTTTAATCCTAAGACACCAAATCTCAATATAGATAAAACCTGAAACTGTTTTAGGTTGTTTAAGCTTTAAGCTGCATTATTTTGTACTCGAGTTGGATATCATAAAATAAATAAAAGGGTTAATAGGTGTTTTGGTACAACATGTTTGACATTTTTTGGCTTTTGGTGCAACATCTTTTTTTTTTTTGGTATAATTTTGGTGCAATATGTTTGCAATTTCTACCACTTTTGGTGCATCCGTTAGTTGACCGTTAGTTTGACCATTAAATAGTCACGTGGCTTGCACATACGTAGCCCCAAATTTCTATTTTTTTTCAGTTTAGTCCTCAAATTTATTGTCCTAAATTTTTATTTTTGCAACTTAGCCCATAAACATTTTCAACCGCACCCTAGGGCTAAATTGACCTAGCCATGGTCCGACCCATGGCTAGGTCAAACCATGGCAATGGTCACTGGACTTGGGCGACCTTAACCATGGTCCAACCTAGTCATGGGTCGGACCATGTCTAGGTCAATTTAGGCTTAGAGTCTAATTGGGTCAATTTTACCACAAGACTAAATTGACCTAACCATGTTTCAACCCATGGCTAGGGTCCCCGGGCCTTGGTGACCCTAGCCATGAGTTGGATCATGGCTAGATCAATTTAGTCCTAGGGTGCGGTTGAAAATGTTTATGGACTAAATTGCAAAAATAAAAAGTTAGGACAATAAATTTGAGGACTAAACTGAAAAATCTAAAAATTTAGGGCTAGTCATGCAAGTCACGTGACTATTTAACGGTCAAACTAACGGTCAACTAACTGATGCACCAAAAGTTGTACAAATTGCAAACATATTGCACCAAAAGTATACAAAAAAAAATGTTGCACCAAAAGACAAAAATCGCCAAACATGTTGTACAAAAACACATCTTAAACCTAAATAAATAAAATAAAAAGTTTGGCCGGCATTGCATAGTGTAGTTCTGCAGTTTACAACTTTATAAAATAAAAAGAATAAAGCAGTAAACATAAAATTACAGAAATTGAGGCAATTAGTCAAGTTTATCCTTTGAGTGACGATCCATCCATTCTACTAAACCCTAAAACACTACTGCACAAATCAACTCATTGATGGGACTGCTAGCCTACTTTTAGATATTGCTATGCTACTAGAAGCTCCAGCGGTCTAGTTGCTGCTTTGCTTCACCCATGTCCTTTTGTGCCTTCTTTCTCCTGTAAAATATCGGACAGTCCCGACTGCAACCAACCCCATTCATTCCAATTAGATTCAACTAAACTGCCTACTTACAAACAACATTATACCAAAGGAATTTGATTGGGATTCCGAAGTTAAGAATCCGACAACCTCCGAACAAGGCATAGATACTAAATGCCATTAAAGTTGATTGGATTTACTTGGATGCCACTCAGAGTGAAATCGGCATCTTGGGGTTCCGAGTGTCGGAACCCCTATCACGGCTCTATACCAAAATATATATAGGGAAAATAACCTACTATTTAGTAGTGGTTCAGCTTTACCTATGTGTCAACTTAGTGTCTCATATTAAATTGTTAATATTTGGTGTCCTAGGTTACAATTATGTTACTATTTGGTGTCTCCGTCAAATTTTGGGTTAAATTTGACAAAACTCGGTCACGTGACTAGCACATGACCGAATAAAATTTAAAATGCCCAAATTAGACCGGCCGGATTTAGACGGGTGGCTTTGCAAATATATATATATATATATAAGGGGCAAAATTATCTTTTCATCTCAATCTGTTAAAGTTGACCCAAAAATTTGACGGAGACACCAAATAGCAACATAATTGAAACCTGGGACATCAATATTGACACGTGAGGTAAATATGAGACACTAAATAGGCTGTTTTACCAAATATATATTAAGTCCATTAATTTAGGGAATTGAAGAAACTAGAACAGGTTAAGGGTTAAACCTTGTGCAAAGTACATCCTGATGTAGTGAACCCTGGCACTCTTGACACTGTGTCCACAATCTTCCAAACATCTCTTCTAGCTCTGACACTGCACCCCCCATTACATATACATATAAACTCATCATTAACCCTCACAAATGTACTTACAGTAAAATAATTTGATGATGAGTAGAGTCACCAACCATTTGCCACTGATTTGCAGTACAGTTCAGCTTCCCTTCCCTTGCAATGTGAACAGAGAGTTGTATCCGAATTGCTGATACGAAACACATTATCATTTACAGCTTCATCTCCATAAACCGTGAAGATGCATTATCTAAAGTAGTTGCATTACCTAAGCAGGGCTTTACATCCAATGCAACTGGGTCGTTTCTTGGCAAACTTCATTATCCCACTGTTTGATGGTGTAGAGATTGAAATCGATCTTGTATGGCTTCCACAAAGTAGCTCTTTACTAGCATTCTTAAGAATTGGCTCGAATATTCTCAACAGCGGCTGCATAAAGGAGGGAAATCATTGCTATAACTCACTCCTCTTAATTGATTGGTAACTACTTACTCTTAAACTAAGCCTTACCTTACTGATTTGATTCTCAAGATAGTAATGTGGGTCAATTGGGAGGTTATTTTCAAGAACATAAATAGGATCCTCTGACCGTTCATAAGCCTGCAGAATCATGCATTATTAGCATCATAATTATGCCAACCATGAGAAAAAATAAATAAATAAATAATCTTGATGATTTACCTTGGCGCCTTTTGCAGCTTTAATGATGACATATGGTACTCGATCACCAACATTAGGTGCAGTAGCAGCATCTCTCTGTCCACATGAGAAATCAATTTAAACCGAATTCCAAGGTGCATACTAGAATTAGCATACTGAGATTAACGTGACAAAATGTCACCACAACATGCTCAACAAAGGAAAGGAATAGACAGGGAGAATTATAACCTTACGCATACGTTCAGCAAGTTCGACATGAGCTGCCTTAACATCATAATCCTCACCAGACTTGGTTAAGCCCTGTTTAATTTAGATGATGTTATGTACTTATGCAGGAAAGGCCATCTAATATATTTCATAGATGGTGACATTTTTCACCTTTGTGATCACCAAAAGTGACAAATCCACACGATTCATAAGAAGATCCGAAATTGTATCCTTGACGTATTGTACCGCTCCAGGAACATTTTGGTCAATAAGTATTCTGTGGAGACACTCGTTTACAAGGTTTTTAACTAGTAAACAGTTGTCTCTTCTTACAGTTTCAATACCTGATTATCGTAGGTGAAAGTCTATATTTATTAGAATGCATTGTAGCAGAATAGATCACAAAAGGATTTCAGTTGAGAGGAATTACCTTTTGTATCCATTTTGTCAAATTTCTCGGGATTCGTCCAATAAAGACCAGCATATCTCTTCTTGCTAATCAGTAAGTATGGATAATAAACCTTCTCAAACTCCAGTTTTATAGGCTTGAGAAAAATAAACACAAAATCAGAAGCAGAATAAGCCTGCTCAATAAACTAAGAGATTGGTAGAGCAACACATGTTTATTTTGCTATGGTGGAACTATCCACTTATACTCTGATATTTTTCATCTAGAGATGTGGTTTTTTTAACATTCTCTTCAAATGACAGTTTGGACACTAAGTAAATCTGGATCCTGGACCTAACATGTCCTGTAAAATACCGAGACATTTACCATGAAGTTTCCCTAACACTCCAGCTTGCCTTTGGTGTGATGCACCACATTAGCTTGAAACTGAGCCCTAATACCATTTAAACTAACCTGGGGCTTACAGACAAGTGTTTAAGCTGCCTACTTATATTTAATGGCTTGCTTCTACTATTTAACTTGTCAGATACGATATCTTGAGTAAATCTACTTTTGCCTTACAAAACGAGTTATTTGATGTTAAAAAAATGACCAAGCAAGTTTCATAAAGATATTGCTGTCCTTTTACTAGTAATAAAGATATTAAATATACATAACACCATGAACCAAGGAGTTATGCGTAGAAAAATTTACATAAATGGCTACTGGCATATGCAAGCGGGTCAACTGTTGCTTTGAAATATTTATGTCAAGCCACAAAGGAAATTGTATCCTGAGGCTGCATAATGGTCTCAGATTATTAATTTTCTATACACTTGGTAAGCATAAAACGCTTGTCCCAATATGATATTATTACCCAAATTCTTCTGATTCCAGTCAAGTGATTGTGTTCCCTTTAAAGTCCCTATCGATGTTATCATACCAGTAATTCTATTCTAAGAAATATATATATTACCTTGATGAAAGTTCCACTTATATAATCAGCTGCTTCCTTTCCTAATTTCATCGCCGCTTCAACAGTAGAAACACCAAACTGCACCATGACTGAATCTGTATCCCCATAGATAACCTGATTCATAAGTAATCAAACCAATCTGATCACTACGTAAAAACATGGCACAACTGAGTAACTAGAAGGCACAAGCACCTATATGCTTCCATCATCTTTTTCTTTTCTATTGGAAAATCATGAATCTGTTCAGCGCCAAGAAGATGTATTTGTTGATACAATGCAAATGAACAAAAGCGGATAACAGCGTTGTTTTAACAGACAATAGTATAAAAAGTGGATATGGAGCAAAAATAAAAATAAAATATCGGAAACTTAAGCTATTTTCTGAAGAAACATGCAATCTTTACAGTTTATATTCATCCAAAAGAGATGATCAAGATAATTACGGTGAGAAAGGCAGCACGGTGGTCCAGCAAAAAAAAGTGTACTCTTTCATGGGAAAACCAATAAATTCACTGAACTGGGAAAACAAAAGCATCCACCCTATTTACAATTTTACCGCTAAATATGTCACACGACCCATAAGTGATATAAACATTAAATAAGCACAAAATCATTCATTTTCCCAGCTGCAATGGAGTTAACTAGGTTCCACCAGAGAGAAAATGAAATGTCTAAACTAGTTGCCTAGGTAAACAACCAACAAGAAAGAAACTTCCCGTTTACATCAGAGATGAGGATGTCAGTTCGTTGTGATTAAAATACGAGAAAACCTAGTTAATAACCAGGACTCTTTCCGAATAGTTTTTTTAAGTTGCATAAACGAGAAAGTCTACACAATAGACTTGGGAGAATTTGGAAATATACCTCAGCAGTGTGCTCATAACCCTTAGAAGTTGTAAACTTCTCCTCGACAAGTCTTTTTGTATGCTCAATCATTTGTCGACCTTTAAAGGCAAGATCATGAAGAAAGTTAAATGAGTACCAAAACTCACCAGAAGCCATTCACTGAAATGTAGCACAAACTCTTAGAACCTTACCATAACTAGTAACACTTGAGGATATTTCAAGACAGGGCAACTGTCCAACAGTAGCTCCTGTAAAACCATAGACCGAATTTGCACTGATCTGAAAGAACAGACAAGTAGAGGAACCGAATAAGATGTCTTAGTCCTTCCAAAATCTAGAAGATAAAAAGAGAAAAGAATAGGAAGCGCAAACAGCTATAAAACCTTTAAAGCCAGTTGCCGCCCATCTAACACTGCCTTTTCAAGAGGGTCTTTTGCTTCCTGCGATGGGATAAGAAATAAGAAGCTGAATAAACAGTCTTAGCTAACACAGCCATATGAAGTATAAGACATGAAATTCACCTTCAAGTCTGCTTTTGCTCGTTTACGGGCAGATAAAAGCTCCTCAAGAATTTCAGGTAGGATACCCTGAAACAAATACACTTCGTAGATACAAATTAGAAGCTGAAAATTATACTACAACATAGCATTTCAAAATTGAATCTTGGAAAAGGTTTAACCTTCTGAAGAGTTGACTTGACAAATGTATCACCAGATGGAGTTTTAGTAACACACTCTGGTGGAAGGTTAAGTTTGCGGACATCTTCAGGGGTCACCTGATACAAAATTGCAAATGTTTAGAGATAAAAGCTGCCGGCTGCCTGTCAAAGTAGATCAACTCCAATATCTAAACAATATGGTTTATTTGAGCAAGTATTACCAAAGTACAGTAGCACAGATTATATGCCATCATGATAGATGGATACAATGATGCGAAATCCAACGTAGCAATTGGCTTTTCATAGAATCCCGCATTAGCCTCCAGAACCTAAATTACATAGCATTCGACATTATTATGATGCAACCTCCTTAATTACCAAAGCAACATGAAGCTAATGTGAGATAAATCATTCCTTAGGCAGTAGAATGAAGGAATAAGAGGAAATCTCTCATAGTCATAGCTGTGGACAAGATAAAATGGTCTTGGAAGAAATCAATAGACAGGAACATGAAGCTGAATGAAGACTCCTTTATTTCATCACATCATGAAATGCAACCGGATTGATAGAACCTTAGTCGACAAGAAACATGGAAGTAAAAAATAAAATACAGATCCCTTGTTACATTTCATGAGAAATTCTTCAAAGGACAAGAAGAAACAGAGGAATTTAAGCCAAAAGAAGCCACTAAATGCAGTTCATAACGTCAATCCAACGACTTCCCATGCATATGTTAGCGAAATAGAAGATGTGACTGTCATGATACCACATTTGCAGACTATAATCATTAGCAATGCTTCTATTAGATATCCTACTTTTAAGGTCATTATTTTTTTACTGTAAGATTAGATATATCATTAATCAGGCACCAAGAAGGTGCAAGATTTAGGAAACAGAAACTCTGACAAGTAGACATTAAATATTATCCTGATATATAAGATACGTTTGTCAAAACTGCAACTCCAACTAACTATTTATTTAATTTTAAAAACACAATTGAGGAGAAAGACTTAAGTCGAACATTATTTCATGAGACGCATACCTAAACAAACATAGAAAGAGCACTCGACTTGCACAAAATATTTTTAGAAACATATTAAAGTTCATCCAAGACAACTTGCCACGTGTCTTAATAGTAATAAAAAAGAAAGACACTATCTTATTTTTGAGTTATTGATCCAAAACGACATTGATAATGCTCAAAAAAGTAACAGTGCATAATCACTGATACAAGTTAATAAAGATATTGCTCAATATCCTATTAAGACCATATACTTACCGTTGCACCCTCAAATGTTCCTTGTTCAGATCCTGCCTGTTTGGCATTTGGAATAACAAGGTTCTTCTGTTTTGCCTTCCTAAGAAGTTGAGAAAGCACCTAGTTGCAGAATCAGTAAACATTTCTACTTCAGTAACATGATCATCAGTAAATCCATAGTGCGAAGCTTGTACCATTTTCATCAGAGATCACTAAAAATCCATGTGTTTAATTGATGAAAGATTGTTGTGTTCAACCTTGATGCTTTGCCCTCTGGAAAGCAGAAAAGAGATGGGGACTCCAGTAACTCTAGCCATTTCCACATAATTGTACATGAACATCAATTTGTCCAGCAAACGCTGTGGCAGATAAGCATCCTGCATTAAAAGAAGGGAGAAGAAGTCCTGTTAAAGTATAATCCGCCATAAACATTTTCAAGAACAATATAGCCATTTCATTGCATTTTAAGCTAAGGAAGAGAAAAATTTGGAAATATAAATTAATAATTAGCTTCCATGTTTATTCTTTCCTGGTCGATTTTACCACCATTAAATAGGATAATCCTCGGTGCAGTTTTCCTTTTGAAGTCTTTTATGAAATTGTTATTATAATACGATATAATGGTTTACTATATCCTCCTCATGTTAACTTTAGAGAAAAGGCGATTCTAGCATTCCATCTAGTAAAGGATCACAATATGACATAGAAACGCTATAGTACGCCTCAATTTCGTTGAATCATGCATGATACTTACTAGCAACTAGCTAGGTCCTTCAACCAGGACACCTTACTCCTTAGTAAAACCTGAGCATGGTAATGTGCACTGACCCAGCCCCAGATCAATAACATTAGATTAATGAACTAATCAATATATCAATTAGATATAATGAGGCATCTCTAAAAACCCCAAAGTTGAGTGAAAAACCAAAAAGCCTCTTTAGTTCACCCACTAGAGACTTAATTATAAATAAAGGAATTTCAGAGGATTCTATTTCACCTTTAAGCAGTATACAGCAAGCCGCCTCCTAGTTTCAGAATTACCATTCTGAAGATCAGATATGATTGAATGATGAACATCCTCTTTCTGCATGGAAAAGGCATCTAGATCGTTAACTGAAGAAGTATCAGCATTTATTGCAGTTCTTCAAATAAAAATATGATGATATAGAATCTATATCTGGATCAGTTACTGTTAGTGTACATACACAAATTACCAAAACCAAAAGATTCAATCATACAAATAATATACATCAAGTCAGCCACAAGCAAGAAACTCGCGGATGTTAATAAGGTTAAGTGAGGAAACATTACGAAGATCCTATCAGGATCACTCGATGAATCATGACCGTTGCAAATATTAACTGGACAAAATAATAGCTGGTAAAGAATAAAATTGTTCGGAACAATAAAATTAATCAAGAAAATATAGATGTTTCATTCAAATCGATATTTTCATTGGCAACACGAAATAAGCTGGTGCAGAAAATGTCCTAATCATGACAGAAAATCCCCTATGATCAATTTTTTGGCCAATCCACTATGTTCATTTCTAAAATCCAGATTCAATTCATTACAGACCTCAAAATTCGTATGGATTCACAGCCCAGTCAGCCAAGACAATAACGATTGAATCATTACAAACCAGACAATAGTTCTAGACTAATCTGACATCACAAAAAATTCTGGCCCTCTTCTTTGCCTTGCCCAAATTGAAAATGACTTGTACTTACTACGTAGACAAGAAAACATTGTAAAATGGACTAGCCTCGAGGATGCTATCTTTATATTCAGAAGGTTATTAGTTCCGATAGAAACTACAGGCCCTGGCTAGTACTGACTGGTCCCGATAAATTTGCTTCGGATACGGCCAGATGACTAGAGATTAAAATCATTTTGGTCAGTCATTACTGACTTAATTTATCAATTTCCAGGCAGGTGGGTCCTCATTAGTTAATCTTATATAACCAACGGGGTATTACTGTAATCTAAAGAAATGAACATCCTATCCAAAAAACAAGTCGAAGAATCTTTTAACTGGAATGCAGGAATATGTCCACCATAAAAAAGTTAGAGAATTTGGGAGTGCTAGAGGAAAAAAAAAATAAAAATCACCTGCTCAGATAGGAAATGTGCTGAAACAGAATTCAAGGAGTATGAACTCAATTTATAGTCCCGTTGCATGACCTGCAGAAGTGGTTGATACTTGATATTTCATCTACTCATGGATCCGGATTAAGTTTCCTATTGACAAAATCAATAAAAATCATAAAGCGCCAAGTTCAAACCTGAAACAAGTCAAATTGGACCCTCCCTTCAATAGTAACTTCTTTACTTTCCCTAGTTCCAAGCTGCCTGAGACAACCTCAAGTAATAAATTAAATTGTTTCAGCACCAATAATTCGGATGACAAAGTTACAGCAAATTACCTTGAAGAGAAAGTTGTGTCTCTCATTCGAACCCTGCTATTCCTAACACGGCCAAGTATAGGAAATTCAGCAATTCCCAACGCTTGAGCTCTCTAATAATAGGGGAAACCAGAAACAGAAGTTAACAGAGCTAGAACCTAGAGAAAAAAAAAAAACTTCAAAGTTATGACAAACACTCAGTAGTTCCTAGCAGTTACACACACATCTATCATGTGTCCAGACTCCAGATAAATCTTATATTGGATTGGACATTCGAATTTGCCAGCACAAGGATTCTCGAGCTTGAGGAACAAACAGCATTGTCCTTGCTCAAGGATTCTCAGATAAACATGAGTGCAGCCTATACACCTAAAAATAATTATGTGCAGGCAGGGATATCACATTATCACTTTTTTGGAACGATAAGCACCACGCCTTGGAACAAGTTCACCTCTTACCCTCTGTAACTTCCTAGAGCATAATCGTAAGATAGTAACCAACCAGCTTACATTTGATAACTGAAATCAGTTTTGTCATATACAAGTATATAACAATGTACAAAACATATACAACACATAAGGTAAAGGGGTAAAAAGAACAGCTTTGAGATATAGACAAAGGATTAAATCTTACCTCGATAAGATATGGCAAATCAAACTTGCAGATGTTGTATCCAATAATAATATCAGGGTCAACCTCACGTATAAAATCCTGCAAGCAAACGGACTTAATATTAACAAAAAAGTGGTAAATTTTCCTGTTTTACTAATGCACCGGAATTGAAAAAACTTATGATAAATGCATTTTCTAAGACAAAATAACATCTTCCGACATCATCTGTCCTGGCATAGTAAGATGAGCATATACCATGATTCCACATAGTAAATGCGGGAGGAAATATAAAAATGCATATCTAAGAATTTTCCCCATCTGAGGTAAGTATAAAGAGTTATGTCTATCTTAGAACAAAAATTGAATATCAAAATGCTAAACAAGAAAAAGAAAGAGAAGCAATCAATTGGTCCCTTTGTATATGCATGATATGAGATTACAGTAGACAGTTCCAGCTGAAGAAGATGACAAAAACATACCAGATATTATCCTTGTTTTGCACTTTGTGATGATTGAAGGAGATTAGATACAGATACGGAGCCTCTCTAGAGTAAGTTTTAGATAATTTATTGTTCATAGAATCATGACAGAAAAATAAGTTCACAGAATCACAGACAGCGAAACATTTAAGATGCTTCCCTGAAATGAAAAAAGGGTCACAAAACAAGTCTATTGCCAGTGTTTCTACAACCAACTGCAACCTGTACTTCTGCCATGAGCACTATAACACTAAGCTATTGCAACTGATTATTTTCAACCCAGAGCATAAGTTGAATATAGACAACATTTAGATCAAATGTACGTATAACGAAAGAAATGTACCCTCCAAGCCAACAAGACTTCTCTTTCCGTCTCGAAAGACATGACATCAACACCAACAATTGGAGCACATGATTTCAAGGTCATAACATTTCGAACAAAAGGTTGGCTCTCTCCCTGCAAAGTAACTAGATTGGCCACCTACAGAAGATTTTATTGAAATTACTTCAGAAAAAG
Organism: Clarkia xantiana subsp. parviflora; assembly: GCA_036873135.1. Taxonomy (NCBI): domain Eukaryota; kingdom Viridiplantae; phylum Streptophyta; class Magnoliopsida; order Myrtales; family Onagraceae; genus Clarkia; species Clarkia xantiana. The sequence continues at coordinate 11,720,191 of JAPTYO010000004.1, forward strand.
ATAAACAAGTCTTGCACTTATCCATTAATTAGAAAAACTTGAGTATCTGTAGTACACCTGAATGACTGGATCATGCTGGGCTTCTGGAAAATGACCTTTACGACCAGCACACTCGATGTCAAAACTCACAATACGGAATGGTGCCATTTTTGAGAACTCCCCTTCAGGAGTATGGCTAATCAAATCAGAAAATCTGGTAAACCTGTTAGGGAAAACAATAACCTGCAGACAACTGGCTGAAAATGCAAGAGATATAAACTAGACCTTCAAAGTGAAAATTGGCACTGGTATAAGTAAAAGGATACAAGCAGTCAAACTCCAACTGGCAGTAAGACAGACTCTTTGCCGTCTTTCGATACTTCCCAGATGGTACTTCAATCCAATTGCCACCAACTATGCTGCAATCGATCATAAAACGGAGGGCAAAAAGTATGTTGCTTTCATATGTAATAAAGCTCTTCATCCCCAAGCCTTCAATTTGTATTCCTCTGTCAAGAATGCCTGTAGAAATTGAAAATGAATTCAGAGATGTTGAATGTCACCCGAAGAGTTTCATTTAGAAAAGGTCACCAAAAGGTTACCAAAAGCCCCAGAAGTATTAACTAAAATGATGCGCTCAGGAGGCAAATGCATGTAATTTATACCTCGGCAGCTAGCTACCATAGTTGGCAATGCAACCACAATTTTAAGAAAAGGATGTGATTCCTGCTGCTGGTAGTACATAATACTTCTCTTCTGCACCAGTTCTACACGTCGAACGAATTTAGGCACGTTGGCATTTCTATTAGACTCTCTCATTCTTCCCTGAGAGTGAGGAAGTTGTTATTTTTTCGTCAAATCATGCAGTAACACTGAGTTTAGTGTAGAAACTACTCAACATGAAGATTGAAAGTACCTCCAGAACTTGATGAAAACGTGAAATGTCATCAGGCCCCATTCCCGGAGGACAACCAATATAGAAATATGGCTCAAAGCCATGTACATTGCAGCAAACGCTGTGACCTGCCAAGTATTGATAAAGCAAATCATTAGTGGATCAACTCAGCTTTTAAACCTAGCAGAGAACCCTTTCACTGAACTATTTTGATGGTTTACAATATGATAGGTGAATTTTTTATTTTTAAGTCCTTTCTATTTCCACAGACCGGCAGCATAATACCAGAATACACATATCGAAAATCAATGCTTGTGTTCCTTGCTGTTAAGTACTAGATATAACATCGAAATGTGCTGTAATAATTTCCTAGCAATTAGCAGTGGCACTCAACCCATAGGAGGAATAAGTCACATTTTTCAAGAATATTAGCTGGGTTGGAAAGTATAGATCACAGATGATAATTATAGAGCAAAAATTAACCTTCTTTTGTGACGCCGAAAATTCTAATAATTGCAGCTTGCCCAGAGTGATCAGGTAATAATTGCTTATGAATCTCTCCGATCACGTAGTCAATCTCCAGTTGTTGAAAAACTGAAATCCCAAAAGTAGTCTGAGCATTAAACAATCCTGAACCTCGAGAAGTCTGCTGAAAGATGCAAAAGTGAGAAACTAACCGATGTTCTTGGTCTGAGAGACATAATCGTCTGAAAGTGGTGGGCGAGTCCACTTAGCAAGGCGTGAAGCTAGAGCCTGACGCTCGTCGATGTCGCGCTGAATGAGTGCATCCTCATCCTCCTGGATTAAGATTTCATCGAGGTAGACATCCTCGTCCAGAAATTCTTCATCAAGAGATGGTTTTGACTGTGTGGTTGTTGCTTGAATCTTGGCCGGCTTGGCCGCCGGTGAAGGGTGATGCGGCGGAGGCCGCTTTCTGGTGGCGCCGTTGCTCTTGGTGGTACTCATGGTCTGGAGTGAGCGAGTGAGTGACGGAAAGGGAGACCGGATGAATTCTGGAGGGAAGTGGGAAGGAGAATGATTTTCCCGCCGTTTTTTAGGGTTTTGGTTTAATTAACTTATCCGGAGTCCTTTTTATCGGCAATGCCTGGAATAGGGCTAGCAATTCGTGCTCGGCACGATATGACGACATGAATACGACACGAAAATGTCGTGTTTGAGTTTGATATTAGTTATACGGTATGACACGATATCACGATATAATACGATGTTTTAAACTAAAATGGTTATATATTAATTTTTTTTATTCAATTTATTATAAATTTTTTGTGTCAATTTTTCATGTTGGGCCGAGTTGAGCCGTGTTTGGGTTTACCAACAGAACACGATACAAATCTGGCACGACAAGAATCCGAACGAACTGCCAGCCTAGTCTGGAACCCCTTTTTGGTCTTCAGTTTTGAGTTAATTACATTTTGCTACTCAAAACTCTCTCGTTTACAGATTCATTCGTTGTGCCATTTTTATTATTAATTAATAATAATACTATGCACTTAATTATTATATAAAAATTAAAAGAACGGATTTTTAACTATAATAATAATTAGAATTTGAATAATTCAATTAATAATGTCAAAAAGTTCACTTTAAGATAATATTTAAAAAAAAAATACAAAAATAAGCATCAAAAGTGTCTTATGATGAAGCATAGTAAAAGCATGTGTTCTGATGGCACTCATGTTTTTTTCATAGGCTTCACTAAAGTTTACGATGTATGAGCGAGATGTTGGATTCAAAGTACTCCATATCATCACCTAAGATGCATCATTATATATATTTTGGTAACGCTATCATATATATTTTGACTATCAAGTATCACTTTAAAGGTCAAATATATCACATTCACAATAGAAAATATAATTAAGTATTCCTTAATGGCAGAAAACAATACCAAGCGAATATGTAAGAATCAACAGTGGAGCATTAGGCATATGAGGAGGCGAGTAGAACTGGGCCTAACGGACCGGCCTCTTGACTATACTAGGCTGCTGGTGGGGTTACGTTGACGGGGCCAGTGCATGCGCTGGTTGCTCGCTAAGTCTGATCGGAAAAAAACCCAGACCGTGAGCAGGAAAGCCCGAACATTACGTAACGGGATGGGCCTAGGGTCGCCACTACTAGCCCATTCCTTTCTTTGGCAAAAAAAAAAACAGTGGAGCATACTTACTCGGCTTTAAATCAGAGCATATAATGACAATCATAGTGACCAATGCAACGCTTGGTAGTAAAAAAAACCACCTTCCTAATTTGGGCACATGCACGAGATTCAATAACTAATTTGTATATTTTTATTAGAACTTGGTTTGTGAATATAGCAGTAACATCGTTTACTTCCGGCCCTAGAACTTTGACTAACCTAAAAACACTCCATTATTGGTTAATCAATTTAAATAGTATATAAATTTCTATGATAAATTGAATTCATGAAATGGAAAAGGAGGTATGATATATAGTTAAATTATTTTAAGAAGAATTACTTACTGGTATACTGAACTTCCTAAGAACATCGTTGATAGCTTAGAAGGATCTCCTAACATAATCCTTTCAGGATGTGGACTTGTAATTTAAGAGTTTTAATATGAAGATAATAGTTATCGACTCACTACCTCCCTCTACATCAATTACCTAACCAGTATACAATTACAAAGTTATAAAATAATAGAACCCAAAAAATGGTAATCAAACTCATGTTTAAATAACAAGGTTGGTTGGACCAACCGGTAAAGCGAGTTGCGTTCCCGTGGGCGACCCGAGGTCGAAACCCGCTGGAGACGCCCCCTTGGAGAGGACTTTAACATTAACGCTCCCGACCCGAAATTGCGAAAGTAATGTAAATATATAAAAATAAAATAAAATGCAACAATACAATAGAATATTGTCATGTATGGTGAAAATAATGATTTGAAAGTTGAAGCTTTATAAAGTGTAATCAAATATATCCAAATTTGACGCACTTATACTAAAACAATTCATATTGCTCAATATATATGATGGGTTGATTTAAAATTTGGACCGTGCGCAACATGAATTCATTTTATTATTAAAGATGAAAGAAATGTTGGAGAGCAGTTATATGATGACTCTCGACTCTCAGTTGGAGTTTGTTACATATAAATTTGGAAGTTATACGAATTAGTATAGTTACACGATTTGGATGCATAAGTTGGAAGCCAGTTAGATGATGACTACCTAGCCATTGGCAATAGAGAGGGTGGCAGTCAGCGAAAGAGTACATTTACCAGAAACGAGAAAGGGGATGAAGACTTTGTAGCGGAACTTTGAAGACTTTGTTAGTAGAAGGCAAATTGAACATCCATGATGCAGTCCGAAAGAACCAAGCAAATAGTTTAATTGCTTATCTACTTCTTCAAATCGATCACCCAGCACCGCCTTCTTAATTGCCACTATGCAATTCTTGTCCAATTGAACCATCACCGTCGTCGACGTGCTTGCTGATTCTCCTGAAACTATATATGGCGAAGTCGTTGATTGCTCAAGCAAGAAGAATTAGTCTCTAAATCGTTAGGGCAAGAGAAAGGTGGACGTGATGAGAATAAAGACGTACAGTACAGTAATTGGAGTTGGAGGTGAGTGTACCCAAACCAAATCCTGTTTGTTATAGAATGAATATTCATGGAGAGATATTATTGTGGCATGGCATCTAGGAAATGTGAAGTGAAGTGGAAAGGATGAACAAATCCTTAGAAGAAGAAAATGCCTAGAAGAGTGGCTGGCGTTAGGGCGACACAATGGAATGGAGGGAACTATTCACAAGGCGGGAAAATGTGAGGACAAATTTAAATTTTTAGCTTTTTATTTATTTAGTAGATAGATAGATAGGTATGTTTTTTTTATTAACTCATTTAAATAATAATAATTTTATAAAGTATGAAATTTTAGGATTCTATGGTAAATAACAATTTCTGTTTAACTAAAGAAAACTGCCTATACACACCTCTCACCAACCATTCATTCATCCAAGAGCCAGTCTCCTACTTGTCAAACAACCTACAGAAAACTTGTTCCTGGTTCACCTTGGGGATTGGATTAGCTTCGGATTCAAGATGCATATATATATGCCTTGTTCATCTTCACCTGAACAAATGTTTGCAACCTCTTTAAATATAATACTCACTAGAGCCTTTAACAGATTTAGTACTGTAGTAGTTAACTTTAGCATTATTTGTACCAATGTTGCTTTGACTTGAATAATTTTAGATGCCATATAGATCAAACAAGGCCCCGGCGAAGCGAAATAAAGAAAACAATGTGACGAAAAAAAGTACCGTACCAAGAGAATATCATAGTTCATCACGCCTGGGATTTCCAGGATTTACGGGATGATGGTCATGGTTTAGAATCTCCGCTTGAGTTGCCATACCTGCCCTAATGGCTGCCGTCACCTTTCTCTGCAGCTTCAGCAGCCCAATGCGTTTCGAAACAACGTAGAGGACAGCAAGGGAGAACAATAGGAACCCAACAGTAATAACAATCCTGTTTGAATTTTAAAGCAGCTCCCTCTTAGGTTTGTACACAAACATCATACTCGAAACAAACACATATCCTCAACTCAATCATCCTTATATTAAGTACTAAACGTTTATGCATTCATTTAGTATGGCCTGGTATCCAACTACAGTACCAAAAGAAAAGTTCAGTATGCAAAAATGCATATTTCAAATTTATAAACGCAATTTCCTTTATGTTCACTACTTTTCTAGAGGAGGTTCTGTTAATGACATATCCTAGCCTTTAGCGTTTTTTTAAAAGATAGGTAACATCAAACGCAGCATAAAGTTCAGTATGCAATAGTTTATTTTTCAAAGTATACTATACAATCCTAAAGGGGCAAGGGATGGCCAAAAAAATTGAAGGGGCAAAAGAGTTCCATATGGAATAGGGTCATTAATGCTATCTTATATAACTAAATGATACCTGTCAATGACATCTTGACGTTTCATTGTGGACAGAAGATTCCGAGTTCGCATTAGTAAAGAGCGGTGCCCCTTGTACTCACTTTCAGCCTTCTTCAAAACTCCAGTTGATTCTTCTGCAGAACCCAACATAAAATGAAAGGAAGCATTATATTTTAATGGAATTATGAGAAGTAGAACCTTATCATATACAAAACAAGAACATGATCCATGATGCATTGACAGAATAGGTGTGTTAGACATCGAGATAAGACAAGGAACCAAAAACTGCAATCTTACTTGAAAATTAGTTATTCTCTAATGATTGTTACGCAACTAGATTAAGACTAATCATATAGCCGAGAAACCTAGAAAACAGCGTTAAATAGTGGAAATTTTGGTACAATTTTGCAAATCCACCCATTTAAAGAGGTGAAAGCTCCAAACATCTTATTATGTTTACTTAATAAAAGATCCACAATGAGAATAGACAAATTTCTTTCAGAAGGTGGCACTAGTTTTTGTTGGGAAATGATAACGCAATCAACATCATGAAATAAGAACGATTATGTAAGCAGAGATGTAGAAAGTACGAGAAATATAACCACATCTGAAATGCCAACTGGAGCTCATTGTCAGATGCAAAGCAATTACAATGATATGCCCAAAAAGAAGATGAACAAAATACTACAGAAGGAATCATGCAATAAAGAAATCCTGATGTTTAACATCAGAATTCATTTCTGTTTTTATCGTATAGAGATAAAATCAGCATTATTACATTACTAAGGTAGGTTCTTCCATTTACTGAGACTAGAGTTTCCACTATAATACAACAAATTTGAGGATCATGATTCATAGCCAGATGCTTCAAAATTCTAGCTCACAATTTTATTGTTCATTAAGCAAATAATTCAATAAAAGTAAACAGGAAAAAAAACACTAAAACTAAAAACCAAGATGTAACCATGTTAGCAGCATAATCCATAGCGTACTTCTAGTGAGCACACAGTCATAGCAGAAGTAGATGTTCCCTAAAAGTCAAATCATATCTTAAAAAAAATCCACTGGATCGGAAAGCACTAACCAATGGTTGCAAGTGCACTTGTATTTCTTTCCACTTCCTGCAAAATGCATGACAGCAATATTTAGATATATAAGCTAATGTATACATGATTTTAACCATATAAATGCACCAAAAGCAACCATAGAATGACCACTACACCAGCCTACAGACCTGAACCATCAATTGACGGGTTCGACGAAGGCTATCTGTGATACTTTCTGAAGCTGATGTGATTCCAGCCTTGGTCCTAATTAGAAAACCGTATTTAGCAATTAAATATTTGCATATATAATATAATCTTGTAAATGTAGTTTACCCTATTGATGCAAGACTAGTGACACCTTTTCCTATTAACATTCAGTACATATATATGCAGAAAAAATATCTAAAAGACCCATGCAACTGGATTCTTCTCTACAACGGAAGCAACACGTGGAGCCCACGTATTGCCCCGGTAACAAATCAATATTTGACAAGTGTCAATTTGTCAGATAAGTTATGACACGTGTCCTATACTAATTGGTTGCCGGGGCAACACGTGGGCTCCACGTGTTGCCTCGGTTGTAGTGAAGAATCTCTCATGCAACTGCCAGCTCAACGGAACAGATGAACCCAAGTGGTTAATACATACTGTAAATTGCGACGCCGAACTGTGGATTCTCCACCTCCACCAAGAAGCAGTTCCCTCTTGAATGCAGAGAACAATACGGAGTTAGAAACTAAAGTCAGTAAGGTTGTGTCAGAAGAAGCTTGTGTTTTAACTTTCAATATCACAAATGACCAAACATCAGTGAAGCAAGTTGACAACTATACTTAAAAAGGGGAAGTTAGAAATAAACAGTTGGGCCGGAGAGATTGTCATCCCGACCCCATAGATGAATGTTTTACTATTATTAGTAATTAAAAGTATGCAACTAATACCTCCTCTTGGGCAGCTTTCCTCATGTTAGCCTTTGCTTGCATATTGGCATTCCTCATACTCACTCTCAGGCTGGTAAAGATTACGAGCATAAGCCATGTGCACGAAAATGATGAAATGTACATATACAAAAAAAAACAAAAAGAAGAAACTGCATGTTCATAAAAGTGAGCAATTGTGCCGATGTAAATGAAAGAAGCAGAGTGGCCAAAGAAAATGAAAGCACAGCTTCATAAGAATTTTCATTACACAAGAAACAAAGAACTACTTAAACTGAGAACATTCACAATCTTTTTTTTTGGTTAATATAACTTTTTTTTTAAACGATATGTTGTCAAAAGAAAAAGGTGCCTAAATATCGCCTCAAATTTGAGGCGCCAACGAGGCGATCGCCTCATTGAAAGAGGCGAACTTAGTTAAATTACTAAATATCCATGCAAATACCATATGTAAAATACTCAAAACCTAAATCAGCAACATGGTTTTGGACATTGTTCCAAAGCTTGAAAAATAGTTTTGGATTGTGAAGAAAGAACAAACTATACTTAGAGAAGTACCAGACTTCAAGTTAGACTAATAAAGCCCCGCACTTGCTAACAGTCCAGGTTGATTCTTTTATCACATACCAAATAGCAGAAATACTTACGTACATGAAGTCTCTATTGAAGAAAAGGAGATGCCGTGCAGAATATGACAGGTTTATAGTATTTTTATATTTAAATTTCTAATTATTTTTAACCAAAAACTAATGGGTTGGACTCAGAACCCTAAAAACCGGCCCCAGAACCCTAAAACCTACTGAGGCGTCTGAGGCAGCCGCTCAGCGCCTCAGACAAAGGCATCATGAGGCGCTCGCTTCAGAGCTCGTTGACAATATTGTTTCTAGATATATAGATTATAGATATACATTATATATTTCCGTCACAAGATTTTCCAGAGGAAACTAAAATAATGAAATTTTGTGAGGAAACGGATTTAGATAAATTTCAGTAACATTATTTTCGATTGTAAAAATTAAAAAACTGAAATTTTGCCAAAGGAAACAGAAGGACATTATCTCTTAATTGCTTTTGCAGCTTCATACTGATGGAATAAAATAGACAATTGACCACAAATGATGTTTGTATTCCTTAAAGAACTTAAAAATCTTAAGGATCGACAGAAATATGCACCGCACTGTCAGGATAAAGATTGAAACATTTTTAAGCTGGATCAATTTCTGACATCGCCCATCAGATAGGGCCAAAAAACTACCAACTAATACAAACTATGCAAGAAGAAAAACAGAAAAATATAGTGAGATAGAGAAAGGAAGTACTTTTGGTACTCGCTCTTCCAAGATTCCAGTAAAGACTTGGCAGAGTCTACTTCCTCTATAGTTGGTAGTTGGGGTGCAAGTAGATCAAGTTTAAACTGCAAAGAATTCAATAAAGCCAAACCATCATGTGCAAGGCCATTTAGCCTCGGGAGCGAGCTTTTCTCCTCTCTAGACTTTCCATATTCTTGAATTGCCTTTATGTGTTCTTCAGTTTTACGATATGCCTCATCCCACTGCTTCTTTGCCTCCTCAACCTCCTCTGCTACCTTGTCCATAATCCTATTACTGCTCTGTTCCATTAACCCATCAGCTCAACATGAAATATCTCTTATCGAATTGAAAAACAAGCCTTTACCCAAATTTTTACTGTTGAAACAATTGTGAATGTGAATAACTAATTTAAGCTGCAGAAAGACACTGGGTTCCAGTCTATTCTGTAAAGACAAGCAAATACCTAAGATACAAAATTTGTAAATACTGCAAGTTTCTTGCTGAGCCAGGATCAATCAAAACTATGATTGCACTCTGTTGGCAACGACTAGATGGTGACAAAAGCACCCTCCGTTATTTTTTTTAATCTCATCTTAATGGTACCGGTTTGCGGATTACATGCATTCCATCGACTTCATATGATAAGATCATACCTACATGCAATTCCAAATTCTTCTCACACCTACTATACTACCAAGAAATTCCACAAATGAAATCAGATCTCATCTCGACATCACATAACGGCAACTCCAAGTATTGAAATTTCACAATCAATAACATCAGGCGGGGGAGATCTTGACCTAATTTTCAGTCGAGAAGTATAACAACACAGGACAGAGAGTCAGACGTCCTTCAGTCTCGCCGCCTCTCGCCGTCTCTCTTCTTGCCTAGCCTTGCCTAGCCCAGATCTCTGGGTTTGGATCTTACATTCATGTTGCAGATTAGTTTTTTGTTATTTGTTTTTTTTTTAATTCCTTTCCCTATGGTCAAGCTCAAGCAGAGCAGGATCCAAATCTAAAAATCTCTCTCCGAGAAGGTAAAAAATCAGTTCGAAATCGATTCCGGACCGGCCTGGACCGATCTAACCAGGCCATTTTTTTAAACTTAACTTTGGCTAATTTTGTTATTGAGCCAATATTGAACCGAACTGTTTAAAACAATTCCATTTCAGGTCGGGACTGGTCCGGTCTGAACCGGTCCAATGTCTATCTCTTCTACTTTTTCAAATTCAAATTATATAATCTAAGTTACAGAAAATTCTTATGTACATTTGGATCTTACATAAAACTAATATAGTTATGAAAATTATTTTTAACTCCATTTTAGGATTCATTTTTAGTGTTTTAGAAAGAAAAATAGGTCTAAAACTAAAAGAGTGAGACACTTGTCATATTTATATTACGTTTCTACATAAAAAAATTCCACTAACAAAAAAATTAAGTATAAATTAAAGTAACTGTACCAAAGAAAAAAAAAATTAAAGATATATTATGAACAATTATTTTACTAGAATTTTTACTAATATCATACTAGCTTTAGAGCTCTATTAATCACTAAAATAAGTACATATACTTTTATAATTTTAAGGTGAAATGAAGTCTAAACTAATTTGGTTTTCTTCAGTCTCTTTTCAAATTGCCGTCAAAATTGAACCGAAAATCAGTTAAATGATTTGCAAGTGGCTTGACCAATTATTAAACTCAAAAAGACGATTATTCCATGTAGTATAACACTTGTCATCTTCTATTAACACCATGATGCGGTTCGACCCCATTCCTCAGTTTCTTCGTCTAGGATCAATTCAACATCAAAATTGTCCTCCACGCTTGGATTTGCAGTCTGGAACTCGCCAGAATTTGATAATTTCAACTCCAACTGTATTTTGATAATTTGTGATGTTTATAGTTTTGTTATGTATTTTCTATTCATTATTTTGTTTAGTAGACTATGATAGAAATTGTTAATTCCTCACTATTTTTTATTATTCTCCAATCTTATTATATCGGGTCAGCTTTTTAATCTTCGTGTGGTGTGCAAGACAAGTATCTAATATTATTTAAAAAAAATATACAAAAATTTCATTCCTTGCATGCAGTGCTAGATTTGGTATCTAATAATGTTATCTCATTGAATCCAGACAGAAATGGCCTTTTTTTTTTTTTTCCACCTTTCCGTTCACAAAATGTGCAAGATGAATACTTTGAGCAGATCGGATTTACTGCACAATTTGTAAGGCGTGGAAGCTAAGTGTGGCATCAAGAAAGTGAGGAGGGAATTTATCAGAATCCCACACTTGAAGAAAGGAATTAATTAGAATCCCAAACTTTGGAAAATAATCAAGAAAAGCATAAAAAACTAATGATTTTTACAGTAAAACAGTATTTGGTTTCTAGCTAGTTATTACTACTGTAAGGAGTAAGGACAACTATAAAATTTAGTTTAACCTTCACCTTAAAAAGTGTCCTACTTGCAAGTTCTACTTTTCAAGTCTTCCTTGGTTTTTATACCATGCTCTTGGAGTTAGGCATGGCAACGGGTCCCGCCGACTCGTGGGCCCCGGTCCGATTTGACCAGCGGGGCCCGACCCGATTTTGACCAGCCGAGCCGCCGACCCGCAGGTCACGGGGCGAGTCCGAGTCTAGGGGAGTAGGGCCCCGCCTGCCCGCCCCGAAGTTCCTAATATATATATATATATATATTATGTTAATATGATGTAACATTTACTAGACAATATGGTTATATAATACTTATATAAATAACATGGACCAAATTATAAATAGATCTATAATTAGATTTTAATTTGGATTTGGTGTTTGGATTTGAATTTGTATTTTGTGATGAATTTGATGTGTTTATTGTTTATGTTTTGGTGTTAAATTTATGGTTTGAATTTATATATAATGTAATATTTTGGCAAAAAAACTGTATTTAATATTGATAAGTGGAAAAAAAAAAAAAACTGTATTGGCGAGTCGGGGCCCCGCGGTCGACCCGTGGGATTTTTGACCCGCCCCGGGAGGTACAAATTACAGTTATCCGGGTCAGTCAGGCCGACCCGCGGGGCGGGTCCGAAGCTGCGAAAACCCGCCTCGTTGCCATCCCTACTTGGAGTACTATGTTTTTGTTTTTTTATTATTATTATCAGTGTGGACTTAATTGTAACATATGTAAAACTTTAAAAGTATGAAGAAAAAAAATATTAATTTTTTTAACTACACCTAATATTTGCATCATACTATTAATAATATTAATATCCATTTAGGATTCACCTAAATCAATAGAAAAATACCAAAAAGAATACAAAAAACATAATACTTGTAGAGTATAATAAAAAGACTCAGTTTTCATGTAGAGGTGGCCACCACCAATTGGGTCCGGCCACCACCAATTGGGGTGGTTTTCGGCCCCAAGCGGTGGTGGCCGGTGCCGTGGGGTGGTGGCCGGCCCGTTTCGTGGCGGTCGGCGGCCTTGGAGGTGGTGGGCGGTGGCCGGCGGCCTTGGACGGTGACTTGGGTAAACAATAGGGACTAAATTGTAAATATTAAATTTTAGAAATATAAATTTGAGGACTAAATTGAACAAAATAAAAGTATTTAACGGTCAAACTAACTGTTGACAAACGGAAATACCAAAAACATACAACCTCTCAAACATATGGCACCAAAAGCCTACAAAACGAAACATATGGCACCAAAAACCTACACAGGTCAAACATGTGGCACCAAAAGTACCTTTAACCCTAAGTTTTATGTAGATAGTACTATTTAAGGTTAATAATTTGAATAGTTACTTTTATTTACACCAACTATCTAATTAAATAGCTACTTATCTTATATGTTTATCTACATCGTTTTAAAATGTTGTTAATCTTTTTAAATGTTGATGTGGAAGTGCCACACAAGAAGAAAAAAAAATACATGTGGGCAAAATAAATATATACTATTTTAATCATATTCATATGTTCTTTATCATGTTCAATATTGAATTCGTAAATTTTCCTATAAATTTGATGAAAACCCCGATGAATTTGATAAAGATTTGTAAAAAATAACGAAGTGCCGATTTTGCACTTGCCCAAGACCGTACTTCAACAACAATAGAAGAACTCGTATATATATAACTATCTTACTCTAAATATGATATCTTGGAAAGTCTTACAACTTGTGATGGTGGATCTAGTTGTGGTGGTTGCTTCTCTACAAATGACTCGACTCCTATTTATAGGCTCCTAAAGATTTCTCTAGACTATGGGAAATCTCTAGACTAAGAACATCCTAGAAGTTCTCTAGAAACTACTTAGATGGTAGAATTATCTAGACACCTTAACCTAGCTAAATTCTCTAGTTGTTTCTTCAACTTGACCCAACTCATTCTTAGCCCAAATCTTCAAGTCTTGGCCCAATGATGGTAAGTTGTTCTTAGCCCATGAAGGTAAGTTAATGTTGATCTTAACAAGATTTTGATGAGCATTATGAAGAACATAAAAAAGAAAAAATCTTGCATAGAACGCAATCACCACCTGTTAAATTAACAGGTGGTGCACTTTCGACCAGTTATATGTTGACACGTGACGATAAGTAACAGTTACATTAGTTACATTGATACTTATTTAAATTTTACTAGTTGGAGGTGCACCACCTATTTACCAGGTGGTGTTTGCGCTATATGCAAGAATTTCTCCATAAAAAAATGCCATGTCACTTTTTATCTGCTCCGTAACTTTTACATCCATGATAGAGCAATGTTGTCTCTGTCGGTCAATGTAACCAAAAACTCACATACTAAAACATAAATAATTAACTGCATAGCACGAGTTTGAATAAAAAATAAGATTGTAAAGGTAAGTAAGAAAAGAGGTAATCAACGTTAGCATTAGTATAATCGTCACAAGCAAGCACACCATTGGATATGAAATTAATATAGGTTTTTTAATTGGCATCCCAATTAAATGGATTCATTGATTAGGTTCATCCACCGACCGACCTGTTTCTGCACTCCCAGTTTTGAGTTCTTTATCCAAACTTAATTTAGGAATGGGCATTCTAAAAACACATGTTCCCGTGACTCCATTAATCACAATGAATGTTTGTTATCAGTGGGTTCCAATATGTCCAGTTCACCATTATTTCGATGGAGGAAAATACTGTTCAAAAAGAGTTTCAAAACTACTATAAGGCTCATTTCATAACAAGGGAAAAATAATACCATTCACTTCTAATAGAATGGTGTTCTAGAGAGGAAGAATAATACATTGAAAATTATAATTCAAAACATAATAACTGTCAAGAATGTGAAAAAAAAAAAAAAAAAACATTTGTCTATTATTTGGAGTTTTTACTTTTAGAATATAGGGTTAAAGAAATTGAAAACTGTTCCAAATTTGCTTCATGTTTTAGTTTGGCGTCTAAATATGACAATGACTGTCCCAAGTTTCATATTTGTTGCAATTTAGTGTCTCTGTCAAATTTTGCAGTGAAGTTGTACATAATGTGGGCACGTACTGGTCATGTAAATGAATAATTATTAAAATTTCTAAAATAGCCTCAAATTGAAGCGTGCAAGTCATGTGAGATTTTTTTTTTTCAAATTCGCGATACAAATATGAAAAGACGAAAAATATCCATTTTCATATGTAAATGAAACTGCACGTGTGTACGAGAAAAATCAAACAAGGGGCAAAGCAGTCATTTTTTTATCAATCTGTCAAAGTTAACCTCAAAATCTAACGGAAAACCAAACTGCAACAATAGTGAAACTTGAGACACTAAAAATTAACAAGTTAATACTGAGAAACCAAATCAAACCTGAGAAGACTCTTAACCTTAACCTTAGGATATATTATGTCTTACAAAACATAATATGGTGTAAATTACTAAATTCGGAATTCCTTTTAAATTGTTTGTTTAACCATATTATATTTATCAATCAACGCAATTTGTGCAAAAGGTGACAAATAGATACGAACCAAGAAAGAATAGATCCAGGGGGACCATTCACGGGGACAAAAAATGTCTGTCGGCAGAATAAGCTTAATTTCCTTTCACATACAAAAAAATAAACAAAGACGAAAACAACCAACAAACAGAATCCCAGGTACAAAACTACGACCAACAAAGTGTTAAAAAAAGGAAGGAACCCCACCCTATTTAGAATACGACGCCACATCTCCTAAGAATTCTGCTTTACAAAATAGTAACAGTACAGACAATAATGTAATACAACTTCTGGACAAATGAATTTACACTTGGAACAGAATAGAGAATACACTAAGCCGAGGAGGGGGGCACACATCTTTGCTTCAAACCACAAAACACCTCTCTTCCAA
Source organism: Clarkia xantiana subsp. parviflora (assembly GCA_036873135.1). Taxonomy (NCBI): domain Eukaryota; kingdom Viridiplantae; phylum Streptophyta; class Magnoliopsida; order Myrtales; family Onagraceae; genus Clarkia; species Clarkia xantiana. The sequence goes on from JAPTYO010000004.1 coordinate 11,735,615, forward strand.
GACCCACTTTTTAACTGTGGAAAATTTTCATAAAATTACACAAAATATATATTAAATTAAAACGGTATGATATACAAAATTACAAATGCAGATCAGATTTTCAGTCGAAGCTCGATGAACGACTCCATCTCCCACGAAGATAGTCTTCAATTGAGATCACGTGCTCGGTGCTATTGACTGAGGCCGAGTCTTCCTCCAAATCCTTGAATGCCAGATTTAGATGAGACTGGATACTAACTGGGGAGTCTTCCCCATCCATGCTATCCATTTCTTGTGACAAACTGATTTGTTGCCTTGCCCAGTTTACCACTTCCTCCTCACCTTGCAGGAGCCTCAACACCTTATTTATCAACCAAATCCAACCCTCAGTATATTTACATAATTGGGTTAAAGAGTTTTTTTAGTATCATATGTTTAACCAAAGTTGCCTTTTGGTGCCAAAATAATAGGGACTATACTGTACAAAAATGAAACTTATGGGAAATCACGTGATTTGCACATGGATACTTAACGGTCAACTAAGAGATGCACCAAAAGTTATTGGAAGGATTGATGTGGAAGGAAGCGTACGAGATTTATTGGAGGTCGGACTTGAGTGGACCGACTAATGCAAAGTGTAGCAGCTAAGAACATTCTTCCAATGTGCTCGTGGTCATAATCGCTGCCTAAGCTTGGATCTAGTAACTGTGAGACTTTCCCAGATTGCAACACTGGTTTCGCCTGTACCGAAATTGCATAACATTAATGAACTACACACTATTATTGCTACAAGGAGAAAAATATTGGTACCAAAATTTAGAAAGCACTTACCCACATGATTAGGCTCTCCTGGCCCTTTGGATACTCCCCTCCTCCAATAGGTTTTCTTCCTGAAAGAAGCTCTAGGAGTACAACTCCAAATGCATAGACATCTACCCTGTCACTCACTTTCCCATACATGAAGTATTCTGGAGCCAAGTAACTGCAAACAGGATGCATTTATTAATGACCAACATCTAGATTAAATGAAGTGCATGATCACCAAGACACTTACCCAAAAGTTCCTGTAACATCATCGATAGTTATTTGACGAGAAGCATCTTGAACCCGACTAGCAAGTCCAAAATCCGACAGCTGAGGACCCAAAAACTTGACCAATAAGCATAAAGATCTTCGAAAATATCATATACTAATAGAAAGAAAAAAAAAAAAAAGGAAGAAGCAGCTTTATATTGTGGCACCTGTGGCTCAAAATCATCTGAGAGAAGAATGTTGGACGATTTCACATCTTTGTGTATAACTGGCTCAGCACAGCCATTATGTATGTAGTCAAGGGCCTCGGCAACACCAACAGCTACTTTGTATCTCTCTCGCCACCCAAATGCAAATGTGTCCTTCTTGTCACCTGTAGATAGATGATTTACTTAGCTATCTATGGACTATGACTAAATTTCTGAAGCATAAGTATGAGGTTGGTCCACATACCATGAAGGTTCTCTTCCAAGCTTCCTCTGTGCAGAAAGTCATAAACAAGGGCAAGGTTCTGGTCTTCGTAGCAGAACCCAAGTATGGATATTATGTTTTTGTGATTTAAAGTGCTTATAATATCTATTTCTGAAGCAAATTCCTTCACCACGTCATCCGATGGCTTCAAGATTTTCACAGCCAATTCATTGCCATCGGAAAGGCACCCCCGATAAACTTGACTGCTTCCACCTCTTCCAACCAGATTCTCTGAAAACAGTTCAATAAATAATTAACAACAGTCACTTACAGAACATGATCCGAAAGCATGTCTAAGGTTAATAGATCAAAATCATACCTGACATGAAGTTGTTGGTGGCAGTCAGAAGCTCCTCATAGTTATACAATCGGCAAGTAGAAGAGTATTTATCATGAAAGCCTTCCAATTGTTTTGGGAAATTTTTTGCACCGTTGCGAGGGGAAAGAGGACAGACTAAATCAGATCCCATTGGCACAATGGTACCACTCTCTCCATCCAAATCACAGGTGTGATCTTCGCTCTGGACAGAGCTGGCAAGTTTTTGATCAGGATATATCACAGCCGAAGATTGAGTGCTTGGCAGTCCCAATAACCGCTTAACCACAGATGTCTTTTTTCCAGTAGCTTTTTCTTGGTGTTCGTAATTTGGCATGAACACCCGACGAAGGAATGACCAACCAGGTGTTAACCCATGTACTGAACATACAGTAACAGAATTGGAGCTTGTTGACTCATCCTCACTTGTTTTAAATGGTACTAGAGCTAGTGAATTGTCTATACCATTTGTATCACATGTTTCCAAGGATGTCTGAGTAGCCCCAGGAACAGGATCTTCACTGTGCTTCTTCGACCTAATGGAAGACCTAAGGGAAGAACACGATTTATGCAGACACTGGCCATTTCCAAGATCACAGTTCCCTGGCAATTTCAGACTTCTGCTAAGTGATCGATGCAGGGCTTGTACATAACTTTTGCCCTTACCATGATCTATACCACAACAAGCAGGAAAATTTATTGAGATCTTTGATCTTAATCTAAAAGTAAGGAAGAGATTCTGGAAAGGAAAAAAGAATGGCACCTTGGGAATTGGCTGGCACAGCTTGTGTCTCATCCTTCTGGAATACGACCTTGCCATTATGAACAGCAAAAACCGAGAAACTCTTTGGCAAACTCTTTGCACAGAATTTGGCTAATGATGCAGATGAACGGACTCTATGTTGAGTCTTGGAGGTCCCCAGGATCAACTTGGCAGAAGAATAAGATTTTACTTCCCTAACAAGCGCTTTACGAGCGGACGGCCCTCTGCAAATCTTCAGCTTCAAATCCACCTATAAGTCATAATCATTTCTCCAAATAAGATTACAGCCAAAAAAAGAGGAAAGACGGATTACATCACATAAGCAGTACAATTCTGAAAATAGAAACAAAATTGAGCTGAAATTGAGAAATTTGACAAATGAAAGTGATGAAAATTCTTCACAAAGGTGGCGATAATTGAAATAGAGATGCTTGCGAAATTAAGTATAGCACCAGAAATTTGCAGATAGAAAAGAAGATCAAATAACGGCAAAAAAAACTTGCTCCTTTTAGCAACTGCCAATATTTGGGCAACGTTTTAGGAAAAAAAATCAAAGTAGCTGTAGTTCGAATCTGCATAACTTGCGCATTAAATTTCTCACACTTCAAACAGTCAACAGATAGCAGTGCCGGGGAGATTATGGAGACGCGCACCTGTTTCAAATTGCAGAAGCCCTCATAGACAGCGAGCACGGAATCAAATGCATTCACCAGCGAAATTAATGACGCTGTTCCTTCTGCGTAAAATAGAAAATCCAAGTATCAGCGAAACGATTGAAGTTCAAGAGCACCTTGTTTTTGTGACTAAGTGTATCTGAGAGAGGAGAGAAAAAGACCACGGTTGGAGTCATCGAGGACGTGGAGAGCAATAACACGATCACCAGGCTGTGCCACCTTGACCAACGCCCAAGTCAGCAACTCCTTGCTCTCTCCGTCTAATCTCACCCCAACAATCACCGGCACGCCAGCACTACCTTCGGCGGCAGTACCGCCGCTCCCTGGGCTATCTTCCGTCAACCGCATCTCCTTGTTTCCACCAACGCCGCCGTTGTAGACAGGCGCCACCGCGCACACAAACAGTCTCTCTCTTTTTCCTGGATACTCGTTCCTTCCTTGCTTCCTTCCTTGCTCTGCGCTGCTTTCTTCTCTCTCCTCCACTTTCTAAATTTCTCTTCTCTTCTCTCTCTGTAATGTCGAAAAGGCAGTTACAGTGGAAGTCCCCGACTTTTTGTATTGGGGAAGGTGAGATGGCGAATCACGTTCAGCGGACGCAACCCAACTTGCTTCTTCTCCCTCCCTTGCTTAACACCTCCCAGAGCTCTACTTCTCTGTTTCGCAACCTACCGTGCTCTCTCATTGCTCATTCGTTCAGCAGAGGCCCATATCTTTCGCTGTCTGATAGATAGTAGTTACTATGATTTATTTATTTATTAAGACCGTTGTTGTTATAATAATATATATATGTCGATGATATTCATTCATACATCAAAATCAAAATTAAAGGTGTGGGGGCAGTTATCATGGATTTGTCGCCTTCTATAATAAGGAGAAAATTTAGGGATCGCGTAATTTCCTGCTCCTCTTTTTCAGGAGCCGATCGATTCAATTGTTATTGTTTTTTTTTACACTAACACAGTAAAATAAATAAATAAGATAGTGGATTTTTTTTTTGCTGTAAACAGTAAATAAGAAGAATGTGGGAATTTATTAGGGTGACAAAATCTTACAAAACTAAGATGATTAATTACATAGAAAATAACTTCAATGTTGTTTGTTTCAATGTTTGTTTTTTGTTTTTTTTTTTTTTTTGAAGGCTTCACTATATTTTAAAATATTAGAATGAATTTTCTAGACAAATTGGGTATAAAATCGACTCTATTTAATCAAGAAAAAACCTATTTTATTATAGGAGTTAGAGAGCATCCATAATGCGATATTCAAAATCCTAATCACATTAGTGGCAATTTAATCATTTTGATATGAATGGATTTCCCACTGCTCTTTATAAAAAAAACAATAAATAAATAAATGAATAAAACCACTGCTCATGGTGTGACACCCACGCGAAGCGTCACCAGTGTCTCGTCTGTAAGGTTTTGTGCTTCGCACGTGGAAATAGGGAGCCTATGTGTAAGTCTAACAATATCTCCATCTTGCAAGACGATAAAAAAAAATTGTGTGATCCGGTCCACAAAGGCCACGTTGAAGTTAATGAGGTGATATTGATTTGAATTGATACGCTCACACTATTATATATATATATATTCTCTACATTATTATATAATTAAATTGTATCGTGGTCGGTCCTACCTGCCACAAGGATACCACTGACCATAACTTCGTCTATAGTATATATCTACACTATATTTACTATTTAAAAAAGACCGATTCTTCACAGGAAACAAAAAATGGCGCATTCCCTCCTTTCGGTATTTAAGCCTACATTTTTTGTTAAAATTTTCAAAATTGTGTCCTTCACTTATTTTAAAGTTAGAGTTGGTTGGAACTCAAAATGTTTGAGTGCGTTGGCCGAAACTAGTATAATATATCAATTCAACTGTACACTTATGAACAACAATTTACAAAATAATGAAATAACTAAAAGTGTGTGTTTTTTTTAATGACACGTGTATGACTATGCATCTTTGTATGCGTATTCTAATTCAAATATTGTAGGTGGAAAAACAATGAACACGGTTACAAATTTAAAATGAAGTCTACTAGAACAATATTAGTGAATAAATAAGAAACAATAGTTAAAATTATATGAGTCATCATCATATTAAAACAATAGTTAAAAAATAAATGTTTTTCTAGGTTTCGTATTTATGTTACAAAACGCTGTGTTTTAAAAAGTCAGAAGCTCTTTAAAATAAAAAAATGTGCAAAATTGAATTTTAAAACAATAGAAGAAAAATTAAATATAATATAAAAGATTAATGTAACAAAAGCAAAGTATGAAGGAAGACTGTTGTAGCCCTTGTAGCCGTAGGATGAAGAAAATTGATAAAAGCAGTGCGGCACTAGTGCCTATATGATGGGTGTATTATGAGTATATGACTATTTCTTCGTATATTGTTTTTAGTAAAAATTGAGAATTGAGCTCAAATCCCTTCACTATATAAACTTAGTGTAGTTTTACACTAAATAAACTAACTGTTTATAAATAATAATAGGAATAGTTTATTAACTATATATACAGTTTTGATTCTTTCAATCTTTCTTACTATTTACTCACGTGTAAACTCCAACAATATACTCACATTCGAGTTCGCCACATTCACCCATCACGCGAAACTCTATTTATTTTGACACCATATGGATATCTCAATGATAAGACTCTATATATATAGTTGTCTACACGTTAACTAGTCACATGCTATAGTTTTTCTTTAACTCGAACTTTTCTAAACGGTCATGACATGTCTGGAATCATATCTCCTCGTGCTAACAAGTAACATCCATATGTACATGTCACCCTTTTATGATATTCACTATACTCTGTATCTTCACGTACCAAGATCTATAATCGCTATATAAGTCAAGTGAAGTTCCATTATTAAATCTATTTAAGTCAATTGGTTAAGGTAGGAATAACTTAATAACGGTTGAAACTCTTTTTATTTCTTATGCTGTTACTATTTACTTATTATAAGAATAATTATTATTATTAAAAAGATGGATAGAAAATTATTATATGTAATAATTTTCTATCCATTTATATATATATATATATATATATATATATATATATATATATATATATATATATATATATATATATATATATCGGAGTATCGGAAATCTCAAAAGGAGACCGTAATTATTTTTTCTTGTGTCAACAATTTGTTTGAAGGGTACAATTTATCATTTATGTGACACGAAAAGTAGGATCTTCTGGGTCCTGTTGATGTGGTGTAAAAGGAAAAGGGTGATGATGGACGCATTATTGTTCATGCATGGCAGATTGGGCAGCACACCATTGAAAAATTTAAATATCTAAACACCCATTAATTACACCCTATATATATTATTTATTTATTTATTTATTATTATTATTATTAAAAAAGTGAGTAAGGTGAAGCAGCTAGCTAGGAAGGTGGGCAATTCATCTAATAATGGTAGCTACCGAGCTAAGTAACTATGCAATATGGTGAACAATTCAGGCGTTTCATCCATTAAATAGAGATTGGAGATTTAGACTTCACTAATAATTCTTAAAATTATATTCATGCTACGAGCGCTGCCATCTGCCATATATACGTACTTTGACGATGAATATGAACAATGAGTTACATACCTGTTTCTTAATAGCTAGATGTTCCCGCGCAAGCAATCTCTTAAATTATTATTTATGGTGGATATGAAGAGCCATGCTCCCATTATTTATTATTATATGTTAGAGAAAGAGAGAGATATGCATGAAGCTACGTTCGGCATACATATCAAGTGTAAAATAATTAATGTGATGAGGAAGGAAAAATGTGATGATGCATGTGAGTTAATAATAATTAGGGTTTTGGAGGGTAGTGACTAGTGACTGCTATTTATTTGCAATTTCTGTGTGTTATTTTCTCTTCCATCGATGGGGACGTCGTTCATGACAATGCGTGGGTCGGTGGTACCGTCTATTTATGCGGCATATATAGTTAGTTGAACAAGTGACGCAACCATTTGCTAAATCGACAAAATTGGGTGGACCATTCTTAAATTCAAAAAAAAAAAAATTATCTTAATTACAATGCAGTATATATTTATATAATTTCACAGCAAATATACCATACTTTATTTTATACTCATAAATTATATATACGTATAAATGAATGGCAGTGTAGTGGTTGTGACTAAGATAATCAATTTGAATTTCTGCGCGCCTAGTAGATTAGGCAAGAAAATCTTGAGGAAAATTATAATGGTGAATAATTTTGCTTAGAATACGTATAATATAACTAGCTATATATATATATATATATATAGACGATTAACATCCGAACCTTTGAAGGTTGGATGGGATCATGTGGGATCGATGGTGCTGGCTAGAAAAAGAAGAAGAGTTGAATGGAAGACACATGTATGTATCTGCCACTCAAAATTATCATGCTTGTTATATATACAATGGTAATTATATTCATTTTCATGCATTTGAAACAAATCAGTCGAATGTGTATCAAACTTCCCATCATCATTAAACATTTTTTTTTTCTATGTACATACTATTAATTAGCTAGCGGCCTTTTTATTTTCTGATTTCTTGTGCTTATGGTCTGGGTTTTTCCGACTAGACTTACCGATAAATCAGCGTACGAACTGGCCTCGTATAGTTAATGCCTGAAGCGGTTGTTAAACAGGTCACCGCGAGGTGACGCCCCGAGGAATTTCAAACCTAGGATCTTAAAGCCTAACTATATAGAAGTAAACGATTTTGACCACTAGACCACCACTGCTAGTGGTAATAGTTAATGAATTGGTGGTAATAGTTAATGAATTAAACTCTTATTTATTATTCGCTCTGCGAGTGGTTAGGGTTTGTGAGGCAGGCCCAACAGTAAAGGAGTGGGCTAGCTTGCCACCATAACTGGACTCACACTCGCACTCAATTCAGAGGAGTCTGAATTTATTTATTTAGAAGATACATCCATATCAATCAATCAATCTCTCCCATTCATAGCTATATTATATGTGTCACGCAATATCGACCAACCCATTTTCGAATCTCAAGTTATAGCAGTGAATGTAGAGACTAAATGTAATGTGAGAGTTGATAATAATGATGAACGAGTGATGGGAACTCAATCTAGGTTCGATTATGGTTAGGGTCGTTTAGGTCAGGTGACCATAACCATATAGGACTTAGCCTTAGATAAAATTTGTGTTAAGTCAATCGAGTTAAGAGTTCGATTGGAATAAATTAATAAAGTGAATTACACATAAAAAGTTACTGATATAAAGTGGATGACTAATTAAACTGAATAAATAAAAATTTGGGGCAGTTACGTGCAAATCATGTGACTATTTAACGGTTAACATTAATAGCTGACTAATATATGTACTAAAAGTATACAAGTGTCAAACGTATCACACTAAAAGTATACAAAAAAAAGATGTTGCGCCAAAATTTAAAAGTTGTCAAACATGTTGTACCAAAAAACCTATTAACCATTTCTTTGATCACGTGTTTTCAAAATTACAAATATGGCTAAAATGAACTTTGAAATTTGATTTGTTAAAAAATGGCTAATAACCAAATTGCTACATGAACGTCAATTTTTTAAAATTAGTTACCCGAACTTTCAATTACAGAGAAAATTGCTACTTCTGTTATACTTTCAGACAAACTGGGAATAAAATAAGCATGTGCCGGCTACGTGGGTTCCTTTCATGTATATCCAAAATGAATTCAAGCATAAACTGAAAAGATTACAACAAAATACATTCAACTGGACGCTCAATTGAAAGACATTGTTGGTATTTGACAGAGGTCCAACTGAACTTTCAATTGAAAACATTTCACCGAATCCCTTCAATTTATGTCTGATTTCATTTTGTATACAAAAAAAATCGGATAATCGGAACATGTTCATTTTCTATACAATTTAATAAAAATTGAATTAGAGATAACAATTTTATCTATCTATAATTAAAAGTTCAAACAACCAATTTTTAAAAAGCATCAATATTTATAAGTAGTAATTTGTAATTATATGTGGCGATTCACAAAAAAAAAAAAGGGTGTCCATATCGTTTTTTTTTAAATAATATATATAGGAAGTAGAATTAATTGCAAGTTGTGTAAATTAGGGAGTTGGGGGGAATCAGAAGAGCAGTGGCGCTCAGTCTCTTCAAACTTTTCAAATCCCTGAAATTGAAAGTGAAAAATGTCTTACAAAGGCAAGAGGAAGGGCGATATCCCCGCCTCCGACGGCGACGCAGAGGGCCAGGCGCGTCCCACGAAGGCCGCCAAGCAGGAATCCGACGATTCCGACGGCATCGTCGTGTGCGAGGTAGTTTCCTCTCTGCTCTAAGCTTGTAGCGGAATTAGGGTTTAGCAAATGGAAAATTCTTTTGGGTTAGTGTGATTCAATGCTTTTGTTTCCGCTTGAACTGTGGTAGCTATCGAAGAACAGGAGAGTCTCGGTGAGATCTTGGCAGGGGAAAGTGTATGTGGACATCCGCGAGTTCTACGTCAAGGATGGCAAGACGCTCCCAGGAAAAAAAGGTCTATCTCTCTTTCTCTGTTCAAGTGTTTGTTTGAAGTTAATTCAAGTTGCATCTCTGTGTGGTTTGAATTCGATCCTAGTTGTAAAAGTATGAAATTTGAGATGGTCTTAACTCTCGAGTGGGTTTGAATATAAGTGAGAGAGAACTGATTAGGTAGTGTAAGACTGCGATTTAGGTCTCAGAAAGTTACTCAGTTGTCAATATTATTGGTAGACATGAGAATATCTAAATTGAAATCCTATATGCTCGCCCCTTGTGATTCATTTTTAAGTCTACTGCTTATAATGCGAATTGCTTGATCAGTTGCGATTTCATGTTTCATAATAGCACAAACTTGTGCAAAGTAAGTTTAGGTTGATATTGAGCAACTGCTTTTTTGTCTGAAATATTTTAATTCATCTTGGTTGAATACAGTTACAGGTTTCAGATGTCTATTAATTTTCCTAATCCCCTGGTCCTGGGTATAAGTGGGACAACGTTTCAGTAGAATACTTATCCAGCTTGATAATTATACAAATACTGAAATTTGTAGTATTCACTGGTGTTTCTCTGGTTGACTGTCTTATTGTGTTTGGTTTATTTGCCGAAGATTATGTGTTTTTCTGTTAAACCTGAAGATGTTTAATTTACTACAAGTGTTTTTGTAGTGCTGCTCTACTTTAGCTTTAGGTAATAAGTAACTGTTAGAACACATTTCAGGAAAGCACTAGCATAGCAATACATTTTGGAAACTTTTGACTCAGATAATAAACTACTGATCTTTGTGCCTGGAACTTTGCAATTTTTTGTTAGAAGAATGACATATGTAATCTTTTGCTGTTCTGTTATTTGGCTCGATTTAGTTTTTTTGCTCGGAAGAAGTTTGCACATGGTTATCCTCTCTACGAATTTCAAACATCATTGCTTAACGCAAACAAGATATATTATGAAGTTACGTTCTTTCCGTAATTCTTTTAGTTAATAATTTCTCTACAAAGTTCTAGCCTGGTCACGCATACCATATTGTCTTGACAAGTTAGCAGCTTGATTCGGTTGTAATGATCCTTATGTATGCATGCTTTGCTATTGCTCGAAGTCTCTAATATTGACGTCGGCACAATCATTCATGTCTTGCCTTTTTCACAATTTACATCCACGATTTGATATTAACATTCACATCCACATCCACAATCTGAAACTCATCATTCTTTTCTTGTTTGTTCGTGTAGGTATCTCACTGACCATGGACCAGGTACTTTGTTTGTGTCAGTTTGGAATTTTCTTGAACCTAAAATGCTAAGCAACCATGTTTAACTGACACAGTTGTGTTATTTCAGTGGAAGGTACTGATGGAGCACGTAGAAGATATTGACGAGGCTATCGGATGAAGTGGAAACAAAACCCGAGCTTTGTTTTTAGCAGACATGTCCCATTTTGTCGATATTAGTGTATGGTTCTATTTTGTCTATGCTATGGATGGACGTGTCTGAGACATTAGGTTACAGTTGCTCGGATTTGAGACCAACTAGTTGAAACCTTATATAAGTCATGGTTGTATAAACAGTCAATCAACAATTACAAGATGGATCATAATCGTCGAGAAAGGAACACAACAAATACAAATAAGGCAGAATTAATGCAACAACAGATTGGTCGGGATTCTGTGTCAGCAGCACCGGTCGTCATCGAATGGCAGGAATGCTTATGGATCCTGTGTTTAAGACTCTAGGAAGAATCTGCATAAATCGGAAACAACCAGTGAAAATCTACTGACAAGTTTAATACAGCTCTATAAGCCTCTATCACAACTATTATGGCATCTCCAAAATATCGGAACCAATCAATCGAGATTAATAACTAATAAATTGTCCTAGGCTTGACTCATGTTAAAATTTAGTGTCTGAACTTTAAAGTATTGAAATAGACTATCTAAGGTTTGAACTTTGTTAAAATTTGAATGTTGCGAAAAGTAAGTCGGAATTACCCTTTCTACCAAATATGAAGTGACAAAATTACCCCTAACCACCACCCAACTCCGGCCGACCACCTCCCAAAAACCTTATAGTTGATTTAGCTAGAAGGGGTAATTTCGCCAATTCGCTAGGTAATGGAAGGTCATATTTTTCATGGAGAGACATTTTTTAAATATCCATTTTAACGAGCTCACGTGATGGTCACGTGATACACTTTCGTTCGACTTAACCAAAAAATAGACGGAAACACCAAATTTCAACAAATACCAAACCTAGGACAGTTAATTTCAACGACGGACACCAGATTTCAATATGGGCCAAACCCAACAAATACTAAACCTAGGACAGTTAATTTCAACGACGGACACCAAATTTCAATATGGGCCAAACCTCAGACAGTTTATTAGTTATTAACCCATCAATCAATCAACTGAAAAATAACTGCACAATCTACACTACTGATATGGGTAAATTAATATAAAAAGATTATTATACATACCTCTCCTATTCGTGCATTAATTTTCAGTGGCACGATATCATCTGCCCGTGTTACACCTATATTCACAATTGCAGTGGCAGCACCTGCCTCATGAGCGGCCCTGTAGTAGATGATACATAATCTCAGCACATTTATCAAATATCTTGTCTAGATATTGAACTCTATCTATTATCATGGATGGCTGTATTATCAAAAAAATATCACCTATGGGACATACCTGACAAGCCGATAAGCAGACATGGTCATCAAAGCGGATCCTAATACAAGAAAAGCATCACAATGTTTAGCTGCTTCCATGGCTTTATCAGCCCTCTCTTTAGGCACGTTGTCCCCAAAGAACACAACCTTCAATACCACAACCAAATGACTTTACATTACTCAAGGAACCATATTCAGGCTTGGCTAAAGTTCAAGGAAAAAAAAAAATTACTGCATCTATCATAACAACAAAAACTCAACTATACGGAAAAATCAAACAGAATGCTCAATAATGACTGGAATGAAGCTCCACTCATATGATTTGGTTCTGGTGTATAAACTTTAAAATGATAGTGCTCTCTACATGAAGAGCACAACCACACCTTATGTGCTCAGAATACATAATAGACCTGAACTCACCAAGAGACTACTAGGGAGTTACTTACATCGGGTTTAAGCACTCCACCACATTTTTGGCAAGTAGGTATGGTAAAGTCTTCCTCCCAGAATTTCTCGTCAATTTCGATATCCCCATCAGGCCTCTGCTTCATACCGAAGCTCTTGTCTGAACCCGGGTTTCCATGGTCTAAATTTTCTATTGCTGTTGCCCACTGCAAAAAAAAAAAAAAAGATTGGATCATCATCAACTAACTCTTTTTAGTTCATTTTCTATGGTGTTTCATCCACCATAGGCTACTCATGCTTTCAAACAATTCTTCAAATCTATTTTGGGACACTAGCAGCACCTTGGGATTCAGAGCCTTCAGTTCATCTTGAAACAAATTCCGATCAAACGAATGACTGCAGTCAATACAAATAACAGTATAAACAGTGCCATGCAACTCTAGCGGATTGCTACCAGCTCGATGATGCAATCTGAAACAAAATCAGAGGTAGAAAAGCTAACAGTTAATTCATGCTAGAAACATTACTTGCACACAAGGTAAGACTGCAACTGAAGGTAAAGCACGACCTATCAACATTTTGGGTGATCATAAAACTTATCCGCCCAGCCTTCTCCAGCGAGGCTAAAGCGTAATGAGCTGTACTGGGCTGTGCTGCTCCAAACCTTCTCCATCCAGCATAGCTCCTTGCCCAATATCGTCTGCGTGACCGTTTAGAGCGAATGAACTCCTATGGAAACCACATGAAGATTTTAACACAATAGCAACCTTAATAACAGAATTTTAGTGATTGGTATGATAGAATGGAAAAAAGAATGCCACTGCATCTTAATGCCAACACTACTCTTGAGTTACAAACTAAAATGTCTCTTATTTTCATTATCTTGTGTTCTTTTGAAGGTTGTTGTAATACAAATCATTTATCACATAAGAAAAAAGACACCACCAAAATATTAAAAGAGAAAGTGAAGGTGAAGAAACAGAAAGCAGATCTATCACACATGCCTTTCAGATCACCTGGTGGGTAATAGGTCTAAAACCAGTACTATAAGCTCCATTTGGGCTGCAAGATAAATCAACAAAGAGCATAAATGTAAGGACGTCAATTTGAATCATTAATGCAGACACAATTGAAAGGACTAGAAATTAGGTGATTTGTCTAGGAATGGCTTGTTCGAAAGAAAGCCCAAATTCCAAATAACATAATTAATCCTTAAAAACTCCAACAGCCAAATCAAATCACTATAATGTTCTCTAAACATAGGAACTTAGGATAGCTTTTCAAAGCTAAGAAAGCTAAACGAAAACCTAAAACGTTTCTATTGATATACTTATGTATCTGGAAAGATGTACAATAACCTTCTATAGTCAGGAATCCCACTCTCAGTGCTCATGCCAGCTCCAGTTAGTACTACAAGCTTCGTGCTGCAAACAATGTAGTTAAACTTAAAAATGGATCACTAAAAGCATTGAGACAAAGGTAGTTCATATATAATGAAGCACAAAAAAAAACTCAAAGGACACCTTTGATCAACAAGCTGATGCAAAAGATTGACGTCTTTGAGACTTGGAGGATCTGAATCAGGAACAATCTTTTCCTTTGAAGATTCTGAAGCCATACTTTCTGTACTCCGCGACACGGTTCCAGGGACTGTGATACGCCAATTTGTCTGAATCGACCTTAAAGGTATCATCTTTCCCGCTATGTTCCATCGCGTTGAAACTCTATTAATTCCATAAAGAGAATCTAAAAGCAGAAATCATTAACAGAAATATGTCAACAAGATGAAAGCACGAGTATTCAATTATCTAAACATCTTCATCAAAAGAGACTCTTGCCAGCAATTTTACTTCCCACCGCTTCCCTTGTGTTTCTCAAACCCTGTTCATGGAGACAAGCACATTGAACTGAATTGGTCATAACACATTTCGGTACACAATTGTCTCAAATTGAATGGATAACGAAAAGAGTAAACATTTTGATATCTGTTCGATTCAATTCACTAGGAAAATGAACATAGAGCTCGGATGATGACATTGAAGAACGCGAGCTTCAATATGGAAGCCACCCATCGTTCTCTATAAACCATTATATTAAGAACGCGAGCTTCAATATGGAAGCCACCCATCGTTCTCTATAAACCATTATATTAAATGACTGGTACTTGCAATTAACTAAGAGAGAAAAGAGAATTACATGAAAGAGCCGTGAATGAGAAGGCAAACGCAGAAACAGAGTCGCCATTTGCCTCGCAATCCAAAATCAATCAGGCGGACGGTGGAGAGAAATGGTGGTCAATGAGGGAGATTTCGAGGCTCGATCAATGGAAGAAGGAATCGTAGTGCAGTGGAAGTATTGACACGTTGGGGACCTCGCTACCGTGAGTTCATGTTCATCAATAAGGAGGAAGAGGAGAATCGCCTTTCGCAGTGACAACTACCAGGTGGGAGGCAATTACAACCACCATTTAGATAAGAACCTAATTTGTTCGGAGCTAACTACGATACAACTAAAGTGTAAAATTTATCCAAAATAACACTATCTAAACAACAAAGTATAAAATTAGCACACTATTCACAACTAAATAAAAAATAAAACTTTTTGAGAATGCTATTAACAACACAATACAAATTAAGTATGGTGCCAAAAGTAGCATCGCTGCCACATGCACGTTGTATCTCTAGCTCAACCCCAAAATTGGTTGACCCAATCGTTGTATCTCTAGCTCAACCCCAAAACTGGTTGACCCAATCGGATCCTAATTCAAAATTTACTTGGCAATTTATCTAGCCAGAGTACGATTCATAGCTACTGCAGATCATGATTAGAATCTTCAAACTAGGCGATTCTAATCAGAGTCTGACCTAGGCTATGGACAAACCCTTGTTAAATCAATTGGACCTAACGTCCACTTGAGTTTGTTTATGTACTAATTTGTAACTTAATGAATAAAAATTAAGGGACTTAACTAAAAAAAAAATATGAAATTTAGAGAACTGATAATGTCAAAACTAACAATTAACTAACAAATACACCGAATTATACAAACTGCAAACGTAATGCACCAGAAGTCTCAAAAAAAAAAGCACCAAAAGGCAATTTTGATCAAACTGTAAAATAAAAAAATTTAACCCTTAAACCCATAAATTTTTTTAAGCAAGGAAGTCGGTATGTTCAAATGTTGATGATGGATATACGCCCAATTTGAACCCGTTGACTTCCGAACCGTTGTATTTTTATCGTCCCATTTATGATTGCAAATCGAAACTTCAACCCGGACACTTCGTGAGAACATCAACGGCTCGGACGGGGCCGAAGCGCCCGTCCGACAAGAGGCGAACTCACCTAGGTGAGGTTGGGTGGCCATACCCGACCTCCCCTAGGGGAGATCGGGTTGGCCAACCCGATCTCTCCTAGGAGAGATCGGGTCAGCCAACCCGATCTCTCCTAGGAGAGATCGGGTCGGCCAACCCGATCCCTCCTAGGAGGGATGGGGTTGGCCAACCCCACCCTCCCTAGGAGGGGTTGGGTGCCCTCACCCAACCCCTACCCTTGGGGGTCGGATTCCTCCCCCCCAAGGGTCCCGACACCATCCTCAGACGCCCATGCTCGGTCCACTCCGCCTACCTCCTCCGAATCCTAAGGTCTTAATTAAATACTTAAAGGTTAATTAATTGTGTTTAGAGGTTAACGATGTCATTAAGCTACCTTAATGACATCGTTGCCTATAAATACCCCACCTTCACAACTCATTTGATCATCTTGGCTAATTGGACATTTTAGCTCTGACATCTCTCTAGCTTTATCTCTCTAGAAATATAGTTCTGACTTAGGCATCGGAGAGGGTTCACCAGGCACCACCCCCCCTCCTCCGTGTCTGGTACTGCCCCTTTTGCAGGGCAAAGGGAGAGAAGAAGAGAAGGAACAAAGGGAAGAAGGAAAGGAAGAAGGACATAGGCAAAGAAAAGGCGACTTGAGAAGACCGGATCACACACATCCCCCGTAAGGAGCGAGATCAAAGCCGACACTCCGTTGACCGAGATCTCATAACCTAACACTTGGCGCCGTCTGCGGGCTTCGAACAGAAAGCCTAACTATCACTAGCAAGATGGCAAGCGTATACGTCATCCATGGAGGTTATGGAGCTGGAGGAGAGTCAGCGAATGCCAGAGAGGCATATATGGCAGAGTTAAGGACTCCTAAGCCACAAGAAGAACAACCAGAAGAAAAGAGAGAGGACATAATAGAATTCTCAAGAAGAGACATGGAGCACGTGTTACCAGACAACAAGGATGCCCTGGTCATAACAATGAAGATCACCGATATGGACATAGGAAGAATCCTAATAGACAGTGGAAGCTCACCCAACATCATTAGCAAGAAGGTCCTCAACATACTAGGAGTAAGGCCGAGTAGCATAAAACAGGTTTACTCCCCCTTGGTAGGATTTTCAGGAGAGCCAACATACCCACTGGGGGCAGTCACACTACCTGTGACACTGGGCACAGGACAGAGGCAGCTAAAGATTGATGTCCCATTCTTCATCACAGAAGAAATGGAGGAGTACAATGGGGTCCTAGGTACCACTACAATCAACAAGTGGGGTATGGTACCATCAACACTACACCAGAAAATGAAATTCCCCACAGTCCAAGGAATAGGGGAAGTAAAAGGAAACCAGAAGGTAGCAAGGAAATGTGCAAGGATTGCACTAGGCAAAAGAAAGAAAACAAGAGAAGTCCTACTAGTAGACGAGGACCCAAGAAAAGATCATGGAAGACCAGCCCCCATGGAGGAACTAAAAGAGATACTCATAGAAGAACCCGATAGGAAGGCTAAAATTGGGACTGCCTTATCTCAGGAAGAGGAGAACCACTTAGTAGCTTTACTAAGGGAATACAAGGATCTGTTCGCCTGGTCACCAAGCGATATGCCAGGGATATCAGAAGAGGTAATCTCACACAAGCTCAACATAGACGCGGCAACGCGACCAACAACACAGAAGGTGAGACCAATGGGAGGAAACAAAAGGATAGCTATCCAAGAGGAAGTAGAAAAGCTACTAAAGGCAAAGTTCATCAAGGAAATCAGATTCCAGACGTGGGTGGCAAACCCAGTACTGGTAAAGAAGCCAGGAGGAAGTTGGAGGATGTGTATTGACTATCGGGACCTAAACAAGGCATGCCCAAAGGACTCATATCCGCTACCAAGAATAGATCAGTTGGTGGATGCAACATCAGGTCACCAACTAATGAGCTTCATGGATGCATACTCAGGATACAACCAGATAAAAATGGCCCCCGAGGACGCCCCTCACACAGCATTCTATGCTAATAGTGAGATATACCATTACACAGTGATGCCTTTCGGACTCATAAATGCTGGAGCAACATACCAAAGAATGGTCAACAAAATCTTTGGAGACATGATAGGGAGGACAATGGAGGCGTATGTGGACGACATGATAGTGAAATCCAGAGAGAAGAAGGACCACGTAGAGAACCTTCGCTCAACATTTGAAAGAATGAGGCAATACCAAGTCCGTCTAAACCCGAAAAAATGCGCATTTGGGGTGCAATCAGGAAAGTTTCTAGGCTTTATGGTAAGCCAACGAGGCATAGAGGTAAACCCCGAAAAACTTCAAGCAATTGAAGAAATGCAGTCACCTACGAAGCACAAAGAGGTTCAGCGACTGAACGGGAGGTTGGCAGCCCTTAACAGATTCCTATCCAAAATAGGAGACAAGGCATTACCCTTCTTTGAGGTACTAAGGGCAAACAAGAAATTTGAATGGACACCGAGATGTGAGGAAGCCTTCCAGCAACTCAAGCAACATCTAAAGACACTACCACCCCTAGCAAAGCCTACACCAGGGGAGCCCCTCTACCTCTACATCTCTGTGAGCAACGTGGCAGTAAGCTCAGTGCTAATTAAGGAGGAAAATGCTGCACAATTACCAGTATACTTCGTAAGCAAAACATTGGCAAAGTATGAGATCAACTACTTGCCAATAGAAAAATACCTCTATGCACTGATCATATCAGCAAGAAAGTTGAGACCGTATTTTCATGGGCATGAAGTAACAGTCCTCACAGACCAACCATTGAAACACCTCCTTCAAAGACCGGACACATCGGGAAGACTGACAAAGTGGGCAATTGAGCTAAGCGAGTTTCGCATTCATTTTGCCCCAAGAACAGCCATAAAGGGTCAGGCTCTAGCAGATTTTATCGCAGAATTCACCGGAATTAATCCAGACGAAGACTTGGGAGAAGTCAAAACTACGTGCGAGGCAAGTAGTAGTCAGGAGACACAACCAGAAGAATTATGGGAGATGCATACTGATGGGTCATCAAACGGAGGAGGTTCAGGTGCAGGCCTCTTACTATACCCACCAAACAGTGATACACCTATGCGCTATGCCATGGCACTCACCTTTAAGGCAACAAACAATGAGGCTGAGTACGAAGCACTAATAACTGGCCTGAGAATAGCCAAAGGAGTAGGGGCAAAGCATTTAAAGGTCAAGTGTGATTCTCAACTAGTTGTCAATCAAGTGAAAGGAATCTACACTGCAAAGTCCGAAAACATGCAGAGATACTTACAGCAAGCCCAGGACCTGATAAAGAGCTTCCAAAGCTTCGACATTGAGTCAGTCCCAAGAGAACAAAACCAAGAGGCAGACGCCTTAAGTAAACTAGCCTTAGGGGCAGAAGCAGGCAAAGAGGTTCACTTCGTAGAACAAAGAATGCAATCGGTGATAGAACAAATGGAGGTTCTAGCAATAGATGAGGCAGAAGTCTGGATGACACCAATGCGACAATACATCATGGAAGGAAAGCTCCCAAAAGATAAGGTGGAAGCAATCAAGATTGAAAGGATGGCTAGGAGTTACGCAGTGATGGACAATGAACTCTACAAGAAAGGATATTCCACGCCTTTCCTCAAATGCATAGCATACCCAGAAACAGAGAGAGTGCTTGCAGAACTCCACGAGGGAGATGCGGGGTGCCATGAAGGAGCGCGGTCAATAAGCCGAAAGGTCTACAACCTAGGATACTATTGGCCATCAATGAGCAAAGAAGTAGCAGACTTGGTACAAAAATGTGATCACTGCCAAAGGTACTCCAGAAATATAACAGCCCCACCAGCAAAGCTAAGCTCCATCTCAGGAGCCTGGCCTTTCGCGCAATGGGGGATTGATTTGATAGGCCCCCTACCGAAGACAAAAGGTCAGAAGACTTGCATAATTGTTGCAATAGACTACTTCTCCAAGTGGATAGAAGCAAAGGCAATGGGGAAGACAACAGATGACCAAGTCGTCAATTTCATCCAATCTCACATTGTCTCAAGGTACGGGGTGCCAAGAGCAATAATAAGTGACAACGGCCCACAATTCAAGAGCAAGAAGTTGCAGTGGTATTGCGAAAGATTGAATATAGATCACCGTTTCGCATCAGTAAAGCACCCCCAGACAAACGGACAAGTAGAATCGGCAAACAAGATAGTGCTAGATGGCCTAAAGAAACGACTCCATGCCACCAAGGGAAGTTGGGTAGATGAGCTGGAAAATGTCCTATGGGCAGTGCGGACAACACCAAAGATATCCACAGGAGAAACGCCATTTGGCCTAGTGTACGGAACTGAAGCGGTGGCACCAGCAGAAATAGCTGTACAATCACCAAGGACCAAGTACTTTGAGGAGCATGAGAACAACAAAGCAAGACTTTTAGACTTAGACATGGTGGAGGATAAAAGATGGAATTCTGAAGAAGCACAGACAAGAATGCGCCTTGTCTCAGCAAGATACTACAACCGCCAAGTCAAGGAGAGACAATTCCACGTAGAAGAACTGGTACTAAGAAGGAATGAGTTCTCACACTTAGACCAAGTCAGAAAATTATCTCCAAAATGGGAAGGACCCTACAAGATAGCGTCAGTCCCATACGTCAACGCTTACCGCCTCGAAGATGGGGAGGGGTATATCTCCACAAACACCTTCAGTGGAGAGCACCTAAAGAAGTACTACGTATAAGAAGAAAGCACAAGCAAAAGACCATATCCTTAGTTTAACTCACATTTCGTATGTTTCAGCTTTACAAGCTTTTCAAAAAACAACTCTTGAGAAGGAGAACTCACGAAGTTACTCCAACTCTACAACTATCTTTGATTTCCTACAAAGGATGTCTTGGTGCACCAAGGCATCCCGAGTGTACAAAAACATGAATGCTCCCAAGAGAGTAGTAGTTATTCAAAGGTATTTACCAGTGAATGTGATGTTACAATCACCAAAGTTATCCTTACACAGATATGACTTCAAGTCAACAACCTTCGACGCCTCCAAGAGCGTATCTTGAGAGTAGTCTTCGTACTACGAACTTCGACGCCCCCAAGAGCGTATCTTGAGAGTAGTGTTCATACTACGACTTCGACGCCCCCAAGAGCGTATCTTGAGAGTAGTTATTATACTACGACCTTCGACGCACCAAGAGCGTATCTTGAGAGTGGTTTCCAAAAACTACGAACTTCGACGCCCCCAAGAGCGTATCTTGAGAGTAGTGTTCATACTACAACCTTCGACGCCCCCAAGAGCGTATCTTGAGAGTAGTTATTACACTACGACTTCGACGCACCAAGAGCGTATCTTGAGAGTGGTTTCCAAAAACTACGAATTCGACGCCCCCAGGAGCGTATCTTGAGGTAGATTTGCAACCTACCAGATTCGACGCCCCCAAGAGCGTATCTTGAGGTAGAAAAAACACTACCAGTTCGACGCCCCCAAGAGCGTATCTTGAGGTAGATTTCAAACTACCAGTTCGACGCCCACCAAGAGCGTATCTTTGGTCTAACCCGAGCCCTCCGGGAGCCTATCCTGTGAAACGTTAAGTGCCGTCCGAGAGCCTGTCTCGTGAACAGTTTGACACCCGTCAAGAAGGTATCGGTGGACTAACCTGTGCCCTCCGGGAGCCTATCCTGTGAAACGTTAAGTGCCGTCCGAGAGCCTGTCTCGTGAACAGTTTGACACCCGTCAAGAAGGTATCGGTGGACTAACCTGTGCCCTCCGGGAGCCTATCCTGTGAAACGTTAAGTGCCATCCGAGAGCCTGTCTCGTGAACAGATTTCGACGCCCACCAAGAGCGTATCTTTGGTCTAACAGTACAACATATACCGTGTAAGGGGTATCAGAAGAGATCATCATATCATGCTTAGAAGGATACCTTGAGAAAGAAATTTCTAAGTAAAGTAATGTGAAGAACAAGTAATGTTTTTTCTTTATGAAGTGACAGGTATGACATGAAGGAAACCACAAAAGAAGAATAAGTAAAGGAAATATACCAAAGGAAGGGTCCATACCCAAAGAGCCATACACAAGATGTAAGGAGGCATCATGAGAAGGGATATAAGCACACGGCCGTATATACAACGAATAGAGACAAGTATATCAGACAAAGATAGCAATACTAAGAAAGGTGGAGTTTTAAACTCTAAAGACAACCACAACTCACAAACACACGAGACTACCACAAGATATAGGGGTACTATTCCCTTATCTTCGCAATATACTTAGTAGCAAAATCTGACAAATCACCAAGTCGAGAGAAAGGAAAGTCAGGAGCAATCATATGAATACGCTCAAGAATCTTCTTCAAGGAAATACGTTTCGCCACAGAACAACGAACATCCATAGCAGCCTGATAAGCGGAAGAGGCCTTATACTCAGCAATGGCACACTCCTTCGCCTCCATATGAAACATTTCCTCCAGAGAGACTAACTCAGCAGCCCGGAGTGCCTCATCACGATAAGACCTTTGTTTCAACGCCTCAACCTCTTCATTGAGAAGAGCAATACGACTCTCCAAACCTCGACACTGCAAATCAGTGATACGGCTACGCTCCAAACAACTAACAAGTTGGGAGTTAAGAGAGACACAAGTGTCCTCATGCATCTTTTTCTCCTCAGCAAGATCAACTACAAGGGTAGACAAATTAACAAGGTCGGCAATACCCTGCGACAAAAGCAAAGGATAAGACAGATAACACACAAAAGAAAGATATCTTAGAAGATGGCGCGGATAAGATAGGTTACAGAGGCATAGCGAGCCAACACATCATGGGCAAACCCATAGGTAGCCTCCATCCCTTTAGAAGGGGACAAACGATCAATAGGAGGAACAACAGACTGCAATACACGAACTCCAACCTCAGGAGTTTGCAAAGAAGATTGATTGTCAAAACGAGCCCCACGCCCATAGTAAGGCGCCCATTCAGATCCAACAATCCCATCAACAGGAGGACGAGACAACTCCTTCCGACTCAGACGCGGAAGACGAAGTCTACCTATAACAAAGCACAGAGTAAATACCAATATACACTAAGGAAATTCAGTTGCTCAAGAACTCACCAAATAGGGAGGAAGGAAAATACGGCTCCCGGACCTTCGATTGGGGGGCATCAATATAGAAAGAAGATGGCACCCTAACATCACCACCCTTACCTCCAGTTAGAGAACACCTCCCCGCACCATAGAAAACCGATCTTTTTGCAATCGAAGATCCGGTCCCGGAAGTAACCACTCCCACCCGTACTGGCCTTTTAGTCCTCATCAATCAACGGAGAAGTCTGTCGATCGAAAAAGCGCAAACTCAATCCAAGAAAAACAAAAAGGGATAGTAGAAATAAGAGAAACCCACTCTCCTAGAATGACAAACGCCGAATCAAGAAGCAAAAATAGAAAGAGGGTATAAAGAGACCCCTCAGACCAACAGATAGAGGCAGGGGGGCAGGATGACCCCCAGCATGGAGAGACCCCTCAGACCAACAGATAGAGGCAGGGGGGCAGGGGGAGATAGTTATAACCCCCAGCATGGAGAGACCCCTCAAACCAACAGACGGAGGCAGAGAGGCAGGGGGAGATAGTCATAACCCCCAGCATAGAGAAACCCCACGGCCTAACAGACAGAGACCGGGGGCAAACAGAGATAGCCATAATCCCGATGTAGAAAACCCCACGCGCCAGTAAGCGAAAGTATGAAAGCAAGAAGATGGAGGAAGGACAAATCAAGCAGGACTATATTATCATGAAGACACGTAAATCAAAACGAGACAAGTAAGGAAACAACTGAAAGAAAAGCAGGATTAAATCCCCCAAAGACAATGCTTACACAAAAAGAGAGGACACATACCTCAATGCGACGCACGTCCCGAGAAACAAGCCTGACCAGAAATCCCACCACCGAAAAGAAAAGAAGAGAAAAGGACAATGAGAATGAGGTAATCACTTCTCCTTTTATAATACAAAGGACTAGGGTTTTTCTAGAGTCGCCAAATCAACACCGTTGATTTTTAGAGAGGAAAATTTCAAGGGACAAGATTCAAAAACTAGTTCCCATTAACCACGGTTAAACTCATGCTCACCATAGTTAACATCCCCTAAGGTTTACTTCCTAGTATCCCATACTTAGGAAAATTTTTGGCCAACATTAAAATTTCTCCTCATTTAGATGGAATCCCGGCACGAAATTGAAGCGTAAGTTACTCAGTTGCATTCGTATCACACCCCGGTGCAAGTTTGTATTTTTTGAGTATACACCTGTAGCAGAGATAAGTTTATTACTCCCGCCTCAGACGGACGCGTGCCTAGGCACACGTCCGTACTGCTCTGACGTTTACAATTCCTCTATCTCATTAGACAGGGGGCAGAGTCAGAGGCACTCATCCAAGGGTAAGCAAGCATTCAGACAAAGAAGGTAAAATCCCGGTTTCAAATTGCGCGTGTCATACCATCCTAAAATAGAGTCAATCAAGGGTTAGGCCATTGGTTGACTCGGGGGCATGTGATGGATATACGCCCAATTTGAACCCGTTGACTTCCGAACCGTTGTATTTTTATCGTCCCATTTATGATTGCAAATCGAAACTTCAACCCGGACACTTCGTGAGAACATCAACGGCTCGGACGGGGCCGAAGCGCCCGTCCGACAAGAGGCGAACTCACCTAGGTGAGGTTGGGTGGCCATACCCGACCTCCCCTAGGGGAGATCGGGTCAGCCGACCCGATCTCCCCTAGGGGAGATCGGGTCGGCCAACCCGATCCCTCCTAGGAGGGATGGGGTTGGCCAACCCCACCCTCCCTAGGAGGGGTTGGGTGCCCTCACCCAACCCCTACCCTTGGGGGTCGGATTCCTCCCCCCCAAGGGTCCCGACACCATCCTCAGACGCCCATGCTCGGTCCACTCCGCCTACCTCCTCCGAATCCTAAGGTCTTAATTATATACTTAAAGGTTAATTAATTGTGTTTAGAGGTTAACGATGTCATTAAGCTACCTTAATGACATCGTTGCCTATAAATACCCCACCTTCACAACTCATTTGATCATCTTGGCTAATTGGACATTTTAGCTCTGACATCTCTCTAGCTTTATCTCTCTAGAAATATAGTTCTGACTTAGGCATCGGAGAGGGTTCACCAGGCACCACCCCCCCTCCTCCGTGTCTGGTACTGCCCCTTTTGCAGGGCAAAGGGAGAGAAGAAGAGAAGGAACAAAGGGAAGAAGGAAAGGAAGAAGGACATAGGCAAAGACAAGGCGACTTGAGAAGACCGGATCACACACATCCCCCGTAAGGAGCGAGATCAAAGCCGACACTCCGTTGACCGAGATCTCATAACCTAACAGTTGATATTAAGGTTCTGAATTATCATATTTGTTGTTTTTCGGTTTTCCGTCCATTTGTAGGGTTAAATTTAATAGAATTGTGTGAAATGACATTCTTGCCCCTTTTAATATTTTGTTTTATTTAATATCTTATTTGAGGAAATGTGAAATGACAAAATTACCCCTGAAGTCAAATTAAAACCACCCGGCTCCGTCCACCGCCACCCGGCTCCGACCACCCCGACTCCGGCGACCACCACCTCGGCTCCGACGACCACCACCCGACTCCGGCGACCACCATCCAACTCCGGCGAGCACCACCACGGCTCCGATTAGGCCCAAATCAGAGCCACCGGCCTCGATTGGGCCCAAATCGGAGCCAAAAAGCTCCGATCGGTGCTCTGTGGCTCTGGTGGTGCTCGCCAAAGTTGGGGGTGGTCGCCGGAGCTGAGGTGGTGATCGCCGTAGTCGGGTGGTGGTTGCCGGAGTCGGGTGGTGGTTGCCAGAGCCGAGGTGGCGGTGGCCGGAGCCGTGGTGGCTTTAAGTGCATTTTTATCTTTTCACTTCAAGCATGTGAAGGACACACTTGATAAAAAGACATTTTGAGAATTTAATTTTATTTCCGATCGCATGCCAAGCATGTGACCAATTTCAATTTTAACAAAAAAATTAACGTAGACCTCTTATATCGCCTTTCGCAGTGACAATTACCAGGTGGGAGGCAATTACAACCACCATTTAGATAAGAACCTAATTTGTTCGGAGCTAACTACGATACAACTAAAGTGTAAAATTTCTCCAAAATAACACTATCTAAACAACAAAGTATAAAATTAGCACACTATTCACAACTAAATAAAAAATAAAACTTTTTGAGAATGCTATTAACAACACAATACAAATTAAGTATGGTGCCAAAACTAGCATCGCTGCCACATGCACGTTGTATCTTTAGCTCAACCCCAAAATTGGTTGACCCAATCGTTGTATCTCTAGCTCAACCCCAAAATTGGTTGACCCAATCGGATCCTAATTCAAAATTTACTTGGCAATTTATCTAGCCAGAGTACGATTCATAGCTACTGCAGACCATGATTACAATCTCCAAACTAGGCGATTCTAATCAGAGTCTGACCTAGGCCATGGACAAGCCCTTGTTAAATCAATTGGACCTAACGTCCACTTGAGTTTGTTTATGTACTAATTTGTAACTTATGAATAAAAATTAAGGGACTTAACTAAAAAAAATATGAAATTTAGAGAACTGATAATAACATGTAAAGCACATGTTAGTTAACGGTCAAAACTAACAATTAACTAACAAATACACCGAATTATACAAACTGCAAACGTATTGCACCAGAAGTCTCAAAAAAAAAAAAAAAAAACCAAAAGGCAATTTTGATCAAACTGTAAAATAAAAAAATTTAACCCTTAAACCCATAATTTTTTTTAAGCAAGGAAGTCGGTATGTTCAAATGTTGATATTAAGGTTCTGAATTATCATATTTGTTGTTTTTCGGTTTTCCGTCCATTTGTAGGGTTAAATTTAATAAAATTGTGTGAAATGACATTCTTGCCCCTTTTAATATTTTGTTTTATTTAATATCTTATTTGAGGAAATGTGAAATGACAAAATTACCCCTGAAGTCAAATTAAAACCACCCGGCTCCGTCCACCGCCACCCGGCTCCGACCACCCCGACTCCGGCGACCACCACCTCGGCTCCGACGACCACCACCCGACTCCGGCGACCACCATCCGACTCCGACGACCACCATCCAACTCCGGCGAGCACCACCACGGCTCCGATTAGGCCCAAATCAGAGCCACCGGCTTCGATTGGGCCCAAATCGGAGCCAAAAAACTCCGATCTGGTGTTTTGTGGCTCTGATCGGAGCCACAGAGCACCGATCGGAGCTTTTTGGCTCCGATTTGGGCTCAATCGGGGCTGGTGGCTCCGATTTGGGCCTAATCGGAGCCGTGGTGGTGCTCGCCAGAGTTGGGTGGTGGTCGCCGGAGCTGAGGTGGTGATCGCCGTAGTCGGGTGGTGGTTGCCGGAGTCGGGTGGTGGTTGCCAGAGCCGAGGTGGCGGTGGCCGGAGCCGTGGTGGCTTTAAGTGCATTTTTATCTTTTCACTTCAAGCATGTGAAGGGCACACTTGATAAAAAGACATTTTTAGAATTTAATTTTATTTCCGATCACATGCCAATTTCCGTTAGTTTTAACAGAAAAAATTAACGTAGACCTCTTATATCCACAAAGTTGAAAACTCAGACCTCTCAAATCAACATTTGAAAATTCAGACTCCTCCTGTTAACATGGGGCAAAATTCAGACCCTATATTCTTAACCCTTCATTATTGCTACAATATAATTTACCATCCAACATACTAACTCCCAATTAATAAACAAAAAGAAAATGAGCAACAGACACTATCTATAATCATCATCAGTAAGTAAAGTCGTGTGTATGGTCCCTCACAAAATTTCAATACTCCAATTATCGGTGATCTTCACTCCAGGCTTTCTTATAGTCAGTACAGCACCACCATTCCTCCCCTCCTGAACCCACACTGGCCCCAACTCAATATCAGCCTTCTCATTTCCAGGACCAATGAGCGCGTTCTTCGGTCCCGAAGCGTGCCCAAGAATAATGATCCTCTCGATCACACACTCAGTGTGGAACCCTGAAGGAGTGGGACCCGCATTTGATGATGTCAGCTTCCCGTTCTTGAATACGAAGCGACGGTGAATGTAGCCTCCTTGCTTGAAGTCAAAGCTCTTGCCATCGTCCACGTAGAGCTCCCCTTCAGCTTCCTCAGTACTGTTTAGGGCGATCACCTGAAAAAGGTGGTCAAATCACCATGATCTTATCTATGTTGGGTAAAAGTGAACAAAATGTAAATAAGTTTCCTTTTTCATTTTAAAAATGTAAACTTTGAATGATTTACAAATCTTGCTCAAACTTTGGTTTTCACAAATTGGTAACTCTGTTATAAGATTAAATTGGAAATGATGCAGCGATTTGCCTTCAACTAGACGAATTACCGCGCAATTGAGCATCCAATTGAAGCCAACATCAAAACCATATATTAACCGCGAAAAAGACCTCACGTGTGGCTGGTGCATGATATTTTCGTCTAATTTGATGGAAATTATAACGGAGTTGCAATTTGGTCTACAATTGAAACTTCATATTGGCAAATTTTAAAAAAAAGCAAGCAACGAATTGCAAATCAGAAAAAATTCAGGTAGCGATTTAATTATTAACCCTTAAGAAATGACAAACCATAAACCCTAAAAGCGCAACATCTAGTTCCTACCACTACCAAGTACCAGGTTGATTTCAACAGTAACATATATTCTTAATCTGAAAGCAGTTGATAGACATTTGAATAATTGGGGAAAAAAAATGCATACCAGAGTATAAGGATCGTTAACCATCTGAGTTGAGCTTCGACGGAACCTGTCTCGCCTTGGAATAATAGTCCCGGCCCTCTGGAAAGCAGGAATACTCTCTTCTAAGGCCTCCAACTTGTGAGTTGCTCCACCATTGTATGCAGTTCCAGTTCTGAAGTCATACCAAGGCTCATTCCCAGGCAAATATACTGATACATGCTTTGGTTTCTGCCCCCCACAAAAACCGAAAAATACCGTTTAGACTTTCATCAACTCTGAATATTAATGGGCGGCTAGTATATTGAAAAAATACCATGCTTTGCTTTCAATTTTCATTAAGTCTTAAATAACAAGGCAAATATACAGAGACATGCTTTGCTTTCATCAAATCTTAACAATAATGGACGAGTCCAATGAGAGTATTATATAAGAAGGTTGAGTTGTAGATTGAAGGATCACCTCAGTAAAGATGCCTTGGACCAAAAGACTATTGCCGACCATGAAAGACTCGTCTTTGTCAAAAGTAGATTCATCAGAAGGGAACTCCATCCACAGAGGTCGCATGACTGGAACACCGCTAGTGTTTGCCTCTCTGAATAGTGTGTAGAAATATGGCAGCAAGGAATATCGGATGTGGATTGCATCTCTCATGAGTTCCGTGTTTCTCTCGCTGTAATAAAATTCAAACACTCACTATTTTTTTTGTAGGAACTTACCCTACTTAGTTCCTAGGGTTGAAAAATCGCTATAATAACCAGATTCATTATAATGGTTGAAAACCAAATCGCTATTTGAACTTTGGCTAATTTAAAAATAGCTACCCGAACTTTAGTTGGTAGCCGTTTGGTCTAAAATCATAAGTTGAGGAAGTGAAATTTAAAATTAACCACAGTTCCAATAGCAATTTGTAAAACGGCTAAAGTTCAGATAGCAATTTGTTTTTTTAACCAAGGGTAGTTCAGTCCATTGACAGGGGAAAAAAGAAGTAACCTTTCCGTCCAGTTTTGACGGCCAAAGTGATGGAGGGTAGCTTTTTGGTCCTATGATTGAAAGTTGAGGTAGTGAAATTAAAAAAACTAAAGTCCGGCTAGCAATTTGGAAAACAGCCAAAGTTGAGGTACTGATTTGGTTACTAACCTTTATTATTAACAAAGAGAAAGCAGATTAGGATATATAGCTTACCCAAACAACCAAGGTTCTCGCCTTTTGGTATCGTGATGGGCATGGCCACGGAAGAAAGGATAAAAGGCACCAAGTTGGTACCAGCGAACTAATAACTCAGGCTCAGGATTGCCAAAAAACCCACCAATATCAGCACCTATAGAGAGGATTATAAACATGAGATTCCAAAATAAGAGGAAGATTCAGTTAATTACTCTGCCTTGATGGGAGAAACTACTTTACTATAGTTACTTACCTGAAAAAGCAATCCCAGTGAGACCAAGAGTGAGGACCATAGGAACAGAAACCCTGAGCTGCTCCCACTCAGCAGTGTTATCTCCAGTCCAGATAGCTCCATACCTTTGAGTCCCAGCAAAAACAGCTCTTGACAGTACAAAAGGCCTGTCCTTACCTTCTCCTCTCTTTACTAGCCCCTCTGATGTTGCCATGTGGAAGTAGTATCCATAAGCATTATGTACTTCTCGATGTTCAACCCCTCCAACGTGTAAAGCATCTCTCGGCATAGTTACCTGATAATAGTAAAGAAAAAAAAGATCATGCATATCAGTCTACTGTTATACCCTCTCAGCCTAGTATCATAACTCGTGATATTACATTTGAGAGAAAATGTAGGCATCTTATATCAACTAAACTATTGTTAGTCCTCAAAGAAAATATAAAACGATAATGTGGGTAATGATTCAGCTTTTTTATCAGATAATCTTTTTACCCGGTAGTTATGAGATAATATTTCAAATGAATAACTATTGGTGGTGTTAACATTCTTGATACTTACCTTGATGTCATAAAATGCAGCAAATGGGTGTTTGATTCTTTACAATCCGCAATAAAAAAATAATAATAGAGGCTTAATTTACACGTCGCATTTATCAACCTTGAAATCCTTAAAATAATATTGAAGTGATACCTTATTAAGCTAAAACCAAGTTTTTATGAAAATTAATTATCACTTATTGCCTAAATGGACGGGAAGAAAGGGCTGAACTCTTAGAAAGTGACTGTAAAGGTTTCTTTGGTTCCGCTAATGGCTCATTGTTCCTCCAAAATATATCTAATTTCTTTTCTAGATTCAAATTTTAACTCGTAAGCGCCTTTTTAAGTTCTAACCATCCCTGCTAATCAATTCCAATTACATACCAATCATTGATTGTTTCCGTCATTCCCAGGCTACATAAAAAGAAAATTGTGCCGTCAATATGCAAGCTAATGCAGTTTATATTGCTCAGCTTAATTTATCATCACCTCTTACTTGCCAGAACCAGAATCATTAATACCAACACGTTCAACAGTAAGATGTTTTGGTAACAAACTTTCTTCATTTTCTTTTAAATTTCAAAATAAAGAACATAATTGGCATTCTGTTGACCTATGAAATATGAGGTAATCAGCAGACATTTTGGCTGAAAACGAAGGCCTAAAGCTAGTCTTCCTAAATTCTCACTAGAGACAAAATGCTGAACGCCAAAACCATGCAGAAATTACATCTAAGAGTTTAATGCATATGCAACTATTCTATCTCATCATTTAAAAAATTCAATTAAATAATCAGATAAAAGATTACCATATAAATCAAATCAACTATATGAAAATCTTCGAAGCATAATAAGAACAACACTAGAAATATTGAAATTCCATATGTTAGATAATGTTTTCAATTATATGCATTTTCTAGCCCCTATTTTATCAGCAAGCATCATTCGAATTTAATCTAAATAAGAAGGTGGGTAATGAATAACAGAAAATGAGAGAACTTACCTCAGGGCCATTAAATACAGAAGGCTCATTCATGTCATTCCATATGTACAACGAAGGTGTCGACCCAACATAAGTTTTCAGAGAGAACTTGTCTGCCCACCAAGATCTGATTTCCGAGCTCAACATATCAATGTATGAAGATGAACCAGGCCAGCACCAACCATCAAAGTCCTTTCCTGATCCATCCTTAACGTAGTAACCCAATTTAGTAGCCTCCTTGTGCACATAATACGAATCATCACGCTTAATATGCGGATCCACTATAGTGACCATGTGCCTTCCCTTAGCAGCCAATTTTCTCTGCATCTCCTCAGGATTCGGAAACAGTGATCTATCCCAAGTGAAGTACCTCTTCCCATCTGTATGCTCAATGTCCAGCCACAAAACATCGTAAGGGATGTTGTGCTCATCAAACTTGGAGTCCACATTCTGAACATCTTCTTCATCCCTGTAATTCCACCTACATTGATGATAGGCTGTGGCAAAGTGCTGTGGCATCGCAGTGAAACCAGTCACGCTTGTGTATTGCCTAACAACATCCTTAGGTCCCGGACCCACGAAGAAGAAAGCATCCACAATGCCTGCTTCACTCATCCAAAATGTATCGACCCTTTTACGAGAAGAAGGGAGCGAAAGCCCGGAATCTGCATCCCACCCTTCACCAAGAACATCAATCTGCATCTCAGCTGCATTCAACCAGAAGAACCCTGAAGTTCCACTTGTCTTACCATGTGAGAGCATGAAGGGAATTGACCCATAGAGCCCAAAAGGAGACTCGTGCAAGTACTCGAACACATCTAAATTAAACAACCTATATGGCTCAGAGTGTTCAATTCCGGGACCCCGGGTTGGCTTAAGTGCAAGACTTGTGGCACGTTCAGGTATGCCATACACAAAATCAGCTCCATAGAAGGAAACATCAAAGCTAATAGATTGAGGACCGTAAGGTCTACTATCAGTATGGGTCCTAAACCTCTCCTCCCAATCATCCCCTTCTTTCTTCACTCTCAACTGCTCAAAATCAAATAAACCGTGAGAGTTCAAAGACACTACCCGATCCCCACTAGATTTCTCACGCACATAAACTTCAAATGGATCGTGCCTGAGTACCGCCTCAAACCCATCATTCAAGTACACTATAGAAGAGACCGCAGAATCGCCGCCTATTTTCTCGCTAGATAGCCTCTGCAGCCAGAGCTTCTTAGCCTCAAACTCAGAGACGATCACATCGGGAACCTCAAACCGTTTCTTTGGAGGATCTTGGGCTTGGTCCTCATCGATCTTGAGCCTCAAAATTCCATCTTGGTAGGCGGAGAGAGTTAGGATCAATGGTTTGAACGGATCGGAGGTCTCTTCCGATGAGTCCTGGGAGATTTTGTCAATTAGCTTGGCAACGAGGTTGCCATCGAAAATTGAGACGTCGGTGGCGATGAGGGAGGAAGAACCGGGTTTCCTCTCCCTGGCACGCTTGCAGAAAGGGGTCTGATTACAGTTCCTGAACTCTTCTTTCTTCCATGAGTGGGTGAATTGAGGAGAGAAAATGAGGAAGGAGAAGATGAGGAAGAAAAGGGAAGTTCTCATTTGAACGGACGATCAGCAGCAACTGATCATAGCGAGGTGAACAACAATGTAGACAAGGTCAATTCCGCAAAACCCTAGAAGAATGGAAGGGAGGGGTGGGATAGGGAGCAGAACTAAGTGAAGCAATGGAGTCTTGCTGATTTACAGAGTGTTATTGTGATGGTGACGCTGACGTCAGATTCAACGTCCTCCTTCTAAATTCTAACGCCATGTTGGGTTCAGTTCAGCCAGCCCAGCAATCTAAGAAAGTCTGTATGACTTAGGAAAAGAGCCCACTGCATTTTTATATGAGTTAATAGAGTTTGGTTATATATTTGATGAAAATCTCCTGCGTTACTTCCATGTCTTATCCTGTTCTACTATTTAAAACTTTCACGTTTACGAATAAAAATAATTTTTGTTTTTCGTATACGATACAAGTGTTATTAGTTTTGTGATTTTTTTTTCTTCTAAAAACCTATTAGACATAGTGTACAGTTAAGCGGGGTGAGCCCTTGGAAGCAAATTGACTCATTTTAGTCATTTAGGGTTCACCATGCCCAACATTTCACTAATCCTAGAAAAAAAAAAAAACTAGTAACATTTGTATCATATTGTATAATGTATACGAAAAAAAATATATTTATTATCATGAAAGTTTTACGTAATAGGACAGGGAGTAGGACATGGGATTTTCATCCCTATAACATGTAGTCCTAAAAGGTAGGGTCGAAGTTGATCTGACATGCATAGTCTAGAATGCGAGTGCTTACAATTTTTTTTTTTTTTTTTTTTTTTTATATACAATATTGAAACTAGAGGTTAAGGTTTAAATCCTCCGAATGAGACGTCTCTAACGAGATTCGAATTCGAGTTATTCTTAAGAACACAACTAATTTTAAGTTTGCCATAATTATACAGTCTTGGATTAGTTGCATTGGCGGCCGGACCATCTGATTGGAATCGTCTTTGTTCATATTTGATGGTGTCTACGGTTCACACAACAATATTATAGATTACTCATTTAGATTTTACCATTTTGTTTAGACTTCTCGGTTGAAGTTTTTTCACTTAAAATTCTTGATTATTTTTTACTTGTGTTAATTATATAAAGATTAATGTGTTTTCTTTTAGACCTTTAGTAAAAGGTAAATAATCTGTCCACATTAAGTAAGAAATCTGAAGGGGAAAAATATCATATAAAAATGATTTATTCTTGATTATATTATTAAATGTATTATTTTATTAATAACATATATACTATCCACTTAAATTGTGCACCGCGAGGACAATCCTATTATAAATACATTAATGGCATGTGACATTTTACAGTCCAGAAGACCAAGTTGGTGGAAATATTTTTTATTTTGGGCAATAATTGATGGAACTATTAAGAATATATAATTTATTAGGTATTTAATGTAGAAATTATTCAAAAAAATGTATATTTAAGATAAAGAAATGACAGTTTCCTATAGTTTATGTAGCAATTACATTTTTTTAATGAATACTCTAAAGAAGTTATGACTTTTGAGACTATCTCAAATAATTTATTATATTAATATATAAAAAATAGAAATAATTATGTCCAATAGAAAAATAATATAGATTTGAAATCAAAATCTTTATAACAAACATTTTTACTTCGTGTCCTTATATGACTTAATAACGAGTAGAATCATATTTCTTTAAATTAAGGTAATTATTATATCATTAACATTCCTTTCTGAGAAAATTTAATTAATGCAAATCTACTAGTGGCAAAAAAAAAAAAAAAAAAACAAATCTACTACTATTTGAAAATGATTCATGCATGTAACGATTTTTTGGTTACATATCGTAAAACAAAACGTAAGTACGTTTCTATATTTTAGAATATAATAAAATAAATTTAGGAAATTAGAACATTTCGTCGCCTAAACATACACAATGTCTTCTATATACACACAAATATATGAGTATATAGCCTATCATCTAGCGCACAACACACCCACACCAAACGTCATTTAGTTTCTCTATGGCATCCCTAATTATCAACAATATTTGCTTGGTTACCATTGTCGCATTGCTTGCTCTAGCTGATGCAAACGATGACTCTCATGTATATGAGATGAATAGAAAGTTTCTTATGAGTCAATTCGCTAATGGGAGAATCTCGCGTCTTGTCCCTTCAGGACCAAATCCTATCCATAACCATGTACCGCCTCCTAATGGAAATGAAAAGAGTGGTGTTGCGTCCGGGACGACTGAGGTCACGAGGACGCGTATGAGATTGTGCGGGTGTGACCCTTCCGACGGAGGTTGTGACCCGGCAAGGTGGTGACCCGGCAAGGCTGTGACCCGGCGAGGTTGTGACCCGGCAAGGTTGTGACCCGGCAAGGTTGTGACCCGGCAAGGCTGTGACCCGGCGAGGTTGTGACCCGGTGATTCTGCGTCTCGGGCGTCGGATCCTGCGCAAAGGACCAATGCTAGCACGGAGAGGGGGGTGGTGCTAGCGGAGCCCTCTCCGATGCCTAAGTTACTATAGTGGCAAAAGGGTAATTTCTAGAGAGAGAGAATTCTAGAGAGAAGTCAGAGCTCAAAATACCAAAGTTGGGCAAATGAGAGAGTGAGTGAAAATGGGTGGCCAAGGTCTCCTATTTATAGGCTTCCTTGAGACCGGACCCGGTTTTATAGCGGTTTGACGACGGTCCAAGAAAACAAGCGGGAACCGTTGTCCATATTGGTAATGCATGAACTTGACTTCTCTACACGTAACGGCGATCGCGGACACGGTAATCGCGGATACGGCAATCGCACAATACCCGTGGCGCAACCCGGACCTCGTCGAAATTGGGCAATTCGGCGAGGTCCGGATTGCCGCGCGATCCGGACATCCGGATTGCACCGCAATCCGGATGTCCGGTCCGGTCACGCGTAAATGCGTTTCCGGACCGTTTTGACCCTTGGGAGACGTTTTTCGAGATGAGATGTAATTTTTGACGTGTTCCCGAGGCCCGAAGCGTAAATACGAACCCGAATTGGACACTTATCCATCACTTGCCCCCGAGTCAAGTAACGGTTTAGAACCTTTCTTGACTCTATTTTAAGTTAGGATATTTGTCCAATTTGAGTCTGACGCTAACCTTTCGATTTTGATCGTCGGTCGGGTGTAGGTATCTTGATTCCGTTCGTCGCTTGATTTTCCGGCCGAACGACTTTATTTCCTGTCACTATGGTTAGTGTGATGGGAAATATATATGTGACGTGCAAGCATGGTTATTGTCGGAGACATGAGCAAACAGTAATGCACTTATGCAAGGATGCGTCTATCAACATGTATGCATGAATAAAGGACGTGGCAAGATCGTAATTACGTAGTACAAGAAAATAGAAATCATATGTGTCTAAAATGACTAAGTGATTACCGAATCTTGGATCATGCGATTGCAACATATGTACATAATGATTGGCTTGACACGTGCGATGATGCTGATGCGCGCGTTGATGTTAATGGTTGAGCGTCAGGTATAGATTGTTGGTTATTTCCTGCAAGTGTGCTAAAACACTTAGAAAATATTAAGCGATATCTAATGTTTGTTACCATAGATGTCGTCGTATGAGCTTTGGCGACGCGCGTCATCGGTGGGCTTAGGGGCATAGTTACTCGTTGTATGCAATTCATCTTTGTTGACGTGCATGTGCATACGTGAAAATACTTAGAAAATATTTTCCTTTTGTCGACCTGTGTCCTCGTTGACATGTACGTACGTACGTGGAAACACTTAGAAAATATTTTCTTCTCGTCGACGTGCACCCTCGTCGACATGTATGTACGTACATGGAAACACTTAGAAAATATTTTCTTCTCGTCGACGTGCACCCTCGTCGACATGTATGTACGTACATGGAAACACTTAGAAAATATTTTCTTCTCGTCGACAGGAAACACTTAGAAAATATTTTCTTCTCGTCGACATGCACCCTCGTCAACATGTATGTACGTACATGGAAACACTTAGAAAATATTTTCTTCTCGTCGACGTGCACCCTCGTCGACATGTATGTACGTACATGGAAACACTTAGAAAATATTTTCTTCTCGTCGACATGCACCCTCGTCGACATGTATGTACGTACATGGAAACACTTAGAAAATATTTTCTTCTCGTCGACGTGCACCCTCGTCGACATGTATGTACGTACATGGAAACACTTTAGAAAATATTTTCTTCTCGTCGACGTGCACCCTCGTCGACATGTATGTACGTACATGGAAACACTTAGAAAATATTTTCTTCTCGTCGACGTGCACCCTCGTCGACATGTATGTACGTACATGGAAACACTTAGAAAATATTTTCTTCTCGTCGACATGCACCCTCGTCGACATGTATGTACGTACATGGAAACACTTAGAAAATATTTTCTTCTCGTCGACGTGCACCCTCGTCGACATGTATGTACGTACATGGAAACACTTAGAAAATATTTTCTTCTCGTCGACGTGCACCCTCGTCGACATGTATGTACGTACATGGAAACACTTTGAAAATATTTTCTTCTCGTCGACGTGCACCCTCGTCGACATGTATGTACGTACATGGAAACACTTAGAAAATATTTTCTTCTCGTCGACGTGCACCCTCGTCGACATGTATGTACGTACATGGAAACACTTAAAAAATATTTTCTTCTCGTCGACATGTATGTACGTACATGGAAACACTTAGAAAATATTTTCTTCTCGTCGACGTGCACCCTCGTCGACATGTATGTACGTACATGAAAATACTTAGAAAATATTTTTTCTTCGTTGACATGCCCCCTCGTCGACATGTATGTATAAGTGTTGGTGCGCGCTTGTGCACTGACTGTATTGTTGATAGCACTTTCCAAGATATTAGATCTTGTTGATTTTCCCCGTTATTGCCAGCTGCAGTTTTTGTACTTAGCACAATTCTCGAAAGATCCGACGTAGGGGCGTGTTCCTTGAGCGATTCTTGGTTCTTTATGCTGAGCATGACCGTGTTAACTCTTTCTTGTGATAAGAGAAATAGAGCTGAGGGTTGTGAAGTGGCGTCTTCTGCCCCCCGGTCGAGGGACCGGCCCAAGGAGGAGCGTTACTCCTACTGAGGTAAGTGTTTGTTGATAATTCTCTGTTCATGCTTTTGCTTGCATGATATTTCGTCGCCTGGATATTGTTAAATTCTGTGGTCGCCCCTCTTGGCTAGTCTTCAAGGCATGGCAGGATGGGTAGAGCATAGTGTGTTGTGACTTGCACATTATAGATTTTGTTTGGAGAAGATGGTGGCACTTCTGCTTGTTCCGCCGAGTCCTGTTAGAGATGATGGCATTCTTTAATCTGTGCCATCTTTTAGATATGTTGAACTTGTTTCTGAGTCTGTTTGCCCCCCAGCTTTCGACATGAAGACTTGTTGTAGTTGTTCCTTAGTTGTTGCTTCCGACTTGTCCGCTTTGAATATATTTATTGAATGCGGATGACACATAATGCAGACATAGTTCCTGCGGTCGTGACTGATAGCCACTTCCTGATTGATAAGTTGAGATGTTCTTCTGATTGCCTGCCTGATGCCTTATGCATATTGCCCTTTGTTCCTGAATAGCTTGCCACTTGACTAAGCAAGATACTAGTTTATACCGTCTCTTAGTTCCACTCTAAGGCGACGTTGTACAAGACTCGACTTGTAAATTTTACGAGTTTTATACAGGGTACGCACCTGACAGCGTGTATCAACCCGCGTTGGGGAAGCATACATAAAAACATTATTTGAGAGAAGTTATCTTGGCTAAGCAAGATACTAGTTTATACCGTCTCTTAGTTCCACTCTAAGGCGACGTTGTACAAGACTCGACTTGTAAATTTTATGAGTTTTATACAGGGTACGCACCTGACAGCGTGTATCAACCCGCGTTGGGGAAGCATACATAAAAACATTTAAGTTTTTGAAGAAGCATTTTGTGAAATCTAAAAGGCTTGTTGATAAAATATTTGAGAAAATACTTTGTCATTGAAAGTGATACATCCAAAAAGTCATGTTGATAAAAAATTTTGAAGGGTGTTTGATACATAAAATGTTTGATAAAAATTTTGGCAAAATTTTTGGTAAAGTGTTTGAAAAAATATTTGTGATACATGATTCCTGCGTCCAAGGACCATGTAACACTTTTTTGAGAATATGAATTGTGATGCATGCTTTCTGCGTCCAGGAACCATGCAACACGGTTTGAAAACCTGTAGTACGGAATTGTCGTCTTTGCCAGAGGACTTTTGCCGTATAAATCGAATTCTGGCCAGGAATTCGTAGTGTCGTCTAGATAGAGGACACTGAAGAATGAAACCTTGGAGTCCGGAGTGTCGTCTAAACAGAGGACACCCATTTCAAAGAAAGAACCCTTGGAGTCCGGAGTGTCGTCTAAACAGAGGACACCCATTTCAAAGAATGAACCCTTGGAGTCCGGAGTGTCGTCTAAACAGAGGACACCCATTTCAAAGAAAGAACCCTTGGAGTCCGGAGTGTCGTCTAAACAGAGGACACCCATTTCAAAGAATGAACCCTTGGAGTCCGGAGTGTCGTCTAAACAGAGGACACCCATTTCAAAGAATGAACCCTTGGAGTCCGGAGTGTCGTCTAAACAGAGGACACCCATTTCAAAGAATGAACCCTTGGAGTCCGGAGTGTCGTCTAAACAGAGGACGCCCATTTCAAAGAATGAACCCTTGGAGTCCGGAGTGTCGTCTAAACAGAGGACGCCCATAGCTTAAAGGGTGATCAGCCCAGTATGCCCATCCTGTTCTGGATCCAGGGAATGGCTTATGAACATGAAGGTTTGCCATTCAACATGCTATTTTTATAGTAGGCCTTGGCGTTATTCCAAGGCATTGCTTGTAGTTGACGCCCTGAATAGTCGTCGTTTTAATAATAGGTCTTGGTGTTAATCCGAGACATTGCTTGTAGTTGACGTCCTGAATAGTCGTCGTTTTAATAATAGGTCTTCTAGAGATAGACGCTTATGATATGAACGGAGGAATAAACTCCTTGTTGGTGTAGATAACAAATATGTTGGTGTTGTATACCATAACTCCCTTCTTGCATACAATGCTTAGCTTGTATTGTTGAAGTAGATTTTTGTGCATAGGTTACTACCTGCCATCATTCCTGAGTAATAATCGTAGTGTAACATGTACCTACGAGTAGAGTTGCTTTTGTTAGATAGTCGCAATTTTTATAAGTTTGCAAAAGTATAAAGTGATGAAATTTTCTTTTTAGTCATGCATATAATAAAGAAGTAAAGGAATTTGATACGAGGATTCCTTGTTTGTGTAGGAAACTTCCCTGATGGCGGACATGATGAGTGTAGATTATGGTAAGCATATGTTAGGTAGAATTGTCGAGCACTTGTCAGCTTGGTGCCCCCGAAGGTGCTTGGCGGTTGTATCGCTGTTTCCTGATTGTTTATATTGTTTTGACTTCTAATAGTGTATGACCTGTCCTTGTGTACTGCCCCCGGCTTGTTTATTATTGCGACATGATTTTTAGTCTTGCGCGTATAAAATGCTTGAGAATTTGTGTTGTTGACGCGAGGAATATGTGTGTAGTTGTTACTTGGCGTTATTCCAAGGTAATATGCGTCATAATAATGTACCTACGAAAGTAGATTTATCCTTTATTAGATATTTAGAGTTCTCACGACGGATTACAAGAAAGTGTCTAGAGATCACTTCTTTTGAAAATTACTGAGGCTAATAAGCATGAGTTGTACTTAAACTTTTAAAAGATTGAACATAGATATGCGAAAAGGAGATAAGTAAGATAAAAGGATTGATGATGTGTTTGATATCCCCATAGGTGATTTGTTGGCTAGTTGATTCTGCCACGTGCCACATAGTTTCTCAATGCCTCTAGCGTGTTGAGCTCTTCAATTTCCTCTTTTGGGGATGGACAAAAGTTGATGACATGTCCCCAAGTTTTACTTTGATTGTGTTGTTCTTCAACATCTTTGTCAAGGAAGGCAGTTGTTGGCTCATGTGGGCGGTGAGGTTTGTTTTCTGGGAGTGCATCCATACTCCAAAGATTGTACAAGTCGTCACCATTGGTTCCATAAGTGACGTTGTTTTTCTGACGTTTGGCGGTAGGTGGATTATCGTCAACCATTTCTTTTCCTTTGCCTTTTTCCGAAGACTTGACACGAGGGCTCATTTGATGCTTATTGCCATGGTCGATATACTTCCTCATTTTTCCTTTTGAGATCAAGTTGTTTACATGAGATCTTAAGCTAACACAGCCATCTGTCTCATGGCCGCACACTTCGTGATTCTCGCACCATTTGCTTTTATCTTTTCCCAAAGGGCCATTGCGGAAATTAAAGGGTTTTTTCCACAGCTTGGTCTTCTTCATTTCTCTTAGGATGATAGATAATGGTGTGTTCAGAGGAACATATATGGCGAGATTGGTATCTTTGAGCCTTTTGGCATCTGACTGGAATGGCTTCTTCTGGCGCGGTTGCCTATTTTCCCCGGAGATGTGTATCTCTTTTTCAATTATTGCCTTCAGGGTTCTTGTTGTCAATCCTGTGATTGGGATGTCGTCGCCACTAGCAGGTTTTTTCGGTCCGTCCTTGTGACAGATGTCGGCATCGTCTTGGCTTGTCCTCATGGAAGGATCTTCCTTGTGTACTTTGGATGACTCTGCTTGAGTCTTCTCTGAAGGGCTGTCACCTTGATCAATGAATTGCTTCAATTCGCCCTTGAGGATGATGTTGTTGGTTCGGAAGCGTAGACTGACGCAGTTATCGGTTTCGTGACCGAAGACCTCGTGGTTTTCACACCACTTGTCCTTGTCTTTTCCCAATTGGCCTTTCCTAAAGTTGTTTGGCTCTTTCCACATATTTGAGTTCTTCATTTCCCTCAAAATTACAGATAGTGGGGCGTTCAAAGGAATGTGGTCGGCGATGTTTACTCCATTTGGCTTCTCGAAACCTCCTTGAAAAGGTCGCTTTGGCTGTGGTGTGTTTTGATGACTTGTGATTCGAGATTTTGTCCCTATTGTCTCAACTTGTTCGTTGATTGGAGGCAAAAAAGGTGACGGGTTGACACCTTTATACTGGCGGGCTCCTTGGTTGGACGGAGGTGGGTGAGCTGCATATCTTTGGTTCTCTAGAGATTCGCTGAATGCGAGAAATTCTTCCAGTGCCGCCATCATTGCTGGAGTAATGGTGGGCATCGGGTTTGTCCTCGTTCTTTGTTTGCCCTGCAGCATTTCTACCTGGGATTCAACTTCTGGTTTGAAACTAGGTGGAGGTGCGTGATGTTTGTTTTTTGGCTCCTTGCGCTGTGCGCCGGGCACATTGTCAATTGGTATGGATGAGGCTACAGAAGTAGCTCTTGGGGTGCGGGAGGGTCCTGACTGGCACCCAGCTGGAGTTTGGCCTCCTGTTCTTTTGTTCATCGGGGAGTTCCTGGGATGTCCGGGTCCTTTCCTTGGGTTTTTCACCTCTTCGGGAGGGTTGTGATCACTTGCCATTGTTTCTGTGGTACTGTAGCTTTTTGTTCGAATCGTGGAGACGACGCCAATGTTGCGTCCGGGACGACTGAGGTCACGAGGACGCGTCTGAGATTGTGCGGGTGTGACCCTTCCGACGGAGGTTGTGACTCGGCAAGGTGGTGACCCGGCAAGGCTGTGACCCGGCGAGGTTGTGACCCGGCAAGGTTGTGACCCGGCAAGGTTGTGACCCGGCAAGGCTGTGACCCGGCGAGGCTGTGACCCGGCGAGGTTGTGACCCGGTGATTCTGCGTCTCGGGCGTCGGATCCTGCGCAAAGGACCAATGCTAGCACGGAGAGGGGGGGGGGGGGGGGGGGTGGTGCTAGCGGAGCCCTCTCCGATGCCTAAGTTACTATAGTGGCAAAAGGGTAATTTCTAGAGAGAGAGAATTCTAGAGAGAAGTCAGAGCTCAAAATACCAAAGTTGGGCAAATGAGAGAGTGAGTGAAAATGGGTGGCCAAGGTCTCCTATTTATAGGCTTCCTTGAGACCGGACCCGGTTTTATAGCGGTTTGACGACGGTCCAAGAAAACAAGCGGGAACCGTTGTCCATATTGGTAATGCATGAACTTGACTTCTCTACACGTAACGGCGATCGCGGACACGGTAATCGCGGATACGGCAATCGCACAATACCCGTGGCGCAACCCGGACCTCGTCGAAATTGGGCAATTCGGCGAGGTCCGGATTGCCGCGCGATCCGGACCTCGGGATTGCGCAATCCGGAGGTCCGGATTGCACAATCCGGAGGTCCGGATTGCTTGCAACCCGGACGTCCGGGTTGCTGCAACCCGGACATCCGGGTTGCTGCAACCCGGAGGTCCGGATTGCAA
The DNA here is from genome assembly GCA_036873135.1 of Clarkia xantiana subsp. parviflora. Taxonomy (NCBI): domain Eukaryota; kingdom Viridiplantae; phylum Streptophyta; class Magnoliopsida; order Myrtales; family Onagraceae; genus Clarkia; species Clarkia xantiana. Next base: position 11,779,373 of record JAPTYO010000004.1, read on the forward strand.
ATGCAATCCGGATGTCCGGTCCGGTCACGCGTAAATGCATTTCCGGACCGTTTTGACCCTTGGGAGACGTTTTTCGAGATGAGATGTAATTTTTGACGTGTTCCCGAGGCCCGAAGCGTAAATACGAACCCGAATTGGACACTTATCCATCAAGTGGTACTCATTCAATTTTGAGTCGAACCCATGTAGATGGTATATTACGTCTTGTTCCTTCAGGACCGAATCCTCTCCATCACCGTGTGCCACCTCCTCAAGAAACAGAACAAAGTGATACTCATTCAATCTTAAGGCAAAATCATATAGATGACATCTTGCGTACTGTTCCTTCAGGACCAAATCCTCTTCATAACCATGTACCGCCTCCTAATGGAAATGAAAAGAGTGACACTCATTCAATTTTAAGTCGAACTAATGTAGATGGTATATTACGTCTTGTCCCTTCAGGACCAAATCCTCTTCATCACCGTGTGCCGCCTCCTCAAGAAACGGAACAAAGTGGCACGCCTTCAATCTTAAGTCAAAATCATATAGATGGCATCTTGCGTACTGTCCCTTCAGGACCAAATCCTCTTCATAACCATGTATCGCCTCCTAAAGGAAATGAAAAGAGTACTACTCATTCAATTTTGAGTCGAACCCATGTAAATGGTATATTACGTCTTGTCCCTTCAGGGCCAAATCCTCTCCATCATCGTGTGCCGCCTCCTCAAGAAACGAAACAAAGTGGCACTCATTCAATCTTAAGTCAAAATCATATAAATGACATCTTGCGTACTGTCCCTTCAGGACCAAATCCTCTTCATAACCATGTACCGCCTCCTCATGACATATAAGATGCGACCATAGTCAATGTTTGTGCACAAGTTGTGGATTAACATTATTTCCAACTATGTGGTTCCACAACTTTCTATTCCATTGTAATAAAAGTATACAATTATTTAATATTTATAATTTTTTACTTTAAATATGGTTGTTGCTTTTAAGCATCTGGATAATGGTTTCAACATTTATCTTCATTGTGTTTGTGTTTTGAATCATTATGTTTGTCTTTTGGATTAATATTTTTCTTATATTTTAAAAATATGAAATAAGTATTTAACTATTAAGCTTAGTTTTATCTAATAAAAAAATTATGTCAACATAGGTGATAGTTACTACCGACAGTTACAATTCATGTTTATTAAGTTGTTTAATTATGTTGATATGGGTGATGGATGATGCATATGTATGCACCCGTTTTTCTGTAAACACTTCCGCACTTCGTAACTATTGAGGTTCTTATAACTGCCTAGACTGACCTGTTAACTGATTTTATATTATGTAGATGTTAAGTGTTTATAAATTAATTTCACACATACATAAATTACATATTCATAATCGCAATTTTAACTAATCATCTACTATATGTTTAAATTTAATTGATATAACTATAACAAGAATATTTGACACTAAAGAGATTATGATCCAACGAAAACTTGATTGTCTCTTACAGATGACAAGAAAAAATGTAAAGAGAGAGTTGCAGTACTAAAATGAAATAGTTATTATAAACCATTGTCACTTACTACACATTTACATTGCTTTGACATCATGTTATGGATTGCTTTGACATCTTGTTATGGATTGCTTATCCTTTGGTTATTTAAATGAATTATGTATATAGTATAAAAAGTTTCAAATCTTCATTTTTATTCGATCTTATATTTGTAAAGAATAAACATTAACCGTTAAATGATACTACAAAAATAGATAAATTGTCACTCCGCTTGACGTGAAGGAATAAATGTCATTCTCTCTTTTTAACTCTTTTATTTTTTAGGAAGAGATTTTAGAGAGTAAAATTAGCTCTTCCTAAAGTATGGGGCTCAATAATTTGCACATGTTTTACTGGTATATGTTTTATAATTCATATCGAGTCGAACCAAGCCTAACGAACCAACAGAGGACAATCATATATACAAGTGGGTTTCCATCCTAAAATCAATGGTTGAAAAAAGAAGGTAGTCAACTTGCTTATATAGTGCTCTATTGTACTCATATTTAACGATGTAGTACTCTAGACTCACGGTAGAATATGTCTATTTCAACTGTATATATTTCTCATTTGGTCTAAACTGGGTAAAAAGTGAGAAGGGAAAATTTAAAATTCTTAATGTTCTGTGGGTGGTCTTAACATCTAGTCCTAAAAGTTAGGGTCGAAGTTGATTTGACATGCATAGTCTAGAGTGACTCTGGAATGCGAGTGCTTACAATATATATTTTTGTTACATACAATATTGAAATTAGAAGTTAAGGTTTAAATTCTCTAATGAGATTCGATTTTGAGTTGTCCTTAAGAGCACAACTCGTTTTATCAGTTAGTCCAACTAATTTCGAGTTTACCATAATTATATAGTCTTGGATTAGTTGCATTGGCGGCCGGACTATCTTAATGAAATCGTCTTTGTTCATGTTCGATGGTGTGTACGATTCACATAACACTATTATAGATTACTCATTTAGATTTTACCCTTTTGTTTAGACTTCCCGGTTAAAGTTTTTTCACTTAAATTTATTGATTATATTTTACTTGTGTTAATTATATAAAGATTAATGTGTTTTCTTTTAGACTTTTAGTATAAGGTAATTAATCTGTCAACATTAAGTAAGTAATTTGGGGGGGGGGGGGGGGGGGGGGGGAATATCATATAAAAATGATTTATTCATGATTATTTTTTAAATGTATTATTTTATTAGTAACATATATACTAATCACTTAAATTGTGCACCGCGAGGACAACCCTAGTATAGATACATTAATGGCATGTGACATTTTACAGTGCAGATGACCAATTTGGTGGAAATATTATTTATTTTGGACAATAATTGATGGACCTATTAATAATCTAATCTAAATATTATACTAATCCTGATGATAGAGCAATATGAAGCTGCCACATCAGCATTACACAGAATTAATAACCAATTAAAACATTACAACTCAGCCAGGCGGAAGCAATTTACAACAATCATTTCCGTTACAACAATTTAATCTAAATATCTTAATCTTAATATCTTAATATCTTATCTTAATATTATATTAATATTATACTAATTTGGAATGTCAAGCTATAAGAGCTTGACACATCATCTCATTAGGCCAATCATAAACCTACACCTAAGCAAATAATTTTTTTTTATCTTATCTTAATCTTAATCTTAATATCTTAATCTTAATATTATACTAATTTGGAATGTCAAGCTATAAGAGCTTGACACATCATCTCATTAGGCCAATCATAAACCTACACCTAAGCAAATAATTTTTTTTATCTTATCTTAATATTAATCTTAATATCTTAATCTTAATATCATACTAATTTGGAATGTCAAGCTATAAGAGCTTGACACATCATCTCATTAGGCCAATCATAAACCTACACCTAAGCAAATAATTTTTTTTATCTTAATCTAAATATTATACTAAGCCTGGTTTTCTAAGCTTAATAGCTTGACACGTATTCAATATTATCGATGTCCACTACCTCAGCCATGGAAAGAGAGAAAATTTAAATGTTATAGTTCTTTAGGAAAACGACATCGCATCCACCGAATAACCAATGCAAAACGGCAGCGCACCCATCAGCACAAACATAACTTCATTTTTTAACTCTACAAAACCAAAAACGGCATCGGTTTAACCAGAGATTTATCTAAGACGGATTGTCTCGAATGGGCAATCACTCTGAGCTACACACGTCACCTCATTCGGAATTCACCACGTCAGCGCCATGATCCAATTATAAGATGACAACTAGACAGAGAAGATCATAAAAAACAGGGATCACCCGTTAATTCAGGAATCAAACCGACAAATAATTAAACTACCTATTAAATCAGGAGATGCAGCATTAACATTCTCTATTACACGTTACAGAAGGCCGAAGGGTTCATCTCATCAAGAGATGGAGATTAACGTTAATGCTCATAAAACTCAATAATTACAATTATAATTAACTTAATCCTTATCAATTCATTATCTATCTTCAATAAAATTACCCATAAAATTACAAATTATATATAGCTATGCAGAACCTGATGCCCAATCACTAATACTCAACCCCGTTAGCATCCAAAAGACGCAGAAAGATGACCTGGTTGCTTCAAGCCCCGTCAGTGTCAGGGGAAGAAATCATGCCCAAAATCCTCATGAAGAAATCTTGCGAGCATGAAGAAATCCATCAGCCCAAGAGCAGTTGATGATGTTGATTACCAATTGGTGCTGGGTGGATTTCAAATGAAAATTTGGGACAAGAGCTACTGGACCTAGACAACGAAACGGGGTTGGACCTTGATGGCCATGCAGGGTTGTACCTGAACACGACAGCGGAGCTGATGGTGTGGACTTGGACAGCGAACGACGAGGAAAAAGGGCTAGATGGCGATGCGGATCTGGACGAAGACGCGAATCTGGATGAGTTTACGTCGGGGACCATCATATTTGACCGGAGGTGCGGCGGACGAACGTAGGTGGAGAGAACCGACGTGTGGATTTCTCAGACCCTATCTAACTCTAGCTCTCTTAGTAAACTTAGGCTGCTCCCTTATTAACTAGGGTTTGATATAGTTAACTTTTTACATGGGCCAATATTATATCAAACAAAGGCCCAATGTCAATGAGATTTTTCAGTCCAGTTATAACTAAGCCTACGTTTTGTTACTAATAATACAAATCATATCATTATGGGATATATCGTGATGCGTATATATTTTATTAATTTTTTTTTAATTGTAAAAATAACTGCACAGTCACTTATGTATTTTTTTGATGGTCAAATGCATTTTTCCCTAAAATTAAAAAAAAAAGTGTAATATATTTTTTAATGTATTGTTTTCTAAATATATTCATATTTATTATATTATTATCACAATCTACCCGCGCTGCGCGCGGGTTCAGTACCTAGTATATAATTTATTAGCGACATTGGTTCATAGAATGAAATATGAAATAGGTAATGGGTATTACCTATTATATTGTTGGGTTAATTAATTAGGTGCAATTAGAATTTTAATTGCTAATTTTGAAGGAATACCTAATCTCAGCCTTACCTTTAGAATTACCTATTCCAACTTTTCTAATATCAAGAATAAAAATAAAAATAAAAATACAATTTTAGCCCTTATTTAGTTTATTTATTATATAACAATTATAATCCTCTCACGCACTACCTCCATTTTGCGACTACCGACTACTGACTGCCCATCTCTGATCATATTTTAATTAAATTAATAACAAAATTTAACATGTTACTACAATATATTATATTAGTTATAGTTAATTTTACAATATCTGAAAAAAAAAAATTATCCTTAAAAAATTGTTTTTGTAATTAAAAAAAAAAATCAATTTTTCGTTTAATAACATATGATTTGACTTTTCATTTTTAATATTGTTAATTTGATTAATTTTTTTAAAAAGTTGTTTTTGTAAAAAAAAAAAAAAATCGTTTAATAACATATGATTTGACTTTTTCATTTTTAATATTTGTTCATTTGATAAATATATCTATCAATTTGGACTTATTTCATTCATTTGTCAATAACATTCTATCAACCAAACATTTGATTCACGATCATCATTTAATATTCCTCAAGTCAACAGAACAACATCATATAAACATTATACATTCGTATTTCATATTATTTATTCATTATTCTTTATTCCACGAACCAAACATGTCGTAGGTATTTAATGTACGAACTATTTAAATATATATATATATATATATATATATATATATACATATATATATATATATATATATATATATATATATATATTTAAGGTAGTGAAATGACACGTAGCAATTACATATATATATTTTTAATGAATACCATAAAGAACATATGAGACCATCTCAATTAATTTATTATATTAACGTATTAAAAATAATTATATCCAATAGAAAAATAGTATAAATTTGAAATCAAAATCTTTATAACAGACGCTTTTACTACGTGTCCTTATATGACTTAATAATAAGTAGAATCATATTTATTTAAATTAAGGTAATTATTATATCATTAACATTCCTTCCTAAGAAAAATTTAATTAATGCAAACCTGCTAGTGCCCGAAAAAATACAAATCTACTACTATTTGAAAAGGATTCATGCATGTAACATTTTTTTGGTTACATATCGTAAAACAAAACGTAAGTACGTTTCTATATTTTAGAATATAATAAAATAAATTTAGGAAATTAGTGCATTTCGTCGCCAAAATATACACATTGCCTTCTATATACACACAAATATATGAGTATATAGTCTAGCATCTAGCGCACAACACACCCACTCCAAACGTCATTAGTTTCCCTATGGCATCCCTAAGTATCAACAACATTTTCTTAGTTACCATTGTCGCATTGTTTGCTATAGCTGAGGCAAATGATGACTCTCATGCGTATGAGATGAATAGAAAGTTTCTTATGAGTCAATACGCTGATGGAAGAATCTTGCGTCTAGTCCCTTCAGGACCAAATCCTCTCCATAACCATATACCGCCTACTAATGGAAATGAAAAGAGTGGTACTCATTCAATTTTGAGTCGAACCCATGTAGATGATATATTACGTCTTGTTCCTTCAGGGCCAAATCCTCTCCATCACCGTGTGCCGCCTCCTCAAGAAACGAAACAAAGTGACACTCCTTCAATCTTAAGGCAAAATCATATAGATGTCATCTTGCGTACTGTTCCTTCAGGGCCAAATCCTCTTCATAACCATGTACCGCCTCCTAATCGAAATGAAAAGAGTGACACTCATTCAATTTTGAGTCGAAACAATGTAGATGGTATATTACGTCTTGTCCCTTCAGGACCAAATCCGCTTCATCACCGTGTGCCGCCTCCTCAAGAAACGGAACAAAGTGGCACGCCTTCAATCTTAAGTCAAAATCATATAGAAGGCATCTTGCGTACTATCCCTTCAGGACCAAATCCTCTTCATAACCATGTACCGCCTCCTAATGAAAATGAAAAGAGTACTACTCATTCAATTTTGAGTCGAACCCATGTAAATGGTATATTACGTCTTGTCCCTTCAGGGCCAAATCCTCTCCATCACCGTGTGCCGCCTCCTCAAAAAACGAATCAAAGTGGCACTCATTCAGTCTTAAGTAAAAATCATATAAATGACATCTTGCGTACTGTCCCTTCAGGACCAAATCCTCTTCATAACCATGTACCGCCTCCTCATGACATATAAGAGGCGACCATAGCCAATGTTTGTGCACAAGTTGTGGATTATCATTATTTCCAACTATGTTGTTCCACAACTTTCTATTCCATTGTAATAAAAGTATATTATTAATTAATATTTATAATTTTTTACATTAAATATGGTTGTTGCTTTTAAGCATCTGTATAATGGTTTCAACATTTATCTTTATTGTGTTGTGTTTTGAATCATTATGTTTGTCTTTTGTATTAATAATTTTCTTATATTTTAAAAATATGAAATAAGTATTTAACTATTAAGCTTAGTTCTATCTAATAAAAAAATTATGTCAAACATAGGTGATAGTTACTACCAACAGTTACAGTTCATGTTTATTAAGTTGTTTAATCATGTTGACATGTGTGATGGATGATGCATATGTATGCACCTGTATTTCTGTAAACACTTATGCACTTCGTAACTATTGAGGTTCTTATAACTGCCTAGACAGACCTGTTAACTGATTTTATATTATGTAGATGTTAAGTGTTTATAAATTAATTTCACACATACATAAATTACATATTCATAATCGCAATTTTAACTAATCATCTACTATATGTTTAAATTTAATTGATACAACTATAACAAGAATATCTGACACTAAAGAGATTATGATCTACGAAAACTTGATTGTCTCTTACAAATGACAGTAAAAAATTTCAAGAGAGAGTTGCAGTACTAAAATAAAATAGTTATTATGAACCATTGTCACTTACTACACATTTACATTGCTTTAACATCATGTTATGGATTGCTCTGACGTCATGTTATGGATTGCTTATCCACTTTGGTTATTTGAATGAATTATGTATATATGTAGTATAAAAAGATTCAGATCTATATTTTGATTCGATCTTATATTTGTAAAGAATAAATATTAACAGTTAAATGATACTATAAAAAATACATAAATTGTCACTCTGCTTGACGTGAAGGAATAAATGTCATTCTCTCTTTTTAACTCTTTTCTTTTTTAGGAAGAGATTTTAGAGAGTAAAATTAGCTCTTCCTGGAGTATGAGGCTCAACAATTTGCACATGTTTTATTGGTATATGTTATATTTCATATTGAGTCGAACCAAGCCTAACGAACCAGCAGAGGACAATCATATATATACAAGTGGGTTTCCATCCTAAAATCAATTGTTGAAAAAAGAAGGTAGTCCACTTGCTTATATAGTGCTCTGTTGTACACATATTAATCGATGTAGTACTCTAGACTCACGGTAGAATATGTCTATTTCAACTGTATATATATGTTTCTCATTTGGTCTAAACTGGGTAAAAAGTGAGAAGTGAAAATTTAAAATTCTTAATGTTGCGTGGGTGGGTCTGTAACATCTATTCCAAAAAGTTAGGGTCGAAATTGATTTGACATGCATAGTCTGGAGTGACTCTGGAATGCGAGTGCTTACAATATATATTTTTTTTACATACAATATTGAAATTAGAAGTTAAGGTTTAAATTCTCTAATGAGATTCAATTCTGAGTTGTCCTTAAGAGCACAACTCGTTATATCAGTTAATCCAAATAATTTTGAGTTTACCATAATTATATAGTCTTGGATTAGTTGCATTGGCGGCCGGACTATCTTAATGAAATCGTCTTTATTCATGTTCGATGGTGTGTACGATTCACATAACACTATTATAGATTACTCATTTAGATTTTACCATTTTGTTTAGACTTCCCGGTTAAAGTTTTTTCACTTAAATTTATTGATTACATTTTACTTGTGTTAATTATATAAAGATTAATGTGTTTTCTTTTAGACTTTTAGTAAAAGGTAATTAATCTGTTAACATTAAGTAAGTAATTTGTGGGGGGAAAATATCATATAAAAATGATTTGTTCATGATTATTTTTTAAATGTATTATTTTATTAGTAACATATATACTAATCACTTAAATTGTGCACCGCGAGGACAACCCTAGTATAGATACATTAATGGCATGTGACATTTTACAGTCCAGATTACCAAATTGGTGGAAATATTATTTATTTTGGACAATAATTGATGGACCTATTAATAATATATAATTTATTAGCGACATTGGTTCATAGAATGAAATATGAAATAGGTAATGGGTATTACCTATTATATTGTTTGGTTAATTAATTAGGTGCAGTTAGAATTTCTAATTGCTAATTTTGAATGAGTACCTAATCTTAGCCTTACCCTTAGGATTACCTATTCCAACTTTTTTAAAATCAATAATAAAAATAAAAATACAATTTTAGCCCTGATTTAGTTTATTTATTATATAAAAATTATAATTCTCTCACGCACTACCTCCATTTCGCGACTACCGACTACTGATTGCCCTTCTTCTAACTGCCCATCTCGTGATCATATTTTAATAAAATTAATAACAAAATTTAAAATGTTACTACAATATATTATATTAGTTATAGTTAATTTTAAAATATTTTAAAAAAATTATCCTTAAAAAAATTGTTTTTGTAATTTAAAAAAAAAATTCAATTTTTTGTTTAATAACAAATTATTTGACTTTTCATTTTAAATATTGTTAATTTGATTAATTTTAAAAAAAAGTTGTTTTTTGTAAAAAAAAAAAAAAATTGTTTAATAACATATGATTTGACCTTTTCATTTTAATATTTGTTCATTTGATTAATATATCTGTCAGTTTGTCTTATTTTATTCATTTGTCAATAACATTCTATCAACCAAACATTTGATTCAGGATCATCATTCCATATTCCTCAAGTCAACAAAACAACATCATATAAACATTATACATTCTTATTTTATATTCTTTATTCTTTATTCTCTATTCCACGAACCAAACATGCCGTAGGTATTTAATGTAGGATCTATTTAAAAAAATATATATTTAAGGTAGAGAAATTGCACGCTTCCAATAGTTTAGGTAGCAATTATATATATATATATATATATATATATATATATATATATATATATATATATATATATATATTTAATGAATACTATAAAGAACATATGAGACCATCTCAATTAATTTATTATATTAACGTATTAAAAATAATTATATCCAATAGTATAAATTTGAAATCAAAATCTTTATAACAAACGCTTTTACTACGTGTCCTTATATGACTTAATAATAAGTAGAATCATATTTATTTAAATTAAGGTAATTATTATATCATTAACATTCATTTCTAAGAAATATTTAACTAATGCAAACCTATTAGTGGCCAAAAAAATACAAATTTACTACTATTTGAAAATGATTCATGCATGTAACATTTTTTTGGTTACATATCGTAAAACAAAACGTAAGTACGTTTCTATATTCTAGAATATAATAAAATAAATTTAGGAAATTAGTGCATTTCGTCGCCAAAATATACACATTGCCTTATATATACACACAAATATATGAGTATATAGTCTAGCATCTAGCGCACAACACACCCACTTCAAACGTCATTAGTTTTCCTATGGCATCCCTAAGTATCAACAATATTTGCTTAGTTACCATTGTCGCATTGCTTGCTCTAGCTGAGGCAAATGATGACTCTCATGCGTATGAGATGAATAGAAAGTTTCTTATGAGTCAATACGCTTATGGGAGAATCTTGCGTCTTGTCCCTTCAGGACCAAATCCTCTCCATAACCATGTACCGCCTCCTAATGGAAATGAAAAGAGTGACACTCATTCAATTTTGAGTCGAACCCATGTAGATGATATATTACGTCTTGTTCCTTCAGGGCCAAATCCTCTCCATCACCGTGTGCCGCCTCCTCAAGAAACGGAACAAAGTGGCACGCCTTCAATCTTAAGGCAAAATCATATAGATGGCATCTTGCGTACTGTCCCTTCAGGACCAAATCCTCTTCATAACCATGTACCGCCTCCTAATGGAAATGAAAAGAGTGACACTCATTCAATTTTGAGTCGAACCAATGTAGATGGTATATTACGTCTTGTCCCTTCAGGACCAAATCATCTTCATCACCGTGTGCCGTCTCCTCAAGAAACGGAACAAAGTGGCACGCCTTCAATCTTAAGTCAAAATCATATAGATGACATCTTGCGTACTGTCCCTTCAGGACCAAATCCTCTTTATAACCATGTACCACCTCCTAATGGAAATGAAAAGAGTACTACTCATTCAATTTTGAGTCGAACCCATGTAAATGGTATATTACGTCTTGTCCCTTCAGGGCCCAATCCTCTCCATCACCGTGTGCCGCCTCCTCAAGAAACGAAACAAAGTGACACTCATTCAATCTTAAGTCAAAATCATATAAATGGCATCTTGCGTACTGTCCCTTCAGGACCAAATCCTCTTCATAACCATGTACCACCTCCTCATGACATATAAGAGGCGACCATAGCCAATGTTTGTGCATAAGTTGTGGATTAACATTATTTCCAACTATGTTGTTCCACAACTTTCTATTCCATTGTAATAAAAGTATATTATTAATTAATATTTATAATTTTTTACTTTAAATATAGTTGTCGCTTTTAAGCATCTGTATAATGGTTTCAATATTTATCTTCATTGTGTTTGTGTTTTGAATCATTATGTTTGTCTTTTGTATTAATAATTTTCTTATATTTTAAAAATATGAAATAAGTATTTAACTATTAAGCTTAGTTCTATCTAATAAACAAATTATGTTAACTGTTGCGTCCGGAACGACTGAGGTCACGAGGACGCGTCTGAGGTTGTGCGGGAATGACCCTTCTTACGAAGTTGTGACCCGGCTAGGTTGTGACCCGGTGATTCTGCGTCTCGAGCGTCGGATCCTGCGTAAAAGGACCAATGCTAGCACGGAGAGGGGGGTGGTGCTAGCGAAGCCCTCTCCGATGCCTAAGTTACTATAGTGGCAAAAGGGTAATTTCTAGAGAGAGAAAGTTCTAGAGAGAAGTCAGAGCTCAAAATACCAAAGTTGGGCAAATGAGAGAGTGAGTGAAAATGGGTGGCCAAGGTCTCCTATTTATAGGCCTCCTTGAGACCGGACCCGGTTTTATAGCGGTTTGACGACGGTCCGAGAAAACAAGCGGGAACCGTTGTCCATATTGGTAATACATGAGCTTGACTTCTCTACACGTAACGGCGATCGCGGACACGGTAATCGCGGATACGACAATCGCACAATACCCGTGGCGCAACCCGGACCTCGTCGAAATTGGGCAATTCGGCGAGGTCCGGATTGCCGTGCGATCCGGACCTCCGGATTGCAAGCAATCCGGTTCTCCGGATAGCACCGCAATCCGGATGTCCGGTCCGGAAACGCGTAAATGCGTTTCCGGACCGTTTTGACCCTTTGGAGACGCTTTTCCGAGACGAGGTGTAATTTTTGACGTGTTTGCGGGGCCCGAAGCGTAAATACGAACCCGAATTGGACACTTATCCATCACTTGCCCCCGAGTCAAGAAACGGTTTAGAACCTTTCTTGACTCTATTTTAAGTTAGGATATTTGTCCAATTTGAGTCTGACGCTAACCTTTCGATTTTGATCGTTGGTCGGGTGTAGGTATCTTGATTCCGTCCGTCGCTTGACTTTCCGGCCGAACGACTTTATTTCCTGTCACTATGGTTAGTGCGATAGGAAATGTATATGTGCGAATATGATCATCGTCGGGGACGCGAGTAAACAGTAATGCATTTGTGCGAGAGTGCATCTATCAACATGTATGCACGAATAATGGATGCGGCAAGATCGCAAATACGTAATGCAAGAAAATATAAATTGTATGTTTCTAAAATGGCTAAGTGATTTCCAAATCATGAATCATGTGAGCGTGACGTGCGAATGATGTCGAGATATGTATGAGAGTAGATATCTTGAGAGGAGAGGATAGAGTATACCGTAGGGATTTAGTCTTGTGTGTAGATGAACTAATCCTTGATCCTTATCCACAAAGCATCTTCTTAGGGATTAATAAACACACATATTCTCACTTATCCTTTCCACACCTTGGGAGCTCCTAATTTCAATCCATTTGCAGGTAATTTACTTCCCCTTTCCCGGAATTACCTTTGTGTTCAAAGTTTCTTTGCCGTCGTGGAGCTTAAATACGTTTTGACAGTTTTGAGTCTGATTTTTTGCTCGTTTTTGGAAATTGACACCACCAATCGACTCGTTTCGTCCCGACGATTCCAGCGCCACCTTCGGATTCTCCAGGGGACGTCTCACACGCCCTCACGCGCCACCGCGAGTGGAGGAGCTTCGCCAGAGCGTGAGCCCCACGCGCCGCCTTCCCGACCTCGCCTCGCTGCGGTCCTTACCTTCCCGGAATCGTCTCGACGAGAGGAATCCATTGTGATATCTTTCGTCCTGTTTTGAGGTAATTTAAAAACCTCAATTTAAAAAGAAGCTTCGGCCTGAGTTCGGGGTGTCGCCGGATTGTCGTTTGTCTAAGTTATTTTTCGTCGCTGCCGTATAGAACTGCTTGTTGATGCTTGCATGTTGAATAATCGCTGATTGATTGCCGTTATTATCATTGTTAGTTCATAACTTAGACGATTTTCGCTTTTGCGGATGGTTGGGATAGAATTCCCCGTTCGGACATAGTGCCCATTGATGTTGATACGCGCGTTGACGTTTGTATGCGTGTTAATGGTTGCGTCGTTGATTATTGCCTGCAAATATGCTAAAACACTTAGAAAATAATCTTTATGATATTTAATGTTCGTTACCATAGATGTCGTCGTATGAGCTTTGTCGATGTGTATGTGTGTGTTCATGAAAACACTTAGAGAATATTTTTCCCCTTGTTGACGCGTAACCTTGTCGTCATGTACGTGCGTACATGGAAATACTTAGAAAATATTTTCTCCTTGTCGACGAGCAACTTTGTCGACATGTATGTACGTACATGGAAACACTTAGAAAATATTTTCTCCTTGTCGACGAGCAACTTTGTCGACATGTATGTACGTACATGGAAACACTTAGAAAATATTTTCTCCTTGTCGACGAGCAACCTTGTCGACATGTATGTACGTACATGGAAACACTTAGAAAATATTTTCTCCTTGTCGACGAGCAACCTTGTCGACATGTATGTACGTACATGGAAACACTTAGAAAATATTTTCTCCTTGTCGACGAGCAATCTTGTCGACATGTATGTACGTACATGGAAACGCTTAGAAAATATTTTCTCCTTGTCGACGAGCAACCTTGTCGACATGTATGTACGTGCATGGAAACACTTAGAAAATATTTTCTCCTTGTCGACGAGCAACCTTGTCGACATGTATGTACGTACATGGAAACACTTAGAAAATATTTTCTCCTTGTCGACGAGCAACCTTGTCGACATGTATGTACGTACATGGAAACACTTAGAAAATATTTTCTCCTTGTCGACGAGCAATCTTGTCGACATGTATGTACGTACATGGAAACACTTAGAAAATATTTTCTCCTTGTCGACGAGCAACCTTGTCGACATGTATGTAAAGATGATACGCGCACTGACGTTGATTGTTTCTTTGCAGGTTGTGAGATTGTAGCAATTCCTTGTGGAGCTGCCTTCCTTTTGGACGCGTTGGTATAATGAGTAAGTCTGTCACCCCTTTATCGCAGACCCCCTTTTCTTCAGATATAGAGGATAGTTTGGACGTCGGTCCGGCTTTACCGGCAGATAGTGTTTTGGATACCGACAGGGGTGTAGCTAGTGGGGTATCTCCTCCTGGAGAGATTGAGGAATTGGTTGGGTATCATACTAACCGCCTGGATAGATCCTTGTTCACTTTGTATGCTAGCGCTTCAGGGCTTGATGCTTGTACCGAGGCCTTTTACCCTTTCGAGGTACTTCCTGATAGTAGTCTAGGGGATGCTACTCCTCCACCCGCGGATTTATCTGTCGTGTACACATCACACGTTAGGGAGGGTTTGCGGTTTCCGTACTGCTCTGATTTGGTTGATCTTTGTAGTGGTTATGGAATTTCCCCTTTAGATCTCACACCCAACGGGATTCGAGTATGGACCTGCTTCAGAGTGTTGCTTCATCAACAGTCCTGGTGTTACTCTCGCACTCTCTTCCGCTGTTTCTACCAGCTTAGGAGTTCAGACTCGGCGGGCTTGTGTGGCGTGAGAGTTCGTTGGCCGAACTTACAGGGCGACGGTTTTGAAGGACTTGGACTTGGAGAAGCCAAGTGGGATCCCAGTTATCGATTGGTTGCTACTGCGGATCGGTCTTCCGATCACTGGAAGCATCATTATTTCTTTGTTCATGATGCGGGGACGACTTGGGATGTTGATTATATTCAGAAGTTTGATCCTGCACCTACCTTTCGGGAGCTTTCCCTGTCGGATAGAGAAGTGATAAAACGGATATACCGTTGTCAACAATCGCGCAGCTTCACTTGTTCACTGCGTGCGTCTGATCAGGAACTGATCGATGCGGGGATTCATGTGCTCCCCTCTGCAGTTTCGGTATGTTTGATTACTTTTGTAACTTTTTCCGTGTTGCACTGTAGGTTGGTTTGACGGAAAAAGCTCGTCTTTGCAGACGGCGGCCGCTCGTAAGATTGCTTCTAGCGGGAGGATCGTTCCCCCACTTGTTTCCGGAGTATCAGCGACTTCTGGACGCGGCGCAGGTAGATAGCTTCCTGCAGGGGTAACTTCTTGTTTTCTTGATCGGGTTGTAACTTTTCGTTACTTGCAGGTCGTACGGCGCTTGTTACTGACCGTGTTGTTGCTGCACCTGACTCTTCCAAACGGTCCACCACTGGGGCGCGTTCTTCGAGCGG
This sequence comes from Clarkia xantiana subsp. parviflora, assembly GCA_036873135.1. Taxonomy (NCBI): domain Eukaryota; kingdom Viridiplantae; phylum Streptophyta; class Magnoliopsida; order Myrtales; family Onagraceae; genus Clarkia; species Clarkia xantiana. The sequence continues at coordinate 11,795,365 of JAPTYO010000004.1, forward strand.
TTCGAAGCGTCCGAAGACTACTGTGACCGTTCCAACTCCTTCCTGTCATAAAGGGAAGGGAGTTGGTGGTAGTGAGGATGTGTTGGCTGCCCCCTGCTCGAAGGAGCGGTCCGAGGTGGAGCGTTCTACACTCTCTGGTATAAGCTGGACATTTTATTCTATACCCTTATATGCTTTATACTTGGTTTTTGCATAATGCTGCTTGTTTCACATGTAGCGCTACCCCCGCTTGGACGTGCAGATTTGCTTCGTCCTTTGGATGGAGATATTTTAGATGACAGGTGGATGCCATATGTGGCGGGAGGTGTTACTTTTTCCAAGGATTCCCAGATGAGCACGCCTGAAGTCGGCGTGCGTGTTCTTCGTCGCTCCATTCCCCCTGGAGATCGAGTTGTCCGGCCCTCGGGCGACGAGGAGGCGCGGGCATTTGTTGAGAGGTCATTGTCTGGATTTGCTCCAGTGAGTATCTCTTTATTTTATTTTGCTATGTTTGTTGCCCCCGGATATATATGTTTATTGTGTTTCTACTCTCAGGTTGTTTCCGATATGGTGCATATGGCCTCTTTCATGCTAGAGCTTGTTCAGGAGAACCGTGCCATTGCTGACAGAGCTGTCACTTTGTCCAAAGAGCTTGAGGAGGCGAAGGATGAAGTGCGTCGTCTTTCCTTGAAGAAGACGGATTTTGATGCGCGTTATGAGGCTGATCATGCCAGTGTTATTCAGCTTGAATCTGAGAATGCCGCCATTGAGAAAGTGATTTCAGACAACGTAGGCAAACACAAGGTTGCCTGCCGCAAAGTTTGTGAGGTAGAGATGAAGGCTGGCATTGAAGAAGGACTTAGCAAGTTCGCTTCGACTCCTGGATTTGATAGCGCAGTTACTACTGCTGCTAGAGCGAAGGCCACTCCTATGCTCAGCGAGTTTGCTGAGGATTTTATTCGTAGAGTGAGTGTTCTTGCCCCTGGTTTTCCTTTTGAAAGGTTGGGGCCATATGCGGAGTCTGCTGTTAGGCAAGTTGCCGAGCTTCGTCGCTTAGATGCTGCAACATCTGATTTTGCGTTTTTGTTTGGAGAAGATGGTGGTGATACTAGCGTGCAACATTTGCCTGTTCCACCTAGCCCTGTCAGGGATGGTGGACTTCTTTGATTTGTGTCATCTTTTTGACTTGTTGAACTCATATGTGAGCCAGTTTGCCCCCCAGCTTCTATGTTTAGAAATTTGTTGGAGTTGTTGTTTGTGATTTGTTTGCTTTGAACTTCGTCGCATGGACCTGTTTTGTACACAGCAGTTTGCATGACAACTTGTTAGTAATATTTCGTACCGTTATCACTTACTGTGTTTGCTGAATGTGGATGACTAGTAGCGTAGACATAGTCCCCGCAGGCGTGACTGATAGCCGCCTCCTGATTGATTGGTTGAAAAGTTCTCCTGAATAGGTTGCCGTTATATGTGTTGCGACCTTTCAGGCATTTTTGCGTATAGCAATATATCTCAACAAGTGTTGTGTTTGAAGGGTGTTATCTTGGCTAAGCAAGATAGTAGTTTATACCGTCTCTTAGTTCCACTCTAAGGCGACGTTGTACAAGACCCGACTTGTAAATTTTATGAGTTTTAAACAGGGTGCGCACCTGCCAGCGTGTATCAACCCGCGTTGGGGAAGCATACGTCAAAACTGTTTAGTTTTTGAAAAAGCATTTTGCGGATCTCAAAAGGGGTGTTGATAAAATTTTTGGAAAAGAGTTTAGTACATAAAACATTTTACAAGGTGTTTTGACGAAATATTTGGAAAAAATACTTGTGATACATGATTCCTGCGTCCAGGGATCATGTAGCACCTTTGAGAGTATGAATTGTGATGTATGTTTTCTGCGTCCAGGAATCATACATCACGGCTTTGAAAGTTTGTAGTACGGAGTTGTCGTCTAGTAAGAGGACTTCCGTTATAGAAAGTGAACCCTATACAGGGTATACACATTTAGAGTGAATCCTAAACAGGATATACTTGAAGTGCATCCTAAACAGGATATACACATTTAGAGTGAATCCTAAATAGGATATACACTTAGAGTGGATCCTAGACAGGATATATTTAGAGTGTATCCTAAATAGGATATACACATTTAGAGTGAATCCTAAACAGGATATACACTTAGAGTGAATCCTAAACAGGATATACACTTAGAGTGAATCCTAAACAGGATATACTTAGAGTGCATCCTAAACAGGATATACATATTTTGAGTGAATCCTAAACAGGATATACACTTGGAGTGAATCCTAAACAGGATATACACATTTAGAGTGAACCCTAAACAGGATATACACTTGGAGTGAATCCTAAACAGGATATACACATTTAGAGTGGGGTAGTTGTCTAAACAGAGAACTTCCGTCACTTGGGGGGTGATCAGCCCCGTATGCCCATCCTGTTCTAAATCCAGGGGATGGCTATGGACATGAGGATTTGCTTCTAACCAGAGGTGTCACAGCATGCCATTAAGATAAGTAAACATGGGGCTTGTCTTTTAGAAAAGAGGATACCTCAACATGTTATTTTGATGATAGGCCTCGGTGTTATTCCAAGGTATTGCCTGTAGTTGACGCTCTTCTAGAGATAGACGCCTATGTTATGAATGGAGAAATAAACTCCTTGTTGATAACGTGTAATAGATTTTTCTCGCGTATGGTATAGTTTCTTGGATTATTGAAGTAGATAATATGCGTGTAGTTTTGTTGCTTCGCGTTTAATCCAAAAAACAGCGTGCGAGAGATAAGTATGTACCTACAAACGTAGATTGGTTTTATTAGATACTTGCGTGTATTTACATTGATTATACTAGAGGTAGTAGGAATGCGCAAAGTAATCTAGAAAAGAGTTGTTTCTCCCATTTCGTCATGGCTAGTTTGATGATGATGTCGCGTAGTTGGTTGCACCAAATCGCCTTAGTACACCCTGGCTGATGCATTCTTCGATTTCCCAGTTTAATGGTGGACACATGTTTGTGCTGTGCCCCCAAGTTTTATGGTACTTGCACCATTCTTTGATGTTGTTGCCCAAGAAAGCTGTCTCCGAGGCAAGCGGACTTGGGAGCTTGTTCTCTAGCAGGTTGACGTAAATGTCTTCTGCCACCGTGTTTAGCGGTGTGAAGATGTTGTTGATACCAAAGCTTGCGTCTTCCCGGTTGTTCGTTTCTGCTCGAACACCTTTGTCCCAACTGAGGGGTGTACCCCACCTCAGTTCTTGCTCGCAAGAGATTGCTGTCTCAAGCTTTTCCTTTAAATCCGCCATGGTCCTTGTTGTTTGCCATCCGTGAGTTCGTCCAAAGAGAAGGAAAGATCTGGCGTTCATATTTGCATAGAACACGCTTATCACATCTTCTCTTGTTGCTTTCGCGTTTGAGGCGTTGGAGGCGAATTTGATGAAGTATTCGAAGATTGGCTCGTCCTCTCCCTGCTGAACGAGCCAAATCTGTTGCCATGGTGACAACTGGATGCTCTCTTGCGGTTTCCAGATTGTAATGGCTTGTTCCATTGGTTGCTTCTTTCTTTCGTCAACCACTTTCTGCCTCTTGAAAGAGTTTACCATGGCCACATGGTATTGGTGCTTTGCTCTCAAGGCGTTAACGTAACAACGCCTTGCGGTTATTTGATCGCCCAGCACTTCTCCAATTCCATGCTCTGTCGGGAACTTCATCTTTTGGTGGACGGTGGAAGGCACGATCACATAGGGATTGATCGTTGTTCGTCCCAAGATTCCGTTGTAGGCTCCGAGGGATTCTACCACTACAAAAGTGACGTTGATATGCAATGCTTTCCATCCCTGGCCAAGGACGACCGGAAGTGTAATTGTGCCCAATGGTTGTGTAGCTGCTCCTGCGAAGCTAACTAATGAGAAAGTACCCGGAGACAAATCCCTGACAGACTTCCCTAGTTGCTCCAGAACTCTGATATGTAGAATGTCAGCAGAACTTCCGCCATCCACCAGAATTCTTTTTACATCGTACCCGTCAATGTCCATGGTAATGACTAAAGCATCATCGTGGGGATAAACGATATGCTTCAAGTCCTCCCTGGAGAATTGGATGACTGCATCTTCTTGCTCGGGCTGCTTGCGCTTTCCGTATTTTGGCAGTGTTGCTGCTTGGGATGCATAGACGTCCCGGGCATTGGATATGTGTCCTCCGGCGGCAGGCCCTCCATGTATGACATTTATTACTCCTCGCTTGGCTGGCGGAGGGTTGTCCTGGGCTTTCTCTTTTCCTTTGTTTGATCTTCTTGACGACTCTGGTTGAGTCTTTTTTGAGGGGCTGTTGCCTTGGTCCACAAATTGCTTTAACTCGCCCTTGAGGACGAAGTTATTGACTCGAAAGCGAAGACTGACGCAGCTGTCGGTTTCATGGCCGAAGACTTCGTGGTTTTCACACCACTTGTCTTTGTCTTTTCCCAGTGGGCCTTTCCGGAAATTGTTTTGCTCCCTCCACATATTTGCGTTTTTCATTTCTCTCAAAATCACTGATAGCGGGGCGTTCAGAGGGATGCAATCGGCGAGATTTATTTCTTTAGGCTTCTGCAAATCCCCTTGGAAAGGTCTTTTTGGCTGGGGTTGCCAATGTTTTCCTTGGCTGCCTGGGTGTGGCTTTGGTTGGTACTGCTTTGGAGTGTCTTTCGCCTTGGCTGCGGCAATTTTTGCTTTATTCTGGCTTCTGAATCTCTCCAGGTCTATATACTCCTTGACCCTCGCAGCCAGTTCTTCCATGGACTCTGCCGGACGCTTGGCCATCTTTTCTGCTAAGGCATTGCCTCTTCGGCCAAGGTTTCGGATGAATGCCCGAACAATTTCTCCTTCAGTCAGGTTTCCTTGAATGTCAGAAATGTTCTGATTGAAACGGACGTAATAGTCGGCAAGGGATTCTTCGTTCTGCTGTTGGACGTCATCCAGAACGTTTGCCCCTTTTAACAGTGTACGCTCACCCATGTATCGCCGGATGAATTTGGCTTTCAGATCCGCCCATGAAGTAATGCTCCCGCAAGGCAGTGAGAAGAACCAGTGTGCTGCGGTCCCGGCCAGAGTTTGTGAAAACGTCATTGCGAAATGATGCGGGTTCTTTGTTCTGCCTAGCAGAGAGGCCTCGTGCTTTTGCACGTGTTCAATTGGGTCCCCTTTACCCCGGTAGGGGTCTCCTCCAATTCGGTACAGTGCGTCTGGGACGTGACTGTTTACCAAGTGCTCAGCGAACGGATGTGATGCCCTTTCTTCAAGAGCGTGCATACCCTTCATTTTTGCCTCTCTCATTTTCTTCTCCACCAGCTCCTCTAAGATCTCGGCGGTGAATCCCTTTGCCGGTTCGGCATAACCTGTTGAAGGTTTTGGCTGATCATTATTTCGGAAGATGTCAGATTGATCCCTACTTGTGGCCTGATAAGGATCGTCTCTCATTGGTTGCTGCGGGTGGTAAAATGGGGGCTGCCTTTCGTTCCTCCATTGTTGCGCTCCTTGGAAAGGAGTATATGACCGTGCAGGTTCATATCTTGCATGTTGATTTCCACCCTGGAAGGGATTGCCATAACGAGTGTCTTGCGACGTCTCCCTTGCTGGTGCAGTATACTGTTGGTTGTTTGGAGGTGGCTGAGCTTCGTATCCTTGGTTTTTGAGATACTCGCGGAGTGCGAGTAACTCTTCCAGCGCAGCCATCATTGCTGGAGTGATGGTGGGCATCGGGTTTGCCCCTGCTCTCTGCTCGCCCTGAGGCATTTCTGTCTGAGACTCCTCTCCATGTGTTTGTGGCTCGAAACCAGGCGGATGCGCGTGGTGTTTGTCCTTTGGCTCTCTGTATTGTGCGTTGGGCACAGTGTTGGTTGGTACGGATGAAGCTACGGAAGTAGCTCTTGGGACGTGGGAGGGTCCCGACTGGCTCCCAGCTGGAGCTTGGCATCCTGCTCTTTTGTTCGCCGGTGACTTCCTGGGGCGCCCGGGCCTTTTCCTTGGGTGTTTGACCTCCTCGGGAGGGTTGTGATCACTTGCCATTGTTTCTGTGGTACTATAGCTTTTTGTTCGAATCGTGCAGACGGCGCCAATGTTGCGTCCGGAACGACTGAGGTCACGAGGACGCGTCTGAGGTTGTGCGGGAATGACCCTTCTTACGGAGGTTGTGACCCGGCTAGGTTGTGACCCGGTGATTCTGCGTCTCGAGCGTCGGATCCTGCGTAAAAGGACCAATGCTAGCACGGAGAGGGGGGTGGTGCTAGCGAAGCCCTCTCCGATGCCTAAGTTACTATAGTGGCAAAAGGGTAATTTCTAGAGAGAGAAAGTTCTAGAGAGAAGTCAGAGCTCAAAATACCAAAGTTGGGCAAATGAGAGAGTGAGTGAAAATGGGTGGCCAAGGTCTCCTATTTATAGGCCTCCTTGAGACCGGACCCGGTTTTATAGCGGTTTGACGACGGTCCGAGAAAACAAGCGGGAACCGTTGTCCATATTGGTAATACATGAGCTTGACTTATCTACACGTAACGGCGATCGCGGACACGGTAATCGCGGATACGACAATCGCACAATACCCGTGGCGCAACCCGGACCTCGTCGAAATTGGGCAATTCGGCGAGGTCCGGATTGCCGTGCGATCCGGACCTCCGGATTGCGCAATCCGGAGGTCCGGATTGCACAATCCGGACCTCCGGATTGCATGCAATCCGGTCCGGATTGCAAGCAATCCGGATGTCCGGTCCGGAAACGCGTAAATGCGTTTCCGGACCGTTTTGACCCTTTGGAGACGCTTTTCCGAGACGAGGTGTAATTTTTGACGTGTTTGCGGGGCCCGAAGCGTAAATACGAACCCGAATTGGACACTTATCCATCATTAACATAGGTGATAGTTACTACCGACGGTTACAATTCATGTTTATTAAGTTGTTTAATTATGTTGACATGGTGATGGATGATGCATATGTATGCACCTGTATTTCTGTAAACACTTTGTAACTATTGAGGTTCTTGTAAAAACAAATTTTTATAGACGTTTCGTTAATGAATAAAAATTATCGTGTTAGATATTAATAAATTATAATTTGTTTTTATAAAACAAAATTTTATTATGCATAAGTGTATATCGGTGGTTTTGGTATAGTACAATCAAGGGAGTGGACAAATATTTATGATCAGCACTTTACTCCTTATGGGCTGACCCGGTACGAGTGGGGATCAGTCTAGGTGTGAAACAAGCATGCTACAGGTGCTGCCTCCTAATGAGGGCCCCTCCTAGGACCACCCATCGGGAAATTAAAAAAAGGAATAAAATGGCCAAATACAATTTTATAAAAACTAATATTCCCTTAAATCTGAAAGTAGGAATAAATAGCCAGTTTTTCTTTGAATTTTTCTCCCTAAATCTAAATCTGAAAGTAAGAATGTAAACGAATCAACCTAATCATATTCTAGATTGGTTCAATTAATACTCGAATTCATAGGCAAAAGAAATTCGATTATAATATAATTGGTTATGAAGGATCTGGCATTCGCACATGGTAAAATAAGAGTCGAATCTATTACTCTATATAAAAAACAAAGTTGTGTTTAACTGGTTCCAATTTTGAAAACCCTAAAATTAGGGGTGGCAATTGCTGACACGATCTGATACGGACCTGCTTTTTTTCGTGTCTTGATCTATACGAAAATCTGACCGTGTCAGATAGATTTGTGACACGACTAGACACGTTTTTAGGCATGTCTGTGTAAATCTAATATGTTGGTCCACAATAGACACGCATCGAAACGACTTATTTGAAACTTAATATTTATTATTTATAAAGATCAATAATTGTATATTTACAAAACTTAGCATTTGTACAATTTTTGGTCTAAAAAGTGTAAGTGGAGAATGAGTACCTTAAGAAGTTGTAATTCTCGAGAGGAGGCACGGTCACATGCTGCTGAGGGTATAAATTATAATGTCGGGGGTGGTGTTAGATTTCGCTGAGCCGGAAAGTGAAAGCATGTTGATTATCGAGAAGTAAAGTTCGTATTTTTTTTCACAAAAAAAATTGAGTTTTTCACTTTCATCAAGTTCCGTGTCAATACGAGATCTGTTTTGACACGAAAATTCCGTGTCTCGTGTCGTGTCCCATGTGACACGGAATCTGTCATGTCAACTCCCGTGTTTGGAAAACCTGCGGCACATTTAAGGTGATCTGTTTTGACACGAAAGATCTGTTGACACGCGTGTCACTAGCGACACGACACGATCCGATTGCCACCCCTACTTAAAATACCCTCAAGCTCAAAATAAATAAAAATCCTTTCATCCCACCATCGGTAATGGATGTGTCCCATCTAAAGGACCGTTTCACTTTCCATATGAGAATTGTTCTTCCAATCTCGAAAACTCTAAAACACCCTCAAAATAATTACAATGTCGTTTCATCGCCACCATCACTAATAAATGTGTCCCATATAATTAAGGGTTAATAGTTCTTTTGGTCCAACATGTTTGACAACTTTTGAGTTTTGGTCATATATCTTTTTTTTCCCTAGTTTTAGTACCATATATTTGAAAATTTTGATTTTTGATCAGTCCGTTAGTTGACTGTCAGTTTGACCGTTAAATAGTCGTGTGACTTGCACATGCCTAGTCCCAAAATTTTATTTTATTCATTTTAGTCCTCAAAATTATTGTCCTAGCTTTTTATTTTTGCAATTTAGCCCCTAAACATTATCAACCGCACCCTAGGACTAAATTGACCTAGCCATGGTCCGGCCCATGGCTAGGTCAGACCATGGGTATGGTCGCCCAAATCCGGCGACCCTAGCCATGGTCCGACGTAGCCATGGGTCGGACCATGGCTAGGTCAATTTCGCCCAATGGTCCAATTTGATCAATTGGACCCAAATGCTAAATTTGACCTAACCATGGCCCAACCCATGACTAGCTCGTACCATGGTTAGGGTCACCCAAGTCTGGTGACCCTAGCCATGGTCTGACCTAGCCATGGGTCGGACCATGGCTAGGTCAATATACTCTTAGGGTGCGGTTGATAATGTTTAGGGGCTAAATTGTAAAAATAAAATGTTAGGACAATAATTTTGAGGACTAATCTGAACAAAAATAAAATTTTGGGACTAGGCATGTGCAAGTCACATGACTATTTAACGGTCAAACTGACGGTCAACTAACGGATTTACAAAAAACCAAAAGTTTTCAAATATATAATACCAAAACTAGGCAAAAAAAATATATATATATGACCAAAATCTAAAAGCTGTCAAACATGTTGAACCAAAGAGCTATCCTATAAATAATGACCGTTTCATATTTCCAGATGAGAATGCTTCTCATCGCCCATGCATCCCAAATTTATTTTCCTCCAATAATAATAACTCTCATCTCCGTAATCTCGCCATAACCATTTATGTTGTTGCTTTTGTAAAAGAATCCTCCACGGGCACTTAATTACCGGAGCAGAAGCAGACATCACACCGGGTTTTGCCTGCAGAAAATCCAGTGATCATACGAGGATTCCAGGTAATTAACGGATTAGAATACAGTGACTACCATTGGAATATCCCTCTAAGCAACATCATTCATCGAATTCCACCATGTAATTCGCCGGATGAGTACAATGACTATACTATATATAAGGGATAAGAACCTATTTAGTACTATATATAAGGGATAAGAACCTGTTTAGGATCTCAGGTTTGCCTAATGTTTCAGTTTGCTGTCAGGATTAAAGTGTTGATATGGACTGTTAAAATTTGGTGTATCCGTCCGTCTTTTTCTCTTCTTTCAACCATTTCCATCAACCGACTCACCCACTTATAATCCATCACTATTTATTTTTCACAAAATCGTCAAATTTCACCCAAAAGTTGAATATAAAAAAAAAGTTTCCAGCAGAGCGATTTCGAGCGACAACAAAGCATGATTTACCTGGGCAAATGTGGTCAACTTCTTAGGTGATGGTCCCGACAAAGTGACGAGAATGGAGCATGCTTGGGAGTTCGGATATGACAGTCGGTTTCGTCGGGATTGGCTTCTCTAAAGTGACTGAGACACCAAATTTCAACCAAAATGAAACCTGTGACACTCCGACACCAAACTAAAACATAAGGCAAACTTGAGACAGTAAATAGGTTCTTTTCCCTATATATAATTGGTGGAATTCATGATGTAATTCACCACTCCACTTCACGATTTCCGTTCACCGATTTCCTACTGGTCCCGTGTACGTTCGAAACTCCGCCTAATATATAGCCCAACCAACATACTACCCTAGGAACCTGGAATCAGTCAAATACCCATATCACCTAACAACTCTCAATCTAAACGGTTTACTCCTTAAAGGCACGTTTGTTTGCCGGTATTGCGATATCCTAATACCGGTATTAACTAATACCGTGTTTGTGTCGACTTGATATTGGTATTAGCTAATACTCAATTATAGAAGGATTTTGGTATTAATTAATATCATCTAATCATTAGCTAATACCGATCTCATAATTACAAATTTACCCTTGTAATATATGGCAAACTCTCACCGTTTACATTGTAACTTCGGGCCGGACCCCGTTTACATCGAAACTTCGGAATGTGTCAGGTCGGGCCGAGTCATGTTCGGGTCGGGCTGGTCAGTTCGGACCGGGTCGGGTTGGTCAGTTCGGACCGGGCCGGGTTGGTCGGTTCGGGCCGGGTTGTGCGGTTCGGCCCGGGTTGCTTTATGTTGCTTTTGTTTAGTTCGGGTTGGCCCGACTAGAACGGGCTGGGTCGGGCTAATCACTTTTTTAATTGTTTTGTATTACTTTCTTTATATATATACGTATTTATACATTAACAAAAATAGTTTTTACAATTTATACATAAATTTGATTTTTTTTAAGAAAAATATTATTTTAAATAATTGAAGTTACTTTTTTTTTGTTAAATTTTATCGATGTTAAATTAATCATATGTAAAATATATCTTCATTGAAAATGCAAGTAAGGGTATTTAGGTCTTTTAGTCGTTGTATTAGAATATCCTAATATATATTCATTCAAACATTGTATTAGGATATCCTAATACATGGCTTAATTAAACATTGTATTAGCTAAACATGTATTAGCTAATACCGGTATTAATTAGGATATCGCAATACCGGCAAACAAACGTGCTATCAAGTTATTTACACAGAAGTAACTCTCCATATTTCACACATCCTTCTCCAAACACCGTTTCGTCAACATCTCGGCCCATACACATGTAATCAACGCTATAATTAACGCCATTCACGATGTAGTTTAAATAAAATTCGTTGAATTTGACTATAGTTTTGGGCTCCACTATATGTTGTCTCTCAAACAAACCATAATATCGCCATTATGTGATGTTGCAGTGATTTTCATCTTCTTAAACAGTTATATTCATTTTGTATACCTCTTGAGAACTCTCAAACATTCAGCTTTAATTACCGAAATGCCAACAAGTTCAAGGTAAGGATTAATTACACTACTGATCTACTTATATATTTGTTCAGTATTGGGTTGGAGTTATAGACAAATAATATAAAATCTTATAATATATCATGAATGGATCAAAGGCTACTGAAGAATAATCAAGTTAAACTCTGATTGAATCAGTTTAACTGTGTTTTTATGGTGTAGGGTTTATAAACCTTAATTATGTACAGAGCTTAAATCTTACTTATAGTTTGCTGGTCTACCATTTCCTATATCTCCACTTGGGTGCATATTGAGAAGGATTGGAGTGGACAGTGGACATGTTTTTGTTATATTTAGATGAGGTTTATAATTGTAACATTGTGTTTATAATGTCTTTATTTATTTATTTAGTACAAGATAGCTTCATTTTATGAATCATATCTTCTACAAAATGTCAATTATTAGCCATACTCATAATTTTAATTAGATAGTAATAATTAATTATTCAACTTTATTTTCATTGTAGCAGAAAGCATACTAAACAATCTCTGGTATTTAGACAAGACTAAACATGGTATTGATAAACTGTTTGCAATAATTTCTCCAACAAGTTTTTATATGAGTTCCAATTGACAGTGAGCATGTGAGTTCACTAATTGTCCGGAGTTACAAGAATTAAAACAGTCCCGAATTTTTTACAGCAAAACCACCATTAACTAACAATAATTTGCAATGTAAGCGTGTAATTACAGAAGTTCATCTCCCTTGACTCTTGATAGTATATTGCCGACTTGTTTTAGTGGAACATTTAATATAAGAGCAATGTTATACCGTGCGAATGCTCACTTGCGACTAGCATGCGAAGTGGACTATTCTGTACGTTTATTTAAAGTAAAGGATTTCTTCTTAATTAAGTAACATGTAGTCTTTTAGTTTCCAATACTACCCTTGTTTCTAATAGTTTCTTCAATTCCCACTTAACGAAGTCACGTGTTGGAATTAAACAACACTACTGGCAAAGGAAAAATTAGAAAAACTAAATTGTATATGACATTTTTTTTTTTTAGAATTTAACTTTATTTCTTCCACTAATTTAATCTATATATTCACCTAAATATCAAAATTTAGATTATTTTACGTTGTATTAATCATATTTTATCCTTGACGGATACATATCTCTTCCCCACTTTTTGTCTCAGATTATGTCTCACAATTAAGATTTTGACATGTGTCATGGGTGTAATTAATTTTGTGTTTTTTTCTAAAACCCTATTTGAGTTGGTGAAACCTAGAAGGAAAATATTATATCTAAGGACACGTGTCAAAATTTTAATGATGAGACACGATATGGGGCAGAAAGAATGGGGTAGGAGATCTAAATCCGATCTCGACCAATAATGGGTTATAACTGATCTAAAGTAAATATCAGCTGAGTGAGGTGGTGAGCGCTCACCCTAACCTAGACACATGCTTGATATAGTTTTCCAGACCAAATAAATAAGTTTGCACAGACTCGAAACATGACAAGCTCTTTAACTAGGTGAATCGAGTTGTGGATTTTTGAATAAATGAAGTATAAGTATTAAAAAAAAATTAAAATATACCAAAGTGATACGATCCCTATAAATGAACAGATATTGAATGAGTCATACTCCAAAGATAAATTATGTAATATATATGCATGTCTAATTTTGATCCATTCGGCTTAATGTGATTAATATGACGTAAATTTATTTATTTTGTTGATTGGATAAAAATATGAATTAAACTGTCCTTAAAAATAAATGATAGCAAAAAGAGGTTTTAAAATAAAGAAATAAATGTGATTAAAGTGATACAAATTGATCTATTTTATTCGTTGTGAAAAAAATATGTATCATACTAATATAAGACATAAGCTTTAATTTTAATATATTATATATATGTAAAGGGTTTAGTAATACAAACAGATGGCTTCGGTAAGCATGAATTGAATAACTAGAGGAAATAAGGGCAGTATTGGAAAACAAAAGACTGAAATTGATATTAATTAAAAATGAACCCTTCACTTTAATACATAGCTGAATCCTTCGGCCGTAACAATTCTTAGTTAGAATGGGATTCCAACTCAAAATCACCCCTTGAGATTTTGAGAAGAGTTGCTCTTTGAAGAGCACAGTACAATGAAAGTTGTAAGCTCTGTGGGGGGAGTTATTGTCTATCGTTGGCCTCTTAATATATAAAATGCAACATGAAGCCTAAACCACAACGACTTAATCTTATGATATATATGTATATACATATATATTTTTTTATCTTACAGGTGAAAATATGAGTACAAATATATAGAAAAGTGGAGTCGAGTGATCCATCGCAACACGTCTAAACAAGGCATACACTATTATTGCAAAGAGAACAAGGTGGTGTCATTAAAATGTTAGATTTTAGGAAAGAAAAAAAAAACATATTCTATAGCAGTATACAAATAAGTTGTTAGAAGATGTGATATTTTTAGAGCTCCGAATGAAAATCTATATTATAAGTGCATTTGCAGAAAGTGTACTCCAAAGGGTCATTCGCTATTTGTAAAGAAGTTCTAACAGATTGAGGAATAATTTATACATTTACGATGTTAATGGATGATGATTTTGACAGTTGTTTCATTAATTATAATAACTTTGAATATCATCTCGCAAATTACAAAAGTTCTACCTTGTTCTTCAAATGAATATGGCGTGTTAGTTATCTCAAACTTACGTATAGTAACATTCAATATCGTTCAACTCTCTAGTAATAAAAAAATAAAAGACAAGAGAGTAAAATTTGGCATTCCCACATGGTAAAATAGGACATGCATATACGGCAAAATCTGTCAACCTAAAATGTATCTAGAAAAGCTAAGAGATATTACAAAATTCTGACTTAGTCCGACTCCAATAATCCATGTAAGCATGACACTTGTGCATAATTAAATTCTTACTATGCTTCAAAAATATGATCGACGCTTTAAAAAGTATTTCAATACTACAAAACCAATTAATATTTGAAATATTAACTTATTTAAAATATGCCGACGCTTTAAAAAACCTCACAACATTACAATACTAATCGACGCTAGGTCAAAACATTAAAAAATCAACAATAAGATTCTTACGATATTTCAAAATGTCAAAATAATGTACCAACACTTAAGAAGACAGCACAATAAGAATTGACACTGGATCGAAATATCATCAAGTAAATTAGCACTAACATTTACTTGACGCTTGAAAATATGACCTAATTAATCAAAATATGACTCTTTAAAAACTATCAACATAGAAAAATCTGGCACAACGTAAAATACAAGATAGAAAATAAGTCTGATGTATGGCCTATATATACATTATTTTCGTGTAATTCATCAACGTTAATATTTTTCAACCTAAAAAAATGTCAAACGTTTTTTTAAATCTAGACGACTCTTTCTAGCCAGCAGACTTGACTGATTCGTCTCTTAAAAAAAAAAAAAAACTTGACTAATTTCTTTTGGCCTCAAAAAAAAAAATCTTGACAACTTTTTCCACCGACAAATCAATGGAAGTAACAGATTATTCCCAAATATTATTAAATACCCACTGTTTTAGTCACTTATATTTGGTCTTGCTTAAGTTTTTTTCCCCCCTAATTTCAACTATCTTCACTAATCATGTTCATGAATGATTAGTTGATGAAGATAGGGACAACCTAACCCCCAGTCACTTGAACCACTGACGGGATTAGATGTTTCATCTGACACAAGTGAACAATGGGACGAATTATAAGATGTACGGGTGAGCATGGACCGGTCTTGATCAGCATCGGTCCAATACCGTTTGAAATAGTTCCGATTTTAATGGTCTTAAGATGTGAGGAATTATATATAAAGAGTTTGCTACTAATTTCTAAATATCACGACCAATTTACTCTTTAAGTTATTATAATAATGATTTTTCAATTCTAATAAAAATGGATAAATTTATTAAAATTTTGAAAAACAAAATTAAGGAATAAACTTTATACAAATAAGAATAATTTTTTTTATAAATATTTTTTTTTGGAAAAAATGCTATAGTTTTTTAATGGATATATTTGTTATTTTTCTTTGTTCTTTTGTATTTTTTAAATAAACTTCATTTTTGTGATTTTTCTTAAGTTAGGTTTTTTTTTAATAGACTACCAAAAACAAAATTCAATAGAGCATAGGTCATAGGTCATCAATACGACCTAACTCCCTCCCATCTTTTTTTTTTAACTTTTTTTTTTTTTTAATTTTACATTTTTCACTTTTTTCAAAAATATATATATTTTATAAAATACTAAAGTTGACCTCAAGCTCAAAGTCCTTTTATTTTATTTTTTTTTTTAAATTGTTTTAGTAGTATATATTTTTTCTTAAAAAAATTAACTTCTTTTTAGTTTTTAGTAGTATTTCAAATGGCTTTGATATACGTTCTGAATGTTTAAGTTTTGAGAACATTCGACTTAGAGACAGTGGCATTAGGCGTAATTTTTTTAGCAGTCATAGACACTGAGAAGCCCGAACTTCTCGAACTCCAGTGTCGAAATTTATAGCATTTCCCTATTTCAAAATACAAAAATAAATAAATTATTTTTGGTAATTATTCTAAAGTTACTCACCTAGAAAAATAAAGGGAAAACAACATAAATGGTCATCGAACTTTTACACATTTTTCTATTTATGTCCTTAAACTTTAATTTTTTCTATTGATGTACTTGAACTCATAAAACTCATTCAGTTATAGTCCTGCTGTTAACTTTTATTATTAATTGTGGTTATAATGCGCTAATTAGACGAAAAATTGATAACATGGACAAGCTAACATGACATGTTTAGGGTCACATCATAATTTTTAATATATATTAATAACTATAAAATAAATAAATGAATAAATAAATAAAATAATTAAAAACAAAAAAACACGAAACTGAAAGACACTAAACATGATGTGAAAATACACGCCAGCTTGTCCATGTAAATATTTTTTTGCTTAATCCATGTCTAATCACCACAATTAACAATAAACTTTAACGACGGGATTATAACAGAATGGATTTGAGGAGTTCAAGTACATCAATAGAAAAAAATAAAGTTCAAGGACAGAGATAGAAAAATGAGTAAAGTTCGGGGACCATTTATGTTGTTTTCCCAAAAATAAACTACGCAATATCTTTTGAAAGTCATAATCCTCTTCTTAATCCAGATTCCTGCGTATCATAATTCACCCTCAAATTAACAAACACAAGAGAGTTGACCAATGGAAACGAAGAGGAGCAGTTATATTATAGTTTAGGTAGCAATTATATATATATATATATATATATAATGAATACTATAAAGAATATATGAGACTATCTCAATTAATTTATTATATTACTCTATAAAAAATAGAAATAATTATATTCAATAGAAAAATAGTATAGATTTGAAATCAAAATCTTTATAACAAATGCTTTTACTACATGTCCTTATATAGCTTAATAACGAGTAGAATCATATTTCTTTAAATTAAGGTAACTATTATATCATTAACATTCCTTTCACGAAAGATTTAATTAATGCGAATTTACTATTTGCCAAAAAATACAAATCTACTACTATTTGAAAAAGATTTCATACATGTAAGATTTTTTTGGTTACATACAGTAAAACAAAACGTAAGTACGTTTATATATTTTAGATATAATAAAATAAGTTTAGGAAATTAGTGCATTTCGTCGCCAAAACATAGACATTGCCTTCTATATACACACACAAATATATGAGTATATAGCCTGGTATCTAGCACACAACACACCCACTACAAACGACATTTAGTTTTCTGATGGCATCCCTAACTATCAACAATATTGGCTTAGTTATCATTGTCGCATTGCTTGCTCTAGCTGAGGCAAATGATGACTCTCATGCGTATGTGATGAATAGAAAGTTTCTTATAAGTCAATACGCTGACAGAAGAATCTTGCGCCTTGTCCCTTCAGGTCCCGATCCTATTCATAACCATGTACCGCCTCCTTATAGAAATGAAAAGAGTGATGCTAATTCCATATCGCGTCTTGTCCCTTCAGGACTAAATCCTCTCCATCACCGTGTGCCGCCTCCTCAAGAAACGGAACAAAGTGGTACGCCTTCAATCTTAAGTCAAAATCATATAGATGCCATCTTGCGTACTGTACCTTCAGGACCAAATCCTCTTCATAATCATGTACCGCCTCCTAATGGAAATGAAAAGAGTGGTACTCATTCAATTTTGAGTCGAACCCATGTGGATGACATATTACGTCTTGTTCCTTCGGGGCCAAATCCTCTCCATCACCGCGTGCCGCCTCCTCAAGAAACGGAAAAAAGTGATACTCCTTCAATCTTAAGTCAAAATCATATAAATGGCATCTTGCGTACTGTCCCTTCAGGACCAAATCCGCTTCATAACCATGTACCGCCTCCTAATGGAAATGAAAAGAGTGATACTCATTCAATTTTGAGTCGAACCCATATAGATGGTATATTACGTCTTGTCCCTTCAGGACCAAATCCTCTCCATCACCGTGTGCCGCCTCCTCAAGAAACTGAACAAAGTGGTTCGCCTTCAATCTTAAGTCAAAATCATATAGATGGCATCTTGCGTACTGTCCCTTCAGGACCAAATCCTCTTCATAACCATGTACCGCCCCCTAATGGAAATGAAAAAAGTGATACTCATTCAATTTTGAGTCGAACCCATGTAGATGGTATATTACGTCTTGTCCCTTCAGGGCCAAATCCTCTCCACCACCGTGTGCCGCCTCCTCAAGAAACGGAACAAAGTGGCACTCCTTCGATCTTAAGTCAAAATTATATAGATGGCATCTTGCGTACTGTCCCTTCAGGACCAAATCCTCTTCATAACCATGTACCGCCTCCTCATGACATATAAGAGGCGACCGTAGCCAATGTTTGTGCACATGTTGTGGATTAATATTATTTCCAACTAGGTTGTGTTTTATGGTTGTTCCACAACATTCTACTCCATTGCAATAAAACTATATTAATAAATAATATTTATAATTTTGTACTTTATATATAGTTGTTGCTCTATCATCCAAATATTGGGCATTTGGTTATATCAATTTATCATGAATTATCTGTATGATGGTTTCAACATTTATCTTCCTTGTGTTTGTGTTTTGAATCTTTATGTATCTCCTTTGTATTAATAATTTTCTTATAGTTTAAAAATATGAAATATGTATTTAACTATTAAGCTTAATTCTATCTAATATAAAAATTATGTCAACATAGGTGATAGTTAATACTGACATTTACAATTCATGTTTATTAAGTTGTTTATTTATGTTGACTTGGGTGTTGGATGATGCATATGTATGCATATATGCACAGCTATGGACATATATTTCTGTAAACACTTATAACTATTGAGGTTCTTGTAGAAACAAAATTCTAGAGATGTTTTGTTAATGAATCCAAATTCTCATATTAAATATTAATAATTTATAATTTGTTTTTATAAATTTTTTTTTATTCATGCATAAATGTACAGCGGTGGGTTTAGTATAGTACAATCAAGGAAGTGAAAAAATATTTATGGCCACCACTTTATTAGTTACATACTGACCCGGTGCGAATGAGTATTAGTCTAGGTATGGAACAAACATGTTACGGGTGCTGCCCTCCTAATAAGTGTCCCTCCTAAGTCCTAGGACCACCCCGCGAAAAAAAAAATGAATAAAATAATTTTTTACAGGAATTAATATTCCCTTAAATCTGAAAGTAGGAGTAAAATAGCCATTTTTTCTTAGAATTATTCTCCCTAAATCTGAAAGTAGGAGTGTAAACGAATCAACCTACTCATTAAATATTCAAGATTGGTTCAATTAATATTCGAATTCACCTGGAAAAAAAAGGTTCATACTTGAATTCAATTCGAATATAATTGGTTATGAAGGATTTAGCATTCGCACATGGTAAAATAAGAGTCGAATTAAAAAAAAAAAATACAGTCGAGTAAAAATTTGGCATTCCCTCATGGTAAAATAGGAGTCGAATAAAAAAAGCGTATAACATCATATACATGCATATACCGAAAAAATCTGTCAAGCTAAAATGTATCTAAAAAAGCCAATACTACACAATTCTGACTTAGTCCGACTCCAATAATCTATGTAAGCATGACACTTGTGCATGTGTTATATAATAGTATCCCTCCATACATTTATTTGCAACTAGGTCGAAACGTAAAAAATTAATAATTAAATTCTTACTATACTTCAAAAAGTCTACTAAATTAAAATGTATCGACTCTTTAAAAAGTATTTTAACAGTACAAAACCAATTAATATTTAAAATATTAACATATCTAAAATGTACCGACACTTTAAAAAATATCGCAACACTACAATATTAATCAACGCTAAGTCAAAACGTAAAAAATCAGCAATAAGTTTCTTACAATATTTCAAAATGTCAACTAGATAAAAATAATGTAACAATACTTTAAAAGACAGCACTATCAGAATCGACACTAGGTTGAAATGTTATCAAGTAAATTAGCATTAACATTTACTCAACGTTTGTAAATATCACCAAAATCAAAATATGACTCTTTAAAAACTATCAACATATAAAAATCCGGCACAACGTAAAATACAAGATAGAAAATAAGTTTGATATATCGCCTATAAATATTTTCGTGTAATTCATCAATGTTAAATTATTACCAAAAAAAAAATCAATGTTAAATCTTTTTCAACCTAAAAAAATGTCTGCGTCTTTTAAATCCAGACTCTTTCTAGCTATCAGATTTGACTGATTTTTTTTAGGCGTTTTTGTGAAACATGTTTGTACAAATTTAGCATTTGGTGCAACATCTTTTTTTTGTTTGTATATTTTTGGCGATATATGTTTGCACTTTGTGTACTTTTGGTGCATACGCTAACATTCCGTCCAAATGTCCCGTTAAATTACCATGCGACCTGCACGTGACAAAAAAGAAAACAAAAAAATTTAAATGTAGAAAAGACAAATCTGCCCTTCATTTTCTCCAGTGCAACCTTTCATCTTCTCAACCTGCAACCTTCCCACCTTCATCTTCATCAATGGAGCTCAATTGCCGCCCACATAGAAATGGAACTGGAAGGCCTCAACCTCTTTTTTTTTTTTTTTTTTTTTTTATTTCCAATTATGTTGGAAACAAGCAATCAATTAGATTAATTCAACGTCTCAGCAAATTTTTAACTGATCTCGTACCATGGCGAGCTTGCAGTTGGCTGCCGGATTACAGCGAAGGATGCGTCCATTGATAAAGATGAAGGTTGGAAGGTCCGGATTTCAGCGAAGGATGCATCCTTACGGACCCCGAGGACGGTGTAGTAGTAAGAACTAGATGCGGAACCTCCTCCTCCATCCATGGCGGCCACAGAGCAGTCGATTGTCCAAACAACTGAAGGATTAGAGCATAATAATCGCTTGATCGAGAGAGATTTAGTGGAGAATCAATCAATTAAAGAAGAAACTGTCGTCCTTCTATCGCTCAGATTATCAGAACGAACTTTTTAATCAATTTTTTTAATGAAACACAAGAGAGAGGCCTTCCATTAAAAATGAAGGGCATGTTCGTCTATTCTACATTAAAAATTTTGTTTTGTTTTCGTTACGTGCATGTCACATGGTGACTTAACGGGTTTTTGGACGTAATGTTAACGGATGCATTAAAAGTGCAAACGTATAACACTAAAAATATTTCTTAAAAAAAGATGTTGCACAAAAAACTAAATTTCGACAAATATATTGCACCAAAACACCTATTAATCATTTTGGGTGGTCTTAGAGGGGACCTTATCAGGAGGACAGCACCCGTAGCATGCTTGCTCCGCACGAGGTGCCTCTCCGTAAAGGATAAAGTGTTGACCATGAACAATTTTCTATTTCCATGATCATTAGAGAGGATTGAACCTCTGATTAAAGGATGGGACGCTGAACCACCACACTATTGTTACATGGTTAACGTAGACTGATTCGTTACGAAACACCCGGAAAAAATAGACTAATTTCTTTTGGCCAACAAAACTTGACTACTTTGAAAGTCATAATCCTCTTCTTAATCCAAACTAATTTCATAATCCTCCGGCAATATATTTTGAAAGTCATAATCCTCTTCTTAATCCAAACTCCAGAGGATTATAATTCACCCTCACTCAAATTAACAAACACTCCAGAGAAGTTGACCGATGGAAACGAAGAGTTGCAGTTCATCAACATCAGTTCAAGATTACGAAGTGTTCTTGAGCTTCCGTGGAGCGGACACTCGATGGGGCTTCACTGATCACCTCTACCACTCCCTTAGAGACGCCGGTGTCCATGTCTTTAGAGACGACGAGGAGCTCCGTGTCGGAGAAGATATTTCCACTAATCTCACACACGCAATCAACAGCTCGAAGATCTCAATACCCATTTTCTCAAAGGGATATGCTTCCAGCAAATGGTGTCTTAAGGAATTGCTTCATATCGCGGACACCAGGAAGACAGGCAACCAAATCGTGATGCCCGTTTTCTATAACGTCTCGCCGTTCGATGTTCGGAACCAGTCGGGGAGTTTTGACGAAGGGTTTCGGGTGCACGAGCGGCAGTTTGGGGGTGAGATTGTTGGGAAATGGAAGGCGGCTTTGAAGGAGGTTGGATATCTCAAAGGATGGGATCTCACTCATCAAAGGTAGTTACTTGCATTTCCATTTTCTAAGCAACTAACTTGTTACTACATATGTTACAATTTCCGTCAAATTAGAATGAATATATGAACGTTCTGCCTATGTATGGTCTTTTGATGTATATAAAGAAGAATTCAGTAATGAATTAAAATGATTGCATTGAAATACATTCAATTGGACATCCACTCGATTTCAACACTGTTTTTCAATTGATCGTCCAATTAAATGTACTTTATTACAAATCTTTCGCACGATGCCAATACATGTCCAATTTAGGTGATCCATGGTTAGATGTATTGCATATTGTGGAAAGTGCATATGGTGTTAGTGGTCTATGGAAGATTGGAAAATTAGAAGTCGTGGATATGAGAAGCCTAATCTTTAACCTTTCAGTTCAGATGATGGTTAGAAATCTTACATAATGGCTGATTGTGTTATACGTACTGTGTTGATAAATTATTAGTTACCAGTGTAGTTAACATCCTCTATATCTAACTTCTTATTATTGTTTTGGTGTTTTTGCTTCTGGTATTTCTTAAAAGTAAATCTGAAGTAGAAGTTATAAAGGAAGTTGTGAACATTGTTTTGCGCCATTTAAAGAAGTCTTATTTGGTGGTAACGGACTTTGTGGTTGGAGTAGAGAATCATGTGGAGAAAATAAAGAGTATGATAGCTGTTGACACAAGAGAAGTAAAAATTATTGGAATTTGTGGTATGGGAGGCATTGGTAAGACCACTCTTGCCAAAATAATCTATAACCAACTATCACATGGTTATGAAGGACGCAGCTTTCTTGCTAATGTTAGAGAAACTGCCAAGCTCAAAGATACAGGTATTATGGATCTACAGAAGCAACTAATCTCAGATATCATTAATAGTGAAGTCTTCCAATTGCGTGGTGTTGATCATGGAATTACAACAATTAAAGAGAGGTTTCCTGAGAGGAAAGTTCTTGTATGCTTAGATGATGTTAGCAAAAAAAATCAGTTGACAGCACTAGTTGGAGATAGTAGTTGGTTTGGCACAGGAAGCATAGTGATTATAACGACCCGAAACAGAGATGTTCTGAATGAATTAGTTGGAGCAGATTGGATATTCCAAGTTACACAAATGAATTCCAGTCACTCTCTTCAGCTTTTTAGCAGGCATGCTTTTCGTAGAGAGTGTCCTCCAGCTGAATTCTCAACTTACTCAGAGAAAGTGGTGGAACTCACAGGAGGTCTTCCTTTAGCTCTTGAGGTTTTAGGCTCACTTTTGCATGGTAAACCAAAAGATTCATGGGAAGCTAGATTGAAGAAATTGGAGAAAGTTCAACCTAAGGAAGTAGAGGAGAACTTAATGATAAGTTATGAAGAGTTGGACAAACGACAAAAGCAAATATTTCTTGATGTGGCTTGTTTCTTTGTTGGGTTCGACAAAACATTACTCCTTTATTTCTGGGATTCTGACATATGTCCAGAGGAAGGTATAGAAGTTCTTGAACATATGTCTCTGTTAAAGATCAAAGAAAATAACAGCATATGGATGCATGATCAAGTCATAGAATTTGGCAAAAGTATCATTTGGGAGAAGGGCAATATGAGGCAAGAGAACAGACGCAGATTGTGCGACCACTCTGAAGCATTTAGCATCCTGAATAAATTCAAGGTAATCAATTTAAACACTCTTGTCACAATGAATGCCCTAATTCCATGCTAGCTAAAAATAGCCTTGCAAAAATTTCAGATGTTGCTTCAACATCTGGAACGCAGCTTGAGAAACATTATTACTCTGGCATCATATATTGGTACCCCTAGAGGCACATTGCAAGGATAAATTCCTAACTTCCCTTTTCTCTTGGTTTTGCAGAAAGTAGAAATAGTTGAAGCGATGTTTGTTTCGTTTAGGATTCTATCGCAATGTGGGTTTAGAAGAAAACTATTTGCTAGAGTTCCGGATTTGACGTTTCTTCAAGTGGATGGTTTGCCACGTTCTAATGATCATGCCCTTTGCGACAGGCTATGCAGCATTGGCTTGCAGACATGGACTAACTTTGTTGTTCTTCCAAAGTTGAGATGGCTCTCTTGGCATCACTTTAATCCATCATTATCGAGGATAAAGTTATGCGCTTCAAACTTGGTCTTTCTTGATCTTTCATGGAGTGAAGTTACTCATAAATGGGAAGGCTGGAGTCAACTGCAGGTATTGAATAAATATATATATGCTATTCCTTGCTTAAGTTGCATATTATTTATCTAACCTACATTTTGTTTTGATCCTAGGCAGCAACGAATCTCAAAGTTTTGAATCTATCTAGTTGTCATCGGTTGAAAAGGACGCCCAATTTGTCCACGCTTATCAAGTTAGAAAGGCTGGTTTTGTGTTACTGTGAATGTCTGATCAAAATCGACAAATCAATAGGCCAACTGAAGCGCTTAGTTTTCATGGATTTGAGCAGTTGTCATAGCCTCCACAAGTTGCCTGACGAGATTGGTGATCTAGAGTCTTTGGTGGAACTAGTACTTGACCGTTCCGGAGTTCGAATTTTACCTGATTCAGTTGGAAATCTCAACAGCTTAGAAGTTTTAAGCCTCAACAATAGTGCCAAATTCAACTTACCTTCTACTACTAGGAGGGCAGAGAATCTTGAAGACATGTATTCTAACTCTGAATATTGTCTTAGTTTGAGAGAAGTTCCAGTTGACACTATGAGCACTGCTTCTGTCAGAATGTTGGAGATAGAAAGTCCTTCATTTCATCCATATGCCATTCCAAAGCTCCCGGAGTGTCTGATAAGTCTTCATCTGCATTTCCAAGACAATGACTTTGAGAATGAAGTACCGGATCTTTCAAACTTGGTGAACTTAAGAGAGCTTGACTTGAGGTTGTATAATCACGGGGAAGCTCCATCAGTATTATGGTGGATTGTGAGATTAACCAAATTGGAGACTTTGACATTGACAGCTCATGGTATCTCTCGCTTGTCCAGATTCGGCGATGATCTTGCTTCACTTTCTGTGCTAAAAAAACTCCACCTCAAAAGCTGTCATAAACTGTTGAGCCTCCCGAGACTTCCTTCAAGTCTACTCGATATTTTTATTGAAAGTTGTCTAGCAATGGAGACGGCAATTGACTTGACGAATCTCAACCTGTTGCAAAAGCTTAAAGTTTGGAGTTGCTCAATAACAGAGCTTCGTGGTCTTCCGTCCGCCCTAATTGAATTACACCTACAAGGATGTAACTCCCTATGGACATTTGGAGATATTTCGAAAATGAAGATGCTGTCAGAACTTAGAGTTATTTCTTGTTCAGTTACAGAGATTCAAGGCCTTGGCGGTTTGGAGAGCTTGCGGATTCTGGAGCTTGAAGAGCTTGCTTCACTAGAAAGATTACCAGATGACTTGGATCGCCTTTGTCATATCAAGCAACTTAAGCTCCTTTATTTCCCAATGTTGAAGGGACTCCCAAGGCTTCCTTCTAGTCTGGAATCTTTGCTTATAGAGCGTTGTGAATTTGAGAACACATGTATAGACATCTCAAATTTGAAGAGATTGTCAAAATTACTTGTCACGGAATCCATAGTGAGAGAAATTCGAGGACTTGGAGATATGAAGAAGCTAGAGTTTTTGAGGCTTGAAGGAGTTTATGAATTGGAAAGGTTACCTGATTTGGGGTTCCTTGCTAATCTCAAGGAACTTATCCTTGTTAACTGCAGGCAGTTGTTGAGCCTCCCGAGGCTACCTCCTAATTTGGTAGAATTGGATATATGGAGTTGTCCGATAACAATGCTCGACGTTTCAAATTCATCACAGTTGAAGGTTATGATGGTTATGAAATGCCCAATAGAAGAGATTCGAGGCCTTCAGTGCTTGGT
The DNA here is from genome assembly GCA_036873135.1 of Clarkia xantiana subsp. parviflora. NCBI lineage: Eukaryota > Viridiplantae > Streptophyta > Magnoliopsida > Myrtales > Onagraceae > Clarkia > Clarkia xantiana. The sequence continues at coordinate 11,821,344 of JAPTYO010000004.1, forward strand.
TAAGCTATCTTACTGCCTATTCAATGGGTATTATTCTTATTTGGACCCACAGCCTCATTCCTTGCAGGAAATATTCACTGGAGAACCATTTTACTTAACCATTACAGATGTAAGTGTCTTCTTCTAAACACACACTACATATATAAGCAATAGATAAATGAGTAGAACCTTGCCGTGTAGTGTATCTATCGTGTTATTATGATATATGAGTGATGTTGATTTTATGCAGTGATTGAACAAAGTACATTCAGTGGAGTCAAGAAAGAGATGGTATGTAACTGTTTCTTTATATCTGAAATGGAAAACTTCATATATATAGAATATGAATGATTACTTGAACAAATATTGACTCTTTTTTACTTGACTTGGGGGTGGACTAATTTGTTGTCAAGTTTATTTAAATTTGAATTTCTAACCATTTGATTAATACCTCCAAAACTCTCTCAGCTGAAAAAGAAGAAAGAGAGTAAATATGCACGAATTTTGATGCTTTAATCCAATGGTCGGATATTCAAGTTTTAAATAAACTTGACAGCAAATTAGCCAACCCCATTTAATTGTGAGTTTCATGACTTTTCTGATTTCGCAGCTTATATAATTGGCGGCTGGAATGGAGACATCTTTGAGGAGACATCTTTGATTGCTAAATGTGCTTCTGCAGTGAATTGGAGTAGCAGAAGCGTAATGATCAAAATCTGCCAACTGAGTAGTCCAACTACGTACACTGATTAAGTTAATAGCGTACAATATCTTAGGGAGTTGTAATTATCTATTATATCTTAAGAGATTCTATATTATACTCTAAGATACTTATATATCTCATAGGATGGTTGTATGTTTGCATATAAAAACACTTGTAAGCATGAGTTTATGAATACACAAAACACATTGATCTCTCTCACGAATCTTTATAAGTGAGCCCAGAGCCAAGGAGCTATATATGTTTTGTAGAGTTTCCGGTCTAATCTGTTCCTTACATTGATGGAAAACTCCCGCAGCTTTTCTTAAACTTACGTTAATGGGTTCTCCACATACGGAAGCATCTTTCTTATACGAATGGTTGCGAACATGCGTCGCAAAACAGAAAAACTAATTTAATTTTCATAAAAAAAAGTCGACTCCCTTAACATAATACCATTGTGCCGTGTAGCATTCTAAAGTCTTAAGTTTCGAAAAATTGTCAGTTATAAAAATATATTTTCCCCTCAAGGAGTACTTAAATTCAGGTAAGGAATAACATAAATAAATATACACATTGGCTAAAAAGAATAAGTTGGGAAAATAAAGATCACATCCGTATATTGTGTCATAAATAAAGATATAGCTACTAAATTTCTTTTAGACTATATATAAGACATTTATGACACAAAATATACTTACCTTCATTTTTGTAAAGAATATATTAATCAATTTGTGCAAAAATGTAAACATTACCTTTTTTTCATACTACTGACCGAGTATATATAGTAGGAGGGAGATACGGTTGATCACTCACTTTTCAATTACTACTATACTATAGCACACTCTGATCATTTACTATGGCATCTTTAAGCATCATCTATGTTTGTCTAATTAGCATTCTCTTTTTTCTAGCTATGACTGAGGCAAAACGTGTACGCGTTACCAACAGGAAATTTATCTTCAGTCGACAAGCCGAAAGCCGAATCCTTTATGCTGTCCCTTCTGGACCCAACCCTCTCCATAACGAGACGCCTCCTACTGCTCGAACAGAGGGGCGAATTTTGAGCCGAAACGTCAAAGAGAGAATCTTGCATGGTGTCCCTTCTGGACCGAACCCAATCCACAACGGTAGTCCGCCTCTTGCAGAGACAGATGCGGGCCGAAATTTGGGCCGAAGAATCAACGATAGAATCTTGCATGGTGATGTTCCTGCTGGACCGGACCCTATCCATCACCGAAGCATCAAAGACAGAATCTTGCATGGTGATGTTCCTGCTGGACCGGACCCTATCCATCACCAAAGCATCAAAGATAGAATCTTGCATGATGTTCCTTCAGGGCCGGACCCTATCCACAACCGGGATTGAATGATCTTCGTCTAATTAGTTGTATTTTATTCGGCTTTAGATACAGCCATGCAAAATAAGATGAAATAAAGTACCGACTATTATTCCAGGATTATTTTATTGACTAATAATATTATTTGCAATTATAGTATTTGTTGCTTTATTATTATGTTGCTATCAGTTCGTATTGCGTTTAATTTTATAAGAAAGATAACAATTAATATCTATAATATGTTTTAACCATTTTTCTATGCACCAGCTTAAAGAATATTGTATTTTATAATATTATTCACGCTTTTTAATTTATTGGTATATGTACTAAAAATAATTATGTGAGCAACAATATATTATTACGTTGTCCATCTCATGATCGGCAATGAATAAACACGATTTACATGCAAAATCATAGAATAATTTATTATGATTATAATCTAGTATGTGGCTGTATATTACGAATATTTTTTATTCTAAATATATCTTCCAAGCTAATAATGGCATATAGAAAACGGTAAAATTTATAAATTTGCCGCATTTATTAAAATTTATAAATTTGCCGCTCTACATGTATCACTTGCAACTTTACTGCTTATGAAGCGTTCGGATAAATGCATATTTGAATACAGGTATCATCTGCAACATTACTTCCCGTGAAGTGTTTGAATTAATGCATGTATGAATATTATTTTATTGATTTACTCTACCATCTTCTAAAATTATTATTCTGTCACCAATATCACTTCTAATGGAGTCGGAAAAAAATGACCATTGGTTAAATCTTCAAATGAAAAAGTCAGACTTTCTGGCCTTTTATAGTGTGGATGTTATGCCAACATGTCACTGCTAAGGGTTTTGAAAAATAGACCCTTGGTGTTGACAAATAGAAATGGCAGAATTTATGTAGACAACATCTTGTTTTGATAAGTTATTCATTGTTTTTTCAGTTTATGTTGCTTGTATTGAGCGAGAACTGAAAAATACGTGTTTGTTCTAATCCGAATGAAAAATGGTAAAATAAATTAATCATATACGTTTGATAATGCCCTGCTAATCAAATCACCTGCCCGCATTCATATAATCACTTCCATTATTTTCCTTATGGGAGAAGAGTTGCTCCATTTTCACACACATGTTAGTTAATAGATCCATTTGGTGTTGCTTGGTGCCTAATCTCCTCTGCTACAATGAATTTGTGATTCTACTAAATTAGATACTTGTCAATTCATTCATCTCTCGTATTGTTTCAGTTGAATCTGCTTACAAGATGTACTAAGGTACTTGTTTATCACTAACCCACCTTGTTTTACTACTACATCATCAGTAACTAACCAAAAGTCAAATCTTAGGTAAATCCCTGAAATATGTTCAGTTCAATTCCTGCTAATTAGGTGCCTAACTTAGGTGAAAACTAATAAGTTATGTTTGTTTCCGACTATTTGAAAATTACTCATGCTGTTGGATATGGGCATAATTTCAATCAATTCTCATATCTGCTTCTATTTCGATTGAAGGTCCTTATGTTAGAGTTGCTATAAGGGTCAGTATCTATTGTATCCGATTTTAATTTCGTCGAATAAGCAGGTAAGTTCATATTCAGCTGCTCTTACCTTGAAGTATCACGTGTCATTTGAGGCATATGATTGTATACCGTCTCACTTATTATCTGGATCAACCCGATAATCCAAGTGTGGTCAATTGACTTCAGGACCTGTTTGAAATTGTATCAAATGAAGAACTTGCTCGTTATCTAGATCTGAAGAAGTTGGATGAAAGGGTTTACATGTTTGAAGCGGTATCAACTTATGAAGGGTAAATAAACCAATCTATTGCTTTCAGATCAATGTAGCGTAAACTTGTTAGGTGATTATTACAAGCCATAACATTGTCGATCTTATCTGAATCCAAATTCAGGTTTGGAACAATGGAAAATGTAGAGTGCTTGGTCGAAGTCATGGAAATAAAATTGGTACAACATGTTAACTCTTTTGTTGTTTCTTGCATCTTATATTTTTACAACCAAGTTGATTGACTATGTATATCTCTCTTATATTGTTTCGAGGTTAAGTAGATACAAGGTGAAAATTTGTGTCAAATTCTATTATTTTGGTTCATTCTTGTATTATTGATATAATAACTAGCGATCTCATGTCAATCTTCTTCTGACTCACGCCCACCCGAGTACTAACTACAATGAACTTCTATATATAATTTCTTCTATGGAGTTTTCTCAAATTTCTTTAATGAACCAACTTAATTCTCTAAGATATAATATATGACCTGCTGATAAATGTTAAATACAAGTTGTGTCTATGATATATTGGAAGCCATTTAATTTATAAGGCAATCTTACATATCTTGCCATGTTGACATTTGGTCTAATTCATTTATAGTCCTTCATGGTACAATCATTTGACGACAAAAAAAATGACATGGCACTTACAAATCCTCTGGAATATATTTCGGTGTTGATTAAAGGATGAGAAAGAAAAAAAATACGAGGAAGAGAGCAAGAATGGTGAAGATTGACTATAATTCGACTCTAATAATGCTAATGAGATTAATGATGGTGGGATGGGGAACAAGAAAATAAGTGAATCGTGAAGAAAGAAGATTCTAGCGTAAAATAAATGAGGACTGTCGAATAATTAATTAAGAAGTGGATAGCTACGGAGGTATATGAAAGAAACTATTAGTTCACATTCTCTTATTATCTTCTTTTTTCTATAGCCCTTTAGTAATCAAGTCCACTTTTGATAAATAGTACTGATTCTTGATTTTTTTTCCTAAAATTTTGACAATATTGGTACTGGCTTGATCAACGCATTCTATTTCTATATATATTCTTGCTCTTGCAAGACGAATTATCTCACAAAAAAATTATACAGACGTATAACAAAAATCGAACATTTTATTAAATAGCCTCTGAAATGTGTTATGCCTACTAAATCCATGGTTAAAAGTGTACGTTCATTAATTATATTTTACCTTAACTATTAAGAGGATAAACTATATTTTTAGTATTTGGTACAGTGTATAAATTAAAGAAACATATCATTTTTGTCACTGGTTACCACACGTGCAACGCACGTGTTCATTTTCTAGTATATATATATATATATCCTTCTTTCATAGAATTAGTATGAACATATATTATATGTACTTATTTATCATAATTCTCAAATTTCTATAAATAAAATTGAACTCTATAATAATTATAGCATTTATATACTCAGATTTGAATAGTAATTTAGAAAACGGTTTAATTTAGACATTTTCCTTAATTTGGAATCTCCTAAATATATATATTATAAGTATTTATAATGTTTCTAATATTATATTAGATTTGAGCAGCAATTCAGAAAAAGTTAATTTTGACATTTTTCTTGATTTGGAATCTCATATTATATTATATTATATTATAATGTTTCTACAATTACGATTAATTTGTCAATAAATATGAGAATATTTGGGAATATTTATATTAGAATTCATCAACACTTCATAATTTGATTGCTTAACTTTAAATAATCATGATAAAAAAAAGTACTGTATGAACATATGTATGTGTCTATAGAATTTAAGTTTGCCGAAACATTTTATATTAATTTATCAATCTATTATGGTTACACAACTACTATGTAAGTGGAAATTTTAACCTAGAATAATTGATCCACGTGTCTTGGCTTGGTCAAACCTTACTGGGTTCGTTTGACTTGGGTGACCCTAGTTATAGTCGGACCAAGTCCATGGCTGGGTCAATCGGACCTTAGACGAATTTGGATCAGGCTGGACTCTAGCTGGTTCAGTTATACTTTAAACTATTATAAGTGAAGTATATGGAAGGCTATGAGTTCTTCCTATAAAAAAAACTTATACAACAACAAACTTAGATCACACATTACAGCAAAATACCCTCACTCAGCTTACTATAACAACAACAGTAACTAGACTACCCAGAAATTTAAGGATTTTATTGATAGTTGAATGTTGCTATTTGGTATCTATTTCGCGATACTTTATCGGCAAATTGCTTCCACGGCAAGCTTCTTCACTACGCCGGGGCACAAACCATTGCTGAAATTCTCCTCTGTCAGTTCAACTGTACACTCACTTTTGTTCAGGCACATCTGCAATATTGATACACAGCAATGAATGGCATAGCTACATAGTTAGCTTTCCATAAGAAAAAATGCAATTATAAAGGAGTTCAAAGTTCAAACTGCATCATTCAAGTCTATTCTTACCTTCTCTACAACAGCCACAGAAGCGGGATCGTGACAGTTCCCAAAGCTGTAAGATCCACACGAGCCTGTTGGATTTCCAAAGCTCGCAAAACTTACTGCTTGCATTTTGGTGTTGTAAGGGCATCTCAGATGAGCTTTTGCTGCTCTGTCTATATGTGTGGTGGCATCTCCATCTGCTGCTGCTTTCCATGACTCGATCTCAATGGAATGGTAATCCTCCCCAACATTAGAGCATATACTCGAAAATACTCGTTTCGAGAATTTGATTTTTGTAGGATCCCCACCTTTCTCTTCCAGTATAACCAAGACATTTCCAGACGGCTTAAACCAAGATCGTGGGACGTGGTACCTAAAACACGATTCACAGTAGCAGTTCATAAACATGATGAAACATCAGGTATAGAATCAATGTAGATGACAACTTGAGCAAAAAAAAATTACTTTTCTTATCTAAATCCAATTTTCTCATACATATGCACTAAAGTTGCAGTATGTTCTAGTTGAATTTATCAATGAATTGAGCAAACAACTTAAAAGTGACAGATTGGTGGACCTTTTTTCACTTATTCCTATCTGATGTGGTATTCTTTAATAGAAGCAAATCTGCATCTTTTTCATTTTCTACAATTTACCATCTTTGAGAGGGTTCACCGCATCCGGTGCTACATTTGTTGGGGCTGAATTTGCCTCTGTAGTTGCACTCTTTGACACAGCCATCCCGCATGTAACTAACCCGAGGCCAGTAAATTCCGATCGATTCCCCATTTAACCAAGCAAGTCCTTTACCCATGTGAAGCATGTCCAGCCCAACAGGTTCATCTCCAGATGGCGGGTCCACCACAGCCTTTAAAAGAACAAAACACAAGCTTTAATGTTCTAAAGGATTTATTAAATGAGCAAAAAGAAAATTTAGCTCAAAGGCTGATATGGCGACTGTATTGAGAGAGGTGATGATGTTTTACCTTGTACCATGTAAGAGGTTGGTTTATCGGAGGTTCTGACGTGGACACCCAACTCCTACTGTTCAAACCATCTCCTTTGTAAATACCCAAATGTTCTCCCTCTAAGCCAATCTGAAGGCACGCACGGTTTAAACATAAAAGGTCTGAACTCTGAACTGTCGGAAAGAATAGAAGCGGAAAGGAATAGAATAATACCTTATAACTCCAACTATGTGCAGATAAATCCAGTGTGCCATTTCTAAACCCCTTAATTTTTACACTGGTCAGCCCGGCTCCCCAGGAATCATAAAAGGCCCCTGCATTCTGTAAAACAGCGAACGAGGTAAGCAAAAAGGAAGATTAATACTCAACTTCATAAGCAACGCACTTTTTCCACAGCAAACACATTTAAAGTATACATATCAATCTAGTACCACATTTGAAGAAATCTAGAAAGAGCTATAAGAATGGGGCCACCACCAGCACACAAGTTCAGCTTTTCAGTTACATAAGGCGCATATTGACTATAGAGTATAGCCCTGTCCGTAAACATACTGGTCCTAATTAAAAGCACATTTTGATTCACCAATGCAAACTCATAGTAAATATATGTCATTTTAAGTCTCAACTAAGTGGTGAAGGTTAAGTCTGGCAAAAAAATGAAAACTGCTAATCAATTCATAGTCACGGTTTATCTTGCATGGAATGGCGGATGATAATAGCAGGACATAGACAGACTAACCGAATACCTGATTATCTAACTGAGAAGGGTTTCAGTTCTACCACCTATAATAAGTTAGCTTTGCAGTAGGATAAAGTTCCAAATTACTTGCAGACCAATTGTTTAATGCAATGAGAAGCAGAATAAGGTTAGATGTGCCTATTGAAAGCACGTACACTTCTGCAAGAATCTCACCTGCAACCCAACTGTCATACTTAGAAGAGCAATTTCATTCTTTCCAGCTTTGAGAGTAATGGGAGTTGAGAAGTTGAAAGCAAAATTTAAGTCATTTCCAGCTCCACTACCTGAAAACATAACATCTGGTTCTGCTTAACTGCAATTCCAGTAGTAAGAAGTACACAATATTTTCAGCCACAATACTAAGCTATCTGTTTTACATTTTGAAAACAGATGAATTTCTCACGTTTCCTTTACAAAGGTACCGACGAAATCATTTGTGGACCCACTTGTAGTTAAACATTTAGCACTTCCTTTTGGATTTGGAACAGACTATATTCTGGACAAGAAATAAATGCTTTACTAAGTCAATGAAAGAAGAAACTACAGACCTTGAAGTTTCTGGTTGACAAAAGCATGGACAGCATGGCCTTTCGATTGTATACGCAGAGAAGGCCGGTTCCCATTCTTTAGAAATTCTTCATTTTCATCAACAAATATGCTGGCAGGAGAAATAAAAGAAATACAGGGCTATTAATCATCTCAATTGGGTAAAATAGAACTCTGTGAATCAAGACCAACCTTGTTGTGTACCAAAGGTAGTCTGTTGTATATCTTGTGGTATTGAGGTGATCCACAAATTCATTTTTAACGAAATCAGGTTTTTCCCAGACACCAGCCTTCTCCACAAAAACTTCCCATTTGAGATCGTTCAAGCCTTTATTTGTTTCCAAAGCTGACGGCAGCAATGTCTCTTCTACCATCTCTACAACAGAACTCTGTGAATGAACCTGTTGAAATATTTGTCTGTTAGGGTAATGCCCTGCTTCAATGGAGTCATGTAATACAATTAAAGGAAATAAATCAAGAATACCGATAAATCAAGAATTCCGTTCGTATTTTAGCGTTGTGGAGTTTTTGGTAATTAGAGCTCTTTGATAAGCAGAGCAGAAATACAGCTTGTAGAAAGCCTTAAGAATGATACTTCTGTCAGTTTTTTAATTAAAAATAGATCAATGTTCCTCTTATTTATCTGTGTATGGAACAGAGATTCAACACAAATATGTGAATACAAGGATATTGAGGCCGTTATAGACTTGAAGAAAAAAATCTAATGCCAGTTAAAGGTGTAGCATTTGTTCATTGACAGGATTAGATCTTTGCACGATTTTCGGTTACTTCATTATTAGTTTAGTTCAGATGGAGCTGGAAGAAGATGTAAGAAGTAGCTTAAGATGTTACCTTTGCTGTGTTAAACACAACGTTTTTGCAGTCAGGAAGAATGCTAACAGACCAAGCAGGAAGACTAAACGAAGTGTTTCTGAATTTCACTATTTTGTCTTCTTTATCATCAATATTGGAAATAAACGCAGCACAAGCTCCAGAAGAATCTGTATAGACATCAGCCTGCACATTTATTATTTAGTATAATGTATATTGAACAGCTGCACATCAATCATTCGGATATGAAGAAGAAAACCACAATTAGAAGAACTGAATTACAATTACCTCCAGAGATGGACCAAGAGACAAATTAGTTGGTTCACCATTCAGCAGAACTTTCTCACATAGCTTTATGGCTTTATGTAGCTCTGTAAGATGGCTCCATTTAGGCAGCCTGGGTAGACCTAAGAAGCAAAAACAACTATCATAATATCCATCACCTGTATAAGCAGTTTAAGTACATTGCATATCATGGTGGCAAATAGGCTAACCATATTCATCAATTGGTGCCTCATAGTCATAACTTGTTGTTATGAATGGACCACCATTCGTGCGGTCGAAGTTTGTTCCACCATGGTACTAAAACAAAAACAAAAAAGTATCATTAAGAATGAGAATTTACAAGAGCATATACAATTTTATATAGGAATTTTCCTATACAATCCAGATATAAGACAATTAAGAAAACCATACATGATATAGAGAATTAACTTACCATGTAGTAATTGTTTAAAGTGCCACCTTTCTGGATAAAACGAGCAACAGCAAAGGCAACATCTTCAGCTGGCCTGTGAGGATCCCTTGAACCAAAAGTCTTAAACCTGCAATTTTCTTAGAGACTTTATCATCACCTAGAAGAATATATCCAGAGCACGATTTTGAAACTTGAAACATAAACCACAACTTGAGTTGATGGTCATGCTACTGGAAGAAACATGATTAAATCATTAAATGTTTAAACTATATAATAACCACATCATGGGAAAGTATTCATATTGATATTACTCTATTCCTGTTTCCATTTTGCTAAGTTTAGATGATTGTTTATAGCGAGTAATAACTTGTTACTTTCTTATTTACATCTCTGAACAAAATTCCTAGAAGTTCAACTGAGCAAACTTTGTATTCAATGGTTATATTTTCTCTTGTAGAATCCATAATATCAATCCCTTTTCTGGTCAGTTAGGGCTAACAACATTTTGAATTTTGGATTCATCTTGTGTTATTGTTTTATTTTATTTTTAGCCTTGTCCACAAGGTAAATTTGCTCTTGCAACCTTTGATTCTATGTCAAATAATCACCAGGAGGCATGATAATGGAAAAATTAGAATTAAAACCAAGAGAAATTAGTATATTACCATCCAGGCCAATTCTCTGTCCAGAATTTTGGTTTGTTAGGAGAATTCGGTGTAAATTCATCACAGTAAAATGAATTGCACGTATTAATCTGCAAGAATAATGAAAACCCTAGTTTTAGATATTTTCCAGCATTCTTTCCTATATCTGCACGATATAATCTTGACAGGAAGTTAATTGTTCCTACCCTAGCAACCACAAAGTAATGTTAAAATTCATTACAATGAAAAGGAACAAACCCTTAAAAAGGGTGATTAGAGATAAACATAAATAAAAATTATTAAAGACTCACCACAGGATCAGGAGCATCAGGCTGCTGGCACATTATCCAGGGGATGCCTATATTTTGGGCAACAGCCATTTTCGCTGCCCACAACGCATATGGCTTTGCTCCACTCCCGTAGCTATATTCATAGTTTCCATATTCATTTTCTATCTGCAATGAGAAGGAATATAATATTAAAAAAAAAATTAGCACCAAAAGATTCACTGAAGAAGTAAGGACATAAATAGTTGACTTAAGAGGAAATATCCATTTTTTTTAATTATTCAAGGATCATGGTTATTTAATTGACACAAAGGTTTCATGACAATTTATATTGCAACGAAGGTTTCAGCTAGCTTCAAAATTGTTAGAAGACCCCTGGGGTCTATTGGTATACTATAGACAGCAGATATAAATTTCCACCAAGTCCTCAACTAGCTATACAAATAAACCACTAAAAGATTCAATCCCTATCAGTGTAGAACTGGAAGAAACTGGAAAGTTCAGAAAAATTCACAATGCAAAGCAATTCTTGCCTGAGCTATGATGATAGGCCCTCCTTGTGAAGCAAAAAGCTTCTCCTTCTTCATGAGATCAACTATATAGGTTGTAAAGTTCTGCATATAGTACTGAAAGGCAAAAAACAACAAATTCAGGTTCAATAAAGTCTCAATCAATAAGCAAGCAAGTATTGACACAAATTCCAAATTCAGATGTCATCGTAATTATGGAAAATAACAAATCTATCAATTGTAGAAGACACGTTACAATTAAGGGATACCTTGAACGGCTCATTGTCTGTCCGGAAGACAGTTCCAGGAACATAGTGCAACCAGACTGGAATTCCTCTACATTATTAAGAAGAGCTTGTTAGAATTTGAATTAATTATACAAAATATAAATTTGACAGCTAAAAATACTTATTACCCATAAAACCATTCAGCAGCAACAAATGGCCCAATACGAAGAATCATGTACATCCCCTCCTGCTGAATAGTTTTAACAAATTTGACAAGATCGTATCTTCCCCCAAAATAGTACTGCAATAGGTCCACATTGGTAATTTTCATAAATTAATTAATAATGCGAAACATCAATCATAGTTCTTATAAATCTGTTAGGTCCACTCACATTGCCAGGAGAAGGTTCATGACCATTCCAGAATACATATGACTCAATAACATCGACTCCCCCTTCTTTCGCCGTTCTAACCAGTCCCGGCCACATCTACCAAATAGCAATTTTGCAGAAGTTATTATACATATAGAGAGGCAGGACAAAATTCCACACTGTTAAGCAAAATAATTTTACTGATATAAACATAACCAAAATTCCTGCTAATAATGTAAAATTGGGTTCATTTCAACAAACCAGCCGACAGAAATGCAATCTAATCGGACAAGTAAAGAGATTACTGAAGCCGCAAAACCGACAGATATATCAAAACAAAGACAGCAAGTTCAGTGTTTGATGCAGGCATTTCCTCAGTAAGATAAAAGACAGCATTAGAAAGCACTCACAGCAGGAACACTGCGAGGGTAGTGGATGGAGGCAGAGATGAGGAGCTTCCGCTCTCCATCGATGATAAGCGACCGGTGGTCGTACGTCACATTGGTGGAAAGAGATGAACCGAAACACAGGAAAAATACGGAGAACAGAAGTAAAGGAGTGATGGGTATCGACGAAAATGGCTTCATTTTTGGAAGGGAGCTCAGCTCAGTGAAGCTCTGCTGGTCTTCTAGTTCATTCAATTTTTGGAAATGAGCTCAGCTCAGTGAAGCTCTGCTGGTCTTGTAGTTCATTCATTATAAGATTTATAAGGAGTTTATGCAAGGGAGCAAGAAACAGTTGAGCAACGTGATGTGTCTTTTAAGTTTTACGGATAGGAGAGCAGTTTTAACCAATTTCACTGAACTCATTTTCAAATTAATTAGTGGCCAATTTTTTTTAATTAATTAATTACTAATAATAACGAACCAACTTTAGGAATGGGTTACTAAACTTTCATTTATATTATGTTTTTACCATAAACTTAATTTAATAATAAAACATTAAATCTACTACATTTTTCAGGAATGTAAATTTACCCTTTTTTTGTTAAATAATGTAAATTTACTTTATTGTTTCTTACGCTTTTCAATAATAGATAGTTCATAAAAGAATTATGAGTAAATTCCTAGGTTAGGTTTTTTATTTAATTTTGGCTTCGACTCATAAAGAATAGTTGTATAAATGTTGAGCATAAATATTTTATTATTATTAAAGTCTCGACTCTCAACTGGTATTGAGTTCTTAATATTTGATTAATTAATAAAACGATTAATGGATAAACTATTACACCATATGATATGTTTATTTTTTTTATTTTTGCCATGAAATGATATGTTTAAATAGGGTTTTTGTTTTGTTGTGTAGAGAAAGAAGCGGTTTTGACTTTCGAGTCATATTTGTTCATAAGATAAGATGATTCGAAAATTCATCGCCTTTCCTTTCCTGGGAACAACTGTCAAGTGTAATGTACTCATGTGCACTGCTGGATTTGGATTGGATTCGGCGACCTCACCCCACCCCATAAAATCTCCGACATTTAAGTCAGACGATCTCATCGTCTTTTCTGTAAATAAAATATATATATATATATATATATATATATATATGTTTCTTTTTTTCCTTGGAGCATCCACGGTTTGCGTTTTCATACTTAATTAATTTCTAATCCTGGCATTTCACGCTTAAATATTGCAGTTTTATGATAAGAAAGTGCTGAAACTGAGCTATCTTCCTTTATTACAAAATGGTAACTGTTTCTTGATACTTTTTGGCAGCTTCAATGGCTTCGTAATCCTGAAACAAGCTATTCCTGTTGCTGTCTCTAAACAAAACATGAACATGCCGCATAATCACCCGGACAAGTATTTTGGAAAAGTTAAAAAGATGAGACCAACAAGAAAAAGAAAGTTACTTGCATATTAAGTTATTCCCTAAACAAAACTCAACATAGATAAGTCTGTTCAGAAAGGATTTTTAGGTATTATTACTGGCTCATCCACTATAGGTGCAACTTTCACTCTCTTTGGAGGCTTACATGGACTTTTCTTTGCAGGACTCTTAGAAGATACACCTTCCTCTCCATTAGCAGCAGCACTGGGGTTCTTCTTTGGCACGGTTTGCCTTATCTTCGGTCGACGACTCTGCGGTGATGGAGTATGCCCTGGTGTTTGTTGCTTAGGTGGCCTCCCACGCCGTTTTTTCGGTGTAACCTGCTCTGCTGACTCACCCACCACTTCTCCTACCTTCTTGTCTGAACTCATCAAGGAAGGAGATTTAACAGGAGAGGCTTGGAATTGCAGTTTTCTCTTAAACCCACTACTCGCCACCTCTCTCAGTTCAATCTCATCAACATCGTTCGCTTGTTGCAGCGAACCCATCTGTTTTGCAGGAGTTGGCTTCACAGACTCCTCCATCAGTTTCTTTAACTCTATCGGTTTTAAAGGCTGCAGCTTTCCACCACTTAGAGACGAAGGTTTCATAGGGGATATGGTTAATGGCTGCTGAAGCAGGGAATTCCCAAAGAGCGACCCGGCATCAAATGTAGATGGTAATTGAGTCTGGGTACTAAAAGGAGACAGCATTTGTTGCTGTTGGGCCTGAAATAGTAGCATTGGATTCTGCTGCTGCTTTTGGGGCGTACCGAATATACCGGTGTTGGCATCTCCCCCGAAAGGTGGTTGTGCTTTAGGAACTCCTTGGAGAAGGTTCGGTTGAAGCATCTCGTTATTCACTGTAATCTTCGCCAGATTAACTGGCTGAGACTCAGATTGCAAATGCTGTTGCCAAAAACTCGGTTTTGCATTCTGTGGTAGTACTGGGGTGGGAAGTTCCTCCTTTTGCTGCACAATCCGATGAAGAACTATACACTCAACAGGAAAAAAATTGCAAGAGCATTTACGACAGAGAGATCAATCCATTACTTGAGAGGCAAGCAATTGTTGCCATACTTACCAGATTAACTGATTGAGACTCAGTCTGCACGTGCTGTTGCCAAAAACTCGGTTGTGCATTCTGTTGTAGTACTGGGGTGGGAAGTTCCTCCTTTTGCTGCACAATCCAATGAAGAACTATAAACTCAACAGGAAAAAAATTGCAAAAGCATTTACGACAGAGAGATCAATCCATTACTTGAGAGGCAAGCAATTGTTGCCATACTTACCAGATTAACTGATTGAGACTCAGTCTGCACGTTCTGTTGCCAAAAACTCGGTTCTGCATTCTGTTGTAGTACTGGGGTGGGAAGTTCCTCCTTTTGCTGCACAATCCAATGAAGAACTATAAACTCAACAGGAAAAAAATTGCAAAAGCATTTACGACAGAGAGATCAATCCATTACTTGAGAGGCAAGCAATTGTTGCCATACTTACCAGATTAACTGATTGAGACTCAGTCTGCACGTTCTGTTGCCAAAAACTCGGTTCTGCATTCTGTTGTAGTACTGGGGTGGGAAGTTCCTCCTTTTGCTGCACAATCCAATGAAGAACTATACACTCAACATGAAAAAAAAAATTGCAAAAGCATTTACGACAGAGAGATCAATCCGTTACTTGAGAGAGGCAAGCAATTGTTGCCATACTTACCAGATTAACTGATTGAGACTCAGTCTGCACGTTCTGTTGCCAAAAACTCGGTTCTGCATTCTGTTGTAGTACTGGGGTGGGAAGTTCCTCCTTTTGCTGCACAATCCAATGAAGAACTATACACTCAACATGAAAAAAAATTGCAAAAGCATTTACGACAGAGAGATCAATCCGTTACTTGAGAGAGGCAAGCAAAGTTACCGCACTTACCAGATTAACTGATTGAGACTCAGACTGCACATGCTGTTGCGAAAAACTCGGTTCTGCATTCTGTTGTAGTACTGGGGTGGGAAGTTCCTCCTTTTGCTGCACAATCCAATGAAGGACTGTAAACTCACCAGGAAAAAAATTGCAAAAGCATTTACAACAGAGAGATCAATCCATTACTTGGGAGGCAAGCAATTTTTGCCATACTTACCTGATAAAGTTGCTGATTTCCATCCACAAAATCCGTTGGTTTCTGCTGCTGTTCTTGAGAAGCTAACGATAAACTCAATACTGTGGGTTCTGCAGAAACACTGTGACCTGGGATTTCTTTTCCTTCTAAATAAACGCTCGAGATAGTTTCTGGCTGCAAATCAGGCAACTTCAGCGGGAAAGTATTTTCTAAGTTACTTTCAGCAGAAGGTTCCTTGTTGTTTAAAGCTTCTTGCTCAGGAAGAAAACCCGACACATCGAGTGTAGAATTAAGGTTCAGAAGCAATGAAGTTTTTGTGGCCTCCTCTCCAACTAATGTAGAACCCACTTCCGGCACTTCAGACTGAAGTTCAGATAGAGGTTCTACTTGTGGCTGCACAGAATGAAGCTCCGGTTGCCGTTCCTGATGGTTCTCAACCATTGTTTCCTCAAGTTGTAGAGGAGTAGTAGTAGTATTTGTGGAAGAATTGCAGAGCTGCTCAACCTGTTCTTTTGGTTCAACCATCATTGCTACCTCTTGATGCTCCTCCGAATCCTTCAGCACAGCCACTTGCTGCTCTGTCTCTGAAGTGGTTGAATGCTTTCCCTTGTTTTGACATTGACTATCAAGCATTGAGGCCTCCTCAACATTTTCTTGTGGTTGTGGTTCAACCACTGGCAAGTCCAGTTTTAGTGGAAGTTCAGTTTCTGAAACCTCTAACCTTCTAGAACAAGACATCTCAACATTTCCTCGGGGTTCAACCACTACCAAGTCTCGACATGACGGGAGTGCAGTTTCTGCAGTAGCATTAGGAAGCTGCTCATCTGAAAGCTCAGATTCATTACTCTCCAACATCGCCAAATCACTTGGGTGTCTTGATGACTCTGCTTTCCCGAAATATCTCAGGAGTTCCACAACAATTCCTTGCATCTTTGCTGTCCTGCTCAATAGTTCAAGACATTGTTCCTGCTGATAAAAAAAAAAATAACAAAACAAAATTAAACAAAGGAAAATCCAATCATCATTCAGTTTCTTCTTCATAAATTGATGAACCCACCTGCCTCTGACTTGAAGAGATTAAATTTTCTGCGAGACCACATGCTTCCCCTTCTCTGGTACAACTAAAACAAAAACACTTAAACAATACAAAAGATCCACTTTTTTGCTAACAGATAAGATGAAAGAGATAATAGAAACACACCTTTTATTTCCGACAGCTACCCTTGACAGTCTTTGTGGAGTAATAATCTTCTCTATACACTCTACTATTTCTGCTCCTATTTCTTTTAACTGAAGATGTTGTTCATTGACCTCAGGCTCCCACTGTTGTTGCTTTTGTAGTCCAGCGGATTTAACTTGTTTCTCAATCACTGCAACCTGAAGGCTTCCATCACACTGCTCTTCCGTCAAATTTTCCGCACCTTTACTTACAATCTGCCCTTCCAAAACCCCAGAAAGTCCTTGATTTTCCATTGGTTGCTCTTGCAGTTCAACAGCTGGAACTTTCCCTGCTTCAACTAATACCACAACTTTTCCATCAAACTGCTCTTCAGAAACACCAGTAGCTCCTTGCTTTTTGATAGGTGCATCTTGCTTTTCACAGATTACCTCTTGCTGATCTTCAGTTTCATTGTTCCGTGTGGTTTCTTCCTTCTCACCTTCAGTTGCCAGTGAATTTTCCTCTTCCATTTGATCCAGGTCCTCCTCCACTTGGATTGGATCCACTTCCATCTGATTCTGCAAGTTTTCAACCGCTGCATCTTGTTTGCAGTTGGCCTCTTTCTGCTCTTCAATTGATTCAATCCGTTCTCTTTCTTCCTTTTCTCCTTCAATGGACGGTCCATTTTCCTCTTCCATTTCACTCGGTTCCTCATGGATTAGAGTATCAATTACTTCATCAATTCTTTCCTTCTGCTGCATGTCCTCAATCACTGCAAATTGCTGACTTTTCAACTCCTGTTCAGCAATTGCTCTACTTTGTACCATTTCTTCCTTCTGTCCATCCATTTGCAGTGATTTTTGCTCTTCTTTTTTATTTACATCCAGAGCCACTTCCTCACTTCTATGTCCTTGCTGCACGTCTTCAACAATTGTTGTACTTAGTTCCTTTGCTGAATTTTCTTCTGAAATTGCTACTGAGTTTTTCACTTCCTTGCGACTGAAATCGTCTGTCTTTTCAAATTCTTGTTCACACAATTGATTTGCTTCACCGTTCACCTCAAATTCTAAGGCCGTCTGTTTGCTTGCAGTACAAGAAACCTCCCTACTTTGATTCTCTCTGAATTCTTTATCCTGTCCTTGCAACAGAACTTGACCCTCAGCAGCTATAAAATGAATCGAGCCTTCTGCTGTTGGAGTTACATCTTCCATTCCTTCACACTCTTTCTGAGGATTTACATCCGCTTCCTCCCCAATTTTGGATCCAAGCTGACTTGGCACGCAAGGTACCTCTTGCTGTTGCAGCTCCCCTGACTGATTTTGCTGCTCAAGTAGTTGGTCTTGCTCCTCAGCGCCGTTAGGCTCTCTGCTTGCATCTTCCACTATATGGACTTGACTTACTTCCTCGTTCACCTCAACCACCAAAACTGTCTCTTGCCTTGGCGTACAAGTCACCTCTTGATTTTGTGGCTCTAGTCCATCAACATCTGTCGTATGATGTAGAGCTTCTTCCCTGGTTGCATCCTTCGTTCTTTCACATTCCTCTGAATCTAAATGCACATGATTTACTTTCTCATTCACTTCCAACCCTAACCGTGACTCCTTCCTTGACCCACAAGTCACCTCTTGTTTTTGTTGTTCCTCATTCTGATTCTTTTGCGCTTCAGACTCTTTAAAGTGGAGGGCAGCAGCTGCACTTTTCTCTTGATCTTCCTTATCCACAGAATTCTTCTCCTTAGAAAATCCACCACTTTTAGAAACCTTACACTGACTATAACATTCCTCCTTTCCGCTTCGCCTCTTACGTTTTTTACTCTTTTTTACTTTGCCAATAGAATCATTACCCTCGGGCAACAATTTATAACGATGACCAGAGACTCTAAAAATCTCTTCCTCGTCCTTAAGCTTCTTCAAATGGTGCCTTAGAAAATTAACATGTCCCCATGGAAGATCCTTGTACTTATGTTTAATCAATTCAGAAATCGCTTCCTCATTCGACCCTCCTTCCTCATCTAACTCCGTGATTGCTTGACGGATCATCTACCATTTTAAAATGAAAAAAATATCCCATCGTCAATATGCTGTTATTAGAGTATGTACTTATTTACCAGAACGCTGTAAATGGAATAAGAACAAGTACCAATGCATAGGGAGGGTGATCAGGAGTTTTGATTGAGGGCAGGATCTTCGCGAGGCGTTGCTCAACGAGAGTTTGAAGATGCGCAGCATGTGTTCCTGGTGAAGCTGATTTTAGAAGATTCTTTACCAGAGCATCCAAAAGGTCTTTATTAATTTTGATCTGCTTGAATCACCAAGAAAGTTGAAAAATCAGCCATTTATTAGTACAAGATCAATGAAAGAAGTGCATAGATAGATCTACTTCCTTTAATGGCTACAAGTATTTATTAATCAGTCAGTAGCAGCACACGATAATGTATTAGAATAGAAAGGGCACAACCCTTTAAGTAAAAGAAAGAGGAAAATAATCATTTTGTGGGCCAGATAGAAAAACTCATACACATTTATCACGTTCGAAAATTACAGTCGGTTTAATTTACCCAGTAGAACCGTATTGGGAGAGGTTCTTCCAAATAAATTTTTCCAAAACTAAACCATACTTCCATAGCTTGTAGTATTTCACATAACTAATTACTTAATTCAACAATAGCCATATGAAGGAATCTTAATATACAATCTTAGATTCCTCAGACAATCTCTAACTTGAACTAGTTTGAACAACAAGAAACAACTTCTTTAAAGTCTTACATATTCATTTAAGTTAAATCAAGGGGATTCTTGGGGAACAACTATTATTACAAAACCTGAAACCATAAGGAAAGACTGAATTGTGCCCCACAGCAGATGCATACTAGCTTTTTCTGCAAGGCAGACAATGTGCAAATTGGCACCAATATGAATTTGCACCACCTTGAGCGCTGCTTTTCATTAAATTGATAAAGGACAGCTGAGATTTCAACCATAATTTAGGGTCTTTTAGCAAGTCAAGCCCAATTATCATAATAAGGCATAAAACTTACGCATTGTTGAGGCACAGTGTCAACCTCCTCGACAGCAGCAGCAGCAACGCTCATTGTGAAGAATCAGAAAAGCATGCCCTTCAATTGTCTATTCGTTCGGAAGAACCTGTAATCACAAACCACCAAGAATTCAACCAATAAACGCAGAAATCAGAGCTACACTGTCACCCGACAACGATCTTCAACCCCACACTATACGAAAAGGCTAAAAATTCAACCTTTAAGAAATGGTTTAAGAAATGGTTGAACGTAGGGTGTCAAAGGGGTGGTGGATCATGCATTAATAGTCAATGATAAGTAACGTTCAAAACTCTCAAACTGAAGAAGAATTTCGATGAACATAAACAGTGTAACTGAATGGAAAATTAAACGCACAACGGAAAAGCTGCGACGGGTTCGATCACTCACCGGCGGTGAAGTGCCGGCTGCTGGAGAACCAAATGACACAATTGGAGGCGCTGGTGTTGCTGGTGGTAGCGATGGTGGAAGACACCGACTCGTTAACCTGAATCAAAATAAACCCCTGAATTATTTTTGGAACAACTACTACTACAGAAACTGAACCCCCATGGAAAGGCTAAAATATGGGACTTTGCGGCATGCTCCTCTGTCGGTACATTTTATTACTTAAAAGTTAACAATTAAAAACACAGATAAATAATTTTTTGTTATGAATATATTATGTGGATGTTCAATATTATGTCTACATATCATCTTCCTAATTTAGACTTTCCTTGTATTGATTTTACTTCCTCTCCAAGTCTATGTAATCCCTATATAAGGGCCCCTATGTGTGATAATAAGATCATCCTCAAATTCTCTCTTCCATTAGCTCTATACTTTTGTAACACGTTATCAGCACGAAATTGCTCATAATTTTTTTTACGTCGTCACTTTTATAATCAAACCTAAATTAGGGTTGACCATTGCCGCCATCCATCCGCCACACCCCAGTCGGTTAAGACCACAGCTCTTCTACTCCACCACCGGTCCTCTCCCTCCTCGGCGTCCACTATCTCCATCGCCTCCGTCAAAATCAATTACCCCGTCTCTAGACACTTTCAAGAATCAGGTACCCCTAGCCGCTTCTGTTTTATCTCGACCGTTGATATCACACACCTCGGTTTTGTGTTAATCTAGATATATATCGTTACAACTCCCGCTATTTGGAGATTCTAGAGTTTATGTATCGTTTTAATATTGTTGGCTGTTGCTGGAGTTCTTTGTCGGACGTTTAATTGATTTTTAGGGATATGATGTTCATGATGGATAATTGGCATCTGTTACTGGTGGATCTTCGTCTAACAATTCCTTTCCATGTTTGTCTATCTGATTTTCTGCATTAGAGTACTGATAGATTTCGGTGTAGAGTTAGGATTATGATTCTACAAGTATTTCATAGGTTGACTCTTTGGCGATGAAGTTAAAGCTGCAATTAAGCTTAACATATAGTTTGAATTGAGTTAATGAAATAAGAACATTAGGTTATTTCTTCTAGTAGCCAAGCTATGATATTATTATTATTATTATTTTGTATTAGCTCTATCAATTTTGCTAGAAGAGGAATCATGATCCTTGTATGATTTCAGTGATTTATTTTATTTCTTCTTCTTTATATGTAACTGTCATAGTACTATTCTTTGTTGGTTAAATCAAATTTTAAAAACTAAAGAATAGTAATAAAACTTAATAGAGTACTGATATGACGAAATTTTAAATAATATTTTTATATTTCCAAATTTAAATTTATGTTCATAGACAGATTTTAAACCTAGGTAATTAATCAGATTTTACCTTAGTTAATTTAAGTTACTAATGAACTAATGGTGACTCTTCAAAATTCGATGTTTTCAAAACCGTTCATCACATGTCGTATTTTAGGTTGTGACATGTCGTATGTATTGTTATAATATTACGTATTACAATTAATTTTTTTTTCTTTACTGACACGAGTGCTCGATGCTGAAATATGTCTGAATATAAATTGAGAATGAAAATTATATGCATCGCCTCCGCCTCACTAGATATGCTCCGCTCCCTAAAGCGAGTGTAGCAATTTATGATTATAAAGATGATATACTCCACTCCCTGAAGTGAGTGTTGTAGTTTATATGGTTATAATGTTATATTATACTCCCTGACCTGAAGTGAATGATACAATTTATAGTTATATTGACTCTGAAAGAGTAGCATCATCATGATATTTAAAAAGAACGATGATGCATCTTACAAATAAAGAATAAAAGAAAAGAATACAAAGTCCAATTGATTTGGAAGAATGATAATTTTGATATGCGCAGTGACGCTTGCAGAAAATTAGTGATATTATGCAGCGCGGAAATTGATAATTTTATGAAGCGCAATGAAATTAGGCAAAGTTTGGCCTCAATAGCAAATATTATTTGATACTGGGATATTGCGATAAAGAAAATTGCATTCTATACTAATATCGTATCCCGAAGATCCGACATTATGATCCTAAAGATTAAGATTATGAATATTCATATTTATTTTTAAATTCTGCATTTACAAATTCCGCATTTATATTTATATTTATATTTCTTGCACTGCATTTACAGTTACTTTTTATTTCTTGCACTGCATTTTATTTATTATATACATATATCATTATGCTCATTGAATTTTATTATAAAATGATCAAGAAGATCAAGAGTTATCAAAAGCTCAATAATTACTACATTTAGGATCCTGAAGATCCTAACAGATCATGAGTTATGAATAAATAACCAAGAAGATCCTATAAGATCTATAAATGAATAAAGGATCCTGAAGATCCTAAATATATGAGACTATGAATTAACGAGATTGAAGATCTCTGAAGATCTTAAATTATGAACAGAGATCCTGAAGATCCTGAATTATTTTTTGAATGATCTGGGATCATGAAAATAAGATCTGAATATCCTAAGAGATTTTGCGATATAAACAAAAGATCATTAAAGATTTTGAGTTACAAACAAGGATCCTAATATATTGAGCTATAAGTGATCCCGAAGATCATGAAATTGAGCATTTATACGAAGTTATTTATTTATTTCTTTACATTTTTTATTATTGTTATTTATATCTTACATATACAGTATATATTATTATAAAGAATGTGAATAATCCGCAATCATTATTATGATGAAGAAAAAAAAATGCGGATTGTGTTATCATGATTATGAAAAAAAAAAATCAGGTAAACCAGAAGTTTACTGATTCATATAGAGGTAAACCCGAAGTTTTACCCATATAATATGATATTTGGCGTGACCGGTTACAGACCATCCCGGATCACTTACGATGCGCAAGAAATTATTTGGAAGAACCTGAAGATTCTCCATAAATTATTACAATGCTTGCTCTCAAGGAAAATTCATTATGTGTTCTTCATCAACTGAGTTTGGGATAAAATCCTTTAATTATTATAAGGTGAATATGGGCCCGTTCACCAGCCATGTGGACCACGATATTATTTTAAAAGATGCATCTGCAATATGGTCGCATGTGCATTAATTATCACGAATTTGCAATAGCAAAATTTCCAGATTATGCAATAAAGAATGATGATGATATTGGAAGTTGATAATTATTATAAGAATTAGACAATTCATTGTCAATATTTGCAGTTTAGCATGAAAGTTACAACGAACCTCCGGTTATATAGTTAACATGCTATCAATGAGAGCAAATTGTGTACAAATGCATGCTATTATGAAAGCGGCAATATAATTGCGCACCAAACAAATGTTAAATCACAGTTCTCCCATTACAACCAATTTTTGGTGAAGAGACAAATTTCTCATATAATAATTTATGATGTGCGGTATATCTTTGAATTACTCCACCGCAACGCACAAACATGGGTCTGGAATGTTGGGAAAAATATTTTGTCTATAAATCAATTATTTGAGAACAATGACTGATATATATATTTAAAACAAGAGTGTTGATTGTCATTGTTGAACAACTTTTCCCAACATTAGGGGGAGAAAAGAAGCAGCTGGCAGAAAAGAGATTGACTGAAAACAAAATTGTTATTATCTCATTTAGATTCTCGCACAATGAGAATATGAACTTGAAGTTCAAAGAGATTAACATTTTAAGATACTGCCTATTAATTAGTGACTTTATGAGACCCAGAAAGTCATAAGTCAAGTAAGTATCAGCTGCAAATGCTCCAATTTGAAATGTCCCGCTAGGACAATTTATAATGAAAAATAACTCACGCCTGAAGCGTGTGATAATGGTTCCAAAGCAATTTTATTGATAAAAGAATGAAGCATATAAAGAAAATAAGTAAATGGTCTTATTATGGAGGTGATTTCCCAAAATAAGTAAAGACGTAACTAATTATGAAACCCCAGAAGTGGTTCAGGTACCTGGAAATAATTGTAATAAAGAGATCTCGATGAGTTATGTCGTTAATGAGAAAATGATGGAACCGAGAATATCAAGTTGTCGACAACAGTTTTGAATATTATTCACGAGTGAAATCATAAAACTAGACGAGGATCTTGAGCTCAATATGTCAAATAATCATTATGATTGGCCAAAGTTTGAAAAGACGCAAGTATTAACATGAAAAATGCATAAGGTGGAAGCCAGTGGATACAAATTATTTCCCGCATAAATAAATTGTGTCGTAAGATATATACGCACAACCTGTGGTACAAATGTTATATGCAAAATTCTGGCAATTATTATATGGATCATTTAGTGGAGCAATCACCTTCAATTATATTATTACGTTGGCAGTACATAACAATTTTTAAATGCGTCTCACATATGAATTATTTATAGCATTTTTGGGTGGCTAATTTGATAGCAAAATTAAAGTGAAAATCCTAGAAGGATTGAAAATGCTAACATTAAATTTTTTCCAAGAATGTTGGATAATAAATATATTGTACCATTATTTTGTATATATGAAGATAATGCAGGTTATATAGCTCGAGTTGAAGATCGTTATATCAAAGGAGACGTACAAAACACATTCGCCTCAAGTTATTCTTCATCCAATGAATTTGTTCATATGACTATCAAGTGGATCTTTTTAAGGAGGCTTTATCGACTGCGACATCTGGAATATTGACGAACATGATTGGATTGCGTCGGCTTAATGAAAAAGTTAAACACAAATTTAAGTAATATTATGTAATACCATTTTTATGCTCTTAATTAATATTTATGGCCGGCATTTTAGCGGCTGTCCTCATAGAAACACCCCACGAAAAAAAAAATCATTAAGAAATGCAATTAGTTTCTTAGTATATTCGATTGGTCGGACTTCAATTATATTGGTTTGGATTAGCAATTATAGTTGACACCTCAGACTTAGTGGTTTTTTTTAATGGAAAAAAGTACGAAAAGATGTGATATATTTGCATAATGTACTTTTAGATGTAATATGTGTGTTTTAAAACGGTAATTTTAAATAAAACTATTAACTTTCCGTTAGAGCCTCGATTAATTTTGGATTGTACAAAGTTTCTTGTGTGACATCATATCATTGACAACTAAGTAAAAAAGTATTACATCCTCTAAAGTAAGTAAAAAAACTTTAAAAAAAAATTGAAAAATCTTGAATTTGTATGTGATATATTTTATTAAAGTATTAAATTTAAAATACTCTAATAGGGATATCAGTTGTCTTTTGTATATTAGGCATATTTTACAGTATTTTTCTTGAAATTATGTAAAGTTAATAAACCGGTTGTAAGTTACCGCACCATGTTGCGTCAGTAGCAGCTAACAGAAATGCAAGTGGAACTTGATTCTATCAGAGTATCTATAGTTGGTCACAATCCTAATTTTTATTTGACTTTTTTTTATTAATGTATATATACATTATCCTCCATTACTAAAAAGAAATAAAAATTATTGTATTCACGAGCCCAAGTTGCACATTTTTTTTTTTTTGGTTTCCCGCGGGTAGAGGTGTCAATGGGTCGGGACGGGGCGGGTATCGTCAGATCCGGACCCACCCCGCGGGTCGACGTGGTCGACCCGCACCATACACATCGCGGGGCGGGTCTTAGGGATAAAAAAATCCTACAAAGCGGACCCGCGGATACCCGCCCCGCCCCGAGTTGATGCTGCTTGTCTAACCGATGCTAGTCCTCCACTAAAGAAGAAGAAGAAGAAGAATAAGCTGCCATGAAATATGGCTCTGGACACTGAATGGCGGCTTGACTTCTGTTCTCGTAACCCTAGTGTTAAAAGTTAATGAGTTTTATTGTTTATTATTTATTTGAGTGGCATGTTGGATCACGGCGGAACTCCGGTTATGGTGACGGATTCCTTAGCTCCTCGCAATCCTGCAGAAGGGGATAGAGGGCAGTGGCCCAGAATCCCTCTCTGATGCTTAACGTAAGTACGGCAGCCAACAGAGCAAGCAAGCAATATGTGTGTGTGTAAAAACGTAACCCTAATCTGGGATAACTTCCCTCCTTTTATAGAGGAAAGGTTATCCCAGTTACCTGGTTAGGCGGTTGGATCGTGATCCGTTATCCCACATATTTCGCCGTGTATCTGGCCATGTATCTCGTGCGGTTATTCGCATCCCCCAAATCTCGCCCATTATGCCACTACTGTAATCGTGGCGAGATCTTCGGGATTGTGCTCTTACTGGCAAGTCTCGATCCATATCGGAGACCTCCAAGCTGCATCGTTGAGGATTCGGAATCGGGGAGTGGACTCCACTTCTATATCGGGACCGACTATGTCCAGGTCCGATATCTTCTAGGCCCTCGTCTATCGGAGTCAAGCTGACTTGGGGCCATTCAACAATGTCGGGGCCTCCTTCCGTCGGAGCCCTTGGCCCTCCAACAGTCCAGCTCCTAGCCCAACGGGCCTAAACGCCGTTTGTCAATCGTTAAGGGGCCTAACGGCCTCCGCCGGGGCCCATCATTTGCCCCCAAGACGTGAGGGACTTTTAGTGTGTCGCGTCTTCCAACGTCGGACTCTTTCGTACCTTTATCGAAGGCCTTGGTGTGGAATGTCGGAGGCCATTGCCTTGATCTTTTCGAGATCCTCTGGGATCTTGTTTGTATTCGAAAGGATTTCTTGATCAGACCAGCATTTAATGCTGATGGGAGATGAAGGAACGTTTCGGGTTCTGCACGCTTATCTGCTGAAAAAGCACTTTTCAACCGTTCCAATACGTCATTATTTCTTGTTTTATTCGTCCCATGCGTCCTGACGGTTCAGATTAAAACCGTTCCTATTTTCTGAATTCGCACGTTTTTCCTTGGACGATCATGATTGAATCGTTTCGAATCCCGTAGCCTTGATTGCCCACCTCTTCAGTTCCTTTTTGTTTCTTATAAAACCCTAACCCTAGGCACTGTTTTACCTTTCTTTTACTTCTCCTTCTTTGCGATCTCAGAGCTCTGATTCTCCAAATTTCGAGTTTTCACCGGCGATTCGAGCAATTCAAGCTTTTCCGATCACGACCACTCCAACCACCATGTCTGGTAAGGCTCTTTATCCTATTGCTCTTTTTTTTCTTTTCGTCTTCGGTTTCCTTTAGGTTTCAATTTTGTCCTTCTTTCCTTCCTTCGACGATTTTCAGCCGAGGGATCTGCTACTGTTGGCCAACCCTTCATCTTCAAGTACTTCAAGAACACCCTTGCACCCATTAGCTTTGATAGGGCTCTTAGAGAGTGTGGCATTTTTGAATCCTCCTTCGGGGCCCGCTACCCCTATGACAAATTTGATTCTCGTGAGCCTGAGATTACCCTCCCCAAAGGAGATGAGGTCTTCATCTCCCCAGGGCAGATTAGTGCAGGAATTCGACTGCCCTTCTGTCCGAGTTGGGTTGAGTTGTGCAACCATTACAAGACGTACCCTACGACCTTCTCTCCACACGCAATCCGTACATGGATTGCTTTCCAAGTGTGGTGTGATATCAACAGGGAAGACTGGAGCTATTCCCTGGAGCTTTGGCGGGTTCTGTACAAGATGACCTGCAACAAGGATGGAATTTGCTCCTTCACCCCCCGCCAGCCCGAGGGGACCGACGAGCAATATAGGGAGCTAGGCTGGGATAGGAAGACGTCCTGGAAGATCTGCAAGGAACGGGCCATCATCTCCGACAAGGGGAATGATAATGCTAATTGGAAGGGGCAGTATTTCTTCATCCAGCCTGGTCCCATCGAGTGGCCGAAGACTGTCGTGGAGGCTGATCCCCCCGTGCCCTTTCGTTCGTGGTCGGAACAGACCAAGAGAGCCTTGATGCTTATCCAGGCTCGTCGCTGGGAGAAGGGTTACCGACCCTTTGAGGCCACCTCTGTCACCGACCAGCAGCGGCTCAAGATTGGGATTATGCTGATCGATCCTACTTCCGGGGGAAAAGTTCGTGACGGTGTTTCCAATGTAATTCTCTGGGTAATTTTCTAATTGTTTCTTTTTCACTGCTTACAGCTCCTCGAACATCGCTGACCGCCCGTCTATTTCAGGAGGACACTGATGCCTCCCACTCATTGAAGCGCAAGAAGAAGTCTTCCCACCGAAAGATTTCTGCCCCGTCGGGGCCATCCAAGAAGAGGGCGAGGACCTCCGAGGCTCCCAGGTCTGCCCCCACCTCCGAGGGGCGGACTAACGCAGACGTGGTCAGGACCGCCTTCGGCGTTCGCTCCGAAAAAGAAGGTAAGGCAGTCTTTCGTGCTATAAAGAGATATAGGGAGTTAGTACCTCAGGATCTTCAGGCCTCCGATATGGAAGGACGAGTTAGGGATGTCAAGAATATCCTTCGAGGGGAGACTCCGCATGTCCTCGAGGCGGGCTATTATGATTTTTTCGGCAAGGAGAGATATATGGAGCGTCGTCTAATCTGGCACACCGATATCACACTAATCCCTCGATTTATTCGCCCCGCTGCAGGTCCTGCGGACGTCGCCCCTGCTGCGCCTGCCTCAGACTCCGCGCCTGCAGTGGAGCCGGTGGTAGAAGATGCCCCGACGGAAGCTCGGGGTGAGTTCGGTCGGGTGACCAGCCTGGAGGACTCCCCTTCCGATGACCGAGCTGAGGAGGAAGGTCTCACCCTCCGAGGGAAGTCGAGGCTGACTCCCGTGAAGTCATCTGGTGGGAAGGCTTCTCCACTTCCTACTACGCCAGCGTCATCCTCCGCCCCGCCATCTTCGCCACCACCGTCTTCGCCAGCTAGGGGTGCAACCCCCGAAGCTCGAGTGAGTGAGGAGGCTGAAGAGCCCCGCCTGGTAGTACCTCCGTTCCCTTTGGACGGGGACTACTATCGGGCCTTCTCTTCGGACCAGGGCTCCGAGCCTTGGAGACCGGTGGAGTCCCTCCAGGGGGTCCCTCTACATCGGGGGTGCCAGGAGAAGAACCTGGCCTTGCACTTGGTGTCGGGCTCGGTCCCGCCCTCTTTGAGGCGTCCCCTTTCTCTGGAAGGGGAAGACATCGATGCTGATATTCGGGCGATGGCTGTCCGTCGGGTAGAGGTAAGTGAATCTTTCTTTTGTTCATCTGCGGGCGTTCCGATTTTTTGAGTACTAAGCTACTTTTTCTTTTCAGGAAATCGCGGACCAGGATCGTTGCTTCGGCTACATCCTGTCTTTGCGAGAGGCTTTGGAGCGAGAGCGGGCCAACTCCAACCTCGAGAGCCTGACCAAGCTCCAGGAGGACCTAGCTACCTCCGAGGCGTCAAGGCTCCGAAGGGAGGAGGGCGAGAAGCGAGCTGAGGCGCGGGCCGAAGAATTTAGGCAGCAGGTCGAGGAGCTCCGAGCC
Organism: Clarkia xantiana subsp. parviflora; assembly: GCA_036873135.1. Taxonomy (NCBI): domain Eukaryota; kingdom Viridiplantae; phylum Streptophyta; class Magnoliopsida; order Myrtales; family Onagraceae; genus Clarkia; species Clarkia xantiana. Next base: position 11,851,274 of record JAPTYO010000004.1, read on the forward strand.
AAGCTTACCCAAGAGGCCCAGTCCTATCAGCGGCAAATCTTAAGTCTTGAGAGCTCGCTCAAGAGGGAGCAGCAGGCGGCCATGGCGGATCGGGGCCAGTTTGCTTTCGAGAAGGCAGCATTGCAGGAAACTGCGGAGCGGCTGAAGCTCGAGAAGCAGAGGGCCATCGCGGAGCTAGAAGAGGCGAGGGCGGATCACTCCGCCCAATTAACAAACGCGAAGGTCCAAGGCCGCGAGGAGTACCGAAGCTCGGAGGACTTCAAGGAGGATGCGGCGAAACATTGTCAAGAGGACTTGCAGAACGCCATCCTCGATATTGTTGAAGAGCTTCATGAGACTTACGGGGACTCCATCGACTTGAGGAAGTCCAAGACTCTCGGCCCAGCCGCAGAAACGTATCTCAACCTCCCCTCCGAAAGCTCCTCCGACGATGCTGATGAGTCTGCCCCTCCAAAGCCTTCCGAAGATTCAGCCCCTGGAGTTTAAGATCTTAAGTCCTTGTACTTCTTCCTTATTATCCTTTTTGTATCGAACCTTTTGGGCCTTCGAGCCTTTTATGAATGTTTTCCTTTTCGGTCATGCTTCTCGTAACTCTTCTATCGGACCCTAAAGTTTTCCGTCGTCCTACGACGCTTTAAAATCGAGCCTTAAAAACTTAAGGACTTTTTCGGACGTCCAATGACGCTTTTTAATCGAACCTTAAAAACTTAAGGATTTTCGGACGTCCAATGACGCTTTTTAATCGAACCTTAAAACTTAAGGATTTTCGGACGTCCAATGACGCTTTTTAATCGAACCTTAAAACTTAAGGATTTTCGGACGTCCAATGACGCTTTTTAATCGAACCTTAAAAACTTAAGGATTTTCGGACGTCCAATGACGCTTTTTAATCGAACCTTAAAAACTTAAGGATTTTCGGACGTCCAATGACGCTTTTTAATCGAACCTTAAAAACTTAAGGATTTTCGGACGTCCAATGACGCTTTTTAATCGAACCTTAAAAACTTAAGGATTTTCGGACGTCCAATGACGCTTTTTAATCGAACCTTAAAAACTTAAGGATTTTCGGAATACTTTGATCAGAAGTAACCTCTTTATTGATTGATGTCTTTAACATGGCATGCACCACTCAGGGCGACTTGATTACATCGTTGCGCCTCTACGGACGACTTATTTGTCAAACATGACATTTCTTTAGATGTTCACCGCTAAAGGTGTTTCGTAATACTCTGCCGTCGAGGTCTTCTAGCTTGTAAGCATTTGAGGCTGGCATGCCTACGATCTTGTAAGGCCCTTCCCATTTCGGAGACAGCTTGTTGATCCGATCCTGGAGAGTGAACTCATTCCGTCGTAGGACCAGCTCCCCCGAATAGAACTGTCGCGACCTGACCTTCCGGTTATAGTACCTGGCCGTCGCCAGACGCATCCGAGCTTGTGTTATGTCGGCCTCTAGCCGTTTTTCCTCTAACAAGGATAACTCCAGGCGCCTGGTTTCGTCATTCGTCAAAGGTCCTATCTTGGCTTTTCCTGGACTCGTCGAGGGCTCATAGCTTCTGGTTCGATGGGACGCCACAGCGATTTCCACAGGAGCGACCGCCTCCGTCCCATAAACAAGTGCAAACGGGGTTTCACCTGTTGATCGTTTGGGTGTCGTTCGGACCGCCCACAACACGTTCTCCAGCTCGTCTAGCCATTTTCCGTCCAAAGCGTAGACCCTCTTCTTCAAGCCCTCCATCACGATTTTGTTGGCAGCCTCCACCTGCCCATTGGTCTGGGCGTGACGAACGGATGCTGTCCGATGCTCGATATTGAACTCGTCTAGGAACCTCTCCAACTGGGCCCCATTAAACGGAGGACCGTTGTCGCTGATGATCACCCTCGGCACCCCATATCTTGACAAAATTCGGGTCTGGAGGAACTTAATGATATGTCCCGCTGTTGTCTTGGCTAAGGGCTTAGCCTCGATCCATTTTGAGAAGTAATCAATCGCAACCAGCAGATGTGTGCACTGGCTCTTTGCTTTCGGAAGGGGTCCCACAAGGTCAATGCCCCACTGTGCGAAGGGCCAAGCACTCCCAATGGGCATCAAATCAGCAGCGGGGGCTGTGATATTCGAGGCGTATCTCTGACATGCGTCACAGGCTCGAACAAGCGCTGTTGCTTCCTTATTCATCGTAGGCCAATAGTATCCCAAGTTCAACGTCTTTCTCAGGATGGATCGGGCGCCTTCGTGGCAGGCTGCGACTCCTTCATGCAGTTCTCTCAGAATTCGGGTCGTGTCAGGTTCCGCTACGCATTTCAGGAAAGGTGTCGACAGAAAACCCTTCTTGTACAACTGGTCATCCACCATTGCGTAGTTAATTGACATTCGTCGCAGTCGTTCTGCTGCCACTTTGTCTTCAGGCAGTGCCCCCGTAGTTAGGTACCCAATTATCGGGGTCATCCACGTGGGCTCCTCCTCTGACCCTGTCCCGATAGTGCATACTTCCGATGGATCGGTCGTCGACAGAATCACCTTCTCCAAGAAGTGTACCCTCCGAGTCTCCTCCAAAGGTGCCCCCAAGGCAAATTTGCTCAAGGCGTCGGCTTCCACATTCTTTTCTCTTGGGATTGCCTCTATATCGAAACTTTTGAAGCTCTCCTTTAGTGTTTGAGCCTCCTGCAGATATTTCTTCATGATTGGATTCTTTGCTCCATACTGTCCCCGAATCTGGTTTACAATCAGGCTTGCATCACACTTCACTCTCAGATGCTCGATTCCGGTACCCCTGGCGATTTTCAGTCCTGTTATAAGAGCTTCATACTCTGCCTCGTTATTGGTGGCCTTAAATGTCAGGGCCAATGCATATCGAAGTGGCTCCGCCCCACCTGGTGGAATTTAGGGGTGAGCTCGGGACGGGACGGGCGGGCTTTTGCCTGAGCCCGAGCCCGAGCCCGAAAATTTCGGGACTCATATTTTTGGCCCGAGCCCGAGCCCGAGCCCGAACTTAAAGGAAATGTCCCGCCCGTTTCGGGACATCGGGATTCGGGCTCGGGCTCGGGCTAGCCCGAATTTGAACCAAAAAATTTTAAAAAAAAAAAAAATCCTAATATGAGGTCCATCCATTTCAAATACATGTAAGTTCAACACATCAATACAAAATTCAATAAGTTCAAACATCATCCATAGTCTAATTCTAGTATTTTTTTATTTTAACTATAGTAAAGTTACTTAAACTATAGTTAGTAGACATAGGTTAAACTTAAATATATATAATATATACATATATTCGGGCGGGCTCGGGACTTTCGGGCTTTTTAAGAAAAAGCCCGAGCCCGAGCCCGAGCCCGACTTGGGAAGAAAAATCCCGCCCGACCGGGCTCGGGCTACATCTCGGGACGGGATTTTCGGGACGGGCTCGGGTCGGGATTTTCGGGCCTTCGGGCTTTTCGGGCTTCTTGCTCAGCCTAGTGGAATTAATACGAACCCTGCCCCCGATCCGTCTGAGCTTGAGGAGCCATCTGTGTACAATTCCCAGGTGTTCTTCTTATTTGGCTGTTCTAACTGTCTTTCTATCGGGACCTCGTCAGTCTTCCCAGTGGTTGCCCCCTCTACTGTTTCCGTTGCTTCAGGATCGGGAATAGTAGATTCAACTATAAAGTCGGCCAATGCCTGCCCTTTGATAGCTGTTCTCGGAGCGAAATGAATGCGAAACTCGCTAAGTTCTACGGCCCACTTTACTAGTCTCCCCGACGCGTCGGGTCGGTTCAAGAAGTGTTTCAATGGCTGATCAGTCAACACCGTAATTTCATGCGCATGGAAGTAGGGCCGTAACTTTCGAGCAGTAATAATCAACGCAAAGAGATACTTCTCAATCGGAGGATAATTCATTTCACTCTTGGCAAACGCCTTGCTTACATAATAGACAGGAATCTGATTGCCTTTGACAGCTTTAACTAGAACAGAGCTTATTGCAAATGCAGAAATGGCCAAATAAAGATAGAGCGGCTCGCCTGGAGCTGGCTTCGCCAGTGGCGGGAGGTCGCGGAGATGTTGTTTGAGCGTCTGGAACGCCTTCTCACATTCAGTAGTCCATTCGAACTGTCGGTTGGCCCTTAACACCTTGAAAAATGGCATCGATCGGTCACTGGCCTTGGATAAGAAGCGATTTATGGAAGCCAGTCGACCGTTCAACACTTGCACCTCCCTATGGTTGGTCGGGGACTGCATCTCTTCTATCGCCCTCAGCTTCTCGGGATTCACCTCGATCCCCCTCTGGCTCACCATGAAGCCTAAGAACTTCCCGGAATGGACTCCGAAAGCGCATTTAGCTGGATTCAGTCGGACCTGGTGGAGCTTCATCCTTTCGAAGGCCATAGCCAAATTACCGACATGATCCGATGCTTGTCGGGATTTCACCAACATGTCGTCTACATAGGCTTCCATGGTATCTCCGATCATATCTCCGAACAACTTGTTCACCATTCTCTGATAGGTCGCCCCCGCGTTTACCAGGCCAAAAGGCATGACATCGTACTGGAAGACTTCGCTGTCAGCGTAGAAGGCGGTGTGTTGGGCATCCTTCTTCGCCATTTTTATCTGGTTATAACCAGAGTAAGCATCCATAAAGCTCAGCAACTCATGCCCCGAGGTAGCATCCACTAGTTGATCGATCCGCGGGAGCGGATAACAGTCCTTTGGACAGGCCTTGTTTAGGTCGCGGAAGTCCACACACATCCTCCATTTCCCGTTGCTTTTCCTTACCAGCACTGGGTTGGCTACCCATGTCTGGAATCGGATCTCCCTAATGAATCCAGCGTCGAGCAACCTGCCAACCTCCTGCTGGATTGCAATCCTCTTATCTGCCCCCATCGGACGTCTCTTCTGCGCTATCGGCTTGATCACAGGGTCAATATTCAGTTCGTGCTCGATCACGTCCCGGCTGATTCCCGGCATATCGCTTGGGGACCAGGCAAACAGCTCCTTAAATTCTTGCAAGAGTGCAATCAACTCCTGGGCCCTTTCGTCGGATAAGGCAGATCCGATTTTCACCTTCCTCTCGGGCCCATCTATCTCGATTTCCTTTAGGTCCTCCATGGGGGCGGGACGCCCAAACTCCTCTCGAGGGTCGGTGTCTGTCTGGAGCACTGACATAGCCTCCTTCCTTGATCTCCTGGTGGCGTTGACATAGCATCGTCTCGACGCCACCTGGTCGCCTTTCACCTCGCCTACCCCATTCTCGGTCGGGAACTTCAGTTTTTGGTGGACGGTCGAGGCTACCGCCATTAGAGGGTTGATGGTGGTTCTTCCAATGATTGCATTGTACGTTCCTGTGGATTCGACCACCACGAACTCCACATCTCGCTTCTCCATTTTCCAGCCACTGCCGAACCACACGGGTAGTGTGATAACCCCTAACGGATAAGAGGTTGTGCCACAAAATCCTACCATCGGGAAGTTAACCTCCCGCAAATCTTTCTTTTTCTTCCCCATCTGCTCCAGGGCGTCGGAGAAGAGGATGTCGGAGGAGCTCCCTCCATCGATGAGGATCCTCTTCACTTCAAATCCTCCTATATCCAGTGTTACTACTAGGGCATCCTCGTGGGGGGCCTCTACTCCCTCCAGATCCTTCGCCGAGAAGGTGATCTCCATCTCTTCCTTCGGAGTCCACGACCGCGATCTTTTTCCCAAAACCACTGCGACTGGCACTTGGTTGGCATAACGCTCCCGAGAGGCCGATGTGTCACCCCCGCAGCGAACCCTCCATGGATCACATTAATAATCCTCTTCTGTCGGGACCCAGATGGGCCCTCCGAAGGCTCTGCGTCGGACCTCCTCTTCCTGGGGGACCTCGATCGAGATTTTGACCTTGACCGAGATCGTGAATGAGGTTTGCAGCGCGAGTCCCCTACGAACTCCTTCAACTTACCCCTCTGGATGAGCTTTTCTATTTCCTTCTTCAATTCTCGACATTGGTCAGTGTCGTGACCAGAGGCCCGATGGAATCGGCAGTAACGGTCGGTGCGGGAGCCCAATTTTTCTCCTTCCTTCTTCTTGGGGAAACGAGCGAGGCCTTGCTTCTCCATCACCGCTAAGACCTCTTTCAAAGGTCTGTTGAGAGGGGTAAACTCTTCCTTCTGGCTATCCCTCCTGTTCGGACGCTTATCCTCCCTCCGATCAGAACGTCCTCGACTCCGACTACCCTCGGAGTTATCCTTTCTGTGCCGGTTGTCCAATGGTTTGAACAAGTGTTTTCCTTCGTGCCCCTTGGGAGGAGCCAGTTCTCCGGCGGCAATCTTCGACTCCTGGACGTCGATTTGTTGTTTTACCCTTGCCTGGAGCGCCTCCATGTTCCAGACATTTTTGGCCGCGATGCTGTGCAGTAAGTCGGAACCGTAAGGGGGTTTAAGGTTCTTCAGGAAGGTACGGATGGCCTCGCCCTCCGATATTTCCTCATCCAGCTCAGTCATGCCAGCTGTATAACGCTGGTAATATTGGGCCAACGACTCGTCAGGCCTCTGGACCACCTCATGCAGGGTCCGAACACTCTTTAGGAGCCGTCGACGTCCTTGATACTGGGCGATAAATCGCTGATGCATATCCTTCCAGCAGGTGATACATCCAGTGGGCAGACTGTAGAACCAAGTCATCGCCTTCTCCCCGAGGGTGCTTGGGAACAGGGCACAGATAACATCCTCATCTGGGGTCCTGCCCATGCATGCTGTCAGGTGCTTCTGTACGTGGCGGACCGGGTCTGCGTCCCCGTCGTACTCGTCTATCTTCGGGATACCCAAGCCTGGAGGGGCCAGGGTATGAATCAGCCTGGGCACGAAGGGATGGGTTTCCTGGCTCCCCAGCTCCGACATCATGGGCTTCTGGTCTCCCATGCAGATACCCACAATTCTCACCACTTGGTCGGCAGTGAGGGGGCCATTCAGGGGAATGGTCCTCTGCTGTACTGGCCCTGGTCCATCGACCACAAAATTTTCCGCCGGTGCTGGATTGGGGGGAATGGGCTGTTCCCTTAATGGAGGAGGTGGAGGCAAGTTGTCATCCCCCTGTCTTCTTGGAACGTCTCGCCGCGGAGGGAGTGGTGGTAGGTCAGCCTGCCTCCTAGCAGCTTCTCTTCGGTCTAGGAGGGCCTCCATGGCCTCCATGAATAGGGGCATGGCCTCTGCCACTACCCTGGCCAGCTCCGGATTCGGGGGAGGTGCTTCGTTCCGGCGAGTGCTGTCACCCTCATCTCTCAGCTCCTGATTGGGGGTATCTTCGGGGGGATTGCTAGCGGCCGGCCCCTGCTTGCTTGAACGTTGTGGTCTGTTGCCAGCCATGATATGAAACAGAGGGAAAGCAAACTTACTTTTGGCTTTTTGTTGCGATTCCAACAGACGGCGCCAATGTTGGATCACGGCGGAACTCCGGTTATGGTGACGGATTCCTTAGCTCCTCGCAATCCTGCAGAAGGGGATAGAGGGCAGTGGCCCAGAATCCCTCTCCGATGCTTAACGTAAGTACGGCAGCCAACAGAGCAAGCAAGCAATATGTGTGTGTGTAAAAACGTAACCCTAATCTGGGATAACTTCCCTCCTTTTATAGAGGAAAGGTTATCCCAGTTACCTGGTTAGGCGGTTGGATCGTGATCCGTTATCCCACATATTTCGCCGTGTATCTGGCCATGTATCTCGTGCGGTTATTCGCATCCCCCAAATCTCGCCCATTATGCCACTACTGTAATCGTGGCGAGATCTTCGGGATTGTGCTCTTACTGGCAAGTCTCGATCCATATCGGAGACCTCCAAGCTGCATCGTTGAGGATTCGGAATCGGGGAGTGGACTCCACTTCTATATCGGGACCGACTATGTCCAGGTCCGATATCTTCTAGGCCCTCGTCTATCGGAGTCAAGCTGACTTGGGGCCATTCAACAATGTCGGGGCCTCCTTCCGTCGGAGCCCTTGGCCCTCCAACAGTCCAGCTCCTAGCCCAACGGGCCTAAACGCCGTTTGTCAATCGTTAAGGGGCCTAACGGCCTCCGCCGGGGCCCATCATGGCACTTTTGTAATTTGTGTCTAGTCCCTTAAGTGAAAGAGTGATACGGTGAGTTTTAGATGTCTAGGTTTTGAGAGGTATAAAAGTTGATTGGAGAGAGAAAAGGAATCGATGAGAAAGAAAGAAAAATAACACAGAGAAGAACTCCAAAGAGAGGAAGTGGGCGGCTGCGCGGCGGATGAAGCCATTCCACCAAATTAAAGAGTTTGAGTTGATGATTCTTCATGTTCTAGTTGTAATCCAACACCTTGATATGAATTAATGGTCGACAGAATATGTATATGCTACGGGGCGGGTCTGCGGGGCTCCGCAACCCCTGACCCGGACCCGCCCCGCTCCGTGGATAACTAGACCAGAACCCGTCCCACGAGGCACGGGTCGGCGGGTCAACGGGTCAAAACGGGGCGGGGCTCCGCGGGTCAACGGGTACCCGTGACCCGTTGCCACCCCTACCCGCGGGTGATCCTAGGTGGGCCCCCATCAGGAGGACAGCACCCGTAGCATGCTTGCTCCAACCTAGACTAATCCCCACTCGCACAGGGTCAGCCCGTAAGGGGTAAGGTGCTGGCCATGAATATTTTTTCATTCCTATGGTCACTAGCGGGATTTAAACCCCTGACCTCTAGTTAAGGGATGAGGCGCTGAACCACCACACCATATTACATGGTTCCAAGTTGCACATTGTTGATGGTTCGTTGGGCCAACTTTGTGGGGCTCTTATTAGAAAAGTAATAGGAGTTTTAAAGTAGATTGCATACTTGAAATGCATTTACATGTACAAACTTACATGTTAAGTCTTTTTATTGGAAGAAGAATGAGAGAATACGACGAATTTCTATTACGAATATCGATTGTCTTTTGTCAGATTCCTTTGGTTTTTTTTTGATAAACTCAGATTCCTTGGTTGTTCTAGGATAGATTAAGTTCACTTCAAAAGTAACTTTACCCTCCTTATTTGGGATATTGCCAGATATTATGCATGTTTATAGTATTTTCGTTAAAATTGTGTAAAGTTAACAAGTTGATTGTAAAGGTACTATATCGCGGTGTTAGTAGTAGCTAATAAAAAAGCGAGCTCGTTAGCTACTATTCTAATTTTTATTTGACTTACATATATATTATCAAAAAAAAGTTAGTGGATACACGAGCCTTAGTGGCAGCTTTCTAAGTTGATGGTTCGATGGGTCAATCATTTTTCTTTGGGATATTTCTGGATATATTAGAGAATAAATTGATGAATATGGTCCCGACGAGGCTAACAAAAATCCAAGTTTGTTAGCTACTATACTAATTTTGATTCGACTTATATCAAATTATTCTTTGAGAAATTTACGAATATATTAGAGAATAAATTGATGAATATGGTCCCGGCGGGGCTCGAACCCGCGACCTTCGGCTCATAAGACCAACGCTCTAACCAACTGAGCTACGGGACCCTATAAAGGTACTCCACCATGTTGCGTTGGTAGCAGCTAACAAAAAAATGCAAGTTCGTTAGATATAAAAAATTAATTAGTGAATACACAGGATAACATTCTTTTTTGGAATATTTACGTACATTAGAGAACAAATTGATAATTATATGGTTCCGGCGGGGCTCGAACCCGCGACCTTCGGCTCATAAGACCAACGCTCTAACCAACTGAGCTACGGAACCCTGCATATAAAATAGATTGCATACGATAAGTGCACTTTTGCTTAAGCAGTTCAATGACGGGCTTTCAAAGACTTTCTTGGTCAATTATCATCACATAGATCTAAAATATGAGGAATTTATATTTGATTGAAGTAGCATAATACCGTTATTTATTTATGATCTCTCCATAAAATAACAAACGGCACACTATAGGTCTTACACCAACCCGTATCGTAAAAATCGTGTACTACAATTCACAAGTCGTGTGGTTGTCTACAAACCACAACAATCAAGTTCTTGGCAAACTAGATTAATAACGTCCTACATGGACGTTGTTATGCTCTAGTTGTACACATATACGCTCTAGATATAGTATATAGATTTTATGATGTATCATAATAATGTGGGACTGGTAGTAGTATGTAATAAGAGTTTGAATTGATTAAAGCAAAAATACACTTTCCGTGTGCAATTTACTTTATATATAGGGTCTCGTAGCTCAGTTGGTTAGAGCATTGGTCTTATGAGCCGAAGGTCGCGGGTTCGAGCCCCGCCGAGACCATATGATCTTGAATCTTAACTCAAGAATAATTAGTTAAATGTGGCATTTTTATTAGGGTTGTGCCTTTAAAAATCTCTTATGGAACAAGAATAACCGAATAAGTTAATGAATTATTATTATTTCTATTTATTTTGAATCTTAGCTCAAGAACGGATAATAGATCGATGATCTATAGAGAGTATAGTATGTATTAGTTAATGGTGGAATTGTATTGGGGTTGTTCATTTAATAGTCTATTTCTTCTATGAAAAAGAATGACATAATAAGTTGAGGAATTTTTATTATTTCTATTGTTACCCAATGCTCGACATTCTCTTCTATGGAAAAAGAATGACATAAAAGTTGATGAATTTTTATTACTTCAATTGTTACCCAATACTCGCTCTATTCGACGTTCTTAATCTAAGATATAAAATCTTATCCTCCCAGCGGAGCTTGAACCAACAACTTTCGGCTCATAAGGCCAACGCTCTAACCAACTGAGTTACGTGACCCTACATATAAAGTAGATTGCATACAAGAAGTGCATTTTTACTTAAGCAATTCAAATGACGGGTTTTAAAGCCTTTCTCGAACAATTATCATCACTTCGATCTAAAATATGAATAATTTATATTTGATTTAAGTAGCATAATCTGACCGTTATATATTTATAATCTTCCCATAAAATAACAAACGTCGCACTATAAGTCTTACGCCAACCTGTAGAGTAAGAATTGTGTACTACAATTTAAAACTTGTGTGGTTGTCTGCAAACCACAGCAATCAGATCATTGGCAAATTAGTTCAACAACGTCTTGCATGTACACTGTTGTGCTCTAGCCAATACACGGTTATGTTCTAGATATAGTATATGAGTCTTATGATGTATTATAATAACGTGGGGGAAAGTAATTGTATGTAATAAGTTAATGATGAAATTGTATTAGGGTTATACCTGTAATAATATATTATATCAGAAGAGGAATGAGAGAATAAATTGATGAATTTATTGTTTATATGAATACAATACTCTATAGATCTTTGATTTATTTTCAGTTCTTGAGCTAATTCACCTTCTTCATTCATTAATCTATCTATAATCACTTCTATCGATTAATTGATTTCGTATCATTGGTATCATAGTTACCTTTTGTCACCATTTTTGTTTTCCATTACGGAGGTTCAGCTACCTCTCTATTCATGATGTTGTTTTACTTGCTCGGGATTGAAGTTGATGCTGCAAATTGCGGTAGGTTTCTGCAATTTTTTGTGTTTTGCCAAAAGGTGATTGTGGAAATGACTGAGAAAATTGCATTGATGATTAGTACTTTACTACTATTTATATACTTGATAACTCATTATTATAATAAATAATAATTCACATGATGCTTATATAAAATTATTAAGTCATTTTCGTTGTATTTTTTTAATGAAAATTATCTTATAAAATTATGTATAATATTTTAATTAATGGAATTTAGTAGTTGTGTGTATTGAGTTTAATATTTAGTCTTATAAACAAAACACATAATCTTTAAGAAGTTAGTTGTTGTCAAATATATATTCTTTTAAATCTTATCATATTAATATATGATATATTCTAATATTATAATAATAAATTCGCATTACTATGCATATTACAACTCATATCAAACACTGTAATCTAACATTACATTCCACATTACAGCACAACCAAACATTATAATCTAACATTACATTACGTAGCTCACATTATTTATATCTCACATTACAAGTAATCTCAATTACGTGGATCCAAACACCCCTTAGAGTATCCACAATGATTTTACATAAATCGTATTCTTTAAAGTTGCCACGTAGTCATTTATGTACACTTTAAGTAATACGTAAAGTGAAAATACACGTAAACAAATATGTGCTATGTAATCGTATTACTTAAACATATTCCTTAAATATATTTTATTATTAAATTTGTCAATACACCAATAAGATATTAGTATTAATTATAAAATGAATTAATTTATAATTAAAAATTATTTACGTAATACATAGTGCATTCCTTATATTTAAGGAATGCTTTATGTAAAACATAAATTTACGTGTGGATCTTATCTTTAAGAAATGCTATATAAAACCATTATAGAAAGTTTTTTTGCTTTACTAAAATAAACTTGTATGTCCCACATTTACATAATCTTTACGGAATAACACCGTGGATGCTATTAGTTATTAGGGAAGGTACTTGATGAAGAACAAATTAATACAATTGATGATTTTGACAGCGAAACGGGAACCGGCTTCCTCACCGGTCGATGGACGGTCCGGTCTGATAACACAGCTCTTCGTATTTTTTCTAGTCGTTTTTGAAGCAGAGCAAACAATATACGAGAGAATAGTGGAGGCGACGAGGCGTCAGCAAATTTCAATGGAGTCTTCGAACAGCGACTTATCGACCGCTGCCTCCTCTGCTTCCGCCTCTGCAACTTCATCTTCTTCTGTATTCAATCATGTTCCTCGAGCTCCAGAAATCCCGATTTATGCGGTGATTTTTTTCTCACCTTTTCTTCTTGTTTGCTGTACCGGTAATGTCGCCGCTAAGCTACTCCAGTTGGGTTAACTGTCGATGTTTTATCTCGAATATTAATTTGGCTCTCGTAGTTATTGTTATTGTTATGAGATGAGTCTGCTGGCATAACCTTTTCAAATAACCAAGTCAGTCATCTATTTAGACAATTATCTCAAGTTTGGTTATTAGATATGGTATCTTGCATTCAGCAATTACTGAATGAAGTAGGAAATGACTTTCCAGTACTGCCCAAAAGTTAAGTTAGGGATTCGAGTAATGAAATGATTTAGAACACTAATCGTTTATGGGATCTAATCGTTTACTGATGGTGCGGTATAAAAGAGGAAAGGATTGTGATTTGAATTGCATTTGTGGAGCAGTATTCATTCCATGTAGGGCAATAGTCGTTAATTACCACAAATATATTTTAAATCACTTCATCCTTGCCTGTTTTTGTACCTTATTATAAGTTGGTATCAACTGAGGTTCCTGTATCATGCAATCTTGTAAGCTTTTTTTTCCGGGCTGTTGGAATTGAGTTTTTTGTGTAATTTAATTTTATCAAGTTGCTTTTTGATGAATTTTTCATTTTGCTCGAGTAAATAGGTGATGCTAGCATGCAGCCAAGATCCCAGCCCTGTGAAGCTGAACTTGGGTATTGGTGTTTACAGGACTGAGGTGCGTATGCCCGATGAGTCTTGTTTCGGTTTTCATTTGGCATCAAAACATGTACAAGTTTGTAAAGTTTCACATTTCTCTTCCAAAGAATGGCGCAACCTTCTTTAGCTACATGGGTAATATCAATACTAATTTACATCTGGATGTTTGCTGCTCCTTATAATGGCTTAGGCGTTTCTCAGCTTATAAGCTAGTTTTTGCCGTAGGGTTAGGGCAGGCAATGTCAATTCTTAAACCACATGAACACATTAATTCATATAACATGCTAACATATAAGAACATCTCGCTGGAAACCAGTATATATATATATATAAGAACATCTCGCTAATTGTAGGATACATACGTGAATTTCTTGTTCATCGTGCTGATTTATTTTTTATTTTTAAAAAAGAGCAGTCAATAGCTCCACGGCGATTTTTTTATGTCTGTTGTTTCTTCCCGAACATAAGGTAATGCATGACGATCATTGTGCCTACCTCCATGATTTATTATAACCTCACTTTTAAATGATTTGCTGTCATGATATTTGAACATACTCTGGGTACTTTGTCAGGTCAAATTCGAATTTAGTTAAGAACAGTAGTTCCTCAGAGTAAAAATGCTGTCGCTCTTTGTGGAAATCATTTATGCTTCTTTTAACATATAATTAGGAAATTAAAATGGATAGACTAGTACATTAATTGATTTCAACCCTAACAGATGTGCAAGTTATTTTCCTCTTGAAAATATAACAGGAAGGGAAGCCTCTTCTTTTGAATGTGGTTAAGCGAGCTGAAGAAATGATGATTAATAATATGTAAGGCACGTTCTTAATTTCTGTCATGTAATATTACAGTAGTTTTAGTTTGGTCGATCGAGCATGTAACTAGAACCAAACTTCATTTAAATGTTGATTCAGAACAGCTAATAAGGAGTATTTACCCATCACTGGATTGTCGGAATTCAATGAATTGAGTGCTAAGCTCGTTTTTGGTGCTGACAGGTTTAGTCTTCTATCGATCCTAATCATCTCCATGCCCTCAAATCTTTATATAAACTCCGTTGATAATGTTATTCCTGTGAAAATTGTTTGGCTTGTCTCGATTTATCTATATAAATTCGTTCTATTATAGTAAACTGATTATTTTGGTTGGCTCTGCTTGACTGCAGCCCTGCTATAAAAGAGAAGCGAGTCACCACCGTGCAGTGTTTGTCTGGTAGTGGCTCATTGAGGATTGGAGCTGAATTCCTAGCTCGCCACTATCATCACATAAGTGTATGCATTCTGAAGAGATCTTCTGCAAGTTCATTTCTTTTTGGCATTCTGCTGTTGATAGTGTACTATTTTTTATTTTTTTTGGCAGCACATAGTGTATATTCCACAACCAACATACCCCAACCATCCAAATTTCTTCATTGCAACGGGATTTTCTCTCAGGACTTACCGTTACTATGATCCATTGACACAAGGACTTGACTTCCAAGGTCTGTAATCTGTTTCCATCTAAATCTAACATTTGAGCTGGAGTCGAAATTTCATAAAGCACTCAATACATAACACTATATTTTGGGAAAAGTGTGTTTGAGATTTCTGTTCGTAGTTTCTATATCAAGGAGTTTTGCCTTGTATTTCATAAAATGAGTCGGTAATAATCTCGTGTTATGTGGCTTGGCACTATGGCTGTAATTTACCTACTCACTATTTTGCTTCGCATATTATCTCTCTATAGAGTGCACATGAAGCTTCTAACATTCTGAAATGTTCTCCAATCTCCCCTTATTATTGCATAATACATAATTGCGCTTACAGAGATTTTTTTCTTACAGGTCTTATAGAGGATTTTGATTCTGCTCCGTCTGGAGCTATTGTACTTCTCCACGCATGTGCTCATAATCCAACTGGTGTCGACCCGACCATAGAGCAGTGGGAAGAGATGAGACAACTTATCAGATCAAAAGGGTTGTTCCCATTCTTTGATTCTGCTTATCAGGCAAGTCTTAAACACTTAACTAAAGCTTAGAAGGGAAACCTTAGTAAAATGGAGAATGTGAACCTCCAGGGTTTTGTTAGCGGAAACTTAGAAGAAGACGCACGGGCTGTCCGTACGTTTGTCGAAGATGGTGGTGCTTCCATTGTAGCTCAGTCGTTCTCAAAGAACATGGGGCTCTATGGTGAACGCGTTGGTGCTCTGAACATAGTAAGTGGAAGTCATATTAGACAAGTTAGACTAATAAATTTCTTCAAAAGGATCATCCTTGTTAATATTTCTTCTAAAGTCATATACTTGTCTTGTAAATATTGCACTCGCAACTACATTTTTTTAGACCTAAACATTGCACTTATTTTCGATTTAATCGTAAATTTGCCGCTGGATTTATTATTATTTACTCCTACTCTAATTCTTTCGCCCTGAGGTAGAATTCTGACTTCGTCCCCTCTTTTGTAGGTTTGTCAAAGTCCTGAAGTTGCAAGACGTGTTGAGAGCCAACTTAAGCTTATAATTCGACCAATGTATTCAAGCCCACCAATTCACGGTGCAACAATTGCTGCTACCATCTTGAAAACTAGGTGCTTCCTGGGTTATTTCTTTGTTAAATACTGCATTTGACCGAACCAAGCCCAACTAGAACAGCCATTTTTACAAGGAGGTTTCAAAAACTTCAAGATATGAAGTAAATTAGTGTTAAACGTAGCAAAATTTTCAATATCACTATAATCAATCTTCTAAATTAGCACTTTCAGTTATGTATAGGCAATTCTCTCTGTTGGTTCATGAAAAATATAGGATGGTGTGGAGTCATTTTCTGGGAACCACGCAAAAACATAATGATGTGAGTTTTGCTTTCAGATCGCCTCTCTCTGGTGGATATAACCAACCACATTCAATATTTAACTTGTTCGGGAAAGTAGCTTCAGCTACTTTTTAAAAATTGTTGGGTGCACTTCAACTCTTATTCAATGAGGGAGAGTTGTTTGGTTTATGGCTTTTTTTGGAAGTTGGCCTCTTCAGTGCTGAATAACAACTGCAGTTGTATTTTTCCAATTTGGGGAAGAACTGGTAAGTGTTTGATCTAACTGCATTTCAGGGACATGTATGATGAATGGACTAAGGAGCTAAGGACAATGACTAACCGTATACTACTTGTGCGCCAGCAACTCTATAATGCTCTGCTAGAAAGAGGTACATCCCTAGGACTAATTCATTCTTGGACCAAACCTCATTAGATCCCTAATGTGTGATAAGTTAATGAGTTGTTACATATTTGATTAATTATGTTGGTTTTGGTATATTATCTGTTGAGGTTGATTCACGGTGACTTAAAAACTGTCCCAAGTTTGCCTCATGTGTCAGTTTGGTGTATGAGGACGAAATCGAATGTCTCAAGTTTCATATTTGTTAAAATTTGGTGTCTTCGTCAAATTATGTAGTTAAGTTGGACATAATGTGGTCACGTGAGTGAATAATCTTAAAAATTCCTAAAATAGCCCCAAAATGCAGTGTGCTTGTCACGTGCATACCTCCTTCCAGAAGGTGGGTGGCCGGAACCGGAGGCTTTGCAAAAAAAAAAAATAATATAAAGAGACTTTCAACTCAGTCTGTGAAAGTTAACTAAAAAATCTAACGAAAACTAAATTGCAACAATAGTGGAACTTGCGACACTAAATATCAATAGTTTAATCCGAGAAACCAAACTGAAATATGAGTCAGAGCCGAGACTGTTTTTAGGTTCTTATCCTTAGGTAAAATAATTGAAATGCAGGGACGCCTGGAGATTGGAGTCACGTGATAAAGCATGTAGGTTTGTTTACGTACTCGGGACTAAGTGAAGAACAAGTTGATTTCCTGACAAGAGAATACCATATCTATATGTCCTCAGATGGGTAAATCATATCATATCTATTGCATGCATGCATGCTCTTACTTGCCAGCTTTTTCTTCTGGATTCACTAACAAATTGTTGTTTTCAGGAGGATCAACATGTCAGGTTTGAGCTCGAAAGTGGTCCCTTATCTTGCAGATGCCATACATGATGCCGTCACACGTCGTTGAAGAATTATTAGATTTTAAATCTATGATGTTTCTTGGAGAATAAGTTATTGCTTGCTTGTGGGCCAACTCAGAGTCTTATCTCTTAATTAAGCTAGCTTGCTAGGTATACCGTATATGTATGTAATATGTATGTATGTTACTTGTCAAACTAGTATGTTAAAATCATTTCATAATCAAGGCGATGCTGTTTGCACCTGTCTAATTAATCTAAGAATAAAAACTAGTATGTATAAAAACTCGTTGATTTAAGAATAATGTCGAGAATTTGATTGATAGAGTGTGTAAGAACTCATTGATTCAGAAAAATGCCAAGAAATTGACGCGGGATTAAGGAAAACCTTAATTTTTTATTAATAAATTCAAAACATAATAATTGAATGTCAATGACTGTTAAACGTAGCTTAAATACTGAAAATAAAAACATAACTTTTTTTATCAAAATTCGAAAGTTGCAAACAGACTCTAACAAAATCAATAAATTGCAAAAACAACTTAAAGAAATATAAATTGCAATTTTGACCCTTTAAATAAAAAAAATTTAACCTAAAAGCATTGAACCTCTTAGGTCTTGTTCAGATCGTCGTTTACGCACGCGAAAATTCGAGACTTAAAACTCCCCACATCATAATATCATATACCCACGCTTCCTGGTTTGAGTTTATTATTACAAGGCGTTGAAGCTTGTTTGTCGCCACCAAAACCTGTCATATATATATATCTGCAGAATATTGACGAAAAGTATATCGGATAATATTTTGATATTTAGTGGTGCACTAAACTTTGATAGAGAAATCGGTAGTCAATTCGCTTTGGATCAATCAAGCTTTATTAGCAAGAGATGCAGCATTGATCTATTTTTATCACTAGGGGTGAGCAATGGTCTAGCAAGACCATAACCGAGCCCAAAACCGCCCAAGACCAAGACCATTAGCCCAAGACCGTTTAGGACCAAGACTAATGGTCTTCTTTTATTGGTCTTAATTGATCTGGTCTTAATTTCGGTCCAGACCATTAAGACCATTTGAGACCATTAAGACCATTGTATTATTAAAAAAAACTGGAAATAATAATTTATAATAAAAGTTAAAACATCCGCTGAGCGTCGAGAGCAAACTTGAGAAACAATAGATTAGCTGAATAATTATGAATTTTTTACCAAAATAGATTTGCATGGACAACCAAATACAAATATAGGCTAGAAAAAAAACTAATTACAAATAGGGCTGGCCGGGTTGGGGGAGCCCGGCCAACTGATTTTTTTTTTTTTTTTCGGAAAAAAAAAAAACTGGAACTCATTTGGCCGGGTTCCCCCTACCCTGCAAAATATGTTTTTTTTTTCGTTTTTTTTCCTGTTTTTTTTTTTTTGCTTTTTTAATAGAAGTTATAAAAATTAATGGTTTTGTAATTTTTTTTAAAAAACCTATTAGAGAATTTGGTTGTGGGTTGTTGACATCGCAATTAATTAATTTTGAGAAAAAAAAAAGAAACACTACTTGGCCGGTTCAACTGAATTTTTTTTTATTTTTTTAAAAAAAAAAAAAAATTGGAACTCATTTAGCCGGGTTCCCCCAACCCTGCAAAATATGTTTTTTTTTTCGTTTTTTTTTTTCCTGTTTTTTTGTTTTTTCAATAGAAGTTGTAAAAATTAATGGTTTTGTAATTTTTTTTTTTTTCTAAAAAACCTATTAGAGAATTTGGTTGTGGGTTGTTGACATCGCAATTAATTAATTTTGAGGAAAAAAAAAAAGAAACACTACTTGGCCGGGTTGTGGGAACCCGGCCAAATGAGTTCGAAAAAATATAAAATTAGTAGTTTTGTAATTTTTTTACGAAAACTGGTAAATGGAAAATGTCTGTCAATTTGCCCTCTAGGGTTCACCATTTCCAATAGGTTTTTTAGAAAAAAATTTACAAAACCATTAATTTTTACAATTTCTATTAAAAAAAATAGAAAAAAATACATATTTTGCCGGGTTGGGGCGACCCGGCCAAGTGAGATCCAATTTTTGTTTTCTTCCGAAAAAAAAAAAAAAAATCAGTTGGCCGGGTTGGGGGAACCCGGCCAAGTGAAGTCCAATTTTGGAACTCACTTGGTCGGGTTCCCCCAACCCGGCCAACCCTATATTTGTAATTGTTTTTTTTTTCTAGCCTATATTGGTATTTGGTTGTCCATGTAACCCTATTTTTGTCAAAAACTCAATAATTAGTTTATGAAGTTGCTTGCTACAGAGAGATGAAAAGCTTATGTTTGTAAAGTGCAAAGTCAAAATACTACATTTTCGTGTTTGATTTATTTTCTGTCTAATATCAGGGAAATTGTAACTTTGTTACACCAAGTTACGTAATTTGATAAGTGTATTATTTGTTATTTATGGATCGTATAACCATAAAACTTATTTGAACACTTTATCAGGTATTGATTACACCAATCTCAACTATTATATATAATTATAATAAACATATTTTCAATTTAAAATTATTACAAAATAATATTCGACAAATTTTAAAAAATTAAATTAAATTAAAAACATAAAAAAATAAAAATGGTCTTAAATAGTCCTAATGGTCTGGACCAAAACCATAACCAAAAAGACCAAGACATTTGTAAATGGTCCAAATGGTCCTGGTTTGGTCCTAGACCATTTGGAGGAGGACCATTTACAAATGGTCTTGCATGGTCTTGGTCTGGTCCTGACCAGGATCAGACCACGCTCACCCCTATTTATCACGTTACCTAAAAAATTCAAATCAAGAGACATCAATACATGTAAGGAGAAATGGAGTATTTACAAGTCAGAAAGTGATAATATTGTTGGTACACCTAAAATTAATTTAAATATCTATGACATGGCAGCAATACATAGACAACTCTAATGGCTTAAAATTGCTCTAAAATATCTTATAATATTGTTGAAGTTTTTTTTTTTTTCCAGATTAAAACGGTTTCGATCTGTTATAAAAAAAAATCATTTAGTAGTTAAGTGAAACTGTAAAGCTTAAAACATTTAGTAGATGACCATCATTTTTAAATAGAAATCAAATTAACATGAATGAAGATGATCATATAAGTTGATAAATAAATAAATGTTACGCTACGATTTAAATTAACTAGCATAAACAATTAATATTATATTTCAAATTTATATAAATTAATGTTGTTTATGTATTAAATATTATGTTAAATAAATTTTCATAATTTATTTTTGAATATTCATCGAATGAGCCCATGATGTGCTCAATATTTTCATATTGGAATTTGTTTTTTAACATTTAAGGATCATTGTTTTTAAATAGAGTTTAAATTAATATGGATAAATATGCTTATATACGATGATAAATAAATGTTACATTATATTTTAATTAAATAATATATAATAAATAGTTTATGTCAAACTTTTTATATCAACTAGAGAATATACACGTGCGACTTGTGAACCATTTAATTATATGTTTTATGTAAATTATTATGTATTTGAAATGAATTGTAAAAAAAGTTCGGTTTCATCCCCATAAGCCTAATAACCCTAGATTTAAACGGTTTCATATTTTAGTTTTTTTTTTTTTTTGTAGAGATAACCTTCCATATTTCACGCTTTATTTTCAGAACGTATCGTTTGTTCAATATTTATGTCCACCACTTAGTAATTTATACATACAACCGTTTTTTTTCATCAAGTGTTCGTGATTTTCTCCATACGTTGTTCTTTTATAATATTGTCGTTCTGTCGCATTCATAAAGGAAATAACAAAGACTATCTTCAAACTTCTCATCAAGTTTCTCAAATCGACAAGCATAAAAAGAATAAGGCTTCCTCTTTTCTTTGGATAAGTGTTGTTGTAGATGTAAGTCTCTACATCTTCTCATAGTGCAATTCAAACTTCATTTCAAGGTTGGATTTGATTAAACAACTCACTGCTTACGGTAATTGTTTGACTACTCAAAATCTTATCACTCCACGGGTCTATTTAATATATTATCATTCACACTTAAAATTAGAACGAAAAAAACTAAAGTTCTTTACTGCCAGAAAGTGAATTGACTAATCTAGAGCACTAGCCGTTGACGGAATTGACGAATTGAATAACCTGAAGCAGTGGCTGTGGGTTTTGAATGAGTGACCGCAGTGAGTTGGAGTTGTCTATGAGTTGTTGGAGCGAGACGAAAGTAAGAACCGATGTGAAGATAGTGGATGAGTTGACTTACGTGGTAGGTATTGTGGTGGTTTACAATGAGGTGATGAGAAATGGAGCTTTGAGGCTGTGGGCAAAGAAAGAGATGAGTATAGTTACACGGGGGCTTGTTAGATGTGTTTGTCTTTTAGAGATTTTTTCTCTTAGGATAATTTGGGTACAAAAAAATGATAAAAGGGTAATTTTTTAATAAAAATGTAAAAATTGGAACCAGCTGGGGATGACTTTGCTTTTTATATAGAGGAAAGATTTTTTCTCTTATGGTAATTTGGGTACAAAAACAAAAAAATGATAAAATTGTAATTTTGAAATAAAAATGTAAAAGTTGGAAACAGCTGGGATGACTTTGCTTTTTATATAGAGGAAAGATTAATGTTGTTTATATGCTATAAAATTCAGTTACATATAACATTATGTGCTAAATAAATCAATTACATATGAAATTACTAGTATATATTATCTAACTAAAAATATTGGTCGACCAATTATTATTAATTTTAACTATTCATTTATAAGCAAAACATAGATTTTTTTAATTAATTAATTGGTAACATGGAAAATATGTTTATTCATTTTATTTGACTAGGATTTAAAAACGGTCTACCTATTTTATTTTCAAATATTTGGTTCGTATTGGTTAATGTCACTTGACAATTGGCGGAGTTATTAACCAATTATTAACCTTTTGTTTTAATGAAAACCCAATTATTAACATATAACTTTTCGGATTATATGGCTACTCAATTTGCACGTCCGTTCGCCTTTCTTAAAATTGCACACCAGCTCATTTTGGGTATTTGAGCTCTAAGCTTTCAGATATTGATATTTCAGTTTTTTTTTTTTTTGGCTAGTCCTAGAAGGGCATTTTATTTTACACATCCGTAGCATGTTTGTTTCACTCCTAAACTAATTCACATTTGCTTCTGATTAATTGTAAAGTCACAAGCAGAGTTTGAACATGTGACCTCTGAATAAATGATTTGAAGTGTTGAACTGTTACACCATATATAGAAAATAAATTGTATTTTATTTATCTTCAATTTATTAATATATAATATATTGACATTTAAATTCATTTCAATTTATATAAAATGAATAAATTTTATATTACACATAAAGACTTTAGAGGTTACTGAGTATGAGTAAGAGAGGTTGACCTTTTCCTAGCTAGGTCGGGTGGGATTAATTAATCCTAAGCAATTGGGTTAATGACATGTCTGCCAATATTAGCAACGTGTATTGCACGAAAGACGAAACAATCGCACATGTACCACTTCAATCACTTTAATTAATGTCCCAATTAATCATGTTTTAACGTTAAATCTGACCAACTTTAATTACATTGTACTGTTAATTTTAAAATTGTAATCGCCATAATTAATCTTACTTTACAACTCACTAAACGCAAGTCTACAAGTAATATATAAATTCATAAGGTCCACGTATATAAGGTTTTTCCGTTATCGTAAACATTATGTGTATACATTCATAATTAACAAGAAAACATTAATAGAAACACTAATATAGTATTAAGCTCAGAGTGTCAAAATCATCATCATCATTAACTTGACAATTTTGACTCGTTATTTGCATGCATCTTATAATGTCATTAGTTATAAACATTCACTTAAAATTAGGGTGAGTTCAAAACGAGACGGGCGGAATTTTTCATGAGCCCGATTCCAAAAATTTCGAAACAAATGTTTTGAGCCTGAATTCAAGGGAAATGTCCCACCCGAGTAGGGACACCGGGACTCGGACTAACCCGAATTTGAAGAAAAATCTAAAAATTATATATATATATATATATATATATATATATATATATATATATATATATATATATATACTCGAGCGTGCTCGGGACTTTCAGGTTTTTTTTAAAAGCCTGAGCCCGAGCCTGACTTGAGAAGAAAAGTCCAGCCCGACCGGGTTCGGGTCGGACTATTCGAGATTTCAGGCTATTAGGGCTTTCTGATCACCCCTACTTAAAATACACAATTATCAGCTTGGCCATAATGCTGATAGACACTCTTAATTTCTGAACTTTCTACTTAACGACAATCAACTTTCATTTCATAAATTTGCACCTTTTAAATACATGTCGGTTAGAATAAGAAGTTATTGTGGCATAATTTCTCAGCAACTTGTTAGCGGGTCGTCAACCTCACGCCTTGAAATAAATCCAACAATCCTTAATCCATGATTAAACTTGCCAAAACTTTACTTTCCATTGTATATCGTTTAATGACATATAATTATCAATTTTCTATAATATTGCTCTTTCACATAAAACAAACAAATAAGCTAACTTTCAACTGTCAAAATATAAAATAAATCTGAATTTACACGAATATAAATACATTAATATGTTCTTATATGTGCATTATAACTTTATTTGCAACATTCATGAATTTTACTCCCTTTTTAAGATCATTTCGATGTGAGCTTTCTGAGACAATTCAGCTGTAATTGTAACTAGATTTAGGATTTTACTTTAATTATTGTCACATAAATTGTCTCTCACATTAACTTTCATCTTAACTTCAGAGAGAATCTTTATATATAATAATCAGTTATATAGGTAAATGCGAGCAAGACATAATTAATTATACATGTAAAATATATAAATACTTCCATGAATCTTACCGTTCATATACAACGGTAAAATGATTTAAACCATTCATGGGGATATTTATTTTATCCAATAAATGATTTCTAGAACGACTATATTTATTAAGTGAGAAATATATATAATTTATTACATAATATATTGTAGAACAAAATTGAAAAAGTATATACTACCATTTAAATTTTACAAATAAACCAGCTATAGTACGTACAATGAATTTATTTTCTTCAATGATTAGCTCTACAAAGCCATGATTCGAGTAAAAATCAGCAATTGCAACATATGAAGAACATATGCCTTCACTATTACCAGACAGGGCCGACACTCAACTGGCCGGTGGAGATAATGATACGTTATGTTAGTACATATACATATAATCAAACCATATATACTTGAGATTTTTGCCGTTCCATGGTATTTATTGTCTCATTAGAGCAACTCGCAATTGCTAACGTCATTTTGACTCATCAATTATGTGCTATCAAGAAGAGAAAAAACATAATTTAGGTAAAGCATTCACAATAAGCAAAGTCATTTTGAACATGGATATTGATACACAATCCGAGATTTTGTCATGACAAGTTCCGAACTGTGTCTATAATTAATTTGCCCAAAAAGTTGCAATAATTTACAAGACATGCCACTGTGAAACATGTCGGATCTTCTCGGAATTTGTTTTCGGAATTTATATCATTTTCCTTTGAACATAAGATTTAATCTCTTGAAAACAACTTATTATGACATCATTAGTAGGGGTAGCCATTCGTTCGTGCGTGCTTATAATCGAGTTGTGTAAAACTTACTGAACACGAACATGGTCATCCTATCGTGCCACGTTTTACAAAACAAATACGATACATAATTTTTTGTGCATGTCCGTGGTGTGCTATCGTGTTGTGTTATTC
Organism: Clarkia xantiana subsp. parviflora; assembly: GCA_036873135.1. Lineage (NCBI taxonomy): Eukaryota > Viridiplantae > Streptophyta > Magnoliopsida > Myrtales > Onagraceae > Clarkia > Clarkia xantiana. Next base: position 11,876,464 of record JAPTYO010000004.1, read on the forward strand.
GGTTGTACATCTCTATACGAGACATTTAAGTAAAAATTAAAATAATGAACTTCATATAGCAAAAAAAAACTATGAATTAATACATCAATACTCATAAATTCGTAGCATAGCGTTGACAAATACTAAAAACTAATCGAATAATTGGAGTTTTAAAGCTATTAAGTAATATTCGTTCAAAAAAGTACTCAATATTTAGACTTAGTAGCACAACTTTATTGTGTGTGTCGTGTTGTAACTTTATGGTGTGCGTCGTGTTGTGATACATAAACCCATGATCACATAATGCAAATTATATCGTAATGAGTAAGGACGTTGTAGACACTCATATTTTGAATCGAACTTCCCAATACTAAAGATATCAAAATAGTACTGACTGTAACCGTATCCAAAACTTACTATTAGTATTACCTTAATCGATCACTAAAAGTGCATCAATTGAATTTGATGAATGCAACCCTAAATATCAACATTGAAATCTAAAATTAAGTTGCTAAACACATATAATTTGTATAAACGGCTACCAAATCCAAAAATGACATTTAGCATCGGCTGATGTGATTTCATATATTGTCAATAGCATCGCCGTATATTTGTCAGTAAGTCTGTTGGGTCAACAAATTTAATGACCGCTTTTCTGACCGATTTGGTCGGTCGGAAAATTTACTGACGATTTCCGATCGATTTGGTCGGTCAGAAATTTTCCCGAAATTCTGAGTTAGAAATTTTTTTCCGCCACGCTCTTACTATGATTTTAACGAAAGGTGATATGGGACGGAAAACTGACGTAGTAGGCCATCTCCCACCACTTCCCAACCAATTTCGATGGTAAGCAGCCGTCTCTTTTCTTTTTAGCAAAACTGGGCTATTCGGAACCGGTCTAACCTGAACCAATTCCAAACCGTCCGATCCAGACCAGTTTAAACACTCATTGATTACATAATAAATCGGATTAAATAAAGCTGTTCATTGATTACATAATAAGTCGGATTAAATAAAGTTATAATTAACTGAAAGTAACTGCCTCGTGACTCCCTTAATTATTCAACGCGCCCTCACCAGCAGGTAATTAATTAAAAAACACTCATGTGATGAAAAATGGACTTTGGTATACCCACCTTTGAAAACAAAAGCATTATTAATATTAATTAAAGCTTAATCTTTTATGTAAGAGATTATTAATTGTAGTTTCTAATCTTCATTACTTTATAGTGTATGATTGTTTAAATACTATATGCCCAGTGAAAAGGTATTGATCGAGTTTATCTTTCTGCTAACTTTATAGAATCTTGCTCTCTAGGTTTTCTACCAAGTACCAACTCTGTTTTAATATTTTTTTTTTCTAATGGGAAATATGCAATATAATATATAACTGCAAAATTCATAATATACAATGGGTTGAGAGGTTAATAAAAATTCCATTTCAAGTTTTTCGTTAATTTTATTTTATTAGCAGGCTTTTTTTTGGCCAACATTTTATTAGCAGCCTATAAAATAGAAATTAATGTGGAAAATAAAATTAAACAAATGTAGTTTTGCGATTTGTCATGTTCCGATCAATGTTGATGCATATATATATAGTTGATAATCTGTTCAAATCAAATGCTGATTTGATTTGACGTTCGATATAACTCCTCATTCATAGTGAGGGAGTCGGGGGCAGTTGTTAGCTAAATTTTTTTTTTATTTGTAATTAAATTTTTTTTTTATTTGTAAATTCTATCTAAACTTGTATTTTGCAGCAATTTGCTATTCTGTTACTTTTTCTATCAGTCATAAACAACAACAAAATACAAAAACATCTAAAACTAGCTTAAATTGGATAAAATCACCTCATATTTCATATAAAATGAACATAATTTTCAATTTTCAAATATTTGAAATTGATTCATGTTATATAAAAAAAATTGACTTTGACAAAAAAAAAATCTAAAAATCTAATTTTTGTTTAACAATGATTACATAACTGAAAGTAACCTGCGTTTTCCCCAAAAAAAACAAAACAAGACAATAAAAACTTTGTCAACCAAGATGTATTAAGTTACTACATCACGCGATTTGATCTCTTTGGCAACATTTTGTCTGTTATTATGTGCAAATCATATTTCTGATTTTTAGCCCTGGAAAATTAACCCAACCGTTAGTCACCTAACAGTAACACAGTTGAGTTTAATTCAAATCCAACACCAGTTTTTGAAAATCAAACCGGTGAGGTAGCCGGCCGGTTCCCAGTCTGACTAGATTCAAGCCCATTTGGACCGGGAGTAGGATTTATTGATTTTAGCATTTTTAGGTTTTTAAGTTGACCAAGTAACTTTGCGAACTGATCTGGCATCGGTTTTTTTAGAAAACGATTGGTCCGACTTCCGGTTTACTTATTGAACCGGTTTAATATATTGTACCAAATGATGCAGCTAGCTATCATTGATGACCGTCCTTGTCTGGCTTATACAAGAATGGAATATGCTAGCTGGATTTGTTTCTTGCAACAAGTTTTTAGTTCATGAAAAGTTAATTACGTCTATCTTATCATTAATTTTAGAAAGAAAAAAAAAATTTAAAACTTACTAACCTATCTTAAACTTTTACAATAAATAAAGATAAAATCACTTCAAATTTTATATCTACTCAAATACAATATTCACACTAACATAATTACTAATTTACTATTATTAAAACATGATATAAATTCTGAAAAAAAAAAAATTTAAAATTACACAACTTAATTTGACATAAGTAATTAGTCAATTTAACAACAACTTAATTATAATTTATGTTAAATTTTGACTCTGTATAATGAAGTTATTTACGAAAAACTTAGTATTTTATTTTAGTATTTTGGTGTATCTTAATATTTATGTATATTACTTTAAAGTTTAATGTGAATTTTTGGTAAATGCGATATGAGGCAAAGAAGTACAAGAGACAAAAAGGGTTTCAGTTGTGGTACGGGAATAAAATGGAAGCGATCCATGCAAGAGGGAATGTTGTTCATTATTTTATATATATTGCTGTGTTGTATTTATTTTATGATTATAATTTATTATATATAATTTTTTAAGGTTTAGAATTCTATCTTATTTTTGTGAAACTTTTTCCATGAGTTTTATGTAACGGAATATTGTAAATAATAATGAATTTAAATGTTTATATAAGTTGCCACGTTAGATATTTTATCATCATATGTCTAGTAAGTAGTATATAATAGAAACGTAATTAGAATAACGAAATAAGGTATCCTAATTCCTAATTAGCTTTGACAATCTAAAAATAATAACAATATAGACCAAAAATTAAAGTTTAAACAAACATAATGATAATATACCTCAGAACACGTTTTAAAAAGTTATATTTCTTTTCTATAGTTTGTATCCAATCAGGAAAGCAATATATATAAAATACTTACTTTATATCTAGAATAATTATTAATTTATCAGAAGAGCAGTATACTTGCTTCAACAATCTTACTTAAAATAATCACCACTCACACCGGCCCATCAAGAGAGCTACCGGCACTTGTACTATACTTACTTAATTCCTAAAATAATCACCATTTGCACCAGATCAACTTATAAAGAGTAAAATATTAAAAATGAAAATATTTCCATTATTTGAATTAGAAAGTGTAAATTTAAAACTTCTAATTATTATATAAATTATATGCATATAGTATATTTCTTGCATTGTCCGCCTACTTTCTTTCCCATCCCATCCCCATCTCCATCCCCATCCTTTCTTATAGCTTCTCTCAGTTCTTCTCTGTATATAATTATTATATATAGAGAGCCCGTTTTGGTTGTTTCATTGGTTCTTGTTTGCATCAATATATATCACTAAACCTCTTTATCTCTTTAGATAGATATATAGATAGAGAGAGAATTAATGGGAATTTTTTCAGAGAAGGGAGTGGTATACAAGGCGGTGAAGGAAGTGGATGTTGGCCCCAACAGTGATGAATTCTACCTCCAAGCCAATGTCAAAGGTACTTTCTTCTCTTTTTCCAAACGTCGATGTCTCTATCTATCTTTTTTTTTTTTTTTTCGTTATATATATATATATATATATATGGTGAGATCAAGATAATTTCTTGTCTTTATGTTGAGATGCATCATCGTCGAGGTTACGGAGCCGGCGCCGGCGGTTCAACCAAATCCTTTCTCCTAAGTTCATATAGTCACTGACAATAATGCTTCTCCTATACAAAGTTAAGGACCCAACAAGCAATATTTCCCTAAAAAAAAATATAGGGGAATTCTACATTTTTTTTGGCCAACGAGGGGAATTCTACATGGATATCACAAATACCACAATTTAGGATTTTGTAAATTTTGTACATTTTAAAAAGTAATTTGTGGTATATACACAAAATTTATTATTAGTTTATTATTGAGCAAATAATAAAAAGACAATACCTATATATTCTTCCAATAAAAAAGCACTTGGTGATCTCACAAGAATTTTAAGCTCTTATATACATATAATATAATAATAATTAAATATACAACAAATAATACATGGATGAATTTGAAATATCATTTCAACCAAATTTTATAATATATATATGAAACCTAAAATAAAAATTAGAGTGATCAAAATTTTGTTTTCTTCTAGAAAATGAAATGTTTTGAGTAAAATAATAACAACTGCATAAATAGTAAGAAATATCATTCGATTTATTAAATATTTTCCACTAAATTTGCTATTTTTTTACAATAATAACCCTTATTCGTAATAATTTATTATTAATTATTAAATATAATAATTGGAGAAATTTTGCAACCACCGCCATGAACCTTATTCGAATTTGATGATGATTTGGACAAGTGATGACTAAGCTTCGATTGTGTGGCAATAAATAAAATATGCATACTTTTAGGTTTAGCGTTTGTACTTGGTTTTTCCTTTTTCCATTTTGCAACACCTGCAATAAATAAATGTTTGTTGTTGCTGATGAGTAGAATAAAAATTAACTGTAATTTATTACAGCACCAAGATTGGCTGGAATTATTGTGAAGATATTTGTATGGTTTTTGGAGTCGAGAATATTTGGCCCACTCCTCCTTTACGCACTCAAGAGAAATAATCTCATACACAAGGTACGTACCCTAACTAATTTATCATCATAACAGCTGTAGGGCTCGAATATACACTCTGTTTTTTAGGAAAATTCTTAGTTGATCTAGTTTAGTGGTTACACCAACTTAATTATAATTTGACAATTATCTTGTTTATCGTGATGACTCAGCTCAATATATATTTTTTGGATTAATAACCTAATTACAATTTTAAATTTGCATCATGTTAATTTTAGGTGTTTTATGTTTAATTTTTTACTAGTAGAAGTACTATGTTTTGTATTTCGTTGTTTTTTTTACTTTCCATCCGTCCGTTTTCTCTGTTAAATTTGACGAATTTAGTTCATAAATCCTTAAAATTCAACAATAAGAGCATTTAAAAAAGAGAAAATAACAAAAGGGTATTTTTGTTTCCATTTAACTTATGTCAATTAGTGTGTATATACACTGATATTTGTAAAATTTATGCAAATTTGAGATTCAATTTAACGTAATTGTCATAAATATACATGAATTGAAGAAACTCATACTCAAATTCGTCAAATTTAAAAGAAAAAACAGAAGAAAACAAAAAAATAACGAAAACAAATTATTGGACACCTAAAAATAACATTACTCAAACCTTGGATACCTAAAAGTAACAGTTTATTTGGGATATCTAAAAGCAATATTGTGTAAACTTTGGACTGTAATTAGATTCTTAATATTTTTTAAATAAAAAAACTAAACTACTGTCGAGTATTGATTGAATTGGTGTAAACAGCAAGTTCGGTTTACAATTAGCAAGTTAGTATATATATATATATAGCAAATGCTGATATTAATTGGTGGTACTACTGAAATTGAACAGCTTGTTAGAGATGCAGAATTTGAGGAACCCCCAGTTTTTGTGCCTCATCATCACCATGTATTTCCAGGTATGAATTGTATATATATGACGAGTTGCTTAATTAAATTAAAGATGATAAATTAATTGAAAGTAAGAATTTGGGTTTATAATAGATGGAAATGAAGGACAAGTTGTGGAAGTCAGGGCGGAGTTAGGGGCACAGGAGCGTGTGCAATTTGCAGTAGTAGCAGCCGAGACCGAGAAGGCGTTGAAGACGACGTCGTTTTGTTTCCATCGATGGACTCTAATGGAGTACTCTAAGGCATATACCTCTGGAACCCTAACTCCCACAACTGTAAGTCCTAATTAAATCACACTTCTCCAAATGGAGTCAAAACCTATTAAGAACAGTCCTATAGAGTAAGTTTCGGTGGATTAATTTATCATTAGGGGTTTATGTGTTTCAACCTTCTAGCGAGCTAATCAGAATCAACTTGGTTCAAATTTCGAATTTGACTCGAATAATTTCGAGTCGAGCATTGGTTTTTGGTTTGTTTAGTTTAGTTCGAGTTTGATTATACTTGACTCGAACCCTAAATGAACTTTATTATTATTATTATTTATTTATTGAGAAAGGATACGGATTCCGACACGGGATTCCGTTCGGATTTAGAATTTTGAGGGAATGGCACACCATGTAATTTCTTGCAACTTTAAGGTAATTTAATTTCCTCACAATTCGAAATCCGGCGGAATCCCGTGTCGAACTCCGTATAATTTTTATGGAGTTAAGTTCATTGTTTTTTTAGTCATTAAAAATACAAACTTATTATGATGTTTAAAATGCTTACGAGTCGAATCGAGCTTAAACGCGGGTTGACTTTAAATTTTATAAGTTTGAGCTCAACTCAATTTGAGTTTCAAAAGTTTGAACTCGACCGAATTCATTCAAGTTTTCGGTTGACCACTCACTGATGCTCGTTTGTTTGTTGATGGAAATGTAATTAAATGTGGTGGTAGGTTGCAGAGAGATTTATAGCAGCAGTGAGTGAATCATCTTCGCGGCAAATGTCATTCTTTATCAATTGCAATGCAGAGGATGTTCTTCGACAAGCTGCCCAATCAACCCTTCGATATCAAAGAGGTAGATAGATATGATTTCTATTCTAAAGTAAGTAGATATATTATTTGTTTTAATGTAACGTCGCCATTATTAATAAATAACAATGGGTGGTCCTTTCACAGGAGAAGCAATTTCAGTACTGGACGGAGTCCTGATTGCGATCAAGGATGAAATAGATTGTTTACCCTATCCAACCACAGGTTGCTTAACATAACCCATTCAATATGGATGATGGTTCGATTCTTGATAAAATGCTCGAGAGACCGGAAGCAAAACCAAGGGCTCCCGGTTTCTCGAACATTTTATTTTATTTTTAACAACTTTTATTATATTTTTTTTCGCAATAAATAATGTTATGTTACATAATTTAAGTTATTTTTTTTCTAATAAGGTTCTACTTTTATATCATTATCGGAGTCGGGTCGATCATGTTATTATATTATCCTTGGAGTCAGTATGATCATATTAATGTAATATTCTAACAAAGACAATGTGCATGCGCGTAGCGCGGACTGTATCTAATTATAATAATGTGTTTGGGATTGTGAAGGGGGAACAAAGTGGCTGCCCAAGTTTCGACCATGCACAGAAGATGCGTGTTGTGTGGCACGACTAAGGTTGTGTGGCGCCATCCTCGTCGGTAAAACTAATATGCATGAACTTGGGGCTGGAACTAGCGGCATTAACCCTCACTACGGGTTAGTGGGTAATCAATCACTACTAAATGGATACATATCATCTGTCCCACACTTTCGACTCTAGATAATGTCTCACAGTTGTGATTTTGGCACGTGTACTTAGTATCATAAGTTAGATTTTTTTTCTAACAATCTATTGAAATTTGTGAACCTTAGAATCAAAATATTAAATTTAAGGCCACCCTGTCAAGATCACAACAGTAAAACGACATCAAAGGTAGGGAGAGTAGTATAGGTGATATGCATCCCTAGTAAACACCATTCATCCTTGTATTGGAGGTACGTGAAATAATTTCGTCGACAAGAGTTAAAACTATATTTATCGACAAAAATTAGATAAAGTCGGCAGAAATAGTTTTTGCTGACATAATTATATTCTGTCGTACAAATTAGTTTTGGCCGACGGGAACTTTTTGACATTAGTTTAGGGTTTTAAGGTTTTGGTCGACAAGAATTGATTTTACTAACAAAATTTAGACTTTTATTGACAAAAATATTCGTCAGTAATTCATGGATTTTCAGTAGTGATAGAATTAGACTAGACAAGTGGTTTTTGTTTTTCTACAGGACCGCTAGGAATCCATACAATACCAGAAGAATCTCCGGTGGCTCTTCAAGTGGATCTGCTGCTGTTGTTGCAGCAGGCCTATGCCCTGTTGCACTCGGTGTTGATGGCGGAGGTAAGTGCTCATTTTTTTCAAAATTTACTTGCACCTATTTTATTTGGACCTAGCCTAAAACTACCAAAACAACTTACTATTATTCCTTCATCATAAATAAATAGGTTCTGTAAGAATGCCTGCTGCTCTCTGTGGGGTGGTCGGTTTCAAGCCGACCTTTGCGCGCATACCTCATCAAGGGTAAACAACTTTGTATTCTACTTTAAACCCTAAACCCTAAATCTTCTCCGACAAATTTTGATATTTCTATGTCGTGTTTTCAAAGGGTTCTTCCACTGAATTGGACGGTCGGAATGGTTGGTATACTAGCAGGCACAGTTGAGGATGCTCTAATCACGTATGCTTACTATTTTACCACTTTTCAAACATTTCCTATCAATCAATGTACCTGATTCCTGGTTTACGGCTACAGTTATGCTGCTATTAGTGGCGACAATGCACCGCAAGGACCGGCCACTTCATCGGTAAATCTTTCATTCCGTCTATTCAACTATGTAAAGCTTCATACTTAATAGTTTGTTTGATTTGGTATGTGGCAGCCTAAACTATACTACCCTGTTCTCAAGTCAAAACAAGCAGTCACTGGTATCAAATTGGCCAAGTATGGAAAGGTAAATACCTCATGACCTCAATCATGACCGAAAATGAACCATTAAATGATTATAACATATTACCTTGTTTATATACTGCAGTGGTTCGATGACAGCGCTGAAGACATCAAACTCACTTGCTCTAAGGCCATAGACCAATTTTGTGAGCACTTCAGCTGCAAGGTCATGCCATAAGCAGTAATAAAATTTCAATCATTTCTGCAGCTAGGACATATATCAACAAGAGAATTCACTTTATTTCAACGAAACAGGTTGTGGAAGTAACCATACCCGAGATTGAGGCGATGCGGCTTGCACATTATGTGACGATTGGGTCAGAGTGCACCACATCCCTAGCGCCTTTCCTGGAAAAACTGTATGTCATAACATCATGGTTTTCTTTTCCACATTTACTAAGAATAAGCATTTGAGTTAGAAAAACTCTCCTGTTTGTTGCAAAAATAGGGATATGTCAGAGTCGGGATGGGACGTGAGGGTTGCACTTTCAGTGTATGGCGCCTTCAGTGCCAAGGACTATATCCAAGCACAAAGAATGAGGCAATGGCCAAACTCAATATACTAACCCCATCTATCTAATTATCAATCTCTTCACTGACAATGTTTTCTAACCAACATGAGTGCAGGAACCGACAAATGCAGTTTCATATGAGCATATTTGACAATACAGATGTCATTGTTTCTCCAACAACAGGGTAAATTGTTTATTCCCCCAAAGAAACCAAACAGAATAAACAGAGTATCTGTACAATATTTCTTTCCTAATGATTTAATTTTCAGAAGAAAAAGAATCTGATCTGTGTCAATGACATGGCAGTGTAACTGCATACCTGATCAAGGACGATACTAAGGAAACTGGTGAACTTGATTACGTGAACGGAGGTAATTGAAAATAGTACTGTTAGTAAAAAGAATATATAATAACTTTTAACTATTTTTCTTGCATAACAAGGCTAACCAAACCCAATGGATTTCAGCTGCACTTGTTCGGTACTCAATAGCAGGAAATTTCCTTGGATTGCCGGCTATAACAGTTCCAGTATTGAGCCTCATTGACCATTTCCCTTTAATTATTTAAATTTAGTAAACACTATTATTTTTAGACATTGCTAACCTTTTTTTGTTATCCAGGTTGGATATGACAAATTGGGGTTGCCAATTGGGCTTCAGATTATTGGGAGACCATGGTCTGAGCCGACCCTGATCCACATAGCCTCCGCTATGCAGGTTTAACCCTAAACCTAAACTTAATCCTAACCCATCAATAAACCAATTTGTGCTCTTCACTACAGAACTAACACAAACAAAACACTCAGAGTGCTCCTTAAGCTTTTATAGTTGAACCGAATCATAAGTAAAGCCTTAATCATTGTCTTGGTGCAGGAACTATGCAGGGCAGAGTACAAAAAGCCAGAAGTTTTCTATGATCTCCTGAGTAACTAGCAAAACCACCACTTGAAAGAAGTTTGAATAATATTTCACTTGTTTTCTTCTCTTTTTCACATTTTTGGGGTTGGTGATATAACTATGAACCATGTATTCTTATTCATCAGCTACTTCAAAGATTTTCCAGGTCTTGAATTTCAAATGGGAGTAAGTAGCTTATACTGTTTATGGGAGTAAGTATGATCAAACAAAGTGCAATTGGAAAATGGACATAAAACCAATCACGGCTATTTCATCCCATATTATAGTAGAAATAAACACATAGAATCATTTATAGTATTCAAATGAGAGTCATCAGCTACTTGTCAGAACTACGACGCAGCAATCATTACCATACCTTCGGAAGAAATACCTTCGAAGGGCACTCTCCGCACTTTCACTTCACAGTGAGAAATTTCATCTGCCCGCAGAGAATTGCACATTTAGAAGTAAGGACATGGATATCACCATTGATTCATTTCATTATTAATTGGTAAATAGATGACAACTGTAGAAAGAGAAATCAAAATGCTTTCCAATCCTTGCTAATTGCTTTCATCTTGGTTATTGACAAATAGCTAAGCCTTTACATGCCAACAGACATAAAAATGACTCAAATGAATGAAAAGAGTATTTAGCTACTGTTTAATCCATCCAACCGTATTTTGACTACATTCAGAAAACCTTTTTCCTTTTGTATTATTTTATTCATAATAAATTGATAATAGAATCATGAAAACCTTTCGTTTGTCTACCAATGGATAATCAGTTGTGTCTAATAACATACAAATGCAACTGGGGGGCTCAGCTTTCTATTTTAAACAACAGTCCCTTAAACTGAGTTTACATACATGTTTGGCCATACAGGTAGCCCAAGCCACCTGGGAAACCATGATTTTCCCATAAGGCATAGCTACTGCCATTCATGCCAATGTATTCACTAATACTCTGAACAACATCAAAGTCGAAGACTAATTATGCATATTCATGAGGGTGATGCAGAATCCAGACAATGATACATATTCAGCTCAATGAAGACAAAAATGCAAAGTGATTAAAGTCCCTAAAACAATCATGTGAGCAAGAATCTCATCACATAAGTGCATATAATGTCAATAGAGGACGACTAAGACTCTTTAAAAATAACTCAGCAATTGTCAAAAGTGCCCAAAAAAGATTAGAACTTGCCAAGAGAACTCTTTGTTGTTACTGACTTACTCCAAAAAAACAGCTTCTATAGATACTTCCTTGCAAGGGTCCGGACTTTGGTGTCGAAATGTGAAGATGTGATCCGTGAGCCAGGCAAGTAGAGAGGATTAAGAAGAATCTGCAAAATGAAATCATACTTTGAATCAATTAACAGTTCAACGTAATCACATAAACCCATTTGAAACTAAAAAGTCAATGAAGTGGAGTAGATTCCTAGAATCCTTTGGAGTTAAAAAAGCATAGAGAACTATAGTACCTTGATGTAAAGCTCATGAACCTCTTGAAAAAAGCTCTTGATCCCATCATCATTACGAGAGTCATGAAGGAGCATCAATCGTGTATGTATGGATAATGAGTCAAGGACAACCTCAAATCGCTCACAGCATCCAAATAATGACTAACACATGGAAATAAAGCATGTACAATAATATTTGCTTATTTAGTCAGTACATGGAACACTTATAATAAATTATAGAAACATAAGAACACAAAGTTTAAGATTAAGGATATGGCCTGCAGTGACATATACTGAAACAGCGAGATCATTGAATCTGTCTATTGATTTCAAAAACCTGCATCAATATAGAAAATAATATTATTACTATTATTATTGGATGGAATCAATATAGAAATGATAACCAACACTGGTACCAACAGTAAGCTCCAGAGTAACAATTGGATGAAGCAAGATATTGATAAAGAGAAGGTCTTTCTTTTTCCCGACTAGAAGCCACAGTATACATCATTGATTGTTCTTTCAATAAATTTTCAGGTTTCATATGAATATCGAAATAAAAAAGGAACTTACATAGCACTTGTTGTCCAAGCAAGATCCTGAACAATATCTTGTGCGGCATGCAATATGAACTGATGCAAATGGGCAGCATCCTCTCTCTGTAATTACGTAATGCAGTTAAGAATGACAATGAACAGAATTTAATGAATGGCTTAAATGGAAAAACACCCAAACAAATTATGAGAAATAGAAGTGGAAAACTTATCGGAATAATAAGGTGATTAACTTTTCAGTTGATAAAAACAGAAACAACAAGTTCCTAGGTAAGCTGAGAAGACCAATGCTGAAAGATCTTTTAGATGTATTCACAAGATGCAGACGCCGCAGACCCCAGGATAAAACATAGCTACATATTGTTAGCCTCACCAAATCCTGGTACATAAGGATGGAGCAATAAAGTCTACACAGCAGATGCAAGCCAGCAAGTTCAAGCAGATCTATCTAAAAGGCTCCCATAAACTATTTCATGTCTGTAAAATGTGAACCTATCATTTATTAACCACGGGAGATCGAATATCCTAGTATCTTTGGCTTCTCATACCATTGCAGATAATGGAGTTTCAAAAGATCAAGACATAGAAAATTGGTTGAGGAAGTCTATATCGCAATAGTTCCCGAATTAGAAAAAAATTCTTGTAACAAGATAAACATCTCATTTGCTCAAGCGCCTGTAACAGAACAATAATGTCAAACCGGCAATCCATCATTTCACATCATAAAACCACACCTTGACAGTAGATCCAACTTCAGCTTCATATATAGGAATATCATTCCGGCTCACAATGATAAAACAAGCTGTTGTAGCCATCTCCTGGTATGATTGGATAGCTCTACAGGTTCAAGCTGTAAACCAAATAAGGTAATCAAATTTGATGAACGAATAAATCTCCAAAAACTCGAGCATTTGCTTTTTCCTATTCATAAACCAATACATACATCAGTAAAATCAATCTAGCTTCCAGTTAAAGAATAATCAACAACATGATCAGTGAAATTAGGAAGAAACGCAAGGCTAATCTTCAGACGAGCTACAGTTGCACTTGTTCATCAATATATATCAGTTAAATTAGGAAAACAACATCTGATGGAGCGGAGCAAAGGGGGAAAGGAAAATGAATATTGATTCTGGAGAGAATTATCAGATCGGATGCCCCGATTCTGTGGCGGGAGGTTCAGATAGACGGAAAAGCTAACCCGATCTCCAATGGAAGATGAATATGAAGTAAATTAAGAGAGTGCGAATTGTTACTCTTGGAAAGTTAAGTTGCAGCTAGAAATCTCTTCGAGAAGGAGAAGTTGAAGCTGCAATACGACCTTCAGTAGAACGCCATTTTTGGCTATGAGTCTGAGAAACAGAGGAGAATCAAGAATGAATGAGAGACAATGGATTTTAGCTAGCCTGAGACAATGGCCCAATTTCATTTAAGTAGATAAAAAACTGTTGGATTCGCCTAAAGAAAGGTATTATTAAAAATAAAACGTGCGCGTAATTAAATTTAAATTTATCTGTTAACTTATTCGACGCACTTTTATATTATGTTTTAAACTAACTATATAGTTTAAAAAGTGTTATATTTATAATTCTGCAATCAGTCTTCTGTTGAGTATAAATATTTAATAGGGTTAAAATCCTATAAATAGTTTAAGGCTTGCCCAATATTGAAACTTGGTGTCTGAGATTTGAAATGTTAAAATGGACAGTTACAGGTTTCATTTTTGTTGAAATTTGATGTCTCCTCACATATTTTTTTCTCCCTTTAATCATTTTCATGAACCCACTCAGTCATTTTCATGAATCCACTCATAATTCATCGATATTTACTTTTCTCAAAGTCGCTAAATTTCCCCCAATATTTGAACATCCAAGAGAAAATGTTTCCAACAGAGTGGTGTGAAGCAATTCACATCGATAACGGAGCGAAAATTACTTGCGCATGTGTCCAGCCTCTTAAGTGACAGCACGACAAGGTGACGATCAGGAAGCAAGCATGAGAGGTCAAATTTAACAGTCAGTTTCGTCGGAACTAACTTCTCTAAAGTAATCATATCGAGACACCAAATTTCAACAAAAATGAGACCTGAACACTCAATTTTAACATTAAACACCAAATTTCAGTATTGGTGAAACTTCATCTGTTCATAGGTTATTAACCCTAATTAATATATACATTTGACTAATTTTTCATTTCATTAAATTAATAAATTCATTCAACCCAATTAATGTTAAGGTGCTCAAGTTGTGAGAGCCACTTATGTGTATCCTGAGAAACACAAGATGTAGACTTCTCTTCTTCTTCTTCTTCTTCTTCTTCTTCCTGCCTCTCCTCTTCCTCTGCCTCATTACTTGTTCCAAGCTCCTGCTCCATTCTCCTTTCTTTGGCTGCCATTCCCCACTTCCTATTTGGGTGCCTCACCTTCAGAGTTAGCAACCTTGCAACCTCATGAAGCCCTCCCCATTTCTCGAGCGCCCTTGCAATGTCGTACCGTCCTATCATTAATTATACATTACACATCAACAATATCATCGACAAACCCATAACCAAAGATTACTTGTGCCGCAAGATTCATCCACCGTTCTTCCTTACCAGCACGCTCAAAAGATTTCCGACTTGGCATATACGTGGGATCCATTCCCCAGCTTCTCTGGAACCGACCAATCTGTAATTTTTGATCAACTTCCTCACCGTCTTAACCAATTATTATTCAAATCCAAACACCAGAGAAAGAAAAAGAAAAAAAACATACCTCTTGTTCAAGATTTTCAAAGTTGTCCCAATATCCTTTAGGTTTTCGATGTTTGTAAGCAAGAGAAAGATCAAACACAGAAGCAATCCTTCGAAAACCCCCCATCCGTGTTATTGCCTTCTCAATATCGACCCGTCCATGCAACCTCAATTGCTTCCTCATTGGCATGAAACCTTCCTGTCCATGTTTGCAAATGAAGTTCAACAGCTCATCTTTCAGAACATTCATGTCCCTTTGAAGCCCAGGAACCCTTGATCTCTGACTAGCTGACCTTTCGCTGGTGATGTCCACTATCTTTTCACTTGCTGTACTAAATGCAGCGTCTTCTTCTTCGTCAACATCAGATGATATGATTTTCTCTTCATCTTCTCTGCATTCTTCGCTACTTGTTTCAGAGTCCGATGTACCTCTCTTCTCTATGTAATCTCGAATCGCACATAGATTTGATGGGAGGTCTTCATATATAACCTGTTTTATGGTCAATTTGGTGAATTAGTTCATAAGCAATTATTTTTCTATCCGGAGATATTGAAGATCTTGGCTATAAATAAAAAAATATCTTTGTCAATATATATATATATGAAGTTAGGAACATATATTTGGAAAATTGTAGAAGAGTTGACGAAAAAGGAAGAGCAATAATGTAGAGCTTGCCGCTAAGCAGAGAAGATGAGGAGATATGTATTAGAGAGAGCAGAGTCTAATTTCTCATAAATACATACAGTTCCTTTCCTAAGCACTTTGTTAGAACGGGTGGTTAGTATAAAAGAGACTGTTATTCAATTGTGATTTCCTTATGAACAGAGAGAATAGTTGTAATCCATTTATTATATACTGAAAAGTATCACAATTGTTGTCAATGCTGTTACAATTGTAGGTGACCAACAAGAATATTCCGGTCATTGGTGCAGAGCACATCAAACCAGTGCAACATTTCCAACAAGTGATATCAGATCTTTCAACACAATGACCAAAAACAGTGAATGAAAGTAAAAGTTTTGTGTACCTCTTCCATAATTGCTTCGGAAAGGAAAGAATCTTTGTGCATCTTAGACTCGACACTGTACTTTAGCAGAGTGTGCTGGTTCCCTAGCTGCTCAAAAATCCATTTCCCTTGAAACGAATCAAAGTCTCCTTCCACCTGCTCGAAACTAATCTCTTGTTCGAGTTGTTCACACAAGTCCAGTACTACTCGAGCGTGGAGCACCATATATAGTAGCCCCTTGCATCCTTCCTAGAAACTCATTCACCAAACCCAGAATTTACATTTCTTGCTATTCAAGAAACTAAGAATGTGAATTTCCGCATCATTCAAAAGGTTGTGTCAAATTCTAAATAATTATAAAACATTAGTTACCTGAAGAATACGGACCCTGTTGTTTTCCCGGGATAGGATCTTGCTGATGACCAAATTCGGGACTATCCTGGAACATTATTATCTGCTGATGAGGACCCAATACAATAAATATAATTCTTAGCAGAAAAACATTACAAACAACACCTTTGTGCTTATAAATAAGATTATTTACGATGATGGAGCAACATCATTTAAAAGAAGCCAAAGTAGATGACATTACACATTACATACTCGGGGAGGCTCTCGTAAGCTGTCAATATATTCCAAACTTCACGAACAGGGGCTTTAACAGTAATGCTAGCAACGACACATCGATGAACACCTCCATTTTCCTACATCCAAATAAATAAAAGTTTACAAGAAAGCCACTGATAGACATTAATCATAAGTATATATGATGAAAACAATATGACATCAAGAAATATTGTTCTATTTCCAATTTGATGAGGATATTGAGATCCTAATTCATTGTTAAGATAAAAAGTAGTGCTAGTTACCAGTAAGCCATCCAGTCTACGAAGATGAACTTCATCTACCATGCAAGGCTTATCGAGTCTGCAAACTTTCCCAAACACGCCCCAGTTGCTGGTAGTCACTTCAGATGGGGATGATGGAGGCATGTGAGTAGCATTGAGCTCTTTAGGTGAGATCTTTTTATCATAAGAATTCACTTTCATTTTCAGTTTCTGGGTTCCTTCAAAATTTCTTTCAGATCTGAAAGCCAAGGCTTGGAGA
Source organism: Clarkia xantiana subsp. parviflora (assembly GCA_036873135.1). NCBI lineage: Eukaryota > Viridiplantae > Streptophyta > Magnoliopsida > Myrtales > Onagraceae > Clarkia > Clarkia xantiana. The sequence continues at coordinate 11,893,741 of JAPTYO010000004.1, forward strand.
TTCACTGGCATATCCGATCTAATAATCCTCTCAACGAATATGGCTGGGAAGTTGAACCGTGGAATCACATTCACTTCATAGGATAAAGTCGTCGAAGATCTGAGAGAGACCACACAGTTAGACAAAGGAGATCAGAAGAACGGAAAAGTAGAGCTAAAATCTAAGGAATTGTAACTTCAAGCAGCATACCTGAACCCCGATTTCAAAGACCATTTTCCTTCAAACTTTTTGAAGTCTCCATCAACCAAGGAGAAGCAGAGTTCACGCTCACTATCCTGAACCATGAGACAGTGTTGAATGAATGAAGTGAACAAAAATAAGATCACTGGTATAGACATTCAATCACATGCAGATTTATCTCTGAATTAAGAATTTCTCAAGTCAATCATGTATGTACTACTTTACTCATTCAAGGGTAAACGTATTCTCTGCACTAGGATGTTTGCCTTGTTATTTGCACTACTAAGTTAATATTTGCACTTATATGTTTGGAAGTGTTGTTATTTGCACCAATTCTTAATATTGCTCCAATAAATGCAACAATAAAAAACTAAATCCCATATACCCCATCTTCATTTCATCGCATCTTGATATTCACTACGTCTCACCTTCATCTTAATCCGCAATTTGAACTTGAATTTTCTTAAAAGTTAAAACAGAATCTAGAAACTGAGTTCTGGGTTTCAGACCTCAGTTTCTGGGTTTAGATTCAAACCCAAAAACTGAATTATGGAAACTGAGTTCTGGGTTGAATATAAACCCAGAAACTGAATTCTGGGTTATGTTATAACAGAATAATTAAAAAGTCAAAATGAAATGAGGATGATAAGGGCAAACGTCATTTTGTCAAAAAAATGTGCATTGCGCCTGAAATTTAGCGGAAGAAAATAGATAGAGTTAGTTATAATGAACTGTGCATTTATCCGCATCAAGGGCTGGTGTAGTATGGTTTATGAAAAAAAACAAGTTGCTGCAAATAACCACATAGGTAAACCTTTTGGTGCACCGGGCCATTTACCCTTCATTTAATCATTCACATAACAGTTAACGCATAGATTCACCATAAGGGCTTCAGAAACTTCAGCATAAGGATCGAACTCATAGCTGTCAATGAAAGCACCGGAAAAAATAGTAAAAGAAGATACTTACTGATTTGAGAAATTCTTGAAGGTCTAGAACTACCCGAGCTTCAATGTGCCAATACAAAGCTCTCTGAAGGCCTCTTTGCTCTAGCCATATCCTCCCCGGATGTGGGCACGGAATCCTCCCACTGAACAAGTAATGAGTTGAAGACTTGAGGAGTTATCAAGTAGCAGCAATAATCAATTTCGCATCATTACGAATTCATTAAATTTTGCAGCACCAAACAAACAGTATCCAGACATTAACTTACCTTAAGATTTTAGAACAGTTCATCAAGCGGTATGTCTTAAATTTTACATACTATCAGAGTGCACATATTCAAAATATTTCAGCTCACATAATGTTGAAGTATAAATATTATCCCATGCCTTCTTCACCTATTACCAATTTCACATAGGGCGACCAAGATTATCAGTGCGAGAAAGGTGAAGGATTTACCTGCAAACGAGATTGGGGATGAAATCGGCGAGGCGTTCATAGTCGGTGAGAGAATTCCAGACAGATTGGATATCGGCATTCACAGAAATCTCAGCTTTGATCTTCCTTTCTCTCCAAGAAATGACCTCCACTTCGCAATGCACCTTTCTGTCTCCTTCGCCGTCTAAACCCTTACTCACTACTTCAAACGTCTTCGACTTACTGGGGTTCGCGACGTAACTCGCGGAATTCCATCGGGGCCTGTAGAGGGAAGCAGAAACCGTGCAAGTGAAAGGCTTAGGTGGTTGCGAAGTGCATCGTTGGAGAGCTGATCGGTATGATAGAGGCTCTGGGTTGAGGTGCGGAGCTCTGCGGATAATCATGGCATTGCCGCACAGAGTGGGAGAGACGAGTGAAGCAGGAGGAAGTGTGGTGATGATATTTCAGAGGGCCGTCGACAGAGATGGAGATGAGTTTAGTCGTTTGGAGTGAAATGAAATGTGTGGCTACTAACCAACCACAGCGATACGTCCAAACTTCACAAGATCGAAGGTGTTAATGTCAATTAAAATTATGGCCCCGGGATACGAATTTTATACCTAAATAACACTATTTTAAAAATCAAATACAAAATAATCAAATATCACTATCAGAAGCTGCACAGTATTTTATTGTTTACGATTTACATATTTTAATTTAAAAAATAATAATCCCTTAGGTTAGTCGAACTATTTGGCCAGATAAATTGTAGATTTATGTATTTTTTTTTCTTTCTAAAAATTTATTAAATTGGGTGACTGATAGGGATGTCAATGGGGCGGGTCGGGGCGGGTATCGCCAGACCCGGACCCGTCCCATGCACTTTCGGATCGGGTCGGGTCGACCCGCGGGTCGACCGGTGTGAGGCATAATTTATTATTTTAAATATTAAATTCTAAATTCTATGTTACCGTATCCAAATTTAAATTATTTTTTATTAAATTAACTCATAATCCAAATATAAATCACCCCATTCATTAGAATAATTGTTATTTTAACTATGTGTTATATGACCCGTATAGTTTTATATAATATACATATATTAAATATATATGTAAAATGAAAACTCGGGTCGGGTCGGCGGGTCGCCGTGAACCCAAACCCGAACCCGCACCGCGGATCGCGGGTCAGCGGGTTATCGGGTCAAAATCGGGTTAGGTACCCGTGACCTGTTGACATCCCTAGTGACTGACCTAGTTTGGTGAACCTAGAATACAAATGAGTTTAAATAGTTTTATCCTTTAAAAATGTTAACTCGGTCAAACTATTTACACAAATTCGTAGATTTTAGAAGAAAATACCATAAAATACATAAACTTCAGTAACTGACTAAACTGTTTGTCATCCTCAATACGATTTTACGGGAAAAAAACCATATAACAACCTAAACAGCAAAACTATCTAAAAAATATATGTTCAATTTAAGTCGTCTATAATTAATTTGGACAAACTGTTCTTTAATTTTAATATGATTAAAAAAAAAAAAAATATCAAAACTATTTATAAACTTTAAAAGTATTTAATCCTTACTTTAGTGTTAACACCAAATTGTTAATCCAGATTAACCTGATCAAACTATTCACACATTCTAATATATTTTAGTAAAAAAAAAAACTAAAAGTACATAAATAAATTCTAAAAATATTGAATCCTAAAACAAAACAAAAATGAACAAATTTTAGTTTTACTAGCTATGCCACTGCTGGCATCAGCGGAAAGAGCTACGTGTGTAAATAATTGTAAATATTTGGCTAGTTTTACATTCCGTTGTTCAAATAGTAGTTTAGTAAAAAAAAAAAAAATATTTATGCTGTTATACTATTACTCTTAAATGTCGTAATCAAAAAGTCTAATCTTTCTATATATTACTTTGATTTACGAACGTATCTTTTCATGCGAAAATAAATGCGAAGACGTTCAGAATATATATGATATATTATATTTCTAATTTAAATGCTTGTAACAAATAAAGCAATTATATTTTATATGATGTATAAATTATCTTAATGAATACAAAAATTAATTAAGATAAGTTTATAATTTATATAGAAAACAAAACAATTATATCATATATTTTCATTTGAGTAGTATTTTGTATTAAATACGGTTGAATAATCAAATTATAAAATCCTAACATACATATATATATGTTATATATAGCGTGCATATATATACACTATATATCTAAATCCGGGAAAAAGTTCTCTATATATACTTGAGTAATGTTGTTAGGGTCAGAAATATCCGACTCTCGAGGGATTCATTAACTAGTTCTTGAGATTCGCGAAAAGAAGATGAAGAGACCACGGCCGCCGATATCGTCCATTCACTTTGAAACCACGATCACGTCCTTTCTCGATATCGTCGGCAATGCCCAAACCCCCGACACCGCCCGTCAATTCTTAGAGGCAACCAATTGGGAACTCCACAAAGCAATCGAATTGTTCTACGTTGCGAACGATGCTGCAGCTCTTGGTCCTGTCAGAAAGCAATTGCTGCAGCAGCTGCCTTGTTCATCAAGCAGCAACAACGGAGACGACGAGGACGAAGTGCGACCCCCGTTACCTGTCCGGAAAGAGATTCTCTACGGCGGATCACTGGATTCTGTTCCCGATTCCGACGGGGAGAATGGCGATCTACGGGAATTAGAAGATAACCTCGCCGGTCTGTACGTTCCTCCTCACGATCTGATTTTTGACGGATGTTTCGAGAAGGCGAAGGAAGCAGCGTCGGAGCAGAACAAGTGGCTGTTGGTGAATCTGCAGTCGCGAACAAAGTTCAGTTCGCATATGCTGAACCGCGATACCTGGAAAAACGAGACGGTCGCTGAGATGATCGGGAGTTACTTCGTGTTTTGGCAGAAATTCGATGATACCGTTGAGGGCAAGAAGATCCGTACGTTCTACCGATTGGATTCGGTTCCTGCTGTTCTCATAATCGATCCTGTAACGGGACAGAAGATGAAGTGTTGGTCCGGAATGGTGGAGCCGGAGATATTCCTAGAGGATGTTGTGCCTTTCATGGATTCCAGTCCAAACGATCAAATCTTTAGCCAGTCACTGAAACGTCGGCGACTAGTGGTGGCGGCTCCGGTGGAGGAATTTGAGGAGATTGAAGAAGAAGAGTCGAGGAAGGGATTATTATCCGAAACGCTACCGTTTCTTCCAGAAGAACCCGAGTCGGATCGGACCCGTCTGTGTCGGGTCGGGCTTCGATTTCCAGATGGACGCAGGGTGCATAGGAACTTCCTCCGAACCGACCCGATACAGTTGTTGTGGTCGTTCTGCTACTCTAAGCTTCAGGTGGAGTCCAAAGAAAGCATTGTGTTTCGGTTGGTGTATGCTGTTCCAGGTTCAGCCAAGAGTCTAGATTACCAAGAGAAGTCCACATTTGAGGAATCTGGAATTGCCAATTCTCTCATATCCGTTGTCTTGGATGACTAGAATTGCTGGGGCGTTAGTTGGTTGGTAATAATAATATGATTTATTGTTCTTGACAGTCAACTAAATTACTACATTATAATTTAAAATAAATAAAAGCTGCAAGCGTTATCTTTATTTTCTTCTGTTTTTCTTGCATGCGTTTTCCATATTTATTGCAAATTTCCTCTAAGTCCACATTTTTTTGCCATCAATCAGTCAACATAAATATATATAAATTATTAAATATATGGCTAATTAGGTAACGTATTAATTCAATTGAAATGCATTCTAGTATATTATAGCAAGTGAATGATTTTTTTGAAGAGAATGTGTAAGTATATAACAGAGGTAGCACTGTAATTCTCACTACTTATAAGACCTCTGCTACACACTTTCCACTTCACATCCATAGAGAAATGAAAAGGTTTTGCCTGATGAGAACCACTCCTGTGCTGCTGCTGCTGCTAACACTCACCACAACCACCATAAAATCAGTTACCGGCGACACTAACTACGGGGCAAAGAGGGTTGTTCGTGTCCAAAACGACCTGGATCCCGGTGTTACACTCAAAGTCCACTGCAGGTCAAAAGACGACGAACTTGGCAGTCATGACCTCCAGAAAGGACAGTACACTGAGTGGTCTTTCAAGATGAGCTTCATCAAGCAAACCCACTACTGGTGCATCATTCAGTGGAATTCCGGCAAAGAATACAACTTCGATGCCTTCATAACCAAAAGGGACTCCCTACGGTGTGCTGAGCAGTGCTATTGGAGCATCAAGCCCGACGGTGGCTACTCTTACAATGAGTACTCTAAGATATATGAAAAACTCTATACCTGGAGTTAATGTTAACTACCTTTGAAATAAATCTTTATTCTTCCTTTACCTTTGTTTTTCACAGAAATCATTATTCAATCAATAAATTGTGCTAGAGATGTGAATAAGATGCACAGCTAGAGCTAGGTAAGCCTATAAGGCTATGAGGTTTCTTTTCTTACCCCATCCCACAGCTATAGTGTACAAGGCAATACAGCCTCCTATCGTCCCTGCTACTGTTTGCCAGAACTTTATGGGCTCAGCATCAAAGAGCTCGATGCTGATGTTCATCCCAAATACTCCGACCACCACGATCCCTGCATTAATGATCATGTTTGCAGTGGAGAGCAACACTCCCATCTGCAGCAGTTGATTCTGCTTGTCGTCCAACATTATGTTGATGCAATCTTCGGTGTCATCTACATAATCATTCATCTGTAACACAATGTATTAATTGTACTTGTTATAGTTGTTGAAAACAATTAAACAAGGCAAAAACATGTACTTCAGATTAATTAAAATACTGACGGTAGATAGTTTTTGCAGTATGCCATCGATTTGGGCAAAGTAGGCCTCTAATAGCATTTCCAGCTCCTCCACGTTCAGCTTCACACTAATATCGTCACCTGATTCTTCATCTCCTACGTCTGATTCTGATTCTGAATCTTCACCCCTAATCATAGATGGAGTTACAGATTCGTAATTATTCACATTATATATAATAAAGAAGCAGATGTGCATCATCATGAATATATTTGTTCCCCAACATTAATCTGTGTAATCATTTTCTACATCCATATCGTTCTGCATTAAGAATCACCCGAATATATGGTTGGTGATTGCAGCTTTACTTGTGTAGGTTGTGTTTAACTGAGAATGTAATTATGGTATGCAGAAAGCAAGAACCATTAAACATTTCATGCAAAGTTCTTTTAATGATAGTGAAAAAAAGGGTAAAATGCAACCACAATAGCAGTACTTCAAAATGTTAAAAGGTACCTTCTGCTGGCCTCTTCATAAACAGCATTGTCGATTCCCTCCTTGGATGAAGTATTGTCGAGAGAGCGAGAAACAAGCTTTTCAGTCAAATACATTTCGGCCATATCATTATCGTCATCAAGCAAATGTTCTAGCTCATCCCTCACCTAAAATTTGATAAAATGGACATAAGATACTTTGACAACACGATGTAGATGAGCTAGTTGGATCAATGTTAGCATGAAATGAAGAATAGGCTCTAATTATATTTTGATATACCAGCATGCATGTAAAGCATCAGTATTACACTTTCTGAAATTTCATGCGAACAGGATTATGTGGACAATGGGAAACTCCCTAAGCAACACATTTTTAACCACTACTGTATAAGAAAAAATAAATTGGCTACAAGAGATTCTCTAGTGTGGTTGTAGATAGTATCTACAGTCCTCTATCTTTCCCTAATGAATACTCATGTCTTTCGATATGCAAAACAAGGATATTGTTCCACCATCTATTTATGTTTATGTGTATATCCTAGAGATCTCACTCAGCTAAGTTCTTACACGTCAACTGTCAATTTCGGACCAACCAGTAATTTCTCATGCTAAACCGTGGCACATAAAATTGCGTATTCTGCATGCTCAACAAAACAGGATGCATATTATGGGATGAAAATGAAATGAAGGTGATTCATCAAAATTAAGATAAATCAGCCATGTTAGATTTGGATATAGCTTGAAAGTAGAAAACATTGTATTGTGTTTATAATTCTTTGGTTAGTATTTCTCTACAGAAAGCACTGCAATTAAGTCTGAGCATTAGGGTTTAAACTGTTACCCTAAGATAAAAGGACAGATAAATGGTTTCCTATATCTCTCGATGGATCAACCTCACAGTAGCTACTCTTCATCAAACAAAATTAAGTGAACAGTCCATTGGCAATGAGTCAATTACCTTCTGCACTCTTCCAGATATTGCAACAAGACGACTCTTTATCTGTCTAACGCGTTCAAGGTTGAGTGTACTGATCTTAGAGGTAAGCTCATCAAGTGCTGGATATGCCTCTTCCTCGAGCGTATGAGTCTGAAGAATAGTAGATGAGCTTTTGGTAGATCAAATCCTCAAATGAAAAATATTGACCACTGATCGTTTAGATAAACCAATAATGATACAAGACCTTTCTGATTGAGAAAAACAACATTTGGCAGCTTCAGTTAGTATTACATTCCTAACATTGTTGAATGCTCATTTACAAAGATAGTGAATATCACAAGGAAGTATAATGCAATCCTTCGGTGTCTATCGAGAGTGATCGAGACTATAGCATCAATCTTAATAAGTGAAAACTAATTTCTAGACATACTTCGCCTGATGTAACCAGAGTTTACAAGGGAAGCAAATATTTTTATTTTACCTCGGCTTCAAGGCACCTACAAGCAGATTCAAGACAAGCCTCAAGGGCTCGGAACTCAAAGGGCACAGTCTTTGCATCTCCAACAATCGGTTCATCCTCTCCACTAAAGTTTCCCTCTGTCACCTACAAAATCATGAAAGTGAGGCCTTAAGACCATTCTTCTGGTCAGTTACACCATTTACATTCTTAAAAATGGGATGACCTGCTGCTAATCTTAACAACAAAGATGGTATTTGGGGACCATTGGACCAGAAAATTGATCCATCCTCAAGTGTCAAACAATTAGAGTATCAGGATTTTTGCCTTTTTGAAAAAACAAAGGCCATATGCAAATAAGCTCAAATCCAAGAAGCCCGAACTAACCTCGTGATCAAGATCTTTCCAATATTGGTAGATGCTAAGATCCAAATCTTATGCCTTCTAAATCATACCTATAAGCTTCAACTACTAGCAAGGTGACACTAATGAGTTTGTAATAACACTATTTCCCTATAGATTCAACAGAACTAATTAAAGGAATGTTCAAGTTGGACGTAAGCCAGATCACGTGGTACAAGGCACAAGGCACAAGCCAATATGTGCAATCTTAAACTGAACCAAACAGAATAAGTAATATCAATCCCATTGCAATTACCACATTTCACTATCATTAGATGTGGAACAAATTCTTGATTCTACACTAGAACATCAATATCCAAATAGGAAATACCTGTTGTGGGACGCAACTGGGAGCAGAAACCCGGTGCTGAATATCCCGAACGAACTGGACCGCCAGTGGGCTATTCGAATTGATCATCAAAACCTCAGCGGCAGTGATGATGGCCTTAATATGTTCAAGATTGACAACGATGGCCCTCTCTCGTCCCAAAATCGTTGAAGGATACGAAAGGACTGGATCGAGAACCCTAAGGTCGCGAGCGTGGAGGCCAGTCCGGCGCATTATGGAGTGCTTCTCCACCTCTTCGGTGTGCGAATGGCCTGATTCCGATACGATGAGCCAAGTCCTCGTCCCAATCCCCTTCCGCTTCGTTTGCATTTGAATCATGGCTGATTTGCCGAATCCTTCATCCATAGGTGAGCTTAAGTGCGGCAAAAGCCTCTCACCGGACATTATTTTGCTGATCGGGGAAAGATCTTTCTCAAGGAGCAGCGGTCATGGAGGTAAGTTGGGCTCCTGTGAAGTTCTCTCGGTTTCTGCAACGAGGGGGAATCTGAGGGGTCTGTGTTTTGGCGTGGACTTATTTATTTATCGGAATTTGGAAGGAAGGAGGGTAGGGCGATGGAGTTGGAAAGAGAAAGCAGGTCCCCATTGCGCGCCAAATTCGGTAATTGTGAAGTTCTTTCTTTATTTTGCCATCCGTTAGTTGTTTTATTTTGTTAATCATGTCTCCATAATGTGATAAAGTGATTATTATTTTCTCACGTAATAGGTTTAGTTACAAACATATTAGAATGTAATGTGATTAAATAATTTAAACGTATCTCATCTACAAATATATTAGAATGTGATTAAATAATTTAAACGTATCTCATCTAGTCATTTATGTCCAAAATAATATAATTAAATCGTTATAAAATTATATGATTTTACCCTTATTTTCAATGAATTCAAGTGTTTTTTTGTGTTATTCATTGTATTCATCGTATTCTTTATTGTAATCATCGTATTCCTCACCTATTCTCTTTAAAAAAAAAATTGACACTCTAAACCCAACAACAAATGTGATAGGTTCGATTTGATCCATTAGGATTGGGATTCGAATCCGGTATCGATTTAAAAAAGTTTTGGAAAATTAAAGTTTTTTTTTATGAAAAACTTGATGAAAAACATGATAATTACATAAATAAATATAGAAATGACATTTTGGACATTTTACTAAAAAGTACATGTTTAAATTAAACGGTCACATCACACAAGTAACAAATTATGCTTACCCTCATATAAAAAATAAAAACATCCATAAATTTATTAAAATAATATATATATACAAACAATCAAAAATAACGAAAACTAGTTTTACAAAGTCAAAACTTTTATTTTTATATATTTCAAATTATAAAATTAAATTAAAGGGAAAAAAAACAAAACATTGAAGGGTCCAAGCATTCGAGCCCTTGGATCAAGTCAGGGACTAGACATGGCCCAGATCCGATTCAGAAAGGGTAGCTTGGGTGGTGCAACTTTCTAGATGGGCCCTAGGCCAGACTATATCAATTGGACCAATGATTGATATTCAAAATTCAACCCTTGGGCCAACTGACCCAAATCAGAAGCTACCTTTTCGACCACCCTTTTATAAGTAGGACCCAGGTCAAGGTTAGGCCTAGGGATGGCAACGGGTCTCGGGGCCCCGCTGACCCGCGGGGCCCCGACCCGGTTTTGACCCGCCGACCCGCGGGTCCGGGTCAGACTCGGTTCGGGGCGGGTCCGGGTCTAGAGACCCGGGCCCCGTAGACCCGCCCCGAAATGCATATATGTATAATATATTTTTTTATTTTATTTATGTTAATATGATCTAACATTTACTAAACAATATGGTTAATATAGTACATATATAAATGACATGGACCAAATTACAAATAGATGTATATTTAGATTATTAGGATTTGTTAATTTGGTGTTTGGATTTGAATTTGATGTGTTTATTGTTTATATTTGATTGGTGTTAGATTTATGTTTTGAATTTATATATAATGTAATATTTTGACAAAAAAAAATTGTATTTAATATTGAAAAGTGAAAAAAAAAAAAAAAAAAAAAAAAATTGTTCACATGGCGGGGCGGGTCGGGCCCCCGCGGGAATGTTGACCCGACCCGACCCGACCCGAAAGGGCCATTTGGCCGGGGCCGGGTCAGCCAGCCCGACCCGCGGGGCGGGTCCGGGGCTGCAAAAACCCGCCCCGACCCGCGGGGCGGGTCCGGGGCTGCAAAAACCCGCCCCGACCCGCCCAGTTGCCATCCCTAGTTAGGCCCGGACCTATAAAAAATTAATCCAAGTTTTTTTTTTTGGTAAACAATCCAAGTTGAAACCCTATATCTTTTTTAAATGTAAATAATATTTAGGAAACACAATTTTGTATAATATATTATTTTTATACTGTATGTACTTATATTTATATAATTTCATTAATGTATAGTTGATACATAATCTTTTTATATCAATTAGTTGTAATATATTTTATTGGTTGGTCAATATTTTAAGTTACAAATATCTAAGTTACATTGTCAAATATATAACAAGAATCTATACAATTGCACAAGGTCTCGCATTCTCGCATTGGTTCTCATCGAAGGTTTTTTTTCCACATACTTTGTTTTCAACCATTATAAATACATAGTCTCATTATATATTTTAACTTAAATAATCAATTATATTTAACATTATTATATGAAATACTAATAACAAATTAATTATCAATTATATATAAAAATTAATACCAAGTGTATACGACATATAAATTTTTATCAGATACTACAATTATTGACATTAATATATAGTAAGTATTTAATTTTTATAATATATATTTTTTATAGTTTACCTAAAATTCGTAATATATGTTCACAATCATATTTCATGGTAATATAGAATTATATAAGTTTTTATATACACCTTTAAAGTGTAGTAATGTTTCATTTTTCTAAAAAATAAAAATATTTCAAATAACAAAGACCGATTAAATTAATTATTATCAGTATCAAATTTGAATTTTTGTAACATTCTAACAATTGTATAAATAAATTACTTACTGCGTAACGCCTGGGTCAACCACTTAACTGTTAATATGTAACGTGGATCTAAATATATAATATTCTCCGCACAAAGATTTTTTAATTAGTCTTAATTAATTAGCTTTTTAAGAGCATCCATAATGATTTTACATAATATAATCCTTAAATTGTCAGATAGACATTTATGTACAATTTATGTAATACTTAAAGTTAGATTTAGTTAAGTTATTTTTTTCTCCCGAGTAATTTTGTTTAACCATATTTCTTAAAGATATTTTATTATTAAATACATCATAACCACCAATAAACTATTAGCAATAATTTTGAAATTTATTAATCTCTATTTAAAAATTAAAATATGTGATAATGTGTCTACATTGTATATATTACTTAAATTTAAGGAACGACTTATATAAAAATGAGTGAATTCTATTTTTAAATACTGCTACGTAAAATCATTGTAGTCGTTATTTATATACATTACATGTTACATAAGAAAAACATAATTAACCAACACTTACGTCTTGTTGATATTTAGAGCACTTACAATGGGCAAATTTTGCAAGACATTTGCTTATGTGGATGTGAGAGGCAATGACAATTTTTGTCCACACCACTAATTGTCCCTCCATAATTTTTTTCTCTTTCCTCTAAGTTGTCCTTAGGACATTTGTGTTTCCAAGACATTTAATTTATTTATTTATTTTTAACAAAAATAAAAATGACTTACAAATAATAATAAAATGTTTGTAGTATATAAAATGTTATATATTATTGTGACTATGAGAGGTATATAAAAAATAATATACAACTTCTTGATAAACAGACACATCGACAACTACAAGAAGACTTTTTTTTTTGCCAAATCTACAAGAAGACTTGATCGAACATATTTGACAATTTCATAATACTCGTGCAAATTCCGTTTAAGTTTACTATGAGTTTTAAATGATGTAGCTTAATTATTTAATAAAAAAATTTAATACAATGAAATTTTATATTTTATAATATTATTAATAATTTAAATTAAGTATTTTTTTTATATATTTCATAGATAATTACTTGGATAAAATATTTATTTGTATGTATAATAATATAATTATTTGATTAAAAAGTAAATTAAAATTAAATACATTTTATTTATTTAAATCATATAAAAACCATATAGATAAAAAATGGCTTGCCTAATGTGTCCAAAATGGATTTTGCACATTGTGAGGGCTTTGGACAAAATTCATTTTTCTCTCTATTCTATGACACATAGTCTACGTGGCGCTGATGTGGCGGCAAATGTCCTTCTAAATGTCTTTTACCATTGGAAATGCTCTTAAAGCCATTATGGATGCTCTAATTAATTAACCTGATGAATTTAGATCTGACATTTCAATGTCAATAAATTAAACAGACATTATAATGTGCTTGGGTTAATGCAGTCTAAAAGAAGTAAAAAACCTCCAAAGTCAAAGACAAGTTGTAGAATATTCATTCGAGGCCGGCCCCCACTTGGAATCTCCTCGATGAATTTACCATAACACCCAAATAAGATACTACATCTTGTCCATGACCAAGGACAAAATCGTCAATTGATGACGTCCTTCCAGGAGACCCAGCTGCCCCACATTTACGGTGTGGGGCATTCCAAAAAGCTAGCCGCGTTGTTTGCGCTGTAGAATCTAGAACTCGCTTTTGACACACATACCATTTAATTCTTAATATATCTGATGAAGTATTTTGACTTGTATAATAAGTATGAGCTTTGAATTCTCCATTCACGTTCCGTTGCTTCCTCCTTTTCCCCTCACCGGAAGCACAAATCTCTTCTTTCCACGCCCTACTTTCGGCGATTCTACGTTTCCTCTGCACTCTGCGCCAGATCTGTGACGCTGTGGTCAAGGTTAGTTCCGGCGTAACTTTCTGTTTGGACTCTGATGAATGTTCTCGACTGCTGCTGTTGAATCCGCTAGCTGGATTATTCTGTTTCGTTTCATTGATTTGCTTTCTGTGATTGATCTGATCCTTTGGCTGTTGAATGTTGATGCGTCGGCTTAGTCTTAGGATGATTTGCTGCTCGTTTCGTGTAGTCAAAGGAATTGTAGTAATTGAATTCTGTGAAGCAAGTCATGTTGTGATTTGGTCCATAATTTTGTGGTTTGCCCTAGATGCTTGATTTCGAATTTACAAACTGCTTCTCTTATTGATGCAATCTACTATTCAGTTTGATGTGTTTGGGTAAATAATGTTATGTTGTCTTCCGTTTAATTCAGGCTTGGGTCAATAGAAGTTTCCTTGAGGCTTATAGATTGAAGAGGAATTCTGAGAGATCAGAATGCTAGATTAGTTAAAAGATGATTGGATTGGCTATATCATTTGTTAGGCTGCTTGTCAGCTCTAGCAGTTATGGTCCGTCTCTTTTTGGATGGTTAGTTACGGGTTTATTTGGTGTACTTGCTGTAGTATACTCACTATTCACATGGCAGAGAAAGAGTTCTGTCTATTGGTTTCAAGCTGCTGCAAAAGCCAAGCAGAAAGTCTGGAAAAAGCTTAAAGTTCCTCTCTCCTATCACATATGGATAGAAGATTTTGGTTGTGACGAGAGGCTATCTACATGTTGTGTGTGTTTAACCTCTCTTGTGTCCCCCAATTCATTGGGTGCAAAAGTGGCATCACAGAACCCTTTCCACAGATGCGTTGTTTGTGGTGCTGTATCTCATTCAGATTGCTCACCTTATGCTTCAAAGGGCTGCAAATGTGTTGCTCAAGCTGGTTTCAGCCATGTGCAGCACCATTGGTCGGAAAAATGGGTTAAGATCGATGACAATCAGGAAATGTCTTCCTTTTGCTATTATTGTGATGAGCCATGTGGAGTTCCTTTTATAGATCCATCTCCTACATGGCATTGCTTGTGGTGTCAACGCCTTATTCACGTTAAATGTCATGCAAAAATGTCAGTAGAATCGGGTGACCTCTGTGATCTTGGTTCTCTTAGAAGGCTCATTCTTTCTCCACTATGTGTTAAAGAACTAGAAGAAGAATCTGGTAAAAGTGGAATGCTTGTTAGGAGAAGACGCCAACGGAGTAAACAGTCTAATAGGCCTCTAAATGGTAAATTGCACAATGCGCCAGAAAATAATCAAACCCTGGAGCACATGTTCAATGGGTTTATTGGCTTGAAAAGGTCGAACACGGAAAAGAACTTTGATGCTATCATAAGAAAGGATGGAAAAGTACTTACTGCAAAAGGAACCATCAGGTTGACACAGAAAAAAGGCGAAGTTGTCATTTATGGGCAACCGAAGAAGTACGAAGTTATTGATTTTCCCCGGGACACGAGACCATTGTTAGTCTTCATCAATGCCAAGAGTGGAGCTCAATATGGCCCTTCACTTCGTAGAAGATTAAACATGCTTTTGAATCCTGTCCAGGTGAGGCTTCTTCAAACTCTTTTTTGGTAACTTTTTTAGATATGAATGAATTATAGTTCTTGTTAAAATTTGTTGCAGTATGTTTTATTTCCAAAATCTTAGTGAATCTATTTCTATGTCTGACAGTAGTTCCAATGAAAAAGCTATGTAACACTCTGCTCTTTTGGAGCGTTAAAAGATTAATCAGTTATTGGCAAAGCTAAAGTAGAGCAGGAGGAACGATCACATCTCTCGTTAGCCTAACTTTCAATGACACCTATTTATATATTTTGAAAGGTCAATGCTGAGAGCTAAAATATATTTGCAAAAATAACTTACGTTGTGATTGTTGCCTAACTTGGAGTTGTATCGTCTGGGGCACTTTGTTGAGTACTTTCACAATTCTCTGCAGGTTTTTGAACTGAGTGCTTCCCAGGGGCCTGAGGCCGCGTTGGAGTTATTTAGTCGTCTACCAAACTTTAGGGTACTAGTCTGTGGAGGAGATGGTTCTGCTGCATGGGTTATTGATGCAATTGAGAGGAAAAAATTCGAATCACCACCCCCGGTTGCCATACTTCCTCTTGGCACGGGAAATGATCTATCCAGAGTTTTGGGGTGGGGAAGAGGTTTCTCAAATGGTGATGGTAAAGGTGGTTTGAACTCACTTTTGCAAGACATTGATCAAGCGGCAATTACAATGTTAGATCGCTGGAAAGTAAACATTACAGAAGAAAAGAAGGATGGACGTTCTTCAAAACCACAATCTAAGTTCATGATGAATTATCTAGGTGTGTTGTTGAAGCTAATTTGTTTTTTATGGTTATATTTTCTTCCTTCCGTTCTTTCTCACTGGCAATTTCCAATTCAGGTATTGGATGTGATGCAAAGGTTGCTTATGAGTTCCATGTTACTCGGGAAGAAAATCCAGAGAAGTTCTATAATCGGGTACTTGAAAGTTTTGATATTTGTTATCTTCAACTGGATACAAATATTGGCTTCTTCTAAGCTCTACTTTTCCAAATGTATGCTTAATTCCAATATTTTATTTGTTCACTGGGCTAATATAACGTAACATACTATGACAGTTTGTTAACAAATTACGGTATGCCAAAGAAGGCGCAAAGGATATAATGGACCGAGCGTGCGCTGATCTACCATGGCAAGTTGGGCTTGAAGTTGACGGAAAAGACATTGCGATCCCTACGGTATACAGTTTCACAATTGGATTCACATATTATGAATATATATGTTGTCTTCCAATTGGATTCACATACAGTTTCTAATCAAACTTTTTCTTCCACAGGATACAGAGGGCTTAATCGTGCTCAACATAGGCAGCTACATGGGAGGAGTAGATCTTTGGCAAAATGAATATGAGCATGATGATGACTTCAAGAGCCAATGCATGCATGATAAGACACTCGAGGTTGTCTCTGTTTGTGGAGCATGGCATCTTGGCAAACTTCAGGTTTGTGTTTTATCAGATCATCTTTCAAAAGCAAAGCTTCGTATATCTCAGAGATATAATGAACTCTGCTACTTTCAACAGGTCGGACTCTCACAAGCAAGGAGATTAGCACAAGGGAAAGTTATCAGAATACATATTTCAAGCCCTTTCCCAGTTCAGATTGATGGGGAGCCTTTTATTCAACAACCCGGTTGCTTAGAAATTACACATCATGGGCAGGTAACGTACATAGTCTATTCTTTCGCGAGTGGCCATTTCAAAAGCTTTTTTTTGGGGGTGGAAAGTTGATTACTTGGAGCGCAATCTACTTCAGGTGTTCATGTTGAGAAGGCCATCAGAGGAACCGAGGGGCCATGCTGCTGCGATAATGGCGGAGGTTCTGGCAGATGCTGAATCTAAAGGTATCATCAATGCCTCTCAGAAGAAAAATTTACTTCAGGAGGTGGCTGTTCAGTTGCAGAAACTATAATCAACAAATCAAACTTAAAATAGTTTTATAAATTTTGAACTTTATAAATAATCTAAATTTCGGTATAGTGTGAACCACGGCAAGGTAGTAACATACGTGTGAAAAGATCTAGATTGTTGCTGTTATTTGCCTCACTAGACTACCTTTGATAGTTTGGCCAAAAAGGAAAAAAAAATACCCTTGATATGGGTACGAGCTTTCTGACCTTGGTAGTAGTTGCTTTAAGTATAGTGTGCTAAGTTTTGGTGTAGATGGAAGAGGCTTTTTGAGAGGGAGTGGATGAATGAGAAATTTTGTATGGTGTACATTAAGACTTCTAGATAATAGAATATATCTATATCAATATGAAAGAAAATATTTTCCGTCATGCACATTTAAGTTTTTTTGTTTTTTTTTTTGTGGTGAAAATGCACATTACGTTTGTCTATATATTTTGTACTGGACACTGACGAAGTAATAGCTTGGTATTACCTGAAATATTTGCACAAAAAATAAATGGCCCCATTTGGTTTTGGTGTGTTTAAGGTGCCAGAACAAAGTGTTAACCATATTATTTGGTCCAATTTTAGTCTCTGTTATGTTTCAGTTAGAGACCCCCTAGTGGCAGCACCCTTACTCATCACTTCAAAAATCTTATGATAAATGGTTTGTGAAGAGCCACAAGTTTACTGTTTAGCTCATTTCATGTGCATAAATATTTTACCTTAATACATATGTATATTGTCACCGTTTCATCCAATATCGCAGTTAAATGTTACATTTGACAAATATTAACTTTGTATTAATCTTCATCAATAAACGGCGGTAAAAATAATAACATGACCATACATTTGGGGTGCAAACAAGCATTTACCCCCAAAATCTTATTGCGCTACCAAGAGAAGTAATTAATTTTTCCTTGTATAAACTGAGACAAACATATTATTTATTCGGATATCCACAAAACTTGGTAAAGGAAACAAAACCCCATTACTATATATCCCATTCCCATAGCAGATCCAACCAGCCCTCTTTATTCTGCGTTGCGTATTCCCTCCATATTTGGCTCTGCTTGGGTGCTTCAAATCAACAATAGTTACAACAGCAGGGACAAAATTGGCAATCCAAAGCCTAAACTATTTGCATAATATATTGGCAGCATTGCATGAGGAAGTAATCTACTCAAGATAGAACATTATCTAGACCTTGCAGGCTTCAACCAATCCTTTCTCATTTATTGAAGAATAAACCCTTCTTCTTTCCTTTAGGCTTTTGTCCGGCCTACAAGAAAGAAAAAACGAACTCGTAATTAGATAGAAATAAATTCCAATAGGCAGTAGGTTTAAACGAACATATTTAGTGTCTTAGGGTTACCCCATATGTCAGTTTGATATCTCAGGATTAAATTGTTAATATTTTGTGTCATGTGTTTCAATTTTGTTACAATTTGGTTTTCCGTCCAATTTTGGGTAACTTTGACAGATTGAGATGAAAATATAATTTTGCCCCTTATACTTTTTTTTCAAAACCACCCGTTCGATTCTTGCCACCCACCTCCAATTCCGAGCCACCCACCTCCAATTCCGGGTTGACCCGATTCCGAGTATCTTGAGGGTAATTTATGAATTTTCAAATTTATTCAGTCATGTGACCAGCACATGACTAGAATCTGTTAAATTTAACCCCAAATTTGATGGAGACACCAAATAGCAACAAAGTTGAAACTTGGGACAGTCGAAAGTAACAATTTAATCCGGAGACACCAAATTGACACATGAGGTAAACCTGAGACACTAAATAAGTTATTTTCCCTTTTAACTTATATATGGCTGCAAGTTAGTTGAGCAACTCTTTGATATCCACTTATAAATTAATAATCATCCTCTATTTCACTTTCTAGTTACTTGTATCTAGGCCGGCTAGTGCATTTCGTTGTTCAGCCATCACCTCCATAACTCTCAAGTTAAAAAGAATGAAGATAGATGAATTTGCAAGAACCGCAATACAGCAAGGCAAGAACATAGATAGATAGATAAACAGATACGTACCCGCATGATAAAGAGCCTTAGAGTCAGCACAATGGTGTCTCTGGAGCTGCACATAAAGGAAAGCAAGAAAAACCGCAGCTAGTTACAGATAACACAACCATATTAATACGCGCTTCAATCTCCAAAGCGTGGCTCGGTTGACTAAAACTTTATAGTGGCCACACCACAATAAGAACTTAGTTCAGCCTATGGCAGGAGAGTATCCTCTAAATTTTGGAATGAACCAGACCAGCAATCTGTTTGTTTTGCAGTATATAGATAGTATTTAAGCACTCACCAGCTAACATCTTCTGGGGCATTTTCAGTTCTTAAGACGTGCTCAACATTATCCATGCCTAATAATGAAAAGACTGTTGCATGTCCATAAGGTATGGCAACCTACACAACAGTGGGATGAGAATGGTCAATTACCATGAAGAGCATAGTTTTATGGAGTGGAAGATGGATTAGTAGGCAATTCCTTAAAATGTTTCATTTTAAGCACCATTTATTCCATGTGTTTCAGTTATTTAGTTCAGTTTTTCAAAATTCTACTATTCTCCGGCTTCTACTGCTACATTCAGCATATATCCATTTTGACAGCAGCTACATGAGTTTGAAAGATGGTAAAGGATATGCTATAAGCCTATAATACTATCCCTATCCAATTCAAGAAAGTTGTAAATTCGTACAAAATCAATTCATCTATATTTGAATTCAAAAGCCATACACTTGTACTCCGTGAGAACTTCTCTGTGATAACACTGCCATTGGAGGTGTGGAATTTAATAGTAAAGCCATCCCGCTTAATAACCAGTGTAGCGGGTTCCCATATATCAAGATATCCAGTCTGCATATATATGAAAGGAGAGCCTGAGCATGCTTCTAGATGAAACTTAAGTCAGTCAGTCGGACAGAGTAATTTGAAATTAAGAATCTATTAAATTTCTGCTCTAACCATACATACCGACAATGATACTTTATATGAAGCATGGCCACTATAAAGAGTCTTCTCTATGTAACTCTGCATCTCCGGGTCTGACCAAAAAGGAAAGATCAGGAAAGGAATCGCACAAGGCGTTCTATATGTTAGCTATAAGGAAAACAACACTGAGCAACTAGAGAGGAAACCATGAAGAGGTTTAAATTAACAGCTAAACTTCAATTTGCAAACTGGATATATGAGAAGAATAACTAATGGACTGCCACAAAAATAATGTTTTTAATACAAAAGCGTATAACTTATAAGAAATGTTGATCTACACGGAGGTAGGACAACCAAGGGCAATTCATTGGCTTTATGGGATATTCTAACATTGTATTTACATACCACAAGTGATCTTGCTATGCTCATTGGCAAAGACCTTCACAAGCTCGCCCTAGAGTAAAAAAAAAAAAGAAACAAGCAAAATAATGTCAGACTTTCCAATTATAGCAAACGGGAACTTTAAAAGAATCTATGGAACAAGGATTTATTAGCCATCAAAATACTTCAGCGTCAATTATTTGATACTAATCAAACTAATAAGTTGAACGTAAATCAAGATTCCTGGCCTTAATTAAACTAGCATTTCTCTTTAGGACGTGGATGCCCTGGAAATGGTTATTCTTAGTGAGCACCATCTAGTTGCATCAAGATTCTCGAGAAACATAATTACCATTTATTAGGTCCAGGAACAATCTCAAAAACCAGATAACAGAAGTGAATGCTTGATGAACAATTTACATAGCTGGGAGAAAAATTCTCCCATCGTATTTGCACCTTTATATCATACACGCTGGTAAAATTTCGAGATGGCATACACCTCAACCGGAATCATCAATTCAGCGGCAACTAGTTTTCCAGTCCTTCAACATTTCCTCCAACTAGTGTAACAATTATAGATGTTCAAGGTGATTACCAATCACCAGAAAAGGTTGAATGAAAAATCTTCAAACAGTTATTAACTAATACTGCAATCAGTACCTTGCGTTTTCTGTTATCCAGGGGTTGGACTTCAATTGCAAGGTAATTGCCAACATCATCAGCAGTGACAAGATAGTTTGGTTGCTTTGCACCTTCCATGGATATACACATTGGTATCAGTGTCAGAAATAATGGTGATGACAACTGAGGGAAGAAAGAACTTGAGGATTTCTTTCTAACTTGAAGATAGAGAGAGATTAATACCTTCAATATAATTAACTGACCCATCCTCCAAATGCCGTACCCACTGGACATCACACAATTAAGCTATTAATTATTAAGTAGCCAATGGTATTACTACGATACAGTAGGTTCAATAAAATAAGTCCAGATCAATACATCTAAATGCCGTACAAGTTCCTCTACATACTATCCCTATCACTATTGGATGCTATTTCGTAACTTCCAAAGGATTACAAATCATCACCGTCAAAACCTGTCAATATATCATGGAGACAGTAGATGTTTCAAGTGTTTTATGCATAGCGCTGGCTATCATTCACAGGGCCTTTTCTAACCACTTTCAATAAAGTGCATTTTTGCTTGTGTTGTTAGTGGAGAAGATACAATATACATCAAAGGAAAACTGTTCCTACAACATTTAAAAGAAAAAAAAAACTCAGGGAAGAGTGCCATGCTTGAATAAAGAAAAAAAAAAGACATTTTAGTCAACAATGAGAAGGCAGTCAGAGATTGCAATATCACTGATAAATTCCAAAATAAACTACCTTAACTGGAAAGTGGAAACAAAGGCTTTATTTATTTCGTGATGGTACTAAAATGAAAATTATATAGAACTTGTCATCCAGAAATAAAAACTAAAAAACCACCTCAAAGTTGCAACTGGTTGTTCCATTAATAGAGTACCCACAAGCCTGGAGTTCCCTTCCTGGGAATGCGTCACCAGAAATCTGGAGCCCTTCTATCCCTGGTAATGGATCATCATCTGGACCTACATGAAACTATTCAGTCAATTGACTTTCACAGATAACCTAGCCAAGACAGTGAAACAATCGCAATATGCGTGTACCCTCGGAGATAGAAGAAGAAGAACGCTCTTCAAGACCAGATGGCATATACTCAGGATATGAGGAATGTGGATCATCAAGTGAACGATCAAAAGGGGAACCAGAAGGCCAATTAGATGAAGATACTCTATCATTTTGAAGTGCATCAGCGTCAGGATCATCCATCTCGCCAGTGCTCACAGGTTCACGGAATTTGACCTGCTTTGCGGTTTCTTCATTGTGCCTTCGCGCATATTGACCTCCGCGAGAAATGTCAGCTTTTTCTGGGACAGTTTGGGACATTGTGTTCCTATAATCATTTATAAACTATAAATGAGATAACTTTTTTTCAACTGACTGATGACCAAGATAAATGCTATCATAGGTCTTATTGCAGGATAGAACAACCATCCACAGATAATCAGCAATCAGCTCTTAAATATACAGCTAGCTCTAATAAAAGAAAATACGAATACAATCACAACTTCCATAGTATGCACAGAAAAGACCTAAAATTTATAATAAACAATCTGATTAAACATAATGATAACCAAGTCAGTAACTGAAGAACTTTCTTCCAATATGGAAATATAAGTATCTTAAGCATCAGTACAACTAGAACAGTGTATAACCAAATGATTTAGTGTCATTAATAATTAATTATACAGATTAAAGGACATATAGGCAAAACAAGACCTGTCAACAGGCCTGCAGGTGATGGCCGCAGCTTAGCTCCAAAAAACTTATAAATTATGAGAACCAAAAGCAAATGATGATTCATATACAATTCCAACTAGAAATAACTTTTCTATGCTGGTCTAACAGTGTTTAGAGAAGAACCATGTCCCCTTCTAGACACTTATCAGAATTATTCTCTCTCCAGAATATTTACCATAGATTAGTATCAGACCTTTCTGAAACATAGATTATTGCCTTAAACGACTTGGCCTTCACTAGTAACATTGGAATATCTGTTTCCCAAATTTAACGAAACCTACAGCAGAATTTACTCTTCCAGTTACGTGCTACATACAAAAGTAAGCTTACTTTGATTACTTGTTCTACATCCTCGATTTTATGATAGGACAAGAAGATCATCATTACCAACCAATTAGCACTAACTAGTAAAATAGGGATAAGAACCTAAAAACTGTCCCAAGTTTGACCCTGGCGTCGATTTGGTGTCTAGAATTTAAACTGTTGATATTTGCTGTCACAAGTTTCAGTATTGTTGCTATTTGGCCACCCACCTCCGATTCCGGCCAGCAGCAGCTCCAGCTCCAGCAGCAGCAGCAGCAGCTCCAGCAGCAGCAGCAGCTCCAGCTCCAGCAGCAGCAGCAGCAGCTCCAGCTCCAACAGCAGCAGCAGCAGCTCCAGCTCCAGCAGCAGCAGCAGCAGCTCCAGCTCCAGCAGCAGCAGCAGCAGTAGCAGCAACAGCTCCTGCAGCAGTGGTGACCAGAGAGAGAGAGAGAGATCCTGTGGTGGCCGGAGCTGGCCGGAAAACAATCGGAGATGGCAGTGATTCCGGCCAAATGGGGGTAATTTAGGCATTCTAATGTTTATTCGGTCACATGACCATCACGTGACCCGATTCCGTCCAACTTAACCCAAAATTTGACGGAGACACCAAATAGCAACACATATGAAACTCGAGACAGTCAATTTCGTCTTTAGGCACCAAACTGAAACATGATGCAAACTTAGGACAGTTTTTAGGTTCTTATCCCAGTAAATATCATTAATAATTATATAAGAATTTCAAGAAAAAAAATATTAAAGTGAAGAATAAATTTGCGAACACTTCAAATGACAACACTAACATTTTCAGCTTTTCTGTTTTAGCCAAACATTATTACTCTTCAGCCTGCGAGAAATGAGATACTGGTAAACACTATGGAAATTGGGACTGCATTAAAAGCCAAAAGGTTTTGCTGATATTTAAAAAGAAAAACAGATATTAAAAATCAGAAGGTGAAGATACGACTCACCAAGAGTATATATCCTCCCCATCTGCAGCAACCCGAGAAGTTCTTGAGGGGAAAATCTTGCTCAGGAAAATCAAAATCATACCGAAAAATCCCATGGCCCAAAAAGAACAAAGGAAGTAGTAAGAGGGTCTGCTTGCAGAAAGGAAGAGGGCCAACCAGACTCTTACTCAGGCAGAATGAATTTCTGGATAGATACAACCGTGGGTATATAGAAGATACTATCTCTAAGTATAAGAATACTTAATATTCAATTTTCTGATTAAAGAACAAAGTCAAAGCAGACTTCTCTAGAAACATTAGAAAAAAATGACGTCCATAGACTTTTCTCTTTGTTGAATATTCTAGGAAGACTTCACAAAACATCCTGGAAGGAACTACAAATTCAATTGGAAAGATAGTCATTTTCCATTAAGAAAGACTTGTAGTGAGGTTGACCAAAAAGAAAATAAGACTCCTGTCTAGACCAAGAAATTAATCCAGGACAGACAAATTAGGCCTTAGGATCATGTTAACAACTGTAAGCTGTTGCTACATCACGAAAAAGTGCAAGATGTACAAAAAAAAGGCGGCAGATGAAAAAAGATACACATTGCATATTTTCATGGAGACGCCTTAACCAACTATGGGTCAAACATAATGGACTTCAACCATTTTTTAATAGGAGTTAAATTAATGGCGTCACCAGGAAACGATCCCGTGCGCTCTGATACCATACAGAAAATAAGACATGCGCCTCAACCAACTATCCCATAAGTCCGAACTTATGGGTGACGGCGTCAGCTACACTCTTATACCTCAACATGTATAAATCTCAAATGTATTCCTGAGAACTGGCTATATAAAACATCTAGAATCCAAACCTGTTTATCTATAAGTAAGTTGTCTGAGGTCTCTTTTACATAGATCTCTCTTTTGAACCGACTCTTGAATTTGATCAAATTCTCTCAATAGGCGACTCATATTAAAAGCCAAACAAACTGCAAAGTACTGAAGAAACTTCACGACAAAGTAGAAAGTCTCCATAAAACACATTTTGAGTAAGCAAATAAAACACACAAATACACACATATATATCATTCAAAAAACCCTAAAAGAAATCCTGCTTTCTCATCCATATTACGTGTTTCCTGACAGTCTCACATAGCTAAGAGTAAACTATATCCTGTGTAGCTCTATGCAGTCTGAGATTAGCTTTTGTTATGGTCTATCTCATTGCAAGTTATGGGACTTGTACTACATTGGTTGTATGGGTAACCATTGAGGTGTTTAAAAGCTAAATATGTCCTCCCACCTAATACTAGTTTATTGGGTTGGACTCTTCTATTTGGCTTGTAACAATTTGTATCAGAGACAACCCTTGGAGTAGTGGCCTGGAAAAGCCAGCCGTCACCGTGACCAACGAGCACGTTGGTCTCCTTAAGGGGGGCGAATGTTATAATCTATACCCATTGCAAGGTATGAGACTTGTACCACATTGGTTGTATGGGCAGCCATTGTAGTGTTTATATGCTAAATGAGTACTATAAGGGAATAAGATATATTATAGATATATTTAGATAAATATATCTTATTCCCTTATAAGTACATTCTGTTCAGAGTTTCAGTAGTAACCATTTAACCAAGCTCACCTGCTCGCATGAGAAAAATATCTTCCTGGATCATCAGGTCCCGAAGTTTTTGGCAAGTAATCAACTCGATGTTGAAATCCATCCAATCCAACATCCATCTGATCAACAGAAGAAGATTGTGTTCTTCTTCCAGGGATAAAAGTTGGCTGTGGCACCAATTCGAGGCCACTTTTATTCTAGAAGCAAAAAACATAAAATTAGGTATATTCTTTGGGTTAGATATGGATCTACTCTAAAGGAACCTGCACATACAGGAGTTGCAATTCCTGCACCAATGAGGTGAACTGGGGACTGAAAAGAAGAAGCCAAGGGGTTCACCTCCGCATGCCAAGGAGCCAACTGAAATTGTGACTCCTTTCTTTTTGACTGGAGTCAGGAAAAAAATTAGAAAAATAAATATCATCAGAAAGATACTCCATTATAATAATGCAATGCATAACATAGCACTCGAATCAAAGCTATCATCATTGAGAAATAAATTTAGAATAGCACCATCGCCAGGTTTGTATCAAGTACCTCTGAAATATTTAGTTGTTCACTAAGATGTTTAAATAAAACCTGGAAGACATAAACAGAAATTACCCAATAAGAAAATGCAGCTAAAGCATATATACACCAACGTATACCATATGAACTAAAATATATCAGGCATTGGATTGGAAGCATTAAATGCGCTGAATTTGCCATCACAATGTTTTGTCAACATAAATGTAAGAATTCCAACATAATCCACCAATAAGCTGCAACTCTTTCAGATATATGTTTATCATGTACACATTTCTATCTAATATATAAATGAAGATGGTCCTTCATTGCCAATACACCAAAATAAAAAGACTACTTAAATTATGGAATATGGACAGTACCAAGTAAAGCTAATGTCCCTAATTCAGGCTATACCAAAATCAAGTAGTACATCAAATTTAAAATGGCATTGTCAGCCAGCTAAAACTAACATTAATAGCATGAGAAGACGATAGAGATATCCTAATCTTCACCTTACCACATTCCATTTAATAAGTTCCTGAAAATTAATACAA
Source organism: Clarkia xantiana subsp. parviflora (assembly GCA_036873135.1). Taxonomy (NCBI): domain Eukaryota; kingdom Viridiplantae; phylum Streptophyta; class Magnoliopsida; order Myrtales; family Onagraceae; genus Clarkia; species Clarkia xantiana. Next base: position 11,920,678 of record JAPTYO010000004.1, read on the forward strand.
CCAAGATGTTGATCAGCACGAACAATGCCAAAATCTTGAGGATTCATTAGCCTTCTGGAAAAAACTACCAAAAACTTTACTCTTATTGATACATTGTCAAGAACCAAAGAGCTCTTAAAAGATTTTACTATTCATTTTCCTACCTTTCTCGTGGATTCAGTTCATATGAAATGCAGGTATAAAAAATGGCTATTATTTCAAATACATGATGATTAAAGCCATGAAACCTCCACCTTGACATTGCTGACAATGGACTGTACATCAGGAACTGGAGGCTGTAGAGAGTACTCTGCTAGAAGAGGAAGCAAAGATGATGCAAATGTAAATCTTTCATGCTGAGCAGCCTGAGTGAAGCAAGAGCAAAAGGAAAACGATTTCAACACTATTCCTCTGTAAATGAACATATGCAGCATTCAGCATTCAGCATCAGCTATTATTTTAGCAAAAGACTGAAGGAGAAGGTTGTAAATATGCTACTACTTTACATTAGAATACTTCAGTAAAGGAAAAACTTCCCAGCATCTATGGTCCAAGCCAGGTGAACTAGCTCGTGCATGCCAAAGAATTAGGTGTTAATTAGGTCTAGCAAGGAGAGAATATTGCCGAATTAAATCCAGCTGTTGATGATATAAGAGGGGAAAAGCAACTGCCGATGCCGTAACCGGTAACACTCACTAAACCCTTTTTTCCGAGTTACCAATTAAAAAGGTATTTCTCCATTAATAAATTAACATACCTGTAATTGGTACGATAGTTTGATATTTTCCTCCATTATATCCTGCCTATATGAAAGTGCTTTAGACGAAGCATCAACAATGTCTTGCTGCTGCTGATCAAAGGCCTGGCAAAAGGCATTTTGTTAGGAAAAACAAAAAAGAATGACCATATGAGAAATAAGGCTCTGTCAAGTGTCAATATCCAGGAAACCTCAGTTATAGCAATTCCAGTACAATACAGAGTACACCAATGGAGATACTTACCAGACGCATATAACCAATTCGTTTCTCCAAAACAACCTTTTCATTGCATATATTTGCTTCCTACGGGAAAAAAAGAACTGAAATCACTTTGAGTTAATTTTCATATTAAACTAATCAATCAAATTCAGTTTAATTAAAGGTCCAAAGTAAAAACTGAGCGAAACTCAGATTTTGACAAGTTATGATTACATACCTTCAAAGAGTATTCTGCAAGACATCTTCTTAACTGTAAAATCACTTGTTCATGCTCCCGTATCTTAATAATAAGATCCTAAAGGAATTTCCACGGAATTAAAAATTACTAAAAGAACAATAATCACATTTTTAGAAGTTCTGTCCAAAATATTACCTGCTTCTGAACGGTGTTAGAATTATTTGCTTCATCAATAGGCATTCGCCCATATCCGTATTCATTATATTGCTGATCATACTCGGCTTGTCTTTGATACCTTCAAAAGTTAACAGTCTTATTTAAGATATATCCTCATTTGGTGCTTTAAATCAATCATAACATATATCAGATATCCACTTTCTTTGTTTCTATAATAACCTGCTAGGAGAAACGGCTGAAGTTGATGGTGAAGATAACTGAGCTATGCCGGAATTATCTGCTGGAATTTGGCCAGAAGCAATCCCTTTAAGTGTCACGTTGGTGTTGCTGCCTTCGGGGAGGTTCTCTGTGGTAGTTTGCCTGGCATTATCGTCATGCCTCAAGCTAATATCCTTGTGAATATCTACTGTATGTCGTTGATCAACTAATGAACTTTGGCTCATGCTCTTAATACCATTTTCAGGATTCCCTACAGAGGCAGTTACTGGATGAATTTCATACGTTCCATGAACATTTTCACTCCATTCATCCACAGGACGAGATAGCCCAGCCATTTCATGTGATTTCTGCTAGAGAGGGATCCACCATTTGTCATGAATAGAAAGAAACAAGCACAGGTCTGTCATGTACAATCAAAACTAGAAAGAAAGTTAATTACAAAAAGATTGATGCAAGTATCCATGAGTTCCATGTACAATCAAAACTAGAAAGAAAGTTAATTACAAAAAGATTGATGCAAGTATCCATGAGTGCCATGTACAATCAAAACTAGAAAGAAAGTTACAAAAAGATTGATGCAAGTATCCATGAGCGGCTACATATACGATCATATACATAAACTTCATAAAGCATTAACAAGAATTCTAGGTGCATCAATCACTCAAGAGAGCTTCACTGCACAGGGATACAGCTGAAGACTATCTTCGATCAAAGCAACTAGTAAATCTAGCAGGGATAATCGCCCAAACAAGTAAACAAGATGAGTACTAGAGGTTTTGAAAAAGGGAAGCAACAGGGATGGACCAAGAGGAGCATGGAGCAATAGCACCCTAGATTCAAACTTTTATGAGAGGCTTCCTTATACTCCTCTTTACTTTTGTAAAAGTTTTCATACCTCAGCGGTCAGCGCATTTGGTTCAATAAAAATAAGCTACTTCAGCATTTGGTATGTAGATATACCAGGATGAATTAAATGCACTGGCCACAAGAACCTTTTGAATCAATCTTAAATCTCTATTAAACAATACCATTTGGTATCCTTGTCTAAACCTAGAATTGTATGATACCAATATTAGTTAGAGTATAAATAAGTAATTCTGTAACCCGGATCCTGGGCCTGCCTAGTTCCAAAAGCACCGTGCATGCCATACAAACTAAAGAGATTCATGAAGATCCCATGCCCACTGTCTTTTCGACTGAGCATCCATTGATTAGGGGCATTAACGTAGATTTCTACATGTTCGCATCCAAAAGCAAGTTTACTTGTTTATTGTGTTACAGAAAGATTACCTCCACCAAGTCGTGAAAGAACAAAAACCATTTGCAACTCTATTTAAAGTGTTCTTAAGACTGGACAAACTAAGCAAACAGGGGAAGCATAAAAAGACATTAGAGTTTGTATCAGAGCTTAAGAAGTCTCTCAAAGTATTAAACAAGTATTCATGGAATGTATATAACTAGCTTTACTCTTCTGTGGATGTAGATTTCAGTCGTTACACAACTCGTGTGACAAATTGGCAGAAATCAAGTAAATCCAAATTAACAGATCACTTCTTAGTATTCATGATCAAAACATAAACTGATGTGTGGCATATAAAATAAAAACAGAACTTACATATTTTTCTAGCTCTTTTATTTTCACTTGAAGCTGAATCTGCAGGCGGTTGTTCTCCTCCACCTGTCCAGAGGAATATCTAATAAAACAGTAGCCTGTTTAAATACTTAATCATAAGAAAGCAGACTTAACTTACATTATGCATCAACCCTACCAATATGAACCAAAATCTTGGATATACTACTTATAGGCCTATATTATGTTTGAATCTCTCATAGTATAAAAGGATATTATGAACTCTGCTGAAGTGTAAATAACTGCATAGTGCCTACAATGGGAGGTCTTTAAAACAGAAACAAGTAATGGGCTACGGATAAATATATCCGATATATTATAAATAGAATAGAATATATTATTATTGATAGGGTTAATATAGAATATATTATATCTATTATTAATGATAGGGTTAATTATTTTATTTATATTCTTATCGGCTAGAATATATTATCTCCATAGATTTTACCGGTCTAGTCTTATTTAAAGGACATGGTTATGAATAAAACGATAAACAGAGAATTTAAGTTATTAAGTTAGGTTTCAAAGATCAGGATTCTCTCTCCAAAAAGGTCCAGGTTCGTTCTCACCTCTACGAGTTCGAAAACCACCCCAGTATCCAGACTCATAACATACTGGAAGTCCTCGACAAAAAGTAAAGAAAACAAGAAATGGAATTAATATTGAGAAGAAAACGGAAGTTGAGAATGCAAACAGAATTTTTTGACAAGTATGAGTCCATTTCAATTTATTTTTTTTAAGTAAAATGAGTTCATTGGCAAAAGAATATAGCTTCGTTGGTACTTAGTAACATATTCTCTGGCTAGGAATCCCAGGTCTGACACTACACTTCCTACTATAACGACAAAAAGGAGAACTTGCCTACTGTGAATTGTCCATCTAGTTTTCTGTTAATACTTCAGTGAGAAACCATAAATGAACCATATTTGCAGACATAGTGTACATACTTAAATATGGGAATAACTGTATTACTATCAAACATAACTGCAATCTATGTGCTACCACTACCTTTGCCACGCCTTGCTAACAGAAGTCAATAAAACAATAGGGGATGAATTTTTTTGTTAATATAACATTATAACTATAGGTGAAGAATTTATATATATGTATATAGGACCGCGAAGATATGAACAAGTACAAAATAGACGTAACTGAGTTTGAAAACAAACATGAAATAGTCCTTTGACAACTTTATAGCCTACGCCTTTGCTCGTTAAAATTCCAATACAAGCCGAGTACAGCAACAGGTGAATGATATTATATATGACTATGCAGATAGATGGACATCAAAATACAAATATAAAACAGTGATTACTAAGCTGGGAAAAAAACATGAATAGTTGATTGACAATTATGTACATGAATTAAGATTTTTATGCAAAGCAAGCCTCAAATACTCTCTTCATATCTCTGGTAAGGATGGCCTCTCCTTGCATGTGAATGCTAACACTCAGAAAAGCAATAATACATACTTAAGCTCCTCCAACTTATGGTGCAATATAATCCTTCTCCAGATTTTTCACTCCTAGCTAATTCATTTAAGTGTACTAGATTACACTCAGGTGCACAGAAAAAGCACAGTATCCCTTAATCGTATTCACTTTCTTTCTAAAAAACCTATAATGCTCCCAAATATTCCATTCAAATTCATCCCAAATCACAGATTAGACTCCCCCATCAAGAAGATCAGCTTAAAAGGTCCCCATGGAATTACTGCACTCCTTTATTTGCCAAAATACTTCCAAAAATGAGCCAACATATGCTTTTACTCAGCTACTCGCTCAGCCCTCTGCACACCACCGGAGGAATTTTGAAACTTTTAATTCATCCACCACTCTATCCTAAGTTCAGTCAGAAACATCCACCTAGAACCAGCTATCATGGCGGGAAGTTCCTATGCATTCGAGTTTACTAGCAATGAAATAACATTTTAAAGCTATTTTGAACAGAATCAAACGAACCAGCAAGAAATGATGGTAATCATTGAAAGAATCACCTGTTGCTTAATAGTGGCTTCAGCTGTTTCAACAGCTTTCGCGACCAGATAAAAACTATCACTGTCGCCGCTGCTATTGGTTGGATCACTGAGCTCCAATTCTGACAGCTTGTCCGCCAATTTCACATCAAAGCCATTCTCCATTCTCAGTGTAAGTCGCGTAATTACCAAGAATAAACCAAGACGACCGGATAAAGTCTCAAATTGAAAGTGGATACGGATTTTCCTTTTCCCTTCCCCTATTCTAATTTCAATTTAGGGCTTGCTTTTGCCGGAAGAGAACCATCGCAGAAGTTGAAAAATCGATGAATTGGAGCATTGCAGAAGAGGACGATGAAACTTGAGCGAAATGGAGGTGTCCTGGAAGTGAATCCGGAGCATATATTTGGGGATCGTAAGGTGTTTCCTCTCGTTTGTCCAAAAAGGTGTTTCCCCTCTGCTTCGACGAATCCACTGGACAAGAAAGCGCAGAGACAATGCATCAGAGATGATTTTTGCATTGCTTTGCTTTGCTTTGTTTTATCATTGTGTGTAATTAATTTAACGGAATTTTGAATGAAGGTAATTTTACATAAGGTTAAATATCAAATTCAAATAAATAAGTTGTTAAGCAGGAATTAAATGAATCATCTGCACTATGTTTGCAATTTTTATTAAGGGAATATTTATTGTCTGCGCTATAGTATACCGATGATGAAAGACAGTACTTCAGATATCTTTCATATATATGATGTACTTCAGATATCTTTAGGGTGTAATTTCCACTCAACCCTATATAGTTTCTTCCATGATTTCTGGCGTCTTAGGTGAGAGACCATGCTCACACCGTGTCCATGTAAAAGTTAACATAAATAATTTTGTGTGATTAAAAATAGTATCTGAAATCTCTAGTTATGAATTGAAGCTTAGAATAGTAGTTAGTTGCAAAATGATTCCTTTCCCGAAATAATAAATATATAAGTATTTAAAGTAATATAGAACTTTATAGATAAATCATATAACACACCAAAATATATTATTAAAATGTAATATAAAATCTAAACTAAAGCAGATTAAATATAAAGAATATGAAAAATAGAAACATTCAAATATATAATAATATATGTTATTCAAAAGTTTTTCTTATTTACTTGCACATTAAAAAAATGTCCCTAAATCAAATACTGTAGAATCTTATAATTATATAATATTTAAGAATAGATAACGTTACAAAAATATGTATATTTATAAAATTATATAATATTACTTAATAATATGTATTATAATACGTTTTAAAGTTTAGAATTATCGGTTGTGTTAAGTGGTACAATAATTCGCAATTAGGGTCATATATACACTCTAAAATAATTGATTTTAAAGTTACAAGTTTCACCGCGTATTATTATCCATAACATAAAGAAAAAAACTAAATACCATTAAAATATTATACTAAATACCAAACAAAATGATCTATCATCTACTGCGCCTTAATCAAACAATCAGTCATTTGATTTACTTTACGATATGTATATACTTAAGAGAAGCAGCATGACAATTGACACTTGCATTCAAAGTTGCAAAGAGAATCAGCTATCTTTGAAGCACCATTAACGGTAACAAACTTACATGTGGAAATCAATATACGTTCACATATGCACACAAATAAACGACCATGTTTATTCACTTTCAAAGTTTAAACTTTACCATTTTCTCTAAACAATGAAGAAGTAAGTATACACCCTTAATCTCAATAACGCATTTAATTTGTTGGTCCCTTACACCACTTGAGTCGCTCCACTTGGCGTCTGATGTGGCGACACTTCAACATGCTTTGTCGAATCATAAACATCCCCGTCACCCCAGAGCGCGTAAGCCTCCTCCCCATGAACGGCGTCGTCCCCAATTACGAGCTCCTCCTCCGACATTCTCAGCGGGACCACAAAACTTATAGCGACGCAAATGATTGACGTCACTACAAAGTTCCAGCCAATAATGAACAAGCCCCCGACGAGCTGTTTCCCGATCTGGGCCCCACCGGAGCCACCGTAGACGCCGCCCCTTGAGTGGGTGACGGGAAGAAATAAGGCGCATAACTGAGGTTCAGCAAATAAGCCGGTTAGGATGCCACCGAGGTAACCGGCTACGGCGTGCGTGTGGAAGACGCCGAGGGTGTCGTCGATCTTTTGGAGGAGGGACCATCGCTTGTGGACGATCATCATGGTGTACCATGGGATGCTTCCTGATAGAATCCCCATGATAATAGCTGCCCATCCCTGAACAAGCCCTGCAACAATATTAATTCAATTTTAGTCGATTACCAATTTTTTTTAATGTTTATTGATATGAGTACATGGATGATTTGTTGGGGTTAAATGAGTTTTTGTGCTAGATGTTTGATTAAAGTTGGATTTGTATGTAATATTTTTTAATAGATTTTTGGTGCTATACGTTCGCATTTTTAGACATTTGAAGCATCAATTGAGCGTTAATATTGTACTTTTGTGCAAATCACGTGATTTTCTCTTAAAATTCATTTTGCACAACTTAGTTATTATTATTTTTTCCGATCAACCACTTTCTTTTTTCTTTCTTCAGGTAACCGCCCAAGTTTAGCCACCACCAATTGGGTCTGTCACCACCAATCAAGACCAGCCACCATCGAATGGAGTCATCAAAGCTTTGATCTAGGCCGGCCACCACCGAATTGAGTCGTCAAATCTCCGATCTGGACCAAAGAGGGCTCGGGCCGGAGCTTTGTGTCTCTAAGTGAGCCCTCTATGGCTTAATCGGAGCCAGAGAGCTCCAAATCAGGGCCCCTGGCTCCGGTCAGTCGAGCCCATCGCGGCTTTGGTCGGAGCCACATAGCTCCAATATGACGACTCCAATCGGTGGTGGTCAGGGGACTAGAGTGTTGGTCGGAAGAAAAATATATAATCAGAGAAAACTAATTGGAACTAAATTATTTAAAAATGAAACTTAGCAGAACGTATTTTGCACGGGTTAATAACCAAATTGCTACCTGAACTTTGACCCTTTTACAAATCGCTACCTCAACTTTTAATTTTGAAAATTAGCTACCTCAACTTTGAAATTCAGATCAAATCGCTACCTCAGTCAATTTTTTGTCAATTTAGATAGAATTGAACCACAAGTGTTTTTTTCAAATATTTTTCTTCCAAAAAGGCTCTTGTCTCTCTTCCTTGCCTCCTTGCGTGAACATACTTCACCATATTCTCTCTGTTATCATCATTGTTTTATTATTTTATTCTATGTCGTATGTATATCTTCAATTCCAAAAGTTCAGACAAACTTCTACATTACTAATTAACAATTCCTCCATCAAAACAAGCTGCAGAATCTAAAAGTTGTTTTGATGCAGTAATGTTGTTGTTTCATTGTTGTTTTTTTTCCCCGCTTTTGCTTATGCAATTTTTAGTTCGGTTTTAATTATATTACGTTTAGGTTATGTGTTATTTTGCCGTGTTATCTTGATGCAGTAAATATGTTGTATTATTGCTGTTTTTTTTTTCACTTTTTGCAGCTGCAATTTTCACTATTGCGACGTTTAATTTTCCGTTATTCTATTGTTCAATTGCTTCCAAGGAAAGGGGTCTGGGTATTTGTGGATCAAAGTCATAAAAAAGTAATACGTCCTTAAAATATAATACAAATTAAGTTAAATTCACTCCACCTACTAACATTTTCAGCATTTGCACAAAAAGATAAAAGATAAGATAATAATAATAGATAAAAGAGAAGTTGAAACACTTGAAAGAGACAACTTTAAATCTGTATCTATGTCTGGTATACTTGGAACTAACATCAAAACAATTTGAATTCCGTTATATTTTCATTAGGATATACATGACATTTGCAAATTTCATACATAATTTCCAGGTGAACATGGCAAGTAGAGCGGCGAAGTTAACCTTTTTTTATGGTGGAATTGTTAATTAGTAATATAGAAGTTTGTCTGAAATCTTGGAATTGAAGATATATACGACATAGAAGAAAATAATAAAGCAAAGATGATAATTGAGAGAATATGGTGAAATACGTTCACGCAAGGAGGCAAGGAATAAAGACAAGGACATTTTTGGAAGAAAAACATTTGAAAAAAACACATGTGATTCAATTCTGTCTAAATTGACAAAAAATTGACTGAGGTAGTGATTTGATCTGAATTTCAAAGTTGAGGTAGCTAATTTTCAAAATCAAAAGTTGAGATAGCGATTTGTAAACGGGCCAAAATTCAGGTAGCAATTTGGTTATTAACCCTATTTTGCACATAAATACTTAACAGTCAACTAACGAATGTAACAAAAGTTTACAAAATATAAACGTATCACACCAAAATTCTAAAAAAATGCTGCAGCAATAGCCAACTTTAATCGATATTGCACCAAAAACATTTTAACACTATTTTGTTATATCCTGACACGTACGATGTATTATTAAATAATGGGATATATGTTAGTACCTGCAGCAGGAGTGATACAGACGAGACCAGTGATCATGCCCTGGACGGCACCAATGACGGAGGGCTTCTTAAAGAAGATGACGTCGAGCCATGTCCAGACCAGGAGGCTCGTGGCGGCGCATATGTTTGTGTTTAGGACGGCTAAGGACGAGTCAATGTTAGCCGCGTATGGGTCACCTCCATTGAACCCAGCCCACCCCATCCACAACAGTCCTGCTCCCGCTAACATCAGCAATATGTTGTTCGGTGGGAACCGCTCTCTATCCTTGCTCGACCGTGGACCCACCTATATCACAATCACCATACTTATTTATTAACTCTAACATATATCTATCACATTATATGTCAATTACATTGTATAATAATATATTCTATTCTATGCATATATAATATTATAATTGATTGATGAATTACCACTAGTTAAATCAAATTAGCTATCGTGAATGGAATCTTCGCGTCAACAATGGATTAATTCTGTCATCAATGCCTTAAAATTGAAGCAATCCAAGTCAACGGCTGTAGAAATGGATTGCTCGAGCATCCTAAAGTATAGAAATTATTGAATATTAACATGTGTATCCATATAATAGTCCATCAACCAATTAGAATATAAGTACCACATGTCACATTCTGATTCGTTGAAGAGTCACCCTATAGATATCACTTGCTGATTTTGATGTATTTATAATCCATAGAGTATAGGAACAGAACATTTAATTAATGTTTTCCATGTACAATGATCCATTTGTCTTTTTTGCCAAAAAAAAAAAAATTAATATTTTGATACTAACTATTCCGCATATAAAGTTGAGTGTCGGATAATTAAAATGAAATTAAATAATATAGTTTAGTAAATAATAATAAGGAAATAAATAGGATAGGATATTGATTTTTATTGGAGCATGGTTCTGAATCTTGATTGTCCCACCTTACTGCCGGAATCTTATTTCTTGATACTATTTTTTGTCTTATATTAACGAAAAAACCGTTATACCACGTTACTCTTATTCGGCTGTCTATTTTTGTTTGATGTAAATGTATAATAAGTAGTGTGTGTTAATCTCCCATTAGCTAGTAGAATTCAAAAATATGTATAATATATTACATGCCATAAACTCAAGCTTTAACAATTGAGTTGGATATGAATTTTCCTAGACATAATAATATTATTCTCTAAACTTTTAGATAATAAAAAAGCTCGAATGATTTTTAACTACCTACATAGCTAAGGTACCCTGAATATTTGGAAAAAGATATTAAACTTAGGGGAAAATGTTACAAACTCTAATTAACGTTAAAAAAAAAAATCAGAGAGTAGGAAACCTAATATTGTTTGATAGAAACTTTACTTTAGTACGTAATAATAATAGTAATAAGCTGAAAATGCATGGACGACTAACCCAGTAAGCTGCGGTGAGACCCGCAATTCCCGACGAGAGGTGGATGACGTAGCCGCCGGAGTAGTCCATAACGCCCCAATGGAACAAGAACCCACCGCCCCAGAGACTGAACGCCCCGACAGTATACGAGAAAGTCAACCACAACGGCACGAACATCATCCACGCCTTGAAGTTCATCCTCGCAAGCACCGATCCACCGAGAAGAATCACCGCAATAGCCGCGAATACGCATTGGAACCACACCATCGACGCCATGGGGTAATACGGCGTCGCCATGGCCGTTTCCACAGTTACATGATCCTTGTATAGAAGAATGAAAATGTATATTATCTTATATTGGGTTGAATATATGTATTTATATATATACAAAACTAAAGTTATAATAGTATAATAAAGAAAAACAAAATTTGATAATATATTGAAAATATACTTATTTATAACATAATTATTAATAATAAGACGTGCGCCTTAACCAATCAGTCTATGATTTCGGATATCAGAGTGACAGGTTCAACTCCTGGTGACGCTGTATTAAATGAAAAAAATATTACCTTCTATTAAATAGAGTGTGAAGCTCATTATGTTGTTAATTAAGACCCAATTGAGGTCGACCGCGAGGTGGCCTATTATGTTGTTTAGACCCGAATGAGGTCGACTGAGGTGGCTAGTGCTGAAAAACTCGATCCGAATGAAGTCAAGGCCGAGGTGGTCGGGAGGATGTTAATATGTGTAGTACAAGAGTGTGTCGACGCCTTCACCCAAAAGTTCAGACTTACGGGACAGTTAATTAAGACGCGCGTCTTATTATTAACAATAGCTTAATCAGAAGATAATAAATATATTTTTCTAATATGTTTATTCCTTAATACCTTGAAGTAATGGGTGGTTGCGGGCAGCTCCGCTTGGCGGATGAGGAACTTCTGCCCAAGAGCAGGGCCCGCCCTGCCCCAGAACGGTAGGAGCTTGTGGCCGAACGACATCTTGTAGGCCCACGAGACCCAGCAGATTACGACGGCGGCAAAAGCATAGAGAGCCATGAAGGCGGAGTTGACCGCCCATTTCTTCTTGACAATGCTGCCGTAGAGGATGACGAGGCCCGGGACGCTTTGGAGGCCGACGAGGGTGGCAGCGATGAGTTGCCACGCGTTGTCTCCTTTGTTTAGCCAGTCGGGATTCGCCAGCGAGGTCCAGGCTTGGTAGGCCACCGGAACTGGGTTCGGAGGAGCGGCCATTTTTTCGATTGAAAAATTAAGATGGCCGGAATTATTTGTGGATAGATGGGAATGCTAGATGAAGTTATATAGTGTGCAGTGTTGAAATTCTTGCCTCCCCACTTGGAACTTGGAAGGTAATATGTCGCCAACGTAGATTCTTTAATAATTGGTTTAATAATATTTAAATAATTATAAAGTGGAAATATATATTATCAATCAAATTGAAGTAAACTTAGCTTAGTAGTAAAAAATATATCTGCATTTAAATGTAGGAAAAATTTCACCTGATTATTTTTGTTGACTTAAAATATTTGAAAGGTTTTTTTTTGCCAAAAGTCTACACTTCATCTCGATAAATTTGTAGGTTTTTTTTTGTGTGCCAAAAATAGTATAAATAAATATAACTTTAGTTCTTAAATAAATTAGATAATAACGGTTAGTACTAAGAGTTTATTAATGATATATAATATCATATATTTTTTAAGATTTTTTTGTGAAAAAAATACATACATATGCTACTATTATAACTAATAAAAATAATTATATATTTTCTTTATATATTAATTGAAAAATCAATTCAATATACACGTGAACCAGTGTTATTTTTATTAGATAAGTTTTTATTCAAGTAACATTTCAAATAACACATAAAATGATTAGTATATTATTATAAATATTATTAATTTGAAAGGTCTCTCTTAGAATTCTTAGAAAAGTTAATGTCTTATTCTCGCTCATTGTGTGACGCGAATTATTTTTGCCAAATTATTCTTTCGCTATCCTCTAAATGATTTATTAACTCAATTCTAAGTCTAACATTTCATTTCCTTAGTTGAACAACAAAACGCATACAAATATACAAACTCAATCAGTTGCTATATATATAAGCCATGAAGGAGATGTTGCAACAAATATAACTGAGTCTTCTGTAATTTGCTTACTTTTTTTATAACCCACCAGACTTTACGAAATAATCGATAAATCTTAATTGGTTGGAAAAAAAGAAATATATTGCAAACACTGGAATAAGGGTAAGAAAATAAATGTGCATATCAAACAAATTAACACTGTGTGTATGGAGATGACCTCGTCTTAGCAAATCCTTAAATTAAATAGTAGACTAATGATTAATGGAATGAATTATACAGCATTTGTTTATAATAGATGCTATTGTACGTATGCATCAGTACACATCATCGCCACCGTTGAACTGGGAGATCCCTTTCATCTTCAGACTAAATTTCATATGCAAAGGGACAGCTCAAATGTTAATCTAGCCCCAGGCCGTCCGTCAAAAACTCCACATGTAGTTTTAGAGCAAAAGAGTAATTCTTTAAAGTGTGAAAAAAAGAGTGAAAAAAACATAGAAAGTTAACAACTGCCACATGTCAGTTAACAATTTGACATAAATTGGAAAGAGAATCATGCAATGCATTGCCATGTGGCATGTGGCAGCTTTCTATGGTTTTTTCACACTTTGTTTCACACTTTCTATCAAAGCCCGTAGTTTTAATATCTCTATAAAAAGTTGGCCAATCTCTAACATTTTATTGGAGAAGCACAATTGTAATATTGATTATTTATTCTTATCTCTCCTTGTTTCTTTCTTTTGGTATTTGGTCGCTCATCATTTTGTTTGTCGCCTTGTGTGGTTTGTCATTTTGTCATTGTCTTACACTTGCACTTAAAAAAAAAAAGTAGTAGTTGAAGTTGCACGTGTGCCAGTTATATTTTTCATATTTTTTTTTATAAAAAAATGAATGAAAATTGAATAATATTTTTATTTGAAAAAAAAAAAGGAATGATAAATTATTTTAATAGATGTTAAATAAGCGTAAAAGAAAATTATACCCATTTTACCAAAAAAATGATTTGTACAAGTTATTGCTATAATAGAAACCGTAAAAGTTTTACAATTGAATTAGAGATTAAATGAAACTTTAGCTATTACAGATGAGATAAATCATCACTTAAAAATTAAAGAGATAAGTATTGTAACTAAGTATTATTGCTTAAATTGTAGGGTTAAAGGTCATTTTGGTACCACATGTTTGCAAAAATTACACTGTTCATACCACTAGTATCTTTTCGTACCGAATTGGTACCATATGTTTCCAAACCTTACTGTTTTGGTACCTCCGTTAGGGTTCCGTAAAAAACAGCCGTTAAATGGCATGTGCCATGCACGTGACCAGCCCAAAACTTTCAGTTTTGTTACAATTTAGTCCATCTAATACATCCCTAACTTTTATTTTGTTCAATTTAGTCCTAAAACTTCAAAACCAAACTATTTTCCCAAATTGACCTAGCCGGACCTAGCCATGGGCTAGATCCGACCCTGGGTCATGGTCGCCGGACCCAGGAGACCCCGACCCAGGGTCGGACCTAGCCCTAGGCTAGGTCCGGCTAGGTCAATTGGGACCTAACCCTAAATTGGGGCTAGGTCCCAATTGACCTAGCCGGACCTAGCCTAGGGCTAGGTCCGACCCTGGGTCGGGGTCGCCTGGGTCCGGCGACCATGACCCAGGGTCGGACCTAGCCCATGGCTAGGTCCGGCTAGGTCAATTTGGGGAAATGGTTTGATTTTGAAGTTTTAGGACTAAATTGAACAAAATAAAAGTTAGGGATGTATTAGATGGACTAAATTGTAACAAAACTGAAAGTTTTGGGCTGGTCACGTGCATGGCACATGCCATTTAACGGCTGTTTTTAACGGAACCCTAACGGAGGTACCAAAACAGTAAGGTTTGGAAACATATGGTACCAGTTCGGTACAAAAAAATACTAGTGGTATGAACAGTGTAATTTTTGCAAACATGTGGTACCAAAAGGACCTTTAACCCTAAATTGTATTTTTTTTTCTTATTTTCATACACAAGAAAGGCATTCATACATACACACATGTTGATGAAATGAATCACTGTACTAATGATGTTTGTTTGGGCATAGAGACATAAAAAGATATTCCCTTTTGCAGCATGCAGCAATATTTAAATTTATGTAAAGAAACTTGCTTCCAGCAACTTGATGAAATATTTACACTGGTGGAAAACTAGCATTGGCACTTGAACTGCTGCTTGCCTTGTCTTTCTTCTTCTTCTTACCATTAGTAGAAGAACAACCTTGTTGAAACATTTTGTGAAGCAGAGGCTCCATTACAGCTCTTCGTGATAGCAATCTCTCCAGAATCTCCATCATAACTGTCGATTGCTCGAGTTTCTGCTCCCTGATAGAGAAACACAAAGAGATAAGATTTCTTGGACAACAAGTTAGAGAAGAAAATGTGGCTTCATCTACAAACTTAAGAAATATCATGATTCATCTTGTGAAGAGAACATTCGCGATTAGCTTGTAAATCTTATGAACTAACCTCATCATATCTAATGCTGTAGAAATCTGTTTGAGGTCATCAATCATGCCCGAGAAATTCCTCCTCATCGCACCATCAAGAGTGCCTAAAAGCAGCTTCCCCGAGCCACCCCAAATGTATTGGTTAAGCGATTCATAAAACAAACATAAACAACGATCCAGATCCCCCTAAAAAAAACAACCCGTGAATCAAAGCTTATCTAGTTAACATGTTACAAAATTGGGATATAAAATTAAGGTTAATAGGTCTTTTGGTCCATGATGTTTGACCTCTTTTGAGTTTTGGTTCATGATGTTTTTTTTCCTAGTTTTGGTATCAATGTTTGCAGATTTTTCTAGTTTTGGTCCGACCGTTACATTCCGTTAAATGACATGTGTAGGTCACGTGATCCACCATAAACTTTTAATTTTGTTCAAAGTTGGGGGACCCATTGAACTAGGTTTAGGGTGTCAATTTCTCCAAATTTGACCCATTAAATCTAGTTCAATTCGCCCAATTTGACTAGGTTTAGAGTGTAAATTCCCCCAACTTTGAACAAAATTAAAAGTTTAGGGTGGATCATGTGACTTGCACATGTCACTTAACGGAAAAAATTGACGGAATGTAACAGTCGAACCAAAACTAGAAAAACTAGGAAAAAAAACATCATAGACCAAAACCCAAAAGTGGTCAATCATCATAGACCAAAAGACCTGTTAACCCTAAAATTAATTAAGTTACCTTCATAGATGAAACAAATGAGAGAATCTGCACTCCATCTTCCCCATCAAAACCTCTTTTTAATGTATCCATTACCTTCCAGAGTTCCATAACCATTTCATTCTTGGTATAACTGTCATTCAAATCCTCCCCAGATGAATGTTTTACAGGAGTCCAAATCCCTAAACTTGCACTCACCTCACTCTTCCTTTCGGCACAATACCCATTTTTAGACGACTCAGCAGTCTCCGGGAAGATTTTTCTCAACATCTCTTCCTTACTTGTCTTGCAAGTTAAGTCCACAAAAATGGCGTCCTTGCATAAAGGAGTCGAAACATTTTTCCCAAAAGTGACGACAACAAGAGGATCGTTGATGACGGAAAATGCTTCAGCGAGGAAATTGGCATTTATGTTCAGCCTATTGTGTTGCTTCCGGGTATTCCATAGGGCGAGGTAGAACTCGCGAGGAAGTTTCTCAGATATCTCTTTCTTGCTCAGCAAGTCAAACAGCAAATCCGAGTCCTTGTCATAGTTTGTGTGAAGCAGACATGCAAGAACAACTAATTTCAGCACCATTAATGGATAATACTCCTCAAAATCCATGTTGGACTTCACTATCCACTTCCTGGTCTCATCCTTGTTCTCTAGTAGCTCAACTACAACAAATGATACAAATCTGAAGGCAACATCTGCAGATTGTTCAAAATCTACAGGCTTCAGATAATTTGTAAAATCCCCATCATTGTATGTGAACCATTCAGCAAAACCTGACTTTGTGGTGAAGAACCGAGCTTTACCACAACAAGATGAGAGAATTAGGAGACGATCCATGAGATACAAGAAGCAGTTGGGAGAAATGTAGTCAGTTTCTTGTCTCCAATCGGCAGTATAGGTGTCGTGTAGTGCTCCATGCAATTTTGGAATGAGCGAGACCTCATTGATATCTTCACTCGGTTTCTTGCGGAGCAAGTCAATTAGCTCTTTCCACGGTTGGCTTGTTTCACAATATTCAGAGACATTATTCTCACACAACAACTTTCTGGACCCAAGAATAACCATGGCTAAGTCTCCCATCTGCCCATATGAGAGTCTTGTTTCCAATTCAATATTTTGGATTTTTTCCATCAACATACACAAAGAAGCCTCGGTCCTATCGATGGAAATGACATCCGCTCTCGCTGATTTACGCCAATCAGAAGGAAACATGTGGTGGAAGTAGTTCCTGCTTGAATCTGCAACGAACTTAAGTAGTACACTCATGTTGTTCTCACTGCAGTTCAATAACTGGGAATCGAGCAGGAACTTAGCAACCTCGTAGATATGGATATAAGAAGCCACAGATTTGCTGACTGTATTCAGATAATGCAGCATCTGCAAGCCAACAGAAATTATCTCAGAACACCAAAACTTTTGAGCTGCAGAGATGAAGTCTTGAACTTTAACAGTAACCCAGCTTCCTTGTCCTTCAAGAAACTTGTCCTGGATACTTGCTACCCACTCAGCAAGAGGGTTTATCAGAATAATTTCATCTTCATTAGCAACAGCACTGTTCTTGAAAGCTCCCAAGTAATTCAGACAGAACTCTGCATATTCATCATCAACACGGTCTGTTCCAAGAAATTCAACAGATTGGATTACGCTTAAAATTTTATCCTTCCAGAGGTTCCACAAGCTCATCGTCTTTGAAGGATCATCCGTACTGATGAGATAGCTATCTAAGACTCTCCGAGAAGATAGTATTTCTCCCATGACACTTCCAGCTTTCTGAGAGGCACTCAAAAGATCTTCCATCTCCATTAAACCGATATCATTGCCTACAATAATTGCTGACTCTATCCTCACTCTCTCATAGAATGGTTCATCTACAAGGAATGCATATGATTTTGCTTTAGCTACCAACTCTTCCTTCTCATTAGGAGGCCACCCTTCGCTTCCAAATTCCCAGAGGGAATGGTACAACATGTTTCGGACGATACTGATAGATGCATCTTTGAAATACCCACCTTTTCCAAATAGGTAAGCCTCTACAACAAGATCGTGACTTTTAATCTTTGCAACACTCGCAACTTCAGGAAAGTTGCCCTTTTTTTCCTCCAAGCAAAGAAGTTCATCGAGGCAATCCAAACTTCCTAAAAAATTTATCATCATATCAATACTTTGGAAAGCTTTCACAAATCTCATCATGGCAGTGTATTGACCGCAACTATGGAAATGACGGGCACAAGTCTGTAAATAATCCTGTATGAATCCTGCACTTTCCCCGAATCCAACTTCTTTTTCTCTCCAGGTTTGAATGTACTGCATCCCCAATTCAAAGAGTTCTCCTTTGACACATGAAGATAGACACTCTGAGAACATGTTGAGTTTTTGGAACATCTTTGCCGCCCTCTTGTAGAAACCTGCCATGGAGAAACAGTCTGCTGCTCTTGCTGAAGCAGATTCACCACATTTTTCCAGATACATTTTACCTGATAATAATTGACAGTCAAGGATCAGGTCATGAAGTAGTACTTAAGGTAAATAGTTTTAAGAAAATGCAGTTGTACCTGCAATTTCATATTGCTGTAACATGTAAAAGCATTCAGCAGCATGTTCAAAATCTCCGACTGACTGAAACAGTGTACTTGCACTTTCGTACTTCTTCAGTTCGAACAAGGCCTTAGCTTGTTTTGTCTTATCAGCATAGTCCTTCAATATACACAATATTAGATCAAGAAAATGCAATCACCAGCCATATGTTACTTTTGGCATTAATAACCACTAAGAACTGAGAAGATTTGATGTATCAATTAATTGTTACTCACAGTAGCATCATTCACAGATTTTTTTATCCAAATTGGTTTTTCCACATAGTCAGATGGGTGCTCCCAAGTCTTTGGAACTTCAAGATCCCTAGAAAATGAAAAGAAAATCAAATTTATGCTGGTAAACAATGCTGGTGTGCAATAAGGGAGGCTTCATAGATAAAGAATGCATGCTAGAAACACTAATGGCATTGAAAATGCAACTGCACTAAGATAATGTGCAAAGTGAAGCATACCCTTGGACGCATTTCTCCTTGCAGCGATTGATAATATTACAGCTATACTTCTGATACACGGAATCCAGATGTTTCACCTTTACGTCAATAAGTTGTTGTGGTACTATAAACCAAAACTTCAAAAATTGGAAATAATTACGTCCCTCTTCTACATCGACTGTCCAAATAATATGAAGGTCTTCAACCTGCAACTTCTTAACAATTTGAGTAGACTTGGGACAATCAATGTCTTTTATTTTCCCTGCAGGTCTCCAGCCATTTGAAAGTTTCTGAAGATGATCTACCACTGATGATTTTTTCAAGCTCGGTAACTCTTTGAAGGACTTACAAAAGCTCTTCAGAAAAATAACCTAGAGGTACCCACAAGAAATTTTTTCAGCAATTACAGTGCTTAAGATAGATATTAAATACATGATCATAAAGTAAAATGTTTGTGGCATTACCTTCCACTTAGAATCTCTAAAAAGTAGGCTCTTATCATACAATAGATCTTCAAGCTGATCATCCTCTTTCTTGACCTGCAAGATAACATTAGCTAAATTCTCTTCATCCTCCACATTGAAGAAACACCCGCGGTGTTTGGCATCTTGAACTAATTCTGTCCAGTCAGATGGTCTTTTTGTTAGTGTTTTTTCGCTCCCTAAAATCCAAAGGCCATACCTGTTTGTTGCGTAGACATATAGTTAAGCTTCAGCACTAAGAATACTTGAAATTATTCACTTGTAGATTACCTTGCCCTAGTAAGAGCAACATTTGTACGCTGAGAACTAGATAAGAAGCCGATCACTCCATCATTATTTGATCTAACAGTTGATATAATTATGATATCTTCTTCTCCACCTTGAAATCCATCCACTGTCATCACCTTCACGGTAAATTCACCAAGATTCTCATACTTTGGACCAAGTTTCTCACGAATCGCCCCAACTTGAGCTGCATATGGTGATATTACACCAATGCTGAGCTTCTTTTTCGAGCTCACACTCCATGCTGCATATGAACAACAAAAAAGACAACGTTGTCAAAAGAGATGTTAGATTCCACATTATGCCGAGCCAAGCCCATCAGGCCTTCAGAGAGCAACTATGTATGCTCTGTTACCATAAAATAATTGGTAAATTTAGTATATTCATCTGAACGATGTTACATGAATATATAGCGAATACAATTAGAAAATCATAATTACAGAATATATATGCAACTATATTTAACAAGATATGGAAAACTTGTACTTAAGGAATGCCTATAAACACACCTTTGTATAGATTATGCAGAATCTCCAATACAAGAGCCACCTCCACCGAATTTCTAAGACTTTTTTGCCCCTTCCCTTTTTGATCTCTTCCATCAGCAATGTTTATAAAGGAATATGGACCAAACATTGGACATGATAGATAACTCTCATGGTAATCTGGGTCTGTAACATTTGATGCATCATCAATTAAGCCACCATAATACTTATCATTTGGAAAGCAACTTATAGATGGATGCATTCTGTACTGCATATTCAGTAGGTGTTTAGGAGCACCAAGAGAACTCAATCTTCCAAATAAACTTCTTCCAAAGCCACATTTCTCAGCACGCTGCACAATTTAAAAAAAAAAAAACTGTTAGAAAAAATCACAATGTAATTTGGAAAGTAATTTACTGAGAATCCATTCAGTGTTCACTTACACGGCTTTTGACTAAAGATGGCAGCTGACATTCATCTCCGACAAGTATAGCATGCTTCAGTCCTGGAAGTTGAAGCGGTATCATTGATTCACATTCTCTTAATTGAGCAGCTTCATCAATTACCAACAAACTTGGTGGCACAATATCCATAGAGTATAACTTGTATGTATTAGAGGCAGTGCAAAAAATCACTGAAGCATGTTTGAAGCAGAATTTTGTAATTGATTCTCTGCTCCTGAAACTAGGAAGTTTGAGGTTTTTTAGAGACTCAAAAACTGACTTTAATGCATCCAGGCATTTGGAACGCTTTTTGTACAGATCTAAAATCCTCATCTTCTTTGTCGGAGGTGGTTTGACTTCATCAGAACATGGAAATGCCTTCTCGAGGACCTCAACACTTAGATAGAATAGTTTCTTTCCATGCAATAAGGTTTCAAACAGCTTAAGCTCAGTGACAAGGTTGGAGATAGCATGGAAAAGAGATTCCCCAATCAAGCTTTTGGGTATATGAGTACACAAGGTGTAAAGGCAGTTTTGAAGTGACTCAAAAGTAGTTTTGAATCTCTCCCTCAGAAACTCAAGGAAAGTTTTCTCATTGGTGCTCTCATGATCAATCCTTTTGGTAAGCTCATTTTCCAAAAACATATGATACTGAACAATAGAGTTGCCAAGAAACTCAATCATGCAAGTGATGCAATGACTCCAACCAGAGAATGGTGCAAAGCATTCTGCAATCCTATCGATACGATAATCCAAATATATCTCTTCAGCATCAATATCGACTTTAAGTCGTTCTCTGGTCCCAAACAGTAGGATATCCCCTAGAGAACAGTAAACTTGGGAACCCGAGAATGAAGAATCTCTCAACAACTGTAAAACCCGAGAAGCCACTTCTTTGATTGCAACATTTGTTGGGGCGCACACAACGCTCCTTCGCTTCATTTTCAAAAGCCAGTAGAGCAATGTACAAGTAGTTAATGTCTTCCCTGTTCCGGGTGGGCCCCATATGAGTTCGACCATTGAGTTATGTTTACATTGGATATTCTGGAGACATGATGAGATTGCGTTAATTTGAGAGAAGTTTAGATCACTTGAAGATTCCCAAGATTCAAGATCGTCGTGGTATTCAGGGGCTGGCAGGTCTCGCAGTGAACACAGCCTGCATTCCGCCTCATTCTGCCATGTCTTGACAACCAAGAAAAACATATTAAGATTCATGTTTGAAAAAGTTTGTTCAATCTAGCTTGTTAGATATATATAAGTTTACAATAATGATAATCTAGTCCTTGATGTATTAGAGGATATGAACTCCTATATATATAGGATTATACCCTCTTGTATTCATCATCATAATAGTAGAGCATTCACTATGTTTCTGTAGAAAATAAGACGCGCGCCTTATTCAGTCCGTACATAAGCTCGAACTTGTGAATGAAGACATTCAGTATACTTTTATTCATATTCTAGCAAGTGTACATTACTAACAAGTGGTATCGGAGCCGGTAGTTCGAATCCCGGCGGTGACATTTTAAGAAAAAATGTTGGAAAACCCCCCTTGGAAGGCCAGTTGGGCCGGCCAAATAGCCCATGTGTACGGACCAAGTAAGGATTCCGGTATAAACCGATGTTATAAAAAAACATCAGTTTAAGGGAGGGTGTTAGAGCATGAATAAGAGTATACCGAATAGCTTCACTCACAAATTCGAGCTTATGGACGTACTGGTTAAGACCCACGTCTTATTTTCTACTGTTTCTCATATTGAGAGTTTTACTATCTACATTATCTCTATTGAATACTCAAAAACCTTCATAGCTATAACAAGCCATATTCAGCAATCCAAATTCTAAACAGACAGAAACAAAATGGAGATATATCAATAAGCTTACCTCAAAATCCATGTCCAGAACTTTTTTTATAATGCCCGATTTCTTAGACATGTGCAACGCGTTCCATATCCTCTTGCTAGGGGTTATGCTTATCAGGAAATATGCAAATAACTTTATGCCATTTTCCAGTTCCATGTTCTTGAGCATTTTGACTCTAAAGTATGCTCCATTATCAGAGATATCAGTGACAACTGCAATTGCCCACGTTGCGGCTACCGGCCTTTTCAAATCGTTTACACGGCTGGGTGGTGTAGCGTCCAGAAGTAAAACATCACCAGGAAGAGTTTTGTAAGGCTCCTTGCAACGATCATTGAATCTGTTCCTCCATTGACCAACAGCAACATCATATAGGAACTTCCCATGGTCAATTTTATAATAATGAAATCCAGTAACTTCAGCACTAGGAGCTGATGACAGCATATTTAGACTAGAAGATAGATCAGCTCGTGTTTCTTCCAGCAAAGGGTAGATGAATGACTGCTGATAAAGCTCCTCACACTCAAATGTATCTGGTATTTTCTTCACCTGTGTAAGGGTTTTGTTATAGAAATTTATCTTAGAAGTGAGGCAAAAACATCATAAAACTAAATCGCAAGAAATTAAGTTAAACATATATATTAAAATATGCTGTTTATATTTAACTAATTGAAATTGCAACATTTTAAATAGAACAGTTAAATTTCGATTTTAATATATATATATATATATATATATATATATATATATATATATATATTAAGAAAGCATATAATAACTAAAAAAAGGTTTAATTAGTCAAATGCACCACTATGTTTTGCTATGTTGCTCAATGCATCAAATATGTTGTCTAATGCACCACTACGTTTTAAAATGTTGCTAGATGCACCACTCTACCAATCTATCGTTAAATTTTAATGTAAAAATGTTGATAATGCACATGTTGCTGACTTGAAATTGACAACACACTATGATAATATAACATGGCAATTAAAATATTAAAAAATAGATAATAAACTAAAACTAACAAATAGCAAAAAATCACAAAAAGTACAAATAAGTGAAAATTCGAAATTTTTTGAAATAAAATTTATTTTGATAATATTAAAAAGGGTTAAAGGTACTTTTCGTACCACATATTTGACCGAATGTGGCTTTTAGTACTGAATGTTTAGTTTTGTATACTTTTGGTACCAAACGTTTGAAAAAATGTGGCTTCTGGTACATCCGTTAGTTGGCCGTTAGTTTTGGCTGTTAAATGACATGTGCAAGTCACGTGATCGACTCTAAACTTTAAATTTTGTTCAATTTAGTCCCTCAAATATATTCATAACTTTTATTTTTTTTAATTTAGTCATAAAACTTCAAAATCGAACCCAATCGGGACCTATCTTCAATTGGGTAAATTTGACCCAAATGGGGCTATGTCAATTGAATTCGATTGGTTTAATTGGGTCTGATTTTGAAGTGTTATGACTAAGTTAAACAAAATAAAAGTTAGGAATATATTTGAGGGACTAAATTGAACAAAACTAAAAGTTTAGAGTCGATCACGTGACTTGCACATGTCATTTAACGGTCAAAACTAACGGCCAACTAACGGATGTACCAAAAGCCACATTTTTTCAAACGTTTGGTACCAAAAGTATACAAAACTAAACATCCAGTACTAAAAGCCACATTCGGTCAAACATGTGGTATGAAAAGTACCTTTAACCCTATTAAAAAATTTTTTAAAAAAACAAATATATTTCGTGTTAATAGTATGTGATCTTCGTCATTTTGTACATGGTATTTAACGGTGGACTAACATAATGGTGCATATGACAACATTTCAAAACGTAGTGGTGCATTTGACAGAACAAGAAAACAATATGGTGCATCTAATAATATGGTCAAAACATAATGGTGCATTTGGCTAATTAACCCCTAAAAAAATGTACAAGATTTACCATGTATTAAAATTAGGTGTCTAAAGTTTGAAATGTTAAAATGGACTGTCCCAGGTTTCATTTTTGTTTAAATTTGGTGTTTCTACGTGTCTTTTCATATCCCTTCAATCATTTTTATCAACCCTTCATCCACTCATAATTCATCACTCCTTACTTTTCACAAAATCGTCAAATTTCACTCAAAGTTGAACATCTAACAGAAAACGTTTCTAGCAGAGTGTTGTGGAGCGATTTCCAACGACAACGGAGCGGAATTTACTTGCGCGGATGTGGTCAGCTTCTTAGGTGACGGTCCCGGCAAGTTGACGAGAAGGGAGTGTGTATGGGAGCTCGAATTTGACAGTCGGTTTCGTCAGAATTGATTTCTCTAAAGTAATCACACCAAGGCACCACATTTTAACAAAATTGAAACCTTGTACACTACAATTTAACATTTGAAACTTCAGACACCTTAATTTTAACATATGGTAAAATTTGGATAGTTTTTTAGTTATTAACCTAACAATTTATACTTGATTAACTTGTTACACTAATATATATAAGTTAGAAGTATATGATACATGTCATTGGAAAGATATTCACATATTATTTTACATTAAAAAAAAAAAAAAAAAAAACCGATCACAAATTAGATTACCATAAAAGAAATTATGTCTATTTGATTACGATACTCAAGATTAGATAATATTAAGATGTAAATTTTTTTTGTAATATGTTATATATCTCAGAGTCATCGTTTGCGCCATGTGAAGTAACAATATGTTTGCATGTGCATATGTTCATACTGATTCCCATTCCCTATTTCCATTCCTATCCCACGGGTCAAATATTATATTTGCTTTGAGCAAGTTGTCGATGTTCATGTAAAATCCAAGTCACTACATATTGGAGCCGCCAATTGAGTTCCCTGGTATGTTCAAGGGAGCTTGGCATACAGGTATCAAGTAATGCAAAGATAATGAGTTTTAAACTGTTTCCATTAATTGGTTTTTGTGATAATGATTGGGCTAGTTGCAGAAATAATAAGAAGATGACAACTGGGTATATTTTATTCACTTGACTCGGATGTATTTTGTTAACAATCAAAGGAATAAGAATCAGTTGCATAATCTTTAGCTGAAACAGAATATATTTCCACGGCTATTGCATAAAATACCAAGAGAAGAGAATTGTGTTATTTTAAGATAGCAAATCAGCTACTATAATGACGGAGAATTCAGTACATAGCAGCAATACGAGAAACATTGCGCTAATGCATCACTTTATGCGAGAGAAGGTCGAAGAATGAGAAGTTTAGAAGATATATATTGCAGATTTGAAGATCAAATCGCAAAAATTCCAACCAAATCGCTGCCTAATGATAGGTTTGAAAAAAATTCGGAATCTAGTACTCCGAGTCGAGTGAAACTAAAAAAAATTGAAATCCTGCTAAAATCAAGTCAACTCAGTCAAGATGGATTCAACAGAAGATGAGAGAAATGTAAACCTTTTGGGAGTAGAGATGCTTATCGTCGATATCGTAAGGAGACCACGAAAAGATGATGTCAGTGAAGTCATCGCCATTGCCGCCGTTTCTTCTGCCACCGCCAGTACCACGGTGCATCTTTGTCTCCGATCAGCTTAATTATTGGTCATATTTCATCTCCGCTGATTAGTAGTACATATTAGGGAGAGGGAAATAGCAGATTACTTGCAGAGGAGTTTAAATTTGAGCCAGCCAATGATGACAGCACAGCTATGGAATAAAGAAGCTAGAGGTCTCAAGTGGTCTTTTTCTATTGCCTATACTAAACCAAAGCAAACAGTTCCGTACGGTAATAAAGATCTCTCGGGGGTCGTCTACTCTGAATATACTTCACTTTATTGTGTATTTCTTGCTACACAATGTAACAAAATAATTCCAAATGATATTAAATTGCAACATTACACAAACATAAATAAATACAAAAAAAATATTTTTTTAAAGAAAAAAAATGGTATAAGAAGCTTTTCTTGTTGCACAAGCAACCTCTCTATTATTGATGCTATAGTCTTTACAAATACTCTAGTAGGACTTATTTATATTACTCTAATTTAGCTAGAATGCATATCTACTATATTATATTAATTCGGCACCGGAAGCCCTCTGGTCGACACGTGGACAGTCCACGCAGTCAATATTTCCTAATTTAATTGAAGCTCTCTAAATTTAGATATATAATATTGATTGAATGTAAATTAAGAATTTTTATTATCTCCTAATTTAAGCTCTATGCAAAATAAAGAAAAAAATTAATTAGAAGTTTCCTTTTAAATTCATTATCTATACAGTTTGGTACCGGAAGACCATAGGCCGCCACGTAAGCGGTATATATATATATATATATTATATTACAATATATATGTAACGTTATATATAAGTAAGCATCTAAAAAAAGAAGTTATATATTAAGCAATGTGTATATCTTTACCCAAAAAAAAAAAACAATGTGTAGATATATAACAATAAATTATAGAAAAATATTATATATATATATATATAAACAACATAAATACTTAAAATCACATTTAATGTCTTTTACGTTATTATAATTTATGATGATTTTATTCATATATATACATGTGCATATAATAATAATAATAATAAAATATAGCAGATGTTTTACTACTATATTTACTATTATACGATCCTTGGCAAATATATATATTAATATACAGTTTTTTTCTTTCTACTTTTTCACATTTTTTCTACATACAATATACATAATTTATACTAATAGGAAATTATATATAAATATGATATATTTTAAATTATAAGTTACTAAAAGCAAAAGAGATACACATAGAAAATACACGGTCCAGAAAACACACAGAGGAATTTATAATTTTTTTTTGGTAAATATTTTATAATATAATATTACACACGTTCATATATAAATATAAAGTAGATTCTACATCTTTCCTCACTACTATGCACCTTACGTGCAGTTTCTATAACCATGAGAATTATGAAGAGAAAGCCTGCGAAGAATAAACCTTGCTTAACCAGTCTTCCTGACGATGTCCTTATTATGATTTTAGACAAGATTATGCAATGGAATACTACTGAATTTGCTTTTATCCTGCGTCAATGGTATGATTAATTAAATATACTCATTTGTTTCTTAATTAAAAAAAAGATCAATATCATATACTAATCTTCTATTTATTTTACAGCTGTAAGACATTCCGTCGTCTGGTGGACACAAAAGACATCCTGAGATATCAAAACAGACTGAGCATATCAAATTCAAATTCTTCTTCTGCTAAGTTGATGGAAAACATTGTCCAATCTTTAACAGAAATGCTTGATGCTAACAATACATTAGTTCAATCATTTAGAAATGCTCGTGACCGTTTTAACCATATGTCAATTGTTGAATTGAAGCTACAGTTGATAATCAGCAGGGCAAGTGATGGCCGAATTAATAATCTTCCTACAGTTTCAGAAGTGGCTGCAATTATCATAGGTCATCCACAATCAAACAGCCATGCAAGATCGCCTTAAATTTTCAGAACTTCTGAAGAAGTCAATGAGAAACAAGAATGAACATACATTATAAATTACCAATACATTAAGGTAAGTGAAGTTTTATTTTCGTAGACTATTAATGGCTTTCTTCATACCACAATTTACTATCATTTCAACTTTAGTCTTAAGTCATATTTTTATTTTTAATAAAAATATTAAAAATTCATAAATTTATAAATAAAAAACTTATACACATATTTGAAATAATTATATGCAAAAATATTTTAAAAAATGAAAAAATATATTTTTCTTAAAATAAGAACATAATATTTGTTTGTGTAGCTTTTTAAAGTTGTTTCCATTTTAAATACTTTTATTATTTTTAATAATAAGACTAAAATAGTAATTTGGTAAAATTTACAGTTTTATTATCGACAAAAATCAATTGATGGTCTAAGAATACACTAACAAAAATAAAATAAATATATCAGTATAATATATATATATATATATATATATATAAACTTACTACGATCAACTACTTAAATATAAATAAAAAACTATATATATTAAAAAAAATTAGGTTAACGGCTAAAATAAATAATTTTTTCACTATCATATCTACGAAAATATCCAAAATATTTTTATTTCACTAATTTAATTTGAACGATTTTACTTTTAATTTTTTTAAACATTTTTAAATTTAAAATCAATTTACTTAGTTCGGTTCAAACATGTTGGGTACGATGTTCAATTAAGATAGAATTATATAAGTTATATTATTATATATACACGTGTCCATTAGTCTTGCATTTGCATTGAATAAAATATATCAACAAAATTAATTATTAAAATAAAATTTGAGTATTCTTAACATCCCAAAAATGTTATGAACAAATTACTTATCGCGCAACGCGCTTAATTTTTTTAATCTTAGTTTTTACGAAAAATTTCCCCGCAGTGCGCGGGGTTTGTAGCTAGTATTATTATAAACAAGTAAGCAAATTGGATTTTTTAACTTAATTATACTGATACCGTATATTTCATTATGTGACGTCATTATTTGAAATATGTGTATACTTTAAAATTGTTCCAGAACTACACACTGGATATTGAAAAATGTTTCTATTTTTTAGTATATTATATTCAAATTAATACTAGTTTAATCAATAATAATAATATACTAAAAATGAATATTTTTAATTAAACTTTATTTTTTGTAATATTATATTAATCGTTACCCAAAAAAAAAGTAATATTATATTAATATTAAAATTAAATTTGATATTTGGTTAATACTTATAAGTAATAATTGTATATTTTAATATTTAATAAACAAATATAACTTATATTTTTTTTTATTAAACTTCATTTCTCATCATTCCATGTTTGTACATTTTTTTTTCTTTCATTTTTTTCTTCTAATTTTTATAGCTCATTTACAAGTTAGTTAAGTTAAACTTTGCATCATGACAATAGAAATTAGAAAATTTTATTTAGCAAATTGCACAAAAATACAATGAAAACTCAACAAAATATGAGCAATTTACTAAAAATAATAAAAATGGATAAAATATTAGCCATCCGTATGACATAACATTAAATAATAATATATGGACTATGAAGAAAAATAAAAGTACAACATATAAGCTAATATATAAGCTGTAGTTGATACATAGTGAATATACTTAGTATCTAATTTTATTTAGTTAGTTTCATGAATTTCTTGGCCAAAAATAAGTTTCATGAATTTAAAAATAAAAGAAAAGAAAAGTGAATTTAAATATTTAAATTAAATAAAATTTACCAAACACAGAAGAGGAAGATGCATTGCTTAAAAAATAACTGAATTAAATATGCCAGGATGTCCTAATATTTGAAAATTGAAATAACAGATCATTTTATTTTTTTTTGTCAACAAATAACATATTTTTGGAAAAAAAAACAAATAACAGATCATTTGTTAATTAAATTAAATAAGAACTAAACGTTGTACTTAATTATTTATTTATTTATTTTTAAAATATAAACATCTCACTCAACCACCTTCCACAGACTTATAAAATCATAGGAGGAGAGAGCTAGAGAATATATACAATTAATTATTTGCTTGACGACAAAGACTTGTTTAAGTTAGTGACGACCAAGACTTTTCAAAAAAAGGACTCCTGTTGAGAAGCCGCCCTTTCCGATACAAATTACAAGGTATGTAAATGGATGGAATGTAGATACCATAAGTCTATTCTGACGAAATAATTTATTTATTCATAAACGAGAAGATGCATTGCTTAAAAAAATGACGTGCTATTAGTTTAAAGCATTTATATGTACAAATAACTTCGGATAATTACCCAAAAAAAATTAACTTCTGATAGTGTGTTCCTATACAATTAGGATCTAAGAATGTTTTGACTCTGTACATTTTCTGCAAAATTGATCTGTTTCTTGTTGTTCAAGTAATTATCCAAAGCCAAAACTACGGATACTTGGTCGGCAAGTATTTACAGAGGAGAAATCATAAAAGCCAACAGTAGAGAGAGAGAATCATCACAGTAACTTACTCTGCAGGGTGAGTTACCAGCTGAAAATCATTTCTTGGGATGCAAGAAATATTCTCGCTAACAACAAACACTACAACTAAGAGAAGCAAATTCTGCAGAAGCAATTTGTTGGGATTCATGTATCAAAATTATATTACCAGCTTGACTGAGGGACATTAATTTGTTCTCTTGACTTGTATATATATATTCCATCATATTCATCAGTAACATTCAAGCTTTATTCACATTTTTATATAAATAATAATTAACATGAAAACAGAGGTTCATAGAACTACCTAATCTAACATAATGAAAAACATTGTTTCTTTTTGTCTCGGAAAAGTAAAACATTATATTGGCTCGACTTAATGAAATACAAAGGATAGGAGTTCTTTATAGGACATGAGATGGACTCAAATATAAACTAATACAAACTATTAGAACTAATCTAAGACATATGTAAACCATGGCTCTGCTCAAACTCAACCCCAATAACAGAAAGGGTACTAATTAAGCTACTTTGAGAAAGGAAATTACCTCTATCGTTGAGGTACAAACTTAAGAGACAAATTGCAAAATAAATCTACCTTAGGAAAAAAAAAATTAATTAAATGAATAAGAACAGCATCATCATCATCAAATCTAAATATTCCAGAATAAACATGCCTGGACTTTGTACAAAATGATGATGATGATCAGTGGATGCATATAACCTTTCATCACCAATGCTAAACAATTCTCATCTGTCAGTCAAAACTTAGCTCCTTCCTTTTCCTTCCTATGATAAATGAATAAATAAATTTCGAGATCATACTCAATTGAAGTAGTCGGGTCGAATCACTGTTATAATCGCCGGGGATGACCCATCTTCGTCCTTTGTTTTCCAAGCTTCCCCGTTGCCTTGGATATACCACGATACCTTGGGCGATAGTGGTGTGTATAAATCTGCAAAACCCAAACAATATCAATACTACATTCTGTGCCTCTGCATAACGAATATTATCATCAACATAAATTTAAATGCTTAATCTTAAAGCCAAGAAAGTAATCATTAGTATCGTATTCAATATTCATCAAGTTGTTCAAATGATAGCCACTTTGTTTTAAAAAAAATTGGCACCTGTAATTAGAGGAGAGTCGGGTTCTCTCGTACTATGCAACACGGCTGTGCCTGATAATACAATGATGAACCCACAAAGCTCTGATGCTATACTGCTCGCACTTTGACCCGAAAAATCCTAAATTAACAAACCAATTACTGACCGGCCAACAGATAAAACATTAGATGAAAATTAATAAATACAAAGTAATTTATTTACCTTAAACATAATTGCACTGGCTAAGATTGTAAAAGTAGTGAATAAAGCGTAATAGATTGGAGAAACCATGGCAGTGTTGAAAGTGTCCAATGCCTGCAACCATGTTACCATTAGTTGAAGATATGTTCAACATACAAACACTTCAAAAATAAGAATAATGAAGATCTGTATTCAACTACATTCTTCAGGGGTTTGAACTATATAACTCAAGGCAGAAAATAAGTCAGGTCCAGTAAGTGCAAATGGTAAGAACAGACTAGGGCAAACATTGCAAACAAGAAAAGGTTTGGGGTTGAATTTTCCATGGCACAAAGTTTTAAGCAACATGTAATTAACGCCAGAAAATAAAGTCATTCGTACAAAAAATAAACCCCAGGAAAAAAGGTTGAAGTATTAAAATGATCGTTCATGGTATTGATGCTTTTGCTGTCTAATCAAAACATTTTTGTAGCTGCAGTAAACCCTTGATGCACAAAGTACTAATAAACTAGAGACCTGGACAAACAGTCAGCTACTTCATTCTAGGAAGCATCATTTCATCAAAGTTCAAGGCACTTAACAATTACAGAAATAATCTGTAATTAGTACTAACCATGTTTAAATAATTCAACTGCAGGATGATACAAGTAATTGCAACCATTGCAAAAACCCATGTCTGAAAATATACAGCTTGGTTTGAGCCCTCTATTGTGAGTTCAATCGCGATTCCAATTGCCTTTATACTCATAACCTGCCGAGCACATGGCACACTTATCATGATTGAACTTCTGAAGATTCCACGAAAACTACTGATGTGCAAAAACAACAATGAAGTGAGGAAGTTTGTATACCGTTAATGACCCAATAACAGAGCAGATCCCTATGTACACCAATATGTTTGTTTGACCGTATCGAGGTGCAAAGTAAACTATCAGCACCACAGCAACTGCTATTACCGAAGCTGTATACAAAAGAAATGCTGCAAAAACCGCATTAACCAGAGTTATATATTAATAAAAATAGAGGAAATATGATACGCAATTCAAAAATATGAAAATCGGTAGAAAAACCTGGTTGAATTGCTAAGTCCCATATTTCTGCAACGGATTCAATAGAATGCTCTTCAGGTGAATGTAGTACAATTAATGTAGATCCGACTATACATAGTAGGCATCCAAGCATCCCCATTCTTTTCAGCTTCTCATTCAACATGAAATGCGCTAAAACAGCACTGTTGGTATCCATCCACCATCCATCAAAATAAGATTTATAATGAGAAGAAAAGTTCAGTGCATAATTGAATATGCGAAACAAAATCAAAGAAAATTGGAATGGAGCATAAGAAAATTTAGAAATTACCTGACAATGATACTGCATGCACCAAGAGAAGTCACAAGTACAGCAG
Organism: Clarkia xantiana subsp. parviflora; assembly: GCA_036873135.1. NCBI lineage: Eukaryota > Viridiplantae > Streptophyta > Magnoliopsida > Myrtales > Onagraceae > Clarkia > Clarkia xantiana. The sequence goes on from JAPTYO010000004.1 coordinate 11,954,238, forward strand.
GGGCATAGATATATGCTACAAAATTTGATATCTCTCCTACAAGCACTGCCATGCCCACCGAAAGCTCCAAAGTAAGCAATGAATGAAAATTTGTATTTTTGTAACAAAAAATTAGTGTAAAAAACTGATTGGATTCGAAATAGCTGCAAAACAGACACTGAGAAATGCATTTTTGTAGACCTCATCAATGCTTCTTGGGATTTAACATGTTTTACTTCAAAAAGGAACATGGATGAAAGTTATCAGGATTGAAATATCGGCAATATTGTATAATTCTGATCCTAAGAAAATTAGTCTAATCCCCTGGAATTCTACTTTGTAGCTTTCCAAATGAAAGGAACAATGCATCAAACTTTATAAGCAATGGAGTGGCAGTAGAAGAGCAAGAGACATACTAGTGATCATTCCCAGCCACCAAAGAGGCTCCAGCAAATAACCATATCCTCCAACACCTATGGCAAAGAAGTGAAAACCATTAGGGTACAGAATCACTCACTCTACTAAAAGCAGCCATCAATAAGTAAATTAAAAAAAAAAAAAGTAGAATTACCAGCACGAGCGCCATTGGCAGCTGCTTTACGGAGGCCTTTCTTCTTGATGATGAAGCTAGAGCCGATAAAAACACCGGAGGCAACGGCCAGAATAAATCCTTTCAAATTGCTGGAGTACATCGAAACATCACATGAATCCTTAATTCGTTACAAACCCAGAAAATCTTCTGGTTAGAGATCGAGGAACGGTACTAGGAATATTGATCGAAATTGGGATTGAGCAGCAGTAATTTTTTGATATACCAAGGCTGATGGGAAAGGGATATCTATTCTTCTTCGTTCTTGCTCAGGTTGGATCGGATCGAGGTGTGGTTTTTGAAGTGAGGCTGCAGCAATGGAAATGGAAAGTTAGAGGAGGTGTGAACAAGCGGCGTATGTGAAATCTCTCACCTGCCAGTCCACTCCGGTGGCCGATCGGGTCTTGGCCGCGAAATTTCCTCTTCTCTGCATGGCACGTTTCCCTCTTTTAATTTTAATAATAATTATTATTATTAACAGTATAGAGTATACATAATATTTCTTTAATTTGTTGCAGTTTAAAATCATTGAAATTATTTATATAGAAAAAGTTATAAATAATATAAGTAGACTAAATTGATTTTTTCACTCGTTACCAAATTTTTTTTTTGGTATTTTCACAAAGAAAAAAATATAAAATGATTAATTAATCTAGTAATTTAAAACGAATTGCTCATATATAAAATTTTATGCTTTATTATTACTTTTACCTTTTTATTTAAAAAAAAAATCATTTTTGAAATCAAATAACTCAATACAAATAATTTGAAAATAATAAATTAACTTAAATTATTACTAATGGTAAGAATAGGGAACGGTATACTTAATTTTAATTTTTTCGCCACAAATAAGATGTCAATAGAAAAATAATATAAGGCATAATTAATTATTGTAATTGTCTAAAAATAAATCTTGAGATATCAACTGTTATGTTTTCTTTAATTATTATTATTTAAAGAATTACTTTTTTTCTGCCCAATAAAAAGGAATGGACTAGTAGCGGCGACCCTAGGTTCATCCTGGTACATAATGTTTGAGCTCTACTGTTCACGGTTTGAGTTTTTTCCAACCGGACTTAGAGAGCAACCACTTAGAGAGCAACCAGCGCACGCGTGGTCCAGACAGTACCTGATAAAAAAAATTAATTATATGAAAACAGTAAAACATCATATATCACAATATATTAGATATTATATACTGAATTTAATATTTTTAAGTATATATCTATATATATTATAAATTCTAAAGAAAAGATGATAACAGAGTAAATGTGGAGCTGATGATTTTGTTTTTTACATTAATCGATACATTTATGACAATTGAGCTAAGGGTTTTGTAGTCATTAACTTCATAACATTGATTGCGAACCGTTCAAGATTCATGCAATTAATCGCAATTAAAATTTCGGAATGTTCAAGATTCAATGTATGTAATTATCGAAATTAAAATTTCGTTGATTTTTAACAGACGCTTGACGCGGAGCCGGCGAACGAAGATACCAAGCGGTGCGGACGGCTGACAGTCTCAGTGGCAGAGCCATTTCTATCTCCGGCGAGATATCGCCGATGGTCATCGAAACCATATATGTTGAAGAACAGACGCTTGACACGAATCCGACAACCAAATGTAGCATGCAGTACGGGCATCTAAAATTTAATTGTGAATTTGCGCAATGGTATTTTATGGTTCAAAATTTTCAGTCTTTCGTTTACTTTTTCAAATTATATACTGATATTATATTTAAAAATAGTCTTTCAACATATTTTAAATAGTCAGTATAAATTTCATCGAATTTTAGTTTGTTAATTATACATATTTGGTAAGTCACGCGCGATGCGCGGAAAATGCACCTAGTATGATTTAAATTTGAACATTAATAGTTCATAAAAATCATTTTTATACTTTAATATTAAGAAAATTGTATACATACTTATGATAATCTGTTGCATATCATTTCAATGCAAAAAAAAAAAAAAACTACTTTAGTAAAAGTAAAACAGTGCATTATACTTTTTAAAAATGATAATAGTGATACTTCATATTATTATTGATATGTACTACAGATAAATAATTACAAAAAAAAAAAAGTGATTTAATCGTAAGTATTTGACATGAAAGTATTATTTATTATCAAATATATATTTATTGTAAGTGTTGTTGGGGTATGACCGTATGAGTGTCTAGATCTCCGAGAAGTTGATCGTTGACGTTGAATCCCTTGTTCGTCGAACCTTTCTTCTCTTTCCAATCCAATAAGCGACCTGCAGGGGGGGTTGGAGGTGCCCGACAAATTCTCTTTGATGCTTAAATGATAATACAGTTATTAGAAAGAAAAAGTAGAGACAAGTCAGAGCTCAAAGATGAAAAAAATCAAGATGCCTTTGAATGAGAGACATTGAATCATATTTAGAGAGTTTTAGGGATTAAGCCAGTTAATGACAGTATAAACCTTTAATCATGATTTATCAGTGAGTATAGACATGTTTAGGTCCTGCTTAGTATCGGGAGGATTCGTGGAGTGGGTAAAAAAATATATAAGCGTTAGGAGAGTGACCGAATAACGACAGGGCTTCCAGGGGCGCGGCCGGGGGCTGGTCGCCCGGACCTGAGGAGCGTCGTCCTCATCGGAATAGGTATGATGCAGAGACACTCCAACCGGGCTAGTCAAGGGGACCATCCGGAGGGGTCTCGCCCCCGTCCAGATCGTTTGCAATTCAAAGTTCGTTTTTAGGAGTCCGTAACCGTTCTAAGGTTGAAATTTCGATTTGCAATCACTTGTAGGGCCGAAAATTAGCTAAGTATAGAAATTAGGTGAGTTTCGATTGGGTGTATATCCATCAAGTGCAAACAAAAGCTGTGTAAAAAATTTAAAAACTCTTTAAAAAATTTATATATATCAAAACGAACATTAATAGTGAATATGGTAAATTTATAAAATTCTACAACTCCATATGGAACATAAAGAATAATTGTATAGATGTAACTTATTAGAAATTGACTCGGACAAATAAAATAAATCTATTTTAACAATTATGAGACAAAAAAAAATGTATTGATAAATATATAACATCCATCAAAAGTATATAAATAATAATATTTTTTTAGCTGCTTAGGCACGTCACACCCTAAGTGACAGCCTATATATAAAATCGATACCACGCTATATTTGTCTAACTATTGGTACCTGAACTTTCAAACTTACTAAGTTTTGAAAGGGACTTTAACAACATGCAAATCACCTACCCTATTCTTCTTATGTTATATCGTTTTTCATTATTTTGATCTTAACATATGTCTTTACATTTATTATTTTCAGTTTAGTTTACCAATTCCAACTAAGTGTACATGTCAACATTACAAGAATAAGATATTGTTTGTGGTAGAAAGAATGTATCAGCTAATCATAAATAATTGATAAACTTCCTCTTTATTTTTTTTATAATAATAATAATATTAGTTTTAAAATAAAAAAAAAACTTTCTGAGTGCAATTAATATTATTTACCAAAATAAATAAAAAACCATTAATACTGTTTCGGGCGGAAATCAACCCTGTTACATTTTGGCATTTTCATCATTATCTTGCCTATCTTTGTCTGGCTATTAGACCTTCTCCAAGGAAGGGAGAATCAGAGTTCCCCGTCTGATCCCATAAGATTCCTTCACTTCTTAATCGTATCTCTTTCTCTCACCAAACCAACCATGTTGATTGGTGACCGTACGTGTTTTTAGTTTCCTTCCACCCGATTCTCCTGTTTAATCCCAACTCTCTGCTCCGGTCTTCTCCTCTGCGGAGTCCGTTGAACTCGCAGTCTCTCAAATATTCAATTCTTTCGTATGTAAGCTTCCAATTATTCATGTTCCGTCTAATTGACCAGTTGAATCGAGATTATTACGGATGATTTTCATGGATTTTGGTTCTTTTCTCTTAGAAATCGATTTCTTAGAAAAATATTGAGTTGTAATGATGCGCGAATCATTGAATTACAATGTTTTTCGATTCCCACCGCGTTGTTGCATCAAATTCAGCAATTGAGTAGAAGTTTGCTGGTTACGTTTCCTATGATTAATCTTACATGTGCTCATTAAGTGCTTGTATTTGCTCCTTTCGAGGTGCTTATTATTTAGTTCAGTTTATGCCCAACTTGATTATACAGCATTTCGATTACAATTTGACAGCTTATTCACTGCTGTTCCGCCTTCAGGTTTTTATGTTCCTGCTATGTTCATCCAGATAGTTGACTTTAGCAAACTAGTTATCGTATCCCCACTGATGAATAATCTTACATGTTTCTCAGATTTCTGCTGGTTAATGGGGCTGCAAATGCGAATCCCGTGTCCCTTTCATGTTTGAATTTCAGTAGTGCAGTTCTGTGATTAAGGTAGTCATATTGCTTACCCTTTAATATTAAGATTTGTTCTATCATTAAAAAGTTAATACAACTGACCCTTGATTGGGATTTGCATTTGGTTGATACTTGATTGAAATATATTGAACCTTGGTGCAGAGAAAGTTGTCCACAATCCACATTATAGATTAATGCTTTCACTATAAAAATTAGACCCCCTAATGATGTTTATATGAAATTACCATCAGCATTTGAGAATGAGTTTGCAAGTCTGAGTGATGATGATGTGATACAATAAGCTGACCTTTATTGTGAAGATATCAAGTTGTTTTATGAGCATTTGGGGCTTAATAGTCGGGAATCTGGACCCAAATTTAGTATCATGCAAAAATACTGTTAGTAGCTAGTTGCAACATAGGAAATTGTGCTTTCATGTCACCTACTGTTAAGCAAATGATAATTCAGGATGGTGAATACACTATTATCTGTTTATTACATTTTCAATGTTTTATTATGGTTTGCTTCTTCTTAATAAAAATTATTTTCAATCATAATTTTGCAGATAATGAAGAGCGTCAGGGAGTGGGTATTCTCGCAGTTGTTAACCAAGTCATTGGCTCCATCTCTACCCTTTGCTGGTAGTAATAGGTTCTCTCATGAGGTGCAGACAGATGAGGGGCTTGATAATGCAGGTATCACACACTTTCTCCTATCATGAACAATTTGTCATTGACTGTATTTAAAGTGAAACCTAGCTTTATAAGTAAGAGTGTTCCATGACCTTGACCATCGAATTTACAGACCCAAGGCTTATTAACAAGCCAAAGTACCCTTTTTTTTGGGTTTCTTTTGTTGTTGGTTCCTAATTATCTAATAACTAGACTTCAATTTCCACATCATCTTGTTGCTGCTAATTGAGATTCGTCTACTTAGCATTACTGCCTAGTTGTCATAATACGCCTAGCTTTTTGTATCATCTTGTTACTGCCAACTGAAATTCGTGTGATTGTGAAACATGGATCGAGTATTATGCTTGAAGCAGTTCTAGTGATTTTTAGTGGAAAATTATTTTTTCACTTGTTTTGGAATATTCCATTGATTTTATTATTTCTTTACCAGATTCAACTGATGCAGCTGACCCGAATGCCTCACAAACCTCACCAGATAGGTCACCTTCCTGTGTCCAAGTAGGGGAGCCACAGAATGATAACCTTGAAAGAGGAAAAACCGGCCCATTGTCAAAGATTGACGATCTACAGATCAAATTCCTGCGTATTCTCAAACGAACTGGACATTCGTATGATAATCTTCTGGTGGCAAAGGTCTTGTACCGGATGAATTTGGCGACCCTAATTCGAGCCGGTGAAGCCGATTCAAGAACAATGAGGCTCAAACATGACAGAGCCAGAGCAATAGCGGCTAGAGAAGAGGCTTCTGCCAATTCCCCTGAATTAGATTTTTCATGCAGAGTATTGCTGCTAGGTAGAACTGGGGTTGGCAAAAGTGCGACTATAAATTCCATATTCGGTCAAGATAGAGCAGCCACCGATGCATTCCAGCCTTCCACAGATCGTATTCAAGAAGTTTCAGGTACTCTTGGAGGTATGAAGATTTCATTCATCGATACTCCTGGGTTTTTGCCTTCGTCTGCAAGTAACTTGAGAAGAAACAGAAATATCATGCTCTCTGTTAAGAGATATATAAGGCGATCACCGCCCGATATTGTCTTATTCTTCGAACGGTTGGATGATGTTAGCATGATCCTTGATGACCTCCCTCTGTTGAAGCTGATGAGTGAAGTATTTGGCAGCAGTATCTGGTTCAATGCAATCCTTGTCATGACTCATGCTTCATGTATGCTTCCTGAAGGGTATGAATCACACGTTAGCCAGTGCTTCGAGATGATTCAACAATCGATCCATCAGGCTGTATCGGATTCGACCCTTGCAAACCCTGTTCTGCTAGTGGAGAACCATCCGCAGTGTAAAAAGAATTCAAGGGGGGAGAAGATTCTCCCGAGCGGTGAATCCTGGGTATCTCAATTGCTGCTGCTCTGCCTATGCACGAAAGTCTTAAATGATGCAAATAACTTGCTGGGTTTTCGTGGTAGTATCTCTCTGGGACCCGCAAGGAGTATGAGGCAGCCTTCTCTGCCCCATCTCCTATCTTCGCTTCTGCGTAACCGCCCAGAACAGAGCATTCATGGTATCGAAGAAGAAATTGTGAATATCTTGCTGTCAGAGACAGAGGATGATGCAGAAGAAGAATATAATCAGCTGCCTTCATTTAGAGTTCTGTCTAAATCGAAATTCAAGAAATTGAGCGAATCGCAGAAGCGGGATTATCTGGATGAGCTTGATTATCGGGAAACTCTGTTTTTGAAGAAACAATTAAAAGACGAGCTGCTGCAGATGAAAACAGAGCAGACCCTCGAAGCAGCTACGGAGCCTTATCTGCTGCCAGACATGGCAGTTCCTCCAAGTTTTGATTCGTATTCTGCCGAACATAGATATCGCAGTCTTGTCACAAGCGAACAATTTGTGGCGAGACCCGTTCTTGACCCACAAGGGTGGGACCATGACGTGGGCTTTGATGGAATAAATTTAGATTCATCGTTCGAATTACATAAAAACATGTCTGCCTCAGTATCTGGACAATTGAGCAAAGACAAGAATGCTTTCAGCATCCATTCCGAATCTGCCCTTGCTTATAAAAGAATCAAAGGACCTTCCTGTTCATTAGGTTTTGATGTCCAGTCTTCTGGAGAAGACCTCATCTGCACAATGAAGAGCAACATGAAGCTCAAACCTCTAAAGCAAAATGTTGCAGATATTGGGATTTCTCTGACATCGTTCGGGAGCAAGTACTACGCTAGTGCAATGATTGAGGACCAAGTTTTTGTCGGGAAAAGGTTGAAATTTATGGTGAATGGCGGTCGGCTAGGGGGAGGCGGAAAAGTGGCGTATGGTGGAAACTTTGGAGCGACTCTCAGAGGAAGAGACTATCCTGTGAGAACCGATCACGTTGGTGTAAAAATGACGGTTTTGTCCTTTGAGAAAGATACGGTGATTGGTGTGGGTTTGGAGTCGGAGTTTCGAGTGGGCAGAGGTAGTAGAATGTCGGTCAGTGCCAATTTGAATAACAGGAAGTTGGGGAAAATCTGCATCAAGACGAGCAGTTCGGAGCATTTGGAGATTGCTGTAATAGCACTGGTGACCATCTTTAGGGTTCTTTGTCGGAGAAAGAAACCCGACAATTTGATGGAAGATGAATAGGGTAACAGTTTTTTTTTTGTCGATTTTTCAGGTGCGTTTTTTGTTTTCATGTGATGAATGAAACGGGTAGAAGTTTGGGGGATTTGTTCGATGAATCATATGATACAGCTGATGAATTAGTTCTTGTTGAGAAAATTTTGTAACAGATGGAGAGCGTAATGCAGGTAGGCAAAAAATAGCATGGGAATTGATTTCCGTTGAAAAACAATGTCGCTGGTTTTCAGTAGTCTGCTGCTGGGGATATTGTTTGTGTTTTGTCTATGGTTTCTGGTAAATTTTTGGAAGTTCTGCCACTGCAGGATCATGTCGAAGTGCGTCATCTATGTTTTAATTATGGTGATGGGGTGGAACTTTTTTACATATGAAATAAGATGGACTCATTTTACCAGTGTTAGAGATATAACCCACCTTCATTAAATAAAATATTGTTGTTAAAACCAGCAATTATGCACAGTAATGTAATGAAAATTAATGACATGTTTGATTCGTGGAAGTATAACGTGTTTGGTTAGTTATGTGTGGAATAATAATTCGGAATAGTATTTCAATTTCTACTAGAGTTGGAAAAAAAATAAAATTTTAATTTTACACTTTAACTAAAATTATAAATTATATATAACCTATTTTAATAATCACGGAGTAGACTTCTTATTATCTATATAACCGCCACTCTTGTTTTACCCTCATTTTGAGCTTTTGATCCGAACAAAACGTGATTATAGATATGAATTAGGGTTTATAGGTCTTTTGGTACCCTATATTTGCTCACTTTTAGCTTTTGGTACCACATGTTTGATTTTGCCTATTTTTTTGTATCATAGGTTTGCCAATTGTATACTTTTGGTCCTACCGTTAAATAGTCACATGACTTGCACATGCCTAGTCCCAAATTTTGATTTTGTTCAATTTAGTCCTTAATTTTTTTGTCGTAACTTTTTATTTTCGTAATTTAGCCCTTCAACATTTCAATCGCACCCTAGGACTAAATTGACATAGCCATGGTTCGACCCATGGCTAGGTCGGACCATGGCTGGGTCGGACCATTACTAGGGACGCCGGACCCGGGCAACCCTAACCATGGTCCGACCTAACCATGGGTCGAACCATGGCTAGGTGGACCCAATGGCTAAATTGACCTAGCCATGGTCCGACCCATGGCTAGGGCGGACCATGGTTAGGGTCGCTCGGGTCCGGCAACCCTAGCCATGGTCCGACCTAGCCATGAGTCGAACCATTACTAGGTCAATTTAGTCCTAGGGTGTGGTTGAAAATGTTTAAGGGCTAAATTGCAAAAATAATTAGGATAAAAAATTTGAGGACTAAATTGAATAAAATCAAAATTTGGGGCTATGCATGTGCAAGTCACGTGACTATTTAACGGTCAGACCAAAAGTACAATTGGCAAACGTATGGTACCAAAAATAGGCAAAATCAAACATGTGGTACCAAAAGCCAAAAGTGGACAAACATAGGATACCAAATGACCTATAAACCCTATGAATTATATAAAGTTTGAAAGCATTTAACCATCAGTAACCACACACAATGAGTATAATGTGATATTTCGTTGGTTAAATGAGTTATCATTTTAGATATTAAATCCAGCTATAAGATAGTTTGTTCTAAATTTATTATATATATATAAAGTTAAAATGTCATTAATTTTTATTTTTTTTTAAATAAATATAAAATTCCGATCCGTAGTATTAAATTACTACACCTGGTGCACTCAGCTCTGTTTAAGGCAAGGTAAGTTAGTTGGGCGCGCGTTGTTCAGTATCAGTTTGAAAGTCCCAATGCAAAATAATGCAAGTGGAAGAAAAAGGCAACCGCAATCTTTTTTAATGGGAAATAATATCTTCTGCTTTCTCCTCTACCTTGATTGTAGGCAGAAGAGACAAGAAACGGCCACAACATTTCGTCTTCCCCGTTACTTCTTCCAATTCCATCCCTGATTCATCTCATCTCCTTATCCAACCAGATCAGTGAATATTCAGAAGAACGCATGTGGATTCAATATCCATAAAGGCGCGCACGCCAACGTGCATCGAAGACGACGAAGTTGATACCGGCAGTATTTAATGCTTTGAATTGACGGCCGGAGAGACGACAACAAATTCACTGTACCGATCGATCCTTAACTCACTCCTCTCTCTCCGGAAGGAAACATTGATTGCTTGCACTTCGAGGCGATAACCTCTCCGGCTGCCTGGGAGTCTGCGCCGTGATTCCATTTGCAGGCGGTTCATGTTTCCACTGCTGCTCTGTGTGTAACCGCCGCCCAACCGAAGGTGCCGACATCGTAACGGTGACAGATCTGTCTTCAGCTCCAGAAGCAGTCTCATAATTTAGAAGGTTGGTTGGCACATGCTAGTTGGTACTTGGTAGTCGAATTCTGAATTTTGTTGCTTCCTGTTGAAGTGATGAAGTTTAGGACTTAATTTCACTTTAGTCACACGTTAGGGTTCTCTTATTCCTAAACCAAAAGTTAGGTAGTTAATATCTTGCTGTACTCAAATAAATACTTTGCTGTAATCTGTCGATGATTTCTGTGAGTTTGGACAGAAGCAAGATTAGTGAGATCCTCCGCTCACTTCTTGCAATTTGAATCTTCAATCCAATTTCAGTTTCTTCATGGTATCAGAGCGTGGTTTAGCTCCTGGATCGCTCGTCTTCTGTCACTTTGATTCCGCAATCGCTCATCTTCTGTCTCTTTGATTTCGCAATCAGTTTTTTGAAATTCCAAATTCTGTTGATCGAATTTCTCTGGAGTAATCATGGTGGGAGCTGGCAATGATAGGAATTGGCCGTATCTTGGTTCGTATAGTGCAGCACTAGTTGCTACTAGTGGTAACAATAATTCAAATCCTCTGCCACACCAGCTTCCTTCACAACCAGCTTCTTCACAACCAGATTCTTCCTTCACAACCAGCTTCACCATTATTTCCATCATCCTCATCTCCTCGTTCACATTCATCACCAGTTCTCAATGAGTCAATTGATATTCCCCAATGCATACAGCAACAGTACTCAAAAGAATCATCACCCCAGCAGCTGATATTATCACATCAAAGTGCTCAGAATGCTCCACCAGCTCCTCGAAAGTCTAGCAGAGCTAAGGCTACACCAGGATGGCAGAGAGACTACATTATGTCCTGCAGTGCACTCAACTATGGCTCCTTATCTCCATCTTATCGTTGTTTCCTTGGAGCTTTTGAGAAAGTTAGAGAGCCAACTACCTTCTCAGAAGCATCTAATGATCCTAAATGGGTTGAGGCAATGAAACAAGAGATTGCTGCACTCCAAGAGAATCATACTTGGGAAATCGTTGAGCTGCCACATGATAAGACCTCAATTGGGTGCAAGTGGGTCTATAAGGCCAGATACAACTCAGATGGAACACTTGAAAGATACAAAGCACGCTTGGTGGCAAAAGGATACACACAGCAAGAGGGGATAGACTTTAAAGAGACATTTTCTCCGGTTGTTAAAATGGTGACTGTCAGAATGATCTTAGCTATTGCTGCAGCAGAAAACTGGAAGTTGCATCAAATGGATGTGAGTAATGCCTTTCTACAAGGCGACTTGTTTGAAGAAGTCTACATGGATATACCTCTTGGTTTTCAGCAAGAATCAAGATTAAGAAGTGGAAGAAAAAAGGTCTGCAAGCTGATGAAATCATTGTATGGGCTTAAACAAGCCTCACGTCAGTGGAATATCAAGCTCACTGAATCATTGCAGCTCCATGGGTACCAGCAAAGCAAATACGACTATTCTCTCTTTAGTAAAGTTCAAGGCAATAAACAGGTTCATATTCTAGTCTATGTGGATGATCTCATGATCACTGGTTCAGATGAGAAGATGATTGAAGAATTGAAGTGTTTTCTGAATCAACACTTCAAGATCAAAGATCTTGGGATACTAAGGTATTTCCTAGGACTTGAAGTGGCTAGATCAAAGGAGGGAATAGTACTTAATCAAAGGAAATATGCACTCGAGCTTATTGCAGATGCTGGTCTGCTAGAAGGAAAAGGAGTTGATACACCCATGGAACCGGGCTTAAGGCTGACTTCGATTGATTATGATAAACAATTTGGGCTGAATGAAGATGACAAGTTGTTTGCAGACTTTGAGCAGTATCGAAGGCTTGTTGGAAGACTTCTATACCTCACTATGACTAGGCCAGATATAGCCTACTCAGTACGGAACTTAAGTCAGTTTGTTGAGAAGCCAAAATAATCTCATTACAAAGCTGCACTTAGAGTGGTTCGTTATGTGAAAACTAATCCCGGTCAAGGCCTTTTGTTTGCAGCAGATAACCTACTGAGTTCTATGGAGGCATTTTGCGACAGTGACTGGGGAACATGTCCTCTAACTAGGAGATCTATAGCAGGGTATTGTCTCAAGTTGGGGACTGCTTTGATCTCTTGGAAATCAAAAAGGCAGCATACAGTTTCTTTGTCTAGTGCCGAAGCGGAGTATAGAAGCATGAGAATGGTGGTTTCTGAAATTGTTTGGGTTCAAGGGCTGTTACAAGAGCTTGGATTTCTTTTGAAGACTCCTACAAAACTGAGCTGTGACAACAAAGCTGCATTACAGATTGCAGCAAATCCGATGTTCCATGAGAGAACAAAACATATCGAAATGGACTGCCATTTTACTCGTGATAAGATAGTAGATGGAACCATCACTACTGAATACATGGCATCCAAAGAACAACTGGCTGATATATTCACAAAAGCATTGGGGAAACAGCAACATCATCAGCTTCTTGAGAAACTTGGAATAAAGGATCTGTTCAAGAACGAAAAGGGAGAAGAGGAGGAGAGAAATCAGGAAGAATGTTGAAGTGATGAAGTTTAGGACTTAATTTCACTTTAGTCACACGTTAGGGTTCTCTTATTCCTAAACCAAAAGTTAGGTAGTTAATATCTTGCTGTACTCAAATAAATACTTTGCTGTAATCTGTCGATGATTTCTGTGAGTTTGGACAGAAGCAAGATTAGTGAGATCCTCCGCTCACTTCTTGCAATTTGAATCTTCAATCCAATTTCAGTTTCTTCACTTCCGTTGATTTCGTTCAATTTGATCCAATTTGATCGTCGTAGCTGCCCTTCTGGTTGCTTAGACCGGTAGTTTGGTTGTACGACGATGCAGTGCTTCTGCCCAGCTGGAGTAGAATTTCGTCGAAGTTTCCTAAAATATCGGACTATTGGCTTCTCTTTTCTGCATATGCCTATGTAGTTTAACAACTTTAATTTGGTTTATTACTGCAAATTTACTGTCTTTCCTCTGTGTCACGTCCTTTGGTAGTGTTTGTACTTGGTCTTGATGGCTTTCGCTCTTCAGGTTACGTTTTGTAAACTAAAATCGAGGTTAGCCAGCCATGGTTGGCGTTGGAGATGATGATTCGTACGTCAAGCCACCTGGGAGATGGCCGGTTTTTTACTATGGAGCAGGACATATGCTTAATGACATTACTGCAGCTTGTTGGTTTACTTATCTTCTCCTCTTCTTAACTGATATTGGACTCTCTCCAAGGTATGCATCCTAATCCGTTATGCAGTTTCATGAACAGCTGTAGCTTTAAGTATTTTTGTATAATGTTGTTCTCATGGAGCTTTGCCGTGGTTGTGAATATCCTTTTCTTTCTGCTCTAAAAGCAGATGCTTCTCTGGAATCGCAGTATGAAATAATAAATATATTTCAATTATGACAATAAAATGTAAGAGGTACTCTTAAAGAAAGGTGTGATACACAATAGGAAATATGAAGATGAACTTGTTAACGAAGGACATACAAACAGAGGGGGATAATTGGGTTGGACATATTAGTGGCCATGGAATTTTTAAGTAGTTATACAATCAAAACAACCTGGTCAATATCAAGAAATACTAAGGCCTAAATTTTGCATAGGACTAGGAGTGGAGTTACATTCAAATGATAAGTCCACATAAACAAATTGATACCTTGATGTTGAAGTGGAAGGTAAAATTTTCTAATGATCCCCTAGCTTACATTAGCAAGCAGTGCACATTGTTAATGCTGAACAGTTGTGGTGCATCCGCGCAGGAATTGTTAGAACCTTATCTCCAGGGTATCCAACGTCACACATATAGGTGCACTGGTGCAGTCCTCCACATATCTGAGAGTCTTTGATAAGGGCAGAAATCCTTATATGCACATAGTGTACATAGAAGTAGTGAAGAAAGCATGCTTTTAGAATTTAGTAATCTACATGTGTAGACTCAGACTAATCTAGGCTAAACTATCCGAGTTTCAATTGCCAGTTGAGTTGGATTTATTTAGCGCACCTTATAAGTTTGTTTTACAAGAGTCATTCTCTGAGCCGGATCCTAGTGCTGAATGCTTGCTGCTGCGTGTGGGTTTTCTTTGCCATTGTTGTGACTTTCTCGAACAGAGATGCTGCTATCGTCATGCTTTCTGGTCAAGTAGCTGATGGAATTGCCACAATATTTGCTGGTGAACTGGTAAGTGACTAACTAATCCACGCAATGTTGTTTGACCCTCCCTCTCCATCTTTTTATCTAATAATATATGCATGTCTGCTAGAAGTTAAAGGTTCTATAATGCTCTGTTATCGGTTTCCTCAAAAAGATTATTTGTCCCGTTGTTCTCATCCCCTTTAGCCATTAGACTACATGTAGTGTGTGGTGCTTTATGGTATTTGTTTTTATGTAAGGCCAGGTACTATGGTACTGTTGTTTATAAGAGCGTCGAAGCATTAGTCAGATAAGGCTTCTTGGACTAACAACCTAATATTTGTGAAGTCTGTGGCCTGGATCTTTAGTCGAATAATTTGAGCATTGGCACTTCATTTTCTTGCAGTTTGAACTGAGATAGACCATGCCTGAGACGTATTTTTCCTCCCTTCCGGCTCTCTCTTTTTATCTTTTTCTGGGTTGACGATAACATTGCTTGTTTGATCTTTTTAAGTTCTTTCTAATTCAAAATGCCTTCTATTTTGTTTAGATAGACAGGTTTGGACATTTCAAAGTATGGCATGCTGCAGGAACAGTTCTGGTTGCAGTATCTTTTTCTTCTGTCTTCGGTGGTTGTATACCTTGCAAGATCTTTGCAAATGACTCCCTGTCGCTACAAACAATTGGTTACAGCATATTTGCAGCAATCTTCAATGTTGGTTGGGCTGCTACACAAGTGTCTCACATGTAATGACATCCCCATCTTGAACCATCGAGTTGAATTTAGTTCTGGAATATTATTATTATTCTGACAAATTAGATAGGTATAACAGAGAAAGTAACAATAGAAGTAGAGTCATAGCAGCTAAACTGATCGTGCCCTCTTCAACTTAGAAGTCATGGGATATATTTGTTCTTTATCTGCATTCTGCACCTAAATTTCCAATTCGGCATATTAGGCATACTGGATCTTTACGTTTCATGACATATTATGATATCTACCCAATTGAAGATCTTATTGGCATTTTCGATTGAATTGTGAATTTGATTCCTAAATATCTACAACTGCACTTTTTCAATTGAGTAGTTATTTTTTTTACCATAGCTGCTTTTGTTGTTAAACAAGGATCCTTTTTCTGCTATAAATAGTATTACACTAAGTTGAGTTCAAATTTTCTGAATTACTTATGAAGAATGAATACTTGAAAGCTGTAAAGATGCACATGTCATTTGCCAGAGATGTAAAATTGTTAGTTTATTTAAAGTATATAAATTTCTAAAGGATTATAGTGATGAATGTAAACTTGGTAATGATTTTTTATTTTCCTGAAGGTCCATGATAAATTGTATTACGCTGCACTCCTCAAGTAGGGTGGTGCTTGCTAGTTGTCGCAATGCTTTCACAATGGTTAGATTCTCTGTACTTTTTTTCAGGACTTATTTGACTATGCATGAGTTGCATGACAAGGTTGGTGTTCTCATTTTGGTATTGGCGATTCTTGATTTCAGGTTGCCAACCTCAGCCTTTATGCAGTCGCTATAGTAGTGTTTGCAGTCACCAGAGCAAATTCTCCAATCGCAATTGAGAATCAGGTATCTATGAGGGGTTTGATTGATTTATCATACTTTCTTTCGATCACAATTTTTTTTATTTGTGGTGTCTGTTGTTGATGAGCAGTATCGCTGGATTGGATATGTTTCCATATTTATTGGTTGCTGCTTTGTAGCAGTATTTCATTTCGGAACAAAGGAGCCTAGGTATTCTTCGGGGAAATATTTTTAAGCCATAACTGTTGCTAAATCTTAGCAAGTGTGACAGTGCATCTATCTCAAATATAGGTTGAAGTTTACTGTAGATGGGGCTAGCCATGCTAGAATTTCATGGATATACTGGTTCAAGAAGGTTCTATACTACCAAGTTGCTCTTGTATATGTGCTGACAAGATTGGTTCTCAATGTCTCCCAGGTATTTATTCTTTCCTTTTTCCAGGTGCTCATGATTTTCACATATATGATCAAGTTTCATTAAAAACCCACTTCTCAAGAATGGACTTTCCAATAGTTATTGCCTAAAGAAGTTGAGGCTGAATCAGTGTCTCTTTCTCCTCAGGCATATCTTGCCTTCTACGTTATCAATGATCTGCGTATGCCACAAACATCCAAAGCTTTGGTAAATGCTTTTTTAGGTTATCAAACTCAAAGCAGTGATTATTTTCTTTTCTAAAGACCTTGAACACTGATTAGCCTCTTAAATTAATGGGAATAGGTTCCTGCAATCATCTACATTAGCAGCTTCATTGTATCGGTCATCTTACAGGTACTTATTGGAAGCTAAAAATCTGTTATTAGGATTGATTTGGTCGAGATTATGTCTTTACTTTATAATGTTGACTAAACAGGAAATTGCATGGACCAGTAGACGACTTAAGGCCTATTATTCTGTCGGAGCCATTCTTTGGATAATCTGCGGTGCATGGATTATTATTTTGCCACAAAATTTAAGTAGCTTCATGTACTTGATAGCAATATTTATTGGCATAGCCAATGCACTGATGACGGTACATTTGCTTTCCTCCTCTCTCTTATCTATTTTATGCTATGACTACTATAAACCTCCTTCAGTTATTGACTTGGGTTAATTGTTCAAGTTAGCGATCTCTTTCAACTGTGTATAGTTTATTTGATGAATAAGTTCAAAGCTTCAATTTGAGCCGAACTTGCCCCATCCATGTATATTTGACTTATGTGAATTTGATCACCCTATTTCATATCAGGTAGAAGCTTTACTGTTCAGTGTTACTTGCAGTTATTCCTTCCGTAAAGTTTATTATGGGAAGCATGGTTTATTATCCTTTAAAGTTACTAAATAGCATTGCCCTTGCTTGTTTCTGCAGTGCATCTGTCCTTGAAGTTAGTAATTAGTTGTATATGAGCATTTTCATTGATATTAACATGGTTAGGTTAGGTGTTTAATTTGGGATTATCAAGTGGATCACACTGCTGAGTTACTGGGAAAATGAATTATAATTTTTTTGCTAAAGAGAAAAAGAGTTACCTAGTGCAGAAAGATTGCTGGCTGAACTGGTTATTCTGATTATATAAAGTTCATTTGTTGCATTGTAATTTGTTTCTCAAATTGCTTTCCTCATTTCCTGATTCCTTTTGCTTCACACGTGTTTGTGTCTTTTCTTAAAAAGGTGACTGGAATAAGCCTGCAAACAGTATTAGTTGGTGAAGATCTGAATGGATGTGCCTTTGTGTGTGGATCCTTGAGCTTTCTGGACAAGATAGCATGTGGGATGGCTCTCTACATACTTCAATCATATCAAAGTAAGTCCCTGCTATATCCAAGATTTCATAGACTTGGGCACAAAATATGCTAAACTTTTTCACAAGTAGATTATATAGATAGATCTATTTTGCTCAAAACTAAGGTGGTAACTTTTCAAGTGAGTCCGGGTTATATACTCTAAATGTAAGTTTAAAAATGAGTGCAGCTATGTCGCCCAATAAGACAGATGGATACTTGACTGCTGGGACATACGTATCAGTAACCCGGCTTGGTTTGGGACTGGTGCCTGCGGTTTGCTCACTTGCGGGGATGTTCACCACGTACACTATGGAATTGCATTCGTACAGCAGTAGTTCAAAGTCATTGGTGGAGCCCCTCTTGGAGTAGGGTCTTGTTGACTCAACTCGAGAAGACAACATACAAAATACAGAAACTGATCACACATTTACAGGCAAATGCAACAGAATGATCAATAGTGGAGGATTCTTGGATAGAATACTAGATTGATTGATGCTCTAACATTTTTATCAGGTTCATTTGGTAGATAATATATTGGGGCTCATTAAAGTGTCTTGCTTCTTTTTTCTTTGTTGCAACATATGACTCAGTCAAGTTGTGTCCTAGGTTGGAGCAGCTATACAAGCTCAGGTAGCTGCTCCCTGTAATGTAATTGATGGTTCATCTGCTTCAGCACATTTGTCATTTTTTCCAAGTTTAGTATGTACATATCATTTTCATAGCTGTTATAATTGGTATTGGACTTGTAACCTACTTTTGCTCCTCAGTTATAATCAACCGGGATGTAAACAGCTCACACGCTTGGCGTTTAAAGTTCAGAGTTCCGTGTCCAATTCGAAGCATTTTTTTAAGGAAATTGCCTAATCGTTTTCATTGTTTAATATAGGGTTAAGAACCTATGAAAGGTCTGAACTATCACCCATGTTAACGGGAGAGGTCTGAAATTTAAAAAGTTAATAACAGAGGTCTGAAATTTCAATTTTGTTGATTTGAGGTTTTCCGTCCATTTTTAGGGTTAAATTTAACAGAATTGTGTGAAATGACATTTTTGCCCCTTTAATATTTTGTTTTATTTAATATCTTATTTAATAAAATGTGAAATGACAATTTTACCCCTAAAGTCAAATTAAAACCACCCAACTCCGGCCACCACCACCCGACTCCGGCGACCACCACCCGACTCCGGCGACCACTACCTCGACTCCGACGACCCGACTCCGGCCACCACGGGGCCAAAAAAGCTCCGATCGGGGCCAAAAAGCTCCGATCGGGGCCAAAAGCTCCGATCGGGGCCAAAAAAGCTCCGATCGGAGCCAAAAAAGCTCCGATCGGAGCTTTGTGGCTCTGGTCGGAGCCACAGAGCTCCGATCTGGAGCTCTGTGGCTCCGATCGGAGCTTTTTGGCTCCGATCGGAGCTTTTTTTGGCCCCGATCGGAGTCCAATCGGGGCCGGTGGCTCCGATCGGAGCCCAATCGGGGCCGGTGGCTCCGATCGGAGCCCAATCGGGGCCTTGGTGGTGGTTGCCGGAGCCTTGGTGGTGGTCGCCGGAGTACGGTGGTGGTCGCCGGAGTACGATTGGTGGTCGCCGGAGTACGATTGGTGGTCGCCGGAGTACGATTGGTGGTCGCCGGAGTACTGTGGTGGCTTCAAGGGCATTTTGGTCTTTTCACTCCATACATGTGAGGGGCACACTTGATAGAAGGGCATTTTTGGAATTTTATTTAATTTCCGGTCACATGCCAAGCATGTGACCAACTTCCGTTAGTTTTAACGGAAAAAACTAACGGAGACCGCTGTTATCAACAAAACAGAAATTTCAGACCTCTGTTATTAACTTTTTAAATTTCAGACATCTCCCGTTAACATGAGTGATAGTTCAGACCTTTCATAGGTTCTTAACCCTTTAATATAAGCTGTGGAGATCAGTGGGTTTGTTGATTTGTCCCCCTTGAACAAATCACTTCACAGTTGCCTTGTGTAAACAGAGCTTGTGGACGACACAGTTTGGAAACTAATACTTGGTACATGATGGGCCCCGGCTGAGGCCGTTAGGCCCCTTAACGATTGACAAACGGCGACTAGGCCCGATTGAGCTAGGAGCTGGGTTGCGGGAAGGCTAAGGGCTCCGACGAAAGGAGGCCCCGACATGGAGTAGCCCCAAGCGAAGTACAGCTTCGATAGGGGAGAGCCCCGATGGAATCGGACCTGGACGTGGTCGGTCCCGATACGGGAGTTGACACCACTCCCCGACACCGAATCCTCAATGATGCAACTTGGGAGTCTCCGACAATGATCGAGACCTACCAGTAAGCGCATAATCCCGGAAATCTCGCTATAATCACAGTAGTGATATAATGGGCGAGATTCGTGGGATACGTGACGAGATATACGGAGAGATATGTGGGATAGTGGATCACAATCCAACCGCCCAATCAGGTAACTGGGATAGCCTTCCCCTTATAAAAGGAGGGAAGTTATCCCAGGTTAGGGTTACGTTTTACACACATATACATATACTGCTTGCTTGATCACCGTACTTACGTTAAGCATCGGAGAGGGATTCTGGGCCACTGCCCTCTACTCCCCTTCTGCAGGATTGCAAGGAGCTAAGGATTCCGTCACCGTAACCGGAGTTCCTGCCGCGATCCAACATTGGCGCCGTCTGTGGGAACGCAACAAAAAGCCAAAGTAAGTTTGCTTCCCTTTGATTCCATACCATGGCTGGCAACAGGCCGCAGCGATCAGGCAAGCAGGTGCCGACCCCTAGCAATCCCCTTGAGGATGCTACACAGCATCAAGATTTGAGAGACGACGGTGACAGCACTCGCCGAGACGACACCACGCGAAGGAACAACCCCCCTGGTGGATCCAGGAACGAGGCACCTTCCCAGAATCCAGAGCTGGCCAGGGTAGTGGCAGAGGCCATGCCCCTATTCATGGAGGCCATGGAGGCCCTCCTAGACCGAAGAGAGGCTGCCAGAAGGCAGGCCGTAGATCTACCGCCGCTCCCTCCGCGGCGAGATGCTCCTAGAAGGCAGGGGGACGACCCCCCCCCCGTTGGGGGAGCAGCCTATTCCCCCCAGGCATCCGAATCCAGCACCGGCGGAGAATTTTGTGGTCGATGGACCAGGGCCAGTACAACAAAGGACTATTCCCCTGAATGGTCCCCTCACTGCTGACCAGGTAGTGAAGATTGTGGGCATTTGCATGGGAGATCAGAAACCCATGATGTCGGAGTTGGGGAGTCAGGAGACCCATCCTTTCGTTCCCAGATTGATCCATACCCTGGCCCCTCCAGGCTTGGGTATCCCGAAGATAGAGGAGTACGACGGAGTTGCGGACCCGGTCCGCCACGTACAGAAGCACTTGACAGCGTGCATGGGCAGGACCCCAGATGAGGATGTTATCTGCGCGTTGTTCCCGAGTACCTTGGGAGAAAATGCGATGACATGGTTCTACAGTCTGCCCACTGGATGCATAACCTGCTGGAATGATATGCATCAACGATTCATCGCCCAATACCAAGGGCGTCGACGGCTGCTGAAGAGTGTTCGGACCCTGCATGAGGTGGTCCAGAGGCCCGACGAATCGCTGGCCCAATACTACCAGCGTTACACGGCCGGCATGACCGAGTTAGATGAGGAGATATCGGAGGGCGAGGCCATCCGTACCTTCCTGAAAAACCTCAATCCCCCCTACGGCTCCGACTTGCTTCACAGCGTCGCGGCCAAAAACGTCTGGAACATGGAGGCGCTTCAGGCGAGGGTGAAACAGCAAATCGACGTCCAAGAGTCGAAGATCGCTGCTGGAGAGTTGGCTCCTCCTAAGGGGCGCGGAGGAAAGCAGTTGTTCAAACCATTGGACAACCAACACAAGAAGGATAGCTCCGAGAGTAGTCGGAGTCGGGGACGCTCCGATCGGAGGGAGGACAGGCGTCCGACAAAGAAGGACAGACAGAGGGAGGAGTTTACCCCCCTCAACAGGCCTTTGAGAGAGGTCTTGGCGGTAATGGAAAGGCAAGGCCTCGCTCGGTTCCCCAAAAAGAAGGAAGGCGAAAAGTTGGGCTCCCGCACAGACCGTTACTGCCGATTTCATCGGGCCACTGGTCACGACACTGACCAGTGTCGGGAGCTGAAGAAGGAAGTAGAGAAGCTTATCCAGAGAGGTAAGCTGAAGGAGTTCGTGGGGGACTCGCGCTGCAAGCCCCACTCCCGATCTCGGTCGAGGTCCAAATCTCGATCAAGGTCCCCAAGGAAGAGAAGGTCCGAAGCAGAGCCTTCGGAAGGCCCATCAGGGTCCCGACAGAAGAGGGTCATTAATGTGATCCATGGAGGGTTTGCTGCGGGAGGAGACACATCGTCTTCCCGGGAGCGCTACGCCAACCAGGTGCCCGTAGCAGTGGTTTTGGGGAAAAGGTCCCGGACATGGACCCCGAAGGAGGAAATGGAGATTACCTTCTCGGCGAAGGACCTAGAGGGAGTAGAGACCCCCCACGAGGATGCCCTAGTGGTGACACTGGATGTAGGTGGATTTGAAATGAAGAGGATCCTCATTGATGGAGGAAGCTCCTCCGACATCCGATGGGAAAGAAGAAGAAAGATTTACGGGAGGTTAACTTCCCGATGGTAGGATTTTGCGGCACAACCTCTTACCCATTGGGGGTTATTACGTTGCATGTGTGGTTCGGCACCGGCTGGAAGATGGAGAAGAGAGATGTGGAGTTCGTGGTGGTCTGGCAATGGCCTTCGAGAGGATGAGGCTCCACCAAGTCCGCCTGAATCCAGCCAAATGTGCCTTCGGAGTACATTCAGGGAAGTTCTTAGGCTTCATGGTGAGCCAGAGGGGGATCGAGGTGAATCCCGAAAAACTAAGGGCGGTAGAGGAGATGCACTCCCCAACAAACCATAGGGAGGTGCAAGTGCTGAACGGTCGACTGGCTTCGATGAATCGCTTCCTATCCAAGGCAAGCGACCGGGCGATGCCATTTTTCAATGTATTGAGGGCCAACCGACAGTTCGAATGGACCACCGAATGTGAGGAGGCGTTCCAAGCGCTCAAACAACATCTCCGCACCCTCCCACCACTTGCGAAGCCAGCTCCAGACGAGCCGCTCTATCTTTACTTGGCTGTTTCTTCGTTTGCAATAAGCTCTGTTTTAGTTAAAGCTGTCGAGGGCAATCAGATTCCCGTCTATTATGTAAGCAAGGCGTTTGCCAAGAGTGAACTGAATTACCCTCCGATTGAGAAGTACCTCTTTGCGTTGATTATTACCGCTAGAAAGTTACGGCCATACTTCCATGCGCATGAAATTACGGTGTTGACTGATCAGCCATTGAAACACTTCTTGAACCGGCCTGATGCGTCGGGGAGACTAGTAAAGTGGGCCGTGGAACTTAGCGAGTTTCGAATTTCGCTCCGAGAACAGCTATCAAAGGGCAGGCATTGGCCGACTTTATAGTTGAATCTACTGTTCCCGATCCTGAAGCAACGGAAACAGTAGAGGGGGCAACAGGGAACACTAAAGGGGTCCCGACGGCGGAGCAATCGGAACAGCCAAATAAGGAGAACACCTGGGAGTTATACACGGATGGCTCCTCAAGCTCGGATGGATCCGGTGCGGGGTTCGTATTGATTCCGCCAGGTGGGGCAGAGCCACTTCGATATGCATTGGCCCTAACATTTAGAGCCACCAATAACGAGGCGGAGTATGAAGCTCTTATAACGGGGCTGAAAATCGCAAAAGGCACTGGAATTGAACATTTGAGGGTGAAGTGTGATGCAAGTCTGATTGTAAATCAGGTCCGGGGGCAATATGGAGCAAAGAACCCGATCATGAGGAAGTACCTTCAAGAGGCTCGGACCTTAAAGGAGAGCTTCAAAAGCTTTGATATCGAGGCAATTCCGAGGGAAGAGAATGTAGAGGCTGATGCCTTGAGCAAATTTGCCTTGGGGGCACCTTTGGAAGAAAGTCGGAGGGTACACTTCTTGGAGAAGGTGATTCTATCGACCACCGATCCGTCGGAGGTGTGTGCCATCGGAACAGGATCGAGGGAAGAACCCACTTGGATGACCCCGATAATCGCGTATTTAACTACGGGGGCACTCCATGGAGATAAAGTGGCAGCGGAACGACTGCGGCGAATGTCAATTAATTACGCGATGGTGGATAACCAGTTGTACAAGAAGGGTCTGCTTTCGACTCCTTTCTTGAAATGCGTGGCCGAACCTGATACGACTCGGATTCTGAGGGAGTTGCATGAAGGAGTCGCGGCATGTCACGAAGGCGCTCGGTCTATCCTGAGGAAGGCACTGAACTTGGGATATTACTGGCCCACGATGAATAAGGAAGCAACGGCGCTTGTCCGATCCTGTGACGCGTGTCAGAGATATGCTCCGAATATCACAGCCCCCGCCGCCGATTTGATGCCCATTGGGAGTGCTTGGCCCTTCGCGCAGTGGGGCATTGACCTGGTGGGACCCCTTCCAAAAGCAAGGAGCCAGTGCACACATTTGCTTGTCGCGATTGACTACTTCTCGAAGTGGATCGAGGCTAAGCCGTTAGCCAAGACAACAACGGGACATATTATCAAGTTCCTTCAGACCCGAATTTTGTCGAGATATGGGGTGCCGAAGGTGATCATCAGCGACAATGGTCCTCCGTTTAATGGGGCCCAGTTGGGGAAGTTCCTAGACGAATTTGGTATCGAGCACCGGACAGCATCCGTCCATCACGCCCAGACCAATGGGCAGGTGGAGGCTGCTAACAAAATCGTGATGGAGGGCTTGAAGAAGAGGGTTTATGCTTTGGACGGAAAATGGCTAGACGAACTGAAGAACGTGTTGTGGGCGGTCCGAACGACACCCAAGCGGTCAACAGGTGAAACCCCGTTTGCACTTGTTTATGGGACGGAGGCGGTCGCTCCCGTGGAAATCGCTGTGGCGTCCCATCGAACCAGAAGCTATGAGCCCTCGACAAGTCCAGAAAGAGCCAGGATAGGACCTTTGACGAATGACGAAACAAGGCGCCTGGAGTTATCCTTGCTAGAGGAAAAACGGCTAGAGGCCGACATAGTGCAAGCTCGGATGCGTTTGGCAACGGCCAGGTATTATAATCGGAAGGTTAAGTCGCGCCAATTCTACGCGGGAGAACTGGTCCTACGTCGGAATGAGTTCGCCCTACAAGATCGGATCAACAAGATGTCCCCGAAATGGGAAGGGCCTTACAAGATCGTAGGCATGCCGGCGCCGAACGCTTACAAGTTAGAAGACCTCGATGGCAATGTATTAAAAAACACCTTTAGTGGTGAACATCTGAAGAAATGTCATGTTTGACAAATAAGTCGTCCGTAGAGGCGCAAAGATGTAATTAAGTCGCCCTGAGTGGTGCATGCTATGTAAAAGACATCGATCAATAAAGAGGTTACTTCTGATCAAAGTATTCCTAAGTTGTTCTCGATACATTAAAAAGCGTCATAGGACGTCCGAAAAATCCTTAAGTTTTTAAGGTTCGATTAAAAAGCGTCATAGGACGTCCGAAAAATCCTTAAGTTTTTAAGGATCGATTAAAAAACGTCATAGGACGTCCGAAAAATCCTTAAGTTTTTAAGGATCTATTAAAAAGCGTCATAGGACGTCCGAAAAATCCTTAAGTTTTTAAGGATCGATTAAAAAGCGTCATAGGACGTCCGAAAAATCCTTAAGTTTTTAAGGATCGATTAAAAAGCGTCATAGGACGTCCGAAAATCCTTAAGTTTTTAAGGTTCGATTAAAAAGCGTCATAGGACGTCCGAAAATCCTTAAGTTTTTAAGGTTCGATTAAAAAGCGTCTTAGGACGACGGAAAGCCTTAAGGCTCTTAGGGTTCGACAAAAGCGTTATGAAGAACATAATGTCATTGGAAATGATATTAATAAAAGGCTCGAAGGCCTAAGAAGTTCAATACGAGAGAGATAACGATAAAGGACTACAAGGACTTAAGTTATAAAATATTAAGCTCGGTCCTCGGATGCTTTAGGGTCGGATGCTGGATCTTCAGAGGGCTTCGGAGGGGCAGGATCGGAGGGATCTGCAGGAGCGTCGTCGGCATCTTCAGAGGAACTCTCCGACGGGAGGCTAAAGTACCTTTCTGCGGCTCGGCCGAGAATCTTGGACTTCCTCAGGTCGATGGAGTCCCCGTAAGTTTCGCTAAGTTCTTCGACAATGTCAAGGAAGGCATTCTGCAGGTCTTCCTGACAATGCTTCGCCGCATCTGCTTTGAAGTCCTCCGAGCTCCGATATTCTTCGCGGCCCTGGACCTTCGCGTTCGCTATTTGGGCGGAATGCTCCGCCTTTACCTCCTCCAGCTCCGCGATGACCCTCTGCTTCTCAAGCTTCAGCCGATCAGCAGTTTCCTTCAATTCTGCTTTATCGAAGGCAGCCTGGTTCCGATCAGCCAAGGCCGTTTGCTGCTCCCGCCTAAGCGAGCTCTCGAGGCTTAGAATCCGCCTTTGCTGGGATTGAGCCTCTTGAACAAGCTTGGCTTTGCCCTCCTCAGCCTGCTGCCTACCCTCTTCGGCTTGCTTTCTGCCCTCTTCCGCTCGGAGCCTTGACGCCTCGGAGGTGGCCAGGTCCTCCTGGAGCTTAGTCAAGCTCTCGAGGTTGGAGTTGGCCCGTTCTTGCTCCAAAGCCTCCTGCAGGGACAGGATGTAGCCGAAGCAACGATCCTGGTCCGCCATTTCCTGAGGGCAAATATAGTTTAGTATTTAAAAGTCGGGACACTTTCAGATGAGTAAAAGCAAAGTATAACCTACCTCTATCCGACGGACGGCCATTCGACGGATGTCCGCCTTGATGTCCTCCCCTTCCAGCGAAAGGGGGCGCCTCAGTGATGGCGGGATCGAGCCCGACACCAAGTGCAAGGCCAAGTTCTCCTCCTGGCACCCCCGACGTAGAGGAATCTCCTGTAGAGACTCCACCGGTCTCCAAGGCTCCGCACTCTGATCCGAAGAGAAGGCCTGGTAGTAGTCTCCATCCAAGGGGAATGGAGGTACTACCAGACGAGCTCCCCCATCTTCACTTGTCCGGGCTTCGGGGGTCGCGCCCCTAACTGGTGACGATGGTGGCGCGAAGGGGAGTGGGGACGTCTCCTTACCAGGTGACTTAGCAGGAGTCGACCTCGATTTTCCTCGGAGGATTAGGCCTTCCTCCTCAGCTTGGTCCTCGGAGGGGGAGTCCTCCAAGCTAATCACCCGACCAAATTCGCCACGGACTTCCGTCGGGGCATCATCCACCCCCGGCTCCGCTGCAGGCACGGGGTCTGAGGCAGGTGCAGTAGGGGCGACGTCCGTGTGACCTGCAGCGGGGCGAACAAGGTGAGGAAGTAAATTGACATCGGTATACCAAATTAGACAACGCTCCACATATCTCTCGCAGCCAAAAAAGTCATAGCAACCCGCTTCGAGGACGTGTGGAGTTTCCCCTCGGAGGACATTCTTGACATCCCTGATCCGCCCTTCCATGTCGGAGGCCTGAAGGTCTTGAGGAACCAACTCTCTATTTATTTTTATAGCACGAAAAACTTCCTTACCTTCCTTTTCGGAGCGGACGCCGAAGGCGGCCCTAACCATGTCCGCATTAGTCTGCCCCTCGGGTGTGGGGGCAGACCTTGGTGCCTCGGAGGTCTTCTTCTTCTTCCGAGACGGCTCCGACGCGGCGGAAGACTTTCTCCTGGATGAGGACTTCTTCTTACGCTTCAGCGAATGGGAGGCATCGGTATCCTCCTGAAACAGATGGGCGGTCAGCGATGATCGATGGGCTGTAAGCAGTGAAAACAAGAAATAATTAGAAGATTACCCAGAAAATTACATTGGAAAGGCCATCACGAATTTTTCCCCCGGCTTCGGGATCAATCAGCATAATGGAAATTTTTATCCGCTGTCGGTCAGTGACAGAAGTGGCCTCGAAGGGCTGATAACCCTCCTCCCAGCGACGGGCTTGGATGAGCATCAAGACCCTCTTGGTCTGCTCCGACCATGTACGGAAGGGCACAGGAGGATCAGCTTCCACGACGGTCTTCGGCCATTCGATGGGACCAGGCTTGATGAAAAAGTATTGTTCTTTCCAGTTGGCGTTGTCATGCCCCTTATCGTGGATGATGGCTCGTTCCTTGCAAATCCTCCAGGACACCTTCCTATCCCAGCCCATCTCCTTATACTGCTCGTCGGTCCCCTCGGGTTGGCGGGGGGTAAAGGAGCAGATCCCATCTTTGTTACAGGTCATCTTGTAGAGGACCCGCCAAAGCTCCAGGGTATAGCTCCAGTCCTCTTTGTTAATATCGCACCACACTTGAAAGGCAATCCATGTGCGGATTGCGTGTGGAGAGAAGGTCGTGGGGTAAGTTTTGTAGTGGTTGCATAACTCCACCCAACTCGGACAAAAAGGGAGCCGGATTCCCGCACGAATTTGCCCTGGGGAGATGAACACCTCGTCTCCTTTAGGGAGCGTAACTCGGGTGTCGCGAGGATTGAATTGGAATTGCTCGTAGGGATAGCGAGCCCCGAAGGAGGATTCGAAGATACCACATTCTATGCAAGCCCTATCGTAGTTAATAGGCGCAAGCGAGTTCTTGAGATACTTGAAGACAAAAGGTGGTCCAACAGGAGAAGACCCGCTGTTGGTGGCAAATCCCTCGGCTGAAAATCGTTGATGGAAGGAAGGAGGGGAAATTGAAACCTAAGAAGATCAAAGATGAAAGAAAAAAGAGTAATAAGGTGAAAAATCTTACCGGACATGGTGACTGAAGTCTTGATCGGAAAAACTTGGAGTGCTTGAAGCGCCGGTGAAAACTTGAAGTATGGAGGATCAAGGCTCTTGGGATCGCAGAGAAGAAGGAGTAGAGAAAAAGTGAAACAATGTCTGGGTTTAAGGTTTTATAAGAGAAGAAAAAGAGAACTGAAGGGGTGGGCAATCTGAGCCATAGAATTCAAAACGTTTCAATCAGAATCGTCCAAAGTGAAACGTGCTAATACGAAGAAGGCGAAACGATTTTGATTTGAACCGTCAGGACGCATGGAACACAGATAAGACAGGAATGATGACGTACCGTGGTGGTTGAAAAGTGCTTTTTCAGAAAGCAGGCGTGCAGAACCCGAGGCGTTTCCTTCACCTTCTATCAGCATTTAATGCTGGCCTAATCGAGAAATCCCCTCAAATCCAAGCAGAATCCCAAAAGATCTTGAAGAGATCCGAGGCAAAGGCCTCCGACGAAAGTGGGGCAAATGCCTCTGACGTTTTAAACAAAGACCCCCGACCGGGAGGTTGAAGGGTCCGATATTGGAAGACGCGACGCACTATAAGTCCCTCACGTCTTGGGGGCAAATGATGGGCCCCGGCTGAGGCCGTTAGACCCCTTAACGATTGACAAACGGCGACTAGGCCCGATTGAGCTAGGAGCTGGGTTGCGGGAAGGCTAAGGGCTCCGACGAAAGGAGGCCCCGACATGGAGTAGCCCCAAGCGAAGTACAGCTTCGATAGGGGAGAGCCCCGATGGAATCGGACCTGGACGTGGTCGGTCCCGATACGGGAGTTGACACCACTCCCCGACACCGAATCCTCAATGATGCAACTTGGGAGTCTCCGACAATGATCGAGACCTACCAGTAAGCGCATAATCCCGGAAATCTCGCTATAATCACAGTAGTGATATAATGGGCGAGATTCGTGGGATACGTGACGAGATATACGGAGAGATATGTGGGATAGTGGATCACAATCCAACCGCCCAATCAGGTAACTGGGATAGCCTTCCCCTTATAAAAGGAGGGAAGTTATCCCAGGTTAGGGTTACGTTTTACACACATATACATATACTGCTTGCTTGATCACCGTACTTACGTTAAGCATCGGAGAGGGATTCTGGGCCACTGCCCTCTACTCCCCTTCTGCAGGATTGCAAGGAGCTAAGGATTCCGTCACCGTAACCGGAGTTCCTGCCGCGATCCAACAGTACATAGTAAAGTGGATTTGAAGTAATATGGAGAACATATTGGTCTTAGCAACAAAGCTTTGCTCCAAACTTTCTTCATTCAAAAGATGATATATATCCACAAATTTCACTTATGGTCATAGCCCACGTGGAATTGCTTGTTTGGTCAAGTCATCCGATAGCTCGAGACATGAAACGTGAGGTGGAGTACCCGGGATAAATGGTTTTTTATAACATACTAGTTGTTTCGCGCGTACGTTGCACGCGCATGTATTTAAATTTTGTGTTCAAATTTAAGGTAGAATAGTATATTATTTGCAATGCCGATTGAGAATTGAGAGTATATGCAACACTGTATGTGAAAGAACTTTAGACATTATTATAGATTAAACACCTTGTAAATACTATAAGAGAACATATAAAAATTTCTAGTTATCTATTCTGCGCAGAATAAGTTAGCACATTGTCATTTACATCGGTAAACTCTAATACACCTTAGTGTGGTAACACATTTAACCAAATCATTATTTCTCAAAGTTCTACAAACCTTCCCACTGAACACCAATTGTTGCTACTGAAGTGCACCCTCTTATGTACAATTTCATCATATCAAAAAGGGCAATCCCCATTACACATTACTGGAACCTTCTCCACCACCGCTATAAGTGCATTCTCCTTTAAAACGATATTACATCAAACATATAAACCAAAAGTTCACCACAATCACAAACTATTCACATTGCTAACAAAACCGATGCGAAATTAAAATACAGTGTGACAACTGGATAAGGTACCTAATGCTTGTGCAACATGTCTAAGCCGTTTGTAGAATCCAACACCACAAACGAACATGGATTAAATATGTTCCTGATCTAATAAATACAACGAGTACTAAAATAAATGAAATAATAAACATGGAAGTTCACTTGATTGGATATTTTGAGGTGCTCAGTATCTAAAATTGGCCTACTCCATGAGCAATTCTTCTATACTCTTGATCTCAAACGACCAACAATTTGAAATAATGTTAAGAGTACCGGTAAACACATGCATGGCTTGTATTCAATTTCCATAAAAACTATTTAGCCATTACACGGGACAACAATTTGCAGATCTCCTGGACTTTGTAAGTCAAAAATGAATTTCCTGGACATCTATTTGTCAAAATGTGATTCCCCAGTATCGGAAAGGCTTTAGATTTCAAGAGAAGTCCTACGTACCAACTACTAAGTGCATGCTCTTGTAAAGTATAGTTCACCTGACCTACCTTCACTTTGTACTGAAAAGTGAAAACTCAACAACAAGAAACACTAAAATAGTAAACAGCAGCAGCATCATAAAAGTTGCAGAAAAAGTTCCATAATTCCTTAACAATATGCTTCTAAAATCATCATTAAGCCTAAACTTTTATCTTTAATCTTCAATCTTAATAAGAAAATAGAAATGAATGCTGCTTTCTGCAGACATGCTGGTTTGCAATGTATGGCGATCAAATAGGAAATCAATGAATAGAACATTTTAACTAACTGCAAAGTCAATTCCAGCTCCTTCTATTCATTATGAGTTCAGAATACTATGATATGAATCTATTCGACTCCCCTATGTTACTACAACCTAGCATAACCATTGCTCAAGGCACAGAAATATGAGCGTGCTGAACACAATGTTACCCTCAACCCGTCATCAATTTTTTAAAAACTTTTTTTAATAAAACTCCATCCATCAACATCACCAACATCCCATAAAACTAAATTTTTCCTTTTCCCATTCAATTGCCAAACTCGATCTAAGCAAAATCAGTATACTATAGTAAAATGTGAAGCCTAGCAAAAAAATCTAGTAACTAAATAACTAACCTGCATGACTTAGGAGGCACTGTTGGAGGCCTAACTGCAGTAACTTTGAACCCAGACTTAAAAAAATGCCTGCTCATCATCATCATCCATCAATCACACATAAGAGAAAGATAATTATTATCAAAGATAAAAGATAAGAAAACTAACCTGCTTTCAATAATTTATTATTGTAAATTGGAAGGAAATCTTTTCTTCGATTTCTCAATGAATGCTATGTGGAATAAATAAATTTGAAGAGACCCTTTAGTTTTACCAAGTGCAACAGCAGCTACCGTGACTGGAGTTGAAGAATAGTGCTTAATCTTCAAAGATAAAGAATATGGAATAGTGTTTACTGTTTAGTTGCAAACCTGCATGCAATTTAACCACCATGGCAACCTGCAGCTTTACTGAGAGTTCCAATGCAGATACCTATATCTCATTCACAGTTGAACTCCTCTGCTACTCCACCACAATTTTTGTCGCAGGCAAATGTTCCATGATCCTGAAGAAATTTGCAGAGATATTAAGTGGTCGGGATGCAAGAAAGCTACATTAGTCATAGTAACATTAAATTCGATTCAACCGAACCGCTGAATCAATCGTACAACTACACCAACTCAGAAATAATGTAAGTTCAGAATATGTTAGTACCCATCGAAAACATTATTCCATACTAAAATTTGAGGCATTTCAATTAGTACACCATATATATTACTCATTTCCTCTACGATGCTCTCATTTCACAAACAATAAGAGTTTTAGGGTTTAAGTTCAATCATAGCCAATATTGTAAAGCCAATGAAAGTGGCCAATCTAGTACCTTTGTCTGCAACAATTAGAAAGTATAGTACATCAAAAGGAAAGGAATATACCGAGGCAAACGACTTGAAACGGTATAGCCACCACTGGGAGAACGGTTTATCGGTGTCATCGTCCTCGTTTCCATCAGCGCCACCGCCTCTACCTGAAAATTGTTGTTTCGACCCAATTAAACAGGAAGAATATGGAAGGAGAGAGCGGGGGTGATCGGGAGTCCGGTCCTACTGGCGGCGGAGGCGGACCGGCGGAAACAGCAGAGCGGCCACGGTTCCTCCTCTTTGGCGTCATAGAGTTAGGGAAGAGATTCATACGGGACTGGCTACTCTACTTTTAACCACTCCTCTTTGCGTTAACGCGAAGAATTAATTGGTATTGCTGGTCCATTCCAGGTTTTCTGTATAAAAATATACATAATTTATCAACCCCAAATTGAGATTAAACAATCAATTAATAATAGTACTACAAAATAAGCAATCAAATTACAGCTCTTCAGAAAGGAACATATAATTGTACAGTCTTGTCATGATTCGGTAATTCTATTGCATGTCTGGACATATACATCCATCATCCGCAAATCGACCTCTCTCTCTCTCTCTCTATGGATTGAAACGGTAAGTAGCTTAACACGAAAATCAGAGTACCAACTTCTTAGCACACAATCACTAAATTGTCATCTGAATTGAGAAGAAGAGAGTACGTACTGATAGATTGGAGCCGTCGGAGGTCCTCATCGATGGCGACAGAGAAAATTCATCAGCTCCCTCTCCGTCGCTATACCAACCAACTTCTCTGAACGATCCGATCAAATAATGAGACACATTGTCACTCACCGGTGGCATTCAATTGATCGGCAGGAGAAAATCATGTTGGGCGATTGCTTCAACAAAATAAACCTTCTCCTTGCCTTGGTGTAATATGGGATTCTAAAAACGGAAATGTTCATCGATCATTAGTTATCCTATAGTTGGCGCGGACAGGGTCCTATCACAAGAATTATAGTACCTGGCTGCAGCACTTAGACCTGCAACACTCACTGGCGCGGCTAATCCTATTTGAGAAGGAAAATATGGATAGTGAAGCGCTTGAGAAAGGAAATTACCATAAGCATATCCATTTGAAACAGAAGGAGTGTTATATCAGACCACCCGTGATAACCATTAATGTTTCCCGAATCACTGCGGTAACACCTATGATACCACCACGCTTCCATTTTTTTTCCATGAGTTGTTTACAATTCGCTAATACTGTAATGAAAATCTTCTTTCGAGAAAATCAATGGTTTACTTTCTCATAAAAATGTGAGTGTTGACCACACAATTTACTGATTAGCATGCTTCTCATTTGAACTTAATGACCTCTGATCCAATCTAGTTGGTTTAGTTTCTTTATTAGGGTACATGGAATGTATCGAAATTAAAACATATGATCATCACTGATGCATCATTGCAAGAACCCATTTTTGTAACAGTCCAAATAGTAATGACAAGACCCACACAAACAAGAAATCCACACTAATAATTCAAAATTTACCTCAGTTTGAATAACTACGCCAAATTCCGAAATTAGGGTTTCGGATTTGGGGCCGGAAGTCCCGCTACCGGCGAGTGGCGAGCGGCGACGATGTTGGACGAGTGGAGGAGGCAACCGTTGATAGAAGAAGCAAAGGAAGGTTGGATCGACAGGCTAGCGTTAACGCGAAGAATTAATTGGTATTGCTGGTCCATTCCAGGTTTTCTGTATAAAAATATACATAATTTATCAACCCCAAATTGAGATTAAACAATCAATTAATAATAGTACTACAAAATAAGCAATCAAATTACAGCTCTTCAGAAAGGAACATATAATTGTACAGTCTTGTCATGATTCGGTAATTCTATTGCATGTCTGGACATATACATCCATCATCCGCAAATCGACCTCTCTCTCTCTCTCTCTATGGATTGAAACGGTAAGTAGCTTAACACGAAAATCAGAGTACCAACTTCTTAGCACACAATCACTAAATTGTCATCTGAATTGAGAAGAAGAGAGTACGTACTGATAGATTGGAGCCGTCGGAGGTCCTCATCGATGGCGACAGAGAAAATTCATCAGCTCCCTCTCCGTCGCTATACCGACCAACTTCTCTGAACGATCCGATCAAATAATGAGACGCATTGTCACTCACCGGTGGCATTCAATTGATCGGCAGGAGAAAATCATGTTGGGCGATTGCTTCAACAAAATAAACCTTCTCCTTGCCTTGGTGTAATATGGGATTCTAAAAACGGAAATGTTCATCGATCATTAGTTATCCTATAGTTGGCGCGGACAGGGTCCTATCACAAGAATTATAGTACCTGGCTGCAGCACTTAGACCTGCAACACTCACTGGCGCGGCTAATCCTATTTGAGAAGGAAAATATGGATAGTGAAGCGCTTGAGAAAGGAAATTACCATAAGCATATCCATTTGAAACAGAAGGAGTGTTATATCAGACCACCCGTGATAACCATTAATGTTTCCCGAATCACTGCGGTAACACCTATGATACCACCACGCTTCCATTTTTTTTCCATGAGTTGTTTACAATTCGCTAATACTGTAATGAAAATCTTCTTTCGAGAAAATCAATGGTTTACTTTCTCATAAAAATGTGAGTGTTGACCACACAATTTACTGATTAGCATGCTTCTCATTTGAACTTAATGACCTCTGATCCAATCTAGTTGGTTTAGTTTCTTTATTAGGGTACATGGAATGTATCGAAATTAAAACATATGATCATCACTGATGCATCATTGCAAGAACCCATTTTTGTAACAGTCCAAATAGTAATGACAAGACCCACACAAACAAGAAATCCACACTAATAATTCAAAATTTACCTCAGTTTGAATAACTACGCCAAATTCCGAAATTAGGGTTTCGGATTTGGGGCCGGAAGTCCCGCTACCGGCGAGTGGCGAGCGGCGACGATGTTGGACGAGTGGAGGAGGCAACCGTTGATAGAAGAAGCAAAGGAAGGTTGGATCGACAGGCTAGCGGCTGTCGTCGAAAATCAGCCGTGTTGGTGCGTCGTCAGAGAAGCAACCGTTGCGGGCTTGCAGCTTTGTACTTTCTTCCTTCTGTTTGGAATTAATTAACCCTGTGACCAACACCAAGGGATAAACTGAATTTCTTGTCATTTATGGATTGCATGACCGGTCCAATCCGGTTGATTATATAATTATGTTTAGCCGGCCGGTCGGTTTAAAATGGCACCCTTTAATAATTAGAAGACACCCATTGGGGGTGAGGACCCTTTACATTTTATATATTGGTAAATAGATGTTTGATCAAGTTGTCTTTTAACGTTTTTTTTTTTTTGTGTAAACTTTTAGTATCATACGTTTGTGTTTTGTAGACTTTTAGTGCATCTGTTAATTTTTCGTTAATTTGTTCCGTTAAGTAGCATAAGTAAGATTTTCAAAAAAAAAATTGGTTTCACAAACAATTTATTTACTAAACTGTGGGCTTTTAGGAATGGGTTGATAGCTGGTTAATAAAAAAAGGTTAAGAACACAATAGGGGCCTGAATGTTTGCCCATGTTGTCAAAAGGGGTCTGAATTGAAAAAACGTATTATTAAGGGCCTGAATTTTGAGTTTTGTGTTTTTTTAAGTCTCCGTCCAAATTTTCTGTTAAATCTAACAGAATCACGTGAAAAGACAAAAATACCCTTTTGTAATTATTATTATACAATTTATCAATTTAATTAATAAAATGTGAAATGTCTAAAATACCCCTACACACTAATTATGCCCTTAAGGCCACCACGCTCCGGCCACCGCCCGGCGACCACCACCCGGCTCCGGCGACCACCACCGGCCTCCGGCGACCGCCACCGGCCTCCGTCGGAGCCAAAAAAGCTCCGGTCGGAGCCACAGGGCTCCAGATCGGAGCTTTTCGGTCGTCGCCGGAGGCCGGTGGTGGTCGCTGGAGGCCGGTGGTGGTCGCCGGAGGCCGGTGGTGGTTGCCGGAGTCGGGGTGGTGGTGGTCGCCGGAGTTGTGGTGGCTTAAAGGGTATTTTCGTCATTTTAGGTCAAACATATGAGAGACACACTTTGGTTAAGGGCATTTTCGGGTTTTCAAATTATTTTTGGTCACATGCCAAGCATGTGACCACTTTCCGTCACTTTTAACAGAAAAAATAGACGGAGACCTCACTTATACACAAAACTCAAAATTCAGGCCTTAAATAATACGTTTTTTTTCAATTCAGACCCCTTTTGGCAACATGGGCAAACATTCAGACCCCTATTGTGTTCTTAACCCATAAAAAAATAAGACATATATGATTTTTTACTATATATATTAATTTAAAAATAAATAGTCACGTAAAATCTCATTAATAACTATTATTATTATGTAAGTTTTCATACATAAGTACATTTGTGTGTGCTGTTGGTCAGCAGCGGGGATTGATCCCTTAACATTTGATTAAGGGATGAAGTGCTGAACCACCACACTATTGTTAGATGGTTAAGATACTTTATTTTCTAAACATAGTGTAGAGCCTTTAGGATTAATGATAGTTTCTTAATAGATAAAATATCAACAAAGAAAATGGAAAACCAATTAACAAATTCTTGCCGTCTCGAGTCATTAGTTTGATTTTGGGTTGTCGACTATTGCCTCCTATATAAATGTTTCCACTTTCTTTATCCTTCAAAACAAACTCATAGAAACCCTAACAAAACAATAGAAAATACTTGTTTCAAGTTCTTTTATATTCAGTAGAGATGGCAAGAGTTATCTTGATGAAGATGTCTCTTTTGGTGGTGGCATTGTGGTTAGCTACATCATGTAAATAACATTTTTTTTTTTTGCATCTCTTATTTGTTGTTATTATGTAATCTAATAATTCATTTGCTTTGTTAATTGATAGGTGGTATTGAAGGAAGAGAGGGTTCGTTTGAAGGAATTAAGTCAGCGGGATGTGCAAATCTAGACGACTGTGTTAGACAGTGCCACGGTTGTACCGAACGTCAAGTGTCCTCCGGTCTCTATGGATCAATTCAGCAACTACAGTGTATAAGTCCCGGTGATTGTATCGGTCTGTGTCACGGATGCACCGTAAACAAGTGTACTGCCGGCCTTTGCGTTTGTGGATGCTGATATTCACTATAGAGAATAGCTCCTATAGATAGAGCTATAATATTATTTATAAGAAATAATGTACTTAATCAAATGTTGTAAGTATTATAGGAATTTAAGAGGCACTAACTGAGTTGATGTTGTAATGATTAATGAACTAAGTGGATTACATTTTGCGGTTAGTAATTTGTTTATATAATTATTAAGGCATTAATGAATATTTTATATAGAATAATTTATTGCAAATAATACTACTACTACACATTTAAGGTGTATATATATAAACTTATATAATTCTACCTTAATGTGCGTGAATATATATGTTTTATTTGTTAGTCAATATGTTACGAATATAATATTACATTTTTTTTAATACTTATTACAAAACACGCATATGCTTATCTATGTATTGTGCATAATTCAATTACTTTCGGTACAAAAAAAAAATGAAAATTTCACTTTAGTCTATAATATTCTCTATGGTCAACCACTCTTGCTTCAGCCACCGTTCATGTTCTCCGATGACCACCAAAACATTGGCGTTTACCGAAGAAGAGTGGCTGGCCAGAGAGAATAATATTAGAGACTAAAGTGAATAAAATAGAAGTTATAGAGAGTCATATAACTTTTATGTGAGTACTTAACGCAAAAAAGTAATAGCTTACCAACAGTTGCAACAAAGACAACATGACACAAACTTATTGCACTAAAATATATAAAAAATAAAAACATGTTATAACTCGAACTGCTCGTCCTCTCGAACCAGACCCTCGAAAACCTCGGCTTAGCCAAACCTGGTTCATTACATGCCTCCTGATCAAGGTCAGCGACGATGCCATAAATGTATGTCAGCAGGTCAGATATAAAGGGTGGGTCCTTTGGTACAATATAATGTTCGACTAAAATTGGTTTTCTTTTTTCAATTTGTAGATTTTTTGTGTATTCTTTATTTGATATTAGTTTTGACTATTAAGTAGCATACGACGTGACTTACCTTCTAATTTTTATTTTATTCAGTTTAGTTCTCAATTTATATATATTTCTAATTTTTCTTTTACAAATTAGTCTCTAAATGATTTCAATTGGACTCAATGTCCAATTGACCTAGCCAGGGTCGACCAAGTCAGGTGAACCTAACCAGGGTTTGACCCAGCCATGTGTCGAACCCTAGCTAGGTTAAATGGACCTAGGATCCGATTGAAATTGTTTAGAGATTAATTTGTAAAAAAAAAAATTAAAAATATAAATTGTGGACTAAAATGAACAAAATAAAAATTAGAAGGCAAGTCACGTGCAAGACATGTCCTACTTAACGATCAAAACTAACAGTCAAACTAACGATACATAACAAATTTACAGAGCAAACGTATTACACCGAAAGTGTTTAAATAAATTTGCACCAAAAGTTAATTTTGGCCGAAGTTGTACCAAAAAAAACCCCTTTAATCTTATTTTTTTTTTTCGAACGTATGGGCATAAAGTCTAAAATGGTTAAGTATAAAATTTAATTGACTAAATCGAATATAATCTTATATTTGAAGTCTAAAATTGCACAATAAGAAAAGTTTTGCCTGCCTGAGGTTGACCACGTCGTGGGTCCTAACCACCATCCACAACTTAATTAAGAGCCCTAAATGAGTCTGCTAGCTCCACACCGTCGATTAGGGCTGAATTTAGGGCAAATGCAAGCTGCACTTGTAGTTTTTGGGCCGAAGCTTCTCTTCGGCAATCTGAAAACTTCTCGGGCTTCTTTTATATTGTTTGGGCGGCCAGTTAATTAATTACTTAATTCCTACATGTTAAGTCAGAAAATTTTTATATGAAAATAAAAAAATAAAAAGTTATAATTTATATATATATATGATATATCCAGAGATATATGGTATATCCAGAGATATATACGATTCATGTATATTCTATCCACAAAAGATATATTCATATATATATATAGGTATAGCTGGGATATATACACTAAATTCATATATAAATAGTGATCAAGAAAAAGGTGAGGCCATTGATTATCCACTTACATCTCAGATACTATCACTCGTTTAAGAAGAAGAGAGTCTTGCCCAAAAAAAAAAAAGATAAATACATAATAAAGTTGATGATGGAGTTCCCTTTCGAGTGGCCGGTAATTCAAGGTGATTCATGGCCGGCGTTTGAGGAATTTCCGGATATTGATAACTTTATCTTAAATAATAATAATGGTTGCAATTGCGATGATATAACTATAAACGAAGAACCTCTTGCAACATCGGTACCAATTATTAATAATCAAACTAGTAGTAGTTATGATAATAATGATGAACAACGTACAAGTATTACTTGTTCTGGGGTTAGGGTTTTGCCGCCATTAATGACGAAGAAGGTGCATGATAATGATAACACCACTACTACGTGCACGGATCCACCGCAAACATTGGTTCAAGAAGACGAAGACACGGGGAGTATTAGGGTTGATGTGGATGAGAAGAGTTTTGATGGTTTTGATGATCAAGATTGGAAGAATTTTTTTTCGTTTGATGAAGTTGATGAGAAGAGTTTTGATGATCAAACCACTACTCTTACGACGGTGGCAGAAGTTGAAGCGGATCATATCTCTCACTCCCATCATCAACAACCTCCTCCTGGAGAATCATCATTAATTATTTCTAATGATAATGATTATAATTACAAAACCCTAATTAATAATAACAATAATATGATGATGATGAGGCAAGAAGATGAAAAGAGGATGATGATGATGCAAGATCAAGCGTTAGTAATGCAACAACAAGAGAAGGCAGTTGTCTACTACGATGACAACTACTCATCTTCGTCGTCGAGGTTGGTCGGTGAAAGTAATAATAATAATAGTGTTGTTTATAAAAGAAAGAGTCCGAGTAATAGTTATTGGACTGAAGCGGAGCATATGAGATTCCTCGAGGCGTTACTAAATGGTTATAGAAGCGATTGGCAGACTACGGCAAAGCTTTACGTTCCAACTAAATCAATTCCTCAAATAACGAGTCACGCTCAGAAATACTTTAAGCATCATCAAAACTCCAGCAACACAAACAAGAGGAGAAAAACCATCCATGACGTCTGTCTCCCTGGCTTTGATCACTCTACCATCATCAACACATCATTGCTTTCTTTTCGTCCTAATTAGTGATACAATTCTTCATTGTACAACATATTGAGATATATGAGATTCTACTGTTTTATTTTCATTGGCTTAATTAGTTTATTGGATTGTAATGCTCTTTATTAATCTCTACCAATTGTGTCACGGGGAAAATCATAAATGAATCATTTCACACATTTTGATAATCAATCTTCTATGTTGATAATTAATATTCCGAGAGTGTGTTGCATTAATTATCTAATTTGAAGGGATATAATGTAGTGCAATTAAATTTTATTTTTAGAACATGTAAAAATGAATATCTGGAGGTAAGTTTGTTGCATGTATTGTTGAAGACCATAGTGGACTGCTTTCATTATAGTTACAGCCCATTCTGGCCCAGTTGTCCAATATTTTGTAGTTTGGGCTGGGTGTTGGCCCAGTCCGGAATAGTGTTGGTGTAGTTTGAACTTTGAGATAATCTTTTGTACTTTTTTGCTCCTTCTTTTATTTGTTTGGACCATTTTGTGGTTTCTGTTTTGTGATGGTCCATTTAAGGGGGAAAGTCACCAAGTGAAGGAGCTGACTTGATGAATCCTAATTCTCTGCGCCGCTGCTGTTCTCTTTTCCCTCTCATTGCTCTGCTAGGGTTTTCTGGTTTTCTCTCTGGTAAACTCCGATTTTCACATGGTATCAGAGCTTTAAAGCTCTAATTGCTTTGCTTTCTTCGATTCTGGTTTTAACGCTTCAGTTCTATTACGAATCTTGCTGCTTGATCTGTTGCTATTCGTGTTCTGTTGATTTACGAGTTTTCTGTTACAACGATAAGTCGGATCTGGTGTTTCTGATTCTTCTTTTTCGAATGATTGACGATTGGAGTTTCTTTCTCTGAATCGCCATGACGTTTCGATTCTGTGTTTACAAATAAAACTTCAGATCTGACTTGCATGTTGAATATTTGTTGAAGAATTCGTCGCAAACTTTCGATTATCGGTCGCGACGTTTCATTTCTCTCAACGATTCAACTTCTCATGCACATATTCGTTTAGATCTGCTTATGCATGTCTGGTTTTTGCTGAGATACTGTTACGAAGGTCCTGAATCTATCGGTGACGCTTCGTTTCTTTTAACAATACTGGTTCTTGTTCTTGTTCTCTTTCTACGCATGATAATGATTCGTCAAGGTCATCTTACGAACTGATTGTTTTTTTTTTTAGATTCTTTAACCTGTGACGTTCCGTTTGCATGACTGTACTTCTTACGCAGATCTTACATTCTCTCACTTTTATCCTCTGTTACGTATTGATTATCTGAATCTCTTCTTTTCTCTTACATGCACCTTGATGTCCCGTGACGATTCACTTTGATAAGAATCAGAGGCCTATTTTTTTGAATCTGACAGATTTTTTTTTGAGGATCTTTGATATATCTTCTGATTCTTACTTACTCTTCTCAGATTTGCCATCTTCTTTTTGAAGCAACTTGTTTCTTGCGAATTTCTTTTTGATGGCATCTGAATCAAGCAAGAGTCAGGAGACAGATCTTACTAAGGTGACTGAAAACCCTCCGACACCATACGTCGTTGAGGAGATGCCGAAGATCGATCATAATCATCCTCTTTATCTGCATCCTTCGGATTCTGCTGGTCTATCTCTAGTTTCTGAGAAACTTACCTCATCTGAGGACTATGGTTTTTGGAGTAAGGCTATGAGGATCTGTCTTATTTCAAAGAATAAACTTGGTTTTGTTACTGGTGCATGTAAGAAGGAGAACTTTGAACCTAGCCTACACCATCTCTGGGATCGTTGCAATGCCCTGGTGCTGGCTTGGATTATGAACTCAGTTTCAAGAGAACTTATGTCTGGCAACATTTATACAGAGAGTGCTTTTTCAGTCTGGAATGATCTTAAAGAAAGGCTTCACAAAGTCAATGGTTCAAGGATTTTTCAACTTCATCGTGATATTTGTTTAGCTCAACAAGGGGTCGACTCTGTCTCCTCTTATTTTGCTCGGCTCAGAACTATGTGGGAAGAATTCGATGTAATTTGCAATCTGCCCAACTGTGGCTGCCCCCAGTTTCAACAACACATAGTTCATGCCAGCAACTTAAAACTTTTTCAATTCCTGAATGGTCTTAACGATTCCTATTCAAATGTCAAAACTAATCTGGTCATGAGGGAGACTTTGCCATCTGTTTCACAAGCTTATGCTATTCTTGTTCAAGAGGAACATCAAAGAAGTTTATCTGGAAATGTCTTTGCTAACAATGTCTCTGAAAACAAAACTTCTGATGCTTCTACCAATAAACCTCGTGGCCAGAAGAGAAATCTGAACCTTTTTTGTGACTACTGTAAAACCAAGGGCCATGATTTTGATCACTGTTTTAAGAGAAAAGGTTATCCTC
Source organism: Clarkia xantiana subsp. parviflora (assembly GCA_036873135.1). Classification (NCBI taxonomy): domain Eukaryota; kingdom Viridiplantae; phylum Streptophyta; class Magnoliopsida; order Myrtales; family Onagraceae; genus Clarkia; species Clarkia xantiana. Next base: position 11,997,434 of record JAPTYO010000004.1, read on the forward strand.
CTGGATGGAAGTTCCGTGGGAATCAGGGTCAAGGCAGAACCCCCCAAGCCAATTCTGCCATTGACAATGGTGCAGGTTCTGAGGTTGGCGGAGCTGCTGTCTCTACCCCCCTGGATCTGCCCAAAAACTTGCCTATGATGGTAACAGCTGAGCAACTGGAGCACTTTGCTTGTTCCATGGCGAAAAATCACCAAGCTGGATCTGAGGCTAATGAAGCTCGGGCAAATGCTACCTCTTCAGCATCAGGTATTAATCTGTCTTGCTCTAAATGGATTTTAGATACAAGTGCCACTCATCACATGTCTTGTAGATCTGATTGGTTACTTGATTTGCATAATGAGAATAGCAATGTTCAAATGCCTAATGGTTTCTGCTCAAAGATATCTGGAATTGGTAAATTTAAGGGTTAAGAACCTATGAAAGGTCTGAACTATCACCCATGTTAACGGGAGAGGTCTGAAATTTAAAAAGTTAATAACAGAGGTCTGAAATTTCTGTTTTGTTGATAACAGCGGTCTCCGTTAGTTTTTTCCGTTAAAACTAACGGAAGTTGGTCACATGCCAAGCATGTGACCGAAAATTAAATAAAATTCCAAAAATGCCCTTCTATCAAGTGTGCCCCTCACATGCATGGAGTGAAAAGACCAAAATGCCCTTGAAGCCACCACGGTACTCCGGCGACCACCACCGTACTCCGGCGACCACCGCCGTACTCCGGCGACCACCACCAAGGCTCCGATTGGGCCAAAATCGGAGCCACCGGCCCCGATTGGGCTCCGATCGGAGCCACCGGCCCCGATTGGACTCCGATCGGGGCCAAAAAAGCTCCGATCGGAGCCAAAAAGCTCCGATCGGAGCTCTGTGGCTCCGGCCGGGGCCACAGAGCTCCAGATCGGAGCTCTGTGGCCCCGACCGGAGCCACAGAGCTCCAGATCGGAGCTCTGTGGCTCCGGTCGGGGGCAAAGAGCTCCAGATCGGAGCTCTGTGGCTCCGACCAGAGCCACAAAGCTCCGATCGGAGCTTTTTTGGCTCCGATCGGAGCTTTTTTGGCCCCGATCGGAGCTTAATGGCCCTGATCGGAGCTTTTTGGCCCCGATCGGAGCTTTTTTGGCCCCGATCGGAGCTTTTTTGGCCCCGTGGTGGCCGGAGTCGGGTCGCCGGAGCCGAGGTGGTGGTGGTCGGAGTCGAGGTGGTGGTCGCCGGAGTCGGGTGGCGGTGGCCGGAGTTGGGTGGTGGTGGCCGGAGTTGGGTGGTTTTAATTTGACTTTAGGGGTAAAATTGTCATTTCACATTTCCTTAAATAAGATATTAAATAAAATAAAATATTAAAAGGGCAAAAATGTCATTTCACACAATTCTGTTAAATTTAACCCTAAAAATGGACGGAAAACTTCAAATCAACAAAATTGTAATTTCAGACCTCTGTTATTAACTTTTTAAATTTCAGACCTCTCCCGTTAACATGGGTGATAGTTCAGACCTTTCATAGGTTCTTACTTGGTAATAACCAATATCTTACAAATGTCTTATACGTCCCTGACTTCAAGTTTAATCTGATATCTGTTTCTAGATTAACTAGAGATTTGTCTTGCTCTGTAAACTTTCATCCTGATAGTGTAATATTGCAGGATCATTACAGTGGAATGGTGTTGGGGAATGGACATGAAGCCGCAGGGCTCTATTTTTTTAAACCTGAGTCTTTTTCCCCTGTAGCACTTCAGTCTGTGTCTGATTACCCTCAATCCATCCTCTGGCATAGGCGTTTAGGCCATGTCCCTTTCATTACTTTGAGCAAAATAAAGTCTCTTAAATCCATTTCTTTTAAAAATAAGGACGTATCTGATTGTGGTGTTTGTCCAATGTCCAAGCAAACTAGATTACCTTTTCCAAATAGTGAATCTGTAACACATTCTGTGTTTGATCTTTTACATGTGGATGTTTGGGGACCCTATCAAAAGCCTACCTATGATGATAAGAGATATTTTTTAACCATTGTTGACGATTTTTCCAGAGTGACATGGGTGTATTTGCTTACCTTAAAATCTGATGTGATATTCATTTTGAAGCATTTTTTCTCCATGGTCCACACTCAATTTGATAAAAAGATTAGGCGTATTCGCTCCGACAATGGTGGAGAATTTTTTTTAATGAAAATTGTAGATCTTTGTTTTCTACTAATGGTACTATTCATGAAAGCACTTGTGCTTATACCCCTCAGCAAAATGGTATTGTAGAAAGAAAACATCGACATTTACTTGAAATTGGTAGGGCTTTAAAATTGCAGAGTAATTTACCTGATAAATTTTGGGGAGAAGCCATTTTAACAGCATGTTATCTGATAAACATGATTCCTACTGATGTGCTCAAAGGTAAATCCCCTTTTGAAGTTCTTCATAATAAGATCCATTCTTTGGATCATTTAAGGGTATTTGGCTGTCTTTGTTACGCTAAAGTTTTACCCGTTATTGATAAATTTGCCCCCAGGGCGATTGCCTCTGTAATGATGGGATATTCCATGACCCAAAAGGGATACAAGTTGTATAACCTATCAACACAAACTTTTTTTGTCAGCAGGGACGTTCGATTCCTTGAAACTTCTTTCCCTTTTAAATATAATCGTCTTACTGATTTACCTGTGTTTCCTGCTGATACATCTGATGTTCTTTTGACAGATTCTAATAAAGATGATGTGTTTGGTGTTGATTTGGATATGGATACAGTTGATCCTTCTTCACATGTTGGTCCCAATTCCCTGACAGATTGTACTACAAATGACTCTTCCTCTATAGGTATATCTAATATTTCAGGTGATGATGTTGACAATATTATTGAACAATCTTCTGATGATACCGTTGTTGTCTCTGAACCTGAAAGAAGGTCTGTTAGGTTAACAAAACCCCCCATTTGGACTCGTGATTATGATATGTCTACTCAGTGCTCTACTTTATATCCTATATCTAGATACCTGGGTTTTGATAGAGTTCAGCCTAGTTACAAGGCTTTTCTGAGTGTTATTGATAAAATTCCTGAGCCAAACTCTTTTTTTGATGCATGCAAAAATGCTAATTGGATAAGTGCTATGAAGGCTGAAATTGATGCTTTACAAGATAATAATACTTGGTCCCTTGTTTCGTTGCCTCCCGGAAGAAAATCTATTGGTTGTAAATGGGTTTTTAAGGTTAAGTATAACTCTGATGGGACTCTTGAACGATATAAAGCCAGACTTGTTGCTAAGGGATTTAAACAAAAGGAGGGAATTGATTATACTGAAACATTTTCTCCTGTTGCTCGTATTGGTACTGTCCGTATAGTTTTAGCTCTTGCAGCAATGTTTAATTGGCCCTTATATCAGATGGATGTTTATAACGCTTTTTTGCAGGGAGATCTCTCTGAGGAGGTCTATATGGATTTGCCTCCTAGTTTTGGCAATCAGGGGGAGTTATGTGATGTTTCACCAAATCTTGTTTGTCGATTGCACAAATCCCTTTATGGTTTAAAACAGGCATCCAGACAATGGAATTTAAAGCTAACTGAAGCTCTTATTCGTAATGGTTATAAGCAAAGTCATCTTGATTATTCACTTTTTACCAAAAGGCAGGGTTCTGATATTGTTATCTTACTTGTCTATGTTGATGATTTGTTAATAACTGGTAATAGTGTTGCTTTGGTGAATGAGCTTAAACTTGCCTTACAAACCAATTTTAAAATAAAGGATTTGGGTGATTTAAAATATTTCCTTGGCATTGAAGTTGCAAGATCATCTAATGGTATTGTGCTCTGTCAAAGGAAATATGTGTTGGAATTATTGTCCGAGGCTGGTTTATTAGGTAGTAAGCCTAGCAGTACTCCCATGGAACAGAATGCTAGGTTTACCACGTCTGGATATGATGAAAGCCTCGGTCTTAATAAGGATGATGAAGTGCTGTCTGATCCTACTTCTTACAGAAAACTGATTGGCAAACTTTTATACTTAGGCATTACCAGACCTGACATTGCTTATTCTGTCCAGTACCTTAGTCAGTATATGCAGAAGCCTAAGAAGTCTCATTTTGATGCTGTGCTTCGTATTTTACGCTATTTGAAGCAACATCCTGGTTTGGGAATTTTGTTGTCTTCAGATGGTAATTTAGATATTTATGCGTTTTGTGACTCTGATTATGCAAGGTGTGTTGAATCCAGAAGGTCAGTCACTGGTTTTTGTGTGTTCATTGGTAATTCTTTAGTTTCCTGGAAAGTAAAAAAGCAACCGACTGTTTCCTGTTCATCAGCTGAAGCTGAATATAGGAGTATGCGTGAAACTGTTAGTGAATTAATTTGGTTGAGAGGATTACTTTCTGAGTTAGGATTTGTTTCTGCAAAACCTGTTTTATTGCATTGTGATAATAAGGCAGCTATTCAAATTGCAAACAATCCTGTTTTTCATGAACGAACAAAACATATTGAGGTTGATTGCCATTTTGTTAGAGATCAGGTCACTGCAGGATTTCTAAGATTGAAGCATTTGAAGACTGCTGATCAGCCAGCAGATGTTTTTACCAAAGCGCTTCCGAAGATCCAACATTATAAGCTTTTGGACAAGTTGAAGATGGTGAATTTGTTCCAGCAAAGTTCAAACTAAGGGGGAGTGTTGAAGACCATAGTGGACTGCTTTCATTATAGTTACAGCCCATTCTGGCCCAGTTGTCCAATATTTTGTAGTTTGGGCTGGGTGTTGGCCCAGTCCGGAATAGTGTTGGTGTAGTTTGAACTTTGAGATAATCTTTTGTACTTTTTTGCTCCTTCTTTTATTTGTTTGGACCATTTTGTGGTTTCTGTTTTGTGATGGTCCATTTAAGGGGGAAAGTCACCAAGTGAAGGAGCTGACTTGATGAACCCTAATTCTCTGCGCCGCTGCTGTTCTCTTTTCCCTCTCATTGCTCTGCTAGGGTTTTCTGGTTTTCTCTCTGGTAAACTCCGATTTTCACATGTATTACTGCAATGACACCGCTCTGAGGTTTTCTTGCTGTTTTAACTTTTAAGATGAAAGAATGCAGCTTTTGTAAAGTGCAACTATTATATGCTCTATTTAATTTTTTTTTGCCCGTTTATATTTTAAAATGTGAGTTATTACCATTTTTTCTTTAAAATCTTATGAAGCCGTTAAATATTTTAGAAATATCACTGTTTAAATTTAGAGTTATCGAATTTTATATTCTTATTATTTTGTTATATATCCACCTATAGAGTTCTAGTATTAAATTTATATTAGTAATAGTTATCATATTTTTTCTTAATACATTTCTAACTCTTTATTTGTATGGTTTAGTCCTCTAATATAACCCTATAATTTTGCTTTATGGAATTTAGTACTTAAAAAAAAAAAAAAAATTGGATTCATGGCGTCAATTTAGAGCTAGACCTAGTTTGTATATAAAGTTGTACATCTCTACATTTAGATAAGAGTATTTTCAGTATTTTCAAAATTATTTAACATTTTTTTTCAGTATTTAATGAAAAATGGATATTTAGTCACATTTAAAAAATACACAAACAACGTAACTAAAGAAATAATAATTTTAGTGCAAATATAAGAGTTAATGTGACATTTTCCTATTTTAATAATATATATAGTTTAATGTCATAAAATTGATGATTTTTATTTTAAATTCCGACCCGATTTGACATTAGTTATTACATATATATAAGACCCGAAACCTTATCAGGAACACACACTTAATAGGTATCTAGATGCCACTATATGGGACAAATATACCTAAATAATAATAATATTAATGGATATACCTTCTAGAATACATAGAGAGGATGATAGGCAATTAGGCATAGGGGTACCTTTTTGGGCATGTGGCTGGTAGCCTGGTAGTAGTAGTGGACGTGGTGGTGGATGCAGATTTTTTGGCCATGTGACGTCACCTGTTTTACCTACCAATACCAACCACAACCTTAAACAAGTTCACAGATTATTCCTCCAAACATAAATATGTCGTCCCAATTTATTATTCCAAGATATAGATTGATTGATATCTACTCATATCATCATCTAACAATTTTGATTAAAAAAAAACATTTAACAATTATTAAAATTAAATATGGTTAGGTCTTCTACCACACACCAAACAAACAAAAAATTAAAATAATTACGGTGTACTGCTGACACTATCATTTCTAGCTGACTAGCTGTACATAATTTATAGAGTGAATGACCAAACTAGGTCACTTCTCGAAACTAATTCCCAAACTAGGCTTGTTCAGAAACTAATTCTCAAAATAGGTCTCTTCATATTTTAATAATATCTATTATTTATTTTGCATCCTAAAGTTTACATTGTGTTACAAATGAACCCCCAATCGTAATATAATATAAGAAAAAAATTGAAAATTAAGAAAATTAAATATATGAAAAACATAAAAATAAAAATGGAAATAAAAAAAAAGAATTAATTAATGAAATGATAAAAAATACACATTAAAAAATAATCAAACATACATTTTTTTTGTAGCTTTTAATTTTTAAAAAATATATGAAATTAAAGGATACAATTTACATATAAAAATAAATAAGTTTTTAAACAAATTTATATTGGCAAGAAAAACAACATATAATGGTATAAAAACTATTCATCAAGAGTATGAAAAAAAAATATACAAACTGAATTCATTCTTAAATTTATTCTATTGATTTTTTAAATTTAAATTAGTTTTTCTATTTTTTTTCAGTCCCTAATTTTATAAATTTAACATGTTTTACTTAGGGTTTATGTACGCTTTCATTTTTATATTTTCATACTTAAAAAATCACGAGTATTTAGTTTATTTACATTTTATATCACAACTTTTTTTTTTATAATTTATATTCTTTAGCATAATTTATTTTCACAGTTTTTTTTCACAATTAATAATTTATTATTTATTATTTTTTAGTTTTTAACTTTTACATATAACTACCTTATATTTTCAATTTTTCTAACATATTTCTTGTATTATTTCGGTTTAGGGTCAATTGTAACAAAATACAAACTTTGGGATGTAAAGTAAAAAATATATCTAATTAAAAAAAATAGAAAAACCTATTTTGGGAATTAGTTTTGAATGAAGCCTAGTTTGGGAATAAGTTTGGCTAAACAACCTATTATGGGAATTCACTCTAATTTATATATATATATATATATGAGTTAATAAACTTATGTTAATTGGAAATGTCTGAAGTTTAAAAGTTAACATGAAAGGTTTGAAGTTTCAACTTTGTTGAAATTTAGTTTTCCGTCATTTTTAGGGTTAAATTTAACAGAATGGTCTGAAATAACACTTTTGCCCCTATTAATATTATGTTTTATTTAATACCTTATTTGAGGAAATGTGAATGACAAAATTACCCCTAAAGTCAAATTAAGAATTGAGTCCCTATTTTTTTGCTTTTGTTCAATTTAGTCCTCAAATTTATATTCTTAAGTTTTGATTTTTATAATTAGGTCCCTATTGTTTTCTCCGTCACCGCACAAGTCCACCGGCCACCACCCGAGGCCGTCAATCACCACCCAAGGCCGACGACGACCACCAATCGGGCCGACCACCACCAAATCGTGACCGGGCAGCCCCAATCGGTGGCTGCTAGCCCCGATTGGGGCTGGTCGACAAAGATTTGGTGGTGGCCGGCCTAATTGGTGGTCGTCGTCGGCCTTGGGTGGTGGTCGGCGGCCGGCCACGATTGGGACATTTTCGTCTTTTCATTTCAAGCATGTGAGGGGCACACTTTGATAAAAGGGCATTTTTGAGATTTAATTTTATTTCCGGTCACATGTCAAGCACGTGAGTTTTAACGGAAAAAATTAACGGAGAGTACCTCTTATATCAATAAAGTTGAAAATTTAAACCTTCCATATTAATTTTTAAAACTTTAGACATGTTAACCGGAGATTAACATGGGTCAAATTTCAAACTTTTCGTAGTTTTATTAACCTTTTATATATATACTGATATTAATACAGACTGATGTTGATACGGTCTTGGTAACTAGCTACAATTCTTCTCACTGGTTAAATGTCAGTTCCTGTATGGTTCTACAATGTGTAATAGCTATTAACATCAATTAATTAAGCTAGCTAAAGGAGAATCATTAATTTGTGAGGGAAAGTTTTTAAGGAAACAACAATCTCTTAGAATTCATAAGATTTTTCTAAGAATTTATAAAGGAAAGCTTAATTAATTTTTTGTAAGAGATCCCTGACAAATTTAAATATTTCTAGCTAGTATTTTAAAAAGTCATTCCCATTGAAAATTCTTGAAATGTTATATATTTGCAATGCATGCATTTTTTACATTACAAATGCGTTGGAAATAGATCCCCAAAACAACTAGATATCTTCTTGTATTGAAATCTGAAGCGTTAAGATCATCTTACATTGCTGGGTTAACAAAAAAATAGCGCGTGTGTTCTCGATTTGGCACACCTCAGCTACTTCTATCATATAAAAGATAAGGACCTTCTATTACACCGGATCTGAAATATATATATGATTGCATATATATAGTATAGATTGCCATAATTAGCAGAAATTTAACTCGTTGATAGGGTTTTACAAAGTTGGGGAAGCTAATTAAGCTTTGGTTATTGCTAAGGCTAAAATATTAAGAACCAACACACAGATATATAAATATAGTGTTGTTTATTATATATAATATATATATATATATTTAATTAGTACGTATATATGTAGATTAAGGCTGATTAGGGAATGGTGTGTAGAATCCGAAGAGGTGGTGATGGTTTGCTGCAGCTATCGCCACGTCGGTCGTGTTGGATTCTTGGCACCCACATATCGATTGGCTATTCTGGGAATCCAGATTTAAATGGCAACACAACAACATACCAGATTCATGCTGTTGAGACGACGTTGTTTTGTGGGTACTGAAGTTGACACCAGAAAGTCCAATTCCAATAGAGAGCTCTAAATTCACTACTGCTATTTCTTCTTCTGTTATGGAAGAAGTGAAATCAAAGCCACTTCTTCTTCCTTTGACAATGGCGGCAGCAGCAGATTTCCCCTCATTGTTATTGTTATAAATGTTATTGGCGTTGTTAATGTTAATAATTCTCCTTTCATGATGATCATCAGTAGAATGGTTATCATCATCGTTAACATTATTGTCGATAATGGGTCGATGATCACGAGGATCGATCCCTCGACTGTAGAGCTTTCTCCTGATGTGGGTATTCCAGTAGTTTTTTATTTCGTTATCGGTTCTTCCGGGAAGTCGAGCTGCTATAAGTGACCACCTATACATATAAATTGAAATTCCATATATGTGAAGTTGAGACCCGACTGTCAAGGTGCGGTTGAAAATGTTTAGGGATTAAAATGTAAAAATGAAAAATAAATTGAGGACTAAATTGAAAAATAAAATAAAATTTTGGAACTGGTCACATGCAAGTCATGTGAGTATTTAACGATCAACTAACAGATGCACTTACAAATTGCAAACTTATTGCACCAAAAGTCTACAAAAAAAAAAATGTTGCACTAAAACAATTTTAATCAAACATGTTGTACCTTTTAACCCTACCATATAACATTATATAAAATCAAACTATCATAAATTCTTAAAGTGTTAGATGAAGATTTATTTAGTATGTCTAAATATTGACTTACTTGTTACCGAGTAAGGTGTGGAGATTAATGATGAGTTCATCTTCTTCTTCAGTGAAGTTGCCTCTCTTTAAATCGGGTCTCAAATAGTTTATCCATCTCAACCTACAGCTCTTTCCACATCTAAGAAGACCTACGTACATTACCATACATGCATGCACAAAATTCAATTAATAAAAGAGAAACATAAGTAAATAATTAATTAAGGAAGTAGAGAGAAACCAGCAGCTTTGGGGAGAGATCTCCAGCAGCCTTCACCGTGAAGACGAATGTAGTTGATGAGAAGTTGGTCTTCTTCCTTAGTCCATGCTCCTTTGTTAGTATGCTCCTTCTCACAGCATGGAGTTCTTCCCATTCTCTCTCTCTCTATATTAATTAAATGTCTTCTTCTTTTGATCTATTGTTAGAGAGAGAGAGCTAGAGGTAAGAGTTGAACTTAACTACTATATCTATCAATTAAGAGAGAGAATGGCAAATGGAATTCTTTTTCATGCATTGCCTTGCTTCACCCATATATATATACTACCACTAAAATATTAGTTATTTGTGAAGAATCTATTTACAAAAGAAATTAACTTATTATATATATATATATATATTTTTTTTGCCAGAGTTAGTAGTGACAACTCTAAACTCATCATGTTATGTAATGTTCAGTCTCTGCTACTCACGGTCTGAGTTTTTTTTCCAACTAAACTTAGCGAACAACTAGCGCATGCACTGATCCCGTCAACGTAACCCCACCAGCAGTCTAGTATAGTCAAGAGGTCGACCCATTAAGACTAGTTCTACTCGCCTCCTCATATGACTGATGCGGTATCAGGTCACTGCGAGGTGACACCCCTAAGGAGTTTCATCAAACCTGGGACCTCGGAGGTGACGCCCTAAGGGGTTTCGCCCCTGATATTTTTCATTCATTCCCTAATTGCTTCACCCATATATATATACTACCACTAAAAATTTAGTTATTTGGGAAGAATCTATTTACAAAAGAAATTAACTTATTTGTAAAAGAAATATTTCAAAGTACTAGCAAATATATTGTTTTAAGAATTTTATAATAGATTGATTTCTAACTGAAAAGAATACTTATAAATATTCAAAATTGTCAAGAAAATCTCATACAAAATGTTGATGCTTACAATGAATTTTATTTAGAACTTAATATAATTGTTATAAATTGCTATTGTCTCTTTAAAGTTCAATCACAAATTGCTGGTTTTTTTAGTGATAGAGAGAGAGGGTTGAGTTTTGACCTCAAGTAGCTAACTACTTTAGGTTAGTGCCGGATTTGGTAGGTGGCTCTATACTTTTTGTGTCCCCAACTTCCTCTATTTTAGTTTTCCACTATTAGTTTTGGTTTTGTTCTGACTTTGTGGCTACTAGCTAGTAAGACAATGGTTTGGCTAGCTATTACAATTAATATACATAGATGAAACAATTTAGACACATGTGACTTTGTGAAATCCACACACACAGGTGCGCCTATAATTGCATCATAAAAGTTAAAACAATACATGCGTACCTCACAAATTGGCTTTGCTTCTCATTTCTTTATTATTATTAATTATATAGAAATTGTTCATCCACTTTTCCACTCATTTTCCACAATATCTTTTCTTTTAAGTTTTTAAAAATTCCCTTATACATATTAATTTTCAATAAAAGATACTAGAATTCATAAGTACGTACAATTATTCCGCTTTTTAATTTCTCCATCTTTGTCGTTTCATATTAATCATGTAGTTATTTATTTATAATAATAATGATCAACAAGAATTCAAGTAGCTTGAAGAGTTATAATAAATTATAATCATAATAATTATATAAAAAAAAAGGTAATGATTTAATCCTCATGGTTGTCCATCACCTTGAACAAGAGCGAAGTAGCTTAATTTGGATTTTTTTTTTCTTAAAAGAGAGTACGTGTATATGTAAAAATATACTGAATTCAGTGAATTAGATCATACAATAAAATTTATAACGCTCGAATTTGAGACATTTAATAAGAAGAAAGCGCCAAATTATTACATTATTTTACAATAATTAAAATTATATATTACTTCGCTATGTTACACAATCGAACGGACTTCCAAACGCATGAAACATAATCACTTTATTCAAATAAATATTATATCACTTATCAGGGCCGGCCTAAGAGAAGATGAGGCCTAAGGCCACATTTTAATTTGGGGCCCTTCTATTAGAAATATTTTTTTGTCCAAACATTAAATTGATAATTAAACGTAGTCTTTTATTAATTTTTTTTGAACTTTCGATTATGCTAATTTTTGTGATTATAAACTTAATTAAATAAGAGATTCAACCCAAAAAAAAAAAAAAAAGTCACTACCACATATGAGGCCTCTTCAAACTCGGGGCCTAAAACCCTTGCTTTAGTTGCCTTACCCTTGGGCCGGCCCTGTCACTTATACATATAAATATATAATTATCGACTATACTATTATATTATATAAAGAAAACATATAGTTGATTTATTATTGTGCGCTCTACTCAAAAAAGTATTATAGCGATACCAATTTAACATTCCAATTAGACATCACCAACACAAACAAAGGTTTTATAAATAAATGATTTAATGCATTATAATTGGTAATCCCTAATTTATATAATACACACGAATGTATTGTAGTCATCGATACCAAGTAGCGTGCGTATTTTATTCCCCTTCGATTCTGGTTAGGAAGTGGAGATATTGATGAGTGGCCTTTCGAGATGGTTTTTGGTGGGTTATATAAAATGTTATTTTACAAATGTTTGGACGTCGCATCAATCAATCAACTATATAAAATAAGAGATATAATTTAAATATTTACTACACAACTACTTTTATATGCTCGCTAGTTTATATGTTACTGTCAGCATCGCCAATGGTAATAAAGTTGAAGTTGCTCAACAATAATCACTTATCACAGAAGATTGCAATATTTGAATTTTAATTTATTGGACGTCGTCCCATATATAAAATATTTAGGTTAGGTGATAACTTTTTTTTTTTTAATAATAAAATAAGAGTTCACGGCCAAAACTGGATAATAAAATAAGAGTTAATAAATAAATTACTATCTAAACTTTGATTTAATTATAAATATTATAAATCAATAGCCTGAACTTTACTTTTTTTAAATTGGTTACCTGAAATTATTAAGGAAATTGCTACATCTATTTCAATTTTTGCCAAATTAAACGTGAAGTGAGCATGTTCCGATCACGTGGGATTTTTTCGTATGTACCCAATAAATGATTTTATTTGAATGCTCAATTGGACCTTCATCCAATATCGGTGGTACCTGTGAACGTCCAATTGCAAATATCTTACTACAATCTTTTTATTTATGTCTGAATATATATCTTAAGAATACATGAAAATATCTCGACAAGTGACAGAAACATAATATTTTTTATTTCATTTAATTGAAACAAAAAAAGTGATAGGAATTTGTTCAGAAATTATCAATTAAATATATATATATATTCAGTAACAAATAAAATCTATCTAGCAATTTGATTATTATCTCATAAAATAATAGCTTCCCAAATGGACGTCTAGACGTCTACTACCACACAGATCCCCCTATGTTCTCAAAGAGCTTCTAGAAGCCCTAAATATTTAACGAAAAAGTAGTTAAAAAATAAAGGTGGTTGACCCACACACCGCAAGGGTACATTTTTTTGTGTTTTTTCCCCATATTTTCAAGTTTTATTTAAAGAGTTTATATAATTTTATTAATATATATATATATATATATATATATATATATATTGTATTTATTAACGGTTGGATCAAAGGGTTAATTACAAATAAACTGTCGGTTTGCTAAATGTTGAAATTTGGCGTCTGATGTTGAAATTTAGTGTTTCAGTGTGATTACTTTAAAAAAGTCAATCCCGCAAAACTGACGGTCAAATTCGAGTTCACATGCACGTTCCCTTCTCGTATGCACGTTCCCTTCTCGTCACCTTGTCAGGATCGTCACCTAAGAAGCTGGCCTCATCTGTGCAAATAAATCTCATTCTGTTGTCGTTGGAAATCGTTTATCACCACTTTCCTGGAAACATTTTCTTTTGGTTGTTCATCTTTTGGGTAAAATTTGGCGATTTTGTAAAAAGTAAAGAGTGCTGGATTATGAGTGAGTTGTTGAAATGATTGGAATTAGAGAAAAAGACATCGGGGACACCATATTTAAACAATAATAAAATCTAGAACCGTTCATTTTAAGATTTCAAACTTCAGACACTAACTTTCAATATAAGACAAATTTCAAACAATTCATTAGCAATTAACCATTGACTCTATTATGTTGTGTGAACGATTAACCAAGTTAGCCCTAAGTTTGAACTGGCTAGATCAGTTAGGATCTAGTTTTGTTAGTGCAATAATTCGAACTTCTTATCTTAGTTACTTAAAATTCACAAAAACTGCGTACCAATTTATCAAAACTACTATACCAGATAGGTGTTTGATTTAAAAACCTTGAATAGAAGTACAAAACAATTGTTTTTGCAACTTAAAACCAGTGCGTTTACTGAATGAAGGAGAATAGTGAGGTAGCTAGTTGTTAGAGGTGGTGAATGGAGAAGTTGCTCTGGTAGGGCAACATACATGATTTCTCTTCTTAGCGTGCTGCTCGCTGTGGTGCTGAGTTCGGCAAGTATAACCGTACCAGCAGTCTTCCCTCGAACTCGCATCTGCTGGCATTAAGTCCTTCGCCATTGTCACCCGAAACCAGTACAGTATAAACGACACAAATTTCTCGTAACACCCACTGCCATCCAAAATTATCATTATCTTCCAACAATCCATAATAATAATTAGAGTTAAAAGGGTTTTTGGTACAACATGTTTATCGAAATTGACTTTTGGTGCAACATGTTTTTTTAAATTTTTGGTGCCTTCATTAATTGACCGTTAGTTAAGACCATTAAGATTCCATGTACAAATCATGTGACTTTCACTTATGCTTTATTTTTGGTCTATTTTGATCCCTATTATTTTTTATGATCAACCACTTTTCTTCCGGCCACCACCCAAGTCCGTCGGCCACCACTAATCGGGGCCCCAATTGGGCCACAAAGAGCCCAAGTCGGAGCTCTGTTCTCTAGTCGGAGTCACAAAGCTCCAGATCGGAGACGTACAACACCGATTAGTGGTGCCCGGCGGATATGGGCGGTGGCTAGAAGAAAAGTGACGGATCGGAGCAAATAATAGGGACTAGCAAAAATGAAACACAGGGGAAAGTCACAAGATTTGCACATGGTATTTTGCAACAAAAGTCTAAAAAAGAACATGTACCAAAAGCCAATTTAGGTCAAACACGTGTTTTATCGAAAGATCCTTAAACTCTAATAAATAATAAAACTCATTAACTACTACTCACTTGCAAAGATATGTTTGTGCAGTCAAATTCTCAGCATGATTCAACGCCATCCTCGTTCGATCTGCACCACATTCACCTCAAATTTATTCACCACAAGTATCAAAACCTGCAACCCAATCCAATGAATGTATCTCGACTTACCTATTTCTCGGTTATTGAACCGCCCAATCCATTCAGACATTACATCCTGTAGGGTCCTTCCCATCTGTATAATACATCTCTCCGTGATCTACATACAAAACCAACCATAAACTCTTACTTTATAATAATGAAACAGATAACAAAAAAATGAAAATTTCATTTGGGGATGATATCATACATCTTGTTCATATCGGTTCTTTTCATGGGCGACATATGGCATTCTCAAAACTGATCTCTCTGTTATCTGTGACCACATCAAAAACCATCAGAATGAGCAATATGATAAGGCAACACTAAACCTACAGAATAAACATACCGGTTTGAAGCTATCAGCCAGACAAACTGGGTAGCCCTCCCTCCCTGTAATCCCTTGAGAATGCCAATATGCACCACAAAATGCTCTATCACATCCTAAACCTGCAACATAAAAAGCTATAATACATACACATACACGAATAACTCTACTTATATAAGTCAACTGCATAATAACTCTGCAATTACGAAATAGCCTACTTCAAATATGACTTTATGCGTCGGCTACACTCTGGACCATTACTGCTATATTAGCTGCTACATATGTTTGGGCTAATTAGCAACTTGGTAGCTGAATGTTGAGGATTTGGAGAATTTGCAAGCTGAACTTTTTTCTTTTGGACAAATTCCTCCCTGAACTTATATAAAGTGGTAACACGATAGCTCCGTTGTTAAATGATAACAACAACTTGCATGTTGTTGATTGTTCTGCGCAAATTGCTAGCTGGAATTTTGAAAAGTTTACACTTTGCTAGCTGAATTTTGCAGAATTTTCAATTTGCTAGCTAAATTATGATGACACGCAATGATCACACATGTCTCCGTCACCATTTGGCAGCAAATTAGACGAAACTAGCA
Source organism: Clarkia xantiana subsp. parviflora (assembly GCA_036873135.1). Classification (NCBI taxonomy): domain Eukaryota; kingdom Viridiplantae; phylum Streptophyta; class Magnoliopsida; order Myrtales; family Onagraceae; genus Clarkia; species Clarkia xantiana. The sequence continues at coordinate 12,013,506 of JAPTYO010000004.1, forward strand.
AATTGCAACTTTACATAAAAAAAATAAAAAAATAAAAAATTGTAGTAGTATATATAAGATGGTAACTTACAGTGTTGAGGGACAGCACTATCAGGTCTCGAGGGCATCATCCCTCCACATGTTTGACACTGCATGTGAACAGTGTTTGGGTTGCAACGGAAACCGTTATATTCAGTACCTAATTCACGTTTAGCGTAGTTACTAAAGCAAGCCATCATGCAATTCTTCGTAACAATCAGAAATCAATATCTTTTCACAGAAATACTCCATATTTATTTACCACACTGCGGGCATGGATGTTCACTGATCTCATTTTCTTCATCCTGCTGCATTGGTCTACTTCTTTTTCGCCTTCTTCCACTCCTCATAATCTGTACCATATTAAGACAGAGTAAGTTAAGACCGAGTAGAGGACCAAAACCAAATTCATAAGCTCATTGGTGATGGAAAGCCTTTTTACATACTCGAATCCAAATAAAGTCTTAAAATTACACACTTACAAGATTTGATACAATTGTTGCTTTTCCATCAAGATGAGCAACCTCCTCATCAGAACGTATTAAGGAAGGATCTGCTAGTAGTATATCCTATACCAATGCATTTGAGAATGAATATGACACGAAATAAAGTCAAATTTAAAGAGTCTTTACTCTTGAGAAACATTTAGATAATTCAAACACATTATAAATGTATACATGCAAAATGTCCTAACAGCTACTATCATATGCTATACTGAAACAATCCAAAATAAAACACTCTGAAACTACAGAGTTTATAAATAGCACTAATAGAATACACACTTCGTCTAAATGCCACCTAGATTTAAGTTTAACTCTTCAAATGTGAAGAGTTTTCTGTAGTTGAGCATGAGCTTGTGAAATAGTATCAACCAGTTAACCAACTGTCTCATAAGATCAAACTTGTTAGTGAACTTGTAGTTTAACATTTTAACTTCAGAACTCCCCCTTGAGAGTGTGTTGACCAACTTCGAGGGCCCATCAAGTGGAACTTTAACTAAATTGAACAGTTAACTTTAAGCAGCGCCTACAGAGTACAGAGACGTAAACCAACACACTCTGATACAATAACAAATAGGTACACCCACTTAACCAACTATCCCATAAACTCAAAATTGTGGGTGAAGTCGCGGTTTAACATTGGTCAGCATAAGTTATAAAATACAAACTACACAAACTAGACCAAGCACGCTACTTGAAAAGGAAAGAATTTGGTTCCTATACTGCTTACTATTATCAATGTGACAAATCAAATCATATGCTTTCTTCCACATCCATAATTCTTTAGCTCGCTAGAGACTGCGACTACACTTAACTAACTTGCTGATAGATCCACACATAAGATTGTATTGCAACTATTAGAAGTACCTCAACAATATTACGTAGGAAGTGGTTTTTCCCAACGAACTGGACAACTGCTCTACATTGAGGACAAATGACACTTGCATTTCTATCCTGTGATCTCTTTAGCCACTCGGAGAAACACCCATTGCTGTAGAAACAGAGATGACCCACTAAGTGTCCATCTTTCCGGAAGAACAGTTGTGGAAAAATCACGTACCAGAAGTTATGAAGGCATGGAGCAGCAGTTATGACATCATGCCATATGCTTAAGCAAATGCTGCATTTTGTGTTTTCCACATCCACTGAAATCTGGCAACACAAGGTGTTGTTCAGAATTCGAACAAGAAAATTAATGCAAATTCTAGATGGATGCCTCCGTAATTACCTTTAAGCGATTCTCACGAAGTTCCAAGGCAGATATTGTTTGAAATCTATAGCTAAAGTGGCCTACATAATAGAGAAATTGATAAGTTGGACATTTCAATGCATTTGAAAAATAAACGCGTGTTCAAGTAAATTTTTACCATCATCATCTGAGTTATGAGGTGCACAAATATATTGGTAGATATATAAGAATATAAACATCTAAGTGGTTTATAAAAACGATGGAGAAAATCTAAGCATGATTTAAAACCACAATTCTAATAACAATGGAACTGAACGTACAATAATCAGCTTAACAAAGAGGAGAACAGTTTCCCTACTTTCTCTTGCAGGTCCAGAAATAATCTCGCTTCCGCAGTTGATAGCAGCAAAATCTTGACTCTCAACAGCCTCCCCATCCACTATAATAGTGCTTGAACTGCAGGAATCATCAACATAAAATATAAAAATAGTGCCAATGAAATCCGAAGTATAGTGTATTATTGTAAAAAAAGGTGAAAAGATGGCAACTGGTCTATCTTAAAGATGATGAAAGTACAATTCAATGAAATCTCTACAAGTAATGGTAGTTAGTCTATGAATTACGTGTTGTGCATAAAACAAACCACTCTAATGCCCCGCAGAGCAGTATAATTTTGATGTGACAAGGCAGCTGCACTAGATTTTCTAATGGTTCAATCTACATATATGGTAGACAAGAGTTTTGAATGGGTTTCTATGAGACCTGACCAAAACCCAGTACAAGACTAGGGGCCTTGTATCCCGCCGCATTAGTATAAACTAGCTAAGGAGCCATATGTTCAGAAAGCACAAATTCAGAAACTCAGTCTCGGGTCTTTCAGTGCAAAACTGCAAATGCATTAAACATGAAGTTGTTTGTATCGTATTTGAGACTGCAGAGTGCGTTTTCACTCCTCATAGCAATCTTACTCCTTCCCTCAATGGAAGTCATGAAAATAGTTCTAATGATACGCAACGCAAGTCACTCCATTGATGACATTAACGAAACTATTTTGCATCATATATCGTATAAGCAGGTATGCATGCATTCATCTGATCTTATTGTAATTAAGGATAAAGCTCACATACATGCAACTGTAGTCTTTCAGATAGCAGCCGAAACCAAATGAATTCTGAGCAATAAAAAAAAAAAAAAAAGACTAGATTTTTTAAACCATATTTATCTCCTTCATGATAGTGGCAGACGTAAAGTATAAAATGGAGGACCCATTTTCAAATATTCATTAACATTCGGTATAAATTTGTATCGAAATATGAATCCTAATTATGATCGAACCCTCTGTTTAAGGGTTTAATAAAAAAATACATAGTGCACCGATATTACTAATTGTCTAGATCCACCATTGCTCTGTCCTAAACTTTAATTAAATAAATAACTGTAGAAGTGAGGCCGATGGTTGAAAGACTCAAGTCAGATACCTCAAGTTCTGTATTTTAGCAGATCCCTTATTTGAGCTCCTTGATATTTTGCACCATTCATGCTTGTCAAGAGAAGAGGATGATATCTCCGAATTCACAACCATCTCGTTTGATCTAATCTCAACATCAGGGAAATTTGATCCTACTGGTACTGCATTAACCAAGTCAGTCAAAACTTAATTTTTTATCAAATGGAGCCAAAGAGAAGCTTCCTCACCACCAAAACAACAGTATAGGATTAGGTGATTAAAATTCCTGAATATACCGCAAAGGGCCAGTTTTCATAGCCGCTGAAAGGAAATTACAACATCACCAGCTTAAATATCTACAGTAGTAGAAGAATCGCAAGAGAAGTCACGATTCTTGGCAACCAAAATTCATCAAAATCTGGAAAGGCCAAAAAACCCTTTCTTGTTGATCAAATGCAAACGCGAATTGCGAAAATGTATCACTTTTGGGCAAAAAGAGCAAGTATACAGTGATAACTGATTTCATGCTCAAGACCCACGTCTTGATCACTCAAACGCATACGTGAAATTAGGCCAAGAAGTATATGCAAGCGGGGAGAACTGAGAAATGCAAGCGTCAGTATCATTTTCTTGATTCAGTTGGGAACAAGAACCAACTAAACTAAGAGAGAGAAAGTACCGAGCTTGGCCCAAAAATCTTCGGAGGACTTGGAACTAGATGACTCTCCAAAATCCACCATGATCACCAGGAAATGTCGATCAGATCAGATGGATGTCTTCGACAGATACGGCAGTTCTAAACCCAGAGAGAGCGCGTCTCGAGTAGAACGAATATTATCAGTGGCTGAAGCTGAACAGCCAACGGACACTATGAAATAGCAAAGCCTCTTCAAAACTTCCGAGGCACGGCTGAGTCGCTGACTATTGAACCGCACAGAAAGATGTGTAGGCACGCCATTGTTTTGGTTTTGGTCAAATATAGGAATTTTTTTATAATTTACGGAATTAATAAAAATAGTCAAATAATTTTTAAAAAACTGAAATTACTTCAAGCGATTAGTTATGTTATATTGTGTAGATGCTGATTAGCTCTGAACTGTTTATCTGGATAAATTGTGAAAATATATTGAGTATAATGGATCTTTTGACATTGGTCAATGGGATCTAAGGTGAATTGGATTGCATAAAAACTCATCGACGCGTTATCCCAGACGAGCTTAAAATCACGGCCATGAGCATTTGCCGGTGTCAACCAATAAATTTATGAAGTTACCGATCAATATATTTGGGGAGGATTATAGAGATATGCGATGTGGATGTCTTACTCAATGTCATTCCAAAGTGGGATGAAGCTACCACTTATGGAGTACAAGACGATTATTTAGTAGCCGATCAGAAATAGAGGAGGTGTACATCAACGAGTGGTATAACTTGGCAAGCCATATGTTGGATTTGTCTTTACGTGGAGTAAATTCTAAAGAAGGAAAATGCAGTAAAGTCGACGCAACTGTACCAAGCAAGAATGAGAACACAAAAAAACTTATTTTTTACAAAGTATGATACTATATGATAGTATTGTTGTATGGTCCTTACAGCATGCATTGCATAGTAAAGGAACATAGTGTATGATTTGTCACCATAACTACTGGCGTTGATCGCCTACTGAATCAATTGTTTGTACATGATTTGCAGCTTTCCTCTCTGCCTCAAGCCGCCGCAGTGTGGAGGAGCTGAGCTTTTCACCACCAAATCTTTCATCTGACAATAGATCCACCACTTCAATCTGCCATAACACCCAAATTCCATTCATTATCCACACAATTATAATTATAATTCTTCTGCAGAAACTTAACACACATCCTTACCTTGAGTTGTGAGAGGCCTCTCTCAGCTCTCTTCTTATTAACTGATATTCCTCCGGGCAATGTCTCCTTGCTATCAACACAAGTAAACAACTTTACATTCAATACTCTTGCCACTTAAGCTATTCGTTCAGCTCTAACAAAATTCCAGATTTTCAGTTACAAAATCCAACCAACCGACATCAGCATAGCAAACTTTAGCAATCAAGATCTTCTCACCCAATATAAAAAAAATAAGGTTTAGGAATCAAACCTGACAACAATTGCTTCCAAATTTTCATCAACAATTGAAGGACCATAGGGGTCTGTGATTGGTTCAACTTGCACAACCAGCTCTGGTTTTATAGACTGCAAAGTTTTGCCAATAGAAAATAAAACTAGTAAGTAAGATATCTTATTTATCTACTCCACTTTTTATGATAGAAGATAAGCTAACAGGAAAATTAGGTAAAAATAAATAATAAAGAGAATGGGCTGAGTGTGTCTCAGCAGTAAGACTTCAAGAAACTTGAAAGTGGTATGGTCCAGACCAACAATATGCAAGAAAAAAGTGTTTTCTTCAGTCTATACCTTAATGTAGTTTGTAACATTTTGTATTCTCTCATCTACAGGCTGTATTAGCTCAGCGAACTGCAAAAACGAGAAGAGATCATGCGACAAAGTACCAAGAAGATGAAGTGATGACAATAAAAGTTGCCTTGAGAGCCATGGTCTTCTAAACCAATTGTAGAAGATGCATCAATGAGCATTTTTTAAACAAATATATAAATGCTCATGCAATTACAAAAAAGTGGAAGATAATTATTAAGAATAAAACATACGCATTAACCAACCGACCCATAAGCTCAAATTTGTGGGTGAAGGCCTTTGACACACTTATATAATATTTCAATAATAATACCCAAAAATGAAACAGCCAAAATTTTAACTTCTCCATGAACTCGAGTACAATTAAATATCAAAAGTATACCAAAACTGAACAAGCTGACACAGTTAATTTTTTATAAAGACATTTATTTTTTCATGGGCTTCAGTGTCCTCGAGGGGCCTTCATTTCCTCTATCAAAAAAGGCCAGAAAACAGAAAAGGATCATACTGATAGGATTCTGGCTCTACCAGTCTGTTCTAATCCAATGACAAGTCATAAGCTGGTCTTTCATGTGCTTTGCTTTAGTAGTGTAATTTACCAACATCGTCAAATTATGGATAGTCCAGTAACTCAGTAAGTCACTTTAGTACTTGTTGATGCACAAACCATGCAAATGGCCTGAAACAATCTACCAAGGTACCAACTGATCGGAAAAAATTAGTCTATGTTTTACAAAAGTACCAAATACAATCTAATTTAATCATTTTAGTCGATCACATATCAGAATTTATATTTCAGCTGAAGAAAAAAAAAATTAGTTAATATATAGAGCCTCCTTGTGAAGGAGACTGTGCAGCCAGAGCAACAGCAGGATGACTTCAATACAAGACATTTTCAAATTTCAACTTTTAAGCATTAGAGGTGCTGCTATATTGTGAGCTCAAAAGTAGTTCCTCTTATTGTAAAAGATAAAGACATCGTTTCTTGCAGTTGACAGCTCAATTCTAGAAGCTACTGTACTGATAGATAAGCTGCCCTATATGGGCTAAATAATTGGTGCTATAAGTCTTGCACTAGGATCTGGAATTTAAACATATTTGAGAATGAACTAAACATTCAAGAATCGGTCATGCGATAAAATTGAGAATGAACTAAACCTTCAAGAATCGGTCATGCGATAAAATTGAGGATGAACTAAACCTTCAAGAACCGGAAATTTAAACATATTTCTCATCTTCCAATCAAACCATCCTAAGAAGAATATTCTGCAATAAGAGTTAATGGTTCAAGACCATACCTTCTTCTTGGCTAGCATAGGACCATCACACACTCCAATAACAATCCTTTCGCATGCTGACTTTACTGCTGCCTAAATTACAACTCGTAAGCATTAGAGGAGACCATATATATCATGTCTAGAATGAGTAACGATGCATGAATTTCAGAGAGACGGAAAAGACCTCGAGGAAAAGGCGATGCCCGTCATGCAAACGATCGAAAGTGCCACCAAGAACAACAGCTCGGAAAGAGTTCTGCGGCGAAAGTGCAGAATCCACCAATGACTCCTGTTGGATCGTCATTATTTCTTTCTCTATAGGATCAAAAAAGGAAATGTATCCCAGAAAATCTTAGTGTCCAGAAACAGTTCAAAGAGCAAAATAATAGAGCTTCTTGATGATCGTTGAAACAGAACCGAGACGTTAATGTACAATGAATCTGGACATTTTGGTCCAAACTATGTGGTCCGTTAATAAGTGTCCGTGGTAGGTAGGTCAGCCTGTGCATGTGGCAGTGGCAGCTATAGCTACCTGCTCAGCCAATCTAATACTGATTCAGGCATTTCAACGAACACATAGATTTCGTGTATTGAAAGCAAACTAAAACAAGAAGCAAACTGCCACAGAAATAAGCGGCGGAGAACCTACCGACAATGATCTAATGAGATTCAATGAGGCAATTTCTCCGATGGCTAACCTGGTTGCTGGAAGCTTCAGTGGTTAATTAATTGAAGAACATCTCTTCCAAACCGAAGAAATCTATACGATATGAAATTGGAAGCGGAAAAGCAGAAGATGCTCTCGGCCTATTTTTAGGTTTTTACCCAGAGTAAATTAATTTTTACTCCATTGAATATTGAAAGTTGTTAAAGTGTTGTTTATAAAGTGGAAAGAGAATGTTGTTATGCATTGTCACGTGGATAAAACATTCTATTATGACAAAGTCAAATTTTGATAGCCAAAAGCTGAGTATGTGAATAGTGTGTCTCTTGGGTATCCGTTGCACTATGGTATCAGTATTTTTTAATAATTAAATTATGTCTATTATGAATTAAGTGATTTATAACTTAATATTAAAATCTTTTTTTTTATGAAAATTATACTATTAGTTATAATTAAAAAAATATATGTAATTTAAAGTAAATATTGACTATATTTCAATATTATATTTGATTATAAAAATTAAAAGTATTTATATATATTATTACTCAAAAACCATAAAACACAATACAAGTTATTTTATTTCCTGCACATGTGTGCAAATTACCCTTGTGCAAGAAACCTTGCTTCTACACCCATGTAGGGGTGAGCAAATATCCCGAGAGGCTCAAAATCCCGCCCTAGTCCGTCCCAAAAAGCCCGTTCTAAAAATGTACCCAAGCCCTAATGGGCGGGACTTTTCTTCTCAACTAGGGATAGGGCTAGGGCTAGGGATTTTTTACGAAGTCCCAAAAGACCCGTCCCGTCCCTTTTTTCTAACTAATCAGCTATAAACTATAGTTAGTTAAGTTAACTTTAGTGATGACTCAGGTTGAAGTTCCATTTGATCTGGGATTTGTATTTATAACTTGTTATGTCATAATTGTTGGTGACTTTGTGTTAGAGTCTTGGTAAAACTTAGTTTTGGAGTCATTGGTGAACTATTTTGGAGAACCAAGTTATATGTTGAACTTGGTGTTCTTACAAGTGACAAAATGTTTGAGTGATTTTGGTGTTTTATGGTGAACTTTGTGGTATGTGCTGAACTTTGTTGTTGTTCTATGTTTAGTTATGGTTTAATTAAATTGAGTATGATTTTTTTTTTTTTTTAACTTGGATGGGAATTTGGGTTTGTCCCATTTGTCCCTAGTCCCTGTAGGCCCGTGACGGGCGGGCCTTTTCCTACTAGCTAGGGCTCGGAACAGCCATTAAGTGACCCTAGTTTTAGGGCTTGGGTCATTTTTTAGAAAAAGCCCGCCCATCTGTCTCATGCTCAGCCCTACACCCATGTGCTGGTGGAGTCTACAGTAAATAGTTGAAAGTTTTTTTGGCTTTTTGGGCTTGAATGATACCTATATACATGGGTATCATAATTTGGGGAAAACAAAAATGACTTTCAAAATGTTGCCCATAGTAGACACATTTTGTTAAAATGAAAGTCATTTTGGCTTTTGGCTATCGAAATTGGCCAGAATAGTATAAGGCCTAAGAAGTACTTTCTATTGAAATTTCACAAATTTTTTCTCATGTTCTAGCATCACTCTTTTACCAATTACCATAGGTATCAGAAACGGATATGGTCAGGGATATACCGAGATCCTGCCGGCGATTTAGAATTCAAAAAATCATTAATGTGTTGCATATCAAACCTGTATATTTTTAGCAAAACTCGATCCGAGTTCATTTATTTAGCATTAATATATATATATATACTCAAAGACAACAATCTAACGTTATATAACATATTGCATATATGATTACGACTCAACCCGTTGGCTCATAATATTACTAATAATCTCATATTACATGTAATTTTGCATTAATATATGTCAAACACCCCTAAATCAACCACTAGATTCGTGATCAATACGACACACGTTATGCTCTTTGACATGCATAAGGGGTTATAAGGAAATCGTGTCGATTAGAAAGATATAATCAAACCGACTTCGAGAACGCTCTCATCTTTCAAGAATTTTAATTTTAAAACAATTCTCTTTTAATTTTATAACATTTTGTTATACAATCAAAATTTATTTTTCACGTTTTTTGTTTAGATTTTATTCTCATATCATTTAGGAGTCAGCGTGATCATGGCTCTTATAACATTCTTAGAGTCCACCAAATCAATGTCGTCATAACACCTTATGAACAACAAAAGACAACAACACGCAAGTGCACGTGCTATGGACTAGTAAGACTGTAAGGGGGCGTTTGGGTGGACGTAATGTGAGATTACTTGTAATGTTCTGACCCAACGGGTTGGTTCGTAATAAATGATGTAATGTGGGGTGTAATGTTAGATTACAGTGTTTGGTTTGTAATGTACAATGTAACGTGATTTATTTATTATTATAATATTAATATATTTGAAAATATATTATATCTTAATATGACAAATTTAAATATGTATTTATTTAAAAAAAAAAAAAAAACTAACTTGGTCCCTTAAATTTATATTTAATATTTAAACATCAAATTTGAAAATATTAGAGCTAAATTTTCATTCTTACTTACTATGTTATTAAAAAAAATTATGCGAAAAAAATCATTTTAGGGTTAATTACTAAAAAAAACAAACCCAAGTTTGGTTCTTTTAAAAAAAACAAACTTAACTATTTTTTTAGTAAATAACAAACCAAACTTTGCAAAATTTGTAAAGCACAAACATACTTGTATCTCTGTTAGTTTCAAACAGATGATTTGTAATTATAACCGAACAAAATATTAGAATTAAGATTTTGCATTTTTATGGGTAGGGGTTATCTTAGTTTGGCGTGTAACTAGTATCTACAACTTGTATTTTCAACGAGAGTAAAATTGACTACAATTAGACTTTACGAAAAAATGGAGATAACTAAATAATAAAGAAATAAAAATGTGAGAGAGAATAATTAATTTAGTAATTATTAAAATAATAATAAACACTACGTAATGTTGGACGTAATCTCACATTACATCCAAAATTGGATGTAAATTTCACATTACATTGAGAGGGCAAGTCAACGGGTTTTGACGGGTTTTGATGGGTTTTGACCAACCCGTCGCAATCTCAGATTACAATGCACATTACGTTACAGAGCTCATATTACATCGTTTAGTTTGTCAAACAACGTAATGTTGATGTAATGTGAAACGTAATGTGGGATTACATCTGAAATTACATCCATCCACACCCCCTAATTCAAAGTATAACATTATGGAAATCCAATTCAAAAATATCAATTCCAAACTTTGTAGGCTTAATTAATGCTATCTAAATTTTGAGTCAATTTTAAATTTTACTATTTTAAATTTGCAATTTTTTTGGACAGTTTTAAATTTACTATTTAAATTCCATTTTATGAGCAAATTGCTACATCATTACAATTTTCGTCAAATTTGACATAAAATATAAATATTTCGACCACATTATGTACCCAAAATAGTTTCGACAATAAATTGAAATAATTGCATGAAAATATGTTCAATTAAAATGTACTTAGTTACAAGTCATTCAATTTATAGCTGAACTATTTTATAGTACAAATAGAAAGACTCAATGTGGCATGAATATGCTTATTTTAAGATCAGATTGATGAAACTTATAATTGAGAATTGAGACAACAATTTGCTAAGAAATTAAAAATTTAAATAACTAATTTAAAAAATATAAACTCTTGATAACGATTAATAAGTGACTCAAAATTCGAATAACCCTTGTTTTTACAATTTTATTATTATACAATACACGTACTATATTGATTACATGATTCGTTAGTTATGTTTTGAAAGTTAGTGATAATGACTTTTTTGAAATTCTTAACACAAAATTGAGGATGAAGTTTCAACTATATGTCATGTTATGATTTGATAACCGAAGTATCATATATGTTGCTACAAAATATATATTATATACATATTCATAATATATATATATATATTATAAATAAAATTACTACAAAATACTATATAATATATATAATCACAATATATAAGTCTACATAAGTATAAAATATATGTTTGATTGAGAAACAATATAAGGTCGCCTTGTGTTTCTATTTTAATCAATCTATATATAAATATAAAATATACAATATTACATAGTATAAACTATAAAATATATGTAAAATTTACTATAACCAACAACATAAATAATATATATATATATATTTACAATAGATACACCTAAAAAAATATAATATAAAAACTTACTTTAACAACCTATATATATTTATAAAATCATAATATATAAATATAAAATATATATGATACAACACTTAAGACCAAGTACATAAATATAAAATAAAATCTATATATATTTAAGTTTTTTTAGGTGAATAGTTAAAATAAATATTGCCACGGCGAGGGTCAACGGTGTTAGAAATCCAATTTTGGCGGGTTAGGGTTTCTGCAGTAAAAATATATAACGGGAGCCCAATTACAATTACCTCCTGCACTGCTCCTTTCCCTTTCACCCGCAAAACATTCAAAACAAAAATAAACAAAAAAACATTCTACTATCTCTGCTCCTCCGGTTACTGCTCGATTGCTCTTCACTCACCGCCACGCGCCTCGTCTTCTTTGCCGAACCAGTTGCGCCGAAATCCCAGGTGAGTTCTAAGTCTCTATCCACTCACTACATTGTTGTCTCTACTGCGTGTGTTTAGCTATCGCTTTCATCCCTTTGTCGTACTGACTGTTCGATTGCTGTTTGGTTAGGAACGATGAAGGTCGAGCATTGTAGCACGAGGTAAAACCCTAGTCCTTCCTTGTTGTTCTGATGCTTTGCGGCTGACGATCATGTCCTTGGTTTGCTGCCTTAAGAAAATTATGATATACTGGTTTCGTGCGCAATGCACAAAAGCGTACTCTAGTACTGGTTGGTTGTGATTATGATGCAAAACAAGTCTCGAGTTCTCGTTTATTTGATTTTTAAGGCAATTCGGGTCCTTGGGTACTTTTGATCTTGCCGACTTGCTGGTTCTCTTCTTTTCTCAGTTTTATGGACCTGATTTTTAGTTGGTCAGTATCAGAATTATGTACTAGAGCACGCTCAAGGTTCTTTTGATTGGCCTTCTTTCCAAGAGTGTGAAATCCATGTAATTTGTATCTGTATAACTTGTTCAGCAATGATATATATCCTGATCCCCAAGTGTTCGCTATTTTTCTTTATCCAGATTTTTAGTGAAACAGTAGGAATGAAGACTGTAATCGCTTCTGGACTAATAGATATTTATTTCCAATATTTCTGTGCTCAGGTCTTTGGAGGTTAGCCAATCAAGTCAGCTTGTCGTGTGTAAAGTAAAAGGTACTGCCCAATATGCATTGAGAAATTGGCTTTTGGATGTGGATCATTCAGTTTAGATAGTTTTCCTGGCCTAAAGATAAGATTGTTATATGTTATATCATTAATTGCCTAGGATGTTTGAAGTGTTGTGAATTCCAAGTTCCTGACTTCGATCATATGTTTCTCCATATGATTTGCTTTCATCTTTTCAAATAGTTTCACTTGATAGTATACAACTATGGTGCATTACTCTCATGTAAGGTTTATGCATTTATGTAAGGTTCTTAGGTTGATAAAATCCTGTCTTCTAGTTCACGTTTCATGTTTTCTGATTTATTTCCGTCTTTCAATCCGTGTGCTACAGAAGAAGTTCCCCGTGATGAGAAATTTGAAGCAGATTCCAAGAAAGGCATATGTTTGCTTGAGCTGCATCGTGCAAACATGCCCCAATGGAATCCTAGGCGTTCGGTTATCATCACTAATGGAGACAATAACCACCCTGACAACAATCAGAATTTGTCATGCACTGTTGTGAATGATGAAGATGGGGAAGCTGTGACAGCTGAATCTCTTGTATCTGTGAAAATTGCAAAGAGAGAGTATCCATTTGAGGAGGATGTCAAACCAGCAAGACGTGCTCCTGGACGAAAGAAGAGTAAAATATCTAGTTGCCTCAAGCAGAGGAAGATGGGGAGTTCCATAGATAGGTGGTCTACTGAGCGGTTAGTGAAGTATCTATTGTTTTTTGTTGTGAGGTTCACAATTCACATCTCTTCTATATGTGAAGTTGAGTTGTGAGTTTCATTTATTTTCCTGTGAAGGTATAACCAAGCAGAGCAGCGGTTGTTAGATATTTTGAGAGCAGAAGGAGCTCGATTTGGACATCCAATTAGTCGACCACAGCTTAGGACAACTGCCCGTAAGTGCATTGGTGATACTGGGCTGCTCGATCATCTACTCAAGCACATTGATGGTAAAGTGGCACATGGTGGGACCGAAAGATTCAGGCGTTGGCATAATCCTGAGGGAGTTATGGAGTATTGGCTGGAAAGTGCTGACCTGGATAACATTCGGCGCGAAGCTGGAGTCCAAGACCCTTTCTGGGTCCCACCATCGTGGTGGAAACCTGGAAGTGGTCCATTGCAGCAACCTCTATCTTCCGAGGACACAAGGCTTCTTCAACAAGAAATTTTGAATATAAAAAGGTATAGAATCATCGCTATCCCTGTTTCTTTTGATGCATCATACAAGTAGTGAGTACAAAATTTTGCCTAACCTTATATATAAATGTCATGGCGATATAAATAGAGGTCTGGAAGAGCTGGTCGCCAAGAAGAAAGAGCAGGATGATGAAGCTAATCTTGCCCAGGTGATTTTTATGATTTGATGCATCATAGTAACTAATATTATCTTGGTTACATGCTAAATGATTTTAAACAATTTATTTTTAATGTTTCTGCAGTGCATGCGCAATGAGTTTATCGACTGGAAAACGAAGATTAACCAGCGGGTCGTTGAAATTACTAGCTCATTGGCAGGAATGCAGGTATTGTAGTTTTTTCCCCCATCTCAAGTTTAATGAGACTGTTTAGGGTTTTTTTGGACTAAAAATATGATCTAATATTATTCTATCAAATAGGAAATGTACAGGGACTTAATTACGTGGAAAGATAAAACCGAAGATCAGCTTTGCGACATTTCAAACTCACTGAGCAGCATGCAAGACTCAAAACAATATGCTCAGCCTCCTCCGAGCCCTCCACCTCAGGAAAGATGGGAGGATTGGTTGGATAACACAATACTGAACAGCATTCCCGAGGAAGAAATCAGTTGGTTGGTGAATCAACCACCCATCGATAATATCCAGGGCGCTATTATAGTTCATGATCCAAACAACCCTTCCCTGCCTGGAACAATAAAGTCCAACCAGGAAGTTGACTGTGCTAAAGAGGTACTGACTCTCAAGGAGGAGATTGCTAAGCTTAAAAGGTAACCAATTTGTAAAAATATATCTATCTGGTATAAGGAAGAACTTCAATGCATGATATAAAGGAAAAACTGTTATATTACTTTTTGTCATACTGGGAACAGCCAAATGAAGGATCTTCTTGCCAAGAAACAAGATGAGGATTTCTTTGGTCACATGCATGGTGCTTCTTTCAATATCGATCCAAAACTGGGTTACGGCAATCCATGGCAGTTGGTGCAGGTATTTCATAGTTTATTTCATTGATTTACTGGCATGAAATTTAGGGGGTGACCTCAATATTATGTTTAGATGGCTGGTTTGTGGAGAAGTTAGTTAACAAAGAGATGTTGGGGTTTTGTTGTTTAGGAAATGGTAGAGTTGCTGAAATGGAAACCTAAGATGGAGCAGCAGCTGATGGAGCTTTCAGATGCGGTAAGCACAGTGTACAGAATCAGAGGATAACATGTTTGGTGGTTCAGAAAGTGTACAGGATATGATGATGTTTGAATTAGTTGATCTAACATAGAGCAATGTCGTCATAGGTTAGTTAGTTAGACTGATGAGTTGGTTCTGTTAATTGCGGTCCATTTTCTCGGCGACAAATTACCCAAAGTTTAGTAGTGAGTTAGCAAGCTAGCTAAGTGATTCTCCTTGAGTTGCAGCAAACTATTGTATTGACAACTTTATTATGAATGAATGTGTATAAATGCAAATCTAGTGTCGTGCCATACTATCTCTTCTCAAGCCAATGCTCTAATTAGTGTTATCGTTTTTTATTAAGATGTACAAACGGTATAAGATATTTTTCTTCAAACTACCGTTTTTTGTTTTTTAATCTCTTCTAAAGCGGTGGAGAATTTGTGTTATATATCTGATCAATTGTCTAATGCATATAAACTAGGGAATAGAGCCTAAAAACTGACCGAGTGTCAATTTAGTATCTCAATTTTAAATTGTTGATATTTGGTGTCCCAATTTTCAGTATTGTTGCTATTTGGTTTCCTGTTAAATTTTGGGTTAAGTTTAACAGATTGAGTTGAAAATGCCCCTTTTTTTGAAAGCCTTCGATTCCGACAACCAACCCGACACCGGCCACCCACCCTCCAATCGGCCGGAATCGACCGGAACCCTAAATCAGAGCTGCTTAACCCTAAATCGGCCGGGATAGGCCGTAATCGGCCGGGTATCAGGATGAGTTTGGCTGTAATCGGTCGGAATCAGGTTGAGTTTGGTCGTAATCGGTCGGAATCGGGTGGGTTTGCCGCAGTAGGCTGGAATCTGGGTGGGTTTGGCCGTAATCGGCCGAAATAGGGGTGGGTTTGGCCGCAATAGGCCGGAATCGGGTGGGTTTGGTCGGAATCAGCTGAAACACTAATTCTGGTCAGGGGGTACTTTTGGAATTTTGAAAATTGACCACTCACGTGACCAGATTCCGTTCTACTTAACCCCAAAATTTAACTGAGACTCCAAATAGCAACACATGAAAATTGAGACATTAAATTTCAATATTAAACACCAAACTGACACGTAGGTTAAATTGTGACCGTTTTTAAGTTCTATTCCCAATAAACTATATATATATTGGATTTATAAAATTCTTATACTTCCATCCCAATATATAGCATTCATTTTAATTTCTAATTTCTTAAAAAAAAAATTTAGATTTTTAACAAAATTTATTATAAAAACTTTACTTAAAGTAAGGTGCCAAAAAAGTAAGTATTATATTATTATCTATGTGATACCAATTTGACACATCACGTTACGGTCTACTGACTATTTAACATAGAAGTGAACGGAAGAATGACAAAAGCACAATCAACAATATTTTCAAAACCCATGGCACTATACCAGTTGAGCAAATAATTTAAATATGCTGTATGAATTATGATTAGACTAATTAAATAGTATAATATGCTGTAACAGTTTAACAATAGATTTCAGTGTAAAAATAAAATGATTGACATTAATATATTTTCATCTCTATCGGAGTTTGAACTCCGAGCTTTTAAGTTAAAAGGTGACATGCTCTATGATTAAGAGTCCTAATAAGATCCTCTTAGCCTTAGGACACCCGTAGATTTTTTTTTTTTTAATTTTTTTTTTTAAGTTTGATTATGGTAATATAAAATATTTATTTGTATTAAGAGAAAGCTCCTGCGGAGGAAAGGAAACAGCTCTCTAAACTAAAGTCTAAACGAATCATCTTTTTCCCTCGCTTCTCCTCTGATATTTTCTTGGTGTTGCGTGATTGTGTCTATCCATTATTATTATATAATAGCATCTCGATTGCATCTCTTCTCTGTTCTGGTCTGCTCTTTTTCTCCGGCGATCGGAAATAGCTATCCTGAATATTTTACTCAACCGAGTCGATGGCTCACCCGGCGGTAGTAGCCGGCGGTGAACAGCCACCAGCCCAGCAGCAACGACAGTCTGGTTTCGGCATCACCGGAATAATCCGAATTGCTGTCTTTTGGTATTTCGCTTCCCAGTTCTTCTCACCCAAGAAGCCTAGTACTGATCCTGCCTTGCTCATGTCCAATATCTTCCAGAAAGGCGAAAACCTGGTTCTTCTCTACTTCATTTATTGTTTCTGTACAGTTAATACTGATTCTTGTAATATATATATATATGTGCTGTAGTCCTTTTCTGATACCCTCTTGCAAGATGGTGTTTGAGATCTGAGTTAACATATATTTTGGGATGATCACAAATTACAATTCGAAAGTATGAAGCTCTTTACTTGAGTTGACCTCACTAATTTTATTTAAAAAAAACCTAATCCTTCCTTTTCATTTCATTTCTAGGGTTTATAGGTCTTTGCTTGGTTAATGAAATTACAAAAAATTGCTTCAGTATTGGTTCAGGAAAATGGAAGGGTCCTACTCTGATTTGGAATTAATGGTTTTTGATTAATAAACGAAGATTGATTGATTCAGCTGTTAGCATTTTCGCTCTTTATATGATTTAATCGATTTTTTAGTTAAAAGAGTCAAGGCCACACATTTTTAGAACAATTCAGGGTCGTTTGTTAAATATGATAGATGCAAATACGTGACTGTAAACTGACTTAAAAGAGATGCAAATGCACACCTAATTAAGATACTCGATATCTCAAGTAATTACCAGCTGATAATGTCTTCCAATGTTTCCTTACCTTCTCTGGGAAAAAAAAAAGTTTCCTTGGCATCAACCAATATTATGCAAACTTTTCGGTTTTCACCTAGGCTTCCTGTTCATTATTTCCAATTTTCCATATCTCTCTCTTATTTAGTCAACCAGTATTCATCATGGTTATTTTTTCTCAGGATATGTGGCTATATCTATCTGAACATGAGAACTTCAATCATTTTGGTAGTGCTCAACCTATATGGCACGAAACTAATATACCTTATGCTGTTTGGGGTCCGGAGAGTACTCGAACTCTTTCGTTGAAGTATCACCCCACAGAGGTAATGGCCGAGGATTATCTCTTCAATGAATATTGAAGTTTGCCCATCACGCTCATCTATTGACTTTGACAACATTAATCTATATATTTGAATTGCTATAAATTTCTTGCCAGGATTTGAAGAATAATGGAAGTCTCTATGCCCATACTTTCTTTGCACGTTCTGGATACACACCTGATCCTAGTGATCCAGAATATCAACCACTTACTGCTTTTGGACGGACTCATCGTATAACACTACTTCTCATCTTTTCCTTGTGCAGTGGCTTCGTTTTTCATATTGGTCTTACAATTGTTTCTTCTTGTCGATTGCAGCGATTGTTGTATACTTTCCCAAGTCAAAATCAGATAAAAGAAAACATCTTCTTGGTAATACCGAGGAGTCGGAAAAAGTTGAGAAAGTGCATGAGGTGAGCTTTGTGCGAGATGCCTTTTCATTTGCATTCATGTATTAGTTTTTTGAGGAGTGGCTAGCTTAACTCTTTATTTAGTTTCTCGATATGCTTTTGCGGTAATTCTTCCTTAGACGAGATTACAAAAAGTCAAAAAGGCAAAAAAAATCTAATGTAGCTATTTATAAGAAGAAACTTTATATAGTCTGTCATTTTCCTGTTGATCTGAATTCTCAATTGCAGCGTAGCATGTGTTTTCTTATGCTTAAAGTAGTTGTTTTCCTACCTTGTCTTAGGTTGAGGAAGTTTTGGACGATGTACCAGCTGAATGGATTTCATATTGGAAGCCGAATATCACAATCAACCTTGTTGAAGATTTTTCACGGTATTAATAGAATTGGTTGTGTATAGGAAGATGGAGTAAACGTCTCCATTTTTTTTCTTCTGGAGTTAATATAAAGGCTTGCCAACATATGTAGATTGTTTTTTGTTTTTTTGAATAATAAGGTTAGATAATATCAATTGTAGGTACCAAGAAGGTGCAGGATTTTCCAAAAAGGAAAAAGTACATGGATTTTCCAAAAAGGAAAAAGTACATAGAATTGTCATGAATACCCAAAAAATATAGTGTGCACATATAAATTCTAGTTGAATTCCCCGTTATACCTAAACTGTACAATCTTAGCCCATTTTTCTATTAGGTAGTCATCGTGTGACTCTATTCCGTTGTAAGCTCTTTCGTTCATTTCAACGCATATGTAGGTTGTTGGTATAACATTAACAATGTACTTTTCCAGTTGATATGATTACCCACCTATTATGATACCCTCAGGTACAATCCTAACCCATATGGTTAAGCTCGTTTTCACGAAGATATTTGGTGCTCTGCATCTTTAGAGCATGTTCCCTTGTTATTTTGATACACATTTTATGTATTCAGTTAATGTAACCATCTTGATCCTTTACACCATATCTTTCATTCAGCATCCTTACTATGGTTGAGTTTCGTTTCATCTACTTTTTCTATTCATTTTGACTCATTGCATCTGAAAATAGTTTGTCTTCCCCCCTAGTATACAACTTCTCCAGTTATCCTGTGGATTTGCTAACTTGCTTCATATCTTCTGGCAGGTATCCTCGTGACGGTGTGCCGCCGAATGTTGCT
Organism: Clarkia xantiana subsp. parviflora; assembly: GCA_036873135.1. NCBI lineage: Eukaryota > Viridiplantae > Streptophyta > Magnoliopsida > Myrtales > Onagraceae > Clarkia > Clarkia xantiana. Next base: position 12,033,333 of record JAPTYO010000004.1, read on the forward strand.
CCTTGTATCCTTGGCTCGTCCACTTAAAAAAATGCGTTCGATATTCCTGTGTCTGTTAGTGCATGTGTTACCACCCATCTTTAGTAGCAGGAATATGCGAATTGGATGCACATAGCATGTGCATAATTTTGCTTAGCTATACCAACTATTATATACGAAATTCTAACTTTCTAGCCATAGCAAGGAAGGAAGAAGACGTACTGATTGATTTGCATGATGTGTATGTTCTGAATTCAATTAATTCAGTTTAGAACTATTTTTGTCCACCCACAGAAGGTTGAATGATTCCTCAAAGAGTCCAGTGGCTTCTCTAAGAATATGTTTAACCGTGTCTTCCTTCTAAACTGCCGTTGTTTAGTTAAGATTTTTCCCCTTTGCCATTTTGATGATCGATCTTGTAGGAGCATTCTAGTTTCTTTATTTTAACTCGAAATCTTGAATGCTTTGTCATCTTTTTGGAACATAAATCTATTGAGCTTTTTCTGGATCTTGTGTGATTACTTGTTCATTAGTTTTGATGTACAGAAATTCCTTAACATCAATTTTTCAGACTTGAATGCTGATCCTAAGACTGGAGATTATTTCCCTACGATCTACTTCAATGAGTTCTGGTTACTTAGGGAGAAGGCGATTGCGATCAATGAGACCGTGAAAGAACTTCCACTACACTTGGAGGTTGGCCCAATCAGCATGAACAAATGGCAGTTGTTCTTGCAGATTGATCAGTCATTTCAGATTCACCGTAGCTACGGGAGCATGCTTGAAGGCGAGGCTGATGAACTAAAGGTACCTGTTATGACCTCTGTTTTTCCCCATCAGAGAAGATAGTCTTGGCACTGTTGCTTTTACTGTTTTGTCCTTCATGAGTTTGGGTTGTGCTTCAGCATCTTTTGAGTGTTAATGGCTGATAATTTCCTAATTGATTGATATGCAGAGGGTGTTTTTGGAAGGAAACCCGTACCTCCTCGGGATCACTACTATGGTTTCTTTACTTCATTCAGTGTTTGACTTCCTGGCGTTCAAAAATGGTGTGCTAAAAATCTGATCCTAGTTGTCCCTGGATAGACTCTTAACACTATCTTTAACAGAAAATAGCTGATACGTTTGTTGTTTGCTTCTGCTGCAGATATACAGTTTTGGAACAAAAACAAATCAATGGAAGGACTTTCAGCAAAATCTGTCGTAGTGAGCTTCATATCTCAGCTCGTTGTTTTCCTCTATCTACTTGACAATGACACATCATGGATGATACTTGCAAGTTCTGGGGTTGGCTGCTGCATTGAGTTCTGGAAAATAGGAAAAGCCATGCACATCGAGGTAATGTGGGCTGTTTTACGATAATGTTTTTTTTCTTTTAAAACAAAGCAGCTCATGTTTTAACTGATGTCTTGTTTGTAGATTGATAGGAGTGGCATGATTCCTATGTTGAGATTCCGTAATCGAGAATCATATTTAGGGAATAAGACAAAAGAATATGATGATCTGGCGATGAAGTACCTAGCATACGTTCTTTTCTTCCTAGTTGCGTGTTCATCAGTATACTCACTCAAGTATGAGCGTCACAGGAGCTGGTATTCTTGGATACTCTCTTCAATGACCAGCTGCGTCTACATGTTTGGTAAGCATTCAATTCTCACAATTGGTTCGAACGTAGCATACTCAAATGAATATAAATTATTGAGTTACGGTCCTCTCAGAAACTTCCCAGAATCTGCATGATTATTAGGACGAGTCTTGACATTACTCCCTTGGCCTTTAGCACTATATGGCTGTATTGATATGATGAGATGATAAAAATGGTTGCTGTTGTTTTCTCTGTGCAAGTAAACAACAAATATAGCTCTAGATAATCAAGAAGAATTAACATCTACTTTTGTGCTGATGAAAAGTAGTCATGACTGTGTTTTTGCTTACTGGGTTGGGATGCTGCAGGGTTCATAATGATGTGCCCTCAGCTGTTTATAAACTACAAGTTGAAATCAGTGGCTCATATGCCCTGGAGACAGATGACTTACAAGTTCCTTAACACAATCATCGATGATCTCTTTGCATTTGTCATAAAAATGCCTCTGCTGCATCGCCTTTCTGTCTTCCGTGACGGTGAGTACACACACCATCACATTTTCAAAGTTTTGTTCATGAAAAACAGATGCTGATTTTTTTAAATTTTTGTTGTTGTTGCAGATTTGATATTCTTGATTTATGTGTATCAAAGATGGAAATACCCAGTTGACAAGTCGCGTATCAATGAGTTCGGGTTTGGAGGAGAAGATGCTCCACCAGCACTTGCTGCTGATGGGCAAGAGGTGGCTCCTGCTTTAGAGGGAGACCAAGGAGACAAGAAAACCAACTGATGAACAAACAACACTTGAAGTTTCTTCCTTTAGATAGATTAGCGGTACTATTTCCCTTTTAGGTAACAACCCACTTTCCTTTCCTTTCCAAACCAAATTTTGTCTTTTTGTTCAAAAGTGGATTTTGAGTAAACGCCGTCGTTACAGTAGAGTTAGCTGCTGCATTTGATTTTGATAGGTGTGTAATTTATTTATTTTCGGTTTGCATCACCTATTACTTACATAGGTCGAATCTAATAAATTGGGGTTTTTTGTAATTTTATATTTTCTATTTATATAATTTTGTAGTGTATGATATCGTTTTCCGGTTCATTCCTTGAAGCTTCATGAACTTGGATTCATTGGCAAGCAACCTTATATTTATTATATTATTATTATTATTATCTAGAAAATTCCATCGGATATATATATATATTATAATTATAATTTATTAATTATAGTAGAGTTATAGATAGCGGAAGAAGTATAGTACAGGTGGCAATATTTACTATTTCTACTCCTTGAAGTGCGACCTTGATATTTCCGACGACACCCTTAGAATTTAAACCACTCTTTGTTATTTTATTTAAAAAAAGGTAAAACAAATCACTCTCCATTATTATTCCAATCAAAACAGATAAAGAAAAAGCGTCCTTCTCCTCCTCCAATCTCCCACTTTCTTCTCCATTCATCATCGTTATTCAAACCAAACCAAATCAGTCCAGACTTCTCTTCTCTCCGCCATCTCTAAATCGCCTTTGCCATAACCTAGCTCTACGCTTCTCTTTCCCTTGGTATCACCGTTTCCGTGATCCGTTCAACGATAGCCAATCCCACCGGTAAGATGGTCGTGAACGGCAGGCCACTCAAGCGCATGAAGAGGCGCGTCACCGCTGACCTCTACGACTTCCTCAGTTTTCCGTCGCCGTCGTCCTCTGGCGCCGCCGCAGGCCCCTTCAGAGCCAACGTGAAGGAGTTCCTCTCGAGGCACGCGCTCCTGCCGCCTCCGTCGTCGCTATTCCCTCACCTGATGACGTGGCAGGTGCTTTTCCGTATCGGAGACCTGACGGAGGGGCCGGATCTGGCGCCGGCGACGGTCTGCCTGGACGTGGTGGAGGAGGACGTCGGGAGATCCAGATCTGTGTACTGCGATCAGTGCCGAGTTGTTGGTGAGTTGACCGGTTTGGGTCGGTTTGACCGATTATCTCGTGCCATGATTTTCGGTTTCAGTCCCACCTGTCATCTTACTGGCCAGTCCGTTTATCTCGCGATATCTACAACTGCCTATTTTCTCGTAACTAATTTTATATAAATTATTAATAAATCGTAAATATCTATATCTATCTATTAAAAAAAAAAAAAAGACTAACAAGCTAAGTCACAACCCCAATAATAATGATATAATAATTAAATAACAAGTCGGGATATCAAATTGTATATATATCGTATCGTGAGTGCATGCAAAATATATATATATATCTCTATATATTCATGTATAATATATCTTCCATTTTTTATAAAACGACGAGCAGCAACGTGGTGGGCCCGCAGATAGTAATGTGGACGTGGCGTGCACTTATGCCACGGTGACGTGGCATTGCTTAACGGATATGGACATTGCTTATGCAAAAAGTCCAGATTACCCTTAAGAGCCTTTTCTTTTAATTTATTATTATTATTATTAAAATTAAAATGATGCTTTTTTTCTCTACCAATCAAATTGTACAACTCATCAACGCTAACCAATAATAATTAATTTAAAAACCTAATTATTTGGTGGGTTTGTAGATAGATGTATAGTAGCTCACCCAATACCTAACCGAAAGCTGCCAGCCTGCCACTATCTTTTTTTAGCTTTTTTTTTCTCCTGTTGGTTCCCATTTTTTTTTTCTTTTACTTTTTACTTTTTTTTTTTTGGGGTTTGAGATTGAATGATCATCCTCAAGAAACTAATCTGATAATAATATCATATAGGTTGGAGCGGGCACCCAGTATGCGGCAAACGGTACCATTTCATAATCAAAGCGGACGGCAATTCAATCGCCGGATACCACAAACCATGCATACGCTGTGGCGATCTCCTCCACTTGGCAGATGCAAGGTAACGACCACCTGCAATCTTGTGCTCTGATTCTCATTGAAGGGTTAATTTTTCCTAATTCTGTATTCTTGTTGTGATCTTCGATGTTCCTTATTGATGATATTCCGTCCTGTTTTGTTGCCAGATGCAAGTCTTGCAAACATGTGATGACGGAGGATGATGTTGAAGATTGGGTGTACCATCAACTAGAGGATACAACGCACCTTTTACATGGGGTGGTTCATGCCAATGGCTTTGGCCATCTTTTTAGAGTCAATGGCAGGGAAGGCGGTTCTCGGGTGCTCTCCGGTTGCAATATCATGAACTTCTGGGATCGCCTCTGTCAAATGCTCGGAGTGAGGTAAGAGCTACTGATAGTACTTGTGTGCACTGCGTTATTGTTGTTCCTTTCTAATATACGATGAAAATAAATGCATAGTGAGTGTTCATGAAAATTTTATTTCAAGTAGCTTTTGCACTTGACCTAGAGTTTGTTCTTTATAAGATAGCGTGTCATGATGTAGCATGCATCCATAAGTATTGCCTTAAGTGACATTGCTATGTATCTCGACTTGATTGAGCTTAACATTTCCCTTTTTATTCAATCCTACATCCCCTTGGTGCACTCTAATGAAGAAGTATATCGCTTTATTCAACACTAGTATGGTTGCTGCATGATTGATTCGGTGTTTTGTACAATTTTTTTTTTTTTTGGGTTCAAGTTGTCATTTTAATGAAACAATTGTTTCTGTATCACACATTGACATTAGCAATCTTTGTTTCTATGCATGGATGAGCAGGAAGGTCAGTGTGATGGATGTATCGAAAAAGTACGGTTTGGAGTACCGATTTCTACATGCCATTACAAATGGACATCCATGGTATGGTGACTGGGGCTATGAGTTCGGTGTTGGTGGCTTTGGTCTCACCATGGATGACTACAATACTGCTGTTGAAACCCTATCGACGATGCCATTATCTAGCCTTGCTTCTATAGGACGAAAAGATTCCACTCGGCTGCAAGACATAATCTCCTTCTATCAGTCCATATCAGATCAAGAGCTTGTAAATTTAAGGAATCTTTTCAGCTTTTTGATGGATTTGATTCGGAAAGCTCGCAAAGCTTCCTCTAAAGTATACGACCCAAAGTCCCTTGGCAGTTTGAATCCATGGACTAGAGCTGATGTTGTTCGGGTGGAAGATGCCATGATTAGAGTTCTTCGAGCTGTGTCTGGTTCAAACTGGGTGAGTTTGCGGGCCCTGAGAGGTGCTGTCTGCCGCGCTGGCCCTCCACAGCTTCTTGACCAATGCCTCAAGGAACTGAATGGCAAAGCAGCAGCTGATGGCATGATCGTCCATGTCCGAAATAATCCCGACTCAGGTGCCCCAGAATACAGGTCAATGCTCAATCTCTCACTTTTTAAGATTAGGGTTTTGCTATTATCTTGAGCTGCATATTTTATACTTAGCTTGAACTGCACTACTGAAATTTTACTTCAAGATATTTTTTTGTTGTAAAAGTTGCCTACTGAAGTTTAGGAATGGACTACTGCATACTGAATTTTTATATTCATCATTTAGTCTTGGTACCTCAGTTGGGTGCCAAAACTAAATGAAGACATGAATGTTTAGAGTACCATGTGAACTCCTAGCTAGGTCCTTTCTGGAATGACGGCATCGGAACTAGTGGGTGCTTGTCCATATTTCCAGCGTATTCGGCTGGTTCTTCTTGTTCAATTAATTTTAATTGAATGGAGATGTATCTATCTGTAACTACGGGTAAGGACCTCATATGAAAATCTGCACCTCAGAAAGCCAGAGCTCTGTTTCAGTCTTCTTTTGGCTCGCTATGGTGCATACATACATATAAACAGTCTTCTTTTCTAAAAAATTACCAAAAATAAATGTGAACTCCAAAGTTTTGCCAACTTTAAAGAAAGCAGCACAATATTGCGTTTATGAAAGTAAACTGTGCAAGTATAAAGAGGGGCATGTAGGTTCATTTTTTTGTTTAAAAGTAGATATGGGTGCTCATTTTTTTTGAAAAAAATTCAATTTTCAGGCTTGCTCGCGGAAGTGCTGCTGTTATTAGAACTTGCAGTAGTTCTCCCCCAATAATCAACTGCCCATCTGTAGAAAATCTCTTGCATGATCTGCGATACTTGTATGAATCTATCCTCCGTCCAGAAACCAATGGCCGTGATCTTACCATGTCTGCTGCTCAGAGGATCCTCGACTGCAAGCAGTTCCTCAAAGACTACAAACCCGGAAAATCACTCTCCAGCTCATCGGCACCCAATCAATCTGCATCATTTTTTATTTCTTGCCACGTGGAAGTCACAGATGATGCATCTCCAAACGCAATGCAGATTCCAGAAGAGATAATCACCTTACCCTCAAATGCAACAATCTCGGATCTCAAACTCGAAGCATCAAAAGCCTTCCAGGAGGTGTACATTGCATTAAGAAGATTCCAAGCAGAAGAAGCTCCTGACTTGAGTGGTTATGATGATTCGACCCTGGTCAAGCTCCTCTTGGCTTCTTCTAATGAACTGTCAGTTCGTATCAGAGGCAAATGCAACACCAAACACAGCCTTGCTCGGTTTCGAATGGAAAGGGGGGACGAGAATTGGACAGTGGACTGTGTGTGTGGAGCAAAGGACGACGATGGAGAGCGAATGCTTGCTTGTGATTCGTGCAGTGTGTGGCAGCACACACGGTGTTCGGGTATATATGATTTTGAAGTCGTGCCTGCACAGTTTATATGCGGTAGGTGCTGTGACGAAACCGTGAAGATGCTCAACTATTCGGATTCAATGATAGTTGCTCCTTCCTCTGATCTCTTCATCTGAGTTTTTTTTTTTTTTTAAGTCTCCTGAATCTGTAAATCTGGTGCTATTTATTTTGTTTTTTTGAAGGATTAGTGTTTCTTCTAGGGCTTAGGAAGAATAATGTACATACATAATAAGTAAACTAAAGTCTCTTTTGGTTCTGCTTTGTGGAGACGCCTGCCTTGCCAGGCAAGCAAGCTGTATATGTTTTTAACTTATTATTTCTGACAACAAATTTAAAGAAAAAGGTAGAAACGCAAATAAGGTACTCTTGTTTCGAGCAATGTTGAAGTGTGATTTGTATAGGGTTAAGAACCTATGAAAGGTCTGAACTATCACCCATGTTAACGAGAGAGGTCTGAAATTTAAAAAAGTTAATAACAGAGGTCTGAAATTTCTGTTTTGTTGATAACAGCAGTCTCCGTTAGTTTTTTCCGTTAAAACTAACGGAAGTTGGTCACATGCTTGGCATGTGACCGGAAATTAAATAAATTTCCAAAAATGCCCTTCTATCAAGTGTGCCCCTCACATGCATGGAGTGAAAAGACCAAAATGCCCTTGAAGCCACCACGGTACTCCGGCGACCACCAATCGTACTCCGGCGACCACCAATCGTACTCCGGCGACCACCACCGCACTCCGGCGACCACCAATCGTACTCCGGCGACCACCACCGTACTCCGGCGACCACCACCGTACTCCGACGACCACCACCAAGGCTCCGATTGGGCCAAAATCGGAGCCACCGGCCCCGATTGGGCTCCGATCGGAGCTACCGGCCCCGATTGAGCTCCGATCGGAGCCACCGGCCCCGATTGGACTCCGATCGGGGCCAAAAAAGCTCCGATCGGAGCTCTGTGGCTCTGGTCGGAGCCACAGAGCTCCGACCGGCCGATCAGAGTTTTTTGGCCCCGATCAGAGCTTTTTTGGCCCCGATCGGAGCTTTTTTGGCTCCGATCGGAGCTTTTTGGCCCCGATCGGAGCTTTTTGGCCCCGATCGGAGCTTTTTTGCCGAGGTGGTGGTCGTCGGAGTCGAGGTGGTGGTCGCCGGAGCCGAGGTGGTGGTCGTCGGAGTCGAGGTGGTGGTCGCCGGAGTCGGGTGGTGGTGGCCGGAGTTGGGTGGTTTTAATTTGACTTTAGGGGTAAAATTGTCATTTCACATTTCTTTAAAAAAGATATTAAATAAAACAAAATATTAAAGGGGCAAAAATGTCATTTCACACAATTCTGTTAAATTTAACCCTAAAAATGGACGGAAAACCTCAAATCAACAAAATTGAAATTTTAGACCTCTGTTATTAACTTTTTAAATTTCAGACCGCTCCCATTAACATGGGTGATAGTTCAGACCTTTCATAGGTTCTTAACCCATTTGTATATGTACGCCCGGGTGAGATGTGGTGAAGGGGAAGAAGCCTAGAGGTGTAAATGATTTAAACTACTCTGAGCTACTCGAAATCGACTCGGTCGATAATTGAATTCGACTTATTAAATTTTGAGTCGAGCTTTTTCCGAAACCGAGTCGAGTACGAGTTTAGTGATACTCGACTTGTGATGCTCACATGAACATTCATGCTTTTTTGCTTTACCTATTCGAGTTCGAGCTTGAGCTTTAGTTTATTCAAGATTTACATAATATTAAAAATATATAATTCAAGTTGAGTTTGAGCATGAGTAAAAGCTTAATCAAATCGAGTTCGAGCTCTGGTTGGATTGGAGCTAATATGCACCACTAATAAATTAATTGAAAATTGAAAATTCAAAACTTATCGTGCCGAGCTCGAACTCGTCGAGTATGACACCGAATTGAGCTCGAGTTTGAAAATTTAACGTCGTACGAATTCGATTGATTAAAATGAGTCTCATAAGATACTGCCGGTTCGGCTCGAATAACACTGCTTCGTAGTGAGTTATTAGTTTTTTTTTTTTTTTAATAACAAAGAAATTGTTCTCTGTTTCACATAATTAAGTAATAAGGTTTATGATTTGACTTTTTTCGAAAGAAATAAACAAGAGAATGATCAGTGCGGCCGGTGGAATCCAGTGGTCTGGGCCAACTAAAGAAAGCAATTTGGTGGTCAAATCCTGCTGTTCTCCATTTCCTTTACTTATTTATTATGATTAGTTTCAGCTAAAATAAAGTTTAAATTTATTTTAATTGAATTTTTCAATCATTAAATGATAAATCAATTGGTAAAAAAAGTGTTAGATTATGAGATATTTCAGAAAAAATAAATTCTTATGCAAATCAAGATAAATTGAATATTGTAATTAGTAGGGGTTGTTTGTGCTGTCATTTTTAATGTAAATACACTTTTTTCTAGTGGTGGTAGTGGGGTGAGAGGAAAAATGAAGGCCGCCGAGAAAGTGCTTCCAACACGGTTTATAATAGATATGGTGGTGGACACTGTACTATGACTATTTTTGTCGCCAATATAATCAATATGCATGCATGGCATGATCCTGCTGCTTTATTATGCTTTTGGCTACCTACTATACTAATACTATATATTGAAATCAGTTACCAGCTTTTTACATATATTAAGTAATTAATTAATAACAATTAATTAGCTTATCTGCCTCCATTTTCAGTGGAGCGATATATAATACATTACAAAGTTCTCTACTATCTTAACAATGTTGTCTTATATTTACTAAATATGACTATATGATAAGATTATTGTGTCATGTTTTACAAACACGAATACGATAAAGTTAGAAAAATCCACTCGGAGAAAACACATAATATAAAGGTTAGAAAAAAGATTAATATGATCATCAGGTGTACTGGATTAAACTAGTAGTCTTAAGAAAATTGAAAGTTATATAATGAAAGATGTTGTCCCCTTAATTATGATGAAGATGAAGGTGGACAGAGCGGAATAACCATTGTATCATTATTTTTAGTTGTCATTAAAAAAATTTATATACTTAATTAAAATAGTATTTGTTTAGAATTTCTCCTTGAATACTTCCAAACCGTCAAATCTTTGTCTTGAATTATTGCTCATCATGTATTAATAAATTAAAAAAAAATATATATAATCAAACTTAAGGGCAATCTAGTTTACAAGCCAATATTAATAATTGATAATATACTCAAGTCATGTGCTAAAGAACAATTTCATCACACTTACTTGCAAGTGGAGGGTGCAATAAAAATAAAATAATATAAATTATTACCACCACCTTCTACTACTACTTTTAATTTTTGTCTATTCTTCTTAAAATCTCTTTATTAATTCTCAGAGCATGCATGTATCATATAATACAGCTCTATCTACTACAACTCTCATATAAACTCATACACAACTAGCTACTCTGTTTAGAGACAATAAGTACCAAATCTTCTAGTATTAATTAGTTAGAAAAGATGATGAAGATGAAGAAGTGTTTACTGGTGTTAGCTGGTGTGAGTGTAGTGTTGACGATGGTTGAGGCGCTGAGCATGAACTACTACATGATGAGTTGCCCAGTGGCTGATCAGATCATGATGACCACCGTCACTCGCTCTCTCCAAGATGATCCCACTCTCGCCGCTGGCCTCATCCGAATGCATTTCCACGACTGCTTCGTCGAGGTTAATTACGATTTATTAATTGTTTTCTAATTATTACCACCTAATATATCGAATCTCTTCTGGAAGCATGCATGGTGAGACTTGCTTGTTTGACAAGTTAGGGTTGTGATGGATCGGTTTTGATCGATTCAACAGACGACAACGTAGCTGAGAAGGACTCGCCGGCGAATCTGAGCTTGCGCGGTTACGAGATAATCGATGATGCCAAAGCCCAGATAGAACAGCAGTGTCCCGGTGTCGTCTCTTGTGCTGATATTGTTGCTATGGCTGCTCAATATGCTGTCTTTGTGGTAAATGAAACAAATTAAATGTGTAAATTCATTCATTCAATCATATAATATATTTGAATGTGTATGTAAATAATAAGCAGTGAATAAATAATGCAGTCTGGAGGTCCATTTTTTGATATACCAAAAGGAAGAAAGGATGGAAGGAGATCAAAAATAGAAGACACAAGAAAACTCCCATCACCCTTTTTAAATGCCTCTCAACTCATTCAGATGTTTGGGCAGCGTGGTTTCACTGCCCAAGATATGGTTGCATTATCTGGTATGTACGTACATATATAGAATCAACACTATTATATATATATTAACTTGTCTTTTTATATAACCTCATCATTCACTGTTGATTTAACTATATCTAAAGCTTAAAGCTATATAATTTTACTCAAACCTCTAGGTTGGATTGAATTCTTTGAGCTAAACAACATCCAAAAATAATTTAATATAACATAATAGTATTTATAATGGTACCTCTCAATACATATTGGTTTACTTTAATGGTACCTCCCAAAAATGTATTTATAATGGTACCTCCCAAAAATGTACTTTTGATACCACATGTTTGACTGAATGTGACTTTTAGTACTGGATGTTTAGTTTTGTATGTTTTTGGTACCAAACGTTTGAAAAAATGTGGCTTTTGGTACATCCGTTAGTTGGCCATTAGTTTTGGCCGTTAAATGACATGTGCAAGTCACGTGATCGACTCTAAACTTTTAATTTTGTTTAGTTTAGTCCCTCAAATATATTCCTAACTGTTATTTTGTTTAACTTAGTCATAACACTTCAAAATCGAACCCAATTAAACCAATCGAATTCAATGGACATAGCCCCATTTGTGTCAAATTTACCCAATTGGAGATAGGTCCCAATTGGGTTCGAGTTTGAAGCTTTAGGACTAAATTAAACAAAATAAAAGTTATGAATATATTTGAGGGACTAAATTAAAAAAAATTAAAAGTTTAGAGTCGATCACGTGACTTACACATGTCATTTAACGGCCAACTAACGGATGAACCAAAAGCCACATTTTTTCAAACGTCTGGTACCAAAAGTATACAAAACTAAACATACAGTACTAAAAGCTACATTCGGTCAAACATGTGGTATGACAAGTACCTTTAACCCTTTATTATATAATATTTTATAATTTTAAGTTTTGTAATTTGGATCATAATTTTTTTTTTCTATCATACATACTTTAATTTATAATTGGTTTTTTTAATCTGAAAATAGAGGGTTGAAGAGTATTCTGAAAATATATGCTATTATATAAATACTTTTAATTTCGAGATAAATTAATCATTTATAAAAAAAATGTATATATTTTTAATATATTAATTCCAAAATAAATTCACTAGAAATAATGTGGATTAATAAGGCATTCGAATATAAGTTTTATTTATATTTTTGCGCAAACTGTAGATTAAAAATTATGATTTAGACGAGTATGTACTCATCAATATGTATCATTATAATTTAACTTGCAAATTGTAGATTTTCTTAAAGTTCAGGTAATTAATTTACACAAAAAACACAGCCAGAGAATAAACAATGTGCAAGTGTCTATCATCATTTAACATCAATATATAAGGAGCTATAGCTTATTGCAACTTTGTGTAAATTAAGTTAACCAATGATCTAAACTCCCAAATTTCAACTAATAAGCTGCTAATTACTAGTCCTGAATATTGTAACACAAGTTAATTTACACAACACGTGGATGGGTGTGGGTGATTAGTATGATATAATAGTTTGTTTATCGGAAAAGAAACGTTGATGCATACAGCAAACCGACGCAATGAAGAATATTGTATTTTAATATTGTTATTATTATTTCAGAAAGGAAGGACATACCTTGTCCTAACATTTTATTAGTGGAATGGTGAGTGACATCCAACCATGATATTGAAGATGAGGGGTTACTTCTAAGCAAACCAAATTTCTGCAAAAATCCAAAACAAAATAATCATATTCAAAACAAACCACTTTGATGTGCTGGACCATATATTTTTGCATTTGGACTTTGGAGTATTACTATTTAAAAAAAAAAAAAAAAACTTCAATTGATATTTAAAAAAATATAATTATAGTCAATTCCATTAAATAATGACATGTGACGATATCAGTATAATTAAATATATTTTATAACTTCTAGTTCAACTTTATTATAAGATTACATTATTTAATAATAAATATTATAATGTTTTTATTCCTTTTTTTTTCACTACTATAAGTTTTTTTTAACAGTATTTATATTTATAATTTTTTTATGCGGAAATTAAAGCGAAGAGCTATCTAATTACATATAACATCATATTTTTAACATATTACATTAATATTTTACAACACTTGTAATCGTAAAATGCCGATTTCACCATATAATTAATTATATAATTTAATTTAACATATTTATCTTTTATAGATAGATAGATTAGATTTGTAAACACATATAGTGGTAATAATAATAATTAATATTGTAGGAGCGCACACATTGGGAGTGGCTCGGTGCTCGTCGTTCAAGCAAAGGTTGAGTAACTTCGACTCGACCCACGACTCCGACCCGGCCATGGACACCTCCTTTGCTAAGACCCTCTCAAAGCGGTGCAGTAATGGCGACAACACCGAGCAACCACTGGACCCCACTCGCAACACCTTTGACAATAATTACTATTCTGCCCTACAGACCAAGGCTGGGGTGCTCTTCTCCGATCAGAGCTTATACAGTAGCCCAGTGACACGTGGACTGGTCAACGGGTATGCCATGAATACAGCCATGTTCTTTCTCCATTTCCAGCAGGCGATGATCAAGATGGGTCGCCTTGATGTTAAGGAAGGTTCTAGTGGCGAAGTCCGACTTAATTGCCACCAGATCAACTAATTAGTCATTATGTGTATGTTTGCTTGGTTATACATCTATCTTAGCTATTTCTAATAGTTAATTATGTATGTGTTTGGAAATAATATATGCAGCATATATATATATATACCAGATGATTATCTATCTCTGTTTAGTCAGTCAAACTGTTTTTTGTTTCTTGGTCATGTATAAATTAAAAGTGATGTATGTACGTTTTGGAATGCATGCTTATCTATTGTATGTATATGTATCCATTGTTGGTTCCCCTTATTATTTATCTATCTATCGTCAAAGGAATGTTGTTCTACACCCGCAATAAACTGTCGGTAAGGTATCCAACTCATTTATAGAATCTCCATGTTGATATATCTGCAACAAATTAAAAGACGATTTTGCTTTACATCCGCAATAATACTATTTATTGATCGATAGGGTTGTTTCAAACTTCTGAGCAAATGTGATCAATAGGGTTTTCTTTTAGCCGGTGACAAATAAATCGTTACCACACATTTTCTTAGGAGGAAGAGATTTAGTTTGGCCGGTAACAAACGGGTCGCCACCTCACCTTGTCTAAAGACGAAAAGTTTCCTTTTGGCTACGTGACAAATAGGTAGGTCACTACCATACCTTGATGAAGAAAAATAGTTTCCTTTTAGTTGTTGACAAGCATATCGCCACTTCACCTTGCCTTAAAGAGGAAGGGTTTCCTTTTGTGTCGTTGATTTTTTAGGGCGTCGCCTCTTGATGTATAGATGTCGATTTTAAGCTCTTATCTTCTCACGAACACTCATTTATGTCAACGAATTTTCATTCCCGATTTTGAAGTTTTCGATTTTATACTTGTCGACTCTAAATCTCAATTTAAGCGGGACCTAGAATGAGCCATGGTATAAAATGTTGTGAGAGTTGAAGAAAAAGAGTGTCTTTCTACAGCGGTGTATATAATTGTGCTAAATGCAGACGATCCAAAGGTACTTGCATCAACAAGTTAATAAGCAATTATAATCAAGATGTAAAACAATAATATTACATAAATTTAACTAAATTTAAAGCTGTTGATGGATGATGAAAAGCGTACCGTCAATATCATCATATTTGATGGTGCTGAAATACACTTAAGTGCACCTTCTTCATCTTCCTAAATAATTTTCTAAACATATTCTATATTCCATGTACCTATATATTTAAAATTCAGTTTTCACTAGTACTTTTAAACGTTTGAATGATTGGAAAAAAAAGCAGACGCAAACATGTGGCTTTTTTTTTTGGCAATTTTCTTTTGGTGGCTTCAAATGTGGCAGTCAAAAAAAAAAAAAAAAAAAAAAAGAGAGCAAAAATGTGCTTTTTTTTTTTTACTTTTTCCTTGGACATGATCTTACAAAAAAAAAGAAGGTCATGGGCCAAGCCCAAACCAAATTAATTCGGGCCGAGTCTACTTCGTCATTCCATTATCTCTAGTCTCTGCTGCCATCAAAGTTGAAGAAATGCGACGTTCCTTTCAGTTCAAGGCTCCAGCTTGAAGTTGAAGCTCTAACAACTCCTCTCTGTACTTGCAAATCCTCAATACTACCAACCTGCAGCTTGCTCCTTTGGTTCAGATCCATTCTCAAGTTTCTATTCGGGGCGGAGAATACAGGAAATCGCTGCGGAAATGGACAGGATGAATCTCGCGTTTGAGAAGGCGAAGATGCTCGTCGGTATGGAGGTGGAGGAGGCGCCACCGCCGGATAACGATGCCTTCTCCTTCATGGACGATTTCAATCGCCAGTGCACCTTGTCCACCACACAGGTCCGTTTTTTTTATTCTCGTCCTCCATATAATTTGGATCTTCGTGGGCGAAATTGGAAGCTGTTGAGCTGTAGTTTCTCTCAATCTTGGCCTACCTAGGAGTTAGGTTTCCTTAGTGTAGAAGATTTGTCTGTATCGATGATAATGCATAGCTCTCTGGTTAATCTCTCATCATATCAATGGTGAGCTTAATGCTGTGATCTCTTTCAAAATTCACTTGAGTCGTAATTCTCGTGGTTATGCAAATTGTTGACCTGATCACTTCACTAATAGCATTTCACAGTGATTGAATTGGCAATAGTTTCAGATTGATAGCAAATTTTAACTTCTGCCTCTATTTCAAATAGAAATCCCTATCAATCACACTGAATATGTCGGTGAGCTGAGAATGAGATATCCTTAATCCTCAGTACGCATTTTCTTGGATAAGCAGTAACGTTTCTTCATAAATGATCCTTAAATTTCAGTAAACTGGGCATCTATGTTCATGACGATGATCAATTGTGGTTTAGCTCTTAACCTTCTGACTGCGTTTTCCTATTTTCTTGTTCCATTTTGCAGAGGTTTTACGGATTTGTTATATGTTTGGCCTCTGGCTTGACTTTCACCCTTTTGGTAAGTTATCATATAGGATGCTTCATAGCTTGAATTTTTAGAAGTTCAAATTCATTCGTGAGTTCATTTCATCTCTCTTTTATGGTTACGTTTGTCTTTTAATCCGTCAGATAGAAGCTGTTCTATTAAGTCTTGATTAGGCATTGGTTCCTTTTGTACGTTCTAATCTGCTCTTTTTTTCCTTTGGCAGTCTATGCTTGTTTTCTTCCATCCAATCAAATTTGGGATCACATTCACTTTTGGGAACTTACTTGCTATTGGAAGGTTTGTGCTTCTACATCTACATCTAAGATCCCATTGTTTCTTAATCTTAACCTCTATATAGTTGGTATAGTAGGATACTTTCGGTTAGCTAGGTATATAAGCTTTCAATTATCAGTAAATGTATGTAAATAAGCTTAAGAAATGAAGAGGGAAAGAAAACAGAGAGGAAGAATGGTCGCACAGATTCTAATAGAAAAATTCATCTCATGCTGGGCAGTTCAATTTTTTCCTTGACCTAGTCTAGTTTACATTGATGAGCTCTATACTGAGCTAATCCTTTTTCCAGACTCGAGTCTCTGTTTTTTACATTCTGAATTCTTGATACTGAGTGGATGACTTCGATTGCAGCACAGCATTCCTTATAGGCCCAAAGCGGCAGCTTGACATGATGCTTGATCCTGTTCGAATTTATGCGACAGCTTTGTATCTTGCAAGTATGATAATGGCATTGTTTTGTGCTCTCTATGTAAGTTTAAAAATAATGATCCCCTAGTTGATTTTATTTCAACATAGTATTGTTGGATCTCTACCATTATGGATCAGATGCTAATCCTTGCATATTATATCAATTTCCTGAGCAGGTCCGCAACAAGCTGTTGACATTTTTGGCTATTATTTTGGAATTTGGTGGACTGATTTGGTATGTCGCCCCTGATCTTTTTTTAAAAAAAAGAAAACCCTGTTTACTTTCTTCTTGTTTACTAATACGACACCATTGTGCCTGCAGGTATAGCTTGAGCTACATTCCTTTTGCCCGATCAATCGTCTCAAAGTTCATGACAGCTTGTTTCGACACTGAGTTTTAAGTTTATTTCAAGGTGAGAACCCGATTGTATTTACGCCGTTCATCTGGCAGTTAGTTGAGTTTAGGTGTAAAATTTGAGAATAAAAAGCATGCAGATTCCGATTTGGTTTTTGTTTGAGCAATGTACGTGTCAAAGCTTGTTCCCCCTATGGACGTAAAGAGAGCTGATGTGTTAATAGAATCTAACCTGCTTCGTGATCAAACTTGGTAGTTGTTGATATATCAATCACAGATCACATGAGGCTACTTTATTCAAGGTAAATAACCTGGGAGAGGTCTGAAGATTGGCCCTTGTGAATTTGAGAGGTCTGAAGATTGAATGGTGATAACAGAGGTTTGAAGTTTTGACTTGTAGATAATAGATGTCTCTGTTAGTTTTGTCCGTTAAAACTGACGGAAGTTGTTCATGTGCATGGCATGTGACCAGAAATAAAATTAAATTCCAAAAATACCCTTCTTGCATCTCACATGCTCGAATGAAAATACGAAAATGCCCTTTAGGCCACCACCCAACCCGACGGCCACCACTCACGGCTCCGGCGACAGCCATGAATTTCGGCGACCACAACCCGACTCCGACGACCATCACCCAACTCCGGCGACCACAACCGCGGTCCCGATTGGGCCCAAATCGGAGCCACAAAGCTCTGATCTGGAGCCACAGAGCTCTAAATCAGAGCTTTGTGGCTCCGATTTGGGCCCACTTGGGGCCGGTGGCTCCGGTTTTGGCCCAATTGGGGCCGTGGTGGCGGTCGTCGGAGTTGTGAGTGGTGGTCGCCAGAGTTGGGTGGTGGCCGGCCGGAGCCGTGGTGGTAGCCGGAGTTGGGTTATGTTTTTAAATTATGGACATGAGTATTTTTGTCGTTTTATCTTTATATTAATTAAACTTTTTATTCATTCAAATATTGCAAAATGGTATTTTTGACATTTCATGCGGTTCTGTTAAATTTGACAGAAAATTTGGGCGAAAAACCTAAAAGTCACAAAGTCGAAACTTCTGACCTTAATTATCACCATTTTCTTCAGACTTCAGTTATTACTATTTCAATCTTCAGACCTCTCAAATTTACAAGGGTCAATCTTCAGACATCTACCAGGTTATTGACCATTTATTCTCAATCTAAACAACCGAAATGGTGTTCTTGCTTCTTATAACAGAAATTTAAGAAAATATAACAGACACTATAAGAAACAACAGAGGTAATTTGCTGTCGTCTATTACAGAAATTTAAGAAAAGAATATTAAGTGACAGACCCAAGTTGCTAGTGGATGAAAAACGCTCACTCTTATTCGTGATTTACCATATAACAGATATGGTATTCATAACTAACTAATATAACTAAGTGGATGATGGTGTAAACTGAAAGGAAGAATAAGAAAGGGTACCCCCTTGCCAACTCTCGTGGATGAGCTTCGCCTTTGCACCCTCGCCGGCAGCACCCATAGCAACATGCAACGGGTACAAGTGGTCCGGTCTCGGGTGAGCCATCTTCGGGTTCGGTGCTTTCTCGTCCCAGTGATTCAGATCTTCATATCTGAACACACCCACAGTAATATTATGCATGCTT
The DNA here is from genome assembly GCA_036873135.1 of Clarkia xantiana subsp. parviflora. Classification (NCBI taxonomy): domain Eukaryota; kingdom Viridiplantae; phylum Streptophyta; class Magnoliopsida; order Myrtales; family Onagraceae; genus Clarkia; species Clarkia xantiana. Next base: position 12,052,343 of record JAPTYO010000004.1, read on the forward strand.
ATTATATATGTGAAATTTTACGCCAAACACTTAACCTTAAGGTGCTGAAAAAACTACGCATTCTACTATCATCTTAAAGTTTTAGGACAGCTGGTTTTTTTTTTTGATGAAGGTAAAAGCATGATTTAATTTTTATATTTCAATATTTTCCTTATGATCGAGCTAAAATATACATTTTGAAAGGTCCATTAAAGTTTAATTAAATTGAGATTTTAACTTGACACGGTTAAGATTCAGACACGCACTCTAGTACTATATAATATTTTTAGACGAACCACATGTCCAATTGTCTCAAAATCTTAAGAAAATAGTTAAAATGTGGTATAAATCTATATCGATTCTTAAACATCATATTTTTTTCAAACAGAAATGCTAGACGTTCCAACATGTCTATACAGTCAAATTACCCCAAAAGTTGTAACAAATTACATGACATATCACACTGACAGAAGTCGGAACATGAATATAGTTTCGAAACATTGTCTTGTGTTGTATTTAGGTCTGAAAATCTTTATACTTGACATGCTAGATGTTCTGACATGACTATGCAGTTAAACTACCCCCAAAAATTATAATAAATTACATGACATGCCACATTAACTGAAGCCAGAACTTAGAACATGTTGGAATATAGTTTCGACGCGTCGTTTTATGTCGGATTTAGGTCTAGGTCTGAAAATCTTTATAATTGAACATGTACTTACTACATATATTTACGTACCATGTGCATGCAACAATAATATGTTGGTTGAATTATTAATTACCTTCCTTGAAGAACAGCGTCTTTGAGCCAATTATCGAACTCCAAAGCCCAAGGTTGAACATCATTAGTCTTAAGACGGGGGAGCCTCAAGTTATGAACAGCACTACCAGAACCCATGATTAGAACACCTTCTTCCTTGAGACATGACAGTGCCTTGCCCATGTTGTAGTGATGGGTACCGTCCTGATCCGTCTGTACGGACAGTTGGCAAATAGGTATGTTGGCTTCCGGGTACATGAGCATCAGTGGGACCCACGCTCCGTGGTCCAGTCCCCGTCCCATATCTTCGTCTACGCGATCGAACCCGGCTGCACCCAACAGCTCCTTCACTCTCTTTGCTAGTGCTGGAGCCCCTGGTGCTGGATATTTCAGCTACACCAACAACATTAATATGTCTTAGATTGTCTCTACATTAATTTGATGCTCATTGCATGTATGTTTTTTTTTCTATATATATACATAAATGGGTAATTGATATTTGGCCAAAAAAAAAAAACCAAATTGCTATGGATTTTTTGTTTTACAATTTGCTTTACTCACGTTTCACTTGAGAATAAATGGCTAACTTTGTCATAAATATTTTACGTCTAATTGATCATGTTGCCACATGTGATTATAAAAAAATATCATATAATTGACCTAAAATGATGAAAATTTCATCATTCACATAGCTACTCATAAGTATCCACATAATATAAATTCCAAAGTTCCATTCTAACACAAGAATCATTTGAAATCACTTTCTCCCTGAGGATAATTATGTAACTTTTTGCGACTTCCGGGTTTTCGTTTATCGTGTTCAAGTTACTTAACTCATTATGTCAACAGTTCAAAATAGACAAAATATTTGACAGAGCTAGCAATTTTTCTATAAATAAAATCTAAAGTAGCAAATTGTTTATAAAAATATCAGCTAACAATTTGTCTAAATGCCTAAAGTTCATGAATAGTTAAACAATTATATAAACTAATGTAAAAAATATATTTCACCAAAATTATAGTGAAAAATAACATAATTGATAGCTCAACTATACGCGGTGTTTGTTTGAATGACTTAATTCTCTTTATTAATAATTAGCGTATTAATTAAGGGCTTTGCTAGAAAGTGTAAAAAAAAATGTGAAAAAACTATAGAAAGTTAATAACTGTCACATGGTAATGTATTACATGATTCTCTTTCCAATTTATGTCAAATTGTTAACTAGCATGTGGCAGTTGTTAACTTTCTATGGTTTTTTCACTCTTTTTTTCACACTTTAAGGAATTACTCTAATTAACTAGGTAAGTATTAATTGCTATGGTTGAGTTAAGTACTTTTTCCTGCCATATGTAGAATGAAAAACATAAATAAGAGATACGAAGCATACACTACACACCTTGTACATGCGGTCGGGGAAGCCGTAGAAATCATAAATGGTGTCGTTGGAGTTGACGACGACATTGACGGTGGGTACATCGGTCTCCCAATGCCCGGAAATCACGAGGATTGCTTTCGGTGATTTGGGGAATCCGTTGTCTATCCACGACTTAAGGAAGCTTCTTGCTACGATTGACTCGTCTATCGACAACGTCGGTGAACCGTGCGATATGTAGAACGTATCCATCGTCACTCCCGCCCTTTAATTAGCTAACTCTCATTTATTTCCAAAATATATACAACTTCTTCTTTCTCAATTAATATAGTCTGCGCTAGCTAGCTAGTAGCATTTGCGATTCATGCCTAGCTTAGCTATACCTACTATTATGAGATAGATGTATGATCATTAGGTGGAAGCATGGCTTTCCATACATCTCACCTACCACAACCCTTTCATTAATTTGTGTTTCTTATATATGTAAATTTTAAGGGATATCATCTATATTATTGAGGGTGAAATCACTCTTATATATAACTATATGTCGATGTACGCAACTCCAATGTCAGACCACATACATTCACACGTGCGAGACTCAAACGTATATCTCTTTGTCAACCTCTAAAGGGTAAGTTTGATGATATATGTGACTAGTAGTGATGTGGGAGATTTTGAAGTGTCGAATTTTGGCGTGCGAGTACAATATTTTTTGTGGAAACGGCGATCTGAGCAAGACCCATAGTAACTATGGTGTTTGACGTTTTGCGGCTAAATTCCTTCGTTTAGGGGTTGAAATTGCAGTTTTATGTTTCTCCGGGTTTTTTTTTGTAATTCATCGATTTTTTTAGGGTTTGTTGCAAATTTTGGATTTTGACCTAGGTCTAGGGTTTTTTTTTTCAATATTTAAGATATGTTTAGCCGTCGTTTACATTCAGTTGAATTTATATGGAAAACAAAAAAAATCGAGGTTTTTCTCGTGATTCTGCATTAGATTTTCGGTATTTTTTGAATCAACGAATTTCTGCATTTCCTATCCAATCACGCTGCATCATGTAGTAGATTGATGATCTAATCAGGGTCGGACCCTAGCTAAGTAGCTAGTAGTGTTGGGCATGAATCGATTCGGGCCGAATGAAATCGAACTAATTTTGTGCAAGCGTATTCAAGAATATAGTACGATAACACAAACATGATTAGTACAATATAACTTATGTATCGTGTTCGTGTTTAGGTATCACAACACGACACATACGATATCATGATAAGGTTTTGATACTAAGTCTGAAGTCTTGAGATTTTTTTTTATCAAATCTTATTTAATAGCTTTAAAAGTCCAATTAGTTTTGTTTAATTTTTAGGTTTATCAATCATATATTACAAACTTATGAATATTAACATATTAATTTATAATTTTTTTTATTATATGAAGTTTATTATTTTAATTTTTGCTTAAAGATCTCATATAGAGATATACAACTAAATAATTTAACACAACACGATAGTACGACACGACACGCACGCAAATTCTTGATATGTTCGTGTTTTTAAAATGTGACACGATAAGCTTATTTTGCGTATTCACGTCTAGTAATTAAGTTTAACATGACACAATTATTGACACACGTAATGACATATCATCTAATATCTATACATATTATGTAGATATAATTGTATCTTAGTTATCAAAATTATATATAAACCTTATATATAAAAACCCTAATATATAAAAGCATTATATATGAGTTTTTTTTTTTTTGGGCCAAATGATGTGCATTAGATATGAGTTTGATATAAAACAAATTAGTGTTCTCTCATATTCATGTATTTCCTTCTCTATTTATTACATCCAGTTTCACATCCGTTATTAGATTTTGACTCTGCGAGAGTTTCTTCTATATATTATTCCTCCCTTCTCTTTAGTCTTTGGTCACCTCCAAATTAAATTTTCAGTTACACTGTTTAAATTTAATTTATGAATTTTCAAACTAGAGGAAAATAATTTGGCAAAAAACTAGAGGAAAATAATGTTACCATAAAAATAACTAGAGGAAAATACCACTTTGACCTTCTAAATTAGTCTGGTCAACTCCGAAGGTAGGAAAATCTTGCATTTGGTTACCTTTTTTAAAATAATAATAATTATAAATTAGTGGCTAAAAAAAGTAAATTTTGATTTCTCAACTATATAAACTTGCCTTTATCCCTTTTATTATTATTATTATATATAATATTTATATATACATCAATTTATTTCCATCTGACTGTTTTATTCATCTTCTATGGCTGTGAACCGTCTCATAGTTTTCTTTCTGCTCATATTACTTGAGAGTCAACTAGGGTTTTCACTGCGTGCAATTGCAACTGCATCATCATCATCTAATACAATCATCTCACCAAAAATCTTAGGTATTCCTAAGACGACAGTGCGAATAGTGAATTACGAATCGAGTACCTTGACAGTTCACTGCAAATCCAAAGAAGATGATCTTGGAGAACATCAACTTGCAGCAAACGGTACGTACGAATTCAAGTTCCAACCAAATGTTTTCGCAAGAGTGACGCTGTTTTTCTGTGGGTTTTCATGGCCGGATCACCCGCCACTCAAACACTTTGATATCTATGTTGAGAAGAGGGATGTGTATGTGTGTAAGCTTTGCGCATGGAATGTACGCTATGATGGCCCTTGCTTGTTGTTCAAAGATTATTCCAAGTGTTATCCTTGGAATAAAAATGTCCTCAATTAGCATAGCTAGCTAGCTAGCTAGCTAGAGAACATGCATGTTTCCATCGCCTGTTCTTTTCAGTTTTCTTGGTTCTAATTATCTATCATCAATAATATAATTGATACATTTTCTGCATTAATTGTGGGTTTTCCATCTTTGAGCTAGGTTCAATGTTTTAATTTGAGTATACCGAAAGTTTTTACTCACAAGTTCGAGCTTATTTATTGATTAGTTAAGCGTACATTTTATTCCTAACAAGTGGTATCAGAGCTTATGGAAAGCCAGTCAGGCCGGGCAAAAAACTCATGTGCACGGACCAGATGTATGAATAAGAGTACACTGAAAGCCTTCACTCACAAGTTTAAAGCTTAAGAACTAATTGGTTAAGCACTCTTTAAGCTCATTAAAAGTAAAATATATACGGATTTAGAGTAAATTCTGCATTAGACCAACAAAACTCATTGGGCAAACAGATAGCAACCATCTAAGTATGGAGTTCCATAACTTATAATCAATTTAGTTTTAGAATGAAATCCTAAATGTAAAAATGATTGTTCTGTATTGGCTCACTAAATTTAACTCATTAACATAATACCAATGCACGGTTCTGACTGGTGCTATTGGATCTCACATTAACTCCATGTAACAGATTTGTCCGTGAGAGGAGGTTCGTTTAAAAATCAGTCCCCACCATTCCAAATATTAAAAGGCGGCGTTTTAATCAAACAGTCATCAAGGTGTGATTGCCATACTGAGAGGCAGAGAACCATATATGCAAATAGATCACCTTCACCAATTAGATTTCTTATGATGAAACTTCACTTGTATAATAATGAGATATGAGATATGATGCATATATAGCACTTTTAGGGAAAAAATGGATTTATTGGATCATCTCATCCTTTCACTAATTAAATTTTAAAACTCCTTAGAAAAGTTGACATCATTAAATAATATTATATAATATTATTATTTATAAATATATATATATATATATATAAAAATGGGTAGTTACCAAATTGATATTTGGCCAAAAAAAAAAATTGCAATGAATTTTTTGTCTTACAATTTGCTTACTTATGTTTCACTTGAGAATAAATTGCTAACTTTGTCATATATATATATAGTCAAATCTCAGCAGAATTGATCACGTTATAACTCGCATGTGATTATAAAAAAAAATATCAGGTAATTGACCTAAAACGATGAAAATTTCATCATCCACATAGTTATTCATAAGTATCCACCTAACATAAAATTCAAAGTTCAATTCTAACACAAGAATCATTTCAAATTCACTTTCTCCGTGAGGACAATTTTGTAATTTTTTGCGAGTTCCGGATTTTTGTTTATCACGTTCAAATTACGTAACTCATTAAGTAAAAAATCAAAATAGACAAAATATTTGACAGAGTTAGCAATTTTTCCATAAACCAAATCTAAAATAGCAAATTATTTATAAAAAATCAGCTAACAATTTGTCTAAATGCCTAAACTTCAGCTAGCAATTGAATAGTTAAACAATTATATAAACTGCTGTAAAAAAAAATATCTCACCAAAATTATAGGGAAAATAACTTGATAGCTCAATTATACGAGGTGTTTGTTTGAATGACTTAACTTCTCTTTATTAATAATTAGCGTATTAAATTAACCCGGAAAATATTGCTATGGTTGACTTAATTACTTTTTCCTGCCATTTGTAGAATGAAAAACATAAATAAGAGATACGAAGCATAAGCATATTTTGTATTTTGATTTGAAAATATTAAAATTTATATTCAATCTTAAGTGTAAACTAGAGTTGTCTCTAATCTGTTCCGAATTTAAAAGTCATGATCAAGTATGAATTTTTTTTAGATGTTTAACTTAGAACTAGACCTAGAGACAATAGTGGAAAATCCCGAAAATTAAAGTTAGAATATTTTCCTAAAAAATCTCACTCATTTGTGCCGAGCTCACACTGTCCAGTAGTATATGGTAATTGGAAACCGTGCATATTTTGAAAGGTACCCCTTTTGCCAACTAATATAGTTATTTATCACAACACTATTAGGGTCATCAAACTACTTCATTCTTAACTAATAGTTTGATGATCCTAATCAGGGTCGTACTCTAGCTAGTAGCGTTGCGCATGAATCGATTTCGGGATGAATGAAATCACACTAATTTAGTGCAAGCATATTCAAGTACGATAGCACGAACATGATTAGCGCAATATAATTTATGTATTGTGTTCCTGTTTAGGTATCACAACACGACACGCACGCACGACTAACGCATGATAAAGTTTTAATACTATAAGTCTAATATTTATAGTTTTTATTATATGAAGTTGATTATTTTAACTTTTGCTTAAAGAACTCGTATAGAGATATTCAACTAGACAACTTAATACAACACGATAGCACGACACGAACGAAAATTTGTGTCGTGTTTTGCAAACGATGACACACAAACGAATTGTCATTCCTAATATATATTATCTATACATATTATGTAGTATCTTAGTTATTAAAATTATATATAAACCCTATATATATAAAAGCATTATATATGAGTTTGATAGAAAACAAATTAATGTTCTCTCCTATTCATGTATTTCCTTCTCTATTTAATTACATCCAGTTTCACATCCGTTATTAGGTTTTGACTTTGCGTGAGTTTCTTCTATATATATTATTATTCCTCCCCTCTCTATTTAGAGTTTAGTCTTTGGTCACCTCCAAATTAAGTTTTCAGTTACACTGTTTAAATTTCATTTATTAATTTTCAAACTAGAGGAAAATAATGTTACCAAAAAATAACTAGAGGAAAATACCACTTTGACCTTCTAAAATAAGTCTGGTCAACTCCGAAGGTAGGAAAATCTTGCATTTGGTTACCTTTTTTAAAATAATAATAATTATTATAAATTAGTGGCTAAAAAAAAGTGAATTTTGATTTCTCAACTATATGAACTTGCCTTAATCCCTTTTATTATTATATATATATATATATATATATATATATATATATATATATATATATCCATTTATTTCCATATGACTGTTTTATTCATCTTCTATGGCTATGAATCGTGTCATTGTTTTCTTTCTGCTCATACTACTTAAGAGTCAACTAGGTTTTTCACTGCGTGCAACTGCAACCATCTCATCATCCAATACAATTATCTCCCCAAAAATCTTAGGTATTATTACTAAGACGACAGTGCGAATAAAGAATTACGAATCGAGTATCTTGACAGTTCACTGCAAATCCAAAGATGATGATCTTGGAGTACATCAACTTGCAGCAAACGGTACGTACGAATTTAAGTTCGTACCAAACGTTTTTAGAAGGGTGACGCTGTTTTTCTGCGGGTTTTCATGGCCGGATCACCCGCCACTCAAATACTTTGATATCTATGTTCAGAAGAGGGATGAGTATGCGTGTACGCTTTGCGCATGGAATGTACGCTATGATGGCCCTTGCTTGTTGTTCAAAGATTATTCCAAGTGTTATCCTTGGAATAAAAATGTCCTCAATTAGTATAGCTAGCTAGCTAGAGAATATGCATGTTTCCATCACCTGTTCTTTTCAGTTTTCTTGGTTCTAATTATCTATCAATAATATAATTGATGCATTTTCTGCATTAATTGTGGGTTTTCCATCTTTTTGAGCTAGGTTCAATGTTTTAATTCGAGTGCCCTAATATACCAATAAATAACATTTATGTTGGAGTATGAATAAGAGTATACCGAAAGTTTTTACTTACAAGTTTTAGCTTATTGACTGATTGGTTAAGGCGCACGTTTTATTCCTAACAAATGGTATCATAGCTGATGGAAGACCAGTCAGGTCGGGCAAAAATCCCATATGCACGGACCAAGTGTATGAATAAGAGTACACTGAAAGCCTTCACTCACAAGTTTAAAGCTTTATATGAGCTGATTGGTTAAGCACACTTTGAGCTCATTAATTAGAACTAGAATATATACGGGTTTAGAGTAAATTATGCATTAAACCAACAAAGCTCAATGGGGCAAATAGATAGCGACCATCTATAAAGTATGGAGTTTCATAACTTAAAACCAATTTAGTTTTAGGATGGAATCTCAAATCGTAAAAATGGTTGTTCTGGGTTGGCTCATTAGATTTAGCTCGGCCTCAGTGTGTAAATTAACATAGTATCAATGCACTGTTTTGACTGGCGCTATTGGATCTCACATTAACCCCGCGTAACATATTTGTATGTATCGAGCATGAGCGTGAGAGAAGGTTCGTTTAAAAATTAGTCACGACCGTTCCAGATATGAAAATGCGGTGTTTTAATCAAATAGTCATCAAGTTGTGATTGGCAAACCGGGAGGTAGAGAACCATATATGCAAATAGATCACCTTATCTTTTCAGATACAGATTTTTCATCCTACTCTTCGTGTCTTAGATCATGTCTCATCGTTAAGATATTGACACATGTCATCGGTGTAATCAATCTTTTCGTTTTTTTCTAAAACCCTATTGGAATTGGTGAACCCTAGAAGAAAAATATTAAATCTAAGGACGACTGTCAAAATAATGATGAGGCACAATCTGGGGCAAAAAGAGTGGGGCACCTAGGGATGGCACGGGTCTCGGGGCCTCGACCCGGTTTTGACCCGAGGACCCGCCGACCCGCGGGTCTCGGGTCGGGGCGGGTCCAGGTCTAGGGGTGGGCCCCATTGACCCGCCCCGAAATGCCTATATATATTTTTTTAATTTTTTTTTATGTTAATATGATGCAACATTTACTAAACAATATGGTTAATATAGTACCTATATAAATAACATGGACCAAATTATAAATAGATGTATATTTAGATTATTAGGATTTGTTAATTTGGATTTGGTGTTCGGATTTAAATTTGTATTTGGTGATGAATTTGATGTGTTTGTTGTTTGTATTTGATTGGTGTTAGATATATGATTTGAATTTATATATAATGTAATATTTTGGTAAAAAAATTGTATTTAATATTGAGAAGTGAAAAAAAAAAAAAAAAAAAAAAGTTCACGGCGGGTGGGTCAACGGGATTTTTTTCCGCCCCGGGACGTACACTTGCCCGGGTCCGGGTCAGCCTAACCCGCGGGCAGTGGCGTAGCCATTATAGAGAATAAGGGACTTATTGTCCCTCATTCTTTGGCTATTTTATTATTATTATTATTATTATATATATATATAATTTATAATAAACTCAAGTTGTTTAGCTGTTTGCAACTATTATACTTTCTAGTTGTTCAATCTAATTCTTTATAATTTACAAATTCATGTATTTTATTTAATTTGATTAATTTCGGGTTTAGAGTTAAAATGAACGGCACAATTTGCAAGAACTAATTAATTCGAGGATAAAACTAATGAAAGTAGAGTGCTTGGACAAATTACTAATTTATATGAAGTTCGAGGATGAGGTTAGACAAATGATTTTAATTTAACTACCCAATTTAATTTTTAGTATAATTTGATTTTAATTTAACTACCAATTTAAGTTACAGTAGTATTTTTTTTTTATATTTTTTAATCATTACTTATTTACAAAAATAAAATATCATTTTTAAATTTTTTTTAAGTGTTTAAAAATGTCCTTCATTATGGAAATTTCTAGCTCCGCCACTGCTCGCGGGGCGGGTCCGGGGCTGCGAAACTCGCCCCGTCCCGCCCCGTTGCCATCCTTAGGCACCATCTTTTCACCAATTGGATTTATTAGAATGAAACTTCATTCTATAATGAGATATAATGCATATAGCACTTTTAGGAAAAAAATGGATTTATTAAAATCACCTCATCCTTTCCCCAATTGAATTTTATAACTCATTATAAAAATTGACATCATTAAATAATATTATACTATAATATAACTTACTCTTCAATACGTAATTAAATAGCTCTAACTTTTTTTTACACTATTTTAATTTACAAACTGTTTTCTCCGTGTGAAATTAGAGATAGGACGTTCTGAATGACATATTTCTAATTTTTTTTACTATATAGCATACATTGTTATATTACCATTCTGTTTAAACTTTTAAATAGAAACTCAATGGAAAACTCTTGCGATACATCATTATACAAAACTTGCAATAATATATAAACCAGCACAAAATAAACACATGATGCATACAACTCAAACCAAACAAGATATAAAAGACATTAATTAATTAATTCCATTTTAAATTAATGAATGAATTAATTAGCAGGGTATTGAGGAGCGCAGTTAGATGGTCGGAAAGCGAGGGGCCCAGCTGAGTATATAATCGCTTCATACTCCTCACCAACTGTCCTCTTGTCCTCGTAACTAAGCGGAGCCCCGTACATGCCGTAGTTGATGTTGGAGAGGAGGTTACAGTGCTGCAGCGGTGACGACACTAGCTTGACGTGGCAGGCGTGGAGTGGGTGGTCAAGGATGGGGTGTCCGATGGTGTAACCCTTGAGCTCACCGTAGAAGTAACCCTCGTCGTTGGTCTCGAACACCTTGTAGAACGACACGTGGCGCTTGTAGTTCTTGCAGATGACGCTGATTTGAGCGGATTTGATTGGCTGAGCTTCGTCGAGGTTCCATGAGCCCGGGTACTTGCAGCTCTGGCAGTACACTACGCCTTCTACGACAATGTCGGTGGTTTTCTTTGGGGTGTAGTCGGCTACTGCTGAGGTGGCAAGGATTATGATGAGGGCGAGAGCAGCGATGAGGAGGTGGACATTAATGGCGGCCATGAGTAATTATGAGTTAGGGTTTGAACTTTGAAGCTAGGTTAATGCCTGTCTTGAGTTGGAAAGGGAAGAGGAAGTGATATATATATATATAGTGTCGTATATATGGTAGTCGTGGTGGAGACTAATATTACTTACATTATAAGATGTCAATGAAGGAGGAACCCAACGTGAGACACACTCAGTATGTACGTACATCGTTGACCAAATAATGAGGACGCCTTCTCTTATTCTTATACATTGTCTTGTTTATTATTAACGGATATAGCTAGCTACTTATGTATTGGTTTATGTTGTTATGGAGAAAATATCAAATCAAATTATAATGAGTGTTAAATTATTTTGTTTTTTGTGAATTAGCCTATGAGTGTTAAATTATTTTGTTAAATCATTGGAAGTTGGAACACCATTCAAATTAACTCTTTTATTTTGCTTATGTGTTCGCAGTATTTAGTTTATAAAAATGTTAGTTATAAGATTTATATATAATATTACAATTTTTCAATTAGTATATTAATTATAAACCATCAAAATATTAAAAGAAATTACACTAAAAAACTTATTAAGTACCTTCAATCCGAAAAAAAAAAAAAAAAAAAAAAACTAATGAATAAAGTATAGTTATTTAGAAAATTAATTAACATTTCAAATGACTGAATAAAGAGATTTCATGAGCTATACCAATAATGTACCTTAATTTGTTTAGTACACTAATCAGTAAAGAGCTTCGTGATAATATATGTATGATATAATATATCTCTAGTGTACATACATGTATGTATTTATCAAAATTTCCACATAAATCTAATAACTACTTTTATAGCATAAATACTCATTAAAAGTTCTAATGATGCACCAGTCCAAAACTAATTTACTAATCAAATCATGTCGACACGGATAATGAATATGATATATTCTCATATTATTTTCCAATAAATAAACTAGTGAATATTATTTGGTTTTACTACAAATGACACATCATTCATATCTCTTACATGGAAAAAAAACTCTCTGCCAAAAGAAACTCTCTGCCAAAAAAAACTTAACTAAATCAAAGCTCTGTTTCCAGACGAAACAGAGCTTAGATTCTTCAAATTTGGTCTCATCTAGCATTACTCTAATATCAAAATCAATAACATAACATTACTCAAAAACGACATTTTTATGGCTTCTCTTACCATGAAACCACAACAAAAAGAGAAGACCTTTTCAAAAACCCTAGCCATCAATCAATCTAACCTTCTTCTGCTCATCTCTTCATCTTCTTCCTCGGAGTCGATTGCTTACCCTTAAGTGACTCCACTGCTTCCTCAGCCATACACCGGAGCTTCCTCAAGATAAACCTCTCCCCGGAACGCAACACCAACGAGTAATACAACTTCCTCTTCGACACATCCCCACAACACTGGCTCAATGCCTTCTGATCATCCTCCAAACTCGACTCCACACCATAAAAGCTCTCTCTCGTATCCGCAAGCCACACCAGAGCATCACAGACGCGATCTGTCATCAACAGTTTATTGGTAGTTATCATCGAAGCTTCACTATGCCATTTGTTCTTCTTGTCACCATCGTTGGCTAATAGAACCGTTCCCAAGTCGTGATCTCCTGGGACCGACAATGCAATATTCAACTTTTCGTATGATTTGTCAGGTAATACCAATATGTAGAGTAGAATTAAGAGCTCCAACTGAGGTGTGCCGTCAGAGTAAACCTCGAAAAATTCTGAGTCGTCAATGGAATAGCCTGAGTAGCCTAGCTTCCTCCATAGAGAGAGCCTTGATCGGGTATGGCGATTTGAGAACTGTTCACTACTCCATTGTGTAATGAGATCTATATCAATGTTCACTATGTCGAATTGGTTGTACTCCTCTGCAAACCCATACCTGTGGAGCAATGAAGCGTTACCCAGACTTCCGTATGTGTTGAAAACCTAGACAGTAGTTGACAAGGCAAAGAATGTTAGTCTAAAATTTATCCCAAATTATGCAATTCACTTACTTAAAAGGAAAATGTAGAGCTTTTTCAGGTTTAATAGATAAGATCATGCCACAAGCTCAAGTCATGGCAGACTTAACCGTTGGGTGGGTGACCTCAGGTTAAGTTAAGTCTAACCCAATTACCTGAGCCGTGGTCCAACCATCTAATTGATCCAGACCAGGTTAGGTTGTAACAAGTGTGTCTGATTTGAGTGAAGAAAAATCTAAAGAAGAACCAACTCTACAACATAGCTGCATCTCAGAAGTCAGTATAGCTTTCGCTAGTTACAGATACCATGTTAAAAGCACTATAGTTCAGTTTCAGATCCAACTCTAAGCTAAGACATTTCATGTAGGATTAGATTCTAGTGGAGATTGCTGACCCGATGTGAGCAAGGATTATTCTAGAATCAGACACCTAAGACACATGTGGGAAACCAAAAAAAAAAAAAAAGGAAGATTCTAGTGGAGATCACAAAGACATGGACAAAGTCTCAAATAGGAAAACATAATAGTAGGTACACAAACAGGTACTATATGCTGGTATCAGTAAAGATACTCAAAAGAAAATAGCGAGAAATGCAATATTCAAACAATTGGAAGGATAAATTACACTCTGAAAGGGACAGATATTTATACTGTATTGTATAAATATAAATAACAGAGAATTGCTCTTGGATATTTAAACAAAATTTAAGGAGCATTTTTCTCACCTCATCTCCAGATTTGACATCCTGTTGCATAATCATATGCAACACCCCTCCATCTTCTGAAAGAGAATCGTCCTCACTATTTGCATCAGAACTATTTCCAGAGGAAGGGAGAGCTTCTCCCCTCTCGACAGTGTCATATGTGGATTGGTTGACATCAACTATATCAGATTCACTACTACTACTACTGTTTTCTCCCTCATCACTATCAGATTCACCATGGGGCGTTACATCGGTGAAGTGGACATCAACTCGTCCTACTCTGTGGTTATACCTTTTTTCATGTAAATGAAGGATGTGAGTTGGTCAAAGTAGCCATACTTGAGAGATTATATAGTAACACGTCGAGCTAATAAGAAGAGAATGATAAATAAGGCAAGTCTATCTTCCAATAATCAAGCTGCATGAAGATTTGCAAAGGAGACAAGATAAGAACATACAAGCAATAGTTCACATAAAGAACTTACAGGTCTGCCAAAGGGACCATGCCAACTCCATGATAGTCATCAATTGTGAAGGACCTCGAAGCGATGAGGGTTTTCACACAAAAATATTGTTCAAGGCCAAAATATTCCGGATTGAGCTTCAAGGATTCAGACTCCAGTAGAGGAAGAATGCATTCCTTCCAGTCCTCAGGTACAATAGTTTTGTCTTCTGTTATAGTCTGCCTTCATGTCAATAAAACTATTAAAATGGATATTCACAACTCAAGAAGTTGCATCTCCAAATGGCATATTATTAGCCGTAAAAGACTATCAGAGGAGAAAACAATAGTATTTCCTCTATACGGGTTGTATGACAACATTATCCAATAAGGATTATGGAGTCAATTTTATACTATTTTTCCTTCAAAAAGCTGAATTATCAGGTCTACCATTTCAATCCTCTTTCAATCTGAATGCATGATCCCAAAGAATGCCCTGAAAACATGTCTACACTCTTCGTGATTTGTTCATTATTATCAATTTGACAGAACCATGACTCATTGCTATTCATCATCGAACTCAATGTACAGCAAACAGCAACTTTATAGGAAGAACTGAAATTATCTAAACCTTAAAAGCATCTTCAACTTGGAGATTTATACAAGGCATATCTACACATATTTTAATACATCCAAAATTGCACTGCGTGGTACATTTCACCTCAGACAGACAGTGTTTTCACCGCATTCAAATACTAGAACCCTTATTTGCTAGTCAACTTCTTCCATTTCTATAAGCTTTCGAAGTTTTAGACTCAACAACTCTAAGATTTCAAAGATGTGCAAATGAGTGGCATTCAAAGAAGAACCAAATGTGGTCCAGCAGAGACCACTAAACAGTCCATACGTACCTGATGGAGCTCCGTACCACGAAGCAGCTCGTCTATTTCATCCTGACTCCAAACAAGGGGCACGCTTTCCTTTTCTGGCAAGAGCTGCAGGTACCCATACCACTTGGAGTCTTCTCCTAAACTCTGCTCGTACATTATCGCCACCGCTAGCCCTAGAATGCCGTCCAGGCCGGCTTCTTCAATCACCTCACGAGCAGCACTGTTCTTGATCGTAAGGCAGGCGCTCTTAGGTATTACGGAGATCACTTCGCCTTTTTTCAAATCCGACACTGCTATTACGGCGATGCCTTCATTGGGTCTCTCCGTGATCTCAACAGTGTCGTTGCATTCGATGGATTGTGATATCATCCACCGCTTGAATGCCCTCAAGCGCCTGGCAGTCAAGAGAGAGTTAGAGTGGACGGCATTTTCTAGCACCATAGTTTCTAACTAATTCTAAGGAAACAAAACGAGGAGTTCGGCAAATGAAGACGGAGGCGCGGAAGAGTACCTGGAAGTGGAAGCCATGGCGCGGCGGTGGCTCTTGAGTAGAACGAGCCACAAAAGAGCTGGAATTTCGACGGCGACGGCGGGTGCTTTGTATTTCCACTATTTCGGAGTTCAGAGGGGGAGAGTAATTCGATTCAAGGAAATGGTTGTCCGAAAACCCAAGTCTTCATAGATGCCACTTTGCATCCTGTACTTTGAATTACATATTTTTTCTTAGTTTTTTCTACTTCAAGAAGACAATACTTTTGGTTTTTTTATAATTATCGTGTATTTAATTGTAACATATGTAAAATCTTAAAATAATAAAATATGAAATTTTTTAACTACACCTTATATTTGCATCATACTATCAATAATATCAATTTTTATCTAGGGTTCACCTTTAAAGGCAATAGAAAAATATAATTTTTTTTACCAAAAGCTAATACTCTTAAAGCATGATAGAAATGTCCATTATAATTAGCCGGGATTTATATTTATAGGCTTCTCAAACATTATGTTTATAAATATTATTTTTTATTAATACAGTGAATTTAATTATGTTAATTTAATTTTTTTTTAAAGTGTGATATTAAACTACACTTAATTAGAATTGGTATTGCTAACACGACAAATAAGTAGCAACATATTCAATAGTTAAAATTGCATTCCAATTAAGATATTATGTTGATTGATTTGTGTTCCAATTAGTGCTGGCGCTTTTTTTGCCAAATTAATCTTGGGGCGTTTAGTAGCACATTGTAAAAATTCTGATATTCACACTTATATTTCACTATCCACTAAACCCGCGCACCGCGCGGGAGAAATATTTCGAATAAAAAAAAATTTTAAAAAAAATTAAGCCATCCGAATTTATTGAATATGCAATTATATATCAACAATTATTTGTAAGTTTTAAATATTTTTTTATATAAAATTAATTAATAATAATGCATTACTGTTATTAAAGTATTTAATATTAGTAAAATAATCAACATTAACATTATATATCATTTTATTAAACGTATAACTGATATAATATAAAACTTGCAATTTTAACATCTAATCATTTTTGTTTGTTGATATTTGTTGTATAATTTAAAACTTTTTATTATTTAAATTAATTAATTTACATCTGTTAACTATTTAACATAATTTACATTAGTGAATTACTTAATTATAAAATTTCAGATACCAAAAACAAATATATCGAACACAAACAAAGCAGTAGTAATAAACAATTAAAGTATACAATCCAAATTTTTTTCAACAAAATTGATATAAAATTATTTTAATTAATTAATAGTATATACTGTCAAACTTCGAAGAAAATGAAACAATAAATAAAGCATAAATGAGTCGATTTTTAATATCTTTAAATGAAATCATTAAATTCATAAAAAAGTAGGTAATAAAAACTCGCGTTTTTAAACTCAAATACTCAAATGCATACTCAAAGTTTTTTTTTTTTTTTGCCAACGTAATATATATACTCTAAGTTTTATTGGCCAAAGAATATACACTCTAAGTTTTTTTTTTATTATAACCTGCCGCATTATATTATAATAATAAAACCAAAGTAGACGCTTCTAACTTTCCCGTAACGAAGACGGTATGTCAGAAGCAGCCCAAGATCCTGTTACAGATAGATCCGCCGCACGTTTAACAAGAGTATGTGCGCGGGATACATAGATTCTAGGTACATGATAAATAACAGCCGGAATAATATTTAAAAGATGTTGGATATCCTGGACGATGCCGAAGACAGATGAGTTACAGCTTGTAGAAGAGGAATCAATCTGATACAGCAAATTTGTCGAGTCTGTAGCCACCGTAATGGTGTCTTGTGGAAACGACTGTGCTAACAGTAATCCTGCCCTGCATGCTAAACCTTCCGCCAAAATGGGATCATCTCCAGGAGCCGATACTACCGAGGCCGCAATAATTCTAAAGGATACATCTACCAAAATAGCGCCTCCAAAAACTAAGTTCCTGCTGGCCCTTACTGCCCCATCGCATAGTACATTGGGCCTCCTATGCAATGGTGTTGGTTCACTGGTCCTCAACCTGCCACTGGTGGGGATTGTGGTGTCTCTTCCTGTTCCTGAGTTACAGACATTGGCAATATGATTATCGTTAGTTACAACTCCTATGAACTGAAGGGTGGACAGAGGGTTCGGAGTTTTGTTCCTAAAGATAACTGCATTGCGTTCTACCCATATACCCCACAACACTATACATTTGAACACAAAGAGTTCATTTAAGATGGTGACACTAAGACCAGATTGGGTGCTAGGGAATAGCCATTCTTTGATTGTGGATCTTGGTTGGCGATCCGCATTTGTTCCGAAGGTTGAGCCGAACCAAATTCTTTGAGCGAATTGGCATTTCCACATTAAGTGCTCCCAGTCTTCTGTATAATGGCTACAGAAGGGACACCTTGGATTGAAGGAGGGAACTCGTTTGTGTATGGCTTGCCCAAGGGCCAGCCCATTGTTGAACCCCTTCCAGACGAACATCCGAATTTTTGGTAATAGTTTGGCTTTCCAAATTTCTTTCCAAAGAGACGGACTAACAGACGAAGAGGTTGACGGAAGTATCCCCTGCTGCTCTGAGTTGAGCAGTGCTTTTATGAAGTGATACCCTGATTTGACAGAATACTTTCCGGATTTATTGTGTAGCCACAGGAATTTGTCCTCAGTATCAAATAGAGGTAAGGGAATGGTCTGGATTAAATCTTTGATCATCCGTGGTAACATCGTTTGTGATAGGATATCCATGTTCCAGGTGCCGTTTAGGATGAAATGGGAGGCCTTGGTATTGATGGGGGGTTGCGTTGTTCCTGGCGAGTTCGTGACAGCCACCCAGTCCTTTAGTAGACCCATATTTGGGACCCAGGGGTCGGTCCAGAAGCAAGTGGTGTTACCAACTCCTATATGCCATCTCCCTCCTTTGCATAGGAACACTCTGGTTTTTGCAATTGTTCTCCAGACCGGGGAATGATATGGTTGTACCTTGGCTGTGAAGAAAGACTCGTTTCTTAGGTATTTGTCCCTGATACAACTTACCCATATCGATTCTTTGTTCGTGACGATTCTGTTTGCCTGTTTAGTGAGCAGTGCCAGGTTAAAAGCATTCATGTCACGAAAGCCTAGACCCCCGTCATTCTTTGAGCGGCACAATTTATCCCATGCAATCCAAATGATACCTCTTTTCCCCGCATCTTGGTTCCACCAGAATTGTCTGTGGAGTCTCTCGAGATTGGCCGTGGTCTTTTTTGAGAGGTTCATGCATGACATAACATAACTTGGGATTGAGGCTGCTGTGGCTTTCAGTAAGACCTCTCTACCGGCCGGGGACAGTAGCTTGGTCATCCATCCTTGAATCCTGGATGTTGTGCGTTGAATCAGATTTTCTCCCACTTGTCTTTTTTGCTTTGCCCAGTCCACCGGTAGACCCAGATATATCTCAGACGGCATCATTATACGTACCCCGAACAGTTGAGCGATCTGGTTTGTTGTATCTTCTGAGACATTTGTCCTAAATCGAATGCTGGACTTGCTGTAGTTGATGAGTTGGCCTGACTCTTTCTGATATTCTTCTAGTAGAAGCTTCAGTTGTGTCGCATTGGTTAGTGTTGCCTCAAGAAACAGGAAGCTATCATCTGCGAATAGTAGATGGGATATTTCCTGGGTGAACTTTCCTGGTTTGATGCCCTTGATCCTCCCTTCAGATTGGGCTAACGATAATTCCTGTGACATCATTTGTGAGACCAGGATAAATAGATACGGGGACAGTGGGTCTCCTTGTCTTAGCCCTCTCGATGGTGAGAAGTCTTCAGTTGGTTTCCCGTTGATTGACACATTAAGAGTGGATGTCGAGACACACTCCATAATCCATTCTATGAAGCGTTGCGGGAAGTTCATGTTTTGTAGAACGTTTCTCAGGAAAGGCCATTCGACTCTGTCGTATGCTTTTGTCATGTCCAGCTTAAGTGCGAGGAGTCCTTTTTTTCCCCTCCGTCTCTGCTTAATCGTATGCAGCAACTCTTGTGCTAGGAGTGTGTTATCCGATATGCTCCTTCCCGGGACGAAAGCTGTTTGAAAAGGCGATACTAGCTTGGCAATTACTGATCGCATCCTGTTGGCGAGGATTTTCGAGATGACCTTGTATGTGGTATTACACAGACCAATAGGGCGCCAGTCCTGTAATCCCTGGGGGTTGTCTTTTTTAGGGATTAGTACAATCTTTGTGGCATTTATTTGTTTTTCCATCTTCCCGGATCTGAAGAATTCAAATACTGCCTCAGATACTTCTCTGCCTGTGACGTCCCAAGTATGTTGGAAAAATCTGGGGGGGAAACCATCAGGGCCTGGTGCTTTGTCTGGCTGGAATTGAGCCATGGCTTTTGTTATTTCCAAGTGTGTTACCTGAGCCTCAAGGCTTGCTTTTCCCAAAGGGTGGATCGTTAGCCTAGCTCGTGGGGGAATATTTAGAATAGGTATGGCACTCCTCGCTGTAAACACCTCTCGGTAGTATTGTTGAACATGGCGTTGTATTTCTGTCTGGTCTGTCAGAATGTTACCATCCGGTAGTGCAATGGTATCTAAGTTATTTTTGCGCCTTCTTGCAACCGAGTATGCGTGGAAAAACTTTGTATTTCTATCACCTTGTTCCAGCCACGTCTGTCTAGACTTCTGTCTCCACATGATTTCCTGATTAAGGTATAAATCTTCCAGAGCCGCTGTGGCTTCATCTGCCTGAAATGAGGGACCATCATGTTGCTGTGCTGAATTTAGCTTCTGCAATTGTGACCTAATTTGGGAGTCAATGTGCCCGAAGGTGGTCCTATTCCACTGTTTGAGTTTTCGGGTTAGGTTTCTGAGGTTATTAAGTAAGTGTAATTGGGCTTGGCTATGGGGATTTATAGGCCAATTCTCCCGAAGCATCTCTGGGAAGTTGGTATGCCTGAGCCACATTGATTCGAAGTGGAAATGCCGGTTTCGATTTGGGTTTGGCGTAGAGTCATTCGTTGAAAGGATGATAGGACAATGATCCGAGGCTAACATCTCTAGGTGTACCACCTTTGCGCGAGGGAAGCGGGTATGCCAAAGTGTATCTGCCATTGCCCTGTCCAGACGTTCTCTTACTCTATCCTCACCGGTTCTACAGTTTGACCACGTAAATGGTTGCCCCGTGTATCCCAAATCCAGCAGGTTTGCCCTGTTCTATGTAGTCAAAAACGCGTTTCTAAGTCGTAGAAACGTGCGTTTCTACGTATGTACATAAAAAATCGAGTTAAAATGGGCCTAAGTCGCATTCGGGGGTAAAAACGTGCAAAGACGCGCATAAACTCGTAAAGACGTGCAGAAACGTAGTTTTTGCACGTCTTTGCCGTTTTTATAAACATTGCAAAAAAAAAAGTAAATAAAACTGGCCCAAAAGAACTTGTGTTCAATTTTCAAAATGTGGCCCAAACAAATAATGTTATTTCGTCCAAAAAGAAGAATATACAAACAGAGAACAAAGAAGACTCTTTGTCTTCTACCTAAATCTAAATTCATTCACCATCGTCATATTTCTCTCTCTGTCTCTTCTGTTCTTTATTTCACTTGACCCTTTGTCTTCTTTGTTTTTAGTCCAAGTGTTCTACAAACAAGTTCAGTCACTTTAACATTCTTAATTTTTGTTCGATGAAGGTAAATTCTTATTTCTTAATATCCTTTACACTTCAACTTTGCTAATTTTCTTGTCACTTCAACTTCATTAATTTTTCTGTGTTTATGATAGTTCATATTTTGAGATATGTTATTAAAAGTATATTTATCATTTTCAGTTTCTCTAACATAATTATATTATATTTATGGTTAAACATTACATAACATTTCTACTTTTATTTTAGCATATTGGTAAAAACTACGTTTCTACGACCCGTCTTTACGACTCGACTTTACATACCATTTTCCGTCTCTACGTAGAAACTCGTATTTGACTGCATAGGCCCTGTTACTCCAGTCATGTGCTCTTAGTATACGTGCTGCTGATGCTGGTATACGGCTTTCTTTTTCTTCAAATTCCCACGCGTCGTTGAAGTCCCCAATGGCTAACCATCCTAGTGGGGAATTGCGAAGTTCCCTAAAGGATAAAATTTGCTCCCAGAACTCAGGTCTGTCTTCCGACTTTGGTGGGGGCGTATATAAAGGAGGACTCCCAGATAGGATTTAGTTGTGGATTTAGGATCTGTGCATGGATCACATATAGGTCGCTATTTAGAATATCTAACCTAATGGAATCCTTCCAGACTAAGAGTAGGCCCCCCCTTGTGTCCTGAGGCTTGACAGAAAAACTATTCCCTAAACCACAGGAGGATAATGTGCTACAAAGTCTAGCTAGCTGGCTTTTTATTTCCGAAATGAAACAGATATCTGGTTTGTGGATCTTTATCAGGGTATTTAAATGACGAACTGTCAGTAGGTTCCCAGCTCCTTGACAGTTCCAAGCTAATATTTTCATGATGATTCCGGCAAGGCCCCACGAGGGCCTGCCGTACTGTCATTGTGTGGAGCCCCCGTACAATCACTAGAGAGCAAGCAAAAATAAAGGTTCAATGGTGGGGGTGATAGTGCAAGTACCTCGTCAACTCTGGTGAGCTTGGCCGCCCTTTTGCGATCCTTGTAATAGCGTGCAGGGCGAGGTCCAATGGCTATCCTCGGCTTGCGGCTTACGCTCTTCTTTGGGGGTGGTATCTCTATGGGTTCCATGCTGCAAATCCGAAGTCTTTTCTTGTGGGGGTGAGGTCTTCCGTTTCCATCTCCTTAATGATAATGCCTCCTTTGGGTAGTGGGTACGGAAGTGTCAGTTGGGAGCCCTCTCCCAACCTCCTGATCTCTGTTTCGTCTTGGTTTGTCACTACAACTGATCCTGCCGGATACATAGGTTCCTTTCCTGGCCGATGACGTAGTTGGGAGCCCTCTCCCAACTGCCTATCCATCGGGGCTCCGACAGTGTTGGTTCCAGATTCCCCCAGACCCAGATGGTCTTCCGGTTCGTAAATAAAAGGTGGGGTTTGGTTTATTTGCCACTGAGTAGAAAGTCTACCTGCCAGGATGGACAAAGGTGATGCTGGTGGGGTGATACTAGCATGTAGTGAGGAGTCTGGCATAGTGGTACTCGAATCTGAGAAAGCCTGGTATTCTGAGAGGGTCTGACAGACGCCTAGTAGCGGAGCTGGCTCATCAAAGACTGTTATGGCCGTATCCGAGATCTGCCCCATTGGGTCCCAGTTCATATTCTCCAGCTGTGGATAGTGCGGATTCATCGAGGTTGCCACATTTAGGTCCAATGGCGCAGAGGGTTCGGTTAGACCCGGGAATAGGGACTCCTGGTACTCCTGGATTTTTTGCTTGATCCAATGGTTTTGTGCTGCGCGATCTGCTCTATTTTTCAATATCCAGTCTCTTTCGGAGGCAATAGAGGTGCGTATTCCGGCGGATTCCTGTGAGGGGTCCACCGGGACTTGTTGTGCACCCTGTACTGAGTGTGTGGAGTCGGATAGTGACTGATTGGGAGTTTCAAACGGTTTATCGAGGAGTTCCCTCTCTCTTCCTGCAGGAGTGTTAAATTGTCTCTCGTCCGCCCAGGTTATCCAGCGGCACAATTGGCCCGTTCCTCTGTTGAGCTTGGATACATACCACGGTTGACCCTCCGCACCTAGAACCAAAATGTTTGGGTGCTTCTGAACCCGGGTTTGCATGTCCATGATGAGAGCAGTCGCATCTTTTTGTGTACGCTTGCAGTCGGACGTGTTGTGTCCAAGGCATCCGCAACGGTTACACGGTAGGCCACCTCGATAACGAATGTAGATGGGGCCCGGAAAGGGGGAGTCAAGGAGCTTTATACCTGGGACCGCAGCACGCTGCTAGTCCATTTGGACCTGGACTTTCGGGTAGGCTATCGCGAATGGTTCATTTAAGATTGCCGTCAGGTGTTCTATTTGGATAACCTGTCCTACCACCCCAGCTACTCTCATAATACTTTCAAAACAGACAATATTTGGGTTCATTCCCCTAATCTCTATCCACATAGGCACCTCATTCATTGGGAAAGTAGTAGGTATACCGAAATCTCTACACTCAAACATTACGAGTAGGCCTAAACCATTTCCTACAATAAAAGGGGAGTTAATGAGTACCTCCCGTAGGTGCAGTTCCTCATGGAAGACGAAAGTCCAGTATTGGTCGTGTCGGAAATTGACCCTCGGTGGTGGGTTAAGATTCCACGACTCCACAAGGCGATTAACCAAGTCTAGTCTCAGAGGTGTGGCCGAGTGCATTTTTCCAACAAGCATGCGGTTTAGGGGGTTTAGGGAAATTGGTTGATTGCCGGTTCTGTTCATGGGATGAGCTTGGTTTTGAGGAGTGTGGTTCGGCTCCATTGACTCCGGTTTGGTCTGAATATAATCCCAGAGTGGCGGTTTAGCACAAAACCGGTTTGCTTCCAACCGGTTGAGGGACTCCAGATAATGGGCTGACTGGCTGGATGTTTGGGCTTCTGGGCCGGCTGGGTTTAGCCTGGCAATAAGTGGGCTGGACGCTTGTCTGTGCTGGTGATGGGCTAGGGTCGCGTTTGGGTTGGGCTTCGGGTCGGGTCCAGACAGACTGCGAGGCTTGGGTTGGGCTGTTGAGCTATGTGGGCTGGGCTTGATCTTTTGACTGCGTTCCTCAGTCACCAGAGAGGGAAAGGTGAGCTTCCTCTTCTCTTCATGTCTGAGAGTCGCCGGCGAACTCTTTTGGCCACCAGGGGGGAAATCCACGATACTACGGCGGGACGGGACGAAACGGGGTTGCTAGGAGAGGATGTGTTTCGGTGCGACGAACCCGTATCCTTCAAGGTTAGTACGTCGTGCCTCTCCTGCTTCGTCGGAAGTCTTCTGTGCGACGCTTCCGATAATTTCGCCGGAAACCTTGTTCGTTTGTCTGGTGGTTTGGACCTTGGTTTGAGTGGTATGAGTTTATGAGGAAGTGTGAGGGCTTCCTTGTGCTTTGGTTGATTTAAACTAGGATTTCTGCTGCTTGTATCGAGATTGAACTTCCTCTCATTAATGTTGGCCATTGGGATGTGACTAGCATGATGATTAGGGGAGAAAAAGCTTGGAGGATGAACAGGTGATGGTTTGCTGACAGAGGAAGCTGAGTTAGGGGAGTCGTCCATATTTTCGGCTTGGACTGGTAGTTGTGGCAGCAAGTTGCAGGGAGAAAAGCAGAATTTTGAACAGAATGGCTGTGGGTAGAGTTGCAGAGGGAAAAGCAAGCTCAGTTGAATGGAGTTATTGCAGTCGATAGATTTGCGTCCGAACTAGCTGGGAAAGGAGAAGAAATGCTGGTTTTTGAGAATTGATGTAGGATGGGTAGGTGGGTGTTGTTCAGTTTTGCTGAATGTTGGTTAGGGTTTGTTTTTGGGTTGGGGTTGGTGATGGAGCACCAAAACTCGTCGACGGTGAGGTTATCTCCGCCTTGAACTTCTCACAAAAATGAGAGAGTTCTAACAGTGTTTTACTACACTCTAAGTTTGAATAAGGAAATTAAATTATAAAATTAAAAGAAAATAAATTTGAAACTAATGAAAATTAAAGTAAGAACCCAATTCTTTCCGCCAATATTTGTTTATTAAATTCGGGCTCATTCGTATTTTCAACTTACATCACATATATATTTCGTATAACCTTAAGAGTATATATTCATAAATAAAAGTTTTGGTACAATTGAGTCGGTCGGTCAAGTGGATTTATCAAGATGTTTCGTTATTTTATTTTCAATCTCTTATAACCTTAAGAAATAACAAAAATATTTAAAAATCAACCAGTTTGTGAATCGACTTCGTAATTCAAAGAAACAATCACTAATCTAGAGCATCAAAATTTTTATTTGAAAAATAATGCTAGAAAAGTGATATGAGAGAAAGGTACCATGGGTTGGCACCGTGAGTCGGTCGACTGAGTGGATATTACTAAGATGTTTTGTTATCTTGTGCTTGCAACCTCGTATAACCTTAAGAAATAGAAAAAATATTTATAAATCATCAAGTTAGTGAATCGACTTCGTAATTCAAATAAACAATGACAAAAGTGATAAATTTGAACATAATGAAAATCAAAGTAAGAACCCAAGTCTTTCCGCCAATATTTATTTATTAAATTCGGGCTCATTCGTATTTTCGACTTACTTCACATATATATTTCGTATAACCTTAAGAGTATATATTCATAAATAAAAGTTTTGGTACTATTGAGTCGGTCGGTCAAGTGAATGTTATCAAGATGTTTCGTTATTTTGTGCTTGCAATCTCTTATAACCTTAAGAAATAACAAAAATATTTAAAAATCAACCAATTAGTGAATCGACTTCGTAATTCAAAGAAATAATCACTAATATAGAGCATCAAATTTTTTATTTGAAAAATAATGCTAGAAAAGTGATTTGAGATAGAGGTACCATGTGTTGGCACCATGAGGTGATTTGAGATAGAGGTACCATGTGTTGGCACCGTGAGTCGGTCGGCCGAGTGGATGTTACTAAGATGTTTTGTTATTTTGTGCTTGCAACATCGTATAACCTTAAGAAATAGCAAAAATATTTAAAAATCGTCAAGTTAGTGAATCGACTTCGTAATTCAAATAAACAATGACAAACGTGATAAATTTGAACATAATAAAAATCAAAGTAAGAACCCAAGTCTTTCCGCCAATATTTATTTATTAAATTCGGGCTCATTCGTATTTTCGACTTACTTCACATATATATTTCGTATAACCTTAAGAGTATATATTCATAAATAAAAGTTTTGGTACCATTGAGTCGGTCGGTCAAGTGGATGTTATCAAGATGTTTCGTTATTTTGTGCTTGCAATCTCTTATAACCTTAAGAAATAACAAAAAATATTTAAAAATCAACCAGTTAGTGAATCGACTTCGTAATTAAAAGAAACAATCACTAATCTAGAGCATCTAATTTTTTATTTAAAAAATAATGCTACAAAAGTGATATGAGAGAGAGGTACCATGTGTTGGACCGTGAGTCGGTCGGCCGAGTGGATTTTACTAAGATGTTTTGTTATCTTGTGCTTGCAACCTCGTATAACCTTAAGAAATAGCAAAAATATTTAAAAATCATCAAGTTAGTGAATCGACTTCGTAATTCAAATAAACAATGACAAACATGATCTGAGAGGGAGGTAGCATATGTAGGCACTGTGAGTCGGTCGGCCGAGTGGACGTTACTAAGATGTTCAGTTATCTTGTGTTTGCTACCTTGTATAGCCTTAAGAAATAGCAAAAATATTTAAAAATCAACCGGTCAGTGAATCGACTTCGTAATTCAAAGAAACGATCACTAATCTAGAGCATCAAATGTGTTATTTGAAAAATAAAAAGTGATCTGAGAGGGAGGTACCATATGTCGGCACCGTGAGTCGGTTGGCCGAGTGGATGTTACTAAGATGTTCTGTTTATTTTGTGCTTGCAAACTCCTATAGCCTTAAGAAATAACAAAAATATTTAAAAATCAACCAGTTAGTGAATCGACTTCGTAATTCAAAGAAACGATCACTAATCTAGAGTATCAAATGTTTTATCTGAAAAATAAAAAGTGATTTGAAAGGGAGGTACCATATGTCGGCACCGTGATTCGGTCGGCTGAGTGGATGTTACTAAGATGTTCCGTTTATCTTGTGCTTGCAAACTTGTATAGCCTTAAGAATTAACAAAAATATTTAAAAATCAACCAGTTAGTGAATCGACTTCGTAATTCAAAGAAACAATTATCTAGAGCATCAATTTTTTATTCAAAAATAATGCCAACAAAAGTGATATGATAGGGAGTTACCATATGTCAGCACCGTGAGTCGGTCGGGCTAGTAGATGTTACTAAGATGTTATGTTATCTTGTGCTTGCAACCTCGTATAGCCTTAAGAAATAGCCAAAATATTTAAAAATCAACAAGTTAGTGAATCGATTTCGTAATTCAAAGAAACAATCACTAATCTAGAGTATCAAATTTTTTATTTGAAAAATAATGCTGACAAAAGGATAGGTAATAACGAAAAACCTCCAAGAAACATATATAACCATGAGATTGAGAAGTGTGGTTGCATCAAACTCCATCGACAAATCCAAAAATAGACTACATAGAAATCAATTAACTTCGTAACAACATTGAGAGGATAAACGATTATAACTAATAAATTAGTTGCACCCGCTTTGGAAGAAAACCACTCGACAAAACCAAGCTTTAAATCTCACGTAAGTAAAATTCTGGTAAAAAAAAGTTTAGTAAGTTAAATTAACCCTACTATACATTATTTATATATATATATACATCAAATCTAATCCAGCAAGAAGCTAGTGGTCAAACTCCAAATCTTATTAATATGATGATGTATATTTATAATACGTTAGTAAAAAGAAATGTTCGATAAAGACTAACCAATGATTCATGTATTTCGAGAAGAATGAAACTTTCGAAGTAACATTAACATCATCATCCTCGAGTAAAAACTCGCACAATGCATCCATTCGCTACATATATACAACAAGCAAACAGTTAATTCATATGTAATACATACAACGCATAAAAAAAAACCTTAAAAAACAATATCGTCTAATATATTGGTGCATTAGAAGAATATGGATTGATGCTTTTGGGAGCGGAGAGAATTATATAGAACTGAATAATTAGCGCTAGTAAAATCTTCAATATTTTATATAGTTAGAAAATTAATATTGCATACCCAGATATTAGCATCCAGTGATATATATGTTCTAGGGAATTTGCAGGTTCCGAACTAAATAGTAAACACCCTCGTGAAGTTCGCACAGCTAGTGACTAAATATTTTCTTGCCGTTCAATTTATATCCTATAAAACCGTCAATGTTTCTAAGAATTAATTGTATATATATACATAAGAAACGTAGCGACGAAACATATTATAGTTTTAGTAATATATATATTATTTAATATGGGTTTAGCAAAATTTTCCAAAGCAACGTGGTTCACTCCGTTTTATTTAGGTCTAATTCCTTTTATTTATTACAGATAATTAATTATTCAATTACGTTTTCTTTATATATGCATAACCTATACTTTACGTTTTTTTGTTGGTTTATTATTCTCTATATATATACTGCTTACGTGGCGGACTACGGTCTTCCGGAACCAAATTGTATAGATTTATTATTTAAAATGAAATTTTTAATTAATTTGTTTCTTTAAATTGCGTAGAGACCAAAATAGGAAATAAAAATACTTCTTTATTTTTAATCACTCAATATTTTGTATCTATATTTATAGAACCCCAACTAAATTAGGAAATCCTGACTGCGTGGACTGTACACGTGTCGGCCAGAGGACTTCCGGTACCGAATTAATATAATATAGTAGATAAAGAAAATAATTGTCGTTATGACACATGTTAAATAAGTAATTTCGACGTTTAAAATTAACTTTCGTATTTATAAATTATAATGCCAATTTTAAATATTTTTCCATGTGAGACGACTAACAATTTTGAATTTTAAAATGTACTGAAAAAAGTTACTAAATAGAATTATATTATTTAATTAATATATTCATTTATTTTATTTATTATCATATTTTATTAAGTTTTTTTTTATCGTTATATTTTATTAAGTTAGGTATAGGTATTGGAGTTAAATAGTTTATAACATATAACGTTTGCTATGATACACAAATTTACAAACTGAATGTTTCATGTGAAAAATATGTAAAATACTTCCTATAATAACATATACGACTACTATACACATATTAATATAATCAATTAGCAATGTTGAATCTAAGTATATATTTAAAAATATATATATATATATATTATAAATTCTGAAAGAAATATGATAACATAGTGAATGTGGAGCTGATGATTTTGTTTTTACATTAATCAATTCATTTATGACAATTGAGTTAAGAGTTTTGTACTCATTAACTCCATAGCATTGATTGCACTAAGGAGCTGAGGGTTTTTAAGTTGCAATTAATCGCAATTAAAATTCCGCTGATTACAAACCGTTCAAGATTCAATGTATCTATATATACTAGGTATTTGCTCCGCGCATTGCGCGGGGTTGATATTTTTGTAATTTTTATTTGCATTTATGTTATGTATTAATTATATATATTATAAATTATAAATATTTATGAGCTAATTTCAGTTATTTTCCACCGATATTTTAAACATTGTTTACATTTTATTTATCAAGTGAAAAATGTAATGCACAAAAATATCCAGAAGAAAAAAAAAATTATATAAACAAATATACATCATTCTCGTTGTCATATTATCGAGCACAATCAAGTTAGCGTAGCCAATCTGCAGTTTATTCAGCATAAATTAATTTAAAGTAAAATTGTCATCTTTCGATTACCCTATAAAATTCTTTACCTTAACGATCACAGCGAGAGTATTAGAAATGAGGGTGTGATCGACATTCCGGGTGTCGAGACGACTGAATGGATCTTTGTCCAAGTATTCTGCTCGAAGAAGCAATTTTCATTAGACATTGTGTTGATTTTTTAGATCGATGTAACCGAATGCTGAGATTTAAAATTCTTTTAGCGGTGAAATGAACAAAACCAAGAAGAAGAGAAGAAGACGACGAAGGTGAAAATTCATGGACGGAGAACTTAAATAATTAATATAGATTAGTAACATATGGAGGATAAGAATTGGTAGGTTTTATCAAAACACATTTACTTTCAGTTTATAAATATTTCAATTACTTTTATTATATTACTATGATATCACTCTACTTAAGAAATAGTAATAATTCGTCATTTTTTACTTTTATTTTATTACAATATGTAGTACCATAAGTTTGAACATAGAAAACATATGATTAGGGTGTATTTGATAATTTTAAAAGCATAAACTTACTTTTGAAATTTTAACAATGGTTATATTATAGTAAGTTTTAGAAAATAATTAAAAAGGTGACAAAATAGTTGGAATAAAGAGGTTGTTTTAATAAAAGTAAACATGCATTAAATTTTTCTTAAAAAGTATTTAAATTTAAGGGGGCAATGCACATTTTATTCTTAAGAATTATTATAAGAAATCTTTTGTTAAGTTAAAATTTTATATTTTTGCAAATTGATACCCTAATTGTTAACACTATTTTAACTACATGTTGCACAGATTATTTTTGAAAAGCTCACAAAAACTATTATAATATGAATATGAAGAATGTGAATTAGTATACTAATCAAGATTAACTAATATACATGTAGAAAAAAAATGAGATTAGAGAATTGAATGAAAAGTAGTAATGTGTAACATATGAAGAAGTTACAAAACCAATTACTAACCAATCAAAATGCTTGTTGGTGGTATGGAAAAAATCTACGCTATTAGCCAAAATTGCATCTCAATTATATTATATATATATAGATAGATGATACCCTAATTGTTAACACTATTTTAAGTACATGTTACACAAATTATTTTTGTATAGCTCACAAAAACTATTATAATATGAATACGAAGAATGTGAATTAGTATACTAATCAAAATTAACTAATATACATGTAGAAAAAAAAAAAAAGAGATTAGAGAATTGAATGAAAGTAGTAATGTGTAACATATGAACAAGTTACAAAACCAATTACTAACCAATCAAAATGCTTGTTGGTGATTTGGAAAAAAATCTAGGCTATTACTAAAATTGCATCTCAATTATATTATATATAGATTATAAATTCTGAAAGAAATATAATAGCAGAGTGAATGTGGAGTTGAGTATTTTGTTTTTTACATTAATCAATGCACTTATGACAATTGAGCTAAGTATTTTGTACTCATTAACTCCATAGCATTGATTGCACTAGGAGCTGAGGGTTTTTAAGTTGCAATTAATCGTAATTAAAATTTCGCTGATTTCGAACCGTTTAAGATTCATTGTATACAATTAATCGTAATTAAAATTTCGGACCGTTCAAGATTCAGTGTATGCAATTAATCGCAATTAAAATTTCATCGATTTCGAAATGTTCAAGATTCAATGTATGCAATTAATCGCAATTAAAATTTTGGACCGTTCAAGATTCAATGTATGTAATTAATCGAAATTAAATTTTCGCAGATTTTTACCAGACGCTTGACGCGGAGCCAGCGAACGAAGATATCAGGCGGTACGGGCGGCTGACAGTCTGAGTGGCAGAGCCATCTCTATCTCTAGCGAGATATCATCGGTGGTCATCGAAGCCATATATGTTGAAGAACAGACGCTTGACACGGATCTGACGACCAAAGGTAGCATGCAGTACATGCATCTAAAATTTATTTGTGAATTTGCGCAATCGTATTTTATGGTCATAATTTCCAGTCTTTCGTTTACGTTTTTCAAATTTTAGACTGGTATTTTATTTAAAAATAGTGTTTCAACATATTACAAATAGTCAGTATAAATTTTATCGAATATTAGTTTGTTAATTATACATATTTGGTAAGTCTTTCCGCGCGATGCGCGGGAAATGCACCTAGTATTTATATTGGAGTTAAATAGTTATAACGTATTTTTTATGATATATACAACTTTACAAACTGAATATTTCATGTGAAAATTATGTAAAAAAACTTCCTATAATAACATATATGACTACTGTAAACACTCGATTTTGACCCGGACGTAACGACGTTACACATGATACGTCAAATTCCGGACGCGTCAAGCCACAAAGTCTCCAAAAATGCTCAAGGGCACATTAGAGAAATTATTATAAAATATATTTTAAATTATTTCGAATTTATTTAATATTTTCAGAATTATTTAAAATATATATATAATAATTAGTTTTTTTATTTTAGAAAATTATCTGTAAGATATTTATCTCCAGATATTATTTTTTATTCAAAAAAAAAAATTATCTGTAAAGATAAATATCCTTAGGAATATTCTCTAGAATAATTATCTGTTAGCATTTTTTATTTGAATTTTATCTGTAATCTAGACTAGGGTTTTAGTATAAATAGGGGTCTAGTTTACATTGTAAAGGGACACAACAGAAAAACACCACAACAAGCAATAATACATTATTTCTCGGGGAAAAAAAGGGAACGGCTGGCTCTCCACCGAAACATAAGCAATTGGTTTTCTTTATTCATAATCATGAATCCATATTGAATTACTCTTGAAGACTTGTTTTTATATTTTGTTTCATCTGGTCTAATTCAATTTGATTATTATTTTATGAATGTAACAACACTAATCGACGACCAGGGCTCCTGTCTTCCATTTCACCATCACTACACGTCACTGATACGTTCATCCCCCTCAGAAACGTTGTTGATGCTTTGTTTTGGTGTATTTCACTAATACCCCTCTCTGCAAAGGTAAGCAATTCATGTTTTGCTTTGTTTTGCTTTTATTTTATTATTATTCTCATATATTATTATTTAAATAGGCTTAATTCAGTAGTTAGATTCAATTATTTAACTTTGATTATGTAACATAAGTTTAATTACCCAAATTACTGAATATATTAGGCTATTTTTGATTTAAATGTGTTTGGTAATTCTAGTTCTCTTAGGTTTTATCATGATTAGGAATTATAATATGTTCCTGTAGAATTGTGTTTATGGTCAATAATCTAATTTTAGATGATAGGATTTAACTTGATTTTACCATTGTTAAACTAATCTAATATATATATATATAAAGAAAATGTCAATTTGTGAATTGAGTACCGAAAGGGCAGAATTATAAACAATGTTTTTTTTTTTCTGTAATAGAACCCCCGAACCTAATATCTAATCGTAGACCAATTGAATACCTAGGTGTTTAGTTTGTTAGTCCCTAGGTAATTAGGTTTCTAGTTAACATTTAATTAACTAGTGGCGACTCTATTCAAATTGCACGTTTTTCAAAACGTAATTCACCGTAGGTCAGATTTAGGTCTGACAATTTGGCGACTCTGCTGGGGAAGATCGAGGGTTCAGGCTCTTTATATTCGCTTATTTGCCATGTTTTATTTTTTATTCATATTTGACTTTGTTATTCTAACTTGATTGTTTTTGTGTAATTTCAGGTGTGGAGTTAATTTTTTATGACTGACTATTTTTCTTTGTTGGATTATGCATTATTTGTATTTGCACACACCACTTTAGTATAATGTCCAAAACGCCTAAAACCCAGGGCGACTAGGAACCCCGGAGGTTTAGTACGGTACGACCGGAGCGGCTGGGCCGCCGGTACGACTCGGAAAAACTCTACTCGCTTGCGAAGGTCTTATGATCCCTATAATGGGGTGAGGAAACCACCTTGTCGGGAACCTATCAGTGGAACCTACCTTGTAGAGCAAAGCCACAATTTTTTTTTTACCCCCCTAACATGATCTGTTTTTGTTGTAAATGTTATCATGCGACTGTTTGTATAGCTTTTATTTCTCATGCATTCATCTCATTGCATTTAAAAAAAAAAAAAATTCAGCTAAGTAGTTAGTCATTTAGTTGTAAAAATTTATTTCCAAACATGCATCTTGTATGCATTGTTTTTTTCTTAAAAAAAAAACCTTTACCTAAATTTTTATTCTAAATATGCGTCTCATGCGCATTATTTAAAAAAAACTCTCAGTTAGGTTGTAATTTTTGTTAGTGCGTTACGCATTACTTAAAAAAAACGTTTCAGAAAAATTAATTTCTTTAGCTATTAGAGCTTCCTTTCGAACATGCATTTCATATGCATTTTTTTTTTCTCTAAAAAAACCTCTTACCTGAATTTTTATCTTTAACATGTGTTTTGTACGCATTATTTTTGAAAAAACTTTTAGGTAAATTGTAATTTTTCTCAGTTGTAGAACTTTTATTTTTAAGTTTGCATCTTGTGTTTATTTTAGTGCATCTCATATGCATCCTTTAAAAAAAAAAAAAGATTTTCGCCTGATTCTTAATTTTGAGCAACCTAGATGCATTGTTTTTTTCTCTCATTAAAAAAAAATCTTTTCAGATAACTTGTAAATTATATTGACTGTAGGACTTTCATCTCAAGTATGCATCTCATGTGCATTGTTTTAGGAAAAATAATCTGTTGATAGACTGTACACATTCTTAGTCGTAGAACCTTTAGTTTCAAACATGTATTCCATGTGTTGTTTTCAAAACTACTTACCAGAATGTTATATTTCAAGCATGTGTTTCATACGCGTTATTTTTGAAAAAAACTTTTCATGTAAGTTGTAAAATTTTGTTAGTGCATTCAATGTGCATCATTTAAAAAAAAATTAGGAAAATTTGTAGTTCCTTTTAGGCTCTTAGAGTTTTTTAAATTTAAACATGAATTGCATATGCATCATTTTCAAAAAAAGAATCTAAGTATTAATATAAGTATATTAGCAATGTTGAATCTAAGTATAATCAATTAGCAATGTTGAATCTAAGTATATTTTATAAAAAAAGAATGTATATAATATTTATAACTTTACTTAGATGTAGTTGGTAATTTGATTATTATAAATAACACTAGTTGTATACTGAATATAGCTAGCATTTTAGGGAGAACTTATTTTCTAAATTTTAAAGCACCATATTACTTTCATAATTTTAAATCGGGTGTTAATGCTAAAATCTTTATTAAGAATATATTTTTAACAGAAATCGGATTCAATTCGTATATAAAGCGTTAGTTAAAGTGAAGTTTAACATTTTGACCACTGGCCAAAAGAAAAAGTTAATATATTTTGGCCAAATACAGTTCTGCTTTTATCAGTTATTATATAATTAATTACTTTGAAGTAGAGTTGTTTATTTTGGCCAAAAAGAGTAAAAAGTTTGACCGCATTGACCAGAGACGCATATGCTGATCCGAGTCACATTGGGTCCTTGACCCGAACCCGCTCGTTGGGCCCACAAAGGCACGTGCAGTATGCATGCAGGTGACCTCCGTTCCCTTCCTTTCTCACAAAAGCAATAATATTAGTAGCGTCCCACATAACATAGGTCGTATCTCTATGTTGGCGAATTTTGTTCTGTTTCTGCAGAATTCTTCTCTCTCCCTCCCTCCCTTCAGAAAGTAGCACGAATTGAATTCTGCAGACTCTGAAGAAACTCAGTGAAAGCTCGAAGAAGAAGAATACATTGGATTCTAGTTTCTGCAAGGTGAACTCAATCCTTCTTTCCTTCATTCTTTACTTAACTTCGCCATTGGCAATTCTTCAAATCTGAAACAATTTCAATGGAGCAGCTCAGTATCTGAGAATTGCATTATTTACATGTTTAAGTAAGCATGCCAATTCTAATTCCTACTCCTTCATTGAAGAAATACAGCTGTTAGAGTGGAATTTACTTTTCAATTTCATTATCCTAATAATTGGATTCTGCGTTTTCTCGTAATTCATTTCAGCAGCTTCAAAGCAGGAATCATGTTAATTTTACTGTATCTAGTTATTGTTCGTTAGGTGTCTAGGAGTTGATGTAGGTTAAGATGATTTTCATGGAGATCTTTGGAGCTTAATTGTTGGATGGTTTGTAAAGAAATTCAACCTTGGGTAAATAGTTAGTCCCCACACTACTCAGAAATTACTAATTAGGTCTTTGATCATCAGTTTTCTTGGATTATAATAAGTTCAATGATTTGTCCGCTTCGGTTAATCCTTACCCCCAAAAGCATTCTTTTAACTGTACAGGTTGAACTATTAGATGATTCAAACGGAGAGTATACAATACTATCCCATAACTACACAGTGTCAATTATGAGTGGTGCTTCTAAAAGATCGCACGAAGAGAGTGGTCATTCCTCTTCAAAGTATGGCCATGATGATATACCTCCATATCCTAGGCTGATGTCAGCCGTGTCAAATGACTATCAGTCATCTCATGATGTTTCTCAAGACAAACGGATGGGTAAGATTCCTAGAATGGAACCTAGAGATACTGAAAGAAGGTCACCCATGCATTCAGTTTATCGAATGCCATCAGCTCTTGATGGTTCTCATTCAGATCATCCTGTTTCTTCGGAAAGCAGGCTGGAACCGAGGGATTTAAAGGACAATCGAGATTTCAGGACTGAGAATCGAGAACTTAAGGTAGAGATTAGAGACCTGTATCCTGAAGCAAAGAGGGACACTCAAAATTCAAAAACCGACAAGGATGGAAAATTCGAAATTAGAGGGGATGAGAATAAAAAGATGAAGCATGATGGAGAGAGTCAGACTGATCCAAAGAGTGACTCTAGAGTTGAAAAGGATGGGTATGGTTCGGGAAGTGGTTACATGAATTGGAAAGAATCAAAAGAATACCACAGAGGTAAAAGATACTCTGAACCACCAAGTGGAAGCATAGATCCGTGGCACATTGCACGCAATAACACTCACGAGTCTGCCAAGGATGATACAGTTATGGTAGACCGTGGTTATGGTGAAGCACATGAGGCTGTAGGTGAGAATAGAGTTGATTCCAGAACAGATGACAAACTGAAAGACAAGGATAGGAAAAGAAAAGATGTGAGGCTCCGAGATTGGGGAGAAAAGGATAAAGAAAGAAGTGATAATCGAAGAAGTAATTTTCCTGTAAGTAGTAGCACTGGTGAGGGCAAAGATATAACTAGAGAACAGAAAGAAGCAGAGAGATGGGATAGAGAGAGAAAAGAGCCCACGAAGGATAACGAAAGAGTAAAAGAAAGGGAAAAAGATCATTCTAGGAGAGAAACATGGGTTGGGCCAGAGAAAGTTGTGTTACAGTCAGAGAAAGATTCTGCTGATACTTCTGTTAGAGTAATAGAACAAGAAAATTCAGCATCAGAGCTGAAAAAACATAAAGACTATGATGGCCGGAAAAATGCTGAAAAGGAGGGTAAAAACATAAAGAAAGAAAGAGAAACAAATTTAGAAGGAGAAAAAATTGAAAAACATAATAAAGAAACTGATGAGGGGTGTGCAGATGGTGAAGTGGCAGAAAGAGAAAGGGAAGTGTTCAACTATGATGGCGTTCAACAGCGCAAGAGAATGCCTCGGCCTCGAGGTAGCCCTCAAACTGCTAGTAGGGAACCACGATTAAGGTCACACGTGCAGGAGAATGAAGGGTGAGCTTACTGCCTATCTTTGATGTTAGTAGTGCAGCTGTCAATCAGTAGGTGATTGATGATAAGCTTATATGTTTGGACCTAAAATTAAATGCAGTTTTTCCTGTTAATGAAATTGAAAACAGAGATTTATTTTGTGGATATCTAGATGTTAAGGAGACTATAATCTAGCCGTGATCGACAACTGAAACTAGCTGTTATCAACAACTGAAGAAGGGTATTCTCAGGTTGCTTTATAAAAGGTTTCAAATTTTGATTTCCATGATTCCTTCTATCAAGGATCTTTTTTTGGTTAGTCTAGCAATGATCATTCAACAACTGATCAAACGCATTGCCCACCTCTTTTAACATGTTTTCTTCTTTTTGTGCTTCGGCTTTTTAATTATTGGATGTTGCTGCCATGCTTATGCATTGGAGTAGTAGTGTTTAGTTTATTTCTGCTATTGCAACTCTAGTTAGTTAATTATCCTTCTCTTTGAAGAAATGTGGCTAATGTTTTGTTGCCTCTCATTGCAGGTCTCAAGGTAAGATATCGCTGTAAATTTCATTTCTGAAAGGTTAAATTATCAAATCTTCTCACTTATGGTAATTTCTGACACAATGAATTTTCTCTACCACATATGAACATACCTGGTAAGCGACATCTTTTCATGTACTCAAGATTGTTATGGAATGGTCAGTGAGATTAGCTTCCTATTATAATTCCTAGCAAGGTCAAGCTGCTGGGGTAATAGGTTGTGTAAAAGAGGACTTAAGTGGATGCTTGTAAATGTATTGGATCACTTGGTTAGCTTTTTTGTTATTTTGATTGATTTCTTTTCTTACTCAATTATTTAGTTACAGTATCTTCTCTTTCTTTTCAGCTGATGCTCAGTTTTTACTTGTTTGCTTTGTTCTTCATCTTCGTCCATCTCTAGCTTCTAGAAACTTAGCACTGTATGATATTATCTGGTTTCAAATGTTATTTATCGATAACTTAATTTTAGTTCTCTCATAATTTCTAGCTTTTGTTTTTACTGTAGTCATATCCATTTAGTTTATTCATGGACCTTTTGCTTCGATTGCTTTGTTTAGAAGTATTGGAGGTGAATGCTTCTGAAGTGGGGAAACATGGTGGATTCTATAGTTTTGACTTTAATGCTGTGCTCACTGAAAAGAGTTTTTTGTCAGGCAAAGCTGAAGTCTCCTCTGTTGTGTATAAAGTTGGCGAATCCATGCAAGAGTTGATAAAATTGTGGAAAGAATATGAATCATCTCAAACAGATAAAAATGGTGAAAGCTCTCATAGTGGTCCCACTCTTGAAATTCGCATACCAGCTGAACATGTCACTGCTACAAATCGCCAAGTAAGCTGTAATGTGGTATTTTAATTTTGAACTATATCCGTATGATATAAGATACTATGCTGCTGGAAAGCATTCTATATTCCAAGTGGTGTATCAGTTACTGAATGGATTAATTGGGAAGGAAAGTTGAGCCAATAAACATTACAAGTTCTCTACCTGGCCCATCAAATTTCTAATGGATTTTTAATACCAATTCTATGAATGATATGTTTGAGATCTTTTCAGAGCTATCTACTGCACAGGCTGTGCAGCAAGTGCTGGTTTTTCTGCTAATTCTAAATCTTTTCGGATTATCTTTTGTGCAGGTCAGAGGCGGCCAGCTATGGGGGACTGACATATACACATATGACTCTGATCTTGTTGCTGGTATTTCCTTTAACTGCTCATCCGTAGTTACTGAAGTCATATATATTACTAATATGAACATGGCAGAAGTTTTACTGTATCTGAAGTTCGATCTTCTCTCCAGTTCTCATGCACACAGGTTATTGCCGCCCTACGGCTTCTCCTCCACCATCAGCTATTCAAGAATTGAGAGCAACTATTCAAGTTCTACCTCCCTTGGAATGTAAGTCCAAGTACCACTCGATCTTTGAATAATCAAGTAAACTTGTATACTGCATCATCTATGGGTTTGCATGGTAATATATGTTATCCTTGTATTTAGTTCATGTAATAGCTGACATATACTACAAATCTCCTCGTTTCTGCAAAATGCCATGGAATTGAGCCCATGCAGTAATTAATATTCCTAAATTAGTTGATAAGCATACCCCCATCAGTTATCCATTAGATATACACGTAGTTCTTGCTAATAGAAACTACACAGTTTTATGATTTTACACTAGAATCAAAGATTTTAATAGTGTTCTTTGTTGCCTTCTGAATCCCTTAAGGCTATATTTCAACTTTGAGGAACAATGTCCGTTCGCGTGCTTGGGGAGCTGCAATTGGCTGTAGTTATCGTGTTGATCGTTGCTGCATTGTCAAGGTGAAATTCTTTTCTACTGAGGTTATTGACTGCCTGAAATTCATAAAGTATACACTTAGGACTGGTTTCTCAAGGAACTTTTGTCAAGTATAGCTCTCTTTAAACTTTATTTTCTCATTCGGGGAGTTTTACTTCTTATTTATATATTCTTACAGAGAGGAGGTGGCACCATCGATCTTGAACCTTGTATAACACATACATCAACTGTGGAGCCCACACTTGCTCCTGTTGCTGTTGAGCGGACAATGACGACTAGGGCAGCTGCCTCGGTATTAATTCATGCATCTCTTCAACTCTTCCTTCTTATGGAAAACTAAGTTTCAATCAAATGAAAAGCTGGGGTCACCGAGATTTCTGGGGGAAAATGATGTAGAGAAGGTTTATCGTTTCTTTGCATTTTTCTGCAGCTAATGATAGCTCTATTATCTTCTTCATTCTACAGAATGCATTACGACAGCAAAGATTTGTACGGGAGGTCACAATCCAGTACAACCTCTGCAACGAGCCATGGTATGCCTTTTAAACGATTCTTCATTTGTAACTATTTGATAGTTATTCTCATTTTAGAAATGGTTAGAAAAATTGTTCTTCTTAGAGAGCTAATGTTTTTTAAAAATAAAGTAAAATTTGGGAATCGAAGATTCTTGTCAAGCCATTCACCAATTTGTTTATGGTTTCAAAACCAACAACAGGATTAAGTATAGCTTAAGCATCGTGGCTGACAAGGGTCTGAAGAAGCAACTGTTTACATCTGCTCGGTTGAAGAAGGGAGAAGTGTTGTATCTGGAGACCCATTCTTGCAGGTAACCTTCACTTCCTTCTTCTATTTGATTCGTCGGATTGAGATTCCTGTTCATTTTCTGTAGACATTTACCAAATTGCATAACAAACTGGACGTATTGCAAAATACACACAGAACCAGGGTTTTATCAAGTAACAAACTGTCCATGAGCAAATTGTGCAAACACCACAGCTTGTTACTTTGTACGTTAAATTTGACGGCATTGTTAAGAGATAGCCATAAGTAGCCTCATCTTAGTTAGCATCGACATAACATAGTCCAGTCTCTGTTCACTGCAGAGCAATCCATCTAAAGTTTGGTATGCAATTTGGTGATTAACCCATTTTGTGAATCATAAATTGATCCCTGCTGACTTCCACATCTAATGAGAGCACATACATCCCTAGAGGTTTTGCTTTTATTGTCCTTAAGTTTCTTCACTGAATAATTATACCCCCGAGTTGAATGGTGAATGAAATGGGTAACCCTATTAACCTTACCAACACCTGGGTTTTCTTTAGTTTGCAAATAGTCAATTATTCGCTGATTGAGTTGATATGATATCTTGCATTATTACGTGTAGATACGAGCTGTGTTTCACGGGAGAGAAGATGGTGAAAGCTCAGGCGTGTCAGAGTATGATGAATGAAGCAGCAGAGGCAGAGAAATCACAGAACCACCATCCCAACTCCTCCATGAACAACGGTGAAAGACGTGAGAACGAGAATGTTGTTGTGGATGTGTTCAGGTGGTCTAAGTGTAAGAAGCCGCTTCCCCAGAAGACTATGCGGTCGATAGGGATCCCTTTGCCCCTCGAGTATTTGGAGGTAATTATTGTCTCCTCTCCCTATCCTTGATATTATCCTCCTAGTACTGCAAAAATTATCAGAGAGCTAAACTGAAGTTGAACCAATTGAATTACTGGTGCTGCATCTTTAGTTAGATATAGATGTTACTATATGTTATTAAATGGTGGATGGATGAGGTTGATTTTTATTTTATTTTGGCCAAATGATGGGATTGATGATGATTCAGGTGTTGGAGGAGAATATAGAGTGGGAGGATGTGGAGTGGTCACAAACAGGAGTGTGGATAGCTGGAAAGGAGTATACACTAGCAAGGGTGCATTTCCTGTCCCCAAACTAGACACTAATTTTAATTAATTAGATGTTTCATTATATATACTCTTATATATTATATATATATAATACTTGTGCTGCAATATTACTATATTATGTTAGTTTTTTTTTTTGCTGAACATGTTAGTTCATTACATATTTGTTGCGCCCTCATTACATGTATTGGTGATGATACTGAAGACTAATAATTGGAAACGATACTTTTATATAATTATGTAAAATTATAGGATAATATAATATATGGTCAAAATGACAAGGATTATGATGAGTTCGGCAATTTGTATTTGGATTTGATTTGGAGTTGAATTTGGTATTCGAATTTACGATATGTTTGGTGCTTTGTATTTAAATTTCAATTTG
Source organism: Clarkia xantiana subsp. parviflora (assembly GCA_036873135.1). Taxonomy (NCBI): domain Eukaryota; kingdom Viridiplantae; phylum Streptophyta; class Magnoliopsida; order Myrtales; family Onagraceae; genus Clarkia; species Clarkia xantiana. The sequence goes on from JAPTYO010000004.1 coordinate 12,095,101, forward strand.
TGATTCGAATTTGAACTTGAATTTAGTTATGATGGTTTTAAGGTTTATAATTGGTGATGATAGACTATGTTTTTCATAAAACGATCTACGAATTTGGGATAATAGCTTTGCGATTGGTCAAATCCGCCATGTCCCATGAAAATAATTTATGCATGCATGTGGCATGTGCTATATACTCCGCTATCTGATTTTCTTTCTGTGCTATAATTTTTTTATTGGCCAAAACTATAATTTATTAAAGTTAAAGCTTGTAATTATTAAAGTTAAAGCTTGTAAGTTGTAATTATTAAAGCAGTATCTGAAGTTCAATCGTCTTATAAACAAAAATATTTAAAACTCAGTATGTAACAAGATCCGTTGTAGTCTAGTTGGTCAGGATACTCGGCTCTCACCCGAGAGACCCGGGTTCAAGTCCCGGCAACGGAAATAATTATTTTAGTTGTTATGGTCTACTGGAGAATAAACATATATGGCCAAAAAAACATCATCAATCAGTCGCGTAAACTTGTTCCGAAAATTTTGAAAAATATTTATATCAGAGAACTCTACAATGGAAGCAACGAATAACTTTTTTTTTTTTTTTTGCCAACGATCAAATAAATATTGAAAACCAAAAAAGAGACAGCAAAGTGAGAAAATGAGACCTAATAGCATTAGACAACATGAATGAATCTAACATATACATTTGAAAAACCGATTTTGTCGGTCTTGCTATGCCAAAATAAGGCATGTTCTTGCTGCTAAAGCCTCTTTCAAAATATGGGTCAGTGCTTGGAAGTTAGAAATGGAAGGTGCGACGAATCAACCTAAGTGGAGCTTAAGCTTGAAACATGTTCAAACTTAAGCTCTAATTGAACGTCCAATTGAATGTAATATACTTCAGTTCTTTCAATTTTTTTGAAGAATTCATATTATGTACATATCAAAACTCAACAGCCATTATCTGGGCAACACTTACTTCATTTCTATTTAATTTTATGAAAATTACAATAAATGTAACAGCTTACTTGAAAATTAAAAGCTTATACGTCTAATTTAAAAATTAAAACTCAGAGTAACGTGTAATTTAGTCGAATTCGGTTAGTGATCTTGATATTCTCCCTTTCACTTGAATCCCTTCCGGTTTACCCCAATAAGATTTGATTCTTTATCTAGTTTAAAGTAGTCAAAACAATTAAAAACTCATAAAAGTTCAAAATCCGTTGTAGTCTAGTTGGTCAGGATACTCGGCTCTCACCCGAGAGACCCGGGTTCAAGTCCCGGCAACGGAAATAGTATTTTTCAAGAATGTTTAATTTTTCTAATTAGCCCCACAAAACACCTGATTTACCTTTGAACATTTACATGTAATATAATATAACTAGTAATAGATCCGTTGCAATCTAGTTAATTAGGATACTCTATAGAAAACTGTTTTGTCAACACAAACAGAGAATTGAGAAGCAGCAGTTTATTATCTACATGAGGTCTAGTCGGTCCTTATCTGACGCTTCCACTCACCGAGCAATTCCATTTGTATTAAGAAGAATATCTACAATAACAATAACCCCAAAAACAACACTTATCCAACAAACAGCTCAAATTCAATTACGACGCTCTATCCTTCCATGGTTTTCAGAAGCCTAAACAATCCAGCTGCTTCCCTTATCCGGGAGAAGTTGATGCAGAACGCTTGCACTTCAATCAATATTTCTTTCACTACAATAATAATAATACCACATAATTATAATTTAGATTTTGTCCCAAAAAATATGACATTGACAAAATTTATACATGATTGATCGCAACTTACCATCAATATGATTATTCCGAATTAAACTCTGTAGAAACACGCATACGAGTCTCACTAACCTGTTCTGCATATATTTGTCCTATGAAAAAACAGCAGCATCAAAAGCAAATCCCAAACACTCTCCATTTTGATCATCAATCACCTCAAAAGTTTGATCTGTACTAGGTTGGTTGAGCCACATGATGAATGAAAACTTTACTTGAAGAATTTGAGTCTTTGCCAAGAGAATAACAGAAGATATGGGGGGGAAACCAAAAAGATGTTGAACCAGAACTTACTTTGACAGTTTCGCACGTTTTTATACAGTTACTTATGTAAAGCCGCAGAAAGTCGGAGGGCAACTTCACTACTTGAGTTAGCTTGTTCACAACTTCCATAGAATGCAGACTCATTTCCATAGAGATGAGTGCAGCAAAGTAACTGCATACAAAATTAACCAACTCAAAACACAACCGATTGTACAAAGCTAATAGAAAAGTTACAACACTAGTCATAGTTAAACTGCATACATCTATGAACAACCAGATAAATGAGTCGAGAACTTACTCTGCAATTTCAGGAGAATTCATCAGCCTAATCAGAACTTCACAAGCGATGATGGGGTTATGCTCCACTAAGTCCTGAATCAAGATAACAGCATTTAGGTAATAAGAAATAAGTAAAAACTTTTTACTTTGCCCAGATAATGTTTTTTGTCCCATCTTTGGATTTTTCGATTTATTAAAAGTTAAAACCCTTAACTATCATATCCTGCTTAACAATTTAATCCTCACCCTTTCATTGAAGAACTATTAAGTTTAACCAAAAGGCAGTATTAGACACTTAACTAAGAACTGCAGTATTAGGATTCTACCAGTACTAAATTAATCTTTTAGCTAATGGACCAAAACTGGATTACCAAACTCTGTGGATGATTCTTAACTCAAAACAATGTCCACTTCTTCACGTAAAAAGTTCAGAAAATATATCTTTCAAGCAACAATTCTGAAAATAGTACATACCGGCAGCCTTAAAGGCGTCACTCCACAGTGATGAATAAGCCTCGGTTCATTTGCCAACTCCCTCATAACTTTCTGTCGATAAAAAGTGTGCCTGAATTACTTAAATACAAGATAAAATGATGTGCAGAGATCACTACATTCCTCCCTCCCCCAAAAAAAAGGCCTTCTAATCACCTCAATGGACTTTTAGGGTTCAGGACTCTGTGCTAAATTTCTGCAAATGAGCAATGGCTAGTATATATGCAATCTTTTGTTTTTCATTAAAAAGATCACATAGTGAATATAACTGAGATTTTTAAGTGTTGAACGAAAACTACTAGCTAGTATCCATAGCACATATACCAATTGCTTTATATTAAAAAAAAGTACATGCAAGAGATAATACCAAACATGCTTGCAATACAGTTAAACTATAACACAGAATTTTATAGAAATTATAACGCATAAAGGGAAAAACTGGACTCAAATACTTGCAAACAGTAAATCCACAATCAGTAAGCAGGAAATTTTTTTAATTGTCTATCAAATTACACAACATAATCATCTAGCTTTGCTGATGCTATCTGAACTCCTGTAGTGTCATCGAAGAACTTGGACAGATAATAACTAACTTTTAATTTACTTTTTCGAGACTTGACAAGCATGTCTCTTATATCGGGACTTTTAGAAATTTACTCACAGCAATGCATGATATTCATTGTAAGCAAGAAACTTGTTACTTACACACCTCCACTTGTGCAGGCAAGAGGGTTACTTTTGCAGCTTTCCCGATTAAATCTCTTATTGCTGCTCCTTTGCTGTTATCAGCACACATACCGTAATCCCACAAAAGCTCGTGATTATTGTCAGGTATCAGCCACACTAGCTGAAGATGTAATGTGATTCATAAGTAAGATAGTTAAGCACACATCTGTAATCTAAAGGATTATAGGATGACATCCTTTACCTCGCCATCCTGGATAGGAAGCATCGGTGGATGAGGTCTAATCCATTGTGGACCAAATCCTTCTAGAGTTAAGTTAGCCAACAAGCCAACAACAGTTTCATCTTTGTCTCCAGATCCAAGCTTGGGTTTGGTTCCAAGCTGTAAATCAAACCTAAAATACAACAGCTCACTGTCAGAGGGATAACTATGACAGGAGTGCATGGAAACAGGATTAAGAGACTCAAGTCGCTTTATTACTAAGAGACAGACTCTGATGAATTTATCTTGCAACTGGAAGGTATGTCAGGGTCTGGCACCACATTCTTCACAGCTGAATCCTTGAATATGCAGCTATATGGTACAGAATCAGAATCAGGAGCATTACAGTATTGTTGCCGCAACTGATCAATCTCTGGGAAAGCCTGAAATGAAAGCCAGTGGCGATTTTTCAATCAATGAGAATGATAGAAGTTTTCATTCACTATATCATTATCAGATGAAATCTTCAAAGTCCTGTCAAATGCTAAACATGCTTCCTCGACATTCCAAACTAGATCAAATCTAGCCAGACGTGGTATACCTTATTGAGTCAAATGAATAACTTACATGGACAGAAGGATCAAAACCGTTAATGTAATCCGCTGCAGAAAGCTGAAGCAACTGCACAGAAATAGGAATCCAAATCAAACACGTATTGTATTGGAAAACGCAACAATGACTAAGTAGCTAGTCTTCCATATAGATACCATAGAGAACACTAAAAACCTTAATCAGATAAGTAATTCTTCAACTTGTAGAAATTGCCTCTAATCTTGGCTATCTTTAATGAAAGATTTTCTTAATGTTTCGCAGTCTGTCCTCCTAAGGAGACTAACATAGGGCTGGCAATTTGGGCTCAACACGATGGGCTGACACGAAAACGACACGAAAATTACGGGTTTGGATTTGATGCTAGTGACACGGCACGACACGATAACACGATATAACACGATTTTTTTAACTAAAATGGTTAAATATTAACTTTTTGATTCAATTTACTATTGGTTTTCTATGTTAGTTTTTCATGTTGGGCCGGGTTGGGCCGTGTTTGGGCTGACCCCTAGAACACGACACGAACCTAGCACGACACGCCCACACGAATTGCCACCCCTAGACTAACATGATAAACTAAGGCATCTTGACATCCATTGAAAAGACCGCGCCCAAATACCCGTATGCCAATACATAAAAGTTTTAAATCAAACAAAATCAAACCTGAGAAGCCTCCTAATTAATAAATTCAGTCAGTCTGCGAAATTATATTTTAAGGACCGTTAAGATCATGTCCCCCCCTTCTTACGTTTTGGGAGATTCAGAGTAAAGAATTGGCAAGGTGCCCCTGGAATTCAACTTTGTGGCAACTTTCATCATTTGTATAAACTGATAATCCGCATGTGTATTGCATCAGAGCTAAATTTAAATCATTTCTCTTGACCGCCAAAAGATTCCTTAAACATTTTCACTCTACATTATACTACTCCTAGGAAGAGACAGAACTGGCCATAGGAACATACTTCCAGAGGAACTGGGTCATGTATGACAAATGATATCAATTTTAATAAATTGAACACTTACAAATATCAATATTAGAGAACAGAAGATAAACTATACCTCTTTGCCACTACTTGAGTCTGAAGATCTTAGTAATTGGAGAATAAAAGCTCTCTCAAGCCTTTCTGCACCTTCATCACATGCAGCCTGTTGGAGATAATTTAGAGAAAGAGTTAAACGGTTATTGTGGATATGTACCCAAGTAAACCCAAATGACCAAATTGAACTTGCAAGTACGTTGATGAATTATTAACCGTATCATTTAGTCAAACCTAAACTGCTAAAGTGACTAGGAAACAAATCTAGTTCGTTAACAAAAAAGTTCCCAAATATCATTCTTATGGACTGAGTAAAATTTACTTAATTTCAACAAAGAAAGAAGTATAGATCTTACTGTCACAAGAAAGCGAATAAATGGATTTGCGGATAGGGGTTGCGCAGCATAAGTTTGGTGTAGAACAGCGAATGCCACCAGACGCTCCGGAGCAGTAAGAACGAATTTGTCCTGGGAAGGAAGTAAATTCACAGATTGACATGATTAATCATATTCATATATGAATGAAGCTAGCCCCAGCATAAAACGAATGCAAAGACCTCAGCAGAAGTAAGAAGACGTGTTTGTAGAAAGACATGTCCAAAAACATTTTACGCATCCATCAGTTTAAAACTTCATCAATTTAGGGTATGGGTCTCAGGGGACATTAAAACATATATTCATAAGAATCTTGAGTTAGTGTGGCACGTCCTGGTCTAGTATATCTTTTATCCTCTCGTATTCATGAACAACATGTTCTCATTAACCAAGATCAATGACTACATTAACCACTTGAGCTGCACATAGGCAGATAGTCGACAAACAATTATTAATATTCACCCAAGAAGTTTCAAGAATTCAACGGCAACGGCCATTTCCTACCAAACTGCCCCCAAAACATCTACCCAGCCAGCGATTGATAAATTATCTTCATCGATTCAAGGAACCGAATAATCCGCTAAGTTCAAAGTCCAAAAATTAGAAAACCCTAAACCTCCGATGTATCAAAGAAAAGGTCAAATCCGTTCAGCCACAATTGCATAAGGTCAGAAGAATACCTCTAAGATGAGATAAAGAGAGCTGCAGAGAGGAAAGTGATGCGAAGGAGGGAAAGTGGAGTTGAATTCGGAAACAAGGTCGGTGAAAGTGCGATTCGCATGCTTCAGCAGCTTGAGGAGCTTGTAGGAATCTTCACCGTTACTAATCTCTATCATCTTCTTGCCTGTGGTGGCCAAAAACTCGGAGACGACGAGAGCTGCTATTGGAGAGAGGAGATCTGAGCTCAGAAAATTGCTTGAATTGTTGCAGTAGTATCAACTGATTGATGAAGCAGAGCTTTTTTTCTCCTTAGCGCAGTCCAGTGGTTGTCTATGGGATAAGACGAATAATACTGTGCTAAACTTTGTTTTAGCGGCCCAACTTGATACTAATGGGCGTGACTCACAGTTTATGAAAGAGCCCATGATTTTTTTCCGTCTTGGCCCAATATACTAGATGTGCGGGGATAGTACACAACATGCTCGGTAGGGATGTGTATAAAATACCGAGAACCCGAAACCTGATGGAAACCGTTTCGATCCGTCCCAAAAAAATCCGTACGGGTAAACTGAAGGTTGCTTTGCTGCTTGTAAAATAAGTTTAATTGATTCATGCTTAATGATGGTAATAAGATTATTCTAGTTGGTTGGTATAGTTGTAGTAATTCTTTTTCATATATTGTACTTTATGCAGATTAAGGAAGATTGACTTAACCACCGTGAAATTATTCTAGTTGGTTGGTATAATTGTAGTAATTCTTTTTCATATATTGCACTTTATGCAGATTAAAGAAGATTGACTTAACCACTGTGAAAATGGGTCAAGAAGTGTGCTTTTGAAGATGTTTTAGTATTGGGTTAAATGTACTTTTGATATCACATGTTTGACCGAATGTGGCTTTTAGTATTGGATGTTTAGTTTTGTAAACTTTTGGTACTAGACGTTTGAAAAAATGTGGCTTTTGGTACATTGGTTGGTTGGCCGTTAGTTTTGGCCGTTAAATGACATGTGCAAGTTACGTGATCGACTCTAAACTTTTAATTTTGTTCAATTTAATCCCTCAGATATATTCATAACTTTTATTTTGTTTAATTTAGTCCTAAAGCTTCAAAATCGAACCCAATTGGGACCTATTTCCAATTGGGTAAATTTGACCCAAATGGGACTATGTCAATTGAATTCGATTGGTTTAATTGGGTTCGATTTTGAAGTGTTATGACTAAGTTAAACAAAATAAAAGTTAGGAATATATTTGAGGGACTAAACTGAACAAAATTAAAAGTTTAGAGTCGATCACGTGACTTGCACATGTCATTTAACGGCCAAAACTAACGGCCAATTAACGGATGTACCAAAAGCCACATTTTTTCAAACGTTTGGTACCCAAAGTATACAAAACTAAACATCCAGTACTAAAAGCCACATTCGGTCAAACATGTGGTATCAAAAGTACCTTTAACCCTTTAGTATTTCAAGACTGTGTAATTATTTTTGAAAAATAATAGTATGCTTTGTTATGCAGAATTTTTGTATTTGTATTTTGTAATGATATAATTTACAAAGGTAGTATTTTTTACGAAATGACCTTTATATTGGTGACTAAATGTATATATATATATATATATATATATATATATATATATATGTATATATATATATATGTATATATATATATATCTTTATTAGAAATATTCGATATTGGTACAAAAAACAATATATATTTAGCGATGAATGAGAGTTGTCGATAAAAATTTCATATTTATCGACAACATATTTGTAGTTGTCGATAAAAAATTATTTTGCGACAACTTCATTCGTCGATAAATGTAACTTTTATCGATAAGTTTAGTAATGTCGATAATATTAATAAATTAATTAAAACAATAATATATTACCGACAAAGTTATTTGTCGGTAAAAGTTGAAGAGCTTTATCGATAAAGTTAGTTGTCGATAAAACTCTTTTAGCGATGGGTCCTATACCGACAATTTTTATTGACAAAAATATTTTTCAGCGAGACTTTTATCGACAAGAAAATGGTTTTATCGACAAAAAAGTACTTGTCGATGTAGACCTTATTTCTTGTAGTGTGGTCTTGTCTCGTCCAGATAACAAATTATGGATTGAAAACTAGTGCCATCGGCACCGGAGATGTGGGTAGCCAGACATGTAGAGCTGCCCTCAATGAACCCTAACAGATCCAGACCAGATAATAGAGCAACAAATTGAGCACGTCAGATAGCGAATTATCAGAGTTGAGTTTGATAGGTAGCTGCGAGGTCGTGTTGAGTGAGACCAAATCATTCCATGAAGAAATGATGGAGATGATAGATGCGGCTTGAAGAAGAAAAAACTCGCGCAAGAAGAAAGCCTTTAGGGCTCTGATACCATATAAAGGCAATGAAGAATTGTGTATTACTGTATATTACAAAATGCTGAATGTACATATATATGCTAGATTAGAATCTAATCACATTCCTATAAAATGGGAAATATATATTACAGAGTAAATACAAAATATATTTGTTGAAGAGTCGCTGTAAGTGTTGTGGTGTGTTTATCCCACACCGATATAAATAATACAGTATAGCAACTATATAAGCAAGTGGACTACCTCATCCTATTACTAATTGGTTTTAGGATGGAACTCAATTGTGAAAATAGTTGCTGGAGAGAGAGAGAGAGAGAGCTGCGTCATTGGTCGTCTTCTGTCTCGATCTACCTTCGTCATTGTGCATGCGGTGATCCAACTGAAGATCGACGGAAGCAGCGATCTAGTTCCATCGTTGCGCATGCGGACATCAAACAAAATAGCGACGAAGGCAGCACATGCAGATTTGCTGTTAGATCTGCTAGATCTAGTTATTTTTATGAGAGATCTAACTTTTATATTCAGGATTTGGAAGTAAAGCGAAGACGGAGACATGATGGCGTTGATGCGAGATTAGAAGATTTGATTTCAATTTGCTGAATCATAATCAGGTAAATCTCCTGCAATCGATTTTGATATAAAGTTTTTAATTTTGGGTAAAGTTCTGATTTTGCTTCCTTGGGTTCTTACTTGCTTGTAGATCTGAAATTTGGTTGATTTACCATTTTACGTACAAAAGCACGAGGAGTATTGATTTTAAGATTGTTGATTTTCTAAAAAAATTATGGCGCTGCTTCGATTGTATCATTGATTTTTTTTTTTACCAAATATTTTTTTTAAAAGAGATATAGATATATGCTCTTCGTTTCTGCTGTAAATTCCACCATTGAAACTTGAGTAGAACTCTGAAGAGATGAGTAATTATTACTAATTTCGTTTTTAATACTATATTAAAGATCTTCTTGCTAAATCATAATTGCTTAGTATTGATGTAATTTAATATTTATGATATTGATTTTTAAGTTAAATAGATGAGATCTTTGATGTTGATGCTAACTTATCAGGTTGCTGATTGGAATTTTTCTTGAAGAAACATAAAAATATTAATGAGTTTTTATATTTAATTTAATTGTTGAATTTAAATAAAATATTATATAACTGTTAAATTCTAACTGGTTACAAAAATTGATGTGACAGCTCAATCATTCTCTTATGCTCTTTCTTTCGAAATTTATATACTATATAAATATTTTTCAAATATCGTAATGAAACTCAAAAAAACATTTTAATATGTTACAATTGATTCTTGACTTAATCGAAAATCATTTGGGATGTGGATCGGTCTTGATGGGTCAATACACATACACAGAGCCACTGAGGGAGGGGCTAATCGCCCCCTCAATCTATTAGTAATGTGTACTTTTGATCTAAAAATTCTAATCATTCTGGATTTTGTTATTTAAATTTTATATTTACAACTCTATTTTTATTTTTGAATTATTCACATCCAGTTCAATTTGTGCTCCCAGTGGGAACAAAAATATGATTCTTATGTGTAGATTAATTTTTATTTTTATTTTTATCACAATATCACATTTTAGATTTAAAAACAAAACAGGTAGGTATGTGTAGATGAATATGGTACCTAAACTGATTCATTTTAGTCCAGTAATTAGGTATTCTGTCTTTGGACCTCATCACACAGGCGGCTGCATTTCAATTTCCCTTCCCGAGCATTGTTGTTGCATTCATGGCCATAATAATTCAAGTTCAAGCTCTTTTTCATTATCTCCTTTCATTCGTCTCACATCGCTACTTCTGGCAAATTACAGCTGTTCTCATGGTTTTAAAAGGTAACATCTTAACATATTTGTTTTACATTTAGTGTAATTTTTTTCATTTTCATAATCTTAGTCAGTCGAATTTAAACTCTAATTTATAGTTAATGAATGAAATGTTAAATCAGTACATTATTATGTTATTACATGAGCTGTCTAAGTCCAACTATAATATGGTTGAAGATGACCATGATAGATAGGATCCAAATCATCTACCTCACTATTTATGTTTCAAATCGTGTATCATCGTTAAAGATCTTACTACATATTCAAAGTTTAATTAATTTTTTTCCAAAAACATATTCAATCGGTGAATTAGAAGGAAAATTTTAAAAGATATGTGTTTATTATATCGGTAGGTGGGGCCACAGTCAGTCTTAAATCACCAAAATGAGACATTTCCGAGTGTTTCCACAATAAAAGTCCAAAGATTAATTTCCGAGTATTTTGTTTGGTAGTTGCATGCATTCAATTTCACTGTGCCGAACATTAATGCATCCATGCCCATAATTATTCACAACTCTTATTTCATCATATCCGTTCATTCGTCTCACGTTGCTACTTCTGACAAATTACAGCTACTCTCATGGCTTCCAAGCCTAAATCCTCGAAATCTCCGCTTCCTTCCCTACCATGGAAGACTCGCGTAGCATACTACTTACTCTCCACAGTGACAGACACCGTCCGCCGCCCCGACGGCACCATCAACCGCCGTCTGATGGAATTCCTCGACCTCAAGGCCTCTCCCAATCCCGTCCCCGTCAAAGGAGTCAAGTCCTCCGACATCATTGTCGACCCGACCCGAAACCTCTGGTTCCGCCTCTTCACGCCCACAGCTGCCGCCGCCGACCCCACCTCGCCGCTCCCCGTAATCGTCTTCTTCCACGGCGGCGGCTTCTCATACCTGAGCCCAGCCACCAAATCCTACGACTTCGTCTGTCGCCGCTTCGCCAGAAAACTGCCCGCCGTTGTCATCTCCGTGAACTACCGCCTCTCGCCGGAGCACCGATTCCCCTGCCAGTACGACGACGGCTTCGACGTCCTCAAGTTCATCGACGAGCACTACGCATCGATACTCCCTCCTAACGCGGACCTCAGCCGCTGCTTCCTCGCCGGAGACAGCGCCGGCGCTAACCTCGCCCACCACGTCGCCGTGAGAACGTGCGAGACGAAGCTGGAGAAGGTCAGAATCATCGGAATGATGTCGATCCAACCCTTCTTCGGCGGAGAAGAGCGGACGGAGTCGGAGAATATAAAACCAACCTACCTTGTATCAGTGCAAAGAAGCGACTGGGCGTGGAGAGTGTTCTTGCCGGAGGGAGAGAACCGGGACCATTGGGCGGTGAACGTGAGCGGACCAAACGCGGTGGATATCTCGAGGCTAGATGGGTTTCCGGCGACGGTGGTTTACACGGCCGGGTTCGATCCGCTGAGGGATTGGCAGAAGAGGTACTATGAGTGGTTGAGAAAGTCCGGCAAGGATGCTGAGCTGTTAGATTTCCCAAACATGGTGCATGCATTCTACGTGTTCCCGGAGCTGCCGGAGTCCAATAAACTAATAGAAGAGATCAAGAAGTTTGTATCCAAAACCGTCGAAAAAATTGGCAAATCCGGCGTCGTTAAATAAAAACGCAAAATTGGTAAATCCGGCGTCGTTAAATACAGACGTTTGCTTGGTAATATTCCATGATGATCTTCTTATAGAACTTGCTTGTACCGAGAATCTATCTTAATACGCTTTCTATTTATTTTGTCTTATAATTAACCCTATCTCATAATAAAAGTCGATATAAAAATTGTGTGGTGTACAAATTCAATACAAATGTTTGAAAGCTAGCCACTCATGTGGCATAATGCGGATAATTTTATTTCGATAAAATAAATATATTATTAAAACGCACTTCGTATGGACTTCATTAATTTTTTACAGTAATAATCTACATTGTTTAGAATTACATAATATCATATATTATTAGAAGGTATCTAAAATATTCGTTCATAAATCCGATTACTAATAGAAAAAGTTATCATTGACAGTTTGACACGTTTTAAAGTAAAACTGTTGTGTAAAGTTCAAGAAGCTCTAAAATTGATTAAATGTCAGCAATGCAGACTTTTATATGGGATATTATCTAATTTCGGATTAATTATTAAATTAATAGTTAAAGAGTGAGCACTATGGTAATTTTCTAGTTAGAATATTTTTTGGATAATTTGTTAGCATAAGTTTTCCATGTGAACAAAGTACTACCTCAATCAAATATTTGTAGTTCAGATTGGACGAAATATTTAATTGATCTAGCAATTTGTTCACTGGGAAAATTAAAGCTAGGAAATTGTAAAAAAAAAAGAAAACGAAACCAGTCACAAAATTACACCAAATTAGGAAAAAACCGATAAACTAAAATAAAATGACGTAATTTCTATCGCAACCTCTTCATCTTATTCTTATATATTTTCACGTGTCTCATTAATTCCAGATAATCTCACACAAGTCTTCAATTTCAACTCCAGTCCGCATTATAATAAACTTAGAGTTTAGAGTTTATGGTATTATTATAAATTGAACAAATAATAACTCCATTATGTCACATGATTAGAAGCTTGAATAGAAAGGCAATGTTGTCATTTTATATCAGATTTTTGTTATTTTTCCAGTTATGTGTAGATGAGGATTTTAAAACAAATTAAAGGAGAGTATACATTTGACTAAGGTGATGAGAAATGACATGAGATGAGTAGTGTAAGAGATAAACATAGCATGGCTAGATTTGGTTAGAAAGTCTCCATCCAATTAATTAAGTCCTCTTTTGTTTCCAACTGCATGCATCGGTGGATTGTGGTGTAATGGAAGTGTGAGTCACTTATTAAGTTTAGGGCCGGCAATTCGTGCGGCCGTGCGGGTTCGTGTCGTGCCAGATTTCGTGTCGTGTTATGACGGTCAGTACAAACATGGTCCAACCCGACTCAATATGAAAAATTGGCACAAAAAACTTATAGAAAATTGAATTAAAAAAAAATTAATATTTAACCATTTTAGTTTAAATTATCGTGTTATAACGTGTTATCGTGTCGTGCCGTGTCACTAATATCAAATCCAAACCCGTTATTTTTGTGTCATGTTCGTGTCAGCCCATCTTGCCGAGCCCGAATTGCCAACCCTAGCATCAATCAATAGCCTTCGAGATCATGCCTAGCCCTCGTAACTATCATCCCACAATAAGTTTGGGATGGGACGAGTCACGAAAGTATGGCACGATTGTCTGCTGTATGGGCTCACATTGTATAGGTTAATTATTAGTAGCAACTTTGTTTTTTCCTATGAGATGCCATAGGTTCACTTGCACCCATTATTAAGTATTTAAGTGTTGACAAATAATATTTTTTATTCTTAAAGTCGAATCTAAAATTTCTGATTAATAAATGCAGTGCTGAAAGTATCACGGTTTATTGTATTTCTAAATTGTATTGTATGATTAATAGCAACCTTAATGTTGGTCAAATATACTTATCTCAGTCTCTATTATAATTATTATGTGGGGGCTAAAAAGATTTTATGCACGCCCACCCATCAAAAAGTTCGAGCTGGGACAATCTGAGTCAGGCAAGTCTGGCACGATTGTCTGGTGAATGGGCCCACAGACAAAATTACGGTTGATCGATACAAACCTTAATGTTGCCCAACTGTACTTACTAGTCTCTGAATTCTTTTTTTAAATGCTCATAACTCAAATAAGTGAAAACTAATAACAAGAATATCGCATTCTACTACGCCGACGGTTGGAATCCAGACAGTTTGAATTTCACTTGTAGTGGCTAACTATAATCGATTTTGATAGCATTTTGTCTGAACCTCAAATCGGAATCTCTATATTCTCTTTTAGTACTGCTAACTGCAAAAGTATAATTGGTTTTCGCAACTAAATAACTAATAGTTGCGAAAGGAAAATATACTACACTTTTGTTTCTCCCCGAAGCCCGAAGTAGATTTTTTTTCTTTCTATTTCCGTTACAAGGTTGTACCTGTAGCAGTTGTTCTGTTACAGGTCATGGTGAAAGAAAAAATATTTTTTTTAAAGTATTTTTTTAGAGTTTAGATTAGGGATCCCTTTATATTATTAATGTCACATGTTTGATAAAGTTAGTTTTAGTATATATATATATATATATATTTAAGATTTTTGGTGTTATATACTTCCGTTTTGTAGACTTCTGGTGCATCTGTTAATCAACCGTTAAATACTTTGATTTTGTTCAATTTAGTCACCCAATTAATATCTCTAACATTTGATTTTTACAAGTTAATCCCTAAAGATTTCAAATCGATCCTAGGACGAAATTGATCGAGTCAGGGCCCGACCCATGGCTTGGTCGGATCCTGGCTAGTGTCCCCAGACCAGGGCGACCCTAGCTAGAGTATTACAATGACCAGACCGACTCCGAGGATGATATAAGGACATGATCCCCAACTCCGAGGATGATACAAGACTAGAACATTATTTTGTTAAAAATTAAATAAAAGTAAACTATTTAATAAAATGATGTAAAAGTTAAAATAATCTAAAAATTAAAACGCTTGAGCGTCCGGCCGTGAGCCATTTAATTTTTATTTTCCCGGCCGTTCGAGCATTTTAATTTTAATTTTTAGATTATTTTAAATTTTAGATTATTTTATTACCTAGTTTACTTTTATTTAAATTTTTAACAGAATAATGTTCTACGAGATATAATAATGAGGACGTTTTTGTCATGCTCATAACCTCATACCATTTGTAATACATTATGTCTTTATAAAAATTCAAATATATATTTCTCTTTTTTATTCCATGTCATCTTGTCAACCAATTATCGGCATAACTTTCAGTATTTCTCATTTTGTATCACATTTTGTGTTTCTTATTCTTTCTCAATTCTTTTCACGTAAATTAAACATGACGTTAACGTTAAGATTTATAATGCATATGAAACTGAAAAGCGTAAAAGATAAATTCATACTAATATACTTATACGTTATACATAATAGACATAGACGAACTATACTTAAAGTGAACGCCTGCATCTTGATCTAGTACGTAGTTAACCAGTAGATGAAGAGGTTCCTGCATGTTTTGCAGATGATGAAGAGGTAGTGGTTTTCTGAAGCTCATTGGAAACTATCTTCATTGCCGGCCTCAATTTTGGGTTGCCATTCAAGCAAGCGACTGCTATTTGAACAATGCCCGTGAGCTGATTCCTCAATATATGATCAGGCGGCGGCGATAGACGTTCGTCGAGTAAATTAAGCAGTGGCACATCAGATGACAATAACAATGGAATAAGATAACCGGGATGTTGTCCGTAGATCACTTCTATTGCTACAACACCAAAACTGTATACATCACATTTCTCTGTCA
Source organism: Clarkia xantiana subsp. parviflora (assembly GCA_036873135.1). Taxonomy (NCBI): domain Eukaryota; kingdom Viridiplantae; phylum Streptophyta; class Magnoliopsida; order Myrtales; family Onagraceae; genus Clarkia; species Clarkia xantiana. The sequence goes on from JAPTYO010000004.1 coordinate 12,111,083, forward strand.
CCTTTCCTGTGTATGCTAACTCTACAAGCAGGAACAAAAATAAAAGAAATTCATGCATTAAGCAATAATATAGAGAAGTGCATTATCTAATTTAAGGGTTAAGATTTTTTTTTTTTTTTTTTTTTTTTTTGCCAAAAGTTAATCTATTTAGTATTTCAAATTCATCACATGTTATTTTTTAGTGTCTTGGAATTAAATTGTCGTTTTTTAGCGTCTCGGTTTCATTTTGGCTGTCTTTTAGTGTCTCTGCGCGTCTTTCCCTTTCCCTTCAGTCATTTTCATCTGTCCACTCACCCACTCATAATCCACCACTCTCTACTTATCACAAAATCACTCAATTTCTCTCAAAACTTGAACATCCAAAAGATAGGATTTTCGGTAGAGTGGCATGGAGCAATTTCCAACGACTGAGCAGAATTTACAGGTGCGGCCAAGGTGACAGTCCTGGCAATGACGGGAAGGGAGTGTGTAGGGAGCTGAATTTGACAGTCGGAGTTGGCTTCTCTAAAGTAATAAATTTCGCATCGAATTGAATTATTCCATATATGATAATCTCCCTCATCACTTATTAGAATGCAACCCCGGATTCAATTCACATTTTATCCTAGCTTAAGTTTTCTAGCCGGAAGCCAATAAGAAAGCGAAAGAAAACCGAGACACTAAAAAGTAACCATAATGAAATTGGGACACTTAAAAGAAACAATTTCATCCGAAACACTAAAAAACAACACAAAGTAAATAAGTGACACTAAATAGATTCTTAATCCTTGATTTGATGGAACTGAGTTGTAACAAAAATTGTAATTACCTGGGGCGATATATCCGTAAGTTCCTACAACAACCGTCCAACTTGATGCATCAAAATTCATGAACTTGGCCGTTCCAAAATCCGAAACACGAGCATTATATTCAGAATCCAACAAAATGTTGCTACTTGAAATGTCCCTGTGTAAAACAGGAACATCACAATGATGGTGCATGTATTCCAATGCATGAGCAATTCCTTTAATGATTTCCACCCTTTTACTCCAATCCAAACTCCGAGCTTTATGACATGTTTGTTTGCCGGTATTGCGATATCCTAATACCGGTATTAGCTAATACATGCTTCACTAATACATACTTAGCTAATACAATGTTTGATTGTGTCATGTATTAGGATATCCTAATTCAATGTTTGAATGAACTTTGTATTAGGATATCCTAATACAATGACTAAAAGACCTAAATACCCTTAAATAGATATATTCATTTTTTAATTATTATTATTATAATTGAAGGCCGGCCGGGGTCGCCGGAGTCCGACCGGAGGTCGTCGGAGTTCGGCCGGAGGTCGCCGGAGTCCGGCCGGAGGCCACCGGAGTCCGGCCGGAGGTCGCCGGAGTCCGGCCGGGGGTCGCCGGAGGTCGCCGGAGTCCGGCCGGGGGTTACCGGTGGCCGATGTTATGAGCCGAAGTTGGGATAGTTGTCGCATATTAAATAAGGTTATGGGTAAATAAGTAATTTTGAGTTTGGTATTAATTAGTACATCACTTTTAGTTGGTATAATCTAATATCAAATTCCTCCTATAATTGAGTATTAGCTAATACCAAGTATTAGCTAATACCAATACCATGTGTAAACAAATAAGGTATTAGCTAATACTGGTATTAGGATATCGCAATACCGGCAAACAAACGTGCCCAGACTCGCGTCTTAGGTTCGAGAAAAGGCTGCCACAATCCAAATACTCGTACACCAAGAACGAATGGCGCGAGTGTGAGCAGAAACCGTATAACCTCACGATATTTTTGTGCCGAATTTCTGTTAACGCCTTTATCTCATTCAAGAATTCAATAGGGCAGGCTTGACCAGTATTCATAGATATGGAGTGGAACATTTTGACAGCAACAATGAGACCCGATCGGAGTTCGGCTCTAAATACACTTCCGTAGCCCCCTCGTCCAACTAGATACTTCGAGTCAAAGTCTCCGGTGGCATCAACTATGTCGTCGTAAAATTTAACCCCATCAAATGTTGTTACCGATAAGACATTATTAACAACCTCTTCGACTGTGATTCTTTCTGGCGGTTACTGCACGATCGTTTTCTCTGAAGAAAGAAGAACCCAAGAAGAAGAAGAAACACAAAAGATACTACCAGAAGAATGGGTAATATAAGATGAATCATTTTGTGGTTTGGATTAATACAGGGTTTGAGTCCTTGTCTGTAACCACAGTCTTTCATTTCCTACTAATGCCTGCAAAGGAGCTTCTCGAAATGCTGTAGTGTTAGGTATTGGGCCCTCAAAATTATTAAACGATATATCGATATTCGCTAGATCAACAATTTTCCCAAATACCTTATCAATGGAACCCGAGAAATTATTATGTGCGAGATATAAGTCAGAAAGGTGAATTTGTTGGAAAATATTAGCACGTAAAAGGGGAATTCTAAAACAGAATTTTCTGGATCAAATGAACGAAGAATTTTTTAACCCGAGTCCCGTGCTAATCACGGTCTCCTTAAGACAATTTCGCCCCTCACCGACTCATCGGTTGTGCTAGAGGATAAACATGGGCGATTGTCTCCCAGGATAAAACGGCATTCCGGTGGCAAGCTAGCACGAAGCCCCACCAGTCGAACAAAACCTTGCCTGAACTCCACCAGGAACAGGACTTGCGGTCGAAACGACCTAGAAAAATGACAATCATCTCGAATATGAAGAAGGGGAGGACTATTCTCATTCTCAATATCAGTATATCAAAACAATAGAGAAAAGTCTCTATTTAAAAGGAGGTGGAAGCAGTGTATTAATGGCGCATCAATAAATAAAATTAAATGTCCCTATTAATGACGCCGTTATGGATCATTAATTCGTCAAATTCAACGAATCTGGACGAAGACGGGACAACTCTGGCCGGGTGTACTAAGAACTAAAATTTCTCATTCACCCGATCAGAAAAATAGTCATGCCAATAATACATTTTTCCAACAGAATTAACATCCCCATTTGACTAGGAATGTTGCCTTTTAACTGGTTGTTTGATAGGTCGAGGCTGATAAGGTTAGGAAGATAAGAGAATTGGAATGAGTTAAGAGTACCCGAAAGGGCAGCGTGTTTTAGGTTGAAATGTGTCACGCTCGAGTAGCTATTGCAAAAGATACCTAGCCAAATGCCACACAAACTTGTTCTTGAAGAGTTATCTATCCATGAAGAGAGAATGCATTGGGACTGGTTTGGCAGGGTGGACCTCCATTCAAGGAGGGCACTTAGTTCCTCCCATCTGGAAGCAAAGGATGGTGATACCATGGATAAATTGGTAAGTAATATTAGTTGGCAAAGTTGAAGCAGCTTCAGTGATCTCCCAATATTGGTTAAGCATACTTTTTCTTCAACTAGAGTTTCATTTGAAGTCATTGGTGGCTAAATACTTGGAGTTTGAAAGGAGTTTTATTTTTTGTCTGAAGTTTGCCTTACGTGAGATTTTGGTGTCTGAAGTTGAAATTTCAGATAGTCAATATCAATAATTTAAACTTCAGATTTCAAAATTTCACATAAGGTAAACCTCAGACAGTTTATAGGTTCTTAACATTTTATTTAACATATTGTGCTTCATTTGTACGGCAGGATAGACTGAATTGTTCAACTATGTAGTGAATTGTTCGGCATTAAAATCCAACGAAAATGAGATGTTCAACTATATAGTGAATTGTTCAGCATAAAACAAAAAAATATCAGTGAATCGTTCAGCAATATAAAATTTACTGAATCAAACACTCAATAGTCAGTTGTCTTTTGGCTTTCATGAAAAAATAAACGAAAATGAAACATAAGGAATGATTCTAATTTAATCTAATCTAATCTAATCATGTATGATGTAAGAGTAAGAACTGGAAACCAGCAAGGATTTGCGGTTTTTGCCTTGGTCGAGGTTCGGACTTCAGCGACCAGCCGCAGCAATGACGCACTTTTTCTCTTGGGGGAAGCCATTTATTCTAAATGAGCACACGTAATTTGATATTACAAATAACGTATTAATTTAATGGAATGGTTCCTAAAGTAATTAGTGATATAGTATCGAATGTAACGTTAAATTGTAGTGTTTAATTATATTGTAACGTGGAGTATAATGATGGATTACAATGTTTTGTTTTGTAAGTTTTGTAATATATATTGTAATATAATTCAAGAATAGATGAATGACCAAGTTTTTTCGAACTGGCGAACTCTTATTTTAGTGGAATCATTCTGTTTTATTCGAATTCTTGCAATTGTTTGCAGTTCATCTATATCATCAAGAATAACAATGTGTCAGTTCAATTTCTATTTTCTAAGATGTCAAACTAAACAGTTTCCAAGATGCCATAACCAGAACAACCACAAAAATCAATAGTGATGAAAACAAAAATCGATTCAAGGAAACCACAAACAGTTTCCTTGATTCGCCACCGCTCTCTACATTGTAAGAATTTTTATCTATTGCAACGACACAGAACAGACTATATTGTAATGACCGCATATCATCGTAGCGGTGTGGATTTCTCGTAATAAAAATTTCCCCAAAAATTTATCTATATGAAAAAAAATCTGCGACGACAGGATTTATGTGAATTGAATTAGTATATTATAGATGTGATTATAATAAATAGGGTTAAAAATATATAAATTGTCTTCACCTATATTGAAATTTGAAAAGTTTGACGTTAAAATAGAGCGTCCCATGTTGCATTTGTGTTGAAATTTGGTTTATCAGTGTGATTATTTTAGAAAAATCAATCCCGATAAAACTGACTATTAAATTCGACCTCACATGTATGCTCCCTTCTTGTTACCATGCCTGGACCGTCACTTAAAAAGCTGGCCACATCCCGACAAGTAAATCCTGATCCGTTGTCGCTGGAAATTGCTCCACACCACTTTTTTGAAAACATTTTCTTTTGGATGTTCAAGTTTTGGAGGAAATTTGGCGGCTTTATGAAAATTAAAGAGTGATGGATTATGTGTGGGTGGGTAAATTGATGAAAATGATTGGAGTGGGAGGAAAATACACCCAGAAACACTAAATTTCAATAAAAATGAAATTTGAGACGGTCGATTTTAACATTTCAAACTCCAGACACCAAATTTCAATATAGGTAAACTTGATACAATTTATAGGTTGTGAACCTTAATAAATAAACATGTACTGTACAAAGTCAACTAGACAGCAAGATTTGAAGGGGATAATCCATCTCCCCCAACTCTAAATTTGTTTGAAGAAAGTAGAAGCCATGGATTCCTTAAGCAATGTTAAGAGATCATTGAAACTTCTTCCACTTTGCCAACATTTACTTGCTTTTCCCATCCTGATCATCCTTATTATACCCCCATCCCTCTCTTCCATGGAAGAAGCAACCGCCCTCCTTAAGTGGAGGTCAACCCTGTCAAACCAGTCCCAATTCATTCTCTCTTCATGGATAGAAGATGACTCTTCTTCTTCAACAACAATAAATTTATGCAGCAATTGGCTGGGCATCCATTGCAATAGCAACTTTGTCATAACACAGATCAACCTCAAAAACGCAGGCCTTTCCGGTACTCTCGACTTATTCCCATTTTCATCTCTCCCTAACCTTACTCGTTTAGACATTAACAGCAATAACATTCATGGATCAATACCCCGAGATATTGAGAAGCTCTATAACCTCAATGTGCTTTACTTGCATATCAACAGTCTAAGTGGACCAATTCCTCATTCTTTGGGAAACTTGATCAACTTAAAGATTCTCTCTCTTTACAACAATCAGCTCACAGGCTCAATCCCAGATAATATAACAAATCTCACCTCTCTCACCGATCTCTATCTAAATACCAATCTTCTCTCAGGGCCAATCCCTTCCTCCATAGGCAACTTAACCAGCATCCAATCTTTGTTGCTTCATCAAAACGATCTTTCCGGTGTAATTCCCAGATCCATAGGAAATCTCAAGTTTGTTACTTGGTTTAGTGTGGCTAATAATATTCTATCAGGTCCCATACCTTCTGAAATTGAATCCCTGACAAACCTTAAGAGCCTCGACCTATCGGAAAATAAGCTCAACATGTCGATTCCGGCAGCTATTGGGGACTTAGTGAAGTTGCATTACTTAAACTTGAGTAACAACGAGTTAAGTGGCAGCATTCCCAGTCAGATGGGTTTGTTAGTTCATCTTTCCGAGTTATATCTTGCGCACAATAATCTCTCGGGGTTCATTTACAATGTATTTGAGAAAATGGTTGATCTAGTGAATGTCGACATATCGTATAACGAGTTTGAAGGCCCAATACCTAACACTGCTGCATTTCGAGAAGCTCCTTTTAAGGCGTTACAAGGAAATGCAGGACTGTGTGGTAACAAACAAGGACTCCAACTATGTTTTAATCCAAAGTCGTCACACCAAAGAATGATTTATATCGTTTTACCGGTAGTATCGTCTGTGTTGCTTCTTCTTGTTGGGTTCTTCCTTCTTCGAAGAAGACGATCGTGCAGTCAACAACCACCGGAAAGAATAACAGTCTTGGACGAGGTTGTTAATAATGTGTTATCAGTAACAACATTTGATGGGGTTAAGTTTTACGACGAAATAGTTGATGCCACCGGAGACTTTGATTCAAAGTATCTAGTTGGACGAGGAGGCTACGGAAGTGTATTTAGAGCCGAACTCCGATCGGGTCTCATTGTTGCTGTCAAAAAGTTCCATTCCATATCAGTGAATAATGTTCAATCCTGCCCTGCCAAATTCTTGAATGAGATAAAGGCCCTAACAGAAATTCGGCACAGAAATATCGTAAGGTTATACGGCTTCTGCTCACACCCGCGCCATTCGTTCTTGGTGTACGAGTACTTGGACAGTGGCAGCCTTTTCTCGAACCTAAGACGCGAGTCTAAAGCTCGGAGTTTGGATTGGAGTAAAAGGGTGGAAATCATTAAAGGAATTGCTCATGCATTGGAATACATGCACCATCATTGTGATGTTCCTGTTTTACACAGGGACATTTCAAGTAGCAACATTTTGTTGGATTCTGAGTCTAATGCTCGTGTTTCGGATTTCGGAACGGCCAAGTTCATGAAATTTGATACATCAAGTTGGACGGTTGTTGTAGGAACTTACGGGTATATCGCTCCAGGTAATTGCAATTTTTCTTCCAACTCCAGTAATTTAATTAAGGGTTAAGAACCTATAAACTGTCTGAAGTTTGCCATATATGAGATTTCGGTGTCTGAAGTTTAAATTGTTGATATATTACTGTCTGAAATTTCAACTTTGTTAAAATTTGCTATCTTCGTCCAAATTTGCTGTTAAAATTGACAGAACTTGGTCAATGTGCTTTATCACATGACCCAATAAAAAATAAATTCCAAAATTGCCCATAGTTGGGTTATGGTCGGCCGGAGTTGGGTGGTGGCCGGCTGGAGTAGGATGTGGTAAACATAAAAGTATCAGGGGCAATTTCGACTTTTCACACAATTCTGTCAAATTTAACAGAAAAAATGGACGAAAAACCAAATTTCAACAAAGTTGAAACTTCAGACAGCCAATATGGCAAAGACACCAAAATCTCACATATGACAAAGAAAATTTATAGATTCTTAACCCTTTAATTAATGTGCTTCTCTATTGTATTTTAATGTGTCAATTTCTCTTTTTGTTTTTGTTCCTTGTAGAGGTAGCATACACAGGAAAGATGACACGGAAATGTGATGTGTACAGTTTCGGTGTGGTAGCAATAGAAGTGATCTACGGACAACATCCCGGTCATCTTATTCCATTGTTGTTGTCATCCGATGTGTCGCTGCTTAATTTACTTGATGAACGTTTACCACCGCTACCCAATCATAAATTGAGGAACCAGCTCACTAGGGGTGAAACCGGACCGGTCGGACCGGATTTTTGCTTATTTCGGTCGGGTACCTAAATTTTCGGTCCGGTTTTTTCCCTTAAAAAAATCCGACCAAAAAACCGTTTGAGAAAAAATAAACCGTTCATTGGTAGTACGGTTTTTTCGGTTCGGTTTAAACCGAAAATCCAATATTGACAATTACCATTTAATATTCTCATCCTTTTCATGGAAAATATTATATCGAAATGATAAATAACTTCCATTAATATAATTAAATAAACTAAATAATAAAAATAGAAAAAATAATATTCATAAGTGACTATTTTACAATTTATATTATCATAATTAATTAATTATATTAATTAATATCAACAAATATAATATATATTTTATATATTTAATTAGCATAACGGTCGGTTCGGTCTCCACGGTCCTTAAAGCTCAAAATTCGAACCGGACCGAAAAACCGAATTAGAGTAAAAAAATCCGACCAAAAACCAAACCGCATATTGCGGATTCGGTTTTTTCGGTCCGGACCGGTTCGGTTTTCACCGGTTTTTCGGACCAACCGGATTTTGGTTTCACCCCTACAGCTCACAACCATTGTTCAAATAGCAGTGGCTTGCTTGAATGGCAACCCAAAATTGAGGCCAACTATGAAGATCATTGCCAATGAGCTTCAGAAAACCACTACCTCTTCATCATCTCAATATGTTACAAAACATGCAGGAACCTCTGCATCTACTGGCTAACTTTTCTTTGTGTACAAGATATCTCACTTTATGCAGTAGCATCTTCATTTAGCATATATTTTAAGCTGTTACTATTCTTTTCATCAAAATCAATGTTCAATAGCACTCTACTCACAATACAATTGATAAATTGAAATCAATGTTCAATATCACTCTACTCGCAATACAATTGATGAATTGAAATCACCACCCAATAACTAACGGTTACTTACTAAGCTCTCTCTACTATATGACAACTCTACAACAACAGATGACAACTCTCTACTATGCTTCTTTCTTGCATACCACCAATTATGCATCATCAGAATTGTTCCTGGCCTGCACTGCCTCCTTTAGCTTCCTCCCCAAGGCATATGCCAGAGGTGGAGGAACTGCATTTCCAATCTGCCTGTGCTTGTGCTGTATAGTCCCGGAAAATTTGTAGCAATCCGGGAAACCCTACATAAATAAACCATAGCAACTCCATTCAATAACAGAATCCCTTTTTAAGAATAAAATAATAATAGTTGAGAGGCTGCATTTACCTGAGATCGTGCACATTCACGAACAGTAAGAATCCTATCCTGGTCAGGATGAAAACACATTCCAACCTTTCCCATTGGCTGAGGGTCGGTTATAGAAGTCGGGAAATTTCCTTCCCAATCCAACCTTCCAAACAGGCCTTTCCATTGATTATGGCGCTTTGCTGTGTTCGGAAGGCACCATGGTATCAAATCAACAATTTGTCCAGTCGATAGTTTCACCTGCATCCATATAAAGCAGATTCAAGAATTTAGATACTATATGGTATAACAATGATCATTACTAAATGCAATAGTTACCTTTTCTTCGGGAAGATCACGCCAATCAGCACCAGGACGCTTTGGAATCTTCTGACACCGGATCAGATTCAGCTCATTCATTTCTTTTGAAATATGGTCAGTCAAAACTGCCATATTACCTCTGATTTTCCTTTGGAACCATGAAATGGGGTCGCTTTGGTACTGTCCAAATCAACAACAAAAATTAGACCAACAACAAAAATTAGAAACTACAGTATCTGATCTGGGTTACCTCTTGGTTTATCTTCGAAGCTCCATTCCCAACTGTTGGGAGGTCTCCAATTGTGTCCCTCACAGTTATTGCACGGTAAGGAGCCCCACCCTGTGTGCTTCGGACTGCAGCATACTGCATATTCTGTGACAATGATATTTTCAACTCTGGAGCAGAAAATACATGCATTGGTTCTGGCCATTCTGGAAGGGTCTGCTCGGGTGAAGCTGCCCATATAAAAGCACGCTTCCTTGACTGAGATACTCCAAATGCACCTGCCTCTAGAATACCGAATCTAACCTGAAAAGTACAAAAACATGCAGATCCTGTTAATATGAAGCACTTTATTCAGTTGGTGAATCACTCAAAATTCGGATCATGATTGCATTGTGAGTTCAAGTACCTGGTAACCCATCTCAAGGAGAGAAGCGACTGTCAATCGGAAGGTCTGGCCTTTATTGAATGACACAAAGTTTCTAACGTTCTCCAAGAGGAAGTACTTTGGCCTAAAGTAATCAGCAAATGATAAGAATGCCAATATCATTTCACATTGCACTTTACTCCATGTGCTCTGGTTGAACCTATTCATCCCTGAGAAACCCTGCACAATCACAGACCAATGTTTTGGTGAGAGACTGCCAAACTCTCAAAGAAAGCAATCTTGATAGAAGAGCAGCAGAGGTACACATAAAGGTCATGTAACCAATCTGTTTTTTTCTTTAATATTTTCTTTTTGTAATCAATTTTTGTAGTAAAAGTGAGAAGATCACACAAATATTTACCTGGCAGGGGGGACCACCATTAATGAAATCCACTTGCCCAGGCAGCGGCAAGTTACTGATATCCTTCTCATCAAGTTTTGCAGCAAGCTCAGCTGCTTCTGGAGTAGAAATGCATTCATCTATGTCCCCACACTTTTGCATTATGGCCCTGCATTGTTCTTGTCGTTAGAATTGCACATTTGAAGATTGCTGTTTGGAGTAATGCTTAACAAAGAAAACTGCTTGTGAACCTAAGTAGCCACTAACCATGTTCCTGAACTGATGAGTTAAACCAGGGCAGATCTTTTTATATTTCAAAACCATGGATGTAAAACACAGAGCAAAAGCATCTATTCAACAGGAGAGACACTAAAACTCATCTTACTATGGTCATTTACCTTAGTATCACATTGCAGTTATTAACAAACATTGCTGTCTCGGGGTGATTCAGTTTAAAAGCATCAGCAGCAGGCTCTTCATATTCTATTGCCCATTTTGTATCTGAAACACCTGCAACATTGAAGAATGGTGTAAATACTTTCAATTTTTCATTCCTAAATTCTAATGCCAGAAACAGAGGAGAGAATCCTTCTTATTCAAACCCTGGAACTTACCTGCCCAATGCAGTCCTTCTGACAAGCCACCACAGCCCGCAAAAATATCTAATGTGGCCAGACGAGCAGATTCTTCCTTTTGCTTTTGTAGTTCTAAGTCCTGCTCTCCTTCTTTTGACTTCCCCTTCTTCTTTCTGATGGCATCACCATCTAGATTTCCAGCTGAGTATCTTATTTTAATTTGAGCTGGCAACTGCCCAAAGATGCAAAAGTAGAAAAATGATATAATCAAAATCAGTGTTGCCAAACATTTTTGTTAGGGTACTGGTTTATTAGGTTATTATTAGGTTAAGGGTTTATTATTTAATAGGTTAAGTTATGGTTTATTATTTAGTTAGGTTACTGCCGCAGATTAGTTATTAGAATTATATTAGATTTATATCTCTATCTTAGAATTATATCTATCTCAATATTGTATTCTCAAAACCCTATATAAGGGAGTCTAGTTATTATCAATAAACTTAAGAAAGAAAGTTATTTCATAAACTCTTCTCTCGTTCTTCAATATTGCTCGTGCTAAGAGATCTATTCTTCCTAACCCGGTAGTTCGTCGCTACTGGGCTCGATCCTACGCCAAGGGCCATAACATTTTGGTATCAGAGCCAATCCAGATGGCCGACGAACTGCAATCTGTGATCAAGGGTGAGAGAGACCGCACCGATGCTGCCATAGCCGGGCTTTCTGCTGAAGTCCAAGGTTTGAAGTTGATCGTGGAAGGTTTGGTTGCAACTGTACAGGGGATGGTTTCCAATCGAGACAAGACAACAAACCCTAATCCAACCTCTACTCCAAGTAACATAATCCTTAATGGAGAACACAGCGGAGAACACAATTCTGCCATAACTCCATCAGACTCGGAAGATTCGGTTCCGCCGATAGAAAGGTACGTACCGCCACCCGTTCGAGAAACCATGGTTCAGTCTCAAAATCGAAATCAACAACTGCTTCCATCGCAGCCTAAGGGCAGACCAGCACCACTAGTGAGGACCCAAGCAGCACCTATGGTTCCCCGTTACATGAAGCTCGAATTCCCAACATTCGACGGGTCGGAGGATCCGCTAGTTTGGTTGCACCGCTGTGAACAATTTTTTCTATACCAGGGCATCAGTGAAGTCGAGAAAGTAGGAGTCGCTGCCTTCCACATGCTAGGAGAAGCCCAATTATGGCACTACCAAATCGGCTTGGAGAAACCCGAACTCAATTGGACTGAATTTAGGAAAGCTTGCTCCCTAAGGTTTGGACCACCAGAAGGGCATAATCCCCTGGGCGAGCTCGTATGCCTTAAACAGGTTGGGACGGTCGAACTCTATCAACGACAATTCCAAGAGAAACTAGCAAGAGCCGGCACCCTTGTCCACACAGACCAATATGTAAGTCTCTTTATGGCGGGACTTAGCAATTCAATAAAATTGGACGTGCAGCTTAGTAAACCCCCGGACCTAGAGGTAGCTATGAGCCTAGCTCGGGCTTATGAACAGAAATTGCGGGGCGGACAACTGGAGACAGGAGCAGAATTTCCACCAACACCTCTCAATGTCAAGAAAGCTGGAACCACCCTTCCATTCATAAAGAAGCTAAGCCGTGAGGAGATGGCCGAACGAAGAGCAAAAGGGCTATGTTTTAATTGTGATGAACCTTATTCGGCAACTCATAATTGCAAAAGGCTGTTTTGGTTGGAAGTGGATTTTGGCTATGGAGAAGAGTACCATCCGCACAACCTTCGAGCTTGAGGACAAGCTCGATCTGCAAGAGGGGAGTAATGTTAGGGTACTGGTTTATTAGGTTATTATTAGGTTAAGGGTTTATTATTTAATAGGTTAAGTTATGGTTTATTATTTAGTTAGGTTACTGCCGCAGATTAGTTATTAGAATTATATTAGATTTATATCTCTATCTTAGAATTATATCTATCTCAATATTGTATTCTCAAAACCCTATATAAGGGAGTCTAGTTATTATCAATAAACTTAAGAAAGAAAGTTATTTCATAAACTCTTCTCTCGTTCTTCAATATTGCTCGTGCTAAGAGATCTATTCTTCCTAACCCGGTAGTTCGTCGCTACTGGGCTCGATCCTACGCCAAGGGCCATAACAATTTTGTTTTTTTTAAAAATTATGGGCCGACATCTCTTTCGAAGGAAAATAAAGTTTACCTGCTTGACCGATCCCTTTGAAGGTTCATATAAGCGCTCACAGTAGAAAATATGCTGGGACATTGCTGGAGATTCACCTGATGGAAGATCACTTTTCTTTCTCACCTCACATTTTCCTTCTATATCATCAACAGATAATGTCGCCACTTCTTCAGTGTAGAAGACCTGAACAATTATCACCTCCAATTATTTGAATGCCACTGAAGATATTTCTATAACAATAAGATACAGATAGCAATCTAAGATGTCAAAATGGATCAATATAGAGTTGCGATATCTATATGAAATCCTAACATCATGAAACGTGTAAATGATTACCTCATGTACATCCGAACAATACGCCTTCTCTGCTGAGATGTCCTCTGGCCTGTAAAATCTCCTGGTTTTGATTTTGGTCGAGTTTGCTTCAGCTGTCTTTGTTTCCTTGGGGCTTATTATCTCTAGCAACTGACATACAACAAAAGCTCTCAATCCTACATTTCTGCCGCCCTTATATGTTTCACTCCATTCAGTTTCCTCACCAAAGCAGCTGGGACTTATGTAGACATAATCATGAACAAAATAGTTAACCCCATCAAAGACAAAACCATCTCTACTTGAATTGATCTTAAAAATCTCCTTCTCTTCTTCGGCTTCCCTTATTTTGCAAGACTGACAAACGCCAGATCCTAGCCCCACTGTTTCAACAGGAAGACTGAAGAAGGCACCCCTCTCTGGCCAATACAAACTCTTGCAGTAATACTCCAGTGGCAACCCCTTTGTCTTCCTCTCCTCTGCTTTCACTCTATCAACTGCATCAGCACTTGCATCAGTTTTCCTATACTGATATCCCCAGTGTCTCGAACGGAACTCAAGCACAGCTGTCTGCTTTATGTCCTCCAAAGCCATATTTTCACACTCATTCATTAAAAACAACTCTCTCTCATTTGCAGCATTACCAAGAACTGTCTGGGAGCCCTGCTTCAACATCCTTCCATGAAACATTTTTCTGCCCTTTGATGTTTCATACATGTACTCAACCAAATAGATGACTGGAAGTTCATCTGAATCCTCAACCTCTAGTGAAACTGCCACTCCAACTTCAATCCGTTCACCATGTACAATAGCACATTTATAAAGCAGTTCACCAGAGCATGTTTTACCCACAGCCTGCCCCTCCCATCTTGTTTCTGCTTCTGAGGAATGAAGCTTGCGAGCCTTTGGTACCGGACTACTTTTAACTTCACTATCAGTCACCAACACCTCTTCTGCATCCTCCTCTTCATTGTCCTCTTGCTCCTCAACTTCATCCTCTTTTGCTTCAATACATGTGTCTTCTTTTGGATCCTCAGGCGAGTAATTCGAGTAGTACTCGCCCCAAATTCTGTTAATGAGCCTCGTAGTTGTTGCCTGCATGGCCTTTCTCTTAGGTAAACTGGGACCCATTGTTGCTCTTGGGTTCAAATTTGGACCCTTAAGCAAAATCTTTTTCTTCTTCACAGTCCACTTAGTATGATGCCTCTCCTCCATCTTAGCCATGAGACCACTGACAAATGAACACTTGGCAACCTTCTTATCTGGGTATTCTGCAAAGAGTTGTAGGATGATCTGGCCATGCACAACAATGTACCTCTCAACAACAGCTGGATTGGAACCAATGTATGCAACATGTTTCTGGTCAAACTCAGATACTTTCTTGATGACATCTGCAAATGAAAGTTTTGATAATCGGCTTTGCTCTGTCAGCACAGTAATTATGCTTATTGCTACTTGCGCCGTCTTAAGCACAGGCTGGTACCATGGAGCATACTGCTTTGATGGTTTCCCTAGTCTGTACCTGCAAATTGGGGGGAGGATCATGTCATTCATGCAAACTTGATATTTACAAGCAAAAAAAAATGCACACTTGATATTTCCATCTAAAGAAAGTGTGAAGCCATTCTCCACCAGTAACTTTTTCACTTCTAATTTAGTTTTATATATATATATATATATATATATATATATATATATATATATATATATATATATATATATATATATATATATATATATATTGTGACAATCATTACAGTATAAAGGCAAGTTCTGATACTTCTCGTTTGAAACAATTTTTACCATGCCATATTTTAAACTTATGAAATGAAAAACGTATTTCCTTGTAGAGATGAATTTTATGATGTCATTTACTACTGCCAACTTCCTTAAATTACAGCAACTTATGAGAACATTTTGTGCCAATCTAGTGAAAGTGTTAAATAGCAGAAGAACAGTATGCATTATGGTAAAACATAAAATCAAGACCAAAAAAACAGGAAACAAGGAAAAAAAAAGGAAGTTGACATGCAAATAAACCCAACCTTTTATGGGTTGGCATAAGCCTTTTTGATAGGTTATAAGTACGCAAACGTATAAGGCTATGGTATGAAATGTACGACAACATAACATGAACTAAACAAGTGTATAGATCTTTCAGTCTCTACAGCTTAAACAGTAAACCTATTTTTCTCTGTGATAAAGAGGATGCCAAGCCTCCGTAGCTAGAGATACCTACTTTGGTAATCATAGGGTATTCCAACCCCATCCCCCACACTAAGCTGACTATTCTGTTCATCTTTATCTCAAGAAAAGTTCTTATTTTTGCCTGAATTTTTCTCATTAAAGTTGGTGTAATAAAATGCAGTTTTCTGTTAAAAATATAATTCTAATCCAATTAAACATCCATTGCTACTCTATTGAGGCGTATTTTCAACTAAGCAGTGGGATATGACACACATGTGACAAGCAACATGAAATAAAAATAGCCAAAACCAAGAAATAAAATTACCAAGCCATGTCTGTTCGAATCGAAATGAAGACCATTGAGGAGCCGAATTCAATCATCCATTCCTTTATTGCACTCAAATAGATTGACATTCCATCCACGGGCTGAGTACCATGAATACCAGAGGAAGACTTTCCTGCATCAGTGTCAAGGCAGAATCCACTTCCATCATCAGCAGTCATAACACCAGAACCAAATATGGTAACATCAATATCATCACATGATTTCATCGGCAGGAGTTCAAGGGAAATCAATCTTGAGTCTGAATCATAAAGAGACCAATTGTGGAGCATGCTTCGCGGAAGTTGGTCAATCTCAACCATATCAAGCTCACTATCGAAAATAATAAGCTCATCAGTTTCCTGCTCATCATTCTTGTAATAAGCCGGTAATGGATAGTCATTTGCTATCTCATCCTCATTGATCTTGATATAAAACTTATTCGATCCAGAAACAGAGCCCTGACTCCTTTTCTGCTTCCTTGATTGCCAATACTCTTCTTCCTGCAATAACTTAGCCAACTTTACATCCTCATCCTCATCAACTTCAGAAGGATTAGGGTTTGACTTGTCACCAATAACTATGCCCTTAGTAGACACCCCATTTTGCAGTTGCACAAAATTCCCATACTTGGTACTCTCATCTCTAAGTGCTGCCAAAACAGGCATTTCTACAAACATTCTATCATTCTTCTTGGAAGTATCATCCAAGCCCACCAGTTGATTATAGATGAACTCTCCCTGGGAAATGATAAAATCCCGAATGGCTGAACCATTAGAAAAACACTTGCTCCCACCCATGGCACGTACTACTCCAGCAAGCAATTCATCAAGGGCACAATTTGGGTTCCCCCCAGACGATGCTGAGAGCTTCTTATACACCTCTACACAAGCACGGGCCTTCTCAGAGAAATGGTCGTAGAACTTCTTATAGCTTCCAGAGGGTTTGAGACAGTCATAATCGGCAATATCAGTTGAGAGCCATATCACCGGGGAGCCATCTTCGTAGCCAGATATAGCCCAATTTTCAATACGCCCGAACCCGTTACATCTAACACCCTTATTGTCTTTTTCCTTGACTGTGCATTCCTCAAGAGGCAATATAAGACCAGAGATAAACAAGTCATCAACTTCAGACATTTCAAAGGGCTGTGGAGTCCCCTCTGAATCATGCAGAATAAAGTCAGTCAGCCTTCTATTTGGCCGATCATCATCTCTGTCACTAGTCATACGAATCGCAAGGATCTCATCCTCAGCTATCTGATCTTTTTTTGCCTCAACAAGGCAAGACTTGTCGTTGAATCTTAAAGATTTCTCCTTGAAGTTTGAACATGCAGCAGCACGTTTTGGCCTTTTACGGCCACCAGCTTCTTCGCCATTCTCAGACAAATTCCGCTTCTTGTCCTCCTTATCCAGAGGAGGCTTTATAGCATTTGAAGTTGCAGATGCTCTCTTCACCTTACGGTTAGCCATTCCTGCAATGATTGAGCCATAAAACAATCAGATGATGAGAATGAAAAAAACATTTATTGAAACAAAAGATGACAAAAGTCGATACAGTATATATTCAAAAGAAAGTTTATGTGAAAGGACAACAACAGGAGTAATAACCTAAAACAGCGACAAATGCATTAAAAAAACATTTATACTGAGATTAACAGATAATACAAGATGATAACAGATAGAAATTACCAAGTAGATTTTATATAATTCCTATGGAAGGTCTTATACTAAATAAACGAGAATCTCCTCAAGACAGGAGTAAATTCTCTATGAAAATGTGTTCTTGAATGACCAAGACAGGTATAATCTATGATAACAGATCTCAATAGGGCTGCAATGCATACTTAGCTAATCAAATCTAGCAGTGACTGAAAATCTGATTAACAGCGGGCAATGTGGCAACAACCCTAACCAGTAACATCCACAGCGAGAAAAATTCACAATAAAAACTGATTAACAACCAATCACACTGTACCTTACAGCCCAGGACGTGGTTCATCCCGGAACCAGAATGCTCAACCAAACGAACCCAAAACCCTTTATTGATTTTACTCGAAATTATACAACGAAATCTACGAAATTCGAAATTTGAGAGTTAAAAACTTACTGGTTTGAGTCTTGATTAGGCTCTTGTAGTATGTATCCTTTGAACTGAAATTTGAAGCCTCAAACTCGATTTTGGTGTAACTAGGTGTTGTAAGTATGTAGAATCTCGGATCTGAGGCTTGACAGTGTGTTTATTGATGAAGCGGTAAGACAGTCTCTGGTAAATGATATCGTCTCTAATAGGGTTGTGGTCGACACTTCTCCATTCTTGAAGATGACAAATTAAATCAAATAACAATAAGATATATTACATCATTTACATGCATTTTGATAATTATCGCGGGAAAATTGTGGCGGCAAAGAATTGGTGGGAAGCAGCAGCATTTGCCGAAAATGAAAATTGAGCTTGGCGCCTTTTGGAGTAACGGCTTGTGAACCGTCAAGCGAGTAGGACCGTAAACCGGCACACTCACCGGTTCGATATCCGGTCCGGTTATAATGATATTGGTATTCAGTCTGCTCAGACATTTTTTTAAACAAAAAGAAATGGGCTATTATTAACACGACTGAATTCTTAAAATAGGTTTATTTTCCAAACTTATGTTTAAATTAACATTCTTTAGAAAGTAATTCTCAAACTAGGTTTTTCTTTTTTTTAATCATTTATTATATTATTTTACATTACATTCCAAAGTTTATATTTTGTTACAATTGTGAATTGACCCTAAATCGAAATATAATATATGAAATATATTTTTAAAAAAATGGAAAAAATAAAGTAACTATATGTAAAAGTTAAAAACTAAAAAACAATAAATTAGTAATTGTGAAAAAAAAATGTAAAAAAAAAAAAAATTATGCTAAAGATATAAATTATTTAAAAAACTGTGATATAAAATGTAAAGAAACTATATACTCGTGATTTTTTTTAAGTATGAAAATATAAAAATGAAAGTGTACATAAACCCTAAGTAAAACCTGTTAAATTTATAAAATTAGTGACTGAAAAAAATAGATAAACTAATTTAAATTTGAAAAATCAATATAATAAATTTAAGAATTAATTTAATAAATTAATAGTTTGTACATTTTTTTATACTCTTGATGAATAATTTTTATATCATTATATAGTTTTTTTGCCAATATAGTAAATTTATCATTTAATTATTTTTTATAAGAATTAAAATCTAAAAAACGAATTGTTTGATTGATTTTTTTAATTAATTTTTTTTTCCAATTTTTAATATATATTTTTCATACACTCTTCTTAATTTTCATTTTTTTTCTTATATTAAATTTCGATTGAAGGTTCATTTGTAACATAATGTCAACTTTAAGATGCAAAGTAAATAATATACATATATTATTAAAAATATAAATAGACCTATTTTGAGAATTAGTTTCTGACTGCATTAATTTTGTCAACGTAGCATGTCATATTGTTTCAACTTACATCTTAACGAATATTTTATTGTATTCTTTTAAATAAAATAAAAGAATAATAATAAAAAAAAAAATTAACAATAATAACTAAGAAAATTAAAGGTAACATTAATTAAAACACTACTTCTCCGGTCTTTACATTATTTCCACTGGAAAGAAAGGTCGAGAGTGGATATCTAATGATAATATAGCCCTAAGATTAATTCCTCAACCTAGCTAGCTAATCACCATTACCTTATTAATAAAATAAAAAATTAATTAAGATGAGCAGCTAGCCGTGGGTGGGCAGAGCGCCGCTGCAACGTAGGAGGTGATGAACCGCAGGAGGCTGGTGCTGCTGCTGCTTGCTGTCGATCTGCCACCGCAGGCGGAGGAAATCGTTGACGGAGCAAGGCAAGCGCAGAGGGCCATTGGAGGCGTAGCCGTACACCTCCTGAGCTCTGTCCAGAAGTTGCTTAAAGAGTGGATGATAGAGATGCGATATGGGGATCAGAAATCTCTCTCCAGATTCTTCTTCTCCCACTTCCACTGAGAGCCACCCTTTCTTCGCCTTTGATATCTTCTTCATCATCGATCCCCAACTTAAATTAAATTAAATTACTCGAATATTAATAAATATATATATTAATTGTCAGGATAGCATCTTCGTATATTAGCTTAGCTACAGAGAATTAACGCGCTGCTGATTTTGGATTAAGAACTGGGTGGGGTTTGATTATATATATAGTAGTGAATCAAGGAAACAAAGGAGAAAGGAGTGGATCAAGACAGCGAATAATGTGCAGTGTGTTTGTTTGTGACGAATTAGTCAGTTATTCTACACTACTTAATCACATTTAAATATATATTTATCTAACAAAGATAAAGTTGTAGTTTCTCTTTTAAGAAAATAATGATAAAAAGAGATTTAGTTACCGTATTGTACTTTTAGTACTTTTGATGAATTTTATTTTATATTCTTTAATGTTATTTTGTTCATATTTAGACTACATCCAAAAAAAAAAGTCATCCCCGTTTATTGCGCTCCAACATTATAATTTGATAGCAAGTACGAGAACATTTAATTAAGATGTAAACATAATCTAATCTCAATAAATATAATTGTGCTTGAACTTATTTGATATTAGCACGTGGTGAAATATAATAAGGGTTAAGAACACAATAGGGGCCTGAATGTTTGCCCATGTTGCCAAAAGGGGTCTGAATTGAAAAAACGTATTATTAAGGGCCTGAATTTTGAGTTTTGTGTTTTTTCAAGTCTCCGTCCAAATTTTCTGTTAAATCTAACAGAATCACGTGAAAAGACAAAAATACCCTTTTGTAATTAATAATAATTATACAATTTATCAATTTAATTAATAAAATGTGAAATGTCTAAAATACCCCTACAAACTAATTATGCAATTAAGGCCACCACGCTCCGGCCACCGCCCGAGGACCACCACCCGGCTCCGGCGACCACCACCGGCCTCCGGCGACCGCCACCGGCCTTCGATCGGAGCCAAAAAAGCTCCGATCGGGGCCACAGGGCTCCAGATCGGAGCTCTGTGTCGCCGATCGGTAGCCACAGGGCTCCAGATCGGAGCTCTGTGGCTCCGACCGGAGCTTTTTTCTCCGATCGGAGCTTTTCGGTCGTCGCCGGAGGTCGGTGGTGGTCGCCGGAGGCCGGTGGTGGTCGCCGGAGGTCGGTGGTGGTCGCCGGAGTCGGGGTGGTGGTGGTCGCCGGAGCTGTGGTGGCTTAAAGGGTATTTTCGTCATTTTAGGTCAAACATATGAGAGAGACACTTTGGTCAAAGGGCATTTTTGGGTTTTCAAATTATTTTTGGTCACATGCCAAGCATGTGACCACTTTCCGTCACTTTTAACAGAAAAAATAGACAGAGACCTCAATTATACACAAAACTCAAAATTCAGGCCCTTAGTAATACGTTTTTTCAATTCATACTCATTTTGGCAACATGTGCAAACATTCAGGCCCCTATTGTGTTCTTAACCCATATAATAATGTGTAGGGAATAATTGTGGTGAACTTATTAGATATTAGCAGTTTGTATATAAGAATCATATCGGGATAAGAGCAGAACGCGACACGTGTTGTGGTTGTTCGAAACGTATCACTTGTTAGAAGCACAACTTGAAAGAAGTGAAGATGCAATGAATTAAGGATTGAAAAAGTTGGAACTTGGAAAGTGGTTCAAGTTGTTCGAGTTGCTCCCTACTTTTATAATTTATTATACTTTTGAGAGTAGGTGTTGATGGATATATATATATATAAGGGTTAACATGTCTTTTGGTCCATAATGTTTGATCATTTTTGGGTTTTAGTCCATAATGTTTTTTTTCTTCTTAGTTTTGGTACCATATGTTTGCAGATTTTTTCTAGTTTTGGTCCGACAGTTACATTCTGTCCATTTTTTGACATGTACAAGTCACGTGATCCACCCTAAACTTTCAATTTTGTTCAATTTAGTCACTCTAATACTTTCCTAAGCTTTTTTTTTGTTTAATTTAGTCCCGAAGTTTCAAAAATTTAATTGGACCTATTGTCCAATTGGGGTCAATTTTGAAACTTCGGGACTAAATTGAACAAAAAAAGGTTAAGAAAGTATTAGAGGGACTAAATTTAAAGTTTAGAGTGGATCACGTGACTTGAACATGTCAAAAAATGGACGGAATGTAACGGTTAGACCAAAACTAGAAAAAATCGGCAAACATATGGTACCAAAACTAGGTAAAAAAAACATCATTGACCAAAACCCAAAAGTTGTCAAACATCATGGACCAAAAGACCTGTTAACCCTATATATAATTGGGCATCATTTAGGCTCACTTACATTATAAGACTGACTCAGATGCAAGATCGGATGCAAGATCATCCGAGGTCCCTATGCTAGCTTTTTAGCCATGTAAGACTCGTTTGGCGTGTGATTGATCAACAATCAAGATAAAGTGACTTATAGGCTCCACTATTATCCTCTGAATGCGTTCGCTGTACTGAGCTGGATATGCTTTGAACATGGTAAGAAGCGTTGGATAGAAGGCCAACCAATCGGTCAATCACGCTATCCTTACCTTTCAACCAACCCCTTCGATTCCGCTTCTTTAGAGCAAATACCACCGCAGCCAGCTCTAGGTCGTGGGTTGGGCGTTCTCGGTCATTTAGGGAAGGTAACCCATGTCAGGACGAGACATCACCATTCCCAGGAAGAAAAAGAATCTGGGCTGAGTGCAACCAGTCAGGATCAGGTCATTCTTTCACTCGATGGAGTCTATTATATGCTCGCTTCCCTCATTCTTCGAGAATTAGAAAGAACATTTTCAAGTTTGAATTTGTTCATTTGAAATCTGGGTTCTTCTACTTCATTTATGTATCAACGTTCCAACAAAAATACTTGTATGCATCAAAAACCCCAGGTTCCGCGGGGTAAATGCATTAAAAAAGGACAAATTTTAGCGGACGGTGCGGCTACAGTTTGTGGCGAACGCGTCTCATAGCCGTGTCCTGGGATAGTTGTCGCTACGCTGTCACCGCCCGGTTGCCGCGTAAACTACCGTGGTGATCGAGAGAAAAACAAACCTAAGAACGAGCCCAGTAGTTGAACTTACATTATGAATATTGGGGAAATTTGTTCAAATGTCCTCTAGGGAGAGGGCATTTCTAAAAATGCCCTCCCCTAAAGGGCATTTGTCAAATTACGGGCCCAGTGTTTTGAAACCGGACCGGACCCTATAAACCACTACCAGTCTGACCTTAAGAGTAAAGAACAATTTTTTTTCTTAAGAAAATATTAACTGAGTGTAGCTGGACTCAAACCCAGGACTTACACTAGAAACACTAACATAATACCTCCACACTACAAGCTAGAATGTTGACAAAATAACAGATAAAAATATTTTATTTAGAATTCTAAATTCTATTTAATCAATGGAATTGAATTCTAAATTCTATTTAGATAAAAAGATTTTATTTCTAAACTCACTTTTTACATCTATTAATATTCACTAAATTCAAATTTACAACTCCAAATTCAATGAAAATCGAAAGTTAGCGTCTTTATAACGTAATGAACAATGTGCTATTTTTTAAATTTTATTATAGTAATTTCGAAAATTAATGTTTTCATCACCGAATGGTGTTATAACCCCCTAAAACGCAAATTTGGAGTAAATCTTATTTTTTGGAATGTTCAAAAAATCTATAACCGAACTTCAAATTAGGCCCCGTTTTCGGTATTGGATTTTACTAATACGTGAGAATTCGAAAAAAAAAGAGAAGATTTTATACGAGAACATTTTCTAAAAAATGAGATTTGCTCCAAATTTAGGTTTTATGGGGGTATAACACCATTCAGTGATAAAAACATTAATTTTCGAAATTACTTGAATAAATTTTAAAAAATAGCACATTGTTTATTACGTTATAAAGACGCTAACTTTCGATTTTCATTGAATTTGGAGTTGTAAATTTGAATTTAGTGAATATTAATAGATGTAAAAAGTAAATTTAGAAATAAAATCTTTTTATCTAAATAGAATTTAGAATTCTATTCCATTGATTAAATAGAATTTAGAATTCTAAATAAAATCATTTTATCTGTTATTTTGTCAATATTTTAGCTTGTAGTTTAGTGGTAGTGTGTTAGTGTTTCAAGTGTAAGTAATTCATGAATGCTCTGACTTCTCTCTAGTTTATCTCTCTAAAAACCGAGCTCTTACTTAGGCATCGGAGAGGGTTTCGCCGGAAACCATCCCCTCTGGCGCAATCCTTCTTGCAAGTTTACGGGAGCACGAGAAGAAAGCGAGCACACATACATATTGAAAGCTTGAAGGTGCACTCTACGGACGAACCTCGACGCCCGAAATCCAACATTGGCGTCGTCTGCACGATTCGAACAAAAAGTCGTTGTCTAAACCGAGCGACAAGTAACATTTAGTACGAAAGTCTGGCGATAACACGATCGGTGACTACAAGCAGTCACTCCAAGGAGCGAACAACAAATCCCTCAAGATGAATCATCGACGGCCTCGACACTCATGGCACGCCGATACCCAAGTAAGGATCCGCAAGAAGGCACACATATGCCACAACATGAAGTCACTCAGTAAGGACCCGATTATGGTAGGCACCCCGACGAGCATCCATAGGGAATGCCCTCCTACAACAAGCCATTATACAATACACCACACATATGCGCCCGTTGTTCTCTCAAAGCACACCCCCGGTCACAGCATGCTACATGTCAGCTATGGATGACTTGATAGCTTATAGAGATGCCATGAGAACAATAGGATTTGGACCACCGCCTTTTGGACAAGGCTACTATGCTCCTCCAAGAGCAAACATGCACACCGCACAGGAGCGTCAGGAAAGGCAGCAGCATATCCCTAAGTATCAAAGGCAATCACCAATGCCTAAGCCGGCAAGGCAACCGTCACTAAGAAATGCTACAATACAACCATTTCAAGGACAGTACGCTAGGCAATAACCTGTCCCACCCCCACCAACTCAATACCAACATGATCCAGCAAGATCACATCCATACATGGCAAAGGAGGGTCAGACACCTCCGCCACAGTCATGGAGACAACCACCATACGAGTGAACAGTCAAGGGGTGACCCCCGAATGAGAACGAACCTCCTGCCAAGAGTTCCAGACCACCACTGCATATTAACAAACAAGTGCCGCAAGCAGGATGTACAAGACATTCCTGAAGACGAGTCCCCAACGGCTTCAACCCTTAAGATACGAAGGCATCCAAGGAAGGAAGCAAAGGCAAGCGCTCGAGCGCAGCTCCAAGCATCACAACATGCCCCCTCCAGCGGGCATACCTCCAACCGGCACACCCCCAGCGGGCCCAGTGGGCATACCTCCAACGGCACACCCCCAGCGAGCATACATCCAAAGGACATACCCCCAGCAGACGTACCTCAAGGGGGCATACCTCCAGAGTACACACCTCCAAGTGTACACACTTCCTAGCATGTGCACCTCCAAGTGTGTGCACCATCAAGGCGGGCACCTCCTGGCATCGCTCAAACATGTTTGGTCAAACATGTTTGATCGGCACCACCGCTTGTATATCCATCAAGAGTGGTGCAAGTTAGTTCGAGCTGCTATCTAATTGTATAGTAAGTAGTAAGATTAAGTTTAGATTGGAGTGGTTTAAATAAGTAACTTTAACAAACAACTATCTATGGATATGTGTTTTTACGTCGGAGGTGTAGCTCATAATAAGATGAAGAAACATGAATAACTATTCATAGTCAACATATGGCCAACACAACCAATATAGTCGGTCTAGGTATATATCATAGGATATTCTATGTATCAAGAAAATAAAATACCAAGTATATCCATCCATTCCTTACAAACCAAAATTAAAAGCATGACAAAAAAAAAATCTGTTAATTTGATGTAATCTTCATGATGTCCATCCATCCATGTAACTATGTATCTTCAGATTTTTTATACAGATGGTGTTTCCATCCCTGATAGGTACCTAAAGGTAAAGAAAACACTAAATCAGTATCATTCAAGGAAGTTAACAATTGATTTCATTTTCCATAAACAAATACATACCATACTAATGTTGACACGATTATCTGTCAACACCTTCTTGTTGAAATTTTTAGTACTCTCTGTTTTTACATCATCTGTCTATTGGACTGCTTTTCCGTGCCAGATAACGTTATTGATTACGATAACGTCGTCGACTTTCACATATATAAAAATACAACGCTATTAGACTAATAAAGTAACTTAATAAACAGTTTCACTTTTAGATGAAAAAAAAAACACAAAAC
Source organism: Clarkia xantiana subsp. parviflora (assembly GCA_036873135.1). NCBI lineage: Eukaryota > Viridiplantae > Streptophyta > Magnoliopsida > Myrtales > Onagraceae > Clarkia > Clarkia xantiana. Next base: position 12,137,339 of record JAPTYO010000004.1, read on the forward strand.
TTACCAGTTATAACTTACAAGTTTAAGAGAAAGTTCGTAATATATATAATTTTTAAAGTATACGAGTAGAGCATTATAAGAAAAAAAAATGTAACATAATATTATATAAAATTTAAAATCTAAAAAACATAAAATAACATACTCGGGAATATAGAGCAAAATGTTTTTAAATAAAATGCTCGAGGTACCGGGAGACTTTTAATGAGTTTTTTTGCTCCCGATCTCCCGAGAATTTTATTTTACAACTAGATTTCAGCGCATGCGTTGCACGCGCGTCAATCGTTTATGTTTTATCGTTTTTTTTCTTCCAAAGGTTAACATTACAAGTTGAATACAATTTGTTAATCAATTGATGCGATAAAGTATAAATAATGAATTTGTAATAAAAAAATGTTAGATCTAACCTACAAGTGGAATTTTGTACGAATAGTAATTGTCAATATTAAAGTCAATTTTTTTATCGTGCAACTTTTAGATGCAATGGAGTCGGGTCATATCATAAATGGTTGCCATAGATGTGCCTCAAGACGATGAAGCAATATAATGTTTAAAACTCAATCGCATTATGCACCAAGCAAACAACTTTGTTGTCCAAGCAACAGCTACCATAAGGTTAGTTGGCTTTAATGTATCCAGTGCTTTGAAAACCGGACCGGACCTCAAACCGGTAAGTTGGCCGGTTTCCGGTCAGACCGGTTCAACCCGGTTAGACCCGATTCATACCGGTTCATTCTCTTTTGTGTAGAAATACAGTGAAATTGAACTCTGCTCACCAACCGTACTCTCCTTCCTATTAATATCTCTCTGTAAATGTCAATTAGTGTGCTCTGTTGTCTCTCTCTCCTCCCTCCCATTGTCTCTCTCCCATTATCTCTCCACTCCATATATGATTTCTCAAAAATCAAAATAAAGTTTCGTTTGAAATCTGGATTTTCGAATCAAAATTCTATTCAGCTCCGATGGATAGAGATAATAGCTTCAATTTGCGGTATTGCAGCTTCAATCAATCGTCGGAGCCTCTCTAAGTCCTCTAACTTCATCTAATGCCGGAGAAATCTCTCCTAGACACCCGAAATGAAGTAGTCATGGCTAATGCTGGTGCCAGACCCTTCAACTACCACCATATTTAGGGACTTTAGAACTCTAGTTTCACAGTCAATATTCCAAACGGCCGTGACGAACAAAGAGCGAGTAGAGGAGGCGTGAAGCTTTCACGGTGAAGGAGGGCCTTGGCGAGCAGAGCGACAGGAGAACCGGTGAAGAACATTAGGTTTACCCACTCTCTGTGGCGGCGGGACTTTTACCCTCCCGCTTCTCACGTTCTTAGGTTTAACTTTACCCTTTCTCTTCGTTTTATTTTAATTTTTATCCCGGTCGGACCGGTGCCGGTTCTTCCGATCCAACCCGGTTCGACCGGGTTTTCTTAAGTGAACCCGGTTCATGCTGCATTATGATATTTTATTGAAACCGGACCGGCTCTGTATCCGGTTCGCGGTCGAACCCGGTCCGACCGCCGGTCCGGTCCGGTTTTCGAAACACTGAATGTACCACATGGTCCGTGCATCATGTGTGTTTGATGATTGTCTTGTACACGTCCAAAGTTTTCAAATTTTGTAGGTTGGCACGAAGATATGACAAGTTAAGCTTAGAGTCATGTGCAGTTTTTCATTCTACCAGTTCCCTTTTGATTTAAATCCATTCAAGATTGCAGGTCACGGTGATGAAAAATTTAGGTTTGCCATAACAATCTAATACGGTCATTCCACTCAAGTATCGCTTGTGCATGTGTGTTGGCCCTCCAATAAAAGAAGTAGGTAAGAAGACTCTCTTTTCGACCAGGCGACCATGCTAGATTTTGTTTGCCCAACACGTATAATGTGCACTATGCTCTGATTCAAATCAACTCATATCTTTGTTTGTTCTGGCTTATAAAATTCGAATCATGCCGATTCTATTTTAGTATACATGTTGACAAAAAACTGCAATAGTAGGCGTCTGACACGTAGGAGAACATACGTATCATCTTGTATCTGTAATTTATAGCAGTAATACTACATAGATGAGACCGTTTCCTTGTTCGGGCGAGAAAGACCTCTGATTCATGATGAAAGGATAAAAGTTAAATACAAGTGCTAGGTTACGTGGTATAACAATAGAATATACCATAGAAAGGAAGTAATTGTTGTATGCATAAAATTGTTCAGTTCACAAATGTGATTACAATGAAGATAATTAAGAAGTTTAGACTTCTTTGGACTTTTTAAACTACTATGTACTCCCCAATATTTCCTCCCCGTGAGAATCATCTTCCTTCCTAGTAATAATGTGAAAAATGTTATAATGACATAACATACACCCAAATTTAGCTAGTAAGAATATATTTTGTATATTAGATATGGTATTTTAACAGTATACTATTTGTCAAAACTGAAAGGAAATTTAAGTAAACTGTAAGGATTATGCAAGTCAGCGATGGCATCTAATTAAACCACCATAAGATTTTATATAAGACACTAATAGGTGATTCCACCTACATTTTACCACTATTTTGTTGTATTTTGATAGTTCAGCACATAATATTATTTGTCAAAACTGATAGAAACTTTATGTAAAATTCTACCACAAACTGATATTAACTTCAAGTAAAACTTAAAATGACAGTTTCCTTAAATTGTTGTTGCTGTAAAGTGTATCATCTTAGTAGATTCAGATATATAGTGTGCAAACATATCTATTCCATATCATCAGTGTATAAAATAATAAAATAAGCAGTATAAAATTCAACTTGTTATTTTTACTTCATGTGAGGTGAGAAATTCACACTTATCTAAAATGTTCTGATGCTATTTTACTTCAAGGATAATGAATGTCTGTGATTTATAATTAAGATATGTATAATTGTTACAGAAGTCACCAATAAGTGGTTCAACTGTAGTTGATGCTTATTGCTTCAGACGATGTCAATTGCTGCCCCCGTAAGAATGGTAGCCACAACCAGAAATAACCTATGTGGTAGCTAGCACACAATGCAACACTATTATGCAATTTTTCAACACCCCTACTTTGAAGAAAACACAAACGGACTTACTTATTACTACATAATAATAATACTTTTATCAGGAATGATCTTATGTTATTTTACTTCTATTATTTTTGTCTAAATAAATAATAATCGTGATTCTAGAGTCTGTACTCATAGAATGTTAAATTCACAAGAAAGAAGTCCATATAGAAGAAGCCACATGCTGAACTCTTTTGGTGTGCATTTTTGAAGATGTTCTCGTCTCCTGCGTCCTTCCAGGTGTCTTAGAAGGGCTAGTTAGTATGAATAAGAAACCTTATAAAGCAGCTTCTACTTCTTCGAAGCATTTTGGTTTTAGGGTTAACTATTTCTCCCAAAGTTAAAAGAGCAATCACCAACATTTGTTGGACAAATAAACAAACACCTTGTGTGCATAATTTGTGTGCATCTGATTTCAAGAGCATAACCAAATATCTGTGGTATAGCGTATGGAGGGTGATGATGAGAATTTACACAGGAAATCGAATGAAGGGTACCTGTGTTTGGTTGCCGAAGGTAATATCTCATAACTCATAAGGTTAATTGAACTTTGGACACCTCTAAGTCCTTTGGATACCACTGAGCCCTTCAATTGAGATTTGGATCTGTTAATGTATTAATCCAAGTACTTATGACAGTTAGGATAAAAATTAAAGCGTAAGACGAAATGGAACGCTGAATAAGAAATCGACCAACTGTACCTGTTCTAGTTATCGCCCTCAACCACAATGGTTGATGAAATATTTTGTTTGTCTACCGTATGACAGGAAATAACGATGTCTAAGACAAAGGTATGCTAAACGGAGCAGGACGAAATTCAGAGTTCACGGAGAGAGGCGAGCGAGACAAAGCATGGGTGAATTCGTTGGAGTGAGGCAGGTGCATGGGAATGATATATTGGGGTCGCTGCTTTCTGAAATGGCGTAACATTTGGATTGGGTTGGTGGTTTTCTAGCAGCAGTCAGCATTTAACAATGGTGAGAGTTAAGAGGATGTGTTGGTTGGTGTAGCGGTGGAAGCTTCATTTGCAGTGGAGGAAGCGTCGGTTCCCAGTGAGGACAGGCGGAACTTTTAGAATAGGTAGTAGATAGTAGATATATAAAATTATGTTACAAAATTAAGTTAATTTTTCTTGAAAAAGTTATACTCTTGTATGAATATGATTCAATTGCCAGTAATTCCATGTCTTCGCCTCAAATATTGAATATTATACCACAATAAAAAATCTTTCATCAGAGCATATTCAACTTTATCATGACTCAAACAACCCCATCTCCCATCACATTGTCTAATGATACTAATCTAATAAGTTTATACATATACAAAGTACATTATTATTCATAAAATTAGGCCCCAAATTTGGATGCATTTGTACAATTTCTATTTAGACTCTCGCATCTCTTCCTACGTATTGTGATGCCATCACCTATGAGTACCTTCAAGTTCAACAATATGCACAAACACTTCAAAGACCACGAAAGTTGAGATTATAAAATGGTGAATTGCATCCTTTCTTTTTGTTTTGAAATAAATTTTATTCTAGAGCATGAATGACATATAAGGTCAACCAATTTGAACCCAATGGAAAGACTTACCATGCCGATGCTTACAGGTTCAGCCTCCATTAATCAGTTGTTGAATTCTCGGATGATTAGAGTTTTCGCATCATTTACACTACTATCGGCTACTTTGCTATGCCAAAGTACATTATCAACCACAATAACACAACCAAGATGACACAATTGTTAACTACATTGCTGCCAAAGTGATATGCTTTATTTTACAAGAGAAGAACTCTAACCAGTTGGAAGGAGTAATTCAAAATATTCATGATTCTTCCTCTTGTCGGCATCAATGAACGCAAAGTCATAGATGCACAATACATCATCTATTATGATTGGTATTCCACAATTTAATCAGTACACAAAGTTTAAAAAAAAAAAACGACACCTTAAATTTTTATTTTTGATTTTAAAGATAAATTGAAAATAATAGTACAAACGTTCATGATATTGTAAGTGAAATGCATCAACCGGGTCTCTAAAAAAGCTGAAAAAATATAAAGTGAAGTGGAAGTACCTGCAAGCTTCACCGTTATAAATAAGAGACTTCAGTGTATCTGCAGCAAGTTCACATCTTACATCAACCTAGGGCAAATGAATGGCGTGAAACTGTTACTCTAATCATATCACGGTACAGTGAGGTTAACTATTCAAAAATCTACAATAATTTGTTATTTGTTGATATGTGCAAGTTTTTTTTTTCCCCGCGGGATCGTCCTAGGAGGGGCCCTCATCAGGAGAGCAGCACCCATAGCATGCTTGCTCCACACCTAAACTAATCCCCACTCGCACCGGATCAGCCCGTAAGAGTTAAAATATAGTCAAGAACATTGACTAGATGGATTAAGTAGTCTGTATAAGCTCAACTGATCAAATTAAATATAAGAATATGTGAACCACCTTGTGTGAAACCCCAACCAGCTCGTAGTACCTTTTAGCAACTTCCAGAGATTTTGCATCTCTTTCACAGGCAACCAATTAACCAGCCTTAGGAAGTGCAAGTGCAATTGCTAATGAAGAATATCTCTATTTTGTTTGAAAAAATACAAATAAACCTACATCCTAAGTGAAGAAGGTATCTGAAGATTGGTGACACCTTTTCTCTTACTAATGTTTTTACCAATTGTAGACATATACCAAAGAAGATTTATAGAAAAAATAAAATTCCATATAATATCTAAATGCTACGATAACTAAACAGGTATAAATATGGGAACCTATAAACAGTCCAATATTTTCCAAATGTTGAAACTTGGTGTCTGAAATTTGAAATGTTAAAATGGAGAGTCCCATGTTCATTTTTGTTGAAATTTGGTGTCTCGGTGTGATTACTTTAGAAAAGTCAATTCTGATGAAATTGACTGTCAAATTCGAGCTCTCATGCACGCTTCCTTCTTGTCACCTTACCGGGTCACCTAAGAAGCTGGCCACACCCGCGCAAGTATATCTCGCTTTATTGTCGCCAGAAATCGCTCCACACCACTCTATTTGAAATCTTTTCTTTTGGATGTCCAAGTTTTTGGGGAAATTTGACAATTTTGTGAAAAGTAAAGAGTGATTGATTATGACTGGGTGAGTGGATTGATGAAAATGATTGAAGGGGGAAGAAAAGACGTGCGAAGACACCAAATTTCAACAAAAATGAAATATGGGACATCTCATTTTAACATTTCAAACTTCAGACACTAAATTTCAACATCGATCAAACTTTGGACTGTTTATATGTTCTTAATGTTAAAAAGATTAGAACTGCACGGCTACAGTATCCTCCCTTCCGCTCTTTGGTTACTCAATTGCAAGATAAAGTTGGCATACTTTACTACCAAATTATTGACCTTACACTCCATGTAAGAATTTAAGAACACGAGATCCCATGTAAGACTATGCATGCTCTACTCAAAAGAAACATTACATAAGTTCAGCCGAAAATAAAAATGAAAGCGACTAGGCGAAGCTAAATTGGTGAAGAACCCATAAAAGAAAATGCACTTTAGTTGAAGGCCGGAATTTGTCACTAATGGTGCAGTAATAAATACTGATCCGATTTTAAACTAGAAAAGCACATGTGAGTGGACGATATGGTGGTAAGTGTGTAGTTAATTTACATCCCCTATCAATAAGAAGGCATTTGATGGCAGTAAGCTCATCCATGACCTATAAATGATAGGTCCATATTAAGAAAGACGAGAGAAGCTATAAAATAGTCGGCATTTTTTGACTTAGGAGGCTAACATTAGCAATACAATACTGAATGACACACCTCGAAAAAAGTTATATACCGTATAAACACCGACTTCAATACACTGTTTTGCCTCAAGAATCTGCACAAGCATCGCAAGGGAGCTGTGCTTGATCAGGCGAAACCTATTAAGATCCAATGCTTCTATCAAGATTCAGTGCTTCCAGAGAGATCCATAATTTAACACCATCTCAACCGACATAAACATAAAGATCAAGGTCAAGTACTTCTGGTGCCTTTAATATGTATATATATATTGCTAGTAACTTTCAACTATGGAAAATATGGATATGCATTGAAGGACACGGCCAAATACTTGTATATTCATAATACAAATAGCGCTAATCTAAAGAAATTCAAATTTCCAAACCAACAGAGCAGGGCAACTTACATCACATGATTCATTAAGAACTTAATTTCCAGTAAACTATCAATATCAAATCCTTCATATAATTAACCGGTGTTAGCTTTTTTTATATTTATTTTGAAAAAAAGGCATTTTTTAAATCTTTTTTTATGAAAAACTTGATAATTTTGATAAGAAAAATGATAGAAACTACAAATTTTTTTTGTGAAATTTCTTGCGAAAGGTTTTTTTAAAACCTGCACGCTTACCCAGAGGAGAGAGTCATCAAACTCAAAGTATTAAATTATTAATGGTTAGTATATATTTTGCCGTTTCTTCCTATTGTGCCCTTCATATAACGGAACCACTTAGAAACATTAAAAAAGCTTTATATATACATTTTTTACGTTCCATATTTGTTATTACTAAATAACATATTTTTTTATTAATATATTTACATTGTTCATGCAGTTTCTGACTGAAAGCGATAAAGTTAAAGCTCTCCGCGAGAATGTGTCTCCGACGGGATTCGACCTCAAGTCACCTGTGGGAACACAACTCGTTTTACAAGTTGGTCCAAACAACTATGCATAATAAATAATAGATCCACATTACTGAAAAATAGTTTATAAATACACATTTACATAACAATCATACAAATTATAAATATGCGAATGAATAACATATAGGTATTAAATAACGAAGTTATTCCAATCAATATATATATATATATATATATAGTACAAAGGACAGTAAAATATATTATTACTATACAATATACTTAGATATTAAATAATATATAAGATAGAACGATTTAATCCACCGATGATTTTTAAGCTCTAATTTTATAATCTAAAAAAACTATTCTTATTATACATAGAACGCGTAAGATAGCACAAATGATTGATTATGTATTTTCATTTAATAATTTATACAAATATTTTTTTTATATATTACAAAGGTCAGTTTCTTAGCTGATTAGCAAAAACTTCGTCTGTATTGTTTACAATTTTTTTTATATATATAAAAAATATTTATCGTTTAATTAAATAGTTACAATTTTTATTATTTCATTATTATTTTTGGAACAAATATTAATTATTTGTTACATATTTTGTGTCTCACGTATACTTCATTTACTTTTTTAGTATTTCAGAATCAAATTGTTACTTTAGATGTGTCAAGTTTTATTTTATTAATTTTCTTTTTAAAAAACAAAACACTTAACCATACTAATGTATATGTTGACACACTTGTCCATTAATATGTTGTTGAATTCTATAATGCTCCGTGTGTTGAATTGTGTTGTCAAAGTACGTTATCAAAGTACGATAGTTGATAACGCCTCCAACTTTCACCTAAAGAAGTTCATAATATATTATGCCTAGTTTATATGGGTCAAACCATGGCTAGATTCATGTGGGTCGAACCATGGCTAGGTCAATTTAACCCTAGAGAATTTAACCCTAGAGTGCAATTGAAAATGTTTAGGGGCTAAATTGCAAAAAATAAAAAAATTAGGACAATAGATTTGATGACTAAACTGAAAAAAAATAGAAATTTGAGGCTAGGCACGTGCAAGTCACGTGTCTATTTAACGGCCAGACTGACGGATGCACCAAAAGTGGTACAAATTGCAAACGTATTGCACCAAAAGTATAAAAAAAATGTTGCACCAAAAGTAAAAAATCGTCAAACATGTTGTACCAAAAGACATATTAACACTTTTAAAATTTAGAATATATAAGGTTGTAACATAAAGCGGAACCACTTCATACCTGCCATCGTACTTCTCGAGGATCGTATTTTTAGTACTGAGAAAAAAAGGCCACTTCTTTTGGTAAGCAGTGTTCATTGAAACCTCAGCGAAAGCATATATCGACTGCAACCAATATAATATAAGGTGTGTCCTTGTCCACCAATATGGCAAGCACCATTATTCACTATAATCCTCAAAGCCAAGATATGAATAAATATGGTACTTGATTCTTGGTTTTTTTTAGTGTCGATCGGCCCTAAACACATGAACAAGGAGGAGAGGGTAAGAGCACTTTCAATAGGCAAATTTTTCAAGACATTTGCTTATGTGGATGTGAGAGGGAATGACAAAATTTGTCCACACCACTAATTGTCCATCCATCATATTTTTCTCTTTCCTCTAAGTTGTCCTAAGGACATTTGTGTTTCCAATATTATTTAACTAATTTATTTATTTTTAACAACAATAATAAGACTTACAAAATTATAATAAAAGGAATGGTGACACATTTGTAATATTAAATCTTATATATATTGTGTAGAGAATGACGGCGTCTTTACATTGGGAGCATGCAATTGTGCATGGCTAGCCATGCAAAGACATTGTAGAATATGCATTGCAAAATGCATGGCTAGCCATCGAACATATTTGACACTCCTATGCAATTGTGCATAGCTAGTCATCGAACATATTTGAAAATTTCATAATACTCGTGCAAGTTCCGTTCAAGTCTACTATGAGTAATTAATTATGTAACTTTATTATTTAGTATAAATTTTAATACAATGAAATTTTCTATTTTGTAATATTATTAATGATTTAAATTATGTATTTTTTATATTTCATAGATAATTACTTGAATAAAACATTGATTGTATGTATGATAATATAATTATTTAATTAAAAAATAAATTATAAGTAAATATATTTTATTTATTTAAATTATATAAAAACCACATAGATCCAAAATGACTTGTCTAATGTGTCCAAAATTGTTATTGCCCATTGTGAGTACTTTGACCAAATTTCCTTATTCTCTCTTTTATGACATGACGATGATGTGGCGGTAAATGTCCTTCAAAATGTTTTTTACTATTGGAAGTGCTCTAACATATATACTTAAAGGTTGCCTCTGCACTTTCAACTGTAACCTTATCATAGTGGAAGTCCAAGGTCTAAGTACTTGATATCCAGCTCAACGAAGGGGAAAATGGAAGGATCAACAGTCTTCTCTATAGCAATCTTTTAAAACACATCGTCTTGATGTAACTATTGATATCTGATAAGAAAAAGCTAATGGTGTTATTTTACAGATTTTACCCGTTTTAGACCGAAAATAATTTCTTACAATAAATCAAATCGAATATAAAATATAAACTCAAAAATTGCACTCAAACCGTTCCTACAATTTATTTATTGTTTCTGTATCTCTCTTCTTATGTGAGTCTCATGATAAAAAGCACAAATGTAGTAGAAAAGGAAATATCTTAGTTAGAATTTTTTAGCAAAACACCTTTTATTTTTTTTAACTGCAACAATGGCTAAAATTCAGGGACGTTTGTAGTTAATTTAGATAACTTGGGGTATTTTTTGTAAATTTATTTAGGACTTATTTTGGCATTATCCAGACTAGTGGTTGTAAGCGGATGATATTACTTCTACCTAGGGTATATATATATATATATTGAGGGTGCTCTCTCTTTCTTTTTTTGGGCCAGTAGTGCTCTCTCTTTCTCAGTTTAAGGTTTTCGTCTGGTTCTTGTTTCAGAGGCGTTGGTTGGGAGTGAGAGAGAGATAGACGACGATACGTGATGAAGGTGGCATCGAATTATATTAATGTTGAAGGGGACGTTGATCCATTCTCGAAGCTTCCCGTCCCAATTTTTCATCGCATACTGTCTTTTTTGCCGTCAAATTACGACACAAAGGAAGTAATAACCAAACTAGGTCTTGTTTCGAAATCATGGCTGGAGACATGTTCCTCGTACCCGGTTCTAGATTTCTCCTTACCATCACAGCCAATTATAAAATACATGAACTCTTGTAACGCGCTTACGATGCAACACTTCTGCTTACCACGACCGTGTTTTGATGTAAAAATGAGAAAAACAATGTCTTTTATGATGTTCGTGGATAAATGTATGAGCAGTAGTTTTCATGGTGAGGGGATACAGAGATTCAAGTTGGAAACTCACTGGCATGTGAAGAAGGAGGAGATAAAAGGATTTGCTTCTACCGTGGACGGATGGATCGATATTGCCATTGAAAATAAAGTGCAAGACTTTTACCTGAGTTTTGCTGTTCATCATAAGAAACACGAGATGTACGTGATCCCTGCAAAAGTCTTATCTTCAGGATCATTGAAATGTCTGTCGCTTGGGCATCAAGTAAGTCTCCCTCGGAACTGCTGTGTTGATCTATATTCTTTGCGAACCCTAGAGATTTTATATGCCAAAATAGACAATGAAGACTTGTTAAACCTTATCCGAGGTTGCCCCTTGATTGAGAATCTGACCCTCAGAGTTAATCATAACGAGTTGTTTGAAATAGTAATTTCGGGTCTCAAACATATCAAGAAGATCGATTTATGCCACCTAGATAGTACTAAATTTAGCTTTAAGGTTAAAGTTGAAGCACCCAGTCTTGAAACCCTTTGTCTGGCTTATCTTTCGTGGTACTCGAATTTTGAATTCGAATGCTGTAACCTTAAGTGGTTGAAGTTGGTGGCGAATCTCATTCACAATGAGGAATGGTTCTGTATATTCCTATCTAGATTGCCCATGCTAGAAAGCTTAGAAATTTTTGAGCATTGTCCTCGCATCACTACAATCAAAATCAATCATTCGATGCTCAAGAAGTTGGAGTTTGTCAACATACGCGAGCTCCAAGATATTTACATACAATCTAATTCCAAGCTGAAGATTCTGTCTTTTCGATTCGAAAAAATGTTCTATTCTGAGTTCCCCTCCATACATGTCGTACATCCTCCATCTTATTTTGAAATTCACATAGAAAAGGATCTGAATTTGCTTCTTAGTACAAATTTCTGCATTAGATTGAGTAAACTGTTGAGCATGATCCCCAGCAAGCATAGATCTCTATCTATCAGCATAAAGCAAATCAGTGTACACAAGGATGGCAGGTTGGCATTTGATTCGTTAGAGATTTTGAAACCAATGAAGAAAGTGATTCGATGGCGGCAATTGCCCAAATGCGAAATAGAGGAGCTAAATTTGGCTATTGTAGAGTGCAGCTTGACATACCCCACCATCCTCAACTCCTTAATCACTATTTTCCACCCCACAGTCTTAAATGTTGAAATCGTTGATGCTGATCCATGGCTCGAATTACCCAATAACTTTGCCAAGGTTAGTTGGTTATATAATTTGTATATATTGTATGATCATTATTGTGTATGAAATATAATAATAACTAGTCTATGAAATTTTGCAGTTTGTATGTGATAATCTTGCCGGGATAAGAGCGGAACGAGACACGTGTCGTGGTTGTTCCAAGCATATGACTTGTTGGAAGCACAAACTGAAAGAGGTGAAGATCCAAGAAATCAAAGGATTGGGAAAAGAAGTTAAAGGTTTAGAGTGGTGCAAGTTGTTCGAGTTGCTCCCTACTTTGAGAGTAGGTAGTAAGATTAAGTTTAGATTAGAGTGGGTTAAATAATGAATTTTAACAACTATCTTTGGATATGTGTTTTTCTTGTGCAAAACATTCGGGGTGTGTAGTTAATTATTATGATGATGAAGTACCATTTGATTGCTTAATTATTTGTTATTATATTGGCGGCTCAAGTCACGTCGAGGCTTATAATAAAAAAACTAACAAAGTATAGTTATTTCTCAAATTTCATACTTTCAAGATGAAATATAAATATCTCATTATCAACGGATTTAAGTATATTTTTTTAATGAATGTGACAAATGAGTATATCTTTCTTAATGAATGTGACAAAAAATCAAGACATGTTACTCCGTGCAATAGGTGTTATGCTAATCACATGCGACTAGACATTACGACATTTGTGTAATTAATTAAATAATTGATGTTAAATATGTTGCAAGACAGAGTAGCATTCCACTTGCATGCTTGAATCAGATGATAAAATCTTTCTTACAAAATTGTTCATCAAAACTATCTCTCATTTTGAATCCCATAGCTACGGAGCAGCGGAACTACCTCAGTATATGACAGAAGTGGTGGACATAGCATTGAGTCTTGAATGCCTCGTATTCAGGTCGAAGAAATTCAAGTAACCTAAATACCTTGGTTGTATCGGGGACTGGTTCGCAAATCGATTCAACTGGTCGCATAGTGTAAACACCTAATTTTGGTCCGCGCGTAGCACGTTTAAAATCTCATATGTGATGCGTTAAAAATAAAGTATTTAAATATGGAAGGTCGCGAAGTTTCTAAAAATAGGACTGAGTTAAAATAGGATAGTGTATATGCATTATTTATTGTAAAATATTCAGAAAATATATTATGTGTATTTATGGTAAAATACATAAATATATATGTATATTTTCGGAATATTAATAGTGCATATGTTTCCGATTTTGTTTTCCTAGTTTAGCTATAAATAGAGTCATCTTACATGTAAAAATAAACATCAGCAATAATAATATATCAGTTATAAAAAACCGTGCTATTCGTCTCTAAGCATTTTTTTTCATTAAAAAAAAGCATTTATAACTACATTAACAAAAAGTTAACATTTTTTCATTTGCTTAGGTTGATGCTAGACGTGGTGATGCGGAGAAAATATTAAATTCACTACTCGATGTTGAAGTGTCAAAGTTAGAGAATTAGTTTTCTCCTTAATAATAAGTCAGGGGCATTTTATGCTTAAATAAAAGTTGGTTAGCTAAGCTGTTGAACAACATACTATAAATAGCCTCTGTAATAGCTTTCCGTGACTAATTGAAAATTAAGCTAGTGTTGCTGAGATCCCTGGCTCACACACTATGCAATTGGTTATTCGTTCAACTCAATTTCAGCTTCTTCATGGTATCAGAGCGAGTTCAGCTCCTGGATTGTTTTGAAGTTCGTTGATTTCGCGATCGATTTGAAGAAGAATTCGGAATTCATTATCGATTCTCTATTTCTGTGAATCAATCATGGTTGGACCTGGTAACGATCGGAATTGGCCGCGTCTCAGTTCATCGTATAGCACAGCATTAGTCGGAAATGTTTGTCCGGTAGGTGGAAACAATAATCCACCGCCGCCACCACCGCCGCCGCCACCACCAGATGGAGATGGACCTTCTTCAGGAGGTCATGGACGTGGAAATGAGCCACCAGGTGCAGGATTCACAGATTATCTACAGAATCAAGGCTATATCGATGATCGACTCTACCTTCATCCATCAGAGAATCCTTCAACTCTATTACTTGATTTCAAATTGCTTGGCTGCGATAATTACCAGGTTTGGTTTCGTCACATCTCTGATGCGTTGATCTGTAAGAGTAAACTGTGCTTTGTGGATTGTTAGGTTATAAAGTCTAGGCCAACGGGTCGTCAATCTAGAATTTATCTCCCACTAATGAAATGTCGGGTTCAGTGTTCCTAGGGCTAGTCGTTCTGATCCATGCCCTTCTGCTCCCTTGGGGTGTTCCTAGGGCTAGTCGTTCTGATCCATGCCCTTCTGCTCCCTTGGGGTAGTCGTTCTGATATATGTCCTTCTCTTCTCTCCTTCTGACCTCCTTTCCTTCTCTCCTTCTGACCTCTTGTCCTTCTCTCTTTCTAACCCCCTGAGGCTTGTACTTCTTACCCCCTGGGGCTTATCCTTCTGCTCTATGCTCTTCTGCTTCCTTGGCTCTCTTCTCCTTGCCACCCTGCAAGAGGGGCAATACCAGGCACAGAGGGGGGGGGGGGGGTGCCTGATGAACCCTCTCCGATGCCTAAGTCAGTACGGTTTTAGAGAGATAAAGCTAGAGAGATGTCAGAGCAAAATTATGCAACTTGCCAAGATGTCCAAATGAATAGTGGAGGTGTTGTATTTATAGGCAACGGTGTCATTAAGGTGGCTTAATGACATCGTTAACCTTTAAACACAATTAATTATCCTTTAAACACGTAATTAAGACCTTAGGGTACGAAGAAGGTTGGCGGAAATAAACCGAGTATGGGAGTCCAAGAATGGTGCCGGGGCCCTTGGGGGGAAGGAAAATCCGACCCCCAAGGGTAGGGGTTGGGTGAGGCCACCCAACCTCTCCTAGGGGAGATCGGGTTGGCCAACCCGATCTCCCCTAGGGGAGGTCGGGTGTGGCCACCCGACCTCACCTAGATGAGTCTAACTTGGCCGGACGAGCGCTTCGGCCTCGTCCGGACCGTTGGTGTTTTCGCGAAGTGTTCGGGTTGAAGTTTTGATTTACAATCATTAACGGGGTGATCAAAATGAAACGATTCGGGAGTCAACGGGTTCAAATTGGGCGTATATCCATCATGGATGGATCTCTTGATAGAGAGTCTGTTGCTGAACATTTGAGAAGCAAATGGGATAGATGCAATGTGATAGTGAAATGATGGTTAATTGCTTCTGTTTCAAAGGACATTAGTCATGGCTTAATATACACTTCCACAGCTGCTGCAGTTTGGAATGATCTTAGGGAAAGGTTCAACAAAATAGATGGGACTAGGATATTCCAACTGACAAGAGAACTTTATCATATTAGGCAAGGAACTATGACGATTGCAGACTTCTTTGGCAGCTTAAAGAGAATTTGGGAGGAACTTGCAGCTGCTGATGATGGATGTTTATGTGCTAGTTGTATTGCATCTCCTAAAGTCATTTCTAGTCGTGATAAGCAAAAGTTGATGCAGTTTCTGAATGGTTTAAACAAGACTTTTGCAGCTGTTAGGACAAATCTCCTTATGATGCATCCACTTCCCACATTGAATTTTGCGTACTCTGTCCTTGTGCAAGAGGAGAGTCAAAGACTTGTTGTTGGATCAATCTCAGGTGGTGCTGAATATGGAACAGCACTATATGGTTCACATGGAGTTCAAAACCAAGGCCCTCAGATGAGTGACAATATGTCTGTTGCACTATATTCAGGAGGAGACAACAACTCTGCTTCAGGAAATTTTAAAGGGAAAAGACCTTTTGTGTGCACTTATTGTGGTCGTAAAGGCCATACTGAAGAAAGATGCTGGAAGAAACACGGGAAACCAAAATGGGCAGCAAATCAAGTTGAGTTTTCTAATGATGGCGGAATAGCAATTCAGACATCCACACCTATTCAGACACCCACACCTTCAATTGGCTGCAACTCTTACTTTCCAAATGTTGTACCATGTTCTAATTCCCAAACACAGCTACCTCAAATGAGCAACAACACTCAGCAGGTGCCTTCGCAGATGCAAGTATTTGTGCCTCCTTTGAGTCAGGAACAGATTGCCTATGTTGCCCAGTGTTATAATCAACAACAGCAACACAGGTTTACTGAAGCACAAGCACAACCCAAGGTCAATATGGCAGGTATGTACTTTTGTGGTTCAGTCAGTGACTCTATTCCACATACTTGGATCATTGACAGTGGTGCAACACACCACATGACTTCGAGGAAAGACTGGTTAGACAATGTCAGGGAAATTAGCTTGGCTAAGAGAGTAGTTCATCTTCCAAATGGCCAATCTTCTCCAGTCACACACATTGGTTCTTGCAGTGTGACCAAGTCTTTAACACTTCATTCGGTCTTCTATGCTCCAGAATTTCACTATAATCTGATCTCTGTATCACAACTGACAAAGGAACTTGGTCTGTCAGTAACATATATGTGCAATTTTGTGGTATTTCAGGTCCCCTCATCTGGAGTGATAGTGGGGATTGGATTTCGTCGTGATGGACTTTATGTCCTTGAACCAATAAGGCATGTTGCAGCTGGATTGCCAGTAGATGTCAAGATAAATGGTGTTCCAAACTTGAAACAGGAGCAGCAGAGAAAATCATTTGCAGCAGTAATGAAGAATAAGAGCTTAAAGGATATTAGTTTGTGGCATAGACGTCTTGGACACCCACCTGTTTCTCAGTTACAAGTTTTGTTTAGAGGAGAGTTGAATGACAAAACTGCTAAGGATTGCTATATTTGTCCTTTAGCCAAGCAAACAAGGCTGCCATTTAATCTCAACATTACTCATACAAATGCTCTATTTGAATTGGTGCACTTAGATGTTTGGGGGCCGTATCGTGTGAGTACAATAGATGGTTTTAGATATTTCCTTACGGTGGTAGACGATTTTAGTCGTTCCACTTGGGTCTACTTGTTACATAGTAAAGACGAGGTAGTATTGCATATCAGAAACTTCATCCACATGGTGAAAACACAGTTTCAATGCGTTGTCAAGTGCTTTAGGAGTGACAACGGATCTGAATTCTGTAATAATCTCAGCAAGGAGCTCTACACTTCGTTGGGAATTATTCATCTAACGAGCTGTATATACACACCCCAACAAAACGGTGTTGCTGAACGTAAACATCGTCATCTTTTGAATGTGGCTCGTGCATTAAAAATACAAGAAACTATACCATATCGATTTTGGGGATATTGTGTTCTAACGGCTTGTTACTTGATCAATTTTCTTCCATCCAGAGTGCTTCATGGAAGGATTCCATTCTCAGTTCTTACTGGGAAGAATGTTGAGCTGGATCATTTACGGGTATTTGGTTCATTATGTTTTGCTGTTGATGTTCACAACCATGATAAGTTGAAGCCCAGGTCAATCCCTTCTGTTATGATGGGATACTCCCAAACACAAAAGGGTTATAGACTCATGGATTTGCGATCTGGAATTTTCTTCACCAGTCGAGATGTGCAATTTTATGAAGACCTGTTCCCTTTTGCAGCATCCTTGAATATACCTGGAGTGGTTCATCACAAAGAGTGGACTTCTACTCCAAATTTCTTCTTTGAAGATGTTGTTGATCTACAAGACACTCCTTCATTCTCACCACTGTCCCATCCTCATCCCTCAACTTCTCATGACACACCAGCTCCTCCTGATGAATTTGTTGTTGTTCCTTCAAATGATCAGAATCAGCAAGTATTGGATCCATCTGCAATTCAAATCCCAAAATCTACAGTCTCAATCCAAGTTTCAACTCTTCGTAAATCCAGCAGACCAAAGGCTACTCCAGGGTGGCAAAGAGACTACATTATGTCTTGCATTGCACTCAATTATGGCCTCCTGTCATCATCATATCGATGCTTTCTTGGTGCCTTAGAAAAGATAAAGGAACCAGCAACTTTTTTGGAAGCATCCAACAATTCCAATTGGGTTGAAGCCATGAAACAGGAAATTGCTGCACTTCAGCAAAATCAGACTTGGAAAATTGTTGAGCTCCCACATGATAAGAATTCAATTGGTTGCAAATGGGTCTACAAAGTCAAGTACAACTCAGATGGAACCCTTGAGAGGTACAAGGCTCGTTTGGTAGCAAAAGGATATACACAAAAAGAGGGTGTGGATTTTAAAGAAACGTTCTCTCCGGTTGTCAAAATGGTGACTGTGAGGATGATCTTGACAATTGCAGCAGCAAGAGGATGGAATTTGCACCAGATGGATGTGAGCAACACCTTTTTACAGGGAGATTTGTTTGAAGAAGTCTATATGGACATTCCTCTTGGATTTCAGTCACATTCAACAAAGTTCAAGCAATGGAAATGGAAGACAGGTCTGTAAACTTCTCAAATCATTGTACGGGCTTAAACGGGCTTCACGCCAATGGAACATAAAGCTCACGGAATCATTACAAAAGCATGGATACGAACAGAGCAAGTACGACTACTCACTTTTCACGAAATTTGAGAAGGGGAAGCAGGTCCATGTTCTTGTTTATGTGGATGACCTCATGATAACTGGTTCAGATGAAGGAATGATCAATGACTTAAAGGGTTTTTTGAATCAGCATTTCAAAATCAAAGACCTAGGAATACTGAGGTATTTTCTAGGACTTGAAGTGGCAAGATCCAAGGAAGGAATAGTGCTTAATCAAAGGAAATACGCACTCGAACTCATTTCAGATGCTGGTTTGCTAGAAGGAAGGGCAGTAGATACACCCATGGAGCAAAACTTGAGGTTAACAACTATTGAATACGACAAGCAGTTTAGACTGAATGAAGATGATAAGCTGTTTGAAGACTCAGAGCAATATCGAAGACTAGTTGGGAGACTACTTTATCTAACGATGACCAGACCCGACATATCCTATGCTGTGAGAAACTTAAGCCAATTCGTTGAAAGACCTAAAGACTCTCATTACAGAGCTGCACTTCGAGTCATTCGATATGTCAAGAATAATCCTGGACAAGGTCTTCTATTTGCAGCAGACAATTCACTGAATTTTATAGAAGCCTTCTGCGATAGTGACTGGGGAACATGTCATTTGACTAGGAGGTCCATAACTGGATATTGCCTCAAACTTGGAACATCTCTAATTTCATGGAAATCAAAGAAACAACATACAGTTTCATTGTCCAGCGCAGAAGCGGAGTACAGGAGTATGAGGATGGTTGTTTCTGAAATCATATGGGTTCAAGGTTTGATTAAAGAGATTGGATTTCCTTTAAGAGGTCCTACAAAATTGAGCTGCGACAACAAAGCTGCATTACAAATTGCAGCAAATCCGATGTTTCACGAGAGGACTAAACATATAGAGATGGATTGCCATTTCATTCGAGATAAAATTGTTGATGGAACCATTGCTACAGACTATATGACCTCTAAAGAATAACTTGCTGATGTATTTACGAAAGCGTTGGGGAAACAGCAGCACATTCTGCTCCTTGAGAAACTGGGAGTCATGAATTTGTTCAAAAACCAAGAGAAGGAAGAAGGGGGAGAAGAACTCGGGAAGAATGTTGAAGTGTCAAAGTTAGAGGATTAGTTTTCTCCTTAATAATAAGTCAGGGGCATTTTATGCTTAAATAAAAGTTGGTTAGTTAAGCTGTTGAACAGCATACTATAAATAGCATCTGTAATAGCTTTCCGTGACTAATTGAAAATTAAGCTAGTGTTGCTGAGATCCCTGGCTCACACTCTATGCAATTGGTTATTCGTTCAACTCAATTTCAGCTTCTTCACTCGACCATGGCGATGCCGGCAGGCGGCAGGTATACATGTTAGCTAATTAGCTAGCATATGTACAGTACTTTATATTACTATATAGGGTTAATTATCAAATTGATAGCATTGTTATATCATTGTTTCATTTCCTAAATGGTTTCTGATCATATACAATATATGCAGTTATGATTTTGCTTTTATAGATGCGGATAAAAAGAAAAATGACGTGTATGGTAAGTTTTTTTTTTTTTTTTTTTCCTTCAGGGTTTGTAGATTTTTTGGTATTCAATGGTTGTCCACTTTTGATTTTTGGTACCATATGTTTGGTTTTGCCTATTTTTTGTACCATACGATTGATAACCGTATACTTTTGGTCCGACTGTTAGTTGACCGTTAAATAGTCATGTCTAGCCCAAATTTTGATTTTGTTCAGTTTAGTCCTTAAATTTTTTGTCCTAACTTTTTATTTTTACAATTTTGCCCTTAAATATTTTCAACCGCATCTTAGGACTAAATTGTCCTAGACATGGTCCGACCCATGGCTAGGGTCGCCTGACTCGGGCGAACCCAACCATGGTTCGACCATGGCTAGGTCAATTTAGCATTAGAGTCAAATTGGGTCAATTGGACCCAATTGCTAAATTGACTTAGCCATGGGTCGGACCATGGTTAGGTCAATTTATTCCTTGGGTGCGGTTGAAAATGTTTAAGGGCTAAATTGCAAAAATAAAAAGCTAGGACAAAAAATTTGAGGATTAAACTGAACAAAATCAAAATTTATGGCTAGGCATGTGCAAGTCACGTGACTATTTAACGGTCAACTCTAACGGTCAACTAACGGTCAGACCAAAAGTATACAATTGGCAAACGTATGATACCAAAAATAGGCAAAACCAAACACGTGGTACCAAAAACCAAAAATAGACAAACATAGAATACCAAAAACCTATAAACCATTTTTTTCATCTAAAAGCGAAATTATTTATTGAGATACTTTTTAGTCTAATCTAACAACGTTGTGTTTTATATAGGTAATAGCCGGCGGCGTTATCGTAATCGATAACGTGCTTTGGCACGGAAAAGTGGTCCAAGAGACGGATGATGCAAGAACAGAGAGCATTGAAAAATTCAACAAGAAGGTGTTGACATATAATTGGGTACATTAGTATGGTAAGTATTTATTTATAAAAAAAGGCTTAGGAAATTAATTGTTGATTTCCTTGAATGATATGGATTTAATGTTTTGTTTACTTTTAGGTACCTATCGGGGATGGAATCACCATATGTATCAAAAAACCTGAAGATGCATCATAGATACATAGATGGAACGACATCATGAAGATTACACGAAATGGACTCTTTTTTTTTTTTGTCATACTTTTATTTTTGGTTTGTAAATAATAGATGAGTATACTTTGTATTTCATTTTCTTGATACATAGGATTCCTAGACCAACTATATTGGTTGTGTTGGACTTGGCTATATGTTGGACATGGACTATATTCATGTTTCTTCATCTCTACAAGAAAATTAGCAATTTACAACGAATATTTTGTAAATTTAGTAGATTTTATAAGGGATATTTTAGGGTTTAGTGAGATAAACTGTTTTAAGGGAAAATCCTTTGCAATTGTAATTTTCCTAAATAAAATATTAAAGGATTTGTAAGGGTAAAATTTCAAAGGGTTAATTAAGGCTTTTATTAGGATTTCTATAAATATATTTTTTTACAAAAATTATTTTACTAATAACCCTAGCTAATATGAAGTTTTGTGAGAGATTTAGAGCTCCTTACAAAAGTTATTTCGTTTGTGAGGGAATTTCCCTAAAAAACAGTATTTAATAAAAAATGAAACATATTTAGTTGCATGATTGCTGGTGAAGTTCGAGTGAATTCCCAAAATAGGTTCGTTTGCCAAACTTATTCCCAAACTAGGCTTCCTCATAAACTAATTCCCAAACTAGGTTTTTCTATTTTTTTTAATCATATATATTTTTTATTTTACATCTCAAAGTTTATATTTTGTTAGAATTGACCCTAAACCGAAATAATACAAGAAATATATTAGAAAAATTGAAAATAAGGTAACTATATGTAAAAGTTAAAAAATAAAAAATGATAAATTATTAATTGTGAAAAAAAATTAAAAAAAATAATAAATTACGCTAAAGATATAATTATAAAAAAAAGTGATATAAAATATAAAGATATTAAATACTCGTGATTTTTTAAGTATGCAAATATAAAAATGAAAATGTACATCCTAAGTAAAACAAGTTAATTTTATAAAATTAGTGACTGAAAAAAAAAAATAGATAAACTAATTTAAATTTGAAAAATCAATAGAATAAATTTAATAATGAATTTCAGTTTGTATTTTTTTTCATACTCTTGATGAATAGTTTTAATATCATTATAAGTTGTTTTCTTTCCAATATAAAATTGTTTAATAACTTATTTATTTTTATATGTAAATTTTATCATTTAATATCAAATATTTTTAAGAATTAAGAGCTACAAAAAAATGTTTGTTTGATTGTTTTTAAATGTTTATTTTTATCACTTCATTAATTAATTATTTTTTATTTCTATTTTTATTTTTATGTTTTTCATATATTAAATCTTATTAATTTTCAAATTTTTTCTTGTATTATATTCCGATTAAGGGTTCATTTGTAACATAATGTAAACTTTAGGATGCAAAGTAAATACTATATATTATGAATAATATGAAGATGCCTATTTTGAGAATTAATTTCTAAATAAGCCTAATTTGAAAATTAGTTTCGAAAAGTAACCTAGTTTTGGCATTCACTCGGTGAAGTTCGATAACATATTTATTGGGAACAACATCATAACAGGACAGAGGTCAAGATACCCAAAGCTGTAACAAAGAGACCACCATTAAGAAAATGTCAATTGGAGAATACACTGTAATTTATCTGTTTTCTAGAAATGGAAGGATCATAAACTCACCATATTAGTTCCAGGCTTTCCAGCTGCCTCAAACTTTAATTTCTAACTAGCCTCATACACCTTTTGGAATTATATATATTCTTGAATCTGACATATATATGCTTATTAGAAAACAAAACATCACACATAAAATATACAAGGCACAATGTTGAAAATTTAGAATAAATAAGGTTGTAGTATAAAGAGGGACCACTTCATACCTGTCATCGTACTTCTTGAGGATGGTATTTTATTTTTAGTACTGAGATAAAGAGGCCACTTCTTTTGGTAAGCACTGTTCACTGAAGCCTCAACGAAAGCACATATCTGCTCTACAACAATCTTCTAAAACACATCGTCTTGATGTAACGATATTAATATCTGTTAAGAAAAAGTTAACGGTGTTATTTTACAGATTTTACCCGTTTTGGACCGAAAATAATTTATTACCTATAAATCAAATCGAATATAAAATAAAAACTCAAAAATTGCACACATACCCTTCCTACATTTCCGTTCTTGTTTTTGTATCTCTCTTCTTATGTGGGTCCCATGATAAAAAGCACAAACGCTTTTAGGGGGCGTTTGGATGGACGTAATGTGAGAATATTTGAAATGTGAGATTACAAGTAATGAGGGACGTAATGTGAGATTACTTGAAATGTGAGATTACAAGTAATGAGATTACAGTGTTTGGTTGTGCTGTAATGTGGAGTGTAATGTTAGATTACAGTGTTTGGTATGTGTCGTAATGTGCATTGTAATGTGACTTTATTATTATTATATTAATTTATATGATACTATGTTATATCTTAATATGATAAGATTTAAACGAACATATATTTTGACAACAACTAACTTCTTAAGGATTATGTGTGTGGTTAATACTATAATCATTTATGAAATCTAAAGACCAAATATTTAAACTCAATACGCACAACTACTAAAATTCTATTAATTTAAACATTATATATAATTTTATAAGATAATTCTCGTAAGAAAATACAACGAATAAGACTTACTCATTTTATATGAATATCATGTGCATTATTCTTTATTATAATAATAAATTATGAAATATCTAAAAAATAAAAGCTAATAATAATAAAAATATTATTATCATAATAAACTATAAAGATAATACAAAATAATTTATCTAAGTAAATAATAATAAAATAATAACACTCCGTAATGTTGGACGTAATCTCACATTACATTCGTTTTTGGATGTAATCTCACATTACGTTGATTGGAGATTGGACGTAATCTCATATTACAATAGACATTACATTACAATGCAAATTACGTCGTTTGGCAAACCAAACAACGTAATGTTGATGTAATGTGGGACGTAATGTGAGATTACGTCCCACATTACATCCATCCAAACACCCCCTTAAATCATGTTAGAGAAACCGCGTAGTGCAGTGTGCACACCGTTGTTCTAAGACTCTAAGAGCATCCACAATGGTTTTACCTAAATTGTATTCTTTAAAGTTGCCACATAGACATTTATGTACACTTTAAGTAATACGTAAATTTAAAACCCACGTAAAAATTATTTTCTCTACAATCGTATTACTTAAACATATTCCTTAAATATATTTTATTATTAAGTTTTCCAACAACCACCAATAAGATATTAGCATTAATTATAAAATGAATTAATTTATAATAAAAAATTGGTTACGTAATACATAGTGCATTACTTAAATTTAAGGAATGCTTTATGTAAAAACATAAATTTACGTGTGGGTCCTATCTTTAAGGAATGCTATGTAAAACCACTGTAGATAGTTTTTGTTGCTTTACTTAAATAAACATGTAGGACCCACGTTTACGTATTATTTACGTAATACCACTGTGGATGCTCTAAACAGCAACACAACCATGATTTTTTTTAAGGTTTATGTAATTTTATAATTTTTTTTTCTAAAACCCTACGAATTTGGGTCACTACAAAAAAAAACATATTTAGTGATGAATATTTTGTGACCATAATATAGTTAGTCACTAAAATTTAATTTTTTTAGTAGCTACATATGAATTTAGTCACAAATTATATATTCGTGAAACTATTTAGTGATGAACTAATATTTAGTTGCTAATCACAACCAATTTGTGTCCAAAGCAAAGTGAAACATGTAGGTATTAGCTAAACACATGGCGATAATTGAAAGTTTTAGTTACTAAATATTAGTTTGGACAGGTATCACTGCTAAATATAATATGTGATGATTTTCATCTAGTTAGAAAATTGTAAATAACGTTTAAATATTAGTTCGTTTTATTCCTACCATTCGATATGTCTATATTACACTATTTTGTTTTCTTATCAAATATTTAAAATTAGTTGAATTTAAGTTGATAATTTTATTAATTTTCACAAATATTATAGGGCATTTATAACTTTGGTTTGGAGAAATAGTTTCTATTTTGCCAAAAAAAAAAAAGTAACTATAACTAATCTCTAAGCAATAATAATATAGTTTATCAATTTTTATGTATTTTATGATATAGTAATTATAGTTATTTAGTAGTAGAAGAATATATTAGAAACAAAAAAAAGTGCTACTTATAAACAAGTAATTAATTAATAGAAAATAAGTTATTATTATTATTTTGGCCGAACATAAGATAAATTATTTACAAATTAGCTAGCAGTTAAATATATAAAATAAATAAAAACGTTTTTTATTCCTTAGATGATTGACCAGTCCATCTTTATCTCACGGTTAATAATAATCTGACCTAAATTTTTCCTTAAATATCTCAAATAACTGTTATTATAGTTATCTCAATTATTCAATCTCCCTTAAATTTCTCACAAATCTCGGGATAAGTGGGAGACCATCGCACAAGATGGGAGCTCCCTAGCAGTTGAAGTCTCCATCTATTCCATATGCATGTGTAAGTGAAAGCTCTTTTCATCTTCCTTAAAACATTAGAATCTCTAGTTGATCTTCATCAATCTCCTCCAGACACATGCGTTTTTGCAGTTCCCTCTCTAAATTTCTCGATCAATCTATCTAAGAATTCAATTTTGAGGATGCATACATTGGAATTTATATAATTGGAAGTTGGTGATAGCAACAGTCACTGGCTTCCGCAGTACCTCCATAGGTAATATTTTCGGTTCTCTCTATCCCTTGGACCCCGACGTGATCTATCTAGCATATCTAAGTATTAATTTGAATAAAAAACCTCCATGGATACGAAATTGATTGTCGAATATCTCATGTCGGGTTTCACGACTACCATGCGTGTCATCGTCGTCGTGTTCTTCATTGTTTTGCAGGATTCTATCGAGTAAGATGCATATGAATTCAGGAGAGACATATAGAATCATTTATACTTATTACAATGTCGCCTACTTCCTTTAACATGTGTATATTCTATCAAAATAATTTTGCATATATTTGTACCATTTATTTGGAGTTATATGTTGTAAGATTATCTATGAGATCTTATTTAGGAGTTGTCTCTTATTAATGTACATAATTTTATACATGTAATTATATTGGTATATAATAATTATGAATACTCCAAGGTAGGAAGTATGTTTATATGGTTTAATTGAGAGTAATTTGTAAACCATTCACTCTTTAATATTTTATTTTATTAGTTTTAATTGGAAAACTAATAAATAAAAAACACATAAATAATATTTTTAAAAAAATTATATAGATATATGTATTGCTTCGATCATTAATATTTCACCAGCAGTTTTGGTCTAGTGGTTGAGAGCGCTGACTTTCATGTGGTTTGGCTCCGAGGTCACGAGTTCGAATCTCCCCAGCGACTTGATAAAAATCATTTCCTGGGGTTATGCTCGCAAATGAACACGAAATTCCGGACATTACGTAACGGGATGGGCATAGGGTTGCCACTACTAGCCCATTCATTTTATTTACCAAAAAAAAAAAAATCATCATTAATATCATAATTAATGATTAGTGACTCTTTGGCGTAGTCACAAATTCCTGCTTTATTTAGTGGCTAGTTTTTCACTTGGTCACTATTTCATTTAGCAACTTTATCTACTGTGACCACACTGTGACAACCATTTTTTTCGTCACTGATTTATTATGTGACTGTTTTGCGGTCTTTTGTGACCTTTCTAGTAGCCACAAAAAACATGTCCTGGCGTAGTGGGTTAACAATTTGACTAGGTTATCCTTAAATAATAATATATTGTTTAATATTTTTATTATCAGTCAAGCTGTTCTCCCGACTCAACATGATTTTAGAAAAAAAAATCATAAAACTACATAAATAATAAACCGGAAATTCTAACACTCTAATGTGTTGAGTGAATGGTTTGACGCATGGTTAACCTCTATGATAAGACTATTAAAAAAATAAAAACTATTCTCTAGGTTTTTTTTTTGTTATATATAATTGCTTCCGTAATTTCGGATCGGGAACGTTAATGTTAAAGTCCTCCCCAAGGTGGCGTCTACAGTGTGATTCGACCCCAGGCCGCCCCTGTAAACACAACTCGCTTTACCGGCTTTCAGCAACCTTTAAAAAAAAACATAAAACTACATACACCTTAAACCCTAAGTTCCAAAAACCTATTGTGTGTTGCGTGAACGGTTTGACAGGTTAACCTAGATAATAAATAATAATAATAATTTTATTATATAAGGTTAACCTAGTCAAACTATTATCTAACTCAACATGATTTTGGAAAATATGATAAAATTACATAAACTCTTAAAAAAAAAAAGTTAAAAAAAAAAAAACCATGGTTGTGCATGTGCCGTTGTCTATGATATTAGAGATATTGGTTTCTCAATTGGCAATAAGTTGTCATCATGTGCATTTCATCTATCTTTGGAGCCTTACTAATTATTGAAAGGAATACACCTACTAGCTAGTGTTTAACAGAATTGGTTAGGGTTGAGCGTGGTCTGGTTTTGGTCTAGGACCAACAAGGATCATGTAAGACTATTTGAAAATGGTTGTCATCTAAATGGTTCAGACCAAATCAGGGCCATTTGGACCATTTAAAATGGTATTAATCTTTTTGATCCTGGTTTTGGTCAAGACCATTATGACCATTTAAGACCATTTTTATTTTTATTAATTTTTTTAATTTGTACAATATTATTTTTATAATAATCATATCATAAATTGAAAATGCACTTATTATATTTATATATAATATAATAAAGTAGAAGAAATAAGAAACTAATTATTAAATGTTTTTTTCTTGTGGGATAATTACTAAGTGTTATGAAAGTATAGAGCTAATGGAAGAGAGAATTTAGAGATGATCTTATTATGACACATAGGAGCCCTTATATAGGGATTACATAGACTTGGGGAGGAAGTAAATTTAATACTAGGAAAGTCTAAATAAGGAAGTTGGTATATACACGTAATATTGAACATCCACTAAATATATTCATAACACTCCCCCTTGGATGTTCATAAGGGAATTGTGCCTCGTTAAAACCTTGCTAGAAAAAACCCGTTGGGATAAAAATCTAGTGAAGGAAAAAGAGTACACAATTATGGATCCCTTTTGTAAGCTGCCTCGTTAAAAACCTTACCAGGAAAACCCGATGGGACAAAACCTTGGTTAAGGGAAAAAGAGTGCAGCGGTGTAGATTCTCCCCCTGATGTTGACATCACGTAATTTCATTAAGTCGACGCAATTCAGTAATGTTCACCAATCTTCAAATTTCGCAGTCGAAAACCTTCGGGAATAAATCCGCACATACTTGTTGGTTGTTTTGTTGCCTTCTTCTCAACATCGTGGATGAAAAATAACTTGGGAAAATATGTTTCGTCTTGTCTCCTTTGATGTAACATTATTCTTCAACTGGAGCTATATAACCTGCATTATCTTTAAATATACAAAATAATGGTACATTTCATAATCTAACCTGCATTTTGCACAGCCAACTGATTTAGCACTTGATTCTATCTGATAATAAACTCATGTAATTCGTCCCTCAGAGATACCATATTTTCTTAACATTGCTCCAATTTCACAATATTTGAGAAGAACTAAATCTTGCTTAATTCGCATAATAGAAGTCTGATACAACATAGCTCAAATAAGCTATATACATGGAGAATATAACATAATCAACATGCATTATTTCAAATGGTACAATATCTTTATTCTTGGAAAAATTTTCATGCTCGCATTTTTAAATCCTTATGGGATTTCTACGTGGATTCCACTATCAAATTAGCCACCCAAATAGGCTATAAATAATTCATATCATGAGACGCATAAAAAAACTTATTTATGTACTGCCAACATAATAATATACTTGAAGATTATTGCTCCACCAAATGATTCATATAATAATTATCATCTTTTTGCAGAAAAATCTTTGTACCACGGGTTGTGCCTGTCTTACGAGACAATCTATTTACGCATAAATTATTTATATCCATTGGCTATCACATTCTGCATTTGTCATGCTCATACTTGCGTCTTTTCAAACTTTGGCCAATCATGATGATTCTTTGATATATTGAGCTCAAGATCCTCGTCTTGTTTTATGAATTCACTCATGAATAATATTCAAAACTGTTGTCGACAACTTTATATTTTACGGTTCCATCACTTCCCGTTAATGACATAACTTATTGAGATTTCTTTATTGTAATCACTTTCAGGTACCTGAACCACTTCTGGGGTTTCATATTTAGCTATGTCTTTACTTCTTTTGGGAAATCACCTCCATAATAAGACCATATTTATCTTGCTCCATTATTTTATTAAAAAAATTCTTTGGAACCAATATCGCACGCTTCAGATGAGAGTTATTTTTCATTATAACCTGTCCAATCAGGACATTTCAAAATTGGAGCATTTGCAGCTGTTACTTGACTTATGACTTTCCGGGTCGCATAAAGTCGCTTATTGGCAGTATTTGAAAATGTTTATCTCTTTGAACTTCAGGTTCATATTCTCATTGTGCGAGGATCTAAATGAGATAGTAACAACTTTTTTTTCAGTCAAACTCTTTCCTGCCAGCTGCTTATTTTCTCCCCCTAATGTTGGGAAAACTTGTTCAAAAATCAGCAACTCTTGCTTTAATATATATCACCCATTATTCCCAAATATTTGATATGTATCCAACACATTTTTCCCAACATTCAAGACCCATCTTTGTGCAATTCGGTGGAGCAGTTCAAATATATATCGCACATCATAAAATTCATATATGGGAAATTTGTCGCTTGACCAAAAGTTGGTTGTAATGGGGAGAACTGTGATTTTAAAATTGGCTTGATGCACAGGATTTGTACTCAACTTGCTCTGATTGGTAGCAGTTTAGCTATTTAATTGGAGGATCTTTGTAACTTTCATGCTAAACTGCAAATCTAGACATGTTATTGTCTGAATCTTATAGTAAATATCATCATCATTCTTTATTGCATATTCTGGAAATTTGCAAATTCATAATCAACGCACATGTGACCATATTGTAGATGCATCTTTCAAAATAATATATCGGTCCACATGGCAGGTGAACGGCCCATATTCACCTTTTATAATTTCCATAAATAATGAAATTTTATCTCGAACTTAGTTGATGATGATCACATAATGAATTTTCATTTGAGAGCAATTATCATAATGATTTATGGAGAATCTTCAGGTTCTTCCAAATAATGTATTGCGCATCTTAAGTGATCCGGAATGGTCTGTAACCGGTCACGCCAAATATTGTATTATATGGGTAAAACTTCTGGTTTACCTCAATGCATTAGTAAACTTCAGGTTTAACTGATATGTATATCTTTTGTATTTCCGTAGGAGATATGTCATGTATCTCTTGTAACATAATCCACATATTATTATTTTATTCATCGTCATCTTAATGATGATTGCGGAGTAATCAATTCTTTATAATAATATATACTGTATATGTAAGATATAAATAACAATAATAAAAAATGTAAAGAAATAAACAAATAACTTCGTATAAATGCTCAATTTTATGATCTTCGGGATCATTTATAGCTCAATATATTAGGATCCTTATTTGTAACTCAAAATCTTTAATGATCTTTTGTTTATATCGCAAAATCTCTAAGGATATTCAGATCTCATTTTCATGATCCCAGATCATTCATAAAAATAATTCAGGATCTTCAGGATCTCTGTTCATAATTTAAGATCGTGATCTTTTATTTATAGTTCTAGATCTTCTGGGATCTTCAGGATCCTTTACTCATAAATCATGATCTCTTAGGATCTTCAGGATCTATTATTTATAATAATTCATGATATACATGATTTTTTCTCATACAAGAAGATCTTTATTTCATAAATTGGATTCTCTTGATCCTTTTCTCATACATTCTAGAATCTTCTGGATTCTAAAAGTAGTAATTCTTGAGCTTCTGGAATATTAATATGTAATAGCTCATGATCTTGTGGGTCATATCAAAATTAAGCGCAATAGACATAATTTCATGCAAGAATTATAAAAGATAAAATTCAAATGTAAATATAGTGCAAGAAATATAAAAGATAAATTTAAATGCGGAATTTAAAATAAAGTAAATACGAATATTAATAAATTTGATCTTCGGAATCGTAATATTGAATCTTCAGGATCCGATATTCATAAAGAATGCAACTGTTTTTTATTTATTTTTTATTATCATAATATCCCACAATTAATACATGCAATGAATTTTGCTTTTCACATAGACACTTTGCCTTTTGTCATCGCGCTTCATCATATAATTAAATTTCTACTAGCGTCACCGCATCTCAACATCATCATTCAACTTTGCATTCTTTCTTGCATTCTTTATTTATAAGATGCATCATCTTTATTTTTTGATACCATGATGATGCTAATTATTTTATCTCTTTTAATATCATCCATGTCCACGACCATGGTAACTATAACTGTAAGATGTACTATATCGAGTTATCATAATTATAAACCGCAACACTCACTTCTGGGAGTGCGCTAATCATAAACTTGCTTCAAGGAGTGGAGGATTTCATCACTATAATCGTAATGTGCAACACTCGTTTCAGGGAGTGGAAGTATATCCTCGTTATAATCATAACTTACACACTCACTTCAGGGAGCGAAGCATATCTAGTAGGCGATGCATATAATTTTGATTCGTCAATTACATATGGATATATTTCAGCATCTAGCCGCATTTTTTTTTTCATGATAACTCATGTGTTGCACACTCGCTTTGGGAGTGGAATCATATTAATACATATAATTTTATGTATGAAATAACTTTCACATGTATGTGTATTCAATATAAATACCACAAAAAAAAACTTTAATGACGTAATATCATGTATTGAATAATCGAGTACACAAAACCTGACATATTGTGTGATAAATCCGATGTACTGCTGCATGGGGTTGTCGTCATTGTTCCGATCGAAGGATCGGAAAATCTCTCTCAGCTTCGATAGCTGCTGCTCGACAAGATTCTGCTTGACAAGCTGCTGCTGTTTCATAGTTAAAGACCTCTCCTTCTGAAAACCGCGTCGACCTGTACTCTTATTCGACCTGTATTGATGCTTCTTGTGAGATATGGAACGAAGAGTTTATCAATAAACTGAATCGGTTGCCACAAATTAAAAAAAATGATTTGATAAATAGGAATTAATATTAATATAATAATAATTTTATTAGTGATCTCAGCATCATAGATGAAAGATGAAAATATGTTTAAACAAATCGGTGGATGGCGGGGCGGTGTTCTGGATCGGCTGGAAGAAGACTTGGCTCAGGTTGAGCCCCCATGGGCCGAGTGACGATACAGACGATCTATTGTGTATATATATGTCTATGACTGGTCTATGACGACGGTACGGAACTGAATGTAAATCTGAGACGAAAAATAAAAAAAACAGCGAAATCGTGCTGATAACGTGTTATGAAAGTATAGAGCTAATGGAAGAGAGAATTTAGAGATGATCTTATTATGACACATAGGAGCCCTTATATAGGGATTACATAGACTTGGGGAGGAAGTAAATTTAATACTAGGAAAGTCTAAATAAGGAAGTTGGTATATACACGTAATATTGAACATCCACTAAATATATTCATAACACTAAGAAATTTATTATAATTATTTCAATTATTATATAAACATAAGGATTCCAAATGATGTTGATGTAAATAGCACAACATTTTATAAAAAAAAATTCCGCAAGAATACCGCGTTAGTCCATTACTAAGCATCGAATAAACTAAATAATTTAGGCCCGGAAAAAAATATTCTAACTTCGTCCTGGATCCAAATCATTATAGATCCAAATCTATATTAGGTATACTATCGGCTTTACGTGGAAACTAAGATCATATAATACATTTTTAGCACTAAAAATGCGTATCTATTTTATATATATATATATATGTGTGTTAATTCTTCCTAAAATAACTTTAAATATAGAATTTGAAAATGAAACTTAATTCACAGAGAAATTCCCTAAAATATATAATCCTAAATTAGGATACGACTAATAATTATGCAATAATTTTGACCAGTCAAACTATATATATAAAAAAAAATATTATTGTCTAAAGTAAATATATTTCTCATAATGTATATATTTCTCAAAGTTTGAGACGTTCAATTTTTTTTTATTATTATTATTTTCAGTTTTTTTAATAATATAATGGTCTTAATGATCTCAAATGATTCTAAATGGTCTCAAATGGTCTTAATGGTCTTTTCGGTTTTGGACCAAAATTTAGACCAGACCAAATAAGACCAAAATAAAAAGTCCAATGTCTTGGTCCAAAGTGGACTTGTTCTTTTGGACTCGGTCTTGGCAGTTTTAGTCTTGGTCTTGGTGGGCCATTGCTCACCCCTAGAATTGCTTGTGCAAAACTATTTACATCTGCTTGTCCACTTCGTCTCTATAACAATAATTACATACTATGGTCGATCTGCTTCAGTAGATTTAGACCAAATCTAGGAGTTGGAATTACTCAGGTTGTTCTTGGAAGATTCAAGAGCTTATAAGACGATCTTTCATAGCAAAGTTGGGTTTGTAGTATGAAATTGGGATTATGTGCTACTTTGACATAACAATTTGTACTACTACATTTTTTGTTATATCCTTACAACTTCCATGCTTTTAGATGTTCCATCTTCATCATAATCAGATAGATTATGCCAAACAAAACCTACCAAACTCAAACTAGCAACTATACCAAAATGCAGCACATCCAATCGCTTAGTATAATGGAGGTCAAAAACATAATCAAATAAGTCAAAACAACCTAAGGCTAGCATTAGAATCAACACAGGATAAATATTTCCAATATAGCAGCACATGAAAGCAAACAATTCATTCTAACATGTAGCCTAAACAAGAATAACAAAACAATAGGAATCGTGACTTGATTTCCTCAAGCCATGGCCAAAGTAGAGGCAGGTCATAATCATCTTGCACGCTCTGATCGACAAAGCTGCACATGGGTAATACAAATTACATTACTTTGAGTTCAGTTACATGATACTTTTACCAAGAGATTTATCAACATCATGTTTTCCCACTGCAAGTCATTGAGCTTTGAGAGCAGATGCCACCTCTATGTTTTTTATGAATTTTTAATTGGTCATGTTTCTCTCCCTCCAACTTATGTGTCAATGTACCTCGTAATGTAGGTCACAGACTATAGTGCATATATAACCAAAGCCACACATTAGCATAGTCCTTCTTAGGGATGGCAATGGGCTAAAACCGCATGGTTTTGCCTATATCCATTTCCGTACCGCTACATTTTTTTAAAGTCCATATCCGCACCATGGGTTATGCGGTTACCCGCACCACATTACATTAATATTTACTTTAGTTCCTAAATGTTCAAATAACATCATTTACAATCCTAAAACGTTTGAGTTACATAATTTTTACTCGTAAAGTTCAAAATAAATATTATTTTAGTTAATTTAAGTCATATAAACCATATTGTATTATATTTGACAAAATTAAAGATATCTATTTTTCTGAGAAAATTACCAAAATAATCATATTATAATACAAAAATACACAATTAAGCACCGAAAATTAAAAATAACACAAATAGGCATACCCTTGAATCTCATTCGAGAGTTTGACCAAAATATTGGTCAAACCCTTGAATCCCATTCGAGGGTTTGACTGGAGTTTTCAGTCAAACCCTAGACTCCCATTCAAGGGTTTGACCGAAGACTCCGGTCAAATCCTAGACTGGACTTCCAGTCTAGGATATGACTTAAATTTGAAATTTAAAAAAAATCGTATTAATAATATTCATTTTAAAAAAACATCCAACATATAAATTGATCATAATATTTAAAATACAAATCATATAATCTTGTTCCTTCAAATACGAAAAAAAAAATTATTCAATACTACACATAAATATATAATAGATTAATCAAGGTCTCCATGGTCGCCGACTTTGCCTATCCCGCTCGGTCGGTCTCCCACCCATATGTCATCTATCTAAACCTCTCACAAGCTTATCTTTGAACGTCCAGAAGTTTCGGTTGGCTCCTTAGTGAGCTGAGACTGTAAATGCACATTATCAATTTAAATGTTAGATGTTTTTTTTAATAAATGATTTGTATTAATGCTAATATTATTTTTTTAAAATTTCAAATTTAGGTCAAACTCGAGGTCAAACCCTAGGCTTCCAATCAAGGGTTTGACTGGAGTTTTCGGTCAAACCCTTGAATGGGAGTCTAGGGTTTGACTGAAAACTCCAGTCAAACCCTCGAATGGGATTCAAGGGTTTGACCAAAGTTTTTGGTCAAACCCTCGAATCCCATTCAAGGGTTTGCTCAAATTTGACAATTTCAAATTTGTATGCTTATTTTTGTATTTACCAATTAAAATATGCTTAGTTAGCAAAACAACTCTATTTTTCTTCTTATATACATTGTGTTACTATCGCTTGCATACACTATTTGCATAATTATATGATATGAACAAATAATATTATTATTTTTGGCCATGTTGAATAAATAATATTTGACTTATTTAATTTTGTTGATAAACTGAATTTGAAATGTAAAGTTATAAAATTTAGGGTTAATAACCTATGAAATGTCTGAATTTTGACCCATGTTAACCGGAGATGTCTGAATTTTCAACAGTTAATTTGGAAGGTTTGAATTCAAACCTTCCAAATTAACTTTTGAAAATCCAGACCTCTCCGGTTAACATAAGTCAAAATTCAAACTTTTCATAGGTTATTAACACTAAAATTTAAACTACCTTTTGATAAAACCAAATCGAAACATAAATGTTTTTAATATAAATATAGAAATGTTGTAACATACTAAAACGTTAATTAGTAGCGAAAGTAATCAAAATGACAATTAATTAAATGAGTGGATCTCTTTTATGAATAATTAATTCTTATTTTTTACACTAATTTAATCTAAAAAATTAGAAAAGCAAATTAAAATCTAAATACTCACTGAAAATAATGAAAAAAAAAATTAAAAAGTGAACTCTGACTTGGGGCCACAGAGCTCCGACCTGGGGCCGCGGTTGTGGTCGCCAGAGTTGGGTGGTAGTCGTCGGAGCCGGGTGGTAGTCGTCGGAGCCGGGTGGTGGTCGCCGGAGCTGGGTGGCGGTCGCCGGAGCTGAATGGTGATCGCCGGAGTTGGGTGGTGGTCGCCGGAGTTGGTGGTGGTCGCCGGAGTTGGTGGTGGCATTAAGGGCATTTTCGTCTTTTCATTCAAGCATGTGAGATGAAAAAAGGATATTTTTTTAATTTAATTTTATTTCTGGTCACATGTCAAGCACATGGCCAATTTCAATTAATTTTAACGGAAAAAACTAACGGATACCTCTATTATCTACAAGTCGAAACTTCATACCTCTATTATCACCAATTCAAACTTCAGACCTCTCAAATTCACATGGTCCAAACTTCAGACCTCTCAAATTCACATGGTCCAAACTTCAGACATCTCCTAGATTATTGACCCTTATATTATTCATGAAATTAAGCACCAGATTTGGTCGGGTTTGTACTATTTCCTTTTAGACTATCATATCTCTTCCTACATATTGTGATGCCATCACCTATGGGTACCTGCAAGTTCAACAATTTGTGCACAAACACTTCAAAACAACGAAAGCAGATATTACGAAAAGGAAAGTTCAACAATTTGTGCGTCCTTTCATTTTGGTCCGAAATAAACTTAATTCTAGGGCATGAGTCATAGATCAAATCAGTCAATTTAAACCAAATGGAAAGGCTTACCATGCTGATGCTTACACGCTCATCCTCCATTAATTTGTTGTTGAATTCCCTGATGCTTAGAGTTTTCGTATCATTTACCCTGCTATCGGCTACTTTGCCATGCCAGAGGACATTATCAACCACAATGACACCACCAACTCTCACCTGAAAGATGACACAATTGTTAACTACATTGCTGCCAAAATGATCTGTTTCGTTTTATAAGAGAAGAACTCTAACCAGTTGCATGAGTAATTCGAAATATTCATGATTCTTCCTCTTGTCGGCATCAATGAACGCAAAGTCATAGCTGCACACAGTACATCATCTATTATGATAGGTATTCCACAATTTTATCAGGATACAAAGTTAAAAAGAAGAACACCACCTTAAATTTTTATTTTTATTTCTAATAATATTGGCGGTCATAAGGATAAATTGAAAATACTGGTATAAACGTTCATGATTTTGTAAGTGAAATGCATCAATCAGGTATCTAGAAAAGCTGAAAAATATATAGTGAAGTGGAAGTACCTGCAAGCTTCACCGTTGTAAATAAGAGACTTTAGTGTATCTGCAGCAAGTTCACATCTGACATCAACCTAGGCAAAGAAATCATGTGAAAACTGAGTCAAGATCATTGACTATATGGATTCAGTAGTCTATATAAGCTCAACTGATCAAATAAAATAAGAGAATATGTGAATCACCTTGTGTGAAACTCCAGCCAGCTCGTAGTACCTTTTAGCAACTTCTAGAGATTTTGCATCTCTTTCACAGGCAACCAAGTAACCAGACTCGGGTAGTGCAAGTGCAATCGCTAATGAAGAATATCCCTGTTTTGTTTGAAAAAATAAAATAAAAATAAACATACATCCTACATGAATAAGGCATCTGGAAATTGGTAACAGCTCTTTTCTTACTAATGTTTTCACCGATTGTAGCCACACCAAAAGAAGATTTAGAGGAAAAAAAAAAAATACATACTATCTAAATGCTACCATAACTAAACAAATATAAATATTAGAACTGAACGACTACAATATCCTACCTTCCGCTCTTTGGTTACTCAATTGCAAGATAAAGATGGCATATTTACTTTATTACCAAATTATTGACCTTACACTCCATATAAGAATTCAAGAACACAAGATACCCTGTAAGATTATGCATGCTCTCCTAAGAAGAAACATTACATAAGTTCAGCCGAAATTAAAAATTAAAGCAAGTCAATCTTCAGAAAGCCAGTTTGGTAAATAAACATGTGAGTGACAATATGGTGGTAAGTGTGTAGTTAATTTACATCCCTTATGAATAAGAAAGCATTTGATGGCGGTAAGCTACTCATCCATGACCTATAAATGATAGGTCCATGCTAAGAAAGACGAGGAAGCTATAAAAGAGTCGGCATTTTTTGAAATAGGAGGCTAGCATTAGCAATACAACACTGAATAACAGACCTCGAAAAAGTTACATACCGTATAAACACCGACTTCAATACACCGTTTTGCCCCAAGAATCTGCACAAGCATCGCAAGAAGCTGTGCTTGCTCGGGCGAAACCTATTAAGATCCAATGCTTCTATTAAGATTCAGTGCTTCATAAGAGATTCATATTTTAACATCTCAACCGACATAAACATAAAGGTCAAGTATTCCAGTGCCTTAATATGTATATATTGCTAGTAACTTTCAACTATGGAAAATATGGATATGCATTGAAGGACACGGCCAAATACTGTTATACTCAGAACACAAATAGCACTAATCTAAAGAAATTCAAAATTTCCAAACAAACAGAGCTGGGCAGCTTACATCATAAGGCTTCATTAAGAACTTGATTTACAGTAAAAACATCAATATCAAATCTTTCATATAATTAACCGGCATTGAAAATAGCTAATTAATCAATATCTATAGCAACGAACCGACCATTTCCGCCCGTTTTTTCTAAATATATATATATGAATCAAGCAAGAGAATGAAGGGAACAAAAACCTGCATAAGGCTACCACGCATGGAGGCTGTTTCCTCTCGAAGCTGTCGCATAATCTACTGATGAGACACAATATGCGGAATTTAATCAACAATAATAAAATTGCTTGTAAAGCGATAAATGCACAGGC
Source organism: Clarkia xantiana subsp. parviflora (assembly GCA_036873135.1). Lineage (NCBI taxonomy): Eukaryota > Viridiplantae > Streptophyta > Magnoliopsida > Myrtales > Onagraceae > Clarkia > Clarkia xantiana. Next base: position 12,176,692 of record JAPTYO010000004.1, read on the forward strand.
GTGAAGCAAAGCACCGTACCGGAGGCTCTCTAACATTAGATAGGATGTAATTGTAGAGGTCAGTTGTGACGCTGATAACTTGTTTCCCACCATAACTTTTATCATCTGCTACAACGAATACATCGTTGTGAGCGGCGGAAGAACAGAGGCACCGGAACTGTCGATGAAATGGTGTCCAGCCAATAGATCCTCGAATGAGTAATCGTCTCGCGCAAACTTGAGAACGCTGAGTCGTGAAGCGGCTAAAGAGATTGGAGGCGCTGGTACAGCTAGCGCTCGCCATTTCCCGCTCTATCTTCTGGTGATTGCGGATTTCGTTTCGGTAGCTCAACTGAAATCAATCGCGACTTCACCACTATCACTCAGTCGACTAATGTCGGGCTTGCAGTGATAAGCCCGATTACCCCCAAGACAGAAGAGACGAAGTCCATCTTTATCGGGCCAGCTTCAGAAAATAAGCCCATGACTACACTGGTTTTGTTCCAAGTTTTTTTTTTTTTTTTGCCCATAAATGTTCCAAGTTTTTAAAAACTTAAAAGGTGAAATATATTATAGTAACATATATTAAATAAATTTAAAAGAAAAACTTATGGAGATAATAATTAGTAGGGAAATTGACCATTTTGGAGTCTCAGAACTTTCATACCGTGACATTTTGGAGCATCAATTTATTTTTATTATTTAGTATATCAACTATCGAATAACGTGTGATTTATCAGTTACATATAACTCTATTATCTGATTAAAGAGATTGTCTTGGCTAAATTCCGTATTTGGATCAGATCATCAAGGTATGCCCTCTGGCTTGCTCAATTTTTCCATTATTGATCGAGAATTTTGATCAGGGTGAGTCATCAGACTCGCCTAAGCTTGTCCCGTGGCCATACATGGTCTTCTAAACTAGGTGAAGACTCGTGTTAAAACCGAACATCTAACTAGGTAAATTGAATTATGTATAACTGATATCACACCTTAGATAGTTGAAATACCAAATATAATAAATATATGTTAATGATCCAAAAAAGTCACAACGATAGATAAATTAGATCTCAACAAGAAAGCAAACACTTACACATCGTGACATAATGATAATATATTCCTGCTAAAGATGTAATATAGTTTTAACTAGTAATAAGGCCAAACAAGTAAAGCCACCGCATTCAACATTTTAGTTCAGAGTACAGACTTCCAAAATATTACAACCACAACACACAGTCTGGGCATAAGATTAGCCAAGACATAAACAATCTAATACTTGAGAGGAGATTGTTGGATTGGCAACAATCCAAATCTTTTCTTTAGAAGAACTCTCTGCCTTGAATACTTGTCATCCGGAGAAAACCGCGCTGCAGTATGATAGATAGATACATAGCATCATCAGGCTGCTCATCATGAAATAGTTGAACCGTACAAAAAATCAATTAAGTACCTGGATGGGCAGATTGTGTAGGAGACCCAACTGGTGATTCTTTCTACAAACCAAACTTATGATTACTAATATGTAAAAGGAGAAGAAATTGATGTATAAATAATAATTTTGCTAATATTCCATGAGCTAAATAATTTAGGAGCAGACAAGGATTGCTTTAGTGGTTACTAAATTGCTTCAGTCTAACTTATGATCACTTCAGAGCTAAACAATACCGGTCTCATTATCCACAGAGGCACAATCATATAACAACGGTAGAATATCTTTTACTATTATGAATATAGTAGAACAATATTGAATATAGTACACAGAATTGTACATGCAAAAAGTTCATACCTTGGTAGTGTAGACTTTATCCCCATTATCATTGATGTAGAACTGAAGATACATGGTGGCAACTTAACTGAAACTTCAAAGATGACTTACCTTAAAAGACAAGGATAAAAGAATCAAAAGAAAACATACATCATAATCTCAAACAAAGGAAAACCCTTGTTGGAGAATTAGAGAGAAATAACTAAAATTGCATAAAAGGTTGAACTGCAGAAAATGAAAGCTGCTGCAATATTATTACAGTCTTCTACTTGAAATCATGCTGAAATAAAAACGTCAATATATATGAATACAAGACCTAATCAAAGCTGTAATATCTCAATTAATTGCCACAAATTATGAAAGAACAATCACTACCAGTTTAATAAACAAACAAAACAGAACACTAACAGAAACTAATTGCAATACTAGATTGGAAACATTGGCTAAAAGAATGCGAAACAAAAGGCTAGAATCATACTTCAACAACCAAAGCCTAAAAAAGAGGATTTTTGAACATCGAGTTGGGTAAAGAAACATACGCCGAGGGATAGTGAAAGATGGAAGTTTCAACTTTACCTCAAATGGTTCATCCTTAGAATCACAGAACCCTAGAAATCAATCAATAATTGGAAACCACAAACACTAAACCAACCAATCAATAATATGGATTCCGGAAAATGAGTATAATCACTATAGCCGCCGAAATCTTAATCCAATAAAGTAAAAACTAACTAAGGAACTGGTGAGAGTGAGATTGGTAGAGACTAGAGAGAATAGGAACATGGAAATGCAACCAACAGCAAGAGAGACGATGATTAAGATCGAGAAGAGAGTAGAACAGTGAAAATCGGCGGAGGAGATACCTTCTTCTGTGCTTAAACCCTAGACGAAGCTTACAAAGATACTAGGTCCTCACTCCTCAGACCGAAAATTAGTTTTATATACTTCTAAATTATAAAAATATTTTTCGAATAAAAAATATTATTTGTGTAGTTGAAAATAAACTACTGTTATTACTTATTAGTTATTACACTAATATAAATATACTTAATAATTTTTATTTATCTCTAAATATATTAGCACAAGATATTACAAAATATAAAATGATGATAAAATAGTAGTTATCATTATACAAACAGTTGATATTTATTATTATCATCGATTCATTTATTTTCGCAATTCCGAAATATACCCTTAACATTTATATTGTTTAATATAATATAACTGAACTATAAATTATTAATACTATAAAAAAAAAATTAACTATTTTCTAATCAAATATAATTATTTTTACAATATATATTTAATTAAGTTAAATTGGTCTAATTTCTAATAAAACTGAAAACTTATATATAGTCAATAAGTTAAAAAAAAATGATTTAAATTATATAATTCTGTGTTTATTAATTAAATTATAAATAAATTATTATATTGCATAAAGAATTGGTTCTTAATATTATTATTAATAGTTAATACATACCTAATAATAAGAATCAGTCACGTGGGCATTCTATTGTATCTGCACGTTACACAGCTGAGCTAATATCAATTGTTTTAGGACAATTTCGTGAATAATGGCCATGATAATATAGGGAATTTATTTAGATTGTCACCTAAATTATTAATATCAACATGTACATGTGCTAGTTAGTTAGTTTAGGCCTATGATATGGTGCTTTTTATGGCGATCTATTTATATTTTTGTCTCGCGCTTTGTTAAGACATATATTAGCTAAACAATGATTAATATTAGGAATATTGACAGAGCGGTGTGGATTTAGCCAAACTCGACATCTGGAGTTGGTTGAATTATCTACCAGAGAACTGCTGACTAATCAACCACCAAAAAAGAATCTTAGTAAACAAGTTATCTTATGTAATTGGGCAATAGATTTTATTTGGATCGTGATCAATAACAATCTTATAGATTGGCAAGTAATAGATTTGACATGAATGATCAACCACCGAGAAGATTAAGATTGCCTCATAATTATATTAGCTATCGTAAAATGATAATTAAGTAATTATTAAAATGCGGTCAAATGAAGCACATGATAACGTGCTTTGTTTAAGCTTATCACATGCATGTGAAATATTTGCAGCAATGATTGACGGCGAGACCGTTATGGAAGTTAGAATTTTAATGTCCATTTGCTTCATCGTCACACTGCTACGATGAGAATAGTTTTTTTTATGTACGCGATGAGAAAAGTTGACATAAGCTCCTTTATATAAAATTTAAAGAAATATAATTATCTTAATTAAATTAAACAATGACATAAACTGAAATTCACACATTTTATATATTTATTTATTATAATATTATTAATTTTGAATAATATTGATTAAAAAATCATATTTTTTGTTAAGCTATTTTAATTTATAAAAAAAAATTGCATGTAAAAGTAAATGTGAATTTTTTTAATGACATATTTTTTATAATCATGTACATTAATTTTACTATGACAAATTAAACAAATATAAAATTCATTTTTTAAAATATTAATTTAGAAAATAATTTCTCGCCCAAAACAGGTGTCAGTGAAAGCTAAATAAATTTAACTATGCTTGATTTTAAATTAAATAATTGTACTTAGTGAAAAATACAAATATGAAGTTTAGAATATTAAAATCAAATAGTCATAGCCGTTTTTTTTAAATACTCTAATTTATGAATAGTTTTCTCCGTGTAAAATTAATAGTGAAGACCTCATGAACGACATATGATACTTATATAATTATATAATTTACGCATAAAAATAAATTGATCAACAATAGATGTCTATATATATATATATAATTTTAAAACAAATTTTGTCCAAATATAGCAAGTAATTTACATTATAAAAAAATATAAGTTCTAAAATATAAATGCAGCGTACAAGCGTACTAGTTAATAACTAGTGAAATAATAATAATAGCATTACTAAGTCACAATATTTTTGTATTGGAGTAGGGCTGTCAGCTGTGCCTGTGCATAAATCGGATTGGACCCGATCCAGCCGGTTCTGAATACTATAGCACCATATCTAAAACCACAAAACAACAAAGATACGGTTATTTATGTAACAAGACAGCTCAGTAATTCAACGCAATTAATTAATTATCTGAACTTCGCCATTTTTAACATTCGCTAAATATACTAGTTAAAAACACTTATTTTTATGTGGGTTGATTTCGAAATTTTACGTTCGAAACATCTTAGGGAGTCACATCGCGATAACCTAATTAAAGTGTACATATACCACACGCATAAGAGGAAGCAGGTAGAACTAATCTTAATAGATCGATATTTTAACTATATTAGATTGCTGCTGAATGTAAAGTAATATTGACAGATCAAGTGTAAAAAATCACAGACCGTGAGTAGGATAATTCAAATATTATTTATTGTGATAAATTTAAATTCGTCGCTACTAGTTCGTTTTTTTTTAATGGTCGAAAAGTCCATATTTTCTTTATTATAAAAAATGTAGAAATTATGAAATAATTGAATAATGACGCGGAACCAAATAGAGCATACTTTACACCTCATTTCTCGGAGGCAATAATTAAGGCACCTCCACGTGAAACGATTCCTCCACAGCGTCAAACAACATTTTTTTTAATTAAAGCCACTTGTTAATTCAATCTCTATATATATATAATCATAAATGTTCTTATGCTCCATCATCATCATCATCTTCTCTATCACCGCGCGCCATGAATGTCTGTTACAGTACCAAGTTACTACCATTCATCTTCTTCCTCCTCTTCGTCTCCTCCGAGTCTTCCTCACGACACCTCTCCTCACCGTCGCCCAAAACTCCACGCCACGTCATCCGACAATACCTGGCACCTCACAACGCGGCTCGAAAGAAGCTCGGCCTGCCTCCATTGAAGTGGAGCGACAAGATAGCTGGTTACGCCACGTGGTGGGCCCAGAAGCGACGCGGCGACTGCCAGCTCACGCACTCCAACTCTGACTACGGCGAGAACCTCTTCTGGGGGAGCGGCCATGACTGGAAAGTTGGGGACGCGGTGGCGGCTTGGGCGGCGGAGGGAGAGTACTACGACCACGGCAGCAACACGTGTAAGCATAATAGAGATTGTCTGCATTATACGCAGATAGTGTGGAAGGAGAGCTCCAAGGTTGGGTGCGCCAGGGTTACATGCAAAGGTAGTGGAGATACATTCATTACGTGTAATTATAATCCCCACGGCAATGTAATTGGCCAAAAACCATTCTGAATTCCCTTAATTAACTACTGTTACGTGTGTATTCATTTGTAATTAATATTAATTTTAACCACGTTTGCATACCATGTAATGTAACATTTTTGTTTATATATATATATATATATATTACTATTACATCAATTAATTTATTCTCACATAAAAATATGTCTTCATTATAAATGAAAGTGTATAGGTCAGTCAATACGGATCAACTTGGGTTACCACCGGGTTGGCTAAGAGGCTAAGTTAATATGCACCCGAACCCAAACTGAATACTAGACCGGGTCAGAAGTTAAATCCCAAACCCAACCGAATACTGGACCGGGTCAGAAGTTAAAACCCGAACCCGCAACCTGGCAGGTTGGCAAGTCAATCCGTGCTTTTTTTTATTAAAAAGATTGACGATTCTTGAATGGAGGCTGAATAGTTAGTTATAGACCAATTTGCTAGTAGAAACTGAATAATAACTATATAATATATATTGGTAACTTTACCGATATATTTAATTGTGCCTAAATTTCAAGGGAGAAAAATATTGGGTGCGGAGGGAGGAAGTAGTAGGCGGCCTATAGTGAATATCATTTCAGTTAGAGTCAAACGAACAATTTTTTTATTTTTTATTTTTTCTCGCGCATTAATAATGTAGAATTATCTACACATAATAATGAATAACAAAAACTCAAACATAAATAATATCTAATAGAAGATTCGATGAGAGGGTGGAAGTTTTTGTTTAGAGGGAAATCTATTTTCAGCTGTGGCAAGACTGGCAGCATGGAATTTATAGTTTTTTTTTTTATTGCCAATATAGATTTTTAATTTAAAAATGAAAATTAACGTAGTAAAAAAAAGGTTAAGATAAAGATTTATAAAACAGCTCATTTATTTATTAAAATATTTTTTTGCTGGAACCATATTATTTACTTCCTTTGTACATAAATAAATACTCTTAATCGGTAAGTGGTTGCTAATACTAAACTAATGGGCTTTTCTCTCAAGAGCCCAAGCCAAAGTGTTTTATTTATCCTTGAGGTTGTATTGAATTCAAATCCAAATAAAAAATAAAAAATTATTTAGCAGCACTCTTTGATACCTGTGTTTTGGACCGACTATCATTTCACCAGTATAATATGAGGTGGATTTCACATATACCAAACAACGATTGCATTCTCCTCATTCTTCTTCTTCCAGAAGAAAGTAGTGTGCGATGGATGTCAGCGGAGAATCAGCAAGCGGCGTCAGCGCCGGTCCGGCGGAGGTTGCGCTTAAAGCCGTTGAAGCCACGCCGGAGACGTTCGCGGAATACGGTCAGATCATAGGGGCTTCCCCCGACGGCGAGGAATTCGGCCCTCAAGATGCTCAGCTCGATCTGAGCCGTGGAATTCCCAGGTTCCTGTTGTTAATTCAAAATTTATCCGTTTCCAATTTGCGCTGCCAAAATCGAATTTCTAGTTTCTGATTTCAGTGATGATATTGACTGGACAAAATCACTAGTTTAGTTTTCTCTGATCGTAACTGTAAGTGATTGAATCTCGATTTAAGATGGAGTTAGTTGTGAATTGTTCCAACAGGTTTTACATAATGCAGCTGGAAAGTCGGCCGCTGAGGTTCTCCTCAATCACACATCACGCGAGCGTGACACAGTGCCTTGGTTCAATTGGTGGGGATCCATGGTATCTTGGAGTGGCCAAGTCATCCATAGTGTCTTCAACTGTGGTAGCGGAGGAGAAGATCAAAGAATCTAAATCGGGTCACCGGTACTTGCCTCCTGCTGTGGATGATGTGCGTGTGTTCAGGATATCAGGCTCTAAGTTCGTGAAGCTCCACATTGGTACTTGGCATGCAGGGCCTCTGTTCAAGGCAGGCAAGATGGATTTCTACAACCTTGAACTCAGCAACACCAATGTAACACCCTCTCCCATCTTATTATTCCATCCTTTTTCATAGTTGAATCTTATCAAATCGAGCTAGCTGATGATTGATTGAACAGTAGAATAATTTGCTAGATTAAATTTTTGCTAGTTTAGTTATCTTATGCTTAAAGTTTGCTAGCTCTGTCGGGATTTCCATTTTTCTTAGACGAATTTACCCACGATGAAGAAAATGGCCAGCAATTTTTTCGACTACCTAAAATATCATCTGGCAATTTGTTCAGTTGCCCAATTATTGGCTAGCAATTTGCCACATTACTCATTCAGTCCATGGAAGTCCGAACGAAGCTAGCAATTTGTACATGTGTGAAATACTGAAATCTGAGTAGCAATTTTTTTTTTTAAAAGAAATTCAGTTAGCAGCAGTTTGTTCGATTGCCTAAACATCGGCTTGCAATTTGCAATGGATAATTAAGCCTTGAGTCTTTACACTTTAGTTTAAGTAAGCTATCTTGTTTGCTGATGCTCGATATACTTTTCTTTACATCAGGTTGTAGATCACACAACTCATTACTTCGGTAAGAACAATGGAGTGTTCTTCTCAATCCAGGATTAAGAATCGCAGAATGAATCTCATGATTTTGCGTTGCAAATCTCTCAGATTCAGTGTCTGCTTTTCTGTTTGTATGTTTACACCTCTTCTTTTGTATCACCAAATTTAAGTTCGATTAGATTTTGTGCTTGAAGAAATGTGTTTAGCATTTAGCAGAAGTGATGATGGGTGGCGTTAAACTAAGACGATTAGTGCATTAATGGTACATACATTTTATGTTGGTTGCTGTTGGACAGTGCTTTGAAATGGGATTGGCCCATTAAGCATTATATGTGTTGAATGGCATTGCAATTACTACTTGTGTCTTGCTTTTGTACCACACCGAAATATTTAGGTTGGTTTGACTAGTATATATTGTGGCAAACATCTTAAGGTGTTAATGCTAGATTGAAGGCCGTCTCTACACGTGCTTGCAGGGGTGCAAATCATCGGATTTGAAGTACACCCTGTAGTCCTGACGTGCGTACACGAAAAGTCTACCTCGCGTGAGCATGGTTTTGCTAGACCCCGTTGTCAATACATTTGTGTGTATCAATTTATAATCATTTAATCAATTTCTCAAGTATAATAAGTAATTAAATTATTTTTACTCGAGCAATAAGCACCCTCAATTAGGGGTGAACGGGGCATGGTGAGTATCGCCCGTCCTGGACCTCCGCGGGTTGACTGTACCGTCTCATACATTTGCGGGACTGGGTCGGCACGTTGGTCACCCGACGTGAGACATAATTTATTATTTCGAACTTTAAACCCTAAATTATATGTTCACCGTATCTGAACTCAACTCCAAATTTCAATTACAAATTTAATTCAAAATCCAAATAAAATCACCAAACTCATTAGAATTATTGTAATTTTGACTATGTGTTATATTACCCATATAGTTTATATAATATACATATGTCCCTTAAATATATTTGTAAAACGAACGCGCGGGGTGGAGCAGAGCCCCGTGACCTCAAACTCGAATCCGTCCCACGGGTCACAAGTCACGTGTCAACGGGTCAAAATCGGAACGGGTACCCGCGGTTACCATGGCCCGTTGATACCCATGCGCTCAGTGCACCCCATTAGGCGTTTCTGCTGCACTTCACAAGCACAAAGTTGTGAATGCAAAATGATAAGTTGTGGATGCTAAATGATTAGTTGCCAATCTACAGGAGAAACATTTATTCAGATAAAACTACATGGTCAAACAAACCGAAACTTTCCTATCCAAAATGACGAACATGTCAAATAAAAAAAAAAAAATCCTAAAAGACGAACCATTCATTATCCATTTCAAGTTGATTGCTCTGCTCCTCTTACCTTCACTTGCATTGCATGGCTAATGGGAAGCAGTAGCTACCTTCCCTCCCAATCCCCGCGGCGATGCATCAAATTCAAGCTGCTTCAGCTTCATCCATTTCCGTACGAATCAACCCAATCTTCACTTTCTGTCAATCTTCTTCGTCCACGGACCGACGCCGTGTACTCATCAAGGGAAAGCATAATCTCAAGCCGCTAACTTCCCGCGTTGTCCAGCTCACTCGCCGGAGACAGCTCCATCAGGTATCTTCGCCATTCATCTTTTATTTACAACGATATTAGATCGTTCAATTTTATCAAGTGGTTGGGTATTTGCTCTGATGCTCGATTCCTTTATCTAGTAGTCCGGTACCAATTTCAATATGTTCAACTGTGAAATAGAGGTAGTACGGTGCCAAATTGCTTTTATCCATATTGAGTTGCACTATTGCATTAGCCTTGTTCTAATTTTCCTTTTTTGAGAAAGGAACGAGAAAAGCTAGTCTAAGTGAAGCATTAGCATTACGGATTTTTGGTCGCTGCAAAATCATCATATTCAATCCTTACTAGGTTGTATTTAAGTTTTTCAGCATAATTCACTATTTTGCTCTAACCAGATTTTTGAGGAGGTTGAGATTGCTAAAAGGAGGTATGGGAGTCTGAACACTATTGTGATGAATGCTGTGATGGAAGCTTGTGTTCACTGCGGGGACATTGATGCGGCCCTTAGGATTTTTAACGAGATGTCCAAACCAGATAGTTGTGGAGTAGACAGTATTACATATGGTACACTCATCAAGGTACTGATATAATATTTTCATGAATTTCTGTCGTGTATAACTTTATATTTTTCCAGCTTATTGGTGTCAACCTCTTCCTTTATCTAAGCTAGATTCACAACACTAAACAGTAGTAAACAACAATTTTTTTTTTCATGGTTACAACATGTATGCCTGGAGCGAAATATTTCAGTTTTATATGCCACGGCCCCCTAAACCAATTAAATACTGAAAACAGTACAAACATATGATATTGGGTGCTTACGAATTCACTAAATTGCACCATGTGAATTAAGTTATGAATGCAGCATGACATGGGAGCAGCTCTTCGTCTGAAATTAGGTTTGTGTAAACTGTAATTTGCGTAAAAGCTCTATCAATCTACACGAAAAGCACTATGTTTGTCTACCCTTTCTGCTACATTTGAGTTACTCTTTTTTTTTTGCCAAATGCATTTGAGTTATTCTACAGTCAGTATTTTGCAATAATTACTGAAATATTTGTTTTATGTACAACAAGGAAAATACTGACACCATAAGATCTATCAGGTTTTAGTTAGTAATTTCTTAGATCCATTTGTTGAATCCTTAGCCCTTATTTTGCCCCCTCTTTTTCAAATGAGTAGAGCCTTTTTGGTGTTTTATTAATGATTAACTTTTAAGAAAAAAATCTGTTATATCCACTTTAAAGGAGACTCAGATGTATCTCTTCCATATTAGGAACTTCAAATATTCTTAAGCCTAATATAGGATCGGACTATGCTGGCTAATGGCCCACCAAGAGTGTATTATGTGCCTGAAATTTTGAATGAAATCATCAAGCCAACACTGAAATATTCTCATTAATAATGTGCTATCCTCTAATCTGAAACTTTTGTTGCTTATCATTCTTAGACTTCCATGTCATTACTATGTATTGTAAAATATATCCTTATTTATCTATAAAGGGTCTCGGTGATGCTCGAAGAATTGATGAGGCATTTCAGTTGCTTGAGTCGGTGGAAAAAGGAAATGCTGTAGGAAATGCAAAGTTGTCAGCGCCACTGATCTCCGGTCTCTTAAATGCTCTTATCGGAACTGGTAAGCTTTGAAAGTTGAAATTTTTTTACGGGATAGTTTCTTTGTTGTGCCACGTCTAGCTTACGGAAAGGTTGTGATCTGAACTGCGATCAGCTTTGGTTCACACTATTAGCATTAGTGTTCTTGGTACTTCATAGTGTTGAAAACTTTTGAACACTTGATGAAAATTTAATTGCTTATTGCTTTGCAGTTTGCACCAATAGAGACGACCTCCACAAAGTTACCTACATGAGGTGTTGCTATAGCATCTACCATAAGTCACATGACCCAAATCAAACTTCTTGAAAATAGTATCCCTGATTTAAAGTAGGGTTAATAACTAAAAAACTGTCCAAGGATTACCCTATGTTAAAATTAGGTGTCTGAAGTTTGAAATGTTAAAATGGACTGTCTCAAGTTTCACTTTTGTTGAAATTTGGTGTCTTGGTGTGACTACTTTAGAGAAGTCAATTCCGACGAAACCGTCTATCAAATTCGAGCTCTCATACACACTCCCTTCTCGTAATCTTGTCGTGACCGTCATCTAAAAAGTTGGTCACATCCGGGCAAGTAAATCTTGTTCTATTGTCCTTGGAAAATGGCTCCACACCACTCTTCTAGAAACTTTTTTTTAATGTTCAATTTTTAGATGAAATTTGACGATTTTGTGAAAAGTAAAAAGTGATGGATTATGAGTGGGTTGATGAAAATGATTGAATGGAGATGAAAAGAGGCACAGAGACACCAAATTTCAACAAAAATGAAACTTGGGACAGTCCATTTTAACATTTCAAACTTCAGACACCTAATTTTAACATAGGGTAAACTTTGGACAGTTTTTTAGTTATTAACCCTTTAAAGTATATGCAGAAGTTAGAAATATACCTTTTAAACGTGAAAGAGAATTTCACCAACTTCATTCACTAGGGCCTAGGCAGCTACTTGGAAGATCCTTGAAAAGTTATGTGCGTGCAGGGTTGCAACAACCAGCTAGGGCAACGCAAGTCCCACGTGATCCATCATTTTGGCTGATCAAGTAATCCATAAAAGTGGCCCAAAAAAAAAAAGTAATCCATAATTAGCTCGGTAGCTGTAGTATCACACCAGAATGAAATAATTAAGGTTTTGGTAATAAAGGGTGTCTCATTTTTGTTAGCTTAGTGTCACACTGTGACTTATAGAAAATCTGCATATATCATGTGCTCAGCATATTTAAGAAGCCTCTCAGAGCAGGCTAAGCTTTGATTTTAACAATGCTTGTGTTTGGCTCTTATCCCACGTTTATGGCAACTTTCTATCCACTGCTCTAGTTTGAAATGTATTTCACTATCTTGTTCACTTTCCTGCCTTCTGCTGTTTTAGTGCAGGAGATCTACGACGTGCTAATGGTCTTCTTGCTCGTTATGGCTTTTTGCTGCATGAGGGCAGTAGTTCTTCAGTGTTTATATACAACCTACTAATGAAGGTTTGATTGCAATCTGCACCATCTTCTTTTTGACATGTCCGGTTTTTCTTTTTTCGCACCTTAGCATTACATGTGTCTCTTGATAATTTTTTTAGCAGATTTAGATTAAGATTAATAACTTTGAACTTTTTATTTTCTCTCATGAACAAGCAGGGATATATAAACTCAGGCTCCACAGAAGCAGCTTTAGCTGTCTATGATGAGCTGTTACGTCAAGGACTGGTACCTGATAGATTGACATTTAATACGCTGATCTATGCATGCGTAAAGGTTGGAAGCTTGGACAGAGCAGTACATTATTTGGAAGAAATGAAGGTACTATTTGTATTTGGACTTTTAAACTGGAGTATTTTGATTTTGTTGTGGAAGAGTAAGTGATCAGTGGCTCTCTGTCTTCCCCAATGACTTCATTCTAGGAAAAAGCACGAGCAACTGACATAGCAGATCTTTTCCCTGATGCAGTCACTTACACGACTTTGCTTAAGGTAAGTTTATTTAATTTTTTATATAAAGAGAAGAAGCAAGGTAGAACAAAGAACAGTACAAAGCCTAAGCTTGCTAATCTTTGTCTAAGCTGAAACCTGAAACACTAGAAGTTTAAGTAGAAAAAAAAAAAGCAATACCAACGTGAAACCTTAACTTTGTATCCTACTTTTGGAACCAAGAAGTATAGTAGTGGAACAGGGGAAATGCTTCTAGTGGTTCTAATTGTATGGATTTAACTTCAACTTTCGGCGTTGCAATTCCTCCTTCTCCGTTAGAAAGATCTTAGTTATGATGATTGATACTATTCAAAAAAAAGCTTGATCTGCAAGATCTATAAAAATAGTGAACGCCTTTAATATCTCCCCTTTAAAGTTTAAACTGAGGTGTATGTCTGTATTCATACCTCAACTAAATTAGGAACTGTATCTAAATAAGACAATTCCAAGAGAAAATCTTTAATCCTCAGGAATTTACTGAAAAGAGAGAGCAAGAAGCATGTTTTGCAGGACCAGAGGATATTTTATTTGTGAACTAACCCATATCGTCAGATTAAACCGAATTCTATTTGTTAATTTGGGTACAATGACTGATTGTGAAGAGCTGTTCCGACGAGAATATCCTACTTTTTTGCATACATAGAAAAAAAATCTGACTATTATGTTGTTTATGTATATATAGCTGAAAAACATAACTATAAAACGGAGTAATGCCTAAGGATTCTAATGCACGGTCCGACTGGGTAGCTGCTTATAAGCAACAATATTCTTGCTTTTATTTTGCACTTACCTACTTAAATTTCTTTTACAGGGTTTTGGGGATTCCAAGGATCTAGTTTCGGTCGAAAAGGTTATCTTGGAAATGAAATCACGTGATAATTTGATAATGGATCGTACAGCTTATACAGCAACAATAGATGCATTGTTGAATTGCGGATCAGTCATGGGTATTTGAACTTTTAAACTTGTCATATGCTGCCTCCTATAATTCTGATACTTAGGGAATCATGCAACACATGTCTACATTATGTAGAATAATGGGACTGAGATTGCTAAAAGTTCTACCCTCTTATAGTTAACATAAAACAGAATTGTAATGACACATAGTTGAGATGGTCTCCCCACCAATACCATCAACTTAGGGTTTTGAATTGGACATATCTCATCTATAAGCCGTGATAATTTTGCCTTGCAATATGTTTAGGTGCTCTATGTGCGTTTGGAGAAGTACTAAAGAAAGCTGGTCAGATTCCTGAATTGAGACCAAAGCCCCACCTATATCTTTCAATGATGCGTGCCTTTGCTGTTAGGGGTGATTACAGTATGGTGAAAAATCTGCATAGACGCATGTTGCCAGACACTGCTGGAAGTATAAATCCAAAATCTCGTGAAGAAGCTGATCATTTTCTTATGGAAGCAGCTTTAAATTATGGTCAGGTTAGTTCATCTAATTTTAATGGCTATCAATATATATCCTTATACCTTTGCTATTGATCGTCATCAATTAGTTTGCCCTGGAAATTTAGTTTGAGAACTTGAAGAGCGAGCTACGATTGAATCCTACTTTGGTACCCTTTTTGCTCCAAGGCGTCAAATGCATATATTAACTCAAGCTATTGAAAATTAACCCCAAAAAAAGTTATTCTACAGGAAAATCAGATACTTAAGATCTCATCACAATGATCAAAAGTGATAATTTGCACCTTCAACTTTTTTAATTTTTGTTAACGATAGTATCTCCAATATTTGATTTGATGCAGTACTCGTAAAAAAAACACATTATGTCAGGTTGATGTCGCTATACAGCACCTCTCAGACATTATAAAAAGGTGGAAGGGAATATGCTGGTCAACTAGAGGGGGCATGGTATGTAGTAGCATCGTCAAGCTTCCTCCCCCTCTCTATTTTTGTATTACATCATCATTTCAAACTATACTTAAATTTCATAATTAAATTATTGTATTATGTTTATGACCTAAGTGTTTAGCTCTCACGATCAAACTTTGTACTTCCATGTAATGCACAAATTTGTCAAAAGTGCAGGTTGTTGTGCGGATAGAGGCCATGCTAGGACTAACGAGATCCATGTTTAGTCCTTCCTTTCTACCTCAGGTAACTTTTGTAGTAGTAAGTTTTGTAGCAAGTATGAATATCTATTATTACATTAAAATTTTAAATTATTTTTTTATATTGGACGAACTAGGAAATGATGATCTGTAGACATAAATGGAGGAAACTGATGGGCTTATGATTAATTCGTGTTTTCTGGTAGGTTCCATTAAGTGAACCAATCCGCAATATCATGACACCTTTTGAAGCAGCTAATCCACTCCTTGCAACCCTCCAACTGAAGGAGGTAGCTATGCGGTTCTTCAGAGACCCGGTCGTACCTATTGTCGACGACTGGGGCAACTGCATTGGCCTTTTGCATCGTGAAGATTGCCACGAGGTATTTCATTCTATTTAGCATATGAGCTTCAACTGTACTTTAAATGATCTATTTAAACGACTGGGATAAACTTATAGGAGTTGATCCATTGATGAGATTTTGCCACTTGATCAGTTTTTCTTTTCTACTTGATGAACTGCATTGTCTGTTTTTCTTCGTGTTTTGAATGAGGTGGCAGAATCAGAATCACTTATAAGACCAGTTCAAATACTTTCTAAAATGGGGTTGCTTAGTTTTTATTGTTGCTTGTTTGTTCAGCTAAATGATCCAGTTGTGGCGATGATGAGGAGCCCGCCTCCATGTGTTACCGTAACAACAACAATCGGGTCTGTGATTGACCTAATCTTGGAGAAGAAGCATAAAATGGTGGTGGTAGTAAAACAAAATGACTCTTCATATGGAACTGTTAGAGCTGTGGGAGTTTTTACAGCTGACCAATTGCTCAACCTTATCAGACCCTTACCAGAAAAGGAAGAGTGAATGTATACATGGAACTCAATGTAGTAAGTAGAGCGGTGCTTTACATTCAATTTGAATATTTCTGAGCTGTAATTGGTAATTCCAATGTTCATTTCTTGGTGCAAGACTGCAAGTAACTCAAATGAACTTGATTTGCATCATTGTCAGTAGAGAGATTTTGCATTTTAGATTCACTCTTTGGAGGAGAAAGAAAAGACTACTTCTGGACAACAACATAAACCAACACAGACTACATCCCCCAAGGTAAGAAAAAGATATCCATTTAAGGCAGACAAACAGACAATATCATGTGATTCACAAAGTTCCAATCTGTGCATCTTGCCATGCCTGTATCAACCTTCTTCTCCAGGCCATCAAATTCTGCTTTCATATGATATCATAGTAATAACTAAGCAGCCTATGCCATCAGTAATTTACAAATTCACAAGCTGCCACCTTAATTCACATCAACCGTCGGCTTTAAGAGCTGCCTTGTGAGCCAAGTTTTGTTTCAGTGCCCCGCTTCTTAAAGTAAAACCGTTACTACTCTTTGTAGGTTGAATTCCAAGTGCGTGCGCAAAAATCCTCTTAGCCGCTCCTACATGCTCAGCATTATTGCTCACATCATCCCTAGTAATCCCTTTACCCGACTTCTTCTCGACTAATAATTTAGTAGTAAGCTCTTCTCTTTGACCTGATGATTCCCCATTCTTCTTTCTCGTGGTTGAGGTGGATCGGGTTTTATCCCTTTCTTGGTAATTCACATCATTATTTTGCACTTCACTATCATTACTCACCATAATATTTTTAGCATCCGGCCGGATCTTTTGCCCTAGAGCATGTGCAATCATTCGGCGTGCAACTACAGGGACGTTTCTTGGCCTCTCCTTTGCTGGTTCTCTCATCTCTTCTGCATCACCTGCAAAAATTCGCTGACGAGCTGCCATGTAAGCTGCTTCTCTCTCCTCGATTGTGGTCTGAAACGACTCGACCTTTGTCGTCATCAATACTGAACAACCACAACCCCCATTGTTAATTTGAAATTAAAAAAAAAAAAAAAAATGTACTGTGATGTCATTAAGACACAATGTAAATTATGACATACCTGTTGGAGCATCTTTTCTCCTAAGTAATTGATATGATGTTTCACGAGATTGAGGCTCATCGTACTGCCACAAGATATCACTAACAAGAATGGAAGGTCTGAAGGAGACGAATTCAGCAATGTTAGTTCAACTATTAAAAACTAAACAGAGAAATGAAACCAATAAATGAGCTGCCTTTCATTTCGTACATGGATGTTTCATGGCATCGCTCTAGAGCCAAATGCCGGTCCTCTCCTTCACCAATAGACTCGTGGGCAAACCTGAAAGTATGATAGTTGCTCATTGAACACAACAGTTTCCGCAGGGTAACGTAAATAACCCAAAAGGAAATTCACAAATGGAGAAAGAAGAATCACACATATTTTACCCAAATATCTCTGCAAGTCGATGCACGAGAAGGCGGTTATATGGGTTCATTGGTTCCAACTCCAGGAACCCATCCAAGCTGCATAAAGAACATTTTTTAATCTTTATTAAATGCAGAAGAGATAATATATACTCATATAGACTAGAAACGTAACTGAATCCATAATTTCGGAACACGACAAGATATACGGTGGTTAACACCTTAACTGCTTATGCCCGCTCACCCCGAATGAAACAATATTTATGCCATCACTTAGTCAACAGTCCAGCTATTCGATACTTAAAAGAGTTATGAGAACAGCACTTGGACTTAACTTAACACAAGCTACAATGGCACTATTCTCTAACCAGATTGCCAAGAACATATGAGCATTTGAAATGGTCGATGAAGATTCCACTCTATCATCGTATGCTTGTCATCGGATGTTCTTTTTTTCAATAATAACTAATATGTAAGCACACAATATATGAAAACGCAAAAAACTGAACGAAATAGCTCACCAACACATGCATGGAGTAAAAAATTTCAAATTCTTTTACTAATTTCTCAACTTATAGTATACAAAAATATATTATGAATTCCAAAAGGAGAATGAAGTGGAGAGCTTATGAGCAGCCTGACCTAGTGTCTTCCTGAAGGAAGTTAAGCAATGCTTCCTCCACAGATAAAATTAGGTGCTTGGAGGTTAGGTTGTCCTTGATCAGATAAGCCAATTCCTCAACCTGTTAGTTAGCCATAGTAGTATGCATCAGCATACCAGAGCTATTGTAAATTCAACAGTAGCAACTAGAGTTCTCAAAAATGAATCACCCCGCATATTTACGAAATTCAGCACAACTTCACAATTCACCTAAACCTCAATTTCATTGAACAAGAGAAAGACAGGGAGAGAGAAGAAGCTCACCATAGCGAACTCGTTGATGCTCATTCTGAATTGGGTGAACAAACTGTTTCGAAATTTGGGAACAGATTCGAAGCTGAAAACCCTAATTGGAAGAGGGGAGGTCAATATTGGGTCGCGTTGCTTTGCTTTCTCCAGTCAGTGACGTTATCCAAAGCAACGATCACTTGGTCGTTCCGGCAGGTTCGATATTTACAGATGAGAACCGGATTTTCCGGACGGACCGGAATTTTTTTTTTTTTTTTTGGCCAAGGACGGACCGGAATAATGAAAGACTTTTAGCCCAAAAAGTCTTCAATTTTTTTTAAAAAAATTATTATTATAAACTTTATTTTGGACAAAGCCACGGTCCAACCTTAATCTGGATCGGATCAGGCTAGGTTTGACCGCTATTGCGATAATTCGACCCAAGGTCAATTGAGGTTTTAATATGATTCGGGACAACTAGATACTAGAGTTAAGATTTACTTGTCAGGCTAAAATGCCCGGCTTGCAGCCGGGCATTTCATTTACTTGACTGATCACATCAGTGATGTGATGTGATCAGTCAAGAGAAGGAAGCTGGGCTTCCTTCTCCAATTGAGGAGGGACCCACCGGTCCCTCCTCCATTCAAACCCCATCGACAGCGATGGGGTTCTACTAAAAAAAAAATTTCTTTTTTTTTTTTAATAATTGGACTTTTTTCCATTAAGCCATGCATGTAAGAAAAAAAAAAAACATAAAAGGAAGGTGCATGTATTTGTCGAACCGTTAGCTAGTATAAAAGGAAGGTGCATGTATTTATCAAATTACTAACTCAACTTTATGTGAAAGCGTAATTCGCTAGCTAAACTTATTTTTGTAGCAAATTACTAGACGAACTTTCACTAACTTGCAATTTTCTAACTCTGTCAATTTTTCCGTTAATTATGGACATAATATATATTCTAAATTAATAAAAATACTCTATAGTTCGTACTATTATTCTAAAATAACCTCAAATTTTATATAAAAACAAATACAAAACTCAAATAAAATTTAAAATTATACATATTATACAAAAAAAATATGTAAGTTAAATATATAACCCCCAAAGTTCAAAAGTTAAAATTAATTTTTTTAAGTTTATTTTTTTATATATAAATTTTTTAAAAAAATTTAATTTTTTTTTTTTATATTTTCAAGCTACTTTATTTCTTTAATATATTTCTTAACGTGTATTATTTTGAAAATTTGATTTTATATAAAACATCATGTCTTTATATTATCATATTAAACTTTAGGGTGAATTTAGCAATTATTGAAAGTATTTTCCATCCAAGACTAACGAAAAAATTGACGGAGCTAACTTTTTGCACAATATCGAAAGTTCAGCTAGTAATTTGCTATCAAAAAAAGTTTAACTAACAATTTGCACATTCATGTAAAGCTTGGTTAGCAATTTGATAATTAACACTAAAAATAAAATATTTATTAAGTGGAACATGATGAATTTATCTATACAATTCATGTCTATCATTTAATAATTATCTTTTTAATTTATAAAAGGGTTAAAGGTACTTTTCATACCACATGTTTGGCCGAATGTGGCTTTTAGTACCGGATGTTTGGTTTTGTATACTTTTGGTACCAAACGTTTGAAAAAATGTGGTTGTTGGTACATCCGTTAGTTGGTCGTTAGTTTTTTCCGTTAAATGACATGTGCAAGTCACGTGACCGACCCTAAACTTTCGATTTTATTCAATTTAGTCCCTCAAATATATTTCTAACTTTTAATTTGTTTAATTTAGTCCCAAAACTTCAAAATCGATTCCAATTTAACCATCCAACCCTGGTTTAGGGTCGCTGGACCCAGCTAACCCTGACCCAGGGTCGAACCTAGCCCTAGGCTAGGTCCGGCTAGGTCAATTGGGACCTAGCCCAATTTGGGTCGAATTTGGGCTAGGTCCGACCCTGGGTCAGGGTCGGCTGGGTCCGGCGACCCCAATCCAGGTTCAGACCTAGTCCTAGGCTAGGTCCGGCTAGGTCAATTGGGTTCGATGATTCAATTGGAATTGATTTTGAAGTTTTGGGACTAAATTAAACAAATTAAAAGTTATGAATATATTTGAGGGACTAAATTGAACAAAATAAAAAATTTAGGGTCGGTCACGTGACTTGCACATGTCACTTAACAGAAAAAACTAACGGCCAACTAACGGATGTACCAAAAGCCACATTTTATCAAACGTTTGGTACCAAAAGTATACAAAACCAAAAATCTGGTACTAAAAGCCACATTCGGCCAAACATGTGGTATGAAAAGTACATTTAACCCTTTATAAAATGAACTAGATTGTATTATTGAAAAAAAAACAAAACCATATCTATCCCACTAGCTATGAATCGGTATATATATATATGGACAGTGTAGGGGAGTGGACAAAATTTGCATGGTTTAATGAAAAAGCTCAATTTTTAGTAAACCCCCATCGCTGTCGATGGGGTTTGAATGGAGGAGGGACCGGTGGGTCCCTCCTCAATTGGAGAAGTTCTCTTGACTGATCACATCACTGATGTGATGAGTCAAGTAAATGAAATGCCCGGCTGCCAGCCGGGCATTTTAGCCTGACAATTTTTTTTTTTTTATTTCTAAAAAGCCCGAGAGGCTCTTGGGCTAAAGGGCAGATTTGTGATTAGTTTTCCTAGGATGGTCCATTTGTTATTGATTTTTGCTTTGGGGGTTGTTTGGAAAATTTTTCCGGAATTTATCGACATCATACTTCATAAGCCAAATTGATTCGGGATGGCCCATCGTATATAGACCGACCCCTAATTTGTACTGCGTTTGAACTTTCAAGTACTTTTACTATTTTCAAAGTTTATTATTATTAAACCTTTCGTTTTGTTAAAAAAAAAAAAAAGACCTTTCGTTTTGCAGTTCTCTCTTTCCATTTCTGTCCGTGATCTTGGAAGGCAAGTTGTCTCTGAAAATGGTGGATCATAAGAAAGGCGACGTATCCTCCGCAGAAGCAGTTCTGTACGGAGCTCTAGCTCCTGGCGTTAACGTCTGTGCAATCTGCTTAATCCGTCCTCCTTTCTGTTTGATGAATTGCCCAAATGAGTTAGTTAACTAACTTTGTACTTGCTGATCCGATTAATTGCAGGGTCCGACATGGAACACCCTAAAAGTAGCATTTTTGCTTCTGGGTATGAGTCTCGCTCTTATGCTGAGCTTAGCGTTCTCGTCCAGCGACTCTTGGCTGACTCTCCACGTCACTTTCCTCATTCTCATCACCGTCACTCTCTTCCTGCTGCTGAGCTGGTAATTAATCTAACCTTTGCGGTTCCTTTTATTTTGCTAATTTTTACTCAACTTGATTGATTGATTGATCAGACCAGCGTAATTTTGAGTTTGAATGTCAAGGCAAGGCTCCTCCTATCTATATAATATCACAAAATGTGGAATTGATTAGTTTGTTTCCAAATTTTGATTGTTGATGGGAATTTATGTTTTAGTTATTATGGGTCCTAGAAGTGGCCTTCTACAGTATCTTTTTATTTACTGTACTTAGAAAGAGGCCTGCCAAGATTATGTCTTACAGTCTACTTTTGAATTAGGGTAATTTAGTTTTAAGTGCATTTTCTTTGGTTCAGTATATGTTTTGTTGGTTATTTTAATTTTTTTTTTTGGCCAATGTTGGTTATTTTAATTGAAGGTCTGGATTTCCAGATCCATATATGGAGATTCTTACAAATAGTGGTGAATTTGTCTCTGAATATATGGGTTTTGTTATTGTGGAAATTTGAGGTTTCAGTGAAGAACAAAGGGGTTGCAAGAGAAAGTAGAGATATATATACTTATCCCTTAACAAAAGAGTTAAGGGATAAGTGAAACTCAATGTGGAATTACTTACGGTATGTAGAAGAGGAGAGACAATACGAGCTGGTATTATGGTAGGATTTCTCATTAGGAGAATACATCGCGCGTTGCACGTTTAATGATTGTGTTAAAATAGTTTTTAGCTCATGCTTTAGGCGATAATTGGTAGGAGGGCGACATGGTTTCATTATGAAAATTGGATGCATCATTAGTTTAAATAAAACAAACTTACTCTCTTAATAGTGTGATTCGGGATCCTTATTCACCATTCCCTTGGCAGTTGTAAATTTGTAATCTATCTTGTGATACTTTCACTTGTCTAGGAAATGGATGATGCATCCTGAATGAATCTTGTAATTTCTTACTCATCTAATCCATCGATATTTCCAGATATGGTTTGTTTTTTTCATGGTAATTGCACTTTTTTTTTTTGAATGGGATGATGGCTTATTGTTTGACTAACAACATTATAGTAGTCTTAGGCTCTCCTTCTCTACCCTTTTATTTGGGTGTATGGCTGCACTTTCTTAGTGCTGATAAAGGAAATGCATACTATCTGTTTGATTCATATGGCAGCAATAGTAAGTTCAGATAGTTCTCTACAGAGAACAAAACTTGAATATCGTCTTAGTGCTCTAATTCTGGGTATTCGACTTGTTTTGCAGGTATCTAGAACAAACCGGCTTCGTATCTGTTGAGCATCAAATGCAAGAATTGGATTTGGTACCACGTGAGCCCGTAGATGCACAAAAGATCCAGTGATGTCGAAGTTTCTAGGAGAAGCACTACAAAGGAGGAGTGGTAATATTCAAGTGAATTATTGTGTTAGACTCACTTTTGATAGATACATTCATTTCAGAGCAGTTTGCAGATTATTATTATACGAGTGGTGATAGAACCTCCGATTTCTAGCATCCGAGAGTGTCCGACTGTGACACAGGGGCAGACATGGTAATTATTGACAACTATAATGGCATATTAGAAATCACTCACACTCGGAGGTTGTCATGATTCCAACGGTCGGAATCTCGATCATTTCCCTTATTATACATATAGCAGCTTCAGTACCTTTATACACAGATATATAAATCCCTTATCTTCCTTTAATGCATCTGACTGAAAGAGAATCCTAACCTTGTTAATGTGATGATTTATGAAGTTTGAATATATACTAGCCACTAACCCCGCGCACCGCGCGGGAAAACAGTTCCAAATAAAAAATAAATTAACAATAAATAAATAATTTTAATTTATTGAATATGCAACTATATATCGATAATTTTAATATATTTTTGTTAAATTAAAGTAATTAATAAAATACATTAATTTATTAAAGTATTTAATAATTATTATTATTTAAAATATTTAATAGTAGGGAAATAACCGACATTATATATCATTTTATTAGACGTATAACATATATAATATAAAACTTGCAATATTAACATCTACTCATTTTTTTTGTTGAGATTTGCCGAGTTACTATTTAAATTAGTTAATATACATCTATTAATTTTTTAACATATTTTACATGAGTGAATGACTTAATTATAAAATTTCGGATCTATTGCTTTTACACATGTAGTTTTTTCTTGGTAAAAATAGATTCACCTCAAAGTTATTGTTATAATTTTTTTAGTCGATCCTGTATTTATTATTATTACTAATATGTGTATTTTTTTTTAAATATATAATGATATATTTGATAGCTTAAAAAATTAAGTTGTAAAAGAAAAAATATTTTGAATTTATTATATATAATATAAGTATAACGTTATTTAGAGTAATGTAATTTTTTAGTAAACACTATACTAATATAATTTTTTTAATTATTGTATATATATATATATATATATATATATATATATATATATATTTTTTTTTTTTTTGTATATGCGGCGACCTATAAAGATTTCGAAACCAAACTGTATAGATATATCATTTAAATAGAAACTTTTAATTATTCGATTCCTTATTACGTAGAGCTTAAAATAAGATGGAATTTTTTTTTTAAAAAAATTACAGTCACTCAATATTCTATATATAAATTTGCAAAGTCCTAATTAAATTAAGAAATACTATTTGAGCAGAAAGCTCAGCTAGAAAGGCTATCAACAGCCGAATTAATATACTATATAATATGTAAGCATAAATTTCCCTCACATCCCAAACATAAACTTCATTCTAACCTCTTAGTTTTAAATATACAGTAAGTATAAAACCCCATTCAAAACACCAAAAGCTTAAATTTATCGAACCCATATACTTGTTTTTGAAACCTAACTACCTCAAACAGCATGATGATATTTAGCTGGTATGCAGATGTAGTAATTTGTGTATGCCAAACAGATGTATTGGTGATTTTGCATGACAAAAACATCACAATTAATTTTTAAAAGGTATAAAAATAAGAGGAACATCACAATTAATTTTAAAAAGGTAAATATGATTGTCAATATGACTAACCAAACATGTTTTGATCGTTTAAATTTTACCATTTAGATTATGATCATACCTGAAGAAGACGGTTTTGTCACTGTGATAGACCATAAAATGTTCTTCTCTTGTGAGCTATAAAAATAAAAATAAAACATATTTATGTTAGTCGTATTTTATCATTTATATTTTAACTTCTTTTACATTATTATTGACTACGTAGTTATAAGTACTCTATACAATGCACGTCCAATTATATCTTATTAAAAATTTATTATATGTTACACATAAAGTAATATAATGTATATATCAAAAGAAGATGGTGTGTCTGAGTCATGTAAAATAAGTAATAAATTTAAATTATACTTTGATAGTCAGACACAGATACACCAAAGAGAGCAATAACAATAATTGCATTCATATTTATTTTTCATAACTCATTTACTTAAGAAATAATATTTTTCCAAAGTGTTACATTTACAATGCACTCCCTACAAACAACCACAAATAGGTGTTACATTAACACATCATATAAGAAAAGAAGTATACCATGCAATTAAGATTAAATGGTAATGCTTACACGTCTAATTGCAATTGCAAATACTGCTTACGTGACCATGCATACGGATAATATAAAGTCCAATTATATCTGTAAAATAAAATCTTTAATTATTTATTATGTAATTATATAAACTGACATAACTTCAATTTGACCAATTCTGTTTTTCAGGGTTTACATATTAGCAAAATTGAAGTAGACTAATGCATTTGGGCTACTCTCTTAGTTAATAAAGTTAATATAATGATATGATAAACTATTTAAAACTATAGTTCACCAAATGTGCATCCATATATGCATGAAAGCATTTCCCCTATTTAAAAAAAAAAATATGTAAATAAGTATAAATACAGAAACAATTATCTTGTGCATATACACATGAAATATAATCATACTTACCTTCTCATCCAATAATTATAGCATGTTGACATTCGATATCTCATTTGTCCTAATCTTGATATTATCACAAACCTGAATTATATAAACTCAAATTACATATTGATAAAAACCAAATTGTAAATCACCCATTAGAATATAATCTTACCTATAATAAATTTTAAAATCAAAATAATTAAGTTAAAAACATATATTATTAATTAACACATATTTGAATATATATATATATATATATATATATATATATATATATATATATATATACATTAGTTCTTTGAATTGGTCTAGCGTGGCTTTCGTGGCTCTTCTAATTTCAGCAACAGTCCTCACAATTTGCACTGTGACTTGTTGAACTGAGTCTGCAGAAGAATGTATGTTCCTGAAATTAGCAAAAACTAAGAATTTGGTCGGATTAAAAGGAGCAGAGTTCATGCAGAAGGGAGTAGGAGCGAAAGTAACTCATCAAATCTCTAGAGACCCAGAAATTTGCATTTGGGATATGATGGATGAGTTGCATTCTTCAACAATGCTGATTTGATTGATCGATTTCTTACTTTATACATAGATTCTTTACTTCTGTAAACACCACCACCGTATGTTGATACGGGGGACATGTTCAAATCCAATACATATATACACAAAGGAAGAAAGAGTCGTGAGGAAGATGACAATGTAAATGGCAACAGGAGACATCCATAGCTTTAGTTGCACACCTATTTTATATTATAATATGCATAATTATATAATAAGAAATATATATTATAATATATATTAATTTTATTATTATATATATATTACTTTATATTTTTGTATATAATTATCAATATAATATATTTTGTATATTTATTATTATAATTGGCTATATTAATTATTATTATTAGTATTTCTATTATTATATATTAGCTATATATATGCTTGTTTTATGGTGTGCTTATTAGAAGTTAGAATATTGATTAATTACTCTATTCGGTTTATATTGACAATCGCCTTCCAAATTGGATGACCACCTTCCAAAAATATATATTCCGCATGCATAACATATAATATTGCTTTTATATTAATAACGTTTGCTTCTTCTTTTTTTTCTTCTATTATTATTTTATTATTCTATACATATATATTCTATATTGCTTAATTGATAACGTTTCTATATAAATATTGCTCACGTGGCGGCTTACGGTCTTCCGGAGCCAAACTATATAGATAATGAATTTAAATGTAAACTTTTAATTAATTTATTTCTTTAAATTGCATAGAGACCAAATTAGGAGATAAAAATACTTCTTAATTTTCAACCAATCAATATTATGTATCTAAATTTCGAGAACCCCTATTAAATTCTGATTAAATTAAGAAACATTGACTACGTGGACTGTCCACATGTCGGCCAGAGGGCTTCCGATATCGAATTAATATAATATAGTAGATATAGTAGATACTATGATATGACTCTGTTCTTGTATAACTGCATGGTTTTATGTTGAGTTCTTGACTCTCCTCTATGCCGAAATTCTTGGTGGTTAAATAACAATGACTAGTCAATTATCCTGCATTTTTTATCTCCGTTTCAACTTTTTTTCCTTAAAAAAATTTATTCCCATTCATCCTTTTCGTTTTTATTTATTTTAATTGTCGTTTGTTCACAAAATATTGTTATGTACATTTGTTATTTCATATATATATTTTGAAATGTGGGTGCTTTAATTTATGTGTGACTCATAAAAGAAATGTAAGAATTATGATGAGTAGTTTTACGTGCGTAGCTCGTGTTGTTTGTCTAGTGTTGGATCACGGCGGGAGCTCCGGTTACGGTGACGGATTCCTTAGCTCCTCGTAATCCTGCAGAAGGGGAATAGAGGGCAGTGGCCCAGAATCCCTCTCCGATGCTTAACGTAAGTACGGCGGTCAACAGAGCAAGCAAGTGATATGAGTGTATGTGTAAAACGTAACCCTAATCTGGAATAACTTCCCTCCTTTTATAGAGGAAGGCTATCCCAGTTACCTGATTAGGTGGTTGGATCGTGATCCACTATCCCACGTATCTCGCCATATATCTTGCCCTGTATCTCGTATAGTTACTCGTATCCCACATATCTCGCCCATTATACCACTACTGTAATCATGGCGAGATTTCCGGGATTGTGCCCTTACTGGGGAGTCTCGATCATTATCGGAGGCTCCTAAGTTACATCATTGAGGATTCGGTGTCGGGGAGTGGTGTCAACTCCCATATCGGGACCGACTACGTCCAGGTCCGATATCTTCGGGGCTCTTCCCTATCGGAGCCTCCTTCCGTCGGAGCCCTTAGCCTTCCAGCAGCCCAGCTCCCAGCCCACTAGGCCTAGTCGCTGCTTGCCAATCGTTAAGGGACCTAACGGCCTTTGCCAGGGCCCATCATTTGCCCCCAAGACGTGAGGGACTTATAGTGCGTCGCGTCTTCCAACGTCGGATTCTTCTGCATCCCCGTCGGAAGCCTTTGCATGGAATGTCGGAGGCCATTGCCTTGGGTCTTTTCAAGATCCTTTGGGATTCTGCTTGGACTCGAAGGGATTTCTCGATCGGACCAGCATTAAATGCTGATAGGAGATGAGGGAACGTTTCGGGCTCTGCGCACCTACCTGCTGAAAAAGTACTTTTTCAACCGTTCCAATACGTCATTACTCTTGTCTTATCTGTCCCATGCGTTCTGACGGTTCAGATTAAAACCGTTCCTATTCTCCGAATTTGTACGTTTCCCTTTGGACGATTATGATTGAATCGTTTTGAATTGTGTGGCTCAGATTGTCCACCTCTTCAGTTCCCCTTTTCTTCTCTTATAAAGCCCTAACCCTAGGCACTGTTTCATCTTTCTTTTACCTCTCCTTCTTTGCGATCCTAAGAGCTTTGATTCTCCAGATTTCGAGTTTTCACCGGCGATTCGAGCAATTCAAGCTTTTCCGATCACGACCACTTCAACCACCATGTCTGGTAAGGTTCTTCACCTTATTGCTCTTTTCCTTTTCATCTTTGATTTTCTTTAGGTTTCAATTCTTTCCTCCTTCCTTCCCTCGACGATTTTCAGCCGAGGGATCTGCTACTGTTGGCCAACCCTTCGTCTTCAAATATCTCAAGAACACGCTTGCGCCCCTTAGCTACGAAAGGGCTTGTATAGAGTGTGGTATTTTTGAATCCTCCTTCGGAGCCCGCTATCCGTATGAACAATTCAATTCTCGTGAGGCTCGAACTACGCTCCCCAAAGGAGATGAAGTGTTCATCTCCCCGGGGCAGATTCGTGCAGGAATTCGACTGCCCTTCTGTCCGAGTTGGGTGGAGCTGTGCAACCATTATAAGACGTACCCTACGACCTTCTCTCCACACGCGATCCGTACATGGATTGCTTTCCAAGTGTGGTGTGATATCAATGGGGAGGACTGGAGCTATTCCCTGGAGCTCTGGCGGGTTCTCTACAAGATGACCTGCAACAAGGACGGAATCTGCTCCTTTTCTCCCCGCCAACCTGAGGGGACCGATGAGCAGTATAGAGAGATGGGCTGGGACAGGAAGGTGTCCTGGAAGATTTGCAAGGAACGGGCCATCATCTCCGACAAAGGGAACGACAATGCTAATTGGAAGGAGCAATACTTCTTCATCCAGCCTGGTCCCATCGAGTGGCCGAGGACCATTGTGGAGGCTGATCCCCCCGTGCCTTTTCGTTCGTGGTCGGAGCAGACTCGGAGGGCCTTGATGCTTATCCAAGCTCGTCGCTGGGAGAAGGGCTACCAGCCCTTCGAGGCCACTTCTGTCACTGACCAACAGCGGATCAAGATTGGGATTATGCTGATCGATCCCAAGGCTGGGGGAAAAGTTCGTGATGGTGTTTCCAATGTAATTCTCTGGGTAATCTTCTAATTATTTCTTTTTTACTGCTTACAGCCCCTCGAACATCGCTGACCGTCCGTCTGTTTCAGGAGGATACCGATGCCTCCCACTCACTGAAGCGCAAGAAGAAGCCTTCCCACCGAAAGACTTCTGCCCCTTCGGGGCCGTCCAAGAAGAAGGCAAAGACCTCTGAGGCCCCAAGGTCTGCCCCCACCTCCGAGGGGCGGACTAATGTGGATGTAGTCCGGTCCGCCTTCAACGTCCGCTCCGAAAAGGAAGGTAAGGAAGTCTTTCGTGCTATTAAAAGATATAGGGAGTTAGTACCTCAGGATCTTCAAGCCTCCGATATGGAAGGACGAATTAGGGATGTCGGGAATATCCTTCGAGGGGAAACTCCACATGTTCTCGAGGCGGGCTATTATGACTTTTTCGGCAAAGAAAGATTTATGGAGCGTTGTTTAATCTGGCACACCGATATCAAATTAATCCCTCGACTTATTCGCCCCGCTGCAGGTCCTGCGGACGTCGCCCCTGCTGCACCTGCCTCGGACTCCGCGCCTGCGGCGGAGCCGGTGGTGGAAGATGCCCCGACGGAAGACCGGGGCGAATTCGGTCGGGTGACCAGCTTGGAGGACTCCCCTTCCGATGATCGAGCTGAGGAGGAAGGCCTCATCCTCCGAGGAAAATCGAGGTTGACTCCCGTGAAGTCATCTGGTGGGAAGGCATCTCCACTTCCCACCACGCCGCCATCGTCCTCTGCTCCACCATCCTCGCCAGTTGGGGGTGTGACCCCCGAAGCTCGAGTGAGCGAGGAAGCTGAAGAGCCCCGCCTGGTAGTACCTCCGTTTCCTTTGGATGGGGACTACTATCAAGCCTTCTCTTCGGACCAGGGCTCCGAGCCTTGGAGACCGGTGGAGTCCCTTCGGGGGATCCCTCTGCATCGGGGGTGCCAGGAGAAGAACCTGGCCTTGCACTTAGTGTCGGGCTCAGTCCCGCCCTCTTTGAGGCGTCCCCTTTCTCTGGAAGGGGAAGACATCGATGCAGACATCCGACAGATGGCCCCGCTGCAGGTCCTGCGGACGTCGCCCCTGCTGCACCTGCCTCGGACTCCGCGCCTGCGGCGGAGCCGGTGGTGGAAGATGCCCCGACGGAAGACCGGGGCGAATTCGGTCGGGTGACCAGCTTGGAGGACTCCCCTTCCGATGATCGAGCTGAGGAGGAAGGCCTCATCCTCCGAGGAAAATCGAGGTGAATCCCGAGAAGTCATCTGGTGGGAAGGCATCTCCACTTCCCACCACGCCGCCATCGTCCTCTGCTCCACCATCCTCGCCAGTTGGGGGTGTGACCCCCGAAGCTCGAGTGAGCGAGGAAGCTGAAGAGCCCCGCCTGGTAGTACCTCCGTTTCCTTTGGATGGGGACTACTATCAAGCCTTCTCTTCGGACCAGGGCTCCGAGCCTTGGAGACCGGTGGAGTCCCTTCGGGGGATCCCTCTGCATCGGGGGTGCCAGGAGAAGAACCTGGCCTTGCACTTAGTGTCGGGCTCAGTCCCGCCCTCTTTGAGGCGTCCCCTTTCTCTGGAAGGGGAAGACATCGATGCAGACATCCGACAGATGGCCGTTCGTCGGATAGAGGTAAGTGAACTTTTTCTTTTATTCATCTGAGGGTGTTCCGACGTCTGAGTGCTAAGCTGTATTCGCCCTTCAGGAAATCGCGGACAAGGATCGCTGCTTTGGCTACATCCTGTCTTTGCGAGAGGCTTTGGAGCGAGAACGGGCCAACTCCAACCTCGAGAGCCTGACCAAGCTCCAAGAGGACTTAGCTGCCTCCGAGGCGTCAAGGCTCCGAGCGGAGGAGCGGGCCGAAGAGATCTGGCAACAGGCTGAGGAGGATAGGCAGCGAGCCGAGGAGGTCCGAGTCAAGCTTACTCAAGAGGCTCAATCCCAGCGCCGGCAGAATCTAAGTCTTGAGAGCTCGCTCAAGCGGGAACAGCAGGCGGCCATGGCGGATCGGAGCCAGGCTGCCTTCGAGAAGGCAGCGTTGCAGGAAACAGCTGAGCGGCTGAAGCTCGAGAAGCAGCGGGCCATCGCGGAGCTAGAAGAGGCGAGGGCGGATCACTCCGCCCAACTAACAAACGCGAAGGTCCAGGGCCGCGAAGAGTACCGGAGCTCGGAGGACTTCAAGGAGGATGCGGCGAAACATTGTCAAGAGGATCTGCGAAATGCCATCCTCGATATTGTCGAAGAACTTAATGAGACTTATGGGGACTCCATCGACTTGAGGAAGTCCAAGACTCTTGGCCCAGCCGCCGAAACGTACCTCAGCCTTCCTTCAGAAAGCTCCTCTGAAGACGCCGACGAGTCTGCCCCTCCAAAGCCTTCCGAAGATTCAGCACCTGGAGACCGAGTTTAAAGTCTTAAGTCCTTGTACTTCTTCCTTACTATCTCTTTTGTACCGAACCTTTTAGGCCTTCGAGCCTTTTATGAATGTTTTCTTTTCGGTCATGCTCTTCGCAATTCTTTTATCGGACCTTAAGAACTTTAAGGCTTTCCGTCGTCCTATGACGCTTTTAAATCGGACCTTAGTAACCTAAGGATTTTTCGGACGTCCAATGACGCTTTTTAATCGAACCTTAATAACTTAAGGATTTTTCGGACGTCCAATGACGCTTTTAATCGAACCTTAATAACTTTAAGGATTTTTCGGACGTCCAATGACGCTTTTAATCGAACCTTAATAACTTTAAGGATTTTTCGGACGTCCAATGACGCTTTTTAATCGAACCTTAATAACTTAAGGATTTTTCGGACGTCCAATGACGCTTTTT
Source organism: Clarkia xantiana subsp. parviflora (assembly GCA_036873135.1). Classification (NCBI taxonomy): domain Eukaryota; kingdom Viridiplantae; phylum Streptophyta; class Magnoliopsida; order Myrtales; family Onagraceae; genus Clarkia; species Clarkia xantiana. The sequence goes on from JAPTYO010000004.1 coordinate 12,209,407, forward strand.
AAGGAACACTTTGATCAGAAGTAACCTCTTTATTGATTGATGTCTTTAACATAGCATGCACCTCTCAGGGCGACTTAATTACATCGTTGCGCCTCTATAGACGACTTATTTGTCAAACATGACATTTCTTCAGATGTTCACCACTAAAGGTGTTTCGTAACACTTTGCCGTCGAGGTCTTCTAGCTTGTAAGCATTTGAGGCCGGCATGTCTATGATCTTGTAAGGCCCTTCCCATTTCGGAGACATCTTGTTGATCCGATCCTGGAGGGTGAACTCATTCCGACGTAGGACTAGCTCCCCCACGTAGAACTGTCGCGATTTAACCTTCCGGTTATAGTACCTGGCCGTCGCCAAACGCATCCGAGCTTGCACTATGTCGGCCTCTAGCCGTTTTTCCTCTAACAAGGATAACTCCAGGCGCCTTGTTTCGTCATTCGTCAAAGGTCCTATCTTGGCCCTTTCTGGACTCGTCGAGGGCTCATAGCTTCTGGTTCGATGGGATGCTACAGCGATTTCCACAGGAGCGACCGCCTCCGTCCCATAAACAAGTGCAAACGGGGTTTCACCTGTTGACCGCTTGGGTGTCGTTCGGACCGCCCACAACACGTTCTCCAGCTCGTCTAGCCATTTTCCGTCCAAAGCGTAAACCCTCTTCTTCAAGCCCTCCATCACGATTTTGTTGGCAGCCTCCACCTGCCCATTGGTCTGGGCGTGACGAACGGATGCTGTCCGATGCTCGATATTGAACTCATCTAGGAACCTCTCCAACTGGGCCCCATTAAACGGAGGACCGTTGTCGCTGATGATCACCTTCGGCACCCCATATCTTGACAAAATTCGGGTCTGGAGGAACTTGATGATATGTCCCGCTGTTGTCTTGGCTAAGGGCTTAGCTTCGATCCACTTCGAGAAGTAATCAATCGCAACCAGCAGATGCGTGCATTGGCTCTTTGCTTTCGGAAGGGGTCCCACCAAGTCAATGCCCCACTGTGCGAAGGGCCAGGCACTCCCAATGGGCATCAAATCAGCAGCGGGGGCTGTGATATTCGAAGCGTATCTCTGACACGCGTCACAGGATCGGACAAGCGCCGTTGCCTCCTTATTCATCGTAGGCCAATAATATCCCAAGTTCAACGCCTTTCTTAGGATGGATCGGGCGCCCTCGTGACAGGCTGCGACTCCTTCATGCAGTTCTCTCAGAATTCGGGTCGTATTGGGTTCTGCTACGCATTTCAGGAAAGGTGTCGAAAGCAAACCCTTCTTGTACAACTGGTTATCCACCATCGTGTAGTTAATTGACATTCGTCGCAGTCGTTCTGCTGCCACTTTGTCTTCAGGGAGTGTCCCCGTAGTTAGGTACACAATTATTGGGGTCATCCAAGTGGGCTCCTCATCTGACCTTGTTTCGATAGTGCACACCTCCGATGGATCGGTCGTCGACAGAATCACCCTCTCCAAGAAGTGTACCCTCCGAGTCTCCTCCAAAGGTGCCCCCAAGGCAAATTTGCTCAAGGCGTCGGCCTCCACATTCTTTTCTCTTGGGATTGCCTCTATATTAAAGCTTTTGAAGCTCTCTTTTAATGTCTGAGCCTCCTGAAGATACTTCTTCATGATTGGATTCTTTGCTCCATAGTGCCCCTGGATCTGATTTACGATCAGGCTTGCATCACACTTCACCCTCAGATGTTCGATTCCAGTGCCCTTAGCGATTTTCAACCCTGTTATAAGAGCTTCATACTCTGCCTCGTTATTGGTGGCCTTAAATGTTAGGGCCAACGCATATCGAAGTGGCTCAGCCCCGCCTGGCGGAATTAATACGAACCCCGCACCCGATCCATCCGAGCTTGACGAGCCATCCGTGTACAACTCCCAGGTGTTCTCCTTATTCGGCTGTTCCAACTGCCCTGCCATCGGGACCTCGTCAGTTTTTCCAGTGGTTGCCCCCTCTACTGTTCCCGTTGCTTCAGGATTGGGAATAGTAGATTCAACTATAAAGTCGGCCAATGCCTGCCCTTTGATAGCTGTTCTTGGAGCGAAATGAATTCGAAACTCGCTAAGTTCCACGGCCCACTTTACTAGTCTCCCCGATGCGTCGGGTCGGTTTAAGAGGTGTTTCAATGGCTGATCAGTCAACACCGTAATTTCATGCGCATGGAAGTAGGGCCGTAACTTTCGGGCAGTAATAATCAACGCAAAGAGATACTTCTCAATCGGAGGATAATTCATTTCACTCTTGGCAAACGCCTTGCTTACATAATAGACAGGAATCTGATTGCCCTTGACAGCCTTAACTAGAACAGAGCTTATTGCAAATGCAGAAATGGCCAAATAAAGATAGAGCGGCTCGCCTGGTGTTGGTTTAGCAAGTGGCGGTAGGTCGCGGAGATGTTGTTTGAGCGCTTGGAACGCCTCCTCACATTCAGCAGTCCATTCGAATTGTCGGTTGGCCCTTAACACATTGAAAAATGGCATCGACCGGTCACTGGCCTTGGATAAGAAGCGATTCATCGAAGCCAGTCGACCATTCAACACCTGCACCTCCCTATGGTTGGTCGGGGACTGCATCTCTTCTATCGCCCTTAGTTTCTCGGGATTCACCTCGATCCCTCTCTGGCTCACCATGAAGCCTAAGAACTTCCCAGAGTGGACTCCGAAAGCGCACTTTGCTGGATTCAGGCGGACCTGGTGGAGCTTCATCCTCTCGAAGGCCATAGCCAAATTACCGACATGGTCCGATGCTCGTCGGGACTTCACCAGCATGTCATCTACATAAGCTTCCATGGTACCTCCGATCATATCCCCGAACAGCTTGTTCACCATTCTCTGATAGGTCGCCCCCGCATTTACCAAGCCGAAAGGCATGACATCGTACTGGAAGACTTCGCTGTCAGCGTAGAAGGCGGTGTGTCGGGCATCCTTCTTCGCCATCTTTATCTGGTTATAACCAGAATAAGCATCCATAAAGCTCAGCAGCTCATGCCCTGATGTAGCATCCACTAGCTGATCGATCCTCGGGAGCGGATAACAGTCCTTCGGACAGGCCTTGTTCAGGTCGCGGAAGTCGACACACATCCGCCACTTCCCGTTGCTCTTCCTTACCAGCACTGGGTTGGCTACCCACGTCTGGAATCGGATCTCCCTGATGAACCCAGCATCGAGCAACCTGCCGACCTCCTGCTGGATTGCAATCTTCTTGTCTGTCCCCATCGGACGTCTCTTCTGCGCGATCGGCTTGATCATAGGGTCGATATTCAGTTCGTGCTCGATCACGTCCCGGCTGATTCCTGGCATATCACTCGGGGACCAGGCAAACAGCTCCTTGAATTCTTGCAAGAGCGCAATCAACTCCTGGGCCCTTTCGTCGGATAAGGCGGATCCGATTTTTACCCTCCTCTCGGGCCCATCTATCTCGACTTCTCTTAGGTCCTCCATGGGGGCGGGACGCCCAAACTCCTCTCGAGGGTCAGTGTCTGTCTGGAGAATTGACATAGCCTCCTTCCTCGATCTCCTTGTGGCGTTGACATAGCATCGTCTCGACGCCACCTGGTCGCCTTTCACTTCGCCAACTCCATTCTCAGTCGGGAACTTCAGTTTTTGGTGGACAGTTGAGGCTACCGCCATCAGAGGGTTGATTGTGGTTCTTCCAATGATTGCATTGTACGTTCCTGTGGATTCGACCACCACGAACTCCACATTCCTCTTCTCCATCTTCCAGCCACTGCCGAACCACACGGGCAACGTGATAACCCCCAATGGGTAAGAGGTTGTGCCGCAGAATCCTACCATCGGGAAGTTAACCTCCCGCAAATCTTTCTTCTTCTTCCCCATCTGCTCCAGGGCATCGGAGAAGAGGATGTCGGAGGAGCTTCCTCCATCAATGAGGATCCTCTTCATTTCGAATCCTCCCACGTCCAGTGTCACGACCAGGGCATCCTCGTGGGGTGTCTCTACCCCTTCCAAATCCTTCGCCGAGAAGGTGATCTCCATTTCTTCCTTCGGGGTCCATGACCGGGACCTTTTTCCCAAGACTACTGCTACAGGCACCTGGTTGGCGTACCGCTCACGAGAAGACGATGTGTCTCCTCCTGCCGCGAACCCTCCATGGATCACATTAATAATCCTCTTCTGTCGGGACCCGGATGGGCCCTCCGAAGGTTCTGCGTCGGACCTCCTCTTCCTGGGGGACCTCGATCGAGATTTGGACCTAGACCGAGATCGTGAACGGGGCTTGCAGCGTGAGTCTCCCACGAACTCCTTTAGCTTACCTCTCTGGATAAGCTTCTCTATTTCCTTTTTCAGCTCTCGACACTGGTCAGTGTCGTGACCGGAGGCCCGATGGAATCGGCAGTAACGGTCGGTGCGGGAGCCCAACTTTTCTCCTTCCTTCCTCTTGGGGAAACGAGCGAGGCCTTGCTTCTCCATCACCGCCAAGACTTCCTTCAAAGGTCTGTTGAGGGGGGTAAACTCCTCCCTCTGATTGTCCCTTTTGGTCGAACGCTTATCCTCCCTTCGATCGGAACGTCCGCGACTCCGACTACCCTCGGAGCTATCCTTCTTGTGTCGGCCATCCAATGGTTTGAACAACTGCTTTCCCTCGTGCCCCCTGGGAGGAGCTAGTTCTCCAGCGGCAATCTTCGACTCCTGGACGTCGATTTGCTGTTTCACCCTCGCCTGGAGCGCCTCCATATTCCAGACATTTTTGGCCGCGATGCTGTGCAGTAAGTCGGAACCGTAGGGGGGTTTAAGGTTCTTCAGGAAGGTACGGATGGCCTCACCCTCAGATATTTCCTCATCCAGCTCAGTCATGCCAGCCGTGTAACGCTGGTAGTATTGGGCCAGCGATTCGTCGGGCCTCTGGACCACCTCATGCAGGGTCCGAACGCTCTTCAGAAGCCGTCGACGCCCCTGATACTGGGCGATGAATCGCTGGTGCATGTCCTTCCAACAGGTGATACATCCAGTTGGCAGACTGTAGAACCACGTCATCGCCTTCTCCCTGAGGGTGCTTGGGAATAGGGCGCAGATAACATCCTCATCTGGGGTCCTGCCCATGCATGCTGTCAGGTGCTTCTGTACGTGGCGAACCGGGTCCGCGTCCCCGTCGTACTCGTCTATCTTCGGGATACCCAAACCTGGAGGGGCCAGGGTATGAATCAGCCTGGGCACGAAGGGATGGGTTTCCTGACTCCCTAGCTCCGACATCATGGGCTTCTGGTCTCCCATACAGATACCCACAATTCTCACCACCTGATCGGCAGTGAGGGGACCATTCAGGGGAATGGTCCTTTGTTGCACTGGCCCTGGTCCATCGACCACAAAATTCTCCGCCGGTGCTGGATTAGGGAGAATGGGCTGTTCCCTTAATGGAGGAGGTGGAGGCAGGTTGTCGTCCCCCTGCCTTCTAGGAGTATCTCGCCGCGGAGGGAGTGGCGGTAGATCGGCCTGCCTTCTAGCAGCTTCTCGTCGGTCTAGGAGGGCCTCCATGGCCTCCATGAATAGGGGCATGGCCTCTGCCACTACCCTGGCCAGCTCTGGATTCTGGGAAGGTGCTTCGTTCCGGCGAGTGCTGTCACCCTCATCTCTCAGATCCTGATGGTGGGCAGCATCCTCAGGGGGATTGCTGGCGGCCGGCACTTGCTTGCCTGAACGTTGCGATCTGTTGCCAGCCATGAGATGAAATCAGAGGGAAGCAAACTTACTTTTTGGCTTTTTGTTGCGTTCCCACAGACGGCGCCAATGTTGGATCACGGCGGGAGCTCCGGTTACGGTGACGGATTCCTTAGCTCCTCGTAATCCTGCAGAAGGGGAATAGAGGGCAGTGGCCCAGAATCCCTCTCCGATGCTTAACGTAAGTACGGCGGTCAACAGAGCAAGCAAGTGATATGAGTGTATGTGTAAAACGTAACCCTAATCTGGAATAACTTCCCTCCTTTTATAGAGGAAGGCTATCCCAGTTACCTGATTAGGTGGTTGGATCGTGATCCACTATCCCACGTATCTCGCCATATATCTTGCCCTGTATCTCGTATAGTTACTCGTATCCCACATATCTCGCCCATTATACCACTACTGTAATCATGGCGAGATTTCCGGGATTGTGCCCTTACTGGGGAGTCTCGATCATTATCGGAGGCTCCTAAGTTACATCATTGAGGATTCGGTGTCGGGGAGTGGTGTCAACTCCCATATCGGGACCGACTACGTCCAGGTCCGATATCTTCGGGGCTCTTCCCTATCGGAGCCTCCTTCCGTCGGAGCCCTTAGCCTTCCAGCAGCCCAGCTCCCAGCCCACTAGGCCTAGTCGCTGCTTGCCAATCGTTAAGGGACCTAACGGCCTTTGCCAGGGCCCATCATCTAGTATAAATTAAGGGGAAATTGGTACATTGCACTTTTATGTTTAGACTTAAATCATGGTGGCCTTCTTTACTTTTTCTTTTTATGAATTATGCTCTCTTAATGGAACATAATAATACCAACAAAATTACATATTTTTTTCCGTTAGTATTAGATATTATATTTATTAAAATAATAATATCAAAGTACTTATAAAAAATTAGAATAATTTTGAAATTCGTTCTCAAAGTCACGCAGAATATATGGTCTTCAAACTCTACTTAACCAAATATTGTTTTTTTTTTAAAGTCTACAAGGACGGAGCCCAAATCTATATCAAAGAGCTACAGGACCCAGTAAGGATTGGGCTTAGTGTCCCTTAATTGGAAGGATTCTAACTAACTCATGGCCATCGTAGTTTGTGAGTCTTCTGAGTCACACCACACTACCAACTTCGTTTCTTATATTTTAAATTTTATTATTGAAACAAAATAAGGTATTTTTATCATTGAATAATTTCATACTTTTCATCAAGGATAGTGATAACATATCTTAACATAAAAAATAAACATAAATCCAAAATTAAAAGAAATCAAACTGAGACAATCCTAATTTTGGCTCAATATAATGGCACAATCCAACGTTATTATAACTAATTAATCAAAGATTCTAATAATAAGATTAAAGAATTGGCAGTTGGCACTGCTAGTTTTCTAAAATGTGGGTTTGAACATCTAATATATTTTATTTGAATGACGTTTGGATGTTTGTTGTTGGTGAAGTGAAAGAAAGTCTAACTAATCTAATGATTAGAAAAACATTACTTTCTATAGATTATACACATACACTAACCTCCATATGTATTATACTTATATAAATGCACATTGAAAACATGGAAGGGTATTTTGGCAAACAAAAAACATGGAAGAATACAGAGCTAACATGACACATTTTATAGTAATCGGTGGTTTATGACATGATACATAGAATATGTGTGTATATTTAATTACAGCTTGGTTGTACAACTATGAATACATGATAAGAATTTGATTAAATTAATAAATGAAGTAATATAACAAACTAATACTAATATGAGTCCATCATGCATGCTGATCTCACTTTGTGTAGGAAATTTATATTGATGTGGTTATTAATATTGATGTTTTTGAATGATCAAAATTATTTACGAAGTGATATAATTTATTTTTATCTGCTGACGTTATTAATTTTGATGCTCTCAAAATTATTTACAGGGCCATGATAATAATTAATAACATAGTAAAATTCGAACTCACAAGTTATAAAATAAATTGTAATGGTCCAAAATTGAAAATAATGATAAGTGTTATTAAGTCGTCATAATTATCTTTCTTAAGATAAAAGATATTCCAAGACAAATTGAGAGAACAATTCAGACCAAGAAGGGGAATAAGTCAGTTAGGGCGGCCATATATATGCCCATTATCCATGTCAATTCACCTAAAAAATTAGTATATATATTTTTATTTTGGCCACTAATTAGTACATATATTTAACTAAGGTACTTCTACACTACTACATAATTATTATGTCTCATTTTGCACGTGCACTATATACACGTGTCATTGAAAATCAATATATATAATTACAAATTATCAGAATTTAATTTTTGTTTCCCCGATTAATGGAAAAAAAATAATAGTCAATTAACAACAAGTCGCTACTTTTTATGCAAGTAGTTAACTTTCAAAGCACACAAACAATCGGCCATTTTACAATATCTTGAAATAGAGCTCTAATCAATTTGTAGCAGCTGGTAAGTTTTTGTATGATGCTATACAATATAAACATTTGGTATAAAATTTACTATTTGATAAAACGAAAAGAAAAAATTTAAATTACTCTAACTGATAAATTCTCCGTTGTTTTAATCATTATATTACAGGTACTTATCCAAGAGGCAAGATCATATGTGTATCCGTATATATTTTGTTTTATTAAGGGTCTACTTCATCTATGCCATGCCATATGTTTGCAGAAATCCAATGTTATAATATATATATATATATATATATATATAAATTTGGTACCAAACGTTTTCATTTTGTATCGTTTTTATAAATCCGTTAAAATTCCGTCCATTTTGGCCGTTAAAAGTCATGTGTCGTGCATATGAGTGACTCTAATATTTTGATTTTGTTTAATTTAGTCCCTCTAGTTTTATACATCTAGGCTAGGTCTAGCGCTAGCAATTCGGGCTCGACACGATGGGCCGACAGGAATATGACACGAAAATTATGGGTATGGGTTTGATACTAGTGACACGACACGACAACACGATATAACACGATATTTTAAACTAAAATTGTTAAATATTAATATTTTTATTCAATTTACTATAGATTTTTTGTGCCAGTTTTCATGTTGGGCCGTGTTTGAGCTGACTTCCAAAACACGACACAAAATTGGTACGACACGAACCCGAACTGCCCGCACGGATTGCCAGCCCTAGCTAGGTCCGGCTAGGTCAATTTAGGTCAAGGGTTCGATATTGAAATTTTAGGACTAAACTGAACAAATTAAAAGTTAGAAATGTATTAGATGGACTAAATTGAATAAAATCAAAAGTATAAGGCCACTCACGTGGCACGACACGTAACTATAACAGCCAAATTGGACGGGAACTTTAACGAAAAGAAGAAATGATATCAAATTGGTAAAAAAAAATATATGATATAAAGAATGTATTTCGTGCAAATATATTATATGAAATTGACCCTTAGCCTTCTTTTTTTTCTCGATGTATATATAAAACTAGAATCTAAAACGAAGAAAACATTGAAGAAGTGATGGATACTCCTCACAAAACCATAAGAAAGTCACGTGACTACAGACAAATTCTTAAGAAAACCTCATTTGCACGGTAATAAACACATGTGCCGCTTACGACCGAAATCGAAATCCGATCAACACCGGACTTCTTCAGAAAGGGAACATGGCACCAAGTTTCCCTTCCCGCACGTGTCGATATACTTTATAATTGACGATGCGTTTTTGTTTTGTTTAACTGAATTATTATTATTATTATTATTATTATTATTATTATTATATCTAAGAGGTTGATGATGAGTTCTTTAAGAAAGATACTCGCAGTCGCATGTGCGGTGGTACAGTCAATATAACTAAGGGAACTTAACTTAGGGAAGACACTACACTCCCTTTCCAGTATTATATATATATATATTCTTTTGATACGATGAGAAAATTTGAATTAGCTTTGAGTGCACGAAATATTCTACATTAGTTAGCTCCGTCTTCGTTAAAACTTATACTTTTTATGGATGATGATGATACCAATTAGATATTTTTGGCCACTATGATATATACCAATTGGATGATTTCGTAATGAAAAATTGGTGGGTATTTAATGAGTGTTTATAATAATCACTAGCTGCATTAATTGCATATTTTTAGGTTTTAAGGTTCACCAATTCTTTACAAGTTTAGAAAAAAATGATTTTTGAAGTAGATAACTTCCCGAGGCCAAATATATATAAACAAAAAAGTAGATTCTTAACCAACTCATCGTCAATATGAGTTAGTAGTAATTTATTGTTGATCACTACGGACTTTAGGGATTTGGACCTTTGGGGTAATCAGATTTTAAGTTTTTTTCATTAAAACAACAAATTATCATAATTAGCCCCAAAAATCATAAAAAATATTAGCTTATGGCTTAAAATTATTAATTAACCCTAAAGCAACAAAACTTAACTAACCCGAAAAAATAATAATATATATATATATGACTATAGACGCAATATAAATTGATTTGATCTTTTTTTCGGCCATAACTAAATTGATTTATTATTGGGTAATAATAATGTGAGACGTCTAGGAAATAAACAAATAGTTTGCCAAAGATAGGGGAAGGTGAATCCGCCACAAATAAAGTCCGAAAGCGAATAAAACTTATGCCATAGTTAGTTGTCATAAAAACACCACATGTCCGGTTAATTTGCCGACACGTGTCCAGTTATCAAACCCACCCATCTATATGGAGAAATTATTGTGTGCCTCGGTGCCAATAGATGGCACTGTGCTGGTGGCACTTCAATCAATTACATTGTGACATGTTGCATAACATGTTCTACACTCTGCCACGTGTTGAGCTTTCATTTGTTGAAGGGGTAACACATGTGTAAATGTAATACTTGTTTGCCAACAAGTAATCACAATCTGAACTTCAATTGAGAAATGAGTAAACGTTGGAAGAGAACGAGAAGAGAGAATCTCAAAATATCAGGAACTAAGAAAAACTTCATTCAACGTAAAAAAACTGTTGTTCATTACATCTACTACCAGAAAACCAACTCTATCCATTACACATAACTTCCCCTAAACTTCAGCATAACCTCTCAACATAAAAACTGACACTTAACTCAACCATAATAACTCAAACTTAACCAACTAAACACTGACTCTACTAAAACTCACGTGTTCTGCAACTCTCTATGTAAACATATTCATTCAACGTAAAAAAATTGTTGTTCATCACATCTACTACCAGAAAACCAACTCTATCCATTACACATAACTTCCCCTAAACTTCAGCATAACCTCTCAACATAAAAACTGACACTTAACCATAATAACTCAAACTTAACCAACTAAACACTGACTCTACTAAAACTCACGTGTTCTGCAACTCTCTATGTAAACATATCATTCTTCTGTGTCAGCATCTTCAGACTCTATGTAAACATCTTCATTCTCTGTGTTTACATATGTGTCAGCATCCCATTCTCTGTGTTTACATATGTGCCAGCATCAGCTCCTTATCTTCTTGATGTTGTATTCCAAGTTATTCGACTCCAGTCGAATCCTTTCCTCTTCTTGCTTCTCTTAGCCTGCATAATAACACACCATACACTTACACATCCTCCCCTAAACTGAACCATCTTGCAAAATGTTCAGTTTACAACATTGCAAACACCAAGATGTGTTCTCAAATACTCAAAAGCTGCAATTTTCAAAGGTTTAGTAAAGATGTCTGCATAGTTGTCTTCACTTCGACACTTATCGATCTCAATATCAATCTCATCACATAAGTCACGAAGAAAGAAGAATTTCACATCAATATGCTTAGTTCTTCCATGAAGAACTGGATTCTTAGCTAACTTCAAAGTTGAGCTATTATCACACAATAACTTAGTGGCTGTCTTCTGTGGGAAATGTAAGAACTCTAACACTCTTCTCATCCACAAGATGTGCTTTGCACATTCAGTAGCAGCAACATATTCAGCTTCTGTACTCGAAAGAGTAACAATTTGCTGCTTGCGGGACATCCAGGAGACTGCAGCTCCACCAAGGATGAATGCATACCCACTTGTGCTTCGTCTATCATCTTTGCAACCAGCAAAATCACTATCATTATAAGCCACTAATGCAGACATAGACTTCTTCATGAAAAACAAACCAAAGTCCTTAGTACCTTGAAGATATCTAAGGATTCTCTTAGCAGCAAAAAGATGATCACCTGAGGGATTCTCTATAAATCTAGAACATAACTGACAACAAATTGGATATCTGGCCTAGATGCAGTTAGGTACATTAGACTACCTATAAGCTGCCTATACATGGTTTTGTCATGAACACCACCTGAACCATTTTTCAATAACAACTCATTTGTTTCAACTGGGGTCCTAACTGCATTGCATTCACTCATGCCAAACTTTTTCAACACATCTCTCACATATTTCTTTTGACAAACTGAAATACCTTCAGGAGTTTGACAAATTTCTAGACCAAGATAGTAATGCAACAATCCCATATCAGACATTTCAAACTCTTTCATCATCAAACTTCTAAATTCTCTAAACATGCTGTCACTATTCCCAGTATACACCAAATCATCAACATAGACACGCACAATTAGCAATCTTCCTGTTGAATCTGACTTAATAAACAATGTGTGTTCATATGGACATTTTAAGAACCCTTTCTGCAGAAAGAAGTTCTCCAATCTGCTATACCAAGCTCGTGGGGCTTGTTTTAAACCATAAAGGGACTTTACCAATCTATAAACTTTATTTTCTTTGCCTTTGATTATAAAACCTAAAGGCCGATCAACATAAACTTCCTCATTTAAAGTCCCATATAGAAAAGCAGATTTCACATCAAGCTGAAATAAAGACCACCCATTTTGTGCTGCAAGTGCTATCACCATTCTAATGGTGTCTAACCTAGCAACTGGAGCATAAACTTTTGTATAATCAATTCCATAAGACTGCCTATACCCTTTATCAACTAATATTGCCTTAAATTTATCAACTTCACCATTTTCTTTGAGTTTAGTTTTATAAACCCATTTAACCCCTATAGTCTTATGCCTTTTAGGCAAATCTACCAACTTCCAGGTTCTATTCTTTTCAATAGAAGCTATTTCAACTTCTATGGCTTTTCTCCACTTATCTTCTTTACTAGCAGTCTCAAAATCCATGGGGGCACAATTAGCAAATAGGCAAAAATGAGCTATTTCATCAGGTTCATTACGTCTAACTGAAATGCCTCTTACCTCATATGCATCCAAATAGCGTGGTCTCTTGATGGATCTTCTTGTTTTTCCTTGAGCCCTTGAACATCCAGCTTCATTGCTATGTGATTCCACTCTAACTGCAGTAGGTGAACCACCATAGTCTAGCATCTCCTCTTCTTCATCTTCATCTCCTGTGTCTGAATCTCCTCTTCTTCTTCTTCTACTTCTCCTCCTTGGTTTTCTTCACTGGACCCTTCTGTGTTAACATAGGGCGCTGCTGTGTTGACATATGACGCTCCTGTGTTGACACATGTGTCAACATAGTTCTGCTGCATTGATATTTCCAGCGTCTCTTTGTTTCCATTCCGATTCCAGAACTTGAATTCTTCAAACTTGACGCCTCTACTAGTCACTATCTTCCTTGTGACTGGGTTATAAAGCTTATAAGCTTTTGAAACACTACTCATGCCTAAGAAGATGCACTTCTCAGACTTAGGGTCAAACTTTCTCCTTTGAACATCTTGTATCTTCGAATAAGCTATGCAGCCAAACACTTTTAGATGATGTACTGAAGGCTTCCATCCATTCCATGCTTCATTTGGAGTCATTCCTTTTACAGCAAATGTGGACACCTATTCAAAATATAGAAACTCCATACAACTGCTTCTGGCCAAAACCTATATGGAACTCCTGAGGTGTGCAGCATGCTTCTCATCATGTTTTCAACTGTTTTATTCTTTCTCTCAGCCACTCCATTATGTTGAGGAGTCATAGGAGCTGTTCTTTCCCGTACAATTCCTTGAGCAGCACAGAAATTGTTGAACTCCGTTGAAGTATATTCTCCTCCATTATCAGTTCTCAACACTTTAATCTTTTTCTCTGTCTCAGTTTCAACTGCTGCTTTGAACAACTTGAATTTTTTGAATGCCACGGATTTCTCATTCATCAAAGTGACCCATCATTTCCTTGTATAATCATCAATAAAGGAAATAAAGTACCTCTTGCCACCATTCGATGTGGGGCTAATGGGGCCACAAACATCTGAGTGAATCAATTGCAATTGATCACTAGCCTTCCAAGTGTATGAACTTGGATTAAATGGATCTCTTTCATGCTTACCAATTGTACATCCTTCACACAGCTCCTCTTGTACTGGAATTATGGGCAAACCTCTTACCATATTCAGTCTACTCAAGGTATTTAAACCTCTGAAATTCAAATGCCTAAACCTATAATGCCATAGCCAAGCTTCTTTTTGACATGCTTTCTTTTGGACTTCCTTCTCCTGAGCCTTGAGGCTGATATGTAATTCCTCTAATGCAAGAGCAAAGAGTCTATCCGGGTTCATCTTAATCTCCAAAATCGTGCCCCTCTCATCTTGATAAATCTCGCATTTATCTTCACCAAACCACAAAGAATATTGCTTTTGCAGCAACTGACCAACACTCAAGAGATTGGTTTTTAATCCTGGCACACAAGACATCTTGAATGATTTCAGTTGTTTCACTCAATGATTTGAATTTCACAGCTCTTTTTCCTTTCACTTGTATGGAGGAATTATCACCAAATGCCACTTTTGATCTATAACTCTCATCTAACTTGCAAAAAGCTTCATTATGTCCGCACATATGATTACTACATCCAGTATCCACATACCATACATCTGCAGATGTATGCTCAACCTTCTTCTTAATTGTCATGAGAAGAACTTCATTTGCACATTTGTCTTCAATCTCAGCAAAGTGCACTTTCTCTTTCTTTTCTTCAGGAATTCTTGCGTAACATTCTGACTGGTAATGTCCAAATCTCTGACACCTGTGGCTGTGGCATTGAACATTAGCTTTCTGGTTATATCCATTATTAAAACCATGATAGTTTCTTCCTCTTCCTCTTCCACGATCCTGATATCCTCTTCCTCGGTTTTGGAAATTGCAATTTCCTCTTCCTCCTTGTTCACCTTTATCAAAATCTCCCCTTCCTCGACCATGATCACATTTGCCTTGTTGATGACCACTTCTTCCATAACCTCTGCCTCTTCCTCTTTGATGTCCTCTTCCTCTCGAATTGGGGCCCTGAGTTGAACTACATGACTCCGAAACAACTTTTAAGGCTTGTTCTCCTGAAGGGGAATCTCTATATACCTTTTGTTCATGAACAACTAATGAACTTTGAAGTTCATCTAGTGTTAACTCTTCAAGATCTTTTGATTCTTCAATGGCACAAACAACATAATCAAACTTCCTATTCAAGGATCTCATGATCTTCTCTACGATGGTTGTGTCTTTCATCTCTTCTCCAAACAACCTCATCTTGTTACTGATTTCCAAAACTCTTGAACAGAATGGTACTACTTTCTCATCCTCTTTCATTCTTAGAAGTTCAAACTCTCCTCTTAAAGCCTGCAACTGTGCCTTTTTCATACGCTTTGAACCAACTCCCTTTTTCTTCATGGAATCTCAAATATCCTTGGAAGTATCTTTGCAAAGTATACTTTTCAAAGTGGTCCAATCTATTGCTTGAAATAAGATATTTTTTGCCTTCAAATCAATCAACTTACGTGCATTGTAGGTTTCAAAATCAGCATTCTCTATGTCAACACCCTTGTCAACAACATCCCAAAACTCATGTGCTTTCAACAAATTTTCCATAATGAGACTCCATTGATCATAGTTCTTACCTATAAATTTCAGAATAGTAAGACCAACAAATGCTGAATTGTCTGTCATCTTCCAAGTTGGTTTTGCAAAACCAAAAACTTGAAAATCTGCAGGATCTTCTTTAACCGTGAGAGCTCTGATACCAAATGAAAATTTAATACTTGTTTGCCAACAAATAATCACAATCTGAACTTCAATTGAGAAATGAGTAAACGTTGGAAGAGAACGAGAAGAGAGAATCTCAAAATATCAGGAACTAAGAAAAACTTCATTCAACGTAAAAAAAACTCTTGTTTATTACATCTACTACCAGAAAACCAACTCTATCCATTACACATAACTTCCCCTAAACTTCAGCATAACCTCTCAACATAAAAACTGACACTTAACTCAACCATAATAACTCAAACTTAACCAACTAAACACTAACTCTACTAAAACTCACGTGTTCTGCAACTCTCTATGTAAACATATCATTCTTCTGTGTCAGCATCTCCAGACTCTATGTAAACATCTCCATTCTCTGTGTTTACATATGTGCCAGCATCAGTTCCTTATCTTCTTGATGTTGTATTCCAAGTTATTCGACTTCAGTCGAATCCTTTCCTCTTCTTGCTTCTCTTAGTCTGCATAATAACACATCATACACTTACAACATGGCCATAAGTTGACACCGTATCAGCCAAGAATTTCTCATCTATATGATCTACAAGAAACTATAGACTACCTCGGTGGAAACAGTGGCCTTCATCTGGTGACACGGCATTTACTCAAGAAATGACACGTGTGAAAAGTAACAGAAGTAATAACATATTAAAACCACATGTCATTTTCCGAGTGGTGGGCGGGCCACGGGTGAAGGCCACTGTATCAGCTTTTTCTTATATATATATATATATATATTAATTAATTTATTTATTTTAGCATTTTTTTATTAAATGGCAAGCTACCATTTTTTTTCCCGTACGGAGTAGTTTATGATGCCGTCAGAGCAGTGTTATCAGAACCGGACCGGACCGGCGGTCCGACCGTGGTCGGACCGGAACCGGACCCCTCACCGGTCCGGTTTGCTTATTTCCGGAGGATGTAAGCGAACCCGGTTCTGAAGTCCGGTTTTCACCGAACCGGCCGGTTTTGGGCGAACCGGGCGGTTCACCGGTTCGCCGGTTCGGACTCTTTTCATTAAAAAAAATTAAAAAAAAAATTAAAATTTTTTTAGGGTAAACTTATAGAGAGGCAGGCCCCGATCCGGACTAAAACCTACAGAAGGGTTAACTTACAAAGAGGATATGCAAATTTGCATTTTTTTTACTAAAACCGGTCGGACCCGGTTCGGACCGGGTCCGACCGGCCGAACCGGGAACCGGTGGCCCTGCCGGTTCAGGCCCCGGTCCGGTTCTGATAACACTGCGTCAGAGTACTCCAACGCTTGTAACATACTTTTTTTTTTAATATATAAAAAAATTACATCGAATTAGTCTATATAAAGTAAAATTGAATTAGTCTATATAAAGTAAAATGCTGATTGTAAATAATTTTTTATTCTTTAAACTTGACAATATTAAACTCTGAAATTTCTAAATAATTTATAAAATACTACACCGTTACACCATATTTTATATATATATATTTTGTTAAGCTATCATCACATGTATTGTGTAGACTGCAGACTATATATGTATACAAGAAATAAAGCTCTCGATCAACAGAGCATTCACCTGACAATAACCTTCAAATATTCTCTCTCTCTATATTTTTTTTTTGTTGAGCTTCATTTCCAGCTGCATGGATATTCTAAAGCTAAAATGGAAGAAAAACCTTCTTAGTCGTACATGGCAACGCTGCACAAGACTCAGCCATATCCGTAAGATCACGTCTGGTTCCTCAAACCACGCGCTGAGCAAGAGCAAATCATGGAACAGCGGAGATCCAACAACACACTATGCAACGGCGGCGCGTCCACATACGACGCCGCCGTCCAAGGGTTGCTTCTCTGTGTATGTGGGCCCGAATCGACAGCGGTTCGTCGTCAAGGCCGAGTTCGCCAACCACCCGCTGTTCCGGATGCTTCTCGACGATGCTGAGTCAGAATACGGCGGTTACAAATCGGACGGTCCGATTTCGCTGCCTTGTGACGTCGACTTGTTTTATAAAGTGCTAGCTGACATGGAATTCTACAGTCAATTTGATGAAGATCGTTACGACGTCGTGCCTTCTCTTAGTCTTGGCTGTGGCGGCTTTATAATGAGTCCTATGGCTAGAAGGCGCAGTTTTCCGACGTTGGGTGGCGGCGCTAGCGGCGGCTATAACCTTCTTAGTCCATCCAGGTCGTCGTTGCTCAAGTTGAATAATGCAGCTGCTTGGTGATTAATCATTACAGTTTTGTCTTTTCTTTAATTTGTGGGTTTACGTACAAATATTTATATAGCTGTATATAATATATACTTGCTACTCGTAGTTCCGTTCATCTTAAGATATAAGCATCTGATGATGATGTTCTATTGATTTCTTTTACGGGAAGGAAAAGATATACACCTTGCTCTACTACTAAAAAACCATACGCACCAGATTCAAATTGGCACGAGTTGTTTAATTACCTTGGAAATTAGGCCTGCATGTTTTGCAAGCCTCTCACTCCACCACAATGCTAAATGTTCTATATATATATATACACTACTAGGAGAATTGAAATTGCCAACGATATTTAATTTCGTCGTCGGCAAAACTCTATTTCCAACATAAATCAGATTCTTTCTATAAAAACTATTATTACCGACGAAATTATATTCTGTGGATAAAATTAGTTTTGACTGACGTTTTTTTTTCTCGACAAAAGTGTTAGTATTATCAGCGAAATTTCGTTATTGTCAGCAAACTTTTTACAACCAATTTTTTTCCATCTGGAACCGTTTAAAAGTTTAACAAACAACATTGCCGATTAAATATAACTTTCGTCCGAAAAAATCATTACCAACCACATATTTTAGTCGGTAAATTGTAAGATTTTCGACGAGATATTTTATAATCATTATTAGGATTACCAACAAGTTTCAAACCTACGTCTTTAACAAGAAAGACAAGCATCCTGACCAGTTACCAACTGACCATCCCATCATTAGTTCACATTTGACTTAAATAAAAACCATATTATATCTATTGAGTCCTAGAATTATCCTTATATGTATATGAGAAGAATATTGGACTTTGACAAGTTCGAACTTCTGCCATGAAAATGGTCTACATACCAATACCATTGAGTTTGAGCCCGAAGAAATTATTTTATTCTTAATTAATAGCTATTAGTAAATATTGAATTCAGTTAAGCCCAATTAGAAACTAAAGTCCAGCCCAATATACCTTTCGGCCCACTTAGTCCCACTTCCCTTAAATCCACTTCCTTCTGTGTGCACACTGAGTTTTCAGACACTTAACAGGAGAAGCTTTCTGTCAATAATTGATTTTTTAGGGATTTTCTTCAAAATCTTCAAATCGATGTTCCATTTGGTATTTCTTTGACATAATCTATCTGGTTTAAAAGTTCATATTTGTTTAGCACTTATAATGGTATCTAAAACTTTGATATTTTATGAAATTGGGGTTCTTACTGGGAATGTTTAGGTGTTTAAAGATTGCAAGAAACAACCTTAAGAACCATTGAACCCATCTAGTAAACAATCCGACAGAAGTGGGCCGGGTTCAGACATGACTAAATTGAGAACCCAACTAACTTAACTATCAGACTTCATATTCAATGTCATTGAATTGAAAACACTCTGTACGGATTTTGGTGGTAATATCTTAAACCTTAAACCTTTTTTACGCATTTTAACTTCACTTCCTGGATTTAAACGCTCTGATACCACAGAAATAAACATACGAATTAACCAAGTGTTCCATAGGTTCGAACTTGTACGTGAAGACCACTTAACAATATTAGACCCCGGAATGCAATATCCATGATCAGCGCCTTACATTATTAGTGCTGTCATCATTTATCGCACGTAAGGTGTTTCATATGATCGAGCCAATTCTGAGTATGTTAAGATGACATAATCATATTAATTATGAGGATGATGCACAAATATTCTAGTTTGATATAAAAAAACTAAATGTAAAAACTACATTAAAATCATGTAAAATAAAGTTATATTTTTTTTAAAAATATAATGAAAAAGAGAAATACTCGGCCGACTGTGTTTTTCTCTTTAAACACTCGGTAGATTAAAATAATTTATTTTTTTAAAAAATATTTTTGCTCAAGGAATGCCTTAATAAAAAGTACGTTAGGTGATATTGCCGCCCGGTTTTTTTTTTTTTGGTGGAAGGTTATTGTTGGTTTAGGGTTGAGGATTATAGAGTTAATTTAGGGCATTTGCAGTTACAACTAATTTAAGGAAGGAGAGAAATTATCGGAAGATCATGGTGGCGTGATTTTTGGAGCGGTTATCTACTACAGTGCAATCTGAGCCAATTTACTATTAAGGGCACCACTCCACTGTTATCTCTTCAATATTGGAAAAGGGCATTTTAGTCAACTCACAATATAATTAAGACAGCGGCAGTTTCTCTATCAGAAACCCTAAAATCCTCTTTATAAATAAGATGATAAAAGACAGTGGCGGTTACCATATCAGAACGATAAGAAACCCTAAATCATAGAGAAAGAGATGGATACTATCGCCTTAACTTGTGGTTCGAACCTTTACTTCCAGAATTTGCAAATGCATTTTCAGCCGCCATCACAGTTATACCACCAGCAGCAGCAGCATTTTCCTAACTTTCCGAGTTTGCAAATGCAATTTCAGCCGCCGCCACCATTGCAGCAGCTCCACCACCAACAACATTCTTCTTCTTCTTCTTCCAATTCTTCTTCTTTCCAAATTGGTATGAGCGGAGAAGGCGATGAGCTTCTGAATTTTTCTGCTTCTGCTGATTATGGTTTCAATTTTGAGGAAAATATGGTATTGGATTATTCCATTAAAAACTACGAGCACTCCAATTGTTGTTTTCCAGAATGCTACTGCCACCTGGCATTCAACCAGAAGCTTCCCTTTCATGGCGATTTGAATTCCTTCATTAATTTCGCAGATCAGCAGCTGCAGCCTCTAGAAACCCTAAATCCATCATCACCGTTTCATAATTTGGAAAATTCACCAAAAACCCTAACTGCGGATGAGGCGGTCAGAAAATCGGCATTGTCAGTAGTTAATAATGAGGGCGACAGGAAACGAGTGACTGCACAGAGCCTGGCGGCGAGGGAGAGGAGAAGGAAGATAACGAGGAAGACACAAGAGCTCGGGAAGCTCGTCCCGGGTGGCACTAAGATGAACACTGCAGAGATGCTTCACTCTGCTTTCAAGTATATTCAGTTCTTGCAGTCTCAGCTCCAACTGCTACAACTCATGTCCAACACCTTTCCAGCTTTCCAGGTACTGATTTCATTTTTGATCAACTATCTTAATAATAAGACACGTATTTAATAAACTGTTTCATAAGTCCGATTGTAAATAGTAAAACATGCGCTTTAACCAACTGTTTACTACTTCATAAGTCTGAACTTGTAGTAAGACAGTCAACAACACACTCTTATATTATATCAACAGATTGATCGATATGTTGTTAAATATGTTGTATCTTAATATCAGGGGAGCGAAGAGAAGGCTGCACCGGCTTTGCATGTGGTTGCGTCGCCGGTGATTCAAGAGAAACTGTATATGGAGGGGTGCTGCATAATTACACGAGCTTTTGCGAAAACCCTTCTACACAACACTAATGACTCTTCCATCACTGAAGAGCTTCGTGGGATTATCGATTAGCTGATCGTCATTCGTAACTGGGTTCATCTTGCTTTTATTGCGTTTGCAGATAGTTTTTGTTGAACTTTGACAGAGAACACACTAACAATGTTGTATCTTGTCAATACTTGACTTGATGACTAACAACGTGTTGTATCTTGTCAAACAATTTACCTTGTTTGTTGTCAATTTCATGGTCCTAGGCTAGGGTGTAGTAGGAGTAGTTTTAATTATTAGTGTTAATTAATTATGGGGTGGGTCATTTGACTTGATCACTAACAATTCATTGTTGTATCTTGTCAAGCAAGTTATGTTTCCATCTTATTAGCAATGAAAACAAGTGTTATTTACTTTTCCATCTTTTGCATCCAAATAATTATTTATATATCTAAATTTGGTTGGATACCTGAAGTAGAATGGAAGGCAAATTACAGAAGATCCTTTGGATGCATATAGTAGTCAGGGCATTTAAACTTACAGAAGATTTTCACATACAAACTGCAAATTATAGACAAGTTTCAGGAGTGAATTCCCAAAGTAGGTTGCTTCACTAAACTAATTCTCAAACTAGGCTACTTTAGAAACTAATTCTCAAAATAGGTCTTTTCACTTTATTAGTAATGTATATTATTTAATTTGAATCCTAAAGTTTATAATATGTTACAAATGAACCCTAAAGAAAAATATAATAAAAAAAATTGAAATTTAAGAAGAATAAATGTATGAAAAAATAAAAAAGAAATAAAAATTAACTAATTAAATGTTGAAAATTCACATTAAAAAAGCAAACAAAAAACTTTTGTAGATTTTAATTCTAAAAAAATATGTGAAATTAAAAGAAACAAATTTAAAAATAAACAAATATATAATGATATACAAATTATATTCATTAAGATTATGCAAAAAAAAAATACTAACTAAAATTCATTCTTAAATTTATTCTTTTGGTTTTTAAAATTTAAATTAGTTTATCCGTTGATATTTTTTTTCATTCGCTAATTTTATATATTTTTATAAATTTAAGATATTTTATTTAGGGTTTATATTTTTTAATTACAAAAATCATGAGTATTTATTTACGTTTTAATATTACTATTTTTTTATAATTTATAAATTTGGCAAATTCTATTTTTAGAATTTTTTTTTTCACAATTACTAATTTATTATTTTTATGTTTATAACTTTTACATATAATTATCTTAATTTTCAATTTTCTTAAATATTTCTTGTATTGTATTTAAGTTTAGGATCAATTTTAACAAAATATAAACTTTGGGTGTAAAATATAAAATTATAAACTATTAAAAAAAATGAGAAACTTATTTTGAAAATTAGTTTCTGAAGAAACCTAGTTTGGAAATTAGTTTGGCAATGAAGTCTATTTTAGGCATTCATATATATATCTCCATTAGTCGATATATCACAATTTTTTTATTAAGGTTTGTTTAGTAATATGATTTGGAATAAAAGAAAAATCAACCTTGGAGAAGTTGAGTAATTGGACTCATCTTGAATCACCAACTATTTCGACATATAAGACCGTGGGGTTGAAAATAGAGAAGAAACATTACCCGCCGTCGTCATGTGAACGCAACTCGCTTTACTAATCGGTCCAACCAAACTGAAAGCGTTAAGACTAAAGCACTTAAGGGAGAAATGTAGAATCGGGTACGAGCAACAAGTGTCTAGACATGATTTCGAGACAAGTCATTGTTTGGTTCGAGAATGGATCATAGCCTTCAATAATCGGTGCCTTCATCGTCTCTTCTCTTGCTCCCTATCAATTTTTTAGTGTTCAAAGTTAGAAAATGCATGAATGACTGAGAATTTATAATCAACTTTGGTGAGGAAAATGTGGGATTCAAGTAAGATTTTCATCGATTGTTTCTCATACCCAACTCAGAATTTGAACTTATTTTCATAACAGACTAAATCTGCAAAATTTAAACCATAAGAATCAATGCTAATTAAATTTATATTTCTCCTACTAAATTTCTGTTCCTGGTTTCATGTGATTAATTATGACGGAGTCTCACCATTTTTGCGTCTGTTCTTGCGTGGAAGCAAAGTCCAACTGATCTAATTTGTAAGTATAGGTTGTGGCCAAAACTAAATAAATTAGAGTATAAGTTTAGGAAATCAATAAAAGTTGTATGATTAATAATAGAGTTAATATGATGCAAATATTGATTTCTTAAAGTTATGTATTTTAATTTTTGCTGAATATATATAATAGCGTTTATGTGAGGTTTCTGATATGCACATGTTGTCTAATTTGAGGTGTTTTTATAAAAATGGCTTTGTTAGCTTAGCCCATCCATGAATAGGATGAATATATATATAAATATATATATATATATATATTCTAAATTGGATAAACTAGATTTATATATAACTAGGATGGCAATGAGTCCGAATTTTACCCGCCCATGCCCATGGATAAACTGTACCATATATAAGTATGGTTACCCACATTAACATGTTAATGTGGATTTTTAAAATTAATCCACGTGAATACGGTTTGATATAGAAATTTGTGGATAATCAATATTATTCTTTTTTTGTGGTCGATCGACCATGAATCGGATCGGTCACTTTCACGACTACAACCGGTCATCGCCACTAATTCAACCAGTCACCACCACGACTCCAACCGGCCACCGCCCAACTCCGGCGACCACCACCACGATTCCGGCGAACACCACCACGATTCCGGCGACCACCCAGACCATTATGACGACCGCCACGACTCAGACGACCACCAAACGACTCCGGAGACCACCACACCGACTCCGGCGACCATCACCACGACTCCGGCCGGATACCACCCCGAGTCCTGACGACCATCACCGATTTCGTCGACACAATACGGTGCTGTGCGGGTAACCGTATTGTGTCGCGGTATGGGTGATCCACTAAATACATAGATATGGATTACACAAAAATACGGTGTGAATATGGATATAGGTTAAAACCGCAGGTTTTTACGACGGTATGAAGTTGGTCACACTTCTTAACAATATTAGACCTTGCAACTATGTAATTTTTGAAAATGACAAGAAATCAATTCAGTCTTAATAATATGGGGAAAAAATATTGTAACTTTGTGCAAACATGTTTGCACCATCTCCATAATTTTTTCCTCCTTATGCCGTAAATTAGATATATTCAACATCTAGAATAGAATTAATTTTGGGTACGTACGTCACTTTTCGTTGACATTGCAGATTATAGTATTTGAATATAATTAATACAACTAAAAATGATAATGTCATCAACAGCCGACAAATGATATGGATGAGTCGTGCGAAGATGTATAGAGAAAGCGGGGAGAAGTTCTTGGGTGCACGTATTCATGAATTCGTCAATTGCTGATTACCGGAGAAGTTATTTTATAAAAGAAGCATTTAACATTCGCGTCCCATGCGTGAAATTACTAACAAAAACGGATCGCTTATTAGCATTGAAAAATTCAGTCCGTATGTAGAATATAAAGGTAACTTTCAAAAAGAATTATTAGAGAGTATATCATGTATTTATTTTTTTTTAAATGCAGGGGACATTATATTTAAAATGGTTAATAACCCATTGTTACCTAAATTTTGATATTTTACACCTTGTTAGATGAATTATGAATTTTAAAATTTTGCTAGGACAACATTCAATTGTAAACTCATGGTAGTATGGTTATAGTTATATTTATTTGAAGGGCTTGACTATATATTTAAGCTAGACTTTATTTCGACCAACTTCTTTGTATTTATTTATAAATTATTATAATATAATTTGGATGAATTTTATGAAGTTGACGAGTATTAAATTTGAGTGATAATATGTATAAAAAAACCAATATAATTGAACTAGCTCATTTATTATCTCTTATAAATATAATATATAATTATCCAACTAAGTATCCTTAATAGCTTGACTCATCTCAATCATCCTCGTTCTTCCACGATTTTATTTTCTTGTTTACATGAGAATACTAAAAATTTATCATTTTATCATTGTTCCCCTAGTGTTAATAATCTCATCTTAATTAAGAAGTGTCAACAAATATCTTTGAGGTATGATTTAACTTTAACCAAAAGAAAAAAATTCATATCATCAAAAAATATATATATATATATATACTGAGCAAGAGTATAGATATATAAACTTTAGCTACAAGAAAAAAAAAAAAGAAGCTATTATATATATATACCGCACAAATACGAGTTAGCATAGTATATATATATTTATTAGTATATGGTTTTCTTTCCTTATAATTTGATAGTACAATGATTTTTGTTTTGTTGCCGAAGTTGTACAATGATTGATTACCTAAATCTACAAAAATCCCAAACTAGCTTTCCCTTGGCCAAAATCCCAAACGAGGTGACCGTTTTACAATTTACCAAAATAAAGTATTTCCTGTCTACGTGGCATAAATGTTGCCTGCATCCCTCCCTTTTCCGGCAGTTTATTTATTCTTATTATTATATTATTAAATAAATTATTACGACGTTCTGTTTTGAATTTTGATAAAGATTGCCAGATTGGGGTGATGGAGTTTTGAGTTCGTCAGCGAAATTCAATACCTTCTAATCAAACCAAACTATCCCCCATTTCTTCATCCTCATAATTCTTCTTCATCTTCTTCCCTTCCCTTGCCTGCCTCCTCTCCTCTGTTCCCACCGTCGCCGTGGAGTTTCTTTAATCAGCAACCATGGAGAGTTTCTTTCACCTCTCTCATTCTTTCTCTCTAGTTTGATAACAGATTCTACGCGCGGATCCAGGGGACACACTTGAAGTTAAGAATTAATGGCTACAAAATCGAAACCCGAAACCGCTCAAACCACGAAGCCGAAGAGGGCGACGACGTCGTCATCGCCGGCGACTGACGGCAAACGAACCGCCGGAGCTGTTACCAGGAGCAGCAGCAGTGTAGGAAAAACCCCCGGTGCTACCGTCTCTAATGTCCCTTCGTATCTACGACCCACGCAGAGCTCTCGCGCGGAATCGCCGAAATCCGGCGGGAGGAAAGAGACTCCGGCGACCAAATCGAGCCCGGCGTTGACCAGAGGTCAACCCTCTGAGAAACCTTCGCAACCTCCTCAATTGCAGAGAGTTCTCTTCAGCGCAGGACCGCGTTCCCCCACCCTTAAATCTTCATCTTCGGCTTCGTCCTCCCCAAGGACCCCCGCTGCAAGGCCGACGGAGCTGTCGAAGTCTCTTTCGTCGTCTTCGTCTCAGTCCAGAACCGCTAACGCACGGCCGGCGGAGCTTGTGAAGTCAAAGACGATGCCTAAACCCGGTGCATCGCCGAGAACGGTGTCGGCGTCGGGGTCGCTGTCAAGGTTGGGGGCGACGACGGGGAAAACCGTAAAGAAGAGTACCGTTCCAGGTCCGTCGACGTCGAAACGGCAAACCGTTAGTGATTCTAATAAGCAGCACGTAACCGTCGAAGAGAAACTGGAAGCTAAACCGCAAGTTGTTGTGGAGGAGGAGAAAGCAACGCCGGCGCCGCCACCTGCAGCTGTAACTGTAAGTTCAAGATTTCAGGCCCATATAATAAACTCATGCCGTGCACATAAAGTCCCTCAACTTTCATGCTATGCACACAAAGTACCTCAATTTTTTTTCACATGTTTTTTAATGATAATTAAATTAATGCGTAGTGCGTTTCAGTTTTGCCGTTTTAAATTATAAGATAAGATTATTTATGTTGAAATTTTCATTTTCTCTCAAACCTTACAGAGGTATTTCCAAATATGACACGTCACATTGTATTGACAAATCTAAAATTTTCCATATGAGGATTTAGTGTTGGGAGATGAAAGGATTGGAGTTATTCTTGTAACTATAATATGCATAATTTTTTGACTGATATAATATTTATATATTATTTCCACCAATAGAGATATCACAATCAAAGAGTATAATTATCTTTTTATATTATGATTTATAAACTCTTTTTAAAAAAAGGTGAACAAGCTTTTAATAATAAGTGATATTATATAGCTAATTTATGTTCGTTAATGTATGTATTTTTTTTAGTATACTAAGTTAAAATCAATCTTCCTTAAAAACCGAATTTCTTTTAAGCCTATGGCATAGTTTTTCCCCATAGCCCATGGCATATTTGATCATCTATATTTATATGAGAAATCACATTGCAGTACTTTTAACAACAACTGAGTTTAGTGGTAAATTTAAAAATAAGATAAGATATGCTATATTATGGGTCTTTCAACATGCTCGACAAGCATAATACTTATGCTAGTTATTTTTTTAAACATTTTTCTATTGTCCTAAATGTAAACTCTAGAGAAATTGATATTATTAATAATATAATATAAATATTAAATATAATAAAAAAAATTACGTTTTTTTATATTTTAATTTACATATATTATAATTAGGTACACCCTTAATAGTAAAAAAAAAGTTATAAGCATGCTGCTCCATAAGAATGGTAAAATATTGGGAGCTGTAAGAATATGAGTTATTTTCACAAAGTATTATTGTATAATAATAATAATAATAATAGAGAGAGATATTTTGTTTCAACTACTTTACACTTTGTCCTCCATTACTAGGGCTTAAATTTGGTGAGCCTGAGTTTAATCTTATGTCTTCAGGTTGAGGATGAATCTGTGGAGCCTGACGTAATTGTGACGGAGGAAGATCACGTTGTTGAAGATGAACATCAAGAAGAGGAGGAGGAAGACGAAGTTGAAGTTGAAGTCTCCACAGTAAAAGAAGAAGAAGAAGAAGAGGAACACAAAGAAGAAGTACATACAGAAGAAGCAGCCATTATTCCTGATGATAGTCCACCAGACATAATAGAAACATCAGAGAAGCAAGCAGTTGAAGAAGAAGAAGAAAAAGTTAAAGTTGAAGAAGAGTGTAATAATCATGAAATCCAGTTTCAGCAAGAACATCAGGAGAGCTATACCGATGAGGGAGAAATTATCTACAGTGAAGGTGATCAAGAAAACCCTAATAAGGAAACCCTAATCGAGTTACAACCGCCGGAAGGGGATGAAGCTGAAGAAGTAGTAGTAAAATCAGATGATGCTGCTGTTGCAGAAGAAGAAAACGCTAATAAGGAAACCCTAATTCCTGTTGATCAAGAAAAGGTATATAATGACGTCACCGTCGAGGCTGCTTCTTCATCAGTGAGCCAGAGGCCGGGGACTCAACCAGAAGTTGCAAAATTAGAAGTGATCAGGCGGCCGGCTGCGATGATCAATTCCCAGAGGAGTAGTGTGAAAGAGACACCGGCGGCATACAACGACGTGATCGAGGAGACAAAAAACAAGTTGATGGAGAAAAGGAAGAACAAGGTAAGAGCACTTGTTGGAGCTTTCGAGACTGTCATTTCGTTGCAAGAGTGAGTGATCATTCATGCATGGTTAATTGATTCTTTCTGAGTGTGGAGTTTTGAAGTAGCATTGTGTTGATATGATTTTGCTGTGCCTTTAATTCCAGATGTTGCTATCAACATCATAACTCTTTTTGTGGATGGATATAGTTTGAGATGGATTGAGGTTTGTCTCTGTCTGTGTTCTGCAGATATGCATGTTGTATTGATTGTGTACTATTATTCCCTTAACTCAATGGCTGATAAATAAAAAAGAACAAAAGAGGCTTTTTTTTTTTAATGAATTGATGATTTTCTATTTCATTGTTTTAAGTATATGTTCATGAAGAAACAATGTAATAATATATGTTGTAGCCATTTCAATATTTCATTCTTTAATTAGATGTTTCGGGTTCAAATTTCGGAAGAGTACCGTGGAAAAATATTCAGGATCGGCATCACTTTAATTAAAGACTAACTCGATGCGATGCAAGTAAAAATTATTGTTGGTGTAAAACAAACATATAATACTGTTATTACCCTTCTTATGGGATGCTTCAAATACCTGTGAAAAAAACAGAACAAAATACAAAAATATGGCCACTCCTTAATAGACCTGCTGACTTGCCTGCAGAGCCATTGATCTGGGGATGAAAGACATTACTACCAAAGGTAAAATCGTTCATGTGGCGGTAATTGAATTTTGACTTGAGCTTAATCACCCGCGAGCCTAGAATTGCACAAATGGATAGACTAAGGTTGGCCTCGGTCCTCCAAATTTAAATCAGAAACCGGTAGAAAATCAGAAATGAATTTAATATATACCTGAGAGATTAGGTAAGAGATGTAATTATAAGTTTTAGACTTAATAACCTTGAACTGGCACGTTTATCTGGGCGTATTCTATAAAAGCAAAGCGGAGTTTTATAGAGTTATTCATAATATTATTTGAGCGACTTACCGCAAAAATATCTACGCTTTTTTTCCCTCCCGAATTTTCCGAGACATACGATTTTTTTTAACTTTAGTTAATTATGACATAGTTTTTCTTACAACAAATTATGAAGTACCTATATATATGTTATACATTTTCAAATAATATTATATATAAATATATTTTATTAGATACACTTTTATTTTCTTTACTTTTTCATGTGTTTCTTTGCTAATAATATAATGTTAAATTCAATCAACTAGTTGTACTTTTTATCTTCTAACCCATAAAGTTTCTTAAAATTTATAAGAATAAATAAAATTAAAATATCATTCATTTTTTTTTTTTTTTTTGCAGATTTGAAACTTTGAACATTGATTGGAAGCTAAGCGCGGGGAAGGTAAAACTAGTCATTAATTAGTTTACTTGTCTATAATTAAATTTGACTCTTAGATATGCTAAATACATTTAAAGCAATATAAATAAACATGAGAAGGGATTACATTCGTGGTTATATATATAGAGTCATAGACACAAGGAATGTATCCAGCACAACAAAAACGCTAATCTCTGTAACATTCACTCATCTTTTCTCATATACCTACATTACTTATTCCATGGCAAGCAACCGGATCCGGTTCAATGTAGGTGGCAAAACATTCGAGACGACTGCCACGACACTCGCTGTCGCGAGCCCGGACTCCTTCTTCGGGGCGCTTGTGAACGGCAACTGGAACCTACAACCGAACCGGCAGGAGGATGCCATATTCATCGACCGAGACCCGAAATGTTTTTCCGTGCTTCTCAATCTTCTAAGAACTGGGCAGCTTCATGTTCCATCCAATGTGCCCAAAGACTTGTTACTCAAGGAAGCGCAATTCTATGGATTATTGGACCAGGTTCGTGCTGCAACATCGCACCCACTTGATGGCAACAGGTTATCATTGCTGACGTCAGTAACGATCCCGACCGCAGATGACTTTGCATACTTGATTCGCGCGAGACCGACTGGTGGATGCTGCGTTTCTCATGGAAAAATGATACGCGTGTATGATTGGATGCTAAAAGAGCACTCGCCGATTATTATCGACTATGAATTATATGTTAATGATATTGCATGGTTGGACTCGGACAACATTGTTGTCACTGCGCCGGATGGTATGAGATTGTTCAACGTAACTACTGCAGATCAAACCCTAGAGATGCGCGCAACTGCACAAGGAGAGTGCTCGGTGTTTTCGTTTTGCAGCTTATGCGTTGACAACGATCATAAAATATATTCAGGCAATTACGCTTCTCTCAACTTTTTGTTAGTATTTTTTTAATCATAAAAATGTAAGAAGTTTTAAATCAAACAACTACCTACACGTGCCGACAAATTGACACTTGACTTACTTTTAGTTATTTGAGACATTCAAACAGTTGCATTTATCGAAACCAGGTTGACCCCAATCATGGGCATACATAACCCTGGCTCGATCCGGATTATGTAAATTGAAACATAGTTCTGATTGAAGTAACAATTTAAACTTCTGATCAAGTATCTAAAAGTGTAATTATTTTTAGTGCAACCCTTTAAAGTCTTATATTTTTCCCTTGATTTTTGTATATTCATTGTTTTCCCCTAATTAATTTTTTGGCATGAAGAACAGGTTGTTACACTAAAGGAATCGGAGTATGGGACGGAGAACGAAGCGAACCCATTGATTTCTTCTCTCTAAGTGGTTTGCCTAAAGTTGAGAAGCTACATTGGTTACCTGGCAAAAAATCTTTGCTTGTAGGAAGTTATAATCCTGGACGTAGTAACAACATCGAAAGTTTTGCGTTGTTGGACTTCAGACAGAAGAAGAAGGTTTGGGATTGTTACGGCCTATGTGGGTCATCACCATATGACGATATCCT
This sequence comes from Clarkia xantiana subsp. parviflora, assembly GCA_036873135.1. NCBI lineage: Eukaryota > Viridiplantae > Streptophyta > Magnoliopsida > Myrtales > Onagraceae > Clarkia > Clarkia xantiana. Next base: position 12,240,894 of record JAPTYO010000004.1, read on the forward strand.
AGTTAAAGATGTGGCAGTGATGGAAAGCAGAAACACCATCTTCATTGTTGATGAGCATGGGATCATATGGTTTATAGACCTGAGGTTTAACACAGGGTGGGTATTTGCTGACTGGATGGTTTTAACAAGCTATGATGAACAGAGACCAGTGAGTTTAATAGAAAACGAGGGTCAATTGTTCTATTCAAATGGATATCCAATCTTGATCTACTCAGGTCATCCCGATCCTTACTTAACGTCGAAGATTCACACAGACAATTATATAAGTCCAATCACTGATTTATCGATCGCCAATGATCTGCTCTTCTCCCTTCGCAGAGAGGATAGTTTCGATGTGTGGGAGACAAGACCTCGCTCACCAATTCTATGATGATGGGGTTTCATTCTCTAGGTTTTGTTTTGTGTGCTCTTTCAGAAATCTTCTGCTTCTTCATCGGATCGATTCTTTGACATTCATGTTTGTCGTGTCTAGGAATCTCTAAATGGTCTAGCGATGTTTTTATTGTTCTTTATTCTTCCATCATATATCATGTTTTGAGGATATATAAGTGGTTGGTTCTTGCATGGAGAAGTACGTTACTTTGAATTTGGTTTTTTTTAAGTATTCTTTTAACGCGGCAAGAAGACAGGGAAGGCTAAGAAATTTCTAACGCTGAATAGTAAAGTGGGACCCAATGAAGCAAAGAAGTTTCTAGACACACGTATTGTTTCTAGAATCTACCGATTTATTCCATTTTCCATCCCGCTCCCTCTATAAAGTAACAGCGTATATAGCGTCAAAGCAAAGCGAAAAGAAGCGATCGACAAAATAGAGTTTGTGATTACTGAAATTGAATTGCAGATCATCCATCAGAAGAGAAGAGAAGAGAGGAGATGTGTATTGTGTTTATGTGTGATGAAGACGAGAGGGTGATATCGAGGCAGGCGGCGCCGGGAGCGTGTCCGTACTGCGGGGGGATGATACAGGCCATGGATGTGGAGAAGCAGTGGCGGTTGTGCTTTGTTCCCTTGTATTTCAACACCAAGCGCCGATTCTACTGCTCTGTCTGCTCCAGAAAACTCGTCGTCAAACCCTAATTAATTCAGTAACCGATCGAGTTATAGCGTGAAGCAACTTCCGATCTTCTTCTTCTGTATGTATGTATATAAATTTACACTACTGATGTTGATCAACATTTTCCTACCTTGAATATGTGTATGTATATACACGTTCTAACCGTCTTATTATGGTCTTCTTATTACTAAATTCATTGATCTTGAGTTTTATTAATCTTTAAAGTGGGTTCCATCTGGATTGGTTTTGGTAACATCCATGCATACCGTCAGCAACTGTTTGTTTATATAGAGTAATCGAGGGGTGATTAATAATTCTTTTGTGGAATTTTTAAAATTAACTTTCCGATCAAAAAGTGATTGAATGTGTGAAGGTCTGCATTATGGAAGAAGTAAGTTGAGAGTTGGTATTATTAATTCCTTCGTCTATTGATTACTTCTATTATTTTGGGTTGGGCCGATAGAGTGTTAAAGGTTTTTCGTGAGTTGTACTTAAGATCAAACTCAATTCGCTATTAAAAATCGCAACATATTTTTCGGTTCAAGGCCTAAATAGCGGCGAATTAAGTGGTACCTCGGAGAGATGAGTTGCTCAAGGGCCAGTAAGCTGCGGCCCGTTAGTCTAGTCCTAGAGAAAAAAGTATAGATCCGTAGTAATTCCGTATATAAGTAAGCTTCAAACAAATATTTTATCTGCCTCGTAGATTTTAATTAGATTTTCTCGGCCGTAGCTTTTAATTAGTTAACTATAATTCTGCTTCATATACAATATTAGGGTGAACAAATTACCCAGTTGGAACCGGTCATTTATGCAAATGGTTTCAATAAAATTTTAAGAACCGGTATTTTCAGGTCCGGTTCCGAAGTAATCGTTGTACCAAATATTCAAAATCGTTATATATATATATATATATATATATATATATATATATATATATTAAAAAAACACTAAACATATTACCCTAATTTTCATTATTGTTTAAAGATTATCGGTTGTGTTTGATGGTTATTGTAAGATTTGAAATTTTTGTTTGTGGAAAATATTGGAATTGTTTTAGTTTCAACTGGAAACCCAAAACCCGATTCTAGCTAGTACCCAGAATTCGATTATTTAGTTTGAAAATTTTGTAATCAGTTTCTTAACGGGTACACAGATCCGATCAATCCTTAGAGGTTTAGGTTCGGTTCCGGTTCCTAAATGTTCTGGTATGGTTCTGTATAGTAAAGTTAGGAACCGTTTAATATTGCTCTGGTTTTAGAATAACAAAAAAGTGTATGATATCCAGAATCGCTCATCCCTATACAATATTGATTTCATAATTTTGGGAAAATTAACAACTTGATATTTTTAACTAGGTCATCGCGTTGTTGCGCATCGAGAAAATGATACTAGACCACCACTAATGGTAATAAATGTAGATAGTTGGTATCTCGTGTTTATATATTTGAATGCCATAGGTGTTCTCTTCGTTCATGGCATGTGAGCGGCAAATAGAAAAGGACGACGCAGCTTTTTTGTTCATATGCTCATTAACACCAGTAACACGCAGGCTTACGACTAATTAATAACAGATTATCTTCTCTTCTGCTCTGTATATTAATATATTAAAATGTAGCTAGCTGCTCATCACCACAAATCTCCACATGCTCTGACTCGCTCTTAAAGCAGCAGCAATTGATTTACATAATATCTTCACCAAGTTTACTGACACCTACACAATAATAAAAATATCATGTACAAGATTCTTGTATTGCAGCACATGGCTTCAACATGTGTTTCTGGGTAATGAATATACCTAATAAAACAAAATAACACGGACACCACCTGCTCTGCTGCTGTTTCGTGTCATGTTTATACAACTAAATACATACAATATATATATATATATATATATATATATATATATATTTGCCAAACATACAATAGTGTTTTTTTTTTTTTTGGCCAAAAACATACAATAGTGTTGAAAATGAAGAAACAGACAAAACATTCATCATAGGATAGGATTGGATGCTGTTTGGACGGCAGAAATCAAAGTCAAACGATGCGCTTCCTTGTCCAAACTCTTAACCTTGTTTATCTTACCATCATCTCCAAAACAGGATATCAACATTCATTATAAAAATAAAATAAAACTGAGGCTCAAATAAAAATGATTCAATATATAATTTCATAACTTAATATCACCCTTTACTTTCATATAAATACCAAGATTGGTTTAACTTTCACCCCAAGTCTTCTTGTATAAAGCAAAGGCCATCCATCTATCCAATAGACCACAAACTATTACTACTATTAGGCAGATAAATTTTACACAGTCTAACAATTACATATTTTTTTATTCCTCTAGCTAGCTTAGCTATATCTATCAGCTGAATCCAACCCTAACAACCAACAGCACAACAAATAATGAGTATCCTACCTGTTGGGCGCTTTCCAATATCAGCAAATTTGCAATTGCACTGCTTGGAAGCAGTGGATCACCAACTTGTTTTGTTTCTCTTCTCGACCCAAGGAGCTCCCAATTCTGTACATAACTTAGAGGCTAAGAAATGAGTTATTATGGTACCACTTTTCTTAGATCATCATTTGAAACGGGTGATGACTCATTCACACAACTGCTGAGGTCGTGCGCCGAAGATCTGCTATGCTGAACTTCCCACTAGTCTGTCTTCCTTTTAAACTGCCGTATCTTACTGGCTTCGGTTGGAACAGAGAACCCAGCATTCTTTCCATATCCTGCACCGTGTATTTCGCATACTTGCTTGAACTTTGATCTTTCTCAACCAATGGCCCATAGTTCTGCATGAAGCTTCTGTAAACTGGAACAACAACTTGCACAATATGCTGTGAAGTCTTGTCCCTCAGATCTTTGTCCATGATAACCCAACTTGACTGCTTCGAGTATAATGAGTCAAATGCATCGTTGAAACTTTTGAGCCGCTTCTTGACAAGATCACGGGCAGTGGCACGCCCGCCTGAGAAGAGAATCAGCCCTTCTCGGCTCAGATGACCAGGAAGCAGACCCCAAGTCTCTTTTACAAACACAGTTGTGTAAAAGTCCTTGGATTGCTCGTGTTCCCTCAACCAAGAGTCGCCCAGAAGCTCACCAAGCTTCGTCCCCTTCAGATTCTTGTATAAATGCCAATGGTTATTCATCATAAAGAGGTTTGCAATTGAGCTTTCCTCATAAGCTTTCATCCAGGTATCAAGATTCTGCTCAATGGCTTTCATGATTTTCAAAAGCTCGGTTATGAGAAGTTTCTCCTGGAACTTCTCATGTTTCCAGCTACGGTGGATGACAAGTACCTGTGTTAGAACAGGTTTATAGTCGTCACCAAGCAGCCGATTGCAGTAGTCAGTGACAAAGCTCACCAATCTGGGTACACTTCCATCAATGGGAGGTTGTGACTGCCTCTGTAGTTCAACCTGAAGCAGCAGTTCCCAGAAAATCTCACTCACTCCATCAATAACCCTCTTTATGAGCTCCCTTGTCAAGTTTTGAATCTCAGCACATGCAGCTCCGCCAAAGAGCCGGTTGAAATCCACTCTTAACCTGTTCAAAGATGTGAATATATCCAACAACTTCAAGAGTTTGATTGGATCCTTCTTACTGTCAGTGACAGTTTTTCCGAACTGAAGAAATGCCAAAATGCCTGCCTGTGCGGCTATCTTTGCAAAGCAGCCCATCCAGACTTCCATACCGAGCCTCTCAAATACATCATTGCAGAGCTTATATTCTGCCTCAAAAAGATGCTTCACTGCAAATTCCAAATGCTTACCCCACTGTGCTATGTACACTTCTATGCTCTGGACACTATTGAATTCTGCAATGGATATTTCGAGATAATCCAAATCAAGTGCCTGCAAACTTGCTCTGACATTGGAACCGCGCACCTCCACGTAAATTGCTATGCATCTATCAAGCCTCTTGTTTGCAATCAACCTCCCAATAATTGCTTGCAGCTTTTGAATAACAGTCACTGGTAAAGGTGATGGAGCAATGCAAGCTTGGTCACCCAGAGACGAGGGAACAGACATTGGCAGAGGCGAGCTATGCTCTGTCAAGAGCCTGCGGAACTCACTCTCTAGTTTATCCAGTGCCGCCTCTAGTAAGCCACCATCTAAGCGAGATTTTTCTTTGTCATTCTGAAATTCTCGGAGACCCTGCAACGATTTTTTCAATTGGGCAAGGTACCTTGAGTCTGCCATTGCATTATCCTCCAAATACTCCACTATATCCTCCAACCACTGAATTGCAAGTCCACAATTATCACCCAAAAACCTTAGGGCCTCCTCCAGGCGCTTGAGCACTGACAAGTACCCCAATAGATCGTTGCGAGGGTCGGACAAGAGCATCTTCTCGAGGCCATGGACCGCATCAAACACCTTAAGCACTGCAGCAGCAGGACCTACAGCACGGTTGATGTGTCCTCCCACAGCAACTAGGGCATCTTTATCAGCTCGAATTGGTCGGACTGCTGCCTCTAAAGATGGCAACCTTTGGTTAATCTCAGCCAATCGAGGGCCTGCTCTCTCAAGAGCTGAGCTTAGGGATTTGGATTTTTCCAAACTCAGCCTCAAGGACTTCCTCACCGACATCAAATTAGCAATTCCCTTCGCCTCCTGCCCTGGCGCAGAAGTTAAATCCGTAGCCATGGCTGATTCTACCAACAAATTACTGAACTTTCAACAACAAAAAAACAATTGAGAAGAGCCAACAAGCTCTCCAAACGGCGCAAAATTCCAAACAGCTAAACCTAACCAGGCTTATGTAGAACATGTCTTCATTGTCGTTCACCAAACCAGACGGAGGACATGAACAAGGAATCCACAAATTTCCTCAACTACCCAACAGCGAAGCAAACAGGAGACGCAAGCTCGAGATCCGAAGGGGAGAAAACTCACTTGATCGAGAGGGGAATGCACGGATTGATAGCAGCACCGGGTGCTGCTGCAGGAAGAAGTTGACGCGATGCAATTAGGGAATCTGATTGAATCGAGGAGTGCGATTTAGACAGAGAGGGAGAAAGAAACCCTAGATGGAAAGGGAGAGAAGATGCTTTTATGGAAACTCTTTCTGCGATGCCCGACGAGCTACGCCGAAGTGCATGACAGTAAAGCAGAAGCTTTTCTCTCTCTTCACTCTCTCTCCTCCGGAGTTTTTCACGGCCGATTGACTGTACAGTCTGTACTAGTAGAAAAGAGAAGAAGAAGCTAGATTTGGGATTCATTTATTCATCAGCTTTTTCTCCAAAGTAACGTTACTTAAACAGATTTTAAAGTCAAATTTACTCAGTTTTTTTAGAGCATCCATAAGTCCACAATGCTTATAGCTAGGTGTGAAACCGGACCGGTCGGACCGGTTTTTAGCCTGTTTTGATTGAATTTTTAAATTTTCGGTCCGGTTTTTTTTTAAAAAAAATCCAACCAAAAAACCGTTTGAAAAAAATTAAACCGTCCATTAGTTGTGCGGTTTTTCAGTTCGATTTTCGGTTTAAACCGAAAATCCAATATTAACAATTACCATTATAAATTCTTGTCATTTTCATGGACTATATTAAATCAAAATGACAAATTAATTCCATTATTATAATTAAATAAATTATAAATAAAGTAGAAAAAACAATCTTTATAAGTGCATCTTTTACAATTTATATTAACCTAATTAATTAATTATATTAATTAATATCAACTAATATAACTTATATTGTATATATTTAATTAGCATAACGGTCGGTTCGGTCCCTACGGTCCTCAAAGCATAAAATCCGAACCGGACCGAAAACCCGAACTAGAGCAAAAAAATCTAACCAAAATCTGAACCGAATATTTCGGATTCGGGTTTTTTCGGTCCGGACCGTTTCGGTTTTCACCGATTTTTCGGACCAACCGGATTTTTGTTTCACCCCTACTTATAGCTCATGCTACCTTAATAAATAAATATCTAGTTTCCTTCATTTTTTCACCATATTTAATGAAATTGGTACATGCACGCTATGTGATGATCAAGATGCTTCTGATTCATTATATTTTAAATTATTGACTCAACATACGTATGTAATTTTTCATATTAAAATAAATTATTCACATTCAAAATTAAATGATCATAATTAACAATGAATAGATCTTAAGCATGTTGTTCTCTATAATATTAGAGATGACGAGTTGGGACATTTTGATCATTTCGCAAAATTATATGTCGTGTACGTGTCGATTCCGTTATAAAATAACGGAAGAGTAAGCGTGAGCTAGCCATTTTTTTTACTTATGGAAACATGAGCTAGCTATTTTTCCAAAAAGAAATGTGGGCTAGCAATTTGTTTGCGGACCCAAACGTGGGCTAGCAATTTGATAATTAAACATTTTTTATATAATGTAAAAAAAAAAAATTACTACAATGATTCAAATGGTTTATATAGTTATTTTTTTAAAAGTGAGACGTACATTTTTTTATGCAATGCATTCTTTAAGGTTAGAGAATGAACAATGTAGTCATATCATTACATAATTAAATTTTAAATTAATTTATTTCATAAATAATAATAATAATAACTTATTGGTGACAGATGGATCTAACTCTTCGAGTCTTGATCTCCGTTAGTTGACTGCCTTCCTTCCGTTCGTCACATTCGTTTTTCCGTCATGTTACGTCCACTTAGTGAATTACGTGCGCTCTTCCGTTTTATTACGTCTACGTCGTGACCTCCATTTGGAACATTAAGAGTGTCTCCATATCAGCCCCCTCGTTCCTCATTGAATCTCGTCTCCTCCACAAAATCAGGTCAATTTTGTACACTCCCATTTTGCCAACGAAAGCCTATTCCATCAAACCAAACACGCTGAGTCTAAGGGGTAGCAACACATGATCCACCGTTTACGTGTCATTAAGAAAGTGACATTTAGATGATATATCAATCTTCATTCAGTTCAATTCATCGAACGTGGGTAGGGCTTTTGCACAAATCTTCCAAATAAAATGTTTTACCTTTGGTGCGGCATTACCCTTCCAAATATCACAAATTCCGGACGAAACCGAACTTGAAGTGGTGGGAGCCGTTGATTGCGGGGCCAGGGCCGCATCACAAATTGCAAAATACACGAGGCTCGGCTTCACTTCACCCGTTCTCGAGGCTGGCCACATAATTATGTTTGATCCTCCCTCACATTGAGTATGGAATGCTCGATCGCTACTTGCACAACTTGTGAAATCATTGGCTCAACTGGAGTGAGATCCCAATTTCCGGCAAACGTAGGAAATCTGAAACCGCATATTTAATACCGCCGGGGCTGCATTTTCCGATCCAAGTTGATAATGATCAATATTAGTACCCACACACCATGAAACACCCGAATTGATTCACCATTTCAAACTTGCCAAATCACACTTTGGATAAGTGTTTTTCGTCCTCAATTATATTTGATCAAAATCAAGAAGCTCGGCCACCGTTCACCGCCTCCAAAAAGTCGGTATGCGGAAAATATATGTCTTTAAGAGTTTAGTCCAAAAAGCTTCGGGATTGGAGTGTAGACACCATGCTGTCTTGGTGAGCATTACGAGATTAAAAGTTCACATACCCCTAAATCCAATGCCACCATCTTCCATTAGAATCGTCATCCGATCACACCGCCTTCAATGCATCTTCATTCCGTCTTCCTTTTCTCCCCACAAAAACCGAGTGATTGTACTTGTCACCGAATCACACCAATTCTTGGGGAACTTAAAGAGAGTCATTGAATACGTTGGGATTGCCATTATAACCACCTTAATTAGGACCTCTTTACTCGACGTATTAATGAAGAGTTCTTCCAACCATGAATTTTATTTGTGATACGATCCTTGAGGAACTCGAGTTCTTCCCTCTTGGACCAACATCAAATAGTTGTAAGTCCCAAATATACCCCCGCATTTCTCACCGCGTTAGTTCCCAAAATAGCTTCAACGGTTTGTTCGTAACTTGGTCCACATTCACCCCAAAATAGATGTCGGACTTAATCATGTTCATGCTTTGTCCCGAGACCGGGCTATACGCCTCAAAGATCCCCTTCAAAGACCTCGCATTTCGTTCATCGACCTTAATAAAGAATAGGGAATCATCCGCAAACAAGACATGATGAAGACGTGGGCATACTCTCTTTATGCTAATTCTGGTTAGTGTGTGACATTCGAGTGCATACATAATTTTTCTATACATCACATCAGCCACCATACTGAAAAGATACGGAGATAAAGGGTCACTTGCCTAGTTCCACGTGATGGTCGGAATCATGACGATTTTTTTTCCATTGACCACCACGCAATATTGGACATGCGTTACACATCGGCCAATCTGACGTATCCGCCACTCGTTGAACCCAAGTACCTGTAAAACCGCGAAGATGATGTCCCACTCTACCCTGTTATAAGCCTTGTTCATATCAATTTTAATCGCACACTCTTTTTGTTTTCGCTCGTTCGTCTCCTTAAATGGTGAAAAGTCTCATGCGCGACAATGATGTTGTTATGTATGAGCCTGCCAAGATACAAATGCACTTTGGAACAAAATTATAATACCAAGGAGATATGGTTTCAGTCTGTTAATGAAGATTTTAAAAATAATTTTATAGCTGAAATTACATAGGCTAATATGATGAATTTGAGTGGTATCTATCGGGACACTTTTGATATCAAAACAAATGTCTTCTAATTTAACCACTAAGTCGATATGCAGTTATTGAGATTCATGATCGAGCATCACCATTACCGTTGTTGGGTTGCTGGAATTGTAGAAGATGGTCGACAATTATAGGGTAGATGAGATTTTATATAGAGAAATCCAAGTAGTTGATCTAATCCGTATCAAAGCCATACCATTTACCGTCGATAGTCCACGGATATTATTGAGAGAAAGAGATTGAGATAGAGAGAAATAGTATGAGGGTTCTCAACCGTCGTTGGAACTGCCACTGAAGCTGAAGCGGCTTTGGTGGTCGATCGGGAATGAAAAAAAAAAAAAGGAAAATTGGATATCGCTTGATGGGAAAGTTGGTTTTCGGTAATGTACAAAAACCAATGAAGGTGTGTGGTTGATGAAAAAAAAGTGTGGTTTTATTTATTTATTGAAAGAGTAATGCTATAGAGGACCAAAATCCGGCAGAAATACAAGACGAAAGTAAGTAATAATTACACTTGTTTATGAAACTGGACCCACTTTCTTCTCGTTCCACTTCTACCCTTCGATGAGGACCTTCTGCTTTCTTTTAATGACAATTTTTGTCTTTTTTATCTAACAATAATAATAATAATGATTTTGTGAATAATTTATCAGTTCTTAGTTAATTGTATTAATTAAGATTATTTATTATATTAATATTGAAAGAATCTATCACTTGGACGATTTTTTTTTGCAAAAAAATAGTTTTTTAACATAACTACTTTTTGGCCGAACATTAGCTTTTAAAAAATGTAAAAATTTTGTATCATATTTTCTTTACAATTTTAATTATTTTAACTAGTTTTTTTCTTTTGGCCAAAAGAAAAACTAGTTTTTTTTTTTTCTATTAAAAGTCACTCTTAAAACCATTTAAAGACCATTTTATTTGTCTGTAATTTTCTTTATTAAAAGTCACTCCTATATGTTTTGTTAGAAAAAAATTATGGATATCTTATATATATTCTTATTTTAATATGTTTTTTTGTGTCATTATGTAGATTTCAAATAAAAGTAAATATATATTACTAATACATAAAACTATGTAAACTAAAACTTTTTTTCCGTAAAATTAATTTCATATAAGAGTTTTATGAAACATTTAATTGTCAGAAAGTGGAATTTTTCTGATAAATTGTTCACCCAAATTTTTTGGGTAGAAAATGGAATTTTTCATGCAATTATTATTATGGTTGGATAATAAAAGACAAAAAAAAATGTAACCGAGAAAAAACAACTTTATTGGCCAAAAAATAAGAAAAAGAAAAAACAACGCTCATCATCGAAGGGTAGAAGTGGAATGAGAAGATAGTGGGTCCAGTTTCATAAACAAGTGTAATTATTACTTACTTTCGTCTTGTATTTCTGCCGGATTTTGGTCCTCTATAGCATTACTCTTATTGAAATTGTAGTTACTGTTTTTGCAAGGTGATTGATGTTTCTTTTAGTGGTAAGAGCATTCCATACATTTATTATTTATTAAGTAGTAGAGATAGTAGATTTCATATTTTAAATAAATACTTTTTTTTTAATTTTTTGCAAGTTTTTTTGTTTTTGTTTTCCAAATTGTTTAAAGTATTTTCAAAATATAATAATTCTATAAGAGGTTAAATATATAATATTAACTGGACTTTCATATTTTATTTATTTATTTATATATCTTAATTAAAACATAATTTTTTACAACTTGATTTAATCATGTGATACTCAATAAAATTAATGTACAGTCAAAAAAATTTAGAACTACTTAACAAAATCTTAATGATTTCATTTAAACAATCGTTTTCAAACATGAAAATACTTGTTCAAGAACGTATTAATAGGTTATATCGAGATTAAAAGAAGAAATACGAATACAGAGATTAACATCCTGCTTGTTCTTTATGTGAAGATTGTTATGAATCTTGGGATCACCTTTTGTGGTTTTGTCCTTTTGCAATGCAAAAAGGGTTTGGTATGCTTCTTCTTTTATGATTCAGTCTTCCAGGTTGAACTGGGAAAAGGGACCTGCTGGTTTGGACTTATATATGAAAAAATTAATTCATTTAAAATGTATTGTTACGTGGTCAATTTGGATTAGTAGGAATGAATTAATTTCCAGGTTCCAGCAGCCTTCTATCAATGGGGTTATGGACAAAATTGGACAACTTGTAATTGATCATGCGGTTGTTTTTGTGAATGGTGCAGAGTCTGTCAACAGAAGCAGTTCATGTAACTATTCCAAAAACTCAGTAACTCCCTCTCCTTTGGTTCTTCGGTCAGATCGTTGGAAAATCATTACGGATGGATCTGTACATAGTTCTTCGGGCATTATTATCGGCGCAACCATTATTTTGAATCATTTTGGGAAGCTTATGGCTGCTGCAAGTTGGCGTTTTCATGGAGATGATTCTTTGTTAGTAGGATGTTTTGCTTGTAAATTGGGTCTACTTTTGTCCAGAAGGTTTAATCCTAGTGGTTTTATCTCGTTCTTTCAGATTCAAAACTTCTTATTTCTGCTTTGTATCAGTCAGATTCGTCTCCGGTTGTTCTGTTTGGTGTAATTTCAGATATTAGAACTTTGGTTAATAGTGTTTCAGTTTATAAGATCCCTAAATCTGTTGTTAAATCTGCAGTTATTTGGCGACGGGTTGTTTCCTTTCTTTCTTTCTAGTTTAGGTTTACCGAGTTTTTAAATGTATTCTTCGTGGGGTTTCTTCAATATATTGATCAGTGTTTTAAAAAAAAAAATTATATCGAAAAGTGGTTTAGAAAAACATATGACCAATTTTGTTTACCATAATTTTTTCCCGAATTACTTAAAATCCCCCCCTTTTTATCCCTGTATGTATGTATTGTTTTTGTATCTTTTGTTACGTTGTAATCAACCACTAAACCAATTTCATAAATAAAAGTTAAATCTCACACAATCTACGTAATGTTCAAGTTTCTGTATTTCCTGGAAGTTTAACGGTTTCGGAGCTCAAAACCAACACAACACGTAAGTAAAATCTCCCAACACCAACCCACGCCCACCTCTCCAATTTCTTTCCTTTTCAATTTCATCGAGACCGACAATTTTTTTTTGGCCAACATCGAGACAGATATTGACACCATACAATATTTGGAGCTCCAATATTTGTTGTATTGAACAGTCTATTTACATCGTCGTCTCTGCCTGGACTCTGTTTGGGCCACCTCCCTCCAGATTCCAGAGAGAGACCAAAAGCCCCTGGCGTTAGATCTAAGGTTTCTTGCCTACCCAACGCAGAAAGCGAGTGCCACACCAATTTTTGGGCGTGCCCTTGAAGGATCTCCAACCCATCTTCCTACTGCTACGCCGCCTTCAATCAGATCTAACCGATTCAAGGTACGGTGAATTTGATTATTCGCATTTTCGGCAAGTGTAGCGCTCTTGCACTTGCAGTGTTGATTATTAGGGCTTTTGGGTCATGGGTTACTTTTGATTTGGAGTGACAAGGAGATTGTTACCGTTATTCTTCGAATTATGCTACTCCTCTTCTGTGATGCTTTGCATTGAGCGTGGCTGCACAGTTTTGCATGCTGTTTGGAACTAAATTTAGATAGATGCTGAAGCTAAACTTGTGTTCAGTTTAGTTCATTCTCCTCTGTTTTAATCCTGCATTTACTTTCTGTTGGAATGGAATTAGGAAGTAGATGGTGATTGGGGGTATGCTCATGGTCCTGGTGATTGGAGTGTAATCAATCACTGATTGAAGAGGCTACTGTTTGGATGGACAACAAGAGCCAACTACTCGCCGCCGGGCGCAAAAAGGTCATATTATGATTCTCAATTCTTTTAAATGTTTTTTTTTGGGTATAGTTTGGGTTAATGAGGTAAATGTATTAGGTTGGGTCGTCTGTGATGGATCAGGAGAGAGGTTATTCTATTTAGTTAGATTTGGATTTCAAACTAGGCTTATTATATAGAGTTATGGCTTTTTATGTACACTTCGTGATATGGAGCTATTCAGTTTTTTCTATTGCTATATGCTGGAATGATATATTGGAGTCACTGAGTTCTCACTTTTCTCCCTTTACATCTATGTAATCAGCTTCAACAATTTCGTCAAAAAAAAGATGCTCAGGGAGGTCCTAGCCATGGTGGGAAGTCCTCAAAGAAGAAGAATAAACCTGAGAAAAATGAGGCTGATGCTAGTGCTGCTGCACTTTATATTGATGCAGAAACTGGCTTGAAGATCCTTGTTTCTGATGTTTCTTCAAGGGAGGCATCAGCTAATGACGCAACAGAGGTGTCAGTGGCTACTGATATTTCTGGTACGATGTCAGATCCTGCTTCAGCTGTTGCTCCTCCGAACTTTAATGATGGAGAAAGTCACAGTGAATTGGCTTCAGTTGCTGAAGCTTCAAATGTTGGAGAAAAGGATGTTACCGACTCTTCTAGGCAGGCTGAGGGACAGTCTACTAGTTCTGAAACTTTTGATTCAGAGGCTATTAGATTCTCATCTACAGGAGTCCTTGTTTCTGAAGGAGAAACAACGGATGGAAATACACCCGTGGAAGTTGTTGGTCTTACTTCTGCACCTCTCATAGATGTTGCTTCAAAGGAAACCACTGTAGCTGATGGAATTGAAAATACAAGTGGAGAAGATGAGGAATCCTCGCTTTCACATGATTATATAGTTGTTGGGAACTTGACTGATGCAGAGGGTGCTCAGGTAACAGTTATATGTTGTTATGTTGCATATTTTAATGACTCATTTCATGCTGTACCCAGTTATCGTATCAATGATGAACTTATGCTTGTTTTGATATATAATTGAATTCTCATTTGTTGCTGGGTAGGGGCAATGCAGGATCCTGATGGTTTGGGTCATGATCAATATAATGGAGATGGCAAGCTGGAGCATGGTGGAGAAGAGAGGTTCACTGTGGATGATATTATGATGACTGGAGAAATTGAAACCTCTTCAAAGTCAACTCAGCAAGGCATTGGAGAGGAAAGATCTCAAGTGCAGATGCCAGTCGATAAAAACGATGAAGTTGCAGCTAGTATTCCTGAGTCCAGAGATCCAGGAAAAGAGGACATCAATGATACTGAAAACTTGGTCACCAGTAAGTCCATCAGCTTGAAGGAAGCCGATGTGGCTGAAAAAGGCAGAAACCTTGATCAGACCTTTCAGCAATCTTATTTTGCTGTTGATGCTCCTGGGTCTGAAGGTCCTTTGGAAATTAAAGTCAGTTCAGGAGCTCTTGAGCAGCTTGAGGAAGAGTTATTCATAGCAAACTTTATGAAAGATATCATTTGCTTGCAATTGAATGAGTACTCATCTCTGCAGAGGGAGTTCAATGATCGTCATCGAGAGTCTGTCAATGAACTGTCGTTGCTCAATATTTCACTAGCTGCAGTTGATCATAAGAATGAAAGTCTTACTAAGGATCTCGTGCAGTTGAAAAATGAACTTCAAGCTGTTTCTACTGAGAGGGATGCTTTCCTCGACGATCTTCGTGGTGCAGAATTGGGGACCAAGGAGTTACATAGAAGAGTACATGAATTGGAGGCTGCTCTGGAAGTATCGAATCATAACTTGTCTAGTCATTCCTCACAGTTGGATGATTATAGAAGTTCACTAGATGCTCTTCAGGTGGAAAATGAGAGACTAGCTGGGTCTCTTGCTTCGGTGACTGATGAGAAAAATAAACACGAGGAAGAAAAGGAACATATATTCCATGAAAATGAGAAGCTCTCTGTTGAATTGGCTGAGTGCCAAAATCTGATAGCAGGTCTAAGGGAAGAACTTTCAAGTTCAAGTGGAAATCTTGCCTCAATATCAGATGCTAACAGGAAACTTATGGATGAGAAAGAAAGCTTTGCTCGTGAAAATCAGAAGCTATCTGATGCTTTGGCTGATTCTGTGTCTTTGGTGGAAGCATTACGTATTGAGAAACTCAACCTAGATGATAGCATTGGGCTCATGATGAAGGAGCTTGAAAGCACAAAGGAGAAGGAACACCTTATCCACGAGGGTGAGAAAGTCTCATCTGAGCTTCTTGTTGTCAAGGAGCAATTTTCCTTGGAAAAAGAAGAGCGCATTCGGCTAGAGTCTGAACTGAAAGAAAAAATGAGTCACCTGGAGGAGCTAGCTGAGGAAAATTCATCTCTAAAAGGCAGAGTAGACTCATACATTGCCGAGATAAGTGTATTAAACAAGAAGACTGAGGAACTATCTTTTCCTGTTGAAATTGGGACCCGGAGTGAACAGTTGTGCACAAAGATTCCTGTCCAAGGAGATGCAGGGAGGTCTGACGATGATGATGAAGCTCTTCAAAAGCAAGCTGAGACGGAGGAGGGTATATCATCAAAACAATTTGCATTTGATATTCTGAAAGGTGATTTCAAAGAGATGGAGGATATATTGCTGAAACTTGAATATGCAATAGAAGGAATGAATACACATTCCACATCACCGGGCAGGTCAGACAGTAAAGCCGCCTCAGCTGGGATATCGAAACTGATTCAAGCTTTCGAGTCAAAGAGACAGCTTGATGAAGAGGGTGGAGAGCCAGATACTCTAATAGAAACTCAAGCAACAGGAGATCCATATATTTTGTCAAAGAAACAGATAACAAATCTGCAAGGAATGATTAAGAGGTTGGGTCTTCATGTTGACAACGCTGCTCTGCTTTTTAGTAGAGAGATCCAAAACCGAGAGACGGCAGAAACAACTATCAAAGAGCTTGAATTTCGAGCAGAAACTGTGAATGAGCGTGTTGACAATTTGGAAGCATGCAATGTTGAGCTTGGTGTTTCATATGAAGTGGTAAAGGAATGTCTCTGTGAGGCAAAGTGTAAGACCAATCAGCTTGAAACTCTATATGACAACATAAATCAGGAAGGTCTTGTTATTAGAGCAGAAAACAATGATCTGAGGTACAAACTCAGAGATTGTCAAGCCAAAATTGGAGATTTGCAGAATCAGTTGCATGATTTACAATGTATTTCAGAGGGTGCTGTATCTTCTCTGAAAAGTCAGTTGGAAAGTTTACAGAGAGAGGCGACGGAGAGTGCTGTAGCCATGCAGCTGGAGTGGAATGTTGTCACCGCTCAGGTTTGTGAAACTGTTGAGAAGCTGGACAAGTATACATCGACCCTCTCAACTAGAGCAGCTGAAGACTTCGATTCGTTGGGTAGTCAGGTTGCTGCATCCGTTGCTATTGCTATCCAGGTGATTGAGGATTTGCAAGGGAAAGTGGAAACTTCTGGCAAAGAGCATAAAGCAATCTCCAGCTTATACCAAGAGGCAAGTGAGAAACTCAATGACTTGCAGGGGAGGAATAACATTGCTGTTGACATGTTGACTAATTTTTATGAGAGGCTTAGTGAACTGAACTCATCTGTGTCCATGGAGCCAAGTGAGCCGCACATAGAAGCAGGAGGGTTGCATGATCCTCTAGATCAGAATACCTATGACATTCTCTTTGAGAAATTGAGAAGTACTCTAGATGGGAGCGTGCAACTTAAGTCTGAAGTTGATGATCTTCGTTGTAAGTTGTCCAACAGAGAGCAAGACCTCCAGGAGTTGGAAGGCGAATACATTGGAATTGGCGCGATTCAAAAGTTAGTAGCTATTGTCGAAGGTGCAGTGGAGCTGAAAGGAACAGAGTTTGATTTGAATGGGCACCCACTGCCTCTTCTGGAGTCTTTGATTAGTTTTCTTGTTCAGAAATGCAGAGAGGCAGATGAGCACGCTGTTCGTTTCACGGAATCGATTGAATTTAAGGAGATGAAGTTGGCAGAGTTGCAGGAAAGGTCAATCCAGACAAGCTCTCTAAATCTTCTACATGAAAATGAAATTCTTATTCTTAAGGAAAGCTTGAACGAGGCTGCTGAAACACTTAATGCTGTTCGGGCCGAATTGCATGAGAAGACAGTTGAACTGCAACACTCTGAGCAACGAGTGTCTTCCATCAGGGAGAAACTCAGCATAGCAGTTGCTAAGGGGAAAGGTTTGGTTGTACAGCGTGATAGTCTGAAGCATTCATTAGCAGAGACATCCAGCGAACTGGATAAATGCTCAAAGGAACTACAGCTGAAAGAGGCCAAGCTTAATGAATTAGAGACAAAACTCAGAACCTATTCTGAGGCAGGTGAGCGTGTGGAAGCTCTGGAATCTGAGCTTTCGTACATCCGTAACTCAGCTGCAACTATAAGGGAATCATTTCTCTTGAAAGATTCAATGCTGCAACGGATAGAAGAGATTCTGGAAGATCTTGATCTGCCAGAGCATTTTCATGCACAAGATATTATTGGAAAAGTAGATTGGTTGGCAAGGTTGGCTGCTGGCAGTTCTGTGCCTCCAACTGATGGGGATCAGAAGGGTTCAGCTGGTGGTTCCTATACCGATGCCAGTTTTGTTATGGACACCTGGAGGGACGATATGCAATCTAACTCAAATTCAGGTGAAGAGATGCGGAGAAAATATGATGAACTCCAGGGTAAATTTTATGGTGTGGCAGAACAAAATGAAATGCTTGAGCAATCATTGATGGAAAGAAACAACTTGGTGCAGAGATGGGAAGAACTTCTGGACAAGATTGATGTTCCTGTGCATGTAGGCCCTTTAGAGCTGGAGGAGAAGATTGAGTGGCTTGCTTCTGCAATTTCTGAGGTTCATCACGATAGAATTTCCCTTGAGAAGAAAATTGATGACCTTGAGACGCTGTCGGGTTCACTCACATCTGAGCTCGAGGATTTCCATAAGAAAACATCTGACCTTGAGGATGAAGTTCGGGCACTTGTGCATGAGAAAGAGAAACTATCTAAGAGATTAGAGACATTAGCTCAAAACCACGAGGAACTTTCTGATAGGGCCGACCATTTCGAGCTTGAGAATGAAAAGCTTCAGTCTGAAATATCCCTCTTGCAAAAGAACTTAGCTGAGAAGGCTCAAGCTGAGGAGAGCGTTCTGAGAAATGAAGAAGAGATCATGAAGTTGCAAAACATGGTCAGTGATGCTTTGGTTGATCCAGACACTGAAGATTTTAGGGCTGGTAGCTCAAGTGCGGAGGTCCTGGAAGGTCTGCTAAAAAAGCTTATTGAGAAGTACTCTATCTCTATATCCAGATCCTTATCAGAAGGAGAAGGAGATCTTACTATAAAGGGAGATCCAAACTTTTCTGATTCAAGATCAAGAGAAAAGTTGGATAATGAGGATGCGGGAGTTGGGGCGCTAAAGAAGGAGCTAGAGGATGCTTTACAAGGATTGGCTGATGTGAAAGTGCAGAGAGATGAGGAAGTTGGGTCGCTGAACAAGGAGCTTGAGGATGCTTTACAAGAATTGGCTGATGTGAAAGTGGAGAGAGATGAGGAATTTAGGGCACTGAAGAAGAAGGTAGAGGATGCTTTACAAGAATTGGCTGATGTGAAAGTGGAGAGAGATGAGGAAGTTGGGGCGCTAAAAAAGGAGCTTGAGGATGCTTTACAAGAATTGGATGATGTGAAGGTTGAGAGAGATGAGTTTGTGGGGAAGAACGAGTTGATAAAATGTCAAAAAGAGGCTCTGGATAGGAAAATAGAGGAGTTGCAAGGTTCTCTTAGCCTTGAGGAGCAGAAATGTGGGTCCGTGAGAGAGAAGTTGAATGTTGCTGTTAGAAAAGGGAAGTCATTAGTGCAGCAGCGGGATGGTCTCAAACAGACAATTGAGGCGATGAGTAATGAAGTAAATCAGTTGAAATCTGAGCTCAACAGCAAGGAATATGCTCTTAATGCGTGTAAACAGAAGATTGGGGAATTATCCTCTTACCCTGAGAGAGTCGGTGCTCTTGAATCTGAAGTAACTCAGTTAAGGAATCACTTGACAGAAATTGAGCACTACTTGCAGGATAAAGGGCAGAGTCTGAGCCTGATATTAAGTGCTTTAGCTAATATTGATGTAGGTGGTGAACTCAATTCTAGTGATCCTGTTGCGAAGTTGAGAAAAATTGAGGAACTATGCCATGAGTTACGTGTAGCTGCATCAACCTTTGAGCAAGATTCAAAGAAATCTAGGCGTGCTGCTGAACTACTTGGTGCAGAGTTGGATGAGGTTCAGGAGAGAAATGATAGCCTTCAAGAAGAGATAGCACACGCAAACTCCAAAGTGATTAGACTTTCTCAGGAAATAGCTGCATCTGAAGCTGCAAAGAATGAAGCTATTTCACAATTTGAGACTCTATCTTATCGTCATTTTGAGGAAAGGAGAGAGTTATTTTCCCAGTTCATGAAGTTTGAGTCTGATATGGAACTGCTGAGGAATGTGCTTGGTGACCTTAGTAGCTCTGTCGGTGATGTGTTATCTCAGGACTCGGAAATTCTTAAGAATGTTGAAATAGCTATTAATTCATATCTGCAACTGAACAAGGCTACTGAATATGGGCTGAAGTTGAGTTTAACTAGTATTCCTGCTGGTGGTTTTGTTTCCCGTAATACCAAGAAGGTAATATTCAATAATCATCGTTATCATCATCATTACGCTTGTGAATTTTGATAGACACATGAAACATCTTTGCTGTGGTCACCACCCATCGTTTGGTGTACTAAACTTTAGCTATGAGATTACGCGACCTCACGTAACATATTATGATCTATTCTCTGACACTTATTATATCATTCTTGTTATTCTAATTTGTTTGTATTATCTGGATTCAGGAGAATTTTCCTTCAATGTTTCCTGGGTCAGATTCAAATATGTTTGATCAGCTTGATGATACCTCTCTAATTGAAGCTTGTAGTTCTATCGGAAATCACGTGGAAGACTTCTTTTCAGAAGTTGCTGGTCTGAAGGAACATTTGAAGAACCACCTGCATAATTTGCATATGCGGGCCGATAGTCTTTCTGACGTCCTGACTTTTGTTCAGAGAGAATTAATCTCGGAAAGAACGTCACGTGGAGTTCTGGAAAGAGATATAAAGCACATGAAGTCCATTCAGGAAGAAAAGGATATGGAAATTGTTTCCTTGCGCAAAAACATAGCACTACTTCGTGAAGCATGTATTGGTACACTTGTGGAAATTGAGAACAACAAAGCTACGTTGGCGAGGAATAGTGTATCCACTGTAGATCGGGGAATCGACATGAGTGCAGCAACACATTCACTTGGAGGTTTTTCTTCTGATGAGCAAACTCACTTTGCCTCGTCCGAGGAAATGGTAAGGGGTCTTGCAGACAGAATGATTTTGTCTTTCAAGGATTTTACTCGTGAGAAAGCTGGTGCAATAGAAGGTAGCCAAAAGGAATTTAAAGATACAATAGCAAGTTTGCGAAGAGAACTTCAGGACAAGGACATACAAAGAGAGAGAATTTGCATGGAACTTGTGGGCCAAATTAAGGCAGCTGAAGCTGTTGCATCAAGTTACTCTTCAGATCTTCAATCTACAAAGATCCTGGTCTGTGATTTGGAGAAACAGGTGAGTGAGGCACATAAAGAAAGGAATTTGCTGAGAAAGAGATTACAGGAGATGCAAGATTGGGAAGAGGCTTCAAAAGAGTTACAGGAGAAGCTCATATCAGTGACCAATATGCTAACTTCGAAAGATCAAGGTTCTTTCTTTACCTTCACTCTTTTTTGTTTGTTCTGCTTTTCAAGTTTTCTCTATAAAAGAACAATCTTCACGACCAACTGTAAGCCGATGTTAATCATTTGTGGTACTTGATTACTGTAGAAGTTGAGGATCTGATGCAAGCCCTAGATGTGGAGGAAGGGCAGATGGATGATTTGAGAAAAAAGATTGAAGAACTAGAAAGGCTCGTGCAGCAAAAGAATCTTGTTGTGGAGGAATTAGAAGCTTCCCGGGGAAAGGCTTTGAAAAAGCTTTCGACCACAGTGAATAAATTTGACGAGCTTCACCAATTCTCAGCTAATCTTCTTGCTGAGGTTGAAAAGCTCCAAAACCAATTACAAGAAAGAGACTCTGAGGTATCTTTCTTAAGGCAAGAGGTGACTAGGTGCACCAATGATGCCCTTGCTGCATCACAGTTGAGCAGCAGTAGAAGTTCACAGGAGTTGTATGAGCTCATGGTTTGGTTGGACAGTGAGATTTCTAGGGTGGCATTGCATGAATCACTTCATGAGAACATTGACCAGGTCAAGGAATCCAAAGAGCTTCTTCAGAAGAAGATTTCATCCGTTCTGTCAGAATTGCAAAATCTGAATGCGGCTTCTGAAAGTAAGGATGTATTATTGCAAGTCGAGAGAAGTAGAGTAGATGATTTGAAAAGCAAAGAACAAGCCCTTGAAAGGTCCTTGCGCGAGAAGGAATCTCAATTAAATATGCTTCAAGGTTTTGAAGAGTCTGGACCCGCAAGTGGTCGGGCTTCTGAAATTGTGGAAGTTGAGCCATTGGTGAGTCTTTCAGCTAGTTCACTCCTTACATGTTTATATTTGTTTGGTATGCCTGTCAGTGTCAGGATCATACTTCCTTCGATAGTTTTATGGATAGGGAATTTGATATCTTCCTTGCTTAGCTCAGGTCTGTTTGAACATGTTACAACTGCTTAGAGTAGTATAAAAATGACCATTTTGTGGACACCCACTAAAAGTATTTAATGCTTAAGAATGTATGATAATCTTTATTGGCAATGGATTGACTTCGTAAAAGTCAGAGATATGAACCTGCAGTAAACTAGTAATAGTAATTTTAGATTCCTCCCTACAGACGAAATACGTTTGAATTTTATGCAGTTTGAAGTATTATATAGCTGCAAGATGGAGTTCCTGTTATCAATTAGGCATTAGCTTGCATGCTAGAGAATCACCCGGACATATGAACATGTAAATTAAGATAATAGCATCGTTGGCATGAAATAGTAATAAGCACTGGAAATAGTAGTTAGATGCAGTATGACTAAATATTGGTGATAAATATTTGATCTGTAGTGCTGTTTCATTTAGTAGTAAGCAATTAAAGTTTAGGGTGGAATGCTTGGTGTCCTTATCATTCTAGATGATACTCAGATTGCTGTCATACTGTGTTACTGGATGAAATCTCCCTCATGGCATGATTGCAATTTTGTTTAACTGTGGCCTGTTACTAACTTCTTCTGGGCTGAGTTTTGTTCAGTAATTAAATTACATAATCTTCTTGTGCGTGAGTTATAGATTAACAAATGGACAGCATCTTCCACTGCTCCTCAAGTCCGTAGCTTAAGAAAACCCAACAATGATCAAGTAGCTATTGCTATTGATGCGGATGATCATGGCAGCAATACCAGGCTAGAAGATGAAGATGATGATAAAGGTAACTTCTCTACAACTTCTTCAGCCACTTTTTTCAACACACTTGTAGAACTTGTCCTTCTGATGTAGTAATATAACATCATAACTCTGTTGTTTTATTATTATGCATCTTAGTTCATGGATTCAAGTCTTTGGCGTCATCGAGAATTGTTCCTAAATTTACAAGGCGTGCCACAGACATGGTCGATGGCTTGTGGTAAGCATCAAGAAGAGTCTTATTCTCTTTATTGTTTATGTTATAATGATTATATCTTTAGTTGGTAAGCTTAAGTGATACACAATCTGGGTGGCAGGGTTTCTTGTGATCGAGCATTGATGAGGCAACCTGCATTACGGCTTGGTATTATGATATACTGGGCTTTTCTTCATGCACTCCTTGCCTCTCTCATTGTTTGAGTGATGAAACGGTCAGTACTCAATTCCAGAAACATTTATCTTTCTGATTGCTGCAGTTTTGTGCAGCAATTACTAATCTTTAGTGTTGTATTTGGGGGGGGTGCAGGAGGCTGGAATTTTGAAGACTTGCTTTGTTGTAAAAATTCGTCTTCTCTAATGAAGATCATATTTTGAAAGTTAGGCATAACCAAACAATAGATTCATTTGATTATTGTTTAGCAGCTCAACCAAGTATAGCTAGCTAGCCTTTTGTGCTTATATATTCAATATTGCTTGGTTGCATTGAATAAGGGGTGGGGGAAATCATAGTGAATTGATACATACATACACAGCTTTATATATGTAAGTTGGAATATTCGCTTTGTAAAGTGAAAAATATGTATTATCATCATCGTTAGTTAATGTCCTTTTTAGGGATTTTGAAATGTAATCCACTGGTTGTTGGAATTTGAAATGAGCACACATTAGCACTTAAACTGTATTATTGATTGAATCTAAGGAGAAAAGTTAAGTTCGTTTTTTGTGTAGAATACAATTTGGATGTTACCGTTTTATATGCAGCAATCAATTAGCTAACTACACTGAATTTGTATTAACTCTACGGTGTTAGAAATGTTTTCTTTATTTTATAATATCTATATATAAAATTTTGTAGTTTATAATGTGCCTAAATTTACATAAACTTCTTAGCAAAGTTCTACCCTTAATTTTTTTTTTCCAGTTAAATGAATGGGCTAGTAGTGGCGACTCTAGACTCATCTTGCTACGTAATGTTCGAGCTTTCATGTTTATGGTTTGATTTTTTTTTTTCCAATCAGACTTAGCGAGCAATCAACTAAGCAATCAGTGCACATACTGACCTCGTCAACATAATCGCACAAGCAGCCTAGTATAACAAGCAGCCTAGTATAGTCAAGAGGCCGGACCGTGCCCGGTTCTACTCCAATTTTGATTAAGTACTTTCTCTATGCCAACTTCTAACCACAGTTTAGCTGTAAAACTTTGCCAAAAAGCTGCGGATCAGTTGTATAATTAAACTATAACCATAATACTTTTGATTTGAAATTGCAAAATATTTTGTAAAAAAAGAATAGCTAGTATTTAACGGTAAATGAAGAATATTAAAATTGTTGCAAGTAGTAAGGGAAATTAACTTAAAGTCTTAAACCCGTCCGAACATAAAATGAGAAAGTGTAATTAATTAGTTGGCAAAAAAAGGTGTAATTAATTATATATACGAATATAATGTTAATGCCATTTATATTACTCAACCTCCAACGTGGGGGAGAGCCAAGAAATCCGCTTAAAAGAAAGATCCCTATTCTTGGATTTGGTGTCATAGATTAGCTTAGCTCCTTCATCTTAACTCACTGCAAATTCCAGATTCCGACGACTAAACTTATCATCGCTGCATTTATTCGTTTCTATGCTTCGCAGCCAATTCATAATGGCGCACACGTCTTCTTCAACAACATGCCTTCCACTCTCTGAGCTGTCATTTTTTTCCCTCCCTCGCTCTAGTTTTTATTCATCCACTGAAGTCAACTCACCACTCACACGTTGATAAAAAAAAACCCAGATCCTAAGTTTCTCTCTCTAACTCTCAAACACACAGCAATGGGGATTCATCGTTTCTGAAAAACAAAAGGTGCAATCTTGGCGCTTAATTCCGACAATGGAGCCAAACAGAGATAGGACAGTAAGGTAACCAACAGTCTTCTTTCTTAATTCACGTGCTGGATCCGAAATTCTAACGCCTCCAACTTTAATTTCTGCTAAATCGACTAATGGGTTTCTGAAATTGCCAGGTTCTACGACGGGAATCAAAATCTTGGATTTTCCTGGGAAAAATCCGATTCTGCACCCATGGATAAACCCACCCTGCCTATGTATAACAACAACAAAGTAGCGCCATTGTTAAATCCCGACAACAAGTTTGGAGTGTTGAAGGTTTTCCCAGAGAACCATGAACAGCAGACATGGAGGCAGCGAATTCTCGACCCGGGAAGCGATTTAGTCCTCCAATGGAACAGAATTTTCCTAGTTTTCTGCTTGGTTGCACTGTTCGTTGACCCTTTGTTCTTTTACCTTCCGTCGGTTGTCAACGGTGAAGATGGCAGCTCTTCCTGCTTGACCTCGGATTTGAATTTGGGAATTGTCGTAACATGTTTCCGGACAGTAGCCGATGTGTTCTACGTGCTTCATATCGTCCTCAAGTTTCGAACTGCTTATGTTTCCCCAAGCTCAAGGATCTTTGGCAGGGGCGAACTAGTTATGGATCCTAAGATGATTGCGAAACGATATTTGAGATCAGATTTCGCCGTTGATTTACTCGCATCTTTGCCTCTTCCTCAGGTGATTGATTATGTTAATCTCGTTTTTGATGGATTATAGTACATAAATGATTGTACAACCTATGTAACTAGTGGAATGTTACTTTGGCTGCTGCAAACTAATGTTTTTGACATTGCTTGGTCAGCAAGTTACATATTTTGCACGAAATGCTCACGATAGTTTTTGTCTTCTGGTATAAGCTCAGATTGTGATATGGTTCATAATACCAGCAATACGAAGTTCCCGAGCAGCTCACACCAACAATGCCCTTGTACTAATCGTTTTGTTGCAATATCTTCCGAGACTCTATCTGATATTCCCGTTGAGTTCGCATATTATCAAAGCTACTGGAGTCGTAACCAAGACGGCTTGGGCTGGAGCTGCTTATAATCTCCTACTCTACATGCTAGCAAGTCATGTGAGTTTAATGTACAGACTATTTATAGAGATTTTGGTGAGAAAGACTATGAAAACACACACAAATGTTTGTTTTTTGTTTCTAAGCTGCACTTTCATGTTTGAAGCTGCTACTTTTTTGTTTGAAGCTGCACTTACACACAAATGCTACTTTTTCTACTATTACATGTGAAAACATGATATTGGAAATAGTACTACTGTGCAAATATGTAGGTGAGTTTATTAATCCTTAGCCGACAATTTTCGACAGAATAGTGCAGAAACAAAGAAGAGAAAGCATTTGGGTGTTAAACAATCATTACTGGTGCAGTTACTAATTTCACACTTTTCCTGATTTTGTTTGTATCTTTGATCATGGTAGGTTCTTGGGGCGTCATGGTACCTTTTATCGATCGAGAGGCATGCAACGTGCTTGAAATCTGCATGCAACGGTGAACTGAGCCCTCTGCATTGTTTCCTTCGGTATCTTGATTGTGAAAGTCTCGAGGATGGAGATCGGAACCACTGGGCAATAAACACCACTGTATTCAATACTTGTGATCCAAGTAAAACTACGACATTCAAGTACGGTGTATTTGCAAATGCAGTGACTCTAGATGTCGTGTCGTCCCCTTTTGCAGAGAAGTATTTGTACTGCCTTTGGTGGGGTTTACAGAACTTGAGGTATATAATAAGTTACCTTTTGGTTCTTCAAGGAATCAATCAACTCCTGATTTTGGTTCTTTATTGCAGTTCTTATGGGCAGAATTTGAGTACGAGCACTTACGTATGGGAGACTTCATTCGCGATACTAATAGCAATTGTGGGTCTCGTCCTGTTTGCCCATCTCATCGGAAACATGCAGGTAACATCAAATGTTTCTTGCTCCTCAAGTTAGTATGATTCTGTTCAAGAAAAGGATACAATTTGTTAATATCTTCGCTGTAGACTTATCTGCAATCGATCACGGTGCGGCTTGAGGAGTGGCGGCTGAAGCGAAGAGACACGGAGGAATGGATGAGACATCGACAACTTCCGGAAGGTCTTCGGGAACGTGTCAGACGGTTCGTGCAGTACAAGTGGCTTGCAACTCGTGGTGTCGATGAAGAATCGATATTACACGCTTTGCCCACCGATCTTCGTCGGGACATCCAACGGCACCTCTGCTTGGATCTAGTTCGGCGGGTACGTTGTTTCGCTTTTAACTTATACAGAGTGATGACTCTAGTTTTCGGCCACTAATTTTTTAAGTTTGAGACAGTCAACTAACGGATGCACTAAAAGTCTACAAAATGCAAACGTATAACACTAAAAGTCTACAAAAAAATATGTTACACCAAAAGCCAACTTTGGTCAAACATCTGGCATCAAAATACCGTTTAAGACTTTAAATTATACAAAGTTATTATTTTCGACTGCTAAGTTTTGAAGTTTGAGATGATAAATGCAGGTCCCATTTTTCTCACAAATGGACGGTCAGTTACTCGACGCCATATGTGAGCGTCTGGGTTCCTCCCTGAGCACGCAGGGGACGTACATTGTTCGGGAAGGCGACCCAGTAACCGAGATGCTCTTCATCATAAGAGGAAAGCTCGACAGCTCCACCACAAACGGTGGCCGGACCGGTTTCTTCAACACAATAACGCTCCGACCCGGCGATTTCTGCGGGGAAGAGCTCCTTGCATGGGCTCTGCTTCCCAAATCGACCCTCAACCTCCCTTCCTCTACTCGAACCGTGAAAACCCTGGACGAGGTCGAGGCCTTTGCACTTCAGGCAGAGGATTTGAAATTCGTGGCGAATCAGTTCAGGCGGCTGCATAGCAAGAAGTTGCAACATACGTTCCGATTCTACTCGTATCATTGGAGGACGTGGGCTGCTTGCTTTATTCAGGCGGCGTGGAAACGGCATAAGAAGCGGATGATGGCGAAGGAACTCCGAGTGAGGGAATCGTTTAACCTTATTGATGAGGAGGAGGAGGAGGAGGAAGAGGAAGAAGATGAAGAGGAAGAGCATGGGAGTGAAGAAAGAGTAGTTTCTTCATCTTCTACACAAACCAGGCAGAATCTTGGTGTGACGATACTTGCATCGAGGTTTGCGAAGAATACTCGACGAGGAGCTCAGAAGGCGAAGAAGGATAATGTCGAGCTGTTGAAGCTGCAGAAGCCTGAGGAGCCCGATTTCTCGGTAGAGCATGATTATGATGTTTGAGATAGAAAACTTTAGAGGAATGCCGGGTGCATAGGAGTTTGGATTGGTATGCTTACAAATGTATCATGGAGTTGCATAAAGATGTGTGTAGATTCATAACCAAAAAGTTTTAACATCCTTTTAATTACGACACCGAGAGTATTTAAAACGAGGTGATAAAAAAAAAAAATAAACTGTCAACACTGAGGTTTGAACCACTTTCTGGGCAAGATTAGGGCTGGCGATGGTGAGGGTATGGTGCGAATAGCACTAATACCATAACCATACCATATTTTTTTCACTCATACCATAACCATAACCATAACCATAACCACTGCGGTTATGATTCTTCATACCATAACCATAACCATGGTTTTTCACCACGGTTAAACCATTTAACCACAATCATTCAAACTAATACAAAATCATTGTTTCATAAAATAAAAGTAAACATACATTCAGTTTCATACACGAAATCCAAATTAAACATAACTTAATTGTTACACTAAATTTTAAAAAAAAAACATCTTCAATCGCTTATCACTTGCGATCATCGGTCCTCATTCGCCATCACTTCCAATCGTGGTTACCTAATAATAAGAAATATACATAAATTAGACATATTTATGTAATTGCTGAATTACTCTGACTTGTCAGTTGACCTAGGCAAATGAAGAAGTGAACGAGAGTTTGAGTCTCTGAGAGTGAGAGTGAGACCGAGTTTAACAAATTAAGTTAGATTGAAATTGAATGGTGGGAATCGCTTGGCAAAAAAATAAAGGGTCAAGATTGAATGTTAGGAATTGCTTGGCAAAAAAAAAATAGTGGGTGGGAAAGGGAACAGAATAAGAATTATAATATTTGACTAATAATGTATATATATATATAAGTATTAGTAATATATTTATATATATAATATATTAATATTATATATATATAAGTGATGGTTATAACCGCGGTTATAGACTGAATACCATCACCACAACCATAACCATTGCGGTTACAAGATTCATCACCATAACCGCCCCTCACCATAATGGTGCGGTTAACCATTGCGGTAAATGGTGCGAATAACCATGGTTATTTGATTTTCACCGCACCATTGCCGGCCCTAGCAAGATCCTTAATCTGGAGCTTTAGATCAAAAAGTATGGAAAACAAAAATTATCTGTTGACAGTGGGATTTGAACCCACGCCCTTTCGGACCAGAACCTTAATCTGGCGCCTTAGACCAACTCGGCCATATCAACATTGGTGAGAGTATAGGAAAACGTTAAATAATATAGGAAAAGGTTGGACAGTATAGAAAAGCTGTGAAGTGTGATGGGTTTGCTCAAAGCGAGTAGCAGCCTTGCTTAGTTCAAATACATAATATACGCATCTCTATATTCTATCTTTAACACACATTTTCAAGTTGAGCATGCTCAACTATATGCCATATCTGTACATTTGTATTAGGAATAATAGGAAATAGTATAAGTTATTTTCTTATAAGATTTGTATATATTTTTTGTATATTATATTTTCTTATATTATCTGTAACACATTTATATATTGAGGTAATCCATTTATACACAATTCAATTCAAGTAATACATATTATAATTACTCTATATAGTATCAGAGTAAATATATTACGCTCGTTATCAGAATAATTATAATTTGTATTACTTGAATTGAAGTGTGTACGTATAAATGGATGAACTCAATATATAGAGAAGTTTTACAGATAATACAAGAAAATATAATATACAAAAAATATATACAAAAAATAACTTATACTCTTTCCTATTATCTATCCCTAATACTCCGAAGTGAGTGTCACAACCCTAATTTCCTCTCATATCATTACTGTTGCTGAACCTTGAGTGTCACAACCATATTTCCTCTTATCATTACTGTTGTTTGATCTACGTATAAAAATTTCACTACATTTTTTCTTACACATAACCCAAACATAAAGCCTAAAGGAGCTTCCGTTATTGAAGCTCTGTTTCTTAGTAATTACCATATCTTTCTGCACTATCATATACATGCATTTACAAACCCTAATTATAATTTAATCTAATGATGACCGACTCTATAGTCTATAATCATGCTAAGATCATCAAGGATTCCTTGGTCTGTTTTGGTTTATCCTGCTTAGTCCAACAACATCCAATCTTGTTTCATCATCACAATGTTGCACTGTCTGCATGTCTGAGTGTGACACCGGTGGTTCGAATTCTGCATGATTCGAGCTACTTGACGGACTCGGCAGAGGATGATCATGGCTCGGTGAATCCACAACGGCATCCATCTCAATATCATTCGCACTATCGACAGCAACGATCCTGCTATCTCGAAACCCACCTTTGCGAAGAGTACTGGAGCTGAGATCTCGTTGAATAAATCGCCTCCATAGATTGACAAGTTTTTGGGATAAGCTACTTGGTGAAACTTCATTCCAGTATCTCTTCAGAAATGTAAGAGTGAATATGGTGAGAGCTATGAATGCAGCAACTCCAGCTATGAGGAACAAGCCCCAGAAACTGTCCATGCTCAAAGCAGTGGAAGACAGGGAAGTAATGGAATCTGGACACTTAGTTTGGGACGACAGTGATTCTTCGATCGACGCCATCTTTGGTCCTTGGGTTACATTTAAGATAGCTCGTGAAACATCTGAAACAAGAGGTGATCCGAGAGGAAAAGCCTGACCAAAACAAACATTAGTCATCTTTTCCAGTCACATTTTGTTAAGGTTAAATGGTCTTTTTTAATGCCAGATGTTTCACAAAAATTAGACTTTTGGTGAAATATCTTTTCTTTTTTTTTAATTTTTTGTGTCTTATGTTTGCATTTTATAGACTTTTGGTGCATCGTTAATTTTCCGTCAAGTTTGACGTTAAGTACCTATACGCAAGTCACTGTCACGTAACTTCCCCTGAGTTTTTTTTTGCTCAATTTAGTCCCCCAATTTATATGTTTAACTTTTGATTTTTGTAATTTATTTGAGTTTTTTTAGAAACTAAATTGCAAAAATTAAAAGTTAGGTATATAATCTTGGGAAGTCACGTGACTTACACATTAGTATTTAATGATCAAATTTACCGGTTAACTAACGGATGCACAAAAATTTATAAAATGCAAAAGTTTGAAACCAAAAAAGTCTACAAAGAAAAAAAGTTAAACCCATTTTTTTATAATAGATAAATAAGAGACTTAAGTGTAAGTGGAGAATTATTAAGTTTAGTTGTGCTTACGAAGCCAAAACCAGCAGTTTTAAATGTCGGAGACACCATGGTGTATTTGTTGCAGTACTTGGCAAGAAAGAGCTTCATATAAGGAACTTCATCAAATGCAGCAGATATTCCACCATTTGCGCTTCCATTGGTGAAAAGTGCAGCTAACTCGTCGGGGGAGTTATATGCTTTTAGCTTGTCATCTTCGAATTTCATTTCCCTTAACAATCCATACACAAAAGAACCATCTTGATAACCAACAGTGTCTCCTCTCTTAATAAGATCATTCACATTCGAAACTGTTGGTTGAAGCTTTTGTACGGTCAACATCGAAGTCAAACTAGCCGTGTAACTTTGCGTTAAGATGAGCACCACAAATATCCACACAATCACCACAAATCTAGCCAAGTTGCTCAGTACTCTTTCACCTATATTCAACATATAAATTAAGCCAATCAAGTCAAAATCGCGCCAAAGGACACTTTTCGTGTCGTGTTCGTGTCTAGCAGCTTTAATATGGCATGGATCAACTAGCTAGGAAAATGAGACGACGACGTGCTGATTATTGGATAACGTACTCGGTGCCAACACCTGGAAGCCCGTTGGTAGCCCTTCGTCCACTCATAAATTGGATAACTCGGTGTCAACACCTGGAAGCCAGCTGGTAGCTCTTCGTCCACTCATAACGTGATTTGTGTCTATACACCGCTTTTGAGCAAAAGTGATGAGGATATAGGGACACGTGTCACATTTTGAGTGGATGAAGGGCCACCAACTAACTTACAGTTACAGGTAGTGTTATCACCGAGTTATTCAATAATTTCTCATAGGTGTTACCATAAAACTTCTAACCTAATATTTCTATTCATAGTTAGAATGACTACTAATAGCTAGTTAGTTAGTACTTACGTTGTGCAAAGACCATGGTTGAGAAGGAGAACATAAAGCTGGTCCCGACTTGGTGCGACGCAGGCCCCCGAAAATCCTCGTTTATCCGGTGCTCCAAAATCCAAACCACCAATCCGATGAATATGAAGAAACAACCCGTCGTAAGCCAAAGATCCCACGTCAGCGGCTTCAAGAATACCCACGCATTCTTGTTCATGTTACCTTGGTATGGAACTACCATCGACACCCCCGATTCTGTGTACGGTAGCGTAAACTCTACATACTGAGACCGGTTTGCAACGATCGTGACATCCCCAACAACTATGTCGTAATTCTTATCATGCACATCAAAGTAAATTGTCATTTGACAGTTGATGGTTGATGAATTATATGAAAAGTTTAAAAGAATTCGATAATTCTTACCCCGAGAAACACTTGATAGACTAGATCGTTGTAGCTACCTGCTTTCTTTCCATCCGATTTCGCAAAAGGAATATAGTCATAGAGAACGGGATAAGGCAAAGCTTCGACTACCGCGTTAAAAACGCGAATGCAGTATCCATCGACAATCG
Organism: Clarkia xantiana subsp. parviflora; assembly: GCA_036873135.1. Taxonomy (NCBI): domain Eukaryota; kingdom Viridiplantae; phylum Streptophyta; class Magnoliopsida; order Myrtales; family Onagraceae; genus Clarkia; species Clarkia xantiana. The sequence goes on from JAPTYO010000004.1 coordinate 12,273,868, forward strand.
TCTCGTTAGTAGCATTATATCTTGTTACTCTGACAAACTCGTTGAACCCGTTTTTAACCGGAACTCCGACTCTTAGCCTCTTTCCGTTCGTAGGAATAATGTCCCATCCCTTTGGGGTATGGGTAGTATCTCCAGGCCATATGACAGTCTCAAAAATACGCGACGAAGTATTGTGAGTATTAGTCAGGTGCTTGAGAAAGCCAATATCTGGAGTCCAGTATGCAATTCGCCGCGCCGCATTGCTGTTAACGTTAACTATTTGGAACACCGACGATTGAAGTTGTCCATCTTTCAAATCAAAGTCTCCGGATAGACCTCGAAATGTTGTGTTCACCAAAGCTCGACGAATAATCAGACCGCTTTCAGAGAACCCAAGAATGTCGAGGTCGGTTGGATTGTTCGTCGTATTAGGGTTACGGAAGGTGAATTTGGTGATGCCGATCTCCTCAATCGCCATGGCAAGAGCCTGAGTAGCATCGTAACCCCATAACCCGAAAACATTCATCGAAGCACTAAAATCGGCCGGGTTATCTCGTTGGAACTTCATCTTCCACCTATTAAGCAATAAATATATTTTATTATATACCGATTAAGTTATATTAGAAATATATATTTTTTCAATATATTATCAAATTATGTTTTCGTAATACCACCTTCGCGTAAAATTCTGGAGCTCTTTGGAAGGCGGAATGTAAGTTTGCACCCCTAACACACCCTGCATTGATTCAGTGACTACAGAAGGATCTATTGCAGTTAACAGATCAGTAATCCCATTAGTCATGATCCAAGCATAGCCTTCATCCATCATTCCGATCTCTTTCGCTTTCGTGAATATACGAGACGCGAGGTTCGGTAACATGTGAATGATGAACACTCTGGTCTGCATCGTCATTAGTTTGTGTAACTCCTCGAGGATTTGATGATCGGTTGATGAAGGTGAGATGACGCTTCGATACGGGACCCGAGTATCGACGTCTTCTAAAGCGTCAATTAGAGAAGGAATGATGCCCTCGCCGAACTCATTGTCGACGTACATTAGCACGGCTTGTTTCCATTTAAAAGCTTGGAGGATAGCACTAATGGCTTTTACTTGAGCTGAGTCGTTCCGAGCAGCACGTACGAAGTAGGGATGGCGAGCTGAGCTTAGAGAAGGGCTTGTAGCGGAAAATGAGATGATGGGAACTTGAGATATGTTTCCGAGGTCGATGACGAATTCGGCCTGCATTGAATCTCCTGGACCGAGGATTACTTTCACTTGCTTGTTCTTGATCAAATCAAGGGCTGAAATGTTCAGATGTTAGAAGAATATTTTTAAGTTTCAAAGTTCGATTCCCATATCCAACCACATGATCAAAAAACATTCAAAGAAAAAAACTTATTTGCAATAACTAATCCAAAGTCGGCGAGTGCACATTATTAACTTTTATACGCTAAAAACAGTTCGATCATTAATGACATTTGGAAAAAAAATAAATATTAAACTCACGAAGAAAAAAAATTGAACGTTATAAAATTAATATACTGAATCCTTTGAAATTATTATATGGATTCCCTTATTAGCATTTGACTATTATTTTTTCTATCTCTATCGAATTAAGCGGTGTCCCTTGACACCATATTGATTTATACATGGATCTGTCCGTGCTTATTAGTGACAAACTTAGATGATTTTCACCACGGGATGATTTTTTTTTTTAAAGAGGTTTCAAATCTTAAATTTCGATAAATGCGCTTTTAACCATTAAATGAATAATTAAATATCTAAACGGAGCAAAAATTTAGGTTTACTAAAGTATTGTGCTACTTGACGGCTACTGAGCAGGACCTTTCTACCATGCTTTGGGAGCACCATGCTTTTGCCACTAATTTTTTTTATTTTTCTATTGCTCTAAAGGTGAACGCCATAGGGAAATTGATATTATTAATAGTATGATACACATCTTAGGTGTAGTTAAAAAAATTCATATTTTTTCATACTTTTAAAGTTTTACTTATGTTATAATTAAGTCCACCATAGTATTAAAAAAACCAAAAGCATGGTGCTACTTGGTAGAAAAATCCGGTTGCTTATGTCTTCTAAAGGCGTTGTCAAAGGATCGGATCATACTGATTACCTTTTTTTTCTTTTTGCCACTATCATCCTGATTACTTTTTTTTTGGTCAAATATCATCCTCATTACTTGATTGGCAAACTTGGAATGGTGGATCTTTATCGAAGTCCAGCTGAAGGGGAGTACTGAGGCCCAGTCCAACTTGTGAGGTCCATTTTCAATTTAAGTGTGTAGCCCATTTAGCTTGTGTTTGGTTCATTATTATTCTTTTTGTGTAGTTTGTGGTCTAATTACACTTGTTTCGGACTCGGGGGTATAATTAGCTTTATTGTGATATGGTATAATATTTATTATTTAGGACAAGACTATGTAGTATGTACTCTAACACTAACAGAGAGTTATGACACAAGAACAGTGATAGCCGTTCCAATATTGAAGTCCGCCAAATCACGAATTTAGAGACAATGGCAGACAAAGTAATTAGTATCAACTTTGTGCCTATTTACATATTAAACAAAGTTCGGAACTTCACGAACTCTTTGTTAGAAAATGGGCTACACAAATTTTCATTTGGGCTACTCTAATTTTATTTGGGCAATTTTATTCTCTTTTTTTTTACTTAAGCCCAAATTTTCTCAAGCCCAATTTTATTTTGTTGTGAATGGAATTTGTGATTTGTACCACATCGAAAGTTTTACTTTCCTCCTCCCTTCTCCTCCCCTATATAAACAAGCATTTCCCTTCTCCTTTTTACACATTGAGAAATGGAATCTCTCTTTTTGGTTGAGTATTCAATTTTTCTGGAACCCATAATCTTGGGATCCAGTTATATTTTCTCATCCTCTGTTCTTCGTGTTGACGAATGCAGAGTTCTTCTAGGTTGATTTTGACTTATGTCGTTTTCAACCTTTCTAGTTGTTTTTAGCCGTTGTCGTCGGCTTTCCTGTTCTTTGTTTGAGTTCAGGTATTGGGTTCGGTTCGGTCGAGCGTGTTGTATGCATAACACGATTCGATGACACTGTTGAATCCTGGGAGGTGATCGCCCCTTGTATAAACCCCTTTGCATAACCCGAGGGTGGGGAGGGGCGAAATTGCCTTAAGGAGACTGTGATTAGCACGGGCCTCAGTATAAAAATACGTATTCGTTTTCGTGTCGAAGTATACGTACAATTTCGGTGTTGCCTATATCTTGCATGTTAATTGGAGGAATTACTTGTAAGTAACCGAGATTTGATTAATTGCATTTTGGTCCATGGACTTTATAAATTTGCATATTTACCCTCAATATTTCCAACAATCTTAAGGCAATTTTATTTGTTGGTTTTATGAGAGGATGCTTAATTGAATTTTGAGATTCAATTTTGGAGAATGATGTTGAGAATGTGAACATGCTCGAGAGCACATGCGACTGATAAAATCACTAAGGCCATTTAGGCCCTCGAGACTGATAAAGTCGTAAAAAGCCGTTGAGGCTATTAGGACCTTTGAGGTCGCTAAGTCGTTGAGACTACTATGAAAAATCGAGATGGTCAAGGTTGTTAAACCTATTAAGGCATCCGAAATTGATATGGAGGCTTTGGTGACTTGACCCACTTTAGCCGTTGAGGCTTATGGGGTCGTTGAATCCATTGTTGAAAATTGGATTAAGAAATCGGTTAAAACCAATTGAGTGTGTATGACAACTGTTATGGAATTTTATTTCCTTGTCTAAACACTGAGTATTACATTTGATATAAATGTACGTGTGAATCAACGAATCGATTGTACACACCTAAACCTTGGCACGTATGTATGCCGCGATAAATGTACATGAGTGTTTACTCAGAAGGTTAGCTCCGTGTGAGTCTGGTTTTGTTAAAACCGAATATAACCGTGTCCAGGTTTATTTTCTGTCCAACATAAGGAAAAAAAAAATTGATTTTTGTAATTGAAGTGATGAAACTTAATTACTGAAATCAGATATTCAAATCGGTATTTGAATTTCAGTAATCCGAATTTGAGGTTCCGGATTAATTACTATTGTGGGGTCGGGTACCAAATACTCGGACTTCTAATAAATCTAAGGGGGTTGGTCATAAGTCCAATGTTTGAACGCTACTCAATGAGAATGTAGCTATCACTTGGCAAACAACTCTTAAATTGAGAAAGACTACAATCTTCTTGATGTTGTCTATAAATACGATTATTCTGCAAGTTATGATATCGCAGAAGCCGGCGCGGGGTTGGACACTCGTCTAGGATACCGTCTATGTTGCCGGAAAGTCGCCGAGACTTACTTCAGGAGTTGAAGTCATAAGATGGAATTATTTTTCATTTAAGTGTAATGGCCGTAGTGCCTAAAGTAAACATGAATAAAATTGGTTTTGCATTGGCCGTAGTGCCTAAAGTGAACGTGAAATAAGAATGTTCCTTATTGTGCTGAATTTGTGGCACAATAATTTAGAACATGTTAATTACGATACCTTGCGGAGGTTATCTAACATGGTTCATATTCCTAAATCATAATAGATCAAGAATTTAAATGTGAAGTTTGCGTTGAAACGAAACTTATCCGGTCGAAAGGATTACCGAACTTCTTGTTCTAAATACATAGCGATGTTTGCGACTTAATATATGTCCAAACGCGATGCGAAAAATAAGTACTTCATTACGTTTGTAGATGATAGTACGAAATATTGCTATGTATACTTGATGAAGGAAAAGATGAAACAATAACAAATTCATGGTTTACAAATAAAAACTTGAGTTTCAACTAAATAATTAATTGTTTTCGCAATGAGAAATGCGGCAACATTTATTCTCTGTTTAGAGAATGTTGACTTAAACACGATTTAATTTGTGAAGTCATTGCACCGCATAAAACCCCGATTAAGTTGGGTCGCGGTTTCGATACCACCGGGCGACGGTTAAGTTTTTTTTTTTTTTTTTCTTAGTGGGTGAATGGATTGTCATTAGGTAAAAATGATTGAATCCAACCACATTCTTTCCTAAAAAAAAAAAAAAAAAAAGTAGTTTTGGCACTTGCGGTGCAACGGGCCGATGTCGTTTATTGGTCGGAGGGTTATACCATTTTTAGAAATGTGGCGGTCTAATGACCAAATTTGATCTCGTATTGTTTTAAGGAAAATGTTGATGTTTTGACGGTCTGATGACCTACATTGATACGATGGTGATCTGATGATCAATGATGATGTGGTTGAGAGTTTGTAATAACTTCATACCAAACTCGTGTGTTAACACGTTAAAATTTTCCTGGAAGAAATAAAATAATGTGGTTGAGACTATGTTTGTTAGCAATTACCTTTTGAATAAGGTACCCCATAAGAAGGAAGATAAACTCTGTTTGAGTTGTGCCTTCAAATGTGGGGGGTGTCTTGCTAAAAGTTATGATACCTCTACGGAAAAGGCGCATACATGCGCTAAACTGTTGATTGCATAAGATATGCTCAGAACAGTAACGCGTATCGATTTCTTCTGTTTGAATCGAAAGTGTCGAATAAACACAAAGATACGTTAATGTAATCAAGAAATGCATTTTTCTTTGGAAAATGTATTTTTGGCTAAGTCTAGAGGAGAGGCAAGCATATGAGACTATAGAGGAAAAATAGTCAAGACCGAGAACATGGAGGGCATGTTAAGGTCGAGACCGAGGTCAAGCCCATGATGAGTAAAAGGGCAAGGATTGAAAAATCCTATGGTCCAGTTTTTCTGACCTATATGCTTGAAGTCGAACCTTAGACTTACCACGAAGCCCGACTTGTCATAAAAGATTATAGACAAAAGGAATGGTGGAATTATTTTGATACATATTCTCCAGTAACTAGAATCACATTCATAAGGATGGTGCTTGCGATTGCAGCCTTGCAAATTCTAGAAGTACATCAAATGGATGTGAAAACAACTTTCATACATGGATATTTAGAGGAAGAAATCTACATGGAACAACCTGAGAGTTTCTCTGCGCGAGAGCAGGAAAAGAAAGTCTATAAGCTTGTCAAATCTATGTATAGTCTTAGGCAGATGCCTAGATAATGGCTTTATAAATTTGACAGCGCTTTATTGGAGAAATGTTTCAAAATAAATAAGTATGAAAAACGTTTTACGTTAATGACATACTAATCGTTGGAAATAACGATGAGGTGGTCCGGTCCACTGGACCTATGTTGAATTTGAGTATTGACCTGAAAGACATGGATCTTGCCGATGTGATCTTTGGATTAAAACTCATTAGATCATCAGAAGGTCTCATTCTAATTCAAACTCATATATTGACAAGTATTTGGATAAATTCAACAAAGATGACAAGAACGAGGTCAGTACTCCAATAGATACGAGTAAGTAATTTCAAAGAATAAGGGAGAATGATTGTCCCAAATTGAGTACGCTCGGATTATTAGAAGTGACATGTACTTAATGTCATGCACTAGACCAGATATCGCTCACGTTGTAAGTGTATTGAATCGATATACGAGCAACCCTAGTGTTGTCCACTAGAACGGGGTAATCAGGGTACTTAGGTATCTGAGACATATTCGTAATCATGGTCTACACAAAGAGATATCCTTATGTGATAGAATGTTATATCCGATTAGACACTACCACCTTGAGTATAAGGGGTTACGTATTCACCTTACGAGGTGGAACAGTGTCGTAGAAAATCCTCAAAACAAACAGTTATAGCCAGATCGACGATCAAGTCTGAGTTATTGTACTGGAGAAATGTGCCGAAGATGCAGAATGACTATGTCATTTTCTCGAGGATTTTACTAATTGGCCAAAACCTGTGTTAGTGCAAAGATTGATGAGTTTGTTTTGGTTTAATCCAAATTAAATCCAATCTAATGAAATGTTGAAGATTTTCTTTAAGAGACAAGGTTAAAGCAGAAATAAGTGGTGCACCCCCCATTTGGCATGAAAACCTTTGTTAAAGGTTGGGAAATGGGACACTTTGCGAAGCTGTTGTCCACAAAAGAATCAATCTAAATTTAGATGTTGGATTAACAAAATTATTCCTGCAGGAAATGATAGTCTGAGGACTTTGTTGGTTTGAGAACATAGATGCAACGTTGCGACGATCAATCTGTATAACACAGTATAACCTGCATAATGGAATGTTTAGACATATACGTCATAATTCCATTAGACAGTTGCTCTCAAATATATTTATTGTGCCCGATATCGTAAAGTCAGCAGATAAATAGCGGATCCGCTACCCGAAAGGGTTAAAAAGAGAGTTATTTGGCCAAGCATCGAAGGGAATGAGGCTAAAGCCCGTGGAGGAAACGCTCTTGAGAAGGAAAACCCAACCATGATGACTGGAGATCCCAAGAACTTGGTTCAATGGGACAACCTAATCACAAGAGTGAGTGTTGTCACTGTGGGGGGTCAAACCCCGAGCCTATTCCCATGATGCAAACAGTGATGGAGATAAGGTTAAGCTTTTGCCGGTATTGATCTTCAATAATCGGTTAAACCGAGCACAGTAATTGGAAATTACTTAATTGAAATCATTTTTTACGCAAAGCTTTTAATGATTCGTAAGGAGAACTCAGAGTCGTGATGATGCTCTTGAGACATAGAATCACCTATGCGAGTGAGAAGTGGGGCCGCTTCGAAAGGAATTGTTGAGGGCGCAATTCTTAGAAACGCTTGCAGAACCAGGCGAGTGATCCAGGGCCTAGGGATCACAGGGCGTGAACCGAACCATACTAGGAAGGTACCTGTGTGGGTTATGTCGTCATCTACACCAACGACAGTCGGTTCAAGGACATCGCGTCTACCGACCAGTCAGTAGAGAAGGCATGATCTCACAAGGGATAGGTTCAAAGGGGTTACCCCTACCTATTCTTTGCAGGTATTGACCGTTGAACTCAAATTTCGTGTCTAAGTTTCTAAAATTCCATTCATGTGGGGGATTGTTAGAAAATGGGCTACACAAATTTTCATTTGGGCTACTCTAATTTTATTTGGGCAATTTTATTCTCTTTTTTTTTACTTAAGCCCAAATTTTCTCAAGCCCAATTTTATTTTGTTGTGAATGGAATTTGTGATTTGTACCACATCGAAAGTTTTACTTTCCTCCTCCCTTCTCCTCCCCTATATAAACAAGCATTTCCCTTCTCCTTTTTACACATTGAGAAATGGAATCTCTCTTTTTGGTTGAGTATTCAATTTTTCTGGAACCCATAATCTTGGGATCCAATTATATTTTCTCATCCTCTGTTCTTCGTGTTGACGAATGCAGAGTTCTTCTAGGTTGATTTTGACTTATGTCGTTTTCAACCTTTCTAGTTGTTTTTAGCCGTTGTCGTCGGCTTTCCTGTTCTTTGTTTGAGTTCAGGTATTGGGTTCGGTTCGGTCGAGCGTGTTGTATGCATAACACGATTCGATGACACTGTTGAATCCTGGGAGGTGATCGCCCCTTGTATAAACCCCTTTGCATAACCCGAGGGTGGGGAGGGGCGAAATTGCCTTAAGGAGACTGTGATTAGCACGGGCCTCAGTATAAAAATACGTATTCGTTTTCGTGTCGAAGTATACGTACAATTTCGGTGTTGCCTATATCTTGCATGTTAATTGGAGGAATTACTTGTAAGTAACCGAGATTTGATTAATTGCATTTTGGTCCATGGACTTTATAAATTTGCATATTTACCCTCAATATTTCCAACACTCTTAAATCGGATGTTATATCATTTCCGATGACACAAATACTACTATACAACAATAGGCTTGTCCTAAAATTTAAGGGGGAAATATCTCTCAGATATAGGACCTGTCTTAATGAATCTGAAGTGCAGTCTCATTTACATTCTAAACATACCCATTTAGGGTTTTGGTTTAAGTACATAAATAATGAAAACCCTCAAGAGTAACATTTATAATAATTAATGTAACGGTTTATTTTTTTTTAAGTTGAGTAACAAAAAGAAAACCCAAATAAGATTCACGGGTTGGTATGTCAAAAGTCCAAATGATATTCAAAGAGACCGATTCCTTAGAGTAACCGCGTTTTTCTTGTGTCAACTGTTAGTCTGTTACGGTCACAGTTATCGCGGAAGGCTTTGTTTATAGTCAACTTCTAATAAATGTCTTTGGCCAAAAAAAAAAAAAATCTAAATGTCTTAATCATCAATACATGACGTAATTGTCTATCTTATTAAGCTCTTTATTCATTTTTATTACAGAACTTTGTGAATTTATTAAACATTAATCATAGGTGCAAAATATTCGTCGTTACTAATTATCAAATATAAATTTAACTTCAAATACTATTTAAAGAAAACAGAGGATATATAAAATTAATACTTGCATTATTTTATATAAATTTTATACCGCTATAATATATATATATATATATATGAACTTTTTTTTTTCATTATTTAGTACTAGTTAATGACGCGTGGCATTAACTCGCTTTGTATGAATTTTTTTTTTGAATTAATAAATTAAAAAAATATATGCATAGTATTTTTAATTAATTTTTCTTTTATAATTTGACAATTCTTTTTAAAAATAAATAATATTATAATAAATTAAAGGAACTAAGTATTCTTAAATTTTAAAATTGTATAATATTATTTAAGAAATAGATTTTTTCTAATACGTTTAAAGTTTTGAATTGCCGAATATATTAGGTGACACAATATTACGCATTTAAAGTAACTATACTAGGCTGCTGGTGACGTCGATCAGCGCATGTGTTAGTTATTTATTTACTAAGTCTGACGTAAAAAACTCCAAATCGTAAACAGGAAAGTCCAATCAAACATTACATAACTAGATAAAATTAGAATGTTACTATCTCATTCATCTTTCTTGACAATTTTGTTTACCATTTAGTCAAACCAATATTGGGTAACTGTAATGGATTGTTATACGATTCATTTGATATTTTCTTACACTCAATAATCATCTACCCTAACCTTGAGATTTATAATGAGTTGCAAATGAAAGCAAAATGATGGACGAACTTTACGTACCAGCAGCGGCAGCGCCGACTTTGGTGGCCTGAGAGTCTCGAGGGTTGAGAACGAGGCGAGTCTTATAGGATGCGCCACGTGGGGATGCGTAGAAGTCAGAGAGGGACATGTCGATACAGCTCAGCCCTATCTTGCCATGCACAGTGCTTAGATCAAGAACAACTCCGACATCTACGCCGACAGTTGAGGTCTGCCCTGCCGCCGTGCGTGACAAGAGTACGATGACGACAGAGAAGAACTGAAGGAGAAGAGAGCTTCTAAAGAGTGGCGGTCTATACATTTTTTGAGGCAGAAAAAAAGAATGGGGAGAGCAAGAGACCCGGCTTTATTTTATAGTTAGGAGCATTTTTTGAAACGAAAAAAAAAATAGATTCAAAAATTTAAAATGGAATACAAAAATTTATACAAAACAAATATTATATATGTTTTATAAAAACGATTGTTTTATAGAAATAAAACCCAACTACTAGGTTTTTTCTTTTGTTTTTTTTCAATTTTTTTAAATATCTACGCATATAATTATTTCAAGTCTTTTTATAATTTTTTTAATAAATTTTAAATATAATAAAAGAGTAAAAAATTAAAATTAAAATAAATTATACGATCTGCAGAAACCAATTAATAATATCTACTAATAAAACTTTCTTAAATTAAATGTATATTGTATAGTATACTAAGGAGCTCTAATGTATTACTAAGGAGTCTAACCACCAAGCTGGTTTACCGTTTCAAACCAAGAATATCAAATAAGTACCCAATGAGAGACTACCATTTTTTTTTAATAAAGATATTGTGTTAAGGTGCAAAAAATAAAATATTGTTGGTTAAATGCAGTTTTATATTTATGCACATTTTATTTTAATTAATAATACTATAAAAATGGATTAGTCAACTCTACAGTGACAAATGATGTCATATGAGTTAATGATGTAATGCAGATACTTATTAAGCATAGCCCTAGGCTTATATTTTTACAAAGGTTGGATATATTATTATTATTAGTAATTCCTAAAAGTTTTTGAACAAAATAAACCCAAATAAACAACCAAATACCAATATAGACCACATAAAAAATTAATTACAAATCTAGGTCTGGCCGGGTTCCTAACCCGGCCAACTGATTTTTATTTTTATTTTTTTTTACATTTGGCCGAAAAAAAAAGGTTACCCGAGTTGCCCCAACCCTGTCAAGTATTTTTTTTCTGTGTTTTTTTTAATAGAAGTTGTAAAAACTAATGGTTTTGTAATTTTTTTTTTCTAAAAACCTATTGGACATGGTAAACCCTAGGGTAAATTGACAGACATTTGCCCTATTGGGTTTACCAGTTTTAGTAAAAAATTTACAAAACTACTAATTTTATATATTTTTTTCTAAAAATCTATTAAACATAGTGAACCTAAAGAGAAAATTGACATTTCGCAGAATAATTTTTTTTTTTTTCTAAAAACCTATTGGACATGGTGAACCCTAGAGGGCAAATTTGTTAATTTTCCCTCTAGGGTTCACCATGTCCAATAGGTTTTTAGAAAAAAAAAAATTTACAAAACTATTATTTTTTACAACTTCTATTAAAAAAAACAGAAAAAACGAAAAATAAAAATACATACTTGGCCGGGTTTTTTTTCCGGCCAAATGTAAAAAAATAAAAATAAAAATAAAAAATTCAGTTGGCGGTTAGGCCTAAATTTGTAATTAATTTTTTATGTAGTCTATATTGGTATTTGGTTGTTTATTTAAGTCTATTTTGGTCAAAAACTCTTCCTTCCTAACATCTCTTTTCAATTCCTTTTGTGAATTTCTTCGAATACCTTAGCATTTTTTCCTTATTAATTAATTAGCTGATGATATCTATCCATGTGTGTACTGGAAGTGAAATATATTCCTATTTTAATAATTACTTCCCTTCTAAGCTAACAGTATCTTCGTTGGAATGAAGATCACAATTTTTATTATTATTTTATTACAAGGAGTATATTTACTTACTTACTATATAGAGTCAATTAACAAATTGTTAGCTCCGCAATAACACAAAGCTCAAGTTTCACTTTATGAATAAATTGCTATTCGAATTTTTTTTTATAACATTTTGCTAATTGGAACTTTTCTTTATATACAATTTACTATGTGGTCATTTGTTAACTAGCAAATTTGTCCACATTAAAAATGCTAAGCTAGCAAATTGTTTATAAGCGTAACATGAGCTAATAAATTTCCAAAATAAAACTTCAACTAATAATTTGTCAGATACTCAAACGTGAACTAACAATTTGTCTAAAAAATCTCAGCTAGCCAATATATGTACAAGTATCCGAACGTGAACTAATAATTCAACAATTAACCCATTATTTTATCATTCCTGTTATCAAAATTCATATATTTAGAGGAATATTTAATTACTATATTAAACGAAACTGAATTCAGATGAGAATTTTATTCTAATAATAATTGTATCATTCACATTTTATGTAGAAAATTATTTTAAATTAAATAATATACTAAAAAAGATATACATATTATATTCTTAATAATTACTACGCATACACTAATTAAAATATTTATATCATATGTCTTGAAAAACTTCTTTTATATATATATATACTTTTTATTAAAATATAATTCTTAAATAAGAATGTTCCCAACCAAAACGTATAAAAAATTATGGTAACGATATAAATGATTTCTCGTAACGCAAAATGCGTCGATATGAAACTATCGACATTTTTACCGACTCATGTTCATATGTTCTTTTCGATCATCGCCGCGAAAAACACTGCAATGCTTCTAGTAAGTGTTGAAAACTCTTTAAAGAGGCGACACTTTTGTTTGGGTCGCCAGTGCATACTAGTGACAACGCAACGCTAAACGTCGTTATAATAACTTTTTTCTTGAAAAATGTATTACCTACATCAGAATTTATTAACGACGTCGAAATAATAGAAAAAGAAACAACACTACTACGAAGTGTCACCAAATTTGAATAAATTTAATTAGTATAAATATGTTTGCGAAAATTGAGAAAGCGTCCGTATACTCAATTTTGAATAAATTTAATTATTTTAAATATGTTCGCGAAGATTGAAAAATCATCTAAAATTCTTTTATAATAGCGTCATTATGAAACTCAAAATGAATAATAATATTATATTTCTTAAATATACCTATAGCTATTTAAGTAATATAACGTTATAGTACAACCTAAATATATATTTTATATACCTATTAAATTAATATAATATTTTTAGTTATCTATTTTTTCTAGAAGAATTGCCTTGACAAAATAATATGAAATGATGTCCAAACCTCTAGGATCGATTTTAATCTTTCAAAATTTTCGAATTTAATTAAACGGACTCGTTTGACTTATCTTAGTTTAATTATTTATCAATAAATAATACAGACTACATTTTTGCACCAGACTATATTAACTACACTTGGTCTGCTTTTGTTTCAGTTCCGTCTTTGTTTTCGTTTTCAGTTCCGTTTACCTTGACCAATTCAAACAAGAACAAATTAATACGTACAAGTCTAGCACGTCAGCATGAATTCAAATCAGCTGCTTCATTATTCGTGATACTCATCGTGTCTTGCTGTTAAGATTTTGACACATATCATTAGATTTAATATTTTCTTTCTGGGATTCAGCAATTTCCATAGGGTTAAAAAAAAACTACAACATTAATTTCACCTATTACACGTGTCAAGATCTAAACAATGAGACACGATCTGAAGCAGGAGATCTGCATATGTCAGCATGTGCTTCTATACAAATTAATATTAATCCTTAATTTGTATAGAATCACTATGAATGGTGCACTCACTTGACATGAGAACGATACGTGAAAGAAACTTTTCATAAGAACCTTTTGAATTTTCCGTCAATATAGACAACCGCTCAAGATAGAATCGAATCAGCAAATTCACCTGTATGCCCAAAAAAGACACCACATACCCGGTTACACCACATCCCTTTACTCGCGTTGTTCCCCGTCCCCCATAGGGAAGAACGCCGCTCCCCCTACCCCATTCCATGTGGAGGAACCTTGTTCCCCCTCGTGGAGTGATTGGGTTGTGGTCCTCCCGCCCTGATGGGAGACCATACCACCACTTTCGCCTTAAGAGTTGACTAGTGCTACCGCCTCAGCGCTACGTTCATCAAAGATGTTGACCAACCAGTCCACCATACCCACCTTCATCGAAGAGATTGACCAACCAACCACTTTGGCGCTCTTACAGTTGTGCTACTTCCGCATCACGTTGCCACTCTATTGTTATGTTGTCGTCACTCGACCACAATGACACTGTCATTCCATCATCATGATTCTATTACTCTGCCACCATAACGCCAACACCCATCGTCATGGTACTTTAGTGATCGCCTCATCACTTAAATGACCGCGACCAATGTGTAGGATTTACTTGGGGGGAATCGTGTCATACTATCGTCACGTCGTCACGTTATCGCTAACTACAACACTAGTCAATGTTTTAAGACTTAACTCGAGGGGCAAATTTTATCACTCAACATCAGTAGTGATTTCCCAAGCAAATAAGTTGTCGAAGCTACTCTCTGACACCAACTAACTATAATTGGTCAAATAATCTCAAGTAAGGTTAGACTTAACCGCATGTAATTCTGGCGGTTCAATGGCAGTTAATATGTTGGTTCGTGGTAAACTGACATATTCAAGGTTATTAGATCAGAAGCCTATAAATGCTCTATCTCTTTGAACTTTTTAGACACATTCAATTCATTCTACAATTTAGTTCTAGTTTTTTCTGCCAGTTTATGACTTAAGCTTTGGATGAGGATCACTAAGGTCAACCACGATCCATCCTTTTTCGTAGTCCAGGCGCGCGAGTGGTGAAAGCTCAAACTCGGATCCAACATTGGCGTCGTATATGTGAATGCTTCAAAAAGTCATGGCGTACCACTCTTGTTGATGGATATCTGCCCAATTCGGGTTCGTATTTATATTTCGGACCTCGTCAACACGTCAAACCTATTAAAACGGTTTAGAAAAGCTAATCCGCGAGTTAGAACGGTCTGAACGGGCAACACGCGCTCGGACCGGACTCATCCGGATTGTGTCAACACGTCCAGACTGGTCCGGATGTGTCAACACATCCGGACCTCCGAATTGTGTTTACACAATCCGGACCTCCAGATTGTGTTAACACAATCCAGAGGTGGCCAGATCCGGATTGTCGCTCCTCGTCGCGCGTTCCCTTACGTGTTTTACACTACATACGAGTTTTCCGATAGCCAACCTTGATTAAACACGATGCCAGTTCACATTTTTCTATTAAACCGGGATCGAACCAAATAAAACCGGGTCAGGTCCAATAGTTCCTATATATTGGAGTCTTGGCCGCCCATCTCATTTTTAAGTCACTTCGGGATTGGCTTAGGAGCTCTAACTTCTCTCTACTTTCTCTCTCTAGATTGCTCCTTACTTAAGCATCAGAGAGGGTTCATCGAGCACCACCGCCTCTCCATGTGCTCGATATTGCCCCGTGTACAGGTGCATAAGATACGCGCGTACACAGCAAGGACTGCGCGTATACGACAGGGCGCGTGTAAACACCGTGGGGAACATACGTGCAGACACAATAGAGGGATGACATCCTGACACTCTGACGCATCACCGCCCGGACATAAGAACAACTACTCATACGAACACTCAAACACTTAGCCATTTTAGGGACTTGTGGACCTCCAACAGTTTGATACTCCGACGGTTCGACAATCCGAAACTCTGACAGACCAACACTCCGACAGTCCGACACTCGCGGATTTCGACACCCCAGCTAGAATTCTATGTACCCATTCGACAACCCATCATCCCGCGTGGGCCAGGTCGAAACAATCCTTTTATGACAACCAGCAAACAAACTTAGGGGACTGGTCCAACAACTACCGTGCACCACTTTGTGCATGTCACACATTACCCTCCCCAGGAACAACGACGTTGTTCCCCATCGGCAAGCCCGACTTATCATGGAACGTCGAAGAAGGTAACTCTTTGTCGACAGTGACGCTTGTAGTGCCTCCTCAACTGCTTCATCCAAACAAAAAACAGCCTCGCCAAACACCTTCTTAGGGAGTCCACGTGACCCAAGAATTACTAGCGGCAATAGAAATTCTCTCAAAGTATAGAGAGTGTTATGCGCTCAAGGAATACATGCTCACACATCTATGCAGGTATGCCTCATACGCTGCCACATTTGGTTATAGACAAGGAAGAGATGTGTCGCCTTAACAATTGTTCCCGTCGCGACAACAACGACAGAGTCTTACTTGCCATACTACCAGACAAGTTATGATAGAGGCTCATTAAGAAACTCTCACGCACTAAACTTGCCTCGGGGAGGCCCTACCGCTGAACAAGTTAACTCTACTATGATATGAAAAATACCGGAATCCAAGGTGGAGATGTTGCATGAATGGAGAAAGCGTGTCACATACCTCTTCACTCTTATATTACCTAGCACCCTCTCCGATTGAAAAACTCACAGCTTTAGAAATCCTTTAAAAGAGTTAAAACTCTCGAGATGATTTCAAACAAGAGTATCACAACTCTTTTGCCAGTTACTTTGGTAGGTTCATGTAAAAAATTAATTGTATCAATGTAAAGTTCTCCGAAAGAGAGATTGTGCGAGCCTTTTTGCGCAAGCTGACATCATTATACGGGTTGCATTTATAAAACAAACTCGTAACCATAAGCTTTCACACCTTGGAAAAGTTTGAGGAATACATCAAAATGCCCACATAGATATGAGAGACGCTAAGACAAAGTCAGGCCAGGCATCGCCTCTGCGACACGTACGATTGGCCATGGTAGATGGGTGTTGGATATGATTCGAGGTAACCTTACAAGGCTCGACAACTTTGAAGTCGGGATCATCAAAAGTCGAAGACATCCAAGTCGAGATCCCAGAAAGATAAGTCGACGACAATTCCTGTTCGGAATATGAAGACAAGGATAAATGGTCGACGACAGTATAGAAGAAGGTCGACTCTTAAGACGACTATTAAAGAATGACGACAATACCACTCAAAACTCTTCCTCTTAATGAATGAGTCGAGTCGGAAGCCAAGTACTATTAACAAAACTCTTCCTCTTAAGGAAAGTGACAGGTGGCGACCTACTTGTCACTTGCTCGCTGTCTTTAGGTTTGAAGAAACTCTTCTCATAAGGTTAAACTTAGGTGGCAACGTGCTTGTCACCTAGTTGGAGAAACCTTTGACAGTAAGGAATGCTGAGGTGGTGACCTGCTTGTCACCTACTGACCATTCACCGTCTCCCTCAACGAATCAGAGAAAGGCGGCTACCGCCACTAAGTAGCCAATCAAAACACAGCCGCCGCCACTTAAAGTCGGTATAAGCCTCCCCTATAAATAGGGAAACACTTTCATTATTTTGATAATTATATTCACATACTTTTATAGTATTCTCTTAGATTTCATTACTGACTTAAGCTTCAGAGTGGAATCAGGGGCTATCCCCACCTCTTTTTAGGTCATCGCCTACCAAAAGCACCTTAAAGGAAACTAAGCACCTCGAGGTCGAGATAGATACCTAAAGGAGCTAGCTACCGCGAGATCTCGAAATCCATTACAAAAAGCTTTAGGCCACGTCATTTTGATCCCAACAAAGGGTACCTGTCGCTATATTACCAATTCCAAACTAAGTCATGGACCAAATTTCACGCCCTATATTGTGAAGCCTTGATGATATACCAATAACTTTTATGCAAAATTCTACCCTACCTCATTTGGCCAAAAGAGTGGTCCCCACAGAGAGGAATCCCCAATAGTGTGAATACCACAAAGCTAGTGGACATTACACAAATGACTACAGAACATAAGGAGAGAGATCGAGACGCTGATTCGTATAGGCGTTTTCAAGAAATTTTTGGCAAGTAAAAAGTCCACCTAAAGTAAGGAAGCATCCTAACTCTAGTAAGGAAGTGTCATTCACAATTGCAATCATGATTAATGTTTTAAGACTTGATCCGGGGGCACCTGCCAATGCCATATTATCCCCCAAGCAATGAGGTCGTGAAAGTCACACCTCTCACACCAACTAACTATAATTGATCAAATAAACTTAAGTAAGATCAGAATTAACCATGGGTAAGTCTGGAGGTTCAAAGACAGTTAATGGACTGATTCATGGTAAACAGACCGGTTCAAGGCAGCCTATAAATAACCATCTCTTTAAACCTCTCAGGTTCATTCAATTAATTTTATGATTCGTTTATTTACCAGTTTCAAATAAAGTTTTGAAGGGGACCGAGGGCCCGAGGCCAACCCCGATCCATCTCTTTATGCAGGTCCAAATGGGTTGAGCTCAAACTCGGAATCTAGGAGAGCTAGATCCCACACAAATCACCGCCATAAAAGTTACGGAGGCACTATGTTGCAGGTTTAATCACTTTTATTTAACCAAATAAAGCACAACCTGATGTAATCAAATTACATAGGATCGATTACAGCTATCCATCACTATCACTACAGATCATATGCTCTTTTTTCTTTGCTGACTTAATTGATAAATTTGATATTGTCGGTTTGATATATATTACTAGCTAGATGCTAGAAGACACAATCTTATTGGTAAATTATAAATTCGAGAAAAATTGGTCTGGTTCAATTATAGCAGACTGCATTCTTGGGTGCAGTCTGCTATAGGATGTTTAATTAAAGTTACGCTGGTTTGGTGGGGATAAATTTGTAACTTGCCCCTAAGAGAACAATTAAGTAGAAAATTGACATTTTTGTTATATATTTATACTAGAAAATATGCACGCGCGTTTTACGTGGGTTTAATCTGAACATATGAGTATACATTGACGATATTAATAATTGCATTAAGAACGTAAATAATAATAATAATAACTAGATTAAAAGTAGAGAGACATGGTTACCTCTCTAATAATATCGGCTGAATTCAATGTTTAATGGGCCAGGCAAGAGATAATGTCCCTAAACATAAAACTCTTCATAAGGGCAATATCTGCGGCCGGATTCAGAGTTGTTCTATTATTTTTGTTTTAGAATATGTCTTTTTTTTGGTAACGTTTTAGAATATGTCTCATTATTAAAACTTTAATACATATTTTTAATTTAATATTTTTATTTTAAGATTCATCAATTCTAATATGATTTTTTTTTTTAAATCACAAAATAAATCACATTCAGAATACATGTTAAAATTTTAACGGCGAAACACGATTTGGAACAAAAAGAGTGGATAATCTGTATCTATCCATAGTTGCTTACGAATAGACAAATATCATCTATATTATAAAGTGTGTTATATTTAATTACATATTAACCATATATGGGTAAGAATGAGCGAACGATGACTGTCATAGTTATATTTTTATTGGTTAGCAACAACAACACGATTGAAGGGAAACTAATTAAGACTATCTGCATTTTTCGCGTATCGCGCGGGGTGACTTACCAAATACATATAATTAACAAACTAATATTCGATAAAATTTATACTGACTATTTGTAAAATTTTGAAACACTATTTGTAGATAAAATATCAGTTTAAAATTTGAAAAAGTAAACGAAAAAGACTTAAAATTTTAACCATAAAATACCATTGCGCAAATTCACAAAGAAATTTTAGATGCCCGTACCGCATGATACATTTGGTCGTCGGATTCGTGTCAAGCGTCTGTTCTTCAACATATATGGCTTCGATGACCACCAACGATATCTCGTCGGAGATAGAGATGACTCTGCACTGAGACTGTCAGCTGCTCGTACCGCCTGGTATCTTCGTTCGCCGGCTCCGCGTCATGTGACGGTTAAAAATCAGCAAAATTTAATTTCGATTAATTACATACATTGAATCTTGAACGGTCCAAAATTTTAATTGCAATTAATTGCATACATTGAATCTTGAACGGTTCGAAATCAGAAAAATTTTAATTGCGATTAATTGTATACATCGAATCTTGAACAGTTCGAAATCAGAGAAATTTTAATTGCGATTAATTTCATACATTGAATTTTGGACGGTCTGAAATTTTAATTGTGATTAATTGTATACATTGAATCTTGAATGATTCGAAATCATCGAAATTTTAATTACGATTAATTGCAACTAAAAAATCATCAGCTCCGTAGTGCAATCAATGCTATGGAGTTAATGATTACAAAACTCTTAGCACAATTGTCATAAATGCATCGATTAACGTAAAAAACAAAATTTATAGTTCCATATTCACTCTGTTATTATCTTTCCTTCAGAATTTATAATATTATACATTAGGGAATTTTTATATCATGCTGCGGAATTGTCATGCATTCTCAAAATAGTAAGATAATATAAAAAAGAAAAGGTAGTTACAAAATATAAAATAATGGAAATTTATAACCTACTATCGAAGAGACGGAAGAACAAACTGTTTGAAAAAATAAATGCGTTCTTCATACTTTTTAAATTTATAAATTGTAGCTCAATTTTATTCAATACTTGACTTGTTTCATTAGTAATTAATTAAGTCATGGTCACTTATTATTCTTATGCTTTAAAATTTTCAAGTACTCAATTGCTAATAATTATTATCTGCAACAATCTATATCTGTATATAATATAATTCAGAAAAAACTTCTAACATGTTGACAAGTAAGATTTTTGTATAACATTCTCTTTCCTATGTGTTAAACTAATGTGTTTTGATTGGTCCATATCATACTTTGATAAGTTACATCACAATTCACCTCCACATGGAACTCTATAAAACAAGCAAAGAACCACATTTCATTTTAGAAGCCGTTACATTTCCAAGTTAGTAAAATTGAGTTTTGAACCCCATACAACTGAAAAAAAGAAAGTTGCACATCAAAACAATTTGATTTTAAAAGTGTTGTAATGGTATGAAAAACTAAAATGAAAATGTAATAAAAAAATATTTTAAATAAATAATAAAGTAAGAAAGAGTAACTATAGTGAATTTAATTTTTAGCTAATATAATTTCATTTCCAAGTTAGTAAAATTGAGTTTTGAACTCCAAACAATTTGATTTTAAAAGTGTTGTAATTAATATTTGGTATGAAAAACCAAAATGAAAATGTAATAAAATATATTTTAAATAAATAATAAAGTAAGAAAAAGAATATAATAGATAATTATAGTGAACTTAATTTTTAGCTAATGTAATTAATAAATAACTATGAATTAGTTTCGTAAAAAAACTACAATACATAAACTATACTGAAATACTAAATATAATTTTTAGTTGATATAATTAATAAACAACTATAAATTAGTTTCGTAAATTTTAAAAACATAAAATAGAAAAATTAATAAATATATATTTAAAAATGAGAATATATATATATATATATATATATAATGTTTTATTTTCTTTATAAATTTAATAAATATAAAAGTCAAAAATAAAAGTAAAATTTTGGCAAAAAATAAAAGTAAAATAAATATGTTTAATTATTTGTTAAAAAATATGTGCAACAGTTAACAAGATCTAGAACGTTGTCTTTATTATTATTGATTGACAATATGAAAAAAAAAAATTTGCCAAGACAATATAAGACTTGATAATTAAGTAATGAAGGGAATAATTTCCGTTAAAACTATAATGACCTATTCTTCATCATTCACCTCCCTCATTGAGTTTCTTCTTACCATCGTCCACTACAACTCCATCCTCTTCCTGACGTCACTACCTTACCCGCCTCCGTCGTAACATCATCCCACACAATCATGAATCATTTCATATGTTGCACAATCTCCGCTACTGTTGTGCGGCAACACGTTTATGAACTAACATATGTGAAAGAAGTTATAGAGATGCAATGCTAGAAGATATTTCGAAAGAAAATAGTAGATTATATATATCAACCCGCGAAATTAATTATTTAGACTTTATTGGTAATTTTATTTTATGGTGTATATATTAAATTGTAATTTATTATGTCTTATTGAAATTAATAGTTCATTCCTTATAAGTATTTTTAATTTATGATGTATATATTTGATTGTAATCAATTACTTATTTCTTATTATTGTTTCCTCTTTTTGGAACTTTGATTTGCATGTGTCATGTATATTTATTTCCCTTTTCTTAGAGTTTTTATTTGGATAGATCTGAAACTCTTATGTAATATTCGTATGAAAGAGACTGTCATAAAATTAAATAAGATATATCACATCATTTACAGACCCATCAAGTAGAGGAAAAATCATCAACAATGCAGCATATTGCAATTGATCATTTTCTTATAAATTTTTTTGGTCAGTTTGATTTTAGTAATGTAACTTGAGTTATGTACCGCAGATCATGTTGGTGTTCATGCAGTATCATCGATATATGACAAAGCAAACAAATGACTTGGTTGTGGACAAGAAACCATAAGTCAGTTTAGTCGTATCAAGTTAGAAATAATAGTTAATTGTTTATTCGTTTATGTTTACATAAATATTTAATATTTGCATTTACATTTAGATTTACATAGGTAATTTATCATAATATATTTGTACTTGAATACTAATTAATTCTTATTTAACTACATTTACTTTAGAAACGCCTGCTTTAAATTGGTAAGCATTAAATTGCTGAATATAAATAAACACATAAAAAAATATGTTCAAAATAATAAAACTATATAAACAAATCTATATTATATATAATTTGGATGCACTTGGACTATTATGCTCTAAAACAACGCCACGTCACCACAAAGCAATGTGGTTGGCTAAAATTTGATGATGTAACGCCCATCACTTTGTAACGCTCATCTTTTTGTAAAACTCCACTATTTACGAGACATCACTTTGTAACGCTCATCTTTTTGTAAAACTCCAATTTTTATGAGAAAACATTGTGGCCTTCTCTCATGGATTAGTTTAGCATGCATAATGAGTGGTTATGTAACTTTGGGAGTATTTTGTTAGTATATGTTGAACTTTTGGTATGAACATATTTATTGGAACCAACTTTTATCACTAAAATATTCACCGTTAGTTTGAACTGTTAATAAGCTAAATTTTGTATTTTTTATCTATTTGTCTGAAGAGAATGATGTTGTCAATGCAAACAACAATAGAAATTCATGCTAAAATGGATATTTTTGGATCGGTGATTGAGACGACATTTTTAATTGGTGCTAAAAATACTACCAAATGATATTTAGAGTTGTATCCGGATGCCATGACCATGGATCTCATCTATATAATAACAGGCACAGAGGAAGCAGTGAAGATATTATGTTATTAATTTATTATTATATGAATAACCAATAACATGTTAGGATATGAAGTTATTATATTATTACATATAATGTATTAGATGATTCAATAAGATACATAGTTTATCTTATATATATATATATATATATACTAAATTGGATTTTTGAAAGGTCTTCTAGGATGGCTCCATTTTGAATTTTTATGTCCAAGAGAAGCGACTTTTAGGTTGAGGCCCAATAATGCTTTTATAAATGTACTAGATAGTAGATTTATATGAATTACTTAGAAAAAAAGCAGCAATAATTTTTCTTCTAATAATGTATATACTTAAGATTAAATTAACATTTTTTTACATATTCATGACTTTTTAAAGAATATATATTTTATAATTTTTAAGAAATAAAATTATTTTTATTGACTTAAATCTATATAACTGATTTGTTTTATTTACGTTGTGCTAATTTAACATTCATTGTATTATATTTTTTTGTGAAATATGAAAGTAAAAATCATTTTGTAATGAAAGTATTCTGTTTTCTTACTTTTTTATTAATTGTTTTAATAATGTCGACAAAATAGCATAATAATAAATATAAAGTCATTTCATTTTCATATATAAATAATGAAAAATCTTATATTGTTTAATAGCCACTAAATCAATAAAAAAAAGTTGGAATATATAAATTAAGAACAGATACAAAATAATATGCAGTATTTACAAACACCGTCTATATATAGTAATAAATAATATAGTCACATACATTTATTACTTAAAATATCGAACCCCGCGCATTGCGCGGGGCACATACCTAGTTCTTATTAATATTTTTTAAAATTGTTTTGTTTGGTTTCAGAATAAGACAACAAAAATCTAAACTAATTTATTTATTACTCATAATAGAAAAATGAGTTATTAAAATTAATAATTAAAATTGCACGAGCGAACGGGTAGTGGACATATCATTTTTAATAAATATATAAAACTTAATTAAATTAGTACCATACTGGCTTTTAAAATTATTTACCCATACCTAGGGGTGCAAACGAGACCAACTACTCGTGAGCTACTCGAGATCGGCTCAGTCGATATTCGAACTCGACTTGCTAAATTTCGAATCGAGCTCGAGTTGAGCTTTTACTAGTACCGAATCGAGTACGAGTTTACTAGTAGTCGACTCGAGAGGCTCGCGAACCTATTCGAATCGGCATATTCGAGTTCAAGTTTTTTTTTTCAAGCTTTACATAATTATAATATTATATATATAGTCAGTTCAAGTCGAGTTCGAGGCAAAAGCCTAATCGAGTCGAGTTCGAGGCAAAAGCCTAATCGAGTCGAGTTCGAACTCGAGGTAAGGTGCACAATTTATGATTTAATTGAACAATTTTAAAGTTAAAGAGTCGAGCTCGAATCCGTCGAGTATGATACCGACTCGAGCTCAATCTTAAAAAATTAGGCTCAGTTGAGATCGAGTCCGAGTAAAATTAGTCGAGTCAAGCTTGTCGGATACTTGGCTCGACTCGATTACACTCATATAGTCATACTACGTTTATTAGAGATACAAAAAGAAATTAAAATAAATTTATTAACAAATTGGAAAAAAATAATATATCCAGCTAGCATAAACTATAAACCTAACACGTTGTTGGAGAATATATATAATTTATTAAGTAATAATTATCGAGAAGCTTAATATTAAAAAATGTTAGATTTAAATGTTACTGATACATATACGTACTATTGCGGTTTGATATAAAATATCAATTATAGTAACTTACAACTTTTTTTCAAGTATATGTAAATATAAAATATTTTTTTTGGTAAATAATTTTTGTTTGTAAACAGTGTTCTGAATATACATGTTACATTGATTAGTACCGTTAACACTTGATTTTTAATTTATTTGTAAAATTGGAATGTGTTAAGAACATAATTAAAGCGTGTATATTTTCTGAAAAAAAAAATGGACTTTAGCACTTGTGACTCGTCAATTATTTGTGAATCGAATATATCAGAAAGATATATATATATATATATATATATATATATATATATATATATATATATATATATATATATATATATATATATATATATATATATCAATATATGTCTAAAACCGAAACTCGTAAAATAATAAATACAACATAACTAACCGAAAGTTATATTCAATCAAAGCTGAAATTGTAAAAAAAAAATATAAAAAAACCAACAATCTGTTAAGCAAGTAATAATTCATATTTTATTTAATTTTAATAATTAAGATATTTATAACTACTTTATAATATTACTATTATTGGAATGCGGACAATTCCGAAATAGAGTGCCCACAGTAGACAAAATAACCGTGCCCTTATATTAGAGTAAATCTTTAAGATGTGAAATTTCTAGTGAAATTTCAATAGAAAGTAGGAAAGAGAATGTAAAGGAACAAATGTATTGGTGTTTGGTGGTACCCGATATCACTTTCTATGAAAATTTCACAAGAAATTTCACAGGTTGTAGCAACACCCTTATATTATTATTAACTCATCCATTTCTCTTCACATTTTTCTTCCTCGTAGACTCCAGACTCTCCAGTCCAGAGTTAAAACGGAAAAATATGGAACTGTACAGCAGCTCATCGATTACAAAGAAACCCTCATCCGGTCACGATTACGAGGTGTTCTTGAGCTTCCGCGGCCCGGATACTCGAGCGGGCTTCACTGATTATCTCTACCACTCACTCAGAGATGCTGGTGTCCATGTCTTTAGAGACGATGAGGAGCTTCGTGTAGGAGAAGAGATTTCCACTAATCTCACACACGCAATCAACAACTCAAAGATCTCAATACCCATTTTATCAAAGGGATATGCTTCCAGCAAATGGTGTCTTAAGGAATTGCTTCATATCGCGGACACCAGGAAGACAGGCAACCAAATCGTGATGCCCATTTTCTATAACGTCTCACCGTTCGACGTTCGGAACCAGTTGGGGAGTTTTGAAGAAGATTTTCAGTTGCACGAGCGGCGGTTCGGCAATGAGATTGTTGGGAAATGGAAGCAAACTCTGAAGGATATTGGATCTCTCAAAGGATGGGACCTCACTTCTGGGAGGTAGCATAATTGCTTTCTTTATGTCCACTTTTTTGTGTGTTTATTATTGCTTAGCTTGTATTTACAGTGTGGTTGCTTCCTGATCTTGAGTTAACGTATGTGTATTGATTTTAAAAAGTATTTACAGAGAAGTTGCTTCCTTTACAATAATTGAATATGTTGGGGATTTGAGTGACCCAGGAAACTGGTAAATATAAATAGAGATAACAACCATATAAAAGTGAATTGAGATATAAAGAGAATAAATTGAGATACTAGGTAAATATCATGTTGGAAGTACTTAGTTTATACATGTCATTTGGCTCTAAATAACTGCACAATACATCTGGTAGCTGATTGTCTTTAAGTATTAAATTTTGCATCCACCATTCTATAGTCCCCGTATGATTTAACAAGCATTCATTCGCGTCAACTACCATGTATAATGTAATACATCAACCACATGGAATACTTTGTCAAGACATTCTTTCTAGTGATTTAATTGCTGTTTTGGTTTTTTTTTTTCTGCAACTACAAAGGCAACATGAAGGAGAAGTCACAAAGGAAGTGGTGAACAAGGTCCTGCGGGAGTTGAAGAAGTCGTATATGGTGGAAACTGGTTTTGTGATTGGAGTAGAGGATCACGTGGAGAAAATCAAGAGCATAATATCTGATGATTCAAGGGAAGTAAAATTCATTGGTATTCATGGTACCGGAGGTATTGGAAAGACAACTCTTGCCAAAGTAATTTATAATCAACTTTTGAACGATCATGAAGGATGCAGCTTCCTTGCTAATGTTAGAGATACTTCTAACCACAAAGATATAGGTATTATGCGCTTACAAAACCAACTAATCTCTGATATCCTGAAAACTGGTGCGTCTGCAGTAAATTCTGTTGATGAAGGGATCGCAACAATTAAAGAGAGGCTTTCAAAAAAGAAGGTACTTATATGTTTCGATGATGTAAGCAAGAGAAATCAGTTGAAACCACTTGTGGGAGATAGTAGTTGGTTTGGTCCAGGAAGCAAGATTATTATAACCACTAGGAGCAAAGAACTCCTAAATGAAGTAGAAGCCTATTCGAGTTATGAAGTCACAGAAATGGATTTGAATCGATCTCTTCAACTTTTCAGCAAGCATGCTTTTAGAAGAGATATTCCGCCACTCGATTATATGACTTACTCAGAAAAAGCGGTGAAACTAACAGGAGGTCTTCCTCTAGCTCTTGAGGTAATAGGTTCACTTTTACATGGCAAACCAATAGATTCATGGGGAGCTAGACTGGAGAAACTGGAAAATGTTCCTCATAAGGAAGTGAAGGAGAACTTGATGATCAGTTACGAAGAGTTGGATGATCGTCAGAAGCAAATGTTTCTTGATGTAGCATGTTTCTTTGTTGGGTTCGATAAAACAACGGTCCTTTATTTTTGGGATTCCAACTTATATCCAAGGGAAGGCATGGAAGTTTTAGAGGATATGTCCCTACTGAAGATCAAAGAAGATAACAGAATATGGATGCATGATCAACTTATAGATTTTGGTAGAAGTATCACTTACAAGAACCGCAATGTGAAACAAGAGAATCGAAGCAGATTGTGTGTGAATGATGAAGCATTGAGCATCCTAAAGAAAGGCCAGGTAATACATTCGCATACTACTTTCTATTTATTACAAATTCAGTTTTTTCTTTCCTAATTGGATTACAAGGACCTAATATTGTGATAGATAGAAAAAATCTGGAGCAGTAAGTCTTAGAATTCAAATGCCTAGTTTAACTTAACCATAGCCTATGTGTTGCGAACTCTAGGTTAGTTAGGTAATACTGTGTTAGTTATAGGTTTCCTTGTATAATGCTCAATTTATAGTTGCATGCAGTTCCTACACCAGTTGAAGAGGATCTATTGAAAAAAAGATCGAGTGAAATATTCTTGATCAATTCTTTCAATATACTTGCATTAAGCGTCCATTTTATTTAGTTTAAAAATTAGTGCTCGACAGAGTGAAAGTGAATCCTAGAAAGTTAGAGGGATGAATAATCCTACAATGTTATGACCCTAGGATCGGGTCAAAGGTTCATGGATAGGATAGTCGAACTCGTCAAGGGGAGAACGAACCCTAACCTTCTTAGAGAGAGAATCCTAATCTCTTCGAACTCATCAAGGGGAGAACGAAACCCTAAACTAAACTACTAAACTGAATAATTGAAATAAACTTTTCTCTACTTATTTTATTATTCACTAACTTGTCCTTTAAATAGGACTTGACCAATACAATATTAGGAAATATGAAATCTATGGAAATATTCCCTATTAATGTTGATTGAATAATCAGTGTAGAAATATATATTATTATTAATTATAGAATCTATCCTATTATGGATATTTCTATCCATAACATACAAAGCCGACATTAATTAGTTAGAAATGGTTGGATCTAGAGCCAAGTATCGGCCTTCTGTCTGGAGATAGATGGAGAAGCTGACTTAGCTCATATTAAATAAGTGTATAGATTTGTTACATTTTGTATAAATTTATCTAACTATTGATAACTTCATATTTTCTGTTGCATAAAAACGTTAGATTCTACTATTTTTTCTCTAACTGTCTAGGAAATGATACGATACATTGTTTATTTAATGAATTATGGTGAAAGAGATGTATAATAAGTTAAAATGAGCCTATCTTTTTATCAAACTGACAAAATAATGGGCATGATAAGCTTATTCAAGCAAGAGAAATTTGTCCACAACTAAGTAAAACCCCTCAAAACGTGAACTATGGTTAATCAAGCCCATTCGGTCCTGTTAAAAAAGTTTGTAAATTTTGTTAACTTGATTATTCTTTTGGGGATCTTTTGCAGAAAGAAGAAAGAATTGAAGCGATGATTGTCAAATGGGAGGATATCGGTGAATTTGGATTTCGCGGAAAGCTATTCACCAGTGTTCCGAATTTGACATTTCTTCAATTTAGTAATTATGTTCCATCATCTTCATTTGCCCATGGGCTATCCACTGGCTGGCGAAAATGGACAAACCCGACCATCCTTCCGCAGTTGAGATGGCTAAAGCTGCATTACTTAAACCCTCATTCATTGAGAATAAAGTTATCTGCATGCAATTTAGCCATTCTTGATCTTTCGAATAGTGACGTTACTCATAAATGGGACGGGTGGAGCCAGATTAAGGTGTGATATTTGTTTTGGTAACTATTATTGTTATTATTATTCCTGGCTAATTATAAGTCAATGGCAGGCTGCGACGAATCTCAAAGTTTTGAATCTCAGCAGATGCAAGAAATTGAAAAGGACACCAGATTTGTCGGCACATGTGAAGTTAGAACGGCTGACTCTGCATCTATGTGTTGAGCTGGTCCAGATCCACACATCACTATGTCGGCTGAAGCGCTTAGTCTTCTTGGATCTCCGTGATTGCTATAGCCTCCGAGAGTTGCCCGAAGAGGTTGGTCAACTAGAATCCCTGATGGAACTAGATCTTACTGACTCCAGAGTGAGGGTTTTACCATGTTCATTTGGAAACACCAAGAGCTTGAAAGTTTTAAGGCTCAATCGTAGTGGCATAACCGAGCTACCTGCTAGCATTGGGAGGGCAGGGAATTTGGAAGAGATCTGTGCTAAAGATTGTCCTCATTTGAAAAAGATTCCAAGTGAGATTGAGATGCTTTCTTCTCTCTTAGATTTGAAGATATTCGGTTCAGAATCTAAGATAAGTCAAGTGCCAAAGCTTTCTGAGAGTTTGATATATCTTCATCTGGAGTTTCAGAGATGGGAGCTAATGAATGAAGTACCGGATCTCTCAAACTTGGTGAACTTAAGAGAACTTGACTTGAAGTTGTATAATCACAGAGAAGAAGCTCCATCAGATGTATTATGGTGGATTGGGAGACTATCCAAATTGGAGACTTTGAAGTTGACTTCTTATGACATCCCTCGCCTTTGCGCAGAAGATGACATAATTGGTTCCCTTTCTTTGCTCAAGTCACTTCATCTCGTGGATTGTAGGAAACTGCAATGCCTCCCTAGGCTTCCTTCCAGCCTAGTTGAGTTACATTTATTGAAATGCAGATCATTAAAGTCAATTTGTGATATTTCCAAGCTGAAGAAGTTGTCAGCCCTAAGTGTCTCCAGTTGTGCAGTTACAGAGATTCGAGGCCTCGACTATTTGGAGAACCTCCAAATTCTTAGTCTTAATAAACTTTCTGTATTAAAAAGATTCCAAGAAGATCTGAGTCGCCTTTCCCAGCTCAAGCAACTTACACTCCGTAAGCTCAAGAAGCTGCAGAGCCTCCCAAGGCTTCCTTCAAGTCTACTTCATATAAGCATAAGTTACTGCAACTCATTGAAGGGACTGATAGATGTTTCAAATTTGAACCGGTTATTGAAGTTCATTGTATTTTGCTCAGCAATAAGAGAGATTTGCGGCCTCCCTTCTAACCTACGTTCATTGGATTTATCGGAATGTGAGAAATTACAGAGCCTTCCAAAGCTTCCTTCAAGTCTAGTTCATATAAGAATATATAACTGTGGGCAGCTGCTAGGCCTCCCAAGGCTTCCTCAAAACTTGGTAAATTTGGATATTTTTGGGTGCCGAATAAAGATGCTAGACGTTTCGAATTTGACTAAGTTGAAGAAACTTAGTGTTACGGAATGCCCAATAGAAGAGATCCGTGGGCTTCATGATTTGGGTAAACTATCAATCTTTCAATTGAATGAAATGCATCATTCGTTTCAAGGACCTGCACACATGCAGAGAGAAATCACCGGGGCACCATTCTACTCAACGGTCACAGACGTAAGTTGCTTATAGACAAACATCAATTGCAATATTAGTGCATGAATTTTATTTTTGCTATAAATATGCACTTATTAAACAAGTGAAAACACTTTATGTGACTGTAAAATGTATATATAGATGAGAAAACACCTTGGCATCATCTCATGGTTTGTTCATTTTGAGCAGTGACTGAACTGTTGAGAAGAAGAGGCTGGAGATGCAAGAGAGGATATTGTAGCAACTACATGTCATCGGAAAGGAAAGGAGGGGTTGGCAGTAAGTTTCTTCTATATATATACATGCAAAAATGGAGGGGTAATCAATTTCCATGAATATGGTGCGCACTCATATTCATATATATTGCTGGATGTTTTGATCACTATGAATCATCAGCCTTGTTGTGGTAAAAGCTCATTTAATTATAGATTGTACAATTTCATTTGAGGTGGTAAAAGGATAGCAATAGAGGTAGAGCGCTCTAACACTTTGAAATATAAACCATTTGTGGATACATATATGTTTGCCCAAAGTGGGAATATTCCGATAATGTGGTCCAAAATATTTGTCTAACTGTTTTACATTAATCGTTATCCAATTACCTGTGTGATCCACTTATTTTCAGGGAGATGACATATTTTATATATTTTTTAATGTCATTTTATATTCAAGGGGGGGAGAATTACATAAACCTTAGGGTACGTTTGATTGCATGTATTAGTTAATACACGTAATAGCTAAACGTTGGTTAAGATATCCTAGTCAATGCTTAGTTAATATTATGTTTGGTCTAATCATGTATTAGGATATTCTAATAAATTGATTTGATGAACTTTGTATTAGGATATCCTAAAACAATGACTAAAAGACCAAAATACCCCTATATGCATTCTTTATTGAGATTATATTTTTATATATGAATTAAAAAAAAAAAAATAACTTTAATGATTTAAAAGACCACGGAGCTAGTTCTCGTGATGTTAGAACCAATGAGACGAGCAACTATGCAGCTAAAGTCGAAGCTGCTGGGAATTTTTTTTGGATATAAGAGTAAATATGATGCCCCAATAGCAACAAAAAAAGAGAAAGGCCATATTTTGTCTGGAGATTACCCAAGAGAACCTGAACCCACCAGTGTAACAACTTCCAGTCCAGTTTCAGGTGACTTGTTTGATTTCGTTTCATAGATAATTCATTTCTTTTTCTTTGATTAGATATAATAAAAATTGAGCATCTTTTGAGAAAATGTACACCTGGTTGAATTCAGATGGGTTTGACTTGACATTATAGGGGGATAATAACATTGTCATCGACTTGATAGATGGTTTTGTATTTATTTGCCTCAGTTGCAGCAAAAAAAAAGAAGGGCCATATGATGCCTGCAGATCACAAAGGAGTTCCCCCTGCTGTCTCAGGTTCGCTTCTGTTTCATATATGTTTTGCATTTTTGTTTGGTGTGCATCTTTTCTGAGCTAAGAATCTTTTCAATATCGTCTCCTCTGTCAAGCAGGTGCAGCTGTGCCTAATATTAAGAAAGGAATGGGAGCAGATGCACTCCCATTCGATTTCGCGAAGAACAAAAAAACAGCACAAGGTCCAGTTTTTTCCCCTTTGATCTGTTGTATATATAGGGGTTAAGAACCTATGAAAGGTCTGAACTATCACCCATGTTAAGGGAGATGTCTGAAATTTAAAAAGTTAATAACGGAGGTCTGAACTTTCAGTTTTGTTGATAACAGCGGTCTCCGTTAGTTTTTTCCGTTAAAACTAACGGAAGTTGGTCACATGCTTGACATGTGACTGGAAATAAAATAAATTTCCAAAAATGCCCTTCTATCAAGTGTGCCCCTCACATGCTTGAAGTGAAAAGACCAAAATGCCCTTGAAGCCACCACGGCTCCACCAACCCAGCTCCGGCGATCACCAACCGTACTCCAGCGATCACCACCGTACTCCGGCGACCACCAACCGTACTCCGGAGACCACCACCGTACTCCGAAGACCACCACCGTACTTCGGCGACCACCACCGGCCCCGATTGGGCTCAAATCGGAGCCACCGGCCCCGATTGGACTCCAATCGAAGCCAAAAAGCTCCGATCGGAGTTTTTTTGCTGAGGTGGTGGCCGGAGTCGGGTCGCCGGAGCCGAGGTGGTGGTCGTCGGAGTCGAGGTGGTGGTCGCCGGAGTCGGGTGGTGGTGGCCGGAGTCGGGTGGTGGTGGCCGAAGTCGGGTGGCGGTGGACGGAGTTGGGTGGTTTTAATTTGACTTTAGGGGTAAAATTGTCATTTCACATTTCTTTAAATAAGATATTAAATAAAACAAAATATTAAAGGGGCAAAAATGTCATTTCACACAATTCTGTTAAATTTAACCCTAAAAATGGACGGAAAACCTCATATCAAAAATTTAAATTTCAGATCTCCGTTATTAACATTTTAAATTTCAGACATCTCCCGTTAACATGGATGATAGTTCAGACCTTTCATAGGTTCTTAACCCTATACATAATCAATACTGCAAAACTCTACTTAGCCAAGCATCATCATGCCCCAAAAAAGAACTTTTCAAACACATACATACACTGTCTTAATTAGTGTTTTATTGATGTGAGATTTGTTCTTACAAGTAGGTGCTGCCAGTGCCATGCCTGTTATTAAGAAAGCAGGAACAGGAGTAGATGTGTTTCGATTCAACTTCACTGAGAACAAACCGACAGCACAAGGTCCAATTTTTTACCTTTAATCTGCAAACTATAAGCATGAAGCATCATCATGCCCCAAGAAAGAACA
Source organism: Clarkia xantiana subsp. parviflora (assembly GCA_036873135.1). Lineage (NCBI taxonomy): Eukaryota > Viridiplantae > Streptophyta > Magnoliopsida > Myrtales > Onagraceae > Clarkia > Clarkia xantiana. Next base: position 12,307,790 of record JAPTYO010000004.1, read on the forward strand.
CTTTTCGACCACATGCATACACTTGTCTTAATTATATGAGATTGTTCTTACTAGTTTTTTGAATGTATGTGTGGGGATAGAGAAGCCGATTATTTCTGCAAAAACGAAACCAAAGGTCGAAACATTTACTGATTGGTCGCTAAAACCTCTGAGAGCCGTGGCAACAAACCCGGATTTCATTGTCAGTAAATTCTTCTGAAACTTGTAGTTCTTATCTAAGAAGCTAACTAAAACTCTGTTTTTATTTCAATTGGATATTTACTTGGTAAATGATGCTGCTGCTGATGCAGGAGTTGCCTTCGGAATACCGGGTGAAACGTGCTCGAAAGTGACAAAGCCTGTAGTGCTTCAGGATTCGTGTCGGAGATGAGTGCATTCTTCATTTCAGAGGCAGCCTCGTATATGCTGTCTCTGTCGTTAAGAAGCAGCCTCTTACTTACTTTTTTTTTTTTTTTTTGCTGGGTACTCAAGAAGGATCTATTATGATACTGTTCATTTTGTGGCAGTATTCATTTTGTATCTGTCCAAAATTTGGTATTTGGTGATCTCCAAAATAGACAAGCTACTAAAAAACTGGCTAAACTGTGTACATCATGTGAGATGATTGCTGAAGAGAGCTAAACTGCAGATATTGGAACTGTCAAGTATGAGGTATGGGAACACCAAATTCTGCATTCTTATCTTGGAGATTTGAGTTTCTGGCATTTGGAAATGGAGAGGAGTGGTTTGGTTAAGTTTGTTTGATGTTAATTGGTTCTAGTAATTTGAAGCAGTATAATCATTCTCCGTTTGTTTAACTCGGGTTTCAGGATTCTGCTTTCCTTTTCATGGGACGATTGCTTGAAGGGTTCGGTGTCGGAAAGATAAGATACGCGTCTCAAATCTCATAATTTTTTCGGAAACGTTGGCTGCTCATATATTTAACAAGAGGATGCCTCTAGCAGCTTCAAGGCTTCTTCAATACTCACCGAGGCTCTATTGTGCTGTTGTGAGTTGACATGCCGCTAACTTAGATGTTCTAGTGCGACATGACATTTATTTAGCTAAACAAAATTGATATCTAATCTCTATATATACTATACAGTTGGAGCTTCGTGAACCCATTGTTCGACTCTCTAATGGCTGTCCATTGCCACCTCTCTGTTCAACTTCAAGCAAGAAGTATATGTACCTTTTCACGTTTCGAATCTCATCTAAATTTTCCTGTTAGAGTAGGGTTGAACAGAACTGTTTACAAGGCTGCATTCAACCCCATATTGTATCCATTTTCCTGTATGATGGATATTACTAATAAAATATTTGTTTGTATAGTTTTTATTTAGGATTTTGTGGGGAAAAAAGAAAAATTGAGGTTTTTATTAGCGATGGGTATTTTCAGTCACTAAAATTTCCCTCGAAATACCTGTCGCTATACAAAATAGCGACGATCTATGGGTCAATGACATGAAAATTCCCGTCACTAATACTTTAGAACGGGATATTGGAATTTTAGCGACGGGTTTTCTCGTCGCTAAAAGCTTTTTTTTTGGTAGTGGTATTACAGGTCCAAGGTTGCTAGAGTTCGGTTCGATCTCACCCGGACCAATTCGAATCCAACCCGAACCCACCGGGACTAGACTGAACACATCGGAGTCTGATCTGAACCCACTGGGGTCTGACTTGAACCCATTGAGATCCGGTCCGAACCTGATGAGGTCCAGCTCGAAGTCGAGAGCAGTGGCGGATCTAGGGCCTCGATAATGAGGATACGCTAGACATAAGAAAAAAAAACGTGAAGATTTAACATATTTTTAATAAAATTATATAAAATGTATTAAAAAAATTATTTATTGGTATTAACATGTTTTAAAATATACATATTTTAAAACGATGATAATAGATAATTTTTTCAATTATTTATCCAAAATTATCGTTAAATATATTTCAAATGTACACAGTATTTTTCAAAGTATCAGAAGTAAACCATATCTGCTTATACAAGTGTTACAATTGAGTCAAATCCGACCGGTACCAGTTGTGGATGAGTTGAGTTTTAATCGAGTCATGACACTATTGTAACACTAATATAATTTATTTTGTTTTGATTTCGATATTTAGAAAAGTATTCATTTACTTTGTAAATTTAAAATGTATTTGATGACAATTTTGGACGAAATAATAAGGTATTAGAATCTTGGACAAAATAATTTAGATCTTACAATAAAATAATGAGGATCTTACATTTAAATAATGAGGATCATGTCATATTTTTTCTCAGAAATAAACTTAAAAGTACCACTAAAAATACTCGATAATGTGGTTACGTTCGTAACCACATTATCCAACATGCATCCGCCACTGGTCAAGAGAGTCATTATCTATTAATTAATAGTAGAGATATTCTGATTATTAACTACTATGTATTAGTTAATGCACTATTTTGGAAGGTATTTACTATTAAAATGAGTATTCATTTTCTGAATTTAAGTGAGGATAACGGGTTCAATTGAGAAAATGAAGACAGACAATTGGCTAGTGAGAATAGTTGATCGAGTTTAGCACCGTGACAATACCAAACTTATGCTGCGCAACTCCTATATGCAAATCCATTTAATTACGTTGTATGTAGCACTTTATATGAAACTTATGCTGCGCAACTCCTATCTGCAAATCCATTTAATTACGTTGTATGTAGCACTTTATATGATCTAGAATTATGTAATTGACTTCATCCATATAATTATTAATAAACATTCACATATCCTATATCCGATTAACCCTTTGTTTGATATTGTTGGTTGGCAAAAAAAAAAAATGGTAATTAAACAAGCTTTTTGGTCGTCCATAGTTGGGTACTAGTCATTACATTTATTATTTCTATTTTTTCCCTCCAAAATGAATTCCTAACTATAAAATAAAACCAGTGGCCAACAAACTATAAATAAAACCAGATGACTTCATATATATATAAAATATGTGAAGTCATCTGGTTTTATTTTATAATTTTGTTGGTTGGTGAGCAAGGAGATTTCACCTATACATATATAGGTGAAATCTCCTTGCTCAATTATTATCTGCCTGCCACAAAACAAAATGTATAAACCACCACTCTTTAGAACCCTTCTTCTCCTTCAGTTATTGTCTATCATCATCGTACTCTTGTCATGCACGGCGGCAGGGCAGACCTCAACTGTCGGCGTAGATGTCGGAGTTGTTCTTGATCTAAGCACTGTGCATGGCAAGATAGGGTTGAGCTGTATCGACATGTCCCTCTCCGACTTCTACGCATCCCCACGTGGCGCCTCCTACAAGACTCGCCTCGTTCTCAACCCTCGTGACTCTCAGGCCACCAAAGTCGGCGCTGCCGCTGCTGGTACGTACGTCCATCATTTTATAGAGTAATTGCACAATCCATATACTTTAAAACTTTCCATTAAAGAAACTCGCAATTCCAAGGTTTAAAATAACTGGTAGAGTTTTTTTTTATACCACACTAGATGATGCATATTATTGTATTACGTAGTATAAATGATTATTCTGAATTTAAAAATGTACACAAAAATGTATATTATATTCACCGCAATCACAATCTTTGTAGAAAAACCCTAAAACCGACCAAGATTTTACGCAAACTCAATTTCCTAACATCAACACATTTTGTGTATTGTCTATGGCTATTTGTGTAGAGAATTTTCTTACATTGCTTCAAATCTAATTCTTCTAGATAATCTTTTAGCCATTCATCTCCTTTCCGACTTCAGTTATCACATACTCAGCTTCATGAGATGAAAATCAACGCACTTCTGAAACCTGGACATCCAACTCACTGTTGTTCCATCTATAATGTAGATGTACCCCGATGTGCTCTGGCTCGAGTCAACATTTCCACTAAGATCAGCATCCACAAAACCATGTAGTATTACCTTGTAATTGCCATAACAAAGTGAAGTGTTGGATGTACATTTTAGATATCTCAGAAGTTATTCACGGCTTTCCGTGGTCCTTCCACAGGTTCGGCTGGGGTTACTGCCTCCCAACGCCCCCATCGACCTCACTGCGGAGGTCGAACCGCGATAATCAAAATCCATAATTTAATAGTTCTCCTACTTGGATAATAATTCAATTTTCCAAGTAAATTTCATTCTAAAAAAAAATCCCATTAACATTAGTATCTTCACCGAGGTCAACATATGTAGAAACAACTACAGAAGAACAACCGCGATCAAACCGCAATAATTAGGATCCATAACCTAACAATAAGACGTGTTCTGATAACATCTAAAATTTAAAACCGACCATTTGATAAACTGTTGTGAATAAGTAAAGATGTGATTTAATTTATATATTTCAACTTATTTGGGGGTTAAAAATATTTTGAAAAACTCATTACATAATTAAAAAAAATAAAGTGGGAATAATTTAGCACTCTGGTGATTCAAACATGCAACAACTTTTTATAACATATGTTAAGAATAAAACGAAGTAACTAACTTTCCCATAAATTTGACTTTGAAGTTTGAACCTACTTACTAGTGCCATGTTAAGAATAAGACACACTTCTTTATTTATTTTGTAATTTTTTTATATTTTTTGTACATTTAAATATAGTTATTATTTGTTCATGAATGGATCAGGGGATCCAATCGAGCCTTTTTTAGGACAATATCTATATCTATGTGAATTGTGACGTGCTCTTCGGTATAATTAGTTTTGATTTCATTCAATTGGCAAAAAAAATTAAATCTTATTTCATCTTTGAAACTTAAAAATATTCTTGTAACATGAGAACATTTCAGCCCTTGATTTGATCAAGAACCATCAAGTGAAAGCAATCCTTGGCCCAGAAGATTCAATGCAGGCTGAATTCGTTATCGTTCTCGGAAACATATCTCAAGTTCCCATCATCTCATTTTCTGCAACAAGCCCTTCTCTAAGCTCTGCTCGCTATCCCTACTTCGTACGTGCTGCTCGGAACGACTCAGCTCAAGTAAAAGCCATTAGTGCAATCCTCCAAGCTTTTAAATGGAAACAAGCCGTGGTAATGTACGTCGACAATGAGTTCGGCGAAGGCGTCATTCCTTTTCTAATTGACGCCTTAGAAGACGTCGATACTCGAGTCCCGTATCGAAGCGTGATCTCACCTTCATCAACCGATCATCAAATCCTCGAGGAGTTACACAAATTAATGACGATGCAGACCAGAGTGTTCATCATTCACATGTTACCGAAACTCGCGTCTCGTATATTCACGAAAGCTAAAGAGATCGGAATGATGGATGAAGGCTATGTATGGATCATGACTAATGGGATTACTGATCTGTTAAGTGCAATAGATCCTTCTGTAGTCACTGAATCGATGCAGGGTGTGTTAGGGGTCCAAACATACATTCCGCCTTCCAAAGAGCTCCAGAATTTTACGCGAAGGTGTTATTAAGAAAACATAATCTAATAATGTATTGAAAATATGTTTATATATATTTTACTAATATATTTATTCCCTAATAGATGGAAGAGGAAGTTCCAACGAGATAACCCTGACGGTTTTGGTGCTTCAATGAACATTTTCGGGTTATGGGGTTACGATGCTACTCAGGCTCTTGCCATGGCGATAGAGAAGATCGGCATCACCAACTTCACCTTCCATAACACTAATACGACGAATAATGCGACCGACCTCGACACGGTTGGGTTCTCTGAAAACGGTCCGGTTATTCGTAGAGCGTTGGTGAAAACAAAATTTCGAGGTCTATCCGGAGACTTTGATTTGAAAGATGGACAACTTCAATCATCGACGTTCCAAATAGTTAACATTAACGGCAATGCGGCGCGGCATATTGCCTACTGGACTCCAGATAATGGCTTTATCAAGGACCTTACTTACAATACTTCGTCAAGTAACACTTATAATACTTCGTCGCGTATTTTTGAGACTCTTATATGGCCTGGAGATACTACCCGTATCCCCAAGGGATGGGAAATTCCTTCAATGGGAAAGAGGCTAAGAGTCGGAGTTCCAGTTAAAAACGGTTTCAACGAGTTTGTCAAAGCCACGAGAGATAATACTACTAACGGGACGATTGTCGAAGGATACTGCATTCGCGTTTTCGACGCTGTAGTTGAAGCTTTGCCTTATTCCGTACTCTATGATTATATTCCTTTTGCGAAACCGGATGGAAAGAAATCGGCAGGTAGCTACAACGATCTAGTCTATCAAGTGTTTCTCGGGGTAAGAATTATCGATCTTTTTTTTTAAAACTTTTCTTATAATTCATCAACCATCAACTATGAAATGACAATTTACTTTGATGTGTGTGATCAGAATTACGACATAGTTGTTGGCGATGTCACGATCGTTGCAAACCGGTCTCAGTATGTCGAGTTTACGCTCCCGTACACTGAATCGGGGGTGTCGATGGTAGTTCCATACCAAGGTAACATGAACAAGAATGCGTGGGTGTTCTTGAAGCCGTTGACGTGGGATCTTTGGCTTACGACGGGTTGTTTCTTCATATTCATCGCATTGGTGGTCTGGATTTTGGAGCATCGGATAAACGAGGATTTCAGGGGCCCTGCGTCGCACCAAGCCGGGACCAGCTTTATGTTCTCCTTCTCAACCATGGTCTTTGCACATCGTAAGTCCTAGCTAGCTAACTAGTCTTGGTAGTGAATAGCCTCTAATGTCACCCCATCAATTGCTTGAAACAATATGTTTTCACTTTCAAATCAACCAAAGCATATTGCCTCTCTTTCATTAAGTGTTATACCTTCAACATTTACACAATTTTCCACAACATCCCAGTACTGCTTGGCACACAGTAAATTTTATATAATAAGATTCCGTTGATCATAATTCTTAACTTAGGTATTGTTCCATATGCCATGTCTCTCTCTCTCTTATTTTTTTTAAACCGATTCTTTCATAGAACAACTTACTTGAAGGATCTTGAACCTTAAAGTTCTGATACCACTTGTAATTGATAACTAGTGATTGATCTTTACATTTAAGTAAATCAACATTTGAATATAAACAGATGAACTGAAATGAGGAAGAGAATTGCATAAATCGAAAATTACTCTTCATTCACTGAACTTTAGCAAACTGTTCTTACATGACTTATTATAGAACACTTTGTTCGAAAACTTTGAGTTCAAGTAAGTGCTCAAACCACTACGTACATAACCGTGCTCCTATGATTGAGCTCATTCATACAAGTAGAACTACTACTTAATTAGAGAACAAGCCAAGTACAAACATAATCAAACTCAAGTAAACTGACGACTCTGCGACAACTTGTACAACAAGTCTATTTTATTCACCAACAAGCTTCTTCAACAACTTTAAATTCTTGAACACGAAAACTTCATCACTTGACCTGAAATCAATCTTCCTGTAATCACAACTTGATTAAGACACATTACTTAACAGTCGATTCATGCCATGTTAAAGTTGCCAAACACAACACAACACAAACACGTTTCACACGATTTTGACTTCATTGTCTTAACTTATATTTTGATATAGGTGAAAGAGTACTGAGCAACTTGTCTAGATTGGTGGTAATTGTGTGGATCTTTGTGGTGCTAATCTTAACGCAAAGTTACACGGCTAGTTTGACTTCGATGTTGACTGTACAAAAGCTTCAACCAACAGTTTCGAATGTGAATGATCTTATTAAGAGAGGAGACACTGTTGGTTATCAAGATGGCTCTTTCGTGTATGGATTGTTAAGGCAAATGAAATTCGAAGATGAAAATCTAAAAGCATTTAACTCCCCCGAGGAGTTACATGCACTTTTCACCAACGGAAGCGCAAATGGTGGAATATCTGCTGCATTTGATGAAGTCCCTTATATGAAGCTCTTTCTTGCTAAGTACTGCGACAAATACACCATGGTTTCTCCAACATTTAAAACTGCTGGATTTGGTTTCGTAAGCACAACTAAACTTAATTGTCCATTTATACTACACTTATCTATCCATTTACACTTGTAACTTTTTAGCAAAATGTTATTTAGCCGTGTTTGACGGTGACTAATGTTTGTTTTGGGCAGGCTTTTCCTATCGGATCGCCTCTTGTTTCAGATGTTTCACGAGCTGTCTTAAATGTAACCCAAGGACCAAAGATGGCGTCGTTCGAAGAATCACTATCGTCCCAAACTAAGTGTCCAGATTCCAGTACTTCCCTGTCTTCCACTGCTTTGAGCATGGACAGCTTCTGGGGCTTGTTCCTCATAGCTGGACTTTCTGCATTCCTAGCTCTCGCCATCTTCACTATTACATTTGTAAAGAAGAACTGGAATAAAGTTACACCAAGTAGCTCTACCAATTCGACGTGCCAAAAACTTAAAAATCTTTGGAGGCTATTCATTCAACCAGATCTCAGCTCCAGTACTCTTCGCAGAGGTGGGTTTCGAAATAGCAGGATCGTTGTTGTTGAGGGTGTGACTGAGGATGATCAGATTCAGAGGAGTGCTGGACCTGCTGATGCCGTCGAGGATTCACCGGGATCTGATCATTCGTCAAGTAACTCGAACCACGCAGTTGACTTGGAAACACCGGTGACAAACATAGAAATGCAGACAGTGCAACAATCTGATGATGAAATAACATTGGATGATAGTGCATCATCAAGTTTGGATCATCATGCGAGAAAAATGCAGTGATCAAATCTATGTTCGAGCAAGCTGTTAAAACGAAACTTTTTTTTTTACTCTCAATCGGAATTTCCATTAAAATGTTTGCTGATATCGAATGATTTGTTGATTTAGTAGTAATACGCGATTTATAGAGATTCATGCCAAGTATGACAAAGTATAATATTTCTTTTCACTAGTATAAGACTGTTTTTTTATGATAACAAATGCTAGCTTATTTTTAGTATGGGAGAAATTATCCCCTACCTCGGCGCCAACATCTGATATACAACTGGTGACACACCGATCAATAGGAATTATACATCTGACAGTTTATTATATACAGTGTAGAATGAGTGATACATGTCTCTTTCTTATTAGTCGGCGTACCACCAACTGTATACCGTCTGTTAATATCGAGTTAAGTAATAATTCCCTCTGCTCATCGTTGAAGCCGGTGATCCGGTCGGATCTTGGTCTCCAAGCATGCATTTGCACAAGCACAATGGTTATAAGATGTTATCACGGTACCGACATCAAGACCGGTTCACTGTCCGGTTGGATAACAATGGTCATAAGATGTATTCAACAAGTGTCATAATCCAATTCCGCCGTGTCCAAGTCTAACTTGGTCCCCAATCCCATCCTCACGGGCTCTGCCTTATCCGGCATGGGCCTACACAACACTGACAGCCGTACTCATCTTCCTAGAAAGCAACGTCCACTATTATTTGTCTGGCGACAAGTTCATTCAGGCTAAGTTTTTATCTACGTGTCGTTCAATCATTGGTTACACTAGATCTCCTCTGGCCCACCAGATTGCGCCTTCTTCCCTCTCCTCACGGCGTAACTGCATTTTCTACTCATTGCTCAACTTTTCAACCATTACAAACCAGATTTGGCGCCCGACATTAACCCCCAACCACTAAGCAGGAAGAGAGAGAGAGTCTCTAGAGAGAGAATCTTAGCCATGGCATCTAAGCTCTGCGACTCGTGCCAGTCTGCGACGGCGGCGCTCTTCTGCCGCGCCGACTCCGCCTTCCTCTGCCTGAGCTGCGACTCCAAGATCCACGCCGCGAACAAGCTCGCTTCCCGCCACGCGCGCGTCGTCGTCTGCGAGGTCTGCGAGCAGTCCCCCGCACACGTCACCTGCAAGGCCGACGCCGCCTCGCTCTGCCACACCTGCGACCGCGACATCCACGCCGCCAATCCCGTCGCCCAGAAACACGACCGTGTCCCCGTCGTACCCTTCTACGATTCCGCACCTAACTACATCCCGCCGTTCAAGCGCAGCAAGGCGGCGTTTCTCAATGGGGAGCTTGATGACGTCAGCCAGGAGGAAGAGGAGGAAGCAGCGTCTTGGCTGCTGCTGCCTAACCCTAAAGTCGTGGAAACTCCGGACGTGAATCAGTACATCTTTGGTGATGACGTGGATCCGTTTCTGGATGTGGATTACGGGCCGGAGAATCCGAAGTTTGAGACCGGTGATCAGAATAGCTCCGGCTCAGATGGGGTCGTGCCAAACGCCGTCCACGGCCACCAGTTCGTGCCCAGCCGCGGCTTCGACCTGGATTTTGCCAGTGAGGGCAAGAACTATGGAAACAGTTGTTTCAACCACAGCGTGAGTCTCTCTTTTAGTTCTAGTTAGGGTTTTTACTTTTCTAGTGATTTATATTATTGACGAACAAATTGTTAGAAATTACAAGATAATATATAATAGAACCTAAGGATATGAATCGAGTCTTTCCAACTAGTCATTAGAATGGAACCTATACACAAATGAGTAAATAGAGAAGTATGTGGAATTGAATTCAGATTTCCTCCCACTTTTCATGTTCTCAAATTTTGCTCACTGTTAAAATTTTTAACATGTGTTCTTAAATTTAATATTTATTTTCTAGGACTCACCGATCCCAATAGTGATTTAGAAAAAAAAACTACAAAATTAATCACACTCAAAAGACGTGTCAAAATTTTAATGATAAGGTACGATCTGGAACAAAAAGAATGAGACAGAAGATCTTTATTCTATAGAATTACGTGAATAAATACGAATTAAACATATCAATAAATTCTAATCATCAAATCTTTACATAAATTTGAAGCCCTTACAGTATGAAAATCAATATCTTATTGGGCCGAGTGTTTAAGATAACACGCGTTGAAAAAATTGTTTTCTAGATAATTTTTTGTATTTTTTAGGTAGCTATAAAAAGTTTAAACTATTGCACCAATCAAAATTAGGTCTCAATTAATCTAGCTTTGGTCGAGCTAATAGCTAGATCTGACCATGATTAGATTCGTCTGACCTAGAGAAGTCAAATCATGGTCTGACCTAGCAATGAGCTTGACCCGAGCTAAGATTATTTGAGACCTTGGTGCCGGTTAACTAAGCCCGGGTCGAGTCTAGGGTTAAGTAAATAAGGACCTAGTTCTGATTTGTGCAAAAGTTTGACCTTTTTAGGTACCTAAAAAGTTATAAAAATTATTTTAAGTATCAATTTATCGAACGTCTCTTATATCAATTTCCTGTTTGATTTTAAAATATGAGTCTCTAACGTATTTTTCCAACACAAATCTTATCAGGTATCGTCAACTTCACTGGACGTTGGATTGGTACCAGATGGAAACGCCTTTACAGACATTTCCAACCCTTTCTCAGCTCCGATGATCTCGGCATTAGACGCCACGAGCCGCCCAGTTCCTCTCTCGTCAGTGGACCGTGAAGCTAGGGTTTTGAGGTACCGTGAGAAGCGGAAGAACCGGAAATTCGAGAAGACAATACGCTATGCATCGCGTAAAGCGTACGCTGAAACACGTCCTCGAATCAAAGGTAGGTTCGCGAAACGGACTGATGTTGAGGTGGAGACGGAACGCATCTTCGGGTTTGGAGTTGTTCCGACTTACTGATTTATAAAGAAAGTGTGAAGAATAAGAATTGTTGATCGAGTTTTGGTGTCTTAGCTTGAAAGCATCATCTGTACATACCTAAGGTAGGGGTAAGTGACAGTGCTTCGTGATTGAAAAGATCCAAAATACATGATCAACCCCTATCTCACGGGAAGGTTCGTATTTGTACCGACCCGATTTGCTAATATAATTCAGTTATGTACGTAAGTGACCCAAATCTGAAAGAAAATTATTCTGAATTTGATAGTGTAATATAGTGTAATAATAATTACTTGGGGAGCATCATATACAGTGATTGTTGAGTTCATATTTAAAAAATAACTACTATTGAATTTAATTATCTTTTCGCTGCTTGCTAAAGGTACTTGAAATAACCAAAAGTTAGTTCATGGATGATGGAATGGAACTGTACCAAAGGATGTATTAAACTTTAAGGGGGTGTTTGGATGGACGTAATGTGATATTATTTGAAATGTGAAATTAAATGTAAGTTATGTAATATAATGTTAAATTACAGTGTTTGGTTATGCTGTAATGTGACATGTAATGTTAGATTGTTAGGTATGTGTTGTAATGTGCATTTTAATGTGACTTTATTGTTATTATATTAATATATGAAAGTATAATATATATTAATATAATAAGATTTTAAAAAAAATATTTCGACAACAATTAACTTTTTAGACTTCATGTTTTGTGGTCAATATTATAATCATTTATGAACTTCCAAAAGCTAAATATTTAAACTCAAAACACTAACTATTTCGACAAACGTCGTATGCATTATTCTTTATTATAATAATGAGTTATGAATTAGATAAAGAGTAAAAGTTTATTATTATTATTATTTTTTATTATATATAAAGAAGATAAAATATTTATTTATTAAATAAATAATAATAAAATAATAACACTCCGTAACGTTGGACGTAATCTCACTTTACATCCGTTTTTGGATGTAATCTCACATTACGTTGAATGGAGTTTGGATGTATTCTCATATTACAATGCACATTACATTACAATGTACATTACGTCGTTTGGCAAATCAAACAGTGTAATGTGGATGTAATGTGAGATTACGTCCATCCAAACACCCCCTAAACGTGTACAAGAAAGCAAACATATACGACGACCTTTTTTCTTTTACTAAAAATTCAACTTTTGTTAAATGTAAAATTTTCTATTAAAAATAAAGAAATACCTACTATATATTTAAATTTAGTTAAAATCTTAAGATAAAATTATTTAGTTCAAATTTAAAGCATGTTTCAAAAATGAAAAATACGAAAAAAAAAGTATAATAAATAAAACCTCAAACAAGACACTATTCACTAATAACGGAATTGGAAAGCATTGACAACGATCAAATTTTATAGAATATAATGTATTTTTTTTGTCCCCCACGAATTTTTCATATCCACACTTATTATCTTGATGATAGAAGATAATGGAAAGGAAATTTACAACTTGGCATATGAGCAGTAGTCAAATTAGTGACAGATAATAATACACTTCTTACTCCTCCTTCTATAATATATATAGTGTCTGTATATATATATAATAAGCATATATAGAAGAACACTGAGCGAAAGGCACGACCCGTGGGAACACATATTAGGCCACAAATTGCTAGACACAACAGACTCTTACCAACATACTTTCTACAACACATCTAGCTAAAAAGCACTGAGATATCTTGAGTTCCAGTTCACATAAAAACACTATCTACTACTATTCCCTGCCTTCTTTATTTCTTCTTCTTTCACTTTCCAAATTAATAAGTTAAATGGAAGCTGCTTAAACATTGGGTTTTCCAGTGGTGGTCGTGGTGGTGGTGCTGGCGGTGGCAGAAGTGGTGGTCGGCCGAGAAGAACCACTACCAACGTGATTGGCAAGGAAGCGAACAACAATGCATGTGATGTTATCGGCACTGCCTCGCTGGCATGCCTCGTGCAACAGCCGTTTTGCCGCTTCCTCTGCGTCTTCAACTGGTTTCGTCATAGAAACTGCCTCCTGCATGCAGTAAAATGGATCAAAACAAACCTTATGTATACAACAGCTTCTTTTGTAAGTTGTTTTAGCTAAAAAGATAAGGACAACAAATGCAAGTCACCAACCTCATTGCTCACTACATCCCACAGACCATCGCTTGCAAGGATAAGGAATTCCAGTGAGCTATCTACTTTTTCCTCCTGCAATATACAACTACAGCAAATCACAAGGCCACACAAATAAAGTTGACAAGTTCCTGATTTCATAAAGTAATTCCCTAAGCTGCATGAGCTAAGTATGAAAAGAGCATATGTTGATCAAACAATTTGATTCCCTATAAGCGAAAGTTGAGTTAACGACTATATAGTTCGGGAAACGACTTGTAAGCCAAAATTCAATGTATTTCTTAAGCTAGGGTAATGTAATCAATTGACATGATGTGTTCCATCCATTTATGACAGCAAGCTGATGGAGATGGCTTTTTGGTCTAATATCGATAGTTGAGGTAGCAAAGTTCTGGTAGCTATTTGTAAACGGCCAAATACTAGCAAAATCATTCTTGAAAATGATGCATAACACAACAGCAATAATGATACATTGAAACTATATGCACAGATATGTAAAACTCATGTCTCGGAAAAAGGAAACATACCTGAATTTCAGGATCAGCCACGACATATTGCTTCAACAGCCTATCACCAAAAGCACGTGAAACGGCAAGAACACCTCCAACTCTCCAGGTACCTACGTGAGATTTCAAATATCAATGAACATTTGATAATTTCGGATAAGCAAAATACTTAAGAGGAAAAAATATGATGGCATCTAACCAGCCCACATAACAAATCCTCCTGCATCTTCAATACGCTGACGTTCATCCGTTTGATCTGGTTTATGGTCTCGAGAAACAGCAAAGGCTTGACACAACAAAGAGACATTTACACAAAGATGTAACCATGGTCAATATAAAATAAATAAAAAATGTATTTGGGACAGGCATAGACTGTGGCAACTCAATCATTAAAGAAGCAAGAGGCAGTTCAACCTCAGTACCCCAGACAAGACCTGATTCAATTTTCGTAGATGTGATCAAATCTAATATGTAGCTGCAGAGGAAACTACAGCACTAAAGATCATCCATACAAGGGTCTTATCCTTGAAATTTTGCATCTACATTACCAGGTTTTCTCTAGTATGTGAACTAGAACTGCTAGTAGAAGGGTAGGTCAGAGAATGGTGAAAATAGATAGCACCATGACCATCTATAGATTTCAAGGTATTGGGTCTGGTAAGTCTCACCTTTACCACCCCGGCAGATTACTGCTCGAGAATCCCCAACGTTTGCAACAAGCAACCGGTCTCCAACAAGAATGGCTGTGGATGCTGTGGACCCAGCATCCCTGTTCTGTGTATTCTCAGATTTCAGGAATTCATTATCCGTATGATTGTACGCATCAGCTGCAAGAGATAGAAGCAGATATGATGTTTTGAACACATTTTTTGTGTGAGAATTGTTAAATGCCTCATACTTCAAATGTGTATGAAAAGCAATTGCATAATGCAACAAACCTATAGCTGATTTTGTGTCAGAGATAAATTTTGGATGGCTGATTAGATTACTGAAGAGGTTGTGCTTCACATATTCAGCAGCTCGTGCACCCCCATGACCTAAGACCCACAAAAAAGATGTTCAACAGCATTCTTCCAATTCATTAAAGAAGTACGAATCCCGTAAAAAAAGGAACTTTTTCAAACTTTGGAACATATTCGACATAATCAAAAGAAAACGAACAAAGGACTGTTCTACGGGCTCAGTTTTAAACACCAAAGAAGCAAAATCATTAAAAAAAACACAAGCATCAAGTAAAACACATACAAGAAGCACTCCACCTCAGGTTTAACATAAACTGTCTAACAGAATTAGAATCCAATAATGTTATGAAGGTTGTCATGAACCATTTAACAGAAGAATGCAGGCCAATCTCTATAGAAGGTTATTGGATAAAGTGAATATGTGATGATAAACCCTAAAGAACGGCGTTAAAAATAATAAAGAAAACCCTAAAAAAGTAACAAGCAAATGCAATAAGAAAATCAAGACATTTTAACAAACATCCATCTTCCCAAGTTACCACAACATCCAAACATTGACTTGGATATTAGACAGAAACACATTTCACAACACACTTGGAGTATCATCATCATTCTCCATTGTGCATGTATATATAAAGCAGGAAGGAGGAATGAAAGAATACCATCAAAAACTCCAAAAAGGCCAACTATCTCCCCATCAATGCCATCTATTCTAGTCTCATAAAAGTCCTCCATTGAAGCCCTTTTTCCGGGAGAACTTGCATAGCCATAGCTAAATTTCCCATTCTGACTGAAAAGCAAAACAAAGAAACATTAGGCACAAAAAGGCATGAAAATTGACATTGCTCGACCTATAGCTCAAGACTACTGCATTTTACTTTTTGGCCGAAAGAATACTGCATTTGACAATCAAAAACAGACGACCCGAAAACTGAAAACCGCTGGTTAAACACACAATTATGGTGTAGTGTAGTTATAAACATTAATTCACCTGTTTGTTTCCATCCCTTTCTTAAATTACTAATTATACATACATTACTGAGACAGGAAGTTGAGGAAGAATGTTGGTTTTGTTTTAGTGAAACAATATACGGTATAATATACATGCCCGAATCGAACCAAGGGGTGATGAACATGATAGATGTGTGGATGGTGGATACTTAGCTCATCAAGGAAAGCATGAACCCTGGACCTCTGTTTGAGAGAGAATCTGATCTCTGAACCTCATTAGAAAAAGATTCCGATCTCTGAAACCTAAGTTTCTGATTAATTTTCTACTTACCGTTTTATTGATAACCATGTCACTTAAATAGGACTAAGAGCAACAAAATCTATAGAGATAGAATATTCAGCCATAAATAGAGAATATATATCAGCTGATTAATCAAAATAATATATATATATATAACCTTATCTTCTAAATCATCAGTCCTAGGCTTCAATAAATCCTAGGATAACTAGTGACTGTAACATGTTCAATCTTTAGGTTTAATTTTTTAAATGCTGAATGGTTTCTTATTAATTGTTCAACCATGAAGTCTACTTGATATTCAGTTTTTGCATCGTATTATTTGTATTTCTTATTTGTCAATTTTTGGATTAATCTTGATTGTATTATTTGTATTTCTTATTTGTCAATTTTTGGATTAATCTTGATTGTGTTGAAATTAGAGTGTTCTAATAGTCGAGTTGATCATTTCTTTTGTAAAACAAAAGTTCAAAATCTGATTTTTTTGGGACTAGAAAAATTTCATTATAAAGTAAAACTGCGGTTCTGCAAGGATGGTTATAGTATGTGGGTAAAAAGTATTGTGCGTTAACAATATTGATCATATTCGTATCAAATAGGCACCAATGGGTTCTGAGAACAAAACCTTCAGAAAAGAAAATACGTTTTGTTCATCCAGCCTATACGGCAGTTACTGGTGAACTCATAAATCGATTCCACATCTCAGACAGGTTATATAATCAGCTCCTTTGGTCTGTACAGCGAGGATCTCAGTGAAGATCCAAAATCAACAGCGCATCGCTCCAAAAAAATGAACGAAAAGAGACTAGGAGCCAACCCATTAAATGGTCCTAGGATCTAAAATAAAAATAAAATTGATTGAACAGAGGAGATCCAAAATTAAAAAACAAGCATTACTAAATCAATCAATCCAAGGAATCATTAACTGCAAGGTATGGAATTCTAACCTGAGTCCGCCACCGCTGACAGGTTTATCGTCAGCGTGGACCTGAGTTGACGAAGACAGAATAGAATTGAGATAACCCATTTCACCGTCACCAAGCTCTGAACCTGCGCTCGCGGTGATAAACAGATGCAGGCACAGCAAAGACAGCGTATACTTTAATTCCTTAAGAAAAAAGCAATTCCTGATCGTAACATTCATGAGATCGCATCAAAATCCATCATTTTCTGCACAGAAGAAGAAGAAATCCAAAAAAAAAAAAAAATTGAGTTCAACTTTGAAGAGGATTACATTCACCGGCGACAATCAGTCGAGTTGCAGCCAATTAATCATCAAGAGATGTAAAGAACGATGGTAGATTTGCAAAAAGCAATTATTTTGTGATATTATTACAGAGAAGAAGGGAAGTCGTAGACAGAGAGCGTACCTGAAGGAAGAGAAAGAAATGAAACTTTGATTGTCGTGGAATCGAAATTATATTAACCCAAAGAACAGGACGGTGGCCGTGTCCGTAGAGAGAAATTAGGTTGTCAATGAAGAAAATATGTTAAATAAAATGAAGTGGTTTTTATATGTTATTTCAAGAAGTGTAGTTGATTATGAAGAGGAATAATAAACTTAATTATTGTTAGAAAAATAATAATATTTGTGAATTGGGCTTAAAGAAAGGGAGGTGACAGGAGTAGTGGTTACAGATGCCAGAAATAGAGGATGGACGCGTCACCCAATTTTGTTGCTTTTAATAAATTTTTGTTGGATAAATAATATTTATATCTTCTAGACTTTTTTTTGGCCTATAGTAGTATAGTAGATAGATTAGGAAAATGAATTTAGTTGGTTGAATTAATAAAATGGAGTTGTATATTTTAGAAGCGAATTGAATTTGAATTTTACTAAAAATGTTTTATGGAAAATAATTTAATTCAAAATTATAGATGCAATCTTATGTATAAAAAAAACTAAGTCAAAAAGAAAAGCAGTAACAGCTCATGTAATATTTGCATGCTAAGAGGTCCGTTTTGTATGGTAGATGTGCGGCACACGTGGCGGTCATGCACGTGGCGCTTGTGGGGCACTTCTTCGTCATCCAGCTACTTCCCCGCCGTGGGCAAACTTTATGGTACATTAATTTTTCTTATTAAAAAATATGTATTATTTAAGAGCTAAAACTATTAAAAAAAAAAAAAGTAAACATATACAACTATGCCGTGATATTTATAAATTTTAAGTTTCCGTACAAACAGTTTAACTACTAGAATCTCGGATTTCTTTATCTTTCCATATTGACAAATAGTTTATAAACGAGCCGAGACGAGTCGAGTATCTGTCAAGCTCGACTCAGCTTGATTAATATTTTTCAAGTTCGAATTTGAGCTTGAACTCGGTCGAGCTTTAATTTTGAAACTCAAACTCGACACGAATCCAAGTTCGACATAATCGAGTTCGGCTCGACTCGTTAGTCAATTATATATCACAATAAATTAATATTTCTCATAACTAAAAAAATCGAGCTAGACTCGACTAAACTCGAATTCGATTGACTTATATATTAATTAATTATTATTAAATAAGAATAATAATAAGAATAAGAATCAAACTCAACTTAAGTTATAAACTCGTTTAGACTCGCGAGTAATTCGAGCCAAACATTATCAAGTTCGAGCTCAACTCGACATACCAGAAAGCTCGACTTGAGCTCGACTCAAATTTTTTCGAGCCGAATTAGTCCGAATCGATCTACACGAGTATCTTGACTCGTTTACACCATATTGACAAATACATCAATGTGTACTATTGTATTGTCCAATGCAAAATCCGTTAAAATTCTATTCATTTAAGTCTCTTTGTATGTTGGTATAGGCAGGTTTTTATAATGCATCGCAATCTAATAAGTCATATCAATACGACGTAGTAAATATATATATATATATATATATATATATATATATATATATATATATATATATATTAAATAATATACTTCAAAAAAAAATATATACTTCAAAATAGAACAAGTAATATATATTTTTTTAAATAATTTCAAAAATGATTTTTTTTTAAATGTACAAAAATAATAAAAATATTTAAACAGTGTAAAAATATTTAAATTCATTTTTTTTCATCATAATAATGCAACAAAAACATAGTGCAAACGAATTGGATTAAGGGTCCAAACCCTTGAGTTTTGTTTTTCTTGTTTAATAATTAATTTTTCAAATTCTCTATTTTAGTTTACAATATATAGTTTATTATAACAGTTCCCAGTTAGCAATATGTGTCCAGATAGTATTATAACCGAATGGGTAATGGTACATTGATGGAGTCGTGCATTTAGCAATACTACAATACATAGGTAGTGCAATCGACAATATAAGCGGTCCATTTTAAAATACATGGAGAAATATAACGGTGCACATTGGGCTAATTTACCCTTCAATAATATTTAGATAGGTGTTTTTGTTTAATTTTACTTACCGTACATGTTATATATATTATCTAATTTTGAATATTCTAGTCAAACTGTTATGACTTTTTTAACGATATTATAATTCAAGAACTAGTTATTTTCATGTAAAAGTAGGGATATAAAACTTGTTAATAAGATATGAGATAAAAATAATTAAAATGTATACGTGTAATTTTTTATTATCAAGAATAAGTTACATATATCATATATGGGGTAATTACAAGAAATAAATTAAGCGTAAAATGAATATAAAGAATTAAAAAAAAAAAAAATATGCATGTTGGGTGTTTCTTTATGAAATTGTATTGTGGTTGCACAACACTCGATCCACTCTTCCGGTGTACAAATAATATAACTCGCGATTGTTAACCTACTTGAAGCTCATAAGTCATAACAAATTCAAAGAAGCTCACAACAACACTTACTACCTCACCTGAAATGGAATGTGAGTCAAGAAGATGGATGACTGACTACGCAACGGTGTCATTGCAGTAATACATGATAATAACAAACTTACATCTGATGGGTTCTACTATGATCGTTAGGCCCTTTAACGGCGAGGAAACGGCGAATAGGCCCACTGGGCCCTAAAATGGAGGTCAAGAAGACCAAGGTGAAGGGTCCCGACGTAGGGAGTCTCGATGATGAAAGGTCCCGACAGCGTCGGTCCCGATAGGTGAGCTGGAAGCTCCCGACGAGAAGCCTTTAAGTAGGCCCCGATGACGAATCCCTGAGAATGATTGGCCCTGTCACGATGACGAGGGGCCCCGAGCGGTGACAAAACAAGATAACTCTGGAGTCCCCGATATTAGTCGGGACTTGCTATCAGAGGATGAGGCCGAGATACGCGGGGCGTGACCGAGATACGCGGAGCGTAGCTAAGATATGCGGAGCGTGGCCGAGATACGCGGGGCGTGGCCGAGATAAGCGAGATCATGGCCTAGATAGGCGGGATCACACCCGAGATACGCGGGATACGGGCTAACCACCCCCAACGGTTCACCAGGTAACTGAGGTATCTCTTTGCCTATAAAAGGGCAAGAGGTCACCTCAGATCACTTACGTTGAAATACCTTACTTGAGATTACTGCTTGCCAGTCCGTACGAGATACTCATTTAAGCATCGGAGAGGGATTCTGGGTCACCGTCCGGTCTATCCCCTCTTGCAGGATTGCGTGGAGTGAAGGAGCTAGGATCGCCGTCAAAGACCGTACCGGAGTTCCACCGTGATCCGACATTGGCGCCGTCTGTGGGAAACTAACAAAAAGCTGATATGCCTTCTACTCGTTCAATGGCGGCTGGCTAGCAAAGAAGGCAAGGACAATCTGGTGGTTCCCGTCACCCCGCTGCGACAACTTTGAATTCACTACCAGAACAGGAGGAAAACCAGAACCATCCCGCTGCTGAGCTCTCCCAGACAGGGGGCATAATGAAGGTCCCGAAGAGATTGCTGCTCAGCACCAGGGCAATAGGGAGCAGGAGGCTCCCCCAGCTGCGGATCTGACAAGGGCTGTGGCAGAAGCCATGCCTATGTTTTTGGCAGCCGTGGAGGCTCTCTTGGATCGGAGAGAGACTGCGAGGAGGCAGGAGGAGATGCCCCCGTTAGAAGAAGCGCCCCCACCAACAGAGGTTCGGAACGTACAGGAGGTTCCGCCCCGAGGCCAGGACAGGAGTAGGGTGTCCATTCAGCCAGAGAGATTCGTGGTTGATGGGCCAGGACCAGTACAGCACAGGACCATTCCCCTGAATGGTCCCATCACCCCCGATCAGGTGGTAAAGATCGTGAACATCTGCATGGGAAAGCAGAAGCCGCTGGTGTCGGAGCTGAGGGATCGATCTACTCATCCCTTCGTTCCTCGACTCATAGACACCCTAGCCCCGCCAGGGCTGGGTATCCCCACGATAAAGGAATACGATGGCGAAGGAGATCCGGTTCGTCATGTCCAGAAGCACCTCATGGCGTGTCTGGGAAGAGCCCCGAATGAAGATATAGTGTGTACGCTGTTCCCGAACACACTTGGGGAAAGAGCCCTGACCTGGTTCTTTAGTCTGCCCCCAGGCTGCACCACTTGCTGGGCAGATATGCACGACCAGTTCATTCAGCAGTACCAGGGTCGTAGACGTTTGCTGAAGAGTGTGAGGTCCCTGACCCAGGTGGTACAGAGGCCCGACGAATCGCTGGCACACTATTACCAGCGGTACACTGCCAGTGTGGCGGAGATTGATGAGGAGATCTCGGAGGGTGAAACCATCCGTACATTCATTCGGAACCTAACGGCCCCCTACGATTCCGACCTAATGCACAGCGTGGCTGAGAAAGCCGTGTGGAATATGGAGGCGCTACAGAAGAGGGTGAAACGGCAAATCGATGTCCAGGAGTCGAAGATAGCCGCTGGAGAGCTGGAGCCCCCGAAGTCGAATAAAGGGAAGCAACCGGTTAAACCTTTCGACGATCGTAAGTCAAAGGGTAAACCCGAGGGCAGTCGGGATCGAGGCCGCTCTGGTCGGAGAGATGATAGGCGTTCTTTAAGGAAGGACAAGCGGGAGGATCTCGACATTCCTCTCAACTGCTCCATGGCGGAGGTACTAACGGTCATGGAACGACAAGGTATCTCCAGGTACCCCCCAAAGAAGGATGGAGAATTCTTAGGATCCCGCACGGATCGCTACTGCCGATTCCACCGCGCAAATGGTCACGACACCAACCATTGTCGGGAGCTGAAGAAGGAGATCGAAAAACTGATCCAGAAGGGGAAGCTCAAGGAGTTCGTCGGGGATAAGCGGTGTCGATCCCGCTCTCGGTCCCGATCGCGGTCCCGTTCTCGATCCCGCGATCGGTCCCCAAAGAAGAAGAGGTCCGATCCGGAGCCCGCAAAGAACGACGGGGCACCATTAATGTGATTCACGGAGGATTTGCTGCTGGAGGTGATACCTCGTCCTCTCGGGAGGTTTACGCCTCTAGAATTCCTACGGCTGTGGTGCTAGGTAAGAGGTCTCGATCCTGGACCCTGAAGGAAGAGATGGTGATTTCCTTTTCGTCGGAAGATCTCATAGGCGTGGAGACTCCGCACGATGACGCCTTGGTTGTGACCTTGGATGTAGACGGGTACGAGATGAAGCGAATTCTGATCGACGGAGGGAGCTCCTCCGATATTCTATTTATGGACGCGCTGGAGGCTATGGGAAAAACGAAGAAAGATCTGAAGGAGGCAAACTTCCCGATGGTGGGGTTCTCTGGTTCTACCTCCTATCCGCTAGGAGTAATCACCTTACCAGTGGAGTTTGGTAGTGGGTGGAAATCAGAAAGGAGGAACGTGGAGTTCGTGGTAGTTGATTCCGCGGGGACTTACAATGCGATTATCGGGAGAACCACCATCAACCCCTGATGGCAGTTGCCTCGACAGTGCACCAGAAGATGAAGTTCCCGACCGACCACGGAGTCGGAGAGGTTAAGGGTGACCAGGTAGCATCCCGAAAATGTTATGTTAACGCCACCCGAAGGAGGAGGCGAGAGGCCATGACTGTCCTCCAGACAGATACAGATCCTAGAGAGGAGTTTGGGCGTCCCGCCCCCATAGAAGATCTAAAAGAAGTTGAGATCGACGGACCCCAGAGGAAGGTGAAAATCGGGTCTGCTCTGACCGAAGAGACAGCCCGAGAGTTGATCGACCTGCTGAAAAAATTCAAGGAGCTGTTTGCCTGGTCCCCGAGCGATATGCCAGGAATCAGCCCCGATGTGATCGTATACGAGCTGAAGATAGATCCCGCGATCAAACCTATCACGCAGAAAAGGCGCCCAATGGGCACAGACAAGAAGATCGCGATCCAGCAGGAGGTGGGCAGGTTGCTCGATTCTGGGTTCATTAAGGAACTCCGATTCCAGACCTGGGTCGCTAATCCGGTGCTGGTGAAGAAGACTAATGGGAAATGGCGGATGTGTGTGGATTTCCGCGACCTGAATAAGGCTTGCCCGAAGGACTGTTACCCACTCCCGAGAATCGACCAGTTGGTGGATGCCACATCGGGACATGAGCTGTTGAGCTTCATGGATGCGTATTCGGGCTACAACCAGATCAAGATGGCTAAAGAGGACGCTCCTCACACAGCATTTTTATGCGGACAGTGACATCTATCACTACGATGTCATGCCTTTCGGGTTAATCAATGCCGGGGCAACCTATCAACGGATGGTGAACAAGTTATTCGGAGATATGCTGGGAGAGACCATGGAAGCTTACGTGGATGACATGCTGGTGAAGTCCCGACAAGCTGAGGATCATGTGCACAACCTAGCCATGGCATTTGAGCGGATGAGGCTTCATCAAGTTCGCTTAAACCCGACGAAATGCGCCTTCGGAGTCCACTCAGGGAAATTTTTGGGCTTTATGGTGAGCCAGAGAGGAATTGAGGTGAATCCCGAGAAGCTGAGGGCGATTGAGGAGATGCAGTCTCCGATAAACCATCGGGAGGTGCAAGTGCTGAATGGCCGACTAGCTGCAATGAATCGCTTCCTGTCCAAGGCTAGTGACCGATCTATGCCGTTTTTTGAAGTCCTGAGGGCCAACAAGAAGTTTGAGTGGACCGCCAAGTGTGAAGAAGCGTTCCAGGCACTCAAGCAGCACCTTCGCACCCTCCCGCCGTTGGCTAAACCGGTTCCAGGCGAGCCGCTCTATCTTTACTTGGCTGTTTCTGAATTTGCCATTAGCTCTGTGTTAGTGAAGGTTGTCGAGGGTAATCAAGTCCCCGTCTATTATGTAAGCAAGGCGTTTGCCAAGTCTGAATTAAATTATCCCGCCGTTGAGAAGTACCTTTTTGCGTTGATTATTACTGCTCGGAAGCTAAGGCCTTACTTCCACGCACACGAGATCACTGTGTTGACGAACCAGCCTTTGAAGCATTTTTTGAACCGACCAGATGCATCGGGGAGATTAGTAAAATGGGCAGTAGAGCTTAGTGAGTTTCGCATACACTTTGCTCCAAGAACGGCCATTAAGGGCCAGGCATTGGCGGATTTCATAGCAGAATCTACAGCCCCCGACCTAGAAGAAGCGGGCCCTGTAGAGGGGGAAACCATGGAGGTCCCGACAGAAGAACAACCAGAGAGGGCAGAGCAATCAGAACAACCAAACGAGGAAAATATCTGGGAAATGTACACGGATGGCTCCTCGAGTTCGTACGGATCAGGAGCAGGCTTTTTGTTGATACCACCGGGTGGAGGTGAGCCGCTCCGATATGCCTTGGCTTTAACATTCAAGGCCACAAACAACGAAGCGGAGTATGAGGCTCTTATCACGTGCCTGAAAATTGCTAAAGGCACTGAAGTCGATCACTTGAGAGTGAAGTGTGACGCAGCTTTAATCGTAAACCAGGTTCAAGGGCGATACGAAGCGAGGAGCCCGATAATGAAGAAGTACCTACGCGAGGTACAAACCTTGAAGGAGAGCTTTAAAAGCTTCGACATCGAGGCAATCCCGAGGGAGGAAAACGTAGAGGCAGACGCCTTGAGCAAATTTGCCCTGGGGGCACCCTTGGAAGAAAATCGGAAAGTGCATTTCTTGGAGAAGGTGATCTTATCGACCACCGACCCGACACAGGTGTGTACTATTGAAGCAAGAACGGAGGAGGAGCCCACTTGGATGACCCCGATAGTCGCGTACCTGACTACGGGGGCAGTCCTCGATGACAAGGTAGTAGCCGACAGGATACGTCGGATCGCGGCTAATTACGTGGTGCTGGACAATCAGCTATACAAGAAGGGCCGGTTCTCGACTCCGTACTTAAAGTGTGTGGCAGAGCCCGACACAAATCGAATCCTGAAGGAGGTGCATGAAGGGGTCGCGGCTTGTCATGAAGGGGCCCGATCCATTATGAGGAAAGTGCTGAACTTGAGCTATTATTGGCCCACGATGAGCAAGGAAGCGACGGCGTTGGTCCGATCCTGTGACGCGTGCCAGAGGTACGCCCCGAGTATCGTGGCTCCGGCCACTAATCTGACATCCATCAAGAGCGCTTGGCCCTTCGCGCAATGGGGCATCGATTTGGTGGGACCTCTTCCACAAGCACAAGGTCAATGTAAGTATTTACTTGTAGCTATCAATTATTCTTCGAAATGGATAGAGGCAAAGGCGTTGGCCAGAACGACGGGGAACCAGACCATCAAGTTCTTCCAGACCCATATTGTGTCCAGATACGGGATTCCTAAGGTGGTGATCAGCGACAATGGTCCACCGTTTAACGGCTCTCAGGTGAGGGAGTATCTGGAGGAGTTGAACATCGAGCATCGGACCGCTTCCGTACGCCATGCTCAGACTAACGGTCAGGTGGAATCAGCCAACAAAATCGTGATGGATGGCCTGAAGAAGAGGGTCTATGCCTTGAAGGGCAAATGGCTGAACGAACTGGAAAACGTGCTTTGGGCTGTTAGAACGACACCCAAACGATCAACGGGGGAGACTCTGTTTGGCCTCGTTTATGGCACGGAGGCTGTCGCCCCCGTGGAGGTAGCTGTGGCGTCCCATCGGATGAGATATTACGAGCCTCTGACGAATGATGAAATGAGACGTCTGGACTTGGACTTACTCGAAGAAAAGAGGTGGGAAGCCAATGAAGTCCAAGCTCGAATGCGTTTGGCGACGGCCAGGTACTACAATCGGCGAGTGAAGTCCCGACAGTTCTTCGTCGGGGAGCTGGTTTGGCGTCGCAACGAGTTTACCCTTTTGGATCGAATCAACAAGATGTCACCAAAATGGGAAGGACCTTATAAGGTCGTGGGGATGCCAGCTCCAAATGCGTACAAATTGGAAGACCTCGATGGCAGAGTATTGAAGCATTCTTTTAGTGGCGAACACTTGAAGAAACACCATGCTTGATGAAAGTCGCCTTAAGTGGTGCTCGACGAAAGTCGCCTTAAGTGGTGCACGATGTAAAGTCGCCTTAAGTGGTGCACGATGTAAAGTCGCCTTCAGTGGTGCACGATATTAAGTCGCCTTAAGTGGCGCAGGTTGAAAAGTCGCCTTAAGTGGTGCACGATGTAAAGTCGCCTTCAGTGGTGCACGATATTAAGTCGCCTTGAGTGGCGCAGGTTGAAAAGTCGCCTTGAGTGTCGCAGGTTGAAAAGTCGCCTTAAGTGGTGCACGATGTAAAGTCGCCTTCAGTGGTGCACGATATTAAGTCGCCTTGAGTGGCGCAGGTTGAAAAGTCGCCTTAAGTGGTGCACGATGTAAAGTCGCCTTCAGTGGTGCTCGATATTAAGTCACCTTGAGTGGCGCAGGTTGAAAAGTCGCCTCCAGTGGTGCACGATATTAAGTCGCCTTAAGTGGCGCAGGTTGAAAAGTCGCCTTAAGTGGCGCAAGTTGAAAAGTCGCCTTAAGTGGTGCACGATATAAAGTCGCCTTCAGTGGTGCACGATATTAAGTCGCCTTAAGTGGCGCAGGTGGAAAAGTCGCCGTAAGTGGTGCACGATGTAAAGTCGCCTTCAGCGGTGCACGATATTAAGTCGCCTTAAGTGGCGCAAGTTGAAAAGTCGTCTTAAGTGATGCATGAGAAAAGTCGCCTTAAGTGGTGCACGAGATTAAGTCGCCTTAAGTGGTGCACGGGATTAAGTCGCCTTAAGTGGTGCACGAGGTTAAGTCGCCTTAAGTGGCGCACGATCTAAAGTCGCCTTAAGTGGCGCACGATCTAAAGTCGCCTTAAGTGGTGCAAAACACGATTAAATCGCCTTAAGTGGTGTAGTTTCGCCTTAAGTGGCGTGGTTTCGCCTTGAGTGGTGTGAGTAATTCACCTTAGGTGGTGCAGCGATAATCGGAACCAAAAGAGATTGATATTATAAAGATCCAAGAGGTTCACAATAACAGAAGGAAATTACAAGGATCGGACTCTTGGAGGTCAGCCGGTGAAAAGTCGATTATCGAGGAATCGTGGACGAGAAGATTTGTATCAAGGGAAAAGTCCCCGACTCCGACGTCGGGAGGTCGGGAGTTGAAAGACACGACGAACTGTAAGTCCCTCATGTCTTGGGGAAAATGATGGGTTCTACTATGATCGTTAGACCCTTTAACGGCGAGGAAACGGCGAATAGGCCCACTGGGCCCTAAAATGGAGGTCAAGAAGACCAAGGTGAAGGGTCCCGACGTAGGGAGTCCCGATGATGAAAGGTCCCGACAGCGTCGGTCCCGATAGGTGAGCTGGAAGCTCCCGATGAGAAGCCTTTATGTAAGTCCCGATGACGAATCCCTGAGAATGATTGGCCCTGTCACGATGATGAGGGGCCCCGAGCGGTGACACAACGAGATAACTCTGGAGTCCCCGATATTAGTCGGGACTTGCTATCAGAGGATGTGGCCGAGATACGCGGGGCGTGGCCGAGATACGCGGAGCGTAGCTAAGATATGCGGAGCGTGGCCGAGATACGCGGGGCGTGGCCGAGATAAGCGAGATCATGGCCTAGATAGGCGGGATCACACCCGAGATATGCGGGATACGGGCTAACCACCCCCAACGGTTCACCAGGTAACTGAGGTATCTCTTTGCCTATAAAAGGGCAAGAGGTCACCTCAGATCACTTACGTTGAAATACCTTACTTGAGATTACTGCTTGCCAGTCCGTACGAGATACTCATTTAAGCATCGGAGAGGGATTCTGGGTGTTGCACGTCGGATCCGGCCAACACTCTCGGAAATAGAGCGGGTTTTGAAAAATATGGTTTGGATCGGCGAACGGCGAGTTTGATCGAAAAGGGAAATATCGACCGAACCGAGGGAAAATGAAAGAGTCGCCACCGATTAATTAAAGGTTAATCGGAATCCTAAATTTGCCTAGGGTACATGATACTAACATCCTAGGGCTTTGAAATGGTCTGCGTTCAGAGGTTCGGGTTCGGGGGTTTGATTACGCATTAAAAGCTCGCAAGCTAGAAATCCGCCCTTTCGGTACTATGGCTTGTCTTGTCTTGTTTAATTTTTCACTAAAATATCCACTTTGAGGGCTGAATTGCAAGTATCAAAAGGTTCATGGCCGAGTTGCAATTATCAAGAAAAATAAGGCCAAATTGCAATTATAAAAAAAAAGGTTCATGGATGAACTGAAGATGACTTTTAAAATGTGTTCAAATGGCCATTGAACTTCCATGGAATGATTTGTAACAATTAACAAAGATTTGGGGACACTATGAAAAATCCTAGGTTAAAATGTAACAATCGGCAAAGTTCGGGGCTGAACTGCAAACAACTTTTAAAACATGTTAAAATGACCCTGAACTTCACTGGACTGATTTTCAACACTTAGTAAGGTTTTGAGACAAACAAGTAATACGAACACATGTAAAACTTATAGATAAAATGTGAAAAATAATGCATTATGTACATATATAAAACTTAAAGGTAATATAAATGACAAATAAGTGAAATAAACAGATATATGACTTAATAATGTATAAATATATAAGTAAATGACAATAAGTAATATATATATATATATATATATATATATATATATATATATATATGTATATATATAATGAAATGACAGATAAGTAAAACAGTTATATAAAACTTGTAGATATCGAAATATATATATATAGTGCAAAAGAAAATAACGGAAAATAAATAAAATGCTACATTGAAAGCGATGAGTCTTTAACCAACTTGCATTTTATTTATAGTTGGAATGTAAATACAACTTTTGATTAAGCAATACTCACATAGGTTATTTCCGGATAAAATATCGTGACGCGTGGAACAAAACTACGAATTATCGAGCAACAAAACTCACCCTAAGCCAAGCTAAAAACTCTCGGTTTTATTCTTTTAACTCTCGGCTCACTCTCTTTCTGAGACCCAATCCTAGTTCTAAACTGAGCCCCCTTTTTTCTTCTTGCGAAGATGTTCTATTTATAGGCTAGCAATCTCAAATTCTTTGTTGTTACTTTATTAAGGTGGGCCCAAAATTATGAAGCATGGAGATGGTGTGTAATCAGATTACATGGGGAAGGTGAATGGGAAGTGAAAAAGTGACATTGCCTTGTAAGTTTAGTGAAGGTAACGTGGGTAATTCCTAGCCTAGTCTTTATTTTTTTTTCTTATTTATCTAATACCATATAAATATATCTTTATATTCTATATTATTTTAAACTTCTTTTTTTTTTTTTGGTTTTCTATTGACTCGATTATTCCCGGCTCGGTTCCACACGTCACGGTATTTTTCGACCACTGTCCAAAATCGGGTGTTTACAGTTGCCCCTCTTTGAGCATGCGTTCATGGATGTGGTCCAATGAACGTATGTTCAAAGACAAACAACTGATTTTGGGTCTTCCCAGCTAACTAATTACAGTGCATACAAGATAAAACATATAACTTTCGGAAACTAGACACCTATAGGTCCCGATCGTTGGCGGTGACTTGCGGAGCTGAATACCTAAAGGCTCCGTTCGTCGGGTTGTGACTCTCGGAATGCTGGATGACCACAGGTCCCGATTGTCGGTGGTGACTTGCGGAACTGAACACCTAAAGGCTCCATTCGTCGGGTTGTGACTCTCGGAATGCTGGATGTCCACAGGTCCCGATTGTCGGTGGTGACTTGCGGAGCTGAACACCTAAAGGCTCCGTTCGCCGGGTTGTGACTCTCGAAATGCTGGATGACCACAGGTTCCGATTGCCGGTGATGACTTGCGGAGCTGAACACCTAAAAGCTCCGTTCGTCTGGTTGTGACTCTCAGGATGCTGGATGACCACAGGTCCCGATTGTCGGTGGTGACTTGCGGAGCTGAACACCTAAAGGCTCCGTTCGTCGGGTTGTGACTCTCGGAATGCTGGATGACCACAGGTTCCGATTGCCGGTGATGACTTGCGGAGCTGAACACCTAAAAGCTCCGTTCGTCTGGTTGTGACTCTCGGGATGCTGGATGACCACAGGTCCCGATTATCGGTGGTGACTTGCGGAGCTGAACACCTAAAGGCTCCGTCCGTCGGGTTGTGACTCTCGGGATGCTGGATGACCACAGGTCCCGATTGTCGGTGGTGACTTGCGGAGCTGAACACCTAAAGGCTCTGTTTGTCGGGTTGTGACTCTCGGAATGCTGGATGACCACAGGTCCCGATTGTCGGTGGTGACATGCGGAGCTGAACACCTAAAGGCTCCGTTCATCGGGTTGTGACTCTCGGAATGCTGGATGACCACAGGTCATGATTATCGGTGGTGACTTGCGGAGCTGAACACCTAAAGGCTCCGTCCGTCGGGTTGTGACTCTCGGAATGCTGGATGACCACAGGTTCCGATTGTCGGTGATGCCAGCATTGGGGCGGCTATGTGAATGCACGTCTTGGATAGCGGTGCATGCATTGGTGCGGCAATGATGTTTGACTTGTAGGAACAGACTGTAACAGTCCTACTCGTCTTTGGAAGGTGACTTGCGAGAGCAGACTGTAACAGTCTCGCTTGCCGATTCCGTATAACTCTGGGAAGTTAGGCATTTGAACGCCCCATTCTTGACAAATAACTTTTTTTTTTTTTTTTTTTTTTTTTTTTTTTTCAGCGATGTGCTGTGTTTTTCTCTCTCTTTTTTTTTTGCTTCTTTTTTGTTTTCTCTCGGATTTCTCTCCTTTTGCTACAATCATTTTTTGATCGCACCTCTCGGTTCCCCTAATTTTTGCCTAGGCCGCCCTTTCGGGTTTTCAACCTAGTGGGGATTTTATTTCCTCTCCTTTTGCCATGATCGCCCTTTTGAGGGATTTTCAATCACGCCCCTCTTCCCTAAATTTTGCCTAAACCGCCCTTTCGGGTTTTCAGTTTAGCGGGAATTTTCTCTCAAATTTGGAAGTTCTTTTTAAAAATGATGCTCCATTGAAATGCGACTTACCAGAACAGACCGTAACAGTCCAGCTTGTCGATTTTGCATAGCTCTGGATGGCTGGCCATGAGAATGCCCCATTCTTTGATGAATGAATTTCTTTCAGCGATGTGCTGCATATTGTTTTTCGCTTCATTGCTGAGATATGCAGTTGATGCTGCTTTTGTCGAGCCTTTTATGCTTGTATTCCTCGCGGGGTTGACTGAAAATCATCTCTTGATTGAGTTAATTTTAGAGCATTTAGTTGTCCGCCCGCCTAGGTGCATCTCTGTGAGCTGGTAGGGGCAGCTCAGACAATGTTGATCATTGTGATTCTTCATCGCTACCTGGTGACAATTACAGTCGTCCACAAATTTTTTTTTTTTCTCATTTTTTTTTCTTTTTTCTTTTTTCATTTTTTTTCTTTTTTTTTTTTTTAATTTTCTCTCGAATTTCTCTCCTTTTGCTACGATCATTTTTTTTATCGCACCTCTCGGTTCCCCTAATTTTTGCCTAGGCCGCCCTTTCGGGTTTTCAACCTAGCGGGGATTTTATTTCCTCTCCTTTTGCCATGATCTCCCTTTTGAGGGATTTTCGATCACGCCCCTCTTCCCTAAATTTTGCCTAAACCGCCCTTTCGGGTTTTCAGTTTAGCGGGAATTTTCTCTCAAAATTCGAAAATTGCATTCTGGTTGCAAGCTCTTTCAAGGATAATACTTCTTGATATTGTCCATGTTGACTGGACTAGGGAGTCTTTGTGCGTCCATGTCAGTGATGATCGTGGCTCCTCCACTAAGATTTTTTAATGTCGACACACGGTCCTTCAGAGTTATGGATGAATCTGCCCCAAGAATCTGGATTGGCTCGGGGGAATTTCTGAAAGACTAGGTCGCTTGGTGTAATTCTCTGGAGCACACTTCCCTGTTGAATACTCGAACCATGGGCTTCTGGTACAGGTGCCCGTGGTATAGTGCAGGGAGCCGCTTTCGTCAATGAGGCTTGATTGCTCATGTAAGTGCGCTTCACCCACTCATATTCGTCCATTTATGACTAAGTGAGGAACCAAGTGGACGGATTTTCAGCTTTAATCGGTGACATGCTTCTGTTTTGTAGACAGGGAAACTGGAGTTGCCCAAGGTTATGTTCGGATCGAGGTCCCATAGGCCGTGAATGACTGAGGCAGCTTGTCGTGCCCATCCTTGTATGACAATCATTTCCTCAATGATCTTCCTTTATTTTCTGAATCTACCACACCATTCATCAATGTGTGATATGGGGACGTGTTCGTGTTCTTGATCTTGAATTGGTCGCACAACTCGTCGATTAACTTGATGTTCAGATCTCGCTGTTGTCAATTTCAATTGACATTTGACACCGTATGCACGATGATGTCTCGCTTGATGAGACGTTCGACCACCTTTGCCGTAACTGATGCCAATGTAATGGCTTTGGCGCACTTGGTGAAGTATTCGATGGCCACAGGTATGAATCCGTGACCAATGGATGCCTTTGGAGAGACATGTCGATCACGGCGATGCTCATTTTTGTTCCGGATAGCAGTTTTTCCTGAAGAAAGAAGTAGATGGAGGTTGACGTTAATGTCAAATCATGCATATGATGACAGAGAATATTGAGATCACAATGAATGACAAAAGAAGGAATTCATTATGGTCATGAAGAATTTTCCCTCTTCCAGAAATACTGGGCTCGGACATTTGCCCCACGGGCAATGCATCCATTTCTGGATATTGTTTACTCGTTACGAAGAGGAAGCGCATAAACGAGCATTTTCATCCACTTGTGATATTCTCTCTTCTGGCGAGTAGACAGATGAAACTTCTGAAGGGACCTCATCATTAAGGGATCTCATGACTGTTGAAAAAAAGTTTGACAAGCTAGCATGAATGTCTACATATTTGGTCAAGATCCTTTGCGACAAACCGAGAAGTGATGCATTGCAGATTTGAAGCTTGACTGGGAGACACATCAGTAATGTGTGAAGCTTGATCTGGGTCAGTTTGTTCCCTGCTTTTAGGGACTGCAAGTTGAGGCACGACTTGGGATTTTGAATTCCGAGAAACCGCGGCAGCCATGACTTCTTGGGTGCCGAAAAGAGTGAGCACTCGACCTGGGAGGCCACTTCAGCGGATTGATTGTTCGGTTCAGGCGATCATAGCTTGCGAGGTCTCCTTCAGATTGTTGATCCTCTTTTTTAGGTGGCCGAGCCATTGAATATCACATGGGTTAGAAACCCTGACAGGGGAGTTTGGCTTTAGTTGCCACATTCGTTTTGAAGTCATGGGTACGCAATGGGCTTGATCACGCCAGACTCATCTGCGAGAAAATGACAATTAGAATTTGAAAGAACACAAAAATGATGTATAATTTGAAAATGTAGCAATCAATTCTGTGGATTTCGCAGAAGGAGGTGTGTCCCAAGATGTTGAATTTTGGGAGACTGCAGCAGTCATGACTGCATGTGCGATGAAAAAGCGATGAGACGCTTGATTTAGGAGGTCACGTCGCTGATCTTTACTCGCAAGGTATTTTTTAGCTCGATGATCCTCTCTTCACCTTCTCGAGGTGGCGAAGCCGCTGGACATCACATGGGTTTTAGGAACCTAGACAGATGAATCTTGTCATCTTTCTTCATTTGTTCTATTTGAACAAAATCGCGAGTACGTATGGGGCTTGCTTGCGCCAGATGCACCTATAAAAATGTCAATTAGAACTGAAAACACAGATCATGATGCATGATTATGAAAACACAGTCATTAATTATTTCAAGGTCGCAGGCGGAGGCGCGACTCGAGATATTTGAACTTTGGAAGGCTTCGGCGGCCATGCTTGCGTGGGCGTTGAAAAAGCGATGATACGCTTGACTTATGAAGCCATGTCGGCGAGGAACTGTTCTGTTTTGGGTGATCCCATCTCCCTGATCTTTTCTAGCTGGATGATTCCCTCTTCATTTTTTTGAGGTGGCGAAGACCCTAGATATCACATGGGTTCAAAACCATGGTGGAGGACTCTGGTTTGTTTGTCTATTTTGTTCCATTCGAACAAAATCTCGAGTATGTTTGGGGCTTGTTTGCGCCAGATGTACTCGAGATGTTGGAGTATGGAGACTATGACCGCCACGACTGCCTGGGCGCTAAAAAGCTATGATACGGTTGACTTATGATGCCATGTTGGTGAGAAACTGTTTCGTTTTGTGATCCCATCTCCCAAGATCTCCTCGAGCTGGATGATCCCCTCTTCATTTTTCGAGGTGGTGGAGGCGCTGAATATCACATGGGTTCAGAACCATGGCAGAGGACTCTTGTTTGGTTGTCCCGTTTGTTCCACTTGAACGAAGTCACAAGTATGTTTGTGGCTTGTTCGTGCCAGTTGCACATGCAAAAAAAATGGAAACTAAATTGAGAATCTGCAATAGTTATGCATGATTTAGAAAATATAGCCATTAATTAAGCTGAGATCGCAAGCCGGGGCGTGAATCGAGATGTCGAAGTCTAGGAGACTGCGACAGACATGAATGTTCGGGCACTAGCGACAAGACGCTTGAACTAGGAGGCCACGTCGAAGATGGATTGTTCCGTTCGGAAGGTTGTGGCTCGCATGGTCCCTTTTAGATGGACAATCCTTTCTTCATTTTCTCGAGGTGGTGAAGCCTTTGGATATCACATTAGTTAGGAACCCTGGCGAATGACTCTTTTTAGTTGCCCCATTTGTTCCATTCGAGCGAGATCACACAGTAAGTTTAGGGCTTGTTTGCGCCAGTTGTACCTGTGAAAAAAGCTGGCAATTAGAATAGAGAATACGCAATAATGATGCATGATTTGGAAAATACAACCATCAATTATGCCGATTATGATCCTCAATGTTTTGAAATTTTTTTGGAGAATTAAGTCGCGGGTTATTCATTTTCCAACCCTTAACCCATTAGGTTTTTTTTTTTTTTTTTTTACACCCGATTTGCTTCTCATTCAATTAATGTCAGTCCCTGAGGTTCTGAATTTTGATGCTTCCCGAGTTTTTTTTTTTTTAAAACCAGGTGTTTGATTTGTCGGGCCGACGATCGACCGCTTAAATTGGGCACAAACATGACTTAGCTACCTCTGGCTTGGCAAAATCGAGACAACAACCGTGAATTTCTAGATTTTAAAACTCTTGAAATTAAAACGTTGAGGAGTATTTTAGGGTCTCATAAAAATGAGTCATTTGAAAAATCATCTCCCTCAAGTTTTTTTTTTTTTTTTGCAAATTGAATTCACGGTCCTTATCATAATTCTCGGGAAAGTCAAATTTACTTAATGGAGAAGAAATAACCCATGACCTAAAAACCGACCCAATTGATGGCTTTGATAGCTTTGAAATTCGTGATGCAGTACATGAAATAAAATACCTTATTCGTGTACACCAGCAAATATACAACAATTTGTTCATTACCTTCTCAAACCAATGCATCAAGAGAGATATACAGACTTGTGGATGCCCCTTGACTATTTTAGAAAAGTGTGCGAGCTTCTGGATGCCCCCCCTATACATCAGACCAGGATAAAGAAAAAATGCAAAATAGCATATCTGGAATTAATACGACTGGTTGATGGTTATGCACCGTGTGGGGCTTTGCTCTATCAAGGTGAGTTTCTAAAGGTTCTCGAATCGAAAGGTACCCTACCCCATTAAGGGGATCGCGGGCCCTTTTCGATCATCTAGTTGGGCTTTCAGAGACGTGCCGGCGGTTGTGACCGCTACTGGCGTATTCTCTTACTCAACCCCCTATGTTTCTATATGCCATTGTTTTTTTTTTTTTTTGGCGAGGAATAGTAACTGAATGTGGTGTGTGTGCAAAAGCGATTTAAAACACTCAAAATATGAGATCAGAAGCTGCACACAAGAACAAACGGTCAAAACGGATATGGTAGAAAATTCAATTAAACAATGTAAGACAAACACAACAAGCCTAAACCCTCTGAATGGAAATCCCCAGCAGAGTCGCCAAAATGTCGCACGTCGGATCCGGCCAACACTCTCGGAAATAGAGCGGGTTTTGAAAAATATGGTTTGGATCGGCGAACGGCGAGTTTGATCGAAAAGGGAAATATCGACCGAACCGAGGGAAAATGAAAGAGTCGCCACCGATTAATTAAAGGTTAATCGGAATCCTAAATTTGCCTAGGGTACATGATACTAACATCCTAGGGCTTTGAAATGGTCTGCGTTCAGAGGTTCGGGTTCGGGGGTTTGATTACGCATTAAAAGCTCGCAAGCTAGAAATCCGCCCTT
The DNA here is from genome assembly GCA_036873135.1 of Clarkia xantiana subsp. parviflora. Taxonomy (NCBI): domain Eukaryota; kingdom Viridiplantae; phylum Streptophyta; class Magnoliopsida; order Myrtales; family Onagraceae; genus Clarkia; species Clarkia xantiana. Next base: position 12,344,668 of record JAPTYO010000004.1, read on the forward strand.
TCGGTACTATGGCTTGTCTTGTCTTGTTTAATTTTTCACTAAAATATCCACTTTGAGGGCTGAATTGCAAGTATCAAAAGGTTCATGGCCGAGTTGCAATTATCAAGAAAAATAAGGCCAAATTGCAATTATAAAAAAAAAGGTTCATGGATGAACTGAAGATGACTTTTAAAATGTGTTCAAATGGCCATTGAACTTCCATGGAATGATTTGTAACAATTAACAAAGATTTGGGGACACTATGAAAAATCCTAGGTTAAAATGTAACAATCGGCAAAGTTCGGGGCTGAACTGCAAACAACTTTTAAAACATGTTAAAATGACCCTGAACTTCACTGGACTGATTTTCAACACTTAGTAAGGTTTTGAGACAAACAAGTAATACGAACACATGTAAAACTTATAGATAAAATGTGAAAAATAATGCATTATGTACATATATAAAACTTAAAGGTAATATAAATGACAAATAAGTGAAATAAACAGATATATGACTTAATAATGTATAAATATATAAGTAAATGACAATAAGTAATAATATATATATATATATATATATATATATGTATATATATAATGAAATGACAGATAAGTAAAACAGTTATATAAAACTTGTAGATATCGAAATATATATATATAGTGCAAAAGAAAATAACGGAAAATAAATAAAATGCTACATTGAAAGCGATGAGTCTTTAACCAACTTGCATTTTATTTATAGTTGGAATGTAAATACAACTTTTGATTAATCAATACTCACATAGGTTATTTCCGGATAAAATATCGTGACGCGTGGAACAAAACTACGAATTATCGAGCAACAAAACTCACCCTAAGCCAAGCTAAAAACTCTCGGTTTTATTCTTTTAACTCTCGGCTCACTCTCTTTCTGAGACCCAATCCTAGTTCTAAACTGAGCCCCCTTTTTTCTTCTTGCGAAGATGTTCTATTTATAGGATAGCAATCTCAAATTCTTTGTTGTTACTTTATTAAGGTGGGCCCAAAATTATGAAGCATGGAGATGGTGTGTAATCAGATTACATGGGGAAGGTGAATGGCAAGTGAAAAAGTGACATTGCCTTGTAAGTTTAGTGAAGGTAACGTGGGTAATTCCTAGCCTAGTCTTTATTTTTTTTCTTATTTATCTAATACCATATAAATATATCTTTATATTCTATATTATTTTAAACTTCTTTTTTTTTTGGTTTTCTATTGACTCGATTATTCCCGGCTCGGTTCCACACGTCACGGTATTTTTCGACCACTGTCCAAAATCGGGTGTTTACACTGGGTCACCGCCCGGTCTATCCCCTCTTGCAGGATTGCGTGGAGCGAAGGAGCTAGGATCGCCGTCAAAGACCGTACCGGAGTTCCACCGTGATCCAACAACATCTACAGAGTAATTTTACATCTGTTGTAAAAAACAAAACTTAATTGCACTACATTATATCCCTTCAAATTAGATAATTAATGCAACACAAATATTAATTATCAACATCATGTATATACATAAAGATTGATTAATGAAAATGTGTGAAATCATTCATTTATGATTTTATACATGACACAAGTAGAGATTAAAGAGCATTACATTCCAATAAACTAATAAAGCTAATGAAACTAAAACAGTACAAATCAATCTCATACATCTCACTACGTTGTACACATGAAGAATTGTATCACTATTAAGGACGAAAAGAAAGCAATGATGTGTTGATGATGGTAGAGTGATCAAAGCTAGGGAGACAGACATCATGAATGGTTTTTCTTCTCCTGTTTTTGTTGCTTGAGTTTTGATGATGCTGTATTTCTGAGCGTGACTCGTTATTTGGGTAACTGATAGTTGGAACATCAAACTTTTTGGTACTCAACCAATCACTTCTGTAACCATTTAGTAACGCCTCGAGGAATCTCATATGCTCCGCTTCAGTCCAATAACTATTACTCGGACTCTTTCTTTTATAAACAACACTATTATTATTATTACTTGCACCGCCCAACCACGACGACGAAGAAGAGCAGTACTTATCATCGTAGTACACAATTGTCTTCTCTTGCTGTTGCGGCTGCATTACTAATGCTTGGTCTTGCATCTTCATCATCATCATCTTTTTTTCATCTTCTTGCCTCGTCGTCATCATCATATTATTGTTATTCTTCATTAGAATTTCATTATTATTATTATTATTATTATTATTAGTAACAATTAATGATGATTCTGCATGAGGAGGTTGTTGATGATGGGAGTGAGAGATATGATCCGCTTCCACTTCCACTTCTGCCGCCATCGTCGTAAGAGTAGTGGTTTTATCAACAAAGTGGTCATCAGAATCATCAAAGGAGAAAAAATTCTCCCAATTATCTTGATCATCAAAACTATTCTCATCAACGCCATCAAACGAAAAAAACTTGGCCAATTCTTGATCATCAAAATCATCAAAACTCTTTTGATCATCCACACTAACTCAAATACTCCTCGTATCTTCTTCTTGTTGAACCAATATTTGAGGCTGATCCATACACATAGTATTGGCTTTATCAACATCATGCACCACCTCGGTCATTAATGACGGCAAAACCCTAACCCCAAAACAACTAGTAGTTGTTCGTTGTTCATCATTGTCATCATGACTACTACTTTGATTATTAATAATTGGAACCGATGATGCAAGAGGTTCTTCATTTATAATTATATCACCGCAATTGCAACCATTATTATTATTTAAGATAAAGTTATCAATATCCGGCCAGTCCTCAAACGCCGGCCATGAATCACCTTGAATTACCGGCCACTCGAAAGGGAATGCCATCCTCAACCAGCGATACTTGTAACGTGGGATTGTGAGTGGATAATCAATGGATATGTCTCCTCACCTTTCTTGATTGCTATATAAATATGAATTCAGGGTCAGCTATATATATAATATATACATATATGAATATCTGAATCTTTATGCGGATATAATATATGAATTATATATCTAGATATATACAAGTTATATTAATTTGTGTTTAGATACTATTCTTACATCAGATTTTACGACACAAAACTTGTAGTTAGTAAATTGCCACCTAAATTTTTATTTTTCCCAAAAATTTATCCTACTTTTTCAAATATGCAAAATCTGTACTGATCCCGTTAATTATCATCAAATTTCTTAAAATGTATATTTTAAGTAAAACTTATTTTTGCTTAGGAAAATCACATAATATATATAGTTTCCCCGAACTTCTTTTATATCTACTTTTGTGCAGTTTTGCCTTAGTTTTTAATTTAAGAAGATTAAGGTATTAATTAACCCTATAAAAAATATATATCATAAATTTTAAAGAATTTGAAGAAATTAAGATAATCATTCTATAATTTTATTATTGCTTATAAATGACGACCTTTGATGACAACGTGAATTGAATCTGCTCGTGTTTCTTGATCGGCGTGAAATATCTAATATACATATATGTATATCAATATATTTGATTTTTTTATGGATATAATATATGAATTATATATCTCGTTATATAAATATATACAAGAAATAAAATATAATTATTTATTTTACGAATTCTTCTAACAGTTCTTCTCAGTAAAATTTCCGAAGTTTAACATTTAGTAAGTAGTAACGCCCCATTCCACACGGGAAAAGCTCATAAACAAGAAAAAAAATAAAGTTTTCTTTTTTTTTTTCCTACGAAAAACAAAGTTAATTTAATTTTCCAATAAGTTAATAGAGAAAGAAAGCTCTTAAACGTGGGAATCAGTCATTCAGATTATATGCCTCACTTTTCGTGCCCCACCTCTCTATTAGATGTTAATATGTGTATTTTTAAATTTAATATTTTCATTCTCGACTCACATATTCTAATATTTTTTAGAAAAAAAAAAATTAATTACACCAAATATACATGTTAAAATTACAACGATGAGAAACGATTTGAGATACCAATACTAGGGCAAGTGATCGAGAGATCTTTAAAGGAGAGCATTGTTATCGATCCAAAAAAATCAATTCATTTTAATTATATTATAATTAATAAGACAATTCCTATCTGACCCATATTTACAACATACCACAAGTAGAATTATTCAATGATGTAAACATCACATACATTATAAATGATTCATGAATAGAAACTTAACTAAATACTAGGGGTGTCAACCGGTCACGGTACCCGTTCATTCGTGGGAACCCGTCCCGATTTTGCCCCGTCGATTGTAACTTGCGACCCGTGGGACGGGTCCGGGTTTGAGGCCGCGGGCCCCGCCCCATGCATGCGTATATTATATATGTATTATATAAAACTATATATATGGGTAATATAAACACATAGTCAAAATAACAAGGATTCTAATGAGTTTGATGATTTTTATTTGAATTTTGATTAAATTTGTAATTTTTTATTCGAATTTAGAGTTGGATTATTTAAATACGGTAAACAAATTTAAATTTTAAATTTGTAAAAATAAATTATTTTTCACATGGGGCGACTCTCACCGCCCCACGAGATGTACGGGACGGGTTGATCATGTCGAACCGGGGCAGGTCCAGGATTGGCGATACCCGCCCCGCACCGCTCCGCTCCGTTGACATCTCTACTAAATACCTTACTACATTTTAAATGCAAAATTGAAAATTGTACATATACAGGTAGTGTTACACCTAATCTAGTTTTGAAATCCATCGTAATACCATCATTACTATCTTCAAGAATAGAGACCCCTAAAGACCCCTAAAGAGAGCTCAACGAAATTAAAGAAATACATTACAATAACGGTTAAATATACTTTTCATACAACACGTTGACCGAATGTGGTTTTTTAGTACAATATGTATTTTTTGTATACTTTTGGTACCAAACGTTTGAACTTTGTTGGCTTTTGGTCCGTTTGTTAGTTGACCGTTAATTTTGGCCGTTAAATGACAAGTGCAAGTCACATGACCCATTATAAACTTTTGATTGTGTTCAATTTAGTCCTTCTAATACATTCATAACTTATTTTTGTTCAACTTAATCATAAAACTTCAAAACCAAACCAATTTAACTAGCCTTAGGCTAACCCAGGGCTAGATCAATTTGACGAAGTCCAATTGGGGTTCAATTATTATTTACCATACAAGAGTATCATCTCGGTGTAATTATATAAGACCATTAATTAATACCAACCAGCATGACCAAGCCAACTTTGTAATTACTTTGCACCTAACGAGATTGATAAAATAATTCCTAGGCATCCAAAATGGAACCTGTCTTGCTCTGTTATTCTTTTCTTGTTACATGAGATAATTAATACATTGAGAAACTGGTGCAATTTATCATCGCGGTATTAATATTCTAATAGTTAATAGTGCTTACTTTCATATGATTTAACTTTAAAGTTATTATTTCGAAATACGTCAACTGAACGATAAAAACTATCAGATCTCATCTAATTTACATGCATACTCATACCAGACATAAAAGGAGACGAGGAAAACATGACTTGATAAATTTGTTCCAGTGACTTTTGCATCGCACCCACTAATTTGAATATATATGATCGAATAGCATCTGTCTTCTTTATTATCAGTACACCAAACAGTAGTAGATAGAACAAATTAATTGAAATTTTAACTGTATCTTCGTTTATTTTGATTGAACTAATTTCAAGTACAAAGCATCCATCAAATGATGATTTATGATACATGAAATGTATTCTATGTAAACACCCGATTTTGGACAGGGGTTGAAAAAATACCGTAACGCGTGGAACCGAACCGGGAATAATCGAGCGATTAGATAAAAAAAATAAGGATTAAAATATTATATAATATATAGATATATTTATATAGTATTAGATAGTAGTAATTTTGATTAGATAATAATAAAATTAAAAAAAAAAAGAAAAAGAAAAAAGGAAATTAGGCTTGGCTTGAAACCATCCACGTCCACCTTTGGACTTCCCTATGCTCCCCATACCTTATCTATCTGTACCCATCCATGCTTATCCTTATACAAATTGCAAAAATAATGATAAAAAAATCTGCATCAACCTTCTATAAATAGTAGTACGTAACGATAGTTTAAGGGGGGCTCATTTTCATCAACGAACCAAAATCATAAGGGGGTCTCGGTTTAGGGGGGAGGATCACGTAGAGAAATAGGGACTGACAAGAAAATCATATAGTTGAGAGTGAGTGAGGTCTAAATAGATTGCTCGATAATTCGTGGTTCGGTTCCACGCGTCACGACATTTTACCTGGAAATAACCCAATGTAAGTACCACTTAATCAAAAGTTGTATTTACATTCCAAGCATAAATAAAGTGCAAGTTGGTTAAAGACCCATCGCTTTCAATGTAGCGTTTTATTTATATTCCGTTATTTTATTTCGCACTATATATATATATATATACATATTACGTATTTCTATTATCTACAAGTTTTATATATATCTGTTTTACTTATTTGTCATTTATATTATATATAAGTTTTATATATATATTATATTACTTGTTGTCATTTACTTATATGTTTATACATTATTAAGTCTTATATTTGTTTATTTCACTTATTTGTCATTTATATTATATATAAGTTTTATATATATATTATATTACTTATTGTCATTTACTTATATGTTTATACATTATTAAGTCTTATATTTGTTTATTTCACATATTTGTCATTTATATCACCTTTAAGTTTTATATATGTACATATTGCATATTTCTCATTTTCTATAAGTTTTATACGTGTTTATATTACTTATATATTTCAAAACGCTGTTAAGTGTTAAAAATTAGTATAGAGAAGTTCATGGTCATTTTAACATGCTTCCAAAATTATTTTCAGTTCAGCCATGAACTTTTCGATAATTGCAAATTGGCCATGAATTTCTTGATGATTGCAACTCGGCCATAAACTTTTTGATACTTGCAGTTCAACTCTCAAAATGGATATTTTAGTGAAAAATTAAACAAGACAAGACAAGCCAAAGTACCGAAAGGGCGGATTTCTAGCTTGCGAGCTTTTAATACGTAATCAAATCCCCGAACCCGAACCTCTGGACGCAGACCATTTCAAGCCCTAGGATGTTAGTATCATGTACCCTAGGCAACTTTAGGATTCCGATTAGCCTTTAATTAATCGGTGGCGACTCTTTCTATTTTCCCCGGTTCGGGTGATATTTCCATATTTGACCGAACCCGCCGTTCGCCGATCCACAAAAACACATATTTTCAAAACCCGCTCTATTTCCGAGAGCGCTGGCCGGATTCGACGTGCGACATTTTGGCGACTCTGCTGGGGACTTTTAATGTTCAGAGGGTTTAAGCTTGTTGTGTTTTCTTGCTTTGTTTATTTTTTATTTTACCCTATCTGTTTTGACCGTTTGTTCGTGTGTGCAGCTTTTGTTGACCCGATTTAAATAAATTGAAATGTTTTTTTTTTCCCACACCACGCCCGGTTACCATTCCACGCCCAAAACCAGGGGTATTTAGAAACCTAGGGGGTTGAGTAAGAGAATACGGCCAGTAGCGGTTACAACCGCCGGCACGTCTCTGAAAGCCCAACTCGATGATCGAAAAGGGTCTGTGATCCCCTTAATGGGGTAGGGTACCTTTCGATTCGGGAGCCTTTAGTATTCCCACCTTGATAAAACAAAACCCTACACTGTGTAAAAAATCATTCGTGGTTGGTTTTATATTTGGCTCCTTGTTTTGGCCCTTAGTTTCCGCCATGTATAGAGAAGGGCATTTTTATGTATTTCTTTATTCACGTACCAAACCATGTAAATGTAAGAAAAAAACAAAAAAAAAAGTGTAGATGAATGTTAGGCTTTACATATTTGCATTGCATTTTTAACCAAAAAAAGTGGTCTGTCCATTCCATTTATTGATCCTTAATATGTTTCACTCCCCATCTTTGGTAAGGATGGAGCGGTCAGCCAGTCGACCTCGCGTCATCATCATAGCACCGCCCAAAAATGAGATTAACCGAATCTGGAAAAACCTGCCTGAAACGGAGCAAGACTATGTGTACAGACACATTGGTGACGTCCCACGACTAGCCGATTATCATGTCTATTGGCCTCTACTTAATGCACTTGCTGATTTTTGGGACACGGAAAAGGCGGTATTTGTGATCAACAACATCGAGCTTACTCCCACGCTTGAAGAGTATGCTCAACTCGTCCAAGGTCCAGGTTTGGACAAAGACATTGTCCGTCCAAACCTCAACAAAACTGATGCACGTATCCTTTCTGATTTGCTCCACATCGATAGGGGTAACGCAACCGAAGCACTCATGTTAAAAGGAAGGTCTGGTCTGTCAATTAAACTCCTAATAAAATGGATTGACATTACGCAAGTCGCAAACAAAAATGTTAGGGGAGTGACTCATGCCTTTATTTTGCTAGTATTTGGGACCCTATTATTCCCCCGCTCCCAAGATTTGATAGATTCAGCTTTGGCAAATGTCGTTTTCCAAGTAATTGGAGGGAAAAGTATCGTCGTAGCATTGCTATGTGAAACTTTTACATCTCTAAACCTTTTAAAAATAAATGGGAAAAGGGGTTTAAGGGCAAGCCCAGCACTACTCGAAATATGGTTTTTAACTCACTTAAAAGAATTTGGCGCGAGTTTCCCCAAAATATACTTTTTGAAGGATAAAAAAATCATTACTAGGATGACAGAACGTTCCATCTTTGAAGCTGAGAAGTGGAATGCCCAAAAATGGAAAGAAAGTCTTTTAAAACTTACACACAAGGATGTGGTATGGAAAGCACACTGGTTTGCTATCCGTTCCCCTATCCTTGGGTGTTATGAATTTGGAGGTGTTCCACTTCTTAGTCACATGGGTTCTACTGTTGCATACCCCGCTCGCGTAATCCGACAGTTTGGAGGATTCCAAGAAATCCCAGTGCTCGCCGGTTCAAATCCTTTCAAGTACGATTGGCACGACAAGACTATCAACACGAAGTGCATTTTGGATTCCATCAAGCATATACTGAAAGTCTGGGAAACGCGAATTATTTATGATTTGCGCATACCAGAAGAACCGAGCCATGAAGAGCGAGAATACCGTGCGACTTCTGCATACATCTATAGGTTTCACTCAACGCCGGTGAGCCCACCCTTCAATCCAGAGGAAGTAATCGGGGAAAAACCTGAAAACCCATCAAGATCTCACGTGGACATCTACGAAGACATCAAAGCCAGGGTAGAAGTTCAGAGCAGCTCTTGGGCCAAAGAACAGTCTAGGCTGGAGCAAGAGGTGCAAAGACTCCAAGACGAGCTGCGATGTGTCCAACGTAAAGTCAGGAATCGAGACCGGGCTTGGGAAAAGTACAAAGGCAAAGTGACTGAGTTGAGTAGCACGCTTGATAAGTTCAAACGAAGGACGAGGAGAGTGAAAAGATTTTCAAAATGTATATCCTCGGCCTTCATTCGAACCAATGAACAAGCAATGGATGCATTCAGCGAGCTGCAATGCCGCGTGAAACATCTCTAGGATCACACTTCGATTAATTAAATCTTTTGAGGAATACCCTTTTTGTACACTTGTTATTTAATCTAAGTCTATAAATGGAATGAACAGACATGCAAAATTTTCAAACCAAAACATGCATAATTTACAATTTCTTCGTTCATCTTATTCTGGTGTTTGTTTAATGTAGATACATCTGGCAAGGACAAGTCCTATACGCACTCGTAATTTCGTTCGAAAGGAACGGATGGAGCAACAGAACCAAGGTCATCCACCAGGATTCCCAGAGCCCGTGCATCATCCTTTAGCCCCGCCACCTCAAGGGAATGAAGAAAGGATCGTCCAACTAGAGCAAACCATGCAAGCCATGAACACACGCACGGAACAGTCCATCGCTAGCATGGCCACCCAAGTCGAGCGTCTCCTGGCCCTCTTTAGCCCTCACAACCTTGCCACAATCTCCCCGGCGTCGACCTCTCGAGTTGTGCCACTATCCGCGGCCCCTCAGATAAGGAACACTCTTGTCCCTGATCAGGTTCCACCCCCGGTTCACGTACTCCCCGATCAAACGGAGCCTCTTATCCATGACCAGCTGGGCCAGATTCCACTCCATGGCAACCCTAACCAAGCTCCACCACCCATATATGGCCATCCCGACCAAGCTCCACCACCCACATATGTTCATATCAACCAAGCTCAACCAGCCCCATATGGCCATCCAGATAATGCATCTGGAAATGCAAACTCCATTGCCATCATCCCCGTCGAATCTGAGCAAGACAAACGCCTGAAGCAAATCGAGGAAAAAATGAGGTCCATCCAGGGAACGGACCGATTAGGGGACCTTAACTTTTTGGATCTGGCCCTATTCCAAGAAGTCCCAATGCCTGATAAGTTCAAAGTGCCAGATTTTGAAAAGTACGATGGGACTGGACACCCAGTGGTCCACCTCAAGATTTACATGGCAAAGATGTCTCCATACCAGCAGTATACCAAGTTAATGGTTCAGACTTTCCAAGAGAGTCTAAGAGGGGAAGCCCTTGTCTGGTTTGCCGGGTTAAAGACGGAACAAGTCCCTAACATGGAGCAGCTAGCCAAGCTATTCCATCGCCAGTACAAGCATAACTTGGATAATGCTCCAACCCGACTAGATCTTCAAGCAATGGAAATGAAAGAGGGCCAGTCATTCAAGGATTATGCGACAGAATGGCGAGGAAAGGCCAATTGCATGAACCCACCTCTCGAGCAGAACGAGGCGGTCCCGATATTCATCAGCACTCTAAAGGGTATATACTACGCGCAAATGATGAGCCAGACTGCGGCAGAATTTTCAAACCTCATCATGACTGGCGAATTGATCGAACGGGGACTTCGATCAGGGAAGATTGAGGACCCACACAAAAGTGCGAGTGATCTCAAGAAAACTAACACCAAGAAACCTGGACCAACAATAGGCGCGGTTTATCCGAATCCTTACCAGGCCCCATATGTTGCTCCATATCAGCAGTACCAACCACCACCAGTGGCCCCGGCTCCTCAGGCTCCTCGAGCACCGCAAGGGGCAGGCTCTCAGCCTAACCCCCAGGATCTCCCTAACCGAGGTGGATACCAAAAGAGATTCCGAGAACTACGACAGTTCACTCCACTACCGATACCTCTAATTGAGGTGTATAAGAGGGCATTGGTTGAGGGGCTCATAGGTCCTGAAGTTCTAAGCTCCGAGACAAGGATCCCCAACAATGAGCCAAATGCGAAGTGCGAGTATCACATGGGAGCACCAGGGCATGACACAAACAATTGCCCTCGCCTTAAGCACCGAATTCAGGACCTCATCGACCACAAGTACCTGATCTTGAATGCTGTCCCACCACCGAATGTCAACACCAATCCACTTCCTAACCATGCGTCCGGCTCGGTCAATATGATCAATTTGGAGGAAGAGTTGTTCCCAGATATTTCTAGAGATATTGAGGTACCAAAGGATTACGTTTCGATGATTACTCCCCTAGTCATTGATTACGTGCCACGAGGACCAGCTCCGTTCAGGTACGAGAGTGATAAGAGGGTGCCATGGAATTATGGGGGTCACACAACTAGACCAACGAAGGAGGAAGGAGTCTTCACTATGACTCGATCAGGACGTTGTTATGTCCAGCCAGAAGGGTCCCAAAAAAAGGAGCCGGAAGGGTCCCAAAAAAAGGAGTGTGACCGAAGAGGAAGCCGCTGCCTTCATGAGGATCGTGAAAGAAGCCGAGTACAAGGTGGTTGACCAGCTACGTAAAACTCCGGCACAAATTTCTTTGCTTGCTCTCCTTTTGAGTTCCGAGCCACATCGGGAAGCATTACTGAACGTCTTGAAGGAGGCTCTTGTACCGAAAGAAATTTCGGCACGCCAGGTGGAAAACCTCGTTTGTTCAGTCTTTTCAGGGCAAATCGCTTTCGGGGATGAGGAGTTAGGATCTGATGGGCAGGATCACGTCAAAGCCCTCCACGTCGTGTGCAAAAGTAGAGGATACGTGCTTTCGAGGGTAATGATTGACAACGGTTCGGCCCTGAACGTTTGTCCATTATCTACCCTTCAACAAATGAAAGTCGATTCATCGCTCATCCGCCCAACCAAGAGTATTGTCCGAGCCTTTGACGGTAGCGTCAGGGAAGTTCCAGGAGAGATCGACTTACAGTTGGAAGTGGGTCCGTGTGTGTTCAATGTGCCCTTCAAAGTCATGGACATCCCGGGAGTGTTCAGCCTACTTTTGGGAAGACCTTGGATACATGCCGCAGGAGCAGTGCCTTCTACTTTGCATCAGAAGATGAAATTCATCTCAGAGGGTCGTCTGGTTATAGTCGATGGGGATGAGGATTACAACATTTATAAAGAGACTGCTGTTCCCTTCATCAGTGTCGAGGGAAATGACCCGCTCTCATTCCATGCCTTCGAGCTTGTCTCTGTGATCGGGGATTGGGGAGAGCCAGCACCAGTCAAAGCCGAGCTGATGGTAGGGAAGATCATGTTGAACAATAATTTCATCTTGGGGCGCGGCTTGGGAATCCGTAATCAGGGTATCGTCTCCCCCATAGCTCCAAAGAAAAACAAAGGCACTTTTGGTTTAGGCTTCCACCCCAGCTCCAAGGACTACGAAGTTGCCCGGAAGAAGCATTTGACCGGAATTTCAAAACCATTGGAGTTCCCTCCCCTCACGGTGACATTTCCTGGTCCACCGCGAGTTATCCAGACCGAAGATCTCGACGATAACACTGGCTTGTCAAGCCTGTTTTCAACTGCTGTTACTATTGGAGCCTTAATCGATGAGGTCCCTCCAGGCATTTTCGTCCGTCCATTATCCAGTGGGGAGAGTATCACCAACTGGATGACAATGCCTGTTTATGCACTTTCTCTTAGTAATGAGTAAGACCTTTTAAAAATGAATGTATTCCGCGTGGGGCATATGTTATAAGCCCCGCGTTTTAGGAAAATGGAAAGTTGTCATGAAAATATTAAATGAATCCCTCCTTTTGTTATTCGTCATGATTGCAATGTTGTATATTCTCATTTTAAATGCTTCTGCCCCTAATACCAACCTCCTCTCTGCTTCTTCTATAGGAACAATGCATCTCGAGAACAAAAATGGCGAAATGATTCAATATTGTGCAATGAAACCTTCACCGAATCCAGATCTATACCTCACGGGGAAGGATCTGGTGAGGATAGCATCTCTGAAGAAATCAAAGAAGGATGGGATAAGTACGAGGGAGAGAGAATCCTGACGACAGAAGTCACTGAAACCATAAGCATTGGGACGCTCGAAGAACCACGCGAGTTAAAAATCGGGACGAGTCTAACACCGGATCAAAGGACTCAGATGATCGACTTACTGAAGGAGTACCAGGAGATTTTTGCCTGGTCATACGCTGATATGCCAGGCCTCGACCCGTCAATTGTGGAGCATATCTTACCGCTTGACACAGTGAACTTCCGACCCAAGAGACAGCACCTACGGCGACAAAGTCCTGATCTGATCCTCAAGATTAAGGAGGAAGTCATCAAGCAAATCGATGCCGGGTTTCTAGAGGTATGCAATTATTCTGAGTGGGTAGCAAACATTGTTCCCGTGCCGAAGAAGGATGGCCGAGTCCGAGTCTGCGTCGATTATCGGGACCTCAACAAAGCCAGTCCGAAGGAAAACTTTCCCTTGCCCCACATTGACATGTTGGTCGACAGCACGGCACGCCACACGATGTTCTCGTTCATGGACGGGTTCTCTGGATACAACCAGATCAGAATGTCCGAGGAAGATAAGTCAAAAACGGCATTCATCACCATGTGGGGGACGTTCTGTTACAAGGTAATGCCTTTCGGATTGAAGAATGCAGGGGCAACCTATCAGAGGGCCATGGTGACGTTATTCCATGACATGATGCACAAGCAGATCGAGGTGTACGTGGATGATATGATCGCGAAGTCTCGAGAAGGTGAAGATCACCTAGTCAATTTGCGCATGTTATTTGAAAGGCTCAAGAAGTACAAGTTGCGTTTAAATCCAGCTAAGTGCACATTTGGAGCCACGTTAGGCAAATTATTGGGCTTTATTGTCAGCGAGAAGGGAATCGAGGTAGACCCCGATAAAGTTAAGGCGATACAAGAACTACGCCCTCCATCGACTGTCAAGGAAGTCCGAAGCCTGTTAGGCCGCTTGAATTATATCGCACGTTTCATTGCAAATATGACGGTCAAATGCCAACCTTTATTTCGTCTCTTACGCAAGAATGCTCGAATAATTTGGGATGAAGAATGTCAGAATGCCCTGGCGTCCATCAAGACTTACCTAGTAAACCCACCCGTCCTTGTGCCACCAATACCAGGGCGACCACTTATTATGTACTTGACTGTGCGTCAAGGCTCATTGGGGTGCATGTTGGGGCAACTCGATGTATCTGGGAAGGTAGAACACGCCATCTACTACTTGAGTAAGAAGTTCACCGAAGGCGAAGCAAAGTACCCGGAAGTGGAGAGGATATGTTGTGCACTTGTGTGGGTAATGCAACGACTTCGCCAATACACGTTGTACTATACCATACACTTGTACTCGAAGATGGATCCAGTAAGATACCTCCTAGAAAAGCCATCGTGGACCAAAAATGTCGCCAAGTGGCAGGTACAGCTATCTGAGTATGACATACAGTTCGTACCTCGAATTTCAGTGAAGGGACAAGCGATAGCTGATCATTTAGCGGAGTTCCCTATAGAGGATGATCACCTGATCAACTCTGAATTTCCAGATGGGGAGATTATGCAGGTAGATGAGGATGTTGATGTGAACCCAAATTGGAAGATGTATTTTGACGGAGCTGTGAACTCAGTCGGGGGAGGTATTGGAGCAGTGTTGATCTCACCGAAAGGTCAGCACTTTCCTGTGGCGGCCAAAGTTACCTTCCACTGCACAAACAACATGGCAGAATACGAAGCTTGCATTCTCGGCTTGCGCGCGGCAGCAGACCTCGAAGTTAGGAAGTTAGAAGTTTTTGGAGACTCTATGCTAATTATCCTCCAGACGACCGGAGAATGGCAAACAAGAGATTCCAAACTCCAACCATACCACAAGTACCTTGAGGATCTTGCAGAGGAATTTGAAGATATCACTTTTACCCATACACCGAGAAACAAGAACCAGTTCGCAGACGCATTGGCAACACTCGCCTCAATGGTTACAGTCTCTCCGGGGAACCAAATATTACCTCTAGAAGTCAGGATCAATGAGCTTCCAGCTTATTGCTGCGTCGTGGGAGAGTCAGACGGCCAGCCCTGGTTTGCTGATATAAAAAGATATTTGGAAACTGGAGAGTTCCCAGAAAGTGCCACGAGGAACGATCGAAAGGTGGTACAACGGATGGCTTGCAATTATTTCCTCAGTGGTCCAACCTTGTATAGAAGGTCATTTGATGACACTCTTTTGAGATGCGTGGATGCAAAGGAAGCTCAACACCTGATGGAAGAGATTCACGAAGGTAACTGTGGATCACACATGAACGGGCGGATGTTGTCAAAAAAGATAATGAGACTCGGTTATTTCTGGTCTACCATGATAACTGATTGCATTGAGCATGTCAGACATTGTCACCTCTGCCAAGTATACGCGGACCAAATTCACGCACCACCTCACGAGCTTTACCCCATGACATCTCCATGGCCTTTTTCAATGTGGGGCATCGACGTGATTGGTATGATCTCTCCAAAGGCATCCAACGGTCACCGATTCATATTGGTGGCCATCGACTACTTCACCAAGTGGGTCGAAGCCATTAGCCTAGCATCGGTTACGGCAAAAACCGTTGAACGTTTCATCAAGCGGGACATTATCGCGCGTTATGGAGTACCAGAGTCAATCATCTCTGACAATGCCAAGAACCTGAATAATAAACTGATCGGTGACTTGTGTGACCAGTTCAAGATCAAGCATAGGAACTCGTCTCCGTATCGTCCACAGATGAATGGTGCGGTAGAGGCAGCAAACAAAAACATCAAGAAGATCATTGAGAAAATGACAGTCAATTACAAGGACTGGCATGATAAGTTACCTTGGGCGCTCATGGCTTACAGAACCTCTATTCGAACGTCAACCGGGGCAACTCCATTTTCCCTTGTTTACGGGACAGAAGCTGTGCTGCCGATTGAAGTGGAGATCCCGTCAGCTAGGATCCTCGCCGAGTCAGAAATGGACGAGTCTGTATGGGCGGAGCACCGATATGAGCAATTAAACCTCATTGATGAGAAGCGGCTCACCGCACTATGCCATGGGCAGCTGTACCAGAAGCGCATGGTTCGAGCATTCAACAAGAAAGTGCGTCCTAGGGATTTACAAGAAGGCGATCTAGTCCTTCGGAAAATCCTCCGAGTCAATCCAGATTCTCGAGGCAAGTTCGTTCCAAAGTACGAAGGACCGTATGTCGTTAAAGAAGTCTTCAGTGGGGGAGCCATGATCATTACTGACATGGATGGGCAAGAACTCCCTAGTCCAATAAACAAGGATGCACTCAAGAAATATTATCCTTGAAAGAGCTTGCATCCAGAAAACAAGCTTTTGATTTTGAGAGAAAATTCCCGCTAAACTGAAAACCCGAAAGGGCGGTTTAGGCAAAATTTAGGGAAGAGGGGCGTGATTGAAAATCCCTCAAAAGGGCGATCATGGCAAAAGGAGAGAAAATAAAATCCCCGCTAGGTTGAAAACCCGAAAGGGCGGCCTAGGCAAAAATTAGGGGAACCGAGAGGTGCGATCGAAAAAATGATCGTAGCAAAAGGAGAGAAACCTGAGAGAAAATCAAAAGAGAAAAAAGAAAAAAAAAAAAAGAGAAGAAAAAAAAAGAGAGAAAAAAAAGAAGAAGAAAAAAAAAAATTTGTGGACAAATGTAATTGTCACCAGGTAGCGATGAAGAATCACAATGATCAACATTGTCTGAGCTGCCCCTACCAGCTCACAGAGATGCACCTAGGCGGGCGGACAACTAAATGCTCTAAAATTAACTCAATCAAGAGATGATTTTCAGTCAACCCCGCTAGGAATACAAGCATAAAAGGCTCGACAAAAGCAGCATCAACTGGATATCTCAGCAATGAAGCGAAAAACAATATGCAGCACATCGCTGAAGGAAGTTCATTCATCAAAGAATGGGGCATTCTCATGCAAAGACGGCAAGCGGGACTGTTACAATCTGTTCTCGTAAGTCGCATTTCGAGGAAGTACCATTTTTGAAAAAAAAAAAAAATGGGTTTCCAAATTTTGAGAGAAAATTCCCGCTAAACTGAAAACCCGAAAGGGCGGTTTAGGCAAAATTTAGGGAAGAGGGGCGTGATTGAAAATCCCTCAAAAGGGCGATCATGGCAAAATGAGAGGAAATAAAATCCCCGCTAGGTTGAAAACCCGAAAGGGCGGCCTAGGCAAAAATTAGGGGAACCGAGAGGTGCGATCAAAAAATGATCGTAGCAAAAGGAGAGAAATCCGAGAGAAAAAAAAAAAAGCAACAAAAAAAAAAAAAAAGAGAGAGAGAAAAACACAGCACATCGCTGGAAAAAAAAAAAGAGTTTATTTGTCAAGAATGGGGCGTTCGAATGCCTAACTTCCCAGAGTTATACGGAATCGGCAAGCGAGACTGTTACAGTCTGCTCTCGCAAGTCACCTTCCAAAGACGAGTAGGACTGTTACAGTCTGTTCCTACAAGTCAAACCTCATTGCTGCACCAATGCATGCACCGCTATCCAAGACGTGCATTCACATAGCCGCCCCAATGCTGGCATCACCGACAATCAGAACCTGTGGTCATCCAGCATTCCGAGAGTCACAACCCGACGAACGGAGCTTTTAGGTGTTCAGCTCCGCAAGTCATCACCGGCAATCGGAACCTGTGGTCATCCAGCATTCCGAGAGTCACAACCCGACGAACGGAGCCTTTAGGTGTTCAGCTCCGCAAGTCACCGCCGACAATCGGAATCTGTGGTCATCCAGCATTCCGAGAGTCACAACCCGACGAACGGAGCCTTTAGGTGTTCAGCTCCGCAAGTCACCGCCGACAATCGGAACCTGTGGTCATCCAGCATTCCAAGAGTCACAACCCGACGAACGGAGCCTTTAGGTGTTCAGCTCCGCAAGTCACCGCCGACAATCGGAACCTGTGGTCATCCAGCATTCCAAGAGTCACAACCCGACGAACAGAGCCTTTAGGTGTTCAGCTCCGCAAGTCACCACCGATAATCGGGACCTGTGGTCATCCAGCTTCCCGAGAGTCACAACCCGACGAACAGAGCCTTTAGGTGTTCAGCTCCGCAAGTCACCGCCGACAATCGGGACCTGTGGTCATCCAGCATTCCGAGAGTCACAACCCGACGAACGGAGCCTTTAGGTGTTCAGCTCCGCAAGTCACCACCGACAATCGGGACCTGTGGTCATCCAGCATTCCGAGAGTCACAACCCGACGAACGGAGCCTTTAGGTGTTCAGCTCCGCAAGTCACCGCCAACGATCGGGACCTATAGGTGTCTAGTTTCCGAAAGTTGTATGTTTTATCTTGTATGCACTGTAATTAGTTAGCTGGGAAGACCCAAAATCAGTTGTTTGTCTTTGAACATACGTTCATTGGGCCACATCCATGAACACATGTCCAAAGAGGGGCAACTGTAAACACCCGATTTTGGACAGGGGTTGAAAAAATACCGTAACGCGTGGAACCGAACCGGGAATAATCGAGCGATTAGATAAAAAAAATAAGGATTAAAATATTATATAATATATAGATATATTTATATAGTATTAGATAGTAGTAATTTTGATTAGATAATAATAAAATTAAAAAAAAAAAGAAAAAGAAAAAAGGAAATTAGGCTTGGCTTGAAACCATCCACGTCCACCTTTGGACTTCCCTATGCTCCCCATACCTTATCTATCTGTACCCATCCATGCTTATCCTTATACAAATTGCAAAAATAATGATAAAAAAATCTGCATCAACCTTCTATAAATAGTAGTACGTAACGATAGTTTAAGGGGGCTCATTTTCATCAACGAACCAAAATCATAAGGGGGTCTCGGTTTAGGGGGGAGGATCACGTAGAGAAATAGGGACTGACAAGAAAATCATATAGTTGAGAGTGAGTGAGGTCTAAATAGATTGCTCGATAATTCGTGGTTCGGTTCCACGCGTCACGACATTTTACCTGGAAATAACCCAATGTAAGTACCACTTAATCAAAAGTTGTATTTACATTCCAAGCATAAATAAAGTGCAAGTTGGTTAAAGACCCATCGCTTTCAATGTAGCGTTTTATTTATATTCCGTTATTTTATTTCGCACTATATATATATATATATACATATTACGTATTTCTATTATCTACAAGTTTTATATATATCTGTTTTACTTATTTGTCATTTATATTATATATAAGTTTTATATATATATTATATTACTTGTTGTCATTTACTTATATGTTTATACATTATTAAGTCTTATATTTGTTTATTTCACTTATTTGTCATTTATATTATATATAAGTTTTATATATATATTATATTACTTATTGTCATTTACTTATATGTTTATACATTATTAAGTCTTATATTTGTTTATTTCACATATTTGTCATTTATATCACCTTTAAGTTTTATATATGTACATATTGCATATTTCTCATTTTCTATAAGTTTTATATGTGTTTATATTACTTATATATTTCAAAACGCTGTTAAGTGTTAAAAATTAGTATAGAGAAGTTCATGGTCATTTTAACATGCTTCCAAAATTATTTTCAGTTCAGCCATGAACTTTTCGATAATTGCAAATTGGCCATGAATTTCTTGATGATTGCAACTCGGCCATAAACTTTTTGATACTTGCAGTTCAACTCTCAAAATGGATATTTTAGTGAAAAATTAAACAAGACAAGACAAGCCAAAGTACCGAAAGGGCGGATTTCTAGCTTGCGAGCTTTTAATACGTAATCAAATCCCCGAACCCGAACCTCTGGACGCAGACCATTTCAAGCCCTAGGATGTTAGTATCATGTACCCTAGGCAACTTTAGGATTCCGATTAGCCTTTAATTAATCGGTGGCGACTCTTTCTATTTTCCCCGGTTCGGGTGATATTTCCATATTTGACCGAACCCGCCGTTCGCCGATCCACAAAAACACATATTTTCAAAACCCGCTCTATTTCCGAGAGCGCTGGCCGGATTCGACGTGCGACATTCTATATATATATTGAACACGTGGATAATATTATTAAGAATTAATAACGAAAACTTGAATGATATGTGAATAAAAAATGTCGTATATGATCCTCTTCACGTTTTAGGATGTGGTGGGTAGCTCAACTAGTAGTCAGCTGGAGGTGGTGAAGATTTATAGTAGTATTCATGAGTAGATGGTGACGGCGAGGGTGGAGGTGGAGACTTGTAATAGTATGGAGGTGGAGGTGATGGAGATGGTGGTGGAGGAGACTTGTAAATGTAAGGTGGAGGTGGTGATGGTGAGGGAGGTGGTGGAGACTTGTAGATATATAGAGGAGGCGGTGATGGAGATGGTGGTGGAGGAGACTTGTACACATATGGAGGTGGCGGTGATGGTGAAGGAGGTGGTGGAGACTTGTAGATATATGGAGGAGGCGGTGATGGAGAAGGTGGTGGTGGAGACTTGTAAATATAAGGAGGAGGTGGTGATGGAGAAGGTGGTGGTGGAGACTTGTACACATATGGTGGAGGTGGTGATGGAGATGGAGGCGGTGGCGACTTGTAGACATATGGAGGAGGTGGTGACGGAGAAGGTGGAGGTGGTGACGGAGAAGGTGGAGGTGGAGACTTGTAGACATAAGGAGGTGGTGGTGATGGAGAGGGTGGTGGTGGTGACTTATAAACATATGGAGGAGGAGGTGAAGGTGATGGGGGTGGTGGTGACTTGTAAACATATGGAGGAGGTGGTGACGGGGATGGTGGAGGTGGAGAGTTGTATACATAAGGAGGCGGTGGTGACGGGGAGGGGGGTGGTGGAGACTTGTAAACATAAGGAGGTGGAGGCGATGGTGAGGGAGGTGGTGGAGACTTGTAAACATATGGTGGAGGTGGTGATGGCGATGGCGGTGGTGGAGAGTAGTAAACATAAGGAGGCGGTGGTGATGGAGAAGGTGGTGGTGGAGACTTGTAAACATATGGAGGTGGGGGTGACGGAGATGGCGGAGGTGGTGGAGACGGAGAGGGTGGTGGTGGAGACTTATATACATAAGGAGGCGGCGGTGATGGAGAGGGAGGTGGTGGAGACTTGTAAACATATGGAGGTGGGGGTGACGGAGATGGCGGAGGTGGTGGAGACGGAGAGGGTGGTGGTGGAGACTGATATACATAAGGAGGCGGCGGTGATGGAGAGGGAGGTGGTGGAGACTTGTAAACATATGGAGGTGGGGGTGACGGAGATGACGGAGGTGGTGATTTGTAGATATAAGGAGGAGGTGGAGACGGAGAGGGTGGTGGTGGAGAGTTGTAAACATATGGTGGAGGTGGTGATGGAGAAGGTGGCGGTGGAGACTTGTACACATATGGTGGAGGAGGTGATGGTGAAGGTGGTGGAGGCGACTTGTACTTGTAAGGCAGGTGTCCCTCGTGCTTCTTGGGTGGTGATGGAGACTTGTACTTATAGTACGGTGGGTAGCCTTCCTTCTTGGGTGGTGGAGGGGAAGTATAGTCATAACTAGCCGCTACAGCAGTGGCCAACAGGCAAACTGCTACCGTGAAAATGAGCCGAGGGGATTGCCCCGACTCCCTTGAACCACTCATGATATCTTCTTAACTAGTGAATAAGAAGAAGATAGATTATAACTGTGTTGATGAATGGAAATGAAGAATGAGGAGTCTTTATATAGGAGAAGTCAGTCCTTGGATCGGTCAAATTATTATTTAATCTTACTAGCTATTTGTTAACAAATTAATTAGGATGGATGGATGGAGTCCATAAATTGTTATAACAGGCTGGAGTCAAGAAACTGTGTATGAACATTTCTTATCAACTTACTAAAATGTCAACACAAGTTGTGGTGCTATGGTGGGTTCCCACGAACTATATTTAATCTAGTTATTTTTTACACATTGTCTCGTTATTGCTATATATGTATTATTGATCAGTTGATGAGCTGAGTCAATTAGGAGGTAGGAGCAGGTGGTGAAGGATATATGGAAACGGCTGAAGAAAGAAACCGCGGTCATCTAATTGCATCATTATGTATATGTACTGGTGCTTTCATCAGTCAACGATCCCTAGTCACTTCCAAATGGCCTCGTGAAAGTTCACACTCTATGGGAATATTTCATTTAATTTTAGAATTAAATCGGTCACACTATTTTTCATTATGTACTGATGAGGACCATGTAACGGGAAATGTTTTAATCTCTGAATTTTGCTGTGAAAAAAAACAGTAGAAAGTGCTTCTTAGTGGATTACGCATCCGCCATTGAGATTAGCTAATCTTTATTCCAATATAAAATGTGAGAGTTGTCCTCACCCAAAAGGTACCTCTTAAACATTTTTATTTTTTATTTTATTTTATTATATATATTTATATGTTATATTTAGTTCCCATGTTTTTTATTTTATTATATACGTGTAATATTTAGTTCCCCTATTTTTATAAAATTGACGATTTAGTCTTAGTATTTTTGAGACCCAGCTATTTATCTTTACTATTACTAAAAAAACCATTTAATTACGTTTTGTTATTTTTAGTTTTTTAGGTCGCTTAATTGGTAGGTCACCGTAGTTATTATTAATTTTTCCATCAAATATACATATCAAATAGAGTCAACATGCGTTTAATAGGTGCAAATGTCAGTTAGATGCATTTTTCCATTCACTATATCACCGATTTGGGGATGTTCCGCTTGTTAACATTTACGTACCACATAAATTAGTCACTTGCTAACTCAAATAACATATCAAATATGGATCAAACATGTTACTCAATGTTTAATACTGATTGACTCGAACTATATATCGATTTAGTTCTTGCGTTTATGAATTCAATCATATTAGGTATCTCCTGATTGGTAGTTGAATAAATAGTTAAGTTGAATTCAAGTATAAACTTTAGACATTAGTGTTTTAAAACATTGATGATTTAGTCCCTACAATATTTGAGTATTACATAAAATTTTATGGAGATAAATTGCATTAACTTTTTTTGTTAATGTCGCTAAACTGACATGTTACATAATTATCATTAACTTATTAATACAATATACCTATAAATTTGAGCCACCCATAAGGTATTAATTACATATTATCATATTAGAAAACTGAAGATAAATTATGTATTTTGAAATTTAGACGATTTATACGCGTGCAACGCACGCGTTAATAACTAGTACTAAGAAATGTGTAATTCAAAAGTACATTAATAACTAAGACATGTATTCTAATATACCAATACCAAAACAAATATGCCTCCAGATTTGGCTAATCGAGATAATACAATTTCAAGACTGCTTCCAATCGAGAAAATAATACTGTTTCCAATGTCAGGAGCACGTAGTCTAATCTGTTGGATTTCATGAATAGTTGAGGAGGTCAACTTAGACTATTCAATCTTGTCAAAAATCAACTTAAAAGATCGACTATATTACTTACAAATATCTTAATTTATTCCTAAACTTCATTGAAATTTCATGTCTGTCATGAGGACGCATGAACGTGATTATTAAGTAGTCTGTCGGAGAAATATCAGAACGTGAATAGAAGAGTTCAAAATGACGTTGCGAGATAAGTATATGCTCGTCAGTATTAGCTCGATCATTTCTTTTATTTCCAAAAATGAAAGGATTAAAAGTAGAGAAGAAAAGCATATAGCAATGGAGCATTATATACAAGCAGGGACGGAGCCAGGAATTTTGTTCAGGGGGCAATAATTAAATTAGAACTAAGAATTTGTATTAAAAAGTCCGGAACAAATATAAGATTTTATTTAAAAAGCCAAATTGGCAAAAAATTACAACTTTTAAGGTCAAAATTGTACATCACCAAAAATTGAATAAGTAATTCGCCCTCACGCCTTAATGTTTTGTCATTCCATCTATATCGTTTTTAAAAGCGAGATTTATTTTAATAATATATAATAGTAGAAAGCCAATTTTAGTAAAAGAAAGTTAAAAAAAAAATTAGTTTTTAACTAAACTTATTTTTATAGTTTATTGCGACCAACAACTTTTATGTTTTATACTATTTTAACTTTAGATAAATTTAATTAATTTCAATTAGAGTAGAAAAAAGAAATCATTTAATTTTGTTATTTACCTTATCTTTTTTTTAATCAGAACTTTTTTTTAACTTAATGTAATTAAATTAACTTAACACATAAATACATTCTAGTTATTAACTGAAAAAACTTAAAATAATTGTTAAATTTTTTTGGCCATGCAATAATTACTAATATTGAAAATAAGGAAACACTCAATTTTCTTAATTTATTATATATATCACAGAAGAAAAAATAACACTTTAGTTTATTATATAATATAATTTTTTTCTGATATATTTACATTGCTTTCGCAATTTCGGGCCAGGAGCGTTAAGGTTAAAGCCCTCCCCAATGCGGCGTCTCCGGCGGGTTTCGACATCGGGTCGCCCACGGAAACGCAACTCGCTTTACCAGTTGGTCAAATCAACCTAGGGTTTTATATAAGAGTAAATCTTTAAAATGTGAAATTTCTTGTGAAATTTCAATAGAAAGTAAGAAAGAGAAAGTAAATGAACAAATGATTGAACTTTCTATAGAAATTTCATAGGAAATTTCACAGGTTCTAGCAACACCCTTTATTAGGCTTGGGCATAAAAACCGGTCCGACCGGACTGGTTCGGAACTGGTCTGGAACCGGACCGTTTGGAACCGGTCCAAAATGGACTGGTTTATAACCCCTAAATTGGAACCAGTCCAAGGGGTATACCAAACCATTCCAATAAACCAGTCCGGACCGGACCGGTTTTGAACCGCTTTTTAGTAAAAAAAAAAAAAAACGTTTCGACCGAGATTTTTTTATTTTTTTTTTTAAAAACCCGATTTTTGACCGGTTTTGACCGGTTTCTGACTGGTTTTGACTGGTTTTGGACCGATTTTTATTGATAAAACCGGTCCAGAACTTGTTTTTTTAAAAAACAGTCCAAAACCGGTTCTGGACCGGTTCAAACCAGTCCAGTTTTTTTTAGACCAACCTAAGCGGAAAAAAAACCCTAGTTATTATTGGACCGGACCGTTTAAAACAGTTCCGGTCCGGTCCGGAACCGGTTCGGCCTGAACTGGTTCAGTGCCCATCCCTACCCTTTATATAATATAATTGATATATATATATATATATATATATATATATATATATATATATCACATAATTTTATTATATTCTCTCTTTCCTCTCTCATACTTTACTGTTCTTTTTTCTCTCCTACTTTTTTCAGCAGTCTTCTTCTTCGATGCTCTAGCGTCCAAACCCAGAAATACACATACTCCTTTACAACATTTTTTTTAAAAGTTTTCTTGGTCTTCCTCAAACTGAAGCTACAGAGATTTTCACAGTCGGACAAAGGGGTAAGTAGACATTAGACGTACTTCGACCGATTTTCAAAGGGAGCAAACTTAACAATCCTAATATTTTCGTGAAATCACTATGTACATATACAGAACTTCTATGAAGTTCAGCGGGGCCAAATACCCCCTCTAGACCTGTACTGGATTCGTGCCTAATACAAGTGATAAATAATGTTTTTTTTTCAAAGGTGGGAAGCACGTTGAATCTGTCGGCTAATTTCACAATAAATTGAGGTCGTCAACCAAAACTACTCCATATACGAATATCGGAATATGCAACAACTCGTCTCGAGAAGACACCCCTAATTGGAATATATATGACCGAATAACTGCTATATATCTGGCTTCTTTATTATCAGTACACCAAACAATAGATAGAACACATTATAATATTTGAATTTTAACTGTATTGAACTAATCTCAAGTACAAAACATCAATGAAATTGATTCATGATACATGAAATTTGGTCAATACATTGAACATGTGGAGAATATTATTTGAGACAAGAATTAATAACAAAAACTTGAATGAAATGTAAATAAAAAACGTCGTATATGATCCTCTTCACGTTTTATAAGGAAGTGGGGTGGGACAAATGGTAGGTCAACTAGTAGTGACCGTGGCCTTTGGGAGGTGGTGGTGACTTGTAGTAGTAAGCTGGAGGTGGAGGTGATTCGACTGGAGGTGGTGGGGATTTATAGTAGTATGCTGGAGGAGGTGGTGATGGAGAGGGTGGTGGAGGAGACTTGTAAATGTATGGTGGAGGTGGTGATGGTGAAGGAGGTGGTGGAGACTTGTAGATATATGGAGGAGGCGGTGATGGAGATGGTGGTGGTGGAGACTTATAAACATAAGGAGGAGGTGGTGATGGAGAAGGTGGTGGTGGAGACTTGTACACATATGGTGGAGGTGGTGATGGAGATGGAGGCGGTGGCGACTTGTAGACATATGGAGGAGGTGGTGACGGAGAAGGTGGAGGTGGAGACTTGTAGATATAAGGAGGTGGTGGTGATGGAGATGGCGGTGGTGGTGACTTATAAACATATGGAGGAGGAGGTGAAGGTGATGGGGGTGGTGGTGACTTGTAAACATATGGAGGAGGTGGTGACGGGGATGGTGGAGGTGGGGACTTGTATACATAAGGAGGCGGTGGTGACGGGGAGGGGGGTGGTGGAGACTTGTAAACATAAGGAGGTGGGGGTGACGGTGAGGGAGGTGGTGGAGACTTGTAAACATATGGTGGAGGTGGTGATGGCGATGGCGGTGGTGGAGAGTAGTAAACATAAGGAGGCGGCGGTGATGGAGATGGTGGTGGTGGAGACTTGTAAACATATGGAGGTGGGGGTGACGGAGATGGCGGAGGTGGTGATTTGTAGATATAAGGAGGAGGTGGAGACGGAGAGGGTGGTGGTGGAGACTTGTAAACATATGGTGGAGGAGGTGATGGAGAAGGTGGTGGTGGAGACTTGTACACATATGGTGGAGGTGGTGATGGAGAAGGTGGCGGCGGAGAGTTGTAAACATATGGTGGAGGAGGTGATGGTGAAGGTGGTGGAGGCGACTTGTACTTGTAAGGCGGGTGTCCCTCGTGCTTCTTGGGTGGTGATGGAGACTTGTACTTATAGTACGGTGGGTAGCCTTCATTCTTGGGTGGTGGAGGGGAAGTATAGTCATAACTAGCCGCTACAGCGGTGGCCAACAGGCAAACTGCTACCGTGAAAATGAGCCGAGGGGATTGCCCCGACTCCCTTGACCCACCCATATCTTAACTAGTGAAGAAGAAGAATAAAGATTGTAATGTGTTAGATGAATAGAAATGAAGAATGAGGAGTCCTTATATAGGAGAAGCTAGTCGGTCCTTGGATCGATCAAGTTGCTGAAATTATTATTTAAACCATACTAGCTATTTGTTAACATGTTAATTAGAATAGATGGATGGATGGAGTCAATAAAATGTGTATGAACATTTCTTATCAACACACTAAAATGTCAACACAAGTTGTGGTGCTATGGTGGGTTCCCACGAAGTATATCTAATATAGTTATTTTTTACACTATAATTTTTCTCGTCATTGTTATATATAATGTATTATTGATCAGTTGATGAGCTGAGTCAAGGAGGTATGGAGTCCGGTGGAGAAAGAAACCGCGTTCATCTAATTGCATCATTATGTATTATGTCTTGGAGTGAATATGGACAGACTTAATTAAAGTATATATGTTGTGCCTTCATCAGTCAACGACCCCTAGTCCCTTCCTGGCTTGATACTCTATGGTAATATTTCATTTAATTTTAGAATTAAACCGGTCACACTATTTATCACCATAGCAATCATTACAATACTTAAGCTAAAGTCTATACATATGTACTTTTATCATCAATGCACGTATAAAAAGTGTGGATCGTTCTACTTCTATCCAAGCGCACCATGTTTCAGCGTGCCACTTCTCTTCACAGCGGACACAATGCTTTACCACTGATCATCGCCAAACCACTGCTACATAGTAGAATCGGTTAAGATGTCTTTTGGTGTCATATGTTTTGTCAATGTTGATTTTTAGTGCATATGTTTTATTTTGAAAAATGCATGGGTTTCTCCTCACTTATTTTACCTGATTAGTTTGGTTCATCATCTCAATATTAAAAAGTGTGACTACTGACTAAGCCCTATTAAAAGAGCTGATGGAAAAGGAAAAAAAAGGACACAGATCAGCTGGTGGTATCTTTAGTGAATTATTATTATTTACTATACAAGAGTATCATCTTGGTGTAATTATATAAGACCATTAGACCAACCAGCATGACCAAGCCAACTTTGTAATTATTTTGCACCTAACCAGGTTGAAAAACTAATTCCTAGGCATCCAAAATGGAACCCGTCTTACTCTATTATTCTTTTCATGTCACATGAGATAATTAATACAGTGAGAAATTTGTACAATGTATCACCACAGTATTGATCTAATAGTTAATAGCGGTTACTTCCATATATTTTAGCTTTAAATTTATTGGTTCGAAACACAACAGTTGGCCTAATTAAAATTATCAAATTTCTACCTATACCGTATCAGACATAAGATGTGACGATGAAAACAGGGCTTTACGAATATAAATTTCTTCTAGTGATCCAATCCATTCACTTTCGCAACCCACCGACTATCCAAATCCAACCATCACTTGCCAAAGGCATAGCTAGGTAGAAGTGAACTGTTCTACAAGGAAAAAAAAATAATGTGTATCAAATCAATGCCACAGTTAAAACGTCTGCAACTCTTTAATGTGTATTTATCACATAGAATTTTCCATGTTTGAAGGGTTAAAATTACTTAACGAGTCGGTGTTTATTATATTAGACTGCTTATACTAAGGGGATTAGTGCATGCGGTGATTGTTTACTTTACTAAATCTTTTCGGAAAAATATGAAAGCATGTATATGCAAGCAAGTATTAGCTCATTTCTTTTATTTCTAAAAATGAAAGGGTTAAAAATTGAGATGAAAAACATATAGCAATGAAGCATTGTATTCAGTGATAAATAATGTTTTTTTTTTCTTCCAAAGGTGGGAAGCACGTTGAATCTGTTGGCTATTTCTCAATAAATTGAGGATGTCAACCAAAACTACTCCATATACGAAATTGTTTTGTTCCGGGCAGCTACATAAAAATATATAGTCTCAACTAATGCTGGATACGTTCAAGATGTAACTTATAATAAGTCAACAACAGCCTAAATTAATGTGGATATTTTCTTTTTTATGAATCTGTACAAATATTTGATCATGATTAAGGGAGAAATTATATCTTGGACCTAGTCCACCACCTAAGACATGGACCATACCAATAAATAATTAACAACTCATCAAACATAAGCTAGAAATAAATAATATAGTGTAGAGAATAACTTTCTCTAGCATTAATTAACATCGGTTAAAGAAATAATTAATTACCAAAAAAACTATTATATGTTATTACTAATTATAATACGCAATATTAATTATTAGATATACATACTATGGATGTTTATTAATAATAAATAAAAATGATTTTTTAAAATTAATTTAAATAAAAATATAATAAAATTGTCACTAATTGAGATTTTTTTTAAAAAACATATTGATCATGGTAAACCCTATAGGGTAATTGCTCATTGCATTATAATACGAGTTTTTTTTATATTTTTCTAAAAACTGATTAGACATAGTGAACCCTAGAGGGCAAGGTGAACCCTAGAAAAAAATGGACACTTGCCCTCTAGGGTTCACCATGTCTAATAGGTTTTTAGAAGAAAAAAAACTCGTATTATAATGCAATGAACACTTACCCTATAGGGTTTACAATGATCAATATGTTTTTTTAAAAAATCACAATCAGTGAAAATTTTATTATATTTTTATTTACATTAATTTTAAAAAAATCGTTTTTATTTATTATTAATAAAAATTCATAGTATGTATATCTAATAATTAATATTGCGTATTATAATTAGTAATAACATATAATAGTTTTTTTTTGTAATTAATTATTTCTTTAACCGATGCTAATTAATACTAGAGAAAGTTATTCTCTACACTATAGCATTTGTCTCTAGCTTATGTTTGATGAGTTGTTAATTATTTATTGGTATGGTCTATGTCCTAGGTGGTGGACTAGGTCAAGATATAATTTCTCTGATTAAGGAGATATATGGTGCGGATAATATTAGATGAATGTACTAGCAATATCATTTCGCTATATATCCGGGAGTAGCGACTAGTAAATTATAATAGAGAAAAAACTATCTCTCAAAGACCTTGAAAATCTGCGGCATGAATTGATGCACCAAAATTAGCAATCAAGACACTAGCTCCTATTGCCACTCAGGATGAAATAGACGTCTTGGTTGGATGAGTCAACAAAACAACGCTCATAAATGAGAAATTATAGAGCAAACCTCAGAATATGAAAATTTGAGTGTTATAATATAGTTTTGTATCACTATCTTCTATACAAAACTAACACTATGTAACTTTTAGGAATTTCAACTTATTATTATTATTATTATTATTATTGTTATTATTATTATTATTGACAGTCGACTATTTGAAGTGTGATTTATCAAACCACCATAGCTCTTGCCAAACATGTTCATCTGGTCTAGGAGACCAAGTCTGCGACGACCCTAGGCTTGGGCGAGCTCTATCACTCACACTAACTAGCAGATAAATTTTATAAATCAGTCACAACTCAGTTGGTCGAGTTAGGAGGCTCGATCTGACTCTTACACTCATGCTAGACATGGTCTCCCACGCGACAATATTTGGCAACGACTCGGCCCGAGAAGAGACCCCTAATTGGAATATATATGATCGAATAACTGTTATATATCTGGCTTCTTATTATCAGTACACCAAACAATAGATAGAACACATTAATTATATTTGAATTTTAACTGTATCGTGGTTTATTGATTGAACTAATTTCAAGTACAAAACATCAATGAAATTGATTAATGATACATGAAATTTGGTCAATACATTGAACAGGTGGAGAATATTATTTGAAACAAGAATTAATAACAAAACATGAATGATATGTAAATAAAAAACGTCGTATATATGATCCTCTTCACGTTTTATAAGGAAGTGGGCTGGGACAAATGGTAGCTCAACTAGTAATGGTAGGTCAACTAGTAGTGACCGTGGCCTTTGGGAGGTGGTGGTGACTTGTAGTAGTAAGCTGGTGGTGGAGGTGATTCGACTGGAGGTGGTGGAGATTTATAGTAGTATGCAGGAGGAGGTGGAGGTGGAGAGGGTGGAGGTGGCGACTTGTAATAGTATGGAGGTGGTGGTGATGGAGAAGGTGGTGGAGGAGACTTGTAAATGTATGGTGGAGGTGGTGAAGGTGATGGTGGAGGAGGTGACTTGTATACATATGGAGGTGGTGGTGATGGTGAGGGAGGTGGAGGAGAGTTGTAAATGTACGGGGGAGGTGGTGATGGTGAGGGAGGTGGTGGAGACTTGTAGATATATGGAGGAGGTGGTGATGGGGATGGTGGTGGGGGTGACTTATAAACATAAGGAGGAGGTGGTGATGGAGAAGGTGGTGGTGGAGACTTGTATACATATGGTGGGGGTGGTGACGGAGATGGAGGCGGTGGCGACTTGTAGACATATGGAGGAGGTGGTGACGGAGAAGGTGGAGGTGGAGACTTGTAAATATATGGAGGGGGTGGTGAAGGTGATGGAGGAGGTGGTGACTTGTAAACATATGGAGGTGGTGGTGACGGGGATGGCGGAGGTGGTGACTTGTAGACATAAGGAGGTGGTGGTGACGGAGAGGGTGGTGGTGGAGACTTGTATACATAAGGAGGTGGTGGTGATGGTGATGGTGGGGGAGGTGACTTGTATACATATGGAGGTGGTGGTGATGGTGAAGGAGGTGGTGGAGACTTGTAAACATAAGGAGGTGGGGGTGATGGTGAGGGAGGTGGTGGAGACTTGTAAACATATGGTGGAGGTGGTGATGGCGATGGCGGTGGTGGAGAGTAGTAAACATAAGGAGGTGGTGGTGACGGAGAGGGTGGTGGTGGAGACTTATATACATAAGGAGGCGGCGGTGATGGAGAGGGAGGTGGTGGAGAGTTGTAAACATATGGAGGTGGGGGTGACGGAGATGGCGGAGGTGGTGATTTGTAGATATAAGGAGGAGGTGGTGACGGAGAGGGTGGCGGTGGAGAGTTGTAAACATATGGTGGAGGTGGTGATGGAGAAGGTGGCGGTGGAGAATTGTAAACATATGGTGGAGGTGGTGACGGTGAAGGTGGTGGAGGCGACTTATACTTGTAAGGCGGGTGTCCCTCGTGCTTCTTGGGTGGTGATGGAGACTTGTACTTATAGTACGGTGGGTAGCCTTCCTTCTTGGGTGGTGGAGGGGAAGTATAGTCATAACTAGCCGCTACAGCGGTGGCCAAGAGACAAACCGCTACCACGAAAATGAGCCGAGGGGATTGCCCCGACTCTCTTGACCCACCCATGATATCTTCTTAACTAGTGAATAAGAAGATGATGAAGAAAGATTATAATTGTGTTGATGAATAGAAATGAAGAACGAGAGTCGTTATATAGGCTGGAGTCAAGAAACTGTGTATTAACATTTCTTATCAACACACTTAAATGTCAACACAAGTTGTGGTGCTATGGTGGGTTCCCACGAACTATATCTAATCTAGTTATTTTTACATATTATAATTGTCTCCTTATTGTTATATATGTATTATTGAGTTGATGATGAGCTGAGTCAAGGAGGTAGGAGCAGGTGATGGATATATGGCGTACGGCTGGAGGAAGGAAACCGTGTTCATCTCATTGCATCGCATTATATTTTAGAGTGATTGAGTGAATTTTATCGATGTAATATTGTGTAACTATTACGCTTCATTTATTTAATAGAGTTTTCTGGTTCAAAACTCCGACAAGTCTTAGGAACTGAAAAGTTAACACATTAGCCCTTAGAAGTGGCACGGTTCAGGTGGAGATTATTTATGGTGTGCTTCCCGTCTAATATGGACAGAGACTTAAAATATATATATGTTGTGCCTTCATCAATCAACGACCCCTAGTCCCTTCCAAATGGCCTCGCGAAAGTTGATATTCTATGCTAATATTTCATTTAATTTTAGAATTAAATCGGTCACACTAACCACTTATTTGAATGAGTACATAATTTTTCATTATGTATTGATGTGGTCTAAACCCTGCATTTGGGGATTTAGTCATAGATTTCTGAATATATATAAAATGACTTGCATGATGCTGAAATTTTCTGCCAAACTGGTCTTCGGTGTATATACTAATTAAGTATTATTTTTTCCCAAGATGATCATGAAGAGCTTGAGCGTATAAGAGATGATTCTTCCAGTTTATTAATTTGAGGGAAATGATGCACAATGCGTGAACATATGTTGGCGAGAATAACTTAAAATTAATACCTTCTTCTAGGTGAGGTCAAGAAGAAAACATTTGAAGTCTTGAGATAGATCGTACAGACAGTTAGAGATACTGCAGAGTTCGTGCTATGTTACTTGATTATGATCAATTTATGATTTCGCTGAAAAATATTATTAATAACGCAATGCAATAGATATTACGGAGAGAAAAACCGAGCAAACAGCATAGCCGACGCTTAAAGTGTTGACTAACATTGCGTTTAGGTGACGTAAAGTGTCGTCTAACCTTTCAGTATTAGCGACACAAAGAGTCGTATAACTTTTTGGTATAGACGACAGCAAAGTGCGTTGCTAGCTAGATTTAGAAGTATACAGTGCTTCTTTTGGAGTTTGAACAACACTTTGGTGCATCACCACCTATAGCTTCAATAAAGACAATGCTAAAGAAGCGACACGTTAATTTAAAGCGGAACTTAGTGTTAAGTGCCAAACTTTAGAAGACTCAGACTATATGCGGATGCTTCCGTTTGCGTCACCGTTTAGGTGGCCTATCTATATCCAATTTAAGCGTCGGCTAAACTCATATGTATCTATATACTAATATATTATTTGTGTTGGGTCCTCTAGACATCTTTTCTACCTTTTCATTTTATTAACAAAAAATATATTATATTTAGTTCCTATATTTTATAAAATTAATAATTTTGTCATTATTATATTTGAGAAACATTTATTCATCTTTAATACTATTACTAAATCATTATTTAAATTTTATTTTTTTAAGGCCATTTAGTCGGCATGTCAGTAATTATAATTTTGGCAAAAAAAAGTAATTATAATTAACTTACATTCCAACATTCATATCAATTTAATTCAGCCCTATCATACTCATTCCGTTCAAATTTTGGATACATGTAAATTTTTCTATTCAACGAATTATATAGATCGGGTGGTATATGTTCCGCTTGTTTAGATTTTTTTTATCACATAGATCAGCCACTTACCAAATTATATATATAACAAGTCAAAATATATGTGAAATGTGGTTCTTGAAGTTTGACCTCGTACAAATAACATTTTACTCATCGTCCAATATATACCAAATTTAGTTCTTCTATTTGTTAATCCAATCACATTGTGTATAGCCTAATTAAAGTTAAATAAATATTTTTGTTGTAATTTCAAGTCTAAACTTTAGATTTTTGTGATTTAATTTTATCTTTATTGTTAAATCAAATTTTGTTGGTTTTGTGATATAGTATATAATTACGTTTGTATAGGTCAAATTTGTCCATTGATGACTCTAAGTGGTTAAGAGCAAGTTTACATTCTTGACACCTCAAGTGGATGAGTTAGACACAATTGAGCCGTTAATTACCAACGTAATGCTCGACCCAACTAATTTATATATCTAACTATAAGGCTAACTTAGTACCGTAACTGAAGACATTAGTTAATTTTTTTACTTAATTATTCTCTTCTCTTTCTCATGATTTGAATTACGTAATATCGCTCTTCTCTATCACATAGATTCGTTTCTCACGACGAATCAACTTGTCCATATTTTACTTTGATTAATTATAAGTATTAGTAAACTTAAGATAGATTATATATCTTGAAATTTAAATGATCGATGCGTGTGCAACGCACGCATTAATAACTAGTGTAGAAGTGGTTTGGCGATAATCGGTGGTGAAGCATTATGTCCGCTGATAAGAGAAGTGCCTAGCTAAAACATGGTCGCTTGTGTAAAAGTGGGAAAATAACATATTTAGTGTTTTAGGTTTACCTTAAGTGTCAATTTAGTGTTTCAGATTAAATTGTTACTTTCGATTGTCTCAGGTTTCAACTTTGTTGCTATTTGGTGTCTCTGTCAAATTTTAAGGTTAAATTTAATAGAAACTGATCATGTGTTGGTTACATGACCGAATGAATTTGAAAATTCATAAATTACCCAAAATACTCTGAAAATAAACTCTACACACCGGAAGAGACATGTCGTTATCTGACATTGCTTCTTCATCTCAATAGCTCTTTTTCTTCCTCTTAACCATTGTATTCTCTCATGGGTTCTGGGCAAACTAAATCCAATATCCACCATTGATTCAAGTTTCCAACCCGTCCAACCTTAGGCAGGCATCCAAAGGTTCAAGTTTCGGTACCTTGATGAGAATGTCAGCTGATTTACAATCTCCTTGAATGTGGTGAATCGTTGGAAAAGTAACAGTTGATTTGAAATTAAACATTGATCATGATTAATTCAGGAAGGATACGTTTGACGGAAAATGCGGTAGTTCTGTTATTGTACATATATAACGGAGATAAAATACCTTTTGAGCAATTGTTGTTTATCTCTACAATAGTAGATCAGACATTAATCTGATTCTTGGAACACAAAAAGGACAAACACATGTAAATGCATCAGTTCAATTACAATCAAATGAGAAGGAAAAAGCTCCTACCTCCTTGACTCAGCTCATCAACTGATCAATAATACATATATAACAATAACAAGAAATTTAATGTGTAAAACATAACAAGATTAGATAAACATCGTGGGAACCCACCATATAGCACCACCACTTCTTCCGTTGACATTTATTAGGCTGTTGATAAGAAATGTTAATACACATTTTATTGACTCCATCCATCCATCCATTCTAATTAACTTGTTAACAAATAGCTAGTATGGTTAAATAATAATTTGATCAGCAACTTGATCGATCCAAGGACTGACTAGCTTCTCCTATATAAGGACTCCTCATTCTTCATTTCTATTCATCAACACAATTATAATCTTTCTTCATCATCTTCTTCTTCTTCACTAGTTAAGAAGATATCATGGGTGGTTCGAGGGAGTCGGGGCAATCCCCTCGGCTCATTTTTACGGTAGCAGTTTACCTGTTGGCCACCGCTGTAACGGCTAGTTATGACTATACTTCCCCTCCACCACCCAAGAAGGAAGGCTACCCACCGTACTATAAGTACAAGTCTCCATCACCACCCAAGAAGCACGAGGGACACCCGCCTTACAAGTACAAGTCGCCTCCACCACCTTCACCATCACCTCCTCCACCATATGTTTACAACTCTCCGCCGCCACCTTCTCCATCACCACCTCCACCATATGTGTACAAGTCTCCACCACCACCTTCTCCATCACCTCCTCCACCATATGTTTACAACTCTCCACCACCACCCTCTCCGTCTCCACCTCCTCCTTATATCTACAAATCACCACCTCCGCCATCTCCGTCACCCCCACCTCCATATGTTTACAAGTCTCCACCACCTCCCTCTCCATCACCGCCGCCTCCTTATGTATATAAGTCTCCACCACCACCTTCACCATCACCTCCTCCTCCGTATGTTTACCAGTCTCCACCACCACCATCGCCATCACCACCCCCGCCATATGTTTACAAGTCTCCACCACCTCCATCACCATCACCGCCGCCTCCTTATGTATACAAGTCTCCACCTCCGCCATCCCCGTCACCACCTCCATCACCATCACCGCCGCCTCCTTATGTATACAAGTCTCCACCTCCGCCATCCCCGTCACCACCTCCTCCATATGTTTACAAGTCTCCACCACCTCCATCACCATCACCGCCGCCTCCTTATGTATACAAGTCTCCACCTCCGCCATCCCCGTCACCACCTCCTCCATATGTTTACAAGTCTCCACCACCCCCATCACCTTCACCACCTCCTCCATATGTTTACAAGTCTCCACCTCCACCTTCTCCGTCACCACCTCCTCCATATGTCTACAAGTCACCACCGCCTCCATCACCATCACCACCTCCACCATATGTATACAAGTCTCCACCACCTCCCTCACCATCACCACCTCCTCCTTACATTTATAAGTCTCCACCACCACCATCTCCATCACCACCTCCTCCATATATCTATAAGTCTCCACCACCACCACCACCCTCACCATCACCACCTCCACCGTACATTTACAAGTCTCCTCCACCACCTTCTCCATCACCTCCACTTCCATACTATTACAAGTCTCCACCTCCACCCTCTCCATCACCACCTCCTCCAGCATACTACTATAAATACCCACCACCTCCAGTCGAATCACCTCCACCTCCAGCTTACTACTACAAGTCACCACCACCTCCCAAAGGCCACGGTCACTACTAGTTGACCTACCATTTGCCTCACCCCACATCCTTATAAAACGTGAAGAGGATCATATACGACGTTTTTTATTTACATATCCTTCAAGTTTTTGTTATTATTTTCTTGTTTCAAATAATATTCTCCACCTGTTCGATATATTGACCAAATTTAATGTATCATTAATCAATTTCATTGATGATTTGTACTTGAAATTAGTTCAATCAATAAACGAAGATACAGTTAAAATTCAAATAATTTGTTCAATCTACTGTGTTTGGTGTACTGATAATAAAGAAGCCAGATACATAGCAGTTATTCGATCTCATATATATTTCTAATTAGGGGTCTCTTCTCGGGCCGAGTCGTTGCCAATTATTGTCACATGGTCTGGGAGACCATGTCTAGCATGAGTCTGAGAGATAGTTTTTTCTCAATTATAACTATCGCTACTCCCGGATATATAGCGAAATGATATTGCTAGTACATTCATCTAATATTATCCGCACCATATATCTCCTTAATCATGATCAAATATTTGTACAGATTCATAAAAAAGAATATCCACATTAATTTAGGCTGTTGTTGACTTATTATAAGTTGCATCTTGAACGTATCCAGCAGTTGTTGAGAGTTGAGACTATATATTTTTATGTAGCTACCCGGAACAAAACAATTTCGTATATATATGGAGTAGTTTTTGGAGTAGTGTTTGTTGAGTATTGGACTAAGATTTGGCTTGTTATAGTTCTTATTGGGTTGTAATTATCTAAGTTGTATGGCCCATTTCCTATGTATCTGGCCCATTTATATTTAGTCTGGTCCAATGGTGCAATCTGATACTTTGTAATTGACTTTGAGGATCTTGTTGGTTAACTTAGAAAGATTGCGGTGCAACCTTTATTTATCTTGTTAGGGTTTAGTATATATAGGAGTGATGTAAAGAAAGAAACTGATGACATAATACAAGTGATCCCTTATATTTTCTTGGTTGTCTGCTAGGGTTTCGTCCCTTCATTCTCTGCAACTTCTCTGGTTTCTTGCATCCATCGTTGTCCATTGTTAATCAGGGGGAGTTGTCCATTGTTGATTCTAATCTTATTTGTCGATTACACAAATCTTTGTATGGCTTGAAACAGGCTTCAAAGCAGTGGAACATCAAGTTAACTGATGCTCTTCTGAAAAATGGTTATAGGCAAAGTCATTTGGATTATTCTTTTTTTTCAAAGAGAAATGGTGAGGACATTATTATCATACTAGTATATGTCGATGATTTGCTCATAACTAGGAATAGTGCTAAGTTGATTGCTGAACTCAAACACAATTTACAACCCAGTTTTAAAATGAAAGATTTGGGTACCTTAAAATACTTCTTGGGCATTGATGTGGCAAGATCCGAAAAGGGTATTGTTCTCTGCTAAAGAAAGTATGTGTTAGAGATGCTTTCAGATGCTGGTATGCTTGGCAGTAAATCATGCAGCACTCTTATGGAACAAAATGCAAGATTTACTTCCTCTGGATATGATGAAAGTCTTAAATTGAATAAAGATGATTCACTACTTTCTGATCCAAGTCTTTATAGACGTTTAATTGGTAGGCTTCTTTATTTAGGAATTACACGTCCTGATATAGCTTACTATGTTCAGTATTTGAGTCAATACATGCAAAAGCCAAAAAAAATCCCATTATGATGCTGTCATTCGAATTTTAAAGTATTTAAAGCAACAACCTGGATTGGGTATTCTGTTATCTGCTGATAGAACATTGGATATTGTTGCTTATTGTGATTCGGATTTTGCTAGATGTATTGAATCTCGCAGGTCAGTTACTGGGGTTATTGTGTAACCATAGGTGGATCCCTTGTTTCTTGGAAAGTAAAAAAGCAGGCAACTGTTTCGTGCTCTTCTGCTGAGGCTGAATATCGTAGCATGCGTGATGCTGTCACAGAGTTAATTTGGTTAAAAGGGTTACTTTCTGAATTGAGTTTCAGTTTAAATGAATCTGTTATTTTATACTGTGATAATAAGGCAGCGATACAAATAGCTAATAATCATGTCTTTCATGAGCGAACCAGACATATTGAAGTTGACTGTCATTTCGTTCGTGATCAAGTTTCTGCAGGTTTTATTAGGTTGAAGCATTTACGGACTTCGGATCAGCTTGCTGATTTTTTTACCAAGGCCCTTCCAAGGCTAAGCACAGGAAATTGCTTACAAAGCTTGGAATTGTTGATGTTTTCCAAAGTTCAGATTGAGGGGGAGTGTTGAGTATTGGACCAAGATTGGGCTTGTTATAATTCTGTTTGGGTTGTAATTATCTAAGTTGTATGGCTCATTTCCTATGTATCCAGCCCATTTATATTTAGTCTGGTCCAATGGTGCAATCTGATACTTTGTCATTGAGTCTGAGAACCTTGTTGGTTAACTTAGAAATATTGTGGTGCAATCTTTATTTATCTTGTTAGGGTTTAGTATATATAGGGGTGATGAAAGAAAGAAACTGATGAAATAATACAGGTGATCTCTTATATTTTCTTGGTTGTCTGCTAGGGTTTCGTCCTTTCATTCTCTGCACCTTCTCTGGTTTCTTGCATCCATCGCTGTCCAGTTTACACAGTTTTGGTTGACATCCTCAATTTATTGTGAAATAGCCGACAGATTTAACGTGCTTCCCACCTTTGAAAAAAAAAACATTATTTATCACTGTATACAATGCTTCATTGCTATATGCTTTTCATCTCAACTTTTAAACCTTCATTTTTGAAAATAAAAGAAATGATCAGCTAATAACGTGCATATACTTATCTCGCTACGTCCTGTTTGAACTCTTGTATTCATATTCTGATATTTTTCCGACAATACTTAGTAAATTAAATAATCACCCCATGCACTGACCCTTCTTAACATAATTCGATCAGCAGTCTATGTGATGGATACACATTAAAGAGTTGCAGAAAATATAGAATTAACTGTGGTATTGATTTGTTTAAACATACACATTAAAAAAAAAAAATTGTTTTTCTTGTCTAGAACAGTTCACTTCTACCTAGCTATGCCTTTGGGAAGTGATGGTTGGATTTGGATAGTTGGTGGGTTGCGAAAGTGAATGGATTGGATCACTGGAAGAAATTTATATCCGTTAAACCCTGTTTTCATCGCCACATCTTATGCCTGATACGATATAGGTAGAGATTTGATAATTTTAATTTGGCCAACTGTTGTGTTTCGAACCAATAAATTTAAAGCTAAAATATATGGAAGTAACCGCTATTAACAATTAGATCAATACTGTGCTGATAAATTGTACAAATTTCTCACTGTATTAAATATCTCATGTAACATGAAAATTCTAATAGAGTAAGACAGGTTCCATTTTGGATGCCTAGGAATTAGTTTTTCAACCTGGTTAGGTGTAGGGATGGCAACGGGGCGGGTCGGGGCGGGTTTTCGCAGCCCCAGACCCGGGTAAGTGTACCTCCCGGGTCGGGACGGGGCGGGTCAAAAATCCCGCGGGTCGACCCGCGGGGCCCCGACCCGACCCGCCGTGAACAATTTTTTTTTTTTTTTTTTTCACTTCTCAATATTAAATATAATTTTTTTTTTGCCAAAATATTACATTATACATAACTTCAAACCATAAATCTAACATCAATCAAATACAAACACATCAAATTCATCACTAAATGCAAATTCAAATCCGAACACCAAATCCAAATTAACAAATCCTAATAATCTAAATATACATCTATTTATAATTTTGTTCATATTATTTATATAGGTACTATATTAACCATATTGTTTAGTAAATGTTACATTATCTTAACATTTAAAAAAAAATTAAAAAATATATATATAGGCATTTCGGGGCGGGTCAACGGGGCCCCGTGCCCCTAGACCCGGACCCGACCCGACCCGACCCGACCCGTGACCCGCGGGTCGGCGGGTCCTTGGGTCAAAACCGGGTCGGGGCCCCGAGACCCGTTGCCATCCCTAGTTAGGTGCAAAATAATTACAAAGTTGGCTTGGTCATGCTAGTTGGTCTAATATAATTACACCAAGATGATACTCTTGTATATATATAGTCCCTAAAGATATATACCACCAGATCTGTGTCCTTTTTTTTTTTCCCCTTTTCCATCAGCTCTTTTAATAGGGCTTAGTCAGCAGTCACACTTTTTTTTTTTTTTTTTAAAAATATAGCAATCCTGTAAATATTCTGTATAATTATTTGTTTCCATTCCTAGCTACTTTCCTAGTTTAGCCATTTACCAAGTTTAGCTCCATTGTATCATTATATATTGTAAGCTTTGAGTAGTGAATAATAATATACAGAATTTATCAGTTATAACATGGTATCAGAGCCGCGATTTTTTTCCGCTGTTGTCAGTAGAGTCTAGTTTGTCCGTCTACCACAGATTGCTGCCCATACAGCCTCTGTTCGGTCACTGCCTTCTGGTTCGGCGACCGCCTGCGCTGTTCCGACATCTGCCCTCGATCGTTCAATCAGACGATCTCGCTGCTCAGTCCGTTGTTGGTCTGCTCCTTTCTGTTCGGTCGGCCTGAACTCAGATTTTCGTTGCTGCACTTGATTCCGCCTGCTGCCCACCACCGTCGGTTCACTACTGCCACTCGTTCTTCAGTGAAACTCTTTATTCCGCACCAGCAACCCTGCTCGAAGCCGACGACTACCTGCTGCTGTCTGTTTGGCTAGTTCCGACATCGTCGGCCAAATTCCGACCACCAGACGTCGGAACTGCTGCTCGTTTGCGTCCAATTTGGCGGCGCCGCTGATAATCCCGCTCCTCTATTTTTTTTGGTTAGGGCTCTGCGTGTGATTGCTATAATCTCCTTTCCGGTCTGAATTGCTGGTCCGGTCCGATTGCCAATTATTCATCCGGTCTGATTGTAGTTATCCGGTCCGGTTCGATTGTAGTTATCCGGGCCGGTTTGTATTGCTGGTCCGGTTCTGCTTGCTGGTCTGGTTGCTGTTGTTGGTTTCTGATCCGTTTCTAAATAGTTTCTGCTGCTGTTTGTTTCTGATCCGTTTAAAAGTGGTTGCTATTTGTTCTTTTATGGAGAACCCAATATTAGTGGCCAAATCTTACATTGGTAAAAGCACAAGTCAATTGATTGTCAATCAATCAGTCAGCGACCACACTAATGCAGATAAAGTTGCTACGATTGTTCAGCAACTTGCGCAGTTGGGCTTCCAGCTGCAAACTCTAAGGGCTATTATTGGCTCCTCAGGTATGACTTCCAACTG
The DNA here is from genome assembly GCA_036873135.1 of Clarkia xantiana subsp. parviflora. Lineage (NCBI taxonomy): Eukaryota > Viridiplantae > Streptophyta > Magnoliopsida > Myrtales > Onagraceae > Clarkia > Clarkia xantiana. The sequence continues at coordinate 12,387,559 of JAPTYO010000004.1, forward strand.
TTTATTAGCATCAAAATCATTATGGATTGTTGATTCAGGTGCTACTGATCACATGACTGGTAACAAGAGTTTACTGTCAGGACTTACCGCTACTTCACAACCACCTGTTCAAATAGCCAATGGTTCCACATGTCATATAGAAGGAATTGGATCCACTCAGATTTCACCATATATGTCATTATCATCTGTCTTATACGTTCCTTCTTTTTCTGAGAATCTTCTGTCTGTTAGCAAACTAATAGAACAATTATATTGCTCAGTTACGTTCACTCCAACTAAATGTGTTTTTCAGGAATTGGGGACTAACAAGTTAATTGGAATTGCATATAAGTACAACGGTCTGTATTACCTGGAGAGCTCGCCTCAACGAGTTGCGTACACGAGCACTAGTAGTGCTAAGGAGGTCCATTATCAGTTGGGGCATCCATCTCTACAGGTTCTAAAAACACTCTGTCCTGAATTTCATTATGTCTCTGAATTAGTTTGTGAGTCATGTATCCAGGGCAAGCATATTCGTGCTTCCTATCCACCTAGGATTATTCGTCGGTCTGCTGGTATCTTTGATTTAGTGCATTCAGATGTATGGGGTCCGTGCCCAGTTACATCTATTTCAGAATTTCGGTACTTCGTCACTTTTGTGGATGATTTCTCTTGTGCGACTTGGATGTTTGTTATCAAATCTAGACAAGAGGTGTTTGCAAAATTTTTGACGTTTTGTTCTTTTGTGAAAAATCAATTTGGCACTACCGTTAAAACCCTTCATAGTGACAATGCAAAAGAATATGTCACAAATGAATTTGTGCAATATATGAGTGAAAATGGCATCATCCATGAATCATCATGTGCATATACACCTCAACAAAATGGAGTGGCTGAACGAAAGAACAGACACATACTTGAGGTGGCTCGCACTATGATGATACATGGCCATGTCCCTCATCGTTTCTGGGCCGATGCGGTTCTAACTGCATGTTTTCTGATAAACCGTACGCCATCTTCTGTTCTTGATGGTGCAATACCTTATAATGTCCTCTTTCCGTCAGCTCCTTTGTTCCCTGTTTCACCAAAGATCTTTGGTTGTACTTGTTATGTGTACGACAATCGACCTGGTCGTACAAAACTTGATCCAAAGTCTGTCCGTTGTATTTTTATTGGCTATTCTGGAACTCAGAAAGGTTATCGTTGTTATAGCTCCACTCTTAGGAGATATTTTGTCTCATCAGATGTTGTTTTTATGGAGACAGTACCATTTTTCCTTAAATCTGAATCTAGCTTGTCTAGTAATTCTCCACATATCATGACTGTTCTGACATATCCTGAAGTCCAAGTCCGCTCTACTTCACTCGAGACTGATAATGCACCTCCTACGCCTCCTATTACTCAGGTATATACTCGAAGGGATAAGATGCCTCCTGTTAATACTAACTCTGTTCAGAACATGCAGGACCATGAGACTCGTGTAACCCCTGTTCCAAGCAATGAATCCCTACCCGAATCTCCACCTTCTCCTACACAACCAGTCGATCCCATACCAACTCCCAGGCCTGACTCTACCTCTGACATTGACATTTCCATTGCCCTTCGAAAAGGCTCTCGCCATTGCCCTAGTACCAGATATCCCTTAGATAGCTTTTGTTCTTATGCAACCCTATCCACAGATCATCGTGCATTTAAAACTAGTCTTGACAGTTACTCTATTCCTAGAAGTGTGACAGAAGCCCTGGCCAGTCCAGGGTGGTTTAGTGCTATGCAGGAGGAAATGTCAGCTCTTTGGAACAATCAGACATGGGATCTATGTCCTCTCCCTCCTGGCAAGAAGGCGGTTGGTTGTAAGTGGGTTTTCACGGTTAAGGTTAATCCTGATGGGTCGCTTCATCGGCTCAAAGCTCGGTTGGTTGCGAAAGACTATTCTCAGGAGTATGGCCTTGATTATGATGAGACGTTTTCCCCGGTTGCTAAGATGGCATCTGTTCGCATTTGTCTCTCTCTGGCGGCCATTCGCCACTGGCCACTACACCAACTGGATGTCAAGAATGCATTTCTCAATGGTTTTCTTGAGGAGGAGGTTTACATGACTCAGCCGCCTGGATTTGTTGTTCAGGAGGAGTCTTCTAAGGTCTGTCGTCTGCGCAAGTCCCTATATGGTCTGAAGCAATCCCCCCGGGCATGGTTTGGACGTTTCTCCCACGTACTTAATCAATTTGGCATGACTAGGAGTGTCAATGATCATTCAGTTTTCTACAGGCACTTAAAGGAGAAGACCATCATTCTAGTTGTGTATGTTGATGATCTGATCATTACCGGTGACGATGACGAAGGGATCTCGTCATTAAAGAAGTTCTTGAGCGTGCAATTTCAGATAACGGACCTTGGTAAGCTCAAGTACTTTCTTGGGATCGAGGTATCACGATCTCCTGGGAAGATACTTATTTGTCAGAGGAAGTATGTACTTGATATGTTATCTGAATGTGGGTTACTTGGGTGCAAGCCTGCTGACTGACCTATGGTTCCTGAGACTAAGCTCCGGCCTGACGAGGGGGAACCTCTACATGATCCTGAAAAGTATCGAAGACTGGTCGGGAAGTTGAATTATTTGACGGTTACTCGACCAGATATCTCTTATCCAGTGAGTGTTGTGAGTCAATTCATGTCAACTCCGCACACAACACACTGGGATGCAGCAATTCGGATCCTTAGATACCTTAAAGGATCCCCAGGTAAAGGACTTGTATATTCTGATCAGGGACATAGTAGAATCGCAGCGTTCACTGATGCCGATTGGGCAGGGTGTCCTACTACTCGGAGATCCACTACTGGGTATTGTGTTTTCTTTGGTGGGAACCTTATATCATGGAAGAGTAAGAAGCAGACAGTTGTATCTCGATCCAGTGCGGAGTCAGAATACCGTGCAATGGCAAACACATCATGCGAACTCATTTGGACGAAACGCTTACTCAGCGAACTAGATATTCGTCATGACGATCTAATGAAACTACATTGTGATAATGCATCTGCCATGCATATTGCCAAGAACCAAGTCTTCCATGAGCGGACCAAGCACATTGAGGTGGATTGTCATTTTGTTCGAGACCTTGTCATGGGAACATTCTCTAGCCCTCCATACATTCAACTCATTCCCGTTCGAACAGACTTCCAGCTTGCAGACATTATAACTAAGCCCCTCCGCAAAGCGTTAATTAATGATCTATGTGACAAGTTGGGCATGTTAGATATATACGCTCCAACTTGAGGAGGAGTGTTAAATATAGCAATCCTGTAAATATTCTGTATAATTATTTGTTTCCATTCCTAGCTACTTTCCTAGTTTAGCCATTTACCAAGTTTAGCTTCATTGTATCATTATATATTGTAAGCTTTGAGTAGTGAATAATATTCAGAATTTATCAGTTATAACACTTTTTAATCTTGAGATGATGAACCAAACTAATTAGGTGAAATAAGTGAGGAGAAATCCATGTATTTTCCAAAGTAAAACATATGACACCAAAAATCAACATTGAACAAACATGTGACACCAAAAAATCATTTATCCCGGCTCCATTATATGTGGACGCTAAGCTCATATACGTATTATTAGGGAATAATATGTAGCGGTGGTTTGGCGATGATCGGTGGTGAAGCATTGTGTCCGCTGGGTGAAGATAAGTGGAACGCTGAAACATGGTGCGCTTGGGTAGAAGTAGAACGATCCACACTTTTTATACGTACATTGATGATAAAAGTATATATGTATAGACTTTAGCTTAAGTATTGTAATGATTGCTATGGTGATAAATAGTGTGACCGGTTTAATTCTAAAATTAAATGAAATATTACCATAGAGTATCAACTTTCGCGAGGCCAGGAAGGGACTAGGGGTCGTTGACTGATGAAGGCACAACATATTTACTTTGTAGACATATTCACTCCAAGACATAATCTAAATATTATACTAACCCTGCTCATCTTTAACTAATACCTTGCCACGTATACAAAACGCAGTTGCTTAATTTTAAAACGACAGTAGGAATCTAAAATTATACTAACCCTGCACATCTTTGAAACGACGTCGCTCAATTTCTATACATAGCTGGAAGTAAATGAGTTGTTCAGATGAAAATCTCCATATAAAAACGACAGCGCTTGCACAATAGAAGATCTCTAATACGGATGGTGTGTGTTAACTAAGAGCTTGACACGTAATCTGACCAAACGACCCCGCTCCTCTCTCTTTTTCTTTTGGCCATAAACGACATTCATCTCTTCGAAACGACGCGCACTGCAAGTTCTGCGCAACCTAGGGTTCCACAGAGAGTCGGCCGCCGCTTTAAGTCGATTGTTACACACGATCAATAGCTCTTAGGGTTCCACAGATAGTTCCTTCTCATAGTGTAACCGAGGCACGTTACAAATCTGTTCTGTTGTTACAATTATTTAACCCTTATTAATCTCACTGTTGTATCTTAATTCTAAAAATTTAAAGCTTTGTTATAACTGACATGCCTTATCAATGGTCGCCTCTCGATCCTTGCCGCTAGAGTTCCTGGAAAGAATTCAGTGAACACGTTCATGTATAAATTCCCCCGATCAAGCTTCTTCCTTCGTCGCCTTTCTTTTAGATAATCCCCAAATTTCTTCATTATTTGGCTCCATTATTTCTCAATTTTGCGGCCATTTATTTGAAAACAATAAAGATTGCTTGCCGTCAAAATTGAAATTCAGTCCCTGCTAGATGATAATTCGGTGTCAGAAGAACCAGATCCAGATCTAAGAGATTGAAATTAAACAGATCCAATTCAATTTTTTTTTTACCTGGATTGGATAAGCTTTTATTAAAAGCGTGTTCGTTGATCTTCAACATAGAGTGCCTGGGTCCGACCAATTTGCCTTTGGGAGTCTGATCAAAGAGTACGAGACCGCACATTTGATACATGCAGAAAGCTGGTGAAGGCAAATGTGAAGAAGAATCGACGAATTGGCGCAGAGTAGCCATGGAGGCGGCTGTGGTGGGGTGGAGCATTGTCTGTAGTGTAGGTGGAGCTGCTCTACATAACACAGCGAAACGAGGTTGCCAGTGCCGTCTTCTCTCGCAGTGTGGTAGTTGAGCTAGGATGACGATGTGCTTTGCCATGTTCTCGCCCAAAAGGATGAAGGAACCTCAAGCACAATGTAAGAATCAGCGAGAATTGGGGTAAGGTTTTGAGGTAGCAAATATGTTTAATCAAAGATTGGACATGTGGCTATAAGATCAAAATATAAATGGGCCTTTATTTTAGACAACTATTTGTACCATTATATATATATATCATGGGAATTTTTGTGACTTCCTCACCTTATATGGTTGTTAATTAATTTCATATAAATATTCAGCTAAAAAATTATTTTCCATACATATATATACTTTCATTTGTCAAATATTCTCACATTTGGATTTAGAACAACTTGTGCGCCATTACGTGTTAGGATTAATTCTTTGTTGAGTTCTAGCCCTCCGAAAAAGTGGCCATTTACACTCAAAAGACGACAATACCCTTTAGCTCTATGCTTTGCAATTACTATCAACAAAAGTCAAGGTCAATCCCTTAGTTCTGTAGGAAGGATCTATCTTCCTAAACAGGTATATCTTTCAATTACGTGTTCAATTCTTACAAAAAAATAAATCAAAGTACTAATTCAAATTTCTTATAAAAGGTCTTCACACATGGACAACTTTATGCGGCTGTCTTACGTATTACTCGACGAGATGGAATGAAGATAGTCAATGCAGATCCAGATGCACCATCACGAGATAAGGTCAAAAATATTGTATTCAAAGAAGTTATTTAAGGTAATAATATAAAAAAAAATCCTCAACAATAGCATATGTATTCAAATCACTGATCACAGAAAACCAACGATTATCATTATACTACTTTTCCTTTGACAGGTCCCATGTATTGACGACTATAACGAGAAATAACATGTTTCTCTCAATTTTGGGATCCTAATTTTTGGTAAGCTTCATTCACATGTTAGCAACAAATATAAATAAATACTACAAAAGTTTTCATTTAAAAATAATTCTTTCACATTAAATTTTTCTTTTGCAGGGTTCCCTATCAGCCTTGAACAAAATTTGGTTTCTCAAACCAACATCGGTTGGGAATAAAAGAGTCTACAACGAATCATATGTTTAAACTTAGTTGTTGTTACTAAAAGTTATCACTCTGTCGTATGTACAAGTAAGTTATAACACAAAGATATAATGTTTGATTGGTTACTTCATTTATAGTCACCATATATTTAATTATTTAACAAAAAATGCATTCACATAATAAAACAATAATAACACAAATTCGATAACAATATTTTACAAATACACAACTGGTCTAAATTAATAAAAACCAAAACCTCATCACATCGTTATTTCAAACCAATATCTCATATATGTTATAACACATTTTCAATGCCAAACCATCATGTTGTATATACATACCCAATTACCTTATTTACTCATAAAAATATTTAAATAAATATATTTCTATATTCCTTAACCATGAAAAAAAACATCACAAAAATATGTCAATATTATATAATAATAAAATTTTACAATCACATGTTCATTCAATTTCATATTTACAAAATAAAAATTACAACCTTCTATCCAATATAACAACATAAAATAAAACAACAACCCGCGCTGTGCGCGGGGAAAGCCACTAGTATACATAATGATGCAATTAGATGAACGCGGTTTCTTTCTCCACCGGACTCCATATATCCTTAGTTCACCACATGCTCCTACCTCCTTGACTCAGCTCATCAACTGATCAATAATGCATCATATATAACAATAACAAGACAATAAGACAATGTGTAAAAATAACTAGATTAGATATACTTCGTGGGAACCCACCATAGCGCCACAACTTATGTTGACATTTTAGTGTGTTGATAAGAAATGTTCATACACATTTTATTGACTCCATCCATCCATCCATCTATTCTAATTAATTTGTTAACAAATAGCTAGTATGGTTAAATAATAATTTCAGCAACTTGATCGATCCAAGGACTGACAAGCTTCTCCTATATAAGGACTCCCCATTCTTCATTTCTGTTCATCAACACAATTATAATCTTTCTTCATCTTCTTCTTCTTCTTCTTTCACTAGTTAAGAAGATATCATGGGTGGTTCAAGGGAGTCGGGGCAATCCCCTCGGCTCATTTTCATGGTAGCAGTTTGCCTCTTGGCCACCGCTGTAACGGCTAGTTATGACTATACTTCCCCTCCACCACCCAAGAAGGAAGGCTACCCACCGTACTATAAGTACAAGTCTCCATCACCACCCAAGAAGCACGAGGGACACCCGCCTTACAAGTACAAGTCGCCTCCACCACCTTCACCATCACCTCCTCCACCATATGTTTACAACTCTCCACCTCCACCTTCTCCATCACCTCCACCACCATATGTTTACAACTCTCCACCACCACCCTCTCCATCTCCACCTCCTCCTTATATCTACAAATCACCACCTCCGCCATCTCCGTCACCCCCACCTCCATATGTTTACAAGTCTCCACCACCTCCCTCTCCATCACCGCCGCCTCCTTACATATATAAGTCTCCACCACCACCTTCACCATCACCTCCTCCTCCGTATGTTTACCAGTCTCCACCACCACCATCGCCATCACCACCCCCACCATATGTTTACAAGTCTCCACCACCTCCCTCACCATCACCCCCACCTCCTTATGTTTACAAGTCTCCACCGCCACCCTCCCCGTCACCACCGCCTCCTTATGTATACAAGTCCCCACCTCCACCATCCCCGTCACCACCTCCTCCATATGTTTACAAGTCACCACCACCCCCATCACCTTCACCACCTCCTCCATATGTTTACAAGTCTCCTCCTCCACCTTCTCCATCACCACCTCCTCCATATGTCTACAAGTCACCACCGCCTCCATCACCGCTGCCACCTCCACCATATGTATACAAGTCTCCACCACCACCTTCTCCATCACCACCTCCTCCTTATGTTTATAAGTCTCCCCCACCGCCATCTCCATCGCCGCCTCCTCCATATATCTACAAGTCTCCACCACCTCCCTCACCATCACCACCTCCACCGTACATTTACAAGTCTCCTCCACCTCCCTCACCATCACCACCACCTCCATATGTATACAAGTCACCTCCTCCACCATCACCTTCACCACCTCCACCATACATTTACAAGTCTCCTCCACCACCTTCTCCATCACCACCACCTCCATACTATTACAAGTCGCCACCTCCACCCTCTCCATCACCACCTCCTCCAGCATACTACTATAAATCCCCACCACCTCCAGTCGAATCACCTCCACCACCAGCTTACTACTACAAGTCACCACCACCTCCCAAAGGCCACGGTCACTACTAGTTGACCTACATTACCCCACATCCTTATAAAACGTGAAGAGAAATCATATACGACGTTTTTTATTCACATATCATTCAAGTTTTTGTTATTAATTTTCTTGTCTCAAATAATATGCTGCACCTGTTGATTGTATGTATCATTAATCAATTTCATGGATGTTTTGTTCAATCAATAAACGACGATATAGTTCAAATTCAAATAATTTGTTCAATCTACTGTTTGGTGTACTGATAATAAAGAAGCCAGATTTCTACCAAAAAATATAATAAAGAAGTCAGATACATAGAAGTTATTCGATCATATATATTCCAATTAGGGGTCTCTTCTCGGGCCGAGTCGCTGCTAAATATTGTCACATGGTATGGGAGACCATATCTAGCATGAGTCTAACAGAGTCAGGTCAAGCCTTTACTCGACCAATTGAGTCATGACTGATTTAAAAAATGTATTTGCTAGTATGAGTGGCTCGCCCAAGCCCTTGGTCGTTATAAACCTAATCTCCTAAACCAAATGAACAAGTCTAGCAAGAGCTTATGCCTAGACGAGCCATCTATCTAGGTCAATCGAGCTATGGCTGTCTAATAAATTACCCTTTGAATAGTTGAGTGTCAATAATATAATAATAAAAAGTTAGAGGTTCCTAAAAGTTACCTTGTGTTAGTATATACAAAACTATATATTGTAGCACTCAAATTTTCCTATTCGGAGGTCTGTTCTACGATTTCTCATTTATGAGCGTTTAGTGACCCTTCCATTTAGCAGCATCTTAGAATAGCGCAATCTTCAAGTTAAGGATAACGAGTCATTTCGACTTCCAACAAAGACGACTATTTCATCCTGTGGCCGTAGGGGCTGGTGTCTTGATTGCTTACTTTGGTGCATCAGGTCTCTATTACTACAACTTAGATTAGTCTCTACTCCCGGAGATATAGTGAAATGATATTGCTAGTACATTAATCTAATGTTATCCTCCCATACATCTCCTTAATTTAGGCTGTTGTACAACATGTTGAGACTATATATTTTTATATAGCTACCCGGAACAAAACAATTTCGTATATGGAGTAGTTTTGGTTGACATCCTCAATTTATTGTGAAATAGCCGACAGATTCAACGTGCTTCCCGCCTTTGAAAAAAAAAAAAAAACTCCATTATTTATCACTTGTATATGTTTGATTACTATATGCTTTTCTTCTCAACTTTTAATCCTTCCATTTTTTAAAATAAAAGAAATGAACTAATAGTGATGAGCATATACTCATCTGACCACGTTATGTTTGAACTCCTTTATTTGCGCTCTGATATTTTTCAGATAATAAGACTTAATAAACAATCACCACATGCATTGGCCCCTTTAACACAATTCGATCTCAAATATAATTAAGTGAACAACTCAAACATGGAAAATTCTATGTGTATACACATTAAAGAGTTGCAGACAATATTGAATTAACTGTGGTATTGATTTGTTTAAACTTAGTACACATTAAAGAGAAACTTTTTTTTCTTGTATAGAACAATTCACTTCAATAGCTATGCCTTTCGGAAGTGATGGTTGGATTGTCGGTGCGGTGCAAAAGAAATTATCCGTTAAGGCCTGTTTTTCTCGTCATGTTTTATGCATGATACACAGTATGTATGATAGATGTGAGATCTGATATTTTTAATAGAGCTAAATCATATGGAATAAGCGCAATCAATTAACATTTAATCAGTACTGCAGTGATAATTGTACCAATTTCTCACTGTATTAATTATCTTATGTAACAAGAAAGGAATAATAGAGAAAGACAGGTTCTATTTTATTTTTAGATGCCTAGGAATTAATTTTCAACCTGGTTAGGTGCAAAATTATTACAAAGTTGGCTTGGTCATGCTGGTTGGTCTAATGGTCTTATTAATTACACCAAGATGATACTCTTTTATAGTAAAAATAATAATAATTCACTAAATATACCACCAGATTTGTCTGTGTCGACACTCGACATCATTCCGGGTTTGCACCCTAATCCACCAAATTCACTCATAAGTCAATCCAACTTAATTACAACAACACAACTTTTCTTTTTTCCTTCTGCTATTTTCCAGATATTGAAGTATAAGAGTGGGTAGGATGTTGAAGTATAAGATTGTACTGATTCATTCACCCATGAATTCGAACTTATGAAAAGTTAGTTAAGCGCACGTTTTATTTTTAACATAGTATTAGAGTGTGTACAGATTCTAGTCCCGACGCAGTTTTAAAGAAAATTAACCTCTAAGTCCACGTCTATTCTTAATCACATTATTTCACAAACTTTTTTATTTTTGCCAATTATTTGATAAACTGAAACTCATCAAATATGTACACAGAAAAAACCAACACTCACACACACAAACAAATGTACATTCATTAGAACCACAGTTAATTCAATATTGTCTGCAACTCTTTAGGGGACATTTGGATGGATATAATGTGAGATTACTCGTAATGTGAAATTACTTGTAATGTTGTAATCTAACAAGTTGGTTCGTAATCAACAATTAATGTAATGTGGAGTGTAATGTCAGATTACAGTGTTTGGTTTGGTTTGTAATGTACAATGTAATGTGATTTACTATTATTATTATATTAATCTATTTAGAAATATATTATATCTTAATATCACAAATTTATATATGTATTTATTTTATTTTTTAAAAAAAAAAGTAACTTGGTGTCCCTTAACTTTATATTTAATATTTAAACATCAAATTTGAAAATATTAGAGTTAAACTTTCATTCTTACTTGCTATGTTATTAAAAAAAAATTATGCGAACGAATTTCATTTTAGGGTTAATTACTAAAAAAATAAACTCAACTTTAGTGAAATAGAAGTGTAAATAACAAAGACTAGAATAGATTAAAAAAATAAATGAGTGAAACAAATTTAAAAAAAAAAGATAAAGAAATAAAAAAGTGGGAGAGAGAATAATTAATTTAGTAAATATTAATAAAATAATAAACACTACGTAATGTTGGACGTAATCTCACATTACATCCAAAATCGGATGTAATCTCACATTACGTTGAGAGAGCAAGTCAACGGGTTTTTACGGGTTTTGACCAACCCGTCGTAATCTCATATTACAATGCACATTACATTACAAAGTTCACATTACATCGTTTGGTTTGACTAACAACGTAATGTTGATATAATGTGGGATTATGTCTCATATTACATCCATCCAAACATCCCCTTAATGTGTATCTATCACATAGACTCTTCCACGTTTGAAGGGTTAAAATTACTTAATGAATCGGTCTCTTAAATATATTAGACTATTAATCGCATTATATGTTAAAGCGGACTGGATTTAGACTTATGGAATCCCATAAATTCGGACTGGATTCAGACTGAATCCCATTATATTAGACTGAATTTCATAGACTTATGGAACAGTTAATTAAAGCGCACGTTTTATTTTAACATGGTATCAGAGTGTGCACGGATTTAAGTCCTGACGCCATTTAAAAGAAAATTAACCTCCTACCCACGTCTTATTCTTAATCACATTATTTCACAAACTTTTTTTTGCCACTATTATTTCACAAACTGAAACTCATCAATATGTACACACACAAAAAAACCACACTCACAAACTCACAAACACATGTACATTCATCATACGATGGGCATCTAACATGCATTAGAACCAAACCCAATTCTCCCACCAACAACATCGTAAACAACCTCAAATGTCCTCTGCTGCACGTTCCCATATATAGTAAGCGAACTGTCATCGCTATTAGGTGCAAAACCCAAACATATCTGCGACACGCTTGCAACAAAGAACACACCGTTAGGATCAAGATGCAAATCAACTCCCCCAGTGAACGAGAACACAATATCAGGATACGTAAAGCTACTGTATCCAGTCAAGTCATAACACGTGTCTAAGATTGATAGGTCCGGTGCCCTAGGGTACCCTACCATCCCTTGCCTAAACGTATCCCTTAAGGCAAGATACGCAGTTAAGGGCAAACGAGTGATGACTGTGCCGGAATCTATAATTGCACCCGAGTCTGAGAATAGTGTAGATGGCAATGACAGTGGGTTTCCTCCGACACTGATTCCGACTATGCCGATTCCGTAAAGTGATGGAAGCTGCGGAATCGTCAGAATCGGAGTGAATGTCGAGACAATGGACGATCGGCCGAAGGTTAAGTGTCCTACGGAGTTTGTTGAAGGTGGGAGGCAGTATGAGAAATATGTGCCGTATTTTGCGGCGGTTTGCTGAACAATGGAGATATTGTCGCGTCCTAGTCCTAGTAAGCCTGCTGCCGAGCCGAAGAGACCATCGTTGTCTTGGCCGCAACCGAATATGAAATTGTCGAAGATGTCGGTTGGAGTTAGGGTTAGGGTGTCAGTTGCGGCGAAACCGATTGTGGTTGAACCGTCTCCGTATTGCTGACCGTATACGCATGTTGTCCCGCTGCAACGAAGAGAGTTACCTGAGGATAATCAATTCGGTAAGGTACGGTGTGTGTGGAAATATGTAGGTTTAATGGTGCAATTTCATAATTCTATCAATACGGAACTTTACGGAAGAAAAAGTGTTGTAATTAAAGACTTGGGCATGTATCAAAACTTGGACCGAACTTACCCTAGCTAGCTTGATTTTTTTTTTGCCATCCCTAGCTAGCTTGATAATGTGAGGATTATTGTCCAAGCGAGGCAATTATATATGTTTGTTTGGCTCAAATCTAGGATTTATAATATAGTTATAGTCACAAGTTTGCACCATGTTGTTTTTGGGTGTCTCATGTTTAAATGGTTGGTAATAGGTTTTTCAAGTTTTGTTTTCGTTACTTTCTAATTTCCCGTCTATTTTTCTGTTAAATTTGACGGGTTTTGGTCTAATAACTCCATAAAATTCAGCAGTAAGAAGCGAAAAGAACAAAAGAGCATGTATGCTTCCTTTTTAAGTTATGCGACTAATTAGTGTGTACATCATTAAAATTGAAGAATTTATACAAAATTGATCAAGGTTTTGACGCAAACTCGTCGGGAATCTGCCTGAACACGAACCCCCGATGAATCGGCCCGCATTCATCAGGGTCCGACGCGAACCCGTAGGGAATCTGCCCGAACCCAGCGGGGCTCGGTTCGAACACATCACCACTTGGACCGAACCCGTCAAAGCCTGGCCTAACTCGCCAAGGCCCATCCCGAACTCATTAGAACTCGTTGAGACCAGGGCCGAACCCACCGGGGTCTGGCCCGAGCTCTTCGGGGACCGGTCCAATCTAGCCGAGACTCAACCCGAACTCACTGGGCTCGGTATGAACTCGCAGTGACTGGGCCTGAACTTGCCGGAGTCGGGCCTGAAGTCGGCGGAGTCATTATTTATTAAGGGTAGGGGTGTTTTGGTCATTACCCACTATGTATTAGCTAATACATTATTTTTTAGAAGCCTTAACTAATTCATGATTTAATATAAAAATGAGTATTATCAGCTAATACTCATGTATTAGTTTATACCAATATTAAATCAAAACAAAGAATTACCTAAGTTATGTGTTAGTATATCATAATACATACGGTCAAATATTTAACCCAATCATTCCCTTAAGTATTTTCTTTTATTATTGCTTGTACTCGTCCAAAAAAAAAAGCACGGTTGGGTCGGGGTCTCAATTTTTATTTCTAGTCCAACAAATATAGTGATTAAGAGAAAAAAAAAAACAACAAAATATATATATGATAGATATACCTGTATCAGAAGCTATGAGGCTGCACAAAGAAGAGGTGCAAGAGACATTAGAATAAGTGGAAGAAAGTGTTGGATTGAAGATGGGTTCGGTCTGCGAGTAACATGAAACGACACAAGGTAAGCACTGAGTCCAGGTGAGGTCACTTCCGGTGTCAAACACAAGCGTAAAGTCCTTCTTTGGGGTACCAAGTCCCACAGTTACAAGGTAGTTAGAGGTGCCTAGATTAAACCCTAAACTTGCGGGCAGCGATGAGCTCTCATCCGCGGTGGTGTTAACTGTGGTTAACAGCTTCGCTTGGATGGAGTCAACTCTCGAGTTATCTTGAAGCAGGAGCTGCGTCAAATTTAGTTCGACCTTGCTTGCGTTTGAGCATGGACCAAACTTATGTACCACTTTCAGGGATGATTCTACAAACCAAAAACACAATAACCCCCAATCATTTTATGCAGGGTTAAAAACTGGGTTGTTCGCTTGTAAAGCATTTTTTTGTTTTTTTACTAATATGGAGAACTTAATTGTAATATATGTAAAACTTTAAAAGTATAAATTTTTTTAACAACGCCTAATATTTGTATCATACTATTAATAATATTAATTTCTATATGGAATTCACCTTTAGGACAATAAAAAAAAATATTAAAAATTAATGTCACAAACATGGTGTTTGTTTGTGCATAGTAGAAAGATTTAAACTACATCAAGACTGCACTAGTAACAGTACATACAAAATTTGATTACTCCATTTAACTTTCGGTTAATTGTGGACGCAAACTTGCAGTTTTGTATCTATAACTAACCGAGAGGATATATACAGCTAGCGATTGTTTTAAAAAAAATTAGATAACCAACTTTCATATATGCCACAAACTTGTGTAAAAATTTGAGATTTAGCCCAATTAATCAATTAAATGTGAGGTTTAAATATGTACATGCTCAGTCCCAAGATTCAAATGTAATAAATTTGACGATACTCTTCTAAAATGTTTTAGAAATGAAGACGTGGTTTAGTATTTTTACCTCTGTAAAAAAAATCTAAAATTAATTAAACATAATAATTTTTCTGCGTGGTGTTTGAGGAGATTATCAGGAAGACATTATTTATAGAATGTTTACTTCACATAAAATAACTATTATTCACAAATGGTCAACTCGTAAATGATAAAGTATTGAACGTCGTGAATATTTTTTAATTCCTAAAATTTCAGCGCGTTTTGAATCAAAGACATATAGTTATAATAAATATTTAAAACGTTGATCAGCTAGACGATCAATTAAACCGTACCGCTTTCAGAGGTTGTGCAGTTAGTTGATGGAAAGAGGTAGCTCATAGGAATCACTCCTCCAGTTGCCACGTAAGCAAAATAAAGAAGGATAAGGGCATAAATGGAAAGGGAAAATCTTTTGTTGGGAGACGAAGCCGAAAAAACCATCTTAATCATCTACAATATATAACAAAATAGGAGTATGTTTGTTTTACAATCACATGTTGTTCTGTTTTCCTTCATCTTATAAGCTTTATATAGGCATTTTGCTCTCCCATTTTTCACTTTATAATTCTAACCCACGTCACTAACTAACATCACGAACCCCTAATCATAGTTTTCATTTTATTAGAATATAGGATTTGGATTAACAATTCAACTATTTTTTGAATTGTTCTAAGTTATCCATATTCACAAGACAACCTACAACCCAATGTCATTTTCAGTTCTCAGCCAGCCAACGACATTGTATAAACAAAGAAAAACAAATGGTTTTAATTTTAAAATGATTTAAGGGTTCTGACTTTTGATGAGATTAATTAATAGTATTTTGAAGTTTCTAAGAACGTACGATGAATTTATATGTCTGAAACTGTTAAGGCTACTATATTGATGATTTTTCACTACTCTTCTTCCTTAGTAACCACTTATCATCCATGCTATATCTCTAGGGGCTGCGTGTATGTGGAATCCACTCAGAAATATGAATTATGTGCATGGATTATGGATGCCTTCAATATTTCTCATAAGTACTTAGTATGGTAAAGCATCGGTGGTAAGAGTGTGTTCGAAATTTTCACTCACAAGTTCAACTTTATAAGAGAGTTAGTACATACACATATTTTTTTCTTAAGATGTTATTAGATTAACATGTTCAACTCCTGGTGACTACAAAAATGTTAAAACCTTCATTACCAATTAAGTAAAGAGATATTGTTCTTCGACGATACACGCACGATCGTCATCAATAGCTAAATTGTTGCTCATAAATATCAATTTAATAGAGAATAGCATGAAAAAAAAAAAAAAAAGTGTTCATACTTTCAATTATAAGTTCATACTTTCACTTATAAGTTCAAACTTATAAGACAATTAATAAAAGAGTGTGTTATATCTCGATAAATATGACTTGAGAATGTTAGGCTAGAGCTAAATTTTAAGGCACTTTGAAGTGAAAAGTTGTTCATAATATGCTTCAAACTTCTTTTATTTTTGGATTGTAACCCGTTTGACTATAAGAAAACTAAATTCTTTTGACACTAGAAATGATTTTTCGTAAAAAAAAAACGCAGTATCATGAAACTAGCGTCGTTTTTACTAATACAAGTATATATGTCATTTCTTATCACCATCTTAAAATTCTTAAATAGGCGACAATTTTGCTTGTATTGTTTGTGTATATAAGTGACAACTCTACTAAACGTTATTATGATAACTTTTTTCTTAAAAAGTATGTTACGTGATTAAAACTTAACGATGTTTTGAAAATCATCGAAATAAAACAAGAAACATATGTTTAAGTATAATGACTAAATCAGGCATTCATCTATCACATTAAGATTTTAGGACAGTTGGTAAAGTAGTTAGTATTAACATTCACGTATTATCAAAGCGCGTAGGTTTAAATTTCCGCTGCGCCGAGTTTAAACTCCTATTTAATCAAATTTTTACGTGTTAGACTTTCAAAATGTTTCAGATTACAAGTGAGAGTGAA
Organism: Clarkia xantiana subsp. parviflora; assembly: GCA_036873135.1. Classification (NCBI taxonomy): domain Eukaryota; kingdom Viridiplantae; phylum Streptophyta; class Magnoliopsida; order Myrtales; family Onagraceae; genus Clarkia; species Clarkia xantiana. The sequence goes on from JAPTYO010000004.1 coordinate 12,404,692, forward strand.
TGTTGAATTTTAAAGACTAAATTATGTTTTCACCACAAACTGTCGCTAATTGTTAAAGAGGAAGTAATAATAGGTTTGGCTAATAAAAAGCATTTAATTTCTAGTTATAAAATCACAAACAGATTAAATTAGAATTTAAGAGAATAAACATAATCAAATCTTAAATATTACACATATTTCGAATATGTACCAAATCTAACATTTAAAATTCGATCACAATTTAGCTTAATTCATTATAAAATAGTTTACTTAGGGTTTTTTTAGGATTAATTCATATGTAGGTTGAGTCAGCCCATTCTAATGATACTTGGGCCAATATTTTGCATCGATCCAAAAATAGTCTTTGTTTATTTTGTTTTTTAATTTATCAATATTAACTAGCGACGGGCTTTATCCCGTAGCTAAAGGACACAAATTAACAACAGAATTAATAAACTGTCGTTAAACAAACTTTTAATAATACCTTTTTCTAGAAGTCTTAACATTTTAGTAGATTAATTAATATACAGTCTAACATGCTACACCTCGGACTTCATTTATATATAAACAGCCCATTTAGCCACTTGAATGGGCTATATACACCTCAATTATGACATTCGACTAGTTTATAGTTTACTAGTTCGTACAAAAATTAAGGTGTTTATCCTATTAATCATGTATCACATTACATTGTTTTGAAAACTAAACAATATAATGTGAGCATTCTAATGTCAATTAGTTGTAATTTGAGATTCAACAAACCTATATATATTCAAAAAATAATTAAATAAAAAATCATAAAAGACACAATATATATACATATACATTGAAATTAAAACAATTCATGAAGTAGAAGAAACCCAAGTCAATCAACAATGTCTAATTAAATTGTCAATCAAAAGATAACTAGATATGTTTAGAATTAGTGTATAGCTTTATAGCGGTACGGCAGAGTGGACAGGTAGATGTATTTTTTGTTCGGAGCCAAGAAATAATACATCGGTCGTGAAAGAGATGATTGCATGACATCCTCAACACGTTGATGCTGACTACGATCTGATGATTGGACTTGACTAACTCATCGAGACAGATTGCACACGTTTTAACTTCCGAAACATCATCAGCATCATAACGTATCGCCCTCAGACAACGACAGTAATTGGTGCATAATGGAACATTCACGAACAACGGCCTGCTGGGGAACAGATGAGTGTAGACGTAATCTTGATCGTCTCGGTCAGTGAAGAATGATCTAGTCATCTTCACGTAGTGTTCCTCGATACGGTCCCAATCTATTACTTTATTTCGGCCCATCTCATACTTTCCAGTAACCACCATGATATCTATGTCGATAGAGGAGACGCTGTCGCCGGAAAACTCTAGGATTTTTCCGGTGAGATCGTGTTGGAATTCTTCACGGACGTGTATCTCGTCAAGCGCGGAGGAGATGATATGACTCGATGGTGGTTCGTCAACCGGTATCTGAACCGAACAGGTAGGATGGTAGAATTTCAGAGGATAGTTGTCGTATAAACTGCCGACAATTAAAATTATTTCCTGGTAGTTGAAGTTGAAGCTGCCGCCACTAGCAGCAATACTACTACTGTCGTTGAACCTCATGCGTAGCTTCATCCTCGGAACGTGGATGAGATAAAGATTGACTTCGTCGGAGCTGATCATGTGTTCGTAATTATTGTCGTTCGACCTGCCTTCCATGAATGCCGCCGGAAAATTGGAGCTGTCTGTGTGTGTGGGGAGTTGGATATGAGAAGCGACGATGATTGGATTGGATTGGATGAGAGTGAATCCTAAATAATTCAAGGACTTGACCTTCAACTTATTTATAGGATAGGATGAACACACGGAATAAAACAAAACATTAGATATAATATATATTTATTTATGCATAAAAAATATTACTAGATATATATATTTCAATATTTATGCATATACATATATGATATATCTGGTTCTGAAATATATATTGTTTGGATAGGATAAATATATGTTATATCTATACATATATAGATATATACTGATTCGATTGGACTTAGGGCCTAATTGAGAATATTAATTAGGAATTAAATTATAAAAATTAAAAATTAAATAAAATTAGAAGCTAAATTAAATAAAATAAATATATTTAATGGTTATACTCATAGTCAACTAATAGATATATTAAAATACAAAAAACTGCAAACGTATGAAAGTAAAATTTAAAAATAATATCACACTAAGAGCCATTTTGGATCAAGCATCTAGCACCAAAGACTATTTAACCCAAATATTTATAAGTTATTATACTAATAAATATAAATAATTATTTGGCCAAATAATAAATATATAAATGCTTGTAAATTGTCGAAAATTATTTTAAAATAAAAAGGGTTTCTTTTTCTTAACATTAAAAAAAAAAAAAAAAAAAAACATTTAACCGCAGTCAGTCGTCAAATTGTCGTGTTTGGTTTGGTTAGGAGATATGAATCTCCCAAAATTGTCTCCAGAGAAAAAAAACAGCTTCTGATTCTCCGTGCTATTCTGGGAAGGATGAGATAGATCTTAACCATGGGAGTCAAATGTGGGGTTGTGGGCTACTGCTGCTCTCTTGGAAGGCACCGTTTCTGATATTTCCATAATAGGAAGCTACATCAAACCCCTTTCGTTTTCCCCCAAAAAGTCGTAACTTTATCGTCGAATGGAAGAGTTCCTGAACAACCCAGTTCAGGCAATGTCGATCCGTGAGCTGGGTCGGTCTTATTTCAACGATCTGTCAAGATCGTGAAGCAGAAGAATCTTTTGGTGGCTGCCATTTTTTAAAAAAGGTTGATGCATAATTTGGCGTCCGTTGACTTTATTGCTGTTGATTTCCGAGGTCAATCCGTGCCCTGATTTGATCACTTCTAGGGTTAGGGATCCAATTGGGGCTACGTAGGATGGTGGAACGAGAAACTGTTAAGTTCTCTGTGGTGGATAAGGAGGAGGCGGCCGATGAAGATGAAGGTGAGATTATTAAAGAGGGATCTGGGAGGGTGAGTGAGTTTTTATGGGGTCCAGTGGTATGGTGCAAAATGCTTGCTGACGAGATGCATTGGAGCTTCGTACTAGCGGTGGTGATTGTGTATGGGATAAGCCAAGGAATGGGTGGAGCACTTTTCAAAGTGGGAACACAGTATTACATGAAGGATATTCAGAAAGTGCAGCCTTCTGAGGCACAGATTTATTCAGGAATTGTATCAATTCCTTGGATTATCAAACCTCTTTGGGGCCTCTGCACAGATGTTGTCCCGATCGCGGGGTATCGAAGGCGGCCTTATTTCGTTATTGCAGGTGGTCCTTTATTGCTACTTGACTTATAATGCCAATGCCGGTTGCTTTTTTTTAACTACTTATGATCTTTGGCAAGTTCAATTTATGAATAAATGCTACTTCGTTGGTTGAAGCAACCAAGAATAATGGAATTTGATATCATTTGCAGCTCTTTGGATCGTTTTGTGGGTAAATGACAAGTTTTTCAAATTGAAAAAGAAATGTCGGTGTGGGAAATGATAGAACGCAAGTCGTTCTGTTAGTTTTGCTAGAAATAAGTTGATGAAATTTGAACTTATTTCTCGGAGTTTGTCAAACTTTTTTTCTTGGAAATTAGCAGACAGGTTTAGCCAAAACTTCCTAGAAGTAGTTTTGTTTGTTTACCCTTAGAATCAAAGTATTTCAATTTCAAGAATGAAGTTGCTTAGTGCTCAACTGAGATCTGAAAAAGCAACTAATTTAGGCCAAATTATATTCTCATTTATGTTAAGCTTAGTCTTTGGCATATCTTTGCTGAAGGATAGAATCTTCTAAAATTTCAACTTTCAAAAAGTTGAGAAATGATGATGAAATTCATGCATAACCATTTTTTACAGGGCATATATGCAATGCCGCTAGCAAAATGCGTTTGTTCTCCCATAACGGTATATTTTAAAAGATGAAAGAACTGCACTTTCGTTATGCATAACTCCTTGTACCGGGCAGGAGTTTACCCGAACAGTTTAGATTACAAGTTGTAATTTTTTTTCAGTGATCACAATTGTTTTACGTTGTTATGGATTTCAGGCATCGTAGGAATGTTAGCGATGATTGTATTGTCCCTACACAAAGTTCACCTAGTTCTTGCTGTTGCACTCCTGACAGCAGGAAGTGCCGGGGTTGCAATTGCAGATGTCACGATAGACGCATGTGTGGCACAAAACAGCATCATCCACCCTTCTCTTGCAGCAGATATGCAAAGCTTGTGTGCTATGAGTTCTTCAGTTGGAGCTCTTGTGGGCTTCTTTATCAGTGGCATATTGGTTGACTTGATTGGCCCTATGGTTAGTCTTTCTTCCCTATTCATATTTTGCAAAACAAAAACATTTCAGTTAGTGAATTTTGTAGATTTCATGTTAATTAATATTATCGATTTGCTCTTTTCTGCTGCTAGGGTGTATACAGTATTCTGGCTATCCCCTTCTTGTTGGTGCTTTTGGTGGGTGTTTTGCTTGATGAGCCTCATCTTAACAACTTTGCTTATGGACAGGTCTGCTCTCTCAATTCATTTTTTTAACAGTTTATTTGAGCTGATTCAACAATCGTTTCACTTATTTTTTGCAGAAACCATGAAAGGAATCCCTTATAAGCTACACAATTTTAAATTTATGCTTTATAATTTTATTGAGTGGAATATTTTTTCTTCCCCCCTACAAAAAGCGACATTGGGCTTGCAATTTCTAACTCAACATGATACGAAAATACATGATTTTTTTTTTTCATAGAAGCATATGACAAAACGATAGCACTATTGGCATGAACACGTTTACACCAGGTAGTAGACTAGTAGTATCTATTGAGTGTACGTGTTTAGGCATCACAACACGACACACACCATAACACGATAAAGTTGTGCGGGAAATAATTCTTGTGTACATTGTTGAACAAGTCTTATTTAATAGTTTTTAAAATAATAATGAATTGCTTAATTTATGCGCATGATAGCATACAGAACACACAAATTATTTTGAGTCATTGTCTTATTTTTGAACATTGACCCGATAAACTTATTGTGCGTGTTCATATTTGGTAAGTTTAGCACAATAAGTTTATTAACACACAAACACAAAAAATTTCACCCTACTTGGACATGCATGAACTAAAGTGTGACATGATTATCAGATCAACGAGAAATTCGTAGTTGCTGGAAAAGCCATGTGGACGACATTGAAATGCTCGGACGTGTGGAGACCATGCGTGTATATGTATGTATCATTTTCATTGAGCTTGAATATCCTTGAAGGAATGTTCTACTGGTACACTGATGCTAAGGAGGGCCCTCATTTTTCCGAGGTATGCAACTTAAGCCATCAGTTCCCGTTAATTTTTATAACATTAATTACAATAATGAGCGACCAACGGATCTTTTTCTAATGCTCATATCGGTTCTTTACAATTACTGCAGGAGACAGTTGGTTACCTTTTCTCGATCGGCTCAATCGGTTCTTTCCTAGGAGCAATGTTGTACCAACATGTTCTGAGAGACCATCCTTTCCAGGACGTGCTTTTCTGGGCTCAGCTGCTCCTAGGATTATCGGGAATGCTCGATCTTGTCCTTGTTCTTCGCCTCAACTTGAAACTACACATACCGGATGCTTTCTTTGCAGTAATTGACGAATCTGTCGCCAAGATGATAAACAATCTAAAATGGATGCCGATGCTTGTGCTCAGCTCGAAACTTTGTCCCCGAGGCATTGAAGGCACGTTTTTTGCTCTACTAATGTCGATCGACAATGCAGGTCTGCTGTCAGCTTCCTGGGGAGGAGGCCTTCTGCTTCATTTTCTCAAAATTACTCGAACCCAGTTCGAGAATTTGTGGGTGGCGATTCTGATAAGGAATATATTTAGGGTTTCACCGCTTTGCTTGTTGTTTCTGGTGCCTAGAGGTGATCCGATGGCCTCTATCCTTCGAGATGATGGAAAAAGTGGAAGTGCTAGTGAGGAGGATTGTGAGACAAGTATTGAGGAAACAAAGAACATCGAACTTGTTGCTCTAGTTGACAGTGTCGGTCGATGACAGGTACCCTTCATTGATTCAGCTCATTCGGGTTCGATCTGTTAGCAAAGCCAGACTATTTATGATGATGGTGATGATTCACTTATTTGTAGAGTATTATCATGCGAAGATGATAGGAAAGCATTAGTTGGTAGAGGAACAAGAATTGAAGTGGTCGAGATTGTTTGTGATACAAGTTAACCCTTGTTGTATTCTTAACTCTCCCACGGCTGGAGATAGTCCCAGAGTTGTATCTAGTGTATGTACCATATAATACAGAGACAGAGTAGGGATGGAGGTGGGGAAAAAGTTTTGTATGTATATCATTATCATTCAATTTAAAGAACCCGTATTAGTGGATGCACACTTCATCTATTAACCAAAAGTGTTGGAATAGAGCAAATTGGAGTGAAAATTTGCAATATCATTCCCTCTCTACGGTGCTTGTTGCATCTCGCCATTGTCCTAAAGCTGCCTTAGGACGGAAGTCTTTGATAAATTTGTCCACAGCTAATTTGTTGAAAATAAAATTTATTCCAAATTTTACATTAAAGAACGTTTACTTAAATTTTATAAAAGTATATATTGTCGAATATGTTCCTAATTTCAAAACTACTAAATCATAGTTTAGTGAAACAAACTATTTTAGCTATTTTATTCGTAAATCAAGTATCTACGAGCAACAACAGAGTAAGTTAACAAAACTAGCTTCTACACAATTCAAATAGATCGGTCAACAAACTGACCCTAAATGAAAAGCGTCGTCGCCATGTACAAAGGAAGATAGTTATCGAAACTAACTCCTAAAAAATCAAAGGAATCAATCAACAACTGACCCTTAAACAAAAAGGGTCATCAATAAATACAAAGATGATTCAAAACGATCGGTCAACAAACTGACCCTTAAACGAAAAATGACGTTGCCATCTTTAAAAAACTGGTCTATCGCCGTCTACAAAGGAAGTCATAGCTGTTTACAAAGAATGTAAGTCATCTAAACTAATTTAAACTAATTCCTAAACGATTTGAAATGGCCAATCAACAAACAGAACCTTAGTTGAAAAACGCAAAGGAAGTTAGCTCAAAAATAACTAGAAGATTCAAAGGATCAATCAACAATCTAACCCTTAAATGAATCAACAAACTAACCCTTAAACGAAAAGGGTTGCCATCATCTTCCATCTTTAAAGGAAGTTGATCATTATCGGCCAAATCTTTAAAGGAAGTTGATCATTATCGGGCAAAAAGAAAGAAAGTTAATCATCAAAACCAACCCCTACCCCTAGACTATTTGAAGAAATCAGTCAACAAATCAGTCAACAAACCGACCGTCAAACAATTTATGGGTATTAGATTTTATATATTGACGTCTTATAATGAAAATCAGTCAACAAATCGACCGTCAAACAATTTATGGGTATTAGATTTTATATATTGACGTCTTATAATAAATGGGTATTAGATTTTAAATATTGACATTTGAGAATAGTACTAGTTGTATACACGTGTGCGTTGCACACGCATATTTCTAATATTGTTTTTAGATGTTTTATATTTATATTATCTAATAGTAGTAATATGTAACAAAAACAAAGAAAGTATAAGTTATATGTTATAAATAAACTACGTTATGTTCCCACACGCCGCGCGGGTTGCCCTTTTATATACATATAATAATTAATAAGTATATAAGTAACACACATTAATTGATAATATTTAGTGACCAACATTTTGTTTATATGATGTTGACAAACTAACAAAAATAGTGAAAATTGAACTATAAACACCATTTGCCTCAGAGGAATATAAGATAACGAAAAGATCAAATATACTTTTCTAGAATCCAACCACAGGTAGCTAAAAGTACAGTGAAGGAAAATAACCAAGATTGTACATGGAATCATTAATCGTCCCTCTCCTCCTCTCTGCACTGTTTGAAATTTAACATAAACCCTAGAACATAGTAAAACTGTTTGGATAGGCTTCATTAGCAAACAAATATACAAATAAAACCGGGGAAGGAAATGAGGAAGGCTGTCAAAGAAGAATTCATTGAATTCGGATTTCTTCACATAGACATCACGAATAGAGGCTGTCAAAAGTATATTATCAGTTTGAAGAGAACTTGAAGTACTAACCCGGTATATTTGCAGATGGATGAATATTGCAAAATCCGAAAATTCAGGCAAGAACTGGATATACCCAGTTGAGTGGAGATGCACATAAAAATCAATATATAAAATAAACTAATTAGATCATTCGAGTAGCTGATAAACCAATTGATGACGTATTATGCAAATGAGGAAATAAACCAATTGAAATCAAACATATTCACGAAATCACAACACGAGAAGTAGGGTAACTTTGTAAAATATATAAATTTTCTAAGTCTGAGAAACCATGAGAACTTTGCATAGCATGAAAGATTTTTATTGTGGATATCAAAGTTTGTAAATAATAAATCCAGGAGAACGTAGACGTAATATCATTGATCGTGCACTTACCCCAACCCCATTCTTTGTTGGTTGAGCCCTCCACTCGCTGCAATCAGCAAATATCCATTTGAAGACCTCTTATTTATAGCAGCTATACACACAAAAGAAAAGCTCAAACCAGTTAGTATAACAACATATTTTCCTTGATTGAACTACAAATAGTTGCTTTTAATGAATAGACTAACTGCCAAAGATTATCTGCACTAATTCATAGTAAGGCCACAATCCAGACAATAATTATTTGCACCTGAAACCTGGAACGAACTTAATGCATGACATATCATAATTCTAAAAACAGCAGCAGTAAAAACCTAAACAGACAGAAACAACATACACAATGCGGAAAACAAAAACAGTATACAGTGCACATAATACAGCTAATTCTAATTAAATAAATCCCACCAATAATATTAGATTCAAGTGGCACAGAGTTTATCAGAACAAAAGATTCAAGTGGGGATCGGTCCCGATCTCCCTGAAACCATAATGATACAGTTGTTCATAATAAAATTTATACATAGTTATGGGAAAGGACAATGTCATTTACTTGAAAACTAAGAATATGTAGAGAAGGAGAATTTCTCAACATTAGTTATGCACGACTAATAACTATACTTTTTAGATAATCTGTTCAACAGAGGCATTCTTTTGTTCACATACCAGAAAAATCAGACTCTCGTAAGCAACATACAAACCATTAGAAAGACAGAACAAATTTTTTTGGTCCTCTAGCAATAACTTGATCAATTTTGGCCATCACACCATCTGATAATGAATTACTAAAAACTTCTCTTTTTTCAAGAACGCCAATTTCAGAAACTAAGAAAACTACTTGCACATTCAAACCTTTCTAGCTAGAACATGAGTTTCATCAACGTATTATGTTTTAAACAGTCGAAATCAGGTCGATTTTTACTTTGATATGTTTATTGATGTCCTCAAGATGATTTAGGAAAAATGATTCCACATAGAAGGAGAGATCAATGTTAAATATATGGAAGAGAATGAAATTGACCATAGAAGCATCTGTATGGGCCATAATAGTAGTCAAATGGTAATGCTTTTTTAAATGATTATCCTCATTAGGCATTATCACATCCTTTCAGTGAGATGAAATGTTTGTATAATGCCAACAGGACATGGAAGTAAAATATTAACCCAAGCATCTAAAATAGTATTACAAACATATGATAGGTAAAGCTAGAGCAGATGCACACCTTTTTTTCATGCATTGAGCAGTAGGTTTGGATGTGAAGTGTGAATTGCTCTTCTTGTCCTCTTTGCTCGAGCATAACTTTCTGGTAATCGTCCAAAATTATAGGGGCCAATGTTTTTGTTGGATACTATCATATGAAATAAAAAATCATTAAAAGACATGAATAAAGATAAAAGAGGAACATCTGTCCTAATAAATAAAAGTACAATTAATTACTGATATTAATGTTTGAAAAAAAAAATTGTATCAAGTAAGAAAGGGAAAATTTGGTGAAATGAGCAATTTAGCCAAGTTTGCAGTGATTATTTATCTAACTGGATATATAAACCTTCACACGATATTCAAAGCTCAGTATACATAATTCTTTATAAGTAGTTAAGTGTGCCACATTGTAATCTAGGAATGCAAATGAAGCAAAAATCTCAGATTATGCAAGCAAATCGAGCAAAAAATTGTAAATCACAGTCTAAGAGATGTAACAAAGGCAATATCAACATAGGAAAAACACACTCTAATTGTAAAGCAAGCTCTAAAGATCTATTTACACAACGTCTAGTAATAATTGTTCACCAAGGTTGTTGACTATAACCTAATTTCTTTAGGAAGTTTTCTCCTTCTGATCATAATAGGCTTTAGGGATAGGGATCAGATATTGATGATGATAGAAGTAACTGTGTTGGTCTACAATTTCTTCCAAAGAAGACACAGTAATGCTTGAAACGATGAAGATAACTCTATTGCTCAGAATATAGAAGGCTAAGTACTGCAAAAGACAATTAAGAACACATACAAATAAAACGAGAATGACTCGCCTGAATAAGGAGATACATAAGATGACATCAGTAGGATGAAGAGAAATGTACCAAATGTTTTAATAAAAAAGCTCAAGCTTGTACAATGTTAGATTCCGCTTAAGCAATTAGAAGAACAATTTATCTACAAAAACAATGTCCCCTAATCTATCATCAAATCTTCCACTTAATCAAGAATTTGATAATTCGACAAACTGACGTTGTCCGATGTTGGAACAGGTTTGTTCAGACATTAGCGGGCTATTTTTTATTTCATCAACTATATTCAATCAATCATCTAGAATTTCGAACTTTTAACTTTACCTGTTGACATGTAAATCACATGGAGAAAGATGGAGCCAATGAGTTTCTGACTGCAGTTTTCTTTGGGCTGAACTTGAACTTTGGCGTCGGACTCGCACTTCAATGCCACCACCGGAAATAACGACATCCTCTTAACGTCAAAATTCTTTGATTATCAGAAAAACATGAATGTCTTTTTTTACTGTGTCATATTAGATTGTTAAAACCTCAAGGTTGCTGTACAGATTTCAGCCGCTAAGCTATAAGTTTTCTCAGAAGCATTTTCACAAACATGTAGCAGAAGTTTTCTATCATTTTCAACTGAATAGTACAAAAATAAATTAAACTGCAAAAGAATGGTAAGATGGAATAAAAATTTCCCCTGGAATTTGGCTCAATTGGAGATTGACGTACTTACCATTCAGGAGCGGACAGAGGGACGCAAATGTTGGTGCGAACTTGCAACGATACAGTACGAACTATCACTCCAAAGCTCAATTCACAACAGCCGAAGAGTGGTTGAGGTTTAGGCTGACGGGCTGTGGTGGCGAGCAATAATGATGTAATCGGCGAGCGGTTGTGTCTGAGGTTTTCGGGAATAAGGTAAAACCAGTGAAGGCGGATTTCGATTTGGTCGATTTTGTGTAGCGGCGCTATTGTTGTCGTGCTGGATGGGAAGTTTTGATCCGACTTGAAATTATTGCTGCAACAGTTGGGGATGGAGTGTGCTGCAGTTGGTTCCGTTTCAGCTATTTTCGGGTCGGTTAACATCTGTTAGTGGGTTTGTGACTTTTGGGGTGAGGACCCAACACATTTTATATATTGGTAAAGGGATGATATATGAATTGATATGTTACCTAACAGCACTCTAACAGCACTCTATTGTTCTTCCATTTTTCATCTATGCATATTCTAATATAATTCAATCTGTATTCCTTAATCTACGTCTTTGTTCCTTATCTACCCCCCACGTTCTTAATCCGGTTCATATCGGCTGCTCAATCTTGTATTTTAGATTGCTTATTTTGATAATCGGTAAGCATGGCTTTCTTCACATTAGTACCTTGGAGATTTAGGGCTTCACAAAAAAATAAACCGTGTGGCTGTTGTTATATATCTACACCCCGGCTGGCAGCCCGTGAAAACAAGTCGAAAAGTAGGTAAAACGCAAAATCAACAAGACACACCATCACAAACATGCCCTTAGTAGACCCTTAATAACTCCCAGAATATGCAAAAACCAAGTCAGGCAGCTGGCGCTGCTCCACGGCCTCCACCACCGACTGATCTCACGGCCTCCCGTTCCTTCTGCTTTCTACCGCCATAGTGAAACACGTAGTATCCCACTCCCGACACCACCAACACACCTCCGACCAGCATGGTGTTGTTGCTGATGTACGGGCCCCGCCAACTCCTCCATCTGCTGCTGCCAGCTGGCATCGGCCTTGACCCTCCTCCTCTGACTTCTTCTGGTCTCACGCTATTCGCATCACTCGCCGACGTTCTCCTCCACTCTCCGGTTCCGGCCATCCTAATTTCTATCTAATTATTATAATAATAGTTACTATAATAATTTGCTGCATCCAACCTTAAAGTACTTACGACCGACCCGGAAAAGTAAGTGGAGATCGACACGTGGGAGCTGCGTGGCTTTGTACTCTCGACTCTCGAGTCGACACGTATTTTCTAGTCGGTACTTGTCTTCCGCAAGGTTTTGGGCTTTCTTTTCTCCACGGCAGGCCTAGCTTGCTTAGAGCCCAAAATTCAACACGAAAGTTTTTTTTTTTAATATAATATTGATTTCGTAATTTTGGGCCGGGAGCGTTAATATTAAATTCCTATTCAATGAGGTATTTTCTGTAGGATTCAACATCGGGTCGTCCTTGAAAATATAACTCGTTTTATCAGTCAGTTTATGTTAGATTCTACATTGGGTCGAACCTAAATCAAACGGGCTAGTAGAAATCAACTGTATGTGCAAGTGAGTTCCATCTTAAAATTAATTGATTATAAAAGTAGGTGACTCATTTGTTTATGTACTGCTCTATTATGTATGGGTGTTGCTACAAACTGTGAAATTTCATGTGAAATTTCTATAGAAAGTGATATAGGGACCCACCAAGCACCAATACATTTGTTCATTTACTTTCTCTTTCTTACTTTCTATTGAAATTTCACAAGAAATTTCACACTTTAAAGATTTACTCATTTTGTATATACCAACGAGCGTAGTACTCCAAGCGGAGAGTGTCTATTTCAACTATCCAATCAACCTTAGGCCAAGACGTAGTTGATTATCTGGGAAGTTCCGTTCCAAATCCCTCTAGTGTGTGAAAGCTCTGTAAGATACAATATCAAATCAACCGCGTAGAACTTTGTGGGACTACGTTGTCCCAAAAAAGCAAGTCTTGTGTTGAGTGCATTCACTTTGTTGAGTGCATTCACTTTCTTAAAGCAAACATAATAATGATTTAATAAATGGTATAATTAACACTTAAAAGTTAAAAGTCATATTGACTTGGACGACTTACTATTTATTTATAAGAAGGGGAGATTTTACTTCTGCTGCGAAATTTCCATGCATATATAAAACTGTTATTATATATATATACTACTACTACTTCAAGCATAGCCAAGATTCTTGCTAGTATATCATCATGGATAAACATTTGCTGTTGTTTCTCTTGCTGTCTTTGAAAATCTTTCTACCATGTCAAGCTGCTTCAGCCATTACCCAATCTATACCTTCATTGCCGTCAACTATCGACGACTGCGTTGCTTTATCGGAGTTCTTAAGAACCTTATCCGATGTAATTCCATGGAGAAGAGAAGGCGGGGATTGTTGTTCGTGGGGCGGTGTCGAGTGCGATGACAAGAAACAACACGTGATCAGCCTCGATCTCAGCAGCAGTGGTCTTGACGGTTCCATCAACTCGAGCACCACTCTTTTTCATCTTCTTCACCTGAAGAATCTGAACCTCGCTGACAATGACTTGTTTGGCTCTACAATACCACCCCAGATAGGTAACCTTACTAGTCTTGTACGTCTTAACCTCTCTAATTGTGGACTCCATGGTCAAATACCCTCCACTTTTTTCAAATTGCAAAACTTGTCTTCTTTGGATCTCTCCTACAATTACCGTTTCGTCATCACAAACGCTTCTCTTGAAAATTTGATCATGAGTTGCAACAAGCTTGAAGAATTCCATCTCTCAGATTTGAGTTGCCCTTTTAGTATTCCTTCTGCAATTGGGAATTTATCTTCCTTGAGGTCCCTTATCATCACTGATACATATTTAGAAGGGGATTTACCAGCAGTTGTGTTCGAGCTGCCAAAGTTACAAGTACTTGATTTGAGTGATAATATCTTCCTCTCAGTTCGTTTACCCGAATTTCATTCCCCTAGTCCATTGAAATTCCTATCTCTGGCTTCTACCGGTTTTTCCGGTGAATTGCCATCTTCACTTGGTAGACTCGGATCTTTGAATGTACTCAAGCTTGCAGATTGCAATATTAAGGGGTTCATACCTTGTTCCATAAGTAACTTGACCCAGCTCGGTGTACTCGATCTTTCTTTTAACTACCTTCAAGGTCCGATCTCTTGTTTTGCAAACTTGACCGAGCTTACCTCTTTAAGACTGATCAAGAATCGGTTTTCGGGTGCTATCGCATCTGCCATTGAGAAGCTCGTTCTACTTCACCTCGTCGACTTGAGCTACAATGCCTTCACAGGAGGTTTTCCACATAGGGAGCTTATAAACCTGACCCGGCTTGTCTATCTCGATGTAGCATTCAACGGGCTTCATGGTCGGGTCCAATTAGATTTGCTTTTACACCATCTTACAAATCTAAGGAAACTCAATCTAGAGTTCAACTACTTGTCAGTAGTTGAGGATTCTTCTTCAGGTCCTCCATTGGCTCAGCTCAGGCAGTTGAAATTGGGTTCTTGCAATCTACAAGAAATCCCAAAAGTCCTAAAAGATCAAGATCAACTTTTTGGGATTGACTTGTCACACAATAACATTTCTGGAACAATACCCATCTGGTTCTTTAACGTTAGTACAAGAAATCTCATGTCCTTGGGTCTTTCAAATAATCTCCTAACAACATTTAGTGAGAGTTCATCTGTTTCTGCTGCATACAAGTGGAAAACGTTGATTCAACTCGACCTTAGGTATAACGATCTACAAGGTTCAGTTCCAATCCCTCCTAAAACCATCCGGGACTTTCTCGTATCGAATAATAGACTCACTGGAGAATTACCCTCAAGGATTTGCGACTGTAGCGACATTGGAACACTAGATTTGTCAAAGAACCATCTTTCTGGTGCCATCCCCCAGTGCTTTGGTAATCTCAGTGAGAACCTATCCATATTAAGCTTGAACCGGAACAATCTTTCTGGAAGAATCCCATTCCAATTGTTTCGAAGCGAATCGTTGCATATGGTAGACTTGAGCGACAATCAACTGGAAGGACCATTGCCTAGGTCCTTGTGGGATTGTAGAGAGTTAGTGTTTCTGAATCTGGGAAACAATATCATCAGAGATACCTACCCTTCATGGCTAGGTGGGTCACTTGCTAATCTGGAGGTTCTCATACTAAGGTCTAACAAATTTTATGGAACCATTCCGAACAAGGGCGGTTTTGATTTCGGATCACCGTATTTACACATCATTGACCTCTCCCATAATGATTTCCAGGGTCACCTACCATCAAAGTATATCCAGTCCTGGACATCCATGGCAACTCTTACTTCAAAGGAACCGGACTACATGAAGTTGACCATACCGTCTCTCGAATACGACGAGCTTTTGGGTGAACCTTCGTACGAAGATGGCATCACCTACTATAACTACTCAATGACAATCATGAATAAGGGCTTGCAGATGGAGTATGCCAAGATTATAGATTATTTCACAGTGATGGACTTTTCCAGTAACAATTTCAGTGGAGAGATTCCTACATCTATTGCAAACCTAAAGGCGCTTCATCTCCTAAATCTCTCCAACAATGCTCTCACCGGGCCAATCCCGCCATCCCTGGGAGTTCTAGAGCATTTGGAAGCTCTAGACCTTTCTCAAAACAAGCTCACTGGGCATATCCCCAAAGAGTTGATACAGCTCAATTTCCTACAGTTTTTTGATGTCTCCTATAACAATCTATCTGGGAAAATACCTCAAGGGGCACACTTTGATACATTTGGGAATATCTCATACCGAGGGAATGAAGGATTGTGTGGGAATCCTTTGTCGAGGAGATGCAATGAACCGCAGCATAAGGATAATGTAGATGATGACTTGGATATGCCCTTCTTCTACATTGAGTGGAAGGCTGTTGTAATCGGTTATGCAAGTGCATTCGTCATAGCTGCACTTATTGGACATTGGACAATCACAGTGAGACATGATTGGTTTGTGATCATTTCTCGACTTAGAGAGCAGAGAAGAACCCGACAGAGGTAGAAGAAGGAAGGTGCACATGATCATCATCTTCTTTGGTTTGATAATGGTACTAGCACTCAACTCGATCTACTAAAGTATACTAAAGTAGTGTAAGAATCTTTATTTGTAGTATTGACTTCTTCACTAAATTATTGCAGGGAATCTATAAAGTCATCTTCTAGCTGTTCCAAGCAGCACACTATGTGTGCAAGATGTTTATTGGTTTGGTTTGTATGTTGTTTGTTACGGTTCATAACAAGGAGAGAGGTGTTCCATTCTGTTGTGTATTATTTCTGTGTTTAGTGTAAGTAAACTACTGCGGAGGTTAGCTAGCTGTGTCTTTTATCTAGTTTGTTTGCTTTCAGGTATATAGGTTGGATGAGTAAATCCTTAAAATGCGAAATTTCTTGTGAAAATTGTTGTGAAAGTAAGAGAGATAAAGTTGGTGTAGTACAAGTTCAAAATATTGTTGTGGGCTTTCTATTTTTTATGGAAATTTCACAATATTTTTCACATTTTGTAGCACCACTCGTGTTGGATAAACGATTGATGTGGATCAAAAACCTTATTTTTAGTTGTTAATCTTAAAGGGTGATTTTTCTCAAATATCGTTTTCTTGCTCCTCAAGCTACAAGTTCTTGATGTCAGTTTCAATCTTGAAATCTTCGGTCTGAATTTGTTGATTTTGTCTTGAATTTCAACTCTTAGGCCCAAGCCCAATACTTCATAGTAATGCCCATTATCATTAGGTTTGCTATGCGATTAGAGAAGCACTTTGGGCTGTCTCCACAATATGTCTGTGCATAACGAATGATGTCATAACAATTTGTAGTGAAAAGTGTTCTATAAAAGCAATTTGTGAACTAAAATAAAGTGTGTTGATTTAAACTCCAATATTTACATTCCAAAAACATTCTGATTGTGTCTTAATGGTAGGTGGTGTAATTTTTACAAACTTTTGGAGTAAATATATTAATCCTCACATTCGTGACATGACAAAATGTCAAAATCGAAATGCTAATCATTTTTTAAAAATAAAACATCCCTTACATTATATTTCTTATATGTGACACAGCCTGAGAAGAAAACCACTAATCAGACATTCCCGCTATCAATTATTGCAAACTTAACAGTTTAATAATTAAATCGCTTGTTGAATTTTAACAGTTTTACCAATTATTATTCTGACTTTGGATTTCTGAATTTCGCAACCACAATTTTTATTTCAGATTAAAGAAAGTACATCCGTCATCTTTACTCTCAAAACTAGACAAAAAAAAAAAAAAAAAAAAAAAAAAACATCGATCATTCGCCGCTCACTGATTTTTTTATGCCAGTTAACTAAATTAGCCCTTGCTGAAGAATCAACATCAAATTGCTACATAATTTTTGACAACCGTTTTACACATTTCACTACCCGAAGTTAAGCTTGTTTTAAATTTTGCTATTTCAACTTTCAATTTTGAACTAAAAATCTACAATTGTCATTTTTTTCACATGAGTGTCACACATGGTGTTTTGACTGATAAATTGACGAAAATGGTTATTTGGTCTAAAATAAAAAGTCAAGGTAAAGAAATTTAAACAAATCAAAATTCAGTAAAACCTTAAAATTCATGTAACAATTTGGTTATCAAATGTTATAACAATGTATACTATTCATATCATCAATATTTAAAAATAGATGGTGGGCTTCACGGGCCCATTGTTAGCAGCTAGATATAGTTGTTGGGTCATGTCATGCAAGTTGGAATAAAAACAATGCAAGAGGTGGAAGAAGGTTCAATTAAATCACACACACTCACATGCAAATGCAAATTATTTACTTGCACTAACAGCAACCTTCACGTTCAGACCTCACCTTCTGTCTTTCGGTCCTTCAGTTCAGCCCGAGCCTTGTGGTAATAATAAGATCCGCATTGCTACATATACATTTATGTCATAATAATAACTCATAAATATATAGATATAAAATAGTGCAATCCAAATTTTACAATTAATTAGCTATCTATTGAAACTGAATTAGCTAGCTAGCTAGATTCAACCTCATTTCTAGCTAATAGAATACATTCATTCAAGCTTATAAAATAAAATAATAATAATAGTGAAGTTGTATGTGTAATTTTTTAGGGTTATTTATAATAAAGATATTTATAGATTTGGTGCAGAGAGGAAGGTGCTGTAGAAAATTAACGGGGAAACCAAAATGAGATGAAGTTGACAAGTTATGTCTTGTCAGTACATCGTAGGATCTCTAACGTGTCGACATGTGGGCTTTCGACAATTAATTAATTAAGAGGTTTGCTTGCTAAATGTGTCCGCTTCCACATGTCTCCCACCCTTCTTCTTCTTCTTCTAGTTGTATCTATCTATTCTCACCACAGTGTCTTGCCGGCCGCATTCTGAACCATATATTTAATAATCTAAGACAAGACATTTAATTTTAACTACATTATTATATTCGAGTACAATATACTTAAGATCTCATGATTTGCATATCTTGTTTTCTTTACCATGTTTTGTTAGTGAAAATCCCAAGTAGAATTTGATCGAGCATTCGGATAAAGAGACGTGTTTGTATCCAGTCTTTCATTTAACACGTCAAAATTATGGAAGAGAGTTGATTTCAAAGACCCGACTTAATTATAAGACCATTTTCTTATAGAATAATATTAACCCTAGCTAATTTATTGATTTAGATCATATTTTCTTCAAGAATATAATGAATGTGTGGAAGCTAGATAGGATAGGAATCTTGTTAGATGGGGGGCAAAGATTGATTATGGGTAAGTAGTTGTTACAGTCATGTCGAGCTTTTAAGAGCATAAACCCTGGAGAAGACGTTCACAGTGACTTATAACATGGCCAACTATAAATGTTGTATATACACACACTAACTTCAAGTGGAGCTCAACTAACAATCTATGCCATTGCCAGCAGAGTGAAGAAAAGGGGGACCTTGTGTATTGGTGGTTGGGGTCCCATAACCATCATCATTTGTTTATGATGCTCTACTCTCACGCCTATCATCATGCCCTCTTTTACTTCCACACATGGAGACACTCATTTGCCATATAAATCTCCATCATCACCCAATCTCTCTTTTTTTTCTTTGCTAACCTAACTAATTTAGTTCCTAAATAATTCATAAATATGTATGATCATCGATCCGGAAAATTTTGAGTAAAAACCAGACCGACCGACCGACCATCGGTACACTTACTGAACCCGGTTTAGAATGCGTTTCCGTAATTTGTTAGAAGCGCGAACCGATGACATGGACGGTTCATGGGTTCAACTCAATCCGATAGTCGGTCTGGTCTGGTTTTTAAAACACTGATTCAAACCACTATATGCTAAACTTTTCTAATAGGAGTTCATAATGGTAAATTTCTTTGTAAAAATGGATTCTATCATAATCTGTTGTATTTATATGTAATGCATTATATTATACTGATCAATAATGGGAGACAAATGTCTACTAATATATAACATGCCTCTCTGTTCAGGTGCTAGTGTTATATATGGAGCAATTAAAGTATGTAATACCTATACATGAGTCTTTTAACATAATAATACATATGATTAACTTAAGGGGTTTTTATTTTTATCTTGTTTATTAAGTGGTCCAAAAAGTTGGTATTGGCAAAGTACGTATGTATGTATTGTATTATATCTAATAATAATAATAAAGAAAGAAATAAAGGAAAGGGAGAAATGGACCAGAGTGTAATGTTATGGAAAGAGCCAACCCAAAAGAGGATCGAGGGATCTGGAACGAGAGAAAAAGTGATTCTCAAAGCTGTCATCTTTTTTCTGTGGGTACATATATATAATATAATATAATATATACCATGTGATCAAAAGCTTGTAACCGTGTGTCTAGTCAAATTTCTTAGGTTACTATTTCCGATAAAATGAAGAATTTACACAGTACTGTTGATTGATTCCTCATGCGAGATCATTGAAAAGCTTGACTAATTGGGGCCGGAGCCGTAAAAGGTGTTTATGTTAAACAAAGTGTATATTTGAATTATTTATTTATTTAGGGGTAGGTAGGTGCATATATATAACTTGGAGGGACGGGTGGTACTGGTATCCAATAAAAGAGTCCCTTACCTAGGTTAATAAGGTTCATAAATCATACTTTGGATATTTGATCTACAAATATTAAATAAAGTAAAATAAAAAGAGAAACTCTCTATTAAGTGAGGTGGTTATGTTTTATTCCCTTTTGTGATGAAACACGTTTTCATCATCAAAACCGTAAAGATAAAAACTAGAGTCAACAATTTGGCCCAAAAAAAAATTACTCTAGAAATTAAAGCTAGAGTCAACAATTACTAATATATTGTTTATTATTATTGAATCAATTATTTTGTTATTTATTTTTATCTGTTGTTGTGATAATATACACCGTTAAATGTTTATGTGATAATATATTTTACCCAAAAATAAGATACATGCAATGCAATACATATACTATTCTTAATCAATATTGATATAATTTTTCATATTTATTATTATGTTTTTATTTATCTTTATTATTAAGTTAGTTTCTTTTCATTCACTCACTCATGCATCTCCACCTTCGTACTTTTATAAATACTGACAGCATATTTGATTCATGAAATAGAAAATAAAAAATATGAAATACCGAATAAGAATATGAATATGTAATATTAATATGATATTTTTTTGTTGATATAAAAAACATGGAATAAGAATTCCAAATCTAATATTTGATTGATACAATAATATGGGTAAAGTAATGGAATAAGTCCAATATTTTGTTATATATATTAACCAAATTAATATTAAACATGAAAAAATCGAAAACGACGGCGGGCGGACGACGACGGGGCGAGCGAGCGGCGGCGGTGACGGGCGAGCGAAGGCGGCATCGGGCGAGCGGCGGCGGGAGAGCAGAGACTGTTGAGAGTGGAACAAGCAAAAGCGGCAGCTGAACCAGGCAGGCAGAGCAGCGGAAGTAACAGGTGGAACGAGACGACGCGACTGAAGGTTGGCAGTCGATAATTTACATGAGGAATGATGAGTCTACTGCGTGATTAATAAATTATATTAGGAAAATTTTGTAATTTCTGTTAAAGTGTAATATTAAATTTTTTTTTTATACCCAATTTCAGTAGAAATTGGAATGTCACTCTTGGGATAGGTCAATATTAGTTATTCCCTCAAGATTAGAAAAATTGTGAATATTTATTTCACACACTTAAATAACTAAACATCATCGTACTGATCACCATTATATATATTCATAGTCATATTACACGAACCAAACATATTATATTAGAATAATAGATATAATGCAGATATTAGGACATTACCATCGAACCAAATACATCTTAATTGTTATTTTCTCTGCTGAAAAACAGTTTGTAACAATTTGTACAACACTTGATTTAAAATATTCTCCCACTATTCACTACAAGAAATTTGGTCTATAGCTACGATTGTTATTGCGCCGACATTGTGTCCTCGCTATAAATCGTGTATATTGCGACGACTTACACTTTCGTCGCATACTCTGTATAAATAACGAGAACATCATCGCTATATTCAATAGCGACGAAGAATCATCGCAATTAAAAAAGTGTTGCGACGACGACAAATCTTTTACGAGGACCGTATTGTCGCAACATAATTGGTTTATTGCGGTGATTCGTAATATCCAATTGCGATGAATGCTTTTCGCAATAGAAATTTCCCGCCAAAATTTTGGCGCCAAAAAATTCGGAAAACCGATTGTGACGAAGCGTAATTTTTTACGATAACAACATATCATCGCAATAGAATGAGTTTATTGCTAGGATGTGGAATATTCAATTGCGTCGACGGGTTCTCGCAATAATAATTTTCCTACAAAATATTTGGTGCTAATTAATTATATGAAAAAAAATTGCGACGATGTTAAATATATAGCTATATCATATTTCTTCATAATAAAATGTATTTATTGCGATGATATGTAATATCCAACTGCGACGAATACATCTCGCAATACGAAATTCCCACCAAAATTTTGAAGCAAAATTTTTCCGGGAAACCAATTGCGACGACACATATATATATTGCAATGACCTCATATCATCGCAATAAAATGAGTTTATTGCTATGATTTTGAATATCCAATTGCGATGACAGGTTATCCCAGTAACAATTTTTTCACACAAAAAATTGGCGCTACTTATCTATAGGAAAACAATTGTGACGACGTTAAATCTATAATACTGTGACGAAATTGAAAGTTTAATACCTTAATCCTTGAATTCTAAACCCTTAATCCATAAACTTTAAATTTTAATCTAAACCTTAGAATATTAATACATTAAAATCTTACACTCTAAACTACAAAACCTTAAATGTTAAACTCAAAAACTTAATACTCAGAACATTAATACTTAAAACCTTAAATTCTATAACTTAAAACTTTATTCTCTATAAACTTTAAATTCTAAACCTTAATACCATAAACCTTAAAACCTATATACCCTAAGCCTTATACTCTAAATCATGAAATCATAAATGTTAAGCTCAAAATCTTAATAATCAAAACCTTAAACTCTAAATTTCTAAACATTAATACTCTAAACCTTAAACTTTAGACATATACTCTATACCTTAAGATCTAAATGTTAAACTATTAAAAGTTTAAAACCTAGAACTTGAAACCTTAAACCTTAGATGTATTTACTTGTAACATATATTGTGAATATTTTCGAGCATTTATGATAGTTTTTATGAATACTTTTAATAAATTTTGGAATATTAGGCACTTATTATTAAAATAAATCATTAATATTTTTTCTTAAAATAATGTAAGCCCTAGCAGCTATTATGTATATATATATGGGTTTCAGTATTTTACATAGTGAGACTAAATAGAAAAATTATGCAAAAAAATTTGAAAAACTCTCAAGTATTTTTAAAAAAAATATATTAATATATTATTTTATATATTGATAATTTTTTAAGAAATTTGGATTTTTCCTATTTTTAAATATTTAAACATTTTTTAATTCACTTGTAGAATTTAAATTATTTACAATGTAATTTACTATTTTTTTAAGTTATTATAGTTTTTTTTAATATATAGTTATTTTTCTGAGTTTATATTTTTTTTAAAAAATTATATATATTTTTATATGACCACTTTATTATATATAATTCTATAATAAGATGTCTTAATTCATTTTTTTACTGTTTTGCACTATCTAACAACAATTTGAAACATATGTCATTATTTAATATATAATTAAGCTGTGAAAAAATTTAAAATGTATATATAAATTGGAAATAAAAGTATATTTATTTAAAATTAGGAAATCATTGAATAAATTATAAAGTTACTATATTAAATACTTTAATTTTATCATATTGGTATATACGTTGTGTTGCAATATATTTAATTATTAAAATATTAAAAAAAATGTAATTTAATACTTTATACTTTGCCCTTAAATTTAATCTTCGTCTTTTAATACTTTCTATTTAGTATAATCAATTTTGTTTTATCTATCCTTAAAACTTGAAGAGTACGACACGATACATCATTGCTGAATTTTTTTTTTGTCGGCAAGAACTATTATCGATCCATTATTTTAATTTTTAATTACATTTTTTACTTGGCAATAATTTAACAAAAAAAATTCCACGAATATCGTTGCCAACGAAATATTTTCTTTCTTGCAAAAACCATTGTTGACTACATATTTTGGTTGGTGTCAACACCTAGTTTTTATTGCGCGCAACGCACTCATAGCACATTCAAGAAGTGATATGCGGCGCACTAAAGATGAAACGTCTAAATATGGCAAGTCGTGAAGTTTCCAAACAAGCTCATACATGTATTAAGATGATATATATGTATTAAGATAATATATATATATATATATAATACTTCACAATATATATAATGAATATTAGAAACATTATAATAAATTTTTAGAATATTTACTATTAATTGTTATAATAAATCTACCGTATTAATTTCCTAATTAGACTAAATCATAGGAATTATAAATAGCAAGTAATATTTTTTTTTGGGTAAGAAATAACTAGTGAGTTATTAATAAATTATGGGAAAAAAAATAAGTTATTAATAAACAATTTTGTTTGTTTCTTCTTCAATCTCCATACTGTTAAGCACTATTGTTTGCAGTTGCCTGGTTCCTCCGACGACCATCCCGCCACTCAGACCGGAATTGCCATCGCTTAATCCACCTGAACTGACAGTCAGGGGCGCTGCTCACTGGCGACCGACCTAGTCACCACTCACCACCATTGAAGTCGACCTCCTCTGTTGTCTCGATCATCCATCTGTCCAGCTATCACCCGCTTCCCTCACTGCTACTCCCCTCTATCCTCGCTTGATTCCGCTCTGTTCAGCCACGCCTTCCGTCGCGTCTGACGACCTGACCCTGCTGTGCCCAGCCGCACAAACTTCCCGACCCCAGAATCGTCAATTTGCTGAGAAACATTTATCCTCCGGTATAAAAGATTCAATCCAAAAATCAGGAGTAAGTGTAGCACATGGGGTAAAGTCTTCTTAATATGTATGTATATAGTACATGTATATATTCTATAGTTATTGATATGTTCTATTTTTTATTTACGAAAGGATGATATTATGCTAGATTAAATTAATCACATAAGTCTTCTTGCTATGTTTTTTTTTTAAGAATGTTTACTTATATTGGTAACAATATTGATATCAATTCGGCTAACTTTATTAGTTTGTTTTATGTTGATTTATTTTTATTCTCGTAATATAGGTGGTTTGCTAATTAAGATGACTTAATTTTAATTTAGGGTGAATTGGCTTACACATATATAGCTGTTAATGTGACATTGCTCAACGTATTGATTAGGTGGGGGAAGCATAGCAAGCCAGCAAGGTGATGCGATTGCCATTTCTTTCCCTTATTTTTTTTTTGCCAAAATAAGTTGCCATTTCTGATATAGTGTTTGGGTCTGTGGTCATTTTTATTTCTCAGTTGTGTGTAAGGCAATTGTGATTATGTTATTCAATGCATGTCGATTTATGATTTAGTATTTGATTGATCATTTGATTATATTTAATTGCAGATGTTTTTTATATGAAATTAGTCATTTTAATCAAGAAATTATCTTTACATTTATTTTAAATTATATGTGATAAATAAATTAATATTTTTATTGCGATAAAAATGTTGTTGTAATAGTTTCAACAATAAAAAAATTACGAACCTACATTGCGATGACATATCGTGGCAACATATTTCTAACTTTATATGTTGAGGTGTAAATTTTATCACCGCAATAAAACTGTCACTCGTCGCAACAAGGTGAATAAAAAATAAGTAAGATACTTTATTGCGATATTTTATAATTTTATTGTCATAAATAAATGAGAAGATCCACGCAATAGATGATATTTGTAAGATGTGTCGTCGCAATAAAGTTATTAAATAATGACAATAACAGATCATTTGCAACAATAATCTCAAATTTGTTGTCGCATTAGAATTACTAAATCATCACAATAAGTACTTGATGCGATAATAACTTTAAGTGTATCGTGGCAATAACGCTATCAAATCCTCGGAATAGGGATACAAATTGCGACAATAACTTTAAATTTCTCGTCACAACAGAATTAATGAATCCTCACAATATATGTATCTATTGCGACAATAATTTAAAATTTTTCATTGCAATACAGTTATCAAATCCTCGCAATAGATATATTAGTTGCGACAACTAATCTCGTAGTTGTGTTGATAATCGTCCTCGCCATAGAGTACACTCTATTGCGATGACAACATTTTTGTCGCAATATGGACCTATTGCTAGGGGTCTATAGTGACGAAACTGTTGCGATGATTTGTCGTCGCAACATACATATAGCGATGATTTTTGAGGTTATTGCGATAATTTTGGTCGTCGTAATAAACCTTAATTCTTGTAGTGATTTAAGTCCCTAAGCTAAGCAGCCTCTTCCTAGCTACTCTGGCACCTTATATTTTTTTTCAGTAGCCTGCAAGATAAATATTGGATTTTTTTCCGTACGGTAGGGCCGACCATGAATTAACTAAAAGTTCATCATATTCTCTACTCATAATATATTTATACAAGGTCATATTTCATATTATATAATACAATAACCAACTAAGTAATTAATAGTTAATACTACTAAGAGCTTCTGCATAATCCATACCCCCAACTTCAATACTACTTTCTGCCACACTAGTACCAATTAATCAACACGTCACTATTTTAATAGTGTCTTCACTTTTCAACTACAAATTTGGTTATATATATTATCTGTACGCTAAAAAATTAAATCAACACCTCTGTAAAATATTTTATGATGAATAATTTCTTTTGTAAAATCAATTTACAGACCATCAAAATAATTTCTCTATGTATACATATTATTATTTTTCAATACAAACTTTCTCTATGTCTATAATCAACATAGTTCTTATTTATCAATACATAGTTATTTTTATTACAAATTTTCTCTGTGTCAATATAGCATTTCAGAAGAAAGCCAACAGAGTAATTTAATGATTAAAAAAACACTATAACTAAAAAGGTTTAATGTTAAATGTAAAAAACAAAAAGTATATAAATAAAAAATAGGAGAGATTTAAAAAAAAATTAACAGGATAAATAAAAGAGTGTGAACTCCTCTTTAGCGAGGTTGCACAAGAAATATAGCACTCTTTTTTAATATATTTATATTGTTTTCGTAATTTCGGGTCGGGACGTTAAGGTTAAAGTCCTCCCCAAGGTGGCGTTTCCGACGGGTTTCGACCTGGGGTCATCCACGGGGAACACAGCTCGCTTTACCAGTTGGTTGGACCAACTTGGGTAAAAAATATAGCACTCTAATGCATAACGCTTTTACTCCTGTTCGGAATTTTGTTAGCCAAATGTCTTTGGTTATCATTTTAGCAATTATCAGCCCAACTGGAAAAGGGAAGCCATTTTAGCTTGATATACTAGTTAAAATAATATATAAGTATCACCAAATGCAAAACTCAAAAATTAAGATTAAAGAGCAGTTGCCAAACCAAGTGTTAAGATTTTCGAAAGATAATGAGCTGCAAATGTTCTAAAGTATAATTATGCAAAAAAAAGGATTATTTTATTTCATCATTTACAGCTATCTTACCTATAAAATTGGTTATCATGTCTCCCATGTGCTAATCTCATTGGACCCTCTCCAGAACTTACCGTTAACTTTATTTCCCAGGTTTTATATTCTTTTTGGAATTTCCTCCCTAATAATAACTTGGACTCTCTTCATTTTTTGTTTAATATATAAACCTGCTTATTTCACTCAAATATTCTCCTAGCATGGTTCGTTTCGTTCTTATTGTCAACTATATTTACTTCTATGAACGAAACTTTAAGTGACCACATGGAAGTAATTGCTTACTTGTCTTGAGCTATATATAGTTAAAAGTATGTTGAAAGTCTGTATTCATAAGTTAAAATTTATATAAATGTTTTCTTCGCGGGATGTCATTAAAGAGTCAATTATGAGAACAATATTTCTAGCATGCTTGCTTTAAATTTAAAATAATTTCAATTCGCACGGTGTCAATCTGAAATAGATAAATTGCAGATCATGAGTTTTTTTTTTTTTCATTTTTAGAGCACAGTGAGGTTTGAATTGAGTTAATGGATAAAACCCTAATAAACCTCTAACAATGGTCATATAATTTTGAAAATCATGAAAAGATTAATATGAGAAATGAAAATAAAGTTGTGGATTTATGTAAATTAAAGTTGTCATCATTTCCTCTAATTTACATAAATCCTGATGACAACTTTAATCAAAGTCAAATTTTTAGGAAAGGTACAACATTAAATGATTTATGGACCAAAATAGGCTCTAACTAGAGGAAGAGACTACAATTTGGTCAAATATGTTGTTTTCAGTCATTAATTGAGGCTTTACTGTATCTTAAATAATTGGGGCGGCGATACAAAGTTAGGAGAACCATGCATATGCATGCCAATTGCATGGATGGACCGGAGTATATATATCTCTTTCTTTCCAGCCAATATGCATATCAATCATCCGTTGGAAAGTTTGTATATGTACTAATCAATGACACATGTCTTGCACTTAGTTTTAATTAGATGATCATTTATGTTACCGATATACACTTGCTATTTGTCGAAATTTTGCTTTAAATTATTATAATAAAATATACTAAAACATATATGTCTTGTTTTTACTTAATTTGTTTATTATATTAATGCATATAAAATAAAGTATATATTATTATATGTCATTAAAGCATCCAATGGTTTTACATAAATTGTATTATTTAAAGTTGCCACGTAGACATTTATGTACACTTTAAGTAATACGTAAATTTAAGACACACGTAAAAAATAT
The DNA here is from genome assembly GCA_036873135.1 of Clarkia xantiana subsp. parviflora. NCBI lineage: Eukaryota > Viridiplantae > Streptophyta > Magnoliopsida > Myrtales > Onagraceae > Clarkia > Clarkia xantiana. The sequence goes on from JAPTYO010000004.1 coordinate 12,433,399, forward strand.
TTTCTCTGCAATCGTATTACTTAAACATATTCCTTAAATATATTTTATTATTAAATTTTCCAACAACCACCAATAAGATATTAGCATTAATTATAAAATGAATTAATTTATAATAAAAAATTAGTTACGTAATACATAGTGCATTACTTAAATTTAAGGAATATTTTATGTAAAAACATAAATTTACGTGTGGGTTGGAATGCTATGTAAAACCACTGTAGATAGTTTTTGTTGCTTTACTTAAATAAATATGTAGGACCCACGTTTACGTAATTTTTACGTAATACCATTGTGGATGCTCTTAAGAATTTATTTATATTTATTTCCACATAAAAAAAGTTTATATATTAATGTATAGCCATAGTTATAACTTATAACTCTTGAATTACACTAGAATAATATAGTGTTTGAAATATTTTAAAGGTATTAAAATAATATAATATTTAATTTAATTTAAAAATTAAAATAATATAATATTATTTAATAATATGAATTGTATGGTATATTATAGAGTATTAGAATTTTATGGTAACAATCGAATAGACCTATATGCACATCAATGTACAAGATATTCTGTTGATTTATTATTCTATAGCATAAGAGAGGGATTGGTTGAGCCAGAATACAGAGGTTTTGGTAATGCATTCTAATGTGAATGGTGTATGGTAGGTTGAAGGGAGTAATGTAGAGATGTGGCTTTGTGGGCGATCTGGTCCTAAAGCTTCAATGCCCTTCATTTATTTATAAACTCGTGTTCCTTTCAATGTGGGGAACTGAGATAGCGATCCTGATTCGATTAAATTAATTAATTCATGCCAATTATCCGATTATTATTATTTTTTTAAAATATTTTCAATGGATGCAATGTAAACACCAATAGTTGGATCTAGTGTCCAGTATATGAACTTGTGATTAACCCTGCATAAATGGATGTATTTGAGGTGATTCTGGTGATCCCCATTTGAAATAAGAAACTGACATGAAAACTAGAACTTAATAGTAAAATGAAATTGTGTTTGTAAGTGAGATGTTTAAAGAGATGGGTGTTTATAGGCTTTTGGTCTAATAACTCTGAATCAGCACGTTTACCATTAACCATCTTTGAACCGCCAAACTTAAAAGTGGTTCAGTCTGACATTACTTGAGTTTATTTGACCAATTATGGTTAGTTGATACGGGGATGGCTTCCACGACCTTGTTGCTTGGGGATCAGTAGTAGTGTTGAGTGATGATGATTGCTCCCGAGTCAAATCTTAAAATATTAATTGGTGTTGTAGTTTGCGATAATGCGCTGATGTGATGCCCCTGAATCTATAAACTGCAGAGGTGCACGATTCACCTAATGGTGTGAATTCTCTCATCGTCATAGCAGATGATGATGTTAGATTAGACCTTGAGGAGCATTTTGAGAATTAGCAAGTTGGCATAAATATGATTAGAATGGATCTTTAGAAATCTATTGATAGCGATGCAGTTGTGGTTGGCCAAGATAACGGAAATTTATAGATCTGATAGTCTTGAGGACGAGGCTCACAATGTTAGAATTTCAATTTGGAGCAAAGACTATATAGTCTTATAGTAGTGTTATTGGGATCATATTCAACTGCATATCTTGTAATCACTTGTATGCTCCTTTTAAAGGTTTTTCTAACCCCTTTGTCTAAAATTGTGGAACATAACTCCTACAGAGGCTATATGAGTTGCCAAATGGGCAAAGGTTACGCATGAAGAAATTGATGCTTTAAAGCTAACAAGACATGAGACTTAGGTTTTTCTTCCGAGATTGCTATTAATTGCAAGTGGGTCGATAAATTGAAACTCAAATATGATGGTATTTTTAGAAAGGTACAAGGCTAAGGTACCAGCAGTTGTGGTCTAGTGGTTGAGAGCGCTGACTCCCATGTGGTTTGGCTCCGGGGTCACGAGTTCGAATCCCCCCAGTGACTTGATTAAAATCATTTCCTGGGGAAAGGAAGACTCGTACCAAACGGGCCGGCCTCTCGACTATACTAGGCTGTTGGTGGTGCTACGTTGACGGGGCCAGTGCATGCGCTGGTTGTTCATAAGTATGATATGCTCGCAAACTGAACACGAAAGCCCGGACATTACGTAGCGGGATGGGCCTAGGGTCGCCACTACTAGCCCATTCCTTTTCTTTACCAAAAAAAAAAATAAGCTAAAATAGCTATAAGCATAAATATGGTATTGATTTTTTTTTTTTTTAAAAAAAACTTTTTCCCCTGTGGTTAAGATGATCATTGCGAGGACAGTTTTACCTGTAGCTTTTATTTGTGATTGATTTGTGTATCAAATGAATGTGCACAATTCCTTTTTTTTTATATAAGGAGAACTGTATGAAGAGGTTTAAATGTATGCTCCGCTTGGATTTGGTAAGGGCTTTGCTAGAAAGTGTGAAACAAAGTGTGAAAAAACCATAGAAAGCTGCCACATGCCACATGGCAATGCATTGCATGATTCTCTTTCCAATTTATATCAAATTGTTAACTGACATGTGGCAGTTGTTAACTTTCTATGGTTTTTTCACTCTTTTTTTCACACTTTAAGGAATTACTCATTTGGTAATCAATTGGGCTTGTTTGTTGATTATGGAAATTCATATATTGTTTAAAGTAAGCATCTAGATAAATGAATTTTAAGTTAATTGACATTGTATGTGATATCCCAAGATTTTTCTCCCAATACTCTGCTTCTTCTCTGGAGTGAATTCCCAACTAAACTTATTCACAAAATAGGCTTCTTCAGAAACTAATTCCCAAACTAGGTTTTTCTATTTTTTTTTAATTAGATATATTTTTCATTTTACATCCCAAAGTTTATATTTTGTTACAATTGACCCTAAACCGAAATGATACAAGAAATATATTAGAAAAATTGAAAAAAAATATGGTAAATATATGTAAAAGTTAAAAACTAAAAAATAATAAATTATTAATTGTGAAAAAAATTGTAAAAATAAATTATACTAAATATATAAATTATAAAAAAAAGTTGTGATATAAAATGTAAAGAAACTAAATACTCATAATTTTTTAAGTACGAAAATATAAAAATGAAAGGGTACATAAACCCTAAACAAAACGTGTTAAATTTATAAAATTAGAAACCGAAAAAAAAACAAATAAACTAATTTAAATTTTAAAAATCAATAGAATGAATTTAAGAATGAATTTCAGTTTGTATATTTTTTTTCCATACTCTCGATGAATAGCTTTTATATCATTATATGTTGTTTTTTTTGCCAATACAAATTTGTTTAAAACTTACTAATTTTTGTATGTATATTTTATCCTTTAATTTCACATAATTTTTAAGAATTAAAAGCTACAAAAAAATATTTGTGTGATTATTTTTTAATGTATATTTTTATCATTTCATTAACTATTTTTTATTTTTTTTCATATATTTAATCTTCTTAATTTTCAATTTTTTTCTTGTATTATATTCTGATTGAGGATTTATTTGTAACGTAATGTAAACTTTAGGATGCAAAGTAAATAATATATATTATTAAAAATACGAAGAGACCTATTTTGGAAATTAATTTCTGAACAAGTCTAGTTTGAGAATTAATTTCGAAAAAGAACCTAGTTTGGTCATTCACTCTCTTCTCTGCAAAGGGATATAGTGGATCGATGGTAGATATACGTGGCAGGAGGTTTGCTCTAATAAGAGTCGAATTGCCTTTGCAAATTCTTAACACAAGTTCTAAATTATATTATACTGTATAGTAAAAACTCAGAAATAGCAGATTAAATTTTTTTTTTTTTTTTTGTCATTAATTTTAAAAATGTTGATAGGAGGAAAATAAATAATATAGTTTTCTTAAATAAAGAGAAAGAAAGAAGTGTAAACTGGAGAAGCTACTACGCGGTCAAACTGCAATACGCGGAGAGGAGATGCGAAGGGGGTAGATGACGGAGAATAGAGGGATAGAGCAGGGGCAAAACAGTCAAAACAAGGTTGGCGTGCATTAACGCCATTTATAAAAAGCTTAAAAGTCATCTCTGCAACACTACTCTCTTCCTGCTACTACACATAAGAGAGAGACAGCTCTACCATCTCTACAAGAAACATAGAATAGAGCTACCACCATACAATACTTTCCAAGTACTGTCTTCTGCATTTATCCATTTTCTCTTCTCCCTTCGTATCCTTTTGCTTTTTCCTGCAAATTTCAAGTCCCTGTTTAAGAAGGGGGAGGGGACAACTCCGTCAGAGCGAAACCATCATCCTATATCATCACTACCACCACTACTCTTCTATTGAATAGAGAGAGAACGATATATATATACATATAGATATATACTACGCAGAGGAGTATTATATTATATATTATAGTATAAGTATAGGCCGTAGGGAGGGAGAGCGTCGAGATTTGCGCCATATTGGGGAAGAGAGGATTTTCGCGGATCAGGCTGATTTAAAGCAAAGGCGGCTACAATTTATGATTCCATCCATCACAACACAGTTTGGGTTTCTCTCTCTTACCAACGCTATTGAATTGAATTCTCTTTCTCTCTCCGACGCTATTTTTCATTACTTCTTGAGCTTCAGCTGCTTGCATTATCCTTCCAGTAGTTAACCCAATTTCCACGTCACAATTAGAAATCCCTTCTTCTCCACCGTCAACTTTTTTTTTTCTTTTTTTTTTTCCGCCGTTGACACTTAAATGCTCTGGACTGGAGTCTGTAATATCGAAGTTCCGATCTTCACTCAAAGTCAAGGCAACGCAATTTCTCTGTATTCGCCAGAAAATCCCAATTAATTTCACCTCTGTACTCTCCGTTGCAGCCCTAAAAATTCGACCTTGCTTTCTCTGTCATTAGGAAATAGAAGCACGGCCATTTTATTACGTTGTCTCTCTCTCTTTGGGGGCATTTTGGTATATGTGCTTCTTCTCTGGTCAGTAGCAACTAGCAAGCAGAAGAAGAAATGCTGTGCGACCCTTCTTCTCTCTGGCAGCAGGGTTTCAATCGCTTCAGCCTAGGGTGATTTCAGACATCCAGTGCGTTTAGAGCGAGGAGCTCGACATTTGTGACTCCGACAGAAACAGAGATTGTCGGTTTTGCTCCTTGAACAGTTAGTTTTTTTGCCTCTTTCAAAGAAGGAGGAGAAGATGAAGTTTATGAAGCTGGGTTCCAAGCCAGATGTCTTCCAAGCAGACGGAAAATCAATTAGGTCAGTTTCCTTTCTATTATCGTCATACGCCCTGGAAAATTTTCAGTTTATGGATGCTTTCAATCTGAATTTTGCAACTTTCTGTGCCGTTTCTTGAGGCTTCAAGCCTTCAACTAACTTATTTCACAGTTCTGCACGACAAAACAGGGTTGAGGCATTAAATATATCTGAGTGTGATCTGGTTTGTGTTTATGTTATCTATATTTCTGGAGTTTGGATCTGAAGAGAAGACATATCGGTTGTGGTCCAACTTTGAATTTTTCGTATTTATTATTATTTTTATTTTTATTCACGAGGGGCGTGGTCCAAAGTAAGACTAAAATCACATGGCGCTCAGAGGGCTTCTTAATCATATCCCTAATTAAGACCATTTTTTTCTGGAAAAGTTTTGCTTTTGCTTTAAGATGATATTTTTAGTGTTTAACATTATTGGCAAATGGATACTATGATTGATCCCAGTTAGCTTAGCTAGGGTCATTATATAAACTTGTGGAGAAAGATTCGCCGTTTCTCTTTTTGTGGGGAAGAAAGATCTGTTTTTTGCTGTAGCTGTTGCCTTTGTGCTTGTAAATTTGTAGGGGAAATTGGAATCACTTGTTTACTTGGAAAGACTCAATTAATAAATTGTATTGACTTATTTATTGAATCAAACCAACTAGCAAACTAACATGAATGCTTAATGCTTTACTGGCCAGATCTTGAACTGTTGGTTTATTTAATAATGCTGTTGTTTGTTTCTTGCTGATGCTAACTTCTATGATTGAACTGCTTAATGTGAAGTTGACTGCTTCTTGTTGGTTACCCAAACATTCTTTGCTCTAACTTGCTCTGGCTTCTCTTTCTTTTAACTTTCTAATTTTTCTTTTTACTTTGTTGTCCAGTTATATGGATTGCCCTTAGAGTAGAGAAAAATTTAGAACTCTCTATATTAACTGGAGAAAATGCTGAAATTCTGGGTTTTAGGTGGTTGTGGAAATTTTTGGAGATTTTGCACTCTACTATAAAGAGATGATGCACCCCATATGGGTTTCTTGTTCTTTGTTATCTTCCATTCGTTTTGTAAGAATCGATGTAGTTGTATGGTGGTCCTAAAATTTTAACTGAGGAGATTTAGTCGGTATTGTGGTCCAACGAAAAGGATGTTCTTTGGATATGGATTAGGCAAATCATTGATCACATTTCCATAAAAGCCTTTGTTTTAGATGATATGTCAGGCTAATACGAAACAATTTTGATTTATTACCAGAACTCATTGTTTATATTCATATTTGTGATGAGTTGCATCTACTATGATCACTTTACTTAATCTTCAACTAACCTTAAAACATCCTTGCATTCAGATATGTAACTGCAGAACTTGCATCAGATGTCACTATCATTGTTGGTGATGTCAAGTTCTTCCTCCACAAGGTATGCTTTCTTGATTTTTCGTTTATAAATTCGTCAATCTTTTCACGATATTTAATGTTGCTGCTTCTTGTTTGTTCTTTGCAGTTCCCGCTCTTATCGAAGAGTCATCACTTGCAGAAGCTCGTGTCGAATGCCCACAAGGAAAACTCTGACGAAATCAGTCTCACCGATTTCCCCGGAGGAGCTAAAGCCTTCGAAATTTGCGCGAAATTCTGCTACAACATGACGGTGACACTCAATGCTTATAATGTTGTAGCCGCGCGGTGCGCGGCAGAGTACCTCGAGATGACCGAGGATGTTGACCGAGGTAACTTGGTCTTTAAGATCGAAGTGTTCCTCAACTCCAGTATCTTCCGTAGCTGGAAAGACTCCATCATTGTTCTCCAAACCACAAAATCTCTCCTTCCGTGGTCTGAGGACCTCAAAATCATCGGAAGATGTGTCGATTCCATCGCATCTAAGACATCCGTGGACCCCACCAACGTCACGTGGTCTTATACGTACAACCGTAAGATATCTGCTACGCATGGAATCGTAGAGGAGGAGGGAAGAAAGTTTCCGGAAGCTGTTCCAAAGGATTGGTGGGTGGAAGACATATGCGAACTGGAGATCGAGTTTTACAAGCGAGTGATGGTTTCAGTCAAATCGAAGGGGAGGATGAGCGGAGGTGTGATTGGGGAGGCATTGAGGACTTACGCGATTCGATGGTTGCCTGATCCTGTCGATTCTTTGGTATCGGAATCTCACAAGAGTCGGAGCAAATCTCTCGTCGAAACAATCATATCCTTGTTGCCTCCCGACACTAACCAAGGTTGTCCATGTAGTTTCCTGCTCAAACTGCTGAAAGTTGCGATTTTGGTAGAAGCGGATGATTTATCTAACGAAGTTGTGATGAAAATGGCGAGTCTTAAGCTACACGAGGCTTCGGTTAGCGATCTGTTGATTCCTGCTCGGTCTCCACAAGCTACGGTCTATGATGTAGAGTTGGTGATGAGCCTTTTGAAGCAGCATCTGTTATTACAAGGAAAAGGTGGCCTCGGTATGCATGATGGGGAGAGGAACAATGAAGCAGAGGATGATGTTGATTTCGCCATGGACCCACGATTGTTGATGAGTCTCGGGAGACTCATGGATGGCTATCTTGGCAAAGTTGCTTCAGACCCGAATATGGCCGTGTCTAGCTTCGTCGAGATTACTCGGATGATTCCGGATTTTGCTAGACCCGTTCATGACACCTTGTACGGAGCAATTGACATCTTTCTCAAGGTAGATTTTGTTTCCATTTGTCTCTAGTTTGAATTCCATTTAACTGTTTGTTCATCTCTCTTAAAATCTCCTCCTGATCTGTTAGGTAAAGCTATGGTTTGATGGTGATATATATTTTCTGAGTTTTTTTTTTTAATGGATAAGAAACTGAGTGTTCTGATATATATAGTATGATAAAGTTGGAGCTTGTAGGTAGAGCCGTGGTTTGATATTGGGGATAGTTATCAAATTTGCATCCGAAATTAAAAATCAATTTTGCAAAAATATCAAACTTTTTTCATTCACTTTGATGGGTTTTTTTTTTTTTTGCCAGAACTTTGATGGGTTTTCTTAAAAAGCATAAAACACTAGTATTCATATACTTTAAAGCTCAAACTATCAAGAATAAACACATAAAAATGATAAAAGTACCATGTGTTCAAGAATGAAGAATTGAAGTGGCAAATTGAAAATGATTAAAAAAAACGTTTTTTTGTCTCATTTTTAGCTACGGGTATTCCATTATTTTTCAACAAATTTGACGAAAAATTGTCGTAGTATGATTTTTGCAAAATTGCCTTAACTTGTTCTTGCCATTTTGTAAATTTTTAAAGAAAAATAAGGACAGCATGGTTTTTCATTCGTCCACAGTTTGGTATGCAATTTGGTAGTTAATCCTTTACATATAGATTTATAATCAAATCATAGTTTATGAAGATGCAATAATGGATCTGTTAACAAACTGTTTTTAAATCCATTGAGCTGAAGTGGTGACTAAAAAACTTGCTTTTTTTTTTTTTTTTTGCAGGAGCACCCAAATATGTCAAAGTCGGAGAAGAAGAAGATATGCTCGTTAATGGACGTGAAGAAACTGACAGGAGACGCATCAATGCACGCTGCCCAGAACGAGCGTCTCCCTCTAAGGATCGTGGTGCAGGTCCTTTACTTTGAGCAGGTCAGAGCAGCAACAAAATCGGCCACAACCACTGATGAAGAATCCGACCGGGTCTCATCACTGGAGAGCTCCAGATCCCTCAAGAAGCAAATGAGCCAAATCAAGGTTGAAGAAGACCAAGAATCAGTGAAGAAAGGCAAATTAACGAAAAAGAACAGCCGTAACAGTCGGAGCGGGATTCAGCTGCTGCCCTCACGTTCGAGGAGGATATTCGATAAGCTGTGGATGGTTGGTAAGGGTCTCGGAGGAGGAGAGAACAAGAGCTCGGAAACTTCTGGAAGTTCCCAGAGCCCAACTTCGATCGTTCCTGGGGATAATAAATCGTCGGGGTCGTCTAGTAGGCACAGGCGACACTCGATCTCGTAGGTATCTTGTTATTAATGTTATTGTTAGTTTTTGCTAATTACTGTGATGTATCATGCACATTGTAACCTGGTGAACTTGAAGGAAGAGTATTGATCATGTTTCTAAGTGTAAAAATGTGATGAGGGTAGTGGGTTGGTTTTTAGCAAGATGGTATGTAGGTGTCTGGTTATTATTTCTCTTAATTAACAATTGTTATGTGCCGAACAGTAGTATTTTATGTGGGTTGGGAAGGGTAATTTCTGCAGAAAAAAGTTGTAATCAATCGACTACGTCTGACTCTGAGTGGATTTTGTTTCTGATGGTGGAATCTGTCTGCTCAATATGTTTTTGCAAGTGGAATTTGGTTATTTAGGAATGCGTTTCATAAAAAAGACATTGTGATTGAGGAATCGTCCAATCATTTACGGTTTTGACTGATGCAATTTCCTTGACCAAGGCAAAACTGAACTAGGTAAACCAAGGGTAGGTTGATCAATTCGTAAAATGAGTTGTCTTCCTATAATAGGGGCAAAATGACTGAAACCTATTGGAAATTTCGCCTTAATTGCACAAAACCAATCTTGATTCTTAATCTGGGTTAAGTTTAGAGGATCTAGTTTAGAATGGTGCTAAAATCTATGAAAATTAATTTGAAATTTTCATATAAAGTACTATGGATCCACGATAATATTTTACATTACACTACACCAACTTTTTATTTCTTACTTCACAGCAATTTTCACAACAAATTTTACAAGGAAAAACTTTACTCTTAAATTTAAGAGTTAATAGGTCTTTTGATCCATGATGTTTCACCATTTTTGGGTTTTGGTCCATGATGTTTTTTTTCATAGTTTTGGTACCATATGTTTGCAGATTTTTTCTAGTTTTGGTCCGACCGTTACATTCCGTCTATTTTTTGACATGTACAAATCACGTGATCTACCCTAAACTTTCAATTTTGTTCAATTTAATCCATCTAATACTTTCCTAACCTTTTTTTGTTCAATTTAGTCCCGAAGTTTCAAAATTTCAATTGGACCTATTGTCCAATTGAGGTCAATTTTGAAACTTCGGGACTAAATTGAACAAAAAAAAAAGGTTAAGAAAGTATTAGAGGGACTAAATTTAAAGTTTAGAGTGGATCACGTGACTTGAACATGTCAAAAAATAGACGGAATGTAACGGTTAGACCAAAACTAGAAAAAAATCTGTAAACATATGGTACCAAAACTAGGTAAAAAAAACATCATAAACCAAAACTCAAAAGTTGTCAAACATCATTGACCAAAAGACCTATTAACCCTAAATTTAACCGTACATGGTTTTGTGTTATCCAATTATGGTTAGTTGGTGTGAGAGGTGGCCACCACAACCGAGTTATTATGTTGGGATGTCAAGTGTCATGGGGCTTATATTGAAGAAAAAAGAGTTCATTATAATTAAGTATTCATAAATATAAGGGTTAAGAATCTATAAACCGTCTGAAATTTGCCCTATATGAGATTTTGGTGTTTGAAGTTTAAATTGTTAATATTGACTGTCTGAAGATTCAACTTTGTTGAAATTTTTTGCCTCCGTCCATATTTGCTGTCACATGTCCCGATTAAAAAATCTCAAAATTACCCATAGTTGAGTGGCCGGAGTTTTGGTGGTAGTCGGCCAGAGTAGGATGTTGGCCGGCCGGAGTTGGGTGGTGGCCGGAGTAAACATAATTGTATCAGGAGCAATTTTGACTTTTCACATCATCCTGTCAAATTTGACAGCAAAAATGGACAGAAAACCAAATTTCAATAAAGTTGAAAACTTTAGACAATTAATATCAACAATTTAACGTGTACAGATACTAAAATCTCAGATATAAACCTCAAATAGATTATAAGATATTAACCTTATATATAAAACACAACGGAATACAACATCTCCATTACTTCCCAATTATTCCTAGCTAGCTTAATTAGAGGATACTAGTTTCTTGTCCAACACGGCATTATAATTAAATCATGCAAGTAGCTTCTTGCATTTTATACCAAGAGGGGAACCACAAAGGCACTTGTTATGGAAAAAGGTTGAGTAATCAAACTCCTGCAGATTTCCACCCTTAGGTATCTTACCGCACAACCTATTATAACTCACATTAAACGCCTGCAAGTCCAACTTCACAAACCCCTCTGGAATGCTCCCGTAAATCCTGTTATGGTCTATATCTAGGTACCTCAACTTGGACTGCACCTGCATATTCGACATATCGAACTCAAACACGTTCCTCGACAAATGCACGATCTCTGTAGTCTTGGACTCTCCGAACAGCATCGAAAAATCTCCCTCGAGCTTGTTCCTCGAAAAATCGATCACGCTAAAGTCGATCTTACCAAGGGACGCCGGAATGGGGCCGGAGAGCTGGTTGTGGGACAGGATCAGGCCCAGTTTTACTGCATGGAGATTCGACAGCGATTCGGGAATGGTTCCGGTGAGCTTGTTGCGGCTGAGATCGATCCAGCTCAGACTAGGGGTTAGGGAAAGGGAGGCTGGGATTTTTCCGGTGAGCTTGTTGAATGATAGGTCGAGGAGGGTTAGGCTTTTGAGGTGGCCTAGGAAATCGGGTATGGTTCCGGTGAGGTTGATGTAGCTGAGGTCGAGGTGGCTGAGGCGGTGGAGGTTGGCGATGGAAGAGGGGATAGGGCCGGAGAGGTGTGGGAGCTTGTGGAGGACGAGCAATTCGAGGTGAGGGAGGTCGGCAATGGCGGCGGGGATCTGGCCGGGGAGGTTGCCGTTGGTGATGAAGAGCTCGGAGATGCGGTGGGTGGTGAGGTGGCACTTGACGCAGTACCAGCGGCAGCAGTCGCTGGTGGGGTCCCATGAGGCTAGCACGTAGGGGTTGTTTAGGGCTTTCTTGATGTTGAGTAGGGCTTTCTTGTCTTCCGGGTGGCACTTTTCTTTGGCTGACGACGAAGAAGAAGGGAAGACAGAGAAGAACAGGAAGAGTAGTAGAATCGTAGACATTATTGCTGAATTCATTCCCATGACAATCCATGAGTGGAGTGAAACACTCCTTTTATATGAATAAGTTTTCTAGTATAATAATATTTAGGATTAAAAACTTATTTATAACGGTAAGAGCATCCACAATGTTTTACATAAATTGTATTCTTTAAAGTTGCCACGTAGACATTTATGTACACTTTAAGTAATACTTAAAGTTAAAACACACGTAAAAAAAATTTCTCTGCAATCGTATTACTTAAACATATTCCTTAAATATATTTTATTATTAAATTTTCCAACAAACACCAATAAGATATTAGCATTAATTATAAAATGAATTAATTTATAATAAAAAAATTGGTTACGTAATACATAGTGCATTACTTAAATTTAAGGAATGCTTTATGTAAAAACATAAATTTACGTGTGGGTCCCATATTTAAGGAATGCTATGTAAAACCACTGTAGATAGTTTTTGTTACTTTACTTAAATAAATATGTAGGACTCACGTTTACATAATATTTACGTAATACCATTGTGGATGCTCTAAGTTTCATCCATGTTGCGATGTGGTGTCTTGTGATTAAAATGGACAGTGTGGGCTTCTGGTGTTTTATTTTAGTTGTATTTTAATGTCTACACACATCTTTTCCTCTCTCTTCAATAATTTCTATCAACCCACTCATAATTCATCACTATTTACTTTTCATAAAATCGTTCAATTTCCCATCTAAGCTTGAACATCCAAAAGATAGGGTTTCCAACGATATGAAGCTGAGCGATTTCGAGCGACAATGAAGCGTAATTTACCGGCGTTTACGTGACCAGTTTCTTAGAAGACAGTCTCGGCATGGTGAAGGGAGCGTGCATGGGAGCTCGGATTTTGACAGTCAGTTTCGTTGTGATTGCCTTCTCTAATCACATAGAGACACCAAAATGCAACCAAAATGAAACATGTGACTGTCCATATTAACAATTTAATCATGAGACACCAAATCATAACATGTGTGAAATCTAAGACTGTCCATAGCGACATATCAAAATAAGAGAAATAGAAGATAATAACTAATAAAAAATTAACTACGGTTTTCATTTATGGTACTAAGTTATTCTTTCATATTGTATATGTGTAGGTTAGATCTACCAATGAGTTAAATCGAGCATGTCATTGGTCATTGATACTCAATTGTATCTAAACTCATTAACTTGAGGAGTCAAGAATATAAATCCATACTTAACCACTTAGAGTCATAGACTGACTAGTTTGACCTATACAAACGTAACGTAATTATACACTTTTCATACAATTTTATACCATAATACTAACAAAAATTAATTTAACACTAAAAGAAAATTTAAATCACTAAGTCTAAAGTTTATACTTGACTTTACTTAAATTATTTATTTAACTATTAATTAGCTTGTACACAATAAGATAAGAACCGGCATATCATAAATTGGTGTGGTGAATCTGGTGATATACTTGTTGCAAAGACTTTAAAATCTAATATCATGTTAAGAATAAAATGTGAGCCTTAACCAATTAACTGTCAAATAAACTCGAAATTACGATTGTTTTACCAATATCGTATTTCTTCATAGCAACATAAACATAAGATTATAATATTATTTCTAAAGAAAAGTTTTAAGAATAATTAATACACATCGAATTATATTTGAATTATGTTTATAATGGTTCAACTCAGTTTGGTATATATTACTTAGGCCTAGTCCGCTACGTAGGATACGGACCAGACCAATTAAATAGTGACAACTCATTAATTATATGTTATCTATAAATATTAGAATGTAGAGAATATAAATATGATTTTTATTAATTCTCCTCTCTCTAAACATTAATTACCAAAGAATTATGCATAATAGGGGTTTTTTTAAAAAAAAATAACAATAAATAAAAATAATTTTTTATATATACAATTGTCAATAGTTTTGTATTTTTTTTTCTTCTAAAAATCTATTGAACATGGTGAACCCTAGAGGGCAGTGTCTATTATCCTCTAGGGTTCACCACATTCAATAGGGTTTTAGAAAAAAAAATTCAAAAAACTAATAACAATTGTATTATATATCATATTCGAAAAATTATTTTTATTTATTATTAATTATAAAATGTAATATTTTATTATATATCTATTATGCATACTTATTAATAATAAATAAAAATAATTTATGTGGTAATTAATTTTTTTTGTAAATTAATGTTGAGAGAGAAAAATTAATTGAACCATATATTATCCTCTACATTGTGATATTTACATCTATCATACAATTAATGAGTTGTCATTATTTTATTGGTTTAGTCTACATCCTACGGGGTGGACTAGGCCTATGTAATAACTTCTCGGTATATAGTTTAAGAAAACTAGGTGCATTTCCCGCGCATCGCGGTGGTGACTTACCAAATATGTATAATTAATAAACTAATATTCAATGAAATTATACTGACTATTTGTAATATATTGAAACACTGTTTTAAAATAAAATACCAGTCTAAAATTTGAAAAATTAAGCGAAAGATTGAAAAATTTGAACCATAAAATACCATTGCACAAATTCACAAATAAATTTTAGATGCCCGTACCGCATGCTACCTTTGGTCGTCGGATCCGTGTCAAGCGTCCGTTCTTCAACAGATATGGCTTCGATGACTACCGACGACATCTCACCGGAGATAGAGATGGCTCTGTCACTGAGACTCTCAGTCCCCCGTACCGCCTGATATCTTCGTTCGCCGGCTCTGCGTCTGTTAAAATCAGCAAAAATTTCACTACACCAGAGCGTGTTTTTTGTGGCTGCTAGAAAGGTCACAAAAGATCGCAAAACAGTCACATAATAAATCAGTGACCAAAAAAATGTTTGTCACAGGGTAGTCACAGTAGATAAGGTTGCTAAATGAAATAGTGACCATATGAAAAACTAGCCACTAAATAAAGCATGAATTTGTGACTACGCCAAAGAGTCACCCCGTTATGTAATGTCCGGACTTTCATTTCATTTGCAAGTGTATCATACTTATGAACAAACGGCCCCTTAGGGGGGGGGGGGGGGGGGGGGTCCTCCTTTCCCAGGAAATGATTTTAATCAGGTCGCTAGGGGGATTCGAACTCGTGACCTCGGAGCAAAACCACACGGCAGTCAGCGCTCTCAACCACTAGACCACAACTGATGTTGGTATATTAATGATGGTAGAAATATATATATATATGTTTAAAAAATATTATTTATTTGTTTTTTATTTATTAGTTTTCTAATTGAAACTAATAAAATAAAATATTAAAGAGTGGATGATTTACAAATTACTCTCAGTTAAACCATATCAACATACTTCCTACTTTGGAGTATTCATAATTATTATATATATCAATATCAATATCAATACATGTATAAAATTATGTACATTAATAAGAGACAACTCCTAAATAAAATCTCATATATAATCTTACAACATATAACTCTAAATAAATGGTACAAAATATATGCAAATTTATTTTGATACAATATACCCATCTTAAAGGAAGTAGGTGACATTGTCAATAAGTATAAATGATTCTATATGTCTCTCCTGAATTCATATGCATCTTACTCGATAGAATCCTGCAAAACAATGAAGAACATGACGACGATGGCACGCATGGCATTCGTGAAACCCGACAGAAGATATTCGACAATCCATTTCGTATCCATGGCGGTTTTTTCTTCAAATTAACATTTAGATATGCTAGATAGATCACGTCAGGATCCAATGGATAGAGAGAACCGAAAATATTACCTATGGAGGCACTGCGGAAGCCAATGACTGTCGCTACCACCACCTTCCAATTATATAAATTCTGATGTATGCACCCTCAAAATTGAATTCTCAGATAGATTGATCGAGAAATTCAGAGAGGAAAAAGAGGGAACTGCAAAAACGCATGGTGGCCGGAGGAGATTGATGAAGATCAACTAAAGATTCTAGTGTTTTAAGGAAGATGAAAAGAGCTTTCACATACAAATGCATATGGAATAGATGGACACTTCAACGGCTAGGGAGCTCCCATCTTGTGTGATGGCCTCCCACTTATCACGAGCTTTGTGAGAAATTTAAGGGAGATTGAATAATTGAGATAACTATAATGGCAGTTATTTGAGATATTTAAAGAAAAATTTAGGCCATATTATTATTAAACGTGAGATAAAAGATGGACTGGTCCATCATCTAAGGTATAAAAAACAGTTTTTATTTATTTTATATATTTAATTGCTAGTTAATTTGTAAATAATTTATCTTATGTTCGGCCAAAATAATAATAATAATTTATTTTCTATTTAATTATTTGTTTATTAGTAGCACTTTTTTTTTTTCAAATATATTCTTCTACTACTAAATAACTATAATTACTTTATCATAAAATACATATAATAAATTATCAATGATAAACTATATTATTATTGTTTGGAGATTAGTTATAGTTAGTACTTTTTTTTTGGCAAGATATAAACTATTTCTCCAAACCAAAGTTATATGCCCAATAATATTTGTGAAAATAAATAAAATTATCAACTTAAATTCAACTAATTTTAAATATATGATAACAAAACAAAATGGTGTAATATACACATATGGAATGGTAGGAATAAAACGAACTAATATTAAAACTTCATTTACAATTTTTTAACTAGATGAAAATCATCACATATTATATTTAGCAGTGGTACCTATCCAAACAAATATTTAGTAACTAAAACTTTCAATTATCGCCATGTGTTTAGCTAGTACATATATGTTTCACTTTTCTTTGGACACAAATTGGTTGTCATTAGCAACTAAATACTAGTTCATCACTAAATAGTTTCACGAATATATAATTTGTGACTAAATTCATATGTAGTTACTAAAAAATTAAATTTTAGTGACTAATTATATTATGGTCACAAAATATTCATCACTAAAAATATGTTTTTTTGTAGTGTTTAATTTGGGTTTATAGGTCTTTTGGTACCCTATGTTTGCCCACTTTTGGCTTTTGGTACCACATGTTTGATTTTGCCTATTTTTGGTACCATACGTTTGCCAATTGTATACTGTTGGTCCGACCGTCAGTTTGACCGTTAAATAGTCACATGACTTGTACATGACTAGCCCCAAATTTTGATTTTGTCCAATTTAGTCCTCAAATTTTTTGTCGTAACTTTTTATTTTTGCAATTTAGCCCTTAAACATTTCAACCGCACCCTATGACTAAATTGACATAGTCATAGTTCGACCCATGGCTAGGTCGGACCATGGCTAGGGTCGCCGGACCCGGGCAACCCTAACCATGGTCCAACCTAACCACGGGTCGAACCATGGCTAGGTCAATTAGACCCGATTGCTAAATTGACCTAGCCATGGTCCGACCCATGGCTAGGGCGGACCATGGTTAGGGTCGCTCGGGTCCGGCAACCCTAGCCATGGTCCGACCTAGCCATGAGTCGAACCATTGCTAGGTCAATTTAGTCCTAGGGTGTGATTGAAAATGTTTAAGGGCTAAATTGCAAAAATAAAAAGTTAGTATAAAAAATTTGAGGACTAAATTGAATAAAATCAAAATTTGGGGTTATGCATGTGCAAGTCACGTGACTATTTAACGGTCAAACTGACGGTCAACTAACGGCCGGACCAAAAGTATACAATTGGCAAACGTATGGTACCAATAATAGGCAAAATCAAACATTTGGTACCAAAAGCCAAAAGTGGACAAACATAGAGTACCAAATTACCTATAAACCCATTTAATTTTGATTAATTACATACATTGAATCTTGAACGGTCTGAAATTTTAATTGCAGTTAATTGCATGAATTGAATCTTGAACGGTCTGAAACCAGAAAATTTTTAGTTGCGATTAATTGCATACATTGAATCTTGAACGGTCCAAAATTTTAATTTTGATTAATTGTATACATTGAATCTTGAACGATTCAAAATTAGTGAAATTTTAATTACGATTAATTGCAACTTAAAACTCTCAGCTCCCTAGTGCAATCAATGCTATGGAGTTAATGACTACAAAACCTTTAGCTCAATTGTCATAAATGCATCGGTTAACCACATTCACTCTGTTATTATCTTTCATTCAGAATTTATAGTATATATAGATTACTTTTTTTTGCCAAAATAAAAATTACATTTGGTTGGCATAATAAACTTGGAACATGAAAAAGTTAGACTACACTATAAGTCTATTATTACAATTATACAAAAAGCCCAACCCATAATAAACTAACACATAAAAAAATATCCAAACCAAATCGTAATTACCCACCGCAATTCATAACTATCCGATTTTATTCTAGAGTAGGGTACTATCTTCGCGCACCGCGGGTAATTTTGCAGTTTTTTATAATTAATTTATATATATATATATATATATATATATATATATATATATATATATATATATATATATATATATAATTTTAGGTATCTTATATAATTTATATATTTAGTTGTATAATAAAGTCTGTTTGAATAGAATAAAAGTTACTGTAAAATTTGATAAACGGTAATGTCGTATAAATTGAAACTATTTTATATATATAATATATATATATATATAATAATGTTTCAAAATTGTTTTGTGTTTTGCTTTTTATAATTTTAACTTTAAAACTAATCTCAATGGAACATTAACTAATTAAAACTTAATTAGAACGGGGAACTGAATGAGGCACAGATAAAAATCCTCAGCTCCCTCTCTTTAATTTGTTAATTAATAGTCTCGATTTTTTCATATTGAATTTTTTCTCACTCTCAGCTCCTCATTTAATGTCTCATCGATGAAATCAATCATGAAAAACCTCAGCTCCTGATTAAATCTCAAAACCTCTTTCTACCTAAATTTATATATATATATATATAGATGTTGGATTAATTGCATTTGGAATTTTCAACCATTAAATTAGGTAAATAGAGGTCTTTATAACATTTGTGATCTGATTATTTTCTCTCTTCTAAAATTTAATTGACCTGACAAAATGTCAATGAAGAGGGCTCTTGGAAATGAAATATGAATTGGCACGCTTTGGGAATCTCCTAACGCTTCGTTAGAGTAATTATTAACGTGGGCCGTACCGAAAACCATATACAGCAGATGGTCTAAAATGAAACTTTCTGAATCACGTGGGCTTTCTTACTGAATACATAAAAAGACAACAACAATATGACGAACAACCGTATGGTCAGTTGTAGACAGGATGGAATCGTAGCATGCCAAGAATCTTTTAATTTCTGTTTCTCACTCGGCCACTTTTTTCAATCACGTACGTTCAAATTGTTTCTCTGGCTGCTTTTGAATGATCATCATCATGATTGGGGGACTTAGTTACGAGACCAGCTAGCTTAAATGGAAAGCAATTGTTGGACTTGGTGGACTTTAAAGCTAAAAGCCCAAATGCCAAATAGAAGGTGAATGGCACTAGTAAGATGCCGTGAGAATCACTTACTTGGTAGAATACAACACCGGCCAAGATATCTACTAGTTGCTAGTATATGTTGTGCAAACCATCTCAAAATAGTAATAACTTACTAGTCAATAGTCTCTTTCTACGCGCGCCTGCAATAATCAGATTTGAAACACACCCACCCTTGTAGGCTTAGCTTCTGTGTGCACTTGTGACGTGCGTACACGATTGACAGTCTAAAAAGCTTATCTCATGCGAACCTGACTTTGCTAAACGATTTTTTTTGTTGCTAAAAACGAAATTTGAAAAATAATATATGTCAATACAGAAATTGCATAATGTTAATATAGCAATTGTATATTTTATAAATATAGAATATATATTTTTATATGCGGAATATATTCTACGTATATAGTATGTCATCAATCCGCACCCATTATAAATAGAGATGGTATCCTTTCAGCAATTCACATTCGAATTTCTTTCTCAAATTTCGAAATCCTAGGCAGCCTAGCATATCAATTTCCTTACTCTCAAATTCGTGACTACCAAACTACTCTTAGGTTCTATTCTAATTTTGTGATTCAATTTATCTGATTATTTTGTTTTCGAATCTCACATTCTTCTTTGAGTTTAGGTATTCGTTCGATTCGGTTGAACGAATTACGTGCATAATTCGTGTAAACGACATTGTTGTATCTTGGGAGGTGATCGTCAATTTGATAAACCTGGTTGCATAACCTGAGGGTAAGGTGAAGCGAAATTGTCTTAAGGAGATCGTGATCCGCACAAACTCAGTTAAAATACCGTATTTAACATTCATTCTACGTGTCGCAATTTCAGTTTTCGCAAACATACTCTTACTTAATATAATTGTGTGTTGATTACTGAATAATTGTGAATAATTGTGTGTTAGCGCTTGCAACCCAAAAAGTAAACCTCACTTGCAACCCAAAATGCAAACCTATTCTCCTGCTGCAACAACTTCTTCTAGAGTGAGTTCTTGAATGTCGGCCAGCATTGGTTCTCCGGCCACCTTCATTACAATGTTATGCGGGAAGTTAAATTGAGAGAGACAGAGGTGCACAGTACTCCTACAACATGATTTTCACATGTGTTCGAAAAACGTTAAGTTAATAGGTGAAGATGTGAATATATATGAGTTGTGGACATAACCAAGTTTCAATGAGATCAACGACCTAGTTGTGAAATGATCATGGAGTATATATGCATGAGACCGGGAAAGACTATATTGACAATAGATATCACTTAGGTGCGTTTGGATGGACGTAATGTGAGATTACTTGTAATGTTCTGAACCAACGGGTTAGTTCGTAATCAACAATGTAATGTGGAGTGTAATGTCAGATTACAGTGTTTGGTTGTGCTGTAATGTGGAGTGTAATGTCAGATTATAGTGTTTGGTTTAGTTTGTAATGTACAATGTAATGTGATTTACTTATTATTATAATATTAATCTATTTAGAAATATATTATATCTTAATATGACAAATTTAAATATGTATTTATTTTATAAAAAAAAAGTAACACGGTCCCTTAACTTTATATTTAATATTTAAACATTAAATTTGAAAATATTAGAGTTAAAATTTCATTCTTACTTGCTATGTTATTAAAAAAAATTATTCGAAAGAATTTCATTTTTAATTACTAAAAAACCCAACTTTAGTGAAATAGAAGTATAAATAACAGAGACTGGAATAGATTAAAAAAACAAATGACTGAAATAGATTTATAAAAAAAAATGAGATAAATAAATAAAGAAATAAAAAAAGTGGGAGAGAGAATAATTAATTTAGTAAATAATAACAAAATAATAAACATTACGTAGTGTTGGACGTAATCTCACATAACATCCAAAATCGGATGTAATCTCACATTACGTTGAGAGGGCAAGTCAACGGGTTTTTACGGGTTTTGACCAACTCGTCGTAATCTCAGATTACAATACACATTACATTACAAAGTTCACATTACATCGTTTGGTTTGTCAAACAACGTAATGTTGATGTAACGTGGGACGTAATCCATCCAAAGACCCCCTTAGGATATCACATGATAATTAATGACTATGTTAATTATTCAACTTAAATAAGTAAAAGTATACTTTTTTAGATTATTAGGCATAAATATTAATAGTTTCTCTTAGGAATAGAGCCTAAAAAGTGTCCCAATTTTGACCCTGAGTGTTAGTTTGGTGTCTTAATTTTAAATAGTTGATATTTGGTGTCCAAATTTTCATTATTGTTATTATTTGGTTTTCCGTTAGATTTTGGGGTTAATTTTAACATATTGAGTTAAAAAGACTATTTTGCACTTCCAGCCACCCATCCCGACTCCGACCACCCACCTCCAGCCACCCACCTCAAACCGGTCGGAATCGGCTGGAATTGGCTGGAACTGGCCGGAGCTCTAAATCCCAAATCAGAACTGCTTAACCCTAAATCGGTCGGAATATGACGTAATCTGCCGGAATTGGCCGTAATCGTCCGGAATATGCCGTAATCGGCCGGGAATCGGACGGAATCGAGATGGGTTTGGCCGTAAACGGTCGGATTCGGGGTGGGTTTGGCCGTAATCGGCTGGAATCGGGGTGGGTTTGGCCGCAATAGGCCGGAATCGGCCGTAATCGAGGTGGGTTTGGCCGTAATCGACCGGAATCAGGGTGGGTTTGACCGGAACCCTAATTATGGTCAAGGGGTATTTTTGAAATTTTGAAAATGGTCTGCCCACGTGACCATCACAAGACCAGATTCTGTTCAAACCCAAAATTTAACGGAGACACCATATAGCAGCACATATAAAAATAGAGACATTAAATATCAACCTCAGACACCAAACTGATATGTGTCAAAATCGAGACAGTTTTTAGATTCTATTCTCTTTCTCTAATTGTGAGGATCATAATCGAAATAGTCCTTTGATTTAAGAAACTATTTTTCTTATGTGGAAAATTGATATGAAATTTTTTGTAATGTCATTTAATATCTAGCTAGGCTAGTCATCTGCTAGGTTTTGATATAAACGTATTCGGGTCCCTAAAATCCAGAAGCCGAATTTCAACATCTAGAATTATAGTTATTAACGTACTAGATAACTGATTCCGCGCGTTGCGTGGATATTAATTTTTTTTGTTATATTATTATTATAATACTTTTGTTGTAAAATTCTCAGTATGCTTTTATTATTCAAATTTATTTTGTTTTTTTATTCAACTCTAATTCGCATATTGCATAGTTTTTTTCCTAATTTATTATATTGCTTTAATATATGTATTATTTTATTCAAGATAAAATAAGTTCTACTTACACACAAACTTAAAAAAAATTATAATGCACAAATTGAAGATATATATATATTTTACCTCATAGATTATTATCTTACTCTATTATTGTATGCCACGTGTGTGATTTTCATCGTGATTTACAATTTGTAGTGTCCGTGCCGATAAGTTGTGTTGATATTTTTTTTTTCGGAAATATATGTTTTGGCGAGACCAACGTCATCATTCTATTAAATTGCCGTCGATAGTTTTATAATCAATCATTGTTTACTTTAACTGTTTTTGAATTTATTTATTTTTTTCTCTAAAATGATATATATGGATCCTACATATTTATCATTGCAATATAGTAGTTATATACTTATTGATTATTATTTCCAAATTTTTTTAAAGGCTCATCTCAACAATTGTACTCCATAATGGAAATTAAGTAAGTATATATTATTGTATAAGTAACATATGGTTCCTGTGTGTGACCATTTTATTTAAAAATAGTTTGAATACATAGTTAGCATGGATAAGCGCAAATCTAATTTTGAGATAAATATTTTTATAGTATGATGATTGATCTATCTGCTAGCTTGAGAAGATATTTGCAAATGCATGTAATAATAACTTAGTATTATTTGTTTATTCGATGCTTGAAAATAGTATATAAATATAATAAGTATTTTATGAATTGTGGTTATATGCATATTATATATTGTGTTTTTTCATTATGTATATATTGCTGTTTAGTTACAGTTTATTATTCATTATCAAAACTACACTTTTCTAAAATGTAGAAATCGACGAACCGGTTAATTTTACACTACAAGAAAATGTGTTAGTACACACAATCAAAACTGTGATTAATTTGTGTGTAAAGTGGTTTACAATCCGATAACACACCAGTTTAGCCGGTGGGGAATTTAGAGCTGGTAACTTGTGTGTATTTATTTCAGAATGTATCTGGTGTGAAATTTTTTAGATACAAAAAATTCGGTATGGAATGTATGGGGAACAAAACCGTATGTAATATGCATACTGAAAATCGGTATGTAATCTTAATGAGTTTCCACACGGATTTCACTCCGATCATTCATTGCCGTGTGGAATCCATGTGAATTATTATTTTTCCCCAAAAATTAGTAACATTTTTAGTATTGCTTTTGTCATTGCTGATTCTATTTGTAAGAGTCGATAGTATTTGATACTATATATTAGCTTTAGTTACATCAATGTCAATTTCAAATGTACACTTTTAGTATCACCTTTGTAATTTCAAATAATAACATTTAGTAACTATTATTTAAACCTTATTTATATTATTTAGTATTAATATTATTGTTCCAAAAAAGTAACCTTTAGTAACTATATTTTAAACTCAATTTATAACATTTAGTAATAAACAATTATTTCTAATAGAGATCTTTAGCAACAAGACTTACAATTCTATTTCACATATTTAGTAGTACATTTTCTAATTCTGAAATTAATCTTAAGTATGTATAATGTTAATACTAATGATATTTTTTTAAATCAACAAATTCATTTTTACTTTCCATCTTTAGTATTTTCTCTTTCAAATTGAAAAAAATTCATTTAGAATTTTATATTATAGTAACAAATCAGATGCAATATTTTAAGAAACATCAATTCAATCTAAAAATTATAATTAATAATATTGGTACAAGTGGCTTCAATTCACAACAAATGTCAAACAATAAACATTGTAAGACTAATATAACATTTGCACAACTAAATAAACAACACAAGACCATTATCCATATTCTCCATCTAAAGACCAGTCTATATTCTCTAATTTAAAGACCAGGTCAATTCTAGTGCTAAAACAAATGAATGTTTCCTCAATGAAAGGTAGTGTAGATGATGTACTCCCCATCTCTGCAAAAAAAAAAAAAAAGTCATTCAGATTTTGCAAACTTATTAGCTCTTGATGACACACCAACACTAAAGAATTACTACATTTTTGAAACCACGTCACAATGAATAATCTAAGGTAATTTATGAAGTTCCAAACAAATGAGAAATACCTGATACCTCAGGAAAAGCCTCAGAACAAAGCAGATTAGCAATATTATTTGGAATCACTGCATGACACAGAAGCAGCACTAATTAATGAAACCAATCACTAACCGAACATTGTGTTGATATAATAATTGTATCATAGCCCCTAAGCCATATAATACAATTCATATATGCAGAAACTGTTCAAAATTGAATAGAAAATAAGTCTGTTGATTTAATAAAGAAGCTTTACCAATTTGGCGCCAAAAAAAGTAATGCAGCAAAAACACGAGCAATACAAGCTTTTTTTAGGCGATTATTGTCATGATCAACTTCTGTTGTGGGAATATCTGCTTAATAATTGAATTGATAACATGCTGATTAATCTGGGAATAAAATGTTGTGTTATATATATCAGCTACCTTGCAGTAATCTCCTTGCTCAACTAGAGACTCAAGTGCATTTTGCATATCCAGTGTATGAAGAAGTTGACTCAGCAACGAGCAAAAAAAAAAAATCACTTAGCAAAGGAAGCAGATCCTGCGAAATGCAAACCCATTATCAAATGATTAAGTTCAGCCATACTTCCATAATTATCTGAAAAATGAAATAAGGGTTCTATTTCAAATGAGTATATTTTATGATTCTATCAGTATTAACATCAATACCTTATTATCTTTAGGTGATTTATATCATTTGGATCTTCTTAGCAGATGAACATCAGATGCCTAGCTTATAAATTCACACATAATTTCAAATCAAACATCTAAACAAATTATCAAATCTAAAATCGATAGAAATGTTTCAGTCTAATAATTAATATACAAATCATACTACCAATCTAAACATTAAATTTATTTGGCTTCAGATAATAAAAACTACATGCCTCAAAAGTAAAACACTCTACTTAGAAGGACCAGTTGGCCCATGTATCCTACCATGTCATCAACAAGTATGCAACATCAAAGAAGAAACTTACCAAGAATGCTTGTTTCTTCTTTGAATTGCATGCACAATTAGGTCCGAGAACATCCCAAATTTGATTCAACACTTAAATAGAGTTCTATCTACAACACAACAAACAAACTTGATTCAACGCTCACTTCAATCAATCAAAACTACAATCTTAATAATCCACATACCTTTAGATGTTTTGACATTTTGCTTGATGGCTGATCATGGTTCAAGTAAAAGTGGTGCAGTCATACATCATATACCCCATTAAACCTCCTCCAAACATGCCTGAGCAATAGAAAGCATTGAAAGAAACAGAATTAGGTCCACTAAGAAACAAATATTACATGTTACTAGAAAGAGTAAGATGTAAATAAAACCTAACAGATAGCATGCAGCTCCTACGGAATTTAAAACCTAAGTTAAATGGTCAACCAACGTGCTTTGTTTGTGAAAACAAAAAGGAGCGATGATAAATAATCCAAAAAATAAACTGAAAGCTCTCACAAAGGGAGATCTATAAACATTGTGAACTTTATGAGCATTTATAATCCTCAAGTCATTAAGTTTATTTCACAACTTATTGTGGGTGAGGTTTGCTTTTTTATTTTTGTTTTTCATTTTCAAAGAAAAAGGCATACATCTAGGTGTGCCGTTAGAAATCTCGATTAATGTTGATGTGAATCAAATTCCACATCCTTAACTTGTTTCCATGTTTGAAGATTAAGCAAGATGCATACCGTGCATCTAATGCATTGCCCAAAACCTAAGGCAGAAGGCACGCAGGATGTCCCGAACGTACCAGCTTTAACCTAGTGACGGGTAGTTTAAAAAATTCAACGCGGGATGGAGAAAAATATCAAGTACAGAATCAATATAGCCTGAATATGTGGGATTGACCCAGAAAGATAGATGCTTAAGCCACTCCAATTTATATACCATGTGAATGTAAGTAATGATCACCAAAACTTAAGCTATACAATGTAGAAACCATCAACCAAACAAAAAACATGTGACAACTGTAATTTGTTCATTAATCATTTTAATTACTGATCAGATGAGTCTTTGTACAATTTGCATTATATATTTACCCCCATTGAACTGATAAAACAAATATAGCTTGATCGATTGTAAAGTTTTCCACATTGAATTAGGCTAAAGATAGCACCACTACAAAAAAAACCGCATGAAGCTAATTTGCAGCTCAAGTACAAAACTTTGACTTTCATCTTCTATCAATAACTACTTATGGTTCAAAAGGAAGTGAATCTACAATTAAATTAAAGGAGCTCGTTCTATTCAACCTAATATTCTTTGTGTCAATTCAACTTCATCCAAAAGCAAAGAAAATCAAAACACAAGAGCGTGAAATGAAAATTATAAAAGAGGGATTCACCTCTGTTCTGGGGAGCATTTGCTAGGACTTGAAAAGGATGAGCTCCTTCAGTTTCATCTTTTTCCAGAACCCCCTATAATCAATTATTCTCATGTTTACAATTTCAATAATGAACCAAAGATCCTTCCTCTCTTCTTATTTAAGATGCACAGATTCGAAGTTTGATAAAGTTCTGAAAGCTATGACCAATTAGTTTTGTTTTTAATTATTTGGTAATAAGTTATCATCAGAAAGAAGCAAACCCTAACAGGACAGACGATCAAAACCTTGTACACCATAAATCGACCAAATCAAGTGAAATCTAAAAGGAAAAATGAAAAGTAGCCATTTAAGAAAGAGTTGTAATTATGTACCTAGAGCTACTCCATATCTCGAAGAGCTTTCCATGGTTGGAGAAGATTAAAACAGCAACCTCATCATCGCAACTAAGTGAGAACTCATAAGCTTTCTTCTACAGTCCACTCCTCTTTTCGAAGGTCAATTGTCAATTTATATAGAGGCATGGCGCAGCGTTACTCCAGTGGGGACTGCCACGGTCGAGCGGGTGATTTTAATCTCCATCTGCTGCGCTGCTTGATGGCTAGGTTTCTCTTTCACCTCTCCTTTGAGCTGGCTGCGCTGCTGCATTTGCTTGATGGCTAGGGTTCCACTTTCAGCCTTTTTATAGGTATATATATATTCACACGTGAATATATATATATACTTTTATTCACCAATTTTAAATGGCTCAGTTGGTAATGATATGCGTCTTCTAGATTGATGGTCTAGAGTTCGAACTTTTGCTGGATGCAGTTTTTCTTACTCTCTTAAGAATATGTACACACCTATTACAAACAGCTCTGTTGTATAATACATAACCCAAATTTACACACCGATTTAAGTCAGAAAAATATAATATTTACACACCACATGCAAACATAGTACAAACTGAATGTTACACCCAATTCAAATCGGTGTGTAATTAGAGTGAAATCATAAAAAACACATACAAATTACACACGTAATATTTTCTGTCTGTATTTCAATGTGATATATGTGTGGAACTAAAAAATCACATTTGTATTATTATTATGTATGTATGCTGTGTGCAATGCGTATTTAATTACACACTGAATTACCGGTGTGTCATTTTTTTGTGTGGATTAACACATTTTCTTGTAGTGTTAACTTCTAGCACAAACACCGGTTTCAAAGGAATAAGAAGAGCATGATGCATGCCGTAGAGAGAGAAGTTGGGGATGAGGTTTAGCATAATTGCGAGAGCAATGTAAATAACAAAAAACGAAGGCATGGAAGCTATAAGGATAGACATGACCTTAAGGTACGGGAGGAAAGTACACGACCATAAATACAAATCGTATTGCATGACTAAATGTCTGACGATAGTGTTGTTCTTCATTATTATCATGATCATGATAAAAAAAAAAAATGGTTCGAGGAAATGAGAGAGCGTTTTCAGGGTTTGGGAAGATTCGAGAAATAGGACTTAGTAACATATAGTACTATAATGCAACTTCATAAATCATAAGAGGCAACCCTAATCAAATGGAATCTGAAATATGGAATTAATCGACAGAATCTAAAAATGAAAAATCTAACATAGGTTAACGAATAGATAACATAAAAGATATGAGCGGAATATATATGTAGAAAACACGAAGGAACCATAAGATGAACATATGTAGATAGTATATTAGGAGAGTGGGTATATTATATGGGCGGCTGAATGGATTGCTTAAATTGATAGGTCTTTATATAAGCTAAATGGATTGTAGAGTTAGGTATTGTGAGGGAACAACCTCCATAAACGTTACGTCTAGAAAAATAACTGCTTGTAAGATTTAATCTGGTGTCTTGGAGCAATTCTACCTTATTATTAATGTATATGTGACAATGATTTGTAACATATATCTAAGAGAATTTGATATGGACCGATAATTTGATTCTATTGTGACATGTCATTATAACGTTTTATGATGTGTCGAATTATTACAATACCTTTCAGAATTATATTATATATAGATTATTTGATGTAGCGGAACTGACTAATTTCGAGAATTTTGCGATTTCTAGTTTCGGAGTTTAAACTTTTGGATTTTAGCACGTGAATAGTTTTTTTTTTTTTTTTTTTTTTTTTTTTTTTTTTTTTTTTTTTTTTTTTTTTTTTCGGAAACGGCGTTCTGATTCAAAATAACGGCTACGCCTTACACTGCGTTGCTTTTCGGCCAAAATCCATCATCTTGAGGGTTAACAACGAATTTTTATGTTATTTTTAATTTATTTGAGACTTGATTATTATTTTCTAGATTATTGATTTTCAGTTTTTCAGTACTTAAGATATTAATAACCGTTGTTTGCATTGAGTTTTAGGATATATGAGAAAATTGAGATTTTTCCTCAATCATATATCTGATTTTGTTATTCTTTTAATTTATGCGCATCTATTCCATCATGCTGCATCAGGTTTGATCATATCGTTGTTTATCTATCAAGAACTGCACTCCCGGTGCCGCCACACTGTAATTGTGTAATAGCGAATATATATATATAATAAACCTAATTCTTAAGAACATGATATTTAAACAAGATTGCATAAATTATAAACCTTCAGATTTCGAATACAACGGATTTGCATTGTGACCAATATATGTATACTATAAATCAATTACATACCCATAAAGATTTAGCTAGGTTTTATAATAATCTATCTACTATATATATAATAATTAGCTGAGGCAGGGTGAACGACACAATGGGCAAAGACTATTCTTCTCAAGCCAAAGAAGGATACAGACCTCATGATACATGTGGTTGCACTTGTTGATGCCTAAGCACAAATTTCCGGGTTCGAAATTGTCCAAACAGATGACGCACTCTTTCTGGTACTTATAATTGGATTCATCTCTATTTTCGAACAAGAAAACCTCCAACCTTTCCTTCTCATCGTCATCATCATCTCTTAAGCATCTAATTCTCCCTTGATCATGTGTTTGGACTAATTCCCCAGCTTCTAAGCGTTCTAAAGTAGAAGAAGTAGGAGTACCGAAGTTGTAGAGACAGATGTAGAATGCTAGAACGATTAAGAGAATGAAGATCGGTATGCAGTAAATCGCATATGCCCGTAATGCCGTTGCCGTTGCCGACGACATCGCCATCTCTTGACGTTAATTATATTAACTTCTTCAAGTAATTGCCATATTTAAAGGTTCATAATTCTTCTGCTGTGCAAATATATATAGTTTGCTTTAGATATATCTATCTATTTGTATATCTCTATCTCTATGGTCATATAATATCATATTATCCATTACTATATATATATTATCTATATATATTATAAGGCATGAGAGAGAATAAAGGAGTGTTTTTTAGCGTGCCACGTCAGGATCTTGACCTACTCGCGGGTGTGTTACACGCGCCTAAGATTATAAAAAAGGGAGACAAATCGAGAACTGTTGCGTTTTTTTGTAACTAAACTAAAGCGTTCAATACTAAATGGGAAGGGATTTCCTTTCTCTGTCCAGAAATCACTATCCCCTCACCTACCCTCATTCCAGCCTTCATCTTCATATTTTTCTCATGTGGATTATCGGATCATCAGACCCATTATCGACGGCAAGGCAACATTCTTCTATGCCATGTCAATTCTAAAGCAGGTAACTTTTCTGGATTTGAAGTAACCGATTACGAAATTTGACCCCCATTTGTTATTTCGAGGGTGTTACTGTAAGGCATGTTGTTTCCGCATGATTGATTTGGAGAAACCCTTCGGTAACCTTGCATCGCCGAGACAGCTTGGGTAACCCACAATCTGGTTATCAAGGTCTGTGTTGCTGCACTGTTTTTTGTTTAATCTCAAGTCTAGCGCAACTAATTTGGTGATAATTAAGCCAATTTATCTGCTTTTGATATGTCAATTGATTGGATTGAATGAAATTGAATATAGCAGAATAATAGCTTGGAGGAACTTTACAAAGCCACGAAGAGGAAGATGATGATTTCTCATGTTGTTGCTGATGAATTCCGGTAATGTTCTTTATTAATGCTTTTCTCCATCTTTTTTACGCAAGATTTCCTCTGAACTCTGATTCTTGGTTCCACAATCTGAATATGGAGGTCTGCAGTTTCTGCACTAATTTGGTAAGACCTCTCGTGTTGTTGCTGATGAATTCGGGTAATGTTCTTTATTAATATTTTTCCCCAACTTTTTTTGCGCAAGATTTCCTTTGAACTCTGATTATTGATTCCATAATCTGAATATCGAGGTCTGCAGTTTCTGTACTAATTTGGTGAAATATTGAAGCCAAATGATCTGCTTTTCATATGTCAAATAATTGGATTGAATGAAAATGTGTGGTTTAAGAGGAGTTCATATGAGATGGATTATGAATCAATTGTACATCTGATTTAATCCAAAACCTTATTATGAGGAACTGTGCACGTGCTGATAATGGAAGAAGTGACATTGTTCTTGAGTTTGAACACGATTATTCTCTTGCAGAAGTTTGAAGAAAACGAAGAACCGAGGAAGAATTTGGTTGGTTCCCGACAAGATATGTAAACACTCAATTCTAGGTGTTTACAACTGATTGATACAACTGATGCTTATTAGGGAAAGTCAAGGGGTTAGTGATTTAGTTTGGCTTAATTGTTAACACGGATAGTAGGATTGTTGACAATTGAAATATGCTAATTATAATTCTTATTTTTCTTTCTTTAACAGGTCTTTTGGTTTCTTTAACATGTCTTTTGGTCCATAATGTTTGACAACTTTTGAGTTTTGGTCAATGATGTTTTTTTTTTACCTAGTTTTGGTACCATATGTTTGCAGTTACATTCCGTCCATTTTTTGACATGTTCAAGTCATGTGATCCACTCTAAACTTTAAATTTAGTCTCTCTAATACTTTCTTTACTTTTTTTTTGTTCAATTTAATCCCGAAGTTTTAAAATTGACACCAATTGGACAATAGGTCCAATTGAATTTTTGACACTTCGGGACTAAATTGAACAAAAAAAAGATTAGGAAAGTATTAGAGGACTAAATTAAATAAAATTGAAAGTTTAGGGTGGATCACGTGACTTGTACATGTCAAAAAATTGACGGAATGTAACGGTCGGACCATAACTAGAAAAAATCTGCAAACATATGGTACCAAAACTAGGAAAAAAAGACATCATGAACCAAAACCCAAAAATGGTCAAACATATGGACCAAAAGACCTGTTAACCTTGTTTTTTTTTTCCATGGAGTGTCCCAAGTGCCGGACCCCTGAAGCTCCGTTATTCTTTAAAACTGAATTATCTGATTCTTAATTGCATTACAGCTCAATTTAAGATTGGATCATCTCAAATGAAGAGTAGATAGGTTGCGTTGCAAGTAGTTATGGCCTTGACCTTGAAAGCTATATGGTTTGATGACGAGAATCTAAGGCGGCTTGTGGAGCAGTACGCTCTATATATCTTTGAAGCAAGCGGCTTCGTCCAAAGTTCAACATGCAATTTGGTATTTAACTCTCTATATATCTTTGAAGCCTATAGTTTGATGAAGCCTATCAGATAATGATATGTAAGCAACATCTGTTGTAGCTTGGCGTGGCAGCTTCAAGAAGTTGTAGCCACTGTAAGGTTTCTTTGTGCAAAGCAACCTTCTCTTACAATGGAAGATGATTTCAAACACATTTCACTTTGAATCTGCTTTGTCAATCATTTCATTTTCTTACTGTAGCACATCAATCTCTCTTTGCTGATAATGCTATGAAATCTCTCAGGTTTGGCTTTCACGAGGCGGCTCCGTTCACCACGGTGCTCAAATACGCTGCCGAGGAATTTAAGGTGCCTCCTCAAACAAGCGACATCATCTCAAATGGTATTCCATTCACATCAGACGCTTGCGATATCTTCTGTTGTGTAATTCTTGATTAATCGATCGATTTAATTGGAGATAGAAAAAGTATTCGGTTGAAATGTATGATGAAGTGCATCAAAGGTGCTAAATTTGAAGGTCCAAAGTTAACATGACTGGTTTTTTTTTCTCTCTTTATTTTGAAGGTCGTCTTTTGAACTCTGATTCTTGATTCCACAATCTGAATATGGAGGTCTGCAGTTTTTGCACTAATTTGGTAACACCTCTCGTGTTGTTGGCGTTGCTGATGAATTCGGGTAATGTTCTTTAATAATGCTTTTCCCCATCTTTTTTATGCAAGATTTCCTTTACCAGGAAGTAGATTCAATAGCTTGCCGTTGAACAGATATAAAGGCGGAAACGACTGTGTGGGTTGGCATGCTGATGAGGAGAAGCTTTATTGACCAACTCTTAAATTGCTTCAGTCTCATTTGGTTCTAAATGTGACTTTTTCTTGAAGAAGAAACCGAGCAATAGCTCTCAAGGTGGATTGTCAAGTTTGTTTTTGTCAAAATTCCATTTTTAATTTGTGTAAAGATGATCCCTTATATGCAGATTATATGGTATGGTCTTTAATTACTTAATAGTTAATAAGCAATTTGTTTGATTGGAGCAGTAAATAAGGGATCAGCTGAAGAAGATGAACCAGTGGCCAAGAGAGCAAGGAGGAGCAGCCATTGCCGTGACGATCAACACTCATGGAGCTAAAGCACAGGTCTTTGCTGGTGATGAAAGGGTACACGCAAAGGGATTGGATTCACTCTTTGCCTAAACGTGCCAAAGTGGACGGAACCCGAAACAATCTCACCTTTAAGCATATTCTCATAACTCCTTCATGCTGCAATCTGCAAATATTTATAAGTACAACTCTCTTGAGCAACTATGTACTTATCCAGTTGCTTGACTCAGTAAATATAGTTGATTGACCCAGTAAAAGGTAGGCCCTTGTGGAGATTTTTGCCCAAGTGAAGCATTTTTGGCCCTTGTGGACCACCAACATGTGGATGTATATAAGAATTTTGGGTGAAAGAACGAAAGTATTGCTTTCTATTTGGAAGCCTTGGGGCTTTAATATACATATCTTTCATTTTATCAAATGTATTGTTTTCTATTATCTTTATCTTCAAGAATTTTGGATAATTATTTTACGACATACATATATTTTCCTTATATATGTAATCTCAATATTATACATACATGTAACTGTGTATGGTTTAGCATGCCGCCCGTGCGTAGCACGGAATCAGCACCTAGTATATATATTATACTGGTTGTTGAGATACACAGATACAGTATATCTACAGTTAACTATATAATAATAATTACTATTACTACTCTAATAAAAGTAGAACTTGGTGGAAAGAGATTGCGAATTTTTTAAGCCAAATTATCTCAGCAAGTGTTTAGTCCATACCGATATATCTTAGGGTTGTCAACGGGGCGGGTATTGCTTGCCCCGTACCCGCCCCGCGGGTCGAGATGGCCGATCCGTACCCGCTCCACACAGTTCGCGGGGCGGGGCGGGTCGACCCGCGGGTCACCTATTAGTTGTACATAATATATTATTAGCAATTTAAACCCTAAATTCTATATTTACCATATACAAATTCAATATAAAATTTAAATCACAAATAAAAAATTTAACTTCAAATCTAAATACAAGTCACAAATCCTAATTATTTTAACTATGTATTATATTACCTATATAGTTTATATAAATACGTGTAATATATATATAAATTATCCACATACGGGGCGGGGCGGGTCAACGGGGCGGGGCGACCCCAAAACCGTACCCGCCCCACGGATCACGGATCGCGGGTCAACGGGTCAAAATCGGGGCGGGCCCCGCGGGTGGATTACCCGTGACCCGTTGCCACCCTAATATATCTAGCTTCAGTTGAAGATTGAGAAAGAATAGATGTTTCTGAAGCTTTCGTTATCAAATTTCACACAATAACACAAAATGCAACCACCCAGTCACAATCACAATATCCCGCCAATCTATCCTCAAAGCTAGAATCCAAAAACCAACTTTTACCAGGTTCCTTTTAACATATTTTAGCACATATGGCTAGTTTTAGGCATTATATTACGTTAAAGTCAAAATTTGATAGCCAAAATCCATTTCGAACGTGTGAATAGTGCATTTTGGGTATTGATGGATATACGCATGATTCGGGCTCGGTTTTAAATTATTCGGACCTCGTACACGCACGAAACCCACGAAAAACCCGATTTCGAGCTAACCCGGGGAAACCGGGCAAGTCGCAAACTTGCCCGGCACCCCCGGGGGGCTTACCCGGAAAATTCCGGGTAAGCCTAGCTTACCCGGGATTTCCGGGTAAGCTAGGCTTATCCGGAAATTCCAGGTAAGCCTAGGCTTGCCCGGAATTCCGGGTAAGCTTTGCACCCCGGGGGTGTCGCGCACACCCCCCTTTTTTTTGTCCTGGATGTATACGGAGACCCGATTTTCAACTAACTCCTATATGTCGGGGACCCCCCGTTACAAGGCGCGCGCGTCCCGCTCGTGACAGCCGCCTGAGACGCGCGTCAGAGTCCTCTTCCCAAAGCTCTCCCCTGCATCCCGGTTCACATTTCCACATTGAACCGGGTCAAAACCGGCTTACGGTCCAAGGTTGCCTATAAATAGCCACCTTGGGGGTAAACATTTTCAAGTCACTTTGGGTGAGAATTGAGAAGAGCTCTGACCTCTCTCTAACTTTCTCTCTCTAGAACTGTCTAATGTTGACCGTCGGAGTGAGCGCACCAAGCACCTACCCCCTCTCCACGGGAGTTGCTCGGTAATGCTCCTCTTGCAGGTACGGACGGACAGTCAGCGAGAGAGCCCGAAGGACTTAGTGCGATTTTGAAGACGAAGCCAAAGGCCCGTGCACGACCCTAGGAGACGGACTTGGCCCTAACAAGCTCGCACCCAACCCGAAGACATCGACAAGTTACTCAGCAGACAGCCCGCGTTAACTTGGTCGAAACACTTGGCGCCGTCCGTGGATCACCCACAAGACCAAAAGCATGGCAAGCAACGAGCAGCCACCGCCGACTAAGACGAAGAAAAGAGGACCAGGACGTCCAAGGAAAACTCTGGCCCCGGAGTCAAGCATGAGACCTCCTCCGCAGAGAGCTCAGAGAGACCCCCCGCAGAGCCAAAGCGAGGCCTCAGTCGCCTCGTCTATGCGAACAAGAAGCGTACACTCTCGGAGTAACGCGCAAGGGGGCACACAGCAAACCGACGCTCCTCCAGGCTTCGCCCATCAAACCTTCAACACGCAGGAGCAACCATACGGAATGCCAAATGCTGGGGCATACAATCAGGCACCAGGGGCACAGGCTGCGCCTGCAGTCACCCCAGAAATGATGGCGGCACTCGAACAGCTGCTTCATCTGAGAGAGGCCCTGCGCAACCAAGGATACGGGGCGCCACCGCCCCCTCCCGCGCAACAAGCAAATATGCCCCCGCCACCAAGGCAGGCGCCTCCAATGAATGCACCTCAGCAGAAAGGCCCTACAATCTCAAAAACCCCGACCTTTCACGGGAATGCACAGCAAAACAGGCAGTTCCCCCAACAAGGGACAAGACAGGAGCTCTCGCACTCCCAAACACCCTACCAAGCAGGGCCATTCAATGAAGGAGCCTGGAGGCAGCCGTCTCAGACATTCCAGGGATATCAAGGTGGATATTCTCAGTACAACCCGACGCAGACGCAATTTCCCCAACAAGGCGCAAGCATGGGACAAGAAGCATGCCCCCCAAATCAGGGTAACCCAGTTACCGGGTTGACGGAGGAGATGCTTGAAAAGCTGATTGAAAAGAAGATAAAGCAAAGGAATATGAGAGGGATGAACACATTGGTGGACACCACATCCCACCCTTTCACCGACGAGCTGGTGTACAGTCGCGTCCCAGACGCACTGTATAATCTAAGGCCGGAAAAGTACCGAGGCAAGGGAGACCCGATAGAGCATGTGCAGCAGCATGAAGCAATGCTTTTGGGGAGGACAGACAACCCTCACCACATAGCCATGACATTCCCCCAAACATTAGGCGGACCAGCTGCACACTGGCTCTTCTCCCTGCCAAAGAAGAGCATAGACTAATGGCAGTCCCTCAAAGAAAAGTTCATCCACCGTTACATGGGAGAACGTTCGATCGTCAAAGGATCAAATGCCTTGGATGGCGTCAAGCAGAAGTGGAATGAGTCCCTCGCAAGCTACTACATCCGGTTTAATCAAAACATCTCGGAAATTCAAACGAACATCGCAGAGATAGAAATCATCCATGCATTTGTCAGAAACCTGGGTAGGCACGGGTACGACTTGGGCCAAAAGCTTTCTACAAGGCCGGTGGAAACAATGGAAGAACTCGTGGCAAGAGTAAAAGAGTACATTGATGCTGAGCACTACAAGATGACAGCCCGGGACAAGTGGGTTAAGCCCGGCAACAAGAAAGATGAGAGTAAGCCAGGCCCCCTGAAGCAGAACCAAACCCCCCAACAAAAACAGTGGACTCCGCCCCAGAAGAGAACATTCAACATTGAAGAAGACAAGAATCCAGACGTCAACACCATTGAGCTAATCCCTTTGAACGCTCCCCTGAGTGTCATACTGAAAGAAATGAAAGAGCAAAACCTCTGGAAAGAGCCATTCGGTTTCAGAAAGGGCCAGCTAGGGAAAGAGCAAGACAAGTGGTGTGAAAGCCACGAAGTCAACGGCCATGAAACTGACGACTGTAGAAGCCTTAAGTTCCAAATCAATCGAATCATACAAAAAGGCGGACTTAAGCACTACGTCGACTAGGGGGAAAGATTGAGAAGGTGAAAAGAAAATTCACGCCAAAGGAGAAAGGAAAAGAGAAGACCAATGACAACCCCCTCCTAAAAAGAGGGGAGTTATTAATGTCATTCATGGTGGTCCAGCTGCAGGAGGACAAGTCTCCAACACAAGAGATGTATACGCTGCGCAGGCAAGCACACTCCCCAAGTATGGCAAAAGAAAGAAACCGGAAGAGGAGGACCCCGTGATAGGATTCTCGAGAAAGGACATGGCACACATCGTCTACCCGCATGATGACGCGTTAGTAATAACAATGGAAATCAACGGGTTCGATGTCAAAAGAATCCTGGTCGACGGAGGAAGCTCGGCAGACATCCTACATGTCAATGTCCTCGAACAGCTTGGAATGAAGAGAGAGGACCTGAAGCCGGGAAATTTCCCGTTAGTAAGCTTTGTAGGAGCTGCTACATATCCACTGGGGATGATCACCCTTCCCACTGTGATAGGAGAAGGATGGAACGCAATGAAAGTCGACATCACTTTCGTGATCGTCGAGAGCCTTAGCGCTTACAACGGAATTCTCGGAAGAACAACGATAAACCCCTACGAGATGGTGCCTTCAACGGCACACCAAAAGCTGAAGTACCGCTTAAGGGGAGGAGTTGGTGAAGTCTTGGGCGATCAGACGACAGCACGAAAGTGCTATGTCAACGCCCTAAGATGCAAGAACCGTCTGGACATAGCAGTCATTGAAAGGGGACAATGTTCCAAGTCTGAAGTTGAGATGCGATTTGACGAAATGATGAGCAGAGGAGAAAGACTCCCAGCACCTCAAACCCCAATGCTCCCAAGCATATGGGACATCAAGCAAGGGGAGTCGGAATCCATCCAGAGTTACTTCAAGCGATTCGCCATAAATGCAACTTCAAGTTTGGCAGAGAAGTCAGCCGTGATCAATGCCTTTTTCCTGAACATGAACTCACCTACATTCCTCCTATTTGGACGAACACAAGGGTGGAGAACAACCAAATCTATGGCTGACTTAAAAGAGAAGATGGAGACAGCAATCGAGGTCGCAAACGAGCTGGGGTGGTTCAGCCCACTTGCAGAACAAGAGGAGGCGCGCGAACACAAGCGTGCAAGACAAGACTTGAACAACAACCAAGATGGCGAATATACACCTCTGAACATAGAGGTGGAGGAGTTGTTCAAGACCATCCTGAAGGATGTTTTACCTCCTCCAAGCGAGATCCGGATTGCCTTCCTCGGGAAGAATCCAGAAATGTGGTGCCACTACCACAACAGATGGGGTCACAGCACGAATGGGTGCCCCTCTCTACACAACAGAATCGAGGAACTGATCGAACAAGGAGCTCTGCGCTCCTACATTGCATGCAAGAAGCCAGCTTTATCAAACCGTCACTAAGGAAAAATCACTATGTAATGGCAAGCTACCCCGGTCCAAAACCAGGAACAAGCCACATACATCATCAACAAAGGCACTAACTCTACACGCAGAAAGGGCAAAAAACAAGAAAAGCCATAAAAAAGATATCAAAGCAAGACTAAGCAAAGCTCATGCCTGTATTCAAAACAGAGGGAGCGCGACGCATGCAAGGAGACAAAATAATTTCATCAAGGATGTGGACGTACTAATCTATCCACATCCTTGCCAAAAGTCGGGGACAAGCGGTTCCATAGGAATCCTCCCTCGCAAATAAATGCAAGTGTCGGATGTACTAATCTATCCACACTTCGCCACAATACAAGGATGTGAACGTACTAATCTATTCACATCCTTGCAAAAAGTCGGGGGACAAGCGGTTCCTTAGGAATCCTCCCTCGCAAACAAATGCAAGTGTCGGACGTACTAATCTATCCACACTTCGCCGCAGTACAAGGATGTGGACGTACTAATCTATTCACATCCTTGCAAAAGTCGGGGGACAAGCGGTTCCTTAGGAATCCTCCCTCGCAAACAAATGCAAGTGTCGGACGTACTAATCTATCCACACTTAGCCATCATCAAGCGATGTGGACGTACTAATCTATCCACATCTCAAAAAACAAGATAGGCGTGCGGCTCTTCAGGAAACCACCATCTTGTCAAAATATCATA
Source organism: Clarkia xantiana subsp. parviflora (assembly GCA_036873135.1). Classification (NCBI taxonomy): domain Eukaryota; kingdom Viridiplantae; phylum Streptophyta; class Magnoliopsida; order Myrtales; family Onagraceae; genus Clarkia; species Clarkia xantiana. Next base: position 12,473,463 of record JAPTYO010000004.1, read on the forward strand.
ATGAAGATCCACGGTTCCGTAAGGAACTATCTTCTTATGAAAATCAAAAGGACAAGCGGCTCCTTAAGAGTTCTCCCTTCTCTTTAAAATTGCAAGTGTCGGACGTACTAATCTATCCACATTTCGCAAACAAACAACTATATCAAGTATGTGAACGTACTAATCTATTCACATCCTTGTAAAGGAAGACAAGCAGTTCAACATGGATCCTCCTCCTTACAAAGCCACAGGTGCCGGTAATACTAATTCATCCGCACCCCGCCACCAATAGAGATGCAATTTCCTAAGGAAAACCATCGGATTAAGGAAATCGACATGTCAACAGAGCTACACTCTTCCAAAAGAGAACAAGTTACAGAGACAACAATAAAGGAAGATGCAAAATAATACTAAGTATTATATCTTTCTAACATCTCATGTCAGGCATATATATATATAATATAGCAGGTCTGAAAAGTAAAGGCATCCAGCCAGCATAAAAAGTCAAGCCCGGGACACACCCGCCAAAATCTCACCCATGCAAGGGGAGCAACCATATATACACAAGAGAGTCATATAAAACAAAGAAAGATCAACCTGACCCAACGTCAGGAGCACCAGAGCCAAAGGCGTCAGCCATAAAAACATCATGCGCAGGGCTGCTGAAAACAACACGGCGATCGTCACCAACAGGGACGGACACCTGTCCCGTCAAACCACTCGCTCCGCCCACATCGCCCGCTCGGATCCCCGCAATAGCCCTGAGGGCATAGCCAGTATATGGCCCAGTACTCTGGAAAGGAAAATCGGGGGCAAGAGAGTATATCCTCCTGAAGTAATCCACAGAGAAAGACTCCATGTGATCATCACGTGCCTTCTCGAGAAGTTTGGAGTAATCAGCTGTAGTAGGAAACTCAATCATCCCAAGCTGATCACCCAAGGCAACATGAGACTCCTTAGTCTCCTTCAGCGCCACAGCATGTGCCTCCTCGTCGACCTTCTCCTGGCGCAATAAGGCAAACAGCTCCGCCTCCAGCTGAGACGCGCAATCCTGACTTCCCTTGAGATCAGCGGAAGCCTTGGAAGAAGCATCTGAATGTGCGCGCCTTCTCCCTCAACACAACGACATCCTGAGACAAGCGCTCACGACGACCCTGCAGACCCCTCGTCTCCTCAACAAGCTCAACAACAAAGGAGGAAGGTTGGTCATCACGGCATTCACCTGCAACAACAACACAAGCACATCACACACAAAGAAGCCAGACAAACATGATAGATCCAACATAAAAAGAAAACAACGTACAGGAGCAAAGCGCGCGAGAACTCCTCAACACACTTCAAAGCAGCCTCAGGGTCACGGGGGCACTTCTTGCGGTCAGCCGGCGGAACAGACCGCTGAACCACACGCACACCGACAGCAGGTGTGCTCAAGGAAACATCCTTGGGAAAGCGAATAGCAGACTGAGAGTAGGGAGTCCACTCGTTCCCGGACACATCCCGATCAAGCCGAAACATCAGATCAGACTTGCGAAGAGCTGGAGGAGTAGGAACAACTACACATCAAAAGCAAACACATTAGGAGAAGGCAAACTATACCAATACAACAAGAAGTCAACCACAGTCACCTGCCAAGGAAGGCACCTCCGCTGAACGGCCGCTCCCCGACCGGGGGGCAGGCATGGTCGAATCCGCATACATTGGCCCCTTCCCTTTGTCGCAGGAAGGAGCAAGAGGCATGCCGGCAGACGTCGACCTCTTAGGATCGCTCGGGGAACGGACGTCAACATCATTCTCTCGGACAGGTGCAACTCCCCCCGCCGTCGGGAGTACCAAGCCTGCAAAGACAACCACAAAAAGACCATTAGCATGTTAGCATGGGTAAAAATCTCAACGAAACCTTTAAAGGCACAAGTCCCATACCCGGGCCAACAGGAGGAGTGTCGCCGAGGCCGGAAACAGTCTGAGGAGATCCGCCTGCGACTCCGCCCTGTAAACAGGGGCGTCTGTTAAGAAACCAACCTACAAGGAAACAGGAACAAATGTTACGAAACTTCAAAACATACCAACTCATCCCCCGAAGGACGTACATGAATGCCCGCCGCGAGCAGCTCGGCGTCGGAAGCACGATAAAGGGGGCTGTACTCCCCCGCCCTATTCGCCGTGTGAATCTTCTTCAAAGCAACCTTGTCTGTATCGGAGAACTCCTGAAAACGCGGAACGGGGTCGGTATCCACTATGTGAGAAGTCGTCCAAGTCGTGCCCGCATCCTTTATAAAAAAGTACTGACACTTCCATTTGTTCTGGGAAGTGTCCGATCTTTCGCAGAACCGCGCCTCAGTATTCCACCCCGCCCTGCGCAAGCCAAGGGAGGAGAATCCCTTCTCGGTCATGTGAGGCCAACGCAAGGTGAAAGTACACATCCCAGACTCATCTGCCTTGCCCAGGCGATAGAAGGCTCGAAAAAGCACTATCGAGTAATCCCAAGAGTTTAGATGACACTGCACCCGGAAACATGTCCAAGCTCTAAACCCCGGTGGAGTGATAGAGACGGGAGAAATCCTGTAATGTCGACAAAGGCGGGCCAGATCCTGACAATAAGGAAAGCGCAGCCCTTCTCGGAACTGTGAAAGATAAACAGCCTCGTATTCAGCCGGAGGAACGGTGGGCCGACCAAATTCGGCCCCTTCACGACGTCCCAAGGATACGAGACCTCTATGCCGGGACACCAGCCCCGGGTCGAGACGTAGAGATCGAACATGGAACGTGGGAGCTTGTTGGGAAAAAACATTTGGGTCTTCTCCAGTATTACGCGGTTACCCGACGGTCCCAAAAGCACACCGCTTCGAGACCCGGAATCAGAATCCATGGTGCCCTCATCAACCTCCCCATCAATGTTATCCGAAACAGAGTGATGAGACTTACTCATTGCGTGAAGAAGCAGAAACCGTTGCCTACCAGGAACACTCTAAGTATCAAAGACACCCGCTTGCAAGCCCGTCAACCAAACCCTGCAAAAACCATACACAACTCAATCAAAAACCAGGGCCACGTATCAACACCATTCACCAAGCCCTTTGCGAGGGCATCCAACCCAACGGACCAACTGTCCGCGAGCAAACAGCTAGGGACCCTCCCGCTCGGGAGTCAAAAGTCCCTACGCTCACCAAAGGCCTAGGCCACCCACTAACAAAATTTCCATATACTTATACAATATAACACAGGTATTCAAGCATTCAACTAAACGACGAGCTCAGGAGCTAAGGAAATCTAAAGCATGCAAAATTGGTCATAATTACCAAAATGCCCTCCGGCCACATTTCGATCAAATTTTATCCCAAAAACGGCTCAAGGCTTCGGGGGCACATACAAGCAGCTCAAATACACTTAATCAAGCCCATTACATGTCACGGGGAAACTTACCCCTACCCGAGCAATTCAAAGAGCACTCGGGTCAACTAAGCCACCGATAAGCACGAGCTACCGAGCGATCACCTAAACTCCGGGGGCATGACTATCTACTCACAAATAATCGAGGAGTCATTATCACACTCGGGGGCATCATATCAAGTCACCCGCATCAAAATACAAAGGGTCGAACTTTTTGCTCGAATATGTCCGATTTCGAACCTCCACGATTTCACCTCGGTTGACCGAAACCTAAGGGCCTCTTCACAAAGGGAGTTCACTAACCATAACTCTATCTATCTACATTTAAAGTTTGGCCAAAAACGAATTTTGAAAAATCGAGCCAAAATTTCAAATGGTCTCAACTACTTGAAAACATTATTTTTATGATTTTTCGTATCAAGTCCATCACATGTGATTTTCCAAACCCGGCATTATTTCATTTACTAAAACCGTCGTCTCGCCGTCAAGACGGCCATCTCGGACGACTGGCTCCCGAAAACCATCATATTGCATGAAAAACGTTTTATCAAAACTTTCATGATTTATTATCATTTTGATACAATTAGTCGTGGCATGAACGTTCCATATTTATTTGATCATCTTACAAACCCGAAAAATTTCATGTGCGCTCACGCCTTACTTCTTCCAAAATCACATTTATCATATTACTCGTAGTCCGTTGTGCTACTAACCCTTTGCGCAGTTATCAAGCATGACCATCTCAAAAAACTAAGGCAAGGAGCTCGTCTGAGCCGCGCGTATCCACCCTTGGTAAGTCAAGACCCAAGGTGAGCAGACGACCCGAATCACGCGTACACCCTATCTTAAAATAGAGTTAAATAAAGGTCAAGCCATTATTTAACTCGGGGGCAAGTGATGGATATACGCATGATTCGGGCTCGGTTTTAAATTATTCGGACCTCGTACACGCACGAAACCCACGAAAAACCCGATTTCGAGCTAACCCGGGGAAACCGGGCAAGTCGCAAACTTGTCCGGCACCCCCGGGGGGCTTACCCGGAAAATTCCGGGTAAGCCTAGGCTTGCCCGGAATTCCGGGTAAGCTTTGCACCCCGGGGGTGTCGCGCACACCCCCCTTTTTTTGTCCTGGATGTATACGGAGACCCGATTTTCAACTAACTCCTATACGTCGGGGACCCCCCGTTACAAGGCGCGCGCGTCCCGCTCGTGACAGCCGCCTGAGACGCGCGTCAGAGTCCTCTTCCCAAAGCTCTCCCCTGCATCCCGGTTCACATTTCCACATTGAACCGGGTCAAAACCGGCTTACGGTCCAAGGTTGCCTATAAATAGCCACCTTGGGGGTAAACATTTTCAAGTCACTTTGGGTGAGAATTGAGAAGAGCTCTGACCTCTCTCTAACTTTCTCTCTCTAGAACTGTCTAATGTTGACCGTCGGAGTGAGCGCACCAAGCACCTCCCCCCTCTCCACGGGAGTTGCTCGGTAATGCTCCTCTTGCAGGTACGGACGGACAGTCAGCGAGAGAGCCCGAAGGACTTAGTGCGATTTTGAAGACGAAGCCAAAGGCCCGTGCACGACCCTAGGAGACGGACTTGGCCCTAACAAGCTCGCACCCAACCCGAAGACATCGACAAGTTACTCAGCAGACAGCCCGCGTTAACTTGGTCGAAACAGGTATCAGTTTGGCATTCATATTTGAGTATTAAGATTTTTTATACAATTAAATTATGTCTATTATAAATTAAATGACTTATAATTTAATATTTAAAACTTAATTATTTATGAAAAGTATACTATTAGTTACATTTATAAATGATCTATAATTTAAGATCAATATTGACTATATTTTAATATTTTATTTGTTTATATAAATTAAAAGTGTAAATATTATTACTCAAAAATCATAAAACACAACATAAGTTATTTTATTTCACTAAAAAATACATTTTTTCCTATATTTTCTGACATATTTTTTTCGGATTTTTCTGCATTTTTTTTCCAATTTTTTTATTTAAATAATAATTAAACAAGCAAAAAAATTCATTCCTATGTGCGAGAGAATCAACTCCCTAGTGCCTCCACATTGGAACTTTCTTCAGTGGTGGAAGCCAAGTTCCACATCTATAATTTTACACTCTAAATATAATTTTTTTAAGAATTATATATAAATTAAATGTTAATATTTTTTTTAAAAAAAATACGGACATGAACAAATAATGATATTCAAGTAGACCGTTTTAATTTTTAAAAAAATAGTGAAAATATGTACAAAATCATAAAAATGTAATTGGTTTTTTAATAAAATTTTACATTTTTTAATGATTTTGTCAAAGTTTTTCAATTATAAATCAAATATTTGGGTCATACTTTTGACCGACGTGTGTTTTAGTATGAAATTCGAAACTCGACGTCTTTAGGGTAATAGTTCATTTATTTACGTACTATAATTTTTTTAAAAAAATTACAATTCTTTTTGTAATTAAAATTGATAAATTTTTCTTTACAAATATACTATAAACATGAGCACGTAATTTTTTCAAATAATGATTGAAATATTTTAAAAATTACATTACAAAAATATAAAACAAAACATTAATGTTGCCAACTAAAATAAAAATTAACACACACACACATATATATATATATATTGAGACTACATAGAATTGTCACACATTACTAAATTGCCAGAATTATTACAATTTATCGTAAACAAAATATCTTTCTTTCATATAATAATATAATATAATACATAAATTATATAGAAATATATGTGCACTAAAATAATATAATTTTTTTAGTAATTATTTTCCATATTTAATAATATGAAATATTGTATTATTTCAAAATTTAGAATTAACCGTTATTCAACATGGTAAAATATGATTAAATTAGATATGTAAATTATGAAATTGATTCGAAGTTAAAAAGTAGTAATTTCGATTTGTGTCATTATTTAAATTACATAATATTAGAAATGACCGATTACGGCTCATGTCTATCTGACTTAGCGTAGCATAATATATATACAATCAAGAGAGAAACAAAACAACCGAATAAAAAAAATATTAAAAAGTTGGCACCTACATGAACAGTAACGTGGGAGTGCCTACTAGTAGGCACTGTCCCACTTCACTATTCACTCGATAATGGCAACATAGTAATATTAGTAAGGGTTAAAGGTACTTTTCATACCACATGTTTGACCGAATGTGGCTTTTAGTACTGGATGTTTAGTTTTGTATACTTTTGGTACCAAACGTTTGAAAAAAAATGTGGCTTTTGGTAAATCCGTTAGTTGGCCGTTAGTTTTGGCCGTTAAATGACATGTGCAAGTCACGTGATAGACTCTAAACTTTTAATTTTGTTCAATTCAGTCCCTCAAATATATTCATAACTTTTATTTTGTTTAATTTAGTCCTAAAGCTTCAAAATCGAACCCAATTGGGACCTATCCCCAATTGGGTAAATTTGACCCAAATGGGGCTATGTCAATTGAATTCGATTGGTTTAATTGGGTCCAATTTTGAAGTGTTATGACTAAGTTAAACAAAATAAAAGTTAGAAATATATTTGAGGGACTAAATTGAACAAAATTAAAAGTTTAGAGTCGATCACGTGACTTGCACATGTCATTTAACGGCCAAAACTAACGGCCAACTAACGGATGTACCAAAAACCACATTTTTTCAAACGTTTGGTACCAAAAGTATACAAAACTAAACATCCAGTACTAAAAGCCACAATCAGTCAAACATGTGGTATTAAAAGTACATTTAACCCTACTAGTTATTAGTGCGTGCGTTGCACGCGCATAAATCGTCTAAATTTCAAAATACATAATTTATCTTCAGTTTTCTAATATGATAATATGTAACTAATACATAGCCAAGTTTAGGGGTTGCGAGAAATGAATCTGTGATCGAAAAGACCGACACAAAGTAATTCAAAACGGGAAAAATAGAAGAAGATAATTAAGTCAAAAATTAACTATTGTTTTAAATTACGATACTTATTTACTGTTATAACTAATAATGAGTTGGATTGAGTATGACGTGAGTTATTAACGACAAAGTTGTATCTAATTTATCAACTTGAGAAGTGAAGAATGTAAGCCCGCAATTAACCACTTAGAGTCTTCGGTGGAGCAGTTTGACATATACAAACGTAACTATACACTTTTCATGCAATTTTATATCATAATACCAACAAAAATTGATTTAATGCTAAAGGAAATTTCAATTCATTAAAATATAAAATTTATACTTGATTTTATGTCAATTACTTATTTAACTACTAATTAGGTTGTACACAATTTGATTTAATTGACATATGGAAGAACTAAATTAATGATTCAAGAACCTAAATGTTGGACGATGAGTACCAGGTTATCCGTAAAAGGTCAAAATTCAAGAACCGTGGTTGACCCATATTTTGACAATTGATATGATTTGACAAGTGACTGATCTATGTGATACAAAAAAAAATTCTGCATGTACTCGAAGTTTGCACGAGTTGAGTACATATCATACTTTATGGCTGGCTCAAATTTATAGGTATATTGTATTAATAAGTTAATGATAATTATGTAACATGTCAGTTAAGTGACCTTAACAAAAAAGTTAATGCAATTTATCTAATGAAATTTTTAGTAATACTCAAATATTGTAGGGACTAAATCATCAATTTTTTAAAACACTAATGTCTAAAGTTTATACTTGAATTCAACTTAACTATTCTAATATGTTTGAATTTACAAACGCAATAACTAAATCGATAGTTCGAGTAAATAAGTATTAAACATTGAGTAACATGTTATATGTAAATTCAAACTTCAAGAACCAAGTTTGATCCATATTTGATATGTTATTTGAGTTAGAAAGTGACTAATTTATTTGGTAGAAAAATGTTAACAAGCGGAACATCCTCAAATCAGTGATATAGTGAATGGAAAAATACATCTACCTGACATTTGCACCTATTAAATGCATGTTGACTCTAATTGATATATATTTGATGGAGAAATTAATAATAACTACGATGACCTACCAATTAAGCGACCTAAAACTAAAAATAACAAAATGTAATTAAATAGTTTTTTTAGTAATAAATAGTAAAGATAAATAGATGAGTCTCAAAGATAAAAAGACTAAATCGCTATTTTATAAAAATAGGGGAACTAAATATAATACGTATATATATATAATATAATAAAAAATATAGGAACTAAATATAATATATATATATATATATATATATATATATATATATATATATATATATATTAATAATAATTAAAAAATTAAAAAAAATGTTCAAGAGGTACCTTTTGGGGGTGAGGACAACTCTCACATTTTATATTGGTATAAAGATTAGTAATCCTAGTCACGCCTAGTGGCGTCTAGTCAGCGTTCAGTGGCAAAAATTGGAACTAGGAACTGCAATTTTGGAACAAGACACTCTCATTGGAAAGACAAGTTCCTACTTAATAATTACCAGCAGGGACCAACAATAAATGACACTAAGCACTAGAAACTTTTTACAATGATAAATTTACAACATAGAACTAAAACTAGACACTGCCATTCAAAGTGCTCTACCATGCCTTCTGCCACCATGTACTAGGGTCTAGGGATCAGATTGAGATAAAACTAAAACTAGACACTGCCATTCAAAGTGCTCTACCATGCCTATATAAAACCTAGCTACAAGGTCAAATATATTATTAAACTGATGAAAAAATTAAAGTACCTCAGTATATGCTCTCTGTACATTTCAGCCAAAAAAAGAGTAAGCTCTTTGTAGTCTTGTATATCGGGAGACCTAATAACGCAATCAAGTTTTCAGAATCCTCGATCTTCTCTCAGTTTATCCCAGCCGCCAGCCATTCCACTTCCGTCTGACCGCTTCTCCGTCGTTCCGACTGCCTGTCTGTCTCCCCCTCGTTTGACCGCCTCTCCGTCTCCCCTGTCGTCCGAATGCTTCTCATGCTCCGCCCGCTTGGCCGCTCTCCTTCCTTAGTCCTCACCTCAGTCAGCCAAACAGCCAACTGAATCAACATACATCAATTAATCAATTGGAGAGGTCAGTAATTATATTCTTATCTTCTCAAATTTAGGGTTTGGAGTTTGATTGAATGTCTTAATTTGAGTGTGGCATGAATCTTTGTGAAGTTCAATTGTTGTTTGCATAAAGAATTATGGTTAGTCTGAGTCTCTTGTGTAGGCATAAAATTTATTAATCTGTACCCAAACTAGTGGTGCTCCACAGTCTCGCTCGACCCCAAGGATGACGTCAAAGGCAAGCACGTCGTTATGCTAAATGAGTTTCAGTCAATGAGGAACAAAGACTACTTTGGATTAGATGATTACGTATTTGTAGTTGATTTTGTTGATATTAATTTTGTTGATTGTCTCTTGTTTCATGTTTAGTTCGAGCAATACAGCTTTGAATTTGATTCTGTTGCGCATGGAGATAGTTCTACAAAGATCCGCATGGAGATAGTTCTACAAAGATCCTCACGAATTTGAGCTTGCGAGTTTGATTATGAACCGAGTAAGCATTGGTGAGGATTGGAACTAGACAATTCTTGGTCAAGAATAAAACAGGGGGAATGTTTTTAGGAGCTTCAAGCAACACTCCCATAGAATTCGCTGGTTATGATAGGAGGAGCTCCTGCTGTGAATTGTTAACTCATAAGTCACTATCATTGGCAATTTGGCACATGCTCGGCTCAGATGACTACCATACTTTCAGGTGGCTTATTCTACTCTGATATTCCCTCTGGATGTACTTGCAGAGATAGACCTCCCGAGTCCTGAAAATAAGTTTGAGTGGGTAGGTTACTCAATTTTGTTTCATATGAATTTTCCTCACACTGTTTTATGTTGTTTGACTACATCTCTACACATCCATGTAATAACGCTTATGCTCATGTGTTTTTGCATGGACATGCATTAATATTGGATCCAATTTAAAGGCTAAGGTATCATCTCTTCTTTTAATGAGCAGAATACTTAATGTGTTGTGTAGACACACAAAACTGTGTACAATACTTTGCATTAGCGTATTTTTCTTTAGTATTATTCGTGTCCTATGATTATATTCATGTCGATTGATTGATTGATGGATCATATTAAGCTCTGAATCGGTTGGAAACAGATAGGGTATAATTAGTTGTAGCCATGGCAGTGACAATGGCTAAGATGCAAATGAACATCAGTATACGCAGAATCATGTTGATTTTATTGAATTGATACATAGCTCTTACTTCATAATTTATTTTTATGGCGGTTGGTGCAGATCTATGAAAATTATCTACGTTCTAAACTTCTAATGCCCTTTCAATTGTTTATTCATGTCTCCATGTTGGGTTCAGTGAGTGGTGTATAAAGGTAAATCCTCCGCCTATTTTAGATTTTGCTATTTCTATCTGTTTCATCATGCATACACTTAACAATATGTTAGTATTTTGCTTTTGCTATTTTGCTATCTGTTTCACTTTAGCAAGCCTTCGATGAGTTCAGTACTATCTTACGAGAACCTGTTCAGAATATATTAGCAAACTGAATGACTTATGATTTTTTTACAAGAACCCATGATTGGAAGGTCTCTCCATTTTCTTATCATTTCAAGCATACCAATTGGTTCTTTGATTTTTTCTTACTGATTGTCTGTCTAATTATATACCGGAACGACGCCACGTTGGGGTTCTTGACAAAGATGTTGTTTTTATTGTTTTACAGTGATATTGAAGTACTTATGCTACGAAACTTGTTAACTTTGTTGAGAAGGAACACTATTGCGATGGACTGGTCAACACTCGATTTCTGCAGGCTCAGTCACTTTGTTTGTGTGGTTTTGACTTTGGAGTTGCAGAAGAACATTTCTTCTATGAGAAAATCCGTTTATGCTGCTAGACTAATTGGTTTGAGCTTTTCTTTTGTGTATATAGTTTCTATAAAGGAGATGTCTTTAAATAGATATTTGCTGATTGCAGGAGTGGAGGGCTCAACCAACAAAGAATAGGAGTAAGTGCATTCTTCAATGGCATTATGTCTATGTTCTCCTTCAGTATTTTCTTGATATATTATTTATAAACTTTGCTTAAATGATATCCACAATAAAAATATTTCATGTTATGCAAACTTCTCATGGTTTCTTAGTCTTTGAAAATTTACATATGTTTACAAAGTTCTTAGTTGATTTCTACTGAGTGTGGCGAAGGATTGTGACGACGACGGAGCAAAGGTGAAGATCACAAGCAAAGGCAGAAAGGTTCAAGAACTCAACAATGGTTGTTGAATAATGATAATCTGCCTTGTTATGTAGAAATTTTGTATTTGGATTTTGTAATGATTGAGTACTTGATGACATTTTGTATTAGTTAAAAAATGCAATTTTAAAATTTGCTACTATAAAATTATATATTTTTATTAGAAATATTCAATATTGGTATAAAAAGAATTATATATTTAGTGATGAGTGTAATTTGTCGATAAAAATTCTCGTATTCATCGACAACATATTTGTCGATAAAAGTAAGTTTTATCGACAAGTTTAGTATTGTCAATAAAAATATTAAAATGATTAAAATAATACCAACACAGTATCGACAAAGTTATTTGTCGATAAAAGTTGAAGATTTTTACCGACAAAGTTAGTTGTCGATAATACTTTTAGCGACGGGTCCTACACCGACAATCTTTATCGACAAAAATGTTTGTCGGTGAGACTTTTATCGACAAGAAAATGGCTTTATCGACAAAAAAGTGGTTGTCGGTGTAGAGCTTATTTCTTGTAGTGTTCACATAATTTAGGGAAACTCTTCATGATTGATAAAGTCTTATCGTATTCTTTTAGTGATTAAAATTTCAAATTCATTTGTATAGAAGTTTTAGCCATTTGGCAACAATCAAATCAAGAGCATACTTCATTTGACACAATATGATATACGTACTAGATCTAATAATATTACTTTATGGCCAGCATTTTACCCTACGGACTAACTCGGTGCGAACGAAATTAGTCTAGGTGTGGAGCGAGTATGCTACAAGTACTGTCCTCCTGATGAGGCCCCCTAGGACCACCCGCGGGAAAAAAAAGTTACATTTATACCAAGAAAATACTTTAACAGACCTAAAGATTTTAATTGAAAATTCCCTTTAAGAAATCTTTTCGGATAACAAAAAGCATATTAATATCGTTGATAGTGATAAGTAAATCATCCGCATAGGACCATCCGCATACATTTATACCGCATATATATATATTAGCAAAACAATCATTCCAGTCCATCATTATAATTTAAATTATGTAATAGTTGGCATACAAGCTCCATATATATAGAAGCGTGGTAAAGGAAAATCGATGAACTAAATATAAAATTCTTAATAATAATTAATAAGAATATAATTATATCCAAAAATAAGAATAAACATATTCATATTGTCATCAAATGATAGCATGTTTAGGTATCATGACTCACATCAAAGAAGTCATTAATTAAATTAGAAACGCGTTCGTTTAGTAATTGTATGAAGGATGTACGTACGACTTTGGTAAGTAATAATGTATATTGCATATATATATATAATTAGCTTACTATATAATTAATAATGGTATAATTAAAGTTCCATATGCATGCATGAAAGGAAATAAATCCGCTTGCCTTTCACTGTATACAACCAATATACCCTCATTAGCAAATCAAAATTATCTTTACTAGGAAATAAATGCAATCTATTAATTCCAGAAACATACATTCCTTTTTGCTCTTTATTGTCAAGACAAGATATATTGTGTCGTTCTAGCCCTCGCCGTATATAAACAACCCCCTCCATTTCTATAGACATCCACAGATTCATCAATACACACTACAGTGCAATACCATACAATACAATATGGCTGCTAATTCACTATCACATACTACATTGTGGTTTTCCATCATTGCCCTTCTCTTCAGTTTAGCAACCTCAAGTAGTAGTAGTGGATTTAGCATCGAACTCATTCACCGTGAATCCCCGAAATCCCCGTTCTACAATCCCGACCTAACCCCGTATCAGCGTCTCCAGGATTCTATTCGCCGTTCGGTTTCTCGTGCTGCTCGTCTCACCAAAACTATTTCTACTAGTGCTGTTGGTGAGCCTGTCTCGGATATCCTCGCTATTGGTGGGTCCTACGTGATGAACATCTCTATCGGGACCCCACCTGTTGAGATTATCGGGATTGCTGACACGGGCAGTGACCTCATATGGACACAGTGCAAGCCTTGCACTGACTGCTTCCAACAGAGGTTTCCTCTCTTAGACCCAACAAAGTCAAGCACTTATCGTGATGTATCCTGCAGTTCGAAACAGTGCAGTTCGTTAGGGCAGCAATCGAGTTGCAGCACAAAGGATACTTGTAAGTACGAGTACAGTTACGGTGATCAATCTTACACAAGAGGAGACGTCGCAGTAGAGACAGTTTCCTTGGCTTCAAGTTCTGGAAAACCCTTGTCCTTCCCAAAGACAGTCATCGGTTGCGGACATAACAACCAAGGTATACTGTTGAAACTACTGGAAAATTATTGACTCATAGAAATGCATACATACATATAGTCCTATCTTATTATAAGAACATCTTAATAACTAGCTGAACTTTTCTCAAATATTTAAATAGCTAGCGAAACTTTTTTCAGTGGATATAGCTAGCTGAACTTTTTGAATATAACAATTTAGTACCTCTGTTAGTTTTTTAGTTAAAAACTAAAGGAATTCCTCACTTAAAAGAGCACCTGAGCAAATGAAATTGGTGACAACATCTCTTACCAAAAGATGATATCTAATTTAACAATATTTATTTTATAGGTACATTTGACAACAATACTTCTGGCATCATCGGACTCGGTGGCGGACCTCTCTCTCTCGTCTCCCAAATCGGAAAAGACCGATTCTCTTATTGCTTGGTTCCGTTCTTCGCCGAAGGTGACAAAACCAGCAAGCTGAATTTCGGTTCAAAAGCTATTGTTGCTGGTCAGAAAGGAGCTGTTTCCACTCCCTTGATCACCAAGCAAGGCTCTCCAACCTTCTACTACTTGACTCTGCTAGGGTTAACTGTCGGTGACAAGAGAATTGACTATATTTCTCCTTCTCAACGACAACAACAAGAAGGAAACATCATCATTGATTCCGGCACCACACTCACCTACTTGCCTGAAGAGATCTACTCACAAATTGAATCTGAGATAGCTGCTAATATTAAGTTGGAGCCCGTGCAGACCGAGTTCTTATCTCTTTGCTACAAAACAGAAACCAATATCGAACTTCCTGAAATAACAGTTCACTTCGATGGAGATGCTGATCTCAAATTGAGTTCTACGAGCACCTTCGTCAGGCTGGACCAGGAAACTGTGTGCTTTGCTTTCAAGCCGAGTTTGGGAGTTGGAGAACTTGCTATCTACGGCAACTTGGCTCAGATGGACTATCTCGTCGGTTACGACAAAGTTAAAAACGTCGTGGCCTTCAAGCCAACTGATTGCTCCAAATTCTAATCTTCCTTTTCAGTGGAGGAGTATTTATATGCATGATACTAGCTAGTTATTAGACATTATTAATTAAGTGTATTCTGTTTTAGTCCTAGTTCAATTGGGATTTAAATATATGAGTAGCTAGTATACATATGGACTATATCTAGGTATTCTGCCGTTATAAATTTCAGTTCAGTCCACACATATAATAAATGTATGCCTTTTCTATCTATAATATGTGATTTCCTAAATAATAGTTAAGTTAAAGAAAGCACAGCCCCATCATTGAGAGGGGTGCAAGTTAATTATACATTTTTACATTAATTTTTGTAATACAGTAAAACTATAGAAGGAAGGTTAAACAAGTGATAACCTTCACAATTAACATATATCTTAGCGCTACATACATACATATTATATATTATGTAGTGTTAATAACTAAAAAACTGTCTAAGGTTTACCTTATATTAAAATTAGGTGTCTGAAGTTTAAAATGTTAAAATGTACTATCTCAAGTTTCATTTTTGTTGAAATTTGGTGTCTCGGTGTGATTACTTTAGAAAAGTCAATTCCGACGAAACCGTCTGTCAAATTCGAGCTCTCATACACACTCATTTCTCGTCATCTTGCCGGGACCATCACCTAAAAAGTTGGTCACATCTGGGCAAGTAAATCTCGCTATGTTGTCCTTGGAATATGGCTCCACACCACTCTTCTAGAAACTTTTTTTTGGGTGAAATTTGACGATTTTGTGAAAAGTAAAGAGTGATGGATTATGAGTGGGTGGTTGGGTTGATGAAAATGATTGAATGGAGATGAAAAGACGCGCAGAGACACCAAATTTCAACAAAAATGAAAATTGGGACAGTCTATTTTAATATTTCAAACTTCTGACACCTAATTTTAACATAGGGTAAACCTTGGACAGTTTTTAGTTATTAACCCTATCATGTAATTACCCCTGCTGGATAACAAAATTACTTAGGCTGCATCCCAATCTGTGGGCTTAAATGTGACAACTTTGTTGATCGTATCATACCCGACCAAGAAGTTGGTCTGTAATTTGCTACCATATATGGATTCTCCACCATTAACTGGTCCAATGCCCAAGCACAAATCAGTAGTAACAACCTTAAAATATGCGTTAATAGAACTCAACTTCACATCTGCACCGCCGGCAAAGTGAACTGTTATATCCGGAACTTTTATGTTGGTATTATTATTGTAGCAAAGAGTAAATCCAGGAAATAAGACTCTTGGCCTTGGAACCGACGCAATACTAGCAGCCACCGCAGATTCAACTTGGGGATAGATATCATCTGGATATGGTCATGAGAGTCGTGCCAGAATCGATTATAATGTTCCCTTCTTTCGGTGAATTAGAAGACGGAGGAACATTGATTCTCTTGTTACCTACACTAACACTTACACCTACCAGTCTCAAGGAGTAGAAGGTGGACTTGTTGGTGGAAAACAAAGGAGTAGAGACCGCCCCTTCACCGGAGACGATGCAATCTTCACCAAACCTAAGTTTACTTGTCTTGTCACCGTTAGAGAAGTTGGGTACCAAGCAGTAGGAGAATCGGCCACCTGCTGTTTCTCCCATCTGGGATAATAAGTGACATAGGTAATGCTTTCTTCAAAGATACCTGTTGAAGAACTCAACTTAAATTTTTTTGGAGAGGCAACCCAATTCATTATCTTGTATAATTAAAATATTGAAAATTAAGAGGTTAATTATATAGATGTATATGATAGCTAGCTTAGAGCTTAAGTTAGTCTAGTTTGTTATTTGCTGATGTCATGCTAGAGTATATAACTACTCATTCACCTTTGTAACGAACTTGAGAAGTTAACTTGTGAGTGAAGTAATTGCAAGGTTCAGTTCCATTCCATCAACTCAAACCTATCCTTCATCTTAATCGATAGATCCGAAGTTGGATTTGCTTGATTTCTGAACAAATTTCGCATCAGATACATCTTTGTACTTGATTCTTCACTTCACATACTTTGTGAAGTGATTCGATTCCGATTTACTGATTCCTTCACAAATATGGGAGGAAATTTCGCTTTGTCATCGTCAATTGCGAGCTATTTCTCATCAATCTCAACTTCGATTTGAAGAACTATGGCGGAAACTGCTGCAAATGTTAGAGCTACTGCGAACATTGAAGATCCTTTCTATTTTCATCCAGCTGATAATACAGGACAAATGATGATTCCATTCTAACTTTGTGGAGCTGCAAAATATCATGTCTTGGGTACATCGATTAAAGAAGGTTTGTTAGTGAACAAGTTGTGCTTTATTGATGGATCTTGCTCAAGAGAGTCAGTTCCGGCAATGGCGGACGCAGGAAATTAGTAATATGAGACATTTTTAAGGAATTTTTTTCTTAAAAGAATGATGATTGAAAAATTTATATTATATATTATCTTGTAGTAAAATATGTGATATTTTTTGCCAAGAAAAAGTGTTACATTGTGACAATTAAAGAAAAAGTCATATTATAGATTATATTTTTAGAAAATATGTTACATTATTTTTTACGAGATTTAATTTTTTCGAAACGGTATACTATTAAATTATTAGTCATCTCTAAAGTTTTAATTTTAATATCTATTTACAATGTGAGTATGTAATAACTATAAACTATTTAATAACGGTATACTATAAAATTATTAGTCATCTCTAAAGTTTAAATTTTAATATCTATTTACAATGTGGGTATGTAATAACTATAAACTATTTAATAATATCCAGTCACGTCGTATAATGAGTAAAAAAAATTGAAAGAAAAATTTATCTAATTGGTACATAAATTATAAAGATGGTAGTTTGGTACATAATTTAGCATTTCTTTTATTTATATATACTAAGTGTTGGCATTCTTTTATTATTATTAGGGGTTGGCGCATGCGTCGCACGCGCAACCATCGTATATATTTATAATGATTTCGTTTAAAAAAAAATTATAAACCGAAGAAAATTAGACAACATTTGTATTTGAGAAAATGAAGTAGTAATCAATCTACATAAAAGAGAAATTGTAATACATGCTATTAATCTATGAGAAAGTGCAATAATACAATACTTCAGTTGTAGATATCGGGGTCCGAATAGACTGTTTGCTAATAGAGTTCTACATGTTGGATAGAGAGACAAATATCCATCAATACTCTAGACTAGGGGTGGCAACGGGTCACGGGTACCCGTCGACCCGCGGGTACCCGTCCCGATTTTGACCCGCCAACCCGTGACCCACGATCCGTGGGACGGGTCCGGGTTTAGGGTCGCGGGGCCCCGCCGACCCGACCCGCCCCGTGTGTTCAATTTACATACATATTTAACATATATGTATTATATAAAACTACATGGGTAATATAACACATAATTAAAATAACAATGATTCTAATGAGTATATTGATTTTTATTTGGATTTGAAGTTACATTTGTAATTTGTGATTCGAATTTGGATACGTGAAACATAAAATTTAGAGTTTAAAGTTTAAAATAATAAATTATGTTCCACGTGGGGCGACCCGCGGGTCGACCCGCCCCGCCCCGAAAATTCATGGGGCGGGCACGGGTCGGCCATGTCGACCCGCGGGGCGGGTCCGGGTCCGGCGATACCCGCCCCGACCCGCCCCGTTGCCATCCCTACTCTAGACTCTCATCTATCTCTCATCTATCTCAAGCGATGAATTCAAGACAATTTGAAAAAAAAAAAAAAAAAAAAAAACATAAGCAATGTGATCATATGATTCTAACCCCATCAAGATGAAACACAAAACTGGAAAATAGAATACATGTTTCTTAAATTGAAGTCCTACATTGGTCTATCAGTACTGAAAATCCTAGATTTGCCGATAGTTAATTTTCGTCGGCAAAATATGATTTTTTCTTCAGTAAAAGACAATATCGTCGGCAAATTTCAAATTTTATCGGTAAAAATACCATTTTTAAATATGGCGTTGCTAAATGTACTTCACACTGGAGATGGTTCCAAAATATATTAGTCCAAAATGTTAATGTTTTGCTGACAATGATTTCGTTGGCAAAACATATTTTAGCTTAATCATTTTATTTTTTCACGACGATATTTTTTATCAGAAAAACAATTTCGCTGGCAATTATGATTCGTCGGGTAAGATATTTTAACGGAAAATACAATTTCGTCAGCAAATATTATTTAGGTATGATATTTTTCTGGTTGGTAAAGATGTTTCGCCGACAAGATAAATGTTGTCGGGAAAAATATTTTGCTGACGAATTTAATTTCATCTGCAAAATGTATTGATTAAAAAAAAATTAACTAAATAATAGTAATAAACCCGAAATCATGTTAATAATAAAATATTAATTCATAGTCTAATTTCACAGCACAAACAAAACTATTTTGGAGGAAATTGATTAATACAGATACACATCATGTATTGCTAGTATTGCTAAATAAATCCACTCGCTAATGCTGCTCTTGATGTGTCATATTCTATGCATAAAAAAATAAACCAGATTACTACCCAAGTTTGGGACTCATTCTGAATAACTAATTTTCTTCAAATTGTGAACTATCTATCTATCTATTGAGTATCAAGTTTTTAGTTCTATGCATCCAACACCACCAGGCAACAACCGGTGAGTGGCAAAAATGGAGACAATAAATAATAGTTGAGAACATCGCCGTAACAAAAGACCAGACATTAAAAATGAGAACAAACCTGCTGGTATTATCCATGGTAAGTTCATCGTTAATCAACTTAAGGGAACCTAGGATTTCGTCATTAGAGACTGGTTCATATGTTCTAACCTACACAAAGCTTATCAGTAAGTCCCAATTCAACCAGCAAAGACGATGATTAAATGCTCAAGTATAGGCTAGAGGATTCACATGTCAATAGTATTCATGCTCAAAGATATTTCTGAACATAAAGAAAGATGAAGATTAAGATTGCCACAATAAGCAGTCTAAGTTTTAATGAGCAAGTAGATATCAGCACTGTAATGCAAGATGGTAAAAAAAAATGTGGTTACTAAGGAAAAAAATAGTAGGCCCTTGACTTCAAGCAATGTAGTCGTAGGATGTGTCGTGATGGTTGAAAGCTTAAACGGGGCTCTAATGTTCTATATAGAGGGTAAAGCAGGAATTTAGAGAATATGGCCATTGCTAGATCATGCATAAGAAGTTATGAAGTGTTAGATCCTTTCCAAGACAATAGTTTGAATGATAAGCATACATGCGTTTCTGCTTAAATGTACCTGTTTTTTCATCTTGTCTTCAGATGTGGAGGGCAACAGATCAGGGAACAATTTCAGAAACACTGGAATCAGGAATCCATGAATGATACAATTATAAAAACTGCAAATGGGACTACCCTAAAGATATCAGCTGCTATTCGTGTAAGCTGCTGTCTATCCCTTTCTATCTGCAAGTTTGAAAAGCAATCTTGAGCAGATCCTCACATCGTGGCCCACAAAAGCTTTGTCCTCAACCAGTAATGCTGCAATGTTGACACAAATTGTACCCTCCAATGTTTGAGGTTCTTAGCCCAATCCGCCTTTCAGGGAGTCAACAATTTAAAACATATATGTGAATTAACTTACTGAAATAATTAAAGGAGAGGGAAAAGACAAATATATATATTGTAAAATACCTAACCTGATCATGGTAGCCACCGCTCTTAAGGCAAGGCCTATACCAAGAAGAATGGTTCCATAGCCGCTCACATACCTGCACAACACCAAAAAATTGAACATCGGATCCAAATTAATAAAAGCTTCAGATCCAGAAATGTATTAGAATCGATGAAAATAGCTTCCAGTAGATCGTCTATGAAATTTAGCGTTTTGAAGCAAAGTGAAAGAACAATAGTCAATTAATGGACAGGAAAACACAAATTGAATTAACTTAACATTGCAAATGAAAAGAAACTGGGTTGGTGGAGGAGGATACCTACAGGGAACGTCAGTTATTTGGAGTGATCTGGGAGTTTCTGGGCGGTGCTTCGGTTCGTGACTGTTTGAGGAAGATGCCCAACGATAGTAATTGCGCGAAGAGAGAGGAGATACATGGTGGTCGTCGAAAATTGAATTGTTGCTGTTGCTGAAGGGGTCGGTCCGAGTTTGAAGAAATCGAAGGAACCACAGAACAGTTTGGAACAAAGAATCGTGAAATCGAAGAAACCAGTGCACAGTTTGGAGAAAAGAATCACAACTAAGTAATATAGAGAGTGCGCAAACAGATCATTCTAAAGCCAGAGTAGCGCTATATGTATTAGTTGATTCTCTGTTCTTCAGTTATGGTTATGGCGCCTCTTCGTTTTTCCAATTTTTTTTTTATGCCGAACTGGTGCTAGCTGGTGGTGACTATTGGTAGTGAGTACACCCCAAACTTTTAATATAGGATATAGGTAGTAGATTACTAATATATGTTAAATAATTCCTATTTGTTGTTGCTGTAAAATCTTGGCAAAAAGAAATACTATAGTTTAATATTTCATTGATTTAGAAAGATAAACAAAAAAAAGTAAAAGAGAGAGGTGAGAAGAGAGAGAATAAAAGATAAGAAAAAAAATCTAGTTAATAAGAGAGAGAGCAGAGAAGTGAGTGGGAGTGTGTGAATCTTGATATATGCAATCCAATGGCTTACAATTTGCTTGAAAGTAAAGTCATCTCATTTTAGTTTATGCATACTTATATCTATCTATCTATATATTATATAAGGCAAAAGGAAAGAGAAAGTGAGGTCTGTCATTTCGACACGTCAGCATTAGGAGGGGCTGTGCTATCGACATGTCACCTCACTCAATCGGACCGGTCTGGTCTGCATTCGAACCGTTCAAACTATTGGACCGGTGTCCAATTAAACTCCAGGATATTGACATGCTCCTCTTTTAATTTATTTATTGCCGTTTCATCTTAGTTCTTCTTCCTCTATGTTCTCTGTTTCTTCCCTTCCGTTTCCCTTCCTCCTTACTTATGGATTACATACACACTTTGTTGTTTTATTATATTTCACACTGAATTATCAATCTTACATGATCTTATACCAAGTATAACCTCTAATGGCCAATTTTTTTTCTTGATGACTATGTAAAGTTGGGGAGAGTATTAAGATGTATAATTGATTCAAATTTATAAATTTTTGTATTTGTTTACAGTGTTTATAGTGCATATGCTCTTGCTTTTTTTAAAGAATGCATAAACTACTAATATATTTATAATGGATGAAGTTGTTTATAATTAAGATGATAATATTTTCTACAGAGTGCGTTATTGATCTATGACGGATTCTAAAATGCTCATTCCTTCCAATACAATCAGATTTTACTAATATATGATGCTCAGTATAATCATTCATGTCTTTGTTATTTTCATATTGCAAAGTTAAATTACAAAAAGAATATAAGGTTCAGTATCATTTCTATGTGATTAGTTTTTTTTTTTTTTTTTCTCCTTTCTATTAAATTCTTCACTATGTTTTACCTTTTAGATAAATTTGTTTTTATATCAAAATATTTAGGTTGTCAACATCATTCAAAAAATTAGTCAAATCATTAAAAAAAATAAGTTATCCCGCATATTACGAGAACAATTCTCTAACATAAAATATTATTAGTGATTGTTATCAATTGTTGGTTTATGCATAGGTCATTTAATTCTTACAAAAACTTCATATTTAAAAAAATTATATTTTTTTCCTCCAAATGATACTCATATCTTTTATATTCAATATTCTTTATTACTTTTAATATTAATATACATGTTAAAGTTTGTAGTTTAGCAAGTTGCCCTGCGCGTAGCGCAGGGTGAGCACCTAGTATATATATATATGTATGGCAACTTGGCAGAATTGGGGGCATTTGTCTCCAATTCTTCACCGTGCGTCCGCCACTGAGTTCCGGTGAGTCAGAGAATCAAATGGGATCATGCTAATGCAATAGTCAAAGCTTGGCTTAGAAACACAATAGCAAAGGATCTTGTTAGTGGACTGGTGTATAATCCCACGACTCAATCAATCTGGAATGATTTGAGATAAATGTTCGACAAGGTTTATGAGACTCTGATTTTTCAACTAACAAGAGAGATTTATCACACATCACAATGTACCTTATCAATCACTGAATTCTTTGCTAAAATGAAGTAAATGTATGAAGTAAATGTTGGATGCCTTAGTTGCAATAAATGACTTGACTTTAGAGTATAATGCATATAACACTTTGCTGAATGCTCATAAGGAGAAACAGAAATTGATTTCTTTTATGTTAGGTTGGAATGAAACTTATGCCCATGATAAGAATAATCTTCTTATGAGGCAACCTCTTCCAAGTCTTAATGTGGCATTCTCAGCATTATTGCAAGAGGAAAGTCGGAGAATCATATCTGGTTCTATTACTGATGGTCTTACTGAGACCACATCTCTCTATTCTTCGAGAAATAATAGAATTTACTCAAATTTCTCGAATGGAAATAATGCTGTTGGAAAAATTGTGTCTAATCGACAGGGAATGGAGCTCATCGTAGAAAGATTAATAAATACAATTGCCTTTGGACACAATGTGAGAAAAGAGATTGACACTTGCTGTAAAGAATGAGATTCCTGAGAATTTGAACAGGAAATAGGCCTCGGTTAATGGTGCTTTTAAAGAATGATCTAAAATCACTCACATTGCAGTTAATAATAAGGTCATTCATGTGGCTGCTAACACATCGTCTACATCTTAGTTTGATTCTGATCATTTGCAGTTCCATAGTGATGATGATTATCAGGGAGCTCAGGCAAATATGGCAGGTATCTCTTCATCTAATTCAATGACTTGGATTATAGATTCCGGAGTAACAAACAAGATCACTTATAATGCACACTGGTTAACTGATTTAAGGGGTTAATCAAACTTCTAACCAGTTTGCTTATTTGTCAAATGGAAGCAAGTGTAAAGTCACTAATATAGGTCATATTTCCTCCATTCACTGCTTGACTGATGTGATATTAGTCTCAAATTTCAGTACAATCTAATATCGGTATCCAGACTCCCTCAACAATTAATTGTCAACTCAAAATTAAAAACTGCAATGTATTAAATACTGCATTATTAATGGTAATTATTACTTTGTGGTAATAAATATTGATTACTTTAATTTTTATATTAATTAACTGAAAGTTCAATAATAAAATTTTATTGCCTAATAATATGATACCTAATAAATTCTTAATATAAATTATACAAACGTTCACTATTTCTATATATATATATATATATCAAATCAATTTTTTAAAAAAAGTTCAAACTAAGAACCTCAATTTATATCAAATCAATTTAAAACTCAAATACTGGAAAAACAAATTGATATATATAATTCTATCTCTCATAAAAAATTATTTTACATATTTTATTTAGTATATTATATTGAATAAAAATATTTTAGTTTCTCTATGAACTTATATAATATTTACGAATATAGTAAAATATTTTCAATTTTTTAAGTTTTTTCACCATTTTTTCCTCTCTTATGTGTTAAAATAATCCTATTTGGTTCGTTCATGTCAAATTTGATAATTTACATCATTCACCAACATCCACATGAAGCTCTAGATTTAAGCAAACCTTTTTCATCACTTTAAAAAATTGTTACATTCATAAAAAATAGGTAAAATGCAAATTTTGCACCCATAACAAATTGATTTGAACAATTGCACTAAAACGAAGAAATAAAAAAATTAGTTGAGAAAAAAATTTAAAATGAGAAAAAAAAAACCAGAACAATATAACAATTTCGAATACAAGTATTATTGTTAAATATTTTTAGCTAATATAATAATACACAACTATAAATAGTTTTTTAATTTTTTAGATAACAAAAACTAAATATTTTCAAAACTATACGTGATGAAATTTTGTTGTCTAAGAACTTGGGTATTTATGTGATACACGTGGAATCCGACGCTTAAGAAGCAATAAACTTGATCGTCAAAGATGATAGTGAGGACAGTCAACATATGCCTTTAATCCTTGATTGCATAAAACTTATGTTGTAGTTAAGTTGATACAAAATCTGACATGTGTTTCGTGAAGCCAACAAAGTAGGCTGGAAATTTATGACACGACACGATAGCACGAAATGAACACACACGAAAAAAATCGTGTTCGTGCTAACATATGACAAAATGATAATATGATAACACGATATAACTTCCGTATCGTGTTCGTGTTTGAGTATCATAACACGACACACACGATAGCACGACACGATAAAGTTGTGCTACTAAGACTAATTCTTAAGTAATTTTTTAACAAATCTTATTTATTACCTTTAAAAACTCCAATTAGTGGTTTAATTTTTAATGTTTGTAAACTCTATATTATTAACTTATGAATATCGATATATTAATTCATATTTTTTTGCTTAAATATTTTTGAAGATTTTTGGCGCGTGAATAGTGTTTTTCGGGCGGAAACAGCGTTCCGGTCCAAAATCACGGCGCCATGAATTGCGCTGCTTTTTGGCCAAATTCCATCATTTGAAGGGTCAAAATCGCGTTTTTATGTTATTTCGGGTCTTTCTTATAGTTTTCAATTTATTCGGGACTTGTTCGTTATTTTCGTTATTTCATAGATTAGGGTTTTCTATTTAAGACATTGTTGGACGAATTTTACATTCAGTTATTGATAAATCAGAAAATCGAGATTTTCTCCTCAACCCTGTGTGTGATTTTTCGGTATTCATAGAATCAACGAATTTCTGCGCTTCTATCCCCGTCACGTTGCATCACTTACATAACACGATAGCACGACACGAACACGCACGAAATTATTCGTGTTTGTAAAAAGTGGCACGATAAGCTTATTGTGCGTGTTCCTGCTCAGTAAATTTAGCACGACACGATTATTGACACATATGATAGCACCACGATAGCACGAATTGTCACCCCCACAACAAAGTTGTTGATTTCCTGGCTAAATATGTTGTGAACTTGTCGGAGACGTTTACAACTCTTTTAGAGCCCCATTCGGACTGATGCCGATTATTATGTACGATGTGCTCGGTTTAATCGAGGCTAGACTTGTAGTTAAGTAGTTACTAGCAGGGTTAATATGTCTTTTGGTCCAACATCTTATACAGCTTTTGGGGTTAAGGGGGATAGTGCATCAAGCTGTTCGCAAGGGCCAACTTGATCCTCTTCCCCAGGGATCCCAGATGAGGGAACCCTAGGAGAGCCGCCGGCTCCTTTGTCCAACATTTTATTTTACTGGTTTTGGTATCATGTTTGCCAACTTTTGGCTTTTGGTCAATCCGATAGTTGACCGTCTGTTTGACCGTTAAATAGTCACGTGACTTGCACATGCCTAGCCCCAAATTTTAATTTTGTTCAGTTTAGTCCTCAAATTTATTGTTCTAACTTTTTATTTTTGCAATTTAGCCCTTAAACATTATCAACCGCACACTAGGACTAAATTGACCTAGTCATGATCCAACCCATTGCTAGGTCAATTTAGGCTTATGGTCCAATTGTGTCAATTGGATCCTAATGCTGAATTGACCTAGTAATGGTCCGACCCATAGCTTAGTTGGACCATGAGTGGGGTCCAATTGACCCAATTAAAAAAATATTTTTATTTTTTAAATATATTTATCTATTGTTTGTTATTTAAAAAAAAAAACTAATGACATTTAAGGAATAATTCTATAAACTTTAGAATATATATAATATATAAAAAATAATTAATAATTTACAAATAAAATTTATTTAAGAATAACATTATGTGTACTGTTTTTTTTTCAATAAAAGTACTATTCCTTTTGGAAAGAAAAAAAGTACTATTCCTATTATTTTCAAATGGTAATGTTTAAATCATTCACCATTCAAATAAAAAAAATCAGTAAATTAAAATACTCACACGGTAAGTAATAATGTAAATGGCATTTATGGTTAGGTTATAATTATGATTTGATTATAGTTTAAAGATCCATATATGCAATTACGCGTGCATGAAAGGAAAGAAAAATCTGGAGATGTTTCAGTGTATACAACCAATATATCATCCTCATTTACAAATGAATCTTCACTACGACATAAATGGTATCTATTAATTAGTTAATTCCAGAAACATGCCTTGTTTTTATCATCAAGAAATTCATACTGCCGTCCTGGCAGCACCCTTATATAAACAACCCCTCCATTTACACATAATATTCATCATTAACCAATTCACTACAATACCATACAATATGGCTGCTTCTGCTGCTGCTTTGTGCTGTTCCATCATTTTTGTTCTCTTCAGTTTAGCAACCTCAAGTAGTAGTAGTAGTAGTGGATTCAGCATCGACCTCATTCGCCGTGAATCCCCGAAATCGCCGTTCTACAATCCCGACTTAACCCCGTATCAGCGTATCCAAGATTCTATTCGACGTTCGGTTTCTCGTGCTTCTCATATCACCAAAAGTATTTCTACCTCTGCTGCTGGTGATGAACCCGTGTCGGATGTCCTCGCTATTGGTGGGTCCTATGTCATGAACATCTCTATAGGGACCCCACCGGTCGAGATTGTCGCGATTGCTGACACGGGCAGTGACCTCATATGGACACAGTGCGAGCCTTGCCCTGGCTGCTTCCAACAGAGTTTTCCTCTCTTAGACCCAACAAAGTCGAGCACATACCGCGAAGTTTCGTGCAGTTCGGATCAGTGCAGTTCGTTAGGGCAGCAATCGAGTTGCGGCACAAAGGATACGTGTGAGTACGAGTACAGTTACGGTGATCAATCTTATACAAGAGGTGATGTCGCAGTAGACACAGTTTCCTTGGCTTCAAGTTCTGGAAAACCCTTGTCCTTCCCAAAGACAGTCATCGGTTGCGGTCATGACAACCAAGGTATCACATAATAGGAATATTATTATTCACTCATAGAAATGCATGCATAAATATTGTCCTATCTCGTAACAACATATTCTAAAGCCTTTATTATCTAATCATAGTCTCATGTATGTTACTCTGTCT
This sequence comes from Clarkia xantiana subsp. parviflora, assembly GCA_036873135.1. Lineage (NCBI taxonomy): Eukaryota > Viridiplantae > Streptophyta > Magnoliopsida > Myrtales > Onagraceae > Clarkia > Clarkia xantiana. The sequence goes on from JAPTYO010000004.1 coordinate 12,501,328, forward strand.
CAGGTTAAATTGTGTTGTAATTGGTGTTCATGTCTTGTTTTTGAATTTAACAGAAAAATGGACGAAAAACTAAACAGCATGGAAAATGAAACATGGACATCTATTAGCAATGAAAATGAAATTACCTGAACACTTGTTACCAACAATTTAAACCTAAGATACATAAAAGCAACATGGTGCAAATTTGTAACTGTGTGCAAATTTTCTTAATTCTATTCTAATACATAAAAAAGATTTAACAATATCTATACTTTATATTACAGGTACATTTGACAACAACACTTCTGGCATCATCGGACTCGGTGCCGGACCTTTATCTCTCGTCTCCCAAATCGCAAAAGACCGATTCTCTTATTGTTTGGTTCCCTTCTTCTCCGAGGGTGACAAAACCAGCAAGCTCAATTTCGGTTCACAAGCTATTGTTGCTGGCCAGAAAGGAGCTGTTTCCACTCCCTTGATCTCCAAGCCAGACACTCCAACTTTCTACTACTTGACTTTGCTAGGTATAACTGTCGGCGACAAGAGAATCGATTATGTTACCCCATCTCAGCAACAACAACAGCAAGAACAAGGAAACATCATTATCGATTCTGGAACGACACTCACTTTCTTGCCTGACGATATCTACTCTCAAGTTGAATCTGAGTTGAAGGCTCAGATTCCGCTTGATCCCGTGCAAACTGAGATCTTGTCTCTTTGCTACAAGACTCAATCTGATCTGAAGGGTGTTCCTGACCTAACAGTTCACTTTGATGGAGATGCGGATTTGAAGCTGAGTCTTTCGAGCACATTCGTGAGGCTGGATGAAGAAACGGTGTGCTTTGCATTCAAGGCGAGTTCAGGACTTGGATCGCTTGCTATCTACGGCAACTTGGCACAGATGGACTATCTCGTTGGTTACGACAAGGTTGATAACGTTGTGGCCTTCAAGCCTGCTGATTGCGCCAAATTATAAAAATCTTTTTTATTTGTCCGAGTCGAGGTTTTTAAACATTAGTTTTACTGTCTTTTGTTTATTCTGTTGTTAATAATATTTTTGAGTCGATATGTATTCATATCCTATGATTTATATTTCATGCCGATTAAATAAAACAAAATAAAGTTTATAGATTTAATATACTAGAGAATATATACGTGCAACGCACGTGTGACACTCGAGTCATTTCTATTATATTTTCATATAAATACTCTTGTCTTTGAAATGAATTGTAAAAAGAGTTAGAAGTAGAGACAATATGATCACACATTAGTAGTAAATAGATAGTTAATACATTCATATACCCCTAGAAACATTCTCTTAATTTATTGAAATTTTTTTAAATTACAGAATTTGTAACAATTTATCCAATAGATTTGTTTTTCCCATGTGCTTATCAATAAATGTGTAGAAAATATATGACTTTCCATTTAGTTTTTTTAATAAAATATGCAAAATAGACATAGTGATGACGGCTGAGATCTAATGAAAGTGTCATTAAATGACTCAATTTTAGATTAAAATTAAGTTAATTTGAAATCGGAATATGTACACTTCTTGTATAATTGAGCTTTGCTTAAACTAATATTCTATAGTAGTTAAGACCAAAAAATATGATATACCTAGTTTGCAGAAAATAAAATATCAATGAGCAACACAAATTAATATTAAGTAATTACTTACTCACAAAAGCAAATATACATGCTTACTGTCGCATATACTCGTTCCTTATTGCATAGATGAAAATATCGAAGATTAAGTATAAAGTAACCGGTCTAATCCTTGCAAAATCAGTACCAAAATCAATGTTGTCAAAGTAAAAAGGTGTTGTGAAGCGACAATGCTAAATACCGTCAAAGTTGAGGCGTCATTTTGGCGATCACCTAAATGAAAGAGGCGATCACCTAAATGAAAGAGGCGAGCTTAGTTAAATTACTGAACATCTATACAAAAATCATATGTAAATACTCAAAATGAAAGTTCTAATCATATATATGATAGAATAGACATATTTGACAAACTTAATGTGAAGAAGACTATATAAAGTATTTTGTTACGTACGAACTACGAAGTGAATAAGAAAACTTTTATGTAGAAGATGGTGTTTATGTACCTATGTTACCTACATGAAGTTTCTGTAAAAAGAAAAACAAACGCCTTGGAGAATATGAACATATTTTAAATATTTTTTATATTTTCATTTCTAATAATTATAATTATTTTTAGCCTTAAAACTAATGGCTGGGCCCAGAACCCTAGAAACCTACAGAGAGAGAACCCTACAAACTTATTCAGGCGCCCGCCTCAGCGCCTCCAACAAAGGATGAGGCACTCGCTCCAGAGCGCCTTGATAAATGTGGCCGCCCTAGACAGGTCCGGGTTTGGAGGTTTACAAAATGTCTCGCCTTCGACAATACTGACCAAAATTAAAATAAACATACCCGGAGAAAAGTGCCAGATCTATTACCGTATAGAACATGGATAGTTTCACGGTGCGAATTAAGGTTACACATGTATGTATAACCAACATTTATAAATAAATAAATAAATAAATAATGAGATTTGACTAGGAATTTGCTCATGAACGACTGCATGACATGAATTAAGGCTACACATATTTATATATAACCAACATTTGTAAATAAATAAATAATGAAATTTGAGAAGGAATTTGCTCATGAACTACTGCATGACATGAATTGGAATTAGTAGCACACTCATAAAATTCAGCCAGCAATCAGGTATTCAACCCTAAATTATATTTGCCATGATTCAAATACTTTTTTTTTTTTTTTTAAGATTAAGCTGTGACCGTTGTTAAGACAATAAAGATTGCAACTTGCAGGTCCAACGTTCAATATTCAATTAGGAAACTTTCTACACAACTATTAGTATAACCAAAAGAGAAAGAAAAAAAGAAAGGAGAATCGCTAGTGGCTACAAAAAAAACATTCTTCATAATCTGAAACATGGTGACTAATCAACACAGATTAATGAGTATATAACAAGAAAATTATGTCATACATTGCAAAATTAAAATAATAAAACGATTCCCAATTCAACCCACAAACAATACATACCAATGGATAATTTCATTTCATACCTCTAGTCTTTATGAGTGGCTGGCACTGCCTTTTTTTGTAGAACATGAATTCTCTTAGTAATATAATCGTCAAACGACAAATAAAGACAGCAATGGCATACCAATGAAAACACGAATGTCATACATTTTCATCCTAAAATAAAACTTCCAACGTTGGTTGTTATCTAATTACATCAAAGAAGGTAATCTAAACGCCAATAATAAGATGCCCATAAGAGGAGGATTTGGAGTTTGGAGACGTTTGGCGACTGTTGGGTTTTGATCTCCGGATAAAGCTCGAACCCGACCGTCTGCGCGCCCGACCCTGCAATAAGGGACAAACCAGGCTTGTGCCCGGTAATCCCCCTCCGAAGCTTAAGTCAGAACTCAGAATATAATATCTAAGAGCTGATATATGTATATAGTTTCAATCACAACGTAAAAAATGAGAAGATGTATGAACTTGTATTTATAGAGAATGGAATATATGGCAATTGGCCCATACATTTATGGTGCACCGATACCTTAGTATGGAAAGTGGTATATGCACACTTTCCTTTTTGGAGAGGGGATTACTTGTTTATCTTCGGGACAATGTAGCTTCTTCTCGGGGAAGATACGAACCCGAAGCCTTATGTCCAGTTAGTCCTTCGTTTTATAAACAGAGAGGACGAGACGACTCATCCTTATAGAGAGAGTCGCTTTCCGTTACGCGGGGGAGGGACGTTTCCTTCTCTAAAGAGAGGATCGTCCCTCCCTCATGGGAGAGGGAACGATCCCCTCTCCAGGAGGGGGTCGTCCCTCTCTCTTTGGAGAGGGGACGATCCCCTCTCTTGGGAGAGGGGACGATCCCCTCTCTTGGGAGAGGATCGTCCCTCCCTCATGGGAGAGGGGACGATCCCCTCTCTTGGGAGAGGATCGTCCCTCCCTCATGGGAGAGGGGACGATCCCCTTTCCAGGAGAGGGTCGTCCCTCTCTCTTTGGAGAGGGGACGATCCCCTCTCCTGGGAGAGGATCGTCCCTCCCTCATGGGAGAGGGGACGATCCCCTCTCCTTGGAGAGGGTCGTCCCCCTCTCTCTCGGAGAGGGGACGATCCCCTCTCCTTGGAGAGGGTCGTCCCCCTCTCTTTCGGAGAGGGGACGATCCCCTCTCTCGGAGAGGGTCGTCCTCCTCTCCTTGGAGAGGGTTTACTTCATATTTGTCTGTCTAGAGGGTCGTCTAGCCCGATTAGCGGAAATTATTACCCGGGTCTTAGACCGATATCCATCACTTGCCCCCGAGGCTAATGTAGACTTTGTCTGCCTTAGGCTCTATCTTATAACGAAAACTCGTCAAATATCTATCTTTCCCGAAATAATGAGTGTAAGCATATACGATAATTTCTTGACATATCGTTCCTTTTTGAGAAATTTTTACGTATTTTCAGTATCTGTCCATATTTATGTGTAAATGGGTTTGTCTCCTTTAATCTCATCCTTTAGATGGAGGAGATCCAATGGTCTAGATTAAAACCCTAGCCACACTTCTAACTTGAAGGATATATATATACCCCTTTTTTTTACTTTGCCTCCATTCACTTTCACCACTCTTCACAAAATTACTCCATTTCTCTCTAAAGTTTTTCTCTCAAGTAGGGAGGAGGGAAAAGGAGAGGTCCGGCCAGTGTGACCTCGAGGGAGCTGCCGCTGGTGAGAGGGAGAAGTCCGGCCGGTGGTGTCGTCGCTGTGTGGGGGTCCTCTTCGGCGAAGGAGTTGCCGCTGGTGAGTCGCCCTACCGGGACGATCCGTTGCCATAGCGTGGAGGTCCGACTGAGAGGCTGGGATCGTCCGGGGTCGTCCGACTGAGAGGCTCGGATCGTCCGGGACCGTCCGACAGAGAGGCTGGGATCGTCTGGGATCGTCCGACTTGAGAGGCTGGGATCGTCCGGGATCGTCCGACTGAGAGGCTCGGATCGTCCGGGATCGTCCGTGCCGGTGGGTCGTCCGTCCAGTGGATCGTTCGTTCGGCTTAGGTAAGACTCCTTTTCGCTCTAACATTTGCTTTTAATTGCAAAATTGATGACATAACTTGATGCCTCATTATTAAACACATATAGTTGTCAACTTGAAATCGAATGCTTTACCACCTTTATGAGTGCTTTTCAATTGGATTGTCTAAAAGTTACAACTTCCCTTGTGTAGTTAATCTTGAACCACTTGTAAAGTTGTGAGGACTATGCCCCCGAGCAAAATTTTGCGAAGTAACATAGACATCATACATTGTAAATCCAAAAGATAAATGAATTGTTGTATGTCTTAGCAAATTTTGTTGTATATTTTAGGTTGGAAGTAACGTCTACGGCCGACAAATTTGTCTTAAGGGATCGTCCCGAAGGTATAGGAGATCGTTCACCAAGTTTCTGATCGAGGCGACATCCTAAATCTTCCTAACTTGTTACTGGCCTCTTACTATACAGTAAGACCATGGGTGAGTCCTCCTCGACTAGGAACTTTTTCACTCCTCCAGATTTGAAACGAAACAGGCTTGTTAGGGTAAATTACGAGGAGGCTGTGGAGCTCCTGAATGTGGACGGTACTCTTAATTGTCGAAACCCTGTTGAAGTCAAATATCCTCGAGGTGAGGAACCTATCACCGAACCTCGCGAAGGAGAATCTGTTGTCTATTTAGCCCAAGTCCATGCAGGACTTCGTTTTCCTTACTGTTCTGAGCTCCTAGAGGCATGTTCTTATTGGGGAGTAGCTCCTACTCAATTGACTCCTCATGCTATTAGGATGTGGGTAGGCTTTCGTATACTTTGTGCGACTCATTCTTGGACATATTCCTTGAATTTGTTTCGACTCTTTCACACGTTCACTACCCATGGTAATAGTAAAGTAGGAACAGTATCTTGCCGTCTTCCTACATTCGCGGATAGGTTAAACACTCGGATGAAGGCTCCACCTCTTTCTTGGACTTCGGGTGAATATCTCGTTCTCAAGCATCCGAATGACAGTGCTAAGTGGAAGGAATATTATTTCCTTTGTGAGGATGGGGGTGTGTCTTGGGAAATCCGTCCTCGTTTCCGAGAAGATTCGGTTCTCTACCACGAGTTGTCCTCTGAGGAGAAGAAGACTTTGTCTCTTATCCATGCCTTTCACAGTTCTCCTGATTTTACTCCCTATGATTCCCAATTAACTGATGAAGACTCTTTATCTAGAGCGAACATTCGAGCTTTATTACCTACTTCTTCGGTATGACTTCTATTACTCTAATCCACTCTTATTTCCTGCGTAGGAGGGATTGCTGATGATTTCATACCGCAGGAGGTTGCTAGGAAAAAACGAAAGGCGAAATCTATTGCAGATAGAGGAAATTTTACAGCTGTTGTCTCGAAGACTTCCGGAGCACTTAATGATGGCGCCTCTTCTGGTCCTAAACTGAAGAAGGCTCGTTTCTCTCAGCAAGAAGCTTCCGGTTCCCGTCCTTCTAGTGGTAACCTTACGCTTTTCCTCTTTTGCTTAGATGTCTTTTATTGTGTCACACACTAAGGATACTCTCTCTTTTGTTATTTTGATTTTCCATTGTAGGTTCCAAGAAGAAAGTGGATGCCAAGTCCGATAAGGGAAAAGGTGTCGCTCTCCCTAAGGCAGCTACCGCCCTGGAAAAGGGAAAAGCCGTTGCTTCCTCCAAAAAATCGTCAGCACATATGGCTAAGGATAAGGTGTCTGCGAAACCTGTTAAGGAAGTTTCTGGAAGTGAAGGAAGTCCGGTGTCAGCTCGAAGTGCTACCATGGCCGGACCGGATGATCCTGTCGGTTTCTTTGGTCGTCCTTTTGACTTCGAAGATGACATATTCGATCAGGAGAGTTATCGGAGCAGGTCGAAACGCATGCATGAGCGATGGGATCCTGCTTCCTCTCTAAAGGATTTGCCCTTCCTTCGTGGTCATTCGGTGCTCGATCCAGATGTCGGACTTCATCTGTTGAATGCCATGGTGCCTCCCGGTGATCGTGTTCGGCTAGATTTGAGCCCATCAGCTGTCCAAGGTTTACTGAGGGATCACATGTCTCGACTAGCTCAGGTATAATACTATATGCTACAACCTATTCTTATGAATTCCTTTTATGCTTAATTATCTTCCCTTTCCTTTTCCATAGGTTGTTGCTATGGAGAAGAATTTAGCATACACGACCACTGTGATGTCTTTGCAGCTTGCTGATCTTCGCAGCAAAGCTTCTCAGAATCCGACTGAGTCTCCCGGCGAGATTTCTAGAGTATTGGGGCAAGAAATTGAAGGATTGAAGGAAAAGATCAAGAAGATGGAGTCCGATGCCGAGCAACAAGCGGAGGCATCTCGTCTTTCACTGGAGGCAGCCATTCATGAACGGGACGATGCTCTTAAAGAACGTGACGAACTGAGGGAAAGTTCTAAGGCTCGAATTTCTTCGTTGAATGTGAAGATTGCTTCCTTGGAGGATTCGATTGAGGGAGCGAATGCCGAGATTGCCGCTTTTGGGGCCAATAAGGATGCTATCAAGTCTGAAGGTGTCACCGAGTATATGAACTCAGAGGCGTTTCATGTGCATGCTAAGAGTCACGCGAGGAATCTGATTACAGGAGCCATTGGAAGGATATCTGAACAGTTACATGAGATGGATCCCAACTTCCCCTTCGAGAAAGTCCCTGAGATTCACAAGTATGCTGTTTGGCACCTTCGTAATATTGGGGCTATTGCTGACACCTCATCCAGTGAAGAAGACTCTGAAGCTTCTGCAAATGTGCGTGGCTCCAGGTCTGCTACCCCGTCTGGAGATGATTCTGCCTCTGGTGATGATCCTCCGGCCGAGCCGTCGGATCGAGATGAAGAGACCGACGAAGAAGTCCAAATCGATGATTAGTGTCTACGACTTATTTCATCTCCTCCAAAATATATCTATTTAGTATTTTGCTTGATATATATTCTAGCTATCTGTTTTGCCACCTATCAAGGTGTAGAACTATCTTTGCGTTATGTTTAGGTATGGTACTAGACCCTTATCTTTGACTTTAAATCGAAGTTGTGTTTAAGTAAACTATGTACTTTTCGTGTAATTCTTACTTTTGAATGAATACTATGGTTTTTCTGATATCGATGTAGTATGCAAATTCTTTAACTTACCACCCCGTTACCTGAAGAGTGTATCGATCATTTTGTCAATCCATGGGATCCGATCCCTCTGTCGGAATTAATCAACTTTGGAGAATGGTTTATCTACCATCTTTTTTCACTCATTCAGAGTGTTTATGGACGATCGTCTCTTTGTACGATCGACTTTGAAGAGTGATTTAACCACCAACTCGATTTCTTACTTGTTCGGAGTGTTTACCTTCGATCATCTCTTTGTACGATCGGCTTTGCAGAGTGGTTTATCTACCAACTCATCTGTCACTCATTCGGAGTGTTTACGTACGATCATCTCTTTGTACGATCGATTTCGTAGAGTGGTTTATCTACCAACTCGTCTGTCACTCATTCAGAGTATTTATGTACGATCATCTCTTTGTACGATCGATTTCGTAGAGTGGTTTATCTACCAACTCGTCTGTCACTCATTCAGAGTGTTTATGTACGATCATCTCTTTGTACGATCGATTTCGTAGAGTGGTTTATCTACCAACTCTTTATTTTACTCATGAACTATTGGAATTAACACATATGCATAAGGAACCTTTATTGATATTGGCATAAATATTGATTATTCGCAACTTATTATCATACATTTATGCATAAAACTTTCTAAGATGTTCACCACTAAAAGTATTAGTGGATATCTTCCCTTCAGAGTCCTCCAATCTATAGGCGTTCACCGCTGGAATTGCTGCAATTTTGTAAGGACCCTCCCATTTAGGTGATAGCTTATTCAATTGATTTTGTCTAGAGAATTCATTCCTCCTCCAAACCATCTCCCCAAGAAAAATTGGCGAGTCTTGACTCGACGGTTGTAATATCGTGCGGTTGCCAATCTCATTTTTGCTTGAGTTTCTTCCGCTTGATGGCGTTTTTCTTCCACCATATCTAAGTCAAGACGTCTAGCTTCGTCATTTGCTTCATCTCTGAAGTGGATGACACGATGTGAAGGTACCGCAATTTCAACCGGAGCCACTGCCTCTGTTCCGTACACCAAACTGAAAGGTGTTTCGCCGGTGGATGTTTTCGGAGTAGTTCTGACCGCCCAAAGGACATTTTCCAACTCATCCACCCAATTGCCTTTTAACGCCACGAGTCTTTTCTTTAATCCATCCAAGACAACTTTGTTCGCTGATTCCACTTGTCCGTTTGTTTGTGCGTGATGAACGGATGCAAATCGGTGCTCGATGTTCAGTTCTTCGCAATACCATGCTATTGATGATCCCCTAAACTGAGGACCATTATCGCTGATGAGGACCTTCGGTACTCCATATCGTGAGACGATGCGTGACTTTAGGAACTTCAGCACATGAAACTCTGTGGTTCTGGCCAGCGCCTTTGCTTCGATCCATTTGGAAAAGTAATCGATAGCAACGATAATGAACGTTAGTTGCGCCTTGGATTTGGGTAGAGGACCTATCAGATCGATTCCCCATTGCGCAAACGGCCAAGCACTAGGAATCGTTGTCAAAGGTGCAGCTGGGGCTGTAATTTTTCTTGCATATAGTTGACATGGTTCGCATGCTTGAACCATATCTGTGGCTTCCTTGTTCATAGTTGGCCAATAATATCCTTGGTTAAGGGCCTTTCGAATGATGGATTTTGCACCTTCATGGCAAGCCGCGTACCCTTCGTGTAACTCTCGAAGAATCCGCTCAGTCTCCGGGTATGCCACACATCTCAAATAGGGAGTAGAGTATCCCTTTTTGTATAGTAAACCGTCCCTGATGGCATAATTGATGGCTAACCTTTGAATTCTGGAAGCCTCCACTTTCTCCTTAGGAAGGATTCCATCTGATAAGTATTGATAAATCGGAGTCATCCATGTTGGTGTAGAGTCGACCATCATTATCTCCACTTGATCAATTGTAGAAATAATGATCCTCTCAAGGATCTGCACCTCCTTTGCTATTGGGACACCTAAGGCGAATTTACTCAATGCGTCCGCCTCTTGATTCTGTTCCCTTGGAATAGCCTCTATGTCAAAACTCTTGAATTTCTCCATCAATATCTTAACTTCGTGGAGATATTTTTGCATCCTTTGGGACCTTGCCACATAATTTCCCTTCACTTGGTTCACAACCAGTTGGGTGTCGCATTTTACACGGATGTGCTCCACCCCAATTCCTCTGGCTATGCGTAACCCCGTGATAAGTGCTTCATACTCCGCTTCGTTATTAGTGGCCCTAAATGTTAGTGCCAAAGAATAACGTAAAGGATTCTCTTCATTTGGAGGGATTAGAAGGAGTCCTGCCCCCGAGCCTTCAGCGTTAGACGACCCGTCAGTGTACATACTCCACGTCGAACTTGGACCGCCGACTGAACGCTCCTCACCCTCCCCCCTTTCCTCAATCGTTGGTTTCTCCAAAATAGGACCTGTAGATTCCGCAATGAAATCTGCCAAGGCTTGCCCCTTAATTGCTGTTCTAGGTGCGAAGTGAATGCGAAATTCAGTTAACTCCACAGCCCATTTGATCATTCTTCCAGATGTATCAGGCTTTTGCAAGAAATTTTTAAGTGGCTGATTAGTGAGGACAGTTATTTCGTGTGCATGAAAATAAGGCCGTAACTTCCTTGCTGCTACAATCAACGCATAAAGATACTTCTCAACAGCGGGATAGTTTATTTCACTTTTGGATAAAGTCTTGCTTACAAAATACACTGGAAGTTGGGCACCAACCTCTTCTTTTATTAATACGGCACTAACTGCAACATCACTTATTGACAAATATAAAAACAGGTCTTCTCCTGGGGTTGGTTTAGCCAAGGGTGGGAGGGTGAGAAGATGTTCCTTGAGTTGTCGAAACGCTTCCTCGCATCGTTCCGTCCACTCGAATTTTTTGTTTGCCCGCAACACTTCAAAAAATGGCAAAGATTTTTCTCCTATCTTGGATAGGAATCTGCTGAGCGACGCCAGTCTTCCATTGAGGCGCTGAACCTCTCTGTGACAAGTGGGAGAATGCATCTCCTCGATTGCTTGCAACTTTTCAGGATTCACCTCGATTCCACGTTGGCTTACCATGAATCCCAAAAATTTTCCCGACTGTACCCCGAATGCACACTTCGCAGGATTCAATCGGACCTGGTGCAAACGCATCCTTTCGAATGTTGCCTTCAAATCTTCAACATGTTCAACACTCTTCCTTGATTTTACTAGCATATCGTCAACATAAGCTTCCATCGTCTTACCAATGAAGTCGCCAAAAAGCTTATTCACCATTCTCTGATAGGTGGCCCCAGCATTAAGTAATCCGAACGGCATCACCTCATAGTGATAAATATCAGCATCGGCGTAAAAGGCCGTGTGAGGAGCATCCTGAGGCGCCATCTTAATCTGATTGTAGCCCGAGTAAGCATCCATGAAGCTCATCAACTCGTGCCCAGAGGTAGCATCCACCAGCTGGTCGATTCTAGGTAAAGGGTATGCATCTTTCGGGCATGCCTTGTTTAGATCACGGAAATCTATGCACATACGCCACTTTCCATTGGACTTCTGGACGAGCACTGGGTTGGCCACCCACGATTGGAATCTAATCTCTTTGACGAAGCCAGCATCAAGCAATTTGCCAACCTCTTGTCTGATGGCAATTTTTTTGTCTTCCCCCATGGGCCTTCTCTTCTGGACGATTGGCCTTATGGACGGGTCAAGCCTTAACTCGTGAGAAATGATCTCCGTGCTTATACCCGGCATATCACTTGGAGACCAAGCAAACAACTCTTTGAATTCCCTCAGCAGTGAGATGAGGGCCTCTTCATTCTCCTTGGTGAGGAGGACACCAATCCGGACAACCCTCTCTGGTCCATCCACCTCAATCTCTTTCAGCTCTTCAATTGGAGACGGTCGGCCTTTCTCCTCTCTTGGATCAATCTCCGTGACGATAGCCATGGTTTCACCTACCGACTGATATTTTCTCCTTAACGCGTTGACATAGCAATTTCGAGAAGCCACCTGATCTCCCCTGACTTCTCCCATACCATGCTTTGTCGGGAATCTCATCACTTGGTGTGCTGTGGAAGGAACGATTTTGTAGGGATTGATCGTCGTTCGTCCCAAAATTCCATTGTAGGCGCTAGGGGCGTCTACAACTATAAATGGGACTTGCACCTCCAATTTTCTTCGCCCTGCTCCCATAACCACAGGAAGAAGAATTGACCCTAATGGGTAAGAAGTCGATCCGGCGAAACCAACGAGTGGGAAATTGACCGGCTTAAGATCGGACTTGGTTTTGCCCAATGCCACCAAAGCTTCAAGGAACAGAATATCTGACGAACTTCCTCCATCAACCAGAATTCTCTTCACATCACAATCCAAAATGTTTAGGGTGATCACCAATGCATCATCATGAGGGAAATTTACTTGCTCCATATCATCTTCCGAAAAAGAAAGAATTGACTTCTCTGATGACCTTGGACGTTTCCTTGACAGCGCGATGTCGGTAGCCTGAGAGGCATACACTTCCCTTGCATTACTCACCGTTCCGCCGGAGGCGTAGCCACCATGTATCATGTTGACAACCCTCTTTGGCGGGGTACTATCTTCCACCACCTTCTTTCCTTTGTCCTTCGCCGGGGGCAATGGGAGAGGGCTCCGTGACCTCTTTCGAGATCCTTCAATAAAATTCTTCAAGTGACCCTGTTGGATCAATTTCTCGATGTCTTGCCTTAATCGAATGCAATTATCGGTATGATGTCCTTTGCACTGTTGGTATTCACACCAATGATCGGCATGATTTCCCAACTGCACTCCGGCTTTCTTCGGGGGTGGTGGGGTGTTAAGACCCTTTTGTCTCATCTCATGGAGAATAACGGAGAGTTCTCTATTTAAAGGGGTAAAACGAACTTCCTGAACCTCATTCGTACGATGCCGATTCTCTTCCAAGCGAGGACCTCCACGAGGACGATTTTCAGGTGCCACCCACGTCAATGGTTGGCGCTGATTATGAGGAGTGGAAGCCTTTTCCTTCTTCTTCTTGTTCGTCTCTCCAACTGCCGATTCCGCCATCTTCTTTGTCTTACGGAATGACCTGGTCTGCTCTAAGTCCATATGAGACTTAACCCGAGCCGCCAGTTGCTCAAGGGTATATACTGGATGGAGAGCCATATTATCCTCCAATGCGGCACCTAGTCTTCCGAGATTTCTCTTGAAAGCACGGATAATCTCCCCCTCCGTCATATCTTCATCTATATCAGCCAGATTCTGGTTGAAACGAGCATAATAACTTGCTAATGTCTCATCATGTCCTTGTCGGACATCGTCAAGCGAATTCGTATCCTTGAGAAGTTGACGAGTTCCCAAGTAACGCTGCAGGAACTTGGACTTCAGGTATTTCCACGAACTAACCGAACCTTTGGGCAGGCCGAAAAACCAATGTGAGGCCGCACCCGTCAGAGTAGTCGGGAATAACAAAGCGATGTGATTATCGTCTTTAGTTCGCCCCAACAGCGAGGCCTCATGCTGTTGCACATGCTCCACCGGGTCACCCTTCCCAGTATAACGCGGTATTTCTGCTGGAGTTACACTGTCCGGTATAATGATATCCACTAAGTCCTGTGAGAATGGATGAGAAGCACGATCTCTCAAATTATGCATTATTTTGACTCGAGACTCCTCCATCTTTTTAGTAATCAACGCCTCTATCTGTTCAGCGGTTATCATTCCTCCTGTAGGAGCAACAGGAACCGGGGGAGGTGGAGGAGGCATAGCCGTACTCACGTTCTGACTTGTTGTAGGAGGAGGTGGGTACGGCTGATACGGAGGGGGCTGGTAATGCTGATAGTGTGGTTGATACGGAGGAGGAGGAGGTACTTGTTGCTGAGTGGGTACTTCTCCCTCCCGTACTGTAGAAGATGAAGACACCAATGGGGTAAATTGACTCTGCGGTGGTGGTGGTGGCGGCGGCACACCACTTCGGGCTCTCATCGCTTCTCTATATGCCAATAGTGCATCCAAAGCAGCCATAAGCTCCGGAGTTACCGGATAATTTCTGGGAAAACCACCTTGAGGAGGCATCGGATAGGGAGGAACTCCATATGACGGGTGACCATAAGAGGGAATTCCTTGCGAAGGCATTCCATACGGGAATCCGTAAGACGGCACAGGACCCCGTGGTGGTCTTTCCCGAGCAGATGGTCCTCTTGCCAATGGAGTCGATGCTGAAGAAGATAAATCTCCTTGGGCATGGGATGGTCCATCTTGTCGATCAGCTGGACGGGATGGACGCTGAGAGGATGGAGGATTTGCAGGGGGCACCGGCGGTCGGTTAGACTGAGTCGGATGATCTCTTCTTGGTGGTGGACGAGGTCCATTAGATGGAACACCCGTAGTTTGCCGACTAGCTGTCATTGATCGGGTAACAGCCACGACTTTTGGTAGGAATTTCCCACAGACGGCGCCAAATGTTGGGTTTTGATCTCCGGATAAAGCTCGAACCCGACCGTCTGCGCGCCCGACCCTGCAATAAGGGACAAACCAGGCTTGTGCCCGGTAATCCCCCTCCGAAGCTTAAGTCAGAACTCAGAATATAATATCTAAGAGCTGATATATGTATATAGTTTCAATCACAACGTAAAAAATGAGAAGATGTATGAACTTGTATTTATAGAGAATGGAATATATGGCAATTGGCCCATACATTTATGGTGCACCGATACCTTAGTATGGAAAGTGGTATATGCACACTTTCCTTTTTGGAGAGGGGATTACTTGTTTATCTTCGGGACAATGTAGCTTCTTCTCGGGGAAGATACGAACCCGAAGCCTTATGTCCAGTTAGTCCTTCGTTTTATAAACAGAGAGGACGAGACGACTCATCCTTATAGAGAGAGTCGCTTTCCGTTACGCGGGGGAGGGACGTTTCCTTCTCTAAAGAGAGGATCGTCCCTCCCTCATGGGAGAGGGAACGATCCCCTCTCCAGGAGGGGGTCGTCCCTCTCTCTTTGGAGAGGGGACGATCCCCTCTCTTGGGAGAGGGGACGATCCCCTCTCTTGGGAGAGGATCGTCCCTCCCTCATGGGAGAGGGGACGATCCCCTCTCTTGGGAGAGGATCGTCCCTCCCTCATGGGAGAGGGGACGATCCCCTTTCCAGGAGAGGGTCGTCCCTCTCTCTTTGGAGAGGGGACGATCCCCTCTCCTGGGAGAGGATCGTCCCTCCCTCATGGGAGAGGGGACGATCCCCTCTCCTTGGAGAGGGTCGTCCCCCTCTCTCTCGGAGAGGGGACGATCCCCTCTCCTTGGAGAGGGTCGTCCCCCTCTCTTTCGGAGAGGGGACGATCCCCTCTCTCGGAGAGGGTCGTCCTCCTCTCCTTGGAGAGGGTTTACTTCATATTTGTCTGTCTAGAGGGTCGTCTAGCCCGATTAGCGGAAATTATTACCCGGGTCTTAGACCGATATCCATCAGCGACGAAGGAGATGAAGGTATGTATGGTGGGGGAATCGTTTTTGGGTGTTTTAGGAATTGGAATTGTTTCTATATTTTTGGTACGTGAAAAAGTTGGAACCAGCTCAACACCAATTCGCTTTTTATAACAGAGGATATAGATAGATAAATAAAATCAATCTTCTTCTCTTTGACGTACGTATAGAATCCAGTTACCAAAAAAAAAAACTACGTATAGAATTCATAAGCTTCATGGCTAGCTAATATATTTAACGACTTAACGTGCATATAGTCATTTAGTATTGGCCTAATAAACCCGCAGCGCCAGCACGACGACATGCCTATATATATATTTGTCCTTGGTCCAAGACTTTCGCGAGCAAAACAATCGCCGTATTATGCAAGCATCCTAAATATACTAAATATATTTCCTAGAAAGTTTAATATATGCATTACAATATAAATATATAGGTTATTTCTCAAGCAAAGCCTAAATATATATTATATTATAATAAATGTATATATATATATATATATATATATATATATATATATATATATATATAATACCATCAATATATATATATATATAATGTAATATATATATATATATATATATATATACCATCAATATATTTTGTTGTAGAAGGTTTAATATATATATATATATGTTATTTCTCAAGCAAAAATCTAAATATATATATATATATATATATATATATATATATATATATTCAGTAGACAATATATTTGTTTGTTCTTCTAGCTAGCAAGGGTTTACATATAACTATATGCATCAATTATTATTGATGTGCTAGTCTCCAGTTGCATTGAACACAGTGGCTAGTAGCTACACGAGCAACGGAATACAAAGATGGATAATGGTGCTGTTTTTGTTAGTTGGTGCATTCTTATATCAATTATTTTAATGTTCGTGATACTCCTCATCATCGAACTCTTGGACTACTTTTACCCTCGTCGTCGTGATCTTCTTCGCAACAACGATGATGATCGGTTGGATGATCTTGAAGCTGGAGTTTTCAGAACAGTGAAGATGAGGGTGTTCTTGTTCGACAAGGAAGATGAAGCGAAGCATTATAATCAGACCGAATGCGTAATCTGTCTCGACGATTTCCAGGTTGGATTATCGTCGTGCGCAAGGATGAGCTGCAACCACATGTTTCACAAAGATTGCATTCAACAATGGTTTTTCGTAAATAGTTGTTGCCCTGTGTGTCGTGGTGTATCGTGTTTATAATTAATACGTATGGTAGCACGTATAGCATCAGAAACTAAGTATGTTTTTGTTTTGTAAGAGTTATCAGTTTTAAAAAGTGGCTAGATTTGTATTGGCCAAAAATAAAGTGGCAAGATGTCAATATAATAATTATGTACTTTTATGGTTTTATATATGTGTTTCTATTCTTAGTTTGTTTAACTATCTCAATGAATTTGACTCCAGTTCCATCAATCTCCAACGATACAATAAATATATTCCAAAGTTCTAACACTTTTGATTTTCTTGATTTTAGTTTTAAATGTAAATTCAAACTCAATATCAATGAATAAACCGATAAAACGAGATGTCATCAATACTTAACGAATTAAATCTAAATGACTCTGATTAAAACGTCTACTTCATCAATAAAAATTCGATTAAAAAAACAGTGTCTTCAGTTAACCATTTGAGGAGGTGTTTATGGTTCATATTATACTTTGTCAAGCATATCACATCAACGTCTAACAACTACACTAACAAAAAATGAAAAAGTAGCTAAAGTTGAAACTATTTCTCAATTAATTTATTTTTTGGTTATATTATATTGGATAAAGGTCATAGTACATGCCTCTTTATGTAATTTTAGATTAGTTGACGATGTAAATCTTAAAGTGTTATAAAGTTTCACAATATTAATTACCCTCTAATCAAAAACATTGAAACAGTCTTGTCAAAAAAGTTTTACAACTGTTAAGAAGTCAGTGTCTTAGAGATTTAATCAGAAAACACACTTGATTTGGTATGACATGTTACATTTTGTCACATAAACAAGAATTTCTGCCAAAAAAAAAAAAAGTTAAAACAATAATTATATCTATTTTTAAAGATCGTCACATGCGTTTCTTTTTGGCAGAAAATGCCCACATGACTAGATTATTATTACTCATACCAAACTTTTTTAATGCTTATTATTGTTATTGTTAAATTATTATGACTCATAACAGTACACACAACTGAAGAAGAGTGAAGTGTACTGAGAATGAGAATAAGATTGAGACCAAAACAAAGGTCAGATCTTTGCATTCCATTTCTACCGGCCATAAACAACATTCTCCTAACTAAATCTCCGTTCTGTGTCTTTCTGAATAATTCTTCCTAATTCTTCCCTCTCTGACCTGCCCTTGATTGAAAGCGAAGTCTCCATCAGAGACCAAAAGTGTATCTGCGAAGCCAAAGAATCGACTCCCAGAAGTTTTCCCTTGAAGACCCAGCAACATCCATCTCTTCTGCTTCCTGAATGTACACTACTGCTCTGCTTCTAACGCCTACGCCATCATGAGCAACACTTGTTCGTTTTCGCAGTTCTTATTTGACACTCTTGTTCCGGAGCTCTAATGGAGTTCAACGGTACAATGTTGTTCTGGGTGGAGCTTTCTTTGCTGTAGTTTTGATTTGGAAGGCTCGGAATGGCGTTGTTTCGCAAGTTCTTCTTCAAGAAGCCGCCGGAGGGGCTTTTGGAGGTCTCCGAGAGGGTTTTCGGTATGCATTTCCTTTCCTTTCGTGCTAATTTAATTAATTCCTCATTGTTAAGGTGGCCGAGTATATCTAATTGCCATTTTGGAAATGCTAATTCTAGCTGGAAAAGTGGTATTTTTGTGGATTTTACAGTATCTCCAAATGAACAAGTCCCATTAGGTTAAACTTTTTAATTCTGGTACCATGTGAAAGTTTATACGAACCACTTGACCAACTAGGTGAATGTGTGGTTTAATCTTTGATTCAACAGTACTTGATGCTAATTTTAGCTGGAAAGTGGTATCTCCATTGGAACAAGTGCTGCTAACTGTTTTCGAATAGCTGCTACGTGCTGCATTATATGATTTAATTCATTCATTAACTAGTTGGTTTGATGCAACAGTATTTGATAGCTGTTTCACAACGAACATTGTGGAGGATGATGAGTATAAGGCTCATCTTGGAGGTGTAGTGGCTAAACTGTGCGACCAGTTTCCCGATGCTTCTTTTAAGGTCTTCAACTTCCGAGAGGGACATGACACAAGTCTGATTGGTAGCACTCTGTCTGAATACAAGATGACAGTAATAGATTATCCTAGTAAGTTCAAGGGCTGCCCTGTGCTATCAATGGAGATTATCCATGATTTCTTGAAATCTATCGACACTTGGCTGTTAACTACACCACAGAACTTGCTACTGTTGCACTGTGAAAGAGGAGAATGGCCAGTCTTGGCTTTCATGGAGGCTGCCCTACTGATTTATAGGAAGCAGTATTATAATGGAGAACAGAAAGCTCTGGACATGATTTACAAGCAGGCTACTCATGAACTGTTGCGAGTGGTTTCGCCACTAAACCCAGTGCCGTCTCAACTGAGGTACCTCAAGTATGTCTTGGCAAGGAATGTGAGCTCGGAATGGCCTCCAGTTGATAGGACTTTTACCCTAGACTGTGTCACAATGAAAGGGATCCCTAAATGGGATACTGAAGGGGGTTTTCGTCCCATATTTAGGATACATGGACAGGACACTGCAGTGGTTGCTGATCGAACTCCTCGTGTCCTGTTCTCGACTCCTAAAAGGGCTGAAGTTGTTCAACATTATAAGCAGGTTGTTCTATTTCTGTTTTATATCAAATTAGATGTCACTTCAAGAAATCTAGTTGTTCATGAGAAATATTTAATTTCCTTTGCAAATATTGCGTTCCAAGAGTTTTACTAGTGGCCGTCTTCTAATAGAAAAGCATTCGATAAATATTCAAAATTGTGATATTTGCAAGCGGTTTTCAATATAACTTATAAAACCCTTCTAAATCCTTTTAAAATCTAAATACGGTCTCTGTTGAAAAAATTTCTTCTAAAATTGCTCAATTTTTTGTAGTGTATGATGACATATCTGGTGGAGTTATCCTTGTCATTTTTAGATATCTGGTTTTAGTTGTTAATTTTCACTTTCTATGCAGGCAGATTGTGAACTAGTGAAAATGGACATACACTCCCATATTCGAGGTGATGTTGTGCTAGAGTGCATAACTTTGGATGACACTCTCGAGCATGAACAAATGATGTTCCGAATTATGTTCAATACAGCTTTCATAGAGGCAAATACGTTGATACTTACTCGAGATGAAATCGACCACCCATGGAATTGCAAGGATCTGTTTGCGGAGGAATTCAAAGTGGAGGTACAAATGGAGGCTCCCGGTCATCTTACTGCAAATTCATTTTCTCATATTAACATGATCCTTTTCTTTTTCAACAGATTCTTTTTTCTGCAGTTGAGCTACCAAATAATGAAGTTAAAGAAGGCCTATCAGTGAAGACAGAGATTTTAGACAATAATGAGTTGTTGGAAAGAAATGTAGATACGGCTGAAGAGCAGAAAGACCCGAAAGGGCAACAAGTTGCTTCACCACGTACTAATCACTCGAAAATTATTTCCCAATGGTCACCTTCACTGCTGCAGAATACTTCAATGCAAGGGGGGTCGCCACAACCTGTCTTGAGATACCATAGTCCACGGTCCCCACTTGGCATTACAGCCTTGTTAGAAGATCATGTTACTGTTAAGACTCAGGAAATCAAACACACATTGACATCATCTCCTTCTTCTTCAGCTATTATGAGTGTAGCTATGTCAGTACAGCCTAGTATAATGCGTGCGGTTCCTAAACTATCATCTGCGCCACCAGTTCCCCCGCTTTCACCTACACCTCCAGGCCGGATCATCAACTCAGTTGAGTCTCAAAATGATTTAGCTTCTCAATCAACTGTGGCACCACCCTCTTCTTCAAGTACAAAGCCTTCTATTGCCCCAAGTCAACAACAAGGGAAGTTACACAAGGATACAGACCAATCATCATCCGCTTCATCGCCTCCTATCAACCCTCCACCCCATCTTCTTCCTTTAGAAACTTTATCTGCACCTGTCAAAGAGAATGTGTCTTCAATACCTCTTCCTCCTCCTCCACCTTCACTCATTTCCTCTACCCCGAGACTTGTTCCTCCCCCACCACCACCACCACCACCACCACCACCACCACCACCACCACCACCACCACCACCACCACCACCACCACCACCACCACCACCACCTTGTGCGGTCCCGTCACTAAGTTCATCTAAATCTGGAGTTGTTGCTAGCCCTCCCCCACCTCCAACACCACCACCACCACCACCACCTTTAAGTTCATCTATGTCTTTAGTACCTCCACCACCACCACCACCTTGTCCTGCACGTGCTTTAGCACCAACTCCTGCAAAACCACCAGCACTACCTTGTCCCCCACCCCCTCCAATAGGCTTTTCGCAAGCACCCCCACCACCACCAAGAAGCAATGGACCTGCACCTCCTCCTAGTCCTAGTCCTCCTGCTGCTCCATTCCTTGCAAAAGGACAGGCCTTATCTCGTGCAAATGTGAAAAACCAGGTTATAACCAAAAAGTCAAATATGAAGCCTTATCACTGGTTAAAATTAACAAGGGCCATGCAAGGAAGCTTATGGGCTGAATCACAGAAGTCCGGCGAATTACTAATGTGAGCATCTTCTGTTCCTAGTCCATTTTCAATTCTGTTGGTGATCGTTGGTCCAGCAAAATGTTTAGATGGATATTTTAATTCCTCATTTGTTTTTCTGGTACAGGCCTGTCGACTTTGATATGCTGGAGCTTGAAAGTCTTTTTTCAGCATCTACTCCAAATCCAAATAGTGCAGCCAGTGATGGAAAATCTGGCCGCCGTGCGGGACGAAAACCTGACAAAATCCAGCTGGTAATCCATAATGGTCTCTTTGCTTATGCATTTTTCCTGCGCAAATTATCAAATTTAATGCCTGAAGGCAATATTTTATTTTTGGTTTTAAGTTGGCAAGTTCTGTTTCATACGGTTGAAGCTCCTGTCTTTGTTGAAGCAATACGAGTGTTGTGGACTGATAACAGTTACTATTTGACAAGTATATCTGGTTGCACTCGAAAAATTCTGTGAATGTATAGTACTTAAAGAATCCTGGTTATTCTCACTTATATGGCTCCATATACGACGTATCTTGAGTTCATACTAATATACAATTTGACGATAGATGAACTGTCCCGAAGTGTATAGTTTGTAGAAATATACTTTTCATAATGATGAGGAATTTTTTCTTACAGTTAAAAAGTGATTTTTTTAGAAGTTAGATTCTTGAAAAAAAAAAGCATCTGCAAAAGACTAGTTTAGCTAGGGATAAATTAGACAGCACATAACAATTCAGGGTTATCTATCGAGTTGATTGCTTTGAGACTCCTATGGTATTTATTTCTTAAATTGTTTTGATAATCCTGTATTGAGCCACATTGCACTTCTCTCTTATGGACTGTCTTTATTTATTATTTGAAAAAGCAAAATATTCTTGCTGGTTGTTACAGATTGACCTTCGAAGGGCATATAACTGTGAAATCATGCTTACAAAGGTTAAAGTCCCTTTATCTGAATTAATGGTAAGTTAAATCAGCTGGTGTATTATTATCTTTTACATTCTTAAATAAAAAGATTTTTTGACTTAAAATAATGAGTGAAATTAATGATGGTGCAGAGCTCTGTTCTTGCTCTAGATGATTCAGCATTAGATGTTGATCAGGTGGAGAACCTCATAAAATTCTGCCCTACAAAAGAAGAGATGGAATTATTAAAGGTAACCTTATATTGGCTTCTCTAATGTGTCTCTATTCGATTCAAGAATCGACTATTCTCTGTTGTGTCTTTGTATGCGCTTCCTTTCTACTTATGAATCATTCTTTTTCACAGAATTATTCTGGAGATAAGGTGAACTTGGGAAAGTGTGAGCAGGTTGGTTAATTTCTGCATCTCTACATAACCAAAATACTCAATAAACGTTAATCAATATTGATATAAATATATCCTCTGGCAGTTCTTCTTGGAATTAATGAAAGTACCGCGCATTGAGTCCAAACTGAGAGTTTTCTCATTCAAGATACAGTTTCATTGCCAGGTAAGCACATTCCATTGAGTAATTGGTAAAGACTTCTCATTATCAACTAAAATTATTATGTCATCTTTCGTCTAATGATTCACTGTTTCTTGTCAGGTTTCAGATCTTAGAAGAGGTTTGGATAT
Organism: Clarkia xantiana subsp. parviflora; assembly: GCA_036873135.1. NCBI lineage: Eukaryota > Viridiplantae > Streptophyta > Magnoliopsida > Myrtales > Onagraceae > Clarkia > Clarkia xantiana. The sequence continues at coordinate 12,524,251 of JAPTYO010000004.1, forward strand.
CGTCAATGCTGCGTCTGAAGAGGTAAGATACTGCTGCCCCTACCCACACTTCCATAATCCATCTCTTTCCCTTACAAGATATGTCAAATCTTTCATGCATTCATATCTTCTTGACAATTATGATCAGATCAGAAGCTCGGTGAAGTTAAAGAAAATCATGCAGACTGTTCTTTCACTAGGAAATGCATTAAACAAAGGAACTGCACGAGGTGAGTAAATGATCTGCTTCGTGAACCTTTATTTTTGTTTGCTGATCTTTATAAGAAGAGCTCCATGAACAACTTTCTTCTTTATATACAGGTTCTGCAATTGGGTTTCGACTGGATAGTCTCCTAAAACTTACTGATACAAGAGCCCGGAACAGCAAGATAAATCTCATGAATTACCTTTGTAAGGTAACAATACTCCTTGGTCATGGTGTTCTTTTATTCACAGAGAATGCGCATCGACTTTCTTTTGCTGATTTTGCATTTCTCCTCGCAAGATATAGAGCTGTGTTAGTTTTTTAAGCACTTGCTGATTGATGAACAATAGGTGCTTGCTGAAAAGCTGCCTGAAGTTATCGACTTTCCAAATGACTTAATTAATCTAGAGAGTTCAAAAAAGGTATTTTTTATTTTGTAGATGGTGCTAAGTTATATTCATTGTATTAAGGTGCCTATGCAAATTTTAAATCAAATTGATTTCCCCTTGCAGGTTCAGTTAAAGTACCTGGCGGAAGAGATGCAAGCAATTAGTAAAGGGCTCGAAAAAGTTGTTCAAGAGGTATCTGCATCAGAAAAAGATGGCCCCGTTTCACAAGGCTTCTGCAAGGTACCTATGACTCTTTTCTCCACTAGCTCTACTCAAAGTTCCAATGAACAAAATTTAACATTATCTCCTCAAATACATTAATAATAATGATTTCACCAACGGAAAACCAAGACCATGAATTTCACATAGAAAACAACAGGAAAAGCCCGTAAAACCAGTAGAAGAATGATGTACTGTTATAAGATGAGTTGGTTTGATGTTATTTCTTACTTCTGAATGGTATACCCAAAACCATCCCTTTACAGATTCTGAAGGAATTTCTTGCCTTTGCTGAGGCCGATGTTAGGTCTTTGGCTGCCATGTATTCCAATGTGGTAAGTCTCAACACCCTGATCTGCAAATTAAGTTGGCTTTGAATAGATTATGCACGAATGTGGAGAACGTTATATACATGCTTTGTTTAAAATCATCTTCAGGGAAGAAATGCAGATGCATTAGCCTTTTATTTCGGGGAAGACCCAGCTCGCTGCCCATTTGAGCAAGGTAAATCTATTAATCTGAATCTGAATCTTGCAACAACCCGCTAAATGAAACCTCTTACTGATTCACAAAGATGTATTAGTAATGTATGGTTAATTGTTTGGCAGTTGTGTCTACTTTATCCAACTTTGTGAGAATGTTTATACGAGCGCACGACGAGAACTGCAAGCAGAGAGAGTCTGAGAAGAAGAAACTGCAATCTGAGTTGATGAAGGTTGGTGCTCTTCGGGCAGCTTGAAGGTTGGGAAACAAGAAAGTCGCATTCAAACCACTTATTTGAAGGTTGGGAAAGTGGCTGATTCCATTTCCAAAGGTTTTTGTCCGGGAATTCTAACTCGACTTAGTTTTAGAAATGTTTGCAGTTGGATTTAGCCAATGTTTTCATATATTGGATTAGTATAGCTTAATTAACAAGGGAGTTTCTTTCTGGTGTCATATTAATTAATTATGAAAAAAGATAATAACACAGTTGATGTATTATTTGGATCAAGAAAATCTCGAACTCGTCTTAATGTAATTGTCATGATGAAGATGTTGGTTGATTGATTGATGTGTTATTTGGATTAATTCCCCAGCTTCGAAGAGTTCATTATCACTACTTTGGTTGACAGGAGATAACTAGTGACAGTCCTTAGAATGATCACTGATCAAAACTAGTAAACAGTGTAATATGGTGTATCATGGGTGAGCGAAATACCCGATTGGAACCGGAACCGAATCGGTCATTTGGGTAGGTTCCGGATAGAGGTAAACGGTTCTGTGATAAAATTTTAGAAACCAATATTTTCGGTTCTGGGATAAGTTTTTGGGTACCCAAATACCCGGAACCGGAACCGTTTAGCATATATACATATATATTAATGATTATTTTTTTTTTTCAAAATTAAATATTTCGTTACTAAGTTATTAACCATTTATATTCTATTACGATATATGTGTTTGCTTACATATCAATAAAAAATAAATAAGGGTTAATGATCCATTTCATATCATATATTTGCATGAAATACATTGTTCATATCATATTGTTTTTTTGGTTGTACCAATTTAGTACCAAACGTTTCAATCTTGTACCGTTTTCATACCTTCATTAAAGTTCCGTCCATTTTGACCGTTAAAAGTCATGTGTCGTGCACGCGAGTGACCTAAACTTTTGATTTTGTTCAATTTAGTCCCCTCTAATACATTACTAACTTTTAATTTGTTCAATTTAACCTAAAATTTCAATCAAACCCTTGACCCAAATTGATCTAGCCGAACATAGTCTAGGGCTAGGTCCGGCTAGGTCAATTTGGATAATGTAGTAGAGAGACTAAATTGAACAAAATCAAAAGTTTAGGGTCACTCACGTGCACGACACATGACTTTTGTGCAAAACTCAATGTATTAGAGGGACTAAATTGAACAAAATCAAAATTTTAAAAGTTGTTGCTGCTAGGAAGAAGCGGAGAATCGTTGAGGAAGTAGTGCTGCCAACGGCTTTGCAGAGGTTTGCAATGAGAAAATCGACATAACATAATAAGATACAACCAACAATTTAATTTTGATTAGAAATTTATGTAATCTGATGCAGTTTAATTTGTTGTGAGCGGTAGGCGTCTAGAAATTATTGTATTTCAACATACACATGTCTGAAGTGGAAATGTGAGTTGGTTATTGCTGAAAAATAAAACTTGTATATCTTCTGTATGTAGCTAGATAGATTAATGAAGTTATTTTTCGAGATCAACACTTTTTTGACAATTAAATACATAAATGAACATTCAATTTTGTTACTGATAAAATACCCATGTTTCCAAAACTATGGTTTAAATTCAAGGTTCAGGTCAACCCTCCCAAACAAACTCTGGAGCAAAATAAGATCAAGAAACCTCGCAGCAGCCAGAAATTAAGCTAAGGGATGTTGATATTTTTTTACTTAAAGACATTGCTTGCAACAATTTACATGGAACTCAAGCTAAAACAACTCAAAATTTCTGTTACAGCTTAGAAATCCAAACAAAGGGAACCGATCATCACACACTCATAGTAGGAGTAGTCTAGAAACAGTCATTTAACCTCCAAAAAAAGCTACATAAGCTTGTAGTAATATTCATTTCCTGACAACAGAAACAGGTACCGTTTATTGCATTTGTAGATCATCACGTGGTAAGCTTCATATCCAAACAAAATAACATTATGTACTCTGCCACACTTGCATTTTAGGCCCACGGAAAGGGTGTCCTCTTATGCCATGAAACCCACTCTTTCATCCAAATCTATATCTTGTGCTTCATCATCTTCGTTTTGTCAGCAATATCTGCTTCAAGCACACTCTCCTGACACCAAGCAGCTAGCTCTTTGACATTTCGCAGCAGCATCTCTTATATATTACAATCAGTCAGTACAATGTTGTTATTGACTGATATATTATTTCAACAATTTTGTGATGAACAACTTTCTGCCTAAAAGGAGTTTAGGAATACAAACCTCGTAAATTTGCAGGGTGTGGTGGCACTATTGGTGGAATTCAATAGTTGAGGCAAGGGCGATAAACCCTATACAATTACACAATAACATCATTGACAATTATTACTATATATATACATTTTAAAAGCAAAGCTTTCAAAGGCTGTCATGAATAAAAAATAAAAAATGTAGTCCCATTAAAAAAAAATGTTTCATTTCATGATTAATAAACATCAAGATCCATGTCTAATTATCAAAAGAACAATAAGAAGTTCTAACAGAGTAGCAACGTTTAAACCATAATGGAGTGTTACTGCAAACTTCTTGCAAGTAAGAATACCTTGCGAGAGTTACACAACCTTGTCAAAAGATAAAGATGAAAAATGTAGTCTCAAGATGATTCCACAACCTTGTCAAAAGATGAAAAATGTAGTCTCAAGATAAAGATCAAGATCCCAAGCCTAATTATCAAAAGAACTGGAAAAAAAATATACCAAATTATTCTAGCAGATTATCTGCAATTAAACCATTATATTTATTTAAAATAAAAATAAAAATCTTAAAAATTAAAACTATAATGCTCAAGAGACCAGGAGAAAAAGCATACGATAAAAGGCCTCCCTGTTTCTCGAGCATTATGATTTTAATTTTTAAGAGTTGTAGTTTTTTAAATATAAAATTTATTACATGATTAAGTTTATTTTTTTTCAATAAGATTCTAATATTAAGATTTATTCATGCTCTTGTATTATCTTCGGGGTCAATCTGATCGTGTCACTATAACATTCCAACGAAGACAATGCGCACGCGTGTAGGTATCTAATCAGTTTAATGTCTACTTATATGATTCTAATAACCTAGGAGAGGTCTGAAGTTTGCCCCCATGTTAACGAGATAGGTCTGAAGTTTCAAATGTTGATTTGAGAGGTCTGAAGTTTCAACTTTGTTGATAACAACGGCCTCCGTCTGTTTTTACCGTTAATTGTGACGGAAATTGGTCACGTGCTTGACATGTGACCAGAAATAAAATTAAATTCTAAAAATGCCCTTCTATCAAAGTGTGCCCCTCACATGCTTAAAGGAAAAGACGAAAATGCCCTTAAAGCCACCACGGCTCCGGCCACCGCCACCCAACTCCGGCCACCACCACCTCGGCTCCGACGACCACCACCGAACTCCGGCGACCACCACCGAACTCCGGCGACCACCACCGAAATCCGGCGACCACCAACACGGCTCCGATCGGTGACGAAAAGCTCCGATCGGAGCCACAGAGCTCCGATCGTAGCCGTGTTGGTGGTCGGTGGTGGTCGCCGGATTTCGATGGTGGTCGCCGGAGTTCGGTGGTGGTTGCCGGAGCTAAGGTGGTGGTGGCCGGAGTAATTTGACTTTAGGGGTAATTTTGTCATTTCACATTTACTCAAATAAGATATTAAATAAAACAAAATATTAAAAGGGCAAGAATGTCATTTCACACAATTCTGTTAAATTTAACCCTAAAAATGGACGGAAAATCTCAAATCAACAAAGTTGAAACTTCAGACCTCTCAAACCAACATTTGAAACTTCAGACCTTTCCCGTTACCTGGGGCAAACTTCAGACCTCTCCTAGGTTATTAACCCTTTTTTTTGCCATTACAAAAGATGGACTTAGAGTAGAGCACTTAAAATGCATCATATACAAGCTGAAATGCACATGCGGTAAAGAATACGAGATTCTGCTATCGGGAAATGACTACTACTACAAACTCATGTAGAGTAAGGGTTAATGATAATATTGAATATTAAATAGAAGATTCCTGAAGGTGATGCAGCGTAATGAGAAATAGATGCGTAGAAATCGTTGATTCAAATCGAATACCGAAGTTCAGTCGCATGGTTTGAAGAAAAACCTGAATTTTCTCATATATCATTAAACTAAATTATTGGCCAAAAAAATAATAAATAAATAAACTGAATTCAACGACGGCTGCTATTGTCTTAAATAGCTGCCGCCACTTAAAGTTGGTACATTCTCCCTATAAATAGGGGAACACTTACATTACTTAAATACATGTTATCATATACTTCTTACAGTATTCTATCATATTCCATTACTGACTTAAGCTTCAGAGTGGAATCAGGGGTAAATTCTCACCCCCCCCCCCCCCCCCTTCAGGTTCTCGCCTACCAAATAATCAAAAGGAAACTAAGCACCCAGTGAGGTCGAGATAGACACCTAAAAAAGTTAATCCAAGGCGAAGCCTCGAAGTCCACTACCAGGAGCTGCGGGCCACGTCAACTTGATCCCAACAAAGGGTAATAACATTTTCAAGCTACAATGAAGGATCTCACAGTCACGACCACCTCCTTACGCCAACCCATGGAGAGACGGACGTATAATGATATCGGGTGGACAGAAAATCTCCACTAAAAAGAAAGCAGCTCCTTAAATTACAATAATTGCGGAACTAATCAGCTATCACAATGACAACAGTCCAACTTACAAGCCGATACGAACTAACTCCACTCACACACTCAGGATGCAAAGCATGCTCACTATGGGAGCAACCTTGTATATGAGCCACCAAGCGTAGCCAATACAAGGAGTATCCATTTACATATAACGAGCCCAATACGGGGGCACTCACACATTCGTCAGCTACCAAGAATAACCAACACAAGGATAAATCCCTACATGTAAATATATCAAAATACTCACAACGAGAGTAATGATACATGCATAAGTTACCAAGCGTAGTCACTTCAAGTGCTAACCGCATATGAAGCATGCCCACTATGGGGACAACCATATACATACGACACTATATGCATAGGTCACTGAGCGTGGTTAACACAAGCAGTGGCGGAGCCACATTGTGCCAAGTGGGGTCCTAGGACCCCACTTGGCTTAGATATATTTATTTTTGGGTTAAAGGTACTTTTCTTACCACATGTTTGACTGAATGTGGCTTTTAGTACTGAATGTTTAGTTTTGTATACTTTTGGTACCAAACGTTTGAAAAAATGTGGCTTTTGGTACATCTGTTGGTTGGCCATTAGTTTTAGCGGTTAAATGACATGTGCAAGTCACGTGATCGACTATAAACTTTTAATTTTGTTAAATTTAGTTCCTCAAATATATTCATAACTTTTATTTTGTTTAATTTAGTCCTAAAGCTTCAAAATCGAACCCAATTGGGACCTATCTCCAATTGGGTAAATTTGACCCAAATGGGGCTATGTCAATTGAATTCGATTGGTTTAATTGGGTCCGATTTTGAAGTGTTATGACTAAGTTAAACAAAATAAAAGTTATGAATATATTTGAGGGACTAAACTGAACAAAATTAAAAGTTTAGAGTCGATTACGTGACATGCACATGTCATTTAAAGGCCAAAACAAACGGCCAACTAACGGATGTACCAAAAGCCACATTTTTTCAAACGTTTGGTACCAAAGTATACAAAACTAAACATCCAGTACTAAAAGCCACATTCGGTCAAACATTTAGTATCAAAAGTACCTTTAACCCTTTTTTAAAAAAAAAAAAATTATAGATATATTTTTGCATAATTTTGATCAGGACCCCACTTAGTTTTATTAAAAATGAATATGGACACCATTTGCTTGTAACTGAGTTGGCTTTGCATGAGTCTTCAGATTGGTGTCACCGTGGGACGCAGGTTCAACTCCCTTTGGCTCTGTATTTATCGTAGTTTTACATATATTTTTCAATTTTAACATCAACATGGATTAAACAATATTTTAAGGGCTCTTGGATTCAATTCACTCTTTATATATATATATATATATATATCCATATTTTCCCCCAATTTTAGTAGTTTTCCATTTTTTAATTTTATTTCAAGAAGATCTTGGGTTCGATTCTCCTAGACCCTACATTTATACAATATTCATTTTTTTTTTTTCAATTTTAGCATTTATATCACACATTTTATTATATTTTTTCAATTTTAACAACAACATTGGGTAGGGTTAATGAAGTCATGATTTCAATTATCTCATAGACCACAAAATATTTATAATATATTGCATCCTATTATATATTAAGAAATAAGAATGTATTATTTTGCAGTTCAAACATATATGAAATTAAGTTATTTTCATCGGCTCATTGAAAAAGAAAATATACATTATCGTAATGTTTTCTTTTAAATTTTAAACTGTTATTATATACAATACTTTGTAGATGTTAAAAGAAAATTTTTTATCCAACCCGAATTCTTACCAATATGATTCATTATTTGAAAATTATCTACAATAGATTAAGACAGGACCCCGCTTAGCCGGGTTCCTGGATCCGCCACTGAACACAAGGGCCAACCCCCATTTTTGGAAGTGCAAAGTATGTCTACGAGGGAAACAACGTCTTAAACTATACAAATGGAGTAACACTCCAGCATATATGAAGGGAACAACCTTCTACATATATTCATAAAGAATCTTTCATATAAAGGGTAAGATGATGAATCTTAACCACTCTCACCTTCATTTATATAAAGTGAATTACAATCCAAAGGCTAAGTAAAATGAGACCAAGGCTCGTAATTCTTATCATCATACGATATTTACATGTGAATGCATAAATTTCTTAAACTAATAATTACATTTTGTATATCCAGCTTCTTTAAACATGAGACAAGGAAAATTACAGCGTTCCTCGAACACTCAATGAAAACCGGGATCGTCATAAATGTACATTTCACAACTCGCTTGAGCGATATTCCACAAATAGAGTCAAGTAAAGGTTAAACCATTGCTTGACTCGGGAAAAAATGTTGGATATACGCCCAAGCTATCAAAAATTGGGCTCTATAATTAAGCCACATTCGATTATAATTCGAAACTTTAGAAAACGGACACCCGAGACCCAAATATTCCCCGAATGGCGAAATCCACTCGGGTTACCCGAGTGCTCCTTAAGGGTACCCATCCGGACCCTTTACCCCGTACGTATTTCGCCCGGGGCACACCCTTAGAGGCCATTCTTGAGACACTTAGGCTATAAAGCTCACTTACGGTTAAACCGAGGTCAAATACACTATATTTACGGTCAACACCGATTTATATTACTAAACTTCCATAACCGGACCGGAAAGGCACCAAACCGGAGTGGTTCAATAGGAACTCTATATATAGAGCTCTCCATCCCTCATTTGAAGGTAATCAATCTCTATCTAAGCTTACTTTCTCTCTCTAAGCCCATACTCATTTAAGCATCAGAGTGAGCTTACCGGAAACCCCCCGGTGCCCCTTGACAGGTATTTGAGGTGAAATGAGAGCGAGGATACAAGGATAAGAAGTCACTCGAAGAACGCATGTAAACACTAGTGACGGTCCTTAGTAGAATACATCCCAGAATGATCACTAATAAAAACTAGTAAACAATGTAATAAGGTGTAAGGTATCAGTTCAGCACTTCATCCCTAAACTAGAGATTAGTAGTTTTAACTCTGCTGGCGATTCTATGAATGAAAAGATATCCATAACCATCACTAACCCCATTACAGGATGACCCGGTGCGATGAGTATTAGTCTAGGTATGGGGTAAACATACTAAGGACGTTGTCCTCCTGTTAGGCCCGCGCGCCAAGAACCATCCTGCGAAAAACCAAAAAGATATTCAAAACTAGTAGATCGCGTATGCCGACACTGAAAGAATTATATAATCTTATGAATTTAATTAAGGTTTAGAGATACATTCCCCGAAGGAATCATACGAGATAATTTTTCATGATTCGGCTCGAGCAAGAATCAAAGTTTTTGTGTACAACATGTTGGATCAGAATTGTATTATACTGCAACATTTTTTTTTGTTGACTTTGATGCAATACGTTTGAGATTTGTATACTTTTGGTGCATCATTTAGTTGACCATTAGTTTTGATTTAGGTAGCACTTGACTTGTCATCTTTTGTTTATTTTAGTTCTCCAATTTATATTCCTAACTTTATTTTTTTACAAATTAAACTCTGAACAACTTCAATCGAATTTTATGTCCAAATTAACCTAGTTAGGGTCCGACCCATGAAGGGTAAGAACTTGGTTAGAGTCACCCAGATCTCGACTCTTTTGATTTTTTTTTTCCTTTTTTTAGATTCTAAATATTTTTAGAAAAATTGTTTAGGAATTCAGTTTTATATTTCAGCTATTGAAATTTTTTATACTAGTTAAATAATATTTTTTTAAGAACCCTTTTTGTTCACATTATTTAAGTATTATTATATATTATTTTATACTTGTTGAATATAGTAATTTTTTGAAATCTTATTTAATAGATTTTAAACTCGAATTAGTATTTAAGTTTTATAGTTTGAGTTAACTTATTTCTTATAAGAACCTAAAAACATTCCCAGGTTTCGCCTACGTTAAAATTTGGTGTCTTAGGATTAAAATGTTAATATGGACAGTCTTAGGTTTCATTTTAGTTGACATTTAGTGTCTCGGTGTAATTACTTTAGAGAAATCTACCCCGATGAAATGGATTGTCAAATTTGAGCTCTCATGCACGTTCCCTTCCCGTCACCTTACATGATAAGTTTATTTCGCGTATTCTTGTTTACTAGTAATCTAACACGATTAGCTTATTGATACTTACACATACGTACACATTATAAGGGAATAAGATATATTATAGATAAATATATCTTATTATATTTAGATGAATATATCTAGATTAGGAATAGATATATTCTTAGTATATTATCAGATTATGTTTCTTATTATATTGCTATAGATAAAGTCTTGTATCTATATATATAGGTACATGACTTTATCTATAGCAATATAATAAGAAACATAATCTGATAATATACTAAGAATATATCTATTCCTAATCTAGATATATTCATCTAAATATAATAAGATATATTTATCTATAATATATCTTATTCCCTTATACACATGACTTGCAACAACTAGTGTTTTTAGCGAAATTAAATTCCTACATTATTCGGTTTTACTAACACGAACGTGCCTTAATCAATTAACTCCTCCCTAAGAATACAGGTTATACTTATATATATACCAACGGTTATATTTTCGACGTGAATATGTTGGTATATAGTATATATGGTTGATAGAGATGGATAAAAAGGCCCAAAAAGGGGAGAAAGATCTCTCCTTTTTATCCATTTCTCGAGAAACACAGTTAAAGAAGTTCACCACCAAAAGAACGCCGATATAGCGGTGCTAACATCCACAACTCCTCCAGAGATGGTCAAAATTTCTTGTCCAATCCTCCGAGAAAGTATTCACTCTCTCACATCCCATCATTAATATTTTCATAACTTTTTTAGGGCTAATATGTCTTCTGGTCTATGATGTTTGATCGTTTTTGGGTTATGGTCCATGATTTTTTTTTCCCCTGGTTTTGGTACCATATGTTTGCAGATTTTTTATAGTTTTGGTCCGACCGTTACATCGTCCATTTTTTGACATGTACAAGTCATGTGATCCACCCTAAACTTTCAATTTTGTTTAATTTAGTCCCTCTAATACTTTCCTAACCTTTTTTTTGTTCAATTTAGTCCCGAAGTTTCAAAAATTCAATTGGACCTATTGTCCAATTGTGGTCAATTTTGAAACTTCGGGACTAAATTGAACAAAAAAAAATGTTAAGAAAGTGTTAGAGGGACTAAATTTAAAGTTTAGAGTAGATCACGTGACTTGAACATGTCAAAAAATGGACGGAATGCAACGGTTAGACCAAAACTAGAAAAAATCTGCAAACATATGGTACCAAAACTAGGTAAAAAAAAACATCATTGACCAAAACCCAAAAGTTGTCAAACATCATAGACCAAAAGACATGTTAACCTTTTTTTTTATTTCTCATACTTTTCTTTTGTTAATCTTGTTAATTTTATTAATATAAAAAAATATGTAGGGTCAAGTTGGAGTTAAAAATGGTAGACACCAGTAAAATAGTATAACGATTAGGTGTCAATGATGTGATATAAAATGAGCGGATTTTTCTACTATGCTTTGGGAGCACCGTGCTTTTGGTTTTTTTAATACTATGGTGGACTTAATTGTAACATAACTAAAACTTTAAAAGTATGAAAATTATAAATTTTTTTAACTACACCTAATCATATTATTAATAATATCAATTTCCCTATGGGGTTAACTTTTAGAGCAATAGAAAAATAAAAAAATTAGTGACAAAAGCATGGTGCTCCTAGAACATTGTAGAAAGGTCCAAAGGAATTGGGGTTGTGAAGACGTGAATCTTCAACCAATCAACATCATAGATGTGTCATCAAATGACTGACATATAAACAGTGTCCAATATTGATTGATTGAAGCTGTACTGTATAAGATTCACGTGTTGAATCCTCTCTATATATAATAATTTTTCTAGAACACCATTTGCAGCTGGAGTCTGGAGATATAATAAACTGAAAATAAAGCCTCAAAGTCAAGTTAGAAGTTTATATATATCTATATACCAATATATTATTTGTGTTGGGTCCTCACCCCCAATAGACATCTTTGCTAGGGTTGGGCATAAAAACCCGGGAACCCGAAACCCGGGGAAACCCGTTCCGAAATCGTCCCGAAAAACCCGTCCCGATTGAAAAACCGAACCCGATTTGAAATTTCCCGCCCGAAAATTCGGTTTCGGGTCCGGGTTCGGGTATTGAGCTGAAAAACCCGTTTTACCCGAACCCGCCCGATTATGTATGTATGCAGGGATGTTGTCTTTTGATTTTATTAGAGTCTTCGAGACTTTGCTGGACTATGCATGCACGCAGTGATTTTGTCTTTTGATTTGGTTAGAGAATATAGTTGTGTAATGGATTGTTGTTAATTTATGTGTTTGAAATGGATGACCGGATGCACATGTTGGGGTAGGAGGGTAGATGCACATGTGTGTATAATCCAGGTAGTCAAGAATCGAGATGGTTATCTGATTATGCTCTGTATAATCCAGGTTACTTAGTCAAGATGTCGATGTGTGTGTAATCATGATTACTTAAAGAATCAGCCACTTAACGAATTATATAGATCGAGTGATATATGTTCCGTCTGTTGAGATTTTTCTATCACATAGATCAGCCACTTACTAAATTATATATATATATAAAAAGTCAAAATATGGGTGTAATGTGGTTCTTGAAGTTTGACATCGTACAAATAACATTTTACTCATCGTCCAATATTTATGGACTCAAACTATTGATTTAGTTCTTCTATTTGTTAATCCAATCACATTGTGTACAACCTAATTAATGTTAACTAAATATTTTTGTAAATTCAAGTCTAAACATTATATTTTTGTGATTTAATTTTATCTTTATTGTTAAATCAAATTTTGTTGGTATTGTGATATTGTATATAATTACAGTTGTATAGGTCAAATTTGTCCATTGATGACTCTAAGTAGTTAAGAACAAGTTTACATTCTTGACACCTCAAGTTGATGAGTTAGATACAATTGAGCCGTTAATGACCAACGTAATGCTCGACCAAACTCATTTATATATCTAACTATAGGCTAACTTAGTACCGTAACTGAAGACATTAGTTAATTTTTTACTTAATTATCCTCTTCTCTTTCTCATGTTTTGAATTACGTTATGTCGCTCTTCTCTATCACATAGATTCTTTTCTCACAACGAATCAACTTGCCCATATTTTACTTTGATTATTTATAAATATTAGTAAACTTAAGATAGATTATATATCTTAAAATTTAAATAATCGATGCGCGTGCAACGCACGCGTTAATAACTAGTATATATATATATATATATATATATATATATACGGTGGAGACCACGATAAGGGTCCCTACTGCCATTATTTTTTTTTTTTGGTAAACCTGCTGCCATTCCATTATTAAAGAAAGAACATAACTTCCAACTTAATTGCCGAAAAAGACGAGGACCAAGACCTGATTGATGATCATCACTTGCAGGCAGCCGCAATATCCAGTCTCCTCTACTACCTTACGTGTTCACAACCTCCTCACATCGCCTGTTAATTAAGATACAGATGACGTGTAAATTAAATATCTTTTCAGGACTACTAATTATTTTCTGCCACTTTTTACGTGATTGGCCATGTAAATTGTTGATTATTGTATTACAAAAGTTTATATTCTGCACTTGTAAGTATACATTTTATTAACAGAGATTTAAGTTCGTCGAGTATCCCAAAATAAAATGATGTAGGCGGAATCGAGTAGTTTCGAATTTTTTTTGTCGTGAATAGTGTTTTTCGGGCAAACGTTCAGATTTTGGCGCGTGAATAGTGTTTTTCGGGCGGAAACAACGATCCGGTCCAGAAACATGGCTATGCCGTATTGCGCTGTTTTTTGGCCTAATTCCATCATCCGAGGGGTCAAAATCGCGTTTTTATGTTATTTCGGATCTTTTTACAGTTTTCAATTTATTCGGGACTTATTTGTTATTTTCGGTTATTTCATAGATTAGGGTTTTCTATTTAAGACTGTTGGCCGAATTTTACATTCAGTTATTGATAAATCAGAAAATCAATTTTTCTTCAACCCTGCGTTTGATTTCGATTTGCATTCGATTTCTGCACATATATCACATCATCACGCTGCATCATAAAATATACCTAATTAATTATGATCTAAATAGTAAAGACTATAGCATTTACACTTTCGAATTTCGATCCAATAATAAAATTTTGGAAGCAATGTTGTAAAAAAGAGAAATAGTTATGTTAGGGGCCTCCTAAAAACACAAAAAAATAGAGTCCAAGTAAAATCAGCCACATCATCATTTGTCTTAAATTTTTGTTAGGTGTACAATAAGTCTAATCTATGTTATTATTTTTATAGCTTTTACTGCTTCTTCTTTATTGTTTAAATTTCTATTATGATTAACTTCGTTTTCTTCTCTTAATTAATTTAATAATTTGTCAAATATTATATGAATAGTTCTATAATTTTTCCTATATAATTTTTAAATAATAATCTAGTTGATTATATAATATAAAAAAATTTTGTCGACTCATTTATCATTTAGGATTTACCCGGCTAAATTGTTCACTTAATTAATATGTCTTTTAAAAAAGCATCATAAAATTATTTTAAAACATTTACCCTCTAGGGTTCACCCGACCCAATAGGTTTTTAGAAAAAAAACCATAAAACTATGTAAACACATTTACCCCTTAGGGTTCACCCGACCGCGGCCAATAGGGTTTTAGAAAAAAAATTTATAATTATTTAAATAACATTATCCTCTAGGGTTCACCGACCCAATAGGGTTTTAGAAATATCTGTTAAAAAAATTATATATTTAAACAAGTATGAGAATCAAATGTGATGCACCCTATAAAAACTTAGAAGAAATGATATGTGTCACAAGGAGATTGACCTCTATTTTTTTGGATTTTTATGGGCCTCCTTACCATAGACGCACTCTGTTAAAAAAAATAGAACAAAATGCAAAGAAAGGGAAATAAGTTTCTTTCCATTTACATATCTTTCTCACAATTTTTTGTCCAAAAAAAACATGACACCGTATTTCAACCAGTTGAACTTCTTAACCGATCACAACTCTTTCAACCACTGAGTATACAGCAACCGCGTAGAAAAACCGATCGAGGTACGGTAATGTTTGTTTTCACCGTTCATCCGACATTTTCCCTTTGACAGCTGCAGCTAACGCTGCTGTGAAGTTGGGATCTCTTGTGAGTGATGAAGCCATATGTTGAACCAACAAATGTTGGAACTCGCGACCATGTCTTTGCTGGTCTTGGGTTTGCCCTAAATATTGAAGAGTTGCAGCAGCAGAGGTAGGAGATGAAGCTGCAGGACTTGCCTGCTTCGACTCGAGATGGATGGAAGCAGCAGCAGCTAATGGTAGGACGTTGAGATGCGAGGTTACTGGGTTGTGGTTGTGTTCGCCTTCGTATGTGGCCACTAAAACCGATGGATCTTCCACACTTCTCTGCACCTATCAATATGTATGTGTAAATTTAGCATTAATTATAGTACATTTGGATACCTAAACAAATTCAATCCATCTAGGGTTAAATTGTTTTTTGGTACAACATGTTTGATCAAAAATGAATTTTGAAGCAATATTTTTCTTTTCGAGATTTTTAATGTAATACATTTGCAGTTCGTAGACTTTTAATGCAACCTTTAGTTCAACTTTACTTCGACCGTTAAGTAACCTGTTACCAGCCTTCTAAAATTTTAGGTCACTAAATTTTAAGATACGTGAATGTATTATTAGTAATATATCAAATTAAGCTTCGCACAAAAGTTACCTACCTTTTTCTTTACTGAGCAGCCGGGGGCGAATGAGCATCTGTAATAAGCTCTTGGCGAGGGATTGTCTCTAGTAACCTTCTGCCCATACTTTCTCCAATGATACCCATCTTTCACAATCTATATTATATATATTTATACGGAAAGAACAACTTAATTAAATGAGGCCTAATTAATCAATTTTGTTTAACTTGGGGAAACGAGAAAAGACATTACTTACAAGGCTCATATCCGAGGCGTTAGATTGCACATAAACCCTAGAAATCTTCAACTTGCAACTCTCAGTGATCTTCCTCTTATTATTAGGAGAGTACCCTTCTTCTTCGATTGAGCTGCTCTCTGTCTTCAAATTAGTTCCCCTTTGATCGTTGAAGGCATCGTCGTTCTCGTGCTTTCTTTTCCTCGAAGCTGCTGCGATTTCTCTGTTCTTCAGATCGTCCACTTGGTTTTTAAGTTTGTTGCAGTGGTGGAACATGGCCTTAAGCATCTCCGTCAACCTTCTGTTTTCCGACATTAGCCGATTTACTTCATCCCTACAAACTTCTGAACCCTATTATATATTTATACAAGAATAAGTCAGATTTATTAGTATATTCCTTGCAAGGAAAGGCATCTGAAATTTCAGATTACTTGTAATACAAGGCATCTGTATTGCAGCTCGTGAGATTTCAGATTACTCATCAGCATAGATTTCATATTACAAAAACGAATTCAAACAATCATAAGAGAGTGAGTATATATATCAAGTTCATGGTTGGCTATTTAAGAAATCGACATATATAGATAATCATATTCTAAACTCCATGTCAGGAATAAGACGTGCGTCTTAACCAATTGTATTATAAGTTCGAACTAGAATGATGACTTTCTGCACACTCTTAGTTATTTATATTTTAACATCCTCTCTTAATTAAATGATGATGTTTTATTTATGAACAATCGTCAGAATAAAATGTGTTGCTTAAACCAATTGTCTCATAAGTTCAAACGAATGACTCTTATACATAACTTTTAACACACCGAACAGCTAGTGCAGAAATGAAACGGTCACTGACCTCATGTTGCTCATAATTTCTGGAGCTAATTAGGGTTTCTCCAGAATCAGAGTCTCTCTTCTGATGAAAGCTGTTGAGTACATGTGGACAACCACCAGATATATCTTCAGTAGAATTACATAAAGAATCGGGTTTCTGCGGAGAAACCCGATCCATCTGACGATCATAGGAATTGATGTTCATGCTTAGGGCTAGTGAGGTGTCTAACCATGTTGAGTCCATGCTCATGAATCTTGTTGTGCAGTTAGTTAAGAAGAAGAGAGAGTGAGTATACGATGAGGAGATAAGACATACAAGTATATATAAAAGACTGAGTTTAAGACAATGAAAAGTCTTCCTCTTGAAGTCTTTGCCGGTTGTAATGTGAATTAATTAAATAAAGTAACCCATCATTTCTTTATGATTTGGTTTGAACTAATAGATTATTACCCAAAACAGTTTGTATCAAAAACTTTGAATTATTTATTAACGTTTTGATTACCCTGCAAGATTGGCTAAACTTACTGGTTAGTTGAATGAGTCTTACTTAATTCCTATTATTCAAATTATGTGCACGTAATATTTTTTAACAGAGATGTAGAAGTTCTAAAAAAAAAAAAGTCATGTCGACATGCTTTGAAGGTTTATTTGGCGCTTTGCCGAACCTATAATAGTCGGACCAAAAATTTGAGCCATATGCATTATTAATAATATTTTTGGTACTCAATTGATTAATTATGTTTAACTAAAATATTATATTATGTAGATTTTTTTTACCAAATAAAAAAAAGTAGTAACGACTCTAAACACAAATAATTACGTAATGTTTTGACTTTTATACTCACGGTCTCAAATGTTTTCTAAATAGTGTTTGTGAACAAACAAACAATGTTAACGTAGCTTTACCGGCGGCTTAGAATATTCAAAATATCGGCCCGTTAAACCTATTATCCTCGTCCTTAGAGCATCCACAGTGGTATTACGTAAAGATTACGTAAACGTGGGTCCTGCATGATTATTTAAGTAAAGCAACAAAAACTATCTACAGTGGTTTTACATAGCATTCCTTAAAGATGGGACCCACACGTAAATTTATGTTTTTACATAAAGCATTCCTTAAATTTAAGTACTGCACTATGTATTACGTAACCAATTTTTTATTATAAATTAATTCATTTTATAATTAATATTAATATCTTATTGGTGGTGGTTGGAAAATTTAATAATAAAATATATTTAAGGAATATGTTTAAGTAA
This sequence comes from Clarkia xantiana subsp. parviflora, assembly GCA_036873135.1. NCBI lineage: Eukaryota > Viridiplantae > Streptophyta > Magnoliopsida > Myrtales > Onagraceae > Clarkia > Clarkia xantiana. The sequence continues at coordinate 12,542,545 of JAPTYO010000004.1, forward strand.
TACGATTGCAGAGAAAATATTTTTTACGTGTGTCTTAAATTTACGTATTACTTAAAGTGTACATAAATGTCTACGTGGCAACTTTAAAAAATACAATTTATGTAAAACCATTGTGGATGCTCTTAGAAACATTATAATTATTTTGAAATTCAAACTCTGTCTGTATCATTACCGGGAATATTATCGCGTAGTCTATTCCAAAGAAACGGCAAAAGTAGAAAGCGAAAAGAAAGACGGAGAAAGTCAAGTCAATGGAGAGTGTGTTATTTGTTGGAGCATTCGATGTGGTTAGCACAAAAGCAACACGCATAAGTTAAATCATAGTTCATTGGATATTATCAAGCTTAGCTAGCTACTTGTTAGTTTCTCTTGAGCTTGTTGACTTGAAGAAGATAATTGTAGCAGTCATATATGACTTTTGAGGTGCTGTTTCCACTTTCCATGGTTCCCGTGTTGCTTCTGCTACGCTCCCCTTATTTTGTTGTTGTTTCTCTTTGGATGGACTGACTAGTTTATTCTCAAACTGAATTAGTTATCACATCGCACAGTGTCATGATAGGTCAGGTGTGTAACACGGAAAATGTTACACATTTAGCTCAATTTTTTTATTTTTTTAAATGTTATAAAATATCAAATCAACCAATATTGTATTTTGATAAATAAAATATATTTTTTTCCCATATTCTGACAAATAAATTTAAATTAATTAAAAAAAATATAATAACCGATTCAAAATCGGATTAACTTCACTTTTCTAAAAAACTAATATAATATTAAAAAAAAACTAACATTACACAATTTAACTAAGTAAATATTAATGTTGATATCTAACATACCGAGTAGGTGTAGTAATATATTAATTTAAGGACTTATTGTTGTATTTGTAAATTATTCGGTTTATAAGTAAATATTAGATTTCAAATAATCATTTATATTCGTGTTTAGTGGCTGGGTGAATAGAATACAACTCTGAGCTACATTGGCATACTTAAAAGTCATGTCAAGAGTTGTTAGACAATTTTTTTTCGTTTCATTCAGGATGTAAAAAAAGTAGTTCGATAGCAGTTTTATAAAATCGCGTGGTGCAAGCAAGATATTACAACCCATAATGACATTTCAAAATTATACGTGAACACAACTTTATATTCCACTTTATTAGAGAAGAGTGTTGGATTGTCAGTTTATATTCAAAATCACAATTGCCACTTTTTTTTTTTTTTTTGTATATTATCCCTTTATGTGTTTCCAAAAGTGTAGTCATTGCGCATTTCCTGTTAAATTCAGAGAAAAGGTCTTACATATTTTAAAAATACTTAAAATACTCTTATTTAAATTTAGAACGAATTTAAAACTTGACCTAAACTTATGCAATATGATAAATGTGTAGTCATTATCGTTTTCAACTAAAAGTATTTTTTTTTATTAAAGTAATATTAAATATTAATAGTTATAAAGTCAGTAGTCAACGAAAAAGTATATTTTAATCTTATTGACTAGTGTTTTGTAAGTAAATTAATTTTCTAACTTAATATATGTAAAAAAATAATATATATTATTATTGATTAATTTGCTACAATTGTGTCTATAAATTAGAAATGTATTATATTATATATTATTAAGAATGACTTCACATCTATTTTCATATGAAAAAACCAAAAAATTATAACCAAAATACGCGAAAAATTATAACTCTTTGATTATGAAATTTAATAGTATAAATATTATACTAATTAAAAGAAAATAAAAATATATTTATAAAATTAAAATTATAAAAAAAATCCAAATATATAATTATGTTTCATTAAATTAGATAATGGTATGTGGCGAAATAGAAAATTCAAAAGTTTAGAATCAACTTTAGAGTTTATAACTCAAATATATATTAATATGCTACATAACACCCCTGATGATTATTTGCTTTAAACGCAACTAAAAATACACTTCATTAAATAACATTATATTATTTTAATTTTTAGAAGAATATATATTAATTTTATTTTAATATTTATTATGTACTTTTAAACGTCGTAATCAAAGAGTCATGGTTATTTCTACAATATTTTAATTTATAGTTTTTTTATATGAAAATAAATGTGATAACTTTATAAGTGACATTTGATATATATTTTCTAAATTTTTCTGGTGCATTTTAGTTCGAAATCATTTTTTATGTCACATTAAAACAATACCCATTTGAAGTTAAGAAGAAAAAAAAAATCAATGTTGATTTTAAAATTCCGACTTCAACCGTTGTCGTGAACTAATTTATTGGAACAAACTTATATAATTCTCTCTCTTTATATATATTTGCAAAAATGATGTAGTTTTCTGCAAATGACGTAATTTCAAGTGCGTCACCTTCGTGATGCATACCGATGATATGTGTCTATAATATTAATTAATAGACTGACATAGTTTCAAATAATAGCTAGTTAGAGTTTTCAAAATAAATTAGTTCGTGCTCCCATATTTATTTTACAGAAATTGGATGCAACCTACGTTGACCGTGGACTGACATTGTGCATTATGGTGTGGTTGGTGCGTCCCAACTGGTTAAAGTTAAAATTGAAATTGTAATATATGTAATGTGTTGGATTAGAGAAGTTTGTGCTATTCGGCTCCCTGTTTGTGAAAAGTGGTGGTAATTAGGCTCCTATTAATTGAAAAATGTGGCTTAAATAGTTATAAATTAATTCATTTTATAATTAATGCTAATATTTTATTTGTTGTTGTTGATAAATTTAATAATAAAATATATTTAAGAAATATAGTTAAGTCACTACAAGAAATCTTAGTCGTTTTTGAGTGATTTATTGGTGAGGGACATTACAAATACAACATTTAAATTTTTTTGCAAGGGAATGACTCCTAACAAAATACTTGGCTAGTAAACCCTTGAAAGTTTCCTTGAAAATTCCTTGAAAAATCCCTCCAAACATAATAAATCCCTAGAAAAATCTTATAATTTGTGAGGGAATTGGTTCCCTTAAAAAAAATGTCGTCACAAATTGTCAATTTTCTTGTAGTGAGTAAACCTATTGGAGAGCAAATATTGTTTGTGTTGGTCTTAATTTTACGTATTACTTAAAGTGTATATAAATGTCTACGTGTCAATTTTAAATAATACAATTTATATAAAACTATTGTGATGCTAGTTCATAATAATCATATGGAGCCCAATAAAGTGTAAATTAAAACGATATTTAACTCCGTCAGTGTTTTCATATTCATCTTTTTTTATTGTTAATTAATCTTCATTTTTTGGCCAAAAAAAATTAGTCTTCATATCGAAGTCAAAATTTGAAGTTAGCTCAATATTAGGACCCAAAAATAAAAGAGTTAGCTAGGTTATTTGAACACCAGGCTTTGATGCGGCCCATAAGTACAATGAGAGGCCTCAACTCCAACAAATTAAGCCTCTAGTCGTTCTACTCCTGAAAATAAGTAATGTATTTGCACTTAAAATATGTCTGCTCATTACTAGTCAAACCGTATATACCAAAAAAAAAATAAAAATAAACAATTTAAAGAATGATTAAAATAACGTAATTCTTATATAATGGAAATTAGATCATTCATTCCACTTGCTTATTTGATTAGATTAATAATAGTTAGTTTTAATCAGGCCGGCCCAAGAAATTCAAGTTTGGGCAGAAGTCCCAAAATATAGCTAAAATTGATATAAGATTAGGAAAAAATAGAGAATACTTACTTTTTTGAGCAAATTAGATTTAAAGTTAGTTACATATGAAAATTAAATAAAAGCACCTAAATATTTTTTAAGAAAATAGAATAGAATTTACATTTTCAAATTTTAATATTTATGTTTTTTTTTCTTTTGCACTAATTTTAAATATTTTTTTCAAACTTATATATATTTTCTAATTTCGTTGAAAAAAAAAGTTTTTTTTTTAGGTTTTAAAAGAATTTTAGATAATTTTTCTATATTAATGTATATATTTTAATTTATTGAATATTTTTCAATCTACGGAAATTTGTGGATTAAATTAAAAAATCACATTGCGAAACTTCTTGTACCATTAGCACTTTTCTTGATTTGGCCAACTTCTTGTACCATTAGCATATATATTAATTTTATTTATTAATATTATTTACTTTTAAACGTCGTAATCAAAGAGTCATAATTATTTTTACAATATTTTAATTTCTAAAGTTGGCCATTTGCAGCCCACAAATATATATAGAAGTCCTATATATTTGCGGGCTGCAAATAAATATATATTTATTTTCGCGTGCAAACTGTATTATTCGAAATGCAAGGGATTGGTGTCCTATGCACGCCAAAAAAGTAAAACATGCATGCATGTGCCTGCCTACCCCAGTGCCACTTATACTTATCTATCTACCACTTATCTATCTAAAAATGATCTTTATTTATTTATGTCCGTTATTATTATCGTGGAAATACCGATCAATCTCCGAACTAATAAAAGCGTGTTACCAAAATGAAACCACACGATAATATTTTCTTTTGGTATAACATATTTAATTACAGTTTGTGAACTTTTGATGCTTCCGTTAGTTTGACTATTAATTTTAATCGTTGAATAATACATGTTTTGGACACGAGCAACCCTCTAATTTAAAAAAAAAAATTTAGTCCCCCAATTTTTAATTTTAATTTATATATTAGTGTTTAAACAATTTCTATCAGACCATAATTAAATTAACCTAGTCAGTATCCGACCTATAGCTGGTGATTAGACCTAGCTTGGTCACGTCAGGGTCTTCAGACCTAGGTGACATGATCAGGCCCGGCCTAAGGCCCAAGTCACCAAAGCTAGGGTTTTAGGCCTCACAAAAGTTAGGCCTCATATTAGTGGCATATTAATGTTAAGTCTGATTTTTTTTATTAATTACGGTTTTTTTTGTCATAATTAATATTTTTTCCTAATTAACTTCTATTTATTTAGCCTTAAGAGCATCCACAGTGGTATTACATAAAGATTACGTAAACGTGGGTCCTATATGTTTATTTATGTAAAGCAACAAAAACTATCTACAGTGGTTTTACATAGCATTCCTTAAAGATGGGACCCACACGTAAATTTATGTTTTTACATAAAGCATTCCTTAAATTTAAGTAATGCACTATGTATTACGTAACCAATTTTTTTATTATAAATTAATTCATTTTATAATTAATGCTAATATTTTATTGGTGATTGTTGGAAAATTTAATAATAAAATATATTTAAGGAATATGTTTAAGTAATACGATTGCGATTGCAGAGAAAATATTTTTTACGTGTGTTTTAAAGTTACGTATTACTTAAAGTGTACATAAATGTCTACGTGACAACTTTAAATAATACAATTTATGTAAAACCATTGTGGATGCTCTAACTGATCCGAAAATTTCGGCCACACCAAATTAATTCTACCCATCATAATTACCCTACTTAATCAAACTACCTATTAAATCTAAACAAAATTAATTATTATTTTTAATAACCACTTCCTATTTCCTAGGAATAGTTATCCTAACGTTTAATTATAGAAAAAAAAAATAGTCCAATTGTTTTTTCTTAACCTATTAATATTTCTTCAATTAATGATGAATTCTCTCTTTATTATCTAATATAATTATTTAAGTGATTTACTCAACTACTTCCTACCATTCAGCAAACTGAAATTTTAGAAAAAATGAATTTTTAGAATATTGGTGATTTTTGCATCTATGAAAACTCGAAAAATAATTTTTGAATAAAAACTTTACTTTTCTCCACACAAAAAATCACTAAAACAAAAAGCCTCAAATTAAATTCTTGGCCTCCATTTCTCTTGAGACGGCCCTGGACATAATCAGGATCTGTCCGGTTCAGAGGATTAAAATTCATCAATTTCCTCCTCATTAAAAACCAAAACCATACAAAGTTTCCCCACTTTCCTCTCTTTTCCTTTCTATCCATCTCCTTAAATAAATTTCATCCAAATACATCACAATTGCTATTTACAAAAATGACTGGTTAGAAAGATTAATGAGGTCAATCTTGAGATGTTACAATATGAGTTTAAAATGTGAAGGTCAAAAACAAAATAGGACAGGGTAGGCTACCTAATGAGAGAACTATATAAGATTCTAAAATAACAATAAGGACAATAACTAACCCTATCAACTCATTTTGTCGCCTCGAGTTAGTGGGCATGGTCCCTTCCAAAAAAACTCAAGTTATAATAAAAAATAAAATAAAAAACTCAAACGTTATAATAATAATAAGAAAAAAAAAATCATCAACTTCGTATCTTTCTTCTTCTACTACATTCTTCTCCCAACTACCATTCCACTCTGCTGACTGAAACGTGAAATCTATACGTACTTGCGTACGTTTTCGGTGTCGGTTAAATCAGCTTCTGCTAATGAATTTTTTTTTTCAAAATATATAGAATAAGAATTCGAAACGTTTAGTTAAAAGATGAATTACTGAAACAATATAATCATATTACGTGTGGTTCATTTTTCGAGTTACTTCTACGTATATATTTTTCCCGATTAAAACTGAATCAGCTTTAACGGACAAAATCTTTTTTAAACAAAAGACGTGAGATGTTAAGGCACGTATCTTCAGGGTAATCCTCATCCAATACGAGATTTTAAATGATTTGTTAGTTAGTTAGTTTGTTAAAAGGGTTAGTTAGCCAAACAGAGAATAACAAGTGTCAAAATGCATAGACAGACCAGACATTATCTTTAGGTCGGCAACTTCCATGACGTATAATGAGTTCACTTACCAACAAAAGCAAAACCAATTAGATAGAAAGATGGCGATATCTTCTAACTATTGTGACGGATTCCGGACACTGTATAATTAATACGGAGGACCTTCAACGTTTCCATTATGTGAAATTTCTCGCACGACATGAATACACGATAAATTCATAACTGTACAAGTATATGACAAAACTATACTATAAGATGTTATGAATATGATTACTGCAATATAATTTTTTTTACATATTCGTGTAGAGATTACAATACGACACACATTGACGATAGCACGAGGAAGTGGTGCTACTAAGTCTAATTATTGAGTACTTTTTGGAACAAATTTTATTTAATAGTTTTAAGAACTCCAAATATTAATATAATTTGTAGAGTTTGTCAACCATATATTACGAACTTATGAATAACTTAAACAATACATTAACACGGTATGAATACACACGATAAATGGATGTGTTCGTGTTTAATTATAAAACATGACATGATAAGTTTACTATACTAGTATTCAGTAAGTTTAACACGGCACGATTATTGACACGCACAAATTACCATAACTATTGTGAATTAACACATAAAATATGTATTTATTTATCTTCGTTGGTAATTGCCTGAGTCGTGGAATTTCCTTGTCACACTAATAGGGTCGACTCAAGGCCCAAGCAACAAAAGCTTGGACTTTAGGCCCAAAAAAATAAGACAAAAAAATATTTGTAAATTCTAGTAATTAATTATTTTTTATTTTAACAATCCTAATTTTTTTACTCATGTTTATTATTAAATTACTAATGCGCACTTATTTAATAATATGTTCTCTTTTTTTTGTTGCTATTCAATTTTTCCTTTTCAGGTAAAAAAAATCAAATTTTCATTTATAAACTAATCTATTTAATAAGAAAAAAAATAAAACAAAACAATTTTCATTTTTCAAAAAATATCTATTATATTTAGGGTCTATTTTAATTTATTATATTTTCTCAAAACTTTATAATAGAATTGTAGAAATTTACTTTATTTCATTCGTTAATTGTATTATTTAACGCAATTATATCAATTTTTTTACTAGGCATATTTAATTTAAATTGAAATAAATTGACAAAGCTGTTATCACTAAGTAATATAAAGTTAAAATCCTAAAACTTATATATATATATTGGAATTGATTACAACATATATTTATTTTATATTCAATATTATAAATAGTATTTTAATTCGTTTTAGACCTCGTCATATTAGCTAACTGTCTTGCACACAAGTTATTATATTATATATTTTAGAAGAATACACCAAATATAACACATCATGAAGCTTTTGGGTTAAAATTGGATGCACAACAACCACTTCAATTAGACAACAATAAATGAACAATTTTGTTGGACCTAATGACACATCATTAAAACCTTAGCTTTCCAGAATATATATTATAATATGGGTCATATATTGACTGACTCTTAAGTCGAAACGTTACTTGGACGATCACGAAAGGGTTCTCGTCTCGTGCATCACCCCTATTTACAGATAATCGCGTCGAACCAAATTAAACAAACCACCGTGGAAATAAAGATTATGATTAATCCCGTTTGAAGAAACAAGAAAATCCGACACTGTAATAATGTAAGGAAAAACTTTGTCGTCACAATTCTTGACCGTTGTCATTAATTACGTCGCTATTGGCGTTGCAGGCATTATCTCCTTGCCACGACCACACAATGTCTTTCAGTGCCGGTCTGACGTCGTTTTCGCAGAACTTAACATACTCCAACGTGTCACCCGCCGATTTGGAGAACTCAACCACCGCCACATTCGCCGCCACCTCGAAAACCTCCGCCGTCACCGTCAGCGGCCCTTTTCTGCCCTCGTCCGGCCCTTCCAGCATTATCTTGAAATCCTTCGCCTCCCCAATCTTGAAGCTCAGACCTTTAGCGATGCTCTCGATCCGCGACAGGATCGTCGTCGCCGAACACCGTGACGTGAACATGGACCCCACCTTCCGCTTGTTCTCGAACAGACTTGACAGATCGAACCCTGACGACATCGAGGAGATGAACTGGAACGCGTTGAAGAACTTCGGAGACGAAACCTTGTCGGTCATCGAGAGTGCATCTTCCGCCGCCGTGTCTTGCTCCTCCGACGACCTCTGCATGGCAAGCATCTGGAGATTCGAGAACGATGCCGGTCGGGTAAACCCTCTTTTGAACCAGGGGACGCGCATGATGACGGGGATGGTGGCGCGTCGAGCCGGGTCCGCCACGAGGAGTTTGGAGATCAGCCGCCGCGCCTCCGGCGAGAACCAGCCGGGGAACTCGAACTCCGCCTTGAAAACCTTACGGTACATGTTCATTAGGTTCTCGTCCTGAAATGGGAGGAAACCGGCGAGGAGGACGTAGAGGATGACACCGCAGGACCAGAGATCGGCCTTGGATCCGTCGTAGCCTTTCTTCCGTAAAACCTCCGGTGCCACGTAAGCAGGTGTGCCGCACTGTGTGTGGAGGAGCCCGTCTTGCCGGTGCTCCGGCAGGGCCGAAAGGCCAAAGTCGGAGACTTTGAGGTCACCGTTCTCGTCGACTAGTAGATTTTCCGGCTTGAGGTCACGGTGCCACACGCCTCGGCTGTGGCAGTAATCCACCGCACTGATGAGCTGCTGGAAATACCTGTATCCAAAAACAGATCAGATTCCAGAACCAATTATCAAAAAAAATTAAGGGAGCAAAATACCAACTTGGATTATAAACCTACGTTTGACATATGACCAAAAATTAAGAACCTAAATTACAGTTTTAAACTCAGTCTTAAACTCGCACTAATGTTGCTATTAGGCTTTTAAGTGTGAAATTGTTTCGTTTTCGTTGATTTTTTTGAATTTCTATATGTTTTTTTTTTGTTAAATTTAACAGATTTTGCTCCAGTAAATTCATAAATTCAACTCAAGCGTTTCCTTTTTATAAAAATGAATACAAAGTCACTTCTGTTTCACTCTGATTTATGAAAATTAGTATTTATATACAATAAAATTGAAGAATTTGTACAAAATTGCTATTAACTTTAACTTAATTGTCATAAATATATGTGAATTAAAGAAATCATACCCAATTTGATAAATTTAACCGAATAAACCGATGGAAAACTAAAAAATAACGAAAATAAAATCTACGCAACTAATAGCAACGAAAACGAACCAACTAATAGCAACGAAAACGAACCATGGACACTTATAATAAAATAACAAAAATAAGGAGTTGGGTTACATACTTGCGAGCTTGGTCTTCCTTAAGTTTGCCGCGGACAACCTTAGCAAAAAGCTCGCCGCCACGAACAAACTCCATGACAAAGAAGATCTTGGTCCGTGTAGCAAGAACCTCTTTGAGCTCCACCACGTTCGGGTGACGAACCAGATGCATAACCGAGATCTCTCTCTTGATCTGCTCCATCATCCCTTCCTTCTGCACCTGCTCCTTTAAAATCACCTTAATCGCCACGCTTTCGCCCGTCTCTAAATTCTTGCCGTAGTAAACCTTGGCGAATGTTCCTTTCCCCAACATCCTCCCGATCTCGTACTTGTCGTGCAGCACTGTTCTGTTCCCGTCCATGATGTATGAGATTTAGATTTCCAGAAAGTTCTACGAGAATTTGAAATGAAACTAGAGTTGTAGTGATGGAGAGAAGAAGTGAATTCAAGATCGGTTGACTTTCGGAGTGGAGTCATTGGTGGAGTGGATTAACGGGATCCATGAGAGGACAGATGAGATTGCAATTTCTACAGAATCTTCCATTAGAGAGAGAAAGAAGATGAAGAAGAAGAAGAGAGAAGATGGGAGATGCGGTTTATTCGGGAGAGACACGACTCTCCAGGAAGACGAGCGTATTTATGGGGACTGACCAACCAAACTCTTTGAAAATGAGCACCAGGTATTTCTTTCTTGATTTCACCTGGGTTTTGTCTTTATCTTCTTGAGTAAATCTTTAACTGCACACAGAAATATATAATAATTAATAATTTGAAGATGACTTATATTATAATTATGTTAATTCACTCGCCGCCCATTGCAATATTCTTTTATACTATGACAAATCGTTAATAAAATAATATATTCATTTTATTGTTAATTAATTTGTTATTTTGATGTACGTAGATAAAAATATAGAATGTCATGTTATTTCGAGAGGTTTCATATCTATTTTCATATTGAAAATTTTGTTTATAATTTATTGTAAATTAGTATGAGTTAGTACTCTTTGATTACGATATTAAAGAGTAAATAATATTAGTAAAAAAAAAGTAAATATTAATATAGTAAATTAAAGGAAATAAAAGATTTTTATAGAGATTAAAGTATAGATTATATAACCAAAAAAAAATTATAGATTATTATTTAATGACGGGAAAATTAAATTTGTAGTCTCCTTAATACTATTGTGTTTTAAAGATTAGAATTATCAGTTTCGCCAAATGTTATTATTTAACTTTATATATTGAAAACAAACATAATTATAACTCTTTACTAGGTGATTTTTTTGTACGGTAAATAATTTGTTCATATAACTATTAGGTTTTATATAAATTTAAATTTGATATTAATAATTAATTTAATTAGTATTGATTAATTGAAATAATTTATTAGATACAAATGAATTTACTATACATATTTAAGGTATATATTTAAATAAGCTATACGCAGGAAGTTAACAGTTCATTTTATTAATTATGATTTTGTTTTATCTTTTCTTATATAATATATGTGGTATTATAAGTTGCAACATATATAAGAAATGATATATTACAATCAATAGTTAAATTTGGATGTTACAAAAAGTTATTGGAGTGTAGTTTAGACACATGAAAAGTATATAATTTTGCTAATATATTTATATCTAATTATGCTAGTTTTAAACGGAAAATAATGGAAAATTTAGGGGAAACAATATTTATTATTTTTAGAAGAAAAAAATATGAAGGAAAATTCATATAAATCTTTATATTTAATAAGAAAATTATACATTTTATCATTTAAAACACATGAGGGGTTGAAGTTGGTAGAGGTTCCTTTGATGTAAATAAAGCCAAAAACTAAACTACTGATCCATCCTTGAAAGAGGAACATTTAAGGACTAGCGCTCGATAGGAGTGCCGAAGAAAAACTCATATTCTATCGAAAGAGAAGTAGTTTACAAGGATTAGATAAGGGATTAGGTATAATTCGGTCCTCAATTAGAAGGGGTAGATAGTACAAAATAGTAGTCAGGACTCCCGTTAACACCCACATGGAAAACCGGCAGCGACCTAGTCGAAGTTATTGTTAGAGGAGACGATTGAAGGTAGATCGGAGTCTGACGGATACGACAGCAATAACAAAAACATAAAAGTAAATATGGTGACTAGAAAACTAACCTTCTGAATTTTGTTAAAAAAAAAAAAAAAACTAACCTTCTGAATCAAACTGTGGGCGATTTTACCTAATCCGACGGCTTTTAAATTTAATTGTGGCGATAAGCCTCTCCTGAACAGTGGCTAAAAACCCTAGAGCAGAGTTCCTAAAGAACAGTAAGTTTTTTTTTTTTTTTTTCCGAAATAAACCTAGAATAAGGTTTGCTAAAAACCCTAGAGAGAAGGCAAATAAATATCTCTCTAGAAAAACGGAAGTCCAATTTATTTCAATGTTGGCCAAAAAAAAAAAAAAAAATTTATTTCAATGTTAAATTATGGATATCATATTTATTTTTATAGAATTTATATTTTATTTTGTCAATAGTTCTATCTGTTTTTTTGTTATTTTTTAAAGAAAAAAAAACTTAATAGAAATTTATTAATTAATATAATAATTTGTAAACTGCATAAAGTAATTAAGATTCTAATCAACTTCATTTCGTATATAGTCTTATTTGTTATTAAACTGCTTCATATTTTCGCTGAGCTCAACCCGTCTTATTATAAGCCCTTTCCTAATTTTTTTTTTTTTTTTTTTTTTTTGTAAAATCAAAGATTACATCGGACAAGAGCTGGTTTACAAAGTAGCCGCTTGAACCCCGTAAAACTGATTGACTTATTCAAACAGAACAAAGCGCGTCGTATTAATAAAGCCAGCACATTCTTTTTGTGTGGCCATCATTAGTACCACTACCACCACATATATCATATATATGATAATTTTAATGTCGGGTATATTCTAATGACAACTCCAATAATGACAAACCAGATGACAGTTTCTAATAGGTTAACCAAGCAAATATAATAAGTGGCCATAAAAATCCAAGCACATACAATATCCTTTAAAGAAACTAATAAAATATCTATTTAATGAAGACTTAATAATGCATTGACAGCAGAGGGGTTGAGCATATAGGGCTTGGGCAACGGTGGATTCTGACAATTAGTAAAAGTGTGTACTATAAATAAAAAATATAAATTTATGAACAATTAAATCTAAATTATGCTAAAAATGGAAGTTTAATCATACATAAAAAAAAGGGATGGGAAACAGGACCCATTGGGTGCATTAATCGCAACAAAATTATTCTTTTAACCCGTTAGATTATGATACATATTACATTACATAACTTACATTATATCGTTTGGTTTGTCAAATATTGTAATATTGAATTAATTAATTTTAGATTAGAATTATTGATTGGAAGCGGACAGTGTGTTCCATTCTGCTTCCACTTCGCCTCAGGATGGGGTGTTAAATTCCACATTGGGCCGAGTCAAACCCAACGGGCCAACAGAGAGCAACTATTTTCACAAGTGGGGTTCCATCCTAAAACCAATTGGTAATAGGAGGAGGTAGCCCACTTGCTTATATAGTGCTCAATTATTCCACACACCACCGGTGTGGGATTATACTCACGGTGCAAATCTATGGGACTTCAACACACCCCCCGCACCGTGAGGACTCTTTAACTAAGGCACCGGCTTTTTTCAAATCCGGACGGGTTGGGACTTAATTTCAACAAACCCCACTCTCACGTCAGGCCCGACCCGGTAACCTTGTACGTGGAGCCAACAAAGGGGACAAACCCAACACCGCCTGGCGGAACCGGGCTCTGATACCATGTTAAATTCCACATTGGGCCGAGTCAAACCCAACGGGCCAACAGAGAGCAACTATTTTCACAAGTGGGGTTCCATCCTAAAACCAATTGGTAATAGGAGGAGGTAGCCCACTTGCTTATATAGTGCTCAATTATTCCACACACCACCGGTGTGGGATTATACTCACGGTGCAAATCTATGGGACTTCAACACACCCCCCGCACCGTGAGGACTCTTTAACTAAGGCACCGGCTTTTTTCAAATCCGGACGGGTTGGGACTTAATTTCAACAAACCCCACTCTCACGTCAGGCCCGACCCGGTAACCTTGTACGTGGAGCCAACAAAGGGGACAAACCCAACACCGCCTGGCGGAACCGGGCTCTGATACCATGTTAAATTCCACATTGGGCCGAGTCAAACCCAACGGGCCAACAGAGAGCAACTATTTTCACAAGTGGGGTTCCATCCTAAAACCAATTGGTAATAGGAGGAGGTAGCCCACTTGCTTATATAGTGCTCAATTATTCCACACACCACCGGTGTGGGATTATACTCACGGTGCAAATCTATGGGACTTCAACATAGACTCATTGCAAGTTTGCAACCGCACAGTGTCTCAATGCCGAATATATGTACTTCCATCCTCAATTTCTAATTTCATTCAATTTTGGTCCCTAAAATTTATGAGTTTCATCATTCTAGTTGAGACTTGAGACGATATATATATGTCGATGTTACTCGTCACTTATACCTAGAATGTGACTAATAGAACTACAAATTATTATTATTTTTAAAAGCATCCATACACATACCGCATATCAACTAGTAATGCGCTATTGTGTAAATAATAAATATTAAGATAAATTGGCATACTTTTCCCTTAAAAAAGCGCCTAAAGCACCTTTAATTGGGTTCATCCAATAATTCAGCGGCCATTTTGGAGGCCCCGCGAACCCAACCAAACTTATATATAATCATAGTATTGAATTATTATTTTTAATTGTGTCATTACTGCAATGATAGATAACAAACATCTATACCATACGATAAATTATGGAAAAATTAATTAATTAGTGATTGAATTATAGGGTGCGTCTTTTTTATCCATATTAAACTAAATTATCATTTTTGACTAATGATGGTACCTAAATTATTATTATAAGTATTATTTGTAGATTTTTTGTCCATATGGTCGTCGAACGTGGACGGAAAATCAACCGCCCATGAATTATGGACAGACCTACCCAAAACACACTTATAATATATATAGTTAAGCCATCTATAATTATAAACAAATATAAGGTGACATGATGGAGTAAATGATGATTTTTCATCAACATTTAACGATTAGATATGGACGGAATAAACTCTTAAGTAATTACACTTAATTACATAGTTGTTATACTTATACCAATTAAAAAAACGGATACCTAGAAAGATACCCTCTATAATTGAGTAACCAATTAGGTTATTTATATAGTACATATATATATGGTAATGCATCATGAGTTTGGAGTTTATAAGCGTTTCAACGGAACTAACCATATATATATACTGTCAGAGTTTTTCTAGAGCACCATATCCATATTTTTTGTTTTTTTTTATTATTATGGTAAACTTAATTGTAAAATATGTAAAACTTTAAAAGTATGAAAAATATGAAATTTTTTAACCTCACCTAATATTTGTATCATACTATTAATAATATCAATTTCCTTCGGGGTTCACCTTTATGTAATAAAAAAATACAAAAAAAATATCAAAAGCGTGATGCTCTTAGAGCATAGCACGTAGAAAGACCCGTTTTACCATTTCGCTCCCGGATAATCTTTATTTTGAAGATTAAAAGCAGGGACGAACTCTATCATTATTTATAATTACCCCTTATATAAACTATTACATTATCATATGCCGAACGCTATTATTCATCTTGTATGGAAATAGAAGAGGCAAAAAAGAGCACGTCAACAATTAAATTAAGTACAACTACCTTACATTATATATGTTCCTTGTGCCCTTAAAATTTGGGAGAATACTTCCCTCTAGACCTCCATTATTGTTCTTAATTAATATTAGATATTATTAATTTATTATTCTTTTTGATGATGATAATATAAGGCATTTGTTGGAGTTTATTGATTCAAACACCTGACTTCTCCTAGCGCTCCTTTTGATTATAATAAATAAATTATGCTTCATTACCTACAATTGCATACTTTAATTTAATGTATATATTCAAAAAAAATTATATATATATATATATACTTTGAAATGGCGTCCTATGAGGATTCAAACTAAGTGACACGATATATGAGCATGTCATACAGTTGGCTATTTTTAGGTTGAATGTAATGTGTGGACACGTTTCGAGAATTAGAAATAACTAGAGTTACGTACTAACCCGTAGAATGAGAAGTCTCGTGTCACTTAGTTTGAATCCTCAATAGGACGCCATTTCAAAGTAATAAAACAATTACTTACAGGAAGTTAATTAGAAACCTGGAGTCCTGACGTGAGCTTGAATCTGACCCAATTCTAAAGATCTCGATATATACGTTTAATGAGATAACATAATCACAAAAATAGTTAGTGAAATTAGGTTTTACCCCAGGTCCATTATATTCTTATAATGAAGACATTGAGACAGATCAAATCAGCCTAAACTTTTACTTTTAAACAGAGCATATTAAGTATCGATTAAACAGAGCATATTAATGCGGATAACTTAATCGAGAGAAATCACATGCATGTTAAGTAAAAAGATCGCATAAAAGTTGTTATAGAGCTCTTGAGATAAATAATAATCATATATATAAAATAATCATATATATAAGTGAGAATAGGTGTTTTTTCAAATGAATTTTTTAGGGCGCAATTTTTTGAAACTCTTGATGAACCAAGTAGTGACTATAACAGACACGGCCTCGAGAACATAATCAAGGCTAGGAAGATCATTATGTTAGTTTGGCGGTCAATTCAAGGACATTACGTCTATTGACACTTAGTAAAGTTGATATAACCTTACAATGAAATATTCATAGTGTAACACCTAACTATTATATGCAGGTATTTGCAGTTGAACTCAACTACTCTCGAGTCTAGAAATTTATCTAGGTACTATTCGAATTTTTCATTCATGTGGAGAGGATTGTTGGGAAACTGTGTTAATGACATTCTAATTTTTCTGATCGGGTGAGTATGAAATTGATGTTCTTAGTGTACTCAATTGACATAGTCCCTACTGCGTCTAGTTTTGATGAATCTGACTTATTGACGTCCAAGATTCCGGCGCCGGTGATTACCAATGTGTTTGCTACGTCGTACCACATTAATTGTTGAGTGGTTATATATTAGGGTTTTGATGCAGCATGATGGGGGATAGGAAACGTCGAAATTCGTTAATTCAAAGAATACCGAAAATCTTACGCAGGGTTGAGGAAAACTTCAGTTTTTTTTTTCATTAATCAATCAACAGAATACAAACGACGGCTAAACATATCTTAAATACTGAAAACAAAAACCATAGACCTAAGTAAAAATTGAGAGTTGCAAACAGACCTTAACAAAACCGATAAATTACAAAAAATACTCGAAAAATATAAAACTGTAATTTTGACCCTCTAAACGAACGAATTTGGACTGAAAACGTCAAACCCCATAGTTTACTGTAAGTCTTGCTCAGATCGCCGTTTCTGCATGAAATAATATTGTACTAGCACGCTAAAATCCGAAACTTCAAGATCTCCCACATCATTCTCTCCGGGGAAGAAAATATTCGCCCTCGAATTTTGCGCAACGAAGGCCTAGGTTGCAGGAAGAAGAAGACACTCAGCCACAATATCATAAAAAATTTCACGTGAAGCAGTGTTCGAGTGTGGTCCGGGTGCCGATGTTGGGGTCAATTTACCTTGTGGCTTGTACCCGAAATCAGAGGTCAATAGGCCTTTGAATTCTCTCTTGTTGTTCCGGGAGAGGATGAATTCAGGATCACGGAAGGTGGAGTGATGTTCAATCATCGTTGTGACGTCATCATCGTCAACGTAGTCATCATAAATTGGATTGTCCAAAACAGTAGTCGTTCTGGTACGATTCAGTGCTAACCAATCAAGGAACAATATCGCGGATCTTCGGATCTGGTACCAATCTGATGCAGCTTGATGGGAAAGATGGAGATAGATGCGCAGAAATCGACATTCAAGGAAATATAAAAATTCAGATGCAGGATTTGAGGAAAACCTCGATTTTTTTCATTAATCAATCAACTGAATATAAACGACGGCTAAACATATCTTAAATACTGAAAACAAAAACCATAGACCTAAGTAAAAATTTGAAAGTTACAAAGAGACCCTAACAAAACCGATAAATTACAAAAAAGACCCGGAAAAAATATAAAACTGTAATTTTGACCCTCTAAACGAACGAATTTGGCCTGAAAACGTCAAACACCGTAGTTTACTATGTGTCTTGCTCAGAACGCTGTTTCTTCATGAAATATTGTATTAGCACGCTAAAATCTGACACTTCAAGATCTCCCACATTTTTTTTGAAAAAACCCGAGTTTTTCCTCAAATCATGCGTCTGAATTTTCGATATTTCCTTGAATTGGCGATTTCTGCACATCTATCTCTATCTTTCCCATCACACTGTATCAGGTTTTCTGCAACTAGCTAGGGTTTTAAGCGTGTATTCAATTTATAAGAGGTAAGATCAAGAGATAACTGATATATTCTGTAGATATTATAGTATTTATTATTATATACTATGTATATATGATGATGATATTTTATGATTAATGGGATATTGATACTATATGATAATGATAATATATATATAGTTATAGATATTAACAACTGAATTCTGATTGGACGTGATGATTACGTGTATATTTGGTTCCTAGAATTACCTAATTGCATATTATTTTAATTAGAAATTTGGATTTTGTTAACTGAATAACAATGTATGAAATTGCAACTATTTTTAGCTCAAATATACTACTATTTTTTTTTATAACCATTTTTTTTATTAAGTGTTAATGTATACACGAGCTCCTTGACGTGATTGGAAAGCTTCTCGTGGTGAGAGGCTCATATGATCGTCGTCCACTCTAGTTAGCTAGCTAGGGCCGATATTGTGAAAACTACGTGCATGACAAATGTTTCAAGCTTGAAATTTTGTACTTCCTAACTCATGGCCCGCCCCAGAGCTCGAATTTATAGAAAATATATATATAGCCCACCCGAGATGGGCTAAATAATTCCGGACGGATTCGGGCCAACTCAAAATTTACTTCTAAATCTAAGGGAAAAAACTAATTGAATGTGATGTTCAAGTTCCGAAGCAACTCGAATTTGAAACACATTCTTCTTCTTCCGTAATCTCCACTTGATTGAGAGACAACACCAAAATTATATATATTTGGGATAACGGTATTTTTTATACAACGTGTTTTTTGATCGAAATTCTATTTTGATACCAGATGTTTTTTTTACACTTTTAGTAACAAATATTCGAACTTTGTACACTTTTGGTACATCCGTTAGTTTTGGTTAAACCACAATTTACACTATAATATATTGCTTAAAACAAAAATTTAGTTAAACCACTTCTATTTTTCACATTTATAAATTTCCTTTTAATTATTACAACAAAAAAAATGGATTGTTAAGTATACAAATAAACATAAAGTTAAGCATATAATAATTCTTATTGCATTTAACCAAATCTTTTATTTAATTTACATAACTGAAATTCTATCTTTTTTTCTCAAAATAATAAATAAATTATTCATTAAAATAGTAAAGTGTTGTTTTGTAGTTTGCACTAAATTAATTAAGTAGTAGGTATAGGTGATTATGGTGGGCCGAGTATTATGTTTGTAAATAGAAGCCCAATCATTGGCTCAAAAAGAAAAAAACAACTGGTAGCCCGCCCAATGTCGTCACATTTGTTGGTTATTGCTGAAAAATAAAACTTGTATATATCTTCTTTTGATAATTTTGTTATTAATAAAAGATCTACGTTTCCAAAACTATGGTTTAACTTCAAAGTTCAGGTCTAACCATTTTTCCAAACAAACTCGAAATCAAGATAAGGAATGTTGATCATTTGCCATACAAATAGAATATAAAACTTAACACTCATTGTAGGAATCGTGTCTAGAAACAATCATGTAGAAGGCGTTTGGATGGACGTAATGTGAGATTACAATTAATGTGATCTATGTAATGTAATGTTAAATTACAGTGTTTGGTATGTTGTGTGCATTGTAATATGACTTTATTATTATCAAATTAATTTATATGAGAGTATATTGTATATTAACATGATAAAATTTAAAAGAATATATATTTTGTAACTAACTTCTTAAAATTTATGTTTAGTGATTAATACTATAGTCATTAATGAAATTTAAAACGAAATATTTAAACTCAATATACATAATTATTAAAATTATATTAATTAAAACATTACATAAAGTTTATAAGATAATTTTCATAAAAAATGTTACGAAAAATACTTTATTCATTTTATTTGAACACGTGCATTGTTATTTATTATAATAATGAGTTGTTAGACAAAAAATAAAAATAATAATTAATAATAATAACAATATTATTATCATAATAATCTATAAAGATTATATAAAGTATTTTATCTATTTAATAAATAATAATAAAATAATAACACTCCGTAATGTTGAACGTAATCTCACATTACATCCGTTTTTTGATGTAATCTCACATTACGTTGAATGGAGTTTGGACGTAATTTCAGATTACAATGGACATTACATTACAATACACATTACGTCGTTTGGCAAACAAACAACGTAATGTTGATATAATGTGGGACGTAATGTGAGATTACATCACACATTACATCCATCCAAACACATTATTGGTCGGGACAAGAGAAATTGATGGGATCCTTGTTCAACTACCTTGCCATTCTCAAACACTATAATCTCATCGCACTACATTGCTGTTCATACATTCTTAGAATGTATGAACAGTTTGACATAATTAATGAATCTTAAAGTGTGAATTGGACACATTGTTTGGCCGAGTGAATCATAAATGAGCGAAATTATGATATAAGTAACTTTAGGGTTTATGTTATTTCATGATTTTTCCTAAAACCCTATTAGAATGAGTGAATATTAGAGTGTTAAAATTATTATTTAAGTAATTTTAGGGTTTATGTAATTTACGGTTTTTCTTAAAACACTATTAGAATGGGTGAGCAGTTTATAGAGTGAACCTACTAAAATTGGAGAAACAGTTTGGCCGGATAAACCCCTAGAATGACCGAGTAAATCCTAAAAGCCTAGAATGACCAAGTAAACTCTATAATCTTTTTTTATATGACCTATATAAGTATTTGGTTGTTTATATAGGCCTACATCGGCAAAAACTCTCTAAACATGTATTGTTTATTGAACTTTACTATAAGACGGATGAGGAAACACCGGGTGTGAAGGAGGGGAGGTACATTTGAAATACCCTTGTGGCAAAGGATATAAGATTTTTATCTCATGGAAGGAAGGTCAGTAAAAGATGAAATGCAGGAGCGGTAATGGTTATAAATTTCTTATGTCGGGAAAGAGTTGTTATTACAGACTCTTGTAGAATAAGGGTTCATTTTCAGCGGAGGTACATTTGAAATACCCTTGTGGCAAAGGGTATAAGATCTTTATCTCATGGAAGATGAAATGCAGGAGCGGTAATGGTTATAAATTTCTTATGTCGGGAAAGAGTTGTTATTACAAACTCTTGTAGAATAAGGGTTCATTTTCAGCGTGATAACGTGTTCGCTTTTTTTTATGGCTTGAGCTTTTTCGTGCCCCTTTGTTTTTTGGTTCTAGCTATGATCGAATTTTTGCTGCATCCTCCGTATATTCAGTGATTTAATTTAGTAGTCTCAAGTGTGTTACTCTCTGAACCATACTCTTCAATATATACCAAAGACAATATTTGTTCATGCATATCCGAACATTATATGCGCAAAACTTGCATGCTTCATTCGATAGGCAGATAATGATATTGCATGTTATTAAGGATGAATATTCAAATTATATCCTTCTGATGTTTTGAAAACATTTACCCATAGACTGCAATGATCAAATCAAAAACAAAACCATGACAAACAAAAATGAGACAGAACTCTCATGATTCGATAAAGCTGTAAACTCCAGTTTTCCTAACAAATGTCAAGAGGTCATCCCACGATGTAAACGCGAAGCAGATATATCAAGAACCGATATTTTTCATCACCTGAGAATCACAAAATATGGCAGTATATGTTTTGATATGCCACATACGAAGCAAACAATCAAATCATATAACATTACAACCCAAAAGAAAAGAAAAAAAATAGACTTTTTACAACCTCAAGCACCACGCACGATTAAATAATTACTCACATCTCAACAGATACTTATGTTTCTAAAGTAAGATAATTGATTAAAAATATATAATTATTAGTATTTAATAAAGAATAAACCATAGTGAGGAGAAAATTAAAATTCACCACACGTGGTAAAGCACACGTGCATGCTTCATGGACCACGATGTTCTTATTCATAAGTGAAGGTTGGGCTAAGCTTTTCCATTTCAGTTGAAAACGATGAACCGAGCAAAGATTTATTACAATCTTCTAACCATAACTGTTGGACGAACGAAACAAGATAGAAGTTTCATGTCGGATATCTTCAGGGAACCGTTTGATTGATCATGAGAATCAATCAAAGCAATCAGAAGGCGTCTTTGATGTGATTAAAGTCAGTCAGGGAGAGCTTCAACTATTTCTAAGAACGAACCAAATTATTAATTAAAAAGAAAAAAGAGAAAGCAGCCCTTCTTCAATCTCTCTACTAACTGTTTTATACACACTAAATTCTAGACTGAATTTAATCAAGTTAACTAACTATCCA
Source organism: Clarkia xantiana subsp. parviflora (assembly GCA_036873135.1). NCBI lineage: Eukaryota > Viridiplantae > Streptophyta > Magnoliopsida > Myrtales > Onagraceae > Clarkia > Clarkia xantiana. The sequence goes on from JAPTYO010000004.1 coordinate 12,565,251, forward strand.
GCAAAACCGTGAACATCTCTCTCAGAAAGAGCATCATCATCATCATCAAATCCTAAACTAAACCCAGAACTGCAAAAGCAGAACACATATCCATATATACTTAATTACCTCAAATCCCTCTTCGCCTCTTCTTACCAGATCCAGATTTGCTTGCTTGTGTCTTCGATCCTCCTTTGCCATTTCCACTCTGTGGAGTTTTACCCTTTGGAGTAGAACCACTACCCTCTTCTTCTTGCTGCTGTTTCGACTTGGTAGTTTTTGAGGTCGACTTAGCAGATGATTTTGCTTCACTTTCCTTGGATTTAGCTGTCTTGGCAGAAGTTTTCACCTCCTTATTTTTGTTATTCTTCAGCTTTGACTCACTTCCATTTTCGGTTTTGTCACCCGACTTTACCTTCCGGGAAGATCCTGCACCAGCTTGCTTCGTCTTGCTACTAGCAACTCCACCTCTACAAATTACATTACAAAAATAAGACAATTTAGATTGAACGATTTTTTCGGTGCAAACACCATAATCCGCCATCAATCAAACTGTCTTGGTTCAAGAATGAATAACTAAAGTGATTTTCTTTTATTTTTTTACATTTTAATTTCTCTAATTGATTTCATCAAGTTAGACTGAAAAAGTGACAAATTATGGTGTTTGCAAAATCAGCTTGCTTAAGTTTGGTTGATAAGGAAAATTTGAAATGGAGACTAGCATGGGTTCAAGATGTATTTGCAATACTGCCAAAGTTAGGTAAGCAATTTGGTAACTAACCCTATATTATATATAAGGACTGAAGAAACATTAATAGTGCACTCACTTCTTGGATGATGAAGTTTCCGTCTTATCTTTGTTCGGTGTACCAAGCTTTGTTCTTCCCTTTTTCATTGCAGGCCTGAAAAACCATTAACAAAATAATACGCACAGACATTGTGAGCCACGACATCAGAGTTGTATATATACGGTGTCAAAGAAATACACAAGCAAAGCATTAAGAAGCTATAAACAACACCGACCTCTCAGGAGAAGCATCTGGACTTTCTTCGTCTTCTTCATCTTCGACAAGCTCCTGTAAAGAAAACAAAATAACAAGATTAAGCATTTTCTATAATTCCTTTCTTGGAATATAATAATAATAATAGTAAACTCTGATTACCAACCTCCTCGGATTCTGATTCATCATCATCACTGACTAGCTTCCACCTTTCTTTCTTTAGAAGTAATACCTCTACATCACCATCAACATAAGAAACCTGTTTATGCCAAAAATAGAATCCAATATTCAAGAACATGCAAATTATGTTAAAAGAATAAAAAGGTTGTTATTTCATATAGTAGCCACTAACCTTGTGCTTCTTCTTCACCGGATCAAATGACGATATCTTGCCTTTATAAAATCTGAGAGGTTTGATCCAGGTATGAGAAATTGGTAGAACTACGAAATTTACTAGCAAAATCATATCACCTTTTCTTGAGTTTAAAAAAAAAAGGGTCCTGGTATCGTTCATGATCAACTCTCTTGAGTAAGCATGAGAAAGGATTCAGAGAGATCTTTACTTACGCTTTATCCATAGGCCACCATACTTTAATCCTTGAACCAACAAGCTCCTCGCCGTATTCATTATGATTTGATACCTATAGACCAAGAAAGAAAAAGGTTAGGCAGAGAAGCATGAAATAAAGCACCGGCAGTAACTTAATCAGGCTATGAAGCGTATGCAACATCGACTAGCCGCAGTAGTGACTATACATGTCATGCTAAGGCCTAAGATACTCAGAGTGCATACTCTGAACTCCACCACACAGCTTCCAATATTGGAGTAGCAAGCAAGTAGAGTTACATAGAAGGTTAGCTTACTAATCTAGATTTGTAGTAGCAAGTGGCTTGTTTTTTGACGACTTAGCCTTTACAGATGATGCATTCAATCATAAATCATTATGGCTTCACAAACAGCATGTCTATGAAACACAGGTGGCAAAAAACATAACAAGGATTTTCTTTAGGGAACAAACCTCACTAAATAATTTATAATTATAACTTTAAAATGGGTACCTATCAAATTCTACAACCAGAATGTAATGATGTTTCTAAACAGCAGAAGTTTCATGCCATTATAATAATTAGCAGCGAGACTGGCACACCTTAGGACAATAGTAGCAAAATCAAGACTCGTAGTTAACCAATACTTTGGATACTTGTGTCATATTTCAACATAGAGGCCAAGTTTAGGGCCCAGATATTTTTACAAATCAAGTAGAACTAGAACTTTATAGGTAATTCCCACCTCTAACCCTGTTTGAATACTGTTTCAAACACCAGTTGTTACCACAAATAATAATATCTTAACAGAAAACTAGATTAAGCACAATGCAGATAATATATAAAGCAAAATGCATCTTTTTCGCATTCAGAAATATTATGTGCAAAGATAAGAAAACATACATCCTCTTTGGCAGGGGTGCGCTTCTTCTTGGTCTGGTTTATAGGAGTCTCGTCAGTTTTGCTCTCCTCCCTTCCACGTTTTTTTCCTTGCTGAGTATTCAATTATAGAAATCATTTGCTGAGTATTCAATTATAGAAATACAATTAAGCAGACGAGATTAAAAGAACTCGTATATATACTTTGTCTACATCCTCTTTTGCAGGTGTCTTCACCTGCTTCTCTGGAACTATTTTACCCTTTTTCGTTCTTTTCTTATCCCCATCTGCCTTCTTAGCTGGCTGCTTCATGGACTTTGCCTTGGAATCGCTTGTAGCATCAATGTCATCATCGGCATTGCTTGGCTCGTCATCGACAATTTCGTTCTCTTTTCCACTAGGTGTTTCCACCTCATCTTCACTCATTTCCTCAAATGATTTCTTAGAGACCTCAGGAACTGGAGTTGCCTCTTTAGCAACAGTCTTTTTCTTCCTCCCCGTTTTACCTTTTTTCGGCTTAGTCTCCTGTGGAAGATCCTGACTATGGGATGGGGAAACATCTTTAGCAGGTTCATCTTCATCAGCATGAGGTGAAGAAGGTTCAATGACAGCTTCTTTATCACTTTCTGATTGTACACTATCCTCAACTGTTTGTTTCTCGGATGCAGAACTTGGTATATCATTCTCATCCTCATTCTCCGGTTCCTTTGATCTATTGTTTTCCTTGACATTAGTTTCCTTGACACTTTTAGAACCATTGGCAGAAATAGGTCGCTTTTTTGATGACTTGGGCTTCTTCCTGCCCCTTTGTTTTTTGGGTTCTGGCTGTGTTTGCATTTTTGCTGCATACTCTGTATCCTGCTTATCAAATTCACATGTGTTACTCTCTGGACCATGTTCTTCAATTTTTGCGGATGCAGAGTCGGCCACCGAGTCATCCCTCTCTTCTTTCACCTCACCAGTACTCATTACTGACTGGGGAGATCTATCAGGGGCAGCATCAACTTGCTGCGGAGTTGCTACTTCTTCTGCTGGCTCCTCAATCAACTGGGCAAACAGATCACGTAGTCACTTTTTGGGACTCAAAAGCATTAAAAGAGAGAAAAATATCAAAGTATAAGTAACTTTTGAGAAACTAAATGACTATTGACCTAGATTTTTAGACCAATGCTGAAAAAAACAAGCATTTTCTATGATTGACAGAATGCAAGCTTTTGCAAATGACAAAAAGAACTATCTATATATATTATTATCTATGAGTACGCATCTTCATATTGAAATACTTTTAGGCTGATCAGGCAGTAAAATGTTTGCAAAACCTCTAATATTACTGAATGTACATCCATCACAAGGATATTATTTTGGTGTTTGTAATACCTTTTGTACATCATCATGATGGACATCATTCTGGTAGGTTGCATTTGCATCAGTCAGTTCTTGACAAATTGATGAGACTATTCTACTGTAGTCATTTGAAGAAACACCCAAAGACTTGAGCAGTTGAGGAAGGCAAGGTTTCAACTTTGATGTGCATCCCTGGAGAACTTTCTCTCCCAATTTTTTAACAATAGGTGAAACCTGAATATCAGAGCAACTGAAGTTATTGAAAGGCCGAGTAGCAGCATAGGGGCATATGCTGAAGCCATTGGTAAGATAGTTTCACCTCATTGTCTTTTTTTACTGTTGTCAAGATTAGAGAGACTAACTCGGGACAAACATCTTCACTTTCATCTATGACAAGGACCATAATACTCTCCATTGCAGAAAAGACATCCTGAGGATGGTACTCCCTGTTATTTATGGACCATTCATCATGGGAAACATAATTAGTATCACTATACGCTGCCCATCAAAACATATCAAACTACCCAAGAAAAAGAAAAAAATGTTAAAAGTAAAAAAAAAAAAAACTGTAATTAACTAAAAACTTGAATTTGGATTGTTCTTTAGTAATAACACCTTATCTCCTTGAAGAAATGCTGGAACATTTCAAGAATCAGGGCGTCACATTCTAGATCCAACATAACCACACAAGAACGAACTTTTGCAACTGTTCCAAGGATTGAAGAGCGCTTTGCATAAGATCGGCTGGATTTTTCGGATAGATTCTCAAAGGATGATACAATTAACTGAAAAACCTCCTACATTATAAACAGAGCAACAAAATGACAGTTAGATTGCAGGCTAAATGGCAATTTCCGTTTAGATGAAGAAAGCACACCATTACGCCGCACATAGAAGTTAGAACTCACTTTCATTTTTTCATCGCCATACGGAGCCTCAGGTGCACTTATCCTCGTAATCTCACTGATGCATGAGGCAACTGCAACTCTAACATCAGTATCTGAATGCTTAAAAAGTTTATCTTGCACTAAAGCCTTCACTGAAATAGAATAAGCTCTTTGCATTGGAGGGCTTGGAGATTGTTCCACTTTTGAGAGATAACCTTCAAGTTGCTGCTCATTAGAAGAACAGAAAAATAAACGGCATATTTTGTTATAATGTGGATCTACAAATTTCATCAACTCTAAATTAGCAGTTGAATTCCAACACAGATGAGAATCCCAGAGATATAACGGCAAACAAAACCAGATCATTCAGCACTGAACCAATTCATAAATTAAAGCAATTGCAAGGTAACATCATCAAACTGCTAATCTATAGGAGAGATTGCATACACATATGATATATATATACCAAAGACACAAATATTGGTTCATGGATATCCAAACATGCGCAAAGCTTAATGAATAATAGCTCTCAATTTTATATTAAGGAAGAATATTCAAAATTCAAATTATATACTTCTGATGTCTTGGAAATATTTAAACATAGACTGCAATGAACAAATCAATAACAAAACCATGATAAACATAAACGAGACAGAACTCTCATGATTCGGCAAATGTGAAGAGGCCTGATGATGCAAATGATATTTTTCAACTCGTGAAGAATCACAAAATATGGGCAGTATAGGTTTCGATATGCCACATACGAAGCAAATTATCAAATCAAATAACATAACGAACCATATCGGCAAAACAACAAAAAATTGGACTTTGTATAACCCCAAGCACCACACACGATTAGATAATACTCACGTCGAGAAGAGACAGGAGTTCTTCGACAGATTCTGGGGGATCGACAAGCTTATCGCCGGCTTCTGCGAGCTGCTCTTGCAACTCCGAGTCGAGCGACGACATGGTGGTCGTGGTTCTAAACAATCAAGGCAAGCCGAAACCCTCAGATCCTTGTAATCTCCGAGTGGAATCAACCATGCACCAGTGAAAGGGAAGAACAGACGGCACCCGGACCAGACCCGAGAGAGAAATCCCGATTTGAAAAGGTAAAACGTGTATTACTACTATTAAGGAATCAAGAAGCGAGGGAAAAGGGAGAAAGAAAGAAGATGGCTTTTTAGGGTTTTTTTTTCAATTTCAATTTTAATTCTGAGGAGTGGTGGGAGAGAGAACGGAAGAAAAGAAATCTATCTCTTGGGCGGTTATTTTTTTCAGTAGACTATTATTAATTTATTATATACAGAATTCGTCCTTAAATTCGGCTTACATATTTTAGCCAAAAAAATAAAATTCGGAAATAAGAGTGAATTGTCAATTCTCCCCCTAAAGTATAGGCCATTAATGTGTCGACTGCCCATATATAGGAAGTTAACATTTTTTCCATCTTACCCAAAAAAAAAAATCCATAAAAATATATGAAGTTAATTTTAAATTGTGAAAACTAACTTTTTTTTTAATTCTTTTGATTGGAACTTGATATGACCTATTCATAGTTTGATTATTTTATTTTTAGAATAATATATATTAGTGGTATATAACTACTACATATACGTATGTATTCGATGGTGCCCTTTAGTAGTTATTTTACGACCTTACATAATATATATATATAATACCTATTTAGTACATTTATGCAATTGATAATGTAGTGTTACAATTACATGGCGGTTTTAGAAGCTTCAAAATCAAAGCAAACTATATAAGTTTTTCATTTAAAAATAAACTTTAATTGTTTAATTTTTATATTGAGTCTATAATAAAGTAGGAGAAAGTGGCACATGGAGGAAGATCGGATTTCATGATCTAAGACCGACCTTCTAAACTTGCTCCGAAAGTGTTTTCCGGGCCGACCAAATTGCAAGGCTACTAAAGCCCTAGTTGTAGGCCCAAATTTTAAACACCCCATATGTAGTACTACTTAGTTAAGCCCTTTTGCAAATATTTCTTTGGGCTAAATCTTTTGTAAATAAGGACATAATTAAATAATTAATTATAGTTCATAATTTTGTTGGCATTATAGTTAGCAATTATTTAATAAGAAGTTCATTAAATAAGAAGTTCATGAAAACAAACACTATAGAGAGGGATCCAAAGTTGCGATTTTGGTCGGACCGAACCGGTTTGATTAAACCTACTACTAGAGTCTATAGTCCTCAGAATGATGATGAGGAATAACATATGAGAGCAATGTAGATTGCGATATCTAAATCAAGCCCGACAATTACATTATCGTAGACGACATAAATTTTGGACATAGCCAGATTCGTGAATATATATATATATGATGATTAGTGGGATGGAGGCCGACCCACCCACCCGGCCGGTCCGTAATTAGGGGCTACACAGCCTCACCAACTTGCTTAATTGCTTCCCACCTGCTCATCTAGCTAATTGTCCTTTCAAAGCTTTTGTAGCATAACCCCCCATCATTATCATTCTCAAAGGGACCCACTAAAATGTTTATGCAGTCAGTCGTCACTCGTTTTGTTTTCTTTTCATTAGAGCTGAACCGAAAATGGAAGACAATTTATTATTCGTTTCGAAGGTTAAGAGGTGATTTAGGGTTCCAAATTAGTATTCATATTATAAATTTAAATAAGACTTATATAGTGTAAACGATAAGACGTGCGTATTAACCGTCTCATATGTTCGAACTTGTGGGTGAAGGTCTCGGCACACTCTTATACTTCAACATATAGTATGTAGTTAAGTATTTACAAAAAAGATAGTAGTTAAAATATTAATAAGTGTAATTGTAGCCCAATTGGAACTGATTACGTTTTGATCTAATAGGATTGTTCTAGAGAGTTTCTATATCCATTTTTTATAAATAGGTCATTAGTATTTACTTAATGGGGTTAGATGATGACTTGGAGATTAACTCTGAGAAAGAAACACTTTCCTCCTATATCTGTAGGTTCGGCTGAACATTTTACCCCATGATGCTAAACACTGCTTGCAATTCTCCACAAGATCAATATTGTCACCAATTCGAAGGATTGATTATTAAGACTAAACCAAGTCTTCTTATGTATCAAGAATTAATGTATGTGGAGATCAGAAAATTTGGTAGTATTGTAGTCCGGTCACAATTTCGCTACGTGTTTGTCTAATGGCAAATTAGTTTAATAAATATGCATTATTATATTTTGACAATATCCTTTTTTTTTTTTGCCAAAATGTACCATTATTACAAACTATGTTACCCAATACACTTTTTGTTAAGATTCCTCACATTTAACTCGTTAAATATGTTAATATAGCACAACCAAAAAAGTTACGTCAATACTAAATGTCAAATCGAGCTAATATATAAAATTCTCTTGTTATGTCAGCCTAATTATGAGTTTGGGACAAACCACCCCATTTATGATTTATTATTATCTATCTACTTTTCATTTTCTAAATATATTTTGCATATTAATGATTGGTTAATTAATTACTCATAGTAGGTGTAGGTGAGCGTATTAGCAATTTTTAATGAAGGGTCGTCGGCCATAATGATCACACACAATGCACGATATGCAATTTTTTTTTCAGTTAAGTAGAAATCCTGAGATACCTGCCACTTCCTAATGATTATATATTTAAATTTCGCCCCTATCTTTTATGTTGCATAATAATATCACGTACGGGCCATTCTTCACATTTCCAACAGAAGAAGCAGAAACTAGCTAATTAATCATGGATATTTCTAGTTTGATTATGTTCTAAAACCCTAACTAGTAGTAATTAATTACATGTAGAGCAGCAAACACCTATAATATGAGCTGCTATTATTAATTAATAGCTACAATGCTAACTATAGTGCTTGTAAAATATATATATATATATATATATATATATAATAGAAAAGTCCTGAACTACTTAGTGGAGGAAGGTCTTAAATTTTGTTTTATTTTATTTTATTGGCCATGAGGAGGTCTTAATTTAATTTATTATAGCGGAAAGATTAAGAGATTTAAAATGTTTTCTGTTTCCAACTCCAAGTCCACCATGAGATTTTAATTTTTAATAAATCTGCAGTCACGCCTACAGATCTGCAAGTGGGAAACAGGATAATAAGTTGATCAGTAAACAATTGTCACTTCATATTATAATTATGTATTTAGTATCCATACTACAAAGATTAATCGTCAAATCGCTACTTAAAATGTAACAATATTACAAATTTCTATGTTAACTTTGACTATTTTTAAAAAAATAGTCATCAGAAAGTTTGGAAATAAATTACTATTTTGTTATAATTTCTGTTAAATGGCTCCTATCCGTAGTTCATCCATTGAGACTTTGCTTTGATCTTACGTTGTTCTGCTGCCTGCAGAATTTTTGAAGACGGGTACTCGTATGATACATTTTAGGAATATAAAACATCCATTAAAAGAAAGACAAATGAAAGGTTTTCACAAAAATTCTCATAGAATAACAATATGTTATAATAAAATAACAATGATATTATAGCATCAGTCATGTAATACCTAATTGAATGACTTTATTGTTATTATTATTATAGTCATAGGTGTAATTTTAAGGGGGGAAGTACAATATATCCCTGTTGATCACTAGAACAACACCATAAGATAATTAAAAAAAAAAAATAATTGAAAAAGTATTAATTGTATGTATGGAGGGAAGCACACGATGCACCCACAAACATGGAGTTAATCTACTATAGCTAGATCTGTTAGTTGAGTAAACATATTTTAATTATCTAACCTCTGTGGCGAAGATAATTAAAATATATTTACTCAATTAATTAAACGGATCTAAAAGCTAGAGTGGATTAATTTACTCAATTCACTAGATCAGACAGCTAACTAATCACAGTCGATCTCCCATTCAGAAATTAATTCCAATAATAAGGAGATGGAGATGGGATCATATATATATAAACTACTATAGTTGCAACTGCGTAGATTGAAGTAATTAAGTCTATACATTGTGGAATGGGACTTATCAGACAATATCTACGTTTGAAGTAGCGGTAACATATTTACACGAGGAGTTGCTGTCGTTCCATTCCTTTCCAATTTCCAGGCCAAGGGAAAATGATCCATGCGTGTCCCTTTCATTTTTTTAATTTTATTATGATTATTATTGATGCCTAATTTTCTTTTCTGTTACTTGGCAGACAATATTGCGTGGATGAAATTGATACCAATACCATAGTAGGGTGGATACAAAGCCAGAATAGCGCTTGCTATTTATTACTGCGTTGGTATTTTGTCAGTGTCCTTTCATTATTGCTTACCGTACCCCAAAATAAATAGGAAAAATCACTAACATTGGCTGAGCTCAGTGCTAATAAAATAATACGATCTATCATCTTTCTTTGATTCAAAGAGTTCTAAAAACAAAATGTATATTCGTGTTATATGTTTGCTCAATTTTGAATTTTGCTGTTATATATATTATTTTGTAAACTTTTTATTGGTGTATCCGTTAGTGACATTAACATTGGATAATTTTATTTTGTTCAATTTAGTCCCTAATCTTTTTCTGATCACCGTCCAAAATATTCCGACCACCACACAAGGCCGCCGGAACCCACACTAGGCTGGTGGCCACTATCCAAGCCCATAAGCGACCACCAATTAGGACTGGACGGCTCCGATTAGAGCCGTACGGCCCCAATTGAGCCACTGAGAGCCCAGATAGGTCGAAACTTCATAGCTCCAGATTGGAGTTTTATGGCCTATATCGGATTCATAAAGCTCCTGGCCCAGATCGGAGCCGAATTGCTCTAATTGGGGTCTGACGGCTCTTTAATACTAGCTATCTGCTTTATAATTTATTTTAAAATTGCAGATTTTCGGTGATTATTATCTAATATATTCAAGCACAGTGATATATCCTTACTTTATAGTAAAGAACATAACAGGCCACAGCAGTGAGTAAAAAGAAAAACACTAACTTCCGTAAGCAGTATCCTTTTTTATTCAAAATGGCAAGCTCTTAGAGGTGGAACCAGCGGCGGCGATCGACATGAAATGGTCGGACGGCACAAAATCCTGTGGCAGATTGGCCCTCTTGGCTATTCTCCTCATATTGCTCTGCAAGCTCTGCTGCACCAACTGCTTCACCGCCCTCTTCTCCTCGCTCATCACTCTATCCTCCATCCTCTCACTCCCTCCGATACCCAGACAACTCGCCGACGAAGACGACCCATAAATCGGAGCCGACACACCAAAATTCTCCGAAACATCCTTGCCCTTATCCATTCTCAGGCATTCCAGAATCCTCGATGCCCTCTTCTGCGCCAAAGTGCTGCCCAGCAGCATCAGCTCCAGCAGCGCCGACATGATTCCGGCCTCGATCATGGCCTGCCGATCGCCGTACGATTTGTGCGCCATCACCATTAATATGTACGACACCTTCTCCTGACACGTCGGCGAGTCCGTCCAGTTCAGCACGTCGATCAAAACCCCGAACGCGTCCCTCACGGCTCTGATCGATTTCCTCCCATCGGCGACGGCGACGATGTTGCTGAGGATTGTTAAGATCCGGTCGCTTAGATCCATGTCGCCGAGGGAGATGAAGAGGAAGGGGACGAGATCCGTCTCTATTAGGAAGGGGACGTTGGAACGGAGTATGGAGAGGTTGTAGAGGGCTCGAAAGGAATCCTGCTTGGCTTGGTGACTGCTGCGTTGACCGCCGGAGACGAGGACGTTGACCAAGAAAGGGATTGCCCCCGATGATCCGATGATGAATTTGTTGGCGTCCAATGCACTCAGGGCCAGAAAATTGGCCACGACAGCGTCGGAGACGGATGCGTTCGTGGCTAAATCGTCCGGCGAGGCTATGAGGTCCAGCATCTTGTGTATGGACCCTGCTTTGACGATAGCCGCCTTGTTCCTGAGGCATGCAATTGTAGAACAGATCAGTCTCCATAGATAGGAAAGAAGATTCTAGAAAGATCGCGAAACTCACTCGTCGTTGCCGATTCCGAGGTTAAGTAACGCATAGAGCGCAGCAATCTGGGAATCGACGTCGTCGGCGCAGTCGAGCATTCCGACAAGTGGCGGAATCGATCCCAACATGGCGAGTGTGGCTCTTGATTCGGCGTCTTCCTTGGCAAGCAGCCGGACTTCTGAAGCGGCGATCCTTCTCTTCTCTCCATCGGCGGAGTCCTCACACTGCAAATCCTTCACCACTCGCTTCAGCTTCTCCAGAGCCACCTCTTTCCTCTTAGTCTCCACATCGTACTCCTCCCTCTCGTGGATCTCTTCCTGGTCCAGCAGATCGCAGAGCTTCTCCGATTTTCCGCAGCCAGCCGCCCTCCGCCTCTGCAATTTATCTAGGTCTGCGAATTTGTGAGTGACATAGACGCATACCTCGGGAGGTTTTTCAGTGGGGATTGCGCCTCCACGGGGATGGTGGCGGGAGAAGCTGCTACCGCCGCATCGGAAGGCGTTAAGAAGCGTACGGCGGAGAGATGAGGCGGAGAAGGAGGTCCATTGCCGACAAGTGGAAGTGGAGGTGGTAGCGCGGTTGAGAACGAGAGAGCCAATATCATTTGGAGGACAGTTGGTCATTGTTGGTGACAGAGATTAAGCTGTATCAGCATTCCGATTGCATCGGATCAAGAAGAAGTAGAAGAAAGAGACAACTCAAGTGTGAGGAAGAAGAAGAAGAAGCTCAGGAGTCTGGTTTCTAGTAGAGGGAGGCATTGAAGAGAATTAATTATCATCATAAATTAGAAAATGAACTATAAATAAATAATAAATAAAATGTGTAGAGAAAAAAGCACGAGCTGATGCGTGTAGGGATAGCCAGGGTGCGTGTCATTGGATTTTAGTTGTCTCTTCAGATACTTTGTATTCCAGAAAATTCGAGCATAATTTTTTGTTGTTTGTTTTTGATTTAATTGATAGAAAGTCAATACTTTTATTATGGTAAGTTTGCGATTACAAAATAAATAAATAAAATCAATAAAAAGTGGGCTTAAGAGCACTTTCAATGGGCAAATATGCTAGGACATTTATCTATGTGGAAGAGAGAGTGAATGACATTTTATATCTTACCACTAATTGTACTTACATAAACATTTTCTCTTTCCTCTAAGTTGTCCTAAGGACATTTGTATTTCCATGATAAAAAATTAATTTTTTTTATTTTTAATAACAATAAAAAATAACTTGCAAATTTAATAATAAAAATGACGGTAACATTTGTAATATTAAATTGTTATATATTATATACCTAGTGGCCTCTTTTACCTTGGATAGAAAGAAACATCGACAACTACAAGAAGACTTGATCGAACATATTTGCCAATTTCATAATACTCGTGCAAATTCCGTTTAAGTCTACTTTGAGTAATTAATTATGTAACTTTATTATTTAGTATAAAATTTAATGCAATAAAATTTTCTATTTTATAATATTATTAATGATTTAAATCATGTATTTTTTTTAATATTTCATTGATAATTACTTGAATAAAACATTGATTTGTATGTAATATGTATGATAGTATAATTAGTTAATTAAAAAAATTACAAGTAAATATATTTTATTTATTTATATCATATAAAAATTATATAAATACAAAATGGCTTATCTAATGTGTCCAAAATGAACTTTGCTCATTGTGAATATTTTGGCCAAATTCCATTATTCTCTTTCTTCGATGACATAGCAATGACGTGGCGGTAAATGTCCTCAAAATGTCTTTTGTTCTAATGATGGATCTGGATTTTAATGATGAGTCCAAGGCCACTTAACCACCAAGATTGAGCCCATCAGACAGAAGACTAATTCGGTAGCAAAAGAGAGAAGAAAAAAAAGTCCGGACTTATCACAATTGCTATAGGTCTCGCAATGTTTTTTTTGTCCGGACTTAATAAAAAGTGCGTTTAATGTTTTTTTTGTTTGGGTAGAAAGCGCGCTTAATGTAGGATCTGGATTTTAATGACTACTATATGAGTCCAAGACCACTAACCACAAAGATTGAGCCCATCAGACCGAAGACTAATTCGGTAACTCAAAAAAGGTCCGGGCCTATAGGTCTAACGAGGCTGCCAAAGACCCATTAGTTAAACTTATTAATTCAAACCAATCGTTCATAAACTATCTAAAATCAATAAATAAATAAATCTAAATTTTAAAAAGGGATACATATCATATTCACGTCCCAAGAAAAATCTATATTTTAAATGAATTTAATAATTAATTATTGATAATTGGACGCGAATGGAAGTCGCATACGTGTATATTTAGGTTCATAAATTTATAAAATCGATATTTTTGTATTTAACAATCGTAAAGTTGTTACTTGGTGAAAAATTAGTATCATTTCACTTTATTCATATGTCTCTACTAAATACCATCTAATCAGTTCACGCAAACTTAACTTATGTATGGTTGGTTATTCATAATAACAAAGAGATATGTTAAAATATTACGTTACGATTACTAAAAAAAAATACAGAAGATATATAGGGAGTAAAAATCGTTGCAGAAGAAACTACACGGAGCAAGTCAAAATTGACTCCCACTTCTGTGACCACAATGGAAGAGGGTCGAACCAGCTTAATTCTTGCACTCCATTTTGGTTTAATGGCAGCTAGAGCTATTATTTCTCTGCTAGAATGATTGGTGTATTTGTTTTTGTCCAACTGTTATTCTACTTTTTTAATCACCTTATGTGATAATTAATTAGACCCAGGTTTATTCATCATGAATGAAATTGCTGAAACAAATTTTCCCTGATAACAAGAGACTACATTTTATTATGTGTTCATCTTTTGAACACTACGCTTTTACAATGTATATAGTAATAATTGTCCCAACTGAGTGATGTTATTGTTGTACATTGTTTCTTAGATTGGTTTGTAATTCCCTTAGAAAACATATCATGTTTGATGTCTGAAATATCTGGAATAACTGTGTTGAGAATTTTACTTTAGACATCTAAAAAGTGTAAGATTATATTTCATTTCTTAATGAATATATATACATCTAAAAAACTCTGCCTCGCCGGATCTAATGTTTGCAACGAACAGTGGAAGACGGTCTGTACTAATTATTGAACTCCATTTTGAGTTAAAGGCAGAAAGTTGTTCTCAATTGATTTGTTGTTGAACTCTTGTTAACTCGGCCCAGTTTGTCGATACTTATTCATCACAAAATCGCTGAAACAATATATCAATTAGTATATTCCTTGAGAAGATTCAGATAGCTGTGGTTTTTGCAATGTAACAATATTAATCATTGTAACTGACTGATTATATTATTAAAGACATGTTGCACAAAGTGAAAGAGATGGCTAAATGGTTTGAGCAGATAGTGCATAAATGATGTAGACTCTGCCGCACGGTCATTTCAGCTGCACGGATAGAGAGTCCCCGTTTTGCTTTACGTTCACGGTTTCCTCATACTTATGATAAGGATGAAGGAACAGTGAGCTTGAAGCAAGACGAGACTCTCTGTGCAGTTGAAATGCCTGTGCGTCAAAGAATACAACATTCTTATTTCTGGAAATGAATGTTACTACAAGCTGAAATGCCCGTGCCGTGCGTCAAAGGATACTAGATTGTTCTTTCGGGAAAGTACTGCTACTACAAGCTCATGTAGCTTACACACACTAAACATAAATGGCAGTGTACCATCGAATGTAGCTTTTGGGTTCATCGCTATTAGCATTTTGAGAGCACAATGTTTATACAGCTCAAGACTTTCTGTTGCTTTCCCTTTTCTCAATACACCCTGCTTCAAATAAAATTGTTCAACACTCCTTATTTTCTGTTGCCTAAGTTGATATGGTTTCTGGCTGCTATGAGGTTTCTTGATCTTATTTGGCTCCAGAGTTTGTTGTGTTGTCCCTTCACAAGCTTATTTCAGATTCTATCTGCAAAGACTAGGCACATAAGTTCTGGATGGATAATTTCTCATCTTCAGCACAAAAAGGTTTCATGTATTATGAAGCTGTATAATCACCTTATTTTTATCAGCACTAAAGCTATATGTGTGTAGGTCATTCATATTTAACAAGTTATGAAGATAATCATGGCTGTCAAAAATTATATTAGTTCTTATATTTGACATACTTGCTGATCTGCAGGGACTAAGTCTCTGGGTTTTGGCACCACACTTGTTGAATGAGTGACTCTTCTATAGTGCAATTGTTGTAATCTAAAGAGCAATATTCATTAGAACTGCAGCATTTTCAACATAGTCGTGTTTGGTTTGAAACTGTAGTCTCTTGGTTAACTTAGTGACACTTGCTGCTAAATTACATATTTCCTGAACAAGAATGATTTGTTGAATTATGATATTCATGTGTATGTTTCTTTTTGCTGATACTTAACATTTATTATTAGTAAGAAAAATTCTCCACGGTGGAGAAATATTTCCTGTCATATCGCATCTTCTATGAGTAGCTGTTTAGCACTTATTTGTCGTTTTTTTTCTACGGAACAGAACATTAACTAATGATTGGTGCAAATATAGTAAAATACAACGATGAGATTGATTATTTCGTTTATAAAATGATTGCAGGAAAAACAAAGGTCAGCTACTGTATATAATCATATATTCATACAATAGACATACCAAAATTTAGTTGAAACACTATCAACGTTGGACAGAGATAAACTTATGTGGACGTTTGTATATATAATAGATATATTTTTTTTTTTGAGTAGGGAGGCACATGTAATGTATATGTATGTATATATTTATGTATTTAAGGGATAGACAAAGAGATCTTATAAAGAGATTTGTTCTGATGTTGGAATAGGCACATAATTTTTGTTGATAGAATCATATGGTTCATGCTACTACCATAGGTGGCAAAATAAAATATGATGCTATCCAAAACCCACTCATCTTACTTTACTTTCTTGTGGACCCTCCATATTCTCATTTGTTTCTTGAACCACCTGACATCATGCTATTTTTATTTTATTAAGGTATCTTAACTTTTTTCTTTTCAAGAGTCGGAGAATGTCACTATTAGAAGTTGCTCCATTTATAAGGCCGACCCGCATGAACTACTTGAATGGCTTGCAAAAAAGGACAATCATGCCCTATAACTCCAGCTCGATAAATTCTTTATACCTCAGCTGCCACGTGGCAGCTGAGGTATTACCCCTTAATCCATTCAACAGGTGACATGTGACTATATGTGCAGATATTTTGGCCACATGTCACATATTAAATGGATAAGTGGTATCACCTCAGCTTTCACGTGTTGTATGAATTTCCATTACGTACAAAAAAAAAACCTCTCCATGTGTAGCCCTGTCACTGTATTATAGATCGAGGACTTTTGGTGAGAATTGAATCCACTAACACACTCCCATACTCAGAAGTAATTCACGATAACAATGTCATTACCTAATACAACCATACGTCTGAAAACGGCGACATGTAGAAAAAATTGTGTAAATTTTGTGTTTAAATGAGTTTACACACCGAAATTATCGGTGTGTAATTTATAGGTGATAATAGGTGTGTAATTTTTTTTCGGGTGTAAATTTTTACGTATCAAAATTTCGATGTAGAATCTGAGTTGAATAAAATATATGCGTAATTCACATTGAATATCAGAGTGTGAACAAATGAGATTCTACACTAATTGTTCATTTTTCGTGTGGAATCGGTGTGTAATGTTATACGTTCTGAAATGTTGACAATATATAGGATCGCAATTATCATTACTAATAATGTTTGTTAGAATCGCTAATATTTGATATTATATGTTGCATTTAGCTACACATATCTCGATCCAAATGTGCACATTTAGTATTGTATTTGTAGTTCCAAATTAGTGCATTTAGTAATTACCAATTTAAACTTTAGAACTTTTAGTTTTGCATTTGTGTTTTCAATAAGTAAAATTTAATAACTACTAATTTAGACTCTATTTAAG
Organism: Clarkia xantiana subsp. parviflora; assembly: GCA_036873135.1. Classification (NCBI taxonomy): domain Eukaryota; kingdom Viridiplantae; phylum Streptophyta; class Magnoliopsida; order Myrtales; family Onagraceae; genus Clarkia; species Clarkia xantiana. The sequence continues at coordinate 12,582,833 of JAPTYO010000004.1, forward strand.
CATTTAATATGACATTTTTTCTTCTAAAAATGTGATATTTCGTAACTACTAATTTAATCTGTATTCACAACATTTAATATTGCATTAGTGATTGCCAAAATGTGACATTTAGTAAATAACATTGAAACTCCATTTAGAATATTTGGTAATGCATTTCAGGTTCCAACATATAGACATTTAATAACTACCATTTAAAATCTATTTAGAACTATAAGTAATTCATAAAATTAATTCATAAACTCTACCAGCAATCCTAGAGTATATATAGAGCTGCCCCACTCTCAATTTTAATCTGAAAAAACCCAAAAATTCCAAGACTGGAATTCTATGTTCTTCACCTCATTTCGTGTATGTGTACTGCGTTCAGGTCTGTTCGATTCTCATAATTTTGTTTATTAGATTTTTTTTCTACTCTCACATTCTTGCTTGAGTTCAGTTTATTGCCTCGATTCGGTTGGATGAATTAAGTGTATATTTCATGTCAACAACAATATTGTATCCTGAGAGGTGATCGCCTATAAACCTCGTTGAATAGCCTGAGGGTGAGGTATGGCAAAATTGTCTTAAGGAAACCGTGATTCCACAAGCCTCAGTTAAAAACCGTTTTCGTGTCGGTCTTTGTGTTACATGCAATTTCAGTTTTTGTATACATAAATTAATGTTATTTATGATAATTATATGTTAATTAACGAATAACAATTATTTAAACGTTGATAATACATAATATTGCACTACCCATATATCAACTAACAAATAAAACATTTTTCACAAATTTTTTTTTTTTTTGAATGTCACCACTATACTACTTTCCGTATCATACGAATATTTTTAAGGAAAAATAATAATGCAGAAGTAATACTGATTATAGTCCATGCAGCAGATCAAATGAATCCTCATGAATGCTTTTTGATAAAAGAAAAAAAAAAAAAAAGTAGATGAACTGAAGTTGGAATATATATAGGTAAACTTAAAGCAGAACGTGATGATATAGATCACTAACAAGTCATCACAAAAACCCTACCCAGTTAGAAGCTGGCGTGTTGAATAAATTAATATATGTTATCTCTTTAATTCATAATCTTTGTTGTCCAAGTCGTGCCGTCTAGCTAGCTAATTAATTTGCTCTATTAATTAAATTGATGTTACTAGCTAGCTAGTCCTAGGTTAGGCTAGGCTAGGGTTCTTGAAATTTATTGGTGTCTTCTTCTAAGATAAATGGTCCCGTAGAGAAACTCTATTATTATAATTAATAACTACACCGTACCAATAAATTGCTCAATTATGCACTTATATTATTTTTATATACATGGTTGATTCTTCATGGGCATGTACATTTGTATATGTATCTGCAAGTGAGGTCTAGGGTTAGGCTAGGTTTAGCTTTAACACTTTAATAGGGAGAATTTTGGATAATCTCGAGGTGGTTTGATGTGTTATGGAGTCTTAGCATGTGGAATTCTACATTCATTTATGCTCTAATAAAATTATTCTTCACTTTTTAGTTATTGTATAAATATACAATCAATATAAAGATTAAAAAAAAAAAAAAAGTTTCATCTAACCTTTTCTTTACTAAAATCACAAGTCAGGAACGACTCTTGCACATTAACTTTAGGGGAAAGGGGAAGCCTAAGTATATATTATATGGAAAAAAAAAGTTTTAAGTTCTATTTCAACATTTGGAATTTTGGATTTGAAAAGTGTATGTCTTTAGTTTTATATTCATTCAATGTAACCATTCAACTAAATTATGCAAAACTTTCACCCTACGAGTAACTTTATCGAGAACTATGAATTGATAACAGAATAATATACGATTTTTCAATTATATCGTGATCTAGAATTAGATCCAGATGAATATATATATATATATATACAGAGTGCATTTTATTAATATAGTTTAAGATTAGACAAATGATTATTGTTGTGACGGTGAAAAGTAGATGAGGTGGATGAATTGATGATGATTTCATATAGGATAAACTGTTTTATTTGAAATTTTGGTATTTGGAGTTTAAAATGTTGATATGGAATGTTTGAAGTTTCATTTTGTTGAAATTTTATGCATACATCTAAATTTGCACAGTCAAAATTGATAGAACTTGTTCATGTCATTGTCAAATGACCCGATAAAAAAATAAATCCAAAAAATGCCCATAGTTGGGTGGTGGCCGGTCGGAGTAGGGTGGTGGCCGGTCGGAGTTGGGTGGTGGCCGGTCGGAGTTGGGTTGTGGCCGGTCGGAGTTGGGTGGTGGCCGGTCGGAGTTGGGTGGTGGCCGGTCGGAGTTGGGTGGTGGCCGATCGGAGTAGGATGGTGGCCGGTTGAAGTTGGGTGGTGGCCGGTCGGAGTTGGATGGTGGTCGGTCGCCGGTCGGAGTAGGGTGGTGGCCAGTATCAGAGTAGGGTGGTTGGTCGTCGGAGTTGTGTGGTGGTGGCCGACCGGAGTAGGGTGGTGGCCGGAGTGAGGTGGTGGCCAGCCGAAATTGGGTGGTGTCCGGTCGGAGTTGGATGGTGGCTGGTCGCCGGTCGGAGTAGGGTGGTGGCCACCGAAGCTGGATGGTGGCCAACCGGAGTAGGATGGTCGGCCGGAGTAAACATATAATAATAGTATAATGGATAAATTTGACATTTCGATCATTCTATCAATTTTAACAGCAAATTTAAATGAAAAACTAAATTTCAATAAAAGTGAAACTTTATCTTTTCCATATCAACATTTTAAACAAGTCAAGACAGCTTATAAATTTTTAACAATTTCATATATTATATTATTGGGTTCCACATCCACATCATATGAATGTGTATGTATGTATGTATGTAACGAGGAAGAAGAGCGGCATGTATGTCCCCACCACCTGAAACACAAGTAGCTAGCTAGGACAGCCCAGGCCGATCAACATAATATTCAAGTACAACCATTTAATAAAGACTTATCTGGCTGGTCGACATATTCATTACTAGGTCATGTCTACATTACATAATTGATAATTTTATATACATCGTTTTAAAGTTGCTTCGTTTCTTGCGCGTGACCATCAAAATCACATCAATCTCCTTTATCTTTTCTTTTTCGGTTTTCTAATAATCAGTAGTGTCAAAATAAAATAATTTACACTAACAATAGTCTTTTAATTAATATAGCGCGGTTTTGAAAGTAATTATTAATGGTTGCTTGTGCATAGTTAATAATTAATTAATGGAAGGGTAGATAGGTAGAGATTGATTGTGCTACAGCATCTTTAATTAATCTGGGTACCTACCAAAATGGGCAGTCTGCTAAGGAAAAACACGACAAACCAAGCAAGAATTTAGTGCAGGGTTGTTGAAATAGATTCCTTCCTTTCTCCTTAGCTAGCTAGTTGATCATGCATGTGATCGATAATTACATATATTTTTATATATTTGGGATGTCGTATCATATTCCCACATGCATTTTATTTGGTAGTTTAATATATGTAGTCTTTGATGATTTTCAATAATGAGATTGGTTTTATCTTTATATCCCATAGTATAAATTTTCATTTTATTTCAACAAACATAGTTATAATTGGATTAATCCCCAACACAACTTAAAACAGTTTTTTTTTTTAATCCATGCAAATTTTGAATGAGGAGCTTTTAATATGGTTTGACATTTTTTTGGAAATAAAAAAGGGCAGGTGAAATCACTGCAAGACTACAATGTGTTCATTAAGAGCACTTCTAATGGGCAAATTTTGAAAGACATTTGCTTATGTGGATGTGAGAGGCAAGGACAATTTTTGTCCACACCACTAATTGTCCCTCTATAATTTTTTTCTCTTTCCTCTAAGTTGTCCTTAGGACATTTGTGTTTCCAAGACATTTAATTTATTTATTTATTTTTAACAAAAATAAAAATGACTTACAAATAATAATAAAATGTTTGTAGTATATAAAATGTTATATATTATTGTGACTATGAGAGGTATATAAAAAATAATATCCAAATTCGTGATAAACTGACACATCGACAATTACAAGAAGGCTTGATCGAACATATTTGACAATTTCATAATACTCGTGCAAATTCCGTTTAAGTCTACTATGAGTGATTAATGATGTAGCTTAATTATTTAATAAAAAAATTAATGCGATAAATTTTTTTATTTAATAATATTATTAATGATTTAAATTATGTACTTTCTATATATTTCATAGATAATTACTTGAATAAAATATTTATTTGTATGTATAATAATATAATTAGTTGATTAAAAAGTAAATTATAATTAAATACATTTTATTTATTTAAATCATATAAAAACCATGTAGATCCAAAATGGCTTGTCTAATATGTCCAAAATGGGTTTTGTACATTGTGAGGACTTTGGACAAAATTCATTTTTCTCTCTCTTCTATGACACATAGTCTATGTGGCGGCAAATGTCCTTCAAAATGTCTTTTACCATTGGAAATGCTCTAACTACAGTTGCAGCTGGGGGAGTGAACAACATAATATTTTCAGACATCCTTAGAGCACTTCCAATGGCAAAAGACATTTTGAAGGACATTTACCGCCACGTCATCGCCATGTCATCGAAGAAAGAGAATAATGAAATTTGGCCAAAGTACTCACAATGGTCAAAAGTCATTTTGGACATATTAGATAAGCCATTTTGGATTTATATGTTTTTTATATGATATAAATAAATAAAATATATTTACTTATAATTTTTTTAATTAACTAATTACACTATCATACATACAAATCAATGTTTTATTCAAGTAATTATTTATGAAATATTAAAAAAAATACATGATTTAAATCATTAATAATATTATAAAATAGAAAATTTTATTGCATTAAATTTTATACTTAATAATAAAGTTACATAATTAATTACTCAAAGTAGACTTCAACGGTATTTGCACGAGTATTATGAAATTGGCAAATATGTTCGATCAAGTCTTCTTGTAGTTGTCGATGTGTCTGTCTATCACGAAGTTTGATATTATTTTTTATATACCTTTCATAGGCAGGCAAAAACTCCCCACTTAACTCGGGAAGTGATATACAATTCAACATCATCATATGCGAGTTGCTCTGCAAAGTTCCAAATGTAACTTGTTCTCCCATCCTCAACAATCATGTTATGCAATATGATGCATGCTCTCATTATATTCTCTAGTTTCTTTGAAACAAAGAAACGTGCGGGACCACGTACAACGCCATTGCATGCTCAATGCATATTCCAAGATACAATGGCAAGTCATGCAGTGCACTGTTATTGTATACTCCTACCATGCATAATCGACGGTGCATTTGCATGGCAAGCCTTGCAATGCATGCTCCAAGGTAAAGAGGCTACTAGGTATATAATATATAACAATTTAATATTACAAATGTTACCATCATTTTTATTATTAAATTTGTAAGTTATTTTTTAGGGTTAAAGGTCCTTTTGGTACCACATGTTTGCAAAAATTACACTGTTCATACCACTAGTATTTTTTCGTACCGAATTGGTACCATATGTTTCCAAACCTTACTGTTTTGGTACCTCCGTTAGGGTTCCGTAAAAAACAGCTGTTAAATGGCATGTGGCTAGGTCCGGCTAGGTCAATTTGGGGAAATGGTTTGATTTTGAAGTTTTAGGACTAAATTGAACAAAATAAAAGTTAGGGATGTATTAGATGGACTAAATTTTAACAAAATTGAAAGTTTTGGGCTGGTCACGTGCATGGCACATGCCATTTAACGGCTGTTTTTTACGGAACCCTAACGGAGGTACCAAAACAGTAAGGTTTGGAAACATATGGTACCAATTCGGTACGAAAAAATACTAGTGGTATGAACAGTATAATTTTTGCAAACATGTGGTACCAAAAGGACCTTTAACCCTATTTTTTATTGTTATTAAAAATAAATAAATAATTTTTTTATCTTGGATACACAAATGTCCTTAGGACAACTTAGAGGAAAGAGAAAATTTTTGTATAAGGACAATTAGTGGTAAGACACAGTGTTATCAGAACCGGACCGGGGCCTGAACCGGCAGGGCCACCGGTTCCCGGTTCGGCCGGTCGGACCCGGTCCGAACCGGGTCCGACCGGTTTTAGTAAAAAAAATGCAAATTTGCATATCCTCTTTGTAAGTTAACCCTTATGTAGGTTTTAGTCCGGATCGGGGCCTGCCTCTCTATAAGTTTACCCTAAAAAAATTTTAATTTATTTTTTTTTATTTTTTTTTTAATTTTTTTAATGAAAAGAGTCTGAACCGGCGAACCGGTGAACCGTCCGGTTCGCCCAAAACCGGCCGGTTCGGTGAAAACCGGACTTCAGAACCGGGTTCGCTTACATCCTCCGGAAATAAGCAAACCGGACCGGTGAGGGGTCCGGTTCCGGTCCGACCGCGGTCGGACCGCCGGTCCGGTCCGGTTCTGATAACACTGGTAAGACATAAAATGTCTTTCACTCTTTCTTCCTAGCAAATTTGCCCATTGGAAGTACTCTTACCTCCAACGCACTGAAAACTAAGAAAAAAACATAAAAGGAAGTTGTCTACACGATAAACACAAGTTGAACCTCCAATTTCTCTTGCTATTTTTTGTTTTTTTATTTAAAAAACTAACGGTTCATTGAAAAAAAGTTGGAAAAGCTGATATTATTGGAGGGAAAATAAACCGAAATGACCTTTTCTGAGTTTCAATTTCCCTTTTATTATTGATTCCTATTCCCTAAACCAAAATAAAGCAATTTAGTATTCATATTTGAGACCTTTTGCAACTTATATAAAGAGTAGTTGATCCCACAATGAAGTTACTGTAAGAATATATATTTAATGTTACAATATATATTCTAATTATGTGGCCAGATAATATTAATGAGTATAGATATATTGAATAATGTATTATATTATATTATATCAATATATATCTTTATGGTATGATTTAATCTAGACCGTTCAATTGGTTACTTGATGGACGTACCAGATCAAAGGGTATAATATTATAAACGGTCCTCTCTCCCTGCCAGTAATTGACACAGAGATTAAGAGCAGTTCTCCATCAACTGGTCTCTGACAGAAGGATGGACAAGGGAGAGAAGTAGAACCGTTCTACAGAGAAGCACATCGACAGTGTAAGAAGATCAGAGGAATATAAATCAATTACCGGGTAAGTCATACCTCTCTATATATATTTTCCCTTATAAAGCATGATCAAGATCCTGGCAATTAGAGTTTGTAAAACTTACATGTGGTATCAGAGCCTGATTTTGATCATGCTTAGTTTGCTTGATTTTAATTTTACGATTCGGTCTCGTAATGATCAATCGGTACTGTTTTCACCGATTGATTGGATTAGTTTTCACGAAACGGTTTCATGAAATTGGATTAACCTATTTCATTGACCCATATTGTGTTTCTCGATCGTCAAAGGAAATAATTAAATCGTGAAATCAAATTTAATCGGTGGAATAATTTGTCCGCTTGATGGAATTCAATTAAATCATTGGCTTTGTGATGTACTTGCTTGTTTATCTACACATCAATCATGATTCAAATCTGGGCCAATTAAATTACGTTCAGTGGAATTCTTTCCTAGAAAGGTGTCATGTGTCTATTAAATTGTTTAATTGTTCAATCTGTTAGTTGTTTAACATGATTTGTTCTAATTGGAATCGGTGGAATCAAGTTTGGCCTTTTGTAGAATTGTTTAATCAATTGGCTTCAACTTTTGTGCATTCAATTGTTAACCTAACTCCCATTCAGTAAATTATATGGAATTTATATACTCGTTTAACCTAATGTTGTTCTTGCTGAGGGAGAGAGAAGAAGAAAACACCTGAAAGAAACAATTAAACTAACCGTGTGAAGTTAAATCTTATTGGTCTTCTTCTCAAAGCGGTAGAATGTCATCATTTTTTTTTCCAAGATGCACATGATTAGGTTGAGAAGTTCTACAACAAGAAAGATATGTCTGATATTACTGAGAGCAAATTTTACAGATGGAAACAAACAAGGACACGTATGTAAACTCTCCCTCTTTCTTTTATACGTGTTCTTTGACGACATGATAATATGGATACTTGTGTTCTTTTCTTAATTGATAGCATGATGATCTTTTAATTATGCTATTTAAGTTTGCAATTACGTCTGTTTTCAAATTTTAAGAATAACACGTACTAGCATATATAGTATCCGGATTAGGATTGCTAAAGTTTCCAATCTAAAGTTTACTGTTTTAGTTCATCACGTGCTTTAATGGTGAATTACAATTTCATGTTTATAATAGTCTAAATATACACATGAATGATGAATTTGGGGTACGTTAATAGTAGTGTAAAATTACTCCCATGCATGTACATGAATTCTAAAGCATGATGATGTTGATCTATGCATGAGTGATGAATGAATGGCATATTAGATCATGTGATTCTAATTTGAAGTTAATGATTGATTATGTTTCAACAATGAAGGATAAGCTATTAATTTAGCTTAGAATCTGAATTAAGTTTTAGTCATCGATTGAAATTAGTGTTTCTTTTTATGAATGTAAAGTTTTAAATGGATTATCAATCATGATGGAGGATATAAGTTTTCCTTGATAATTGCTTCCGCTAATCAATAATAAAAATTATAGTTTTTATGGTGTAAAATCATAAACTTTATGGGTTAAAATATTTTATTTTAGTCAAACCTAATGTTTTATAGTGATGTTTCAATAATATCATGATAACCATTATGAGGTCGGGTTATATTTAGTTATTGAAATATTTCTTTAAGGCCATATGCATGACTTTAAAATTGGTTATAATCACCAACGTGATTTAACTAGAATGATAATGTTATGCGTGAATGAGGCATTTACGGTCATCATGACTTTATAGTTAGTTTCTAATCACCAAAGTGATTGAACTAGAATGATAATGTTGTGGTTTAATGGGACATTACTATCAACATGACTTTATGGTTAGTTTCTAGTCACCAAAGTGACAGAGCTGGAGTGTGTTGTCATGCCTAAAGAAAATCATTTATTATATGCATGAACATATAATTTAAGTAGGTTATTGTCACCAAAGTGGCTAATCTAGAATGATTATTTGTTTCATGCTTATAATACAATAGTAATGTCTAAAGAAATATCAATAATTATATGCATGAACTTGTATTTTAAGTAGATTATTGTCACCAAAGTGACTAATCTAGAATGTTTATTTGTTTCATACATATAATATAATTGTAATTTATCCATGATAATAATGAAATGCCTATTACTGTATACATGATTGGATAAATTGACATTTACAGGTTACTAGAATTTTAGGATTTGCCCAAAGGTGAATCGCTTTCTATAACCGGTAAACATGATGGGATAATTAAGATCTTTTGGTTCTATATATTTGTATATCCAAAGATAACTTATATATTTAACTGGAGATTTTCTTTAATTGTCCAATAATGTTATGGAATTTAATTAAGATTTGTGTGCTATAGTCGTTGCCCAAAGGTCGGTTATAGTATACTTTGATGATTTCCAAATAATGTTATGGCATTTAATTAAGATTAGTGTATTGTAGTCGTTGCCCAAAGGTCGACTATGATATACTCTTATTGATTATCTGAATCTATAATAGTTTATTTACTAATTGGCATTTACTTAATGATAGTATATTATAGTTGTTGCCCAAAGGTCGATTATGATATACTTTAAATGATTAGCTGATTCTTATTAACTTATTTTATGAATGAGCAAGTATGTAATTTGCAGCTATTATAGTTAATTCGCATGTATGTTCTGTTATTGTGTTTAATAGGTTTGACTTTCTAAACCGTGTAAGTCAGGTTCCACTAAAGTTACTAGGTCCTGACTTAACACAATTAAACAGTATCCTTACGGGTACACAACTTAAGTAGAAAGTCAAATCATAAAGTATAAACACGATACAACAGAGTAAATATTAAGTTTATGCGAATAATATTGTCTTATTCCACAAACAGTAAAGAAAGAAAATTATGAAGTTTTGTGGATGAAAGTACAAGTTATATAATAAGTCACTCGTATGTACAAACCTACAATCATTAAGATTTGAGTTGTAGAGTTTGTAGAAGTTTGAGTTGGCTAACTTATGGAGCAAGATTAAAGACCTTAAGGATGACTAGAGACAACTCAATATTTACGAGAGCACTACAAACTGTTCATTATGTGATATTGAGTTAGCTCGTATATTTATGAAGAATAAGGAAGTCACATGTCAATCATGCATAAAGGAGTGCTGCTAAAAGGTTAGTGCAATTGTTTGTCATACATGAATAAATTGCAATATTTCGTATATCTCGCTTATTGCATGATTATTTATGCGGAAAATTAATAAGTGTCAAGAATAGGGGGATAATTTGTATATCTTCTTGAACTTATGAATTTATGTTTACTTTTCTGTATTATGTTTTAATGAAGTTAATCACGTTTATTAATGTTATGACTATATCTATTTGCTTAAGAAATTATATAGAAACGTGAAAACTCATAATGTTTAATATGTGTGGTGACTTTTATGAGAAATGTATAGAAGTATGATATGACTTTTAGTTCATTTATAAGCCTTCTTAAGAGAACATGTCATATATTTATGAAAATAATATTGTGGGAAATATAATCGGACTTTGAAAGTAACAGTTAAGAGTTAGACATGTAAATCTTCTTTACCCATTAATGACATTAAGTTGTGGATGTATGAGTTAAGTCTGAGATCCCATAAAGGTAGCTCCAACCTCTTAATGATCTGTGCGTTGGAAGGGAGCTTGATTAAGACACCGTTATGTTTGAGGTTGTCCAATAAAAGTAAAGTAAATGTTTATGATCCACATTAAAGAACGGATTCTTGAATGAAATGTTTACTTTAGAGTAACATTAAAAGATCCAAAGGGTATAAAGACTTACTTTCTTAACTGAAGTACGAAAATTGTAGAAACCAGTTATGTTAATCTTAAGAATAATGAAATTAGTGGGAGTGTCTGAATAAAAAGATGTGTATATTATGGTAAATGATAGACATTTTGTTTATCTGTATGAATACATTATTCACATGGATTAGAATATAGTTCCATCAGTTCAATGAAAATTTCAACATAAGGGATAATGTTTGAAAGACATGATACTTCATAAAGAAAGAAAAGTATAATCATCTGATAAAATTAAATCATTTAGAATAACATTAGGAAAACTTGTTATTTTGGAAGTTGGTTTACTTGTAGGATTCAGATATTAGTAAATATTTTTTCGGTTTCATTCCCACAATATATTATGTTATGAAGTTTATATTTCTCAATTAATGAATTGTCATTTTAGAAATCAATTTATAGGATAAAATAAATGTTTCCCACGAATGGTTTAGTAAGTTACTTTAGAGTCGTATGAACCGTAAGATTAGTGGGAGTATGTAAATATTTTACCTGTATAATTGATTATTTCTTGCTCACATTTAAATGATTATGCATTATATTTCTCTCTGGAGTTAAGATGAAAGTTAATGTGAGAGACAATTTATGTGACAAAGATTAAATTAATATTTTAATCTAGTCACAATTACAGTTGGATTGTCTCAGAAAGCTCACATTGAAATGATCTTAAAGACGGAGTATAATTCAAGAATGCTGCAAATAAAGTCATAATGCACCTACAAGAACATGTGAATGCATTTATGTTCGTGTAGATTCAGATTTAAGGGATATCGTGACAGTTGAAAGTCCACTTTCAATTATTTGTTCCTTTTATGTGTTGGAACAATATTATAGAAAAGTGGTAATTATCTGTCGTATCAATAATGTAAAGTAAGGCTTTAGCATGTTTATCATGCATTAAGAACTGTGGGACTTATTTCAGGGCTTGAGGTTGTCGACACCGTTACCAAGTCGCTGGAAAATTTATCGTAATAACGCCACAGTTATTTCTTCGTCAAAACGACAAGCATTAAAAGGTGCAAACTTATCTAATGAAAGTTTATTGTCGTTAAGAAGAAAGTTCAGAAACAAGAGTGTCTGTCAGCATAATGGCCAAGCTGACAATGATGTATTTAAATGAATGTTTACAACTAATGACATTAAAGAAGCATGCAAATAATGGGTCTTAGTTGTAAAGTTGATGATGATGATGATGATGATGATGATGGTGTTTGACACTCTGAGCTCAATGATATGTTCTGACTCCAATGTTTTCTTGTTAAGATTGTGTACACATAAAGTTATGATAACGGAAAACCTTATGCAAAGCCTTACTCGGACCCTAATGTGTTTATATATATTACTTACAGGCTTACATTTGATAAGATGTAACTGTCGTGGTATATGGAAGGGAGTATGCTACTTAAATAAGTGTATGACCGCCATAACCCGCATTTACAGATTATTGAATGTAAGTGATTATGATGAACGGAAAGATTAGATTTTACGCGCGCCTTATGTTATTCCATAAAGATGTAAGACTTATGTGATTATCTGGCCAAGTGGGAGAATGTAAGAATATATATTTAATGTTACAATATATATTCTAATTATGTGGCCAGATAATATTAATGAGTATAGATATATTGAATAATGTATTATATTATATTATATCAATATATATCTTTATGGTATGATTTAATCTAGACCGTTCAATTGGTTACTTGATGGACGTACCAGATCAAAGGGTATAATATTATAAACGGTCCTCTCTCCCTGCCAGTAATTGACACAGAGATTAAGAGCAGTTCTCCATCAACTGGTCTCTGACAGAAGGATGGACAAGGGAGAGAAGTAGAACCGTTCTACAGAGAAGCACATCGACAGTGTAAGAAGATCAGAGGAATATAAATCAATTACCGGGTAAGTCATACCTCTCTATATATATTTTCCCTTATAAAGCATGATCAAGATCCTGGCAATTAGAGTTTGTAAAACTTACAGTTACTACGACAATAATATTTTAATAACTAATACATCTTCTAGTTAGATGAATTGAATGCTTTTGCTAGAATAAAACAAAATCAACCTTAATTAAACTTAAATCCTTTTTTATTGTTAGATTAAATGAGAGAATTATTCACATTTATTTATAAAAAAAAATATTGTTACTTACACAGATTTCTATGTATGATCTAATGAAGTTCGGCCTTAGCAATAAAAAAATAAAAAATTCTAATGGCTACTGTTGGATTGTGAAAATTTGCACTCCTTTGCTCCACTTGCAAAAAATGAAATGTGGGGTTTTATACCGCGATTCATCTTTGACATAGTAATCTTCGTAATGAATGCAATAATTTTTCTATTTATATAGAATTTCCATCGCCTTTATGGCGGTGGTTACCTATTTGTGATTGACTATCATAGTGGCGGTGGTGATTGGTCTTCCATCGACAATTAGATCATATCGTTTCAATTTTAAATGTTGGATGTGTGTATTTCGCATGTTTACCGTTGATGGAGAGTATCTCCTTGTGTAAATAGCAGCGTCGCCAAACCGTGGGATTGAGGCGTTATCTAGTTATTGTTTGTAAGGAGCCCAACACGACTAACGAGCAACATGCAAATAGATGACATGCGACAAACGGACAACTGACGAGCGACAGATGACCAATCTTCCGACAACACTTGTTCTAGAACTCTGATATCGATCCCAATTGGTTTAATTTGAACTGACCGGATCTAATTAGCAGCGGCCATGTCATTTAACTCAACGTCTCATATGGCTCATCTCACCCAAGATTTACATTCATGCTCAATGCACCTTCGATAATTTCATCTCTTCAACCATTTTTATGTTTGTTGTGTCTCATTTGAATATTTATAGTATCGTCTTTCTAATGCTGCAATTGTTCACTATAAAATCATTTTCAATCCTTGAACGTGTACTTATTACCTAATATGGTAAATGTGAGTTTTTATAATACTGAAATTGCACTGAAGAAATGGAACCATCACACATTTTATTGGAGAAGCTTTGAGAGTTGAAAATTTATGGTTTATCTCTTGGACTTTCTACGTCACAATTTTTGTAAAGAAGAAGACAGATTCATATCTCCTATCCCACTCTTCATGCCCTAGATCATGCATCACCGTTAAGATCTTGACACGTGTTCTGAGTCTAATTAATTTTGTTTTTTTTCTAAAACCCTTTTGGGATTGGTGAATCCTAATAGGAAAATATTACATCTTAGAACACGTGTCAAGATCTTAACGGTAAGACACAATCTAAGGCCTGAAGAGTGGGACATATGATCTGAATCCGAAGGAGACACCCTATTTGGGTTAATAAATATTAATTGCTTAGTTTTATTACGGAATGGATAATTAACGAGGGCAACATACTGCAGAACTCCGTGGCAACGGCCACCACATGATTTGTTTCAATTTGTTATGATGACTCTTGGTTGTCATGTACTGGACATGGAGGTACGGGGGTCATAGCTTGTGATAGTGGAGGAAGAGTCCTAGCGGGTCGTAATTCAACATGTCGTGATGTTAATGCGACTAATGTTGAGACGTTGACGATCCTAGAAGCTACCTATTTGGTCGTGAATCACAATTGGGAGAAGGTTATCACTGAATCCGATGTCGATTACATTATACGCCAAATTCGCGGAGAATCGGAAATTGATTGGAAACTCGACAATATCATTACCACCATCTTTATGAAGGCGAGCACGATCTGGGAAGTCCGTTGGAGGTTCATCCGACGAAACGCAAATCGTTGCGCAAACTAAATTGCTATCCAATCAGAAAGGAGACGTGTCCGGTTAATTGAGTTTCAGTACCCCATATTCTCTCCTTTCAATTTTATTGTTTGACTGTAATCCAGATTAATCTTTCCGCTTAATAAAGAAGAGATTCATTTGGCAAAAAAAAATTATGAATTAAATTTTCATGTTTATATGTTTTTTAAATTAATTTTAATTAATCATGTATTGTCATTCTGATCGGCTTAGGATGTTGTTGTGGTGGTTTCAGATTGAGTATCTTATTCTCTTTTAGACTAATTTATACATGTATAAAGTATTTGGTATATTAGATACAACCTGCATTTTGTATAATTAAGTTCTTAATCAATCTGTATGAATATGTCTTTATATAAGTTTAATAATTTAAATTAATTAGGAGTCTTCTTCAAAATCCGTACAACTAATTAGTTTTAACGATCGATATAAAAAGAGGACTTTGATTTGATCTGATCCACCAATGAGATGCTGCTGCTGCCTTATATTATTCTATCCTCAATTCAGTCAGTAATTAATAAAGAGCTGCTTTCAAACTAAACCATTATGCAACCTTCTTCAATGGAGTTCGCAGCAACACCAAAGCAGGACCCATCTCCTTCTGAAACCTCCTCCAACAAATCCTACACTAAACACCAAGATGTAGACGCTGCCGCCGAACAAGAACACCGCCGCCGTGGATCTTCCTTGGCCGTCGACCTTAACCAATCCTACTGCGAAGCTGAACTCAGCCTTATCAACTGCTTGGAGGACGACGAAGCTTCTGCGGCGGCGCCGGCAGAGCCGCGGGTGTTCTCCTGCAACTACTGCCAGAGGAAGTTTTACAGCTCGCAAGCACTGGGAGGCCACCAGAACGCCCACAAGCGGGAGCGGACTTTGGCCAAGAGATCCGGCGGCGGCGGCAGCCATCGCTTCGGAGCTTACCTCTACGGCCATCCCTACGCCGACCACCACCACCAGTACCACCACGTCGGTGGCGGATTCAGTATGTCTTCTCTTCCGCTTCACGGCGGCAACAGATCTCTCGGAATTCAGGTGCATTCGTCTTCTTCTTCTCCTTCAGCTGCAACTTCCATTTCTAGCGGCGGCGGTGGTGGTGCTCCGTACGGCCATGTTGGGTGGGCGCGGCCGTCTCTACTGGTGGGATCGCAGCCGGCTGTAGGTAGGTTTGACAGTTTGATGTGTGTGGGTAGTGAAATGGTGAATAGTAGTAGCAGTAGTCACTGGTGGAGAATGAATGCAAGGTTGAAGACAAATCAAGAAGATCTGCAGAAACTCGACTTATCTCTCAAACTCTAGCTAGCTAGTACAATCCATTCATCTCTTTTTTGATCATCATATTTAATTTTAATCTCAACTACTTATATTAATTTCTAGTTGTTTCACCTTTAAAAAAATTATGCTTGGTTAATTATGTACATATATATAATGATTTGTATTTTCTTCTTCACAGAGTAAAGTTTTGAGCATATATCAACATATATAATTTGAGTAGCTTATTAAATTATTCTATCATATTATGTAGAAAGTAAAGATCTGCAAGAGATATTTCATGATCTTCTAATATATATTTATAAATTACTGAAGTGGAGGCAAGAGATATATATTGGTCATGACTCATGTATGTGTAATATGGGGGACCAAGACTATGACAGGTGAATGAAAGCTAGCTAATTAAGAAAAAGACAGCTGCTGCAGTTGTTTATATGTTGGTCATATCTAGGAAGGGAAACTTCAGGTGATGAGAACAGAAAGACATCAGAAGCTCACCTTTCCCATCTGGTAGCTATACTATACATGAATGTAACAGTAAAAAGTAAAATAAGTTAATAAGGTCTTCACCTATAGTACATGTGCTTTCAACATCAGAAAATGTGACAATTCTTGTAAACCCTAATTGATATTGTTATGATGTTTTGGACTTAAAGGGTTTAATTTACTTTTTGAATACCTAGACTTTACATAATCAGATTTATTTCATGCTTGCATGCCTTTTTACTAACAAGCCCGATCAAGGTCTCTGTCTACTTTAATACAACTTTGTAACACATAAAGTCCGAACGATTGTCTTCATTAGTTCAATCTAGTCTATTCTGATTAGTGTCCGAAAAAGATAATGACAACTTCATATCAAATTTGAGTTCGTACATAATACATCTCTTATTTATATGGAATCCAAATTGTATTCGATGTGGAACAACTTGGGGTGTCCCCATTCACCTTGTTAGCTAAAATGGGATAAAAAGTTAAATATAGCATTTAAGATTGGTGAAGCCCCAAATTGTATATATACAATAAAGTTGGTGACCGTGTGGGTAATTGTTGCACTTTAATGAAGCATGTCATGTTATGGAAGAGATGATGCTCATGAAAGCGAATATTTAACTGAATGAGGAATTTTTACACGTGGTATATAGTACAGTAAAAAACTAGCTTCTAGTTATCTACGTACTCTTTCTAACACAACTCATGTCTTGTTGATAAGGTAAAGGTAGTGGTTCTTGGGAAAATCACATATGTATAGTAAAATAAAAGCTGTGAAGAAAGAAACAATGAAGGAATATATTTTTATATTTTCACCAAAAAAAATATTATTTATATAATAATATGAATGAATGAATGAATAATGTTGACATGGGAAGATGCGTTACTTAATGAAATGTTTGACAGTTTCCTTCTTTTCTATGAAGAGAGTGGTGTTTTGTCATGGAGTGCACTCCTAGACAGCGACATGCTCTCTCTGTGTTTTAAATTGTTGTTTATTTTATAAATTTAATAATAATAATAATGGTAATGTTTATTTAATTGGGGGGAACAAATACATTTGTCTTGCTTGTTACATTGAGCAATGCGATGTGTCACTTTCTTTAACTGATCTCCAAATCTAGGAAGATCTGTTTTTGGTATTAATCTAATGTGGTAGTCACTTCAAATTGCATCATATTCGGACTTAATTATTTTCCATACTTATTAATTATTCCCTTTAATTATTTCTTATTATATAAATAATAATGTTGGTTGGGTCCTCCCTTCTTGTGTATATGTATGAATCATCATCATTGAGCTAAACTAACTCTCCACATAAATATGCTTTCATGTTGGGTACGCCTTTAATCATATTACTTTTCTCCACTTTGTCAGCGTCCACTAATTGCTCCTATATTATATTTTTAGGATAATCTTAATTCTTAAGACACATATTATAATTACATATTATTCTGTAGGTTATATCTTACACAATATTTGTTTAATCAATAGAATGAGTTGTCTTTCTAAAACTAACTAACTTTGAATTCTTAACATTAACACACCCGACTTGAAATTCAAAAGTTTTTTTTTTTTTTTTACAATTTTTTTTATTATAATATTGATTAATATACCATGAAGTTATGTGCCATGGAAGTCTTTAATTAAGAATCTACAATAGTTCTAGATAGACTTATAATTGCTATTCCCCCTTATGTTGGGGGATTCACATTATTTCCCATAATGTTAACATTTACAAGTGTATTTCCTCTTCATACTTTACCTTCTATTTTCTAGGTTCGGTTAAAATAAAGTCGAGTTTATTTCAACTTAATTTCTCAGCTATTAGATTATGCACATCGTGATATGTGTAAGAAACACTTTTTATTTCATAAATTCTGAATGATTCTTTATGCTGATCTAAAAACTGAGAAATTAAGTTTAAATAAACTTAACTGTATTTTAGCCAACCCCTTATTTCCTCTCTACTTAGCACATAAATTGAACATGCCATAAATAAAGGCTGTAACAATATGGCAACTGGTGTAATTCTTTTCAACGTTTAGATCAACTAGAGAGAAATATGTATGCGGAAACATAGAATGTTATAATATTTACATGTTGGATGACTATAAGATAGCAAAATTACTTTGAACTTTATAAGAAAAATTTAACAACAATTGGACAAAGCTTTAAATAACGGGCAAACAGATCAAAATTTAATACATGTCCAATTCCTTCCCACTCTTTCTATGAGAAAACTGTAAATCAGTTTTAGATAATACAACTCGTACAAGGTTTTTTAGTCCAGCCCGTTCAAGTCTAAGTGGGCTAATTTTATCAAAGCCCAGAAAAGATTTCATGATCATATTTTTCCCATGAGAACGTTTTATAGTTTTTGTCAAGTGTTTAATAGTTTTTGTCAAGTTTCTCCCAAGTATCATGCATCTTGTCTCTCTCTTTTTTTTTTTTTTTTTTTTTTTTTAAATGGAATGAATTTGCACAATTCAACCGTTAATTTTGCTAATCAATTTGGGTTCAGTTAAAACAATAAACAGCGATAAACATGTTGCATCTCTTCTCGGGTTTGATTTTAGTTTTAGTAGTGAAATATTTTATATTATAAAGCAATTAGGAGTCTTGGTGTGTTTATTCTTGAATTAATTGGTAACGACGTCTATATATTTGTAAATATAATGAGAAAATATGGTGTTTGAGATAGATTTGATGCTTTTATTAATAATTTTAAAAAAAAAACGCGGCGCTAGTGAGGAAATATGGCGTTTGAGGTAAATTTGATGTTTTAATAAAAGATTTAAAATATATATATATATATATATATATATATATATATATATATATATATATATCAGCAGCATTTATACAAAAGTATCGCTGGTTGAATTAATAAAATTTAACTCAGCGGTAGTTTCATAAGTTTCGCTATATTTCTTGAATATTACTACACTTTTTACAAGTGATGTTGGTGCCGTGTGGGGCATTTGAAAAATGTTGGTAAAATCATTCCAACGCTGTATTCTTTGATACTTTAATAAAGTGCCGTTAAATGAAAAAACAAAAAAACAAAATAAAAAGTGCAGCTAAATCACCTTTATCTTGTTCTTGTAGTACTCTTGTGATATATAATTAGTTTCTGATGATTCAGACTAAGTAACAAAGAGGAAATTGTTTCAATTTTACTTTCATTATTTTAAGATAAAAAATATTCAATATTTGTGAACCAGGTCTCAAATTCTCTCAGAAGGTTGAATACAGAAGGTCAAGTTTTAGGGAGAAAGCACTTCGGGTTCATTCCATCGAATTCCTTCATCTGGTCAATGGTCCCCTTAAATACTAATCTCTAAGAAAATAATTGTCCAATACACCCTGAATAAATAAAAGGAACTCTAAAGACCCTAAACAACTACAAATATAACAACTGAATACAAACCAACGAAAACCTAAACAGCCCATAACCAAAACGAGCCCAAATACAAATATGAGCCCGAATCAACTAGAGTCCAGCTTGCATAGGAACCTAGATCCAATACCCCCCCCCCCCCTCAAGCTGGAACGTTTATGCAAAACTCAATCTTTAGTGTCCGAAATCTTTTCTTCATTCTTCTCGAAAACATTCTTCATCCCCAACTTACTCGACAAGAAATAATGTTGTTGCCCTGCCAAAGACTTGGTAAAAATATCAGCTTCCTGAAATTCTGATTCAATTGAGCACAACCTGACAATTTTATCTATAATTTTTTCACGAACCAAGTGACAATCAATTTCTATATGCTTAGTTCTATCATGCTTAGTTCTCTCATGAAAGACTGGGTTATTTGCAATTTTCATTGCAGCTTCATTATCACAATAAATCATAGTTGGCTCAGATTGAGGAAAATATAACTCAGATAATAAACCTCTTAACCACAATATTTCCTTAAGCAAGTCAGCTAAACTGCGATATTCAGACTCGGCACAGTAGTCTGTTTCTTGACTTTCCATGAAATCAAAGAATTACCTAATTTCACACAAAAACCAGTTATAGACCTCCTAGTTTCTAAACAACTACCCCAGTCTGAATCACAGAATCCAACAAGCTCAGGAGAAGATTTGGAGTCGAGAAATATACCTTTTCCAGCTTCACGTTTGACATACCTCACAATCCTCATGGCTGCATCCCAGTGTGAGACTTTAGGATTCTGCATATACTGACTCATGTGTCTCACAGCAAAACTAATATCAGGTCTCGTAATTGTAAGATATAACAGTTTTCCTATCAACCTTCTATAACTTGTGACATCATCTAGGATTTATCAGACTGATTTACTTTCAAATGATCATCATAAGATTTAGTAGTAAGCTTCAAATTCAACTCCATTGGAGTTTTAGCTACCTTAGCACCAGAAAGACCAACAGAAGAAATTAGATCAAGGGCATATTTCCTTTGTGACAGGATAATACCTTCAGAAGACCTCAAAATCTCAATTCCTAGAAAATATCTCAACTCACCAAGATCCTTCATTTTGAAGTTGGTAGTCAAAACAGTTTTTAACTCAGCTATTAAAACTGAATTATTCCCTGTAATGAGTAAATCATCAACATAAACTAGAACTAAAGCAAACTGGTCACCAACATGCTTAATAAACAATGAATAATCATGTTTTGACTGCAAAAAACCACCTTTTACCAAAGCCTCAGTTAATTTAATATTCCATTGTCTACTAGCTTGTTTTAAACCATATAGGGATTTGAGTAATCTACAAACCATCCCCCCTTGATTACCAAAACCCTCAGGAACAGTCATAAAAACCTCTTCTTGCAAATCACCTTGTAAAAAAGCGTTATGGACATCCATTTGAAAAAGAGGCCATTGAAAAATAGAAGTCAAAGCTAACATTGTCCTGACAGTATTCATTCTAACAACAGGAGAAAATGTTTCATAGTAATCAATCCCATATTTTTGTTTATATCCTTTAGCAACTAGTCTAGCTTTATGCATTTCTAAACTACCATCAGAGTTATATTTCAACTTGTAAACCCACTTACAGCCAATAGCTACTTTACCTTTAGGTAATGTGACCAATTCCCAAGTAGCATTTTCCTCAAGAGCACCGATTTCATTTTTCATGGCTTGTACCCAAGCAGGGTCTTGAGCAGCCTCTGCATAACTATCTGGTTCCACAACCTCAGAGAAAGATGTTAAAAAACTCTGATAATGACTAGATAAACCCTCATAAGATAGATAATTTTGAAGAGAGTGTTCTGAAGAAGAACATGTCAAAACATAATCCTTTTTCCAAATAGGTGGACGAACAGCCCTCCCAGTTCTGGTCATTTGATACACTGGTTGAGGATCAGAAGACACAACAATATCACCATCAGAAGGGATAGTGCCTTCATCATATGGTTCAGATTCATCAGAGTCAATAATAGACTCATCATATGAAATATGGCCATCAGAGTTGTCAACATTAGGTAAGGTGGGATGAGGTTCCTCATTTAAAGGTTGAGAATTTATGTCATCATTGGAATCCTCATAATAATCATGCTCAAAGAAAATAGGTAACTGATCAATTTTTCTATCTTTGAATGGAAATAGGGTTTCAACAAATTTCACATCTCTACTAACAAAAAATTTGTGACTTGATAAATCATAGAGTTTGTAACCCTTATGAGTTTCAGAATATCCCATGAAAACAGATACAATGGCTCTTGAAGAAAATTTGTCAGTCGCCAGTAAATTCTTGGCAAAACATAGGCAGCCAAACACTCTCAGATGTGAAAAAACAGGCCTCTTTTTAAACAAAACTTCACTGGGGGATTTACCATCCAAAAATTTTGTGGGCATTAGATTTATTAGATAGCAAGCAGTTGAAACACATTCCCCCCCAGAAGGAATTAGGTAAATGAGTCTGTAATTTGAGAGCCCTGGCCACTTCTAATAAATGTTTGTGCTTCCTCTCTACCCTACCATTCTGTTGAGGAATATAAGAACAAGAACTCTGATGTAGAATACCCTTTTGGGAAAAGAGAGTGTTAATGTAATCATTAAAGAACTCCCCACCATTATCTGTTCTAAAACATTTCACACATTTCTCAAATTGGTTTTCTATTTTGGCTATAAAAGATTTCAGAACAACAGATACATCAGATTTAAATTGCATCAATTGTATCCAAGTAAAACGAGAATGATCATCCACCAAGGTTAAAAAGTATCTATTTTCATCATGAGTTTGGCAACGATATGGACCCCAGACATCACAGTTAGGGATGGCAACGGGTCTCGGGGCCCCGCTGACCCGCGGGGCCCCGACCCGGTTTTGACCCGCCGACCCGCGGGTCACGGGTCAGTTCCGGGTCGGGTCGGGGCGGGGCGGGGCGGGTCCGGGTTTAGAGACCCGGGGCCCCGTAGACCCGCCCCGAAATGCATATATATATAATTTTTTTTTAAAATTTTTTTATGTTAATATGATCTAACATTTACTAAATAATATGATTAATATACCTATATAAATAACATGTACCAAATTACAAATATATGTATATTTAGATTATTAGGATTTGTTAAGGTGTTTGGATTTGAATTTATATTTGTAATGAATTTGATGTATTTGTTGTTTATATTTGATTGGTGTTAGATTTATGTTTTGAATTTATATATAATGTAATATTTTGACAAAAAAAATTGTATTTAATATTGAAAAGTGAAAAAAAAAAAAATTTGTTCACATGACGGGGCAGGTCGGGGCCCCGCGGGTCGACCCGTGGGATTGCTGACCCGACCCGACCCGACCCGAAAGGTCCAATTGGCCGGGGCCGGGTCAGCCAGGCCGACCCGCGGGGCGGGTCCGGGGCTGCCAAAACCCGCCCTGACCCGCCCCGTTGCCATCCCTAATCACAGTGAACCAAATCAAAAATATAATATGCTCTGGAAACTGAATTGGGAAACTAATTCCTTATTATCTTTGCTTTGGGACAGATTTTACAGGTATCAACTGAGACAGCTTTATTATCAGAAAAAATCAGCTTATCTAAATGCTGCAAAACTTTCAGAGAGGCATGCCCAAAACGTCTATGCCATAGAAGGGCTTTATTATCAACAACAGAATTAACAAGGGTTGCAGCACCTGAATAAGGCTTGAAAAAGTATAGTCCCATGATCTCATTTCCAATCCCCAAGACCTTCCCATTTGAGAGGTCCTGCAGAGTGGCATAAGTAGGATAAAAGGTTGCGGTGCAATTTAATTCATTTGTAAGTTTGGAAACAGAAAGAAGATTGTATTTAAAGTCATGGACATATAACACACCACTCAACTCCTTATCCTTAGTTAAAAGTTGATACCATCTTAAATTCCACATTGGGCCGAGTCAAAGCCAACGGGCCAACATAGAGCAACTACTTTCACAAGTGGGGTTCCATTCTAAAACCAATTGTGATAGTAGGAGGTAACCCACTTTCTTATATAGTTGCTCTAACATACTAACCCACACGGTGTGGGACACCATCTCATGGTGATATTCAACACACCCCCGCACCATGAGGACTCTAATTAAGGCACACCCCCGCACCATGAGGACTCTAATTAAGGCACCGGCTTTCAAATCCGAACGGGTTGTGACTAATTTTTAACAAACCCCACTCTCACGCCCAGGCCCAATCCAGACCCAAATATGGTACGTGGAGCCAACAAGGGGACACAAACCCACACACCGCTAATAATCGGAACCGGGCTTTGGCTCTGATACCATCTCAAATTCTCTCAGAAGGTTGAATACAGAAGGTCAAGTTTTAGGGAGAAAGCACTTTGGGTTCATTCCATCGATTTCCTTCATCTAGTCAATGGTCCCCCTTAAATACTAAACCCTAAGAAAATAATTGTCCAATACACCCTGAATAAATAAAAGGAACTCTAAAGACCCTAAAAAACCACAAATATAACAACTGAATACAAACCAACGAAAACCTAAACAACCCATAACCAAAACGAGCCCAAATACAAATATGAGTCCAAATCAACTAGAGTCCAGCTTGCATAGGAACCCAGATCCAATACCAGGAATAATATATATATGGTATAGTGTTTCTAGATGCACCAGTGTTATCAGAACCGGACCGGACACCGAACCGGTTAGGTGTCCGGTTCCCGGTTCTCCGGTTCGAACCGGGTCGGACCGGTCTGTAAAAAAAAGTCCTAAAAATAAGATTATCGAGCTTCACTTTTCTAAGAATAAGAGCCCAAAAGCTCAAAATTGCTGGCCCATTTAGTTGGAACATATAGAACAAACCCTAATACACTAGTAGCTCCACCAAAACGCCTCCAGCATCCATCTTCTTCCTTGGAGCTCTTCCAAATGCCTCCAGGCATGTTTACATGGCATGAAAATACCCAACGGACGAAAGATCGTAGCTGCCCCTGTTATCTTCTCCTTCAGCGATCTCTTAATTTGCTGAACGGTGAGCTCAGAGGTGCTTAGGGTGGAGAAGACGATCGGTGATAGCGGCGGCCGAGAGAGGGAGAGAGGTGGCTAGTTCTTTGAAGCTCATGATTGAGAATGGCAATGGTTGTTGTTGCCTTTCTACTAAGCTAATTGAAGATTTATAGAGGTAGGTGATGAAATGCCTTTTCTCTTTTTAGATTCTAGCCTTTGGAGCTTCAGTGGTGAGGAAGAAGATGGATGCCGAAGAAGATGGAAGAGCTTCAGTGGTGTTCGAAGTCGATTTTTTTTTTTGGTATATGTGGTCCGAACCGGCGAACCGTCCGGTCCGCTCAGAACCGGTCGGTTCGTCTGAAACCGGCCTTTCGAACCGGATTCGCTTACATCCTCCGGAATTGTTCAAACCGGACCGTAGAGGACTCCGGTTCCGGTTCGAACCCGGTCGGACTGCCGGTCCGGTCCGGTTCTGATAACACTGAGATGCACAACTCAAATGAACGTAGTGACGTAGCTCCTCGCTGATATTAGTCCTAGCTTTTGGACCTAATATGATCCTCGCTGCTTCGTCATATGCTCCTCCGCTGTTTCAAATGTTCTCAGCCAGCCAGATTCTAGTTTTGCTGCATTTCAAAATTAACATTATTACTCAAATATTATCAAACAACGTCACCTACATTGTAAAATTAAAAAAAAAAATGAGTGCATAATCGATGAAATTAAAAGTTACAGAATGTAATTTAATTGTACTATATTAGTAATGATTTAATTGTAATATAGGTAAAACTTAAAAATATGATTTTTTTAAGTTACCCCTAGAATTTGTATCACACCATTACTAGCGTCAATTTCCTATAAGGTTTGTTGAAGAATAAAGATTAAGTCACGCATTTACTTTTCACCTAAAACTTTAGGACAGTTAGTCAACTGATTTAGAAAAATCTAAGTTAATAGGGTAAGATTTCCGTTGAAGTATAATATATTCATAACAATTCCTTCCTTATGTATTGTGTGTGGTTTGTCTCACATTGACTTTAAAGCGTAAATTGATCTAGTATAATTGAAGAAATTGGCGAACAACCAACCCATTAGTTTAAAATTTTGGATTTGATATGAAAAATGTAGAGTCTCGTATACATGCCCTGTCTTTTTCCTAAACAGGTAACTAGTTGGCCAAATTGGACCCAGTGAATTAGCCAGATTTAAGAGGGAGAGACAAAGGAGGAAGCTAGTAGATTCAGTTCATACACTAGCTATTAGTAATAAAGAAAGAAATTGGTTGGTTAGTTAGTTGGTTCAAGAAAATGAAAGTTGTTTGTGTTCAAAATCTTCCCCTCTAATTCCTACTACTATGTACTACATGTGCTCCAAAATTTGATAATAACTTATAATATATATATATAGATGGATGGAGCTACTAATTAAACGCACTGTGGACGCCATCAGGAGGCATCCGGTTGAAGTATAAGAGTGTGTTAAATGCTTTCACCCATAACTTCGGACTTATGGGATAGTTGGTTAAGACGTGAATCTTATTTTCTACATTTATCAGAGCTCACGAGATCGAATTGATGCCGCTTTAAATGAAAAAATGTTTCCTCCTACTAAAAAGAGTTTAATGCCCAATTGATGTGTTGATAAAGTTTAGGGAGGGTATTTGAGGATATTTGACAATATAAACAACATATTTGAACACTAAACAAATAATTACATATTAATTAATACTAATCAAATCTGATTCACTGTCATGGAAAATCAAGTGAATACTGCAACAAAATTAATGTGACGACTGTCTTCATGTTTTGGTTTAATGTATTCAATAGTAAAATTTAGCTACAAATATAGATGCTTCTACAACAATGTATATATATATATAGTAATAGTTGATGGATTTTACTTAACAATAAGTGTGGTTCACTGTCATGGCAAATCAAGTGCATACTGCAACAACATCAGCTAATGTCAAAATTAATCGGACGACTGACTTCACGTTTTGGTTTAATGTATTCAATAGTAAAGTTTAGCTACAAATATAGATGTTTCTACGACAATATATATATATATATATATATATAGAGTAATAGCTGATGGATTTTACTTAATAATCAGTGCGGTCTGGCATGACTTTTCTTTTCATGCAAATGTCAGTATAATAATCAGGTTTACTAATTCTACAATCATCTTATATATCATATAACTTCTTGTTTAGTTCAATCACTTAATACTCACGATATAATATTGTGCACGCATTATTATGGTAAAAAAGTCTACAATTAATTTTAACCATTATAATTAGAGTTTTGGCTATCTTGATTATTATCTAATTTAATCAACTAGAATTATATTGCTTTCGATTGGATTAGATAATACTATATGAGTATATGCAATTAATACACCGTTAGAAACAGAATTTGATCATCGTCATGTATGTATAACACATAGTAGCAACTTGAATTTCCATGAAATCAGTAACAAATTGCAGTCCAAAGAGAGAAACTGTACAATTTACAAAAAAACCAAACCAGAGCAACTTGGGAGTTCCCTTACAATTACAACTGGTGATCTCAAATAACTATTCATTTCAAGTTTACATAGTTTCACAAAAACACCATATTAACTCTTGACGTTTACATCGTCGAAGAGGGAGACCACGAAGTCACTAGTCGATAGCCACCGGACTAAGAAAATCGACTTGAGAAGATTCTACCATATGTAGATGGTGGGCGGGAGAGGTGAACGGGAGCAACTTGGGAGTTCCCTTACAATTACAACGAGCTCAAATATCTATTCATTTCAAGTTTACATAGTTTCACAAAAACACCATATTAACTCTTCACGTTTACATCGTCGAAGAGGGAGACCACGAAGTCGCTAGTCGATAGCCGCCGGACTAAGAAAATCGACTTGAGAAGAATCTACCATATGTTGATGGTGGGCGGGAAAGGTGAACGGGAGAGAGGGGCAGGAATCAGATTTCCAGTGGGCGAAATAGGACGTCCGGTTTCACGTCGCCGCCACACTCTTTAAATTATTTGGATTGTTTGAATCAAGATATGTTGGGCAAATAATCCAGAATCTATCATTCTTACTCCAAGATGGTGGGAAA
Organism: Clarkia xantiana subsp. parviflora; assembly: GCA_036873135.1. Classification (NCBI taxonomy): domain Eukaryota; kingdom Viridiplantae; phylum Streptophyta; class Magnoliopsida; order Myrtales; family Onagraceae; genus Clarkia; species Clarkia xantiana. Next base: position 12,610,827 of record JAPTYO010000004.1, read on the forward strand.
ATTGATTAAAGAACTAGATAGGACCTTACTGGGCTTGTGCCACACCAGTAACATTGGATACAAACAGAGATCAGATGACAACATCAGCGGACATCCGAGGAGTAGTAGATCCCGAGGGCAAAGCAATGGTTATTGCTCGACGAGCACTCCAAAATTGTTCTCTCTTCTCCCACTTATCAACAACATGACAATTCTCTGTCAGTTCCGCAGATTGCCTCGTCGTCAGCTTTCATGCCGCACACTCCCGCGCCGCCGTCCACGGTGGCAACTCGAAGACTGTGCTCTCTTCTCCCATGATCAACCACTGGGCAATTCTCTGTCGATTCCACAGATTGCCTCGCTGTCGCCACTGTCAAATCTGGAATAAGTGTTGTACTGAATTTTCTATGAAAAATTATTCAATAGTACCGAGTTAACAACTGGGTGGAACGCCATCCAATAAAAATGCGACACATGTCATTTAATATTGTCAGCCGAAATTTCTGCACACATTCTCTCTCATTTTTTTTCTTTTTTATCTAATAAAATAACTAATATAAAAGTTTATATCTCAAAGGAGAGAGGTCAAATGTTTCTTTAAGACATAGTTTTATATATTGTGTGTTTGAGAATGTGAGATAATAATGCTAGAAGTGTTGTTGTCTTAATAGTAGAGAACTTTTATTAAGAGATTATTGTACATTTATCTTCTTGTGAATAATTCTAGAAAGGTTTTTTTAATTAAAAATGCTCAGTTAACAAATAAATAAAAACAATGTCCATTTTAAACAAATTTCAATTTTTAAATTATTTTCCATTTCTCCATTATTTTTTTTCTTTCAAAATAGTTAAATTATATAATCGCATTCATACGTTCATCATTTTTTTAATTAAATCCACTATGTTTAACAGTTTGCTCAGCTTATATTATTTTTTTTTAAGTGGATGCTCATTTTTTATAATTGAATATTCACTTTGAACAACATAAGAAGAAGGCAAATGAAGCATCTACTTTATGTAAAAAAATTAAAAGATGGTTATGATTAATGAAATATCAAATGATATGCATGTTATTGTGCTTAGGGAAACCAAAACAAAATTTGGAAAAAAAATGACAACTATCTTCACGTTTTGGTTTACTTTCTTTAATAGTAAAGTTTAGCTACAGATATAGATGTTTTTACAACAAAATATATATATATAGTAATAGCTGATGGATTTTACTTAATAATCAGTGCGGTTTGGCATGACTTTTCTATTCATGCAAATGTCAGCACAATAATCGGGTTTATTAATTCTACAATCATCTTATATATCATATAACTTATTGGTTATTCTAATTACTTAATAGTCACGATATAAGATTAAAGTCAAATAATATTATGCACGCAATATTATGGTCAGAAAGTCTACAATTAATTTTAACCATTAGAAATAGAGTTTAAGTCATCTTGATCATATCTAATTTTAACCATTAGATTAGCTAATACTATATGCAGTTAATACAACATTGTGAGAAACATACTTTGACCATCATCATGTATGTATAGCACATAGTGGTAACTTGATTTCCCATGAAATCAGTAACAAATTGCAGTCCAAAGAGAATATATACATACAATTTACAAAAAACCAGGAGCAAGTTGGAAGTTCCCTTACAATTACATAGTTTCACAAAAACACCACACTAACTCTTCCCTCTGGCCTAGGAGTTGCAGAGCTTCAAACACGAAGAAACATAGGACACCGATGTGTTGTCGTATACTTTTCAGTATTTATTTATTAATGTTGTATTCACATCAATCTGATCTTGTCCAATTTGTATTTATAATCCTTGTTGTAACAAGAAGAAGATAGAAAGCAGGTGATGCAGAACCTCAATGAGCAGCTGCCACTCTTAGTGTCCCCCCAAGCTCAACTGGCACCAGAGGAACAAGCGAGTGCAAAACATCTGTTATAAGCGGACGGTAACTTGGTTCCGGTTGCACACATAACACCGCCACTGCTGCAACCTGCATTCATTCCCAAATTGCATTAGTTACTATGTATCTATTTTTTTAAACTACGACTCCATTATCAAAATTGAATATTCATTCTCATTTGGTATATCAAATTACTAACTAAACTCGAGATACTAAAAGGTTTTGAAATGAATCAGTAGGTGAAGAAGAGTGACCTGATATAAATGCTTCAAATCCATTGTATCTTTAATTGCAGGGTCCACAATGTTTGGAAGCTTTGATCTGTCAGTGAGCTGAGGCATGGCCTGTAATCAATCAAGATATTTCAATCAATCACAAAACGAGACGGCCAAATCGTATACATTTGACATAATACCCACCCATGTCACAATTGATTGGCATAGAGTTGGTGCCAATTTCTCCACTGGCTTTCTTCCTAGTAGAAGTTCCAATAGTACAACACCAAACGCGTAAACATCGCTCTTATCCGTCAATTTACCTTTAAAAAAATCAATTAAGTTACTAGATTGCAACAATAAATTCTAAAAATAGTGCACCCAATCGTCAAAACAGGTACCAATTTTCAAAAGAATTTTATCCCTCATAACAATGCAGAACAGAGTAGATATTAATTAAGGGATCCAAGAACAATGCAGTTCCATTGTCACATGCAGCCCTACCTAATTCAGCTTAAGTCAACTATTGAGTGCAGTTTGAAGGATCTTTCATAGTGTGCTAATTTATTCTTTATTGAAGTATTTTATTTTAAATTTGGAGACTCGTAATAACGTATTTTAAAAGCAAAGACCAACAGATGAAGGAAGCACATGTGCAATCAAGCTGTAAATCTACCAAATATTATAAGCTCCTAAAAGTTGATCACAAACATAACTCAAGGAAGTAGTTGAGAGCCCAAATAGATTAATAGGCAAGACAGCAACACTTCATCAGCTAATATTAATGACTACAGTTGGCTGGCTTACCATCCAAAAGATATTCAGGGGCTACATATCCAACCGTGCCTGAGAGCTTGATGTTATTTTTGTTCTGGGTTCCATCTGCCACCGCAAGACCGAAATCTGAAAGCTGTGTTATAACAACCGAATCAATGCATAACAACAATGACAGTTCAATAATGCATTTAAAGATGACAATAACTGAATAACAAACTACTAAAGCTTCCATTTTTAAATAAGATATGATGTTGGAGATTGAATGAATTTACCTTGGCATTGAAGTTGGCATCAAGGAGTATATTAGAAGATTTCAGATCTCTATGGATGACTGGTGGGTTGCAGTGCTCATGCAAATATTCTAATCCTCTGGAGTAAAAAAAAATTAAAATATTTAAAGAAGACATTTAATGAGATCAAGATTTGGCTTCAGACATCAGGATGGGCAATTCAAGGAGCTACCTTGCCGTATCGAGAGCAATCTTCATTCGCATATGCCAAGTTAATGCTGATCCATGCGACGGTCCTGCATTCAAGATTTGCAGATAATTTTAACAACTATTCTGGGTTATCATTAAATCATTAGTAATTATAGTACACCAGTTTCAATGGTTTTTACCATGCAATTGGATATCTAAAGAGCCATTGTGCATCAATTCATAAATGATGAACCTCGTGTCGCCATCGACACTACAACCCACGAGCGAAATTATGTTTGGATGCTGCATTTGGCTTAAGAAGTCCACCTCATTCTGCAATTTGTGGTTAGGTTTTGGATAAAACAGTGAGATTGCTTAAAAATGTAATTTTTTTGTTTGTAAAAAACAAAAATGTAGCTACCTGGCACTCTCGAATAGCATCTTGACTAGAACAATCCAATTTCTTGACAGCAACCAGTTTGTTGTCGTCCAATTTGGCCTTGTAAACACACCCAAATCCACCCTCACCAAGCTTATTACTTTCCTTGAAGCTATTAGTGGCTCTATCCAGTATCTTGTGATCAATGAATGAAACTGACCCCTTCTGCTTACCCATATATGAGTTAAATCCAAATCCTCCTTTCTCAGCTTCATCCAACCACACAAGAAGACATTGTCTCAGAATAGTACAAACAAGTCCCCCACAAAACATCAAATCCTAGAAAAGAGAGAAGAATAAAAGCCCAAATTTTGGGAAAAGAAAATACCTGAGTTTTGAGAAGGGTTGGAGAATTTCTTGTGGTAAGTCCATAGACACATGAAGATGAGCAAGATTAGAGCCAGAACAGAGCAAGCAGCAATGAGTGATATAAGCAGCTTCTGGTGTGAGTCCAGACTGTGTTTCCCACCTTTAATTTCAACACCTTTGACTGAGTCACACAAGAACAGAATGGTTTCAGCAATAATCTAGAATTTCAAAACAGACCCATTTCTAAAAAAACGATTTTCATCTTCACGAAGTTTGAATTTTGGAATGAAACGTTAAATGCACGTTACCTGGAGAAAAATCCGATATGGAAGCAGAGAATGGAGGAGGGAAATGTAAGGAAGAAGGAGAAGCTGCAATGGAGGACAGAGGCGGCACGGCCTCAGTTTCAACAGCCTTGATGGGTACTTGAAGAAGAAGAGGAAGCAGAAGGACAACGTAGGGAAGAAACAACTCCATAGCTTTTGTTACTTGATTTTTTCAAGAACACATGAAGATGGAGAAATGTGATGTCGGATTCCTTGTCTGTGTTGCCTCAAACAAGAAACTCCTACACTCCGGAAGAAGATGCAGTTTGATGAGACTTTGAGTGGTTTTGTGAAATGGATCTTCTGTTCTGTTTTTTTGTTTCTCTCTCTAGGACATTTGATTTGATTTTCAAATCTTTCTTTATCTGTCTAGCAAAACTAAAAAGAAAGGAAATGGAAGAAGAGAGTGACAGAAAAAAGTCGGGGAAAGGCCAGTGGGGCAAAGCCCACATCAATCATGTGGTGAGTTACGAGCCTCAGAAAATTAAAAACAATTCAGGAAATAAATACTCTTTTCTATAGTGAGATAATTGAAATGTAGCTATGTTATGTAATATTAATGTTGAGATTACATATAAGTCAATTTATTATTATATTAATTTACGTAAGAGTATTTATATTTCAACATTTAAACGAATATTTTTTTAGAAGAATTAATTTATTTCTTAAACTTTATAGTTTGTGTGTAATCAACGTACTCTACTCATGAACTATACAAATTAATTTTTAAATTATTAAAAATACATATAGTTAATAAAAAATAAGTTAGTTGTTTTCAACATACTATTCGTTTAAATTTTATTATATTAAAATATAAATATTATTATAATAATAAATAAGCCCTAATAAAATTTCAAAATCGAACCCCTTGACATATTAAACCTAACAAGAACTAGCATCAGTTGGACCCAATTGGCTAGGTCTAACATGTTAAGGGGTTCAATTTGAAAATTTTATGGCTAAATTAAACAAAATAAAAATTAAGGATGTATTGGGTAGGGCTGGCAATTTGTGACACGACACGAACACGCACGAAAAAAACTGTGTTCGTGCTAGCATATGGCAGTACGATAACACGAACACGACTAACACGATATAACTTCCGTGCCGTGTTCGTGTTTGAGTATCCTAACACGACACGCACGATAACACGATAAAGTTGTGCTAATAAGACTAAATTTTATGTATTTTTTGAGCAAATCTTATCTATTACCTCCAATTAGTGGTTTATTATTTAGTGTTTTTAAACTATATAATACTAACTTATGAAAAGTGACATATTAATTCATGGTTTTTTAAATATGAAGTTAATTATTTTGACTTTGCTCAAAGATCTCGTATATATATATATATACAACCGAATATCCTTCACAACACGATAGCACGACACGAACACGCACGAAAATATCCGTGTCGTGTTCGTGTTTGTAAAATGTGGCACGATAAGCTTATCGTGCGTGTTCGTGTTCAGTAAGTTTAACACGACACGATCACTGATGCGCACGATAGCACGCACGATAGTACGAATTGCCATCCCTAGTATTGGGGAACTAAATTGAACAAAATCAAAAGTTTAGGGTGGGTCATGTGATTTGCATATGTCATTTAACGATCAAAACTAACGGATAGACCAAAAAGTCTACAAAGTCCAAAGTATGGTACCAAAAGCATTGTTATCATAACCAGATCAGACCGACGACCCGACTAGGAACCGGACCCCTAGACGGTATGGTTCAGTGAAAAGATCGATATGCCGGCGAACCTGATATAATCATCCAGTTTTTAAAGAACTTGTTCACCGGTTCAACATCTATCAGGAAAAAAAACCTAAAACCCTAAATCTAAACAATTGGGGAGTGAGGAGAGGACAACTTGCCGTCAAGTGCAGCCGCTAAGGTCCGACGGGATCCCGAATTTATACTGAACATCAATTCTCGACGGACCAAAAGTATATTAAAAATAAAATTCTTGTACCAAAACCTACATTCGGTCAAATATTTTGTACCAGTAGTACATTTAACCCTATTATAATATTAATTTGTTTTTATAACAATTAACTTACACACTAAAATTTATATTCTAAGTTTAATGTATATCGTTTAATCATTAACATTTCAAACATTAAATTTGAAAATAGTGAAGTTAAATTTACATTTTAACTAAAATCTATTAATAGAAATCAGCAGTAAAATTATATGAGACAATTAAGTTTTATAAAAGAATATCACACAGGAAACTTTACTCATTTTTTTACAAATATGCAATAATCTAAAACGTGACGTGAGTTTACATTTACATCCATATAACATATTTGGATTAACAAGCTTCTTTTGAGTAGATCCATCTAAACTATATATTCACTAACTATGTTCGTAAAAATTTTAAAAGTTTTAGTTAAATTTTACATAATATATGTGTGTAGTGTAATTTTTTATTTGTGCTAATAATGTTAGGACTTGGTTTCATTAAAATTATAGGAAATATTCTAGTCATATATATCCGCCGGTAGTCACGTGCTAATATAAAATTTTAGAATAATTAGTCAATTTGTAAGAAAATAAAAAAACTCAAACCTTTTATTTTCTGTGTGGTGTTTTAGGGAACTTTGCCTTTACAATGGCAACATCATTATATTGGCATACTACATTTAAGTTTAGAATAATCCATATCATAAACGGTTAGAGTTAGAAACTTGTAATCAATGGATAAAATCCTATACCGTAACATATTTATTTAAGCAAGATAACATTAAATTTGCATGAATTAGCAAAACTAGAAACGCATTGGGAATTGTTCAACTACTGTAATGCATAGATAGTTGTAGTCATTGTTTTGGTATGTTACTGTCAAGTGGGATATTATTATTTTCCATAATAACCATGCAAAACGACACCATTTCACACCTTCCTTTTTCCACCTTGGGTAGATATGATATTGACACCTCCGATCGACCAATATATATATGATATATATGCTCCCCGTATCTCTTGATTTTCTTCTATTAAAAGGTTGGTATGCTATACCCTACGTATGACGTATCCTCTCTGTCGGTTGGACGACTTTTATGTCATTCCTCGTTTACATTGTTTTCTAAATATATTAGGAATTATATGTTGTATTATTAATTCAAATAACACGTACAAAACTTTTATATTTATTATTATTATTTTAAAGAAACTGCTTACATCAAACAAATATATTATGATTCCGGGAAAGCGATTGGAATAAAGTTTTTGAATTTTAACTGATTTGCAAAGCACTACCCGTACTTTTAGATGACTACATAATTTCTTTTCTAGAGAATTCTGAACCGCATCTTTATCCAGCATGGTTGTTTTCAGTTCCCGAGCCCGGCCCATAATGATTATTCCTCGTGCTTCCAACAATAAGAGCCCATCTAGGCGAATTGGGCCCAAAAGCCACAAGCTTCTTATTGGACCGGAGCTCTTCGGCCTTTTTCCGTTTCTATATATAAAACAAGCGGCCCAAGCCCGCCACTGATTAACCGAACTGGTCTCGGAGGGGATTGCTGTTGGGCCGTCGAAACTCCGAGGCCACGAACTTGAGGTCCTAGGCCCGATGCATGGAGGTCTCTACCTCAAAGATTGCCCACAGCTCGGGTCGTGTTAAATATTTTCGAACACAAGAACTAACGGTTAAGGCTGACATTTCGTGTGGGCCGTGCGAGTCCGTGTTGTTTCAAGTGGTGTCGTGTTTTGGGGATTAGTCCGACAGTACAAGTCCCAACACGAAGGCGTACCAATTTCGTTCAGTACGAATATGACACGAGAAAAACACGACACGAAAAACTTGTAGTAAATTAAATTAAAAAAATTTACATAACGAATTTCTAAACTAAAAGTTTAAAATTACTCAATGTAGAGAGTTCAATCAAAACTTCATAAAGTATCGTTACGTCATACTAAGTTTAAAAAAGTTTATTTTAATAGTAATTATTATATATATACATATAATTATCGTGTTATTGTGTCAGACCGTGTCACCAATATTGAATACCAACACGGCCTGAATTTTTTAACACAATTTTACACAGTCTAATTATTACACGACAGGAAAAATAACTTACGAAAACCTCTTAACTTTTTGTGTCGTATTTTTGTCCGCCATCGTTTATGAATTGTAAGGCCTATTAACAACCGTCATTATTGACCACTGGGAGTGTCAACTCGTGTTAACGGGCCAATCCGATTGTGTCCATAACGGGTCGTGTGTTCTCAAATTCATGTACCACTAATAGTCACTTCTAACGGACCAATTTTCAAGACTTAAACATAACATGTAGGAGTGCGGGTCAACGCATATAACCTATGGACCCACTCCACTTCAAACCTGATTAGATTAGATTAGATGATACGACCCATAACCGTGTAGATTAATAAGTAATTATGATACAAAGGGTTGATTACAAGGGTTGATTACTAGCAAGTAGCATCTATGTATCCACAAATATTATATTGTAGCAGAGGCAAGCCGAGCATCTAGTCTAACTTTATGCTAATTGTATTTTTTTATAATAAATATAGAAGAACATTTGAGATTTGAGAAGATATTATTATTATTAGGTTACGTCCGTTCGTAGATGGACCGACCAATCCGAATGGGTCGGCCGGGTTGCGGGTAGAGGCGTCGAATTTGACATCTCGCCTGCGCAGATGACACGTTGTTCCAAATTGGTTGCCCCGCACTAATCCAGCTGTCCAACTCCACGCGCCTAGGCTATGTAGTAAAGTTAGGCGGGACTCGTTCTTTTCTGTCTGCCGTTTTATTATCTTTTCTAATTTAATAATAATAATCAATTTACCACCCTCCAATTGTCATCACTTTATTTATTTACGACTCTGACCTCGTCTTCCATTTGCAATTGCATTGTGATCCTTGCCGGATATGTCATTTAATTATGTTTTGGCTCCACACTACTATGGTCTGTTTGATCTGATCCAACAACATTTAATCTTCGGATGGATAAGAATAGATTGAATCTCAAATTGCCTCCTATAACGATGCGTCTCTTTCTTGGCACCACATCAATTTTATCAAAAATCAACCAATTGATGTTCCTATTTTCAACTAATACAAATTTGAACAGTAAGCACAATAATTTTATATATTATATATATTCTTATATAATAATAACTCTTAAATGAAACATCTAAAATACAAAAGTGGATCAATTTTTTTTTTAATATATTTGAATATTTAATTTATTTATAGTATCTTTTTACTTATAAAAAAAACATATATTACGAGTATCAAATATATGAGCCCAAGATAGAAATTGAACTTAGATCTCCACTTTTATTATTGTAATTACTATATTAGTTCTACGCTAATGAATTGATATTAATATAACTGATGAAGTGAATAAACTATGTACTAGTGAGGAGTAATTTCTTAAAGTGTGAAAAAAAAGAGTGAAAAAACCATAGAAAGTTAACAACTGCCACATGTCAGTTAACAATTTGACATAAATTGGAAAGAGAATCATGTAATGCATTGCCATGTGGCGGTTGTTAACTTTCTATGGTTTTTTCACACTTTTTTTCACACTTTCTAGCAAAGCCCACTAGTGAGTAGTGAAAATGCTCATTGGCCTTGGCTTCGGTGGAAGAGAACCCTTCGCACACAATATTTTAAAGCCACAAAAATACATAATTTTTGTTTTTTCAAATAATAATTTGATATCTCTCGGATAATTGATTATTGCTATTATTTATAAATTAAATTTACATGCAGAAAAATTGTAATTATTATTACAATTTCTACGCGTGAAATAATTATGCAGTTTTAATTATTTTTTTGGGCCAAATGCAGTTTTATTTAATAGTACAATAATTATGAACATAAATAAATATATAAATAATTTCAATGTCGGTTCAGGTTCATGCGTCCTCGGCAATCATGGTCAATGTAGGGTATGCTACTTTTTCCTCCGCCCGTTCCTCCCTCCTCACGAAGTAAACATTCGTTGGATGGCAGCATAGTAAATATAAAGATACATTAGGGGCAATAACTGAAGAGCAAGGATAATAATGCAACCTAGAAGAACACGTCAAAACCTTTTTCTTTTTGGTAATCTCTCCAAGTTGTTTCCTTTAAAAAATTGTGTGACGCTCACATTCTTCCATCGCACGCGCTGCTTTAGAACTAGTGGTTAACAACTCCACAAAACGCACGAGTAAAAGTATAACGAAAACAAATATACAAAATAAGAAGTTAGATAGCTCGGAGGGACATAACATAACCATATATAGTAGCCTTTCCAATCGTCTTTGAGTCATGTCTAATATCACTAAGAACTATGATCGGAATCTAAGATAAAATTAACGAAATAAATGTATTATAATTGTTGATTAATGACTTTTATTTAACAAACAAAAAAAAAACTTCTATTTTATAATTATTAATTAATCATGATTTATAAAAATTGATGATAAACCACCATGATCAATAACTATATAACATGAATATTACAAATGATAGATAACCTAAGTTGCTTGGACCAACTGGTAAAGTAGGTTGTATTCTCCGTGGGCGACTTGAGGTTGAAACCCGCCGGAGACGCCTCCTTGGGAAGGATTTTAACATTAACACTCCCGGTCCGAACTTGTGAAAACAATGTAAATATATAAAAAAAAATTGATAGATAAGCTTTTTATCATTTGTCAACTGAAATTAACTCAAAAAATAACTTAGCTAGTATTTCATTTGCACATCCGTTGTTGTGAATAATTTTATGCGTTTAATCAAAATAATTCATAAAAATAAAATATAAAAAAAAACACTACGTACCATTTGTTTATTCAAATAATGAACATAGTAGTATAAGTAAAAAAATCTAGGATCATACCCACCTATGAAATAGTTGATGATTATAGATCTGTTTTTTTATAATCGAAAATGATGCGTAAAAAATATAATGTATGTTTATGTTGGGCCCCTTACAACAAAAGACTCGACGGCCAAAAAATTCTAGACTTTGCGATACAGTCAAATAAAGAGGTTCTCAATTATCAAAACCAAGCAAGATTAACCATTCAACGTCCAAATATTGGTGAAGACATAATTGAGCTGACGACATATTTGTCACTAAGGGTAGCTGGCGACCTACTTGTCAACACCATGTGACATGTGGCGACAAATGGTCAGTAATGACCACATTTGTCAATCAATGAGAGACCAGCCGCTGACACTACGATAACCAATCACAAGTAGGGAGTCACTGCCCTAAGGTCGATGAGAATTCCTTATAAATAATAAGCCTTTCACATTTATTAGTAAGATTATCAGTTTAGATAATGTTATACTGATTAGATTATTGGAGAGAAATTATGGAGGCAAAACTCCACAATTCCTTCTTGCAGATATTTGTCGCGGCGGAGCAAAGATGTCTGAACTTTCACGACCCAGCATTTGACGCCATTCGTGGAAAACTGATCGAAAAAACATAGGTCCACTTAAGAACAAGGCAAGTAAGGTTGTTGTGCCTACTTCCACTGCTGTAGTCATGTTCAAGCTGCACAACACATTGGCAAAAATAAACCCTTAGAAGGCCCAGTGCCTGCCCTAGTAGCGACATTCAAAAGGAGGGGTAAGCCTTCCCACTCTGCACCACATACCGTCACAAGGACAACACTGCCACCAGTAGACCCCCGGAGGCGCGAAAACGATTGCACGAGAAAACCACGTCCCTCCAAGACCTACATGACACGTGGTATACGAGGTAACATTGGGCGTCAGAATGTAGGGAACTCGTCGTCTAGCTCCTCTTGTCCCCCAAAGAGCAATCCAAGTGGACCAACCCACCACTAGAAAGGCAACTCCTATAAAAGTTGAAGTTATTTTAAAATCATAGTAAAACTTTAAAGTACTTTTATAATATTAGAAAATATATTCCCTTAATTAATATTGACGAAACTAGCAAATTGCACATTAGTAAAAGTATGACTAGCAAATTTCTATTAAAAAAAAAGTCTAACTAATAACTTGCTTTTCTATGGCAAAAAAAAACTTAATTTTCACTTAAAATCCAACTAGCAATTTAATAATTAAATTGATGACGATGAGGTACCACCAAACATTATTTTTTATTACATACAATTATATTCGCAATTTCAAACCATGAGCATTAAAGTTAAAGTCTTCCTCAAAGTATAATTTACATCAGAACTCGACATTAAATGCAGCTCACTTTATTAATTGGTCCAGAAACTTAGGTTTTAGTAACACCAAACATATTCCCCAAAAATATTTCCTACTACACACGGTAGAGGGGCCGGTGAAGTAGGTTCTAGTTCTATTATCGAGTTATTTAATTTGGTAATAAATTAATAGAAAATAACCGAAGTTGTTTCTCACGCTCTTTGAACCGAGAATGGTTCTTGCTTTTCTATCCCTTACGTGGTAGCCTGGTCTGGTAGGCCCAACCAACCAAACAAAAGTAATTGAATTTTGCATTGTCATTATTATTATTTTAAATAAATAAAAAAGAAAGAAAAAGAAATTGTCCGCCACTTCTTCTCCTCCATAAAAGGCAACCTTCATCCCTTCATCTTCTATCATCTGTTTAGGGTTTCCTCTTTCCTCTTCCATTCTCCGCCTGAAATATTCCTTCTCCTGATTTTCCTCTTCTTTCCTTGTTTAGTTTCTGCTCAAATAACTCTACAGCTCTTCCTCTGCTCTCCAGATCTAGACTAGATTCAACGATGGGTGTCGCAGTTCTCAATCCGCAGGATTGCTTGAGGAATCCCCTCAAAAGCCAATACGCAGGAACCCCTCTCAAAACCCCTAACAAGCCCAATCCGAATTCTAACCACAACAATAAGAATCGCCGCCGTCGGAGTCCCGAAAAATCGCAGAAGGGCTCACCCTCGCCGCCTCCGGCCAAGAACCTCGTCATCGGTCAGGTCAAGATCCTGAGACGCGGCGAGGATATCTCTAAGCCGGTTCCAATTCCTGGTAGCGGCGCTCTGGGGACCACAGGTCGTATAGGACCCGATCCAGATCTGGTCCGAAGCCAGGTGCGCGTCAAACGCGCCGCCGGACCCGACCAGTCCGTTGCCGGCTTCTACGCCGGATCGGTGGTGACGTCGCCTCCGCCGAGCTCCCTCCCGCTGCCTGGTTTCTTCACCAGGAAATCGCTAACCCTTACGGTGGGTAACCAGGACGATGATGCAACCTCAGGTCTGAGACGTCTCCTGGGAATGAACTAATAGATGAAGCAACTGAATATAGATTGCTTTAAGACTCTTCTAAAGAAGAAGAAGATGAAGGTGTTAAATTTCCTGTTTTTCTTTTATGGTTTCAGCAATGGAGGAGATCGATTCTCTGTAGCCCTGGTCGTCCCTTATTTTTTCAAGGGGAGGACAGGGATCCATGATTTAGTTGTAGAAGAAGGTAACGGTGTATAGTATATATGCTTTGCTTGAGTTTATTGTCTTCGTTTTCTTCTTCATATGGAGTTGTAGGTGATAAGTGGTATGTTGGTTTCTGGGTTTTTGTTTTTAATTATGGTTCAGGAAGTTAAGTTGTGGTAGCTTTGATTGTAGTAAAGTCGTTATGATGTAATCTGCTTTGGTTTTAGTATGTTGAATTTTAATCAAGTATTTATTTTCTGAGTAATTTCTTCTTTTTGATTCATTATTAAGGATACCACATCTGGACCTGCAGATTCATTAGAGTCGTTTCTACAGTTTTCACCACTATTGATTAAAATCAGTAGGAGATGGACTGTACTGTATTGATGCCCTCATGATCACGAAATCTGATTGGGTCAATGAAGGTCGATATGAAGATGAATCTTGTGCTCCTTGTTAAAAATAGGATGAATTTTGTGCTCGGTTCTGCTGAGGAAGTACTGATTTAAAAAAAAAATGCAGAATTCAGAAGAATTTCTGCGTTTTTACTTACTGGCATCCACAAGTTCAGGATTTCAGGGATGAGGTTGAAATCCTTTCTTTTCTGAACCACATGGAAATATAATTTCAATGCTGTCAATTGAAAACCTTATTACGTGACTGCAAATATCCCCTATTATTTGCTCTGTTCATCAGATTTTTTTTTCCACTATTAAGGCAAAAAAGAAAAGGAGTATTCGTTCACGGTGTTCATCTTGATCTGTAGTGTTTTTCGCCAAAAATGACCTGAAATTCTTTTCTTTCGTTCGGTTCAAACCCAGCGACAGCTGTTGCCTTTTATTTGAATCGAAGAATTCGAAGCTTCTGGGTGATCTGTTTCGTTGCTACTAGTCTATTTTTGAAATAAATTTAAAATGAAGATAAACATGAATGCCATAATGAGGATGAATATATATATATACCAAATAATATTTATGTCACAGGTTTGGGGAAAAAAATCCCCGTCAATTTCGTTGGCTGAGTCACTTATTTTCTTTGCAATTTTTTTTAAAATAGTCTAATATAATCTCTAACTTACTGTACGGATAGAAAATCGATTAAAGAAATTGAATTTATTATTAAAAAAATATATTAAAAAAGTAAAATTGTTATAACTGAATTTAAAAAATAAAAATATTTTAAGATTCTTTTAGAGATAATATTGAAAATTTTCTATTTTAATCATTAGTCTAGAAATATGAAATATATATATGTTCAATATAAAATTGATATGGTTGGCATTTCATATATGTAAGTTTATTGTCATATTTATAATTATATACTTCGCTCAAGCAAGTATGTGCGATGTGCCTTCCTCACCCACCCCCTCCCTTTTGTTAAATTTGAGTATGTTTTTACTATTATGAATAAATCACTTCAATACTATCTTATTAATTTCATTTTATTGTTAGATTATAGATGCTATTACTTTCTTTAGGGTAACATAGCCATCGGTATAGAGAAAGAATTTCTTCTGTCATGCAGATTTCGCACTACGATATAGGAATAGGAATACAGAATAAAAATGGTCTCAAGGGTCCAACTGGAATAAAATAATCGTATCCTTAATTTTCCTTTATCATTCTTCAAGGTTTATATGTCAATTTTTTATATTTGAATTCTTTCACTTCATATTATTATATAGTAATTTTAATTGTTACTTAAATTATACTTCTTCGAAAATTTAGATTTCTAATTGCTGTGGTTTTACTAAAATATAATATCATTTTTATATATATTAGTAAGTACTAAGTCACTCCGCGTTGTGCGCAGAGAGCCTTAGTAAACAAATGTATCCCAATTTGTAACTAGATGTCAGAGATATCAACACCGTCAGTGATTATTAGAATGAAAAGATATTCATAAGTAGCACATTTTCTTAATAATTGACCCCGGTGTGAGTAATGTTTAATTTAAGTGTGGAGCAAGTATGTTATAAATTCTGTCATTTTGATGGGACCTACCTAGAACCACCCTGTAAAAAAAAAAAAAATCCCAATTTGTATAGGGTCTTGGAGCTCCGTCGTTTGTTGACTATCTAGATAATTTGCTAGGGCCCGCTCCTTAGCTGCCGGTCCATTTTGGAGTGCTACTAGTTGTAAGGAATATTATGGTGGAGACATTATTAGATAAACTTCTTTCCTATAAATACTACTTCACTTCTTTTCCATTTCCACCAACTCAAACCTCAAAGAATTAGCATCCTTCTCTTCTTCATTATCATTCATATTTCTCTCTTCCATTTTACAAAATAGTCATCATGGGTGTCACCACATATACTCAAGAGTTCAAGTCCTCAATTGCACCATCAAGGATGTTCAAGGCTTTAATCCTCGACTCCCACAACCTCATCCCTAAAGTTGCTCCTGGAGGCATCTCGAGCATCGAGTTCATTGAAGGAGATGGTGGAGTTGGAAGTATTAAGAAGACATGTTTCGGTGAAGGTTAGTGTTATATATATAAATAGAAATAAAATAGATTAATGAAACTTGCTCTTTAAAACATTCAAATTAATCTCATTATGTTGTTTAGTGCTCCCAAATAATTTTATTTATTTTTAATTAAAAATCAGGTAACCCTCTGAAGTGGGTTAAGCACAGAATTGATGCGGTTGATACCGAGCATTTGGTGACCAAATACACATTGATTGAGACCGGTGTAGAATTCGACAAGATTGAATCAGTCAGTTATGAGGTGAAGTTTGAAGAATGTGACGGGGGAAGTCTGATCAAGAACACCAGCGAGTACCACACTAAGGAGGGTGTTGAACTCAAGGAAGATGATATTAAGGGAGGAAAAGATAAGGCATTTGGACTTTACAAGGTGGTGGAGGAGTACCTCATCGCTAACCCTGATATTTACGCTTAAATATCGTAAATTTAAGGGAAGTTGAATATGCAAAAATTGTATGATTTTTCTTATGTGTGAAAGTTTCCGGTTTCTTAATTTCTATCGTTTGAAGAGTAATAATAATAAAACAATGTTGTTTTATGAGTGTGATTATTGGAATTTGTAAGTCAAATATAAAGCATCAATATTTGAGTTTAATTGTGGATATGTTTGCTAGAGTTTGGAAGTTAAATCTAAAACTCTTACGTTTCATATTTGATGATTAAACAAAAACTTTTAAATCCCAAATATTCTATCAAGTCGTTTATTTAACTAGCCGTGGGGGAATAAACTCCTTAATCTGTAAACGAAGAAAAGTGACGGGATTGTAATTAAGCTTTACAACAATGATCTCTAACACAATCTCTATTTGGAACATTACCATAACTATAGGATCCCAAGGCAACGAATTATGCCTTTACAAATGAGGGTAAGTTAATTGAATGCAATGCATAGACTAATCTACAGTGATTGCAAGAGTTTGACTTTTCGAGCGAAGCGCTAAGATGAAGTTGAAAGATGCTGTATTTGAACAACATATATGGATTGATGCAGCGACGGTTGAATGGATGAAGCTTCAAATATCAGAAGATGAAAAGGAACATTGTATGTGGCAATGTTCGGTTGAAGATCAAAGGATCCATCTATATAATTTGTTTACATTCATCGTGCGCTTGATAAGTAATTAAACACACCGTTTACATGTTATAAAATTTCACCGTTTATAACATCTGATTGAACCACGTCATTCATATACTCAGTACTCTCTCTTAATAGATGTAGTATTACATTGTCCACATATATACCGTGTAAAAATAACAAGATGTCCATAACAACTCGGCTCATTTATACCGTAATGATTATTGATAACACATTTTAAACATAACGGGGCATTATTTAAAATAATAGACAAGACTTTGACCAAAATATAAAAAAATTATTTGTGCTTTGTGCGGAAATTAAATATGTTTTTGTGATTAAAAGAAAATACTTACCTAAAATAAAAACTAATATAATAATCTTACACAAATATTAACAAAATATATTAATGTTTACTTTGTTATATTCCTTTAACAAAATATTGATTCAATTAAAATATTACACAAACATGTAGAAATTACACAATATACAAAAAATTGTGTACCTAACTTTCAATTCAAAGACCTTCTTCGACGAGAGTCTTTAAAAATTGTTTTTTTTTCCGATTGTTTTCTCATTGAGGTACTAATTAGAACACTTAAAAAAAGTCTAGTTGCAGTATATATATATGTATAGTGTGTATTTCATAAACATTAAGCCACCTCCAAATTGTACAGGTCGAGGAAAATTAATGTTTTAATTTGTTCCGTCGTTTGTTGACTGTATCCATCTAGAAGACATGCTAGGCCCAACCTAGACTGCCATTCCATTTTGTAATGCTACTAGTTGCAATATGGCGGAGACACATTACAAATACAATAACTTCATCACTATAAATATCGCTTCATTTCTTTGTCATTTCCACCAACTCAAACCAGCTCATAGAATTAGCATCATTTCTCTTCCTTAATTTCTCTCTTCCATTTTACGAAATAGCATCATGGGTGTCACCACATATACTCAAGAGTTCAAGTCCTCAATTGCACCATCAAGAATGTTCAAGGCTTTAATTCTCGACTCCCACAACCTCATTCCCAAAGTTGCTCCCGGAGGTATATCGAGCATTGAGTTCATTGAAGGAGATGGTGGAGCCGGGAGCATTAAGAAGACATGTTTCGGTGAAGGTTAGTATTATATATATATGTGTGATTAAAGATAAATTAGACTTATGAAATTTGCTCTTGCAAATATTCAAAATAATCTCCTTATGTTGTTTAGTGCTCCCAAATAATTACTTTTTTTTTAATAAAAAAATCAGGCAACCCTTTGAAGTGGGTTAAGCACAGAATTGATGCAGTTGATACCGAGAATTTGGTGACCAAATACACCCTGATTGAGACCGGTGTTGAATTTGACAAGATTGAAACTGTCAGTTATGAGGTTAAATTCGAAAAATGCGACGGTGGAAGCCTGATCAAGAACACCAGTGTGTACCACTCCAAGGAGGGTGCTGAACTCAAAGAAGAAGACATTAAAGGAGGAAAAGATAAAGCATTCGGACTATACAAAGTGGTGGAGGAATACCTCAGTGCTAACCCTGATGTTTACGCTTAAAATTCGTAAATATGAGGAAAGCTGAAAATGAAAACTGCATTCAAAAGCTGTTTTATTATATTTCTCTTATGTCAAAGTTTCTCTTATGTCAAAGTTTCCAGTTTCTTAATTCCTATTGTTGAATAATTAATTAACAGTGTGTATGAGAGTAATATACAAAGCATCCATATTTGAGTTTATTTATGTGTTTGCTAGTGTTTGGAAGTTTAATTTAAAAATCAAGGTTTAAAATTTGATCAACGAAAAAATGCGCGGTTAAATCCAAAAGATTGTATTAGTCCCTTAATAAACAGATGGACTTGTACCGCGCAAGGCCTTGCCCCTTCTAATTCTAGACAGATGGACTTGTTAAACTTGGGTTATAATTTCTAGAACTGGACCTGAGCCCAATTTATACTATGGACCTGAGCCCATTTAATGGGTTTATCTTCACACAAAAAATCGATTAAGAAGAATTAATTAATATCTATTTAAAAAAGAAAAAGAAAAAACAGAAACGAGAATAACTGGAATCTACCTTACGCCTCCCTCCATCATCAACACCCGAACCACCTCTTTCTTTCTGTGTTATATATATACACTCACATTCTTATCTCCACAACCCTTTCTCTCTCCTCCAACATTCAACACCCACCTCCTTCTCTCTCTAGCTTTTTCCTTTACCCACTCCCAAATCTGCACCTTCTACGACGCGTGCCTCGGACGGTGCAGAGCGATGATGGCCCTCAAGGACGACTGGATGAGGGCGGCGTTGGCCGACGGCAGAATCGCGGCGGAGCTCCTCATCCGCCTCAAGCAGGCTCATGCGGTGGCGCCGGTTAAGGCCCCACTGTTTCCGCCGACCAAGTGGGGAGTTCGGCAGCCGAGGTCTAGGATGGCCATGAGGTTCGACGCCGCCACGCCACAGAAGGACGCCGCCGAGTTGACGAGACACAGTCCGACGACCCCTCTGTCATGGAGCGCCGGCGCCGCCTCACCTTCTTGTACCGCCGACGGCTTCGAGGACTCAAGCTTTCTGTTCGCCGTAACCGCCAGATCCAAGGTTCCCTCCCTCTCTCGCTCTGCTCTATGTACACAGTTCATATATATGACTATGGTCGGTGTTATTATGTACACGCTCTATTGTCGGCGTGTACTTGCCGGTGACCAGAGATTCTTTTTGCCTTATCTGCTGGCCGTGACGCCGTTGTCGTGGAGCTGGCGGCGAACTGTAGACTTGTTGCCACCCGCCTTATTTACCATTTTGCCCTCATCTCCGTCTCTTTTCTTTCGAGTCAGAGGTCCTTAACTAGATTCACCTTTAGTATCTCCTCAGAGCACAGTCGATGACCGATCTTGCGGCGTTTGGCGCGACGGCTGGACCGCGCTTTCAGTTTGACCTAAATGCCCTTTATAAAACTCAGTTTCAAACCGTCTCAAAATTTTCTCCATCTTTTCCTATTTTTCTGTTCCCTTTATTTCTTTTTTTGATAAACCTGTTCCCTTTATTTCTTTTTCCCTTTTCCTCAACAAATCCGTCTACTTCCCGAAATTGACCAAAATATCCCTGGTTCATGATGACTCTTGTCGACATTTCCTAAATATCAGATCTGATCTGTTATTATTATTATTATTTTTTACTTTTTTCTAAAGTAGAGTTCCTGATCTTTTGTAATATATACTCTTTATTTACTTTTATTTAGTGCAGTAATGTATTCAAGTTTCAAACTATTTCTTAAAATAATGGATCAAATAATAAAATAAAGTTTTTATTATTATTTATGGGACTCGGGAACTGCACCGTTTATTTACGCGATGCTTCCGTGTTCTGTTTTTGACGAAAGTACCGTAGATAGAAAGTCAGAGCAGGGGGTAATTTGGTCATTACGGTAGCAGATGGCGTCGTAAATAGTGGGCCCCAATAGGAAGCCCAGCTTGAAGGAGAGTAGTAGCAGCTTTGGGTGCGTGTGTTTTTTTTTTTTGGTTTGGTACGATTTTGGTTCATGAGACGGCATCATCTGCATGCGGTCCTACGCCACATCCCATGCGGATGCGGCCCCGCCACTCGTCCATGTCTCGCGCTTACCCTTCTTTTCTCTCTCTATCCACGTGGCCGGCTTTGACGCCCGCTCGTGGAAACAAGATTCCCACCCGCGCAGCACGGAATGTTGGCCATGGAACTGCTGACCACTCGAAGGCCAGCCACACTGGAGGCGGGTAGGAGAAGCTGACGGCCACTTGGCCGACTTTGTTGTCGATTGACATGTGATCAGGAGAGAGAAAGTCACGTGAGCAGTGAATCCCCGGATGACATTTATGCACGTGAGGACACACTATTTCACTGCAAAAATCCATTTTCCCCCCCTAGATTTTTTACAGAGAGGAAACTTCATGCGCTGCTAGGTAGCAGTTTAGGGTTCCTGAAAAAAGGGTGGTGTGTTTAGAGACTGGAATCTTTCAGTAGAATGGGAATCCGAGGTTCTCTCTCTCTCTCTTGAAGATGAAGGGTGATGTGAAAGAGAAGGTTTTTTTTTGGTAAATGAAGAGAAGGTTCATAAAAAGGATATATAGGGAAGGAAGCTGCTTATTGGTTGGCCTTTTTTTAGGGTTTAGGATTGGATTTCTTGAATATAATAAATCATATGACGTGCGACTGTTGCTTAACTTTTATGGCTACCCTTTACCAATTTTATTAAATTACTATTAACATAATTGTTTTTTTGCCCAAGTCTCAAACTAGTGTACATTTACCAACAAAATAAACATTAAAGTTTTGTTTTTTTTAGAGTATGCAAAGTCTTGTTTTAGTGTATTTTTTGTTTTTTTTTTCGATTTTTAGGGGCCCACATCAGTAGCATAATATTTGTAATATGGTTATTCTATACTTATATAATTAGACTAATCTAAACTCACGTTCGTTAACCCGTAAGAGTTAAAGTCGTGAGTATTTCTCTATTTCTAGTGTTTTTTTATGAGGATGGAACCCCTAACTTCTTGATTAAGCTAGACGTGCTGAACCACATATTGATATGGTAGTAGTAGTATAAGTCTTTTAGTTAAGTTTTGAAATTTAATTTTAGAGTAAATCTTTAAAATGTGAAATTTTTTGTGAAATTTCAATAGAAAGTATGAAAGAGAAAGTAAAGAAACAAACGTGTTGGTGTTTGGTGTGGGCCCATTCAACTTTCTATGAAAATTTCACAAGATTTTTCACAGTTTGTAGCATTACTCTTAATTTTACGGTTTCACATCTCTTTGGACACGTGAGTCGTGAGTGGTTTACTAAAAAAAAATACCAAAGAGGTAGTACATTTTGACCAATGAGATGGTGCCACGTATTATGGGGTTACTTTTTACCCAATGGTAGGTCAACTGCCGTAATAAGGTCTTTGCATTTCCCGCCGGAAGCTTAATTGGGAATAGAACGTCTTGGTCTGATTCAAATCAAACATTTCTCAATAAAATAAAATAAAATAAAATATAATTAATTAATTAATTGCGCTGTCTGCTGTTTCTAACTGCATCATTTCAAGTGGCAACCCTTTCTTGAAAAAATAATATTGTGGTCTCCTTAATCAAGAATAATGCACCTCAACCGATTACAGTTTGATAGTTATACTAATTCCTTTATTCCTTCTGTTGTTTGCTGCTTTAACTGATGAGTCCATTTTTTTTTTTCAATTATGCTTCTTCAGGGTATTGGTAATTCATCAACCGATTTCACGAACAACTCGAGTATCAAGCGATTGAGAAGAAAAAAGGTACTTGGCATTGATTCAAGATAACCTGTATTATGAACCTTGACTAAGTAGTTAGTTGTTCAAATTTTGTAGACATTTGCTCAACTCAAAGAAGAGGAAACCTTCCTGCTCAAACAAAAGATGAATTTGAACAAGGTATATATATATAGGAGCAAAGTCTGCTATTTGAAACTGTTCATTTATAATTAACAAAACTCTTAACTCATTTATTTATTATTTATTATTCGATGAACAGGAGATCGAGAATATGCAGGCGACTTACAAGGAGCAAAGAGCAAAAAACCAGAGGTTGAAGAAGATGAAGGTGATTGATTCTTCTTCTACATCTGCCCAGATCTTCTTTCTTTCCTCTCTTTAGCTTTTAAGGTTCTTAAAGTGGTGTTTGGTGGACAAATAAATGCACCATCAACATGTACATACATTAAACTGGTGCCAAACAGACAAATTATGTCCGGGCATGGGTAAGTAAATTGATGTCTTCAGCTACCCATCCTAACTAGACTCCTCCATCATATGTTTGGCAACTATAATTTATCACTTACAAAAAGTTGTCGAGTCCCGCTGGTTAATTGCTTACAAAAAATGTTCTTAAATTTAGAATAAATATTATACATAAATGTAATAAATTATGATACAAAATATGAGCTTTATGTATGAATCTCAAACCGTACCTGTGCAGTTTCTGAATAGTTAAATTTGATATTTTGCAGGTTGATTTGTATAACAGCAATCACAGGGATGGATCTCAGGATGAGAAATTGTGCCATTTTGTGTCAACTCTCAACAGAGCTTCATCATCTGCCGATTCGCAAACTGTGTCGGATCCTTGTCAAGAAACACATAATGAGCCGGCCTCTTCAGTAAAAAAGGATAATGTGTTGTTCTTGCTTCCGGATCTTAATATGGAGCCTTGTGAAGAGGATTCTCCTGGATTTGAAGTGTTCTAGGTTTGATGCGTTCAGTCGAAGATTACAACGACAAATGCGATGAATTAAGAACAGCCCCAGCGGTTTAGGAAGCTGTTGAAGCAAAATAAAGCAACCTCTGCAGTTGTCTTCAACAGCAGGATTAGGATACGGCTCAATGTAGGTAGGAAATAGGGGATCCTAAAGTCAGATGCAGAAATAGTAACGGAATAGTTGTACGAATATTCTTTTGTAGTAATCTCTGGTTATCGCCTCAATTTCATGGATGGTAATTATGTTATATAATGACATTTTTTTGGCCAAGTTATATAATGACTTTATCGAGTTTTTCTTCAAGTTTTAGGAGTCTCGGCTTTGTAAATTATTACTTATATTGACTCGATTCACCTAGTTAGGTAAGAGGTTCGTATTGCCGAACATGTTCACATGGTTTAGGATACCATGTTTGGGCTAATCCCAAGCTTGTGCGTATCCCATGACTCACCTTAGCCGAACACTAATCAGTCATTATTCAATTAATCGAGTTAGGGGCTGAATCTGACTCAAGCGGGACAAGCCTACGCCCTACGATATAAATGGTCTCCCAGTCCATGCGAAAATGTTTGGCACAAGACGAACTCTAAACTAGGTGAATTGGTTCATGTTTGAAGTAACAGTTTTCAATCCTTAAAAATTCCTAAAACAAAAAAAAGTGAAACTCCAAAAAGTTATATATATATATATATATATATATATATATATATATATATATATATATATATATATATATATATATATATATATATAGAATAGAACCTAAAAGCTGTTACAATTTTGACCGGAGTGTCAGTTCGGTGTCTTAGTTTTAAACTGTTGATATTTTGTGTTCCAATTTTCAGTATTGTTACTATTTGGTTTTCAGTTAGATTTTGAGGTTAATTTTAACGATTTGAAAATACTATTTTTTTTTTTTTTAAAGTCCGCGATTCCGGCCACCTATCTCCAGCCACCCACCTCCAATTGGCCGGGGAATCTGGCAGACCCTAAATTCTAAATCGGAGTTGCTTAACCCTAAATTGGCCGGAATCAGAATGAGTTTGGCCGGAATCTGGGTGGGTTTGGCCGCAATAGGTCGGGATCGACAGGAATCGGGGTGGGTTTGGCCGGAATCGACCGGAATCCTAATTATGGTCAGGGGTATTTTTGGAATTTTGAAAATTGTTCACCCACGTGACCAGATTATGTTCAACGACCAGATTATGTTCAACTTTAACCCGAAAATTTAACGGAGACACCAAATAACAACACGTATGAAAACTAGGACATTGAATTTCAACCTCAGATAACAAACTGACACGTGTGTCAAAATTGAGACAGTTTTTAGGTTCTATTCCTATATATATATATATATATATATATATATATGTGTGTGTGAAGATTAAAATCTTCTCAATTGAAACACCGCTAAAATCAAGACCAAACTGAAGGTGTTGAGATCTTCAAGAGAACAAATATAGGTTTTATAACAAAGTGAAATTTATATTAGAATCTAATATAAGCATAATGATTATGCCATTGTACTAAATCTAGCTTCTTTTGCTTTCATTTGGATATACCTTGAAAGGCTGCATGCATTTGTTACAGATTCTTCAAGCCTCCAAACAACAAAGTCAATGCTCTAGTCTAGATGCTTCTTCTAAAACTACAGTTTAACTCACAAGTTCTCTTCCACAAGCTCAATGCAGCGGTATAACACCAACTCCAATGGATTCAATACCATGTTTAGAGATTTTTCATCTTCTTCCTTGTCCCGAGCCATCAATGCGGCGACAACATTCCTCAGTGGGAGAAGCCACTCCTTGTAAGCCTTTTTTAGATTGGTTTCTGAAAACACTTTTGTGTAGTTGGTTTTCCCTGTTTTTGTTTTTTTTAACAGTCAGAAATCCGCAGAAATCACAGCAATGAACTTAAATAGAATGAAAACAAGGACCAAAAGCTATCTCCTTTAGCAGCCATCACCAACTAGTAAGTAGCAATGGAATCATTACCTGTAGACTCCGTTATGAGAATGAATCTATACAAATTAAGGGCAGATAAAACCTGCAAATATCAAATATCTAGCAGTGATTTCAAAAAACCAAGGCAAAGTAGAAAATACATTTCCAATCATTTTACGGGTCAAAATGACTTACCGGATCGGCTTCCTCAGGGAGGGATGGAGGTCCTCCCCTAGATGGCCTCAAGATAAAGCTTATCAATTCAATGACAGTTTCTGTCCAAAATGTCTTCTTAGATGTGGCTCCATCCTTTGGCTGTTGAATAATTTCCTTCCTCATTTCTTCCCTAACGCAATCTAGAAGAAGAGCATTCTGCAAAATATGGTTATCGTTACTTGGGTCTACAAATTCTCCAAAGTTAAAAGTAAAAGAGCAGTAATAAACTAATAATGGTAAAATACAATTAGATTTGGGTGTTTTTACCATAGAAGGTGAGTCTCCCTTTGTAATCAAGGCTCTCAGTATATCCAATCGTTCAGAAGCTGGAATATCAGCAAGAACCTATAGAATCGATAAACATTATTAACAAAACAAAAAGGTAATTGATTTTAAGCTGTTCCATTGCCTCAGTTAAACATTAGTTCCCATGTGGTAATCACTTTAACTGTAAAACAATCTCTCAGGTAAAAATTGTATCTAAGTAATATCACTGCACATTTAAGAGAATCAGTTTAAAAATTATGAATACCAAACCGATTTTAACTTCTTGGTTTGGAAGAATTTGCATACCACTTTCAATGCACCAAAAGCTTTCCTCCTCAGCTCAGCAGTAGGTGAATGGATTACAACCATTATAATACCCTAAAATATCAGCCAAACACGATATATAAACAGCAAACAGAGAAAATCTATCCATTAAAATGAACTGACAGAAAATACCTGCAAAGCAGCAAATATGCTTGAAAATGAGTCGTAGATGTCTGAATTTTCATTATCACATCCTTGCGACGGATCTCCTAGAGTGATGTCGTGTACAAAGTCAATTGCGTGTTTCTTAAACCTCCACGGCATACTGGATGATGAGAATATGTACTTCAGCATGCCAATTGCTTGCCACCGTTTTGATTGGCTACACCGAAGCTCATTTGCAACATTCACCACATCCTCTTTCCTGGATAGGCTAGTGTTGTCATCAAATATACGGCTCCATATCACTGTGTTAATAACAAAAATGACAAATGACCACATCAAACAAGTTGCTACATTCTTACAATAGAAGAATGTCTGACTAAAGGACTGAAAGACAAACCTGAAAGGCATGCACCATGCTTAATGTAGGAAAAACTACTCAAAGTATCCTCCTCTGGAAGTTTCAAACATACAAACATAAGTAGTAAATTAGAAAAATATATGGTTCGGAAAAGGAAAGAAAAAATGTGATGGCAATAATGGTACAGTATACTACCTTTGCCAACGATATTACTCATTAAATCAACGGCAGAGCCCGTTATTAACTCGATATAAGTCAAGTCGCAACATTGCAACAGGCATGTGAGTTCTGACACAGGCTGTGGATAGCCTTGGTCTTTGCCAATCGCGCTGAATGAAACATAAGCCTACATATTAAGATCCATATCTGATGATTAGTTCAGACTACATGATTAAGAAAGCAAAAAAGGAGATTATTAGTTAGAGTAGGAGGAAATCTCCTCTGTTCATCAATTGCAGTTGTAAGTTCTTTTTGTTGTTAGGTATTGAATGAAAGAGAGCTAACCAATATTTGTAGAATGTACAAGCCAAGTAGAGCTTGTAGCTTTTTCCTTGATTCATCCTCCTGTTAAGAAGTGAAAATTAGTCGATGATATAAAAAAATGCGCATCAAAGCAGTAAAAATAAAAAATATATAACAAAAGGAGCATATACCAGGTTTTGAGAAACTGCATGTATAGAACTTCCAATGCTAATAGCCCTATCAAACAGATCCACAAGTGTATTGTCTTCACCCTCTTCCAAATAAGCTTGCTCTAGAGCTCGAAAGATCAAAGGAACAGCTTCTTTTAATACTTCAAAATGACGCCTTCGAACCGATATGAAAACTGAACAACCGAAAAAGGAAGCACTTAACTTCTTTGTATGTCAATTAACCCCATCTTAACATCTGAATTAAAAGGACAGCAAGCATCAAAAGTTGAAGTGCCTTCATGACAATCTTTTTGTTAGTTACCTTTAGAGAGACCACTCAAAAGAGGAGATACATAACCAGAGACACTGATTTGTTCATTTTGATAGTCCAAGGCCTGACACAATTTTTGCTCAAACTATAAGTAAAATCACCACCACTAAGACACTAATCCAAGATACAAAGAGTCAATTATAGTAAATAGCCTACTACATCATGTTAGCCGATTTCTTTTCTCTTTTCTATATGATAAGAATTTTGATTTGATCATTATAGATGGTATTTTCAGTAGATGTTATATTATCTTTAATATACAACACTATAACTAAGTAAGTGGACCTCTTTCAATGAGGCGATCGCCTCAATGTGCCTTATACCTTTGTCAACATTGGAATGGATCCAAATTGAAGATGAGAAGTTTAGATAGGAGAATAATATGGTGCAACTTCCGACAAAATAGCTAAATGCATCAAATCACTACTCAAATTTTTAAATAAACTTCTTTGAAGTACCACTGTGATGTTAATGCTAAAACTGGAGATGATATCGCACAATATACATTCATTCACTTATAAGATCACTTAAACATATTATAAGAGTCAAAATCCAACCGAAAGAAATCCAACAAAAAGGCGTTGGCTTATGTGGGACATCAAGAACAAAGATTTGCATACTATCTTTTGATAAAGAAAATGGCACAAACCTCACAAAGAAACGCAATCATGTCACGCGGATGACATCTCAAGACAAGCTGGTCAATAATACTGTCAACAATCATAAGGTATCTACGCGATGCACCAGAGAACTTGCAAAATGTTTTAAGCAATTGAGAGGATAGTACATCAACCACCTCCTGCCATAGTCATAACAATTAGCACATACATAATGAGTAGATAAAGAGCCATGTAACTTCTACCTATCTAGCTAGAAAGATAAGATTAAAACCTGCTCTGTCGAAGATGATTTAACAAAATCAAGAATCAGTGAGAGCATGGCATGTGAAGTTCTCTGCACGTCTTCATCGTCAGGGTCTGATGCAGAATTAGCTGATACAGAATCAAGACATTCGGCAAGCTTGGTATCGAACGTACCGACGAATTGGGAGCAAGAAACGAGGATTTCTTGGAGACGAACCAAGTGGGGGTCTGACGAGGACGGTGGGTCTCGAAGGAGGAGAGTGGCTTCTTCCTCCATCAGGCCAAAATCGCCGAGCTGAGGAGGATGGTGGTTCTTGGATACTGATTTCTTGGCGTTTGCAGGCTCGATTCAAATTCTGAACTTCTTGCTCGAACTGCGATGGCGGCTGAAATATAGTTAAATTAGCGCTGCTGGAAGATCAAGAAACAATGCCCACTGCCCCGTAGCTGTAATAATAGAACTGGACGGGACAGAAGCTACTAGCTAGCGTTGGGCTTGGGAATAAGCCGAATCTTTTTCGAACCGAACCGTTTTAACATATCCTGATGTTGGAAACAAAATAAATATCATAATCTACTTAAAAAATTATAACTATACTTGATTAAGTAACAAAATATAATAGGGATAAATTAAATACCAATTAGCTAACTGCAGATAGCTAGCTGAACTTTTTTTTGGAGCATTTAGCTAGTTGGACTTTCTTTTAAGTAGCAATTAACTAGCCTTCTTCATTTTTTATATAAAAAATAACAAATTTCTCTTATGAGGAACACATGATGACGATAAGAAAAAATATTCACACATCGTACACCCTAACTGTTGGAGATCGGCATAAACTGCTCATTCAAAAATTCGTAAGATGAATCTGCCGCTAGAAAGTGAATCGGTTCAAAAACTATAACGCTTGACTATCCATTCCTAAGCCCACTCAAGCCCAGCTAGAAAATGCACATACAAATGCTCCACGCCCTTACCGCCAAAGCTAAAAATTCGTAGTGTTAACTGTTAGTTGTTCTTGCTAAAACATCCATGGATTCCTAAAAAGTATTATTAAAAATAGACCTACATATTAAAATTTAATCTATTTTTAAGCCAAGTAGGTCCCAAACGGAAAAGATATACGTTCCGACAAACTGACATTCCGATATTCCGAAATATGAGGAAAACAGAAATGTCCTAAGTGTTTGCAAAAATTACCCACTATGTCATTACCACACAGATCGGAACATGTAGACATGTGAGGTCGGAATGCCTATCAGATCTCGGTCCCAAAACCTCATTTAGTCCATTGAAGATCCACCAAGTTAACGATAGACAGTAAGGGCACTAAATTAATATGATTCTATTTGGTAATTTAAATCAAAGTAGTGGACACACTACAAGAAATCATGGTCAAATAAAACGAACTTTGACACGGGGTATTTAGTCGTTTCAAACTGGGACGTGTTTGAGTTGGATTAGGCACGAGGTAGTGTTTAGCACGTGTACTGACACGGAGTGTTACCTCGTTTCAAATGTAAACGACTGTTTGGAACGATTTTGACACGAGGGATCTGACATAGACGTAGATCGTGCACAATTCGTTGATAAAATAAAATCTGACACGACCAAGATACGGATTATAAACGACCCCAATATTTGTGATAATAAGAAAAAAATATGGCCATTGCAGAGTATCGAACCTGCGACCATCAGCATTATGGCAGAATATGAGCGCGGTACCACTGGGCTAAGTGGTATCATCCATTAATTTTACGCAGTGATTTGTAATTGATATAATTATTTGCGGGCCTTGCATATACTATCAAAACGACCAAACACCCATTAATACTAGGGATGGGCACTGAACCGGTTCAGGCCGAACCGGTTCCGGACCGGACCGGAACTGTTTTAAACGGTCCGGTCCAATAATAACTAGGGTTTTTTTTTGGCTTAGGTTGGTCTAAAAAAAACTGGACTGGTTTGAACCGGTCCAGAACCGGTTTTGGACTGTTTTTTAAAAAAACAAGTTCTGGACCGGTTTTGTATGTCGGACCGGTTTTATCAATAAAAATCGGTCCAAAACCAGTCAAAACCAGTCAGAAACCGGTCAAAACCGGTCAGAAACCGGTCAAAAATCGGGTTTTAAAAAAAAAATAAAAAAATCTCGGTCAAAACGTTTTTTTTTTTTTTTTTTTTACTAAAAAGCGGTTCAAAACCGGTCCGGTCCGGACTGGTTTATTGGACTGGTTTGGTATACCCCTTGGACTGGTTCCAATTTAGGGGTTATAAACCAGTCCAATTTGGACCGGTTCACTCCGAACCGGTTCCAAACGGTCCGGTTCCAGACCAGTTCCGAACCAGTCCGGCCGGACCGGTTTTTATGCCCAAGCCTAATTAATACAGATTTACAGAGAGAGAGGTATAGCAGAGCTGCTTATTTCTCAGAGTGCTGCGTAGAAGAAAAATTCTGCAGTGGGTAACAATTATTTTCAGGTAATATGCAACTTGATCTCATAACTTGGGTTTTGATTCATCTTCTTTCAATTTTTGTGTTCAACTATCAAAGAATACTTGTTAGATATAAAGAAATATGAAAGTTTTTGTGCACACCAAGTGTTTGTGTATATGCCGTAGAGAGAATATTGGTTTATGTGGTTGGTATATGATGACATTATGTGTGGTTGGTTTACTTATGTTTGTTGTTGTACATGAATTTGAAAAAAAATCTGGTTGGTTTGTACTTTGTATATGCAAGGCTAAGTAAATGAGATGACTTAGTATTAGTTCGATGTTATGGTTATCTTACACAAGCTATTTAATTACTGACAGGGCATACATAAGCGCAAGACGGATAAATGGCCGAAGATCGCACATGGATGTGGCGTCGAAAGGATCGACATGGTGCGTTGTTTGACGAGTTCAAGGATGGTGTGAAATCATTCATTCAATTTGCAGTTAACAACTCCGGCGAATGTGGACGAGTAACTGAAATCAAGTGTCCTTGCGTGAGATGCATGAATAGATACTATGAGGATTTAGAAATTGTGAAGGTGCATTTATACAATCACGGATTTAAGGAAGGCTATACTTTTTGGAGGCATCATGGGGAGGTAGAAGGGGGTGTTGGAGTCAATAGTGGCCAAACCGTTGGAGGTGGAGATTATCAAACCGAGTATGAACAGTTGGTCATTGATGCAATGGGAGCCAATGCAGATCCTCTCCACGACGACACCGATGTGCCTACCTTTGATAAGGAAAGTTTCGATGCTTTGTTGAGAGATGCGAAGACACCTCTGTACGATGGTTGCCCGAATCATACAGTGCTATCTGCTATGTCTCAACTCCTGAACACAAAATCCAAAGGTCATGTTAGTGCACGGACTTTCGACGGTATTTTGAAAACAATAGGAGAAATACTACCGGTCGACCATAAGCTCCCCAAGAACTTTTACGAATGCAAGAAGAAAATGGGAAAGCTCGGCCTTGGGTATGAGAAGATACATTCATGCATTAACGGCTGCATGTTGTACTATAAAGAGGACATGCACTTGACTAGCTGCCGCATTTGCCATCATGACAGATACAAAGTTCCCCCATCTGGTAGAAAAAAGGGCATTCCACATCGAGTTCTCCGTTATTTACCCATCACTCCACGGTTGCAGCACTTGTATATGTCGACGAAGACAGCCCCCCACATGACTTGGCATAACGAGCACCGTTCTCGAAGTGGAACTATGGGACATCCATCTGATAGCGAAGCATGGAAACACTTTGATAGAACACACGAGGAATTTGCTTTGGAACCACGGAATGTACGACTAGGCCTTTGTACAGATGGGTTTACACCGTTCGATCACTATGGAGCTCCGTACTCATGCTGGCCTGTAATTCTGACGGTGTACAATCTACCACCGTGGATGTGTATGAAAGAGCCATATATGTTCTTGAATATGGTTATTCCCGGGCCAAGTCATCCAGGTAAAGATATTGATGTGTTCTTGAGGCCATTAGTGGATGAATTAACTTCACTCTGGTTTGATGGTGTACCATCCTATGACGCGTCACGCCAAGAGAGATTCACATTGCGGGCTGCCCTTATGTGGACAATCAGCGACTTACCAGCCTATGCAATGTTATCTGGGTGGGGTACTCAGGGGAAAATGGCTTGCCCCTATTGTATGCATTTAGGGAATGCCATTACACTTAAGCACGGTGGGAAGGCATGTCATTTTGATTGTCATCGCAAGTTTCTTCCCGAAGACCACCCTTTTAGGTTTCAAGCCGATGTTTTCCGGAAAGGAGTTATTGTTGAAGAAGCACCACCGCCAATACTATCCGGGGAGGAAGTCTTTGCTTCGGTCTCTTTGCTACCAGATGTGACGTTCGGCAAACACCACAAGAGTGAT
The DNA here is from genome assembly GCA_036873135.1 of Clarkia xantiana subsp. parviflora. Lineage (NCBI taxonomy): Eukaryota > Viridiplantae > Streptophyta > Magnoliopsida > Myrtales > Onagraceae > Clarkia > Clarkia xantiana. The sequence goes on from JAPTYO010000004.1 coordinate 12,643,835, forward strand.
AAAATTCCCGGATATGGCAAGGACCACAACTGGAAAAAGAGGAGCATATTCTGGGAACTTCCATACTGGAAAACAGCGTTGATTAGGCATAACCTTGACGTGATGCACGTCGAGAAGAATGTATTTGAGAACGTGTTCAACACTGTGATGGACGTGAAAGGCAAGACAAAGGACAACGCTAAAGCGAGGATGGACTTGGCCATGTTATGTAATCGTCCAGAGCTTGAGTTGCAAGAACGGTCTGGGAAGATGTATAAACCCAAAGCAGCTTATTGTCTACTTCGGAAGCAACAACGCGATATTTACAAATGGCTTAAGAAGTTGAAACTCCCGGATGGCTACGGCTCAAACATTTCAAGGTGTGCAAACGTGGAAGAGGTCAAAATAACAGGACTGAAGAGTCACGACTGTCACATTATGCTACAGATGTTACTACCTGTAGCACTTCAAGATATGGTTCCAGACCCAATTTGGGAAGCCCTTGCTGAGTTAACATGTTTTTTCAGAGATATTTGCAGCCGTGTTGTGGACGTAGCTCGTATTAGAGAACTGAAAGTGCAAATAGTTGAAACCATGTGCAAACTAGAAAAGATTTTCCCACCTGGTTTTTTTGATATTAGTGAGCATCTCCTGGTGCATCTTCCACTAGAGGCTGAGTTGGGAGGACCCGTTCAGTATCGCTGGATGTATCCATTTGAAAGGTACATCAACTAGTCAGCACATCCCGAGCATTCATGTTTTCGTTTTTCATCATATGGCATTACTTGTGTTTTCAGGTTTCTCCACGGTTTGAAGAAAAAGGTTGGGAACAAGGCTCATGTCGAGGCATCAATTTGTGAAGCCTACATTATCCAAGAGACATCAACTTTTTGTTCATTCTACTTTGCGGACGGCATTGATTCAAGGATCAATAGAGGCCCACAGAATGATGATGGTGGTGTACCTGTTGGTGAGCATAGACTATCTGTATTTCGACATCCAATCCAACTCTATGGGCCGCGTAGTCGCACTTTCATGCCAGCTTCAGATGTTGATGCAACACACACCTATGTTATACTTAATACATTAGAACTGTCGCCATACATTGGGTAATCTAATGGCTATGCCTATCATCTATTTTTTTAGTTTGATTGGTTTCCACTACCAGTAAACTTACCTAACCTCGTACAGGTTATTCGAGGATGCGATGAGGCAAGAACACGTGGATATGACACCTCAAGTACTCGACATGCTCCTCCACACATCATTTGCTGATTGGTTGAAAGAATATGTTAGTATGAAAGTGTTGTTATAATTGTTTGTGCATTTGAAAGATTTTTCAAATTGTGTATTAATAGTTGAATAATTGAAGGTTGAATCTCACATACATGAAGTTGCTGAAGGCGTTTACGAACTAAGTAGGGGACCCAGTACCATCGTGAAGACCTATAATGGATGCTTTACAAATGGATTTAACTTTCACACACGTGAGCATGGAAGAGAACGGATAAGAGCAAACTCTGGTGTGTGCGTGAAAGGTCAGTGTGGTGGGGGTGGTGATTACAACAACTACTACGGTGCGATTGATGAAATATGGGAAGTGGAATACCTTGGTAGTCGTAATAGTGTGTGCTTACTGAAATGTCATTGGTATGACACGACGACGAAGATGCGAATACATCCAAGACTTGGATTTGTAGAGTTAGACCCTCGGTCTTGCTATCCAACTGACGAGAAATTTGTTTTAGCGAGTCAAGTTGAACAAGTCTTCTATCTTGGGTATCCAGGAGGCCGGAGGGAAAGGAAGGATTGGGTTGCTGTCTGTAAGGGAAAATCGACGGGTAAATATGACATTACGGGGGGTACGGAATCCTCTGCGGCAGACGATGAGTCGAGCAGTTTCCAGGCTGAACATATGGAAAATGAGGTTGCTTTGGACCTTCAGGAAGAGCTTGATAACACAGCCATTCTGATAGATCCTGGACAATTTGCGGAGGTTCAACCAATTGAGCTAAGTGTTGTGCTTCAGTTTGATGGGATGACAAGAGAACAAGCAGCAGGTACTAGCTTTCATGCTTTCGCAGGAGGGGAAAATTCAGCTGGTGGGGAAAGTCACTCGGATGACACTGTTGAGTCTGATTAGGTTCTTTAATAGCTGCTGTCACGTTTGCTAGCTGTTTGATTGCTTAGATTGTTTAAGAGTTGATGTCATTCTGAGATTGCAGTTGTTTAAGCTGTATATTTAGCAGTGAACAACTTATTTGGTATGTTTTGGCAAAAAAAAAAAAAACAGATTAAGATGTTGTTTGTTAGATGGCAGATGTGGTCCTGCAAAAAAAAGATGTCAATTATGCAGTCTTGAACTTCGAATGTTTCAGTTTGCATGTTGGACTGCTTCCACTGAGCTGTGTGGGTCATTCAGTATTCTCAGTTGAATTGAATGCTTCTGGTTATATTGAGAGTAATCTGGATATGAATCGTAGACCAAAAACGTCTAAACCATGTATGTGCTGAGATTTGAACCTCCAATCTTTCAGTTTGATTGTTGGACTGCTTCCACTGAGCTGTGTGGGTCATTCAGTACTATAGTTGAATGGTTATATTGAGATTGGTTATTAGTGACTACTCTGGATATGCAATTAAGGACCAAAACAGGTAAAACCGTGTAATTACTGGGATTTGATCCTTTGATCTGTTTGTTATATCGATGATGTTCTTCCACTGAGCTGTGTGGATCATTCATTAATGGTTAACTTAAACAGAATACAGACATTGTCACAAACTATTAGCATGTTCCACAAAATAAGTTTTTGCATGCTACTCTGACTCGGTTTGCAAAATACCATGGCATACCATGTATTAACAAACTACAATACATGCATGAATTTATGAGTGTTGAATCAAATTCATGCACGTATTGTGGTTTTTTAATACGTTTATACCACATCCCCAAAATATACATCCTACTAAGAATTGTTGTCCCCAAAATGTTAACCAACTAAGTTGTCTTGTACGCGAGCGTTAAACTTGGTCCGTTCGATCAGCACTGCCCACGTTATGTGTGTCCACACAGGGGGAAGACGGCTGACCTAACTTTGCAACAACGGCTGTCATAATCTCCTTAATCCACTCAGCTCAGAATTGATTCAAAGCCAATCGTAACTGCTGTTCTTGTATAGACCCCACACCTCCAGTGAGCGATGGTGGGTAGTCCCTTTTCCTGGTTTGAACAATACCGTATATCCAGCCCTTGTTCTTAAGGGAGCCGGTAGCTTTCTTCCATAGGGCAGCATCCCATCCTGCTTCTTCAACAGATTCAGCTGTCTTGTATTTTTCCAGCAGCAGAGCTTTATAGGTTTCCTTGCAACACAAAAAACATCGAACGGTAAAGAAAAACCAAATTCGATCAAGTTCCAAAAATTAACAACACGCAGTTCAAGTTTGAAACAGTGGTTACCAAGACGTGTTCAGAACGTCTATCTATGAAATTACTCACTTCACCCTTGCCTCGATGCATTTGCAAGAACAACTCCTCCTTTGTTGGTGGTCTCCCAAGCTCTTCAGCCTACAAGTTAGGGAAACAATTAATTTGAAACTTCATATATTAGTTAAATCAAACAAAATGTCGATACAGCAAATGCATAACCATTCTTAATTCGTGTTCTGCAAACGAAACAGATCCACCGCTGTGTTTCCCTACACCGCCCTCCTTCTCCGTGTTTCTGTTTTTCTTATTCTTTTCAGCCACGATCTGCCACTTTTCTTTTGACCAGATGCTGATTAACCCCACCCAATGCACTTGTTTGATCCATTTAGGCTTGTAGTCGATGCAATCTGTGATTTCTGCAGATTTGGCTGCTTTCATGGCATCCCTCCTTGCAATTGCTAGCACGCTCCTGTATCGTTCGCCCATGCTTTTGTTGAATGCTTTGAAATAGAGCCTATCCTCCTCCTCTGGCACACTCCACATACTCTGCATAATCAAACGATGTTATAGACAAGCATCTGTATTAAATCAAATCAGTAACACCATGAATACTTAAACATGAGTCAAATCAACCAACTAACTAACCTTATAAATCTTCCACAAGTCATCCTTTGTTGATTCCGGAACATCTGTCCAGTTGGTAAATGGTACAGGCCAATTACCTCTTAGTGCAACTGTCAAATCCCGTATAGCTGCGTTTGGTGCAATTCTACATTTAACATGCATTCATATTGTTATTAAGCTATATGCAATTAAGTGTGCTGAAATGACGGAAGTTTGAATCAGATTTTGGAAAACATTTGTAACATGCCTAGGTACTTAAGGCTCATACTTACTTTCCATGTAGAATGAGTAGTGATTCCTTCGCACCATCTGAGGACCCCATCCCACCAAACTTACCCATACTGATTCCACGAGCCGGCCTTGTTGTTACTTGTTGATTAGAACCATTACGGACATCAGATGATTCAGTCGATCGGTTGGCTTCAATATTGTCCCCACTACTCGGGACGTTTACACGACCCGACGAATTACCTACCTCTCGAGGATTATGCTGGCTGCCACCATTAGAAGTCCTTCTGATAGACATTCTACGTGCAGGATAGGCTTCCCCATTATCAGCTTCATAATTCCTTCGGGTTTGATGATTTTCACAGCCACTTCCTCGATTGTTCACCCGATATGCACCTCCCCGCCTGTTATTTCTGTTTGAATAAGATGGAATGTGGACATCACGTTCAACTACATCGTCATCGTATTCATCACCGTAATCGACATCATCAAACTCTTCTACAATCAGTTGGGAGTTATTCACGATTCCATGGGAAAAACGTGCGTCATCACCCGGATTCAGCCTTCTACGGGAAACAATAACATCTTCATCCTGATCAGCCCGGTCTCGACTGTTTGCAGCCCCAAGGACAGCATTTAACATCCAATCATCCATATCGGGATTCAGCAAGTTTTGACCAAATCCCTGGAGATCATCTGCATTTCGTTTTGTACCGCAAACCTGCTGTCTCATACTTTGTTATCTCAGTTAATTCCTGGCTGCAATTTACAAGCAAATCAATATTGTCCCATTAGTTTGTATATTATTAACAACGTAGCTTACTGGTAAACCATTAACGTAATGCTGATTATTTAAACATCAGATAAGTAAATATGCAATTATTTTCAAGTTTACACATTTTAAAATCTATACCCCTCAAAAAGTTTAGCTTAAGCATCTGTTTCTGCTACAAATTTTTTTTCCCCACATATAGATTCATAGCAGCTGGGTTTCGATATGGTATATCGAACATGGAAAGGGACATCTATCTATACATATATATATCTGCCCCAAATCATACAACTCTTACAACTCATATACTTGCTGTTGTTTTTATTTAGAGTTAGTGAGTGATCTCTTGTCTGTAACCACACTTTGATAAATCCTAGCTAGCTGCAGAATTCAAGATGTAATTGATGAACATTAAAATCAAGAAACTGGTGTTTGGACGGCAATCTAGCTAAGGTTTCGGCAATCTACAGACGTATATTTGCACAGAATTTGCAATTCACAAAATAATCTTCAAAGCTGAAATATGTGTTACTAATTACTAATTATATGCTAATTACATATTACAGATAGTCAATGTATTACCTTTGACAGGTGGGTGGGCAGATCCAAGGGAAGAATGGAAGGTGGAGCTCTTCACCAACAAGCTGCGTGGGTTGTGAGTTCTGACTCAGAAAATAGACAGAATGAATGCCTTTTGCTAATGCTATAAATGGCAAAAAGGGAGGGAAATCACTAGTGCTTCCCGCCCACTCATAGTTGACTTAAGGGTTTATTTAAGTTAATAGGTATAATTAGTTTGACTAAGTTTAATGTGTGATTTAGGTTATCTACTAATGATTTAAGGTATACTGACTTGTCAATTAAGGTATATTGACTTATTTTTAAGTCAATTGACGTTAAATGACGTAGTTGTTAGTGATTTAGGGTATATGCAATTAAATAAGTTTAACGTGTCATTTAACTTATATACTTGTGATTTAAGGTATATTGAGTTATTTTTAAGTCAATTGACGTTAAATGACGTAGTTGTTAGTGATTTAGGGTATATACAATTAAATAAGTTTAACGTGTCATTTAAGTTATATACTTGTGATTTAAGGTATATTGACTTATTTTTAATTCAATTGACGTTAAATGACGTAGTTGTTAGTGATTTACGGTATATGCAATTAAATAAGTTTAACGTGTCATTTAAGTTATATACTTGTGATTTAAGGTATATTGACTTATTTTTAATTCAATTGACGTTAAATGACGTAGTTGTTAGTGATTTACGGTATATGCAATTAAATAAGTTTAACGTGTCATTTAAGTTATATACTCGTGATTTAAGGTATATTGACTTATTTTTAAGTCAATTGACGTAAAAGGACGTAGTTGTTAGTGATTTAGGGTATATGCAATTAAATAAGTTTAACGTGTTATTTAACTTATATACTTGTGATTTAAGGTATATTGAGTTATTTTTAAGTCAATTGACGTTAAATGACGTAGTTGTTAGTGATTTACGGTATATGCAATTAAATAAGTTTAACGTGTCATTTAAGTTATATACTTGTGATTTAAGGTATATTGACTTATTTTTAAGTCAATTGACGTTAAATGACGTAGTTGTTAGTGATTTACGGTATATGCAATTAAATAAGTTTAACGTGTCATTTAAGTTATACACTCGTGATTTAAGGTATATTGAGTTATTTTTAAGTCAATTGACGTTAAATGACGTAGTTGTTAGTGATTTACGGTATATGCAATTAAATAAGTTTAACGTGTCATTTAAGTTATATACTTGTGATTTAAGGTATATTGACTTATTTTTAATTCAATTGACGTTAAATGACGTAGTTGTTAGTGATTTACGGTATATGCAATTAAATAAGTTTAACGTGTCATTTAAGTTATATACTTGTGATTTAAGGTATATTGAGTTATTTTTAAGTCAATTGACGTAAAAGGACGTAGTTGTTAGTGATTTAGGGTATATGCAATTAAATAAGTTTAACGTGTCATTTAAGTTATATACTTGTGATTTAAGGTATATTGAGTTATTTTTAAGTCAATTGACGTTAAATGACGTAGTTGTTAGTGATTTACGGTATATGCAATTAAATAAGTTTAACGTGTCATTTAAGTTATATACTCGTGATTTAAGGTATATTGACTTATTTTTAAGTCAATTGACGTAAAATGACTTAAGTGTAAGTCAATTGACGTTATTTGACTTAGTTGTTACTCAACTATGTATATTCACTTAGGTATATCATCTCCCCCTAAGAAAAAATAATTGATTATATGGAAAATGATACAAAATAAAACAAACACACACATTTTCACCAGACATACATACAATCTAACAGCAATAACTCAACAAATAATGTTAAAAAAAAAAAAAAAACTAAAATCCAGCGATCTGGGCCGAACAACTTAATGGCCTTAAACTGATCCAATCTATATACTATCATTCAGCAGAAAATTGTGTGTCGGCCCAACTAATGATAGAGCCCATACCGCCAACTATTTTCATTTTTTTTCACATCCCCGCCTCTTTTTCTCTAAACCCTAACACAGAAGCTGAATCCCCCCCAAAATCGATCAGTCGTCTCTCTCTCACCCTATCTCCATCTTTGCTCTCCATCCACTGTACCCGCTAAATCGAGGCTACCGGAATCGACGACGTCTACCCCAATCCACGGCGACCTCATGCCGACCCTTTCCTGGTCTTGCATGCACCGATAATCTCACCCCCTCGTCTAAGCCTTGCTGTCGGGGTCCTACAGTACCAATACCTCCCAAGCGACGTTAGGGCTAGGAGTTCCACCTATTGGTGCTATCGGCTGCACCGACTGCCCTCATAATCCTCACAGGTTACGATTTTTCTCTTACTTGGCCCTTCTATTGACAAATGGAAACCTTCAAAACTAGAATCACCATTTACAATTAGGTTCAACAAGGTATGCATGTTAATTATCTGCTTGAGGTCTCAGATTTTTAGATTCTATAAAAATTTCTCTGATTTCATTTTGTACCTTAACAAATCTACATACTGAATATTTTTTCTGTGCAACTAAAACTCACCCATTGACACATGCATTTTAGTTAAACCACATGCATTATGTGTCATTCATTGAACATAAGACATTTTAGGTTCAATCAGAGTTTTTTTATTTCTATGTACTCAGTTGGAACTGACTAGGGCACTATTTTTCTTTGGAATTTGTTTTTTTTCTTCAAATTGATATGCTCAAAATTGCTGCGCCGGTACAGATTGACCATACAATTTGCAATTTGAATATAACATGCATTATGTTAATACTGCTGTTTAAGTAATGATTTAACAGTCTTTTGTTTTTCGTAATACAGTAGACTATCACAATGCCGAAGCGAAAAGCTATATCTGCCGGTACAAATCCACACTCACCCCAACAGTTTAAGCTTGGTGGAAATTGCAAAGTTCCTGGTGCAATTCGAATAACCGATGCGGATGACAACCAAGAACAGACAACATTTAGGGCCCTTCCTACTTTACAAACGAGACGTAACGCTTATTCGAGAAAGAAAATCGGACCAGCACACCCTAACATCAACCTTTCTGCCGAGGTCAGCACAACAATAAGGACGGCTCGTCAAACCAGTGACGGTGATCAGACCGAACATATCAACTTGGAGGATGAAGGTAACCTGATTGTTTTCCCAAAAACTGTAACACAATTTTTAATTCTCTGTGGTAAATGAACAAATAAACTAACTTATTCTATTGATTTACCACAACACGTCTAAAATAGGTGACGTGCTTCGTCCTACCGCTGAACGGGACGACCCAGCAGCTCCGGAGGAAACTGCTGCGGATGTATCCCCGGTTATCTCAAATGATGGTTCTCAACTCCCTCCCATGACCCCACAACCAAGCGCCCAACCTACGTTCGATGGTGAGGACGATACGGACGTTCATTCCACAGACAGTGTTGTACCTACCTATCCTGATAACCAACCAACAACCAGTGGTACAGTGAAGGGTAAAAGAGGTCGCCGAGGTCCTACCAAGCTGAAGACCAAGGGAAGGCGAGAAAAAGGGGAGCCTCATATCAAGCTGACTTTTGATGAACACGGGAATGTTGACAGTGATAATGCTACTACATTTGCCTCCTTCTGTGGATACGCTATGCGTAAATATGCACCACTTGATATAAGGTCGTGGGATAATATTCCAGAGAAAACGCTCGAGAAAATTCTCAAGAAGATCACGGTGAGATGTTTATTACTCTAATTGATTCTTCCAATATATACACATATATATACACATTTCTGTTGATGATTTTTCTGAACTGCAGAGGCATTACGACATTCCAAATGATCATCACGTTATGGAGAAGATCTTGAAATCTCTGGCAAAGAAGTTCAGAGCCTGGAGAACGCGTCTGAAGAAAAACCACTTTGACAAGTACACCACTTATGAGGAGAGGCTGAAGAACAAACCCCGGAGGTTCTCTAAGAAAGAAAGGAAATACATGATCGATATGTTCTCATCCAAAGAGTTTCAGGTAAAATTTGGTTCATCTATAATGCACTCTATTACAAAATATGTTAATACTAATGATCATCTATAACTCTTCCTTGTTTCATGACTAAAATGATAGGAAAAGAGCGCGCGAAGCAGGAGTAATAGAAAAAAGAACCTGAATGTACATGCTTCAGGAACTAGCAGCCACCCCAAAGTTGCTAAGCAGGTATCCACCCATTTCGTTCATCAACTTGAAATTGTTATTCCTTACTTTTCGGGTACATAACTCAAACAAATTTAAAATTCTTCAGCTGGAAGAGAAGGAAGGGTCAAATGTAGGAAATTATCATCTTTTTGAAAAGACACATACCCACAAGGATGGCAAGCCAGTTGACGTGCGTTCAAAGGTTATTTTGGTATGTTTTGAACCTTTTCATTTGTCTTGATTTGTTTGGTCATAAATTAGTTGTTAACACTAATCACTTGAATATCATAGGAACAATGTCAAATACTAGCCGGACAACGAAATATTGACTTGGATACAGCATTGGACCAGGTGCAGAACCGGAAGAAGAAGCGTAACACAGCCCGACTATTCAAAAAAGTGATATTAGATAGCGTTGATGATGAAGAGGACGAAGAGGACATCGACCATGAATCTGCAATAGAGAGGGCGCAGCGGGCTGAGGAGCTGGCTATAGAGGCGCAGAAACAGGCTGATGAGGCGAAAGCACGGGCTCGGGAGTTGGAGATACAACTAAGGGAGGCACTGAACCATTCCATGAGAGCAACTTTAGGTGAGGCTGCTGCAAAAACACAATTGGCTGAAGTCCGGGTTGAGCTTGCAAACACACGTAAACAGGATGTCGACACCTATGTCAGAAGGCATTTGCTCAAAACACCGACTAAGGCCAGCAATGTAGAAGATGCCCCAGTTGCCGATGGATCATCGAGTGACATTGATCGTAAGAACTCTATACCTTAGCAAATTGTGCATGATTGAAGAATATGTTTACTCATTTCGGTTATGCTTATTGCTTTTTCAGTTTCCACGGACAAATCTACTGAGTGATGATCATCGTTGCGGACTTTGCTTAACTTGGCTGCATCTACTATGTAGGTTTAACTATTAGTTAACATTAGTTGGGTGGACAATGACATTTTCTGCTTTGTCCTATCTTCCTTTTTTTTGCAATGTGCTGTGGATTTGACAACGTTTAACTTTGTGGTATGCTTGGTTGTTGAACTTTGTATGTATATGCGGATTATGTAATGTTTTGGAATCAACATGGTTGTTTTATTTGGCAAGAAGCAATTTCATTGGTTTCTCCATTATCCTTCTTAAATCAAATAATCTGGTCTCATAATAAGCTGTTTGAAATACATTTCAGACTCTATAAAAACCTTTAGCAAACAAATAATAACATTAAAAAAATATCATATAGGATCATAAGTATCTTCTCTATAGATGACTTTTAGAATCAAGGTATTTGATACAAATTTATCATACAGAATCAAATTCAGCAAACGTACAACTATTAATAGAATCATCATATATCATTGTTTACGCCTTTTTACAAACGGTCGTGTCGAAACTAATTTTTACCTCTACAATCAACAAAGGCTGACCATAAATGACCTAACAGCGTCGGCTTTATGTATCAACACATCAAATTGTACAGTCTAATTACTTTACATAACGAATTCTAAAACTACATAACATAATCACCGTGTTTGATTCAACAATTGTTGTACAGATACACTAATTTCGACACTGTTATAATGTAACCTAATCAAAATACTTGTTTACAAAACCTTTCTGTGACATCAGTATATCTGATTCTAAAAATAGGTACCTGAATCATCAATTAGTCGTGCACACTCGTTTCAACTGCCATGTACACTCATTAACGGGCTTCACAACAATTTGGCACGGCACCTCACCAAACGGATTACCAACGTTTTGTACACGAGGAACAGTACCAGCAACGACCTACCCCGTGTCAGAATAAATTTCACACTTGATTACTAATAACGAGGTCACCCCGTGCCTAACCCGATTCTACCACGTTTGCACATGAATTTGAAACGAACTGGCCCGTCCCAATTGACCCTGCTCTCTTGTAGTGACATAATTTAGTATTAAATACAAATTTGTATGTTTAATTTAGTATTAAACTAAACACGTTATTGATATTTTAATACGAAAATAATAGGTGTACCAAATACCGCTAATTTAAAGTTCATTGTTTGGCGAATCAGTAAAGAATATTTCATACAAATAGGAAAAGTCATTTTCTATTACTGCCTGATTCAGCAGCTATATATATATGGCTACATTGTTTTTCCTTTATTTTTCTCTGAAAAAAAGAACATAATTTTGGCCATGACGAAAAAGAACATAATAGGAAAACTTGCTTTGCCCTATGACGAGGCCACTCTCGGCCAGAAACGAAGCATTTTGAAACTTGTTTTGTTCCCCTCTCAACCTGTTCTGCATTTTATTTTTTTGCCAGTTCTGGAGTTTTAATAATTCTATAAATTGTGTATATTTTTTTTTTCGATTTTTTCTTTATTTAAAATTTAATGTTTTTTCATTGAAATTTTGTATTTTTGTTATTATTTGGCAGTATTGGTCTTACCCTACTTTGAAACAAGATTAGGCATATGAGACCATCTGCTAGCCACGTGGCCGTGGCAAGAGATCGCGAAATACGTAAGCATGCATGTATTTTGAATAAACAAGATTAAATCTGGGACATAAACAAGATTAGGTCATAAATTAGCTTTGTCGTGTCAAAAGACTCAAAACCCACGACATAACTAAATACTTCTTAATTAATTCTTATATCTTCATCTTCTTTCTCTTTATATGTTCTTTTCTTTTCTTTCGGTCGAAACACTCACTATCTATAAAGTGATCTACCTTAATATTTATATATACTTTTGTGCTTGTAGGTAAATAAATTATTATTGATATTTTATCAAAATGGAGATGGATATAGGTACTTTCCGATTTCCCAAAGATCGAATATGATTCTTATCCATAATAGTGTAAAGTCCCTGCATGAAAGCAGTCGTGGGACGTGGACTCCATGTGTGCATGTTGCTTTCTGACGTAACCCTAGGAATTTAAATAGAGAAGTAAATTAATTATTATAGGAAAAAGAAATCCGGTTTCTTTTTTGGATTCTCATGTTTTGTTTCTTACTCTTATTAGGAGCCTTAGGTAAAAGTGTTCCTCACGACTCGATTAGTCCATTATCAGAATCTTCGCGCCACATCGTTTTTATCTCAACAAGGGCATGATTGAAAATTCGAATGGGAGGTCATAATAAAAAGTGAGCTGAAAAAAAATAAAAGTTCACTTTTGTTGGAATATGTGTTAGATATTGTTGAAATAGACACTGACTCCACCGTTAGTCTGGAGTACCACACCGGTTGGTATATGTACAATCGAGTAGTATATAAGCAAGTGAGCCACCTCCTCCTATTATCAATTGGTTTTAAGATGGAACCCCACTTACATATATACTAGGCAGAAAACTCACGGCACCGTGAGACTCACGGTGGAGTGTCTATTTCAACATTCCCCATCACCGTGAGGGCTCTCTAATTTCAACAGACCATCTCCCAGACCCAGGACCGTCCCGGGCTCTGATACCATGTTAGAATCCACATTGGCCGAGCCAAGCCCAACGGGCCAGCAGAGAGAAACCATATATGCAAGTGAGGTTCCATCTTAAAACCAATTGGTGATAGGAGGAGGTGGCCCACTTGCTTATATACTAAAAATTAAGCTTGGTTAAATAATTATCAATTAAATGACTGATGAGGGACAATTATCATCCTCAATTTTGTTATAATATGTCATTTTTATCGTAAAATTTATACTTATTTTTAATTTAATTCTTTAAATTTTACATTTGTTCTTATAATTTTTTTTTATCAATTCCATAGCTAAAATATTCTTCCTAAATAGAATTTTCTAACTACATTAATTCCTGGTTACGGACCCACCAATATATTAGTACGTGTTAGTTCCAAATTTCTATCATCGGACCGACCTCTAGCTAACACAAATATTATCTTCAACTTTATGCATAAAAGGATGTTTAATTCTTTAATCTTATGTTTCCACTTTCTATATTGAAGTTGATATTGTGGAGAGAATACACTTGCTGACCGACATAGATTCGTGGGGTGCAAATCTATCTTTACACTGTACTAACTTAAATAATCGGATCATGATGCGTTCAAATTGAAATTTGTTTGTTGTATCTACTACAGTGGCAAAGGGAATCTGAAATTAATATTCATAGTACTTAATCATAATCTCATTTTTGCACTATATTACTTTTAGATATATCATATTTAAATTGTTGTAGATATGTGTTCCATATTTTGTTGGGTTAACAGGTCTTTTGGTCCATGATATTTGACAACTTTTGGGTTTTGATCAATGATGTTTTTTTTACCTAGTTTTAGTACCATATGTTTGCAGATTTTTTCTAGTTTTGTTCTAACCGTTACATTCCGTCCATTTTTTGACATGTACAAGTCACGTGTTCCACCCTAAACTTTCAATTTGTTTCAATTTAGTCCCTCTAATACTTTCCTAACCTTTTTTTGGTTCAATTTAGTCCCGAAGTTTCAAAAATTCAACTGGACCTATTGTCCAATTGGGGTCAATTTTGAAACTTCGGGACTAAATTGAACAAAAAAAAGGTTAAGAAAGTATTAGAGGGACTAAATTTAAAGTTTAGAGTGGATCACGTGACTTGAACATGTCAAAAAATGGACGGAATGTAACGGTTAGACCAAAACTATAAAAAAATCTGCAAACATATGGTACCAAAACTAGGTAAAAAAAACATCATTGACCAAAACCCAAAAGTTGTCAAACATCATGGACCAAAAGACCTGTTAACCCTATTTTGTTTACGTATCGTTTGTTTTTTCGTCATTCTTTTCTCTATTAAATTTGACTAATTTTAGTATAATGCTCTATAAAATTTAACATCAAAAGTATTTAAAAAAGATAAAATAACAAAATGACACTTAATAATACATACAATAAGTTGAAGAACTTATACAAAATTGATATTTAATTTAACTTAATTAGCAGTTGCCATTTTTTCTCAAAGTTAACTCACATAAATATATATGAATTGAAGAAAACACATACTCAACCTTCAAATTTAAACAAAGAAGGGACTGAAAACAAATAAAGAAATGCAATTAAAAAAGAAATGTTATCATATTTTGTTTGAAGGAGAATAAATTAAAGCAAAATTGTCGCCTGTGTAAATTCTGATACCGCAAGAACCATATCAGGATGAATACATATGGCCTCACACCTGATTTGGTGATTTTTCGATCCGATTTGTGTATCAACAACTTATAAGCCCTACGACATCCAATGAGGAGTTCATTATCCCGATGCAGCCCGGTGGGGCTGAACTTAAGTGGAAGGAAATCTGGGGTATGGGAACTTTACCGAAAGTTCGTCAGTTCATGTGGAGACTTGCTACGAACTCTCTTATGGTCTACGTGAATTTACGTAGGGGTATTAATGTGGTGGCCGCTTGCTCTTTTTGTGGTGCAGATGAAACGACACAACATATGCTCTATGAATGCGAGTGGACAAAGGGAGTCTGGTTGGCTACCTTGGGTGTGCGACCCAGTGTTTTGAAAACCGTACCGGGCCTTGGATCGGAAAGATGACCGGTTCCCGATCTAACCGGTCCGACCCGGTTCAATCCGGTTTCATTTGCTTCAAATTATTATAATTTAGAAATATTAAT
This sequence comes from Clarkia xantiana subsp. parviflora, assembly GCA_036873135.1. NCBI lineage: Eukaryota > Viridiplantae > Streptophyta > Magnoliopsida > Myrtales > Onagraceae > Clarkia > Clarkia xantiana. Next base: position 12,659,170 of record JAPTYO010000004.1, read on the forward strand.
AAAATATATTTCTGTCCTTTTATCAACATCCTGTCATGTAGTCCAGTGGTAGCGCGCTATCATCCGGCGGCTGCAATCAATTAATATTTTTCTTGACAAAAAAAGTACATTCTTCTCTGTTACGGTCAGACTGGTGCCGGATTATCCGGTCCGACCCGGTCCAATCCGGTTTTATCTTGCCAAACCGGTTCTGTCGTGTAATCCTATAGTTTATCATAATCGGACCGCTAATACGCCCAGTTCGCGGTCTGACCTGGTCCGGTCTGGTTTTCAAAACACTGTGCGACCTGAAGAAATTGTTGTTGATTCTGTCAATTGATTCCTGACATATATAAAGAATAGATCGGTTGCATTCCTGACCAATGCGGTTGTGCAATCTCAAGATTTGCCAAATCCTAGGAAGTTGGTGGTAACTATTATGAAGGAGCATACCGAATACTGGCAGGGCACCCGCAAGGACGACAACATCAACGCCCAGACGCACCGACTACCCAATCGAACCGATAAGAACCACCTCCAAGTAATGTGATCAAGGTAAATTGTGATGCAACTTGGGAGTGCAATACATGTCGGAGCGGAATCAGTGGCCTAGCCCGGAATGCGACTGGCGAGGTTTTGAGAGGGGCCCTGGAACTAGAGGTAATGGCGCTGAATCAAGGAGTTGAATTGGCCATTGCTAATGGATGGAATCGGGTGATTTTAGAGTCCGACTCGAAGGAGGCGATCGACAATATATTAGATCAGGATAAACGCCAAAATTGGAAGATCTCGACATAGGTTGGAAACATCAAGATGCGAGCGAAGAATCTGGAGTCCGTCACTTGGTCGTATATCACGAGAAATGCAAATAGCTGTGCTAACTGAATTATAGTCCAGGCTAGAAAGAGGTCGTGTTCTTAGGGTGTCACAACCTTGCCCTCTCTTGTATGCTTACTTTTGAAGGACCGGAATTTTAACCCACCGAACCATTTGTTTTTATGAGTGCATTAGTTGACAAAAAAAAAATGAGCCATGATACAGAATCCGAAACTAGATGGCGAAATATTCCGACATGTGAGAGGATGGCAATCATGTAATTAATGGAAACTTAGATGCCAATTTTTTCTTTCCTCATAGGTCGGAACATCGGAATCCGAAAGTGTCGGAATCTCTATATTTTCCGAAAAAAAATATATATATAATGTATCGTCTAATTTGAATGAAATAAGTCACGTTACTCACCACGCGCTGAATAAAAAACACAATTAATTTATATTTCATAGTTAAGCAATTAAACAAAATACTAATTTATGATCAGATATTCAAACTAATTGTTACACATTATAATGATGATGCGACCAATACGTGTTTGATTTTGTCCAAATTAGTTTGATACATATTAACGAATTAATTAATTAATTTACTAGGACACTTGAACTAACAAAACTTTCTGAAGAAAACTTTAACGGCATGTTTGGTTCATGAAATAGGGAATAAGGAATAAGGAATAGGGAATAGGAATAGGGAATAAGTAATATTAATATGATGTTGTTTGGTTGACTTGATGAATATGGAATGATGATTCCAAATACTATGTTTGGTTGATAGAATGTTATAGATAAATGAATGGAATAAGTCCAAATTGACAAATATACCCTTTTACTATCTATATTAATCAAATTAACATTAACAATATTAAAATTGAAAAAGTCAAATTATATATGTATTATTAAACGAAAATTGTTTTTTTTTTAAATATTATTTTTTACATAAACAATTATATTCACAAACAATATATATATGAAAAAATACTAACAAGTTTTTGATATGGGGATAACAAGTTCCAGATATGGAGCTGCATATTGATCCAAGTACAAAACCATAATAAAGTGTGAATCAGTCATCTATATCAAGCAATACAGTACATGTTTGAATCTGATACAATACAATTTGTATTCAAAGAAAAAATATATATAAAGTTATTAATATAGATCGTCGTATGAAGATCCCTAATCACTAGTAAATATAAAATAATAAAATAATACCTAGGCTACCTAAATCTAACAAAAAAAAAGGACTACACATACACACCAATTAATAAAACAAAAGGAAAAGAGATACAAACCTTACGAAGAGTAGGTCATGTAGCAGCAACAAGGAATTAGCAGGGAAATCAGCAGGCCACGCAGCAAGGCACGCAGTAGCAGGCCGTCGGAACAAGAGCAGCAGCAGTCGTGAGGAATTAATATATAATGGTTACATAATAATTAAATTAGGTTAGGGTTATTATTGGTTTTTTTATTGCTATATTTTATTTTAAAAAAGATAGAATACTTAAAAATGGGTTAGGGTAGGATTAGCTATTCCTTCAAAATTAGTAATTAGGAATCATAATTCTACAATAATAAAGTAACCAAACAACATAATAAGAAATTGTAATTACCTATTCCTTATTCCATTGGTGAACCAAACATGCCGTAAATATCAATTTGTCTAGTTGAAATCTCAACTAGCAATTTAATATTTAACACTTCCGTTTAACAAAAACGTAACCGATTGAAGTAAAAAGAGAATTATTAATTATCTAGCTAACTCTCTACGACATGTTAGAATAAATAGTGGAAGATTCGTTTTGGTGAGACGTGAAAAGCAACATTGTTAACTATTTACCATCATCAAAAAGCCAAATGCAATTGCGTAATAATAATTTATATATATATATAAAATCATATTTACGTAAACATGAATGATTTAACATTGAGGACGCAAAGATAACCAACCAACCCAGAAGTTTTGTCATCCCCCATCCATCGATGCTCGAATTACCGAAATTTATCGTCAATCGCTAATCAATTCTATTCTCTACTAAATTTCATATAAACAATCGATCCTCTTCGAAGATCGAGTTACTCCCTGCGAAATCAACGGAGGTTTCAACTGCAGGCTACAGCGCCCCTACGCTCCACCGTACACTTGGCCGGAAACTTCCTCTCCGGCGACGCCGGCAGCCTCGATGAGAAGCTCCTGAACGGGAAATCCTCGTCCTCCCTGCTCCTATCGTCGTCGAAGTTGAGCGCGTAGCTCATCGGATCGTACCCTAAATCCGCCAATCCCTGGCCGTTCCTCCGGGATATCCCCATCCTAGCGATGAATCCACGGCAGAGGTCTCGGATCTCCGGCAGGTCCTGCGCCGTGGATTTGAGCCACGCGCGGGGAGAGGAGCGCGTGGATCCGCGCTGGTGCTTCTCGTGCAATGCGTGTTCCTCATCGGCGCCGAAGCAGCTTAAGCCGGCGCACATGGAGGACTTGATTCGGTGCTTGAGAGAAGAGGAGGAAGAAGAAGAAGAAGAAGGGGAGTGACAGTGGTTCATCATCATCATTATCTTGGTGCTGAATTTCCTTTGAAGAAGCTTTGAAAGTGAAGTAATGGAGAGAGATGAAGTGGATGGAAGGTTTATATAGAAGGGGCATACACAGAGAAGGAGGGGATAAGAACGCGGAGGTTACGGCGGAAGCAGCAGTTCGAGGAGTGGAGTGTGATGTGGCAAGTCGGCAGTTTATCGTTAATTAATTTAAAAAATAATAATAACAAAAAGGGAAAACCGTGGGAAAAAGGCGTGGATTTGCTTGGACGAACGGTCACTTGCTTAACTCAAACAAGTTGTTTTTTCAGGCCTACATTACGCGTTAGGACGGCTGGATTTAAAAAGATCGGTTCGACCGAACCAAACTGACCGAACCTAAACCGAGCCTTTTCCAAACCTGATTATGTAACCAATATATCTGCTTAAAAGGAAGTAGTAGTTTTTATTTTTTAAACAATAAACAAAGGAAGTAGTAATATGAAACTACGGTTGGGCAAAAAAAAAAAAAAAAAAAAATGAAACTGCAGAAAAATAATAATTTTGGTAGTTGTTTTTTGCCAACCAGTTTGGTGGTTACAAACTTACAACCTTCCATTTTCTAATAATAATTTTTTTTATTTGTTGGCAAAAAAAAAATGTTAGATTTAAAAAAATATACTGCCAATATTTGGCTATTTTCTACCCTTTTCACTTTTTTCTCTCTTCTCTAGTCTTAATCTTAATTAATAATTTTTTTTTTATTTGGAGTTGGTTTATGATGAGAAATGAATCAGGCCTTAAGTGGGCTGGGTTACAATAAATTGTGATGCTTCTTTAGGCCATGATTTTAGTTCTACTGGGCTTGGAATCATTAATAGAGCAATCGGTCTGAATGGAGAGGAAAGAACGATGATAAACACTTTCTTTGGATTCAACACTACTCTTTATATCCTAGATTGTGATGTTGTTGAAATGTCGGATTTTGGCGTGCGAATTCATATTTTCATGCGGAAGTGGCGATCTGAGAAAAATCAATAGTAAATTATGAGGTTTCATGTTTTTTGGTAAAATTTCTTCATCTAGAGGGTCAAAATTACAGTTCTATGTTTCTTCGGTTTTTTTTTTCTTCAATTTGTCGGTTTTGTTTGGAATTAGTTGTTAATTTCGGATTTCGTTCTATGTTAGGGTTTTCTTTTCAGCATTTAAACTCTGTTTAGCCGGCGTTGAGAGTCAGTATTGATTGAATTATAAAAAGATCGAAGTTTTCTTCAATATCGCGTCGAATTTTTTGTATTCTGCGGAATTAACGATCCGGAAACCCAAGGACTCAATCGTGTCACAACAGTCACCTACAGGGTAGTGATAAATGGTAAGAAGACTGAGCCTTGTAGCCCTACGAGGGGAATCAGACAAGGAGACCCTCTGTCCCCGTATCTATTTATTCTGGTGGCTGATGTCCTATCAAGGCAGGTATGTAGAGCAGTGGAACGCAAGTCATTGGAAGGAATCCGGATCAAGAAGGGGTGCCCGACTCTGCATCATCTATTTTTTGCAGACGATTTGTTATTCTTCCTTAAGGCCACCCACACAAATGCAAGGGTTCTTAGGGAGGTAATTCAGAATTTTTGCAACGCTTCCGGGCAAGGTGTGAACTGTTTTTCGTGCATTCTATCCTCCATCTATCAAATCACGCTATATCAGATTGTGTCTCACTATTACAATCTTAATATTGCCGTTAGATTTAATATTTTTCTTCTAAAATTCATCAATCTCAATAGATTTTTAGAAAAAACCGTAGATCTGAAAAGAGTGGTATGATATGTAATATATTGAAGAATATACACGTATATGTATAATAGCTTTCTGGTTTTTTTTTTTTTTTTTCATTGTCGTGTTTTATCCCCTCATTCTCGCATATTTTAAAGTGTGAATTCGTCTATTCTGACAAGTATCATTTTCTAACATAATTGGCAAAATCAGATAGAACTATAATTCGTTATATAAGTGTGTCCACGCTATATAGTTTTTCTAAAATACTTTTTACAAACTTTCTATTTTTATGTCAAAATGTTGACTTATGTGGATCCATATTATCTCGATTTTTGGGCAAAACCGGTCCGGTAGTGTTTATAAGTCTTTCTTCGCCGCTATATATATAGCTTGTATTATTTGAAATTGTACAAGTGAGACTATCAATATAAAGCCAGCCGCCAATTCTCGAATTTATCGAGTCACGTTAAATCTTGTATTCGTCTTTATTATTTTTTCTTCAAATCTGTTTGTGAGTATCGAGAGAATCGATCCTAACACAAAATATTTATGGAAAAGTTTCTGATAAGATGAATATCATATATATTCAAAATACCTTTGCTATATAGATAAACTAAAGAAGACTATACTTAGTTGACTCTATTATGAAATTAGCAATTGGACTTTGTTTATGCTGTTTAGTGATAGATGACTTTCCTAAATATGGATCGTGCACCCTTGATCTCTCGTTTACACAACTTGAACATACACATCAATTTTGGCAAAAAAAAAAAAAAAACAGTTAATATATCATAATTTCTTTTATTAAAGTAATTGAAAGTTGAAAGCAAGTGGTCAAAGACTCAAAAGACGTGCTATAATAATTTGAGATTTTTAAATCCTACCAGTATCATCAATATTTGGATATAATAATTCACGTTATAACAAGTTTTCATATCCATTAAGTTGATCATATCTAGAGGATAATACATTGTTGTGTTTTAATTTTTTAATTTTTTTTTAATTTCTGGCGGGTTGGTTCTATGTGGGCTCCCATCAGAAGGGCAGGACCCATAAGTCGTAACATAAGTGATAAACGGGGTTTGAACCCTGACATATGGTTAATGTATGAACTGCTAAACCTTATCTGCATTATATTTTTTCTTTGAAGACCCTTTCCAAGCATATATGTATATGTATGGCCATTTGATTGATGCCCTGCAAGTGATTAATGTCAAACATATATATTATGCTCTCTAGTATATTATTCTTTTGTGCATGTCAGAAGATTTCTAAAGATGTGTAGAAATTACATGGTCATGACTGGCTTACTCTTCATAATTACCGCCATCTTGAACCTGAACAACGGGGTGGTAGTGGTAGCACAGCAGAATGGAAGTGTTGTTCAAGTGAACGTTGGGGTGATTCTGAACACCGAGACTTTGTTCGGGAAGATGAGCTTAACCTGCATTCAAATGGCGCTCTCCGACTTCTATGCGTCTAACCCTTTCTACCGGACACGGTTAGTGCTTAACATCCGCGACTCTAAGGAGGATAGAATTGCCGCGGCTGCTGCAGGTACCTTCTCCTCCTCTCTATACATATTCCGGCTAAAAGACTTCATTGGCAGTTGTCAAATGAATTGTGAGGAAGGAGGGGCAAAAATGGTAGTTCACTTTTTGGAAATACAAAAGCTAACTTTTATGTATGAAGAGTTTTGCTATAAGGGCTTCCGTTTCACGGGCAGTTATGAAATGTATTGTGAGGAAGGAGGGGCAAAAATGGTAGTTCACTTTTTAAGAGACTTTTTTTTTGTAAGGTTTTTAAGAGACTAAGGGTGCGTTTGGCAATGCATTCCCAAAGTGTTTTTGCACTTAAAAGCACTTTGGGTGAAAGCTGGAGCGTTTGGTAACACGCATTCAAAGTGTTTTTTTTTCAAAGCACTGTTTTCTGAAAGTCATTTTTTCAAAGCAGCTGTGGTGCTGCTTTCTAAAAGCCACTTTCTGGAAAAACACTTTTGATTGAACAACAACATATATTTGCCTAGCTAGCTAGCTTATAAGTAAATAGAAGAAACTAATGGTAATGTTGTTGTGTTGTAGCAATCGACTTAATAAGGAATGTGGGAGTAGAAGCAATAATAGGGCCAGAAGACTCGACCTCAACAAACTTCGTCATTGGTCTCGGCGACAAAGCACAAGTTCCTATCATCTCATTTTCCGCAACTAGCCCTTTCCTCAGTACAACCCGTAACCCATACTTCATTCGCACTACACAAAACGACTCCTCCCAAGTAAAGGCGATAAGCGCCATTGTGCGCGCATTTGATTGGAAACGAGTCGTGTTGATGTACGTAGATAACGAGTTTGGCGAGGGCATTGTTCCTTCTCTCGTTGATGCTCTTCAAGATGTTGATGCTCAAGTTCCTTATAGAAGTGTTATCCCTCCATTTGCCACTGATGACCAAATACTTTTAGAGCTTTACAAGTTGATGACTATGCCAACGCGGGTCTTCGTTGTCCACGTGTTAAAATCTCTTGGAACACGAATATTCGCAAAAGCCAAACAAATCGGGATGATGAATCAAGGCTATGTTTGGATCATGACTAATGGGATTACTGATCTTTTGAGTTTGGTAGATCCTTCGGTTTTCATTATCTCAATGCAAGGCATAGTTGGCATCGAGTCGTACTATCCGAATACACCAAGGCTTAAAGATTTCTCGAAACGATGGAAGATCCGGTTCCAACAAGAAAATCCAATGATTACAAACCATACACTAAATATCTTTGGATTGCAGGCTTATGATACTATCTGGGCTCTGGCTATGGCTATTGAGGAATTGAATGTAACAAGATTTAGCTTCCAAAGAGGGAATGTGTCAACAAATGCAACTGATCTAGACAATCTTGGCATTTCAACGAATGGGCCGAAGCTACTTACAACTTTAGGTAATGTTAAGAACAAGACACATGTTTTAATTTGCTTGTGAGCGCAAAATGATGTTTTTTTTCATTATGCGTGTTCTTATACCATGTGAAATTTTTACAGATAATACTTCATTTGTGGGGCTTGCTGGAAATTTCTCTTTGATGAATGGACAATTTCCGTCGACAACTTTTAAGATAGTTAATATTGATGGAGATGAAGCTAAAGGGATCGGATATTGGACGCCAACTAGAGGAATAATGAACACAAGTACATACTTGACTGCTTCTTCAAGTAGTACTCCCATATTGTACTCAACTTCAAAAGAAGATCTTGCAATAGTCAAGTGGCCTGGGTATTCTACTTCTATTCCTAAAGGATGGGAGATTCCTACAAAAGAGAAGAAGTTGAGAATTGGAGTTCCAGTTAAACAAGGTTACACCGAGTTCGTGTCCGTCACCAGGGACAACAACACGAATGAAACGAAAGTGAGCGGATTCTGTATTTCTGTGTTTGAAGCTGCAATAAAAGCTTTGCCATATGCTGTCCCCTATGAGTTCATCCCCTTTGCATTATCTAATGGCTCAAGTGCTGGAACCTACAACAACCTAGTCAGTCAAGTTTATTATCAGGTAATTAGTTAGTTAGGCATTATATTGTTGAGCTTTTTTTTGTTGTTGTAAAATTTTGCATCTTTCTTTCTAAATAAGTTTGATACCTTGTTTTTTGTGAAATACCAGAAATACGATGCTGCAGTAGGTGACATTACGATTACTGCAAACCGAACGCTCTACGTGGATTTCACGGTGCCTTTCACTGATTCAGGGGTGTCCATAATAGTGCCATATGGTGGTAATCAAAGAAACAACATGTGGGCTTTCAAGGAACCTTTGACTTGGAACCTTTGGTTGGCAAGTGGATGCTCATTTATCTTCATTGCCTTTGTTGTATGGGTTCTAGAGCACCAGGTAAATGTAGACTTCCAAGGACCGGCTTACTATCAACTTGGCACGAGCTTCTGGTTCGCTTTCTCAACACTTGCTTTTACGCAACGTATGTATGTCACATGCTGATCTCTCTTGGCCTAGCTATATTTAATAAGTGTACTAAATTTACCAAAGCAATCTCAATTTCAATTTTACTTGCAGGGGAGAAAATACTGAGAAATATTACAAGGTTCGTGATGATTGTATGGATCTTTGTGGTACTTATATTAACACAGAGCTACACGGGAAGTTTGGCGTCGCAATTGACCATTCCTCATTTGTATCCATCTATTTCTAACCTCGACGAACTAAGAAACAATAGGTTGAATGTGGGGTACAAGAAAAACTCATTCTTCAAAGAAATGTTGTTGCAAATGAACTTTGATGCATCACAGCTGAAACCATTCAGCCCAGAAGAATGCAATCATCTTTTATCAAAGGGAAGTGCAAATGAGGGGATAGCTGCAGCCTTTGATGAGGTTCCTTATATCAAGCTCTTCCTCTCTAAGTACTGCAACTACACCATGGTCCCAGTCAACTTCAAAACTTCCGGATTTGCATTTGTAAGTAACTGTAAACATATATATATTAGTAGGCCATCTCTCTCATCGGATCTATGAAAGTTCAGACTAACTACTTAATCAACTATCCTAAAAGTGGTTAGTCTAAACTTTCACATGATATCAGAGCGCGCAAGTTCTAATCTCCGCAACACTGAGTTTAAACCCCATTTAATTAAAATTTCAAGTGTTGGACAGTTGGTTAGACTAAACTCTGTCTTTCCCTATAACCTTAAGGTTTTAGTACAGGTGGTTAAGTGATCAGTATAAACTCTCTCAACATGATCTTCAATAGTTTCATGTTTGACAGGCATTTCCTCTTGGATCTCCACTGGTGCACGACATCTCTCGAACGATACTAACAGTTTTAGAAGGGCCTAAAATTAAAGAGATCGAGAATACATACTTGTTAGAGAAAAATTGCACTGGCTCGAACCCATCTACGTCTCCCAATAGTCTTAGCCTAGACAGTTTTCGAGGACTCTTCTACATCGTTTGGGGTATCGGGATATTTGCTCTACTTTTCTTCCTAGCTATGTTCCTCTACAAAAATAAAGATGTTTTCCAGGAGAAGTTATGGTCGGATAGAATAAAACTCTTGTGTAAACGGTTTAGTAAAAAAGATGATACTTCTTATGAGTTTCTTCGAAATAAGGATGGATGTAGATGCAATGAGATGCTACCTCTTCATTTACCACAGAGAAGTTTTGCCCGAAGATCAAGCTCTTTGACGAGGTTCGATTATCCTGTTTTCCTCCCAGAGGAAGCTGCATATCATTCTGGAAGCCAGATTGCAGGTACTAGTAATGCAGGCCCTAGTAATTATTATGCAGCAGGTATTAGTAATGGAGATCTGTATGCAGTTCCTAGTTATGCAGGTACTAGTAATGCAAGTCTTAGTAATTATGAAGAATATCAAATTCGAAGGAGGATTGGTAAATGAAGATTTAGAGTAATTATGCAGGTTGTCTTGTCTCAATGTTATTTCTATTGTTTAAGCTGAATAAAGTGTGCGTTGTTGCTATTTAAGTGTTAATCTGTGGCTTTTTTTGCAAGGCAGATCTTCTATATGATGTTTATTTTTTTAGTGCAAAAAAAGGGAGGCGAAAACAGGACTTGAAATCTCATGCAACTTTGGTCAATTTCAAAATTATATTCAATTTAAAACTCACTAATCTGTTGCCTGTTGGCACTAATATGATCCGAATGGAAGATGATAAATGGGCTAACCCGAAAATCCTTAATTTTTTTTTTCCTGTTTGTTTTGTTTGTTTTTTTGGCCAAATTTTCTGTTTGATTTGATTATATAAAAAACTACACGTATTTAAGCGATCACTTTCTAAAATTAATTATAGATTTTTTTTTTTCGAATCGGTGACATTCCTCCACGTGGCAAAATATGCGATTTTATAAGACTTAAAATGCACTAAAATTACTAATGACTAGGTAATTGTCCCGCGCAATGCGCGGGGTTCGATATTTTATGTAATAAATGTATGTGATTATATTACTTTTTATAATATATATAGATGATGTTTGTAAATATTTCATATTCTTTTGTAAGTGTTCTTAATTTATATATTCCAGCTTTTTTTTATTGATTTATTGACTATTAAACAATATAAGAGATTTCATTATTTATATATGAAAATTAAATGACTTTATATTTATTCTTATGCTATTTTGTCGACATTATCAAAATAATTAATAAAAAAGTAAGAAAACAGAATACTTTTATTAAAAAATGACTTTTACTTCCATATTTCATAAAAAATTATAATATAATGAATGTTAAATTAGCACAACGTAAATAAAACAGATCAGTTTTCAATTTAAATAGATTTAAGTCAATTAAAATAATTTTATTTCTTAAAAATTATAAAATATATATTCTTTAAAAAGTCAAGAATATGTAAAAGAAAAACATGTCAATTTAATCATAAGTATATACATTAATAAAAGAAAAATTATTACTGTTTTTTTTCCAAGTAGTTGATATAAATGTACTATCTACTACATTTATAAAAGTATACAAAATTTAGCTTACATAACCACTCATTATGCATGCTAAACCAATCCATGAGAGAATGCCACAAGGATTTCTCATAAAAAATAGAGTTTTACAAAAAGATGAGCGTTACAAAGTGATGAACGTTACATCAACAAATTTTGGCATCACATTGCTTTGTGGTGACGTGGCGTTGTTTTAGAGAATAATAGCCCAAGTGTATCCAAATTATTATATATAATATAGATAATGTCAAGTCAGCTGACAAGTCGCTACACCATTTTTTTTAGTAACATCATTATTAAACATTAATATATATATATATATATATGCATTTGTTTAATTTTATTTTATATAATATTATCTAAATTTAAATATCGTGTAATCAAATAGGTAGAACTTTTGCTACAGTATTATTATGTACCAACATTAATCTTTTTCACTTGAAAGTATATGAAAAATGTTTAAATGATATACGATAACAATCTTTTCACTTGAAAGTATGTGAAAAATATTTAAATGACATACGATATTATATATTTTTAACTCTTTTGCTACAGTATTATAATGTACCAACAATATTTTTCACTTAAAAGTATGTGAAAAATGTTTAAATGATATACAATATAATATATTTTTAATTTATATCTACAATAATGTAACTTAATTAATAATATATACAATATATATATATATATATATTCTTTTAGTATATTTATATTTTTTAATTTTAAAATGAATTTTCGTGCTAAGCATGATTTAATAAACACACTACAAAACCTAAGTTCTGATATATATAATCTAGTGAAATGCGTAAATAAATTATTAGTATATTACTATAATTAATCACCAACTTAATTATGAAAACATAATACACTACAAGGGATTTCCCTTTAAAATCACAATTTTTCTGACGGGTCTATTTGCTAGAAGCGTTCTCTCACAAAATCCCTTACAAGATGATATTTGTGAGGGAATTCCGAAAATCCCTAAAAAAACCGACCCTAAAAAATGGCCGATTTTCTTGTAGTGATAAACTGTTTTTCATTTAAAAAAAAAAAAACAGCTTTATTGGTCCAGTTGAGAACATTCTACGTAGTCCACTTTGTGAAATTGGCATAGCTCCGTATAACAACGAATGAACAAAAAAATTCCTCATATCATATCTGAGTACGTACGTACGAATCCGTCTCAATTAACATGCCAAAAGGATATTATTTATCAATTATCATATCAATATCCAAAACGTATTAGAAAGTAAAGCTAATGAATATACAAAATCATAAAAGCTCTCAATCCATGCATATAGTTGATATTACAAAACCCTAATTAGCCAGCCAAATGTCCATGCATGAATAATACCTCTCATACCTACAATACGGCATTGATTCTTCTGGCAATCAAGCAACAGTAATATCATCGATTGCAAGGTTCCGAGTTGTGCCGATCGAGCATTTTTATCACCACCACCTAGTTTTTTCGGCACAAGTCGGAACCTAGCATTGCGCGCAGAACGTTCGTCATTATTTCCGATGGGCAAATATGTCTTTGAGAGGTACAAGAGTAGTTGAGCTGCTTCCACGGCTCCTATTCGTCTTCCAACGAGTAACTGGGTCATCATCTTCATTTCTTCGAGCCATCATGTTAATCGATGCTCTGTCTATGGTTCTTCCTCTGTAAATGTAACGCCTCTTCTCGGAGTCATACCTCCAAATCGGCCCTTGTAATTCATCCATATTCACCTCCATGCTCCTGCAAAATCATATATACTCCAACTAATTAACAAGATCCAACTAACAAACTACTTAATTAGAGATAGCGACATTATACCGATCGAACTCCAGAAATAGCGACATTATTTTGACCGGCAATGGCGTTTCTTCATCAAGAACCAAATTTAGGGTTTCCTAGGGTTTCCATTTTCACGAATTATTACGTACCTAACGTGGAAGATGGTTGAGATATAGTCGTCATCTTGTCCAAGATAAAATTTCAGAGCGTCAAGAAAAGCACGGTAAGTGAATTCATGGAGGCCGTCGATTTCAGAGAACGGCAGCTTCACAGTCGGTGGTTCATCTTCCTCGTTCTGCAACTTGGTCCTCCATTGAGAAGTAGCTGTGTAAATATACGACTGCCATTGGACGACAGTCACGTGCGGTGGCGGCGACGGTGGTAGTGGCAGAAACCCTAGCTTTTCCAGGAGGGGCTCTAACTCTTGGTGCGATGTGATGGGCGTGAAGGTTTTAGAATTCCACAGCGCTAGTTTCTTCACCATCTTCAGTTTCTCGGCGTCGGTGAGGAAGCTGCTGCTATCTCTTGCTGTATCCATGGCGATGGAGTGATCGATGAACACCGCTACCAACTAAACCCTAGCTAAGAGAGAGAAGACGAGATCCCGGACGGTGTTATAGTGAAGAGAAGAGATTCTTGGAGTGTATATATATAAGTAGTCGTGGTTGGTTGTTACAGGTAGTTACAACAATGGTAAAGGAGTTAGTTAGAGGTTTAGCTAGGGTATTAATGTAATTTCGTTTAATCTCCAAGCTCTGAGGAGTTTTGAGGTGACTCGCTGATTGCTCCACCGGTTCGGTCAAGAACTAGAAGACTTTAGAGCAGTGTTATCAGAACCGGACCGGGGCCTGAACCGGCAGGGCCACCGGTTCCCGGTTCGGCCGGTCGGACCCGGTCCGAACCGGGTCTGACCGGTTTTGGTAAAAAAAATGCAGATTTGCATAGTCTCTTTGTAAGTTAACCTTTCTGTACGTTTTAGTCCGGATCGGGGCCTGCCTCTCTATAAGTTTACCCTAAAATTTTTTAATTTTTTTTTTAATGAAAAGAGTCAAAACCGGCGAACCGGCGAACCGCCCGGTTCGCCCAAAACCGTCCGGTTCTGTGAAAACCGGACTTCAGAACCGGGTTCGCTTACATCCTCCGGAAATAAGCAAACCGGACCGTTGAGGGGTCCGGTTCCGGTCCGACCGTGGTCGGACTGCCGGTCCGGTCCGGTTCTGATAACACTGCTTTAGAGCATCCACAATGGTATTATCGTACATGTTTATTTAAATAAAATTATCCAAAGTGGTTTTACATAGCATTCCTTAAAGATGGGTCCCACACATAAATTTATGTTTTTACGTAAAGCATTCCTTAAATATAAGGAATGCACTATGTATTACGTAAATAATTTTTAATTATGAATTAATTCATTTTATAATTAATACTAATATTTTATTGGTGGTTGTTGGAAAATTTAATAATAAAATATATTTAAAGAATATGTTTAAGTAATACGATTGCAGAGTAAATATTTTTTACGTGCGTCTTAACTTTACGTATTACTTAAAATATACATAAATGTCTACGTGACAATATTAAAGAACACAATTTATGTAAAATCATTATGGATGCTTTTACTGTATGCATGCGCGATATACACATCAGATATGCAATTAATAATTGACCATATATCATTAATCATTATAATAATTGGACCGTTATATCTTCCTCTCAGTTGATTCTATACCAGGATTTTCTAGATTTAGGATATCTTATATATTTATAAAATAACTGATCATAAGATATGTATATATCTCTTTTAATATAATATAACAATTTAAAATATAATTTTTACAGTCAATGATATTATTATAATATCAATTTTTATTTGAATTCACAGGTATTAACTAGTATTTATAATAATTTCACTAAATTTATTCTATGATCGATAAATAATAAATTTTAGTGATTACGTCAAAATGACACAATGTAATAGGTTTTTATATTAAATTATACACTACCACAGTGCCAACAAGTGGCATTCATCTGGTATGTCCAGTCATAAAATGACATTTATAAAAAATAATAAAATTATAAATAATCAGTACCACATGTCAGCTTCTAATTGGAGGAAGTATACTATTATTGGATTGGCCATCCAGCCAGCAATAGATGAGTACCAGGTGGTTGCCACCGGCCCGTTGGCACCGTGCTATACCACAGTGAATAATTACTATACATGAATGTAAGGCACTCTTTGAGCTTAGATGTCTACCAAATGTTGTCATTGTACCATAGCTTATGTTTACTTTTTGTCAGCCATTTCCAAATAAATATAAACCAAAATCCGACCTATAAAGCTATATATTGGCCGAGACAGGCCAACACAGTTGTAGATCGAGGCTAGCCGACTAAGGATGTTTCTTCGTTTGAGGCTGCAATTAATGACGGCACAAATGTTGGTCAGTGGGGGTCATTGGGCTAACCCCTATTAGCTATCTACTAGATGTCATCGAACGAGTAACAATCACGACTCTTTATAAGATTCTTACAAACTGCACCAATGTTGGATCCTGATTTCTTAAGTGCAAACTTGAACTTGACCACCGCATGTCTAGATCTACACAAAATGATGGATTGACATTGACCCGGTAATCTCCCTTCGAAACTTAAGTTAAAAGCAGGCAGAGAAAGATGAGGCATTTATAGACTTCCAGTCTTATAGCCATAAACCGGCTCATTTACCATAACCCGGTCCATTATCTACTCTTGAACTGCCTGACATACATGTGGTTAAGTCTCACTTTACCTAAGTTTACTTAACATAGTTAGTTAGTGTGAGAGAGGTAACCACCACGACCACGTTATTTTGTCGGGATTTCGGAGTATCGAGACATCATGCATCAACGTGTCATAAGACTCGTGGTGGACAAAACTCATTGTGTAGGAGGATTACTAGTGACGTGAAATGTTGACAGTTAATGTCAGTCCATTAGGGATAAAGTATAGACCTTGAATATTTTTTTATACCCAAAACTCAAAATTGATTATTAAGAAATGAAGCGCCAAATAACTAAACATTACATTACAAGGCCATTGGGACTGCATATCTAACAGAGACAGATATAATTGTGAGCTATTCTTACCCTTTGTTCATCACTTCGGATGGATTGTTCAGCCATTCATCAAAGATAATCCTTTCATCAAGAGAGCGACTTATCTAAGCACAAATGTCTTCAGCATCAAGCAAGCACATAAAATTCATCATTAATATACTACGATATTGATACTGTCCAGAGATATGAAGCAAACTGGTGCATGCAGCGTTTCTAGCAATACTTTATTTACATTACCAGAAGATCGAAATCATTTCATCTTTTTTTTCTTCTTAAAACATGTCTATATATGAAGCAAAACTCTTTCTTTCTATCAGCTTTTTCAGGGCATACGGAAATTTCTGGTCGTGGAAGGGCCATATTCAGGAACTGCTGTTATGTTATATTAACATTAGGGATTTTATGAGTCAACTATATAACTAAGGGGGCATTATGCAATTATTAGATAATTACCTATATATCATCTACTTGTAATCAGATTGAGGAGCAGGAGAAATACAATTCCAAGTTGAACTCTATCTTTCTCTGTTCTCTGCGTCTTTATCCATCTTCCATAGCTATTCGTCATCTTCTTCTATATCTTCTTCTACAATTCTTCTCGAACACGTACCATTGGTATCAGAGCAGATATCCTTGGCTCGATTTTTTCTCTGCGATTCTCAATTCTGATGGCAACCGAGACCAGAAACCAGATAGTGGATCGGACTCTTTCTGAACTTCGAGCGGCAGTAGATCGACACGATCTGGCAGTAGAACGTCAGGATCAGCGGTTCTCAGATCTCCAGGTCACCATGAATGGAATCCTCAAGCAACTGGAGTGGATCAAACAGAAAGGCATCGTTTCCCAGGGTACTACCACTGCTGCGGATGCTGCTACTCAGGGCACTACGATCACTACCACTGCTACTGATCGCCCCAAATCGTTCCGATTTGGTCAATTGAAGTTTCCTTGCTTCAACGGAGAGGATGTTGTAGGCTGGTTGTACCGTTGCGCCAATTATTTCAAGCTGGAGGAGACCCCGGAGGTTTGGAAAATCAGCGTGGCTGCAATTCATCTTGAAGGAGCAGCTCTTCAGTGGCATCAATCTTTTATTAGAATGAAGGAGAGTCAGCAGGAACCTCTTTCCTGGACTGAGTACGCTACAGCAATCGCATCCCGTTTCGGTACCAGCACGTTTGATGATCCAGTTCTTGACTTGAAGAACTTGCAGCAGACTGGATCCTTGGCAGAATACTTCAACGATTTTGATGCTTTGTTCAATCGTGTCCAGTTGACCTCTCCAATTACGGAAGCTCAAGCTATCAGCAACTTCATTGGAGGTTTAAAGCCTGAATTCCAGTGGTCGGTAAGGATGTTCAAGCCAAAAACCTTATATGATGCTTATTCACTTGCCAAAGTTAAGGAGTGCTCACTGCTTGAGTCACCTGATTCATCATCTACTAAGCAATTTTTTTCTAAAACGTTGCCTATTGAAACCAGTACTGCTTTGAAGAGTCCTGGTATAAGAGCTGCTAGGATATTGTCTAGTAAAGAAATGGAGGAACGTAGGGCTAAGGGATTGTGTTTTAACTGCGATGAGAAATTTGCACCTGGACATAGGTGTAAGAAATCTCAGATTTTCTCATTGGATGCTGCTTCTTACGATTCTGTCGATGGATTTGATTTTGTTGTCAATGATTCACCCCCGCAACTCTCCCTCCATGCCTTAATGGGAACAACTGGAACTGAATGGTGTACTATGAAGATTGATGGCTATGCTAGAGATAAACATTTGCGTATTCTTATTGATTCGGGTAGCACTCACAACTTTCTTGGAGTCAGGTTGGCGGCTGAATTGGATTGCTCTATTGTTTCCCTGCCCTTGCTGAATGTAGAGGTTGCTAATGGCCAAAATATGTCTTGCAACCTAGCTTGTCGAAACTTCGTTTGGAATATGCAGGGTAGAGAATATACAGCTGATGTTTATTTGCTTCCCTTGCAACATTATGACTTGATTTTAGGAGTCCAGTGGTTGTCTACTCTTGATGATATTGTGTGGAACTTCAAGCAGCTCACTATGCAATTCTTTGTTGGTGATGAACTGTGTCGTCTCAAGGGAACAACATCCTCAACTAGTCGATTGAGTGTGTTGAACAATAAAAACTTTACTGGTGTGGCTGCAAAAGGTAATTTTGGTGGTGTGGCTGCAAAAGGTAATTCTGGTCCTATTTACAGAGCTAAGGAAGCTGTGAATTCTCATGGTCCATCATCTACTCATGTTGTTCCAAATTCTGCATCATACTTCCTTTATGAGAGGCCTCATTTTGCTGCTTCGGTTGCTTCTGATTCTGTTTCTGGAAGTGCTTCTAATGCTGCTGTATCTACTTCTGGAGCTGCTGCAAAATCTGTTTTGGATGCTGCTGTTATTTCACCTTGAGGGCAAGGTTTTATTAAGGGGGGGCAAATGTTATGTTATATTAACATTAGGGATTTTATGAGTCAACTATATAACTAAGGGGGCATTATGCAATTATTAGATAATTACCTATATATCATCTACTTGTAATCAGATTGAGGAGCAGGAGAAATACAATTCCAAGTTGAACTCTATCTTTCTCTGTTCTCTGCGTCTTTATCCATCTTCCATAGCTATTCGTCATCTTCTTCTATATCTTCTTCTACAATTCTTCTCGAACACGTACCAACTGCTCTCTGCAGATCAGGTGAGCCATAAGAATCTGCAGATCAAGTCATTAACCAAGACATAAGAATGGTTCTGTTTTGCAATTTGCATGATATGATTTCTACAAAGACAACAATACATTCAGAGCAAAAGAAGAGCTTGAAGATGAAGAAGTCCTCAGACAACTTTTTACATTTCACTTACCACGAACCTCCTTAAACTACAAAAGTTGTTCAGTTCAAGTTTCCTAATTTAAACATAATAACATTTTTTCAGCAAAAAAACATCAGCAGCATCATACTTTAGTAGAATATGTTCTAGAACTAAAAGAATCATGTACAATGTAAGATAATGATGTTTTTTAGCCACATGAATTTGTTTTATTTTTAAAAATGCAGCAACAGCAGCTCAAATGTACTTACACTAATAGGCACAGTTCTTGCACCATATACAAGTAATAAGCAATAAAAAGATGGAAATTAAGAATCAACATTACCAATCCTCCAAGGTAAGATTGGCATCCTGGTCATATGAAGATGGTGTTGCTGCTGCTGTTGTTGAAAGTGAAACTGCCTCTCCCTCTCCTCTATGTCCCTCTCTCTCATTTGAGCAATCCTAGTTCGATCCTCTAACAAAGCATTAACTCCAGCAGCTCTTCTCCTAATCAATTCCAGTTCTATAAAGGTTTCTTCCCGTCTTTTACACAGTGAACTTAGTTCCAACTTCTTCGAGTGAAGCTCAATCGAGGACTCCTTTATTGATTTCAGAATTTGAGCATGTTTTTCCTCTTTGAGTTTCAATTTCATTTCTGTTGAAGATTCACGGTGACCACTGAAAGATAATTATGCTAGAAGCTTCCAGATTAGTTCTTAAGTTCTCTGTGTCTAGATAGTTATCTTAGATAGCAAGTCTTTTAGTTAGTTAGTTACTTGAGTAAGAAGTAATGCTGAGCTGTACATATCAGTTTTGTATAAATACGTCTGTACTTCTACATGAAGAATTGAATGAAAATTTTACAAGAAATCATTTCTCCTCAAACTCTACTCTGTTTTTCTGATTTTGAACATGGTATCAGAGCGGGGTTGATCTTGCTCAGGGAATCATCTTCTTCAACGACGATTACGGGACTGACGGGGAAGTCTGCATAGCAGATCGGTACCGTCGCTGGAATTCGTTAGTTGATTACGATTTCACGATCAGTTGTGAAATCAGTTTCTGCATCTTCTTCAGTTTCTGCATCTCCTTCGACGACGATTACGGGACTGACGGGGAAGTCTGCATAGCAGATCGGTACCGTCGCTGGAATTCGTTCGTTGACTATGTGTTGTTATTGATTTCGACTTCCGCATTATCATTTTCGTTATCTTACGACATCCTTGTTGAAGATCTGAAGAAGTTATGGAGAATCTACATGCAGATGACGTTCATATTCCAGGTATTGGAGTATCAGTCGCTGGAAAATCTATCTCATCGGTAATTGATCCTAATCATCCTTTATTTCTCCATCCTTCGGACAATCCGAGCTCCACTCTTGTTTCGTTTCCTTTGATTGGGATAGACAATTATGGTTTGTGGAGTAGGAATGCTTTAATCTCTCTGGTTGCTAAGAACAAATTAGGCTTTATCGATGGGACTTGTACGAAAGATTCTGTAGATCCATCTCTGATTGGTTTATGGACTCGATGTAATGCACTTGTTCTTGCGTGGATTCTGAATTCTGTTTCTAAGGATTTGCACAGTGGAATTGTATATGCCACTGATGCATGTGCTGTGTGGAGAGATCTAAAAGAAAGATTCAATAAGGCCAATGGGACTAGGATCTTCATGATACATCGAGAGATTTGTAATCTTCGTCAAGGAATTCTGTCTATTACAGAGTATTACAATCGTATGCGTTTACTCTGGGATGAACTGAATGCCATTGTTGAGGTTCAGACTTGTTGCTGTGACAAATTTGACAAAAGCCAGCAGATATTTGAGAATCAACGTTTATTTCAGTTTCTCATGGGACTTAATGATACTTATGTCAATGTTCGCAGTCATATTCTTTTGATGAATCCTCTACCTGGAGTGAATCAGGCTTATTCCATGCTAATTCAGGATGAGGCTCAGAGAAACATGAATTTTGTTGATTCCTCTTCTGAAAATCTGAACATCCTGCATCCTAATGCTAATAATGCTGTGTCAAAGTTCAAAAAACAGTACTACTGTGATCATTGCAAGAAGAAAGGACATACAAAGGAATTCTGTTATGACATCTATGGTGTTGAGGAGGTTAAGAAAAGGAGACAAAAGCTCAAATCAGCTGCTCATAATGTGAATCTTCATACTCCTCTTGATACTGAATCTCGCTCTACAGAAGGAGATAAGTCTGCATCTCTGGGTTCAAGTCTTTCATCCTTTAGCAGAGATCAGATGGATATGTTGCTGAAAACATTGGAGAGTGTGAATACTTCATCTTCTCAGAACATTTCCCAACATTCACAGGCACACATGGCAGGTATTTACTCTTTTCTGTCAAATAAATCAGCAAATGATTACTGGATAATAGACAGTGGTGCCACTGATCATATGACACCTCATGTAGATTGGTTGTTTGATATAAAGCCACATCTAGACAATGGTAAAGGTGTTCAGTTGCCTGATGGAAAAGTTGCAGCCATTAAGAATACTGGGACTTACATGCTTTCATCTGGCCATATTCTTAAGGATGTTTTACATGTTCCAAATTTCACTTACAGTCTGTTATCCATTTCAAAGTTGACTAAAGATCTGGGTTGTTCAGCTTGTTTTTATCCTGGAATGGTTGTATTTCAGGATCTCTCCAGTGGGAAGGACTTGGTGATTGGTAAAGAGGAGAATGGACTATACTTGCTGAGACGGGAAGATTTTAATATGTGCTCAGCTAATTCTGTAGGGTGTTTGATGAATAAAACAAGTATTAAAACTTGGCATTATCGATTAGGTCATATTGGTTTGTCTAAGATTGGATTATATGGTTTTATAAAGCCTTTGCTGAATAAGTCAGGTTCTATTGATGTGTGTCAAGTCTGTCCTTTGGCTAAACAGACAAGATTGCCATTTCCTTTAAGTACTAATAGAGCAGACCAGGTGTTTGATCTTTTGCACATAGATGTTTGGGGTCCTTATCGAGAGCCTTCATCTAATGGGAATCGTTTCTTCATAACAATAGTTGATGACCATACAAGATTCACTTGGGTTCATTTCTTTAAGTACAAGAGTGATGTTCATGTGCTGCTCAAATCCTTTATTCTTTTGATGAGAAATCAATTTCACAAAGGGATTAAAGTGATAAGAACAGATAATGGGTCAGAGTTTTTCAATGAACATTGTTCTTCCTTGTTTTCAAATATGGGAATCATACACCAAAGTACATGTGTTTACACTCCTCAGCAGAATGGGGTTGTGGAGAGACGTCACAGACATCTTTTGGAGATAGCTAGAGCCTTGCGTTTTCAATCTTCCATTCCAATCAAATACTGGGAGTATTGCATTGCCACAGCCAGCTATCTGATAAATGTTACTCCCTCTTCTGTTCTGAATAATAAGACTCCTCATGAACTTTTATATGGGAAGGTTCCATCTGTGCAACACCTAAGGGTGTTTGGGTGTCTTTGCTATGCTCGAAACCCAAATGTGCATGACAAATTTGCTCCTCAGGCATTACCAGCAGTTTTTGTTGGATATTCGACAACCCAAAAAGGCTATATTTTGCTCAGTTTGGAGAAGAATACCATCTTTGTCAGTAGGGACGTGATTTTCCATGAAAGCATTTTCCCTTTTTCTTCTCCATCAAACAATCAGGATATTTCTTCACCTTGTGTTGATGATTTAGTGGTGCCTCTTGGTGATTTTAATTCCAATCCTGATGTTTCAGTATTTGCAGATGTCCCAATGGTTCCTCCTGATGTTTCTGAGATGACTTCTGATGCTTCAACAGGACTCCAAGATGTTTCACCTGAACAATCTTTACCTGATAAGGATATTCCTCCTGTTAGACGTAGCACTAGACAAGTTAAAAATCCTATTTGGCATACAGACTATGTCATGGGACATTCTGTCAATTATCCCATTCAAGACTATATCTCCTATGATCAGTTGTCCACTCCATACAGATGTTGTCTTGGTGAATTTTCAAGAGAGGTTGAGCCTCGTACTTTTGAGGAGGCTGCCAAGGATTCTCGTTGGGTAGATGCTATGAAGTTGGAGATTAAAGCACTTCAGGATAATGGAACTTGGGAGCTAGTTAAATCTTCTTCTGTTCCTACTGACAAGGAGCCAATTGGTTGCAAGTGGGTATTCAAGATCAAATACAATTCTGATGGAAGTGTTGAACGTTTTAAAGCAAGGCTTGTTGCTAAAGGTTACAATCAGATTGAAGGGATTGATTATTCCGAAACATTCTCACCTGTTGCTAAGATGAATACAGTGAGAACTATCCTTGCAGTTGCAGCAGCTCACAATTGGCCACTTTTTCAACTTGATGTGTATAATGCATTCCTTCAAGGAGATCTTCAAGAGGAGGTATTCATGGAAGTTCCTAAAGGATTTGGCAGCCAGGGGGAGTCATATGTATGTAGACTGCTCAAATCACTCTATGGATTAAAACAAGCATCGCGACAGTGGAATGCAAAATTAACTGAAGCTCTTTGTTCACATGGTTACA
This sequence comes from Clarkia xantiana subsp. parviflora, assembly GCA_036873135.1. NCBI lineage: Eukaryota > Viridiplantae > Streptophyta > Magnoliopsida > Myrtales > Onagraceae > Clarkia > Clarkia xantiana. The sequence goes on from JAPTYO010000004.1 coordinate 12,682,966, forward strand.
CACAAAGCAAACTGGATTATTCAATGTTTACTAAGATGATTGGGAAAGGAATTGTCATTCTACTGGTATATGTAGATGATATTTTAATTACTGGGAATGATATTGCTTTGATCCAGGAATTGAAGAGTGTATTGAACAAGAACTTCAGGATTAAGGATTTGGGAGAAATGAAGTTCTTTCTTGGAATGGAAGTTGTTAGAAGTAATCAAGGAATTATTCTCAATCAGAGGAAGTATTGTCTCGAGCTAATAGAAGAAGCAGGCTTGTCTGCTTCCAAAGTTTCCAGCACTCCAATGGAACAGAATCAAACAATTACTTCTCTTGAATATGATGAGCTTTTCGATACTGGTCTTAAAGATGAAGTTTATGTTGATGTCAGTGGTTACAAGAGGTTGATTGGGAGACTTTTGTATTTAACCATGACAAGACCAGATATAAGCTTTGCCACTCAAAATCTCAGCCAATATATGCATGCCCCAAAGAAGTCACACATGGAAGCTGCACTTAAAATCATTAAGTACATCAAGAAAGATCCAGGATTAGGGATTTTGTTTCCTGCCAATAATGACTTGAAGATGACAGCTTACTGTGATGCAGATTGGGGGACGTGCAAGATGACCAGAAGGTCCATTACAGGTTACTGCATACAATTAGGAGAAGCCACAGTGTCTTGGAAAGTGAAGAAACAAAATACAGTTTCTCTGTCATCAGCAGAAGCCGAATACAGGAGCATGAGAGCTGTGGTGGCAGAGGTCATTTGGATCAAAAGACTTCTTGAAGAATTGAACCAGAATACATCAGAACCTGCAATGCTATTCTGTGACAACAAAGCAGCCATGCAAATCGCAGCTAATCCAATGTATCATGAGCGAACGAAACATATTGAATTGGACTGCCATTTTGTTAGAGAATGGATTCAGAATGGAGTTGTATCCACAGCTCATGTGAGCACAGAAGAACAAGTCGCAGATATTTTTACCAAAGCTCTAGGAAAGGCACAGCATGAATATCTACGTTCCAAATTAGGATTAAAGAACATCTTTGAAACGCGGCCACCGTAAGGGGGAGTGTTGAAGATTCACGGTGACCACTGAAAGATAATTATGCTAGAAGCTTCCAGATTAGTTCTTAAGTTCTCTGTGTCTAGATAGTTATCTTAGATAGCAAGTCTTTTAGTTAGTTAGTTACTTGAGTAAGAAGTAATGCTGAGCTGTACATATCAGTTTTGTATAAATACGTCTGTACTTCTACATGAAGAATTGAATGAAAATTTTACAAGAAATCATTTCTCCTCAAACTCTACTCTGTTTTTCTGATTTTGAACAATTTCCCAGTTAGCCACACTCAGTTTGAGTTCTCTTCTTTTCAGTTCAAGTTCAACACTAACATAGTCTTCTTCAACAGAACATGCCATTTTCCTTCTTTTCAGCTCAGAAGTTTCTTCATTTCGGGTTTTTTGTGTATCTTTCACTTGAACCAGCTTCGTGAACTCTTCAATCGATTTCACGACTCTATCAAGTTCCTTCTTTTTAATTTCAAGTTCGCTGCAACATCTATTGAAGGATTCCTCAACTGAAAGAAGCTTCTTTTCCATCCCAACGTGTTCTTGCTTCACAAACCCTAATTCATTGACCCGCTCTTCAAGCGAATTCACCACAATCTGCAGCCGCTGCTCCGCCGTCGCTAACCTCTTCTCCTTGATACGGATTTCGCGCTCCAACTCATCCACCCTCTGTAGAAACAGCTCGAGTTCCTTCTCCTTCGTCTCGACAACCCTAGCACGCTCCTCTAATGACGCCTCCCGAGCTTCGAGGCTCTCGAATCGTTCCTTGAGGGAGCCAGCAACGGAATCCAAGTGATCATCCAGGTCCTTCCACTGAAATGAGAACTTGAAAAGTGTGGATGCTTCAGCGTGGGCTTGCTCAAATGCTCTCCGCACACCGCCTCTCTTCACGGGAATCAAAGCCAAGTCTTTGGAGATACTGTCCATGTTGGTGACACAACGGGAGAAAGATGGAAACTTGGAGGCCAAGAAGATTTTTTTTTTAGTTTTGGTAAGAAGGCCAAGAAGATTAGTGGGTAAAAACCTTATAATCTTTCGTATATGGAGTAGTAGTATGGTGAAAGGAACAGAGGAAAGTTGGAAAATAAAAATGGAGGTTTTGTATTGTTGGATGATTTGCCAAAAGACACCGGGGTGGTCGATCTGCAGGTGGCGATGGATCATGGAATAAATAACAGCGGTTTTGGTTTTGGTTCTGTTTTTGTCTTTTTGTAATGCAACGAACGGTGCACAGTGGATTCATGATAGTGCAGTCAGCAGTGAGTCCACAAAATCCGACTCAGAGAGACACCGGTGTAATTTTGTCCTTTTTTTTTAATGAAAATTTTGCCAATTTTGATGCATATTCATATGAATTTGTTGGATAAGACTGTCCGAATACATATCATTTTCCTTAATTAAGGGGAATTCAAACTGCACCCTAACAAAATTAAAGTTTTATACTTGAGTGCTCGTAACAGAAATTTTCTGTGAATATTCTACCGAAAGTACTCACAATTCATAATAGCTATGAATTGCAGTTTTGTTATTTTTTTGAATTTCGATGGCAATTACACAATAGACACATGCCAATTCTCAGTTTGGATGATTCCCCTTTATACTTTAGCACTCTTTTAAAACTTGGTTTTTGCACATGATCAATAGTGATGATCTATTGATTTTTTTTTGGCCACTGATCTATTGATTAAGAGAGCTTATTCGTATACAATTTGACTCTAAAATTCGTTTCGCAGCGAAAATAGCAACACTAATATATTCTTATCGATGGAAAAAAAATGTCTGAGGTTGGTGTTTACAAATGACACATTATTTTATAAATTAATGAATCTATCTATCTATATATTATATAAAGAAATAAGAGATATTGGTTCAATCATAGGTTGTCACGTCATATTCTATCATGATGACATCTTAGCGGCATAATTATCCAATTAGAGAGTGATATATTATATAAAGGAATAAGAGAGATACTGGTTCAATCCTAGGTTGCCACGTCATATTCTATCATGCTGACATCTCAGCGGCATAATTATCCAATTAGAGAGTGACACATAGATAATTAACTTTTATAATAAAATTCAGGAAAAAAAATTAATTACAACACATGTCTTTTTCAATTCATCATATTGATTGTAGAAGATGAAAAGGGTTCTCCTTCAGAATTAATTACAATAACAACTTCTATCTTCTTCAATTCAATTTCCGTTGGAGAAGATGATAAGGCTTCTCGCACAAACTTAAAACTTCTCATTCTCTATAAATGCATCCTCCTCCATAACCAAATCAAACCAATCATGACGTTTATCCGTGATAGACAACCCTCATTCATGCGTCATAACTCTATTCACATAAATTAATTGAGATTCCAAGTTGCTTTGACGATATTGTTGTATCTTCAACAACTAAAGGGAGCAATAAGAAGTGGGGTGATGAAGATGAAACATCTTACTCTTCCTTCTCGCTGTATCCAGTCTTTTATTCTTCTTAAGAGTTTCTTTGATTCGTATGAGTGAGTAGATGAAACGTAGAAGAGATTTTAGGGTTTGTGATTTGTGGGCTTTCGAGCTAAATTAAGGATTTAATGTCAGTGATTAACTGTAAGTACTAATATAGTATATATATATATATTTATTATATAAAAATTAATGAAATACCATGTATATTATTAGTATATCCATTAAAATAACATGTATATTATATATATATATATATATATATATATATATTATTTAATTATGTGTATTTTTTGTTATTAAAAAATATGTGTATATATGATTTGTAAAATTACAACTTATGGGTATTACTATTATAACTATTTTTAATAAATACATACAAAATCACCCGCGCGGAGCGCGGGAGCAGCACCCTAGTTTGTCTAAAATGCTATGGTGGTGCAATCCTAAAATGGTAAAAGTTTAAATAATTATTAACTAGCTGTCAGAGTGTAAACAACAAACTTATTTAAAACTGATAGTAGATATTTTAGTACAACATATTTAGGTTATATGGCTCTTGGTATAATAAGTTTTTTATTTTTTTCTTTCATGTATAACATTTGAAACTTGTTGTCTTTTAGTGCATTAAAAAAATCGTTACTTTTGACCGTTAAATATCAATGTGACTTGCACGTGTCCTCAATTTTTATTTTGTTCAGTTTAGTTCCCCTATTTACATTCTTAAATTTTTGTTAAATAATTTAATCCGTAAATATTTTCAATATGACCATTGACTGATGGATCTAATCCTGGTTGACCCATAGCTCCTGCCCGACGAACCTAATCAATGTCGGACCCTGGTTAAGTCAATTGAGACATAGGATCGATTGGACCCAATCTAACTCTAGGTCTCAGTTGACCTAGCCAGGGTCGAGCTCATAACTGGGTTTGAACCTGATCAAGATCACCTAGACCCTGACCAGGATAGAACCCTACAATGAGCTCGATCCGGGCTAAATCCACAAAGTGAATGGTCCAGTTGTAAATCTTTAAGAATTAAATTATACAAAAAAAAAAGGAAATACTAGATGGATAAATCTGAACAAAATAAAAGTTAAAAGAAAAGTCATGTGTTATTTAACCGTCAAAACTAAGTGTTCTTTAACAGATGCACTAAGAGCATCCACAATGGTATTACGTAAAGGTTACGTAAACGTGGGTCCTACATATTTATTTAAGTAAAGCAACAAAAACTATCTACAGTGGTTTTACATAGCATTACTTAAAGATGGGACCCACACGTAAATTTATGTTTTTACATAAAGCATTCCTTAAATTTAAGTAATGCACTATGTATTACGTAACCAATTTTTTATTATAAATCAATTCATTTTATAATTAATGCTAATATCTTATTGGTGGTTGTTGGAAAATTTAATAATAAAATATATTTAAGGAATATGTTTAAGTAATACGATTGCAGAGAAAATATTTTTTACGTGTGTCTTAAATTTACGTATTACTTAAAGTGTACATAAATGTCTACGTGGCAACTTTAAACAATACAATTTATGTAAAACCACTGTGGATGCTCTAAATAATAAGTTTTAAACATTATACACTAAAAATTTGAAAAGAAAAACATGGTATACAAAAATCAACATGTCTCAAACATGTTGTACAAAAAAAATCAACACTACCCATACATGTTGTACTAAAAATCTATTAATCCTAAAATAAACCTGTTTGATAAAAAGTATAGGAAAAAAAGGTAAAAGTAATTAGAGGACTAATAGTAGTTGTTAGCAATTTATTCACTGTTGTAAAAAAGGAAGCCTGATGGGATGCTTTAAAAAAAGTAAATCTTTAAAATGTAAATTTTTTAATGAAAAATCTATAGAAAGTTTTATCAAGTAATACATATAAATTAATACTTGTTCATAAAATGAAACGAAATGACATTATAAGAAAATTTTACAATTTTTTCCAAATGTTATAACATCACCAAAAAAAAAAAAATGATGCAAACTGGTCAGCTCTTTTCTTCCTTCAGCTCCGACCAACTACTCTGAATCAAACAACTACAACTACAAGAGCAAGAGACGACTTTATTGGACGCCATCTTCTCCTCCTCTTCCACTCTCTAAATCCCACAGGAATCAAAAGAGCACAGAGTAAGAGCGAAAGAAGCTCCAATGGGGTGCGGCAATTCCCTGTTCTTCTTACTGGTTACTTTTTCGGTCGCACTAATCACCTACAACATCATCATCTCTGCGAATGCTCCCCTGAAGTTGGACCTCCCGGGTCTATCTCAATCGAAATTCTCTGTGGACCCAGTGATCAAGATGCCGGAGGATAGATTGAGCAACTACGGCGCCAGGAAGAAGAGGCTATTCCACACGGCCGTCACGGCCTCGGACTCCGTCTACAACACATGGCAGTGCAGGGTGATGTACTACTGGTTCAAGAAGCACCAGAATGGGCCTGGTTCGGAGATGGGTGGGTTCACTAGGATTTTGCATTCAGGGAAGGCTGATCAGTACATGGATGAAATTCCGACCTATGTTGCCCAGCCACTCCCTTCTGGGATGGATCAGGTACTGATCTCTATATTTTTAATTTTACAATTTCATCCATAGATTGTTCTCAGTTGCAGTTGGGTCGATGGCTTAATTTGCAATGGATCAAACTTACTAATTGTTTCAGGATGGGACAAGCTTAAGTTGCTGTATGAACTCTTATTTTATTTGCTCAATTCAGTTGTTTGTATGAATTGTTTTGTGTGCTGGTGCTTCAGTTGATTCATTGTGAGCAATTCAGATTAAAATTGAAAAAAGCTTTTTGGTACTGATGAGTATGATCAAATGTCAAACAATTGGTTTGGAAGACTGGTGTGTGGTGTCTAAGTTTTTAGTATTAGTCACTCTAATTCATGCATTGATCTCAAAGTAAAGATTTCTGACAGCTTTCATCGGTTAAAGGCATGAATGTAAAATTCGTGGATCTGGTCACATGAGTACTATCTCTGCTAATAATCTGTGCACATGGCCTTTTCTTGATAAATTTTATGTGAATGGATGAACCACAAGCTTCCCTTTAAGTTGGAGTCTAGGAATCTGATCGTATATCTCTTTGAACCAAACCATCAGATATTCATCTACTTGAACTGACATTTTCTGGATTGAATGTTGAAAAAGGAATGCGTGCAATGTTCATTTGTTAGTTGTTTTTCAAATGAACATGATTATGTACTCCACATCTTGAGAATGTTCTTTTCTTCATTTTCAATCCAAATTTGGTTAAGAGATGTTAGTCCATATTTAGCAGCAAAGCAGTTAGACAAGGTTAAGAGGCTACTTTCTGTTTCACTTTTTTCTGATGATCGTCTTTCAGAGAGCCTGGCCCTGAATGTAAATTGTTTTTGTTCTTATGTTAATCTGCATATTCTCTCCTCAGTACCAGAGGCTATTTGTCTCGGGTGAAGTAGAAGTGCCCTTTTGTTATTTTCTCTTTAAATGATCTTGTTGTTGAATTTATGGAGTCATTGGATGCAGTTCTCTAGTTTCAGCTTGTATCTGAACCGTTTCCCTTTATTCTACTATCCAATATGAGACAAATAGAGCCACATTTTCCTTACACGAATAACATAAATAGGATTTTGAGCCCACCTTCTCTCCATCTGGTTGGCATTTTGCTCCACAATTGGCAATATATTGTAGCAAATTTGGCCTTAATCAATCTCAGTTGGATGTGTTCTTCATAGTTACCTACTATATCTTATTGGACTTCAGTGGATACGCATCTCTCATTTTAGTTCAATTGTTACAACTCTGTCTCTTTTAGTTTTACGGCTAATCTAGCTAACTATGGTCTTATATTATCTAATTACTTGATTTCCACCATTTTCAGGGCTACATAGTCCTGAACAGACCCTGGGCATTCGTGCAGTGGCTGAGAGATGCTGATATCAAAGAGGAGTATGAACACTTAAAAAGCACTTGCATTTGAAATCTGTTCACAGTTATATTTGATTGATTTGTCTTTACTTTCAGAAACTTACGTAGTTAATACCACATATGCAGTTACATACTGATGTCAGAACCAGATCACATTATAGTCAAGCCAATACCAAACTTATCAAGAGATGGACTTGGAGCTGCATTTCCTTTCTTCTATATTGAACCTAAGAAGTACGAGAGCGTTTTGAGAAAGTACTTTCCTGAGGAGAAGGGACCAGTTACCAACATTGACCCAATTGGAAACTCTCCAGTCATTGTTGGAAAGGTTTGTGTATTATTTGGAAATAGTATAAACACTCCCCAAAAAAATCTGGAAACAGTTATTGCATTTTCTAGGGGTATCCTTTTATGTCTTCTGAAGTTTACTTTCTCTTTGGCAATGGCAGGAGTCTCTCAAAAAAATTGCTCCTACTTGGATGAATGTCTCTCTGGCAATGAAAAAGGACCCTGAAACAGATAAAGCATTCGGTTGGGTCCTTGAAATGTGAGATTATTCCCATTCACATAAGAGGACTTACCGCATTAGACTTTGTTTGCATTTGGTTGATCTTATCTTTTTTAACTTAATTTTCACAGGTATGCTTATGCTGTGTCATCAGCATTGCACGATGTTGGTAACATCTTATACAAGGACTTCATGATTCAGGTTCATTACTCTTTCTTTTCCTTTATTCCCCCTCTTTTCGTTGTTGTCTTCCACATTCTTGCTTTCCAGAATGATTATTATTCTCTATTTACAAGTAATTCTTGATTAGATTAGTTTGAGTTCCAATAAATCCATATGATGTTCAACATATGTAAATATTTTAGTTCGTGAAGTTTGACATCCAGTGATTGATGCACATCAATCTTCACAACAAATAAGGAAGGTGGTAGATGTCAATTATCATCAATTCGATATTATTTTTTGTCAAAGCTATCCATTTCTCAACCAGGAACCAACTATTTTAGAGATATGGAGTTCACAAGCTAGAAATGAAATATCATCATATTGAGGTTTTTTTCTTTACCTTAATTTGTTGTCATTCTGTAGGCCTTTTTTTTTCTTTTCAGCCTCATAATATTCTGGGTACTTCACTTCTCATGATTAGTTGTGTTCTATAACTGATTTCCTTTAATAACATAGATTAAGATGTCACTTTACTTGCAAGGAATATAAGACTTTGAATGATTCAAATAGCTGTTAGTATAATTTTTGCTTTGAAACAGCCTCCATGGGACAAAGAAGTGGGAGAGAAGTTCATAATTCACTACACTTACGGATGCGACTATAATCTGAAGGTAACTTTGGTCTCTCTGTCCTTAAATCTTTCTTCCCCCATTTTTTTAGGAAATGTTCTTTCTCATGTAGGGATTTAGAATATTCTTATGGATATGACCTTGATATGAATAGCCCACTAATCAGACATCAGTTTTCAACACAATCTTGTTAACTTGTCAGCTAATTATTGTCACAAAAATGACTCGTGGTTGATTTGGTTGACCATCCATTCATCAGGGTGAGCTAACATATGGAAAGATAGGAGAATGGAGATTTGACAAGAGATCGTACGATCAAACTCCTCCTCCCAGAAACCTTCCCTTGCCTCCTCCAGGCGTCTCCGAGAGTGTGGTATGTCTCCCTCTACCGATCTGAAGTAGTTTTAAATTCTTTACATATATAAGAGGAAAACTTTGCTTCTTCAAAAGACGTTTGGTACTTGTTTATCTCTAGACTAGGAATACATCTTTTTTTAAAAAAATAAATAAATAAACAAATTTAGGAACTGCTACTTCAGGAGCTTTCTGCATAAATGTTGTTTCAGTGTCATTGTGAATTTCTTAGAATAATGACACAAACGAAAATCTTCCCGCCGATCAAATGTTGAACATTCAAAGCAAGTGTTTCTCATATGTAGCTTATCATTACCAAACCCCTTATCGCCACACTTTGTTTCACGTGTTCGAACGTTGTATCCATGAACTGTAATACGAAATACTTTTTGACAGGTGACACTGGTGAAGATGGTGAATGAAGCAACTGCAAACATTCCAAACTGGGGCTCCTGAAATTGAATAGTAAGAACAAAAGAAAGTGAAGCCCCAAATTTTACTCTTCTTCTTCCTCTACATTATTTTGTACCAATCTTTGTTGTGGCTGTACATATCCTCATTCCTCCACCCTGAGATAAGTTGTGTGCCTTACTTTACAAACAAGCTTGCTGATTTACGTACTGCCCAAGCCAAGCCTCTGCCCAGAGTTTTATAGATTTCGGCTTTTCTTTGATAGAGTAGAATGGGGAACAGACAACATCTCTCCTTGGCTTAGTGTATAGAGATTTTACACTTAAAAATGTCTGCTTGTAAGTTGTATTGTAATGGTGTTTCAAACTGAGAGATGATTAGAGCATGTCACTGAGACTTGGATAAACTAAGCGAAATAAATGTTGAATGTTGATGTGCATTGGTTCCACTGTAAGATTCTTTAAAGATTAATGTTTGTGTAAAGTGAGTGATTCTGCACTATGTGGCGCCGCAGAACCACATTCCACTATCCCCTTTGCTAGAACGATGAGACCCCAAAGACATATTAACATCTGAAAACCCGAACATTTCCAAAGACAGAACATTAGGTATCGAATATTAACACGCATTCACGATAGAGATTCATATTTCAAACTAATATAATGTAATTAATAATCGACCCATCCACGAAATGACACATAATTAAGAAGGTCCTTACCCTTTAGGATACGAGTCACACGACACACTAAGTAGTTCTATAATTAACACATAATAATGTAGCACCATCCACACACAAGACACAACTAAAATGACAATCTTGATATTCAGATTATTTACTGCGCAATACTTGATCTCGGCTCGTTAGTTCTGGTTCGAGCCAGATCCGGACATTGTTCCCATCCACGCAGGTGGCACCATCCCAGTTTGCTCTTGAACCGTGTTGAACAACGGTGGCAACATCTTGTACACCCCTGCAACTTCCTTCATCGCACCAGCCCCACCAGTCGACGAAGACCCTGACTCGTTGGTCCAGATACTGATCTTGGGTTGCAGCCCACGAACCCCATCAGCATTGATCTTCGCCATCTCTTGAAACATCCGGTTATCTATCATCAGGTAGTCCTTCAGAGCACCATAGTCGCCTCCAACCGCCTCCAACAGGGTCTTGATGTAGACACCTTTGGCCTGGGCAAGAGCCTTAAGACCCTCTGCTTCTTTCTGCTTCGAGTATAGCTCTGCATCTGCTGCCTGTTATTGAAATATATAGATTAAACCATACATTCACTTATTATTTTACAGTTTTAAGATAATTTACCTAACAGTCTCAAATTTACATTGCATCTGAGCGTACATATTCAAATATACTTTCTTGTGATCGTCCTTCAAAATGTTTGTCATAATTTGTTAGGGTAAATGGTCTTTTGGTTCAACATGTTTGGCCGAAATTAGCTTTTAGTGCAACATATTTTATTTGTACCATTTTAATGCAATACGTTTGCAATTTGTAGACTTTTGGTACTTCCGTTAGTTGACTGTTTGGTTTGATCGTAAAGCGGCGCGTGCTAGCATGTGATATTAGGTCCAATTGCACGTGCTACTTAACGGTCAGCTAACGTATGCACCAAAAGTTTACAAACTGCATACGTATTGCACCAAAAATTAAAAAATATATATATATATTATACCGTAAACAAATTTTGATCAAAACATGTAGTATAAAATTTCACACCTGTTGCTTGGTGAAGAAGGTCGCTTCCGCGGTGGCCTTCTGAGCCTCAGCTTGCTTTTGGTTTTCGTAAAGTTGAGCTTCAGCATCTTTCTGTCTCTTGTAGAGTGCCCAGTTAGCCTCTTGCACTTTCGTATCATACTCTACACTGGCTTTACTGAGAAACTCCGCCTTGAGCTTCTCTGTCCTCGTCAGAGCGTTCATCCTCTCCACATCTCTCTGCAGCTCCGCCTCCCGTAGCGCCACCGCCTTATTAGCTTCCACGTCAGCCAACTGAGCCTCCCTCATCCACCCGGCCTTCTTCTTCGACAGAACCGCGTTGGCCTCCGCCACCTCAGCCTCTCTCTGGTTCTCATACACCTTCACCTCCGTTTTCACCTTTATCTCCTCCTTCTTCCCCTCTCCTTGCCTCTGCGTCGATACCACTTTCGTCTCCGCATCGATCTTCGCCGCGTTTTGTATAGTCTGACCGTCTCTGAGCTTCGCTCCGATCTCACCCTTCATCCTCGCCTCCGCGACGTCGATTTTGGCCTGGTTGGCCGCCTCCTGCTGCGTCTTCTGCCCCAAGTAAGAGAAATACTCGTGGCCGGGAACGTCGACGAGCTGCTTAACGTTGGCGTTGTAGATCAGTAGCCCGAACTGGTTGAGCTCGAGCTGGACTTTCTCGAAAACCTCCTGCTTAAACTCCTTGGTGCCGCGGAAAATCTCCTCCATGGTCATGGAGGCGGCGAGAACTCGGGTTTCACCCTCGATGATGCCCTGAACGAGCTCCTTGACGTGGTTGGAGAGCTTGTCGTGAGGGGAGATGAGCTTCGCGTACTTGTGGAGGCTGACCTCGTCGTCCAGGCGAGGACCGACGGTGAAGACGGCGGGGAGGACGAAGGGGAGCTTCTCGGCGCTCATGGCCTGGACCTCGAAGGTGTAGTTGACGGGGGAGACGTCGAAGACGGTGCAGGATTGGCCGGGGAGGACCCATGCTTTCTTAGTGAGCTTGATGTCGGAGATTCCGATTCCGGTGATCACCAAGTATTCCGATGGGCTCGCTACTCTGTACATCTTTGTTTGCTGTTTGGAGTAAGCTGGTTGTGAGTAGTGGAGTAGAAAATCAGAATCCTTAGATTAAATGAACGTTCTCTATTAATTATTGAACATATTTATAGAAATATTATGGAAAAGGACAGACTATACTGATGGGTCGGGTCAACCCCAAATGTATTTTTTTTTTTTTTTTAAACCAAATGTATTCATACGTATAAAAAATATATAAGAGTTTTCCTTCATTTATTAAATAAATATTACCTTTTAGGACAATGTGATTTTTAGAATTCTCCATTTTTTTTAGTTTTAAGAGTTTTTAGGTTTGAAATTGTTATTTATTAGTCAAGTTAGACATGAATCAAGTAGTTCGCGCTAGTTCTAGTCCGTGTTAAACATGTTTATATGATCCGAAAGAATTTATAATTTTATATCATGAGTTTCGTTTAGACGAGCCCCTTACTCGGTCAATTGAGTCATTTCTAATTTAGAGTTTTGATAGGCTAGGTTGAGTCATGGGTTCGCCCGGCCCGGTGTTGTCCCAAACATGGTCTTCTAGACCATGTAAACATGTTAGGTACATACACGAGTTAATGCGAGTCTCCTAATTATGTGAATCGAGTCGAGTCATGTCTAACTGATAACTAACAGTTTTCAAACTTGAGACTTTTAAAACAAAAACTGAGACCCCTAAAAGTAACAATTTGATAATTAAGGCTCCTAAAGGTAATTGTCTCTTTAATAAATTATCATTATATATATAAACTTTAGCAAAACAATTCAACATAGGTTTGAGCCCAGGGCTAGGTCTGACAATAGTCAAGTTCATGGCTATGTTAGATCATGAATGGGGTAGCCTAGGTCAGGTGAACATAATCATGGTTGGACCTACGCTTGGGCTCAATCTGGGCAAGGTCATTCGAGTTAAGATTTCGATTGGAATAAGTTTTCTCTCGAAAGACTAAATTGAATAAAATAAGACGCTTGTATATTTGTCTATTCAATTGTCATTAGTGTACGTGTTAGAACATAATTTTCCGTCCAAAATGTATAGATAATGTGACGGTGCAAATTTGGAATTCTCATATACCTAAAACTTACAAAAATCATTTCGAATTTTTCAACATATTATCTCAGTTACCGGTTCAATTTTAAAACCTATATTTCTTACGTACACCTCTATAATAAATTATTCAATAATAAAATAAATACGTTCGTTTAATATATTAATTTAGAAAAAAATGTATTTGTAAATTAATAATATTATAATTTAAGCTTTCATATGAACAAAATTTCGTAAAAAGTGTGTAATGATTAGTTAGTCATTAAATTTTAAAGATTTATTTATAATTATATTTTATTTTGGTTGAGTAAGTTAAAATATAATATATGACAAAATCAATAAAACTGAGCTTTAAAACCCCATGTTAACTCCACGTGAATGATTTAAATATAGAGCTAGCTAATCTATGATATCTTATCTAAACACGACGACTAAAGCTAAACTGCTGTGCTGAATATGTTACAAATTCCGAAATCATTCCTCTTTATTCAGATTAAGAGACAATAAACAAAATTACTCCAAAAGTTATCTAAAATTACATTTAGTACCACTGTGAATGAATCGGAACAAATTGGAAAGAAGTGAATCGGACTTTCTGTTATGTCTCTAACCAGAATATCAATCAATTGCGCGTAATCTTCACAGGGAAGTTTCCTAGTAATCTTCCTCTGAACAAGCGATTGATTCTTCAACTGACTTATGAAAATAGCAAAAGTCATTCATTGTGTAGTTGTAAGTCATCATTTACTTACCAAAAATAATCATCATTTATTGTCTCCTAATGAGTCTATATACTATCTATATATGATACACTAAACTTATTTTAGTTGTTTCTACAAATTGGGTTTATAAATTATTATTACTGTTGTCCGAAGCAGTTTTTCGAATTCAATGAAAAATAAGGTCAGATTTTAAAACTGTATAGTTTATTTGACGGTGCTTTTACTTAATTTTTTTTTACTAAAAGTAAATTAAGAAAATATATATTAAAATAATACAATCAATATCTGAAACAGTGATATTTTAAACTTTTATTACAATTTTTTTTTTTCTCAAATATGTGTTTGGACTTTGGAATATATTTAACTTAAAATCTACAAATTATATAAGTTTTATAATTTTAACTTTATATTTACTTAGTGATAATAACTTTGTCAATTTATTCCAATTTAAATATGGTTACTAAAAAAATTGTATTCCAGAACTTCTGCAAGTTCAACTCCCATTCCACTTCAGACATGTACGTAGTCTAGTGAAAAAGAAAGAAGCTTTTTATTTTTCTGGAATCCCCATAGGCCATATGCATGGTTTTTAATATATCAGGAAACTGATGCCTATTTCACCAAATCAATTGTTTTTCCTGAAAATGTAAGTGTTTTACTTCACCATATGTAGAATTTTCCAGTAAATAATATGAACGTCGGTCTTGATATCATCAATCTGAGCAATAAATCCTTATCTATTTCAAAGCTAGAATTGAGTATCAGGGCTCTGATAATGCTAAAAGAATCCTTGGCCTAATTTCCTCTCACAAGCACATCAAAATTAAAGAATATTTACACACATTTCTCTTTTGAAAATTGTACCTTTATTGATGCATTTATATGTGAATACACTTGGTGATGAATACTGTAGCAAATATAGTAATAATGGTTGCACAAGTTATACAATTTTGCATCCCATTTCTGCTACACACAGAAGAAGATATATAAGTCTTCTTTTTCAGCAATAACCAACTCCAATTTCCAATTCAGACACATGTATGTTGCAATTGCAACAAAATAATTTCTAGACGCCTATAGCTTACAACAAATTAAACTGCCTTATATTAGAGGCAACATAACACTATTGCCTAAAAAAACAAATCAAAAATCAAAATTGTTGGTTGCATCTTCTTCTGTCATGTCGATTTCTTCCTTGCAAACCTCTGCAAAGCCGTTGGCAGCACTACTTCCTCGCCAATTCTTTGCTTCTTCCTAGCAGCAGCAGCTTCTTCGTCATCCATGAAAGGCCTCTTGGCCATTGCAATAGCGTCCTGTCTCTTCTTCGCCTTCCTACTCGGTTTGCTTCTCCCTTTAGTCTTTTTCTTCACCTCAGCATTCTTCACAGCTTCAATAGCAGCCTCTTTCTCCTTCTTTGTCTTCTTCTCCTTCCTCTTAATCGCCTGAACCGTCCCAATCTTTGTAGGGTCAAGCATGATGGTCTCTGGCATCAGCTTGTCGTAAATCGACTTCACTTCCTTCTCTGCCCTCTGCTTCGATGTCTCAAATGGATTCGCCACCCATGAATCAAAGTTCGGCTTTCCAGAACCAGGAATGAGAATAGAGCTCCACCCCATCGAGTGCCCTATAGCCAAAACATCCTCGTAAGGCCGGAACATAACCTTGCTTGTTTGGTAACCTTTCACCATGGAATGGCTCATGTATCTGCTATATCTCGTAGGGTCCGCAAAATTACCAAGAACTTCCAAAGAAGAACCATTTCCGCAAGCAAGTAAACCCTTTTAACTGAAATCTAAGGTGCTTGCCAAGCCAGGTAAGGTCTGGATAACCTTGTAATTCCTCAAATCCCATAGCTTGATCTTCCTGTCCTTTCCGGAAGTTGCCATTAGATGACCATTTTGGTGGAAAGCAAGGCCACAAATTGGTCCCTTGTGGCAGAGCATCTTTACGAGAGGAGTGGAGGTGGTGGGTTTCCACATCGACACTGTTCCATTCGAATGGCCCAAGGAAACAACTGCATTGTATGGATTCACTTGCATTGCGGTTGGATTGGCTACTCCAGGCCGGTAATTAGCAGTCATCTGACCGACGCTCACATCTTGATAGTGCAACTGCCCAACCTTGTTTATTGATGCCAGGAGAAGATTGTTCTTTAGAAACTGTAGTCTCAGCACTGAACCGTGTTCCTGAAACCAACAAATCATATTATGTACATTCTTCAAAACCAAGATATAGTAGAAACACAAATTTGGGGAGAATTAACAAGTGCACTCAAACAATCCTCAGAATTGACCTATTGCGCTTTTTGGGACCGACTAGAATGGTAAGAGCTTGCATATCGCTACTGGGATTTTGAAATCCACACAGGTTTCTTGTGAGACATACAACACTTTCACCAAATATAGGGATCCCCCAAATATATGATGATACATATGCTTTGACTGTCAACACTCTAAATATTAATATGGATATGCTTTTCCTTTCAACGCTATAGCATCTTAACGTGTGTAAGCTCTTAAAAAAATGCCCTTCAAACAATGATAAGTAAACAGGAGCAAATGGCTATTGAAGACCTGACAAACTAATCCACAGGAAACAAGCTATCTTTAACCTAATCAATGAAAGAAGTTTGCAGCACTTGTTTAAAAAGATCCAAGGAAGACAAGAATGAGATAAAATGATACTAACCTTTAGACAGTGCAATTCTGCTCCATCCCGGTTATAAATATATGCGTACCTGTATAATTTGGTAACTTGGTTATCTAGAGGGTCGATTTTTATAAAATAATATGAATGGATATCCTAACTACCAACATTAAAAAATAATAACAATAAAAATAATAATGATAAAATATGAAATAAGAAAACCCTACTTTTTCTGAGCCGCTGCAAAATATGTCTCATTGTGCAAGAAGACTATATCTCGTACTGTTTCTCTAACCTGAAAGAATAATACAAGCAGATCAAGAAAAAAGTATATTTGAGTACTGCTTCTACAACCTATCACGGAAACTAACACTAAGAAACTAACTGATCCTGTTGATGGAATTCTGGACACTTTTTATTGCATACATATACTCCAACCTTCTCAGCTATAATCATTTTAATTAGTTTCTTTTAAGTGAAAAGTAAGAATATCATGAGTAACTCACAGCTAGATTGGATTATAAGATGGTGATCTTTTAGCAAGAGGTTCTACAGCTTTTAATTTTCTATAGCTAAAAGAGTTTCTTCAAACTGTTCAAAAAGCTCCTCAAGTCATACCTGGATTTCTCTAATAAGACTCAAGTCCTTCATATCAACAAGAGCAAGATGGCCCTTGCGCCCAGCAGCTGCCATGTATCGTCCACTAGCTGTGAAATCAAGTGTGTATGGACCAAGATCTGCATGCAACATTTTCGTGTAAGTGACTAGTTTAGAAAACTGAAGTTTACTATATCATTGCTAAAATGCTGCTAGCTTAGGCAATTATACCAATCACCAAACCAGTTAACCAAAAAGCAATATCCAAGTACTGAAGAATGAAGTACCCTGGCAAGATGATATCATGTTGATTCTTGGCACTCAAGATATCTACTTCACGAGTGATTGCTTCCTGCCTGATCCTCCATGTCTTCTCCATACCATCTGTCTCCAGATAACCTCCCTCACTAGGCAAAAGCCACTAGTAAAATGATCAAAGCTTTTAGCAAAAGAATTTGCAAAGACCTTAGAATTCAATCATTGGAAAAGTTATATTCCTAAAATGGAGGTAATCTATAGAAACACAATTCAATTCCTAACTTGCTAAATCATCAATATTTCTGGTTCAAGTCATAAGACAAAAAAAAATTATGAGAATTGATTGTGGCAATAGAAATAGATAATGAAGAATTTACCTTCTCTGCCTTAGCAGCAGCTCTCGCAGATTGTCCATACACATCTTCTCTTGCAGACATTTGACTCTTTAACTTTTTATCTTGTAAACCCTATCAAAAGGAGGATAAGTTTTAGAACAGCAGCCTAGGCATAACTGTTAAGAACAAGATATCATATCACATGAACTCAGATTCTGCATACCTCCAAATTGGGACCTTCACCTCTCAGAAACAACTTTACTTTTGCTTCCAACTCCTCCGACATCTCCTGCAAAATACAATCATTTCCAAACACAATCATTTCGAAATCTAGAAGCAATACAAGTATGATGCTAGCATAGATGCCCTGAACAACGATTGAATACCTCTTGAATGGGAGGGCCAGTCATATCTTGAGTGCCAGTTTCTTTCTCTGCGCCCATAGTGTATAGCTGAGTAAGTCACTTCCAGTCTGCAAATACGCACCACCCACGAAGAAAATCGACACTTTAAAAGTTGAAGAGTTAATACATCAACTTTTCAACTCTATAATCGCTGAAACTTCCCACTTATTGGCTCGTTTCCAGAAAATTAGTCTTCAATTATGAAAGGTGACTTATTTTTCTTCTTCAGCTAGGAGTTGGATTAAAATCGAAAGAATGTTTTGATGTTGATAACTTGATCAGTCCGAAATTAGAGAAAGACTACTGCCGCCTGCAACTGCGTTCCTCTACGTCTAAATTTCTTCTATTACAGGGCTCTCCTGCCTTAATATATCTGTCTTGGTTTCTGCCCTATAAATCTCAACCACACATCTACAATCTGGAATTAAAAACCAAAACAACTTTTTAAAATAAAATATTGTCAAAAATAACAAGAAAAAAACTTTATTCTCAAACTAGTATAAAACCTTTGTTCGTCCTGCGTTTGGAGCACTAGTCCCCAAAAAGGTGGGCCCTTGCTCGTGGCCGTAGCCCGTGACAGTAGCATGGCTGCTACTAATTTTTTTTCTTTTTTTTGAAATCGGCTGCTACAGTGCTACTTGCTTTGGGGAAAAAAAATGGGCCCTCCGTGTCCGTGAGTCCCACAAAAAATAAGTTCCATAATTCTTTTTTATAATAATAATAATATGAACTTTTTGAATATGTAATTTTCAAAAATTGGAAAATAAATATTTCTAAATATGTCAACAAAAATACTGGCCAAAAAATTACGTAAAAAATAATAATTAGTTGAAAAATTAAGTGAAAAATTAAGATAGTTTTCATATCTCCTTAAAAATGAATTTTAAAAGAGAAATATCATAATTGTTTATTCGTATGTTTATCTATTCATTTTTCGTATATATATAAAATAAACTTTTACATTAGTATCCTGGACCTATTTGACGAATATTAAATTTATATTTTTTAAATAATAAAAATCTTTATTCTATAAATACAAAAATGAATAATATGAATATTTATCTTATTTTTAAAGAAATATTACAAATATGTTAATTTTTTCAATTGATTATTATTATTTGACATAATTTTTTTTGCCAAGATTTTTTTCACATATTTCAAAATGTATATTTTCCAATTTTTTTTTAAATATATATATATTATAAAAAACAAATTTAGCTAGCAAAGGGTCCAATTCTTTTTAGCTAGCAAGTAGCAGCTGTGCTGCTGCTAGGGGCTACGGCCGCAAGCAAGGGCCCACCTTCATGGGGAGTAGTGCTCCAAACGCAGGATGGACAAAGTTTTATGCTAGTTTGAGAATAAAGTTTTTTTTTTCTATTATTTTTGACAATATTTTATTTTAAAAAGTTGTTTTGGTTTTTTATTCCTACAATCTGTCTCCTCTCCCTTTTATTTATTTCTCTTTCTCATTTATTTGTTGTATATATTATTGTTGTATATTATTTTTCTCCTCTTGCTTTGACTGTTAAAAAATTAGTTTTATTATATAATATGTAATATCTTTCGAATAAAACATGTTATATAAATATATTTTTTATGTACATGTACCTATTATATATTATAATATAATACTATGTATTAATATATAATAAATTGTTTTTATATAGTAGGTTATTTTTAATAATAAGATTTATGTTATGCTAGTTTTACGTGAAGTATTTACTGATTATTGTTTTTATTCTAATTTTTATTTTTTACCAAAAAAACTCTAATTTTTATTTATTTTAACTATATATATATATACTAAAAGTATCAGTAAAAAAATAGACAAATAGTATGCAAATTCCAATATATATAAGATAAGAGCAATAGTATAATAGTATAAGGTTAGGTGAAGTGATTTCAAGATTAAAGAAAAAAAAAGTGAAGTGATTTTTTTTTTTAGAAATGTGGTTCAGATTAGGGTTGGTTAAAATGCAGTCGAGTTTATTTAAACTTGATTTCTCAGCCGTTAGATCATGAGAGAGAATCAACCATAATTGATGATAGATAAAAAGTGTTTCTTACACATGCATAATTTGATGGCTGAGAAATCAAGTTGAAATAAACTCGAGTTTATTTTAGCTGAACCTTCAGATTATATAAATCACCCACACCTTTTATGAGTATAATTTACTGATGCGTTAATACAATACACTTTACCCAAAACTAACGTAACTCTTATTCATAAAACTTACTAACTAAAAACAGTTAATTATATATATAATATATAGTATTATATTATATTATAATATATAATAATAGTATAAAAAAGTATACTTACAATAATATAATATAATATAAATAATATTATATATATACATGGTTTATATAAGGAATGATAAAGTGTCGTATAATAAGGTTTTACTTTGTTGTTGTCAGTTGTCACCGAGCAAATATGGTGAGATCATGAGATGACTTTTTATTGGGGCGCGTGTGAATTTAAATTATTTGTCAAAATAAAAACAAATAAGTGCAGAAAGAGAAATAAATTAAAGGGAGATGAGACAGATTGTAGATGTGTGGCTGAGATTTAAAGGGCAGAAACCAAGACAGAGATACGAAGACAGGAGATATTCATCCCTCTCCCGCTACCCTTTTTTTTTTTTGGAAAAACAATGTGACATTGGGCGGGCTACTCAGTGTTTTATTTTTGGACCAAAATTGAGCTACTAGTTACAAACATAATACTCGGCCCAAAAGGTTGTCTTTTGTTTTGTTAAAGCCCGCCCACCATAATCATCTACTACTTAGTTCATTAATTCAGTATAAACTACGGGTGTAAACGAGTAAAGCTAATCGTCAGCTACTCGGGATCGATTTAGACAAAACTCAAATTCGGTTTGAAAAAATTCGAGTTGAGTTGAGCTCAAGTTGAGCTTTTTGGTATGCTGAGTCGAATTTGAGCTTGATAATACTCAGCTCAAGTTACTCACGAGCCTAAACGAGTTTCAAGTTTATAAGTCGAGTCGAGCTTGATTCTTGTAATTCTTATCTAATAATAATTAATTATTATATAAGTCAATCGAGATCGAGTTTAGTTGAGTCGAATCGAGCTCGATTTTTTAGTTATGAGAAATGTTAATTTACCGTGATATATTATAATTGACTATCGAGTTGAGCCGAGCCGAGCTCGATTATGTCGAGCTTGAATTCAATTCGAGTTCGAGTTTAGTCAAGTGGAGCTCGGTTTTTTAGTTATGGGAATTGTTAATCTATTGTAATATATAATTGACTAACAAGTTGAGTCGAGTCGAGTTCGAGCTTCAAAATTAGAGCTCGACTGGGTTGAGATTGGAAAATACTAATCGAGTCGAGTCAAGCTTGACATATACTCTGCTCGACTTGTTTACAACCTTATTTCAGAACAAGATTTTACTATTTTACAGTGTAATTTGTAAATAGAAGTATTGAGAAATCCTTACATATAATTCACACAGGCTTCAACTAAGTCCAAGTCGGACCAGAACTAGATTCACTAAGCTTTCCCAGCCACGACGGCGGCTGCATCCCGGTCTGTTCCTGAACCGTCTTCAACAGCGGCGGCAGTGTTTTATAAACCCCAGCAACTTCATGCAGCGCAGTGCTCCCATTCCCAGCTCCAGAACCGGTGGTTCCATCGTTGGTCCAGATGCTGATCTTGGGCTGCAGCCCACGAACCCCATCGGCATTGATCTTGGCAATGTCTTGGTACATCCGCCCGTCGATCATCAGGTAGTCCCTTAGTGCTCCGTAGTTTCCTCCCACAGCCTCCAAAAGTGTCTTAATGTACAATCCTTGTGCTTCAGCTAGGGATTTAAGACCCTCTGCTTCTTTCTGCTTCGAGTAGAGCTCCGCGTTGGCCGCCTGTTGCTTGGAGAAGAAGGCAGCCTCCGCCATAGCTCGTTGTGCCTCGGCTTGCTTCTTGTTCTCGTAGAGTTGAGCCTCGGCCTCCTTTTGTCTCTTGTAGAGCATCCAGTTGGCTTCTTGAACCTGTTATATTGTATAACACAAGTAGTGTATGTGGTTACATTTGAAAATTTGTTCAAGTCTATATATATATATATGAGAAGTACTAACAACTTGCATGGACTAATAACCAAATTGTTACACTGTATTAATTCCCGTAAATAAAATGAGCATGTTTCTTGAACATGAATCAAACATAAACTGAAAGTATCGCAATTAGATGGTCAATTGAAAATCATTGTTCGAACTAGGCAAAAGTCCAATTGAACGTTTACGTTGCAATGCTTTCAATTTATGTTTGAATCAATTTGGTTATATAAGCATACTAACCTTGGTTTCGTACTCGACACTAGCTTTGCTGAGGAACTCGGCCTTGAGCCGTTCGGTGGTGGTTAGGGCATTCATCTTCTCCACCTCCTGCTGGAGCTCGGCGTCTCGGAGAGCCACAGCCTTGTTTGCTTCCACCTCGGCCAGCTGAGCTTCTCTCGACCAACCGGCCTTCTTCTTGGACAGCTCAGCATTAGCCTGTGCCACTTCAGCAGCTCTCAAGTTCTCAAAAACCTTAACCTCAGAGTTCACCTTGATCTCCTCCTTTTTCCCTTCTCCAGTCCTCTGTGTAGATATTATCTTTGTTTCTGCATCGATCTTGGCTGCGTTCTGCAGTGTCTGTCCCTCCCTGCAGATGCATCATGATCAAACTATCTTCTGTTAAAATCTAATTAAGAAAATCTAGTTGGTTAGCAATTAGCATGTTCAGTTAAAAAAAAAACTGCCAATTTTTTTGTTATATGAAAGAAGTCGTATTTTGAAAGCATTAAATATATATAGGTTTTTCAATTACCAAAAACCAAAATTAACTTTAACCATTTTGCAAAAAAAAAAAAAAATCAACTTTATTTTTTTAGTAATAACAACCAAACTTTGTAAAAAATTGCAAAATTCCACAAGTTTAACCGAACCAAAATCACAATTTTTCGGTATGTTTTGTTTTCTATGTAAGCCTTATTATTAAACCAATTTTCATAAACAATTTTTTTAATCACCAAGGGCGGCTAAAAAGCCACTAGGCCTTTAATAAATTATAATCATAAACAAATAACTAGATAAAGGAATGTGTGTATCTTTTACCTAAATGTCAAACTAAGACAAAGAACTAGTTAGTAGGTATAACTAGGTTGTACATAATTAAATTAAATTTTATTTTTTCATATTTAATATTTTATTCAACAAGGAAAATTTAATGGGTGAATCCCAATAAATGGGATCCCTAACATTTTTTCCGAAAATATCACTACTTGTAATCGCCCAAAAATTAGTTTTTTTTTGTTTTTTTTTTTTTTTCAAGTAGAGAAAAATAATATTTGAATGTTAAATTAAGATACTAAGAATAATCGCGACCATCAATATTAAATGAAATGAAAAACCCGAGTCGTCACCGAGATTTAGCGCCGACGGCACCCTTCATCCTGGCCTCCGCCGTGTCAACCCTAGCCTGGTTAGCCGCCTCCTGCTGCGTCTTCTGTCCCAAGTAAGAGAAATACTCATGGCCAGGAACATCCACAAGCTGCTTAACATTGGCGTTATAGATCAACAACCCGAACTGGTTGAGCTCCAGCTGGACCTTTCCAAAAACCTCATGCTTAAACTCTTTCGTCCCCTTGAAGATATTATCCATAGTCATGGACGCCGCAAGGACACGTGTCTCCCCCTCGATGACGCCCTGAACGAGGTCGTTTACGTGGTTGGAGTTCTTATCGTGTGACGCCAGCAGCTTCGCGTATCTCAGTAGGCTCTCTCTGTCGTCGATTCTTGGGCCGATGGTGAAAACGGCGGGGAGGACGAAGGGGAGCTTCTCGGCGCTCATGGCTTGGACCTCGAAGGTGTAGTTGACCGGAGAGACGTCGAAGATGCTGCAGGACTGGCCGGGGAGGACCCATGCTTTTTTCTCGAGCTTGATGTCGGGGATTCCGGCGCCGGTGATCACCAAGTATTCTGATGCCTTTGCTACGCGGTACCACATTATAGCTAGCTAGTGTTTTCTAAATGCAAGAATGAGCGTATATTTAATTTATAGGTATCAGAGATTAGGGCTATAAGTCCTATTTTGGTTGGCCCTTAAATATTTGAGGAGCGTTTTGCCGGTTTTGAGTCGTCGTTTACTTTTAATTTGATTTGATTCACACTACGCGTTGTCCCTAGTGAATAAATTCATTTATTATACCGTACTACGAGCGCGAAACATTTTATTAATTGATTGATATTTGACCATATCATTAGTGGAATTATTCGTGTATGTATGGACTTTTCTCACATCTATATATACATCTCTCGTGTATATATGGACTTCTCTCTTGGACATTTCTACCTAACATGTACCCACGTCCAACAATTAATTAATTATTTTTGTACTGTTTTATATCTATTAAAATTCATTTTATATAGTTTTATAAGATAATTTTCATTTAAAAATATTACGAAAAGAAACTAACATCTTATGCATGATTTTGAATTATAATAATAAGTCATGAACTACATAAAAAAATAAAAAGATTATAATAACAGTAGAATAAACTATAAATATTATATAAATTATTTTATTTATTAATAAATACTAATAAAATAATAAGTACTACAAGGTAAAGATAATGTGAGCAGACCCGATTGTACAATTACATCGTTGTGAGCCATTTTGTGCAGCTTGGGGCAGAGGAAGCAAAGAAGGTAAGGATAGCGGCCTTTCACATATTAGTAGAGACACAACTTCTGCGTTACTAATTTGAGTTAGAGAACCCCACATTTAAAAAATATGCTCCCTCAAATTTCGAGCTACCAGAAGACAACAATCTCTTACGGGAGTTGGTCAATCTCAATAAATAGAGACTGTAGAAGTGTGCCAAAGGCAGTTTCAGTAGACCAATATGTAATCCTCTTTATGGCAGGTTTGAACGACTCAACACATATAGATTGTACAACTACACAAGTCACAATAAGCTACATTTAGTATCCCTAAACTTGTATGCCAAATCCATATTGGTGGCTAAGTTTTGGCGTAATACTAAGGCCTAGCCGCCTAGGTCATGCCACAAAACTGACACGAAATTGCAACCCCGTGTCTCGTAAACTTGTTGGTTTATGTAAATCTTAGAGAGAATAAGTCGGTTATTTTCAATTTTGGTGCTTAGCAGTTTTAGGTTAACGTATTGATCTCCTTGTGCAGCGAAAGATAGGAGAAGACACAGAGTTTGATGCTTAATTGCTTATGTGTGTAGTTTTATGACTCATGCAAGAGAAATATAAGTAAGAATTTTATTTTATTTTTACCAAAAACATCAATATTTATAGAAATAAAATATGAAAATAACATCGCTTTAAAAGTTTTTACCTATCTAATTAACAAGAGCCACAATTGTCAGTATAGTTGCCGTTACGAGTAACGACAACAAGTTGTTGATATAGGCGATATGCAGAAACTACAATTAGATAATTAATTTTAATACACATTCCGACTTTTTGGATTTCGGAATCCCATTTTGTATTACAGTGGCATCACTGTAATAAAAGCAAATTTTTATGGCTTTTTTATTTTACCTAATAGCCGGAACATCTCGGAGTCCCAAAATCGGAACGGGTATCTTTTTCCTTTAGAAAATTACTTCACGTCCTTACGGGTATCCCGAACGGGATGTCCGAACCAGACCAACTACCCATAATATTTCGCCTAGCTGCCTCACGAACAAGATTATGGGCAACCCGAACAGAAGGTCGGCGAACAAAACGAAAAGAAACAACATTACAAGTACCCAAAATAAACATAACATCCGCTAAAATACAAAATAAAATGGGATTATAAGTAAAGGAGGAACATACAATAAGGTTCTGCAAAGTAAAAGAATCTGTGTAGACAACGCCGGATTATGGATCAGATAACTTCGCAAGTAGTATGTTGGAAAATGGCCAATTTTTATTAATTTTTTTTTTTGGACTAATCTTGTTTAGAGCCCAAATGTTATTTATTATTGAGCCCAATGTTAAATCTAGCCCATTTTTTGTGAATGGAATTTGTGAAAAGAGTTTTGTACCACATCGAATAGATGAGCTCTCATCCTCCCTTCTCTTCTCCTATATAAAGGAGTCTTCCTCTTCACTTTTTTGGTAGAAGAAAATGAGATCTCTTCCTTTTGGTTGAGTATCCAATATTTTCGGAATCCATATTTTTGGAATCCAAGTTATTTTTCTCCTCCTCTGTTCTTCGTGTTGACGAATTGCAGAGTTCTTCTTAGGTTGATTTCGACTTATGTCGTGTTCAACCTTTCTAGTTGTTTTTAGCCGTTGTCGTCGGCATTTCTGTTCTT
Organism: Clarkia xantiana subsp. parviflora; assembly: GCA_036873135.1. Lineage (NCBI taxonomy): Eukaryota > Viridiplantae > Streptophyta > Magnoliopsida > Myrtales > Onagraceae > Clarkia > Clarkia xantiana. The sequence goes on from JAPTYO010000004.1 coordinate 12,709,612, forward strand.
TGTTTGAGTTCAGGTATTGGGTTCGGTTCGGTCGAGCGTGTTGCATGCATAACACGATTCGATGACACTGTTGAATCCTGGGAGGTGATCGCCCCTTGTATAAACCCCTTTGCATAACCCGAGGGTGGGGAGGGGCGAAATTGCCTTAAGGAGACTGTGATTAGCACGGGCCTCAGTATATAAAATACGTATTCGTTTTGTGTCGATTTTACGTATAATTTCGGTGTTGCCTATATTTTGCATGTTAACTGGTATAGTTACATGCAAGTAACCGAAATTTGACTAATTGCTTTTTTAGTCATTGAATTTTAGAATATTGCATTTTGGTCCTCGGACTTTGTAAATTTGCATATTTACCCTCAATATTTCCAACAATCTTAAGGCAATTTTATTTGTTGGTTTTATGAGAGGATGCTTAATTGAATTTTGAGATTCAATTTTTTGGAGAAAATTATTTATTCTCTAAAAGTTCACAAATATTGTCGAACAATGATGTTGAAAATGTGAACATGCTCGAGAGCACATGCGACTGATAAAATCGCTAAGGCCATTTAGGTCGTCGAGACTGGTAAAGTCGTCAAAAGCCGTTGAGACTATTAGGACCGTTGAGGTCGCTAAGTCGTTGAGACTACTATGAAAAATCGAGATGGTCAAGGTTGTTAAACCTATTAAGGCATCCGAAATTGATATGTTTGCTAAGGAGGCTTTGGTGACTTGACCCACTTTAGCCGTTGAGGCTTATGGGGTCGTTGAATCCATTGTTGAAAATTAAGAAGTCGGTTAAAGCCGATTTAGAGTGTATGACAATTGTTATGGAAATTTTATTTCCTTGTCTAAAACACTGATTATTACATTTGATATAAATGTACGTGTGAATCAACGAATCGATTGCACACACCTGAACCTTGGCACGTATGTACGCCGCGATATGTGTACATGAGTGTTTACTCAGAAGGTTAGCTCCGTGTGGGTTTGGTTTTTTCAAAACCGAAATTAACCGTGTCCAAGTTTATTTTCTGTCCAACAGAGAAAAAAAAAATTAATTTGATTTTTGTAATTGAAGTGATTAAACTTAATCACTGAAATCAGAAATTCAAATCGTTATTTGAATTTTAGTAATCTGAATTTGATGTCCATGATTACTATTGTGGGGTCGGGTACGAACCACTCGGACTTCTTTAAAAAAAAAAAAAAAATCTCAAGGAGTTTGTCATAGGTCCAATGTTTGAACACGATCTTCTCTAAAATTGGGAAAGACCACGATCTTCTCGATGTGGTCTATAAATGTTATTATTCTAGCGAGTGATGCTATCCCATATACCGACGCCTTGATTACCGAGGTTGGACACTAGGCCGCCGTCTATAATGCAGGGAAAGTCGCCGAGACTTACTTCAAAAGTTGAAGTCAAAAGATGGAATTCTTTTTGACAATTCTGAAAAAAAAAAAAATGAGGAGGAAGCGTCCCTATTGGGAGCACTCGAAATCGTCAAAAGAACTGTACGTTAAATACAAATAGACGAAAAATTTGATTGGATGAAGTTGAATTACTTTAAGTGTAATGGCCGTAGTGCCTGAAGTAAACATGTATAAAAATGTTTTTGCATTGGGCGTAGTGCCTATAGTGAACATGAGATAAGAATGTTCCTTCTTGTGCTAAATTTGTGGCACAATAATTTAGAACATGTTAATTACGATACCTTGCAGAGGTTATCTAACATGGTTCATATTCCTAAAATCAAAATAGATCAATAACTTAAATGTGAAGTTTGCGTTGAAGCGAAACTTATTCGGCCGAAAGGATTACCGAACTTCTTGGTCTAAATACATAGCGAAGTTTGTGACTTAATATATGTCCAAACGCGAGGCGGGAAATAAGTACTTCATTACTTTCGTAGATGATAGTACAAAATATCGCTATGTGTACTTGATGAAGGAAAAAATGAAACAATTAACAAATTCATGGTTTACAAACAAAAACTTGAGTTTCAACTATTAATTGTTTTCGCAATGAGAAATGCGGCAACGATTATTCTCTGTTTAGAAAATGTTGACTTAAACACGATTTAATCGGTGAAGTCATTGCACACCGCATAAAACCCCGATGGAGTTGGGTTGCGGGTTCGATCCAACCGGGCAACGTTTTAATGTTTATTTTGAACTAATTAGTATTAATAACGTTGTCGACGGTCAATGTTTTGGCTTAGTGTGCATTAGATAAAAATATGAAAATGTTGTTTTGGCACTTGCGGTGCAACAGTCGAGGCCTTTTATTGGTCTGAGGATCATACCGTTTGAGAAACGCAACGGTCTGGAAAAAAAAATGTTGATGTGTTAATGGTCTGAGGATCTACAACGATAAAAGGATGATCCGAGGATCAATGATGATGTGGTTGAGAATTAGTAATAACTTCATACCCAACTCGTGTGTTAACACATTACATTTTTCTGGTAGAAATTAAAATATTATGGTTGAGACCATGTTTGTTTTAGGGTTATGACGGGGTAGCTATTTTAATTAGCAATTACCTTTTGAATAAGGTACCCCATAAGAAGGAAGATAAAACTATGTTTGATTTGTGCCTTCGAATGTGGGGGGTATCTTGCTAAAAATTATGATACCTCTACGGAAAAGACGCATACATTCCCTAAACCGTTGATTGCATTTTCATAGGGTTTGCTCAGAATAGTAACGTGTATCGATTTGAGTCGAAAGTGTCAAATAAACACAAAGATACGTTAATGTAATCAATAAATGCATATTTCTTTGGAAAATGTATTTTTGGCTAAGTCTAGAGGAGAGGCAAGCATATGAGACTATAGAGGAAAAATAGTCAAGACCGAGAACATGGAGGGCATGTTGAGGTCGAGCCCATGATGAGTAAAAGGGCGAGGATTGAAAAATCCTATGGTCCAGTTTTTTTTTTTGACCTATATGCTTGAAGCCGAACCTTAGACTTACCACGAAGACGTAAACTCTTTTGAGAGACCTCTATGAAAAGAGGCAATCAATAGTGAAATTGAGTCCATCTTGCAGAACCACACTTGGGAGCTGGTGGATCTTCCGCCCGGAGACAAACCATTAGGCTACAAGTGGATATTCAGACGTAAAATGAAAGAAGATGGATCAATTGATAATTACAAAGCCCGACTTGTCATAAAAGATTATAGACAAAAGGAATGGTGGAATTATTTTGATACATATTATCCAGTAACTAGAATCACATTCATAAGGATGGTGCTTGCGATTGCAGCCTTGCAAATTCTAGAATTACATCAAATGGATGTGAAAACAAGTTTCATACATGGATATTTAGAGGAAGAAATCTACATGGAACAACCTGAGGGTTTCTCTGCGCGAGAGCAGGAAAAGAAAGTCTGTAAGCTTGTCAAATCTATGTATAGTCTTAGGCAGATGCCTAGATAATGGCTTTATAAATTTGACAGCGATTTATTGGAGAAATGTTTCAAAATAAATAAGTATGAAAAACGTTTTACGTTGATGACATACTAATCGTTGGAAATAACGATGAGGTGGTCCGGTCCACTGGACCTATGTTGAATTTGAGTATTGACCTGAAAGACATGGATCTTGCCGATGTGATCTTTGGATTAAAACTCATTAGATCATCAGAAGGTCTCATTCTAAGTCAAGCTCATATATTGACAAGTATTTGGATAAATTCAACAAAGATGACAATAACGAGGTTAGTACTCCAATAGATACGGGTAAGTAATTTCAAAGAATAAGGGAGAATGGTTTTCCCAAATTGAGTACGCTCGGATTATTAGAAGTGACATGTACTTAATGTCATGCACTAGACCAGATATCGCTCACGTTGTAAGTGTATTGAGTCGATATACGAGTAACCCTAGTGTTGTCCACTAGAACGGGGTAATCAGGGTACTTAGATATCTGAGACATATTCATAATCATGGTCTACACAAAGAGATATCCTTATGTGATAGAATGTTATAGTGATGCAAAATGGATATCCGATTAGACACTACCACCTTGAGTATAAGGGGTTACGTATTCACCTTATGAGGTGGAACAGTGTCGTAGAAAATCCTCAAAACAAACAGTCATAGCCAGATCGACGATCAAGTCTGAGTTATTGTACTGGAGAAATGTGCCGAAGATGCAGAATGGCTATGTCATTTTCTCGAGGATTTTACTAATTGGCCAAAATCTGTGTTAGTGCAAAGATTGATGAGTTTGTTTTGGTTTAATCCAAATTAAATCCAATCTAATGAAATGTTGAAGATTTTCTTTAAGAGACAAGGTTAAAGCAGAAATAAGTGGTGCACCCCCCATTTGGCATGAAAACCTTTGTTAAAGGTTGGGAAATGGGACACTTTGCGAAGCTGTTGTCCACAAAAGAAGCAATCTAAATTTAGATGTTGGATTAACAAAATTATTCCTGCAGGAAATGATAGTCTGAGGACTTTGTTGGTTTGAGAACATTGATGCAACGTTGCGACGATCAATCTGTATAACACAGTATAACCTGCATAATGGAATTTTAGACATATACGTCATAATTCCATTAGACAGTTGCTCTCAAATATATTTATTGTGCCTGATATCGTAAAGTCGGCAGATAAATAGCGGATCCGCTACCCGAAAGGGTTAACCAGAGAGTTATTTGGCCAAGCGTCGAAAGGAATGGGGCTAAAGCCCGTCGAGGAAACACTCTTGAGATGGAAAACCCAACCATGATGACTGGAGATCCCAAGAACTTGGTTCAATGGGACAACCTAATCACAAGAGTGAGTGTTGTCACTGTGGGGGTCAAACCCCAAAGCCCATTCCTATGATGCAAACAGTGATGGGGAAGAGGTTAAGCTTTTGTTGGTGTTGATCTTATAACAGTAATTGGAAATTACTTAATCAAGGTCATTTTCACACAAAGCTTTTAATGATTCGTAAGGAGAACTCAGAGTCGTGAAGATGCTCTTGAGACATAGAATCACCTATGCGAGTGAGAAGTGGGGCCGCTTCGAAAGGAATTGTTGAGGGCGCAATTTTTAGAAACGCTTGCAGAACCAGGCGAGTGATCCAGGGCCTAGGGATCACAGGGCGTGAACCGAACCATACTAGGAAGGTACCTGTGTGGGTTATGTCGTCATCTACACCAACGACAGTCGGTTCAAGGACATCGCGTCTACCGACCAGTCAGTAGAGAAGACATGATCTCACAAGGGATAGGTTCAAAGGGGTTACCCCTACCTATCCTTTGCAGGTATTGACCGTTGAACTCAAAATTCGTGTCTAAATTTTCAATTTCCATTCATGTGGGGGATTGTTGGAAAATGGGCCAATTTTTATTAATTTTTTTTTTTGGACTAATCTTGTTTAGAGCCCAAATGTTTTTTATTATTGAGCCCAATGTTAAATCTAGCCCATTTTTTGTGAATGGAATTTGTGAAAAGAGTTTTGTACCACATCGAATAGATGAGCTCTCATCCTCCCTTCTCTTCTCCTATATAAAGGAGTCTTCCTCTTCACTTTTTTGGTAGAAGAAAATGAGATCTCTTCCTTTTGGTTGAGTATCCAATATTTTTGGAATCCAAGTTATTTTTCTCCTCCTCTGTTCTTCGTGTTGACGAATTGCAGAGTTCTTCTTAGGTTGATTTCGACTTATGTCGTGTTCAACCTTTCTAGTTGTTTTTAGCCGTTGTCGTCGGCATTTCTGTTCTTTGTTTGAGTTCAGGTATTGGGTTCGGTTCGGTCGAGCGTGTTGCATGCATAACACGATTCGATGACACTGTTGAATCCTGGGAGGTGATCGCCCCTTGTATAAACCCCTTTGCATAACCCGAGGGTGGGGAGGGGCGAAATTGCCTTAAGGAGACTGTGATTAGCACGGGCCTCAGTATATAAAATACGTATTCGTTTTGTGTCGATTTTACGTATAATTTCGGTGTTGCCTATATTTTGCATGTTAACTGGTATAGTTACATGTAAGTAACCGAAATTTGACTAATTGCTTTTTTAGTCATTGAATTTTAGAATATTGCATTTTGGTCCTCGGACTTTGTAAATTTGCATATTTACCCTCAATATTTCCAACATAGTATTCTTACTTTACAAGCAACACCTTCCACCAAAAGAGGAGAATCGCCCGGGATGGAGAGAACGACACCGTCTTCAAAGCTCCATTATCATCCAAAAGAACGACTCCCCTATCAACTGACTGAGTCAAGGCATTGACTGTGCCGTCGCAGAAAACTCCCTCAGAACCAACAAAGGAGAAGGAGCGGTGTCCCGGCCCCTGGGATGCTGGAAATCCCAGAGTGGCTGGCGAGGACACGGGAGCGCTGTGTATGGTTGTGGGACCGCTCTGTAAAAGGCCATCTTCAACGTGAGAACGCTCACTATCGTTGTGTAGATAACCCATTAAACTTGCTTCTAATCAGGTAAGTTTAAAGTCTGATTACGGAAATAAATGGGTTACAGGTGGAGAAGATAGACGGGTAGCTAAAGCTAAGTGAAGAAGATCAATAAATTAAAAATTAACTCCATGAGTTAAAGAGAAGAGAGTGTTTTATTTTTGTCAGAAGATAAAGATAATAAATCCCGCAAGTGAAACAATTGCAATTAGCAATTTTTGGACAAGTTGCAACTTCGAGAAATTATTAGATGGACCTATGGTCCTATACGCTACATCAGCGTATGGACCAACCAATAAATAAGAAACACGTCATAAATATGTTATAAATAAATAATGTTGGTTAACATGTGATTACAACCCAATATTTTTGTTAATTAATCCATACATCTTTTTTAGGCTAATAAAATGATTTATCTATAAATAAAAATATTTTTTTTCATATATAAATATAATACGTGTGTCATTAGTTTTGTGATTTTTTTTTCTAAAAACCTATTGGACATGGTGAACCCTAGATGGCAAATTGATCACACTTGCCCTCTGAGGTTTACCTGGTCCAATAGTGTTTCAGAAAAAAAAAAAAAAAAAAAAAAACTAGCTACACTTCTATTATATATATTTGTATATACAAAAATTGTTTTTATTTATTAAGAGAAATTTTGTTTTAGGAAAAAAACAAAGTAGGATTAATTATGCAAATTTATTAGTTTGTAATCACATGTTACTCATAGTTATTTATGAGAGTACATTTATTATGTGTCTATCATTCATTGGTTGGTCCATACGGTGAGGTGGCGGACATAGTTCATCTAATAATTTCACTGCAACTTCAGAAGTATGAGAGTTAGGGGTTTGGCTACGCTTATTTCAAAGTATACATGCTTTAAGTTTTTATTTTTTTTGCAAATAATTATTTACTATTTTATCCGAGGTTTTGTTTTTTAAGAAATAAAATCCTTATTAGTTCTCTGGCAGATCCTTGGTCGTAGACGAATGTCCCCCTCAATAATCTGAAGAGAGGAGGAGTCGGGAATGAATTTCGAGTGGAACTACCAAGACCAGTAAGAACGAACTAAGAGCGCTGTAAATCTTGCATCCCCATCAGTCACATGTACAAGACTTGGTTTCATAGTAAACTTCTTGCCCAACTTGAACTTCAGATAATGCTCGATTTGAAACTCCCACTAAGACTTAGATAATGCTCGAGAGAAGAGAGTTAACTTTTAAAATGAATGTCTTTTGAGCTCTTTTCACAGAGCTCATGGATATTAATCCGGATATGGATTGTGTTAATCGTGGATAACGCTTTATTCGCGTATAAGACAGGCTTATCTAATGTTTGACATCGAAGGGGCATTGTTTTGGTGGAGTATGCGTATTTTTCATACGGGTGTTGGTATTTTGATGTGGCCTGAAAAGACGTACTTCGGGTATGCGGTTACCCGCGCACTCAGACCTTTTTGTGTCCGGACACGTAGTCCGTCCGAACTAGTCTGGAGGACTAGACGCCATCCGGATTAGTCGGGTCCGGGTGGGTTTTTTCCCATCAGATCATTTTTTGCCTGAGGGGTTCCTTCGGGTCCTTAGTCGTTTGGGGTTAGTGTTTCGGTTTATAACCATGCATAGGGTTGATGTGGAGACTATATTGAGCCTAAGTGAGTTCAAATTAGGTGTATATCCATCAATTAGAGACATTTATGTTCATAACTGATATTTTCATCTCAAATTCTCAACCCAACCTCCAAATTTGGTGTTCTCATCAAGCTCCAATTCCAAAGCCAAGGCAATAGACCCTGCTGGACCTATCTAGTCATCGAGAGCCGGGAGGCATCGGGGGCTTAATCTTGGGGCAAGTGTTATCTGACCAGAGGGTTCTTCAGACACATTAGAATCTCTACGTCGTTATGGGGAGGAGGATTAAAGGGGACTGAGGCTTATGGGTTGTAAAAAAATACTATAAATATTTCTTTTCTAAACAAAAAAGTATTGGGTAAAACAGTAAATAACTATTTGCAAAAAAAAAAAACATATATACTTTGAAATGATCCTAACAAGTTCCGAGAGTTAGATGTGGTATTTTATTGTGTATTTATGTAGTGTGTTTTTTTTCTTTCTGATTTGGCAAGGCCAAGAACTTCATTAAAAGTATATAACCAAAAAAAAAAAAAATCATTAAAAAGTAGTAAAAAAACAACTTGTAATATATCTGTCCAGTCCCAAACAATGAGGGCAAACATATAATTAAGTTTTTTTTTTTTTCCTGCGATTCCACTTTCCCTTATTTCCGGGATTGTGCATCATTCTCCTTTCTATCTTTCGAATACTTGGCCTTTCGCCAAAAAAAAAAATTGGCCAAAAAAAAAAGAACTTTCAGAAGAGAAGATACAGAGTAGAGCTTCAGCTGCTACCGTAAGTCGAGTCGATACGTTCAGCTACTTTCGATTATTTAGGGAGTCGAGTCGATTCGTTCAGCTGCTTTCTCTGGTGCTCTCCCCCCTCTGACTCCAACTTGGCGAGTGGCGATCTATCGGCGAGGTCGGCGGCTGGTCAGGGCTTGCAACCGGTGGCTGAAGCTGACCGGCGGCAGTGGTCGGAGGCCGTGGGGCTGATCTGGCTGAGCTAGCGACGGGTGCAAGATAAGATTGTCTTTGATTTAGCAAGGTAGTTTCTTTTGTGCTTTTGATTGTAGTCATTGACCAAATTATTGCCTGTTTGATTGAGGTCAGCCCTTTGTGAATAATTTCTTGATCTTTAATGATAATAAGAACTTAAATTGCACATTGTTATTTACTTTAGATAGTAGCACCAAATTTTCTGTCTGCTAATTACTATGAGTAGCACAATACTTTATGTCTGCTTATTACTATGATTTGATCTTTGCAAATTGGTAGTATCATTTCACTGAATCTCTAGCATATATTTTCTCGCCATTTGTTGAGAAATTCACAATTTACAGAGTACAGACTGATTGTTGTTGCGTGTTCAAGGGCTAATACAAATAGTTTCTGGTTTCAGCTGAAGAAGGATGCCCCTTCGCCGTGCATCAAGATACTTAAGTGCTGGTGAGAAGTTGTTTCATGGAGGCAACATGTCAATCCGGTCTCGCAGTTATGGAAGAATATGTTTGCCACATACGGGCTTTCTCAAGGAATGCAGTAACTTGTCATCCACCCATCTCAAAATTAGAGCCTTTGTTTCTGACTTTCCTGTTAATAATAGGCATTCGCTCCAATTACCTGTGAGTTTTCTTGGTTATTATGTGGTCTTCTTGGCATAGTTAAAGACTTTGTTGTTAGTCTAATAAAGTGACTACTGCTACAAGCAGTGTTCCATGCTGAATGGCCGCGCATTGTACTCTACAACACCACCCACGGTTGAAAAAGAAAATGTGTCAAAGCAGCGTCCTCAAATCAAAATCATAAAAGAGGATCAAATATCTGATGTGAAGATCCTCCGCACTCTCGCTAGTTACTTGTGGATGAAAGATAACCCTGAGTTTCGACTGCGAGTTGTCACTGCATTGGGTTTCTTAGTTGGTGCCAAAGTACATCATTCTACTTTACTCTCCCACCTTCTCAGAAGAATTCCATTCAGATGTTTTACTTTGCCCGTTCCTATTCTTATTTTAGGTTCTTAACGTACAAGTGCCCTTCCTCTTCAAGTTGGCTGTTGATTGGTTAACAACTGCTACAGGAAATGCTACAGCTCTTACTTCCTTCACCACGGCAAACTCCACCATGATTGCCCTTTTTGCCACCCCGGCCTCCCTTTTGGTTGGATATGGAATTGCTCGAGCTGGAGCGTCTGCCTTTAATGGTACTACACAATCTGTCTTCTTTGTTGGCCAGTCCTTCCTGATAACTTCCACTCCATACTACAAGTTCTCTAAGAAATATATATATTTGTTTCGGAACTGCATACTGTAGTTTTCTGTATATTCTTAGTACCACATGATTTTTGAAAAGATGTATTCTTCTTGCAGAACTGCGTACGGCAGTCTTCTCCAAAGTAGCATTACGGACAATCCGATCGGTGTCTAGGAAGGTATGACTTCTAGTTTCTTTGTATTCTAAACCAACATTTTTTTTGTTGTATTATAATTTATTCTATTTAGGCTTTAATGTTTTTAACTCATCTGGCATATGGTACTTTTTTGCTACTTTGAATCGCAGTGCGATTTTTTTAAAATTTCTTTTGCAGTAATCTGATCATGTTTTCGCAGGTCTTTTCCCATTTGCATGACCTTGACCTACGTTATCATCTGAGGTATTGCTTTATATCTCGCAAAATTATGTTCTTTTTTTTTTCCTATGGGGTGTCCTAGGCGCCCATCTGGAGGGCAGCACCCATAGCTTGCTTACTCCACTTCTACAATAATCCATCTCGCATCGGGTCAGTCCGTAAGGGGTAAAGTGCTGGCCATGGATTTTTTTTTCTCACATGGCTCGACGAGTTTCAAACCCTGCAAGTTTTTGTGTCAGGAGTTGTGCCGAGCACTGAGCCACTGCCTTATTGATACTCTTTAGTAATTATTATATTTTATATTGATTTGTTGGAACTATCTTTCTTTACATAAAATTGATAACTGCATCTTCTATGAAGCTGGAGTAATCTTTTTTTCTTTCAGTTCACTAACTTTGCAGCAAAAAATGTTAACAGAATTAATTATAGAAGAAAATACACACACAGCGCCACTAACTTAATTTGGTCACTGCATTGCAGCCGAGAGACCGGAGGCTTGAACAGGATTATTGATCGTGGTAGCCGTGCTATAAACTTTATTCTATCATCTATGGTGTTCAATGTTTTACCCACAATATTAGAGGTATGAGTACTTCCATCCCTGTTTTCAACCTTCCGCAGATGCCAAAACAACATCCTGCTTTACCTGCAATAGTGAGATGTCTAGTGTCTTATAGATTCTGGCTTCTATTGTTTAATGTCACTGTAAGAGAAAAAATCTCTTTTACATGTTATTCTGAGTGGTAAGTCACTTTTACATTTTTTTTGTTCCAGATATCTATGGTGTCCGGCATACTGGCCTACAACTATGGAGCACCTTTTGCTTGGATTACATCACTTTCAGTCGCTGCATATATCGCCTTTACATTGACAGTGACACAGGTATTATGATTCTTGCTGGTTTTTTTTTTTTTTTTTTTTTTTTTTTTTTTTTTTTTTGTGGTGAATAAAAAGCTTGATTCAAAATCCCTGTTTCGTTATGTTATTGTAATTTTAGTTATGATTTTAAATTTTAAAATGAATATTTTTCTTTAATGTTTATAGGATATGTATTGGATTGGTGTCTACTGTCTAGACGTCATTAGATTGAGATAAGTAGCTAATTTCAGTAATCAATTAATAACTCTATATATAATTGCCGTATCTATGTATGTGTATGGTCGGACTATGAATGATCTAAGTGAGTACATTCATGCTATTGGTGTGAAAATAAAATAAGAATTTTCATTTATGCTCTACTATTTGGTGGATTCTTGTTCTTCGACATCTAGATTCTGAGGACTTATTCTACTATCCCATGGATGGTCTTGTCGCATGTTCTGAAAGCTCTCCCCTCACCTAGTTTTTGGGTGCCCCTTAATTCTCATTGGTAGGACCGTAGGACTACAGTGTTCCTTAGATATATATATATTTCAGTGCAACAGTTGTTTCTGTTGAATTATTGTATTCTCTCTCCCAATTCCTACTGCTTGGTGAATGGTGCTCTATGTGGATATAAGCCACGAAGAAAGCCATTTCTGACTATGTTTTTATCTTTTCAGTGGAGGACAAAGTTTAGGAAGGCCATGAATAAAGCTGATAATGATGCAAGTACTAGAGCAATTGATTCCCTGATCAATTATGAGGTGATTGTGATACAACTTTTTCTGGTTGTAAGAATTGCTCAAGTTTTTCACTCTATCTAAGATAAGGCCTCATTTGGTTTGGTTTTATCTTTGTAGACTGTCAAATATTTCAATAATGAAGGTTATGAAGCCGAGAAGTATGATGAGTTTCTGAAGAGTAGGTTCTTCTATCCCTGAAAAAGTGAAATTAAAAAGTAAATACTTTAGGTATCAACAGGAATGTGTGCTATCGGTGTTGTCATACTTAGCAGACAACTTGGAAGTACTGGGAGAGCTTAAAACACAGAAAAAAGTAATATATGAGTTGCATTTGTCATGGATCACATCTTTACAATTATCTAAACTGAATAAGAACCTTTTAGAAGTGAGGATACCCTTGGATGGTGTCTCTACTTTGTCAAAATTCATGCTCACTGAAAGATGGCATAGTTAACTAAGTATTTAGTATTCTTAAAACATCTTGATGAGTTCCCCTGTATTAAATATTAGTACCACAACATTGAAACATCTTTTGCTTATTTGGCCCCTACTTTTAATCGGCACTCTCTTGGTGCAATATCAGTGAGATATTTTTCCTTTAATGTTCAAAAGTACATTCAAAGCTGTGAAATTAAAGGAGATGGTGGCCGTAAATTAACATCGCAGTTATATACCTAAGCAGTTTAGTCTGAAGAAATTATGAACTTCCCAATGACCGCTTCTGATACACCATATAGGATAAATCAATGACTTACCTGTTCTAGTTAGACTGGCAGGGATGGTGCTTTTAATCTCAGCTTTGAATTTTCTGCTTCTTTTTTTTTTAGTAAGAGTTGTATATATTTCCTGATGATCCTATTTTTCAAGGCAAGTTGTGGAATCTGCTGATGCTAAAACTTAGCCTTTCACGTTTCATGGTGATGGTGTCTAGGGTATGAAGGCGCTGCTTTAAAAACGCAGCGAAGCCTTGCTTTGTTGAACTTTGGGCAATCCATAATTTTCAGCACCGCTCTCTCTACAGCAATGGTGCTGTGTTCCTTTGGAATCATGGATGGCAGGATGACTGTTGGTGATTTGGTAGTAGAACCTTCTGTACTATTGTGTGTGTTCATAACTACCTTTGTTGTATCTTGCTGATTAAAATGTGGAATGCAGGTTATGGTGAATGGGCTTCTTTTCCAACTTTCTCTTCCTCTCAACTTCCTCGGCAGTGTATATCGCGAAACAATACAGAGTCTTGTTGACATGAGGTCTATGTTTCAATTGCTGGAGGTACTTAATTATAACTATGACCAGTACTTCTTTATTTATTCTAATACATTCTCTCTCTTATTTTGGTACATGCTCGTTTATTTACTGCCACAGAGGATGACAGTTAATCCACATCTCATTATGCCTTTGCCACGTAGCTAACAATTTTTTTCATTACACAACTTCTCTTTGTTTCAGATTCTTTCTTTCACTTCTCGTATATCTGTGCTTCATTCTCTGTATTAGCTGCTTGATCGGCTGTTACCTCATGTTTCTCTATGGTTTTTTTTTTTTAAAAAGAAACAACTCTTTCAGTCCATTATATATTGCCTCTGATTGTTGGCTCTTGCTAGGCATTATCTATATGGAGTGACAGATCACCAGCCTGTAAGAAAAAAAAAAAAAAACTGTTAATGCTCTAGCATTCTAAGACCATGTCCTGAAAATCAGTGGAAGCAGTAATGATTTAGTCGATAATCTGGACTAGCTCCTGCTCTCGTTCTGGTTCTATCTGCTAATTGAAATTACATAGACAAGCAAGTGCCTTAGTAATAGATGAACTGTTACCTCCAAGAATGACACAACTACTTGGCATCAACTCTCTTTATCTACTAGCAGATCATTCATTAGTACTTATTAGCAGTTCCTGTTGATTTCTGATGTTAAATGTGGGAAATATTTTTTCTCCCTGTAGGAGAAAGCAGACGTTAGAGATAAGGATGGAGCAAAGCCATTGAATCTCCAAGGAGGGAGCATTCAGTTTGAAAATGTGCACTTTAGGTAGTTTCTCCGTCCAGAATCCATAATACATGTGATTGCATACAACTTCAAGAATGCAAACTTATATATTTAAGTAAAAGAAACATAATTCTGCCTCTATTCAATCAGAATGATACCTTTTCTCTTTTTCTCTTATTATAGCTACCTTCCGGAAAGGAAAATTCTTGATGGCGTCTCATTTGTAGTTCCTGCTGGAAAAAGCGTAGCTGTTGTTGGGACAAGTGGTAGCGGTAAGAATAGCCTTTGTGCTCGTTAATTCATATCTTTCATTTGTAGGTCTGAGTTCTGATCTATTGATTAGGTTGTGTGTTCTAATTATCACCTTTTGAGTTCAAAGTTTTGAACTTTTTACGGTGGATTACAAGTAATTTAGATCCACGTCTAACTCAAAACTCAAGCTGGTAGGTTGATGGAGCTTTCCAACTTAACATTTACTATTAACATGCACATAGCCTTATAACAACTTAAACGACGTGACTTGACATGAGATGCTACATTTAATATGGGTTGGTTGATCTTTGCACCCTTCAAACAATTGGTTTCAGATGATGTATCTCCACTTATATCTGAACCTACTGCTTCTGTGAATGATTTGAATGGCACAACTTACACATCTCTTGGTTTGGTTTGGCAGGGAAGTCCACTATCCTTAGATTGGTGTTCCGGTTTTTTGACGCTCATTCTGGAAATGTAAGAGGTTACAACTTTTTTCGCTTCAATCAATAGTTGTTACAAAAAGGAGCATCCATCTTTTTTTGTTCTCTAAAATGCTATTCTGATGTGTTGGATGACACTGTTTATTCCAAGTCCATGTTATCACTTGCAGTCATGTAAATAGGATTTTGCCATTACCTAACATCATTTCTTAGTCATACTTTCTTAGTCACTGTTCATGTATCTTAATCTTTATTTTATTTTACTGCGACTGGCTTGATAGATAAAAGTGGATGGTCAAGACGTTCGTGATTTAACCCTGGATAGTTTGCGAAGCTCAGTAGGAGTTGTACCTCAGGATACAGTAAGTAAATACTGTGTTTTTTTTTTTTAATCCTGCAATTTCAGTTGGTTTCTGCAAATGTTGCGTAATTTTACTGATTGGCGGCATCTTGTAGGTCCTTTTCAATGATACAGTATTTCACAATATACATTATGGTCGTCTTTCAGCAACAGAAGATGAGGTGCATAACTTTTTTAACCATTTGAAAAGTGTTAAATAAATTTGAATACATATTGACAACGAAATGAGTTTGTTATTAGGTTTATGATGCTGCTCGTCAAGCTGCTATACACGAAACCATCATGCGGTTTCCGGATAAATATTCAACTATCGTAGGAGAACGTGGCCTCAAGGTAATGAATGATACATATTATCCTATTCAATAAGAGCACATACATGATGAATGATGATATTGAGGAGATAATTGGGACAATGCAGTTAAGTGGTGGTGAAAAGCAGCGAGTGGCATTAGCACGTGCTTTTCTTAAAGCTCCGGCAATATTGTTGTGTGATGAAGCAACGAGTGCACTAGACAGTACAACTGAAGCAGAGATATTAAGCGCATTGAAATCATTGTCTACAAATAGAACATCGGTGTTTGTTGCTCACAGGCTTACAACAGCAATGCAGTGTGATGAGATCATAGTGTTGGAGAACGGCAAGGTTGTTGAACAAGGATCCCATCAACTTCTTTTGTCCCGACCAGGAAGGTATTCTCAGCTATGGGCTCAACAAAACACCACCACTTTGGATGCATGAATCTTACCATATAGCTAGCTGCACAAACATTTATTTATTTATTTATTAAGGTTAGGTAGGTCAGGTTGTCTTGTTGGTATATAGCCAATAAATTAAAATACCATTTAATGTTAAAGTTTCTGCATAATGCATTTGATTTGACAGGATTATTAAAACTTTTTTTTAAGTGCGAGTTTATATATGCACTGAAATCACAATTTTAGTTTCTTTTTTGTATTGTACCCCTTTGTTTTTTAAAAGGTAAAGAACCTATTTAATGTCTCAAGTTTACCTGATGTTTCAGTTTGGTGTCTGACACGTACTTATACTGTCCCAAGTTTGAATAGTGTTGCTATTTGGTATTTCCGTCAAATTTTGAGGTTAAATTTAACAGAATTTGGTCATGTGACCGGCACATGACCAAATAATTAAAAATGCCCAAATTACCCCTAAATTAGGTTAACTGCTCCACCCTCGGAACAATTGGCCGGAACCCTAAGTCGGCCGGAATCCTAAATTGGCTGGAATCAGGCCGGAATCGGGCCGGAGTAGGTCGACCCTAAACCCTAAATCAGGCCAGCTGCTCCACCGCCGGAACCCTAAATCAACCGGAATCAGCTGGAATCGAGCCGGAATAGACCAGAATCATCTCGTTTGGAGGTGGATGGCCGAAATTCGAGGTGGGTGGGTCGGAATCGGAGGTGGGTGGCCGAAATCGGAAGTGGCAGTATGGTCTTTTCACCTAAGTCTGTTAAACTTAACACCTAAATTTAACAGAAAACCAAATTGCAACAATTGTCAAACTTGGGACAGTCCATATCGACACTTTAATCCTAAACACCAAACACTTTAATCCTGAGACACCAAACTGAAACATAAGGTAAACCCGAGACACTAAATATGTTATTTTTCCTTTTTAAAATATATGTATTAATGGCTATTTTCCGTTAAAATCAATAAAAATATATCCTTATTTATATTTAAAATAATTTGAAATTTAACTTCGAATTTATATAAGATGATCAATGAGGTTCTCAAAATCTTTCACCTACAAATGTAATAGTTTTATTTTGTAAGTTAGTCTTTAAAGTTTGAACCAAGACTAGGGTGGGTCTCCAACCTGGTTCGAATATAGAGTTGGTCGGACTCGAACCAAGGTTGGGTACCCGGCTGTGGTTTCGAACCCCTTCAATTGGAGGGTTCAAACCTACTATCAGTGCCGACTAAGTCTGGGTTCGAACCTATGCTACGAATGTCTCTTGGCCAAAATAACAATAATAATACTTGCCTAATTATGTATCCCTAATTGATTAACAATTGATTGAATAGAAAGTGGATTCATGAGATATATATAAGATTACTGTGGTAAAGATATAGAAACTAAATCTATAATAATATTACGTAATTATTAGAGATATACCTTAGATATTAGGAGATGTAATCTTAGAATATATATATTTAGTATTAGAGATATACCCTAGATATTAGGAGAGGTAATCTTAGAATAAATATATATATATATATATATTTATCGACCCATCACAACCGTCTCATGTTTGTCGTCTACGTAAGGCAATATACGGCCTCAAACAAGCACCCCGTGCTTGGTTCAACGAGTTGCGATCCTTCTTACTTGCTTATGGATTCGTCAACTCTCAATCTGACAACTCGTTATTTATTCTCTCCACCAAGACCGTAACCATCTATTTTCTTGTATATGTAGACGATCTTATTGTGACAGGTAGTGACATAGCTGCAGTTCGGAAGTTTATCAATGCCCTGTCTTCCCGATTCTCACTCAAAGACCTTGGAGAGCTTAATTTTTTTCTCGGCATAGAAGTCCTTCGCACAACTGATGGACTCTTCCTCACGCAACACCAATACATTCGTCGCCTTATTGATCGCGCCGACCTGACTGACTGTAAGCCGGTCTCAACGCCGCTATCATCGTCCGCACAACTCCTTCCAAGCGATAGCCCCCCGGCCACGGATGGACAACTCTACCGTCAATTGGTAGGCGCACTTCAATATCTATCTCTCACAAGGCCTGATGTCTCATTTGCGGTGAACAGACTGTCTCAATTTATGCATGCCCCCACCGTTAATCATTGGGCGTCTCTTAAACGTGTTCTTCGTTACTTAAAGAGCACGGTACATCATGGTCTCCATTTGCGACGCAACTCGTCACTACATCTACAGGCATACTCTGATGCAGACTGGGCTCGTAATTGTGATGACTACAAGTCTACTACCGCTTATGTTGTATATCTTGGTGCTAATCCGATATCGTGGTGCTCACACAAACAAAAGTCTGTTGCTCCTCGTTCCTCCACTGAAGCTGAATACACTGCCGTTGCCGAGGCTACTTCTGAACTTCTCTGGATTCAGTCTCTACTTAAGGAGCTCGGTTGCACATGTGAATCACCTCCTGAGGTTCTCTGCGACAATACGGGTGCCACCTACGTTTGCTCGAATCCGGTGTTCCACTCTCGGATGAAACACATTGCGCTGAGTTTTCACTTTGTCCGGGATCTTGTAAACAAGGGTCTTCTTCAGGTCAAACACGTCTTCACGACTGATCAAATAGCCGATGGACTCACGAAACCCCTTCCCAAATCGCGTTTTCAACTTTTACGGTCCAAGATGTGCGTTTCCGATGGAACCGTCATCTTGCGGGGGCGTATTAGAGATATACCTTAGATATTAGGAGATGTAATCTTAGAATATATATATTTAGTATTAGAGATATACCCTAGATATTAGGAGAGGTAATCTTAGAATAAATATATATATATATATATATATATATATATATATATATATATATATATATATATATATTATTTCTATCTACACTATCTATATCTCCTATATATCTACTAGTATTGTATTATATATATGTACCAAGTTTCATGTAATCAATTCAAGTCAATATACAATTTACATTCTATTATAGTAATATACTATAATTTATCAAAATAATACTTGGCTAATTATGTATCCATAATAGATCGTTGATTGATTAGCAAATCAAATTTTCAACACTGACCGGACCACAATGACTTAGGAGGAGGTTTTCGAGAAAGTTCTTAATTAACCGGTAGTATTACTGATCTTTAAACGCCAATGTTAAGAACGTTCCCCGGCACGAGAATTTCTCTTACTTGGAGTAAGATAAATAGATAATTCGTTAGCTTAATTTTTGGGACAAATTCGTAGTTTAAATAATACGCAATTAGGTTATTCAATCTAATTTAAGGTAAAATAGTGACCAAACCGTACACGTGTAAGGTAGAAAAACCCACGTGTGAATGTCGCTTCCGAACATAACTCGATTAATAATATCTATAACTGGTCCCAAAAATCCTATCCCAAAAATGAATTACATATTTTAAACTAAAAGACACAAATTTCCCGCCTAGAAATTATTCTCCCACTCTATACAAAGATCACGGTGCCGTAAGATATTAGCACATATTTCTCTTCTTATTTATATATATAATATTAGCCAAGTTCTTATATTTATTTAATATATAAATGAATATTGTTGGTTTGTCAAAAATATTGGACCAAGCAATCTACAACACTATATCAACATTAATATGCATTATATTTATATCGTAATATATATATATATATAATCACCGGCGCCGAAATCTCGGACATGAAGCTCGGTCATAATGAAGCATGAAAAAGAAAATGGTTAAGAACCTATGAAAGGTCTGAACTATCACCCATGTTAACGGGAGAGGTCTGAAATTTAAAAAGTTAATAACAGAGGTCTGAAATTTCTGTTTTGTTGATAACAGCGGTCTCCGTTAGTTTTTTCCGTTAAAACTAACGGAAGTTGGTCACATGCTTGACATGTGACCGGAAATAAAATAAATTTCCAAAAATGCCCTTCTATCAAGTGTGCCCCTCACATGCTTGGAGTGAAAAGACCAAAATGCCCTTGAAGCCACCACGGTACTCCGGCGACCACCAATCGTACTCCGGCGACCACCACCGTACTCCGGCGACCACCACCAAGGCTCCGATTGGGCCAAAATCGGAACCACCGGCCCCGATTGGGCTACGATCGGGGCCAAAAAAGCTCCGATCGGAGCCAAAAAGCTCCGATCTGGAGCTCTGTGGCTCCGACCAGAGCCACAAAGCTCCGATCGGAGCTTTTTTGGCCCCGATCGGAGCTTTTTTGCCGAGGTGGTGGCCGGAGTCGGGTCGCCGGAGCCGAGGTGGTGGTCGTCGGAGTCGAGGTGGTGGTCGCCGGAGTCGGGTGGTGGTGGCCGGAGTCGGGTGGTGGTGGCCGGAGTTGGGTGGTTTTAATTTGACTTTAGGGGTAAAATTGTCATTTCACATTACTTAAATAAGATATTAAATAAAACAAAATATTAAAGGGGCAAAAATGTCATTTCACACAATTCTGTTAAATTTAACCCTAAAAATGGACGGAAAACCTCAAATCAACAAAATTGAAATTTCAGACCTCTGTTATTAACTTTTTAAATTTCAGACCTCTCCCGTTAACATGGGTGATAGTTCAGAACTTTCATAGGTTCTTAACCCAAAAGAAAATGATTCTCGTATTTGGCGGTGTTGTTGTTTCGATAGGTATGTTTAGAGTTGTCTCTAGCTACCTACCTAGGCCAAGCAGCAACACCAACACCAAGCATGGTTTTGGAAATCATATATACCTGCAGCATGATGAATTGGATCAGTTACTGGCCATGAGGCGCGGCGGCCAATATTGACACTGCTGACTGATCAGACCACGATCGATGAAGGGTACTGCCAAATATATGAGTTTTTGACCAAAATAGGACTACAAAGATAACAAAATACCAATATAGACTAGAAAAAAAAAACATTTACATATATAGGGCTGGCCGGGTTGGGAGAACCCGGCCAACTGAATTTTTTTTTTTTTTGTTTTTTTTTTTTCGGAAAACTGAAAAAAAAAATAAAAAAATTGAGCTTACTTGGCCGGGTTGCCCCAACCCGGCCAAATATATATATATATTTTTTTTTCAATTTTTTTTGCTTTTTTTTTAATAGAAGTTGTAAAAATTAATGATTTTGTAATTTTTTTTTTCTAAAAAACCTATTGGACGTGGTGAACCTAGAGGGCAAATTGACAGACATTTGTCGTTTACCAGTTTTCGTAAAAAAATTACAAAACTACAAATTTTATATTTTTTCGAACTCACTTGGCTGGATCCCCACAACCCGGCCAAGTAGTGTTTTTTTTTTGCCTCAAAATTAATTAATTGCGATGTCAACAGCAGCCATTGTTTTTCTAGCCTATATTGGTACGGGGTGTGTAATCATGATTACTTAGACAAGTCATGGTTTGCTTACCATTTTTTTAATTAACATAATTTGCAAAATTGTACAGAAAAATATTGCTAAGTTGTTAATTAAGTCTAACCCGAACCCGCCTGAAAAATCCGAAATCCGAGGCCGGGCGGAAATTTTTCTCATATTTTCCCGACCGAGCCTGAACCCGAGTCTAAAAACCCGAACTTTGGTGGGCGGGAATTATTATTCAAATTTCCCGACCGAACCCGCCTGCGCCCACCCCTAATTTGTATGATGTTTGAAAGATAAATGTTATATATATATATATATATATATATATATATATATATAGAAAGAAGTAAAAAAAAAAAAAAAACTTACCTTGTTGATGGGCTGTCGGTGCTGTCTATTGGACAAGACAGCACCGACAGCAGCAGTGCAGCAACTTTTTGAAAAAGTTGCTGCACTGGTCACGGGACTGGTTCAAAATAGCCCCGTGACCCCACCCCGTACAAAAAAATATATATATATTGCTTGGCCGGGATTTGGGGACCCGGCCAAGTGAAAAAAAAAAAATCACTACGCCGGGTTCTCCCAACCCGGCTAGCCTTATATATGTAATTAATTATTCTTTTGGCCTATATTTGTAGTTGGTTGTTAATATAGACCTATTTCGGTCAAAAACTCCAAATATATAGTAGAGTTCAATCGACAATACATATATTGGATAGGTAGATGTTACCTACCTCCCTTCAGAACCTTCTATTTGATACAATAGCTTAAAGAAAGGGAATAAAAGTCATGACAGAATTAATCAGAACACTCCTCACAGCCATCAGAGAAGCTTTGTCTTCCAACGAACTAACTTACTTTTGACCTTCTTCGCAACAGAATTTAATAAAGCTTTACTTTTGTTGGAAATGTCAATCGGAAAACTCAAATAGTTTGATAACTTTATCCACTTTTTTCAAGCTCAAGCAACACGCGAACTGCTTAGCTACATCAATAAGTTATTAGAGAACAACGCTTATGATTTTCCAAAACTAATTTTTTGACTCGACATAGTACAAAATTGATCCAAAGTCTCCTTCATAATCTCGCACGAACTAATGGATGCTTCACCTAGAAGGATGAAGTCATCAACAAACATTAAATGAGAAATCGGGAGAGAACCCCTCTTAACTTTGATAGGATTCCGCTTCTATTGACTAATTTTTTGTATAAGAAAACTAGAAAAAAAAAAAAAAGTATTCTCGATGACTCTTCATTTTCCGTCGCGGTGGTATAAATATTTGGGACGAGCTAATCTAAATGGAAAATGATTTAGAATGTTGAAACTTGAAAGTGATGTAGAGACCACATGTTTATTTAAAATCACAAGGAAAGACTCAGTTTCGTTCTTCTTCCAAATTTACCATTATGCAACCAACATAGTTATAACAAATACTTTCACTAATTTCACTGAATGGATTGTCGATATCGGGGCAACAAATCATATGACTTCTCAATGTTCATGACTGCGTAATTTGCGTATCAATAATTTTGCATTTGACTCTGTTGGTCTACCAAATGGTCAGACATCGGTTGTTAGTCACATTGGGTTATTATAACTTTTCTAGGAAGTCTAGGAACTAATTAGAAATAGATAGAAGTTAGGTTTTATTATTAACAAATACTGCATGATGCTGCAATAGGTGAAACTGCTAGCTGCTGCAATAGGTGAAAGTGGTAGCTTCTTTGTGTCAGCAGATTGTGCTTGAAGCAGAGAGTGAGGAACAAGAAGATGCTGAAGCAGAATACATAGATTTGGACGAAGATGTTCATTTGATGGCAGAAAAGGTGTGGCTCAAATGCCCGTGTGTCAGAGTTCATAAGGTTATTTTGTCTGGACTTGAAGCGTATCACATTGATGATTTGCGAATCCAGTAAATGCTACAAATTTCTGTTGTTGGGAAATAAATACTATTACAAGCTCCTGTAGCTTATTTTGTTTTCCTTTAATTGATTGTTTCTAGACACTATGAGTGTTAGGTTTTATATTATGTTTGTAAAGCAAATGATCAACATTACTTAGCTAACATTCCTTAGCTTGATTTCGAGTTTGTTCGGAAAACATGTTTGACCTGAAACTTGAAGTCAAACCATAGTTTTGGAAACGTAGATCTTTTTATCATCGATAACAAAATTGACAAAAGAATAAATACTGTAATATCTACAATATATTACAGAATATATCAGTCTTGATCTTACATCTTATAAATTAAATACACACTCAAAACCCTAGCTAGTTCAGAAAATCCTGGACTGGGAGGCCTTTTATCATATGTTTTTTCTCCTGGTCCCTCGAGCATTATAGTTTTAACTTTTAAAAAGATGATGAAGCACAAGATATGGATTTGGATGAAAGAGTGAGTTTCATGGCAGAATGGGACACCCTTTCAGTGGGCCTAAAATGCCAGTGTGGCATAGGTTATTTTGTCTGGACATGAAGCTTATCACGTGATGATCTGCAAATGCAACAAAGGATATGATCTGCGAATGCAACAAATGGTACAAGTTTCTGTTGTCAGGTAACAAATATTACTACAAGCTTATGTAGCTTTTTTTTTTTAGCTTAAATGACTACTTCTAGACTCTTTGGAATTTTGAGTTGTTTTAGCTTGAGTTTCATGTAAATTGTTGCATGCAGTGTCTTCAGGGGTTAGGTTTTATATTATGTTTGTAAAGCAAATGATCAACATTCCTTAGCTTGATTTCGAGTTTGTTCGAAATGTGGGTTGGACCTGAAACTTGAAGTCAAACCATAGTTTTGAAACGTAGGTCTTTTATCATCGATAAAAAATTGACAAAAGAATAAATACTGTAATATCTACAATATATTACAGAATATATCAGTCTTGATGTTACCTCCGATAAATTAAATACACGCTCAAAACACTAGTTGCAGAAAACCCTGGTCGTATGCTTTTTCTCCTAGTCCCTCGCAATATAGTTTTAATTTTTAAGAAGATAGATGAAGCACAAGATATGGATTTGGATGAAAGATTGAGTTTCATGGAAAAAGGGGACACCCTTTCGGTGGGCCTGAAATTTCAGTGTGGCGTAGGTTATTTTGTCTGGACATGAAGCTTATCACGTGATGATATGCGAATGCAACAAATGGTACAAGTTTCTGTTGTCAGGTAACAAATATTACTACAAGCTTATGTATTTTTTTTTTTAGGTTAAATGTCGATTTCTAAACTACTCGGTTCTCTTCGGAATTTTGAGTTGTTTTAGCTTGAGTTTCATGTAAATTGTTGCAAGCAGTGTCTTCAAATAAAAATGATCAACATTCAATAGTGAGGGTTGGACCTGAACCTTGAAGTCAAACATAGTTTTGGAACGTAGGTTTTTTTATTAATAACAAAATTGATTGCCCATTTATGTATTTAATTGTCAAAAAATGCTGATCTCGAAAAATAACTCCATTAATCTATCTAGCTAACATACAGAAGATATACAAGTTTTATTTTTCAGCAATAATCAACTCCCATTTACACTTCAGACATGTGTATGTTGCAGTACAGTAATTTCTAGACGCCTATAGCTTACAATAAATTAAACCGCCTCAGATTACGTAAAAATTTAATCAAAATTCAAAATTATTGGTTGTAACTTATTCTGTCAAGTCGATTATTAATGTATTCATACGAATATTGTACATCCAAAATTTACAACAAATTTGTATTATGATTCAATAAACTATGACGTTATATCCTAAAAAATTCAAAACCAGATACAATGGCAAGTACATTGAATTATTTAAAACATTATCACTCATTTTATTGCACACACTGTGATTTCTGTCGGAGTTTGAATTTTGAAATTTCTGCTTAAAATGAAGGAGAAAAGAATGGCAATTGGGGGGAAATTCGAATTTATTTGGGCAAAGTATTTAGATTTTTCCTCCTATATTAAAGTACTGTCTTCATAAAGGTCTTCTCCTCCACTCACCTTGTTGTCCATTACCACTCATCCAACGGCGAAATCGCCATTAATTCCGGTGATACCGTAGATTCAGGTAAACTTCCCACTATATTAAAGTGGTTTCTTCATCAAATATTCTCATCCACTCACCTTGCTGTCCATTACCATTGATCCAACGGTGAAATTGACATTAATTCCGGTGATACAGCAGAGTCATGTAAAATTACATACTGCTTTCGTTTCATATCGTATTCTTCACCCTAGTACGCTGCTCACCTTGTCTATTCATTGTAGGTCTGATTTGTACATCTACCTAGGTTTGAATAGCTTGACCACTTCAGGCCTTAGCGCCGGGTTCACTACAGCTTCTGTTACACACGGGTTGTATATGCGTTGTCCATAAGATACTTTTTATTGATATACTTTTTTGTGCTTGATTTTTTCACAATAGGCATACCCTGTAAACACAATATGTCGACATACCTTGTTATGAATGTATGAGTACAAATTTTGGTTACATTTGATGTTGTCCAACGCTAAACATAGTTTACACATAATAAAAGTATAATCCTGAAAGAATCATACAGAAACTTGCTCACAGTACATAATTCCATCAATTTGAGTTGAATCCAATTATAAATGTGTTATGTCGAAACAGAATTTGAGATGTCAACGAGTGGGCCATTAGAGTTGGAAATAGGACTTTTCTAATCAGTCCAGAGATTTTTAATCTCACGCTGATGTGGTAATCCACATATGAAAGATAAAAGCCAAATAAGAGAGATATTATATGTATAATAATATATTAATTGAAAAAATAAATTATTAGACGAATTGCCGATTGGTTCGTATTTAAGAAATCTACTTACATACAGTCCGATTAAAACAAATTCGGGGCTGACCCATTAGAGGATCAAAATGATATAAGAAATAAGTCAGTATAATTTCTTAAGGTTTTGTCACGTATACTCTTTCTTCTTTCTAATGATTAATTCTCATAGTTAGCGTTAATTTAACTTAATCAATTAGAGGCTAATTCTGTACGCGCACCATGCAGATAAAAAAAAAAAGAATTAAACAAATTGAGTCCAGCATTATTATTTATTTAAAGTAAAATCGTTAAAATTAGATATGAGAAAAAATATTTTTTTTTGAAGTTTTTTATGAATATAATATTGAAAAAAATATTTATTTTTACAACTAACCTAAAAAGTTGAAATGTATAGGATTTATATTATTTTTATATAGTCGAACATATTAAATTTTTATATTATATATTTATTTTTTATATTTATCTTAGTTTACATACCATGTTTATATATATATATATATATATATATATATATATATATAGCTGGCCGCAATAAGTTTTATATTATATATATGTGATATATTTATGTAATGCTAGTGTATTTTATATTTATATATTATTTTATTAAAAAATGAAAAGCACGCGTGGCGATCTTATAATGCTTCACAATCAAACATTATAGATATATCATTTAAATCGAAATTTATAATTCTTTGTTAGTTATTATATTGAGAGTTTTTTATATTTTATGTAGAGACTAAAATATGAGATAAAAATGTTTTCTTAATTTGCAGCTACTCAATATTTTATATATAAATTTGTAGAGATCTAATTAAATTAGGAAACGATGACTGGGAAAAACGTACATACTTCGCTTAGAGAATGCCCTTCGTTTGAATGATTGTATTACTAGATGCTAACCCCGTGCACAACACGAGTATGAAAAGCGAATTAAAATTTTGAGTTAAGCATTAAAAAATGTTTAAAAGTAAAATCATTGAAATTGGATTTGATAAGTAAAAATCATTTGAAGATTTGTATAGATATAATATTGAAAAATTCTTTTTTAATCATTAATAAAAAAAAATTAATATATATATATATGTTATTATATTTATGTAGTTGACTGTAGTAAGTTTTTATATTGTATATATTTTATATTTATATAGGTTTAAATACTGTAATTATTTATAATATATTTATTTATATAGTTTTTCATATTAAGTTTTTATATTATATATATTAATTTAGAAAAAAAAATGTCCATAGAAAATTTACAAATATAATAATAATAATAATAATAATAATAATAATAATAATAATAATAGTAATAATAATAATAATAATAAGTTAGAAGTGTTTGGGTACATCAACATTACGTTGTTTGTTAAACCAAACGAAGTAATATTGTTAAACCCGTAAAAACACGTTGACTTTCCCTCTCAACGTAATGTGAGATTACATCCGTTTTTGGATGTAATGTTAGATTACGTTCAACATTACATAGTGTTTATTATTTATTTTCTCTCCCCCTTTTTTATTTCTTTATATTTATCTCCACTTTTTTTGTCACTTGTTTTTTTAAAGTCTATTTCACTCTCAATTATATATACTTCTACAATATATATATATATATATATATATATATATATATATATATATATATATATATATAGATTTCTTAACGTTTAATTGATTGGCAAAAAAAACTTGAACCCTTAATTTAAGAAAATAACTTCATTTTCTAGATATCATGTTAGATTTATCGGTTCACTTCATTACTCATTTATTATAAAAAAAAGTATTGCATACAATATTAGTATAAAATTAAATTCTCTCGGGTAATTTTTTTTAATAACATTGTAAGTAAGAATGAAAATTTAGCTCTAATATTTTCAAATTTGATGTTTAAATATTAAATATAGAGTTTAGGGATCAATTTAGTTCTTTTTTTCAAAATAAATACATAATTAAATTTGTTATAATATATTTTTAAATAGATTAATATTATAATAATAAGTAAATCACATTACAATGTACATTACATACCAAACACTATAATCTGACATTACAATACTTCATATTATATTGTTACGAACCAAGCCGTGGGGTCACAACATTACAAGCAATCTCACATTACATCCATCCAAACACCCTTGAATTGTTATGCAAAAAATTATTCATTACTATGTAGTTAGGTTTCGCTCAGGTCGACGTCAAATAAGTAAAAGACAATAGTTGTCTACAACTTCGGGTATCAACCATACGAAGAAAAATAAATTCTTGAAAGTGTACGTGTAGTTCGACTAATAGCAAAAAATGAAAGAATAAAGTCAAACATCACAACAATTAATATCTAATATAATAAGTATGTTTTTTTTTTTTTTAGAACGGATCATCTTTATTCAAATAACAAAGTAAATAAGTACAATTCCAGCAACCACGACGGAATACAAAGTTATGACCAGATTTCCATGACAAATTTTAGTCGTTGTTGTATAACTTAAACGAAGCAATGAAAAGACAAAAGACAAATGCCACTTACAGAAAAGAAGCAGAGTCGTAAACAGTAATAAAAACAACACACCCCGACAAGAATTGGTAGTAAAGAAACAAATGTTGTAGAGGACGACATGAGCTGATACAGTAGAAACGATCCGACAAGATCTAGCCAACAGACAAGCAGTAAGTTCCATCCAAAGTATGTCATTATTAACAGCAAAGTAAGAAGGCGATAGTGCGGTGAGATTGCGACTAGGGTAGGGAGTTAAAGAAACAGCAATACCAATAATCCTATCAATAAGTATGGTTGGTTATATATATATATATACACGAGTAATATGTTTTTTATATTTATACACGTTGAAACCTAATATATAATACCTATTGTGTATAATTATCCATATAATGTAGGGTTTATAACCAAATTGGTACATGAAATAACACTCCTAAACGAATTGGTACTCAAAACAATTTTTGTAACAAATTGGTACCTGAGATAACCTGGATGTTGCATCGTCAGATTTTTCGTTAGTTATTGATGGAAAGGGTCATATGTGTTGCACCTGAAAAATAAAAATATTTCTGCAGTAAACAAATAAAACTAGCCCCCTTCTTCTTCCTCGTTCTAATTAGGGTTTAGCAAGTTAAATTTTACTGAAATCTTTCCACCACGAGATGCGATTTTGACTCCCCCGCACAAATTGATGTCTTCAGTGGTTCCAAGTAGTTCGATGGGCACACCCAATTAAAGAAAATGCGGTTGTATGGTAAAAACCTCAGTCAGTTAGGAAAATTTTCAACTATCGATATTTAAAAAAAATGTCAACATTTAAACACACAAGCAACTTTGACCTACTTTATAAATTGATTGATACAAATGATTGACCGCTGAAATGAGAAGAAGAGTGTGAACTCAATAATTCAATTTTAACGATTTTCCTTAAAAAAATAATGTTGAATCAATTTGTTTGGTTCGATTTTTTCATATGCACGGTGCGCGCACTGGATCAGCTTCTAACTGATAAAATTCAAATAACGTTAACTGTGAGAATTGATCATTATAAAGAAGGAAGAGTATACGTGACAAAACCCTAATTAAGAAATTATACTGACTTATTTCTTCGATAATTCGTTTTGATCCTCTAATGCATCAACCCCGAATTTGTTTTGATCGGATTGGGTGTAAGTAGATTTCTTAAATACAAACCGATTCATCTAATAATTTATTTTTTTAATTAATATTTTATTATAAGTATAGTCTCTCCTAATTTGGCTTCTCTCTTTCATATGTGGATTACCACATCAGCGTGAGATTAAAATTCTCCGGGGCTGATTAGAAAAGTCCCATAAATTACATTAACTCTTAATTAAACAAAAAAACTTAACCAGTTGTTGCGATTTTGGTAAAAAAATATATAATATTGGACTTTCTATATTGTTATTGTTATATAGGTCAAAACTTTCCAAAATTGTAGTTCAATAATATTTATATTAGGTAATTCCGTCTATTAGTTATAATCAAATTTATGCTTATCACATATCCAATCAGAATTCAGTCGATAATATCTATATTTATAATATATATATATTTATATATTATCAGTATCATACAGTATATAATAAATATTATAATATATACAATCTATCAGTAAAAATTTATTTAAATAACAAAAAAGGAAAAAAAAAAAACGGTACTTATCTCTTAATCTCTACCGCTATAAATTAAATACACACTTATAAACAGAATATTACTTCCCCAAACCCTAGCTAGTTGCAGAAAACCCTAATAACCTTCAACAATGTGGTACCGCGTAGCAAACGCATCGGAATACCTGGTAATCACCGGCGCCGGAATCTCCGACATCAAGCTCGCAAAGAAAGCATGGATCTTCCCCGGCCAGTCGTACAGCATCTTCGACGTATCTCCAGTCAATTACACCTTCGAGGTGCAAGCCATGAGCGCCGAGAAGCTCCCCTTCGTTCTCCCCGCCGTTTTCACCATCGGCCCAAGAGTCGACGACAAAGAAAGCTTACTGAAGTACGCGAAGCTGCTGGCCTCTCACGATAAGAACTCCAACCATGTAAACGACCTCGTTCAGGGCGTCATCGAGGGGGAGACACGTGTCCTTGCGGCTTCCATGACTATGGAGGATATCTTTAAGGGGACGAAGGAGTTTAAGCAGGAGGTTTTCGGAAAGGTGCAGCTTGAACTTGATCAGTTCGGGCTATTGATCTATAACGCCAATGTTAAGCAGCTTGTGGACGTTCCTGGCCATGAGTATTTCTCTTACTTGGGACAGAAGACACAGCAGGAGGCGGCCAACCAGGCCAAGATCGACACTGCTGAGGCGAGGATGAAAGGTGCCGTAGGCGCCAAACATCGGTAATTAATTAATTAACTACACCTAATTTTTTTCTTGATTTTATTTAGTTTTAACATTTATGTATCATTCTAATATTCTTTTATATCTATTTTTACTTAAAAAAAAGTCTAGACTTTTGGGTGATTTAAAAGTAGCTAGTGATACTCTGTGGAAAATAATAGGGAATCTAATAATATATTATTATAGATTAAACTTATATTTGCGTCAAAGAAAATATATTATATACGCAAAACTAAAAGTTAATTATGTAAACCTGTTAGCAGTATAAATCTGTATCCGAAAGTGACAGTAACTGCAACTCCTATATTCTTGATTGAATTAGTTTTGATGATAGTTTTAGCTAGAACGTGCTAGCTAGTTCTTTATATCTTCTTAATTTGACATTGAGATTATAAAATCGTATTGTTCTTTTATCTATCTTAATTTTAAAAAGATCTAGTCATTTTTATTAGGGTATTGGTTCGACAATCATTGTTGAATCGGATGTTTTAGAATTGAGTTTGTGTGAATGGAAAAATCTTCATAGATTAAGAAAATCAGTTGTAAGGCTTGGAAAACAAAACATTTATGGAGAAGAGTCATTTTTCTGTTATCCTGCTAACTGATGAACATGCTTTGATGCACCTGCAGAGAGGGACAGACACTGCAAAACGCGGCAAAGATCGATGCAGAAACAAAGATCATATCTACACAGAGGTCCGGAGAAGGGAAAAAGGAGGAGATCAAGGTGAACTCTGAGGTTAAGGTTTTTGAGAACTTGAGAGCTGCTGAAGTGGCCCAGGCTAATGCTGAGCTGTCCAAGAAGAAGGCCGGTTGGTCGAGAGAAGCTCAGTTGGCCGAGGTGGAAGCAAACAAGTCTGTGGCTCTCCGAGAAGCTGAACTCCAAAAGGAATTGGAGAGGATGAATGCCCTAACCACCACTGAGCGCCTCAAGGCCGAGTTCCTCAGCAAAGCCAGTGTCGAGTACGAAACCAAGGTTCGTATACTTATATAACCAAATGGATTCAAACATAAATTAAAAGCATTGCAACGTAAACATTCAGTTGGACTTTTGCCTAATTCGAACAATGATTTTCAATTAAGCATCTAATTGCAATACTTTCAGTTTATGTTCTACTTATGTGGTAGAAAACATGCTCATATTTTTTGACCGAAATTGAAACAGTATAGCAATTTGGTTATTAATCCATGCAAGTTGTAAGTACTTTCTCATATATAGACTTCAACAATTTTTCAAATGTAACCACACTATATGTAATTAACAGGTTCAAGAAGCCAACTGGATGCTCTACAAGAGACAGAAGGAGGCCGAGGCTCAACTATACGAGAACGAGAAACAAGCCGATGCACAACGGGCAATGGCGGAGGCTGCCTTCTTCTCCAAGCAACAGGCGGCCAACGCGGAGCTCTACTCGAAGCAGAAAGAAGCAGAGGGTCTTAAATCCCTAGCTGAAGCACAAGGATTGTACATTAAGACCCTCTTGGAGGCTGTGGGAGGAAACTACGCAGCACTAAGGGACTACCTGATGATCGATGGCCGGATGTTCCAAGACATTGCCAAGATCAACGCCGATGGGGTTCGTGGGCTCCAGCCCAAGATCAGCATCTGGACCAACGATGCAACCACCGGTTCTGGAGCTGGGAATGGGAGCACTGCGCTGCAAGAGGTTGCTGGGGTTTATAAAACACTGCCGCCGCTGTTGAAGACGGTTCAGGAACAGACCGGGATGCAGCCTCCGTCGTGGCTGGGCAAGCTTAGTGAATCTAGTTCTGGTCCGACTTGGACTTAGTTTTTTATTTGGTTGAGCTATGACTATATCGTGTTATAAACTTATATTTGTTCTAGTATTTGTTTTGAGGATCTTTACCTTAGATTGTCTATCTCTATGTTAAAGTCAATAGTTTATTTCTTTTATCCTGATTATATCTGCATATTGAGATTTTGTTTTATTTCATCATTAAAATGGAATTCATCTTTAATAGTAGTTAGTAGGAATCTTATTCTTAAGATGGTTAATAATAATATAAATGAATATAATTATTTTCCTATTGATTATAAATAAATGTTGAAAGCTGTATGTATATTCTTGTTGCTTTTTATGCATAAACCAAATTCTTTTTACCCAATTTTTTATACATCATTCATCTTGTCTACACTTCTTTACATAAGAGATCAAATTAACATTATTATCAAATGAATAATGATACATTCAAACAAAAAAGAATAATGATACCTTTCGACTCTAATGCGGTTAATGCTCAATGTACTACTATCTATAACAGTAACACCACCTTCACTAAATAAACCTACCCTTCAGTGGGTATTTATTCTGCACTAGACTCATCTATAGAACCAAAATCCTTTCAAACGATTCTGCTTTTCTTCTCTAATGTATATTATATTCTCCTTCACCAAATTTACTCCAAACACCAAATCAAAAAGATATGTATAGGGTAGCAAGCCCATCAGAGTACTTGGTAGTCACCGGAGTCGGAATCTCCGACATCAAGCTCACTAAGAAAGCATGGGTTCTCCCCGGCCAATCATGCACCGTCTTCGACGTCTCCCCCGTCAACTACACCTTCGAGGTCCAAGCCATGAGCGCCGAGAAGCTCCCATTTCTCCTCCCCGCAGTTTTCACCGTCGGTCCTCGACTGGACGATGATATGAGCCTCCACAAGTACGCGAAGCTCATCTCCCCTCACGACAAGCTCTCCAACCACGTCAAGGAGCTCGTTCAGGGCATCATCGAGGGCGAAACCCGAGTCCTCGCCGCCTCTATGACCATGGAGGAGATTTTTCGCGGCACCAAGGAGTTTAAACACGAGGTTTTCGAGAAAGTCCAGCTCGAGCTCAACCAGTTTGGATTACACATCTACAACGCCAACGTTAAGCAGCTCGTCGACGTCCCCGGCCACGAGTACTTCTCTTACTTGGGGCAGAAGACGCAGCAAGAGGCGGCCAACCAGGCCAAGATCGACGTCGCGGAGGCGAGGATGAAGGGTGAGATCGGAGCGAAACTCAGAGACGGACAAACTATTCAAAACGCGGCGAAGATAGACGCGGAGACGAAAGTGGTATCGACGCAGAGGCAAGGAGAGGGGAAGAAGGAGGAGATAAAGGTGAAAACGGAGGTGAAGGTGTATGAGAACCAGAGGGAGGCTGAGGTGGCGGAGGCCAATGCGGTGCTGTCGAAGAAGAAGGCCGGGTGGACGAGGGAGGCTCAGTTGGCTGACGTGGAAGCTAATAAGGCGGTGGCGCTACGAGAGGCGGAGTTGCAGAGAGATGTGGAGAAGATGAATGCTCTGACGAGGACGGAGAAGCTCAAGGCGGAGTTTCTCAGTAGAGCCAGTGTCGAGTACGAAACGAAAGTGCAGGAGGCCAACTGGGCACTCTACAAGAGACAGAAAGATGCCGAGGCTCAACTATACGAAAACCAAAAGCAAGCCGAGGCTCAGAAGGCCACTGCAGAAGCGACCTTCTTCGCCAAGCAACAGGTGAGAAATTTCAGACCGACTACTTAACCAATTATTCTAAAACTTTGTTAATTTTGAAGGACAGTTCTAAAACTTTATAATAATTTTGAAGGACAATTAAATGAAAACGTACGTTCTGATACAATTTTAAATTTGAGTAAATAATCGACGGGTCATTAGGTAAATAATCGAATGTATTGTTTAATCTTTATATTTCAACAGGCGGCAGATGCAGAGCTATACTCGAAGCAGAAAGAAGCAGAGGGTCTTATAGGTCTTGCGCAAGCCAAAGGTGTGTATATCAAGACTCTGTTGGAGGCAGTTGGAGGGGACTATAGAGCTCTGAGGGACTACCTTATGATAGATAGCAGCATGTTTCAAGAGATTGCAAAAAGTAATGTTGATGGGGTTCGTGGGCTGCAACCAAAGATTAGTATCTGGACCGACAATGGCAGCAGTGGCTCTGGGGGTGCAGAAGAGTTTGCAGGGGTTTATAAGTCATTGCCACGACTATTGAAGACGGTGCAAGAACAGACCGGAATGCAGCCGCCTTCGTGGCTTGGCAAGCTAAGTGAATCTCCCAGTGGTCCAGTATGGACTTGAGTCTATTTTAAACACGAATTGAGAACGAGTCTCAATGTTTGATAAGATTGGTATTGTAAATTAGAACTAAATATCAAAGCTTTTGCAAATACGGAACATCATTGGCAAATGACATCTGCTGTTCTGACTAACGTAATAACAATAAGGTCTTACAAAATATTACTTGTACCTCGGAAAGAAAATCAGAACAATGAAATAAGCTTCCTGTCTCATAACAAAAATATGCTCAACGCAAAACCTCAAATACCGGTGAAAGCCTTCTTGCCACCACCACCGGATGAACCAGCTGGTATGACTTTCAAAACGTTGAACCGAACAGTCTTTGACAAAGGTCTGCCATGTCAGCAAATGCGTATAGAGTGAGTAAATAAGGGCCAATCAAAGAATTCATAAGCTGAAAAATAAAAAAAGGCTTCAGATAACAAACCTGCACTGGCCAATGGTAACGTGATCACCTTCCCTCACACGGAAGCATGGAGAAATGTGAGCAGGGATGTTGCTGTGTCTCTTCTCATACCTAGCAACAATCATATTATTGTTAGAAAAGAGGTTCTAAAGAAATATGTTGGAACAAGATCAATATAGTTATAGTTTGGCTCAAACCTTTGGTACTTCTTAACAAAATGAAGGTAGTTCCTGCGGACAATTATGGTCCTCACCATCTTAGCACTGTGGCAAGTACCAGCGAGAATACGCCCCCTGATGGACACATTTCCAGTGAATGGGCATTTCTTATCAATGTAAGTTCCTGCAATTGCATTTAAAGTGAACAATGAGTGAAGTTTCTCGACTCTCCTATAGTGATACAGATAACATATATATAGATATACAATACACAAGTCAGATGAAAATGCAAAGACTGTACGAATTCTTCAAACTAAGACTAAATTTATACAACCATTAGCGTTTGAAAAAACTCAGATAAAGTATTCAACTCAATGTAACATATATATATAACACTATACAAATGCAAAAAACAAATACGCGCTGGTAGAACAGTGACCCATGGGTTTACCTAATTATAAAACAATTTATTTAGACAATATTTGTAAGCTTTGATGCACAAAAGCAGCATCAAGGCTAAAGCTAAACAATAGCATAAACAAAGAGAATGCCACAAGTTCAGCCAGCCTGAAGTGAAATATAATACATGTAATTGTACAACAAGATTTGTGAGATGGCTACAGAGCAATTGCACAAGACTAAGATGGATGTTGTTCTTATCGTTTTGGTTTTGCAATGCATATTATTTAAAGCATGCAATGCTGAAGAATTCAAAGAGATGAGAGGACATAATATATATGAATCAGTTTCTCTACCTTCAACAGCCTCTCGTGGTGTCTTGAAGCCCAAACCAATGCTCTTGAAGTACCTGTTGCCACCCTTTCCAGGTCTCTTACCCTTGCCAGATTTCTTCGAGCTGCAAAACAATTATAAATGGGAAAAATCATCAAACAGGCATTCCTAACATGAAGAGCAAGACATCCATTGAGATGCATAGAGTTGCTTGCAAATAAACTTAAACATCCTCACAATATTTGATGTACTAACATCATCACTTTCACTATCTACAACAAT
This sequence comes from Clarkia xantiana subsp. parviflora, assembly GCA_036873135.1. Taxonomy (NCBI): domain Eukaryota; kingdom Viridiplantae; phylum Streptophyta; class Magnoliopsida; order Myrtales; family Onagraceae; genus Clarkia; species Clarkia xantiana. The sequence goes on from JAPTYO010000004.1 coordinate 12,746,239, forward strand.
AATACTAATACGCCATAGAGTTACCAATTTGAAAGCACATCTAGAAGTTAAAGCTACTAATGCAACGTATTTCCAGAAGGAATCAACTAAGCAGCCTCCTAAGTCCTAATCAACTATTTCTCGATTTGCGGAATTTTAGCTAGCTGCTGCTCCATTGCGTAAAGAGAGACTGTACAATTCTCAAAAGGAACAATTAACTTACCAAAGGAAAACCTTTGGCTGCTTCAGGAAGGCCTTCTCCGTCTGCAGCACACCAAAATCAAGATTGATCAGAAGATTATTTAAAGCAATGAAGCAACTTCTATTGAATTATTTTGTATCTCAATGTATCACATCCATTAGAAGCTCAAAATGATAAGCATGTGAACCAAAGATGGACTGACACAGTACACGGCCAATAAATTAAGAATGCATTTTGACCAAAACCCTAAACTGTAGAGCTTCAAAAGATTCAAGGGAGAGATCGGTACCTGCGCATCCATGGCTGCCTTGTCGCGATGCCTCTGCTGTGGTGAAGGAAGAAGAAGACGGCGGCAAGAAGTCTAAACCTAGCTGAAAGCCAATCTACTGGACGCTTTGCCTTTTATAACGACCGTGATAAGACCCAGTATTACTGTGATGCCCTTTACATATGAAGCTAGTATATGGCTAGAAGCCGGAAATTGCGGCCCACTATATTGTGTTCGGTGCTTCTTAGGCCTCCATGAAAATTTGAAGCCCAATGAACTTGAAGTTGGGCTTGACTTGGGTCTCAAGCCCAATTTGAAGTCCAAATCATTATTAAGTCATATAAAGTCTATATAGGGTTAATCAGCAAATTTTACCTCGGATAAATTGCAAAGAGTAAATCTTTAAAATGTGAAATTTCTTGTGAAATTTCAATAGAAAGTAAGAAAGAGAAAGTAAATGAACAAATGTATTGGTGCTTGGTGGGACCCTATATCACTTTCTATTGAAATTTCACAAGAAATTTCACAGTTTGTAGCAACACTCAATTGCAAACTGAAGTAGGTTTTGGATAATTTTATAATTCATATTTCATTTGTAGAAAAATTTCTAAATCATCCAAATATTTTGTCCAGTCCGGATGGGATTTGGTCACGTGACTTGTACCAACTTAAAAAAATCGACCTAAAATAACGGAATTACCATATCAGTCCCTAGTTAAGTTATATTCCCAGAATATATATAAGTAAGCTACCAAAAATGCAATATATATAAGTAATGTCTAGGCAAGGGAGCTACCTGCCAAAGGAGGAGGATGATGATGCGTAGGGGTGAGCATGGTCTCGTTCTGATCTAGGACTGCCCAGAACCATGTAAGACCATTTGAAAATGGTCCTCCTTTAAATGGTCCAGGACCAAACTAGACCATTTAAAATTGTCTTGGTCTTTTTTTGTCCTGGTTTTGGTCCAGACAATTAGGACCATTTATGACCATTTTTATTTTTTATACTTTTTAATTTAATTTATTTTTTTTAATTTGTCCAATATTATTTTTTTGTAATAATCATAAATTGAAAATGCGCTTATTATAATTATCTATCTATATATATAATAAGGGAATAGGTGAGAGAGGGAATGATTTTTGTTGTGCCACGTCATCATTTTTAACTCATCTAAGCGTGACACATCATCTCTGGGCCGTCGAACACTTCATCAGCATTCTGGGGCTTTTTTTTTTTTTTTCCAATTTCCTTAAAACTTGAAACGGCGAATTTATGGAGAAGAGAACCGTCTTTTACAGATTGGTTCTACACACCCCCTTCTAAGGTCGTTTCAGTTACAGATCTTCAATTTCACCACCATTGAGACCCCTAAACTATCTTTTCTCAGAAGAGAAGAGTGCCGCCGTTAATTGGCTACAAGTTTGGCCGATTGGGTGGCTAGGGCGGGTTGGGACGGCCGACGGTGAGTGAGCTGCACCGCGTCGACAGCGGAGAAACTGGGCAGGGTCGATGAGAAGATCACCAAGCAAATGTAGAAACGTTACAATTACTCAACAATTGTGCATTATTTCCAGGGTCGATGAGAAGATCACGAAGCAAATGTAGAAACGTTACAATTACTCAACAATTGTGCGTTATTTCCATGTAAAATATTTGAAATTTGAAATCAAATTATTAGGGATGAACTTCATCTCTCAGTTTTTCTGATTAATTGTTTCCCTGCTCGTCTTGATTAGGGAGAAAAACCGTGATTAGGGAGAACGTGGAGGGTGAGTATTCTTGGCTAGAGCATGAGATCGTCCCAAACGTTGTCGAGAGCTTGAAGGTAATGAGATGTGGTTTCCTTTTGTTGATAATCTAGATTGATATTGGAATACTATAGTTGACTTGAAATTTGGTCAGGAACTACAAATCTAAAACCAGTTATGGTACTAATATGTGATGTTAAGAAATATAGTTCTAAATGAACATTGGATTCTCCTGTACTATATAGTTTATATGATGTTTCTACTTTTTTTTATTGGCCGTTTAAACTTCTACCAGTACTATATAGCTAAGCAATCATCTGTTTCATACTGATGTTCTTTGAATTTAGTTCCAACACTTTCATCGTCATCTCTAATCTATCAATCCATTCTGATTTCTCCGTACATGGATAAGAAATCGTCAATTGTATCTCAGTAACAACGAGAATGATTTCTAGAGCCGATAGATTCATTGTTGGCATCTCCAGGAATGCTTACGCTTGGTAGTAGATTTTGTATATGGGTCATCTCTTCTACACTATGTTGTTGTGTCTGTTCAAGAATTTTTAATTTTTAATTTTTTTTTAAATTAATCACATGTTGATTTTTTTTTTTCAAGAACAAGAAATCCGAACACGCTTTCTCAAGGATCCAATCCAAGTGATACAGGGCCAGGAAATCAATGGTGGTGGTTTCAATCATCGATCCCCACAAGAAGGAGATTTCGAGCATGTATATATCTACCTACTTTCTCTAAACTCTGGCTTGCATTATGATTTGATTAAAAAAAAAATGGTTTTCTAAAGTTTATGACGCTACCAGAGAGTTCTTATTCGATGAGATTCTGCTGTTTGAAGTTTGTGGGATCCAAACGACTACATTTTCCCATTTATTATTTGTAAGTCTTGGACAGATCATGATAGTGGATACAGAATGCCTTGCACTTAATTCATGATGGTGAATTTTTGTAATGTTGTTAATTGAACCTGAAATCTTTCATTTGTGGAATTATACAGGAAAACCAGGAAACGACGATATGGTGGATACGGATTTCCACGACCACGAGACGCGGCGACCAAATTTAAAGCAGAACAAAATTGCTCAATTCACCCTTTCTTTATTCTAAACCAAACCCAGATGATTTTGTTATGGACTCTTAATGCCGATAGTGTTGATAAATTATTATTGTCTCCTGCTTCCATTACCTCTTAGTTATATCTGTGTGTGATATGTCTAATTGTTTTCAGGTGAGGGATTTCATGTTGAATATGGACAGAAACTCAAGACGGTCTAAAGGTGTTGGGTATGTAATATTTGCACGGTTGAGACTATGTTTAATGATTGTAATGCAACTTCAAGTGGTTAACGAAGAGTTTTAAGAGTTAGAGTATTTGTGCACATCAACACTTCATAAGAATGTTGCAGCTGCTCCCCACGGTTTTAACAGACTTGCGAATTCAGAAAACAAGCTGAAATCATCGATACAGGTATAGCTTTCTCTTATTTAAGTGGCTATTGAACATAGTTTGCAAGCATCTGATTTTTATATTCTTTAGAACGTTTAAAACTGCCTTTTGACCAAAATCTTACCATCAGAAAAGAGAGATAAACCAAGAGGTTTTTTTTTCTTTCTAAACCAAACATATGAATTATGCATGTGCTTGAACTGAGCTTGACAAAGGGTAACACAGAGATAGTATTATTCTATAATACTCTAAATCCAAGCCGTCTGTGGATCATTTTCAGTGAAAATCAAATTTCTACTGTTAATTACCATGGAGAGGTGTCTGTTGAAAAGAAGTCGGATAACTATTTTGCTACTATAATTTTTAGCAATATCACTGTCTTTAATAATGATCATTTATAGCTACCTCATTCAGACAAATTTGTAGGAAAAAAAAATCTAATTTGGTGGTAGACTGATTATTAGTCTTCATCAAGTTGCATTTGTTACTCATCCCATTCAAATTTGCCGTGGTAAACACATCATATTAGAGTTCAAAATCTTAAGAAGTGCAAGAGCAAAGATGGGAATTTCCCAACATTAGTCTGCACAGATTTGATGTATACACGTAATAAAATATCTTAACCTTCTTTATTGACCTCCAATCATGCTTAAATAATTCATTATCAATTATCCTAAAAGAAATATCAAATCAAGTAAAAACGCACATCACTTATTCATGAACATTCATGTTTTGCTGAAAATGTCAAAGCACAGAGGCAGATTACAGGTTTCTCATTCTGGTTTTGTTGGAAATGTCAAAACACGGAGGCAAATCAGAGGTGAGTTTCTAAGTTTAATGCCTTAGAATATTGTCGATGTTTACCTGGGTTTAATACAACAACACACTTACAATTTGTTTTGTCTTTTTTTGCTTGATCACAGGTTTCTATTTCACCATATCCCGTGCCAGAAGTTCACCATGGCACACCCAATACTGGATACTTTACTCTGGTAATCTTCTACTTTATAACACCTCTGCAAATTATAAAATTTAGAATTTTTTATTTCATGTTCCTTTTTTATAATGTGAACTTACCATCTTTATTCATTTATATTGTGATGTTAATACTGAGGTGTTATTCATATAGATCAAACATACCAAATTTGTCTGAATATAATTTGATTATAAACCCAACTGCAATCTCTTTGAAAAGCAATTATACATACACCTCTACAAATTATACAAATTAGAGTTTGATGTTTCCTACTCCTTTTTTTCCCTCTGTGAACATTCTTTATATCATGATGATGGTAAAAAGGTGTTATTCATATAGATCAAACATTACAAATTGTCTGCATATAATTTGATCATGAACCTAACTGCAACCACTTTCCAAAGCATCTATACATATATATAATGTTTGAGTTTGATACATTGTGGTAGTATGTGTTCATTAAAGCCCGGGCCATAAATTTACTCGGTGGAAAGATTGTTTATGCTGTCAGAGGGTACTTGACTGTTTATATAGATTCATTTGAGCTATCTTAGATTCATTTGAGCTATCTTAATCTTCTCAAGTATGCATACATGTATTCATAACCGGTTTATATAAATATCCAAAAGTGTATTGTCCGCAACCAGTTTTTTTCCCAAGTTTTGAATAACATAGACATTGCAGGTGCTCCTCTTGAGGATATTGGTGAAGAGAATGAGCAAGAATCTGGATATCGGTGATGAAAATGAGATAACCGACTTTATTAATGTTTAAGCGATGATGGTTGTAACTGCTACTTTGAAGTTAAAAAACTTGAGAATCTTAAAGGATCATCTCATTTATCTTTATGTACATATTAATATTTACTGTTTAGTAGGTCGCCCGCGCGTAGCGCGGGGTCAGCACCTAGTATATCATAGTGGAATAGAGAAATTATAAACTTATTATAATTACTCCAATTATTGTATAAACACAAGGCGTTTCACAAGCATTGGATTCCAAATGACATTGCGTCGTACAAATGCTTTGTTATATATATATAATAGATAATTAAATTATTGTGAGTAATTTTTTTACAAACTAATTTTTTTTATTAAAACTAACATTTAGCATGAATAACAAAAGTAAAAAATAGTACATAATTTAAAAAAATTCGAAGTACAAACTGTTCAACGTCATTAGCCCATTACTTCTTAAAATTCTTTATCACCATTATAATTCATCTGTAATAAAATGAAAAAAAAAGAAGTAATTTGTAGTACGAAATCTCCTAAATTATGCAAATTATGATCTAGTGGTGTACTACACAGTCCGTAGATCGACCTTCCCATAAACAAATTTTAAATTACTCGTTACCAAAACAAAATTATTATTATTATTTCCTTTTTTTTAATAATATAATGGTCCTAAATGGTCTCAAATTGTCTTAATGGTCTTTTCGGTCTTGGACCAAAATTAAGACCAGGACCAAATAAGACCAAAAAGGAAAGACCAATGGTCTTGGTCCAAAATGGACTTGGTCTTATGGACTCGGTCTTGGACGGTTTTGGTCTTGGTCGCGGTCTTGGTGGACCATTGCTTACCCCTAATGATGTGGATACATGAATTGTTAGGTGTCTCAGTTTAGAAGGGATGGTCCCATTCATATCACCCTTCCCTTAGGCGCTTATGGTTGGTTTCTGCCGGTCTATAACAAAATTTAAGAATTCAAAACCTTACACAACTTAACAATATGACATTCGACATGTATCATAAAAATCAAGTACACAAACTTTCCCGCACGTGGCACATAACAAAACTACGACCCTAACAATTCAAAAGGTTAATATTTTTTTCAATATTGGACGGTATTTCCATAATTGATTATTCTTGGTTACAAGACTTTTGCATAAGTAGCGTAGCGTAACTGTATTTTGCATAACTTTCACCTAAATAAGCAAATAATGAAATAAAAGTGATGAAGTGAATATATACTTAGTTGTAAGAGTTCAAAACAAAAACCTCTAGCTAGCTAGCTAGTAGTGTAATTAGAGAAAAAAGAATGTTGCCATTCAGTCACGAAAGAAGTTAACGCATCTTTCCCCTCTCGGCAACAACAAAAACACACACCTCTTTTTCCTCTATCTGTCACGTTATGAGCTTCTTAATATCATAAGAAAAGAATTTTTTTTTTTTTAGAATTAACATATTACGACTGCTGCTCTGCTAAAAAAGCAGTCGGTAGCTAGCTATTTTATATAGACTAATTCCTACCTTTCTCCTTAGTTTCTAATATAAAGAAAGCATCTGAGTCTCTCCGCTTATATATGTTTTTAGTATATTATTATTTTTATTAAACAAAAGTATAATTAAGGATACTATATAGTGCTGAGATCTCCATTAATACATATCTTGGTGTATTAAATGGATGGAGTTGTTTATACGACAGAGGAGAAAGGTGATGGCTCCGCTTTCAAAGAATGTTTGTCCTTAACATGGAAGAATCCCTACGTTCTTCGTCTTGCCTTCTCTGCTGGGATTGGTGGTCTTCTCTTTGGTTATGACACTGGTCAGTAATTAATATTCATTCATTCATTCATTAATCATGTAATTGTTAATTCATTTCCCTTCATAACATGATAAACCATGTGTATGTGTTGTGAGAGGACTGTAGGGGTCATATCTGGAGCGCTTTTGTATATAAGAGATGACTTCAAGTCTGTGGATAAGCAAACTGTGCTGCAGGTGATGATCATTACTTAATTAACTTTCAGTTGGTACCTAGCTCTACTAATATGGTAAATTATGTTTGTACTCGAATTTGGGACTTTTGCTATCTGTATAATAACATGTTAAAATATGTTAATTAATCGGTCAGATTTGGGAAAGCGTAGACTGACCACTTAATCTAACTGTCATAAAAACTTCAAAAGTAATAGGTGAAAATGTGGCTTAGTCTTTATACTTCAATATTCCTCTCTTGTGTGGTCTGATATATTTTGAAGTCCCAACACGTGAAACTTTAATTAAATAGGGGTTTAAATTCAGCGCTGTTTAGATTCAGACCTGCGCGTTCTAATATAATGAGAAAGTTTAGACATGTCACTTAATCAACTGTTCTAAAACTTTAAATGATACGTGTAGGCGTTTATACTTTAACATAATTGATGTCAATTTACAAAAAGGACATAATTGATAGAAAACTGCATGTATATGCAGGAGAGTATAGTGAGCATGGCAGTTGGGGGTGCAATCATAGGAGCTGCAATAGGGGGGTGGATGAATGACAAATATGGAAGGAGATTCGCTCTTCTGGTTGCTGATTTCCTCTTCTTTATCGGGTCAGTCGTGATGGCTGCTGCTCCCAATCCAGCTCTGCTTATTATCGGTCGGGTATTTGTTGGATTCGGGGTGGGAATGGCCTCCATGACAGCCCCTCTCTACATTTCAGAAGCTTCCCCGGCTAAGATTCGAGGTGCCCTTGTCAGCACCAATGGCTTCCTCATCACTGGAGGCCAGTTTTTAGCCTACCTCATCAACTTGGCCTTTACCAAGGTATATAGCTAAGTGATTGTTGAATTGTTCATGTATAAAGATTATAAACCACTCATTTACTTATCACTTTTAGCATTTTAGGATAGTTTTTGAAACAGGTAGTTCGTCTAAAATTTTACATAGTTTCAGAACATTCATATTCAAATATTCATAGCACATATGTTAAACCTCAATTTAGTTAATATATATTAAATCACGCTTTCTGTCTAAGTTTTTTACATAACTAGTTTGTATGTTTTGTAGACTCATTATTGTTATTATTGTCGTATAAAAACATACTATATATAGGCACCAGGAACGTGGCGGTGGATGCTGGGAGTTGCAGGTATTCCAGCTCTTTTACAGTTCATTCTAATGCTTCTACTTCCAGAATCGCCCCGTTGGCTCTTCCGCAAGGTTTTTTCTCCTCTCCTCTCTTTCCGATCTCACTTTTACTTGAATTTGTTATATAATTTGATTGATTGGTAGACGAATAAACATCATCATTTATCACAAAGAAAGTTGTACATGTTGGACATTTGTCCGCCAACAGTGGAACTGACTACTGAGAATATATAACAAAGAAAAGGGCTTTGCTAGAAAGTGTGAAAAAATTATAGAAAGTTAACAACTGCCACATGGCGATGCATTGCATAATTCTCTTTCCAATTTATGTTAAATTGTTAACTGACATGTGGCAGTTGTTAACTTTCTATGGTTTTTTCACTCTTTTTTTCACACTTTAAGGAATTACTCCAAAGAAAAAGTTGAAAACAGTTGGACTGAAAAATACGTAAGATGGTATAGCAGTTTAATGCTTAATTTAATGGGTTAACGGGTCTTTTGGTTTATGATGTTTGACTAATTTTGGATTTTGGTCATGATATTTTTTTTTTCCTGGTTTTGGTACTATATGTTTGCAGATTTTTCTAGTTTTGGTCCGACCGTTATACTCCGTCCATTATTTCCATTAAGTGACATGTGCAAGTCACGTGATCCACCATAAACTTTCAATTTAATCCCTCTAATACTTTCCCAACTTTTTTTTTCAGTTTGTTCAATTCCTAGAGGGACTAAATTGAACAAAAAAAGTTAGAAAAGTATTAGAGGGACTAAATTGAACAAAATTGAAAGTTTAGGGTGGATCACGTGACTTGCACATGTCACTTAACGGAAAAAAATGGACGGAATGTAACGGTCGGACCAAAATTAGAAAAATGGTTAACAAGTCTTTTGGTTCATGATGTTTGACCACTTTTGGGTTTTGGTCCATGATGTTTTTTTTTTTTTTTTTGCATAGTTTTGGTATCATATGTTTGCAGATTTTTCTAGCTTTGGTCTGACCGTTACATTCCGTCCATTTTTTTACATGTGCAGGTTACGTGATCCACCATAAACTTTCAATTTAGTCCCTCTAATACTTTCCTAATTTTTTTTTTGTTCAATTTAGTTCCGAAGTTTCAAAATTTCAATCGGACATAGTTGTCCAATTAGGGTCAATTTTGAAACTTTGGGACTAAATTGAAAAAAAAAGTTAGGAAAGTATTATAAGGACTAAACTGAAAGTTTAGAGTGGATCAGGTGGCTTGCATATGTCAAAAAATGGACGAAATATAACGGTCGGACTAAAACTAGATAAATTTGCAAACATATGGTACCAAAACTAGGCAAAAAAAACATCATGGACCAAAACCCAAAAGTGGTCAAACATCATGGACCAAAAGACCTGTTAACCCTTAGAAAAATCTGCAAACATATAGTACCAAAACTAGGTAATAAAAAACATCATGGACCAAATGACCTGTTAACCCTTTAAAATAATATAAGTAACACCAGTGCTAGTAGTTATATTAAATTTTTTTTTTCTCTCACACGGTTTCTCGAGGGTCATCAGGATCAGGTCAACATTGTTAGCATACTTGCTCCACATTTAAAATAACATTTATATCCTCATGTATAAATGGTAAATTGCTGGTAATAATAAATATTTTTCCATTCTCAAAAGTTTAGATGAATTTGAATTCAAAATATGCCTTAACGAAAAATGGTTTATAGTTCTTTTTGGTACTCTATGTTTGCCCACTTTTGATACCACATGTTTGGTTTTGCCTATTTTTAGTATCATACGTTTGCCAATTATATACTTTTGGTCCGACCGTTAGAGTTGACCGTTAAATAATCACGTGACTTGCACATGTCTAGCCCCAAATTTTGATTTTGTTCAGTTTAGTCTTCAAATTTTTTGTCATAACTTTTATTTTTGCAATTTAGCCCTTAAACATTTTCAAACGCACCCTAGGACTAAATTGACCTAGCCATGATCCAACCCATGACTAGGTCGGACTATGACTAGGTTCGCCGAACCCAGGAGACCCTAAATATGATCCGATTTAGCCATGAGTCGGACCATGGATAGGTCAATTTAGCAATTGGGTCCAATTGACCCAATTTGACCCTAATGCTAAATTGACATAGCCATGTTCCGACACATGGCTAGGTCGGACCATGGTTAGGGACGTCCGGGTCCGGCAAACCTAGCCATGGTCCGACCTAGCCATGAGTCGGACCATGGTTAGGTCAATTTAGTCCTACGGCGCGGTTGAATATATTTACGGGCTAAATTGCAAAAATAAATAGTTAGTACAAAAAAAATTGAGGCCTAAATTGAACAAAAGAAAATTGGGTTAGGCATGTGCAAATCACGTGACTATTTAACGGTCAACTCTAACGGTCAACTAACAGTCGGACCAAAAGTATACAATTGACAAACGTATGGTACCAAAAATTAAAATCTTTCATTTGGTGATGATTTTGGCATAGGATGAGTGTCAAATGATATGATCCCCAATTACTTTTACATCTACATCTTGTTTGTTTTTCAGGGAAGAGAAGAAGAAGCAATAACCATTCTTAGGAAAATCTACCCAAGCCATAAAGTCGAGAAGGAGATACATGACCTTAAGGAGTCGATCGAGTCCGAGATAAAGAACAAGACACTAGAATCGTCTTCTTCTTCATCTACTTGTTACAACAAGATGAATCAGCTTATAAACATCCTAACAAAAACCAAGAGCCTAAGGAGGGGACTTACTGCTGGAGTGGGTTTGCAGGTGTTGCAACAGTTTGTAGGCATAAACACAGTCATGTACTATTCCCCAACAATAGTCCAACTGGCTGGCTTTGCATCCAACAGAACCGCTCTTCTGCTCTCCCTCGTAACGGCCGGTCTCAATGCGATCGGCTCGATTGTCAGCATCTACTTCATCGACCGAACCGGGAGGAAGAAGCTACTTGTGATCAGTTTGGTTGGAGTTATGGCCTCGTTGGGTCTTCTTTCGGCAGTTTTTCACGAGACAGCGTCTCACTCGCCTCGAGTCATCAGCTCTACTTCTGAATTTGCCGAATACACGTGCCCGGATTATTCTAATATGGATCATCACGACTCGTCGTCATGGGATTGTGTCAAGTGTCTCAAGGCTTCGTCTCCTGACTGCGGGTTCTGTGCTTCTCCTTCTAATTATAAGGTACGTACGTTAAAGAACATGCATGTTTGATGCGTGTTCGTGTTTGTTACCATCCATGCGTGTCAATATGTTATTAGGGTGGCAATTTCTGACACGGCAGGAATACACGAGCTATAAGCCTGTAAACGAGCTGTTTTTTTTTCACATTCTCTGACACGTACGACGCGATACGACCAGTGTCTAAATAACTATCTGACACAAATAGACACAGCTATTGAGTATGTCCGTGTAGCTTAAAGATGTGCGTTGTACCGCTAAATACGAATAGACATGTTTATATGACACTTAATATTTAGTTAATTAACAAATTCGAAGATAGCTTTATGGTATGCTCACAAATATTGGGAACGCAACACTTACTTTTCCGAGCGTGTTGATGCATGTAGTGATAACATGTGATAAGTTTAGTTTTTCATACGTCCGTGTGGTACATCTTTAAGCAAGTTAATGTCAAATAATGAAAACTTAATAGTAGAACTACGAATTCATATAATGGATTTCACAAAATTATTAATGCAAATTTGAGCAATTCTCAAAATTAAGTAATTTGTTGGAAGTTTTGAAAGCTATTTAACAAAATTGTTCAAATATTTACTCAAGAATCAGACTTAAAAAAGCTCAACTTTATTCAGAATATTATGAATGCTATGATATATAAATTCAAACACAACATGAAAATTAGCTCATGGTAACATGTTGTGACTAGATTTGACACGTTAGTGATAACATGTTTACTGCGTGTCCGTCTCAAATTTGAGCATCCGTGAAGCATATAAAAAGTTAAGTATGGATATACTTACTTGTATATGCTGATTACACTCCAAATTTATAGACTATCATGTTTGGTTAGAAATTACTTAAAATTTTAGTTGATTTTTCCATTCATATGCAGCTACTCCCAGGAGCATGCTTGATATCAAATGAAACATTGAAAGACCTCTGCCATGCAAAAGACAGACTGTGGTACACCAGGGGTTGCCCAAGCAAGTACGGTTGGGTTGCCCTCATTGGATTAGGACTCTACATCATCTTCTTCTCACCAGGGATGGGAACCGTCCCTTGGATACTCAACTCCGAGATCTATCCGTTACGCTACCGCGGAGTATGCGCCGGAATAGCAGCAACTGCCAACTGGATCTCCAACCTCATCGTCGCACAATCTTTCCTATCACTGGTGCAGGCCATAGGAACATCTTGGACATTCTTAGTGTTTGGTGTGATATCGGTTTGGGCACTCGTATTTGTCGTTGTGTATGTGCCGGAAACTAAGGGGATGCATATAGAGGAGGTGGAGAAGATGCTTGAGTTGCAAAATGTAGCTAATTGTCTAAACTTTAAGAAGTTAAAGTTCTGCAGAGGTGATAAGAGGTCTGCTGGTGGCAATGATCTTAATGGGTCACAGATACAGTCTCAGGTGAAAAACAACCAAAGTGTTTAGGTTTTCATGATGATTAACAGCAAACGTAATATTTTATCCTGGCAAAGAATAAAATTTATACATGTAACAATGTCATGTGTATGTGTTATCGTTTGTATTCCTCTTCTTAACAATAATGAACACAATTCATACAGTGAATTTGAATAAATTGAAATAACAGATACTTTTATTCTCGAAACAAAAAACGGTTGTTTATTCATCAAATAGGAATATAATTTTGGAAGATAAAACCCGAATCAGTTATAACCATGGACACAACAGACTCTCAGTATATGGAACAGCAGTAAAAACATCAATTGATCTAACTAATTTGTCACTTGGTTCCTTCACGATGCCCTCGTTGAGATCAGCAATCTCAATACACGGCGCATGATTTTTTCTTTTCACCAACACTTGGTCTTTGTTCGAGTTGTACCCGATTGGCTTGTACATCAAGTTTTCATTCAGCTGTAAAACATACAACTCTGTCCAACATCCGTATTCTTTCATTACCCAAATACTGTTTTTGTGGATAAGGCTTAGACATCCATCAAGCGCCCCGATTCGGGATGGTCGCCCCTTTGCACAACTACGCAACTTGTCTGGTAAAGGCACCTCCTTGAAATTCTCAACAACCGGATCGAAGCAAATTATGCTAAATAATCTTTCACGGTCAAGTTCAATTATCCAACGCTCAAGTTCATTTTTCCAACGGTCATGTACAATTGCCCAGTGACAGATTCCATTATCGAGTGTGATTCCCACGGAATCGTTGTTCTTTCGACATGTCATATTGTCCAAACATGAGAGTTTCTTCCACGAATTTCTTCTTAATGAAAACATGTATGGACAGCGCTTTCTCCAGTGGTCTTCTAACATGGTGATCGCCTTGTAGTCGTCAGTAGTACGGTCGTAGCTGAGCCCGGATATCGAAGGGTAAAATGTGCCTTTAACATTGTTATTGATCCTTTTGATTGAATTGGTGTAAGGATTCCATAGAAAATATTGTTTTGATGGATCAGAGATACCATAATCTTGAAAAAACAATAAACCGTTGCAAGAACCGAGCAGGCTGATCGGATGGTAAGGGAGATACTTTTTCGGTTTTTTTCTGGAAAGCGTCGATATATTGCAATCACAATCAATAGTCCTCCGAAGGATCTTTCTCGAGTCACGAATTTCCAGCATCTTCCACGAGGGTCTTTTTGCATGATCGATATGGGCTTTGTTGAATTTAGGATCACAGAATATTAAAGAACGCCATCGCTTGCAGGTGCATGAAAATCGAACCAGAGATTCAACAGGGAGCCTCTTGAGAATGTCTTCTATGATCTCTTCGGGAAGGATCGGCAGCAGTTGTTTTCCTTGTGTCTCTGTTTCCTTGATCACCTTCCTCGACCTCATGTGTCCGTAACTTCTCATACTGATAAGGTTTATGCGGCTTGAAACTTCTTGCATTAGGGTTAGTATCCATCCATCCATCTATAAATATCTATAATAATACTTTTTTTTTGGGCCAACAATATTTATAATACTTTGATAATAAATATATAATAAATAGGATTAACATTATCATCTTATCATTTTTTTTTTTGCCCAGCATCTTATCATCTTTTTAATATAATATTTTTTTATGATATATATTATTATTTTTATCCATCAATATATATTATTACTTGTTTCCAATCTATCATATCTAAATTCTATATCTACTATATCTAATGATGACAAATATTTAAATTGAAAAATTTTTGGAAATCTATTAGTTCACATAATCCACGAGTTACATTAACTTAAGTGACATAATTTTGAGAAATTCTTTACTGCATCGGAGGCAAGTCAAGGTGTCAGTACATTTCTGCAACTTGTCCCATAACCATTGGGTGAAGGGGCAACAGTTCAGAGCCAGTTGTTGGCTCTGATGCAGTGAAGAATTTCTACATAAATTTTGTGCTTATGTGGACATACTAAAATTCATCATTAGAACATCCACAATGGTATACATAGTACAATTTAAATGTGGATTAAATATATATTTTATCGAATCTCTGCAACACATAATTTAACCCTATTTAATTAAAGTTTCACATAGTGGGTCTTTAAAATGTTTCAGCCCACACGTGATGGAGAAAGTAAGTCTTTACCTTTCCTCTACAAATTTTACGAAAGTTGGTTATGTGATTAGTATCATGTTCGAATTTTAGTTAATTTTTCCATGCATATGCAGCCTGGATCATGCTTGATATCAAATGAAACAGTGAAAGACCTCTGCCATGCAAAAAACACTGTGGTACACCAAGCAAGTACGGTTGGCTTGCCCTAATTGGATTAGGACTCTACATTATTTTCTTCTCACCAGGGATGGGAACCGTGCCTTGATACTAAACTCCGAGATCTACCCGTTACGCTACCGCGGAGTATGTGCCGGAATAGCAGCAACTGCCAACTGGATCTCCAACCTCGTCGTCGCATAATCCTTCCTATCCCTGGTGCAGGCCATAGGAACATCTTGGACATTCTTAGTGTTTGGTGTGATATCGGTTTGGGCACTCGTATTTGTTGTCGTCTATGTGCTGGAAACTAAGGGGATGCCTATTAGAGGAGGTGGAGAAGATGCTTGAGTTGCGAAACTCAGCTAATTGTCTAAACTTTAAGAAGAAGTTCAAGTTCTGGAGAGGTGATAAGAGGTCAGACAACCAAAGTGTTTAGTTTGTCATGATGATTAACAGCAAAAATGTAACATCTTATCCTGGCAAAGAATAAAATTTACACATGTAGCAATATCATGTGTATGTGTATTGTCTGTATTCCTCTCCTTAACAATAATGAACACTGAATTTGAATAAACAGAAATAACAGACTTTTATTCTCGAAACAAACAGCTAGCTTTTAAGGTAATTAAGGACTGAATATGCTTATAAACTACCACTATAGACCAAACCATGGACACGACAGACTCTCAGTATATGGAACAGCAGTAGAAACATTAATTGATCTAACTACTTTGTCACTTGGTACCTTGACGACGCCCGCGTTGAGATCAGCGATCTCAATACACGGCACATAAATTTTTCTTTTCACTAACACTTGGTCTTTGTTCGAGTTGTAACCGATTGGCTTGTACATCAAGTTTCCACTGACCTGTAAAACATACAACTCTGTCCAACATCCATATTCCTTCATTACCCAAATACTGTTTTTGTGGATGAGGCTTAGACATCCATCAAGTGCCCCGATTCGGGAAAGTGGCCCCCATGCACTAGAACACAACTTGTCTGGTAAAGGCAAGTCCTTGAACTTCTCCACAACCGGATCAAAGCAAATTATGCTAAGTAATCTCTCACGGTCAATTTCATTTTTCCAACTATCAAGTTCATTTTTCCAACGATCAATTGCCCAGTGACAGATTCCATTATTGAGTGTGATTCCTACGGTATCATTGTTCTCCCAACCTGTCATATTGGGCAAATCTGGGAGTTTCTTCCAAGACTTTCTTCTTAATGAAAACACGTATGGGTCGTCTAACTCGGCGATAGCCTTGTAGTCGTCAGTAGTACGGTCGTAGCTTAGCCCGGATATCGAAGAGTAAAATATGCCTGTAACTTGTTGATCTAAAATTTTGGTTGAATTGGTGTAAGGATTCCATAGAACATATTGTTTTGATTGATCAGAGATACCAGAACCTTCTAAAAAAAGTATACCGTTGCAAGAACCGAGCAGGCGGATCGGATGATAAGGGAGATACTTTTTCGGTTTTTTTTCTGGAAAGCGTCGAAATATTGCAATCACAATCAATAGTCCTCCGGATGGATCTTTCTCGAGTCACGAATTTCCAGCATCTTCCACGAGGGTCTTTTTGCATGATCGATATGGGCTTTGTTGAATTTAGGATCACAGAATATTAAAGAACACCATCGTTTGCAGGTGCATGAAAATCGAACCAGAGATTCAACGGGGAGCCTCTTGAGAATATCTTCTATGACCTCCTCGGGAAGGATCGGCAGCAGTTGTTTTCCTTGTGTCTCTGTTTCCTTGATCACCTTCCTCGACTTCATACTGGGTAAGGTTTATGCGGCGTGAAACTTCTTGCATTAGAGTTAGTATCCATCCATCTGTAAATATCTATAATACTTTGATTATATATATATATATATATATATATATATATATATATATATATATATATATATCTTTATACCAATATAAAATGTGAGAGTTGTCCTCACCCCAAAAGGTACCTCTAGGGTATTTTTATTTTTAATTTATTATATATATATATATATATATATATATATTTAGTTCTCATATATTTTTATTTTATTATATAAATATATACATGTTATATTTAGCTCCCCTATTTTTATAAAATTGACGATTTAGTCTTTTTATCTTTGAGATCCATCTATTTATCTTTACTATTACTAAAAAAACAATTTAGTTACATTTTTTTTATTTTTAGTTTTTTAGGTTGCTTAATTGGTAGGTCACCGTAGTTATTATTAATTCCTCAATCAAATATACTTATCAATTAGAGTCAACATGCATTCAATAGGTGCAAATATCAGGTAGATGCATTTTTCCATTCACTATATCACCGATTTAGGGAAGTTCCGCTTGTTGACATTTTTGTATCAAATAAATTAGTCACTTGCGAACTATCGATTTAGTTCTTGCGTTTGTAAATTCAATCATATTAGGTATCTCCTAATTGGTAGTTGAATAAATAGTTAAGTTGAATTCAAGTATAAACTTTAGACATTAGTGTTTTAAAAAATTGATAATTTAGTCTGTACAATATTTGAGTATTACTAAAAATTTCATTAGATAATTGCATTAACTTTTTTGTTAAGGTCGCTTAACTGACATCTTACATTAATTATCATTAGCTTATTAATACAATATACCTATAAATTTGAGTCAAACATAAAGTAAGATATGTACTCAACTCGTGCAAACTTCGAGTACATGTTGAGATTTTTTTCGTATTACATAGATCAGTCACTTGTCAAATCATATCAATTGTTAAAATATGGGTCAACCACGGTTCTTGAATTTTTATCTTTTACGGATAACCTGGTACTCATCGTCCAACATTTAGGGTCTCGAATCATTAATTTAGTTCTTCAGTCTGTCAATTAAATCAAATTGTGTACAACCTAATTAGTTAAATAAGTAATTGACATAAAATCAAGTATAAACTTTAGATTTTAATGAATTGAAATTTCATTTAGCGTTAAATCAATTTTTGTTGGTATTATGATATAAAATTGCATGAAAAGTGTATAGTTACGTTTGTACAGGTCAAACTGCTCCACCGATTACTCTAAGTGGTTAATTACTGCTTACATTCTTCACTACTCAAGTTGATAAATTAGATACAACTTTGTCGTTAGTAACTCACATCATTCAATCCAACTCATTATTAGTTATAACAGTAAATTAGTATCATAGTTTAAGAAAATTGTTAATTTTTTTTTTACTTAATTATCCTCTTCTATATTTTTCCAGTTTTGAATTACTCTGTGTCGTTCTTTTCGATCACAGATTCATTTCTCGCAACCCCTAAACTTGGTCATGTATTAATTACATGTTAAAATATTAGAAAATTGAAGATAAATTATGTATTTTAAAACTTAGACAATTAATACGCGTGCAACGCACGCGTTAATAACTAGTATATATATATATATATATTATCATCTCAACATCTTTTTTAAATATTTGTTTATTGATATATATTGTTAACATTTTTTGTCCATCAATATATATCATTACTTGTTTCCAATCATCTATATATATATTTTCTATATCTATATAATTTAGGTTGGAACCTCTATAATGATGAAAAAAAATTAAATTGAAATTTTTTTTGCAAATTTATTGGTTCACATAATCCATGAGTTACATTGACTCAAGTGACATATTTTTGTGCCTATGTGGACATACTAAATTTCATCATTAGAGCATCCACAATGGTATTACGTGCATAGTATTACTCAAATGTGAGTTTAATATATTTTTTATGGTTAATTACCGAAAAACAAACTCAACTTTGAGTTTTTTGCAAAAAACAAACCGAATTTTCTTTCTTTGTAAAACACAAACTCAACTCTACAAAACCTAGCAAAGTGCAAATAGTTGATTTTTATGTTAAAAAGTTACAGAAACTGCATACATGAGAATCAGATCATGCTTGTTCACGTTACACATGATGGATAAATCAACATAGATTCGCGTAGAATACATTAGATAGATGTTACATGTTCAATTTTCATAACTTTTTAATGAAAAAAATCAACATAATTTGCAGTTTGGTATGTTTTATAAAGTTGAGTTTGTTTTTTTGCAAAGAAAAAAAGTTCAGTTTGTTTTTGCAAAACACTTAGTTGAGTTTGTTTTTGGTAATTAACCCTATTTTTTTATGGTATTATAGCACGCATGTTCGAATCTCCGCAGCGCCGAGTTTAATCCCTATTTAATTAAAATTTCACGTAGTGGGTCTTTAGAAATGTTTCAGCCCACGCGTGATGGAGAAAGTAAGTCTTTACCTTTCATTTTAAAGATCTACGAAAGTTGGTTAAGTGGTTAGTCTAAATTTTCACGGATTTCCCTCAATTTATAAAGTATCATGTTTGGTTAGAAGTTACTTCGAATTTTATTTAATTTTTCCAAGCATATGCAGCTACTCCCTGGATCATGCTTGATATCAAAGTGTTTTGTTTGTCATGATGATTAACAGCAAAAACGTAACATTTTATCCTGGCAAAGAATAAAATATATACATGTAGCAATGTCATGTGTATTATTTTGTTTGTATTCTTCTCCTTAACAATAATGAACACTGAATTTGAATAAACAGAAATAACAGATACTTTTATACTCGAAACAAACAGCTAGCTGTTAAGGTATGGACTGAATATATATGTCGGTTGTTTGTTCATCAAATAAGAATAATAATGCTGGAACTTGGAAGATAAACCCTTTTTCAGTTATAAACTACCTACTATAGACCTAGCCATGGACACAACAGACTCTCAGTATATGGAACAGCAGTAGAAACATTAATTGATCTAACTACTTTGTCACTTGGTTCCTTCACGACGCCTCGTTGAGATCAGCAATCTCAATACACGGCGCATGATCTTTTCTTTTCTCCAACACTTGGTCTTTGTTCGAGTTGTACCCGATTGGCTTGTACGTCAAGTTTTCATTCAGCTGTAAAACATACAACTCTGTCCAACATCCGTATTCTTTCATTACCCAAATACTGTTTTTGTGGATAAGGCTTAGACATCCATCAAGCGCCCCGATTCGGGATGGTCGCCCCTTTGCACAACTACGCAACTTGTCTGGTAAAGGCACCTCCTTGAAATTCTCAACAACCGGATCGAAGCAAATTATGCTAAATAATCTCTCACGGTCAAGTTCAATTATCCAACGCTCAGGTTCATTTTTCCAACGGTCATGTACAATTGCCCAGTGACAGATTCCATTATCGAGTGTGATTCCCACGGAATCGTTGGTCATTCGACATGTCATATTGTCCAAAAATGAGAGTTTCTTCCACGAATTTCTTCTTAATGAAAACATGTATGGACAACGCTTTCCCCATTGGTCTTCTAACACGGTGATCGCCTTGGAGGATTAGCCTGGAGACTTAGAAATGTGAATGCTCCGAGGTCAAATTTGCTAAACAATAGATTTGTTAGGCAGCATAGTTCCCCTGCCGGTCGGACTCCTTGTAATTGGAAAGCCATTCAGGAGGGCTTTAATACCCTTCAACTCGGGTTGGGTTGGTCTGTTGCCAATGGAAACTCTGTTAACCTTTGGAACGATATTTGGTTGGGGAGCAATCCCTTAATATCGGTTGTGTCGGGTCCACTCCTTGAACATGAACTCTCAATGAGAGTCGGAGACATTTTTCAAAACGGACACTGGAATTTGGAGTCCATTTCTATTTATCTTCCTTCTGAGATCATTGATGCTATTAAGAGCATCCCTGGCTTTGATCTGGAGAAGGTCAAATACATGAGTTTTCTCTAATGCATCTGCCTACAGTGCCCTCTCTGGTTGGGATATCTCTTCTACGACCCCTTCGTGGAATTGGATTTGGGAAACTCCTATAGTACCCCGAATTCACTACTTCGTTTGGCTTAATTTTAGAGGTAGACTTGCGACTGCTTTACTCCTTAACCGTAGGGGTGTAACATTTCCCCCATCTGCCAAGTTTGCTCTAGAGACACTAAGGATATTGATCATAATTTTCGTGTGTGTGAACCTGCAAAAAGAGCTTGGGACACTTGCCCCATGCCACCCATCTCATTGGCTTCCTTCAATCTTCCTTTGGAATAATGGATTAAGCTCGATTGCACGCTTAAGGACACGTTTGTTCATGGTGTTGATTAGATGACTTTTTTCTGTTATTTTCTTTGGAACATTTGGAAAAGGAGGAATGCTTTTATCTTCTGGGGAAACCCTGCTACTAATGATGTGTTTAGTGTCTCTCTTATGCAAGCTAAATGTTTCCAAGAGATCATGGAAAAGCCGTCACCGACAACACCAAGTACGACCATACATGTTAAGTGGATCCCTCCTGAACATGGGTAGAAAAAACTTAAAACAGATGGGGCGTCTCACGGATACCCAGGGAAAGCTGGAGCTGGTGGTGTCATACGTGACATGAATGGGAATTGGATCTCAGGATTTTCTCGTAATCTGGGCACTGCTAATAGTCTTCTTGCAGAATTTTGGGCCATTCGGGATGGTCTTTCTCTTGCCCTCCAGTTGGAGATCAAGTCAAATATTGAAACAGATGCTTTCATTGTTCAGAAACTCATTTCTGATACTGTTGATCTCTATTTGAAATTCGTGCCTATTATTTCATATTGCATGAATCTTTTACTCCAGTTCAGTAGATACAAGTTTAGGCATGTCTATCGGGAAGCTAACTCGGTCGCGGATGCCATGGCCAAGATTGAAGTTTTTCAACTGATAAATTTTGTTATTCATAGTGTCCCTCCTCAAGAGACTCGTATTTGTACTTTTAAAGGCATTATTGGGGTATGTGAATCTCGCTTGATTATGAGTGTTTGTACTTAGTTAGACTATCGGGTTGTTGCTTTCGATTAGTTCGACGCTCAACATGTTGTTTTTTAGTTGTAATTTCATTTTTCTACCAAAAAAAAAAAAGATAATAAATAATCAAATAAAAAAAATGTACAGATTTATTGGTCCACATAATCCATAATTTACATTTATTTAAGTGACATCAATTTTAAGTCTGCGTGGACGTGTTAAGTTTAAACTTTAATGTAGTGTCGACAAGTAAGCAAAACAAAAACAAAATACTAATTCTATTGGTCTATATGTTATATTTGCTCATGTGACGTCATGTTTTTACTTGCATGAACACCTTAGAATGACCCCAAAACTCATTATTGCATCTTAAAAGCGTTTCAATTTTTTTAGTACGCTTCGATATAATTAATATTAACGTAATCAATAATTCACTAAAGCATAAAAAAAAATCATACTTTTTTTGACATATTTTTTCTTCGGTTGTTTACTATATTAATATTAAAATCAGCTGTCATTTTAAATAAATAATACTATGTGTATAGTTTAACACTTAATATCAAAATTATCCGTCGTCTTAAGTTTATTCTCTGCAAGGATTAGGTTTTCTCTAGTTCTTGAATGTAAAAAAAATTATATTATAGTATAATAATAATAAGGGATAAGAACCTAAAAAGCAGTCTCTAGTTTGCATCATGTTTTAGTTTGGTGTCAGAGCACGAAATTGACTATTCCAAGTTTCATATGTGTTGCTATTTAGTGTTTTCGTCAAATTTTTGGGTTAAGTTGGACGGAATCAGGTCACGTGACCGAATAAAAATTAAAATGCCCAAATTACCCCCATTTGACCTGAATAACTGACATCTCCGGTCATTTTCAGGCTAGCTACGGCCACCATAGGGGATCTCTCTCTCTTCTCTCTTCCTCTCCAAGAACCAGTTGTGCGTATCCAATTTCCAGCTACCAGGTAAGGGGTTCCAGCCCCCACAAGAGAAGCCACGTCCATGGAGGCGGTGGAGAGGATGAGGCCGACTCTGATTCGCTGGAGGTGGGTGATTCCGAAGACAAATGGTCATTATGATGGTGCAGAAGAAGATTGGGTAGCTCGGAATTGGAGGTGGGTGGCTCGGAAACGAAGGTGGGTGGCCGGAATTGGGGTGAGTGACTGGAAAGAGGTTTGAAAAAAAAAGACAAAATAGTATTTTAAACTCAGTTTGTTAAATTTAACCCAAAAACTAACGAAAACCAAATAGCAACAATACTTAGTATAGCAAATATCAACCGTTTAAATTCAAATCATCAAATTAATACATAAATTAATGGGTTAAGAACCTATGAAAGGTCTGAACTATCATCCATGTTAACGGGAGAGGTCTGAAATTTAAAAAGTTAATAACAGAGGTCTGAAATTTCAGTTTTGTTGATAACAGCGGTCTCCGTTAGTTTTTTCCGTTAAAACTAACGGAAGTTGGTCACATGTTTGGCATGTGACCGGAAATAAAATAATTTCCAAAAATGCCCTTCTATCAAGTGTGCCCCTCACATGCTTGAAGTGAAAAGACCAAAATGCCCTTGAAGCCACCACGACTCCACCAACCCAACTCCGGCGACCACCAACCGTACTCCGGCGACCACCACCGTACTCCGGCGACCACCAACCGTACTCCGGCGACCACCACCAAGGCTCCGATTGGGTCCAAATCGGAGCCACCGGCCCCGATTGGGCTCCGATCGGAGTTTTTTTGCTTAGGTGGTGGCCGGAGTCGGGTCGTCGGAGCCGAGGTGGTGGTCGTCGGAGTCGAGGTGGTGGTCGCCGGAGTCGGGTGGTGGTGGCCGGAGTCGGGTGGTGGTGCCGGATTCTGGTGGCGGTGGCCGGAGTTGGGTGGTTTTAATTTGACTTTAGGGGTAAAATTGTCATTTCACATTTACTTAAATAATATATTAAATAAAACAAAATATTAAAGGGACAAAAATGTCATTTCACACAATTCTGTTAAATTTAACCCTAAAAATGGACGGAAAAGCTCAAATCAACAAAACTGAAATTTCAAACCTTCGTTATTAACTTTTTAAATTTCAGACCTCTCCCGTTAACATGGGTGATAGTTCAGTCTTAACCCTAAATTAATACATGGGTCAAACTTATACCATTTTTAGAAATGTATTAAAATCGGAACATAGAGTCCCCTCAAATAAGCATCCACTACAATTTTTTATCCTATCAAGAAGTCAACTACAAATAAGACGATGATGTGGATCTTGCAGACCACACGGGTCTGTATATATATAATAACTACGGTTATTTACAAATAAAAAAGGATCAAGAAAAGCCTTGGAGAGGACGCATGGAGTTGGATATATATACTTACGTACAAAATCACCAATTTAGTTAAACACACTAATAATTAGATACCCTCACTTTCTCTCCAGTCTCAAACGTAACATAATGTCTATAGTCCGAAACAGAGAAAACAGAAGCAACATTATAAGGTGGTTGATGAAGAAGATAGGAATAGTAGGAGAGACACAGATTCATCATGGCCGAATCTTCCTCCACAACTTATCAAGCTTATTCAACGGAACTTACCATTGCTATGCAACAGCATAACATTTCGAGGAATATCCAAGTCATGGATCTCAAATTTGACCTACTGCAACAACTCAATCGTCGACTCTTCAGCAGTTACTTCATCTTGGCCGCTTCAGATCTCACACCACTCCTCATCTCACACATTAATCAACTCATTTAACATTACAAATCACAACACGTGGTATATATCTACTCCTTTATTTACCATTTTCATTGAACGCTAGCTAGCTAGCTTCTTCTGTCATTATTCATATACTAGCTACTTCTTATATGTAGGATTTATCGAAAATTGCGTATACGTACACCCCCGAATTATTGGAAGTACAATATTGTTGGGTACTCGCAAGAGTTAGTGATAACACGAGACCGGTATCATCTCTCTGAGCTTCATCTGTGGGATCCAGTTGATTATGGGTATTGTCATCTCCCACCTTGGGATTCGACTCTTCCTTTTAAACTTGTGGTGCTTTCTTCTTCACCCGTTAGATCACGGTCGCCGGACAACAAAATCATCTATCCTCATACTGTAATCATGGTTTTAACAGGTACATATTTATATATATTTTCATATTGAGGCTTAGTTATTTCATTATAAAGTTAGGTTACTAACCAAATCGCTACCTCATGATCCATAGCCAAACTTTATAAAAAAAAAAGTTATTTGAACTTCAATTGCATACAAAATTGCTACTTCCATTATGATTTTCATCAAATTTGATAGAAATAAGCATATGTCAGCCACACAAATTTTTATACAACTAAACCAAATAGACATCATGTTGTTGACGCATACTCATTTCCGTCCAACTTAATCTAACTTATAATGAAATTAGCAATTTTATATACAATTAAAAGTTCAGATAGCTAATTTTTCACTAATGTTGTGGCGAGCGAATCTTGAATATACGAATAGCATGCGGTTGAAGGAAACCAAAGAAAATAAATATTTTATTCAAAACTAATTCTTCAGCATGTATTTGTTGCGTCGTATTCGCACGCGAAGGGTCGCACACTCGTCACTTCTCCAGATTTTTAAAAAGAAAATTCGGATAACAGTTTGTAAAATGGGCTAAGTTCATGTAGCGATTTAGTTATTTAACCCTAAAAAGTTTTGTCATGTATATATTAAAAGCTCCCTTGCTTATCGTCGTGTTTATATATAGGCGAGACGCATCCAGCTTTCGTGTTCTACTCATTATCAAGGGGAAGAAATATGTGGGAAACGCAAGATTGTGCGATACCGGATCCAAACTCATGGTATCCAACCTCAAATTCAAAGCTCAAAAAGAAGAACTTCATGCACTTCACCAATGCAATTGGTATGAATGACAAGTTTTATGCTCTGAGCATGCAAGGGACCCTTGCTGTTATAGAGTATACGTCGATTCAACACTCAAAGTCACTGCACTATGTGAACAGAGAGCAGTGCCTTCAGTTCATACTCCTTGGAGCTACTTCAAGGAGTACTTGGTTGAGTTTGACGGGAAAGTTTTGGTTGTTTTTCTGAATTATGGAAAGTTTGGGGGAGAATGGAGTGTTAAAGGAGTGGAGGTGATGAGGCTCAACGAAGAGGAAGGTAAACTGTCGTGGGTGTTGGATCACGGCAGGAACTCTGGTTACGGTGACGGATTCCTTAGCTCCTCGCAATCCTGCAGAAGGGGAATAGAGGGCGGTGGCCCAGAATCCCTCTCCGATACTTAACGTAAGTACGGTGATCAACAGGGCAAGCAAGCAGTATGTGTATGTGTGTAAAAACGTAACCTTAACCTGGGATAACTTCTCTCCTTTTATAGGGGGAAGGCTATCCCAGTTACCTGATTAGGCGGTTGGATTGTGATCCACTATCCCACATATCTCGCCGTATATCTCGCCACGTATCTGTACAGTTATACGTATCCCACATATCTCGCCCATTATATCACTACTGTAATCATAGCGAGATTTCCGGGATTGTGCTCTTACTGGCGAGTCTCGATCATTATCGGAGACTCCCAAGTTGCATCATTGAGGATCCGGTGTCGGGGAGTGGTGTCAACTCCCATATCGCGACCGACCGCGTCCAGGTCAGATATCTTCGGGGCTTTCCCCTATCGAGGCTATACTCACTCGGGGCTATTCCATGTCGGGGCCTCCGTCCGTCGGAGCCCTTAGCCTTCCAGCAACCCAGCTCCTAGCCCAACGAGCCTAGTCGCCGTTTGTCAATCGTTAAGGGGCCTAACGGCCTTAGCCGGGGCCCATCAGTGGGTAAAGATGAAAAGCTTGGGCGAGATGTCAGTTTTTATAGGAGAAAATTGCTGCATTTGTGGATTGGCAAGTGACTTTGATTGCAGGTGCAACTTTGTTTATTTTACACAGAGGAAGAATGGGCATGAATGGTGGATGTATGATTTTGAAAGTGGAAGGATTTCCCCTCCAGCCGTGCTAAACAAACTTTTCATTGATAATAATTAGTCATACGTGTAAGATCTTTCGTTCTTCAAGTTACTAGTCTGTTTTATGTCATTTATGCTCTAATTTAAAATAATCTTTACTTGCACTGTTGTTTGTATTGTAAGTGGTCAGTTCGTAACGAATAATGTGCTGGTTATTGTCGATTTTTGGAGACTGACCCTAGTAGAGGAATCGAGAGAAGAGAAAGAGTCACATATGGGATTACTCGGATGAGTTTGGATTTTTCTATCATGCTTTACCATGCTTTGGGAGCACCATGCTTTTGGTTTTTTTAATACTATGGTGGACTTAATTGTAACATAAGTAAAACTTTAAAAGTATGAAAAAATATGATTTTTTTTAACTACACCTAAGATGTGTATCATACTATTAATAATATCAATTTCCCTATGGCGTTCACCTTTAGGGCAATAGAAAAATAAAAAAATTAGTGGCAAAAGCATGATGCTCAAGAACATTGTAGAAAGGTCCGATGAGTTTCTTCACTTAGCCATCTGTTACTCTAATAACACTAAATTGGGGAACTCCATACTTTAATCTCAAAGTTAAATTTTAAGGAACTTTAGTCAACAAACAAAAATAACAATAACAAATATCTTAAATAAAGCTAAAACACTCCAACTTGTCAAATGAGTCATCAATCTTCAATACTCCCCTCAAGTTGAAGTATCTTCAAAATCACCATCATCTTTGCTCCCTTTTACTTAAAAAATGTTTCTCATTCCAATTTTTCTTGATAGTTGATAATATTGGGCAATTGGCAACGGCTTTCTGAGTATGTCATGTAGGTTGATGATGCATCTTGATGTGTTGAGTCCTAATATCTCTGCAAGAAGTATATTACAAACAAAATGACAATCTGATTCAATATATTTGGTTCTCTAATAAAAAAAGATTGAGTTAGATGAAATTTGTATATCTACCTACTATTGTAATGTAAGGTGCAACTCTTATTTTGAAAAAAAAAAAAAAAAAACCAACTCCTTCGAAAATAACCTAAGCCAAACAATTCCCTAGGCAATATATTTTAGGGTTAAAAGTACTTTTCATACCACATGTTTGACCGAATGTGGCTTTTAGTACTGAATGTTTAGTTTTGTATACTTTTGGTACCAAACGTTTGAAAAAAAATGTGGCTTTTGGTACATCCGTTAGTTGGCCGTTAGTTTTGGCCGTTAAATGACATGTGCAATTCAAGTAATCGACTCTAAACTTTTAATTTTCTTCAATTTAGTCCCTCAAATATATTCATAACTTTTATTTTGTTTAACTTAGTCATAACACTTCAAAATCGGACCCAATTAAACCAATCGAATTCAATTGACATAGCCCCATTTGGGTCAAATTTACCCAATTGGGGATAGGTCCCAATTGGGTTCGATTTTGAAGCTTTAGGACTAAATTAAACAAAATAAAAGTTATGAATATATCTGAGGGACTAATTTGAACAAAATTAAAAGTTTAGAGTCGATCACGTGACTTGCACATGTCATTTAACGGTCAAAACTAACGGACAACTAACGGATGTACCAAAAGCCACCTTTTTTCAAACGTTTGGTACCAAAAGTATACAAAACTAAACATTCAGTACTAAAAGTCACATTCGGTCAAACATATGGTATGAAAAGTACATTTAACCCAACCCTATATTTTACCCTGACTTATTAGCATGGTTGAGAAAACTAGAAATTTTGAAAAAAGTTGAAAACATGAGCAGCCCAATGATAGCAAGGCTAAAATTGGACCCTTCCTTACGCGTGCCTTAGTGAATGAAGAAAAGACCCATTCCTCGTTGACCGAAAATTCCCTCCCCTGCCATATGTTATTATGTGTCGCGCTGAGCCAGCCATTCTTGGCGTGGACAAACTTGTGTAGATGACCATCTCCACACTAAAGTTAACCTAGCATTCAATCTCCTTGTTTTTTTTTTAAACTAAAAATACCATATGTTTTCCATTGCTTCTCTTTCAAGTGGCGCCGTAGGTATGGCCGTAATTTCTGTGGCGTCACGGCTAACGTACATTAATGATATATTATTTATTATTAACGAATAAGTAGACTAGGCTTGAATAACTTTTTTTGGGTTATTTAATTAATACGCTTCAATATATCTTACTGTATACACGACGATTAAGTTATTCAAAGGAAGCTGCAATATCTTATGAGTTATTCCATTTATATTTTGTTACAATTATTATAACGCGCATAGTTATAATGCCTATGCATAATCTCAATTGTTAAAACAGTGCAATTCCGTATAATTTTTAGCGTGTAGTGAGTATATATAAATGAAAAATACTCATCTCTAATCTAAAGTCTAAGATTATAAGTTTAGAGTCTTTTTTACTTCTATATACACTACACACATTCCTAATCAATGTGCAATATTATTATTACTTTAAAACTACTTAAAGAGCTAGTATCGAGAGTTATATTGCTTCAGTGGCAACTGTGGCATGTCGTAGCATTGGTAGTCCACACTTATTATGCAAGATTCATACCTTTTTTTTTTTTTTTTTACATGTAGACTAATAATAATATGACATGCCACCGTGCGACATGTTATAACACCTTTCTCATATTAGGTCCAAAGTCGTCATAGCTCCCATCAATAAAAATTCCTTGGTTTATTTTATTTACAAATAGAATAGAATCAATGAAAAGTGAAGGGTATAATGGACCAATAACAAAATGAGGAAGTACAATAATCTTAAATGGGAGAATATAATTGAGACGAAACAAAATTAAGGGTGTAAAATGATACAAGGGTAAAGCAGAAACTAAAAGGGCATACTAGTTTATGCATTATTTTAGAGTTTCATTAGGAAAATGGTGGCACGTCTTAAGAGATTTATTAATTAAAACTATATGTTCTTCCTATTATTCTAACTTTTTTATTGGCCAAGTCCTATTATTCTAACTAATAAAGAATAATTGATCAATTAAAGGGACAATATCAATCTAATTATATTATTCTAACTAATAATACCACATGATCAATGGAATTATACAAGGTACCGTTACGGAAGAAGTTTCAAGATTGTGGAGAAAGTAAAGTTTGGGGAAGCTAACAGTCACATAGTAAGGCTTGGTCGGCAAGAAAGGCCCCCACTTGCGAAACTTCCAGTGTTCGTCTTGGTCGGCAAAAAAGGCCCCCACTTGCGAAACTTTCAATGTTAACCATTCAGTTAAATGTAATTCCACAATAGAATAAGATTATGTTGTTTGACAAATTGAAAATAAAATAAAATATGACTTATAAACATAATCTTTGTAATATTAAGATCATGTTATTTTGTAATATTATCGTCGAGGTCTTGGAATATTTATTAAATAGATAAGTATTTTATTTATTCTGTATTATGCTAGTATTATTTATTATCACTAATATTGTATCAAGGTTTCTAGATCGGATAGGATATCGCATTGTGTTACTCTCTTATGTGTTTATATCGACCTCACATGGTACACTTTACTTTATGGAGTTTTGGTGGGGTCAACCTGAAAAGGGGTTGGAGATTTGCCTATGATTCCACTATGAAACTTAAGTCAGTAGTTGAATATGAGAATAATACTGTAAAAAGTATATGAATAATTAAAATACTCAATGATATTTATAGGGGAAGTATACCGACTTTGTATGGCGGTTACCCTTTAGTAAGAGTTTCTCTTCGAAGTCGGCACAAACAGATGACAAGTAGGTTGCCACATCACCATTTCTTAAGAATGAAGGTTTCTTCATGGCGGTATAAACAGGTGACAAGCAGGTCGCTACATCACAATTCATTTGAGGGAAGATTTCTTCAGAGAGGCACTGACAAGCAGGTTGCCACCGGACCTATTTTTTAAGATGAAGAGTTTTCTTGATAAGGTTTAACTGCCGACTCGACTCATGCCTTAAGAGATGAGTATTTATCAAGGCTTGTCATCATCCTTCAAATATCGTCTAGGTTACCGACATCTTCAAAAGCGAGTGTCGACTATTTGTCTTCATTTCCTCGTTCTGGACATAAGTAGTCATCGACTCATATTTTAGAGTTTCAACTTTGATAGTCCCGACTAGTAATTTGCCGACTTCATATTATCTTGAATCGTAACTCAACAATTAGTATTATTGTTATTATTATTTTTTATTTAATTCATATTTATTATTATTATATTATAGAAAATAAATAATTGTTTTGCATAACTTTTTCTTTAATGAAAATTAACTTATAAAATTATGTAAAATATTTTAATTAGTAGAATTTTAATACCGATACTTTATTTTAATATTTTTAATTTTGGTTTTAATAGTTCATTCAGATTAGATACAAAACCTAAAGTTTAAAGTCGGTTTCTTTCGGGAGATAGTTTCCTACAACTACAAGGGATACGACCCTCCTCCTAATCCTGAAGATCTCGCCGCCTGGGATTTCCGAGGGTTTTGAAAAAATCTATGAGTCCCGTAAGGTTGGATTCGAGTTGTGGAGTTCATTGGCGGCGACCACTAAGTCAGTGCTTTTTAAGACCAAGATTAGACTCTAACTTTCTCAAGACGACATAGATTGGGTAACTTTTACTTGTATTTTTCTTGGCTTTCATTTTCTTTCTTTTTGTAAGGTGCTTGAATCGACTTTTTGTGCATCGTGTTCAACAGGCTAATGTGAGATTGAAAGTGTCCAACATAAATTATAATTAAATATATTTATATATATTGTAACAAAAACATATAAATTCAAAAAAAAATTATCTGTCCAAAATGGTTTTGTTTATAATGAATGTTATGAACAAATTAATTAATTTTTTTTATTTATAACAAATTGATAATATGGTGCTAATATAGCTAAAAATGAGCCAAAATAAGTTTACTGCGAAAAAAAAAACCCAACCCAAACCCAACTATATTTATTCTCCATAATTTCCACCGAACTACTTTTTTCTGGGTTTGCTCCCTCAACCACCTCCTGGCAGTTACACCTCTTTATTAACTGTTATCCATGTGCAATGCGGCCCCATCTCCCTATTTTTGTAGTTCACAAGTTTTTTTCTGTAGAAAGTTCACAAGTAAAGTTGTCCGCATTTTTCTATCTAAAAAACTTGTTTGCGTCTTAATTAATTAATGCATCATAGGTAATTTTTGGCTGTGTTTGATGTTTACAAATTCAGCTGATTTATTAGCCTAAAATGAAAAATCTTATTAATGGATGCAGATCTGTCATGTATTTTTCTCTACTTACTACATATGTACATTATTGCTACTGATCTATCAAATTGAGCCTCAACTGGAGGTTTAATTGTTTCCCATCCAGATTAACTCTCCAAAAAGTAACAAACTTTTTTGAATCTCCAACCAGATCGCAAGATCTCAATTAGAACTTAAGTCGAGACATATTCAGTTACGCTTGAATTGTGCGACAATTAGAGGTTTAATGGTTTTAGCCCCCACAAAATAAAATAGGTACGAAATGATGATAAGTGGAAAGGTGAGAAATAAGAAGAATAATATCATATGAATAATATTTTCTTATTATTTTTTGAAAAAATAGAGATCTATAGTAGTACGACAAACTGCACTATGTTAAAGTTTATTATTATTATTTTTACAATTGATAGCTAAAACGTAATAATTTTTTTAACCTGACTTACAGAAATTCCCATACGATTTTGTTTTGAAAAACATTCTGTAAAAGGTCTGAACTCTAAAATCACATATCTTTTGTGAATAAGGATAAGAATCACTGGATATTGGACTTATACGTAATATGGCGAATATACGACCTTCTATTGAGAACATTTCAAACAAAATGAACCTACTAGCTAATTACTTTGCCAAAAAAAAAAACCTACTAATTATTATAAGTATATGAATATATACAAAAGGAATAACGTTAAATGATTTGAATTTTCAACTATAAACAGCACAATAATTGGAAAAAAAACTAACAATAATAATAAAACTATAAATAAAAGCATATAATTCATAACGTCCCATTCCATAATGATCGCGTTAGGAGAAAAGCATCTTACGGGCATATGCGTCCTTTTTTCCACTTATTTCGTTACTAGCAGCTTTACCCGCGCGCCGCGCGGGTTTTTTTTTTTTTTTTTTTTTTAATATATTTGTTAGATTGGATAGATGTTTTTTTTTTTATTAAAAGTAATAAGACTTTGAATTAACAAACGATCATAAAAAAATATTATTATATACATTTAGACCTGGTTATTTACATTTTGTTTTGGCGTTTTTTAAAATTTACCATACTATGTGATTTATTTAGTTAGGAATAATATTTTGTAAAATATCAAATGTATTAAATAAATCATGACTAAATATAAATTCTGAAAAAGAAAAGTGAGCGTGTTTAAATATATTCGTCATAAAATGTATTTCATTTCCTTTTATTATCCTTTTATTTTATTTTTTTCATAGAATAATATACACTTAACTTTATGTTCCTATAAATCAAACTTGACGATATATTTTGTTTCCTTTTACTATAGGAATTAATTAGTTTTCTTTTATTTTTGAATAATAGTATGCACGTTATATTCCTATAAATCAAACTTGACACCAATTTTAATACATAAACGTTACAATTTATAAATTATTATATTTAATGTGTATATTTACAGTGAAAAATCATTATATTTTTCTAAAAAATTATATTTATATTAAAAAATATTTTTGATTTGTCTACTAAATTTATTTTTATCAATTGAGTTTAATAAATATTACTTTAAATTGACATTATCTAAATATACAAAATAATCCATATTATGTATCAACTGAATTAATTTATAATTTACCATACTATATGATATTTAATTAGGGATTATATTTTATGGAATTATTAATTCAAAAATTTTCGTACTATGCAATAATTTCCTTAACAAACCATATATTTTGTGATTCCGAATATTCAAATCTTTCATCCCTTGTATATAATAATAAACACACACCCAAAAGATTCTCTTCCATTAACATCAACGAATATATATAACAAACCAAACATAGTTAATTTTCCTAAATCCTTAATACCCTAGCATCAGCAATCTTACCGATCATCATTTACATCTCTTCTATACCAACTTCTTCATTATTCCGTCGCTTGTATTTTTCTTTATTCTTTAATTTCGCAATAGGTCTTTCTCCTCCCTCTCTCTAGATTGGCATCAGAGTTTAGTGTATGGTGTTTAATGTAGGCAAATGACATCGTAGCAACGGCTGACGACGTCTGACATGCGGAGGATGAACGGCTGACATGCAAAGGATGAACGGATGACATGCTGTGGAGAACGACTGATTAGGATTTCACTCCTCATCGTCGCCACATAATTCAATTTGAAATTGATGTATTATATAGGGATTTATGCAGATTTTTGGTTCCAGATGCTTGCGATGACCAAAGACGGAACAGAGCTGCAAGATGATGTGGGTCAAGACTCTAGAAGGCTATATATATTCATAAAAAGATCTGATGCAATGCAAACAATCAACTGAAGTTTTGGACTTTAAATACATAGGTTCAGTGAATTTGTGCAATGAATGTTGATACTTCAACGTTTGCCTCCTTCTCTACCATTTTTCTGTCATTGATTGTTATTCATTCATAGCGTAACCGAACTATTTTGATGCTATTGATTGTCATTTATTATGTAATTGGAGGAGAAATTAAGAAAGAAAACTGCTGAAAATTACTAAAACCCTTATGTAAATGATGCTGACGTGGCAGACTGTAGTGAGGCAAAACCAGCCGCTTTAGTAAGATTAGAAGATTAGATTAAGATTGTAACGATCGAGCAACACAATAGAGAGAATGAGAAGTTTTTTTTTTTTTTTTTTTTTTTTTTTTTTAAGAATGAAATTGTTGATGTGTCACTCACTTATTTGTTGGATATGCTGATGTGTCAACCTGAGATTAACTCTCCATCAGGATTAGTATATACTAGGTACTGTACCCGCGCAAAGCGCGGGTGGCTTCCTACTTATTTATAAATGCATATAAATATATAAACAAAATTATAGTGAGTAATGCACTCTTTTAAAAAAATTGTTTATAAACTTTTTTTAAAAAGAAGAATGAAGAATCCTAAGAATTAGAAACTGACGGCCCTAAACTTTAATTTGTGAAAGAAAAAAAAAACTATTAAACTCTAATGAAAATATATCACTATTACAAAAGAAGACTTTTTTTCTCGCTAAAACAGAATATAGATATTGGAAAAATAAACCAATTTATTGTTTTCTTGTTGCTGTGCTAATGTGGCGATCTCTTGGTAATCCTCACCGTCAGGATTAGTAGATAGAGAAAACTTAATGGTAGATAGAGAAGATTTAAAACCGACATATACATGAGAAATAACTTAAAAAAATTAAATTATTATTTGTCATCCTCTAATTGAACTACAATGCTGCTGTTACTTCTCATGAAATTGGCCTAAACCACCAAGATTATAATATTAAGATTAAGATTTGTTTTTTTTACTTAGTTGTAACTATTATATTGGGTGGGTGGGTGAGTTGAGTTGTCAACCTCAGAATTAACCTCTCTGTAATACCATCTGGATTAGATGTGAGAGAGAGAATTAATTCTATTGAGAGAATTAATTAGAGTGAGAGGTGAGAGAAATAACTTGAGTGAGAGGTGAGAGAAAGAAGAATAAATAACTTAATGATGTGTAAATTTCTGATTGGAAGATAAGATGATGTGTCAGCACCAGAAGAGTCGTTAATCAGGATTAGTATAATATTTAGATTTAGATTTGATTTGCAACTTGTCAATAATATATATAAATAAAATAATAAAAATACATAATTCGAAAAAAAAAAAACGAAGATATATAAGTCGTATCTTCAAAAGATCGTGGCGAATAGTTGAAGAAACCTAGGTGGCATGCTGCAATTGTGCAGTCTATTTCGGGGCATAATCGTACATTCCCCCGACTACGCTGACAAAGCACGAAGATTAAGGACGGAAAACTGGTAGGTTTCCGACCGTTTCCTCGTAACCTTATACGTGTCAGCTTTCCGAGCAGGCAGCTGGCCAAACGGCGCACATCTTCTGTCGTTTACGTGGCCCGACGTTTTGATGCAGCCGTTGGATCAGAATTCAAGCCTAACCCAACTGCCAGTGGCCCCACTCTTTACCATGGTT
Source organism: Clarkia xantiana subsp. parviflora (assembly GCA_036873135.1). Classification (NCBI taxonomy): domain Eukaryota; kingdom Viridiplantae; phylum Streptophyta; class Magnoliopsida; order Myrtales; family Onagraceae; genus Clarkia; species Clarkia xantiana. The sequence goes on from JAPTYO010000004.1 coordinate 12,782,582, forward strand.
GGGTTAATTAACTCCAGTAAATAACATAAGAGGCCCTAAATTTTTCCTAAATTATAGATTGACCCCAAATCCTCCAACTATAAATCAAGCGCTGGAGACTTGCTAGGTTTGCCGAACCAACTACTCGAAGCCGCCCTAAGGAGGCCAACCACCCTCGAAACCTTCCGTTCTTCTTTTATCTCTCTAGCCGCAGCCTTTTCTCTATCTAGAATATTCCATATGTCGACCAAATCGAAGACCAGATCGAGCGGACCTGTGCTCCGATCGTCATCTCCACATGGACGGTTTTACTACCCTGCGAGGGAGTCATCTCTGACGGCTACGGCGTCGGCCTTTGCATCGTCGACCAGCTCCAGCTTCTCCTCTCCGGCGTCGTCGTTTTTCAATCGGAGGTCGAGCTCTCCACCTCGCGTAAACTTCTATTCCTCGCCGTCGCCGGCACAGTCTGGTTCGGTACGATTTTCGATTGACCGATCCATTTCTCCAAGCAGATCCATCGCGGTGTCTCCACACCACCACGTCATCAGGAACCAGGGAGGCTCCGTCAAGCGAAGGACGTGCATGTGCTCACCGACTACACATCCAGGTTCGTTCCGTTGTAGCTTGCACAAGAATTCACCCAATCCAGGAGGTCAACAACAGCAGTCCTCAAACTATCCTCCTAACCGTCTCAACATGAGGAGATCCGCCATGAGCAATTCGCTGGTGAGGATCGGAGGTGTAGAGGGAGATCTGGTGAGGAGAGCACTCGCAGCTTTGATTCGTCCTTCATCGCACCAGCAGAGGAGGCGATCTTCATTCCAGCCGAAGCCGAGCAGACTGTCAGTAATGTCCAAGGCGGAGGATGAGGATTCATGATTACTTTTGCAGGTCTGTTATTTGGTCCCCGTCCTCTGTAGCGCATAGCTGTATGGCGGTCGAGCTCGGTTGATTAGAATCAGCGATCAGGCCGAGTCAAGACTCCGAGCCTCCACCACTCAAGACTACTCTGCGCAGAAGATTGTGGACAGAAGTTTGAGGAGATGCAATACCTTGTTTGTGTATAGAATGAGTCTTTTGCTTGCCATGAAATTGGCGATTGAAGGAGTTTTGGACATTTAATTAAATTAACTTGAACGTAGAATCGAACAACCGAACCTTAAATTAACTTGAACATCTTCTAATTCATAGTTGGCGTTTGTGATTGGATTGTGATTACATTAGAGCCGTGACGTTCTCCTTGGTATACTTGTTTGCAGTGTTACACCTTGTTCCGTTCCCTGTTCCGTTCAACGTTATCCGTCACCATCGTTCAGTTCAGTGATGAATGCCGTTAACGTCGCCGTCTTTCGTCGGTTGAGTTCCGTTCCGTGCAGGTAATTCGTTTCAATTATTTATTATGTTATATTATTTATAAATACTGTTATTTTGATTATAAATTATTTGGTTTAACTTGCATTTTGTGGTATTTCTAATTTTTTTGGTTTGGGTGGCTGTGCAGGTTTTGCGACGGCGTTTCATGTGTTGGGAAGAGAGTAAATAAGGAAGAGACGATGTCAATATTCACTGATATCTTTATGACCTAGAAAAAATATTTCCCTGAGCTGAAATGGATGAGAAAGGAAAAACAGGGCACCCTAAAATGGAAATGGGAAAACAAAATAAGTGAAACCGTTTCCAAAAACTGGAATAGAAAATTATAAATAATAAATACGATGGAAAAAGATTAATGGGAGAATGAATGAGTCACAGTCGGAATACAGCTGGAAATTGGAATACGCAAAGCTATGGCTTCAGATGACGTTGAATACAAGAAAGAATCTCTGAGCGTGGCGGTGATGGGGAGGGACCACCAGAACGTTCATATTCTAAATCTTAAAGGATAAGATAAGGTGGTGTAGGGCTTTATGTGAGCTTTGATTGGCAATTTAACAAGTGTCACAAAGAAGGAATGGGGAGATAAAGGTGGTGTACGACTTAAGTGACCTAGAAATGAACAAGTTGAAAAGGGAACCCGGAAATTGTTGGTTGCTGGACGGGACCAAGACCAACAAAGGCTACGCCTGGCCTAAGTATAGTGGCCTAGAAAGGGGACTATATATGAATCTGATGTGCCCAGTTTTGACTTGTTTTTTGCATGCTGTAGAAATAGGTATATCTACAAATGCAAAACCAGCCCAGTATTCTTCCAGTTCCGTCTAGTCAATGGGCCCGATTCCTTACATTTCACATCAAATTAAGTCGGCCCATTTGAAGCTTGATAATGTGCCATGCCGGGCTTCCTTCTCAATTTAACAGATTCCTCATAATAATCCCAAAATCAGCAACTTTAAATCTATATGTATGTAAATAAATTGGATTCAGACCTCGATTCACAATTCAAAATCAGCATGTAAATACCTGATTAAGGAAACCCCATTTTTTTTTTTTTTTTCGATTTACCAGAAGAACATGACGTGGAATGGAAGGGTAAAAGAAGCGGCCTTTTCCCGAAAAGTACGGCATAGTGCAGACGGGGACTTAGTTCTTTGTGCACGTATTTCTGATCTACCTAATATTTTCACATATGGATATACAAAAATGTGAGCGATAAATCAGAAACGATAAAGCTTCAGGCCAGCTTGGAGCTCCAAGGAAATACAACTCCCCGGAACCCCTTGTAAGTAAAGATTTGCTTGGAACCTCCTACAATTCACTAGTCCACTTAGCCCATGACAAAAATATCTCCAATTCAACAAAAAAGAATAGAGCCACTTTCTAATATTTTTGGGCTAGTAAAAAAGTTGACTTAAGTATAGTCAATTTAAGTAATTAAAACATCATTTATTGAGTCAACTATAACACTAATATAGTCAATGTAAGCAATTAATAATATATATATTATAGGGGTGGCAATTGCTGACACGACACAACGACACGATCTGACACGGACCTGCTTTTTTTCGTGTCCTGATCTACACAAAAATCTGACCGTGTCTGATAGATCTGTGACACGACTAGACACGTTTTTAGGCAAGTCCGTGTAGATCTGATCTGTAGGTCCACACGATAGACACGTATCGACACGACTTATTTGAAACTTAATATATATATAAAGCCCAATAATTTTGCCAAAAAAAATATATAATGATCAATAATAATTTTAAAAATATTGCAACTATTTAGTACATTAATCTATTTTAAAAAAAAACTTATAATATGATTGTCTGTAATAATAAAAATTCTATTGGCAAAAAAAGTTGACTTAAGTATAGTCAGTTTAAGTAATTAAAACATCATTTATTGAGTCAACTATAATACTAATATAGTCAATGTAAGCAATTAATAATATATATATTATACTTTCTTTCGAAAAATGAAATTATATTATCAATTGAAAAAAAAAACTAGAAAAAAAAATTGAGTTTAAATATTTAATTAGCGATTTTGCTTTTCTAAAAGCTCATAAATAAATTTTAAATAAAAAATTACTATAAATAGTCATCAATTTAAATATTTAATAAAAAAATATAAAGACTCCAAATTTAATTTTAGTTTTAGGCCCGGTCTATTTTGGCCGGCCCTGAATGCAATACATGATTTACTTTTAGTAACTCCTTTTCAAGGATTTTTTTTCTTTTTAGTAGACAACTTATTGCTTTTTGCTACATTAACAATCATTTTTCAGTACTAGAGTATTTCTTCTCGGGCTATCTCATCACTCCTACACTCCTAAATGTGCTTCAACCGCTACAGTTTACAGGACTCATGTCGGTGATCTACCAATCGATTTGGGAGGTATCATAATTCATAACAGCTTATCAATAACAGCTCTTGCTCGTCTTTAGTATATCGCATTACGATATTTTGTGGTCTAGGTAGCGTCGATGCAACAGGTTCGTGTGTGTTAATGGGTGGATTTTTCTGTGCAGATACATATATGTTTTATTGATATTTTTCTAAACGAACAGGTTATAGTTAAGTACTTAATATTCTCCATTTATGTCCTCCATCTTTTGTTACTATATTTAAAAAGCATAATTGTTTGGAAATTTTTTCAATGCTTATTTCCAGATGTTAAGGAACAATTCAACAAAGATAAAGGTCAAGTTTCTGCAATACAAGCAGTCGAGCCATTGCAAGCTGATGAGAGACAGCAGTGTAAGCTATGCCTCTGCAGCAGCTAAGCTGGATGGATAACTGAACTGAAGAAGCAGTAGCTGTTGCTAATTTATCTTTTAAGCTTCTTCTTCTTCAACAATTAACAGTGCCTCCAAGGTGATACTGATGCAAGTAAGTCCATATTCATTTTCTGCCGCTGTTTTATTTTATTACAGTTAATAACTAAAAAACTATCCAAGTTTACCCTATATTAAAAGTAGGTGTCTGAAATTTCAAATGTTAAATTGAACTGTCCAAGTTTCATTATTGTTGAAATTTGGTGTCTCTGCGCGTCTTTTCATCTCCCTTCAATTATTTTCATCAACCCACACACCCACTCATAATCCATCATTCCTCACTTTTCACAAAATCGTCAAATTTCACCCAAAAGTTGAATATCCAAAAGAAAAGGTTTCTAGCAGAGTGGTGTGTAGCGATTTCCAACGACAACGGAGCGGGATTTACTTACGCGGATGTGACCAGCTTCTTAGGTGACGGTCCGGCAAGATGACGAGAAGAGAGTGTTAGAATCAATTTCTCTCAACACTCACAAACGGATTAAAAGAAAACAATAGAGACAAGATTTAACGTGGTTCGGTCAAAATCGACCTACGTCCACAATTTCGGCGGCTGGCGTTTCTATTAGGTATTCAGAGGAGAATACAAAACTATTAAATAGTGGTAGAGAAAGAATCATAAACCCTACCGGGCCGGGTTGGCCCAAAATTTGGGTCGGAGCTTCGCTCCAAACCCCAACCTTCGGTAGGGGGGCTACCGCCCCCCTCAAACCCCCCGTTGATCTCAGCGCCGAGGTCAAACGGTGATAATCAGAATCCACAACTCAACAAGGAGTGGCTCGAATTTGACAGTCAGTTTCGTCGGAATTGATTTCTCTAAAGTAATCATAATAAGACACCACATTTTAACAAAATTGAAACCTTAGATACTACAGTTTAATATACACCGGATAGTTTTTTAGTTATTAACCATTTATTTTATCCTGGCAACTATTATCCAGTTTGTATAAAATGTTATACAAATGACCGAAATATCCGACCTTTTAGTTGGCAGGTTCTTTTCTCAAATCCAGGTTAATTAGGTTCTTTGATACAGGTACTAAAATTCCTTACACTACTAAATCAGGTGCCCTAAGTTTTTATGCTTTTCTGCCATTGCCATTGCAGTACTGAAATGTTAGTATTTATTTTAAAGAAAAATAAGGTGGAATTCAACTCACTTATTTCCTTCCATCAGAACTATAATAGACAGAAACAGGCAATCAGTTACAATCAATATGGGAAGAGACCACCACAAATGGGTACGGATCATTCCAAGCATAAGTGAACTTGACTTCAGAGGATGGCGCGATTGAAGAGCCATTGAACAGGAGACAGTCGACCCCCGATTTAACGAGCGTCTTCGGGTCTAAACCCTCGATCGACTGGAATCCATCGCATGTCAGCTTCACCTGCGACTGTGAACACGAACACTTGTTAACCACAGATACCTGCAACTGCGCTGTGCCGTGAACCCACAAGCCTGTTTCCTTCTGGGTTATGTCTAAATCATCTTTACTACACTTCTCTTCACAATTCATACCTATAATGGCCGTGTTTAAGAGAGCGTTAAAGCCACGGCTTAGTCGATAAAATCCGAAAAGAAAAAGTACATTCGGATGGATCGAACCTTTGCATATTAAAGCGATAAGAAGAAGTGTGCATAATAACTTCATCATGGTGCTAGCAAGATTGATGTGTATGTATATTGAAGAATGTGATGTTCTCTGATTAAGAGGTGTGGTTTCAATTCACTAACCTTGTAATGTGTAGTTAATTAATTAAAGGAGAGGCTCATACTGAAATAGGTAATAATGGGGGTAAAATAATATCAATTTTGATTAGATTGTGCATCTGTATGGTAACTTGCTCTTGAAGGGTAATGTCATTTATGCAGTTACCTTTTTTTGTTAAGGAGTTATAACTTGCTGATTTCATTGAATGTATTTATACTATTGATTGATATATTAATCATACAGTAATTAAGGGCAGTTATATCATGTTGACAATTATAAGGGAATAAGATATATTAGAGATAAATATCTTTTATACCAATATATTAAATGAGAACTGTCCTCACCCCTAATGGGTGTCTTTATACCATTTCTAAACCGAACCGATTGGTGTAGAAATTTATAATCAAACCGGATAGACCGGTCAAACAACCCATAAATAAGGAGCGGTTAATTTCTTCCCTTGGCCAAGAGAAGGGTTCATTCTAAACAGGGATTTAAACCAAATTGGTACCTGGGTTAACAACCCAAAACGAATTGGTACCTCCACTAAATTTTGTGACAAATTGGTACCCGAGTTAACCTAGGTGTTGCACCGTTAAAATTTCTGGTTAAAACTAATGGAATCCAATTTTTGGCGCATGAAAAGACCAAAATACCCTTATTGCAGAATAACAACATAATAACAACTCAAAACTTTTGAACTCAATATCTCACTCATTACTTCATATCTTTGAACGATTTTTTTTTTAAAACCGCATAACTTTTCGAGATCTACGCAACCCAAATAGCCGTAAAGTGATTTTACCAAAAAAAAATTTCAATAAACATAGTTTTTCATGTTAATTTATCTTATTTGTATCAAACTCCACCGCATTTTAACACTTATCACCCTTGATCACTCACTTTTTTTACTAATTGGATTCCAATACTACAATCAAACTGTTGCTCTTGGATTCCAACACTCCTGTTTAAGAACCAAATTGATGTTATACCTTTCATCCAAAAGAAAACAAAAAATGAAAGTCTGTCGAATTAATTGTTATGCAATCTATAACTTATTGGAATTTTTCTTGATATCTCCAATAAACTATACTGGTGTGTCTTTAAATCAATAAACGTCACTGCAAGAGAACATATGGATCTTAGATAGATAAAGATGTTTCATACTTGAAATAGAACAATAGGAAAAATACTATTAAGGGTTTTGGAAAAAATTTTAGAATGGACACCAAGAAGAAATCGTTTATTTTCCCATTTAATCTACATGTGGAAATTGATACTCTCAGCATCCTGAGGGATGACCATAATGTGAGAAAATAAGATGAACTGGCATTAACAGAACCACACAAAGAATTTTTACCATTACGTGGCTAGAGACAATCAGTAAATTTTCTTTCGAGTTATTGCCAGAAACTGCTTCCATTTGCAATTTTATGCTAGACCATGTCAAGCTTTTAAATTGAAGACATGCAGAACTGGTCAATTTTTCAGCATGTCCACAAAATATATAAACAAAAAAATTGGTATCTTATCATGCTAAGATCCATATGTTCTCTTGCAGTGACGTTTATTGATTTAGAGACACACCAGTATAGTTTATTAGAGGCATCAAGAAAAATTATAGTACGTTATAGATTGCATAATAATTAATTCGACAGACTTTCGTTTTTTATTTTCTTTTGGATGAAATGTGTAACATCAGTTTGGTTCTTAAAAAGAAGTGTTGGATTCCAATAACAACGGTTTGATTGTAGTATTGGAATCCAATTAGTAAAAAAAGTGTGTGTTCAAGGGTGATAAGTGTTACAATGCGGTGAAGTTTGATAAAAAAGAATGAATTAACAGAGAAAACTGTGTTTATTGAAAAAAAAAACTTGGCAAATCACTTTACGGCTATTTGGGTTGCATAGATCTCGAAAAGTTATGCGGTTTAAAAAAAATTTCGTTCAAAAAGATGAAGAAATGAGTTAGATATTGGGTTCCAAAGTTTTGAGTTGCTATTATGTAGTTGTTCTGCAGTAAGGGTATTTTGGTCTTTTCATGCGCGAAAAATGGGATTCCGTTAGTTTTAACCAGAAATTCTAACGGTACAACACCCAGGTTAACTCGGGTACCAATTTGTCACAAAATTTAGTGGATGTACCAATTCGTTTTGGGCTGTTAACCCAGGTACCAATTTGGTTTAAATCCCTTCTAAACATCACCAAGATGTAAAAGCCGCTACTGTCGCTTCTCTGCCGCTGCACGGCTGATTTCGGAGGACCATCGGTGCATGGCTTATTTCGGACTCGAAAAGAAATTAGATGCCGCAATTTCCGCTTCTCTGTCGCTGCACGGTTGATTTCGGACGACCGTCACTGCTTGGCTGATTTCACACGAGCACCGCTGCATGGCTGATTTCGGACGATTGGCGTTGGCCCGATGATCTGGCTCCACCCGTCGCTAGATTCCCGCTTCGTTGTCATTCGAGAAGCAGAAACATGTAAATAAGTCGAGTATCCAGTGGTTACATCCCACCAATCCGTCCACCCGCCCCGATCATCCGTCGTTCTACCCCGCTTCACTGAGTAGCCTCGTTGGCTAGCAAAAAATCCAAGGTATTGCTTTTGATATGCACTAAAAGACATTTTAATAATAAGGTCGAGCAATCAAACTTGTTTGACCGATTTATCATTTACTAATTGCTGATATTTATGTTGCAGCGGGTCAATATAAGGACTAAATTTGAAGAGGAAGAGAAATAGAAGTTTCAGAAGCTACATCAACAGTTCGAATTTTATCTCACGGTTTGTGTGAAGTCATATTCCGTCTACTTTGTTTTGTTTTGTTATGCTAACTCTGTCTTTTGCAATTCTTGGGAGGAATTCTTGGGAGGAGGAGCTTCAGTTGCAAAATCAAAAGAAAAGGAAGATTGAGAAGAATCCACGGTTGTCTTTTACCAATGAGATTGAGAAAGAAAGTGAATAAGAGGAAGATAGTGAGAATTTCTCCCTTTGTCTTATTTTCGTCTTATTTGTTGGATTTTAATGAAAGTGAAGAAGAGGAAGATAGTGAGAATTTCTCCCTTTGTCTTATTTTCGTCTTCTTTGTTGGATTTTTTTAGCTTTTGTTTAAATATTTAAATTTACTGGAAGATGTTATTTCAATTATATGGAGCAGTATATGTATGTAAGGTACTATTCAACACATGATAGAAAAATGAATGCTTTATGTGCCTAACTTAAATTGCGTTGGTCGTTGGATTTGAGAGTTTGTGTTAGATTCTTGAGATAGAATGCATAATTACTTTATTATTTGAAATGAAATTCATAATCACTCTGCCATTTCTTGCAGGCCGAGGGGCTTCAGATGAGACACCACTCCCTTGAACGATCTCAGGCCCAGCGTCTGAATTACGCCTGGAAGAAGAATCAAATCCAGTCCGTTTTCATCGATCGATGCTGCTGCAAATAAGACGGGCTGTTCTACTACTATAAGTACTGTTTACGTGCCGACACCAAAGAATTGGGAGCTTCAAACTCCTCATAGCGGGTAATTTTGAGTTGACTTTTGTTTGTAAGTTTGTTTCTCTGCTAGATTTGTTTCACAATGGAAATGCTCGTACATACAGCTCTACTGAGAATTGAGATGTATCTATGAGCAATGTTCTTATTGGATGCAACTCGTTTCATATGAACTACTTAATGTAATTACTTTTCCATTTGAATTGATAATTTAAGTGTTGAGATGAGATTGTGATGAAATTTCTGCTAAATTCTATTTATCTTACTCTATGACTAGGCTTGTTGGTCTAACAGTGAGATTGTCATAAATGATGGATGAGGCTAATGGTGATTATTGACTCTATTTGCGAGTCAGCACTTAGTTTTTGAGATGAGAATCCTCATTATTAAACAGGAAAGGACATTTCAACTTTAGTCGTGCTTATGAAAGATCTAATCAAAATCAAGTTATTGAAATGCCATATGGCTTGAAATTCCAGTTCTGTTCTATCCACAATTATAAAACATACATGGTAAAAGTGGGTATTTTAATATTTAATAATCACTCAATGATGTATATTAAATTCGCTCTTTCATCTATGGAATATGAACCTGTTATATTTCCCACAACAGTAATCATACAATTATTTGTACTAGGTACCATTTTGATCGAACCAATACCAATATGAAATTGAGTGATGGTACTTCAAGGTGTCCATTCCGGAGGAGTGGCAGAGCTTCTGCTTCATGTATTCAGTGAAAAGTCCATTTCCGCAAGAAATTAAGTCCACTGGAAGTGGCTCAACATGGACCTCGTTTCACTGGAGTTGGAGCTCAGATTCTTGATGCTGATGACAAATACATATGTCAATACTTCGAGGAATCAAAAACTTCTGGGGAAGTAAGTTATTGAATATTGTTGGCTAATTCTTCTACTGGTCTAGATTCTGCTTTTCATTCTCCTCTTTGATGCCCTTAAGCTTATGGACCAAGTAACTTGTCAATACTGGAAATGTTCACGTTTTAATCCGTTCGGGGCTTTTGCTAATTTGTACCAACAAGAAATATTCTTCAGTTATATATCATCATATCTCAAGAATAACAAGTTTCTTCCACATGCTTCACTTATCCATTTCTTATACGAGAATGTGATCAAATGATCTCCAGTAGTCATATTGTCTTCTCGATTTTTAAAAATTTCAGTTTAGTTGTTTATATATTAGCTCTCAATAACTCATATGCATGCTGATGCTACTTACTTATAAGTGTGAGCTGAAAGTATTTCAGTTGAATATATCTTTTACTTTTCAAATTAATTGTCCATAATCCATATGCATTAGTAATTATTGCTTACACATGTATATCGTGGCCGGAACATCAATATATTTTTTCTATGAAATTCTGGTTCATGGCTGTGTGTAACGTATGGAATACTTTGCAGATAGGCATGAGCTAATGCTAGAAAATACTTTTCTACCTGCCAAAGACTCCAAACCTCCAAACAATGTTTTTCCTGCGAAGGTTATTATAAATTTCAAATATATGTTTTCCTATTAATGATGTTATAGATCATATGGCCTCCAAATGTTCTTCTTCAATCACTTTCTGAGTTTAGGTGACTTGTTAATGTAAGTCGAATATTTAAGGTTTTAGAAGGTGATTGTAACTGAATCAGTTATTTGCTGGCTCAGGCGATTCTAGTGCATGGGTAAAAAAAATTCATCTATACAAGGATTAACTACATTTCTGTTCATAATGTAAAAACCTAAGTGCACCTTTTTTTTTTTATTTATATAACCGTATGAAAATTATTTTAACAATATTAATAATGTTCTCGTAAAATTATAGGCCAGTAACATTCTTTTATGAAGAACACAATGCGAACACATTACAAAGGGTCTTTAGAGGGAAAATCAAATTGAGAAGAAGGGATCAGAACTTTGTTTTCCAAATCAAAAGTACATATGTGGTCTGCCATAGCTTGTTAAACAGAAGTTAATGTTGGCAAGTTCATATACTTCACAGGTTTGTTAATTTCTTTTTAACCTCGAAGTTCATATACTTCACAGATTTGTTAATTTCTTTTTAACCTCGAAAAGAAAAAATTCTTTTAGGAATTCAATAGGGTTTCAGAAAGTGTCCAAGTTACTCCTAAACAAGGTTTAGTGCGTGACAATGGCAGGTAAATCTTTACTTCCAGGTCATATGAAATTATTTTTGCGCTACCATACTTATTAAAATAAATTTATCATACATGTAGAAGTTACTGGTATATCTAGGTTATAATGAGAAATGACTATAATATCTAGGTTTTAGTGGTAGCAGCTTTCATGGTGAGACTTATAGTTTCACTTTCATCTGCTATACAACTCTTTCATCTGATTGGATTGTACTCGTTACAAGAAAGCTTCTGCTACCAGAAAACTTCACTTTCATCCAGTACGTGGAAACACACGTTGGGAGTATAGTACACGTCTTGTCTATGGGTGGGGTAATGTTGGTTAGAAGCATAAGTCAACAGCTGGTTGGCTTGCGGCATTCCCTATATTTGAAGTGCATTCTCTGTTGTTATTCCCTTTAAATGTGACAATCCAAAACGATGTTTCTTCATCTCACTATTTATTGTGTTGGCATGGGAGATGAAACATTCGAACAATGAAGAGTTTGTACAAATCCTCTGTCGATAGAGCACTGGCTTTTCAAAGGGACCCCTCAACAAGAAGTGAGAACTCTTTTTTATTTATGACTAAACGTTGCCTTCTGCCATTTTATTACTGTAGTAGCATTACAGTAGAAGGTATATATATCTTGGTGCAGTATGGGTTATTTATGGTTAAACCAGAGGAGACAAAATATAAGATGTATAGATCAAAGAAGAAATGAATACTTGGGCGCTTCGACAACGAACTAGAAGCTGCAATGTCTTTAATGATCATGAATTGCACACTGCAGTGATCATCATCATCACATGGTGTTTCTCGTCCAACATACTTTCTATTTGTATGGATATCATAACTTATGACAAGGCAGCTATCAAATGCAAAGTAGAAACCAACTTTGAAGTAAGTACTTATGAGCGAGAGATGGGCTCTGGAGTCTTCATTGAACGTACCATATATTTTTTTCAATTAGTATTCAATAAGACTTATTTAGTTACATACATGCTTACAAATATAACATAAAGAGTTTACTAGCTGCGAAAAATTAAAATAAAATATAAAAACGTGCACGTGCAACGCACGTGCTGAAACAACTAGTATCTTATTATATTTAAATATATTTAGATTATGAATAGATATATTCTTAGTATATTATCAGATTATGTTTCTTATTATATTGCTATAGATATAGTCTTGTATCTATATATATATAGGCACATATACTCAACCCTAAATAAGATCAATAATACAATTCTCATTCTTCTATATGGTATCAGAGCGGTGTCTTCGTCAGTTGGCGCTAAATCAGAGGACCGGCGCAGAAGTCGTCGACACGGAAGCAGGGATTTATTGTCTTATTAGAAAAGAAAGAAAAAAAAAACTGAAATTAGAATTGGCCAGGGAGCGGCCGGCATGACATCTTCATAGTTGACGGCGGTGCCGACCGCCCCTGAACAACGGCGATGGTGGGCGACGGCTTGTAAGTTGTACTCGTTGGAGTTCGAAAGGCTCTGATACCATATAGAAGAATGAGAATTGTATTATTGATCTTATTTAGGGTTGAGTACATGTACCTATATATATATATATATATAGATACAAGACTATATCTATAGCAATATAATAAGAAACATAATCTGATAATATACTAAGAATATATCTATTCATAATCTAGATATATTTAAATATAATAAGATATATTTATCTCTAATATATCTTATTCCCTTATAACAATGTTTATTTTGACTTCTTTATGGATGATTATCTCAAGATATTTATTTATGATTGATTAAGTCAACAATGGCATAAAATGCAATTAATAATTACGAGACTTAAAATCTAAATACTTGTATAATTTTGTTTGATTATATTACAACGTTTCACGTGTTAAAATATGTAAATTTAATTTTCAATATTATGTTAGAGCATTTGATTTTATATTGTTAATTAATTAACATTCTGCCATGTGACAACTAACATGACATTAAGGGTGCTGAAATAAACAGTATAGGTGGAATTTGTATGAAGGGTTGCTAGCCGGCAAAGAAAGTACAATCAGGGTCATATAGGCTGGTGCGTTTGTAGTTCGCTGGGTGGGTGATCCGACGAGTGTTTGGTGGTGGCTATTCTAGTGGCCGAGGTGTGAGATTGTGGTGGTGGGTCTGGACATATAAGGGTGCATGAAATGGTCGTATTGTAGTTGGGTGAACCGAAGAATTATGATTTCAAATTGTTTTGCAAAAAAATATTTTTTGGGTTAAAGAGTCGATAAACTGTCTAAAAAGTTTGACATAGGTGAGATTTTAGCGTCTGAAATTTGAAATGTTGATATGGAATGTCTGAAATTTCACTTTTGTCTAAATTTGATTTTCCATCCAAATTTGTTGTTAAAAGTGACATAATGATGTGAAATGTCAAAATTTCTCCTTATATTATTATATTTACGCATCCGGGTGGCCACCACCCAACTCCGGCCGGCCACCACCCTACTTCAGCCGACCACCACCACCAAAACTCCGGCGACCGACCACCACCCTACTTCAGCCGACCACCACCCTACTCCTACCGACTACCATCCAACTTGGGGCAATTTTGTGATTTGTTTTCTTTATCGAGTCATGTGACAAGCACATGACCAAATTTTGTCAATTTTAACTGCAAATTTGGACGGAGATATCAAATTTCAACAATAGTGAAATTTCTCACATTCCATATCAGTATTTTAAACTTCAAATACCAAAATTTCACTTTGAGCAAACTTCACACACACAGTTTATAGATTTTTAAGCCTTATTTTTGTTGCCAAAGCTTAGAGTTAGTGCAAGGTAGATCGCATAGTTTGGAGGATGAGCGTATATTAGGTACATGCAAATAGTTAGAGGGGTAGATTAGATACAAGTAAATTAAAAAGAGATTATATTGTCTTTTAGAATGAACGAGGATTATTATTACCATATTGATACTATAATTAGAGTCGGAGTAGAGTTGATTACAAACATGGCGTTGAATTAATTAACTACAGTCGACTTTACTAGAGATGGGTTTGAAAGGATAAGGAGTGTCCCAAGCATAAGTAAATTCGGTTCCACTGTATGGCGCAAACATAGAGCCATTGTAGAGAAGACAACCACCCCCTGATTTAACCAGCGTTAATGGATCCAGTTTCTCCGTGGATTGGAACCCACTGCACGTCAGATTCACCTCCGACTGGATACAAGGACATAAGCTATAGATATTCACCTTGTACTGAGGCTTTCCCTCAACTGACACATTTGTTTTGTCTTGTTTTATCGTTATATCTTCTATACCACATTCTAGGCAATTCCCACCTGCCAATTAATTAATAATAGATCATGGTTCAACACCAAAAACAAGCGTTAGATTTAACAACCCACCCACTAGAACACAATGGCGTGGGTTAATAATCCAATTGCTACCTGAATGTTGACTCAAGTGCTACCTGAACTTTATTTTTTGAAATTGATTATATAAATTTCTAATTTTTAAGCAAATTACTGCTTTGGTTACAATTTACGTCAAATTGGACAAAAAGTCCGTATGTTTCGGTCATGCGATGTGTCACTAAGATGAATTAGAGAGTAAAATGAAAGGATTGCAGCGAAATGCGTTCAATTGGACGTTTAATTTGACTTCCCCAATTCTGACAGTGTTTTTCAATTGAACGTCCAATTGAATGTATTTCCCTGCAATATTTTTTTCTATTTCTTAACTAATCCATCTTGTATACCCATCAAAATACCATACGTGGTCGGAATATGCTCTTTTTTTTGTCCAATTTGACGTAAAATTGAAGTAACAATTTGTTGAAAATTACAATTTCAGAAAACCATTTGGGAGGATCACACAAACATCTGTGACTGCCGAACATGAACAATTGCTTTTGGGCTTACTTTTGTCCCTTCATAAATATTATGTTTCTTTCAAATTGCTGAACAGTCAACATTTGCTTTACTGAGCAACTTGAACGTAAATGGGAAAATTAAAATTATGCTTTTGAAAAGAAAGGTAATTAAAATGAGATCAATTGTCAGAGCCGAACCTTTACTGATCAGAGTAAAAAGCAGAATCGTCCAGAATAGCTGCTTTATCAAGATGTTACCTATCTGCATTTGTACTTGTATCATGAACACAGTATATATACAGAATAAGAGTAAGTGGGCATGGATTGATTCAAAGTCATTATTTATACACACATATATCAGACTTAAACTGACCTGCAGATTAATTGCTTCTTTAATTTAGGACCTTCCAAAAATGTGTTTTAAAATATTTAGTCAAAGGTCGGTTTTCCATGACAAAATAGTACTGTCTTTTTGTGTCTATTAAATTGGGAGGGATTTTTTTTAGTCTTTGAATGAATGGGGGAATAGATGATCATTGCTTTTGTTATTATTCCATTAATAAGGATTTGCTTAAAACAAAGGAGAGTTACGTTTCACCTGATCTAGCTAGTATGTTTATAATGAGTATACGCCATGTAATTATTATTATTTTTTATACAAAAACTTAACATTCAACTACCATATTTATACAACATGTTTAAAAAAATGATTTTTGGTACTACCATATATTTTAAAATGTTGTTTCAAAACGATAATAATTATTATTCCATCAATCATATAAATACATTTTAAATGTATAAAATTAATTGAGTACTTTTTAAAGTATCACAAGTCACAACTAAGTAGTAATAACTTATACAAATGAATTAAATCAACAAGAATCGATAGATTAATTGGATCTTAATCAAGTCGGGATACTATTATAACAACAGTGTTATCAAGTCTTTTTTTTTTTATATTTAAATGACGGATGGACCGTGGTTAAAACAATAAACTTACTGAATCTGTAGGTTTTTTTTTCATGTTCTGATTCAGAAACACCTCATGCGCGTGAGGTGGGTCATTTTCTAGTAGAGATAGATGGATATATAATATAAGTATTAATGTACGCACTAATAAACATAGTAAAGTTGGATGTAATATAGAGATTGAAACCCATTTGTTTCCTAAATAAATCTACCATTTGACATTTATTTAACTAATGAAAACCCCTGCCCAGTTAGTTAGAGAGAAGGATGTTTAAGCTTATATCTAAAAAATAATGGCTCATTGAAATCTTATTACAAACATGCCACGCTGAATCATGAACAGTTAACATGGCCTGAACTGACTGTAAAATTATACTTCTTGTTCCATCCATAATTGAAACTCAACCCAGTCCGTGGATATACCGGTTGGCCTTTGTTAACAAGACATTGATCGCCATTTATGCCATGTGACAACTAACATGACATTAAGGGTGCTGAAATAAACATTATAGGTGAAATTTGTATGAAGGGTTGCTAGCCGGCAAAGAAAGCGCAATCAGGGCCATAGGCTGGTGCGTTTGTAGTTCGCTGGGTGGGTGATCCGACGACGAGTGAGTGGTTTGGTGGTGGCTGAGAAGAACAATTTTAGTAGCCGAGGTGTGAGATTGTACTGGTGGTGGGTATGGACGTATAACAGTGCATGAATGGTCGTATTGTAGTTGGGTGAACCGAAGAATTATGATTTCAAATTGCTTTTGCAATAAAATTATTTTTTGATTAAGAAACTATAACTTGTCTAAAGTTTGACCCATGTGAGATTTTGGTGTCTGAAGTTTGAAATGTTTATATAGAATGTCTGAAATTTCACTTTTGTTGAAATCTGGTTTTCCATCCTAATATGACGTAAAAACTGACATAATGATGTGAAATGTCAAAATTGCCCCTTATAGTTTTATGTTTACTCCGGCCGGCCGCCACCACCCTACTCCGGTCGACACCACCACCAAAACTCCGGCAACGGCCACCACCCTACTCTGACCGACCAACAACCAATTAGGGGCTATTTTGAGATTTATTTATTTTACCGGGTCATATGACAAGCACATGACCAAATTCTGTCAATTTTAAACAAAAGTGAAATTTCAGATATTCCATATCAACATTTTAAACTTTAGACATCAAAATTTCATATGGAATAAACTTCAGACAGTTTATAGATTCTTAACCCTTAATTTTTTGCCAAAGCTTGGAATCGGTGTAAGGTAGATCATATAGTTTGGAGGATGGGCTAAGGTGAGTTATAGGGGTATATTAGGTACATGGAAATAGTTACAAGGGTAGATTAGGTACATGTAAATCGAAAAGAGATTATATCATCTTTTAGAATTAACGAGGATTATTATTATTAATTAACTAGAGTTGGAGTCGAGTTAATTACAAACATGGGGTTGAATTAACTAACTACAGTCGACTTTACTAGAGATGGGTTTGAAAGGATAAGGAGTGTCCCAAGCATAAGTAAATGCGATGCCACTGTATGGCGGGAACATAGAGCCATTGTAGAGAAGACAACCATCCCCTGATTTAACCAGCGTTAATGGATCCAGTTTCTCCGTGGATTGGAACCCACTACACGTCAGATTCACGTCCGACTGGATACAATGACAATAGCTATAGACATTCACCTCGTACTGAGGCTTTCCCTCAACTCTCTTATTTGTTTTGTCTTGTTTTATCGTTATATCTTCTATACCACATTCTAGGCAATTCCCACCTGCCAATTAATTAATAATGCATCATAGTTCAACACCAAAAACAAGCGTTAGATTTATAATCCAACTGACGAAATACTTGATTAACAATAAGATTAAGAGACATAATGGACATAATAATAATCAACACTCTATTTTTTTATGTTTTTTTAGCATTTTATTTATGGATTCTAGCATTGAATGTTGACTCATTTATAAAGTGCTATCCGAATTTTAATTTTTTAAAATTGACTATATAAACTTTCAATTTTTAAGCAAATTGCTTTAAAGTGAGCCGAACCTTTACTCGTCAGAGTTAAAAGCAAAATCGTCCACAATAGCTGCTTCATCGAGATGTTACCCCTCTGCATTTGTACTTGTATCATGAGCGCACGGTATATATGAAAATTAAGAGTAAGTGGGCATGGATTGATCCAAACTCATTATTTATACACACAAATATAGGACCTTTTATTACCAAAATAAAAATAAAATCTAGGACCTTCCAAAAATGTGATTTAAAATCTTTAGTCAAAGGTCGGTTTTCCTTGACAAAGTAGTAGTGTCTTTTGTGTCTTATTAAATTGGGAGGGTTTTTTTTAGTCTTTGAATGAATGTGAGTAGATCATTGCTTTTGTTATTATTCCATTAATGAGAATTTGCTTAAAACAAAGGAGAGTTACGTTTCACCTGATCTAGCTAGTATGTTTATAATTAGTATACTAAGCCATGTAAGATTTTATTTTATTTTATTTTTTTATACAAAAACTAAACATTTAACTATACTAGATTATTTGCGCATGCGATGCACGCGCGACGGTCGTTTATCTATTTTGAAGAAAAAAATAGATGGCCATTATGAGTAGCAACTTTAAAAATTACCAAACAAATGACTATTTATTTAAATATAGTGTAATCAATTTTCTGAGAAATAAATGTTAAATTTTAGAGAAAAATATGTTCACTCAGGATGTTGAGTAGTCACAATAAGTTTTTGGAATGAAGGCTATCCTTAGGGAATCATCATCTTTCACAGGTGAAACCGATGGTGGTAGCTCTTATACTCAATTCATGAGTTGATGTTATCAGTGGTAAAGCAGCTGCATAAACCAATAAATCATTTTAAGTCGTGCTAATAAAATTAATTAGAAGTGAAGAACATAATTAAGAAGGCACACATGCTGGAGTTTAGAGCGCTCATAATTAAACATAAGATTGAAAAGTTAGCTAGACCACAAATATTACACCCCATTACAAGTTGTACTTTTGTTGGATAAACATTACACGTTTTACTTAATACTAGTTATTAACGCGTGCGTTGTATGCACATCGATCATTTAAATTTCAAGATATATAATATATCTCAAGTTTACTAATATTTATAATTAATCAAAGTAAAATATGAGCAAGTTGATTCGTTGTGAGAAACGAATCTATGTGATAGAGAAGAGCGACATAACGTAATTCAAAACATGAGAAAGAGAAGAGGATAATTAAGTAAAAAATTAACTAATGTCTTCAGTTACGGTACTAAGTTAGCCTTATAGTTAGATATATAAATGAGTTGGGTCGAGCATTACGTTGGTCATTAACGACTCAATTGTATCTAACTCATCAACTTGAGGTGTCAAGAATGTAAACTTGTTCTTAACTACTTAGAGTCATCAATGGACAAATTTGACCAATACAAACGTATATACAATATCACAATACCAACAAAATTTGATTTAAAAATAAAGATAAAATTAAATCACAAAAATATAATGTTTAGAATTGAATTTACAAAAATATTTAGCTAACATTAATTAGGTTGTACACAATGTGATTGGATTAACAAATAGAAGAACTAAATTAATAGTTTGAGTCCATAAATATTGGACGATGAGTAAAATGTTATTTGTACGATGTCAAACTTCAAAAACCACATTACACCCATATTTTGACTTGTTATATATATAATTTGGTAAGTGGCTGATCTATGTGATAGAAAAATCTCAACAGGCGGAACATATATCACTCGATCTATATAATTCGTTGAATAAATTTTTTATACATGTATCCGAAATTTGAACGAAATGAGTATGATAGGGCTGACTTAAATTGATATGTAATTATTATGACATGCCGACTAAGCGACCTTAAACAAATAACAAAATTTAAATAATGATTTAGTAATAATATTAAAGATAAATAAATGTTTCTCAAATATAGTAATGACTAAATTATTAATTTTATAAAATATAGGAATTAAATATAATATATTTTTTGTTAATAAAATGAAAAGGTGGCAAAGATGTCTATTGGGGGTGAGGACCCAACACAAATAATATATTGGTATATAGATAATAATTTTGATACGTTAACATCAATTACATTCATTGGGTACAAAATTCATCTTGTAAAATCCATAAAATCATAATTTAGTGGAACTTAACTAATAGAAACTCTGATGGAGTACTTCTGACATATTCTGACACAGTTTTGATGGCATTTATATTTACTCTCACGATCGGAACATATCGGAACACTAACTCCGGAACTTCTATCAATGTTGTATTTTAAAATAGAGAAATGTTAGAAATTCCGATTATGGAATTCCGAGTTGTTCCGATACAGAGGTAATATAGAAATGCCCCAAAAGTTGTAAGTATTTACAGGCGATGCCATTGTTTCATGATTCGTGATTTATCGGAACTTTTTGTCGGATTTTGTATCACATCTCTTTAAAATAAACATCCACAAAATGATTCAAAACTTTTCGTCGATCTAGCTTTCAGCTGAGTAAACAATGTTTCAACTCCAATCCTTTAAACCCTAATTTCACTGTCAGAATCCGTACTAAGCGCCTTGATCTAATTAATCCTTTCAGCCTCGCCAAAAGGAAATCATGGGTTGACATCACATGGATTAAGAATGTAAGTTCAACCTTGGTACAAAATAACAGCTCGTCCATAAAAATATCGACTCGTAAATTATAATTTCAACAAAATAGTACATCCATACACACCATATTAGCAATGCATAATAACTTCGACCCAGAAAAAGCTTTGCCAAATAACATATGGGTTGAATATTACTGAAGAAATATCTCAACATAAGCAGAACATAGAAAACCAACCTCCAATAGAAAATATCCCTGCATTGTTGATAAAAGAACATGCAAAGTCCCCACCTGACCATTCCATGCTAGAGCAAATCTGGCAACGGAATCGAGGGAAAGAAGATCAACTTCCATCAGTTAAGACAGAGAATTGGGAAGTCATTGGAAAAATATTATTCATCTTCAATAACTTTGTTGATCACTCAAAAGAAAAGTTAGAAAAATTAAATGCACACCATAACGTTTGTTCCTTCCTCAATTCACATGAACATGAGTTTTTACTTCACATTGAATGAGTAAGAGACCCTTTTATTTTCCTTTTCTGCTGAATCCCTAAGGATTTTTTGAAGACATTACCGCAAGCCTTGACTCGGCTCCAAAATGGTCACAATCCATAGCAGTCATATCTTCTTTTTATATATTAACATTGTGGGCTTACCAACATGTAAGAACCAAAAAGCTTTGAGAAGATTGAGTTCAATTAATCAAGCAGGTCTAGGCAGTGGTATATGGTTTTAGTAGAATGAGCAGCAACCATGGACTTGCACGCAGTCGTGGAAATTGGCTTAGACATACCTGTAATGCCTGAAAATGCACTAAACAACATAAAATATCAATATAGTTAACTTAAGACCTAATAAGCATCACATTTGTTCTTTTGCTAAATCAACTGACCATCAACAGTTTCTACAACGCCTAAGAAAAAATATATAAATCCTAGCACATGGAAGATAAATAATCAAACAGGACCTAAAAAGTCACTTTATCATATTATAAGAAACAGAA
Source organism: Clarkia xantiana subsp. parviflora (assembly GCA_036873135.1). NCBI lineage: Eukaryota > Viridiplantae > Streptophyta > Magnoliopsida > Myrtales > Onagraceae > Clarkia > Clarkia xantiana. Next base: position 12,804,602 of record JAPTYO010000004.1, read on the forward strand.
TGTAGCAAAATCGAACTGCTCAATCCCTATTCTTATAAATACCTTTTCTCTAATCAAGTTGTAATTGAAACATAGTCGGAGCCAGTTCGTACCTGGAGACCAGTGTACTCAACCCTAAATAAGATCAATAATACAATTCTCATTCTTCTTTATGGTATCAGAGCCTTTCTAACTCCAACGAGTACAACTTACAAGCCGTCGCCCACCATCACCGCTGTCCAGGGGCGGTCGGCACCGCCGTCAACTATGAAGATGTCATGCCGGCCGCCCCCTGGTCAATTCTAATTTCAGTTTTTTTTTTTCTTTCTTTTTTTTCTAATAGGACAATAAATCCCTGCTTCCGTGTCGACGACTTCTGCGCCGGTCCTCTGATTTAGCGCCAACTGACGAAGACACCTCACCGATGATCCCTACTATTGACATGTCCACCTCAATTCTTCTCCGCCGATGCCGACTGGATCTCTCCGGGCTTCTGCCGTTGCCGACTGGACCTCTCCGGGCTTCCGCCATTGCCGACTGGACCTCCGGGCTACCGCCGTGCCGACTGGACATATCCGGGCTACCGCCGTGCCGACTGGACATCTCCGGGCTTTCGCCGTTGCCGACTGGACATCTCCGAGCTTCCGCCGTTGCTGAATGGACCTCTCCGGGCATCCGCCGAAGAAGACTGGACTTTTGGGGCATTCATTAATATTCTTCGTATCAAGATCGGCCATTCTTGTCAGAACGTCCGTCTTGCGGGGGCGTATAAGGGAATAAGATATATTATAGATAAATATATCTTATTATATTTAGACGAATATATCTAGATTAGGAATAGATATATTCTTAGTATATTATCAGATTATGTTTCTTATTATATTGCTATAGATATAGTCTTGTATCTATATATATATAGGTACATGTACTCAACCCTAAATAAGATCAATAATACAATTCTCATTCTTCTATAACCAGGGGCGAAAGCAGAATCTACCGGAGACCCCACCCCGCTGGAGCAGTCAAGAATCTGTAGCCGCAACTGCCACTGTTGCTACCACTTCTGTTCGTTGTTCGCGGAGTGGTTCTTGAGCCGCCCGCTGCTGTTGGTGGAGAGGGTAAGTGTGAACGTTTTACCTGCAGTAATTGGAATTAGAAGGGGGAGATGATCAATGAGGTGCTATGATTGGACTGGCACAGTAGACTTCCAGCAACACGAGTTTTAAAACCGGTGCGGTGGTGAAATACCGTGTCATTTGCTGGTTAGGCCAGGCCAGACTTTTAATATAGGTATAGATATTGAATTAAAAAAAAAAAAAAAGTAGATTGCTTCTGCAAACAAGTAAAATGAATGGTATTCGCGATAAAATGAAGGATGTGAAAAACATGCAAAGAATCAACGACGCAAATATCATGTCTCATACTATTTACAAAGTATTAGACCAAGTACTTTCTTGCACGCCTATAATCTATATGCTATCTTGTATTGTGCATTTTTTTTTTAATTTGTACTCGCACTGCTCTTGTTGTATATACTGCATAAGCTTCAACCACTTGTTGGAACCTACTTTTTGCATTAACTCCATCAATTAATTGTTTAAACCTTCATTGAATAAATATTTTCATGCCACAGTTGCTACCTAAGCATTATCCAGTTTGGTATAGGGGTGGCAATTCGTGCTATCGCGTGCTATCACTACAAGAAAACACCCTCAATTAACACGCGCCAGTTCGTTTCAAAATCGTGTGCAAACGTATTAGAAACGGGTTATACATGGCCTGACCCCGTTATTAGTAATCAAGTGTGAAATTTTTTTTGACACGGGTAGGGCGTGCCTATTACTGTACGTCGTGTACAAATCGTTGCAGACATGTGTTAGTATACCTCGTGTCAAACTCTTGTCAAAATCGTTTCCACACCTACACGCCATTGCACACGACCTTGTGCACGTCATTTATACACTGATTCATTGTTTTTTAGTGATGGAATCTGATTCAATAAAATACATGTAGAATCAATATTCTTGACTCGGAATATGTATTTCAGAATCAAAGATCTTGTCTCAATAAAATTCTTTTACAATCAACAATTTTAACTCTAAATATTTATATTATGATCAAATAATTCGTCTCAATAAATTACTTTTTGAATCGACTGTATTGATTTAAATAATGGTATGTAAAAGCGACATTTTACTTTCATTATGAAACTATATATTAATTTATCGTGCAATATTTTGCCCATAAAGCTCAGTAAAATACTTTTATATTACATTATAAATGTCAATACATCTCTATAAATACAATTAGGACAATTAAAATGTTCATACATACAAAACTACGATCCAAAAGCTATAAGAGAGTATAGTGAACAAGCAGATTGGCACATCTCTTTTCCGTGCCTCTGAAAAAGCCCGTTCACTCCATGGATACCAATCCTCCTTCAATCACAAGAACAAAAGATGTTAAATATATTTGCACAGGTTCCATAATGACTAAGGAAGTGTTTTCAGTTTAAGTCATTCTTTCCATCAAAGATATTAAGGGTGATTTCCATCCATCAAAAATCTCTATTTACTTGTACAGTCAAATATTAAATTCCTAAAAACATTATCATTGTTCAGGCGATGATAAATCCAGGTATTGAGTGATAGTTATTTGTGCATGAAGAAAGTGAAAAATGTAATTAGAAACCAAACTAACCAAGTGACTGGAGTAAGAACATGACATATTTCCCCTTATCAGAGTCAATCACAAGTTGGACCTCTAAAACCTAGTCACGACAAACAAATCAATCAAAATATCCCAAAAACATTATTACTATATAGTATCAAAAAGTATATCTATTTTACCTGGAGTATTACCAGAACCCCAGAACCCTTTATCACAAGAAGTAACTCCCAAGTAAGTGCCTTCTCTCTATCAACTGCTACTTTATCAATATTGATCCTCCTACAATAATTAAAACCCAATTGAAATGTATAATATCCAAAGCATCAAGGGTTGATGAAACACAAAATCCAAACAATGACCTGGAAAATGCAGTCCTGATCATTTTAGATGAGTTTCTTACTTTTTAATGACCCTGTCGAGAAGGTTCACTGAACAGGATACAAAAATTCAAAGCAGTTCAAGTTTTATAAATTGTAAATAGATTCTAATTACACCATCACCGAGTGAACAAACCTGGTGTAGCTACTTTGATAAATAATCTCCACTTATGGACTGTCCGGGTGCACTCTAAAGAACAAATATTGTACTCTAGATCCAAATAGAAGATCCATAAGCACAAGGACTTGTAAATTTTCATATGGACTAGTTCACTCCCATCAGTTGCCACTGCCACTGGAAATGCAACACACTAATAGATTGTCAGTTTTCAATCAAAGCTGTAAATAAACATAAGTACAAGGTGAGAATTGAGATATAATGTTGCATCTTTGTTTGACTTCAACAGATGGCTCTGCGGTAGCCTTCCACCCAGCAACTGAAAATTAGAGCAGATAGTTAATTATCTTCTTTAGAAAAATAATATTGCAAAATTACGATCTTCTAATTAGCGGCTATAGACACTACTACTATTCTTTAGGCAGACCTAAATCAATGGTAATATAATAGAGCACCGTAACAGATTGCAAGGCCTACATGGCATTAGTCAACCATGCGCTAACTTCATTATCATCATATACATGAAATTTGTATCTTTTTGACATAAAAAATATTATACTCCATGTATCAGTTTCTTTATGTAATCTAAAATATAAAAAACTTACACAAGAAAATATCACTAGCGATTATCAAGTCCCAGTTCGGATCAGAATTGGGAAAGGTCTCTCCCCATGAATCTGAAAATATAAGATATCAACTTCAAGTAGCATATAAATAGAATACAAACAAAAATTGCAATACTACATACGTATTTCCTATTATGAATCACTGATTATTTTTCTTTCAGTTTATTTAACTCTAAACAAATATGGCATTAAATAGCCATGACTCATTTCCCTGTTTAATTAATAGAAAGATATAGAACGCTAAATAAATCGCTTCATCAACCTTTCTAATCGACTGAGTAACCATAATATGGCTCAGTTCTTTTGCCCATTGCCACTCTACTGATGCTAGAACCATCTATCTTCTTCCCTAGGAATCCAATGCACATTAGTATGGTAAATATTCCACTGTGATATCATGAAGTTATAAATCAAATTCTTGATAATTACAGAATGCAGTCAAATAATCAGCTGGTGACAAATGAATTTTCCTAAATTGCAAGTAAATAAAGAAATCTGAATGCAAACCAATCAGTTAGCATCCAAATTCAAAAGATCGTTCAACAACCAATTGCGCCAATCAATGAATAACCCAAACGTGATTAGGTTTTTCCTATACCCAAAATCAATGGCATGCATATCTCATCACAGTTAGGGTCGCAACAGTGAGGCAACCTTAACCAGGGGGTCGGACTAGGCGAGAGACCTATCATGGCCTATGTCAAGCCCTGGGTCTGAGTCAACTGAGAGAAGGAGGTGAGAGAGATAGAGTGATATTCAGTCATACCAGTCGGTCGGCGACGACCTTTCGAGGAGGCTGCTGGAAAACCCTAGATCTGTCACCAACACAATCGCTGGTCAACTTCAGTCGCCGATTTCACCGATTCCACATCAAAACTAAGGGTTCGCTAACCGGCATGAAGTGGCGAGGTGGCTGATAGTGTTGGAGGCGGGCGGCTGGAGGTGTCAGAGGCGGACGTTTAGAGGTGGCTGAGGCGGCTAGCTGGAGGTGGCTGAGGGTTTAGGGTTAGGTTATGGGAGGGGAGGGGAGCTGGATGAGGAAGTGAATGAATTTTTAAGATGGCGCAGGAAGAGATGGAAGGGTTTGTCATAAAGGTGTGGGCTTGGGTTTCTAAATGATAGTGTGGGCTTGGTTAAACTATATATAATTATATTATATATATATATATATATATATATATATATATAAATTAAAAGTCTAATAGTATAGTCATCTAATTGTGTTTATAGCTATAGTAAAGTATAATACAGACTTAAAGTTGTACTTTTTTTTTCTTTATTATATTATATACACTAATATTATAATTTAGAGAGGTTACAACTATACAATATTATTATACACTATTTATTGTTTAATTTATATTTATTTTTTGTCAAAGTTAAATATTTAGTTATATAAATTTGTATTTTATATTTATTATCACTTGATATTTTATTATTACTAAAAATAAATCAAAATTAATTTCATTTTTAAATGTAGAATGTACACATAGAATTAATACACTCAATTATGATCTACTGGTTTAATGTATAATGATTTATTGTTCAATGTATATTGATTTAGGGTTTATTAGTATATATGGTTTATGAGATTGTGATTTAGGGTATAGTTGTTTATGTATAGTGGTTTATGGTTTAGTGTAAATATTTTGTATTTTAAACACGTGTATTGCTTTCTTTTTTTTCTTCTTTTTTTACTTCTTCTATAATTAAAGTATATTGGGTATTGGCTTAAGATGTATAGTAGTTATTGTGCTTTGACTCATTTTTAAAATGATATTTTTAGTATTTAAAACAAAATGAATAAGGTCACGCAAAGTTAGGTTATATTACATTAATCTAAAAAGAATGCAAAAACATGGAAAATGCTAAAAAATAATTTAATTTTCAAATGTATAATGTACACATGGAAATATACTCAAATAGACTCTGGTCGTGGAGCAGGGAGGTGTTTTAGCCGATCATTCGGGAATGGATGAATCGATGCTGACTGTGGCTGGCCGATAGAGATATAAAGAGGGGATGTAGCAATTTGGAGAAGAATGTATGTTGTTGATAACAGAGAATACCAATTAACTTCTTGTTTTAATTATTATTATTTAAAAAAATGTGACATGCAAGTGTCAATTTAACAGGATAACTTAAATCATTACTACATGCCTTAAATCATAAATATATACCTTAATTTACATATTAAAGAAATTCACCAGTACATACCTTCAATTACTAACAATTAAGTAATCTAAATCTAAATCTAATCTAATCTAAATATCTAATCTAAATCTAATCTAAATCTAAATATCTAAATCTATCTAAATCTATATATCTATCTATATATTATACTAATCCTAGATTAACTCTTAATAATATGTTGCCACGTAGCTTGTGTCCATGTTTGGCTATATATTATTTTTTTCCAAAACGACCACGTTTGGCTATATTGGCTATATATTGTTGTTTCCAAATGACTGAGCTCCACCTTAGATGACTGAAGTATTGAGCTATAAATGCTCCGGCTGATGTATCTGTTTATCACTTAATGAAAACGACATCGTTTATTACTTCTCCCTTCTAATACAGATGGTATATCTTCAATGTGAGGTTGACAGGTCATCAAATCCAAACGACGTCGTTCCATTCCATTTTTTTTCCCATTAACGCTAATTAAAACAATCATTCCCAATTTAATACAAAATAACGGACGAAATGAATGCATTAAAACAAATCTTTAGTAACCGACTAAGAAGATGAAGCTCCTCATCTTCCTTCGTGCAATCACGTATTTGGTGGGATCACTATATATAAATGCATTATGATTCCTTCGATCTTCGGAAGATTAATAGTCAAGAACCTTTATTGTTGTCTACATAGGAATGGGAAGGAATGTAAGAACCTGACGAATTTAAACGAGAGCAGAAAAACAAACCACGTGAGGGCCTGAAAATCATTCACTGTTGTTATTGCGGCCCCTTCTTCAACATCTCCAACATAACCCAATCCCCCACAACCAGTGCTTGCATGTGGCCGAAGATGACCATTCAGCGTTTAAGATCTGTGCTTGCATGCGCGTGTGAATCTCCAGAAACTACGATCCACGGCCAGTCAAGCATATCGGAGGCATCCATGCTACTGAATTTCTAGATCTGGAGAGTTTGCTAACAGATTTAAAGGGTTCGACTCCATGACGAGATTGGCCTGAAGATTTTCTATGCCAACGAGGAGATTCTGTCTCCTACGCCTCCTAACGATGAGGCGCCATAGTGGCTAAAATCGATACCGGAAATTATGGAAAAGCCTATGGTGGACCAGATCTGGGCTCGAACGAAGGGAGCAGGAGGTAGGACTCAGAACTCAGGCCGGACGAAGGTGAAGAAGGTTGACTCGGCGACGCGTCGACACCGGAATCGGTGACCCATATGGAGCGATCCAGCGGTCAAGGTGAAGAACTCGGGACACTTTTTGTTCGACCACGTTGCCGAGGTTGGACGACGCTAAAATTTATCGGACTGGGAGTGACAGTATGATGTCAAGGAGAAGTTTTATTCGACTGGAAGTCAAAGCGACCGGAAGCGAGGTTTTATTAGACTGTAGGATGCTGCTGGAGGAGGCTTGAAGAGGTTGCGCAAGGATAAGTGACGTCAAGGGTTAATCAACTAGGTACAAGATAATGGGCCTGGGCTTGGTCATTTTTTTATTTTTTATTTTTTATTTTTTATTTTTCATTTTTCGGGCGATAAACTATAAGGTAGCTTTTTTGGCCGAGATACAGGTTTCACACAATGTGTAGAATGAATAAACGGGTCACAAAATTTCAGACACAAAATATGAATATAATCAACTTAAATATAATACGAATTAATTAAATTAAATAATGATACGATATAAATATATAATTTTGAGTATTAAATACATTATAGATATCATGTACTCTAATTTACCTATATTATGATTATACATTAAATGAAATAAGATGTATAAAACAATTCGGTAAATATTATAAAACAAGATTGTATAAAGAAAAAATGTATACAATTTAATAAATATTTTATACATAATTTTAACCTTGGACAAAGAGTTTCTAATCATTCGATGACAAAAATAAGTATCGATTTTGGTTGAATTTTATTAAAAATAAAATTCTATAATTTTGATTCTATTTAGACAAATCATAATCCGTTCTTTTTTATTTCGCTAAAAAAATTATAGCCATTTAAGTAAGGCGGTCTTCATATAGAATCTTCATTATTATTATTATTCCAATTAAAGTTCATAAGATAATATTTTTTCAAGTTGCAATTTTTTATTTTTAAAAAACTAAATATATTATTATCGTACCATTAGTTTTCTATTAACTCTAAGTAACTGATTTTTTTTATTATATAATCATATTTGTTCTATTCTTAAATATTTTTACTTTGTTATTAATTATTACATTAACATATATATTAATTTAAAACTATCAATTTATAATATCATATAAAATAAACAATAGAATTATTAAATTGTTATTTTATTTTTACATAATGACAAATGACCCGCGCGATGCGCGGGTGCAGCACCTAGTATTATACTAATTCTGATTATGGCCAATTCTAAAGCTGACACATCATCAGAAGAAACCAATAAAAAGACAACAAATCAGTAAATTTAATTAAACATAAAAAAACCAACAATTAAACAATCTAATCTAATCTAATCTAATCTAATCTAAATCTAATCTAAATCTAAATCTAATCTAATCTAAATCTAAATCTAAATATTATACTAATTATTATTATACTAATTATACTAATTCTGATTATGGCCAATTCTAAAGCTGACACATCATCAGAAGAAACCAATAAAAAGACAACAAATCAGTAAATTTAATTAAACATAAAAAAACCAACAATTAAACAACTACATAAATAAACTAAAACAGAGTTCAGCATCTTCAATTAGTACAAAGAGTCCAAGCGTCTCAAATGCCGATCTCTAATGCTGATGGTCTTAGTTAGGAGGGTTACTATCTGCTTGACACATCATCAGTAACTAATAAGAAGACTATACATTGATGGATATACGCCCAATTTGAACCCGTTGACTTCCGAACCGTTACATTTTTATCGTCCCATTTATGATTGTAAATCGAAACTTCAACCCGAACCCTTCGCGAAAACACCAACGGCTCGGACGAGGCCGAAGCGCCCGTCCGGCCGAGTCAGACTCGCCTAGGTGAGGTTGGGTGGCCACACCCGACCTCCCCTAGGGGAGATCGGGTCAGCCAACCCGATCTCCCCTAGGGGAGATCGGGTGGACCAACCCGATCTCTCCTAGGAGAGATCGGGTCGGCCAACCCGATCTCCCCTAGGGGGGATGGGGTTGGCCAACCCCATCCTCCCTAGGAGGGGTTGGGTGCCCTCACCCAACCCCTACCCTTGGGGGTCGGATTTCTCCTCCCCCCAAGGGCCCCGGCACCATTTTCGGACTCCCACCCTCGATTCACTCCGCCTACCTTCTCCGAATCCTAAGGTCTTAATTATGTGCTTAAAGGTTAATTAATTGTGTTTAAAGGTTAACGATGTCATTAAGCCACCTTAATGACACCGTTGCCTATAAATACCCCACCTTCACAACTCATTTGATCATCTTGGCAAGTTGCACAATTTTGCTCTGACATCTCTCTAGCTTTATCTCTCTAAAACCGTACTGACTTAGGCATCGGAGAGGGTTCATCAGGCACCACCCCCCCCCCCCCCTCTGTGCCTGGTATTGCCCCTCTTGCAGGGTGGCAAGGAGAAGAGAACCAAGGAAGCAGAAGAGCATAGAGCAGTAGGACAAGCCCCAGGGGTAAGAAGTACAAGCCTCAGGAGGTCAGAAGGAGAGAAGGAAAAGAGGTCAGAAGGAGAGAATGAAAGGAGGTCAGAAGGAGAGAAGGAAAGGAGGTCAGAAGGAGAGAAGAGAAGGACACATATCAGAACGACTACCCCAAGAGAGTATAAGGGCAGGGATCAGAACGACTACCCCAAGGGAGTATAAGGACACGGATCAGAACGACTAGTCCTAGGAGCATTGAACCCGACATTTCATTAGTAGGAGATAAATTCTAGATTGACGACCCGTTGACCTAGACTTTATAACCTAACACTTGGCGCCGTCTGTGGGCTTCGAACAGAAAGCCTGGCAATAACAAGAGCGATGACGAACAACTTAGTATCTAGGCATCACCGCCCACCTGGGGGCAATAGGCGAGGGAGACATCCTATACCTCCAGCAAGGCAGCCTAACCCAGAGAAACAGCCTGCACACCAGAGCCTCAGGTAACCCCACAGGCACCCCAGCCTAACAAGCAGGGAGGAGGCTTCCACAGCTCTAACTCCATTGACTAGGAAGCCACAGGGACAGGGGGGCAACAAGGAGTGCCATCCCAATACACGGCACCTCCACAGGGGTACTAATATGAGGCACAACCTCAAGGGTATCCATGTGGAATAATGACTCAAAGGAACGACAATCGTGCCCACACAACCAACATAAGGCCCGCATACTCGCAAGGAGCACAGACAGTGACTCCGAGGTTGATGAACGCATTGGATGAGCTGCTAGCCCATATAGAGACTCTGAGGAACAGGCAGAGAAGGAAACACCAGCATGAAGAAGAAGAAGTTCATGAGGAAGAACAAGACCCAGAAGAAGAACACCACTCGCACCCTCGAACAAGGCAGCGAGAAGAACAAATGAGAGATAACCAAGGGCCACTCCCAGAGGGAAGGCAGCAATTTGTGCCTCCTAGGCAACAACAGGACGCCAGGGCCTACACCCCACTGGGAGCAGACAGACAGCCAAGACCTCAAAGGAGGCAAGAATTCCACCAAGTACCCCAACAGGGACATACACCGCACTAAGGGAAGACATACATGACAGACCAACAAGGATATAGGAGTTCCAACATCAACCATGGCAATGTACACATACAGTCCGTATCACCACAGACATGACTAAAGGACATATCAAGGAAAGCTAAAAGAGAGGGACATAGTCCCAACAACACAACAAGGCAACCACCTACCCATGATACAGCACGACAGATCCAAACCCCTTGTGCATGACAACCCTTGGCACACATCCCCCTAGGACAGGGGAGCAGTCGAAACGACAAGAATTTGAACAGGGGACTCATAGAGTACCATACCATGTTAGTACATAACTACTACAATGGGAAGTCTCATGGAGAGACATAGTGGAGTGAGATCACACATAGCATACATGAAGGATACACCTCCACCTAGTCCGCCTTGCAAGGATGCGACCTTATATTCCTCAAGTGGAAGAAATACACACAGACTAATGGAGGAAAACAGTTACATTACCAAGGAAGCAGGGGATATCAACACCCCCACACCCATATCCTTCCCATATCCTCTTATTTAATTTAACTGCATAACAAGTCAACTCCCTAAAAGGGGTAGATTTTGATACTTGATATCAACATGATTTCCAAGAATGACCATACCGGACGCCTTCGGGCTCCGTGATATATATATACACAGGTGGACTACTAGAAGAATCCGTAAAAGGCCGTCGCCATCCAAGAGATACACAAGGAACAAATCTCTCAATCTCAAAGGGCACCTATAAGGTCAAGAATCTGGGAAATATCACCAAGAGGGATGGTTCACTTCCAAAAATAAGTTGAGCACTCCCAACAACCTATAGAGGAACTACCATGAAAGCCACAAAGGATTACCCCTACCATAACCTTCCACTAAGCATCCTAGGGCCAAGTCCGTCAAAGGATCCCATCGGGCATTGGTATGCAAGGGGGGCACCAGTTACAACATGCCCTCCCCACAACCGCCCATTAGCATAAGAGGGGGTAGACGCGAACACATCCCTCCAAAAATGGAGAAAACCATATCACATGGGCAACACCCACCATCAGAGACAAACACCTCCAGCGGATCTTTATGATTCCAACTAGTAAGCTCATCCCAGGTAATGGAATACACTTCCATCAAAAACGCTCAAGGACACCAAACCTAGCAAAGGAAGAATGGCGACACCATCATCAAGCTTTTAAAAAGGGACATGGAAAACATAGTATTTCCACACAAGGGTATATTATTCATAAGAGAGGGAATCACCAACTTTGACATGAAGAGAACCATAGTACATGAAGGGAGTCCGTCAGACATCTCCCATGACCAACCATTGATAATACTAGAGAAGAGTCAGGCATACCTAATATCAAGGGACCCCCTACTAGTAAAGGTGGTCAGAACATCAACACACCCATTAGGGACACGGCACTGCAAATGAACCGGGAAAAGGATGGAACACATATCCTTACAAGTATCCTTACAAGTATCCTTGCATTTATCCTTGCAAAAATAAACTCCGTAAATAAAGAAGTTATCTAATAGATTACTATATCTCTGTTCTCAAACTATGATCCTAACCCGGAGATCCTTGGACTCCGTACTATATATGTAATGAATAACATGTTCATCAGAGATAGGTACACGAAGATTCAAGACAGCGCCATAAAGATTAGGCGCATACCTCTACCAAGTACGACACATTGGAGTGTTCACAAACACTCCTTCGCCATCTCACAAGAAAGGAAGGCAACCAAGGATACAAGTCCTAATAGAATAAACATCGGTAGAAAATCCTGTCATTGAAGTCATGCACCAAGAGAGAAACTCTAAAGATGCAAGTTTAGCAAAGGAGATAGTGCAAGAACTAGAGTGTGAAAAAGGAGATACATCTCCTACCAAGAGCCTTAGGGCAGGATAATAGTTCTACAAGATCAACCAAAGAAGAGCTCTAAAGCTTGGGGAGTAAGGTTTCAAGATCGACCCTCACACTAGACACACATCCCGATCAACCACCTTGTCTGCAAATGATAAGACATTTGACTCTGGCATCCCATCAAGAGGAGAACCCCGATAAAAGGGGCACTAGGAAAATATCCCGCCTCTAAGGCCATACGCCGAATATATGATGAATGAAGGTTATGACAAAACAAAAAAGGAGAGACTTGTCAGCTCAACACACCTCAAACACGTATACGTACGCAATACAAATGCAGCCTCTAATGAAGTTATCCAACAAGGAATAGCCAATACGAGGGCAAATCCATGGAAATTCAGGAAAGGGGGGAAAGAATTTACAAGCATCCCTAGGATACAAACATTGCCACATCCTAGTTATCAAGAGAATGAAATCCACCCCCACCCACCCAAAGCAAAAGCTCTTCCACACAGCCTCCAAAGACACATCCGACAAAGGCATCATCCAAACCATGCCTATGACTGAAACAAGCAAGCGTGAAAAAGAGTAAATCCTATAAGGGACACTCATCGCAGTCAAAGAAGCAAACAGGGGAGCCCCGAGCATAAGGGGTACCCAACCAAGAAAATGAACGAGGGGCCTTCAACGGCCAAATATGAAAGGCGGTGTGACCACCAAGCAACTTGAGGGGCACCGAATGAATAAGTGCTTGGTAGTCCACCTAAGTGTAAAAGAAAAGAGATTAGAGGCAGAAGATCACAAGAACATGCAATACCACTTTTCCTAGAAGAGGTCACATAAGAGGAAAACATCTTCAACTCCCTATACGAACCCGTCCTAAGTTGGCAACACACAAACATCGCCCTCGAAAGGTGATCTCCCACATTGAAGAAAAAGCGTGGTAACAGGCAATATCGTAGAAGGAGAAGTCAAGTAAAGACTCGAAAAGCATACCAAAAATGCACCATACATGAGAAGGGACACAAGATAAGGTAATATTATGAGCCCTCCGGGAGCCAATCCCGCGAACACATTCGACGCCCCCAAGAGCGTATCTTGAGAGTAGTTCTAAAACTACGAACCCTGTGCCCTCCGGGAGCCTATCCCGCGAACAGATTCGACGCCCCCAAGAGCGTATCTTGAGAGTAGTTTTTATACTACGATCTTCGACGCCCCCAAGAGCGTATCTTGAGAGTAGTGTTCATACTACGACCTTCGACGCCCCCAAGAGTGTATCTTGAGAGTAGTTTATACACTACGACCTTCGACGCACCAAGAGCGTATCTTGAGAGTGGTTTCCAAAAACTACGAATTTCGACGCCCCCAAGAGCGTATCTTGAGAGTAGTGTTCATACTACGACCTTCGACGCCCCCAAGAGCGTATCTTGAGAGTAGTTTATACACTACGACCTTCGACGCACCAAGAGCGTATCTTGAGAGTGGTTTCCAAAAACTACGAATTTCGACGCCCCCAGGAGCGTATCTTGAGGTAGATTTGCAACCTACCAGATTCGACGCCCCCAAGAGCGTATCTTGAGGTAGAAAAAACACTACCAGTTCGACGCCCCCAAGAGCGTATCTTGAGGTAGATTTCAAACTACCAGTTCGACGCCCACCAGGAGCGTATCTTTGGTCTAACCTGAGCCCTCCGGGAGCCTATCCTGTGAAACGTTAAGTGCCGTCCGAGAGCCTGTCTCGTGAACAGATTTGACACCCGTCAAGAAGGTATCGGTGGACTAACCTGTGCCCTCCGGGAGCCTATCCTGTGAAACGTTAAGTGCCGTCCGAGAGCCTGTCTCGTGAAAAGATTTCGACGCCCACCAAGAGCGTATCTTTGGTCTAACAGTACAACGTATACCGTGTAAGGGGTATCAGAAGAGATCATCACACCATGCTTAGAAGGATACCATGTTTAGAAGGATACCATGCTCAGAAGGATACCATAAGAAAGAAATTTCTAAGTAAAGTAATGTGAAGAACAAGTAATGTTTTTTCTTGATGAGATAGCAGGTATGATGTGAAGGAAGCACAAAAGAAAGAAAAAGAAAGGAAAGCATATTCAAAGGAGAAGTCCATGACCAAAGGATCATATACAGAAGCACAAGAGGTTATCATGAAAAGTAACGAGTTATACTACCACCCATATCACAAGTCAAGAGAAGTATCTCAAAGGAACCCAACACCACCAAGAAGGATAGCAAAGACATGAAATCCGAAGGTCAAAGCTCTCAAAATAAGCTCGACCCATCAAGAAGAGAATTGCCTTACAAGTCACACAAATCAACCTCCGACAAATATTATTGTCATACATGTCGCCCTCGCGTGACCTATGCTCGTATCAGACTTGAACATCGTCAAGCACAACTCATGAAGGAGACATCTAAAGAGCGTAAAAGATACAACATCCGACAAGACGAGACATCGAGACCTAACCCAACAAACATAGCCTACACAAAAGGCAACTATAGCAATAAAGGCTCTCCAACGAGAAAGGAATACTAAAGCACAACTCCATACATCGTGATGTGGCTATCATGTCCACATACCCTGAAGTGGCTATCATGTCCACATACCCTGAAGTGGCTATCATGTCCACATACCCTGAAGTGGCTATCATGTCCACATACCCTGAAGTGGCTATCATGTCCACATACCCTGAAGTGGCCATCATGTCCACATACCCTGAAGTGGCTATCATGTCCACATACCCTGAAGTGGCTATCATGTCCACATACCCTGAAGTGGCTATCATGTCCACATATCTTGAAGTGGCTATCATGTCCACATACCTTGAAGTGGCTATCATGTCCACATACCCTGAACTGGCTATCATGTCCACACACTACAGAAGGGCTATCACTCCGACACATCAGGAAGTGGCTATCATGTCCACATACCTCGAAGTGATTATCATGGCAGCACATCATAAAACATCTGTCAAAGACATGCATTGTAAAGACACCATCCCGACCACGAACATCAAAAGGCTACGCCTAGCCTTAGGAGGAGGTTCAAGAAAAAGGAAAAACAACACCCTTCATACGCTCATCAAAGGTAGGTACTTATATGAAGACAACCTCCATATCTCACGAAATCAACCATGAAGCAAAGAATCACGACAAGCACTATTGAGGGCATATAACAAAACGATCCCCACAACGATCACAACTACGACACTAGTAGAGGCTAATTCAAGAGCAGTCTCCACCAAACTCCAAAGCAAGAATTTGCTATCTTAATCAGAGCCATGGCAAGAGAGGGGAACCTCAATGTAGGATGATGATCACACCCGTCACCAAAAGAAAAATCTTCAACGCAGGGGTTAATAACATAACCCATAGGAAAGACAAAGACACCTTCAAAAGTCGTCAAATCCATATGAAGATGAAATAAACTTGAGACTCGGCCCCTCGGCTGGGGGGCAGGGGATAGAGAAGAGACATCAAGACCTATGATCACCCCATCGCCAGCCACAGGTCGTTCCCTTTTGTCAAGCAAAGAGGGCGCCTCTTCAACCACTACCTCCTTATCATGGGAGGGAGTCAGCAAGGGGGCACTTGAAGGAGAGCCTCTCGCGGTTTCCTTCTCCTTGGCAGCCGAGGGCCCGACCTCAGAGTCAGGTTTCCGTGCCTTGGATTTAGATTGACTTGAACTCTCACCCACCACAAGAACCATATGGTAACCAGGGAAGAACGCTCTAACAACAAGAAGGAAGCAGCATGAGAACAATCATAAATATATCACAAAGAAAAGAGAGGGGAAAAAGAACATACTGGAAGCATTAGCAGCCAACCCTGACTTAGAAAAATTCTTGGCCTGATAAGCAGAACTAGAAGGTTTTTCCCTCTCATCCGATTCAACGGTCTCCTTGTCTGAAGAAGAAAGCTCCCCAAAAGTGAGTCATCTATACAAGCAACCAACACAAAGATCAACCCTTACTCATGGAGGGGCGAGATACGCCTACTACGGGGGCAACCTTAACACCAAGGGAAGAGGGCGAACTTTTAGTTTCCCCAAATGGAGCAACGCTCCAGCACATCCGAAGGAAGGGTCAACCCTTAACACATGTCAATAGACCCCTTCGCTCGCGGCGGTAAGAAGAAAGCTTGTAAACTTTTTCACCCTCACTTTTATGGGGAACAAATTGCAGGGTAAAGGTCAAGAGCTATACGCATGCTCCAACGAATGAAGGAAAAATGATACACATGCCGAAGGTCGAGGTTAATGGACAATGCTCGCGCTAGTACGAGGAAGGCGGGACGTTGTGTCCCATTGAGTGGCAGAGCTCCTACCCTCAAGTAAAGGAGAGGTCTATGCTCTCACCTTTGCACTTATGCTCATATTCATGATTAACACCTACAGATACATCAATGTCATCACTCATGCTTATACTCACAACCCATCCATACATACATGTTCATGCTTGCACTCATATGCATGCCCACATACACACTCCCATGTGTTCAAACATTTAGACGTCCATGCACATGGCCGCCATATATTCATGCATACATTCATGACTACAATCGCAGCATGTCTCCACTCACTCTCATCCTTATGTTCCTATTTGCATGTATGCTAGTACACATCCTCATGTTCATGATATGTCCATGTTCACTCCTAGTTAACATCCTATAGGCATATTTTCTAGTATCCCATACTTAGAAAAACTTCGGACCAAAATTGAAATTTTTCTTCACTTAGACTTATCCCGGCATGAAATTGAAGCATAAGTCACTTAGTTGCATTCATATTGCATTCCTATGTGAACATGTATTTTTTGAGTATACGCCTGTAGCAAAGATAGATTTATTACTCCCACCTCAGACGGACGCGTGCTTAGGCACACGTCCGTGCTACTCTGACGTTTACAATTCCTCTATCTCATAAGGCAGGGGGCAGAGTCAGAGGCACGCATCCATGGGTAAGTAAGCATTCAGACGAAAGGTAAAACCCAGGTTTCAAATTGCGCGTATCATACCATCCTGAAATAGAGTCAATCAAGGGTTAAGCCATTGGTTGACTCGGGGGCATGTGATGGATATACGCCCAATTTGAACCCGTTGACTTCCGAACCGTTACATTTTTATCGTCCCATTTATGATTGTAAATCGAAACTTCAACCCGAACCCTTCGCGAAAACACCAACGGCTCGGACGAGGCCGAAGCGCCCGTCCGGCCGAGTCAGACTCGCCTAGGTGAGGTTGGGTGGCCACACCCGACCTCCCCTAGGGGAGATCGGGTCAGCCAACCCGATCTCCCCTAGGGGAGATCGGGTGGACCAACCCGATCTCTCCTAGGAGAGATCGGGTTGGCCAACCCGATCTCTCCTAGGAGAGATCGGGTCGGCCAACCCGATCTCCCCTAGGGGGGATGGGGTTGGCCAACCCCATCCTCCCTAGGAGGGGTTGGGTGCCCTCACCCAACCCCTACCCTTGGGGGTCGGATTTCTCCTCCCCCCAAGGGCCCCGGCACCATTTTCGGACTCCCACCCTCGATTCACTCCGCCTACCTTCTCCGAATCCTAAGGTCTTAATTATGTGCTTAAAGGTTAATTAATTGTGTTTAAAGGTTAACGATGTCATTAAGCCACCTTAATGACACCGTTGCCTATAAATACCCCACCTTCACAACTCATTTGATCATCTTGGCAAGTTGCACAATTTTGCTCTGACATCTCTCTAGCTTTATCTCTCTAAAACCGTACTGACTTAGGCATCGGAGAGGGTTCATCAGGCACCACCCCCCCCCCCCCCCCTCTGTGCCTGGTATTGCCCCTCTTGCAGGGTGGCAAGGAGAAGAGAACCAAGGAAGCAGAAGAGCATAGAGCAGTAGGACAAGCCCCAGGGGTAAGAAGTACAAGCCTCAGGAGGTCAGAAGGAGAGAAGGAAAAGAGGTCAGAAGGAGAGAATGAAAGGAGGTCAGAAGGAGAGAAGGAAAGGAGGTCAGAAGGAGAGAAGAGAAGGACACATATCAGAACGACTACCCCAAGAGAGTATAAGGGCAGGGATCAGAACGACTACCCCAAGGGAGTATAAGGACACGGATCAGAACGACTAGTCCTAGGAGCATTGAACCCGACATTTCATTAGTAGGAGATAAATTCTAGATTGACGACCCGTTGACCTAGACTTTATAACCTAACATACATCAGTAAATTAATTATTTAATATAAAAACAATAATTAAAACTGAGTCCAGCGTCTCCAAGATTTTCCAATTAATAGAAGAGTCCAAGCGTCTCCATGGAGTAGTACAAGCATCTAATCATTCGAAGAGACTCAGTTAATTGTTTGTTTGCGTTATAAATTATACACAATAAATATTTAGCAAGCATGATTAGTTCCATCAATCCGCATAAATTGGATCAGCAAGGGATTATTTTCATGGCAGAGGAAAATGAAAGAAGTGAATGAGAAAAAGTAAAGGCAGTGAGGAAGGAAATTTATACTCACCTTCAACATTTCTGTTCATGTTTGCAACGAACTTTCATTATAAATACTTTGCAAAACTAGAACGAGATGCTAGCTGTTTTAGATCTCACCACGAGCAGAGATCGGTAGTCTGGCTCCGACCCAGGTTCGGTTTGAGCTCTTCAGCGGTTCGGGCTTCCACTAGCCCAAACCATAGCCGCCATGAAACTCGCGTTCTAGCACTCGAGTTGGGACGAGATGGAGCCCGTGTGCATCTTAGCCGTGTCCATGCACTTCATTACTGCATATAACTTCTTCCTCATGACTTCAACGGAGCCCACCTGCGAATGCTACTTTCAGCGACGGCTCCTCACCAGGAAACGTGAGCTGCTGTTGTCTCTGAACTTTGATTTTGGCAAGCATAAAGAGCTACGGTGAGCCTTACATGTGACAAGATATATCACTTTGATTCCTACACCTTGCCCAAATCGATATTTGACCCGATCCATCAAATCTGCATAAGGATTTGATGGAAAAATTTCAATTGCAACCTAACCCATGGTCAAATTTCCAGACTCTATCTAGCTAGCTTCATCCACCCCACCAGCCATAAAACCTTCTTGTACGACGCCTAATTGAACCTAAACCAACGACGGCGGCGAATCCGCGACTAGAGACCAGAAAAAGGGATGAAGGCGTCTGGTTTGTGATGATCACAGAATTGGTTGAGGTCAACACCGTAGATGTGGTCCAAATCCGGGTTCGAGGAGGCCTTTCCAGCAGGGTCCCCGACTCAGTGACTCAAGACGGCGACTACGAACAACTGGAGAAGAATAGTAGGATTTGGCACAGCTAACTCTTTCTGTCTCCGATCTCTCGCTATCTGTCCTTACTCATTGGCTGCGCAGTGCGCACAGCACAATACAGATTTCCTCCTCCCTCCAATTCAAAGTCTAATCGTTAGGGTTTAGGTAGCTTAGTTTTTACATGTGTCAGTACAACCCATATTATTATTTTTATATTAATAATAAATTTGTAGATAATAGTCAAAATTATTTGATTATCATATATTATGCGTATACTATTATAATATTGTTATACATATTATTAGTGTGCATATAAATTTTATGCATTTTGTTCTAAATAATTTTTTTTTTAAAAAATCCATAGTCACTTATACATTTTTGCTTAAACCTAAATATAATTTTTTAATGTATATTTTTGCTAAATATATCCACGTTTATCATATTATTATTATTATAATCGACCCGCGCGGCGCGCGGGTTTAGCACCTAGTTATACCTTAAATCATTACCACATACTTTAAATTATTAGTATATACTTTAATTGACATATTAAACTATTTCACTAGTTAATACCATAATTTACTAACACTTAAGTCATTATACCTTAAATCAATATTAGTGTATGATGGGTTTCGTTATAGCCGTTAGGCCCTTTAACGACGAGCAAACGGTGAATAGGCCCACTGGGCCCTAAAAGAGGTCAAGAAGACCAACACGAAGGGTCTCGACAAGATGGGTCCCGATGGTGAAGGGTCCCGACAAGGTCGGTCCCGATATCCGAGCTGGACGCTCCCGATGAGATGCCTTTAAGTAGGCCCCGATGATATGCCTTTAAGTAGGCCCCGATGTTGAATCCCTGAGGATGTTGGCCCTGTCCCGATGACGAGGGGCCCCGAGCGGTGACCTAATGAGATAACTCTGGAGTCCCCGATATTGGTCGGGACTTGCTATCAGAGGTTGAGGCCGAGAAACACGCCCACTATCAGAGTAGTGGGGAAGTGGCTCGAGATAAGCGGAAGTGGCTCGAGATAAGCGGAAGTGGCCCGAGATAAGCGGAACGTGGCCGAGATAAGCGGAACGTGGCCGAGATGAGCGGAACGTGGGCTAACTGCCCTGGCGGTTCATCAGGTAACTGGGGTAACTCCTCTCCTATATAAAGGAAGAAGTTACCTCAGATCAAGGACACACTTACATATTCATACTTTCGCTTGCTTTGCTTGCCACAAGATTCTCATTTAAGCATCGGAGAGGGATTCTGGGTGACCGCCCGGTCTATTCCCCTCTTGCAGGATTACGTGGAGCAAAGAGTTTCGGATTTCCGTCAAGACCGTACCGGAGTTCCAACCGTGACCCAACAGTGTATACCTTCATTCATTACTATATACCTTTAATCACATATTAATCTAATTCACTACTACATACTTTAAATGACTTAGGGTTTTGGGTCATTATACCTTAAATCATTAGTGTATGCCTTAAAGTAGTCATATATTCCATAAATCACATATTACCTTAAATCACTACTAAATACCTTAAATTACTTAGTCATTTTACCTTATATCATTAGTGTATGCCTTAAAGTAGTCATATATACCTTAAATCACATATTCAACTAATTCACTACTACATACCTTAAATTACTTAGCAGTTTAGTCATTCTACCTTAAATCATTAGTGTATGCCTTAAAGTAGTCGTATATACCTTAAATCGCATATTCATCTAATTCACTACTACATACCTTAAATTACTTAGTATTTAAGTCATTATAAGTTAAATCATTAGTGTATGCCTTAAAGTAGTCATATATACCTTAAATCACATATTCAACTAATTCACTACTACATTTCTTAAATTACTTAGTAGTTAAGTCATTCTACCTTAAATCATTAGTGTATGCCTTAAGTAGTCATATATACCTTAAATCACATATTCAACTAATTCATGCACACACGCCTTAAATCAATAACATTTAGCTCATTATACCTTAAATTATTACTATATACCTTAAATCATTGTTAGAACCTTACATCAATAACATTTAAAACATTATACCTTGAATTAGTGCATACCTTAAATCATTCTAGATACCTTAAGTCATTACTTTCTACCTTAAATCATTATTATATAACTTAATCCACATATTAAACTAATTCATATATATATATATATATATATGTCATATATCACTAACAATGAATTGATTATTTCTTAAATAATTAGTACATACCTTAAATTATTACATCATACCTTAAATGATTACTACATATCTTAAATCTGCCTAAATTAAACTAATGAAACCACCTAGCCTAGTGGTAACATGCTTAGACTCTAGCATATGGCTGTTGATCGTTGGTTCGAGATTCTTCAACACCTCCATATTTTTTAGTAGAACAAATATTTGGGTCGTGTATAATTCGTATCAGGGTCGTCTCCGTTATTCTTTCATCAACGAATTGTGCACGACCAAACCCTATGTCAGATTCCTCGTGTCAAAATCGTCCCTACAGTCGTCTACATTTGAAACGAGGTAACACCCCGTGTCAGTACACGTGCTAAACTCTACCTCGTGCCTAATTCGACCCAAACACGTCCCAATTTGAAACGACTAAACACCCCGTGTCAAAGTTCGTTTTATTTGACCATGTTTTCTTGTAGTGTATCGTGCGCATCAGTGATCGTGTCGTGTTAAACTTACTGAACACGAACACGCACGATAAGCTTATCGTGCCACATTTTACAAACACGAACACGACACGGATATTTTCGTGCGTGTTCGTGTCGTGCTATCGTGTTGTGAAGGATATTCGGTTGTATATATATATATACGAGATCTTTGAGCAAAAATCAAAATAATTAACTTCATATTTAAAAAACCATGAATTAATAAGTCACTATTCATAAGTTAGTATTATATAGTCTAAAAACACTAAATAATAAACCACTAATTGGAGGCAATAGATAAGATTTGCTCAAAAAATACTTAAAATTTAGTCTTATTAGCACAACTTTATCATGTTATCGTGCGTGTCGTGTTAGGATACTCAAACACGAACACGGCACGGAAGTTATATCGTGTAAGTCGTGTTCGTGCTATCGTGTTATCGTACTGCCATATGCTAGCACGAACACGGTTTTTTTCGTGCGTGTTCGTGTCGTGCTATCGTGTCGTGTCACAAATTGCCAGCCCTAGTTTGGTACAGGTCCCTGGGATCTCCAAGGCTTATGTTTGCCATAATTGGCATCATTTAATGCATCAAATCGGTGCCCGATCTGTATATATCTTTGTCTACTATATATTTGCCCCATCTCCTTAAACTTACATATCCAATGCCTTTGTAGGAATTATATATGAAAGCATAGATGATTTGTTAATCAATTATTTCAAGGTAACCTTTTCAATATGAAAATTAAAAAGGAACATCAATTGGATATTATTGGACAAACATGCAGAGCATTATCAAAGTTTCTATGAACATCAGATATTGAAATTTGTGATTATGTGTTCAAGTTATAAATTTCATGTTCAAAAGCTTTATGCAGACTTTTGTTTCACGAATCAGCCTAAGGAATTTGCGTGCACATAGGAGAGCATGCACCTGCATGCCTCGGTGGTTATTATTATTATTATTATTATGTCACCGGTGATTAAAGAGACGAGCGAGAAACAGACTGACCTCGTTTGCTTCGTAGAATTCTTTTAAGCAGATCGGACATCCACTCTAATAGGCCGGGACAACTTTAAGCCCTAAACCTACGGAGTTCCTCAATAAGGGCCTCAACTCTTGCTTCCCCAAAGAAATGGATAGGGTAGAACAAAGAGGACAACTAATCTGCCGCAGAATCGAGCAGATCTTTGCTGCAGAAAAAAAAAAAATCCATTTACAAACATTATTTTCTCAGAGTAATGGAGAATAATTCAGCAGTAAACATATCGATATCATTGGTTTACTCAATATAGTATCTCCTGAGAGAGCAAAAGAAAAGATAGCCCAAGGAAACGTGCATTCACATTATTCTAGATGTAAGTCCATTATGTACAATCATTAGCAGCTGAAAAACAAACACTACAAAGTTATCAATCTGCCTAAAAAAATATCCAAAGATGAGCAAATATTGGTTCCCTGTTTCAAGTACTAACGAAAAGCAACAGAACTGTCACATATCACTTATCTAAATGAGACACTCACTGTAATCATCCCATATATGCAGTGGGTATGTAAAAAGAAGACAGTACTTTAATTAATCACATCTCATATGGTAGCTTGCATAAATGTAAGTGGTAATAACTATCACTTAACTCTATAGTGATGTAGCAAAGTTAAGTAAGCTTGACCTTTTAGAGAGGACTCGAAAAGAAAAAAAAAATTGATAAATGTTTTACCTTCAACAACAGGACAATCCATTTCGTCTTTTTTATCAAGTGTAATTCCAAGCTTCTCATTGAATATATCAGAAAACTTGAATGCTTCAACTCATGTGGGCATGTGGCATATTTTCCCAAGTTTTACTTTTTAGCTCATTTCACACCAATAACGTATACGTTACTATGAAAATAATTTGGTCACCAATCATAATTCATAAGCAAAGAACTGTTAAATCTGAATATTTGATCTGTAATTGAGAAAATAAAAAACATTATAAGGCATACAGTTGTTACCTTGATAATGCTCACCTATTAAGTACTTGGTTTAGTGATAAACAAAAACAACTAAATCCTAAATCTAAAATTGAATCGAGGTACCAAATAAATCAGTTATACAGCAAAACCAACATAACTAAAGAATGTTGGGGATTGAAAATGAGCTTGATAAGTAAAGGTGGTAAAAGGAGACTTGGTTTCGGTTGGTTGTGAGGCCACCATTAACTGAATCACAAAATTGATTTTTTGAGATTTTGTAGACCTGGAGCAATTGAATCAAAAAATTATTTTTTCCCCAAAATCCAAATTCTACATATATAATAATTTAATATAATGAACAAATATCAATCATAAAAAAATAATGATTATTTAATTAATATAGATGATGGAACGATCTTTGAGAAAAAAAATTTCAAACACCTTGCTAGCGTTTTAAAACATGGAATTTTGAATCAAGTCTATGCAACATAGGAATTCATTCATTATGCATCAAATCCAATTTGATTAATATAAGGCATAATTTAAAAAATTAGATTGTGAGAGATGGAAGAAATTAACGTTACTAATATGATCAAGTAATTGGATTGGTAGGTGTTCATAATCATATGTGTGTATCTCGATTGCACCCAACAACTCTTCCATGCCACTTAAATTGTTGCGTCCATCCAGCCCCTAGCATTCGTAATGACACAGAAATAGTTAGAACTAATTTAGGTTAGATGATTCAACAGAGCAAGTTGCATACATCTGATGAAAATTAGTTACCTGGAGTGATGTGAAATTGTTTGCATGTCCGTGGAAGACTAAAGTAGAGCGGATTAACGATGGTTTAGAGGAATGCATGAGAGCGATTAAGAAATTGATTTGGCTTGGGTAGTTACCACTGCCAATGAGATGTGGTAGGAGCGATTGAGAGGGGCTGAACTCGTTTAACCTAACAGATGGAAATTCATGAAGGAGCGGTTGAGAGGGGCTCAGGTACGATTTGAGTGGTGGCTATTGGGAGTGAGGACATGTGGAACTTCTACTACATCTTTGCTGGCTAAGGATCCTCCACTGGAAAATGAAACTACTGTTGGACGTGGGCTTGTTTAAGCCACATGGGCTTTGGAATTTTTAGCCCAAATCACTTGTGAATGGTAATTGTACTTGCCTAGTGTATGTGTGTGTGTTTTAATACCACACCGGCCAATTTGAGGGATTTTGCCTAGTATATATTAAGTTACATCTTTTATAGGTGTAACTAATTACTAGATGAAAGGCTCTCTCCACGCGCGTAGGGGGGTGCAAATCATCGGATCCGGAGCACACCCCGGTAGGCTTGACTTGTGTGCGCGCCCGCGACGTGCGTACACGAATGTCGGTCCAGAATTGCTTGCCTCGCGCGGGTCGGGTTTTGCTGAACCGGTCTCTGGTCCGTCCGGGTTTTTGAACCGAACCAGCAGATGAGTAAATGAAGTGAAGATGAACTGGAAAGTCACCATTACTGATGCAGTATTATTGCTGTAATAACTGTGGTTAATTACAGATCAATTACTGCCGAATTATTCAATCCATTTATGAAGCCTTCAGCAAAATTCACTATAAATTGGAGCCACATTCCCTCATTTCCAACACACCATTTCCGAAATTCTCCTATCTCTCTCAAATTTTCTTGCTCTCTGCGTGGTTGTTTGCCCAGGTGGTGGCTACCGTGCTATCTTTAGTTTTTTGTGCGTTTGTTTAATTATTATCGTTTCATCTGCCGTTGTCGTCGGCTTGTTTGTACGTTCCGCCGTCGTGATCGGCTTCGTGAAAAAATCCTGTTGTGTTCGGGTATAAAGGTTCGGTTCGGTCAAACGTGTTCGTTGCATAACACGTATTGACGACACTGTTGAATCCTGGGAGGTGATCGCCCCGTGTTTGAACTCCTTTGCATAACCCGAGGGTGGAGTGGGGCGAAATTGCCTTAAGGAGACCGTGATTAGCACGGGCCTCAGTACTTTAAAATCACGTATTCGTTTTTCGTCATTTTTACGTGTAATTTCGGAGTAATTATATCTTGCATGATAATTTCGTGATATTTATATGTAAGTACTCGAAATTTGACTAATTATATTTTAGTCCTCGGAAATTCAGAAATTGTGGTTTGATCCCTCAACTTTTCAGTTTTGCAGATTTGACCCTGATATTTGCTAACAGTCTTAAGGCAATTTTTTGTTAGATTATCAGGGTAGTTGTT
Source organism: Clarkia xantiana subsp. parviflora (assembly GCA_036873135.1). Taxonomy (NCBI): domain Eukaryota; kingdom Viridiplantae; phylum Streptophyta; class Magnoliopsida; order Myrtales; family Onagraceae; genus Clarkia; species Clarkia xantiana. Next base: position 12,831,229 of record JAPTYO010000004.1, read on the forward strand.
GGATTTATTACTGAATTTGGTTTTCTGCGGAAAAATTTCTAACGTTGTTGTTTTTGTTTGCCCAGATGGATCCTAACAACAACAACGTTAATGTTCCCTTCTCTACCGAAATGGTTCCCGGGACGATTGTGCCAACTCCGGGAACAGGAGGTGAACTCCCGCAACCAATCTTTCCGGAGTTGTCACTCCCACAGCCGACTGTTGTGACCACAGCTGCTGCTCCTGTATCCACCGGCATGAATTTTCTTCCCGGTGGTGGATTTAACTTTGCTGCTGCGGGTGCGAGCACATCTGGATTTGTTCCGAATCTTGGATTCGGAAACTTTACTGGAGCCCCCGTGACTGGAGGAGTTGCCATGCCATGAATGATGCCCGTGGAGAAACCAGATAAGTTTGACGGGACGGGGTTCAAGATTTGGAGTGAAAAGATGGACGTCTATATCACTTGCCAAGGCTTGAAGAGATTCCTAACGGAAGAGCCCCCGGCAATTGTTCCAGATGATGCCACATCCCTCTTGGCCTTAGAGGCTTGGAAGCACTCGGACTTCATATGCAGGCACGCCATCATGAGCTGTCTGACCGACTAACTGTATCAAGTGTACAACAAGATGATGTCTTCAAAGGAGTTGTGGACGTCTCTCAACCAAAAATATGAGACGGAAGATGCCGGACGAAAGAAATTCCTGGTTAGTCGGTTATTTTCTTTTAAAATGGCTGATAACAAGCCTGTGGTGCCGCAGGTGAATGCGCTCCTAAATTTGTTCCAAGAGCTCCATGATGCGCAAATGGCGTTAACCGAGACGTTCAAGGCGGCGGTGATCATGGAGAAACTTCCCCCGAGCTGGGTTGACTTCAAGGGCTACCTGAAGCATAAGACAAAGGATATGTCGGTATCTAAGGTGGTCAGCAAGATTGCCACCCAGGAGAATCTGGAGAAGGCGAATCCGGCCCACGGAAATCCGGTCGGTCCTATGAGGACGACCAACTCGGCCAAGGCGAATGTGGTAGAGCATAACCAGGGTCCGAGTAGGCAGGGCTCTCGTGGGAAGGGGAAGAAGCCACAGGACAAGGGTGTCCACCTAGGTCCGAAAGGCGGTATTTCTAAGAAGTCCAAAGGCGGACAATCTTCCAAGGGAGGCAAGGGACCCCGAGGAGGTCAAGACTCTCAAGCACCACAACGTTTCCAAGGCAACTGCTTCAATTGTGGCAAGGTAGGCCACAAATCTTTTGAGTGCAGGTTCCCGAAGAAACAGGAGGCCCAAATGGCGACGGTCACTGATGACATGGAGGACCTCAGCTTGATCGCGGTCGTGTCAGAGGTGAACTTGGCTGACTCCAACATGAAGGAATGGTGGGTCGACACCGGCGCCACCAAACATGTTTGTTCAAACAAGGCGATGTTTACAAGTCTTGAGGAGGAGGATACCGGAGAATCGCTATTCATGGGGAACTCTACCTCATCGGCTATCAAAGGCAGAGGAACGGTCGTGTTAAAGATGACCTATGGCAAGGAACTCACCCTGACCAATGTATTGTACGTTCCGGACATCCGGAAGAATTTAGTGTCAGGGGCCTTATTGAACAAGCATGGTTTCCGTCTTGTTTTTGAGTCAGACAAGTTTGTGCTGTCTAAGAATGGTGTTTATGTAGGCAAGGGGTATGAAAATTGAGGGATGTTCAAAATGTCTGTAATGGCCGTTGTGCCAAAGAAAACCATGAATAAGAATGCTTCCTCTTCTGCTTACTTGACTGAGTATTCTAATTTATGGCACGGTAGATTAGGACATGTTAATTTTGAGTCTTTGCGGAAGTTAATTAACATGGAGCTGATTCCTAAATTCAAAATAGATCAAGAACAAAAATGTGAAGTTTGTGTTGAAGCGAAACATACTCGGACTTCGTTTAACTCAGTTGAAAGATGTAGCGAACCTCTTGATCTAATACATAGCGATGTTTGTGACTTGAAATATGTCCAAACACGAGGTGGAAATAAATACTTCATTACTTTCGTAGATGACAGTACGAAGTATTGCTATGTATACTTGATGAAAGGAAAAGATGAAGCTATTCAGAAATTCATGATTTACAAACAAGAAGTTGATAATCAACTTAATAAGAAAATCAAAGTGTTGCGAAGCGACAGAGGAGGCGAGTATGAAGCTCCGTTTGCAGACTTTTGTGCTGAACATGGAATTGTTCATGAAGTCACTGCTCCGTTCTCACCCCAATCAAATGGAGTTGCGGAAAGGAAAAATCGAACATTGAAGGAAATGATGAATTCCTTGTTGATAAGTTCGGGGTTGCCCCAGAACATGTGGGGGGAAGCTATTTTGACTAGCAATTACCTTTTGATAAGGTACCCCAAAAGAAGGAAGAGAAAACTCCGTTTGAATTATGGAAAGGGAGGGAACCTTCTTACAACCACCTTCGAATGTGGGGGTGTCTTGCTAAGGTAATGATACCTCCCCCGAAGAAGGTGCGAATAGGGCCAAAAACTGTTGATTGCATTTTCATTGGGTATGCTCAGAACAGTAATGCATATCGGTTTCTTGTGTATGAATCGAAGCTGTCAGATATACACGAAAACACGATAATGGAGTCAATAAATGCATATTTCTTTGAAAATAAATTTCCGGCTAAGTCTAGAGGCGAAGCTAACTCTAGAGGAGAAGCTAGCTCTTCGAGACAAGCATATGAGACTATGGAGGAAAATAGTCAAGACCGAGAACATGAGGGGCATGTTGAGGTCGAGACCGAAGTTGAAACCGAGGTCGAGCCCAGAAGAAGCAAAAGGGAAAGGATTGAAAAATCCTACGGTCCAGATTTTCTGACCTATATGCTTGAAGTTGAACCTCAGACTTACCAAGAAGCAGTAAACTCTTCTGAGGGTCCTCTATGGAAAGAGGCGATCAATAGTGAAATCGAATCGATCCTGCAGAATCATACTTGGGAGCTAGTGGATCTTCCGCCCGGAAGCAAACCGCTAGGCTACAAGTGGATCTTTAAACGTAAAATGAAAGCAGATGGTTCGATCGACAAGTATAAAGCCCGACTTGTCATTAAAGGGTACAGACAGAAGGAAGGACTGGATTATTTTGATACTTATTCTCCAGTAACCAGAATCACTTCCATCAGGATGGTACTTGCTATTGCGGCGTTGCGAAATTTAGAAGTACATCAAATGGATGTGAAAACAGCTTTCTTAAATGGAGATTTAGAGGAAGAAATCTACATGGAACAACCTGAGGGTTTCTCTGCACGAGGGCAGGAAAAGAAAGTCTGTAAACTTGTCAAATCCCTGTATGGTCTAAAACAGGCGCCTAAGCAATGGCACCATAAATTTGACAGCGTTATGATGGAGAAAGGTTTCAAAATAAATGAGTGTGACAAATGTATTTACGTGAAAGATACAGATAATGGGTATGTTATTCTGTGTCTTTACGTAGATGACATGTTTATTGTTGGAAGTAACGATGAGATGGTCCGGTCCACTAAGCATATGTTGAGTTCGAGGTTCGACATGAAAGATATGGGCCTTGCCGATGTAATTCTTGGAATCAAAATCCATAGAACATCGGAAGGTCTCGTTCTAAGTCAAAGTCATTACGTTGATAAGATTTTGGATAAATTTATCAAGGATGACAAGAACGAGGTCACTACCCCAATTGATACGAGTAAGTACTTCTCAAAGAACAAGGGAGATTCAGTTTCCCAAATTGAGTATGCTCGAATTATAGGAAGTGTCATGTATTTGATGTCATGCACTCGGCCAGATATCGCACACGCTGTTAGTGTTTTGAGTCGATATACGAGTAACCCCAGTGTTGATCACTGGCATGGGGTAATCAGGTTACTGAGGTATCTGAGATATACTCGGAGTCATGGTTTACACTATACTAGAAGTCCTTCCGTGGTCGAAGGCTATAGTGATGCAAACTGGGTGTCCGACTCCAGAGATACGGACTCTTTGAGTATGAGTGGTTATGTATTCACCTTAGGAGGTGCAGCAGTGTCGTGGAAATCCTCAAAGCAAACAGTCATAGCCAGATCCACGATGGAGTCTGAGTTTATCGCACTGGATAAAAGTGCCGAAGAGGCAGAATGGCTACGCCATTTCCTCGAGGATGTTCCGAGATGGCCAAAACCTGTGCCCGCAATCTGCATACATTGCGATTGTCAAGCCGCGATCGGCAGAGCGCACAATTTCATTTATAATGGAAAGTCAAGACATATTCGTCGAAGACACAGTTCCATTAGACAATTACTCTCTACCGAAATTATCACCATCAGCTTTACGAGATCGGTCGATAATATTGCGGATCCGCTAACCAAGGGTTTAAACAGAGAGTTATTTGGCCAAGCATCGAAAGGAATGGGGCTAAAGCCCGTCAAGGAAACGCTCTTGAGAAGGAAAACCCAACCATGATGACTGGAGATCCCAAGAACTTGGTTCAATGGGACAACCTAATCACAAGGGTGAGTGTTGTCACTGTGGGGGTCAAACCCCGAGCCCATTCCTATGATGCAAACAGTGATGGAGAAGAGGTTAAGCTTTTGCTGGTGTTGATCTATCATCGGTTAATCCGAACATAGTAATTGGAAATTACTTAAACAATGTCATTTTCACACAAAGCTTTTAATGATTCGTAAGGAGAACTCAGAGTCGTGAAGATGCTCTTGAGAAATAGAATCACCTATGCGAGTGAGAAGTGGGGCCGCTTCGAAAGGAATTGTTGAGGGAGCAATTCTTAGAAACGCTTGCAGAACCAGGCTAGTGATCCAGGGCCTAGGGATCACAGGGCATGAACCGAACTATACTAGGAAGGTACCTGTGTGGGTTATGTCGTCATTTACACCAACGACAGTCGGTTCAAGGACATCGCGTCTACCGACCAGTCAGTAGAGAAGGCATGATCTCACAAGGGGTAGGTTCAAAGGGGCTACCCCTACCTATCCTTTGCAGGTATTGACCGTCGAACACAACTTTCGAGTCTAGATCTACCGTTAGGATTCCAATTTCCATTCATGTGGGGGATTGTTGGACGTGGGCTTGTTTAAGCCACATGGGCTTTGGAATTTTTAGCCCAAATCACTTGTGAATGGTAATTGTACTTGCCTAGTGTATGTGTGTGTGTGTTTTAATACCACACCGGCCAATTTGAGGGATTTTGCCTAGTATATATTAAGTTACATCTTTTATAGGTGTAACTAATTACTAGATGAAAGGCTCTCTCCACGCGCGCAGGGGGGGTGCAAATCATCGGATCCAGAGCACACCCCGGTAGGCTTGACTTGTGTGCGCGCCCGCGACGTGCGTACAAGAATGTCGGTCCAGAATTGCTTGCCTCGCGCGGGTCGGGTTTTGCTGAACCGGTCTCTAGTCCGTCCGGGTTTTTGAACCGAACCAGCAGACTGTCTGCATTCCGAGCAGATGAGTAAATGAAGTGAAGATGAACTGGAAAGTCACCATTACTGATGCAGTATTATTGCTGTAATAACTGTGGTTAATTACAGATCAATTACTGCCGAATTATTCAATCCATTTATGAAGCCTTCAGCAAAATTCACTATAAATTGGAGCCACATTCCCTCATTTCCAACACACCATTTCCGAAATTCTCCTATCTCTCTCAAATTTTCTTGCTCTCTGCGTGGTTGTTTGCCCAGGTGGTGGCTACCGTGCTATCTTTAGTTTTTTGTGCGTTTGTTTAATTATTATCGTTTCATCTGCCGTTGTCGTCGGCTTGTTTGTACGTTCCGCCGTCGTGATCGGCTTCGTGAAAAAATCCTGTTGTGTTCGGGTATAAAGGTTCGGTTCGGTCAAACGTGTTCGTTGCATAACACGTATTGACGACACTGTTGAATCCTGGGAGGTGATCGCCCCGTGTTTGAACTCCTTTGCATAACCCGAGGGTGGAGTGGGGCGAAATTGCCTTAAGGAGACCGTGATTAGCACGGGCCTCAGTACTTTAAAATCACGTATTCGTTTTTCGTCATTTTTACGTGTAATTTCGGAGTAATTATATCTTGCATGATAATTTCGTGATATTTATATGTAAGTACTCGAAATTTGACTAATTATATTTTAGTCCTCGGAAATTCAGAAATTGCGGTTTGATCCCTCAACTTTTCAGTTTTGCAGATTTGACCCTGATATTTGCTAACAACTACTGATGATGAAGATGAAGAAGCCCTAAATGTTTCTCGGTTTGGGCAGAGAGACGGTAGGACACACCCGTTGGTAACTGATTTAGTAGCCGAAAATGTGCTAGATGATGGTGACAGCTTTTGGGTGCGAAGACAGGTGGTGCTTTTAATATAGGTAGTAGATTTTATTGAAAATTTACAGCATGTTTTAAAAAAAATGAATTTTAGTACTACCATATTTCAAAATGTACAAATGTTTCAACACGATAATAACTAGTACTTCCTTCAGTCATATGAATACATTTTAAATGTACAAAACTAACTGAGTACCTTTTAAAGTATCACAAGTCACAACTAAGCAGTAATGGCTTATACAAATGAATCATATCAGACAAGAATTGATAGATTAATTGGGTCTTAATCAAGTCGTAACACTATTGTAACAATATTATAAGTTATTAAATTTATTTTGATATTTAGAAAAATATTTTTTAATTTTCTAAATTTAAAATGTGTTTGATGACAATTTTAGAAGGGATATTGAAGAAAGTATCAATTATCATTATCATTATTTTGAAATATGCGTGGTATATTTTAAAAAATGTTTGTACCAAAAGTCATCTTTTTCAAACACACAATATGGTTTATATTATTTTTCCTATTAATTGGACATTCAATATAACATTAGATTATAGTAATTACAATTCATAATTGATGAATATTGATATAAACATATTTATTTGATACCATAATAGGTATTAACTATAAATAGTCTGATGCCATAATGGTCAATCAGCTATTAATATTCAACTACCATAACAGTAATTGCCTAAATATTCTGTTACCATAACGGTCATTGTCAATAAATGACTATATACCATAATAGTTATTATGTTATTTTATATAAAGAATCATCTGATTAACATTTTGATAGATATGATAAATTATATACAATAGTGATCTCTCTCTTTATATGAACGGTTACTAATTTGACCGTCGGAGAGGGATCGCCGGGGTTCGCCCTGGCATTGTCCCATTTTTGTAGGTGCGTGCCCCGGAATTCGAGGACTAAGAGCTCGGAGATACCGTGGAAACCAACCCGGTAATTCCAGGATCCAACATTGGCGCCGTCTGTGGGAAATCGAACAACTAGCCGTGTTTGATTCTTCAAATCTTCTGGGTTTATATCCCCAAATTCTGGTTCATATCCTTCGAACCTGGCACGCACCTCTCATACTCTACAGATTTGAAGGTCGACGAAGCCACCGTTTTTCACTACGGATAGAAGAACCAGATCTGAGGCCCACCCATGAAGAGGGTGCCCTATGTGGAAATTCCCTCTCCACAATTCAAGAAGAGACATGACGAGGAGGAATGGAGGAAGTCTAGAACATGGAAAATTGGAGCCTCTTCTTCTCACCATTTCTCCATCGAAGTCAGGGGGTCATATTGAGCAATATTTGGGCATCCAACCCTTCGAAGTCAGGGGGTCATATTATGCTAACATTCTATATTTGTATCTGAGACCGTGGGTTCCGAGGAGGGTTGGAGCGGTTCCGTGGATTCCGATGAGGGTTGGAGCGGTTCCGTGGATTCCGATGAGGGTTGGAGCGGTTACGTGGTCACCGGTTCTTCGCTGGAAACGAGAAAGGCTGGGCACTTGTTAATCATGCGCCGGAGATCGGCAGAGGAAGATGAAGACTGAAGACGACGCGGATCTGGGCGGAGATGCTGGCAGTGAGGACGGTCCGGAACGAGGAGATCGGAATAGGAAAGTGAAGACGGGCGGGATCTGGGTGGAGATGCTGGCGGTGAGGACGGTGGGTACACACCGAAAATCCGAGCGAGGTCTTTCTAGTGGATCCTTTGGATTCGGAAGAAGGAGATGACGTCGTGGTAGGAAACGAAATCACTATCGCAAGTCGCAGAGAGATTGATATTCAATGTTCAATGTCTATTTGGACCTGAAATAAAGTTGCAGAGGAATTGAGATGAGTGTGAACGATGGTGGGAAATTGGGAATGATAATAGGGTGTGAATTCTCAATCAATTTGGTTGATTATATTTGGAGGAAGCATATTAAGGTGGCCCAATATTGAGGAAGCACAGTTGCTTCAATAAATTGGACGATCTCATTTATTGTCTGTGATATATTTATGTATGCGAAGCTTTCTTTTATTGTTTTATGAAGTTCCGGTTCGATCGGGTTCGAACCGGTTCGAACCGGATGAACAGTGAACCGGACACCTTACCGGTTCGATGTCCGGTCCGGTTCTGATAACACTGGTATTTAGACATCATATTCACCTGACGGACATGAGAGCCGCCTGGTGCCGGTGCTCTTCAACTTGGGAATCCCTACGCCCCGCTTGAACGACGCGTTGATGGGTGATGGGCTTACTCATGGGCCTTCTTCATATGTTATGGGCCTTGCCAAAAAGCAGAGGAATGACCTTCCTTCGGACCAGCAAAGCAACTTCCCTTCCAGCAAAGACATGCCGAATGTTCCCATTGTCTACATTATCGAGGCGTTCATTCCAGCAACAATGATCACGGTGCTTTACTATTTTGACCAGCATCACAACTTGCTCAACAGGAGTTCAATCTTAGAAAGCCTTCTTCTTATCACTATGACATGCTTCTTCTGGGTTTCTTAGTATCCACTAAGTGAACCGGTCAACAGAGGTTCAACCCAGACTCCCTGAACCGGTCAACAAAGTGAACCGGTCAATAACGTTCAGACCGGTCAAACCAGTCAACATCCGTCAACACTGATCAATCCGGTTAACAACAGCCAATACGGTCAACGTTGGATCGAGTTCATCAAACTCAGGAAAGATTTATTCTTATTTATGTTTCATATCTCTACGATAAAGTCATGACTATATAATAAATAGAATATCCATGCATATGATGATACAGCTGCTTTCATGCACATGATTTTTCTATGAATATAATATTATGATGATACAAGTGCATTTATATATGTCATGAATTGGATCAGTGCAAGCATACTTTTTAATATCGGTCAAAAAATTGACTTGTAGTATTTTATTATAAGTTATAACTCTCCCACATTTCTCTCACGTTCAACTTGCATGCATTTTAAGTAACCCATAGTGAAGGCATATGTTGTAGTGAAAGAAGGAGGCTGCGGGAGTAATTTAGGGTTTCTTCTAAGACGTTCCTAAAGCAGTTTAATGGGTCAACGACATTTTGACCTGTCAAATCGGTCAAACATTGATCAAACCGGTCAAATGTCGGCTAAACCGGTCAAACATCGGTCAACGGCGGTCAGACCAATCAACGCCAGTCAAATTGGTCACAATCGATCAAACCGGTCAATAACGGCTCAGCTGGTCAACTAGTGGTAAAACCACCAAATCAAAAGGCCAAACCAAACGGTTTTGATGTCAAAATCGGACTTATCGGGTTCATTGCAAGCCATTGAATCGAATTCAGGGAAGTCTCCATTACAACTCACATTTAATTGTTCTATTTTGACATAAGCATCCATGTTTGATACCTTGCTATATGATGATTTATATTTATTCCTTTGTATGAAGGAAATCTTAGCAAACAAATATAGTTGAACCACTATCTACGGGGCGTTGACTATGTCAAACATCAAAGCTCACGACTATCGTCGTTCGTCTGAGCTATGGGGCGTTCACTTCGCTAAGGCATGAAGTTTCAACACCAAAGCACACATTCGAGAAGCTTACTAGCTAAGCTAACGAGATAAGTGTCCTATTTATTTACATGAGTTAGCTATCTCTTTGATTTCGTTGCTAAGACAAACGCATATAGGAACTATTTGCTGAGATACTTATTTATTGCTAAGACAAGATAAGTCTCCTATTTGCCGTTGCCTGCATGCAATCACTGCTACTTTAACATGCATGTGTTAATTGATACATACATGATCATGAATATGCATAGTTAACTAGGATAACCTATCGGTTAAAACCTAGCATTATCAATTTATCATAAAGAGCAAGTCGCGTTACTAGCAGCTTATAAGTGGGGGCATAAATGTTTAATATACCCTCTAGGGATTAGTAAATAAAGATGAATCAGGACTTTCTCAAGTGCCGCATGCATGTTTCATCAACGGTTGCGTAAAATGTTACTTGTTAATTCATATGAAAATAGTCACGAGGGATCCATGACACTTTATCAGTTTCTGATTGACACATCATAATGCTACATGTATAGCCATCACGTTTTAGTATGTAAGTTGGGTGTTAAACCTAGGGGGCAGGGGAGTACTAGGCAGCACTATAGCTACTTCACTACTTTACTGCACAAATACTAACGCCTTAGCGGCTACATATACACCCTAGTTTCCAAACACTTAGACTCACTGGGAATATCCAAATTCCGAGTCAAAACTGCGGTGGTTAAAACCAAACTTATTTACTAGAACGTGGTGGCTAACACCCGACATAAACTAGAGTAGACGTGTCGCTACACCCCTCTTATAACTCAAACTCGGATCTATATCCGGTTATAACTCTAGCTCAGATCTATATCTGATTACAATGATAAGCGTAAAGGTTCCCCCTCATTTACAACTCAAACGAGCACATCGTTCAGGGTCTAACGACCACAACTAACGTGTTACGCTCTAACACCAACGGTGCATCTTTATACCGAACTGGGATTCACTTTCTGGCAAACAGGCCATTCACAAGGGCAAATGTCCCATATTATAGCTTACTGACGTAATCCTTCGATCAAGTGCGTATTTTACTTACAACATGCGACCATGATCCTTAGATCTGTCGCACGAACGTATAAAATGACAGAAGACCTACCAGGAGTGACAACAAGAAGACCTCAACCATTTATAGGGAATCATTACCCCTTATAAAAATTACAAGTAGCTTCTGTGCACCACCAATGTGTTATTGCCAAAACTCAAACTCTATCAAGTGCGCGGGTATATCACTCCCGCTACTGTAACTACAACAACTCTCAGGCGTGCAGGTATATCACTCCTGCCGCCTTGATTATTCCTATTACGACATCAGGTGCGCATTTATATCACTCATGTCACTTTTGATTATTCATATTACGACGTCATGCTCGTAGGTATATCACTCCTACCACCATGATCCGATGATCAGGCTATCGCCCTATTATTGCCATATTATATTACGATTCTTCGATCAGGTGCGTAGGTATATCACTCCTACCGCCATGATCCAGTGATCAGATTATTTTCATATTACATTATGATTCCCCAATCAGGTGTGAAGGTATATTACTCCTACAACAGTGGTCATTCGATCAGGCGCGAAGCCATATTATATTTGCTACCACAAATTTCAAGGTGGCTATCATGTCCACACATCGTAAAGTGGCTATCATGTCCACGACTTTCAAAATGGCTATCATGTCCATGGTCGCAAAACGGCTATTATTTCTAGGAATCTCCAAGTTGATTATTATGCTTACATATATCTAAAGGATCATCGGGCGATGGAGATACAAACGTCATTCATACAAAGATGTTCGACCCGTTTAAGGCGATCATCCCACAATTACTCCACGGGAGTATTACGTAAAGGGTAGACAAACCACCCTTCATACAAAGATGTTCGACCCGATAAAGGCGGTCATCCCGCGATTACTCCACGGGAGTATTACGTAAAGGGTAGACAAACCACCCTTCATACAAAGATGTTCGACCCGATAAAGACGATCATCCCGCGATTACTCCACGGGAGTATTACGTAAAGGGTAGACAAACCACCCTTCATACAAAGATGTTCGACCCGATAAAGGCGATCATCCCGCGATTACTCCACGGGAGTATTACGTAAAGGGTAGACAAACCACCCTTCATACAAAGATGTTCGACCCGATAAAGGCGATCATCCCGCGATTACTCCACGGGAGTCTTACGAAAAAGGGGAGGTAGATAAACCACCCTTCATATGAATGTGTTCGACCGAATGAATAAATCATTCTGTAACTATAACCCGATGGTCTTACGATGGAACAAATCAGTAAAACCTTAAGTTGACGAAAGGGTAAGGATGAGCTCTAACGACAACGAAAGGACGAATTGATGAACAAGTTGGCATAAGAGTAAGCTGATGAATCATGAAGGTGACGGAAGAGTAAATCGACATATTCGTAAGCAAGGTAGCAGGATAAAGCCTAATGCAGGTAAAACCTACATCAGCCTCGGGGGCAAATGATGGATATTGATATAAACATATTTATTTGATACCATAATAGGTATTAACTATAAATAGTCTGATGCCACAACGGTCAATCGGCTATTAATATTCAACTACCATAACAGTAATTGCCTAAATATTCTGTTACCATAACGGTCATTGTCAATAAATGACTATATACCATAATAGTTATTATGTTATTTTATATAAAGAATCATCTGATTAACATTTTGGATATATGATAAATTATATACAAAATAGTGATCCCTCTTTATATGAACGGTTACTAATTTGACCGTCGGAGAGGGATCGCCGGGGTTCGCCCTGGCACTGTCCCCTTTTGCAGGTACGTACCCGGGATTCGAAGACTAAGGAACTCGGAAACACCGCGAAAATATCTCGGTAAATCCAGGATCCAACAATAATCTAGTACAAGAGAGTTAAATAATAAAATTTAAAATCTTATTCTTCAAGTCAAAAGTCTAAAACTTAAAATTAATTTTAAAAAATGTGAATGTATTATAGAGGTGTTACAAAAAAAAATAAAAAAAATCTTACAAGACAATAATAAATTTTTAATGCCTTATACAAAATAATGCGGTCTTACATCAAATAACGAGAATTCGTAATATATTTTCTTTTTTTTGGAAAATAAATTTAGAATCACAATAAAAATTGTATATACTGACTTAACAAACATCTTTCTCCGCCACTGCTTTCCGAAGAGTCTTAGCTAACTATGTTTGAGCCTTTTTCAATGAGAGCACCCTTATAAAATTGCGCTTCAGGCAAACTGATAGTTAATAAATTAAACTGATCACAAGTCGGATCCCATGAGAGGGAGAAATTGAAGATACGAAAACTCCTAAAGAGTTTTTAAATACAATTAATTTATTGATGATGTTAAAATTAAGATAAAACATATTGAAATGACAAAAATTTGACTCGCCATAAAAATTAAGCACCTAAGAGAATGATTGATATTTGTTTTTTACTAAGAAGGTCTTGAAATGATTTTAGGTAGAAAAAGCACATTTATTGAGTACTTTAATGTTTGTAGGATTATTAGATGTGGATAGATATATCTTCCATTCTCGTGAGACTAATGAAGTACATAATGATCTAGAAGTACCTTATTACATGAGCGCTAATTATCTTGCTCATTACAAGAAACATAATATAATAATATTGGTTATAGCAATATTTAATTCTTCTCAAATATGGTGAAACTGTAATAAAGTTAAGCAAATATTTCGGTATCTCTGAGGGACGAATGACATAAGTTTATTATTGTAACGAAACAATACCTAAATTTATTAACTATGTATATGGCAAACTATATCTTAAAATTGTGCAAACCGTCATTGTATGATTATGAGGATAATGCATTATGTATGTTTAGATGAAAGAATTCTATATATATCAAAAGAGACTTGACAATTTTTTTTTATCAAACTGTTCTTCAATCATATCATGAGAAGCAGGGTAATATAACATCCAAATACCGTACATATTTATTCACAAAGATTGGTGAACAAGATTGGATTGCATCAATTTAAAAATATTATGTGATGTCAACATTAGTGAAAGACTCTATACCGTTGCACTTTTTTTTTCCTTAATCAATGTTTTGTCCCACTAAATTTCCTGTTATTCTTTTTTCCTTCACTAGATGTTTTAACAAGCACAATTTATGAACATCTAAGGGGAGTGTCATTAATATATTTAGTAGATGTTCTCCAAGAATAGATATATTTCCTTATACTCTACAATTTTGACATTTTAGCAACTGTTTCTTTTTTCACTTTCATTGTTGCTTTTGCGGTACCTTTTGTATCATGCTGCTACCATTCTATTGCATCTAAGACATTAAGATTATCAACTTAGTATTACAACTTAATATGTTCAAGTATAACAGGGTTAAGATGTGGCTGCAATTGCTTGTCCTGAACGTCTCGTGTTAGGAGTGGACATATCTGAGCTTGCAATTAAGAATGCAGTGAAGGTAAAGATGGTGCTGAAGATCAGTTTAACTTATAAGTAGCTTCAACTTTTGTCTCTCCATTATCGTTGCGTTTATGGTGATGCATATTCTATTTTAGGATGTGTTAGTTGAGAGTACAAAATCTTTAATGTACCCTGTTGCAATAGCTTTCAACAGTTGGACAAATCAATCTAGTGTTTCAACTCTAATATTGTGACTGTTATTTCTTTTGAGTTGCAGTGATTGGGAAACTTGCACCATTGATACTGAGTGTTCTCTCCATAAGGTTCATATACAAATGGACTAAGAAGAGGAAACAAATAAAGATGAAGAAGAAGTTGTTCAAGGAATGCGTGGATAGAGGCATTACATCTCAACAAATGTTTTCTCGCGATGCTACTATTCAACACGGGAAGTTATTCAGTTCCAAGGACTTGCGAAGGGATACGAACGAGTACAGTAAGGAAATGATTCTTGGCCAAGGGGGACAATGAACTGTTTATAAAGGAACAATGAAAGACGGAACAATTGTTGCTGTGAAGAAATCATCCAAGGAAATGGACGATGCAAATGTTAAACAGTTTATCAACGAAGTCGTGATCCTCTCATTGATCAACCAAGTAAACATTGTCAAGCTTTTGGGTGTATGTTTGGAGACGGAGACACCAAATAGCAACAAAGTTGAAACCTACAACAATCGAAAGTAACAATTTAATACTGAAACACCAAATTGACACATGAGTTAAACCTGAAACACTAAATAGATTATTTTCCCTAAATATTATTAACTTGTTTCTAAGTTTCACAATCGAATCAACAATTTTGTCAAATATCTGGTCGGGGTTACATTTTCAAATTTTCCACTGATATGCATGCATTGATAATTTTGTTAGTACAACTAGAGTCGAGAAGAGTTGATTACAAACATGAAACATGGCGTTGAATTAACTAACTACAGTCGACTTTACTGGAGATGGTTTTGAAAGGATAAGGGCTGTCCCAAGCATAAGTGAATTTAGTGCCACTGAATGGCGGAAACACAGAGCCATTGTAGAGAAGACAACCACCCCCTGATTTAACCAACGTTAATGGATCCAGTTTTTTGGTGGATTGGAACCCACTGCACGTCAGATTCACCTCCGACTGCTTACAAGGACTTAAGCTATATATGGTCACCTCGTACTGAGGCTTTCCCTCAACTGACACATTTGTTATGTCTTGTTTTATGTTTATTTCTTCTATACCATGTTCTACGCAATTCCCACCTGCAATTCAACACCAAAAACAAGCGTTAGATCATTTAACAACCCACACCCACTATATAATTGTGCATGGTTAGATTTATCTTTGGTTTCTAGATATATCTATGGTCATATTAAATTATTATGAGAGGATATATTGGAGATGGTATACTTAGGTAAGATGCCTAATTTTTATGAAGTACAGATACAGAAATAAAAGAAGAAGAAAAGACACATGTAGTGAAAGACAATAATATGCGAAATGAGGAAGGATATGAAAAAAAATTAGTAAGGAGAGTTATGTTTTTTACTTCCAAATAATGAGATTTTTCTAAGTTAATTTGTTTTAGTGAAAAACAAAATATGACTAAATAGAATATAAATCGGTTAAAGGTACTTTTCATACCACATGTTTGGCCGAATGTGCCTTTTAGTATCGGATGTTTGGTTTTGTATACTTTTGGTACCAAACGTTTGAAAAAATGTGGCTTTTGGTACATCCGTTAGTTGGCCGTTAGTTTTTTCTGTTAAGTGACATGTGCAAGTCACGTGACCGTACCTAAACTTTCGATTTTGTTCAATTTAGTCCCACAAATATATTTATAACTTTTAATTTGTTTAATTTAGTCCAAAAACTTCAAAATCAATTCCAATTGAATCATCGAACCCAATTTATAACTTAGGTCAGGTTTGGCTGGGTCCAGCGACCCCGAACCAGGGTCGAACCAGGGTCGAACCTAGCCCTATGCTAGGTCCGGCTAGGTCAATTGGGTTCAATGGTTAAATTGGAATTGATTTTGAAGTTTTGGGACTAAATTAAACAAATTAAAAGTTAGGAATATATTTGAGGGACTAAATTGAATAAAATCAAAAGTTTAGGGTCGGTCACGTGACTTGCACATGTCATTTAACGGAAAAAACTAACGGCCAACTAACGGAAGTACCAAAAACCACATTTTTTCAAACGTTTGGTACCAACAGTATACAAAAGCAAACATCCTGTACTAAAAGCCACATTCGGCCAAACATGTGGTATGAAAAGTACATTTAACCCAATATAATTATATATAACAAATAAATGAACCAAAAATTAATATTAATGGTTAAGTTTTTTATGTGAATGTAGGTATTTCCTTTAAAAAAATAATAATAATGGAGGTCTTTTAAAAAATTACTGAAGGTTCTTGATATATTTTTCTTAAAAAATAAATTTAAAATACTAACCAAAATACTTAATGTCAGACCGACTGTGACTGCCGAACATGAACATTTGATTTTGGGCTTACTTTTGGCCCATCACAAAAATTATGTTATTTTTTGGGCCTAAATATTTTGTTTCATTCAAATTGCCGAACAGTCAACATTTGCTTTACCGAACAACTTGAACGTAAATAGGAAAATGAAACTTATGTTTCAAATTGGTTAAAAAGATTAGTAATTAAAATGAGATCGATTGTCAGAGCCGAACCTTTACTGATCAAAGTAAAAAGCAGAATCGTCCAGAATAGCTGCTTCATCAAGAACAGTATATATAAGAATAAGAGTAAGTGGGCATATGGATTGATCCAAGCTCATTATTTATACACACAAATGTAGGACCTTTTATTACCAAAATAAAAATAAAAATCTAGGACCTTCCAAAAATGTGTTTTAAAATCTTTAGTCAAATGTCGGATTTCTTGACAAAGTAGTACTGTCTTTTGTGTCTTATTAAATTGGGATGGATTTTTTTTAGTATTTGAATGAATGGGGTAATTTATCATTGCTTTTGTTATTGTTCCTTTAATGAGGATTTGCTTAAATTAAAGGAGAGTGAGGTTTCACCCGATCCGGTATATAGTGAGATTTATTATGTAATTTTTATTATTATAAAAGATTTAACATTTAACTGTAATTCATAAAAAATGATATAAAACATATAATATGTTAAAAAAGATTTTTTTTGCTACCACATTTTAAATTGTACACATGTTTCAAAACGATAATGATTGGTACTTCATTTAATCATCTATCCAAAATTATCGTTAAATACATTTTAAATGTACAAAATTAATTGAATACTTTTCAAAATATTTTTGGCAAAAAAAAAAACTTTTCAAAATATCACAAGTCACAATTAACCAATAATGACTTATACAAATTAATCAAACTAAACAAGAATCAACATGGGATTAATTGAGTCTTAATCAAGTCGGGACAATATTGTAACACTAGTATAAGTTATTAGGTTTTTATTTTGATATTTAGAAGATTTTTTTTTTGTTATTTTTATAAATTTAAATTGTGTTTAATGACAATTTTAAAGGAGATATTATTGAAGAAAGTACTAATTATCATTGTATTGAGTCATTGTAAATGGCGTTTTAAAAGAATGCGTTTTTTTAAAGGCACTCTCTATTTCAGCGCTCTTTGTTTAAAAATTTATTTATCTTGTACCGTAAATCACATATTTTTTGTCCGAATAGTGAAAATACATGAAAATACGGTTTGGTAGGAATCTTTTTAGCTCTTCGTAGCTTAATTTTGGCTGTTTTTTGTGATTCTAATCGATTAGACCACCAGGAAATTCCCTATCTAGTTTTTGTATTAAGATTAGATTTACCGATTCTTTAGTAGTATACCGGTTACGTCATCACAATTAAATGACGTATGAACCGTGGTTAAAACAATAAACTTATAGAATCTGTAGGTTTAATTTTGTGTGTGTTCGGATTCTGAAACACCTCACTCGCGTAATTAAGGTGAGTCATTTTCTAGTTAGTGTAATGTTAGAGATATATATGGGGATGTAGTGTATATAATATAAGTACATAATGTACAGATAAATAAAGATATAGTAAAGTTTTTTTTTTTTTTGGCCAAAAAGATATAGTATATATATATATATATATATATATATATATATATATATATATAAAGATATAGTAAAGTTGGATGTAAAATTATTATATAGAAATTGAAATCCACTTTTTCTAAAATAAAACTACCATTCAACATTTATTTAACTAATGAAAACCCCTACTAGTTAGAGAGAAGGGTTTCTAAGCTTGTTTCTCATAAAAATGGTTCACTCAAATCTTATTACAAACACGCCATGTTGAATCATGAACAGTTAACCTGGCCTGAACTGACTGTAAAATTATACTTCTTGTTCCATCCATAATTGAAACTCAACCCAGCCTGTGGATATACCGGTTGGCCGTGGTTAACAAGACATTGATCGCCATTGATGGCGAGAACTGAGGGATCAGGTTTCTCCACAGGTTGGAATCCACTGCACCCTAGATTAAGGTTGGTGATGGTGCATGGGCAAGGGTTGTGGATTGTAACGCTCCAATCAGATGATCCGGTCGACGACTGAGAGATGCTCAGTTTATCCAAAGAACACTGGCAATTTGCTGCATTATATACATGTAGTCTTGTGTTAGAAACCTAATTAATTTATATTTTGCCCTAATCTAATCAAACCCTAAGTCTATTCAATTCTGTCTTGATTTTGCATCTTAATAATTCCAGACTTTACAATGATCTGAATAACTTAATCTGGATATAATAATTATGTTTTTAAAATTGTGTAGATTAACCCTAATAGTGTTCTTTCAAAAAAAACAAAAAGCTAGGTAATGTAATATAAAAAAACATGCATAGCAAACCTTTGCAAAGAAAAGTGAGGAGAATGACTGCAGAGAGGAATTTGATTAAACTTGTGGCAGACATCTTTTCTTTCAGGGACAAGACAGATTGCACCAATAATAAAATATGTAATTCTGTATCTTTCTTCTCAATATGTCCTCTATTTATAATATTGTGTATATTATATAATAATTAATTTACTGCCTTTTATATATTGCACTGTTAATTTACTGCCTTTTATATAGAAAATCTATTAGGTTTAATTTTGAAGGAAAGATGGAAAGTAATATAGTATTTGCACACAGATTCAGCAATAATTAATTTAATTAAATATAAAAAAAATTGTATTTACTAAATTTTATGTATTTTATATATTTGATTTAATTATTATTATTATTCTTACATTTTTATTTTTATAAATTTATAAAATTAAATATAATTAGATACTCATTTTATTCATTAAAAAAAAATATTAACTATGCCTTATCATATTTGAGTTTAATTTATTCATTTATTTATAGTATAAATGATATTTCATACAAATTTTTAATATTTATATGTAATCTTATTATTTTTAACCTATTTCTTCTGTGTTTATTTATTTTTCTCCATATTTAGTGCAATTTGTTCAATAATTTTGTTAGGTTGAAATTTGTAACTTTCTATATTGTTATGATGCAAAGTAACTAATATGTAAATAAAATAATATTGAAAGTAAATAAGAGTTTAAAAAAAAAGTGAATGAGAATAATAAAAAAAAGTTTAAAAAAACGTATAAATTCTAATTATATTATATTTTTGTATTTAATTATATGTATATATTAATATTTAACTAAATTTAAAGATTATTTAATATTAAAATAATAGTAAAAATGGAGCATCGGTAAATTCTATTTTCTTTTAGTTTTTAGTGGATAATCTATATATCTATATAATTTGGTAGAACCTCTATAATGATGACATGTAATTTTTTTTTAAGATAAATCAACAAATCTATTGGTCAGCATAAATCATGCGTTAAATTTACCTGCGAGACATCAACTTTGTGTGTATGTAGACATTCTAAAATTCTTCCTAAGATCTTTATTTAATATTGAGTTCTTGACAGGATTTACAATTTTTTAGTATATTACATAACAATATTAATTAATAATCATCTCAAAAACTAAAATAATATAAATTTACTTATGCTTCATTTTTTACTATTATTATATTAATATTAAAATAATATCTATATTTTCATAAATACTAATATATTATATTGAATATAAAAAAATAATATAATTTCAAATTGCATATTTTTAACACTTTTTTTTTTATCACTCTAATTCACTTTTTTTTCCCAAAACTTTTTTTCAATTTCCGTTTCATTTACATGTTCACTTCGCATCTTAACAATATAAAGTTGCAATGCAACTACACCCTAAAAAACTTATTTAACAAATTTCACTAAAATATGGTGCAAAAATAAAATAAGAAAACAAGAAAATATGTTAAGAATAATAAGATTAGATTAACAATTCACATGAAATACTATTAAAACTATATATATTTTTAAAAATAAAAATAAAACTACAATAAATAAGTCTAGTTAATATAGAATTTAGTGAAAAAAATTAATATAGTTAGATTTAAATTTTGTAAATTTATAAAAATAGGAAAATAAAAAAAATGACGAGAATAAGAAATGTGAACTCAAGTGTTTAAAACACATGAAATTTGGCAAACACGTTTTTTTTATAAGATACTGTCTACACCTTATATATATTTATTTAATTAATATAATATAATTTGAATAGGTTTAATATAGGTTTACACACAATCTTTTGTACCACTTAGTTGTCAGTAGAAACTATTCTCATTGGTTGGTCAATTTTTCAATTTACAAATCATTAAGGTACATAGCCAAGTAGATATCAAGAAGCTTTAGTATTGAACCAATATCTCTATGCGGTTCTATCACACTTTTTTTTTCCACATACGTTTTTTTCCACCATCATAACTTCATTCTCTCATCATTTTTTTCAGTTAAATAAAAATTATAGTTTGGCAAAATAAAATAATAAGCAATTATATATAACATTATTAACTGGAATTCTAATTAAACTTTGAATCATCAAATAAACATAGAAATTACTATCAATAATGTGTATATGATATATAAAAATTTTATCATATATATACTACAATGTGTATACAAGATGGATTCAGACATAAATTGAAAAGATTAAATCGAAATATTTACAATTGGATGTTCAATTGAAAGACACCAATGAAATTAGACAGATGTCAATTATTGAGCGTGCAATTGAATGGTATTTAGAAACAATCCTTTCAAATTTATGTTCGAATTCATCTAGCATACACATGAAAAATCCCACGTTGCCGGAACATGCTAGTTTTTTTGCCCAATTTGACGTAAATTGTAATAGATATATCAATTTGCACGGAACTTGAAAGTTTAAGTATCCATTTTTTTTTAAAATTTGTAATTAAATTAAATTTTAAGTAGAAATTTGATTTTTTTAAATCGAGTAATTAATTAAAATGAGATCAATTGTCAGAGCCGAACCTTTACTGATCAAAGTAAAAAGCAGAATCGTCCAGAATAGCTGCTTCATCAAGAACAGTATATATAAGAATAAGAGTAAGTGGGCATGGATTGATCCAAACTCATTATTTATACACACAAAGGTAGGACCTTTTATTACCAAAATAAAAATAAAAATCTAGGACCTTCCAAAAATGTGTTTTAAAATCTTTAGTCAAATGTCGGATTTCTTGACAAAGTAGTACTGTCTTTTGTGTCTTATTAAATTGGGATGGATTTTTTTTAGTATTTGAATGAATGGGGTAATTTATCATTGCTTTTGTTATTGTTCCTTTAATGAGGATTTGCTTAAATTAAAGGAGAGTGAGGTTTCACCCGATCCGGTATATAGTGAGATTTATTATGTAATTTTTATTATTATAAAAGATTTAACATTTAACTGTAATTCATAAAAAATGATATAAAACATATAATATGTTAAAAAAGATTTTTTTTTGCTACCACATTTTAAATTGTACACATGTTTCAAAACGATAATGATTGGTACTTCATTTAATCATCTATCCAAAATTATCGTTAAATACATTTTAAATGTACAAAATTAATTGAATACTTTTCAAAATATTTTTGGCAAAAAAAAAAAACTTTTCAAAATATCACAAGTCACAATTAACCAATAATGACTTATACAAATTAATCAAACTAAACAAGAATCAACATGGGATTAATTGAGTCTTAATCAAGTCGGGACAATATTGTAACAGTAGTATAAGTTATTAGGTTTTTATTTTGATATTTAGAAGATTTTTTTTGTTATTTTTATAAATTTAAATTGTGTTTAATGACAATTTTAAAGGAGATATTATTGAAGAAAGTACTAATTATCATTGTATTGAGTCATTGTAAATGGCGTTTTAAAAGAATGCGTTTTTTTAAAGGCACTCTCTATTTCAGCGCTCTTTGTTTAAAAATTTATTTATCTTGTACCGTAAATCACATATTTTTTGTCCGAATAGTGAAAATACATGAAAATACGGTTTGGTAGGAATCTTTTTAGCTCTTCGTAGCTTAATTTTGGCTGTTTTTTGTGATTCTAATCGATTAGACCACCAGGAAATTCCCTATCTAGTTTTTGTATTAAGATTAGATTTACTGATTCTTTAGTAGTATACCGGTTACGTCATCACAATTAAATGACGTATGAACCGTGGTTAAAACAATAAACTTATTGAATCTGTAGGTTTAATTTTGTGTGTGTTCGGATTCTGAAACACCTCACTCGCGTAATTAAGGTGAGTCATTTTCTAGTTAGTGTAATGTTAGAGATATATATGGGGATGTAGTGTATATAATATAAGTACATGATGTACAGATAAATAAAGATATAGTAAAGTTGGATGTAAAATTATTATATAGAAATTGAAACCCACTTTTTCTAAAATAAAACTACCATTCAACATTTATTTAACTAATGAAAACCCCTACTAGTTAGAGAGAAGGGTTTCTAATCTTGTTTCTCATAAAAATGGTTCACTCAAATCTTATTACAAACACGCCATGCTGAATCATGAACAGTTAACCTGGCCTGAACTGACTGTAAAATTATACTTCTTGTTCCATCCATAATTGAAACTCAACCCAGCCTGTGGATATACCGGTTGGCCGTGGTTAACAAGACATTGATCGCCATTGATGGCGAGAACTGAGGGATCAGGTTTCTCCACAGGTTGGAATCCACTGCACCCTAGATTAAGGTTGGTGATGGTGCATGGGCAAGGGTTGTGGATTGTAACGCTCCAATCAGATGATCCGGTCGACGACTGAGAGATGCTCAGTTTATCCAAAGAACACTGGCAATTTGCTGCATTATATACATGTAGTCTTGTGTTAGAAACCTAATTAATTTATATTTTGCCCTAATCTAATAAACCCTAAGTCTATTCAATTCTGTCTTGATTTTGCATCTTAATAATTCCAGACTTTACAATGATCTGAATAACTTAATCTGGATAGAATAATTATGTTTTTAAAATTGTGTAGATTAACCCTAATAGTGTTCTTTCAAAAAAAACAAAAAGCTAGGTAATGTAATATAAAAAAACATGCATAGCAAACCTTTGCAAAGAAAAGTGAGGAGAATGACTGCAGAGAGGACTTTGATTAAACTTGTGGCAGCCATCTTTTCTTTCAGGGACAAGACAGATTGCACCAATAATAAAATATGTAATTATGTATCTTTCTTCTCAATATGTCCTCTATTTATAATATTGTGTATATTATATAATAATTAATTTACTGCCTTTTATATATTTGCACTGTTAATTTACTGTCTTTTATATAGAAAATCTATTAGGTTTAATTTTGAAGGAAAGATGGAAAGTAATATAGTATTTGCACACAGATTCAGCAATAATTAATTTAATTAAATATAAAAAAAATTGTATTTACTAAATTTTATGTATTTTATATATTTGATTTAATTATTATTATTATTCTTACATTTTTATTTTTATAAATTTATAAAATTAAATATAATTAGATACTCATTTTATTCATTAAAAAATATATATTAACTATGCCTTATCATATTTGAGTTTAATTTATTCATTTATTTATAGTATAAATGATATTTCATACAAATTTTTAATATTTATATGTAATCTTATTATTTTTAACCTATTTCTTCTGTGTTTATTTATTTTTCTCCTTATTTAGTGCAATTTGTTCAATAATTTTGTTAGGTTGAAATTTGTAACTTTCTATATTGTTATGATGCAAAGTAACTAATATGTAAATAAAATAATATTGAAAGTAAATAAGAGTTTAAAAAAAAAGTGAATGAGAATAAAAAAAAAGTTTAAAAAAACGTATAAATTCTAATTATATTATATTTTTGTATTTAATTATATGTATATATTAATATTTAACTAAATTTAAAGATTATTTAATATTAAAATAATAGTAAAAATGGAGCATCGGTAAATTCTATTTTCTTTTAGTTTTTAGTGGATAATCTATATATCTATATAATTTGGTAGAACCTCTATAATGATGACATGTAATTTTTTTTTAAGATAAATCAACAAATCTATTGGTCATCATAAATCATGCGTTAAATTTACCTGCGAGACATCAACTTTGTGTGTATGTAGACATTCTAAAATTCTTCCTAAGATCTTTATTTAATATTGAGTTCTTGACAGGATTTACAATTTTTTAATATATTACATAACAATATTAATTAATAATCATCTCAAAAACTAAAATAATATAAATTTACTTATGCTTCATTTTTTACTATTATTATATTAATACTAAAATAATATCTATATTTTCATAAATACTAATAGATTATATTGAATATAAAAAAATAATATAATTTCAAATTGTATATTTTTAACACTTTTTTTTATCACTCTGATTCACTTTTTTTTTTTTTCCCAAAACTTTTTTTCAATTTCCGTTTCATTTACATGTTCACTTCGCATCTTAACAATGTAAAGTTGCAATGCAACTACACCCTAAAAAAACTTATTTAACAAATTTCACTAAAATATGGTGCAAAAATAAATAAGAAAACAAGAAAATATGTTAAGAATAATAAGATTAGATTAACAATTCACATGAAATACTATTAAAACTATATATATTTTTAAAAATAAAAATAAAACTACAATAAATAAGTCTCGTTAATATAGAATTTAGTGAAAAAAATTAATATAGTTAGATTTAAATTTTGTAAATTTATAAAAATAGGAAAATAAAAAAAATGACGAGAATAAGAAATGTGAACTCAAGTGTTTAAAACACATGAAATTTGGCAAACACGTTTTTTTATAAGATACTGTCTACACCTTATATATATTTATTTAATTAATATAATATAATTTGAATAGGTTTAATATAGGTTTACACACAATCTTTTGTACCACTTAGTTGTCAGTAGAAACTATTCTCATTGGTTGGTCAATTTTTCAATTTACAAACCATTAAGGTACATAGCCAAGTAGATATCAAGAAGCTTTAGTATTGTACCAATATCTCTGTGCGGTTCTATCACACTTTTTTTTTCCACATACGTTTTTTTCCACCATCATAACTTCATTCTCTCATCATTTTTTTCAGTTAAATAAAAATTATAGTTTGGCAAAATAAAATAATAAGCAATTATATATAACATTATTAACTGGAATTCTAATTAAAGTTTGAATCATCAAATAAACATAGAAATTACTATCAATAATGTGTATATGATATATAAAAAATTTATCATATATATACTACAATGTGTATACAAGATGGATTCAGACATAAATTGAAAAGATTAAATCGAAATATTTACAATTGGATGTTCAATTGAAAGACACAAATGAAATTAGACAGATGTCAATTATTGAGCGTGCAATTGAATGGTATTTAGCAACAATCCTTTCAAATTTATTTTCGAATTCATCTAGCATACACATGAAAAATCCCATGTGGCCGGAACATGATCGTTTTTTTGCCCAATTTGACGTAAATTGTAATAGATATATCAATTTGCACGGAACTTGAAAGTTTAAGTATCCATTTTTTAAAAAAAAAAATTGTAATTAAATTAAAGTTTAAGTAGAAATTTTATTTTTTTAAATCGAGTAATTAATTAACAATGTTCACATTGGAATGTTAGTGAATTTTTTTTAATTAAGAAAAGGTCTTCAATTTTTTTAAACTAATGATATACTTTGTTAGTGTTAGATTTAATACGGTAATATTATGAGGTCGACTAATTATTTAAATAGTTATTTAAATTAAATAAATATTAATATCACTTTTTTTTTTGCCAAAAAATATTTATATAACTTTAAAATTCAAAATTGCTTTGATGTATTCGAATATTTAAAAATAATTATGGATAAGTATGCAAATAAATAACCCTTGAAGATGAGAGTATTATCAAAAAAAAATTCTTTGGCCACTGGGTATTTATCATATTGAATTCAATAATAAATGATTAAAGAAATTCATTTAAGAGCAGGCGTGCCCACTTAAATCACATGTTTTTTTTGTTCGAAAGTGCAAGCACAGATACGTGTCATCAAAGGTGCGAAGGAGATGAGATATGACTTATGGTGGTTGATTTGTGTTTATAGAGATGATGCGCACAAATTGTTCTTTCTAACGCGCAGCTTGCAAGTCGTCCAAATGAAGCTTTTCCACTTTTTCTCAGGTTCCACACACAACCCGAATATGTTGAGGATTATCCAATAAATTAATAGAAAAAAAAAACCAAGAGAATAATTATATGCTTCCATTGCAAGCATCAAAATCTCACTTTACATCCCCACAGACCTCTAACTAAAGTGGAGAGAGCATATGGGATCAAATTACCTTATATATATATACTATAATTCTAAATAATGACACATTTGAAAGATGATTTTTAAGTCTTATATGTATAATATACATGCAGTTTTTTTAATTATAGTAAAACTGATATTATTTGATTCCAAAGCGATTAATATAATCAAGGGGAAAAACAGCTACGATGGATCTTTCGAGTAAATCAAGTATCCGTACAAACAATATAGCTGCTACCATAACAAGAAAATCCAAAGTAATAAAATATACATAAGCTTACAAATAGTATTAACCCGAGTAAATAATAAAATCAGTTTCTAAACAGTAAAAGACAACAATTTAGTGAGGAAGACTAGATTAGATTAAATAAAATGATTAAAATCCACGAAGAAGAAATGAGTTTCCTTAAAAGAAGACCTAGCTAGCAGCAATCCTGCGCGATAAGTAATACCAAAAAGGGTGTTAAGTGCAATGGAATCATAAACAATCCAATTAACAAACAATAAAAACTACATGAGGTTGTTGATGATGGTAGAGTTTCCTTCGAGGTAGATGTTGAAATAGACACTCCACCGTGAGTCTGGAATACCACACCGGATGAAATTTGTATATTAGAGTAGTATATAAGCAAGTGGGCCACCTCCTCCTATCACCAATTGGTTTTAGGATGGAACCCCACTTGCATATATGATTGCTCTCTGGCCCGTTGGGTTTGGCTCGGCCCAATGTGGATTCCATCATGGTATCAGAGCCCGGATCGGGTCTGGACCTGGGAGATGGTCTCTCTGAAATCAGAGAATCCTCACGGTGAGGGGGTATGTTGAAATTTGTATATTAGCTTAGTATATAAGCAAGTGGGCCACCTCCTCCTATCACCAATTAGTTTTAGGATGAAACCCCACTTGCATATATGATTGCTCTCTGGCCTGTTGAGTTTGGCTCGGCCCAATGTGGATTCTAACAGTAGACAAGGTAAAAAAACGAAACTACCGATACATCCCTGAATGAGGAACATCTGGAGACTAGTGTACGCTAGTGTGGGAGCGATTAATTATATGAATTGTATGATTTATACCGATAATTCTGTAGAATTTGAATCCCATTTGGAAGGGTAGAATTATGAACACATGACATGTAGATTAAGTAAATCTCTGAACCAGTTTCTTTCTTTAGTTCATGAGTATAGTTCTAGAACCACCTTTAGCATAGAATCGATTCAACTCTTCAAAATGGAGTTAAACTACCGACCGAATCATCCAATATTCTAGCACTACTGAAGATACTATACTCCTTTTTTTTTACAATAAATATAATAATATATATATTTGCATTAACAAATACAGCCTAACCACTGCCTCTAGGGGTGAAAGTATAAACACGGTCCGGTTCGGTTTTTGGAGGTTTTTCGGTTTTTTACGGTTTGGTTTTGCCGGATTTTACTGCTCAACACTTTAATTTCACCATTTTATTAGTAATCGATGAAATTAGCCACAGGGAACATTGTATTAGATTTGGTTGAGATGGTGACTACTGACTTAATACCGGTGGTTACAGTTGCATATTTTCTTGGAGGGTCCAACTTGAATCTCTAGCCTACTTATGGAACAGAACAGCATATGCTTTGGAAGAACCAAAGTTTCTTTTGCAATTTGACTTCCCACCAAATCAATTTTAGATTTCAATAGAATTTGCACGCTTCTCCATATTCATTTTTTCCGCTGGTATTCGTTGGCCCATCAGAATAACAGTAGTCTTAAAATGTTTGCTCCACGTATAAAATAATCTAGACCAATAAACTTATATGGATAAAATGCGTAACATAAATATTTTCAATTCGTAAACTCCAACAATCTAATTACTAAAAATTTATATGATGGCACCGAGCCACCCAACGAGACTCGGTGCCACGCAAGAATCTCTCCTAGTTACAAGTTAGATGACTAATTGCTGAAAAGCTACTCCATCTAGGTCAATCTTGCTACGTAATGTTGAGCTCTCCTGCCTATGTCTGAGTTTTATCCGACCAGACTTAGTAAGTAACCGGCACACGTCAACGTAGCCCCACTAACAGCCTAACATACTCAAAAAGTCGGTCCGTACTCATTTTTACTCGCCTCCTCATATGTCTGTACTGAGACAGACTAGTAAAAAGCTTCTCCATATTAAAGCAAACACTTTTTCAAATCTTTTTCTCTCACGCGTAGAAGACACTGAAGCCAATCCCAATAAAACGCGACCCCTCCAAGCTTTGTTATCCATGCACGTAAGTGAGTATAACACCTCTCAAACTCTCTCTTCTTCTAAGTGTCGATTGTTCTGGAGATGGCGGGAAACGACTGGGTGAACAGCTACCTTGAGGCGATCCTGGCCGTCGATCAAGGCCTCGACAACACTAAATCATCTTCCTTGCTATTACGGGAGAGAGGACACTTCAGTCCTACTCGTTACTTCGTTGAGGAAGTCATCACCGGCTTCGATGAGACGGATCTTCACCGTTCCTGGATTCAAGTCGGTTACAAAACCTCAATCTTGAAAGTTTTTAATTTGATACAACGACCAGTCTTATTGATAACTGCTCTGTTTTTTTATGTAATTAGGCTTCATCGACGAGGAGCCCTAAAGAGAGGAACACCAGATTGGAAAATTTGTGCTGGAGGATTTGGAACTTGGCTCGCAAGAAAAAGCAGGTATTTTAGAGAAACCAGTTGATGGTTTCAGAAAGAATTCATAAACTGTCCGAAATTTATCCAAGGTTGAAATTTGGTGTGTCAAGTTTGAAATGTTAAAATGAACAGTCTTATCTTTCATTTTTGTTGAAATTTGGTGTCTTTGTGCGTTTTTTTTTATCTCTTTTCAATCATTTTCATCAACTCATTCAACCACTCATAATCCATCACGCTTTACTCTTCACAAAGTCGACAAATTTCCTTCAAAACTTGAATATCCAAAAAAAAAGTTTTCCAACAAAGTGGTGTGGAGCAATTTCCAGCAACAACGGAGTAGGATTTACTTGCGCGGATGTGACCAACTTCTTAAGTGACCGGCAAGGTGAGAAGGAAGCGTGCATGAGAGGTCGAATTTGACAGTCGCTTTTGTCAGGATTGACTTTTGTAAAGTAATCACACAGAAGACATCAAATTTCATCAAAAATGTAACTTGAGACACCCCATTTTAGCGTCAGACACCAAATTTCAACATTGGTGAAATTTAAGACAGTTTATAGGTTTGTAACCTTATTTGATGACTATATATGCAAGTGGAATACCTCATTTTATTACCAATTTGTTTTAAGATGGAACTCCAAATGCTGTTGGGCTTGAGTCGGTTGAATGTGAAATTTAAAACATGATTTTCATATCTTCTTTCTCAGTTAGATGAATGATATGATTAGAGAATGCTTTGTCAATTTGCTGCTAACTAGCTGATATAATTTTACCAAAAAAACAGAGGAAATTGATCTTCTAGACACACCATTGGATTAGGAAAATTTTCAATGACTTTATGGCATTTAACTGTAAAAATGAATGACTAACATTTCACTTACCTGCAGATTGAGGGAGAAGAAGCTCACAGAAAGGCTAAACGTAGACTCGAACATGAAAAAGGTCGTAGAGAGGCAACAGCAGAGATGTCGGAAGACACATCAGAAGGCGAGCGGGGGGATGTACTCACTGATGTTGCAGCTCATGCCAAAAGCAACGGAGAGAGGATCAACCGCATTAGTTCCACGGATATTGTGCAGAATTGGGCTAATCAGTACAAGGAACACAAGCTATATATCGTCCTAATTAGGTATAAATCTTACTTCATATTAGTTTCTGCAGATACTCTGTTAAATACAACAAGGATTCATTAGCAGCTATTTATAAAGTCTAGCTTAACTTGTCTATTCTAATCAATGTGGGTTAATAACAACACATACTATTTACATTCTGTAAAATTGAAAATTACAAAGTTCATTTAGCAAACTGTGAAGTTTCTTTTGCAATTTGAGCATACTACAAGACAACAAGTTTAAGTTTAGCAAGTAACATGCAAGTTTCCATCACCAATGTAACAATAAATTAAACAGAGCTAGTGTATTGCGATATAAATTCAATTTGCAATTTTTACCCAAAATAAAAAACTATTTTAGCTAGCAAATTGTCTAAACCCAAAATCTAAGTTAGCATGTATCTATTTAACCATATACAAAATGAACAATGATGCCCATCCCTTAACTATTGGTGTCTATAACTTGACCTTCATGCAGTGTTCACGGCTTGATTCGCGGAGAAAACATGGAGCTCGGTCGTGATTCTGATACAGGCGGTCAGGTCGAATTTCATTAGCAATTTGGCTGAAAAATACTCCTTATTAGTTTCTGCAAAATAAAATGTTTGAGGCGTTATTTACTCAAGCTAATATAGTATTTTTCAACAGGTTAAATATGTGGTGGAACTAGCTAGAGCTCTAGCAACAATGCCAGGAGTTTATCGGGTTGATTTATTGACTAGACAAGTGTCGGCTCCTGATGTAGATTGGAGTTATGGTGAACCCACGGAGATGTTAAACCCCCGAAAACCCGATTTTTCACATCAAGAATCGCTTGGTGAAAGCAGTGGTGCTTACATTATCCGCATACCATTTGGACCTAAACACAAGTATATACCCAAAGAGCAACTATGGCCATACATTCCCGAATTTGTAGACGGCGCTCTGAATCATATAATGCAGATTTCCAAAGTTCTTGGTGAACAAATTGGTGGTGGGCAACCAATATGGCCTATAGCCATCCACGGTCACTATGCAGATGCAGGTGTGAAATTTTAGACTGATCACTTGACCGACTGTTATAAAATCTTAATGTGATAGGTGAATGTGTGGTTTAATCTTCATACTTCAACATTGCAATTTGCAGGTGACTCTGCTGCCCTTCTATCTGGAGCTCTTAATGTTCCGATGCTATTTACGGGACACTCACTGGGTCGAGATAAGCTAGAACAGCTTTTGAAGCAGGGAAGACTGAGTAGGGATGAAATTAACGCAACTTATAAGATAATACGACGTATCGAGGCAGAGGAACTGTCTCTTGATGCTTCTGAGGTTGTTATAACTAGCACGAAGCAGGAGATCGAAGAACAATGGCGACTCTATGATGGGTTTGATCCGGTTTTGGAGAGGAAACTGAGAGTGAGGATCAGAAGGGGTGTAAGCTGTCATGGGAGGTTCATGCCTCGCATGGTGGTGAGTGCGTTAAATCTAATAATTTTAACAAATAGTATGACTAACCATAACATTATAAATTAATTGCCTTTTCGAGCAGGTAATTCCTCCTGGAATGGAGTTCCATAACATTTCTGCACAAGATAGTGATGGAGAGATTGACAAAAGTGACGATAATCCGCCAATATGGCCTGAGGTTATTGATGTTCTTTCTACTACTATCTTTTGATGCTCTGCTCATTGGTGAATTGAAAATAGATACAAGGATGCAATACCAAATTATAAGGGTTGATTACCAAAAAGATGTCCAAACTTTGATTTTTTAAATTGCTACATGTAGTTTTGAGTTGCAGTTTGGTATCTTTTCAGGTAGTGAAAAGTCAGTCACAATAGATAGATCAGTTAGCAACTAGCTCATTGATCATTTGGTATTTAACCTTTACACATACAATTGATACCCTAATCTCATCTGTCTTTTTTGGTGTAATTACTGGCAGATAATGAGGTTCTTCACCAATCCTCGAAAACCGATGATCCTTGCTCTTGCCAGAGCAGACCCTAAGAAGAACATAACAACTTTAGTCAAGGCATTTGGGGAATGCAGGCCACTGAGGGATCTTGCTAACCTTGTGAGTGTTCCTTTGCATCTACCCTGTATTTTGTATTACTTAATCAGATATATGATGAATATTTAATTTGGACTGGACTTTTTCTGCGCAGACACTAATTCTGGGGAATAGAGATGATATTGATGAAATGCCAAGCACAAATGCAGCTGTTCTTATTTCTATTCTCAAGCTGATAGACAAATATGACCTGTATGGTCATGTTGCATACCCGAAGCACCACAAGCAGTCTGATGTTCCTGAAATCTACCGTTTGGCTGCGAAAACCAAGGTATGCATGTAGCTAACAAAGGTGGTGACTGGTCAACCTTTCAGATGAAAGTACATTGTAAAAACATGTTTGTGTTAATAGCCAAATAATTACCTGAAGTTTTTGCCCTTTTTTGCAAATCGCTAACTGAAATTTAGTTTTTAAAATTTCGCAACTTCAACATTCAGTTTTAGATTAAAAAGCTACATTTGTCATTTTGTTAGTAAAAAATAATGCAAAATGTCATATGCCAATCACGTTACTATTTTTCGTGCAAAATGACTGATACATAAACGAAATTTAAGGACAATCTGGTCAATTGACACGAAAAAAGAGTCACTGGACGCTTTCCGTCTACTTTTGATGGAACAAGTAACTGAGGTAGCTTTTAAGTCTATACCAATGAAAGTTTTTTTTTTTTTGGTACTGTATACCAATGAAAGTTAATGCAACAATTTTGGTATTTATTTGGTTATTAACTTATGTATAAAGAGAAATTATTCCTTAGCTCGGTGCCAACATGTGTCCTCCACCTAGTGGCACTCCCACCAGTGAGAACATGGCAAGTGTTAATGGTGACAAAAGTACAATAACACTTGTCATGTTATGATTGGTGGTAGAGCCACTAGGCAGAGGACGCTTGTTGGCATCGAGCCATAGTATAATTTATCATGTATCTACGTTTATACAAATGAGTAGTTTTAGCAACCTCGTCTTACTACTATTCCTCTGTGATCTGCATAGCAGTCTAACGAA
Organism: Clarkia xantiana subsp. parviflora; assembly: GCA_036873135.1. NCBI lineage: Eukaryota > Viridiplantae > Streptophyta > Magnoliopsida > Myrtales > Onagraceae > Clarkia > Clarkia xantiana. The sequence goes on from JAPTYO010000004.1 coordinate 12,865,156, forward strand.
TTCTATTGATCTTCATTGAAGGGTGTGTTCATAAATCCAGCTTTCATCGAGCCATTTGGCCTAACTCTCATTGAGGTGCCTTTCTAAAGCTTTTAGCAATATCTCATTTTTAGTTACATTTGAACAACAAAAAGTACAAAACTATAACTTGGTTGTGTCTCTCTATGGACAGGCAGCTGCTTATGGGTTACCTATTGTTGCAACAAAAAACGGTGGTCCAGTTGATATTCACCGGGTAATTATAATCCTCAATTCTCAATGTTTCCTTAACTTACCATTTTTGAAGGATTCATATATAACCAAATCGCTACATGAACTTTGACCGATTTACAAAACGCTACCCATTTTTTTTAATTCGTTACTTAATATTTCAATCATAGACCAAACTGCTATCTCCGGTATAATTTCCGTCAAACTGGATTTCTAACTCAAAATTCTATTTCAATCTTGTTTCAGGTTCTCGACAACGGTCTACTCATTGATCCCCACGATCAGAAATCCATAGCCGATGCTCTTCTGAAACTCGTTTCCGATAAGCAGTTATGGTCGAGATGCCGACACAACGGGCTAAAAAACATTCACCTCTTCTCATGGCCAGAACACTGCAAGGCATACTTAGCAAGAATCATTAGCTGCAAACCGAGGAAACCGCAGTGGCAGAGGAATGCAGAGACCGAGTTATTCTCACCCAGTGAGTCACTGAGGGATATACAAGACTTGTCGCTAAAGCTATCACTCGACGGTGATAAAATTGAAGCCTGGGGGAATCTCGAATCTCCTTTGGGACCTGAAGAGAAAGCTTCTTCCGGGAGGAGCGCGCTTGAGAGAGCATTTTCGACACTATCGAAAGGTCTTCTCAGATCATCGGATAAACATTTCTTTAACGTAAGTGAATTCCCGACTTTTCGGAAAAAGAAAAGGATATTCGTAATCTGCGTGGATTGTGGCTCGGCTTCGGGTTTTGCTCAAGTCATCAAGACAATAATAGAGGCTTGTGGAAAAGACAATGCTTGTGGCTTCATATTAAGCACAGCATTGTCCATACTGGAGGTGCATAATCTTCTATTGTTAGAAGGTTTGAGCTTATCCGATTTTGATGCCATCATTTGTAACAGTGGAAGCGAGCTGTATTATGCATCAACGGAAGAATGTTTCTCCGGGCTGCCTTTCGTTGTTGATCTTGATTATCGTGCTCATACTGAGTACCGTTGGGGTGGGGAGAGTCTGCACAAGACTTTGGTTCGGTGGGCAGCTTCTGTAAACGATAAAAGCAAAGGGAAAGCGTTGGTTGCCGAATACGAATCGGGTTCAACTCCGCATTGCTTCTCATTTAAAGTGGAAGATCCAGATCAGGTTAGATTATTTGGTTCTTTTCTGCTGTTGAATTAGTATAAGCATTCGCTGATCACGTTAAAGTTTTAGAACAGTTGGTTAAGTGGGTACTCTAAATTTTCAAATGGTACAATAGCGGGTTTTAAGACAGTTAGTCAACTGATCTGTCAAAAATGTTACCATATATATTACAATTTAGTAATGCTTACTTCTTAGTGATGATGAACTCAAAATTTTTAGCAAATGCTTTTAGTTTTTTAGCAACAGGAAGTTCTTATCTTCGGTTTATGTTCATGTCAATGCAGATCCCGTCTGTTAAGGAGTTGAGAAAGCTAATGAGGATTCAGGCTCTTAGATGCAATATCGTGTCTAGTCAAGATGGTGAAAGGTTGAACATCATCCCCGTCTTGGCGTCTCGATCTCAAGCCTTAAGGTACTGCTTTAGCTTTTCGGTTGCTTGTGGAGCAAGTTAACTAACTGTGTCTGCAATCTCACCTCTATTATTTGTAGGTATCTTCGTGTTCGATGGGGAGTAAGCTTGGAAAGCATGGTGGTCTTCGTGGGTGAATTCGGAGACACGGATTACGAGGGATTGCTCGGTGGGGTCCACAAGACTGTGATACTACAAGGAGTCGGACTCGATGCTCAGAAGCTTCATAGCAGTCGCAGTTATCCTCTTGAAGATGTTGTGTCGTATGACTGTCCTCATGTCGTAAAATCGGAAGGTTGTGATATCGGAAGTATTCAGGATTCATTGGAGAAAATTGGGGTTACTAAGTGATTGGCCGGGGCGATGTGTATTATGTATAATATAGAATGCCACTTCCTCACTTCACTTCGCTGTGCAATGAACACTTTATTTCAAAATCATATGTATAATGTGATGGGTTTCTTTTCTCAACCAAAGGGGGAGAAAAGTGGATAATGACCATAATAAGTAATGTAATGTTTACATCATTAGCCATTAAATAACAGGGTGCAGGGACATATATCTTGATAAATGGTTATCAAAATGCACCCTGCATTTTTTTTACATGATGTTGCTATGTGCTGACACCCTTGAAAAATGTACAATAAATTTTACGGATTTAGATCATCTGTCTCATTTTTTTTGTCTTAGATCTTACATCGTTGTTGTGATTTTGACACGCGTATTTGTTGTAATTAATTATGTGTTTTTTTTTTCAAAAATCTATTGGAATTAGTAAACCTTAAAATGAAAATATTAAATTTAAATACACGTGTCAAAATCTTAACGGTGAGGCACGATCATGTCAAAATCCGAATTTTACACCATGTTCTTAAATGGACCATTCTTTGGTTGAATATCAAATTGATAGTTGAACATGTGGTCCTCGATGATCATTTTTTTTTTAATATTATGCCTACTAAGCTATAAAGTAAAATTTGTTAGGTCTGTCAAAAATAATTTCATGCACAAAACGCATGTTAAGAAATAGAGTTAATAATAAAATAGCTATCTACACTTTGATCTAATTATAAAAACGCTAATGAGTTTGTGAAGAGAATTCGCGGTTCCTCCAGGGTCGATGTTACCAAATAAAATCCTGTGATGCACGCACTTTTTTGAATATGTTAATATTATAAAATAAAATTATCGTGCAAATTGCATCTTAATGTAAAGTGCAGTATTCTTAGCAGTAGGGTTGAAAGTAAAATTCAGTAAAAATGGCAAAAACTGAACCAGACCGGTTTAAAAAACCAAACCGTAAATAGACGATTCAGTTTGAGATCAAATTTTTTAGTTATTTTTCAATTTGGTCCTTATACTTTAAAAATCGTTGAAAATGAACCATACCAATGTTATTTAATATTATAATATAGTATGATATAATTAAATTATATATTTTATATTAAGATAACTAAGAATTTTTTAGGGAAATTAAACCTTTTCTCTTTTTATCATTATAATAATAGTTATTATTATTATTATTATCTTTATTAGCTGTAATTAAATTACATTCTTCTCCCTTCCTCCCTATTAATTATTTTTTACGCTTCAATCTACCCTAGTTTTATATTTCTCTTTTTTGTTTAAATTTTGAAACTTTGACTATATTATATTTTCTAAGTATGAGTTGTATGAAATTTTGTTTGGTATCCCACGGAAGGAGTCGACTGAACATCTCATCCATTGGCGGGAATTTAGCCCGCATCTGATCCCCAATTCTTGTTCACCCCGGATGATCGTATTGGCTGAATTGTGACCTCGTATGATCATGTTGGGTGAACAACATCCGCTTCGTCACAGTACTTATAATTTTATTAACGGATACTTTAACGTGGCCTACATGTAAAATTAGAGATGTTTTAAACATTGATTATTACTTTCGAATTTTCGGTTTAAACCGAAAAACGTACTAAACATGGACGGTTTATTTTATTCTATACGATTGTTTTGTTGTTGATAAAACCTGAACCGGAAAAATTGGATTCCGACCGAAATAACTAAAAAACCGGACCGATCAAACTGGTTTCACACCTAGTTATCAGAGTAACTTGTGTAAAGTCTGAGGACGAAAGTGTTAACTCTAAATCATATAAAGTTATAACAACTGAATACGCTTAAGTTTTGCAAGGAGGTATAAATATAGCACATTTTTCTCAAGTCCGTGTTGTTTGTTTGGTTACTATATCTCCGCCACTACTTGTAGTTCTAGTTTTACTCTTTCTTCTTCTGAATCGTTCTACTCGCATTCTCTCATGTGTGGAAAATGAACCAGCAATAAGAAAACTCTTCACCAAAGTCCAGCCTCCATGGCTGATTTCTCCGGCAGCAGCTTAATATTCGTCTGCTCTTCCACCTTCTTCCTTGTATTCTTCATCATTTCCCCAACCACCTACAACAAAACCTTCCACATTCCTTCACTGCTTCCTCCTACTCATTTTCCGACAACCTCGTCTTCCGCTCTCAAAGATTCCGACACATCGAGCCGCAAGGTCGGTGAGAATTTTTTTCTAAGTCTTTATTTTTGTGTATGTGTTAGTTTTATCATCAAGAATCTCACTTTGCTGTGTTTCAGGTGAAGGAAAAGAGTCCATCTGAGAAAATTGAAGAAGGGTTATCGAGGTCGAGGACCGCGATATGGTTAGCGTCTCGGAATCGGAGTTACCGGCTACCGAGATATGAAGAGTTTGTACCAAGAGGGCCTGTTTATCGAAATCCTCATGCATTTTACCAGTTAAGTTTTACTCTTATCTTGCATAGTTTAGTTTGAGTTATTAATGGCAGAAGTGTTCTTCAATCTTTAACATGCTTGAGTTGAAATTTGTGTTATACAATGATACGATTATAGGAAAAAATAGAGATTTGGTAATTCGTGGTTGATGTTGGTATCACAATTCATAAATGATGTTTGTATAAATGTGGTATTATATAATGGCGAAATTGGAAAATAAATGGGAGTAGAAGCTAGATGTAGCACGGCAAGAGACAACCCAAACCCTAGACAATAACTGTAAACCCTAATTGGGGGTTGTTGGCCGATATTGGGGGCTAATTTATAGAGCTCACAGATTCAAATAAATATATATATGGGTGATTTTTAAATTTAAATAAGAAAAATAAATTTAAATTTTTTTATTTTAAAAAAGAACAAATAATAATATAATAATGATGTTTAGGCAGATTGATGATTTTTTGGGGTAAAAAAATAAAATAATTAATAATCCTGATATTGGTCGACCATAATATTTTTGCATAGTTCAGTATTTTTAAGTCAACTCATACCGAATGTAGAATAAAGAAAACAGCATAAGTGACTTAATTAAGTGGTTAAAGAAGGTGTACATAGCTGGCTTGTTGAATTTTAACGAATTCGGTCCTTGAAAATCTTTTGGTTGTATTTTGAGGAACCAACTATGTGACAAGAAGACACGAACCAATCTATATAATTAATAACGAGAGTTGAAGGACTAGTAAAGAGCGTGGTATGGAGCCATTAATTCATAGGACGGAACGAAGAGGTATGGCAAGGCATCAGCAGTTTATATATGGAGTGTAACTCGACAGCTTGTATGCTTTGTCTGGCTAAACTCAAGGACTATTATATATCCTTCAATATCCTCAAGTTCTATAATTTCACATTTCATTTTACCAAATTAAAAGGAGAATACCTTACAAGTTGCAACAACATATTGTCTAAAACAACAATCCCTTATGCGTTAACAATTATACATATGTCTTAACCAATCAGTATTTTCAAAGACCATCATCTCGTGTGCCTGAGATAATGAGGTGAGATGAAGGCTTTTTGCCTCTAACTGGACGCCTCAGTAATTTTTTTTCATTTTTTCACTTGGATTATAAGTTTAACCTGTTAATTTTTAGGGTTAAAATAATTAGAAATTTAGGGTTAAAATTAGTAAGAATCTATCATTCTATTGCATTAACTTTTATTTTGAGTGTTTTACTGGTTTTATATAGATGTTCAACACTTTTAACTAAGTTCACCTCTTTCAATGAGGCGATCGCCTCGTTAGCGCCTTAAATTTGAGGTGATATTTAGCATTGTTGTCTTAAATGTTTGACAACATTGTAACCAACTGTCCCATAAGTCCGAAAATATGGGTGAAAGGATCGACACATTTTTATACATCAACATCCTCCCGACCAACTCGGCACTGACCAACTATGGATCAAACTATGACGGTCACTTCAGCCTTCACCATCTCCGGTCAAATATAATGGGCTTCACCATCTTTAGTAGGAGGTTAATTTTTCTTTTTTAATGGCGTCACCAGGATTCGAACCTACACGTTCTGATATCATATTAATAATAAAACGTGTGTTTTAACCAACCTCGTAATTCCGAACTTATGGAAGAAAAGATTGACACTCTTATACTTCAACATTATGTCATACTATCTTTCATTCTTATATATTGACGCTCATTTTGTTATGAACTTTTCCCTCCTTTATTCATTTCATTAACACAATAACATCAACAGGAGCCACAAAGAGATGGTGAAACGATTTAGGGTTTGGCCTTACGTGGAAGGCGACTCTCCATTGTTCCACAAGGGCCCGATGAACAACATCTACTCCGTCGAAGGCCAATTCATAGACGAGCTCGAGAGCGAAAAAAGCCCGTTTAGGGCATCTACCCCCGACGAAGCCACGGCTTTCTTCTTGCCGGTTAGTGTTGTGAATATCATCAGGTTCGTGTATCGACCGTACACCACGTACTCCCGCACCCGCCTCCAGAACATTGTCAAGGACTACATTGATGTCGTCTCGGCTAAGTACCCGTATTGGAATCGAACCAATGGCGCAGATCACTTCTTAATCTCCTGTCACGATTGGGTAAGTTTCCATATAACTTATACTCTGAACGGTTGGATTTGAAAAGGTAATCCTTTTCTAAGGGTTAATTACCCCAAAAAGCTACCCAAATTTGTGTACTTAACAAAAGGCTACCTAAACTTTGTTTTGTTTTTTTAAATTTTGCTATTTGTAAGTTCAAAGGTGGAGTAGAATTAGAAATGTTGTAGATACTCTAGGTGGGTGAAAATAAACTTTTAGGAAGATTCGTAATTTTTTAGTAGGGTTATGTTGGTCATTTTGATGTAAAAACATTCACATGTGACGCAAATTCCATTTCCCCATCAATCAACTTTTAACTATCAAATCGACGAAGATAAAATTTTGTCCTGGCTATGAATATAGCAAAATTTTAAAAATTAAAGTTGGGAATATATATATTTTTTTTCCCTTGTAAAACTTACAATATTCTTGAAAAAATAAGTATCAATATTAAAATGTACAATATATTTCAAAATATGGTAATTAATATTTTCTTCAATCATCCATTCAAAATTATCATTAAATACATTTCAAATATACAAAAATTAACTGATTATTTTTTAAAGTATCACAAGTAAGTCCTAATGTCTTATACTAATTTTACAGTTGAGTCAAATCGGACCAAACCAATTGAGGATCAATTCAGTACGAGTCGGGACACTATTATAACATTAGTATAACCTATTCTGTCTTGATTTGATAGTTAGAAAATAATTCACTTAATTTTGTAAATTTAAAACATATTTAACGACAATTTAAGATGGATGATTGAAAAAAAATACTAATTATCATCATTTTAAAACATATTGTACATTTTAAAACATGTTGATACTAAAACCATTTTTTTTTCAAATATTGTGTATGTTACATACTTTCCTTTTTTTTTTTATAAAGTATGCAAAGTTTGGGTAGGTGTTTGATAATAAACCTTTATCCTTTATATCTTTCACTAACTATGTTGCTCTTAGGCGCCAGATGTTTCAGCAGTCTATCCCGAAACCTACAAACACTTCATCCGCGTCCTCTGCAACGCCAACACAACCGAAGGCTTCAAACCAAGTCGAGACGTCTCGCTCCCCGAGATCCACGTCAGCTACGGCAAGTTGGGCCCGCCACGCTTCACCCGAACCCTAGATCACGACCGGTCAATCCTCGCATTCTTCGCCGGTGGAGCCCACGGGGACGTTCGGAAATTACTATTCCACCATTGGGAGGGCAAGGATAAAGACATCCAAGTGTACCACGGGTACGTCCCGAAAACCCTAAACTACACTGACCTTATGAGCCGGAGCCGATACTGCTTATGCCCTAGCGGATACGAGGTTGCGAGCCCTAGGGTTGTGGAGTCCATATTTGCAGGGTGCGTGCCGGTTATTATCTCGGACGGATACGCCCTTCCCTTTAGCGACGTTTTGGATTGGACGAAATTCTCGGTTCATGTTCCGGTGAGGAAGATAGGTAGTTTGAAGCGGATACTAGAGAGAATACCGGAAAGTGAGTATTTGGTGAAGCAACGGAGGGTGTTTGATGTGCAACGGCACTTCGAGGTGCACCGCCCGGCGCGACCGTATGATATGATGCACATGGTGATGCACTCGGTTTGGCTCCGGAGACTCAATTTGAGGCTACATAATTAGCTAGGGTTATTTAGCATATGATCATGTGTGTGATATTGTCTAAGTAGCTAGTGTACAAGTACAACACAATGTAAAGTGACTACTTCATAGTGACTTTCTGGTAAGTGTGTTTCCTAGACATGATTTAATGTTTATTAGCTAGTTCAAGGGAGCTATATAGAGATCAGACATCTAATTATTTCCCAACACATAACAATCACAAATTTCTATTTTCTTCTATATGTTTCCGTTGAAAACATTGCAATGAACGAGGGATTTTCTAAGATGATTCACTAAGTACCATGCTTATTTTATTTACAATTACGGAGGATTTAATTGTAATATAAGTAAAATTTTAAAATTGTAATTATTTTAGCTATATTTTAAATTTGTGTCACATCATTACTAATAACAATATATTTGTAAGATTCGTTTTTATAGAAAAATGTAAAAAAAAAAAAAAAAAAAAAAAAAACCACAAACACCATGCTTTTGAAGTATGGTAAAAAAAGTCATTTTCTGTATAATATAATTAAGAATGATCGCGCTCTTATAAAAAGAGATAAATCAGAATACCGAGTATTTCAGAGAAATGTCACCATTTCTCTAGCACTCTTGTACTTTTTTTTTTTGGCCAAGTAGCACTCTTGTACTTGAAAAGCAAACTTAAGCATTCATTTTGTGAAATTTAGACGTCTCAATGCCATATACATGAAAGTGTAGCTTAATTACTCAACCCTTCAAATGAGCTTAGGAAACACAAGACCAAGTGGTAGAAAACAGAGAAAATTAGAGATGAAGAGTTAGGGCTTCTTATTTCTTAATTATTATTTGCGGGTTGGGCTTAATTTTGAGAATGAAAATAGGCCCAAAACGGATGCAAGATGTTCATTGGGGTTTAATGCTAGGCTTTTTTTTTTGTGATAGAAATTCTAGGCAGTTTAGATGCGCGGATAAAAAAGAAATTCAAAATTCAGTTCACAGGGGCAATATTGTAATTAAGCATTCCAAGTGGTGTGTAGTCTTTCTTTCTTTCTTCTCCCCCTTTCTTAACGCTACTCTTCGTTATATATTTTCCAGAGTCCCCGCCAATAGTACTTCCAATCTCAAACTCTTCTTTCACCTTCTCTGGTTTTCCTACAATAGTTCAGCTCTGATCAAATAGACAGAGGATCATGGAAAGAAGTTCATAATCTAGTTAGGTTGAGTTAGATCCGAAGTCGAAGTGTGTGACAGAGCAGAAGAGTTTGCTCGAAATTTGGTGTATGGAGAAACTCCGCCGAATTACCGTGACTCTCCTGCTCTCTCTGGTGTTTTTTATTTCGGTCATCGCCATTTGGATTGCTTCTGATGATCTCGGAGCCTTAATAAGATTTTCTGCTCAACGTCCTGCTAAATTGCAGTCCCCGCCAATCATACAGTTGCAGAGGCAGGTGGCTGGATCGAGCAGTCGTGGTCCGATCGTCCATCTTGGAGCTCTCGCTTCTGATCATCAATCCAGCGATGAACGCTATGAGAATCTGCAGAGAAGGATAATTGACAGCTCTGATATCGTAAGTTTTGATGAATGATCGACTGTTTCTCTCTCTCTCTCTCTCTCTCTCTTTCTCTCTCTCTCATATCTTGAATTCGAGTTTGCGATTCTGGAAAATGGAAGCAGTGCATGCACGAAATCATAGTCGAAGCTCTCTTTTAGATCGAATTTTGTGATCAACTGCAGCTGAATTTTCACTGCATCAGGATTTCATTGAACTTTTTAGACCTGATCATCAAGCTGATCTTCCTCAAAATCGATCCTCAAACCAGAAAATTTCAATTGCTAATGGTTATTCTCTTTATTGATGCAAATTTGCAGAGAAGAACGAAGCTATTGACGCGAAAACAGAAGCTGAAGCTTGGACTAGCTCGTGCACGTGCTTCAATCCGCAAGGCAGCTTCAATTCAAAATCTGCCCCAAAATTTAAGCGCGGATGCTGATGATATTCACTTTGGGCGTGTGTACCGCAATCCTCACGCATTCTATCAGTAAGCCGTTTCTCAATGCGTATACTAATCTTCACTTTGAACATATCCAGAGATTTTAAAAAATAAAAAAAAAGCAGAAGAAGCTAGATTTCAAGTAAAGTCTATCTTAACAAAAATATTTATGAAGTAAGAAAATTAAAATTGTTCAAAATTTTCCACATATTGTTAATGACAAAAAAAGGTAAATAAACTACTTGAATATTTTACAGTCTCATAAATAACTCCAAAAGATTGTTCAACAACCCACCCTCTAATATATATCACTTAAAGGTCATGAAGTGATAAACAGCTTATGATCTCATGCCACATGTGAATTAAGTTCGAATCATACGTGATGTTTTAGGGAGGGACTTTACCGTGATCAATAGACGTATAACCCTCTCCTGACGGTCACTTGAAAACCGTGGCGGTTACTTTCAGCATACTCATTCAATGCCAAATGGCAGTTATATAACATGAAAGTTGAAGAAACTTCTAAATGACTCATGGGTGTGAGGAGTGCGCATTAACGCCCCCCTCCTTACACTTGAGAACTCCGTAGTCACTGAAAAAGCGGCGGAGCACACTTATTTGTAATGAAGGTTAGGTGTCAGGGCACTCTGCTACGTGCTGTGGTTTGGATGAGTTGCTTCATGTAGAATATTAGCGCAAATGCAGTCCACTCCACGGCCCCCAAATAGATTTCTTTTTGGAGTTTTGTGATTCTTTATTAAACGACGATGACGTACGTAGATATATTTGCTTTAATAGAAGTACGACTTTTATTTATTTCGGGTATGAATAGAACCTTTGCATAAAAAGTATAAATATATTTGGCAAGTGTAACGGTATACGTATACGTACATCTCCATTCTAGAAGTACTCAACAAAGTTTTTTGTTACATGTATCTGTGGCGGAGCTAGAAATTTAAAAATGAGGGTTCATTTAGAGATGGTAGTTCGTGATTTATACATAATTTTTTGTGTGTGTTCACGTCGTTAAAACCAGCATCATTAGATGTACATACTAGTCAACATCGCTAAACAACATCATTTAGTTACAATACTTTTATATATGTTAATATTTATAAATAAAAAAAAAATCTAACCAATAATTAATCAGGGACATATGATCCCTCAATATTCCTATATGGCTACGCCCCTGCATGTATAATCAAATGCGTTATATAGATAAGCTCAATATACATATATATATATATATATATATATATATATATATCTTACGACGTGTATTCCAAGTTTGGCAAACTTGAAACAGCTCTTAGCTATCATTACATACTCTTTGGTTTATAATTATGACTGTTTTGATTGATTAAGAAGCTTCAAACTCTTCCCCTCCATGTAGTTAATAATCTTAAAACAACACATGCATAGAGGGTCATCATGACTACTTTCCAGCTAAAACTTAGTGGTCCAAGTATACAATTCATGAACACATAAACAATTATTCATCTTTTTGCTCCGTCGTGTAGTTTCTCTTATGTGAAATAATCCGAAGTTTATTTAACCATGAGTCATGCATTATTAATGCATTATTATGTCCTATATATAAGATGCTACTATCTGTACGTGCCACTTGACTAAAATGCGCATAAATTTGCAGGAGCTATATGGAGATGGAGAAGAGATTCAAAGTATACGTATACACTGAAGGTGAAATGCCCATAGTTCACGACGGACCTTGCAAGAACCTATACACGATAGAGGGCAGGTTCATACACGAGATGGAGTACGGTGCAAACAAGTTTAGGACAAGGGATGCTAATAGTGCTCATGTCTATTTCCTTCCTTTCAGTGTAGCATGGATGGTGAGGTATACGTACAAGCCTCTTAGCTACGACCTCACACCTCTCAGACGGTTCGTCGGGGATTACGTGGATGTGGTCTCAACGAAGCACCCGTTCTGGAATAGAACTAGCGGTGCGGACCACTTCATGCTCGCATGCCATGATTGGGTTAGCTTTAGCTTCTCTACCTCTCCTATTTTTAGTTTACTTTTTCAAGTTAGTTTTATTACTTGCCTAAAATGGACCACCACTTCAAAACTTGTTCAATTTGCAACCACGGAATAAATACGCATGATACATAGAAGGATAAGCTAGTTGCCACTAATAAGTGCAAACTATGGAAGAATGATTGACTAGCCTTGATAAGTGGAGGACTGCCTTTTAGGTTGAGAAATGTTTTTAGTGGTTTTTACCTAAAAAAAACATTTCAAGTGGTGGACCATAAATATTAAATAGATGTATCAGTCAACAGAACATGTAAGACTAATTCGGTTTCTTGACTTCAAAGATACAACAAAAAGTTCATTTTTTTTCTTTTGGGTTGAACGTTACCTCCACGCCAGTTGCTAGCCTTACCTTCTTAAGCAACTATGAAGTGATCATCATTAGTTATTTAGAAAAAGATTTTAGACTTTTAGAGTACTAAAGATAAAAACAAAGTACTTCAACCCTTTGTGATTTGGTTAACTGGTTAGAAAATGAATGTCATTGAATATATATTAGTAGGAACTTCATGAACCCGGTTTAATCGGCGAAGTAAAAAAATTACTGTGTTATTTGAAAGAAAGTATGGTATTATGCATGATCCAAATGGAAAATATGTTCTCAATTTTAAGATTTTTTTTAGTATGTTTCACAAATATTATATGTTTTTGTTGCTTTTATTAATAGAACTTAATTATAATATAAAAAAAAATTAAAAGTATAGAAATTTAGACTTAGAATTTGCATTATATTATTAATAATGTCAGTTTTCGTATGGGTTCTCATTTAGTACAATAAAAAAAATACAAAAAATTGGTGACTTTTAGGATATGAAAAAAAAAAAAAAAACTGAACGACTATGTTTATCTTGGCCAAAAAGAGAAGGGTCCTGTAAAATATAGAAGTTTTTTTTTTTTTTTTTTTTTTTTTTTTGGTAACGCTGTAAAATATAGAAGTGACTTTGACTTTGTGGTCACAAAGAATATTGCGTTCATAGTAAACTGAACAAGACTTGGAGTCCTTAAGTCTTAATGTTATGGACCCGTACAATATGGTTAATTTTGCATTTAAGAGTTTGAAGTTTGAACGTATTCATGAAACTTAGGATAGTCCTAGTAAAATAAAATTTGCATGCTACTCATTAAACCGATAATTACACGTTAATGATGTAGAATTTTCTACTGTTTTTAAAGCTTATTATAATTGTAGATTTTACAACTCGGTGAGATTTCAAAATTAGATCCAAAAAAAATTATAATTAGTTTGAACTTTAAACATAATTATATTTTTAGATATCAATTAATAGTTTTTTTTTGTAAATATTAATAATTTTTTGCGATTAATTAAAAGTTTATTGAGTGAACATTTGCAAAAACATGATTGAAGAAAGGCTACTTAATTTTCCTTATAAAGATTTAAGATTTGACGGGCGATATAAAACTAACTCCTCGAAATTAAAATTAAGAGTGTAGCAGCCCATATAAGGAGGCCCAAATGTCAATATAGCCCAAACAGTCAGCTAATTGTCTTTATTGAAATTTTTTTGGACAGGGCCCACACGCATCTCGAGGCCACCAAGTTCTGTACAACGCGTCGATCCGCGTCCTCTGCAACGCCAACACCTCCGAGGGATTCAACCCACAGAAGGACGTCAGCTTACCGGAGATCCACTTACTAGACGGCAACATCTCCCCCAAGCTCCGCCTCCCACACCCACCACCTCCGCCGCCAAACGCCACCCTCCTGGCATTCTTCGCCGGCGGCCTCCACGGCCCTATCCGCCCCATCCTCCTCCGCCACTGGAACACCAGCGCCCACCCCGACCCGGACCTCTCCATCCACGAGTACCTCCCCAAGGGCTCCGAAGACTACTACTCCTTCATGCTCCGATCGAAGTTCTGCCTCTGCCCTAGCGGCCACGAGGTGGCCAGTCCGCGCATTGTGGAGGCCATTTACGCGGAGTGCGTCCCGGTGATACTGTCGGAGAGCTACGTCCTGCCGTTTAGTGACGTTCTCCGGTGGGAGGCGTTTTCTGTGAGGTTGAAGGTGAGGGAGATTGTGAGGATGAAGGAGATTCTGATGGCGATTCCGGATGAGAAGTATAGGGAGCTGAAGGAGGGGGTGAGGGCGGTGAGGAGGCATTTCGAGCTCAACCGGCCGGCGAAGAGGTTCGATGTGTTTCATATGATATTGCATTCTGTTTGGCTTAGAAGGCTAAATGTTCATTTGGATTAATTAACGTGACATTTTCTTTTTGTTAATATTTCTCCTAAACTGATTGTGTAACGTCAAAGGAAAAAAAAAAAAATACTAGGTTGGTAAAGTACACATGTATTTTGTTGATCATGTGAAGGAGTGGTTGCAAAAAAAAAAAAAAATGTATGATACTATTATTTGCTTTTTAAAATCAGGGTTCTAGCTTGGCCCATGACCCAGTCCACCGACGAACAACCGAGTACTCCAGAAAGTCAGTAGTCTTTCCTCCAATTCCTAGAGGAATTGCCTCAGGAATCAATGAGAACTCTTTTGGACGTAACTCCCGACGTAGCATATCTACTACTACATCGGTAATATAAGGGTTGAGGGGATAACCTCTTCCCAACCAATAATCGGTTGGTAGCCCACACCCGCTATTCGCAAGAAGGTTGTAAATCTTCGCGTACTTTAGGTTCACACCTATCGCCCATAGGGATGGTGACTATTCAGCAGTGCGCGACATGACACAGGAGAGAAATCCAACGTCAGATTCGGTGAGTTTCGAATGATTCTCGTTTGCATCGGATCAGTTCGTAAAATTTCATTAAAATGGTAGCACTAATAAAATTCTTGTTTCACTTCTAAAACAATTACCAATTGTATAAAATTAAAGTATTGGTTATAAATATTTTTTAATTCTTATGGATCCATTAAAGTTTGAAGCGAAAACCACTGATTAATGGATGTAATCTGATTAAGGAATGGAATAGTGATAAGTTAGTTACACCATATTATATGAGAAACATATTAGATAATTTACTCATTTATAAGATGCTCTATATATTATGGTCAAACTCCATTGGAGCTCTAGAATAATCACCAGAATAATCACCGTTCACACTTTTAAAGATAAAATATTGCTATTTTTATTTAATGAAATATAATTAAAGGATGCAATGCTAAATAGCTTCATCATATTATAGTCAACTAATTTTTTTTTTTTTTTTTTTACCGAACTTGATCAACCTTTGAATTGGCCGCGTGATAAATCTTGTGGATAATAATTAGAAGAGGAGAGTGTTTTTATTTCAGAGTTAATCGCTATGTAATGTTTTGAACACCTTTAAGTACAACCCCCTACTCTCATATTAAAACCAAAATGTATTATCTAACTGAATTATAATGTTATAAAGTAAGTCATATTCACCCCATATTTCAAAACGGGGTCGAATTAGTATCCTTATAATAGTGCTCTAATTGAATATAATTAATACATCAGCTATATATAAGTGTGCACTGTTGTCTTATTTATTAAAATTTAGTAACATAATGAATACATAGAATATATTTCATACCTTTTTTATTTATTTATTATAAAGTTCATTTTATACGTGAAGACACGTGAAATTATGCCTTAACATAATCGAGGCAAGTTTTTCCATTAACTGAAGTCCAATATACTCCATGTATTCCATCTTATGATAGGCGGCTGGCTGACTTTCATTGTCAACTAGCTCCGGTAAAAGGGCCTACATCACGGGAGTTTTTGACCGATATAAGCCTTCATGGACAACCAAATATAAATATAAACTGCATGAAAAAAAATTACAAATCTAAGGCAAACCGAGATTTCACATCTCGGTTTGGATTTTTTCATCCAAAACCGAGATTTCACATCTCGGTTAGGAAGATTTTTAGTGCCCTAAACCCTAAAAAAAAATCCACTATGAAAAAATCCAAACCGAGATGTGCAATCTCGGTTTGCCTCTTATGTGAAATCTCGGTTTTGGATGAAAAAATCCAAACCGAGATGTGAAATCTCGGTTTGCCTCAGATTTGTAATTTTTTTTTTTCATGCAGTCTATATTTGTATTTGGTTGTCCATGAAGGATTATATCGGTCAAAAACTCACCGTGCGGGGTGATGGGCCATTCGCCACAACAATTGAGATCCTTGTAGCTTTGTTGTACATAACTTTTGTACTTCCCATTGGTCAAAATCTTACATAAAGAAGTATATATATATAGTTTAAATTTAAATATTTCAATCTATATAGACTCATAGTTGTATATTTTTTTAATGTTAATAGGTATTCCGGTACAATATATTTGACCATTTTTAGTTTTTGGTACAACATTTTTTTTTATACTTTTTATGTAATATTTTGCAACTTTTACACTTTTGATACATATGTTAGTTGACCGTTAATGTTGATCGTTAAATAGTCACGCGGCTAGCCCCAAATTTTTATTTTGTTCAGTTTGGTCATCAAATTTATTGTCTTAGCTTTTGTTTTTTACACTTTAGTCCCTAAACATTTTCAACCGCATCCTAGATCTAAATTGACATAGTCAGGTCCGAACCAGCCATGGGTCGGACTATAGCTAGGTCAATTTAGATATAGGAATAGGATGCGGTTGAAAATATTTAGGGACTAAATTGTAAAAAAAGATTGGCAACAAATTTGATTGCTGAATTGAACAAAATAAAAATTTAGAGCTAACCACGTGACTATTTAATTGTCAACTAACTGATACACCAAAATGTATAAGTAGAAAACTTATTACACGTAAAGTATTTAAAAAAAAGGGTTAAAGGTCCTTTTGGTACCACATGTTTGCAAAAATTACACTGTTCATACCACTAGTATTTTTTCGTACCGAATTGGTACCATATGTTTCCAAACCTTACTGTTTTGGTACCTCCGTTAGGGTTCTGTTAAAAACGGCCGTTAAATGGCATGTGCCATGCACGTGAACAGCCCAAAACTTTCAATTTTGTTACAATTTAGTCCATCTAATACATCCATAACTTTTATTTTGTTCAATTTAGTCCTAAAACTTAAAAATCAAACCATTTCCCCAAATTGACCTAGCCCTAAGCTAGGTCCGGCTAGGTCAATTGGACCTAGCCCCAATTTAACTCAATTGGGGCTAGGTCCCAATTGACC
The DNA here is from genome assembly GCA_036873135.1 of Clarkia xantiana subsp. parviflora. NCBI lineage: Eukaryota > Viridiplantae > Streptophyta > Magnoliopsida > Myrtales > Onagraceae > Clarkia > Clarkia xantiana. The sequence goes on from JAPTYO010000004.1 coordinate 12,882,592, forward strand.
TAGCCGGACCTAGCCTAGGGCTAGGTCCGACCCTGGGTCGGGGTCGCCTGGGTCCGGCGACCATGACCCAGGGTCGGACCTAGCCCTAGGCTAAGTCCGGCTAGGTCAATTTGGGAAAATGGTTTGATTTTGAAGTTTTAGGACTAAATTGAACAAAATAAAGTTAGGGATGTATTAGATGGACTAAATTGTAACAAAATTGAAAGTTTTGGGCTGGTCACGTGCATGGCACATGCCATTTAACGGCTGTTTTTGACAGAATCCTAACGGATGTACCAAAACAGTAATGGTTGGAAACATATGGTACTAATTCGGTACGAAAAAATATTAGTGGTATGAACAGTGTAATTTTTGCAAACATGTGGTACCAAAATGACCTTTAACCCTAAAAAAAATGTTGCACTAAAAGATAAAAATTATCAAATATTTTGTAAAAAAAAAATTCGTTATTTTATTTTATTTTTTTAAGTTTGTAAGAATATATCTAATTGAAGGTGTTGATCATGCATTTTATATTACCTCGATTTGATCTGGGACATTTAAGATGAAGGTACCAGGTGCGATTTTTACGTCAGACCATTTTTATAGGCCTACCTTTTCCGAACAAGTGATTCTCTGATAAGCAGCTTACTTGACGTATTACTCCTACGAGAGAATCAAAGCACAACTCAGAAAGCCGTCAAGAAATCTATCAAAATCAAATGGATGGAAAATTTAACCTTTATTGTTAGGGTTAAGAACACAATAGGGGCCTGAATGTTTGCCCATGTTGCTAAAAGGGGTCTGAATTGAAAAAACGTATTATTAAGGGCCTGAATTTTGAGTTTTGTGTATAATTGAGATCTCCGTCTATTTTTTCTGTTAAAAGTGACGGAAAGTGGTCACATGCCAAGCATGTGACAAAAAATAATTTGAAAACCCGAAAATGCCCTTTGACCAAAGTGTGTCTCTCATATGTTTGACCTAAAATGACGAAAATACCCTTTAAGCCACCACAGCTCCGGCGACCACCACCACCCCGACTCCGGCGACCACCACCGGCCTCCGGCGACCACCACCGACCTCCGGCGACCACCACCGACCTCCGGCGACCACCGAAAAGCTCCGATTGGAGCTCTGTGGCTCCCGATCGGAGCCACAGGGCTCCAGATCGGAGCTTTGAGGCTCCGACCGGAGCTCAAAGCTCCAATCGGAGCTTTTTTGGCTCCGATCGGAGGCCGGTGGCGGTCGCCGGAGGCCGGTGGCGGTCGCCGGAGCCGGGTGGTGGTCACCGGGCGGTGGCCGGAGCGTGGTGGCCTTAAGGGCATAATTAGTGTGTAGGGGTATTTTAGACATTTCATATTTTATTAATTAAATTGATAAATTGTATAATAATTATAAAAGGGTATTTTTGTCTTTTCACGTGATTCTGTTAGATTTAACAGAAAATTTGGACGGAGACTTGAAAAAACACAAAACTCAAAATGCAGGCCCTTAATAATACGTTTTTTTTCAATTCAGACCCCTTTTGGCAACATGGGCAAACATTCAGGCCCCTATTGTGTTCTTAACCCTTATTGTTAATAGGATGATAGAGTGGTGTTTGGTTGCTTCTGTACTGTTTGTGAGTCGTCGTCTTCTTCTTGCTCTTGCTGCTGTAATTGGTCCGCCATTACTGGCACATGAACTGAAGCTTGGCTTGGGAAGGGAAAAGATAGGCATAGGGGAGGAAAATTCTTGTGTAGGGGCGGTGTTTACACCGTCCCAATCACTCTACGACATGTGTTCCTCCACTTAATAAGTAATGAATTGGTTTTTTTTTTTTTTTTTTTTTTTTTTTCTCACCTATCTCTAAATTTTTTTCTTCTCTCTATCCTATCTTCTTTTGTCATTTACCTAGAAAAAAAATATTCTTGTCATTTTAAAATTAATTAATGTTTCCTGGCCTAAAAAAATATTTAATAATTTTTTTTTCTAAAATTAGATTAGCTGGTGTTATATATGTAATAAGTGTTTCATTTTTTTATATAAAATTATTGGGTTGAATAAATCTTAAATGTGATAATTAATGAACTACGACTAAGTGAATTTAATCATAATTTGATAAGTGTCAGAAATTCTGGAGACCATATTCAATGACATGGAAAATTCTAAAGCCGGGAAATGTGGCCCAGCAGAGGCGAGACCTGAGAGTCTATGAAGCCTGGAAAGTGCAGAATTGCACCGCGTGTATCATTTTGTTGAGTTCTACGAATGAAAGTATGTTCAAGGAATTTCAAGGTTATCAGAGTGCTACGGCGCTTTGAAACGACTTGAATAAGAAATTTAGTTTCCATTCCGCATAAAGGAAAGTGTTCCTGACTGTGTGATCCGCTTCTTATAAGAGGCAACTTGAACACTCCCTGAGGTTACATATTTGGCATATGGCTGAGATGATAACTGAACTCAGGCACGCTGGTAATATATTCACTGAAAGGCAGAAACTCCAGGTTGTAATCAGCTCCTTGCACGATTCGTGGAAGCATGTAAAAATGCAATTGTCTCACTCTATTTGGGCTACCACTCTAGAAGAAGTTGAGCGACTTCTAAATCTAGAAGAGGAAATGCATAAGAGTAAGAGTACTCTGGCTGAGTTGCATGTGGTGACTTCATCCAAAGCCAAAAAGAGACCAAATAGACAATATCGTGGTAAGAATGATGAGCGTGATCAGGGGCGTAGCTATTAAGGAGAAAGAGGGACCCTATGTCCCTCTTTTTTTTTTTTTTTTTTAAACACTATATATATGTAATATAATAATAATTACATTTAGTGCAATCATAAAAATCCTAAATTAGTATATTAGTTTTGAGTTTGTGATTTAATTTTATAATGTATTGATTACAAAGTTATTAGAATTAATTTTGTGAATAACTGAATTGTGATAGTTAATAATTTGATGATTTTTTTTTTGCCAAATAATAGTTTGATGATTAAATAATGTAATTTTCACACTAATGCATTAAAAACATTAATATCGTTTCTATTGTCAAATATTTAGTCTTTTATAGAGTCAGAAATACTGATGCTATCGTGGATCATATACAAAATATAAAAACCCGTTGAGTATAATATGTTGTTTTTTGTGAAACGGTAATACATTTATGTAAATGCTACTTAATTTTATATATATAATATGACTTGGTAAATTTTGAATTCAGCTTTTGTTTAAGTAAAAATTGGTGAACCCACATTTTTAATTTCCTGGCTCAGCCACTGAGCGTGATGGGTCAAGTTAGAAATCAAAGATGGATGAAACCGGCGAGCGGAAATGTCTGCACTATGTCCAAATAGCTAAGATAAAGTGCTATAGTTGTAGCTATGTGCTATTACTCAAACAAATGCACTGCTCGGAAGCGTCTTGTATGTCTTGATGCTTAAACTAGTAGACTATTGAGTTTCTAGTTGGAGCAAATGATCTATCTAATACTTTATGAGTTGTGACTCATGATTAAGCCATAGACAAGAAGAATTTTTTTTTGTTTATCTTCGATAATTCAACTAAAATATGATAGGTATGGAAGCTCGAGTTGCAGCCGAATGAGTTGGCATCCGCAAACTATGTCTATGAGACAAACGAGTCCATAATGCCTTACTATTTGGTTGAATTGCTGATTTCAGTCTTTGTTTCTGTTAGACCTAGTTGTTCGATTAATGTTTCCATGACATTGAGTTTGTGTATATATGGTCAGTTCCGGTGGATTTATTGTATATCACATTTGCATCTAGCAATGATTTCAATATATCCAAAATTTGTCGCAAGTTTGCTAGCGACGTGACCAGAAGTTTTGTGTAGGCAACCAGAATAAATTCAAATTAGACATCTACTAGCCCATATTTGGTGTGGGAAGGCTTAAATATGTTCGTATCTTGTATATTTATTTGATATTCTACAAATGGCTAAATGAGTCTTGAAGATGAATTGAATAGATAAAGAACTTGTGGTTCTCATATACGTTAAGACGGTGGTTAGCTCATCGACTAAACTTATAAATATACGTCATATAAAAAGATAGTTCATTCCGTTGACTATTTTTTTTTTTTTGCACTATGCAACATACGCTTGTTGTTAGAAGACGTAGGAAATACGCTTCTGAAGATGGTTGAGTCAGTGACAACATTGGTCCAATAATAAATTACCTATGTGATATCCGGGTCTCTCCACATGGAGGACCCACCTTATATCGAGACGAATGTTTGTCAACTTGATCAAGTGCCTAAATATTAGTTGCAGACCACTTCATATAAGTTATGATCCGGAAAAAGTCTGAAAGTGGGAGCAAGTTTGTGCCTAAACTAAAAGATTTCGAAATGAACATGTTTATCCTTACAAAGGGAAAAGTGGGTTGTGACCCATTTTTGAGTTCTTGAGCTAAATGTACCAAGATAACTTCATTCGAGTGGGAGGATTTTGCTGATGTTGAATAAGTTTCTCATCATGCTCGCACTTCTACACCATCAGTTACGAATGTAAATGATCTTAGTTCAAGTGGGAGCAAGAACTTTCATGTTGTTACTCTAAATGAGTAAAGGTAATCGTTCCAGTGGGAGCGTGTACAAAATGTTCTTAATCCTAGTGGGAGATTATTGTGGCTTCTAATACCCTTTAAGGAAAATTGAGGACAAAATGAAAGACGCAAAGCGCAAATGGATCAGTGAGGTCCTAAAAGTCATGAAAATTTGAGATGTGTCTTGAATAATTGTGAGTGTTGTATTCGCATGAACCCAGCCACGTTGATCTTCGATGTAGATATTGCCTTTGAAATATTAAAATAGAAATCGAAGCGCTTCTCCATATTGTGGTATGAGAGTGCAACTTTTTGACTATGGTGGTCCGCTAGCATTCTACTTTATTCCCTCGAGGCAATATTATTAATGATGATGTGTTAGTCATGTCAGATGTTTTAGTCACTACGGACTAAGACTATTATTAAAACATCGACAAGATCATGTAAATTAAATGTGTTTGACACATAGTACGTGCTGGAAGTTATGGAGTTAATCAAATGAGTATGAGGCTTAATTGATATTTGGAGGGTAAATCAATATAATCTTGGAATTGTGTTTCTAAGAGATCATTTGAGAGAATATGTTTCTTGGGTGATTGATCATATTATTACCTCGATAAGCTAACTCTGTATAAATGCCATGACTTGATGCGCTAAATGTCTTAATTAAGATGAGCTCACTCGGGTGTCTTGTGCATGTTGTGACGTGCACTAGACCCACTATTAAACCGGGCATATAGCTCGACTTGGATTGATGCTCAAGGATCAGATAACGATGGTTGTTGAGGCGTCGTACATATGTGTATGACAAAATAAAGTGAAGTTGTTCCTAGTGGGAGTAACGACTTCCTTAGGAAGATGTTTCTTACTGACTGGCCATCAGAAAATGAAAAACGAGTGAAAACTTCACTATATGCGAATGAAGCTAGTGTTCTCGCAACAACAACCGAGGATTTGATTTGGTATGTAAGGTTCCTATATATATATTCCGGATGATGCATATTACTGCTCAAGTGTTAGTCTACTGGTAATTGTAGTGTAATATATTCCGAAGAGGATCCTAACGATGTTTGAACATTCAATTGACCAATATAACTGTGCATAAGGCATAGTTGCATGCAAGATGGTGAATGTGAAGTGATAGTCGATAAATGATGGATAAACGGTAAGTCCGTAAAACCCTTTCCATATGTGCAATTCATCGACATTTGATCACAATTGGTTTTGTACATTGTGTAAACAACGAGGTAGTTTGCTTATTTTTTTCTCAACGATCACTTCACAATGTTCATATGTATCAATACGTTTGATTTGAATTTCCTAAATTGTGTGCCATCACGACTCCGATCAGAGACTTGAGACCTGACACGATGTTTGCTAGCTTAGCCTGTTTTCAAAAGGCCACCTACAGATTCTGCCTGGCGGGACATGTCTAGAAAAGCGAGTCGGGTTGGTGTTGAAAGGATCGTGAGAAGATGAAGATTGTCAACAGAATCTCTTTTAGAATTGTATTCACGGTGCGCATCAATCATGAATTAGTTTCGTGGTTGTGGATACAAGGTATAACTAATGAGATCTTTGTAGATACCTGAATGAGGTTCGACGATCTAGGGTACAAGCATACTTCCTTATTGCAGGTTGTCCTCAAGGAGCTGTTGTATACTCCTAACAGATATACAACAACTAGCTCTCACTAAGTATGCCGGTCGCACGGTTGAGCCCTGTATGAAAGACGAAGGAAATGTAGAGAGGTATATCACTATTCATGTAACTGAGCACTCTCATTATGTGTGAGTGGGAGATGTAGGAAATAGTGCACCCATATGGGGTGCTCTTGCACGACTCGGTAAGTCCTGTACTAAAGTTACACACTTCGGAAGTGTGTAACCGCCTCGTGCCTATATATATCCATCATTTGGATGGTTACAATATAGATAGAACCTACATACATAAAATAGAGAATGATAGATGTGAGACTCCGAAGTAGGCTTCGACGTCTTCCTCTCGTGTCGGAGCTCCGGTGCCCGACCACTTCGTCTTTGGGTCATCAACCGTGGAAACCGAGGGGCGCTCCGATCATGTGACGTACCTCTCCGACCGGCATCCCCGCCGCCGTGATTCCGAGCAGTCGCCAACGATCTACGCTTCCGCAATCGCACGCCGTCACACCGAACAAGTAAGTATCGTATTCGTGTTACGATCTCATGCCTTACTAACATGTGTTTTTTAGCGTGCATGTAGTTCGAATTCCTACATTTACAAACAAATAAACTATATCTATAATTAAAAAAAAATGTAAAACTACATAAACTCTTTATTAAAAATAAAAAATTGAAAAACTAAGAGTGAAGGTAGGCCAAAAATGTCAGAATTGACATAGGTGTGTCAGAATTATCATTTCCGACAAAATTTTTATTCTGAAAATGAAAATTCTGATATGTGGTATATTTAAAAGAAAAAAAAATTAAAAAAAATTGAAGGGCAATGATACGATTTTTTTTTTTTCCGAATAATACTTAAACAATAGATTCTTCATTAAAAAGGGAAAATTATTCCACTGGCATATATATAACTTGTATCATTTATAACTCTAGAATTATAGTTATTATATCACAAGTAATCATCTATTATTAACATATTTAGTTTGTTCTGTTGAATATAATAGGTTCGTAGACCTAACTTACATATTATTGATGTAGTGGCTTATGAGTCTGGGATCCTTGGTAAACTTCTTTTATTTGATAGTTACAAATTCTGTAATGGTGTTGGAGAAAAGAAATTTGTAATATCCAAACTGGAATATGCCAAATGTGTTGGTGGAGAGTTATAAAAAAATTGTACTCTTATTTTGACCGAATGAGACTCGACTAAGTCCCTCGCTGTAAGTCACAATGTTTCATCACTACCTACATTCTTCAATATATATATATAGGGAAAAATAAGTTAGTTTTAACATTGGATCTCATGCAGGTGGCAGGATTAGATGTTATTGGACGTGATCTATCTGGCGTATATCCCTTGCAAGGAAAGCCGCTAAATGTAAGGAATTTCGATGACTACTGCGTCTTTACAAACAAAGAAACTAAATCTATAAATTAAAAAAATGATAAAACTACATACACTCTTTAAATAAAACCTAAAAAAAAATGGGTCAAAGGGTCTTTTGGTGACATATGTTTGGCGAGTGTAGGCTTTTGGTGTCGTATGTTTTATTTTATAGGGTTTTTGTGTCAAATGTTTATATTTTGTAGGTTTTTGGTGCATCTGTTAGTCAAATGTTAAGTTTGACCGTTAAATACTTTTGTTTTGTTCAATTTAATCTTCAAATTTATACACCTAACTTTTAATTTTTGTAATTTAGCCCTAAAAGAACCCAATTGGACCCTAGGGTCTAATTGACCTAGCCATGACTTCTTATTGTCCTGGAATGGACCCAAATTGGATTGAGAAGGGAAGTTTCTGTGGAAATCACAGCTTTCTCCAAGGAAGCAGCGAATAGGGGAGTAAAAAGAGTCATAGCATCAACACCGATCAAACTCTGCTCCGGATGGGGTCTGAGCCCAACAACTGAAACAAGTTTTCACTATAGGCAATGATATTGAAACTAGGTTCGTGGATGGCAAACATGGAGCCGAAGGGCTGGATAAAGCCACCTCTCTGGATTTTAGTTAGGTAAGCATTAATGTTTTCATCGGGGACAGAGTCAGGAAGTTGAATGAGGGACTTGATGTAGTTAAATGACTTACCAGATTCATCGGACTGCTTGAAGTCAGCACAAACCTTAGCATCAGCACTAAACTGCTGGATTTCCATAGAAGGTGGCCGCATGTGGTTGCTTCCGGATGACGATGAACCTGTTGTCTTGAAGAAGGCCATTTGGAGGTTTGGGTTTGGGGTGGGCATCAGTCCAATTGGTTTCTTTTAGGGCTAAATTTCCAAAATTAAAAGTTAGGTGTATAAATTCGAGGACTAAATTGAATAAAATAAAAGTATTTAACGGTCAAACTTAACATTTGACTAACGGATGCACAAAAAACCTTCAAAATACAAACGTTTGACACCAAAAACCTACAAAATAAAACATATGACACCAAAAGCCTGCATTTGACAAACATATGACACCAAAAGACCATTTAACCAAAAAAATTGAAAAACTAAGAGTGAAGGTAGACCAGAAATGTCAGAATTGACATAGGTATGTCAGAATTATTATTTCCGACATAAATTTATTCTGAAAATGAAAATTCGAATATGGAAAAAATTTAAAAGAAAAAAAAACTTTAATAAAAATGAGGGGCAATGATACGATTTTTTTTCCGAAAAATACATAAACAACAAATTCTTCATTAAAAAAAGGAAAATTATTCCACTGACATATATATAACTTTTATCATTTATAACTCTACAATTATAGTTATTATATCACAAGTAACCATCTATTACTAACATATTTAGTTTGTTTTGTTGAATGGTTTATGAGTCTAGGATTCTTGGTAAACTTCTTTTACTTGATAATTACAAGTTTTGTAATTAATTACAAGTTTTGTAATGATGTTGGAGAAAAGAAATTTGTAATACCCAAACTGGAAGATGCCAAATGTGCTGTGGAGAGTTATCAAAAAGTTGTACTCTTATTTTGATAGAATGAGACTCGACTAAGTCCATCCTTGTAAGTCACAATATTTCTATCAATGCGTACATTTTTCAATATATATGGAAAAATAAGTTAGTTTTAACATTGGTTCTCATGTAGATAGCATGATAAGATGTTATTGGTTGTGATCTATTTGGCGTATATCCGTGCAAGGAAACTGCTAAATGTACGGAATGTCGATAACTACTGCATCTTTACAAACAAAGAAACTAAATCTATAATTAAAAAAAATGATAAAAGTACATAAACTATTTAAATAAAACCTATTTTTTTTTTTTTTGAAAAACTAAAAGTGAATGTCTGCCAAAAATATCAGAATTGACACAGTGTGTCAGAATTATAATTTTCGACAGAAATTTAATTCTGAAAATGAAAATTCCGATATGGGGTATATTTAAAAGAAAAAAAGTTTAAAAAAAAATTAAGGGGCAATTATACGATTTTTTTTTTCTGAAGAATACTTAAACAATAAATTCTTCATTAAAAAAGGGAAAATTAATCCACTAACGTATGTTTAAACCTTCTCCTCTTATGTGCATTTTATTTATAGGTGCAATAAATGGAAATTTCCAAATCACTATAGATAATAGTGATTATTTTAAAGAACACGTGCATGGTTAATATCTACGATACAGAGACTGGGACAGAAGACCGAGACCGGAAATGTCCATCCTAGTAACATAGAGTTAATTATCCTAGTAAACCGACGATGTGTAGGATTGTCAGCTTTTGAATCCCATCATCTAATCTTTTGAATCCCATCATCTATATTCATTAAAAACTTATAGATGTATAGACACATCCAGGTACCTTACGGAAAAGATGATTCAAGGGGCACATTGCCACATGGAATCACCATCAATTGATAAAAACTAATTAGATCACAACTAACCAAGACAAAATTGTATATACATAATACTTTTAACTTTCACATACCCCAGAGACTTTAATATACTGCCCAATTTTAGCAGTTTTCAGGTCAATATCGGGATATCGAGCAATGTAGCCTGTAATGGATTTTCGACCCCAACAAGTATTCCAAGTAAATAATGCAGCCACCACGGCAAAGAAGATCACAACAACAATGAGCAGAATGGCATTGTGGACAGCCCCAAAATAAACCCTCCAACTATGATTCCCATCACAAAAATGAAAATTGTCAGACCTAGATCTAACCTACGGCGAATTACGTTTTGAAAAACGTGGATTTTGAAAAGTGTCGTCACTAGTTAATTAAGGCTAACTAGAATCCTAAATTACCTAAGCGAATAACAGATTAAACACTTAGATATAAAATAAGTCTACGATCAGAAATTCGAGTTCGGAGGTTCTATTATGAATTAAAAATATTATTTTTAACTACGGCATTTTGGTACTCAATTCACTTAATTTGCCAATTTTATTATTAATTAAATATAAAAAAAATTTTAAGCATGAACAACAATAAAATCTAATAATATTAACGGTTATCATATATAATTAAATCGACGCAAACTAATATGTTGAACATGCATAATTAACATTTTATCATAAAACTACTAACATTAAATTAAGTCTACTACTATAACTTGTATTTAAAAAATAATAAAACAGACAATGTTGCAACATGTGATTGATATTATTTGTCCATAATTAAATAAAAGCTCAACCTAATTATTCTAATATAATAATAAACTAAAAAACAAAATACTAATAATAATAAAATAAATAAGTAATAATAAAATAAACAAGTAATAAATGAATAACAAAAAAAACAACGGGAGGAACCTTACCTGCGAAGGAGATAACAGAGGGCAGCAACAACGGTAGGCCACGACACGTCGATGAGCTCCGTCAACAGCAGGACGACGGCACCGACGGAACGACGCGGTCACCAGGGGAAACTCCGGTGAGGTTCAGGCGGCAGGCAGCGATCGGGACCGATGAAGGACTGGGTCTGAGGTCTTGGTCTTCGTCGGATCTAAACCCGAACGGCAGGGACGACGACGGAGATCGGCTGAGAGGTCCGGAGGTTGTCGCAGCGGGGTCCGGCGAACGGAAGACACTGCGGAGGGGGCGCGGTGGATCTTCATCAGTCATCGGCGGCCGGAGGACAAGATTCACGGCGGAAAAACATCCAAAAGAAACAAAAAAAATATTTTTTGCACTAAGAGACAAAAATTGCATGGATCCCGATAAAATAATGTATTATTGCTATTGTGGTGTTTTTCTGTGTGCTTTACATGTAAAACTAGACCCCTATTTATAGTAAAACTAGACTTGATTACAGATAAGATCTCCTAAATATTAACATGATAAATAACTTACATATAAATTCATACGGATAAATACCTTATAGATAATTATCCATAAATAATAGGAGATAATATATGTAGATAATTATCTTACAGATAAATAACAAAATAACTATTACATATATATATATATATATACATATATAAATATTTCGGATATATTCGAGATATTTTAAAAATATATATTTATTTACTACTCTGATATACACATGAGCATTCGTGACTTGACACATCTGGAAATGACGCGTCATGTGTAACGACGTTACGTCCGGTTCAAATCGAGTGTTTACAAGAATAATTTACCACAATTTTGGCTTTGGGAGATTTCTGGTGAAGGAATATTCATCTTCTTGGTTAAGAGTAGTCACAACTTGATTGTTTGCAATGAATCATCCAGGAAATTTCATAGACATTGTGGAATTCAATGGACCCGAGACCTTACGTGGGGCTCCAGATGTTCGCATTTGGTGAATAGGCCGCCGTAATAGGAGCCATTTAATATAAGCTCAACACCTAAGTAACTGGGTAATGTCACGTTAGAGATTTTGTGTCTTGCCTAAAATCTCAATTGACATGAGAGGTCCAAAACTGGGCCTCCCCTTTAACACATAGGACGACCTAATTATGGTGTAGGGTTAATGTCAGTTTTGCCCACCCCCTCTATAAATAGAGAGTGTCAGAGATTACTTTAAGGTTAATCACTTTCTCCATTTTAGTTGATACTAAAGAAATCCCTCTCCCTCACACTTACATATTTCGGCCGAACCACTTAGAGCTAGGAGGTGCCAAATTGCTTTGAGCAATCAACCCGGAGATTCATCCTGTCGAATAATTGAAATATGATTTGCTATGTAGATCATTCTGTGTAAGTGATTCCTTAACAAGAATCCTTACAGGAGCCGTCCGGCGGACCGCGAACTCCCCTCAAGATCTTGGGTCTACGGAAATCAAGAAACTGGTATGTGTCCATATTTCTTTGCGTAATTAGTTTACTTGGTATATACACGTGTTTTGCTCAGTAGTAAATATCCCCTATTTCCAACACCAGATGCACTTAGTGGACCTGAGGAAATAGGTCCCGATGTAATAAGACCCGTCGTGGGAAGAACATGAATAGGCCCAGAATTTTGGCGTGTTATAGTAATATTAAGGTTGAAACGTAACCCTAAAGCTATATATATATATGATAAACACCATAAAATTGACAAAATTCAACTAGGTTTTTTTTCCCTGTGATTATAACCTTTAAAAGAAATTCCCTTAATTTTCACATAAAAGGGGTGCAATTGGACAAATCTTGGAATCATACTTGCACTTATTCATGAACTCCTTAAACATTCCATCCAGAAATATAAAGATTAAAACAAATTAACATTTTTTCCGGAATTGATTGATTTATTTACTGTTCCTAGTTCATGATAATCATTGGAAAATGAAAAAAAAAAAAACAAAAGGTATAAAAAATAGAATATAACCTAAAAACTGTTCTCGAGTGTAAGTTTGGTGTCTCAATTTTAAACTGTTGATATTTAGTGTCCCAATTTTCAGTTTTGTTGTTATTTGATTTTCCGTTAGATTTTGGGGTTAATTTTTAACAAATTGAGTTGAAAATACAATTTTTCCCTTTTTTTGTAAAGGCTCCATTCCGGCCACCCACCCCGATTCCGGCGAACCACCTCCAATCGGTCGCCCACCTCTGATTCCGTCCACGGCGGTGCAGCTGGTTATGGCTGAGAGAGAGCGAGAGAGAAGAAGAAGAAGAAGAAGTTGGTCCTAGAGAGAGAAGAAGAAGGAGGAGGTTGAGAGAGAGAAGAAGAATAAAAAGGTTACGGGAGAGAGAGAGAAGAAGAAGAAGAAGAAAAATATATGGTGGGTGGTCGGGCCGGAATCGGTGATAGTGGCCGTAATAGAGGTGGGTGGCTGTAATCGGTGGTGGTGGCCGGAATTGAGGGGCTATTTTAAGAATTTTTAAAATTATTCACTCACACGCTGGTCACGTGACCATATTCCGTCCAATTTAACCACAAAAATAGACGGTGAAACATATATGAAAATTCGGACAGTCATTGTAAACCTCAGACACCAAACTGACACATGGGTCAAAATTGGGACAGTTTCTAGGTTTTATTCCCTATAAAAAAAATCATGTAATCTGATGGCTTTTAGTAATATATTCATAGACCAGAACTTCATTTATTGTTTGATACATTTTACAGTGCAAGATAAATTGAAGTGAGAAAAAACCACACCTATAAAAATCACACTTAACAAAATAACATCTTTGGTAAACCTCTTATTCTCTTTTACTTACTTATAAATCTAACCCAACACTAAATAATCAAAACTTGCAGCAAAATTAATTAATGAACCCTTAAGTTTCTGTGGTGTAACCCTTAACTCTTATTCTCTCGTTTTACAACATGTTTGGTTCGTGGAATGAGAATAAGGAATAGGGAATGAGGAATATGAATAAGAATTAGGAATATATATGATGTTGTTTGGTTGACATGAGAAATATGGAATGAGGATTCCAAATCCAATATTTGGTTGATAATATATTGTAGTAAATGAATGGAATAAGTCATAATTGACATATATACCCTTTTGTTATTTTATTAATTAAATTATTATTATTAAACATGAAAAGGGAAAATCATATATTATTAAACGAAAACTGAAAAAAAAAAATTCTTCAAAAACGATTATTTTTTTTACAAAAACAATTATTCTTAACAATTCATTGATAGACTGACATGTTATTTATGACTGAAAAGAATACAAATATTAAAAAATAACAAATCAACTATATTCACAAACAATGTATATGAAAAAAAAAAATAGCAACAATAAACATTTTGCGTGAACAGATTATGTAAAAAATAGATTATATATGTAAACGACGAAATATATTGTAAGACACTGACTATAAAATACTTTAAAAAAAACCATATTAGGTACGTAAACGAATAAATATATTGTAAGGTACATGTGTAAAATACTTACAAACAATTCTACTCTACTGATCAATAATAGTAAGTAACAAACAATTGTCACAAACAACATATCGAGACTAATTAGATGATTGTAAACTATTATTTCTCTTATTTTTTATGTCCAGATTAATAAGTACGAAGAAAAACAAGGCAAAGTTACTGTTTTTAATAAGTACGAAGTAGATCGAGCAAAAAAAAAAACACAAAACAAAAAAGAACGCAGCAAAACTTACTGTTTTATATAGGCAGACGCCGACGGGGCGGCAGTACGACGACGACAGGGCGGTGGCAGTCAAGACCAACTGCAGTCTGAAGCAGACAGTCGCATGCGCATGTAGAGTTGGAGATGTCGTGTTTTTTTTTTTTTTTTTTTATAATGGAGACACCGTTGCAAATTTGTAATATATATAATAATAATTTAGGTTTAATTATAATAATGATGATAAATACAAAAATAACGGAAGATAAGAAAAGACGCTTTACGAATGTTAAACTTGTATTTTTTTTTTTATTATTAATTTTAGAATGCATGGAATAGTCAATCCTAGGGGTTAGACTAGGATTAAGTATTCCATCAAAATTAGCAATTAGGATTCCTTATTCCACAAATTAAATGAACCAAACACCATAATTGGAATACAAATTCCTAATTCCTTATTCCATTCCATGAACCAAACATGGTGTTAGTGTTTTTTCCTTCAGCCGCTGCAGAACCTAAGAACAAGAAGAATATTTCATTTTCACCTACTATTTATGTAGAAATTTAAGAAAAACATACTTTTTTAACGGACATTTCAGCAGATGCTAGTAGAGCTGCCAATTTTTTTTATAAAAAATAAAATAATACGATACGAGTATGCACAAAAAAAACGTGTTCATGCATATATACATATAACAAAACGATAGCATGAAAAGAATAACAGAGGCTAATTTTCATGTTGTGCTTGTGTTCAGGTATCAATACACAACACACACGATAATATAGTAAAGTCAAGTTGGTAAATCTTGACTACTTGTTTAAACAATTCTCGTTTAACAGCTTTTAAAACTTCAAATTGTTTAACTTTAAAAGTTCATCAGTTTTGCACTAAGAGATACCTAAATTCATAGTTCTAGCTATAAGATGTTCATATTTAATATTTGTTTAAAGATCTCTCATGTTAACAACTAACTTAACACAGCATTAAGATGTACAATGTTGTTTTATTTATTAAAATTTAGTAACATAATAAATACATAGGATACATTTTATATTGTTTTTATAAAGTACATTTTATACTTGAAGACACATGAAATTATTTCTTTATATGATCGAGACAAGATTTTCCATTAACCAGCTTATTACTAAATTGAAGTCCAATGTACTCTATGTATTCCATCTTATCATAGGCGGCTGGATGAGTTTCATTGTGAACTAGCTCCGGTAAAGGGCCAACAACCGTGTGGGGTGATGGACCATTCGGCACAGCGATTGAGATCCTTGTAGCTTTGTTGTTCACTACTGCTCGATGTACACAACTCTTGTACTTTCCATTGCTAAAAATCTTATATCAAGAAGAAAAATTATAAAATTTTCAATCTTTATATAATCGGAGGTATATATATTTTTTAGAGTATAATCAAAGTGCTACGTAAACTTTGATTTTTTAAAATTGACAACTCGAACGCTATATATGTTTCAGTTTCGATCAAATTAGACATAAGATGAGCATATTTTGACCACGTGGGGTTTATACATATGTACCCAAAGATGAAATTTAATAAGGATGGGCATTGGACCGGTCCGGCCTGGACCGGTTCTGAACTGGACCGGAACTGGTTTAAATGGTCTGGTCCGGCCCGGACATGATTAGATAAGTACTAATATTATCGCAAGAAAATATGGACCGTTTCTGGATTGCTTTATAAAAAGCAGACCAGTCTGGTCCAGAACCAATCCGACCCGTTTTAATTTACGGATTTACACTAAAATAGAAAAGTCCAAAAACCAGTCCGGGACAGAAAAAATCGGTCCAAACCAGTCTGGTCCAATTTAGAACCTGTTCCTTTAGAAGTATACTAACGGTTTTTGGTCTGGTTTCCACTTGAAAAACCTGGTCTGTTTGGAAACGGTCCAGTCTGGACCGGTTCCAAACAGTCCGGTCCGGACCAGTTCCTGGCCGGTCCAATCGGACCGTTTTTTTTTTTTTTGCCCATCCCTAAAATTTAACATAAATTGAAATGACTGCACCAAAATATTTTCTATTGGATGCTTAATTGAAAGACACATTGGTATTGGACGAATGTCCAATTGAGCATTCAATTGAATATATTTCGATGCAATCTTTTTAATTTATGTCCAATTTAGATACACACGAAAAGATCCATGTAGTCGGAACATACTCATTTTTTTTCTTTCAATTTGTCGAATTTAGAAACAGATCTAACAATTTCAATAGAAAGTTTAGGTAGACAATTTTAAAAAATAAAATTTCAGATAGTAAGAACATGTATAATCGAAGGTGTTAGTACCTCGATTTGATCCGCGACATTTACGATGAATGTACCGGGTGCGATTTTGACGTCGGACCATGTTCCGTTGCGTTGGATCTGAAGACCATCGACTCCATTGCAAATAAGGAAGGTGAGCAAACCATGGTCTGTGTGAGGAGGCAAGCCCATTGCGAGCTCAGGCTGCGGGCAAGGTGGATAAAAATTTGCTGCGAATAACTGCAAGCTAGACTCAAGATCAGTCACTTTTTCTAAATAACAAGGCTCCAACTGTAAGCTTTCTGATATGCCGCTAAGTAGGATTCTTGTTGTTTTTCTGATTTCGGCACAATATTCCTCAATAACCTTACTGTAAAACAAATCAATTCAACATATATAATTAGTTATATAAAGAAATATATAATGTTTGTAGATTAATTCTAGCTAGAGCTTCTCGCTCTCTCATATGTATTACAATCGGCTATTATGATTCTGAGCTTTAAAATACAACGATTTAATTCACGCGATTTAATTGTTTTAATGTCTAAAAAACTATTTTTTTACTTTTATATAATATATAATATTTTAAATACTCTTCAATATTGTAAACAAAGAGAATTAATATTTTCTACGGTATTCTGATTTTTGAATGGTTTTTTAATGCGAATAGATTTTAAAGGACTTGTTATATAATAAATATATTTCTGAATTATGCATACTATTGTAATAAATTAATTAACATTAAGATGCATGTTTATTTTCATTTATTAATTTTAGTAATATTTTCATTTTTAGTAAAGAAATTATGCACAATGTGCAAATCAATGACATTATAAATTTATAATAAATTTATTTTTTATCAAAGTAAAATCTCGTGCATTATACATGTAAATTACTAGTATCTCATAATTAAAGGAAATACGGTACATATAATATTAAGTATCATGCACTGCTTTTTATGTTCCTCTTGTTTACCGTTAAGATTTTGACATGTTTCATTAAATTTAATATTTTTCCTTATGCGTTCACTAATCTCAATAGGTTTTTAGAAGAAAAAAAAAAACAAATCATATAATTAATTATACTCAGTATACGTATTGAGAGTTTAACAGTGAGACACGATCTGTGCAATAAAAGTGGGGCAGGTGATCTGCATATATACCTGAAACCGAGAGGCTTGTGAGGGGAATTAAAAATAGGATGAACTTTAAGTTTGAGAAATTCTCTCCAAAGATAGAGATCGCCAACTGGAGCACCGTGAACACTTGTTCCATATGTAATCGAATCCATTGGACTCTCCCCCTTGAATTCTTTCTTTTCTTCTTCCTTAAGATCGAAGAACTTTTGGCAAAATTCTAGAATTTCTTCCATTTGCTTCTCTCCTACACCGTGATTGCTCACCTAATCATTCACAAAATGGAGAATTAATGTATACATTAAGGAGTTAACCAATAAATAGGGTTAAAATCCATCCCTATTATGTATGAAATTTATACATTATTATATATTTTTATACTATAAATAATTAGTGTTCATATGTTAATAATTGATTGGCCTACTCAAATAATTGTCTAATTTTTCACCCATTGTGGGTTGGAATTTGTGGCATCAACTTATAGGGTTTCTTATTTATAGCAGAATTTTGTGTCTAATTTCAGAATGTGAAAGATTACCCTTAAATTTATCAGAAGCAGAAGAAGACTTTGTAGCAGGTTTTCAAATTGAATATTCAGTATTAAATTTGGTTTATTCTACATTACTTCCTTTCTAAATCTATTAATTTCTTCATTATTTGTAACAATTGTTTACTTGAGCGGTTGCCTATACTTTTTTGGGCTCTTTGAAATAACTAAAAGTAGATAGAGTTTTTGAAACGAGGATTGATATTTTTTTACATTAGCTAAATGTAAAGGTAAAAACGTAATACCATAAAAATGCCCCAATCTCGACAGGCATTTTCCAAATCAAGGACAACTTTACGACGTTGATTAGGATCACTTGAGCTGAGTAGAGAGACATCGATTACTGGAATTGTATCTTCGAATTGTGGAGCTGCCATTAGAACAATGAGAATTTGTAAAATAGATGAAGCTTACAATGAATATTGGAAAAAAGATCAATTTACAGACATACTTATAAAAAAACATGAACATCGTTGTACCTAGAATAGTAAAAATGGGGAGGTAAAAAATAGCTTGACAACTCATGATTTCTGCTGCAAATCTATTTTTACATTTCTAAAAAAAAGTTACTTTCTAGATTAGTTTCATTCTTATTAAAAAAATCATACCAATATTAGTTTCACTCAAATAAAGTGTGCCATTGAAAAAGTTATGTTTTCTCTTTAAAAACGTTTCTTTTCCTCGAAAAAAATGTTTATATCCAAATATTCTTCTTTTAAAATTGTTTCTTTTACAATGGAACCTTCTTATTAATTTATATTTATTGAATTTGTATATAGATGTATGTAAAACAAGTTCAACTTTGAAGAATTTACTCAAAGCTTACTCATCGAGACAAAATAATGAATAAGAAAGTCAATACCGAAAAAAATGGATACATACATTTAATGTATTATGATATTTTAATATATGTATTAGTTGATAATGTGTTTGGATGACACATTTATTAGCATTAGCTAATACACGTTTATCATGTATTAGTCAAGCCTCATATAAATCATGAAATTATTTAATACATAGTTGCTAATTATCAAAATAACGTCATTACCCTTATTTGGTGGATTATGACTCCGGTGTCCTCGGTCTAGGCTTCGACGACCTTCGGGTCGCGCACCTGCGAATCATGCCCAGGCTTCGGTGAATTCGGGTAGGGATCTGACGACTTTGAGTCGGCTCCGGAGACTATTGTTGGCCATATGAGGCATTTGGCCTTATGGGCTTTGTATTTGAGCCCATGTAAGGGAAGTGAATGGCAATTGTATTGCCTTTGTGTTACTCAAAGTACCACACCGGCCAAAGTGAGACTTTTATCCTAGTATATATTATGTGTTTGTTGCTTTAATATGTAACAACTTACTAGATGAAAGGCTCTCTCCACGCGCGCAGGGGGGGTGGGTGCAAATCCTCGGATCCGAAGCACACCCCGGTTGGCTTAGCTTGTGTGCGCGCCCGCGACGTGCGTACACGAATGTCGGTCCGAAAATCTAGCCTCGCGCGGGTCCGGTTTTGCTAAACCGGTCGGTCGGTTCTGTGACTATTCAAATTCGAAATTTATTTTTTGAACTTGGTAACAGATGCTTTAAGTGCACTTAACTGTGTCATTTATGGACAGAATTAAATTCTGAATTTAATTTAATCATTGACAGAATTAAATTCGAATTTATTATGCTGTGCCATATTGCACTATATAAAGGGCCATAATCCTTCACATTTTGATCACCAATCCAACTCTCATTCCTCCTACTGCGATATTCATGTCGTGTTCCTCTGCTTTTGTTGATTACCTTCGGTCAGCTTCTGTCGAAGTAATTTTTTCTTTTACTGCTCCAGTTCGAATTTTTCATACTGCTGTAGTTGCTGCTTTTATCCTTTTGTCTGTTTATATCTGTGTTCATTACGAATTTATAAACTGATTCGCCGTCGTCGTCGGCATAGTATAAAATCCGTTGTGTTCGGGTATTGTTCGGTTCGGTCAGACGTGTTCGTTGCATAACACGTACTGACGACACTGTTGAATCCTGGGAGGTGATCGCCCCGTGATTTAAACTCCTTTGCATAACCCGAGGGTGGAGTGGGGCGAAATTGCCTTAAGGAGACTGTGATTAGCACGGGCCTCAGTATTACAAAATCACGTTTTTCGTCGTTGTCGATTTTACGTGTAATTTCGAAGTTGTTCATACCTTGCATGATAATTCGGCATCATTATATGTAAGAACTCGAAATTTGACCATTTACGCTTTAGTCACTGAAGTTTCAGAAATTGCAAAATAATCCCTCAACTTTTGTGTTTTGCAGTTTGACCCTGATATTTTGCTAACAGACTTAAGGCAATTTCTAGTTAGATTATCAGGGTCGTTGTTGGATTTATTTCTGAATTTTTGCGGGAAATTTATAACGTTGTTGTTTCTGCGTGTCAGATGGATCTTAACAATAACAATGTTTCCGTTCCCTTCTCCGCCGAGATGATTCCCGTCACAGATGTGCCAACTTCGGGAACAGGAGGTGAACTCCCGCAACCAACCTTCCCGCAGCTAACACTCCCACAGCCGACTGTGGTGACCACCGCTGCTGCTGTATCCACCGGCATGAATTTTATTCCCGGTGGTGGATTTAACTTTGCTGCTGCGGGTGCGAGTACATCTGGGTTGGTTCCGAACCTTGGATTCGGGAACTTTGCTGGAGCCCCCGTGACTGGAGGAGTTGCCATGCCACGGATGATGCCCGTGGAGAAACCAGATAAGTTTGACGGGACGGGGTTCAAGCTTTGGAGTGAAAAGATGGACGTCTATATCACTTGCCAAGGCTTGAAGAGATTCCTAACGGAAGAGCCTCCGGCGATTGTTCCAGATGATGCCACATCCCTCTTGGCCTTAGAGGCTTGGAAGCACTCGGACTTCATATGCAGGCACGCCATCATGAGCTGTCTGACCGACCAACTGTATCAAGTGTACAGCAAGATGATGTCATCAAAGGAGTTGTGGACGTCTCTCAACCAAAAATATGAGACGGAAGATGCCGGACGAAAGAAATTCCTGGTTAGTCGGTTATTTTCTTTTAAAATGGCTGATAACAAGCCTGTGGTGCCGCAGGTGAATGCGCTCCTAAATTTGTTCCAGGAGCTCCATGATGCGCAAATGGCGTTAACCGAGACGTTCAAGGCGGCGGTGATCATGGAGAAACTTCCCCCGAGCTGGGTTGACTTCAAGGGTTACCTGAAGCATAAAACGAAGGATATGTCGGTGTCTAAGGTGGTCAGCAAGATAGCTACCCAGGAGAATCTGGAGAAGGCGAATCCGGCCCACGGAAATCCGGTCGGTCCTATGAGGACGACCAACTCGGCCAAGGCGAATGTGGTGGAGCATAACCAGGGTCCGAGTAGGCAGGGCTCTCGTGGGAAGGGGAAGAAGCCACAGGACAAGGGTGTCCACCTAGGTCCGAAAGGCGGTATTTCTAAGAAGTCCAAAGGCGGACAATCTTCCAAGGGAGGCAAGGGACCCCGAGGAGGTCAAGACTCTCAAGCACCACAACGTTTCCAGGGGAGCTGCTTTAACTGTGGCAAGGTAGGCCACAAATCAGTTGAATGCAGGCACCCTAGGAAAAATGAAGCCCACGTGGCAGCGGTCACTGAGGATTTGGAAGACCTTAACTTGATCGCAATGGTGTCGGAAATCAACATGGCTGACTCCAACCTCAGGGACTGGTGGGTTGACACTGGCGCCACCAAGCATGTCTGCTCAAACAAGGCACTGTTTTCAAGCCTGGAGGAGGTTGACACCGGAGAATCCCTGTACATGGGAAACTCTGCCTCGTCAGCGGTCAAAGGCAGAGGAACGGTCGTGCTGAAGATGACCTCTGGCAAGGAACTCACCCTGACCAAAGTGCTGTATGTTCCGGACATCCGGAAGAATTTAGTGTCAGGGGCCTTGTTGAACAAACATGGTTTCCGCCTTGTATTTGAGTCTGACAAATTTGTGCTTACTAAGAATGGTATGTACGTGGGTAAGGGGTACGAGAATGGAGGGATGTTCAAGATGTCTGTAATGGCCGTTGTGCCTAAAAATAACATGAATAAGAATGCTTCCTCTTCTGCTTACTTGCTTGAGTTTCCTAATTTATGGCACGGTAGATTAGGACATGTTAATTTTGATTCTTTACGAAAGTTAATTAACATGGAGCTCCTTCCTAAATTCAAAATAGATCAAGAACAAAAATGTGAAGTTTGCGTTGAAGCGAAACTTACTCGGACTTCGTTTCACCCAGTTGAAAGATTTTCCGAACCTCTTGATCTAATACATAGCGACGTTTGTGACTTGAAATATGTCCAAACACGAGGTGGAAATAAATACTTCATTACTTTCGTAGATGACAGTACGAAGTATTGCTATGTATACTTGATGAAAGGAAAAGATGAAGCTATTCAGAAATTCATGATTTACAAACAAGAAGTTGAGAATCAACTTAATAAGAAAATCAAAGTGTTGCGAAGTGACAGAGGAGGCGAGTATGAAGCTCCATTTGCAGACTTTTGTGCTGAACATGGAATTGTTCATCAAGTCACTGCTCCATTCTCACCCCAGTCAAATGGGGTTGCGGAAAGGAAAAATCGAACTTTGAAGGAAATGATGAATTCATTGTTGATTAGTTCGGGGTTGCCCCAGAACATGTGGGGGGAAGCTATTTTGACTAGCAATTACCTTTTGAATAAGGTACCCCAAAAGAAGGAAGATAAAACTCCGTTTGAATTATGGAAAGGGAGGAAACCTTCTTACAACCACCTTCGAATGTGGGGGTGTCTTGCTAAGGTAATGATACCTCCTCCGAAGAAGGTGCGAATAGGTCCAAAAACTGTTGATTGCATTTTCATTGGGTATGCTCAGAACAGTAATGCCTATCGGTTTCTTGTGTATGAATCGAAGGTGTCAGATATACACAAAAATACGATTATGGAATCAAGAAATGCATATTTCTTTGAAAACGTATTTCCAGCTAAGTCTAGAGGAGAAGCTAGTTCTTCAAGACAAGCATATGAGACTATAGAGGAAAATAGTCAAGACCGAGAACATGAGGAGCATGTTGAGGTCCAGACCGAGGTTGAAACCGAGGTCGAGCCCAGGAGAAGTAAAAGGGCAAAGATTGGAAAATCTTTTGGTCCAGATTTTCTGACATATATGCTTGAAGCCGAACCTCAGACTTACAAAGAAGCCGTAAACTCTTCTGAGGGTCCTCTGTGGAAAGAGGCGATCAATAGTGAAATCGAATCGATCTTGCAGAATCATACTTGGGAGCTAGTGGATCTTCCGCCCGGAAGCAAACCGCTAGGCTACAAGTGGATCTTTAAACGTAAAATGAAAGCAGATGGTTCGATTGATAAATATAAAGCCCGACTTGTCGTCAAAGGATTCAAACAAAAGGAAGGACTGGACTATTTTGATACATATTCTCCAGTAACCAGAATCACTTCCATTAGAATGGTACTTGCTATTGCAGCGTTGCGAAATTTAGAAGTACATCAAATGGATGTGAAAACAGCTTTCTTAAATGGAGATTTAGAGGAAGAAATCTACATGGAACAACCTGAGGGTTTCTCTGCGCGAGGGCAGGAAAAGAAAGTCTGTAAACTTGTCAAATCCCTGTATGGTTTAAAACAGGCGCCTAAACAATGGCATCATAAATTTGACAGCGTTATGATGGAGAAAGGTTTCAAAATAAATGAGTGTGACAAGTGTATTTACGTGAAAGATACAGATATGGGTTATGTTATTTTGTGTCTTTACGTAGATGACATGCTTATCGTTGGAAGTAACGATGAGATGGTCCAGTCCACCAAGCATATGTTGAGTTCGAGATTCGACATGAAAGATATGGGTTTAGCCGATGTGATTCTTGGAATCAAAATTCATAGAACATCGGAAGGTCTCGTTTTAAGTCAAAGTCATTACGTTGATAAGATTTTAGATAAATTTATCAAAGATGACAAGAACGAGGTGAGTACCCCAATAGATACGAGTAAGTACTTCTCAAAGAACAAGGGAGATTCAGTTTCCCAAGTTGAGTACGCTCGGATAATTGGAAGTGTTATGTATTTAATGTCGTGCACTAGGCCAGATATCGCTCACGCTGTAAGTGTTTTGAGTCGATATACGAGTAATCCCAGTGTTGATCACTGGCATGGGGTAATCAGGTTACTTAGGTATCTGAGACACACTCGGAGTCATGGTTTACACTATACTAGGAATCCTTCCGTGGTCGAAGGCTATAGTGATGCGAACTGGGTGTCCGATTCCAGAGACACGGACTCTTTGAGTATGAGTGGTTATGTATTCACCTTAGGAGGTGCAGCAGTTTCGTGGAAATCCTCAAAGCAAACAGTCATAGCCAGATCCACGATGGAGTCTGAGTTTATCGCACTGGATAAATGTGCCGAAGAGGCAGAATGGCTACGCCATTTCCTCGAGGATGTTCCGAGATGGCCAAAACCTGTGCCCGCAATCTGCATTCATTGCGATTGTCAAGCCGCAATCGGCAGAGCGCACAATTTTATATACAATGGAAAGTCAAGACATATCCGTCGAAGACACAGTTCCATTAGACAATTACTCTCTACTGGAATTATCACGATCAACTATACGAGATCAGTTGATAATAATGCGGATCCGCTAACCAAGGGGTTAAACAGAGAGTTATTTGGCCAAGCGTCGAAAGGAATGGGGCTAAATCCCGTCGAGGAAACGCTCTTGAGAAGGAAAACCCAACCATGATGACTGGAGATCCCAAGAACTTGGTTCAATGGGACAACCTAATCACAAGGGTGAGTATTGTCACTGTGGGGGTCAAACCCCGAGCCCATTCCTATGATGCGAACAGTGATGGAGAAGAGGTTAAGCTTTTGCTGGTGTTGATCTTATATCATCGGTTAATCCGAATATAGTAATTGGAAATTACTTAATCAAGGTCATTTTCACACAAAGCTTTTAATGATTCGTAAGGAGAACTCAGAGTCGTGAAGATGCTTTTGAGACATAGAATCACCTATGCGAGTGAGAAGTGGGGCCGCTTCGAAAGGAGTTGTTGAGGGCGCAACTCTTAGAAACGCTTGCAGAACCAGGCTAGTGATCCAGGGCCTAGGGATCACAGGGCGTGAACCGAACTATACTAGGAAGGTACCTGTGTGGGTTATGTCGTCATCTACACCAACGACAGACGGTTCAAGGACATCGCGTCTACCAACCAGTCAGTAGAGAAGGCATGATCTCACCAGGGGTAGGTTCAAAGGGGTTACCCCTACCTATCCTTTGCAGGTATTGACCGTTGAACACAATTTTCGAGTCTAGAGCTACCGTTAGGATTCCAATTTCCATTCATGTGGGGGATTGTTGGCCATATGAGGCATTTGGCCTTATGGGCTTTGTATTTGAGCCCATGTAAGGGAAGTGAATGGCAATTGTATTGCCTTTGTGTTACTCAAAGTACTACACCGGCAAAAGTGAGACTTTTATCCTAGTATATATTATGTGTTTGTTGCTTTAATATGTAACAACTTACTAGATGAAAGGCTCTCTCCACGCGCGCAGGGGGGGGGGGGTGCAAATCCTCGGATCCGAAGCACACCCCGGTTGGCTTAGCTTGTGTGCGCGCCCGCGACGTGCGTACACGAATGTCGGTCCGAAAATCTAGCCTCGCGCGGGTCCGGTTTTGCTAAACCGGTCGGTCGGTTCTGTGACTATTCAAATTCGAAATTTATTTTTTGAACTTGGTAACAGATGCTTTAAGTGCACTTAACTGTGTCATTTATGGACAGAATTAAATTCTGAATTTAATTTAATCATTGACAGAATTAAATTCGAATTTATTATGCTGTGCCATATTGCACTATATAAAGGGCCATAATCCTTCACATTTTGATCACCAATCCAACTCTCATTCCTCCTACTGCGATATTCCTGTCGTGTTCCTCTGCTTTTGTTGATTACCTTCGGTCAGCTTCTGTCGAAGTAATTTTTTCTTTTACTGCTCCAGTTCGAATTTTTCATACTGCTGTAGTTGCTGCTTTTATCCTTTTGTCTGTTTATATCTGTGTTCATTACGAATTTATAAACTGATTCGCCGTCGTCGTCGGCATAGTATAAAATCCGTTGTGTTCGGGTATTGTTCGGTTCGGTCAGACGTGTTCGTTGCATAACACGTACTGACGACACTGTTGAATCCTGGGAGGTGATCGCCCCGTGATTTAAACTCCTTTGCATAACCCGAGGGTGGAGTGGGGCGAAATTGCCTTAAGGAGACTGTGATTAGCACGGGCCTCAGTATTACAAAATCACGTTTTTCGTCGTTGTCGATTTTACGTGTAATTTCGAAGTTGTTCATACCTTGCATGATAATTCGGCATCATTATATGTAAGAACTCGAAATTTGACCATTTACGCTTTAGTCACTGAAGTTTCAGAAATTGCAAAATAATCCCTCAACTTTTGTGTTTTGCAGTTTGACCCTGATATTTTGCTAACAACTATAGGGTAGGCCCCAAAGACTTCGTCTCGGGCTCTGGCAACCCCGGGCCGGCGTCCACTTTGAGACGGCTCCGGTAACCCCGGATCGGGCTCCAGCGACTTTGGACCGAGCTCTAGCAATCCCCGTCTTAATCATGAAAAGAAAAAATCCACTCTAATAATTAAGTTAAGAAACTAACTAAATTATTTTTACCAAAATAATTTTGTAAATTGCTAGCTCACATTCGAACACTCTCACAAGTTAATGGCTGAAACTTTTTATACAAATTTTGTCTTGTATACAATTTCTAGCCGAATAATTTTTTTTGACAATTTGCTAGCTCATATTTAAATTTGTGGATAATTACTAGCTTTGTTTTCGCATTGTGGACAATTTCACAACTACCTAATTGTTTACAAAGCGAACCCGGTCTATCAAATTATCCATAAAAGAAAATTTAAGCTAGTAATTTGTTCAGAAAGCGAATATGAGTTAACAAATAATATATAACTTAAGGGTTAAGAACACAATAGGGGCCTGAATGTTTGCCCGTGTTGCCAAAAGGGGTCTGAATTGAAAAAACGTATTATTAAGGGCCTGAATTTTGAGATTTGTGTATAAGTGAGGTCTCCGTCTATTTTTTCTGTTAAAAGTTACGGAAAGTGGTCACATGCTTGGCATGTGACCGAAAATAATTTGAAAACCCAAAAATGCCCTTTGACCAAAGTGTGTCCCTCACATGTTTGACCTAAAAAGACGAAAATACCCTTTAAGCCACCACAGCTCCGGCGACCACCACCACCCGGCTCCGGCGACCACCACCCATCTCCGGCGACCACCACCTCAGCTCCGGCGACCCAAAAAAGCTCCGATCGGAGCTTTTTTGGGTCGCCGGAGGGGGGTTTTGGTCGCCGAAGCTGGGGTGGTGGTCGCCGGTTCTGGAGTGGTGGTCCGAAGCTGGGGTGGTGGTCGCCGGTTCTGGAGTGGTGGTCGCCGGAGCTGGGGTGGTGGTCGGTGGCCGTGGTGGCCTTAAGGGCATAATTAGTGTGCAGGGGTATTTTAGACATTTCATATTTCATTAATTAAACTGATAAATTGTATAGTAATTGCAAAAGGGTAATTCTGTCATTTCACGTGGTTCCGTTACATTTAACAGCAAATTTGGACGGAAACTCGATTATCAACAAAACTCAAAATTCAGGCCCTTAATAATACGGTTTTTAATTCAGATCCCTTTTGACAACATGGACAAACATTCAAGCCCTATTGTGTTCTTAACCCATAACTTTAAAGTCTTAAAGTTTAGGTACTAACCCATAACTTTAAAGTCTTAAAGTTTAGGTACTAGGAGAAACCTTTACGTTAGGAAATAGCATATGAAAATAGCTATATTGCTATATTCCTTTAACACTGACATTCCTTGCAATTTTTCCGTAATAGTAAAACATGCATGTTTAGATACGGATGACAATTTTATGTTTCATTTTAATGGCCAAAATAGAAGTTAAAGTTGGACTAATTTTTTTTTTTATAAAATAGACAAAATTCAAGTAGCCTTTTTGTTGCTGTGATAAACCTTTAAAAGAAATTCCCTTAATTTTCACATAAAAGGGGTAAAATTGGACAGATCTTGAAATCACACACTTGCATTTGCTCCTATTCATGAACTCCTTAAATATTCCATCCAGAAATATAAAGATTAGAACAATTTAACATTTTTCGGGAATTCATTGAGGTTAAAAACCTATAAATTGTCTGAAGTTTGCCCTATGTGAGATTTTTTGTATTTGAAGTTTAAATTGTTTAAATTGATTGTTTGAAGTTTCAACTTCTTTAAAATTTGATGTCTCCGTCCAAATTTGTAGTTAAAATTGACAGAAATTGATCATGTGCTTATCACATGACCCGATAAAAAAATCCCAAAATTGCCCCTAGTATGGTGGTGGCCGGCCGGAGTAGGGTGGTGGTGGCCGGAGTAAACATAAAATTATCAAGGGCAATTTCGACTTTTCACACCATTCTGTCAATTTTGATAGTAAAAATGGACGGAAAACCAAATTTCAACAAAGTTTAAATTTCAAACAACCAATATCAACAATTTAAACTTCAGACACCAAAATTTCACTATGACAAACCTCAGACAATTTATAGGTTCTTAACCATTGATATTGATTTATGGGTTAAGAACACAATAGGGCCTGAATGTTTGCCCATGTTGCCAAAAGGGGTCTGAATTGAAAAAACGTATTATTAAGGCCTGAATTTTGAGTTTTGTTGATAATTGAGTTTTCGTCCAAATTTGCCGTTAAATGTAACGGAAATACGTGAAATGACAGAATTACCATTTTGCAATTATTATACAATTTATCAGTTTAATTAATGAAATGTGAAATGTCTAAAATACCCCTGCACACTAATTATGCCCTAAGGCCACCATGGCCACCGACCACCACCCGGCTCCGGCGACCACCACCCATCTCCGGCGACCACCACCTCAGCTCCGACGACCACCACCCCCTCCGGCGACCCAAAAAAGCTCCGATTCGGGGCCACAAAGCTCTGATCGGAGCTCCGTGGCCCCGAATCGGAGCTTTGGAGCTCCGATCGGAGCTTTTTTGGGTCGTCGGAGCTGGGGTGGTGGTCGCCGGAGCCGGGTGGTGGTGGTCGCCGGAGCCGGGTGGTGGTGGTCGCCGGAGCTGTGGTGGCTTAAAGGGTATTTTTCGTCTTTTTAGGTCAAACATGTGAGGGACACGCTCTGGTCAAAGGGCATTTTTGGGTTTTCAAATTATTTTCGGTCACATGCCAAGCATGTGACCACTTTCCGTCACTTTTAACAGAAAAAATAGACGGAGACCTCACTTATCAACAAAACTCAAAATTCAGGCCCTTAATAATACGTTTTTTCAATTCAGAACCCTTTTGGCAACATGGGCAAACATTCAGGCCCTTATTGTGTTCTTAACCCTTGATTTATTTACTGTTCCTAGTTCATGATAATCATTGGCAGAAAAAAAGGCAAAAAGAATCATGATCTGATGGCTCTCTATAAAATTCATAAACCAGAAATTCATTTATTAACACATTTTACAGTGCAAGATGAATTCAAGTGAGCAAAAACCACATCTATAAATCACATCTAAGAAATAACATCTTAGGTAAACCTCTTATTCTTACTTCATCTATCTATCTATGTAACCCAACACTAAATAATCAAAACTTGCAGCAAAACTAGTTAATGAAACCTTAAGTTTAAGTTGCTGTGGTAGCAGCAGTTTGCTGTTCTTGCATTGACAGTGGTATGGCTGGTCTCCAGGTAGTCCCTTGAGGACTGTCCATGAGAGTGATTCCTACAGCTGCTAAGTCTTTCCTAATCGAATCTGATTTCTCGTACTCTTTAGCAATCCTCGCTGCATTCCTCTCTTTGATTCTCTGCACCACTTGTTCTTCTGTTAGATTCGCTCGTTTCAGTGCTTTTTCTTTCAGCTGCTGCAGAACCTAAGAACAAGAAGAATATTTCATTTTCACCTGCTGTTTTTCTAGAATTTAAGAAAAACAGAACTTTTTGAATGGCCATTCAAGGAAGTAAATCTAATGCAGCAGATGTTAGTAGGGCTGCCAATTTTTTTTACAAAAAAATTAAGATAGTACGATACGAGTACACGAAAAAACCGTGTTCATGCATGAAAAGATAACAGGGGCTAATTTTCATGTTGTGACTGAGTTCAAGTATCAATACACAACACATAATATAGTAAAGTCAAGTTGGTAAATCTGATTTTTTACTACTTCTTTCAACAATTCTTGTTTAATAGCTTTTAAAACTGCAACTTGTTTAACTTTAAAAGTTTTATCAATTTTGCATTCAAATTTTGTAAAAGTTGATACCAGAATTCATAGTTCTAGCTATGAGATGTTCATTATTTAATATATTAGCTTAAAGATCTCACACGTTAACAACTTAACACAACATAAACATGTACAAAAATTGTGTGACATGCTCGTGTTTGTGAGCATGGCACGATAAATTTATCATGCGAAGTGTAACATGATAAAATACTGACACACACTCAATTTTCAACCCTTAGATGCTAATCAACCACAAAAAGAAGAGAAAGAGTAGCACAGATGTACTGTACCTCGGAATACGCTGTAGGTAGTAAGCCCAGTACAGCAAGGGCATTCCTGATGACTTCTTCTAGAGCTTTAAGTGATTCAACCCGCAAACCTTGCTTCTTCCCCTGGAGACAAGAATAGCAGAATTTTTTTTTCATAAAAAACCTCAACTAATTTGTTGAGACTGAATACTGATATGTTCTTTTTAACCTTGCGGGTGTGTAGAAGATCATTGATGAATTTCAGGGGTTCTGACAGTGCAGCTACAACCTCAGTAGTGTGAAGATCATCTGACATCGCCTCCAAGAAATCATTCTGGAATTTTGTAACGCAGTTCAAAGTATCAGGTGGAATTGAACCGTTTTGAGTGTCTGCAACATTCTGACTCAGAACACATTCGCAATCGTACAGTGTCTGCATCGAATCGTATTATCATATACTGATTTAGTTAAACTATTCAAAATCTGGAGGAGGAAAAGAAAAGGGAAATAAGAAACCAGCATAAATGACAATTTGGATGAAAGCAGTTTCTCATAAAATACCTGATAGATGTAGAAAGCACGTTCAGATGCAGCCTCGAGTAGAGCATAAGAATAATTTATAGGAGATCGGTAATGGGTTCCAATCAAGAAGAGCCTCAAGGCTAGAGGATGATAAACATCAATAACCTGCAAACCAGTAAAGCCCAGACTATATATTCAGGAATCATGTGCGGCCTACTTCTTTATCATCATCTGTCTTAAATAAATTGCTGGGAATATGATATCACCATGTTTTACATACTCAATTTATATAGGAAATATAATGAAATCATTTTTACCTGCCGGATTGTGAAGAAGTTCCCAAGCGATTTGGACATTTTCTCAGAGTCCACATTAACAAAGCCATTATGAACCCAATAGCTCACATTGCTCTGATTACAAGCAGCACAACTCTGAGCAATTTCGTTTTCATGGTGAGGGAAAACAAGATCCATCCCTCCACCATGTATGTCAAAGGAGTAGCCGAGATAGGTAGCACTCATCGCACTGCACTCAATATGCCATCCGGGTCTTCCTGAGCCCCACGGACTCTCCCAGAATGGTTCCCCCTCCTTTGCAGACTACAGAAAATAAAAACATCACTGAGACCAAGACTAATCTTTATAGAGCTCTGACAACTAGGGAGCTTGTTCTTTCTTGGATCAGAAATATAAATCTCACAATTATGACAGCACAAATACTGTTCTTGGACAATTAACCTATGCTCGATAGATTGATGGATTAATGTTTTAACATAATGCTGAAATTAGTCCTTACTTCTATATATATGCCCTAGAAAAGGGGACAGATGAGGGTTTTGAATGGCTAAAAAACGATAAGGGCCAGTAGGATATTAGATGTTACAATCTCTAACAAATTAAAATCACACAAATGCAAGTTCATGCATTTTCCCGCACCTTCCACAAAGCAAAATCAGCAGGGTTTCTCTTCCTTGAGTCAACTGTGACACGCTCACCAGCTCGGTTATCCTCTAGTCTCCGCCCTGATAAGCGTCCATAATCTGGAAAGTTGTCTACAGAAAAGTACACATCTCCATCAATTTCGTATGCACACCCATTGTCCAAAATCTGCCCAAGTTCATACAACAGGAAAATTCAAAAAATCTGAACACTACTACTGGCTCATTTGAATCGTGTAATTAAGCTCATAATCAGCCTTTAAAAAGCCAACAGTAAATCCATGTAACATAACCAAGCTTAATGTGAGGAGAACTCCAAAGAGAAACAACTTACCTGTTTAATCATGTCAATTATCTGAGGCATGTGTTCTGAAACATGTGGCTCAACAGAAGGAGGTAAGCAATGAAGATGTGTCATGTCCACATGGAACTCTTCACAGTAACGCCGGCTTAAAATTATAGGATCCTCCCCCAGAGTTTTTGCTCTAGCAATAATCTACAGAATTTGGAAAGTGCATACTCAGATTCCTGTCATTCATATAGAAACTAGTTGGTATTTGACTTTGCTTTAAACTCCAATGCAAAACCAATAAGAGCTTACACAGTCCCTAAAAGTTCATAAAATGCTAAATCAGTTTAAGGCAGAATGATCAAACATCATGCAGAACAAGGAATTCAAGTAGAACAAAAAACTTAGAATCTCCAAACATATGGGTGGAATGGTGGATAGTGGGCTCATCAAGGGGAGCACGAACCCTGGACCTCGTTAGAGAGATTTCGATCTCTCGAACCTAGTTTTCTGATTAATTTTCTGCTTCTCTCTTTATTCATTACATATCCCCTTACATAGGACTAAATTGATTAAATAATAGGAAAACAATAATATCTATAGCTTGAATCCTATAATATAATAGATTACCTATATATTTTATAGGGTTAAGAACCTATGAAAGGTCTGAACTATCACCCATGTTAACGGGAGAGGTCTGAAATTTAAAAAGTTAATAACGGAGGTCTGAAATTTCAATTTTGTTGATTTGAGGTTTTCCGTCCATTTTTAGGGTTAAATTTAACAGAATTGTGTGAAATGACATTTTTGCCCCTTTAATATTTTGTTTTATTTAATATCTTATTTAAGGAAATGTGAAATGACAATTTTACCCCTAAAGTCAAATTAAAACCACCCATGGTGGCTTCAAGGGCATTTTGGTCTTTTCACTTCAAGCATGTGAGGGGCACACTTGATAGAAGGGCATTTTTGGAAATTTATTTTATTTCCGGTCACATGCCAAGCATGTGACCAACTTCCGTTAGTTTTAACGGAAAAAACTAACGGAGACCGCTGTTATCAACAAAACTGAAATTTCAGACCTCCGTTATTAACTTTTTAAATTTCAGACCTCTCCCGTTAACATGGGTGATAGTTCAGACCTTCCATAGGTTCTTAACCCTATTTTATAACTAAACATCCTATCAATCATAATAAATACTCTTATAATATATTATCTATAATTATTTTATTATTATGAAATATATATATATATATCTGTAATAGTTCCATCTCCTAATAATCAATTCTTCATTGTGCTTTCATCACACATGATAAAAATGCAATAATCATTTACATCATTACGTCGGTAGGAAGTGTATGCATAAACTAGCCTTTCAATATCTACCAAGTGAGGATGGAAATTGCATAACAAAGGACATTAAAGACATTGAGGCTTGTGTTTGAAGCCAATATTATGTGAATCTGAATGAAAATTTCAGTCACAAAATGACATAATGATAGATTTCTTAGCAGAATTGAGTTACCTTGTCATCAACATCAGTGAAGTTTCGAACATAAAAAACATCATAGTTCAAATGCTTGAGATATCTGCCAAATTTCCAAAAAGAGAATAATGGGATTGAGTTAGTGCTCAATCTGAAAATTTACATCATACGTCATAATCAAGTAATCAATATAATCCCCTTTGTCAGGGAAAATTACAAAAAAAAAAACATGACTAAAACCAATCAGATAAATTAAACATCAATTTCAAAACTTTCAGGATCCTGGTTCTTATCTTCAAATTTATCTGCAACCAATACAAATCTTTCATGGTACAGAAATGTTTTCACACTTAATGCAACAAAAAATAGTCTTTTTGTTTTTACCCAACAATGAACTGTTAGAACTAGTGTCCTAATTTACAAAATTAAACCTAGGAAATTCTCACTGGGAAATACACTCTTCTTCCACTGTGTATGAATAGAATTTGTTATTGATCAATACATTCTATTTGAAATTTTCTCTAGCATAATGTAACAACAATCATTACAGATTAGCAAAGCATGAATCTTCATCGAGAAAATCAAACCTGTAGAGAACATCAAAGGTGACATAAACTCGAGCATGCCCAATGTGGCTAAAATCATACGCAGTGACACCGCAGACATACATCCCAACCTTGCCCTCCTCCTTGGACCTAAACACCTCCCTCTTCCTGCTCATTGTGTTGTACAAGTACAGCTCCTTCGAGCCATCTCCGGCACCGGATGCGGTAGGCGGCAATGGACTCTTCGGATTGGTTAATTGCGGGGACGAACTAAGAGAGCTGTAGCAGAAGCGTCCGCCTTGGCTCTTCTTGAAGGTGGCAAAGCGGCGGCGCTGAAGGGGAACCCATACGAATGAGTTGAGTAGAGGTGAGATGAGGGACGTGGTGAAGGGAAACTTCAAAAGAGTGCCCATCGCCACTCTCTGCAGAATCGCAAAATACAGAGAGACGTGGAGTAGACTGTTATCGGAATCGACCCTGTTGTGATCGGGTCATTCCGGTGGATGGAATTTAATCTGATCCGATCAAATTTTACTGGTTGTTTGGAGTTCTTTTGTAATATCGATTGATTGGATTAATAGATTTTCTGGTACAATATGTTAATTTACCACTTTTGATGTAAATTTCATCTTTTTTTTGTATGATTTTACAACTTGTACACTTTTAATGGTTTGTAATTTACCACTTTTGATGTAAATTTCAATTTTTTTGTATAATTTTACAACTTGTACACTTTTACTGGTGCATCCGTTAGTTTCATTACGTTTGGCCTTAAATATCCATATGCAAGTCACGTGACGAGCTATTTTAACTTTTTAATTTGAGATGAGATTTAATATCATTAGTGTTTAACATATAGCACACATACCAATACTAAATCATACAATAATAATAAAGGGCCACAGCAAATGCAAATGAGATTGAATTGCTAAATAATAATACTAAAAATGTTTTAGTAGCAGTATGCAAGTACTAGTCTGACACAATCAACTTATAGTTATAATGTGTGTATATATATGCTCTATAGTAAACACAAACCTTCCTTTTACTATATGAGAAAGAATGGATCCTATACCAAGTCACAACTCTGCCAAAAGATTGAACTTGTTCTGGTCTGGGATGGAGTGACATGGATTCCTAAACACATAACAGCCAAAGCCTGAAGATGGAGGCTCTTGCTCATCTCAGCACAAGCTTAGTCTTAACTCTTCAAGCCAGGGAACAGACCTTGTCTGAAATTTAAAAAAAGCAAGACCAATTATTTAGTAAGTTATTTATGGCACCGGTTCGAGATGCTAGGGATAGAACCAACAATTCATATGATTGAAGAAATACACATGTAAAGTTTTAAGGTATAAAGTTACACCTTGTCTAATGCTACTGCAACATAGGCGGTTGTCATCTGTGAAGGTTGCTTGAACACCCATCATCCAAGACCCGATTGAGGTGTCATCAAAAGAATACGTCTTCAGAGATGCACTGCTCATCAATACACGGGGAAAAATAGTAAAATCGACTAAATCGGTGCCCAAACACTAATTAACTTCTTATATCTAGTTTCTACTATCTTTAAATATATATTTAAAAGGTGTCATATGCCCTTCTATCAGTACAATATGGGTGTATGCGCACAAACAATCACGCGTTTAACAATACTCCTTGTCCAACAAAGCAATATACCATATCACTGATGAATATCTGACCTGTTTATGTTTATATACTGTGCCAAGTTTTTGGAGAGAATCACTAGAGAACCACCCGCATGACGGAAATACCTGGATAGAAAGTTAATTTTAGCAGTTAACCAAGTGAAAAGTACTCAGGTGTCAGAATAACCTCTATATATCCATAAATCAGTCTACCATCAAAGTGATATATCGAATCAATCTGAAGAACGATGGGACATACTCCAGGAACATAACAAGAAACTAGAGGCAGGAACAAATAGTCCATAGGTGTGGTAGCAACACAGCTAGACTTGCAACCTTTGTCCAGGTTGCTTCAAAATGGGTTTTTAGGTAGAGAGAGCTAAAAGAGGCGTCACATTCTTAAAGCTCTCAGAATTTTATAATTTCTAGTTCCAGCTGAGATTATACTTTTTGAAACCTTTGAAAAGCTACTGATTTTCAGTGAACAAGGGGCTTAGAAGCTGTGATACTTACGTCTTCTCATCTCCAAATTTCCACCATTCAGGTTCATACCAAGGTTTTCCCCTGAAAATGTCGAAAAGATTAATCAGAATCCACTTCAAATTGCTCCAGTAAGATACAGCCACATGGTCACGAAGAAAAATACATGATATGCGTTTTGATGTTGATTAGTCAAAGAAATCGCCATGAATCTACAAAATTATGCATCTCGAAAAAGTAAATCACCAACGCCTTGATTTAGCTCTAATTTTATTCCATCATGCCACTTATTAAAGTATTAAGTTATCTTACAAGAACCTGCCAAAACTGTACAGTAATAAAGTGAAAATACAGTGATTCGCATGAAACGGAATCAGCCACTTCGCAGATGCAAAAATAAAAAAATGTGATTCTTCTTACTTCATATGGCTATTCAGATTTTTAGTCTTGTACCCAAAAGGAATTGGTTTTAATTTGTATGTTACTATAGATATGCAAGTTTAAAATAAATCACCAATCATAACTGACTCAGCTGGATAAGTGATCAAGTACATACTCTTCAGTTATCACATCTCCCGACTTCATGCAACCAATATATGCACCATCTTGACCTCGGCGATGATCCAAGAGCTCAATTAACCCTTCTGCTTAGTAGAGGAAAGATACATCAATTTTGCGACACTGATTACTTAAACAAAACTAAAAGGTAGAAGTACATACCAAGATCAAGATCAATATTATCATCAACTTTCACATAAAACTCTGCATCCCAAGTCTGAACAGCAGTACTGAAAAAAATCTTTGCTTTCTTGGGCATCTCCTCTTGAGCCTCCTCATGACCTTCCTAGTTTTGTAAAAAAGACTCAGTCAAATGCCACTTTTAGTGCCCCAAAAGCAAATGATCGTCATAACGTAAGTAAAGGACTTGTAAGTATTCACATCAATATGAAATAGCTTACAAGTATCAAGAAGTCATTTGTTTTCCGATTTTCAGCATCAATATTGCGGTCCAAGCTATCACCACGATTAGGACTGGGATTTAAATCAAGAAAGTTGAATAAGTGTTTGGCTCTTAGAATCAAGAGTACCTAAGCAAAAATCAACAAAATAATGTATCTTGAGATTGGAGTGAGAACCTCCGACCAATCACGAATCTTATGATTACACCTCTTTCCTCTAGCTTTTTTAAAGCTTCACCTGAAAAGCCAGAATGGCATTTTATATTCCTCATTTGTGCATCAGATTACTTGGCATATGGAGGTACTTCACCAGACAGAAAGGAACGGTCTCAAACATGGAATGACAATAAGAAACAAACGGATATAAGATCAAACGGGACATCAATCAGCAGGATTAAATCATGCTTCTTATGGTAAGATTAGATCATAGTAACAAAATAAAAAGTTCCAAAAATACAGATACATTCATATTCCTCTTTGCAATTTCGTATATGCATGGAGCAATGACATCAATTGCTAAGAACACTAGATAATAAATATCCTATCAGAACAAACACATAGAGCCATCATAGATAGCAGGCATCATGAAACTAACATTTGAAAATTCATGTCTTGCAGCAAGGTTAGAAAAAAGGCATATGGTATTTTTTTTACAGGAATAAGACATTAAACCTCACTCTGTCACATGCTTCATTTCCTCAGCAATCTTATAAAACCGTAACTGAAGTTAACATATCGATATTTACATTTGATTAAACTTTTTACTGGTTCATATGGAATAGAAGGAAGCAAGACCAAGACAATACAGTAAAACTCCAAATTCCAGGGTTACCATCTCACTGGATAAGCTCAAACTGAATAGAGAAAGTGATTCTGTAGGGCACATATTTCACGTCTTAGACCAGTATAGCTGAACCATAATAGATACAAGACAACAAAAGAAACATGACTAGTATGTGTCTATTGAGCATAACATGAGACTGAAATAACAGAATGCATCAATCACACTATTCAAATTGATAAATGCATACGCTGAGCTGAACATATGCAGGAGAAATATACTTTTATATCGACATGTTGGAAATATAACCATGAAAAATGACAATTATTAAGTATATGAACATCATCTACACAATCCATACAATCACAAGTACCTTTAGGCATCCAGGATCCTCTAAACACATTTCGTTTCAAATGACTGCCGAATCCAGTGTACACGCCAATAACAGCAAGAAGCTTTCGGGTAGAGGTGCTTTTCTGCATCTGGTTTTTAAGGTAGCCTTGGCTTTTTGCTAACGTCAATTCCATCTCAGCCTCGACAATTCTCCGCTCAAGATCTCTGATATCCAAAACCAACAGAAAAGAAGAAATGTCAATAATAATACTTATATAAACATATAGCACAATTAGTTAGGGAAGTAGCATACTTGCATCCTAGAACTGACAGTTTGTCTTCAACGGATAGAACTTTAGGTCTCTGTCCAAAGGGTAAATAAAGGACATATCAAAAGGTAACTAAAGAAATACAACAATTCAAAACAGTAAATTATTGGTAGAGGTACTTTAACCAGCCATTTATATCTAAAGTTTCTGCAGATAGAATATAGTAATTAATAATGCCATCCACAATGTCAAATCTTGAAAGAGAACAATATCACCACCCTAAATTGCAGAACTTAATCAACCTCTGCTCAAAATACTCTACAATATAAAAACATAGGAAGGTTTGTTAATTTTATTTTATGTATCAGATGATTTGACAAATCCACAAGGTCATGTTCCCAATTTTATCTTAGATGCAAAACTTAAATCACATATTTATAGAAGGATGTCAGAATATATATATAAGAAAATTTGTAGACAGAGATCATCCTAAAGTAAAACTCAACAAATAAAATACCTGCTCTAAGTTCTTCTTGAGAAGATTATTGAGTAGCGTTCTGTTTTCTGCATCTTGCCACAACCTGAAGACCATGATCGATGCATTAAAATTATCAGACAGAGCATGCAATTTTGTCACCAATTACCACAGCATGTATGAAATTGCACATTGACTCCTAATAAGCTCATTCAGACATCTACTGCTACTGTTCTTATTTCAAAGATCTAATCTTCCAGCTCCCATTCAATCAATTACTGCACTTAAGTTCTCAAAATAGCCCATGATTCCCTATATTTTATTGACAAGAGATCCCATCAAGAATAAAATTGAAGATCAAATCCAATTTTGGAAAGAAATATTGCATCATAATTCCACCTGAAATATCAAATCCCTGGAATTTAGGCAAGATTAGGCAACATCAACCACTTCCAACTCGGTTACAAGCATAAAAATTACATTTTAAGTCGAGGATCGCATGTGAAAATCCAAATTTATTAGAGATTACCATTTCAAATCCTCGCATTAACGCAGATTCTGATCGACTGAATGAAAATCTAACACGAATCGACAAGTAAAGGAGGCAGAAAACGAACCGGCCAGCAACGTAGAGCCAAGCAACGCAAGAGAAGAATGCCATAAGGATTGAGGGCTTGGACGTCTTGGAAGATTTCGATCTTCCCCGTCTCTCTGATTTCATGGTCGTCGGTAAGCTCTCCATCGGAGAACAACCCAATAAAGATGGAGAGTAGAGAGAGCTTGCCGTACCAAATGACGTACAATGCAGATTTATATGTATATGGTCGGTTGGTGAACCGAATGAAAGAGGGTTGAAACGAGAGAGACGTAAAGGGAATACAAGCAACTGAAAATGAATTGAATTGCAATGGAGAAATTCAGGGACGGTTGCAGATTTGAATTTTACCCGGCTATTATAGAAGGGGTAGAAGATTGGGAGATTGATCAAAGTTAAAACCTTGATTATTACCATTAAAAGG
Source organism: Clarkia xantiana subsp. parviflora (assembly GCA_036873135.1). Lineage (NCBI taxonomy): Eukaryota > Viridiplantae > Streptophyta > Magnoliopsida > Myrtales > Onagraceae > Clarkia > Clarkia xantiana. Next base: position 12,923,534 of record JAPTYO010000004.1, read on the forward strand.
AGGGCAAACCAATTAGAGGATGTTACATTTTTCCAAAATCTTCTTCTATTTAGAGAATTTTGTTTTTTGTTTTAATCTAAATTGGGGTTAGTTATATTGATTATTGAAGAAGAAAAAATGATTTTTTTTAATGACGAGATTTGAGTTATGTGGTTAAACACCCTCCCCAATAGAACGTTTTCAGTTAGATTCTAATTTGGTTTTCTCCGAAGTGGTAAACGTATTCCCCACATGAGCGTTTTCAGCGAGATTTTAATTTAGTTCTCTCCCAAATGGCTCCTCCAATGATATGTAAACTTGGTTCGCCATTTGAAACGCCACTCAGTTCACCAGTTGATTAACTCAACATTGGGTATTGTATAAAAAAATCTAATACATAGAAATATAACTTTGTTTGATTTGATTAAATTAATTTAGATAATGACACTTGTCAAAACTAACGATTCTGATGTTTAAAATTAATTCTAGAACTTGTAGCCTCAATTTCTCAATACTTTGTTATGTGGCACAATCATCAGTTATGAGCTTTTAGACTGATAGTGCATCATCTTTGGTTCATGCTATCAACTGGTATAATAAGCTCTTTTGCGATTAAAAGAAAACCTTGAACTAGCAAATTGTACACAAAACGAAACTTAAACTAGCAATTTGTCCAACAAAAGTCACAATTAATAATTTGTTTATTCGAATGCTCGAATATGAACTAGCAAATTATTAATAAAAAAAAACTTTTATTAGCAATTTGTCAAACATAAGTAGTTATTATAAGCAAGTGAACTGAAGATGCTCCTAGCTATGTGTATCTATCTTATAAACTAACTAAAGATGATTAGGCGAAACAAGACTGACTCTCAACGTATGTAGTATAATTACTATCAAACCGTGATTTGGGAAAGTAGACGGTCGATTCGGTGAATTTGTGGAGATGGCGTAATACTACGCAGTCATTCTTATTGCCAAACCCCATGACAATCTTCTCAAAACCTCTTGTAACAGTAATCAGTCTTAATCCGCTACGACTATTATTCTTCGTGGCACACATTAATATGTTTACGTCGGTAAATTAGATGAAATTTTAATGGTTTTGCCGAAAAAATAATAGTCGATAAAAAGTGATATATCTAGTATCTACCAACATAATTTTTGGGTACATTTTCATCGGTACAGAATTTACTGATGCCACCTACTGCGACGATCGCTTTACTTCCGATTTTCTTCTTTTTTATTGACGAAACATTTTGTCGGCAATCTCCTTATCTGTAGTAGTAGTGTAGCTGATTTCCTAAGGTATTAGCTTTTGAAAAGTATTATAAAGATTTAAACATGTACGCTCTAATATCTGAATTGTAAAGTCTATATTAACGTTTTCGCCAACTTTCCTATAGGTTTGACATAACAGAATTGTTTGACATACTAATCTTAAAACTATTGCATGAGATATCGAATTTAACAGTCAGTTTTGTCGAGATTGACTTCTCAAAAGTAATCACACTGAGACACCAAATTTCAACCAAAATGAAACTTGGAATTGTACATTTTAACATTTGAAACTCCAAACACTAAATTTCAACATGGGCAAACTTCAGACAGTTTATAGTTTATTAACCCTTTATAATGACACGTTTGTTTGCAAAAATTCATAAGTAATAAAGAATTCGAAGTTATGAAAAAGATTTTTAACTGCAAATAAAATTTAGAATGTGATTTCGAATTCCACCATTCATTTAGTGTATATTTAATATATTACAGTGTGTATCCAAAACTATTCTTTCTCAATTTGTGGCATATTGATGTTCTAAAACGATTATACATTCAATTTCAATTATCAAAATTAAATGGTTGATTTTGGAAGGATAGTTAAATGTGGTTGATTTTGGAAGGATAGTTAGATCTTGAGCATGATGGTGGTTATATTTATAACTTCTGAGTTTGTTTCCAAATATTGGAGAGAATTCAGACTATTCCAATGTAATGCCAAATCTGATAATCATTTTCTATTAAAAAAAATAAAATAAAAATATATGACGCACCAACAAAAGTTAGATACGAATAAGGGTTAATTACCAAAAAGTAACTGTTTTTTTTTTTTTTTGCCAAAACCAAAAAACAAGTGTTTTGCAAAAAAAAAAAATCAACTTTATAAAACATAGCAAAGTACAAACTAAGTTAATTTTTCTAAAAATTGTGACACTTGAACATGTAACATCCACATAATATATTTTAATAGAAATTATATTGATTTATCGATCATACGTCATTTGATCAAGGATAATCTGATTCGTATTTGTGTTGTTTCTGTAACTTTTTAATATAAAAATCAACTCATTTGTGCATTTTAACAGAAACTAAGTCGATCAAGCGTCATATATATGATTAAGCTTGATTAGATTCTTATGTGTACGTTTCTGTAATTTTTTTAATGGAAAAATGAACATGGTTGGTACTTTGACATGTTTCGTAAAATTGAGTTTGTTTTTTTGGAAAGAAAAAAAAAAGTCCAGTTTATTTTTTTACAAAACAATAAAAGTTTGATTTGTTTTTTTGTAATTAACCCTACTAATACAATATTCGTCCTATTTCATTCAGTAATTCGTTTGAATAACAAAACCAAATAATATTCTTGGTAACATCTAATAACTCCATCGATCGAATTTGTTGCTATGCAAGGACTATTGCCAATTGTAGTTAATTAGGATATATACGACGTAATTAAATACTATATATAGGACTTGTTGATTCTTATTATAGCAAAAATAAGTTTTACGGGCCGGTGATTTAGTTTACTACACACCTACACTTACATATAATATACTTTGGTCTGCATTTCGTCAATGCAATTCACCGTAACTTCGTCTCTATAATAATCTTAACAATGTATTGTCTAATTTCATCTACTGCATTGCCGATTCTTCTTCTATCCATTTTATTCTGCTTTACTTCTACCAATTCAAGCCCGCCGCCTAAGTCGCTGAGCTTCAGTGCACCTCTCATTCACCGGAACTCACCTGAATCACCCTTTTACGACCCGAGCCTGACCCATGCTGACCTCAGCAGGCTCGCGGCACGTGCTGCAAGAGTCCACATACGAGCAAGAAACGAGGCTGTGGGTTTAGATGCATACACTGCTCCGGTGGTTCCACGTGTCTCGTTAGCCGGCCTATACTACATGAAGTACAAAATCGGGGACCCGCCGATCGAAACTTACGGTATTCCTGACACTGGAAGTGAGCCCATATGGCTTCAGTGTCTGCCATGCAAACGTTGTTATAACCAATCAATCCCGATCTTCGACCCGGCAGCGTCAAGTAGCTTTAACAAAGTTTTGTGCACTGATAACATATGCAAGTCATCAGGTAAATATATATGGATGTTTTTTGGTCAAGAATCTAATCACAATTTCAGGTTTGCACCATGCTGGTTTAAATTGTTGCTAATAGGTTGCTAGGTTTTGTTTTTGTTGCCAATAGGTGTCCCAATTTTTTTCACGTTGTTTTTAGGTTTTCTGTCTGTTTTTTCTGTTAAATTTGTCAGACTTTGGTACGGGTTTTCTTCACTTCATATATATTTATGTCAATTAAGCTAAATTAAACCTCAATTTTACATAAATTCTTCAATTTCAATGTATGTACATGTTAATTGACATAATTAAGTTAAAGGGAAATATAAGTATCATTCTGTTTTTTTTTTCTTTAAATGCTTTGTTAAATTTTATGGAGCAACTAGACCAAGTAAAAAAAAATTAACAAAAACGAAATTTATGGCACTTATTAGCAATAATTTAAATCTGATACTTAAAAAAACCTTGTGCAAATTTGAGATTTTGATTGAATTTTTAACCCGTTCCTTTTTTATATCGTGTGATATAAGATTTTTCTATTATGCTTTGGGAGCAACATACTTTTGGTTTGTTTAATAATACTATGGTGGACTTAATTGTAACATAACTAAAATTTTAAAAGTATGAAAAATTATGAATTTTTTTAACTACACCTAATATGTGTATCATACTATTAATAATATCAATTACCCTATGGGTTTCACTTTTAGGGCAATAGAAAAATAAAAAATAAATTAGTGGCAAAAGCATGGTGCTCTAAGAGCATTGTAGAAAGCTGAGTTTTGATGAGATTGTGGCGGATCTAAAACTTTTTTAATGAGTTCATACATAAAGAAGATATACAATATCAAATAATGGATGTATTTCTTTTTCAGAAAATCAAGGTTTGGATCCTATAATATTTTTACATCTTAAATAATTTCCTATAGCTATAAAGTCTTTTGTTACCTTACTTACATTTTACCAAGTTCTAATTTGGTGCCTCAGAAAAACTAACTGTATATATCAACTGAACCAACATTATTTCATGGCATTTTCAGAACAGTATGTTCATTGTGTTAATGGTGACACATTTTGCTCTTATGACATCTCTTACGGAGACGGGTCGATGACCGCGGGTGACGTGGCTACCGAGACAATAACCCTTCAAGACGATACGACCGGCGGGATTGTTAAGCTCACGAACATGGTCATCGGGTGCGGTCATAACAACAAAGATTTCAAAGAGTCCTTACCGGACTTGCCTCCCGGTCTAATAGGCCTAAATCGAGCCAAACTATCATTGGTGAGTCAACTCGGTTTCAAGCAATTCTCGCACTGCATCTTGACGACTGAAGACCCAGCCTCGGGCCACAGCTTGTTTAAAATCGGTCAAGGCTCGACCATAACCGGGCCCGAAACGCATACACCGTTAATCCCCCACCCGACCGGATGGTACTTTGTGAATATTCTGGGGATTAAAGTTGGTGACGAGAAATTGGATATTCCTCCTTCTGTGTTCGAAGTGAACCCACAAGGGACAAGTGGCACAATCATTGATACTGGAACTACCTTCTTTGAGTTGGTTCAGGCGGCTTTCGATCCGCTTGTAGAAGAGATAAAGTTTCAAATGCAAGTAGCTGGGGTAAACCCGATTGTAAACCCGGATTATGATTTGTGCTACGCTGATGTGGAGTTTGCGCCGAAAATCGTGATATTGTTCGAGGGGTTGGATTTTGAGATTAGTGTGGCTAATACGTGGGATCAGGTCGCGCCGGCGCAGTTTTGCTTGACGATACTTGGTGGGTCGGATAATTTGTCGACGTTTGGGATGATCTTGATGAGGGATGTTAATGTCGGGTATGATTTGGGAAACAATGTTCTGTCTTTAGCTAATACTGCCTGCCCTTTAATAAAGTAGGCATCAAATGTTAGGGATCGATCATGAGTAAATGTTATGGAATCATACTTGTGTGTTTCTCTTTTCTATTTGTATAACTGGGGCCATGGTCCGCTGTGCTTGTGGGCTGTGGCAATCTTTGGTCTTCTTCATGTTTGGTTTTTTCTGTTGGTTTGGTATCGGTTGGCATTTGGGCTTGTCTCTCTAGGGGTTGGTTGGCTTTGTGTAAAGTCCGGGTGTTTTATTTATTCGGGACTTACTGTGGAGTAGGGCTGGGCATAAAAACCGGTTCGGGTGCCCGAACCGGAACCAACCCGGAACCGAACCAATACAAACCGCTTCTGACTGAACCGATTCTTAAATGGTTCGGTTTTGATAAGGAATATATGGATCGGTTTTCAACTGGTTCAAAACAGGTTCCGAACCGGTTTTGAACCAGTTTTTCAGAACCACTTTTATTACATAAAGCCTAAATTATTAAATAGTAACACACTCTTGCATTTTTTTTTTTTGGTAGATTAAAGGGCTATAAACAAGCCGAGTATCCGGCAAGCTCGACTCGACTCGACTCAGTTTACTTGAGCTCGATCTCGACCGAGCCTTAATTTTTCAAGCTCGAGCTCGACTCGGTGCCATACTTGACATGTTCGAGTTCGGCTCGATAAGGTTAAAAATTCAATTAAATAATAAATGGTGCATCTTAGCTCGAGGTCGAACTCTTCCTCGACTCAATATATACATATATAATATTATTACGTAAAACTCGAAAAACTCAAACTCGAACTCGACTCGAATATGCGAAACAAAAAAGCTCGATTAGGCTCGCGAGCCTCTCGAGTCGAGTACAAGTGAACTCGAACTCGACTCGGTATCAAAAAAAGTTCAACTCGACTCGAAATTTAGCGAGTCGAATTTGAATATCGACCAAACCGATCTCGAGAAGTACACAAGTAGCTTGAATCGTTTACACCCATAGGGTAGATCCTTCACTATTTGGGTTTGGTTCATATTGGATAAATAGGTGGTCGTAGCAGGTTTGTTTACTTATATATAGTTATTATATATTATGTTATATCATATCAGTTCTACAATCAATTGAGTTTAGTTTTGAACTCGAAACTTAACTCAGGAATAGTTCTATATTGGCTGTATATTTTGAATTTTAGTAAAAAAAAAAAGTTTATATTTTGAATTTTAGTAAAAAAAATGAAAAAAGGTTCAAAACCGGTTCTCCTATGGTTCGGTTCTAGGACCTAAAATCTGGTGCGGTTCTTACCTGGTACAGAGAACCAACTGAACCTAAAATCTGGTTCCGGTTCGGTTCTAAACCGGTTCGGCCAAGAACCGAACCATGCCCAGCCCTACTGTGGAGGTTTGAAACTTAGGGGATGTTTAAGTAATTACTCTGACCCGTCTATATTTAAGGTGAGAGTTAGGGCTTCAAACCATCGATCAGCCGCAATACAATTCATATTTTCTTCTTCTCCTACCTCTCTAGTCTAGCTACTGTGATATAGGGTTTTACTGGTTTTAGGGTTTTGATCTTAACAATATTAACGGAAAAAGAACTAGGTTTGTTATTTGCAAATTCTTTCTAGATTAGTTTGTTGTTTGTTAAGAAAAATAATTTATTATTTTTTTTTTGGCAAAAGGAGTGTAAACTAATTAGAGGTGTTAAATCTTTCCAAGTTCTTTTAATTTGTTTTTTGTTTTATCTAAATTGGAGTTTTTTTTTTTTTGGTAATTAAAGCATAAATTGGGGTTGGTTACATTGATTATTGAAGAAGAAAAACTGATTTGACGGCTTCCGCAAATTTTAAGGTTAAATTCCTCCAATAAGACTATCTATAGAAGAAAAAAAAATTAATTACGATATGCAAATGGATCTCATTTTTTTTGAATTTTCAAAAAAAAGTTGTGGATGGATCTTGCGAATAGAAATGGCACATCGAACGAGATTGAGGTATATCCTTTTAATATTGCTGGATTTTAATGAAAAATAGTAGAACATAATATGATTTTCGGATACGACTTCTTAATTCTTACGGGCGGTGATTTGGTTTACCTAGCTAGCTTTCTATATAAATAAGAATAGCAGCATGCATACTACTTTTGTCAATCCAATTCACCGAAACGTAAACAATGTATTGTTTCGTATCAACTTCATTGTCGATTCTTCTTCTATCCATTTTATTCTGCCTAATTCCTTCAATTAATTCCAGTCCGCCGCCTAAATCTCTGAGCTACCGCTCATTCACCGGAACTCCAGGCATGCAGCAAGAAACCGCATAAGCATAAGAAACGGGCATGTGGCTGCTCCGGTTGTTCCACGTGTACCGTTTGCTAGCCTATACTACATGAAGTATAAAATCAGGGTCCCGCCCATCGGGAACTACTGTATTCCTGACACGGGAAGTGAACCCATATGGCTTAAGCCATGCACACGCTGTTACAGAGTTTTGTGCACTTACACTGTATGCAGGTCATCAGGTAAATAAATGTATATGGTTGCTTTTGGGTCAAGAAATTTAATCACAGTCCTAGATTTTAACAATGTTGTTTTTACGAGTTAAATTGCTACTAATAAGTGTTTTAGGTTTTATTTTGGTTGCTCTTTAGTTTTCCGTCTGTATTTTTTTATTATTAAATTTGAATTTGGAAAAAAAAAAAACGTTTTTTCTTCAGTTAATTTATATTTATGTCAATTAAGTTAAATTGAGTCTTAATTTTGTATAAATTCTTTAATTTCACTGTACAAACTAATCGACACAAGTTAAAAGGAAATATTATTGTCTTTTTTTTTTTGTTCTTTTCTTTTACTTAAATGATCTTGCTATTGAAATTTTATGGAGAATCGACATAAAACTAAAAAAGTAACGAAATCGAAACTTGAAATACCTATTAGTAATAATTTAAACTTGTGACATTTAAAAGAGTTTAAACTTGGGTTGTTATTTGGTAATTTAATATGTTGCTTCTTTTATGTTGTGGTAGTGATTTTTTTTTTAATCATATGATATTTTGGAAAGCGAGTTCTGAATCAGACTGTGGTAGATTTAGAAATTTCTGAATGATGTTCATACATAAAGAATAAATAAATATGAAATAATGGGTATATTTCTTTTTGAAAAAAAAAAAAAATGAAAGTTTGGATAAGTCTTATGTTATTACCTCACATTTTATTCGGGACTTTCGGGATTTTTTTTAAAAAAATCCTACCCCTAGCCCTAGTTGGGAGTAAAAGTCCCTCCCATACGGGCTCGGGCCCAATTTCGGGACTGGCTTTTCGGGATGGACTAGGGCGGGTTTTTCAGGAATTAGGGTTTGTCGGGTTTTTTGCTCCGCCTTACCCGTTCTACGTCTTGCAATCCGTAACAACATTTGCCAATTTTCTAATCGAGTAGCCATATTTGGGTTTCCGTAAACACACGTCAAATACCATTAAACACCGGTTGTCTCACACATAACGGTACAATCAATTATGTTTTTCGACTTAAATCAAACAGCAACAGTTACGTCATTGGACCACCACAATGCCAATCCACCCGAAAGGCCCTCTGGTTAAACATATTCCGCATTACGCATTATAATCTCCCGTCTCGCCCTTTCACACATGCCGACAAATTTTTCGTTCCATAAGGAAGATGATAGTCGGATTATACCTTCCTCGTAGATCCTTGATGTGAGGAACTGTCGGGTCGGATCCAAGCCCCTGACAATTCCAGCAGAGTAGACTCATGGGTCCCGTGTGGCTTTTTCGGGATAACCACCAGAACCCGTGTTCTCAAGCATCATTTGCGTAACAGCCGCCGACACCCTTCCCCGGCCTCGACTTCCTCTAGGTCTCCCTCTACCTCTACCTCGACCCACCGCCTTCCTACCATGCGCATACGGGAAGATGGCCAGTGATTTTCCCTTCTTCCTTTCCGATATATCCAACTCCTCCTCAGCTGCTTTCTCTTCAAGGATAAACGACTAATGATCGGGCTCATGCCCGTCTGTGTCGATGGAATAGTCCCTTCTCTTATCGGGGAAATGCATTCGACTATTTCCTCAATTATCGGTTCAGCGCTGGTAAAAGTGCCTTCCAACATATGATCTTCATCAGTCACCTCTTCGCCCAGATGGTATGCCGGAGTCGGAGTATACGCCACCACCGTGAGGTTCCCACCTGGATGCTGGTGCGTGTCCGATGCAGATGAAGAATTATGGGGCATGGTAATAATAATAGGGATCTGCATCGGAGGGCCCTGAGTATCAATGTTCTCCTGTCGGCTAGTGTTAAGTTGACTTGAGCCCGAGACTTCGGATAGCTATGCTTGTCATTCTCCATTTTTCTGGCTGGCTTTGGTTAGCAGATTCCATTAGTTTTTTCCATTGCGCTAAACCCTCCCCGGTGAATTCTCGGCATCAGACCCCTCTGTGCCCATCGTGTTTTTTGTATTTTTCTTTGGACGTAATCCTTTAAGCCGAATGACCGAGTTTGCCACAGCCATAACATATGTCGAGGCGTTCGTACTTAATATCCGTCCACAAATCCTCACTTTTGTCATTCGTCCACCAAACCCCGGGAAAAGTGGTCTTGTTATGTCAACCTCTCTACCTTCAGTCGCAAGTAACCCCGTGTGTACCCATCTTTCCCCCTATAGGTTCCACATCCAATAGCGATTCGAAATTAGCCCCAATCGTCTTAGCGTTCGACATATTGATGCATGCGCCCCTTCTCAAGACAGTGCACTTGAATCCAGAATTGTATCTTGCCGAAGTTGACACCCCCAATGCTTTGATCCCGATTCCAATATTTGAGACTGATGCAATGTCCTTGCACCGCCCAAGGGCCTTGATCAATCACAATAATAACATCTTGTGGGCGCTCAAAGGTAAATAGTATTGTTTGTTCATCGATCTCTTCGAAAGTTTTGACCCTAAACTTGGCCCAAGCAATTTGTAGAACCTTACATGCCGCCAAAATTTTGATCGGTTTATCTGATATAATTCGTTTGAAGAGCTCCGATCCAGAGTCAATCGGGATTTGCTATCAACCAAACCTAGATGAATACGGTCTGGTCGGTTGATTTCCATCTGAATTTGTGTCTGCGCAAATAATTTGTAACAGAAATTCGAAACCCTAGACACACCGGTTGATAGGTTGATACCTCATAACGAGAGTGATCACCAATCTGAATACAGGGATCAAGACTAGCAAGAGGATCCCAAGAATCCGGTAAGGAAGCCGACAGCAAGGGCCGGAGTTGACGCCTGAGCACACCAGCGATGGCACAGAGAGGTCCCCCACAGCGGTTTCAGAAATCGCCGCCAGAGAGAAAAAATAGACAAAAAGCATATTTAAAAGCTCGAAAAAATAAATTGAATATAAACATAAATTAGCTTGCTTTTTAAAAGCTCGAAAAAATAAATTTTAAACAAAAACTTACTATAAATAGTCCAATTTAAATGTTTTGTAAAAAAATGTGAAGGCCCCGAATTTAATTTTAGCTTTAGGCTCCGGTCTCTCTTAGGCCGGCTCCGGTCGCACGGCAAACCTCGTATGAACTATTCGGAGCAAGGATTGTATCGAAGAACAAATGCTAATGTGTTGGAGGACAACATATTAATAGGCACCCCCCATTCCGGCGAGTGGGAGCTGTAAGCATTTGGACTATGGGTCGCCGTAATTGATAGACCATTAATTAAGTCCATGTACCTAAGAAATTAGGTAATGTCATATTAGGGATTTTGAGCTAGGCCTAAAATCCCAATTGACATGGAAGACCCAAAATTGGGCCTCCCTATGAGGGTTTCATAATGCTAATGCTCTCTTCCTAAGTGGTGAGATTAAAAGAAAACTCTTCTCCCTAATGTCACTATATTCGGCCGAACCACCAAGAGAAGGAGGTGCCAAATTGTGTTGAGAAATTTATTCCAAGAGATCCATTCCGCGAAGAATCGACTGAGACTTTGTTGTGAGGCATAATTCGCGTGGCAAGAACCTCTACAGGGAACCGTTTGGCGGATCGAGAACTCCCCTCAACGGTCTTGGGCTGCAGGAAACATTGTAGGTATGTGCATCTTATTCCGCTGTGTATTAATTACTGACACGTATCTAGGGTTTTGTTTCCATAGCATTAATCCCCTAAATCCTACATAAATTGAAAAAAATCAAAATTTGGGGATAGGCATGTGCAAGTCACGTGACTATTTAACAGTCAACTCAAACGATCAACTAACAGTCGGACCAAAAGTATACAATTGGTAAACGTATGGTACCAAAAATAGGCAAAATCAAACACGTGGTACCAAAAGCCAAAAGTGGGCAAACAAAAAGTACCAAAAGACCTATAAACCCTAATATCTATTTGTTCTATATAGGTATTAATTGTTAAACTTCACTATTCTCTAGTCTAGATATTTGTCTTAGTGCCATTTTATGTGGAGAATTGTTGGATGAGCAACATAGTTACTATTGCGTTTAAATTCGATGAATCTGACAATTTACTGACTTTTAACGGCTTAATTATTATAACTAATTGAGAAGTTTCGTTTTTTTAATTATTATATCATTAATACAAGATCATGACTCATATGCGACGGATTGTCAGCTTTCTTGATTGTCATGTTCAACCTTAACCCTATTTTTGTGGATTTTCGATAATGTTTTGTTCAGATCTAGGTGCGCGATGCTCAAGCTCAAGCACGCATATAGGAAAACATGATCTAACAGCACACTATATTGGAAAGTGGATACCAAGATCCACATGGAGGCTTATAGGGTTAGAGTACATTGCTTAACTCGACTGATGTAGAATAAAAAGTTATAATTACCGATAAAGACTCCATATAAAAATTGCAAATGACTCAATATAAAAATTTCAAAAGTAACTACTGGCATAAGATGCTTAGTAACTTAGTGATTTTGTGTGCATACAATAATTGCACCATCCATGGTTCAAATCTCACATTCCACACTTTTACGTTTATATATTATTAATCTTATGTCATATTTTCAATTTTAAGCTAGAATTAAAAAATATCTTAACTTTTTAATATTTTCTCTGCCACATTTTATATTTTTTTCCTAATGTTATTATACTAGGTTTTAATCTAAGTTTTTTAAAAATATTTCTTAATTGTCTTTTTTTCTAATTGATTTTTTTTATTTGTTTGATTAGGAACAATTGTAATTTTGTTTTTATGTTCTTTATATGTATACTGGATATTATCAATGTTTGAAGTTTTTTACTCATAATGAGTATATACATATATATATAATTGTACTTTAACAATTTTGTTAAGAATTTTCTGTTTGTTAGTTCGACCCAAAATTATATTTGATCCGACCAATTTTTTAGCTATAGAAAAATTATTGTGCACCTGGATCCTAGTTTCGTCCCTGGCCAAGACACACATATTCGACCCCGAGTGTGTGTATCAGAGATGGCCACTCGGTGAACTTTTAGACCGATGGACCCATAGGTACTGCGAACCTTGGATTTTAGTAGCTTATAGCATAGATGAAATTATCTTAAAGAGACTGTAATTAGCATAATATACTTGATTTTTTTTGTTTCTTTAATCTAGATAATTTTTCTTTGCATTTTTTATTATTATCACGTGCAAATTTTTCCACGAAAAATTACACCACAATATAATGTTTAAATTCTATAATACAACTTATTTTATTTTGGCAAATAATACAACTTATTGGAAACTTGCGAACTTAAGACATATTGTTTCCCAAATCCAATATAACCTTCAAACTAGAATAATCTTCAATTCCATGACGGAACATAAAGCAACTAATAGTAAATGCATGCAACGGTTGTTGCTACGAAATTGGAGGCTCAACTCTAAAAGCTAAATAGGTAGGTTTTTTTGGCGAAAGAAAAAGGGAAAACAATATAAATGGTCCTCGAACTTTACTCATTTTTCTATTTCTGTCCTTGAATTTTATTTTTTTCTATTGATGTACTTGAACTCGTCAAATCCATTCTGTTATAGTCCCGTCGTTAAATTTTACTGTTAATTGTGGGTGATTAGACGCTGATTAAGCAAAAAATATTGATGTGGACAAGCTAACATGACATATTTAGGTTCACATCATATTTTTTAATATATATCAATAACTAAAAAAAAAATGAATAAATAAAGAAAGAAAGAAAAAAATAAAAGAAAATTAAAAAAACATGAAAATGAAGGGCACTAAACATGATATGGCCAAAACTATGACACGCCAACTTGTCCATGTCAATATTTTTTGCTTAATCAACATCTAATCACCCACAATTAACAGTAAAATTTTAACACGGGACTAAAAGAGAATGAATTTGACGAGTTTAAGTACATCAATAGAAAAAAATAAAGTTCAATGACAGAAATAGAAAAATAAGTAAAGTTCGAGGATCATTTATGTTGTTTTCCCAAAGAAAAATATAAAGAGTCACTATTTTGGGGTGAGAGGCACAACCTTTGGGTGAGGGCCACTCTCTTTATAATAGTGTATGTATACATGCATATATAATAATAATAATAGATAATAGATCTATAATAATACACAATGTTGCGTCCGGGACGACTGAGGTCACGGGGACGCGTCGGTTTGTGTAATTGTGCGGGCCGTAACCCTTCTATCAGGCGGAGGTTGGGCCACTGACGAATGTTCGGACTTACTCCCGTGCGAGGTTTGTGTCTCGGATCGGCTGTGACTCGGTACGGATATGACCCGGTACGGATGTGACTCGGTACGGATGTGACTTGGTACGGATGTGACTCAGGGCGGATGTGACTCAGGGCGGATGTGACTCAGGGCGGATGTGACTCAGGGCGTCGGAACCTGCACTAAGGACCAATGCTAGCACGGAGAGGGGGGGTGGTGCTAGCGGAGCCCTCTCCGATGCCTAAGTTACTATAGTGGCAAAAAGGTAATTTCTAGAGAGAGAGAATTCTAGAGAGAAGTCAGAGCTCAAAATACCAAAGTTGGGCAAATGAGAGAGTGAGTGAAAATGGGTGGTCAAGGTCTCCTATTTATAGACTTCCTTGAGACCGGACCCGGTTTTAGAGCGGTTCGACGACGGTTCAAGAAGACAAACGGGAACCGTCATCCCCTTTGGTAATGCATGATCTTGACTTCTCTATACGTAACGGCGACCCCGGACACGGTAATCGCGGATTTGACGATCGCGCGATACCCGTGGCGGAACTCGGACCTCGTCGAAATTGGGCGATTCGACGAGGTCCGGGTTGCCGTGCGATCCGGACCTCCGGATTGCGCAATCCGGAGGTCCGGATTGCACAATCCGGAGATCCGGATTGCACAATCCAGACCTCCGGATTGCATGCAATCCGGATGTCCGGATTGCAAGCAATCCGGACGTCCGGATTGCTTGCAACCCGGACATCCGGGTTGCGGCAACCCGGAGGTCCGGTCCGGTCACGCGTAAGTGCGTTTCCGGACCGTTTTGACCCTCGGGAGACGTTTTTCGAGACGAGATGTAATTTTTGACGTGTTTGCGAGGTCCGAAGCGTAAATACGAACCCGAATTGGACATTTATCCATCACTTGCCCCCGAGTCAAGAAACGGTTTAGAACCTTTCTTGGCTCTATTTTAAGTTAGGATATTTGTCCAATTTGAGTCTGACGCTAACCTTTCGATTTTGATCGTTGGTCGGGTGTAGGTATCTTGATTCCGTCCGTCGCTTGACTTTCTGGCCGAACGACTTTATTTCCTGTCACTATGGTTAGTGTGATGGGAAATATATATGTGACGTGCAAGCATGGTTATTGTCGGAGACACGAGAAATCGGAAATGCATTTATACGAGTATGCGTCTATCGTCATGTAAGTATGAATAAAGGACGTGGCAAGATCGTAATTACGTAATGCAAGAAAATAGAAATCGTATGTTTCTAAAATGACTAAGTGATTACCGACTCTTGGATCACGTGATTGCAACATACGCCCATGATGATTGACTTGACACGCGCGATGATGTTGATGCGCGCGTTGACGTTGATACACGCGTTGACGTCAGGTATAGATTGTTGGTTATTTCCTGCAAGCATGTTAAAACACTTAGAAAATATTAAGCGATATCTAATGTTTGTCACCATAGATGTCGTCGTATGAGCTTTGACGATGTGCATCGTTGGTAGGCTTAGGGGGCATAGCTACTCGTTGTATGCAATACATCTTTGTTGACGTGCATGTGCGTATGTGAAAATACTTAGAAAATATTCTCTCCTTGTTGGCATGACCCCTTGTTGACGTGTACGTACGTACATGGGAATACTTTAGAAAATACTTTTTCTTCGTTGACATGCCCCCTTGTCGACATGTATGTACGTACATGGAAACACTTAGAAAATATTTTCTTCTCGTCGACGTGCACCCTCGTCGACATGTATGTACGTACATGGAAACACTTAGAAAATACTTTCTCCTTGTCGACGTGCGTCCTCGTCGACATGTATGTACGTACATGGAAACACTTAGAAAATATTTTCTCCTTGTCGACGTGCATCCTCGTCGACATGTATGTACGTATATGGAAACACTTAGAAAATATTTTCTTCTCGTCGACGTGCACCCTCGTCGACATGTATGTACGTACATGGAAACACTTAGAAAATACTTTCTCCTTGTCGACGTGCGTCCTCGTCGACATGTATGTACGTACATGGAAACACTTAGAAAATATTTTCTCCTTGTCGACGCGCATCCTCGTCGACATGTATGTACGTATATGGAAACACTTAGAAAATATTTTCTCCTTGTCGACGTGCATCCTCGTCGACATGTATGTACGTACATGGAAACACTTAGAAAATATTTTCTCCTTGTCGACGCGCATCCTCGTCGACATGTATGTACGTATATGGAAACACTTAGAAAATATTTTCTCCTTGTCGACGTGCATCCTCGTCGACATGTATGTACGTACATGGAAACACTTAGAAAATATTTTCTCCTTGTCGACGCGCATCCTCGTCGACATGTATGTACGTATATGGAAACACTTAGAAAATATTTTCTCCTTGTCGACGCGCATCCTCGTCGACATGTATGTACGTACATGGAAACACTTAGAAAATATTTCCAGCTGCAGTTTCTGCTTTTAGCATAATTCTCGAGAGATCCGACGCAGGGGCGTGTTCCTCGAGCGATTCTTGATTCTTTATGCTGAGCATGACCGTGCTACCCCTTTCTTGTGATAAGGGAAATAGGGTTGAGGGTTGTGTAGTGGCGTCTTCTGCCCCCCGGTCGAGGGACCGGCCCAAGGAGGAGCGTTACTCCTACTGAGGTAAGCGTTTGTTGATAATTCTTTGTTCATGTTTTTTCTTGCATGACACTTCGTCACCTGGACAATGTTAAGTACTGTGGTTGCCCCTCTTGGCTAGGCTCCAAGGCATGGCAGGATGGGTAGAGCATAGGATGTTGTGACTTGCACATTATAGATTTTGCTTGGAGAAGACGATGGAAACTTCTGCTTGTTCCGTCGAGTCCTGTTAGAGATGACGACATTCTTTAATCTGTGCCATCTTTTAGATATACTGAACTTGTTTCTGAGTCTGTTTGCCCCCCGGCTTCCATGCTTGAAGACTTGTTGTAGTTGTTCCTTAGTTGTTGCTTCCGACTTGTCCGCTTTGAATATGTTTATTGAATGCGGATGAGTTATAATGCAAACATAGTTCCTGCGGTCGTGACCGATAGCCACTTCCTGATTGATGAGTTGAGATGTTCTTCTGGTTGCCTGCCTGATGCCTTATGCATATTGCCCTTTGTTCCAGAATAGCTTGCCGCTTGACTAAGCAAGATACTAGTTTATACCGTCTCTTAGTTCCACTCTAAGGCGACGTTGTACAAGACTCGACTTGTAAATTTTACGAGTTTTATACAGGGTACGCACCTGACAGCGTGTATCAACCTGACAGCGTGTATCAACCCGCGTTGGGGAAGTATACATAAAAAACATTTAAGTTTTTGAAGAAGCATTTTGTAAAACTTAAAAGGCTTGTTGATAAAATTTTTGAGAAAATATTTTGGTTTTGAATGTGATACATCCAAAAAATCATGTTGACAAAAATATTTTTGGAAAGGTGTTTGATATATAAAATGTTTGATAAGATTTTTGGCAAAACTTTTGGTAAAGTGTTTGAAAAAATACTTGTGATACATGATTCCTGCGTCCAGGGACCATGTAACACTTTTTGAGAATATGAATTGTGATGCCTGCTTTCTGCGTCCAGGAACCATGCAACACGGCTTAAAAACCTATAAAACGAACCCTGATGGCGTTCGTAATATGGGAATGCCGACTAGACAGAGGACATTCGCCATAAAGAGTGCACCCTGAACCGGATATACGCACTTGTTATATAGTGGGGTTGTTGTCTAAAGAGAGAACTTCCGCCGTATTTAACGAACCCTGATGGCGTTCGTAATATGGGAATGCCGACTAGACAGAGGACATTCGCCATAAAGAGTGCACCCTGAACCGGATATACGCACTTGTTATATAGTGGGGTCGTTGTCTAAAGAGAGAACTTCCGCCGTATTTAACGAACCCTGATGGTGTTCGTAATATGGGAATGCCGACTAGACAGAGGACATTCGCCATAAAGAGTGCACCCTGAACCGGATATACGCACTTGTTATAGAGTGAGGTCGTTGTCTAAACAGAGAACTTCCGTCACTTAAAGGGTGATCAGCCCCGTATGCCCATCCTGTTCTGAATTTAGGGAATGGCTATAAAATAGGTCTTGGTGTTAACCCGAGACATTGCTTGTAGTTGACGCCCTGAATAGTCGCCGTTTTAATAATAGGTCTTGGTGTTAGTCCAAGACACTGCTTGTAGTTGACGTCCTGAATAGTCGCCGTTTTAATAATAGGTCTTCTAGAGATAGACACTTATGATATGAACAGAGGAATAAACTCCTTGTTGATGTAGATGACAGATATGTTGGTGTTGTATACCATAACTCCCTCCTTGCATATAATGCTTAGCTTGTATTGCTGGAGTAGATTTTGTGCATAGGCTACTACTTGCCATCATTCCTGAATAACAATCGTAGTGTAACATGTACCTACGAGTAGAGTTGTCTTTGTTAGATAGTCGCAATTTTTATAAGTTTGCCAAAGTATAAAGTGATGAAATTTTCTTTTTAATCATGCATATGATAAGGGAATTTGATACGAGGATTCCTTGTTTGTGTAGGAAACTTCCCTGATGGCAGACATGATGAGTGTAGGTTATGGTAGGCATATGTTAGGTAGAATTGTCGAGTGCTCCTCAGCTTCGTGCTCCCCAAGTTGCTTGGCGGTTGTATCGCTGTTTCTTGATTGTTTATATTGCTTTGACTTCTAATAGTGTATGACCTGTCCTTGTGTAATGCCCCCGGGCTTGTTTATTATTGCGACATGATTTTTATAAAATGCTTGAGACTTTATGTTGTTGACGCGAGGAATATGTGTGTAGTTGTTACTTGGCGTTATTCCAAGGTAATATGCGTCATAATAATGTACCTACGAAAGTAGATTTATCCTTTATTAGATATTTAGAGTTCTCATGACGGATTACAAGAAAGTGTCTAGTGATCACTTCTTTTGAAAATTACTGAGGCTAATAAGCATGAGTTGTACTTAAACTTTAAAAGATTTAACATAGATATGCGAAAAGGAGATAGGAAAATAAAGGGATTGTGATGTGTTTGGTGTCCCCGTAGGTGATTTGTTGGCTAGTTGATTCTGCCACGTGCCACATAGTTTCTCAATGCCTCTAGCGTGTTGAGCTCTTCAATGTCTCCTTTTGGGGATGGACAAAAGCTGACGTCATGTACCCAAGTGTTACTTTGCTGGTGTTCTTCAACATCTTTGTCAAGGAAGGCAGTTGTTGGCTCAGGTTGGCGGTGAGGTTTGTTTTCTGGGAATGCTGCTATACTCCAAAGATTGTACGAGTCGTCACAATTGGTTCCATAAGTGACGTTGTTTTTCTGGCGTTTGGCGATAGGTGGATTATCGTCCACAATTTCTTTTCCTTTGCCTTTTTCTGAAGATTTGACACGAGGCTTCATTTGATGCTTACGGCCATGGTCGATATACTTCCACATTTTTCCTTTTGAGATCAACTTGTTTACATGAGACCTTAAGCTGACACAGCCATCTGTCTCATGGCCACACACTTCGTGATTCTCGCACCATTTGCTTTTATCACTTCCCAATGGGCCATTGCGGAAATTAAAGGGTTTTTTCCATAGCTTGGTCTCCTTCATTTCTCTTAGGATGACAGATAATGGTGTGTTCAGAGGAACATATATGGCGAGATTGTTGTTTTTGAGCCTTTTGGCGTCTGACTGAAGTGGTTTCTTCTTGCGTGGTTGCCTATTTTCCCCGTAGATGTGTATCTCTTTTTCAATTATTGCCTTCAGGGTTCTTGTTGTCAATCCTGTGATTGGGATGTCGTTGCCACTAGCAGGTTTTTTCAGTCCGTCCTTGTGACAGATGTCGGCATCGTCTTGGCTTGTCCTCATGGAAGGATCTTCCTTGTGTACTTTGGATGACTCTGCTTGAGTCTTCTCTGAAGGGCTGTCGTCTTGATCAATGAATTGCTTCAATTCGCCCTTGAGGATGATTTTGTTGGTTCGGAAGCGTAGACTGATGCAGTTATCGGTTTCGTGACCGAAGACCTCGTGGTTTTCGCACCACTTGTCTTTGTCTTTTCCCAATTGGCCTTTCCTAAAGTTGTTTGGCTCTTTCCATATATTTGAGCTCTTCATTTCCCTCAAAATTGCAGATAGTGGGGCATTCAAAGGAATGTGGTCAGCGATGTTTACTTTGTTTGGCTTCTCGAAACCTCCTTGAAGAGGTTGCTTTGGCTGCTTGTGCTGGAAGGTATCTTTCATGCATTGCCCCTTTTTTCTCTGGTGCATTGTGTCTTGATGACTTATGACTCGAGACATTGTTCCTATCATCTCAGCTTGTTTGTTGACTGGAGGCAAAGGAGGTGACAGGGTGACGCCTTTGTACTGGAAGGCTTTTTGGTTAGACGGAGGTGGGTGAGCTGCACATCTTTGGTTCTCTAGAGATTTGCTGAGTGCGAGAAACTCCTCTAGTGCTGCCATCGCTGCTGGAGTAATGGTGGGCATCGAGTTTGTTCCCGTTCTTTGCTTGTTCTGTGGCCCATTGTCAATTGGTATGGATGAGGCTACGGAAGTAGCTCTTGGGATGCGGGAGGGTCTTGACTGGCTCCCAGCTGGAGCGTGGTATCCTGCTCTTTTGTTCGTCGGGGAGTTTCTGGGATGGCCGAGCCCTTTCCTTGGGTTTTTCACCTCCTCGGGAGGGTTGTGATCACTTGCCATTGTTTTTGTGGTATTGTAGCTTTTTGTTCGAATCGCGGAGACGGCGCCAATGTTGCGTCCGGGACGACTGAGGTCACGGGGACGCGTCGGTTTGTGTAATTGTGCGGGCCGTAACCCTTCTATCAGGCGGAGGTTGGGCCACTGACGAATGTTCGGACTTACTCCCGTGCGAGGTTTGTGTCTCGGATCGGCTGTGACTCGGTACGGATATGACCCGGTACGGATGTGACTCGGTACGGATGTGACTTGGTACGGATGTGACTCAGGGCGGATGTGACTCAGGGCGGATGTGACTCAGGGCGTCGGAACCTGCACTAAGGACCAATGCTAGCACGGAGAGGGGGGGTGGTGCTAGCGGAGCCCTCTCCGATGCCTAAGTTACTATAGTGGCAAAAAGGTAATTTCTAGAGAGAGAGAATTCTAGAGAGAAGTCAGAGCTCAAAATACCAAAGTTGGGCAAATGAGAGAGTGAGTGAAAATGGGTGGTCAAGGTCTCCTATTTATAGGCTTCCTTGAGACCGGACCCGGTTTTAGAGCGGTTCGACGACGGTTCAAGAAGACAAACGGGAACCGTCATCCCCTTTGGTAATGCATGATCTTGACTTCTCTATACGTAACGGCGACCCCGGACACGGTAATCGCGGATTTGACGATCGCGCGATACCCGTGGCGGAACTCGGACCTCGTCGAAATTGGGCGATTCGACGAGGTCCGGGTTGCCGTGCGATCCGGACCTCCGGATTGCGCAATCCGGAGGTCCGGATTGCACAATCCGGAGATCCGGATTGCACAATCCAGACCTCCGGATTGCTGCAATCCGGATGTCCGGATTGCAAGCAATCCGGACGTCCGGATTGCTTGCAACCCGGACGTCCGGGTTGCTGCAACCCGGACATCCGGGTTGCGGCAACCCGGAGGTCCGGATTGCAAGTGCAATCCGGACCTCCGGATTGCACCGCAATCCGGATGTCCGGTCCGGTCACGCGTAAGTGCGTTTCCGGACCGTTTTGACCCTCGGGAGACGTTTTTCGAGACGAGATGTAATTTTTGACGTGTTTGCGAGGTCCGAAGCGTAAATACGAACCCGAATTGGACATTTATCCATCACACAACACTTTCATATATATATATATATATATATATATATATATATTATATGTGTTTCGCCAATGCAATTTGCTGAAGCGGAAACTCTATAATCTTAACAATGAGTTGTTTCGTTTTATCAACTGCACTGCCGATTATTATTCTGTACATTTTATTCTGCCTTCCTTCAAGAATTCATGCCTGCCGCCTAAATCTCTGAGCATCAGTGCACCTCTCATTCACAGGAACTCTCCGGAATTACCATTTTACGACCCGAGCTTGACCCATGCTGACCTTAGCAGGCTTGCGGCACGTGCCGCAAGAGCCCGAATTCAAGCAAGAAACGAGGTTGTGGGTTTAGATGCGTACACTGCTCTGGTGGTTCCACGTGTCATCCCGTATGCTGGCCTATACTACATGAAGTATAAAATCGGGGACCCGCCCATCGAAACCTACGGTATTCCTGACACGGCAAGTGGGCTCGTTTGGCTTCAGTGTAAGCCATGCAAACGTTGTTATAACCAATCGATACCGATCTTCAACTCGGTAGAATCAAGTAGCTTTAACAAAGTTTTGTGCACAGACATCATATGCAAGTCGGGTAAATATATGTATGGTTGCTTTTGGGTCAAGAAATTTAATCACAGTTCTAGATTTTAACAATGTTGTTTTTAGGCGTTAGATATTTAAAATTGTTGCTAATTATATGCGACTTAGCTAGGTTTTGTTTTCGTTGCTCGATTTTCCGTCTGTATTTTTTTTTTTGACGAATTTGGGTACGGTTTTTCTTCACTTTGTTATAAATTCTTCAATTTCACTGAAGTATTATTGTCTTTCTTTTTGTTCTTTATTTTATTTAAATATTGTTGAAATTTTATGGAGCAATTAGACCAAGCTCCGTTAAATTTTTAGAAAAACAGATAAAAAACAAAAAAAGTAACGAAATTAAAATCTGAAATACCTATAAACTTGTGATATTTAAAAGAAATTTGGTGTAAAGTTGGGATGTTATTAGGTTATTAATCCGTTGCTTCTTTTATGTTGTGTGATATTGGAAAGCGAGTTTTGATAAGACTGACTGATTTAGAAATTTATAAATGATGTTCATACACAAAGAATATATAAATATCAAATAATGGATATTCTATTTTATATTTTTGAAAAAACAAAGGTTCGGATTATATAAATGTACTATTTTTTTTGGCCAAACATCTTAGTAATTTGCTATAGCTGCGATAAAGTCTTATGTTATTACCTCACATTTTACCAAGTTGTAATTTGTTGCCTCAGAAAAAGCAACTACATATCAACTGAATCAACATTTTATGACATTTTTAGATCAACATGTTCATTGTTTTGGTGGAGACACGTTTTGCTCTTAAGACGGGTCGATGACCGCAGGTGACGTGGCTACCGAGACAATAACCCTTCAAGACGATATGACTGGTGGGATTGTTAAGCTCACGAACATGGTCATCGGGTGCGGACAAAACAACAAAGATTCCAAAGAAACCGACCCGGACTTGCCTCCCGGTATCATCGGCCTAAAACGATCCAACCTATCGTTAGTGAATCAGCTCGGTTTCAATGAATTCTCGCACTGTATCTCTACGACTGAAGGCCCAGCATCGGGCCACAGCTTGTTAAAAATGGGTATGGGTGCGAATATTACCGGGCCGGAAACACATACACCGTTAATCCCCAGCCCGACCGGGTGGTACTTTGTGAATATTCTGGGGATTATAGTTGGTGACGTGAAGTTGGATATTCCTCCTTCTGTATTCAAAGTGGATCCAGAAGGGACAAGTGGTACATACATTGATACTGGAACTCAATTCTTTGAGTTGGTTCAGGCAGCTTTCTATCCGCTTGTAGAAGAGATAAAGTTTCAAATGGAAGTAATAGTTGAGTTAAAACCGATTGGAAACCCGGATTATGAGTTGTGCTACGGTGATGTGAGGTTTGCGCCGAAAATCGTGATATTGTTCGAGGGGTTGGATTTCGAGATTAGTAACGCTAATGTGTGGGATCAGGTTGAGGAGGAGGAGTTTTGCTTGACGATAATTGGTGGGTCGGATAGTTTTACCGTGATTGGGATGACCGTGATGAGGGATGTCAATGTTGGGTATGATTTGGCTAACAATGTCGTGTCTTTAGCTAATACTGCCTGCCCTTTAATAAAGTGAGATAGATGATCAAATGCTTAGTAATTTTACCTTAGTGCCGTTTCTTTCACGTGAGATAATCGATCACGGTTAACAGTAGCGTAGCCAGGAACCGGAGGCAGGAGTAGCAGGAGAGAACGTGTTTTCTTTTAAATAAAAAATTGTATATATAAATAATGACTAAAAAAATCATTCATATAAAAAAAAGATAAAACTAACTAAATATAGTCTTACAGTTTAATCTTAACCAACTGTTTAAAAAAAACCTACATCAACTGATTACAATACTCCTCGACGCGTTTTCATATTCTGAAAATGAAGCAGAACTAACTCATTATCAATCGACTCAAATATATCTTTCTCAATATAAGTCACCAAGCAATCGTTCAGCATTTCATCCCTCATTCGATTGCGGAGTCTTGTTTTCACAATCTTCATAGCAGAGAACGCTCTTTCCACTGTTGCAGTAGCCACATGTAAAAGTAAAGCTAATTTCAGGAGCAAATAAACCAGTGGATAACCAATATGTCTCTTCGTCTCAACTAGTTTCTTTGCCAAAGTAGAGATCATTGTCACCTTTGAAAACTCAATATAATAAGGTCTTAAATGTGTCTATAAATAATACAATATATATGTAAATATTTACACATAAACATACTTTATATAGATAAGATTTCTATTAATGTTTGCACATTTTTCATATTAAACGAGGGGTAGCAGAATTTACTGATAGTACTATGTTTATAAAAATTATATAAATTTGAGGGGTAGCAGTTGCTACCCCTCAGCTATACATAGCTACGCCACTGACGGTTAATCTCTATTACAACAGACAAATACCGTTTATGGGGTGATATTGTCTTAAGAAGACCATGATCATAATAAAACTCGATTAATTTTGTTTCGGCTGATCCAGAAAATTGTCCTTTCAAATTTTAATATGCAAATTTTCCAACAAAATTTGCACCACATACAACTTATTGGAAACTTTAGAACGTAAGATATGTTTGCAATTATAATATTACCACTTGGCAAAAAAAAAAAAAAGGTCCAAGTATAACCTTCAAACCAGAATAATGTTCATATCCATGACCGAAAATAAAACAACTAATAGTAAAGTTAAGAATAAGTTGATACGGAGTGACAAAGAGATTTACGTTTTCACCAACTTTGCTATAAATTCGATCCAGCGGATGGTTGACTTTCTTTTAAGAGTAAATATTTAAAATGTGAAATTTCAATAAAAAGTAAGAAAGAGAAAGTAAATGAACAAATGTATTGGTGCTCGCTGGGACCCAATATCACAAGAGGTTATTTTATAATAATTACATGCTTGTTTGCAAAAATACAGGAGCATTATTAAGAAATTCAGAATCATGAAAAAGATACTATAAGAGAATAAGATATATTATAGATAAATATATCTTATTATATTTAGATAAATATATCTAGATTAGAAATAGATATATTCTTAGTATATTATCAGATTATGTTTCTTATTATATTGCTATAGATATAGTCTTGTATCTATATATATATACATGTACTCAACACTAAATAAGATCAATAATACAATTCTCATTATGACAATGTCAATATATCATCCAAGGGCGAGTGAATAATTGCGCAGTTGTTTTGAGTATTTGTAGATACCATAAAAGATTAAAGAGAATATTATGTTTTATTATCTTGAATCATTTGTTTACAGTACAACAAGATATATATACAAGTGATAAGGAAACTAAGTAATGCAAAATATATACATCCCCAAACAAGAATCTTCATAATATAGATTATGATTGCCTACTATCTTTAGACAATTTCCTAATATACTACGTACGCACACTCACACATATATAAATACTTTGGTCTGCATTTCGTCAATGCAATTCAAACAAAGTAATCTTAACAATGTATTGTTTCATTTCATCAACTGCATTGCCGATTCTTCTATCCATTTTATTCGGCCTTTCTTCAACGAATTCCATCCCGTCGCCTAAAGCTTTGAGCTTCAGTACACCTCTAATTCACGTGAACTCTCCCGAATCCCCGTTTTACGACCCGAGCCTGACCCATGCTGACCTCAGCAGGCTTGCGGCACGTGCTACAAGAGCCCGCATACGAGCAAGAAACCAGGCTGTGCGTTTGAATGCTTACACTGCCCCTGTGGTTCCACGTGTCCCGATTGCTGGCCAATACTACATGAAGTATAAAATTGGGGACCCACCGATTGAGACCTACGGTGTTCCTGACACGGGAAGTGAGCTCATATGGCTTCAATGTCTGCCATGCAAACGATGTTATAAACAATCAATCCCGATTTTCGACTCGGCAAGGTCAAGTAGTTATAACAAAATTTTGTGCACGGACAACATATGCAAGTCATCAGGTAAATATTTTGTTTCTGTCGTGTGATAGTGGAATGCGGAAAGCGAGTTTTGATTAGGTGGGCGGATCTAGAAGTGGCTAACGTAAGGGACCTCCTCCTTAAAACGTAGAAAAACATAGAACACTAATATATTTACATATTATCATTTATTCAAAATTTATGGTGAGTGTTCTTCATGTTATTTTCTCTTGCTTTTAAACATTTAACAATTTTTTTTCCTTTCGGTGAAATTGTATCCTAGTTTTTTGTCGAAAATTCTATCCATATTTTTTTTTTAATTATTTATTAGCACAACTCTACTCTTTTGTCTGTATTTATAGAAAACATATTTTAATATTTAATTGTTTTTAGTCAATTCATTTTAGTCTAAAAATATATATGTAAGAAGAAAAACAGTAGAGTTGTGACAAACTGACAATACAAAATTTAGCCGAAGAGTTTGGCCTAGATGCTAAAATTCCGGGTTTAAGTATTTTTATTTTATAGTTTATCTACTTATGTTTTTTTTTCTTTCTAAAATCTTATTAGAATGTGTGAACAATTTAGCCGGTAGAGGGCTAATATTGGAAAAAAATAATTCATCCAATTTTAGGAGGGTTCACCTTACCAAATTTTGTTTACCTATTTTAATAAGGTTTTTAAAAAGAAAAAATTCAATAAAACTCCGTAAACCTTAATAGTATTTTAACCCTAAAAAAAAATACTGCGCTACTTGCATTCCCGAATTATGCTATATTTTGTAATTAGTGAACTGTTTACTAGTTTGACTTTGGTTATTTAAATAGTGCTATTTTGGTGAAAAATTCACAAATACATCTTTCATAATGAAAGAATATTATTTTATAAACACTATATAGCAAACAATAAAAGAAAAAAAAATCGAGTCGAATTTTAATTACGATTTGCCTATTTAAAAAAATAATACAATTATGATAATATAAAAAAAATTACTCAAACATATGACCGTAGTATTAGAGAAAAATAAACATATATAGCAGGATCATATATAATGCACCATATAATAACATTAAATAAATGGTGATGTGTCATCACTTAATTGGTCTCTATTTTCTCTTCTTTTTACGAGGCCCCTTATACACAGTATTTCTCTTTTTTAAATACATAAACAAAGAAAAAAAATATATCAAATAATGGATAGTTTTAATAACTAAGGTTTGGATCCTATATATTATATCTTAATAATTTGCTATAGAGATCAAGTTTGTTTTTTTGTTTTTGTTTTGTTTTTGTTTTTTTTTGTTTTTTTTTGTTTTTTTAAAAAAAAACCTAATCACAATTCCAAGTTTGTATCATGTTATTATTTTTAGGTGTCTCAGGTTTAAATTATTGCTTATAGGTCTTTTAGGATTTATTTTCGGTTCTTTTTTGTTTTCCTTTTGTTTTTTGTTGGTAAGAGTTTTATTAAATTCATGTATATTTATGTCAATTAAGTTAAATTCAACCTAAATTTTGTATAATTTTTTCAATTTCACTATATGTACACACTAATTGAAATAAGCTTAAGGAAAGTATAAGTGTTCTTTTGTTCTTTTCACTTTTTTAAATATTATCGTTGTTAAATTTTGCATTGGTTCTTCAAATTCATTGTACATACGCACCAATTTACATAAGTCTTGTCTAAAAAAAAAAATAATTTACTAAGTTTTTTTTTCTGCCAAAAAATAATTTACAAAGGTTAAAAGGAAGCAAAAGTGTTATTTTTTTTAGTTCACTTTTTTAAATTCCATTGTGTTAAATTTTATGAGACAGTTAGGCCAAAATCCGTCAAAATTAACCGAAAAAACGAATGAAAAAAAACAATGAAAAGGAATCCGATCATCTATTATGTTGGTAAATTGCACGTAAAAAAAACATGATGCACACTTTGAGACAAAAATGACATGATGCAAACTTGAGACTATAGTGTTAACCAAAGTCTTACGTTGTCAAATTCTATTTTGTTGCCGAACAAGAAGTAACTATGTATTAACTGAATCAACATTTTATGGCATTTTCAGAACAGTACGTTGAATGCAAAAGTGGTGACACCTTTTGCTCATACGATATCTCTTACGAGGACGGGTCATATACTGTGGGTGACGTTGCTTCCGAGACAATAACCCTTCAAGACGACATTACCGGCGGTATCATTAAACTTACAAACATGGTCATCGGATGTGGACATAACAATACAGACTACAAGGAAACCTTGCCGGACATGCCTCCTGGCTTGATAGGCCTAGATAGAGGCAACCTTTCATTAGTGACACAGCTCGGTTTCAAGCAATTCTCGCATTGTATCTCCACGGCTCAAGACCCAGCCTCGGGCCACAGCTTGCTGAAAAATCGGCCAGGGCTCGACTATAACCGGACCGGAAACCCATACACCGTTAAACCCGCACCCGACCGGGTGGTACTTTGTGAATATTCTGGGGATTAAAGTTGGTGACGAGAGGTTGGATATTCCTCCTTCTGTATTCCAAGTGAATCCACAAGGAACACGTGGCACAATCATTGATACTGGAACTCATTTCTTTGAGTTGGTTAAGGAAGCTTTCGATCCGCTTGTAGAAGAGATTAAGTTTCAAATGGAAGTAGCTGGGGTAAACCCGATCGAAAACCCGGATTATGAATTGTGCTATGCTGATGTGGAGTTTGCGCCGAAAATTGTGGTCTTGTTCGAGGGGTTGGATTTCGAGATTAGTGTGGCTAATACGTGGGATCAGGTCGCGCCGGCGCAGTTTTGCTTGACGATATTTGGTGGGTCCGAGACCGTGTCCATGTTTGGGATGTTCATGATGAGGGATGTTAATGTCGGGTATGATTTGGCCAACAATGTTGTGTCTTTAGCTAATACTGCCTGCCATTTAATAAAGTGATGATCAAATAGTAACTAGGGCAAGGTAGATATGGAGTTATACATGTTTCTCTTTTCTATTTGTATAACTAGGGGTATTTTTTTTTTTTTTGTTAAGAACCTATGAAAGGTCTGAACTATCACTCATGTTAACGGGAGAGGTCTGAAATTTAAAAAGTTAATAACAGAGGTCTGAAATTTCTGTTTTGTTGATAACAGCGGTTTCCATTAATTTTTTCCGTTAAAACTAACGGAAATTGGTCACATGCCAAGTATGTGACCGGAAATAAAATAAATTTCCAAAAATGCCCTTCTATCAAGTGTGCCCCTCACATGCTTGGAGTGAAAAGACCAAAATGCCCTTGAAGCCACCACGGTACTCCGGCGACCACCAATCGTACTCCGGCGACCACCACCGTACTCCGGCGACCACCACCAAGGCTCCGATTGGGCCAAAATCGGAGCCACCGGCCCCGATTGGGCTCCGACCGGAGCCACCGGCCCCGATTGGACTCCGATCGGAGCTTTTTGGCCCCGATCGGAGCTTTTTGGCCCCGATCGGAGCTTTTTTGGCCCCGTGGTGACCGGAGTCGGGTTGCCGGAGCCGAGGTGATGGTCGTCGGAGTCGAGGTGGTGGTCGCCGGAGTCGGGTGGTGGTGGCCGGAGTCGGGTGTTGGTGGCCGGAGTTGGGTAGTTTTAATTTGACTTTAGGGGTAAAATTGTCATTTCACATTTCCTTAAATAAGATATTAAATAAAACAAAATATTAAAGGGGCAAAAATGTCATTTCACACAATTCTGTTAAATTTAACCCTAAAAATGGACGGAAAACCTCAAATCAACAAAATTGAAATTTCAGACCTCTGTTATTAACTTTTTAAATTTCAGACCTCTCCCGTTAACATGGGTGATAGTTCAGACCTTTCATAGGTTCTTAACCCTTTTTTTTAATCTCAATCTGTCAAAATTAAGCTCAAAATTTTACGGAGACACCAAATGACAAGATAATTGAAATCTGGTATACCAAATATTAACAATTTAATCACGAGATACCAAATTGACACATGTGGTAAATCTGAGACACTAAATAGGTTCTTTTCTATAAAATCAATAAGATATTATTAATTTTGTAGTTGGATGAACTGATAAATCGAGTTGCGATACGAAATGCGAATTGAGATTAAATCTCTTTAAATAATTGTCAAACCTATACAAGAATTGCCCGAGTGCGGTTTTTTCATGATAGATAATCAATCACGTTTAACCTCTTACAACAAAAAAAAGTTCGTAATTGGTTGAAATTTTTTTAAAAAGATCACGATCAGAATAAAACAAGATTAATTTTGTTTCAGCTGATTCATAAAATTGTCCTTTCAAATTTTAATATGCAAATTTTCCAACAAAAATTGCACCACAATAATATTTAATTTGTATAATACAACTTATTGGAAACTTTAGAACATAAGACATGTTTGCCAAGTCCATTACCAGTTGGCCAAAAAAAAGAGTCCAGTGTAACCTTCAAACCATAATAATTTTCATATCCATGACCGAAAATAAAACTAATAGTAAATGCAAAGGTATAATAACTATGAGAAAATCAGAAGCCATGGCCAATCTGAATCATGTTCTCCAAACATGATGAGCATTTTCCAGTCCGCTGTTGGGCTGCCGCGACCATCCTTAGGATCCTAGGTGATGGATATTGAACATGTGCAAATCAAGGAAGGTGTCACAAGGCTAAATTTCGACCTAATTTACACATCGGAAACAAGCCCTTGCTGGCGTGATGCAAGTAATCATCAGCCAAAAACAGAACACAAACACAATCCACCAGGCAACAACAACAAAAAACGAAGCAAAGCAATATCAAGATTGTCGAACACTTGTCTTTATTGATAACTAAAGGTTGGCGCCTGTTCACACCCACTCTCACAAACACCTCACTTTTCATTCTCAGATCTTCGCTAGTTTAGGGTGACGAAATCTGATTACAACACAAGGGTTTGCGCTATATATAGCTACGAGATCAGCCAAGGTTTCTAGCTTACAAATCTATATCTATATCAAATCCTATCTATATTAGTTATGATATATATTTATAGCACATATATATCTATTACTATTTACAAAACCCACAAATATATCTAAGTTCCCTTAAATATAGCTAGATAGGATCACACAATATCTCTTGGGCGGATTTAGATACTTGGCAGCTAAGAATACAGCTGTTGGTCACCCCCCAAATCTCGGATTCCCTCCCTTATTTCGCAGGCCTGGGCTTGTTCTTCACTGCTCCTGGACTTTGCAGCCTTCTTTGGTCCAATTCTGTCTTACTGGACCCCAAGCATTTACCAGGCACTTACTGGGCACTTAACAGGCACTTACCCGGCACTTACTGGCAGCTCGCCTAGAAGCACATGCTGTGCACGGAGCAGACACTTTCTAGGCACGGGGAAAACTAGCAGACACGGGACATGCACAGAGCAGGCACGAGATAAACACTGAGCAGGTACGGGACAATCACTGAATGGAAAAACACTCGACCACGGATCGAATCCCACCAACACATCTTCACTTGCCAATTATTCAAATTACTGAAAACACACCAACATAGCCATAATACACAATTTGTTGCCTGGCAAGCATGGATATCATAGCCAAATCCATGCTGCCAAGGGTTGTCACTTTCAAGGGGCTAACAGAAGGCTTACACTCTGTTCAAACCAATAGGTAGAACGGGCTATCTTTATAAAGCAAATGTGTTAGATATTGCACTTAAAGCAAGAATGGCATATATACTTACTCAGCAGGCCACCGTCAGTTAAGATCCCAAATCTCCTCTGCAGTGATAGATCAATGTTAACTAATAAAATTCCACATTCTATTCTCCAATCGTTTGCATGTTGATCCAAATAGGCTTATCCCATGAGAAGTACCTGCAATATTTGAGCTTTCTGCTGAATAACTTTTTTCAAATACTAATTAAGTTGAGAGGTACGGAGATTCGCAGGTCAAATTAAAGCCATGAAAGAAGTAGTTGCAAAATTAAAACTGGAATTGGCGCAATTCGCTGGATATTTTTTTCAAAAAAAAAATAAAACAAATGAAAAGCATGTACAAATATTTAGGTTTGCTGAGAGCATACCGATTATCTCATGTAGCAACTCCGGGAAGAAGAGAAAGTAGTTTCCGTAACAAGAAAAGGAGGTTTCGCAAACTATCTAATTCAGAGAGTGTATCTTTCAGCTGCTGATCATCAACTGGTTGATGAGAAGTATTTGCAGCGCCTTCATTAGTCACGCATAAATAAGACAACGTTTTTGGAGCGTCGTCTATAATTAGCCACTGCAGATTTGAGGGGAGCCCTGTGGGGCACTTCAATATCGGGCAGGAATAGATTATGAGTAGAATGAGCTAAGAAGATGAACAATTAAGCTGCAAACTCTGCAGAGACGAGCAATTCTTGAGACACAATTTCTCTAGACTTGAAGGGAGTGCTGCATGAATCTCTGTGATTGCAACTCTGGAAACTTGTAACTCAAGTAACTGTTTCAAATCAGACACATCAACTGTCTGAAGTGAAATGCATCTTACTACATCTAAATATAACAAACCTGGAGGTAGCTTTGGTAGTTTCTCTAACTGATAGTAGTCGGTGAGCCGGAGTTTCTTGAGCATACAAAGGGAACTGATGAGGCAATCTTCCAAGCTCACTAGTGTTGACGTCGACAACGTTAGAATTACCAAGTTGGATAATCTCCCAATCGAGAATAAGCGTGGACTTTCTTCATGAAAATACAGCCTTAAGTCGAGCTCTCTTAAGTTCACCAAGTTGGAGAGATCTGGTACTTCAGATATAATTGTAAAAGAGTTGCATAACATCTGAAGGAGAAAATGCAGAGAGCAACAAGTAGTTTCAAAAGACATTTTCTCATAGGTATATCCACAAACACGTTGCATACGATATCAATTAATGTGTAGACAATATTCCAAGTGTCTGATTAAGTCGAGAAACTTCGTTTGAAAGCTTCAAACACTAATAGGAAATGCAAACTACGGTACGTGTACGTACCTGACAGTGCAAGTGAAGCGCATGCCTGAGGTTGTAGAGTTTGGTTGGTCTTTGATTGTTGAGTGATGAAATCTTCACATATGTCAATATTTACTGAAGATGGAAACTTGTGTAAGTTTCCAACTTTCCATACCTTTACTTAGTTAGTTGGTCTATCATCATGATGTATGGAGCCCATGTATAATCGAGTATAGGGCTATATGTATGTGGGCATTGGAAGAGGTTAGTATGTGAGCTTTGTACGAAGCCAACTTATATGTCTGAGAGCAAATAACAAAGTTTAAGTTGTTTACTATTCTTCTTTCATTTCATATCTCCATATCCTTCTACCTAAAACCTCATCTTTGTCATTTTATTTGCTAAGTTAATTCCGCTAACTTAGCGATAATATTCCAACCGAGTATTTTCCAACATTGATGATGCGCGAGATAGATCGTGATAGCACAGTCAGATTAGACGATATAAGGGTTGGTACATGGTGAGAACAAATTAGGTGAAGAGGCAAGGAAATCAGATTTAAGGATGAAGAACAGTCGCGATGGAATATGAGGCTGCATGCTGAAGAGTCGCGACCGATGGAAAGAGTGTGACTGTGAGCGCAGTTGTTGCTACGAAATTTGAGGCTCAACTCTAAAAACTAAAGAGTCCCTATTTTGGGCGAAGAAAAATTTGAAGAGTCACTATTTTGGGTGAGTGCCACTCTCTTTTCCATAGTGTATATATGCATATTATATAATAACTAGTTGTTTTCGCACATGCATTGCATGTGCACATTCTAGATTTTACGTTCAAATATATATTCTTAGCTAAAAGAATACAATATTTACATCGCTAAATTAGATACAAGGGTATGCAAAACATTAAAAGCAATACAACATTATATATCTCTAATAAGATCAAACATCTTTAGCACCCTAACAATATTCACTTACAGTTGGAATGAACCCTTAGAAAGTATTTATTAGGAGGAACCATCAATCAGAAATACAATTTCAAGAGAACTAATAACATATATTTTATTGAGGTGTACAACGTCTTCATGTCTAAAAGGAATACATTCAAAGTAATAGTAAAGGAAATTAGAAGTTTATAATTAAATCTATAATCGACCAACCTCGATGAGGTTCTTGTTAAAAATGAGATTGTTCAGTATTAGTCTTTGTGTTATCACACTGTAAAGAACATTCATTCCCACGGTTTTTTGAATCCAAACACTTTTCTGTGATTGCTTTATGCAATCATATTCTTCGATGAAGCAAGCGAACAACCATATACATGTCGACGAACGTTCCATGTTGAGACAAGCCGTGAGAACTAATTACCATTGTGATAGATAACAATGTAGGCATATCAATAGAATTTCTACAATAAACAACAAAAAGAGGTTATCCATTTGAAACTATAGTCAGGATCTGAATTGTGTATATCACAATTATTTTGAAAACCTTCTCCACCAGAATGAATTATATACAAAAATTTCATACTGAAGTCAAGTGTTGAATTGATGAAGAATCATTAAGTTAGATATTAGATATAGAAGTTATTGAGTTTGAGTATGAAAAACTCAATAATTTTAATATGAAAAACGTGTACTCTGCATACCGTACCGGTGTACTAAACATAAATGACGTATTGTAATTCAAGTAAGAATATTTCATTAAAGTATAGTCTGCAAAATTGGACTGACAGAAATTTATCTTGCTAATTAACTTTGACTTACTTACATTTTGGAAATGTCCAACTTGGTTAGTGGAATCAACCAGGTAAGCAGCCTTTCCAAAAGAAAGTTTGAACCTCGACCGGAATCACACCACTGCCTTAATTTCTCCTTACCCACATGTTAATAAGCACCGTCTTCGGCCTTCGGGGACGGTAAACAACTCTCTGGTAAGAGCAAACTGTATTGAAGTACCTCGATTTCATTATTCACACTCCCGAGCAATTCCTCCTTACCGACCTGAATATAATTACGAACCATAACTCATTTCCAAAAATTGTAGCACTTTATCTTTCCAAGATTGAGAGGATGATGGAAACAAATACCTTTATAGCTTCAGATAAAATTCTTCCAAGATCCAGTTCTTGTAGTTCAAAATAAGTTTCACATATTGTAAATGTCGCTTTCAATGTTGTTTACCATACCAGAGTACTGAATTTTCATTTCAACATGAAGACCATCCTTAGTGTTGGACTGGTGGTTCAATGGACCTGTAAACTTTCCAAGAGGTTAGTGAAATTTATTGGGGTTTAAAGATTACATGGCCTATACTTGTAGCAGCAATCGGGTTCGAGCTAACTCACGGGCATTACATCTGCTCCTTGAGAAAAATATCAAGAGCAGCCCAAATCTGCAGAAGGAAAAGTTGGTGAATATTAATGCCCCAAGAATCAGTTAAAAATATTAGTGCCTTCAAAGCTGAGATAAATAAATTATGAATAGCCACATATGAAAATGAACACTAAAAGTTAATATATGTATGTTTTTTTTCTATTCCATAAAAGAGAACTGAATACTGATACAAAACCAGAACATTTACAAAATTTAGATGAGTATACTGCAGATACTCATAACTTTTACTAAAAAGTTGTGGCCAACCTCATTGTTACCCATAAAATCATCATTGGAAAAACACAGCCAATCCATGAGCTTTCACCAGCTTCCATCTTTCAGGTGCACCCAGGAGCCATATCACATATAAGATCATCAACTGCTATTCCTTTCAATATAGAACCGTAATAGATAATTGACGATATATATACTGGCACATGATAAAACTTAAATAGACACTCCATAATAAACTGCTAATTCGTGGAATAGACAGTTGAAAGGCAGGAAATAGTAAGTTTACAAATATCATCAATCCCTAAAATGAATACCTGCAATCCCCATCTCCAGTAAGGTATGACGATATTATGTTTCAACTACCTAATTGCCCAAATGAACAAACTAATCAATTTTGAAATGATCACAAGTCGAACAAACAAAGCTAAGCAATTAATGGACCAATAAATGGAAATCTAGCAATCGATAGACATCCATCTGCATGCATCCTTATACAATTTGTGGATGTAGTTATACATATATTTACCCAGTCGTTCAACACAAATAGGGCCAGTGTCTTCCCCTTGGGGCTTATAAGGGAGATTCTCAAACTTCCATGAAACAACAAAATTCCCCATCTCTCTACTAAAAAACAAATCATATCGAATTTCTCCACAAAATAGAAAATTAGCATGGTGAATTACATCGAGAAATAAAAATGTACATATATCGAAATTTAAATAGTGTAGCAGATTGCAACTTGCAGGAACTTAAGCTACTCTAATGCCTCTATCAAAATAACTATAAAAGGACCCGCATAAATAATTTAATCAATGATACCCTGCACTACCAAATTTATATGTAGCTCTGACATTGAACCTGCAATTCCATTAGCATCAAATTATTGAAGCATCCATCCATGGCTGATCTAAAAGGTGTCCGTGTCTCTTTCCCACTGTCAAGAAAGCTGAAATTTTGCGAACGAATAGAGAATAAGACTGAGTTGTGATATGGGTTCGTGCTCTACGATGTTTGATTGTACCAATAATAATGAAGAAGCTAAGAGTGGATCAAGTGGAGAAAACAAGTACCCGGAGAAGGTCGTGGACATCCATCTACAAGCATCCATAAGCAATTTTGTGGATGCTTCTCCACAAACAAACCCTAAATAAAGAAATTAGAATGTTGAATTTAATCTAGAAATTAAAACGTACATATATAAAAATGTAAAATAGTGTAGCAAATTGCAACTTGGAGGAAAATTCTACTAAAATCGAATTCTACATGCACTTAAACAGCAGGTGCGTATAAATATCAACTCGATTACACTAACTTAAGATGAATCGTAATTTTTTGTCTTAAAATAGAAAAATCTTAATTTTAACCTACAACTTGCCAGGAGGTTGATCAGACAACTAATGAATTGCTTAAGGTTGATTCTTACGAAGAAAGATACCACTTTAATACTCAAAACCTATAATTGAAATCATAACCTCAACCTATAATTAGATACTACCTTCGAATTCCAATACCGCGATGGCAGAGTCGAGTGGGAGGCGGGTGAGTGGCGGGTGAGCGATGGGCGAGTGAGCAGCGGGCGGGGGGCGAGCCGTGGGCGGCAGTAGAGTAGGTAGCAGAACGTTCTCTCTTTTGATTTTTGTGGTGCCCGGTGGGAACCAGAATTATAAAGTTTAATCTCTTCTTTGTTATCACCATTGTGGCGGTTCAGTTAGGATCCCGGCCCAATCCGGATTGGCGTTACATTTCTGTCGGACCGTTCCAGATTTGCTGTTTTGAAATGGTACCCTTTGAATTAGAGACACCCTTTGGGGGTGAGGACCCAAGCCAATTAATATATTGGTAAAAGGATAATAGTAGATAGATAGTAGATACTTGATAGATAGATAGATAGATAGATAGATAGATAGATAGATAGATAGATAATACATAACACTTTCACACACATATATATATACATTGTTTGTGTTTCGTCAATGCAATTCGCCGAAGCGCGTAAACTCTATAATCTTAACAATGAGTTGTTTCGTTTCATCAATTGCCCTGCTGATTCTTATTCTGTAAATTTTATTCTGCCTTCCTTCAACAAATTCATGCCCGCCGCCTAAATTGGTGAACTCTCCAGAATCCTCATTTTACGACCCGAGACTAACCCATGCTGACCTCAGCAGGCTTGCGGCACGTGCTACAAGAGCCCGAATTCGAGCAAGAAACGAGGTTGTGGGCTTAGATGCATACACTGTTCTGGTGGTTACACGTGTCCCGTTTGCTGGCCAATATTACATGAAGTATAAAATCAGGGACCCGCCCATCGAGACCTACGGTATTCCTGACACGGGAAGTGGGCTCATATGGCTTCAGTGTCAGCCATGCAAACGTTGTTACAACCAATCGATCCTGATCTTCAACTCAGTAGAATCAAGTGGCTTTAACAAAGTTTTGTGCACAGACATCATATGCAAGTCAGGTATATATATATATATATAATCTAGATTTTCACAATGTCACTTTTTAGGTGTTAGATATTTAAATTGTTGCTAATAAGTGTCTTAGCTAAGTTTTGTTTTCGTTCCGTCTTTTTTTTTTACGAATTTGGGTACGGTTTTTCTTCACGTTGTTATAAATCCTTCAATTTCACTATACATAAGTTAAAGGAACCACCAGCAGTGGTGGTCTAGTGGTCGAGAGCGCTTACTCCCAAGTGGTTTGGCTCCAAGGTCCCAGGTTCGAAACCCCTCAGGGGCGTCACCTCGCGGTGACCTGATATAAAAATATCAGGTCCCGTCTGGCCCACACACCGCCTCAGGCATATGAGGAGGCGAGTAGAACTTGGCCTAACGGGCCGGCCTCTTGACTATACTAGGCTGCTGGTGGGGTTACGTTGACGGGGTCAGTGCATGCGCTGGTTGTTCGCTAAGTCTGGTCGGAAAAAAACCCAGACCGTGAGCAGGAGAGCCCGAACATTACGTAACGGGATGGGCCTAGGGTCGCCACTACTAGCCCATTCCTTTTTTTGGCCAAAAAAAAAAAAAAAAAGTTAAAGGAAGTATTATTGTCTTTCTTTTTGTTCTTTCTTTTATTTAAATGTTTGTTGAAATTTTATGAAGCAATTAGACCAAAGCTCCGTTAAATTTTTAGAAAAATTAATTAAAAAAAACAAAAACAGTAACAAAATTGAAATCTGAAATACCCATGAGTAATAATTTAACTTAATTTAAAAATAAACTCGGTGTAAAGTTAGGATGTTATTAGGTTATTAATCTGTTGCTTTTTTTATGTCGTGTGATATTGGAAAGCAAGTTTTGATAAGACTGATTGATTTAGAAATTTATAAATGATGTTCATACACAAAGAATATATAAATATCAAACAATGGATATTGTATATATTTTTTTTAAAAAAAGGTTTGGATCATATAAATTTACATCTTAGTAAAAAAAAAAATTGGCCAAACATCTTAGTAATTTGCTATAGCTGTGATAATGTCTTATGTTATTACCTCACATTTGACCAAGTTCTAATTTGTTGCCTCAGAAAAAGCAACTACATATCAACCGAATCAACATTTTATGACATTTTCGGAACAATACGTTCATTGTCTTGGTGGAGACACGTTTTGCTCTTACGACATCACTTACGCGGACGGGTCGACGACCGCGGTGATGTGGCTACCGAGACAATAACTCTTCAAGACGATGATACCACCGGCGGTATCGTGCAGCTTACGAACATGGTTATCGGATGCGTAAATAACAATGAAGATTTCAAAGAAACCGACCCGGACTTGCCTCCCGGTATCATCATCTGGAATAAAATAGGTGGGATGACTGAACTTTAATATTAATTGAAAAAAACGTCTTTTTCAATTAATATTAAAGTTCAGTCATCCCACCTATTTTATTCCAGATGATGATACCGGGAGGCAAGTCCGGGTCGTTTTCTCTGAAATCTTCATTGTTATTTCCCCGTGTCAGGAAAACCGTAGGTCTCGATAGGCGGTCCCCCATTTTATACTTCATGTAGTATTGGCCAGCAAACGGGACACATGGAACCACCAGAGCAATGTACGCATCTAAACCCTCAACCTCGTTTCTTGCTCTTATGCGGGCTCTTGCAGCACGTGCCGTAACTCACAAGCCTGCTGAAGTCAGCATGTGTCAGCTCAGGTCGTAAAATGGGGATTCTGGAGAGTTACGGTGAATGAGAGGTGCACTGAAGCTCCGAGACTTAGGCGGCAGAGTGGAATTAATCAAAGGAAGGCAGAATAAAATGGATAGAGGAAGAATCGGCAATGAAGCTGATGATATAAAACAATACATTGTTAAGATTGTTGAATTTAGGTTTCGGTGAATTGCATTGACGATACACATACAAAGTATATATATGTGAAAGCGTTGTGTAGTATTATTACATGCTGTTATTATTATTTATATATATATATATATGGCTAGCTAGATCGTCGCCAGTAAAATATATATTTGGTATAATAAGAATTAAGAAGTCATATATATTGTATTTAATTACATCATATATATTAGTGAATAATAACAATATAATAAGGACAATAATCTGATAATATACTAAAAATATATCTATTTCTAATATAACCTTATCAAATATTATTATTCCCTAATATACTAATGTATTTTATTGTTCCCTAATAGTATATACCCTAATTAATTACCATGGTAATAGTCATAGCAACAATTAAATACGACCATGGAGTTATTAGATGTTTCCAAGATTGTTAGGTTTTGTAATTCAAACGAATTAATCAGGACGAATATATAGTTTGTTCGTGCCTAACCCTGCTAGTTCGACATCTTTTTATAGAGAGTGATTATATTAAATATACAACAAACTGAAGAAGAATTCGCTTTGGATTTAAAATAAAGTGTTAAATATTAAATTATTAACCGAACTTTAGATAAAGTATCAGAAACTTATGAGTGCATACTTTGGTCATCATTTTTTCAATAGATTACTAGCCTAACTTATAGAATTAGGTTGAACCAAATAAGTAAATGGAATAAACTGGAAAAATTAGTTTAAATTTACGGACCCAGATTATTATTAAACTTGAATAGTACATTTCTATTAGGTTAAGAACCTATGAAAGGTCTGAACTATCACCTATGTTAACGGGAGAGGTCTGAAATTTAAAAAGTTAATAACAGAGGTCTGAAATTTCTGTTTTGTTGATAACAGCGGTCTCCGTTAGTTTTTTCCGTTAAAACTAACGGAAATTGGTCACATGCCAAGCATGTGATCGGAAACAAAATAAATTTCCAAAAATGCCCTTCTATCAAGTGTGCCCCTCACATGCTTGGAGTGAAAAGACCAAAATGCCCTTGAAGCCACCATGGTACTCCGGCGACCACCAATCGTACTCCGGCGACCACCACCGTACTCCGGCGACCACCACCGTACTCCGGCGACCACCACCGTACTCCGGCGACCACCACCAAGGCTCCGATTGGGCCAAAATCGGAGCCACCGGCCCCGATTTGGCTCCGATCGGAGCCACCGGCCCCGATTGGACTCCGATCGGGGCCAAAAAGCTCCGATCGGAGCTTTTTGGCTCCGATCGGAGCTTTTTTGGCTCCGATCGGAGCTTTTTGGCCCCGATGGTGGCCGGAGTCGGGTCGCCGGAGCCGAGGTGGTGGTCGTCGGAGTCGAGGTGGTGGTGGCCGGAGTCGAGGTGGTGGTGGCCGGAGTCGGGTGGCGGTGGTTGGAGTCGGGTGGCGGTGGCCGGAGTTGGGTGGTTTTAATTTGACTTTAGGGGTAAAATTGTCATTTCACATTTCATTAAATAAGATATTAAATAAAACAAAATATTATAGGGGCAAAAATGTCATTTCACACAATTCTGTTAAATTTAACCCTAAAAATGGACGGAAAACCTCAAATCAACAAAATTGAAATTTCAGACCTCTGTTATTAACTTTTTTAATTTCAGACCTCTCCCGTTAACATGGGTGATTTCATAGGTTCTTAACCCTTTTTATTATTACAAACGTGGTGTAGTATATATTATTAATAACGTTGGGGAATCAAAAACTTTACTTTGGCTAATGCGAAAATGAAAGTGATAGCAGCAAAGAAGTATGTCCCTCCAATTTTAACAAAAGATTCTTTCTAGATCCAATGTCCTATTTCAAAGACTAAATAGTTAAGCAAAGAAAACAGTCTCAATCGATAAAACATAACACGCGACCAAACTCGGGCAACATTGGTCGGTCGGTTGGTCTCTTCACTTGAAGAGATCTGAGTTCACCCAGTCCCTGCAAATTGAGAAGAAAAATCACATTCTATGAGTAAAGAAATGAATAATGACTACTAGATAGATAGATATTATTATAGTTAAAGATGGGAGAGATGTTTTACTTGCTAATATCATCTAGGTGGTCATCAAAATCTACAATGTCTTGCCATTTCCCAGATGCGATCAAGTCCAATAGAACCACATTTGCTGATGGATCCTTCATCACTAAGCGACCCCCAACATCCGATGTAATTGGCTTCCAGTTCTTGGAAGCATCTCTTGTGTACAGCTGATAACAACACAAACTAAACCATATAAGCTTTGCTAATCATTCATTTCATATTTCATAATTGGGGGTTAGATCAGATCTATCGTATTGTTACCCCACATGCGTATTTCTAAGACACGACTCATGATTGTTCCATTTAGCAAACTTTAATTGTAAATGGGAATACAGCTAACTTATGCATTCTTCTCACACTTAGAACAAGTCCCTTAAAACTAATTATAATTGTGAATGAGCATACAGCTAATTTATGCATTCTCATACTTAGAACAAGTTCCATAGAGAGGTCGGTTCTCCATTCTCTTTAGCTTTTATGATACCTGTGACTTCTGAAGCTCAACCCTAGATATGTGGTTATTGTACAAATGATAATGCTCAATTTACTAGCTTGTGGAGAATTGTAGAAATCCAAATCTCGTACTGGCAGTAGTTGTTTTCTTACATTATGAGGGGTAGAGACGGAACTAATATGTATGTCCAACTCAGTCCAAGTCATTCCATTTCGAGTGATAGGTCAACCTTAAATGGAGATCCAAGTCTATTCAACCGTAATTATCACTCGTAATATCATTTTTATTCATAAGATCTGGTATCACCATCCAGACCAACATATCAAACTCTCGCTCAACCAATCAACCACCTACAAGGTCAACTATCATATTCATGGCTAATAATACTTAACATTTGATACATCAATAACCGTAACTGTGATAATCAAACCAGAATACTAAATAGAATAAACAGTCGAGAAAGCAATGTTCATGAGCTGCTGAAAGAAACATGACAAGCTATTGTGTAACAATGTAAGGTGGTAGTAATGCACTGACCTGCATAACAGGGCTTCGTTCCTTTCCTTTTGACATAGCTTCAAGCTTCTTGTTATCTAGCTGAAGAATCAAACCAAATAGTTGGCTTAACAATCAATAAGCATGACAAACCAAAAACAGAGCTACGATCAACAATTACCAAAAGTATGGCAGCTTGAGGGAAGTATCGGTACATGTGATCCCCGATGTTCTTGGCAATGCCCCCGAGCTCAATATCATCATACCTCTCATTTGCATGGAAATATCCAACAACACACAACCCTTTCGCTCCATAGTATTCCTCTATCTGATCCAGTTCATGAATCAATTATACATCAGTCAAATTAATCAATTAACACTACAACGCTAAGTGATCCATAAAAGTAAAAAAAAATTGCAGCAGAAAAACGAAAATCATGAGAGGCGCAAGCATTAATCGATAGCAGATGCAGCTGCAAAGCACTTTCCAGCAAACAGTTCAGTTAAGCTAAATTGAAATTCAATTCAAGCTGCAAAGATCCATCAGTTAATCATGAGTACGCGAGCTTCAGCAAAGAGCGGAGTCAACTGCACAGAGCAGAGAGAGAAGCTAAC
The DNA here is from genome assembly GCA_036873135.1 of Clarkia xantiana subsp. parviflora. NCBI lineage: Eukaryota > Viridiplantae > Streptophyta > Magnoliopsida > Myrtales > Onagraceae > Clarkia > Clarkia xantiana. The sequence continues at coordinate 12,967,184 of JAPTYO010000004.1, forward strand.
CAGGATAAGAGAGATCTCAAGATTGGGAAGCAGGCCGAGGTGGGAGTGGAAGAGAGGCACCGAATCGATTATTTCGATGACGGTTTCACTTTGGGCGGAGACACGGCCTAGGAGAACGCCGTTGACGGAGGAACTGCGGTGTTTCTTGGCGTGAAGAACAAGCTTTATGTAAGCATTCTGAGCGATCTCGTACCGCAACTCGCCGCTACCCATGGCTCAGTGAGTCTCCGAGTTCCTGGTGTAAGAATCGGCGGCACCAACAACTGTAAGAACAGCAACAGAGGAATTTCAGTTAAATCGGCAAGAAATAGACAAGACGATGCAAATAAACTTGCGATTGGGCTAACCAACAAACCAAATCAGGGGCCTAACCGGTTGTGGTATGGAAAAAATAGGATTTTTAAGCTTCGGACCTCGAATTCGATACAGAAAATCGTTTGATCAACAAAGACGAGCTCGGAAGCAAGAGAGATCTGCGAGCAACTCAGTTGAATCAAGAACGAAATGCTCGCAATATAGATCTGTAAAGAAAGATACAGAAAATCGTTGGTTTTCTTCGTGTAAAACAGAAACCAAAAAAGGATCGTGAAATTCGTTGGTTTTCTTCGCATTAAACAAATAACGAAGGAAGAATCATTAAAAAGAAGAAATCTAACACTGAGTTCTTCGCAAAAAAAAAACAGATAACGAATGATGAAAGCAAACGAACCGCCAGAGCAGAGAAGAAGACAGCGGATGGCCGTTGCCGGGGGTGGCCGGCGAGACCTAGAGAAAAGCTCGGAAGTCGCGGAGAGAGAAAGCGAGAGCAATGTAGATAGAAGGGAGAGAGACGGAAGAAGTGAATGAGGGAGGGAGAGAGACGGGGGATGTGTGCAGAGGTAAGAGTTTAGCGCAGTGTTATCAGAACCGGACCGGACATCGAACCGGTGAGTGGTCCGGTTCCCAATTCAGCCGGTTCGACCCGGTTCGAACCGGGTTCGACCGTTTCCACAAGTTAAAGCTATCTGAACCATCTATATTTTATACTACTAGGCTTACCTCCATTCTCCAACAATATCTCAATTTCCAAGCCCATTTGGCCCAAAAAAATCTCTTACCCCATTCCCAACCCAAAACCAGAGTAGAGACGTGATATTGCAAATAATGAATGACCTTCAAAATCGCCGGAGCAGAGAAGAGACAGGAGCTTGAAGAAGTCGACTAGTTTCCAGCCGCCACCATGGGCCGTATGCCGAGGTAAGGGTATTTCTGTTTCTGCTTTTCCGTATAAGAGGGCTTCAGTTCACCGAGCTGGCTCAAGATCTCCTCCCAAGATGTTAGCATCTGCAAGTTTATGAAGAAATGTTTGACTTCATCTCAAATTTGTGTCACTTTGAGGATTCTCATGGTACCGCCCAAGATAAGAGTGTTAGATGAGCAAGATTTTACAGAGATGTCGCGGAGGAGGTGGAGCTCAACTTCGCCAGAGCCCTAGTTCGGGTCAATTAAACTACCCAACAGATGAAACTCCCTTCGAAACCCTTCGAAACCTAATACGTTTGGGCAAAGTGAGTGGGAGAGTTTTAAAACGAAGAAGCAGTGCAGAGAGATCCGGAGAAGATGAATGAAAACGGCGGCCTTCACTTCGCTCCTTCCTTAGCAACTTAGGGTTTAAATAATTTAATTTAAGATTTTCAAATTGTATACCGAACCGGTGAACCGCCCGGTTCACTAAAAACCGGCCGGTTCGACAAAAAACCGGCAGTCGGACCAGGTTCGCTTACATCCTCCGGATTTACTCAAACCGGACCGGTGGAGGTACCAGTTCCGGTTCGAAGCCGGTCGGACCGCCGGTCCGGTCCGGTTCTGATAACACTGGTTTAGCGTAAAAACTAAAACCTAGTGCTTAGCCGAGCTGTTGACAATTAATCCAGGGAGCCACTAAAAAATTATTCAATGCCACTACTCCAACACGTGGAGCTGACCTGTTGCCACTAGCTGTTCATGTGTCAGTAAAAACAAGACACGTGTCAATTTTTAATTGGTTATAGTAGTAACACGTCAGCTCCACGTGTTGGTCCGATTTTTTTCTTAAAAAAATAAACAGTTTGATAAAAAATAAACCGTCCATTGATTGTACGGTTTTTTAAAATTATCATCTCATGATATTAGATACCGAGTCAGAGTGGCTTAATTCGTCCGCAAGTGACAACTCCATAATGAAGATCTTGCTTGACTTTCTACAAATAAAATTTTTCATATATTAAACTCAAAGTCGGTTTGAGTTTATATTGTTTGTAACCCTTCCAATTAAGTAACAGTACACTTAATTATACCTCTAAGATATTCGATTTAAAGAGTTTTTTTAGAAATCTCTATAGTGTCGAATCATTTGATCTTCCATAAATGCATGTTCTAGCAGCAAAGTGAAACTTCCTAAATTCAGCCTACACTTGCAATAATCTCCTAAGAGATGGTAACAAAAGGAAGCTTGCCTACACTTGCAATAATCTCCTAAGAGATGGTAACAAAAGGAAGCTTGCCTACGAAAATGAAATCATTAAAATTAATGGTGAAAGGAGGATATGCTTAAATAATGTTGTTACAACCAGACATATAAATGGAAAATGAATGGTGTTGTATTTGAAAAACGCAACATGAAGAGATAAAAGTAGGTTAAAGAGGTTGTGATATATTTTTTTTTTTTTAAATAAAACCACAAATGCCTCTTAATTAGACTCTTAGACCATAAAGATTTAACCAAAAATCAGTATAGCATTTCTTATTCAATTTGAATCACCGATGTTTGAGTCAGCTTATGAATTAACAGAAGTCACAACACAAAAAATTGGTATAACCAACATTGCAAAGTAGTTTTGTTAATTCAATAAACAGAGTGTAAACACAAATTAAATAGAGGAAAGATTATGTGCAATTTTTACAACAAAAATTACACCACAATAATGTTTAAGTTATAATACAACTTATTATTTTCGCAAATAATACAGCTTTATTGAAAACTTTCGAACTTAAGGCATGTTTCCTAAGTCCAATATAACCTTCAAACCAGAATAATCTTTATATCCATGACGCAAAATAAAACAACAATATTAAATGCATAGTATAACACTATCTGAAAATCATAAGCCACGGCCAATCTGAACCATGCTTCTCAAAAGATGATGACCATTTCCCAGTTCACTGTTGGGCTGCCTTGACAGTCCTTACCACTGCAGTTATGAATGAAACTCTTAACGTGCAGATCAAGGAAGGCTTATACTCTGTTAAAACCAATAGGTAGCAAGGTCTATCTTTATAAAGCAAATGTGTTAACTTAAAGCAAGAATGACATATATATTTACTTATCCAGACCTCTTCTGCAGTGATAGATCAACGTTAACAAATAAAATTCCACATTCTGTTCTCCAATCTTTTGTATGTTGATCCAAATAGGCTTATCCCTTGAAAACTACCTGCAGTATTTGAGATTTCTGATGAAGTATTATTTCTCAGTTACAAATTCAGTTGAGAGGTAACAATATAAAATAAAATGAACAACATGTACAAATATTTAGGTTTAGTGAGTGCATACCGATTATCTCATCCAGTAACTCCGGGAAGAAGAGAAAGTAGTTGCCGTAACGAGAAAAGGAGTTGCGCAATCTATCTAACTCGGAGAGTGTGTCTTTGAGCTGCTGATCTTCAACTGGTTGATGAGAAGTATTTGGAGCGCCTTCATTAGTCACACATAAATAGGACAACGTTTTTGGAGCGTCGTCTACAGTTGTTATCAACGGACAATCCTGTATAATTAGCCACTGCAGACTTGAGGGGAGCACTGTGGGGCACTGCAACATCGGGCAGGAATAGATTATGAGTCGAATGAGGTTAGAAGATGAACGATTAAGCTGCAAACTCTGCAGAGACGAGCAATTCTTGAGACACAATTTCTCTAGACTTGAAGGCAGCGCTGCATGAATCTCTGTGATTGCAGCTCTGGAAACTTGTAACTCAAGTAACTTTTCCAAATCAGACACATCAACTGTCTGTAGTGAAATGCACCTTACGACATCTAGATATAATAAACCTGGAGGTAGCTTTGGCAGTTTCTCCAACTGATAGCAGTCGGTGAGCCGAAGTTTCTTGAGCATACAAAGGGAAATGAGGCAATCTTCCAAACCAACAAGTGTTGAAGTCGACAGTGTAAGATTTACCAAGTTGGATAATCTCCCAATCGAGAATAAGTGTGGACTTTCTTCATGAAAATACAGCCTTAAGTCGAGCTCTCTTAGGTTCACCAAGTTGGACAGATCAGGTACTTCATTGTTCAGACTATCTTCTTCACCGCCAATTTTGAAGTGTAAATGAAGATCGATCAAACTCTCCGGAAGCTGTGGAGCTTTTACTATCTGGGTAATACCCGTTATCTTGAAAGCTGTAAGATGCGAAAGTTTCCCGATATCATCTGGAATTTGTCCCTCAGACATACAATTTTGAATGTATATCTCTTTAAGCTTTAGTGCTTTCCCAAAATAACAAGGTAATAAGACGTTCAAGGGACATTTCTTGGCACTCAAGATTTCTAAACTCCCGAGGTTTCCGATAAGATCAGACAAATCGAATATTCCTGTCCTGTCAATTCGGATCTCGATTAAAGCTTCCAGGTTTGCCAACTGCTTGGGCAGCTTAAAAAGGCGTGAACACCCAGTTAGATCCAAGAAAGTTAACTTCTTTAACCCACCTATGGACTTGTCAATCTTAGCCAAGTTGCAGCAATTACACACAATCAGTCGTTCTAAACAAACCAGATCGGCAAAACTTGGAGTTCTAGTTAAGTTTTCACAGCCCGACAGATTTACAACCTTCAAATTCTTTGCTACCTGTCATCCGTTGCAACAAAACCGAGTGTTAAGTGAATTACAAGGCAATGCATTATAAAGCAGATAAAGAAGATATATATATACCTTGATTTGGCTCCATCCTTCCCAAAGATGAGTAACTGGATTTCTTGATAGATCAAGAATGACTAGATTTGTTGCAGACGACCATTTCATGTTCAACATTACAGATCGATCATTACTTGAGTGCCAAGAAAGCCACCTCAACTGTGGCAGAATAATTGGGTTCCTTCCATCTCTTCGAATAGTCCTTAATCTCTCCCGGAAAGAATCAGGTAACTGGACGCGATCATCCACTTCTAGAAACGTGAGACTGGGCACTATTTTAGATATATCACTTGTAAACCCACGATCATCTAGCTCGGTAATCATGCCTTTAATTTTCTCAGCTTTCTGTTCATTAAGAAGAAATTTCAGGTAAGTCATATAAGATATATACTGTACAAAAAATAGCAATGTACAATGCAGAAAAGAATGAACATGTTTTTTAAGGTACCATGTTTTGGTTACATAGGATGTTCCTGGCTTCCTTACGATCCCATACTCTGCTTTGATTCGGAGTTTCCAATAAGTTCCCTTCTTTACGAACAATAGTTTTACCCAACTCCACAAGTTGATCATGCATCCATATAGTGTTATCCTCTTTAATCTTCAACAGAGATCTATCCTCAAGAACTTCAATCCCTTCCTCCGGAAAAAGGTTAGCATCCTCCCAGTAGTAATGCACAATTCTTCTATCCAATCCGACGAAAAGACAAGCTACATCAAGAAATATTTCCTTCTGTTGCATATCCAATTCATCATAACTTATCTTCAACCTCTCTTCCACTTTTCCCTGAGGAACATTCTCTAACTTCATTAGCCTGCCTTCCCATGATCTTATCGGTTTGCCATGTAAAAGCGATCCGATAACCTCGAGTGCTAAAGGAAGACCTCCTGTTATTTTCACCACTTTCTTTGAATAATCTTCAAAACCATCAAGAGGGGAATCTCTTCTGAAGGCATGCTTGCTGAAAAGTTTGAGAGAGTGATCGAAATCCAGCCCCATAACTTCATAATCATCCCGATCCAGATTAACCGCATTCAAAATCTCTTTGTTCCGGGTGGTTATAATAATTGTACTTCCTTCACCAAACCATGTTCTTCCATCTCCTATCAGTGCCTTGCATTGATCTGCTTCATTCACATCATCAAGAAAAACAAGGAGTTTCTTTTGAGATATGACTTGTTCGACTCTACCATCTTTAACACCATCACCTTCGGAGCCTTTCTTTTTAAGAATGTCGGATATTAGCTGGCCTTGTAAATGCATAATACCCTTTTGTGAAGTTTCTCTAACATTAGCAAGAAAGCTGCATCCTTCATATTGTTGCTGTGACAGTAGTTGATTGTAAATGATTTTGGCAAGAGTTGTTTTTCCAATTCCCCCCATGCCATAGAGAGAAACAATATTTACTTTCTTCGGATCCTTATTCAACATGGTCATTATCTTCTCAACGTGATTCTCGACTCCAACCAATAAGCCTGTTACCAATAATGTCTTCTTCAACTCGCGCAAAACCTTATCCACAACCTTCTTTATCTCGTTTGCTTCATGCTCATCACTTTTATGAGATCACATAACACCAAAGAAACAGAAGTTGTAACTACCAAACGTGATTGTAAAAAAAAAAAAAATTAATGGAAATATATTGTTGAACTTTGCACGGGGCCAAGCACAACAATAATATTTAGTTACAACAACAGTCACTCGCCAATTGGTGTATTGGCCTCGAGACCACCTCGGTAGGGTTCTATAGGGGGCATATCTTCTAATTTTTAAAGTCTGGTGAATGGTGACTGATATCTAGTCACCACCAGAACTGGGTTTACATTATAAAGTAACTGAAAATCAAAGTTTTATTGCTTATGCTGACAGTGATTCTGCAGGGTCGAGAGAGGATGGTAAAGCACTACATGATATGCTCTTATAATGTGTGGTCCGGCAATATCTTTGTGTTCAAAGAAGCTATAAGAGTCCGGTCCCGACACTGATTCAACAATATCGATTCAGCTCAACAGATTGCAGATGTTTTTGTGATTTCGTTAGATTTGATTGTTAGTTGTTTAAGTTATGGTCATAAATTTTTTAGTTGATTAGTTTTGTTAGTGGAGACAATATCTCACATTTCAGTTTCTGTTTTCTTTGGCTATTTAAAGCCTTGTATGTCAATTTCTTATCAATCAAGAAAAGAAGTTCTTTGTTCTTCAATACTACTTGTACTGCAAGTAATCTACTTATGTTCCGTTTTTGAGTGTTTTCCGAGTCCGATCTAAACCCAATTAAGAGTGTGAGATTGCAAAAACCAATTTTCAGAATGAAGATTCAAAACGCATTAAATGGCGAACATGGTCTGAACGTTTAATGCAGTATACAGTATTTAGAAGGAATATTTCTAACTGTAGAAGCATGTTTTAGAATGAACGAGTATAACTCAATAACAACTAACTATTAGGGGCGAACTCTTTGTTTCAGTATATCATCTCGTAGAAAAAATATGGTGATACTAAATCATTGATGTTAAAAAGTACTTATTTAATTTTGTACAATTGAAATGAATTTGACCACAATTTTGGATGGATGATTAAAGAAAATACCAATTATCATCATTTTGAAACATGTTGTACATTTTAAAACATGTTAATACTAAAAAAAAAAAAAAAATTTCAAAAATATTGTATGATTTTACCTTTTTTGTTTCCTATTTTCCCAGAGTTTATTTGACTATGTCCAGTTACGGCGGGGTCAGAGTACTTGACTGTAGATGTCTATTTTTAAGTGTATTCTTCTACCCCTGAAACTAAAATTCATCAATAGAGATCATTCTTCAACTCAATTGGTACTTTGTAAGGTAAGTGCCAGACTCTAAATGTGAATTTCTGAATGCTGCCTTCAACCACCACATAGATCAACATTCAGAGGCAAAAATTCGTCATTGTATCAATTAGGATTGGCTAATAACCAAAGCACTACCTGACATTAATTGATTTACCAATTGCTGCTCGAAATTTGCTTTATTAAAATTTATTACCTGAAATTTCAATTATTGACTGAATTGCTACATCTGTTAAAATTTCTGTGAACTTCATAAATTGCTACATCTGTTAAAATTTCTGTGAACTTCATAAGTTAGTAAAACTTCTATTGCCTATTATAGTGCGTAGAGTAATTTCTTAGCAAAGCTAGTTGTGTTTAGGGTGATTCAGTAATCTTTTCAAATGTGGATGGTAAAACGGTGAAAATGAGATGTCAATAAGGTACTAATTGGTTGCTTAGTAGTTGTTGAAATAGACACTCCACCGTAAGTCTGGAATACCACACCGGATGAAATTTGTATATTAGAGTAGTATATAACCAAGTGGGCCACCTCCTCCTATCACAAATTGGTTTTAGGATGGAACCCCACTTGCATATATGATTGCTCTATGCTAGCTCGTTGGGCTTGGCTCGGCCTAATGTGGAATCTAATATGGTATCATAGCTCTAGGAGGACTTTAATTGCGGAGCAAAATTCGTCTTTTGGTCCATGATGTTTGACCATTTTTGGGTTTTGATCCATGAAGTTTTTTTTTCCTAGTTTTGGTACCATATGTTTGCAGATTTTTTCTAGTTTTAGTCCGACTGTTACATTCCGTCCATTTTTTTACATGTACAAGTCACGTGATCCACCCTAAACTTTCAATTTTGTTCAATTTAGTCTCTCTAATACTTTCCTAACCTTTTTTTTGTTCAATTTAGTAACGAAGTTTCAAAAATTCAATTGGACCTATTGTCCAATTGGGGTCAATTTTGAAACTTCGGGACTAAATTGAACAACAAAAAAAGGTTAAGAAAGTATTAGAGGGACTAAATTTAAAGTTTAGAATGAATCACGTGACTTGAACATGTCAAAAAATGGACGGAAGGTAACGGTTAGACCAAAACTAGAAAAAATTTGCAAACATATGACACCAAAACTAGGTAAAAAAAAATATCATTGAACAAAATCCAAAAGTTATCAAACATCATGGACCAAAAGAACTGTTAAAAAAAAACGATATGAAAAATCAAAGACCACTTGAGAAAAACAACTCAAGATGAATGTGAAACTCCACTACAATCAATGAGACATCGAGGGAAGGGAGTGGAGGGGCTGCATAGAATATTATTTCCTTTTATTTATTTAAGAGAAATGATTTAAACTAAAAAAAATTTCGAGAAATTTCTACCGAAAGTTACCTCTCTGCCAGGTAATTAATTCTATTACTTTTTTATTTTTATTTCTTTAATTTTTCTGTGTCACTTTCCTATTCTACCCCCATTCATTAATTAAGTTCAACTACTATCCTAATAAATATATGTATGAGTATTTTCGGAAATTTTGTATCCCGTATTTTTTGAACGATTAAGCGTTTGTCGAGCGTGGTAAAAAATTAGGTGTTTACAACGCAAACTAAATTTTGTTTGTGATTAATAATTTAATTAATTGTAGCTTTATAATCTCTGAAATGTAACTACGAATTTCAATATTCCTTACATGTTATGAGTGTTGTCCTCCTGATGGGGCCTTTCTAGGACCACCCGCGAAAAATCAATGAGAAATTCAATCTTCCTTGTTTTATAGTTATATTTCAAAGATTTTCTTAATCAATAAGTTACCTATTTTTTATTTTCGGTAAAAGATTTAATCAAGCTAGTTATTTTATCTTATCTACTTAATAAATAATAATAATAAATAAAATGCAATAAGGAATGGAACCAACGTTAATAAATTTGCTAGAAGTTTGTGAAAGTTGAATTGGACATAATGTTGTTATGTATGTGATAGTGAGAATTAGCTAGTGAGGGAGAAAAAGCCAAAAAGGGCATTTGTGGAATAAAATATAGATGAAAAACAGAAAAGAGATTTGCTGATTTTTAAGTGGAGCCCACCTACTTTCAGTGAAGAATTCACGGAAGTTTCACTGCTCTTTATTTAATCCACAGATCTCATTTGCCCATATGCTTCTTGCTCATAATAATTAATAACTAACTACTACACCCACCTTCTCCCCCGCCTCATCTCTCTCGAAGTCAAAAACGAAATTAAAAAAAATAGAGTTTTCCCTTTCTTTATTTGATCCACAGATCTCACTCATTATTAAAAGGGAAATGAGTCAAGAAAAAAATATTTGACGAATTTATTATGATTGTAACTTCACCCATATGATACACTCATACCTACTACACCTCTCTTCAGGCCTTAATAATTGATAGGGCAAATTAGCAAATTACTCATTACTAGCTTAAGTTTTGTTCATTTACAAATAGCAAGTTTTCGCAGTTGGACAAACTATTAGCTCTATTAAATATTACGTTTAATTTGAATAGAATTACTCATGTACTTACACGCGATTAAAGGAAAACTAGAAAATTGACTTAAAATGACAAAATTGTCCGTACAAAGAAAGATGAGTTTTGAAATTATTTTCATGTTATGATGAAACTTTATAATTTTAGTTATATTGATATTTATGAATGATTATGTAGAATTGGATGATTACAATTCCATAATTTTAGGTTATTTTTTTTAACCATGTGCAAGTAACTTAATAAGTTCTATTCAAATTAGACAAAATATTTCATAGAACTAAACAATTTGACTAAAAAGAGAAAATTCGAGCTTGTCTAAAAATTACTAAGCGTTAGACCGGTGCCCAAACATCAGTTAGTAATTTTGTAATTGAGCCAATAATGCTAACTAAGTTATACTTTCTTTGGACATATAATTAATGAATGGAAATTAAAGTATATCTCCATTGAATGAAAGGGGAAGGTATATAAACTAGATGCTAAAGAAAAGTATTACCTGTCGATGCTGTCATCTTGAACGCGAAATCCTTTGAGATTTCCAACCTCCATCAGAATTTGCCTCCATTTCTCAACAGGCTCCTCACTGAATTTGCACTTGTTGGAGTCAAAAGACGCTCCAAAACCTCCGGTCTGGTGCCGAACATCCCGAGGAGAGACCTTGTAGAAAATGGGCATAATCATTTGTTTCCCTGCGTGCATACACTCCGCCATATGAACCAGTTCTTTGAGACACCATTTGCTTTCACCATAGTTCTCGGACAATATGGCAATTGAGATCTGTGACTTGTTGATGCCTTTCATAAGATTTTCGTAAATTGACTCTCCTACACGAAGCTCATCATCGTCTCTAAACACTTCGACGCCGGCATCTACGAGGGATTGGTAGAGGCCACTAGTGAAACCGATTCGGGTATCGGTTCCTCGGAAGCTCAGAAACACGTCGTAGTCATATCCAGTGACGAAGCCAGAATTTTTCTCCAGAGGGAACAAGATTGAACTAAAGATAAACAACCCAAATAAGAAAAAAAATAAAATTTTAAAAGACTAAATTGAGATAATTATAATTTTTTTAAAAAAACTCGAAAAATTAAGAGTTGAAACAGTTGCATATCATCCATTAACAGCTTCATCTCTGGTGATACCTGTTTGGAGATACCACAGCGTCTGAGCTGCAGCTAATTCCGTCAGTACTTCCCATTTTCGTGGTGTCCATTATACTAAGGCTATGCAATATCAAGGAATGGATATGAGTCTTTTTTCTAGGGATGAGTTCTGTAGAAGTGGAAAAAATATATATATGTATATGTATAATATAATAACCTTTTTATTTTCTGTCAGTCAAACCTCTACACCTAATTTAATAATATATGTAGAGTGTCCACATTACACATAATCGTGTTTTCCCATGATGATCAGGAGAGATTTCCTTTTCCTTGCTGATAACATGTGCTATTATTCGTGTAATTGTATAAGTTTTTAACTTAAAGAATTGAAGAGAGTTTAATCATTATGATTTATCAAAATTTCGTGACTAGTCTGAACTTGGATGTTCTTCTCGTCACTCTTGCCGACACAAGACACTTAAGCATAGCGGTGGAAAAATGATGGATTACTAGATGCATTTCCCCGCACATCGCACGGAATGACTTACCAAATATGTATAATTAAAAAACTAATATTCGATAAAATTTATACCGACTATTTGTAATATGTTGAAACAATATTTTTAAATAAAATATCAGTCAGAGGCCAAAAAAAAATATAAGTCTAAAATTTGAAAAAGTAAACGAAATACTGAAAAATTTGAACCATAAAATACAATTGCGCAAATTCACAAATAAATTTTAGATGCCCGTACCGCATGCTACATTTAGTCGTCGGATCCGTGTCAAGCTTCTGTTCTTCAATATATATGGCTTCGATGACCACCGGCGATATCTCGTCGTAGATAGAGATGGCTCTGCCACTGAGACTGGCAGCCGACCGTACCGTCAGGTATCTTCGTTCGCCGGCTCCGCGTCAAGCATTTGTTAAAAATCAGTGAAATTTTAATTTCGATTAATTACATACATTGAATCTTGAACGGTCCGAAATTTTAATTGCAATTAATTATATACGTTGAATCTTGAATGGTTCGAAATCAGTGAAATTTTAACTGCGATTAATTGCATACATTGAATCTTAAACGGTCCGAAATTTTAATTGCGATTAATTGTATACATTGAATTTTGAACGGTTCGAAATCAACGAAATTTTAATGGCGATTAATTGCAACTTAAAAACTCTCAGCTTCCTAGTGCAATCAATGATATGGAGTTAATACCTACAAAACTCTTAGCTCAATTGTCATAAATGCATCGATTAACGTAAAATATAAAATCATATGCTTTACATTCACTCTGTTATTATATTTCCTTCAGAATTTATAATATATTTATAATATATATAGATTACTTATCTACTACTTAATTGTTCAAATTTATAATTCTAGGATTTAAATACCTCGCAGGCATGTTCTGAAACAAATATTCACCTATGTATAACTAACCAAAGTTGTATAAATTCATAACTAGCACAAGCATATCACCAACATTACCTGCAATTAGAGGTTTGTACATATTCCATACTAACAACAAGATGATTTAAGGGAATAGGAATTCAACTGTAAAAAACATGGAAAGTTTAACAAAACCGAGTTAATTTTTGAGGATAGGAAGAAACGGTACCTGCAGAATCTATCTAAATAGAGCATGATGGTTCAATACATATATAAAGTATAAACATGTACCAAATTTACATAACCTGGTATTCTCAAGGGTGTTGACATCTTCTATAAGGCTATTGGATTAAAAAAAATACATTATGTGCATCGTTTATTAGGGTTGTCTCCTAGCTCTGCTTAAAAGAACCCGTTGACTGCTTAAAAGATAAAGAATGAGGAAGTTAGAATTGAGAAAGCCAAAGATTTGGGGGGTTTACATGGATGGAATGAATGAGGAAGTTAGAATTGAGAAAGCCAAAGATTTGGGGGGTTTACATGGATGGAATGACTAAGTTAACATGTTTAATTTACTCACATTCGAATTGAACGGACAACAATAACAGTTGCAAAGAGAGACACATTAATCCTACGTGTACACCGCCAACCGGAACCGGACTCTGATACCATGTTAAATTTCACATTGGGCCGAGTCAAACCCAACGGATCAACATAGAGTAATCATTTTCACAAGTGGGATTCCATTGTAAAAACAATTAGTGATAGAAGGAAGTTACTTATATGGTGCCAAATATTACACACACCACCGGTGTGGTATTTTACTCACGGTGGATGATTTATTACTTCAATACAACCGGCTCTAATCTGCGGCCGATGGGAAGAGACTGAATGGGTGGCTCGTGGCTGGCAGGCTCTGCTGGGTGGCAACGGCAGAGGCTGACAGGACATGGGAGGTAGTGAGGACGGCAATTCTGCCGGGTGTCTCGGTTCAATCTCCAGTAGGCACTCTCAGCCACTCTGATGGTGTAACTTGTAAGAGCAACTGATGGATTTAACTTGTTGTGAAGAGGTGGGTGACGGTGAACTGATGGCAAAGCGCGTTGTAAGTTGTAACCGCACACCGAAACGGTAATAGGAAAACTGGCGTCTTTGGCGTTTTGGACGTGAGGCCATCACCAACTTTTAATATAGTTGTAAATGTAAATAGATTGTAGATATATATATAAGATATATATCCATATCTGAATATATATATATATATATATACATACCAATATATATCTAAGAAACCCTTCGCGATATATATATAACGTAATAACCCTTCATTCCATCACCTCCAATTATCTATCCATCATCTTCATCGATTGATCTCTCCTTAGCTTCTTCTGTGTTTTTTCCATCGTGATAATGGACTCTTTCTCAGGCGACCCCTTAACCGACGGCTGCTGGTGGATAACTCTCAAACCCCTAAACCCAATATTATCTCCTCCACCTGAAGGACTCCTCAAAATTGACCTAACCATCGTCCGTACATGTTTGCACATCGACTCCTTCGGGAACCCTACACGTCGTTCCGAAGCCCAAGGGGTTCCCACCTTAGCCCTGCCAGGCACCATGAGCCGCACCCAGTACTCATCGGCTATGAACCACTGGCTCCACTACCAATCCTCCTTGGAAGCTGACGTGGCCAACATATTCACCGGCTTCGTGATAGAGTACATGTTTCAGAATTACGTCAACATACATGGAAAGTTACAAGTTCACGTGGGAGCGGAATTGGATTACGTGGTTTTTGAGGAGCAGCCGGAGATGGAGGCCGTTGAAGACGTGAAGAAGGGTTTGTGCACGTATTGCATAAATCTACTGAGGGACGAGTATGTATTTCTTGCTGTGGCGGAGGAAGGGCTCGGTGACTGCTCGATTTGCCTCGAAAAGCTTGTTCCGGCCGGTGGAGACAAGAAGAAGAATAATTATTTGTTCAAGTCGCCGTGCCGACATGTTTTCCACGACGAGTGTATGACTGAGTGGCTGAGGAACAGCAATTCGTGTCCGTTGTGTCGATATGTTGTTTCGTCGGAGGTCACAGATATGGATGTGGATTGATACGTAGTTTGGTTATTATGTTTGTTAATGTGACAATTTGTTTCGAATTTGTGATTTTTAATTAATATATGTGATAGTTTGGTTTCAAAATGTTTAAAATATACACTTTGATCTATATTGTTTATATAATTCATTCCTTCATCGATTCTTCACGAGAAATTATTAGTTACATCCCGTGTGTCACCTTAGTATTTGGACCAATCAATAAATAAGAGAAACGTCATAAACTTATTTACTCTAAATAAAATATAAACAACTTTACTTAACACGTGATAATTACAACCCAATATTTTCTCCTAATTAATTTTTATCTCTTTTTTTGACGTGATAAAACTAATTTCTCTTGTAAAATCAAAATACTATTTTTTATATATAAATAAATTACGACCGCCACTTTTTTTTTAAAAAAATTCTAAAAACTTATTAAACGAGGTCAATCCTGAAGGTCATGTGTAAATTTTTTTAGTGTTCACTATGTCTAATAGGTTTTTAAAAAGAAAAAAAAAACACTAGTGACACTCGTATTTAATTTATATATATATGAAAAAAAGTTATTATATAAGATATTGTGGCGGCCAGACTTAGTCCAACTAATAAGTTATCATTCTTTCACTATATATATATATAGCAACATTTCACTATATATGATATGATCGTACGTACACGTAAGTATTATAAGTTGCAACAAGTAATGCATGCAATGCTGAACACTCTCTAATAATTATAAACAATGACCATAAGAATACTCTTCCCATATGAAATTAGGATCAAGTAGTTAGTCGCACAAAACTGAAGCTGTGAAAAATAAGCATCACTAGTATATTTTAAAATATATAGAAGAATATTAGTATCGTGGTTCATACCCATACAGTGTTTACTGTTTAGAAAGGAATTATATATTACTGATACTGAAAATGAAAGCTGCATCAATTTTCACACCTACTATATCAGCTGAATCGGATCATCGAAACACTACGTCACCTCTCTTCCTGAGAATTGTGGAAACCCCAACTCTAAATCTGTAGAAATAATTGACAAAATAAGATACTGATCATTAAGTCAATTTCTTGTAAAAATGTTACTTGATCTGCTGTTAGATGTTTGTTAATGAAGAACACATAGGTACCGAACCTTGGACTTCTTCAAGACTACTGGCCTGGTGCGCAACCTAACTTGACTGGACTTCTTCAAAGTTCAACATTCGAACATGAGAAAATGATGAAATTGCAACACTAGCTCGGTTGTAATAAGTGTATAAGTATTAAATTAAGATCATTACGTTTGCTACACCACAAAATACAATACACCATGTTTAACTGTAGTAATTGATCCTTCCGTCTTCTTAAATGTGTAAATCAACTGATGACATTTTTTAAATATCGCAATTAAGACTTCAAGATCTTTTGCAACTATTATAATTGAATTTCGGCTAGATCCGATGATCTTTGGTCTGGATCCTGACCTAGATTAGTGAGCTCAAGACTGACGAGCTGGTAAGGTGAGAGGCCGTTGCATTAGCCATGTTCAACTCGCGCAAAACCTCATCCACAACCTTCTTTATCACGTTTGCTTCATGCTCATCACTTTCATGCCGCAATAAGATCACAGAACACCAAAGAAACAAAAGTTTAATTTGAACAAGAATGTTTAAATTAAAAAAAAAAAAAAAAGGAATATACCGTTAAACGTACACGTGGCCGAGATTGTTGGTGTTGAATTATTTCAGATTAAATAATAGGTCCAGAGTGAATACTTTGTTAAAATGACTTATAAATTCCATTGTTTAATCTTATTAATTTATATTTAGCTATTCAAATCAATTTGTTTTGTTTTGTCCTCAAACTTTTTTTGGTTGAGGTTCAACTAACATGGTCCGCCAACCTTGCACGAATTTTTTTTTTTTTTTGCCATGATTGCACGAATTTAGTTGAATGCAAACTTTTGGGCAAAAAAAAAAATTTGAATGCAAACTTGAGTTTTTTATATACTTCACGATCATTATATTTGTGTTACTTCTATTAATAAAGTGAACTTGATTGTAATCTAATTAAATAATAATTTTATTTGGTTATACCTAATATTTACATTATAATATTAACATCGTATGACGTATCATTAATAATGTTAATTTTATTTTAGGCTCACCTTTAAGAAGAAAAAAAACAGGTTATAATGGGTCGAAACATAAAGAGTTAATTGGCCCATGACTTGAAAAGTTTGGCCCAGAAGAACTACAGAGAAAAACTAATGGCTTATATATAAGGATGTTTAGAGCAATTATTCCAATAGTTTTCTAGAGATTTTAAGATGGATTATTAGAATTTTCTCTTGTAGAAGAGTATAAATAATAAAAAGAGTTGAGTCGATTGTGTAGTTGTACCATCTCAAAGTACCTAGTGAGTTGTACCAACTACCAAGCCAATGTACATGGTAACATGTGAGTAAGTACGTATCTTAGATATCATATTTATAGCGACAATTTATGCGAGTTGTGGCATCAAGTCTTATAAATTGATTGAGATTGGAATTGAGTTAAAAAGATCTGAAGTTTTTTCCCGAAAATGAAGGAAAACGTAATGTATATATTTATGTGTGTGTACAAATGTATAGATATATAATATTACCTGTTGGCGTTGTTGTCTATAACACGAAATCCTTGAAGATTTGCAACCTCCGTCAAAGTTTGCTTCCATTCCCGAACAGTCTCCTCGCTGAAACTGCACTTATTGGAGTCAAACGACGCTCCGAAACGCCCCGTTTGGTGCCGAATATCGCCAGGAGAGACCTTGTAGAAAATGGGGACGATGATTTGGTTGCCGGCGTTCATACACTCGGTCATATGAACCAATTCACTGAGACACCATTCGCTCGAACCATAATTCTCGGACAAAATCGCAATTGAGATACGCGACCCCTCTATACCTTTCATTAGATTCTCATAAACTGGCTCTCCTACAAAAAGCTCATCATCGGCGTTTCTAAACACTTGCACCTCGGCTTTTCTCAGGGACCGGTAGAGTCGTTCTGTGAACCCGTTTCGAGTATCGGGTCCACGAAAGCTCAAAAACACGTCGTAACCATACCGAGTGATGAGCTCGTAATTTTTCTTTGGGACGGGTAAAATTGAACTGCGAACAAATAACCATCAAAATATAAGTTATATAAGATTTAAATGATTATATTGAAAAGAATTTTAATTTTAATTATAAAATAAAAATAAAAATATATATCACCAAAATTAATGGAGAATACATAGTTCTGTTTAGCTTTCCCCTAACTCATACCTGATTGGAGATACCACTGCCACGGTGCTTCCCATTTTTGTGGTTTCCATTATTAGTAAGGCTATGCAATATCATGGAATGGAAGAATATTTCATTTGCTAGTACTAGTATCTAGAGATGGGTTCTGTACGAGTGGATAAAGGGTATATATATACAACTTTATTATTTATTTACAAAATAATTATTATTTATTCAGTCAACTCTAATCTACTGCAGTCTGCAGTACTGCTAGATCTACGCCGAATTAATAATATGGTGTCCACATAATCGTTTCCCCAAGTCGCAGATGACTGACCAACTTTAGTTTATAATCTTTTGATATAATAATCCAAAGTTGTGGTGGTTAAATAAATTATTAGGGGTAAATGATAGATCTGTCTAGCTTTGATCTATTCCAAGTAGAACTTAATTTATATTAAATTATTAGTATTTTTTTCTTTTGAATTTTTTTTGTTAATATTTAGTTAATCTCAATCAAAAAATGTCTAATTCAGAAGTAGAGAGTTTTCATTAAAAAAAAAGTTTTAAATATTATTTAATATAGCCATTCTTGATACTTAAAAATTAAAATGATGTTGAGATCTTAGGTGGCAATTAGAGTCCAAGTAATGCTCAACTAACGGTGGTACATCAATCATCACTAAACTGTTAAATTAACATAATTTAAAAAAGTGGATAAATCAGAAATAAATTTAATAGTATGTGATTGTTTTCATATTTATAATTTAGTTTTTGACTATTTATCGGTCCATGTGTTTTAAAGTACATACTTTTTAAATGTAACTTACCCAATTATTAGCCATAATGGCTATTTAATGCTTATACTATTTTTATTTAGTGCTACTATATGTGAAATCCTTGACGAAAGTTCCATATAAAGCAAAGCAAAAAATAGTGCCGATATAATTTCTTTCGACCAAAGTTTATTTTTTTCCAATTTTTCTGATTAATTTCATCGGTAAAAAATGTTGCCGATAAAAGATGTTTTGTTGGAAAAAAAAAAAAACTCCGAAAAAATTGAATTGTTACCGTCGTGCATACCGAAGTGTGGGAGATGTAGTAAACTCACGGTCACGAACACGCCTCCACATGCAGTAGTGCTTGTACGCGAGCTTTGCTGAAATGGCCGGCGTCAAAGTGGCTGGTTAACATGTGCAATCCAGTAAAGACAGAAGCACTGAATCCGATACCAAACGTGCGTTAAAACGGTTAAATTAATATTATAAGAAAATGAACAGAAATACAAAATAAAATAAGGATAAAAAAAATTCAAGGGTTGCCACTTGCCACCGGCCCACCATGATCTTTAACTTTAATCATCCATATTCCCCTACTTACTAGGAACTTCCTGCCTGGTTTCATGTGCTAGTATTGAGATAACATGTGAATACTTTCCTAAAATTATTTATCAAAATCTCCTGATTAGACTGAAACTTGTTTGTTAGTTAAATTAGATGACATTATTGATAATAATAATAATAAAATGTTTGCCATGAGTGATTTTATAGGGCTTATCGGGATGTAATCACCCGTAAGATGCTTACTCTACTACATTTAAATAAAGGATTAATTGCTAAAAAATTGTCCAAGGTTTATCTTATGTTAAAATTAGGTGTTTAAAATTTCAAATGTTAAAATGGACTGTTTCAAGTTTCATTTTTGTTGAAATTTGGTGTCTCTGTGCGTCTTTTCATCTCCCTTCAATCATTTTTATCAATCCACTCACCCACTCATAATCCATCACTCTTTACTTTTCACAAAATCGTCAAAATTCACCCAAAAGTTGAACATAAAAAAAAGGTTTCTAGCAGAGTGGTGTGGAGCGATTTTTAAACGACAACGAAACGAGATTTACTTGCGCGGATGTGACCAGCTTCTTAGGCCGGCAAGATGACGAGAATGGAGCGTGTATGGGAGCTTGAATTTGACATTCAGTTTTATCGGAATTGACTTCTCTAAAGTAATCACACCGAGACACCACATTTTAACAAAATTGAAACCTTTGACACTACAGTTTAACATTTAAAACTTCAGACACACTCAATTTTAACATTAGGGGTGAAACCGGACCGGTTTTTTGCTTGGTTCGGTCGGTTACCCATATTTTCGGTCCGGTTTTTCCTTTAAAAAATCCGACCAAAAAACCATATGAATAAAAATAAACCGTCCATTGGTAGTACGGTTTTTTCGGTTTAAACAGAAAATCCAAAATTAACAATCACCGTTTAAAATTCTCATTATTTTCATGGAATTTATCAAACTGAAATGAAAAATAGCGTTAATTAATATAATTAAATAAATTATAAAACAAAATTAGAAAAAATAATCTTTATAAGTGATTATTTTATAATTTTTGTTAACCTAATTAATTAATTATATTGATTAATATCAAGTAATATAGTATATATTTTACATATTTAGTTAGCATAACGGTCGGTTCGGTCCCCACGGTCCTCAAAGCTCAAAATCCGAACCGAACCGAAAAACCGAATTAGAGTAAAAAAATCCGACAAAAAACTAAACTGTATATTTTGGATTCGGTTTTTTCGGTCCGGACCGGTTCGGTTTTTACCGACTTTTCGGACCAACCGGATTTTGGTTTCACCCCTATTTAACATAGAGTAAACCTTAGACAGTTTTTTAGTTATTAACCCTTAAACAAATTCACACTTATATTGAGTCAGTCTGTAGATGGTGTATTATTGGTCAGAATATATTTCTCAAGGCTTCAGTTGGATTTGCCATCCTGGTCTCTTAGTGATATCATTGATAATGTCACTAGTTAGTTAGATTATTATATTTGGTAAAAAAAAGGGTTAGATTACTATATAAGTAACTTGATAGGTTTCGAGAAATTGATTGGATCAGAGAGTAGTGCATATAAGGAATCGATACACCAGAGTTTGAATTCGTTAGAAATTCCCAATGGATTGTATTTGTTGGTGACACCCTATTTAAAACTTATCCGCCACTAAAGTTATATCTGATTTATTACTATATATATCTAAAAAAATTGGGGATTGATCAAACTTAGCCAATTGAAGAAAGGCTAAAGAGTAGTTGCTAAAAAACGCAGAAACAAATTAATTATCAAACCAAAGCATTGGAGAAGGATGAAGAGTGATGAATTGGTCCAACCATATATAAATTTCGCAGTAAACCCTCTGCGCCTCCACTTACTCACTGCTCTCAGGTGTCACATAGATCCTTCTCCCTCTCCAACTGTACAGTCTTGACTTTACACACGATTCAGTTCAAAACACCAATTAACTGATCTTCTTACGTGGGGCTCTTCTTCGACATTATGGTGTGGTTGATATATTTCAAGAACAAAATGGTGCAGCCAAAAGAGCAGAAGAAGAAGATGGATGACTATTGAGATAGTAGTTAATGTATTTTCGTTAGTTAGTGACTAAATGCTGATGTAAGCATGACCTAAGCTAGTTACTATATATATAGTCTTGTAATAATTGTAACCAATTTGGTTGAGAAAAACTGGACCCATTCATTAATAAAGGTCCAGTTCATTAATGTATCAATAGTCCATAATAACTTTGCTCATTAAATATAATCCAATAAAGAAAGGGAATCACAGATATGAAGTAGATATAGTATATGGGGTTTAAGGGGTATTATAATAATGTGGGGGAAATTAGTAGTATGTGATATTTATGGGTGAAATGGTGATTAAGAGTTAGTTGTTTATATACATATTATAGGTGGGTGAAGAGAACAACTATAGAAAATATGAATGAATGAGGAGTTTAACTCTCTCTCTACATCTATGATCTAATCTTCTTGAATCTCTCATTCTCCTATCCTAATTTATCAACATTCTATTCTATGGATTGGGTTTGTATCATTGGTATCAGAGCCGATCTATCCTCAGTTGTGGTAATTTTGGTTCGATTCCGACCAATTTCGACTCTGACCACCACCTATCTCGCTGTCTCCGACCACCACGACCTTCGCTCCGCCATCCATGTCCACCTCCGCCGCCACCTGATCCGACCACGACCACCGCTTAGCCACCAGCTCCGCCCACAAACAAATTTCGAGGTATTTGCTGTTGGATTATTGCCAAGCTCTCCTATTTGCTGCTGCGAATTTGTTCAAATTTGGTATTTCTACTACTCTGCTATATTGGTGTTGTTATACTGTCGGTGCTGCCTCATTAGATTGCTGCACACAAGGTGTTCGATAAAATGCCTAAGAGATATATTTGAGAAATATTAGAATATGTTGAATTGAAGTTCAACAATGTATGCGTTTTCTAAAGATTGGATTGATCAAGATAAAGTGAGAGATTTAAGTTCTACTATTATTGTCCAAATCAATGATGCTCCCATGCCCATTTCCGATGAATTTCTATATGAAATATTCTCACAGTTTGGATTGATTCAACAGATTGAAATATCAGCAGAATCATACTTCAGATTTATTTGTTCAATTTGAACCTCTTTATTCTGCTATTTTTGCAAAGTGAGATTTACATGGGCAAAGATTGGATGATGAATATGAGGATTATGGTGTATTTGATATCAAGTATTTTCATTCATATAATGGAAGCTAATGAGGAACCCATGGCTGAATTGCTTGCCAATAGGGAAGAATTACATACCGATGTTGAAGTTGATTTTCCTATGAGCCAAGGCCACCAAGATGTTGATGTCGAAGATGAAAAGAAAGAAGAAGACCAACTATCTGAGTACATCGACTTTGTTGGAGAGAATGCTAAGGAGTTTGGCTTGAGCAACATTATAACACCTTCAGAGAAAGGCACAATTGATCATGAATTGGTTGATTTTATTTCAGGTCCCCGAAATTTGCTCAATTATGATCCGATTTGGATAGCCACACTTGACTCAACAATCGAAACTCGACAACGTCGTATGCTCATGCGTTTGCTTTTACCTTGCAACAATGAGTTGTTTCCTAATTTGATAACTCAAAGGCATTTGAAGATTATACTCAAAGGCGAACATGTATTCTTGGGGAGAGCAATGATTCAGGATTATGATGGATTCAACGGTCTCGGAAATTCTCAGGTAGCATTCACCTTCATGTGGTCACTTGTCCGAGATTATGATGGCTTCAACGGCCCGGGATTCTATTACGTTGCATCTGATTTTGTTTTAGCTCTTCTTCGGGACTATGACGGGTTTAATGGTCTCGGACACACCTTGAGGACAAGTTGTGTTTAAGGGGTGGGCTATGATATGAACTAGATATAGTATATGGGTCTTAATGGGAATTATAATAATGTGGGGGGAAAGTAGTAGAATGTGATAGTTTGTGGGTGAAATGATGATTAAGGGTTAATTGCTTATATATATTATGGGTGGGTGAAGAGAACAATTATGGAAAATATGAATGAATGTTAAGGAGTTTATGTCTCTACCTCTACATTTATGATCTAATCTTCTTGAATCTCCCATTCTCCGATCCTAATCTATCCACCTTCTATTCTATCAATTGGGTTCGTATCAAACAACTATGGCAACACGTAATTGATTAACAGTTTGACAGATTTGTTCAATCAGCCGTGATAATCTAAGGAGCTGGTCTGATAATCAGTTGGTTAATTGGTTATATGTGTTTTTGTTTTGGCCAAAGCAAAGAAGTGTTTTTGTTTCTTACCACTTATCCAAATTTGGTGACCAATCTCGCATGGTCACCTGGTAGCATGATCATTGTTCTTGAGACTGACCCAAGTTCGATAGTTGTAGCAAACTTATCCAAATTTGGTTGGATGTCGTTCATTCTGATTGGCTAATACAATTTAAGTACCAGATCTGTTTGGCAAATATGCTATATGGATGTCGTTCGTTCTTTTGTCGCAATTGTCTCGTACATTTAAACAACAGCCGTCAACGCAGCATGGCCACCAGTAGATGACGTTTTTTACTTCTTCTTCTTCCTCCTACTTTCTCTTCAGTAGTACAAAGTTGACCGTAAAACTTGTATGATTAATTCTTTGCTCTTCATTCTTCTCCCTCGAAAACTCCGGAGTTGACCGCGAAAACCATGGAAATGTACAGCAGCCATGGAAGTAGCAGCAGCAGCAGCTCGTCAAGTAGTACCAAACCCTCATCAGGTCAGGATTACGAAGTGTTCTTGAGCTTCCGCGGCCCCGACACTCGTAGGGGCTTCACCGATCACCTCTACCACTCCCTCAGAGATGCTGGCGTCCATGTCTTTAGAGACGATGATGAGCTCTGCGTCGGAGAAGAGATTTCCAGTAATCTCACAGACGCAATCAATAAGTCAAACATCTCAATACCCATTTTCTCAAAGGGATATGCTTCCAGCAAATGGTGTCTCAGCGAATTGGTTCACATCGCGGAGGCTAAGAAGGCAGGGAACCAAATCGTGATGCCTATTTTCTACAATATCACCCCATTTGATGTTCGGCATCAGACTGGGAGTTTCGAAGAAGCTTTTCAGTTGCACGACTGCTCCTTCAGCGAGGATATTGTTGGGAAATGGAAGGAAACTCTGAAAGAGATTGGATCTCTCAAGGGATGGGATCTCACTACTGAGAGGTACCATAAAATTGCTTTGTCATTTTTGTGTGTGTTAATTGCTTAGTTTGTATTTACAGAGATGTTGCTTCCTGATCTTGAGTTAACCGAGTTTTATCACTGTAAACTACTTTTTAACATAAATATAGAGATAAATAAAAACCATATAAAAGTAAAACTGAACTTAAACAGGAACAAGATCGGCGGCCTGATCGGAACCGGACCTCAAACGGTTCGGTTCGATAAAAGACCAAACTTTAAGTAAATTGGTCGAAATGGCCGTTTTTAGTGAACCGCTCTATTTAACTGGTCCAACTTATCTTTTAGTGAACCGCTCTGGTCAAACTGCTCCGCTGATGACTCTAGGTGGTTAATTACGAGTTTATCTTGAATCTTTAAGTTTATGAGTTAATTACAATTGAGCTGTCAATGACTCACGTCATACTTGACCTCACTCATTTACAGGTCTAACCATAAATATATATATATAATATGTAAAACTATCTTAGTACCATATATCTGAAAACAATAGTAAAGTTCTATTTTTAAATACATTATGTCTATATCATCAATATCTATCCCATCGATTCATTTCCAGCAACCCCTCAATTTGCCCATGTACTATGATTAATTCTAAATATTGTAATACTAAAAAGTCTAAAATAAATTATATATTTTGAAATTTAAACGATCGATGCGCGTGCAACGCATGTGTTAATAACTAGTAAATATATACATTATTGTGATGTACTTACATATCATATTGGTAATTGTCCTATATTACAAATAAAACACTGAACCCCCCATCATAGATTTGGGTTGAGATTCTCAAATTCTTATTATTATCATTTGTGGTTAATTAATTGCTGTTTTGGATTTCTTCTACTACTACAAAGGCAATCTGAAGCTGAAGTCATAAAGAAAGTTGTGAACACGGTCTTGCGCGAGTTGAAGAAGTCTTATGTGGTGGTAACTGATTTTCTGGTTGATGTAGAGGATCGTGTGGAGAATATCAAGAGCATAATATCTGCTGGTTCAATGGAAGATAAAATCATCGGGATGCACGGTCCCGGAGGCATTGGAAAGACGACTCTGGCTAAAGTAGTCTATAATCAACTCTCAAATGATTATGAAGGATGCAGTTTCCTTGCTAATGTCAGAGAATCTTCTTGCCTCAAAGATACAGGTATTATCCGCTTACAAAACCAATTAATCTCTGATATCTTGAAAAGTGGTTACTGCACAGTAAATTCTGTTGATGAAGGGATTGCAACAATTAAACTCAGACTTTCTAGGAAGAAACTCCTTTCTAGGATTAAACATATATGTTTTGATGATGTGAGCAAGAGAAATCAGTTGAAAGCACTGATGGGAGATAGTAATTGGTTTGCTCCGGGAAGCAAGATAATTATAACCACAAGGAACAAGGAGCTTTTAAATGAAGTCGGAGCTTATTCGAGTTATGAAGTTACAAAAATGGATTTCGATCGATCTCTTCAACTTTTCAGCAAGCATGCTTTCAGAAGAGATTGTCCACCACTGGATTATATGAGTTACTCAGAAAAAGTGGTGAAACTAACAGGAGGTCTTCCTTTAGCACTTGAGGTAATAGGTTCACTTTTACATGGCAAACCAATTGATTCATGGGGAGATAAACTGGAGAAATTGGAAAAAGTACCTCATGAGGAAGTGAAGGACAACTTGATGATCAGTTACCAAGAGTTGGATGATCGTCAGAAGCAAATGTTTCTGGATGTAGCATGTCTCTTTGTAGGGTTTTATAAACCAATGGTCCTTTGTTTTTGGGATTCCAACTTACATCCAAAGGAAAGTATGGACGTTCTAGAGCATTTGTCCCTGCTTAAGATCACAAAAGATAACAGGATATGGATGCATGATCAGCTTAAATATTTTGGTAGAAGTATCACTTACCAGAAAGGGAATGTGAAGCACGAAAATCGAAGTAGATTGTGTGTGAATGATGAAGCAGTTAATATCTTAAAGAAAGGCCAGGTAATACATTCCAATATTTTACTTTCCACTAAACTATATTGCTATATTATCTTTCCACTAGCATTTTCCAGTAGCATCATGTCAGTCCGTAAACGTAAAGTGTTAGTCATGAATATTTTTTCATTTATGTGGTCACTAGCAGGAATTAACTTCTGATCTCTGGTCAAATAATGAGTCGCTAAACCACCACACCATATTACAAGATTTTTTTACAGGCTTAATTAATACATGATTTACTATGTAAATGAATATTATCTAATAGGCTAATACTCATTTCTATAGTAAATTATGTATTAGTTCGGCAAAAAAAAATTATATATTTGCTAAGACTCCAAAAAGATTAATGCACTAGCTAATACTTAGTGTTTAACGAGTAAAATACTATAACCTTACCTTTTTTTTTTTTTTTTTTTTGGTTTCCCGCGGGGTGGTCCTAGGGGGCCCTCATCGGGAGGGCAGCACTCGTAGCATGCTTGCTCCACACCTAGACTAATCCCCACTCGCACCTGGTCAGCCCGTAAGGGGTAAAGTGCTGGCCATGAACAATTTTCCATTCCCATGGTCACTAGCGGGGATTGAACCCCTGACAGGTTCCCTGACGGCTTCCATACTATAACCTTACTTAATATATAATAACTACACCGACTTCGGACCGGATCCCGACGGGTTCCTGTCGGGTCGGTATACGGTGCGGTGTGTCGGTTTTGGCCAGTCATGTCGGTTTCGAATTGGGTTCGGTTCGGATTAGGGGTGAGCTCGGGCCGGGACGGGCGGGCTTTTACCTGAGCCCGAGCCCAAAATTTTCGGGACACTAATTTTTAGCCCGAGCCCGAGCCCGAAAATAAGGAAAATGGCCCGCCCGAGCCGGGACTTCGGGACTCGGGCTCGGGCTAGCCCGAATTTTAACAAAAAATCTGAAAAAAATAAAAAAAATTCAAACATGGAGGAAGATGGTTAGATACTAACTACTAGGGGTGAGCTCGGGCCGGGACGGGCGGGCTTTTACCTGAGCCCGAGCCCGAAATTTTCGGGACACTAATTTTTAGCCCGAACCCGAGCCCGAGCTCGAAAATAAGAAAAATGGCCCGCCCGAGCCGGGACTTCGGGACTCGGGCTCGGGCTCGGGCTAGCCCGAATTTTAACAAAAAATCTGAAAAAAATAAAAAAAAAATAAAAAAAAAAATTCAAACATGGAGGAAGATGGTTAGATACTAACTATAGTTAGTGGGGAATATATATAATTATATATATTTATATAGTATTAAAAAAATTCGGGACGGGCTCGGGCTTTTCGGGATTTTGGCACAAAAGCCCGAGCCCGAGCCCGAGCCCGAATTGAAAATAAAAGTCCCGCCCGCTCGGGCTCGGGTCTATTCGGGACCGGGTTTTTCGGGATGGGCTCGGGACGGGTTTTTCGGGCTTTCGGGTTTTCCTGCTCAGCCCTACTAACTACAGTTAGTGGGGAATATATATAATTATATATATTTATATAGTATTAAAAAAATTCGGGACGGACTCGGGCTTTTCGGGATTTTGGCACAAAAGCCCGAGCCCGAATTGAAAATAAAAGTCCCGCCCGCTCGGGCTCGGGTCTATTCGGGACCGGGTTTTTCGGGACGGGCTCGGGACGGGTTTTTCGGACTTTCGGGTCTTCCTGCTCAGCCCTAGTTCGGATTATGTCGGGTCGGTCCGGATCAGGGTACAGTGATTCAAATCGGGGCCGGGTTCGTTTCCTCAGCTATAATCATCGTCTCTCTCTATGTTTGATTCGACTAATTGACGAGAGAACATGCAAGATTGGAATGTTGGACTAAGCCCTCTTAAAATACAAGGTCTTTTTTCTTTCTTTGGGCTCCAGATTGTTTGCAAATTCCAGTCATTTCCATGGGTTTTAGATAGGCACAGCGCCTTGGTCGGGTCGAACTGAGTTATAGTCAGTCGGGTCGGGTTATGTCGGGTTCGGTGCTGGCCGGGCATAACGAGTTCGGATCATGTTAGTACCGTGAACGTGTTATGGAGGGTTCGGGCATAACGGGTTCGGGACGTGCATAACGGGTTCAGGCTCGGTTCGTGTTACTTTTATATTATTAAAGTTACTTTTTCTATTTTTTTTTAATTATTCATATGTAAAAATATAAACTCATTAAAAAATGTATTTAGGGGTATTTTGATCTTTTAGTCATTGCATTATGGTATTCTTTCTAATACAAAGATTATCCAGATATTGTATTAACTAAGTACCGATTCACTTAACTAATACGTGTATTAGCTAATACATAAAATCAAACATACGTTAAATTGTCCTGCCTGCAAAATAGACTTTTCAAAACGTGGTCAAATTACAGAGCTGTGTTTTGGGGATGTTTTGCTTGCAGAAAGAAGAAAGAGTTGAAGCCATGCGTTTTTGGTGGGATGATCTGCATGAATTTTGGTTTAGAGAAAAGATATTTGCCAGTGTTCCGAGTTTGACGTTACTTCAAGTTAGTAGTCCGTCATTATTCGAGAAGCCGTGCCGGAAGCCACGCAGGGTTTGGGGAACATGGACAAACTCGACCGTCCTTCCACAGTTGAGATGGCTTACGCTTCATGGCCTTCACCCTGGATGGTTGAGAATAAAGTTATCTGCATGCAATTTAGCCATTCTTGAACTTTCAAATACTAAAGTCACTCATAAATGGGAAGGCTGGAGTCAGATCAAGGTTATAATTTGTTTCAGTTATTGTTATTTTGATGATTATTTGCCAATTATATATCATTATTATTACTTATTTTTCTTGTGATGCATGCCATGCCATGCAACCAGGAGGCAACAAATCTCAAAATTTTGAATCTCAGCGAGTGCGGTAAACTGAAAAGGACACCAGATTTGTCAGCACATTTGAAGCTAGAACAGTTGATTCTATCTAAATGTGGTTGGCTAGTCCAGATCCACAAATCAATAGGTCAGCTAAAGCGGTTAATTTACTTGGACCTCAGTAGTTGCCGTAGGCTCGAGCAGTTGTCCGATGAGGTTGGTCAATTAGAGTCCTTGATGGAACTAGAGCTCAGCTGGTCTGGAGTGAGACTTTTACCATTATCAGTTGGAAACATCAGGAGTTTGAAAGCTTTAAGGCTCACTGATACTAACATAACCAAGCTACCTATTTGTATAAAGTGGGCTGAAAATTTAGAAGAGATCTGTGCTGAATGTTGTTCTTCTTTGAGAGAAATTCCAACTGAGATTAGTAGGCTTTCCTCTATCTTAAAGTTGAGTATATCATGTTCTAAGTTAAATCAAGTCCCAAAGCTTCCAGAGAGTTTGATCTATCTTCATCTGGAGTTTGACATATTCGTTGTTTGTCCGAAGAATGAAGTGCCAGATCTCTCAAACTTGGTGAACTTAAGAGAGCTTGACTTGAGGTTGTACAACCACAGAGAAGCTCCATCACCGTTTTGGTGGATTGGGAGACTATCTAAGTTGGAAACTTTGAGGTTAACTGCTCATGACATCCCTCAACTTTTGACGGAAAATGACATTTGTTCACTTTCTCTGCTGAAGACACTTCATCTTGTCGATTGTGAGAAACTGCAGAGCCTCCCAAGGCTTCCTTCAAGTCTAAACATAAGTAACTGTCAGAAGTTGCGACGCCTCCCAAAGCTTCCTAACAATTTGGTAACATTGGATATTTGTGGGTGTCCAATACAGATGCTTGATCTTTCGGGCTTGACTGAGTTAAGGGAACTTAGCATTAGGAAGTGCCCAGTAGAAAAGATCCGAGGCCTTCACTGTTTGGTTAATCTATCCCGCTGTGAGGTTGATGACAGATCAGAGCTTGATTCTTCCGAGGAGGACTAATGACTGGGGCACCATTCTTCTTAACAGACGTAAGTTGCATTATTTACACACATCTCAATATCAATAGTCGTGCTTGTCTTTTGTTTTTGCTATAAAACAGTTTGTGTCAATTGTAACATGTAAAACACTCTGTCATCACCTTAAGTTATTGTGATTTTGTACAGTGACATCACAATACATTGAAATGCAAGAGCTTAATTATTGGAGAAAATCCATCCATGTCAGTGAAGAGATGATGATGGTATGTAATAGTTTTTGTATTGCAAGCATGGAAAAATGTTGGAAGATTTCATTTGACATTTTCCTCTACATCTATAAAATTTAAGTCCCTCTTTTCATTGTAATTAGATTATATAACTATCAGTATATTTCAGGAAATGAAGTTTTTATGTCATCCTCTTTGAATCCAAGGGAGGAAACAATGATATATGTAGGAAGAAAAAAAACAATGGAGATGGAAAAAAGGTAAACAACTCTATCGGTTCTGTTTTCTTCAAGCAAGTTATTCAAATAATATTCAACTTTTTCCAGTAATTAGATTAAGATGATTATTTATCTCAACAGTTTATATTGAGTTTTATTGAACATTGTGATGCAATTCTCACTATTAGGAAGATGCTACTGTGTGCAAACTGAGGTGCAGGAGCTGGACTACGAATATCGTGTGAGATATGAAGCAACAATTGGATGGATGACATTGTTAAGCAATCTCTTTTTTCTGGTCTCTGAAGTGAAAATATTTTGTGATTGACAACCTTCTGTATTCCCATTCCTCCTCAAGTAATTGAGAGTTTTTTCTTGAAGTTAAAAAGTGTAGACGATTTAGGAAATAAAAACTTGGATGATCAAGGTAATAACGAAGTGTTTGCTGATCTCGAACCGAATTTAATAACATTATCTGACGTTGTTTTACATGCTATACCAAATACACATCTCGATGTTATAGATCATTGGATC
Source organism: Clarkia xantiana subsp. parviflora (assembly GCA_036873135.1). Lineage (NCBI taxonomy): Eukaryota > Viridiplantae > Streptophyta > Magnoliopsida > Myrtales > Onagraceae > Clarkia > Clarkia xantiana. Next base: position 12,998,648 of record JAPTYO010000004.1, read on the forward strand.
AAAGTACTCCGACTAAAAACATAAATTTGAATCAGAAACTTGGGACACATGCTCCGTGCATCGCCTCCCGAGGCAGAAGTGGTCGGATTACTGTGGCTCAAATGTTTAGACCAGTGGGAGTCGAACTGCCTTGGTGACTAGTGGGACTAGTCTCGCTTTGACTTGTGAGATTGGAACGTCAAATATTCCTAACCCTTCTAATTCGAGATGTAGCCCACGGCCTAGATCTCAGCTCTAGAAATTTATCATTAAACGGGGCGAGATCAATAATATAGTATCTGACGAATCAGTTATTATCAATGAAGCCTTGGAAGTATCTCAGAGAATTGAATAGATGAAATCAATAAAAGATGACTTGCATCAATGCAATTAAACCATGTGTGGGAATTAGTTGATCTTTCCAAAGGAATCAAGGCTATCGGGGTTAGGTGGGTCCTGAAATTAAAGTTTACATCCGACAGAAGCATAGAAATGTTTAAAGTTAGGTTAGTTGCGAAATGTTATACTATGACAATGGATAAATTTTGATGAAACATAGTCACATTTTAAAATATTTCGAAAAATATCTAAAATAATACTAATAAATTAGTAAAAATATTTTAATGTTTTGAAATATTAAAATGAATTTCTAAAAGTCTAAAAAATATAATTTAGAATGAAAATAAAAAAATGAAAAAAATAAAAAGAACCAATTTCAACCCTATCTAGATCCAATCAAATTGAGGTGCAACATTTGAGATTTGTTTTCGTTTATTTAAATCCATTTTTTGTTTAAAAAATTTATAAGTAATTTTAGAATTGTTTTGATTTTTAATACATATTTATTCATTTTTTTCCTTAAGATTTTTTTTTCCATAATATTTTATTTTGTTTTAGTAATATACCAATATATTTTGTTCATCATTTTATTCTTATATATATATATTTTTTTCCCACCGTTTATAATTTTTTTAATACCATTTTAGAGAGATTTTTACCACTTCTTTAGAAATGATTACACTGGATTTATAGTAATTTTTTTATTATTAGTTTAATTTTTGCTATCTAATTTTTTCATATTTATTTTTAAGAAAATTCATTATTTCTCATATATATATATAATATTTGTTACATATTTTTTAAAGTTAATTCAAACTTGGAAAAAAAAAATCCATCATTTTTTCTTTTTACATTTTTTTATTATATATATTTTTCACATATTTTTATTTATTTCGAGGTTTTAAACGTTTTACATATAAAGTTTTGGTTAAAAATATAAAAAAATAAGTAAAAGTATGGATACTTTCAAATTATGTAGCAAGTCATGGTAGCAAATCCCAATTTAAAAGAGTGCTAACAATTATGTTTTCCATTATATTAGCACTCATCTCTAGATTGAGATCTTCTCTTTCACTCTTTCTGCTCCGGATTGTGACTCACGCAGTTAAGATTTTGACATGTGTGCTTAAATTTAATTTTTTCTTCTAGTGTTCACCGATTCCAATGAGATTTTTAAAAAAATTACGAAATTAATGACACACAAAACATGTGTAAAAATCTTAACACAACATAATCTGAGAGATGAATACATAATCTGGGACATGAATAATGAGGTAGGAGATATCTTACGTATGTATCCCTCCTCTCGTCATTCTCTCATTTTGGATCTTCACAGTCCACACTAAGGCTGAGCATGGGACGGATGGGCGGGCTTTTTCTAAAAAATGGCCCAAGCCCTAAAATTAGGGCCACTTAATCGATGTCCCGAGCCCTAGCTAGTAGGAAAAGGCCCGCCCACCACGGGCCTACAGGGACTAGGGACAAATGGGACAAACCCAAATTCCCATCCAAGTTAAAAAAAAAATCATACTCAATTTACTTAAACTATAACTAAACACAGAATAACAACAAAGTTCAACACATACCACAAAGTTCACCATAAAACACCAAAATCACTCAAACATTTTGTCACTTGTAAGAACACCAAGTTCAACACATAACTTGGTTCTCCAAAATAGTTCACCAAAGACCCCAAAACTAAGTTTTACCAAAACTCTAACACAAAGTCACCAACAATTCTGACATAACAAGTTATAAATGCAAATCCCAGATCAAATGGAACTTCAATATGAAACATTCTAAAGTTAACTTAACTAACTATAGTTTATAGCTGATTAGTTAGCAAAAAGGGACGGGACGGGTCTTTTGGGACTTCGTAAAAAAACCATAATCCTAGCCCTGGCCCTAGTTAAGAAGAAAAGTCTCGCCCATTAGGGCTTGGGTACATTTTTTGGACGGATTTTTTGGGATGGGCTAGGCGGGACGGGCGGGATTTTGAGCCTCTCGGGTTATTTGCTCACCCCTAGTCCACACCCCTCCCTCAACGTACATTTCTTACCTACCGCCACCAGTTAGGCGGTTATAGTTTTTTTTTTTTTTTTTTTGGTCTTAAAACAACAATATATTATAATAGGAAGAAACAACACAACATGTTTACTCAAAATTTCCGGCATAAACTGCTGGATATTCTGAGCAACCCACGAACCGGTTACAGATGGTTGCCGCAACGCGGTTAACAACCTTGAGGGCTACTACAACAAAAAATTTAGGAACAACACAGATAAAAAAAAAATAAGCAAGCTAACACACATGGTCGGTCTAACAACAGTAAAAACTCCAAATAAAAGATAGCAACTTGTAGAGGAGAAAACCATCTGATTCAGCAAAACAAACAACACTTTGACAAATAGATGAAACTCCCTCAAAGGTGATTTAGCTAGCAGCGGCCCTGCACGACAAGTAAAACCAGGCAAGGCACATAGTACAACAAAATCACAAACAATTCCATTAGCAAACAAAACTGACCGCATGGGGATGTGACTATGGTAGAGATCATCTCCTTGGTAGGGAATGTCCGAAGCCAGCCTACCGGAGCATCCCTGTCCGCGGAACATCCACGAAGGACTAGCACACGTAGGGGATGCCAAAGAATCTCTCTGCTTCTCTGTAATGAGAAGGATTTTAAAAGGATATGGTACGACATAAGTCGGGACCATATCAAAGCGGCAATGGGTAATCATGTGGTTGTTTGTTTGGGCAATTGAGCAGGGACTTTGTGAAACTTTGGTCCAATCTGGAAGGGGTAGGTAATGTATACTAGTGGACAAGACCACCACTTCAAAACGAGCTTTGAGCTTAAAACGGTGCACTGCATCGACAACAATAAGATAATCTCGATCCTCCACAATTGCGAGCACCCTGAAAGGCGCTTGACTATTTGTTATGGCGGACGGGGGAGGTTGAGAGGTGGTTGACAGTATTTTGGAATTGGGTTGACCGCCTGTTGAGGTGGTTGACCGTTTGCTGGGATTTGGTTGACCGTCTATTGAAGACTTTGACCTTCTGTTGAGAGGTGGTTGGCTTGATAAGGCAGTTGACCTTTTGTTGATAGGAGGATGATAGTTTGTTGAGGCTTTGACTGTAGGTTGCTTTTCACATATGAATGTTGACCTTGTGTTGGGAGTATGTTGAAGGTTTGTTGAGACCTTGACAGTAGGTTGATGTCCACATATGGAAGTTGACCGTAAGTTGGCGTCCCCAAATAGTGAATCTGGTGGCCGGCGAAAAGGCCAATTGTGTGGCTGCCTCAAAGAAACGACTTGGGTGAGGGACGGGGCCCATAGGAAGGACCTAACCGTGCCGATTCCGGTGCGGTTGGCAAGAAAAGAACGGTCTAAGGAGCGTATTCTGATACGGATGGTAGATCCTCGGCAGGGAGATATGGGCGGTGCGTATAGAAAGATGGGTCGGGAAGGATGCTTCGTCGATGGCGTTAAGGTTAGCGTTTGGGTTTTGCCGGGTGTGAGAGCGCCCGTACGCAAGGACGACGATGAGGTCTTCATCGTTTCAAAACAAGAAAATAGAAGCTCGGGGAGGATAAGAATAAAGCCACATCTCTCGCAACTTCAATCGAGCACCCGTACTTCTAAAAATAAGGTGATGAGAACTTCATCCCTTGGGAGCTTCCAAACAGTACTTGTTTGGGGTCGCAGTATATATGGTTAGGCGGTTATAGTTATTATTATTACAGAAATGATAAACGTTCCGATTATCAAGTTCCGATTTGTGCCGACTGTGAGGGTTGTTATAAATGCCCTAAAGGTTGCTGCAAATTACAGTGATTGCCACTGTGACTCATTCGGAGTGTAGTCGAAACATGACAGTCGGAACAACTATCAATACTCTTATTATTATTATTATTATTATTATTATTATTTCCAATTATTGGAATGCGCGGTGACGCTTAATGCCAAAAACCGAAGTGTTTTTTCAAGTTTAGTTGAAAATCAGTTCATGGACGAAACAGATCATGCCCAATCCTAAGAAAAACAAGTACGTTGATATAATTGGAGTCCAGACTCCAGAGTTGATCGCGAAAACCACGGAAATGAACATCCATGAAAGTAGCAGCAGCAGCAGTTCATCAGCTACTGCAAAATCCTCATCGGCGCACGATTACGAAGTTTTTTTGAGCTTCTGCGGACCTGATACTCGTGCGGGGTTCACTGATTTCCTTTACCACTCACTTAGAGATGCAGGGGTGCATGTCTTTAGAGACGATGAGGAGCTTCGTGTCGGAGAAGATATTTCCACTAATCTCGCAGACGCAATAAACAAGTCAAAGATCACAATTCCCATTTTCTCAAAGGGATATGCTTCCAGCAAATGGTGTCTCAACGAATTGGTTCATATCGCGGAGAATAAGAGGACTGGGCAACAAATCGTGATGCCTATTTTCTACACTATCTCTCCATCCGATGTTCGGCCTCAGACGGGGAGTTTTGAAGAAGCTTTCAGGCTGCATGAGTGCTGCTTCAGCGAGGAGATTGTTGGGAAATGGAAGGGAACTTTGGAGGAGATTGGATCTCTCAAGGGATGGGACCTCACTACTGGAAGGTAAACATAATTGGCTTTATTTGAAAAGGCAAAGTTCTGGTAATGATTTATAAATCAATCACTATTCAGATAGCGATTTGATTGTTAACCCTTAATTTACGTGTATTTGCCTCCAAATAACAACAATACATATGGAAGCTTTGTGATTAATAATTGAATTTTGCATTCATCATTCTATCCATCTGTATGATTTAACAAGCATTCATTTGATCGTACTACTATGTAAATTGATGTTTTGGTTCTCTTTTGTTTTTGCAACTACCAAGGCAATTTGAAGCTGAATTCATAAAGGAAGTTGTGAACAGTGTCTTGCGCCAGTTGAAGAAATCTTATATGGTGGTAACTGATTTTCTGGTTGGAGTAGAGGATCGTGTGGAGAATATCAAGAAATTAATATTTTCTGGTTCGAGGGAAGAAAAAATCGTGGGGATTCATGGTCCTGGAGGCATTGGAAAGACGACTCTGGCTAAAATAGTGTATAATCAACTTTCAGCTGATTATGAAGGATGCAGCTTCCTTGCTAATGTCAGAGAAACTTTCAACCTCAAAGATACAGGTATTATGCGCTTACAGAACCAACTAATCTCTGATATCCTGAAAACTGGAGTGTCTACATTCAATTCTGTTGATGAAGGGATCACAACAATTAAAGAGAGACTTTCTGAAAAGAAGGTACTTATATGTTTCGATGATGTAAGCAAAAGAAATCAGTTGAAACCGCTGTTAGGGGATACTAGTTGGTTTGTTCCGGGAAGCAAGATAATCATAACCACTAGAAACAAAGAACTCCTAAATGAAGTCGGAGCATGTTCGAGTTATGAAGTTACTGAAATGGATTTCAATCGATCTCTTCAACTTTTCAGCCAGCATGCTTTCAGAAGAGATTGTCCTCCACTCGATTTTATTATTTACTCAGAAAAGGCGGTGAAACTTACAGGAGGTCTTCCTCTAGCTCTTGAGGTAATAGGTTCACTTTTACATGGCAAACCAAAAGATTCATGGGGAATTAAACTGGAAAAATTGGAAAAAGTTCCTCATGAGGAAGTGAAGAATAGCTTGATGATTAGTTACGAAGAGTTGGATGCTCGTCAGAAGCAAATATTTCTAGATGTGGCTTGTTTCTTTGTTGGGTTTGATAAAACAACGGTCCTTTATTTTTGGGATCCCGATTTATATCCAAAGGAAGGTATGGGAGTTTTAGAGGATCTGTCCCTACTTAAGATCAAAGAAAATAACAGCATATGGATGCATGACCAACTTATAGATTTCGGTAAAAGTATCACTTACCAGAATGGCGATGTCAAACAAGAGAATCGGAGCAGATTATGTGTGGATGATGAAGCAATTAGCATCCTAAACAAAGGCCAGGTAACACTTCAATTATTACAGATTCATTAACCTTTTCTTTATAATTGTATCACTTTTTTTTGTTGCCAAAATTATTGTATTACTAAGAAGCAGCGAATATCACGCTAGCTAGAAACTGCAGGCAAGGAAGTCTTAGAATTCAACTAGGAACTTAACTATACTATGAGTGGGTAACTCTGGGTTAGTACCTACCTATTCTTGCTCTGAACTATTCTTATTAATCAAGCACAATATTATTATTACCTATTCAAATTTCAGTATTATTATTATTATTATTATTATTATTATTATTATTATTATTATTATTATTATTATTATTATTATTATTTTTGCATTTTCCATTAAGTTATGGTGGGCGTTACAAAAATTAATTTGACAAGCTGAATATACTAGTCTATGCTGTATGGGTGTGAATTGAGTTGTGATACATACCAAATCATGAAGAGGGTGAATTGTGTAAGACGAAGAAGAAAGAGAATCAATGGAATTGGAATTTGGTCCTTTCAAATTTTGCCAAGTAAAGTTTCTTAACTGGATTCTTCTGAAATTTTGCAGAAAGAAGAAAGAGTTGAAGCCATGTTTGTTGTATGGGAGTATATGCATGAACTTGGGTTTAGTGGAAAGCTCTTCACCAGTGTTCCGAGGTTGACGTTTCTTCAAGTTTATTATACTCCAATCCTTTCACTGACCCAGAAGCTACGCAGTCTCTGGCAAAAATGGACAAACTCAATCGTCCTTCCTCAATTGAAATGGCTTTCGCTGCATTACCTAGATCCTCAATCGTTGGGAATCAAGTTTCATGCATGCAAGTTAGTCATTCTAGATCTTTCGAATACTGGCGTTACTCATAAATGGGACGGTTGGAGCCAGATCAAGGTGTGATATCTGTTTTGTTTTGTCGAGTGATTATTGTTATGTAATTAATGGTTCTTTGCTAACTTTAACTCAATGCCAGGTAGCAACAAGTCTCAAAGTTTTGAATCTCACCAGATGTCTTCAACTGAAAAGGACACCAGACTTGTCTGCACATGTGAAGTTAGAACGGCTAATTCTGCATCACTGTAGTTGGTTGATCCAGATCCACAAATCAGTAGGCCAGCTGAAGCGCTTACTTTTCTTGGACCTCAGTAGGTGCCAAAGCCTCCACAAGTTGCCCGAAGAGGTCGATCAACTAGAGTCTTTGATAGAACTAGTGCTTACAGGGTCTGGAGTGAGAAGTTTACCAGGTTCAGTTGGAAATATCAAGAGCTTGAAAATTTTAAGGCTAAGTGTTACAGCCATAACCGAGCTACCTGCTGACATTGAGAGAGCAGAGAATCTCGAAGAGATCTATGCTGATCGTTTAAGAAAAATACCAACTGAGATTGGGAGTCTTTCCTCTCTCAGAACGTTGAAGTTAACAGGCGAGTCATCTATTTTAAATCAAGTGCCAAAGCTTCCGGAGAGTCTGATCAATCTTCATCTGCATTTTAATATCTATAATACAGATAATGAAGTACCGGATCTGTCAAACTTGGTGAACTTAAGAGAGCTTGACTTTAAGTTGTATTATCACGGAGAAGCTCCATCAGAAGTATTATGGTGGATTGGGAGACTATCCAAATTGGAGACTTTGACATTGAATGCTCCTAACATCCCACGCATTTGCGCAGAAGATGACCTTGGTTCCCTTTCTCTGCTCAAGACACTTCATCTCCGGAGATGTTATAAACTGCAGAACCTCCCAAGGCTTCCTTCAAGTCTACTTGTTATATCTATAGATGACTGTGAAGAATTAAGGGGGCCGATAGATGTTTCAAGTCTGAACCGGTTATGGAAGTTTAATGTATGTTTTAGCGATGCAGTAATGGAGATTCGAGGCCTTTCTTCCAGCCTAGTTGAATTACATTTATCGGAATGCGGATCACTAAAGTCAATTGGTGATATTTACAACTTGAAGATTTTATCAGACCTAAGTGTCTCCAGTTGTTCAGTTACAGAGATTCAAGGCCTCGACTGTTTGAAGAACCTCCAGATTCTTCGTCTTAGTGATCTTCCTTTATTAGAAAGATTACCAGAAGACTTGAGTCCCCTTTCCAAGCTCAAGAACCTTAAGCTCTGTCATTTGCCAAGGTTGCAGGGCCTCATCCCAAGGCTTCCTTCTAGCCTGGAATCTTTGTATTTAGAGCGTTGTGAATTTGCAAATACTTCTACAGTTAGAGAAATTCTTGTTCTTGGGCTTGAACATCTGGAGAACCTACAATTTCCGACTCTTACAAAAATTTCTGAATTGGAAAGCTTAGCACCATTCCCTTATAACCTCAAGAAACTCATCCTCATTGGCTGTGAGAAGTTGCTAGTCCTCCCAAGGCTTCCTCGAAATTTGGTAGAATTGGGAATTCATGAATGTCCAATAAAGATGCTAGACGTTTCAGATTTGACTGAGTTGAATGAAGTTAGTATTAAGGAGTGCCCAATAGAAGAGATCCGAGGCCTTCACTGTTTGGTTAATCTGTTCTTCTTTCGGTTTAATGGCCATTCCTATACGAAACCAAACCCTGCATACTTGCAGAGAGAACTTATCCTACACTATGGTGTCAAGTCTTCTGACATTTATTTTGGGAAGTAACCGAACCGTGAAGAATATGCAAGTTGAGGAGGATATTGGAGCAACTCCATGTTGTCATGGGAAAGATAGTAAGCATGCAGTTTGATTTAATGTTTGACATTTTGGTCTGCATCTATACAGTTTACCTTCCCTTCGCATTATAATTTAACTTCAGGAAACGAATTTTTAGGAAAGCACACCATTAGCAGCATGCACTAAAAGAGTTTCCTGCAAGTTTACTTAGAGGTTGCTTGAGGTGGTACTTGGAGTTGGAGATACTTTCAAATTTGAAGATATATAATGAGGTTATCAAAGCTAACATCATTTTTTTTAATTGTATATAAAAATATATAGGGGCATAAATTTACCTGATGATTTGCTTTTCTTTTCGTAGGGATGTTGAAGTTCCAAAGAATTGCTCTCTAAAATGCGCGCTGTGAAACAAACTAACCGTGGAGGATTTAGCCGAGTGATTTCTTAAGTTTCCAAAGACTTCTTCATTGAGCATCTCCTAGTTCTGTCGTCTTGATGTAAAGCTCAGTCCTTCACCACGAAGCAGGATTTGTCGATGAAATTTTTTGAAGAATCTAACATGAACTTGGTAAGTGTTTGCTGTTTGACTTGTTGAGCAAGAAATCTGAGAATCTTGCTTGTGATTGGTAGCTCACCCTATGTGGCATTATTTACGACCTCAGATCGATAGCACATTTTGTACAATCTGCCAATGTTGTTGTATTTGAGCTAGCTAGAGAGAGAGAGTGTGTGTGTGAAAGTTGGGGAAAGCTTAAAATCGCGTTCTACAGCGGAAAGCTTAAAATGGTATAAATTGTTCATGTATTTAAGTTGGGGATGATTTATCAATTGTTCAATTTAGGTGACTAGTTAGTTATTAAGTACAAGTTAGAACACGGGAAAAAGTAGGGGGTCAACGGTACGTGTATCGCCATCCCCGGAAAGTCGACATGATTGACCCGTACCCGTCATATACATCTCGCGGGATGGTGCGGGTTGACTCACGGGTCATCCCTAAGGGTGGAAACGGGTCACGGGTATCCATTGACTCGCGGGTACCCGACCCGACGAACTGTGGGACGGGTTCGGGTTCGGAGTCGCGGGGACCCGCCGACCCGCCCCTGCACGTATTATTCATATAATAGTTGATTCCGCGCATGCAATTGCATGCGCATGTTTCTAACATGGTTTCTCTATATAAATGTTATATATTTGGTAGTATTAATAACATATATAAGAAGTTAAAATACAGTTGTAAGTTTATAACGATTACATTGAAATAGTAAGTTTTTGTCTGTAACATGTAACATATATGTTTTATTATATTATCTCTTAATAGTTTGGATATCATACACGATAAAGTGACTATCTTTGTGGATATCAAATTGCTAAATATGTAAAAAGTCTTCATATCTCCGACTCATAAACATCTTCATAATTTAGAACGTGTATTTTAAGAATTTTTCATCATATTCATATCAAACTTTAATGTTATCAATTACTTATCCTAATCGTCCTTATAGAAATGTAGTTCATTTCAAACATCTGAGTTGTTTTTTTTATTGGGGTCGAGTAAGCCGGCTTACACATTAGGGTTCCCATTTATCTGCTTTGATACGACATTGGGGTTTACATTCTTTTATTTGGACAATAAGTTAACCCTTTATAGATTTTTCTATTTTATGCCGCCCTCCATTATTAAATAACTAAAAGATACCTGGAAGATTTTTTTACTTCAGTTTGTGCTGAAAAAGAGGTTTCTTCTCAACAATCTGCAAGTGAAAAATTGAGCACAAAAAATCGATAATCGAAAACTCGAAAGTGGAGGAATTTGTATCTCTAAAAATGACACTTCCTAATGAGACAAACACAATTTTGATTTATATATAATCAAAAGTTTCAACTTGAAGAATAAGCTATCAAACGACATATATATCATTAAACGTTTCAATTTTCACTCAAGAAATCGAGAATTATTAAAGGAACAATCAAATGGGCAAAGAGAGAAATTCGGTACTTTGGCATGGGAAGGGGAGATGAAACCTAGAAGAACCAGGAAAGTTAAACAACAAAGATTCACTGTAGTAGCCATCTTGATTTCTTCTGAGCTCCTCGAGATGGAAGATTCTTGCAATGGGACTTCCTAACTTATTATTTCCACATATTTTTACTTCACTTCAAAGTACTCGTGTTTCGATTTAAACTCAAACTTTACAATTAGTAAATTTAAAACATAACTCAACATAAATAAATGTAATTAAAAAATGCAAATTCATTCATCGTACAATTAGCTTGTATTGAATTATAACTCAGAAAATCAACTTTTTGCTTATTCTGAACATTCATCGTACAATTTCAAGTATTTTGACACCGTTGGCCAAAAAAATATATTTAGATAACCAAATTACCTTTGGAGAGAGATGAGGCATGTCTGATTAGATGTGTCCTAGTAAGAGCTTTGCAAAGTAGAGGCAAGAAAACAATCACTGATATCTTCTAATGTAACCAGGTTATGACATAATTCAGCAGTTCTATTACCTGTAGAGACATAGAGTACAATCATACAATCAAAACTCAAAAGGATGGGTAAAGAAATTATTTTTGTAACAACATCCTGGACCAACTTTTCGACCTGCATGACAGACCTTAAAAGCAATTACATTGGAATTCTATGCTAAAAAGTGTTAAGCTTATTGATTCCCATCTCCACTTGTACTATTGTGAGTATAAATCAAACATACCATTTTCCACTCCGGCTTCATTGATAAGAGGGTTCCGTGAATCACATGAAAACATGGTGTGTTATCATGCCAGCAACATTAGGATCTAAAGGCAAGGCGAAAATTAAGCTCAATAATGAAATATGTCTCTACCTGGAGAACACATTCACTAAATAACTTATCAAGTGTACCTTTCCTTGTCCATATACACTAAAAAAATCAATGTTGCTTCAATCCCAAAGATAAAGACAACTTCAGCGAAAAGTATGAAACCACTTATTTACTGCAAATTGGGACGCCAATTTAGACGTTATGTCCAAAGTTCAATGCAGTCATGGGGAATTGAACATCTGCGTGAAAACTTAATTTTCAAATCCACAGTTAATATTAGAATTGGCATCTCACCAAGAAATGAAGCCCAGTTATGAAAATTCCAGAAACAAAAGTATCATAATTACCAGAAAAAATGGTTTAAAAGATGGGATTTAGAGCGGCAAAATCAACCGGACAACCTTCTTCACTGTCTTGGAAATTTTCCCTGAATCCAAGCTCTGATATTCACCATCGTCATCACAATCATCTTCATCATTAGAGCTACTACCGTGAAAGAATTTCAGAACCGACCAACTGAAAAACGAACTTTTGATCATCTAAACCCACATTCGTCCAAATCTTTTCGTATGAAACTAACCCTAACATAGAACTCAAAAATTAAATTCGGGTTATTCTTGTATGATATTCACCATCTTCATCATTAGAGCTACTACTGTGAAAGAATTTCAGAATTGACCAACTAAGAAACAAACTTTTGATCATCAAAACCCACATCGGTCGTAATCTTTTCGTATAAAATTAACCATAACATAAAACACAAAAATTAGATTCGGGTTACCTATTCATGTCAGATTTCTATGCTTAATTAGTTAAAAAAAACTATATCCCACTCCCTAAACATAACAAATGTGTAGTTCAAACAAGTTTCGATAGAACATAGTCAAAACCCAAGCTTCCTAAATACATAACTGATCTTAAGCTAGAATATGTGTAGCACAATGCTCTAAGATGTATAAACTATAAATCATGAACTTACACAACCAAATCCAATGAAAACTAAATCAAACACTATAATACAGAGAGTGATAAAACGTTCAATTCCTCACTAGCTCTGGAGGTTGTTTCGCCTCACTGATAAGTAGTTCAGATTAACGCAATGCTGCAAATCATGATACAAAATCTGCATAATATATAGTCAAGCTCAACAAATATACCAACGAAGTTTAAAAACTCACTTAGATAATCATAGAAGATATACAACTGCAATGAAGCAGTAAAGTGACAGCATTCCAATGAATTTTCAATTAAGTTCTGAATTGAATAGAATTTTGCTGATAAAAACAAAAAAATATTCTTTTCATCTGATTCTAATAAGCCTCGAAAGTTCAGCAGATGAAACACTCTACAGCATGTACGCGATGGAGCAATCAATCAATGAAAATTATAATTTACTCATTCCAATCCAATTGTCAAAACAAAAATACTAACAAGATCTAACTAAAAAAAGTTGAATAATGGAGACATTAATCTTACCTCATGCCCTAAATTTAAGAAATGAATAGCCAATTGTGGTTTAAAATATGAGAACATAAAGATAAACCTTCGTAGAAACATGTTATCTAATAAAAGTACTATCTGATAATATCTATATAACATCGGTCATCGATGTAGTGATTCACAACAAGAGAGGAATTTACAGGAAGCGTAAACAGTTTATAGAAGACTAACATAATCTTCACATGGAAAAAAAGACGTGGGGATGAGTGAATCGGAGCGGAAGAGAAGCGGTGGAAGATCAGATGCAACAACTAAAGTGACCTGAAGAGTGACAGAGTAACATACACAATTGAAGATAGGAGAGAGGTGTAATTGCAGATGAGAAACGCAAGGAAGAAGGAGATAAGTCCTAATTTGATCGCACCGATTACTGGCGAAGTCGGCTTCTGAGCAAAGAGAGCGGCGGATGGTCGTGACGGACGGGCGGACGGATTCGTGGGTTGTAATCGGCGGAGAACGGGGAGAGTAAGAGGCTAGGACTGGGAGGCATAAGTCGCGATGCGTTTTTCCTTTCTCTGCTCAGTGGTGGAATTGTTGAGAGAGAAGACCGGTTCGGTTTAGAATTTATTTTAGATATACCGGTCCGGAAATTGTACCACTTGAGGTGTTGGTGTCCTTTGGGGTGAGGACCCATCACAATTTATATATTGGTAAATAGATATAATATATGTATATTTTATAAAACTATATGGATAATGTTATACATAGTCAAAATAACAAGGTTTTAATGAGTTTGGTGATTTGTATTTGAATTTTAACTTAAACTTGTAATTTGTGTTTCAAATTTGGAGTTGAATTTGGATACGGTAACCTTAAAATTTAATGTTAAAAGTTTCTAAAAATAAATTATTTCACACATGGGATGATCCGTGGGTCGACCCGAGCAGGTACGGGTCGAGCACGTCGACCCGCTAGGCAGGTCTGGGGCTGGCAAAACCCGCCCCACCTCGTTGACATCCCTAGTCACCGCACGTGGGAAAGAATTTATAGGCATAACCGACTTTCAGCCAAATTGTCATAGAAAGCTATCCGTCAACAATTTCATTATTACAAACTTTAAACCCTAAACTCTATATTTACTGTATTCAAATTCAACTCCAAATTCGAATTACAAATTAAATATTTATCTCAAAATCTACATACAAATCAGCAAACTCATTCGAACTCTCGTTATTTTGTCTGTGTTATATTACTTTATAGTTTTATTATATATATGTGTGCGTTTATGTATAAATAATGTGCAGAGCGGGTCGGGTCAGCAGGCCCTGCAACCCCAAATTCGGACGTGTCTCACAGATAGGACGGAGCATAAATCCCGACAAACCTGAATTCCCGAGAAACCCGCCCGAGCCCGTCCCGAAAAGCCTGTCCCAAAATTGGGTCCGAGCCCATATGGGAGGGAGTTTTACTCTAAACCTGTAGCCTAATTAGTAATTATTACTAGCGTAGCCACAACCCACAGCCCACTCCCGATGTATGTGTTCGTGAACTTGATGAATGTTTAAACTTGAATTTCTATTTTGAGTTGAAAATATTAAGGTAGGTGTACACTAGGGTTGTCCCTATCTCATCCCGAATTTAAAAGTCCCGACCAAGTAGAGACTTTTCAAATGTTTAACTTAGGATTATGAATAGTAGAGGAAAATCCCGAAATTAGGGCAAGGGATATTTTCCTAAAAAATCCCACTCATTTGTTCCGAACTTACTCCTATTCACAGATCACGGGTGGCGGTATAAAATGGAGGCGCGTACCGTGGATCCGTGATCTGTTGACACCAGTGTTATCAGAACCGGACCGGGCCGGTGGTCTGACCGGATCAGACCGGGAACCGGACACCTTACTGGTCCTGTCCGATAAAAAGATCGGACTGCCAACGAACCCGGTCTAACTATCCGGTTTTTCCAAAACCGGCCGATTTTTGGAGAACCGGACGGTTCACCGGTCCGCCGGTTCAACCTTTACCAGAAAAAAAATATGAAAAACATAATTCTAAAAGGAAGAAATTGCAGCCGCAAACTTGGATTTAGATCTTTAAAGAAGATGAGCCTCCTACCACAAGCCAAGCACGTTGTGCTCAGCAACCACGTCCCCTTCTTTCTCTCTAAGTCCCGACCAGTGTTATCAGAACCGGACCGAGTATTGAACCAGTTAGGTGTCCGGTTTCCGGTTCACCCGGTTCGAACCCGGTTCAACCGCTCATTCCCATCCTCTCCTCTTTCTCGCTACGTGACCCTCACCTTCATTCACTCTATTTTTTTTTGGACAACCTTCCCTCACTCTCATTTCCCCACTCAATAGATCTCGTCATCTAAACCCAACCCTCCCTTATCGTTTCTCATCTCCTCCCCTTCTTTCCATCCATTCCCCTTCTTCCTCCATTCCTCTCCTCTCGATATCTGCCAAGTAAATTGACTGGTCTAGACCCCTCGCCAAATCTAGGTTTTTGCTTTTTAATTGCTACCGCCATGAGAGGAATTGGAGTAGGACAGAGCAACGGTGCCATGAGGGATTCTCATCGTCGGACATAACCATGCACGATAAACGAGGCGAGATCGGTCGGAAGACAGTAGTCACGGAATCACGTTGACGACTGGACTAGGGCCCACCAATGGTCGGAGAAATCCTCCAACGTTCAGTAAGAAAGTGGCACGAACGGCGCGACGTTTGGGTTCATGGCTGAGGTCGGAGCAGAGATTAAACGAGACACTACAACTATCACTCGCTACTGATGAGATCTACTGAGGAAGAAGAAGCAACGAACCTTCTTGTCGGGACTTAGAGAGAAAGAAGGGGACGTGGTTGCTGAGCACAACGTGCTTCGTTTGTGGTATGAGGCTTCATCTTCTTCAAAGATCTAAATCCAAGTTTGCGGCTGCAATTTCTTCCTTTCATAATTAGGTTTTCCATTTTTTTTCTGGTAAAGGTTGAACCGGCTGACCGGTGAACCGTCCGGTTCTCCAAAAAATGACCGGTTCTGGAAAAACCGGATAGTTAGACCGGGTTTGTTGGCAGTCTAATTTTTTATCGGACCAGACCGGTAAGGGGTCCGGTTCCCGGTCTGATCCGGTCGGACCCCCGATCCGGTCCTGTTCTGATAACACCGGTCCCGACAACAACGTTCGTTGCTTCTTCTTCCTCAGTAGATCTCATCAGTAGCGAGTGATAGGTGTAGTGTCTTGTTCAATCCCTGCTTCGACCTCAGCCCTGAACCCAAACGCCGCGCCGTTCGTGCCACTTTCTTAAAATGCAACGATGGAGGATTTCTCCGACCAGTGGTGGGCCCCGGTCCAATCGTCGTCGTGATTCCGCGACTACTGTCTTCCGAACGATCTCGCCTTGTTTATCGTGAACGGCTATGTCCGACGACGAGAATTCCTCATGACACCGTTGCTCTGTCCTACTCCAATTCCTCTCATGGCGGTAACAATTAAAGAGCAAAAACCCAGATTTGGTGAGGGGTCTAGACCAGTCAATTTACTTGGCAGATATCGAGAGGAGAGGAATGGAGGAAGAAGGGGGAGGAGATGAGAAACGATAGGGGAATGTTGGGTTTAGATGGAGAGATCTATTGAGTGGGAAAGTGAGAGTGAAGGATGATAGAGATATAAGTTTATCATATTATTATCTTAGTCCTCTATGTATATGAGCTTAACATTCTAGTCCTTCATGAGTCCTATATAAGGATATACTACCTTCTATTATATCAACTATCTAAGAGCAATACAATGTTCTCTATTGCATTAGCATTGCTCTCTAGTTTCTCTCCCACTACTCAATTACTAAGATGGTATCAGAGCCCAGGCGTTTCTGTCTTCCTTATTGCTTCTCAAGTTCTTTATGATTTCCAGCCTTTCAGCTTTAGTTTCTGATTTTCAAGTTCAGATTGATGAAGATCCGTTTTGTTTTGTTATTTTCCATCAATAATTAACGTACCTGATGCTCTTCCTTCGAGATCCAGCTCAGATCCTACAATTTTCAGTTAGTCCAACAGCTGCAATATCACGGCCAGTTCATGATCTGTGAGTTCTTCAACGATTCTACAAATCGAGGCTTGGAATCATGGTTTCGAGGTGTCATATATCATCTGTGAATCATTGCGACTCTCTTGAAGCAACAATTTGATCAAAACGAATCAAATTGACGTATTACGATTTCAAATCCAAGTCTGCGCGACTTTTTTTTCTGGTTTGAACTTCGATCTTCAAATCCGAGCTGGTTGTTTGGTTCTATGCTGTTGTTTGGATCATTTTAGACACGCCTCATGATTATTGATGCTACGTTTTTGGAGATGCTACGTGCTTCAAAGAAACTGACAACTCAACGACATCTCCTGCTTCCTTGTGTGAGTCAACAACTCATACATCCATGATTGCAGCAGTTTATTCCAGTGACACCTCCTACTTTCAGATCGACACCTCTCAGTGTGTGTGAACAGAGCAGTAAATCAAGAATCAGTTCAAATCTGCAATCAGTTCACTTCCAAGATCAGATCATAACCTTCTCTTCAAATCCAGATCGGGCTCACTGAAGATCATCCTGCCTTGTTTCAGTATCTACAAACTTGGATCAATCTCTGCGAAATTGGATCCACAATTCTGGAGTTCTTAGCTCGGATCAGTGCCCTTCTCCTCCATGTCTCGTGCTCAGCCTCAATCCTGACATTTCCACTGAGCGTGTCTTCTTACGCTATTGCACCATGCCTCTCAGTTCATCCTTGAATTGAGCTTAGATTCTCATTCCTCATCTCCTTAAAGCATTGGGACATTTTCTATGGATGATTGTGATGATATTACTGTGTCGATTCATCCAACTGAGTCCGAATTGAGGTATTTCGGAATTCAAATCTGATTACACACTTTTCTCAGATGAGCTGGTGATTCAATTCGACATTTATTCTTCTTCCTCTATTGAAATTGGTTGAATTGGAGCTTTGATTCATGCTTGCTTTGACTGGAAAGTGATTCTACTACTTCAGATTGGTGTTACAATTCTGTGCTGAGGTTTAATTCAAAGGATTAAGGTGATATTGGTGCTCAAGTGGACTCAGTTTTTCTTGTTTAAGCGGTGAAAGATGCATTGACACGGCTTCAACTCTTTAGATGAATTATTGTTAGCTTTTTGCCATGAAAAGCAACTGGAAACATTAAGGTTTAAGAGAGTTGAACTTCTAAACGTTTGTACAACAATTCGACGGTACATGGATCAATTTCGGTTGGATATTAATTGAACTTGCTGTTGTTCTTTCTTTCTGACTTATGTGGGATGAACTCTTCCCTCTTGATCACGGTCCGTGCCTTCTCTCGTGCCCGGTGCAGTCTCTTCTTCTTCTCGGCTATGCTGTGCCTTCTCCTGTGTATGGACTGTGATCATTCTTGTCCCATCCTCTATCACAGCATAAAGGCCACAAGCAAGGATCACACCAGCAATTTGATAAAGAATATGTGTTCTCGTGGATGAATTTGAATTTGATGAAGAATTTCTTGATGTCTTCATGCAGCAGCAATCAGTAGTTTCTAACTTGGACGGGCTAAAATTTCAAGCTGGAAACTAAAGAATGATTTTTGAAGGAAGAAAGAAGCATAGGGAATGATAGAGATATAAGTTTATCATATTATTATCTTAGTCCTCTATGTATAGGAGCTTTACATTCTAGTCCTTCATGAGTCCTATATAAGAATATACTACCTTCTATTGTATCAACTATCTAAGAGCAATACAATGTTCTCTATTGTATTAGCATTAGGGCTGGCAATTTGTGACACGACACGATAGCACGACACGAACACGCACGGAAAAAAACGTGTTCGTGCTAGCATATAGTAGAACGATAACACGATAGCACGAACACGATTAACACGATATAACTTCCGTGTCGTGTTCGTGTTTGAGTATCATAACACGACACGCACGATAACACGATAAAGTTGTGCTACTAAGACTAATTCTTAAGTATTTTTTAAACAAATCTTATTTATTACCTTTAAAAACTTCAGTTAGTGATTTAATTTTTAGTGTTTTATACTCTATATTATTGACTTATGAATATTGACATACTAATCATAGTTTATTTTATATATAAAGTTTATTATTTTGTTTTTTTGCTTAAAGATCTCGTTTCGGGATGTACAACTATATATCCTTACACAACACGATAGCACGACACGAACACGCACGAAAATATCCGTACCGTGTTCGTGTTTGTAAAACGTGGCACGATAAGCTTACCGTGTGTGTTCGTGTTTAGTAAGTTTAGCACGACACAATTATTGACACGCACGATAGCACGCACGATAGCACGAATTGCCACCCCTAATTAGCATTGCATTGCTCTCTAGTTTATCTCCCACTACTCAATTACTAAGAAGGGAAGGTCGTCCAAAAAAACAAGAGTGAAGGAAGGTGAAGGTCATGTAGCGAGAAAGGGGGAATGAGCGGTTGAGCCGGATTCGAACCGGGTGAATCGGGAACCGGACACCTTACCGGTTCTGATAACACTGGTTGACACCCTACTGAAAAGTCCAAGCCGTCCGAAAATATGAAAAATGTGAAGAGTCCTCTTCAGTTAACTCTCCCTCTAAGACTCCAGAGTTGACCGCTAAGCAAAATCTATGGAAATATACAGCCATGGAAGTAGCGGCAGCTCGTTAATTACTACGAAACCCTCATCAGGCGATGATTACGAAGTGTTCTTGAGCTTCCATGGCCCCGATACTCGGCGAGGGTTCACCGATCACCTCTACCACTCACTCAGAGATGCTGGTGTCCATGTCTTTAGAGACAATGAGGAGCTCCGTGTTGGAGAAGAGATTTCCAGCAATCTCACAGACGCAATCAACAAATCAAAGATCTCAATACCCATTTTCTCAAAGGGATACGCTTCCAGCAAATGGTGTCTCAACGAATTGGTTCATATCGCGGAAAACAGGAAGGCAGGGAACCAAATCGTGATGCCTTTTTTCTACAATATCGCTCCATTTGATGTTCGGAATCAGACCGGCAGTTTTGAAGAAGCTTTTCAGTTGCACGACTGCTCCTTCAGCGAGGAGATTGTTGGGAAATGGAAGCAAACTCTCAAAGTGATTGGATGTCTCAAGGGATGTGATTTCACTACTGGGAGGTACCATAACTGCTTTCTTAATGTACATTTTGTATGTTTATTATTGCTTAGCTTTGTATTTACACAGAGGTTGCTTCTTGATCTTGAGTTATAACGAATTTTTATTGATTTTACAAAATAGTTTACAGAGAAGTTGCTTCCTTTTGAATAACTGATAAACATAAATAGAAATAAAACCCACATAAATGTGAATTGATAAAGAAAGAGAATGAATTGAGATACTTGGTAAATCTCATGTCGGAATTATTTAGTTTATATATGTCATTAGTCTTTGAACAACTGCATAATACATCTGGTAGCTGATTGTGACTTAGAATTAAATTTTGCATTCGTTGGTGTCACGCTACTATTTAACACATCACTCACATGTTATACTTTCTCAAGATATCATTTGTAGTGATCTAATTGCTGTTTGGGTTTTCTTTTGTTTCTGCTACTACAAATTGAAGGCAACATGAAGGAGCAGTCACAAAAGAAGTTGTGAACAGGGTCCTACGCCAGTTAAAGAAGTCTTATGTGGTGGTGACTGACTTTCTGGTTGGGGTAGAGGATCGAGTGGAGAATATCAAGAGCATAATACTTGCTTGTTTGACGGAAGAAAAAATCATCGGGATTCACGGTCCTGGAGGCATTGGAAAGACGACTCTGGCCAAAGTAGTCTATAATCAACTTTCAAATGATTATGAAGGATGCAGCTTCCTTGCCAATGTCAGAGATACTTCCAACCTCAAAGATACAGGTATTATGCGCTTACAGAACCAACTAATCTCTGATATCCTTAAAAGTGGTGTGTCTACAGTAAATTCGGTTGATGAAGGGATCACAACAATTAAAGAGAGGCTTTGTAAGAAGAAAGTCCTGATATGTTTCGATGATGTAAGCAAGAGAAATCAGTTGAAATCATTGGTGGGAAATAGTAATTGGTTTGGTCCGGGAAGCAAGATAATTATAACCACTAGGAACAAGGAGCTTTTAAATGAAGTAGGAGCTTATTCGAGTTATGAGGTTACAGAAATGGATTTCAATCAATCTCTTCAACTTTTCAGCAAACATGCTTTCAGAAGAGATTGTCCGCCAATCGATTATATTGCTTACTCAGAAAAAGTGGTGGAACTAACAGGAGGTCTTCCTTTAGCACTTGAGGTCATAGGTTCACTTTTACATGGCAAACCAATAGATTCATGGGGAGCTAAATTGGAGAAACTGGAAAAAGTTCCTCACGAGGAAGTGAGGGAGAGCTTAATGATTAGTTACGAAGAGTTGGATTATCGCCAGAAACAAATATTTCTTGATGTGACTTGTTTCTTTGTTGGGCTTGATAAAACAACAGTCCTTTACTTTTGGGATTCCGACCTGTATCCACAGGAAGGTATGGATGTTTTAGAGCATATGTCCTTGCTGAAGATCAAAAAAGATAATACCATATGGATGCATGATCAATTAATAGATTTTGGTAGAAATGTCACTTACGAGAAGGGCAATTTGAAACAAGACAATCGAAGGAGATGGTTTGAGAATGATGAAGCATTTAGCATCCTAAAGAAAGGCCAGGTAATACATCCGCATATTAGTTTTCATTATTACAAATTCATTAATCAAGCCCATTGGAATTGGACTTTGGTCCTTTTTAATTTTGCCAGGTAATGTTTCTTTACTTGATTATTCTTTTGGGATGTTTTGCAGAAAGGAGTTGAAGCCATGTGTTTTGTACGGGAGTATATCCTTGAATGTGGGTTTAGTGGAAAGCTATTCGCTAGTGTTCCGAGTTTGACATTTCTTCAAGTTCATTCTTCAATCGATTCGCCTACCCAGAAGCTACGCAGTGTCTGGCAAAAATGGACAAGCCCAACCGTACTTCCTCAGTTAAGATGGCTTTCGCTGCATAACCTGGACCCTCAATTATTGAGAATAAAGTTACATGCATGCAAGTTAGTCATTCTTGATCTTTCAGATACTCGTGTTACTCATAAATGGGATGGCTGGAGCCAGATCAAGGTGTGATATCTGTTCTGTTTTTTTTTATTGATTGATTATTATTATTATTATTATTATTATTATTATTATTATTATTGTCATGTAATAATTTTATTCTAATTATAAGTCAATGACAGGCAGCGACGAGTCTCAAAGTTTTGAATCTCACCAGATGCAAGAATCTTAAAAGGACACCTGATTTTTCCGCACATGTGAAGTTAGAACGGCTGATTCTGCATAACTGTAGTAGACTGGTCCAGATCCACAAATCAGTAGGTCGGCTAAAGAGCTTAATTTTCTTGGACCTCAGTAATTGTTGTAGGCTCCTCGAGTTGCCAGAAGAGGTCGATCAACTAGAGTCCTTGATAGAACTAGTGCTTACCAGCTCCGGAGTTGAAAGTTTACCAGGTTCAGTTGGAAACATCAAGAGCTTGAAAGTTTTAAGTCTGCTTGATACTGTCATAACCGAGCTACCTGCTGGCATTGAGAGGGCAGAGAATCTGGCAGAGATCTATGCTGTTTCTTTGAGAAAAATTCCAAGTGAAATTGGGAGGCTTTCCTCTCTCGTAACATTGAAGATATTGGGTCTGTCTGCGATAAATCAAGTGCCAAAGCTTCCGGAGAGTTTGATCTATTTTCATCTGGAGTTTCAGATAGCAGAGCCAAGAATGAATTACCGGATCTCTCAAACTTGGTGAACTTAAGGGAGCTTGTTTTGAGGTTGTATGATCACAGAGAAGCTCCGTCATTATGGTGGATTGGGAGATTATCCAAATTGGAGACTTTAACGTTGACTGCTCATAACATCCCTCACCTTTCCACAGAAAATGACCTTGGTTCCCTTTCTCTGCTCAAGACACTCCATCTCTACTATTGCTGTAAACTGCAGAGCCTCCCAAGGCTTCCTTCAGGTCTACTTCATATAAGCATAAGTAATTGCAAAGAAATGAGGGGGCTGATAGATGTTTCAAATTTGAACTGGTTATTTAAGTTTAATGTAAGTATTTGCAATGCTATAACAGAGATTCACGGCCTTCCTTCCAGCCTTGGTGAATTATATTTATGGGGATGCAGATCACTAAAGTCAATTGGTGATATTTCCAACTTGAAGATGTTATCAACACTGACAGTCTACGAATGTGCAGTTACAGAGATTCAAGGCCTCGATTGTTTGGAGAACCTCAAGATTCTTCGTCTCAGCAATCTTCCTGTATTTGAAAGATTATCAAAAGACCTGAGTGGCCTTTCCATGCTTAAGGAACTTGAGCTCTGTTATTTGCCAAGGTTTCAGGGCCTCATCCCAAGGCTTCCCTCTAGCTTGGAATCTTTGCGTTGTGAATTTGCAAATACTTCTGCAGCGAGAGAAATTCTTGGGCTTGAACATACGGAGAACCTACAGTTTCCGACACTTGCACCAATTTCTGGATTAGAAAGCTTACCACCGTTACCTTCTAACCTCAAGATACTCATCCTCATTGGCTGTGAGCAGTTGCTAGGCCTCCCAAGGCTTCCTCAAAATTTGGTAAAATTGGATATTTTACTGTGTTCAATAACGACGCTAGATGTTTTGGATTTGACTGAGTTAAAAGATCTCCGTATTAGAAAGTGCCCAATAGAAGAGATCCGAGGCCTTCATTCTTTGGTTAATCTGTCCTTTGTTTGGTTTAATGACCATACCTATACGAAACCAAACCCTGCATTCTTGCAGAGAGAACTTATCCTACACTATGGCATCATCTCATCTGAAGTTTGTTTTGAGCAGTGGCTAAATATTATAGAAGATTAGCGGAAATGAGGTAAGCAGCCACCCACGCTTTTTCATTTCATTTATAAATGGAAAATCTTAGAAGATTTAACGTTGATATTTCGTCTGCATATATGTACATTCCTCTCTCTGCATTATAGTTTTCTTTTGTTTATTTAAGGAAACAAGTATTTAGAAAAGCTGCAATAGTAGCACTAAAACTGAAAGAGATTTCATTAGTTTCCCTCGAGTTTACTTTATGTTGGAGGTTGCTTGCAGAGGTACTTGGAGATACTTTCAAACTTAAAGATTAGGTTAGAAAAGCAAAGTATAGTCATGATTGATAACCTCAGACAGATTTCTAATACAGTAGACAAATTCACTAAACTGATAGTAAGTGTCGCAACAAATTACTATTAGTTACCAGCGGAAGGCTTAAACTGTTACTAAGTGTTCATATATTTCAAGTTGGGGATCAATTCATTAACGTTTTAATTTAGGGAGACTAAATATTGGTTTAAGTACAAGGTAGAATCACACCTTAAGGAAAAAAAATATTTAGACTGCATAAAGCCATAAACCATAGAAATAGAGCAGCTCGACAACTATTACAAAACATATTTATGTGTGGTTAATTAAGGTGGACACCAATCAAATTGATGTTTGTTTAGCTCGACACTTGAGCTAATTTCTTACGAAGCTCATTGATTTCTGATTTTGTAGCTGCCAATTTAGCAGGTTGAGGAGGATATTGGAGCAACTCACTGTTGTCATGGGAAAGACAGTAAGCATGCAGTTTGATTTAATGTTTGTCATAATCGTCTTCCTTCATGATTTAATGTTTGACATTTCGGTCTGCATATCTATACAGTTTAACTTCCCTCTTTGCATTATAATTTAACTTCAGGAAACAATTTTTTAGGAAAGCACACCAATAGCAGGATGCACTAAAAGAGTTTCATGATTTTCCTGCAATTTTTACTTGGAGGTTGCTTGAGGTGGCACTTGGCGATACTTTCAAATTTAAGATATATTATTAGGTTATCAAAGCTAACATCATTTTTTATTGTATTTAAAAATATATAGGGGCATAAATTTACCTGACGATTTGCTTTTCTTTTTCGTAGGGATGTTGAAGTTCCAAAGAACTCTCTAAAGTGTGCGCTGTGAAACAAACTAACCGTGGAAAACATTTATGGATGGATGACTTCCTACGCAAGAACGTGCCTCAAAATATCGACCAGGTCTAGCTCATTCCTGGACAGCTGCAAAACACGTATATTGCTGATGCTGACTAGAGACAAGAAACTGACTAATTGGCAGTTGCTGTTTGACTTGTTTAGCAAGAAATCTGAGGAACTTGCTTGTGATTGGTATCTCACCTTATATGGCATGATTTCGACCTCAGATCGATAGCACATTTTGTACAATCTGCAAATGTTGTTGTATTTGAGCTAGTTAGAGAGAGTGTTAATCTGCTAAATCGTTCTACAGCGGAAAGCTTAAAATGGTATAAATTGTTCATGTATTTTAATTTGGGGATTGATTTATCAATTGTTCGATTTTGGTGACTAGTTAGTTATTAAGTACAAGTTAGAATACGGGAAAAAGTAGGGTGTCAACAGTGCACGGGTATTGCCATTTCCGGACTGTCATAATGGATCCGTTCTTGTCACGTACATCACGGGGTGGGTTGACTCGCGGGTCACTCCACGTGGGAAAGAATTTATTAGCAAAGCCGTCTTTCAGCTAAATTTTCATAGAAAGCTATTCGTGTATAATATTAAATTATAAATTTTAAATCATAAATTCTATATTTACCGTATCTAAATTCAACTCCATATTCGAATTACAAATAATAAATTTAACTCAAAATCTAAATACAAATCTGCAAACTCATTAGAACCATTATTATTTTAATTATGTGTTATATTATTATATAGTTTTATTTTATATAATATATATTATATATTTAAATATAATACATGTGCATAGCGGATCGAGTCAGCGGAACGCTGCAATCCCAAATCTGGACCCGTCTTGGAGATCACGGATCGGCGGAACAAAATCGAGGCTAGTACAGTGACCTGTTGACACTTGACACCCTACTAAAGGGTAATGCTACGCATGCCGAAATATTCAGTGAAAAATCCTGCGAAAGTACTAATAGGGGTAGTGCCGTAATTACTGAGAAGTTTGATGGCAATTAGTATATAAGAGAGATGTTTTTTTTTCACGGTGTGATTTTCGGATTGAATCATTTCCCCCTACTACTAAAAAGTCCAAGCCGTCCGAAAAGATGAAAAAGGTACAGAGTTATATTCAGTCTTTTCCCTCTAAGACTCCAGAGTTGACCGTAACACAAAACCTATGGAAATATACAGCCATGGAAGTAGCAGCAGCAGCTCGTCAATTACTACGAAACCCTCAGGCGATGATTACGAAGTGTTCTTGAGCTTTCGTGGCCCCGATACTCGGCGTGGGTTCACCGATCACCTCTACCACTCACTCAGAGATGCTGGTGTCTGTTGGATCACGGCGAACCCATTCCTTTTATAACTGGAATGCTGATAGCCGAAGAGAAGCTGCTAGAAGGCAGACCGATCTACCGCCGCTCCCTCCGCGGCGAGATGCGCCCAGAAGGCAGGTAGACGACAACCTACCACCACCCCCTCCGTTGAGGGAACAGCCCATTCCCCCTAATCCAGCACCGGCGGAGAATTTCGTGGTCGATGGACCAGGGCCTGTGCAACAAAGGACTATTCCCCTGAATGGTCCCCTCACTGCTGATCAGGTGGTGAAGATTGTGGGTATTTGCATGGGAGATCAGAAGCCCATGATGTCGGAATTGGGGAGTCAGGAGACCCATCCTTTCGTTCCCAGATTGATCCATACCCTGGCCCCTCCAGGCTTGGGTATCCCGAAGATAGACGAGTACGACGGGGTCGCGGACCCGGTTCGCCACGTGCAGAAGCACCTGACAGCGTGCATGGGCAGGACCCCAGATGAGGATGTTATCTGTGCGTTGTTCCCGAGTACCTTGGGAAAGAAGGCGATGACCTGGTTCTACAGTCTGCCCACTGGATGTATAACCTGTTGGAAGGATATGCATCAGCGATTCATCGCCCAGTACCAAGGGCGTCGACGGTTGCTGAAGAGTGTTCGGACCCTGCATGAGGTGGTCCAGAGGCCCGATGAATCGCTGGCCCAATACTACCAGCGTTACACGGCTGGTATGACCGAGCTGGATGAGGAGATATCGGAGGGCGAGGCCATCCGTACCTTCCTGAAAAACCTCAATCCCCCCTACGGCTCCGACTTACTCCACAGCGTCGCGGCCAAAAAAGTCTGGAACATGGAGGCACTCCAGGCGAGGGTAAAACAGCAAATCGACGTCCAAGAGTCGAAGATCGCTGCCGGAGAATTGGCTCCTCCCAAGGGGCGCGAAGGAAAGCAGTTGTTCAAACCATTGGACAACCGACACAGGAAGGATAGCTCCGAGGGTAGTCGGAGTCGTGGACGCTCCGATCGGAGGGAGGATAGGCGTCCGACCAAGAGGGACATTCAGAGGGAGGAGTTTACCCCCCTCAACAGGCCTTTGAAAGAGGTCTTGGCGGTAATGGAGAAGCAAGGCCTCGCTCGTTTCCCCAAGAAGAAGGAAGGAGAAAAGTTGGGCTCCCGCACCGACCGTTACTGCCGATTCCATCGGGCCTCTGGTCGCGACACTGACCAGTGTCGGGAGCTGAAGAAGGAAATAGAGAAGCTTATCCAGAGGGGTAAGCTGAAGGAGTTCGTGGGAGACTCCCGCTGCAAGCCCCGTTCCCGATCTCGGTCAAGGTCCAAATCTCGATCGAGGTCCCCAAGGAAGAGGAGGTCCGACGCAGAGCCTTCGGAGGGCCCATCAGGGTCCCGACAGAAGAGGATTATTAATGTGATCCATGGAGGGTTCGCTGCAGGGGGAGACACATCGTCTTCTCGGGAGCGTTATGCCAACCAAGTGCCAGTAGCAGTGGTTTTGGGAAAAAGGTCCCGGTCGTGGACCCCAAAGGAGGAGATGGAGATCACCTTCTCGGCGAAGGATCTGGAGGGGGTAGAAACCCCCCACGAGGATGCCCTAGTAGTGACATTGGATGTAGGGGGATTCGAAGTGAAGAGGATCCTCATCGATGGAGGAAGCTCCTCCGACATCCTCTTCTCCGACGCCCTGGAGCAGATGGGGAAAAAGAAGAAAGACCTACGAGAGGTTAGCTTCCCGATGGTAGGGTTTTGCGGCACAACCTCTTATCCATTGGGGGTCATTACGTTGCCCGTGTGGTTCGGCAGTGGCTGGAAGATGGAGAAGAGAGATGTGGAGTTCGTGGTGGTCGAATCCACAGGGACATACAATGCGATCATTGGGAGAACCACTATCAACCCGCTGATGGCAGTAGCCTCAACTGTCCATCAGAAACTGAAGTTCCCGACTGAGAATGGGGTCGGCGAAGTGAAAGGCGACCAGGTGGCGTCGAGACGATGCTATGTCAACGCCACGAGAAGATCAAGGAAGGAGGCTATGTCGGTTCTCCAAACAGACACTGATCCTCGAGAGGAGTTTGGGCGTCCCGCCCCCATGGAGGACCTAAAAGAAGTCGAGATAGATGGACCCGAGAGGAGGGTAAAGATCGGATCCGCCCTGTCCGAGGAAAAAGCTCAGGAGTTAATCGCCCTATTGAAGGAATTCAAGGAGTTATTTGCCTGGTCTCCGAGCGATATGCCAGGAATCAGTCGGGACGTGATCGAGCATGAATTGAATATCGACCCCACGATCAAGCCGATCGCACAGAAGAGACGTCCGATGGGAACAGACAAGAGGATTGCAATCCAGCAGGAGGTTGGCAGATTGCTCGACGCTGGGTTCATTAGGGAGATCCGATTCCAGACTTGGGTAGCCAACCCAGTGCTGGTGAGGAAGAGCAACGGGAAGTGGCGGATGTGTGTCGACTTCCGCGACTTAAACAAGGCTTGCCCGAAGGACTGTTATCCACTCCCTCGGATCGACCAACTGGTGGATGCTACATCGGGGCATGAGCTGCTAAGCTTTATGGATGCTTATTCTGGTTATAACCAGATAAAGATGGCGAAAAAGGATGCCCCACATACCGCCTTTTACGCTGACAGCGAAGTCTTCCAGTACGACGTCATGCCTTTCGGCCTGGTGAATGCGGGGGCGACATACCAGAGGATGGTGAACAAGCTGTTCGGGGACATGATTGGGAGTACCATGGAAGCCTATGTAGATGACATGCTGGTGAAGTCCCGACGAGCATCAGACCACGTTGGCAACTTGGCAATGGCCTTCGAGAGGATGAAGCTCCACCAGGTCCGCCTGAATCCAGCCAAATGTGCTTTCGGAGTCCATTCCGGGAAGTTCTTAGGCTTCATGGTGAGCCAGAGGGGGATCGAGGTGAATCCCGAAAAACTAAGGGCGATAGAGGAGATGCAGTCCCCGACCAATCATAGGGAGGTGCAGGTGCTGAACGGTCGGCTGGCTTCGATGAATCGCTTCTTATCCAAGGCCAGCGACCGGTCGATGCCATTTTTCAGTGTGTTAAGAGCCAACCGACAGTTCGAGTGGACTGCTGAATGTGAGGAGGCGTTCCAAGCGCTCAAACAACATCTCCGCGACCTCCCGCCACTTGCGAAGCCAACTCCAGGCGAGCCGCTCTATCTTTATTTGGCTATTTCTTCGTTTGCAATAAGCTCTGTTCTAGTTAAAGCTGTCGAGGGCAATCAGATTCCTGTCTATTATGTAAGCAAGGCGTTTGCCAAGAGTGAAATGAATTACCCTCCGATTGAGAAGTACCTCTTTGCGTTGATTATTACTGCTCGAAAGTTACGGCCCTACTTCCATGCGCATGAAATTACGGTGTTGACTGATCAGCCATTGAAACACTTCTTGAACCGGCCCGATGCGTCGGGGAGACTAGTAAAGTGGGCCGTGGAACATAGCGAGTTTCGAATTCATTTCGCTCCGAGAACAGCTATCAAAGGGCAGGCATTGGCCGACTTTATAGTTGAATCTACTATTCCCGATCCTGAAGCAACGGAAACAGTAGAGGAGGCAACCGGGAATACTGAAGAGGCCCCGACGGCAGGGCAGTCGGAACAGCCAAATAAGGAGAACACCTGGGAGTTGTACACGGATGGCTCCTCAAGCTCGGACGGATCGGGTGCGGGGTTCGTATTGATTCCGCCAGGCGGGGCGGAGCCACTTCGATATGCATTGGCCCTAACATTTAGAGCCACCAATAACGAGGCGGAATATGAGGCTCTCATAACGGGGCTGAAAATCGCAAAGGGCACCGGAATTGAACATTTGAAGGTGAAGTGTGATGCTAGCCTGATTGTAAATCAGGTTCGGGGGCAGTATGGAGCAAAGAATCCGGTCATGAAGAAGTATCTTCAGGAGGCTAGGACCTTGAAGGAGAGCTTCAAAAGCTTTGATATCGAGGCGATTCCGAGGGAAGAGAATGTGGAGGCTGATGCCTTGAGCAAATATGCCTTGGGGGCACCTTTGGAAGAGAGTCGGAAGGTACACTTCTTGGAGAAGGTGATTCTATCGACCACCGATCCGTCTGAGGTGTGTGCTATCGGGACAGGGTCAGAGGAGGAATCCACTTGGATGACCCCGATGATTGTGTACTTAACTACGGGGGCACTTCCTGAAGATAAAGTGGCAGCGGAGCGACTGCGACGAATGTCAATTAATTACGCGATGGTGGATAACCAGTTGTACAAGAAGGGCTTGCTTTCGACGCCTTTCTTGAAATGCGTGGCCGAACCTGATACGACTCGGATTCTGAGAGAATTGCATGAAGGAGTCGCAGCCTGTCACGAGGGCGCTCGATCTATCCTGAGGACGGCGTTGAACTTGGGATATTATTGGCCTACGATGAATAAGGAGGCAACGGCGCTTGTTCGATCCTGTGACGCGTGTCAGAGATATGCTTCGAATATCACAGCCCCCGCCGCTGATTTGATGCCCATTGGGAGTGCTTGGCCCTTCGCACAGTGGGGCATTGACCTGGTGGGACCCCTTCCGAAAGCAAAGAGCCAGTGCACACATCTGCTGGTCGCGATCGACTACTTCTCGAAGTGGATCGAGGCTAAGCCGTTAGCCAAAACAACAGCAGGACATATCATTAAGTTCCTTCAGACCCGAATTTTGTCGAGATATGGGGTGCCGAAGGTGATCATCAGTGACAATGGTCCTCCGTTTAATGGGGCCCAGTTGGAGAGGTTCCTAGACGAGTTCGGTATCGAGCATCGAACAGCATCCGTCCACCACGCTCAGACCAATGGGCAGGTAGAGGCGGCCAACAAAATCGTGATGGAGGGCTTGAAGAAGAGGGTCTACGCTTTGGACGGAAAATGGCTGGACGAACTGGAGAACGTGTTGTGGGCGGTCCGAACGACACCCAAGCGGTCAACAGGTGAAACCCCGTTTGCACTTGTTTATGGAACAGAGGCGGTCGCTCCCGTGGAAATCGCTGTGGCGTCCCATCGAACCAGCAGCTATGAGCCCTCGACGAGTCCAGGAAGAGCCAGGATAGGACCTTTGACGAATGACGAAACAAGGCGCCTGGAGTTATCCTTGCTAGAGGAAAAACGGCTGGAGGCCGACATAGCGCAAGCTCGGATGCGTTTGGCGACGGCCAGGTACTACAATCGGAAGGTCAAGTCGCGATAGGTCTACGCAGGAGAACTGGTCCTACGACGGAATGAATTCGCCCTACAAGATCGGATCAACAAGATGTCCCCGAAATGGGAAGGGCCTTACAAGATCGTAGGCATGCCGGCCCCGAACGCCTACAAGTTAGAGGATCTCGACGGCAAGGTTTTAAGAAACACCTTTAGTGGTGAACATCTGAAGAAATGCCATGTTTGACAAATAAGTCGTCCGTAGAGGCGCGAAGATGTAATTAAGTCGCCCTGAGTGGTGCATGCTATGTTAAAGACATCAATCAATAAAGAGGTTACTTCTGATCAAAGTATTCCTGAGTTGTTCTCGATACATTAAAAAGCGTCATTGGACGTCCGAAAATCCTTAAGTTTTTAAGGTCCGATTAAAAAGCGTCATTGGACGTCCGAAAATCCTTAAGTTTTTAAGGTCCGATTAAAAAGCGTCATTGGACGTCCGAAAATCCTTAAGTTTTTAAGGTTTGATTAAAAAGCGTCATTGGACGTCCGAAAATCCTTAAGTTTTTAAGGTCCGATTAAAAAGCGTCATTGGACGTCCGAAAATCCTTAAGTTTTTAAGGTCCGATTAAAAAGCGTCATTGGACGTCCGAAAATCCTTAAGTTTTTAAGGTTTGATTAAAAAGCGTCATTGGACGTCCGAAAATCCTTAAGTTTTTAAGATTCGATTAAAAAGCGTCGTTGGACGTCTGAAAATCCTTAAGTTTTAAGGTCCGATTAAAAAGCGTCATTGGACGTCCGAAAATCCTTAAGTTTTTAAGGTTTGATTAAAAAGCGTCATTGGACGTCCGAAAATCCTTAAGTTTTTAAGGTTCGATTAAAAAGCGTCGTTGGACGTCTGAAAATCCTTAAGTTTTAAGGTCCGATTAAAAAGCGTCGTTGGACGTCCGAAAGCCTTAAGGTTCTTAGGGCCCGATAAAAGCGCCATGAAGAACATAATCAAAAAAGACATTAATAAAAGGCTCGAAGGCCTAAGAGGTCCGATAAAAGGGAGATAATGAGGAAGGAGTACAAAGACTTAAGATTTAACAAATTAAACTCGGTCCTCGGGCGCTGAATCTTCAGAGGGCTTTGGAGGGGCAGGCTCAGAGGGATCGGTAGGAGGCTCGTCGGCGTCTTCAGAGGAGCTCTCCGACGGGAGGCTAAGGTACGTTTCTGCGGCTCGGCCGAGAGTCTTGGACTTCCTCAAGTCGATGGAGTCCCCGTAGGTTTCATTAAGCTCTTCGACAATATCAAGGAAGGCATTCTGCAAATCTTCCTGACAATGCCTCGCCGCATCTGCTTTGAAGTCCTCCGAGCTCCGATATTCTTCGCAGCCCTGGACCTTCGCGTTTGTTATTTGGGCGGAATGATTCGCCTTTGCCTCCTCTAGCTCCGCGATGGCCCTCTGCTTCTCAAGCTCCAGCCGCTCAGCAGTTTCTTTCAACGCTGCCTTATCGAAGGCAGCCTGGCTCCGATCCGCCAAGGCCGCTTGCTGCTCCCGCCTAAGCGAGCTCTCAAGGCTTAGAATCTGCCTTTGCTGGGATTGGGCCTCTTGAGCAAGCTTGGCCCTACCCTCCTCGGCCTGCTGCCTACCCTCCTCAGCCTGCTGCCGAACTTCCTCGGCCCGCTGCCAACCTTCTTCGGCCAGCTTTTTACCCTCCTCCGCTCGGAGCCTGGACGCCTCGGAGGCAGCTAGGTCCTCCTGGAGCTTGGTCAAGCTCTCGAGGTTGGAGTTGGCCCGTTCTTGCTCCAAAGCCTTCCGCAGAGACAGGATGTAGCCGAAGCAACGATCCTGGTCCGCCATTTCCTGAGGGCAAAATACAGCTTAGTATCTAAAAGTCGGAATACTTCCAGATGAATAAAAACAAAGTGTACCTACCTCTATCCGACGGACGGCCATTTGCCGGATGTCCGCCTCGATGTCCTCCTCTTCCAGAGAGAGGGGGCGCCTCAGTGAGGGCGGGATCGAGCCCGACACCAAGTGCAAGGCCAGGTTCTTCTCCTGACACCCCCGATGTAGAGGAATCCCCTGAAGGGACTCCACCGGTCTCCAAGGCTCGGCACTCTGGTCCGAAGAGAAGGCCTGGTAGTAGTCTCCATCCAAGGGGAATGGAGGAACTACCAGGCGAGCCCCCCCCATCTTCACTTATTCGGGCTTCGGGGGTCGCGCCCCTAACTGGTGACGATGGCGGTGCGGGTGACGATGGTGGCGTGATGGGGAGTGGAGACGTCTTCCTACCAGGTGACTTAGCAGGAGTCGACCTCGACTTTCCTCGGAGGATTAGGCCTTCCTCCTCAGCTTGATCCTCGGAGGGGGAGTCCTCCAAGCTGGTCACCCGACCGAATTCACCACGGGCTTCCGCCGGGGCATCTTCCACCACCGGCTCCGCTGCAGGCGCGGGGTCTGAGGCAGGTGCAGCAGGGGCGACGTCCGCGGGACCTGCAGCGGAGCGAATAAGATGAGGAAGTAAATCGATATCGGTGTGCCAAATTAAACAACGCTCCATATATCTCTCTTGGCCGAAAAAGTCGTAATAACCCGCTTCGAGAACATGTGGAGTTTCCCCTCGGAGGATATTCCTGACATCCCTAATCCGCCCTTCCATATCGGAGGCTTGAAGGTCTTGAGGTACCAACTCTCTATATCTCTTTATAGCACGAAAAACTTCCTTACCTTCCTTTTCGGAGCGGACGTTGAAAGCGGCCCTGACCACATCCGTATTAGTCCGCCCCTCGGAGGTGGGGGCAGACCCTGGGGCCTCGGAGGTCTTCGCCTTCTTCCGAGACGGCCCCGACGTGGCAGAAGTCTTTCGATGGGAGGACTTCTTCTTGCGCTTCAGCGAATGGGAGGCATCGGTATCCTCCTGAAACAGACGAACGGTCAGCGATGATCGAGGGGCTGTAAGCAGTGGAAACAAGAAATAATTAGAAGATTACCCAGAGAATTACATTGGAAACGCCATCATGAATTTTTCCCCCGGCCTTGGGATCAATCAGCATAATGGAAATTTTGATCCGCTGTTGGTCGGTGACAGAAGTGGCCTCGAAAGGCTGATACCCCTCCTCCCAGCGACGGGCTTGGATAAGCATCAAGGCCCTCTTGGTCTGCTCCGACCACGAACGGAAAGGTACAGGAGGATCAGCCTCCACGACGGTCTTCGGCCACTCGATGGGACCAGGCTTGATGAAGAAATATTGTTCTTTCCAATTGGCATTGTCATGCCCCTTATCATGGATGATGACCCGTTCCTTGCAAATCCTCCAGGACACCTTCCTATCCCAGCCCAGCTCCTTATACTGCTCGTCGGTCCCCTCGGGTTGGCGGGGGGTGAAGGAGCAGATACCATCCTTATTACAGGTCATCTTGTAGAGGACCCGCCAAAGCTCCAGAGTGTAGCTCCAATCTTCTTTGTTGATATCACACCACACTTGGAAGGCAATCCATGTACGGATTGCGTGTGGGGAGAAGGTCGTGGGGTAAGTCTTGTAATGGTTGCACAGCTCCACCCAACTCGGACAGAAAGGGAGTCGGATTCCCGCACGAATTTGCCCTGGGGAGATGAACACCTCATCTCCTTTGGGGAGCGTAATCTGAGCGTCACGAGGACTGAACTGGGATTGCTCGTCGGGATAGTGGGCCCCGAAGGAAGATTCGAAGATACCACACTCTATACAAGCCCTATCGTAGTTAATAGGCGCAAGCAAGTTCTTGAGATACTTGAAGACGAAAGGTGGCCCAACAGTGGCAGATCCCTCGGCTGAAAAATCGTCGAGGGAAGGAAGGAGGAAAAAATTGGAACCTAAGAAGATCAAAGATGAAAAGGAAAAGAATAATAAGGAGAAGAATCTTACCAGACATAGTGACTGAAGGCTTGATCGGAAAAATTTGAAGTGCTTGAAGCGCCGGTGAAAACTCGAAATCTGGAAAATCAAAGCTCTTGGGATCGCAGAGAAGAAGAGGTAAAAGAAAGGTAAAACAGTGTCTGGGGCTAGGGTTTTATAAGAGAAGGAAAGGAGAACTGAAGGGGTGGGCAATCTGAACCGTAGAATTCAAAACCACTCAATCAGAATCGTCCAAAGGAAAACGTGTTAATTCAAAGAAGGCGAAACGTTTTTAATCCGAACCGTCAGGACGCATGGGACAGATAAGACAAGAGTAATGACGTACCGGGACGGTTGAAAAGTGCTTTTTCAGAAAGCAGGCGCGCGGAACCCGAAACGTTCATTCACTTCCTATCAGCATTTAATGCTGGTCTGATCAAGAAACCCCCTCGAATCCAAGTAGGATCCCAAAGGATCTTGAAGAGATCCAAGGCAAAGGCCTCCGACAAAAGTAAGGCAATGGCCTCCAACGTTTCAAATAAAGACCCCCGACTGGGATGTGGAGGGGTCCGATATTAAAAGACGCGACGCACTATAAGTCCCTCACGTCTTGGGGGCAAATGATGGGCCCCGGCGAAGGCCGTTAGGCCCCTTAACGATTGGCAAACGGCGACTAGGCCTGGTGGGCTAGGAGCTGGGCTGCTGGAAGGCTGAGGCCTCCGACGGAAGAAGACCCCGACATTGAATGGCCCCGAGCAGGTATGGCTCCGATAGGGAAGAGCCCCGAAGATATCGGA
Organism: Clarkia xantiana subsp. parviflora; assembly: GCA_036873135.1. Taxonomy (NCBI): domain Eukaryota; kingdom Viridiplantae; phylum Streptophyta; class Magnoliopsida; order Myrtales; family Onagraceae; genus Clarkia; species Clarkia xantiana. The sequence continues at coordinate 13,035,055 of JAPTYO010000004.1, forward strand.
CCTGGACGTAGTCGGTCCCGATATAGGAGTTGATACCACTCCCCGATACCGAATCCTCAACGATGTAACTTGGGAGTCTCCGATAATGATCGAGACTCGCCAGTAAGAGCACAATCCCGGAAATCTCGCCATGATCACAGTAGTGGTATAATGGGCGAGATATGTGGGATACGAATAACTGTACAAGATACGTGGCAAGATATACGGCGAGATATGTGGGATAGTGGATCACAATCCAACCGCCTAATTAGGTAACTGGGATAGCCTTTCCTCTATAAAAGGAGGGAAGTTATTCCAGATTAGGGTTACGTTTTTTGACATACACACAGATACTGCTTGCTTGATCTGTTGACCACCGTACTTACGTTAAGCATCGGAGAGGGATTCTGGGCCGCCGCCCTCTATTCCTCTATTCCCTTCTGCAGGATTGCGAGGAGCTAAGGAATCCGTCACCGTAACCGGAGTTCCCGCCTAATCCAACAGTGTCCATGTCTTTGGAGACAATGAGGAGCTCCGTGTCGGAGAAGAGATTTCCACTAATCTCACACACGCAATCAACAAGTCAAAGATCTCAATACCCATTTTCTCAAAGGGATACGCTTCCAGCAAATGGTGTCTCAACGAATTGGTTCATATCGCGGAAAACAAGAAGGCAGGGAACCAAATCGTGATGCCTATTTTCTACAATATCACTCCATTTGTTGTTCGGCATCAGACCGGCAGTTTTGAAGAAGCTTTTCAGTTGCACGACTGCTCCTTCAGCGAGGATATTGTTGGGAACTGGAAGCAAACTCTCAGAGAGATTGGATCTCTCAAGGGATGGGATTTCACTACTGGGAGGTACCGTGATTGCTTTCTTACCGTACATTTTTGTATTTACACAGAGATTGCTTCTTGATCTTGAGTTATAACGGATTTTTATTGATTTTTCAAAATAGTTTACAGAGAAGTTGCCTCCTTTTGAAAAATCGAATAACTGATGAACATCAATAGAGATGAAAACCATACAAAAATGAATTGAGAATTTGAGATAGAAAGATAATAGATTGAGATACTTGGTAAATCTCATGTCTGAAGTATTTAGTTTATATATGTCATTAGTCTTTGAACAAATGCACAACACTGATTGTGATTTAGAATTAAATTTTGCATTCGTAAGTATCACGCTACTATGTAACACATCACTCTCATGTAATACTTTCTCAAGATATCATTTGTAGTGATCTAATTTCTGTTTTGGTTTTCTTTTGTTTCTGTTACTACAAATAAAGGCAACATGAAGGAGAAGTCACAAAGGAAGTTGTGAACAAGGTCTTGCGCCAGTTGAAGAAGTCTTATGTGGTGGTCACTGATTTTCTAGTTGGAGTAGAGGATCGTGTGGAGAATATCAAGAGCATAATATCTGCTGGTTCGAGGGAAGAAAAAATCATCGGGATGCACGGTCCTGGAGGCATTGGAAAGACGACTCTGGCTAAATTAGTCTATAATCAACTTTCGAATGATTATGAAGGATGCAGCTTCCTTGCTAATGTCAGAGATACTTCCAACCTCAAAGATACAGGTATTATGCGCTTACAGAACCAACTACTCTCTGATATCCTGAAAACTGGCATGCCTACAGTAAATTCTGTCGATGAAGGTGCCGTAACAATTAAAGAGAGACTTTGTAAGAAGAAAGTCCTGATATGTTTCGATGATGTAAGCAAGAGAAATCAGTTGAATTCATTGGTGGGAAATAGTAATTGGTTTGGTCCGGGAAGCAAGATAATTATAACCACTAGGAACAAGGAGCTTTTAAATGAAGTAGGAGCTTATTCATGTTATGAGGTTATAGAAATGGATTTCAATCGATCTCTTCAACTTTTCAGCAAACATGCTTTCAGAAGAGATTGTCCGCCAATCGATTATATTACTTACTCAGAAAGAGTGGTGAAGCTAACAGGAGGTCTTCCTCTAGCTCTTGAGGTAATAGGTTCACTTTTACATGGCAAACCAAAAGATTCATGGGGAGCTAAATTGGAGAAACTGGAAAAAGTTCCTCATGAGGAAGTGAAAGAGAGCTTGTTGATCAGCTACCAAGAGTTGGATGATCGTCAGAAACAAATATTTCTTGATGTGACTTGTTTCTTTGTTGGGCTTGATAAAACAATGGTCCTTTATTTTTGGGATTCCGACCTGTATCCACAGGAAGGTATGGATGTTTTAGAGCATATGTCCCTGCTGAAGATCAAAAAAGATAATACCATATGGATGCATGATCAATTAATAGATTTTGGTAGAAATATCACTTACGAGAAGGGCAATGTGAAACAAGACAATCGAAGGAGATGGTGTGAGAATGATGAAGCATTTAGCATCCTAAAGAAAGGCCAGGTAATACAAGCCCATTGGAATTGGACTTTGGTCCTTTTTAATTTTGCAAGGTAATGTTTCTTAACTTGATTATTCTTTTGGGATGTTTTGCAGAAAGAAGGAGTTGAAGCCATGGTTTTTGTACGGGAGTATATGCGTGAATGTGGGTTGAGTGGAAAGCTATTCGCTAGTGTTCCAAGTTTGACATTTCTTCAAGTTCATTCTTCAGTCGATTTGCCTACCCAGAAGCTACGCAGTGTCTGGCCAAAATGGACAAACCCAACCGTCCTTCCTCAGTTAAGATGGCTTTCACTGCATAACCTGGACCCTCAATTATTGAGAATAAAGTTACATGCATGCAAGTTAGTCATACTTGATCTTTCTGAAACTGGTGTTACTCATAAATGGGACGGCTGGAGCCAGATCAAGGTGTGATATCTGTTTTGTTGATTGATTATTATTATTATTATCATGTAATGATTTTTTTGCTAATTATAAGTCAATGACAGGCAGCGACGAGTCTCAAAGTTTTGAATCTCACCAGATGCATGAATCTTAAAAGGACACCTGATTTTTCTGCACATGTGAAGTTAGAACGGCTGATTCTGCATAACTGTGGTAGACTGGTCCAGATCCACAAATCAGTAGGTCTGCTAAAGCGCTTACTTTTCTTGGACCTCAGTAATTGCCGTAGGCTCCATGAGTTTCCAGAAGAGGTCGATCAACTAGAGTCCTTGATAGAACTAGTGCTTACCAGCTCCGGAGTTAAAAGTTTACCAGGTTCAGTTGGAAACATCAAGAGCTTGAAAGTTTTAAGTCTGCTTGATACTGTCATATCCGAGTTACCTGCTGACATCGAGAGGGCAGAGAATCTGGCAGAGATCTATGCTGTTTCTTTGAAAAAAATTCCACATGAAATCGGGAGGCTTTCCTCTCTTGTAACGTTTAAGATATTGGGTTTGTCTGTGATAAATCAAGTGCCAAAGCTTCCGGAGAGTTTGATCTATCTTCATCTGGAGTTTCAGATAGCAGAGCCAAAGAATGAATTACCGGATCTCTCAAACTTGGTGAACTTAAGGGAGCTTGTCTTGAGGTTGTATTATCACAGAGAAGCTCCGTCATTATGGTGGATTGGGAGATTATCCAAATTGGAGACTTTAACGTTGACTGCTCGTAACATCCCTCGCCTTTCCACAGATGATGACCTTGGTTCCCTTTCTCTACTCAAGAGACTTAATCTCTTCTATTGTGAGAAACTGCAGAGCCTCCCAAGGCTTCCTTCAAGTCTACTTCATATAAGCATATGTGATTGCAACGAAATAAGGGGGTCGATAGATGTTTCAAATTTGAAATGGTTATTGAAGTTTAATCTAAGGTTTTGCAATGCAATAACAGAGATTCACGGCCTTCCTTCTAGCCTATGTGAGCTAGATTTATGGGGATGCAGATCACTAAAATCAATTGGTGATATTTCCAACTTGAAGATGTTATCAACACTGACAGTCTATGAATGTGCAGTTACAGAGATTCAAGGCCTCGACTGTTTGGGGAACCTCAAGATTCTTCGTCTTAGCAATCTACCTGTTTTAGAACGATTATCAAAAGACCTGAGTCGCCTTTCCAAGCTCAAGGAACTTGAGCTCTGTCATTTGCCAAGGTTTCAGGGCCTCATCCCAAGGCTTCCCTCTAGCTTGGTATCTTTGCGTTGTGAATTTGCAAATACTTCTAAAGCAAGAGAAATTCTTGGGCTTGGACCAATTTCTGGATCGGAAAGCTTACCACCGTTACCTTCTAACCTTAAGAGACTCATCCTCATTGGCTGTGAGCAGTTGCTAGGCCTCCCAAGGCTTCCTCAAAACTTGGTAAAATTGGATATTTTTCTGTGTTCAATAAAGATGCTAGATGTTTCGAATTTGACTGAGTTAAAGGATCTCCGTATTAGAAAGTGCCCAATAGAAGAGATCCGAGGCCTTCATTGTTTGGTTAATCTGTCCTTTGTTTGGTTCAATGACCATACCTATACGAATCCAAAGCCTGCGTACTTGCAGGGAGAACTTATCCTACACTATGGCATCATCTCATCTGAAGTTTGTTCTGAGCAGTGACTGAATTTCAGAGAAGATGGGTAGAAAGGCAAAGTATATATAGAGGCATAAATTTACCTGACAATTTGCTTTTCTTTTTGCATACCATTATGGGAATTGTAGATTATGAAAAATCTAACGAACCTGGCAAGTATTTGAATTTGCTGATTGACTTGTTGAGCAAGAAATCTGAGAAACTTGCTTTAAAGTTGTATTTCACCCTCTAGGCGTGATTGATGACATCATACAGATTGGGTTAAAGGTACTTTTGGTGCCACATGTTTGACATGTGTAGATTTTTGGCGCCATATGTTCATTTTGTAGGCTTTTGCTGCCATATGTTTGAGAGGTTGTATGTTTTGTTATTTCCGTTAGTCAACAGTTAGTTTGACCGTTAAATACTTTTATTTTGTTCAATTTAGTCATCAAATTTATATTTCTAAAATTTAATATTTACACTTTAGTCCCTATTGTTTGCTCAAGTCACCGTCCAAGGCCGCCGACCACCACCCACCACCTCCAAGGCCGCCGACCGCCACAAAATGGGCCGGCCACCACCCCACGGCACCGGCCACCACCGCTTGGGGCCGAAAACCACCCCAATTGGTGGTGGCTGGCCCCAATTGGTGGCGGCCACCTCAACGGCCACCACCAATTGGTGGTGGTTACAGCCCCAAACGGGGCCGGCAACCACCAGTGGTGGTGGCTATAGCCCCAATCGGGGCCGGCCACCACCAATTGGTGGTGGGTACAGCCCCAATCGGAGCCGGCCGCCACCAATTGGGGCCGCCGGCCTCGATTGGAGCCCTCTGTGGCCCCAATCGGGACCGGCGGCCCCAATTGGTGGTGGCCGGCCCCGACTGGGGTTGTACCCACCACCAATTGGTGGTGGCCGGCCCCGATTGGGGTTGTACCCACTACCACCGGTGGTGGCCGGCCCCGATTGGGGCTGTAGCCACTACCACCGGTGGTGGCCGGCCCCGATTGGGGCCGTAGCCACTACCACTGGCGGTGGCCGACCCCAATTGAGGTGGCCACCACCAATTGGGGTAGTTTTCGGCCCCAAGCGGTGGTGGCCGGTGCCGTGGGGTGGTGGCCGGCCCGTTTCGCGGCGGTCGACGGCCTTGGAGGTGGTGGCTGGCGGCCTTGGACGGTGACTTGAGAGCAGACAATAGGGACTAAATTGTAAATATTAAATTTTAGAAATATAAATTTGAGGACTAAATTGAACAAAATAAAAGTATTTAACGGTCAAACTAATTGTTGACTAACGGAAATACCAAAAACATACAGTCTCTCAAACATATGGCACCAAAAGTCTACAAAATGAAAAATATGGCACCAAAAACCTACACATGTGGCACTAAAAGTACCTTTAACCAAATATTATATGAAGGGATTAAAAAGTAAGAAAAGTCTCTCCAATTTTAAATTTCCTAATTTACCCTCCCTTCTTTTTGGCCCAAAATTAAACATTCCTCTCCAATTAGGGATTATCCGTCTTGTTAAACTACATCGTCCCTTACCCCTCCGGCCCTCCCACTCCAAACATCACCATTCTTACTTAAATTATCAGATCGGACGCCTCCTCCTCTAAAACATTTAACCTCTACTCTTCGCTTCTACAAATCGTTTGACCACCATCACTACCACTCATCGATTCTCGAATGATCATACACCTTCTTATCTAAAACGCACATCCTCCAGTGATTACCACTTCCAACAATCGTCCGACTGCCATCGCTGGCTCTCCTCACTTCTCGCATGCACGGGTAGCCCATCATAATTCATCAAACTTCTATCTCGTGTGATTGCATTATTGAACACCATGTCTCTCATTAGCCAATTTCTATTAATGTTCTGCAGGTGCATCGTTATTGTTGATTCTACTAAAGGTAACTCTACCACTGCCTAGGACTTGCTCGATGACATGCCACACTCAATTGTCTTCCCAGTGAGCCTTTTAGTTACTCATGTTTTTTATTTTTGTTTTTTTGTTTCCGGCCATGAAGAAGCACCGAACCATTGCTACCTATTGGTAAGTCATACTATTGTGCCTTAATTTGCCTACCCTACATATCTTCTTTTATGGTGGAACATGTCATTGATTCCTCGATGTAATATTTCAAATATATGTGTACCAATTAGTATTTTAATTTTGTTGACGCTCTAGATTTGCAGGCAACCAACATTTTCGGTTTCCTTTGGAACTTTATAGAAAGTGCATAGCGCGTGTAAATGTATTTTCAATAAAAGAATTGTCTTTTATGCTTCACCTATATATATGGTTGCCTGCTAGGTATTTGAAGGGTTCAACAGAGGGAATGATGTCGTTACATTTAACTTAATTTGAAAGAGTTAATGTGTTGTTTATTTGGTACTTGATAATGTTAGGGCTGCGTTTTCTAATAACTGAAATGTACACAACTTTCTTCCCCTTACGAATGAAATAAAAGTGATACTAAAATTGAGTCCTTGCACTATTTTTTTTTAATAAAATATGTTTTATTTTCAGTTCTGTTATTGTGCAACATCGATCACCAATGGATGTTAAGTTTTATATATTCTTTCACTGTTTGTAGTATGATCATTTTCATTATTCTTTGCTTGCTGAAAAATAAAACTTGAATAGAAATTTTATAGTAGTTTGATGTTTCCACTCTTGTAACAGTAAGTCTCTAAAGCAGTATATATGGATGAGCACATGAAGTAAGTTCTTTATTACATTTCAGTTTTTTTCTTTAATGCTTGCTGTGAGATTATAATATTGTATTTGTACCGATTATTTTCATATTCATCTGATCCTTTTCCGGAGAGGTAGAGAACACATTCGCTTGAGTAGGAAAACATAGGCTTTTCTAACTTTGAATGAGGACGCTGCTTTTGCAATTGTAAGCCTATTGATCAAACTTCAACGTTTTTTGGAGCATCATATGGATTATATTCTCCACTGGTTATGATTGTTTTGATAGTATTTGACATTTATGTTACATACGATATGGTGCTTCTATTCAAGGTATGGTGTTTTGTGGGAGTAATAGGATTTAAAGTTGTTTATTGTTATTTTTTGTTATATATTAAGTTGAACAATCTTTTAGGAAGTTGAGACGTAGTTGAAGAATCCTTCAAGCCCATCATATTTTATGTCTACTTGTGCTAAAGTATTTCAGGGCAACTCTGTATGATGGTTGGAAAGTTAGAAGAAAGGAAAGCTAATCTAGGCACATCAATCATAGTAAGTTGTACTATCTGACGAAAATGATAACAGAAGACCTGTGGCTAAAGTAAATGTTTTGTAATGTCGATCTGTTGTACCTATATCAACAAATGTAGTCAATTTTTTTAAAATACATATGTTAGAAACTTTTTTAATGTAGCTCTAGGAAACTTTTTGAAGGTGATGTTTATAGTGTGAGGGGAGTTGATGATTATCAGAAATAAGCATGGTTAGTCTACTGTATAATTAATTAATTAGATTGTAATAGTGATAGTTTTATTCCCTTATTCATCAATGACATCCTGTCTTTTTCTTACTACTGTTGTTTTGAATATGTCATTAATTTGTGGTAGCTATTTGATCCAAATTACTTTTAATTGCTAAAATGTTTGAGTCTGGAGAATGAATTAGGAGATTCCAAAAAGGTTAGGGGTTCTCCAATAGTCTTGTGGCTTAAACAAGTGTAGTTGCAAATTAATTTATAGTTAAAGATTTAAACATTGAATCAATCTATGTCGGATCAGATGAAAAGTATACGAGATAATACTTATGTAGAGAGGAACTTCAAGTCTTAGCAACAACAATAACTGGTTTAATATTAAGCATTCAGAAGATAGTCTTATTTGATTAACAAAAGTATAATTATTTAACAAATGATATGCATGATTAAGAAAAACAAATTTTAAATGATAAGCATGGTGAATCTTACTCATATATCATTTTCATAGTTCCACACGCACAATTCACGTGCATCGCACGTGTTATATTCTCTAGTAATAATAAAAGAAAAAAATCGAGTCGAGTACCGTGATCTGTTGACACCCTACTAAAAGGTCCAAGCCGAGGTGAAGAGTATTCTGTTCAGTCTTCTCCCTCTAAGACTCCAGAGTTGACCGCATAACAAAACCTATGGAAATATACAGACATAGAAGTAGCAGCAGCAGCTCGTCAATTACTACCAAAACCTCAGGCGATGATTACGAAGTGTTCTTGAGCTTTCGTGGCCCCGATACTCGGCGTGGGTTTACCGATCACCTATACCACTCACTCAGAGATGCTGGTGTCCATGTCTTTAGAGACAATGAGGAGCTCCGTGTCGGAGAAGAAATTTCCACTAATCTCACAGACGCAATCAACAAGTCAAACATCTCAATACCCATTTTCTCAAAGGGATACGCTTCCAGCAAATGGTGTCTCAACGAATTGGTTCATATCGCGGAAAACAAGAAGGCAGGGAACCAAATCGTGATGCCTATTTTCTACAATATCACTCCATTTGATGTTCGGCATCAGACCGGCAGTTTTGAAGAAGCTTTTCAGTTGCACGACTGCTCCTTCAGCGAGGAGATTGTTGGGAACTGGAAGCAAACTCTCAGAGAGATTGGATCTCTCAAGGGATGGGATTTCACTACTGGGAGGTACCGTGATTGCTTTCTTAATGTACATTTTGTATTTACACAGAGATTTGCTTCTTGATCAGTTGATCTTGAGTTATAACGGATTTTTATTGATTTTACAAAATAGTTTACAGAGAAGTTGCTTCCTTTTGAAAAATCGGATAACTGATGAACATAAATAGAGATGAAGACCATACAAAAATGAATTGAGAATTTGAGATAGAAAGAGAATAAATTGAGATACTTGGTAAATCTCATGTCTGAAGTATTTAGTTTATATATGTCATTACAACAAATGCACAATACATCTGGTAGTTGATTGTGATTTAGAATTAAATTCTGCATTCGTAAGTATCACGCTACTATGTAACACATCACTCTCATGTAATACTTTCTCAAGATATCATATGTAGTGATCTAATTGCTGTTTTGGTTTTCTTTTGTTTCTGCTACTACAAAAAAAAAAAAAAAGGCAACATGAAGGAGAAGTCACAAAGGAAGTTGTGAACAGGGTCTTGCGCCAGTTGAAGAAGTCTTATTTGGTGGTCACTGATTTTCTGGTTGGAGTAGAGGATCGTGTGGAGAATATCAAGAGCATAATATCTGCTGGTTCGAGGGAAGAAAAAATCATCGGGATGCACGGTCCTGGAGGCATTGGAAAGACGACTCTGGCTAAAGTAGTCTATAATCAACTTTCAAATGATTATGAAGGATGCAGCTTCCTTGCTAATGTCAGAGATACTTCCAACCTCAAAGATACAGGTATTATGCGCTTACAGAACCAACTACTCTCTGATATCCTGAAAACTGGCATGTCTACAGTAAATTCTGTTGATGAAGGAGCTGTAACAATTAAAGAGAGGCTTTGTAAGAAGAAAGTCCTGATATGTTTCGATGATGTAAGCAAGAGAAATCAGTTGAAATCATTGGTGGGAAATAATAATTGGTTTGGTCCAGGAAGCAAGATAATTATAACCACTAGGAACAAGGAGCTTTTAAATGAAGTAGGAGCTTATTCGAGTTATGAGGTTACAGAAATGGATTTCAATCGATCTCTTCAACTTTTCAGCAAACATGCTTTCAGAAGAGATTGTCCGCCAATCGATTATATTACTTACTCAGAAAAAGTGGTGAAGCTAACAGGAGGTCTTCCTCTAGCACTTGAGGTAATAGGTTCAGTTTTACATGGAAAACCAAAAGATTCATGGGGAGCTAAATTGGAGAAACTGGAAAAAGTTCCGCATGAGGAAGTGAAAGAGAGCTTGATGATTAGTTACCAAGAGTTGGATGATCGTCAGAAACAAATATTTCTTGATGTGACTTGTTTCTTTGTTGGGTTTGATAAAAGAATGGTCCTTTATTTTTGGGATTCCGACTTGTATCCACGGGAAGGTATGGAAGTTTTAGAGCATATGTCACTGCTGAAGATAAAAAAAGATAATACCATATGGATGCATGATCAACTAATAGATTTTGGCAGAAGTATCACGTATGAGAAAGGCAATGCGAAACACGAAAATCGAAGGAGATGGTGTGAGAAAGATGAAGCATTTAGCATCCTAAAGAAAGGCAAGGTAATACATCTGCATATTAATTTTCTATTATTACAAGTTCATTAGCTTTTTCCTAATTTTATTACTGAGAAGCACCTAATATCATGCTAGCTAGAAAAAACGCGGGCCAGGAAGTTTTAGAATTCAAATGGCTAGTATAATTTAACCAAGGGTATGAGTAGGTAACTCTGTGTTAGATAATACTAAGTTGGTTCACTTAGAACCTGAGATATTTTGCTCTGAACTATTGTTATTAATCTTCTTCTTGAAGCACAATATTGGAGAGCCTATTCAAATTCAGGTCTATAGGTTTTGTAGTTTTTTTTTTCCTTCCTAATTTTGGTGCATTTTCCATTAAGAGATGGAGGGTGTTATTTTTGGATTTTTTTATAATTAGGGTGGAGTATTCGAACTGACCTATTCGTATGGGTGCAGTTTTTTATTTTTCCATGTACATATTTATCACAATATCATATTTATTATGTATTATCATTGAAAAAAGTTTGGTTTTTTTTGCCAACTTGGAAACAAAAACACTAGAAGAAAAATAATAATATGATAGGCTCAATAATATACTAGTATATGTTGTAACGGTGTGATGCGTGTCGAATCATGACGAGGGTGATTTATGTACGGAGACAAACGGGAAAGAGAGATTGAAAGAATCAAGGGAAAGAAACATAGATTGATTCATTATCATTTGATCCTCCATTACTAGAATATTTCCCCTATATGACTATTCTAACCCTTAAATTATATATATGGAGAATGCATCAGAGTGCAACCAATACAAACTAGGTTACTGATAAAATGACCTGCGGTCTCTAAGACAAACTGAGTTCGAGTCCTGTTAGATATGCGGGTTTTAACACTAACACTCACGGCCGCTGGTAAAAAGAGTTGTGATCCCCAGAGGCGAAATAAGTTCCAATCCTGCTGGAAATGCCTCTTTACAGAAGGCTGGCACTAAATTGTGGATACGGAAAGAAAAACGAGTTGCAACCAATACTATTCTGAAAAACTGAAAGCCATCCATTATTATTATTGGTTGTGAATGATTCTGGGCTGGGCTTGAACTGTAATTAATCGAGCCCAATGGAATTGGAATTTGGTTCTTTTAAATTTTGCCAGGAAGTTTCTTAACTTGATTATTATTCTTTTTGGGGATGTTTTGCAGAAGGAAGAAGGAGTTGAAGCCATGTTTCTTGTATGGAAGTATATGCATGAATTTGGGTTTAGTGGAAAGTTATTTGCTTATGTTCCGAGTTTGACGTTTCTTCAAGTTTGTTCTTTAATCGTTTCACCTACCCCGAAGCTACGCAGTAGTGTCTGGCAAAAATGGACTAACCCAACCGTCCTTCCTCAGTTGAGATGGCTTTCACTGCATTACCTAGACCCTCTATGGTTGAGAATAAAGTTACATGCATGCAAGTTAGTCATTCTTGATCTTTCAGATACCTGCGTTAGTCATCAATGGGACGGCTGGAGGCAGATCAAGGTTTGATTTCTGTTTGTTTTTGTTGATTGATTATTATTATTATGTTATGATTCTTTGCTAATTAATTAATCATTGTCAGGCAGCAAAGAGTCTCAAAGTTTTGAATCTCACGGGCTGCAAGAATCTGAAAAGGACGCCAGATTTATCCGTACATGTGAAGTTAGAACTACTGATACTTTATAACTGTACTGCGCTGGTCCAGATCCACAAATCAGTAGGTCGGCTGAAGTGCTTGCTTTTCTTGGACCTCAGAAATTGTCGTAGGCTCCATGAGTTGCCCGAAGAGGTCAATCAACTAGAGTCATTGATAGAACTAATGCTTACAGGCTCTGGAGTTAGAAATTTACCAGGCTCAGTTGGAAACATGAAGAGCTTGAAAGTTTTAAGGCTCCATGATACTGACATAACTGAGCTACCTATTGACATTGAGAGGGCAGAGAATCTGGAAGAGATCTATGCTGATTGTTTGAGAAAAATTCCAAGTGGGATTGGGAAGATTTCCTCTCTCGTAACGTTGAAGTTATCAACTCCATCCTCTAAGATAAATCAAGTGCCAAAGCTTCCTGAGAATTTGATCTATCTTCATCTGGAGTTCCAAATAAATCAGCCAAAGAATGAAGTACCGGATCTCTCAAACTTGGTGAACTTAAGAGAGCTTGACTTGAAGTTGTATCAACACAGAGAAGCTCCATTAATGTTTTGGTGGATTGGGAGATTGACCAAACTGGAGACTTTGACGTTGGTTGCTCATGACATCCACCGCCTTTGCGAAGAAGATGAACTTGGTTCCCATCATTTTCTCAAGACACTTCATCTCAAGGACTGTAAGAAATTGCAGAGCCTCCCAAGGCTTCCTTCAAGTCTACTTCATATAAGCATAAAGGACTGCGAATCAATGAGGGGGTTGATAGACGTTTCCAATTTGAGTCGATTATCCAACTTTGAACTATCCATGGCCTCTGCAATAACAGAGATTTGCGGCCTTCCTTCCAGCCTAGCTGAATTAGATTTATGGTCATGCAGATCACTAAAGTCAATTGGTGATATTTCCAACTTGAAGGTGTTATCAACACTAGCCGTCTCCAGTTGTGCATTTACAAAGATTCAAGGCCTCGAATGTTTGGAGAACCTCCAGTTTCTTCGTCTTAGCGATCTTCCTGTATTAGAAAGATTACCAAAAGACCTGAGTCGTCTTTCCCAGCTCATGGAACTTGAGCTCTGGCATTTGCCAAGGTTGCAGGGCATCATCCCAACGCTTCCTTCTAGCCTGGAATTATTGCGTGTAGTGCATTGTGAATTTGCAAATACTTCTATACTGAGAGAATTTCACAGGCATGAACATCTGGAGAACCGACAGTTACCGCCGCTTACAAAATTTTCTGAATTGGAAAGCTTAACACCGTTACCTTCGAACCTCAAGAAACTCATCCTCAATGGCTGTGAACAGTTGCTGGGCCTCCCGAGGCTTCCTCAAAATTTGGTACAACTGGAAATTGATGGTTGTCCAATAAAGGTTCTAGACGTTTCAGATTTGACTGAGTTAAGGGATCTTGAGGTTAGTGAGTGCCCAATAGAAGAGATCCGAGGCCTTCATTGTTTGGTTAATCTGTCCTTTGTTCGGTTTAATGACCATACCTATAAGAAACCAAAGCCTGCATACTTACAGAGAGAACTTATGCTACACTATAGCGTAATCTCATCTGATGTTCATTTTGAGCAGTGACTGAAGTGAAGAGAAAACGGCAGAAACAAGGTAAACAGCCACACTTCTTCTATAAATGCAAAAAATGTAAAATCTTACCAGATTTAATGTTTAATGTTGCTTGCATTGGTACTCTGGAGATACTTTCAAATTTGAAGATTAGGTTATCAATGCTAATATTGCATATTTAACGTTACATCCTTACGGTTTGCTTCTCTGTTTATAGGATCTTGAAAATGTCCATAATGTCTCTTAATGCTTTGAGACGAACTAACCGTGAAAACACTTTTGGATGACTTGCTTTGCAAGAAGTGGCTGAAAGTGTAGACAACGTCTCGCCCATTCAAGAATTGCATGGAGCACTGCACGGAGCATAAAGTGCTCACTGGAGACAAGAAATGATCTCTCCCAATTGCCATATACCTTAGTCCTTCACCACAAAGTCGGGTTAGTGATTCACATAACATGATGGGATTGCATAACACATATTTTGAACAATCTAACATGAACTTGATAAGTATTTGGATTTGCTGTTTGACTTGTTGAGCAAGAAATCCGAGAAACCTGTTTGCTAGTTGTATATTAACCTTGCACGAAGCTACATGAGGGCGCTGGATAATTGCCCCCTCAACTTTTGATAATGTGTACTTTTGAAAGCTAAAAAAGTGGAGTTATTCTCGATTTAACCTTTTAAAATATTATATTTGCCCCCTTTGAATTTTTTTTACTTTTGACTATTTACTCATAGTTCAATTCTTGCCTCAAGAAAAATCATGGCCTGGTGCCTAATCTAACCCTATGGGCATGTGATTGACAACCTTGAGATAAATCTCAATAATTAAAAGCTTCAACTCTCAGATGATCATGAAGTTATGTTTTGTTCTTAAAATTGTTGTCCAAGAATTCTTATCCTCATCTCTCTCAACTAATCATCATTCACCTAGAATCTAGCTAGCTAAGTTTGATTTATAGTCCTCTTAGTTTGCTCTTTCCTGATAAGAACAAACTATGGTAGTCGATTATAGTAGTATCTGTTTGAAAGCTTCAACAAATGTGCAAATTGGTTAGTGGTGAAAATGAGAAACTGTTTTGCAGATGCCACAAAAATAATATATATGTTTAATTAAGGCGGATAACAGTCAAATTGATGTTTGTTTAGCTCAGGACTAATTGAGCTAGTTTTTCACGAAGCTCATTGATTTCTGATTGTGTAGCTGCCAATTTAGCGTCGATGCCCTCTTTCCTGGAGCGATAGTAAACCAGATCCTGCTCAAACTTGGGACTGAAGGCATCCAATGATATACCGCCGGCCAGTAAATCCTTCTCAAGTTCTTCAATCAGTGAAGGTAAGACCTGAAACAAATGCAACTTATTGTACTTAATCAAGAAGTTGATCAAATTCTGACATCAAGATCTGCATATGGAGAGAGAGCTATTAAGTAACAAACCTCAGAAATGCAGCAAGCAACATGAGCACCAAAACCGCACTCCTTGCAGTAATAGAAAGGGAAGCTAGGGTTCCTATCCCGCTCGCATTCAGGATCATCACAGTAACATCCTTCTTCTTCAACAATCTCCTCCGGCCGGGTGTAGACGAGATCATGGTAGGGATGATACTTGTGGTTATACTTCTCCGGTAAATGAACCGGAAGGCAGTGGATATGCAAAGAATACCGACATTCCGGCACCATGCAAGAAAATATAGGTGATACTCTATCACCACTGCCAAGCTTCAGCCTACAGCTGCTGCATTTCGCCATCATAAGGAAGATGCTCGGTTTCTCGACAGCAACAAGGAAGTGTTCAGGGGTTCGAATCTTCAACACTGGACCTGATGAAGAAGACACATCTGCACAACCACAATCTATATGTAACCGAAACTTACAGTGGTCGCACCGGTACTCGTCGTGGGGGTTAAATTCCTTGGTTCTACAGCAAGAGCACGCGGGGTCCTCACTTGGCTCGGTTTCACCGCTGAGGTGGAGGGACAGTGTGTGGGGCGGATGGAGAGGGTGTTGAATAGTCGTCTTTTCGGAAACAAGTTGGTCGTAGTTTTGAGCATCTATGCCTTGTACTCTGTTCAGTTCTCTAGTTACATTGTCAAGCTCGATCGATAAAGACAGAACGATGTTTTCGCATTCACTAATTGAAGCATTGATCTTATTTAGCTTTCTTTCTTTTGCCAAAACTATTGGATATATAGCATCAGTTTGCGCCTTTGCCTCACTAGTCACCCACTCTTCAACTAGAGTTGGTAGTACCTATAAATGTCTTAATAACATCAGAAGAGAATCAGAAAATATTTCATTCCGGTTAACTGCTAAATTGCAATCCTAACTTGGACAACTTGCACTACGAGAAATCTAGTCAGTTTATGAGAGATTTATTCAGTTTGCTTATAGATTCATGTTTAGCATTTAGCAATGGAAAAGACACAACACGATATAAACAGAAAATGGATGGAATTTTGTTTACCTCTTTTAGGGTGCAAGCAGTATGGGCATTGAAGTTACATTCGTCGCAGCGATACACAGACGATACAGTTGTGTCTCTTTCCGTTTCACAAAGATCGCAGTAATGTTCATCTTCTTCAGGATCAGCAAAGCAGTCCGTGTAGACAAGAGGATCCCAGTGTTTATAACTCTTGACAGATTCAGGCAGCGTCAAAGGCGCACAATGAACGTGAAGAAAATCCCGACAACCTGGGAACATACACTTGAAGATCATGTTGTCCCCTGAACTTCCACACACCATGCAGTAATGCGTGTCGTGCGGAACCAATTTAAGTCTATTTTCCACAAAGAAGAAAGGGTGCAATTTATGGTCGAATTTCAAAGTCGGCATCGGAGGGGAGCATTCTGGATGCAGGTAAAAGTTACAAGCCTCGCATACGAGTTTGGAAGCAGAACCGGACCAGTCGAAACAAACCTGGCAATCACCACCAGTTTCTTGCCTTGTTAGAAGATGTTGTGGATGAAAAGGATGTCTTATTGGAGCATCTTCATCGGGTTTAATAATCCACGATCCATCGATGAAGGACTGACAGATACTGCATCCGTCGGCTGAAGCTAGATCGCATAAGGACCATATTCGGGACATGGGGCGGCCACAAGGAGCCAACATATAATCTTCATTGTTAGATTCCACAATGTCTTCCTCCTGCTGAAAATATAAAGATTAAACCACACATTCATCTATCAACTGTTTTAAAACCGGTAATAAAGTTATACATCTTAATTGTCAAACATAGTATCAAAGCGCGAATTCCGCATCTCTATGTTAATATCCTAATTCCTTTTTCACACGTGGACTGAAATATCAAAAAATACATAGGCTTTCAAAATAAATTCAATTATATTATTTTGGTAAACGTGTAAAATATCACACCTCAGACGGTTGAGATGCAGAATCTTCTTGATGATGATGATTCTGCAGATCATCTTCTGGGACACAGTGTTTGCAGTGGTCTGATGAAGAAGGAATCCACCTGCTGCAATCGGGACATTTATCGGGGTACAGTTGGCGCGTTTCGTCGATATAGAGTAGGCGACTGAACTGCATTCGATTGTAACTCTTGACCAACTCGGCACATGGTATGTGCAGAAGAAATCGACACTTCCAGCATCCGAAAGCCGAACCTTGGACGTTAAGTTTGCAGTGGTGACATACTTCATCGCGGAATCCATTGGGAATCTCGCACGGACCCGATACGTGCTCGTGTCCCTCCACGATACAAAGATCAGGTTCATTTGGCATTCCTCTATCCATTTCTCCTCAAACAGACAAATAACTGATTTAGGTTGTTCTGGTTTTAGCTAGAGGGGGATGTGCAGATTCAAGGATTGGATTAATTGTCAATGACATAAGGGAGATGATATTTGTTAAATGAAATCACATAGAAATGGATCAGCATCATCTATTCTATACCTTTTTAAAAAATGAAAAATGATGATTGTTAATTCCAAGTTGATCTTACTTAATCATTAGTTGACTTTATTAAATTATATTTCCTTTTCGTAATATATATAAGCTGTCAGATTAGGTGAGAGCAGGGACAAGTTTGATTAAATTAGATGTAAACTGTACCTGCCACCTCAACTACGAAAGCTAGATTAAATCAGACCCTCACCCAATTTAAACGGGACATGCAAAATATAGACTTAATTTCAGGCTAACAACATAATTTCAGAAAGTAGATAATATGTAGCTTGAGACAATGCGCAAGGTCATACTTAAACTTCTTGCCATTGCACTAATGCAAAACAGAAATCCGATACATATCGGTTCAGCATAATACAGAAATCCGATAGATTTTCTTCAGTTGAGCATTCTTCTTGATTGCAGTCTCTCTATAATCTCCTTCATTGCAGAAATTTCATCAAGTTTCAGCTCCCTGAAAGTGTTAAAAAGGCAGAGATATAGATAGGTGTTAATGCATAAATATTTCTAGATAATAATAGATTAATAAAGCTCTACTCAAATGGTAAATAGTTAGGTTTGCTTGAATTACTTGACATCTAAACCAGCATCCATATTTTTCAGATCCTCAAGCATTGTACTCAAATTCATCCTCGGCACATCTTGAAGCCTCTCCTTTATATCCCAAATGTATTTGACAAAGAAACAATAAACTGAATCAGATAAAATAAGGTCCTAAATCCGCCCGAGAATGAAAGATGATCAGATGTGTAAATGATAAATTATAGAGTTATTTTGCAGATAAATAGCATCATTAAACATTGAAAAATCGCATCCACTGAACTTGGGTATCAGTTTGATCAGTTACCTTATCCTTCAGGTCCAAGCTCTGCAGTGCCTCCACCAGCTCTTCTTCATTGTTATACTCCTTCAACAATTTCAAAAAACTTAACTAAAGGATTGGAAACTAACATGTGATTTATCTTTATCGGCAGAAAAGGTAAAAACATTAATCGACAAGCATCATATACAAATTCTTGCTCAGTGCTCACCTCTGTGACCATGAAATCCGAAGGATTTTCCCAAACCTTTGGTACTTCAAGTCGTCTATGAAAACAAAAAATGAAAAAGTCAGTGAAACTTATATTGCTATATTAATTTGCTCGTTTCAATAATTGGGAAAGAAAGACTTGTGGAGCAAGTTAAGTGAGGTCAGTGATAAAGATGCTGTCAAATGCATCATTTAAAACATACCCTTGTAGACATTTCTCCTTGCAACGGTTGAAAAAGTTTTTACTGCATTTCATGTAAACAGCATCAATATCTTTAACCTTTTCTTCTAAAAGGCTTCCTGGTAATATGTACCAAAACTTGAGTACTTGGACATATGTTGGATCCTTCTCGATGTCAACTGTCCATATAACATGGAACCCTTCAACCTTAAACTTCTGTACCATTTGAGATGACTTTGCACAAACTATGTCCAAGTTTTCCTTTCTAGGCCTCCAACCACTTGAAAGTCTCTGCAGAAGATCCACCACTGAAGATTTTGTTTGGAACGGCACCTTCCTGAAGGAGTCAACAAAGCTCCCGCGAAAAATAACCTAGAGTCAAGAAGGTAGAGTGATCAACAAGAAAAATACATTGTTCCAAATATGTTTGGTTGGAGAATCACATTTTAAGATAGCAAGTATAAGAGTGTCAATTACCTTCCACGGGCCATCTTTAAACAGTAAACTCCGATCATACAGAAGATCATGAAGACAGTCGCTCTCTTTCTTCGCATCAATGATAGCTTTAGATACATCGTTGTCTTCCTCTGCATTGAAGAAACATCCACGGTCCTTGAGATCACGAACTAATGCTGACCATTCCGATGGTTTTCTGGTAAGTGTTTGTGCACTCCCTAATATCCAAAGGCAATACCTGTAATAATAAATCCATACAAAGTTTAAACAATTATTTTACTCCATTGGAATTACTAAAATTGTCACTTCACTTAGGTCATTACCTTGCCCTAGTGAGAGCAACATTTGTACGTTGAGGACTAGATAAGAAACCAATTGATCCATCACTATTTGCCCTAACAGTAGAGATTATTATGATATCTTGCTCTCCGCCTTGAAATCCATCCACTGTCATCACTTTAACTTTAAATCCACTATGATTATCAAATTTGTGGCCGAGTTTTTCATGAATTGCACCGACTTGAGCTAAATATGGGGATATGACACCAACGCTGAGATTTTCCTTGGTTTTTTTACTACTCCATGCTGCAGATGGCACAAACAAAAAAAATAGTCTCAGAGAAGAAAATACCATGATCATAACTAGTGTCAAAAACATAACACCGGAATCATTTAATAGGTTTACCGTTCCACAGCTTATTGAGAATCCCTAGAATAACAGCAACCTCGACCGAATTTCTTAAACTTTTCCTTCCTTTGCCAGATCGCTCTTCTGTTCCATTAGTGATGTTTATAAAGGAGCATGGACCGTAAAACGGTGATGGCAGATAAGTTTTTCGGTAACTCTGGCTCATGACATTTCGCGCATCATGAATTTGGCCGCTATAAAACGCGTGATTTGGGAAGTGACTTATGGATGGATGCATCCTGTATTGGATATCCAGTAGGTGCTTAGGAGCTCCAAGAGAGCTCAATCTTTCGAACATGCTTCTGCCAAAGCCTGCCTCCTTAGTAACCTGCAAAAAAGTTGCACTTAAACATTATTAGGAGGTAAGAATAAGAAATGGAAATCAAATGACAATTGACAATGATCATACTTTGCTCATGACAACAGAAGGCAACTGTCGTTCATCTCCTATGAGGATTGCATGTCTGATTCCTAGCAGGTGAAGCGGTATCATCGATTCACACTCTCTCAACTGAGCGGCTTCATCTATAACCAACACATCCAGTGGCACCTTCTTTCTCCCACTGTGCAGCTTATGAGAAGTAGAAGCAGTGGAGAAAAGCATAGAAGCACTTTCATAACAGAATCGAATTATTGCAAGATTATTCTTAAAGTTGGGAAAATCAATTCCACTAAGGTAATCCATGAGAGATGTTAAAGCAGTAAGGCATTCGAGTCGCTTCAAGTACAATGTTAGCATTGGACCCTTCAAAGTACTATGTGGTGACTTGACTTCAGAAGATGAAAATGCCTCCTCCAACTTCAGAGATAATAAATCTTGTCCATGCAATAAATTTCTGAACAGTTTAAGCTCCGAGAGTGCCCGAATAATCTCATGGAAACGATGTTCTGGGATGAGCCTTTTTGATATGTGAATACACAAAGTAGACAAGCATCTTTCAAGTTGTATTGTGGTAGAACTGAATCTCTCTCTTAAAAACTCAAGAAAGGACTTTGGCTCCCTACAACTATCTGTACTACCCTTTTCCTTGCTGGATTCATCTTTCAAAAAGTGAATGTACATTAAAAGAGCTTCATTTAAAAGATCTACCATTTGGGTAATCCAATGTCGCCAACCAGAAAACGGAGCAAAGCATTGCCTGATCTTTTTAACACGATAGTCCAAGAAGATTTCTTCATTCTTCCTATCTATTTTTAGCTTCGTCTTGTTTCCAAACAAAAGGATATCTCCTAATGGACAGATTTTGTAATGTCTTCCATATTCGACAGAGGATGAAGATCTGCGTAGCTGTAGAACCCGAGAAGCGAGTTCCATGACAGCAATATTGGTTGGAGCACAAACAATGGTGCTGCATTTTGTTGCTAACAGAGATAAAAGCATAACACTGGTAGTCTTTGTCTTCCCTGTTCCAGGTGGGCCCCATATAAGTTCGACTGCTGATGTGTGCTCACATCGGACTCTCCGAAGACACAGTGAGATTGCTCTCTTTTGTGAATCATTTAGATCATCTGAGAGACCAGAGTATAAACCACCTCCTATGTAGCAAATGTTGCATTGTTCTTCATTCTGCAACCAAACAAATAAACATATAAGTAAATAACCACTGTAACAAAGAAACCTTGGGTGCCAAGTAATGAATCAATTTGCTCACCATAGAATCAATGTCCAAGACTTTCCTTAAAATATCCGGGCTGTCGGGCATGTGTAAGGCTAACCACATCCTTTCATTAGGGATTGTGCCCACTAGATAAATCGCAAATTTAAAATTACTCATTTCATCCTCCGCCTTCTTCGGTGTTACAACTTTAAACTTTATTAATTTAGGGTCTTTTTCATCCTCTGTAACTGCAGCTACTATTGCTAATGTCCATGCTCGTCCAAACCTATGTAGATCCTCAACTTTTTGCGGCATGGCATCAACTAGAAGTAACACATCACCGCACATAGTTTTGTACGGATCCTTGCGAGGATCAATCACCCCATTTCTCCACCAATCGACCTCAACATCAATGATGCCATCGCTAAGTAAAGTAAACTCAGTTAGTTTCGCATAAGGAGCTGACGCGATCGAATCTAGACTGGAACAAAGGTCTTCTCGAGTTTCTTCCAACAAAGGATATACGAATGTCTTCTTATAATCCTCCACAGAATCAAATGTATCCGGTATTCTTGCTATCTGTACGTAAATAAAGGATATTATATCGATGGAATTTGTAAATGTCTTAAACTGGTGGATGACGATACAGCCATGTTAATGCTAATGCGTATGCTATACAAGAATTACCGAAACGAAAAGGCAAGGAATTAATGCTTAAAAAGGAGAGTAAGTAGAAACAGACCCTGTCGGAGTAGAGTTCCTCATTGAAGATATCTTCAAGCGACCACGAAAACAAGATATCATGAAACCCTTTAACGTTGTCACTGTCTTTATCCCTGTTTCTTCTGGAATCTTTAGTGCCGAACTTCACCTTCCTCTCTGTATCGGCCATATTTCGTATGATGTTAACGTTATAAACTCTGCTGGAGACTGAGACACAGAACAAACGCAGTTGAGACTGAAGCCTCACCTTTTATCAGTACAGTGGAAGTCTTTCCAGCTTCCATGAATATGAAGAGGCGCGATAATTCGCCTCTGCAATATTAATGCACAGAGACCAATGCTTCTACCAAAACATACATCAATATCAGTTAATACGGGTATATGGATTTTAAGGAATATATACACTACTGATTTTATCAGTTATTATCAGTTAATATCAGTTATTATATATATTGTCTAGGATTTTTTTTTTTCCAATATCTATCTATATATTATCTATCTACTATCTATTATATTATATTATATTATAGGGTTAAGAATCTATGAAAGGTCTGAACTATCACCCATGTTAACGGGAGAGGTCTGAAATTTAAAAAGTTAATAATAGAGGTCTGAAATTTCAATTTTGTTGATTAGAGGTTTTCCGTCCATTTTTAGGGTTAAATTTAACAGAATTGTGTGAAATGACATTTTTGCCCCTTTAATATTTTGTTTTATTTAATATCTTATTTAATGAAATGTGAAATGACAATTTTACCCCTAAAGTCAAATTAAAACCACCCAACTCCGGCCACCGCCACCCGACTCCGGCCACCGCCACCCGACTCCGGCCACCGCCACCCGACTCCGGCCACCGCCACCCGACTCCGGCCACCGCCACCCGACTCCGACGACCACCACCTCGACTCCGACGACCACCACCTCGGCTCCGGCGACCCGACTCCGGCCACCATCGGGGCCAAAAAGCTCCGATTGGAGCCAAAAAAGCTCCGATCGGAGCCAAAAAAGCTCCGATCGGAGCCAAAAAGCTCCGATCTGGAGCCTCTGTGGCTCTGGTCGGAGCCACAGAGCTCCGATCTGGAGCCTCTGTGGCTCTGGTCGGAGCCACAGAGCTCCAGATCGGAGCTCTGTGGCCCCGGCCGGAGCCACAGAGCTCCGATCTGAAGCCTCTGTGGCTCTGGTCGGAGCCACAGAGCTCCGACCGGAGCTCTGTGGCTCCGACCAGAGCCACAAAGCTCCGATCGGAGCTTTTTGGCTCCGATCGGAGCTTTTTTGGCTCCGATCGGAGTCCAATCGGGGCCGGTGGCTCCGATCGGAGCCAAATCGGGGCCGGTGGCTCCGATCGGAGCCAAATCGGGGCCGGTGGCTCCGATCGGAGCCAAATCGGGGCCGGTGGCTCCGATTTTGGCCCAATCGGAGCCTTGGTGGTGGTCGCCGGAGTACGGTGGTGATCGCCGGAGTACGGTGGTGGTCGCCGGAGTACGATTGGTGGTCGCCGGAGTACCGTGGTGGCTTCAAGGGCATTTTGGTCTTTTCACTCCAAGCATGTGAGGGGCACACTTGATAGAAGGGCATTTTTGGAAATTTATTTTATTTCCGGTCACATGCTTGGCATGTGACCAATTTCCGTTAGTTTTAACGGAAAAAACTAACGGAGACCGATGTTATCAACAAAACAGAAATTTCAGACCTCTGTTATTAACTTTTTAAATTTCAGACCTCTCCCGTTAACATAGGTGATAGTTCAGACCTTTCATAGGTTCTTAACCCTATATTATATTATATTATATTATATTATATTGCTTTATTTTGCAGATAGAGATGGCAATTCTATATCATTTTACCAATATATTAATTGGCTTGGGTCCTCAACCCCAAAAGTCACCACTCGACCAAGGGACACAAATCTGAACCGACCCGACCCGCCCTCACCAACACGCCCCAAAACAACTGCATCGGCCCCCTGCCCTATGTCCGATCAATTAACCTTCCTTCAACCCGGTACCCATTGAAGTGCTGGAGATTCCACCGCCGTCTGTTAGCAAACTAACTTCCACCACGCACCGGTGCAAAGAACCGACAATCCCCACCAACAGCACATAACCGCTGCTTCAACAAGAGAGGTCCGATGAGTTGATCCATCCATCAATTGCAGGGACCTGTAATGATTGGCCACTCTTACGGTATGTACAACTCGATCTATTAGCTTTCCAGCAGAGCCTAAACATAGACCAACAATGGCCTCTGTGATGTTAACGTTGATTAGTGATATGACTTTGCCATTGCCTAAGGAGCCTGGTTTTTTTCACTAAGAGAAAACTGGTGGTTGAAAGTGGTTCATCCTCGAGCATAGTCCATTTGATCTCCATAAACCAAATGACTATGATAACACCCCAAGCTCGGTAGAATAGGACCATTATTACCAACCATCCCAAACATTATAGATTTTGCAGGACTAGAGAAGCATGTTATAGATATAGTAGATAAGCTGTCCAGGTACATATTGATGCTCACTCTTTGATGAACCAAAAAAGGAACTTTAACGTAATACTGAATGCGTATATGAAGAGTAGGTTCTTGAGAAACTGGGAAGGGTGGTGATCAATATAGTGAGGATAGACGATTGCTGTCGATATATGCTTCTTAATGCGATATAATATCTATTGAACCTGATATGCTTCCTATGCTGAATTCAAATTTGCTATGGTTCATTTGTCACCTGTTATTCCAACTTCCACATGTAAGCTTTTTAAGGTAATCTGCAAGCCTGTGAATTGATCTTCCTATGGAGGCATTCAAGAATGCCTCTCTAACAATTCTTGTCAAATTTGTTGTTTAGAATAACAATAGCTGATGTTAAGGCATTAAAGAGGCACTCAAATTGCTAAGGCATTCAACAATTTATGCGTACCCATCTTCAGTGATTCATGATTGACAAGAATTTATGCGTACCTTTATGCGTACCCATCTTCAGTTCTTCATAAACCTTGAATTTATGCGTACCCATCTTCATACACTATCCTCAAGATATCCTTGCTCGTCTGTGTTTTCTTCATGGGTGGGACTCCAGAGAGGTTAGTTCATACTATCTTTATTATGGAAAAGCTATAATCTTTGCTTTCATGTCATGTGGATATGTTATGTTTCTAAAATTCCTTGTACGATAATGTTGGTTACTGCTTATCTCTATGACATTGGATATGTTATAACCAATTGCGTGATCATCTTGGGAGACAATATAGCTTTTACCAATGCCAATTTGCCATCTTCCTTTAGTTTGTTTAATTTGGTTTGGAAGAGACACTAAGCAATAGTCTACTTTGGGTGCAGATGTATGTGACTCCTCCAGACACACAGATGATTACTCAATCCCTAGAGTACAAGCACCCATGCCACATAAGGTAATTAATTGCCTCACCTTTAATCTAAGTCCTTTCGTTTCCAGTGATTCTAAATGGATTTGTCGTTGCATTGATAGTTTGAGTTCATATCCCGGTTTTTCCCCTATGTTCCTATTTTTTTATTCAACTGCGAGATGGAAAATCTATTTTATTTTTGTTGGATTGATTAATGGATCGATTTGAGTTACTTATTCATTTTTTAGTGGATTCGAAGTCATCAACTGAGATTTAAGCCACGGGTTTGGATGAGATCGACCAAAATGTGTTCAAGGCCAAGTTGTTGTTTGCTGCAATGTTTGTGATTTCTGGACTAATTCCAGCTAATTGATTATAGATATATACATAAATCTGCTGTGGAATTCGATGTTGTATCAGATATCAAATTTGATGAACTTTTTTGGACAAATTATCTTTTTTAAAGGTTCAATGCATACATTAGTTCTGCTGGTCCTCTGATTCTGCTTACATTCGTTGTTTCATTTCATTGCATCAGAATATCTAATCATTTGTGGGCTGGAGCCTGGAGATATTGCTACCATGGTTTTAACGTATGTGAGTACTTTTCCTCTATTGAAAATTGAAGATCCAGTTCAGTAGATTTTTTACTTGTCTCGGTAGTGAATAGAAATTCACTACGTGAAAACCATGGCGCGAATGTAATTAAGTGGACATGACATCATGGTTCTGTAATAGTTGGTGAACATACTGTTTGGTGGTGAACTAATTAGTTCTCATTCAAGTGGTGTTGATCTCCATTTGACTATTGTTATGAGTACACATATAGAATAGGAGATTTAGAAACTGCTAAGTTTCGATTAACTTTCTACTTATCTTTTTATTCAAATACATGTCATAGTGGGCGCGAATGTGATTGTGGTCACCGGACATTTGTTGATCAACAGATGATTTTGGAAATAAGATTTTGAAATCCAAAGAGGATGGAAAGGGCTACGGAGGATATTATGATGTGCAAATTAACGCTCCAAAAATTTATTGGTGGCTTTACCTCACGTAGGTACTAAACTATTAAGAGATGGTCATGAAATCTCATATCATTTCCGTAGGTAGAAAACTTTGAATATGTTATATATACTACACTACATACTTAACCATGACCGGAAATTTTGGTTATATCCACTACATTAAAGCTAATTTGTTTCTAAAATTTTGTAGATTGTTTTTCTCCTCTATCCTTACTTTTAAAGTCTCTTAACATAAATCTTTTAATATATGTTCTATGCTTTCAACAACTCTTTCTTATTTTTATTGTGTTATTATTAGTACTACTTATATAATTGCAAAGAAACTTTACAATAATACTTAGTCACGTGCGTGTGCAACGCACGCGCGCAACAACTAGTATATTGTAAATTATATATATACAGAGAGCTAATATTATTTTTATGTATATATATATATATATTGTATATATATATATATAATATTATTTTGTATACGTAAGTTTCATGCCTCTCAATATATAATATTATTTTTAATTTATGTATATATTGTATTATATTGCTTTATTTTGCATATAGAGATGGCAATTTTATATTTTACCTCCCAATTCTATCTTTTTATTTTAATATACCCTTTAGATGACAAAATCCTTCCCTTCCTAAGATAGGAAGGTACGAAAGTTACAAAATAATAAAACTGAAAACTTTGATTATGAAATATATTAATTTAAATAATTAATCAATGTTTTCTAAATATATATATATATATATATATATATATATATATATAGAGCTAATATTACGGCTAGGGTTTTGGGAAGTAGTAAATATTTTATTTAAATATATTATTATCATTAAAAACATATACGCTTACGTGGCGGCCTATAGTCTTCCGGTACCAAACTGTATATATTTACTATTTAAATGGAAACTTTTAATTAATTTGTTTCTATAAATTGCGTAGAGACCAAAATAAGAAATTTAATACTTCTTAATTTTCAACCAATCAATATTATGTATCTAAATTTAGAGAACCCCGATTAAATTAGGAAACAGTGTCTGCGTGGACTGTCCACGTGTCGGCCAGAGGGCTTCCGGTACCGAATTAATATAATATAGTAGATAGTAGATAGATAAGTTGACAAGTTGAATGAATAAGAAGAGTAGTGATTCTCTTCCTCAAGCAATTCGTGTTTTTTCAATATTCATACATAAATCTAAATCTAGTTAGTTGATTGATGATCAATTACAAGGGATTACATCTACCCATTGTATCAGAGCACCACAGTTATGACGAATCCTTTTTCCTACTTTTGCCACAATTGGTTAGGAGAACAGGAGAAGTTTACATTGCTTCAAACTATTTTACCTTCGGTTCCTAATATACCAAACTTCTCATACTGATATGGCTACAACTTAAAATAGTTTTATAATTACACTAATAATCTTATAATCATTATTGAAATAGACACTCCAATATCGTAAATTTGTAGTACCACACTATCGGTATATGTACAATTAAGCAGTATATAAGTAATGAGAAATTTACCAAACTAAGCATATTATAGTACAAAAATACAGGTTTGAGCAAGTAAAGTTTGAAATTTCGAATTTAGGCAAATCCTTGTCTCTCAGTCGAGGATTTGACCAAAGCGTTTGGTCAAATCCTAGAATTTTTTTTTAATAAAATACCTGAAATAAAAAAATAGTTCCAACATTACAAAAAAAAAATCATTACAACATTTAAATACTACACACAAATTCATAAGTTCCAAATCCATAAGTTCCATAAATCTTGTTCGTTCAAATACAAAAAACGTTATCAAATACTACTTCCTCTCACATTTCATCCGGATGTAGTATTTGATAACGTTTTTTGTATTTGAACGAACAAGATTTATGGAACTTATGGATTTGGAACTTATGAATTTGTGTGTAGTATTTAAATGTTGGAATTATTTTTTTGTAATGTTGGAGCCTTTTTTTAAAAAAATTTAAGGTATTTTATATTAAAAAAAATTCTAGGATTTGACCAAAGCTTTTGGTCAAATCCTCGACTCCCAGTTTAGGATTGACCAAACTTTTGGTCAAATCCTCGACGGGGAGATGATGATTTGCTTAAAGTTTGAATTTTATTTTCGTAATTACGATTAAAAACTTGTCTACTTAGCAAAACGACTCGTAAGTAAGTGACAATCTCTCTCTATCACCAATTGGTTTTAGAATTGTTGCTCTCTGCTGGTCCGTTAGACTTGACTAGGCCAAATATGAAATCTAACGATTACCATTACATATAGCTGCGCTTATAATTCTGTAATCAACCATTTCGAAGCTTAATTAATAATTTAAAACGAAGATGAAAATCTTAAGCTACGTACACCTTGTTCGCTATTTTTCTCGAGCAAACGCTATGCTACTAACTTTCAACACATTTATATTTTGTTTAGGGGAGACACTCATATATTGCACACATCGAACTAGCTATTCGCGCTGGAAAACGAACTGATCTCTCTGGCCCTCTGATGCCTACTTAGACTGAAATATTCTGCAAAGAAATCCCACATCACATACATAATTAGTGTCAAACGATAACTTAAACAGCTAGCAATAACCGTAGCCACATATATAGAATGGGTTATTGAAATTAGCACGATTGGAGTTGTAAGAAGGGCAAATGAAATTCAGTACTTAATTATGGTATATGGACAGACATCACAGGATTTTTTTTTTCACTCCAGTTAATTAAGTTTGTACATGTGAAATTTCACACAGACCAACAACTGTTCTAAAAAAAGTGAATGCACAGTTTAGTATTTACATATCAACATTCCCGACACATGTGGCCTGGAACATTTTGAAGATTCATCACGTAAAACTTTGGTTGAATTTGAGTTTTAACTTGGCACTGGGAGATTCAAACATGCACGTTCTGCGAGTACTCTTAAGTTGGGGCGGACTAGATGAGTCGAAGAAGAAAGGAATTAAGAGAAATAAGTTGTGAAGTGTATGTACCATATATATGTAACTTCTCTTGGGAGAAGGCATTGCTCTTAGTTTCATCATGTGGCAGATTAGCTTAGAGCCTGTGAGGTTGCAGCCCTCATCTTCTTAGTAACCTATTCATTAGACCTTGAATCAGAGTGATGTTGTGAAATACTTGATTGTATTTTAGCTAGATAGAATAATATGTGAAAAATAGGGATGTAAATAGTGTTTACGATTGTGTGGTAAATTATTATTATTATACTATACCTTTCTAGGCAATAGTGGGATCATGTTTGATATTCCATTTTCCTTCCTGGCAGTACGACGAGCATTATTCTCAAGGCGCTGCTGATTCTGATAGACTAACTTCTTTCTCCATGATTCGATGGGTGGCCACCCTACAATCCGATCACTTGCTCCTAATTCTCCGTCATCCTTGTTGAGATTAAGACTAATCAAGACAGCCAAACAATGATACTTAGTACTTACTTATATAGGCTTGCTCAAAATACATGTGAATCCATGATTTTTGAGAGGCTCAATGGTTCTCAGATGTGATTGCTGATTACATATCTTACAGGACATCATTGTTAGATAGTAAAACCACAAGGCCTTAATCTGACACCTTAAAAGTTTAGGATAGTTGGGGTTCGACCAGTTTCTATGACCGTGAGGAATCAAAGTCCAATTCCAGTGACCCTCATTTATTAAGCACATGATATATAAAGATAGTGCATCAAACACACGGTAGAGGTTGATATCAAGAACCGAAATTCTAGTGCATGAAGGGTGTGTTTTATAACCTTGCACTTAACCTTCTTTAAGGTTTTAAAACAGTTGGTTTGAAGTCAGCCACGAGGCTACGTGATGACGAGAGGGGGCCATTGCCCCCTCTGAACCCCTATGTGAAGTATAAAGCCTCTATGAAATATACTAAGGAATTAGGAGAGTGTTTTTTCTTAAGGAATATTATAGCAATTTTGCCATTCTAAATTAGAGATAATATACTTTAATTTAAATTTTTCAAAATTCAATTAATTCTTAGTAATGAAAAGAAACTATTGTTGATTTTTTAGGATAAAACGATTTTTGTGTATAATTTTATTCTTATATTATTATTATTATTAATGTAGGAATAAAAAAGTTAATTAGCTTATCTAATTGTGTGATGAAAATTGCAGTTGGTTAGATTATTAATGGATATTGGAATTTTTTGTGATTGTAAATTTTAGCATTTTTCATTTGAGCTGATTGATACTAGATTATTAGTAATTAGTAATTTTAGTTTTTTTTTTAAATTTTTTTTAATTCTAAGTAGGTATTAATCATATAGTTCCACTATTTTCTATGTGCCAATTATTTTCTAGGTTTTAAAAATAAAAAATTATTTTGATTTTAACAAGTATGGATAAAATAGTCATAAAAAAGCGATAGAAGAAGTGCAATTGGAACTACCGTAAATCACTCGAAACAACAGTTTGAAGAATTCAATATAAATGACAATCCCTCGTATCATGTGGCTTAAGATTTTTTTTTAATAAAATTTCCTTCCATTGATTTAGATAAAATCCAAAGAAAGCTATTGTAAAAGATTTACTTATTACCGTTTAATATTTTGATAAATATATAAGATATGAATTTTTCGTAATTATTTAATTATTATACAGTTGCTATAAAGTTTGCCCCCTCTGACTATATTTTCTGGCCTCGTGCCTGTTTGAAGTCATGAGACATAAATGTTACATGTATGTTTTTGTTAAACGTATTTGCATATTAAATTTAGGAAGCGAGTTCAGACTCACTATATAAGTCCACTAAGATTCGGTATTAAAACCAATTGGTGATAGTAAAAGTAGCTTATTAAACTTATACAATATTCAACTTTTTCAAATAACCGATGTGCGGTCGATCATCAGACTACCCACAGATGAAAAATTAATTAGAGACCCTATTAAGTTAGCATGCGACACAAATAAATTTGATAAACGTACTTGAAAAGGGTGTTGCACAAAGGCTTTAGCCGTTTGCTTGGTTGTTTGTCATCATCATCATCTTCGTTTGGCTGTCCAGACCAAACAAGCAACATGGATGATGATAATGATGATGATGATGAGTCAGTATCATCTTCAGAACTCCTCTTGTATTTGTAGGCCACATAATTCTTCATCTTATCGTCTTCGAAACATGATACTCGATGCTGCGCCACCAAGCTGTCATCTACAGAGATCTTGCTCTTCCATGGAGCAGCACCAAAACCTAGTACTTCAGGGTGTTGTAGCTCCATGGATAAGGGAAATACAGAAACAAGATAGCTAACTAGAGCAGTGAATCGATGTAGCTTTGTGATTGTAAGAGGTGGACTAATAGAGAAGAGCTAGCAAGGATATTGAAAGAGAGACAGTGGGAGAAGCTATTTATAGAAGAAGAAATGAGAGAAAGAGTTCACAAAAGAACCGTATCGGTTTAGTGTTTCGTTCCTTATTATAATCTTAGATTTCAATTATAAAAAATAATATTTATGATCTAACACTTTATTTTTTATAAATTATTCTAATGAGAGTGATGTGCATTCTAAATATAAAGCAAGCATAGCAAGCATAATACATGATGCGGTCAGGATTTATTAATTCTGCGATTTTTTACTCCGAACTTTCAAGTGTCGGATTTTGGCATACGACTAGAGTTTTTCATGCGGAAACGCCATGGAATCCAACGTCCGGAAGCCAAATTCCATTGTTTAGAGGATCAAATTTGCAGTTTTTTTAGATATTTTTGCAATTTTTCAGTTTTGTTTGGATTTAATTGTTAATTTCATATATATCTTAGAGTTAGGATTATTGCTTTAGCTATTTAAATTCTATTAGACGAAATTTGCATTCAGTTTTTGAGATTATTAATGAAAAATCGAGGTTTTCCTCAACTATGCGTCAATTTTTCGGTATTCTTCTAAATTAACGAATTTTTACACATTTATTCAATAAATTTTCGACAATAGAATCAACGAGTTTTTTATCTTATCCACATTACCACAGTGCATCAATACGAGTATTGTCTTTTTTATAGATCCTAGAATACACACGAAAAAAATGTTAACTAATGAGAACAGACAAGTATGTCGAGTGGTAACAGAAGAAGGAAGGAACAACGTGGAAAGTTAGGTCGGCCAAAACCCTAGCATATCGATGTTGATAGCTGCTCACTATATATAGTGGAGCCTACATGGCCCGTGAATTTAAAACATCATATTTAGTCATTGTCCTTTTTGACGCGTCATATTTATGTGCAACGTAATGTCTGTGCCTGAATAGTTGTCTCCTGCTGTAGCTTGTTACTATATATTCTTTATAATTTGGTGATTATTAATATTAAAACTCTTTTCAATGTGATGTTTTTAGTGGGATTTGAATTTAAAACATTTTAAAAATATAACTTGTTTTACCTGCCGGATGTAGCATGCATAGAGGATATTCACTGTGGTAGAACACAGTGAATACCCTTGGTTGCATATCATCATTAATTAAACACTGTTAAATTAATGAACCAGGTATGAAGTTTTGGGGAAGAAAAAAAAAAGAAAGAAAGAAAAAGATTCAAAGTATGAAGTGGATCGAGGAAATGAAGTATCTAAAGCTACTGCTGGTTTTAACCGATCCATATTCACACCAGGTCACCAATATAGCACGCTTACGACGATTATCGGTTTAACTTGAAGGAATAATCCACAAAGGTGCTTTAACCATGCCACTAACTCTTTTTATTTTTAATCTTGGAAAGTGGAAACCCTACACAGGAGCATGTTTAATTTGAATTAAAGACCTTTCTCTTAAATTTTGTGATAATGCGCTTGATTATTAATGATTAATATCTACTATTTATCTACTACATTCATAATATGCTACATTCTATAAAAATATGAGTGTCATTCACCCTTAATATAGTTAGATCTCTTTATTATTTTTTAAATCTACTATAAATTTAAATCTATTAAAAAAAAGTGTCCTCGCATTGATCATCAACAAAGTGTGCAAGCCACACACCAATTCGACCAAAACAATTCATTCACCCCAAGTAGTGCCTTAATTTCTCGATAATTAATTATATTCTTCAATCATTCAACATTCCTTATGTCTTAATTATGATGTATTTATCGACTTATGCTCACTCTCTTCCAAATGTGATCTCTCTATCTATGATGTTGTTTATCGAGTCAATTATTGTCCATTTTCATATGATCGGGCGCTTAGGTTGCCCTAAACACCCTTACACCAATCGACTAGCATGTGATTTGTTGAGAATTTCGAGTAATCCAACATATAATTCAGCCCAATAATAGACACGTCACATATATCAAGGTACATATTTTGGTGCACTACCATGCATCTTTATCAAAGTTTCAATGGTCGCGCTTTTGGGAACGAGTGAAAATAACACGGTGAAAATAAATTAGCACAGTGAGTAACTAAGGATCATAAATAGATTAAAAAAATGTCATGCATAGATAGAAGATCGTACATCTGGGTTATGATTAAATGGAGAGTTGCACCTCATTTCATTGCCAAATTATATATATACATAATAATTAAACTTCAGGTATGTATTAAAGAGCGAAGTCGAATAACAATACACTGCAATGAATTTTATAGATATTGATCATAGATACTTACATGGTAAAGGTCACAACACCTGTCTTTTCTTCTTCTTGATCTTGGGTATGACGATTCAATATTCAAATTATAATAATAAACAATTGTCCTATATATATATATATATATATATATATATATATATATATATATCTTTGGTTATTTATGTTTTGTTGGTATTATTTCACTCTATTGGAAATTTTAAAATTTTATGCGTTAGTCGCTCTCTTTTTCCCATCCGTTATAGCTTAGTTCTTCATTTCCCTTGGTTTTTTTTATTTATTTATAAATTATAGTAATAAATAATTGTTTACATAATAATTATTTGAATAATAATATTTAATATCTTTATTTGTTTACTTATAAAAATATTTTATAAGAGGCTATTTTGCTATTTTTTTAAACTATATATATATTTGTGGCGTATATTCGTTCGATCCAAATAAATAATTTTCAAGATGATGCTTCTACTACAACGAGCCGAGCATCCGATTATCTCCACTCGACTGGTGACTTTTGACCGAGTTTGATTTTCTCATACTCGAGCTCATCTCGCTGTTATACCTAAGAAGTTTGAGCTCGACTCGGTTCACAAGCTTAAATTTGTTTATTTATAACATAAATAGTGTGCCTTCACTTGAACTCGACTCATTAGCTCATCTTAAAATCATATGGGTTTTTAGTTTGTAGATCTTGAATTATATATATAATTATGTAAAACTCAAATCGGTTTACGGTCCTCTTCAAATAAATATAAATAAACTCGTACTCGACTTGATACCAAGAAAAGCTTGACTCTAAATCTAGCAATCGATTTGAAATATCGACTGAGTTAATCACGAGTAGCTCGAGATTAGTTTGACTAACTTACAGCCTAGCTTATACCATGCTTGGCGACCTTAGGTTCAATCCTGCTACGTAATATTCGAGCTCTCCTGCTCACGGTCTGAGTTTTTTCTGACCAGACTTAGCGAGCAACCAGCGCACGCACTGGCCTCGTCAACGTAGTCCCACCCGCAACCTAGTATAGTTAAGAGGCCGGTCCGTGCCCAGTTCTACTCGCCTCCTCATATGCCTGACAAATGTTAGTAACTAAATTATGTATTAATTCTTATGAACTTTTATAACCGGGGGATGTGTTTTAATAGAAATTTTTCACTTTCTAAATTATACAAAAGCACTTGGCAAAAAAAATTAAATAAAACTTAATCATACTTGATGAAATTAATAAACAGTAATTTAGACTTTGGCCAATAGCATATAATTCATTCTCGACTAGTCGTTGTATTCACTATTCCTCGACACATTTCCAGTTCAATTATGTCGGCTAAAACTTGTCAACCATGCCATAATGTTTCTTCTATCTAATCACGCGCCGAATCTGCTTGATAGTTTACATTAACCTTCTTTCTTCCATTTTCATCATTGCTATGACTGAAATTATTCCTCATTATTTTCTCTAATCTAATGATATTAGCTTAAACAATTGGGCTCTATTTGATTCGCAGGAACTGCGCGTATTATAATAGCAAAGTATAGACACAGTTGTTATAGCTAGGTGGCGATCTTCTAGTTATTAATTTAATTATCAGTTCGGTACATATACACACCAAAGTGTTTAGATAAGATTCGCGACTCTATTTCTTTAACTTATTTTTATCTTTATTTATCTGCAGCTAGTTATTTCTTTAATTAATTATGTATATGATTATGATTACAGAAGTTTGCAGTGTATTATATATTATCATATGAGTCCAATCAAGTTAATACAAGTTGCCGAATGATAAGGGTGAATTCAGTCCTTAACTTTTAGTAGTTTATTAACTAAATAATCAATAGTTAGCTGAATTTTACAGAAAAGCATTTACTTGGTTTGATTTTTTTTTTTTAACTAAATAGCTAGCTAGTAAGATTTATTTTCGTGAATTAGCAATTGATCATGGCTTTATCCAATTTGACATTAAAATAGGATAGATTTAGTTACGTGATCGACTTAATTAGAGAAATAATGGAAACCTGAACATGAGTTTTTTAAAGTTTAAACAAGTAATCTAGAGTTAATTAAACCAATATTTTTTTGTCAAAAATTGACGAAAGTCTGATTAGC
The DNA here is from genome assembly GCA_036873135.1 of Clarkia xantiana subsp. parviflora. NCBI lineage: Eukaryota > Viridiplantae > Streptophyta > Magnoliopsida > Myrtales > Onagraceae > Clarkia > Clarkia xantiana. The sequence continues at coordinate 13,071,568 of JAPTYO010000004.1, forward strand.
TATCTGATAAAAAAAAGCCCGACTAATTAATTAATTGTATATTAAATAAAGTTCAACTTAGTATAACTGATATTTATTTACCCTTTAAATTAAGCTCGCCCTATTGACCGCTGTGCATATCTTTTCTCCACTTTCATTTCTTGATCCTATTTAATATTTTTCCGTAGGCGATGGTATATATTCGATTTATAGACCATTTATAAATGATGTCATAATGTAGTTTTAATGGGAGAGAAACAATATATCCTAACTGTGCCATAACACATGCGCGTTCCTAGAGATATTATTATTATTATTTTTTTTTTTTTGGAATAGTGGAGATTCTCATTGTCTCTCAACATTTTTTAGAGAGTAATAATTGCAAGGACGTATAATTCAGTTTCAAACCCAAACATATATAACTTAAGAGAGAAATTATAATATAGCTATAATATATTTTACGTAACGAAGTGAAGTGCAATATATATAACTTCTCTTTGAATTAAGAGTTTGCCCGTTTTATTTATTTAGGAAAAAAATATACTGCATAAATTGGAGACTAGAACATTTGGTCCCATGAGAAATTATTAAGCTGTTTCTTCTGGATCTGAACCGATACATTAGGGAAAGGCGTGTACGTATAGTGTGCATGCATTGAGCTCTCCACGGTGTTCACGTGGGAGAGGGGGCCAGTACATGCACTGTATTTTGGTCGAGCAATTAATATAAATGAATGGAATAGCTAGCCATGCAATTTTTTTTTTCTCGCGGTGATTCTAAACAGACCCAATATAGCCTAATCCCTAGTCGCACCGGAATTAACCTGTAAGGGGTAAGATGCTGACTATTAATATTTTTTTCATTCTTATAATCATTAGTAAAAACTGAACATTTGACGTCTGATTAAGGGATGAGATGTTGAACCATCCAACCGTATTACATGGATAAACAAAACGATACAATTGCTTGCTTATCTGTTCACACGGTTGGAAAAACAAAACCTAGCTAGCAAATTAATGTTGGACGTTTGGACTTTGGTGTTTGATAGATCCATCAAATTTGCGGGCCCTTCTTCTGTTTTGTGTACGTGTAGTTGAAGCTTCAATTAAATGCTTTTTTCTTTTCTTCTGCTTCTTAAACTTAAAAAGGTAAGTGACTTACATAATTAATCAATCTCAAAAGGTGTTAAATCAATAAATAAAGAGGTCTAGAGGATAAATTATTATTAATACGGTAAAGCGCATGCTCTAGCGAAAACGCGATATTTTCAGTCCCCCTACTTCTATTGGTGAATCATTTAGTTCATGACTTGCTCCTTGCTAGCAAATTTGCCTGGCGTCCCAATAAATATATTATTATAGGTTTAACTTGGGAAAAAAAAAAAGATGTGATGGCAGTGGCAGATTTAGAAATTGGATAATTGTGATATTTTTTTTTGAGGAAAAATTTGTTGTAAAAAAATATAATGATTGTAAATTTTATAAAGTCATATTATACATTATGTAGTTTGAAAAAAAAGGTTAATTATGAAATTGCTAGGTGCTAGGCTGCTAGCTAACACTTAACCACTATGAAAAATTGCTATGTACCTAAAGTTTTTTTTGGACAATTTACTAGTTTAAGTTTCATTTTGTATACAAGTTGTTAACTGAAGTTTTTTTTGCACAATTTACTATTTCATAATTTACTTTATGGAAAATTTACTAGATCATTTTCCTTTTTTGGACAATTTTCTAGCTCTGATTTTGGTTTGTGGACAATTTGTTGGCTATAAAATTGTCGACAAAGCAAAATTTGAACTAGCAAATTCTCCACTATGAAACTCGATCTAGTAAATTGTCCCATAAAAAATCCAGCTAGAAAATTGCAACAAAACAATACACGAGCTAGCAATTTATATATAAAAAAAATCCAAGCTAGCAATTTCTTAAACATATGAGTTTGTAATTTACAAAATAACAACTTTATTAAAAAGAATTCAGTCAATTTCTTAATTATATTACTTAAAAAACTATGGATTATTTACTATTTGATTAAGTAAAGTAAATAAAATAAAACACAAATAAAGGGAACATTTTGTCCCCTTGCATCATTAATTGTTACGAATTCTTTACATGAACCACAAATTCTCTTAAACCTACTTTATTATAAACATAAATATTAGAACTAGTTAATTATTTAAGCAAAACCATATTGCTTGTTCCATGCATGTTAGACATTCATTCAATAGAAGAGCTTACATTGTTTGGGCAGCCAGCCAGCCAAGATGTCCCTCAACCATCGGACAGTCTCTGGATGCGCTTGTATGTCCTTGCCTAATTAGGGCCACCAGCCAAATGGTAAGACTGCAACACCCACATGGCCGGGTGAGATTAAGTATGTAGAGGCCCCTTTTGAAAAAACAGCTACTTGTGTTTTTAAATGCAAACTGTTGAAAATATTATATTGGAAAGTGTTTTAAATTTGGTATAGTAATCTTGTATAAAAAAAAACATCCTAAGTTAGGGAGGACTTTAAATTTAAAAAGAAAAAAATAATCTAAAAAAAACAGTCAATACAGAGACTGTTCTTTTGCCTTTTACTCCTTCGAGAATAAGGGGGTTAATCTGCACTCTGCAGTGTCTCAAGTAGGGTCAGAGACACCAACTGACAGATTTTTTAAGAAAATATGTTTATCTTAAATTTGGAGCCAATTTCAACGGGTCAAGAAAGATCAAATATTTATAGATGTGTATTTTCTTTCTTAAACTAATTGGTAATAAAAGAATGTGTCTCACTTGCTTATATACTGTACACATACTAAATGTGTCGTACTACAGACTCACGGACACAGTGTATGACTATTTCAACTATTTATATTATAGATAATATTTTTTTTAATAAATTTATTAAATATTATGAATAATGTGAAGAACCTTGTAGCTCAGATATAAAGCGCTAAGCATTTTAAACGCATGTCTAGGGTTCGCATTCTAGAAGACATGCTTTCATCATCCTTTTTTTTCAAACCCATTTAAGCCAAATTTTGATCATATACTTTTCCCAACTTTTTTTCCCTTAGATAAGAGAAGTGATCTGATTCAATATTGTATATGTGTCAACAATAAGCAATCACGGCTTACCAACCGTTAATGGATTAGCAAGCAGGAGATAATTAACTTTAATATTCCGTAGGTTTGTTTACCATATTGGTTGAAAATAAGAGATTTGGAGTCCTGAAGTACTACTCAAGTCTAACCGAAATTCCTTCTTTTCAAAGTGTGAAGACAACGGGATATGTTAGGCTGTGTTGATTAGTGGGGACAGCCGTTTGGACTTAGAGGCGTGACATAATGATATAAGAGCCGACTTGAAACCGTGACCGTCTTTGCAGAACAAGGACTGTCGACCCTTGAAGCTACGATCATCTACCGGACTCTGTTGGCTAGTGGGACGTAATAAGGATTCTTTATTTTTCAAGGTTCTATTAGTCTAAGTTGGGTTAGTGGAAACAACCGCTCGTATTTGGGGCGTGACACACCAACCATATAAAGTCCATTGTTTGATTTTTTTAAAAACCTAGAGTAACCCTTAAAAATTAAATGAGACGCATATTGATGGATAAATGTCCAATTCGGGTTCGTATCTATACTTCGGGCCTTGCAAACGCGTCAAAAATTACATCTCGTCTCGAAAAACGTCTCCCAAGGGTCAAAACGGTCCGGAAACGCATTTACGCGTGACCGGACCGGACATCCGGATTGCGGTGCAATCCGGAGGTCCGGATTGCATTTGCAATCCGGACCTCCGGGTTGCAGCAACCCGGGCGTCCGGGTTGCAGCAACCCGGGCGTCCGGGTTGCAAGCAATCCGGACCTCCGGATTGCATGCAACCCGGAGGTCCGGATCGCACGGCAATCCGGACCTCGCCGAATCGCCCAATTTCGACGAGGTCCGGGTTCCGCCACGGGTATTGCGCGATTGCCGTATCCGCGATTACCGTGTCCGCGATCGTCATTACGTGTAGAGAAGTCAAGTTCATGCATTACCAATATGGACAACGGTTCCCGCTTATTTTCTTGGACCGTCATCAAACCGCTATAAAACCGGGTCCGGTCTCAAGGAAGCCTATAAATAGGAGACCTTGGCCACCCATTTTCACACACTCTCTCATTTGCCCAACTTTGGTATTTTGAGCTCTGACTTCTCTCTAGAATTCTCTCTCTCTAGAAATTACCCTTTTGCCACTATAGTAACTTAGGCATCGGAGAGGGCTCCGCTAGCACCACCCCCCCTCTCTGTGCTAGCATTGGTCCTTTGCGCAGGATCCGACGCACGAGACACAGATTTGCCGGGTCACAACCTCGCCGGGTCACAGCCTTGCCGGGTCACAACCTTGCCGGGTCACAACCTCCGACAGAAGGGTCCTAAACCCGCACAACCTCAGACGCGTCCTCGTGACCTCAGTCGTCCCGGACGCAACATTGGCGCCGTCTACGTGATTCGAACAAAAAGCTACAGTTCCGCAGAAACCATGACGTGTGATCACTACCCTCCCGAAGAGGTACATGAAAATGAATCCCAGGCAGAAATGCCGCAGAGCGAGCAAAGAACGGGAACAAACCCGATGCCTACCATTACTCCAGCAATGATGGCGGCGTTAGAAGAGTTACTCGCGTTCCACGAGTCGCTAAAGAACCAAGGATATACGGCTCAGCCACCTCCATCCAACCAAGGAGCCTTCCAGTACAAAGGTGTCAACCTGTTACCTCCTTTGCCTCCAATCAACGAACAAGTTGAGACAATAGGGACAAAGTCTCAAGTCACAAGTCATCAAGACACACTGCACCATAGAATAGAGGGGCAATGCACGAAAGGTACCTTCCAGTACCAACAACCAAGGCACGAAGCTGCACGCTCATGCAACCAATATGTGATAGCACAACACCAAAAAGAGGCGAGGAAACAACCCCCAAAGCAGAATCAAGCAAAACCACCCTCAAGCGGTCAGCAAAGAAGAAATTGTCAGCTTCAGTCAAAACGACCTTTTCAAGGAGGTTTCGAGAAGCCAAAAGAAGTAAACATCGCTGACTACATTCCGTTGAATGCCCCGCTATCCGTGATATTAAGAGAGATGAAAGATGCGAATATATGGAAGGAGCCAAACAACTTTAGGAAAGGCCAAATGGGAAAAGACAAGGACAAGTGGTGTGAAAACCACGAAGTCGTCGGCCACGAGACCGATAGCTGCGTCAGCTTACGTAGCCGCATTAACAACTTCATCCTCAAAGGCGAATTAAAGCAATTCATTGATCAAGGCGGCAGCCCTCCAAAGAAGACTCATGCAGAGTCATCCAAAATACACAAGAAAGGTTCTTCAACAAGGACAAGCCAAGACAATGCTGACATCTGTCACAAGGAGGGACGGGAAAAACCTTTTAGTGACGATGACATCCCAATCACGGGATTCACAACAAGAACCTTGAAGGAAGTAATCCAAAAGGAGATACACGTCTCCTGGAAAAAGAGGCAACCACAACAAAAGAGGCCATTCCAGTCAAATGCCCAAAGAATCAAAGAGTCTAATCTCACCAAATGGGTTCCATTAAACACACCGTTATCTATCATCCTGAAGGAAATAAAAGAAACCAAGCTATGGAAAAAACCCTCCAAATTCCACAAGGGACCATTGGGAGAAGATGAAAGCAAATGGTGTGAAAATCATGAAGTGTACGGCCACGAAACCGAAAGATGTGTTGGACTAAGATTTCAAATAAACAATTTGATCTTAGAAGGAAAAATGAAGAAGTATATCGACCATGGCAATAAGCATCAAATGAGCCCTCGTGTCAAGTCTTCAGAAAAAGGCAAAGGAAAAGAAATGGTGGACGATAATCCACCTATCGCCAAACGCCAGAAAAACAACGTCGCTTATGGAACCAATTGTGGCGACTCGTACAATCTTTGGAGTGTGGATGCACTCCTAGAAAACAAACCTCACCGCCCACTTGAGCCAACAACTGCCTTCCTTGACAAAGATGTTGAAGAACAACACAATCAAAGTAAAACTTGGAGGAATGACATCAACTTTTGTCCATCCCCAAAAGAGGAGATTGAAGAGCTCAACACGCTAGATGCATTGAGAAACTATGTGGCACGTGGCAGAATCAACTAGCCAACAAATCACCTACGGGGACATCAAACACATCACCAATCCCTTTATCTTCCTTATCTCCTTTTCGCATATCTATGTTAAATCTTTTAAAGATTAAGTACAACTCATGCTTATTAGATTCAGTAATTTTCAAAAAAGTGATCACTAGACACTTTCTTGTAATCTGTCGTATGAACTCTAAATATCTAATAAAGGATAAATCTACTTTCGTAGGTACATTATTATGACGCATATTAACTTGGAATAACGCCAAGTAACAACTACACACATATTCCTCGCGTCAACAACACAAAGTCTCAAGCACTTTATACGCGCAAGACTAAAAATCATGTCGCAATAATAAACAAGCCGGGGGCATTACACAAGGACAGGTCATGCACTATTAGAAGTCAAAACAATATAAACAATCAGGAAACAGCGATACAACCGCCAAGCAACTTGGGGAGCACCAAGCTGACAAGTGCTCGGCAATTCTACCTAACATATGCTTACCATAATCTACACTCATCGTATCCGCCATCAGGGAAGTTTCCTATACAAACAAGGAATCCTCGTATCAAATTCCTTTACTTCATTTATTATATGCATGACTAAAAAGAAAATTTCATGACTTCATACTTTTGCAAACTTATAAAAATTGCGACTATCTAACAAAAACAACTCTACTCGTAGGTACATGTTACACTACGATTACTACTCAGGAATGATGACAAGTAGTAACCTATGCACAAAAATCTACTTCAACAATACAAGCTAAGCATTGTGTGCAAGGAGGGATTTATGGTATACAACACCAACATATCTGCTATCTACACCAACAAGGAGTTTATTTCTCCATTCATAACATAGGCGTCTATCTCTAGAAGATGCCGACAACACAAAGCCATCAAGCTATGTGCACAATCAACTTATATACCGCAATGACAACCTACGGATTTATTATCAAAGCGACGACTATTCAGGGCGTCAGCTACAAGCAGTGTCTCGGATTAACACCAAGACCTATTATCAAAGCGACGACTATTCAGGGCGTCAGCTACAAGCAGTGTCTCGGATTAACACCAAGACCTATTATCAAAGCAACAGCTATTCAGGGCGTCAGCTACAAGCAGTGTCTCGGATTAACACCAAGACCTATTATCAAAACGGCGACTATTCAGGACGTCAGATACAAGCAATACCTTGGAATAACGCCAAGGCCTACCATCAAAATAGCATGTCAAGAACAGGATGGGCATATGGGGCTGATCACCCCTTAAGTGACGGAAGTTCTCTGTTTAGACAACGACCTCACTCTATAACAAGTGCGTATATCCGGTTCAGGGTGCACTCTATATGGCGAATGTCCTCTATCTAGTCGGCATTCCCATATTACGAACGCCATCAGGGTTCGTTTAATACGGCGGAAGTTCTCTGTTTAGACAACGACCCCGCTCTATAACAAGTGCGTATATCCGGTTCAGGGTGCACTCTATATGGCGAATGTCCTCTGTCTAGTCGGCATTCCCATATTACGAACGCCATCAGGGTTCGTTTTATACGGAAAAAGTCCTCTGGTTAAGATGACAATTCCGTACTACAGGTTTTCAAGCCGTGTTGCATGGTTCCTGGACGCAGAAAGCATGCATCACAATTCATATTCTCAAAAAGTGTTACATGGTCCCTGGACGCAGGAATCATGTATCACAAATATTTTTTCAAACATGTTATCAAAAATTTTGCCAAAAATTTTATCAAAAATTTTATGTATCAAACACCTTTCCAAAATTTTTTACCAACATGATTTTTTGGATGTTTCACATTCAATGCCAAAATATTTTCTCAAATATTTTATCAACAAGCCTTTTAGGGTTCACAAAATGCTTCTTCAAAAACAAAAATGTTTTTACGTATGCTTCCCCAACGCGGGTTGATACACGCTGGCAGGTGCGCTCCCTGTTTAAAACTCATAAAATTTACAAGTCGAGTCTTGTACAACGTCGCCTTAGAGTGGAACTAAGAGACGGTATAAACTAGTATCTTGCTTAGTCAAGGTAACATCTCTCAAAATATGTTTACGTATGCTTCCCCAACGCGGGTTGATACATGCTGGAAGTTTGCAACACATATAGCGGCAAGCTATTCAGGAAAAAAGGGCAATATGCATAAGGCATCAGGCAGGCAATCAGGAGGACATCTCAACTTGTCAATCAGGAAGTGGCTATCGGTCACGACCGCAGGAACTATGTCTGCGTTACGAGTCATCCGCATTCAATAAACATATTTAAAGCGGACAAGTCGGAAGCAACAACTAAGGAACAAATGCAACAAGTCTTCAAGCATGGAAGCCGGGGGGCAAACAGACTCAGAAATGAGTTCAACATATCTAAAAGACGGCAAAGATTAAAAAATGCCATTATCTCTAACAAGACTCGACGGGACAAGCAGAAGTTGCCGCCGTTTTCTCCAAGCAAAATCTACAATGCGCAGGTCACAACATCCTATGCTCTACTCATGCCATGCCTTGGAGTCTAGCCAAGAGGGGCAATCACAGTACTTAACAATGTCCAGGTGACGAAATGTCATGCAAGCAAAAGCATGAACAAAGAATTATCAACAAACACTTACATCAGTAGGAGTAACGCTCCTCCTTGGACCGGTCCCTCGACCGGGGGGCAGAAGACGCCACTACACAACCCTCAACTCTATTTCTCTTATCACAAGAAAGAGTTAGCACGGTCATGCTCAGCATAAAGAACCAAGAATCGCTCGAGGAACACGCCCCTGCGTCGGATCTTTTGAGAATTATGCTAAGGACAGAAACTGCAGCTGGCAATAACTGGGAAAATCAACAAGATCTAATATCTTGGAAAGTGCTATCAACAATACAGTCAGTGCGCAAGCGCACACCAACACTTATTCAAGCACTCATGCGACAGACTCTCCGTGTGAAAACAACCACAAACTTACAAGACTTATTAAGCCTTCGTGCAGCAAGTAACCAACATCGCGCAAGGGGGGCAACCTCTTCAACATATCAACATCAATGCGCGTATCAGTGTTAACGCGTGTATCATCTTTACATGTCGACAATGTTGCTCGTCGACAAGGAGAAAATATTTTCTAAGTGTTTCCATGTACGTACATACATGTCGACAAGGTTGCTCGTCGACAAGGAGAAAATATTTTCTAAGTGTTTCCACGTACGTACATACATGTCGACAAGGTTGCTCGTCGACAAGGAGAAAATATTTTCTAAGTGTTTCCATGTACGTACATACATGTCGACAAGGTTGCTCGTCGACAAGGAGAAAATATTTTCTAAGTGTTTCCATGTACGTACATACATGTCGACAAGGTTGCTCGTCGACAAGGAGAAAATATTTTCTAAGTGTTTCCATGTACGTACATACATGTCGACAAGGTTGCTCGTCGACAAGGAGAAAATATTTCCTAAGTGTTTCCATGTACGTACATACATGTCGACAAGGTTGCTCGTCGACAAGGAGAAAATATTTTCTAAGTGTTTCCATGTACGTACATACATGTCGACAAGGTTGCTCGTCGACAAGGAGAAAATATTTTCTAAGTGTTTCCATGTACGTACATACACGTCGACAAAGTTGCTTGTCGACAAGGAGAAAATATTTTCTAAGTGTTTCCATGTACGTACGTACACGTCGACAAGGTTGCGCGTCAACAAGGGGAAAATATTTTCTAAGTGTTTCCATGTACGTACGTACACGTCGACAAGGTTGCGCGTCAACAAGGGGAAAATATTTTCTAAGTGTTTTCATGAACACACACATACATGTTAACAAAAATGGATTGCATACAACGAGTAGCTATGCCCCTTAGGCACACCTACGACGCTCATCGACAAAGCTCATACGATGACATCTATGTTCCACGCACATAGTAAAATTGGTACGTACCAAGGAAGGGACTAACGTCTTAAGGAGCTATCATGCAAACGATGGAATTAACGCGACAAACCGTAAAGATCGAACGTGGCAACGCTTAAGGGAAATTTTTCTCTAAGGCGTCAAGACGACTAGTGACTATGCCTAAAGTTATTGGGCAATCCCCGTCAACCATCAAACCAGCCAAGAAGGAAAATCATGCATACCGACCAAAAACTCCTACACAAGGACACGGGGGCACTATGTCCGAACGAAGAATTCTACCTCAACTACCTACGGGAGTGAAAATCGTCTAAGTTATGAACTAACGGCGATAGTAACGGCAATCAATCAGCAATTATTCAATATACAAGCATCAACAAGCAGTTCCATACATCAACAACGAAAAATGGCCCAAACGAACAACAATCCGGTGACATTGTCATTCAAGTCGAAGCAATCTGTTAAAATTGGGTTTCCAAAATACCTCAAAACGTGACGAAAAGTATCCCAATGGATTCCCCTCGTCGAGACGATTCCGGGAAGGTGTGGACCGAAACGAGGCGAGCCCGGGAAGGCGGCGCGTGGGCCACACGCTCCGGCGAAGCCACTCCACTCGCGGCGGCGCGTGAGGGCGCGTGGGAGGTCTTCTGGCGGCTCCGAAGGCGGCGCTGGAATCCTTGCGACGAGCCGAGTCGAATGATGGTGTCAACTTCCAAAAACAAGCCAAAAATCAGACTCGAAACTGTCAAAACGTATCTAAGCTCCCCGACGGCGAAGGAACTTTGAACATAAAAGCAATTTCGGGAAAGGGTGAGTGAATTACCTGCAAAGGAGATGGAATGGTGAACTCCTAGGGTGCTGGAAGAATAAATGGGGATGTGTGTATTTACTAATCCCAAAGAGATGCTTTGTGGATAAGGATCAAAGAATTAGTTTACCTACACTCAAGACTAAACCCCTACGGTACACTCTATCCTCTCTTTTTAAAACTATCCACTCCTATGCATATCTTGACGTCGCACGTATCAAACTCATCATTATGTGCGTATGTTGCAATTGCATGATCCATGATTCGGTAATCACTTAGTCATTTTAGAAACATACAATTTCTATTATCTTGCATTACATATTTACGATCTTGCCACGTCCATTATTCGTGCATACATGTTGATAGACGCATTCTCGCATAAGTGCATTACTGTTTACTCGCGTCCCCGACGATGATCATGTTCGCACATATACATTTCCTATTGCACTAACCATGATAACAAGAAATAAAAACATTCGGCCGAAAAGCCAAACGACGGACGAAATCAAGATTCCTACGTCCGACCGACAATCAAAATTGAAAGGTTAGCGTCAAACTCAAATTGGACAAATATCCTAGCTTAAAATAGAGTCAAGAAAGGTTCTAAACCGTTACTTGACTCGGGGGCAAGTGATGGATAAATGTCCAATTCGGGTTCGTATCTATGCTTCGGGCCTTGCAAACGCGTCAAAAATTACATCTCGTCTCGAAAAACGTCTCCCAAGGGTCAAAACGGTCCGGAAACGCATTTACGCGTGACCGGACCGGACATCCGGATTGCGGTGCAATCCGGAGGTCCGGATTGCAGCAACCCGGGCGTCCGGGTTGCAAGCAATCCGGACGTCCGGATTGCAGCAATCCGGACCTCCGGATTGCAGCAATCCGGACCTCGCCGAATCGCCCAATTTCGACGAGGTCCGGGTTCCGCCACGGGTATTGCGCGATTGCCGTATCCGCGATTACCGTGTCCGCGATCGTCATTACGTGTAGAGAAGTCAAGTTCATGCATTACCAATATGGACAACGGTTCCCGCTTATTTTCTTGGACCGTCATCAAACCGCTATAAAACCGGGTCCGGTCTCAAGGAAGCCTATAAATAGGAGACCTTGGCCACCCATTTTCACACACTCTCTCATTTGCCCAACTTTGGTATTTTGAGCTCTGACTTCTCTCTAGAATTCTCTCTCTCTAGAAATTACCCTTTTGCCACTATAGTAACTTAGGCATCGGAGAGGGCTCCGCTAGCACCACCCCCCCCCCCTCTCTGTGCTAGCATTGGTCCTTTGCGCAGGATCCGACGCACGAGACACAGATTTGCCGGGTCACAACCTCGCCGGGTCACAGCCTTGCCGGGTCACAACCTTGCCGGGTCACAACCTCCGACAGAAGGGTCCTAAACCCGCACAACCTCAGACGCGTCCTCGTGACCTCAGTCGTCCCGGACGCAACACATATCACCTTTTGTAATCTAGTAGTGTAAACACGAAGACATATGTGTCTTAGATGAGGGAAATTGCTTATAAATATATTGGTTGGATACTCTGGATGATGTACTTGACAATGTCCTTGCGTAGGGCCAACGCGTATGGGGAGGTTGCGAGACGCGTGGGGTATCAGGTTACACTTACAAAGACTGTCTTTTTTTAATTTGCCACCATCCCTTTGGGACCACGCTTTAATTAGCTAGCTAAACCTAGTATGCATAAACTCAAAAGGCAGCAAACACGACATATATAATCATAAGTTACCTCTGTTTATGTAATTACTAGTACTAGTAATTACTTTGATCAAGTAAATGAATCGCGTGAATTAAGGTAACTTTCACAAGAACAGTCAATTATTTTGTTTAACTACCCAAGCTCCAAATGACACCTCTAAACTAAAACATCATTTGATCTCTAATCAAATGATCATGGAGATTTCCAGAATGAATCATGCACGAGTCTATGAGGTGGGATAATATCATTATTGAAAATGAAAAGCAGACTACCTCAACGAAAGAGTAGAATAAAACTGAATAAACTAATATCCACAGAAACCATGTAACAATGGTGTGGTGGTTCAGCGCCTCATCCCTTAACCAGAGGTCAGGGGTTCAATCCCCGCTAGTGACCATGGGAATGGAAAATTGTTCATGGCCAGCACTTTACCCCTTACGGGCTGACCCGTCATGCTACGGGTGCTGCCCTCCTGATGAGGGCCCCCCTAGGACCACCCCGCGGAAAAAAAAAAAAAAACTAATATCCACAGAAAGTATATTGTCTCAAGATTAACAATTATCATAGCAGTGAATTCTAAAAAAACTAGTGATGAATATGCACCAGATTATAACAGATAAGATTCACTTGGAATGATTTCAATATGTTTTTGTCATTTTATAAAACACAATGTTTCAACGTGATGGCAATTAGTACTTTCTTTAATTATTCATTTAAAACTGTTGTAAAATATATTTTAAATTATATATATAAATATATAAAATTAACTGAATACTTTTCTATGTATTAAAGTTAATACCTAATAATTTTATAATATTACATAAGTGTCCTGATTTAATAGTGACTAAATTGATCCTCAATCGTTGAGGTCCGGTTAGACTCGCTTAAAACATTAGTATAATTCATTAAGATTTAGTTGTGATACTTTAAAAAACAATTGGTTAATTGGACATTTGAAATGTTTAAAGACTATTTTGGACCGATGATGGGAAGATGTACAAATTAAAATCTTTTAAAACATATTGTATATATTCTAAAACATATTAGTACTAAAACCATCATTTTCAAACATTGTATATTTTTTTTTTTTTATAATTTCCCCTTTTTGTTTCCTTAAAAATTGAACATGTTCATTGGGTCTAGTTATTTTTTGTACCAGTATACTTTTCATTAGGTCTATACCTTCGGGATAATCTTACCGAAGGAGTTTCATTGAATATATTTTTCAAACACGTCGGTCTTCTTAATAAATATACATATATATTCATTAATATAAACTATATAAATTACGTGGTACATGTAAAAAATTCTAGTGATATACAAAAATATAGATGGATATTATCAAGTAGTTACTTCCGTTGGGACAGCGCCTTAACTACACCTAGTAATTAGTATACATACACTCAAAAAAGCATAAAGCACGACATAATCATGAATTACCTCTGTTTTATGTCATTACAATAGCTAGTAATTACTTTGAAGTAAATGAATCGCGTATTAATTGAGGTAACGTTCGCTAGAAAACTCAATTATATTGTTAACCCAAGCTCCAAATGACACCTATTAACTAAACCATCCTTTAGTCCCTAATCAAATGATGACGGAGATTTCCAGAAAGAAACGTGCCTAAGTCTGTAAGTTTAGAAGCAGAAGAACATCTAGTAATTTCATCCTCTTTCCCTATTGTTTTCTAGTTACTCCTTTAGAAGTGTGTTGCTGTCTGTGACTAGTCAAAATTGAAAGTGAAAAGCCAGTACCACAATGGAAGAGTGAAAAAAGAACTAACAAATATATAGGTTCTAAACAACTACTACAAATATGGCCTACATTTTTACAATTTGAACTTTAATTTTTTAAACCCTACTACATCAATATCTGTCAAATTTAAATAAAAGAAGTTGTTTCAGTGACATTATCGGTCAAAACGTCATGTGTCACTCAAGTGACAGAGTGATGGAAAAGGATTTTTTTTTTTTCTAAATTGAAACTTAAGATAGAAAAATTCAAAGTTTACAAAATTCGGATAGCAAATTTGAAACTGACCCGAGTTTAGATAGCCATTTATTTTTCAGTTATGGGTAAGTCAATCAATAAAAAAAAGCCACGTGAACGGCACATGTCGTTTTCCATCTATGGAGGTGACAAATGTAGATTTTTGGTTTAAAAACCAAACTTGAGGTATCGAACTTTTAAAAACTAAACTTTGGATCCAATTTATAAAACGGTCGAGATTTAGGTTGTGATGATTTAGTTAATAACCCAGGACAAACATCAGCAGAGAAAATAGATTGCCTTCGTGTTTTCATAGCCATGAAATCTCAAAAGTCAAGAACCGTTGAGTACTTTTTATTTTAATTTATAAGTTGTCACTTTGTTATTCCCGTTCTCCCATGCAAAGAAAATAAATTTGATAAGAAGATTATTCATTATTTTTTGGGTTAATAGGTATTTTGGTCCAACATGTTTGACAACTTTTGTATTTTGGTCATATATTTTTTTTTGTCTAGTTTTGGTACCATATGTTTGAAAACTTTTGGTTTTTGGTCAATCCGTTAGTTGACCGTCAGTTTGACCGTTAAATAGTCATGTGCATCACATGACTAGTCCCAAAATTTTATTTTATTCAGTTTAGTCCTCAAAATTATTGTCCTAACTTTCTATTTTTGCAATTTAGCCCCTAAACATTATCAACCGTACCCTAGGACTAAATTGACCTAGCCATGGTCCGGTCCATGGCTAGGTCGGACCATGGGTATGGTCGCCCAGGTCTGACGACCCTAGCCATGGTCCGGCGTAGCCATGGGTCGGACCATGGCTAGGTCAATTTCGCCAATGGTCCAATTTGATCAATTGGACCCAAATGCTAAATTGACCTAACCATGACCCAACCCATGGCTAGGTCGTACCATGGTTAGGGTCACCCAAGTCCGGCGACCCTAGCCATGGTCCGACCTAGCCATGGGTCGGACCATGGCTAGGTCAATTTACTCTTAGGCGGTTGATAATGTTTAGGGGCTAAATTGTAAAAATAAAAAGTTAGGACAATAATTTTGAGGACTAAACTGAACAAAAATAAAATTTTGGGACTAGGCATGTGCAAGTCACATGACTATTTAACGGTCAAACTGACGGTCAACTAACGGATTGACAAAAAACCAAAAGTTTTCAAACATATGGTACCAAAACTAGGAAAAAAAAAGATATATGACCAAAACTTAAAAGTTGTCAAACATGTTGGACCAAAAGACCTATTAACCCTTTTATTTAGAAACTACAACTTAGAGTTCTTCACACTCAATACTTACGTTAAACATTTTATCATGTGTGTAGAGTTGTAATTAAATGTGTGACGAGTAGAAATGTTTATTTTAATAATTAAATTTCTACCGTTTTTAAATATTTTACAATAAAAAATGTTTTTTTTTTTTTTTGGCCAAATATAAAAAATGTTCAAATGTATAAAAGTAAGCTAAACCTACAAAAGTTATCAATATTTTTTTATGGGTTGTAATTTGTGATAAATCGATTTCTATTGATTCGAAACCTTGTCCCTAATGGCGAAGCTTAATTCTAAGATATACTAGTTGTCTTCCACGTGCGTTGCACGTGGATATCTTTAAATTTTCTATTCAAATCAATTCAACTGGTAGAATACATTATATGCAACATGTGATATCATGTAGAGTGTGAAAAATTCAAAGATGATATTTTATGCATTCAAAATATTTTCTCAACGACAAACAATAGTGCATCTTCTAAACAACAAGACGCCCATTCTCTAAACAAGAAAATTAAATGAAAATAATAATCGAAATAGAGATAATAATGTTTACACTCAATTTGTAGTGATGTACCTAATGACTTAGAAAGGAATCTTCATCAACCCATATCAATTGATGCTATGTCAACTCATTTACTTTGTTAACCCAAATATCCACTTCTCATTTTCTATCTAAAGACAATAAAAATTTCACATACTTCTCAATTTGGCTACTCGTAATTTTTTTCTTGACAGCATACTTTGTAGGGCCCTAAAATATGGATAATTTTTTTATAAAGTCGAAGTTAGCAGTATGTAGTTATAACAAGGTCAAATCACAACATACATTTTTCATCCTAAAATGAGATTTTGATACTATGTACTTCAAGTAAGCTCGGACAAAGAAGTAGGAGAACATTTTTCTATTTGCAAAAAGGTAAATGCAAGATCAAGCAACCTAAATATTTAAGATGTACAACACATTCTGTAATATCTAAGGTTTGTTGTAAATTATGATAATGAGTCAAACTACCACCCTAAACCCTAAAATCAAATATTCTAAACGCAGGATAGAAAAACAAATTGCAACTCCAACATGAAGATGAAAAAATGATCTAAGGAAACAAAAACTGGATATTTTATAGTACAAAATGTAGCAGACAAATAGAGTTGTTCAAGTAGATAGTAGGAAACAAAAATCTTTCATTTTACTAAATTATGATGGAGAAATTTACTGTAAGAAAGTCATACCTCTTCTTCTCATTGAATTAATACTCTACGACTGAAACCTCAACAACTCATATAACTAAAACAAATACAAATCAATTGAATATATAAGGCTAAACCAAAAGGCCACATAATTTATTATCTATTTTTGATATATGATCTAGCTTTGATAATCAATATTTTGATCACGGAGCAACTATGGAGCGTTAGCATTCAATGTCAGGCTCATTACAAAAATAAGGGGTACCTCGATTGCTTCCTTGTGGAAACGTGAGATGACTGATTTCTTTCTACTGAAACAGAACATACAAGAGAACTTAAGAGCTGGATAGAACGAAACCCAACTGAAAACTACAATAATCGAAGGAAATCCTTCTGCAATCCTACCAGCAGAAATAATTTAGGCATTAGAAGTTTGACTTATCTAAGATTTGTAGATGAATGAAGTAACACACATGGCTAGAAAAACTGAACCTTCTCATCTGGAAAACATGGCTTACGCTTCGTAACCTACATGAACCCAAATTCAATGCCCACCATACTGACACTTTGTTGAACACCAGTGCAAACGAAGATGAACCTAAATTAAATGCTCATAAAACCCGAAATTGAATATCCTCTTGAACATCTGTAACGCTTGCAAACGCATATGGACGAAATTGAATGCTTTGAACACCACTGCAAATGAAGATAAACCCAAAGTAAATGCTCACGAAACCTGAAATTGCTAGGGCTGGCAATTTGGGCCTGACACGATGGGCCGACACGAACACGACACGAAAATTACGGGTTTGGGTTTGATATTGATGACACGGCACGACACGATAGCACGATATAGCACGATAATTTTAAAATTTTAGTTTAAAAATTTTTATATTTGATTTTTTATTCAATTTATTCTAGGTTTTTCATGCTGATTTTTCATGTTGGGTCGGGTTGGGCTGGGTTTGGGCTGACCCCCAGAACACGACACGAAGCTAGCACGACACGAACACGCACGACCCGCACGAATTGCCAGCCCTAGAAATTGCATATCCTCATGAACATCAGTGACGCTTCCAAAGGAAGATGAATGAAATTGAATGCTTTGAAGAATACTGAAAACATAGAAGAACCGATAATAAATGGCATCGGAACCAGGAAAAAATCAGACAACCATCTCTCCAGCAGATGGCTTGCATTGGTAGAAAATACATAAAATTAGAGACCCTCAAATCCTCCAGCACTGCAATATTCTCTTTCCATCGGAATTAAAATAATATATAGATTATTGTAAGTCTCAAACTGACCACTAACATTAGGAGTACCAACATCTATGCTTATATCTATGTACTATGTGTAGTCTCCGTATGGGATATTTTCACCGCCGATGACTACATTTATAATAGGCCGATTCTCACGTCCACTAATGGTTGTATGATACTTTTGAAAATAAATAATGCCATCAGAAAAATCTAATTATATAATTAAAATTCTATAACTATGTTAGCTTGTTGAAAGGTTTTTTCCGAATTACCAGGTTCGAGGTTTAAGGAGAAGTGATTGATGCATAGTTTGACGAATCCTGGCGTGAATCCCAATTTTAATCCATGATTTTCTAAATATGCATCCTTGAATTCATAGTGAAGCTTCATCAAGTTTGTCCTATAACAAAGATTATCAAATTAAGAATAGTGCAGTCGTTAACGGTTAATTCAAACAAGATATGACAAATATGAAGTTCGCACAAGAACCCTATGAATCCGCGTTTGCTGGGAAACTAATTAAACTGACATCAATATACACCACATGGAAGAAACCTAAAAATTAAATCGATGAATTTTTGGTAAAGCATGGAAGCAAGCGACAGAAAAAAAACGTATTAAAAAACTCACATGTCAACTTCATTGAACATTACCAGGAGAGCAAAATATTTTGGGAGTCCTTCAATCTTGTAGCAACTCTTCTTGTGAGTAAGGCTCACACTTTTTGAATGAGGCAGGCAATCTTCACCTGATCCAAAAAAGAATATAACATTAGATACACAGTTGATGTGCCAAATTTTTCAGTCAGTTAGACAAAAAGAAACGTTTGAATTGTTAGAAGAAAAAATTAATAACAAGAAATAATGAATAAACATTTTAAGTCTCTTTCTGAGAAATATGCTCACCTACTTCATCTTGATCAGGCAGGAGATCAGGAAATTATGACAAAGCAACCAACCTAAGAGATTTCCATAGAAGGGAATCAATTACATTAGTATTGGGGAAAAAATAATCTTCAACAATGTTGCAACGTCCCATGAATATTGAATAATATACTCTCCCATATGTGGAAGCATACACCAGATCCTCTTCACCACAAAAGAAGATGAGCATCACGAATAATGCAAAGTTATAAACTGACGTCTGACGTCGTCATCTATCTTCTGACACTTGGAGGACCATAGATTCTCCATCGGTACTTGGATGACCTTGGCATCCATAATAGTATTTGCATTGTAGAGTATATTGTTAGCCGAGAAAGAAGCTTAAAGTCTCAATTAGGAATATAGACGTGGAGTGAGAGACGACTTGGACTTTTGGTGCGGCTAAGAACACCGATCCCATGAAAAAAACTTTGTGATCAGGGAGAGGATAGAAGGCCATATAAGGTATTAAGGGTCAGCTCGAGGCTCGAGCAGCATGGTTTTCTGTATGATTCCTTGCGTCTGGAGTAACAATTGAAGAGACGTAACTATCGGTAGACGGAGGGCAAACGAGCGGACGTTTGCGTGAAAACGAGCGGGCCATGACGTACGAGCGTAACTCCACCGGTGGAAGAACATGAATCAACATTTAGGGTTTAGGGTGGAAGAAAAATGTGAGAGTAGGACCGGAGGCCGAACAGTGGTGTTTTGAAATTGAAGTGGTGGCCAGTGAGAGAGTGGTGAGCGGCGGACAATGGGCATGAGGCTTGAAAAGGGAGTGAGGAGAGCAGGAAGCAACCTGCGCCGGGTGGTTGTTTTTCCAAAATGTGCCTTTGAATTTTTTTTATCCAAGCATTTGCATGTTCAACTTGGAAGTTGTCTGGGAGGTTGTTGTTTCAAGAGTCTGGTTCGCAACGATTTGGTAGCTAGGTTTGGTTTGGCATGCCGGTTCAGTTGGGGTTTAGAGAGTAAATGCCCTTTGGGGCGAGGACCCAAGCCAATTTATATATTGGTAAAGGGATGAAAGTTTAAAAATGCGAAAAATAAGACTACTTGTAAGGTTTCATGATGGACACATCGCAGAGAAAGCTATAATCTAGCTAAGAGCAGCCTAAGCGATCTATCATATAACAAACAGAAACGTAGTCCTACTCATTTGCAGTAAAAGAAAAGTAAGAGAGCTAGTCATAACAATACTGAAAAGTGAAAGAGATGCGCTACCTAGCTATAGTTCAGTTAAGTCCATGTTTTAATTATTTTGATTTAAGCAATTACATAACACGGCAGATACCACCGGATGTAGACGATTTGGCAGCATCGGCAACAGAAGGAGCGGCATTAGCTGCCGCCACGGGACGGGTCTCAAAAGGAATGCTGGCGATGAGTGCTTCTCTCCGGATCCTTTCTATCTCCTCCAACCGTTCCCGATGGCTTGTCTCGGCCAACTTATTGACCTTCTCTTCCACTGCAAAAGTTGGTGTTCATTACTTTGCTTGCAACACAAGTAAGATACGGAAAGAGAAACCCTAAAACAATTAAGCTCGATAATAATACCTAATGGACATTTCCGGATTTCTTCCACTTCAAGCAACTTCGGGACCAAATTCACCTGTTGCTGCTGCTGCTGCTGCTGCTGCTGCAGTGTAGAGCTTAGCTACATACATAAAATATTATAATAATAAAAATAAGTACTAAAAACAACAGAATTATTTCAATGTCAATGATAAGTTGAAAAATAAAATAATATTTTTCTTTCTTGTTGATTTTTTTGGCAATTTTCAAATAAAATACACCTGTTGGTCGCGTTCATGAAGCACCGGTCGCTGTTGGAATGTAGCTTCTATGGAAAGTAGAGCAGATTTGGGATCTTCTCCTAATTTCTCCTCGGCTAACTCTTTCTTCTTCCTGTTACAAGGTAAGGTAGACGAGTTGGTGCCTTCGAGTGATTCTCTACGGAGCCTTTCTATCTCCTCCAGATACCGTGCCCTAGGACTTAGTTGCCCTGAAGATCCCGCCAGCTTATTGAACTTCTTCTCTTCCACTGAAAAATTAGTTCGGGTTAATCCATTTATTACTTTGTTTGTAACTCAAGTAAGAGATAGAACGGGAAACTGTAAAAGGTTTAAGCTCGACTATAATACCTAATGCACGATTCCTGGTTTCTTCCACTTGAAGCGACCCCGGACGAGAATTCATGACCTCTTTCTGCTGCATTAACGGCTTAGTACACATACATAAAATGCATGATTTGCAAAATAATTTCCCGAAACGTCAAAAACTCATTCCTCAACTTTTCGCAGAGAACAAATCTGTTAGAACAATTAATAGTAAATGTAGTTGGTTCGAGAATCCACCTGTTGGTCCCGTTCGTCATGAAGCACCAGACGCTGTTGAAATGTAGATTCTATGGAAAGTAGAGCAGAATTTGGATCTTCTAATTGCTTCTTCCTGTGTTCTTTCTTTATTTCGGAGATGGCCTTAGCTAAATCCTTGTCTTCCTCTGCACTGAAGAAACATCTGCGAGCCTTAACATCATTGACGACTTCTTTCCATACCGATGGTCTCCTTGTTAGTGTTGCTTCGTTTCCTAAAATCCAAAGGCAATACCTGTGTAATGATAAATACATATAATGTTACCTCCATTAGTTAATTGGAATTACAAAAATTACTAAAATATATTGTTTACCTTGCCCTAGTTAGAGCAACATTTGTACGTTGCGGACTGGAAAAGAACCCCATTGATCCATCACAGTTCGATCTAACTGTAGACATTATGATGATATCTTCTTCTCCACCTTGGAACCCATCAATTGTCATTACTTTCACATTAAAGCCATTAGGGTTTATAAATCTGCGACCAAGATTTTCATGAATTGCACCGACTTGTGCTGCATATGGTGATATCACACCAATGCTGAGCTTTTCGTTCGACTTCCTCCTAATACTCATAGCTGCAGAAAACACATAAGGAATTAAGACAATCCATGATAGTTCTAAAGTTGAAATTTGAAAAATACAAATTCAAAAGAAGAGCTTTGATACCTTTCTTTAGCTTATTGAGAATCTCTAACACAACAGCAACCTCGACCGAGTTTATTAAACTCTGTCCATTGCCTTTTCGCTCTTCTCTTCCGCTGGCAATGTTTATAAAAGAGTACTGACCAAACATTGGTGATGACAAAAAACTTTTTCGGTAACTAGTGGCCATGACATTTGGTGCATCAAGAATTTGGCCACTATAAAATGCTTGATTTGGGAAGAGACTTATGGATGGATGCATTCTGTATTGGGTGTTAAGCAGGTGCTTATTACAAGCACCAAGAGAGCTCAATCTTCCAAACAAACTTCTGCCAAATCCAGCCTCCTCAGAAACCTATTACATAAAATTCGCTTTAAGCATAAAAAATGGATATAAATTAAAGACGTTGATTGTAAAGTACAGTTAGATAGATAATTACTTTGCTCTTAACAATAGAAGGTAGCTGACGCTCATCCCCTACGAGGATTGCATGCCTGATTCCTCGAAGTTGAAGTGGAATCATTGATTCACATTCCCTCAGCATAGCAGCTTCATCAATAACCAACACATCTAGTGGCGCCATTTTCACAAAATGAAGCTTATGCGTAGATGAAACTGTGCAAAAAATAATGCAAGCACTTGCATAGACGAGTTCAGTTATTTTGGAGCAGTTCATCAAGTCTTGAAAGTTGATCTTGCTCAAAGAATCTCGAAGAGCCATTAAAGCACTTAGACAGTCGAGTCGCTTCAAGTGCAATGTTTGTAATGGACCCATCAAGTGCAATGATAGTAATGGGTCCTCAGAAGAAGAAAAAGCATCCTCCAAACTCAGAGATACCAAACCTTTTCCCTGCAATAAAGTTCTAAGCAGTTTGATCTCAGATAGCAGCTGATTGATCTCACGAAAGTGACTTTCTTGGATGAACCTTTTTGATGGTTGTGTGCTCAAAACTGAAAGACAACTTTCAAGTGACACTGCAGAAGATTTAAATCTCTCTCTGATGAACTCAAGAAAGGATTTCGGCTTGCTAGTCCCCAAGTTGCTTTCTGGCTTGATAGTCTCCATGTAGCTTCTGTACATTTCAGGAGATCCATTTAAAAGTTGTATCATTTGGTTGATGCAATGTAGCCAACCAGTGCATAGACCAAAGCATTGTTGAATCCTCTTAACCCGATAATCCAAGAATATGTCTTCATTCTCCTTATCTACTTTAAGTCGTTTCTCATTCCCTATCAAAAGGATCTCTTCTACACAGCAGAGTTCAGAAGGTGAAGATCTAATCAGCTTTAGTACTCGAGAAGCGACTTCATTGATGGCAATGTTTGTTGGAGCACAAACAAGGGTCCTGCATTTTCTTGCCAACAGAGCTAAAACCAATTTACTTGTAGTTTTTGTCTTCCCTGTGCCAGGAGGACCCCATATAAGTTCTACTGATAATGAGTGCTTGCATCGCACATTACGGAGACACCCTGAAATCGCGCTTTTTTGTGATTCATTTAGATCATCTGAGATACCATTGTCTGAACCATCACTTTCTGCGGAGCATAGGTGGCATTCTTTATTCTGCAATCAAAAAGTAAAAAAAAAAAAATCTATAAACCCTAAAATCAAATTTAACTGAGTAACCTTGAAAGACAAGTAAGCATATAAGTAGAATATTTCAGCTTACCCCAGAAATATCAATGCTCAAAACTTGACTTATAACATTGGAGAACTGGGGCCTGTGCAAGGCGTCCCATATCCTTTGGCTAGGAATCGTTCCTGCAACATGAATTGCAAATGAAACATTGTTCACTTCAATCTTCTTTCTTGTTTCAACTTTCAACCTCAATGATTCTGCATTTCCAAAATTACTAGTAACTAATGCAAGTATCCATGTTCGTCCAGTTCTTCGCAGATCATCACTATTTTGGGGTTCACCATCAAGTAAAAGTAAAACATCGCCACACAGAGTTACGTGTTGTTCGCCGCGACGATCAGTGATTCCGTTGCTCCACCTATCAACTGCAACATAATATTGGTTTCTACCACTGATATTACATGATCTATCAAACTTGAGTTTAGTGAGTTTTCCGCAAGGAAGCGATGAGATGGACTCAAGACTTGAACGACAGTCTTCCCGAGTTTCTTCCAACAAGGGGTAGATGAATGACTTCTGATAATGGTCAACAGAATGAAACGTGTCTGGAATTTTCTTCATCTGTGAACCAACGAGAGAGATATTAGGGTTTTTTTGTAGTTGCATGAGTCAAAGTTGACAAAATGAACTAGATACCTGGTTGGAGTAGAGATCCAGATTAAAGATATCTTCAAGGGACCAAGAAAGCAAGATATCAGCAAACCCTTCATTGTTACCGCTATCTCTTCTTGAACCATGACGGATGACATTCATCTTCTTCTTCTTCACAGAACCGATACTCAAGTAAAATTCAGAGAGAGAAAGAGAGAATACAGTGGAATGGAGATGGATGGAGTGGAAGTCCAACTTTCTTTATTCTTAGCTTGGTAAAGTGGAAGCCGTTCCAGTTCCCCATGAAAGTAAAGAATTCCAAGAGGAAGCAAGGCATTTAAACTTTCCAGGATGCACATATCACAAGACTTTACATCAAATGACTTTTACGTTTTCTTGCATATTTTGTAGTACATCCCTCGGGAAACAATTAACACTAGTAAAGTGCTTATTTCGGACTTGCGACTGAAAGTCAGGGTTGTGTGGCCCACGTCAAATGAGGGAGATACTACCAACTACCAACTATCCCTTCAATGTCCACGTCCCATTCATAATCCCGTAGTGTTGTGACGAACGTGTGCTCGAGTTTCCGGCTTTGTATGACCTCATAGGCTTAGCGTTAATATATCACCAGTGTGTCCTTTTTATGGGGCAATTCTTATGTAGACTTGGTGTGTACACCAACCCAATAAAATCATGACAAGTGTTACACTCCTTTGGTGGTTTTTTTTTTAAACCCTAAGAAAGAACTTAGAATGGTGGAGTGTAAAGACACTTGTCATGTTTTAATTTACTTGGTGTAAACACAAAGTCTATACAAGAATTTTCCCTTTTTATGATCATTTGAATCTATTGATCATACCATCATGAATGTAGGTGGACCAAGTCGGTTTGGATGGGAGACGAAGGGATACAGAGCCGATGATTCGAATTTCGATACTGACATTTCAAGAAAATAATGTTAAAAAAATATCTATCGGAAGGTCATTGTAGCTGGGTAAAAAGTCCATGTGTACTGACAAAGTAAAAGAGACATGTGATAGTTGATGTTCTCGAACATCAGTTTAAGAAATAGTATTAGAATGTAAATCGTAGATTTTCACTCATAAAGATTAATTACGCATGAGAAAATGAGATTCGGCCGATCCCTATATGTAAGGAGAAGTAATTATATTATTTCATTTATATATATTTACAGTGTCGTTATTATATTATATTGAAAAGTCTTATAATTATATGGTTATTTTAATTATATAATTGTGACGGCCCAACATGAACACTTCAATAAATGGTGAAGACAGAGTACATGATATATATAGTTTATATACCTACCAAGTGAAACATTTTTCCAATACAATACATATATAATATTTAGTAGAATTCAAAACCGATCAACGCGGTTGTATAAGTACTTGTTCAATCATGGATCAAAATATACCTGAACCCCTAGCCTTTTACATATACGGAGAATAGAGAGATGTGGTAGTCGAGCTTTCGCAGCAACAACAGCAAGTGGTGTCTTCTTAGTAGTTGTGTTAACAAAAACACCCTCCATATCCAACTCCTCACCACTTGTTTCCTCAGTCATTTTGCATTAAAAAAAAAATTAAGAGATAGTAGGTTAAAAGTCTATTTCATACCTTGTTTGCAGGAAATCCACCTTTTATGCTCAATTTTTTTTATACCAATTTGGTACAAATAGTTTCCATTTTGTACCACATTCATTAGTGCTCCGTCAAAAAATGTCGTTAACTGATCATGGGCACGGCACATGACGTGTTTTTTATTTTTTTTTTAAATAACAAAAAATTGAGGTTGCTTTGCCTAAATTGCCCTCTCTACCCAGAAAATCCACTGTTCATCTTCATCATTTCTTCTTCCGCTAAGACTGTTCATCTTCTTCATTTCTTTTTCCGCTAAGACTGGAAATCGACAAATGGGTTTTCGAAATTGCTAGGTTCTACAACGATGGTAATCAAAATCTTGGATTTTCCTGGGAAAAATCCGACTCTGCACCCATGGAGAAACCCACCCTGCCTATGTATAACAACAACAAAGTACCGCCATTTTCAAATCCCGACAACAAGTTTTGAGTGTTGAAGGTTTTCCCAGAGAACGATGAACAGCAGATATGGAGGCATCGAATTATCGACCCGGGAAGCGATATAGTCCTCTAATGGAACCGAATTTCTCAAATCCCGATAACAAGTTTGGAGTGTTGAAGGTTTATATGAAGAACCATGAACAGCAGACATGGAGGCATCGAATTCTCGACCTGGGAAGCGATTTAGAGCATCACAATGCAAGACAAAAATGAAGGACAACTCCTCTATGTGGCAAGATGGGTGACATTTTTTTGTCCAATCGAGGGATTCACTTCTCTCACATCCCATTATTACTATTGTGAGAGATTACAGTAGAAAAAATGTTAATTTTATTATTATTTAAAAGAATATGTAGGTCCAAGTTGGTAGACACCATTGAAGTAGTAATAGACAACCTCAAGACATTTTTTTATTTTATTATATATTGATTATGTGGCACTTATGTGGCATAAAGTGGGATAGAAGTAGGCCTGTCAATTTTACCCGTGACCCGTAAAAGACCCGTAAATAACCCGGCCACGGGTCGGGTCCGGGTACACCTATATATTCTAACGGGTCATTTACGGGTTGACCCGTAAATGACCCGTTGAAATCAGGCCGGGTACGGGTTTATGGTTAGGACCCGTGACCCGGCCCGTGACCCGTTGAAATCAGGTCAGTTTGGTTTTTTTTTTTAAATGTTTATTATGTAACCAGTAACCCTAGCGCAGAGAGTAAACTTGGACTTGGAGTATATTTATCATTGACAAGTCTAAGCTCAGTCAAGTGTTGAAATAATACGTGAACTGAAGGCACTGAAAATATATAGTAGTGTTTGTGTTGACAAGTTACTAATCATTATGCAAATTAATCCTGATCTCAAATTAATTTGACTTCATATATTGATGATCGAAAAAATTTGCAGATACCGTTCTTCTAGGTCGAGATCTCCAGTCTCGCAGGTAAGTGGTCTATCATATTTTATAATAATAATAAATTTTAAAAAAGATGGGTTGTGTTTCTAAGTTTTGTTGGGTGGGCAGCCACGCAAACAAGTCAGTCGTAGACCCGGATATGAGAAGAGGTGGAGCTTAAAGGTCCCAATCTACTAATTATGTTAGTATATGTTTTTCTTATATCCTACTAATAACTAACTATGTTAACGATGAATTGATAATTGAACGTAATACAAAATTGACAGGTGAAATCGGATTGAAGTTGAGTGGGAGGCAAATGGATATTATTAATATGCCTGTTGATGGACGTTTAGCTGATGAGCACAATAGAATAGATGTTAATGGTCAAAATCATCACGGGTCACAGGTCAACCCGGGTCAACCCGCTGACCCGGGTGCCCGGGTACGGGTTGACCGACCTAGACCCGTGATGACCCCGGGTCAATCACGGGTCGATGGCTTTGTGACCCGCGGGTCACGGGTCGCGGGTCGCGGGTTGACCCGTTTTGACAGGCCTAGATAGAAGTTGAGTTGGGATTGTGCATTGTGGATGCTCTTAGTCCTCCAATGGTACCGAATTTTCCTCGTCTTATGCTTGGTCGCACTGTTCGTTGACCCTTTGTTCTTTTACCTTCCGTCGGTTGTCAACGGTGAAGATGGCAGCTCTTCCTGCTTGACCTCCGATTTGAATTTTGTAATTGTTGTAACATGTTTCTGGACAGTAGCGGAAGAAGAAACGAAGAAGAGTGGATTTTCTGGCTAAGGAGGGCATTGCACAGCAATTTTAATTTCTTTTGTTAAAAAAATTGCACTTAATTTTCTGGCTAAGGAGGGTCATTTAACTTTTTTTTTACGGATCATTAACGGATGTATGAAAACAGTACAAAATAGAAACATTTGGTACCAAATTGGTAAAAAAAAAATATGGTATGAATTGGATTTCGTACAAATATATAGTAAGAAGTGGATCCAAATATTCCAATCTAGCCCCTTTACCTCTCTTAATTATTTTGCTTTAAGCAATTACATAACACGGCAGATACCACGGGAGGTAGACGATTTGGCGGCATCGGCAACAGAAGGAGCAGCATTAGCTACCTCCACGGGACGACTCCCAAAAGGAATGCTAGCAATGAGTGCTTCTCTCCGGATCCTTTCTATCTCCGCTAACCGTTGCCGATGGCTTATCTCGGCCAACTTATTGACCTTCTCCTCCACTGCAAAAGTTGGTGTTCATTACTTTGCTTGCAACAAAAGTAAGACACGGAATGAGAAACCCTAAACAAATTAAGCTCAATAAGAATACCTAGTGGACATTTACGGATTTCTTCCACTTCAAGCAACCTCGGGCGCAAATTCACAACCTGTTGCTGCTGCAGTGTAGAGCTTAGCTACATCCATTAATAAAGAAAATAAGAACTAAAAACAACAGAATTATTTCAATTTTAATAATAAGTTGAAAAATATAACAAATATTCTTTTTCTTTCTTGTTGAAATTTTGGCAATATTCAAAGAAATAGCACCTGTTGATCGCGTTCATGAAGCACCAGTCGCTGTTGGAATGTAGCTTCTATGGAAAGTACAGCAGATTTTGGATATTCTCCAAATTTCTCCTTGCCCAGCTCTTTCTTCTTCCTGTTACAAGGTAAGGTAGACGAGATGCTGGCGTCGGCAATAGCAGCAGGACGGGTCTCAAAAGGAAGCTTGGACTCTGTACACATTCTGTCGTCGAGTGATTCTCTTTGAAGCCTTTCTATCTCCTCCAGATACCGTACCCTAGGGCTTAGCTGCCTTGACGATTCGACCAACTTATTGACCTTTTTCTCTTCCACTGGAAAATTAGTTCGGGTTAATCCATCATTACTTTGCTTGCAACTCAAGTAAGAGATAGAACCGAAAACTGTAAAAGCTCGAATATAATACCTATTGGACGATTCCTGGTTTCTACCACTTGAAGCGACCCCGGAGGAGACTTCATGGCCTCTATCTCCTCCAGATACCGTGCCATAGGGCTTAGTTGCCCTGACGATTCGACCAACTTATTGACCTTCTTCTCTTCCACTGGAAAATTAGTTCGGGTTAATCTATCATTACTTTGCTTGCAACTCACGTAAGAGATAGAACCGAAAACTGTAAAAGCTTGAGTATAATACCTAATGGACGATTCCTGGTTTCTTCCACTTGAAGCGACCCCGGAGGAGACTTCATGGCCTCTTTCTGTTGCATTGTAGTGTTAGTACATATACAAAATGCATGATTTTGGCCATACATGACTTACATTTTTACAAATTAAATTACCGAAACGTCAAAAACCAAAAACACATTCCTCGATTTTTCGGAGAGAGCAAATCTATTAGAACAATTAATAGTAAATGTAGGTTGTTCGAGAATCCACCTGCTGGTCCCGTTCATCATGAAGCACCAGACCCTGTTGGAATGTAGATTCTATGGAAAGTAGAGCAGAATTTGGATCTTCTCCTAATTCCTTCTTCATGAGCTCTTTCTTAATTTCTGAGATGGCCTTAGCTAGGTCCTTGTCTCTCTTTGCACTGAAGAAACATCTGCGAGCCTTAACATCATCGACGAGTGCTTTCCATTCCGATGGTCTCCTTCTCAGTGTTGCTTCGTTTCCTAAAATCCAAAGGCAATACCTGTGTAATGATAAATGCATACACTTTTATCCAGTAAGTTACTTGGCTCCATTAGTTAATTGGAATTGCAAAAATTACTAAATATACTGTTTACCTTGCCCTAGTTAGAGCAACATTTGTACGTTGCGGACTGGACAAGAACCCGATTGATCCGTTATAGTTCGATCTAACGGTGGACATTATGATGATATCTTCTTCTCCACCTTGGAACCCATCCACTGTCATTACTTTCACGTTAAAGCCATTAGGGTTTACATATCTGCGACCGAGTTTTTCATGAATTGCACTAACTTGAGCTGCATATGGTGATATTACACCAATGCTGAGCTTTTCCTTGTAGTTCCTCCTACTATTCATTGCTGCAGAAAACACATAAGGAAAACAATCCATGATAGTTCTAAAGCTGACATTTTAAAATAAAATTCAAAAGCAGAGCTTTGCTACCTTTCTTTAGCTTATTGAGAATCTCTAACACAACAGCAACCTCGACCGAGTTTATTAAACTCTTTCCATTGCCTTTTCGCTCTTCTCTTCCGCTAGCGATGTTTATAAAAGAGTACTGACCAAACATTGGTGATGACAAATAATTTTTTCGGTAACTAGTGGCCATGACATTTGGTGCATCAAGAATTTGGCCACCATAAAATGCTTGATTTGGGAAGAGACTTATAGATGGATGCATTCTGTATTGGGTGTTAAGCAGGTGCTTATTACAAGCACCAAGAGAACTCAATCTTCCAAACAAACTTCTGCCAAATCCAGCCTCCTCAGCAACCTATTAAATAAAATTCACTTTAAACATCGAAAATGGATAGAATTAAAGATGATGATTGTTCAGTGCAGTTAGATAGACACGTACTTTGCTCTTAACAATAGAAGGTAGCTGACGTTCATCCCCTACGAGGATTGCATGCCTGAGTCCTCGAAGTTGAAGTGGAATCATTGATTCACATTCCCTCAGCATAGCAGCTTCATCAATTACCAACACATCTAGTGGCGCCATGTTCACAAAATGAAGCTTATGCGTAGATGAAACAGTGCAAAAAATAATGCAAGCACTTTCATAGACGAGTTCAATTATTTTGAAGACGTTCATCAAGTCTGGAAACTTGATCTTGCTCAAAGAATCTCGAAGAGATGTTACAACACTTAGACAGTCGAGTCGCTTCAAGTGCAATGTTAGTAACGGGCCCATCAAGTGCAATGTTAGTAATGGGTCCTCAGAAGAATAAAATGTATCCTCCAAAGTCAGAGATATCAAATCTTTTCCATGCAATAAAGTTCTAAACAGTTTCAACTCAGAGAGCAGCTGATTGATTTCACGAAAATGACTTTCTTGGATGAACCTTTTTAATGTTTCTGTACACAAAGTAGAAAGACATCTTTCAAGTTGGGTTACCGCAGATTCGAAACTCTCTCTGACAAACTCAAGAAAGGATTTTGGCTTGCTAGTCTCCAAGTTGCTTCTTGCCTTGCTAGTCCCCAAGTTTCTTCTTTCCTTGCTAGTCTCCAAGTTGCTTCTTTCCTTGCTAGTACCCAAGTTGCTTCTTTCATTGCTGGTCTCCAAGTTGCTTCTTTCATTGCTGGTCTCCAAGTTGCTTCTTTCCTTGATAGTCTCCAAATTGCTTATTTCCTTGATAGTCTCCAAGTTGCTTATTTCCTTGATAGTCTCCAAGTAGCTTCTGTACATTTCAGGAGATCCATTTAAAAGTTGTATCATTTGGTTGATGCAATGTAGCCAACCAGTGTATAGACCAAAGCATTGTTGAATCCTCTTAACCCGATAATCCAAGAATATTTCTTCAGTCTCCTTATCTACTTTAAGTCGCTTCTCGTTCCCCATCAGAAGGATATTTTCCAAACAGTAGAGTTCAGAAGGTGAAGATCTAATCAGCTTTAGTACTCGAGAAGCGACTTCATTGATAGCAATGTTTGTTGGAGCACAAACAAGGGTCCTGCATTTTCTTGCCAACAGAGTTAACAACAATTTACTTGTGGTTTTTGTCTTCCCTGTGCCAGGAGGACCCCATATAAGTTCTACTGATAATGAGTGCTTGCATCGCGCATTAAGGAGACAAGCCGAAATTGCGGTTTTTTGTAATTCATTTAGATCATCTGAGAGGCCATTGTCTGAACCATCACTTTCCGCGGAGCATAGGTGACATTCTTTTTTCTGCAACCCGAAAAGTATAAAGTGTATAAACTCCAAATCAAATTTATCTGAGAAACCTTGAAAGGCAAGTAAGCAGAAAAGAAGAATATTTCAGCTTACCACAGAATCAATGTTCAAAACTTGACTTATAACATTGGAGAACAGGGGCCTGTGCAAGGCGTCCCATATCCTTTGGCTAGGAATCGTTCCTGCAACATGAATTGCAAATGAAACATTGTCCACGTCAATCTTCTTTCTCGTTTCAACTTTCAACTTCAATGATTCTGCATCTCCAAAATTACTAGTAACTAATGCAAGTGTCCATGTCCGTCCAATTCTTCGCAGATCATCACTATTTTGGGGTTCACCTTCACCATCAAGTAAAAGTAAAACATCACCATAAAGAGTTACGTGTTGTTCGCTGCGACGATCAGTGATTCCGTTGCTCCACCTATCAACTGCAAATTCGTATTGATTTCTACCATTGAAAATACATGACCTATCAAACTTGTGTTTAGTGAGTTTTCCGTAAGGAAGCGAAGAGATGGACTCAAGACTTGAACGAAAGTCTTCCCGAGTTTCTTCCAACAAGGGGTAGATGAATGACTTCCGATAATGGTCAACGGAATGAAAGGTGTCTGGAATTTTCTCCATCTGTGAACAAACAAGAGAGATATTGTAAAAAAAACAAAGTGCCTATTTACACTTGTTCAGATCGTACTTCAAGAACTTGTAAATATAACTCTTTTACTCAAGAGAGTAAGCAAGGCACTTGTTCAGATCGTACTTCAAGAACTTGTAAATATAACTCTTTTACTCAAGAGAGTAAGCATGCTTGCACCGGGACAATATTCCATTCCCATGGTCACTAGGGGGATTGAACTCCTGACCTCTGATTAAGGGATGAGGCGCTGAACCACCACACCATTGTTACATTGTTACATGGTTTGATTTAGTTGCTTACCTTATAAGGTGTCTAAGGTCTTTCTAGGAATATCTAATTCTAGAAACTCTAAAATGACCCTAACAAATATCTAATAATGACTAGAATATTCTACGCTTGTTCTAGGCCCTTATTTTCTAGATTCTTCCTTTAACTTGGTCCAAGTCTATTAGGTCAAGTCTTCAACACTTGGCCATGAAGCTTAAGTTAATATTGCCTATGAACTTAGCCCATGAAAGTAAGTTAATGTTGATCTTAACAGTCCCCTCCAACATTGACTATCCTTCATATTTATTCTTGTCAATGTACTCCGGTTTGTGCCGCTCTCGATTCCTCAGCTGTACTTTTCCATTTTAATAAAGCCTTCTCTTCTCGTTAAATCCGGTAGAATTTTCATTCCACAACTCGAATTTTCTACCTCGATGAATCTTCGTACTTTTACATCTTTCGCTTCTCGAGGTCTTCATTCTTCCTACATTGTTTGCTCTACCTTTAGTCGACCAAGAACGGCTTCTTTCGTTGTTCTCTTGTGGTTTAGAATCTTTTCTTTTAACTTCCTTCGAAGACTTGTCTTTTCCTCCTTTATCGACGATCAAATTATTATCCAGTGATGAAATACCGTTTCGACGATTCTCTCCTAGTGTCGGCAACATCACTTTCACTCCATCAAATATCTCCAATTCTGGATCTTCTTTATCTTCCTCGTTAGACGAATATTTACTCTTAGCCTTCAGACTATTAAGGAAGCAAAAATAAGCGCAAACGATATTTTTATCTCGGTCAAGAACTAACTTAGTGATTGATCTTCCTGATCCTTACTTTACCACTTGTTTATCATCGACTCCTCCATGGAAATCTTCGCGAGGATTCAAACTCCCCCTTTTTTCATGAACCTTTTTTGAAGAAGTTTCCTTACTTGAAGCTGGTATCACGAACATATCGTCTACTCGCTCACCGATGTGAACTACATCCGCCATGATCATCTCAACATTCCGGAGAAACTTCACAACGTTCAGACCAAATAAAACGTACATACCTGAATAGACCGCATTCGCCCCTGAAAGAATATTTATTTTCATGCTCGGAACATGATAAACATTATTGAGCTTGATCGATGTTCCACCGCTACTGCTGATCACAATAGTGCATTCCTTCACGGTGGACGATATCATCTGCCGTGAGTATAACTTCTTCTCCTCCATGACGACAAATAGTAGCAAATTAATCTTCGTCTCCAGTGAGATGATGACCACAGTCGGAATCTACAATCCACTCATTTCCTGAATTTCGGACTGCAAACGCACATTTGGGAGTGTTTTTTGCAAGAAAACATTTTTCTCATTCTTCATCTTCAGTTGAGATCTTAGATTTCACCATGTTACTCTCCTTCAATTTTATCCGACAATCTCTTCAGATGTTCAGGTTTCCCACATCGATAACACTTGAAATCTTTATTACGCGAGGACGTTGTGTCACCACAACCTTTTCTCCTAGCGTCATTCTCCTTCACCTGAGCCACGAGCGCGCACTGATCTTCCTCCCACTTTATCCAGCAATTTGCTTAACCAATGACTCTTGTGATGCTAGAAGATTCTCAAATTCCTCTAAGGATGGTTGTTGAACCCACCCTTGAATCGACGTAACAAACGATATATACTCAAAACTTAATCCCGGGATAATTGACTGTTTTATCCGCGCTTCCGAAATTGGCTCCTCCGGGTTGAGTAGATTGATTTCCGAACACAAGTTCTTCACCTTTAGAAAGAACTCTGAAATCGATGACTCACCATGTTTCACATTCGCCAGATCCGTCTCCAACATCTGTAATCGCGCCTCGTTCTTCTTGTTGTACAACTTGTCTAGCGTCTTCCAGATTGAACTGGCAGAGGTGCAACGTGATATATTCTCAAACACCGCTGACGATATCGACCTCTTCAAGGCAAACTCCGTCTTGGCATTCCTCCGCTTCCAGCGTTTGATCGCTTCACCGTTTGTAGCGGTCTCCTCATGAGCGGTTGCATCACTGCTTTCAACGACATCCCACAAGTCTTCGATAACGAGATACGACTCCATGCAGGACTTCCAAATCCGGTAATTGGACGAGTTTAGTAGCTCAATTCCTTATCTAACCACGCGACCGGCAGCATCCATATTTAGAGTACAGAGTACCCGAGTTCTTTTACCCTGATCTTGAATCACTCTGCGTTACCGCAATAGAGGCTATGATACCATGTAAAAAAACGAAGTGCCTATTTACACTTGCCCATGACCATACTTCAACAACTAGAGAAGAACTCGTAAATATAATTCTCTTACTCTAAACATGATAGGAGACTCTTACAACTTGTGGTGGTGGTTCTTGTTGTGGTAGTTTAGTTGCACACCTACACAAATGAAACTACTCTTATTTATAGGGTGCCTAAGGTCTTTCTAGGAACATCTAATTCTAGAAACTCTAGAATGACCCTAACAAATATTTAAGTACCAAGTAATCCCTAGAATATTCTACACTTATTCTAGGCCCTTATTTTCTAGATTCTTTTCTTAATTTGGTCCAATTTTTTTAGTCAAGTGTTTAACATTTGGCCCATGAAGCTTAAGTTAATATTGCCAATGAACTTAGTACGTGAAGGTAAGTTAATGTTGATCATAACAGATATGAGGGTTTTTTTTGTAGTTGCATGAGTCAAAGTTGATAAAAGAAAAAAAAATAACAAATAACAAAAAAAAGAAGAAGGAGAAATGAAAGAGAAACCATGAAATTACGTACCTGGTTGGAGTAGAGATCCAGATTGAAGATATCTTCAAGGGACCAAGAAAGCAAGATATCAGCAAACTCTTCATTGTTGCCGCTTTCTCTTCTTGAACCATGACGGATGACATTCATCTTCTTCTTCTTCTCAAAACCGATCTTATCTCAGAACATGGATGGAGTGAAAGTCCAACTTTCTTTATTCTTTGCTTGGTAAAGTGGAAGCCGTTTCAGTTCCCCATCAAGTGACTTTTACACTTTCTTGCACATTTTGTAGTAAATCCCTCGGGGAAACAATTAACACTAGTAGTGCTTATTTCATCGATGTATCATATAACTTTGGACTTGCAGAGCTGATCGGAGAGGGCAGAATGAACTTGTGTGGCCCAGTCAAAGGAGGCAGATGCTACCAACTAAGTATCTCCTTAACTTTTCCTTAACTTCTTCAAGAAGTTGTTCATAATGAATGGGACAACTTAACCTCCTCGAGAAGTTGTTCATTTCAAAGTATTATTATTATATATGATTATTATTATTATCTTCCTAGTGTAGACCTATATTTTATTTGCCCAATTAGTGTAGGCCAGTATGATTAATTACCATATTTCTAAGACATTTTTTGTGACGAACGTGTCCTCGAGTATCTCGATTTTGTTTCGGAAGGAGACTTAATTGAATTACAATCCCTCATTTTGTCAAGACATCTGTAACATATTTTCTTTAACTGACTATTACGGATTCAGATGTCTAATTGATTTCTAAGCTAAGAAACCACAAGAAAACTTCCACACTTCACAAACCCTTTCGGTAGAAAGAATGTTTCAAATCTACTATATAGGTATCGCGGGTGCTTGTTTTAGTCCATAGAGTCACTTTATGAGTTTATAAATATAATTATCTTTGCAAAATTTTAAAAGTTTGAGGGCAAAAAATATAAAGGCTTGCAATTGATGGTGGCCGACGGATTTGTACGGTGACCGGAGAAAACAACAGGGACTAAATTGTAAAAATTAAAATTTTTGAATATAAATTGAAGAACTAATATGAACAAAATAAAAGTATTTAATGATCAACTAACGAATAAAACAAAATTCTACAAAAATGCAAACATAGAACTAGTTGAACAACATTATGCTTTTATTCTGCCTGGACTTTAATATACGTATATACTTGTGCTGAATGAACAGAAGAAAGAAAGAGCCCTTAAGAAGAAAGAGAGACAGAACATGCTTCTGAACAACCTCAGGAGTGTCCACAAAGTTTGGGAAAGTACTTATTCAATCATGGATCAACACTGTTGTAGAACATGCTTCAAAACCGATCAACACTGTTGTAGAAGTACTTATTCAATCATGGATCAAAATATGCATGAACCCCTAGCCTTTTACATAGATGGAGAATAAAGATGATGTGGTATTCGAGCTTCCGCAGCAACAACAACAAGTGGTGTCTTCTTAGTAGTTGTGATACCATAAACATCCTCCATATCCAACTCCTCACCACTCGGTAATTCCCATCTAAATCCATGCAAAAGGTTAGCCAAGGTCAATTGTATAACCTTCAAACCCGCAATATAACCCGGGCACATCCTTCGCCCCGACCCGAACGGCATGTACTTCAAATCTTGCCCCGTCACATCGATCTCATTTTCGATAAACCGATCCGGATAGAACTCTTCCGGATTATCCCAAAGTTTAGGATCCCTTCCCAGTGTCCAACTACTCACCATGCCTCTTGTTCCTTTCGGAATGTCGTACCCGCCTATTTTGATGTCTTCTGTCGTAAAACGAGGCGTGAGTAGAGGTACCGGTGGGTGTAGTCGCATCGCCTCTTTGATAATCGCTTCGATATAAGGCAACTTCACTCGGTCCGACTCTTCAACCACCCTATTTTTTCCGACCACCCTATCGAGTTCGTCGGTCGCCTTTTTAAGTATGTTGGGGTTCTTAATTAGCTCGGAGAATGCCCATTCGATTGATACGGCCGTCGTCTCCATAGCACCTAGTACTACAACCTGTAAAAAAATAACAATGTAGCATTTTGGTTTACCATCGAAAGTTCAAATAAAGAAATTCAAAATTGGGTTAAATGGCCAAAGTTGGCTTTAGGTGATAATTTTTTTTTGTCATACGTTTACGTTTTGTAAATTTTTTGTGCATCCGTTAGTTAACCGTTAAGTTTGACTGTTGAGTATCCATGTGCAAATTACGTGACTTTCCCCTAAATTTCATTTTTTGTTCAACTAATCTTCTTCCGGCCACCGCCCAAAATCTTCCGGCCACCGCGCAAGGCCGCCGTCCACCATCAAAGCCCACTGGTGACAACCAACCGGGAACGACGACTCCGATTAGAGCCGCCCGGCCTCGATTGGGCCACCGAGGCCTTGATTGGAGCCACATAGCCAAGACCGGAGCTCTGTAGCTTCGTATTGGGCCATCAGTGGCCCAATCTGCGCCGGATGGCTCCAATCGGAGCCGTCCGACCCCGACTTGTGGTCACTGATGGGCTTGGATGGTGGTCGGCGGCCTTGTGCGGTTGTCGACGACCTTGTGCGGTTGCTGGCGGCCTTGTGCGGTGGCTGGAAAAATATTGGTTGGCGGAGAAAATATTATGGACTAAATTTAACAAAAATGAAAAACTTAGGGAAAAATTACGTAATTTGCACATGGGTACTTAACGGTCAACTAACGGATGTACCAAAATTTTACAAAATGCAAAGATATGGCACCAAAAATCTGAAAAAAAATACAAATAACAAAAAAAATCAACTTTGGTCAAATATATAGCACCAAAAAACCTTTTATCCCTTCAAAATTTCAAAATTTGGTAGCTTTATAAAAATGAATAAAGTTTAGATAGCAATTTAGCTATCTGGCCAGTAAATTAACTGCTCATTTAAAAGATTGATTGATAATATAGTAACTACCATACCCAAGTTAATCCCTTCACTTGACCCCTCTCAAGTTTCACCTCAACATTACTATCCATCCCATCATCGAAGTAATGCATTAACAGCTGATCGACCATATCTTTCGCCACAAAATCCGCACCTTCCATTTTACGCCTTTCAATATGTTCATCCAAAACGTGCTCCAAAAAACGGTCGAGTTTCTTGGCATGGGTTTTCATCTTCTTAATGTAGCCTTGAAAGTCCAAGAACCCTAGCCAAGGGATGAGATCTTCAAGGACGACTACACTGTTAAGCATGAACCATTCATCTACTAACTCCCTGATATCATCTGAAGTATAACCGCCTAATAACGCCTTTTCAGGGTACTTCTTTCCGAACAACATTCGCATGATGATGTTGCTGGTAAGGCCAGACAGATGATGTCTCATGGTAATCGGCTTCCCTATTGACTGGAATAATATATGAAGAAACACGTCTCTTTCTTCGACCCGCATGTACTCGTACTACCCCATGTGAACACCACAAAATAATTAACAACACAATTAGTAAAGCATGTTTTACAAAAACAATATAAGCTGATTACTTAAGAATCTTTTAAAAGGATATAACATATGTTTATTATTGATTAATGACGTTGATTTTTTTTATGCGTTTTGAAGCTCGGAATTGTCATCTGTGCACTAAAAGAAAATTATCATTTGTGACGACTTTTTTAAGGGAAGCAATTCCTCATAAATTATAAGATTTTTCAAGTGATTTATTATGTTTTAAATGAAATTCTTTACAAAACTTAAATTTTGTAATGGATTTTCCATGAATATGTTAGGAATCGTTACCTTAGAAAAATTTTGAATGTTATATTTGTAAGAGATTTTCTCAATTCCTTTACAATTAAGATTATATGTCTCTTACAAATAAATCTGTCACAAACCACTAGATTTCTTATAGTGGGGTGTCACATGTCACAATATAGACATTTGAGGCCAAAAACTTTAAAACTGATTTTAAACCTTAGAATTACTAGTTTTCACATATCATTATCTAATTTAATCAAAATGAATTATAATTCTTTAGATAGATTAAATTAGAACAGATAAGTGATAAAAGTCTTTAGGTATATACTTATAATTTGATATTTGTATTAAGCATCTTATATATTTTTGTTGTTGGAATCTAATAACTTGTGGTACCAAAAATTCAATAAATAAACTTTAAGTGCCAATTTTAACACATGAAAATTTAGATACCTGTAAGTAATTCAAAGTAATAATGGATAAAACATGCTCTAGTTAATTATATTAAGCGACTAACCGAGTCTAGTCGTTTGTAGGTGAAGAGTTCCGATGAGAAGATCTTTCGCGACTGCCGCCAGAACAGACCGTAAGGTGACCACAACATGTCTGAGAAATTATTAGACGTGTACTTGGCGGCAGCCGTTACAGGCCGAGAGGCGAAGACTTGGTCGTGAGTCTTCAAGAATGCGTGAGCCATTTCCATGGAGGATGCGACCACGACCCGTTCCGACCCGAACCAGAGCTGCATGAGCGGTCCGTGTTCCTTGGCGAGGGCGTGAATGGAGTGGTGAACTTGCGTGCCGATTTGATTGAGGTTACCGATGATCGGGATCGGTCGTGGGCCCGGTGGTGGGTTAAGTTTGGGTTGTCGGAGACGGCGTCGGAGAAAGAGGGTGCAGATGAGGATGATGAACAATGTTGGTATCCATGATAAGGGTTGTTTGGTTAAAGAAGAATAGTTTTGGTTGAATAATAGTATTGGTTGAAGTATGAAGAACATAGTTCACTTGATTGATGAAATAATGTTGGAGAGAGGGATTGAATGTAAGACTACATTCAGTTGATGCAGTTATATAGTCTAAATTCTATCAAACAGTGTGTTTATACAAAATGTTAATTACTACCGGTTGTGGTCCAGTGGTTAGAGCGTTAATTTTATATGGTTCGACTTCAGATCACGAGTTCGACTTCAGATCACGAGTTCGAATCTCTCAGCGATTTGATTGATTAAAAATATATTTGGGGAAATGACGATTCGTGCAAAACGGGGCGGCATCTTTACTATATATTAGATTGTTGGTGATGCTAAGTTGAAGAGGTCATTGCATGCACTTATTCAAAATATGATACGCTTGTAAATGTGAACATAAAAATCCGAACATTATGTAGCGGCGTGGATTTAAAGTCGTCATTACTAACTTACACATATTATTTAGAAAAAATACAAAATGTCAGTGGAGTAGTGTTGCTTTATTTTTTTATTTTATTTTTGCTTTATTCACGTAATTTTTATGAACGGAGGGTGGATATGATATTATTGTATATATATATATGATGATATCACAAACGATCAAATTATGGTATCTTTATTCACTAAAATAATAATATACTAATTATTTGTCAGTTTCCCTACATATTTAATTTAATAAAACCATATATTTCTTTCAATACTTTTTATATGTTATTATGGTTATTATTATACTTTATATATATGTTTACTAATATTTATTTCCTTTACAGCTATCAGATGAAGATCCGTACCTTGCACAGGGAGTGTGGGCCTTGCATGATTCACGTGGTAGCATAATTTAGTTGATAGCTTCCTGCAATATTCATCAACTATGATGACAATTGGGTGTTTCTAATGGATCTCCAATGAGAGTGACGTGGAAAATCACTATCGATATTATTATTATTTTAAAAATTATTTCTGCAATTTCGAGTAGATACTATTAATGTTAAAGTTATTTTAAAAATATATTTAAGCGGATTTTTTGAATTATGGCTATCGTAACTTATTTTACCAAATGCTCCAATTAATCAATATTGGACAAGTCTATATCAATATAGTTGGTGAAAATGAGGAACCCTAATTGAAGCCGATTGTTAAAATATATAAATAAGAGTGTTTCGAAAGGTTTGTACTGCCAAGCGAGTTGTGTTCCCCGTGGGTTGGACCAACTGGTAAAGCGAGTTGTGTTCTCCGTGGGCGACCCGAGGTCGAAACCCGCCGGAGACGCCTCCTTGGAGAGGACTTTAACATTAACGCTCCCGGTCCGAACTTGCGAAAGCAATGTAAATATATATAAAAAAAAATAGGAAAGGTTGTTCAGACACGTGCTTATTTTTTACACGGTAATCGAATATTATAACTTGTACGTGCTTATTTTTTATACCACACACATTGTACGTAATTATAACTTAAATAACATTTATATTATAGTAAGTTATTAATTTATACTTATGCACATAAATTTAATTTAAACTACGAAAAAAAACATAATCAACTCAACCTATAGACCAGGCGGCCTGGTTTGGCAAAGAGTTTAGATAAGTTTCTAACTAATCAATCAAATAAAATTAAATAAATCCATGTAGATTTAAAATTATTTGATATTATTTAATTATTTTAAATTTTCTAATGTATATAAAAACTTAGAATTTTCGGATGCACAGTCTTGCAAAATTTGGACCAAAAACTCTAGGAATAACTTTGAACATTAAAAGTATAGGTTTCACCACATGATACTGAATTAGTGATAACTGGTATCTGATTTAATGAGGTGATGACTGCACAAAACAAAACAAAAATTAAAATTCTTTTGGGTGATGAAAACCTTTAACCCGATTAATATCTAGAGGTCCCGGAAATTTCAATCTGACCACGCCACTCTTCTTTTCTACCCATGGTTAATTAAGAACCTACAATAGTTTAATGTCTTAAGGGTACAAATGTTAATATTTAATTACGTATTAAACTTATATTATAAAGATAATTAGACTCTGTATATATGTTTTTACCCATAATCATTTTTCATTTATTTTGGCAATAGGCATTAACTTCTATAGGGGGTAGTTTATGGAAACAAATCTTGAACAAGATAAACTAGTTGTTTGTCTC
This sequence comes from Clarkia xantiana subsp. parviflora, assembly GCA_036873135.1. Lineage (NCBI taxonomy): Eukaryota > Viridiplantae > Streptophyta > Magnoliopsida > Myrtales > Onagraceae > Clarkia > Clarkia xantiana. The sequence continues at coordinate 13,114,379 of JAPTYO010000004.1, forward strand.
TTTGCAATTATTTGTACAGAAAAAAACATGGAGATGCACAGTCATAAAGAGACAATGACATGGTTTTGTTGTCTATTTGCAATCATATATTTGCTGTTGTATATGAAAAACATAAGGATATTGTTGGCCTAAAAAAATATATGGATGCAAAAAGACGAATTAAGAGAAAAGGCATGGTTGTTAATTATGTTTTCTTACAATTGTGGAAATGACGTGAAAAATGACATTATAATTTAATTTAATTTATTGAAGGGGACTTCGCTATCAAAATTTAAGAAATGTTATGCAAAATTTCATATTTAATAAATGTTATACAAAATTATTGCAATATGTTTTTTCTACTTTATATAAATAAAAATATTGGGTCCACATTTTAAGTAAAGTTATGTAATGTTATTGTGGATGCTCTAACTAATAAATTATTTTATTTTGTAATTATTTTAAATTCTTTTATATATTTGATGGACGGTGTAAATAATAAAAAACTAATTATATTTCTCTAGAAAAAAAGAAAAAAGAATTATGCTTTAAGTTAAAATAGACAACTATATTATTTCAATAATCTAAATTTAAACTATTTGTGTTATACCTTTACAAACTAGCTTCTAATTTTAATATTGGGGATGCCCATGATATCTTTAAATAATAATAATAATTACTATTAGAGTGGCAAAGAAAATAATTATTATTATTAACATTAATTTCTATCAATGTTTTTTACGAAATAGTTTTAGTTTTTTTTTTTTTTTTTTGCCAAGGTGTTTTAATATTGTAAAAAAAATATTCATACTTATAGTTTACCAAATAATTGCAATTAGACCTTATAACTAGTTCATCATTCTCCTATCTCTCTATCCATCCACCTTATTTATTTATTTAATTGGCCAAGTCCTTCCACCTAATTAATCGGGCACACATATCAATATATATATATATACTAGGTGATGGCGCATGCGTTGTACGCGCAACCGTCATATTTTCGTAATTTATTTGATTTTAAAGACGAATTAGTAGAAAAAATTTGATAAACATTTATATTTGAGAAAGTCGGCGCATGCGTCGCAAGCGCAACCGTCATATTTTTATAATTTGATTTGATTTTAAAGACGATTTAGCAGTCCGTCGTATTTTCGTAATTTGATTTGATTTTAAAGACGAATTAGCAGAAGAAATTTTATAAATATTTAAATTTGAGAAAGTGTAAAAGAATAGTAAACTATTTAATAGGCGACAATGCTTTAAAAAATGAGCAAAATTTTATTGGGTAAATGTACCTCTCATTTCTCCTAAATGCATTACATGTATCGAACAACTATTTTTGCATTCTCCTCCTTGGATGTCGAGGTTACAGATAATACAAGTCATTATAATTATTACTGCCTCATTAATTAATCTTCTTAAATATAGAATAGATTAAATTATATGACACTTGAGTTTCAAGCGGATAAAATTACACTACCTTCTAAAATTTTCTTCACTATTGGAGGTTAACTTTTCTCTATTCATGGTTTCCATTGCAGCAAAGTTATTATATCAGTTGTAGAAGGTATCAAAATATGATGCACTTGCCGCTTAGAGCATATAGAAACCAAATTTAGTTTTGAGCGAAACAAAAAACAATCATCTAATCTAGGAGCACTTTTATAAACACTCAATTCTTGATGAAGATAGAATGAAGGAAAATAATAACTTATTTCACTAATTGGGGAACTAAGGATCCTCAATAATAGACTATGATTCAATTGTTGATGCATCACCTCCTCTTTTCTGAAGAATGAAAATTCTAAACCCTTTTATACAAAAAAGCAAACAAATAAAATAAAAAAATTGCAGCTTTTTTTTGTTTTTTTTGTTTTTGCCAAAAAAATTTGCATTATAAAGAAATGTTTCACTCATATTTAGTGGTAGTATGAGAAATTTAAAAAGCACAAAAGAAATCAAGTCTTTAAAAATTTTCTATTCATGTATCTTTAAAATGAGATCTGCTAATTTGTTAGCACCCGAGCATCTTCTTATATTCATTGATTCGGTCCTTCATTAAACCCATCTTAATGGTTACTACTTACTGGAATTATTGTAAAAAAATGATGACCCATTTGGAAATCTTACGGGTGAACTGGAATTAAATAGTCAATATACCCGAGATAATTACGTTTAGATGTCATCTCAGTAATTCCCCCTAAGTAAGATCTTAAGGTTGTTGAAATGATGTTAAGCAGAGTTTTTAAAAAACAAAAACAAAAACAAAAACAAAAAAAAAAAACAACCTTGACATGGATAGAAACAAGGAAAGGTATAACCATACATTGATCATCTACTTTGGAGTTATATGATTGAGCAATTGATTCATCAAACTAAGAACAGAAAAATCAGCTTCTACAAATAAATATAAAAGCAGATAGCATTTAAATTTATTATACTGAAAAAGGAATCCTAAAAGATTGTACAACTACTTCATCCCTTTGTTATATGTATGTGATTAGTAAAAAATATTCGGCTTAGAATATATATAAGAAAATTCTACTTTCATTCACAAGTAAGATCACCTCCTCAAATATAACATATGATATAAGTTAAGAGAACGAAAGAAAATGACATACCAACTCAACTCAATGCATGTGTTTAGTCCATGCCTCTCTCCACGTCAATGGTGTCATCGCCCAAAACAGAACAAAAAATTTGCAACAAAATAAGAACAAAAAAAAAGGCGCTAAAGAATAACCAAAATTGAGAGAGAAACTGAACCCTACTGCTTGACCTGTATACAAGAGGTGCATGTATAGATCAAATGAGACGTCGCGACCACCGCCGCTGTTGCCATCACCTAGGCCATCGTGATTACCTTTGTCGGATCTGCAACCTCCGGTCAAAGAAAGACCACCGAGAGAGAACCAAAGTTTCACAACCGGACTTGCACATGATTATCGCAATCGGTTCAATTTACGTGATTTTCGGCTCAGCAAATGCAACTGTCAGCCTCTGCCGCCGGGTTTGCATCTTCAAGCGAGAAAGATGAGCAACCTCTAGTAGAAAAAATAAGAATTGTACATGAGGGTTGGTTAATTATCTGTGTCGGTTTCTGATTTATTTTGTGTTGGTTAATTATTTATGCCGGTTTCTCATTTATTTTGTGCAAGGGTCTTTGGGTTTCAGTGGCGAAAGGTCATATCTCGAGACGAATGGTTGTATCCGCCAGTGGTGATTGTTAATTTTTTAATTAATATAGCAGAAGTCTTTTGGAAAGAGTCCCGAATAAGTACCTAAAATTGGTGTTGTTTCAGTGTGAGGACATCCCGAACTTTTAATATAGGTAGTAGAGGTACAAACTGAAGTATGGCGGACTGAGCAATATATATAAGAAAGAACCGAAAATTCAAATATTAAGTAGTGGGATTATTCAAAATTAGCCACTACTACTAACAGATTCCTTTTATGGAGAGGCGGACTGAGCAGTCTTTCTAGAGAGCAAAAGGACCTTTCACTACACAAATACTCCGTCATTTGAGAACTCCATGAGTTGACTTGTGTTCCAAGTTTTGTATATTCTTCTCTGTTTGTTTTCATAAAAAATTGAACTCTAGTCATATACGGATATAAATCATCATTGGAGTGAATTTTACCAATTAATAACTTGATGGTGCGACCTCTAATATTCTGCATTTTTACAATGCTATAGCATTCTTGAACAAGGTTACCTCTTTTTGTAAAGTTTACCAAAACCATAGCAAACCACTACTTACTAATTACTTCTTCCTTCCACCACCTTTCTTCTTCTTGCTCTTATTCTTCTTCCCTTTGGACTTTCCATTCTTATGGGTTGGTGCCGATGCCATGGATGACGAACTCGACCCATTCGCCGTTTCCATTGTCTCGGGACCCACCATCTCGATCTCATCATTTGCAAAAATCTGATACATTAGAGGCTCGACCATGGCTCGCTTGAACTGCAACCTCTTTACTATTTCCCTTACAGTAGTGGAGTTGTTTGGTTCCCTAACATCGAGTGATTAAGAATGTTACACTCTCCAAACATTCATAACAATAAGGGTCAATAACCTGGGAGAGGTCTGAAGTTTGGCCATTGTTAATTTGAGAGGTCTGAAGATTGAAATGGTGATAACTGAGGTCTGAAGTTTGGACTTTGTGATTTTTAGGTTTTCCGTCCAAATTTTCTGTCAAATTTAACAGAACCATGTGAAATGTCAAAAATACCCTTTTGTAATATTTGAATTAATAAAAAGTTTAATTAATATAAAGATGAAATGACAAAAATACCCCTGTCCATAATTTAAACCTAACCCAACTCCGACCACCACCACGGCTCCGGCCGGCCACCACCCTCTCCGGCGCCACCACTCTCTCCGGCGACCACCACCCTCTCCGGCCGGCCACCACCCTCTCCGGCGACCGCCACCACGGCCTCAATTGGGCCCAAATCGGAGCCACCGGCCCCGATTGGGCCCAAATCGGAGCCACAAAGCTCCGATCGGAGCTTTGTGGCTCCGATTTGGGCCCAATCGTCGGAGAGGGTGGTGGCCGGCCGGAGAGGGTGGTGGTCGCCGGAGAGGGTGGTGGTCGCCGGAGAGAATGGTGGTCGCCGGAGTTGGGTAGTGGCCGGCCGGAGCCGTGGTGGTGGCTGGAGTTGGGTGGTGGCCTTAAGGGCATTTTCGTCTTTTCATTGAATCATGTGAGATGCAAGAAGGGTATTTTTGGAATTTTTTTTATTTCTGGTCACATGCAATGCACATGACCAACTTCCGTCAGTTTTAACGGAAAAAACTAACGGAGACCTCTATTATCTACAAGTCCAAACTTCAGACCTTTGTTATCACCATTTCAAACTTCAGACCTCTCAAATTCACAAGGGCCAAACTTCAGACCTCTCCCAGGTTATTGACCCTAACAATAATAATACAACCCAGAAGAAGAATAAAGGAAACCAACCTGATATCGAAATCCAATGCAGAAGAAAGCTGTTTGAAATCATCGATCGCCACAGCTACATCATGTCTTTGTTTGTCACAGATAGCGATGTCATCATCAAAGAATATACTACCCTTTGCCTCCCAAATGAACTCGTTGAGTGCATTATCAAAGGCAGATAAACACTCCCTCAGATCCTCCTTCATAATCATAATCATAATCATAATCATAATCATAATCATAATCATATGAGAAGTTAAATTTATAGAGCAGTTTCAAGAAAGTCTAAAAGTAAGTACTTGATTACCTTAACTTTCATTCGTTCTTCGACTTGAAGATCTTCTATGTTCAAATCATGCAAGATCCTCCATAGCTTCATTATTGTCTTCACTTCATCGCTCGAGTCGTCCTCATTCGGGACTGAAAAACAAGGCAGTGATGGATCCACATAACACATCTCTGAAGTTGAACAACTTTCCATAACATTACTGCTACTACTGCTACCATCATGATCACGAACTATTGACTGGCGACGTCTTCTGGAGTCGGGGAAAAGGTTTTGCGCTAACTTCACATCAGGGTTACTCATATCCAGAAAAATGGCATCTTCACCCCAGACTGCTGGATTACATGCAATACTAGCATCACTGTTAGTGACTACAATCACTAGAGGATCATTTGCCTCTTTGAAAGCTTCGGCGATGAACTTTAGGTCACCCTTTGGTCTTTTGCGTATTCCTTTCTTGAGAATCTGAAGAAACGGGCGAGGCAGTTTGTCACAGATCCACTGCTTGCATAGCAACTCAACTACTAGATCCCAACTTTCAGAGAAACTCAAGGCCAGCACATACGATAAGAGAACGAGTTTCAGCACTATGAGACAATGATAATAATCCGATTCCTTTATACCTGATTTCACAATCCAATCAATCGTCTCTCCCGGGTTGAACAAAAGCTGCCTCACCACATAAGAAATAAACTTAAAAACTGGGTCCACAGCTTCTTTTGCACAATCAAGTACTGAAACGTTATTGTGATTATGGGAGTTGATCAACCATTCGAAGAAACACGACTTTGCAGCAAATACACACTCGGAAGAACTGAAGCAGGTTAGAATCAAAAGGCGTTCGAGAAGATACAGGAAGCAAACGGGTGATATGTAGTTGTTTGTGATTCTCCAGTTCACAGCAAAAGTTTCTTTCAGTGCTTCGTTTAACCTTCGGATTAATACTAACTGCTGCACAGAAATGGCATCGGTATCTTGAGAAGAATCCTGAGGGAAAGAAATGCTATATAGGCACTGAACCGTTTTCTTCCAGAGTGGATAGGCTTCCAAGCATTTTGAGATCTTCGGATAAGATCCGCTGCTTAGAAGCTTCCTACAGCCAAAAATCATCACGGCTATATCCCCAACCAGTTCATACGACGGTTTTGACTTTGGAACAAGGAGATTATTGATTGCTAACTTGAGTATATCACTGGAAAAATCGCTGCCCCTAAGACGAATCATATCAGCTTTAAGGGAATTCCTCCAGTCGAGAGGAAACATTTGCTCAAAGTAGCGAACGGGTAAAACGCTAATCATATTCAGAAGCCTACTCTTTTCATTCCAAGGAATTGTCAGGAACTTGGAATCCAAAAGGAAAGTGGCAACCTCATAGATTTGAGCGAGAAGCTTGCCGATACAGAGCTCGGATTTGGGCGTATGGAGACTAGTGCACGAGGAGTTATCAATGGCATTGAGAATCTGCAATACTTTCATGCCAACTTTAATCAGTTCTGACCCCCAATACTTTTGAGCTGCAGAAACAAGTTGGTGGACATCCAACAATATTTCATCCCCATTTCTTCTGCTCCCTACATTCTTAACCCAATCAGCATCAGGACTCAGCACGGAATAGACTGGCTCGGAATTGGTATTATAGTGCTTCAAAACACCAAAGTAACTGAGGCAGAACTCTGTATAGGAGTCGTGTTCGTTCATCTCCAGACGTGCAAGATTATGAATAACAAGAACAATCTTGTCTCTCCAGAGCGTCCAATAGTGGACTAGTGTTTCAACAAAGACCTTGTTTTGAGAAATATTTTCTTCAACGTACTCCTTCAAATCATAAACCAAATAATCTTCCAAGGAAAACTTTGAAAAATCCGTACTAAGATGCATATCCAAAAGTGTCCAAGCGCACAATATTTCACCCCTTAAATTCCCGACTGCCCTGGAAACGTGCAAGAGAGCTTGCACTTCACTCAACCTGCTAGCACTTCCAAGCAGAATGACTGATTCGGCTCCAACATAAAGGCTGAAGGATTGTTCAGCCACAAACATTGCATATGATTCTGCTTTTACCAACAATTCCTCCTTTCCTTTGAAGTATTTAAGAGGCCATCCTTTGCATCCACCTCCCCAAAGAGAATTAAGCAGTACATACAAAAGGATGGACATTGCTGCATCCTTGTACATTCCACCCTTCCCCAACATGTAAGACTCAGTAAGGAGATCACCTTTCATCTTTGCTACATTTGCCGCCTCCACAAAGTTGCCCAACTCTTCCTCCAAAGAGAGAAGCTCATCTAGGCTTCCCAAGCACTTCAAGAAGTTTCGTATTGCATCAACTGAGCTAATGGCATTGACGAATTTCATCATGGTATCATGGTCACCGTTCTCATGATAGTAGCGTGCACAATTCTCCAAGTATTCTTGTTCAATCTTGTTTATATTAGAACAGGAATTTTTCTGCCCATGCTTTTCTTTCTGCCCTTTCCAACATTCTATATACTGCAAGCCCTGTTCAAAGAGATTTCCTTTGGCACATACAGAGAGACACTCTGAAAATAATTGACCCTTCGCGTACACCTCTGCTGCTTGATCGTAGCTCCCTGCCAGAATAAAGCATTCACCGGCTCTTTTCAAAGCAGAAACACCACATTCTTCCATATATATTGTACCTGCAGATATAAATAATCAACACATTACTACCCCATTGGTTGGAGAAAATGTTTGGTCTTAAAATAGATATACTTGTAGTCATAATGATGACACTATGAGTCTATGATATTCACCAAAACAAGAAAAAGTCGTGACACAGGAAACTATCGATGGGTAAAATATGGAGGCTATGTCGACCACTCACAAATAATGAATGAAACAGAATTTAGGTACCACAAATCACCAGATTAAACAGAGAAATAAATTCTTCAAATGAATCAAAGTTCCAATAACATATATAAGGTATGCTCAATTTAAAGAAAAAATAAAGGAATAATAATAGTTAAGAAAACTTTCATTTTACCTGCTCTTTCGTACTGTTTCAGAAGGTAAAAGCATTCAGCTGCAGCTTCAGACATGCCAATTGACTCAAATATTGTACCCGCCCTTTCATACTCTCCCAGTGTGTAAAAACATTTGGCAGCAGATTCGCCCATTCCAATTGACTCAAAAATTTCTGCAGCTTGCTTACGAAACAGACAGGCTTCATCATGATTCAAAACATGCATTTGATCTGCAGCAGCATTTAGGCCAAATGCCTTTGCCAATTGCTCCCCATAAGCAAACCCCGCTCTTTCGAAACACAGTGTCGCCATCTCATAGTTCGCTTCTCTTAATAGCTGAAAAGAAAGAAATCAATTGTTACGAGTATCCCAAAAGAAATTGATTTGATTTGTAAGCCACTAATGGCCAAAAGTGGGTGCATGGGAGAGTACCTTATAGCCCTGCATTTTCCACTCTTCTGGAGTACTTGCAACTTTCATTGCTTCTGCAAGGTAACTGTCTAGTTTCCTGACTTGAATCAGGCACAACTTCTTCCAATAATCAAACATTGGCTTTGAGAATCCTTCCATGTTCTCACAAATCCACAATCTCTGCCTCGTCCGAGTGATTGCCACATATAGTTGCTTCAATTCAGAACACATGATATTATGTTTTGCCAGGTCAAAATGTGGATAGGCTTCAGGGATGTTATCATCAAACAAATCTTGTTTGTTCATATACTCATAGATCACCCTCCACTGATTTTTCAGAGGTGATGTGCCAAAGAAATTGTAGAGCAAAACATCCTGCAAGCAACACTGATTGTCAGCCATAAGTACCACTTCATATAGACTAGCAACAACAGGCGTAAGGTAATTATTCCGTACCAACTGATATTAAAGGGGAATAAACAATCATTATATGAATCATACTACAGTGACCTCGGAAATTCTTCAAAGGCACACCACAGTTATGACAATAGCAAGAGAATCACACATCTACTGCATGACAATATGATGAAAATATAGCTGAGAAAGAAAGTAAACCTGGAATTCCAAGCCTTTACATTCCACAATCGTTAGGACCAGTGCTTGCTTTCCGACAAGGTTCAGAACCTCTTCTCGAGCACACTCATCCCGAACAAGAATAACTTGCTCTGCCCCAAAACCAACAACATTCCCACTAATGCTACTGCTGTTGCCAAAAATAGATACAATCGCATTCTCATCATTTCCTGATTCAAGAAAAATAGGTGCTTCACCACATATGAGACTAGTCTCCGGGCTTAAGGCATCGACTAAGGAAGGGAAAAAATGGGAGAGAAGGTTAACAATGCTTTGCGCCAACTTGAGTACACCAGCATGTGTGCGGAAGTTTTGTGACAAGCAGAAAAGTTTCGACAGTCTCCCTTTTTCCCGGAAATAATCAAATTCTTGCAAGAACTCTTTGTAGAACAAACAACGTATGTCTTCAAATCTGAAATCTATACCCCTTGCAATTGTCTGTGCAGTGTCACCAGCAAAAACATAGCCCTCATCAACATTCTTACATAGGTACTTGAAGAGAGCAATCTGTCTCATTGTAAGATCCTGCACTTCATCAATGTAAATGAAATCGATAGCATCACCAGGGAACTTTTCAGATTGAAGACGACTATGGAGGTCATTAACAAGATCAGACAAATCAAATTCACCATTCACTGCCTTCATTTGTTCATAGTCTTGAAATATGTCGTACACTTTCTCTCTTTCCTCCATTGTCAATGTTGAACTACGACCTTCTGCAAGTGCAACATACTCACTCCTCTTAAGTCTCCCGTCAGAAACTTCTCCTGCTTGAATTCCGCCTTTAATATGAGATATAATCTCAGTAAAGACTCTTGATGGGTCAAGCTTCCTAGTAAGCTTTTCATTGAAGTGAGGCCAGTACGCTGTATAAAATTTGTCATACTTGACTTCTTTTGCTCTGACAAAAGTCTGCAATGCCAGTGATTTTGCACTTTCTGATTTTCCTCGGTAAATATCCCTTAACTCGGAAAACCTTTCAAAATATGTCACACCAATGGAACCATCAAGCATCATGAGGAACTTCTGAAAAGTGACAACAAGAGGATATAAACTCTTGGACACACCAACAAACGAATCCGGGATATCCTTGAATTGGTCTGTGCACCCAATAAACTCAACATCACCTGAATAGCTATCAGCAGAAGCTTTTCCACCACAAACAAAACTGCACAGAACAGAACAGAAACAGAAACAGAAGTCAAAAAACATGTATTAGAAGCAGAAACAACGTATTTAATCGGATCTGAAAGAGTTATTGATTAAAAGAATTATGTATCATCGAAATTTACCCACCTTTTCAGTTGGCAAACTTGTTGTTTGACAGCAAAACAGAGTTTGGAACTGACTGTAACAAAAAGCTGTTTCAGCACTGGACCGTTTGAATCTTCATCTAGCTCATCAACATCTTCCCTTCTGTGAATTCTTTCAGTAGGATGACTGAGCACATCAGATCCATTTCTAGCAATATGGAACTGCTGCTCCTTCTTAAACAACTTTGTGGTCAAAATCGTGGTTTTCCCAGTACCAGATCTTCCAAGAATGAAGGAACTCCTCTGGAACTTAATTATCTCCTCTTGCTCCGCAGTTACTTCAAAGGGGAGTTCCAATTCTTTGCCCTCGTGATCTGATAACAAATGGTTCACTGTCCCCGTTGATAAGGAGTAGAACTTCATAAGTAGCAAACTCTCACTCACTTTTGTATTTTCTGCATAAGATGCTCCATCAGCAGTGCCATTTATCTGATCATCACCCTCGCTATTTTCATTTAATTTTCTGCGACGGTTAAAATCAAAAGGAGCATCCCAGGCCTTCGGCACTTCAAGATCCCTGAGGAGAGAACCAATCAAACAAGTTCAGTTTACAATATCTAAACCGAATACAGTAGAGGAGAGATTACATCTTAAAGGTGCATACCCTTCAAGAGATTTCTCCTTACAGCGGCTAATATAGTCATCACTGAATGAATGATAAATTGAATCCAGCCGTTTAACCAATTTGTCTATTTCATCTTGTGGTAGCACATCCCAAATCTTAAGGACTTGAACATAGTTCAGTTCCTTCTCGATGTCAATTGTACATAATACATAGAGGTCTTCAACCTTCAACTGTTTCACAATTTGGCCAGAACTTTCACAGGTTACATCCACATTTATTCTCTTTGGTCTCCAGCCACAAGAAAGTCTTAAGAGCATGTTCATTATAGACACCTTAACCCGTCTAGAAGTCAGCTTCCCAAAAGCCTTACGGAAGTTATCACTGAAAATAACCTGACACACCATACCACACATATAATCCACATATTACATTACAGCGGAAAAGGAAGAGACACATTTCTGCAAATTAAAAAGGTAATAAAAGAGTCTTACCTTCCATCTGACATTTCGGAAGAGTGAACTGCTTCCATTAAGCAAATCTTCAAGCTGATCATATTCTTTTTTAACTTCAATTACGGCTTTGCCAATATCTATGTCATCGTGTGCGTTGAAAAAACATTGACGATCCATGGCATCATACACAAGTGATCTCCACAATGAATTGCTCCCTATCAAAGTCTTACCATTCCCCAAAATCCACATACAATACCTGTGTTAAGGCATCAGAAAATTAGCATTCTTTTGCATATTGATAAAAAAAATACAAAGTATGGTTATTAGATGAGTAACTACCTAGCACGGGTAAGAGCAACATTAATGCGGTTAGGATTGGACAAGAACCCAATGGATCCGTGTGGATTTGATCTAACTGAAGAAATAATTATGATGTCCATTTCTCCCCCTTGGAAACCATCCACAGTCTGCACTTTCACCACAAAGCCATCTTCAGTTTGATATTTTTGTGGGAGTCTTGAACGAATTTCTCCAACCTGACCTGCATATGGTGATATTACACCAATGCTGAGCTCCTTCCCTGACACAGTCCATGCTGCAGGAATATCCAAAATATCAATTGCATGAAGTAACAAACAAAATTTTCCTCTAAAAAGTATACAAAAGTCTCCAAAAACAGACATACCTTTGTACAGTTTCTTCAAAATCTGTAAAACAACGGCCACTTCCGCGAGATTTCTCCAGCTTGTTCCACCACCTTCGCGTTCTTCTCTTCCATCTGATATATCTAAAAATGAATATGGTCCAAACATAGGCAAAGGCAAATAACCTTGCAAGTAACTTTTCCTCTGGACAATCTGTGCATCTTTTATTTGGCCAGCATAAAATGTCCTGTTTGGGAAGAGACTTATCGATGGATGCATTCTGTATTGCGTATCGAGTAAATGCTTGAAATGACCCAATGAACTCAACCTTTGAAATAAACTTCTGCCAAAACCAGCCTCTTTACAAACCTGTGCAATTAAGAAAATAAGCAATTTCAATTGTAAAAGCATAAATGCTAGCTATTAACCGCAATACTCTCTAGTTTCATACATCAATTATTTACTAACCTTACTCTCAACCATTGCTGGTAACTGACGCTCATCTCCCACAAGGATAATGTGCCTAATCTGAGGTAACTGGAGTGGAATTATTGATTCACACTCCTTCAACTGGGCAGCTTCATCTATTACTAACACATCTATTGGTTGCATCTCCACATCATGTAGCTTGAATGCGCTCGAAGCTGTGCAAAAGATCAATAAAGCTGACTGCAAGCAGAATTCTTTTATCGAATGCTCAGACAGTTTGTTTGGAAAGTTTATTTTGCTAAGAGAGTCATGAACCGATACTAAAGCAGCAAGACATTCACGCCGCTTCAAGTGCAGTGACTTTAACGGACCAAGCCAAGTCATCAAAGGTTTGCATGCAAATAACTCTTCCACATCCAGAGAAGACAATTTCTCTCCATGCAAATCAGCACAAAATGCTTTCAGGAGGTTGAGAACCGTTATGATCTTAGTAAAAGAAGATTCCAAAAGATAACTTCTGGAGATATGAGTAGATAGATCAGAGAGACAACTCACTAGGGGCACCATAATAGACTTAAAGCGGTCTTTAACAAACTCAAGGAAAGACTTGTCCACACTCAAGCCAGCATTATCACCCTCACAATCATTTTTTCTGAGCTCATTTTCTACAAATAAGTGGTACTGAGACACAGCATCATTGAGAAAATCAATCATGGAAGTAATGCGGTGCTGCCAACCACTAATCGGTGCAAGGCATTCTGCTAGCTTTTCAACACGGTAATCCAGATATATATTTTCCAAATCTGAATCATCGACGTTCAGTCGTTCCTTGCTCCCAAAGACAAGAATATCTCCTAAACCACACAATGGAGCTTCCTCTCCGTAATTTTCAGATGAATAGCATCTCAGAAGTTGAAAAACACGGGAAGCCACTTCACGAACTGCAACATTTGTTGGCGCACAAATGAGGCACCTCCGATTCATCTTTAAAAGACTAAACAACAATCTACTAGTAGTTTTCGTCTTCCCTGTTCCAGGAGGACCCCATATAAGTTCCACCATTGACTCATGCTGATTTTGGGATTTCAAAAGACAGGCCCTTACTGCATTCACCTGAGATTCATCAAGATCCTCAAACAGAGTCTGACTGAGATTTAGCTTCTCCAAGCTAACATCGACCATCGGAACTAAGCAGTGGTTAGAGCCTTTGTCACCCTGCCGCATAGCAAATAATACATATATAAGAAAATGCAGGCCAGCATATCCATATGTACATGTCTGTCTCATATGGAATTACCATCAGGTCAACAAAAGAATTGCAATATTTGGAATTACCAGCAATCTACTATTAGCTGATACTAATACTTGTGCAGCTGTGCTGTGGCAACCTATCAATAACTTGTTGGATGAGATAAAATTCTTATGGAGAATTCACCTATTTATGTTATTATCTTTCGCCATTCAACTTTCTATTATCAATATCATAAGTTAACTAATTGTTCAAAGAAATCAAGAAATAGAAGCAGACACAGGTTTGATCCTTGCAACTGTTGATTAACCACGTTTTTGTAACTATTCTATCGGACACAAAGATCCTTGTCATCAGTACATCGATTGAGGTACCTCTAATCATTAATCAACAAGGAAAATAGTTGTGTATTTATTAAACTAGCAACATAGCTACGGTAAATATAAAACGAAATAGGGAGGGTTATAAAGTGCAAAAATACGAATCTCACCAAAGAATCAGGGGACAGAACTTTCTCCAAAATGTTCCAGTTCTTCTTCATGCACAAAGCATACCATATTCTTTTTTCGGTGGTCAAGTTCTCAATGAAAATTACAAACATCTGCTTATGCATCCCCTTTGCTACTTCTGTTCCTTTGGTCACAATAACTTTGAAGCTCAATGACGTGCTTGTTAAGTCCCCATCATCACAGCCAAAATCACCATACGTCATCCGAGAAACAGATGCAAATCTCCATGAAAACCCTACCCTTCGTAGATCAGAAACAGTTTCAGGTTTTGCATCAACCAGTATCAGAAGATCTCCAGGTGAAGTGCTGTATGGCTCGTTGCCACGATCATGAAACCTGTTTCTCCAATGGTCAACTCTAACATGATAAAAACCTTCTCCCGTAGGCTTGGTCTCACGGACATCAGTAACTTCAGCATAAGGCAATTTGCCAATATCCTCCATGGCAGAACATATTGCAGATCTTGTTTCTTCCAACAAAGGGTACTCAAAGGACTTGAGATAATGTTTGACTGAATTGAATCTTTCAGGGATCCTCCACACCTGTAAAAGAACAGCATCAGCTAATCTTGAACATAGTAATCTATCAAATCAATTGTAAAGAGCTTTTGCAACTCTACTGAACTTAAACCATAGTTATTTAGGAAAAAAAACATAGATTTTAACTTTAATAGAAATCATCATTATATCCACAATCAAAGAGTGATCTAACACAAAACGATGTCCACAATCTCAGCAAACTATACATATTGCATCCTTCTAAGTTTCTACAGCGACAACTACCCTCATAACGTCAAGGCAATGAACTTGAATTTCCGTCATAAACGATAAAGGAATCTCTTTTACCAAAATTCTCGCACCAGGAGTTGCATTTCAAGCTTAGAGCGCCTAAATTCAAACCTAGCTAGAAACGTCAACGATCATGACAGTACAGCGTAACATAAGAAGCAAGGAACCTCCTTACTTGGTTGTTGTAGAGATTCTCATCGTCTATGTCATCGAGTGACCACGATAACACCGTCCGAGTGAAATGATCAACGGCGGATTTTTCTCTCACTGAGTCCTCACCACCTTCCATTTCCAGCTTCTATTTCTGCAAATCACTGCTTCGCTTTCACGAAATGAAACCTCCAACAAACCCCCCCACACACTAGACGGAGACTAGCTAGCAAGAAAAGAAGAAGAAGCAATGGCGTTTTATACGGTCAATTCTTGGAAAATCACAGCTACAGAGAGACTAATATAACTCTTGAAGAGGGAAAATAAAAGGCAGAAAAAATAAAGACAAAAGAGGCGGGGTTTTTGGCGGATTTCTAACAAGGTGTAGTGCGCCTGGCGTAGTCACACCAAGTCTCCTCCTTTTCCTCGGTTTAGTCGGTCAGATTTTCGTTTGCTTCTCTTATTTATTTCCGTCTATGTAAAATTAATTATTAACTTTTTTTGCCATTAATTATTATTATTTTTTTGGCTAAAATTCGAAAGTTAATTATCGTATATTAAAAAAAAAAAATTGCAACTATTGTAGAATCAGATTGCTATATTTTTTGTGTTATCATTGCATCTATTATTTCGGAATTTTGCATTCAAATTTAAGTTTAGGAAAGAAAAAAATAAAAGATTATGCAAGTTCTTTTTTCCGTAAGTTCTGACTTAACTGGATGTCCATAAAAGACTTATATGATATAGGTTATAATTTTTATCCAAATAAAAAATTTAAAAATTAATGTATTTATCAAAATAGCAAGTGTGAGCAACGTGAAGCGGCGCCGTTGTTTAGATCAACGACGCCGCCAGTGTTTTTTTCTTTTTTATTAATTTTTTTTGTTTCGTTGCGCCGTTGTTTAGATCAACGCCGCCGGTATTTTTTTTCTTTCTTATTAATTTTTTTAGTTTAAAATTTAAAGAGTTGTGTAGTTTTATAATTTGTGTTCTAGATACACAACTAATTCTAGCAATTTTAAAAGAAACATGAGTGAAGTACAAATGGTCACATTAGAAAACCAAGTTTCTTTGAAGGTTTACGGATAATGGGCATATATATACAAATAAAGTAGCACGTTTATAAATTAACTTTATCACTTGACCCCTTTGGAATTGTAAAACTTATTAATTGGTGAAAAATAAAAGAAATAACAGGTTTTTGGTCCATGATGTTTGATCACTTTTGGGTTTTGACCAATGATTTTTTTTTTCCTAGTTTTTGTAATATATATTTGCATATTTTTCTAGTTTGGGTCCGACCGTTACATTCGGTCCATTTTTTCCGTTAAGTGACATGAGCAAGTCACAGTGATCCACCCTAAAATTTCAATTTTGTTCAAATTTGGGGGAATTGACCCATTGAACTGGGTTTAGTCAATTCCCCCAAAGTTGACCCATTAAACCTAGTTCAGTTCACCCAACTTGAACTAGGTTTAGGGTGTCAATTCCCCCAAATTTGAACAAAATTTAAAGTTTAGGGTAGATCACGTGACTTGCACATGTCACTTAACGGAAAAATTGACGGAATGTAACGGTCGGACCAAAACTAGAAAAATATGCAAACATATGGTACCAAAACTAGACAAAAAAAACATCATGGACCAAAACCCAAAAGTGGTCAAACATCATGGACCAAAAGACCTGTTAACCCAAAATAAAAATCTAAAATAGTATGTACTAAATATTAGCTAATGAGATTTATCTAATATATAAATAAACACAAAACTAATTCTAAAAAATATTAAAAGAAAACCAAGTGAATACAAATGGGCATATATTCAAAAAAAAAAAATAAATAAACAAAACAAGTGTTGAATCGTCAAAGTTTGGCCAAGCCTGGTAGTGGCTCTTCTGGTTGTCGCATGGGTGTCTCGTAGAAATTTGAAGTTTTATGGGCTAGTTTAATCTTCTTGACGGGACCTCATAAAGTCTGGGTTTTTCCTCTTATTCCATACTCTGAAGTTTAAGTTAGTATAAGTGTAATGAAAGTATAAATCTTGCAAATGTCTTAGTATTTATAGGAGGTTTGAACCGACTTTGTGGCGGCGTTACCTTCCTATGAGGGTTTGCCTTTGTGGTGGTTTTAAGCATGTAACAAGTAGGTCGCCACCTCACTTTTACTTAGTAGAGCGGGTTTTATTCTGTGATGGTGTCAAGCAGGTCGTCACATCACAATTCCTTAAGATGATGGATTTCCTCAAGTTGGTATTAAGCTGGTCGCAACCTCATTATTTCTTAATAAGATGATTTTATTAGTGGCGTCGCCTTTTTACACTGGCATTGTAGATATATCGTTTGGGGTCGCCTGGAGCACATTTCTTCAAAGTATTTTTTTTTTTTTATAATTCTCTACTAGTTGTCGACTTTGACTTAATATTTCATTGTGGCTCCAACACCAAGTTCTTTAAAAGGTTTTACTGATAATGGCACATGTACACATGTAAAAACATAATTAACTTTATGACTTGGCCAGAATTGTAAAAGTTATTAAAAGGTGAAAATGAGAAATATATTATAGTATACACTGAATATTAGCTTAATGGGATTTTTATTAAGGATTTTTATTTGGAAACTAAAAAATAGGAAATATAAGACGTCTAAGGTAAGGAGATCTTTGAAAACGCAAGAAAATATAGGCTAATCTCACAATGAGACAAGGCAAGGCAGTTCTAAGATAATTATCTATTTTACGGATAATGGCCAATCGAACACATCTGGTGGGATTCGAACCCACAATTGTCTGATTATAAGTCAGACGCCTTATCCATTAGGCCACAAGTGCTACATGAATTAATTATTAGTAATAAATTTATCCACGTGTACAACCCATGAAATCGTATTAGGTCCTCTAAATTTTTTATCCAAATGTGTTTGCTACGAGGTGAACTCAACTCCTATTATTTGGACCACAAACGGGCTTCCATTAGAAGCCACAAGTGTGTATAAACTATAAACAATTGGATTACAAGTGCTTGAAAGTGCAAATTGACAATTGCATTTGTTGGGAGTCGAATCTGAATTTAATGTTTAGAAGGCTATTATCCTAACCGATAAACTACAAATGCTTTCAAATCAATCAAGTCCTTTAAAAACATTTGCAGCCTGTTCTTCAAACATAATAATAATAAAAAAAGGATAAAAATAATAAGTAATCAATTTTTAATCTAGTTCAATATTTTGTTGTATCATGAATCTGTGTTTTTTTTTTTTTTTGCTAACTATTTTTTTATTTTTATTTTTACCACAAAACGTTTTGACTGGATTGTGTTAAAGCCCATATATGTTTAGGGTGTTTGGCTATGTATTGGGCCGTTCTTTTATTAATGGCCCGTGTTAATGGCCGGTCTTATATTGGGTAATCTGTTACTTTACTCTTGTTTAGGGACTATATTTGCAGACTCACAAAAGGTTGCGGTGTAACCTTTAGTTATTATGTTAGGGTTTAGTATAAATTGAGGGGGATAGGAACAGTTGAATAAGTTACCTAAATGAACCCTTGATACATCTCTCTCTTTTTCTCTGCGACTCTCCATTTCTTTTCCGTTGTTTTGCTCTGCCACGATTCTGTTGTTCATCCGCTGCTACTCATCGATTTGCACATGGTATCAGAGCATCGAAGCTCATACCTTCGACGATTCTGGTTTGCTTTTCGCTGCATTTACTTTCGGATCTGTTCTTCATCTTCTTCGTCTTCAAACGAATTTTTTCTGTTTACGAAACTTACGAAGATCAAAAGTCTATTATTAGATCTGTTTTTTTGAATTCGTGTGCATGCAACATATTCGTCGAATATCCTCATAGATCTCGCAGATTGTTGTTTGTTTGCTGTAGATCTGAGATAACGATGTCTTTTGCGTGATTTTTACGAAGTTCTTTTATCGTTCATCTTCGTTTTCTTCGTTTCACGATTCGCTCTTATCACGATTTTCTTTTAACGAAGTTCTTCTTCTGTTTCTTTCTTTGCATGTAATAGATCTGTTGAATTCTTTCATCAAATCTCGCAAATCTTGATATTATTGCTGTAGATCTGAGAGAATAACGATCTTTATGTGTTTCTTTTTTTAAGAATCGAAACTCTTTTTTTTAGACTTTCCTTTCATGAGATTCGAACAGATCTGTTGTTTTACAACATAAACCTCTTGCATGTACTGTTCTTTCTGTTATAACTTTGAAGATCTTGCCTCTTGTTAATCGGTGTCGATTCGTTTTTTTTTTTTTACTAAATCTGAACAGATTTATTTTTGGTATTAATTGCCTTCTTTTCTTTGTACTAGAATCCTCATTCGTTCCATTATAGATCTCGCAATCTTCGTATTATTGCCGAAGATCTTTAACGATAAGGATCCATATTTGATTTCTTTATTTCGCTTGATATTGTGTTGTTATTATCTGATCGTATAGATCCCAAGTTTTGCATGTTATCTTAAACTTCTTTTAACATTCATAGACCTTACCTTCTGTGCATGTTTTATTCCAGATCCGTGACGTTTATATTTCCCTAGACCTACTTGTTTTACGAAATAAACTCACAAATTTTTCAGTTACGCTTTCTCCATTATCCTATGACGATTTTTTTTTTAAACTCAGTTCTTTTGGATGTGTCTGATCTGACTCTTTGAGGTTTTATCCATTTACTTATTTGGCCCATCTCTGTTTCTTGTAGATCTGTTATTTCTTTTGGATCTACACATCTTGCCTTCTTTCATATGGCTTCTGAAACAGAAAAAGGTCATGGAGAAACCTCCAATGATGGATTGAACGATGCTCCAACAATTAATGTTGTCGATGCGACGTCCAAGATTGATCATAACCATCCACTTTACCTTCATCCCTCTGATTCAGCTGGTCTTTCACTTGTATCTGAAAAATTGACCTCCTCTGAGGATTATGTTTTTTGGAGTAAAGCAATGAGAATTTGTTTGATTTCGAAAAACAAGCTTGGTTTTGTAACAGGAGCTTGCAAGAAGGAAAACTTTGATCCTAGCCTGCATCATTTGTGGGAACGCTGCAATGCCTTAGTACTGGCATGGATCATGAATTCCGTTTCTCGTGAGCTCATGTCCGGAAACATTTATACTGAATCTGCCTTCTCTGTCTGGAATGATTTGAAAGAACGACTTCACAAAATCAATGGTTCAATAATATTCCAACTACATCGTGATATCTGTCTGGCACAGCAAGGAGTGGATTCCATATCTACTTATTTTGCAAAGCTCAGAACGATGTGGGAGGAATTTGATGCTGTCTGCAATTTACCTAACTGTGGTTGTGCTGAATTTCAGAAACATATTTTACATGCCAACAATCTGAAGCTGTTTCAATTTTTAAATGGTCTCAATGATTCCTATTCAAATGTTCGAACCAATCTCGTTATGAGAGAAGCCCTCCCATCTGTTTCCCAAGCTTACTCAGTTTTAATTCAAGAAGAGAATCAGCGAGGTCTTTCAACTGGCTCCTCTGTCAACACTGTTGATGGAAAACCCTCTTTTTTGTCTGATAGCTCTTCAAATAAATCAAGGGGGCAGAAAAGGAATTTAAATTTGGTCTGTGATTTCTGCAAAGTAAAGGGCCATGATTATGACCATTGCTTTAAAAGGAAGGGTTACCCTCCCAATTGGAAGTTCCGAAACAATCAGAACAGGACCCCTCAAGCAAATACTGTCATTGATGGCCATTCCAATATCTCAGGTTCAGAGGTTGGCGGTTCTGTTTCCACCCCTCTGGATCTCCCAAAAAATCAGCCCATGATGATTACCACTGAGCAACTGGAGCATTTAGCTCGCAGTATGGTGAGATCCCAGCATCATGAGTCTGAGGCTGAACCTCGGGCAAATATTGCTTCTTCCACACCAGGTAACACTTCTTTGCAAATTTCTGCTGATAGTTATTCAGATTGGATTCTCGATACCGGAGCCACTCATCACATGAGCTTTAGATCTAACTGGATGTCTGATTTTAAGCCTTTATATTGTAGTGTGCAATTGCCTAATGGTTTAAGATCTAAGGTTGCAGGCATTGGTAATGTCAAAATAGGACAACGTATTATTCTGAAGGGTTAAGAACACAATAGGGGCCTGAATGTTTGCCCATATTGCCAAAAGGGGTCTGAATTGAAAAAACGTATTATTATGGGCCTGAATTTTGAGTTTTGTTGATAATCGAGTTTCCGTCCAAATTTTCTGTTAAATGTAACGGAAATACGTGAAATGACAAAATTACCCTTTTGCAATTATTATACAATTTATCAGTTTAATTAATGAAATGTGAAATGTCTAAAATACCCCTGCACACTAATTAAGCCCTAAGGCCACCACGGCCACCGCCACCGACCATCACCCTAGCTCCGGCGACACCACTCCACCTCCGGTGACCACCACCCCAATTCCGGCGACCTCCGGCGACCCAAAAAGCTCCGATCGGAGCCCGAAAGCTCCGATCGGAGCTCCGTGGCCCCGATTCGGAGCCACAGAGCTCCAGATCGGAGCTCTGTGGCTCCGAATCGGGGTCACAGAGCTCCAGATCGGAGCTCGCCTGAGGAGGTGGTGGTCGCCGGAGCCGGGTGGTGGTGGTCGCCGGAGCTGTGGTGGCTTAAAGGGTATTTTGGTCTTTTTAGGTCAAACATGTGAGGGTCACACTCAGGTCAAAGGGCATTTTCGGGTTTTCAAATTATTTTCGGTCACATGCTTGGCATGTGACCACTTTCCGTCACTTTTAACAGAAAAAATAGACGGAGACCTCACTTATACACAAAACTCAAAATTCAGGCCCTAAATAATACGTTTTTTGAATTCAGACCTTTTTGGCAACATGGCAAACATTCAGGCCCCTATTGTGTTCTTAACCCTATTCTGAATGATGTTCTGTTTTTACCTGAATTCAAGCATAACTTGATTTCAATTTCTAAATTGACTAAGGACTTATCTTGTTCAGTTATTTTTCATACTAACTTTGTCATTTTGCAGGATCTCTGCAATGGAATGGTAGGGGAATGGACATGAGGCTGCAGGGCTATATTTTTTTCAAACAATCCATTTCAATCCCTGTAGCTTTCCAGTCTTCTGCTGATAATCCTCAGACCATTCTATGGCACATACGTTTAGGACATGTTCCCTTTCATACTTTGAACAAGTTTCAATTTCTTAAGTCTCTTAATTTACAGAATAAAGGCATTTCTGAATGTGCCATTTGTCCTATGGCTAAGCAAACTAGGCTTCCTTTTCCAAACAGTAGTTCTGTCACCTTTTCTTCATTCGACCTTATTCATCTTGATGTTTGGGGGCCATACCATAAGGCCACTTATGATAATAAGAAGTATTTTCTTACTATTGTGGATGACTTTACCAGAATTACTTGGATTTACTTACTTACTTTAAAATCAGATGTTATTGTTGTTTTGAAACATTTTTCTCAGATGATTGAAACTCAATTTTCTAAGAGTATTAAACGCATTAGATCTGATAATGGTGGTGAATTTATCAATGATAACTGTTCATCCTTCTTTTCCACCAAAGGGATCATTCATGAAACTTCATGTGCTTATACTCCTCAACAAAATGGCATTGTTGAACGAAAACATCGCCACTTATTAGAAGTTGCTAGAGCAATCAAACTGCAAAGTTTTGTTCCTGATAAATTTTGGGGAGAATGCATTCTTACGGCTTGCTATTTGATTAATCTAATGCCTTCATCTGTTTTGAAAGGATTATCTCCTTATGAAAAATTTTATGGAAAACCCCCATCTGTTGATCACTTATGTGTATTTGGTTGTCTATGCTATGCAAAAGTTTTACCTTCAGGAGATAAATTTGCATCTAGATCCACTGCTTCAGTCATGATGGGTTATTCCCTAACACAGAAAGGGTACAAATTGTTCAACTTGACTACTAAGACATTTTTTTTTACAAGGGAAGTTAAGTTTCTTGAATCTTTTTTTCCGTTTAAGACCAAATCTGTTGTTCCACCTACTTTTGTACCTAATGTTTCTCCTATCCCTTCCTCAGGTGATAACTCTGATGAGACCTTTGTGACTGCTCTCCCTCCTGATCCAATATCTGATGACATGGATCTTAATTCTGGGATAGATGATGAATTTGTCCATAGTGAAGGTATTTCTACTGATGATTCCTTATTAAGAGGTGATGATAATGACTTAAATGTTGATGCTGATTTATCTGATTATGCTCAACCTGTCTCTGATCCTCCTTCTAGGCCTAGTAGAAATATTAAGCCACCTGTTTGGACCCGTGATTACGATATGAATGTTGGTTGTTCTACATTGCATCCTATTTCTACCAATCTATGTTATGATAGGCTTGCCTCTGTTCACAAGTCTTTTTTAAGCATTATAGATAAGATTCCTGAGCCTCGAACTTTTTCTGAAGCTTGTTTAGATAATAATTGGGTTGAAGCAATGAATGATGAAATTTCTGCTTTAGAATTAAACAAAACTTGGTCATTGGTCCCTTTGCCTTCTGGTAGATCTTCTATAGGTTGTAAATGGGTTTTTCGTGTTAAATATAATTCAGATGGTTCCCTTGAGCGTTATAAAGCTCTTCTGGTTGCAAAAGGTTTTAAACAAAAAGAAGGAATTGACTATTATGAGACTTTCTCTCCTGTGGCCAAAATTGGAACTGTTAGAATTATATTATCTCTTGCTGCCATGAACAACTGGGTTCTTTATCACATGGATATTTTTAACGCCTTTCTTCAAGGTGATCTGTTTGAAGAAGTTTATATGGATTTACCACCTGGATTTGGTAATCAGGGGGAGTTGCGTGTTATTAACAAATCTGGTCTTGTATGCAGATTACACAAATCTTTATATGGGTTAAAACAGGCTTCAAGGCAGTGGAATATTAAGCTAACTGAAGCCCTTCTTAGTAATGGGTACAAACAAAGTCACCTTGATTATTCTATGTTCTTAAAAAGAAAAGGTGATGAAATTGTCATTCTTTTAGTTTATGTTGATGATCTGCTCATTACAGTGTTATCAGAACCGGACCGGACCGGCGGTCCGACCGGGTTCGAACAGGAACCGGGACCTCCAACGGTCCGGTTTAAGTAAATCCGGAGGATGTAAGCGAACCCGGTTCGGCAAGCGGTTTTTTGACGAACCGGCCGGTTCTGAGAGAACCGGTCGGTTTACCGGTTTGCCGGTTCGGACTTTTTGGGGAAAAAAAAAAACTGTTTTTTAGGGTTTACCCTTACTGAGCGCCGCAGCCACGAGAATTTGGAAACCTACATCCAAATCAAAAAGAGGAAATGCTACACAGAGGAACTTGTGACTAATTAACTAGGGCGATTGATAACTAAAAAAGACTAGGGCTGCTCAAGATCTGTAGCAATGGAGCCGTCGAAGAAGAAAGTCCATATCATTCTGAATTGCCTTACGAAATCTAGAACCAAATTCTACTTCGTCTTCATGCCACAACTCTATCGAATTGAAGAGTGTTTGCAAGGGCTGGTGCGAATTGATTAACTGCGAGAATCTATCTCTCTTCCATGTAAATTTTAGAATCCAATGGATAGAGAGAAATAGATTGAGAAGATTAAGCTGGTAGAATATGGGGATGGGACGAGAGAAGAGAAAGAAGGGAATGGATAAAGAGAAAGGGAGAGAGAGAAGAGGGGAGGGGGTGGGGGTGGGGACGAGAGAAGAACGGAGAGAGAAAGGGGAGAGGATGGGGACAAGAGAAGGGATGGAATGTGATGGGAAAGTCTAGGTAGGTTACTCTGCTTTAATTGCAGCATCAATGGTCTTTCTTGTTAATTCCGGTCGGACCGGGTTCGAATCGGGTCCGACCGGACGAACCGGGAACCGGACACCTAGCCGGTTCAGTGTCCGGTCCGGTTCTGATAACACTGGCTCATTACTGGGAATAGTGCTGCTTTAATTTCTGATCTTAAAAGGGTTTTACAAACTAGCTTCAAAATGAAGGATTTAGGAACATTAAAATATTTCATTGGCATTGAAGTTGCAAGATCCGATAAGGGACTTGTGCTCTGTCAGAGAAAGTATGTTCTAGAGATGCTTTCTGAAGTTGGCTTGTTGGGATGTAAACCTAGCAGTACTCCTATGGAGCAAACTGCTAGATTTACGTCTGTTGGATATGATGAATCCCTTAAAATGAATAAAGATGATTCTGTACTTTCTGATCCAACTGTTTATAGACGATTGATTGGAAAGCTTTTATATTTAGGGATTACTCGTCCTGATATTGCTTATTCTGTCCAGTATTTGAGTCAGTATATGCAAAATCCAAAAAGGTCCCATTATGATGCAGTTTTCAGAATTCTGAAATACTTGAAACAACAGCCTGGTTTGGGTATTTTGTTATCTTCTGATAAAATATTTGATATAAGTGTTTTTTGTGATTCAGATTATGCTCGTTGCATTGAATCACGCAGATCTGTCACAGGTTATTGTGTTTTAATTGGTAATTCATTAGTTTCTTGGAAAGTAAAAAAGCAGCCTACTGTTTCTTGCTCTTCGGCTGAAGCTGAATATCGCAGTATGCGTGAAACTGTTTCTGAATTGGTTTGGCTGAATGGGATTCTTTCTGAATTAGGTTTTGAATTTAAAAAACCAATAACTCTATATTGTGATAATAAAGCTGCTATTCAAATTGGTAATAATCCAGTTTTCCATGAACGCACCAAGCATATTGAAGTTGATTGTCACTTTGTTCGTGATCAAGTTAGTACAGGTTTTCTTAGATTGGAGCATTTGAAGTCTTCAACCTGCGGATCTGTTTACAAAGGCGCTTCCTAAAGCACAACACAGGCGTTTGGTTTCGAAGCTTCATATGATAGACATTTTTGAGCAAAGTTCAGATTGAGGGAGAGTGTTAAAGCCCATATATGTTTAGGGTGTTTGGGCTATGTATTGGGCCGTTCTTTTATTAATGGCCCGTGTTAATGGCCGGCCTTATATTGGGCAATCTGTTACTTTACTCTTGTTTAGGGACTATATTTGCAGACTCACAAAAGGTTGCGGTGTAACCTTTAGTTATTATGTTAGGGTTTAGTATAAATTGAGGGGGATAGGAACAGTTGAATAAGTTACCTAAATGAACCCTTGATACATCTCTCTCTTTTTTCTCTGCGACTCTCCATTTCTTTTCCGTTGTTTTGCTCCGCCACGATTCTGTTGTTCATCCACTGCTACTCATCAATTTGCACAGATTGTGCAAAGAATCCTCCAATTCTTCTAATAAACCTTTTCAACTAAATAATTTCAGAACGATTCATTCTCATGCTTCTTTACTCTACTTCAACAGTAGAAAGTAAGAAACATACTTAAGGGGCGTTTGGATGGATGTAATGTGAGATGTAATCTCACATTACGTCTCACATTACATCAACATTACGTTGTTTGGTTTGCCAAACGACGTAATGTGCATTGTAATGTAATGTCCATTTGTAATCTCAGATTACGTCCAAACCCCATTTAACGTAATGTGAGATTACATCAAAAAACGGATGTAATGTGAGAATTCTATGCAGTCAAAAACGAGTTTCTAAGTAGAGACGGAAAAGGGTAGGTAAAGTCGAGTCGTAAAGACGGAACGTAAAAACGTAAGTTTCTACCAATGCTAAAATTACATTAGTAATAAAATGTATAAATGTACATATATGTAATTATGCAAAAGAGATACGAAAATATTCAATATGCTCATTAATAGCCTGTAACATTGTTTTAATAAAAGATATGGCCCCACCAGTAGTCACCTCAGTCGTCACGGTGAGCAATTGTTGTGGAATCGTGAGAATAATTGACGGGTCAATTAGAGTGTGGGCCAGTATCTCAATTAATATTTTATTATTTTAAAAACTTAAAAGAGAAAAATATATTTATGGAGTCTAAGACTCTTGCATATTATTAAATATTTAATGGATACTGAACTTGAATAGAATAAGAATAAGTTTTGAATTAATAAAATATGACTTGACCCACAAATTACGATCCATGAAAAAAACTCTCGTAGGTTTGGTTGATAAATTTTGTGGGATTGACATAATTTATTAGATTTGAGCAATTTTTAGCAAATTAAGGTAAAAATTCTAGAAACGGGTAGAAACTTACGTTTTTACCGTTTCTACCCGTTTTTACGACTCTACTCGCGTTTCTACCCGTTTCTACTCAGAAAGCGATTCTGGTACGTTTTAACTCGTTTTTTATGGTAAAAACGTAAAAACGTGCGTTTTTACGACCTAGAAACGAGTTTTTAACTACATAGTGTGAGATTACATCAAACATTACAGAGTGTTATTACTTTATTAATATTTATTAAATAGATAAAATACTTTGTATTATCATTATAACTTAGGGTTAAGAACCTATGAAAGGTCTGAACTATCACCCATGTTAACGGGAGAGGTCTGAAATTTAAAAAGTTAATAACAGAAGTCTGAAATTTCTGTTTTGTTGATAACAGCGGTCTCCGTTAGTTTTTCCGTTAAAACTAACGGAAATTGGTCACATGCTTGGCATGTGACCGGAAATAAAATAAATTTCCAAAAAATGCCATTCTATCAAGTGTGCCCCTCACATGCTTGGAGTGAAAAGACCAAAATGCCCTTGAAGCCACCACGGTACTCCGGCGACCACCACCGTACTCCGGCGACCACCACCAAGGCTCCGATTGGGCCAAAATCGGAGCCACCGGCCCCGATTGGACTCCGATCGGAGCTTTTTGGCCCGATCGGAGCTTTTTGGCCCGATCGGAGCTTTTTGGCCCCGATCGGTGTTTTTTTGCTGAGGTTGTGGCCGGAGTCGGGTCGCCAGAGCCGAGGTGGTGGTCGTCGGAGTCGAGGTGGTGGTGGCCGGAGTCGGGTGGTGGTGGCCGGAGTCAGGTGGCCGGAGTTGGGTGGTTTTAATTTGACTTTAGGGGTAAAATTGTCATTTCACATTTTCTTAAATAAGATATTAAATAAAACAAAATATTAAAGGGGAAAAAATGTCATTTCACACAATTCTGTTAAATTTAACCCTAAAAATGAACGGAAAACCTCATATCAACAAAATTGAAATATCAGACCTCTGTTATTAACTTTTTAAATTTCAGACATCTCCCGTTAACATGGGTGATAGTTCAGACCTTTCATAGGTTCTTAACCCTATAACTTATTATGATAATAACTTTATTATTATTAGTTGTTTTTATTTATTTTTTATCTACTTCATAACTCATTATTATAATAAATAATAATGTACATGATGTTAGTATAAAATGAGTAAAGTCTTTTCAATACATCTTTTATGAAAATTATCTTATAAAACTACATATAATGTTTTAACTATTAAAATTTTAAAAGTTATGCATATTGAGTTTACGTATTTTGTTTTTAAAATTCATAAATGACTAAAGTATTAACCACAAAACATAAAATTTAAAAAGTTAGTTGTTGTCAATTTTTTTTTTTAAATCTTATCATATTAAGGTATAGTATACTCTCTGTAAATTAATATAATAATAATAAAGTCACATTATAATGCGCATTACAACACTTACCAAACACTGTAATCTCATTACACTCCACATTACAGCACAACCAAACACTGTAATCTAACATTTCAAATAATCTCACATTACAGCCCACATTACTTGTAATCTCACATTTTAAGTAATCTCACATTATGTCCATTCAAACGCCCCTAGTGTCCTATTTTTTAAACTTTCCATGAAATAGAATAATTCATCAACATGATATAATGCAAAGCCAATAACCTCCGCTAGTCTCGTCGCAACCTACCCAATCAAAATCAGGGTATACTACAAGACTAAGTTGACTATTAGCATAAAAAATACATTTACCTGGATCACCTTTAATGTACCTTAGAACATGTAGAGCTGCATCAAAATGCAGCCTTTTAGAGTCTGTACAAATTGAGTTAAAATGTTGCACGGTAAAAGTAATATTTGGTCTAGTCATAATAAGTAGGGATGGGCATTCGACCGGTTCTGACCCGGACCAGAACTGGTTTAAGCAGTCTGGTCCGGCCCGGACTGAATTAGATGTTGACCAACAAAGTCTGGACCGTTTCTGGACTGTTTTATAAAAAACAGACCAGTTCGGTCCATAACCGGTTCGGAACCGGTCCGACCTATTTTTATTTATAAATTTACACTAAAAATAAAAAAATAAGTCCAAACCAGTCCGGGAAAAAAAAACGGTCCAAACCAGTCCGGTCCAGTTTAAAACCGGTTCCATCAGAAGTATACAAACGATTCTTAACCCTGTTTTCACTTATAAAACCTGATCTATTTGGAACCGGTCCGGACCAGTTTCGGGCGGACCGGACGGACCGATTTTTTTACCCATCCCTAATAATAAGGTACAACAACTTCTCTATCAGTTGCATATTTTGGCTCAAAATGATCTATTTGTCATCTAATAACTTCTATAATTAAAAATACTTAAGATCCTCCAAATTATTTGGAACTTCATCATATATATTTCAGAATTTTACAGTTTACATATGTAATGCTCATGGTAGTTTGTGATAAAATAGATCATAGGCGTTTGATTAATATAATTTCAGATGATATAGTCGTCGGCATACAGCTAACTTCCAATGTGTTCAATCAATTCTAACTGGTCCTTCTTGCTAATCAACTTATATTGCCTATATATCCTCGGACATGCATAGCCGTATATATATAGACCTTTAAATAGAGTTCATATGACATGACTGAAATTATGGATAATGTTACTCATCTTTAAATATAATAATAACTATTTATTTATTAATTATTAAGAAGAGACAAAAAGATCTTGTCGGTATGGATCTCATAACTAACATACAAAACAAGTCTTTTAAAATGTATAATATCATTTTTTAGTTAGTGGCCCTCATGTAAAGGAGCCACTTCACGGAAAAGCCGACGGAGATAAGAGTTGGGCCGAATATTATTTAGTGTTAACAACATATAAACTGTATTAAGTTTATCTACTAATAAAATTTGGTTTTCGAAGTTTTAAATATTTAAATAGACACGTTTTATTTTTATTTTTGTTAAAATTTTGGTGTATTTGTGCATATTTTTCTCTCATTTAATCATTTTTATCAACTCACTCGTCCACTTATAATCCATCACTATTTACTTCCACAAAGTCGTCAAATTTCCCTAAAAATTGAACATCCAAAAGATAAGATTTCCAACAAGGTAGTTTGGAGCAATTTTCAGCAATATCGGAGCGAAATTTACTTGCGCGGATGTGGCCAGCTTCTTAGGTGACGGTCCCGGCAATATGACGAGAATGGAGCGTGCATGGGGGGTCGAATTGACAGTTTGTTTCGTCAACATTCACTCCTCTAAAATAATCACACCGAGACACATAATAAAAAATGAAACTTATAGCACTTCATTTTAACGTCAAAACACCAAATTTCAATAATAATAAAACTTCGGACAATTTATAGGTTGTTAACCCTATACATCTCTACATGAATTAGTACAGTTAGTGGACAAATATTTTGGTTTGAATAATTCGATAATAGTGGTAAATTCGAACAAAATATTCAATTGTGTTAATTGTTGGTTAAAATCAGTTTCTGAGTTTGATTTTGTTTTAAAAAAATAAGTTGAATAACATGATAAACACTATAATATATAGAGAATATTACCCAAAAAAACACGACGGTACAACTAAAAAAAACATATATTTTAGTTGTGCTCAATATGAGAGAGCCATTCCACGAAGTGTAAAACTACAATTACTACAATCTGTTTTTTTTTCTTATATGACACTGTGTCACTCAGTCGGAAAAACAGAATGAAAAGCACCTTTGGAAATTGATGGAAGTCAAATTGAGCATTCAATTGAATGTATTTCGTTACAATATTTTCAATTTATGTTTGGATTCAAGTGATCTTACGTTGCGAAAACGTGTTTATTTTCTGTCCTAACTAACGAGAGTTAAAACAGATATAGCAATTTGCTTAAAACTTGAAAATTATAAATAATTTAAAAAAATCAAAATTCTGTTAGCAATTCGTAAATTGATCTAGGTTTAGGTAGCAATATGAATATATGATCATTAACCCTATATTATGTATCATACCACAAATGACAAATGTATACCACAAACGTATTGAGTTTTTGTTCCATTATTACGTTCCATAGAAGGCAAGAATTTCGTGGATAACACGAGAAGAGAAGGAAGTGGCGCACTTTATCTTTTTTTTTTTTGTCAAGTGAGTGCGTTGCTAACATGAGCCTCCTCTCCCTCAATGTTCTTCTCTCCCTCGTCAAATTCATTCCTTCCTCCATTTCCAAATCTCTCTCGCTTTCTTCCTTTCTCTCCGCCTCCACTCCATTCCTCGTCAGCTCCAGACCTTCCACTTTCCTGAAAGAATCAATTGAATCATTCAGCTTTTGATTTGAGTCTTTGAAGTTTCGTGTTGGTGTATGTAACAGGTGACTGAAGCACGGATGCTCTTCGCCACCGCCGGCGATCCATGGGCTTCTCTGCTACTCTCCGTCTCCCTTCCACTTCTTGCTATAACACGGTACCTCTCTTTCTCTATCTCTCTCTCTTCAGGCGCATTCTGCTTGCCGCATGTAATGAATACTTGAGAAATGTCAGATATGCCGAATCATGAGCATGGGCTCTCTATATGACTGATTGAATTGCCTGAAAATTTGGATTTGCTTCTAATTAAGTCATTTACAATCTGTTTAGAATTTTAGTTTGAGAAATTTGGATTGGTGGCTGATTTATGCTTGTATGAAGGAGATGTAAGTTCTTCGTCTCCTGGATTTGACTTATAGATTACAAAGTTTATTTCTGAGATTAATCGAATTAGGGTTATGGTTTAACACAGAAATCTATCCTATTAATCCACGATTTGATGAAGTTGTTCTATTTCGGACGGGTTGCAAAGAAATCTGATGGACTGATAAACTCTGCTTGACATTGAATTTGACTCTAGTCAGTGAAGATGATCCTTTATATTGCTTTTTTTATCTGCAGTGCAACTTGGTTAGAAAGCAGCAAAGATTGACTCTTTTGAGTTCTGGAAATCGAAGACCACGTTCTCTGCTATGTATTAGGTCAGTAGCTAGTAGAAGAAAGCGGGGACTTGATAGCAATGGAGCAGCTGAACCTACACGCAACCTTCTGGAGAGATTGTTTGTACAAACGCAGAAGCTGGAAAAGAAGATGAGTAAGGATTCTCATCTCCCTGGGGATTTTCAGATAAAGCTGCATCTTGAGACTCTGGAGACTGATCTTCAGGTTGCTTTGACTGCTCTTAAGTTAAAGGAAGAAGATTTACAACAGGCGGAAATAAAGGTGTTATTGGAACATGGTGAGTTGAAACGTGCCAAGGAGGGTTTGCAGAGGAGAGAGGAGGTGATAACTGAAGCTCTCTCAAGGCAGGAAAAATTGGAGGAGGAACTCAAAATGGCTAATTCGACATTGGCTTCCACAGCCAGGGAGATGGAAGAGTTGAAGCTTCTTGTGAAGGAGAAAGAACAGGAGATTGCAGCTACTAAATCAGCCTTTTCCTTAAAGGAAGAAGAGATGGGAAAAATGGGAAACGAATTAGTAAGAAAGAATGAGGAGGCTTTAAGAAAAGAAACTGAACTTAAATCGAAGGTTCAAATCTTGAATCAAGCAAATGCTGTTATAGTGAAGCAAGAAGTCGAAATTCAAGAACTCAGAGCAGCAATTGCAGATAAAGAAGAGGAATTAAAAGCTTCACTGACCTTGAGAATGGTTGATGAGGGGAACCTAAAAGAGGCAGAGGCTAAGTTAGAGAAGCAGGCAACGGAGTGGGTATTGGCACAGCAGGAACTGAAGAAATTGGCTGAAGAAGCATCTAAACACGAAAATGAGTCTAATCAAACCCTGGAGGACTTTAGGCGAGTGAAGATTCTTCTCGGGGATATAAGATCAGAATTGATCACTTCTCAGAAGTCCTTGGCATCCTCTCGGTCAAAAATGGAAGAACATGAGAAGCTCTTGGATGAGCAGCTAACTGAAGTCGAAAAGCAGAAGCAAAGTATCATGTCTTATATGACGAGCTTGAAGGATGCCCAAATAGAAGTTGAGACTGAGAAGGTGAAAGTAAGAGTTGCAGAGGCTCGGAATAAAGAGCTTGAACGCGACTTATCTTTGGAAAAAGAGCTGATGAATGTACTGCAGCTTGAACTAATGAAAGAAAAATCTTTTCTCCAGCAAGCAATTGATGAAAATTGTTGCCTTCAAGCAGAACTAGACGTTAAAAACACCGAATTTGCAGTGACCCAAGAAAGTCTCCGAGCCAAAGAATCAGAACTCGTAGAAGCAAGATTAGATATCCAGCATTTGAAGTCTGAGCAAGCTGCGTTGATCTTAATCTTGGAAGAACGAGATGTCGAGCTGTCAAATGCAAGGAAGAAACTAGAGGAACTGAACAGTGAAGTCAAAGAGTTGAAGGCACTTCTTGTCACCCGAGAGAAGCAGCTCGATCAAGCCACCGGGATGCTAAAGGAGAAAGACAAGCACGTTCAGAGCATGCAGCACGAACTTCAAGACACCAAGTTGAAATTCGCGGAAGCTGAATCCGTAGTTGAAAGGATCACCGAACTGACGTCCAAACTGGTAATTTCAATCAAAGATGACGATTATAGCGTTCTAAATCCATCCGAAACAGACGAGAAGTGGCTTCTGGAGCAAACCAGTGATTCAAGATGGAAAAGGAAGCAGCTTGAAGCCGAGATGGGTCTGACAAGACAGAGTTTGAGAGAGAAAGAGATGGAGCTTCTGGAAGCACAGAGAACAATGGTGGTCAAAGACGAGGAGCTAAAAACCGCTTTAAACAAACTCGAGCAGAGGGAGAAGGAGATAGAGAGGTTGAAGCAAGAAATGACCGATGATTCGAGTGATCTGAGGAAGATGTACGAGTTGGCTCAGGAGAGGATCGGGGAGAAGACAATGGGCGACCATGCGATCGAGAAGCTTCAGCTCGAGGCTGCACAGGTTGAAGTCGAAGCTGCCACTGCTGCGCTTCAAAAGCTAACCGAGATGAGCCGAGAGCTGATTACAAAAACTAACTCGAATTGTGATTCTGATTCAGAAGTTGTGCTTTGGTTCAGACCCGATTCGGGACAGTCTGGTGAGTGCTTCAGTGAGGTAAAAATGGAGGTAGCGCGGCTTTCGGCTCTTAGCGAACAACTTGTCCGCGAGGCAGGTATTTCGGTTGGATCAGATTAAGATATAGGCGGTTTTAGGATTCTGTGATGTATATAGAGGTCATGTTTCGGATTCTGTTTTTTAATTTGATTTTTGTTGCATCTTAAAAGATGAACAGGGTTTGTTGGTGGCAACTTCGGGTTTGATGAATCCGTTTGTTGTCTGTTTAAGTATGATTGTCGTTCTTGTCTATTCTTTTGCATTAAAGATTTCTATATATAGATTTCCATAAATTACTAAAGAAGCATCTAAATACGGAACAATTAAATATGGTATAGCAGTTCATGACAAGTCATTAATTAGAAGTCTAAAATTCAAACCCCATTAAAATTCTGAGAATGAAAATTATTCATAACTAACATTTTCTCTTACGGTGTGAAATGTGAATGAGGTTTAAACTAAACCCTAAGCATAGCTAACATTTTACACTTACGGTGCTGCCCCTAGAAGACTTGGAGTGAAGATGCTTTTCATTATATAATCGGAGTTGATCACTTAACACAAAATTTGTTGTGCCAACTGATTCATCCTATTAACCCTAAAAAAATATCAATGCATCTCTATGTAGTTTAACTACGATCCTATTAATATTAATAAAGTATTCAATACAACAAGAAGAAGCTATCATAAATTATATAAGGTAAGAGCAGAAAACTCAATGCCCAATGAATAGTGACTAATTAGCAACTCGAAGCAAAAAAATGAAGCAAGAAACTCCGAGCATTAATTTACTTGCATATGCTATTTCTGTAATTTGAATCTCAGGTTGTTGCAGGCCTTGTTCCTAAATACAAGCTGCTGCAACAGGGTGTCATAAACATCCTTCCTATATATATCCGGTCTCTCCATTGTGTTTCCTTGTCGGAGCTAGGGATCGCTAAATTGTTCCAACGAGTTAGGCTAAGCAGTTACTTCCCGATGATCTTATAGTAAGCGTACAAGCCAGAGCCGATAAAACCCAGGAGCTGCCCAAAGACATTCAACTGCAAGAAAGAGACGATCAAAATTTTTCCGGACCACAATGATTACGAAAAGTTGAAAATCGCTACTCACAATATCGAAAGGAAGACCGCCAAAAATTGCCCAGCCAAGTCCGATTGTGAAAAGATCCTAAAATGACACATAGTGACTGTTAATCATCCTTCAACTTCAACAATCAGCTAATAATTCCGCAAAAAATGGTAACTTTAGATTACGGACCTTTAGATTGCCGCAAATTGTCTGCATAACGGCTGAATTAAGAGTGGTATTAAGGAATATACTGTAATTCAAGAAGAAAGCCAAGATGCAGGAGAAAAGCAACACGACCTGCCGAAACATAAGAAAAATGTTAACTTAAAAACGACCCATAATACAAACTATAGGCTCAAAAAATGCACATGCATATGCAAAACTTTACCATGAAACCGATTGAAAACAGGTACTGAAAATTCAATGTCAAGTCCAAGTCGCCTATGACGTATGTCAAGATTAGCAGCACCGGGCCACATATAATCCCTATAAGAAAGAGCAACACGATTTTGTGTTATAGCTAAGTCATTGGTTTTAAAATATGATTAGTCAAATCATTAGCTTACCATTGCACCACATTAAGCCAAAACTATTGAGTCCACTAGCTTTTCCTGACAGAGATAACAAAGAGAACAAATCAAAATCTAGTCTGGAGACAAAATAGGTTTATTATTCCAGAATTAGGAATAAATGAAAATCATACCAATACGCGATATTGTAGCAAGATATATTGCTGTGGTGATGTTGGATAAGAGGACGACAAAGTAACCGTACAAGTCGAATGATAAGTCCCTCGCTCCAGCCACAAACGCCCCAAGAACGATCAATCCAACACTGATAACAACCTTAAATGTCATGAGTTGAGATGATAAATTAGGAAAACCCAGATTTCATATGTTGATTATAAGGTTCTCATTTAACCCAGAATCCAGTGATTCTTAGTGTTCGGCTAAAGCAAACCATCATCTGCATAGGAAGTTCCAAATAGGAGAGTTAATTTAATTTACCTTCCGATAACAGAAGTTGTATACTTTTGCCCAGCTAGAACATATTCTGCAAACATGGTAAATACCACAGTTGTTCGCCTAAGGGCGGTGTACATAGGAACATTTACTCCACGAACAGAGGCCATTGTAGCTAGCTTCACATATTTGCAAAAAAAAATCATGAGAAAAAGTACTGTAAATTTCTAATTTGGAAATTGTATCAATAGAATCTTTTGAAACCTACCATGTATAACAAATAGGCCCCTGAAAGGGGAAGAGTATGAAGCAACATCTTCCTTGGTACAAGCAGTTTGGAGTTATCGGATATAACTGATGAATCTCCTACTGTAAATGTAATGATCTTTCTTTGCCTTAGGACATACAGAAAAGAACACGAACATATCATCTGTATAACAATAGAAAAACCGGCATAATTTAGTTAATGGGTAAAATGCAAAAGGCGAAAAGATGGGTTATTGATAGATCAACTACAAATACAATAGCAACTAAAAACAGTGACTATTATAATTTATCAAGAGAAGCATCATCAAGCAATAAAGAGAAGTGATTGTGAATCATAAAGTTGTTAAGACTTACTTGTAAGAGAGTGATCACATTTGCTGATGGGAAATTATACGAAGAAAGAGCTGCTTTGTTAAAGAGCACCAAGAGCACTGCAATGTGTAGAGAAGCAATCAACCAACCAAACTCTCCTACCCGACGAAGGTGGCATCAAAATCGTATTGATTTTGAATTGCATTTCATACATTTATATGAAGTTAACTTCAAGAAATCTCGATTATGATACACTTCTGCTCCACATTCTATCATCCATTAACTCATCATCTATATTCTTTGGCAGAAATGAAAATCAGAGCAGTGACGTAGGTTCAAGATCAAGCCTAAAAAAATTAACTTTTTGATCGGTAACAGTATATAACTTAAGTTAGCATAAAATTGGATTATCCAATCAAGTGATGAATTTGGCATCATAATCATATTCATTTTGAATTGTGTTTCAATCATTTATATGAATTCCACTTCAAGAAATCTCAATTATGATGCACTTCTGCTCCACATTTTATCATTAATTAACCCATCATCTATAATCTTTAGCAGGAAATGAAAATCAGAGCAGTGATGTGGGTTCCAAAATC
Source organism: Clarkia xantiana subsp. parviflora (assembly GCA_036873135.1). Taxonomy (NCBI): domain Eukaryota; kingdom Viridiplantae; phylum Streptophyta; class Magnoliopsida; order Myrtales; family Onagraceae; genus Clarkia; species Clarkia xantiana. Next base: position 13,152,097 of record JAPTYO010000004.1, read on the forward strand.
AGCATAAAAAAATGAACTTTTTGATCGGTAATAATTTATACTTCAGTGAGAAGCAAATCGAACTATCCAATCAAGTGACGAATGTGGCATCATAATCATATTGATTTGGGATTGCATTTCAAACATTTATACGAAGTAACTGTATTACTTCAGTGAGCAGAAAATGGAATGATCCAATCAAGTGAAAAGACGTTAATTCCACAAGTAAGCCGAAATCCAATGATCATGAATGTAACCCAGAGCGCAAAAAACGAAGAATTACCGGCGCAGGTCATGTACGACACGGCGGCGTAGGCACCGCGCTTGGTCATGGCGGAGCCCTTGAAGAGCTTCTCATCGGTCTTGAGGAGCCTTTCTCTCTCCTCATCCTTCGGCGGATCGGAAAGCGGCAGTATAGGGCTGGTCGAAGATGAGCTGGAGGCCATAATTGGCCTCTCGTCCCTGCGGAGAGGGATTCTGCAGAATTCAATTCGACGACGAGAGGGGTTGCAGAGGAGGACCGAGTACGAGGAACAAGAACGGAGAAGACGATGTGAAGAAGATGGAGCGTTGGGGTTGTCCGACCGGACTCGGAATTTCCGGTCGGTTCTGGACTGAACCGGCCTGGTAAAGTACGGAAGCCGTAAGAGAGCGAAATTGGCTGGGACAACAACGGACAAGGGATGCCATCTTCCTAGGTTGTTTCCTTGCATATTAAGGAAGCAACTAGAGAAATTACAAATTTCTTTTAATGGTTAATAATTAATATATTGTTTAGCTATACATGTTTACACAATGAGATAAAATAGTTATTTTTGTTTTTTAAATATGATACTTTAATTACATACGTTTTAGAATGTGATTAAATTATTAAAACTTGTTTCATTTAGTCTCTTATGTTTGACCTTAATATGATTAAATGGATATAAAATTATGGTTTTACCTTTATATTCAATCAATTTAAGTATTTTTATTGCGTTATTTATTGTATTTTTTTCGAGTTCACATGTTCTAAATTCCATTTTTAATGTTTTTTTTAATAAGAACCCTAGATGGGTTCGGAGTTGAACCCAACATAGCTATGTTGGTTTCGATTGAACCCTACAACAGCAACTACACATGATTTTCATCGTCGAATGGTATCGCTGATGACATTTTTCGTCCGACTGTCTCAAACAAATTGTTCAATAGTCTTAAGGGTTTTAACAACACGAAAATTTCGTCGTGTTTAATGGTTTATGGATGAAATATTTTCATTATAAATGGTATTATCCAAAAAATATTGTGATCAAGAAAACAGTTTTGTTGATGAGGTTTTTTTCGCACTTGAAGAGTTTTATCAGCGAAAATAATAATCGTAAAAAATCAATGGGGCGAATGGTAAAAAAAAAAAAAAAAAACTTTCCACAAAAATTTCATGCATATATGTCATACTTTTGGCAACGGAAAATTGGGGCCAATTCGTTGGTAAAAGAAAAGTCGACAGTCCCTTTAGCGACAAATTTTTAGGAACGGAATCTTTCGTTAACAAATTCACTTTTAGCAGAGAACTTGCATTTTGCTAAATGAATTATGATGGGTACGCGACGAATCTATTCATGTCTCTATTACCATTTTAATAGAAAAATTGAATATTGTTAGCAAAATGAAACTTTACATAAATTTAACTAGTAATTTGTAAAAAAAAATGGATTGAGGTAGTAAAATTGTCCAAACTCGTAGCAAGTATGTTATTATACTCGTAAAATTACACAAGACATAGGGTTAGCATTTCCTTTTTGTAAATAGCATCAAGCTTACGTTAGAAATATGACGTATATATGGTGTGTGTATTGTCGTCAGCCATATAGAAGCAGAGCAGCCACCATGGAGGCCGGGGCACTAGGGATGGCAACGGGTCTCGGGGCCCCGCTGACCCGCGGGGCCCCGACCCGGTTTTGACCCGCTGACCCGCGGGTCACTGGTCGGGTCCGGGTCGGGGCGGGTCCGGGTCTAGAAACCCGGGGCCCCGTAGACCCGCCCCGAAATCCATATGTATATAATTTTTTTTTTTTAATTTTTTTTATGTTATTATGATCTAACATTTAATAAAAAAATATGGTTAATATAGTACCTATATAAATAACATGGGCCAAATAGATTTATATTTAGATTATTAGGATTTGTTAATTTGGTGTTTGGATTTAAATTTGTATTTGTAATGAATTTGATGTGTTTGTTGTTTATATTTGATTGATGTTAGATTTATGTTTTGAATTTATATATAATGTAATATTTTGACAAAAAAAATTGTATTTAATATTGAAAAGTTAAAAAAAAAAAAAAAAATTGTTCATATGACGGGGCGGGTCGGGGCCCCGCGGGTCGACTCGCGGGATTGTTGACCCGACCCGACCCGACCCGAAAGGCCCATTTGGCCGGGGCCGGGTCAGCCAGGCCGACCCGCGGGGCGGGTCCGGGGCTGCAAAAACCCGCCCCGACACGCCCCGTTGCCATCCCTACGAGGCACCAAACCGATCTGTTGCGGAGCCTGAGCTGTCCACGCGCGGTAAGAGCATTCACAATGGTAAAAGACATTTTAGCTCCCATTTTGAGCCACATCATCGCCAACTCACCAATATGTCATAAAAATATTAAATTTATTTAAAATGTCTTATTTCTTCCAATGGCAAAGACATTTTAAAATGTTTACATGATATAAATCACCCATTAAACAATAGAGAGATACTAAATAAACCAATAAAATAGGGAGGGATTGTAAAAAGTTAGAAGTGTCCATGGACAACTTAAAGGAAAGAGAATAAGCATGTATGTGGACAATTAGTGGAGAGACAAAAAATGTCTTTCATTCTCTCATCCACATAGGCAAAATGTCCACCAAAATTTGCCCACCGGAAATGCTCTAACTACTCTAAAGTCCACGTACGCCTTAATTATTATATATAATATATATGTGAAAGCAAATTATTAATCCAACTAACGCCTTGCATCATATTATTCTGTTTTTATATGGTACGACTGATATTTAGTTGCTTTATTATTCCCAAGCCACAAAATAAATAAATAAAAACAGTGTGTTGATAAGAGATTTTGATTTCGTTGACTAAATCTTAATTTAATGTTGGCAAAAAAATCTTAAATTAATGAAGTCCCCACAAATTTCTGAATAAAAAACTAATTTATGAACTAGTGAGTTATAGTGACCAAAAAAACTAGAGTGGAAGCCTAAGAGGGAAAGTAGACCGTTTAAACGACCAAACCGCAACCTTCCATATAGCCGGACCGGATCGAAAAAGATCGATCTTTGTTACTTGTAGCATTAGCTGAATGTTGTTAAAGAAGGAAATTTTTGTCACGGTCTCATCAAAACAGACCGACCCGGTCGAGTTGGTTTTTTTTACATCCCTAGCGAAACCTGAATAAGGTGGCTTATATAAAACTAGTTGCTGACCCCGCGCTACGCGCGGGGCGACTTGCTAAGTTAAAAATGTTAATAACTAAATTATAAACTTATAAACCAGCGTTTAATTAAAATTAATGATTCGTACTATGGATATATAGTGATGTATTTGAAATGAGATATTAAAGTAAAATATATTATGCCTATTTTTTATCCAACATGTATGTTATGTAAAAATATTGTGAAACTATATTAAATTGATTGCCTAATTACAGTCCAGATATTATTCTCACTTAAGACCAATTAAATCCATCGTATTCCTAAATTTTAAACTAAAAAAAAGATCATTATATAGAAAAAATTTCCAATTAAATATTTAGATTACTACCTAAAAAAATCTCAAAAAATGTTATTATATATATATATATAATCTAAAAGATGTTAAATCACCAAATATGAATTCTATATGAGTATATATATATATGATAGGCCCGAAAATATTTGATACAGAAAAGTGATTTGGACTTAATTTAGTCCAATTCATAGCTGAAATGGGCTTGTTCTAGTCCAATTCATGGGTTTAATTTGATTTAATTAAATACAATAAAACCCTACATCATCCATCCACTCACCTAACATAAGAAACAACTCCCTTCATCTTAACCCATTCAGCCGCAACCTCATGCTCACCTTCGTCAAGCGGGATGGAAACCTCATGCTCACCTTCGTCTCAGGTTTCCATCCCGCTTAGCCTTCCAGCTCCGAATGGGCAGGCAACCTTCGTCCGGCCTGAGTTTAGAATCCTACCTCCAGATTCGGTCGTTCGAGCCCAGATCCGGTCGTTCGAGCCCAGATCCGGACCATCAGAGGCTTTTCCATCATCTCCAGTGTCGATCTTGGCCACTTCATCACTGACCCGCAAAACCCTGCCACCTCCAATCTCTCTTCCAAGCTCAGATCTGTAGACCTTCGAGCATCAGTCACTTTTTCTTCATCTCTAATCGGTCCCGCCTCTAGCAGCCTCAATCTCCGGCTTCGAAGGCCCCTTCCGATCGCTCATGGGTCTTCTTTCTGCATGCATCTGGTTCTATATCCATATATAGATTGTGAAGTTATTGTATGCAGTTAAGGAATCAGTGAGTATTACAATTATTTATAATTTGTAACTGCTGAATTTTATGATCCATGACTATTCATCTTCCGAGGTTTGTGAGTTTTTCTGTAACTGATACATAACTTTAATTATTCTTTTGTTTATATTTTTATAAAATGAAATTTTCGGTTTGGATCTTCATATGAGGTGGCACGTTCTGGTGGCTCTAGAGTTAGCCTCATACTCTCTTCCTGCCGTTTCATAGTGGGCCGAGATTAAAAAGCAAAAATAGACTGGCAAAGGCTGAAACGGACGTCTGGAAAGGCTGAAAAATACGGCCCTTTAAAATGATGATGACGTGGCACAACAAAAATAAATCCCTCTCTCACCTATTAGATTCCCGCGTAGAGCAGATTTCCCGTGTAGAGCAGATTTCTTGGCTTCTGATTAACGGGCCGGTGGAATTGGGCTGAGTGAAAGTGTCTGCTGAGGTGGCACACTGCAGAAGCTTGAGATTGCTGATGTGTCAGCTCCATACTCAAGTTTTCTCTTTCCAGTTGCCTTATATATTATATAGATTAATTATTAAGATAATTAATTTGCAGATAGAAGTAGTTTAATTTATTATTAATTAGGCCTCGATGAAATAAAAAATACCACTACGGCACCTCAACTCTACGGGGGGCAGCTGGATCGGGACATCTCAACCCCCTTCCTTATGCAATAATAATAATAATAATAATTTTGTAAAGTTGGAGAAGGATATCGATATACGAAAGGTATATCAGGTTTAGGCCTTAACCAAGATTGTCATATATAATAATTTAATATATATATTAAGGAATCATAACCAATATTACTAATATATAACTATTTTAAATTTGACTCTTTAAAAATTTACATTTAATCTTGTTGGATCACGGGCGAAGCTCCGTTACGTCCTTGACGGAAAGCTTGGACTCCTGGGATCTGCGTAATCCTGCAAAAGGGGATGACCTGGGTGGTGACCCAGAATCCCTCTCCGATGCTTAAATGAGTATAGTGATCAATGGGTGGTAAGCAAAGTCTAAGTTCGTATTAGAGAGTATGCGTTTTCTGGGGTAACTTCCTCCCTTATATAGGAGGAGGAGTTGCCCAGTTACCTATGACCATGCTTGGCCATTGTGCCCATGATTCCGTGTATCTCGCCACGATTCTGTATATCTCGCCCCACGCTCCGCGTATCTTACCCGTACTCCGCGTATCTCGGGCACGCCCTGCGTATCTCGGGGAATTTATCTCTATCTCTAACTGTCTCCCACTACTCTATCTAGTAGGCGGGTTTCTCGGTCTTTATCCTCTGATCACAAGTCCCGACTCCTGTCGGAGACTCCAGAGTTATCTCATTCTAGGTCACCACCCAGGACCTTCAGTCTCTACGGGACAGGTCCAGCCTCTGCGGGGCTTTATTATCGGGGCCTTTACTAAGGCATATCGGGGCCTACTCAGAGGCTTCTTGTCGGGAGCGTTCAACTCTTATGTCGGGACTGCTCAAGTCGGGACCCTTCACGCTGGGCCTCTGGGCCTTCTAGGCTTTTCACGAGGCCCACTGGACCTACTCGCCGTCCATTGGCTGTTAACGGGGCTAACGATTACATCAGAACCCATCATTTGCCCCCAAGACATGGGGGACTTTTAGTTCGTCATGTCTTTTAATTCTGCTCTTCTGACCTCGTTGTCGGAGGTTTTTGTTTTTATACCTTCCAATACCACCGTTGGAGGCCTTTGTTTTCATACCTTCCGATACCACCGTCGGAGGCTTTTGTTTTCATACCTTCCGATATCACCGTCGGAGGCTTTTGTTTTCATACCTTCCGATACCACCGTCGGAGGCTTTTGCCTTGCGTGTGATTGTTGTATAATAGAGTCTCTTACTCATGATTACCTTGGGCCCACCAGGCCCCATGGGCAGTTGCCAAATCCGAGGAGACTCCTCGGTTACTGCAGCATTAAATGCTGGGATTATGAAACAATGCTTACATCAGCGTGACTGTTGCTTTCTGAAAAAGTACTCCCTACGTCACCAACGTCTTTTCTGTACCGTCCCTCAGTCTTCGACGGTCAAGATTGAATCGTTTCGTCTTCAACGGTCCAGATTAAGTCCGTCCAGTTTGTCCTTCTGCTTATAAAAGCTAAGACTCTGGCACTATTCTTCTTCACCGTCTCCATTTTTGGAAGTGCATCCATATTTGAACTCGAAGTTTCTTCTCCCCGTGTCTTTTGCTCTTCAAGTGATTCAAGACTTTACCATGTCTGGTAAGGTTTCCTTCTCTATTGTTTGCCTTCATCTTTACTTAACTTGATGGTAGTTTTCCGAATAAACCTAACATTCCTTTCAATGGCTGATTTCAGATAGTGGATCTGGTTTCGAGGGAAGGAAGCCTTTCAACTTCGACTATGCTCTGAACGAAATTTTCAGCACTGCTTATGATGCAGCTCTCCGGGAAGGATGTATCATTTCCACCAAAGAGGCCGATGCTCAAGGCCGGAAATGCATACCACAAGTTCAGAGTGAAGAGGAGCTACTTCTTCATCGGAAACTCCTCGATCCCATGCTTCCGATAGTCATTCCTCCGACGGCTGACCCTGTGGAGCCTTCTGCCACCAACTTCGTGGACCCAACTCCTGTTGATGCCGCCAATAAGGACCAAGCTTAATGCTCTATATTTTTAGTCCTTGTAGTCTTTCTCCTTTGTCTCTGGTGTCGAACCTCTTTGGCCTTCTGGCCTTTATATAAGTAGTTTCTTTCTATCTGTTTTGGCACCGATACTCGTTTGCACTTTATCTAAAGCGGCTTTAAAGTCGTTACTCAGAACGTTCCGATGCGCCATTAAAATGACTTCATACGTCCCTCCGACGCTTTTATCGAGATTTTACCACTCAAGGCTTCTCGTCCAAAATCGGGACTTCACCACTTAAGGTTTCTCGTCCAAAGTCGGGACTTCGCCACTTAAGGCTTCTCGTCCAAAATCGGGACTTCGCCACTTAAGGTTTCTCGTCCCTGCCTTTCAAGGCTATTTTCATACCCCTTAGGGCTTTTACTGCGTCTCTACCGGACGACTTAATCGTACCTTTTAAGGCTTTTTGCCGCATCATATAGACGACTTACGCGGACCTGTTAAGGCTTTTCCGTACCCGTTAAGGCTTTTGGCCGCATCATATAGACGACTTACGCGGACCCATCAGGGCCTTTTCGTACCTAGGCTTTTGGTTGCATCATATAGACGACTTACGTGTACCCCGTAGGGCTTTTGTCCGTACCCGTTAAGGCTTTTGGCCGCGTCATATAGACGACTTACGCATCCCCTGCGGGGCTTTCATCGTACCTCGAAAGGCTTTTGTCGCGTCACTCAGGAAGTCTTACTAACAGTTAGAATAAATTTGAAGGCAATTTGATCGGAAGGCAATTTCTTTATTCATAAATAACTCAAAATAGGCTTACATCGGATCTTATTGATAGACAATTTGCGCCCTTCACGGCGGCTTAATATCAAACATGATACTTCTTCAAGTGTTCGCCACTGAAGGAATGCTTCAACGTCTTGCCTTCGAGATCCTCTAACTTGTATGCATTGGGCACTGGCATCCCTACGATCTTGTAAGGTCCTTCCCATTTTGGTGACAGCTTGTTGATCCGATCTTGATGAACAAACTCATTCCTCCGCCAGACAAGTTCTCCCACGAAGAATTGTCGGGACCTGACACGCCGATTATAATATCGGGCTGTTGCCAGACGCATTCGGGCCTGGACTTCATCAGCCTTCCATCTCTTCTCCTCGAGTAGGTCTAAGTCCAGACGTCTCATTTCCTCATTTGTCAGAGGCTCGTAATATTTCGCGCGGTGGGACGCCACCGCTATCTCCACGGGAGCAATTGCCTCCGTGCCATAAACCAGGCCAAAAGAAGTTTCTCCTGTTGATTGCTTGGGTGTTGTTCTCACAGCCCATAGCACATTCTCGAGCTCATCCAGCCAATGGCCCTGCAAGGCGTAGACTCTCTTCTTCAAGCCATCCATCACGATCTTGTTGGCTGACTCTACCTGGCCATTGGTCTGAGCGTGGCAGACTGAAGCAGTCCGATACTCAATGTTTAATTCTTCCAGGTACTCCTTCAACTGAGCCCCATTGAACGGAGGGCCATTGTCGCTGATCAACACTCGCGGGACCCCGTACCGGGATATGATCTGAGTCTGAAGGAACTTGAGGACCTGCTGCCCCGTCGTTCTAGCCAATGCTTTAGCCTCTATCCACTTTGAGAAGTAGTCGATAGCCACGAGTAAGTACTTGCACTGACCTCTCGCTTGGGGAAGTGGTCCCACCAAGTCAATTCCCCATTGCGCGAAGGGTCATGCACTCCTGATGGGCATTAGGCCCGCGGCGGGAGCCATGATATTTGGGGCGTACCTCTGGCATGCATCACAGGATCGGACCATCGCGGTCGCTTCTTTGTTCATCGAGGGCCAATAGTAGCCTAGGTTCAATGCCTTCCTTACCAGAGATCGGGCTCCTTCATGGCAGGTCGCGACTCCTTCATGTAACTCCCTCAGGATCCGATTTGTGTCAGGCTCTGCTACGCATTTTAGAAAAGGCTTTACGTACCCTTTTTTGTACAACTGGTTGTCCACCATTGCATAGTTGTCCGCAATTTGCCGTAACCTGACAGCTGCTACTTTGTCATCGGGGAGGACCCCCGTAGTTAGGTACGTAACCATCGGGGTCATCCAAGTGGACTTCTCTTCTTCCTCCGATCCTGTCTCAATAGCACAGATCTCCGCCGGATCAATGTTTGAGATAATCACCTTCTCTAGGAAATGCACCTTCCGATTCTCCTCGGGGGCCACTCCCAGGGCAAACTTGCTCAAGGCATCTGCTTCCGCGTTCTCTTCCCTCGGGATCGCCTCGATATCAAAGCTTTTGAAGCTTCCCTTCAAAGTCTGCACCTCGTGCAAATATTTCTTCATTGTCGGGTTCTTAGCTTCGTAGTTCCCCTGGACTTGATTTACAACCAAGTTAGCGTCGCATTTCACCTTTAAATGGTCAACCCCCGTACCTTTGGCAATCTTAAGGCCTGTGATGAGAGCCTCATACTCCGATTCGTTGTTGGTGGCTTTGAATGTCAACGCCAAGGCATATCGCAGGGGCTCGCCTCCACCGGGCGGTATCAATACGAATCCTGCCCCCGAGCCTTCTACACTCGATGAACCATCAGTGTACATCTCCCAAGTATTCTCCTCATTTGGCTGTTCTGGCTGTTGTTCTGTTGTCGGGACTTCCTCCATGGTTGCCCCCTCTGCGGGACCCGCTACTTCCAGATCGGGTGCCGTAGACTCAGCTATAAAATCTGCCAATGCCTGGCCCTTAATAGCGGTTCTTGGAGCAAAATGAATGCGGAATTCCGTCAGCTCGATGGCCCATTTTACCAATCTCCCCGACGCCTCCGGTCGGTTCAAAAAGTGTTTCAAGGGCTGATTAGTCAATACTGTGACTTCATGGGCATGGAAGTAAGGTCGCAGTTTTCGGGCGGCGATAATCAACGCAAAGAGATACTTCTCAATAGCGGGATAATTTATTTCAGACTTGGCGAACGCCTTGCTTACATAATAAATAGGCACTTGGTTGCCCTTGACAATTTTAATCAAAACAGAACTAACAGCCACATCAGAAACAGCCAAATAGAGATAGAGCGGCTCGCCTGGAACTGGTTTCGCCAACGGCGGAAGGGTACGGAGGTGCTGTTTGAGTGCCTGGAACGCCTCCTCGCACTTGTCGGTCCATTCGAACTTCTTGTTGGCCCTCAGTACATCAAAAAATGGCATAGCTCGATCACTCGCCTTGGATAGGAAGCGATTCATCGCGGCCAACCGGCCATTCAGCACCTGGACCTCCCGATGAGTCCTCGGGGAGTGCATCTCCTCGATTGCTCGCAGCTTCTCAGGGTTCACCTCGATTCCTCTCTGGCTCACCATGAACCCTAGGAACTTCCCCGAGTTAACCCCGAAAGCACATTTGTCGGGGTTCAGCCGAACCTGATGGAACTTCATCCGCTCAAATGCCGCCGCCAAATTCTGGACATGGTCTCCTGCCTGTCGGGACTTCACCAGCATGTCGTCCACATATGCCTCCATGGTTTTCCCCAGCATGTCCCCGAACAACTTGTTCACCATCCGCTGGTAAGTTGCTCCGGCATTGATCAATCCGAAGGGCATCACGTCGTAATGGTAGACGTCACTGTCAGCGTAAAAAGCTGTGTGAGGGGCATCCTCCTTCGCCATCTTGATCTGGTTGTATCCAGAATAGGCATCCATGAAGCTCAGCAGCTCATGTCCCGATGTGGCATCCACCAGCTGGTCAATCCTCGGAAGCGGGTAGCAGTCCTTCGGGCAGGCTTTGTTCAGGTCGCGGAAGTCGACACACATCCGCCACTTTCCGTTACTCTTTCGCACCAGCACTGGGTTAGCCACCCAAGTCTGGAATCGGAGTTCCTTGATGAATCCAGCATCGAGCAGTCTGCCCACCTCCTGCTGGATCGCGATCCTCTTGTCCGCGCCCATCGGACGCCTTCTCTGCGCGATAGGCTTGATTGCGGGGTCTATCTTCAGCTCGTGCACTATCACGTCGGGGCTGATTCCCGGCATATCACTCGGGGACCAGGCAAACAGCTCCTTAAACTCCTTCAAGAGCTCGATCAGCTCTCGGGCTCTTTCCTCCGACAAAGCAGAGCCGATCTTCACATTCCTCTGAGGTCCATCGATCTCTACTTCCTTCAAATCCTCCATGGGGGCGGGACGCCCATACTCCTCTAGAGGATCAGTATCAGTCTGAAGAACAGTCATGGCCTCACTTCTTCTCCGTCGGGTGGCATTAACGTAGCATCTCCGCGATGCCACTTGGTCACCCTTGACCTCTCCGACCCCGTTGTCCGTCGGAAACTTCATCTTCTGGTGGACCGTCGAGGCGACTGCCATGAGAGGGTTGATGGTGGTCCTCCCGATGATCGCGTTGTATGCCCCCGCGGACTCCACGACGACGAAATCCACGTTTCGCCTCTCCATTTTCCAGCCACTACCAAACTCTACTGGTAAGGTAATCATTCCCAACGGGTAGGAAGTGGAGCCAGAGAATCCCACCATCGGGAAGTCCACCTGCGTCAGGTCCTTCTTCGTCTTTCCCATGGCTTCCAGTGCGTCCATGAAAAGAATATCGGAGGAGCTCCCTTCGTCTATCAGGATCCGCTTCATCTCGAATCCGTCCACGTCCAGGGTCACGACCAGGGCGTCATCATGAGGGCTCTCTACGCCAACTAGATCCTCCTTCGAGAACGAAATTACCATTTCCTCCTTCAGGGTCCACGACCGGGACCGTTTGCCTAGCACCACCGCGGCAGATATGCGAGAAGCGTAGTTCTCCCGGGAAGCAGAGGTATCTCCTCCCGCCGCCATTCCTCCATGGATGACGTTGATAGTTCCGCGCCTCTCCTTACGGGTACCTGAACCCGAGGCCTCATGTTCGACCTTCTTCTTCTTCGGGGATCGATCGCGGGATTTGGAACGGGATCGTGACCGACTTCTGGAACGGGATCGGCACCGACCCTTCCCGACGAACTCTTTCAGCTTTCCCTTCTGGATCAGCTTTTCAATCTCCTTCTCCAGCTCCCGACAGTTCTCAGTGTCGTGACCATTGGCTCGATGGTAGCGACAGTAACGGTCAGGACGGCCTCCTAGGAATTCGCCTTCTTTTCTCGGGGGGTATCGAGCGAGACCCTGTCTGTCCATCACAGCTAACACAGAGGTCATCGAGCTATTGATGGGAACAGCCCGACCCTCTCGGTTGTCCTTCCTCGGAGGACGCTTGTCTTCTCTTTTATCGGGACAACCACGGTTCCTACTTCCCTCCGACTTGTCGCTCCCCTTGCGATCATCCGACAGCTTGGACGATGGCTTTCCTCTTCCCGACTTCGGGGGATCGAGTTCTCCAGCAGCAATCTTCGACTCCTGGACGTCGATTTGCTGCTTCACCCTCGCCTGCAGGGCCTCCATACTCCACACAGCCTTCGCGGCTACGCTATGCATTAGGTCGGAACCGTACGGAGCGCTCAAGTTCCGCAGGAAAGTGCGGATGGTCTCACCCTCCGAAATTTCTTCATCAATCTCCGCGGCACTGGCAGTGAATCGCTGGTAGTAGTATGCCAACGATTCGTCGGGCCTCTGCACCACCTGAGTCAAGGATCTCACGCTCTTCAGAAGGCGCCTCCGACCTTGATACTGCTTGATGAAGCGATCGTGCATATCGGCCCAGCAGGTGATGCTTCCTGGAGGGAGGCTGAAGAACCAAGTCATGACCCTTTCTCCCAGGGTTATCGGGAACAATGAGCATATAAGATCATCGTTCGATGTTCGTCCCATACAGGCCTGGACGTGCCTCTGCACATGGCGAACTGGGTCCCCCTCACCATCGTACTCTTTGATGGTCGGAATACCTAGCCCAGGCGGGGCTACGGTATCGATCAGCCGCGGCACGAAAGGATGGCTGGACCGATCCCTCAGTTCCGATGTCATCTGCTTCTGATCACCCATGCAGATGCTCACGATCTTCACCACCTGATCGGGGGTGATGGGGCCATTCAGGGGAATGGTCCTGTTCTGCACAGGTCCTGGGCCGTCGACCACGAACTTCTCCAGGTGTGCTGGTTCCTTGCCCTTATTCCTGAGCAGAACCTCCTGTTCCTCCGGGTCCACCCTCGGCGGGGGTGGTGGTAATTCTTCTCGCGGAGGCAACTCCTCCGCTCTCCTGGCGGCCTCTCTTCTATCCAGCAAGGCCTCCATGGCGGCCAAGAACATGGGCATAACCTCCGCTACTGCCTTGGCCAACTCCGAGTTCGAAGACGACCCTTCTTCCCTTCGCGGGACTCCTTCTCTTCCATGGCCCACCGGGTTTGGGGGAGCCTCATCTTCCTCCCTACGCGGGACATCCTGCCTGTTCGTCTCAGCATCTCGGACTGAGACCTCATAGCCATCACCTTGCCCCCCTGTCTGGGAAAGAGCAGGGTTCTCACCTTGTTCAGCAACGCGTTCTGGCAACGGGGAGTTCACGGTTCCTGCGGGTCGAGAACTGCCAGCCTGAACTTGCTTCTTCTTGCCACCACCTGCCATTGATCTGGTAGAAGCTATCTTGACTTTTCGTAAGTTTCCCACAGACGGCGCCAATGTTGGATCACGGGCGAAGCTCCGTTACGTCCTTGACGGAAAGCTTGGACTCCTGGGATCCGCGTAATCCTGCAAAAGGGGATGACCTGGGTGGTGACCCAGAATCCCTCTCCGATGCTTAAATGAGTATGGTGATCAATGGGTGGTAAGCAAAGTCTAAGTTCGTATTAGAGAGTATGCGTTTTCTGGGGTAACTTCCTCCCTTATATAGGAGGAGGAGTTGCCCAGTTACCTGTGACCATGCTTGGCCGTTGTGCCCATGATTCCGTGTATCTCGCCACGATTCCGTATATCTCGCCCCACGCTCCGCGTATCTTACCCGTACTCCGCGTATCTCGGGCACGCTCTGCGTATCTCGGGGAATTTATCTCTATCTCTAACCGTCTCCCACTACTCTATCTAGTAGGCGGGTTTCTCGGTCTTTATCCTCTGATCACAAGTCCCGACTCCTGTCGGAGACTCCAGAGTTATCTCATTCTAGGTCACCACCCAGGACCTTCAGTCTCTACGGGACAGGTCCAGCCTCTGCGGGGCTTTATTATCGGGGCCTTTACTAAGGCATGTCGGGGCCTACTCAGAGGCTTCTTGTCGGGAGCGTTCAACTCTTATGTCGGGACTGCTCAAGTCGGGACCCTTCACGCTGGGCCTCTGGGCCTTCTAGGCTTTTCACGAGGCCCACTGGACCTACTCGCCGTCCATTGGCTGTTAACGGGGCTAACGATTACATCGGAACCCATCAAATCTCTTAAATTTTTTTATTTAAACTATTTACCTATAATTCAATTATTAGTTTCTTACCCTCTCTAAAGACAAATGCAATGCTGGCTTCGTGCCTAATAGGCATTAGGCACTATATATAGCGGAGGTTTCATCGATTCGGCCGATCGCCAACATACATGGCACAGTACGAGAATGATACATACATGTGCAATCATTCAATATCGAATAACGCCTAGCTTCATTAAAATAATACAAGTTATTCATCAGATGGAAAACTAATATATATATATATACTATATAAACAAAAAGAAAACATGTTCACGTTACTCATTAATTAATAATGACTTGAAAAATCAAATTTGGAGAAGCTAGCTAAAGAGGTGGCATTCTCCTAACTATTAGTTTACAATATAAATAGACATGCATTCCCTTGTTGTTTTCCTCACAAACCCTAGCAAGCTTGCTTCAAGAGCAGAATTATATAGCAGCCAGCTATATATATATAACCAAACCATATATATATGGCGCAACGATTTGGTCTCCTCACCCAAATTTGTACTGTCTTGGCTTTGGCATGTACAACTGCCTTCGCCGCTGATCCTAACCCTCTCCAGGATTTCTGTGTTGCAGTTGATTCTCTTGAAAATGGCGGTAATTAATTAATTAATTCGTTTTCCTTCCATTTCTTAACTATATATATATATATATATATATATATATATAATTAGTGCAGTATTTTGAGATATATCACATTTAGAAGTTCAAAATATATATATATATATATAAAATAGATAAAGCTCATATTCAACTTAAACTTCTAAACTAATGAATTCTAAATCTTTCTCTCTAATAATATACATTATACACCAACTCATATTAACTTTTAGTCAGTTTATCATATACGTTTAATATTCACCTAACTTCCTGAGCTTATGTATGTATCTTCTTTTTGTTTGGGTTAATGTTCGTTGAAACAAGTCAACTCTCGAATTTTATTTTTTTGTTACTCGTGTAGGTACTAAGATTATATGTTAGGTTGTTAAACTATTTGAACTCTCAATTAATAATTTTTTATAAAGTGAAAAGAGAATGATATTATACGTTGCTATGCAGCCTACATGAATGGAGCATTTTGTAAGAAGCCGGACCTAACAACTGCCGACGACTTCCACTTCACCGGAGTCCTAACTCCGGCAAACACATCGAACCCACTTGGCTCCAAAGTCACCCACTTCTTCGTAGACCAGGTCCCGGGGCTCAACACCTTAGGAGTCGGTCTAGCTCGTATCGACTACGATCTAGCTGGCCTTAACCCACCGCACTTCCACACTCGTTCTAGCGAAATCTTGACCTGTCTCGAGGGCACACTCTACGTCGGGTTCGTGGCTTCAAACCCGGGAAGCCGCCTCTTCGCCAAAATCCTAAACCCGGGTGACGCGTTCATTTTCCCGATCGGGACGATCCATTTCCAGTATAACATCGGGGAGACTAAAGCGGTTGCGCTAGCTTCGTTTGGGAGCCAGAGTCCCGCGGTTTATACTGTCGCTAATGCGATGTTCAACTCGGACCCGCCGATTTTGCCCGAGGTGCTCGCCAAGGCGATGCAGTTGGGACCGTGGAAAGTCGGGAGCCTCTTGACCGACTCTTGGTTCTACAACTAATTAAAATTAATTAACATGGTTACTGTGTTAAATAAGCTATGTACGTACGTATCGTTTTAATTTGTTCTCTATTACTTGTTAATATGTAATATGAAATTTCTCATGTATTAAATTTGTTGAAAATAAGAAATTTGAATCATTAATAAGAAAAAACGATTCTATTCAAATTCAGCATGATTATTATTATTATTTTTTCCAGGCCTAAGCAAGGACAAAATACACAGTTAGGCTGAGTTGGGCGTGAAAACAGTCGTTCAAGTTTGGAGGTGTGACATAATGGTATTAGAGCCGATTCGGGACTGTAATGGGGCTTGCGGAGCAAGATCTACTGACCCCCGGAGTTATGATACTGGTCTGGTACGCGGAGAGGACGTCGTGCATATTAATGGGGTATATTATAATATCTCATATGCTTTGGTACCGCATTGTTTAGAAATAAGAAATTTAGAGTCATAATAAGCAAGATAGATAATACTTAAGTCCAATAGGAATTCCTCATTTTCCGATACCGAGTGAGGACAACCGGCTCAGTTAGACTAATGTGGATAGTAGCTCGAGTTTGGGGCTTGACATTATATTTTATTAGCATTTTCATTTTCATTATATTATATATATGGCTTAGCTCCTATGCATGATCAATACAACACGTCCAAGGTTGTAGTAGATCAGGATTCAAGGGTGCTGGAGCATACGATTGAATAACTTGTCAAAAAAATCCGGCTCCTACATCGTAAGAAATTAATTATATAATAATAAGTAATGAATAGTTCATTTGACTTTTTTAGATTCATTCATGTTACATATAGTTATATTGTTAATTATCTTAGTCATTGTTTTTCTTTTTGACCAACCAATGTTAAGTCTTTTTTTTTTGGGGCCAAAATTGTTAGTAATTGTTTAATCGTTAGTTTTTCGGCCAATTATTTTATTTGATAAAAATTTGATAAACTCAGCTCCATGTTCGTGGAATTTCGTTTTCCCATATATTTACAGTCGTGTCCGGAAGAAGAAAAGGTGAGAGGAACTAAGAAAGTTTCCCCTAGTAGATTTATGTTACGCCAGTATATATATTCATGCTTCGCAAACCCAACCACTACAAGAAAATTTTTAATTCGTGACAATATTTTTTTAAAAGAATCAAATCTCTTATAAATTATAAGTATTTTTTTAGTGATTTATTATATTTTTTAGGAAATTTTCTTACAAAACTAATTTTTTTATAAGAGATTTTTAAGAAATTTTTTAGCCAAGTTTTTTTTTATGGGCGTCATTTTCTTAAAAAAATTGAATGTTATATTTGTAAGAGATTTTCATAATTCCCTTACAAATAAGGTTATATGTCCCTCCCAAATAGGGGTGTAAATGAGTCAAGCTATTCGTGAGCTACTCAAGATCGGCTCGGTTGATATTCGAATTTTGACTTCGCGGGCTTTTTTTGAAGTCGAGTCGAGTACGAGTTCAGTAGTAATCGACTCGAGAGGCTCGCGAGCATATTCGAGCCGAGTTCGAACTCGAGCTTATTCGAGTTTTACATAATATTATTTATATATATATATATAAAATCAATTCAAGTCGAGTTTGAGCTCGAGCCAAAGGCCTAATCGATTAGAGTTTGAGCTTGAGCTAAGGTGCACCATTTATGATTTAATAAAATTTTATACTTACTGAGTCGATCGAACTCGTCGAGTATTGAATTGAGCCGAGCTCGAGCTTGAAAATTTAAGCTCGGCCGAGAGTTCGAGCTTGAGTAAAGTGAGTCGAGCTTGTCGGATACTCGACTTGACTCGTCTTGTTTACACCCATATTCACAGATAAATTCCTCACAAACGACTATAATTTTTTCTAGTGCACGTAACATATTAGTAGATTTATTAATTTCTTATGTGATTGGTCGCGTGGCCTAATGGATAAGGCGCTCGCCTCCGGAGCGGGAGATTGTAGGTTCGAGTCCCACCGTGATTAATTGGGTGCTTATAATATTTTTCATTTTTCAAATAATAATTGTAGGCGTTTGGATTGACGTATTTCAAGCTCATACACCACGACTTGAAATGACCAAAACTTTTGTAGTTGAAATATTGAACATGGGATATATCTATTTTTTTCTTCTTAAAACTTATGATTTTTAGGACAATAAGTCTTAGAATTTCCTCCATTCAAATTATTAGGGTAGCTGTATTACTATTTTTTATTGTTTTGCTACGTCAATTAACTTTGTAAATTTTTATCGACGATTTTTTATAATTTTTTCTTAATTTGTTGCTCGTGCTCCTTGAGATAACTCATTAACTCCGATGTTGTGGTGTGAGGGTTTAGATTGTGGGTTCGAATCCCACCGTGATCGATTGGGTGCTTATAATATTTTTCATTTTTCAAATAATAATTGTAGACGTTTGGATTGACGTATTTCAAGCTCATACACCACAACTTGAAATGACCAAAATTCTTGTAGTTGAAATATTGAACATGGGATATATCTATTTTTTTTTCTTCTTAAAACTTGTGATTTTTAGGACAATAAGTCTTAGAATTTCCTCCATTCAAATTATTAGGGTAGCTGTATTACTATTTTTTATTGTTTTGCTACGTCAATTAACTTTGTAAATTTTTATCGATGATTTTTTATAATTTTTTCCTAATTTGTTGCTCGTGCTCCTTGAGATAACTCATTAACTCCGCCATTGTTGTGGTGTGAGAAGCGACAATTTCCTAGATTTCGGGAATGGCACGCTCATTCTACTGAAATTGAATTTCTGTCATGATAGGGGAAAAAATGAAGAAATGGAGGTCGCAGGATAAGAAGAGGCGTGGGAGGGCTCTAATACCAATGGTCTATACCATTGCAATGTATGAGATTTGTATCAAATTTGTTGGATGAGAAACCGTCGTGGGTTTTAGAGCATCCACAATGCACAACCCCAACTTCTATCCCACTTTATGCCACATAAGTGCCACATAATCAATATATAATAAAATAAAAAAGTGTCTTGAGGTTGTCTATTACTAATTCAATGGTGTCTACCAACTTGGACCTACATATTCTTTTAAATAATAATAAAATTAACACTTTTTTCTATTATACTCTCTCACAATATTAATGATGGGATGTGAGAGAGTGAATCCCTCATTGGAGGGATTGGACAAAAAAATTTGTCAATCTCCAATGCAAATGGACAACCCATCTTGCCACATGGAGGAGTTGTCCTTCATTTTTGTCTTGCATTGTGGATGCTTTTATAATCTAAATGAGTATTCCTACTTAATAGACTAGCTAATTTGGTTGACTTCTTCAATTTAGTTTGTAACAATTTGTATCAGAGTTAAACCTTGGAGTGGTGGTCTAGAAGCCACCAGCGATCAACATGATAGTGACCAACATGGCTCGACTTGGTAGCTCACAGAGTGGTGGTTTGAAAAAGCCAGATATGGCCAATATCATTAGTTAGATGAGTAACCCATTGAAGACTTTATAAACCAATGAGCATTCTCGTCTAATAGACTAGTTTATTTTTTTTGGCCAACAATAGACTAGTTTATTGAGTTGGATTTTTTTAATTAGTTTGTAACTATAATCTATTTGGTATATGAAGATGGTCTATTTATATATTTAACTTTACTTTGGTACGTTTATCGAATGACTAACGAACCATCAAAATTGTGAATACAAAATATTAATATATACCAATATAATATAACACTTAATTAATATTATATCAATATATACATAGATTATAATTAGATTCATCAATATAATCAAGCCGAGAATATATTTCAAGCTAGCTTGTGACACTTTCTAACTTTTATGTGCGGCTAATTACCTATTTTTCATATAGAGAGAATCAAAGTTGCAAAACATAATAGTGCAACAGACAAAATATATATATATATATATATATGGTGGATGGATTAGTAATTAATTAATGATGTTACATCGAACTAATTTATCCATGAATAAAAATCACCCTATGACAGTTCTATCTATCCGAATAACATTTGATTCAAACGATTTGAAATTGCTTTAAAAAATGCATCGCAGAAACTGGAGCCCGTGGTTGAATACTGAATGGAGCCCATGGTTGAATACTGAATGTAGATATTATAGTATCGGTATGTGTGCACAATACTGCAGAGGCTAATAATCATGATGGTTCATCGAGTTCTTCATTTTCATGGAAAACTGGAAAGACGTCCACTTTACTGTTATTCTTCTAAACAGATCAAATGCGACGATTCGAAATTTCAATCTCCACTTGATCAGTGCATTTTCTCTCTCCCTCCGTGTCTCAAGTCTTAGCATAGTTGTTAAACTTCATTCATGAAGAAGTAATAATACCATCACTAAAACAATCTAGAGATCAAGAAAATGGAGTCCACCCCTGAAGATTCCCCAAGAAACACAGATGAGGACAGTTACGAAGACTGCATAATTTATGGGTTTTATGATATCTTGTTGTCGTGGTCTCTCCAAGATATCTTCAATGAGGAAATCTACTCCGACAGGGTGTGTTTATAATTTGTTCTTCCTCTATTAAGCTTTTGTTTTATCATCCACCATTTTAACAACTTTGATTGATACAAAAGTAATAATATCATTTACTACAGATAACGAGAATACCGGATACGTTTGATTCTGTTGAGGATTATAAGGTGACATTCGCGTATCCTTTGTTGGAAGAAACTCGAGAAGACCTTTGTTCCAGTCTAAACACAATCTCGTCGGCTCATCATGCGAAACTAACGGAGTTTAGTTTACTTAGCAGCTGCATCTATAGAGTGAAACTTGATTGGTGGAGAAATGGAGTGACTGATCCTCGCAAGGAACCACACAGAACTATGACTGGTGACGTTTTACTTCTAGTTGTTGTCCGACCCAAAAAAGTTGAGGACCTATGCAAGTTTGGACGAGAATGGACGTTAGCAATAGTTACTCAAGTCTGGGAGAATGAAAGAGACCCTACATTAATACATTTCGAAGTTCGAGTACAAAAGATGAATTATGAAAGGAGAGGTTTTAATTATCTGATTTATAATTTTGCGATTCATCTTGTAAGCACAGGACTTAGTGAAAGGATGTGGGCAACCTTAAACATGCAGCGGAGCCCGGATATTATTAGGAAAGTCTTGGATGTTGATTTTAAGGTAAGCAAATAGGATTGTATTCATTTTTACTTGGTCCTCAAGCTTTCTTGGTTAGACTGGGTTTTCATTTATATATTTATTTGCTTGGTTTCAGAATGAAGAACAATGCAAAATTTGCTCCAATGATGGTGGTGGTCTCACATATGATCTAAATGATTCACAAAAGAGAGCAATCTCACTGTGTCTTCGGAGAGTCCAATGTGAGCACACGTCAGCAGTAGAACTTATTTGGGGCCCACCTGGGACAGGGAAGACAAAGACTACCAGTGTAATGCTTTTGTCTCTGTTAGGAACAAAATGCAGTACCATTGTTTGTGCCCCAACAAATGTTGCTATCATGGAACTCGCTTCTCGGGTTCTGCTGCTGCTAAGATCTTCATCATCTGTCGAATATGGAAGAAATTCCAAAATCTGTCAGTTAGGAGATATCCTTCTATTTGGGAACAAGACCAAGCTAAAAATAGATAGGAACACCGAAGAAATCTACTTGGACTATCGTGTTAAAAAGATTAAGGAATGCCTTGGTTGGCGGCATTGGATTACCCGAATAGTAAATCTTTTAAATAAAGCTTCTGAAATTTACAGTCACTTTTTGGATAAAAAATGCAGCAAGGAGACAGGTAGTGAAAATCGGGGTAGCAAACCAGAGTCCTTTCTTGAGTTTTTAAGAGATAGATTCAGTTCTACCACATTGGAACTTGAAAGATGCCTGACTACCTTGTGTGTTCATATATCAAAAAGGTTCATCCAAGAATGTCAATTCCATGAGATCATTCAGGTCCTCTCTGAGCTTAAACTGTTTGTAGATCTATTGTATGGACACGATTTGTTATCTCTCAATTTGGAGGAGGCATTTTCATCTTCCAAAGTCGAGTCACCGCATAGTACATTGAAGGGTCCATTGCTAACACTTTACTTGAAGCGACTCGAATGCCTAACTGCTCTAACATCTCTCAAGGATACTTTTCTTGTTGGACACAAGTTTCCCTACTCTGGGAATGAGCTTGCAATAGCTCAATTCTGTTATGAAAGTGCTTCTATGCTTTTCTCCACTGCATCTAGTTCGCATAGGCTGCACAAGGGAAGAAAGGTGCCACTGGACGTGTTGGTTATAGATGAAGCTGCTCAGTTGAAAGAATGTGAATCAATGATACCTCTTCACCTTCGAGGAATCAGACATGCAATCCTCATAGGAGATGAACGACAGTTGCCTTCTGTTGTTATGAGCGAAGTATGTATCTTCTCAAACATTGTCATTTGATTTCCGTTTCTTATTTCACCCCACTAATAATGTTTATTTGGTACTTTTTTGCAGGTTGCTAAGGATGCCGGATTCGGTAGAAGCATGTTCGAAAGATTGAGTTCTCTTGGTGCTCCTAAGCACCTACTCAATATCCAATACAGAATGCATCCATCCATAAGTCTCTTCCCAAATTTTATGTTCTATAGTGGCCAAATTCATGATGCACCGAATGTCATGAGCCGGAGTTGCCAGAAAAGTTATCTGCCATCACCTTTTTTCGGTCCATTCTCCTTAATAAACATTACCGATGGAAGAGAAGAAAGATCTAGAAATGGAAAGAAAAGTTTAAGAAATTCGACTGAGGCTGCTATTGTATTAGGGATTCTGAATAAGCTATTCCAAGGTAAGCCCACAAAAGTTCTTATTTTGTTTCCGAAATTAGCTGTGGTCATGTTTTACTCATATTTTTTTTTTCTTGGCTCAACTGCAGCATGGTTGCGTAAAACACCCAAAGAAAATCTCAGCGTTGGTGTAATATCCCCATATTCTGGTCAAGTTGGGGTGATTCGAGAAAAACTAGGCTGCAGGTATGAAATTTTTGAAGGGTTTAAAGTGAAAGTAATGACTGTTGATGGGTTTCAAGGAGGAGAGGAGGATATAATTATATTGTCTACTGTTAGATCGAACTGTAGGGGATCAATCGGGTTCTTATCCAGGCCACAGCTAACAAATGTTGCTCTTACTAGGGCAAGGTACAATATCCAACTGCAGTATCTGGACTAATTACATTGTAACACAACTTCTGAAACTTGTATGTTATTTGTAAAATACAGGTACTGCCTTTGGATTTTAGGAAGCAAAGAAACACTTGAGAGGAGTCGATCAGAATGGGCAGCATTAGTCGATGATGCTAAGGATCGGGGTTGTTTGTTCAATGCAGATGAAGACAAAGACTTAGCTAAAGCCATCTTCGAAGCGAAGAAAGAGGGTAATTGTCTTGAGGATCTTCTGTATGGTCAGAGTTTACTGTTTAAACATGCTCTTTGGAAGGTAATACTGCTATTTGGTTACCTTCATATTGAGTTTACTTCATAATGTGAAATTGCTCAATATTTTTCTTGTCGGTTTAGGTTATCTTTTGCAACAGCTTCCTTGACTCCTTCCGAAAACTTCCACTCCAAGCAAAATCCTCTGTGGTGGATCTTCTGCAGAAGCTATCAAGTGGGTGGAGACCGATGAATATAAACTTAGATACAGTTTGTAGCAATTCTTCCCAAATCATGAAGAAGCTTGAGGTTCAAGGCTTCCATGTTATATGGACAGTTGACATCGAGAACGATCCTAAGCCTGTCCAAGTTCTCAAGTTTTGGTTCATAGTACCCGGTAGAGCATTTATACGAGAAAAAATTAAATATGTCGATGTCATTTACCAGAAATGCAGTGATAACTTTATCAACCGTTGCAAGGAGAAATGCCTCGAGGGGTATGTGTCACTTCGTCGTATATCTTTCCTTGGTTCACAAGTCTTCCTGGATGAAACAAGCAATTTTTCACATGTTATTCTTTTCATAGACTTCTTGAAGTTCCAAAGGTTTGGGACAGTCCCTCGGATCTCCACGACAATGCAGATGTGAGCAGAAATCATATCAAGGATACAGAGGTCTTATGTTCTTTCCATTTTCAAACTGATAAAATGAAAATGAAATTTGCAGTCAAAGATTGCTGCATAATATTTTCAATACTGAAGCATGCTGTTTAATCTGTTTATCATTATAGCACTTTCATTTACCCTTTCACTGGCCATTTCCAATTATCTGTATAATTTGGGATGTACAGGGAAGGCTTTACCGGAACGACCAAACACTTGATGCACGGATGATGGATTCGAATGGCCTAGTCGATGATCTCAAACATATTCCGGCCGCATTAGATGGCAGGTCCGTTCAAACAAATGATATGTAACCCTATTTTATGTCATTTCTGTTTTTTTAAGAGATCCAATATGCATTGTCATGGCTCCCTCGTTTCTGTTTTTTATGTGTCTGTTCAACATTGTCAGGGACTGGAAATGCAAAAGAAAAGCCTGCGATGAGTGCGATTATAGAGAGACTGCAATCAAGTGTAGAGAGTGCTGAATCTGTTGTCCTCAAGAAAATGAGAATCAGGTGTAGGTGGAGTTGAGGAACTCAAGTTATGTAAGCTAACACATATAATTGTTAAATTAGATAGATTGAGTCCGGGGATAGATAGTAAGGTTAATGCTCTATCACGGATTTCGAACTTGAGACTTCAAAGTCAAACCATATGAAAAATAAGTATTATTCCCTATCATTGAAGGAAATTTTTTGTGCGGCCTTGGTGTGTACATCAAACCTATATAATTTATGATAACTGTTTTAACTCTTACCGTTCTAAAGTTCATTTTTTTTTTGCCAATAATAATAATTTATTAATGTAAAACTAGAGAGTTCAACCCGGATTACAATCTAATAACAATATAAAAGAGGAGATGGGGTATGACAACCCAATTAGTCGATGATCTCAAACATATTCTAAAGTTCATTCTTAAGAGCACTAAAAATGGTTAAAGACATTTTGACTCCCATTTGCTGCCACATCAACGTCTCATAATATAAAAAAAAAAAAGTAATTTGGGCTCACGATTTTTTTTTTTTGAACACATTAAACAAATTTTGAACCCACATAATTTTTATACAATATAAGTAAATAAAATTATATTTATTTATTATTTAAACAAAAAAATATTGTATTTACATAATTTTCTTTGATGTATAAAAATACTTAATATCACTAATAATATTTTTTAAATAAAATTTATTGTAATAAATAAAATTACATAATTAATCAGTTGCACTAGACTTAAACTGAATTTGCAATGAAAGTTCCTAGTTCTAAAATGAGATTATATTTTTCAATATTTGCCACTAGTTGTCTCTAGGCGTGACTATGACTACAAATATTATTGTTTTATCATTATCGAGGGGAAAGAAACGTGGTACAATCTTTATTTCTTATTAGTGGTAACGCAATCCTTTACAATCGGTGAAAAACAATTATACGCCAATTAAAAAGAAATAAGATCGACTCTCATTTCCTCAACTATTTTTTTTTATTTCCCGATGAAATAATGTAATTAAAATTTAATTTTATATCTTAGATTGTTTTTTTTCTTCCAAACTCATCGTTTTCTTTTCCAACACAATGTATTTGGTCGAAATTATATTACATTTACCGAAAAAGTATAAATTTGGTCGATAAAGAATTTATTCGCTGACTAGACGGTGAAACTTATAAATTATAAAAAAATTCAAATAGATAAGTTTTTTTTTTTTAGGGTTAAAGGTACTTTTGGTGCCACATGTTTAACCTGTGTAGGTTTTTGATGCCATATTTTCATTTTGTAGGCTTTTGGTGCCATATGTTTGAGAGGTTGTATATTTTTGGTATTTCCGTTAGTCAACAGTTAGTTTGACCGTTAAATACTTTTATTTTGTTCAATTTAGTCCTCAAATTTATATTTCTAAAATTTAATATTTACAATTTAGTCCCTATTGTTTGCTCAAGTCACCGTCCAAGGCCGCCGACCACCACCCACCACCTCCAAGGCCGCCGACCGCCACAAAACGGGCCGGCCACCACGCTTGGGCCCGAAAACCACCCCAATTGGTGGTGGCCGACCCCAATTGGTGGTGGCCACCTCAATTGGGGCCGGCCACCACCAATTGGTGGTGGCTACAGCCCCAATCGGGGCCGGCCACACCAGTGGTGGTGGCTACAGCCCCAATCGGGGCCGGCCACCACCAATTGGGGCTGCCGGCCCCGATTGGAGCCCTCTGTGGCCCCAATCGTGACCGGCGGCCCCAATTGGTGGTGGCTGGCCCCGATTGGGGCTGTACCCACCACCAATTGGTGGTGGCCGGCCCCAATTGAGGTGGCCACCACCAATTGGGGCCGGCCACCACCAATTGGGGTGGTTTTAGGCCCCAAGCGGTGGTGGCCGGTGCTGTGGGGTGGTGGCCGGCCCGTTTCGTGGCGGTCGGCGGTCTTGGAGGTGGTGGGTGGTGGCCGGCGGCCTTGGACGGTGACTTGAGCAAACAATAGGGACTAAATTGTAAATATTAAATTTTAGAAATATATTTGAAGACTAAATTGAACAAAATAAAAGTATTTAACGGTCAAACTAACTGTTGACTAACGGAAATACAAAAAACATACAACCTCTCAAACATATGGCACCAAAAGCCTACAAAATGAAACGTATGGCACCAAAAACCTACACAGGTCAAACATATGGCACCAAAAGTACCTTTAACCCTATATTTAACTTAAAATTTTAATGAATTCGAAAAAATGTAAAAATAATTTAAAATTTGTACATATTATTTGTGATTTTTGTTTTTTAAACTAACACTACAAGAAAACCTAGTCATTTGTGAGAGATTTGTTTATAAGGGGCATATAACCTTATTTGTGAGAAAATTGTGAAAATCACTTACAAATACAATATTCAATTTATTTGTAAAAGATTGACTCCTAACAAAAAACTTAACTAGAAAATTCCTTGAAAATCCCGTGAAAATCCATCAAAACTTAATAAATCTCTAAAAAATTATTATAATTTGTAAGGGAATTGATTCCCTTAATGTTGTGACAAATTGTACATTTTCTTGTAGTGTAAGCTGATCGAAACATTCATTGTTTATATTCATATTTTTTTAAATACAGATATTTTATTTATGTATAATACATTAAAAAAACAATAATATTATAGAACTTGATTTCACCGATAATATTTTTTTCTTCTAATTTTACTATAACAATTTTAACTTTGTCAAATCAGCATTGGAAGTGCTCATTTCAACTGTAATAACAATTACCTTTTAATTCGTTGGATTTCTCCTAGAATTAAATTAATATTTTTAGGAGATATAGCTTTCCCCGACAGGAAGAAAAGCCCGCCTTTTGGTTTCCTTCTTCAAGAGTTTAAGACTCTGTAGTCCATCATCATATAACTGTGACTTTTCAGTTTCCATCTCCCAAAGTGACTAATCGCCATTGCTGCTGCTGCTTAGTATTCTTCTTCGTCATCCGGACTGTCTCCACAGTGAGTGGTGTTTAATCTGTTGAAGCTAGCTTTCATAATTCTGCGAGTCCAAGTAAAGCTGAGTTCTGCAGTAGAGATCGCAAATGGAAGGTGGTGAAAGTAGTCGGAGAGGAAATAATTTAGCCGTGGATGAGTTCACACGGATGGTGCTTTCCTGGTCTCTCGAAGACATCTACGACGAGGATCTTTACAAGTACCAGGTGAGGAGCTAGCTAGACCTTCCCTAATGCAATAATTTTTAGTAAAAGAGATTCCCTTCCTGTTTTTTGTGGCACTATCGTCTTAAAAATAAACATATGATATCTAATGTGTGTTACTGCATTTCTTCTCCTGATTTTAGTGTATGCGATAGATTCATATGTTCGAGTTTAACTGAAGCTATTCTATTACAGGTGGAGAAAATCCCAGATAGATTTGATTCTGTCCAGCAGTATCTTGGGTCCTTTGTGTATCCTTTGCTGGAAGAGACAAGAAGTGGGATACGCTCATCCCTTGAAGATATATGCAAATTACCCTATGCTGAAGTTACCCAAGTCTATGATAGCAGCAAGCCTAAGGGAGAAAACTTGTATGATGTTCAAGTTGATAAATGGAAAAACCGGTTTAGTGATCGGGGCAAAGAGCCTTACAGTACTTTGCCTGGAGATCTTCTGATACTCGTTGATGCTAAACCTGAAATTGTTTCTGATTTACAAAGAACTGGGCGTACCTGGACTTTTGCATCTGTTGTTAGGATGTCAGATGGTGATGATGAAGATGAATCTATGGAATTAACAGCCACTTCACTGAGCTTCAAAGTTGCAGTTCTCAAAGGAACAGAAGTGAACAAAGGGATAGATAAACAGATGTTTGCGATTTTCGTGGAGAACTTGCTTAGCAACAGACGGATATGGAATGCGATTCACATGTCCAGAAACTGGAAATTTTTGGAGAAACTTCTATCCCCTAGTTCTCTGGTAAGATTTTTGTTTTATTCATTTTGCATTTAATAAGTCTACTTCTTCATTAGTTATATAAATACAATCTGCTAGCTTTCTTGTTGATCAATAATTGAAACGTAAGTAAACCACCTAGTGATGACTAGTGTTCTTGTGTGATGTGTCAGATGGGTTAAAACCCATATTTGCATCTGATTTTTGACTTTTTTCTACTGTTATTAGTTATTACTAATGACATTGAGAAGGCAAATTTGCCTACTGGAAGAGATAATATATATATGTGAATTGTCATTAAGAATTCTCCATCTCATCCTGTAATTGTTGGAAGTGGTACATGTGTTTTTAACTGCTGCTATTAAAAGAATGGTCAGACTAAAGTTTGAAATTCTTCTACGGACCTGATGATAACTATATATAGACACAAATTTAGTTCTGTACATACTCTTCTGCATTTTCTTTATTAATTTTTCTATTATTTTTGTATTATTATAGCAGGGTGAGAAAGATCATTGCTTAGTTCCGAAGATTGGTGATTGCGTTGAGGATCTGAATGAGTCTCAAGTGAATGCAGTGACGACATGTCTTAAGAAAATCAAACATCAACCTGATTCAGTTGTGGAACTTATATGGGGCCCTCCTGGAACAGGGAAAACTAAAACTGTGAGCAAACTGCTATTCGCTCTTTTGGAAATGAAGCGCAGGTGCCTTGTTTGTGCACCAACAAATGTTGCAATCAAGGAGGTTGCCTCCCGTGTGTTTCTCCTGAGATGTCATTCCTCTGAAAAAGACGAATCTTCATTATGTGCTTTAGGAGACATGGTTATCTTCGGTAGCAAGGAAAGACTGAAAGTCTGTGATTCAAGTTTGGAAATGATATACTTGGAGTATCGTGCGGAGAAGCTTGCTGCATGTGTTGCACCTCTGACTGGTTGGCAACACTGCATTAGCTCCATGCTTGATTTTCTTGATGATGCTTATTCTCAATACCACTTGTATTTAGAAAATGAATCCAGCAAGAAGGATTTTGAAAGCACAAGCGAAGCTGGTTTCGGCAGGAGTGGCGAGGAAAAGTCCTTTGTTGAGTTTGTTAAAGAAAGATTCAAGTACACTTTGAGGCCTCTGAGAGCCTGCCTTTCTGATATGTGTACTCATCTGTCCAGCAAGTATATCTCGGTATTTTGTTGGGATGAGATCATAAAAGCTCTCAAACTCTTAGATGCATTTGGTAGTATTTTACATGGAAAGAACTTGACTTCTCTCGATTTGGAAGAGGCGTTCTCATCCAAAAAGTCGTCGGCTTCATTACATTTGCTACACTTAATGCGGCATGAATGTCTTGCTGCTCTAGTTTCAATCCGCGACAATCTCAGAAAAGTAAAGCTTCCGAACTATATGTCCAAGGATTTGATTAAAACTTTCTGCTTGCAATCAGCTTCAATGATCTTTTGCACTGCTTCTACTGCATTTAAGCTGCATCATATGGAGATGGAACCTGTAGAAATTTTAGTAATTGATGAAGCTGCCCAGCTAAAGGAATGCGAATCAGTAATTCCTCTTCAACTTTCGAAAATTAGTCATGTTATCCTCATTGGAGATGAACAACAATTACCAGCAATGGTTCAAAGCAAGGTGTGCAATTGCTTGATGTGAAACTGGGAAATCTTTTTCCTTGATAACTTCAATTACTATTTTTCTTTTTGTCTGTTAATGCTTTTAAAACTGATATGTTGCTTGTTCTTTAATTGTATAGGTTTGTGAGGAGGCTGGTTTTGGCAGAAGTTTGTTCGAAAGGTTGAGTTCATTGGGTCATTTCAAGCATTTACTCAACACCCAATACAGAATGCACCCGATGATAAGTCTGTTCCCAAATAACAGATTTTACGAAGGCCAATTATGTGATGCAGCGGTTGTAAAGCATAGAAATTCCTTGAGATGCTACTCACCTTCGCCTATGTTTGGACCGTATTCATTTATAAATATATCTGATGGAAGAGAAGAACGCGAAGATGGCTCAACAAGCTTGAGAAATCTTGCAGAAGTTGCTGTTGTTTTACAGATTTTGAAGAATCTCTACAAAGGTACACCCAAATGTAGTTTTTGTATTGCTACTTGCCGGTATTAAAAATTGTGCTAGTTCCCATTTCTAATGGCTGATGGATGAACTGAATTCTTCTTCTGTTGACTGCAGCTTGGACCATCTCGAAGCAGGAAGTCAGTGTTGGTGTTATTTCACCTTATGCAGGTCAGGTTGGAGCAATTCTGGCTAGACTCCCAGAAAAATACAAAAATGAAGATTGCTTTACGGTGAAGGTGCAGACTGTTGATGGTTTCCAGGGAGGAGAAATGGACATAATAATAATATCTTCAGTCAGGTCAAACTCAGGTGGATCCATCGGGTTCCTGTCAAATCTTAATCGCACAAATGTTGCTATTACCCGAGCAAGGTACTTGTCTAAATATCATGGTTTGTCAAATATTTTTTTATCATATTGCATCAAAGAATTCTAATTTGCTGATGCTTTTACACAGGCATTGTTTGTGGATTTTGGGGAACCATAGAACATTGATAGCGAGCAACTCAGTGTGGACAGCTCTGGTGTATGATGCAATGGAACGCCAATGTTTATTCAATGCAGAGGATGATAAAGTCATTGGTAAAGCTATCATTGAAGTTAAAAAAGAGTATGACCAGCTTGAAGATTTGCTTAATGGGAGCAGTTCAATGTTCAGAAATGCAAGGTGGAAGGTATTGGTTCTTTTAGGACATTTTTTTTATGCATTAAATCTTATCTGCATGCTAATGGCCGTGCATGGTGCTTCAGGTAATTTTCAGTGATAACTTCCGTAAGGCTTTTGTGAAGCTGACATCTCGGCGGATCAAGCTGTCTGTAATGAATATGCTCGTGAAACTTTCGTGTGGCTGGAGACCCAAAAGAAGTAATGTGGATGTAACATGTGAAAGTTCTGGGCAAATTGTGAAGCAATTCAAGGCTGAAGGCTTGTATGTATTATGCACAGTTGACATTGAAAAGGAACATAACTACACTCAAGTTCTAAAGATTTGGGATGTAGTTCCACCGGAGGAAATAGAGAAATTGGTTAAACGTCTTGATTCAATCTATAACTTTTTCAGTGATGACTATATTAGACGCTGCACTGATAAATATCTCGAGGGGTATGCATTGCTCACCTACTTTAAAATGGATTTATTTTGTTAAGATATTTTTTCTCTAATTTTTCAGCCAATTACTTCAATAGTCTAAAGCAGACTTGATTTTTTTTCTTCTCTGCAGGGATCTCGAAGTTCCAAAGGCCTGGGACACTCCTCTTGATTCAATTCGTCGGAGAAATCTGGATGAAAGTAGTAGTGGTGCTGCTGCTGATGGTTCATCCTTTGCGGAGAACAGTAAAGTGAGTGAGAGCTTGTTACTGATGAAGTTCTACTCATTATCAACGGGGATGGTGAACCACTTACTATCAGATCACGAGGGCAAAGAAATGGAGCTCCCCTTTGAAGTAACTGAAGAACAAGAGGAGATAATCAAATTCCCGCAATCTTCCTTCATTCTTGGAAGATCTGGTACTGGGAAAACTACCATCTTGACAACAAAGTTGTTTAAGAAGGAGCAGGAGTTCCATATTGCTAGAAATGGACCAGACGTGCTCAGTCATCCTACTGAAAGAATCCATAGAAGGGAAGATGTTGATGAGATCGATGAAGATTCAAACGATCTAGTGCTGAGGCAGCTTTTTGTCACAGTCAGTTCAAAACTCTGTTATGCTGTGAAACAACAACTTAGCCAATTGAAAAGGTGTGTATAATTTTGATGATACATGATCTTTTTAATGAATCATT
Organism: Clarkia xantiana subsp. parviflora; assembly: GCA_036873135.1. Classification (NCBI taxonomy): domain Eukaryota; kingdom Viridiplantae; phylum Streptophyta; class Magnoliopsida; order Myrtales; family Onagraceae; genus Clarkia; species Clarkia xantiana. The sequence goes on from JAPTYO010000004.1 coordinate 13,184,492, forward strand.
TGTTTGGTGTTTCTGAGGGTTACAATTAATCTTATCGCATTTCGTGTATATATAAAATGAGAGTTACCGTTAATCTGATCACATTTTAGAAGTAGTTGGATGCTTTCTGCTTCTAAATAGATGCTATTTGTTCTGTGCAGTTTTGTTTCTGGTGAAGAACTTTCCCCTGATGTCGAATTCTATGGCTGCACCGACCAATTTAAGGGTATTCCGGATTCTTTTGTTGGTGTATCTGAGAATTTATATCCCCTGGCCGTCACTTTTCACAAGTTCCTCATGATGCTTGATGGTACCATCGGAGTTACATATTTTGAAAGGTTCTCTGAATTAAGAGATATTTGCCAAGGTAAATCAGAAACTGCCAAATCACTCGCCTTGCAGTCTTTTGTCAGAGCCAAAGAGGTCAATTATGACAAATTTTATGCTGCTTACTGGCCTCACTTCAATGAAAAGCTCACTAGGAAGCTTGACCCATCAAGAGTCTTTACTGAGATTATATCTCATATTAAAGGAGGAATTCAAGTTGGAGAAGTTTGTGGTGGGAGACTTAGTAGGAGTGAGTATGTTGCACTTGCAGAAGGTCGTAGCTCAACACTGACAATGGAGGAAAGAGAGAAAATGTACGACATATTTCAAGTCTATGAACAAATGAAGGCAGTGAATGGTGAATTTGACTTGTCTGATCTTGTTAATGACCTCCATAGTCGTCTTCAATCTGAAAAGTTCTCAGGTGATGTTGTCGATTTCGTTTACATTGATGAAGTGCAAGATCTTACAATGAGACAGATTGCTCTTTTCAAGTACATATGTAAGAATATGGATGAGGGCTATGTTTTTGCTGGTGACACTGCACAAACAATTGCAAGGGGTATAGATTTCCGATTCGAAGACATACGTTGTTTGTTCTACAACGAGTTCTTGCAAGCATCTGATTATTGCCGGGAAAAGGGAAGAGTCTCCAAAATCTTCTGTTTGTCACAGAACTTTCGAACACATGCTGGTGTTCTCAAGTTGGCACAGAGCATTATTAACCTTCTCTCGCATTTTTTTCCTTCATTGGTGGACGTGTTGAGTCCTGAAACAAGCCTAATATGCGGGGAAGCACCTATTTTTCTTGAATCAGGAAATGATGAGAATGCGATTGTATCTATTTTTGGCAATAGCAGTAGCTTGAGTGGGACTGTTGTTGGTTTTGGGGCTGAGCAGGTTATCTTAGTGCGGGATGATTCTGCTCGAGAAGAAGTACTGAACCTTGTCGGAAAGCAAGCACTGGTCCTAACGATTGTGGAATGTAAAGGCTTGGAATTCCAGGTTTACTTCGTTGCTCATCTATGTTTGTATTATAATAATGTTGTGTTATGTAGTAGATTTTTTTTTTTTTGAATATTTTAGTGAGATTCTTTTGCTAGTTCATAGCCGTGAGCCTTTACCAAACGATTTCTATGAAGTTTGTATTTGTGTTTATGTCTTACAACTAATGTTGTTTGCAGGATGTTTTGCTCTATAATTTCTTTGGTAGGTCACCTTTGAAAACTCAGTGGAGGGTGATCTATGAGTATATGAATGATCTGGATTTGCTTGACGACAACTGCCCGGAAGCTTATCCACATTTTGACCTGGGAAAACATAATATCATGTGCTCCGAGTTGAAGCAACTATATGTGGCAATCACCCGAACGAGGCAGAGATTGTGGATATGTGAGAGTATGGAAGGGTTCTCAAAGCCAATGTTTGATTATTGGAAGAAGTTATGCCTTATTCAAGTCAGGAAACTCGACGATGATCTTGCTGAAGCAATGAAAGTTGCTAGCACTCCAGAAGAGTGGAAAGCACAAGGATACAAGGTAGGTACTCTCTTGTTCAGCCTATAAATTACCTCAAACCTTTAGGTGATTTATGACATTGATTTATTTCTTATTTTCAATTTTCAGCTATTAAGAGAAGCGAATTATGAGATGGCCACCATGTGTTTCGAAAGAGCAGGATATCCTGAAGGGGAGCAATTGGCGAAGGCACTTGGCCTAAATGCTGCTGCAGATCAAATGCACGTCTCCAATCATGATGAAGCCTGTCTCTTTCGTAAGCAAGCTGCAGAGATTTTTGAATCTATTGGCATGTTTGAAGTTGCAGCCAAATGTTTCTACACGCTGAAAGATTATGAAAGGGCTAGTAAACTTTTTGAATCTATTGGCATGTTTGAAGATGCAGCTGAATGCCTTTACCTTCTTGAACAGTATGATCGGGCAGGTAAATATGGAAATTTTGTATGTTCCTTGTTTAACTGAGCATACCTTAAATATGTTCTTAAGTTATATTATTAATCTGATGATTTCTGTTCTTTAAATGATATCTTAGAACTCTCTTTAGTCCATTTAGACTCTCTTCATTATGTTGGCACGTACAATTTAACCAGTACATTGCAGTTTAGTCTCTCATCAGTATTTACTTGTATTTTTGGGGTTATAATATATGATTGCTACTTTATTCATCTACAGGTAGAATTTATATGGAAAAATGCGGTGTTTCTGGTTTGGAAAGAGCTGCTGAATGTTTTACTCTGACACAGAACTACAGTCAAGCTGCAGAGGTCTATGCAAAGGGTCAGTTTTTCGCACAGTGTCTCTCTGCCTGTTCTACAGGAAAACTCTTTGAACAGGGCTTTGTGTATATAAAAAGCTGGAAAGAGCATCGACAGGAACATGAAGGACTGAAGCACACCAATTCGGAGATGCAAGTAATAGAACAGGATTTCTTAGAGAATTGTGCACGCCACTACCATGAACACGGAGATCCTGTAAAGATGATGAAATTTGTGAAGGTCTTTAGTTCTGTAGATGCAATGAGGATCTTTTTGAACGACTTGGCACGTCTAGATGAACTTTTCGCTCTAGAGGAAGAGTTGGGCAACTTTGTGGAAGCTGCAAATGTAGCAAAGATGAAAGGGGACGTCCTTACCGAGTCATACATGTTTGGAAAGGCTGGAAGGTATAAAGATGCATCATTTTGCATTCTTTGGTACGTTCTGTTTAAATCGCTTTGGGGAGTTGGAAGTAGAGGATGGCCTTTAAAACAGTTCACAGAAAAGGAGGTACTGCTGGAAAAAGCAAAATCATATGCGATGCTTGAGCCTGAAGAATCCTTCTATCAGCATGTCAGGACAGAATCATCCATTCTGTTTGGAAGTCGTAGCAGTTTGAGTGAAGTACAAGATCAGTTGCTTGCTTGTAGGGCAATCGGGAATTTAAACGGAGAAATCTTGTGCGCTTGGATACTTCTTGATATACAAGTTTCTACGGATCGATCAAGGTTTTACCATGAAGATTATTTGGTCAGCGATTTGAAGAACTATGCTGAAGAAAAGATTTCGGAAAACAAGATCTCTGTCGAGACATTAGTGTATTACTGGGGCTTTTGGAGGGACCATATTGTTTCTGTTATTCAGCATCTTGCATGTTTAGAGACTCGGGAGATGAATGATGAACACTTGGGTGCATATGTCGAATTCTGCCTCAGTTACTTGGGTGTTTTGAAGCATCCTACGAATTCTCGACCAACCTATTTTGTGCTCAACACTGATGCTGACTGGGTAAGGAATATCGGAAGCACTTCTGTCGGAAGAGATGGGAAACTGATCTCAGTCGAGTTGCACACGCTCGTTTCTGCAGCTCAATCTTATTGGGGAAAAGAGTTGATTAAGGTAGGCATGAAAGTGTTGAATACTCTTAATGCCATCAGTGATACCTTGGTCAGTAAACTAGGTACTCCCAAACTAGAGTTCTATCACTGCAAGCTATTGGCTCAAATATTTGAAGTTGCCAGTTTCCTTTTGGAATCAAAGTGCCTGACGATTCCCCGCCATGAAGAGACGTTGCTTATGAATATGACTGGCACGTTATGCTGGAAGTATTTTAACTATATGTTTCCTCACGATTGGCGGAAGTCCCTTCGAGCTGACATGATTTGTCTTAGGGCTATGAATGTTTCCACTCGTCTACTCGAGGAGACCATTAGCGTTGTTACAAAGGTAAAACCATCATCATATGGACAGGTCGGGCGTCTTCTTCTAATCATTCTTGGCTCTGGAAAGCTTCTGCATGAGGAATCTTATTTGAAGATCTCAAAATGTTTTGAGAGGTATCCACTCTGGAAGGAAGTAATTGAGTGCCTTCGAGGCAATTCTTTCCCTGGATCTCGCCCACTGGAATTGATTATAAGGTTCAATGAAGCTCTGAAACAAACTTTCAGCATAAACTGGAGGGTTGTAAAAGGCTTCATATCGCCCCTTTGCTTCGTGTATCTTCTTGAGCGTCTCTTGGTGCTAACCTGCTTCAGTTCTTGCAAGTGCATATTTGCTTCAAAGTCGGGTTTTGTCGAATGGGTGAACAACTCCCATCACCACTTGAATATCACAGGAGGTACAATAGAAGCTGTGGGCCCTGTTTTAGAGTTTATACAGCATGTGGTGAGCCAGGTTCTATACAACCCAATAGACACGATAGATTGGATAGTGAAGTCGGGTATAAAAAGGTCTGAAGTTGCTCATTATCATCGTCTCCTGGTTCTGGAACTTTGTCTCCTAGCATGTCTGCTATCCTTGAATTATCATGGAAGTTGGGATCTGTTTTTTGTTTTGATGCAGAACCAGTGTGTCTGTGACAAACTGCCGTCCCGGTTTATTCAAATAATTAGGAAAGGATACATTAACATGCATACTTGGGGACTAGGTTTCATCTCTACTGCTTTCAAAGAGGTAAATGATCCTCTGGTGATTGTAGTTACAGAGAGAGGTAGTACAACACACAATGCAGCAACCTGGGGTAATTCCATTTATCTGGATATGAGTAGTTTTGATATATTCAATAAGGAGAAGGTAATGGAAGTCCTTTTACCGGACATAACCAATGTAGTCTCCAGAAAACATCATGGAATAAAGGTTCGTGATCATGATGGCAGCAGTAGTAGTAATGTTCTGGAAACTACAACTACAGAGAGTTGTGTGATTCCAGCACCAAATGAGGAGGACTCCAGTGATGAAGTGAAGACGGTGATGAAGCTGTGGAAGATCGTGCATGCTTTGAATGTCAACGAAGATCATGTCGAAGACATGGCAAAGATTAAGGTAATGTGTCTTTTCTTCAACTGTGAAACCATATAATTTAGTTTGAAACTTTGAAACTAATGCTCTATAATTTAGTTTCTTATCATATTCGATTGTTATGATTATGAAGGAGGATCTGGATTGCTGTTTATTTTCCCTGAATATTTCACTCAACGATTACATCTGGGAGGCGAAAGGTAGATTCTTTGATGGAGATATACCGAGACAGAATATAGCCGGGGCTATCGATGATTTCAAACGACTTTCTTGCGCACTTGATTGCAGGTTAGGATTATTTTTGTGCCACTACACTAATATTTGGAAGTTCTGACCTCTCAATGAATTTGACATTATCGTTTTTATTATCAGTGAGCTGAACAGCACAAGAAGTCGTAATCCCGATATTGTTAAGGAGATTGTAGAGAGGTTGCAGTCTAGGCAATGTGTTGTTGAGGGTCTCATGTACCAGATATTTGCTGAACCATCTGCAAGTGAAATTGTTGATGAGGTGGAGAGCAGTGAGGTCAAGGGGGACACTGATGGCTCCAGTGAAAAGAACCAGCAGAATAACAATAGCAAATCCAAAGAGAAGAAGGCCACAGAAAACAACAACCAGCAGAATAACAATAACAAATCCAAAGGGAAGAAGAATAGGAATAGGAAGAAGAAGAAAGGTGGGCGCTAAGCTTGGAGGCTAGAAGATCTTTAACTTGGAATGAACCTATAGCTTTTATTTGGACTTGTTTGAGATAATAGACAATGTTTTGTTTTGCAGCTTTTGCTGCAATTACAACACTAACTTTATATTATAATTAAGTGCCTGCTTTACTTTTGTTTTGGTAGACTAGACTACAGTAGTAGTACACTAGAATTAGTACTGTTGATGCCTCCTTTTTCTCCAGAATTTTGAAATTTATGGGACAAATTGATAGCTGTTTTTTCATTACAAACAGTAGCACGTGAGTTAGTGATTTCGTCTAAGAAAGATATAAATTCTAATGGAGTTAGTAGAATGAACAAATAAGATAGAAGAGCTAGCAAAATATTCATTAAATTTCATGTACTAATTCGTTGAAAGGACAATTCATCTCTGCTACCAATTTCATTATTAACCCTCAATATATAACAATAAGATTCATCTTAATTTGGTCTCCGACTCCGACCATATGTACGTTGGCCGATACATTATGGTTCGGCCTCCAATCATGGTCGTGTTCATCAATTTATTGGCTGTGCTGCTAAATAAATATACAAAAGGTATATATATAATCTCACTAGCTAGTGTCACTAAACCCTAGCTAACCCTACCCAAGAACAGCGGATCCATTTCCCCCGCCCAATGAGATGATCTGATCGTCGGACGACATTGCACAAGTCGATGACGACACCACTGCGTCTACCGAAGAAGGTTTTACCGACGTATAATGGAACTCAATCTGCAACTTTCTATGCAGAGAAACAACCGGTATCGCCTCCAGCCCTAATCTTTTCTTATCCTCCTCGGTCTCCTCGAGAGTTACCTGTTGAAGTATAAATATTAAACCGAACTTTAAGAAAATCAGTTAATGGGTCTGTAAAAAATTTCATATGACATCAGAACGCGCATATTCAAATTTTCTTAGTGATAAGTTAAAAACTTTGTACCGGTCAATTTAAAGTTTTAAAACAGTTAGTCAATTAGTCAGTCTAAAATTTTCACAGTACCGATGCAAGAAACCTTTTGATGAACTCTCTGCAACAATCTATGCCGCTGCAGATAACTTCACCATTTTCGCCGGCCACAAAGCTCGACTCATCGAACTTCAAGATAAACCCCTGGTTGCACCCTTCAAACAACCTCTCCCCTAAAGAGTCCACTATATAGTATGACCCTTCCTTAGCCATCAATAGAAAGAAGTGATCATTCCAACTCACAATGTATATGAATTCCGATTCGGGCTCGGTTTTCACTCTATCCCAGATCTCATCGAACGACATTGCGCCCTCGAGGGAATCGAATCTCTCGGGGATGAAGAATCCGGTGAATGATTTGTCGAGTTGAACGCTCAACGGCCGGATGTTGGCCTCGAGTATCGTTTCGAGGTCGAAATGGCCGTTCGAGAATTTTTCGGTGTAATTGTTGGTTTGGAGTAGGCGGCGCCACTCGGTTGATCCATCTTTAATGAGGTTATCGAATTCGTGTCTCGTGGGAATTTCGGAGGTGTTAGAGTGGAGCCAATGAGCGAAAACTGCGACGAGTGCGGCACACGCGCCTTCTCCATTGGCCTCTTTGCTCCGCTGATCGAAGGAAGCTAAGAAGACGTTGGTTTGGAGCTTCGATTTCCCGTCTCGGCTTAGTAGTTCCTTCTCCTCCCAATTGCTTGGCGAGCAAGGTAAGGAAGATGTTCCTGGACTGTAAAAGTTGTAGATGATTTATATCAGTTGCGGATTAGTTGATGGTGGGCACATGCCTCTCAATTTTTAAATACCATATTCCTTAAAAAAATTGTAAGTAAACATTAAATTCTAGAGGCGACAAATTATAAATTTTAATATTGACTTTTTGAATAGTTTTTTTTTTTTTAATCATAAAGAGTAATAAACAAATTAAGAAAAGATTAGAAAATTCCAAAACTATTAATGTAAGAACAAATATAATTATTCATTTAAAACGATTTTTTCTTTAAAAAAACATTGCAAAGGTTCAGGCACTACAAAAAAAATAAGTTTATATAAATTTTCATTGCCAAAGATATCTCAATGGTTGATATCGTGGCAAATATATTTATAGTATTTAAATTTATTCTAATTTTACAACACTTCATAATGGCATTATTTCTTAATTCGACTGTTTTAAAGTGTCATTAAATTTTGATTTAGGTTACACACTTTTTAAAAGAAAAGTTATTATGACGACACCTAATTGTGTTGCCACTTTTTTGCAATGCCGACTCAATAAAAAAAAATCGTCGCCTATTTAAAGAGTTTTGCGACTTTTAATGCAAGCGTCGCAGTAATTTTCAAGACGGTAATCAGAAATGTCATATATACTTCCGTCAGCAAAAGCGCCGCTAATTTCATAACTACATATTTTTGCATCATGAGAAATCATTTCTATATCGTCATGTCATGAGAAGCTAGTTTTTTTTGTAGTAATTTAAAGGGTTAAGAACCTATGAAAGGTCTGAACTATCACTCATGTTAACGGGAGAGGTCTGAAATTTATAGAAGTTAATAACAGAGTTCTGAAATTTCTGTTTTGTTGATAACAGCGATCTCCGTTAGTTTTTTCCGTTAAAACTAACGGAAATTGGTCACATGCCAAGCATGTGACCGGAAATAAAATAAATTTCCAAAAATGCCCTTCTATCAAGTGTGCCCATCACATCCTTGGAGTGAAAAGACCAAAATGCCCTTGAAGCCACCACGGTACTCCGGCGACCACCAATCGTACTCCGGCGACCACCACCGTACTCCGGCGACCACCACCAAGGCTCCGATTGGGCCAAAATCGGAGCCACCGGCCCCGATTGGGCTCCGATCGGAGCCACCGGCCCCGATTGGACTCCGATCGGAGCCAAAAAACTCCGATCGGAGCTTTGTGGCTCTGGTCGGAGCCACAGAGCTCCGGTCTTGGCTCCGATCGGAGCTTTTTGGCCCCGATCGGAACTTTTTTGCTGAGGTGGTGGTCGCCGGAGTCGGGTGGTGGTGGCCGGAGTCGGGTGGCGGTGGCCGGAGTTGGGTGGTTTTAATTTGACTTTAGGGGTAAAATTGTCATTTCACATTTCCTTAAATAAAATATTAAATAAAACAAAATATTAAAGGGGCAAAAATGTCATTTCACACAATTTTGTTAAATTTAACCCTAAAAATGGACGGAAAACATCAAATCAACAAAATTAAAATTTCAGACCTCTGTTATTAACTTTTTAAATTTCAGACCTCTCCCGTTAACATGGGTGATAGTTCAGACCTTTGATAGGTTCTTAACCCTAATTTAAAAAGTGTAAAATATGGATATCTATGAATTGTGTAGTATTGTGAAAGCGATTGATAGAATATATGTGCATCTAACTAACCTCAGGGTGGTTGGTTCGCTACAGCTTGTGCTCGTGGTGTCAAGCAACGGCGGCTCTGTTTTGACCCTTGTAGACGAGAAACTGAGTCTCCTCTTTTTCCAAAACCCTTTCGACGGCCGCTTGCTCAGGTCGAACCCTGTATCCGAGCTCGACGACTCCAACTCGGTCGAGTTTCCTGAGTCGGGGTTCGATTGGGTTTGTCTATGTTTTTTTCGCCCTCTTCGTATACCCAAAGCTCGAGCAATTCTGAGCCACCCATCTGAATCGCCGGACTCGACACCGACTTGCTCCGGTTCGGCACAAATCCTCACCTCGACGAAGCTCAAGGTTACCTAGGATGAAGATGAACAATTAATTATTGAGTATAAAAATAAATGTCAACGTTGAATTATATGATTCAAATAATCACACAGAAATGGAAATTAACTAATGTGCATTCGGATTAAGTCAGAAATGGTAGCCGAGACATGGCAATTAAAAATGAGATTATATTTAATTATCTTGCCATTTGTAAATTAATAACCATACAATATACCTTAACTTTGACCGGTTTTCCTACCCAAAATTTGATTTTTTGGGTTTGCTTCTTTTTTATTTCGCCAAAACTTTTGTTGCTAATTCAACTTTTAATTTTAGAAAAAGACTACATATGGCCGTATTTCTTAAAATGCTATGTCCTGCTCACATAAAAAAGAAATGCATTTAACTTTTAGTCTAAAATTGAATGTTAATGTAGCAAAATTTAATTTAAAATCCAAAAGATCGGGCAACAATTTGTAAAATGAACAAAGTTTTAGTTGATTTGTTTATTTATTCGGTTGAAAATACGAAAAAAGTTATATTGTTCACACATATTTATTTCTGTCCAATTTAACAAGGAAGGTGATATAACTAAAATTTTAGTCTAATATTCAAAATTGAGGTGTTAGGAAACAAAAGTTCTGAGTAATGATTTGTAAAATATAAAAAATTTAAGTAACAATTTTGTTATTTATCTAATTATTATTCATACAAAATAAAGAAAATTGTGTAGTTCCAATAATTTGCAACTCACAGAAAGATAAGCTTGAACGGTGTTTCCTGCGACCTGCAGCGAGATCGGAATCTTTCTTTCCACAGACGAAGACTCCATCTTCCCGGCTATATCTGTAATATTCAGCAACACTTTCCCCAAAACCGTCGCCTTTTCCGATTCCCCGATCCCCTGCAAACCTTAACTCAACAAACGACGAACAAAAGATACGAAAACTAAACCGACAGACAAAATCACAATCCAAACCTGCAACACCCTAAAGCAGACATTCCAAGGAAGGAACGAACCGTCGGCTTTAGAATCGACCGAAAAGTCGCATGTGTTTTCAAACTCATCGTCCCATTCGAAAACCGCGCCGGTATCCGCAATTCCGACCGAACATAGATTCTTCTTCTTTTTCTTGGTACATTCTCGCCGTGTTTTTCGACGAGGAAACTGAGGCATTAGCAGACTGGTCGATCTTTGTATCTGCACCTTCCATGCGATATCGATCATGAGGGGAAGATCCTTCTTGTCGGAATCGAAGTTGACGAAATCGAGCCTCAGGGACTTGATCGTGACCTGGTACTTCCCGATCGTTGACTTTCCCATTTGTCAACAAAAAGCTAAATCTCTTGCCGGTTTGATCTTAGGATGAGAGAGAGAGAGAGAGAGAGAGAGAGAGCTAGCTTGATGGGGAAGATAGAAATAGGATCGATTTGTGGAAGGGAAGGGAAGAGAGAGAAAGGAGAGACCGAGACTTTTAATGGTGAGAAAGAAAGAGACTCGGTAAACGTAGGAGAAGAGTTTTTTTTTTTTTTTTAACGAAGAAAATTATTTGTTTTTCCTAAATTTTTTTTTTGGGTAACTTTTTTCCTAATTTTATTCATACGTGTTTCCGCGTTCGGACCGCAAGGTACGCACACGATAATTGGTTTAGGAGTTAATTTCGACATTCGGAATAATTAGGCACGTGATGTTTATGTGAGATTGGAAGTCTTGCTGACGTGTCAGTTAAGGTACGGATTCGATGATTGCCGTAAAAGGAGTGTAATCCATCCAATCAATAGACCCCACGTGGATTAAAATGAGATCTTAAAGTTCTTCAACTATTATAAGGAGAAATTATTATTAATTCGCTTTTCTAATACGAGACAATTTGGTGCCAAGAATTAATTGCATTCTTAATTGTTCTACAGCCGTTATAGATTCTATTAATATAATAAATAAGTATAATACTGAAATTGTTATTAAGTTAAATAATTATAGATGATGAAATTAGTAATATAGATCTTTAGAACACCTTAAAATGAAACCACGTCATCAAGTAAAAGTTGACATCGAATTAAAATCGAAAATTAAGTACATATCGGTTCATCGTGGTCGAGAGCTCGAGTCTCTCTCGCCGATACATTTTTCTATTATATCTATTAGATTAAGAACTTTGTGCTCAACTCACTTCTATATCGACTTGGCTGGTCCACTGAGTTTAAGAACATTGACATCTTTTCCTAATTCAATATTATGTTTCTAATTTATTCTTTAATTATATTAAAGTTATTTTTTGGCAAACCCTAATAATTTATAATCACATAGATTTTACTATATTAGGGACACAAAGTTATATCAACATTAAAAAATATTGCATTTTCAATATTTTTAAGCAACCATGTCTCAATATTAAAACCAATAAAATAAAATCAACGAAGATGTAAATTTATTAAAATTGATAAATTTAAAGTTAAATGACTCGACTTTAAAAAAAATGGCGCGTCACTAACAAACGGTTTGTGGGGAAACATGTTCGTAAATTAACAAAATTTTATCGCAAAAAACATGCTGGATGATGACAATTTCTAATTGGGATCCAGAGAGACAAGTGAATGCTGCATAAAAGACTATTATCAAATACACGAAGACAGAGTATTTAATTTCATGTGCTCATTATGTGTTTTAGACATTAAAATTTTCAAGTCGTTTCTAACATGAAATGATTAGTTTTAAATTAAATTTATTTTGTCTAATATTATTATAATCCAAACATATATGTAATGTATACTCAATAATAACAACATATAAATATCATTTAATTTTCTTTACCATTAAATATATAATCTAAAACACTATTTAAAGTTTAGATCATTTTCATAGTTATGAAACACATTACCAATTTGTATTTAAATTCCTAGTGTATAATATTTAAAAAAAATTATTTAAAAATTCGCAGAGTGCACGCATGTTCAACGACTAGTTTAATATATTGTGATCGGTTTTTTTTGCCAGCATAGCATATGTTGTGATCAATTAAAGCATATACTTTTGAGAAATGTATACTTTTCAGAGAAATTATTAATTGAATATAGAGAAATTATTATTTAGGTCTAGTCTACCGTAAGATGTAGACCAAACCAATGAAATAATGCCAACTCATAAATTATATGATAGACATATATATTACAAAGTAGAGGATAATATATGATTCAATCAATTTTTCTCTCTCAATATTAATTTGCAAAAAAACTAATTACCACTTGAATTATTTTTATTTATTATTAATAAGTATACATAATAGGTATATAATAAAATATTACATTTTATAATTAATAATAAATAAAAATAAGTTTTTGTATACGATATATAATACAATTGTTATTAGTTTTTTAAATTTTTTTTTTCTAAAACCCTATTGAATGTGGTGAACCCTAGAGGGCAATAGATATTTGCCTTCTAGGGTTCACCACGTTCAATAGGTTTTTAGAAAAAAAAATACAAAACTATTAACAATTGTATATAAAAAAAAATTATTTTTATTTAATTTTATTTTTCAAGAAAACTCCTATTATGCATAATTCATTGGTAATTAATGTTTAGAGAGAGAAAAATTAATAAAAACCATGCATATTTGTATTCTCTACATTGTAATATTTATATCTAACATATAATTAAAGAGTTGTCACTATTTTATTGGTCTGGTCCGTATCCTACGTGGCGGACTAGGCCTAAGTAATAATTTTTCAAGAATATACGAGATGATTTGACCATTTAAACAAATTGTATATGTTCGGGCAAAAAAACAAATTATATATGAGAATTCATAAGTAGCGTGTATAATATTTCATAGTTCAAAAGCAAAAGCATTCTTTGTATCATTGATGATTCTTTTAGATCCTTCTGACTCTTATGATTTATTCGATTATATGTATAGTTGATAATTTTAATCGATTATATCATTGCCAACTACAATATCGATCAATATTTAGGACTTAAATTTAGGGACAACTTTCATTATTCTACGACATCACTAATAATTCTCAAGCAACGAGGTCCGTCCACCACAAATCTCATAACATACCGGTACCTTGATGTTAGGATCGGTTTTTCTCAACACTCACAAACGGATCGATATAGAAAACAATAGAGACACAAGATTTAATGTGGTTCGGTCAAAATCGACTTACATCCACAATTCCGGCGGCTGGCGTTTCTATTAGGAATTCACAGACTGGTTAGATTAGAGGAGAATGCAAGACTATTTAATAGCGGTGAAGAAAGAATCATAAACCCTACTGGGCCGGGTTGGCCCAAAATTCGAGTCGGGGCTTCGCCCCGAACCTTCGGTAGGGAGGCTACCGCCCCCCTCAAACCCCCATTGACCTCAGCGCCGAGGTCAAACGATGATAATCAGAATCCACAACTCAACACTTGACGCACTGACGCATTGGTGCCATAACTTGACGACAAGTGAGGTTGTGGTGGGCCCACCTCTCTCACACTAACTGACTATAGTTGGTCAAGTAAATTCAAGTAAAGTAATATTTAACCAAATATAAATCCAGTGGTTCAATGGTGGATAATGACCAGTTCATAATAAATGAGTTGGTTCATGGCTATTAGACAAGAATCCTATAAATACCTCCCTAAAGCTTTGGAAGACGGACTCAGCCTTTATACAATCCTTTGTGCAAGTCTATATCCACGGCGCGGTCCAGCTCAAACTCGCGTCAGAAAAGCAGAATCGAAAACATTACCATGAATCTTACACCATTAAATATTAGCAATTGACCTAAGATAGTGTTTTAATTTTTAAGTACGTAGATATCTCTCTTGATCGGTAAATCCTCGATGGCTCGATTCTTGAGTCTCTTTTCTTATGTTCCTTTTGTTAGTAATAATAATTTGTGGATTGCCCTCTTTTGAATGGGCTATAATTAAACTAATTAGATAGTTCTTATATTGGATTTGGTTATATTGATTTATTGATGTGCTAAACCAATTAAAAAATCAGCCCAAGCCCAAATTTTGTAAACCCATTTATGAGCTTAGTATTTGAATTGCAGTAGACTCTAGTCTCTGTTTTATTGCTGTGTGGCTCTGAGAAGGTCCAGGTAAGGTAAATAGCGATGCCACCTCTTCTTCTTCTTCTTCTTCTTCTCCTCTTTTACTTCATTTTCGTATTGACTTCAATAGTAAATTGCTTAAAGCTTCATGCATGATCTCTGGGTATCTACTATTTTAATGTTTATCATACAATTGATTATTACTAATTACATTTAGCAATTGATTCCAGGGTAATATATCAAATTAGTTTAACACCACCTTTTGGAAGTAGAAAAATGATAAGCAAGATGATGAACGTGCTAACAACAAAATGAACATAATTAAAATGTAATAATATGCGATTTTTCCTTCCACGAGAAAAACTACTTATGTATATATATAGAATAAACAGTATATTTATATATACTAGTTATTAACGCGTGCGTTGCACGCGTATCGGTCGTCTAAATTTCAAGATATATAATTTATCTTAAGCTTTCTAATATGATGATAATATTTAATTAATACATGGGAAACTTGAGAGGCTGGGAGAAAAAAAGAACGACACAATGTAATTCACAACGAAAAAAATAGAAGGATGATAATTATGTACAAAATTAAGTATTGTTTTCCATTACGGTACTAAATTAGCTTTACATGTATATATATATTTACGTTTAGAACTAATAATAAGTTACATCGCGTATGGCGTGAGTTATTAACGACAAAGTTGTATCTAACTCATCAACTTGAGGAGTGAAGAATGTAAACCCGTACTTAACCACTTAGCGTCATTAGTGGAACAGTTTGACCTATACAAACGTAACTATACACGTTCCATGCAATTTTATACCATAATACCAACAAAAAATGATTTAACGCCAAAGGAAAATTCAATTCATTAAAATCAAAAGTTTATACTTGACTTTACGTCAATTATTTATTTAAATACTAATTAGGTTGTAAACAATTTGATTAAATTGACAGATGGAAGAACTAAATTAATAGTTCGAGACCCTAAGGGCACGTTTGATTGCCGGTATTGCGATATCCTAATACCGGTATTAGCTAATACCGTATTTGTGTCAACTTGGTATTGGTATTAGCTAATACTTGGTATTAGCTAATACTCAATTATAGAAGGAATTTGGTATTAATTAATACCATCTAAAAGTAAAGCATTAGTTAATACCAATCTCCTAATTACCAATTTACCTTTGTAATATATGGCAAACTCTCACTGTTTACATCGTAGCTTCGGGCCGGACCCCGTTTACATCGAAACTTCGGACACAGGTCGGGCGGTTCGGGCCGGGTTGTGTGGTTCGTGCCGGGCTGGGTGATTCGGGCTGGGCTGGTTAGTTCGGGCCGGGCTGGGTGATTCGGGTTGTGCTGGTCAGTTCGGGTCGGGCTGTGCGGTTCGGGCCGGGCTGAGCAATTCGGGCTGTTCGGGTCGGGTTGCTTTATGTTGCTTTGGTTTAGTTCGGGCTAGGACCGGCTAGAACGGGCCGGGTCGGGCTAATCACTTTTTTCAATTGTTTTGTACTATTTTCTTTATATATATACATATTTATATATTAGCAAAAATAGTTTTTACTATTTATACATAAATTTGATTTTTTTTTTTATGAAAAATATTATTTTAAATAATTGAAGTTACATTTTTTTGTTAAATTTTATCTTTGTTAAATTAATCATATGTAAAATATATCTTCATTGAAAATGCAAGTAAGGGTATTTAGGTCTTTTAGTAATTGTATTAGGATATCCTAATACAAAGTTCATTCAAACATTGTATTAGGATATCCTAATACATGACTCAATCAAACATTGTATTAGCTAAGCATGTATTAGCTAATACCGGTATTAGGATATCGCAATACCGGCAATCAAACGTGCCCTAAATGATGGACGATGAATAACATGTTATCCGTAAAAGGTCAAAATTCAAGAAACTTTGTTGACACATATAAAAAAAAATCTCAACATGTACTCTAAGTGTACACAAGTTGAATACATATCATAATTTGGGGGTGACTCGAATTTATAGGTATATTGCATTAAGAAGTTAATGATAATTAATGTAACATGTAAGTTAAGTGACATAGCAAAAAAATTAATGCAATTTAACTAATAATTTTTTTAGTAACACTCAAATATAGTAGGGACTAAATCATCAATTTTTTAAATCACTAATGTCTGAAGTTTATTGAATTCACCTTAAATATTTATTCAACTACTAATTAGGATATACCTAATATGATTGAATTTACAAACACAAGAATCAAATCAATAGTTCGAGTCAATAAGTATTGACATTGAGTAACATAGTATATGTAAAGTCAAACTTCAGGAACTACGGTTGATCCATATTTTGATAGGTTATATGAGTTGGCAAGTGACTAATTTATGTGATACAAAAATGTTAAAGGGCGGAGCATCCCCAAATCTGTGATATGGTAAATGAAACAATGCATGCACCCGACATTTGCACATATTGAATGCATATCATATGTTAAGGATGACTCTAATTGATGGATTCAGATCTCTTGCCCACTCTTCATGCCCCAGATTGTGCCTCACCATTTAGATTTTGACACGTGTCCTTAAATTTAATTTCCTTCTAGGTTTCACAAATCTCAGTAGGGTTTTAGAGGAAAAAAAACCATAAATTTAATTACACACAGAACACGTGTCAAAATCTTAACAGTGAGACACGACCTGCAACAAAAAGAGTGGGGCAGGAGATATGCATCCCTAATTGATAAGTTTATTGGATTGAGAATTTAATAATAACTACAGCGACATGTCAATTAAGCAAACTTAAAAAATAAAAATAACAAAATTTAACGAAATTATTTTTAAGTAATAGTAAAGATAAATAGATGGGTCTCAAAGATAATAAGAATTAAATCATCAATTTTATAAAGTTATGGGAACTAAATATTATATAATAATAATAATAATAATAATAATAATAATAATAATAATAATATTAAATGTTGAAAAGGTACCTATTGGGGGTGAGGACAACCCTCACATTTTATATTGGTATAAAGATATATATATTAAAATGACTCGACTAAAATACATCGAATTTACTATATGGTTAAATTAAAAAAGAATGTATCATATTTCAAGAGAGAATTTTAATCAAATATCAACCGGTGCACAAATCTCGATATTGCATTATCTACTGCATTTTAGTCGACCAAAAAATATCTCAATGCTATTAATTATTGTCTATATATACTACATTAATTTATTGCCAGCTATATATTAATTTTTTAACGCAATAGAAAACTTCAACATACATATACATTAGTGGCACGACGTTTCAAAGAAAAAGCCCCCAATACACATTCATCTATCCATGATCCAGTTCATCATAAGCAGAAGGAGATCATAATAATGCTTATAGAGAGAAGTCCAGATAGAGGAAGAAACGCAAATGTTATAGAAGCTTGAGCTCAGATTAAGCGGTACGTAAATCACTCCTACTAAATTAATTTAACTGATGTTTGATTTTTGGTAATGAATCATCTTCATTACATTTACAGGTTGGATTTTGACATGAACACAATAAGAACGTTGATTTTAATTATATCTGATTTATTTGTATCAAGCTAACAAGTAATTAACTAGATTTGGATCTGAAATATATATTTCACAACAAAATTCTTTTGCATTTGCCTTATTGTTTTAATGGACTTCATTCATGGATGCTTCGTTAGTCAGACTTGTTATCAATGTCGCCATGTAGGTTGAAAATAACACGTGTTTTATACAACTTTTTTCAAAAGTTAAGAACCTATAAACTGTCTGAAGTTTGCCCTATGTGAGATTTTGATGTCTGAAGTTTAAATTGTTGATATTGATTGTCTGAAGTTTCAACTTTGTTGAAATTTGGTCTCTCCGTCCAAATTTGCTGTTAAAATTGACAGAACTTGGTCATGTGCTTGTCACATGACCCAATAAAAAAATAAATCCCAAAATTTCCCCTAGTTGGGTGGTGGCCGGCCGGAGTTGGGTGGTGGCCGGCCGGAGTTGGGTGGTGGCCGGACAGAGTAGGGTGGTGGCCGGCCAGAGTAGGGTGTGACCGGAGTAAACATAAAAGTATCATGGGCAATTTTAACTTTTCACACAATTTCGTCAAATTTGACAGAAAAAATGGACGGAAAAACAAATTTCAACAAAGTTGAAACTTCAGACATCTAATATCAACAATTTAAAATTCAGACACCAAAATCCCACGTAATGGTATAGTTTATAGGTTCTTAACCATAAAAGTGGAACCGTTGTTGTAAAACTGGAATCCAAAATGTAAATAATATTTCAATGGACTTCATGGATGCTTCATTAGTTAAGACTTGTTAAATAACTACTACAGTTGCGATTGTCGTAGTGGTTTGATTACGAAGTCGTAGGTTTGAAATCCCTCGATGAGTGACCTCGAGGTTATTACATATGTTTGGTGGAATTTGCTTAATAATAATGAAGCTTATTTTGCGTCTATTGACAACTTGACTAGCTATGCCTATTAAAAAGAATGTGTAATATCGTCATAATACTATGATACGAAACTCTAGTTTTTACAGCCTCGTGAATTTATTTATCAGAAATCTCAATATCAGAATTTGCTTAATAATAATGAAGCTTATTTTGCGTCTATTGACAACTTGACTAGCTATGCCTATTAAAAAGAATGTGTAATATCGTCATAATACTATGATACGAAATTCTAGTTTTTACAGCCTCGTGAATTTATTTATCAGAAATCTCAAAATCGATAACCCTGATCCTAATAGCAAGCTTTTGATGCGTTGCAGTAAAATGGCAGAGTCCATTGTCTCGTTTGCAGTGGAAAGAATCGGTGACTTGCTCTTTGACGAGGCCAGATTCTTGTTGAAGGTGCCAGATGAGCTGGAGGATTTGCAAAAAAACTTGGTTGAGATGATATGCCTGTTGAAAGATGCAGATACAAAACAAGAAGACCATGTTGTCCGGAGTTGGATCTCTGAAATAAGAGACATAGCTTACGATGCTGAAGATATCATTGAGAATTACGTACTCAAAGTTGCTTCCTTGAGAGACAACAACAGTTACCTTAAAACCTTTGTTAACTATCTGAGTCCTAGTAAGTGCGTGTGTGTACAAATTCACAAAGTAGGATACAAAATCGAGAGGATAAACTCTCGTATTCATGATCTTACTAGGAAGATGCTGGAACACGGCATAAGACGCACTACCACCCCTTCAGAACCCTGAAAGAGATTAGCAATGAAGAGAAGGCGTAAGAATATATATTTAATGTTACAATATATATTCTATTTATGTGGCCAGATAATATTAATGAGTGTAGATATATTGAATAATGTACTATATTATTTTATATCAATATATATCTTTATGGTATGATTTAATCTAGACCGTTCAATTGGTTACTTGATGGACGTACCAGATTAAATGGTATAATATTATAAACGGTCTCTCTCCCTGCCAGTTATTGACACAGAGATTAAGAGCAGTTCTCCATCAACTGGTCTCTGACAAGGATGGACAAGGGAGAGAAGTAAAACCGTTCTACAGAGAAGCGAATTGACAGTCTAGGAAGATCGGAGGAATTGAGATCAAGACCAGGTAAGTCATTCATCACTATACTTTAATCCACATAAAGCATGATCAAGATCCTGACAATTAGGGTTTGTAAAACTTACATGTGGTATCAGAGCCTGTGTTGTTGATCATGTTTTGTGTTAGGATTATAGATCATCCTGGTTAGGGTTTGATTCGTAATCACGTTTGAATTGCATGAATTGATTCGAAATCCTCACGATCGAACTGTCGTCGAATTAATTCACGGTTACGAACCTTTGTTTAAAGCAGTTATTGCTTATGTTAATCGGTGGACTTGTTTATCCATTAATTCCATCTGTCACATTCTGGTTCTACTCCCGTGTACTGATTTCACTTCCGAATCCTAATTGATTATCTTAGTTCTTTGACTCTTACCTGCCCTAGTAATTAATTGCCAAAATTGGCTTGGTTATCTATTGAATGAGAAAATTAATAATGCGGCATCATGTCTCGTGGTTTACTAGACAACTGAATGTGGAATTGTTGCAAAGCCTTCGCACCATGTATAATGAATCGTTATGGTTCAATTGGTTTTAATTACAATTTCTGATTGTTAATTCGTGGACTCGGATTGAATATTTGATTCGTACGAAACTTGTGTAATCGGTGTGAGTGTTTTAGTCCGCTTCAATAGGTGGAATTGGAGAATTTTTGCTGGTTTCGTAATCTAATTGTTGACGAATGTTCAATTGAAATTCGTTTGATCATGTTTCCGCCACCTCCGCCCGCAATCCCACGAGCTCATTCACCTCTTCTTGGATGGCCGTGATGGTAGCTCCGAGCGCGTCACCCTTCTTCCCAAGTTCCTCAGTTGAGTCTTTCACATCCTTCTGGATCTCCTCCATTCCATAACGGATTTCGTCCACACCCTTGGACGCACCAACCGCGTCTGCTTGGACTTCAGCCACCACATCTTGCAGCACCGCGAGTTGATGATAAAGGTCCGCCAACTGCTCCTTGGTATTCATCCGGGTCTTCTCAGCTACCACCACCTCCGAATTGGATGCCATCGATTAACCTTGCTCTGATACCACTTGTCACGGGCCTGGATTATCTAGCGCTCCCTAACCCGTGCGGCCTTAGGATTTCGCTCCTAAGTCAGCCTTTTCCCTAGCAAAACTAAGAAGAGAAGAGTATGAAGTGGAGAGGAGCTTTGGGACTCAAGTGAATAGATTTCTAAGGATGATTTACAAATGAGAGGGGGTCTCCCTTTTATAGTCTCCAAGGGAGACATCCACCAACTACCCACATTAATTACAAGAGTCCCAACTACCCATTAAATGCTATCTCTAAATAATTCTACACATTACAAGAGATTTCTACAAGTGTGTGGAGTCTTCTAGAATCTTCTAGAATCGCACGCATCCCAAGACTCCCCGGTTATGAATTCCCGACTTGAAAACAAGGCCCGGCGTGTCACGGACGAGCCTTAGATCATGTAAACTCCGCGTCCGTGACACTACCCTGTCACTTATGCAGTTTCACTTTGGACATACGCCTTATGGGTGAAGGTATTTAATACACTCTTATAGTTCAACGCATTTTTCAATTCCCAGTGTTCTTAAGCTCCCTGTGATCTCACTACTGATCTCTTCCCTCATTATTGCGTGCGTGGCGTTGCACGTTTTGGAGTCTCTTCATTGGTGTATCGTAATTAAGGGATTGTTGTTGTTCTCGATCTGTTTTTCTTTGGTCGTGGAGTTATTTGTTTGTTTTTGTGCGTGTTACTCTCTCTCTCATCAATCCATGACACCGCTTTACGTCTGTAAGGATTCCTCCCTTGTTGGATGCACACTATCGTACCGTGTCAGAATCTAATTTGGGATCATTTGTTTGATTATTATGTATAAGTATAAGGAGTGATTTTTTACGCATGGTGTCTTTAGTTTTTCATCCACCATCAGTTTCATGTACGTACAAGGATTATATCTAACTCCTCTAATAAAAGTTGAAGTTGCTCTAGGAAGATTCCAAAATTAGAACCCTAATTTATCCCCACTCACTACAAGAAATTCTTCGATTTGTGAGGGTCGGTTTTTTGAGGGATTTTCAAAAATCCCTCAAAAATATCATCTTTTAAGAGATTTTGTGAGAGATTGCTTCTAGCAAATAGACCCGCCAGAAAAAATGTGGTTTTATAGGGAAATCCCTTCAAAACATTTTGGGAGGGATTTCCCTTAAAAAAACCGTATTAAACCTTTTAAAAATCAAATCCCTCAAAAAATACTTAGGGGTTTTTTTTAAAGTTTTCAGTAAAAAATCACTAAGGGATTTTCCGAGGGAAATTTTTTTGAGGTTTTTTTTAGAGAATTTTAAGTGTTTCTTTAATGAGGGTTTTGTGAGGAAATATATTCTTAGGAATTTGTGAGGGAATTTGTGAGGTATTATTATAATTTATATTTTTATATTATTATTATATATTTATATATTCAGAATTAATATTAATAAAACAAATTTATAATGCGAATATTATATATATATATATATATATATATATATATATATATATATCAAAATTTAAAAATTACATAATCAAGTGAAGATAACATACGATATTAAAACAATTGATTCTATTATCTTGAGTCTACATTACAAGTGCAACAAATCCAGTCAGTTGACTAGGGAAGTCCACCAGAACAACTATCCCTACCCAAACTAAGCCGAGTGAATATTGAAGTATCAAAACTAAGATTGCCATGACGATCATAACAACAGGAGAGACCTCCTTTTGAAAACCCACATATCCAAAATTTGTCCTAAACCTGCAAAAATAGGTCTTTACAAATTATAGTGAATGAAAAGATGCATCAACAGTTGGAATTGGAAACTTTGACCAGTCAAAGGAATCAACATTCTATTTCAGCTACATTCTATTCCACATGCTATAAAAGAACTTAGAAATCAGGTCAATGAGAAAAGCACATATCCGAGATTAACACTTACCTCATCATTTCAGTCCTGGTGTTTCTGAAACCAATTTATATTTAACACCTGCAATTATAATATAAATCATCCACAATGAGGATCACAACAATAGAATAATGGTCGGCATAACAAAAGGAGAACTCTACAATTCAAAACTGCTCAAAATCATACCACCATTTAGAAGTTTCAGAAGCTAATTGCCAAAGTTATTGACAATTCAGAACTAAAAGAAAATATACAATGACAATAGTTTATGAGATCCGTTGTGAGATCCGTGCTCCTGGAGATCAATCTAAAAGAAAGCCGAGTGTAGAGCTTTAACACATTGCTCTGCTTCATCATCGTTCACTATAAGTAAGATATTAACATGATTCAGACCAATAAATGTTAAAAACACAGATAATGGCCACTCGAGGTATATAAAATCAGTATGCAACATGTTTGTTTATTTTGCATTTAACTTTACACAATGAATCCCTACTTTCAAAACTGGTAAAAAGCACTACACTTGTATTCCTACTGCGGTTCATCATCAAAATACATAGTGAGGATAAAATGAAGTCAACTTTTATTCAAGAAAGCAAGGGAAGTTGGGAAAGAAGTTACCACCAAAGAACTTTGTCGGGTCAGAGGATGAAAGAAGAATCTTATCTTTCCCGTTTACACACCAAACCTGTGCAATCAAGTAACTAATCTCTTTTAGCCCAAAAAAAATTCATTGTCAAAACATACATCTATTTAAATAAACTAAATATCCAGCTTAAGCACATGCTAAAATATCATAGAATCCCATGGCAGATATTGACATTTTGCAGACAATTAACAAATTTACATGAAGAAGGGACTATAAAGACCTGGAGATTCCCGGTGCAATCGACATCTGGTTGAGGTTCTTCTTTAACAAGAGTTGCTTTCATAAGGCCTTGACATTTAGTCCTTGGCATTTCAGAAGTGCTGCAAAATGAAATTTAAAGATGCTTGCTCTTTCACTAGCTTATTTGTTCAGCAAAATATCAATGCCGACAATCAGTAGGATCGCTCAAACTAAGGTTGATTCAGAACAAACATGTGAAATTCAGATTAATACCGGCTGAGATCTTAAAATTGGCGAAACTTCCAAGAGAAAGTGAATCTGAAGATGGACTCTGAGAGAAGGAGACGCTCTTCGTGGTTCCAGAGAGTAATATCTGAATCGAGAGAGAAGAATCTCAACACACGAGCTTCTGCTGTCAACATTTCAAAGATAGGATTCCTTCAAGATGATGGAAAATAAAAGCACAAAAGTACCTATATATGTACAATGCTTAAAAACTTGAGGGATTATGAAGGGAGACAAGTGAAACTAAACTGCATAATCTGTATAACTAAACTAAAGTGCTGGAGAATCAAAGTTTAATCACCAAGTATATAGCTAAAAAGAAACTTCACAGTAGTAAGAAAAGTAATAAAATTATGTGAACGAAAATATTGCAAATCTCTTAATTGACTGAATAAAAACCCAATGCTGCAATAATTTCACCATTATCGCATATACTAGCTACTTGATTTAACAAGGGTTTTTAAAGTATATCAAGATGCCTAGTGTAAGATGTGACTACATACGAAGGTATACAATATGAGAACTTGATACAATTACAGTGTCAGAGAAAAGAACATTTTGGAACACTGGCAAAGGTATTTCAAGGATACCTCAAATCCAATCAATACACTGAAAGCTATAAACGGAAATAAGAACACCACCAATGCCAATAAAATTGGAGAGGCACAAAATCTAACTTCAGTAAGGATTATCAACATATAAAAGTGATGACTTACCACCATTTTCCATTAAAGCTACAATATATGTTGTTTTTCCACCAGGTGCTGCACTGTATCAAGAGAAGCTCTTTGTCAGTAGAGATAATTCATGTCAATATGTATTGGTGACAATGCCACATGTAAGACTTATTCCCAAATCTAAACACAAAACTTCAATAAAAATGGACAAATAATTGATACATAGATAGAAGATGGATCCACTTACGTCATATCAACAACATATTCCTTCTCCTGAGGAGCAAGGGCCATCACAGGAAGAAAAGAACTTGCACTTTGCAGCTGTCAACAGAAAATGCTTGCTGTTTCACTAGCTTCTCTGTTTAGCAAAATATCAATGCCGACAATCAGTAGAATTGCTCAAACTAAGGCTGGCGAAGACACGGTCACAGAGGCGGCGCTCGCTGGGGAAGAGTATCCGGAGAGCCACGCGCATTGCTTTCATCAATCGCTCGATCTTGTCTTCCAGTTCTGGCCACGACATCTTCTGAGCCTCCTCGATGCTCGGCTTCTGTAGACCTAACCTTGACATGCTTTCCTCGAGGAACTCCCTCCTGCAACCACTGTACACACGACCACCATGCGCTACGTCGTGCAGATCGCTGATGGTCTCCGTGGCAGCGCCTCGATTATGATGTCGTAGTCAGTGAGTGGCCGAGCCACCGGGATCTGGTCATCAATATGGTGCTGCTTGTCTTCCTCATCGTCAGAATCGATCAGGAGGTCTCCAATTGACTCGTAAGACTCACCGACGGTCTCCCTCTCCACGAGGGAGCGAAACTCAACCTGGAGACGGAACATGGACTGCTGGAGCAAGTCATCAACACGAGAGAGAGAATTGAAAAGATCTTGTCTATGGCAGCGAGAGGGCTCCAGGGAGGGGGAATGGGGTGAGGCAGCTAGGCTATGGCCCAAAGGGCTTTATCACAAACAATAGGGAGTTGGGCTTTATGGAACCGTCTGAACCGGAAACCGGATACCCGACCAGTTCCGTGTCCGGTCCAGTTCTGATAACATTAGTTCAAAGTCGGTGTTAGATTTATTTAAGAAGCCGTGAATTGTGATCTTTTCTCCCATCCATCTTCACTCTTCTACTTTTATTATTAAATTTTTTTAAGGAAAATTTCCTCACGAATCAAATAACTTTTGTTAGGAATTTAAATCCCTCACAAAACTCCTTATTAGCTAGGGTTATTAAGAACAAATTTTTTGTAAAAAAAAATATTTACGGAAAACCTAGTAAAAACCCTTAATTATCCCTTTCGAAATTTTCCCTAAAAAATCCATCAGTATTTTATTTAGGAAATTTAAAATTGTGAGGGAATTTCCCTTAAAACAGTTTCCCTAGCTAAACTCTAAAAAATCCCTTACAAAAAGCATTAAATTTTGAGGGATTAAATCCCTCATAAAAAATCTGTCAAAAATGACTGATTTTCTTGTAGTGAATTTTCTTTTTGTTTCCGCGGGTGGTCTTAGGGGTCCTCATCAGGAGGGCAGCACTCGTAGCATGCTTACTCCACACCTAAACTAGTCACCACTCGCACCGGGTCAGCCTGTTAGGGATAAAGTACTGGCCATGAACAATTTTTCATTTTCCATAGTCACTACCCGAAATTGAACCGCTGAGATCTGGTTTAATTTACCCCCACTTAGTATTCTAGTTTTACCCCTCCCACCTCTCCATTCATGTTAAAAATTTAACCGCTCCACATACAGACGAAATAAGTGCGACTTTAAAGTGGAGCCGCCTCCCCCCTCTGTTTCCACCTCTTAGGATTTTAGAAAAAATAACTAAAAGAGTGTAACATTTGTCATGTTTTTATTAGCTTCAAGTAAAAACCAAGCTTACACAAGAATTGCCCGCCAGCCAGACTCGCTTCAACAGAACCACATGAATGATTCACTAAATTTAAAGAAACCTTGACATTTTTTTTTTCTGATTCAATATTATATTTAAATTAATTGCAGTTTCTAACTTTACAATAATGCGCATGTAGCTATGGGTTTAAGAATTCATTTTCTGACAACTCTCTCTTTATATTATGCCGTGACAATATAACATTACACTTCCTTTGTCTATGTAATAAGCTGATGTTCAGACATCATCTCCACTCTTTCTGAGCGGTTTTTTATTTAAGAATCTCGACTTACTCCACTACTTTTTGGTGTTGAAATCATACATACGAAGTCCGGTCTTTTATTTACAATTTGATTTCATTTGAATACTCTGATTTCTCTCTAAGAACTTTATCTCTTTAAAACCGAACTCTCATTTTAGCATCGGAGAGGGTTCGTCGGACACCCCCGACTTACCCCTTATGCAGGTAAACAAAATAGGAACGAGAGGAGCATGGTACAAAAAAGGAAAGCGATCTCGACTCGACAAAAGGCTGCTAAGATCGGAACCTCAACGAGCGAGCCATCACTCTACAAGTCTCATGTTAAATGATAATGAACTATTATCTGACTTTAATCGTTATCAACAACTTGTTGGTGCACTCAATTATCTTTCAATCACACGTCCAAACATCTTATTTGCGGTCAACCGACTATCTCAATTCATGCACTAACCCAAGATTAACCACTGGGTTTCCCTCAAGAGGGTACTCCGGTACCTTAATTAACCGACGATTCATCACGACCTTCATCTTTGTCGATTTACTTCGACATAGCTAAAGGCTTACTTAGATGCAGACTGAGCTCGCAATAGAGATGATTACAAGTCCACAACGACCTATTCGGTCTACTTAGGTCACGATTATGCCTCATGGTGCTCTTAGAAACCAAAGTCGGTTGCATGATCCCTTGACAGAAGCTGAGTATACGGGTGTAGCAGCAGCGACAGAACAAGTCTGTTGGCTGCAATCTCTACTTCGAGAGCTGGGTTGCTTTTCGGCTTCTCCACCTGCAATTTTATGTGATAACACCAATGCCACATATGTATCCATTATTGAAGTATAAAAGAGTGCTAAATGCCTTCAACTATACGTCTTATTTTCTACATGGTATTTAAACGCGCAGGTTCAAATCTCCCGCGGCGCCATTTTAATCCATAATCTCGTTTTTCGTGAACACTTTGTACGGGATTTGGTCGCTAAAGCTCTTCTCAAGGTCCTATAAGTGATGTGTCTATGACATATCAGCTTGCCTAAACCCTAACAAAATCGTTGCCCCGCTCGAGTTTCGAGTTTCTTTGGTACAATGGATCCGGCATCTTGCGGGTACGTATTAGGAAATGAATATTACTAATTTAGGATAGATATATTCTAGTATCAATTGTAAATATTCTCTTTCTTTAAATTAGCTAATTATACTTTGTATATATTTGTAAAACAAAACTCAATATTGAATAAAATTGATTGAATATTCTCTAAACAATATCTTTACATGCTACATTCGAATAATTTGGTATTTGAAATTATATTTTTTTGGATTTTATTTTCCTGAATATTAACTAGTCTTTATATAAGGAAGGATCAATTAATAACAACAATTTAAAAAGGCAAGTTACGGGATTACATGAACAACACACAAAAAAATCGGTGTTGAAATACAAATATCTAAAATTGTGGTGCAACAATAAGAAAAGATTTCACTTTGAGAAACAAACCCTACGTACAGTGGGATTCTGTCTGCTAGAGAGGAAGATCAGAGGCATGTCGATCGGAAGCGAATAGTGGTTGTGATCTCTGTGCTCAACTTGGTTTCCTCGGTTTGTGCTGTGGCTTCAGTACTGCTGCAAAAGGTAATGACTATACATACATATATAGGTTTCTCCTTCTCCAGTAAACACATATTACGTAATCTAATTCTAAAAAAACAAGTTTAATTATGAATCGATCTGCGTATTGGAATACATTGTTAAATTAAAGTTATATATTACCCAGGAATCAATTGCTAAATCTAATTAGTAATGATCAATTGCTAAATCTAATTAGTAATGATCAATTGCACAATTAAGTAGTCTAAACTCATCTAAAATAATTCCATGGACAGATTTTGATCATATGTTCAGCATCTTCATATATATAGCTGGTCTCTTAGAGCGAGCGAGGTACGTACGACATCAAAAATCCAATTAAACACGCATAATTACGTACTTGTTTCGTGTATTCAGTTGCTAATATATACTATATATGCATGCAGGTAACTATTATAGAGGAAAAGGGCCTGAGGGGGTTCTTCTGCAAATATCTTGCGGATAATGCAGCCGGCCGGTTATTCGAGGCTGCATCCTTTGTGCTGCTTTTTAGCCAACTTCTTGATTGCAATGGGGTCGGTTTTGTTACCTAATTTCATTTTCAGGGCAAGTGCTCATATATTTCCGACACCTCCAGGCCCGCTGTTCCATCGAGGTTTTGGCGCACCCTTGATTGTGTCTTCTGCTAATTGAGCTTGTATGTGTGATCGATCGATAAATCATACTGATAAAATGCTTTATTCCAATTATTATATGGTAGGTCTCTTATGGGTGGTTCTTTTTTTATGTTCATGTTGAATATGTTGAAAAGAACCAATACTTTTATGACTGAGGCTGGGGAACGCAGTAGTTATTCTAACAGATATTGTGAGAGAAACGAGAAATTGTGTCTATGGATTGGAGCTGCAATGTTCATCTTAACCGGTATATCTTCCCAGTTGTTCTACATTATTACCTTCTGTAATGCATATAAAGATGAGGACACTAATAACTCTGACCCGAATAATGGTAAAGAATAGAACAATCCAGTACAATATTCAAGGCGGGACATAACCCCTATCATTAATAAGTAACGATAAAAGAGAGGGTGGGAGTATTGCTAGCCAATCTCTAGGACACGACCTATTTCGCGCTTGGATTGCTATCCAATTCGCACAGCTATTTGCTTCTCTTGGAATATTCCACAACCAATTCACTGACTGAAGGCAATGAGCTCGACATAGAATGTTATTAGCCTGCGTGATTATCCGCTAGTCATCTCGCTTTCCAAATTCCGTTATGCTTCTGATGGCCTCCTTGAAATTAATCCGACTCAAGAACCACATCAGTCCATCCGTTCGATATGGCCAGCTCCACGCCTTCTGCGGTGGCGTCAATCTCCAACTCCAAGATACCATGTCTCACACCTTGACAGTAGAAGCCTCCTATGATAACACCATCCTCGTTTCTAGCTAGCCCTCATATGCCTCATCGCTTGGTTTGATCATCCCACGCTGCATCACAATTTATCTTGACTACATCTATGGAAGGTGCCTCCCAGCGGTTAGCAGACCCCGTATTCACAACAGCTTCATTGCGCGTACCAGTATCAGCAGCAGCGGGAGGATTCTGATCTGCATTGTCAACCTCGGTGTCATCATTATGGGCTTCCACATCAACATCTGTGGTACGTAGCTGGGCATCATCGAGATTCACGTCCGAGGCGTTGGAAGCGAACGAACTTCGAGCTCCATTATCGGCTGTTGGCCTTACAGTTTGGGCAGCCCAGTACTCATTGTAGTCCCTACTTATTACCTCTCGGATTCGGTTCCTCATGGTCATGCAACGTTCGACATCTCACCTTCCAAATGTTCCAACATATAACTCCGATCATCGACCACCGTTTCGATCTTTCCTTCTTACCCAGGCTTGGAGCATGCCTAATCTTTGACACCCACGCACCAATGTACATGTTTTCTTCTTCGATAAAAATGCAAACTAGATTGGCCTTGTCCATTCACATTGGGCAACCATATGTTCCACCGTTTCATGATCATCACAAAAAGGGCATGTTGGATGCATAATGATGCCTCTTCGGCAAAGATTAGTATTTACGGCAAGGGCATTAGAGTGTGCTTCCACATAAAAGTACACACCTTCGGAATTCCATTCATTGACCAAATCTCTTTCCACTTAAGCGGAGTGGGGAATTGTTTCAGCAGCTTCCGAGTCGCCAATTATTTGCCACCCTCATGAGAGATTCAATAAGGTGGATGGTACATATTTTACCATTTTATTTTTAAAAGGCAAAGTTATATTGAGGTGGTTCCAATAAAAAAATTCTAAATTTTCTCATCACTTACGCTATTATTCAAAATTAACCCCTTCTCCCTGTACCGACGCTTTGCTGCAGATGCCATCGATTCACTCTCGCCAACTGTTCTCCCATGGACTTTCCTTTTATCCGGCACCACTCATCCCGCCTCTTCCTCTATGCAGACGTCATTGTTACCTCGACCTCCTTCGAATAGGCATGTCATAACTTCCTACCTAGAGGGGCCAAACTGTCCCTTATTTTCACCAGTAGCCTCCCCTCTTCATGACTCTCCAACAGTCCTTCCAATTATCTACCCAAGCATCTTCCATGTGTGCATTTGGTTTGTTTTTCTTTCCGGGTGGAAATCAAAGGTCACAACTATTGTCTACTCTAACGCTCGGTACGCACATGTCCGCCTTCAATCTTTTTTACCACTGCATTGCCCTATGGAAAGTTAGTCATTATTAAGCATGTTCTACATAAATCCTTATTTAGCCACATACACCGTGATTTCGTAATTCTAGTTGAAGTCCTTTTGTTCGTTCTGCATTCCAAGTGTTCGATAAAATGGCTATGTAAGAATATACTTTCAATTTCTCTACTTTCATTCCATTTCCTGGAAAACAAAACTTAACGTTAGTATCTATTTATTGATTCATTCATTCATTTTTTTCTATGAGTGGAGCTTTGTGTTTTCTACTAATGACCGTGCTAGAGTTTGATGGATGTTATGGTCGACGAGCATTCCCTAGAGAACATTGTCTCAAATCATCTTTAGCATCTAATTTTACCAAGTACTTTTCTTATATCTTCTCACGCATCTATTTGAACTTTGTCATCTTTTCTGGGTCAAATTTATTTCGTGTTGTTTGATGTTAAACGGTATGAAAGTGTTAAAATGTTAATGTGTTGTTAGTTAATTAAGTCTAGTGGCATTTTGGTAATTATGTGTAACTATAGTAAAGCTTCTAAATGAAGCTGTGCGTTTAGAACAAAAGAGCTCCTAGGTCTATATGTGACAGAGAGTAGTGAAAAAAAAGGAGAACAGAGTCTTCAACCTTGAGATAGAGGTGCGGCGCCCCTTGGTCCAACAATGGCAAGTGATGCCATTAGTTTGGAAAATTAAATGTGTGTTGTTTTTGCTTGGGTGTTGTGTGTTCTTGTGTGAATGTTAGTACATTGCTCCCTAAAATCCAACAGAAAGCAATTAAACATCTTGAAAGATTATTATGCTTTATGTTTGTTATTTTCCATTAATTTAAGAGTGTTGATATGATATCAGTATGATGGACCTTTGTTTGTTCAAGTACAAATTTTAATCAACTGCTATTTCTAGAAGATCATCACAAAAAAAAAAAAAAAAAGTTTTCCCTCCACCAAGGCACCAAATACTCATGATTCAATTGCCTGATGTGCATACCAACTATTCATTTACCGTACATTTATTGTGCTTTGGTTATAGTATTTTATGTTAAGTTCTACAAAATATGATAGCTTCCAGTTTAATACCTATTTTGTATATACTCTTACATTCTTCATGTTTGGCTCTTTTTCTTTTGATTTAGTCATCGTCTAAAATGATTCTTTTAAACATGTCATTATTAATTTAAAGTCAGTTCCCTTTAACTCCCCTTCCCAAAAAAATTATGTTGTAAGAACAACAACTTGGTGCCTTTCGAAACAAATGTAACTATACACACTAACTTGGAGTCGGGTTGTGACATTTGTGACAGTACAACAGATAATATGTTAGGAACGAGGACAAATTCTTATTGGGCATACATAATTCATGTTATAGAGAACTAAGAAAGATGAATGATATTCTAGATGCCAATAAAATTGCCACGCAAAGTAAATTTTCATGCTTATATACTCCAATGTAACTCCTCTCTTTTCTGATGTAAATGTTGTATTGCATCCGATAAATTTTGTCAAACTTCAGTCTTCACTAGCCATTCCAATCTTTTGGTTATTTGTGCAGGGAATGATGAGGTCATGGATGAAGACTCACCATATCTCTAGACTATTTTATGTTGAATTCACTAGGAATTGGGTTCAATAGAAGTTTTTACTTTGGTTAGTGCATTGTGTTTGAGTTTGGTATTAAGTTTGACAATGTGAAATTTTGTTCTAGAAGCCATTAAAGAATTTTGTTCTAGAATCTTTACATTATATTGAAATTTCAATAGTCATTACAAACATTACAAAAGTGTTAGTTACTATGGAACTTGGAATCTATAGTTTACTTCAGCGCAATTTGTAGAAGTTATTGTAGATAACGCACATCAACATATTGTTAAGCTAACTAATTATAAGTGGTCGAGGGAGGCCTAACTTTGTGTTTAAATCGGAATTGTTAAACAAATCATACATATACTACTGATAAAATTTGTATAATCATATATGTTTTTTCTTCAACTTTCTTTATGCTACAGACACTACAAACATAATTGGAGAATGGAGATGGTCGTCTCATCATTATGTACGTACGTTCACTGATCGAATATGACTTTTCAGTCATTAATTGCTCTCATTATGGGTTCATATACGTTGAACTGATTTGAGAGTAATAACACTAGGGCTTTGGTTTGAGAAATTAGTTCATTGAATAAATGTGTTGTATTATATAGATATATTAAATACATAATGTGAACAATTATACGTATTCGACCAGATGTAGAAGTATATATATTTCTTAGTTTCTTATTTTATTTTCGTACATAGTAAAATTTTTATTAAGTGCATACACGTGCAACGCACGTGGTAAAATCTCTAGTTATAATAAAAAGTACTCTCTCAAAAAACCTATTTTGGCATTCGTCAAAAAAAAAAAACCTATTTTGGGAAGTTTAAGATCTTTAATATGTAGAAGATGACGACTATGCTCTGTAATGATTCCGCCTAGAGCCTTAGCTAAGAAAGAAAAACATAAGTTAAATTAAATTTATTTTTGGATTAAATGAAACTTTTACTACTATATTTTTTTTCCGTTTTATTTTGATTCACACACCCGCGTAGGTGCACGAGTTATTATTTAATTATTTATTAATACTTACTAAACTAACCACCCGCACACCGCACGTGGACATTACCTAGTTATTATTTAATTATTTATTAATACTTACTAAACTAACCACCCTAAAAGTATAAGTATGATGATAATTCAGGAGAGAAATATATCCGATGTACTAGGATGTCGTTAGAAGCCTAACAAATTAGATTGGGTAAGATAACAACTTTTACTTCTTTTGATAAATATTAATAACTGGATTAAATTGAGGGGTGAAGTAACAAACCCTAGCTAACAAGAGAAGCATGGCGGCGAAGCTAATACTAATTGTGGTCTCTGCGCTCAACTTGGTTTCCTTCGGTCTTGTTGTGGCTTCACCCCTGCAAAAGCTCAATGTAAGTTTCTCCTTCTCCTCCTATATAATATACACATATAGTTTCGATTTTTTCGTGTTATATCAAATTTCATCCAAATCAAGTAAAAGAATAACTAGTCTAAACTCATCTAATCTTTAAACCGTATCTATATATACCATTGATTGGTTTTGATCGAAAACACGTATCAGTAATCAAACAACCATTTAAACATGTGTACACATATCAGTAATCAAACAACCATTTAAACATGTGTTACATAGGGATATAGAGATCTCTTGCTCCACTCTTCATGCTCCCTATCATGCCTTACCGTTAAGATTTTGACACGTTTCCTTAGATTTAATATTTTCCTACTAAGCTTCACAAATTCCAATAGGGTTTTAGAAAAAAAACCACAAAATTAATTACACTCAGAACACGTGTCAAGATTTTAACGGTGAGACAGAAGAAGAGTGGGGCGGGAGATTTGTATCCGTTAGTAGGTACTTGTTTCATTTTCAAATCCATTGCTAGCTAATTGTTTCTAATATGGTGAATCAAATTTTCGTTAATTATTAATGGAAATAATTTAATGCAGATAAGAGTTATAGAGAAAAAGAGCGGGAACTACTGCATACATGGTCTGGATAATATAAATGGGTTATTGGTTGCATCGTTCGTGCTGCTTTTAGTTAGCTACTTCATTGTACAGGCGGCCATTTTGTCAACCGATGTCAGGGCATGTGCTCGTGTATCTCCTACTGCTGCTAGGATGCCCATCGTTCGAGATTGGGAGTTGCCTTCCTGTCTCTTTATCTTGAGCTGGTACGTACGTTACGTCCTATAATAAGTGTTCATAATTAGCTCATCGCGCAGTTAATAATTAAACTGCCGTCCTCTTTTTATCCAACCTATGCTCTTTTAATACGTGAGAACTGAGTATTTGATGCATAAAAGACATATTTGTTTGATGCACAAGTATTTGATCTGTTTCCTCAATATTTGTGCATTTAATCGTAAGTTTGTTTAAGAGAGATTCTAAAGCGTGCGAAGACCCAATGCGAATGGCATGCGAAATGGTACTAAAATGCACATCACTTAAACTAATGGATCTGTTCTATTATTATAAAATTATTTTTTTGACTTCTTTCAATACTACCCCTTCCTGTGCGAGTCTTCAATCTCACGTGACTTTTGTTTTTACCATCTAGATACTTCGTGTTTTTTCCTTTATTTTTTTTTACATTCAAATTAAATTAGATTACCCTACACTAGTTAATGTTAAATTAAACATCTAACTTCACTAGCTAAATAATTAAAGTTTAGATCATTTTACAATATTAAACACATTTAAGTTCTTCTTTTTTCCACTGGCCGCATTTAAATAGGGTGGAAACGAGCCGAGTCTGTCAAGCTCGACTCGAATCGATTAGTATAAGTTGAGTTCGAACTTGGTCGAGCTCTAAATTTTGAAACTCGATCTCGACTCGAATCCAAACTCAACATAATCGAGCTAGGCTCAACTCAACTCGTTAGTCAATTCTATATCACAATAAATTAATATTTCTCATAACTAAAATTGAATTTGATTCGACTCGACTAAAATTAAACTCGATTGACTTATATAATAATTAATTATTATTAAATAAGAACAATAATAAGATTCAAGCTCGACTCGATTTATAAACTCGAACTTGAAACTTACTCGCGAGTAAATCGAGCCAAGCATTATCAAGTTCGAGCTCGACTCGGCAAACTAGAAAGCTCAACTCAGCATACTAGAAAGCTCAACTTGGCATACTAGAAAGCTCGATTCGAATTTTTTCGAGCCAAATTCGTGTTTGTCCGAGTCGATTCCGAGTAGCTTAACTCGTTTACACCCCTACATTTAACTGCATGAATAAAATAAATCATTTATATGTGCTACATATTTTTCCCTTCATAAGTAAATAAATTTAAAGGTTCAAATCCTAGAAATCATACAATGAAATGTAAATAATCTAACAAAAAACACATAAAACATAACTTAACACGGAATACCATACTGATCACTTCTCATTGAATGCAAATTTACATTTATACAATTATATTTCACTTAAACAATATTTCACTGCTTATTAATTAAATGCGCAAAATAAATCATATAAAAGTATACATTATTATTCTTCCGTAGATGACTTAATTAGGGTTTTTTTAACAATAAATTAATTTAATTAGAGATGGAAGAATTGGCAAAAAAAAAAAAAATAGAGATGGAAGAAAGACTAGCACGGCAAGGGACAATATTGGAAGAAGCAAAAATAATAATTGAACAGATCCATTAATTGAAGTGATATGCACTATAGCCCCAATTCGCATGCCACTCGCACGGAGCCTTCGCATGTTCCAGCATTTTATTTTGTTTAATTAGCAATTCATTTAAAATTGGGTTAATAATCAAATTGCTACCTTGACTCGATTACAACTATCGGAATTTAACATTCAATTTTTGACCAAATTGCTACATCTGATTCAATTCCCGTCAAATTGGACATAAAATGAGCATGTTTCAGGAATGTGGGGTCTTTTCATGTGTACCCAAGTTGGATTCATCTATAAATCGAAAAGATTGCTTCGAAATACATTCAATTGGATAATTAATTGGACATTCGCTCAATTCCAACGATGTCTTTCAATTGAGTGTCCAATTGAAGGTATTTCATTGCAATTATGTTAATTTTTTGTATGAATTCATCTTTGATGCACATAAAAAGACCCCACATAGCCGGAACATACTTATTTTATGTCCAATTTGACGGGAATTAAAACAAATGTAACAATTTACTCGAAATTGAAAATTCGGATAACTAATTTTTAAAAAAAAAATAATCAAAATTTAGATAGCAATTTGTAATTGAGCAAAAGTTCGGTAGTAATTTGATTATTAACTCATCAAAATTCCATTACTAAAACAAGAGATTTCTTGTCGTAGGCTCCTACTTATAAGAAAAGTAGAAATGTCTACACATTCCGACAACAAAAGTGTGTTTTGACAACAAGAGATGCATATTCTTGTAGGCCTACTCTTTTGTTGTTGGAATTTTACTTGTAATCTTTTCTTATACTCTTGTTTTTAGTAGTGTTATTAGATTTTCCATTTAATGATGATTGCTTGGCATTCCATGTAACTATGTAAGCTATTGTCATATTTTCTACCCAATGTAAATATAGGATTAATTGATAATGTTAGTTAATTTGTTACTATGGTTAATAATTATACTCTCTCTTAAAACATAACTATCATTTTTAATTATGTTCGGTCGATTTCCTTCTTGGTCACTTGGTTCTCTCTCGATTAATGGTCTATTTTAAGTTGCTTAACTAATTAAATATAATGGTTTAAGAACCAAATCAGAGTCTTAGGTTTGCACCATATTGAATTTAGGTGTCCTGAGTTTAAATTATTACTAATAGTTTTATTAAATTTTGTTTTTGTTACTAAATATATATCCCAGGTTTCGTTTTCGTTGTTTTTTTTTTTTTTTCGTCCTGATTTTTTATTGGTAGCTGACAATGATGTCTCTTCAAATTTTTTGTTAGGGTTTTGTTTTCAATTTCTGTGGGGGGGTTCGCGACCAATATGATGATAAACAACGAGGTGATTAACGATATGAGTTGTCTCAACTGCAGATACTGTGAAGAGAGAAAAACTTATCTTTGGTTCGGAGCTGTAGCGTTCATCTTAATGGGTACAGTTTCCGAGTTGACTTACATAACCCTCTATAATGTATATAATTATAATGATCATAATACTGCCATTGACCCTAATTATGGTATTAGGGCTGACAATATTGTATAGCTTCACATTTCACTCTATCAAACTCATACTATCATAAATTTTCTTTTCTTTTTAAGTCATTCAGTCATCATATTATTTTGCGAAATGTGATACCTAAAATTATTTCTTAAAATTTTGGATATTTATTAATGCTCACTTGCAAATGTGTAAGTTTATTATTAAATTTAATTATTTCAGCTGAAT
This sequence comes from Clarkia xantiana subsp. parviflora, assembly GCA_036873135.1. Taxonomy (NCBI): domain Eukaryota; kingdom Viridiplantae; phylum Streptophyta; class Magnoliopsida; order Myrtales; family Onagraceae; genus Clarkia; species Clarkia xantiana. The sequence continues at coordinate 13,222,737 of JAPTYO010000004.1, forward strand.
GGTATTGAACATGAGTAGTAGTGGCCGTGTATACTTTGCGAAGAGGTGATATATATCTAAAATTATTTCTTAAAACCGACCTCTATATATATATATATAATAGCTTAAATGGTAAGAAATTGTTCTTTTACTATACAATACAACTGTCAAATATTCCCCAAACAATAATATATATATATTAGGGTGGCAATCGTGACGTGTCGTGTTACTAGTGACACGCATGTCAACAGATCTCTCGTGTCAAAACAGATCACACTAAATGTGTCGCTAATTTTTTAAACACGGGAGTTAACACGGTAGATGACGTGTCACACGGGACACGGATACGAGATACGGAATTTTCGTGTCAAAACAGATCTCGCGTTGACACGGATCTGTTTTGACACGTCATGCCGTGTCAAAATAGATCCTCTGTCTACACGGAACTTTATGAAAATGAAAAACTCAACTTTTTTGGTGAAAAAAAAAACACGAACTTTACTCCTCGATAATCAACAGTTTCCTAAAATAGTCAAATTTGCTACTTTTTCCTATAGTCTCATTAAGGAAAAACAAAACAGCTCATGCCTCGAAGGATTCTCAACCCATATAAATAAATTTTGGTGGAAACAAATGATATTTGGTTAAGTTCTTGAAGGAATAGCTTATCAACTTTGCAAGTTAATGATAGATTTTATTTGAAACCTTAAATTCAATTCCAAGTTTACTACACATTGTTGGATCCTGGAAATACCGGGTTGGTTTCCGCGGTGTCTCCGAGCTTTTTAGTCTTCAAATTCCGGGCACGCACCTACAAAATGGACAATGCCAGGGCGAGCCCCGGCGATCCCTCTCCGACGGTCAAATTAGTAACCGTTCATATAAAGAAAGATCACTATTGTATATATTTATCATTTATCAAATGTTAATCAGAGAATTCTTTATATAAAATAACATAATAACTATTACGGTATATAGCCACTTATTGACGATGGCCGTTATTGTAACAGAATATTTAGGCAATTACTGTTATGGTAGTTGAATATTAATAGTTGATTGGTCGTTATGGCATCAGACTATTTATAGTTAATACTTATTATAGTATCAAATAAATATGTTTATATCAATATCCATCATTTGCCCCCGAGGCTGATGGATGCTTAATCTGCATTAGGCTCTGAGTTAAATGAACCTGCATCCATTACACAATCATTCATATTACAATATATTACTCTCTTGGAGCATGATAGTCTCTTTGTACGATCGACTATGGAGGGCGGTTTGTCTACTGACCTTATATTACTCTCTTGGAGCTTTTATGGACGATTGTCTCTTTGTACGATCGACTATGGAGAGCTGTTTGTCTATCGACCCTTGTATTACTCTCTTGGCATGATCGTCTCTTTGTACGATCGACTATGGAGGACGGTTTGTCTACCGACCCTTATATCACTCTCAAAGAGCTTTAATGGACGATCGTCTCTTTGTACGATCGACTATGAAGAACTGTTTATCTACAGACCCTTATATTACTCACTGGGAGCTTTTATGGACGATCGTCTCTTTGTACGATCGACTATGGGGGGCGTTTTATCTACCGACCCTTATATTACTCACTTGGAGATTTTATGGACGATCGTCTCTTTGTACGATCGACTATGGGGGTGTTTTATCTACCGAGCCTTATATTACTCACTTGGAGCTTTATGGACGATCGTCTCTTTGTACGATCGACTATGGAGGGCGGTTTGTCTACCGACCCTGATATTACTCTCTTGGAGCTTTTATGGACGATCGTCTCTTTGTACGATCGACTATGGATGGCGGTTTGTCTACCGACCCTTATATTACTCTCTTGGAGCATGATCGTCTCTTTGTACGATCGACTATGGTGGGCGGTTTGTCTACCGACCCTTATATTACTCTCTTGGAGCTTTTATGGACGATCGTCTCTTTGTACGATCGACTATGGAGGGCGGTTTGTCTACCGACCCTTATATTACTCTCTTCGAGTATTTTATGGATGACCGCCTCTTTTGTACGGACTCCTTTGCATGAAGGGTAGTTTGTCTACTAACCCTTTCATGTGAAATATTACTCACTTTGCGATGTGTGGACATGATAGCCACCTTGAAGTTCGTAGCAGCAAATATAATATGGATTCGCGCCTGATCGAATGACCACTGTTTTAGGGGTAATATACCTTCACACCTGATTGGGGAATCATAATGTAATATGGAAATAATATGATCACTGGATCATGGCGGTATGAGTGATATACCTACGCACCTGATCGAAGAATCGTAATATAATATGGAAATAATATGGCGATAAGTCTGATCGCCGGATCATGGTGGTAGGAGTGATATACCTACGAGCCTGACGTCGTAATATGAATAATAAAAAACGACATGAGTGATATACATACGCGTCTAATGTCGTAATAGGAATAGTCAGGGCGACATGATGATATAAATGCGCACCTGATGTCGTAATAGGAATAGTCAGGGCGGCAGGAGTGATATACCTGCACGCCTGAGAGTTGTTGTAGTTACAGTAGCAACATGAGTAATATACCCGCGCACTTGATAGATTTTGAGCTTTGGGCATAACACATTGGTAGTGCCCATAAGCTACTTGTAATTTTTATAAGGGGTAATGGTTCCCTATAAATGGTTGAGGTCTTCTTGTTGCCACTCCTGGTAGGTCTTCTATCGTTTTATACGTTTGTGCGACAGATCTAAGGATCACTGCCACATGTTGTAGGTAAACTACACACTTGATCGAAGGATCACGTCTGTGAGATGTAATATGGGGCGCTTGTCCTTGTGAATGACATGTTTGCCAGAAAATGAATCCTAGTTTGAGTATAAAGATGCACCGTTGGTGCTAGAGCATAACACGTCAATTGTGGTCGTTAGACCCTGAACGATGTGCTCGTTTAGTCGTAAGACTCTAGGCGTAGCGTGATCGTAGGATCGTGAATGATCGTGATCGTTGGTGGCCAAAGACCTGTTATAACTTCGCATATTGCTTAGGATTATTTTTGTTGAGCTATAAAGGATACGGAACCCTTATGCGTATTGTCATTATTAAATATAGATCCGAGCTTGAGTTATAACCGGATATAGATCCGAGTTTGAGTTGTAGTGACGCGTCAACTCTAGTGTATGTCGGCTGTTAGCCACCACGTTTTAGTATGTAAGTTGGGTGTTGACCACCACAGTTTTGACTCGGAACTCAGAAATTCCGAGTATGTCTAAGTGTAAGTGTTTGACAACTAGGGCGTATACATAGCCGCTAGCGCGTTAGTATTTGTATAGTAGTGAAGTAGATATAGTGTTGATCAGTACTCCCCTGCCCCCTAGGCTTGGGCGGAAAGTAATTTTCGGGCAAGCCTAATTATTCTAAAAATAGAGATAATAAGTATAATACAGTTGCTCTTAAAAAGATGCATAATGTAAAAGTTTGGGGGATGACTTTCCTGCTATTTAGCGGTTGTCCAGATTGCCCCATGCCTTTAGTTTAGGGGCGTGCGTTGCGGCATATCATCTCATCGTTGTGGGATTTATTTTCCCACGTTGTGGATATGTTTGAGTATTGACATACGTAGGAGCGTGCGTGTATTGGACGCTCGTGTATCATTGATCTGGTCGTTGTATACTTGGAGATACAGTTTGGAGGCTTGCTCCTTTGTTTTCTTATCCTGTCCGTGAGATGTCAGATTCGAAATCATTAGTTATGAGTTTCATAGACATATGCATTTATATAAATTCATACTCATTTGAATATTTCAAAGCACACCATAGACAATAAATAGTGTAGGGTATAGATGCTTCCCTGATATCGGCGTTTAGCGACATCTGTTGACTGCTTTTGGTCGCGGTTGATTATTGTTGCCCAATTTGACTACTATCGACTGATTTAATTGTTGTTGACCAGTTTGATTGGTGTTTAACCGGTTCTCCGGTTTGATCAATCTGATTGATGTTGACCGATTTGGCCAGTTTTGACCGATTTGGCCAGTTTTGACCGATATGGCCAGTTTTGACCGATTTGGCCAGTTTTGACCGATATGGCCAGTTTTGACCGATTTGGCCAGTTTTGACCGATTTGGCCAGTTTTGACCGATATGATGCGGTTTTTAGGGATCGTAAATAGATTAGAAGCAATTTCCTTCCATCTCTATAAGTTTCCAATGTATATATATATCATGCCCCCAAGCCAAAGAGAGGTGTCGCCTCTTATTGGTTTATACAACATGTCTTAACACAACACTTGATGTGGATGTAACATATTAGATAAAATAAGGATATAAGCATTCGTACATATAAGCATATACAGATACCCCCGTTATGATACTATTGTATGAAAGAACTGTACATGTACTATCACTGATAAAGTGTCATAGATCCCTCTGGACTATTTTCATACAATTAGCAAGTAACGTTTTACGCAACCGTTGATGAAATATACTCGCGACTCTAGGGAAGGTCTTGATGCCTCTCTAATTATTAATCATCGTATGATGTATTAGACATTTATGCACCCCACACTTATAAGTTGCTAATAAAGCGGGTTGGTCAACATCAACTGCCAAGTGACGTGATGTCTAAAAGGCGTTGACTAGACCAATATTTGGTCCTCGTGATAATGTCTAGGTTTTAACCAATATGTTATCCTAGTTAACTATGCACATTCATGCTCATGTATATATGATTTATTATGTGCATGTAGCAACAAATGCATGGAGACAAATAATTCAGCAAATAAGTATTTCAGCAAACAGATCATATATGCACTTGTCTTAGCAACGTCATTAAAGCAATAGTCAATTTATGTAAATGAATAGGAGACTTATCTTGCTAGTTTAGCTAGTAAGCTTCTCGAATGTAAGTTTTGAGCGTTACGCTTCATATGCGAGTGTTGGTGCTCAGACTCAATGCCTTAATGTAGTCGAAGCTTCGTAGCTTGGACGAACGACAATGGTTGTAGGTTTCGGGCTTTAATAAAGTCAATATCCTGAACTGGTGGTTCAACTGTATTTGTTTGCTAATAGAGATAAAAATAAATCACCATATATCAGGGATATCAAACATGGATGCATATGTTAAAATATCATAGTTAAATGTGAGTATAATTGAGACTTCCCTGAGTTTGATGAATTCGAGTCAATGATTCGTGATGAACTCGATAAGTGGGGCCACAATGATGTTGGCCGGTTTGATCGAAGTTGACCAGGTTTATTGATGTTGACCTGGTTTAACCGCTGTTGACAGGGTTTGACTGGCTGAACCGAGGTTGACCGGTTTGGTCGTTGTTGGACCGGTTAGACCACTGTTGTCCAATTGAACCGCTGGGGGCCGGTTTGCTTGGCGAGCGGCTGGTTTATTATGAATGCCTGGTTAAACCTCACAAAGTTTGTAACAGGGGTGGCAACGGGTCACGAGTAATCCGTGACCCGCGGGCCTGTTGACCTGCGATCCGTGACCCGTGGGGCGGGTACGGTTTTGGGGTCGTCCCGCCCCGTATGTGGATAATTTATATATATATTACACATATTTATATAAAATTATATAGGTAATATAATACATAGTTAAAATAATTAGAATTTGTGACTTGTATTTGGATTTGAAGTTAAATTTATTATTTGTGATTTAAATTTTAAATTGAATTTGTATATGATAAATATATAATTTAGGGTTTAAATTGCTAATAATATATTATATACCACTAATAGGTGACCCGCGGGTTGACCCGCCCCGCGAACAGTGTGGGGCGGGTACGGGTCGACCATCTCAACCCGCGGGGCGGGTACAGAACAAGCGATACCCGCCCCGACCCGATCCGTTGACATCCCTAGTTTGTAATATCGAGCCTAGATGCTTTCCTTGTATCGAGCCTATAGCTAATACCATAACAACCATGCATGAAGCTGATTTGTGCCCCTTTGTCCAATTTGAAAATCCAATGACCTAAAATTCTAAAAGTGGCGCAATGAATAGCATGAACCCGTGACCTCTCATCAACACCTAACGCCAAGACACAGCTGCTACCCACGCTTCCAAACAACTAGACATGCCTTAAATGTAAAAAATAATCAAAATATTCATTTACAGCCCATAAATAAGTTCCTGTGAACGGCACCGATCCGTTTTCAGATCCGAGCTTATATTAAACCCGACCCGAAATGTTATCTTCTCCACCCGATTTTATAACACAATCGCTGAAACTCAATCCTTCATGTATCATACATTGGTGGAAATCCAGTGATAGATTGACGAGCAATCTTTCCGGAGACCTCGAGCTCCTCCGCCAATAAGGTGCTGCATATCTCATTTAACTTATTTAAAATATCATGGTCAATTTTTGAGCTTTTGGTTCTGCCACCACTAACTCAATCCGCTATGTTTATCATCCAGTAAATTTTATAAATAAATTTAACGGATTAACAATAGCAATTGGTATTCAAATGTTTACCACCCGATTCAAACCGAATCGCAAGTTCTTCTCCATGACGATTGAATAGTGACGTCTGCCCACCAATAAAACACAAATATTCTTCTCCAGCTGAAGAGATATGCTTGTCGTCACTAGATATGGGATGATTTGCTATCGGCCACAACACTCATATAGCCACGCTCACCTCTTCCTTTGTATCGTGGTGCCGCCGCTGGAGACAGCAGCACTATATATGATATATCTCATGTTCATGCAGAAACGTGTGCTGGTGCTAAGCCGGATGATGACGATGGCCTCTATGTTGAATTTTTCATACAACCATCGTCTGAATATTCCCAGCCATGTGGCCAAGACCCGCAGGAGATGTGGTCGGACCTGCAGTTGGGCAGTGCTTGGCTGCGAAAGCGGTGCCACGGCGAGGAGGAGCAAGGTTGTTGTCGACAGGTGAGTTTCATGGGCCTACTGCGGCCGGAGCTGCCTCTGTAGCTGCCATGAACGTGTGGAGTTTTGGATTTAGAGCTTTTGATCAAGCTTGGAGATGGAAGCTTCCTCTTCTGGACATAATCCTCCCTCTGAAGATCTGGTTTTTCTTTCCCAAGATTGAGTTCTTTTAGTGAAGAACTGTGATTTTTTCTAACTTCAGATCCGTAGGAGACCAGTGATGTGTGCCCAAGTTCGATGGATATGAACAAGATTTTTTGAATTCGGCGAACCAAGAAAAAATAGATAATCAAACACGACGGCTAGTTGTTCGATTTTCACAGACGACGCCAAATGTTAGATCTGAAAATACCGGGTTGGTTTCCGCGGTGTCTCCAAGCTCCTTAGTTTTCAAATTCTGGGCACTCGCCTACAAAAGGGACAATGCCAGGGCGAGCCCTCTCCGATGTCAAATTAGTAACCGTTCATATAAAGAGAGATCACTATTGTATATATTTATCATCTATCAAATGTTAATCAGAGAATTCTTTATATAAATTAACATAATAACTATTATGTTATATAGCCACTTATTGACGATGACTGTTATGGTAACAGAATATTTAGACAATTACTGTTATGATAGTTGAATATTAATAGTTGATTGGCCGTTATGGCATCAGACTATTTATAGTTAATACCTAATGGTATCAAATAAATATGTTTATATCAATATTAATTACACATGGCAAAAAAAAAGTTACACTCTATGCTATTAGTTTTTGTTATTATAAACTAACCCTATTATAAGTTTTGTATATACATATTAATTACTGAATAAATAGTTTGATGCGGGTAGAACCGACTAATTCCACAATTTCGAGAATTTTGCGATTTCTAGTCCCGGACTCAACTGTCGGATTTTGGCGCGTGAATAGTGTTTTTCGGGCGAAAACGACGTTTAGATCAAAGATCACGGCTATGTCGTGTAATGCGCTGATTTTTGGCCAAATTTCATTGTTTCGAGGCTTAAAATCTTATTTTAATGTTATTTAAGTTTTTTTTCCGATTAATTTGAACATTGTCGTTATTTTCGGTTATTTCCTCAAACTCTGCGTCTGATTTCGTTATTCTTTCGATTTCTACGCGTGTATCCCCCATCATCGGTGGATGCTGGGAGAGGTCGTCAGCAACGGTGGAAGCCTGGAAATGTCTTGTCAGCGACGGCGAAAGCCCGAGATGTCCAGTCGGCACGGCGGTATCCCGGAGATATCCAGTCGGCACAGCGGTAGCCTGGAGGTCCAATCGGCAATGGCAGAAGCTCGGAGAGGTCCAGTCAGCAACGGCGGAAGCCCGAAAATGTATTGTCGGCGACGGCGAAAGCCTGAAGATGTACAGTCGGCACGGCGGTATCCCGGAGATATCCAGTCGGCACAGCGGTAGCCCGGAGGTCTAGTCGGCTATGGCAGAAGCCCGGAGAGGTCCAGTCGGCAACAGCGGAAGCCCGGAGAGGTCAAGAACAATTTTCTTGAAGACGTTCTTAGGAGACGCTGCTTGTCACGATGTTCAGGTTGGTGAACGAAAAGCAAACGACGGAGGTGAATTTTCTCGTTGGAGCAAACTTCTTATTTCCAACAAAAAGGCAGCAAACCTCTGTAGGTATAATCTATGATTGTCACCGACTCATTGGATGGAGACAAATTTCAACAAAAAGAAGCAAGCTTCGTAGCAGCTAATACATGGTTTGTTAAAAAAACTCTACAGACCAATGAATAATATTTTATTACCAATCAGAAGGTTTGAAGGTAGTCACGGAGCCACAGAAGAGTCCTCGGGTGTAGCGATCAGAAACTTTCGCTCGTTGGAGCTAGTAGGATTGATGATGCACGTAGATAGAGATACCGTCATGAGCATGGGTCGATAAAAAATTACGCTTGTTGGAGGCGGACATGACAATAGTAGGGACCATCGGTGTGGTGGCTTTGTCAGTTGGTGCTAAATCAGAGGACCGACGCAGAAGTCATCAATACAGAAGCAGATATCTATTTTCTTATCAGAAAAAAAATGCTAAAATTAGAATTGGGCAGGGGGCGGCCGGCATGACAACAACATAGCTGATGGCGGTGCCGATCGCCCCTGGACAGTGACAATGGCGGGCGGCAGCTTGTAAGTTATACTCGTTAGAGGAATGAATGCTAGAATAATGGGAATTATATTATTGAGGATTGAGTATATATATATATATATATATATATATATATATATATATATAAATCAAAATCTATAACAAAGACAAAATCTATAACAATATAATAAGGAAATAAATAGTAAAAAAATATTAAAAATATATCTATTTGTAATATAATATAATAAAATATATTAATATCTAATATATTTTATTCCCTGATAACAACATTAACGATTTTAGATGAAGAATAAATAGGTGTGTTTAATATAAATATGTAAAATGTGGTGCTACAATACAATAAAAACAGATTTCTCGTGAAGTAAAAAACCCTACGTACAGACGGCTAGAGAGGAGAGGCCCAGAGGCATGTCGGCGAAACGAATACTATTACTGGTTGTGGTCTCTGTGCTCAACTTCGTTTCCTTTGGCTGTGCTGTGGCCTCAGTACTGCTGCAAAAGGTCAAATAATTAATATCTATAGGTTTCTCCTTCTCCTATGTGCACATATTACGTAATCTAATTCTAAAAAACATGTTTATGATCTGCGAATTGGAATACGCCAGTTACAATATGTTTTCGTTACATCTTTACTTTAATCCAAATCAAATAAGTAATTAAGTAGTCTAAACTCATTTAATCTTTAACCCCTATCAATGTATATATATATATATATATATATTCCATCCTGGTTTCAGTCATATAATATATTAAACATCTTCAGTCATTCATTCATATAGTTGCTCTCTTAAATTGAGCTTCGTTGTAACGTCCCCAAGTGGCGACTGTCCTCACTAGCTTAATCCAGTCCAATAGAGCTTGTTGTTCTTATTTGTTCACTAAAAATAAGGAACACCTGTTCTTTAAATCTCTTATTTCCAACTTGTACACAATATGGGGCAGCCAGACTAGAATCTTTATCACTTTTAGGTGATTGGAACTCCATATGTCCGATCACGGTCCGGGTCGGCTCTAATACTATTATGTCAGAGCCACCAAGCCTTAGCGTCTGTCACTAGCCTAACCCAGCCTGAGTCTGTTGTCTCTTATTTCCAACCATTGTGGTATACAAGCATATGAGGCGGCCAGACCAGAATCGTTTACCACCGTTAGGTGATCGGAAATCCATGTGTCCGATCACGTTCTGGATCGGCTCTGATACCATTATGTCACGCCACTAAGCCTTAGAGTCTGTCACTAGCCCAACCCAACAACATCCGTTGTCCTCACTTCCACCCTGAAAAAGGAGGAACTTCTATTAGATTTGAATAGTACCTCTCTTACTTATTAAAGCACCAACTCTCTTATATTTCCAACAATGCGGTACACAAGCATGCACAGTAGTATTACATTTGTATTACGTACTTATTTCGTATTTTCTATTGCTAAACTGTTGCTAGTACTATATATGCAGGTAACAAATGTTGAGGAAAAGAGCAAGACGAGGTTCTACTGCAGAATTGATCCGGATATTTCAATCCGCATGTTAGAGGTTGCATCCTGTGTGCTACTTTTAGCCAGCAACTGGATTGTAATGTTTTTACCACCCAATTTCATTTCCAGGATAAGTGCTCGTATATTTCCTACACCTCCTACACCCACTGTTCAATCGGAGTTTTGGCTCGCGCTTGCTTCTTGTTTCTACCATTTAACCGGGTACGTGTTATCGATTGATCATACTGATATAATAAGTATTCGTATATGTTGTTAATAATCGATTCATTTCGTTAGATTCGAAAAAAGAATTTGATGAAATCAAATTTCTAACAATCCCTCATGAATAGAAAGCATAGTGATAGCCCATATATGCTCTTGAAATTTACTTAGTAATATAATATGCCTAACAATGTCTCTTCAAATTATTTGTTAGGGCTTTTTTTATTACTTCTTTGGGTCTATTGACGGTTAATATGGTGAGAAGAACCAGTGCGTTTGTATGGTTAGGAGCTGCAATGTACATTATAACTGGTATATCTTCCCAGTTGTTCTACATTATTACCTTCTGTAATCCATATAAAGCTGATCAGTCCATTGATCATGGTATTGGGGTTGAGAATGTATAGCTTCAGATTTAATTCACTCGATTAGATGAACATCTTCTGTCGCCTCATCCTGTCTCACTCTCTGTCGCATTAACGAGAGTTTAACACGTGTCTATCTGTATACAATACTATTTTCTTTTTCCCAAAGACTCTGTCTTCAATGCTCCACGCGCCAGCCATCAAACATAGTTTACTTCAAATCCCTCTCTCCAGTCTAATACAAAAATTCTTATACTTGTTTTTTTATTAACAAAATTCTTTTTTTTTTTGGTAATAATAACAAAATTCTTATACTTACATACATCACATATCACTTTACAACAAAAGTCATATTTGTTCTTTATATTAATGCTAAATGCTAGCAACTATTCTATTAGTCTTACACCCGATATATTATAATATTAAATTTATGAATATATATATTGTTTATACCATATTATTTTAAACTTTGATAATAATCTACCAAGTATCATATCATTATTCAATCTATATGTATGTAACTATGTAAGTAACGTACATATAAATAGCATAAACATATAAATTTAACAAATAATAAATTATATGAACAGTTACACCGAATGAACCTAAAAGACTAAAATTTTTAAATATTTTTAGAGTTTATGTAATTTTAGTTTTTTTAAATCTTATTCGAATGGTGAATAGTTAGATCGTGAAACTTTAAACCCTGAAAATAGTAAAACTCATTAGAATGGGAGAATAGTTTGGCAGGATGAACCTTATAGTTCTAAAATTGGACTGACCGTTTGACATTTAGTTGATCCAATTTTAGCATTCTAGGGTTCACCTTGTTAAACTGTTCACCCATTCTTATAGGGTTTAGAAAAAAAAACCGTTAGAAATACATAAATCCTAAAAATATTAAAACATGTTAGTCATTTAGGATTCGCACGGTCTAACTGTTCGTACAAATTATTATTTATTCAGTTTATTTGTTTATGCTACTTATATGTTACTTGCGTACAGATTGAATAATGATATGGTATTTAGTTGATTATTATCAAAGTTTAAAAAAATAAGAAATAAACAATATATATACACTCATAAAATTTAATATTATAATATCTTATGCGTAAAACTAATAGATAGTTTTAGCAGTAATTAAGACTAAAAAAATCATTCAGCAGTAATAAAAAAACAAATATGAATTTTGTGTATAAGATTTTTTTTATTAGACTAGAGAGTCTTGGCCAAAAAAAATTAGACCGTTCGGGTGAGAGGGATGTGAAGGCAACCGGTGTGATGGCTGGCGCGTGGAAGTGAAGAGAGTGTTTTGGAAAGAAAACAAGAATAATGAATAGACACGTGTTAGACTCTCAGTAATGCAACAAAGGATGCGACAGGGTGAGGCGACAGAAGATGTTCATCCCGATATCATATGTAAATATTTTTTGTGTTATTTTAACTCATTTAGTTATAAGTATTGTTTTGTTCCTAAAGAATATATTACCATTGTTCTTAAATTACTATATATAGAACTATGTCTTCTATTTCTAAGGGTTATGAAAGTATGAATAATTTTGTGAGAATGTGAAGATCCTTTGCTACTTTTTTTATACATTATTATTGGTTAAAAATAAGATGTGTATCGTGGATGTGACTTGTTTGCATAAATCTGGTACAGTTGAAATGTGTTTTCCTTAAGAGGGCGTTTTGATAGACGTAATGTGAGATTACAAGTATTGTGAGTTGTAATGTGAGATTACTTGAAATGTTAGATTATAGCAATGTTAACTGTAATGTTCAGATTTAATTCATCACTCGATTAAGTCATAACGATATATATATATATAGTATCATAGATGTATATATATTTTGTGTTTTTTTGCTCATTTAGTTACAAGTATTGTTTTGTTCTAAAAGAATATCTATTACTTAAATAAAAAACTGTAAATTCAAAACTGACCTCACATAAAATTTGTCCTCACACTAACTACTCCCGCCAAAAACAGACAGAAGCTTTCCTCCTTCACAGCACCTGCCTTTTCACTACCTGACACCGGTTGGAAACATCATAAACATGGCTCCACCAACAGCCACAAGTCCAAATCCACAAAACAAAGCACTCGGTTCTTCCACTTCGTTCCTGACATCCTGCGACCATTCATCTTCTTCTAAAACGCTGAAACTGCATCCTCTCATCTCGTCTCGCAGAGCCTCGCTGCCCTCCACCAACGCTTCTTCTTTACTCTCGCTGCCCTCCACCAACGCTTATTCTTTACTCTAACAAGTGAGTCTTCTAACATTCATGCCTGCTGAATTTATTATAACCACTAACCAACTTACATTTTTACACACAACCTGCTTGACAAAATGCTTCAATGAATTTCTTTTAACAAACTGACAAATATCTGGTTTGTTTGTTTACCAAATTTTCGTATCTCACACAACCTTCTTGTTATATTCATTTAAGTCTTTTATCATTCTTGACTGTTGAATTTACGTATAATCAAAGCAACTTACATTTTTGCACACAACTGCTCAAAAAAATGTTCCAGTGAATTTATGTTTACAAACTGACCATTATCTAATTTTTGTTTTCTTACTAAATATTCGTTTCTCATTGCATATTCTATGTATTAGTTGTTTAAACGTTAATCGTACTCTACCTGAATGCGAAGTGCCATCTTGCTTTGTAGATGAAAAGTTTACGTTCAACTTCCAGAAAACTCTAATATAATTTAGACCTGAAGTCACTTCCATTAATAATTTTCATATAAATCTTTATTTTTTACAAACTTAAATAGAGAAAGAAATATAATTGATCCAGTATTCATTTATGGATGTACCAGTTAGAACGAGAATGAATCACGTCAATTTTCGGTTCATCGGGTTATTTCCCTTTCCTCTATTATTCTTTAAATCATATATAAACTTTCAATTAGGTTGCAGATCTTAATGTTCAAGGAAACTGTCTGACGCATCGTGCTATTTCCTATCTTTGCGACCACAGTCGTTTTCAATTCAAAGATGTGACTCAGGAGCCATTTAAAATTTAATTCGTTCTAGATAGGTGTATAAAGACGTATTTCAATCATCTCCATTGAAATTTTTGCTTTGCATTATTGTGTCGACTGCTTGTGCTTTTTCTTTGATTTTATGTATTTTCGTATACTACACGCAGACGGAAGGTTCCTGATTCCTGAAGCAACTTAGTACTTGACTGTAAAAATTGCAAAACTATAATTTCTTTTCAGGATCTTAAAGTTGAGGACGATTTTTAGTTGAATTTGTGTATTATTATTAGAAAGTTACTATCAATCAGTACATCTGTCAGCTAATATATTTGGATGCACGTTATCTACAGAAGATTATGAGTCTGACTAGCCTACGTCCAACTATTTGGTGATTTGTTCTTCTGATATTAGTTTGAATGCTCTTGCATCTAATCCGTAGTGTGGTTTTTTCAATCAGCTTAATGCAGACAACAGTCCATTTCAGCGGACGTATGCTGCACAGTTTTGCATCTCCTCACTAATGTACATCAAATTCAGCAATCATCGACGTCCATCAACGATTCTATAATAGAACAAGCAACTATATATTTAGCTTTTGACTGTAAATTATCCATGTCTTGATTGCCTTGGTCCCGTAAAAGGTGTCTAAATGACTAACTAGATGGCCATCGATGCAAGATTTCCCTGGAATCCGTGTACATTACATCTACATAATGTTTTGCTTCAAAGTTTCTATATCTCGGCTATAGGTGGAATGACTGGTCTCTTAGGATAGTATTCTTCTTTTTCCTTCTTAATTTGGATATCACTCATAGTATCAGATGCAAGTTACAGCTGCTACTGAAGTTATTTTTAGTGGACTCTACTATTATTAATTGGGATGCTACAATAGTGCAATCTCTTCATTGTTTCACCTTCACATTGTTATAATTTACCTGTAACAACTGTGATGTTTCCATGCTTTACTTGAAAATATCAACTCATCCTTACATTTATAGGTGAAAAGACGTAGAGAGATGGACTGGAAGCTACGATTCTTCAGCGAACAAATGAGAATGATGACTTATCACCCTCAATGAGTTCCTTCTGTTCATTTGGGAGCAATGATTTAGATATAGACAGGGTGGAGGTAATGTGTTTTTCCTCATGTTGTGGGGTGTGACTGTGAGGATTTGGGTTGAAAGCGTGATATATTGCAACTTTATTTGATTATGGCAGGCAAAACTCGAGGAGCTTGAAGCAACTCTTGAGTTGGTGCAGCGAGACTCAACAACCTTGGTGTTGTTACATGTATTAATCTCATTGTTTATCGCTGAAGAATGGAAACAATTAATTGAAAAAATTGAAGAAGGCTAGACCACTGGTTAACATTCATCACTAAAAATGGCTACTTTAAGTTATGATATGATAAACAAATGTTCCGAACTCCAAAGGTTGCTTCAAAGTTTTTATCATGTAATGTAAACTATGTCATTCTATAGAATTATTTTATTTCTTAACAAAATTGTTGATACCTTGAATGCCTATATATATATGTTGGATTAGCCGCACGAGCAACGCTTGTGCCAATTTTTCTAGTATTATTAAAAAAATTGAAAAAAAATGAATAGATGAATTGTGTCTATGAAGAAGAAGATTAATGGCCTTATTATTACTATTACAAAGTTTAGGGTGTTATTCCCAACTCCCCTCCAATTTCTCAATTTCCCGTTGAGTTAGAGAATACGCGTACAACCAACCTTGTTTCTGAGCTCATCTTCTTCATTTTGATTGATTGTTCACCCATCCAATCCATCTATGCTATTGTTCACCGAAATGTATCGCAACTGAAAGTGTCGCCAAACTCATTTATGTAGTAGTGACCGTGACTTCGAATCTTTACTGACGATCTGCTATTCCGTTATCGCAAACCGCCACCGCAAAACGTCACATTCTGATACAAGTGCTAATTTGGGCGTTGATTTGTTTGTGCATATGTCGAGTTTCCAAATTCCAACATCTATAATATTACACGGGGCATGGTCAGTACTGATGGATTTAAAGCCTAGGGCTAGCTAGCTAGAGTGAGTAATGAGTTTACATAAATTTGTAGATAGAATCTAGTCAATATTATTTTAATTGTATCCTTTTTCATCGTTATAATAATATTTGTTTTTCTATTTATATTTATATATATTTTGGGGATTAGTAAATATTTGATAGTTTATGTTAGTAAAGTAAATATTTCATACAAATTAAGGTATTATTATTATATATATATAATAACTTAAATGGTAAGAAATAGTTTATTTACTAAACATAGCATTGTCAAATATTCACCAAACAATATATAGGGCCCGGCTAATTTAGGGTCGAGTTTTTTTAAACTCGAATTTAGGACCGTATAGATCAAATTGGTTGAGATGCACGAGTTTTTATCTCTTCTCAACATTCCTCCTTTCCCGTATGTTTTCTCTCTCCTCTTTTTCTCTAGAATCTAGATTGGAACCAGCTATGAATTTAAATCTATTCAACAGATCAGGAACGATTTATCAAATCAGCTGCGCTCGTGCTCGTCTGTATATAAGTACAAGTATAGTTTTGTTTGATCTTGGCGATTCAAAATACTCATGGTTGTCAATTGGGCGATTCTCAGAGTTCATTATTCAGGAATTGATTAAGAAGGTGGATCTGGTTTTGGGTCTGAAATCAGATTTAGGGTAGTTATATCAACTTGATTTGCAGATTTTGGGTCTTAAATCAGATTTCGAGAAGAAAAGAAAAACAATTTTCTGCAATTTGAGCAAAAAAAAAACCCTTTTCTACAAGCATTCATCACTTTATAATTTCTTCTTATCCATTCTCTTACGAAAGTACAGAGAAATTAATTAATTAAACAAATTCATGAAGATAGAACTGCATAAATTGAACCGACATTGGCCGTCGGAAGTTAGAGCCCCCAGCCTCTCTGTCGAAATCAATTTATTTCCTCCAATAGTAATAATGATTATTCTTCGTCTTATGTTGGACTAAGAAAGTATTGATCTGTAGGAGTTCGAATCTGCAGCATTACATGGAGAAGGATGCAGAGCTGCTATGGAGGTTGGAGGCGCCATGGCTGAAAAACAGACGGAGAAGAGAGAGGAAAGAGAGGGACAGGAGTTAAAAGGACCCGGATTTATATGGGGCGCGTGCATCTCAACCAATTTGATCTAACGGTCCAAAATTTGAGTTTAAAAAAACTCGACCCTAAATTAGCCGGACCCCAATATATAATATATATACATTAAAGTTTTAATGTTTTATTTCTTTATTTACCTAAGTAGGTATTAATAAATAACCAACGGGATACTAGCTAGCAAGCTTATTGCTCAAATAAATTTCTGTGAGGGCGTGAAAATCGGAAGTAACTAGAGAAGAAAGAAGAGAGGCATGTGTAAGCACAATATACTGGTTGTGGTCTCTACCTTGAATCTGGTTTCCATTGTTTTTGCTGTGATTACACCGCTGCAAAAGATCAATGTACGTACGTAGGTAGCTTAATTATAAAAACACATGATTATTATTCATATCCTATATATATTATATGTTTCACCCGCGATTACATGCATTGTTTAGATCGAAAGCGCATCTTTTGAGTTAAAATCAAATATACATATATTACTTACTTCTTTAGTATTTTCGGTCTAATTTAGAATTTTGTATTTTTGCATGCAATAATATGCAGATAACAGTTGCAGAGGTATTTAGTGGGCGATACTACTGCACATATGGTCCGGATAATATAACCAAGTTAGTGTTTGAAACTGGGGTGCTACTTTTAGCTAGTCACTTGATTGTAATGGTATCCGCTTATTGTGCAAAGCCTCGACGACCCATTGTTACATGGTAACACTAATCTCTCAAAACTCATAATTATTACTTACACGTAATTAATATTCTCTTGAATTAATTATTATAATTTGAGATAATATTTAATTAGTGCATCTAATACTAGCTAGCTATTGCTACGTTGGTTTAGTCATTCAATTATTAGATTTTTGTAAGTTTGATTACGGGATTCAGATCTCCTGTCCTGCCCCACTCTTTATGTCCCAGTCACCGTTAAAATTTTGATATGTGTCCTTAAAATTAATATTTTTCTTCTAGGGTTCACCAATCTCAATTGTGTTTTAGAAAGAAAAAAAACTATAAAATTAATTACACTCAGAAAACGTGTTAAAATCTTAATAGTGATGCACGATCTGGGGTACGAAGAGTGGGGCATGAGATCTGCATCCTAATCTAGGTATTGCTGCATTTGAATTTTGAAACACTTTCATGCCACACTGTTTATTGGATCCAGATCTCCTGCTACACTTTTCATGTCATATATCGTGTCTCACCGTTAAGATATTGACACATGTCTTATGTGTAATTAATTTTATAGTTAATTTCTAAATCTCTATTAAAATTGGTGAACCCCATAAGAAAAATATTAAATTTAATGACACGTATCAAGATCTTACCGTGTTTAATGTCTAATTAACAATGTTTCCTCAAATAATTTGTTAGGTCGACATTGCTTGGCGATTCTTTGGTTTGGTTCTTGTTCAATATGGGGAGACATAGCAACAGTATTATACTTAAAGCTTGGGGATGGGGCAAAAGTTCTCGGGTTAAGAACCTATGAAAGGTCTGAACTATCACCCATGTTAACGGGAGAGGTCTGAAATTAAAAAAGTTAATAACAGAGGTCTGAAATTTCAATTTTGTTGATTTGAGGTTTTCCGTCCATTTTTAGGGTTAAATTTAACAGAATTGTGTGAAATGACATTTTTGCCCCTATAATATTTTGTTTTATTTAATATCTTATTTAATGAAATGTGAAATGACAATTTTACCCCTAAAGTCAAATTAAAACCACCCAACTCCGGCCACCGCCACCCGACTCCAACCACCGCCACCCGACTCCGGCCACCACCACCTCAACTCCGGCCACCACCACCTCGACTCCGGCCACCACCACCTCGACTCCGACGACCACCACCTCGGCTCCGGCGACCCGACTCCGGCCACCATCGGGGCCAAAAAGCTCCGATCGGGGCCAAAAAGCTCCGATCGGAGCCAAAAAAGCTCCGATCGGAGCCAAAAAGCTCCGATCGGAGCCAAAAAAGCTCCGATCGGAGCCAAAAAGCTCCGATCGGAGCTTTGTGGCTCTGGTCGGAGCTCTGTGGCTCCGGCCGGGGCCACAGAGCTCCGATCTGGAGCTCTGTGGCTCCGACCAGAGCCACAGAGCTCCAGATCGGAGCTCTGTGGCTCCGGTCGGGGCCACAGAGCTCCAGATCGGAGCTCTGCGGCCCCGACCGGAGCCACAGAGCTCCGATCTGGAGCTCTGTGGCCCCGGCCGGAGCCACAAAGCTCCGATCTGGAGCCTCTGTGGCTCTGGTCGGAGCCACAGAGCTCCGACCGGAGCTCTGTGGCTCCGACCAGAGCCACAAAGCTCCGATCGGAGCTTTTTGGCTCCGATCGGAGCTTTTTGGCCCCGATCGGAGTCCAATCGGGGCCGGTGGCTCCGATCGGAGCCAAATCGGGGCCGGTGGCTCCGATTTTGGCCCAATCGGAGCCTTGGTGGTGGTCGCCGGAGTACGGTGGTGGTCGCCAGAGTACGGTGGTGGTCGCCGGAGTACGGTGGTGGTCGCCGGAGTACGGTGGTGGTCGCCGGAGTACGGTGGTGGTCGCCGGAGTACGATTGGTGGTCGCCGGAGTACCATGGTGGCTTCAAGGGCATTTTGGTCTTTTCACTCCAAGCATGTGAGGGGCACACTTGATAGAAGGGCATTTTTGGAAATTTATTTTGTTTCCGGTCACATGCTTGGCATGTGACCAATTTCCGTTAGTTTTAACGGAAAAAACTAACGGAGACCGCTGTTATCAACAAAACAGAAATTTCAGACCTCTGTTATTAACTTTTTAAATTTCAGACCTCTCCCGTTAACATAGGTGATAGTTCAGACCTTTCATAGGTTCTTAACCCAAAGTTCTCACACCACATCTTGTAAGAAATACGACCAATTGTTTCTATGGCATGGAGCTATAGTCTTCATCGCATCCAGTATTGTTTCCCAGTTTAACTACATTTATGCCTTCTATAATCATCAAGTTACTTCCTCTAACCACCGTAATAATGGTGGAAGGGTTGGGAATGTATAACTTTATATTTGTTTGACTCTACTAATTAGTTAGTTACTTACAATTGTTGTTTTTTAAACAAATTAGTTATTCAAGTATAATAACTTATGTTATTAGTATATGTTATACACTGATGTATCATGTTTGACACTCTGGCCCTAGCTAGCTACAACTGAGTATACTATAATACTTGTCCAACTTTTTAATAATATAATTGAAAAAAAATGGTTTGGAAAAATAATATATTTTTACTAATTCAATCAAAAGAAACATAATTTTGGTAGATTAAATTAGATTATGACACGTGACGAAACTCTTGAAAAGAAAAACAAGAACAAAAATTACTAAGCATATTTAGTCAGTTACAATTTTTAACATAAAAACATAGGTTTGTTTCATATACATTTTAAAACTAAATAAGATGGAACACAAAAATAAGGAAAATTAAACCAAAGTTAATTTATTAAGGTTAATTCTCAAATAATTTAATGGTTATTTTAAATAGAGGTATTGAATTAGATTTAAAAGTCGAATAATCATATCACTAAAAAAAGTACAGATTGTTTATAAGTTAATTATTTAAATTTTCAATATTTTATGCTTATATAATACCAATATGAATAGACTGTTTGCCTCTGTACAAAGCACAAATAAGTTACGTAGTATCATATAATAGATATGATATATTTTTTTCTCTTGGTAATGACTAGTGAGATATTCTTTTTTTATTTTGGTAAGTGACTCAATGGTCAACACCACATCAGCATAAAATCTCCGCATGTGTAATGATGGTTTTAAATCAAAATTAAGAAATAACGAAATCCGGCGGAAACGATGAGATTGATTATGAATTCAATTTTTCGGCAAAAGAAATAATAATGAATTCAATTATATAAAAGTTTTAAGGAATAAAGTCAGATTTGATTTGAGTTGGAGGATGAAATCTTAAATTTGAAGGTATTTGGGAAAAAAAATAAAAATGGTACAAAAATCATTATAATTATTTGTATTTTTTTTGGAGAATTAAGTTAATTCCAGTTCAGATTATTACACAGTTTTCTTTTCTTTTCTTTTTTTTTTTTTCCGAAACCTGCTTGTGGTAGTTAAAACAAATAAAAGATTGTAAATCATAATTATTAGTAGCACAAAAAATGTTGATTATGTCCTGAATTCTTAAGTGACGTCAAAGTGGAAACGTGCTGATGATTTTTGTACGTCTTGCTGACATGGCAATACTGTGACAACATGGCAATAACTTGATGGATATACGCATGATTCGGGCTCGGCTTTAAATTATTCGGACCTCGTACACGCACGAAACCCACGAAAAACCCGATTTCGAGCTAACCCGGGGAAACCGGGCAAGTCGCAAACTTGCCCGGCACCCCCGAGGGCTTACCCGGAAAATTCCGGGTAAGCTTTGCACCCCGGGGGTGTCGCGCACACCCCCCTTTTTTTGTCCTGGATGTATACGGAGACCCGATTTTCAAATAACTCCTATACGTCGGGGACCCCCCGTTACAAGGCGCGCGCGTCCCGCTCGTGACAGCCGCCTGAAACGCGCGTCAGAGTCCTCTTCCCAAAACTCTCCCCTGCATCCCGGTTCACATTTCCACATTGAACCGGGTCAAAACCGGCTTACGGTCCAAGGTTGCCTATAAATAGCCACCTTGGGGGTAAACATTTTCAAGTCACTTTGGGTGAGAATTGAGAAGAGCTCTGACCTCTCTCTAACTTTCTCTCTCTAGAACTGTCTAATGTTGACCGTCGGAGTGAGCGCACCAAGCACCTCCCCCCTCTCCACGGGAGTTGCTCGGTAATGCTCCTCTTGCAGGTACGGACGGACAGTCAGCGAGAGAGCCCGAAGGACTTAGTGCGATTTTGAAGACGAAGCCAAAGGCCCGTGCACGACCCTAGGAGACGGACTTGGCCCTAACAAGCTCGCACCCAACCCGAAGACATCGACAAGTTACTCAGCAGACAGCCCGCGTTAACTTGGTCGAAACACTTGGCGCCGTCTGCGGGCTTCGAACAGAAAGCCTGCGTTACTCAAACGAACAAGCAAGATGGAAAACACATACACCATACACGGAGGCTTCAGTGCAGGGGGCGAAACCTCTTACGCAAGGGAGAGGTACGCCGCCGGAAAAAGTGAAAAGCCACAGGAACCAGACGGAGAAGACACAATCATGGAAGACGTCATAGGCTTCTCAGCCAAAGACAGAGAGCACATAACGTTCCCCCACAACGACGCCTTAGTCATTCAAATGACTATTGATGACATGGAAGTGAAGCGAATTCTGGTAGACGGAGGCTCCGCCCCAAACGTGCTAACAAAAGACATTGTCCTAGCACTCGGAAGAAAGAAGGCCATACAAACAATGAACTCACCTCTAGTGGGATTCATGGGAGATGCCAGCTACCCGCTGGGCACCATTACCCTTCCGGTAACTTTGGGCGAAGGAGAAAGACGTCTGAATATCGATGTACTATTCATAGTAGTCGAGAAGCTAAACGCCTACAATGGCATTCTCGGATACACGACCATGAACGAATGGAGAATGGTGCCTTCAACGGCCCACCTAAAGATCAAGTTCCCAACCATTGCAGGTATGGGAGAAGTT
This sequence comes from Clarkia xantiana subsp. parviflora, assembly GCA_036873135.1. Taxonomy (NCBI): domain Eukaryota; kingdom Viridiplantae; phylum Streptophyta; class Magnoliopsida; order Myrtales; family Onagraceae; genus Clarkia; species Clarkia xantiana. Next base: position 13,245,574 of record JAPTYO010000004.1, read on the forward strand.
AGAGGAAACCAACAAGTAGCAAGAAAATGCCACAATGTTGCGCTACAACAAAACTTGAGGGGAAACATGCCAGTAGTACCCACCATCGACGAAGACCCAAGAGATGACTACGGGAGGCCTACAGCGATGGACGAACTCCGTGAAGTCAAAATCGATGAGCCAGAAAGAATGGTGCGCGTAGGAGCATCATTATCAGAAGACGAAGTGATTGAAATCACAGCGCTCCTAACAGAATACAAAGACTTATTCGCATGGTCCCCAAAGGACATGCCAGGAATAAGCCCAGATGTCATTTGCCATAAACTCAACATCAACAAAGATGCTCGAGTAGTGAAACAAAAGCTAAGGTCGATAGAAGGAGACAAGAAGTTGGCCATTCGCGAGGAGGTAGGCAGACTGCTTGATGCAGGCTTCATTGAAGAATCCAAGTATCAAACTTGGGTAGCCAACCCTGTAGTTGTTCCTAAACCAAATGGCAAGTCAAGAATGTGCATCGACTACAGAGATCTCAACAATGCATGCCCAAAAGATTCATATCCGCTCCCACGGATTGATCAATTGGTAGATGCGACTGCGGGCCATGAAGTGATGACAGTTATGGATGTATACACGGTATACAACCAAATCCCAATGTTTTGGCAGGACGCCCCACATATGGCATTCTACGCTGACAGCGAAATTTATAACTACAAAGTTATGCCTTTCGGGTTAATCAATGCGGGGGCAACCTACCAAAGAATGGTCAATCTCATTTTCAGAGATCTGATTGGCGATAAAATGGAGGCGTACGTGGATGATATGGTCGTGAAATCCAAGAAAAGAAAGAACCACGCAGATGACCTACGCATAATCTTCGAGAGAATGCGTCAGTACCAAATAAGACTAAACCCCGCAAAGTGCGCTTTCGGGGTACAGTCAGGAAAAATACTTGGATTTATGGTGAGCGAAAGGGGCATTGAAGCAAACCCTGAGAAGGTGAAGGCAATTGAAGAAATGGCCTCTCCAACAAAGCACAAAGAAGTACAACAGCTCAACGGGCGCCTCGCAGCCCTGAACAGATTCCTGGCCAAAATCGGAGACAGAGCCCTCCCTTTCTTCGAAGTGCTACGCGCGAACAAGAAGTTTGAATGGACAAATGTCTGTGAAGAAGCCTTCCAACAACTCAAACAACACTTGAAGACGCTCCCAAGACTAGCAAAGCCACTTCAAGGGGAGCCTCTTTTTCTCTACATATCAACTAGCAACACGGCAGTTAGCTCCGTACTAATAAAGGAAAAAGGAGGGGCGCAACTCCCGGTCTATTACGTGAGCAAAACACTGGCCAAGTATGAAGTCAATTACGTACCAATTGAGAAGCACTTGTACGCGCTTGTGATAGCCGCACGCAAGCTAAGGCCTTACTTCCACGCGCATGAAATAACGGTCCTCACAGACCAGCCTTTGAAGCACATCCTTGCAAAACCAAACATGTCAGGGAGATTGACGAAGTGGTCTGTAGAGTTAAGTGAATTCCGCATTCATTTCGCTCCACGGACAGCCATCAAAAGGCAGGCCTTGGCAGACTTCATAGCAGAGTTCACAGGAATCGAGCCCGAGCCACAAGTTGAAGTCCAAACAAATGTCCCACCCGCAGAAGTTTGGGAAATGTACACGGACGGATCATCCAACACCGGAGGCGCGGGGGCAGGATTACTACTAATCCCACCTGATGGCTCAGACCCCTTGAAGTACGCTTTGAACTTAACATTCAGAGCGACGAACAATGAGGCAGAATATGAGGCACTGATAACAGGCCTCAGGATAGCCAAAGGAGTTGGGGTGGAACACTTACGAGTAAAGTGTGATTCACAACTGGTCGTCAACCAGGTCAAAGGAGAGTACACTGCAAAGTCCGAAAACATGCAAAGATACTTGACACAAGCAAAGGAGTTGGTAGAACGTTTCAAAACTTTCGACATAACTTCCGTCCCACGAGAAGAAAACCAGGAGGCCGATGCTCTAAGCAAGTATGCCCAAAACAATGAACAAGGCAAAGAGACACACTTTGTGGAAAACAGGATAATATCCATCATAGACCAATTCGAAGTAATGGCCATTGACGAAGAGGAAACTTGGATGACACCAATCCAAGCATACCTCGCAGGAGGGACCCTACCGCGAGACAAAACTTAAGCAAGCAAGATCGAAAGGGTAGCCGTAAACTACGCCTTGATCGAGGGACAGCTCTACAGAAAGGGTTATTCTACACCCTACCTAAGGTGTATCACAAGCACAGAAGGAACAACGGTACTAGAAGAACTCCATGGAGGAATGGCTGCCTCGCACGAAGGAGCTCGTGCGTTAATCCGCAAAGCCTTGAACTTGGGCTACTATTGGCCAACAATGAGAGCTCAAGCAACGAACATGGTGACAGAATGCGAAGCATGTCAGCTATATTCAAGGAACATCACAGCTCCAGCAGCAGAATTAAGCCCAATTTCAAGCGCATGGCCATTCGCACAATGGGGCATTGACTTGATCGGTCCACTCCCAAAATCGAAGGGCCAAGCAAAGTTCATAGTCGTCGCAATCGACTACTTCTCAAAATGGATTGAGGCTAAGCCACTGGCGCGCATCACAGACACACAAATCATGGACTTCATCCGAAACTACATAGTGGCTCGCTACGGTGTCCCGAAGATACTCATTAGCGACAACGGTGCCCAATTCAGGAGTGGAAATATGCAAAAATTCTGCGAACGTCTCAAGATAGACCACCGTTTTGCATCAGTGCATCACGCACAGACAAACGGCCAGGTCTCAGCAAACAAGATAGTCCTGGACGGACTAAAGAAGAGAGTCCATGCTCTGAAAGGAGGTTGGGTGGACCAGCTAAGCAGTGTTTTATGGGCTGTGCGCACAACACCCAAAGAATCAACAGGTGAAACACCCTTCAGCTTAGTCTATGGAACCGAGGCAGTGGCACCTATCGAAATCGCCGTCTCTTCATACAGAACGACGCATTTTGACACCCAAACCAATGAGGAAGAAAGACGCCTCGACCTTCAGCTAACAGACGAACAAAGATGGAAATCAGAGCAAGTTCAAGCAAAGATGCGCCTAGCCACATCCAGATACTACAACAGAAAGGTCAAGGCGCGACAATTCCATGTGGGAGAAATGGTGTGGAGAAGAAACGAATTCTCACACCTGGACCAAATCAACAAGATGTCCCCCAAGTGGGAAGGCCCCTACAAGATAGTAGCGGTCCCATACATTAATGCATACCGCATCCAAGATGTTGACGGGAACGAATTGCCTAACACTTTCAGCGGGGGACACTTGAAGAAATTCCATGCATAAACAAGAAAGGAAACCATAGAACTAAAAGCCGTCGTATCAAGCTTTTTAGTTTTCATTACTTTAAAAGAAGGAGATGTGTAACTCCATACTTGCGCATCAAATGAAGTTATGTTGTAAATACTAACAAAATTCATGTCTCTTGTAGGCACACTATTAACTCACATACAACGCCTAAGCTTAAAATCAAGGCATCAAAACACAACAACAATGACAACAGGCCAACCTATACAAGGCTCATCACTACAACCAAAGCAAAGGACGCACGACTCATCCAAGGAGTTGGAACATTTTCATCAAGGATGTGGACGTACTAATCTATTCACATCCTTGCCAAGCCGGGGGACAAATGGTTCCTTAGGGTTCCTCCCTCGCAACCAAACGCAAGTGTCGGACGTACTAATCTATCCACACTTAGCCACCATCAAAGGATGTGGACGTACTAATCTGTCCACATCCCATGAAACAAGAGAGGTGCGTGGCTCCTCAGGAAACCACCATCTTGTCAAAACATCATAATGAAGATCCATGATTCCGTAAGGAACTATCTTCTTATGAAAATCAAAAGAAGGACAAGCGGTTCCTTAGAGTTCCCCCTTTCTCATAAAAATTGCAAGTGTCGGACGTACTAATCTATCCACACTTCGCAATCCAACAATCTCACCAAGGATGTGAACGTACTAATCTATTCACATCCTTGCAAAAGAAGGACAAGCGGTTCCTTAGGGTTCCCCCTTTCTCATAAAATTGCAAGTGTCGGACGTACTAATCTATCCACACTTCGCAATCCAACAATCTAACCAAGGATGTGAACGTACTAATCTATTCACATCCTTGCAAAAGAGAGAAAGCGGTTCCATACGGATCCCCCTCACAAAAAGTGTCGGACGTACTAATCTATCCGCACTTCACTATCCTATGTTATGACTAAAATAACAAGGAGATATTCAGTTATCACATCTATCTAATGCATTCATGACAAGCATATATATATAAGATCAAACAGGTCTACGATAGCAAGATCACTTCTGCGAAGCGAAGGAAGTGGAGGGATGTCTGCAAAGCACAAACATAAGCAAACATACAAGCAAAAAATGCTAAGTACATAAAAAGAGATACCACACACCTGAAACTGGGGGGACCTCCTCTGCTGTCACATGCATCGGCTCGGGGGCAGGAGGGACGCGCTCAGCAACATGCTTCCTCTTGTCGCGTGAAGGCATACGTGAACCTGGGGGGACCTCGTCCGCCGTCCCATGCCTCGGCCCGGGGGCAGGAGGGACGCGCTCGGCAACTTGCTTACTCTTGTCACGAGAAGGCAAGACAGACGTTCCCTCAACTCTCGAGCGCTTAGGATCACCCGAGGCACGCGCCGCAACATCGGTCCTCTTAACGGAGGGGCGCCGAGAGGAGTCAGCAACGGGTTCCGCCCGCTCCCTCTCAGCAGGCGCGCGACCTGCAAACAGGAAGAAGAAAACATTAGAACTACAAACAGAAATACAGCCGAAAACGATAAAAAGGGAGAAGTACTTTACCCATAGGTCCTTTTCCTCGCCCATGACGAGGCCCTTCAGCAGGGGCCGGAGCAGCAACGGGGAGCCCTCGCGCAGCATCAGTCTGCAACGGTTGCTTGTTAAGAAACCAACCTACAGGATAACATAAGACAAGGTTATAAAAATTCGAAAGCATACCAAGACACCCTGGGAAGAAGATACGATGATGCCTGCGGCAAGCAACTCCTCTTCAGAACCCTGAGTCAAAGGGACTATAGCCCCCGCCTGATTGTCGCGAAAGATCTCGCGAAAGGCCTTCTCATCCTGAGGGGTATACTCGGAAAAGGAGGGGACAGGGTCACGCTCCAGGACATGACACGTCTCCCACTTAGTCCCGACGTCGCTCACAAAGAAATAATGATTCTGCCATTCCTGGGAGCGAGGGTAAGGGGTGGCAAACCGCCCGCTCGGCTTCCACTTGGCACCCCCAAGGCCAAGTGAGGAAAGGCAAGGCCACCGGCTGCAAAAGGTGGACAACCCCGATTTGTCTCGTCGCTCCAGGCGGTAGAAGGTCCGGAAGAGAATCAAGGAGTAAGCCCATGAGTGCTTGTGGCACTGAATACGAAAACAGGTCCACGCGTGAAAAGCAGCAGGGGAGAGATTGAGGGGCGAGATGTGGAAATGACGACATAAGCGGACAAGATCCTTGCAGTAAGGAAAACGCAAGCCCTCCTCTATCTGTCCCGTGTAAACTACATCTAGGTCCACGGGAGGGACGGTAACTGAGCCAACTTCGACATCTTTGCATATGTCAAACGGGAAGAATGCTTCAGAAAGAGGACAGACCCCCGACTTATCTACGCTCTCCACAAACTCCTCAGTCGTAATACGATTGGGAGGATAGGTCTGAGTCATCGCAATGGCTTCATGGCTAGCACCTGTCCCGGGAAAATCGAGTCGGAGTAAAAGGGGGGTGTCCTCGCTTATCTCCAAACCATCATAAGAAAAGTAATATGTGCAAAGAAGGGGATCGGGAGACTCACTCATCTCAGCAGTTCGGGGGTGACAGTTTCTGGGAAAATTCCTAAGTATCAAAGACACGCGCTTGCAAGCCCGTCAACCAAACCCTGCAAAAACCATACACAACTCAATCAAAAACCAGGGCCACGTATCAACACCATTCACCAAGCCCTTTGCGAGGGCATCCAACCCAACAGACCAACTGTCCGCGAGCAAACAGCTAGGGACCCTCCCGCTCGGGAGTCAAAAGTCCCTACGCTCACCAAAGGCCTAGGCCACCCACTAACAAAATTTCCATATACTTATACAATATAACACAGGTATTCAAGCATTCAACTAAACGACGAGCTCAGGAGCTAAGGAAATCTAAAGCATGCAAAATTGGTCATAATTACCAAAATGCCCTCCGGCCACATTTCGATCAAATTTTATCCCCAAAACGGCTCAAGGCTCCGGGGGCACATACAAGCAGCTCAAATACACTTAAACAAGCACCATACATCCAAGAGGTACACTCACATCCACCCTCCATTTTTTAAAAGTTGTTGGTAACTTGGATTTTCACCATCAAGTGACTTAGCTAAATTTGACTAAGTTATTTCAAATGGTCTCAACTACTTGAAAACATTATTTTTATGATTTTTCGTATCAAGTCCATCACATGTGATTTTCCAAACCCGGCATTATTTCATTTACTAAAACCGTCGTCTCGCCGTCAAGACGGCCATCTCGGACGACGGGCTCCCGAAAACCATCATATTGCATGAAAAAGGTTTTATCAAAACTTTCATGATTTATTATCATTTTGATACAATTAGTCGTGGCATGAACGTTCCATATTTATTTGATCATCTTACAAACCCGAAAAATTTCATGTGCGCTCACGCCTTACTTCTTCCAAAATCACATTTATCATATTACTCGTAGTCCGTTGTGCTACTAACCCTTTGTGCAGTTATCAAGCATGACCATCTCAAAAAACTAAGGCAAGGAGCTCGTCTGAGCCGCGCGTATCCACCCTTGGTAAGTCAAGACCCAAGGTGAGCAGACGACCCGAATCACGCGTACACCCTATCTTAAAATACAGTTAAATAAAGGTCAAGCCATTATTTAACTCGGGGGCAAGTGATGGATATACGCATGATTCGGGCTCGGTTTTAAATTATTTGGACCTCGTACACGCACGAAACCCACGAAAAACCCGATTTCGAGCTAACCCGGGGAAACCGGGCAAGTCGCAAACTTGCCCGGCACCCCCGGGGGGCTTACCCGGAATTCCGGGTAAGCTTTGCACCCCGGGGGTGTCGCGCACACCCCCCTTTTTTTGTCCTGGATGTATACGGAGACCCGATTTTCAACTAACTCCTATACGTCGGGGACCCCCGGTTACAAGGCGCGCGCGTCCCGCTCGTGACAGCCGCCTGAGACGCGCGTCAGAGTCCTCTTCCCAAAACTCTCCCCTGCATCCCGGTTCACATTTCCACATTGAACCGGGTCAAAACCGGCTTACGGTCCAAGGTTGCCTATAAATAGCCACCTTGGGGGTAAACATTTTCAAGTCACTTTGGGTGAGAATTGAGAAGAGCTCTGACCTCTCTCTAACTTTCTCTCTCTAGAACTGTCTAATGTTGACCGTCGGAGTGAGCGCACCAAGCACCTCCCCCCTCTCCACGGGAGTTGCTCGGTAATGCTCCTCTTGCAGGTACGGAAGGACAGTCAGCGAGAGAGCCCGAAGGACTTAGTGCGATTTTGAAGACGAAGCCAAAGGCCCGTGCACGACCCTAGGAGACGGACTTGGCCCTAACAAGCTCGCACCCAACCCGAAGACATCGACAAGTTACTCAGCAGATAGCCCGCGTTAACTTGGTCGAAACATAACTTATTGGCACATCTGCGATCAAGACAAAAACAATTAATTTAACTTCGTAGTTAGCCTCTAGCCCTCAACCTTGTATTATTTTATTATAAAATAATATATTTTCTCGATAATCTTAATTAATTAGCTAGCTAGCCTCAAATTTCATCATTTCTCATATAATATTATACAAATCGCAAATCTCAAGCACGACATTCATTATTGGATCCACCACTCCCCTCCACTTTGGAACGCCCATTTCAGTTTTCTTTGTTTATCGATTTCTTACACTTAAAAAAAAAAAAAAAAAAATCACTTACGTGAATCTCTATTGTGCCAAGTTTTTTACCCACAGGAAACAAAATCATGGACCCACAGGACTAAACTTGTTGCAATGTAACCATGAATGAAATTATACCAAAATCAAAACTTAAGAACCAAAGTGGGTGGTATCAGTAAGTTGAAGGTCAAAATATTTTTTTTTCCAAAACAAATTGATGAGAATTTCTAAAAGGGAATGAATATTAAATGGATGAATAAGTAGTACCATTCAGAATTAGCTGTGGAAACGATTAATTAAATATTGTTTTTTTGCTACTTTTAATAAAATAAAATTAAATATATGAAAAATTCTTCTTCTTCTTCTTCCCTGAGAAAGGGACAAAATGCAGTTGGCGAGTGGCGACCCATGTCTGTACAGAAACTCAAGCTTCTTCTCCTTTGCCTCATTTCTGCGGAACTGGGTAAGGTGAGAGCTGCCAGTTAATTATCTCTCTTTTCTTTTGTAAATCCTTCTCTTCCCAGTGTCTCCATTTCTTGAATTCCCCCATCCATCCAACCACCTACCACATTAATTGCTCCAGCGCCGCAAAAAAATGCTTCTTTTCATTTCCCTTTGACAAATTAGTCTCCTTCCACCTGCCTTCACGCTCTCCCTTCTATGCCCATAATTGAGGTAGCGCTCTTCTGTTTGAGTACTTGCCTATTCATTTCCGTATTGATCTTCTCCTTCTGCTGCTGCCATCTGGATGATCATGTAGTCGGTTGAGTTTTGTTTGTGGATATGTAGCTCTTGCCGTTAAGGTGTTCGACTATTTGCCTCACTGACCCCAAAAACAGGAACTTTGTGGGTTTTATTCCGCTCATCCAAAAATGGCTGCTATTTTATCCATGCCATCACCAGGTTAGCTGCCAAAATCGACCCATCCTGTCCCCTCAGATTCGCAAACCCTTTCGGCGGGTTAATCTAAACCTGAATTGAATTCTTCATTTGGGTTTCAAATTGAGAAAACCATGGAAAGAGTTTCTCGTGGTCTGTGTGTTCTTTCCTTGTGTCTTTTGCTTCTTCCTGGGATTGCTAGAGCAGGTACGCAATACATAGGCAGAGTCAATCCAGGTCTCGAAGGAACCCAGATGAACTGGATAGACAAGAATGGATTGTTCCTAAAATCAAACACTTCGACATTTGCTTTCGGCTTCAGCACCATCACGACCAAAGATCCGACAAAATTCCTTCTTAGCATTGTCCATCTGGGAACACAGACAGTAGTCTGGTCAGCCAACACAGCCACCCCTGTCTCAAACACTGACAAATTCGGGTTCGATGAGACCGGCAACTTGTTCTTGCAGAAGGCAGGAACCACGGTCTGGTCAACCGGAACATCCAACAAGGATGTCTCAGCCATGGAGTTGTTAGATTCAGGAAACCTCGTACTTGTTCGGGCCGACGGCGTAGTCGTGTGGCAGAGCTTTAGCCACCCGACAAATACTCTGCTCTCCGGCCAAGAATTCATCGAGGGGATGAAGATTTCGAGCACTGGATCCAAGAACACGAGCTACATTCTCGAGATCAAGTCCGGCGATTTAGTCCTCTCTGCTGGATTCAAAACCCCGCAACCTTACTGGTCCTTTCTGCAGGACCACCGGAAGATCATGAACAAGAACGGCGGGAAAGTCGCTTCTGCGTTGATCGATTCGAATTCTTGGAATTTGTATGATGAGGCCAAAGTCCTGCTTTGGGAGTTCCTCTTAACTGGTTCAGACACTAACTCAACATGGGTTGCAGTTCTTGGGTCGGACGGATCGATCTCCTTCACCGTTCTGCCACAAACCGGACCTGCAGCTCATTCTTCCACGAAAATACCCGAGGATTCGTGCAGTACTCCCGAGCCTTGCGATTCTTACATGGTCTGTTCCGAAGACAACAAATGCAGCTGTCTTCAAACCCTAACCGCTTACCCGAATTGTTCTCCTGGAATCACAGAATCTCCCTGTAAGGAATCTCTGGATCTCGTCAGTGCCGGAGTTGGAATTGACTATTTTGCTCTCAGTTTCGTTTCCCCTTCGCTGAAATCCGACAACCTCAGTAATTGCAAGGCATCGTGCGTTTCGAACTGCTCCTGCCTCATGGTGTTCTTCCAGAACAGTACCGGAAACTGCTACACGTTTGACTCGGTCGGAGCTTTCCAGAGGTCCGACCAATCCTCTGGCTATGCTGTGTTTATCAAGGTCTTGGGGAAGAGGTCAGGTGGGGCCGGGAATACGAAACATGTCCCAATAACGATCGCGATTGTTATCTCGACGATGTTGATCATACTCGGGTTGGTGTACGGAGGTTTCCGGTACTTTAAGGCTAGGATGAAGCTTCCAGGGATCCCGGAAGCTTCCGAGGAGGATAATTTCTTGGACAGTTTGTCGGGAATGCCTGTCCGGTTCAGCTACAAGGACCTCGAAACGGCAACTAATAACTTCACGGTGAAGCTCGGGCAAGGCGGGTTCGGGTCGGTTTATCAAGGAGTCCTTCCGGATGGGACTAGACTTGCGGTGAAGAAGCTAGAAGGAATCGGGCAAGGAACGAAGGAGTTTCGAGCCGAGGTTTGCATCATTGGAAGCACCCACCACCACCATTTGGTTCGACTCAGGGGTTTTTGCGCCGAGGGGGCCCACCGCCTCCTTGCGTACGAGTTCATGGCCAACGGGTCGTTAGATAAATGGATCTTCCGGAAGAACAAGACGCATTTCCTCGATTGGGACACGAGATTTAGCATCGCAGTTGGGACCGCGAAAGGGTTGGCTTATTTGCACGAGGATTGCGACGACAAAATCGTGCATTGCGACATAAAGCCCGAGAATGTCCTTATCGACGATAAGTTTCTCGCAAAGGTATCGGATTTCGGGCTCGCGAAGCTCATGACTCGTGAACAGAGCCATGTTTTTACGACCATGAGGGGGACCCGCGGCTACCTCGCTCCCGAGTGGATAACGAACTACGCGATATCGGAAAAAAGCGATGTATACAGCTACGGAATGGTGCTGCTCGAGATCATCGGAGGGAGAAAGAACTACGACCCTGCCGAAACCTCAGAGAAATCGCATTTTCCGTCATACGCGTTCAAGATGATGGAAGAAGGGAAATTAATGGACATCATAGATTCGGACCTAAACTTTGACGATCGGGTTGTGACCGCGATTAAGGTTGCACTTTGGTGCATACAAGAGGATATGTATCTCCGACCGGCAATGACAAAGGTTGTCCAAATGCTCGAAGGCCTATGCCCGGTTCCTCAGCCTCCGATTTCTTCGTCGTTAGGTTCACGACTCTATGCAAACTTGTTTAAGTCGGTTAGTGACGAGGGGACTTCATCGGGGCCTTCGGATTGTAACAGCGAGACGTATACATCGGCTGTTCGGCTTTCCGGGCCGCGGTAACAGTTAGTTGAAGATGTTGATATGACGCGGTTTCCTCTCTTGTGTTGGTTTCTTCATGAAATTGGTTGTAAATTAGTGTATAGAAGATTTATAGTAACTAATGCAGTAGAAAGGTGAGCTTCTTTCTGTTTGTTGATTGTATGAAAATTTAAATTTTGTAATTCTGGTGTTTACTGTAGAAAAAAAGTTCTACAGTTTGAAGAAATTATTAGACAGCTAGGTTTTACTTGCGCCAATGTAATTTGGGTTTTGCCGTTCGAAATATTGATATAGACGTGCAAGAAAAAGACGTGCAACTCGAACAGGTATGCTGTATCCTTCAGTTTGAACGTCTTTCTGAAGTTGATCGTTATCCAATGTTGATATAGCAGCAAGCAAATTAGGTGTACAGATATGGTGCCCGGTAGATTAAGATGCTGTGTCTGTTTAATTAATTAAACCTCACTTTAATTTGCATTATCAACTAATCAAGGAGTTGTGTTAGTTAAGAGAACACTTTTCAGCTGGGTCCAGCTTTGAAGACTTCATTTCTTTCTGGGTTTGATTTAGTCAGATTGATTGTCACTGCGCAACCGAATTTACTATTACTCATTATCTGATACAACACTGAATTTTGAGAAAAATGTCCTTGAAAAGAAAAATTAACGAGACTAGAGAAGCCTAACCAACTTTAATCTCTTTTACAGACTAAAATAATTATTGGAATGTTGATCAGTAGACATCGTCGGTGCATTCTTCCTGAACCATCGTCGATCTATCAATAAATCGTTGCAATAATTTAATGAGTTTATTATGATTATAATTAATTTTAGGGTTGATTATTATAATTGTTGAGTTTTAGGATTTTTTTTTTTTTGACATGGTAGGATCTTACTAAACGATATAGCTGATTTTTTGTTTATCATCTTATTCTATCATCATCGGAATTAGAATATATACAAATAAATTTTAAATTGTTTATTATGGAATTTTAACAATCTATCAATTATTGGTTGTAATAATTTCAATGAATATATTATAATTAATCAATTGATTTTATGATTGGTTATTTTAATTTTTAATGTGATACTATTTTATTAACTGATACAACTGACTTGTAGATTTTTTATTTAATCTTTTATTTTATTATCATCCTAATTAATATATATATAATATAGATTAGATATTTCACTGCTCTCATTTCTTAATCATGGTTCTCAATGCAGTATATTTATATTTTTCAAATGGAGCATATTATTCATTGGCTAGCTAAACTCTACTATTTCTATTTTACTTAATATATTCGGTTAATTATTAAAATTTCTAGTTGAAAATTATGTAAATATATATACAGTTTGCTAGACATATTTATTTTGTAATAAAATTCTTAGCCGGACTTTTACTAACGTACTTTTTGCTAGTTTTATTAATTTTTCCGATAACTATTAATGAATTATACTTTCCAAAATGACTAAAAACACACTAAATTTTTACTATGATTCTATAATATTCTCAACTATTATATAAAACAAATAAAAATTTCGAATAAAATTTTAGAATGATACAAATTATAGAAATAAATATATATATATATATATATATATTAAATATATAACTAAAAAAAAATCAAAAGTTTATGTTATAGAATTTTTAAAATATCTTACAATGAATGTATTTTTAAAATATTTGTGGATTACAATCTTTTTCTTTTATATATTTCTTAATATGTATGTATTATTTGATTTTTTTTTTATATAAATGTCACTATATTATCATAGTAAAATTTCATGGTGTTTTTAACAACTTTTTAAAATATTTTTTCCGTCTAATGTTATTGAAAAGATGGAATGGGCCAGCTTTTTGCGCAATATATAAAGTCCAGTTAACAATTTACTATAAAAAAAAAGTTCGACTAACAGTTTGTACATTGAGTCCGCAATTTGGTAATTAACCCCTTAAAAGAATTGATTGCCACAATACTTACTGTCCTAAGCTGGACCTTTCTACCATGCTTTGGGAGCACCATGCTTTTGCCACTAATTTTTTTATTTTTCTATTGCCCTAAAGGTGAACCCCATAGAGAAATTGATATTATTAATAGTATGATACACATTTTAGGTGTAGTTAAAAAAATTCATATTTTTTCATACTTTTAAAGTTTTACTTATGTTACAATTAAGTCCACCATAGTATTAAAAAAACCAAAAGCATGGTACTCCCAAAGTATGGTAGAAAAATCCTCCTAACCTAGCTAGAGAAGCTTAGATAAACATGTTGGAAGTACCTCATCTAATTGTTTGAAGATGACTTTGAGGGATTTAAGGAAGGATCCCTTTCTGAAAACAACCCTTCCTCTTTTCTCTTAATTTTGTATCTCTCCTACTATAAATATATTCACTCATATTGCAATTGCACTCGTGTCTGAATTTTCAATTTATTTGGCCAAAAAAAATTGTTCAATTTCTAAATAGTGATTTTTTTACAACTACCCCATATTAGTATAATTTCTAATTTGATTACTCATAGTTTAGGGATGAAAATACCCTTCACATAAACTTCAAAACCCAAATGAGACAGGACAAACTATTTTCTCTTATCTTAGTAATTATTTAGTATTTTAATAATTAATTAATGTAGAAAAGGCGCACCTTGCAAGAAAAATTATTGTTCGAGATTAAAACGGAAGGAACAACAGAAATTAATTACAGAACACTGATTTTTCCTTGAAACTGTTCGTCTCTCTGTCTTCCTCACTCTGTCTCACAGTTTAGAGACTAGAGTCAAGTTGTCCTAGAAAACGAAATGCGTTTCATACATACAAACAGCTTCTCTACTCTATCTATCCTCCACATTCCGACATAACCCACCATTTGAAATTCCCAAATAATTGAGAGAACAACGATTCAGAAAAGTGCGGTTCTTAATTCGGTTGCAGAATCTGGTTCTCACCTACCAGATCCCCAGAGCTTTTCGTCAACGTTTGTCTGAAATTCCCAGGTAAGAGATGCTGACCTGTGCTGCACTTGCATTTCTCCGTGCATTTCAAGGACTTGTTCTTTGGTTGAGTAGATAGATCAATGTTGGATTGGAGTGAATCAAGTAATCTTCCTTCTTCTCGATCTTTGTCTTTTGTTAGCAAAATGATTTGAATTTCGGATTACAAGATCTGGTGGAGTATATTAACTTTTGGGTATTTTGTATCCTTAATTGGTCATTCACCTTGTTTGTCTCTTTCATTTGTCATTATATTCTTGTATGAATTTGGTTGATCTGTAAACTTTGGTAACTACTTGAAAAAATATACATTTTTGGGTTTCTTAAGGGAGGGAGAAGCTGTCCAGTTGAAGATGACATAAGAATTTCATTTACTCTATATGAATGAGAGAGATCTGCTTGGAATTTGGCAGAAATTTTGAAGCAGCATATGTATAGCAAAGGAAGTAGTATGAAAATAGCAAATGCAGAATATTCATTATTACCTGGTTAAGATTTGTGTCCTAAATTATTCTTTTTACCAAGCCTTGAAGTGCGAAATGCCCGTTGCATCTTTCTATTGACAATATAAATTTGATACAACATGGTTAACTGTGATGATTTTAACATAGTAGTATATATAGTGTAGATAGATAATAAAAATGCAGATGTTCAAAAGCTATAGGGAATTTCTTTTTGCATATTCTATGGTTTGTCTATGATTATACATAAAAAGGTTTTATGCTATTTTGGTAGTGCAATGATACCCTTGTGTTCTTTGCCTCTCTTAGTGATGGATGCTGATAAAAGCATACCTGCTAATGGGCTCGAAGAACTCCATCAAAACGGATGCGATACATCAAATTCCACTGTTTTAAATGAGAAGTTGGCAAATGTTGGTTCGGAAGACAGCAAGGCCGCTATTGAGGAGACCACAGAAGGGTTGGTCAATCTGGAAATCACTTTGAAGGTTGGATGATATCTGCACTAGCACATCGCCACCCATTTTTGAGCACCGATGTTTAATCTCTCTACCTTGCATGTCTATATTTTATAGGAAGAAAAATTGTCGGGCACTGAGACTAAAAAACAAGGAACCCTTCAAAAAGGTCAGGTTTCTAAGAAGAATGTGAAAACATCAAACCTCAAAACTGTTCCAGCAACCATAAAGAAGAAAAGCAAAGACGCCAAAAGTCTCGCCAGGTCTGGAAATGGCAGTGTTATTCAAAACTTGTGTCCGAAGCAGACCCCGGAAACTGAATCGTTCAATCAAAGCCACTCCAGTTCCTCTTTGGTAATTCCTTTTCTCTATAGTGACTTCGTTGCTCATCATATCAACTACCGCAATGATCATTGGAATTTGGAGCTGATTCATACCTTTTTTTTTCCTTTTCTAATGTAAAATGTACAGCAACCTGGAAAATCTGATGGAGAGTCATCTGAAGGAGTTGTGAAGTATGTCATTCTGTTTTCATACGATGATATATACGATGTCTTCTTTTTCCATTGGCTAGCCTATTAAATTCGCAGAAAGATGAATGATATTGATCATTTTCTGACACTTTTTTTTTAAAAAATATCATTTATTGTCTTCTTCAGAGAAAGGTCTAAAACTAAGTCTGTGAAAAGTGGGACATCTGAAGATGGAGCGACCGGTGCTTCTCAGTATGCTTTCATTCAAACTTTCCATGATTTAACCCTTCAATGCGAAATATGTTTCTATAATCACTGTTTTATGTGTTCCTTATATGCGTGATAGAGATGCTGCAGAAGAGGAGGCCAAAGCCCGCAAAGTTGGTGCTCTTCCGAAATATGGATTCAGTTTTAAGTGCGATGAACGAGCTGAGAAACGCAGAGAGGTTTCTGTTTTTTTTCTTTTACTTACCTAAGCTGTTGACTCAGTAATATTTATCAAAACCATTTTGTTATATCATTTACTGTATCAGTACTACTCTAAGCTTGAGGAGAAGGTCCAGGCAATGGAAGCAGAGAAGACTAACCTGCAGGCCAAGTCCAAGGTGGTACTTTTTAATCTCTTGTATCGTGTTTTCTTGAAGAAGTTCAAAAATAAAAATTCATAATAAGAACATAAAAAACGAAAGATATGTGGAAGAGTAGAGATAGATAGCTAGAGGTTGGCTATAGGGTGAACTACAAAATTGATTCATTATTATCTTCAACGTAGAGGCTGCCTTTTAAATTGGGGTCTTCAATTTCTTATTTCAAGTTCAATTAGCAAACTATTCATAACCCAAAAGTTCAACTAGCAAACTGCTCATAATCTAAAAGTTCAGTTAGCAAGTTGTTATTTAACGATTTAAAAAATTACTGCTAAGGGAACGAATTAGTAGTCACGTGGTGTGCAGGTGTACTTTTTTCGTCTACAATTAACCGAAAGTTTGAGTTACCAAATTATAGATTTGAATTAGCCCTAGTAGGAAACTGTTCCAAAAAAAGTTTAGATAGCAAACTGTTCGTAATCCAAAAGTTTAAATAGCTAGTTGCTAGTTAACACTAATTTAAAATGAAAATAAAAAACATGAGGAAGAGTGGAGATAGATAAAATAAGCTCAGCTATAGGGCTGAAACATAACATGTAATAGTTATTAGCTTCAAGTTTTCAACAAGGAAACAGATTTTTACTGTGATTGACACTGTGAGGCCTTCCAATTTCTAATTTCAGCTTTTTTGTTGTTGTTGTTGAAAATGGTTCAGGAGACCCAAGAAGTAGAGCTTAAGATGCTAAGGAAAAGTTTGAATTTTAAAGCAACACCGATGCCAAGCTTCTATCAGGAACCTCCACCAAAGGCTGATATCAAGAAGGTAACTTCACATATTTCCGCTCACTCTAATACGGAAATGTCACTATATTACTGCGTCATTAGCCTAGACTGCCTAGTTGTGTTATGAACAGCTTGATCAGTTGATGAAACATTTATCTAAATATTCCGCTTAGGAAGTTTTAACATTTCCTGAAATTCCCGTTCAAGGCTTGACAATGGCGAATTTTCGATGTATCCACTTTATTACTTGTAAGTAAATGATTGAGCTTGGGGATTAGTGAAATGAGTTTTGTTGGTTACAGATACCAACCACACGACCCAAGTCCCCGAAGCTTGGAAGGAGGACGAGCTTACCTCCTTTAGAAGAGTCCAAAGAAAACACTGACCAAATAAACCACTCGGGAGCTCTTCTTGCCAATACGAAGAAGCCGCTGAGAAAGTCTCTTCCCAAACTGCCCTCCCAGAGGACCACACTGTCAAGTGAGAAGAACAAAGACACTCCACCTCCATCTTCTACTGATTGTGAGGAAGCTTGTTCTGCAGTCAGATGATACTTGCTAGAGTCAGAGATGAGAATGATGGTCTTTGCTGCAGCTAATTTATGGATGGTCTCAGTATTCCATTGATTGAATGAATGCTTGGATGTGAAAAATGTCGAAATTTTGGAAGACGGAAAAACGGGTCTTTTTTATGATCATTGTTGATGGTAGTTGAGTTTTTGTTTTCGGGTCAGTGAGTCTGGTCTGTCATATGTATTGTGAAGTGTATTTCCGTGTTGTGTTTGTAGAGGTGAAATGTTCTTCTTGCTGCAGCTCCATGTTTATGAGATTTGGACAGCAAAAATGTTGCTTGATTTGCACTTGTATTGAATAAAGGAAACTTCTTTCTTGGTATCATTAGGGTACAATGTAATGAATGGTCTGTTCACTAGGGGTGAAACCGGACCGGTCGGACCGGATTTTTGTTAGTTTCTGTCGGATACGTATATTTTCGGTCCGGTTTTTTTACTTAAAAAAACCCGACAAAAAACCACGTGAAGAAAAATAAACCCTACATTGATAGTATGGTTTTTTCGGTTCGGTTTTCGGTTCTAAACCGAAAATCCAAAAATAGTAATTACCATTTAATTTCTCATCATTTTCATGTTTATATCAACCCGAAAATGATAAATAACGTCTATTAATATAATTAAATAAATTATAAACTAAAAGTATAAAAAAAATATTCATAAGTGCCTCTTTTATAATTTACATTAACCTAATTAAATTAATTATATTGA
This sequence comes from Clarkia xantiana subsp. parviflora, assembly GCA_036873135.1. NCBI lineage: Eukaryota > Viridiplantae > Streptophyta > Magnoliopsida > Myrtales > Onagraceae > Clarkia > Clarkia xantiana. Next base: position 13,264,003 of record JAPTYO010000004.1, read on the forward strand.
TTATTATAAACTAATATAATATATATTGTATTTATTTATTTTAGTATAACGGTCTTAAAGCTTAAAATCCGAACCGGTCCGAAAAACCGAATTAGAGTAAAAAAATCCGACAAAAACCAAACTGAATATTTCAGATTCGGTTTATTCGGTCCGGACCGGTTCGGTTATCACCGGTTTTTCGGACCCAGCGGATTTTGGTATCACCCCTACTGTTCACATTGTAGTATACGAATTTTACTAACGTGAAAAGAACTTATAAACTGTCTGAAGTTTCACCAATGTTGAAATTTAGTATCTGAAGTTTGAAATGTTAAACTTGACAGTCTCAGGTTTAATTTTTGTTGAAATTTGGAGTCTCCGCATGTATTTTTCTCTTCCTTCAATCGTTTTCATCAACTCACTCACCCATTCATAATACATTACTATTTTAACAAAGTCGTCAAATTTCTCCCAAAACTTGAACATCCAAAAGAAAATGTTTTTAACAGAGTGGTGTGGAGCAATTTCCAGCGACAATTGAGTGAGATTTACTTGTGCGGATTCGACCAGCTATTTAGGTGACGGTCCCAGCAATGTGACGATATGAGAACGTGCATGAGAAATCGAATTTGACAGACACTTCATTTTAACGTCAAACACCAAATTTCAACATAGATGAAATTTCAGACAATTTATAAGTTCTTAACCTATTCACTAACTCTGTCAAAATTGGGATGCTGATATTCTAATTTCTAACCATTCAGAAGAGTTAATTGACCTAAAAACTTGGGTCTAAGTTGTTCCTTGGGCCTAAGCCATATGAGTTTTCTTTTTATAAAATTGAGAGTCTCGTTTATACACTTTTTATGTAAGGCCTATTTAGTTCTCAAATAGTTTTATATAAATTTAGGGATAAAGTTAAGTTTGATATCATATGTTTGACTAATTTCCGTTTTTTGTTCTATATGTTTTTTTTTCGCCTATTGTTGGTAAACATTTTAAGAAAGTACGTTTTTAGTATATCTGTTAGTTGGCCTGTTAAATAATTTTGACCCATCCTATTAAACTCAATTTCACATGATCAAAACATTTAATACCATTCAACATATTAACCCTGAAAATCTATCAATTTGTTTAATTCGCATTTTGGATGTTTCTAACAAGCATTTAAGTGTTTTCTAGCAACCATTTAAATGTTTGGTAGTAATGAAAATAATAATAATAATAATTATTGTGAAAGGTGATAAAGTTCAGTGTTTATGACTTATGAGGCTTTCTTTTAACAAAATCAAGTGAAGTGGGTTTGACCAGATGCTCCCACTTTAAGGGACACAAATGGATATCCTCTATTTATTCAACCATTCAGTAATGCTCTCAAAGAAGATATTTAAATGAGCATGATATAAGACTTAATCACAGTACAAAAAATAAATTTATCTTTTATCTGAAGTTATAAATTATCCATTTAATATTATTATGGTAAAAAGAATTATTATTTATCATCAACTATTGTATATCTCTTGCAACCATGGGATTTGAAGAAAAAATGACTCACATTCTTCATAAATTATTTATAAATAAATATAATGGATTAATTTAAAAAAAAAATAAAGAATTTAAATCTCCATTTTCTAAAAAATAGATCTACCGCTTACTATTTAAATTTCCAATAAATTCCTTATTTATTATTATGTTATGTTATTGTCATAACTCATAATAATGTACATACATTTTCAACACCCTAATTGGAGAATTGCGAGAATGTTAAGTCATACTTATGGATTGGTTGCAATAATTCAAAGCTGTTGGTGGGACTTCATGACATTTTGAATACTGCAAAGCTTCTAGAAAGGTTAATAGTTTAGTTTAAGGGGGGTGGTTTTGGAAATATATAGTTACATCTATCTATTAAAAAAATATTTTGTGTGACGATTATACCACGTCATTAATGTCACGTGGAGCGACAAATTAATAAGAGTGTGATATTTGAAAAAATTCTTAAATCATCAAACTTTTAATTAATTACAATTATCTCCATTAATTACTAACACTAGTTCTATGTTTTTTTAAACACTATTAGATTGAGTGTACAATTCGACTAGTTAAATCTTAGAGGACTAAATTTGACGAACAGTTTGACGGGGAGAACCCTAGACGAGCAGTCTAACAAAACTGTTCGTCAAATTTTAGCCATTTAGGGTCCATCCATGAAATGGTTCACCCAATCTATAGGGTATTAGAAAGAAAAAAACATAAAACTAATTATAAACACTAAAATTACTAAAATTCTTAAAATTACGACTCAAACCTTAAACTCTAATTTTTTTATATTTTTTTTCAAATAAAAAACTAAAAAAATAAAAACAGTAACTTGTATTTATTTTTGTCATGAAAAATTACATGTAGTTAAAATAGTATATTTGAAGATAATTTTCATTAATTAAAAGTTTGTTGATGTGTAAAAAATTTCAAATGTCGAACTTTTATTAATTTGTTACTCCACGTGGCGTTGATGATGTGGTATAACCGTAACACAAAATACTACTTTCTACTTTTTACAAGTGGGAGATTAAACCTTTAGTCAGTTTTTTACTTTTGTTAATCTTTGGCCATAAAATATCATAATAATCAATTTTCTAATACATTAAGAAATATATATATTTTTTTCTTAATTAACTTAAATAGTTTTTTTTTTTTTTGCCAATTAAGTTAAATAATAGCATTTATCAAAACTAACAATTTCAAATACATAAAAGAATCAATAATTAAGACCCTAAAATGTATTGAAAATATCTACATCATTAAAAACTATTATATTATTTTTAATGACTATATCTACTTATTTTATTTGTGTGCTTATAGTTATTTACTTTTATTTTATATATAATACTTTTTATTTTAAGTATTATAGTCAATAATACGTCAAAAAAAATTATACGATACATACTATGATCCGTTTTAATATAAAAATGTATTTAATAAAAATTGATAAAAATATATTATGAGATTATATATATTTATAGTTTATGTGTAATACTATAATCTATTAGTATTATTAATCAAAATAAGATACACATATCTTTTTAGCGAAGTAGATATATAATTGATAAGATAAGAAACTATCCTACCAGAAGAAATCCGTTCCTTGATTCCCAGCTGCTCAGCCAGTTAGTTTATTTGCATCAATTTCAAACCAAATCCCAATAAGGATTGTGTTTGTTTTTATTAGCAAATAAAAAGTCTTTATTCAATCCCCAACAATATATTCGAAAGTTGATAGTGTTATTAATCCAAATCGGAACACGAGTTCTTTTGATATTATAATAAGTAGTAAATAACCAAAATCAATCAGCGCAAATTAGATGAGAACAAAAATGCATCTACATAAACTGAAGGAGACAAGTGGAATCCATTATTGCTCTTTTTGTTCATCAACATGATCGCAACCCTCTAAGTACAATGCATAATCACAACTCTTTATTCTTATAATAAAATTGGATATAGGGGATGAACCTACTGCACTTTTCTTTCCTTTTTTTCTCAAATAATAATAATACAGTTTCTCAGTATAATATCAATAATACTATTAAGGATTAAAAACCTATAAACTATTTGAAGTTTGTCCAAGTGTCTGGAATTTAAAACGTTAATATATGTAGTCCTATATTTCATTTTTGTTTAAATTTGTATGTCTCGGACGTACTTCTTTCTCTTTAACCATTTTCATCAACTCACTTACCCACTCACATTTCTTTACTTTTCACAAAGTCGCCAAAATAAAAGGTTTCTAACATAATGATATTGAGTAATTTCTAGCTACAACGGAGCGGAAATTATTTATGTGGATGTAACCAATTTCTTAAGTGACGGTCCTGATAATATAACGAGAAGGAAGCATGCATGAGAGGTCGGATTTGACATTCAATTTCGTATGTACTGGGCTTTTTTAAAGTAATCACATCGAGACACCAAATTTTAACAAAAATGAAACGTGTAACACTCCATTTTAACATCACGCTCCAAAATTCACATTGGTGAAACTTCAAACTATAGTTTATAGGTTCTTAACCAATTATTAATACAGATTTTCAGATACAGCAAGGGATAAACAAAAGGGTCAGTCAATAGCAATACTCACTGCACATTACACTAACTATTTTTTTTTTCTTTTTTTTTTCTCATTATATAAAATATGAAACAAACACTAAAGTAGGGCAGGTACAAACTTCCATTACATCACAAGAAAGGCTGCAGAGAGACAAGTTCTCAAATCACAACACCTGCAAAAACTAGGGCTTGGCAAAACAAGAAAAAACAACCTCCAAGGTTGTCATGGCAAAGCTGAAAGCAAGAATCAGCTGCCACAGCCTAAGCCCTTGACATTGCAAGGAATCATGACTAGAACTCATCAATCCAGATTCAACCCCACCCACCCACTAAAAGAAACTAACTTAGCCATAGGAAGGAAAGAAGCTCATGAGACTTTAAAGACAACACCCATAACACTTTTGGTTTCTATATTCAGAGGGAAACTAACTTGGCCACCAAGAACAAGAACCACCACTTCCTCATTTGTGGTGAAAAATTTGAACAGGTTATAGATTTAACCAACCTGCAAAAAAACCAAGGTGGCCAATGTTCCCCGGGAAAAGGACCGAAGTGCTAGGATGGATGACTCTAAAGACCCGTAAACTCTGGACCCAAAAACTAAAACATAGAGCTGCATCTTCTAGCTGTGTTTGATTAAGAGAGGATATCGCACCTCCATAGATGCTCAACAAGGGAGTCGATTGACCGGCTGCTGATTCCTTTGCAGTTTTGCAGGTTCAAACCCAGGAGGGACCGACCCAACTTCTTTAGTGCAGGCACGGATTTGTCTGAAACAAGATTGCAGTCGGACAAGGAAAGGATCTGAAGGTTGAGCTGGTTTGAACCCACCAAGGATTTGAGTCCGAAATCTGTGATTCTGCACTTGGAGATGTCCAACTCATTGAGAAACAAACACTTGTCTGCAACTGCAATCAAGGAAATGTCGGTGATCTTGGAGCAGCCATCGAGGTTTAGAACCTCAAGGGTGGAGCCGTGGATCTGAACAAGGGCAGAGACTGCATTGTCTGTCAAGTTGGAACATCCACTGAGGTTTGCCTTCACAATACCGACACTGCGGTTCTCAACCAATGGAAGGAGTCCTGCATCGGTGATTTGTTCAAGCCCGCTTAGATCCAGCTGCTCGATTTGAGGGCACTGCCTTCCGAACAAGGACAAAGCTGAGTTTCCGAACCCGGGGCAGTTGCGGATAGATAGTGACCTTAGAGAGCTGCAAGCAGATAACATGGGCAGTTCCAAATCAAAGTCTTTGATTCCAAACAAGCTTTTCAAGGATAGGGTTTTCAAGTTATCCTTGGAATTTGCAAGTAAACCAAATAGCCCGACTTGGGTGATCCTGTGGCACTCTTCCAAGTAGAGACTCTCAAGGGACACACTTTCCTTCATGAACGAGACTAGCCCGTTGTCTGACAAGAAAGGGCATGCACGGATGGATAACTGCTTCAGATTCGGGCACCCTTTACCCACAGCTTCAAGCCCCAGATCGGTAACACCGAGGCAATATGTGACAGCCAATGACTTCAACTTCTGCAGACCCTGGCCATTGCCCATGATCCAGAAGCCCCTCTCAGTCACACTCTGGAGGCGGGTGAGGACTAAGTCGGTAATAGCCTTACCATAGTGACCAACAACAGCAAGTGACACATCAGTGATGTTCAATACCTGAAGCTTCAGCTTTGTGATGACATGACCTGCCTGGGAGAAGAGGCTTGTGATGCCTTGGTCTCCAACCATGGGGCAGTTACTGATTGAGACAGACTTTAGATTTGGGCAGAACTCCCCAAGAGCTTGTAGGGTTCCATTTCCAATGTTTGCACAGGATTCAATTGTCACTTCAGTCAGATTTGGGCAGCTCCTTGCAAGCGCAGCCAAGCTCTTGTCTGAGATCTTTGGACACTTGCAGAGATCAAGCTTCTCAAGCTGGTGACACTCAGCAGCTATCTCAAGTAACCCTTCATCACCAAGGGATGCAAGGTTCCACAGGGACAAGACCCTGAGGGAAGGGCAACCGCGGGCAACTGCTCTGAATCCAGCACTCGTTAATCGAGTGGATTTGGTTCCTCGGATCAAAAGTTTTCCCAAACCACCACGGCCTGCAGTTCCAACAGCAACAGCAGCAAGACGGGTATCAGTAGCCTTTTTCCCTTCCAAGCTCCTTGTGAGGCACCCATCATCTTCAATCTCCTCAGAATCGGCCTCAGACATCACAACATCATCAGTCTTGGTGGACAACTCAACCTTTCGAATGTTGCTTACAAGCATGAGCCAGCGCTTGGAGACTGAGGCACATGTGCTCCTGTCTTCAGCACCGGGCAACCTTCTGAAGATCTCAAAGAGACATTCATCGGGGAGAACATCAATGGAAGGCTGCTTTCTCTGAACTTCAGGGAACACAAACGGGGCACTGACCCGTGACCTCTTGCTAGGAGGAAAATACACATCCACATGGCGACCAAGGGACAAAAAGAGGCTTGTGTCCTTAGGGTTCGTGTAGAATGAACCTCCGGAGCAGAAATCATCATCACCTGAAGGAATAAAAGCAGATTTAGACTATCGAACAATCTTATTTATTGTTAACTTGCAGAAATAGTTCAGAAATAAAATCATTGATCTTAGCAATTATTATTATTTTTTAAAGATCATTTCACGAAAAGACTTAAACTCATTTCCCCCAATCTAAGGCACTAAATTAGCACTACAAGCAATTCAATCTTCAAAGAGTTGTGGATCTAGCTCTTATCTGTCATGTGTAAGTACATCAGAAATTCATAATCCTCAATCTAATCAAATCAGCAACCTAAGCAGCACTAATCATCCTATGAGCAGAAAAACTAAAAATAATCTCTAAATCGAAGAACGATCTTTAGAGCGACGATGAAGAGCACCATTTCAGTACTTACCAGCGAAAGAGTAGATCTTTGACATGGTTGCAGCTGAAAATAGACAGGGAAACCGAATCGAGACCGCTCCAAACCCAACAACCCTCCAGAGAGAGCAAAAAGGACAGACGCAGAAACGAGCAAGAACGCAACAACAGCCTCCAGAGACAAGGAACAATGCATGAGATGAAGGAAGAAGAATTTGGGGGAGGTGTAAGCAGTGATGAACAACCCTAATCAATTAGGGCAAAAAGGGAAATGGTGGTTGATGAAGAGAGGAAGGAGAGAAAGGGAGGAGGGGGAATGAATGGAGTATGTGGTTGTCAAATGGAGGAAGGCGCTTTTATGAAGGAGTGGAGTTTGGGAAGTTTCGGTGGGTGCGGACGTAGGGGATAGTAACCCATATGCAATGTATTTGGGCAGAGAAGTTGGATTTCTGTGTTAATGTTCTCTTCCCCAACGCCATGCCACGCCAGACGCCACCGCACCACCAAATTGTATTTTGTTTTAAGATTTTGTTATTATTATTAATTATTTAATAATATACTATACTTTCTCATTAATTATTTTATTCAATTCTCTTGGCAAAAAAAAAAGTTTATTCAATTCAAGTATTTCCTTTTGCGCGTTACGTTATGGTGAGGGGGTATAATATTCCTATACTGGTTTGTGCTTATCTTAGTGCGACTGGAGATATTGTTTAGGATTAATGTTGGTTCCTCTTGTTCTTAAAGTTAAAGGTAAAAAGATCAATATTGGAATATAATTAACTCGGGATTATTTCACTTGTTTATCTACTATTAGTTTTCACTTATCAACGTTTTTTACGTAGTAATTAGATTTGAGCTCTTTTGACAAAAAAAAAATAATAATAATAATTTTGAGCTCATTAATAAAGACTTTTTACATTAGAGTTTCAAAATAATTCATTATTCTTTTAAATTTTAAATTTGAGTTAAGAACACAATAAAGACCTAAATGTTTGCCCATGTTGCCAAAAGGGGTCTGAATTGAAAAAACGTATTATTAAGGGCCTGAATTTTGAGTTTTGTGTATAAGTGAGGTCTCTGTCTATTTTTTCTGTTAAAAGTGATGGAAAGTAAGCACGTGACGGAAAATAATTTGAAAACTCGAAAATGCCATTTGACCAAAGTGTGTCCCTTGACCTAAAAAGACAAAAATACCCTTTAAGCCACCACAGCTCCGGCGACCACCACCACCCGGCTCTGGCGACCACCACCCATCTCCGGCGACCACCACCCCAGCTCCGGCGACCCTAACCTCCCTCCGGTGACCCAAAAAAGCTCCGATCGGAGCTTTTTTGGGTCGCCGGAGCTGGAGTGGTGGTCGGTGGCCGTGGTGGCCTTAGGGCATAATTAGTGTGCGGGTGTATTTTAGACATTTCACATTCAATTAATTAAACAGATAAATTGTATAATAATTGCAAAAGGGTAATTCTGTCGTTTCACGTGTTTCCGTTACATTTAAGAGCAAATTTGGACGGAAACTCGATTATCAACAAAACTCAAAATCCAGGCCCTTAATAATACGTTTTTTCAATTCATACCCCTTTTGGTAACATGGCAAACATTTACCCCTTTTAGTAACATGGCAAACATTCAGGCCCCTATTGTGTTCTTAACCCTTTAAATTTTAGGGTTAAAGGTACTTTTCATACCACATGTTTGACCGAATGTGGCTTTTAGTACTGTATGTTTAGTTTTGTATACTTTTGGTACCAAACGTTTGAAAAAATGTGGCTTTTGGTACATTCGTTAGTTGGCCGTTAGTTTTGGCCGTTAAATGACATGTGCAAGTCACGTGATCGACTCTAAACTTTTAATTTTGTTCAATTTAGTCCCTCAAATATATTCATAGCTTTTATTTTGTTTAATTTAGTCCTAAAGCTTCAAAATCGAACCCAATTGGGACCTATCCCCAATTGGGTAAATTTGATCAAATGAGGCTATGTCAATTGAATTCGATTGATTTAATTGAGTCCGATTTTGAAGTGTTATGACTAAGTTAAACAAAATAAAAGTTAGAAATATATTTGTGGGACTAAATTGAACAAAATTAAAAGTTTAGAGTCGATCACGTGACTTGCACATGTCATTTAACGGCCAAAACTAACGGCCAAAAAACGGATGTACCAAAAGCCACATTTTTTCAAACGTTTGGTACCAAAAGTATACAAAACTAAACATTCAGTACTAAAAGCCACATTCGGTCAAACATGTGGTATGAAAAGTACATTTAACCCTAAATTTTATTAGTTTGAAACTTGAACTTTTTGTTGTCGGCTAAAATGTATTTAATCAGCAATTATGTTAAATTTACCGGTCAAAATAATTTGATTGGTAACCTATATGGCTATATCTATATATTATTAATGCTTAGTAGTGAGAGAACATGAGAGCCGCCACGTGAGCTCTATTAGCCAATCAATGTTTGATGTATCATCATGTCAATAATTTATATTCATAACATAAAAATTTTAAATTGTTAAAACAACTCATTCAAAATTCAAAACAAACATATAATCAATTTCAAACTATTCACATTTTTAAAGATACACATTCATAACATTCTTAAAGATACACATTCATATATTACTAAAAATACAATATTGTACACTTCTTATGTAACTTGAACAATTTAGATGGCTATAACAAAAAAAAAACACAAAAAAAGTGTAATTACAATGTCGAGCAATTAGCAAACTGCCTCTTACGAATTCATTTTGCACGATCTACTTTTAAAATTATTGTTATTATAACTGTCCGGGCTAATCTGTTAAGCGTTTATATTCCGATGATGGTAAGTGTTTACGAGTTAATTTCAAATATACATTAATTACATATTTATAATCGCAATTTCATCTGATCATTTACAATTTTTCCAAATTGCAGTGATACAACTGCCAGAACAATAGTTGACATCAAAGATATGATGATCTAATAAAAATTTAACAGTTTCATTTACAAAAATCGAGAAAAAAAAGAATTCAACAGAATGTAAAAATAACGAAGTGCCTATTTGCACTTGCCCAAGACCGTATCTAGTAGCCAATGAAGAACTCTTATATATATATAACTCTCTTACTCTAAATATGATAGGAGACTCTTACAACTTGTGGTGGTGGATCTAGTTGTGGTGGTTTTCTTGCTTACACTTGATAAGTGACTTCACTCCTATTTATACTATCCTAGAGAAAACTCTAGACTTGGATATTTCTAGAGTAAGAAATTCCTAGAAGTTATCTAGAACATCCTACAATTATTTGACCCTAGAATCATCTAGACACATGAGCTAAACTTTAGTCTCTAGATCTTTCATCAACTTGGCCCAATATCTCTTAACCCAAATCTTAAGTCTTGGCCCAATGATGACAAGTTAGTCCTAGCCCATAAATGTTAGTTCTTCTTGGCCCATGATGGCAAGTCAATGTTGATTTCTTAACACTCCCCCTCAACATTGACTTTCCTTCATGCTTCTTCTTATCAATGTTGCACTCCGGTCCGTGCCACACTCGATTCTCCAGTCGCACTTTTCTGCCTCGATCATCTTGTGACTTTGATGCCTTGTATTTTCCTCCTTTGTCGAAGACCAAATTATTAGTCAACGACGTAGTACCGTGTCGACGCTCCTCTCCAGGTGACGACGACATCACTTTAACTCCTGAAGACATTTCCAAGTCCGACTCTTCCTTATCTTCATCTTGAGAAATAAATTTATTGCGAATTACCGGACTTGCAAGGAAGCAAGAATAAGCGCATATGCTATTTTTATCCCGATCACAAACCGACTTAATGATCGATCTTCTCAATCCTTGATTCGCCACTTGTTTATCATCGGCTCCACCATGGATGTCTCCACGAGGATTTGAACTCCCCCTTTTTCCATGAACATTTTTTGAAGAAGTCACCTTACTTGAAGCCGGTATCACGAACATGTCGTCTACTCGCTCACCGATGTGAACTACGTCCGCCTTGATCATCTCTACATTCTTAAGGAATTTCACATCATTCGGACCAAATAAAACGTACATACCTGAATCGACTGCATTCGCCACTGAAAGGAGATTTTTCTTCATACTCGGAACATGATAAACACTATCGAGCTTGATCGATGTCCCACCGCTACTGTTGATCACAACAGTGCCTTCTTTCTCAACACGGTGAACTGTGTCATCCGCCGTGACTATGACTTCTTCTCCTCCATGACGGCGAATATTCGAAAATTGATTCACATCTCCAGTAAGATGATGACTACAACCGGAATCGATAATCCACTCCTTCACCGAGTTTCGAGCTGTGAACGCACATGTGGGAGTGGTCTTGGCTAGAAAACACTTTGCCCATTTTTCATCTTCGGTTGAAGTCTTAGGCTCCACCATGTTACTCTCCTTCAGTCTGGTCCGACAATTTCTCTTCAGATGTCCAGGCTTCCCACATCGATAACACTTGAAATCTTTCTTACGAGACGACTCCGCATTCCCACCAACCTTTTTCCTGGCGTCATTCTCCTTTACCTGAGCCACGAGCGCGCACTGATCTTCCTCTAGCTTGATCCCAGCCATTTGCTTAGCCAGTAACTCCTGTGAAGCTAGAAGGTTCTCAAACTCCTCCAAGGATGGTTGTTGGACCCACCCTTGAATCGACGTAACGAACGGTATATACTCGGAACGTAATCCCCGAATAATGGACCGTTTTATCCGCGCCTCCGAAATTGGCTCCTACGGGTTGAGTAAATTAATTTATGAACACAAGTTCTTAACCTTTAAAAAGAACTGTGAAATCGACGACTCACCCTGCTTCGCATTCGCCAGATCCGTCTCCAACATTTGTAACCGCGCCTCGTTCTTCTTGTTGTATAGCTGGTCTAGCGTCTTCCAGATCGAATTGGCAGAGGTGCATCGTGAGATATTCTCAAACACCTCTGACGATATCGATCTCTTCAAGGCAAACTCCGCCTTGGCATTCCTCCGCTTCCAACGCTTGAGCTCTTCACCGTTTCTAGCGGTCTCCTCCGGGGCGGTTGCATCATTGCCTCCAACGACGTCCCACAAGTCTTCGCTCACGAGATACGACTCCATGCAGGACTTCCAAATCCGGTAATTGGACGAGTTTAGCAGCTCCATTCCTTGTCCAATCACGCGACTGGCAGTATCCATATTTAGAGTACCCGAGTTCTTCAATCCCGATCTTGAATCGCTCCGCGATAATGCGAAATTGGCTCTGATACCATGTAAAAATAACGAAGTGCCTATTTGCACTTGCCCAAGACCGTAGGGCTGGGCATGGTTCGGTTTTTGGCCGAACCGTTTCAGAACCGAACCGGAACCAGATTTTAGGTTCAATTGGTTTTCTGTACCAGGTAAGAACCGAACCAGATTTTAGGTCCTAGAACCGAACCATAGGAGAATCGGTTTTGAACCGGTTCGAACCGGTTTTGAACCTTTTTTCATTTTTTTTTACTAAAATTCAAAATATACACTTTTTTTTTTACTAAAATTCAAAATATACGGCCAATATAGAAATATTCCTAAGTTAAGTTTCGAGTTCAAAACTAAACTCAATTGACTGTAGAATTGATATGAGCTAACATAATATATAATAACTATATATAAGTAAACAAATCTGCTACGACGACCTATATATCCAATATGAACCAAACCCAAATAGTGAAGGATCTACCCTATGGGTGTAAACGATTCAAGCTACTCGTGAGCTTCTCGAGATCGGTTTGGTCGATATTCAAATTCGACTCGCTAAATTTCGAGTCGAGTTGAACTTTTTTTTATATCGGGTCGAGTTCGAGTTCACTTGTACTCGACTCGAGAGGCTCGCGAGCCTAATCGAGCTTTTTCGTTTTGCATATTCGAGTCGAGTTTGAATTTTCGAGTTTTACGTAATAATATTGAGTCGAGGAAGAGCTCGACCTCGAGCTAAGATGCACCATTTATTATTTAATTGAATTTTTAACCTTATCGAGCCGAACTCGAACATGTCAAGTATGGCACCGAGTCGAGCTCCAGCTTGAAAAATTAAGGCTCGGTCGAGTTCGAGCTCGAGTAAACTGAGTCGAGTCGAGCTTGCCGGATACTCGGCTTGTTTATAGCACTTTAATCTACCAAAAAAAAAGATGCAAGAGTGTGTTACTATTTAACAATTTAGGTTTTATGTAATAAAAGTGGTTCTGAAAAACTGGTTCAAAACCGGTTCGGAACCTGTTTTGAACCAGTTGAAAACCGCTCCATATATTCCTTATCAAAACCGAACCATTTAAGAACCGGTTCAGTCAGAACCGGTTTGTATTGGTTCGGTTCCGGTTTGGTTCCGGTTCGGTTCGCCCGAACCGGTTTTTATGCCCAGCCCTACAAGACCGTATCTAGTAGCCAATGAAGAACTCTTATATATATATAACTCTCTTACTCTAAATATGATAGGAGACTCTTACAACTTGTGGTGGTGGATCTAGTTGTGGTGGTTTTCTTGCTTACACTTGATAAATGACTCCACTCCTATTTATACTATCCTAGAGAAAACTCTAGACTTGGATATTTCTAGAGTAAGAAATTCCTAGAAGTTATCTAGAACATCCTACAATTATTTGACCCTAGAATCATCTAGACACATGAGCTAAACTTTAGTCTCTAGATATTTCATCAACTTGGCCCAATATCTCTTAACCCAAATTTTAAGTCTTGGCCCAATGATGACAAGTTAGTCCTAACCCATAAATGTTAGTTCTTCTTGGCCCATGATGGCAAGTCCATGTTGATTTCTTAACACAAAACTCTGAAATGATTAGTTATACTACGAATGAATGTACTTATTATACATATACATTATTTGAACATCTAGTTATATATTGTTTATCCACTTTAACTATTAGAATGAATTATGTATATAGTATAAAACTTTCAAAACATCGTTTCGATTCATTCTTATATCTATAAAGAAATATATTAACGGTTTTTTTTTCTACCCTAGAAAATACAAAGAAAATATCACCCCACACATAGTGCGACATCGACACCTAATATATAGCTGAAGTTTGATCGGAAACTTTATATTATTTTTATTTTTATTTTTTTTGGCCGTCGGAAACTTTATATTATTAAAACTTAAATTTCACCGTAAAACTATTTTAGAATGAAACTAAGATCAAATTAAATGAGAGAGAGAGTGAGTTGTTAAAGATAGGGCTAGCAATTCGTGCGAGCCGTTCGTGTCGTGCTAGGTTCGTATCGTGTTTTAGGGGTCAGCACAAACCTAGCCCAACACGGCCTAACGTGAAAAATCTGCAAAACCTATAATAAATTGAATAAAAAATCAAATATAAAAATTTTTAAACTAAAATTTTAAAATTATCGTGTTATATCGTGATATCGTGTCATGCTGTGTCATCAATATCAAACCCGTAATTTTCGTGTCGTGTTCGTATCGGCCCATCCTCCGGGCCCAAATTGCCAGCCATATGTCAAGTTCCTGTTAGTCCAGTTGGACCACATTCAAGAAAGCAGTGTGTGAATCATGCACGCAAATTCTAGGATGGTTTTATACGTACGTTAGACATATGCATTTATTCATGACTATATTTCCTGATACAATGTATACGCCTTTTTATTTTTGGTTTCTAGCAACAAACCATATGCTTATACTTATTGTTATTATTAATTACTTATACATATATCGTTGTGGCTCTACCCTCTATGGTAAGGACTTATAGTTATATATAGCTGACACTGTTGCTCATCACCTTCAATTCTTTCTTGGATTTGTCGATTTTATGGCTAACATTTAGTCATGTTTATGGTAAAAAAAATGACATTTTTTACATTTTGTTTTTTTACCATAAAATATGGCTAATTATTGATGCTCTTCCGCACAAATTTTTAATTACGGTTGGATCCGTATTGGATCTCAGTTGGAATTCGAATAACCGCGTTAAAAACCTGAAAAAAAAAAAAACAACAACTGGTAGTGATCTGGTAATTTCCTTAAAATTCTTAAATGAAAATAATTATAGAGAGATATTATATAAATATAGGTCCATATATAAGTAAATTATAGGTGAGGCTTCTTTACATTAACTTGTAATAAATTCATATTTAACCATTTCCTAGTTTTATAATAGCTTAAATAAAATGACAGACTTATTATTATTTTGCTACTCGAATGGAGGTTATAGTCCTCTAATTAGTTATGGCAAATTTGTTATTTTATTTATTTTTAGCCCAATTAGTAAAGCGAGTTGTGTTCTCAAAGGTGGCCTGAGTTTGAATCCTACTAGAGACACCTCGTTGGAAAGCACTTTAACATTACCTTTTCTGGTTCAAAATTGCGAAATGAGTCTTGTATATACCAGATATAATAATAATTTTCAGGAAAAAAAAAAGATATAATAATAATAATTAGTATAAATATATTACCCGCTAAGTCAATGGACTTGGTTAAACTTTGTGATATTGTTATTAATTGAACTAGTTAGTTCATAAGTAATAACTGTTTAAGTTATATATATGTAAAACATTAATGCATGTACATATTTTCTTCTCGAATTAACCCAAAATATGAGGTAATTAACAAATTTTGTAAAAATGTTAATTCATTCTAATTTTATCATTCAACTTTTATATTGATTGATTGAATTATTATATTCCAATTATAATAAATATACGATATTCAATCTATTTATTATTCAACTGACCGGAAAGAAAAGTATGTCAATTTAATTTGATAGGAAAAGTATGTAAAACATGCAATACGTTTGAAAAATATAGTTTTATGGACCAATATGTTTTAAAATGTACAACATGTTTGAAAAATATGGTTTTGTGGATCAATATGTATTAAAATGTACAACAAGCATACAAAAGATGGTAAAATGACGTATCGTCCACTTGTTGTCAATAGTCTCATTAAATGGATATGTGCGGATCATGATTTTAAAAAATAATAATTATTATTATTAGTATCTACATTCACCCATTAATAATCATTGCTATGTATAAATTAATTTATTGCTTTAATTATTATTATTATTTTTCTAAAAATGTGTTCCGCACGTGTTTTAATGAAACTATTGATAACAAGTGGACGGTATGTCATTTTAACATATTTTGTAAGCTTGTTGTACATTTTAATACATATTGAACCATAAAACCATATTTTTCAAATATACTGTACATTTTAAATATATTGGTCAATAAAATCATATTTTTTAAACATGGTACATGTTTTATATACTTTTCCCTAATTTGAATTGAATGGTGGAGTGGGGTTGTCTTTTGAATGGAAGATTTATGCATCTCTTCAATATGCAAAGGGCAAGGTAGGCTACCAAGTGGGCTTCTTAATTACGTAAGAAAGAGACAGAATAATGGGCGCGACGGTCAATCTATGAATGGTTGCCAATAAAAGGAAATAACGGTTAGATTCGATGGAATTATAATTTGTCTGTATATATTTAGTTATATTTATAGAATCGTCACTAGAATCAGTCTACTATAAATAAGTTATATATCATTAGCATTCTAAACAAACTCACCCAAACAATGAGAAAATTGGACTTAATTTGAACATCAAACAAGAATTGTTATCGAATATACAACGTTTAAAAAATACAGTGTTATAATTGTAATTTCGAATACTAGTTCCGTCTAGAATGCCAAGATGGGCAACATTTAACTTTTGTCATATCGGAAGTGAAAGTTTTTGAAAACTATTAGGGGTAAGTTGTAAAGTGTTAACTTGCATTATATATAACTAATCATTGACCAGCATGATGCACAAAATATTAGTTCGATAAGATTTATCTTATAATGTTTATGACTCGTACTTTGAGAAGAAATTAGTTTCTAAATTAATATATTAAAAGAAACGCATTTGAATTTGAATTGACTTGTTACAATAGTATATATATAATGTGAAATATGTGATATCATATGTCATTCGAATGATTTTTACATATACTTTTATATGTAAAAATTATTCACAAATCAGAGTTTTATATTAATATATATATATAGTTGTTTGATTATGCTATTTAATAGTAGGTAATATTATAATAAATAAAAGAAAACAAATATTAATAAAATTTGAATATAATATATTATTATTTAATGGCATAAATTTTTCTGATTGCATTTTAAAACTCGAAATCACCCAATATACCATATAGTATATATAATACTACATATTTTAGGCCATAAATTGCTGATTTCACATTTTATTATTATCTAGTTTAATCGAACATAATTAATATTTACGAAAAGAGTTGCATTTCTTTATATATATCATGTCACCCAACACAAGTTGAACATATATTATAAGGCTATAGAACAGCTCATGTGTTGGTCGGAGCAGCACATTTATGATTTATCCACGATATACATGAACCATTTTAACCTCGTAAAGCAACCCATGAAACAACAGATAATATAAGTACTTTTCATGTGATAACCAATTTTTAAAGTAATAACCTTACAACATGGTATTGTGTATTTTGAGTGTTAGCATCTTTTATTCTAAAATATAATTATTATTTTATATTGAGGTGTCTATGTACAGAATACGGTGGCGCAAAAACTGGAATTAAGGAACATGACATCCATAATTAAGCTCTAGTGGGTCGGTTCTCTTATTTGACATTTAAAAAATTATTATTATTTATTCGTTTTTTTTACATTAATTAACTGTTAATTAACACAAGATGGCTAAAATCGTCGAGCTAATTTTCTGACGCGTTATTAGGGTACCATATTAATTACATTCCGGCAATCAACATCATAAAGTTCAATTTTGTAAATTAAAATTATCCATAATAGGAGGCAAACTGGGCCATGCTCATATATATGGCCGGTCGATTTCTGTATAATGTTCATGACATAAGCTATAACGTCAAAGTATAGTTCAAGGAGTCAAGTCAATAACCAATTCATTTTAGATATATAAATTTGGTTATACCAACTCGTTTTACGAATTGTGCAATATCTAGGTATAAAGTCGCTTACGAATTATGCGATATTTAAATTTGGGTTCGAATCCCGCTGTAGACACACACTTTGAGAATGCTTTAAACTTAACGTCCGAAATTGTGAAAGTAATTGTATATATAAAATTTAAAAAAAAAAGTATTTTAGAATCTCATTGGACATATGTTGGGGAGAGTTTTTACTAACATTTTCAATATAAAATTGTGAAAGTATGCCCGTAATCTTATATACATGATTTTTTTTAGTTAAAGCCTCAAAATTATTAATAAAAATATTTATTATTATTTGAATGGGATAGCTCTCTCCTTTCCTTTCCACCCGAATATTTGAAATCCAGTTCATTCAGCATAAGTTAGATTTCAACTTAATTAAAAGGTGGGCAGATGAAATTATTGCATGAGACTTTATGATATGTACTTACAACTTACAAGTTACAACATTGTTAACTATAACTTTTAATTTGGGGACATCGTCGAGAAATGTGAGGCTGGCGATCTAAATACAGATGTACAACATAATTGCTTTTAAACAAATATTTAAATTTGTAAATAAAATAAACAATGCATCAAGTTGCCACAAAGATTCATGCATGCATGGAGTGCGTGTGACCAGCTCTTTCCTATCCATATTCCCTGCTCTTTATAGAATTATTATTATTACTAGTTATTTCTGCATGTGCTTTGCACATGCATGTTTCTAAGATTGTTATTTATATAAGTTGTTAATGTATAACTATGATAATTATATTAAATATAAGAGTTAATAACTAATAAATTGTCTGAGGTTTGACCGTGTTGAAATTTGGTGTCTGAATTTTAAAGTGTTAAAATGGTCTATATGAAGTATGGACTTTGTTGAAATTTGGTTTTCCGTCCAAAACTGCTTTTAATTTTGACAGAATGTTGCGAAAAGTCAGAGTTGCGTTGCCATTTCTACCAAATATGAAGTGACAAAATTACCCCTAGATTCAAAACAACCACCACCCAACTCCGGTGGCCACCACTCAACTCCGGCGGCCACCACCCAACTCCGACCGGCCACCACCCAACTCCTTTCGGCCACCATCCTACTCCCACCGGCCACCGCCCAAAAACCCTATAGTTGTTGATTTAGTTAGAAGGGGTAATTTCGTAAATTCGCTAGGTAATGGAAGGTCAGATTTTTTTTATGGAGGGGCATTTTTGGAATATCCATTTTTATCGAGTTCACGTGACGGTCACGTGATACACTTCTATTCGACTTAAACCAAAAATAGAAGGAGACACCAAATTTCAACAAACACCAAACCTGAGACAGTCAACTTCAACGACGGACACCAGATTTCAACATGGTCAAACCTCAGACAGTTTATTATTAACCATAAATATAATAAGTTTATTTCTTTCTAGTAACATGTGTAGAATTTGGTGATCATTATGAGGAGAGATTTTTGCATGATTGTCCTTTAATAGTTGGGACATCACATGTAATAGAACATAAAATGGGCAGCTTTATAGAGTGTGTTGTTCAAATTCTGAACCATATACATAAAAATAAACTTGTGACCCTAAATACGTTGAATCGTTGATACATCACATATCATCATATATTAAATAAGAGTTGAGAGAACCAAAAATTTACGGATTTCTTCGGCTTATTGGTTTTTATAATAGTGCCAGTTTGGTTTTATATTCTAAGTTCCTATTTTTTTTTTAATAGATTGTGCCGGTTTTGTAAGATTTCTGTCA
This sequence comes from Clarkia xantiana subsp. parviflora, assembly GCA_036873135.1. Taxonomy (NCBI): domain Eukaryota; kingdom Viridiplantae; phylum Streptophyta; class Magnoliopsida; order Myrtales; family Onagraceae; genus Clarkia; species Clarkia xantiana. The sequence goes on from JAPTYO010000004.1 coordinate 13,283,700, forward strand.
AATCCGGTTTTATAAATAAAAAATAATTCAAACCTGCCAAAATAGTATGGTTTAAACTTTAGAAGGTTTTGGTACGGAAAAAAAAAAAAAAAAACTTTAGAAGGTATGTGACTTTTTTGGAAGCTATGTATGGAACCTTTTGGAAGGTAGGTGACTTTTGGGGGTGAGGACCCAACACAAATTATATATTGGTATATAGATTATTTGAAGACCGACCGGTGTATTCTAAGTCCATGTTGGCCATTAAATTAGGTTTTTTATTTTATATATAATACATATGTACTACATGCATCTATATGTGTATACATTGTATCTCCATTTCTATTCACGTAATTTTATATATCCACTTGGCTAAACAAAGAATAATGTGCTCAATATTATATTCTTAATTTCTTCTGTTCAGACTCCAGAACATAAGGCACGAACCCACTTGAATTAAATATTTCTTGAATATATATAATAATATATTAGACATAATAAAATACGTACATGCTCATTGTTTTTCTGTGCTATATATATATAGTTGCTTATAATGCCCCCCCCAGCCCACCCCATATAAAATAAGTTAGGAGGAGATGTCCAAGCAAGTTATATATTTATGGTTTTTGTATATTTCAAAATGGAGTTGTTGAATCTACGAAGATAAGAATAATCTTACGTTATTTTCGCATGAAGGAGTTGAATTCAAAGGTAAGCTTTTTAAAACATTGACACAAGCTACATTTATACGTTTTTATTTGTTGACGAGGTACGTACATTTAAATAATAATAATAACTTTCAGGATACACTTAATATTTATAATATATTATTAATTAACATCAATTTTACTATGAATTTATTTTTTAGGACACAATTATAAAAAAGTATCACAAACATATATAGTAAGTGTCTGGGTAAGTTATATATGCGGCTAGTTTTTTATGGACGTCTACCATCCAATTAATACAATCTGTACACACATTAATATTTGATGAAGGATACAACAATAAACTTGCTTATAAATACATCTATATTTAAATGAAATCATGCAAATTATTATGTAGTAAGATTTGGGTGAAGATAAGTGGATGCTTTCCCCAATATAGGAGCTGTAGTATCAGGGAAATGCTCCATCACTCCTGTCAACTTCAAATCATCACTCTTCATCTCCAAAGGATACTTAAGCAAATGAGATGGTAGATCTCCATTTCTGCCAATTGTGTACAATTTCCAGTTCTCCTCGCCTATTTGGGTTACTTTCCGAATGCACTGTAACCGCTCCGGATGATCCAATAGAGCACTGTTGGTTTCTCCGATGTGCTCGTGCCAGAGAGCTAACCTGAAACCGTGTATTTGGCCTTTTGCAGGCTGCGAATCGGCCACTAAATGGTTCGGTTGGAACGCCCCCATCGCTATCTCCGAGTCTCTACCGCCGTCCATCGATCTCTGGTTGATGTTCGCCGATCCGATGATTATGTACTCGTCGTCAACTGTAATGACGACGGTTTATAAATTGATATCTGAACTTTGGTTATGATTCACTACCGAAGCTTTCGGTTTTAAACCATAAAACTAACTTTGACGTTTTATCCGTCAAAACGTCATTGTGCCGCTCAAGTGACAAAGTGACGGAGGTAGCTTTCTGGTCTAGAATCAGAAGTTGAGGTAGCGAAATTTTGAAAATTGATAGTTCAGGTATAAATCTAATTATTCAAATATGAACAATTCAATCAATTGACGCGATAAAAGTCACTAGAGCAGCTCATTAGGTATTTTGTTTAGTTCTGATGAGTTTTTTCTGTTATGTTCCACAAACACCATTTTATTTTTCTATAATTCCTAAAAGGAGAACGTATAGAGAAATGACATTAACAATGGTACAAGGTGTAATTAAAAAAATTCATACTTTTAAAGTTTTAGCTATGTTATAAATAATTCATTCCTAGTAATAAAAATATTACAATCATGATGTTTGTGAAGCATGATAGAAAAACCCAATTTTGATAGATAAATTGATATGGGTGTAGTTTTTTGGTCTAAAATCGAAAGAATGAAGTTAAAAAAATTAAAAAGGGTTAAAAAAATCTTTTTGTGCCATATATTTAACTAAACTTGATTTTCTGTGCAACATTATTTTTAGACTTTTGGTGTCATATATATTCAATTTAAATATTTTAGTGCATCCGTTAGTTGACCGTTAAGGTTAACTGTTAAATATTTTTATTTTATTCAGTTTAGTCTTCAAATTTATATACATACCTTTTGTTTTTTACAATTTAGTGTTTAAATTATCTTAATCGAACCTAGATCTAAAGTGACATAGTTAAGGACTGACACATATGACGCAAAAGAAAAACCCCATAAAACCCATTTAAAAACAAAAGTTGTGTAGCGATTTAAAAACGGTCGATCAAAGATGAAATTATCCCTTGTCTACTGCGTACGTACCTATCATCATCTTGGAATGGACATAGATCATGAATCGCCTTGCTTGTTGAGCTTGATAATAATCGGTGTCCTTCACCGGGTTTTGGGTAGGTTTATATTCCGACTTACTCTCCGATTCTCGATTTCCAAGGCAAAAGAACGCCAAATAGTCGGTCGGTTTATCGGTCGATCCGTTCTTGCGAAGAGCGTCGCCAATATCAACATACATCATCTCGATAGTCCTTCGCTGCCAATCCAATATCGCTTGAACCGATGCGCTCTCGGGGATTCCCTCCGGCCACATCGGGATTATTACGTATACCGAAAACCGTTCTCCGGCTTCGATTTTGCTTATGATCTTCAGCGAAAGCTCCTTCGGTATCAAATGCAAAGCACCGATATCCGCATCGTTGATATCTTTCGAGTTCCACCCGAATGAGCTGCCTATGAAGTATTGGTTTTCGATATAGATGAAGTTTCGGGCTCGTCGAATTGCGTTGATATATGCATCTTGAATGCCCCTATCAATGATGCAATCTTTTCCCGAAACAAGACCGTACCTTGTATTGGGGAATGAATATGTTAGTAAATATATTTATTATATTCCAATAAAGTTATGTTCTTAATATATTTATTCCCGAATACCTGGTTGGATTCTTCGGCAAGTCGTTAGGGAAATCAAAAGCTACAGAACCCGAATCAATCGATCGAAACAACTGCACACTCCATCTCTCGGGGTCGTCTTGTGAAGCGGTTATCGGCGTTGGAGGAAACGGGACCTTTTTTAGGAGCCCGTGTCGTGTTCCACTCATCGATCGGCTGTCGACTTGTTTTGTCCAACGTTGTTCAAAGTTATATAACACATCCCATGCAACCGGACCTTCGAGACGACAATGAATGTCGTGCCACGGCTCTCTCGGTCCACCTTTTTCAATCGAGGCTCCATTGAAGTTCGGTTGATGGAAATCGTTTCGGTGAACGGTGCCTAGGGTTTTAAACAACGGATGATCTTGAGTATCGTATCGACCGTCGCAAAGATCGATTCCACCGACGAAACTCACTATCCTCTCTTCCGCATCAACCACGATCGTCTTTTGGTGATGCGTAAACATCAACGAACCTTCGAACTCTTGAACCACGCTTCTCCCCTTATCGGGATTTCTAGGGCAAAGAACGCAACGAACTTTCGTGTTCCGGAAGAAACTCTCTGTTTCTTCATCGTGAGTGCCCATCATTCCGTCTCGATTTAGCTCCTTAACCGACGTCCGATCGTCCCAAATGAGCATAAGCACCGTCACGCCTTCTTCCGCCTTTTTCTTAAGTAAATCACCGAGCCGGACATTGTACCCATTCCCGTTCTCCTCTCGAATTAAGGTTGTCTCGTAAAACACCGACCACCCCGCAATATAAACCAAGTGTTTCGCATTTGAGACCGCCTCATATACATCCTCCCAACACCCCCGAGGCTTATACGTTCCGATAGCACGACTAAAATCTTCACCGACATGCGCATCGTGGTACAAATCGACCTTACAATGTTGTCTTTGTAGGAAAAATGTGTCGGGAATTCCTTGGAACAGAGGAGTTTTGATTCCTTGAGACCAATTACTATCTTGGGTAACGTCCATAAACTCAATCCTAACGTGAATTTGTGGATTGTTTTGGATCGGATCGCGATTCTCGTTAACGATATCGACCCAACCGTCGAATCGATACCCTTTCGTCAAAATGTCTTCGGCGAGGACATGAGCTCTTCCGATTAGAACCGCACTTAGCGGTCGATCGTCTTTGATGGTGAAGGTTATATGGACGAGCTCATGGGCGGAATATATGTGGAACTTGTCTTCCCATCTAGGGTTTGTATTTTGTTTAGTTATTAGTACTCTTCGTGTTCTTGCAACTCTTGCTCTACCCAAATCTACAGTTGCATATAGACCCAAAGTTGCAACCTGCATATATGCGCGTATTTGAGTTAAAAATTATGAATTTTATAAAGTTGTAAGAAAATTCTATCGTAAATATAATTAATTATATAGCTTTTTATAAGAGATTTTCCTTGATTTTATTTAATGAGTTTTTTTATAGTTCCATTGGAATCTGATATTTACAAGAGATTTTCAACTAGATCGATTTCAATTATGGCTTCACAATCATTTACGAGATCGTAAATATAAGAGGTTTATAAGAGATTTTCTTTGAATATTTTCGTCAGTTCGATTGGAATATGATATTTACAAGAGATTTTCAATATTTACTTTACAAATACGTTTATGGCTTCACAAACAACTAGATTTCGATTATACAATTATTTAATTGGCATTTGAGTTTGAGAGTGTGAATGCAATTTTATATCTCAGTCAATCATTTTATTTGAATAAGAAAGGAACGTTAAAAGCTTGGCTTTGTTTTGTCTTAAATTAAGCAAAACAAATTGGGGGCTTCCACCTTATAATAAACCCTAATTTCTAATTATTCAGCTCAACGAATGTTACCTCCGTGGGGCTCTGCACCAGTTTCTTGAGCTGAGACGCCATTCTCATTGGTACACTTCTTTTCGTTGTGTTCGGGGCCTAAAAATGTAATTCGAAATCAAAACAAACATATCAAGCTTTAATTAATTAGCTACAAATCAAATAAGAAGAAATCAACTTGACATTATTAATTGTACATTATTAGGGCAAAACATGATCAAATGACATTTTGGCCCGAAAAGACTCCTCTATATAAATACTTAATTATTTGGCAGAAAAGGATATAAATACTTAATTATGTGCTAATTGAGAAAGGAAATCAAAGAGCAATAATTTGATTATACATATACCTTTGATAGGAGATTTTCAAAGAATTTAGTACGTAGATTACGGGTCTCATGTATGGTGACATGTAATTTACCGTAGAGCAAACATCGCCTTCCCTTCTCCTTTGGAGTTGGAGGCATGGTCTGACTGATATAATATAATTAACACATCAAGTAATTAAGCATTAAAGACTACAATAAGCGGTATCGATCGATCATTATTCATTAGATGTCAAACACAGAGATGAATTAATATATATATAATCCTAATAACTTACATTGTAACTTAGGTGAAAGTCAATGTCTATTGTTGAACAAGAATCTGATATTATAGTTTTGGTAGAGAAGAATTTAAGATGGTGGACATATGAGCATGCTTGGGAATCATCATTTACTTGGGAAAGAAAGAAAGAAAGAATATTAGAAATATTTTGGTTTGGATAAAAGAAAAGGATATTCATTTGGTGAATAAGGCAAGCCAGAATATGTTCCTAATTATTAAACATTGCTTCTATGATATATCAACCTTATAAGAAGACTTGCAGTTTTGTAATCATCTTTGTAGGAGAATTAGTGTATATCTTAGATTTTGGTACTATTTGTGAATGACTTTTTAGAGTTTATAAGTGATAGAAAATTTAGTTGGGAAAATCTCTTTAAATATTTAGTTATTTTCCTATCTAAAATATCATATCATCAACTTATCAAATCATATCATGAACTTATCAAATCTTACCTTGAGTTTAATAGCATATATCCAACGTTGGCTATTCTTTTGCCTTTGTTTTTTTCCAAGGTACTTTCTTATAAATATTCGATTTAATAATATACTATATTTAACGCATATTAAATATGATGTATTTTAAATTGATTCAGATTATTTATCCCACTCTTTCTATTTCAGGTCGAGTCTCACCGTTAACATATTGACACGCGTCTTTAAATTTAATATTTTTCTTTTAGGGTTCATCAATTTCAAAAATCACAAAATTGATTACAATAAGTACACGTGTCAAAATATTAACGATGAGACACGATCTGAAAGTAGAGCGGGTGGTCTGTACACATGCATCACAATTTCTAGTATATATAAGAGAAGAAATCAAAGCGGATCATTATTTGTTTATTTTTACAGATTTTGATCTCCCACATTTCACATGAATATATATCGCCCCACACATAATATATATACATACATACCCCTTTCAAACCTTTAAATTAGCTAGTTAAGTAGTGAGAATAGGAGGTAGATATGCTGCCTTTGTGCCTAGAACATTAGCTTTGGTGTCGGGGAAATGTTCGAACCCTAGCAACGCCGTCAAGCTTCCGTCGTTTAAAACATCGACCGGGTACCGAAGAAGGTGCGTCGGACACTCTCCACCACCTAAGTTGCTGCTACTTGTTGAGTACAACTTCCAATTGTAATCTGCTTTTTCATTTACCTTACTTATGCATTCTAACTTGTCAGGGTTATCAAAAACACCGTTAGCTTCGATGTAACCGAGATGTTCGTACCACAACGACATACGGAACCCGTAAATGTGAGCCCTTGATGATGATGATGATGATGCTAAATGATTTGGTTGGAGTGCTCCCATGGCGATCTCGGTGTCCCTTGCTCCGTCCATAGATCTCTGGTTGATGTTCGCCGACCCGATGATTATGTATTCATCGTCAACTATTACCAACAAATACGTAAATCTCAAATTACTATGTATGATAAAAAGGGTTAAATGATCAAATATGTAACTTATGGCCTTTGTTACATTCAGGGTAGTACACATTTCAAGTTTCAACAGTGAAATAATTAAGTTTTGGTTATATTTCCATATGAAATTAGAAGTCTTGGGTTGCAATTTTGTTTCTAACCATAATAATTGTTACGACATAAAGAAAGAGTTCAAAAACTACAATGCAACAAGCAAATAAGTTTGTATACCAAATTGAATAAAGAGTTAAAAGAATCTAATTACCGTCCTATGTTTGCAATATGCATGTTATATAGTTTTAAGTATCTCGTGTTTAAATTATTGCTAATAGGTGTTACAAGTTTCGTTTTCGTTGTTTTTTGGTTTTCCGTCTATTTTTTTAATTAAATTCGCCAGATATGGGTTTATGCCAATTAAGTTAAATTGAATCTCAATATTGAACAAGTTTTTCAATTTGACTATATGTACACACTAATTAACAGTAGAAACATCTTCTTTAATAAATGCTCTTGCTGTAAAAAATTTACGTAGTCACTCGACAAAAATTCGTCAAATTTAATAGAAAAAACGTATAGAAAACTAAAAAAAAACGAAATCGAAACCTGAAACACCTATTAACAATAATTTAAACCTAAAATGCAAAAAAAAAAAAAAAACATTGTGCAAATTTAAGACTCATTAAATTCTTAACCCTTCAAAATAAAACAAGGAGCTGAAGATGAGTTTGTTACCTATCATCATCTTGGAGTGGACGTAGATCATGAATCGCCTTTCTTGCTGAGCTCGATAGTAATCACTACCAGGTTCAAGTGTTTCCGTAGGAACAAGCTCATTTGCGTTCTTCTTCTTCCATTCTCGATTTCCAAGACAATAGAACGTCAAATAGTCTCGAGGATTTGCATTCAATCCCTTCTTCTTGATAGCTTCAGCTATGTCTTTATACATCATCTCCATAGTCCTTCTCTGCCAATCCAATATTGCTTGCACAGATTCACTCTCAGGAACGCCTTCCGGCCACATCGGAATCACGACATACACAGCGAATCTTTCGCCTGCTTCGATTTTACTCACTATCTTTAACGAGAGCTCCTTCGGTATCAAATGCAAAGCACCGATGTCCGAATCGACAACATCCTTCGATTTCCATCCGTATGAGCTTCCCAAGAAGTACTGGTTTTCGATGTAGATAAAGCTCTTGGCTCGCCGAATCGCGTGGATATACGCGTCCTGGATGCTTCGTTCGATAATGCAATCCTTTCCGGTTATAAGACCGTGTCCGACCAGGTCGCCTTTTATTAGGGAATAAATATATTAAGAAAATATATTTCAGTATTTTATGATTAAGTTATATTAGGAATAGATAAAATTAAAGTTATTATTTTAATATATTTATTCCCTAATACCTTTTATGTTCGGAGGAAATTTGAAATCAACGGCACCTTCATCGATGGATCGGAATAGCTGAACATTCCAAGTGTCCGGATCATTTGGATTAGGGTTTATCGGCGACTCGATGATCGGAATTTCCCTAAACTTATTGTGTAGAACGATGAATCGGTCACCGACTTGCTTCGTCCACCGATCTTCAAAGTTATACAAAATATCCCATGCAATCGAACCCTCAAGGCGGCAATGGATGTCATGCCAAGGCTCTCTCGGGCCGCCTTTTGCTATCGAAGCCCCTTCGAAATTCGGTTGGTGGAAATCTTGGTTGTGGATGGTGTTTAGGGTTTTAAACAATGGATGATCTTGAGTATCGTACCTACCGTCGCAAAGATCGATTCCTCCGATGAAACTCACGATCCTACGATCTTTAAATTCTTCATTCTCCGCATCAACGATTACCATTTTTTGGTGATGCGTAAACATCGTCGAGCCAGTAAGTTCCTATACCGAAGAATGGAAATGTATATAATCTAATAATAATAATGTATTAAAAATATGCAATTCATAATATAACTTAATGAATATAATAAAATATATTTATTCCATGTTACCTGAACGACGCTTTTCTCGTCGTCAGGAACCCTAGGACACAAGACACAATGAACATTCGTGTTGGCAAAGAATGTTGCTGTCTCTTGATCATGTGTGTCCATCAAACCATCTCGCTTTAGCTCCTTAACTTTTACCGAAGTTCGATCGTCCCAAACTAACACGAGCACATTCAAACCTTCATCGGCTTTCCTTTTCAGTAGGTCGCCGAGCTTGACATTGTAGCCGGTTTTTCCGACCTCCCGTTTAAGTGTTATGTTCACATTCACCGACCACCCCGCCACGTAAACCAAGTGTTTTGCGTTCGTAATCGCTTCATAAATGTCTTCCCAACACCGTTGTGGTTTATACCGATTACCCAATACGGAAACCGTAGGGTTAAAATCATTCCCGACATGCGAATCCTGGTACAAGGTAACCCGACAACCTCGTCTTTGTGGGAACGGTGTGTTCGGAACTCCGTCATAGGAAGGACTTGCAATTCCTCGAGACCAATTGATATCTTGTGTAACATCTTTGAATTGCATTCTAACGCGAATTTGTGGGTTTCCGCGGATTGGAACGAAATCCTCATCGACAATGTTGACCCAACCGTCGAATATGCACCCGTTTGTTTGGAGAACATCGTCGACCGGAACATGAGCTCTTCCGATGAGTATCGCTCCGACAGGTTTATTGTCTTTGATTGTGAATGTAATATGGGAGGCCTCATGTGCACAATAGATGTGGAATTGCTCTTCCCACTTAGGGTTTGAGCTTTTGTTTTGTATCCTCACTCTCTTTGTCCTTGCAACCCTTGCCTTGTCAAGGTCTACAGTTGCATAAATGCTCAAATCCACAATCTGCATTTCAAGTACAAGAAAAATATCCCATTATGATATACATATATATATATATATATGGAGATTGCATACTGGACACTATCTAAGATCGATAAACAGAGTCGATTCATCGCAATCATAGAACTTTGAGATTTCAACAAGACTAATTCATCTTGTCGGGACCCTGGCTAGGTCAATTGGATTTAGAATTTGATTAAAGTAGTTTAGAGATTAATTTCTAAATTTTGAATAAAAATTGGAGGACTAAACAGAAAAAAAACAAAATTAGAGTGTTCGCTACGTGCTACTTATGGTCAAATCTAACAATCAACTATCAAATATATCAAAATTCTACAAAGTGTAAAGGTATTGCATCAAAAGTATAAAAAAAAGATGTAACATGTTTACTAAAAGATTGTGTTTAACCTTAATTAATTGACAGCATTGGTTAAGACAATAATTAACGCAATAATCTGTCAAAGAGATAATATTAATAGAATATACCTGAGGTTGGCTTAGCACTAATCTTTTGAAATGAGACGTTAACCTTCTGGTAAGCCTTTTGGTTTTTGTTCGAATTGGAGCTGTAATCTCCGAGGTCTCCAAAGCATAAAATGAAGAGTATCACAACATTAATTAATACCACAAAATCTGTTGTAAACTTAAAGATAACCCAATTGTCATGTCGAATCCTATTCAAACATACCATTGCTTGGAGATCGGATCCTGTAACTCGAAAACGTAGTTTTCGAGTCTCATAGATAGTAACATCCAGTGTTCCATGCAGTAAACGTGTTGTTTTCTGCTTCAAAGTCGACATTGTCTGAGAAGTTTACTTTATTTCCAAGTTAGTAAGAAGAGCACAACGTGAAGAATGAATGAAGATCTAGTAACTTATGATATAGACAATTAAATTGAATCAAAATAAATGTAAATTAATCACTATATATGTGTTGATTATAATTGTATGGGAAGAGGAGTCTTACCAAGATGGAGAGCTAGTGAGGAGTAGAAAGAGAATATGATGTGTTTGCTTTTGTGAATGATTTTGCAGAGAGGAGTGGATAGATTTCATATAAAAGACACAGCGGAATATTGGATATGTGTTTCGCGTTGGTGACAAGGAAGAAATATTTCTTTAGACAGATTCAAGTCAGAATAAGTTCCCAAAACTTTAGAAGCTTCTTCCAAACCAGACTATAACTCAACTTAATCATTTCAAACTAATCTAATATATGATAATCTTTTTCCTAATATATTACAATAACTTTTGCTCACTTGGTTGCGTGGTCGAGAAGGCACTCAGCGGACAAAAACATAGAGCCACTTTTGTAAGTAGTTTATGATTTTTGATGGGTTAAGAACACAATAGGGGCCTGAATGTTTGCCCATGTTGCCAAAAGGGGTCTGAATTGAAAAAACGTATTATTAAGGGCCTGAATTTTGAGTTTTGTGTTTTTTCAAGTCTCCGTCCAAATTTTCTGTTAAATCTAACAGAACCACGTGAAAAGACAAAAATACCCTTTTGTAATTATTATACAATTTATCAATTTAATTAATAAAATGTGAAATGTCTAAAATACCCCTACAAACTAATTATGCAATTAAGGCCACCACGCTCCGGCCACCGCCCGGCGACCACCACCCGGCTCCGGCGACCACCACCGGCCTCCGGCAACCGCCACTGGCCTCCGGCGACTGCCACCGGCCTCCGGCGACTGCCACCGGCCTCCGGCGACCGCCACCGGCCTCCGATCGGAGCCAAAAAGGCTCCGATTGGACCTCCAAAGCTCCGATCGGAGCCAAAAAGGCTCCGATTGGACCTCCGAAGCTCCGATCGAAGCCAAAAAAGCTCCGGTCGGAGCTCTGTGGCTCCGATCGGGGCCACAGAGCTCCAGATCGGAGCTTTGTGGCTCCCGATCGGAGCCACAGGGCTCCAGATCGGAGCTCTGTGGCTCCCGATCGGAGCCACAGGGCTCTAGATCGGAGCTCTGTGGCTCCCGATCTGGAGCCCTGTGGCTCTGATCTGGAGCCCTGTGGCTCCGATCGGGAGCCACAGAGCTCTGATCTGGAGCCCTGTGGCTCCGATCGGGAGCCACAGAGCTCCGATCTGGAGCCCTGTGGCTTCGATCGGGAGCCACAGAGCTCCGATCTGGAGCTCTGTGGCCCCGATCGGAGCTCTGTGGCCCCGATCGGAGCTCTGTGGCTCCGATCGGAGCTTTTCGGCTCCGATCGGAGCTTTTCGGTCGTCGCCGGAGGCCGGTGGTGGTCGCCGGAGTCGGGGTGGTGGTGGTCGCCGGAGCTGTGGTGGCTTAAAGGGTATTTTCGTCATTTTAGGTCAAACATATGAGAGACACACTTTGGTCAAAGGGCATTTTCGGGTTTTCAAATTATTTTTGGTCACATGCTTGGCATGTGACCACTTTCCGTCAATTTTAACAGAAAAAATAGACGGAGACCTCACTTATACACAAAACTCAAAATTCAGGCCCTAAATAATACGTTTTTTTAATTCAGACCCCTTTTGACAACATGGGCAAACATTCAGGCCCCTATTGTGTTCTTAACCCTATTTTGATTGGCAATAAACTAGCACATATATAAGACTCTTAAGAGAATATCTCTCATTAGCTGGGGTAAATTTTGGCTGAACTAACCATTCGCAACAAGTGTGGGCCATAAGAAAAAATAACATTTAATGTACGTATGATATCGCATTAACATGAGTCTGACTAGATCTATCCATTTATAATTGGCCACAGCGCATTAATGCCCCTTTATTATTAAATATAAATAAATTTATGCATTGGTTAAGTAAAATTTATTTAAATTATTTGGTAAGCACTCATGTACGAATTTAAAACTTAAATGCAAGTGGTAAATGGAGGAAAGCCGAGCACTTATATAAATTGAGTCCATAGAAAAAAATAGAACATGTGATTTGGTTAGGTTATCAAAATGTCACTATTAGAGTTAAGTGAATGTATAAAACTAAACTCAATAAAAATGATTAAATAAACAAGCACACACCTAGGTTAATAGCTAAAAGTTACAAGCAGTCATATAATGACGATTATATAAACAAGACTCTTAAGTCAATATTAATGCTAGATACTATAAGAGTGGTCATTGCCTTAACGGCTCAAAATGGATGGTCACAATTCCAACTAGATATAAAGTCTGCATTTTTATATAGTGGGTCTATGTGGATCAATTACATGATTTCAAATCTGTAGCAGTGATATCCACAACCTTTATTAGTTCTTCTTGACTGAGTCGAAGACAGTTGAAAAGCGGCAAAAAAAGATAGATAATCAAAACACATGGCAAATATAATTTAAAGACAATGACAAAATGCTTACATGATCACGACCTTAATTTAGAATCTAGCCATGAATTCACCCATCTGTTTTTGTAACAACCGTGTCGCCTCCGATTCGGGCTGCGAAACATGAGAACTATGCTGCTCACCTTCGGCTTCGACAATCCTCACCTCTTTCACACCCTTTTTCTTAAGAAACTCAACATACAACTCTCTGTTGGATCACGGGCGAAGCTCCGTTACGTCCTTGATGGAAAGCTTTGGACTCCTGGGCTCCACGTAATCCTGCAAAAGGGGATGACCTGGGTGGTGACCCAGAATCCCTCTCCGATGCTTAAATGAGTATGGTGATCAATGGGTGGTAAGCAAAGTCTAAGTTCGTATTAGAGAGTATGCGTTTTCTGGGGTAACTTCCTCCCTTATATAGGAGGAGGAGTTGCCCAGTTACCTGTGACCATGCTTGGCCGTTGTGCCCATGATTCCGTGTATCTCGCCACGATTCCGTATATCTCGCCCCACGCTCCGCGTATCTTACCCGTACTCCGCGTATCTCGGGCACGCCCTGCGTATCTCGGGGAATTTATCTCTATCTCTAACCGTCTCCCACTACTCTATCTAGTAGGCGGGCTTCTCGGTCTTTATCCTCTGATCACAAGTCCCGACTCCTGTCGGAGACTCCAGAGTTGTCTCATTCTAGATCACCACCCAGGACCTTCAGTCTCTGCGGGACAGGTCCAGCCTCTGCGGGGCTTTACTAAGGTATATCGGGGCCTACTCAGAGGCTTCTCATCGGGAGCATTCAGCTCGTACATCGGGACCGCTAAAGTCGGGACCCTTCATGCTGGGCCTCTGGGCCTTTCAGGCTTTTCCTCGAGGCCCACTGGACCTACTCGCCGTCCATTGGCTGTTAATGGGGCTAACGATTACATCGGAACCCATCATTTGCCCCCAAGACATGGGGGACTTTTAGTTCGTCATGTCTTTTAATTCATCTCTTCTGACCTCGTTGTCGGAGGTTCCCGTTTGCATACCTTCCGATACCACCGTCGGAGGCTTTTGTTTTCATGCCCTCCGATACCACCGTCGGAGGCCTTTGCCTTGCGTGTGATTGTTTGTATAATAGAGTCTCTTACTCATGATTGCCTTGGGCCCCCTAGGCCTCATGGGCAGTTGCCAAATTCGAGGGGACTTCTCGATTACTGTAGCATTAAATGCCTAGGGATAAGGGAACGACGCCTGAACCAGCGTGACTGTTATTTTCTGAAAAAGCAGCTGTGACGTCACGCACGTCCCTTCCGTGCCTATGTTCTCGGCGATTAAGATCGTGTCGTTTCCTCTTCAACGGTGCAGATCAAGCCTATCCAGCTGTCTCCTCCGTACCGTCTCCATAATTTCAACGATTGTGATTGAATCGTTTCATCTTCAATGGTCAAGATTGAGTCCTTCCAATTATCCTTTTGCTTATAAAAGCTAAAACCCTGGTACTATTCACTTCTTCTGCACTCTCTCGATTTCAGCCATCTTTGCATCCAAAGTTTCCTCTTCAAGCTCCTCCTGGTGTTCAAGTGATCCAAGGCCTTCAACCCTTCCGATCTTCCTTTACCTTACTTCTTCGACCACCGATCATGTCTGGTAATGACTTTCTTCTAAGTTTTCATGATTTACTTGCTGTTTATTCTTCTTTTCTCAAATCCTTTCGTTTGCAATCGTTCTAGACGAAGCTAGTTCTGAGGTTAGGGCTCCTTTTGTTTTCGAGTTTGCTGTCAATGAGATATCTGAGGCTTCGTATGAGGCTGCTCTCAAAGAGGGGTGTATTACCTCGGATTGGGAGCCTCGCTTCCCATATGAGTCCCAAGCTGCTGCTAGAAGGAAGCACATTATTACGCCTCCTCGGGCAGGGGAGGTGTTCGTCTCCGCTGGACAAATAAGCGCGGGGATTCGGTTCCCCTTCTGCGGAAACATGGTGGAGATGTGCAACTTCTACAAAACGCATCTCTGTACCTTCTCTCCACACGCCATCCGCGTGTGGAATGCCTTCCAACTCTTATGCCACCGCCAGCAGTGGACGTACAGTCTTCTGCTGTTCCGCACTTTCTACGGCATGAAGTGCAACAAAACCGGTGTCTGCTCCTTCTCCCCCCGACTCCCCAAGTGGACAAAGGAGCAACTTTCACGTTTCGGCTGGGATAGCGAAACTTGGAAGTTCCACAAGGATCGGGTGCTAATCCGTGACTCAGGATCCGACAACAGCGGATGGAAGAAGTACTACTTCTTCGTCCAGCATAGCTCTGTTCCCTGGTCTCGATGGGAGGTCGAGGCGGACCCTGCCCCCAAGCTCCAAGACTACACCGAGGATGATCTCAACACCCTCCAGATGGTTCAACTTTATCGCTGGGGAGACAACTTCATACCCCTCGATGCCAACAAGCTCCAGGAGAAGAACCTGATTACTATCGGAGTCCGACTCCTTGACTCTGTTTCCAAAGATTTAGTCATCTGAGTAATATTTCTAACTATCTTATTTTTACCTTTGCAGCCAAGAAGACTTCTCTGTTGACTCATCTCATTCTGAAGCAGGGCGAGACTGATGCCGTCCAGAGTGGCTCCCGGCGGAAGCGCAAGCTGGTGAAGAAGGGTGCTTCCTCCTCCACTCCCTTATCTGCTGCTCCTCCTACCGACGAGCAAGTCGGGGCCAAGAAGGCCAGGCGGGAGGAGATAGATCGGGCCTTCGGGGCCACCACCGTCGAGGAAGGTAAGCGCGTTCGTCGTGCAATTAAAAAATATAAAAAATTAGTCCCCAAGGAGTTTATCCCCGCTGATCGGAAAACACGGGTTCAAGAGATCAAGTACATCCTTCGAGGAGAAATTCCCCACGTTCTTGAGGCAGGATATTACAACGTCCTTGGGAAGAATAGACATTTCGATCGTCAAATCATCTGGTGCCCTGAAGGTACTCTTCCTAACTTTATTCGTCCCGCCACCGCAGGTCCCTTGGAGACTCCTGCCCCAACGGAGGCTATCATTCCAGCGGAGACTGCAACTCCGCAAGAACTGATGCTGGAGGACGTCCCGGCGGGAGCTCAGTTCCGCCAGGTGACCAATTTGGAGGCTTCCCCTTCTGTCGAGGAGCCTGATGAGGGGGGCCTGCTTCCTCGCGGTAGATCGAGGTCAAGGAGCATGGGGCCTACTGTGAGGGACGTGTCCCAAAGTCCTCCTCCTGTTTTTCGCACTCCGACTCCTGAGCCACCAGCTGAGGTGGCTCCTCCGGCTGAAAGTTCTGGGGTCATCCCCCCTCTCCCCGTGGATGAAAACCTTTACAAGGTTTTTACTCCCGACCAGGGGATGATGCCTTGGAACCCGATCGAGTCTCTCCGAGGGGTTCCACTCCGACGGGGAAACCTTGATCCTGGGTTGGCCCTGCATCTGCTGGCGGGGTCAATCCCTCCAGCCTTGAGGCGACCCTTGTCCTTGGCGCGGGAGGACCTTGAAGAGGAGATCCGCGACATGGCTATTCGTCGGATGGAGGTGACACTTCCATCTTTGTTTCATTTTCTTCGTCCTTCTTATCTTTGATTGCTGTATCTTGATCTTTTCCTTCCTTCTTTCAGGACACCGCGAACCAACATCGCTGCTTCGGCCTTATCCTGGCCTTGAAGGGTGCCTTGGAGGCGGCGGAGGCCCAGTCGAACCCTGATGCTTTAGCCAAGCTTCAGGTGGAACTCGACGAGGCTGTAGCGGCCAAGAACAGGATGGCCAAGGAGAAGGCTCTCCTTGATGATTTGTCCTCCAACCTGCTCAAGAAGGTTCACGATCATGAGGCTGTCATGCGTCGAGAGCGAAAGATGGTCCAGGCGGACCAGCAGCGGAATGAGGAGGAGAAGAAGCAGCTCATTCATGAGAAAAACGTCTTCGCGGATCTCCTCGCGGAGGCCAAGGCAAAGTTTGAGGCGGAGAGGGCTGAGTTCTCTTCCAAGCTGGCTGAGGCTAAGGCTCAGGGCCTCGAGGAAGGCCGCCTGCAGGGCCGCGAGGAAGGTCTTCAGCAAGGTCGCGAGGAGGGTCGCGAGGAGTATCGGAACTCTGAAGAATTCAAGCTGGCTGCTGTGGAGTTCTGCAAGTCCGAGGTGGAGGACGTTTTGTTCAACGCTGTCGAGGAACTCTACACAGCCTATGCGGATTCCATTGACTTCACGAAGTCCGAGACTCTTGCCCCCGTTGCGGAGAAGTATTTCAACCTCCCCGCGGAGAGTGAAGGGGCTGCTGCCGTGGACCCGACTCCGCCAGCTGCGGAGCCTTCTGCCCAGGCCCCTCCAAACCTTGCTCCCACCGACGCTGCTGAGGATCCATCTTCCAACAAGGACCAAGTTTAATGCTTACATCTTTTAGTCCTTGTTATCTTTCTCCTTGGTTTCTTGTAACGAACTCCTTTGGCCTTCTGGCCCTTATATAAGTAGTTTTCTTTCCCTCTGTTTTGGCATCGATATTTGTTTGCACTTTAACTAAAGCGGCTTTAAAGTCGTTACTCAGAACGTTCCGATGCGCCATTAAAATGACTTCATACGTCCCTCCGACGCTTTTCTCGAGATTTTACCACTCAAGGTTTCTCACCCAAAATCGGGACTTCACCACTTAAGGCTTCTTGTCCAAAATCGGGACTTCGCCACTTAAGGCTTCTCGTCCAAAATCGGGACTTCACCACTTAAGGTTTCTCGTCCAAAGTCGGGACTTCACCACTTATGGTTTCTCGTCCAAAATCGGGACTTCACCACTTAAGGTTTCTTGTCCCTGCCAAGGCTATTTTCACACCCCTTAGGGCTTTTACTGCGTCTCTACCGGACGGCTTAATCGTACCCTTTAAGGCTTTTTGCCGCATCATATAGACGACTTACGCGGACCTGTCTAAGGCTTTTTCGTACCCGTTAAGGCTTTTGGCCGCATCATATAGACGACTTACGCGGACCCATCAGGGCCTTTTCGTACCTAGGCTTTTGGTTGCATCATATAGACGACTTACGTGTACCCCGTAGGGCTTTTGTCCATACCCGTTAAGGCTTTTGGCCGCGTCACATAGACGACTTACGCATACCTCAGAAGGCTTTTATCGTACCTCGGAAGGCTTTTGTCGCGTCACTCAGGACGTCTTACTAACAGTTAGAATAAATTCGAAAGCAATTTGATCGGAAGGCAACTTCTTTTATTAATAAATAACTCAAAATAGGCTTACATCGGATCTTATTGATAGACAATTTGCGCCCTTCACGGCGGCTTAATATCAAACATGATACTTCTTCAAGTGTTCGCCACTGAAGGAATGCTTCAACGTCTTGCCATCGAGATCCTCTAACTTGTATGCATTGGGCACTGGCATCCCTACGATCTTGTAAGATCCTTCCCATTTTGGTGACAGCTTGTTGATCCGATCCTGATGAACAAACTCATTCCTCCGCCAGACAAGTTCTCCAACGAAGAATTGTCGGGACCTGACACGCCGATTGTAATATCGGGCTGTTGCCAGACGCATTCGGGCCTGGACTTCATCAGCCTTCCACCTCTTTTCCTCGAGTAGATCTAAGTCCAGACGTCTCATTTCCTCGTTTGTCAGAGGCTCGTAATATTTCGCGCGGTGGGACGCCACCGCTATCTCCACGGGAGCGACTGCCTCCGTGCCATAAACCAGGCCAAACGGAGTTTCTCCTGTTGATTGCTTGGGTGTTGTTCTCACAGCCCATAGCACATTCTCGAGCTCATCCAGCCAATGGCCCTGCAAGGCATAGACTCTCTTCTTCAAGCCATCCATCACGATCTTGTTGGCTGATTCTACCTGGCCATTGGTCTGAGCGTGGCGGACTGAAGCGGTCCGATGTTCAATGTTTAGTTCTTCCAGGTACTCCTTCAACTGAGCCCCATTGAACGGAGGGCCGTTGTCGCTGATCAACACTCGAGGAACCCCGTACCGGGATACAATCTGAGTTTGGAGGAACTTGAGGATCTGCTGCCACGTCGTCCTGGCCAATGCCTTAGCCTCTATCCACTTTGAGAAGTAGTCGATGGCCACGAGCAAGTACTTGCACTGACCTTTCGCTTGGGGAAGAGGTCCCACCAAATCAATCCCCCATTGCGCGAAGGGCAATGCACTCCTGATGGGCATTAAGTCCGCGGCGGGAGCCACGATATTTGGGGCGTACCTCTGGCATGCATCACAGGATCGGACCATTGCTGTCGCCTCCTTGTTCATCGAAGGCCAATAGTAGCCCAAGTTCAGCGCCTTCCTCACAAGAGATCGGGCCCCTTCGTGACAGGCCGCGACTCCTTCGTGTAGCTCCCTCAGGATCCGGTTCGTGTCAGGTTCTGCTACGCATTTTAAGAAAGGCTTTACGTACCCTTTTTTGTATAACTGGTTGTCCACCATCGCGTAGTTGTCCGCAATCCGACGCAACCTGATAGCTGTCACTTTATCATCGGGGAGTACCCCCGTAGTCAGGTATGTGACCATCGGGGTCATCCAAGTGGGCTTTTCTTCCTCCTCCGATCTTGTCTCAATAGCGCAGACCTCCGCCGGATCGATGTTTGAGATAGTCACCTTCTCTAGGAAATGTACCTTTTGATTCTCCTCGGGGGCCACTCCCAGAGCGAACTTGCTCAAGGCATCTGCTTCCGCGTTTTCTTCCCTCGGGATTGCCTCGATATCAAAGCTTTTGAAGCTTCCCTTCAAAGTCTGCACCTCGTGCAAATACTTCTTCATTGTCGGGCTCTTAGCTTCATAGTTCCCCTGGACTTGGTTTACAACCAAGCTGGCATCACACTTCACTTTTAAATGATCGACCCCCGTACCTTTGGAAATTTTGAGGCCCGTGATGAGAGCCTCGTACTCCGCTTCGTTGTTGGTGGCTTTGAATGTCAACGCTAAGGCATATCGCAGGGGCTCGCCTCCACCGGGCGGTATCAATACGAATCCTGCCCCCGAGCCTTCTACACTCGATGAACCATCAGTGTACATCTCCCAAGTATTCTCCTCATTTGGCTGTTCTGGCTGCTGTTCTGTTGTCGGGACTTCCTCCATGGTTGCCCCCTCTGCGGGACCCGTTACTTCCAGATCGGGTGCCGTAGACTCAGCTATAAAATCTGCCAATGCCTGGCCCTTAATAGCGGTTCTCGGAGCAAAATGAATGCGGAATTCTGTCAGCTCGATGGCCCATTTCACCAATCTCCCCGACGCCTCCGGTCGGTTCAAAAAGTGTTTCAAGGGCTGATTAGTCAATACCGTGACTTCATGGGCGTGGAAGTAAGGTCGCAGTTTTCGAGCGGCAATAATCAACGCGAAGAGATACTTCTCAATTGCGGGATAGTTTATTTCAGACTTGGCAAACGCCTTGCTTACATAATAGATAGGCACTTGGTTGCCCTTGACAATTTTAATCAAAACAGAACTAACAGCCACATCAGAAACAGCCAAATAGAGATAGAGCGGCTCGCCTGGAACTGGTTTCGCCAACGGCGGAAGGGTACGGAGGTGCTGCTTGAGTGCCTGGAACGCCTCCTCGCACTTGTAGGTCCATTCGAACTTCTTGTTGGCCCTCAGCACATCAAAAAATGGCATAGCTCGGTCACTCGCCTTGGATAGGAAGCGATTCATCGCGGCCAACCGGCCATTCAGCACCTGGACCTCCCGATGAGTCCTCGGGGACTGCATCTCCTCGATTGCTCGCAGCTTCTCAGGGTTCACCTCGATTCCTCTCTGGCTCACCATGAACCCTAAGAACTTCCCCGAGTTTACCCCGAAAGCACATTTGTCGGGGTTCAGCCGAACTTGATGGAACTTCATCCGCTCGAATGCCGCCGCCAAGTTCTGGACATGGTCTCCTGCCTGTCGGGATTTCACCAGCATGTCATCCACATACGCCTCCATGGTTTTCCCCAGCATGTCTCCAAACAATTTGTTCACCATCCGCTGGTAGGTTGCTCCGGCATTGATCAATCCGAAGGGCATCACGTCGTAATGGTAGACGTCACTGTCGGCATAGAAGGCTGTATGGGGGGCATCCTCCTTCGCCATCTTGATCTGATTGTACCCGGAGTAGGCATCCATGAAGCTTAGCAGTTCATGTCCCGATGTGGCATCCACCAACTGGTCAATCCTCGGGAGCGGGTAGCAGTCCTTCGGGCAGGCTTTGTTCAAGTCGCGGAAGTCGACACACATCCGCCACTTTCCGTTACTCTTTCGCACCAGCACTGGGTTAGCCACCCAAGTCTGGAATCGGAGCTCCTTGATGAATCCAGCATCGAGCAGTCTGCCCACCTCTTGCTGGATCGCTATCCTCTTGTCCGCGCCCATCGGACGCCTCCTCTGCGCGATAGGCTTGATCGCGGGGTCTATCTTCAGCTCGTGCACTATCACGTCGGGGCTGATCCCTGGCATATCACTCGGGGACCAGGCAAACAGCTCCTTAAACTCCTTCAAGAGCTCGATCAACTCTCGGGCTCTTTCCTCCGATAAAGCAGACCCGATCTTTACCTTCCTCTGAGGCCCATCGATCTCAACTTCCTTCAAATCCTCCATGGGGGCGGGGCGCCCATACTCCTCTCGAGGATCAGCATCAGTCTGAAGGACAGTCATGGCCTCCCTTCTTCTCCGTTGGGTGGCGTTAACGTAGCATTTCCGCGATGCCACTTGGTCACCCTTGACCTCTCCGAACCCGTTGTCCGTCGGAAACTTCATCTTCTGGTGGACCGTCGAGGCGACTGCCATGAGAGGGTTGATGGTGGTCCTCCCGATGATTGCGTTGTATGCCCCCGCAGACTCCACGACAACGAAATCTACATTTCGCCTCTCCATCTTCCAGCCACTACCAAACTCCACCGGTAAGGTAATCATTCCCAGCCGGTAGGAGGTGGAACCAGAGAATCCCACCATCGGGAAGTCCACCTGCGTCAGGTCCTTCTTCGTCTTTCCCATGGCCTCCAGAGCGTCCATGAAGAGAATATCGGAGGAACTCCCTACGTCTATCAGGATCCGCTTCATCTCGAATTCGTCTACGTCTAGGGTCACGACCAAGGCGTCATCATGAGGGCTCTCCACGCCTACTAAATCCTCCGCCGAAAAAGAAATTACCATTTCCTCCTTCAGGGTCCACGACCGGGACCTTTTGCCTAGCACCACCGCGGCAGATATGCGGGAAGCGTAGTTCTCCCTAGAAGCAGAGGTATCTCCTCCTACCGCCATTCCTCCATGGATGACGTTGATAGTTCCCCGCCTCTCCTTGCGGGCACCTGAACCTGAGGCTTCTGGCTCGACCTTCTTCCTCTTCGGGGATCGGTCGCGGGACTTGGAACGGGATCGTGATCGACTTCTGGAACGGGATCGGCACCGTCCCTTTCCGACGAATTCTTTTAGCTTCCCCTTCTGGATCAGCTTCTCAATTTCCTTCTTCAACTCCCGACACTTTTCGGTGTCGTGACCATTGGCTCGATGGTAGCGACAGTAACGGTCAGGGCGGCCTCCTAGGAATTCGCCTTCTTTCCTCGGGGGGTATCGAGCGAGACCCTGTCTGTCCATCACAGCTAACACAGAGGTCATCGAGCTATTGATGGGAACAGCCCGACTCTCTCGGTTGTCCTTCCTCGGAGGACGCTTGTCTTCTCTTTTATCGGGACGACCACGGTTCCTACTTCCTTCCGACTTGTCGCTCCCTTTGCGATCATCCGACAGCTTGGACGATGCCTTTCCTCTCCCCGATTTCGGGGGATCGAGCTCTCCAGCAGCAATCTTCGACTCCTGGACGTCGATTTGCTGTTTCACCCTCGCTTGCAGGGCCTCCATACTCCACACGGCTTTCGCGGCTACGCTGTGCATCAGATCGGAGCCGTATGGAGCGCTCAAGTTCCGCAGGAAAGTACGAATTGTTTCTCCCTCCGAGATTTCTTCATCGATTTCCGCAGCACTAGCAGTGAACCGTTGGTAGTAGTATGCCAACGATTCATCGGGTCTCTGCACCACCTGGGTCAAAGACCTCACACTCTTCAGAAGACGCCTCCGACCTTGGTACTGCTTGATGAAACGATCGTGCATATCAGCCCAGCACGTAATGCATCCTGGCGGGAGGCTGAAGAACCAAGTCATGGCCCTTTCTCCCAAGGTTATTGGGAACAATGAACAGATGAGGTCATCGTTCGAAGTTCGACCCATGCAGGCCTGGACATGCCTCTGAACATGACGAACTGGGTCCCCCTCACCATCGTACTCCTTGATGGTCGGAATACCTAGCCCAGGCGGGGCGACGGTATCGATTAGCCGCGGCACGAAAGGATGGCTGGACCGATCCCTTAACTCCGATGTCATCTGCTTTTGATCACCCATGCAGATGTTAATGATCTTCACCACCTGATCGGAGGTGATGGGGCCATTCAGGGGAATGGTCCTATTTTGCACCGGACCTGGGCCGTCGACCACGAACTTCTCCGGATGTGCTGGTTCCTTACCCTTGCTCCTGGGCGGAACCTCCTGTTCCTCTGGGTCCACCCTCGGTGGGGGTGGTGGTAACTCTTCTCGCGGAGGCAACTCCTCCGCCCTCCTGGCGGCCTCTCTCTTGTCCAGCAAGGCCTCCATGGCAGCCAAGAACATGGGCATAGCGTCTGCTACTTCCTTGGCCAACTCCGAGTTCGAAGACGACCCTTCTTCCCTGCGCGGGACTCCTTCTCCTCCATGGGCCACCGGGTTTGGGGCAGCCTCATCTTCCTCCCTACGCGGGACATCCTGCTTGTTCCTCTCTGTGTCTTGGACTGAGACCTCATAGCCATCACCCTGCCCCCCTGTCTGGGAAAGAGCAGGGTTCTCACCTTGTTCAGCAACGCGTTCCGGCAACGGGGAATTCACAGTTCCTGCGGGACGAGAACTGCCAGCCTGAATTTGCTTCTTCTTGCCACCACCGGCCATTGATCTGGTAGAAGCTATCTTGACTTTTCGTAAGCTTCCCACAGACGGCGCCAATGTTGGATCACGGGCGAAGCTCCGTTACGTCCTTGATGGAAAGCTTTGGACTCCTGGGCTCCACGTAATCCTGCAAAAGGGGATGACCTGGGTGGTGACCCAGAATCCCTCTCCGATGCTTAAATGAGTATGGTGATCAATGGGTGGTAAGCAAAGTCTAAGTTCGTATTAGAGAGTATGCGTTTTCTGGGGTAACTTCCTCCCTTATATAGGAGTAGGAGTTGCCCAGTTACCTGTGACCATGCTTGGCCGTTGTGCCCATGATTCCGTGTATCTCGCCACGATTCCGTATATCTCGCCCCACGCTCCGCGTATCTTACCCGTACTCCGCGTATCTCGGGCACGCCCTGCGTATCTCGGGGAATTTATCTCTATCTCTAACCGTCTCCCACTACTCTATCTAGTAGGCGGGCTTCTCGGTCTTTATCCTCTGATCACAAGTCCCGACTCCTGTCGGAGACTCCAGAGTTGTCTCATTCTAGATCACCACCCAGGACCTTCAGTCTCTGCGGGACAGGTCCAGCCTCTGCGAGGCTTTACTAAGGTATATCGGGGCCTACTCAGAGGCTTCTCATCGGGAGCATTCAGCTCGTACATCGGGACCGCTAAAGTCGGGACCCTTCATGCTGGGCCTTTCAGGCTTTTCCTCGAGGCCCACTGGACCTACTCGCCGTCCATTGGCTGTTAATGGGGCTAACGATTACATCAGAACCCATCACTCTCCTCTCTCCTTGAGAAAATCCAACCCCGCCACGAAAACAACCACCGCCGGAAACCGATTCCATTCTTCCTCTTTCATCTCTGCCTCCTCGAAGTTACTCCCAAAGTAGTCACGGTTCGACCCTTCCGGATTACTCAGTTCCCAGAACATATCGGTGACCTCCACATTAAATTGTAACCCACTTTCCAACTCCTTCACAGTCCTCTTTTCGCTGCCGAAATAAGGATGTATCGGCAATATCCCGTTGATCTTGACGTTGTTTTGT
Organism: Clarkia xantiana subsp. parviflora; assembly: GCA_036873135.1. Lineage (NCBI taxonomy): Eukaryota > Viridiplantae > Streptophyta > Magnoliopsida > Myrtales > Onagraceae > Clarkia > Clarkia xantiana. The sequence continues at coordinate 13,308,718 of JAPTYO010000004.1, forward strand.
ATCGCCATTCGAGCGATATGGTGCGCTATGTTTCCTCCGGCACTGTCGCCGGAAAGAAACACTCGGGAAAGATCACTACAAAAAAAAAAAAAAAAGTCTTGTGAGAGATTTATTTATAAGAACATATATAACCTTATAAGTAACTATAAGGGAAAAATATATAACTTTATAAGTAAGGGATTGATGAAAATTTCTTACAAATATAACATTTAAAAAATTTATAAGGAAACGATATGTAATATAAAGCTGACTAGTAACAAAAAGTTGACTTCTGTAGAAAGTCATAAGAAATTTTTATTAAAATATAATAAATCATTTGAAAATTCTTATTATCTGCAGACTGCAAGCAATCGTTTTCCTTTAAACAAAAAGTTGTTATAAATTACCGATTTTCTTGTAGCGGATCAGAGAGATTAGGGTTTAGGGTTAGCCACTCTAGGGTAGAGTAACAATCTTCGTAAGCTGTTGGGAGGCGGTTCTCGGGTGCTAAACGGTAGTCGACGGAGACGACAATGCAACCGGCAGCAACCGAGAGGTCGCCGAGAAAATAGTGGCAGCCGGACCAAGTGGTGGTGCCGAAGATAAAAGCGCCGTCGTGGAAGTAGATGAGAACGGGAAACCCTGATTGGGTAGATGGAGGTTTATCGCCGGGGATGAATATTCTGGCGGTGATGGGTTTCGATGCATCGATGGTTACGTCCTTGAAGGTGAAGGCAGATGGGGATTTGACGGTGACGTGGGCTGTGAGTAATTGAAATGTGGAGAGAATGTAGAGAGCAAACCAATAGCTATAGAAAACATAATGGATTGCTCAAAGTTATGATTACAAGAGTAGATAGTCTCTATATATAGAAGACTTCTAAAGTGTTATTCAAGTAACTAAACAATAATGACTTACTCTATTAGAAACTTACGAGTCTAACATATACTATATCTCTAACATTCCCTATGCTTCTCCTATCTTCTAAATTCATCATCGAAGTTTGATTTCATTAACTCCAGCCCTTGAGAATCAACTTCATCAAATCAGTCACAAAAGGTTGAAAATCCAATAAGAAACATTCTACTGCGGCTTGATCTACCATGCTGCTACTGCTGCTTGAAATCGTTGCTGGGAGCTTGCTGCGGGAACATGATCAAGAAGAAGATAGTTGCTGTATGTGAACCAGAAAACACAACTCTCAACCTCAAATTGTTGAACAAACGTTGGTGAAATCCAATTCGCTTAAAACACGATGACTTCAGTTGCTTTCCATGGCAAAAATCTAACAAAAACAACTAAGAATGGTAGCCGTGTCTTTGCATCTGTCACTGCTCAAAAGATAAAATCAGAGTCCATTTGTGCACCAAAGTCACTTGAATCCTTCAAACTGAACCTCATCACAATTCGGAACACCAAAATGAGGCAGACAAATTATTTTCCAGTACAAATTCAGCTCAGAAATTGCAGGAGGAGGTGGCAGCAAGAACAAATGAAGCAACAAGTAGCAATACTAGAGGAAGAATAACGCAGCAGATATAACAGTAAAACAAGACTTCAGCTACCTCACTGAGGAATTCTGTCGAACAGGTAGGGTGCAACAGCTTAAACCTCAATCAGTGTCAGGCAAACTAAACTTCAGCAAATCAGAATATAGCAGCAAAACTCAGAATGTAATCAGAACTGATGAATGGCAGCATGAGGTGGAGATCAACAATTCATATAGCAGCAGCATGAGGTGGCAGATGCAATGTGAATATAACAGATAGATTTCACAAGCCAGATCAGAGAGGACCTAAAGAAGAATCGGTGCTCTGACAGCGGAGCTGCTCGAAGAAGAACGGAGCGGAGCTGCTCAGAGAAGAACAGATTGGAGCTGCTCGGAGAAGAACTGATCGGAGAAGAACGGAGAAGAGGCACGACATCCTGAAGCATCACGTCCATGACCAGAAAAGAAGAAGAGGCACATATCGGAGATGCTGATGGAGAACCTTGATGGAGAAGAAGCAGATGCCAATGGAAGAAGGAGCCTCACAGATCTGAGGTGCCGATGGAGAAGAAGCCTCACAGATCCGAGATGCCGATGGAGAAGAAGCAGGTCCTCTTATCTGATTGCTGATGTAGATCTGAACTTATTTGCTGATTACTGAGCTTCTCACGATAACAATTCGATGAGTTTCAGATCTGCTGCTGATTGGGAGCATACAAATTGGAATTTCAGATCTACTACTGATTGAATCCAGTTCAGTAGCGTGAAAAACAGAGCAGCAAAATTAGCTTCAGCAGCCATTGCTAACAGAGACCTCTAGATCCAAATACCAATAGTAATCATGCTCGACATTAGTAGTAAAGGAATTCACCAATCTAGCTGCAGGAATCGTGATCAGCGACAGATGGCAGATCCAAAATAGCAGCAGTGGCGTGGAGAATCAATTCCAGATCTCCAAAAGTAGGTGACGCAGCATCATCCACTCATGCATGGAAGCATGAGCTGGCAACTTAATACAGCAGCAGCATCCACTGACTCTGTCCACTGAGAGAGACGCAAGTTTCGAAGAACTTATTTGCAGAGATCATCGTTCGAGAGAGAAAGAGGTAATGTCGTCGTTACTCGATCGATTCATGGATCCGAATAAAAGACAGGTTGCTGCGCCAGATTGGTGAAGATCAGGGCTGGAAATTTGCAGATTGATGAAGATCAAAGCTGTAAATGTAGAGGAATGCAGAGAAACTAGTGGATCGAAGCTCATATCATCAAGGAAAGAGCTGATTATTGATGAACAAAGCAGGAAATACTTGATACTAAGATGAACATGATGAATCTGATCAGACCTGGAGCTCTGATACCATGTGAGTAATTGAAATGTGGAGAGAATGTAGAGAGCAAACCAATAGCTATAGAAAACATAATGGATTGCTCAATGTTATGATTACAAGAGTAGATAGTCTCTATATATAGAAGACTTCTAAAGTGTTACTCAAGTAACTAAACAATAAGGACTTACTCTATTAGAAACTTACGAGTCTAACATATACTATATCTCTAACATGGGCTACGTCGGGTGTGAGGCGTTTTACTGTTCCGTCGGAGAAGACTTGAAGGAAACCGGGGAGTTCACGAATCAGTGACATTTTTCAATCTAGTTCAACAAATTAGCTGTGAGGAAAAGAGATCAAACTAACTGTTTCTTCTATAGGACTTTACTCTTGGAGAAGACGTAAGGGATGTAATGTGACTTAGAATAGTCAAATCAATAAATTATATGGAAATGATCCACATTCGAGGGGATATGTAAAAGATATTCGATCCCTTGACGTGCGGCATATTATTGACCGTTATTTTATTTTAGTATGTGGTCGGTAGTATGCATGGTAGTGATGTTTGTATTTTTTAACCGTTTAATTATACTTAAAGAAAAATTGAGTGATATTTGAATTTAGGATAATAAAATAGAGTTATAAACTGTTGGAAATATTGAGGGTAAATATACTAATTTATAAAATCCATGGACCAAAAATGCAATTAATCAAATCTCGGTTACTTACAAGTAATTCCTCCAATTAACATGCAAGATATAGGCAACACCGAAATTGTACGTATACTTCGACACGAAAACGAATACGTATTTTTATACTGAGGCCCGTGCTAATCACAGTCTCCTTAAGGCAATTTCGCCCCTCCCCACCCTCGGGTTATGCAAAGGGGTTATACAAGGGGCGATCACCTCCCAGGATTCAACAGTGTCATCGAATCGTGTTATGCATGCAACACGCTCGACCGAACCGAACCCAATACCTGAACTCAAACAAAGAACAGAAATGCCGACGACAACGGCTAAAAACAACTAGAAAGGTTGAACACGACATAAGTCGAAATCAACCTAAGAAGAACTCTGCATTCGTCAACACGAAGAACAGAGGATGAGAAAATATAATTGGATCCCAAGATTATGGGTTCCGAAAAATTGAATACTCAACCAAGAAGGAAGAGATTTCATTTCTCATGGTGCAAAAAATGAGAAGGGGGAGACTCCTTTAAATAGGATAGGAGAAGAGAGGAGATGCTTGAAGTGGTCGATGTGGTACAAACAAATTTCCACATTCACTAAAACAAAGTGGGCTGGGCTAGAGTAAAAACAATGGGCTTGAACAAAAATAATTTAACTAAGCCCAAAAAACTAGCCTTAGTAAAATTTAATATAAAGGAGCCCAAATTTTCTAACAATCCCCCACATGAATGGAAATTGGAAATCTAGACACGAAATTTGAGTTCAACGGTCAATACCTGCAAAGGATAGGTAGGGGTGACCCCTTTGAACCTATCCCTTGTGAGATCATGCCTTCTCTACTGACAGGTCGGTAGACGCGATGTCCTTGAACCGACTGTCGTTGGTGTAGATGACGACATAACCCACACAGGTACATTCCTAGTATGGTTCAGTTCACGCCCTGTGATCCCTAGGCCCTGGATCACTCGCCTGGTTCTGCAAGCGTTTCTAAGAATTGTGCCCTCAACAATTCCTTTCGAAGCGGCCCCACTTCTCACTCACATAGGTGATTCTATGTCTCAAGAGCATCATCACGACTCTGAGTTCTCCTTACGAATCATTAAAAGCTTTGCGTAAAAATGATTTCAATTAAGTAATTTCCAATTACTGTGCTCGGTTTAACCGATTATTGAAGATCAATACCGGCAAAAGCTTAACCTCATCTCCATCACTGTTTGCATCATGGGAATAGGCTCGGGGTTTGACCCCCCACAGTGACAACACTCACTCTTGTGATTAGGTTGTCCCATTGAACCAAGTTCTTGGGATCTCCAGTCATCATGGTTGGGTTTTCCTTCTCAAGAGCGTTTCCTCCACGGGCTTTAGCCTCATTCCCTTCGATGCTTGGCCAAATAACTCTCTGTTTAACCCTTTCGGGTAGCGGATCCGCTATTTATCTGCCGACTTTACTATATCGGGCACAATAAATATATTTCAGAGCAACTGTCTAATGGTAATATAACGTCTATGACGTATATGTTTGGACATTTCATTAGATAGGTTATACTATGTTATACAGATTGATTATCGCAACGTTGCATCAATGTTCTCAAATCATCACTGTCCTCAGACTATCATTTCCTGCAGGAATAATTTTTGTCAATCCAACAACTAAATTTAGGTTGATTCTTATGTGGACAACATGTTCGCAGAGTGTCCCATTTCCCAACCTTTAACAAAGGTTTTCAGGCCAAATGGGGGGTGCACCACTTATATACGCGTTAACCTTGTCTTTTAAACAAAATCTTCAACCTTTCATTGATTGGATTTTATTTGGATTAAACCAAAAAAAAACAAACTCATCAATCTTTGAACTAACATAGGTTTTGGCCAATTAGTAAAATCCTCGAGACAATGGCATAGCCATTCTGCATCTTCGGCACATTTTTCCAGTACAATAACTCAGACATGATCGTCGATCTGGCTATGACTGTTTGTTTTTTTTTTTTTTTAGGATTTTCTACAACACTGTTGCACCTCGTAAGGTGAATACGTAACCCCTTATACTCAAGGTGGTAGTGTCTAATCGGATATTCATTTTGCATCACTATAACATTCTATCACATAAGGATATCTCTTTGTGTAGACCATGATTACGAATATGTCTCAGATACCAAAGTACCCTGATTACCCCGTTCTAATGGACAACACTAGGGTTACTCGTAAATCGACTCAATACACTTACAACGTGAGCGATATCTGGTCTAGTGCATGACATTAAGTACATGACACTTCCAATAATTTGAGCATACTTAATTTGGGTAAAACATTCTCCCTTGTTCGTTGAAAAATACTTACTCGTATCTATTAGAGTAGTGACCTCGTTCTTGTCATCTTTGTTGAATTTATCCAAAATCTTGTCAATATATGAGTTTGACTTAGAATGAGACCTTCCGATGATCTACAGAGTTTTAATCCAAAGATCACATCGACAAGATACACGTCTTTCATGTCAATACTCAAATTCAACATACGTCCAGCTGACCGGACTACATCATCGCTATTTCCAACGATTAGTATGTCATCAACATAAAACATTTTTCATACTTATTTATTTTGAAACATTTCTCCAATTAAACGTTGTCAAATTTATAAAGCCATTGTCTAGGCATCTGTCTAAGACCATACATAGATTTGACAAGCTTACAAACTTTCTTTTCCTGCTCTCGCGCAGAGAAACCCTCAGGTTGTTCCATGTAGATTTCTTCCTCTAAATCTCCATGTATGAAAGTTGTTTTCACATCCATTTGATGTACTTCTAGAATTTGCAAGGCTGCAATCGCAAGCACCATCCTTATGAATGTGATTCTAGATACTGGAGAAAATGTATCAAAATAATCCAGTCATTTCTTTTGTCTATAGTCTTTTATGACAAGTCAGGCTTTGTAATTATCAATTGATCCATCTTCGTTCATTTTACGTTTGAATATCCACTTGTAGCCTAACGGTTTGTCTCCGGGCGGAAGATCCACCAGCTCTCAAGTGTTGTTCAGCAAGATGGATTCAATATTACTGTTGATTGCCTATTTTTATAGAGGTCTCTCAGAAGAGTTTACGGATTCGTGGTAAGTCTAAGGTTCGACTTCAAGCATATAAGTCAGAAAAACTGGACCATAGGATTTTTCAATCCTTGCCCTTTTACTCATCACGGGCTTGACCTCGGTTTCAACCTCGGTCTCGACCTTAACATGCCCTCCATGTTCTCGGTATTGACTATTTTTCCTCTATAGTCTCATATGCTTGCCTCTCCTCTAGACTTAGCCAAAAATACATTTTCCAAAGAAAAATGCATTTCTTGATTACATTAACGTATCTTTGTGTTTATTCGACACTTTCGATTCAAACAGAAGAAATCGATACGCGTTACTGTTCTGAGCATATCTTATGCAATCAACAGTTTAGCGCATGTATGCGCCTTTTCCGTAGAGGTATCATAACTTTTAGCAAGACACCCCCCACATTTGAAGGCACAACTCAAACAGAGTTTATCTTCCTTCTTATGGGGTACCTTATTCAAAAGGTAATTGCTAACAAACATGGTCTCAACCACATTATTTTATTTCTTCCAGGAAAATTTTAACGTGTTAACACACGAGTTTGGTATGAAGTTATTACAAACTCTCAACCACATTATTTTATTTCTTCCAGGAAAATTTTAACGTGTTAACACACGAGTTTGGTATGAAGTTATTACAAACTCTCAACCACATCATCATTGATCATCAGATCACCATCGTATCAATGTAGGTCATCAGACCGTCAAAACATCAACATTTTCCTTAAAACAATATGAGATCAAATTTGGTCATTAGACCGCCACGTTTCTAAAATTGGTATAACCCTCCGACCAATAAACGAATCGGCCCGTTGCACCGCAAGTGCCAAAACTACATTTTCATATTTTTATCTAATGCATGCCTAATGACAATCCATTCACCTACTAAGCCAAAACCTTGACCGTCGACAACGTTATTAATACTAATTAGTCCAAAATAAACATTAAAACGTTGCCCGATTGATCGAACCCGCAACCCAACTCCATCGGGGTTTTATGCGGTGTGCAATGACTTCACCGATTAAATCGTGTTTAAGTCAACATTCTCTAAACAGAGAATAATTGTTGCCGCATTTCTCATTGCGAAAACAATTAATAATTTAGTTGAAACTCAAGTTTTTATTTGTAAACCATGAATTTGTTATTGTTTCATATTTTCCTTCATCAAGTATACATAGCAATATTTCGTACTATCATCTACTAACGTAATGAAGTACTTATTTTTCGCATCGCGTTTGGACAATTATTAAGTCGCAAACATCGCTATGTATTTAGAACAATAAGTTCGGTAATCCTATCGACCGAATAAGTTTCGTTTCAACGCAAACTTCACATTTAAGTTCTTGCTCTATTTTGATTTAGGAATATGAACCATGTTAGATAACCTCCGCAAGGTATCGTAATTAACAGGTCCTAAATTATTGTGCCACAAATTCAGCACAATAAGGAACATTCTTATCTCATGTTCACTATAGGCACTACGGCCAATGCAAAAATATTTTTATTCATGTTTACTTCAGGCACTACGGCCATTACACTTAAAGTAATTCAACTTCATCCAATATAATTTTACGTCTATCTGTATTTAACGTACAGTTCTTTTGACGATTTCGAGTGCTCCCAATAGGGACGCTTCCTCCTCATTTTTTTTTCCAGAATTGTCAAAAAGAATTCCATCTTTTGACTTCAACTTTTTGAAGTAATTCTCGGCGACTTTCCCTGCATTATAGACGGCGGCCTAAACGAGTGTCCAACCTCGGTAATCAAGGCGTCGGTATATGGGATAGCATCACTCGCTAGAATAATAACATTTATAGACCACATCGTGAAGATGGTGATCTTTCCCAATTTTAGAGTTGTCCGCCAAGTGTTAGCTACATTCTCATTGAGTAGCGTTCAAACATTGGACCTATGACCAACTCCGGTTCGTACCCGACCCCACAATAGTAATCCGGAACATCAAATTCAGATTACTAAAATTCAAATAACGATTTGAATTTCTGATTTCAGTAATTAAGTTTAATCACTTCAATTACAAAAATCAATTTTTTTTCTTCTGTTGGATAGAAAATAAACCTGGACACGGTTACTTTCGGTTTTGACAAAACCAAACCCTCACGGAGCTAACCTTCTGAGTAAACACTCATGTACACATATCGCGGCGTACATACGTACCAAGGTTAAGGTGTGTGCAATCGATTCGTTGATTCACACGTACATTTATATCAAATGTAACAGTTAGTGTTTTAGACAAGGAAATAAAATTTCCATAACAATTGTCATACACTCAAAATCGGCTTTAACCGACTTCTTAATTTTTAACAATGGATTCAACGACCCCAAAAGCCTCAACGGCTAAAGTGGGTCAAGTCACCAAAGCCTCCTTAGCAAACATATCAATTTCGGATGCCTTAATAGGTTTAACAACCTTGACCATCTCGATTTTTCATAGTAGTCTCAACGACTTAGCGACCTCAACGGTCCTAATAGCCTCAACGGCTTTTGACGACTTTACCAGTCTCGACGACCTAAATGGCCTTAGCGATTTTATCAGTCGCATGTGCTCTCGAGCATGTTCACATTTTCAACATCATTGTTCGACAATATTTGTGAACTTTTAGAGAATATTATAATTTTCTCCAAAAATTGAATCTCAAAATTCAATTAAGCATCCTCTCATAAAACCAACAAATGAAATTGCCTTAAGATTGTTGGAAATATTGAGGGTAAATATACTAATTTATAAAATCCATGGACCAAAAATGCAATTAATCAAATCTCGGTTACTTACAAGTAATTCCTCCAATTAACATGCAAGATATAGGCAACACCGAAATTGTACGTATACTTCGACACGAAAAAGAATACGTATTTTTATACTGAGGCCCGTGCTAATCACAGTCTCCTTAAGGCAATTTCGCCCCTCCCCACCCTCGGGTTATGCAAAGGGGTTATACAAGGGGCGATCACCTCCCAGGATTCAACAGTGTCATCGAATCGTGTTATGCATGCAACACGCTCGACCGAACCGAACCCAATACCTGAACTCAAACAAAGAACAGAAATGCCGACGACAACGACTAAAAACAACTAGAAAGGTTGAACACGACATAAGTCAAAATCAACCTAAGAAGAACTCTGCATTCGTCAACACGAAGAACAGAGGATGAGAAAATATAATTGGATCCCAAGATTATGGGTTCCGAAAAATTGAATACTCAACCAAGAAGGAAGATATTTCATTTCTCATGGTGCAAAAAATGAGAAGGGGGAGACTCCTTTAAATAGGATAGGAGAAGAGAGGAGATGCTTGAAGTGGTCGATGTGGTACAAACAAATTTCCACATTCACTAAAACAAATTGGGCTGGGCTAGAGTAAAAACAATGGGCTTGAACAAAAATAATTTAACTAAGCCCAAAAAACTAGCCTTAGTAAAATTTAATATAAAGGAGCCCAAATTTTCTAACATAAACTATATCTTAATAAATGTTATACTAATTTGTTTTAATATAACTAGGGGTTGGCGCATGCGTCGCACGCGCAACCATCGTATATATTTATAATGATTTTGTTTCAAAAAAAATTATAAACCGAAGAAAATTAGACAACATTTGTATTTGAGAAAATGAAGTAGTAATCAATCTACATAAAAGAGAAATTGTAATCAGTGTTATCAGAACCGGACCGGGCATCGAACCGGTTAGGGGTCCGGTTCCCGGTTTGACCGGTTCGACCCGGTTCGAACCCTGTCCGGCCGTTTTAGTCATTTTATAACCTTCCCTCCCATCTCTCCTGTTCTGCAACCCTAATTTCCTTTTCATTTTCCCACAGCCGTTCCTTTCTCCTCCCAGCCGTTCATCTCCCCTTTCCCATCAGTTCTTTCCCTCCCCCCTAACTTTTTAGCCGGTGCAAAGGGCCGATCTTGGAAGGTTTTGCTCTAAATTCTGGAGAAAGATGGGGTTTTGGTGCTTTATGCAGGTTATTCTGCCACAATACTTAGGAATTTACCAGCTGGGATTTTAAACTCTTCGTTTGAGTTTTTAAAAGCAGCTGTGTTAGACAAGACGAAGCAGATCAATTTGGAGCCAATTCAGAGTCTGTTGCGGTGGCCCTTGCCGGAGCTATTTCAGCTTCGTTGACTACTCCGGTAGATGTGATCAAGACTCAGATTGATAACACAAGTTCACTGCGGGGCGGCTAATAAGGTGGCTGCAGTTGTGTATGATGGGGTGAGGTCTCCTGTGAGGCAGATTTTGAAGGAGGAAGGGGCCGATGGTTGTTCACAGTGTTGTTTCTTGGCTCTTGGTTATTAGTGCCCAAATCTCTTCCCGTGCAAACTCCAAAGTCAGGATAATTTCTTTTTTTTTTTTTACTTTGATGATACCGAACCGGCGGACCGGCGAACCGTCCGGTCCGCCCAGAACCGGCCGGTTCTCTAAAAACCGGCCTTTCGAACCGGGTTCGCTTACATCCTCCGGAATTTCTCAAACCGGACCGTAGAGGGCTCCGGTTCGAACCCGGTCGGACCGCCGGTCCGGTCCGGTTCTGATAACACTGATTGTAATACATGCTATTAATCTATGAGAAAGTGCAATAATAAAGTAATCAATAGTGCAGTTGTAGATATCGGGGTCCAAATAGACTGTTTGCTAATAGAGTACCACATGTTGGATAGAGAGACAAATATCCATCAATACTGTAGACTCTCATCTATCTCTCTGTCTATCTCAAGCGATGAATTCAAGACAATTTGTTGAAAAAAAAAAAAAAAAAAAAAAAGGTAACTTTCGTAATTAAAAAAAAAAAAACATAAGCAATGTGATCATATGATTCTAACCATCAAGATGAAACACAAAACTGGAAAATAGAATACATTGCTGATAGTTCATTTTCGTCGGCAAAATATGATTTTTTCTTCAGTAAAAGACAATATCGTCGGCAAATTTCAAATTTTGTCGGTAAAAATACCATTTTTAAATATGGCGTTGCTAAATGTACTTCACACTGGAGATGGTTCCAAAATATATTTGTCCAAAATGTTAATGTTTTGCTGACAATGTTTTCGTTGGCAAAACATCTTTTAGCTTAATCATTTTATTTTTTCACGACGATATTTTTTATCGGGAAAACAATTTCGCTGGCAATTATGATTCGTCGGGTAAGATATTTAACGAAAAATACAATTTCGTCAGCAAATATTATTTAGGTATGATATTTTTCTGGTCGGTAAAGATGTTTCGCCGACAAGATAAATATTGTCGGGATAATATTTTGCTGACGAATTTAATTTCATATGCAAAATGTATTGATTTAAAAAAAAATTAACTAAATAATAGTAATAAACCCGAAATCATGTTAATAATAAAATATTAATTCATAGTCTAATTTCACAACACAAACAAAACTATTTTGGAGGAAATTGATAAATACAGATACCCATCATGTGTTGCTAGTATTGCTAAATAAATCCACCCGCTAATGCTGCTCTTGATGTGTCATATTCTATGCATAAAAAAATAAACCAGATTACTACCCAAGTTTGGGACTAATTCTGAATAACTAATTTTCTTCATATTGTGAACTATCTATCTATTGAGTATCAAGTTTTTAGTTCTATGCATCCAACACCACTAGGCAACAACCAGTGAGTGGCAAAAATGGAGACAATAAATAATAGTTGAGAACATCGCCGTAACAAAAGACCAGACATTAAAAATGAGAACAAACCTGCTGGTATTATCCATGGTAAGTTCATCGTTAAACATCTTAAGGGAACCTAGGATTTCGTCATTAGAGACCGGTTCATATGTTCTAACCTGCACAAAGCTTATCAGTAAGTCCCAATTCAACCAGCAAAGACGATGATTAAATGCTCAAGTATAGGCTAGAGGATTCACATGTCAATAGTATTCATGCTCAAAGATATTTCTGAACATAAAGAAAGATGAAGATTAAGATTGCCACAATAAGCAGTCTAAGTTTTAATGAGCAAGTAGATATCAGCACTGTAATGCAAGATGGTAAAAAAAATGTGGTTACTAAGAAAAAATAATAGTAGGCCCTTGACTTCAAGCAATGTAGTCGTAGGATGTGTCGTGATGGTTGAAAGCTTAAACGGGGCTCTAATGATCTATATAGAGGGTAAAGCAGGGCTTTAGAGGATATGGTCATTGCTAGATCATGCATAAGAAGTTATGAAGTGCTAGATCCTTTCCAAGACAATAGTTTGAAGGATAAGCATACATGCATTTCTGCTTAAATGTACCTGTTTTTTTCATCTTGTCTTCAGATGTGGAGGGCAACAGATCAGGGAACAATTTCAGAAATACTGGAAGCAGGAATTCCATGAATGATACGATTATAAAAACTGCAAATGGGACTACCCTAAAGATATCAGCTGCTATTCGTGTAAGCTGCTGTCTATCCCTTTCTATCTGCAAGTTTGAAAAGCAATCTTGAGCAGATCCTCAAATCGTGGCCCACAAAAGCTTTGTCCTCAACCAGTAATGCTGCAATGTTGACATAAATTGTACTCTCCAATGTTTGAGGTTCTTGACCCAATCCGCCTTGCAGGGAGTTAACAATTTAAAACATATATGTGAATTAAATGAAATAATTAAAGGAGAGGGAAAAGACAAATATAGATATTGTAAAATGCCTAACCTGATCATGGAAGCCACTGCTCTTAAGGCAAGGCCTATACCAAGAAGAATGGTTCCATAGCCGCTCACATACCTGCACAACACCAAAAAATTGAACATCAGATCCAAATTAATAAAAGCTTCAGATCCAGAAATGTATTAGAATCGATGAAAATAGCTTCCAGTAGATCGTCTATGAAATTTGGCGTTTTGAAGCAAAGTGCAAGAACAATAGTCAATTAATGGACACGAAAACACAAATTGAATTAACTTAACATTGCAAATGAAAAGAAACTGGGTTGGTGGAGGAGGATACCTACAGGGAACGTCAGTTATTTGGAGTGATCTGGGAGTTTCTGGGCGGTGCTTCGGTTCGTGACTGTCTGAGGAAGATGCCCAACGATAGTAATTGCGCGAAGAGAGAGGAGATACATGGTGGTCGTCGAAAATTGAATTGTTGCTGCTGCTGAAGGGGTCGTTCTGAGTTTGAAGAAATCGAAGGAACCACGGCACACAAAGAATCGTGAAATCGAAGAAACCACTGCACAGTTTGGAGAAAAGAATCGCAACTAAGTAATATAGAGAGTGCGCAAACAGGTCCTTCTAAAGCCAGAGTAGCGCTATATGTATTAGTTGATTCTCTGTTCTTGGCGCCTCTTCGTTTTTCCAAATTTTTTTTTATGCCGAACTGGTGCTAGCTGGTGGTGACTATTGGTAGTGAGGACACCCCAAACTTTTAATATAGGTAGTAGATAGATAGTAGATAAGACTATAAATTTATGAAAAAGTATAAACGTGATGATAATTTAATGCTGCCATTTTTTCTTATATTGTGTAGTTGTCTGATTGATGTCTAAATAGTACTTCTTTGACTTTCATTGATATATTGAAAATGGGTATTGAGTTGAAGCTATCTGTCTGCATAGTTTCAATCTAAACAGAAACACTTGAACTTAATATTTAACAAAAACCATGTATTTGGATATGTTAATGATCACGTCGTGTTTTAAATATGGATTTGAATTCATTATTACGTTGGTCTAAAATAAGAATTGTGCAGTGGAATTCCAATGGATATAGCCTATAACTTTGAAAAGAAAAATCATTAGTTGGACTCAGTCCACCACCTAGGCGTATGGACCAACCAATGAAAACGAGACACATAATAAATGTACTCTACATAAATAGTTTTGAGTAACATGTGATTACAATCCAACAATTTTCTTTAATTAATACATACGTCTTATTTAGCTAATAAAAATAATTTATTTTATAAATATTTTTTTATATAAAATCTAATACGAGTGTCACTAATTTTATGATTTTTTTCATCTAAAAACCTGTTGGACATGGTGAACCCTAGAGGTCAAATTGACACTTGCCCTCTAGGGTTCACCATGTCCAATAGTGTTTTAGAAAATAAAAATACAAAACTAGTGACACTTCTATTATATACTTGTATATAAGAAAAATATTTTTATTTATTAAGAGAAATTATTGTTTTAGAAAATAAATAAGGTATGATTAACTATTAGATTGTAATCACATGTTACTCAAATTTATTGATGTAGAGTACATTTATTATGTGTCTCACTTTTATTGGTTGTTCCATACGCCTAGGTGGTGGACTGGGTCCAACTAATAATTTCTCGAAAAATTTTACAGATATAATATGCTTCTTTAATCGAGAAAACAATCTCCTCCGTTGGTGAAATGATACTCTTCAGCAAATTTAGACCGCTCACTACGAATCTAAATCAATCATATGTAAAATGAAGCATCTGACTTATTGTGTAACACCATAATAAGGGGTTCACCCTCTCACATCCCACCATTACTTTTTCATTTTTAATGCTATATCTCTTACTTTTTGTATTTACATTTTGTTTTGTTTTAATATGTGTTGATATAATAAAAAGATATATCATTAATAGATGTGATTGAAAAATGTAGACACCATTGAACTGGTGATAGACAACTCTTAGACACTTATACTTTTGATGATATATTGATTAGTTGGCGCTAATGTGTCAAAAAGTGATAATAATAATAATAATAATAGTAATAATAGTAGATTTTGTACGTTTTATCTAATTCATCGCATTATTATTATAATAATAAATAATGCATACGATGTTTGTATAAAATGCGTAAATTATTTTGTTGCATTTTTTTAAAAAAAATTATCTTATAAAATTATAGAAAATGTTTTAATTAATAGAATTTTATATTTATGTATTGAGTTTAAATATTAGTTTTTGAAGTTCATAAATGATTATAGTATTAACCACAAAACATAAAGTTTAAAAAGTTAATTGTTGTCAAAATGTATATATTCTTTTAAATATTAACATATAATATACTCTCATATATTAATATAATAACAATAAAGTCACATTACAACACATACCAAACACTGTAATCTAATATTATGCTCCACATTACAGCACAACCAAACACTGTAATCTGACATTACATTACATAGCTCACATTACTTGTAATCTCACATTTCAAGTAATCTCACATTTCTTCCATCCAAATGCCCCCTTATGTCAATGAATTTCAATTTTCCCTATTTAAATCAAGTTTCAATGTCATATGTTAAATTTTTAATCTTACCCGTAAAAAATCAAATCCTTATATTTGAAGTTAAGATTTCTATGTGAGAGAAATCAAAGCCCATATACATTATTGAAATATTTGATCATGGCTAAGCAATGGCGGAGCCACGTACAGATGAGGGTGCAACCAAGGTTTTCCGAATCGCGATCCGGATCGTAGAATTGGCCAATCCTAAGATTCTAAAATGGTAAATCAATTCGGATCCCTCCTAGGGTATTTACCGGTTAGGATCGCCTAGGATCGGGAGTTGAATCGTAGGATCGCTCAGAATCCTGATTATAAGAGATATTATATAAATTGAGTTTTTTTTATTATTATTTAATGCACAAATTACAATTTGGAAGCTCATTATACTTATTTAATTTATAATTCTAATTATATTTAAGAAAAAAAAATAGTAAACAAAACGTAAAATACACAAAATTGCAATTGTGTTTCTTCTTTCTCTTCAATTCTTCTTTTATGTTTTTCTGTACTTTGTAAACTTGAGTAACTTTATTTTACTTAGAATATATTGAAATGCATGTTTCTTATGATTAACTTAAATACTTCGTTACCCAAGATTGGTTGAACCAATTGGTAAAGCGAGTTGCGTTCACAGGGGCGACTCGGGGTCGAATCCCACTGTAGGCCCCACCTTGGAGAGGGCTTTAACCTTAATGCTCCCGGTCCGAATTTGCGGAAGCAATTATATATAACAAAAAAAATAATAATAATTCTTTCTTAAGTATCATTAACTAAACTACTTTATAATTGAATTTTCATTTTCAAATTGTTTACAAATATAAGTAGGACTAATAGTTCAAACAATCAAGTGGTTTGAACATCAATCATCTATTTATAGTGTTCGAGCAACATAATTTGGTTCCGCACATCAAACTCAAGAAAAAAATATATAATAAAAAAATCAATAAAAAGTAACTAATATTCGTATCAATAATAAAATTCTACTGAAAGTGAACAAACAAAATAAAAACATCAAGACCTACAAATCTGTTTGTAAACACCTGATTTTGGACCGATTCGAAAATATCGTGACACGTGGAACTGAAGATCGAGTCACGAGACTTAGCACGCGTGAAGCATTCATGGACCCGACATCTCCGAAATACATATTTTCAATATGGGTTATAAAACGAAGTTTGAAAAATCACGAACACAATGCAACTGGCCGTGGATCGATCGGACATCGTGACAAGAAGTTATGACGTAAAAACGAAATGTGAAAAAATATGATATATACATGCATTCATATGTATGTATGTATTGTTTATCTTCGTGCAGAGAATGGAAGAAGATATCTCTTCCTCATCATCACATGTGGACCCCATGGGAGAAAAAAGTCTTCCTTCCTGCACACTTCCTCTGCAAACACGCAAGCCTCCATGACTATCTACTTGAATTATTGCTCCTAGTTGCGAGATTACTCTCAGACACTTCAAGGTTTTTTCCCTATAAATAGAAGTCATTCAACTGCATTTGAGGGACACCAACATCGACAGAGAAGAGCAAAATTAGAGAGCAATAGTTAACTTCGTAAGAGTGGAAGTGAGTGTAGTTTAATTTCACAGTCTGTGTTCTGCGCGTCACGACATTTTATTCGGAAACAACCTATGTAAGTACTCTTAATCAAAAGTTGTATTTACATTTCAAGTATAAATAAAGTGCAAGTTTGTTAAAACCCCATCGCTTTCAATGTAGCGTTTTATTTATTTTCTGTTCTTTTATTTTTGCAATATATATTATCTATAACTTTTACATATATATGCATTTTTACTATATATAAATCTTATATATGTTCATATCACTTATTTGTCATACTTATGCTGTCTATAAGTTGTATATATGCCAATATTACTTATTTATCTCATAAGTTTGCTAAGTGTTACAAATTAGTTCAGAAAGCTCAGGGTCCATTTGGACGTATATAAAAAATGTTTTCAGTTCAACCCAGAACTTTGCTGATTGTTACATTTCAACCCAGGAACTTTTCCGATGTCGCAAAACTTTGCTAATTGTTACAAATCAGTCCAGAGAAGTTCAGGGACCATTTTAACACATTTTAGAAGTTGTTCTCAAATTCAGCCCCAGAATTTTGATAATTACAATTCAGCCCCTGAACTTGTCGATAATTGCGGTTCATACTTAAACTTCTTGATAATTGCAATCAGGCCCCTGAACTTTTATAATTGCAATTCGGCCCCTGGACCTTTAATAACTGCAATCATGTCCTGATTTAATTGAAATTTGCAATTCAGCCCTCAAAGTGGATATTTTAGTGAAAAATTAAACAAGACAAGACAAACCAAAGTACCGAAAGGGCGGATTTCTAGCTTGCGAGCTTTTAATACGTAATCAAACCCCCGAACCCGAACTTCTGGACGCAGACCACTCAAAGCCCTAGGATGTTAGTATCATATACCCTAGGCAACTTTAGGATTCCGATTAGCCTTTAATTAATCAGTGGCGACTCTTTCTATTTTCCCCGGTTCGGTTGATATTTCCATATTCGACCGAACCCGCCGTTCGCCGATCCAAATAACACATTTCAAAATCCGCTCTATTTTCGAGAGCGTTGGCCGGATTTGACGTGCGACATTTTGGCGACTCTGCTGGGGAGCACTTGTTAGTTCCGAGGGTTTAGGCTTGTTGTCTTTGCCTTGCTTTGTTTAGTTGGATTTTTCTACCATATCTGTTTTGACCGTTTGTTCATGTGTGCAGCCTTTTATGACGTGATTTGAAGGTTTTATATTGTTATTTTGCACACACCACTTTTGGTTACTATCCACGCCCAAAACCAATGGCATATTGAAACCTAGGGGGTTGAGTAAGAGAATACGGCTAGTAGCGGTCACAACCGCCGACGCGTCTCCGAAAACCCAACTCGATGATCGAAAAGGGCCTAGGATCCTCTATATGGGGTGAGGTACCGTCGATTCGGGAGCCTTTAGAAATCCTACATTGATAGAGCAAAGCCAACACAATGTGGAGCCATCAACAAGTCGTATTAATTGCAGATGCTCTATTTTGCATTCTTTTCTTTATCCCGGTATGATGTATAGGAGGAGCATCCAGATGCTCGCACGCTTTTGTAAAATAATCAGCGGGCATCTACAGATCTGTATATCTCTCTTAATGCATTGGTTTGAGAAGGTAAGAAAAATAATTGTTGTATATATGCAAGTTACGTGAATAAGGTGATTTCCTTCTTGTACTGCATCATGAATTTCAAAGCCATCAATTGGGTCGGTTGTTAACTCATGAGTTATTTATTCTCCTTTAAGTAAGGATGACTTGCCAGAGCATATCATGATAAGGACCGCGGATTCAATCCGCAAAAAAAAAAAAAAAGGGAGAGGATTTTTCAAATGATTCATTTTTATGAGACCCTAAAATACCCCACAAACGTTAGATGCTCAAGAATTTCAAAGGGTGGAACTTCACAGTTGTTATCCTAATTGTTCAAAACTTGAGGTAGATAAGGCATCTTTGTGCTCAAATTAAGTGGTCGTCGGCCCGACAAATCAGACACCTGGTTTATTAAAAAAAAAACATCGGGAAGCATCAAAATTTTGAACCTCATGAACTGGCATTAATCGAATGAGAAGCGAACCGAGTGTCAAAAAAAAACCTAATGGGTTAAGGGTTAGAAAATGAAAAACTCGTGACTTGATTCTCCAAAAAAATCATTTCAAAACATTGAGGATCCTAATCGGCATAATTGATGGCTATATTTTCCAAATCATGCATCATTATTGCGGATTCTCTATTCTAATTGTCGTTTTTTCACAGGTACAACTGGCGCGAACAAGCCCTAAATTTTCTCCGTGATCTCGTTCGAATGGAACAAATGGGGCAACTAAAAAAGAGTCATTCGCTAGGGTTCCTAACTCATGTGATATCCAAAGGCTCCACCACCTCGAGAAAATAAAGAGTGGATTGTCCATCTAAAAGGGACGATGCGAGCCACAACCTTCCCAATGGAACAATCCGTCTTCGACGTGGCCTCCTAGTTCAAGCGCCTTGACGCTAGTGCCCAAGGATTCATGGCTGTCGCAATCTCCCAGACTTAGCATCTTGAATCGTACAACTGGCGCGAACAAGCCCTAAACATACTCTGCGATCTCGTTCGAATGGAACAAATGGGCAACTAAAAATGAGTCATTCGACAGGGTTCCTAACTCATGTGATATCCAAGGGCTCCACACCTCAAGAAAATGAAGAGAGGATTGTCCATCTAAAAGGGACCATGCGAGCCACAACCTTCCGAACGAAACAATCCGTCTTCGACGTGGCCTCCTAGTTCAAGCGCCTTGTCACTAGTGCCCAAACATTCATGGCCGTCGTAGTCTCCTGACTTCGAAATCTCGATTCACGCCTCGTCTTGCGATCTCAGCTTAATTAATGGCTATATTTTCTAAATCATGCATAACTATTGCGGATTCTCAATCTAGTTGCCATTTTTTCGCAGGTGCATCAGGCACGAACAAGCCACAAACATACTTGTGACTTCGTTCAAGTGGAACAAATGGGGCAACCAAACAAAAGTCATCTGCCATGGTTCTGAACCCATGTGATATTCCGCGCCTCCGCCACCAAAAACGAAGAGGAGATCATCCAGCTAGAGGGGATCTGGGAGATGGGATCACCCAAAACGGAACAGTTCCTCGCTGACATGGCCTCATAAGTCAAGCGTATCATTGCTTTTTCGACGCCCAAGCAGTCATGGCCGCCGCAACCTTCCAAAGTTCAAATATCTCGAGTCGCGCCTCCGCCTGCGACCTTGAAATAATTGATGACTATGTTTCATAATCATGCATCATGATCTGTGTTTTTAGTTCTAATTGACGTTTTTACAGGTACATCCGGCGCAAGCAAGCCCCATACGTACTCGCGATTTCGTTAAGATAGAACAAATGAAGCAAGATGACAAGATTCATCTGTCTGGATTCCTAAAACCCATGTGATGTACGTCCAGCGGCTTCGCCACCTCGAGAACATAAAAAGAGGATCATCTAGCTAGAGGAGACATTGCGAGTGAAGATCGCCCAAAAGGAACGATGCATCGCCGACTAGGCCTCCTAATTCAAGTGTCTCATCGCACGTGCAGTCATGGCCGCTGTAGTCTCCCAAAATTCAACATCTCGAGACACACCTCTGTCTGCAAAATCGACAGAATCGATTGCTATATTTTCAAATTATACATCATTATTGTGTTGTTTCAAATTCTAATTGTCGTTTTCTCACAGATACATCTGGCGCGATCAAGCTCCATGCGTACACGTAATTTCAAAATGAATGTGGCAACTAGGCTAGACTCATCTTCCAAGGTTTCTAACTGCATTTGATATCCAACGGCTCGGCCACCAAAAAAATTAGGAGAGGATCATTCGTCTAGAGGAGACCTCGCAAGCTATGACCATCAGGACGAAAAAATCAATCCGCCGACGTGGCCTCCCAGGTCGAGTGTTCACTCTTTTCGGCGCCCAAGAAGTCATGGCTGCCACGGTCTCTCATAATTCAAAATTTCAAGTCGTGCCTCAACTTGCGGTCCCTAAAAGCAGGGAACAAACTGACCATGATCAAGCTTCACACATTACTGATGTGTCTCCCGGTCAAGCTTCAAATCTGCATTGTATCACTTCTCGGTCCATCACAAAGGATCCTGATCGAAGATGTAGACGTTCATGCTGGCTTGTCAAACTTGTTTTCAACCGTTATTAGAGCTCTTAATGATGAGGTCCCTTCAGAAGTTTCATCTGTCCACTCGCCAGAAGGGAGAATATCACAAAGTGGATGAAAATGCCCATTTATGCGCTTTCTCTTCGCAATGAGTTTTTAAAATATGAATGCATTCCCCATGGGGCAAACGTCAAGAACCCAGTTTTTCTGGATGAGGGAAATTTATTCATGACCATAATGAATCCCTTCATTTGTCATTCATAGTGATCTCAATTTCTCTGTCATCATATGCATGCTTTGACATTAACGTCAACCTTCCTCTACTTCTTTCTCCAGGAACAATGTCTCTCCGGAAGAAAAATGACACCATGATTAAGTCATGCACAAGGACGTCCTTGCCTAATCCAGAAAATACTTCACAAGGAAGGATCTGGGCAACGATATGATCTTTCCAAAGGCATCCATTGGTCACGGATTCATACCGGTGGCCATCGAATACTTCACCAAGTGCGCCAAAGCCATCACATTGGCATCAGTTACGACAAAGGTGGTCGAACGTCTCATCAAGCGAGGCATCATCGTGCATATGGTGTCCAATGTCAATTGAAATTGACAACATGAAGATATGAACATCAAGTTAATCGACGAGTTGTGCGGACAATTCAAGATCAAGCACACGAACTCGTCCCCATATCGCACGTTGATGAATGGTGCGGTAGATGTAGAAAAAAAATCAACCAAGAAGATCATTGAGGAAATGATTGTCAATTTCAAGGACTAGCACGAAAAGCTGCCTCAGGCATTCACGACCTATGGGACCTCGATTCGAACCTCATCTGGGGCAACTCCATTTTCCCTGTTTACAAAACAGAAGCATGTCACCGATTAAAGCGGAAAATCCGTCCACTTGGTTCCTCGCTAAGTCATAAATGGAAGAATCTGAGAGGGCGAAGCGCACTTACATGAGCAATCAAGCCTCATTGACGAAACCGACTCCCTGCATTATGCCACAGGCACTTTTACCAGAAGCGCATGGTTCGAGCGTTCAGCAAGGAAGCGCGCTCCAGAGAATTACACCAAGCGACCAAGTCCTTCAGAAATTCTCCCGAGTCAATCCAGATTCTCGGGGCAAGTTCATCCGCAACTATGAAGGACCATGAGTCGATATTAAAAAGCTTAGTGCAGGAGCCACGATCATCACTGACATGGACGCACAAAGACTCCCTAGTCTAGTCAACATGGACAATGTCAAGAAGTATTATCCTTGAAAGAGCTTGCAACCAGAATGCGAGTTTTCGTATTTTGAGAGAAAATTCCCGCTAAACTGAAAACCCGAAAGGGCGGTTTAGGCAAAATTTAGGGAAGAGGGGCATGATTGAAAATCCCTCAAAAGGGCGATCATGGCAAAAGGAGAGGAAATAAAATCCCCGCTAGGTTGAAAACCCGAAAGGGCGGCCTAGACAAAAATTAGGGGAACCGAGAGGTGCGATAAAAAAATGATCGTAGCAAAAGGAGAGAAATTCGAGAGAAAATCAATAAAAAAATGAGAAAAAAAGAAATTTTTGTGGACAACTGTAACTGCCACCAGGTAGCGATGAAGAATCACAATGATCAACATTGTCTGAGCTGCCCCTACCAGTTCACAGAGATGCACCTAGGCGGGTGGACAATTAAATGCTCTAAAATTAACTCAATCAAGAGATGATTTTCAGTCAACCCCGCGAGGAAGACAAGCATAAAAGGCTCGACAAAAGCAGCATCATCATCAACTGGATATCTCAGCAATGAAGCGAAAAACAATGTGCAGCACATCACTGAAGGAAGTTCATTCATCAAAGAATGGGGCATTCTCATGTCCATCCAGCCAAATCTATGCAAAATCGGCAAGCAGGACCGTCACAATCTGTTCTCGTAAGTCGCATTTCGAGGAAGTACCATTTTTGAAAAAAAAAACTTCCAAACTTGAGAGAAAATTCCCGCTAAACTGAAAACCCGAAAGGGCGGTTTAGGTAAAATTTAGGGAAGAGGAGCATGATTGAAAATCCCTCAAAAGGGCGATCATGGCAAAATGAGAGGAAATAAATCCCCGCTAGGTTGAAAACCCGAAAGGGCAGCCTAGGCAAAAATTAGGGGAACCGAGAGGTGCGATAAAAAAACGATCGCAGCAAAAGGAGAGAAATCCGAGAGAAAAAAAAACAGCACGTCGCTGGAAGAAAAAGATTTCATTTGTCAAGAATGGGGCGTTCAAATGTCTAGCTTCCCAGAGTTATACGGAATCGGCAAGCGGGACTGTTACAGTCTGTTCCTACAAGTCAACCCCACGGCAAGCAAGACTGTTACAGTCTGCTCTCACATGTCACCCATCAATGACGAGTAGGACTGTTACAGTCTGTTCCTACAAGTGAAACCTCATTGCCGCACCATCGCAGGCACCGCCATCCAAGACGTGCATTCTCATCGTCGCCCCAGCACCACTGACAATCGGAACCTGTGGTCATCCAGCATTCCGAGAGTCACAACCCGACGAACGGAGCCTTTGGGTGTTCATCTCCGCAAGTCACCACCGACAATCGAGACCTGTAGTTATCCAGCTTTTCGAGAGCCACAACCCGACGAACGGAGCCTTTGGGGTGTTTAGCCTCCGCAAATCACCACCGACAATCGGAACTTGTGGTCATCCAGCATTCCGAGAGTCACAACCCGATGAATGGAGCCTTTAGGTGTTCAGCTCCGCAAATCACCTCCGACAATCGGGACCTGTGGTCATCCAGCATTCCGAGAGTCACAACCCAACGAACGGAGCCTTTAGGTGTTCAGCTCCGCAAATCACCACCGAAAATCGGGACATGTGGTCATCCAGCATTCCGAGAGTCACAACCCGACAAACGGAGCCTTTAGGTGTTCAGCTCCGCAAGTCACCACCGACAATCCGGACCTGTAGTTATCCAGCTTTCCGAGAGTCAAAACCCAACGAGCGGAGCCTTTAGGTGTTCAACCTCCGCAAGTAACTACCGACAATCAGAACCTGTAGTTATCCAGCTTTCTGAGAGTCACAACCGATGAACGGAGACTTTAGGTGCTCAGCCTCCGCAAGTCACCACCGACAATCAGGACCTGTAGTTATCCAGCTTTATGAGAGTCACAACTAGACGAACGGAGCCTTTAGGTGTTCAGCCTCTTCAAGTCACCACCGACAATCGGGACCTGTAGTTATCCAGCTTCCGAGAATCACAACCCGACGAGCGGAGCCTTTAGATGTTCAGTCTCCGCAAGTCACCGCCAACGATCGGGACCTATAGGTGTCTAGCTTCCGAAAGTTGTATATGTTTATTTTGATGCAATGTAATTAGTTTAGCCGGGAAGACCCAAAATCAGTTGTTTGTCTTTGAACATACGTTCATTGGACCACATCCACGAACGAATGCTCAAAGAGGGGCAACTGTAAACACCTGATTTTGGACCGATTCGAAAATATCGTGACACGTGGAACTGAAGATCGAGTCACGAGACTTGGCACGCGTGAAGCATTCATGGACCCGACATCTCCGAAATACATATTTTCAATATGGGTCTTAAAACGAAGTTTGAAAAATCACGAACACAATGCAACTGACCGTGGATCGATCGGACATCGTGACAAGAAGTTATGACGTAAAAACGAAATGTGAAAAAATATGATATATACATGCATTCATATGTATGTATGTATTGTTTATCTTCGTGCAGAGAATGGAAGAAGATATCTCTTCCTCATCATCACATGTGGACCCCATGGGAGAAGAAAGTCTTCCTTCCTGCACACTTCCTCTGCAAACACGCAAGCCTCCATGACTATCTACTTGAATTATTGCTCCTAGTTGCGAGATTACTCTCAGACACTTCAAGGTTTTTTCCCTATAAATAGAAGTCATTCAACTGCATTTGAGGGACACCAACATCGACAGAGAAGAGCAAAATTAGAGAGCAATAGTTAACTTCGTAAGAGTGGAAGTGAGTGTAGTTTAATTTCACGGTCTGTGTTCTGCGCGTCACGACATTTTATTCGGAAACAACCTATGTAAGTACTGCTTAATCAAAAGTTGTATTTACATTTCAAGTATAAATAAAGTGCAAGTTTGTTAAAACCCCATCGCTTTCAATGTAGCGTTTTATTTATTTTCTGTTCTTTTATTTTTGCAATATATATTATCTATAACTTTTACATATATATGCATTTTTACTATATATAAATCTTATATATGTTCATATCACTTATTTGTCATACTTATGCTGTCTATAAGTTGTATATATGCCAATATTACTTATTTATCTCATAAGTTTGCTAAGTGTAAACACCTGATTTTGGACAGGGGTCGAAAAAATACCGTAACATGTGGAACCGAGTCAGGAATAATCGAGCGAGTAAAAAAACCCAAAAAAAATTAGTAGTAAAGTATTACTAGTATTATTAAGAAAAACAAAAAAATATTAATTAATTAGACTAATTACTTTTATATATATAGTATTATATATAATATAATAAATAAATAAAAAAGATAAGATAGGATAAGTTATCACATTGCCCTAGGAACCCATCCTATCACTCACGCCACTTCCATGTTCAAGTTGGCAAGTTGCATTATTCTAAAAGAAAAAAAAAAGGCCAAATTACTCTATAAATATAGAAGACTTTTGGCTCATTTGAGAGGGGGCTCTCAGTAAGGTTTGAGACAGAGACCACTAAGTGAGGTTTGAGTGATAGTTCGGTGTTTGATAATTCGCGGTTTTGTTCCACGTGTCACGGCATTTTACCCGGAAACAACCCAATGTGAGTATTGCTTAATCAAAAGTTGTATTTACATTCCAAGCATAAATAAAGTGCAAGTTGGTTAAAGATCCATCGCTTTCAATGTAGCGTTTATTTATTTTCCGTTATTTTATTTCGCACTATATATGTATACATATTACGTATTTCTATTATCTACAAGTTTTATATATATCTGTTTTACTTATTTGTCATTTATATTATATATAAGTTATATATATATATATTATATTACTTATTGTCATTTACTTATATGTTTATACATTATTAAGTCTTATATTTGTTTATTTCACTTATTTGTTTTATATTACCTCTAAGCTTTATATATGTACATATTGCATATTTCTCATTTTCTATAAGTTTTATATGTGTTTATATTACTTATATATCTCAGAACGATGTTAAGTGTTAAAAATTAGTACAGAGAAGTTCGTGGTCATTTTAACATGCTTTCAAAATTATTTTCAGTTCAGCCATGAACTTTTCGATAATTGCAAATTGGCCATGAATTTTTTGATGATTGCAACTCGGCCATAAACTTTTTGATACTTACAGTTCAACTCTCAAAATGGATATTTTAGTGAAAAATTAAACAAGACAAGACAAGCCAAAGTACCGAAAGGGCGGATTTCTAGCTTGCGAGCTTTTAATACGTAATCAAACCCCCGAACCCGAACCTCTGGACGCAGACCATTTCAAGCCCTAGGATGTTAGTATCACGTACCCTAGGCAACTTTAGGATTCCGATTAGCCTTTAATTAATCGGTGGCGACTCTTTCTATTTTCCCCGGTTCGGGTGATATTTCTATATTTGACCGAACCCGCCGTTCGCCGATCCACAAATAACATATTTTCAAAACCCGCTCTATTTCCGAGAGCGCTGACCGGATCCGACGTGCGACATTTTGGCGACTCTGCTGGGGACTTTTAATGTTCAGAGGGTTTAAGCTTGTTGTGTTTTCTTGCTTTGTTTATTTTTTATTTTACCCTATCTGTTTTGACCGTTTGTTCGTGTGTGCAGCTTTTGTTGACCCGATTTAAATGCTTTGAAATGTTTTTCCCCCACACCACGCCCGGTTACCATTCCACGCCCAAAACCAGGGGTAAATCTAGGGGGTTGAGTAAGAGAATACGGCCAGTAGCGGTTACAACCGCCGGCACGTCTCTGAAAGCCCAACTCGATGATCGAAAAGGGCCTGTGATCCCCTTAATGGGGTAGGGTACCTTTCGATTCGGGAGCCTTTAGTATTCCCACCTTGATAAAACAAAACCCTACACTGTGTAAAAAATCATTCGTGGTTGGTTTTATATTTGGCTCCTTGTTTTGGCCCTTAGGTTCCGCCATGTATAGAGAAGGGCATTTTTATGTATTTCTTTATTCACGTACCAAACCATGTAAATGTAAGAAAAAAACAAAGAAAAAAGTGTAGATGAATGCTAGGCTTTACATATTTGCATTGCATTTTTAACCAAAAAAAAGTGGTCTGTCCATTCCATTTATTGATCCTTAATATGTTTCACTCCCCATCTTTGGTAAGGATGGAGCGGTCAGCCAGTCGACCTCGCGTCATCATCACATCACCGCCCAAAAATGAGATTAACCGAATTTGGAAAAACCTGCCTGAAACGGAGCAAGACTATGTGTACAGACACATTGGTGACGTCCCACGACTAGCCGATTATCATGTCCATTGGCCTCTACTTAATGCACTTGCTGATTTTTGGGACACGGAAAAGGCGGTATTTGTGATCAACAACATCGAGCTTACTCCCACGCTTGAAGAGTATGCTCAACTCGTCCAAGGTCCAGGTTTGGACAAAGACATTGTCCGTCCAAACCTCAACAAAACTGATGCACGTATCCTTTCTGATTTGCTCCACATCGATAGGGGTAACGCAACCGAAGCACTCATGTTAAAAGGAAGGTCTGGTCTGTCAATTAAACTCCTAGTAAAATGGATTGACATTACGCAAGCCGCAAACAAAAATGTTAGGGGAGTGACTCATGCCTTTATTTTGCTAGTATTTGGGACCCTATTATTCCCCCGCTCCCAAGATTTGATAGATTCAGCTTTGGCAAATGTCGTTTTCCAAGTAATTGGAGGGAAAAGTATCGTCGTAGCATTGCTATGTGAAACTTTTACATCTCTAAACCTTTTAAAAATAAATGGGAGAAGGGGTTTAAGAGCAAGCCCAGCACTACTCGAAATATGGTTTTTAACTCACTTAAAAGAATTTGGCGCGAGTTTCCCCAAAATATACTTTTTGAAGGATAAAAAAATCATTACTAGGATGACAGAACGTTCCATCTTTGAAGCTGAGAAGTGGAATGCCCAAAAATGGAAAGAAAGTCTTTTAAAACTTACACACAAGGATGTGGTATGGAAAGCACACTGGTTTGCTATCCGTTCCCCTATCCTTGGGTGTTATGAATTTGGAGGTGTTCCACTTCTTAGTCACATGGGTTCTACTGTTGCATACCCCGCTCGCGTAATCCGACAGTTTGGAGGATTCCAAGAAATCCCAGTGCTCGCCGGTTCTAATCCTTTCAAGTACGATTGGCACGACAAGACTATCAACACGAAGTGCATTTTGGATTCCATCAAGCATATACTGAAAGTCTGGGAAACACGAATTATTTATGATTTGCGCATACCAGAAGAACCGAGCCATGAAGAGCGAGAATACCGTGCGACTTCTGCATACATCTATAGGTTTCACTCAACGCCGGTGAGCCCACCCTTCAATCCAGAGGAAGTAATCGGGGAAAAACCTGAAAACCCATCAGGATCTCACGTGGACATCTACGAAGACATCAAAGCCAGGGTAGAAGTTCAGAGCAGCTCTTGGGCCAAAGAACAGTCTAGGCTGGAGCAAGAGGTGCAAAGACTCCAAGACGAGCTGCGATGTGTCCAACGTAAAGTCAGGAATCGAGACCGGGCTTGGGAAAAGTACAAAGGCAAAGTGATTGAGTTGAGTAGCACGCTTGATAAGTTCAAACGAAGGACGAGGAGAGTGAAAAGATTTTCAAAATGTATATCCTCGGCCTTCATTCGAACCAATGAACAAGCAATGGATGCACTCAGCGAGCTGCAATGCCGCGTGAAACATCTCTAGGATCACACTTCGATTAATTAAATCTTTTGAGGAATACCCTTTTTGTACACTTGTTATTTAATCGA
Source organism: Clarkia xantiana subsp. parviflora (assembly GCA_036873135.1). Classification (NCBI taxonomy): domain Eukaryota; kingdom Viridiplantae; phylum Streptophyta; class Magnoliopsida; order Myrtales; family Onagraceae; genus Clarkia; species Clarkia xantiana. The sequence continues at coordinate 13,338,233 of JAPTYO010000004.1, forward strand.
AGTCTATAAATGGAATGAACAGACATGCAAAATTTTCAAACCAAAACATGCATAATTTACAATTTCTTCTTTCATCTTATTCTGGTGTTTGTTTAATGTAGATACATCTGGCAAGGACAAGTCCTATACGCACTCGTAATTTCGTTCGAAAGGAACGGATGGAGCAACAGAACCAAGGTCATCCACCAGGATTCCCAGAGCCCGTGCATCATCCGTTAGCCCCGCCACCTCAAGGGAATGAAGAAAGGATCGTCCAACTAGAGCAAACCATGCAAGCCATGAACACACGCACGGAACAGTCCATCGCTAGCATGGCCACCCAAGTCGAGCGTCTCCTGGCCCTCTTTAGCCCTCACAACCCCGCCACGATCTCCCCGGCATCGACCTCTCGAGTTGTGCCACTATCTGCGGCCCCTCAGATAAGGAACAATCTTGTCCCTGATCAGGTCCCACCCCCGGTTCACGTAGTCCCCGATCAAACTGAGCCTCTTATCCATGACCAGCTGGGCCAGATTCCACTCCATAGCAATCCTAACCAAGCTCCACCACCCATATACGGCCATCCCGACCAAGCTCCACCACCCATATATGGCCATCCCGACCAAGCTCCACCACCCACATATGTTCATATCAACCAAGCTCCACCAGCCCCATATGGCCTCCCAGATAATGCATCTGGGAATGCAAACTCCATTGCCATCATCCCTGTCGAATCTGAGCAGGACAAGCGCCTAAAGCAAATCGAGGAAAAAATGAGGTCCATCCAGGGAACGGACCGACTAGGGGACCTCAACTTTTTGGATCTGGCCCTATTCCAAGAAGTCCCGATGCCTGATAAGTTCAAAGTGCCAGATTTTGAAAAGTACGATGGGACTGGACACCCGGTGGTCCACCTCAAGATTTACATGGCAAAGATGTCTCCATACCAACAATATACCAAGTTAATGGTCCAGACCTTCCAAGAGAGTCTAAGAGGGGAAGCCCTTGTCTGGTTTGCCGGATTAAAAACGGAACAAGTCCCTAACATGGAGCAGCTAGCCAAGCTATTCCATCGCCAGTACAAGCATAACTTGGATAATGCTCCAACCCGACTAGATCTTCAAGCAATGGAAATGAAAGAGGGCCAGTCATTCAAGGATTATGCGACAGAATGGCGAGGAAAGGCCAATTGCATGAACCCACCTCTCGAGCAGAATGAGGCGGTCCCGATATTCATCAGCACTCTAAAGGGTATATACTACACGCAAATGATGAGCCAGACTGCGGCAGAATTTTCAAACCTCATCATGACTGGCGAATTGATCGAACGAGGACTTCGATCAGGGAAGATTGAGGACCCACACAAAATTACGAGTGATCTCAAGAAAACTAACACCAAGAAACCTGGACCAACAATAGGCGCGGTTTATCCGAATCCTTACCAGGCCCCATATGTTGCTCCATATCAGCAGTACCAACCACCACCAGTGGCCACGGCTCCTCAGGCTCCTCGAGCACCGCAAGGGGCAGGCTCTCAGCCTAACCCCCAGGATCCCCCCAACCGAGGTGGATACCAAAAGAGATTCCGAGAACTACGACAGTTCACTCCACTACCGATACCTCTAATTGAGGTGTATAAGAGGGCATTGGTTGAGGGGCTCATAGGTCCTGAAGTTCTAAGCTCCGAGACAAGGATCCCCAACAATGAGCCAAATGCGAAGTGCGAGTATCACATGGGAGCACCAGGGCATGACACAAACAATTGCCCTCGCCTTAAGCACCGAATTCAGGACCTCATCGACCACAAGTACCTGATCTTGAATGCCGTCCCACCACCGAATGTCAACACCAATCCACTTCCTAACCATGCTTCCGGCTCGGTCAATATGATCAATTTGGGGGAAGAGTTGTTCCCAGATATTTCTAGAGATATTGAGGTACCAAAGGATTACGTTTCGATGATTACTCCCCTGGTCATTGATTACGTGCCACAAGGACCAGCTCCCTTCAGGTACGAGAGTGATAAGAGGGTGCCATGGAATTATGGGGGTCACACAACTAGACCAACGAAGGAGGAAGGAGTCTTCACTATGACTCGATCAGGACGTTGTTATGTCCAGCCAGAGAACCCAATCAAAGAAAAGGAGCCGGAAGGGTCCCAAAAAAGGAGTGTGACTGAAGAGGAAGCCGCTGCCTTCATGAGGATTGTGAAAGAGGCCGAGTACAAGGTGGTTGACCAGCTACGTAAAACTCCGGCACAAATTTCTTTGCTTGCTCTCCTTTTGAGTTCCGAGCCACATCGGGAAGCATTACTGAACGTCTTGAAGGAGGCTCTTGTACCGAAAGAAATTTCGGCACGCCAGGTGGAAAACCTCGTTGGTTCAGTCTTTTCGGGGCAAATCGCTTTCGGGGACGAGGAGTTAGGATCTGATGGGCAGGATCACGTCAAAGCCCTCCACGTCGTGTGCAAAAGTAGAGGATACGTGCTTTCGAGGGTAATGATTGACAACGGTTCGGCCCTGAACGTTTGTCCATTATCTACCCTTCAACAAATGAAAGTCGATTCATCGCTCATCCGCCCAACCAAGAGTATTGTCCGAGCCTTTGACGGTAGCGTCAGGGAAGTTCCAGGAGAGATCGACTTGCAGTTGGAAGTGGGTCCGTGTGTGTTCAATGTGCCCTTCAAAGTCATGGACATCCCGGGAGTGTTCAGCCTACTTTTGGGAAGACCTTGGATACATGCCGCAGGAGCAGTGCCTTCTACTTTGCATCAGAAGATGAAATTCATCTCAGAGGGTCGTCTAGTTATAGTCGATGGGGATGAGGATTACAACATTTATAAAGAGACTGCTGTTCCCTTCATCAGTGTCGAGGGAAATAACCCACTCTCATTCCATGCCTTCGAGCTTGTCTCTGTGATCAGGGATTGGGGAGAGCCAGCACCAGTCAAAGCCGAGCTGATGGTAGGGAAGATCATGTTGAACAATAATTTCATCTTGGGGCGCGGCTTGGGAATCCGTAATCAGGGTATCGTCTCCCCCATAGCTCCAAAGAAAAACAAAGGCACTTTTGGTTTAGGCTTCCATCCCAGCTCCAAGGACTACGAAGTTGCCCGGAAGAAGCATTTGACCGGAATTTCAAAACCATTGGAGTTCCCTCCCCTCACGGTGACATTTCCTGGTCCACCGTGAGTTATCCAGACCGAAGATCTCGACGATAACACTGGCTTGTCAAGCCTGTTTTCAACTGCTGTTACTATTGGAGCCCTGATCGATGAAGTCCCTCCAGGCACTTCCGTTCGTCCACTCGCCAGTGGGGAGAGTATCACAAACTGGATGACAATGCCTGTTTATGCACTTTCTCTTAGTAATGAGTAAGACTTTTAAATGGATGTATTCCGCGTGGGGCATGTGTTATAAGCCCCGCGTTTTAGGAAAAGGGAAAGTTGTCATGAAAATATTAAATGAATCCCTCATTTTGTTATTAGTCATGATTGCAATGTTGTATATTCTCATTTTAAATGCTTCTGCCCCTAATGCCAACCTCCTCTCTGCTTCTTCTATAGGAACAATGCATCTCGAGAACAAAAATGGCGAAATGATTCAATATTTTGCAATGAAACCTACACTGAATCCAGATCTATACCTCGCGGGGAAAGATCTGGTGAGGATAGCATCTCTGAAGAAATCAAAGAAAGATGGGATAAGTACGAGGGAGAGAGAATCCTGACGACAGAAGTCACTGAAACCATAAGCATTGGGACGCTGGAAGAACCACGCGAGTTAAAAATCGGGACGAGTCTAACCCCGGATCAAAGGGCTCAGATGATCGACTTACTGAAGGAGTACCAGGAGATTTTTGCCTGGTCATACGCTGATATGCCAGGCCTCGACCCGTCAATTGTGGAGCATATCTTACCGCTTGACACAGTGAACTTCCGACCCAAGAGACAGCACCTACGGCGACAAAGTCCTGATCTGATCCTCAAGATCAAGGAGGAAGTCATCAAGCAAATCGATGCCGGGTTTCTAGAGGTATGCAATTATTCTGAGTGGGTAGCAAACATTGTTCCCGTGCCGAAGAAGGATGGCCGAGTCCGAGTCTGCGTCGATTATCGGGACCTCAACAAAGCCAGTCCGAAGGACAACTTTCCCTTGCCCCACATTGACATGTTGGTCGACAGTACAGCACGCCACACGATGTTCTCATTCATGGACGGGTTCTCAGGGTACAACCAGATCAGAATGTCTGAGGAAGATAAGTCAAAAACGGCATTCATCACCATGTGGGGGACGTTCTGTTACAAGGTAATGCCTTTCGGATTGAAGAATGCAGGGGCAACCTATCAGAGGGCCATGGTGACGTTATTCCATGACATGATGCACAAGCAGATCGAGGTGTACGTGGATGATATGATCGCGAAGTCTCGAGAAGGTGAAGATCACCTAGTCAATTTGCGCATGTTATTTGAAAGGCTCAAGAAGTACAAGTTGCGTTTAAATCCAGCTAAGTGCACATTTGGAGCCACGTCAGGCAAATTATTGGGCTTTATTGTCAGCGAGAAGGGAATCGAGGTAGACCCCGATAAAGTTAAGGCGATACAAGAACTACGCCCTCCATCGACTGTCAAGGAAGTCCGAAGCCTGTTAGGCCGCTTGAATTATATCGCACGTTTCATTGCAAATATGACGGTCAAATGCCAACCTTTATTTCGTCTCTTACGCAAGAATGCTCGAATAATTTGGGATGAAGAATGTCAGAATGCCCTGGAGTCCATCAAGACTTACCTAGTAAACCCACCCGTCCTTGTGCCACCAATACCAGGGCGACCACTTATTATGTACTTAACTGTGCGACAAGGCTCATTGGGGTGCATGTTGGGGCAACTCGATGTGTCTGGGAAGGTAGAACACGCCATCTACTACTTGAGTAAGAAGTTCACCGAAGGCGAAGCAAAGTACCCGGAAGTGGAGAGGATATGTTGTGCACTTGTGTGGGTAATGCAACGACTTCGCCAATACACGTTGTACTATACCATACACTTGTACTCGAAGATGGATCCAATAAGATACCTCCTAGAAAAGCCGTCGTGGACAAAAAATGTCGCCAAGTGGCAGGTACAACTATCTGAGTATGACATACAGTTCGTACCTCGAATTTCAGTGAAAGGACAAGCGATAGCTGATCATTTAGCGGAGTTCCCTATAGAGGATGATCACCTGATCAACTCTGAATTTCCAGATGGGGAGATTATGCAGGTAGATGAGGATGTTGATGTGAACCCAAATTGGAAGATGTATTTTGACGGAGCTGTGAACTCAGTCGGGGGAGGTATTGGAGCAGTGTTGATCTCACCAAAAGGTCAGCACTTTCCGGTGGCGGCCAAAGTTACCTTCCACTGCACAAACAACATGGCAGAATACGAAGCTTGCATTCTCGGCTTGCGCGCGGCAGCAGACCTCGAAGTTAGGAAGATAGAAGTTTTTGGAGACTCTATGCTAATTATCCTCCAGACGACCGGAGAATGGCAAACAAGAGATTCCAAACTCCAACCATACCACAAGTACCTTGAGGATCTTGCAGAGGAATTTGAAGATATCACTTTTACTCATACACCGAGAAACAAGAACCAGTTCGCAGACGCATTGGCAACGCTCGCCTCAATGGTTACAGTCTCTCCGGGGAACCAAATATTACCTCTAGAAGTCAGGATCAATGAGCTTCCAGCTTATTGCTGCGTCGTGGGAGAGTCAGACGGCCAGCCCTGGTTTGCTGATATAAAAAGATATTTGGAAACTGGAGAGTTCCCAGAAAGTGCCACGAGGAACGATCGAAAGGTGGTACAACGGATGGCTTGCAATTATTTCCTCAGTGGTCCAACCCTGTATAGAAGGTCATTTGATGACACTCTTTTGAGATGCGTGGATGCAAAGGAAGCTCAACACCTGATGGAAGAGATTCACGAAGGTAATTGTGGATCACACATGAACGGGCGGATGTTGTCAAAAAAGATAATGAGACTCGGTTATTACTGGTCTACCATGATAACTGATTGCATTGAGCATGTCAGACATTGTCACCTCTGCCAAGTATACGCGGACCAAATTCACGCACCACCTCATGAGCTTTACCCCATGACATCTCCATGGCCTTTTTCAATGTGGGGCATCGACGTGATTGGCATGATCTCTCCAAAGGCATCCAACGGTCACCGATTCATATTGGTGGCCATCGACTATTTCACCAAGTGGGTCGAAGCCATTAGCCTAGCATCGGTTACAGCAAAAGCCGTTGAACGTTTCATCAAGCGGGACATTATCGCGCGTTATGGAGTACCAGAGTCAATCATCTCTGACAATGCCAAGAACCTGAATAATAAACTGATCGATGACTTGTGTGACCAGTTCAAGATCAAGCATAGGAACTCGTCTCCGTATCGTCCACAGATGAATGGTGCGGTAGAGGCAGCAAACAAAAACATCAAGAAGATCATTGAGAAAATGACAGTCAATTACAAGGACTGGCATGATAAGTTACCTTGGGCGCTCATGGCTTACAGAACCTCTATTCGAACGTCAACCGGGGCAACTCCATTTTCCCTTGTTTACGGGACAGAAGCTGTGCTGCCGATTGAAGTGGAGATCCCGTCAGCTAGGATCCTCGCCGAGTCAGAAATGGACGAGTCTGTATGGGCGGAGCACCGATATGAGCAATTAAACCTCATTGATGAGAAGCGGCTCACCGCACTATGCCATGGGCAGCTGTACCAGAAGCGCATGGTTCGAGCATTCAACAAGAAAGTGCGTCCTAGGGATTTACAAGCAGGCGATCTAGTCCTTCGGAAAATCCTCCGAGTCAATCCAGATTCTCGAGGCAAGTTCGTTCCAAAGTACGAAGGACCGTATGTCGTTAAAGAAGTCTTCAGTGGGGGAGCCATGATCATTACTGACATGGATGGGCAAGAACTCCCTAGTCCAATAAACAAGGATGCAGTCAAGAAATATTATCCTTGAAAGAGACCAGAAAAAAAAAGCTTCCAAATTTTGAGAGAAAATTCCCGCTAAACTGAAAACCCGAAAGGGCGGTTTAGGCAAAATTTAGGGAAGAGGGGCGTGATTGAAAATCCCTCAAAAGGGCGATCACGGCAAAAGGAGAGGAAATAAAATCCCCGCTAGGTTGAAAACCCGAAAGGGCGGCCTAGGCAAAAATTAGGGGAAATGAGAGGTGCGATCAAAAAGTGATCGTAGCAAAAGGAGAGAAATCCGAGAGAACAAAAAAAAAAAACAAAAAAACAAAAAAAAACAAAAAAAAAGAGAAGAAAAAAAAAGAGAAGAAAAAAATGAGAAGAAAGAAATTTTGTGGACAACTGTAATTGTCACCAGGTAGCGATGAAGAATCACAATGATCAACATTGTCTGAGCTGCCCCTACCAGTTCACAGAGATGCACCTAGGCGGGTGGACAACTAAATGCTCTAAAATTAACTCAATCAAGAGATGATTTTCAGTCAACCCCGCGAGGAAGACAACCATAAAAGGCTCTACAAAAACTGCATCATCGTCAACTGGATATCTCAGCATAGAAGTGAAAAACAATATGCAGCACATCGCTGAAGGAAGTTCATTCATTAAAGAATGGGGCATTCTCATGTCCATCCAGGCAAAGCTATGCAAAGACGGCAAGCGGGACTGTTACAATCTGTTCTCGTAAGTCGCATTTCGAGGAAGTACCTTTTTTGAAAAAAAAAAAAAAAAAAAAAAAGCTTCCAAATTTTGAGAGAAAATTCCCGCTAAACTGAAAACCCGAAAGGGCGGTTTAGGCAAAATTTAGGGAAGAGGGGCGTGATTGAAAATCCCTCAAAAGGGCGATCATGGCAAAAGGAGAGGAAATAAAATCCCCGCTAGGTTGAAAACCCGAAAGGGCGGCCTAGGCAAAAATTAGGGGAAATGAGAGGTGCGATCAAAAAGTGATCGTAGCAAAAGGAGAGAAATCCGAGAGAAAAAAAAAAAAGCAAAAAAAAAAAAAAAAAAAGCACACGCTGAAAAAAAAAAAAAAAATCATTTGTCAAGGGCGTTAAAATGCCTAACTTCCCAGAGATATACGGAATCGGCAAGCGAGACTGTTGCAGTCTGCTCTCGCACCGCTATCCAAGACGTGCATTCACATAGCCGCCCCAATGCTGGCATCAGCGACAATCGGAACCTGTGGTCATCCAGCATCCTGAGAGTCACAACCAGACGAACGGAGCTTTTAGGTGTTCAGCTCCGCAAGTCATCACCGACAATCGGGACCTGTGGTCATCCAGCATCCCGAGAGTCACAACCAGACGAACGGAGCTTTTAGGTGTTCAGCTCCGCAAGTCATCACCGGCAATCGGAACCTGTGGTCATCCAGCATTCCGAGAGTCACAACCCGACGAACGGAGCCTTTAGGTGTTCAGCTCCGCAAGTCACCACCGGCAATCGGAACCTGTGGTCATCCAGCATTCCGAGAGTCACAACCCGACGAACGGAGCCTTTAGGTGTTCAGCTCCGCAAGTCACCGCCAACGATCGGGACCTATAGGTGTCTAGTTTCCGAAAGTTGTATGTTTTATCTTGTATGCACTGTAATTAGTTAGCTGGGAAGACCCAAAATCAGTTGTTTGTCTTTGAACATACGTTCATTGGACCACATCCATGAACGCATGCTCAAAGAGGGGCAACTGTAAACACCTGATTTTGGACAGGGGTCGAAAAAATACCGTAACATGTGGAACCGAGTCAGGAATAATCGAGCGAGTAAAAAAACCCAAAAAAAATTAGTAGTAAAGTATTACTAGTATTATTAAGAAAAACAAAAAAATATTAATTAATTAGACTAATTACTTTTATATATATAGTATTATATATAATATAATAAATAAATAAAAAAGATAAGATAGGATAAGTTATCACATTGCCCTAGGAACCCATCCTATCACTCACGCCACTTCCATGTTCAAGTTGGCAAGTTGCATTATTCTAAAAGAAAAAAAAAAGGCCAAATTACTCTATAAATATAGAAGACTTTTGGCTCATTTGAGAGGGGGCTCTCAGTAAGGTTTGAGACAGAGACCACTAAGTGAGGTTTGAGTGATAGTTCGGTGTTTGATAATTCGCGGTTTTGTTCCACGTGTCACGGCATTTTACCCGGAAACAACCCAATGTGAGTATTGCTTAATCAAAAGTTGTATTTACATTCCAAGCATAAATAAAGTGCAAGTTGGTTAAAGATCCATCGCTTTCAATGTAGCGTTTATTTATTTTCCGTTATTTTATTTCGCACTATATATGTATACATATTACGTATTTCTATTATCTACAAGTTTTATATATATCTGTTTTACTTATTTGTCATTTATATTATATATAAGTTATATATATATATATTATATTACTTATTGTCATTTACTTATATGTTTATACATTATTAAGTCTTATATTTGTTTATTTCACTTATTTGTTTTATATTACCTCTAAGCTTTATATATGTACATATTGCATATTTCTCATTTTCTATAAGTTTTATATGTGTTTATATTACTTATATATCTCAGAACGATGTTAAGTGTTAAAAATTAGTACAGAGAAGTTCGTGGTCATTTTAACATGCTTTCAAAATTATTTTCAGTTCAGCCATGAACTTTTCGATAATTGCAAATTGGCCATGAATTTTTTGATGATTGCAACTCGGCCATAAACTTTTTGATACTTACAGTTCAACTCTCAAAATGGATATTTTAGTGAAAAATTAAACAAGACAAGACAAGCCAAAGTACCGAAAGGGCGGATTTCTAGCTTGCGAGCTTTTAATACGTAATCAAACCCCCGAACCCGAACCTCTGGACGCAGACCATTTCAAGCCCTAGGATGTTAGTATCACGTACCCTAGGCAACTTTAGGATTCCGATTAGCCTTTAATTAATCGGTGGCGACTCTTTCTATTTTCCCCGGTTCGGGTGATATTTCTATATTTGACCGAACCCGCCGTTCGCCGATCCACAAATAACATATTTTCAAAACCCGCTCTATTTCCGAGAGCGCTGACCGGATCCGACGTGCGACACTAAGTGTTACAAATTAGTCCAGAAAGCTCAGGGTCCATTTGGACGTATATAAAAAATGTTTTCAGTTCAACCCAGAACTTTGCTGATTGTTACATTTCAACCCAGGAACTTTTCCGATGTCGCAAAACTTTGCTAATTGTTACAAATCAGTCCAGAGAAGTTCAGGGACCATTTTAACACATTTTAGAAGTTGTTCTCAAATTCAGCCCCAGAATTTTGATAATTACAATTCAGCCCCTGAACTTGTCGATAATTGCGGTTCAGACTTAAACTTCTTGATAATTGCAATCAGGCCCCTGAACTTTTATAATTGCAATTCGGCCCCTGGACCTTTAATAACTGCGATCATGTCCTGATTTAATTGAAATTTGCAATTCAGCCCTCAAAGTGGATATTTTAGTGAAAAATTAAACAAGACAAGACAAACCAAAGTACCGAAAGGGCGGATTTCTAGCTTGCGAGCTTTTAATACGTAATCAAACCCCCGAACCCGAACTTCTGGACGCAGACCACTCAAAGCCCTCGGATGTTAGTATCATATACCCTAGGCAACTTTAGGATTCCGATTAGCCTTTAATTAATCGGTGGCGACTCTTTCTATTTTCCCCGGTTCGGTTGATATTTCCATATTCGACCGAACCCGCCGTTCGCCGATCCAAATAACACATTTCAAAATCCGCTCTATTTTCGAGAGCGTTGGCCGGATTTGACGTGCGACACTGTTAACATTGATTTGGTGGAGTGCTCGAAGGTGTAGAGGTGTATTGAGGGGATAGTGCCGTATATATTGAACACAAGTGATGGGCCCCGGCTGAGGCCGTTAGGCCCCTTAACGATTGGCAAACGGCGACTAGGCCCGTTGGGCTAGGAGCTGGGCTGCTGGGAGGCTAAGGGCTCCGACGGAAGGAGGCCCCGACATTGAATGGCCCCGAGTAAGCATGGCCCCGATAGGGGAGAGCCCCGAAGATATCGGACCTGGACGTAGTCGGTCCCGATATGGGAGTTGACACCACTCCCCGACACCGAATCCTTAACGGTGCAACTTGGGAGTCTCCGATAATGATCGAGACTCACCAGTAAGAGCACAATCCCGGAAATCTCGCCGCGATTACAGTAGTGGTATAATGGGCGAGATATGTGGGATACATATAACTGTACAGATACGTGGCAAGATATACGGCGAGATATTTGGGATAGTGGATCACAATCCAACCGCCTAATCAGGTAACTGAGATAGCCTTCCCCCTATAAAAGGGGGGAAGTTATCACAGGTTAGGGTTACGTTTTTACACACTCACATATTGCTTGCTTGATCACCGTACTTACGTTAAGCATCGGAGAGGGATTCTGGGCCACCACCCTCTATTCCCCTTCTGCAGGATTGCGAGGAGCTAAGGAATCCGTCACCGTAACCGGAGTTCCTACCGTGATCCAACATTGGCGCCGTCTGTGGGAATCGCAACAAAAAGCCAAAGTTTGCTTCCCTTTGATTCCATACCATGGCTGGCAACCGGCCGCAGCGATCAGGCAAGCAGGTGCCGGCCACCAGCAATCCCCCTGAGGATGCTACACAGCATCAGGATTTGAGAGACGATGGTGACAGCACTCACCGAGACGACACCGCGCGAAGGAACAACCCCCCTGGTGGATCCAGGAACGAGGCACCTTCCCAGAATCCAGAGCTGGCCAGGGTAGTGGCAGAGGCCATGCCCCTATTCATGGAGGCCATGGAGGCCCTCCTAGACCGAAGAGAAGCTGCCAGAAGGCAGGCCGTAGATCTACCGCCGCTCCCTCCGCGGCGAGATGCTCCCAGAAGGCAGGTGGACGACAACCTGCCGCCACCCCCTCCGTTGAGGGAACAGCCCATTCCGCCTAATCCAGCACCGGCGGAGAATTTCGTGGTCGATGGACCAGGGCCAGTGCAGCAAAGGACCATTCCCCTGAATGGTCCCCTCACTGCCGACCAGGTAGTGAAGATTGTGGGTATTTGCATGGGAGATCAGAAGCCCATGATGTCGGAGCTGGGGAGTCAGGAGACCCATCCTTTCGTTCCCAGACTGATCCATACCCTGGCCCCTCCAGGCTTGGGTATCCCGAAGATAGACGAGTACGACGGGGTCGCGGACCCGGTTCGCCACGTGCAGAAGCACCTGACAGCGTGCATGGGCAGGACCCCAGATGAGGATGTTATCTGCGCGTTGTTCCCTAGTACCTTGGGAGAGAAGGCGATGACATGGTTCTACAGTCTGCCCACTGGATGTATAACCTGTTGGAAGGATATGCATCAGCGATTCATCGCCCAGTACCAAGGGCGTCGACGGCTGCTGAAGAGTGTTCGGACCCTGCATGAGGTGGTCCAGAGGCCCGACGAATCGCTGGCCCAATACTACCAGCGTTACACGGCTGGTATGACCGAGCTGGATGAGGAGATATCGGAGGGCGAGGCCATCCGTACCTTCCTGAAAAACCTCAATCCCCCCTACGGCTCCGACTTACTTCACAGCGTCGCGGCCAAAAAAGTCTGGAACATGGAGGCACTTCAGGCGAGGGTAAAACAGCAAATCGACGTCCAAGAGTCGAAGATCGCTGCCGGAGAATTGGCTCCTCCCAAGGGGCGTGAAGGAAAGCAGTTGTTCAAACCATTGGACAACCGACACAAGAAGGATAGCTCCGAGGGTAGTCGAAGTCGTGGACGCTCTGATCGGAGGGAGGATAGGCGTCCGACCAAGAGGGACAGTCAGAGGGAGGAGTTTACCCCCCTCAACAGGCCCTTGAAAGAGGTCTTGGCGGTAATGGAGAAGCAAGGTCTCGCTCGTTTCCCCAAGAAGAAGGAAGGAGAAAAGTTGGGCTCCCGCACCGACCGTTACTGTCGATTCCATCGGGCCTCTGGTCACGACACTGACCAGTGTCGGGAGCTGAAGAAGGAAATAGAGAAGCTTATCCAGAGGGGTAAGCTGAAGGAGTTCGTGGGAGATTCGCGCTGCAAGCCCCGTTCCCGATCTCGATCAAGATCCAAATCCCGATCGAGGTCCCCAAGGAAGAGAAGGTCCGACGCAGAGCCTTCGGAGGGCCCATCAGGGTCCCGACAGAAGAGGGTCATTAATGTGATCCATGGAGGGTTCGCTGCGGGAGGAGACACATCGTCTTCTCGGGAGCGTTATGCCAACCAAGTGCCCGTAGCAGTGGTTTTGGGAAAGAGGTCTCGGTCATGGACCCCGAAGGAGGAGATGGAGATAACCTTCTCGGCGAAGGATCTGGAGGGAGTAGAGACCCCCCACGAGGATGCCCTAGTAGTGACATTGGATGTAGGGGGATTCGAAATGAAGAGGATCCTCATTGATGGAGGAAGCTCCTCCGACATCCTCTTCTCCGACGCCCTGGAGCAGATGGGGAAGAAGAAGAAAGACTTACGGGAGGTTAACTTCCCGATGGTAGGATTTTGCGGCACAACCTCTTATCCATTGGGGGTTATTACGTTGCCTGTGTGGTTCGGCAGTGGCTGGAAGATGGAGAAGAGAGATGTGGAGTTCGTGGTGGTCGAATCCACGGGGACGTACAATGCGATCATTGGAAGAACCACTATCAACCCGCTGATGGCGGTAGCCTCGACTGTCCATCAGAAACTGAAGTTCCCGACTGAGAATGGGGTCGGTGAAGTGAAAGGCGACCAGGTGGCGTCGAGACGATGCTATGTCAACGCCACAAGGAGATCGAGGAAGGAGGCTATGTCGGTTCTCCAGACAGACACTGATCCTCGAGAGGAGTTTGGGCGCCCCGCCCCCATGGAGGACCTAAAAGAAGTCGAGATAGATGGACCCGAGAGGAGGGTAAAGATCGGATCCGCCCTATCCGAAGAAAAAGCTCAGGAGTTGATCGCCCTATTGAAAGAATTCAAGGAGTTATTTGCCTGGTCCCCGAGCGATATGCCGGGAATCAGTCGGGACGTGATCGAGCATGAATTGAATATCGACCCCACAATCAAGCCGATTGCGCAGAAGAGACGTCCGATGGGAACAGACAAAAGGATTGCAATCCAGCAGGAGGTTGGCAGGTTGCTCGACGCTGGATTCATTAGGGAGATCCGATTCCAAACTTGGGTAGCCAACCCAGTACTGGTGAGGAAGAGCAACGGGAAGTGGCGGATGTGTGTTGACTTCCGCGACTTGAACAAGGCTTGCCCGAAGGACTGTTATCCGCTCCCTCGGATCGACCAATTGGTGGATGCTACATCGGGGCATGAGCTGCTAAGCTTTATGGATGCTTATTCTGGTTATAACCAGATAAAGATGGTGAAAAAGGATGCCCCACACACCGCCTTTTACGCTGACAGTGAAGTCTTCCAGTACGACGTCATGCCTTTCGGCCTGGTGAATGCAGGGGCGACATATCAGAGGATGGTGAACAAACTGTTCGGGGATATGATTGGGAGTACCATGGAAGCCTATGTAGATGACATGCTGGTGAAGTCCCGACGAGCATCAGACCACGTTGGCAACTTGGCAATGGCCTTCGAGAGGATGAAGCTCCACCAGGTCCGCCTGAATCCAGCCAAATGTGCTTTCGGAGTACATTCGGGGAAGTTCTTAGGTTTCATGGTGAGCCAGAGGGGGATCGAGGTGAATCCCGAGAAACTAAGGGCGATAGAGGAGATGCAGTCCCCGACAAACCATAGGGAGGTGCAAGTGTTGAACGGTCGGCTGGCTTCGATGAATCGCTTCTTATCCAAGGCAAGCGACCGGTCGATGCCATTTTTCAGTGTACTAAGAGCCAACCGACAGTTCGAATGGACTGCTGAATGTGAGAAGGCGTTCCAAGCGCTCAAACAACATCTCCGCACCCTCCCGCCACTTGCGAAGCCAGCTCCAGGCGAGCCGCTCTATCTTTATTTGGCTATTTCTTCGTTTGCAATAAGCTCTGTTTTAGTTAAAGCTGTCGAGGGCAATCAGATTCCCATCTATTATGTAAGCAAGGCGTTTGCCAAGAGTGAAATGAACTACCCTCCGATTGAGAAGTACCTCTTTGCGTTGATTATTACTGCTAGAAAGTTACGGCCCTACTTCCATGCGCATGAAATTACGGTGTTGACTGATCAGCCATTAAAACACTTCTTGAACCGGCCTGATGAGTCGGGGAGACTAGTAAAGTGGGCCGTGGAACTTAGCGAGTTTCGAATTCATTTCGCTCCGAGAACAGCTATCAAAGGGCAGGCATTGGCCGACTTTATAGTCGAATCTACTATTCCCGATCCTGAAGCAACGGAAACAGTAGAGGGGGCAACCGGGAATACTGAAGAGGTCCCGACGGCGGAACAGTCGGAACAGCCAAATAAGGAGAACACCTGGGAGTTGTACACGGATGGCTCCTCAAGCTCGGATGGATCGGGTGCGGGGTTCGTATTGATTCCGCCAGGTGGGGCGGAGCCACTTCGATATGCATTGGCCCTAACATTTAGAGCCACCAATAACGAGGCGGAATATGAGGCTCTCATAACGGGGCTGAAAATCGCAAAGGGCACTGGAATTGAACATTTGAAGGTGAAGTGTGATGCTAGCCTGATTGTAAATCAGGTTCGGGGGCAGTATGGAGCAAAGAACCCGATCATGAAGAAGTATCTTCAGGAGGCTAGGACCTTGAAGGAGAGCTTCAAAAGTTTTGATATCGAGGCAATTCCGAGGGAAGAGAATGTGGAGGCTGATGCCTTGAGCAAATATGCCTTGGGGGCACCTTTGGAAGAGAGTCGGAAGGTACACTTCTTGGAGAAGGTGATTCTATCAACCACCGATCCGTCGGAGGTGTGCGCTATCGGAACAGGGTCAGAGGAGGAATCCACTTGGATGACCCCGATAATTGTGTACCTGACTACGGGGGCACTTCCTGAAGAAAAAGTGGCAGCGGAGCGACTGCGACGAATGTCAACTAATTACGCGATGGTGGATAACCAATTGTACAAGAAGGGTCTGCTTTCGACGCCTTTCCTGAAATGCGTGGCCGAACCCGATGCGACTCGGATTCTGAGAGAATTGCACGAAGGAGTCGCAGCCTGTCACGAAGGCGCTCGATCTATTCTGAGGAAGGCGCTGAACTTGGGATATTATTGGCCTACGATGAATAAAGAAGCAGCGGCGCTTGTTCGATCCTGTGACGCGTGTCAGAGATATGCTTCGAATATCACAGCCCCCGCTGCCGATTTGATGCCCATTGGGAGTGCTTGGCCCTTCGCACAGTGGGGCATTGACCTGGTGGGACCCCTTCCGAAAGCAAAGAGCCAGTGCACACATTTGCTTGTCGCGATTGACTACTTCTCGAAGTGGATCGAGGCTAAGCCGTTAGCCAAGACAACAGCGGGACATATTATCAAGTTCCTTCAGACCCGAATTTTATCAAGATATGGGGTGCCGAAGGTGATCATCAGCGACAATGATCCTCCATTTAATGGGGCCCAGTTGGAGAGGTTCCTAGACGAGTTTGGTATCGAGCATCGGACAGCATCCGTCCATCACGCTCAGACCAACGGGCAGGTGGAGGCTGCCAACAAAATCGTGATGGAGGGCTTGAAGAAGAGGGTTTATGCTTTGGACGGAAAATGGCTAGACGAACTGGAGAACGTGTTGTGGGCGGTCCGAACGACACCCAAGCGGTCAACAGGTGAAACCCCGTTTGCACTTGTTTACGGGACGGAGGCGGTCGCTCCCGTGGAAATCGCTGTGGCGTCCCATCGAACCAGAAGCTATGAGCCCTCGACAAATCCAGAAAGAGCCAGGATAGGACCTTTGACGAATGACGAAACAAGGCGCCTGGAGTTATCCTTGCTAGAGGAAAAACGGCTGGAGGCAGACATAGCGCAAGCTCGGATGCGTTTGGCGACGGCCAGGTACTACAATCGGAAGGTCAAGTCGCGACAGTTCTACGCGGGAGAACTGGTCCTACGTCGGAATGAGTTCGCCCTACAAGATCGGATCAACAAGATGTCCCCGAAGTGGGAAGGGCCTTACAAGATCGTAGGCATGCCGGCCCCGAATGCTTACAAGTTAGAAGACCTCGATGGCAAGGTATTAAGAAACACCTTTAGTGGTGAACATCTGAAGAAATGTCATGTTTGACAAATAAGTCGTCCGTAGAGGCGCGAAGATGTAATTAAGTCGCCCTGAGTGGTGTATTCTATGTTAAAGACATCAATCAATAAAGAGGTTACTTCTGATCAAAGTATTCCTAAGTTATTCCCGATACATTAAAAAGCGTCATTGGACGTCCGAAAAATCCTTAAGTTTTTAAGGTCCGATTAAAAGCGTCATTGGACGTCCGAAAAATCCTTAAGTTTTTAAGGTTCGATTAAAAAGCGTCAGAGGACGTCCGAAAAATCCTTAAGTTTTTGAGGTCCGATTAAAAGCGTCATTGGACGTCCGAAAAATCCTTAAGTTTTTAAGGTTCGATTAAAAAGCGTCAGAGGACGTTCGAAAAATCCTTAAGTTTTTAAGGTCCGATTAAAAGCGTCATTGGACGTCCGAAAAATCCTTAAGTTTTTAAGGTTCGATTAAAAGCGTCTTAGGACGACGGAAAGCCTTAAGGTTCTTAGGGTCCGATAAAAGCGTTATGAAGAATATAATGAAAGGCTCGAAGGCCTAAGGAGTTCCATACGAGAAAGATAATGATAAAAGACTACAAGGACTTAAGTTGTAACAGATTAAGCTCGGTCCTCGGATGCTGGATCTTCAGAGGGCTTCGGAGGGGCAGGCTCAGAGGGATCTGTAGGGGGGTCGTCGGCGTCTTCAGAGGAGCTCTCCGACGGGAGGCTAAAGTACCTTTCTGCGGCTCGGCCGAGAATCTCGGACTTCCTCAAGTCGATGGAGTCCCCGTAGGTTTCGTTAAGCTCTTCGACAATGTCAAGGAAGGCATTCTGCAAATCTTCCTGACAATGCTTCGCCGCATCTGCTTTGAAGTCCTCCGAGCTCCGATATTCTTCGCGGCCCTGGACCCTCGCGTTTGCTATTTGGGCGGAATGCTCCGCCTTTGCCTCCTCCAGCTCCGCGATGACCCTCTGCTTCTCAAGCTTCAGCCGCTCAGCAGTTTCTTTCAATTCTGCTTTATCGAAGGCAGCCTGGCTCCGATCAGCCAAGGCCGTTTGCTGCTCCCGCCTAAGCGAGCTCTCAAGGCTTAGAATCTGCCTCTTGAGCAAGCTTGGCCCTACCCTCCTCGGCCTGCTGCCTACCCTCCTCGGCCTGCCGCCTAACCTCCTCGGCCCGCTGCCAACCTTCTTCGGCCTGCTTTCTGCCCTCCTCCGCTCGGAGCCTCGACGCCTCGGAGGCAGCTAGGTCCTCCTGGAGCTTGGTCAAGCTCTCGAGGTTGGAGTTGGCCCGTTCTTGCTCCAAAGCCTCCTGCAGGGACAGGATGTAGCCGAAACAACGATCCTGGTCCGCCATTTCCTGAGGACAAGTACAGCTTAGTATTTAAAAGTCGGAATACTTCCAAATGAACAAAAGCAAAGTGTAACCTACCTCTATCCGACGGACGGCCATTTGACGGATGTCCGCCTTGATGTCCTCCCCTTCCAGAGAAAGGGGACGCCTCAGTGAGGGCGGGATCGAGCCCGACACCAGGTGCAGGGCCAGGTTCTCCTCCTGGCACCCCCGACGTAGAGGAATCCCCTGTAGAGACTCCACCGGTCTCCAAGGCTCGGCACTCTGGTCCGAAGAGAAGGCCTGGTAGTAGTCTCCATCCAAGGGGAATGGAGGTACTACCAGACGAGCCCCCCCATCTTCACTTATCCGGGCTTCGGGAGTCGCGCCCCTAACTGGTGACGATGGTGGCGCGAAGGGGAGCGGGGACGTCTCCTTACCAGGTGACTTAGCAGGAGTCGACCTCGATTTTCCTCGGAGGATTAGGCCTTCCTCCTCAGCTCGGTCCTCGGAGGGGGAGTCCTCCAAGCTAATCACCCGACCGAATTCGCCACGGACTTCCGTCGGGGCATCTTCCACCCCCGGCTCCGCTGCAGGCACGGAGTCTGAGGCAGGTGCAGCAGGGGCGACGTCCGTGTGACCTGCAGCGGGGCGAACAAGGTGAGGAAGTAAATTGACATTGGTATACCAAATCAGACAACGCTCCACATATCTCTCGCAGCCAAAAAAGTCATAGCAACCCGCTTCGAGAACGTGTGGAGTTTCCCCTCGGAGGATATTCTTGACATCCCTGATCCGCCCTTCCATGTCGGAGGCCTGAAGGTCTTGAGGAACTAACTCTCTATATCTTTTTATAGCACGAAAAACTTCCTTACCTTCCTTTTCGGAACGGACGCCGAAGGCGGCCCTAACCACGTCCGCATTAGTCTGCCCCTCGGGTGTGGGGGAAGGCCTTGGTGCCTCGGAGGTCTTCGTCTTCTTCCGAGACGGCTCCGACGCAGCGGAAGACTTTCTCCTGGAGGAGGACTTCTTCTTACGCTTCAGCGAATGGGAGGCATCGGTATCCTCCTGAAACAGATGGGCGGTCAGCGATGTTCGATGGGCTGTAAGCAGTGAAAACAAAAAATAATTAGAAGATTACCCAGAAAATTACATTGGAAGGGCCATCACGAATCTTTCCCCCAGCTTCGGGATCAATCAGCATAATGGAAATTTTTATCCGCTGTCGGTCAGTGACAGAAGTGGCCTCGAAGGGCTGATAACCCTCCTCCCAGCGACGGGCCTGGATGAGCATCAAGGCCCTCTTGGTCTGCTCCGACCATGTACGGAAGGGCACAAGAGGATCAGCTTCCACGACAGTCTTCGGCCATTCGATGGGACCAGGTTTGATGAAAAAGTATTGTTCTTTCCAATTAGCGTTGTCATGCCCCTTATCGTGGATGATGGCTCGTTCCTTGCAAATCTTCCAAGACACCTTCTTATCCCAGCCCATCTCCTTATACTGCTCGTCGGTCCCCTCGGGTTGGCGGGGGGTAAAAGAGCAGACCCCATCCTTGTTACAGGTCATCTTGTAGAGGACCCGCCAAAGCTCCAGAGTATAGCTCCAGTCCTCTTTGTTGATATCACACCACACCTGGAAGGCAATCCATGTACGGATTGCGTGTGGAGAGAAGGTCGTGGGATAAGTTTTGTAATGGTTGCATAACTCCACCCAACTTGGACAAAAAGGGAGTCGGATTCCCGCACGAATTTGCCCTGGGGAGATGAATACCTCGTCTCCTTTGGGGAGTGTAACCCGGGTGTCGCGAGGGTTGAATTGGAACTGCTCGTAGGGATAGCGAGCCCCGAAGGAGGATTCGAAGATACCACATTCTACGCAAGCCCTATCGAAGTTAATAGGCGCAAGCGAGTTCTTGAGATACTTGAAGACGAAAGGTGATCCAACAGGAGAAGACCCGCTGTTGGTGGCAAATCCCTCGGCTGAAAATCGTCGAGGGAAGGAAGGAGGGAAAATTGAAACCTAAGAAGATCAAAGATGAAAGAAAAAAGAGTAATAAGGTGAAGAATCTTACCAGACATAATGACTGAAGCGTTGATCGGAAAAATCTGGGTGCTGGAAGCGCCGGCGAAACCTTGAAGTGAGAAGAATTAGGGCTCTTGGGATCGCAGAGAAGAAGAGGTAAAGGGAAAGTGAAACAATGTTTGGGTTTAGGGTTTTATAAGGGAAGGAAAGGAGAACTGAAGGGGTGGGCAATCTGAGCCATAGAATTCAAAACGATTCAATCAGAATCGTCCAAAGGGAAACGTGCTAATTTGAAGAAGGCGAAACGGCTTCAATCTGAACCGTCAGGGCGCATGGGACAGATAAGACAGGAATGATGACGTACCGGGGCGGTTGAAAAGTGCTTTTTCAAAAAACAGGCGTGCAGAACCCGAGACGTTCCTTCACCTTCTATCAGCATTTAATGCTGGTCTGATCAGGAAATCCCCTCGAATCCAGGCAGGATCCCAAAGGATCTCGAAGAGATCCGAGGCAAAGGCCTCCGACAAAAGTAGGGCAATGGCCTCCAACGTTTTAAATAAAGACCCCCGACTGGGATGTTGAAGGGTCCGATATTGAAAGACGCGATGCACTATAAGTCCCTCACGTCTTGGGGGCAAATGATGGGCCCCGGCTGAGGCCGTTAGGCCCCTTAACGATTGGCAAACGGCGACTAGGCCCGTTGGGCTAGGAGCTGGGCTGCTGGGAGGCTGAGGGCTCCGACGGAAGGAGGCCCCAACATTGAATGGCCCCGAGTAAGCATGGCCCCGATAGGGGAGAGCCCCGAAGATACCGGACCTGGACGTAGTCGGTCCCGATATGGGAGTTGACACCACTCCCCGACACCGAATCCTCAACGGTGCAACTTGGGAGTCTCCGATAATGATCGAGACTCACCAGTAAGAGCACAATCCCGGAAATCTCGCCACGATTACAGTAGTGGTATAATGGGCGAGATATGTGGGATACATATAACTGTACAGATACGTGGCAAGATATACGGCGAGATATTTGGGATAGTGGATCACAATCCAACCGCCTAATCAGGTAACTGAGATAGCCTTCCCCCTATAAAAGGGGGGAAGTTATCACAGGTTAGGGTTACGTTTTTACACACTCACATATTGCTTGCTTGATCACCGTACTTACGTTAAGCATCGGAGAGGGATTCTGGGCCACCGCCCTCTATTCCCCTTCTGCAGGATTGCGAGGAGCTAAGGAATCCGTCACCGTAACCGAAGTTCCTACCGTGATCCAACAACAAGTAAATATTAGAGACTGAAGTAATATGACCTACAAATCTGTTAGCGTTGGTTTGGCTCGAAGGTGTAGAGGTGGTTCGAGGGGATGGTGTCGTCTAGGTTGAACAGTTTGGGTAAATAATAGGGTTAACAACTTATAACCTGTCTGAAGTTTGCCCATGTAGAAATTTGGTGTCTGAAGTTTGAAATGTTAAAATAGACGATCCAAGTTTTATTTTTGTTGAAAGTTGGTGTCTCCGCGTGTCTTTTCCTATCCCTTCAATCATTTTTATCAACCCATTCATAATCTATTATTCTTTACTTTTCACAAAATTGCTAAATTTCGCCAAAAAGTTGAACATCAAAAAAAAAAAAAAAAGTTTCCAGCAGAGTGGTGATGAGTAATTTTCAGCGGTAACAAAACGGGATTTAGTTATGCGGATGTGGTCAGGTTCTTAGGTGATGGTCACGGCGAGGTGACGAGAAGGGAGCGTGCATGGAAGCTCGAATTTGACAGTCGGTTTCGTCGGGATTGACTTCTCTAAAGTAATCAAACCATGACACCAAATTTCAACCAAAATGAAACATATGACTGTTTATTTTAACATTTCAGACTTCAAACACTAAATTTCAATATTGGGCAAACTTCACACAGTTTATAAGTTCTTAAACCTTAATAATAATTAAATTATATAGGGTCATACGTAGATTTTGCACTTTTGATAAATACGTTGGTAAAAGGAATAACAAATTATTCTATTGTTTTTTTTTAATATTCTTTATTTTATACATTAAGACTTATCATTATGTTATATATTTAATGATTAAATATAGAACGCCAATATGGCGGCCTTAGAAGGTTCCGCAGCCGAACTGTGTAGATAATAGATTTAATTGGAAACTTTTAAATATTTGTTTCTTTATTTTACGTTAATACCAAAAGAAGAGATAAACATATTTCTTAATTCATTAATATTTTATATCTAAATTTATATAGCTCTAATTAAATTTGAAAAATATAAACTGGAGAATATGTTGACTGGACAAAACTAGGTTAGTAGCTATATACAGATTACAATTTCTCCATATGGTGACAATTATATATAGGTTTTTGTCCCAATATTAATGCTAGATACTATAAGAATTCTTATAGTCATTGCCTTATCAGCACAAAATGGATGGTCAGTATTCAAACTAAATATATAAGGTCTGCATTTTTACATGGTGGGTCTATGTGGATCAGTTACATGATTTCAAATCTGTAGCACTGATATCCATAACTTTTATTAATTCTTCTTTACTAGTCGAAGACAGCTGAAAAGCGGCAAAAAAATGGATAATCAAAACACTTAGGCTAATAATAATTTTAAGACAATGACAAAACACCTAAATACATGATGACAACCTTAATTTAGAATCTAGCCATGAATTCACCCATCTGTTTTTGTAACAACCGTGTCGCCTCCGATTCGGGCTGCGAAACATGACCAATATGCTGCTCACCTTCGGCTTCAACAATCGTCACATCTTTCACACCTTTCTTCTTAAGAAACTCAACATACAACTCCCCCCTCTCCTTGAGAAAATCCAACCCCGCCACGAAAACCACCACCGCCGGAAACCGACTCCACTCTTCCTCTTCCATCTCCGCCTCCTCGAAGTTACTCCCGAAGTAGTCACGGTTCGACCCTTCCGGAACACTCAGTTCCCAGAACATGTCAACGAAATCCACATTGAATGCAAATTCACTTTCCAATTCCTTCACAGTCCTCTTTTCGCTACCGAAGTAAGGGTGTATCGGTAATATCCCGTTGATATTTACGTTGTTTCGTATCGCCATTCGAGCGATATGGTGCGCTATGTTCCCTCCGGCACTGTCCCCGGACAGAAACAAGCGGGAAAGATCGGCTTTCTCGAGCCATGGCTCGAGGGGTTTAGGGTTTAGGGTTAGCCACTCTAGGGTAGAGTAGCAATCTTCGTAAGCCGTGGGGAGGCGGTTCTCGGGAGCTAAGCGGTAGTCCACAGAGACGACAATGCAACCGGCAGCAACCGAGAGGTCACCGAGAAAATAGTGGTAGCCGGACCAGGTCGTGGTGCCAAGGATAAAAGCGCCGCCATGGAAGTAGATGAGAACGGGATACTCTGATTTCCCTAAAAGAGATCTAGTCGTTTGTGAGTAATTTATTTGTGAAAAACATATAATATTATCGGAAAAGATATGGATTCTGACATTCTCACGTTCCAATGTTCTGAATGTGAGGAACACAAAATTGCCCTCAAAATTTACAGAAATTACGACACATCATGTCATTCAGACACAAATCAGACTATTGAAACCTATATTCAGAATGCCTATCACATCTCTAACATTATTTGTATCGGAATGTTGAAAATCTCTTACAATTACGATATAACAAAAAAAATTCTAATCAAATGACCATAATAAAAAGTTTGACTATAAATTTTACAAAATTTTGAGTCTCGTAAAGAATTTCTCTCGAAACTTAATAATTCATTGCAAACTCTTATAATTTATAAGCCATTACTTTCTTAAATAATAAAAACGTCGCTACAAATTACCAATTTTCTTACCGTGTTTGCTGGATGGAGTTTCATCGCCGGGGGTGAATATTCTGGCGGTGATGGATTTTGATGCATCGATGGTCACGTCCTTAAAGGTGAAGGCGGATGGGGATTTGACGGTGACGCGGGCTATGTCAGGTGTGAGGCGTTTTACTGTTCCGTCGGAGAAGACTTGAAGGAAACCGGGGAGTTCACGAACCAGTGACATTTTCAATGTAGTTCAACAAATTTGCTGTGATAAGGAAGAAGAAGAAGAAGGAGGTGAGGAAAAGAGATCAAACTAACTGTTTCTTCTATAGGACTTTAGTCTTGGAGAAGACGTAATGGATGTGACTTAGAATAGTCAACCATTATATGTGGAAATGATCCACTTTAGAGGGGATATTTAGAAGATATTCAGGTCCCTTTATGAAATTGACGTGCGGAATATTATTGACCGTTATTTTATTTAAAAAAAATATTGGCCAAATATTAAATAAATAAAAAAGATAATTTAATACCATGAATTAAATTACAAAAGATAATAATAATAAAATAAGAATTTTATAATTCCTGAAACATCTTTTAAAAAATGGGGACAAATATTATTGACTTTTTTTTTTTAAAACTTGGACAACAGAAGAAACTATTGGTCTTTTTTTTTTACAATCTTACGGTCAGTGTATCGCGCCTTTGCGAATTACCAAGCGATTTTATATAATTTATTTAATATTATTTTGTTGATATTACACGTGACAAGTTTTGATCTTCGGGTACTATTACTTCTGCACCGAAAACAAGAAGTCTAAGAAAATTGAAACCAAACAAGAAAAAGTCAAAGAAAATCAGCATATAGAAATTAATTTTATAAATATAAAATTCTACTTATCCACTTCCCACTCCTCGCGCGAATCAAGAACATTGAATGTGGAAACTGAAAAAAAAAAAAAAAAAAAATTAGAAGCCGATTGAATGTGATGGATTATTAATGGACTTAAAGTCTTAAATAGTACATCATATTTTGATAGAGTACAAATCGGAAGCATGGCAACATAGATATATCATATTTTGATAAGAGTACAAATCGGAAGCATGGCAACATAGATATATCAACTATTCTGATTTTTTTTTTAAAAAAAAAATTTTGAACAGTTTTGTCAAGTACGAAAATGTTATTAAATTTAACATAATTATGTATATAATTATGAGAGTTAATTCTTGTATGCTATGTCAGCTTGCTGCAGTGTCAAAGAGCGGCGAGCTAGGTCACTATACTAACGTCGCACTTTAAGAGTGCTTTGACGGTTGTATACGTTATTATATTAAGGTTTTAAATCTAAAATTTGGTCTATGTGAGATTTTAGTGTCTGAAGTTTAAAATGTTGAAATAGACAGACATGTTTCATTTTTATTGAAATTTGGTGTCTTCACGCGTCTTTTCCTCTCCATTCAAATATTTTTATTAACCATTTCACCTACTAATAATCCACCACTCTTTATTTTTTATAAAATAGCCAAATTTCTTCCGAAACTTGAATATCCGAAAGAAAATGTTTCCAGCATAGTGGTGTGGAGTGATTTTCAACGACAATAGAGCGAGATTTACTTGTGCGGATGGGACCACCTTCTTAGGTGACAATCCCGTTAAGGTGACAACAAGGGAGCGTGCATGAGAACTCCTATTTGACAGCCGGATTCGTCGGGATTAACTTCTCTAAAGTAATCACACCGAGACACCAAATTTCAACAGAAATGAAACCTGGTACTGTACATTTTAATAACATTTTAAACTTCAGACACCAACATCTCACATAAAGCAAACTTCATACAGTTTATAAATACAGTTTATAGGTTCTTTAAACCTTATATTAAATTTGATAACATTTTCGTATTTAATACTTTACGGGAAAAAAAAAAACCATTATTCTAGATGAAGTGTAAATCGACAAGTTCGTACGTTGGAACAGTAAGCACAAATTAAAGAGTGACAGCGGCCATGAACTCCTCATCCAACCCAAGCATTGCCATTCTGTCAGCTAGAAGGCACACTTCCAAATCAACACTGCCACCTCCTTCCTTCCCTGGGTACGATGCGATCTTCCCGTCGTACTTATTCGCATATCCGCTTCTTACGGCCACCGCCTTTCCGAGCCCAAACTCGACCCCATAGATGTTGAACCGTGGTGAGCTCGCAATCATAATGTTGTCAGGATTGAAGATGCGACCTAGATTAGGAATTCGAGGGCTGTTCAGCCACTCCTTGTGCCATTGACTCACCTTGTCATTTGTGTGCTCTGCGATCCCTTGGTGTAATTGCATTGCCACCCATCCAAGTCCCTGGCCGAGAAGCTCACCTGTAAAACCTGACAATTTAGATCCAACAACACGAGCGCGTACAACAAATTGTGGTCATGACTCATGCATGATCGAAACCACCCCATGTTGGCTAGATGTTTATTATTTGAAATTTGTTTAAAAATAATGCATGTGGATTAGACGGACTAATTTAACATAATATAATAATACAACATGAATATGCACGAAAAATTTGTGTTTGTGAATATGATACAAAAGTATTATGCCCATGGTTAATAATCAAATTGCTTATGGACCTTGATTTAAATACAAATAACTATCCGAATTTTAATTTTAAAATTAACTACATATACATTCAATTTTCGAGCAAATTGTTATTTCTGTTATAATTTCAGTCAAAATGGACAGAAAATAAGCATAATTCGACAACATGAGGTTTTTCATGTGTACCCAAGATGTATTTATACATAAATTGAAAGGATTGCAGCAAAATACATTAAACTGGAGACTAAATGGAAATGTATCATTCGAATTGGGCGAAGGTCCAACTGAAAGTATTTCGGCTGCAATATTTTCAATTTATGTCTGTATTCATATTGAGTATCAATGAAAAGACCTAACGTGGACGGAACATACTCATTTTCTGTCTTGCCTGAAATTTTAACGAGGTAATAATGTGCTCATAAATAGCGATTTAGTTATTAAATCTATTGTTATTAACCCTTGTGAATATTCATATTTAGCTAACTATAACACAATAAATCTATTGTTAGTTGTCACGCACGATATCAGGTAGCTACACCTACTCACTCACTCACCTGCAGTGGTAGTGGATGCCCTTACTGGAGAGAAAAAGTTACCAAAGTAATCTTGAGAAAGTTGCGGGTTCATTCTTGATCTGTTATCCGCAACAATCCAACAACTAGTGACGTGGTCACCGGAGAATCCACGCGCGCGTGTAATCGATCTCCAAACAAGCGCCGACAAGGCCTGGAAGGATGAAATTCTGTCGGTTTTGGATTCTTGGTTGGCCTTTGCTTTTAATTTAGCAAGACTCTCCGACGAGAAGTGGAAAACTGTTTCTACAAGAAGAGCAAAAGCTTCGTATCGCACAGCAAACTCACTTGGGTCATTGAAAGGTAGCTTTACAGGAGACTCACAACCGTCGGGGAACCATCGCCGATGAACCGGCGGCCGTGAGATAGCACCACTATAGTTGCCTCCCTCAATTTGCCGGTGAATCTCCGACCAAGAATTCAGCAAGTGCCAGAAGGAAGATCCGTCGCCGATGCAGTGGTTCATCGAGCACCCAATGAAAACTCCATCTACGAGTTCAGTCACCTGTGTTTTCCAAGTATAATAAGTAAAATATTAACTGTTACGATTTTGCATTGGGCTAACTCAAACTTAACGAGTATAACATAAACAAACATGTATGTATAGCGGGTTTTATCCTATCCTTACTTGCATATAGAGTCTAAACGAGTCAGGCTGTTAGCTACTCGAGATCGACTCGGTTGATATTTGAATTCGACTTGCTAAATTTCGAGTCGAGCTTGTATATAGAGCTTTTTCTGATATAGAGTCAAGTTCGAGTTCATTGCTACTCGACTTAAGAGGCTCGAGGTCCTAATCAAACTTTTTTTGCCTGTTTGAGTCGAGTTCGAGCTCAAGAATTTTCAAGATTTACATAATATTATATATTTATATATTTAGTTCAATACGAGTTTGAGCTTGAACTAAGGTACGTCATTATGATTTAATTGAAGAATTTAAAATTTGATGAGCTGAGTCGAGCTCGAACTCGTCAAATATAGCACCGAGTCAAGTTCGGCCTTAAAAGTTTTAAGCTTGGTCGAGCTAGAACTCGAACTCAAATAAAATGAGACGAGTTTGCCAGATACTCGACTCGAGTAAACCCTACTTGCATACATAGTTGATGTATGTAGGCTCGTAAGGTTTAATTCGGTATATTAACAGAAGAGACATCACAGTGCGGGGAGTGTTGAAATAAACATACTTCATCTTGAATCCGGAATTTCACATAGGTGGTGTTAAGATAATTAGAGCACCATAGAATTAAATTATTAGTTACTTTTTCATATTATTACCAATTAATTTTAGTATAAAACATCGCTTCCATATATAATTTGCTTTTGCTAATCAGTTATGCTTTTGCTAATCAGTTAGATTTGGCTTAGCTTAATATAGAATCCTAATATTGATATCCAATATATAATCTAAACTACTAATTGGTAAATCTTTTATAATAGTCGATCGGGACTAACCCACACTATTTCTATTTATACTATACCAAACCTGAACTGAGAAAAGGGGCAAGAAATGGCCATCGTGATTAATCGCTCGATCATGGTCAAAAAATGACTGGACCACCACCGGGACATGTACAGGCGAGACGGAGTCGGAGATGGTGGCATCGATTGTCCCGTAGATGAACCGACATCCTTGGCTACTCGAGCTGCTGCAATCCACATAGACAGTGTACAAGTGTGGATCATCTCTCTTAAGAGTTCGAAGCTGACCTGCTAGGGGGTAGAAATGGACGAGTGCGAGGGAGAGAGAAAACTTGAGCTTCTTCAAGAGAGATGCCGTAAATTCAGTTGGGTGCTCGTAAGCTTCCTGGGGTTTAACGAAGAGCAGACCCTTCTGTATGTAATGGATGGACAAGGATATGAGATCACATGGCGGCAAGTAGATTGGCTTCTCTGACTCGGGTACCAACTGGAGTGGCTTGACGAAACAGTCGGAGATAATAATAATTAGTGATGAAGATGAAGAAGAATTCATTGTCAAGTGTTACCGATGTGATAGAGGTCTCTTTTTAACTAATTATTATACCAGTTGCTCAAATGCGTTTTGCAAGTATTCTACTCGTATAAAAATTTATGGTATAATATTTAGATTCTAGTATTATTCACTAACAAACTCGTTTCTTAAATTAGTATATCAATAGTACATATTTATATTGTTCTTGATTAATTTGTTAGAATTGTGAATGTAATTTAAAAATATTTGAAATCCTGTGTTTATAATATTTTTGTTTTCTAATTCCACTTGAAAAAAACGTATGTACATTAATCGAAGTGTCATAAAAAAAGTTATAAAAAATTTATTACGATATTTAAAAGTAAATAATATTATAAAATATTATTTAATAACATGAAACCTGTAAAACTCTCATTGATTCTAGTACAATTTAAAAAAAATTTAGCACATTACATTTTTTAAAATTTAATGAAACATGTATAATCGGATATTTTGAATGCAAAAGTTAGTTGGTTCAACTTTTATCATTAACAAGAATAGAGCAATTGATACGTTGGCCATCTAATTTGCACTCTATGACAGCTAGAGCTACTTTGCTCTCTATGATAACATTGGTCATCTAAATTGTTCTTATGACAGGTAGAGCTACTTTGCTTAAATAGGATTTCTCATCCATTTCATCCTTCTAATGCACTATTCTCCATAAAAAGACTTGTTAGAGGCGTGGGTAAATCTTTTAACACGTAATTGTGTAAGATAGATATCTCCTGTCTCATTCTTTCTGTTTTAGATCGTGCATTACCGTTAAGTTTTTGACATGTGTTCTGAGTATAATTAATTTTGTTGTTTTTTAATTTTAGGATTGGTGAACCATAGACATAAAATATTAAATTTAAGACTACGTGTCAAGATCTTAACGGCGATGGACGATATATAACAGAAAGAGTGTTGCAGGATATCTGAATCATGTAAGTTTTACAAACCCTAATTGCCAGAATCTTGATCATGCTTTACAAGGATTAAAGTATAGTGAGGAATGACTTACCCGGTACTGATCTCGATTCCTCCGATCTTCCTAGACTGTCAATTCGCTTCTCTGTAGAACGGTTCTACTTTTCTCCCTTGTCCATTCTGTCAGAGACTAGTCGATGGATAACTGCTCTTAATCTCTGCGTCAATAACTGGCAGGGAGAGAGGACCGTTTATAATATTATACCCTTTAATCTGGTACGTCCATCAAGTAACCAATTGAACGGTCTATATTAAATCATACCATAAAGATATATATTGATATAATATAATAATACATTATTCAATATATCTATACTCATTAATATTATCTGGCCACATAATTAGAATATATATTGTAACATTAAATATATATTCTTACATTCTCCCACTTGGCCAGATAATCACATAAGTCTTACATTTTTATGGAATAACATAAGGCGCGCGCAAAATCTAATCTTTCAGTTCATCATAATCACTTACATTCAATAATCTGTAAATGCGGGTTATGGCGGTCATACACTTATTTAAGCAGCATACTCCCTTCCATATACCACGACGGTTACATCTTATCAAACATAAGCATGTAAGTAATATATATAAACACATTAGGGTCCGAGTAAGGCTTTGCATAAGGTTTTTCCGTTATCATAAACATTAGGTGTACACAATCATAATTAACAGGAAAACATTGGAGTCAGAAACATATCATTGAGCTCAGAGTGTCAAACATCATCATCATCATCAACTAAGACCCATTATTTGCATGCTTATTTAATGTCATTAGTTGTAAACATTCATTTAAATACATCATTGTCAGCTTGGCCATTATGCTGACAGACACTCTTGTTTCTGAACTTTCTTCTTAACGACAATAAACTTTAATATATTCCATAAGTTTGCACCTTTAATGCTTGTCGTTTTGACGAAGAAATAACTGTGGCGTTACTACGATAAATTTTCCAGCGACTTGGTAACGGTGTCCACAACCTCAAGCCCTGAAATAAGTCCCACAATTCTTAATGCATGATAAAACATGCTAAAACCTTACTTTACATTATTGATAACGACAGATAATTACCACTTTTCTATAATATTGCTCCAACACATAAAAGGAACAAATAATTGAAAGTGGACTTTCAACTGTCACGATATCCCTTAAATCTGAATCTACACGAACATAAATGCATTCACATGTTCTTGTAGGTGCATTAGGACTTTATTTGCAGCATTCGATAATTATACTCCCTCTATAAGATCAATTCAATGTGAGCTTTCAGAGACAATCCAACTGTAACTGTGACTAGATTAAAATTTTAATTTAATCTTTGTCACATAAATTGTCTCTCACATTAACTTTCATCTTAACTCCAGAGAGAAACATAATGCATAATCATTTAAATGTGAGCAAGAAGTAATCAATTATACATGTAAAATATCTACATACTCCCACTAATCTTACGGTTCATACGGTTGTCAAGTCACTTACTAAACCATTCGTGGGAACATTTAATTTATCTTATAAATTGATTTCTAAAATGACCATCCATTAATTGAGAAATATAAACTTCATAACATAATATATTGCGGGAATGAAACCGAAAATATTTACTAATATCTGAATCATACAAGTAAACCAACTTCCAGAATAACAAGCTTTCGTAATCTTATTCTAAATGATTTAACTTTATCAGATGATTATACTTTTATTTCTTCATGGAGTATCATGTCTTTCGAACATTATCCCTTATGTTGAAATTTTCATTCACCTGATGGAACTATATTCTAATCCATGTGAATAATGTATTCATACAGTTAGACAATGTCTATCATTTGCATTAATATCCACATATTATCTTTCAGACACTCCCACTAATTTCATCATTCTTAAAATTAACATAACCGGTTCTATAATTTTTTTTTATTATTATTTATTTAGACTTCAGTTAAGAAAGTAAGTCTTTATACCCTTTGGATCTTTTAATGTTACTCTAGAGTAAACATTTCATTCAAGAATCCATTCTTTAATGTGGATCATAAATATTTACTTTTATTAGACAACCTCAAACATAACGGTGTCTTAACCAAGCTCCCTTCCAACACAAAGATCATTAAGAGGTTGGAACTGCCTTTATGGGATCTCGGACTTAACTCATACATCCACACCTTAATGTCATTAATGGGTAAAGAAGATTTACTTGTCTAACTCTTAACTGTAACTTTCAAAGTCCGATTATATTTCCCACAATACTATTTTCATAAATGTATGACATGTTCTCTTAAGAAGGCTTATAAATGAACTAAAAGTCATATCATACTTCTATACATTTCTCATAAAAGTCACCACAACCACACATATTAGACATTATGAGTTTTCACGTTTCTATCTAATTTCTTAAGCAAATAGATATATTCATAACATTAATAAACGTGATTAACTTAATTAAAACATAATACGGAAAAGTAAACATATTAATTTTTGACACTTATTAATTATCCCCCTATTATTGACACTTATTAATTTTCCGCATAAATAATCATGTAATAAGCGAGATATACGAAATATTACATTTTATTCATGTATGAAAAACAATTGCACTAACCTTTTAGCAGCACTCCTTTATGCATGGTTGACAAGTGACTTCCTTATTCTTCATAAACATACGAGCTAACTCAATATCACATAATGAACACTTTGTAGTGCTCTCTCATAAATATTGAGTTGTCTCTAGTCATCCTTAAGGTCTTTAATCTTGCTCCATAAGTTAGCCAACTCAAACTTCTACAAACTATACAACTCAAAACTTAATGGTTGTAAGTTTGTACATACGAGTGACTTATTACATAATTTGTTCTTTCATCCACAAAACTTCATAATTTTCTTTATTTATTGTTTGTGGAATAAACCAAAATTATTCGCACTAACTTAAGATTTACTCTGTTATATCGTGTTTATACTTTATGATTTAACTTTCTACTTAAGTTGTGTACCCGTAAGGATACTATTTAATTGTGTTAAGTCAGGATCTAGTAACTTTAGTGGAACCTGACTTACACGGTTTAGAAAGTCAAACCTATTAAACACAATAACAGAACATACATGCGAATTAACTATAATAGCTGCAAATTACATGCTCATTCATAAAATAAGCTAATAAGAATCAGCTAATCATTTAAAGTATATCATAATCGACCTTTGGGCAACAACTATAATATACTATCATTAAGTAAATGCCAATTAGTAAATAAACTATTATAGATTCAGATAATCAATAAGAGTATATCATAGTCGACCTTTGGGCAACGACTACAATACACTAATCTTAATTAAATGCCATAACATTATTTGGAAATTATCAATGTATATTATAACCGACCTTTGGGCAACGGCTATAACACACGAATCTTAATTCAATTCCATAACATTATTGGATAAATAAAGAAAATCTCCAGTTAAATATATAAGTTATCTTTGGATATACAAATATATAGAACCAAAAGATCTTAATTATCCCATCATGTTTACCGGTTATAGAAAGTGAATCACCTTTGGGCAAATCCTAAAATTCTAGTAACCTGTAAATGTCAATTTATCCAATTATGTATACTATAATAGGCATTTCATTATTATCATGGATAAATGACAGTTGTATTATATGCATGAAACAAATAAACATTCTAGATTAGTCACTTTGGTGACGATAATCAACTTAAAATACAAGTTCATGCATATATTATTGATCTTTCTTTAGACATTACTATTGTATTATACGCATGAAGCAAATAAACATTATAGATTAGCCACTTTGGTGACAATAACCTACTTAAATTATATGTTCATGCATATAATAATTGATTTTTCTTTAGGCATGACAACACATTCTAGTTCTGTCACTTTGGTGACTAGAAACTAACCATAAAGTCATGTTGATAGTAATGTCCCATTAAACCATAACCTTATCATTCTAGTTCAATCACTTTGGTGATTAGACTAACTATAAAGTCATGATGACCGTAAATGTCTTATTCATGCATAACATTATCATTCTAGTTAAATCATGTTGGTGATTATAACCAACTTTAAAGTCATGCATATGACATTAAAGAAATATTTCAATAAGTAAATATAACCCGATCTCATAATGGTTATCATGATAGTATTGAAACATCACTAGAAAACATTAGGTTTGCTAAAATAAAATATTTTAACCCATAAAGTTTATGGTTTTACACCATAAAACTATAATTTTCATTAGTGATTAGCGGAAGCAATTATCAAGGAAAATGTATATCCTCCATCATGATTGATAATCCAATTAAAACTTTACGTTCATAAAAAGAAACACTAATTTCAATCGATGACTAAAACTTAATTGAGATTCTAAGCTAAACTAATAGCTTATACATCATTATTGAAATATAATCAATCATTAACTTCAAATTAGAATCACATAATCTAATATGTCATTCATCATAACTCATGCATAGATAACAACATCATCATGCTTTAGAATTCATACACACATGTATGGGGGTAACTTTTCACTATCATTAACATACCCAAATTCATTATTCATATGTGTATTTAGACTATTATAATCACGACATTCTAATCATCATTAAAGCACGTGATGTAAGAAACAAGTAAACTCTAAATTCACTTCAACAATCACAATCCAGATAATATATATGTAGTACGTGTTGTTAATAGAATTTGCAAACAACGTCATTGCAAACTTAAATAGCAAAATTTAAATCATTTATCATCATGTTATTAAAACACAAACAGAGAGGGAAATAGTTACTTACCTCAGTTATGAGTTATGTCCAGTCGTGTATAACTTTAATATGAACAGCCCCAAAAGATCTAAGCTAGAGCCATAAGCAAGATCATCACTGTTAGTCCTCTTTATGGACTCCATTAAAACAGAGAAGACTCCAAAGACATCAAATCAGCAGTTGCAGGAGAATCACAGCAGTTGAATCCACCATTAATTCCATCTGGTGTCTCATACTGGTACAGACTTTCTCTTGACATTCCCTCTCGGCCGTTTCCCCGGGAATCCAAAATATTCAATTGGTGAGAAGATTGGCGAGAAAACGGGAATAGTATCTGAATTGAACAAAGTGACTATGATTAAACTAATTTGAATTGAATATTCATAAACAGTTCCATTTTGAAATACTCAAGTTTATTAGTTCCACTGTTTATCGATTACGAAGCCACCGATTTCCTCAAATTCCACTAATTGAAGAAGACAACACTTCCACCGATTTGATTATTTCCCGGTACATAAAATAGGTTAAACAGTTTCATGAAACCGTCTAGTGAAAACGAATCGATCAACCGGTGAAATAGTCATTTAATAAATTGGTGTACCGATGAATCATTACGAGACAGAATTGTACGATTAAACTCAATTAAAGCATGATCATAACACAGGCTCTGATACCACATGTAAGTTTTACAAACCCTAATTGCCAGAATCTTGATCATGCTTTACAAGGATTAAAGTATAGTGAGGAATGACTTACCCGGTACTGATCTCGATTCCTCCGATCTTCCTAAACTGTCAATTCGCTTCTCTGTAGAACGGTTCTACTTCTCTCCCTTGTCCATCCTTCTGTCAGAGACCAGTCGATGGATAACTGCTCTTAATCTCTGCGTCAATAACTGGCAGGGAGAGAGGACCGTTTATAATATTATACCATTTAATCTGGTACGTCCATCAAGTAACCAATTGAACGGTCTAGATTAAATCATACCATAAAGATATATATTGATATAATATAATATAATACATTATTCAATATATCTATACTCATTAATATTATCTGGCCACATAATTAGAATATATATTGTAACATTAAATATATATTCTTACAAATCACTTATCTAGAGCTGAGTATTTGTGATAACTGAGAACCATAGAAAATAAAATATCAATTCAAAGAGACGCGATTTTATTTTATTTTTTGCATAGGAACATAATAAAACGTAAAGGGAAAAGTATGTAAAACATGCAACATGTTTGAAAAAGATGGTTTTATGGACCAATATGTTTTAAAACGTACAACATGTTTGAAAAAAATGGTTTTATGGACCAAAATGTTTTAAAATGTACAACAAGCTTACAAAAAGATGGTAAAATGACGTATCGTCTACTTGTTGTCACTAGTCTCATTAAGTGGACACGTGTGGATCATGTTTTTAAAAAATAATAATTATTATTATTAGTATCTACATCCACTCATTAATAATCATTGCTATATATAAATTAATTTCTTACTCTAATTATTATTAATTTTTTTCTAAAAATGTGTTCCGCACGTGTCCACTTAATAAAACTAGATAACAAGTGGACGGTATGTCATTTTACCATCTTTTGTAAGATTGTTGTACATTTTAATATATATATTTGTCCATAAAACCATCATTTTCAAACATGTTGTACATTTTAAAACATATTGATCCATAAAACCATTTTTTCAAACATGTTGCATGTTTTACATGCTTTTCCCAAACGTAAACATGAAGAGACATCTCTATTATTGGCCAAATTAAAGAAGGGGCATGTCAATTCATTCAATTATCGACAGTCTTGGGTGGGCACATCTTCTTTATATAGTTGCTTTTAGCATTTTATCTCCAATAGTTTAATTCTAATTCTACTCTAGCTCTCTCTTCTTCTTTTTTTCATCAAAATCATTATGTGCTCCTAAATCTATTTCATCCTAGTGGCAGAGATTCTTTTTCCCTTGTGAACTTACAACTTGACCACACAGTTCTTCTAAATTAACATTCATTTACTCTCGGTCAAAATAACTCGTTTGCATACACTGATATATATATGGATTCTTCATATTTCAAAAAAATCAAAACAAAAATTGAATACAAACATTTTATTTCTACAACAAATCAACTAAAATGTTATGTGTCAAAAAAAAAATATGGATTCTTCATATTTTAAGCGTAACTTTTCATTTTGTGGATTTTTATTTTAGGCTTTGTGAAGATTTTTCTTGGCCAAGAGCTTTGTGAAGGTTTCATTTGTTCATTTTCGGACTACAACAAGTATTCCATTTAGACTTAGAGAAGAGTTCAATCATTTATTTCAAATATAGAGTTCTATACCGATTTTTCTAATATTTCACAATCTGGCATAATGAGTAATTTTTTATTTTAAAATTTAGGGTTTAGTAATTAAAGAATTGTAAACTTTTTTATGGTCCTTTAATTTATAAACGAATTATTTTATATAAAAATAGATGTGGAGAACTTTCAAATTACATTATACCATATATTTTAAATATACGTACATGAATATATATATTCTAATAAGTTCTCATTTAATCAAGTTTTGCTCATCGGATGGGTATTAGTATGGTTATTCTTTTTTAGTCTTTTCAAGTTTAAAAAAAAATTTAAGTTGTATTATTATTAAAAGAAAACATAAAATGCATACTTATATATAAATTATTGTCACCTTTTTTTTTTTCTCGGATTCTTATTTTGTTACCTAATTCCCACAATATTAATCACCTAGACTCTCTTAATAACATCACCCATCTGCCTCTGCAACAAGCGAGTCGCCTCGGACCCTGGTTCGAACACATGATAGACATGCTGCTCGCCTTCAGCTACCACAAGTCTAACGCCTCCCACCCCTTTCCTCTTCATAAACTCAAAGTAACTCTCTCCCCTCTCCTTCAAGAAATCCAAACCCGCCACGAAAACCACCACGTCGCTCGGAAATCGGCTCCACTCTTCCTCGGACAACTCCGTGTTCTCGAAGTTACACCCGAAGTAGTCTCGGTCCGACCCGACCGGAATGCTCAGCCCCCAGAACAAATCGTTGCTTGATACGGACGCCACAGATCCGTCCTGATATTATGGAATAAATATATTAAGAAAATATATGTTACTATATCATGATAAAGTTATATTAGGAAAATTATATACTCAACCCTAAATAATTGGGAAGTGCATTGAACTGGTCTGATCCAGCCCGGCCCGACCCGAATTGAATATTGACTAAGGTTTAAACCATAAAAATTGGACCGATTATGGAGTGTTTTGTAAAAAGCTATCTGATTTGGTCCAAAACTGTCCCGGTCCGTTTCTACATACATATTTACACTAGAAGTAAAAAAAAAAAACAATGAACCGATTCGGTACGGTTCAGTAAAAAACGATCCAAACCAATCCGATCTATTTCAGAATCGGTTCCTTCAGAAGAATACTAACGGTCTGTGGTCCGGTTCTCCACTTAAAAAATTGGCCTATTTGGAACCGGTTCGGAATGGACCGATTCCAAACAGTTCGTTTCCGAAACAACTCCGATCCAATCCGGACAAACCGATTTTTTTTACCATCCTATACTAAATAAGATAATATACATTCTCATTCTTTTATACCTCCAACTCCTTCTGGGTCCTCTTTTCGCTGCCAAAATAAGGATGTATCGGCATTAACCCTCGAATATCGACGCCTTGGACTTTGTTTAGGGTAGCCCTAATGGCAACATGGTGAGCTATATTACCTCCGGCGCTGTCCCCGGATAAAAGTACCCTTGAGAGGTCCGTTTGCCCTAGCCAAGGGTCAGTGCCCTTATTGAGAGCTATCCACTCTAGGGCAGCATAGCCGTCTTCGTAGGCTATAGGGAGGCGGCTCTCAGGGGCTAATCGGTAGTCGACTGAGACTACAACGCACCGAGCCCTAGCCGAGAGATCGCCGAGAAAATAGTGGTAACCCGACCATGTTGTTGATCCGATGCAGAAGCCGCCACCGTGAAAGTAAACGAGAAGAGGGAATTTTTCGGTCGAGGATTCGGTGGGGATGAAGACTCGTGCGGTGATCGGTTTGGTTATATCGATCGTCACGTCTTTGAATTTGAAACCGACCGGTGGTGTCGGGAAGGTAAGGGCTGCTTCGGGTGTGAAGCGTTTAACGGATCCATCGGAAAAGACTTGTAGGTAACCGGGGACTTCATCGACGATAGACATTTCTTGGTTGTGAAGTAAGTGTGTGAAATAAATCGACAGCATTGGTATATATATATAGGGTGCAATCCCTAATTGAGATCGGCTAGGTAGGTCATGAAACTTGTGTCTTAATAATATACATTAGTTTGCTTAACTATTATTCTACCTAAAAGACACAAGTAGCTAGTTGCATATATGGTGACTCCAACTATGTAATATGATGTAGCGGTTCAACACTACAGAGATTAGGGGTTATATTCCCGCTAGAGGTTATGAATGAAAAGATATATAGCCAGTACTTTACTGCTTAAAGGCTGGCCCGATCGCTCGGGCATTTTAATTTAAATTTTTAAGATTTGAAATCAAATCAATCATATCCTCATATTATACTCGGAATCGAGTTAATTATATCATGTATCATCGCATGACAATAATGCGAGCGCGAGTAACGCGTGCTGCTCCATATGTTGTTATTTTCAGCTACTTTCTCATTTACACATTAGGCCTACTCCCATAGTGGGAATATGATCCAAAATTGGCCCTAAATTTTCCGACAATTGGATTTTGGCCCAATTTTCCTAACTTTGGCCCAAGAGTTCTTGTACAAGCTTAATGTTTATATATAGTATATACCAACCCAATTAAAAGTCGATAATTGTGTTTTACCCTTGTTGTGATTATGATAAGGATAGCTTTTCGACTATTGCACCCAAAAAAATAAAGATAGTGTTTCGAGGATATCATTTGATTAAATCATGTAAATGGGTACTTCGTGTGATGCACATCCGTTGCATGTACGATCTTCTCTAGTGCTCTTTAAAAACATAAAAGCGAGATAAAACTAATTGAAAAACCAATTCTAGAAGCATCACACACATTATCTTTTATAAACAGAAAAAACATATTTATTTTAAATAAAACTCTATTTATTAAATCTATGTTTTGTTTTTTTCAGTGTTATCAGAACCGGACCGGCGGTCCGACCGCGGTCGGACCGGAACCGGACCCCTACACGGTCCGATTTGCTCATTTCCGGAGGATGTAAGCGAATCCGGTTCTGAAGTCCGGTTTTCACCGAACCGGGCGGTTCACCGGTTCGAACTTTCCTTTCATTAAAAAAAAAAAAAACAGGTCGGACCGGCGGTCTGGATTATTATATTATATATATTATATTATATGGACCAGCAACCGAACTGGGTCAGACCGGCGGTCTGACCGATGAACCGAGAACCGGCACCCTTGCCGGTTCAACGTCCGGTCCGGTTCTGATAACACTGGTTTTTTTCTAAAGTAGTTCTCATAAAATAATATATATCCCTTTTAATTTTAAATAGAGAGACTGAATCAAAATGGATTGTGCTCCTTAATTTCAGCATATAAAATTGGTACTGTATTGGTCAAGAATGAGACGCATGTCTCAGTCACATGATTAAAGAGTTTAGATGAAAGTGCTGTTAATAAAAAATCATAATAATTAAATCAATGATTGGAAGAAAATAACACTTTGACTTCTTCGAATCAATATGGTCTGTCTGTTCCAGTGGAACGAAAGGTCATTCATAGAGGTCTTATATGAGCATAGGCACATTGTAGCTAGCTTTGAATTCCACTGTGGAGTTTACAAAACATTTAACATGATATATATATATATATATATATATATATATATATATATATATATATATATATATATATATATATATAAATTTTTGGTAAACAAATGGATTAAAAAAAGAACTAAAAGGAACGAGTCATTCATTGTAGAGATTTTTTTAACTAAAAGGAACGAGTCTAGAATCGAATCGGAATCGGTTATTTAGGTAGGTTTTTGATAGAGTTATTTGAGATAAATTACGATATTTTCAGTTATGGTTCAGAGATAAGCATATAGGTAACCAAATATCCGGAACTAGAACCGTTTAGTATATATATATATATATATATACTAATAATTAATTGTTTATTTTTTTCCTAAATTCTTTCGTTACTAAGTTATTAACCATTTTTATTCAATTAAGATACATGATTTACATATGTATATGTGTTTGTTTACATATAAAAAAAACTATTAGATTGACTTTGTAAAAAAAATTATGAATGAAACCGGTTCCAAAGGGTACCGGAACCGATCAGTTCAAAACAATTATGCACCAAACAATTCCAATACGATACTGAGTAATAAGTATTAGAAACAGTTTGAAGTTGGTCTAGTTCTGAAATATTTCTAAAATTACACAATGAAAGAAGAAATGGAAGA
Organism: Clarkia xantiana subsp. parviflora; assembly: GCA_036873135.1. Classification (NCBI taxonomy): domain Eukaryota; kingdom Viridiplantae; phylum Streptophyta; class Magnoliopsida; order Myrtales; family Onagraceae; genus Clarkia; species Clarkia xantiana. The sequence continues at coordinate 13,379,887 of JAPTYO010000004.1, forward strand.
AAGGATACACAATGATAGCGGGCCAAAGCATTAGAATCTTTCCGTTTTTTTGTTTTGGGCAATCACAATCGCTGATGAAATGAAATCTAATCTATCTAAAAAATAAAACACAGGCATGCATGACGCATGAGGCAACCCTCCAATGAATAAAAAAGGGAAAATCTTTCAATACCTCCTTATTCCCTTTCCCCTCTCGCGCCTCCAGCTGAGCCCCCGTCTTTGTTAAGAAGGGAATCCCCATCAGAGGAGTGAAGGTAGAGAGTAGAAAAGAGTCATCTTTCACCACCTACCTTTCTTCTCTCCATCTCCATCCTCTGCCGTTTCCTCACTCAACACCGTCGACTTCAACAAAATCTCGGTTTCTTCGCTTACCCGTTAAAACTAATTGATTCATCTCTAACCTCATCAAGCCAAATTCCAACCTTTACCACCCAACCTTCTCATTCGATCATCCTTTCAATTGAATTCACGCTTACACCACCCACCCGTCGGTAAAAATCAAATTTTCCGCTCCTTGAAATATAGTTATGGTTTACCGGTAAAGAAAAATCTAATTTTTCGGTGGTTTTTGTAAAAAAATTCAGAGCTTTTCATTGATAACAACCTCGGAAATCGTTTTCGGTTTTTGATTGATCAATGGGTCCGAAGGCAGTGCAGCCGTTCGATAATTGCGAAGATGGGGTTTTGTCGATTAGTGGGTTGGGGTTTCAGCTTGGCTTCAGAGATGCGGATTTGTACCCCATGGGAGGCTTATTCGCGAGTGTTGGCCAAGTGGGTATGAATTTTGGCGTCTCACCGAATTCGCCAAATCCAAGAGACAACAACGGCGGTGCTAGCGGCGGCGGTGGTGGAGGCGGAGGTGGTAGCGGCGGTGGTGGAGGAATAAAGCTTCCGAATCCAGATTTGTTAGTTAAGTATGTGTCTTCAGGGAAGGTTGTTCGGACTGTGGAGGAAGCACATGATCAAGAAGGTGTGGTGGTAAAGAAGAAGGGTCAAAATGGACTTAAATTGAAAATTAAGGTGAGGAATCCTTCTTTGAGGAGACTCATCAGTGGGGCGGTGGCCGGTGCTTTTTCGAGGACTGCAGTTGCACCATTGGAGACCATAAGGACTCATTTGATGGTTGGGAGCAGTGGGAATTCTAGTACTGAGGTGTTTAATAACATCATGCAGACTGATGGTTGGAAGGGATTGTTTAGGGGGAATTTGGTTAATGTGATTCGGGTTGCACCAAGCAAAGCCATTGAGGTATAAGCTCTATTGCAATTGTGTGTTGGTATATCTGTTTGTATTGCAATTGTTATGTAGCTTTTGTTTCTTGCAGCTGTTCTTGCTATTGGTAGCTTGTAGTAGCTAAATGGTTAATTATCTATTCTGTATTGCTAGCTGAACTTTATTTTAGACAAATGGCTAGCGAACTTGTGTAAAATTTGCAATTTGCTTGGTCTGTCCAGTTTGCTGATATATGATCACTGGGACATGCATGTGTGCTCATGGATAATCAGAACAAATTTCTCCAAAGTTCAGCTAGCAATTTGCATATTTTCACAAAAATCAGCTAGCAAATTGTAAATTTCTCAAATTTAGCAATTTGCATGAAAAACACAGGACTACAAACAAAATGTACGTTTATTTCATCATTTTACTGCAAACTAGACGGACCTAGCATATTGCAACTCCTAAATCGTACAACCACTAAAGTTGAGCTATTAAGTTACTAAGTAACCCCAGCTGAATTGTGTATTGAATTTAGAAAATGGAGTGCTACTTTCTTTTGCTTGAGTTTCTATTCGAAGTTAGACTTGCATCATTCTAGTACATGATGGTATCTCTCATTTAGATAGTATTTAACAAGTTATCTTATGAGATAGAGATTAAATTCTTATTGGAAATGCTGAATCTGTTACTTGTAAGAAATTGACTTCTGGAATGTAGGGTAGTCCTATGCATCATGATTTGCTCTTCTGGTGCAGTTATTTGCATATGATACTGTGAACAAGAATTTATCAGCGAAAGCTGGCGAAAAGGCGAAGATTCCGGTTCCTGCATCTTTGATTGCTGGGGCTTGTGCAGGTGTTAGCTCCACAATTTGCACTTATCCTCTCGAACTCATCAAAACCCGACTCACCATCCAGGTATACAACACTACATTAGATCTCTATTTATAGTTAAATTGAATGTTTAAACTAGGTAGACATTTTAAGGAAAACTATGAAGCTATATTACTGCCAACCGGAAAAAAAGGCAGCAACTTCTAGCATGATATGATCATGATGGTAGAGGCAAGAGCACTATAATATGAAAATACATTATAGAGACACAGAATTCATATAGCATAGTTCACAAAATTGCAAAATTCCACATGCAGAGAGGTGTCTACAACGGTATGCTCGACGCATTCGTGAAGATCGTGAAAGAAGAAGGAATCGGGGAACTCTACCGTGGCTTGGCTCCGAGCCTCATCGGTGTCATCCCCTACGCCGCCACAAACTACTTCGCCTACGACTCCCTCAGAAAGACCTACCGCAAAGTCTCCAAACAAGAAAAAATCGGAAACATCGAAACCCTCTTGATCGGGTCTGCTGCAGGTGCCATCTCAAGCACCGCAACTTTCCCATTAGAAGTCGCCAGAAAACACATGCAGGTCGGGGCACTGAGTGGACGGCAGGTCTACAGGAACGTGGTTCATGCGCTGGCTAGCATTCTGGAGCAGGAAGGGATCCATGGCTTGTACCGGGGACTGGGACCCAGCTGCATGAAGCTCGTTCCGGCTGCGGGGATCTCGTTCATGTGCTACGAGGCGTGTAAGAAGATTCTGGTCGAGGATGATGAAGAAGGTTGATGAGATCGGAGAAGATGGAGTTGGTTTTACGTTTTGGTTATTGCGGCTGCATCAGTATTATTATTAGGGTTCAACTTATAGAGGCTCATAACACAGTTTTGTTTTTGTACTTTTCCTTTATCAAGAGTGTGATGTGTGAACTATATTTAGTTAATTTTGGAGGTTATGGTTTACAAAAGGCTCGTCGACGGATTGATAAATGCTCAAATGAATCATATGCTACTGATAGGTAATGCTCAAATGTGGTGCTTGCTTTAATGAAGGGGAAAGAACCTTATACTATCTCAGTTTTGACCTATGTGTCAGTTTGTTGTCTGATGACGAAATTGAATGTCTCAAGTTTCATGTGTTGCTATTTGGTATCTCCGAAATTTTGGGTAGTTGAACGAAATTTGGTTACGTGAGTGAACAATTTTCAAAATTTCAAAATACCTCTCTGACTAGAACGCTGCTCTGATTTGGGACTTAGGGTACCGGTTGGATTTCGACCGATTTAGGGCTTAGGATTCCGGCCGACCTAGGGTTCTCTCCAGCTGCACCGTAGGTGGGTGGCCAGAATCAGAGGTGGGTGGTCGGAATCGGAGCGGGTGGCCAGAATTAGAGGCTTTAAAATTAACTCCAAAATCTAACGGAAAACCAAATAACAACAATACTGAAAATTGGGATACTAACTATCAACAATTTGAATCTGAAACACCAAACTGACACATGAATCAAAATTGAGACTCTAAATAGGTTTTTTTCCCTTAAATGAAACCACATTTTTATAAACAGATACACAACTTTCACATATATATATATTATACATATATATATATATACAATGATTTCAATTTTTACTCGGATCGACTTTTTACCTCAATATAACTTTACAGTGTAACAACTTATTATTATGGTTGGATAATCTATACAACAAAATTACATTTGATAAATAAAACAATCTCATCTCAAAGTAAGATTAGGCTGCGGTACTATCCAAACGGGCGGCGGCAAGTGAATACGTGAAGTGTCAAGCTTGTAGACACTTGAATTGGTGTGTTCATCACCTAGTGTGTAGACTGAAAAGTTGATGTCGTCAAATTTATTGTAAAATTCATCTGCGAAGTATATTGAGTTTGGTATGCATCCTGGGAAATCAGAAGCTCGAACCGACACCGGTTGATTGTAACCCAGAAACAATGCTTGATCCCCTAACCCCATTTCTCTTCCTCCTTTATTACTACCCAACAGAATAAACTTGTTAATCCCATCATCATCATCATCATCATCATCTTCTTCTTGTAGCTCGTAAGCCCTATAATACCACGGAAAACCTCCAATGCTGAACTTCTCAACGTAGAGTAGGGTTCCAGTTATGGACTCCGCAAGGTATGTGCACACACTAACACCTGGGTCATCGATCGGCCACGTCCTCGTTATATTAACAATTTCATCTCCTACTCCCTTTAATGGTTCCAATCTAATGAAGGATTTTTCGTCATTGATATTATTTGTGTAGAAGATCTCGATGGATCCTAATTTCGCATCGATCAGAGCGTGGAATTTTCCGTCGAAGTAGATAATATCGTCATGCATCGTCTCCACGGAATAACCAAAATCAAAATAATGCTCACTGTAAATCCACTTGTTTCCATGATCTGATGTTGATGTAAAGAGTGCGAGTCTTCCCCCGAATTGTAGAGCGAGAACTTGATAGTTATTGGATGACGGGTCGTCGGAAAGGACTGCTTTGATCATCTCGAATTCATGGTAAGAGTAGTAGCAGTAAATATATTTAATTTCGTTGAGCTGCTTCTGGGTGAGCAATGCAGGAAGATGGATTGTTGCAGAAGTGAAAGGATTGAAGAGGGTTAAAGAAAGTGTGTCTTGTTCATCTGCAAATATCAGCCATCCGAACGAGGAGCCGCAGCATGATCTTTTGCTTCGGTTCGTCGATTTTACGGTACCCGGGATCAACAACAAAGGAAGCTGCTGCTGCTTCTTCTTCTTCGTCGCCGTGTAATATTGAGCAGTAGAATAAAACCACGATTTGCAGACGGTTGCGCATCGGATGTAGTCGTAAACTGAGTTGGATAGCAGTTTATCAAGTATTAAAGCTAACAAATCTTCATCTAGTGAACCCCAATTACCATAACTTGAACAAGATGCGTTAAAGACATCAAGTGGCTGTATATTGGGTAACGATGAGGTTGAAGAAGCTGGCGGCGGTGGAATAACATTGTTCTGAACCTTCATTTATATATATTGGACTCTCACAAGACCACCAATATATGAGAGCGTTGACTAGAATTTTACAACTCTCCCTAACCCTATAGATAGAGCTGTATATATATATATATATACCACGGCTTGGTGACCACGTCTTAGACTTGGTCGCCAAGTTTTACGAGACTTAGAACAGCAACCGCATTATCGTATCACTTTTATATATAATATATATATATTGGGAAAAAAAATAATATATATATATATATATATATATATATATATATATATTTATATCACTACGAGAAAAATAGATTGTTGCGATTTTAGAATTAACTTATCGTGGCTTTAAATTGTGTCGCTAAGAAGCTAGCGACGCTTGTAGCGACACAAATTGATATGCCGTTTTTAATCACCGTCGTAATAAACTCTGCGACGCTTTGGAGCACGTTAAACTCTTAAAAGACGTGACGTTTTTGCTTGTGTCGCGAATGAATGCAAGTGTCAACAAAACTAAGCGTCCTTACAATACTTTTTTCTTGAAAATTGTTTTACCTAAATAAAAAAATTAACGACATTTTGAAGATCGTCAAAATAATACAAAAAGAAACGACGCTACTATAAAACGTCGCCAAATTTGAATAAATTTAATTATTGTAAAGATATTTGCGACGCTCGACAAGCGTCGTCATTGAAATGTCATGTAAAACTCTTTTTCTTGTAGTGTATACTTGGTATGCAAACAAGCTCCCTTTAGGTTTGATATATATATATATATAAGAAAAGAAACTATTCTCAGGTTTACTCATGTGTCAATTTGGTGTCTCAAGATTAAATTGTTACTTTCGACTGATTAGACTTTAATTTTTTTACTATTTGGTGTCTCCGTCGTATTTTGCGGTTAAATTTAACAGAAACGGATTATGTGCTTATCACATGACCGAATAAATTTGAAAATTTCAATACTCCAAAATGCTCGGAATCAGAGGTGGATGGCCGGAATCGGAGGTGGGTGGCCGAAATCGGAGAGTAGCTTTGAATAAAAAAAAGTATAAGGGGTAAAATTGTCTTAATCTGTCAAAGTTAACCCGAAATTGGACGACAAACCAAATCACAATAAAATTGAACACAAAACACCAAATATTAACAATCTAATCATGAGATACTAAATTGACAAGTTCTTTTCCATAGATATATCTCTAAGTGGTAAATCAGCGTGTTGCGGAATTTTTCTGGTGGAATCAAGATGCAACTAAATCATATCATATTAAAAGATTGAAAGTTTGAAAGAGTTAAACACTATATAAGACTAGTACAACTTTTATCACCAGCTTATTCAAGTTAAGCTTAGTTTGATCTCCTCCTTAGTATCCTTCTTACTACTTAATTAATCCCATGAAGATAGAAGGTATTTCCTCTGTAAGTCAATACCTTATCTTCAACCCCAACACACCATAGATGCCCTTGCATTTCCAACACTCCTTTCTTCTCTGCACTCTCCCAAACAAACTTCATTACTCTAAGAACTCTATCCAATCCCTTCACACCTCTCCAAAACACACTTTCCTCATCACTTGTCAAAATCCTTCCCATATACAACAATACCCTGCCCCCATCACCATCTCCATGAATCCCACCACACACGTCCACCTCAATATCCCGAACTCGCCCATACAGATAGTACAACAAAAGAGTGAAGAAACACGTCGACGGATGGCTCAATGCCTTTGCTAACTTCTTCTGCACAAGAATCTCTTGGTGCCGAACATCTTTGTACCCAACACTCCTATCAATCATAACCTCCTTTATCTCACACAGCCCTTCTTTCATCGCCTCGAGCTTTTGTACATGGAGAAGGAATTCATTTTCGTTTCTTAAGCACCGAATGAGGTCACTGAACATTGCAAGAACATCTCCCCACTTCGAAGGGTCCTTCGGGGGCTCTGAACTTTTGAAAGCTATGGGCTTCATCCAAGAAGATGATTCCAGATAAGTGGAAATAGCTGCAGGGTCGTCTAAAAACTTTAGACAGCTAAAAACAATCTGTTGACCCATTTTAGTGGATCCTGTTGGGTTTTGATCGTTGAAGAAATCCAAATCGTGTTTCAATCCGTTTAGTATTTCCAAAAGCGCACCTGTCCATATCCGATATTGTGTGACCTGAGGAGATATTGCTTGTCTTATTAACTTCCTCTGCTGAGCAGAGATGCTGAGGAAATCGCTTACTTGGGTTAGTGTATTCAGAATCATGGGTTGTCTTTCTCTTGAGTGACCGAAACAGACATGGGGTCGAGAATTTTTCACAACAGTAGATTCATCATTGGTTAGGATCTTCTTTAGCTTATGCTGAACTGCTGGAGACCCAATGAAGGCCCTAACCAGGGACTTGTAAGTATGCATTCTGTGTTCCATGAATTCATCGGTAATGATTGAGCTGCTGTCTTCAACGTTGATTAGCCTTCCATCGACTTCATCCACATTCTTCAACAAAGTAGCTAATTTGGTCATTTTCGGGTATGCTTTTTCGTACCATTTAGCTGGAAGATCCATTTCAGGTGGTTCTTGTATGCTGTGATAATGCACTACTGCATTCAAATGCATTTTCAAGTATCTACTCCTTAGGAAACCTGCTACCTGCTTATTACAGGCCATAGTTAGCTTAAAATCGTTGAGGTTTCAGCAGGACTTTATCCACCATCCACTACAAAACCCAGCCTGCAACTTCAGAGCTAAATAAAAAAAGGATCACCAAACAACTTTTCTCGGGCAAAACATCGAACAGGTAATGTGCATAAGCAACAAATGCTTATCAAGCAAACACGCGTAACGCCCACCCAAAAATGGATTGATCTCTGAATAGAAATGCTGGATCTTTCATGAGTCAATTGAATTACCACTTCCAAACTCGAAGATTCTATGGAACTGGAGCAAATTGAGAAAACTAAGCGGAGAATGGAGGTGAAGTCACAGCTGGACTGGAGCCGTAGTCACGGCTGAGGAGCCTCCCGGAGGAGGTCGATCTCGATCGGGTCAATTTCAGCATCGATGCCCTCAGTTGGCTGAAAAGGGTTTAGGACTTAGTGTGGGGAGAGAACGGGGAGAGAAGCTGCTTGCGTGGTGTCGGTTTGCTGCCGACGAAATGGAGGAACGGAGTTAGGAAGAAAGGGAATCTACTGCTCACATAATCTACTACTTTGTCGTCTTCTGCGTCGGACCGCAATCGGACATGGTCGGGGCCGGTATAATTGTAAACCGGACGTCTGACCAGTTCGGTTCCCGGTCCGAATCTGATAATATTGGGTGAAAGTGAAACTAGGGATGGCAACGGGGCGGATCGGGGCGGGTATCTTCGGCCCCGGACCCGCCCCGCGGGTCGGCTTTACAGACCCGGATCCGCCCCGTGTACCTCGCGGGGCGGGGCAGCTAGAGTTAAAAAGCCCCGAGGGTCGACCCGCGGGGCCCCGACCCGACCCGACGGCTGGTTCAAACTTTACCGTCTATATAAAACTGATAGAGTACAGACTGATTCACAATATCAGTAGCGAAAGAGTCAGCGAGGGTGCTGGAGTCGGACGCGGTGGGTGGCTGGTCTCGAAAGAAGTCACTCTTAGGGATGACTAACCAGGGCGAGGGCAAGCCAAGGGCGAGGGCGAGCCAAGGGCGAGTACATCTGGGCGAGGGCGAGCCAAGGGCGAGTACATCTGGGCGAGGCCAAGGGCGAGGTCGAGCCAAGGGCGAGGTCGAGCCAAGGGCGAGGTCGAGCCAAGGGCGAGGTCGAGCCAAGGGCGAGGATGAGCGACTAGACGAGGGCGAGCCAAGGACGAGGATGACGACTAGGCGAGGGCGAGCCAAGGACAAGAGACGGTCTCCGTCGGTCTGGCCTCATGTGTCGCTGGCTGCTGGTCTTCTAAATGAAAAAACGAACAGGAATGGCGGCTGTTCCTTTGATCCTCTAAAACCCTAAGTAATAAAAGTTTTGATTAATTACAATCGGGTCCTTGTTCTTTTTATATGTATTATATTAACATTGTTTATATAAATGAACACAATATTTAATATATATATATATATATCATTACGGGGCGGGTCTACGGGGCCCCGCGACCCAAGACCCGGACCCGACCCGCCCCGCGCCCACTACGACCCGAACCCGTCTTGTGCCCCGCGGGTCGGCGGGTCAGAATCGGGTCGGGCCCCCGCGGGTCACCGGGTACCCGCGACCCGTTGCCATCCCTAAGTGAAACACAACACAAAGATCAAATAACAAAATGTTGTGTTTAAAATTTAAATTTACAAAATGTAATAATGTGTTGTGTTTTATGTGTTTACCCTTCATTTAATTTTTTTTCTTAAGTAATTTTTTTTTCTCATTAAAAATTACTTTCTACATACTATAGCTGTTTCTACATAATCTTAAGCTCTAGAGTTTCATTTTTCGAATCCCTACTCTTTTTATTATTATATTATTGTGATTCTAAGTTGTGAAAAATTTTCAATTTTTACCAGTTTTCTGTTAGTATTTTATTTTAGTCTAAATTATCATATATATTTTTAAAAAAAATTATAATTTTGAGAATTTCATTTATATCAAATATCATATCTGGTGTCTTCGATCGGTATGGACTAGATTAGGTTGAGTAGTCCATGTCATGTAAATGGCTCATTCCAACACCCCACATGCATACAATGGATTCCGAGCCATGCAATCTAATTCTATTAGACCTTGAATAATTAAGATGAGATGAACTTGTTGCAAATATCATAAAATAAGTCAAATATAAAATGATCCAAAATTGGCTTATACTAATTCTCAGAGACATGATAACTAAACTAAAAGCACGAGCGATCGAGGAGGTAAACTGATATCATTGTCGTCAAATCCATGGGCATCTAGTTAATTAATTATCTTGCCAACGATGGCCACAGTTAGGGTTGCAGCATACAAAGAAGAGCTGCATACCCTCTTCCCCTCTTGCACTGGTCTACAAAATATGTATCATTAATTAATCACAAAATTATAAAGGAGGAGGCAGTTGTAATCTATGTATATATACCTGAAGGAAGACAGCTTCTCCATGATTGCAGAGAGCACAGCGAACAGCTTTGGTCCGAGGTAGAGTTGGGTCTGAAGCCACATCCCCTATAACTTGGGTTTGTTCACCTTCAGTATGGTGTACCACATTCCTATACACACAGTAGTTATCTGCAACCTCCTGTTCTTAATTAACACACTTCAAGTAAGTGTAATGCTGTCAAATCAATAATTACCATTCTAATTATGTGCTAGCTTAATACTTCCATATATGTGTAGTAGTTTATTATAAGTTGCAAACCATGAATTTATTAGGTATACTGAAAGGATGCTGGTTATTTAATTAGTTTTCATAAATGCTAGCAAGAGACGCTCTCCTTATAGGTTATGTTGCTAATTACTGTTTCGGATTTAAAATGTTAATATTCAGTACTATCAAATTGGTTGATTTCCATATTTTTCTCTTATAGTTGATGAAACGAAAATATGTTTTTTAAGCATAACAAATATGAAACTTCGGAACAGTGGAAAACAACATGTTTTTGTTGCTTAAAAAACCAATTATAATACAAAAATCAGTCGAAAAAAAGTGGAAATCAACAAAACTGATGGTTGGTATATCAAATATCAACATTCTAAATCTTGGAGAGTGATTAGCAACATGACCTATAGTGTTAGGTTCTTAATTGTATATATGAAGGTGTATACATTATTGGTCTTTGCAATATGGAATTAGCAATATATAAGGTTGGATGAATGAAATAGTTTCTGGAAACTCTCACAATCATATTTATGCGATATTTAAACACACAGCACTACCCAATGAAAGCAGAAGAGATGTTCAATGTGCTATTATTATGGAAACTTGCTACACACGGAAGCACAAATTGATATAATACACCAGATAGTGTCATGTGCTTATGCTTTTCTGATCAAAATACTCAATTACCCCAACGACAACAACAACGGATTAATTTCAAACTATGCGACAATGTATTAGAATAGAATCAAGAGATAAAACCCTAGATAAAGCCTGAACCAATAAACACAACAAACCAATACTAATCCAATACCAACACAGAAGAGACGTACCTGGTGATCGCAGTTGCGGCACGCATAAAGAAGAATCTTCTGGGCACGATCTTCCTTAGGGTACAAGATGTTGTTACTGCAACAACAAAATTAATCATAGAAGAAGAGATTAATTAAAGCGCTGATTAGATCGTCGAAATTTAAAAATAAACAAATAATCACCATTCACGACAAAACTTCATGGTACTCATCTTGAACTGATCAAAATTCAGATGAACAACTGCTTCTCCTACTGAAGAGCGAGCTCTGATTCAATGCGATATCACGCGGATTTTACTAAACTAGAAGAAGAAGAAGAAGAAGATACTGGAAGTGTGTATTTTCTACTCTTCCTTCTTCTTTCTGTTCATTCATGCATCCAGTGTGGTATGGGTGGTGGAGCGAAAGGAACACAATACTGGCCTCCATTAAATCAAGCTTTGGACTCCTGGCCTCTTTCTTTTCTAGTAAAATATAACTAACGGCCCAATACTATCCATCTATCTATCTATTACTCAGTAATAACCCTAACCCAAGCCCAAAAATAAATTTTTTTTTTTAATATTTACACTTAAAAAGTAAATATAAATAAAAAAAACTTTTGTGATATAAATATTATTATTTTATAGTTTTTTTTTCTTCTAAAAACCGATTAAACAAGGTTAACTAAAGAGGCAGGACGGATCCATATAGTGGATATTAAGGGGTATATGTATATATACACATAGTGCATTTTTTCTTCTACGTCTATACCAAAGGAACTTTATAAATATATATATAAATATATATTTTATATTCTTTAAAAAAAAAAAAACTTTCTTTTTAACTCCTTCCCCTTCTTCAAACTCCGATTCGTATTTTTGATAGATCAATCTCTTAATATCTAAGGGATTCCTTGATTTGGGCCGAAGAAGCAATGCCACTCGATCATTATCAAACTGATTGCAATTTTTTTCTGTCCCTTCTATTTCATCTTTTTCTGTCCTTTCTATTTCATCATTTTTTTCTATCCCCTCTAATTCATCATCTTCTGTCCATTCTATTTCATCATCTTCTGTCCCCTCAATTTTCATCATCGTATTTGCCCAATTGACACTTCTGAAAGAATCAATGGTGGACTTATTGAATCCTTAGCAATTCATGCGAGAATTGGTCGGGGTGGGTCTCTAGAAAGCCCATTTTATGAAATCTCCGAGAGATCAAAAAAAGTATGAATGTTGTATTTATTACCAAGTCGAGATGCATACTATATGGTAGCGGCGGAAAATTCTTTGGCACTGAATTGGGGTATTCAAGAAGAACAGATTGTTCCAGCTCGATACCGTCAAGAATTCCTGACTACAGGTTCATCTTCGAAGTACTTTCCTTTCAAATATTTTTCTACTGGAGCTTTTTTGGATTATAAAGAAAGCAGAAAACCCCAAAGAAAGAAAAAGGCCGAGCTAAACATTTTCAGATACAAGCTCTCGCCTAGAAACTAGCTAGTCCAACCACAAATTTTCCAATGCATCAAAAACGGTCCCCAAAAATAGTAAACTAGACAGTAGACACTATATATCTTAACCACCACCCTAAACACAATAATCACAACATAATAAAGAGCATAAACAAAATCTCAAAACTTGTTGGCACTAATAACCTGAGCCATGGTGAAACTCAACCCAACATTGATCGCCATTGTGCTCGGGACACTTCTCATCGGTTCGATCCTGACCGAAGCAGTCAGCGTCAAGGCCGTGAGCTATAGCCATGTGGCTCGAAGATCTTTACTCGATATCCAATGCAATACTGAGGATTGCTCTGAAAGGAAGCCTAAAGCCGACCGCTCTAGCCCATTTCTAACCGACGATGATCACGATGATGGCACCGTCGAGGTGGTTAAAGGTACTTCTCCGATGGACAAATTAACCGATTCGTTTGTTCCGCAAACTTCGCTCGATTCGGAGGTGATTGTGATGGGACATTGAGGAATTATAAGATCTTGGATGCCAATGCCAGGTTGAAAACAAAGTTTGATGGAGTTGAAGGAATGAAATCAATAGGGTGGGGGCTTAATTATTGTACTTCAAATTGTTGATATGGGAGTAATTAATACTATGATATTATTATAACTTTTTTTGGCCAATGATATTATTATAACTAAGGTTTAATTCTTTGTACATGTTTATTCATCGTAATAATATTTCGTTTTGATTGCCTTTGAAATTAGGGGTTTTGCTATTCATAGATTAGATTATAACATTTAACGATACATTATGGTTTTAACAATTATGTGGTGAAATAGATAATATTATATTAGATAGGTAATAGAAACTAATTAGTTGAATTTTTAGAATGTGGGGCAATTTATTAGTTATACTTTTTTAATAATAATAATTAAAAGGGTAACTAATATTCACAATAACAATATTACCACACTTGATCCATCATTGTACATAAAGCGGTTTGCTTTGAAAAGAGTAAGACATGCAAAATTTTATAAAGTGAAAGAGAAAAGTGAAAAACTTTAAAAAGAGGGTGTTATTTTTAACTATGAAGCTAGCTAGCTTTAAATTGGATAAAAAGTTGTCTTTGTCTTGGTTCCTTCCATTAGAGTCTGACCTTGCATAGTGTATGCACTTAAATTTCAACCCTTTTAAGATATGAAATGATTAATGAAATGACCTCATTATTAATTAATTGAATGTTAGACATATAAGGGCCCTAACACCCACTTATTTCCGACTTTTACTAAAGACATTAGTTTTTCATTTCATTTTCTGTCAAGTCCCGACAAATTCTCTTATATATGTGACAAATATTGTTGTGTCATAATAATTGTTGAAAATATGGAAAATTGTTTCTTTACATGATCACTTCATAGTTCATTGTACAAATCCTTCTACTTTTGACCACTAGTGTTATTTTCCATTTTTATCATGTCATATTATATATCTATTATCTACTATATTATATTAATTCGGTACCGGAAGCCCTATGGTCGACACGTGGACAGTCCACGCAGTCATTGTTTCCTAAATTAATCAGAATTTAATAGGGGTTCTCTAAATTTAGATACATAATATTGATTTGTTGAAAATTAAGAAGTATTTTTATTTCCTGTTTTGGTCTCTACGCAATTTAAAGAAACAAATTAATTAAAAGTTTCCTTTTAAATTCATTATCTATACAGTTTGGTTCCGGAAGACCGTAGACTGCCACGTAGACGATGTTTATTTGGTAACTAATAAATTCTTCTTTTACAAAAGAATTAATCGTATAAAATCAATATATATATAGAAGAATAATTAATACATTACGTATATAAGTTAATATAACAACATATAATTAATAATAAAAGCATGCCACGTTAATTACATATAACTATATAATATTCTATAGGTAATCTCCTATATAAACAATTATACAAACAATATATACAACATATAACGTAAACAATAAATGGAATGCTATGATATACAATAAAAGGAATGTTATGATATACAGAGTTATATATAAAATGTATATTATATAAATAATTATATTATATTATTATATAAATAATTATATAATATTATATAAATAATTTTACTCTAGATAAAAATATACTAACTATATTATATAGATAATAAATAATAATAACTAAATTGATATCCAATTAGTAGCGAAAAATATTGATGTCCAATAAATATATATATATATATATATATATATATAAATTAAAGTAAAAAATAAATAAAATTATATAAAATTATAACGTAAATGATGAAAAATTTATAGTAATTTAGGATTCTAATAATGGAAGTACTAGAGAAGTAATATGTTACTTATTTATTGTAATTATTACTACTCTAATAGTGAAGGTGATCGAAATTAGATTTATTTGAGGTTACTAATATTGTTAGGAAGTATAATAATTCGACAAAATTATAATTTCAGTGAATTGAGTTCAATAAAAAAAATATTCAGTAATGAATGTACTATCTTAGTCCGCTAATCTCTAAATTATTATATCGTTACGTAAGATTTTATTTAAATTGAAATATATATAAAAATAGATTTTTAATAATAATAATAATAATGTAGTTGTATCAATAAAATATACACTTTCTTTATTAGTTTTTTTTTTTTTAATGACAACATAATCACTCATAAATATATATATTCTTTTGGACGGTAAATATAAATATTATATACATAATAATTAATATGTATATATATTATAATAGCTTATAATTAATAGATTGTATCGAATATGGAACGATTAGTTTAATTCTAAATATGTGTATCAATAAAATATATATTCTTTCTTTATTAGTTTTTTTAATATAAAAAATAGTGAAAATGCTATTATATATATAAGCCAATCTAATGACTTACGCATCAGACTTCATAGTGCCTGTATCGATCCATAAGTCTAAGTTACCTGCATTACTAATCTATATATATGTAGTAAACTAGCATAATTTTTTTAATACGGTTCTATTTAGCTAAATTTATGATTTTAATTGGATTGTTTACAATTGTATATTATGTGGTGGTTGTATTGTCTTCAGAAATCAGATGCATCATACGACGGTAAAAACCAAGGTATAATTATTTATTCTCTAATAATATTATTGTCTCTCTTCCGGTTGTAATTACAATAATTTTTTCTCAAAATCACATATTTGATTGAACAAATAGTACAATATATTATATTTTTGAATGAATTAACTTCCTATCTTCTTTTGTATTTGCAACAAAGAACAAAGTGTTTGTATGAGCTAGATATTTGTGAGATATTTATTATAATTTATTGGATCATATTTATTGTAATAAGGTAAGTTTTCCACTATCCCTCCTCTCTTTTCTCACAAATTCGTTTGTGATAATTTTATATATACATGTGGTCTTTTTTATATAAAAATATTCTCAATCAGTCGTCTTGAATTCCAACATATTAACTGTTGCACTGAATTATAACTATATCTTTTTTTTTGGGTAGACTATTCATTTATTAAAATCGGTTGATGTAGATATAATCCTTAAATTATCTCAAAATATTAATATCTGAATGGGTCACTTTTTATAAACTCCAGTAAGTTTTTTTAACGATTACTATTTACATCATGTGCATCACTCCACTATTCAATTATATATTATATAATGTGTTATGGGGTTAATATTTAATATATAATTTTAATTTATTTTATTGCACTTTAATATTAAATTCAAGATAATTGAGCTAAAATGTTTACAAATATTAATGTTTATTTATCTTTTGCATGGTTGTTTAGCTAACTTTATTTTAAAGATCTCACTGATTGCTTTCTGCCTTTCATAAATGCAATTGAAAAAAAAATTATGAATAAATTTTCTATAGAATATTGGCATGGAAAAGGAAAATCCTATTCAAATAAATATATACCATGTTCAATGATCAGATAAAATTTGATAAACAAAATATTTACTTACTATGAATTGAAGCTTTCTAAAATGACCACCTAACTGAATTTTTTATATTATCATTAATCCAAATTTAAATAAAAATATGTAATTATAAATTTAAATTATATATTTATATAAATTTATATATATATATATATTTTAGTTAATAAGTTTTATTCGAAATTTTTATTTTTCTAAAAAGATTTTTATCTCTTATTTTAGGCTTTATATAAAATAAAATAAAGATCTCTACATAAATATAGAAATATTTAATTAAAATTTTATATTAACTGATATATGTACACAATTTTATTGTAAAGCCTTTAAGGCGCCACATAAGTATTTCTATTTTTAATCAAAATAATATATAAATATTAAATACACTAGATATACATATACATAAATATAATATATATTTATTTATTTATAATATAAAACTTACTACTGCAAACTACGTAAATATAATATATATATATATATATATATATATTATATACAAAAAATAAATAAATAATTTTTTTATTCATAATATATAAATTTAAAATACACTAACATTAAATTAATATAAATATATATCATAATAGATATATGTATATATTATACACAACCATAATTTACAAATCTACTTAAATATTAAAAAAAAAATATAATATAAAAACTCATTACGACCAATTATATAAATATATGTATATGTATTATCATATACATATATATAATATAAAACTTTACTACGAACAACTACAAAAATGTAGTTAATGGTAAAAATATATAAAATTATCAATATTATATCTATGAAAATTATTAAATTATTTTTATTTCTCAAATTTAATTTCAGCAGTTTTATTTTTTTAACCTTTTTTAAATGTCAAACTCAATTTTTTTTAATTATATTTTTTTTACCCGCGCGGTGCGCGGGGTTAGCATCTAGTATTATATTAATTCGGCACCGGAAGCCCTCTGACTGACACGTGGACGGTTTGTCCAGTCAGCGTTTCCTAATTTAATCGGCATTTAATTGGCGATCTATAAATTTAGGAATAAAATATTTATTGAATGAAAATTAAGAAATATTTTTATCTCCTATTTTGGTCTCTACGCAATTTAAGAAACAAATTAATTAAAAGTTTCCATTTAAATTCATTATCTATACAGTTTGGTTCCGGAAGACCGTAGGCCGCCACGTAAGCAATATTTATATAATATATAATATAAATAAACAGATAAAAAAAAAGTAAAACACGGCAATTTCAAGTAGGGTTAATTAATTAAAGAAAAGTAAAACAAGGCAATTCAATAGGAATTAGGGTTATATAATAATATATAATATATCTTTATACCAATATAAAATGTGAGAGTTGTCCTCACCCCCAAAAGGTACTTCTTGAACTTTTTTATTTTTATTTTATTTTATTATATATATATATATATATTATATTTAGTTTCCATATTTTTTATTTTATTATATATATATACGTGTTATATTTAGTTCCCCTATTTTTATAAAATTGGCGATTTAGTCTTTTTATCTTTGAGACCCGTCTATTTATCTTTACTATTACTAAAAAAACAATTTAGTTACATTTTGTTATTTTTAGTTTTTTAGGTCGCTTAATTGGTAGGTCACCGTAGTTATTATTAATTTTTCCATCAAATATAATTATCAATTAGATTCAACATGCATTCAATAGGTGCAAAAGTAAGGTAGATGCATATTTCCATTCACTATATCACCGATTTGGGGATGTTCCTCTTGTTGACATTTTTGTATCAAATAAATTAGTCACTTGCTAACTCATATAACATATCAAATATAGATCAAACGTGGTTCTTGAAGTTTGACTTTACATATAACATGTTACTCAATGTTTAATATTTAATGACTCGAACTATCGATTTAGTTCTTGCGTTTGTAAATTCAATCATATTTGGTATCTCCTAATTGATAGTTGAATAAATAGTTAAGTTGAATTCAAGTATAAACTTTAGACATTAGTGTTTTAAAAAAAATTGATGATTTAGTCCCTATAATATTTGAGTATTACTAAAAAATTCATTAGATAAATTGCATTAACTTTTTTGTTAAGGCCGCTTAACTGACATGTTACATTAATTATCATTAACTTATTAATATAATATACCTATAAATTTGAGCCACCCATAAAGTATGATATGTATTCAACTCATGCAAACTTCGAGTACATGTTGAGATTTTTTTGTATCACATAGATCAGTCACTTGTCAAATCATATCAAATGTCAAAATATGGGTCAACCACGTTTCTTGAATTTTGATCTTTTACAGATAACCTGGTACTCATTGTCCAACATTTAGGGTCTCGAATCATTAATTTAGTTCTTCCGTCTGTCAATTAAATCAAACTGTAACCTAATTAGTAGTTAAATAAGTAATTGACATATCAAGTATAAACTTAAGATTTTAATGAATTGAAATTTCTTTTAGCGTCCCGTTGACCAAATTTTTTTTTCCTTTAGCGTTAAATCAATTTTTGTTGGTATTATGATATAAAATTGCATGAAAAGTGTATAGGTACGTTTGTATAGGTCAAACTGCTCCACCGGTGACTCTAAGTGGCGAATTACGGGCTTACATTCTTCACTCCTCAAGTTGATAAATTAGATACAACTTTGTCGTTAATAACTCATGCCATGCTCAATCCAACTCATTATTAGTTATAACAGTAAATTAGTATCGTAATTTAAAACAATTGTTAATTTTTTGACTTACTTATTCTCTTCTATTTTTCCTGTTTTGAATTACTTTGTGTCGTTCTTTTCGATCACAGATTCATTTCTCGCAACCCCTAAACTTGGCCATGTATTAACTACATATTAAAATATTAGAAAACTGAAGATAAATTATGTATTTTGAAATTTAGACGATTGATACGCGTGCAACGCACGCGTTAATAACTAGTATTATAGAAATGTGTATATATGTTCATCTACTTATAAAGAATATTCGTGAAGCAGCCAATAGTTATTGGAAAATTATAGCAAGTATAATATAATAATATAAATATATACTATATTGATTATATAAATCAAAGTAAAAAATGGCTCCGTAGTAGAAATTAGACGCATCTAGGTCCATCTGCTTCGACCTGCATTTGTTTCGATCTGCATATCCATTGCATGAAACCAATGATGGTCTTGGAACAGAGCATCATGTGGAATTAACAACCATTGCAAATGTATGTCTTTCTTTTTTAATTTCTGAACGAAAATCAATTTGCTCGAATATGTATCATATTTATATTTTTCTCTGTTTTACATATAGTTCCTATGTGTTGCAGTTAAAACTTAAGCTTCATATCTATCTGGTAGTTTACTGTCGATTCTCAAACCCCATCGGCTGTACCTCTTGATTTATTCTCCAATCTTGAGGTTCAATTTCAAGATCTGTTTTATTTACAACGTATTTTTTCAATATATATTATATTTTATGTATCATTAACTGCGTCCATATATACATATATATATATAGGTACGTTGGTGTTGATATCAATCGGGGTTTTAATGGTGTGGACGACGACAATGAAGTATTCGACATGTGATGCTTAGTCTAGGGTTATATCAAGAATACACCACCACTGAATCCTCTTCAACAAGCACCATCCCAGTTATTTCGATAAAGTTGGGTATGAGGTACTTCCACAAAATACAAAAGCAATTAAGATCTAAATTTATTTCTTGAACTTAGTTTTATAAAGAAATAGTAATAGTAAAAGAACAAATATATATAATTTTTAATATGTTTCAAGAAGACATTTACTTGCTTAAGGGAAGCCTTTTTTTTTTTTTTTCTTTTCATATTTTACTTTTATGGAGATTTCATCATGCATTAGGTTTTTTTTTTGTTGTTCGTATTCTGTAATCAGATATAGTGAAATTAAAAAGGAAGAATATGGATTGTTTATCTTTCATCCACTCGATGACACTCTGATATACACACTCAGTTTTATAATACTATGAAAGTATAGTTGAACATGTGCATGTGGTTGGACTTGAGATTGTGTTGAAAAAGATTCCGACCAAGGATCACAAGTTTGATTTCTTGACTCACGAAGGGCTTAGGGTGGTGAATTTCACATCAATAGAGAGTAGACGAAAGGTTGTTACACTTATCAAATTCGAGGTAAGTGTGTTGATACCAAATTAGCTAGATTTTTTTTTTTTTTTGTGGAGAAATTGACTCAAATTTGCGATTAATTATGACATGACCTTTATTATAGTTGTAGGATACCGAACATCATGCGAGTTTCAAAGTACTAGAATGCATCAAAGATCGATTTCTGATTTTAATTAGTTAGTCATAGATTGGATTACAAATTTTCGGATATATGTACGTACGTCTTTTGATACGATTTTTTTAATTTTATATGTTCAATATTTTTTTCATGTGATGTTCACGTTACAATACTAATCTGAATAAGAATAAACATAAAGTTTGAAAACTTATCGAGAGCTTCAGTAGCCAGCTCATGTGAATGAGAGTTCATCATATAGGGATAATAAATGAAAAAAGTATTACAATTTGAATTATGTAGCTATATTGTTATTGTCAATTATGTATAGTAATTGTGAAAAAAAAAATTATATATAATAATTAATGATGTTTATTAGTGCATATTTTCTTAATACAATTTTTAACAAGATGTTAGGGTGAGCAGAGGCTCTCGATTCTAGCGGATTTGACTTTTTGCATTGAGGTAGGTACTAATATAAAACCTAGATATAAGGCCCACTCTAATCGTATTCATAGATATCCAATTTTTAATTTTTTTCATACAAAAGAAATTAGCAGATTAATATTCATATCAACACGATCATATCAACACGATCATAGTTTTTTTCATAGATGATTTTTTGTTTGATAATTTTTGTTAATGCTTCAGGGAAGCTCTCAACACTAAACATATAAGAGAAAGCGATTGAGAGATAAGAAAGCAGATACATATATAGAGAGATGAAGAGGGACGGTTGTTGATTTTAATTACAAAAATAATTAGTTGTGGCAAAAAAAAATCTAGAAACAAGAGAAATTATTCAAAAATATTTTATTATACATAATAAATTAAAATGATTCTAGAAACAGACAATGTGTCACGCAGCTCACGCTTATAATAAGTGAAGGCCGTATAGAAATTTAGCTTTATCTTCATGTTAAAGCATTCGTAAGCAATACATTCATTCAATGAGTAGTACATTTTTTCAATGAGATTAATATAAGTATTGTTAATTGGCAAAACAAAAAATTAAGAAATTAACCAAAAAAAAAATATGTAACTAAACTATATTGGATAGAACAAACATAGAGTTTTACCGATTTAGACGGGCTAGGATAGCACATAGTTAATACATTTTTATTGAAGTTAATTCACTACAATTATTTTTTGCAATTATCAAACTTCGTAACAATATTTTAAACGATCCGTCCAAAAAATCTAATTTAGATCATGTTCCTTATAAGAGTAGTTATCTTCAATATATTATATTTAATTGTAATTCCGACAAAATAATTCGAATCGCCTTCTAAGTCATTGTAAATACAATAAATTATACATTAGTGATCTAATATACTTCCATTATCAGAACTCTAAATTACTATATACTTACCATTATATATACTGCACTTTTTTAGGTTAATGATTAAAATAATTAAAACTTTAAATATTATATCTATGAAAATACTAAAAAAAATTTATTTATCAAATCCAATTACAACGATTTTTATTATATAATTTATTTGTAATGCAAAACAGAATTTCCTTACTTCAAATTTCTATTTTATTAGTTATAATGTTATAAAAATGATATATAATATTAATTATTTTAGTACTATGAAATATTTTATATAATAATTATTATTAAATACTTTAATTAAACTATGCATTATTATTAATTAATTTCTATCCAAAATAAAATAAAAATTTCAAATAATGTTGCATATATTTAATAAATTAAGAGAACTTAATTTATTTATTTTTTAACTTTATTTTGGAATTGCACCCGCGCGGTGCGCGGGGTTAGTGACTAGTCTACTATCTATTATATCTATTATATTATATTATATTAATTCGGCATCGGAAGCCCTCTGGTCGACACGTGGACAGTCCACGCAGTCACCATTTCCTAATTTAATCGGAATTTAATATGGGTTCTCTAAATTTAGATACATAATATTGATTGATTAATATGGGTTCTCTAAATTTAGATACATAATATTGATTGATTAAAAATTAAGAAGTATTTTTATCTCCTATTTTAGTTTCTACGTAAAATAAAGAAACTAATAATTAAAAGTTTCCATTTAAATAGTAAATCTATACAGTTTGGTTTCGGAAGACCGTAGGTCGCCACGTAAGCACTATATATTTAGAATAATAAATAAGATAAAGCAATCGTATATGGCAGATCGGCAGATATGCGCTGTATAATTAAGGAATCAACATATAATAATAGTATAGTAATATAATTATGTATATAATGATATAATTACGTCAATAGCCTACGCACTATTAGAAACAATATATAGCTTCTTCTTTTTTGCCAAGAATATATATAACTATTAGAAATAATATATTATAATCAAGCAAATATAAAAATACTGAACTCAAATTAATTAGCAAAAATAATTAAAATCACGGTAATTATTTTATTATATAAATACATACATAAAATCTTAAATCACGGTAATTCTCTTCTACAAGCATCGTCTTCTTCTTCTTCTTCAATATGCATAGTATTATTTCTCTCTTTTAAGCTGTGACCTAATTAACTAATTCTCTTTTTTCTTCTTCTTCAGATTTTGCATGAACGCAACTGTGGTAATATGCAATGATTTTGTATTTTAAGAAATACTACTATAGATATCTATGAGAATATAGTCTTGCTGCAAATTAATGGTAGGTAGTTAACAAAAAAAATTCATTATCAATGTATTATCAAATAATTGTTTTGTTATTCTTACACTAACCGCATAATATATTTTATGGGGAAGAACGTGAGAAGAATGGAGAAGAATTATTCGAGGTGGTGTATCAGAATGATATTGATGATTTTTTTAGGATTTTGGAAGGAGTGGAGATCAACTTATCGTCATGGACGTGAAGCAAAGAGGAAAAATGACAGGTTTGTGACTTCTACTATATAGCTTTTATGATCTGTATATCATGAATTGTATGATGTTCTCTCTTTCAGTTGTTTATTTTTGAATTGAGAGCATTGTATAGTATTTGACATTAGTTGTATGTAATTTACGAAGAGTTTTGTTTTGAACCATAAATTATTTATATATATTTTTTTTGGCCAAATAATTATTTATTTTATTAGTTAATTAAAATATAAGTGTCTCTATATTGAGTATGTTGTTTCAATTTCATTAGGTCATGCGGAACTGGATTCGATATTCAACACGTAGCAATATAAATCAATTGCATATTAATCACAGGTCACAAAGATTTGTGGGAGCAGATTCAATCAGAACTGCATGGGGTAGTCTCTCAAAGATGACTTCTTAGGTAATATACATGGATGAAATGATTGGTTTTTTACAATCTCTTTGGATGCAAGTTAGATCTTCTTCTTCTTCTTTTTTTTTTCCTTTTTTTTTTAATATTTGTTCTACTCGGTGTTCGGATGTATTTATATGCATATAATTGTGACCAATTGTTTTTCTTAGGTCGAAGATGGTTTTATAACCTTGATATACTTCTTATTGTTCTTCCATATGTCAGAGATTTTTTTTATGAGTTGGATTAACTTGAATAAATTTCGTTAGATGATTTCAACTACTTTAGTGTTGATGTACAAACTTTGGCGATGCAACATGCACAAAGAGAGGGAGAGCCTTGCTAAATCAGTGACGTCAAGATTAAAGTCTTACCGGCCGAACTTAGAGATAATATAGTTTGGTTTTCTTTTTTTTTTTGTTATCATGACCATTTACTAAACATGCTCAGAGTGAATATGATATAACTATTATTGTGTTATCATTAAATGTTTTTTTTTCCCATGAATGATCAAGTGGTTAGCTAAGGAGGAACAAAACAAGTTTACTATGAGTCTTATGTCATTCAACCACTCATTGTTTCTAATGTAAATAAACTAAACTGAGCATGTTTCAAACTTACATCCATCAAGAGAGCAATACAAAAATTACTATACATTCTTATAAATTTTATCTAAATATTTTTCTATTTGGTTACGACAAGTTTTGATATTTAATATATATTAAAATATCTCTTAACAACACTTATGTTAATACTATTGAATGAAACAAATGTAGAGTATATGAACGCGTGAACATGAATAAAAAGTTATGAGCTAAGTCTTACTCAATATATATGAATAAGAAAAATTGTATTGAGTTAAATTTTACTCAAGATATATTATTGTGCATAGTAAAGATAATAATTTTATTTTTGGTCAATTATTTACGGCATGTTTGGTTCAAAGAATTGGAATACAGAATAGGGAATAAGGAATACGGAATAGAGAATAAGGAATAGGTAATATTAATATGAAGTTGTTTGGTTGACATGATGAATAGGGAATACTGATTACAAATCCAATGTTTGGTTGATAAAATGTTATACGTAAAGGAATGGAATAGGTCTTAATTGACATATATACCCTTTTAACATTTGTATTAATTAAATTAACAGTATTAAACATGCAAAAAAGTCATATCACATATTTTTAAACGAAAAAATATATTTTTTTATAAATGATTCTCTTTTTACAAAAACAATCATTAAATTATTATTTTTTAAATTATTTTTTGAGATATTGTAAAATTCACTACAACTAATAGAATATATTGTAATGAAAAAAAACATGCTAAATTTATTCTTAATTAAATTGAAATATGATCACTTTTAATTAGAATTACCTACATGATATAATACATTATATAATATATATAATACACAAGAAACATGTGTAATCAGATTATGTTTAAAAAAAAAAAACAGATTATGAATATTATGTAAAAAAACAGATTATGTACGTAAACGACGAAACAAATTGTAAGATACATGTTGTAAAATATTTAGAAAAATAAATTATGTACGTAAATAACTAGAAGTATGATATGCTGTAAATAAATAAATTAGGGCTATATAAATAAATTAGGGCTAAAGTAGTATTTTTATTTATTTATTTTAATTATAGGAAACTTGGAATACTTAATCCTAGGGGTTAGGCTAGGATTAAGTATTCCCTCAAAATTAGGAATTAGGAATGTTTATTCCATATAATTTAAGAACCAAACAACATCATAGGATTACCCATTCCCAATTCCTATTCCAAATCCTTGAACCAAACGTGCTGTTAGTATTTTTTTTTGGCCAAGTTAGTTATTTAGTTTTGATTATGCTATACTTAAAACAAGTTTATTTTATGTGGACTAGATATGTGCGGAAGATTCAGCCAAATTTTTAGCTATATCTTGATTTCATAATGGCTTGAATTGAATTTGAAACTCTAATTAATTATTATTTGTTTGGCTAATTATTTTTTTAGTGTTCCCGCGCCATTCTCATAGAAAAGACATCAATTTCCAATAAATATATGTTATGCAATGACAATCAACAAAAGCCAGGGCCAATCTCTTCATTCAGTTGGTCTTTATCTACCTAAGCAAGTATGTCACATTCAATACTATATATTCTCAAATGGTTAATATAAAAATTGATTTTATTCAACACTAACTTTATTTTCGTTGACTAGGTTTTTACGCATGGACAACTTTATGTTGCTGTTTCTCGCGTTCCTAGAAGAAGCGGCTTGAAAATTCTAAATGCAGATCCTGAAGCACCATCTCCTGAGGCGATAAAAAATATTGTCTACCGTGAAGTAATTTGAAGTAAAAAAAATTCTATGTACCGTAAAGAGATTTGAACTACATCTTTCTATGAATCCAGTTATTAATATATCAAAGTTTCATTATTGTTTACTTCAATGACATACTTAAGGGTTGTACTAATTTCTCTATTTAATTCTTCAAAGAAAATCAGTTCATTAACAATTATAGCCATATATGTAAGTTTACTCTATGAACATTAGATAAAATACCTATGTGATAATACCTCGCTAAAACCAATTTAGCCAGCAACATCTCTATACACTGAAACCCCAAAATCCTGAATTTATTTTCAATTAAAAGCATGTCAGAAAAGGCCTCTTGCTCTTCAGGATAACGAAGACGTTGGAGCAATTGGCGTAGACGTTGTCAGCCCGGTCTGACGGTATATTCTTCAGAGAAGAAAATGGAGGAAGCTCCATATATAGAGGGAAGCAGAGAGGGCGTGGAGAGAAGAGAATTTTATTACTTCGATTTTCTATTTTATTAATTTTAGTCCTATACAGATGATAAATAATATTAATTATTTTAGTACTATGAAATATTTTACATAATACGTATTATTAAATACTTTAATTAAACTATGCATTATTATTAATTAATTTTATCCAAAATAAAATGAAATTTTCAAACAACATCGCATATATTAAATAAGAAAAGAGATTTTTTTCCCCATGTTATTTGGAATTGCGCCCGCGCGGTGCGCGGGCTATGTGGCTAGTATATATATATCGGATTTGAAAGATATATAGATTGGACACGTGTAAAACTTACGTGATTTTAATTTAAAATGAATATAAAGGATAAAGGTGTTCCTAAGCTTGTATTGTGATATCATAATTCATGTCTTGTCCGTTAGTTAAGCTTCCACATTCATCACCAAATGATTGCGTGGAAGCAAATATAAGACATGCATGAAGAAGAATTAGTAGAATGAGCTAATGATTAGTTCATTAATCATAATGATAGATTCAATTAGTTACCGTAATGATTGCTCTTGTGTTATTTCATTCTACTCCAAGCAAGGGTTTGTATATATATGTTGATGTCCAAGACAAATTTGCTCAATGTAAAGTTGATACCGGTGGCTATTATAGAATAAATATATTAAAAAAAATATTTTAATTAATTTATATTAAAAACATATATATTATCAAATTTTGTTTTATTTATTATATTTAGTCTTGTATCTAGTGACTTTTACTTAATTTTGTCATCAGCAACACTAATAGTGTGTATAAATTAATTAAACCAAGAAATGAAAGAAAGAAAGCAATAGCATGAAGTTACAAAAAGAAGTGGTGACAGAATCTTGGTGAAAGCTGTGTAATGGAGTGTAGCAAATTAATGAAGATGTAATGCTTTCTTTAATTTTGGTTGCTTTGGTTTTGCTTTTTGACCCCATTACCACGCCATTAATCTCTCTCGTAGGTCAATGACCATGTTAAGTGCCTTATAAAGCTTGGAATCCTATGTTGTCAACTTTTCTTTTTATTGGTCAGCCACCAATCTTTTCCATCAAACAAAAGTTAATTTGTTTTTTTATTAAAGATGAAAGTTGTAGACTTAATTGTAGTATCAAAATGATTAATCATTATCTCACTTATATTAACCCTAACCCTCACCCCAACAATACACAATCTCAAATAAATAAAACAAAAGCACAGCATATGGTCCGTACATTTTCCAACTTTAGTTTCAACTTCTTACATTTATTTATTTTTGTAACTTAATTAATTTTTCATGAAAATACAGTTATGTTTATTTCTCTAGATTACGTACAACTTGCAACTATAAGATTAAAGGATTGAAGATGATTGTATTCACGTCAAATTGTTTACAAATACATCAAAGTATTTACATGAGAATCACTGAATATATAGTACTAATATCTATATGGCTAGGAAACTAATACTCAATATTTATATGTCTAAGGAATATATTTCCAAACCAATATTGTAGGTACCATCTTATATATATAGGAGGGTACTATTTTAATACGCCCACCGCAAGATTTTTTTTTTTGCCCGATCCACCGCAAGATTGTTTAGGTGCCATTTTTGCAGGGTACCAGAGTTTCGCTAGCTAGATATGTTGCAATATATTTTACGTATATCTCTAACTAATAGAGTTTTCCGTTTTTTTTAAATATCTATTCATATGAAGAAACATGAGTTACACTACAACTCATGTATACTTTAACAAATCCATAAACCTGATTATTATTTTACTTTACCCTTGTAAAACAACCAGAAAAAGAAGCACGTTAAGAGGTTGCCACCTTTGCATGACCATGATGTTTTTTTTTGCTATATATATAATATATAAATATATATATGACTGTGATGTTTCACTGAGAGTGGATGTAGATGTATATATATATATATATATATATATATATATATATATATATATACATTGATATTATACGTGTGCACTTTCATATGATTTCTCTCTGCATGAATATG
The DNA here is from genome assembly GCA_036873135.1 of Clarkia xantiana subsp. parviflora. Taxonomy (NCBI): domain Eukaryota; kingdom Viridiplantae; phylum Streptophyta; class Magnoliopsida; order Myrtales; family Onagraceae; genus Clarkia; species Clarkia xantiana. Next base: position 13,408,799 of record JAPTYO010000004.1, read on the forward strand.
ATTCTTGTCAGATTATCGTGTTATAGCTCAACTTTTCGAGACGTATCTGATGCTTATAATTTGCATGGAAAACATTATCCATGCTGCAATATATATTCCAAAATCAAATCCTTTTCATTGAAAGGCAAAGAGATTCTCCTGATGAATCTATCTTAGAAATATATTGGCACATCCAAATTAGATCTATCTACGTATTGGGTGGTCCACCCCACGTATATATATACTACCTATACATATAAAATAATATGTACAACTCATATCATTAATTATATATGTATATTCTCTTTATCAGCTTTTCAGTTTTTTCTTTTCTCCATTTGATATTCCCTTCCCCAGTATTCAGTATTCTACATAATTATTTAAATATAAAATAAATTGGCTATAAATTCCGGAGAAAGGATTGAATTTCTCAAAATGCTGAATAATATAAATAAACATTTATAAGCTGAAAACCAACAACTTAATAAAAGCTCTCTAATAACTCCTAACTAATATCATCATGGATAAATGTCTGAACGAAAAAAGTAATATTAAGCAATAAAAAAAGGACACTGAAATGCGAATAATTTAATATCATAGCTTGATATCCTGGTCCTCGACTTCCATGCCATTCTCTGTAAACAAAATGGAATTCGTGTTACAATTTATATTTAACTAGGGAATTAAACTAAAACCATGCAATATAATATCTATGTATGTATGCAATTTTTTGTTAGTTAGTATTATAAAGTTTTTATTTCCTTCTAGATAAGATAAGATGGACTATTATTTTTAAATTTAAAGAAATTGGGGAAACAGATTCTTAGTGGCCAGAAGGACCCTTTTACTTTGAAAAAAGCTGGGAAAATACGAAAATATCGTTTTCCCAGATCATCACCTTATCACACAGTTATTTGAATAAATGTTGGAAAATATGTCAAACCTTATTGTGAATTAGCTAGGGTTCCAGCTGATAACTGGAGTAACACAAACATATGAAATTGATTAAGCTTATATCTAGCTATTGCTTGCCGCATACAAATTAATTTGAGCTGCCAACATATATATATAAGAAAAAATATGATAATTATGTGTGTATATTTTTACCTGATCGATCAAATTCTGAAACAAACTATGAGGAATGTGAAGACCTTCCGCTTCCACTCGATGATTCTCTGGGCGCATTGCAGCTGAAACATTCCGTCCTGCTCGCAAAGTTATGCTCGTTACATCCCAACCTGCATGCCGTTCGTTACATATACACGTACACACGTATATATATATATATATAGCAATATTTATTTAGTCACTTCAAAAATAACCTAAGTCTACTATATAGTAGTAGCTAGAGATTCAAGCAATGTTATAATTCGTACTAAAGCTAGATCAATTTGCTTTCTATACACAAACAAAGATATTAATGAGGGAAAAGAAGAAAATAAACCCTAGATTGAATCATTTTCGTTATAGTATACAAAAACGTAGTCTATAAATCACGTAAATACGTTTTTATTCTATAAATCGTGTAAATACACTGTCTTTATTCTATAAATCGCGTCAAATTAGTGATCTATAAATTTGAGAGTTCTTTTTAACGAGAGAACTTGAGGTGAGATAACGCTATATACACATGTTAGATAATGCAGTATAAGAAAATTTGTAATTTGTGATATTCTTTTTTAAGGGAAAGATTTCTCACAAATAATTGATGGAATTAAGAGGGAAATTTTATACCAAATCCAAAATTTTGTAACGGATTTTCCTCACAAATTCAACATTTTTGTTATGAGTCATTCCATTGGGGAAAAAATTCAAAGTTATATCTGTAAGAGATTTTCAAATAAATTTATATGTCCTCATAAATAAATCCCGCACAATTGACTAGATTTCTTGCAGTGACGAATTTACCTGGTGCAGATCCAGTCACCTAACTTCCAACTAGAGCGACCACCACCACCACTGACGCCGCCACTGCTACTGCCACTTCCGACGACACCAAACCCGAACCCCCTCATACGAGGCGCCAAGTCAGCGCTGTCGAAAAACCTACCACCACCCGACAACTCCTCCTTCATTGCACCACACTTGAAGCAAGTGGAGCGGCTCGCGAAATTGTGGGCCCCACAATTCCCGACTGCACAATACCAGTCGCCAGGCCGAACATCCGGTCCGGTATTGTAAAACGCGAAAGGAGCAGCAGGACTCATCATCCTCGAGCCACCGAACGCTGCAACACCGTAATCACTACCGAGTCTCGGCTCGCCGCATCGCTGACACGAATCTCGCCTTTGAAAGTTCAAGTGGTAGCACGATCGGCAGTTCCAGTCACCAGGCCTGCTCATTCTACAATTTGAATGAAAAATGAAACCTTGTTATAGTAATTATAATATAAACTTGCATATATACAAACATATATGTATGGGACACCATATATATATATATGTTTACAGTAAGTACATGATCATTCTACAACTCCATAACCATAATATATACAAAGAAAATAACGTACAATTTGAATGAAAATATGAAATGAAACCTTATTATAGTAATTATAAACTTTCATATAAACATATATGTGTATAAATATATGTTGAGCTGTTAATGCATGCTTACCTTAATTCAGAACAGAAGGATATGTTGTTGGTGAAGAAGAGATATTGATAGTAGCTGAATACTTTGATGTGGATGGAGTAGTACAAGGGTTTGGAAGCTTATATATTACGATGATTATAATATATAATTTATTTACAAAGTAATTAATTAATTAGACTATATATTCTCTTCCTCGAGAATCCCGCAGATTGAGATTAGGGTTTTTTTTTCTTTAGGGTATTTGGGGACTTTCTTTTTCGTATTCTTCGTCGCTTTTGCATTCTTTGAACAAAGGAATCCATCAAGGCAGAGAGAGAGAGTAAAGATTTTTCTGTATATAATTTCGAATTACGGGGGATTCCAAAAAATGGCAATATAGGAAACTAAAGTTGGGGAGTTCAATAAAGCTCCACTCTTTGATTAACACAACTCCTCTCTTTAGGGTTTTGTGTAAGTTGGCAAAATTTAATGAAGAGAAAGAGAATAGTCACATATATTACTTCATCACTCCACGAAATTTTATTTAAATAAAAATTTATATTATAAATAATAGTTATGCAGGAATTTTTTTAGTTTAATATATACTAATAGAATATGAACATTTGATATATTATGAATTAATTAATTTGTTATATATAAATTATAAACATATGATATAGTTATGTATAACGAAAAAATTATTCACATATATTTTTATATTAAAAAACACTTTATAAATCAGAGTAAAACTTCTGAAAATTATCCGGCTTAATCAATCAATAATTATTATATAATTATATATAATAAGATATATATAGATCTGTCATTCTTCATATATGGCTCCTCAAACCTAGCTACACCCTCCTTTTCCTTTTGTGGGAATATTTTCTCTGCCTTGCAAACAAGATTTTCGAAAGAGATAATGAAGAATATTATCATATAGTTATTATATATATACGTACTAAAGTACTATTATTGTGTTTATTCTTTTTTAATTGATTGGTTGATATATGTACTTAATGATACTTGAACGGATTCCCAATTAATTAAATTAGTTCAAAGTTCAAACAATTGTGATGTTTACTCAAGTATGTATTTAGATTAATTGTTTTGCCTATCTTTTATGAAATTTTGAACTATTGCTATAATTTTAGGGACGGATCGAGGCATAAGCAAATGGTGAGCTATTTTCGAGTCAGATGGGATAAGAAGGAACATTGAAATCACTTGGTATAGTTTCTATATGTATGTGTATATATATATATTCCACACATATTATATGATATATATGTTGTGTGACAAAATGAATATTCCTCATGACAAAAGAACTTTATAGAAAGAGGAGTACTGAGATTGTTGGACCCCCATTGTTGGTCTATTCTTATCTCAATCAATGCATCATATAAGGAAAATAAGGAATACATTGTCTCTTTCCAACAATAATCATCATATATATACATCCACCTATCTACCTAGATACTCCACTCTCTGGTGTTCACAAATTCATTTATCATAAAATTCTGAACTATTATTTCAGCTGAGATTTGGACTCTAATATATTATCATCTTATATGAAAGATTCAATTTTTTTTTACTATTATTAAACTGTGAAATAATATTTGAAAATCAAAATAATAAGGTGACAAAATTAATTATCAGTATTATTTGAGAAGTTGATATGACATGGTTATTGGCTTTGCTTTCTTTTATTCTTTTCTTATTTTTGTTTTGAATATTCTGTTTTTGTACTTGAAACTCTTTTTTTTTTTTTTCTTTTCAAGTTACTAGTCAAAAGTCTCTTAATAGATCAGAGAACCTTAATATGCATTATGTCTTTATCTTTTTGAAACACTTATTAATAATAAGCTTCAGATTTTGGAAAAGCAAACATGAACAGCTTGACCCCATTATGTTTCATTAATTCCTTACTCATTAGTTATGCTGATTGGGTACTTCGTTAAACTAAGCTGAAGTCCAAGTGGGTCTCAATTTTCATTGTAGTTTAATTAACTTCAAGAATAAATAATAAACTTAAAAGATCCAAATCCTAAAACTTGGGTTTGAAGTGTCATTGGTGTTAACTTCAAGTAAAAATTATTAAAACCCTAGACCCTATACAAAAATGAAACATAAGCATAATTATAAGCATAATTAAGTTGGTATTTATAAACACCAATAATGTATATTTCTTATTTGGGGTTCATTTCTTAAATGGGAGTATTCTATCAACTTTAAACTATACTCTTACCGTTCGAATCTACACACTCTAATACCAAAGTTGAATATAAGACTGACACATTAATAAACTATTTTCAATAAGCTCAAACTTGTAAAAAGACTTTCGACACGTTTTTCAATATAATACTTCAACATATTGTTCTTTCATTGAGGTTAGAGATAATTACTTAGAGAGATTAATAACTAAACTCTAGCTAGGGTTTCATTTGAAATTACAGAAAGGAAATGGCAAGAGAATCGATAAAGATAGTTGAAGCTTGATGATGATGAAAGAGAAGTCTCCGAGGCTTCAAATTTTGACCATCTCTTTTTTTCTTTTTCTTCCCTGCATCACTTCATGAGCTTGCCTTTTTCACTGTCGTTATCCCTTTTTTTTCAAATACAAATATTTTTTTCCAACACAAATTATATATATATATATAGGTTATATATAAGAAAAAAAATCAATTTTAAATTAAATAAAGGATAATAAATTGTATTAATCGTTAGGATAAAAATGAAAATTCCATATTAATAACGGTGTTTATCTTCTTATTAGCGTTTGTTTCTTGGGGAATGGTAAAGAAGGCTGCAGTAGCGAACTGTGATAAAGCAAAAGGAAGGAAAGGAACATTGATTCGATTCTCTCTTTGGGAAATATGCTTCCATGCATTGCATTGCATAGATAAAACCCAACATTGCTTGATACCTAACGTCGATTTTTTTAAATTTTATCAACCCAAACTTATGTTATACTTTGCTCTTTTCATTTTCTGCTTGTTTAACTATATTTATTTACGTTGGCCAAAAAAAAAAACTACATTATTTATGCAACGCCCACCTTCTTTTGTATATTTATTATATATAACATATTAAATTATATAAAGATTTGTGTACATAAAAATAAAAGTTATATATGATTTTTATTTCCACTTAAAAAACCGCAACGTTTGACGCTTGAGCTTTTCTTGCAATTTTGTTGAATTTTTTAAATTATTATCTTAAAATAGTATTTTAAAAATTCTTTGTTAACATTGTAATGAATTTATAATTGATTTTCTTTATTGTTTAATGCAATGCAACTAAAAATGATAAAATGGTAAAATTCATAACTTGTGCCTTGTGGTCTTAATTAAATAGTGGTCTCCACATATAGTCTCGCAATTCTAAGTACAAAACTGAATAGAATCATAATTTTAAGGACAGACCTCGTGTTATGTGAATTTGAGGACTAGATTATGATTAACCCAAAACGATAAGAGAACGTAACTTTTCTTTTGGCCAGTTATAAGAGAACATAACTAATTGGGAAATTATATACAAAATCATTCATATCTTTCTAAAGACCACATTATTCTTGAAGAATTGCATTGAAAGTAAAGTCTAACCTTCCGAAATTTTTATGTAGCCTGAATGATCCATAATATCTGGATAAAACTTGGCACTGCAAGATCAAAATAGTATATTAGAAAAATGTGAATCAAATTTAGGCAAAATTGACAACATCGTGCCGATTCTTTTAGAAAACATCTACAAGATGTTGTCGATTTTTAAAATAAAATTGGGGAAATTATCGATTTTAGCTAATAAAATCGGGAGGCTGTTGCCGATTTTTTAAAAAAAAAAAATAAAAATCAACACAAGCTCGCCAATTCATTCATGGTTGCTCCTCTTTCAGGCAGAACTTAAAATGACACCTAAATCGTGTTTTAGGTATCAAATAAAAGAGTATACGCTTAATTTAGATTGATTCTAATTAAAATTAATAAAATTATGTGTCAATTTTAATAAAATAGTAAAATATCAAGTAAAAACTAAAAAGGCGGGAGGCAGCAGCAAGAAGAGTGGTAGAGGTGCAGAATCACTAATCAAGTAAAAAAGAATCACGTAGAAATTTTTTTAAGGAGATTGATCAGCAAATAGAACATCCCTTATCCCAAATCTTTCACAGTAACCAAACGCCCCATAATAGTCATATACCTAAAGAAATGGCTTCTTCACAACCACCAAATCAAAAAACATCATAAAGCAAAAATAATTGTCAGCATATATAGTAGCTAACCTGCAACTTCTGTCCGGTCCGATTCATTCACATTGCAAAACATTCTAGCGTCGATTAACGACAGTCACAGACTCACAGAACTAACATAGAAAATTCAGACCTAACATTCAAATCCTCCTCCCAGTAGAATCTAAGACGAAACCGAATCACAGCCGTCAGGTGGGTTGAAGCCTCACTATCTCAAAAATCGGTCCGAAAGTTCACCTGTCTGGAGATCAATCATCGTAATTGACCAAACCACCCGTGTTTCCAGTCGGGCTCCTAGAAGAAGAAGACGACCTTGACCTCGACCTAGCCTTGCTCGCTTTTTTAGGTGGTGGAGAGTCCCGTGAAGACCTCGACACAGACCGACTTCTGCTCTTTGGTGCTGGAGAACGCACAGCTGGGGAACGGTCAAATGCCGGGCTCAGGCTGGGACTGTAGCGGCTGCCACGGTAACGACGCGGGCTGCGCGAAACAGAGGGGCTCCTTCTGCCTCTGTATCTGCGTTAAAGAGGAAACATAATTTAGGCCACGTTTTGAATTTTAGACCCGAATACCTAGTTTTTGTAACTCAAATACATATATAACGACAGATGAGTTTGATTGACCAAAATACCTTGTAGCTCAACTGGGAATAGCGCTACAAATGTAGCTCACTTCCCAATAGCGCTACCTTACCAGATTATAAAGGGTTTAGAAGTTAATCGAAAATTAGCATTAATTAGGTCGTTTAAAGTTATAAACGTTTATTTATAAATTAATGTGAATTTTCAATTAAATCCTAAACCCTTTATGATCCGGTAATTTAGCACTAATGGGAAGTGAGCTACATGTGTAGTGCTTGGACAACCAAACTCACTGGTCGTTATATACATATTTGAGTTACAAAAACTAGGTATTTGGGTCAAAAAAATTCCCACATTTTACTAAAAGAGTAGTGAAATTTGAATAACCAACCTTGGAGGGGTTCTTCCTCTTGATCGGCTCCTATAGCGCAAAGGGGAATACCTCCTGTAACGATACCTGTATGTTTAGACCAAGATCAATACAAGACACCATACAATCCCAAAAGCGGTGAACTAAAGATGGTAGAGATTTATTAATTTACCGATCACGGTCATTCCTGTAGTTGTAAGACCTCGGAGGAGGATCTGGAGAGGGAGTTCTGTAGCGGCGAGCATAGGAATAACGGTCGCTAAAGCCTCTCCCCCTTTTGATCCGTTTTGGTGAAGCATCCGGAGAATAACTCCTCCGTGGCGACCTGCGACGAATGGGAGGGCTAGGGCTGCGAGAGTAGCTACGGCGGTCTCTCCTACTTGGACCACTGCCCCTAACTGGTGGACTCCCAGCTCTACCCGAGCTTCTGCTTTTGCTTCTTTTGGATGATCTGACCGGGCTTCTGCTCCTGCTTATGCCTCTCCGAGCCCTGATAGGGCTCCTGCTCATGCTTCTTCGAGGAGACCTCACTACACTAACACTTCTCTTGGAAGACCTAATCGAGCTTCTCCTTACAGGGCTTATGCTTCCGCTTCTCCGACTAGACCTCACTGGGCTTCGGCTTCGGCTTAGACTTCTTCTGATGGGACTTCTACTAATGCTCCTCTTTCTGGACCTGCTTCTGCTCGGGCTTCTTCTGCTAGACCTGACTGGGCTTGGGCTTCTGCTCGGGCTTCGGGTTGGGCTACGGCTGTCACTTATTGGAGATCGAGCTCTTGAAGGGCTCCTGCTAACACTTCTATGGTTCTTGGCCCTTACGGGACTTCCGCTAATGCTCCGGCTATCCCTACGAGGCGGACTAGGACTCTTACTACTAATACTAGGGCTCCTTGTGCCCTTGACTGGAGTCACGCTGCGACTTCTGCTCATACTCCTTAAGTTGCCATCCTTACTGATGGCCCTTCTAGGACTCATGCTTCGGCTCCTGCTAAAACGAAATCAGTATATTAATATCCATAGCTAAATGTGTGTACATTTTCAGTTTTGGTTTCCTGTGTACATATATATATCAGTTCCCAAGCTTGAACTGTTAATTTTTTGTGTTAAAGCTGAAAGAGTACCTAGATTTTACTGGATGAACATCGACTTCATCAGGCTGGCCATTTGGAGTAACGTTGTATTGAGTGTCTTCTTCTGCGCCATTGATGTGTCTTTCCCCATTTTCCTTGGAATCGCCATCTCTACTTCCACCTAGGTCAAAAAAGTCATTACCTGCAGCTACGGAGAACAGAGCTCCAATTAGTCAGCTGAATAAATAAAGATTACGATATTAAGTTAAATAAAATGGATCGAGTCTTCCCTTTGGTCACAATGAAGGTGAACTCTTCTGGCTCATGTTGGAACAAAATACTAAAATATGCCGATTTAAAAGGTAAACAAGCAGAAGTGAATACAGATACTTGCATTCTACAATCACCGATGACCACATGAAATATGAAGCAGTACTATGGTGAATGGGCAAAAGAATTTACCATTTTTTCCAGGAACCTCCTTACGTTTTTTAGCTCTGCCATGATTATTAGGCTGATCCTTTTCAGAGTCAGTCTCCGTGCCACTCTCAGCGTCTGATGAGCTATCTGATGATCTAAAAGAAAAACAAAGATGTAACAGCAGCTAAATGCAGTAAAAAAAATTGAGACATAAATAAGTTCTCAAATTTAAAATGCTATGCGGTAATGATCTAACTAGCTCCAAACATGCACTTGGTGAATTTTCATGTAGCAGAACTACAAGTTTGACAACGAATTCAGTGGCTCTTCAGTAAGAGTTTAACAGATGGCTTATATCATAGTATCCCCACTCACATACAATAAGGTTAAAAAAGTGTAAAGGCTTCTTAAACGAGACAATAAAGAATCAATGATATCAAGAGACATGACATGCTGACCTTTCTTTTTCGATCCATGAACAAATTGATGCACTTAGATTTGAAATTCAAGAATTTTAAATGTAAGCAAAGAAGAAAAACCTTTTTGATTTGAGCTTTGATTTTCTATCCCTTCTCTTCCGCTTTCTAACATGTCGTTTGTCCCTTCTTTTACTACGTTTATACTTGTCTTTCTTGGACGACCTTTTTCTCCTCTTACGCCTGTCATCACTAGAAGAACTGAGGTCAGAAGAGGATGAAGCTGAATCACTATCTATGTCGGATTCGGATGTTTCAGTCTCAGTATCTGATAAACTCTCAGAGTCAGAGGAATAGTATCTCCGTCTACTTTTCTTTCTATCTCTGGAAGCTTTCTTATGTTTTCCCTTCTTCCGAGTCTCAGCATCGTTGGCATCCACTGCATCCTTATCAATTTTCAGCTTATGTGCTTTCTTATCTGTGCATGGAAAAAATACACATTAAGTATTGCAACAATAAATAATTTGTTTTACAATCAATGCAATTTTCAAGATGATCCCATTATTACCTTCAATTTCACCACAATTAATTATTTTCACAGTAACAGTTGGCTTGCCTTCCTCATCGCCCACATCCTCAATCTTTTTCAGTACTTTATGTCCTTTAACCAGCTTACCGAAAACTACCGACTTCCTGCACATTAAGTATAATGATTAACATACTGAGATCAATTAATTCCTACCATAACAAAAATTTGTGAGTTTCAATCCAGAAAAACAGACCTGTCAAGACGGTGATCTGCCTTGAACGTTATAATAAAATGAGAACCATAAACATCACGGTTTGCTACTGGCATACTGAGAAGACCCGGTAAATCATGCTTCAGTTTAGGAGACTCATCTACAAAATAAAAATGTATTCATCATTGGGTTCCATCAATGTTATTAAAAGCGAAATGCCTAGATTTTCAGTAGAAACTGGCAGGCAAACTGCCAAGCTCAGTCAGCACATGCAAAACTAAAAACTAAAAAAAAAAAAAAAAAAGGTCAGCCAAAGTTGTATTTGAGATTTTAATTTAGAGGAGAAAACTATGACAGAAATAGTGAGGTAGCAAGCTGAAAGACAAGTACTGCGTCAGCAAACAAAGCAGATGAAAATAATGAAATTGTACTTGATATTTCTTAATTCAAAGCTTCGTAAGAGTATTTTACTCACATGACTAGACACGAGAACTGATATCAATAGGAAGCTGCACACAAATTAGGCATTGCACTCAAACCCATTACAATCATACTTAGAAGTAGGAATAAAAAAAAATACTCAAAAATAAACTGAACCACCACAGAGTAAGTAGAACCACATGCTTACCAGGAAATTTTCCCCCATAGATGCCTTCTCCACTAGTTCCTGCAAAAACACAAATATAAATATTGTGCATGAAGTCAACTTCACTCAAATAATATTAGATAGCAACTTGGCAATGGTCTATCTAACACTACATTAAAATGCATTACCAGATTCTATATGAGACATCGTCAAAAAAGTGTTTTAGAAACCCTGAAAATTCGTGAAGTATTCGTAGTCTGTTCTCAGAAACTAAATCAAGAGTACGACTTGAAAAGGCAATTCTTAGCATCCTCTACAAGTAAGGCCAGTCTCTTACAATGTTATACTAGTAAAAGTGGAAAATAACTCTAGTAAATAATACCAACGAATATGATATATCGATAACAATGATAACAAATTTAGCACAAATAACAGATCAGTAGACGGACAACAAAACACAAAAACCAACAGCAAAATATGAGACTGCGGAGAGAACAAACTCACCATCTCTTTTGTGAAAATCACCACCCTGTGAAATATGAATAGTCATTAGTACAACTGTACGTTGGATATAGTGCATTGTTCTAGAACACGTAGAAACAAAAATGCTTAGAAAATTTCTGAGGATGTACAACTCAGTAAGTACAACCTTAAAACTACATCACAAGAAAAGCAGTCGAGGATCAGCCCTGTATCCTACAGCATAAACAAGGGTAACTGACTAAAAGGAGGGACCACCTCTAAGACATGGTAGCAAGACCAAACACAACTCTTATAGAAAACATTAATAAGAAATCTACTAATAACATAACAACATTCATATTGAATAATCATAACAACAACGACTAAAGGTGTTCCATCAAACAAACCTCAGCTATTGAACCTCTAACAATTTTGTGGAAGAATGAACCCTTGAAGTGCAGTGGCTTTCCTGTCTTTGGGCCAATGCCTTTCTCTCCTGGTAGCACATAACAGACTTATGTTAGAAATATTGACAGCTGATAGTACAATAGCATGTACGAGTACGAGGCTATAAGCTATACAAGAAAACAGATTCAAAGGGCTTTATAAATAGAGGAGAGACATGCTACACTACCAGTGCAAAGTGCACGGAAATTTTCTGCAGTCTTTGGAGCCACATCTGGAAAAAGCTGTCAAAGAAACACAAGGAAACAAGTCAACAACAAATATTTTGCTTACAATGGCAGGTCTAAACACAAACTCAAATTCAAATTTGAATACCTCGAAAACCATTTTCTCAATAGGGTTTCCATCAACAGATACATCCAGAAAAACCAAAGGATTCTTCTTCTTCATCTTCTCCAGTATCTCAGTGGCAATTCGACTATTCAAACGAGCTTAACTGTTACGGTAGTCATCAGTGATAGGATTAGTACTTATAATCTAATAATTATAAGTAAAATAGAAGATATGATCATCATTATTATTGATAGAACTATGATATTTATTGTTAGTGATAGGATTATATATTTATCATCTCCATAGATTGTAGTGCAGTCCTACTTAAGGAGGAACTTGGTTATGAATAAAACGATAAGTAGAAAATTAAACAGAAACCCAGGTTTTTATCCACTACCCTATGTAGACCCATAACATTAACAATCTGATGGGAAAGCATTGATCAGTACTAACTACCAATGAAAACGTATACACACAGAAACTAGTCTAGATTATTGGTTATCCTATAACAATTGCACCACGTGTCCGCGTGTACAAGCTAAAGCAAGTTAGACCAATTGCCATTCAAATATAGAATATCACTGACGAAGATAAAGCAAAATATAGCTCTGCTGGAACTCCTGATCATATCCTGAACTATCATGTCTCAACTATCCTATATTCCTCACTCTTCCTGCACTTGTAAATGATATATATCCTGAACTATCATGGCTCAAATATCCTATATCCGTAACTCTTCCTGCAATTGTAAACGACATATCTAAAAGACACAAACTGATTGCAGACCTTGACACAGAGCGACAGATACCAAAACAGCATCCCAGACTGTGTCAAAAATCTCGCAGGATTCTTCTTAAAAAGAAGCTTAACCTACTGCATGATAAAACAAACTGCAATTGGACCAGTAACAGAGGCTAAGATGTCATGATATATACCTCAATTCAATAGTATGCACCAAAATTCAGTAAGAACCGACTCTGGCAGCAGTAAGAGCTTAAACTTAACACTACAAGCAACGAAATCCCTAACCTGAGCTTAAACCCTATCATTAAATCAGAAGCGTTGCTAATCGGTGCAAACCTTAGAGGATTATCGGATCAAACGATGCAACTAAAAAGCTAAAGATGCGTACAAATTTGATACAATCAGATTGCAAAGATCACGGCAGAAAAAAAAAATGAAGGGCTCTAAGCTGAAGGTTCCAACTACCGAAGACGAAAAACGTGCAAGCGGAAAGGTTCGAAGACGAAACGGTAAGAACCGGCAGATTACGGTGAAGATGAGAACATACCTGAGAAAGAAACCCTAGAGTGACTTGACCTGAGAATGATGAACGCTGAGCCACATGAAAAGACGTTAGGCTGTAGAGACAGAGAACTATGACGCACTAAGCCATAGCATAGTGTAGTTTGCAGAGCAGAGAGCCTCGTCTGAGAGTGACGAGAAGATTCGAGGCCGCAGCATAGAACTCAGGCCCGTGTATTGAAGGCCCAATTTGTTTCCTATTTACCAACTTTATTTATTTATTATATTTCTACCAAAAAAATTAAAAAAAACTTTATTTATTTATGGATTGGGTGAGTTTAGTCCTTAAAATATTATTTAATTCAGTTTCACTACTCCAATTTTATGGGGCCGCACCATAGAATTAGGGCTGGCAATTTGAGTCTGGCGCTATGGGCCGACATTAACACGACACGAAAATTACGGGTTTAGGTTTGATATTGATGACACGACACGATATAGCACGATAATTTTAAAATTCTAGTTTAAATTTTTTTTTATTTGATTTTTTATTCAATTTATTCTAGGTTTTTCATGCTGATTTTTCATGTTGGACCGTATAGGGCTGACCCCCAAAACACGACACGAAGCTAGCACGACACGAATACGAACGACCCGCACGAATTGCCAGCCCTACATAGATTTCAGTTGCTACTGATTGAATCTATATTTCCATTAATTAGTTCATATATATTAAATAATATTCGCCAAAATTATGGAATTAATACATAGTTGTAACCGATCAAAATGCACTTACATTTACATTTACTAGTTGGATAATGACTTGGTGGCTTCGGCCGGACTACGACGACCTCAAAACGGATTTTAATAATAACAAGAATAATTAAAAATGTGTATATATAGTTAATTTATGAACTTTTAACATGTTTTATACAAACATTATATTAGAATATTATAATACATATTTAATCTTAAAAACATGTATTTAGTTTAATTTCTTAATAAAATTATCTATATAGGACAATTCACAGATCGTCACGAATAAATATGCGGAATGCCAAAAAATCAGCCAACAGGTTATAGTTCAAAATAATGTTACTTTGTGACCCTTAGATTTTAGCTTCACTTTCCATAGTTTAAGCCGCCGGTCTTCAACTATGCAAAATTAATTATGAATTAATATTTTTAGCGCTTGCCCTTTTTCATAAACTAGATGCTATCTCCGTGCACCGCGCGGGTAAAAATCCGAACTTTTTTTTTTTTGGCCAGGGAAAGAGATTCATTCAAACACCGAATACATTTGAAAAAAAAAAAAAATTGAGTTTAAAAAAATAAATCGTTGAAATTGGATTTCATAAATTATAATAATTCGAACATTTTCATAAATACAATATTAAAAAATGTATCTATTTTACCATTTACCTAAAAAATTGAACTATATATATTGTGGAATTTGGAAAAACTCCGGTGGAAAAGTGATTCAGTTCGTCTGAGAACGAGAGAGAATATCGCCACAAGAAAGTAAATGGACAGAGAGGTTTTGGTTTATTTGGGTCATTACTTCATCTGTTCCCATCCCCCCAAATATATACTAAACCCTAATAACATAATGCAAGATTACACCGCAATCTTTACATTGTGTCAAACATAGTCCTCAAACTAAACAGCAAAGTATTCAGATTGTCCAAGTCGAAGCCCAATACAAAACGGGCCAGAACAAACAATAAGAGCCCACGTAAACATCAAGAGCCCAAGTGAACTAATACAAAGAAGGCCAATATTGGGCTTCCAACACTCCCCCTCAATCTGAAACTTGCTGAAAAAGATCAACCATGTTAAGCTTCATGAGCAAATGCCTATGTTGCACTTTGGGAAGCGCCTTTGTAAACAAATTTGCAGGCTGGCTTGAAGTTTTCAGATATTCCAACTTGAGAAAACCTGCACTAACCTGGTCACGTACAAAGTGGCAATCAACTTCAATATGTTTAGTACGTTCGTGAAAAACAGGATTATTAGCTATTTGAATAGCAGCCTTGTTGTCACAAAACAAAGTTATTGGTTTTTTAAAATCAAATCCCATCTCGGAAAGAATTCCATTCAGCCAAATTATTTCAGAAACGGTTTCACGCATACTACGATACTCAGCTTCTGCTGAAGAGCAAGAAACAGTGGGTTGTTTCTTTACTTTCCAGGATACTAATGAATTACCAATAAAAACACAATAACCTGTCACAGACCTGCGAGATTCAACACAACGAGCATAATCTGAATCACAAAACGCACTTATATCAAATTTTTTCTCAGAAGATAGAAGAATGCCTAAACCAGGATGTTGTTTCAAATATTTCAGAATCCTAAAAACTGCATCATAATGGGATTTTTTTGGATTTTGCATATACTGACTCAAATATGGAACAGAATAAGCAATGTCAGGACGAGTAATGCCTAAATACAAAAGTTTTCCAATTAACCTTCTATATACAGTTGGATCAGAAAGTTCAAAATCATCTTTATTCAGACCAAGGGATTCATCATATCCAACAGATGTAAATCTTGCATTCTGCTCCATAGGAGTATTGCAAGACTTGCACCCTAATAAACCAACTTCAGTAAGCATTTCCAGAACATATTTCCTTTGACAGAGCACAAGACCTTTACTAGATCGTGCGACTTCAATGCCAAGAAAATATTTTAATGTTCCTAAATCCTTCATCTTGAAGCTAGTTTGTAAAACCCTTTTAAGATCAGAAATTAAGGCAGCACTATTCCCAGTAATGAGCAAATCATCAACATATACTAAGAGAATTACAACTTCATCACCTTTTCTTTTTGAAAAAAGAGAATAATCGAGGTGACTCTGTTTATACCCATTACTAATAAGAGCTTCAGTTAACTTAATATTCCACTGTCTTGAAGCCTGTTTTAACCCATATAAGGATTTGTGTAATCTGCATACAAGACCAGAATTGTTAACAACACTCAACTACCCCTGATTACCAAATCCGGGAGGCAAATCCATATAAACTTCTTCCACCAAATCACCCTGAAGGAAGGCATTAAAAACATCCATTTGAAACAAATTCCAATTATTCATGGAAGCCAAAGATAAGATAATTCGAACAGTTCCAATTTTAGCAACAGGAGAGAACGTCTCATAATAATCAATTCCTTCCTTTTGTTTAAAACCTTTTGCAACAAGACGTGCTTTATAACGCTCAAGGGAACCATCTGAATTATATTTAACACGATAAACCCATTTACAACCAATAGAAGATCTACCAGGTGGTAAAGGAACTAATGTCCAAGTCTCTCCATCAGCAATGTTGACAATGGGGGCAGTAGAGAGGCCACATTGATTTTCCTCCTGGATTAGAACCGAGTAAGCTTGGGAAACAGAGGGAAGAACCTCACGCATGACCAAATTGGTCCGGACATTTGAATAAGAGTCATTGAGTCCATTTAAAAACTGAAAAAGTTTGAGATTGTTTGCATGCAGAATGTGCTTTTGAAAATCGGGGCAACCACAGTTGGGCAAGCTACAAATGGCTTCAAACTCCTCCCACATAGTCCTGAGCCTTGCAAAGTAAGTGGATATGGAATCTACTCCTTGCTGTGCCAGGCATATGTCTCTATGCAGTTGAAAGATTCGAGAGTCATTAACTTTGTGAAGTATTTCTTTCAAATCAGTCCAAACAGAAAAGGCACTTTCGGTGTAAATGTTTCTGGACATGAGCTCGCGAGAAACAGAATTCATGATCCATGCCAAAACTAGGGCATTACAACGGTCCCACAAATGATGTAGGCTAGGATCAAAGTTTTCTTTTCTGCAAGCTCCAGTAACAAAACCCAATTTATTTTTTGAAATCAAACAAATCCTCATAGCTTTACTCCAAAAAGCATAATCCTCAGATGAAGTCAGTTTTTCAGAGACCAGAGAAAGTCCAGCAGAATCAGAGGGGTGTAAGAAAAGAGGATGGTTATGATCAATTTTTGGCATCGCTTCTACAACAATATCCGTTGGAGCATTGCCTGAGTTCTCAAAAGAGGGTTCTCCCTGTGTTTTTCCTGATTCTGGATCCATTTGTTAATGGCAGAAAAGAATAGATCGCAGAGATAAAGCAGATCTACAAGAGCCAGGATAACAACAGATTTAATAAAGGGAGATAAAAAAAGTATGAGAGAACAAAATAGATCAAACAATATCCAAGGAAAAACTCTGATTTATTTAATACATCATCACAGGAATAAAAAATGCATGCATGTAGATTAATTCAATACATCATCACCAAGTGTTATCAGCAACTTATATAGATCTAAGCCAACAGAATGATACACAAAAGATACAGAGAGAAAAAAAAATATCGTCACGGATCTTTTTAAAGGTGTGCAGTACAAGCTGCAAGATCTACGATAATAGAGTTCGGAATTTGTTTTTCGAAACAAAAGATAGATCTGTGAAAGAGAGAAAGCTTTGCATGCAAGTGTATTCTGAAAAAAAAGGAAACAGAGAGCAGATCTTCACCAAACTTTGCTTGTAAAGATAAAAAACGGAGCGAAAATATCACAAGACTGCAGAAAAAGAAGCAGATCTAGAGTATTTGAGCGAATAGCGAGCAAGTCTAGGAACCTTGATAAAAGGAATCAAGATAATAAAAATGACTTCTCAGTTATTCATTCGACATCATCATCGATCATTAGAGAATCAGAAAACAAGAGTGTCGTCACAGATCTAGATAGTTAGGTTACTAGATCTACGATAATAGTGGCAAATATCATTTAGTAAGAGGATTTTCGCTAAAAGAAGATAAAGAGAGGTTCAGATCTAAAGCAAAAGAAAGCTTCTCAACATCAAAAGATAGAGGTTTCTCAGTAAGAAAAAAATCGTCACAGATCTGCAAAAGAAAGCTAGATCTACGATAGTTTGTTCAGAAATCTTGACATGCAAAGAGTTTATTCTTGAAAAGAACAGATCTAAAACTGTTTGTATTCGAAAAACCTTGAGTAAAACAAGATCTGAATCGTTTTAAACGATTGACACAGTCGAATCGCAATGAACTGCGTACAGGAGTCAATCGAAGAAGACGATTAGATTGGAGAAAAGCAGAAATTACCGCAGCGGAGGAAAACAGAAAACGGATCGACGAAGATCAAGAGCTTCGAAGCTCTGATACCATGTGGAATTTGGAAAAACTCCGGTGGAAAAGTGATTCAGTTCGTCTGAGAACGAGAGAGAATATCGCCACAAGAAAGTAAATGGACAGAGAGGTTTTTAGGGTTCATTTGGGTCATTACTTCATCTGTTCCCATCCCCCCAAATATATACTAAACCCTAATAACATAATGCAAGATTACACCGCAATCTTTACATTGTGTCAAACATAGTCCTCAAACTAAACAGCAAAGTATTCAGATTGTCCAAGTTGAAGCCCAATACAAAACGGGCCAGAACAAACAATAAGAGCCCATGTAAACATCAAGAGCCCAAGTGAACTAATACAAAGAAGGCCAATATTGGGCTTCCAACATATATTTTATATTATATTTATGTAATGTTAGTGAATTTATATTTATATATTTATTGATTAAAAATAAAAATATCTACATATCAACATTAGAAATGCTTCACAGTCAAACTGTATAGATATATCATTTAAATAGAAAACTTTAACTTTTTATTACTTTATATATATATATATTGTTTCTTTATTTATATAAAATACTTTCATAATCCATACGTATATAAACTTTTCATATAAAAGAAGTATATAATTATACAAGACTAATGGAAACAATTAATTAAAACATGTAAAAATCAAGTTCGTCGTCAATATAAAAAGAATGATAATCATCCAAAAAAATAGACATCTCGCGGGTAAGAGAACTAAAGAATTAAATTTAGCGTTAAAAAAATTAAATCATTGAATTTGAGAAATAACTACTATATAATACATAGTCTACTATTGCATCATTCTTCATGTAAATATAATAATATACATTGAAAAATAAAACAACGCCATCTTTGACTTTTTTTGTACTTTAATATTACTTGATTACATATTCTTATACCATTGTGTAATGCTGGCGATAGAATTTTCGACTTCTTTGTTTAATTTTGAAGATTAATAAGTTTTTGTATCATATATTTATATTTTATATATATTGTTAGTATATTTTATATTTATATTTTATTTGAGTAAAAATAGGTGACTTAGTATGCTACAATTATAGATATATTATTTAAATAGAAATTTTTTTATTTATTATTATTTTATTCATATAGATAGTTTCTTTATTTTGCAGATATACTCAATTTTAAGATACAAATATTATTTAATTTAAACATACCAAAAGCAACAAATCTAAAATTTATGTGAGCTGCCAATGCCACATACCTTGATTTTTTAGACTAAGCACCACCTGATAATTGTCACCCTTGGCGGTACCTAATATAGACTATCTAGCTGTACAAATACACAAATAAGAAGTGAAGATTAGATGAAAACACATAAAATAATTAGAATATACTACAACAAACATACAATATAATGATTTGGTCTTGAGTAAAGGTAGAACACTACTGGATGTATCCGAATTGTCAAAGGAATTGTCCAAAAAGTGAGGCCTTAATCGAATTCGTATCGTTTCTAGTAGTAGTTGATGGTGGTTTAGAGTCGAATAAGAAAATATAAGGTCTCTAGATGTAATCATGTAAACCAACAATATATACTCATACATATTATATTGCACAATAGAGAAATAACGTAGATCAACATTAGAAAGCACGTTACAATAAAAAAAACATTAGAAAGCACGTGAAGTTAAGGAAAAAAAATAACATAAAGAGATTTAAAATACTTACTTTTCAAGGAAAAAAACAATTTGATCGACCAAGCCTTAAGTCAAGTGTACACTATCACTATTGCAACAACTAATTTGTAGCTTCTCCGTGAAAATTGAACCCCTCGTTCTTTATTAGCTACTCAAACTTAATTGTTTCCGTAGTAACCAACCATTCTTATTATATTTTAAAAAAAATTAAAGGACACTTTGTAGGTAATAAGACACTTTAATACTGTTTTATATGCACAATGTAAACTTAAAGTGGACCGCTATATATATATCCCTTTACCAATATATAAAATGTGTTGGGTCCTCACCCCAAAAGCCACAAACCCACTAACAGATGTTAACCGACCCGAAAATAGCTGAAACGGAACCAACTGCAGCACACTCCATCCCCAACTGTTGCAGCAATAATTTCAAGTCGGATCAAAACTTCCCCATCCAGCACGACAACAATAGCGCCGCTACACAAAATCGACCAAATCGAAATCCGCCTTCACTGGTTTTACCTTATTCCCGAAAACCTCAGACACAACCGCTCGCCGATTACATCATTATTGCTCGCCACCACAGCCCGTCAGCCTAAACCTCAACCACCCTTCGGCTGTTGTGAATTGAGCTTTGGAGTGATAGTTCGTACTGTATCGTTGCAAGTTCGCACCAACATTTGCGTCCCTCTGTCCGCTCCTCAATGGTAAGTACGTCAATCTCCAATTGAGCCAAATTCCGGGGGAAATTTTTATTCCATCTTACCATTCTTTTGCAGTTTAATTTATTTTTGTACTATTCAGTTGAAAATGATAGAAAACTTCTGCTACATGTTTGTGAAAATGCTTCTGAGAAAACTTATAGCTTAGCGGCTGAAATCTGTACAGCAACCTTGAGGTTTTAACAATCTAATCTGACACAGTAAAAAAAAGACATTCATGTTTTTCTGATAATCAAAGAATTTTGACGTTAAGAGGATGTCGTTATTTCCGGTGGTGGCATTGAAGTGCGAGTCCGACGCCAAAGTTCAAGTTCAGCCCAAAGAAAACTGCAGTCAGAAACTCATTGGCTCCATCTTTCTCCATGTGATTTACATGTCAACAGGTAAAGTTAAAAGTTCGAAATTCTAGATGATTGATTGAATATAGTTGATGAAATAAAAAATAGCCCGCTAATGTCTGAACAAACCTGTTCCAACATCGGACAACGTCAGTTTGTCGAATTATCAAATTCTTGATTAAGTGGAAGATTGGATGATAGATTAGGGGACATTGTTTTTGTAGATAAATTGTTCTTCTAATTGCTTAAGCGTAATCTAACATTGTACAAGCTTGAGCTTTTTTATTAAAACATTTGGTACATTTCTCTTCATCCTACTGATGTCATCTTATGTATCTCCTTATTCAGGCGAGTCATTCTCGTTTTATTTGTATGTGTTCTTAATTGTCTTTTGCAGTACTTAGCCTTCTATATTCTGAGCAATAGAGTTATCTTCATCGTTTCAAGCATTACTGTGTCTTCTTTGGAAGAAATTGTAGACCAACACAGTTACTTCTATCATCATCAATATCTGATCCCTATCCCTAAAGCCTATTATGATCAGAAGGAGAAAACTTCCTAAAGAAATTAGGTTATAGTCAACAACCTTGGTGAACAATTATTACTAGACGTTGTGTAAATAGATCTTTAGAGCTTGCTTTACAATTAGAGTGTGTTTTTCCTATGTTGATATTGCCTTTGTTACATCTCTTAGACTGTGATTTACAATTTTTTGCTCGATTTGCTTGCATAATCTGAGATTTTTGCTTCATTTGCATTCCTAGATTACAATGTGGCACACTTAACTACTTATAAAGAATTATGTATACTGAGCTTTGAATATCGTGTGAAGGTTTATATATCCAGTTAGATAAATAATCACTGCAAACTTGGCTAAATTGCTCATTTCACCAAATTTTCCCTTTCTTACTTGATACAATTTTTTTTTTCAAACATTAATATCAGTAATTAATTGTACTTTTATTTATTAGGACAGATGTTCCTCTTTTATCTTTATTCATGTCTTTTAATGATTTTTTATTTCATATGATAGTATCCAACAAAAACATTGGCCCCTATAATTTTGGACGATTACCAGAAAGTTATGCTCGAGCAAAGAGGACAAGAAGAGCAATTCACACTTCACATCCAAACCTACTGCTCAATGCATGAAAAAAAGGTGTGCATCTGCTCTAGCTTTACCTATCATATGTTTGTAATACTATTTTAGATGCTTGGGTTAATATTTTACTTCCATGTCCTGTTGGCATTATACAAACATTTCATCTCACTGAAAGGATGTGATAATGCCTAATGAGGATAATCATTTAAAAAAGCATTACCATTTGACTACTATTATGGCCCATACAGATGCTTCTATGGTCAATTTCATTCTCTTCCATATATTTAACATTGATCTCTCCTTCTATGTGGAATCATTTTTCCTAAATCATCTTGAGGACATCAATAAACATATCAAAGTAAAAATCGACCTGATTTCGACTGTTTAAAACATAATACGTTGATGAAACTCATGTTCTAGCTAGAAAGGTTTAAATGTGCAAGTAGTTTTCTTAGTTTCTGAAATTGGCGTTCTTGAAAAAAGAGAAGTTTTTAGTAATTCATTATCAGATGGTGTGATGGCCAAAATTGATCAAGTTATTGCTAGAGGACCAAAAAAAATTTGTTCTGTCTTTCTAATGGTTTGTATGTTGCTTACGAGAGTCTGATTTTTCTGGTATGTGAACAAAAGAATGCCTCTGTTGAACAGATTATCTAAAAAGTATAGTTATTAGTCGTGCATAACTAATGTTGAGAAATTCTCCTTCTCTACATATTCTTAGTTTTCAAGTAAATGACATTGTCCTTTCCCATAACTATGTATAAATTTTATTATGAACAACTGTATCATTATGGTTTCAGGGAGATCGGGACCGATCCCCACTTGAATCTTTTGTTCTGATAAACTCTGTGCCACTTGAATCTAATATTATTGGTGGGATTTATTTAATTAGAATTAGCTGTATTATGTGCACTGTATACTGTTTTTGTTTTCCGCATTGTGTATGTTGTTTCTGTCTGTTTAGGTTTTTACTGCTGCTGTTTTTAGAATTATGATATGTCATGCATTAAGTTCGTTCCAGGTTTCAGGTGCAAATAATTATTGTCTGGATTGTGGCCTTACTATGAATTAGTGCAGATAATCTTTGGCAGTTAGTCTATTCATTAAAAGCAACTATTTGTAGTTCAATCAAGGAAAATATGTTGTTATACTAACTGGTTTGAGCTTTTCTTTTGTGTGTATAGCTGCTATAAATAAGAGGTCTTCAAATGGATATTTGCTGATTGTAGCGAGTGGAGGGCTCAACCAACAAAGAATGGGGTTGGGGTAAGTGCACGATCAATGATATTACGTCTACGTTCTCCTGGATTTATTATTTACAAACTTTGATATCCACAATAAAAATCTTTCATGCTATGCAAAGTTCTCATGGTTTCTCAGACTTAGAAAATTTATATATTTTACAAAGTTACCCTACTTCTCGTGTTGTGATTTCGTGAATATGTTTGATTTCAATTGGTTTATTTCCTCATTTGCATAATACGTCATCAATTGGTTTATCAGCTACTCGAATGATCTAATTAGTTTATTTTATATATTGATTTTTATGTGCATCTCCACTCAACTGGGTATATCCAGTTCTTGCCTGAATTTTCGGATTTTGCAATATTCATCCATCTGCAAATATACCGGGTTAGTACTTCAAGTTCTCTTCAAACTGATAATATACTTTTGACAGCCTCTATTCGTGATGTCTATGTGAAGAAATCCGAATTCAATGAATTCTTCTTTGACAGCCTTCCTCATTTCCTTCCCCGGTTTTATTTGTATATTTGTTTGCTAATGAAGCCTATCCAAACAGTTTTACTATGTTCTAGGGTTTATGTTAAATTTCAAACAGTGCAGAGAGGAGGAGAGGGACGATTAATGATTCCATGTACAATCTTGGTTATTTTCCTTCACTACTTTTAGCTACCTGTGGTTGGATTCTAGAAAAGTATATTTGATCTTTTCGTTATCTTATATTCCTCTGAGGCAAATGGTGTTTATAGTTCAATTTTCACTATTTTTGTTAGTTTGTCAACATCATATAAACAAAATGTTGGTCACTAAATATTATCAATTAATGTGTGTTACTTATATACTTATTAATTATTATATGTATATAAAAGGGCAACCCGCGCGGCGTGTGGGAACATAACGTAGTTTATTTATAACATATAACTTATACTTTCTTTGTTTTTGTTACATATTACTACTATTAGATAATATAAATATAAAACATTTAAAAACAATATTAGAAATATGCGTGTGCAACGCACACGCGTATACAATTAGTATATAATAAAACCCTAGAATGGGCAATTTCATTTTTTACTCGTGTGGTGCATATATATATATATATTTATTGTGATGTGTTGCCGTTAATATTTAGTTACCCTAAATTCAAATATGCACTATATATAGATAATAATTATATAGCTTGCCGTGAGTTTTTTATTTAATACCTTATTCTCTTGCTTATGTAGCGGTCTATGGTATTCCGGAGCCAAATTGTATAGACAATGAATTTAAAAGGAAACTTTCAATAAATTTGTTCTTTAAATTGCGTAGAGACCAAAATAAGATATAAAAATATTTCTTAATTTTGAATCAATCAATAATATGTATCTAAATTTAGAGAACCCGTATTAAATTCCGATTAAATTAGGCAACACTGACTGGAAAAACTGTCCATGTGTCAGTCCATGTGTCAGTCCGATACCGAATTAATATAATACTAGATGTTAATCCCGCGAACAGCGCAGGTAAGAAAATAGAACTAAAAAAAGTAGAGTTCTGTGTTAAAAAAATTAATTAATAAAAATAATTTAAAGATTTCGTAGAAGTAATATTGAAAAAATTATCTATTTTGAGTTTTAAATATTAACCTAAAAAACATGAAATATGTATATTTTATATTTATGTTGTCGGTCGTAGTAAATTTTTATATTATATATAGTTTATATTTATGTAAGTTTATTTATTGTAATTATTTATATAATACATATATATGTTAGTATATACACTTGCATAGAGAATATAATAATATACCTACTTATATATGGAATCAATTTTTTATAATATATATATATATATATATATATATATATATATATATATATATATATATATATATATATACTTATAATTTATATTTCAACATAATTTCAAAGAAGATTATATATTATTTATTTTTGGTTAAGTATAACTTTCCCAAATTCTAGCTTACTTTAAAGATGTAATATATATGTTTTTTTCCATCTAAATATGTGTTTGTGATGATGTAGCGTTTCACTCAGTGGCCGTCCTAGAATTTTCGTTATCAAATTATATAGTATTTAGTTTTTATATTATATATATATATATATATATATATATATATATATATATATTATATTGAAATAAGTCTATATATTTTAATTATGTATATAACGTATACTTATATTATATTTATGTAGGTGGTCGTAATAATTTTTTATATTATATTTATGTAATGTAAGTGTATTTTATTCTTTATATTGTTTGATTAAACACCTTAGTGACGAACTTAAAATATTTTATGATCAAACTCTATAGATATATCGTTTAAATAAAAACTTTTAATTCTTTTTTACTTTTTTTATTATATATATGGAGTTTATTTATTTTACGTAGATATTAAAATAAAAGATAAAATATTTTTATTAATTTTAAGATACTCAATATTTTATATCTAAATATATATAGCTGCAATTAAATTAGGAAACGATTACTGCGGGAAAAAACGTACATGTGTCACTTAGAGAATCATCTACTATAATATTATTTAAGTTATTATTGTTAGTTAAATAATACAAAAGCATGATTTAATAAGAGAAAATAAAATATATATTATTAAATTCAAAATACGGGTTTAATAAGATGAAATTGATTAAAAACTGAACCTTTAATCTTTAGAGATGGTAGACTTTATTTTTTTTATGCAGTCTTCACAATGTAGATTCATCTTCAAAAACATCGTGCTCTGTTAAACCACACCTATATACAAAATTATTAATAATCGACACCATCATATAGATATTAAAGATTTAAATATGTATTCGTTAAAGAGTAGACGTATGTTATTATACATCCTTGGAACTTTTGTCCCTTTTTTTCTTCTCTCTTGGGTTTATTGGCCGGTTTCTTCTCGGCGCCGCCTTCCTTAGTTGGAATAGAGGAGAGGAGCTCGACCTTCTGATGTGCATGCATGTATGACTTTAGAAATTCAGAAAACTTTAATATTCACATAAATTGAATAAACATATACCTTCACTTGACCTTCTCAACGCAGCCTCTGTCTTCAGGACAAACATATATATTACACAATTCAGGTTACATAGCTAATGAGACTAATAACCAATCCTTCATAGTATATCAAATCGCACAATTAAGTTACATCATCAGGAAACATGTACAATAATTCAATTATCAAGTAGCTAGCTAGTTGAGAAAAAATATATTATATATATTTTAATTATATGCACAAGACTATAAAGCATTGTCCGAAACACATCCACTATTATAATTTATAAGTAGTTTTCTTGTATCCTAAAGCCTAAAGATTCATAACTCCCTCAAAATTCTATGAATCAGATCCCAGTAACTCCGTTCCTTATGCACTCGAAAAATCGTGCTTCCATTCAGTGTTCGAATACATTGTCTATTATATTATTTATATATGTAAGGCTAATAGTATATTATAATATATTAATATTATATTGCTTTATTACAAATTTAAAATATACGATGGCTATATATATTACACTAATTACTTTATTTTTTATTCTATAATATATTGGCCATATTTTTTTTCAACTTTTATCGTATTCATTGAATTAGCAAAAACTAAATAAATCAATATTAAAAATAGAAATGTCTCTCATAAAAAGAAGTTATGCATATATGTATATACCTATGCTAAGGATCTCACAATATACACGAAGCAGAAATATTGGTACAGCTACGGCATCTTAATTAGGAATTTGGTTAATAATTTAGGGTTTACTGATTATACATCGGTACTTAACTTTATTTTTTTTCAAAATTGACTAAATGTGTTCATTAATTATTATATCATTCTATATATGTATTGCTTAGGTGACGGTCTACGGTCTTCCGGAACCAAACTGTATAGAATTACTATTTAAATGGAAACTTTAAATTAATTTGTTTCTTT
Organism: Clarkia xantiana subsp. parviflora; assembly: GCA_036873135.1. Classification (NCBI taxonomy): domain Eukaryota; kingdom Viridiplantae; phylum Streptophyta; class Magnoliopsida; order Myrtales; family Onagraceae; genus Clarkia; species Clarkia xantiana. The sequence continues at coordinate 13,436,394 of JAPTYO010000004.1, forward strand.
AAATTGCGTATAGACCAAAATTGGAGATAAAAAATACTTCTTAATTTTTAATCAATCAATATTTTGTATCTAAATTTATAGAACACCAATTAAATTACAACTAAATTAGGAAACGGTGACAGAGCAAACTGTCCACGTGTCAGCTAGAGGGCTTCCGATGCCGAATTAATATAATACTAGATACTAACCCCGCGCACCGCGCGGGAATAATAAAATTTAAATTAAAATTATAAAAGTTAAAAAACTTAAAACTATCTCAATTTTCAATATAATAATTTAAATGTAAACAAAATCCCAAGTATGTTCATGAATGTAGTATTAAACATGCATAGCTAAATGAAATTAGAAAATTTAAATAGTATATATTCATGAGAAAATGAACAATTACCTTCATGCATAGTTGAATCTTCAATATTTACGTCGTACTAATAAACCCTAAACACATCATAAAATCTTATTAATCAAAACAAAATTGGAACTAATTAATGAGTGGATTTATTAATATAAATTAGCGTTATAACAAAAATAAGGTAGGTAACGTACTTGTACACTAAAATCACTAAAACATACACCTACAAATACTTATATATATACAAAGGAATGTAGTATTAATTAAATGTGCATATGTAAATGAAATTAGGAAATTTCAAATAGTATATCTTCACGAGAAAAAGAATAATTACCTTCATGCATAGTTGAATCTTGAATATTTACGTCGTACTAATAAACCTAAACACATCACCAAATTTGATTAATCAAAACAAATTTGAAACCAACAATTTGATTTAATAATATAAACTAAATAACTTACTTTGTACATTAACATCACTAAAACCCACGACTACGAATATTTATATACACATAGTTGAAATGATCCGAAGCTACAAAAGCGTGAAATTGATAAAACATGTTATATGAAAAACACGGTCAAATTGATATATTTTTTCACGAAAAAAAGAGTAATGATATTCACGAGAAATTGTACATATTTAATTAGTGTTCGAAGAATATCCCTAAAAGCTTTAATTTGATATTAACCTTATTGTTTTAGCTCAAGAACTTTTTTTCTCAAATAAACACTACTCTTCGCGTCTCATTACCTTCCTTAATAAACTCCAAAAGCGACATAGATATATGGTAAGAGCTTTAACGTTGAGTACCTAGCCACTTAAAATTAGTAAAAAAAAAAAAAATTCATATACGCATGTGTAAATAAAGATCAGTAAGAATTGCAATCTTTTAGGAATCTCCTGCTAAAAAAATACAACATATTTTATGGTGTCATCATTAGATAAAGAGAAATGGTGTCATAAGTAGTGATTAAATAAGGGATAAGAAGTATATATGGGCAAAATTATCAATTGAACTTATTTATGCACACACGCACTCGGCACTCTGTGTTGAGGAGGAAGACAGAGTATTATTTTAACTTCAATGACTATATTTCTGATAGAAGGGAAATATATCATAGTAATGTTGCATTTACTGACAAAGACGATTATGCATGGTGAAATTCTGCAACCTTTTGCTTCAAGCTAGTTATTATTTAGCAAGAGTAATATCCTCGAGATCTGCATTGGAATTTACATCAACATGAGGATCAGTTCTAGTTATTGAATATAAGTGCCTAAAAAAATTACATCAATATAAAGCTAGCTAAGGTACGTACAACTCCCAATACACTTTGGTAACCCCACCTTTTCTTACCACTCGAATAACTTTGATAAAATCACTAATGGATTCTCTATTATATTCCTGCCGATATATATGTATATATTTATATTGCAACATTATTAATTATTATTACACTCTTCGTATATACATATTTCCTTTTTTAGTTTTTCTTTTCCTAACATGTCTTAACAGCCTGATCTTATAGTAATAAATTAAATATTTCACTACTAACCGAGTAACTAAATTTTATAGTAAGTTAATATATTTACGCTTGTTTTTTTTTTCTACCAATATTGTCTATATTCGTAAAATTTCTAAAAACTAATAATATTTAATTAATGGTGCCTAGAATGAACGGTTATAATTGTTTTTTAGGATGGTTACTTATATATAATATAATATATATTTTGTAAAAATATGTAAGTTTGGTCGTAATTTGTATATATACATATCTATTAATATAATATACATATTAGGAAGTTACTTAATCACGTGATTTATCCATTAATGTAACGTATAAATTATATTATTATTTATATATACAGTGATGACGTGGCGGCCTACGGTTTTCCGGAGCCAAACTGTATAGATTTTCTATTTAAAAGGAAACTTTTAATTAATTTGTTTCTATAAATTGCGTAGAGACCAAAATAGGAAATACAAATACTTCTTAATTTTCAAGCACTTAATATTATGTATCTAAATTTAGAGAACCTCGATTAAATTAGAAAACGGTGACTGCATGGACTGTCCACGTGTCGACCAGAGGGCTTCCGATACCGAATTAATATAATATAATAGATAGTAGATATATTATAAAAAATTATATTCAATCTTCAAGTAACTGACTCAGCTAACTAGGAACTACATGACAAATACTCCTGACTTGTGTTTTTTTGTTACACATGAAACACTTCAGATTGTGGCCAGTTTTTCAAACTCATACATCATTTGCACTAGAGGACCGACTGTGTAAGGAAATGATGACACGACACATGGAGAACTTTCTGAAGAACTCTCGGAGTATAATTATTTAGAAGTCTCTAACATTAGAAGTTATTATTTTAATATAGACGATGATTATAGATGGAGAAGACTTGAACTACAAAATACAAATTCCATATATCATCTCATGTATTAGTAAGTTACGCAGACCAGGAGCTGAAGATGTGGAGATCACTGGGTACTGTCCGGATGAGTATACAATGTGAGCTCTCCATGAGTTGTGTCACACTTTTCTTATACAACCTGGTGTAAATATTGTAGATGATATATAGGTTCTGAAAACAGGACCTAAGTAAAGGACACGTTGTACTGGGTTGTAAAATGAGGGTTGTAAAACTGGATACGTCTAAAGTATTGGGTTATGTGATACCTAGTAGGCTGTGAGTTTTCTTTGCAGATTGCATCTCATTTTACAGTATATTCATGAGAAATGACACGTTTTAAAATAAAAATCTAACTCTTAGTCGGTTTTGCCTAGTAGCTGGCGGACAGTTTAAAGTGAAGAAAATAAAGTTTAAACAGAAGGGAGACAACAACGATGTTATTATGTACTACAACAGTTTGACATATTTGATGGAATTCCGTGTCTTCTCTATTGACGATATCCGGAATTGTCACATATTATATCAGTTTATTCAGAAGTTAAGGGGATCCAAACAGTTGTGAGGATGCCATGATGATTTTGAAGGATCCAGCATATGTTTATGCTTTACTTATGTCCATATATCGATATTCCAGTGGTCTTGAAAAAGATGGTCGGTGTATTGGGCACCTTTCAGCAATTGTGAAAGCCTGGAAAAGAGTTAATGATGACTTGTATAGGATGTTTGGGGTGAATTGTTTGTGTCGCCTGCATAGATAAAGCCCTCTAAAAAAGTACATCGGGATGTCTGCATTCGTGCGATGTAGAAATTTCCTTGCACATGTAAATGACAATGGAGAATTGTCCACGGAGAATGCTATACTTCGGATCATTGACTTTGAGGAGCTTTATATATCCTATAACCCAATACTCCCGGCTTATGTTTTTTTTGTTACGCGTGAAACACTTTATATTGGGACCAGATTTTGAACTCATACATCATTTGCAGTAGAGGACCGTATAATGAAATGATGACAGAAACATGGAGAACTCTCCGAGGACTCTTCGGGAGAACTCTCCGGGAGGACTCTCCGAATATAATCATTTAACAGTCTCTAACATTAAAAGTACAGCGAGATGTCTGCATTCGTGCATGTAGAAATTTTCTTGGACATATTATGACAATGGAAAATGTTATACTTTGGATATACCTTTTTGTAAGCAAATAAGAAAAACCTTATTTATTTTAGCTTAGATTTTCTATCCCTTATCTTCCGCTTTCTACCATCTCGTTTGTCCCTTCTTTTACCACGTTTATGCTTATCTTTCTTGGACGACAATTTTCTCCTCTTACGTCGGTCATCACTAGAATAACTGAGATCAGAAGAGAATGACATAGTTGAATCACTATCTATGTCGCATTCAGATATCTCGTCTCAGAGTCAGGGGAATAGTATATCATTCTTTTTTTCTTTATATCCTAGGAGACTTCTTATGTTTTCCCTTTTTCGAGCTTCAACATCGTTGTCATCCACTCCATCCTTACCCATATTCAGCTTACAGTCAAAGCACTATTTCAAGATGATCCCATTATTACCTTCAATTTCACCACAGTTAATTATTTTTCACAGTAACAATTGGTTGGACGCTAGTTCCCTGCCGCACCAATAGTGCCTCACTTACTGCCATATAGTTGTAATTGTGACACATGTCCCTATCACTTATTTAATTTCGTTTTCGATTTTCCAATAACAATTAATTATAACAAATTCTCCCTCCTAAAAAGTTAACAAATAAAATCTCAACTCTTCACTCACCCGTCACCATTTAAGTTTTCGTTTTCGATTTTCGATTAATTATAACAATTAATTTTTTCGTTTTCGATTTTCCCATAACAATTCAAATTCAAACTCAAGCTTAATTGAGTTAATTTCAAGCTCGAGATAAGGTGCCATTTATAGTTCGAACGAGTCGATTAAGATACTGGGTCGAGTTTGAAAATTTTAAGTTCGGTCAAATTCGAATAATACGAGTCGAGCTTGCCAAAGGGTTAGTAACTAAAAAACTGTCCAAGGTTTACCCTATGTTAAAATTAGGTGTCTGAAGTTTGAAATGTTAAAATGGACTGTCCCAAGTTTCATTTTTGTTGAAATTTGGTGTCTCAGTGTGATTACTTTAGAGAAGTCAATTCCGACGAAACCGTCTGTCAAATTCGAGCTCTCATACACACTCCCTTCTCGTCATCTTGTCGGGACCGTCACCTAAAAATTTGGTCACATACGGGCAAGTAAATCTCGCTCTATTGTCCTTGGAAAATGGCTCTACACCACTCTTCTAGAAACTTTTTTTTTTAATGTTCAATTTTTAGTTAAAATTTGACGATTTTGTGAAAAGTAAAGAGTGATGGATTATGAGTGGGTTGGTGGGTTGATGAAAATGATGGAATGAAGATGAAAAGACGCACTAAGACACCAAATTTCAACAAAAATGAAACTTTGGACAGTCCATTTTAACATTTCAAACTTCAGACACCTAATTTTAACATAGGGTAAACCTTGGACAGTTTTTAGTTATACTCGGCTCGATTACTCTTGTAATTACCTTGCATGGTTGCTACTTTCGTTGGGAATGGAAACTAAAACATGACAAGTTTTAGTAATCATATTTCTTTTTCTTATTATACCTCTAGTAATAAGTTGCTTATGCATAATTATTATATTTGCCTGAATACTGTTAGTCCGGTTCTCGATCGAGTTTAACAAGGTGGGAGATTATAAAACCAGCTTTACCGGAAGAGTATACCACCTTTTTCGGATAATCAATTATAATAAACACAATAATAGTGTTGGAAGGTAAACCTAAACCACACCTTTTCGGATAATCAATCAACTACATAACATGTTCCCACACGAGTCTTATAATAGTCCAAGAGTCTTTTCTTAATGAATATACATACGTAGAACGCGTATAATCACGTGACACGACTATCGCCTTGTAGTCTATCACTAGCAGAGTCATAGGTTAGCCCATAAATATAGTATTTATACGTAATAAAATTTCCAATTTGTCATTCCAAGTCAAAACTATCAATTCTTTTGACTGAATTGGTGTAAGGATTCCATATAACAAATTCTTCTTTAAATTTCGTAGAGACGACACTCTCCCCTACAAATAACAATAAACCGTTGCAAGAACCGAGCAAAGTCATCGGATGACATAGATAACTTGTCACCGTTGGTTTAGGACACGTTGCTCTTAAATTAGTGTGTTTATGTGTGTCTCTCTGCAGTGACAATTGGTATCTGTTCAATTGTTATATGACTAAACTGAATCTCTAAACTTGTCCATTACATCCACGTAAACCAACAGTTATTTGTCTGTCAAGTCTAATTTCTTTATTTTTTTATCTTTCAAGCATAATGTTAATGGGTTCTTCTAAATTTTCAATGGAGTTCGATATTCTTCTCCAACTATTTAAGATAGTTCTTCTCGACAACCAATTACTATTTGTTACTTCAATTGCACTTACCACCAGTTATGGTTGGAAAAAGTTAATGTTGGCTTCATAATTAATTCGTTACATGTTCTTTATATTTCACTTGGAAGATCATTTCTTTAGATTTTAATTGCTTCTGCTTTAGAGAGGTGTTGAGCTTTCCATAAACAGGAACGACCAAATCCTATCATGGTTGTGGAATAGGCTTCAAGTCTTGGGGCAAAGCATATAAGGTCTAAACCACAACCCTGTGGTCCCTCACCGAGTCATATAGCGATATGGCACAAGCCCCCAAGGACCGTGAAAGTCAACTGTGATGGGGCTTGGGTGAAGACGACGAAACATAGCGGAATCAATGTTGTTGCTCGGGATTGTCACGACTTGGTCTTACATGGACGAAAGATATCTTCTCGGGATACCAATGTGTCTAATGTTGAAGCGAAAGCCATCTTGGCCGGAGTACAACTTGCCCGAGTCCACGCTTGGTCGTCAGAAATCATAGAGTCGGATTCAGAGTACGTGATAAATCAAATTCGGGAGAACGGATCGGTCACAGATTAGCAGCTAGGGGACATCATATCTACCATTAGGAGAATTGCGGATCAAATTCCGAACGTGTCCTGGAGCTTCGTTCGAAGAAACGAAAACCATTGCGCTAACTGTATTGCGACGCAATCCAGAAAGGAGATGTGTCCAGCAAATTGGGTACTTGTACCCCTACTCTCTTGTTTCTATTTTACTTTTAGATTGTAACCCGGGTACTGTCCGGATGAGTACACCCTGAGAGCTCCCCTGAATTGAGCGACATTTTTCTCGTACAACCAATAACATATGCCCCTGATGACGTATGGGTCCCGAAAACAATTCCCAAGTTGAAATTCTTCATGCGCAACAAGAATGACAAACTGAGGGCTGTAGAACTAGATACAAAAGTATGGGTTATGTGATACCCAGCAGGCTGATGATTTTTCTTTTAGACTGCATATCGTTTCTACAGTACATTCATCAGAAATGACATGTTTTGAAAGAAGATCTAGGTCCAATGAGTTTTGCCTAGTAGATGACTGGCATATTAAGATGTGGAAGATCAAACTTAAACTGAAGGGAGACAAATGACGGTGGTGTCATTCGGGACTACGAAAGACTATCAGATATGATAAATCACGAGTCTTCTCCGATAACGATCGCTAGAATTGTTACAGTTTCTCAAGAATTTAAGTAAGGGTCCAGACAACTGTCAAGATGTTATGATGATTTTGATGGATCCTGCAGATGTTTCTGCTCTCATCATATCAGTACATCGATATTTCACCTGCCTTGAAAACTATGAGACACGGCGTACTGGGCCCTATTCAGTAGTTGTGAGAGCCTGGATAAGAGTCAAAGATGACTTGGATATGAAGCTAGTGGATTTTGAGAGTTGCCTGCATTTAGATAGCCATCTAAAGAAGAACACTGAATTTAAAAGATCATATTATATGTTTTTTATTCCACGGTCGTACTTTAAGTTTTTTTTTTTTTTGTCATAGTCATAGTTTATGTTTTTTTTCCTTAGCTAGGTCCGGCTAGGTCAATTGAGTTTGATTTGTTCAATTGGGTTCGATTTTAAATTTTTAGGAAGTTTTTTGTTTTATGCTGACTATTGGTTATAGATGGGAAGACTTCACTGCAACATACAAGGTCCATCTATCATACAGTGACATCGGTAAGTTACGGAGACCGGGAGTTGGGATATTGAGATCATCGGGTATTGTCCGGATGAGTACACCCTGAGAGCTCTCCCTGAACTGAGCCACAGTTTTCTCGTACAACCGATAGCATGTACCCTGACGACGTATGAGTCCCGATAACAGGCCCCAAGTTGAAATGCTTCCTGCTCAACAAGGACAAACTGAGGGTTGTAGAGCTGGATACAGAAGTATGGGATTATGTGATACCCAGCAGGCTGAGATTTTTCTTTCAGACTGCATATCGTTTCTACAGTACATTCATCAGAAATTGCATGTTTTGAAAGAAGATCTAAGTACAGTCTGTTTTGCCTAGTAGACGATTGGCGTTTTAAGATGTGGAAGATCAAACTTAAACATAAGGGAGACAACGACGGTGGTGTCATTCGAGACTATGAAAGGCTATCAGATATGATAATTCACGAGTCTTCTCCGATAACGATTGCTAGAATTGTTACCTTTTAAATCAGTTTCTCAAGAATTTAAGTAAGGGTTCAGACAGCTATCAAGATGTTATGATGATTTTGATGGATCCAGCAGATGTTTCTGCTCTCATCATATCAGTACATCGATATTTCATCGGTCATGAAAATTTTGAGAGGCAGTGTACTAGGCCCTTCAATAGTTGTGAGAGCCTAGATAAGAGTCAAATATTGCTTGTATAGGAAGCTAGTGGATTTTGAGAGTTGCATGTATTTAGATAGCCTCTAAAGAATAATACTAAATTTAAAATATTATATTATAAGTTTTTTTTCTCCACGGTCATACTTCATGTTTTTTTTTGCCACGATCATACTTTATGTTTTTTTTTCCCCTAAGCTAGGTCCGGCTAGGTCAATTGAGTTTGATTGGCTCAATTGTGTTCGATTTTAAAATTTTAGGAAGTGTTTTGTTTTTGTTTTAATGTAAACTATTGGTTATAGATGTGAAGACTTGCACTATATCATACAAGGTTCATCTATAATCTAGTGGCATCAGTAAGTTACAGAGACCGGGAGTTGAAGACATTGAGATCAGCGGGTACTGTCCGGATGAGTACATCCTGAGAGCTCTCCCTGAAGTGAGCACAATTTTATCGTACAACCAATAGCATATACCCTTGATGACATATGGGTCCCGAAAATAAGCCCCAAGTTGAAATGCTTCCTGCACAACAAGAAGGACAAACTGAGGGCTGTAGAGCTGGATACATAAGTATAGGGTACTGTCTGGATGAGTACATCCTGAGAGCTTTCCTTGAAGTGAGCACAATTTTATCGTACAACCAATAGCATATACCCCTGATGACATATGGGTCCCGAAAATAAGCCCCAAGTTGAAATGCTTCCTGCACAACAAGAAGGACAAACTGAGGGCTGTAGAGCTGGATACATAAGTATAGGGTTATGTGATACCCAGCAGGCTGAAGATTTTTCTTTCGGACTGCATATCGTTTCTACAGTACATTCATCAGAAATGACATGTTTTGAAAGAAGATCTTAGTCCAGTCAGTTTTGCCTAGTAGACGGCTGGCGTTTTAAGATGTGGAAGATCAAATTTAAACAAAAGGGAGACAAACGACGGTGGTGTCATTCGGGACTACGAAAAGCTATCAGATATAATAAAGGGTTAAAAGTCCTTTTGGTATCACATGTTTGCAAAAATTACACTGTTCATACACTAGTATTTTTTCGTACCGAATTGGTACCATATGTTTCCAAACCTTACTGTTTTGGTACCTCCGTTAGGGTTCTGTCAAAAACAACCGTTAAATGGCATGTGCCATGCACGTGACCAGCCCAAAACTTTCAATTTTGTTACAATTTAGTCCATCTAATACATCCCTAACTTTTATTTTGTTCAATTTAGTCCTAAAACTTCAAAACCAAACTATTTTCCCAAATTGACCTAGCCGGACTTAGCCTAGGGCTAGGCCCGACCCTGGGTCATGGTCGCCGGACCCAGGCGACCCCGACCCAGGGTCGGACCTAGCCCTAGGCTAGGTCCGGCTAGGTCAATTGGGACCTAGCCCCAATTGAGTTAAATTGGGGCTAGGTCCCAATTGACCTAGCCGGACCTAGCTTAGGGCTAAGTCCGACCCTGTGTCAGGGTCCCCTGGGTCCGGTGACCCCGACCCAGGGTCGGACCTAGCCCATGGCTAGGTCCGGCTAGGTCAATTTGGGGAAATGGTTTGATTTTGAAGTTTTAGGACTAAATTGAACAAAATAAAAGTTAGGGATGTATTAGATGGACTAAATTGTAACAAAATTGAAAGTTTTGGACTGGTCACGTGCATGGCACATGCCATTTAACGGCCGTTTTTGACGGAACCCTAACGGAGGTACCAAAACAGTAAGGTTTGGAAACATATGGTACCAATTCGGTACGAAAAAATACTAGTGGTATGAAGTATGAACAGTGTAATTTTTGCAAACATGTGGTACCAAAAGTACCTTTAACCCTATAATAAATCACGAGTCTTCTCTGATAACGATCACTAGAATTGTTACATTTTAAATTAGTTTCTCAAGATTTTAAGTAAGGGTTCAGACTGCTGTCAAGATGTTATGATAATTTTGATGGATTCAGCAGATGTTTCTGCTCTCATCATATCAGTACATCGATATTTCACCGGTCTTGAAAACTATGAGAGGCGGCGTACTGGACCCTATTCAATAGTTGTAAGAGCCTGGATAAGAGTCAAAGATGACTTGGATATGAAGATAATGGATTTTGAGAGTTGCGTGCATTTAGATAACCCTCTAAAGAAGAACTCTGAATTTAAAAGATCATATTATATGTTTTTTTCCACGGTCATACTTTATATATATATATATATATATATATATATATATATATATATATATATATATATATTGCCACAGTCATACTTTATATTTTTTTTCTCTAAGCTAGGTCCGGCTAGGTCAATTGAGTTTGATTGGTTCAATTGAGTTCGATTTTAATTTTTTAGACAATAGTCTACATTAAAGCAGCAAGTAATTGAAATCATTTTGATATTGCAATAGCCCGTTAGTCTTTAACTTTAGAATTTGCATGTAGACGAATCTCTAACATTAGAATTTTTTGTTTTAATTGTAGACAATTCGAGAATTCGTAGTTTCCCTTTTACTTATCGTTATTTATGTCTCGTTTATAATCGAACCTTTTATTAATCATCATTAGAAGATCTAATATATATATATTTTTTTAAGAAACTAATGTCAAATTATTAAAAGAGTTGATTAGGTACAGAATAGAATTTTGAATTATGTTTTTATTCTGTAATAGAAACCTAAATTCAAATTTTTATTCATAAACCGATTTTAGACTGTGTTTAATTCTTCATTCTAGTCAATTTAAGTTTCTAGTTGGCATGTATACACGTACCGTTGGAATTGTTTTGATATATTCTGTTACTTTAATCTCTAACATTAGAAGTTGTTGTTTTTATGTAGAGTGTTGATTATAGATTGGGAAGACTTAATATTTCTTTTAAAACGTGCCCATTCTCATGAATATATAGTGTAGAAATGAGATGCAATCTGAAAGTTAACCCTATTGGGTATAAAATTAACCCAATATAGACGTATCCAGCTTTACAACCCTCAGTTTTCCTTATTTTGCAAGAAACATTTTAACTTATGACCTGTTTTTGGAACCATACATCATCTGCGGTATATACGACTGGTTGTTTATGTAAACTGTGGCTCAATCCAGTGAGAGCTTTCAAAGTATACTCATCTGGACAGTATCCACTAATCTCCACATCTTTAATTAATGGTCTGTAACTTACAAATACCACGTACTAGATATATTTTGTTTTGATATAAGCATGTTACTAAAGTTTATAGGTAATAGAACCTAAAAACTGTCTCAATTTTGACCCATGTGTCAGTTTGGTGTCTGAGGTTTACAAATACTGTCCGAATTTTCATATTCTCCGTCTATTTTCGGGTTAAATTGGACGGAATGTGGTCACAATTTTGACCCATGTGTCAGTTTGGTGTCTGAGGTTTACAAAGACTGTCCGAATTTTCATATATGTTGCTATTTGGTGTCTCCGTCTATTTTCAGGTTAAATTGGACGAAATGTGGTCACGTGACCAACATGTGACTGAATAATTTTAAAAATCCTTAAAATAGCCCCCTCCAATTCCGGCCACCCTTCTTCTTCTTCTTCTTCTTCTTCTTCTTCTTCTTCTTCTTCTTGGTTCGGGCACCGAGTGACCGGAATTGGAGGTAGGTGGCTGAAATTAGAGGCTTAAAAAAAGGGGGCAAAATAGCCTTTTCAACTCAATATGTTAATTAACCCAAAAAACTAACAAAAAACCAAATAGGCACAAAACTGAAAATTGGAACACTAAATATCAACAGTTTAAAATTGAAACACCAAATTGACACTCTGGTCAAAGTTGAGACAGTTTTTAGGTTCTATTCCCAAGTTTCTAATATTCGAAGCTGTTTTGATGTAGACTATTGGATATATTAAAACAAATAGTTCACATTGAAACAACAACTTCTAATGTCTGAGACTTCAGTAACAGGCTATATCAAAATAAACTCTATCTATCATAGTGTGGTATTAGTAAGTTACTGAGAATAAGAGTTAAAGATGTGGAGATAAGTGGTACTTTACAGATCAATATACTCTGAAAATTCTCATTGGGTTTGATGGGTTCAACTTCAGCCGTCAGGCCCTTTAACGGGGAGGAAACGGCAAACAGGCCCACCAGGCCCGAAATGAAGGTCAAGATGACCTAGGAAAAGGGTCCCGACGAAGGGAGCCCCGACGAGGCAAGGTCCCGACAGAGTCGGTCCCGACAGTGGAGCTGGAAGCTCCCGATGAGAAGCCTTTGAGTAGGCCCCGATGATGAATCCCGGAGAATGATTGGCCCTGTCACGATGACGAGGGGCCCCGAGCGGTGACACAACGAGATAACTCTGGAGTCCCCGACGGGAGTCGGTACTCGATTATCAGAGGATAAAGCCAAGATATGCGGGGCGTGGCCGAGATACGCGGAACGTGGTTAAGATACACGAAGCGTGGCCGAGATACGCGGGGCATGGCTGAGATACGCGAGATCACATCCGCGATACGCGGGATACGGGCTAACCACCCTCAACGGTTCGCCAGGTACCTGAGGCATATCTCTGCCTATAAAAGGGCAGGAGATCACCTCAGAAACTTATGTTGAATTACATACTCTGAGATTATTGCTTGCCAGTTCGTATTGGGCACTCATTTAAGCATCGGAGAGGGATTCTGGGTCACCGCCCGGTCTATCCCCTCTTGCAGGATTGCGTGGAGCAAAGGAGCAAGGATTGCCGTCAAAGTCCGCACCGGAGTTCCACCGTGATCCAACATTGGCGCCGTCTGTGGGAATCAAACAAAAAGCTGATATGCCTTCTACTCGATCGATGGCGGATGGCAAGCACAGAAGACAGGGACAATCTGGTGGTTCTCGTCACCCCGCTGCAACAAATCTGGATTCAGTACCAGAACAGGAGGAAAACCAGAACCATCCCCCGGCTGAGCTCTCCCAGACAGGGGGGCACAATGGAGATCCCGAAGATATTGCTCCTCAGCACCAGGGCAATAGGGGGCAGGAGGCTCCCCCAGCTACAGACTTGACAAGGGCCGTGGCGGAAGCCATGCCCATGTTTCTGGCAGCCGTGGACGCTCTCTTGGATCGGAGGGAGGCTGCGAGGAGGCAGGAGGAGATGCCCCCGTTGGAGGAAGTGGCCCCACCAACAGAGGGTCAGAACGCACAGGAAGTCCCGCCCCGAGGCCAGAACAGAAGTAGGGCGACCGGTCAGCCGGAGAGGTTCGTGGTTGATGGACCAGGACCAGTACAGCACAGGACCATTCCCTTGAATGGTCCCATCACTCCCGACCAGGTGGTAAAGATGGTGAACATCTGCATGGGAGAACAGAAGCCGCTAGTGTCGGAGCTAAGGGATCGATCCACTCATCCCTTCGTTCCCCGACTCATCGACACCCTAGCCCCGCCTGGGCTAGGCATCCCCACGATAAAGGAATACGATGGCGAAGGAGATCCGGTTCGCCATGTCCAGAAACACCTTATGGCGTGTCTGGGAAGAGCCCCGAGTGAAGATATAGTGTGTACGCTGTTCCCGAACACACTTGGAGAAAGGGCCCTGACCTGGTCCTTTAGTCTGCCCCCAGGCTGCATCACTTGCTGGGCAGATATGCACGACCGATTCATTCAGTAGTACCAGGGTCGGAGACGTTTATTGAAGAGCGTGAGGTCCCTGACCCAGGTGGTGCAGAGGCCCGACGAATCGCTGGCACACTATTACCAGCGGTACACCGCCAGTGTGGCAGAAATCGACGAGGAGATCTCGGAAGGTGAGACCATACGTACCTTCATTCGGAACTTAACGACCCCCTATGGTTCCGATCTGATGCACAGCGTGGCTGAGAAAGCTGTGTGGAATATGGAGGCACTACAAAAAAGGGTGAAACGGCAAATCGATGTCCAGGAGTCGAAGATAGCCGCAGGAGAATTGGAGCCCCCAAAGTCGAACAAAGGAAAGCCGTCGGTTAAGCCCTTCGACGATCGTAAGTCAAAGGGCAAACCTGAGAGTAGTCGAAACCGAGGCCGACCTGATCGAAGGGACGATAGACGTTCTTCAAGGAAGGATAAGCGGGAGGCTGATCTCGACATCCCTCTCAACTGCTCCATGGCGGAAGTGCTGACAGTCATGGAACGACAAGGTATCTCCAAGTACCCTCCAAAGAAGGATGGAGAATTCTTGGGATCACGCACGGATCGTTACTGCCGATTTCACCGCGCGAACGGTCACGACACCAACCACTGTCGAGAACTGAAGAAGGAGATCGAAAAGCTGATCCAGAAGGGGCAGCTCAAAGAATTTGTCGGGGATAAGCGGTGTCGATCCCGCTCTCGGTCCCGATCGCGGTCCCGTTCCCGATCCCGCGATCGGTCCCCAAAGAAGAAGAGAACCGATCCAGAGTCGTCCGGTGCTCGCAAGGAGAGATGGGGCACTATCAATGTGATCCACGGAGGATTTGCTGCTGGAGGTGATACCTCATCCGCCCGAGAAGTCTATGCTTCTAGAATCCCTACGGCGGTGGTGCTGGGTAAGAGGTCCCGATCCTGGACCTTGAAAGAAGAGATGGTAATCTCCTTTTCGTCGGAAGACCTCATAGGCGTAGAGACTCCGCACGACGATGCCTTGGTGGTAACCTTGGATGTAGATGGGTTCGAAATGAAGATAATTCTAATCGACGGGGGGAGCTCCTCCGACATCCTATTCATGGACGCGCTGGAGGCTATGGGGAAGACGAAGAAAGATCTAAAGGAGGCAAACTTCCCACTGGTCGGGTTCTCTGGCTCAACCTCCTATCCGCTAGGAGTAATCACCCTACCAGTGGAGTTTGGTAGCGGGTGGAAATCAGAAAGGAGGAACGTGGAATTTGTCGTGGTTGATTCCGCGGGGACCTACAACGCGATTATCGGAAGAACCACCATTAATCCCCTGATGGCGGTTGCCTCGACTGTGCACTAGAAGATGAAGTTCCCGACCGACCATGGAGTCGGAGAGGTTAAAGGCGACCAGGTGGCTTCTCGAAAATGCTATGTTAACGCCACCCGGAGGAGGAGGCGAGAGGCCATGACTGTCTTCCAGACAGACACAGATCCCAGAGAAGAGTTTGGGCGTCCCGCCCCCGTAGAAGATCTGAAAGAAGTCGAGATCGACGGACCCCAGAGAAAGGTGAAAATCGGGTCTGCTCTGACTGAGGAGACAACCCAAAAATTGGTGGAGTTGTTGAAGGAGTTCAAGGAGCTGTTTGCCTGGTCCCCGAGCGATATGCCAGGAATCAGCCCCGATGTGATCGTACACGAGCTGAAGATAGACCCCGCGATCAAGCCTATCACGCAGAAAAGGCGTCCGATGGGCACGGACAAGAAGATCGCGATCCAGCAGGAGGTGGGCAGGTTGCTCGATGCTGGGTTCATTAAGGAGCTCCGATTCCAGACTTGGGTTGCCAACCCAGTGCTGGTGAAGAAGACTAACGGGAAATGGCGAATGTGTGTGGACTTCCGCGACTTAAACAAGGCTTGCCCAAAGGACTGCTATCCACTCCCGAGAATCGACCAGTTGGTGGTTGCCACGTCGGGACACGAACTGTTGAGCTTCATGGACGCGTATTCAGGCTACAACCAAATCAAGATGGCCAAGGAAGATGCTCCCCACACAGCGTTCTACGCAGACAGTGACATCTATCACTACGATGTCATGCCTTTTGGGTTGATCAATGTCGGGGCAACTTACCAACGGATGGTGAACAAACTGTTTGGAGATATGCTGGGAGAAACCATGGAAGCTTACGTGGATGATATGCTGGTGAAGTCCCGACAAGTCGAGGATCATGTGCACAACTTAACCATGGCATTTGAACGGATGAGGCTCCATCAAGTTCGCTTGAACCCGACGAAATGCGCCTTCGGAGTCCACTCAGGGAAGTTTTTGGGCTTTATGGTGAGCCAGAGAGGAATTGAGGTGAATCCTGAGAAGTTGAGGGCAATCGAGGAGATGCAGTCTCCAATAAACCATCGGGAGGTACAAGTGCTGAATGGCCGACTAGCTGCAATGAATCGCTTCTTGTCCAAAGCCAGCGACCGATCAATGCTATTTTTTGAAGTCCTGAGGGCCAACAAGAAATTTGAATGGACTGCCAAGTGTGAAGAGGCGTTCCAAGCACTCAAGCAGCACCTTCGCACCCTCCCGCCGTTGGCGAAACCGGTTCCAGGCGAGCCGCTCTATCTTTATTTGGCTGTTTCTGAATTTGCCATTAGCTCTGTGTTAGTAAAGATTGTCGAGGGTAATCAAGTCCCCGTTTATTATGTAAGCAAGGCGTTTGCCAAGTCTGAATTAAACTATCCCGCCGTTGAGAAGTACCTCTTTGCGTTGATTATTACTGCTCGGAAGCTAAGGCCTTATTTCCACGCACACGAGATTACTGTGCTGACGAACCAGCCTTTGAAGCATTTTTTGAACCGACCGGATGCGTCGGGAAGATTAGTGAAGTGGGCAGTAGAGCTTAGTGAGTTTCGAATACACTTTGCTCCAAGAACGGCCATCAAAGGCCAGGCATTGGCGGATTTTATAGCAGAATCTACAGCCCCCGATCTGAAAGAAGCGGTCCCTGTAGAGGGGGCAACCATGGAGGTCTCGAACGAAGAACAACCAGAGAGGGCAGAGCAATTAGAACAGCCAAACAAGGAAAATACTTGGGAGATGTATACGGATGGCTCCGCGAGTTCAGACGGATCAGGAGCGGGCTTTTTGTTGATACCACCGGGTGAAGGTGAACCGCTCCGATACGCCTTGGCTTTAACATTCAAGGCCACAAACAACGAAGGGGAGTATGAGGCTCTCATCACGGGCCTGAAAATTGCTAGAGGCACGGGGGTCGATCACTTAAGAGTGAAGTGTGACGCAACTTTAATTGTAAACCAGGTCCTAGGGCGATACGAAGTTAGGAGTCCGATAATGAAGAAGTATCTACGAGAGGTACAAACCTTGAAGGAGAGCTTTAAAAGCTTCGACATCGAGGCAATCCCGAGGGAAGAAAACGTAGAAGCAGACGCCTTGAGCAAATTTGCCTTGGGGGCACCCTTGGAAGAAAGTCGAAAGGTACACTTCTTAGAAAAGGTGATCTTATCAAACATCGACCCAACACAGGTGTGTGCCATTGAGGCGAGATCGGAGCAGGAGCCAACTTGGATGACCCTGATAGTCGCGTACCTGACTACGGGGGCAGCCTCCGATGATAAAGTAGCAGCGGACAGGATACGTCGGATCGCGGCCAATTATGTGATGCTAGACGATCAGCTGTACAAGAAGGGCTGGTTCTCGACTCCGTACTTGAAGTGTGTGGCAGAACCCGACACCAATCGGATTCTGAAGGAAGTGCACGAAGAGGTCGCGGCTTGTCATGAAGGGGCCCGATCCATCATGAGGAAAGTGCTGAACTTGGGCTATTATTGGCCCACGATGAGCAAGGAAGCAACGGCGTTGGTCCGATCCTGTGACGCGTGCCAGAGGTACGCCCCGAGTATCGTGGCTCCGGCCGCTAATCTGACATCCATCAAGAGCGCGTGACCCTTCGCGCAGTGGGGCATCGACTTGGTGGGACCTCTTCCACAAGCACAAGGACAATGTAAGTATTTACTTGTAGCAATCGATTATTTTTCGAAATGGATAGAGGCGAAGGCATTGGCCAGAACAACGGGGAACCAGATCGTCAAGTTCCTCCAAACCCACATCGTGTCCAGATACGGGATTCCTAAGGTGGTGATCAGCGACAATGGTCCACCTTTTAACGGCTCTCAGGTGAGGGAGTATCTGGAGGAGTTGAACATCGAGCATCAGACTGCTTCTGTACGCCATGCTCAGACTAACGGCCAGGTGGAATCAGCCAACAAAATCGTGATGGATGGCCTGAAGAAGAGGGTCTACGCCTTGAAGGGCAAGTGGCTGAACGAACTGGAAAACGTGCTTTGGGCTGTTAGAACGACACCCAAACGATCAACAGGGGAGACTCCGTTCGGCCTCGTTTATGGCACGGAAGCTGTCGCTCCCGTGGAGGTAGCTGTGGCGTCCCATCGGATGAGATATTACAAGCCTCTGACGAATGATGAAGTGAGACGTCTGGACTTGGACTTACTCGAAGAGAAGAGGCGGGAAGCCGATGAAGTCCAAGCTCGAATGCGTTTGGCGACGGCCAGGTACTACAACCGGCGAGTGAAGTCCCGACAGTTCTTTGTCGGGGAGCTGGTTTGGCGTCGCAACGAGTTCACCCTTTTGGATCGAATCAACAAGATGTCACCAAAATGGGAAGGACCTTATAAGGTCGTGGGGATGCCAGCTCCAAATGCGTACAAGTTGGAAGACCTCGATGGCAGAACGTTGAAGCATTCTTTTAGTGGCGAACACTTGAAGAAATACCATGCTTGAAGAAAGTCGCCTTAAGTGGTGCCCGATAAAGTCGCCTTAAGTGGTGCCCGATAAAATCGCCTTAAGTGGTGCCCGATGTAAAAATCGCCTTAAGTGGTGTATGCTGTTTATCGTTTAATTCGATGTAAGCCAATTTTATGCCATCAATAAAGAGGTTGCTTCCAATAAGAGTTGTCCTTAGATTTATGCTAAGTGTCAAAGTCGCCTTGAGTGGTGCACGAGAAAAGTCGCCTTCAGTGGTGCACGAGAAAAGTCGCCTTCAGTGGTGCACGAGAAAAGTCGCCTTCAGTGGTGCACGAGAAAAGTCGCCTTCAGTGGTGCACGAGAAAAGTCGCCTTGAGTGGTGCACAATGCTTAGATTTATTCTAAGTATCAAAAAGTCGCCTTGAGTGGTGCACGATACTAAGTCGCCTTGAGTGGTGCACGACCTTTAGGTTTATCCTAAGTATCAAAAAGTCGCCTTGAGTGGTGCACGATACTAAGTCGCCTTGAGTGGTGCACGATCTTTAGGTTTATCCTAAGTATCAAAAAGTCGCCTTGAGTGGTGCACGAGGAAAGTCGCCTTGAGTGGTGCACGAGAAAAGTCGCCTTAGGTGGTGCACGAAAAGTCGTCTTAAGTGATGCATGATTCTTAGATTTATTCTAAGTATCAAAAAGTCGCGTTAAATGGTGCACGATATTAAGTCGCCTTAAGTGGCGCAGGTTGAAAAGTCGCCTTAAGTGGTGCACGATGTAAAGTCGCCTTCAGTGGTGCACGATGTAAAGTCGCCTTCAGTGGTGCACGATGTAAAGTCGCCTTCAGTGGTGCACGATATTAAGTCGCCTTAAGTGGCGCAGGTTGAAAAGTCGCCTTAAGTGGTGCACGATGTAAAGTCGCCTTCAGTGGTGCACGATGTAAAGTCGCCTTCAGTGGTGCACGATATTAAGTCGCCTTAAGTGGCGCAGGTTGAAAAGTCGCCTTAAGTGGTGCACGATGTAAAGTCGCCTTCAGTGGTGCACGATGTAAAGTCGCCTTCAGTGGTGCACGATATTAAGTAGCCTTAAGTGGCGCAGGTTGAAAAGTCGCCTTAAGTGGTGCACGATGTAAAGTCGCCTTCAGTGGTGCACGATGTAAAGTCGCCTTCAGTGGTGCACGATATTAAGTCGCCTTACGTAGCGCAAGTTGAAAAGTCGCCTTAAGTGGTGCACGATATTAAGTCGCCTTAAGTGGCGCAAGTTGAAAAGTCGCCTTAAGTGGTGCACGATATTAAGTCGTCTTAAGTGATGCGTGTGTTTTAGATTTATTTTAAGTACTGAAAAGTCGCCTTAAGTGGTGCACGATATTAAGTCGCCTTAAGTGGCGCAGGTTGAAAAGTCGCCTTAAGTGGTGCACGATGTAAAGTCGCCTTCAGTGGTGCACGATATTAAGTCGCCTTAAGTGGCACGCGAGATAAAATCGTCTTAAGTGATGTACGAGAGTATCTTAAGTATCGAGGTTTCGACTTAAGAAAGTATAGTAAAGCCACTGGGAGAAGTGCAATGAAAGAATCGGAACTAAGAAAGTCTGATATTAATGGGGCTCGAAGGCCCGATGATTACAAAAGGAGGAGAATACAAAGATTCTAGCGATAAGCAATTAGGCCTAATCCTTGTTAGCGGCATCAACGGGAACAGGGTCCGCAAGGTCTATGGCAGAAGGCTCCACAGGGTCAGCCGCTGGAGGATTGGCTATCGGGGTCATGGGATCGAGGAGTTTCCGATGAAGAAGTAGCTCCTCTTCACTCTGAACTTGTGGTATGCATTTCCGGCCTTGAGTATCGGCTTCTCTGGTGGAAATGATACATCCTTCCCGGAGAGTTGCATCATAAGCAGTGCTGAAAATTTCGTTCAGAACATAGTCGAAGTTGAAAGGCTTCCTTCCCTCAGAGCTGGAACCGCTGTCTGAAAAGCAACCATGGCAAGAAAAATACAGTGGGACTCTTGGAAAGCTATAAAAAAGGAAAAGACGAACAAGCAACAAGGGGGAATCCCTTACCAGACATGATGAAGTAGAGGTTGAAGGAGATGAACGAAACGTTGCCGGAAAGATGATTGGAGAAACTCCAAAGACCTTCGAAATCACAGAGCTTGGAATCGCAGAGGAGTCACAGAGAAATCGCAGAGGAATCGCAGAGAGCTCTTGAGAATTCGAAGACGGTAAAAGTTAAATTATGACAATGACTAGGGTTTTATAGTCGAAGAAGACGGTTGAAAGGACACTTCGATCCGAGTCGTTGAAGTTGAAGAGTCTTAATCTGGACCGTTGAGATGAAACGTGCAGAAGGACAACAGACGTAATGATAAAACGGCCTGAAAAGCACTTTTCAGAAAAGGACAGGCGCGAAAAATCAGGCACGTGGGCTGAAAACGTCACTCCATTATCTACTGCATTTAATGCACTGGGGAACCGAGGAGACCCCTAGGACTTAACAGTTATCTACAAAACACTGAGAAAACGTGAAGGAGAAGACTAATAATGAAGTAACTGAACCAAGGGGAAGATCCCCGATTCCAGCATCGGAAGATCGGGAGTTGGAAGACACGGCGAACTAAAAGTCCCTCATGTCTTGGGGGCAAATGATGGGTTCGACTTCAGCCGTCAGGCCCTTTAACGGGGAGGAAACGGCAAACAGGCCCACCAGGCCCGAAATGAAGGTCAAGATGACCTAGGAAAATGGTCCCGACGAAGGGAGCCCCGACGAGGCAAGGTCCCGACAGAGTCGGTCCCGACAGTGGAGCTGGAAGCTCCCGATGAGAAGCCTTTGAGTAGGCCCCGATGATGAATCCCTGAGAATGATTGGCCCTGTCACGATGACGAGGGGCCCCGAGCGGTGACACAACGAGATAACTCTGGAGTCCCCGACGGGAGTCGGGACTCGATTATCAGAGGATAAAGCCAAGATATGCGGGGCGTGGCCGAGATACGCGGAACGTGGTTAAGATACACGAAGCGTGGCCGAGATACGCGGAGCATGGCTGAGATACGCGAGATCACATCCGAGATACGCGGGATACGGGCTAACCACCCTCAACGGTTCGCCAGGTACCTGAGGCATCTCTCTGCCTATAAAAGGGCAGGAGATCACCTCAGAAACTTATGTTGAATTACATACTCTGAGATTATTGCTTGCCAGTTCGTATTGGGCACTCATTTAAGCATCGGAGAGGGATTCTGGGTCACCGCCCGGTCTATCCCCTCTTGCAGGATTGCGTGGAGCAAATGAGTTAGGATTACGTCAAAGTCCGCACCGGAGTTCCACCGTGATCCAACAGGGTTGAGCCACAATATCATTTGTATATACTGCAAATGGTGTATGAGTTTCAAAAATAGGTACTAAGTTGAAATGTTTCATTCACAACAAGGACAACGAGGGGTTGTAAAGCTGGATAACTCTTTATTAAGTTATGTGATATTCAGTAGGCTGAGAGTTTTCCTTGCAAATTACATCTTATTTCATCGATATATTCTTGAGAAATGACACGTTTTAAAAGAAAAATTAAGTCTTAATTATTTTGGCTAGTGGATGGCTGAGCAGTTTAAAATGTGAAAAATCAAATTTAATGCGAACTGAGACAACATAAACAGTACATGCTTCGCTATATTCAATGTGAAGTTCGTTTTGAGGTTAATAATTTTTTTTTTGGTTCCTGTGAATTCTTGATTAGTTTTACTGGAAAGCGCCTCTAATGGCTGGGTGTTCTCGTCTCTTGTTAGCAGGATGATGCAATTTCTTTTGTAAATGATGCCCTCAAAGTTGGAACTCCCGCATCTTGTTTTGCAAAGAAAAAGTTGCTATTCCCGGAAATAAAGCACCTTACTAGTACTTCTCTCACAAGGTTTTGCCTCTTTAATGAGTGTCATGATCAGTCAGATTCCACGTTGATGATTTTTACATTTTACACATTCACCTTAGATATGACGTGAATGCTGTAACTGGACATACATTATACAATGCCACAAAGAAGTCATACCTGAAAAACAAAATGAAGGACCATCTATGACATTTTAGTGGGAAACACATGCTACAGAATTAGAGGGATTCTCTCTAATTGCGGTAAAAGCCTAATTCCTCGCATGAATTTGTATAAACAAAGTTGATTTGCTGTAAATCAGTGATAATTCACTTTTTACTTTGGTAGTATGAGCTTGCTCTTCAAGCTAAAAAGAGACTGAAGTGTCTTTGAGTATGAGCATCCAATCTGATATGATTTCTGCACTTCAGAAACTCCAGAGGTAAGTTTCATTGCTGTTACAGAAAATTATCCTGCCCACAATTCTGTTTATTTACGATCATGTCGTGCTATTACTGAAGCAAATATGATTAACAAAGTAATAATATATTATTAACCTATCTACTCTCTTCGTTGAACCTCAGCTACATTATGTATATGACATTGTAGATCTTCTATGCTACATTGTAAGTTTTCTCTCTTATGATGGCATAAGCTACCATGCATTTGTTCATTCATCACATGCACAATCAGTGTATATATCAATCATGTTCTTCATGGAAAAGTATTTTAACAAGGATATTAAAACAGCTATTACACTTAAGAGCCTTGGAGCTTAGTGTCCACCTCCTGCCTCATCTAAACTACTGAGTTTTACATTGATAATAATTGATTTGATTCCATTTCTGGGCTAATACTTTGGTATAGTGTTGAAATTAGTTGCTATAACCTTAAAGAATGCTCTTCGGGAACAAGAGCAATTTATTGCTAAGGACACAGATTCAGGTCATGGATATGATGATGGCGAGTACGGTGAAGATTCAGTAAGGGAGGACTCAGTTGATGATGAGTCTAAAGAGAATGATTCAGATGTAAGCTCAACATAACATTCTAGAGAAGTAAATTGATAGTAGTGTTCTGTTTTTGCTCAACTTCTATTGCATTGATTATCAAGACTTATTAAGTGGAAAGAATGTGTACCTAAATATCTCAATAATGCAATTTTTCCATTTTCTGAAATGATATTTGATTTCAGTTTGATGTGTATCATGCTGTGGGATATTGGGTTATTGAACTTATGCATTCAGTCCTTCTTGTATTGAGAATTTGTGATTGGTGGTTGAAATTTTGGAACTTTGATTTTGAGAACAATATTTATGCATTCACCATTTATGTTTACAGGGCCAATTTGTAGGCTTACATTCTTTTGCTTTCAAAAGTTCAAAGATTATGTTGGAGGGTTGATTTTCTTCTGCATAGACGATCATGCATTCACTATATGCTTGGAATCTTCTATAGAGAAGCATAAACATCATCATAGCATAGGTCAATTTGGACTTAGGTTCGATTAGGTCCCAGTTGATCTAGCTGGGTCGAGTTCAGTACTAGGTCCGACCATAGTTAGAGTCGGCTAGGTCAGGTGACCCTAACCATGGTCGGATCTATCCATAGACTCGACACATATTAGCTCAATCGAGCCAAGTCTTCGATTGGAACAAGTTAACAGTCTAAATTATACCAAAAAATAAATTAGTGGTATAAATTGGATGACTAAATTAAATAAAATAGAAAATTTGGGATAGTCACGTGACTATTTAATGGTCAACATTAACATTCAACTAACGGATGCACAAAAAATGTACAAGTTCTTAACGTATTGCATAAAAAATATATTAAAAAAAAAATTACACCAAAAGCCAAAAGTTTTCAAACATGTTATACCAAAATAGATAGGGTTAATGACTAAAAAACTGTCCAAGGTTTACCATATGTTAAAAGTAGGTGTTTGAAGTTTGAAATTTGGTGTCTATACTAGTCTTTTCATCTCTCTTCAATCATTTTCATCAACTCACTTATCCAATCATAATCCACCACTCCTTACTTTTCACAAAATCGTCAAATTTCACCCAAAAGCTGAACATCCAAAAGAAAAGGTTTCTAGCAGAGTGGTGTGGAGCGTTTCCAACGACAACGGAGCGAGATTTACTTGCGCGGATAACGGTCCCGGCAAGATGACTAGAATGGAGTGTATGAGAGATCGAATTTGACAGTCGTTTCGTCGGAATTGACTTTTCAAAAGTAATCACACCGAGACACCACATTTTAACAAAATTGAAACTTTGGACACTACAGTTTAACATTTGAAACTTCAGATACCAACTTTTAAAACATTTGACTGTTTTTAGTTGTTAACCTAAATAGATATTAACTTATATTTTTATTGTTGCTTGATCATCAAATACAAAGTCATGTCTTAGGAAAATACGACACACTTACTAGCTCTGTATATATATAGATATCCATCCCCTTGTACTAAACATTGTAGCCTACACTTTTATTATTTCAACTATTCATCATACTAAAAAGTAAAACCCACATTTTTTTTCTTCACAACCTTGAACCCAACTCTTCATTACACCAGCCTAGCTGGACCCCTAATGCTGAGTAGCTTAACATCGTCGATGACGGGGCCGCACAGAGATGCCATGTCATCACTCCTCGTGGTATAGAAAGTGCTGTAGAACATGATCTTAGTCCTAGTGGACTCTGCCTTGAACCTCAGGACAACCCTCTTGAACCCACCCTTACCCTTGGACTCGTAGGGTATCTTGATTGTGTCGTCACCGGCAAAGGCCTCTACAACCATGGACCCCTCGCAGGCGTTGTTGGCGTCACCGACTGCGAAGCTGAGTTCGTAGGTCCTTCCTGGAATGGTACGTGTGACCTGAAGTACAGAGACGGAGCAAAATATTTTTTTCACGGATAAGAGTTGAGTTAGGGGTAACTAATTAATAAAGAAAAATATAGTTGGCGAATGTAAAGTTTTAAAGAGTCAAATTGACAATAATTATAAATTCTAAGAATTTTTTTTCCTCGAGTGGTCATTTAACCGTTGCAAAATACGAAAATGTTAACAAATGTAACATAATTGTGCATATAAACATCAGAGCACTTTGAAAGAGCGGCGCCACATTAGCTCCCCGCTATATCAAAGTGTGTCGAGCTGACATGGCTTGTAGGGGATAAATTCCTAAATACATGCGGCATTACCGATCAACATGTCACGTCAGCTCGCCTTCCTAATCAGCATGCCACGTCAGCTCGCCGCTCTTTTAAAGTGCTCTGATAGTTAAATACGTAATTATGTCACATTTGAAAATATTTTCGTATTCGGAACTATAAGATAGCCACTTAAGGGGAAAAATATTAGAGTAAAAAATGCAAATCATAGAAAGTTGAGGCCTTTCGTTCTATACTTGATCCGTTCCCGACCTGGAGAATGGCGCTTTCTTTGCCGGCGACGAGTTCAACTGCCCTCTGGCCTTGTGGGACGGAGAAATGTGCAGCGTCGATGTACTTGACGGCCTTGAGGGAGACGATCATCCACCCGGGGAGCGGAGAGTGGTCGTCTTCGATGTTCGGAGGGATTAGGACTCCCCATGTTGTGTTGGGGAAAACATAGGGACCTTCTTCGAAATCACCATTCTTCAACAGATTCTCTGCAAATGTCATGAAAATTGTTGGTTTGGACTTTGGAGTATGAAAAATTATTGCCTTATTGGGATAAATGTTTTTTTTGGTGTAATGTTTGATTAAAGTTGGCCTTTAATGCAATATTTTGTTTATAGACTAGCAATAAGTTTTTATTTGTAAATTTTGGTTAGCTATTAATCTATCGTTAAATTTGACGTTAAATACTCATATGTAAATAACGTGAGTTCTCCTAAATTTATTTTTTCGCCCAAATTAGTCGGTCAATTTAGTCTCTCAATTTTTTCCTAAATTTTACTTTTTGCAATATAATCATGGGTCAGATCCTTGTCGGGTCAATTTTGACATAAAATCCGATTGAATTTTTTAGGGACTAAATTGTAAAAATTAAATATATGAATATAAATTAGGGACTAAATTGAGTAAAAATGAAACTTAGGGAGAAGTCATGTGATATGCACATAAATATTCAACGATCAAACTTAACAGTCTAACAATACGAAATAAAAACTTATTTAACCCTATGTTATTTAGTTTCTAGATATATTGGATAAATGTTATGTTTGGTTTGTTTGCATTACTTTGGAGATATGAAATGATCTCAACAAACACCGATAAAACAAATATGAAAAATAAGTACTTACTATTAGTTGCCCTAGGAGGGTATAGAGCCCTGATTGCAACCGAGTCAACCAACGGTCCACAAGCCGGGTCCTCCTCGACCCCCGGGTTATGGATCACGATCTCAGCCACATCCACTTCGGCTTGGAACGCCCACGCGTACGAGTCCCAACCGTTGCTACTATACAGAGTCTGCATCGGCAGGACCCCTGAGTCGGGTGCAACTGACACATTGAGCTTCTCCTCCTGAGCACACGTTCGAGCCGCGCTAAACGTGAGCGAATAATACATTCCCTTAGTCACCGCCAGCTTCTGCTTGATCGACGCCTCGTTCCCTAACCGAACCGCAAAGGCGCCCTCGGGGACCACGAGTATCATATCGCCTTGCTTTTGACCCGACTTAATGTACTCCACGAAACCCGATAGTTCCCAACTAGGGATGGCGAGCGGGTTTGTCACGACGGTTCCGTTCATGTCCTTTTCGGTCGGGCCGAATTCAAAGTTGCCATTCGGTAGTAATCCTAGATAAGAAGAGTATGATGTTAGTATAACCTGATAATGATTAACCAGAATTTACTTTAATGTTTGTAGAATCAGCAATTTATGACACGATACGTATAAACAATTTGTAACGACGTAGTCTTAGATAAATATGTGTCTAAAAGGTTCTTATACGTTTAAATACAACAAGCATATTGTTAAGTATTGTTACCCATAATTTAGCACTTTTAATGCCGATGTTAAATTTTATTTGTAAAAGATATAATAGTAGTTGATTTTGGATTATATTATAATTTTTGGGCTTAAAATGCTAAACTATCACTTTTTTTTATTTAAATTTTCTTTAAGATATGTCGCATCTCTTGTGACTTGAGACATGTTCGTGTCGGGTTTTGTGTCAAGTAAATATGTGACACATTTACGATTAATCTGTTTTGATGTGACACGTGTGAATTGTCTCAATCATAAATGAGAGTAAAAAATAGAGTAGAAGTAAACAATTAAAATAAAAACTTTAAAAAAAAGACAAATATAGAAAAATAAATACATTTCTTATACGGTAAAACTACACATCTCTAGTCCTCACTTGCCTAATTAATGTACTTCCCTCCTATACATCATACATGTGGTGGTGGAGATAAATATCTACAAGATAATAATGTTCAGTGTGATTATTAAAGAAGATAGAACCCAATCATGCATGTGAAATTCTGCAGGAGTCTTTATATTTAGTAAGGTTTGTTGTACTTGTGGGCCCCAGTGATATGAAAAGTTAAATTTACAAAATAGTGAAAGTCTCCAACATCACATATTTAAAATCTCAAGGCCAATCCCTGTTTCTGCTGAGGCCTGAGATGCTGCCAATTTCATTCCTTTTATTTATTAACTTATTATTATTATTATAAGAGAATTTTAAGGTATATATGGTATTATTATTAATTATAATGTACACAGTATATTTCAGAAGAACACGTGAAATTAATTAGTTGTAAATTTATTTTTTTAGAAAAAAAAAAAACCACACTAGGTTTCATTTTATTTTCTTTATTTATACAATCGATATTCATCCGAAAAAATATTGGAGTGTATTAGAAGTGCTTACTGCTTATACTATTAATGCCCTCACAAGTCACAAGTTTAATACTGGCTTTGGCAACAAATATTTATTTTAACAATTTGCTGCACTTAATTAAATTTCACAGCCTAAATTTAATTAAATAGGCTTTTTCTTATGAAAACTAATATTTGTATATGTCAAAAAATGCTCAAAGATCAATAGCCATCATGTGTACTTGTCAAATAAAAGTTTCCCTTTAACCATTTACCATTTTTATCACTGACGGCTAACCACGTGATACCGTACATAAAATTTCATTCATTGATTCAAAATTTTTAATTTGAATTCTAAGAATTAAATATATTTTTTTTCATGCTAATCACTATATCACTAACCATGTTAGATGCGTGGGCTTCAATTTACTCATAGGGACTAGGGAGACAATTAATTATTGTGCGTTTGTTTTCTACCCAGAGTTGTTATTTTGGTGGAAAACCCAAAAAAATAAATCCAAAAATACCCCTTTTAACTTAAGTGGAAAAAAAAAATTTACTGAAAATATACATAATTAAAAATAGTGGACTCTAACTAGCGAATAAATTGTGATTTTAAAATTACAAATTATTACTGAAGAGAGAAAAGTGAAAGCTCACCGTCGATGAAAGGGGCGGCAGCAGAAGCGTGGAGGCCGCCGGTGGCCGTGAGCAGCAGCAGCACCGCCGCTAGAGCTATGAGCACTTTCATCTCTTTCCTTAACACAGTAGCTCAGCTTCAGAAACAACTTCTGTATGTATATATCTATATCTATAATATAAATGGTGTGTAATAGTAGAAAGATAGGGATGGAGAACAGAGCAGAGTTATGGGGGACTTTATATGCATGTGGCCTTTCAAGACCGCCCTTCTTTTCACCATTATTTACAACATTTGCCCCTGCCGCAATAACAGTACTCGGGTTTTCTCTATTTACGGATTTGCCCTTAGCTGTTTCGTGACAATTAAGTTGTAGCCGTATAAGTCCATGTAGTAACAAGACAAGCTAAGTGTTGACTTATGTTCCTGTTAATCCCATGGTTTCCGCATCTCGTAATAACTTAGTGTCGCAGTGTATGCACGTCGAGACACTTGAATGTCGGATATGTTGTTGAAGGGTATGACGGTCTTTACACTTCTTAGTCCATTCGGTGTCTTGACTCTAGTCTAGATAGATGCTCGCGTTTGAGTTTGTTTGGTTTGTTAATAATTTGTAAATGGAAGTACCAAACATCGAGGTATATATGGTGAATATTTTCTTAAAATATTTCCCTTTTTCTATTTGAGAACCCATTCCGGAGAAAAATCTAAATTGGAGTGAAACTACTATAGGTAGCTTCTAATTACGAGTTTTTAAAAATATAATAGGTTAGAAACTACTATAGGTAGCTTCTAATTACGAGTTTTAAAAATATAATAGTTTAGAGGGGATTCGGTATTCGGATCTCATGTCCCACCATTTATGTTTAAGATCATACATTACCGTTAAAATCTTAAAACATGTCCTTAGATTTAATATTTTTCTTTTAGGGTTTACCAATCCCAGTATGGTTTTAGAAAAGAAAAAAAACCACAAAATTAATCATACTCAGGATACGTGTCAAGATCTTAACGGTGAGACACGATTTGTTATACGAAGAGTGGGAACATGAGGTTTGTATCTGGATAGAGGTAGCATAATATATTTGTTTTGATTCTAGTAATGAACAATATTAAACAATTCCTAACATTCATTACGAATGTTAGGAATATCTTATAATTTTTGGGTATTTCAAAACTAGATCAATAAACGATTTCTAACATTCATTAACTGTACCAGAACCGTGTGGAACTTGAATCGTTTTGCAACCTATCAGTTTCGGGTACTCATTAAGAAACCACTTACTATTTTTTTTTCTTCAAAATAACTCATATGGTTCTGGTTACCTAGTTGGAACCGAAATCTAGGTTCTAAATATCAATTAGAAGCTGAAATCAATTCATAGTTAATCCATAAAAAAATTCCAACATATTTTTTTACAAATAAGAAGCTCAAATCTTACAATCATTCAACACAGCAAACTTTAAAAAAAATGTAGAGTTACTAATTATTTTAATACATATATACTAAATCAGTTAGTTCCGGAAATTTGGATACTATATACTTATTTTAGAACCGAAAACACTTATTCTTAGATTACTCTAAAATACAATTCGAAATCCAATCGAGTATTTTGCTCCCCTCTATCCGTAGATTCATTATGTATAAATTAGGCACGCACCTTCAATTTAGCGAATAGTAGGACATATGTCCAAATCTAATGGATTTAGAACAAATACCTAACCCAATCACGAATTACGAGAGACACAAATTTACCAAAGGTACCAAGTGAGTGATGAGAGTAGACAGTTGCCTGCCATCAATTTCACGTTCTCCAAAGATTTTTATGTTTTAGCCTCTTCCGAATTTTGAAGTTTATTACTTAAATTAAAACATGAATTTGTCCACATTTTACTTTAGACAACTTAATATTATTCCACGCACTAATATGATATATATGCATCTTAAATATGAATGTGAGACACTTTAAAAATGCATTGAAACTAGAAATAAAATATATGATATTCTCATTTACTTTTACTAGTTTCAGACATATAAAATCTCACATATGTATCCTTTCTATGTTGATAAATGTAATTCTACACAGTTATGAGTTATCAAAATCATGGTGTTCCGTTCCGTCACGTTTATGAGTTACATACATTATCTTATCACCATTAATTAAATTTAAATAAAACTAAAAATGGTTCGGAGGAAGAAGAAGAAACATATCACGAGGTAGGATCATGGGCTTTTATTGGGCCTGTTTGAGGTTAAGGGACATGTGGGCCACACTAGCCCAATTATATATTGCATCGGGGTCGGCCAGACTTCATCCTCCCTTTTCTCTCTACCATGACACACCCGCAATTTTTTTTTGGCGGTGATGATATTCATCCTCATTTTGTTTATTATTATTATTATTATTATTATTATTATTATTATTATTATATGTATATAAATATAATATAGGGTTAAAGTATCAAATTGGTATTTTTGGCCGTATCAAATTGATAATTTTTTTTGGCCAAATCAAATTTGTAATTAAAGTTTTTAGAACAAATTGCTAATTGAATTTATTTTAGCAATTTATTACTTGAAGCAACTCTTTCGGACAAAATCGCTAACTTCATAAAAAATTTCAGGTCAAATTGAATAAAATTTGTCAAATGGCTTGTACATAATTAATGAAAAATCTAGAAATTGAACTACAATGAAAGTTTGTGGCATCAAACTTACGATTCTTATTATTATTATTATCATACGTTTCATAGTTAGTAATAATCTTAATTACAAAGGAAATATATGAGTTTCTAAAGAGCAATCACTTCAAGAAATGGGTATTAAGCGACACTTTTGGAAGTGTCGCAAACTTTGTTAGCACGCAGGATTTAAATGACGCTTATCATAATCCGGGTGAAGTCATGCCCTATGGGCATAGACTATATGGATTAATCAGTGTGATGTGCGCTAGTTGGAATCAAGTCATTGTTTGTTGTATTATTTGGAGGAATTAATTTTGTTATTAAGGCCAATGATTGTGGAGCAAACTTGTTAACATAATGCCTCCATGCACGCATCACGCATGGCAACTACATTCTTTCAGTGGTGTGGTGGTTCAGCGCCTCATTCCTTAACCAGAGGTCAGGGGTTCAATCCCCGCTACTAAGTGTGGAGCAAGCATGCTACGGGTGCTGCTCTCCTGATGAGGGCCCCCTATGACCACCTCGCGGGAAACCAAAAAAAAAAAAAAGAACTCTGTATAAGATCTATTAATTTCTAGCAGAAATGTTTGTTTGTATAATTTCTATAATCTACAACTTTGCCAATATTGTCTCTATAAAACAAATGGATAATATTAATGTCTCTGTCTATCTCGCTCAGCCTTTCACTATATTAGTTTACTGCAAAAGATCAATTACAGTTGTTTGAATCGAGAACAAATAATTGTCCGACATATATTAGGTGTTGTGTCATGTGTGCTTTTCAAAACCCAAAAAAAATTTCTCTATGAAATACAACTGTTTTCAATTTAATTTTTTAAATTATTATTATATTATTTGGTTAAATATCAATTAGTTAGTTGAACTTTTACCAAGAGTGCAGATAGATAGCTAAATATTTTTTTGGAGTATTTAGCTAGTTGGACTTTTTTTTAAGTAGCAATTAACTAGCTTTGTTCATTTTTTATATAAAAAATAATAGAATTTCTCTCATGAGAAACACGTTATAACGATAACAAAAAAAATAAAAAAATTCACACGTCGGACACCCTAACTGTCGTAGATCGGCATAAACTGCTAATTCAAAAATTTCGTAAGATGAATCTGCCGCTAGAAAGTGAATCGATTCAAAGAAATAATGTTGAAGTGCGTCGAAAAAAAAATGAATATTTAGAAAGAAAAAAAAAGTTTGATGCAATTTGGTTACGAAAATATGTTAGTACAAATTTCAGTCTGTTATATGCTCTTCACGTGAGAAATTCGGTTAGTTTTTAACAAAAAAAAAATTAACAAAGCTATCGAATTACTACTTTTGAAAAATTCTAGCAAGCTATTTGCTCCAAAAAAAAAGTTTAGCTAGCTATTAACAATTTTAATAAAAGTTCAGCTAGCTATTTAACATTTAATTCTAAGGGGCATTTAAAGTCGTCGGATTCGGCCGGAAATCCTTCCTCTGATTAGTCGGTGCATGTGATTAAGTAATTTTCTGTTAAATGGCTCGTCGTATATACTTAATCGGTAGGGCAAGGAGTAATCATATAAATCAAGTTAAGTCGGTTTAGACACCATCAAACGATGATGTCGTAACTTCATCATGGACGAGAAGTTGTCATTATTGGAAAATAAGAAGCACATTTAATTAAAAAATTTGTTTATAAGTTCGATTTTGTCAGTGAAGACTACAACAATTTTTAAATATACTTGAACTCTCATTAATATAATGTTTGCGAACATCCAATCACTTTGATCTTTCATAGAATGTTTCAACTTTTCAGCAGTTCCTTAATTCAAAATTGTATGCTCTAAAAAAACTATTGAGAAATAAAATAAAGTTTGAATCTGTAAATTAAAGTTTCTAATATGTTTTAAACATATTTTTGTTAACGGACCATCATAGAGCAACTATTTTCACAAGTGGGGTTCAATCCTAAAACCAATTGGTAATAAGAGGAGGTAGCCAACTTACTTGTACGTTGCCAATTTTTAATCACACCACCGGTGTGGTATTGTTACTCACGGTGGAAGGTTCAAATACTTCAACAACTTCAAGAATCATTAATAATCACCTTAGACAATAAAAACAATGATCATTTTTTAACAGAAATTCCGAAAGGAATTGTAACAAGTTTCAAATTGTAAGGGAGTGGTATGCTCTGTTATTTCTTGCAACTTGAAAGTAAATATATTACTCTCACAGTTCAAAATTTGACGGAATTCATTATTGGAATTCTTATCATTTCAATTTTATAAAGCGTAAAAACACCAATCGGCGACCGTAAGTCCGTAACTATTTGACACAATTTAAGGGGAAACTTTTGTTCTTTTTTCATGCTTAAGTACGTAACTGAGTCATGGCCCGAGACAAAGAAAAATATACGTAACTGAGTATGAGAGATGAAAATAAATGTGATATTTGATAATCGAGTGATTTTCATTTATGGCAGAGGCTCTCCTTATATATTGGCGGCGGTTGCTGAGTTTAACCATGGCGGGTCTTGTTTTATGGAAGACCGCGATTTTCATAATATTAACTCTTATTAGTTTTATTCTGCAAACCTAGTACTGTCCCGTTAGTTTTGAATATATTTGTGTAATATTATATATGCTTATAGACCACATTAGTTGGAAATAAGATATTTAAAGTTTTAATAAGCAAGATGGATTACTTAAATCCAATAGTAATTTCTCATTTTTAGGGTCTAAGTGAAGACAACGAATTCTGTCAGACTAAGTTGGACTAGTGAAGACAGTTACTCGGGCTTGGAGGCGTGACAGAATTGTATTAGAGCCAACACGTGACAGTAATCAGACTTGTGGAGCAAGAAATAAGATATTTGAAGCCAGTAAAATGGGTAATACTCAAGTCTAACTAGAATTCGTCCTTTTCAGGTCCAACGAAGACAACTGGCTCTAGACTGAGTTGGACTAGTTAGAATAGTCCTATCGGGATATGTGTGTAAGTTGTAACAATTTGTGAAATTGAATAAAGTTCAATTAGTTTAATTTTTAACAATATTATACTCAATAATTGAATGGGAAAAAACTTAAAAAGGGGGCCAAACCCCAAAAGCTTGATTGAAGTTCTTTCCCAATTTCCAAAAGATGAAAAGATTTGTCTCGAGAGAGGTTGAGAGGTCAAGTCGGCCATATTTTAGTTAGAGCACTTCCAATGGGCAAATTTTTCAAGACATTTGCTTATGTGGATGTGAGAGGTTTGGACAAAATTTGTCCATACCACTAATTGTCCATCTAATTTCTTATTCTCTTTCCTCTAAGTTGTCCATGGGACATTTTGTATTCTTTCATATTTTGCTATAGTTTTTATTCTCTCTCCATGTCCTATCTAATATTTATATTATATAATAATCAAAATTGAGACAAAAATTGTCTTTGCCATTGTAGGAGGTTAAGACATTTTAAATTAAATTAATATTTTTTTAACAATTGATGATGTGGAGATGAGGTGGCTCAAAATGGCAACCAAAATGGCTTTGCCCATTGGAAGTGCTCTTAAGGGTGGTGACACGAGCAGTTTGAAGAATTTGACAAGGAAGAAGACAAAACCTACCATGCGGTGCGTTTCACTTGGACCCCAAAATCCATCTGTTGAGTGTCACAAAATCCGTACGGTTGGTTCTACTAGTCAATTGGTTGCCTCATCTTCACGTGCGAGCCTTCAATTGGATTTGGACTCGTTTCTTTTAAGATTTTCTTTATATTTATAATAAAATAATGATTGATTTTAACTTTAACAACGTAATTTTACATGATTAAATAAGATAATAACACTTGTAAAACAAACAATATTGAAGGTTTATAATTTTCTAGATTTTTTTGGGTCAAATCACAATTATTTCGTCACGTGTAACAACATAAAATTTATTAGATACTTTGTCTAATCATTTTTAATATATATATATATATATATATATATATATATATATATAGATATAAATATTTTTCTAATAAAATATTATATTCTTAATAAATGTATAATTATAAAAAATTAATACATAATAAGACTATATATATTTTTATATATTAAATTTGTAAATAAAAAATCCCTGGAAAGTTACGGATTAGTAGGTATATTGCTAACACAAATTCTATTTAAGCAAAATATCGAACAACATTCGCTTATGGCTAATCTAAATTAATCTATTTTCCGATTAATTAAGTTAGATAATAATGATAGGTCATAAAATCAACATTTCTTAATTTTAATTTTAATTTTTTGCCAATGTATTAGCTTTAAAATTAATAAGAGAGATTTTGAGCCAAAATACTTGATATTTCACCATAAAATTATATGTGAGTACGTTTATGATACAACGTATTTATTTATATACACGACATAACACGAGTTTGTAGCCCAACTGTACACATGGAAATGCCCCGAGCGGCATTATGATCGTATAAAGGTTATTATTATTATTATTATTATTATTATTATTATTATTATTATTATTATTATTATTATTATTATTATTATGATCGTATTGTTAAGTTAGTGCCCCAGCATTAAAATGATGCACATGGAAATGCCCCGAGCGGCATTCAGATTTCATTTAATTCGCTCTCCATACAAATCCTGAATTGATGGATCTGTGCGATTTGATGATTGAGACAATTAATTTATGTTAGGTACACATGTATATTTAAGTGCATGTATGTAAATACGTCCCGATCTCATGTTCCAGTTTAAACACCCGAAAATGGAATTGAAAGGTATTTGCTTTACAAGTTTGGTAGATTGGTGTGCTTAACCATTAATTCATTAATTAGACGCAGTGAGATAAACAATTAAACATTATGCATCCATTAAACCGGATGCAGAATTTAAATACCTTGTCCCACTATTATATCAGATTTTGTCTTTTAAAATCTTGAAACCTATTCCGATTGTAATTAATTTTATGATTTTTTTTTTTTATGGATTCAGATCTCATGGTCCACTATTCATGTCTTAGATCGTGTTTCACCGTTAAGATTTTAACATATATCCTTAAATTTAATATTTTCATTCTAAGTTCATCATTTTCAATAAGATTTAAAAAATTACAAAATTAATTAAACCCAAAATAAGTATCAAGATCTAAAGCCGAGATACAATCTGGAACAGGAATTTGCATCCCATTAAACACCCTAATGGACCAATTTATATTTTGGATTAATTTTGAAAGGGAGATATAAAATAATGCAATTACAGATTTAGGGGACTTTTATCCCGAATTATTTGAGGCTTTATTAGGTAGACAATTCTCTCAAATTATATTTGGACCTTTCTACTATGGTTCACAAATAATAACATGGTAGAAATCTATAGGAGGACATACTTGTAAAGATTGATTGTAATAATGTTTAAGGTTGAATCGTCTTTTGGTGCTGCTGTGCTATATATTTAATTCAAAGTTGGTTTTTGGTATCATTTTTTTTTAGACTTTTGGTGCGATACATTTACATTGTATAGACTTTATTTATTGCACCCGTTAATATGGTCCGTTAAGTTGCATATACAAGTCATGTGACTTGTCATATACTTTTAATTTTGTTCAGTTTAATCCATTTTATTCTTCCATAACTTTTATTTTATTTAATTTAGTCATAAAATTTACAAATAAAACACCTTAACTCAGTGGATCTAGCGCGGACATAGCCCACATTGAAATGAATCAAAGAGGACATCGAAATGAATCAAAGAGGCAGTCGATGACATATTTGACATCATAACAGTGGATAATCCTGGTAATTATTTTGGTATGTGTAACCTGTACCAAGTTTTATTATCAGAAGAATGATCTATATATATTGGATAAAAAATAAAAATAAATAGAAAATTATATTTGTAAAAAATATATATTTCAAAGTCATACAAAACAATTTGAAAATTTAGCTAAGCTATATATAAAAATAAGCAAAACCTTTGAAAACTAAAAAAAAAACTAATAATGTTTTTAAATTAAAAAAATGCCTAAAATAATTAATAACTTTTAACCTTATACTGTCAAGAAATATAAAGAACCTTAAATAAAAAGAATGAGTAATCCAATCAAAAGCATTCTTAACCTGCTCTGACCGAGTCGTCATTCGGGTGGGTCTGTTGGACTGACCATAATTAATTTATGTCGATGTATCCTATCATATTGGTTATGCATGTGAATTGGACCTACTAATCCAACTACAATGTGGCTTAAATTAGGCGCACCATGGTGTTCCTCGTATGGGACCCAACACAGCCTAGGGACTCTTTTGTCGATTTATCTTTATTTCATTTTATGAGATAAAAGATCGAAAACAGAGGTACACAAAGAAAAATGGTTAAGAAGTTAAAAATATTTCTTAAATTTACCTTATGTTTCAATTTGGTGTCTGATGACAGAATTGATTGTTTCAAGTTTCAAATGTATTGCTACTTGGTGTCTACGTCAAATTTTAAGTTAAGTTAAACATAACATAGACATGAGTGAATATTTTGAAAATTCATAAAATAACACATTCTAATTCCGGCTTCCCACCTTCGATTCCGTCCACCCACCTCCGATTCTGAGCCACCCAACTCCGACTTGGTTGAAGCCGAATGTGGATGGCAGGAATTGGAGGTGACTGGCTCGGAATTGGTGGTGGGTGTCCAGAATCGGAGATGGGTTGCTTGAAAATGGAGGTAGATGGCCGAAATCAAAGGCTTTACAAAAAAAAAAAAATAAAGAGGCAAACTAATCTTTTTATCAGCTCAATCGATTAAAATTAACCTCAAAATCTAACGGAAAATCAAATTGCAACAATAGTGAAACTTGATACACCAAATTTAATCCAAGAGACACCAAATTGAAACCCGAGTAAACCCTGAAACAGTTATTAGATTTTTAACCCAAAAAAAAATGATATCCTCAGACCAGAACTTAGCCAAGATTGTAAAGAAAAACACATTACTCATTAAAAAACGGATTGGCTTACTTTGACATCAATGTTACCTGTTTTGACCATTTTGCTTTGCTGCACAACAAGAAAGGTAGGTTAATTTTTTTTTAATAGCTCCAACTGATGTCGTTTTAGAAAATGCAGCTGAATATATGGCATTATGTGAACAGTTCGTGTCCATAACACAACAGATCAGGAAAAACCTATTACTTATATTTCAAAAGTGATAGCTTAAAAGACAGTAGTTCACTTGATGCTTAACACTGATGCACAAATAATAATTGGGAACAGAAGGCTTCGACTAGTACCCAAGCTACCAACATGATCCACCACGAACAGCATACTATGTTAAGAGACTGACCCAAGGAACTGAAGTGCCACTTAAGGAATGGTGCGCTGGTAAAGAGGCAACGCGCCCAATGCCTCGCGCTCTGCATTCTCCCGCTTTACCTGAATCACGATAACAATACAAGCAAGAATTTGAGCCTAACATGACTGGCATTTCAAAAGTTTTCCATACTTTTAAAGTTCTAGCTTTGTCTTTGGGATTTAAAATAAATCAATGTAGCTTCAATTCATTAAACAGAACGCGTCCTCTAAAGGAGAAGAAGCCAAACCCAGTTGAACCAAAGCAAGAAACACAGTAGATTTTAGGAATACGGACAGAACTTTTGGGGCGTATCAAAAGGACTATGCAAAATTTATTGGATTCAAAGCTTCCAGAATGTATACTTCGTTTTACGTCACAAGGAAATGAAGATGCATGAAAGCACACAAGAAAACATTTTGCGTTTCCAGTAACTGGTGATCTACTACTGGAGAAGTCAATTTACCTATTACTTATTTGTCTTCTCTAATTGGATTGTCAGGTTACATTTAGTTATCTATTGATGATGTAGCACCTTAGTTACTCTTTTGAACTGTGGTTACACATGCCATTTTAAGTGTTTTAACTTTCTAGGTTGTGCAATTCATCCTTTGCCTTCATGATAATAGGTATGAAAAGCCGGAAATACAACAGCTAGTTTTCTATCAGTGTAAATTCTTCAAGTGGCGCATAGGAGTAATATTCTATCAGAGGCAAGAAGAAACTACAAAAGGTTGCTCTTAAAACAGACTTACCAAAGCCAACATATCTTTAAGGTAGCTCCTGAATGGTGTTTGCTTAGCCTGCAGTAAACATCTCAATTATTCAGGCATGAACTGAAAAGAAACAGTGCACAACTCGAAGGACATAACAAACAAATAAAACTTTATTAAGACAAAAAAATCTCATTGTATAGCTACACAAGATTAATTCATCAATGTGCCTCACAAGCCACCTAATGCAACTTAACATATTCACTAACCATCACAAGACTTTTTTTCTTCTTTCTTTTGGCTGAAGAACCATCAAGAGACAGATTAAATGACTTTTACCGTATTTAATCTCATGTCTAAGGGATATATGAAATGCTATAATGAATCTGTAATTTGCAATTTTGCATCATCATAAAAGATAATGGCATAGCAATATAAAAAAATCAAGATACAAATATTGCTACCTGAAGATCCTCAGGAAGGTAATCGTGTTTCATGGAGAGGTCCATGGCCCTCTTGAGACGCTGGTTTCGTGCATCCACAATCTCTCTGGGCAACCTATTGAGTGCTTCCTTCACATCCAAATCGTAGTAAGGATCATAAAGATCATCATACCGAAGCCCTGTTCAAGCAATTCACACGAACCTTACGTCAACAAACATAGCACCAAGCTAGGAGCAAATTCTCAATCATTTAATACGAAAAATATTTAAACCAATTGGTTCACGTATTGAATTCAACATTCCAACAGCATTACAAGATCAACAAATGAAATAATATCAGTTGAAGGCAATCCAAATCAAGCCACGTGCGAGGCAGAGAGATTCGAGCTTCTAATATAATAAACATGAACTCAAACTCAAAGAAATCATTTACTACACGCCTAGAGGCCTAAAACGAATCGTGAAGCAATTCAGCTGTAGAAAGAACAGAATCGATACCGTAATTGCGGAGCCGTCTAGCGATGGTTTTCTTGTGCTGAGCTGCGAACCAGTTCTTCTTCGGATCGACAAGCCACTTCATCAAAGCCGCCATCTTCGACTAACTCTCTCTTGCGAATTTCTCTGTACAGTCCAATGCCAACCAGCAAGTTGACGACCGGGATGAAGAAGAAACAGCGGAGAGCTTTCTCGAAGGATCTACTGCAATCTCTTATATGGGCCTTAATCAATGGGCTAATTAATGACCCTATACACGCAGATCAGGCTACAACATTTGCATAGTATATATAATAATAAAAACCCAAACCATCATAACAAAGCGTAGCATTTCAAGATTTAGAGGTTTTAGCATTTTATCAGCTTAGTTCTCACAATTCGAGTATTAAAAATGTAAAAAAAAAATAATGAGTATCAGCATTTTCCCATTACAGATTGACATTATTTGATGCGAGTGAGAGTTATTCTAAATTTTAAAGAAACATGCTTAGATTGAAACATGCTTAAATTTTAAAGAAACATGCTTAAGAATGAAAAAATTTATCATTATCAAACACTTACCCCCTTAGATTGACATTACTGATAATTTTAGGTTAACATGTATTTTGATCCATAATGTTTGACGATTTTTTGATTTTGGTCTATGACACTTTTTGTTGCCTAGTTTTGGTCTCGTATGTTTGCATATTTTTCTAATTTTGGTCATTCTGTTATATTCCGTCCATATTTTCCGTTAAGTAACGTAGTGTAAGTCACGTGATCCACCCAAAACTTTTAATTTTATTTAATTTAGTCCCTATAATACTTCCCTAACTTTTTTTTTTTCAATTTAATCCCAAAGTTTAAAAATTAACCCCAAATTGGAAGCTTGACTCGATGAACCCAGTTAGATCCATTTCCAGATCAAGAAGAAAGCATCCCTGATTTTCATTACATTCATCTTATCAGTATGAATTTCACTTGCTAGAAAAAATGGACTAGGGATTACAATACAAAACATAAAGCAATCTACACTACAAACACAACATAATGCAGACCTCCACATGCGATCTCCGAAAACCTAATTCGGGGAGTATATCACAAAAAAAAAAAAAAAAGATATGAACAAAGAAATGGTGGGTTCTTAGTCTAGCACATTAGCGACAAAGCTTCACGGGTCCGGCCGAGTAAGCTCAATGCAGTTGCTGCAATGTGGTGTCCTGTCAACCCTGCTAGGGTAAGCTGTTCGTTTGGAGATGCACTTTCTATGTAGTTGTCCGGTAATACGATCGGTCTCCACTGCATAAATGTTCAGGTACCAATAATGCATTAACTATATGTTTTAGCAACTAAATTAAAGATGCATAAAGTTTCAGTATTTACGCAGAATACAGTGGTACAATGGCAACTGAGAAACAAACCACTTCAAAGAAATACTTAAGAATCAAATTGACCATCATAATTCATAAGATTATTGTGTATCAAGTTAAGAGCTTGAGCATGACAAGAAAATTGCCCCGTCTTATTCTTGTCATATGCATGCACGGACATTACTTTTACTTGCGTGTTATCATGTTGTGTTACAAAAAGGTCAGACATAATTAGTGAGTGCTCTTTATGTTAATTTTTAAAATCTTGCCACCTTTTGGTTTATGTATATTTGCAGCATTAACCTCATGTCATTTTTCGATCCAAAACTAATGAAATCAATTATGCAGGGCTCGATTGTAACAACCGTACACATTTTAGAGGCTCAGTTGTAACACTTGAAAAATATTTAGGTTTCTTTTACTAATTTTACAATTGATTTCTCCAAAATAGTTTCTTAGATGTTAATAGTTCAGCCCCAAAACCTTCTGAGTGTTGCAATTACCCCAGCAAACTATGTCCAGTTAGTTTTGAACATAATGAGGCAACTATGCAAAACTGCAGAAACAAAGAGGTGCAAAATTTTAAAAGTGACAATTTTAAATATATGTTTTTTTTTAATTACCTGAACTCTCCCGTCAAGACGTCCATCAAGTGCGATGAACTGAGCAACATGCGAGCCAAACCCACCAACCGATCCTTCCTCCACTGTGACCAAAAAAGCATGGTTCTCACAGAGTTGCCTTAGGAGTTCAATGTCAAGTGGCTTGCAGAACCTCGCATCAGCAACCGTGACCTCAATCCCGAGCTTAGAGAGAAGGGACCGAGCTTTAAGGCAGTTCTGAACCATGGACCCGTACCCGAGCAAGGCCACATCTTTGCCTTCAGCTAGAAGCCTCCCTTTTCCTATCTGTTCTGCACAGAAAGATCAGATTTCTAGAGGGGTGTTTGGTACACAACAATATGGGGCACAATTATGGATACTGTCCATATTGTGCATCACAGTGTGGGGATTGTTGAAACAAACAGTGTAAATATTACTGCATATACCAAACAGTACAATCTAATATTATTTGTTCACATAATAAGTTCGAAATTACCACCATTACCAGGCTTGCATCAAGACAAAATTGGGACATTTATTTTGTAAAAAACCGCTTAATTTTTTTTTTTTTAAATATTTAATGTATACAACTTTGTTTTTAGACTTTTAATAAATGTATCAAACATTTGTTCTTTTTTAGAACAAAAGACCAATATGGTTTACATGGTAAATTGATAAATGTCTAACTTGATGTCTGTAGAAAGCAATTGCTGGTTTTCATATACAAATTCCCTTAATATTTAGTGAGTTATTTTTTAAAAAAAAAAAATTATTATTGCCGTTGTTGTGACTACTAACACTGATTTCAAGCGAAGTGCCCTAGTGGATCCATCCAAGTTATATTAAAAACGGAAATTATCGTGTCTAATTGCGTTACTAGTGTTCAACTTCATAACATACAAAATTCACATTTCTCTTAACAAAAATACTTTGTTACTAGATGGCGCATTACCTCGATTGGTGTTCCCAAACGGAGAGATTTGTCTGCTGGAACAATTGCACCCCTAGGATAACGAAAGCAAATTGGTCGATCATCGACTTGGGCTGCAGTGGCCACCATGTCCACTAACTCATCCTCATCAGCAGGTGCCATGACAACCATATTTGGCAAACACGACATGAAGGTTATATCAAATGCCCCGCATTGAACCGGACCATTGGCTCCTACCAACCCTGCACTTGTAATCACAAACCGCACTGGAATCCTCTGTCTATCCACATCGTGAACCACCTAA
Source organism: Clarkia xantiana subsp. parviflora (assembly GCA_036873135.1). Classification (NCBI taxonomy): domain Eukaryota; kingdom Viridiplantae; phylum Streptophyta; class Magnoliopsida; order Myrtales; family Onagraceae; genus Clarkia; species Clarkia xantiana. The sequence goes on from JAPTYO010000004.1 coordinate 13,480,468, forward strand.
TTCAATAACAATAACATAAATGTTGATCTCACAAATTCAACAAGGGAAAGATGATGTTTTGCCCCAATATATATGTTTCAACCAATTCCTGAAGTCAGAAGTCTTTTAACATTTTCCGTTAATTTTCTTTTAAATATCAAAAATTCTTTTTATTTTTTCAGAAATTTGTCGAAACATATAGGTGAAATCTCCCACATGGGAATATAAACATATGGGGGAAAAACACCATTGTTCCCATTCAACAAACAAAAGAAGGATTGTGAGACCTGGTCATAAGCCCTTTGTAGAAAAGCAGATGGGATTATGCAGAAAGGCTTCAATCCCCCACACGACAAACCTGCAGAAAACGTCACTGCATGTTGTTCTGCCATTCCAACATCGAAAAACTTGTCCGGGAAATTCTCCTGAAAAAGTTGGAACGATGCATCCATGTTGATTCCTGCATGAACTGCCACTATATCTTTGTCTTTCTCTGCCTCCATTAACAATGCTTCGATGAAGCAGTCACTGTATGTTCTGGGGCGGACTTCACATGCTGCTGAATAATCATGATCGGATGAACCTTGGTCTGCAAGAAAACTAAGTTCATGTCAAACAATGTCATGCAGCTTCTAAAGAACCAACAAGCGAAAAAAAAAAAAAACACCTTCCAAGTTGTCCACTTTATCCTGCTGTTGGCTGCAGAAGACTTCTTGATTTTCCTCTGTGATTACATGGACCAAAACGGGGCCCATAGAATCTAAAGAAGCCACTTCTTGCAAAACACAGATCAAGTCTTCGACATTATGCCCGTCAACTGGACCGATGTAATAAAGACCCAGTTCTTCGAAAAGAGTGGATCCACGTGGACCCATCATACCCCGAGCAAATTCGTCAACTTTGGCTGCCCATTCATGCATACCTATGCCAATTTTCTTAGTAACACCCTGGAGATAATGAATAGAGAAACTATTACAAATGCCACATGATACTAAGTATTTAGTAGTGAAGTAAAAATAATTACTTTAATAAGAACTTTTAGATCAAGAGGTTTACACAAAAGTTCTCCATTTGAGCACAACTGATTTTGCATAACTGATTTTTTCTGGTCAAACCTCAGACTGACACCCAGTTCTTTTTATATTTTGTTGCCAACTAGAGACCCAGCTGATTAGTGAGGCTGATTTCGCTACGAGCAGAACCAATTGCACCGGTGGATAAATTTGTTTGTAATTTAAGGAAATGTATTTATGAAGCAACTATTGTCACCCAGGAATTTCCCAAAGAGCTTACCTTTGCAGCCTCTCGAAATTTCCGAAAAGATTTGCTTGACTGAATTTTGCTGAGAGTGCTCGAAAGTGCACTGATGGATGTTCTCTGGCCCTCCTCAACTTTAGGGTGCAACGAGTGGCGGCTATCATTTAAGATAACAATCATGTCCGAATCCATATAACCTGCATTGCTCATTGCCTCATAGATTTGACCCGCCATCGTGCTTCCATTGCTAATCACGGTTATTACCCTTTCACGCTTCCCTTTCAAATCCCGTGCAATTGCCAACCCTAAATTAAATGTATATCATTTGAAATGGCATCTCAATATTCAAGAAAATATTGGTTAAACAAATAAAATATTTTAGATAAACTGATTTAGAGAAATAATACCAAGTCCGGCAGAAACACTGCTGCATCCGTGCCCTGCACCAAACGGATCATATTCACTTTCAAATCGATTAGTGAATCCGGAAAGACCATTCTTTTGCCTTTGTGATTGAATTAGGGTTCTTCTTCCAGTAAGCATTTTATGAGCATATGCCTGTTCAATACATTAATCCATAAAATATCCAGCAAGTTACAGGAAAGGAAACTCATAAAAATCTTAACATTGTTGTTACCTGCTCACCTACATCCCACAAGATCTTATCTGCAGGTGCATGAAAAACGTGATGAATTGCCACGGTCAACTCAATGGTTGCTAAACTGGCTCTTGGAGGTTTTTGCGATTTTGCAGAAAAGGACGATAACTCTGAACGAATCTCATCAGATAATTGTTTCAGCTCCTGATGCAACCAATTACAATGAGCAGAAGCCTCCAAAGTTGAACTAGTTACTATTATAAAGACAAGCAATGCAAACCTTAGGAGAGAAGTTTTTTAAGGTAATAGGGGATTCGATCACATCAAGCAATGGTGTTGGTGCTTTCTCGCAGAAGGATTCATCTGTCTCGGGTAGACAAGATATTTGAGTAGAACAATTCTGCATAAAAAAAATTCAGCTAAAGTCAAGAAATTCATAACTTGGTCAAGAAAATATGCTCAATTTGATCCATCTATGCAATCAAGTGACTAAGAGTCTACAGATTGCCTTAGCTATTTTACTCTGAAACACAATCCAGTTTTTCTTTTTTAGTTTGCACGAAAACTCAGAACTCATAAGATATGAAAACCATAGGCCTATGATCTCTCTTATTTTGGCCATAAAAGGAAGGGCTCAGTCCCCATTACAAAATTTTCAAACTTGTGAAACTCATTAGGGTGTTTATGTAGTAATCTCTCTAACCCTTTCATGATAAATATCTATACCATGGAAGAAGAGTAATCAAATAAAAACAAATCCATATACATAGAGCAAACGAGCATCATGAATAGACTGCATGAAGAGCAAAATCACAAATAAATTGTGCATACCTTCAGAGACTCCGTTATAGCAGATGATCTGCAAAATTTAGGCGAAAAACTCACGGATTTATTGACATTAAAGCCTGGAAACTCCAATTTGGCGGATGAATGTGCAGAAATCCCAATTCGGTAATGAGCGGCCGAAGTAACCATCAAGAACAGCAGAACAAGACCCAACTGCTAAAATTCCAAAATTTTCGAGTGCAAATGCAAAATATCGGCAAACAAGAATAAACTAAGGGTTAAATATGGAACGAAGAAAGAGTTAAATCAATGGCAGCAGCAGCTGTATATTGATTCCAATTTCCAGGTGAGGACAAAGATAGCATAATTACTAACTAAGGATCGGAAACGTATTTGATTCTTCCATTTCTGACTGTGGTATGAGAGTTACAGTGGATAGAATAGAAGAACTCCAATCCCCCCAATCTAAGTCAAAAAAAAAAAAAAATCCCCCCAATCTAAGTCACCTAAGTCAAAGCATCAAAGCATTTTCTCACTGTTATCAGACCGGATTGGAGGTCCGACCGGGAACCAGTGACTTATATGGTCCGATCACTCAAAAGATGGGGTGTAAGCAAACTCGATCTAACGTACCGGTTTTTATCGAACCGACCAGTTTAATGTTGATTCGGACGGTCCGTCAATATTTACGTACACTTTAGTAGTATATAAAATTAAAATATATACATAAATAATTTTTACTTTCCAATTGCTTTACTTAATTATATTCCTTAAATATATTTTATTATTAATTTTTTCAACAACCACCAACACCAGTTAGATATTAGCATTAAATATAAAATAAATTAATTTATAATAAAAAAAATTAGTTACGTAATATAATGTGCATTTCTTAAATTTAAGGAATATGTTATGTAAAAATAAGTGAGTCCCGCTTTTAAGGAATGTTATGTAAAACCACTGTAACGTGTTTTTATATATTTTACATAAAATATATGTTTAAACCACATTTAATTAATACTATGTAATACCATTGTGGATGCTTTAAGGTTATATTTCTTAAATCATAATCATCACTATAACCATCACTACAGGAAATAGGTGCGTTAAAGGCTCCAGAAATATTAGTTAACAGCTAAAAAAAAAGCTGGAAATATTAAACGACTCTAATAAGGTGGAGCCGCTAATCGATGAGTCGGGAAGAGTTTAACGGCTCAAATTAGTAGAGCCGTTAATGATATGTTGCCAGCTCAAAAAAAGAGCCGGTATTTATTATCCGGCGGCTAAAAAAAAGAGCCTGCAATAATTGTTTAGCGGCTAAAAAAAGAGCGGGAAGTAATTATTTACGGCTCAAAAAAAAGAGTCGGCATAATTATGTCGTGGCAAATTTTTTTTAGCCGTACCATATTTTTATTTTAATTTATTCTTTACACGGTATTTTTATACATTTACACTGCAATCAATTTTCCAAAAAAAAAAAAAAATCATATTATGTTACATATATATTACAAATTGAACTATTCACTTAAATTATATTTCTAACAAAACACAATCATCATAAAATTCAAATTACATCCAACTATCATACAAGTACTCATAGCAAATATGTTTTAAGATAAACACTTATTACTAATAATCTAACCATCTATAGATTGATAACTTCCCGTTCCATTAGTTCATCTCCGGGTTAATTGCTACTCTGTAAAAACAAAAATTAAACACTTAATACACATTGGTATCAAATAAGTAGACTATAATTAAAAAACAATCAAGATATTAGTAGTTAAATAGTTAAAGTTACGACCTTAAGTAATCATACAATACATGAACTAAACAGATGCATCAAAGAAATCATGCAAATACAATTCTAGTAAAGGGCTGAAGTCATAAGATTCAACCATTTAGATTCATACGAGTTATTAACTAAGCAAATATAAATAAATAAATAAAAGTCAAGTCATGCTATATGTAACCTAAGCAGATAGGTAACAAAGATTCAATAATCTACAAAACATAAAACATTACAGCTAGCTAAAACTATCCAAAAACACCAAGTTCAGTACATATTTGAGTACAATCATAGTGACGATTTTGTTGCACCATTCATATAAACCTCACGATTATCAGCTCTTCCATAAATAGAAGAGCACAACTAGAGGAGCTTAATGACATGTAAATCAACCCACCAACTCAACTGGACCCAACCATCTAATAATCATTTAATACAACACAAACGTCTTGATCAATTAGACTCTGTACAGCTACCTGATGAATGAATAATGGTCACTACTTGTTTCCATTTAACTTCACTTCACTAGGACCCCACACTGTTCTTCCATTTCTTTAATTTCGTCTCAGTTCCTAGCTAGTGTTTTAATTAGTTTGTTTGTTTGATACAATTCCATTCTGGTTGTTTAGTTTATGGGTTTATCTGAGATTATTATAGGCTAGCTGCACTAGACTTTCAATTTGGTGGTAAACTCACTGTAACACTAGAAAATCGCTCAACATATACTCAAACACACGAACACATGTACATAGGCATAGTTAAGAGTTGATTAAACAAATATATATATATATATATATATATATATATATATATATATATATATATATATATGTAGAATGTCAGCACCAACCTTAAACAGTTACCGGGTCAGATATATGGCTCCAATTGCGTGCTGACGTGGCCGGTGCAGAAGCGTCAATCCGGTGACCGAAGCTGTAGTCGAAGCTCTGTGCGGTCGTGCACGAAGTTCACGGCCAGCAGAGCAGAAGGAGGAAGAGGCGGGTGGGTGGCGGGTGTAGAGGCACGACGAGCCGATGAAGCGATTATGCACGGAGACGGGAGTGAAGCTGGTTAATTGCGGCGATATACGGAACCCTAAAATTCACTCTCTGAAGGCTGAACTCTACGCAGGAGAAGAAGAACCGTCTTTCAATTTTTATTGGATGGAACAATTTTATTTATTTCGAAGTGGCTGCTCAAAGTTGGGTTTGGGCCTTAACCTAAAAACATAGCGGCTCAAAATATTAGCCGTGATCTAAAAAAATAGCGGCTCATTTAATGAGCCGTGACAAAAAAAAACATACGGCTCCTTAATTGAGCCGCAAACTAAAAAAATAATTTCAATAGTGATTTAGAAAAATAAAAATAACAAAGCGGCACAAAAATTGAGCCGTAAGATTTTATGGCCAATAAATTAAGCCGTAAGGGACGGCTTTATTTATGTACAGCCGCTATCTAATAATTTATTCAACTTTTTACGGCTCTACATGTCTGTAGCCGTCCTTTTAAGCCGTTATCTCTATTCTCTCCTGTAGTGCATGATTTTTCGCCACAGCCAAGACATTTAACTAATCATTTAAACTAATACAATAGCGTTTTTCCAAAAAATATCAATTAAACATAATTTCATTATTTTATACAATAAATCCAAATTAAACATAATTTCATTGTTTTACTAAAGTAAACACCACTTCTTCAATCGTCATCATTTCAGAAAGTGAACAGAATGTCAGTTTTTTCAGATTATCAAACCAAATGGGGATGAATATTGAATTAATTTAGTTATTTAGGTTATGATATATATAATGAATGGTCAAAAATGAATTGTCAATATTGAATAAATTGTCAAGATAATAACAAATAACAGTCAAACATTTTTTTCCCCAAGATTGAATTATATATACGCCATAATAATATACATTCATAACAGAAAAACACAATTAATTATTTGACAAAAAAAAAATATATATATCACCATCTAATCTAAATCATCTCATCTAAATTCACAAATGGAGTAAGATTAGGGCGTGGTTGTATCCAAATGGATGGAGGCAAGTGAGGGTGAAGCTTGTAGACTGGGTTGATATCTTGATCCCCTATAGTGTAGACGTCTACCTGAACCGATCCAAATATATCAGCTATAAAGTATATTGAATTTGCTTTGCATCCTGCGAAATCCGAAGCTCGAACACACACCGACTCATTATAAGGACCAAGAAACAACGCTTGATCCTCTAAACCCTTTTCTCCTAATTCCTTCGGAATAAACCTCTTAATTAAACCCTCCTCACTTTCTTCTTCAATCTCGTAAACCCTAAATCGAGGGTAACTATCGAACTTCTGAACGAACAGTAGGGTTCCACGCATGGATTCTACAAAATACGATCGACAACACGACGCTGAATATATTTCATTAGCCGATCCTTTCAAACTAACGTAGCTACCGCGCGTGTCGTCTTCTTCTTGATTATCGACGATCTCGATCACTCCCAATTTCCCAGAAATCAATGCGTAGAATTTTTGGTTAAAGTGGAAAGTACAGTCTTCCTCAAAACTATAACCAACGCAATCAAAATAGCTATCATCGTAAATCCACCTCGACGATGCGAAGAGTGCGAGTCTTCCCGGGAATTGTAAAACGAGCACTTGAAAGTTATTCGTAGACGGGTCGTCGGAAAGAACTACATTCTTGATCTCATAGTTTCCGAGCAATGGAGGAAGATGGATTGTTGCAGCAGTGAACGGATTGACGAGTGTCAAAGCCATCCGTTTAGCAAATACGAGCCATCCGTGTGACGAACCGCAATATCGTCCTTCGATGCGAAGATTTAAACGAGATGAAGATTTGGTCGTGATATTGTATAGAATTGGATGTGTTCTTCGATGTGTAGGGATGAGCAGTAATGGGAGCTGGTGATTCTTCTTCGTCTTGTTGTAGTGGTGCTCATAATGTTGTAAATAGTGACGAAACCATGATTTGCAGACGGTTGCGCATCGGATGTAGTCGTAGACTGAGTTGTTGGATAGTTTATCGAGTATCAAACCTAGTAAATCGTCGGGTAGTGAACCCCAACCGCCGTTAGGAGAAGAATGAGAGACGACGTGATGGTCAAGTGAAACTGGAGTACCCATTCTCTTCTACTCCTCTGTATGTAAATCTCACCACGGCAAGTCTAATGGAACTATAACCACCCTTAATAATCGTCCCTATATATATATGATTATAGTATATATTTCTACCAAATATATATTTACTATATATTAAATTAAATATTTTTTGTCGTTACCTATATATACATATACTTATGTGATTACATCTATCTATATATATAATATTTATAATATATATATATATATATATATAATTTATATACATATAAATATATGTATAAATATATATATATATGTTTTTTTTTTGTCAACATGTATAAATATATATATACTTCACATTTGAGGGTTTGTACTCTACATCATTTGGCAACGCTTCCGAGCGTTGTAGTTAGCATTATCTTATGACGCTTTTGAGCGTTGCAGTCAACATCATCTGACGACGTTTTATAGCATTGAAAGAAAATCATTACAATGACATTTAATAGTGTCGCCACTTGCATTCATTGTAGATGTAAACAAGCATCATCTCTTTTAAAAATTTACGACGCTGGTGCCAAGCGTTGCATAGTTTGTTACGACAGTGATCTGAAAATCGAAACGACATATTGTTTAATGTCATTACGAGCATCGCTAGTTTCATATCGATGCAATTATTTAACATCGCGAAAAGTTAATTTTAGCATCGCAACAGTAAAATTTCTAAGTTGAAACCACACTGACTAGCTAGTCTGTTTGGGTGGTGCTTATTTGCTCCATATTCTGTAGTGATTAATTTTTCATATTTACACAAGGGCTGTAAAATTAATTCACTAGTATATCTACCGCATCCTCTCTAACTGTACGTGGTCCGTCACTGTATAGTCCCTCTATGATACGATCAGAGAAATGAAAATTCACTGTCCACGGACAGTGTGTCACGTTCTCAAGTCCGAACGACTATTCTCACAAAGAGAAATTGATGCTGGGATATGAGAAATTCATGTAGAATTTGAATAGTACATCTGTCAGACTTGAATCGTTTGCTCCTGGTAGGTGATCGGAACTCCGGGGCTCATAGCTCTTACTCCACAAGCTCGATCACGGTCTCGGGTCGGCTCTAATAGCATTTTGTCACGCTCCTAACACTGAACGACTGTCCTGTCTCAACTTAGTCCAGCACAGCCTAATTAAATCCGTTGTTATCATTTGAGCTTAGAAAAAAATGAATTTATGTTAGATTTAAGTAATACATCTCATATTTAATTAGTTCTCAAAATCACTTATTTTCGATCAATGTGGTACATATAAGGTATTAACGGTAAGACGAGCATATATATTTTGCTTTGAAGTAACGCCACCATGCTGGGAAAAGAAAGGAAGCTTCTGATGCTGTACAACATATGCCGTGAGGTTTTCATTTATTTGCCTTAGTAAAGAGGTTTAAATTATTATTATGTATAACAGCAATCAATTTGGACATGTGTTAATATCTGGTTGATCACTCTTATATATATATTTAGATTTAGATTTTCTGGTAAATTTCCAATTTAAGAATAAGAATAATTACACGCATAAACAAAACTGCTGCTCCGGCGATCAGAAAGGTTTTGATCGGTTTCTTTCTCTCCATCATCGTTTAGGGGGTTTCGTAACTTTCGTTTCATCATGTACGTACGTTTCTCTATCTCTTATTTGCTTCTTCTTCTGCAAAATTCTTAATCAGTTCAAAGGGTTCAAATTAAGTCCGGCCGGCGCGTGGGCGATATCAGGGTTCTTTTATGTTGCCGGATTATAGTCTCCGGCTTAAAGTCAACGGCTTTTGGGATATTCTGCACCTCTTTTGCAGAAGAAATACTTGTATTTAATTTCTGACAGAAGCCAAACTCTGAACGTAAGAGATTTTCATGCATAAACTCATAAAACTCGTTTTTTTTTAAACCATATATGAATATTTGTTCTCCTAATTAAAACCGTACAAACATCCAAATGGAAGGACATAATTCATCATCGTCAGTTTCTCAAGTCTTAGAAGGCCACGACCACATTTTTGTCTTGCGCTTTAATTTTATTATTAAAATTTTCCCATTAAAAAAGAAACTAGTTTTTGTCCGTTGGAACTGATCAAAGGCAAAAGACGCCGGCCAGCATATATGCATGCTTACATAAGATGTAGTATATAAGTATAATACTGCGTGTTGCTCTTTACATTTAAACTGTGTTCTTTCAGATCTTAATAATTAGACATCTCTCTCTCTATACAATGAAGCTTGAGAATAAAAAGTGTCATCAACAACTCCTTCCATTTCTTATAATCCTCTTAGCGCCAACCCTAGCCTATGGGGATGTCGGTACTGCTGCACGATACAACCCTCCATATACACGTAAGACTAATTTTAAATTAATTAATTAGAGCATTATATTTGGTTATATATAAACCTTATCTATTTGTAACTCTACTTTAAAATACAGCCACTGCTTGCTATGGATATGACGCTTCCCAGTTCCCGTCAAGTTTCTTATTTGCGGCTGCCGGTGAAGGGATATGGGACAATGGCGCAGCTTGCGGTAGGCAATATTTGGTCAGGTACTATGCATATATTTACTAGTTATATATATCATCATAATTTCTTTTTAGCATACATGTTAGGATTCGTATTTTCAAATTGTTTTCTTTTTGTTATATTAATTAATTGTCCATCTTGTAAATTATGTTTGTCAATATATATTTTTTTAATCCGCACCCATAGAAAGTTTATTTATGGGTTCAAACTAAATTTTTTTTTTTTAAACGTTTGAAGATGATGATAAACACTAAGAAGAAGATGAATAAAAGTACAATAATTTTAGACAACTTGGCACTTTTATTGCTACCATGGCAGTGACAATTCAGCATTAGACGGAAAGTTATATGATATATAAATTATTCACTACATCTGAATTAACACGTGGCAGTGAGGTGTTGCCCCTTCAACCAACCAGCATAAAATATGTGTACATGAGTCAGCTACTTACTGTCACGTATCTTATGTTGATTGGCTGAAGAAGTAACACTTCATTGTCACGTGTTGGCTCATAGGTAGAAAATAATTTCTCAAAAGTTAATAGAGGATATTCATATGCCAATTATTAATAATATTTTAGTGATTGTTACACCATTGTAGGTGCATAAGTGCAAGCGTGCGCGGCACGTGCATCCCAGGACGTATAATCCAAGTGAGGATATTGGATCGTGCTTATAGCGCGGTATCTCCACCCACCAGCGACGGAGCCACCATCGTTCTATCCACCACTGCATTTCAGAGCATAGCAAATGTAGCCGCCACGTCCGTCAACATAGAATACGTCCAGTGAGTACCCAACCCAACCCGACCCGTATCGTATTATATATATCATATTAATTGTTATCCAAAATAATTTGATTAAGCGTTACATATCAACTTTTCAGGGTTTGACGAGCAAACTGGAGTCCCAATCCTAATATTCAATCCATCTAATTATATTTAGTATCGATAAAACTACAATTATGTGTATTATTGTTATTATCATTCTATTAATTCATTTTTATTGTTATTTTGTTACTAAGGTATTTGTAGTGCTAGCTGTTATTTGTTGTATGCTAGTTTATTATATAATCCTTTTTTTTTTTAACTGAACTAACATTCTTACAATTTGCTAACATTCTAAAAGAATACTGTTGAATGCTCGAAACCTGTTGAACGAGCTAGCAAATTATAAATTTGCATAATTCAACTAAAACAAAAAATTGTTCGAAAGCAAATCAATTATTAATGAATTCATAACTCTGAAATTCTAAACAAATTACCACTGATTCACATAAAAAGCACAAAACACCCCCATAAAACAACTCCTGCACTTATTACCTACCAGTAACTCATATCTCAACTACCAAACCAACTTATCATCTTCTATACTTGATCACAACCCAGAAACCCAACAAGACAATCTAGTAATCTTGCTTCTCAAATAGGCGAAACCCTAGGAACATCGACCGGAAACCGATCAATCTCGTCCATCCACGGGTTCTTCTCCTTGGCAGGATCGATCGTCCTCATAGCCTTCCAAACCGCGCTATTACACTTAAACCCCGACCCAAACGCAATTTGCCACGTCCGATCTCCTCTCTTGATCCTCCCCTTAGCTTCCATATAAGCCAACTCGTACCACAAAGAACTGCTCGATGTATTCCCGAATCGAAACAATGTCATCCTCGATGGCTCCATATGCCACTCCGAGAGCTGCAGGTTTTTCTCAAGCTCATCAAGCACGGCTCTGCCTCCTGCGTGGATGCAAAAATGCTCGAACGCCAACTTAAAATCGGGAATATACGGTTTGATTTTCATCTTCAAGAGCTTCCGGCCAATTAACGTGGCGAAGAACAATAGCTGCTCGGACATCGGTAGAACAAGTGGGCCGAGAGTGGTTATGTTTGTCTTTAGAGCATCTCCGGCAACCGCCATCAGGTCTTTCGATAAGGACACACCGATCCGACCAGTGGGGTCCTCGTGCTGGGTTACACAAGAGAAGCACTTATCGTCGGATCCCTTGTGGGTCCGAACCGTGTGGACTAACCGGTACTTGGCTCGACGGGAATCGGACCGACGGTTCGATAATAGAACCGCCGCGCCTCCCATTCGGAAGAGGCAATTCGAGACGAGCATCGACCGTTCATTGCCGAAATACCAATTTAGTGTAATGTTCTCCGTGCTTATGACTAGAGCATATGAATTGGGATGGACCTGGAGTAGGTCCTTGGCTAGGTCAATCGAGATCAAACCGGCACTACAACCCATTCCGCCGAGATTATAGCTAATGATGTTTCCTCTAAGCTTATAGTGGTTAATCACCATTGCAGATAGTGAAGGTGTTGGATTAAAGAGGCTGCAATTTACAATCAAGATGCCAATGTCCTTCGGTTTAAGGGCGGTTTTCGCGAATAATTGGTCTAGGGCACCAAACATCACCGTTTCGGCCTCTAACCTCGCCTCGGCCATACACGGATTAGGGGGTACCCTAAGGACGGAATCCGGGAGATAAGTAGATTCTCCGAGTCCGGATCTTTCGAGAATCTTTCTCTGGAATTCGAGATTCTCCGAAGTGAAGGATCCCCTCAATTGGGACCTTTCCATGAATATCTGCCTTGTGCACTTCCTCGCATCGTCGGGTTTGTAACACGCAAAATCGACTAAGTAGACGGGTCGGGGACGGGTGAGGAAGCAGACGGTGCAGATGAACACGAGAAGCGTGGAGCAGAGGATCACGGATATGAGATTGAACTGGAGGTGGTTCCAAAGCTCGTGGAGGTCGTCAATGGAGGATGTGGAGAGTTGGGCGGCGGTGATGGCTAGTAGAGGCGTTAAGCAGAGGTACATTAGATGGGTTATCAGGTAATGGTAACCGAGCTTTACGTACTTGAGCTTCACCGATTGCTTGAAATCGGGGAGTTTCGATGAGTACGAGGGTGATCTCTGGTTGGAAGACGCCATTGTTAGGGTTTCTGAAACTCTGTCCAACATAGATCTGGTAAAGAAACAAAAAAGGTGTGATTTTTATGGATGCAGGATGCAATACCGACAATGCAGATCAAAATTCCTACGGAGAATCGAATTTACGACACGCAGATCACAGCAAGAGATCAATCTAGTCTAGCACTATGCGAAATTGACCGATCAAGTGAAACGCAATTGAATATAATCAGTTCGACGGAAAAAAAAATTGCAGACATTCGATGGAGCATGGGAGAGAAACGATGGAGTAGAGACAAACCTCAGCAGAGAAATTCGACCTCGGACGGCATCAAATTATTGTTCCTTGGTTCTTGATCATGTTCTTGTGCTCTGTGTGTGAGGGAAAGAGGAAGACAAGTGAAGATCAACTTTTTGCATTGAATTGAATTGAATGGAGGAATTAATTGAGGAAGTTTTGTGGTGACTGTGGTGAGGGTTGAGACAGTAACGTGTATTCACATGGTTTGAGTTTGACTCGACATAACGACGAAAAGCGAGTGCCGAACTATATCCAACACGTGTGAGGAAAAATATAGATTATAAATCTATAATCCACGTTTTTTTTCTGGGCGAATATATCTACATATTTTTATTTGATTTAACTTAACAACACTATATCTAAATCTGTTATTATTTGATTTAACTAAATAAACTATATCTAAATCTAAAGAATTATAATTTTGCTTGATTAATAAGTTCAAAAAAATACAATGTAATGTAGCGAATCATGTGAAATCAAACTTTAAAATCCACTAAAAACGAGGGTGTGACATATATCTACGTGATCTAAAAGGATATAATGTTTAATATTATATATATATATAGTTAATCAAATCATATATATATAATAAAAATAGACTTATTTTTATAGATAAGTCTTTGAGTGACCAACTTCCAAACAATTGATTTGTTATGCCTATCGAATTTGATGTATTTTTAGAGGTTATTTATATAATGAATTATTTTTAAATATGAAATCTTTTAGAAAATAATTAAAATACGAGTATTTTTTATTTTCAAGTAAATTGTTACTTTTGTTATAATTTATGTCAGTTTTGATAGAAAATGAGCATATTTCGCATACGTGGTTTTTTTATGCATACATAAGATGATCTATATTGTAAATATAAAGATTAAATCAAAATGCCTTCAGTTGGATATTAAATTTTACATCCACAAATTCCAACGATGTCTAATTTGAGTGTCCAACTAAATGCATTTCGCTGCAATTTTTCAATACATTAACGAATCCATCTCGGTACCCATTAAAAGACATGTGGCTGGAACATACCCATTTTCTGTCTAAGTTTACGTAAATTGTAACAGAAGTAGTAATTTGCTCGAAAATTAAAAATTTGGATAGCTGATTAAAAAAAATTCAGTTAACAATTTTTTTTCTTCGAGGTATTAAACGTTTTACATATAAAATTGTAGGTAAAAATGAAAATAAAAAATTGCAACAATATAAATGCTTTCAAAGCATGATAGCAAGTCCCTGCTTATCCATCATGTTGATTTAAAAATTAGATGCGAAGTGTTAAGTTAGTCCTTCAGTATAAAATTAGATTCATTTGGAATCTTAAGGATCAAGACAGCTTATTGCTGAAACTTGGGAGTAAGTCGGTGGTTTTCTAATTTAGATCAAACAAGAATTTACGTTTTTAGTTGTCATAATCTAAGAGCACCATGTTTTTGGTATTTTTTTTTGTATTTTTTTATTGCCCTAAAGGTGAACAAATTGATATTATTAATAATATGATGCAAATATTAGGTGTGGTTAAAAAAATCATATTTTTTTTATACTTTTAAAGTTTTACGTACGTTACAATTAAGTCCACACTAGTAATAAAAAAAAAACCACAAGCATGATACTCTTGTAGCATGGTAGAAAAATCCGTTTTTAGTTGTGTTTTAGTGGATTCTCATGTTTACCTATTGTTTAGGGATATAATTATGGAAAAAAAAGGCTAGATATATAATTAAGTAATATCATGTATAAATCAAGTTAACGAGAAGAAAAACAAAATATAAATCAAGTTGATTTCGGTTTAATAAAACAGTAATAATACACATTCTAAAATTTCATTTCGCAAAGTTCCTATTTGTAAGTGTGGTAACAACCTAGAGTATTGATACAAGTTCTGATACTAATATTCGGAGGGAGATGATACACATTCCGACCATAATGGTCCGAAGAGTTCCGCCCAAGACACAAGGGCATAAGCTGTAATATTTGTAAACTTTTAGGGCAAATTTGTTTCTCCTCTGGGTCGGAATTTGTCGGACTCCTACGGTCGGAACAAATATCAATGGCAATGAATGTAATATTTAACAACTTTTGTGGCAATTATATAGTCTCTCAATCAGAATATTTCAGAGGTTTTAGAATCAGAACGTAGAGATTTCTGTTTTTGACAACTTCAATGGCAAATTCGTTCTTCACTTGGTCGGAACTTCTCGGGCCTTTTAGTATTGGAACATATATCATTATTGTTAATAAAAAGAGGGAAGATTGGTTCCGAAAGCCCGTTCCGTGTCGTTCCGATTTCTCTCTAAGTGGCATGCTAGGTAATTCTTAAACTTTGAGGGTGTATTTATTACTCTCACCAGAACATCTCGGATGCAATTCGGAATCCGGATAATTTCCCTAATAAAATGTAGGAACGGTGATACCCATTCCGACATTTAGAATCCGATAAATGCCGACTTACTCACAGGGGCACACATTGTAATTTGGATTAATTCTTTGGGCATTTTTACTTACACTAACGTTCGGAACTTCTCGGCACTTGAATGTCGGAATCTTAATCATATTCAAAAAAGTAGACAGATTTCAGTTGTAGATGAATGAAAATATATAAGTCGGACTGTCGGAATGTTAGTTTCCCAGAGAAAGCTCACCAAAAAAAAAAAAAAGTGAAGCCAAATCCACTAAAAAAACTTCAGACGCATTAACGGCAAGCGGCAATTGAAGTCGCGTCCTGCTAGGGTGGGAGGAAGACGAAGATGTCGCTCTGCACCTCTCTGGCTCCGGCGCAGTTCCTCCCTCGCTTCTCGCCGTCGAAAGGCTTCACCGCCAACGCGAGACCTTCAATTTTCAGTGCTTGTCGTTTTAAGGCATCCGCTTCAGCTGACGTCCCTGATTTCCTCTCTGCTGACTGGTTAGCACTCATCCCCTATCCTTGATTTTGATGATGATGATTTTGCTTGATCATTCTAAATATTGAGACAATACAAAAGTTGTAAATCTAGTTGTCTGGCTATCGTATATTTGAATCAGCAGCATGTCTTCGAAATCAATTATTGGATGATTTTCTAATTGAATTATCGATTTGAGTTTTCATTCCTTCGTTGTAAAGGCAGCAGCCAGCAGCACCAGTAATAGAACTACTGAACATGAAACTTGTAACAAATATATATTGGTTTGCGTCTTTATATCGAATCTCGATGTTGATCAAACTGAAGTGTGATCATCTAGAATGACAGTGTCTCACCTTATGAGATTTAGTGTGCTTCTAAGTTACAAAGAAGAAAAGTAAAAATTGGGGAAAACTGAAAAGGGAATCAATTGTTTACCTTTTTCAAAGTTGCTACTTAGTTTTATATAGATTCTTAAAGTTCCATGGTCAATTTATGCTGCTTAACGTCGTCATCTGAATGATACTTTTTCAGGTTATGTGATGTACTTCAGTTGGTTACTGGATAACTAATCCAAATTAAAAGATGGATGAAAGAGGAGTCACTTTTTATTGAAGTTGCTAACTTTTCTGATATGTAGACTTTTAAGCTCTTGTTTATGCTGCTTGTCGTTAACTTTTATTAACTTAGATTTGAGTACTTTTTTTTATTAAAAAAAATTGTTTTTTTAATTTTGATTATTGCAGGTTTGACTCTCGGAAGAAAAGACCTTTTGGCCCAAGATTGAGTGTAACTATTCTACCTTGGAAAATTATTGCGCCTCTGATTTGACTAGTAATTTAAAAATGTAGATTAGTAGTATTGGGTAAATCCCTTCTGTAGTTTAGTGCAGAAGAAGCTGTGCAGCATCAGCTTGATTCTCTGAAGTACAATGATCAACCTCGTCAAGATTATGGCATTGAGGTTATGTACAGGGTAATTTCTGGTACTCATCTCTATTCTATTTACATCATGGATTTCCTTAATGGAATTCCTCTCTACATCAGTTTGCTGGATTTGATCCGTTTGAGAGGTCTACATATTTTGGGCCATTCTTCGATCTAGGGCAGGTAAAGTTAGTATATAAAAATCTGTGTGTGCTTTTACTTATTTGTTGATCTTGTTACTAATTCCTCTATTGGCTTTTTGTTGCTGATATTCCTGAAGTTTGAAAGGTTTAGACGTATTTTTCATCATTCCACTTACCGAGTCTTGCTTGCCCACAAGGACAGAAAGATCTTGAGCAGCCTGTTTGTAAAGGAGGTATGTAATACATGTTAGTTAACAGGTATAAGAGCTTTTGCCTATTCCCAAGATTAAAGACTGACTTTCTTGATCCCCATACATCATGTTGAGTGAGTTTCTTAGTTGCCAAAAGTTCCTCTTTTGCATAGAAAGGTGGGATTAATATAACTAACAGAAATTCTTGGTCAGATTTTAATTTAGTTCTGCAGATACCTAAATATGGAATATTGATTTATTGTTGATTTCATGTAGATTTGTTCTTGTCAGGTCTTAGAATTGATCTCACATGCTTTCGCTTTCGTAATCCTGGCTTCATATGAACACAATGAGTTGAAATATCCAACCGCATTTTGACATCTTATGGTTTATGAGACATTTTCTGCTAAACCAACAGCTTATTATTTCTGATAGACATATCGCGAATGGAACATTGGAGAATCATCTTCTGCAGTTCGTTTTTTAATCTAATATGGTGTTTTCTTTGAAATATCTATTTAACAGAATCGATATAAGCAACGGATATGGGTGGAGGGAGCAAGGCCTGAGGAGGAAGAAGTATTTGAATTTACTATGGTTCAGGTTTGATCCCTTTTTAACTATTTTTTGCATCACCTTCCATTGCTTTCTGCTCTGTAAATATTGATAGATAGAATACTGAGTGAGTGTTGTTGAATGCCAGAGGGTTGGTGGGTCTTGGGATGGCTATTGGCTGACTGAATCTTTACTTCATGATGGAGATGCCTTTGCTGGTGGTTTAGCTTACTGATTATTACTATGTAGTAGTATGCAGTAATTCAGTGATAAGGCTGTAATTAATGTATATATACATATACCTATACTATACCTTAAACAACAATGTAATTATTGTTATGCATAAATGTAGTATTAGCTATAGCAACAAGGGTAGTTGCATCAAAATGAAAGAGAGTTTAACTGAAAAAGTAAAATTTTCTGACAGACATGCATTTAGTTTTTATTCGATGGTCGAAATATGTTAGAACTTAGAATTGCAAAATCAGATAGAGTATCGGTTCTCAAAATATAGGTTTAATACCCAAAAGTTAGTTGAACTTTAATTGATTTACAAACTGTCGGATGATTTTTTTTAAAAATGGTTATCCGAACTTTTACTTACATACCAAATTGTTTATCTTTGTTATAATATTCATAAATTTGAAAAATGAGCGTGTTTCTATTGCGTGTCTTTTAGCATGTACCAAATTATAATTTATTAGTAATTTTATAGAATTGCAACAAAATACCTTCATTTGATACTTAATTGAAAGGTAGAGCTTAAATTTAAAGTATTTCATTACAGTCATTTTAGTTTAATATTGCCTACCGCTCAATAAATTTTTATGAAAAAAAACATTAAAACTATCTAAAATATATTTTAAAAAAATACCTTAAAAAACATTATCCAAACCCTAAAAATGTAATGTAAAAAAAGGTTGGAGTTAGAGCATCCACAATGGTATTAAATAGTTTTACTTAAATGTGGGTTTAATGTATTTTTTATATAAAATGAATAAAAATGTGCTAGAATGTTTTTACATAACATTCCTTAAAATAAAAGTAGAATCCACCTATTTTTACGTAACTTATTCCTTAAACTTAAGGAAAACACTATGTATTACGTAACTAATTTTTAATTATAAATTAATTAATTTTTGTTTGCCAAATTATAAATTAATTAATTCATTTTATAATTAATGCAAATATTTTATTGGTGGTTGTTGGAAAATTTAATAACAAAATATATTTAATGCATATATTTAAGTAATACAATTGCAGAGAAAATATTGTCTATGTGTGTCTTAACTTTACGTATTAGTTAATGTATAGATAAATGTGTGACAAGTTCAAAGAATCTACTATATTATATTAATTCGGCACCGGAAGCCCTCGGACTGACACGTGTGCGTTTCACACAGTCAGCGTTTCCTAATTTAATTGCTTATTAATTGCACATTTATAAATTTAGATACAAAATATTGAATGGATGTAAATTAAGAATTTTTTTATTTCCTATTTTAGTCACTACGTAAAATAAAGAAACAAATTAAATAAAAGTTTCCATTTAAATTTGTAATCTATACAGTTTGGTACCGGAAGACCATATGTCGCCACGTAAGCATACTTATTTTACTATTATAATTAACTTAATATTTATCATCACGTGATCTAGCTCTAGCATGCATGAATATTTTCAATTTATATATATATAAATTGCAAATTAAATGGAGAGAAATAGAATATAACTTGCTTATAAAAAAAAACTATGTAAATTAATTAAATATAGTATACAATATGTATATATAACCCACGTAGAAAACCAAAGTATTGTTTTTTTTAATAAAACTATAGTACTTTTAATTAGTTTATATATATAAATAGTCGATGCTATAGTTGTGTATATAATTTTATATAGTTGGTACCAAACGTAGGTAATAAAATTAGAGTACTTTTAATTAGTTTATATCTACTATCTACTATATCTACTATATTATATTAATTCGGTATCGGAAGCTCTCTGGATGACACGTGTACAGTCCACGCAGACACTGTTTCCTAATTTAATCGGAATTTAATAGGGGTTCTCTAAATTTAGATACATAATATTGATTTGTTGTAAATTAAGAAATATTTTTATTTTCTATTTTGGTCCCTACGCAATTTATAGAAACAAAAAAATTAAAAGTTTCTATTTAAATGGACTGACACGTGTGCGTTTCACACAGTCAGCGTTTCCTAATTTAATTGCTTATTAATTGCACATTTATAAATTTAGATACAAAATATTGAATGGATGTAAATTAAGAATTTTTTTATTTCCTATTTTAGTCACTACGTAAAATAAAGAAACAAATTAAATAAAAGTTTCCATTTAAATTTGTAATCTATACAGTTTGGTACCGGAAGACCATATGTCGCTACGTAAGCATACTTATTTTACTATTATAATTAACTTAATATTTATCATCACGTGATCTAGCTCTAGCATGCATGAATATTTTCAATTTATATATATATAAATTGCAAATTAAATGGAGAGAAATAGAATATAACTTGCTTATAAAAAAAACTATGTAAATTAATTAAATATAGTATACAATATGTATATATAACCCACGTAGAAAACCAAAGTATTGTTTTTTTTAATAAAACTATAGTACTTTTAATTAGTTTATATATATAAATAGTCGATGCTATAGTTGTGTATATAATTTTATATAGTTGGTACCAAACGTAGGTAATAAAATTAGAGTACTTTTAATTAATTTATATCTACTATCTACTATATCTACTATATTATATTAATTCGGTATCGGAAGCTCTCTGGATGACACGTGTACAGTCCACGCAGACACTGTTTCCTAATTTAATCGGAATTTAATAGGGGTTCTCTAAATTTAGATACATAATATTGATTTGTTGTAAATTAAGAAATATTCCATATATATACATATCTACTATATTCTACTAATTCGGTACCGGAAACTATCTGACTGACACGTGGACGGTTCGTCCAGTCAGCGTTTCCTAATTTAATCGGTATTTAATTGGAGATCTATAAATTTAGACATAAAATATTGATTGATTTAAATTAAGAAGTATTTTTATCTCCTATTTTGGTCTCTACGCAATTTAAAGAATCTACTATATTATATTAATTCGGTACCGGAAACTATCTGACTGACACGTGGACGGTTCGTCCAGTCAGCGTTTCCTAATTTAATCGGTATTTAATTGGAGATCTATAAATTTAGACATAAAATATTGATTGATTTAAATTAAGAAGTATTTTTATCTCCTATTTTGGTCTCTACGCAATTTAAAGAAATAAATTAATTAAAAGTTTCCTTTTAAATTTATTCTCTATACAGTTTGATTCCGGAAGAGCATATGTCGCCACGTAAGCGAAATTAATTGCATTATCATGTTATAACCACGGCTACTTATATTTAGCAAATACATATGTTATAACCAAGCATAACTCCAAAACCCAATAAATTTTAGAATATAGAAGGAAGCATATATTTATTGGACAAAAAAGAAAAAAGAAAAAAACATATTAGAAGAATCTAGCTATATATATTTCTCTATTGTGTACGTAATATAGAAAAAAAAAAAAAGCATATATTTATTGGAAAAAAAAAAGGAAAAACATATTAGAAGAATCCCTAGCTAGCTATATATATTTCTCTGTTGTGTACGTGATATAGAAAAAAACATATATTTATTGAACAAAAACAAAAAAAACACATATCAGAAGAATCCCTAGCTGGCTATATATCTATTTATCTGTTGTACGTGAATATATTCTTTGTTGTGTGCGTAGCTATATCAGGAAAAAAAAACATAAATTTATTATGTGTACTAAAATTTCTGCACCTCACTTACAAAAATTAATTTTCTCCTTATTTATTAGTTATTCTAAAGCGATGAAGAATACCATATGACTCTTCTTCTACACTAATTTTTCATGGATACTAATTTTATTTTGTTTAATTGACAGAAGGGTAATGAGTCCATGACTCGGACGGTGTAAGTTTCAATTTAAAAATATGCAACTGAAGATGAAGCTTAATATGTACGTGTGTCGGAATCGAATGACAAAAGCTACGGACACAGCCGTAGAAGATCTTGGTGTTCCACGGGCTGTCCCGACCGACCATCTCGATCTAGAATTATTTGTACAGGATCTTCAAGTACGCTAATTGCAACCCTTGCCGCTTCGTTATCGTGTAATATTAATTTAGTTTTGAGATTACTATTTTTATTAATTGAATTGTCATTTTTATATGTTTCTCTTGGTACTTTACAAATTTAAATTAATTAACCGCAATGCTTATTAAGTTTCTTTTCTTCAAGATTTTCAATATTAGAGTTGCTGGGGATAAGAAGATTAATGGAGTTAACAGATATGGCAGAGGATGAGAGGAGACAACCCATCCGATTAGGTTAATAAAGTTTGTCTCCGAGGAACATGTTTGTTTATACATTATACCTGTCTATAAAAGTTATATATTTGTATAAATAAGTAATAAATTCGTTAAAATATGTACCATAAATCTAGATATTTATAAGGGTATGATAATATAATTTATTATAAGAGAATAGTTTATAATAATTTAGTAATTGAATATTATAATTTCAATAATAACAATAATCAATTCTCATGTGCGATTTCAATTATAATAGAATTGATTGGCATGAATTTGGACGCATAATCTATGTTGCCGAAACACTAACTCGAAGATCTCGGTGGAGCAGCACAGTTCCTTAAGGTCTCGATGATGACGATCTAACCATAAACTAATAATTTTTCATTTTCTTTTACTGTTATTTAAAACCCTAATTCTTATGTCTGATTTTTGTTCCAATATAAGTTTGATTAGGCTGAGTTGCATTGGGTCGATGCAGAGCATGTCCGGAACAATTTACCACATCATGCACATAACTAGAAACATAAATATTAAAGCTGCAAAGGAGAAGGGAGCGGTGTTAGGAGAACAAATCAGATTCATCTATCACTCTCCGGTTAGTTCTTTACTTACAATTACACGCAACAATTATTTTAAGGTTAGGATATCAACTCAATTAATATGACCACAATTCGTTTCATCCATATTATAGATGATAAAAATCTCCTCAAATGTGATTAAGAATTAAATTTGTCTAGGTACTTTTTTTTTTACCGAGATTTGTCTAAGTACTTGAGTTATTCCAACATGGATACTAAAGGCTTGCACATTAGTAGGAGATACAAAATACACAAGGCTGATAAACAAGACTGATCATATTGAACGAGCAACTAAAAGTGGGCATAACTCATGTCTACAACTCTAGAAATCTGTAGCCGTGATCCAAACACAAGTGCAAATGCAAGGGATTTGCATAACTCGACTATGGAATTTTGAGGTACGCTAATTTTGATTTTCGTTTTTAACGTTTTTCCTAAAAATATATTTTCACAATGATTAAACATTAACACGATCAAATATGTTGAGTATATTAGTACAAATGAATCTTTTTATCCTAAACGCATTGTCGGGTAAGAGATACTGGCAAAATAATAAATCCAGCAATCTTCTCGAGGTCCACTAAGAAAAATTGTGATTATTGGTTATA
Source organism: Clarkia xantiana subsp. parviflora (assembly GCA_036873135.1). Lineage (NCBI taxonomy): Eukaryota > Viridiplantae > Streptophyta > Magnoliopsida > Myrtales > Onagraceae > Clarkia > Clarkia xantiana. The sequence continues at coordinate 13,504,049 of JAPTYO010000004.1, forward strand.
TTTTCAAAATAAAAAACTACTTGACAAAAGTCATATACTCATATGTATATATAAACTTACCATAACTATAAAATATATATATAATCATTGTAAATAAATAATTAGTTTCTTTATATTTATATATATATATATATATTATTTTAAAAAAATGTAAATAATTAACCGTTTCAAATTGCAATATATATTTATGTCGTTATTTTTTATTTATATTATTGACATAAAACTTATTTAAAAATTAAGTATCTTATATATTTTTATTGATTTTTTTATCAGCAATATTTTTTCTTCTTATAATTTCTTATGACTATATTATCATAAATATACACATAAAACCCACTAATTATTTTTATTGAAAAATTAAGTTTTTTCGTTTGAACTATTACCCGCGCGCGGTGCGCGGGGTTAGTATCTAGTATTATATTAATTCGGTATCGGAAGCCCTCTGGCCGACACGTGGGCAGTCCACGTAGTCACCGTTTCCTAATTTAATCGGAATTTAATAGGTGTTCTCTAAATTTAGATACATAATATTGATTGGTTTTAAATTAAGAAGTATTTTTATCTCCTATTTTGGTCTCTACGCAATTTAAAGAAATAAATTAATTAAAAGTTTCCTTATAAATAACAAATCTATACAGTTTGGCTCCGGAAGACCATACGCCGCCACCTAGACAGTATATATATAGAATATAATATCAATATATTATAATATTTAATTAATGTCTACGATTAACAATATATATTGTATAATATTAATGTCTATATATGTATATATTATTATGCCTTCGTATATATGCACTTATATATTTATTTATAGCTAGGCCATATTTAAAAACCCTAAAGAATTCTCTACCGATCCAACTTCTTCAAGAGACTATTACTGTTATCTAATCAGTAATGTCGTTTTCAAGAGCTAGCAAAAAATCATGCATACATCTAGCTAAGAACGTTAAGCTTCATTTATCGACATAATAATTAAATTGTTCATTAAGTTTTTGAGATGTAGTTGAAGAAGCTAAATGTTTATAGTAACATAGGTTTAATTAGATCAATCGGTTCAATTCTAATTTTGTGCTTCTGACTGCATCTTTTCTTTTTATCAGTTTGATCGAGCGTTCATGCGTTGTGTTGATGGCAGAAGGTTCAGATCAAGCTGTTGTCGCACTTAAATACTGCTGCAGCTCCTATCATCATCATCCCGTTGTTGTTATCGACACAGAGTTCCTCTATCGGCCATCTCAAGTGATTTGCAGTGCAACTGCGGAATACGGTTACTTGGAGAAATAAGGGAGTGAAGTAATATATAACTGTTTTTTTTAATAAAATCCTATCTACCCCTCCTTTTCCATACTCAAAACAAAAGGTTCACGAACCAATATTAGCTTTCAAATCTCAATACGTCGTAGTTTAGCTTTATATTAATGCCCTAATATTATAATATATATATTATGGCTTCCTTCATCGAGTTAATTGTTTTTTTTTTATCCTATACTATCCAGATGGCCGCCTCAGATCCTTGCATGTCCTACCTCAATAATTTTAATGATGAAATACGATAATATCTAAAGGTTTGTTCGTATCTCATATATCTTTGCTTAGTGTTAATTTCTTTCTTTTAGCTGGCAGTTCATATGCACAAAACTTGAGTTTGCGTTGTCGGCTCTTTCTTTTGCATTGGTGAGGTCGGGCCCTGGTTCTTCGTCACGACTACTCTGCTGCTTGATGCGACAGTAGCGGGATACCAGAAGAATTTCTCATTGACTGAGACGGTAGCCTCCTACGTAATTTCATGCTTGCCTACGTACATATATTAACTTCATCTAGAATTTATCATAATTAATCAAGCATTGCGTGTTTAATCATGTTGCGCCTGTTTGGTGCCTCTAATATCTGGCGGGTGTATTTACATGTAGGTTCGGTTCCGGTAAGAGGAATATATGATGAAGGAATGTCACTTTACAACTTAAAAGGTCATACAACATATTCGAGCTGATTAATTGGTGAGTCATCTATACATACATATTCATTCACATAATAAATTTCAAATTTTTAGAATTGATATCCTCAGATTAATTTTTATTTGAAATTTCAATGGACCTCAAGATATTTTTTTAAATTACAATATTATTATGCTCACCTAATTATTATACATTGGTAAATTAATCATTACTGTAGAAAAAAGAAAGTAAAAAAGATGACTAGAAGACAAGTTAAATAGTACATCTATTTTTGTATTTTATATGTTTCACTTATTTATACTATTGTTATATGTGATAGTAGTTTGTTTATTAATATATATAGTTTATTCAACCTAAAAAATAAATTCATTTATTAATAACCTTATGTTGTACTTATTTAAAAATTTCGTGTCTGCATAATAAAGCTATTTATTTCCACTACGTTATTCTTTTGCAGCCATAAGTTTTTTTTATTTTATTTTATTTGAAACTTCATAGTAAAATCATTTATTTTGGCGTGGATTCAGGTATTGCCATGATCCTTATCCTTAGGTGATAATACTACATTGTGTCAATTATTTATTTATCAGATATTTGCATATCACGAAATGTCAATTTTTCCTTAAATTATTGTGCTCTATATATGCTGAGAATCATAATGACTAATTTTTTAATTTTATTTTTCTGTATTTTAGGGATCACCGATAATCGGGAAAGTCATGTAAGTTTCCAAGCCCGAGACTCCAGTGCGGTATCGATTCTTTATCGGGCAACCGATTGGTTAATTACTTCAATATCTCAACAATAGGTCATGCGTGCAAATTATTTTTTATTCACGACATCTTTTAATGTTCCATTTTAATCAACGGTCTTACAACCAAAGACCATTCAAACTGTTGTTCTACGCATGTTTAGTGTTATGGAGTATGTTTTTATATTCTTGGCATGCCTTCTCATTTGGTATTGTACTATTTCTTTTACAAATGAATGTAAATGTGTGTCATATCATATAAGAGTGGCTCTTGGAATTAAAGTTGATGATAAGAATTATATAAGGTAGTTTGAAGATATTAATCTTCTTAAAAATCTTTCAAAACTGCCACTTGCACCGGTCAGTGTCCCCTCATGGACGACCTCCTAATACTAACTCCCATTATTACAATTTGTTTAAAGTGCACTCATTTTCACTAAGAAAATAATGAACCAACTAATATCTCTGATTTGATGAATTTTGATTTTTTTTTTTTGTTAAATTTAGTACTTTTATAGTAGGAATTTGCATTGTCGAATCAGATGCAGATGCATGTTAAATTTCATTGGTTTATTTTTTTGTACAAAAGTGATATTGTTGTACCTTTCATAGAGTGAGAAGCAAACAAAATGTTTTTACTTTATTTTTAAACAAGCTCAGGAAGAAAATTATCAATTAACAAAACTATATAAAATACTAAATTTAAAAGTAAAAAATATAATCACAACTTTTTTTCTTTTGATTAACAAAATTATACTTTAGTTAAATCTATACTATACGTGTGGTAGAATACATTATATATACAACTCAAATTATAACTAGAAGTTTTAACAGTTAAGTTATGATGCTTTTTACCACCATTTTAGTATTTCATGATTCTCATGTGTTCATATATTTCTATCGTTCTATTTATTTAGTTAATCATGATTATAAGTATTTTTTCTTTTGTTGATTTGAACGTGGATGCAGATTCGTGTTATACAATTTGTGAATCAGTAAAAATGGAAGAAAAATTAAATTGTTGTTACTAAACATGTTTATATTAATTGATAAAATATATAAGAACTTTTGTTAAAATAATTTTTAATGATTTTATTTATTTTAAATTGATCATGTTTGAGTGTAACTAATATATGTAATTTCGTTAAATACCATATAATAATAATAACGGTATAAAAAAAATTGTTGATATATTTTTTATTTAAAATTTAAGATAAATAGAATATTTTAATTTATATTCATTTAAATATCTTTTACCCGCGCGGTGCGCGGGTTTAGCATCTAGTACAATTTAAGTAAAATTATTGTGGATGCTCTTATGACACTTTTTTTTATGAGTGCGTATTTAATTATTTTAATTAATGGATTTACAAATTTGGTAAAAAAATTGGTAAGACAAATTTGGTATTTTAGTATTGATTATTACGAATAATTATTTATTTGGATCAATTTGCCGCCGAGTCTTATCGTTGGTCGTTTATTAAGTTTCGCCAACGACTCAAACCTATCCTCGCCGACCCCACCAATCTGGTTGTTTAGTAGGCTAATCGTAACGCACAGGTAGCCGCCGCCGTCAATTTCGCTGGATGTGGCTTAAGACACCTAAATGCTGCCTCTTCACTGTCTGTTACAATCGACAGATACCACCCGACGGCATCTCCTCCGGTGAACTTGCAAAGTTAGGTTTGCGCCTTTTCAATTTTCCACATCGACATTGCTTTTTCCTTTAGATTTATTCAATTGAAGTCGCTCTTTGTTTAGTGCGTTAACAAGAACCAAGCTAGTCCTTACGATTCGTCAGCATATTTGAGATACTCGATTATCACTATTCTGTACTGGATCAACCAGCACTTTGTAATTACAACAGTCATTATCTCGTTCCATTGGTTTCACTTAACTGATTAGAGATCATTACTTTGCTTACACTGTACATATCCTGATTGCTTTTAATTTTTCGGAATTGGAGACGTCAATTTCTTTGGGTTATTGGTTTATTTCAGCCTGTTTTACTCTGTTAGTCTGGATTTGCAGTTCAAACTAATTATCAAGTGAGGGATCTTGGAATACCGTCATTAAGATATGGTTTCAGTTAAGTTAGAAATGTGCAGTAACGACAGAAGCTTGGATAATTTCTCAGGCATCAAGCCAACTGATAGACAAAAGTTTCAGGGACTTGAATACAAGTGCTCAGATGAAAGGAAACTGTTGGAACAAAATGATTCCTTTAGTCGATCTGCGATGGTTTTAATGGATTCAGACTCTGATATGGCACCTCTGAACAAAGATGGGGTTAAGGATGAGGGATGGTTAAGTGAACTTGACGATATGCCACTATCACGTCGTAGAGAAATGTTGGTTAAAGATGATGGATGGTGGAGTGAACTTGACAATATGCCACTATTACGTCGCAGAGAAATGTTGCTCATGAGAACTCAGTCGGAAAGAACAGATAACGTGGATTCTTTTGTATCCCCAGTAAGTGAGATACCATCGATGTAAGTTCCCTTTGTTACTAACTACAGTATAAGATATTTCTAATTCAACTATTCCTGTTTAGAAACATTATGCTATTTTATTATTTATTTGCAGACCCATTAGATAATTGGCAGACTCCTATAGTGCTTAACAAGTATGCCAGAAAAGTTCACACTGAAATGTTATGATATGATTCTAATCTAGAAATTTTTCGTGCTGCTGCGTAGGAGCAATCATGATCATCCTATGCTGAATGAGGAGAAGCTGTTAAATAATTCGGTGAGAAGCCCTTGTACAGAAAGGGCTGCTATTATACAAAACAAGGACCCACTTAGCAACATTTCAGCTAATGCATCTGAATTGAATAATGCTGTGGAAATTCAAGAATGTATTAGACCCTCATCCGAAATAAAGTCTATTGCTCTAAATCCATGCAACGAACCTGGAAGGAATGATACATCTTCAAGGTTGATTCGCTGTCCTTTCAGTTCAACAACGGAGGTGAATGTCAAAATTAAGGTTGAACCTATGATGCATGATGAAGAAACACTCCCTTCAAAATGCAGTGCAATAGCTGACTTCAAATTTGGAAGTATAGTAGTAAAGACTGAAGAGAATGTCAGTAGTGATTTTTCTGACGACAAGATTGACAATATGCTATTGCGAGAGCGCATGAAGTTGCTAACATCTCACTTTCATTCGGATTATTTAATGAGAATGTCGATGCCTGACATGGGCCCTAGTTTGGGATCTATTAAGAGGCCACTGAAATCGATTAAACCAATACACATTAAGAGGCCATGGAAAAAGAAGAGAACTGCCACGTAAGACTCTTTTCCCACAATTATGTTTCTGCATAGAAGTATTCATTATTTCTCACTTGTTTTGGTCATACAAAGAATACGGAGCTATACTAATGGGTATAAGGTTCCACGTTGTGGAGACAATTTGCTTTAATCATTTTCTTTTGTAGTTTTTATTTACATTTGCAATCATATAGTTGTGGGTTTGATTTCAGAGATTCGGTTCAAGTTGCACTGGAAGAAGATGCACCTGGTCTACTGATGGTACTCTCTGTTCATATGTTTTCCTTTACATGTGTTATGTTGAAAATGTGAAGTTTATATCGGTTATATTTGAACAGGCATTAGCTGAAAATGGAGTTACCCTTGATGAAATTATCCTCTACGAAAATGAGGAGGATGATGAACTTGCAGATGAAGATCCCTCTGGAAAAGATAGCTTTTCAGAGTTGGAAGATATAATAGTCCAGGTAAGAAAGGATGATCAACTTATTCCGTTTTGTCAAATAATCTAAGTAGATAAATGTCAATCCTTTTGTTCGAGCAGCTCTTCTCCCAGCGTCAGCCACTCATCAAGATGGGACACCCTCGGAACATGAAAGACGAAAAGGCTACTTATTGCTTGACTTGCTTGTTCTCCCTTGTGGAGCAGGTACTTCTTTTCATCTGTGATATATGTGTGCCCTTTTGGCTATTATTTCCAACTTTCGACAATTGTAAGAAGCATACTAAACATTTGTTCTGAACTTTTGGATTTGGTAATTTTGCAGACACCACACTTTCGGTCAAATTTGAAGTATTTCAATGAAATGATAGAATTTCCCTGAGTTTTCATTCTTGGACCCTATAGTTTTTAACAAAATAAGTCAAACTTAAATGACAGAGTACAGTATTTGCAAATTTGTTAGTTCAGTGTGTTATTTGTTTAAAAAAATAGTTCCACTTTGTCCAAATTTCGGAATGAAATTTGGTAACTAACCAATATTAATATTATCTATTGATTTCCACACCGGTGTATGCAGGCGCGATGTCTACAATTCCGAAATTGGCCGGTTGAATGGGGGTGGTCTAGAGATCTTCAATCGTTTATTTTCATCTTCGAAAGGCATAGGAGGTGGGTTCGTCTGGCATTGCTCCACTAGAATCGTTAGTACATCATTTCCAATGGATAATGACTTGCTGCATTTTCATTTGTTGATGGTTCAGAATAGTTCTGGAACGGCCAGAGTATGGTTATGCTACATACTTCTTCGAGCTAGTAGACTCACTGCCTATCAAGTGGCAGATTAAGCGTTTGGTGACAACAATGAAGCTTGGTAGCTGTGGCAGAGCAACCTTGATGGAGAATAAACCATTGTTGGTAAGAGTTTCTACCTTTCCTTGTTAAGTATCATGCTTTGTTATTTTCACTACTATGTTGAACTTAACTAAAACATTAAAAAATGGTTAAGAACCTAATTACAGTACAAGGTTTCACCATGTTGCGATTTGGTGTCTAAAGATTAAAATGTTAATATGGACAGTCAATCGTTTCCATTAATCCACACACCCACTCATAATCCATCACTTTTCACAAAATCATCAAATTTCCCCCACCCAAAAACTTGATCATCCAAAAGATAAGGCTTTCCAGCAAAGTGGTGTGGAGCGATTTCCAGCGACAATAGACCGGGATTTACTGGTGCGAATGTGGCTAGCTTCTCAAGTGACAATCCCGACAAGGTGACGGGAGAAGAGCGTGCATGAAAGCTCGAATTTGGCAGTCGGTTTCGTCGGGATTGACGTTTCTAAAGTAATCACACCGAGATATCGAAAAACAACCAAAATGAAATCTGAGACTGTACATATTAACATTTTAATCCTGAGACACCAGACCACAACATGAGTGAAACCTGAAAATGTAAATAGGTTCTTAACTCTTAAAAAAAGTTCAAAATTCGAAAAATCTTTTGTTACACATAAGCATTTGCACCACTATTTCTTTAGCAAAAGCATGTTAAACACATATTATGGTGTTCTGCAAATTTGTTGAACGTTTTGTCTGGTTTCCATCTGATGAATGATGATAAAGATAGGGGAAGACTTGAGTGAAGGTGAAGCGCAGGTGTTACAGCAGTTCGGGTGGATACCCAATAGCGGTTTAGGTACGATGCTGAACTACTGCGACAGGGTTGTGCATGACAGGAGAAACGAGAAGTCGGATTGGAGAAGCAAGATCGGGAAGTTGCTGATTGACGGTTACAACGGAGGCCGAATAGTTCCTATCGATATGATTGAGAATGCGGAAGATGTAAAAGCCGGACCGAGTAGGGTTAAGCTGGAACCGTGGAATTAACTTAACAAGTGTTAGGATTAGTGTGTACACTGTACAGGTGCTTAAGTGTACAGAGATTGAAGGAATTTGATAGCACATTGTAACTTTCGTTCTATCTAAGATGATGAAGTTGTTGTACGATTTAGGTTTTTTTGTGTGGTGTGGCTAAAAGTGAGTTGTAAGTTTATTATTAGGTTAATAAAAATGTCTGAATTTTGACCCATGTTAACTGGAAATGTCTGAATTTTCAATAGTTAATTTAGAATGTTTGAATTTTCAACTTTGTTGATATAGGAGGTCTCTGTCAATTTTTGCCGTTAAAACTGACAAAATTTGGTCACATGTAAGGTATTAAATAAAAAAATATTAAAAGGGGTAAAAGTGTCATTTCACACAATTCTGTTAAATTTAATTCTAAAAATGGACGAAAACCAAAGTTCAACAAAATTGAAAATTCAGACCTTCCAAATTAACTTTTGAAAATTCAGACATTTTTTATTAATATGGGTCAAAACTGAGACATTTCATAGGTTATTAACCCTTTATTTTATTTGATGATTCGTAGTTTACTTTGAACAAAAGTTGTTTGCTAGGTTTGAAATTTCTTAAGAATAATAATTAACTTATCAAGCTGATCATCTTGAGGTCGCCGTCTATTTAGCCATTTAGGGGCGTAATTGTAAGATCGACTTGATTTATTTTATTTGAGCCTGAACTTGATCGAGTTTTAAATTCTTCAAGCTAAAATTCGATTAGGTGCGCTATACTAGATGAGTTTGAACTTGGTTCTACTCAACTTGTAAAGTTCAATTTTTTTTTTTTTTCACTTAAATCATAAATGAAGTACATTCGCTCAAACTTGACTCAAATAGGCATTTCGTTTGAGGCTGAGCTCAATTTGATTCGGACTCAAATGATTCGAATAATATTTTGACGAAAAATAAAGCTTGATTAGGCTCGCGAGATTCTCGAGTCGAGTATAAATAAATCGTTACCCGACTCAGTATCAGAAAAAAATTCAATTTGAGTTCAACTCGAAATTCGAATATAAACCGAGTTGATTTCAAGTAGCTCACGAGTAGCTTAACCGATTATATATTGTTTGAGATTGCTTCTTTGAGATAAAAGAGTAAAGTTGAGGGATCAAGTTGAATCAAAATCAATTGTTCATACCACGGATGGTAAGTACGAGGTGGTCAAATTGGAAACCAAATAATTGTTTGAATTGATTGGGAAATAAATTCGTTGATTCAGGGTTTGAAAGGGAAGAAGCTTTTCTTCTTCTTCTCCAAATTTCCTTGACGCTTTCCCTTACAGAAAGAAAGAGACCTAATGGTAGTCAGCAGGGAGCCGTCGGTATCACTTGATGGAGTGCGAGACAAGAACGTGATGCAGCTCAAGAAACTCAACACCGCCCTCTTCCCCGTCCGCTACAATGACAAATACTACGCCGACGCTATCGCCTCCGGTGAATTCACCAGGCTAGGTTTGTGCGCTTCATAATTTATTTCTCTACTGATATTGTTCAATTTGGTTCGCTCTGCGGTTGACGTTGCTCTAATGTCGTGCTCAACTAGGATGAAACTGTGCGTCTGCATATTTGAGCAACTAATTTAATAGTTCCTGTATTGTAATCTGAATAACAATGCAATTAGAATAATCCCTGTTATTCTTTTATTTGAAACTATCACGGTTCCTGGAGGCTTTCAATTTTGTGGAAATTTGACATATGGATTTTTTATGGCTATTGGTTATAGGTCAACTGATTTTCCTTTAATCCTTTCTGTATGTCCAATTGGCAGTTCAAGTAATCATAAAATGAGGAATCTTGGATTTAAATTAATACAGTAATTACATATTGTTGTTTTGATTAAGTTTGACATGTGCATTGCCTTTTGGATTTCACACTTATATCTAAGAGCTTTTGTAGCTAGGAACACTTTAAAGTGGGAGAATTGGGCATATAACATAGATTACTGTCTGGAAAGATGTTTGTAATGTCCAAAAAAAAGGCAAATCTCGTTTCTATAGGTGTTATTGGCAAGTTTCATACTCTTTTGACTGTTGGCATTATTCATCTGCATTGTTTCTGTTTCCCCCAGAGTTTGCCTTTATTTCAGATGAATCGTGGTTAAACTGGTTGTTTTCCGTTAATGTTTTTGGTCTGAATAACCAGCCCAATTTCTTTGAGACACCCCATCACACTTGTTTCTTGCAATGGCACTTATATCCATATATGTGGTCTATTGGTACTCTTTTTGCTCCATTCTACTCCAGTTTTAATCTGTGATTTCTCAATACCAAGCTCATTTAACAGAAAGGAAATATCATTTTTTCCTATATTTATTGCTAAAGTTTATCAGATGTCATTTTTACTAGTTCTGGGTTTCTTCATGTGTTTTCATTTATGGATTTTGCCATAAGCCATTTGAGAATGGGTAATTTTTTTATATACCCATTAGCTATTTGAGAAAATGCTTATTACATGTCCCCTTTCTTGCAGTAGCTCGATTAATCGAGCAGTATTCTTCTGGTATTCTAGACAATGTAGAAGAACTCTATGGCTAGGGCTATGATAATAAGTAGAAATATTAAATTGTAACAATTAACTTCATTTCCTTATAGGATCGATCCCACCGTCACCTAAGAAAACAAAATGTGTGCATAACAAGAAAACTAGCATCCATCCGAATATCCACTTTCTACTCCAGCCATGTACTGTTAGCCATTACTAAATAGATGTAGAGCTGCTGAGATGACTCATATTCCTATTCTTCCATTTACTACTGTATAAGATTTACGGTTCAAAGTGTAATATCCAGTGACACTGCTTAGGAGTAAGATTGTATAGACTATAAAATATGAAATCTTAGATAAGATGAATAAGTTCAGAATTTTTTTTTGTGCTGTTAGTTTCTCGTGTTTTCATAGATAGTGTTGCCCATCCAATATCTGCAGAGTGCATAGTTAAGATGATTACTACTCTCTAACTGTGTGAATGTCAATATCCGCTCTATAACTGTGTGAATGTCAATATCTTCCGCATTCTTCTGATGGTAAACTCACTAATATAACCTTCTGAAAATTTATACTTATTCTGCAGCTTATTACAATGATATCTGTGTTGGATCGATTGCTTGCCGACTCGAGAAAAAGGAAGGTGGAGCAGTTCGTGTGTATATTATGACATTGGGTGTTTTAGCACCATATCGGGGTCTTGGCTGTGGTAATTTCTCTTTATCCTTGTTGTTCTTACTTCTTAGCTGTCTTAATCAAGGAAATGCACGCTGCTCATGAAATCTCTATGGTATTTTCTGATTTTGCTTCATGAATTAAATATACTTGCAAGCAAGCCACCAAGCCCTGCTCGAATTGTGTAGTAAAGTCCTGGTAGAAATATTAGAAGAATAGTTTTAATTCCCGTCAGTAAAAAGAAGTGTTTATATACATCAATCGCGATTATAGTTGGATTAGATAGCGGAAATAGAATTTCTACAGCTGAAATTATGTTTATTGATTGATTATAATCGGAAGCCTTGTTCATTCATCTCTTGGTTGGAAAAATAAAATGGTTATTTTCAAGATTTGCAGAATGTGAAGTGAGATTTTGCAGGTACCCGGCTGCTGAATCATGTGATTGATCTCTGCTCCAAGCAGAACATCTCAGAGATCTACTTGCACGTTCAGACAAATAACGAGGATGCCATCAACTTCTACAAGAAGTTTGGGTTCGAAATTACGGAGACGATCGAGAAGTACTACGCCAATATTACTCCGCCCGATTGCTATGTTGTCACCAAATTTATATCCCAATCTCAACCCAAGAAGTGAGTGGTGAGCTTTCGCCACAAACATCAAACATACTATACAATTTTTACTTATTATTATTTATCTGGACTTTTATTTTTACATTTTTGTTGAAGAATTTTGGGAATGCACTGATGAGAAGCTGTGATTTTGATGAAGTTTTGTGGGTTTGATAGTGCCTAATGTAATGTGGGTACTGATGAATCGTTTTGCTATATCTAAAAAGTATTTTGATGTCTTTATAAAGCTTTCCATTTTATACCGGGGTTGCATCTGGTAAGCTTGACTTTGTTCAAATGTTCTCGATGGAGATTGCATCTGTTGATATTTAGTGTCAAGTTTTACTATTGGAATTTGGTTTTGGTTTTCCATTAGATTTCGGGGTTAACTTAGATAGACTGAATTGAAAAGACTAGTTTACACCTTTATATTTTTTTTGTTTGCAAAGCCTTCGATTCTGGCCACCCACATCCAATTTTAAGCCACCCACCTTCAATTTCGGCCACCCACCTCCGATTTCGAGCCACTAATCTCCGATTCCAATCACCCACCTCTGATTTCAACCAAATTGGAGGTGGGTGGCCGGAATCGGAGGGGAGGGGGCTATTTTATGAATTTTCAAATTTATCCACTCACGGGATCATATTTTATTCAATTTTGACGGAGTTATCAAATAGCAAAACGTATGAAACTTGAACAGTCAACTTTGTGTTTAGACATCGAATTGAAATATGAGTCAAAATTGAAATAGTTTTTAGTTCGTTATCCCTTCTTTTAATAGTATATTTGGTAAACTGGCCATTTTAGTGTCCAAATTGTATCCATCCATATTTGGTTGAATTTTTAGCAGAGGAGTAGAGTCCCAACACGGTTCCTTCCTTGCTTGCTTGCATTTGGAAAGCAATTAGAGTTCGTTGATTGGAGGCTTCTCTAATCCCACGTGTCCAAATGCGATGACTAATGTGTCCTTGTCAGCTACTTTTACACGATATAATAATAATATCTATCAATCAACAAGTAAACAACAGCCGTTGATTATTCCTACACCATACGAACATGCCAATTACCAATTTAGACAAGAGTATAGAATTCCCTCATCAAATTAGTACGTATGTGTCAGTTGCATTCAGTGAAAATATCTCCATTTCTCTCTTCCATATATATATATATATGAGAGGGTCTTCGTCATTTCATATATAGCTTATTATTAGTCAGTCTTCCAAGTATTGAGTAAATTAGAAAGAAATGGCATTAGCAGCTATTTGTTGCCTCAATCTCTCCCTTCCACCACCACTACACCCTTCTTCTTCTTCAACCAATCATCATCATTCTTCAAAAACACAATTAATAAACCCATATAAAAGAGGATCATGGAAGAACCAAATAGGAGCAGCATGCATCAATATTGGCCTAACCCTAACCCTAACCAACCAAACCTCCCAAGCCATACCCTTAACCCTAACCAACCATCCAAACTTGACACAAGAATCATCACAAGTGATGATGAGATGGAGTGATAAGAGATCATGCCCTCCATGGTCCATAAACTCCTTCGAGCTCACCGTACCCGAGAACCTCCCTAGACCCCATACACACCGTAAATGGGAGCCTGCGGGCCATAGTTCGGGCTCAAATCATATAGACCAATCTGAGTCCTCTTCATCTGTTCGAGTCATTGCAAAAGCAAATCCGAGATGTTTTTCGCTGTAGAATTATGGGTTGTGTATCATCAATATCATCACTTGTTCATAGGATTTATAATTCATGTAACTTGTTCTATTGTCTTGTAAATATAGTAAAATATATTGTGAAGGTCTATTCAACCAACTTTCTTTTTACAGAGAAAAAAAAAAGATTAGAAGGGCTATTTTTTGGGCCAAGAAAATTGGAAGGGCTATTGAGATTTAGGCTTCACAACTACTGATTCGGTCCCAAAGGCCCAATGAGGTTGTGTCTTGGGCCTTTTACGGCCCACATTCCTGACGATATTGTAAATTGAGAACAAACCAATGGGCTTGAAGTTTAACCCAATCTTTATCATTATTATTAGGAATTTTTTCGGCCATAATAATGTATAGCGTTCAAGCAAAATAAATTTGTATCAAGAGTTCTCTCCATAGCTAAAGGAACTAACTACTAAATTCAATGCTAAATAAGATCACCTTTCAATGCTAAATTCCTACATATCATGTTAAATTACTATATCATGTTTCATTTGGTGCAAATCAATTCCGACTATTAAGTGAGATCAAAACAAACCTTATATTATCTTAAAATTGACTACCATTACTTTTGAAAAGTTGGTTTAAACGTATGTTTTATTTCTTGATATTGGTATTAGAGCTAATGATTAGAATTCCAAAAGCATCGTTAAAAAATGAAAAATATGTAAAAAAGAAAGAGAAAAGTTGAATGCTCCACTAAACCTAGTGCAATATCCGGTGTAAATTGTTGTTCGCAAACATTAACGTGTCTTATTATTCCCTAACCCTAACAGTACTGTTTAATTACAGTACCATTAACCAAAAACAGAATAAAATAGAATGAAGGCATATTGTTTTGTAGAGAAAAAGTTATAGTTAAGAAATAACGTTTTGTTTTTGTCAGAAATTCTAAGAAAATGAAGAAAGAAAAACAATGACAAATCAGAAACAGAGATCTGAGACAAAATGGTGGAAGAGAGGTTCAGGAAAGAAATTAAACGAAGCAAGCCCACAGAGAAATACTGATGCAGCATGCAACACCTATACTATATACATGTTTCTTTCTGTGTCGTTTACGTTGGATTATAATATCAAATTAGGGTTTTTGACTGTTATTAAATCGTCTTCTCTCTCTCTCTGATCTGTAAACTTGTTTCCTGCGCACTGGTGCCTAGCTAATACTCTGATTAGTCAATTTCCTCCCGCTAGCTACTATATATACAATTGGTATGTATATATTTTCTCTAAGAAATTAAATGGCTGTTTGAAACATATGTATATAAATATACTAACGTTATTTGTGGAAAATAACCATGCAATGATGAACATGATGTCTTCACATAGTCATATACACACGTACATGTGCAGACTCCTATATATATGTAACACATAATATATCCACGGTTAATTATATGCATGTCTATTTGCATATGGTTTTGTAATGTAGATCGATTAATGGCCTTAATACACAAAAGGAAATAATAAAACCTGGAGTTTGATTTATAAAAGGGTTCCACCAGATAAAGTGTACTATATATATATATAAAGAGTAGTTTTACCTGATGATAATTCTTCAATTAAGTACCGACATAGTTCTTGTCTTATAATTAAGGAAATCTAGCTGTTTATGATGGAAGTATTTGCAATGAAAATATCATGCTCAAGAGGGCAGATTTATAACCCAAAAAAAATATCATATTGCGATGAAAATATATAGCTTCTATAATTTATGATAATTTTTCAAAATTGTGATACTTAATTATAGGGTTAAAAACCTATAAACTGTCTGAAGTTTCACAAATGTTGAAATTTTGGGTCATAAGTTTGAAATGTTAAAATGGACAGTCTCAGGTTTCATTTTTGTTGAAATTTGTTGTCTCCGCGCATATATTCCTCTCCCATCAATCATTTTCATCAACACACGCACCCACTCGAAATTCATCACTATTTACTTTTCACAAAGTCGCTAAATTTCCCCCAAAATTGAACATCTTAAAGAAAAGGTTTCCAACAGAGTGGTGTGGAGCAATTTTCACAATAACGGAGCGTAATTTACTTGCACGGATATGGCAAGCATCTTAGGTGACGGTCCCGAAAAGATGACGAGAAGGGAGCGGGCATTGGAGGTCGATTTTGACAGTCGATTTCGTTGGGACTGACTTTTTTAACGTAATCACTCTAATACATCAAATAAATATAAGAGAATGTTTTCTTAAATAAATAAAAATCATTTGCGGATTTTTCTGTAATAATTTTACACCACATTTCTCATTCATTAATTTAGTTTCTTATAATTAAGTTTTAGAACCAAAAGTATATATAAAAGAGAAGGTAATATATATAGGGGGTGGGGGTATACGCCACTTTGTGAAGAGAGTACAATACATGGGTGCATGCTCCCACTCTATTGAAAGAAAGCTGCCATGCACAGAGCGAACACACAGAGTCCATCATTTAACTTTTTGCTATGGTATGGAGCCCTAACCCTAACCCTAATTCGTTGCTGCAGAGAGTGACAGAAGATTTTCAATGATTACAATTTCATTGGGGAGTATATTCTTCATTATCCAATGGCCAACCAGTTTATAAATATTCCATCGAATCCAACGGTGGGGCCTCAATCATCAACCATCGCTCATCCTAATCACGCGCCCATCATCCCCCCTTTGAATTTTTCCTCCCTCTCTGCCCAACTCCAGTCCCAGTGGCCAAATATCAACAAAAAGTGCAGAAATAAAAGATTCTATTATTCAAACTAACATATATAATTATCAAACCATTATTTTTTTCATATAATAAGTATGCAACAAAAGTTAAACTAACTATTTTACCAAATGTCTTAAAACTTAGAGTGATAGATAAATGCGTGATTTAGTCTTTATACTTTAATATTCCAGCATTCTCCTTTACATATGGGCTGAAATACTTTGAATATCCAACACGTTTAATTAAATGGGGGTTTAAACTCGGCGCTGTGGAGATTCGAACATGCATATTCTGACACCATGTGAAAGCTAAGACTAACCATTTGATCAACTGTCCTAAAATCTTAAGGTAATAGATGAATGCGTGATTTATATTTCAACACAAAAAGTAAGTATCTACAACTAGTTATACATATTAACAACAAATTTGAAGCTAATGTTTTCTAGTTTGAAAGATTAATAAAGCATGTTGCGACCCCATGGACGAACCTATTGGATAGTCTGTCTTATGGAAGACTTTAATTATTATCGTTCCTGACCGGGAATTACAAAAACAATGTTGTAAAAAAAATTGAACTAAAGAGCATAACTGTAAGCTTTATGAAAAAAAATTGTATTGACTTTGTTTCTAAAGTAAATTATCAATTTGCTAACTTTAAGTTTCACCACTTGAAAATTTTGAGAGGTTAAGTTTTTTTTCCCCCAATTTGTTAGCCATTTTTGTGTATGGACAAATTGATAGCTCAATTAATTTTTGCGAAATGGGCATGTGTGCTTATAAAATTCCACATTGGGTCGAGTTAAACTCAACAGACCAATAGAGAGCAACTACTTTCACAAGTAGGGTTCCATCCTAAAACCAATTGATTATAAGAGGAGGTAGTCCACTTGCTTATATAATACTCTCAACATTATTAAACCACCGATGTGGTACGAGAATCACAGTGAACTTCAACACGTGCAAATAAAATCACGGGAAACTAACATGGAATGAATGAAATGGCTATGAACTCTTAAAGCTTCTAATATTGCATCATTTTGAACGTTTTGAGGGTTAATTACAAAGTTTCACCACCTGAACAATTTACTAACCGATTTTTTTTAGAACAGTTTTGGTAGCTTAAGTTAATAGCTTAGTTTATATAAGTTGAGCAGTTCAGTCATTTCATTTAACTGTTTGCTACGTTTTTATGCGTACCTGCTAAGTATGTTTCCGTTATCATCCAAAGATGACGAAAAATAAAATCGAGCTAGCGATTTGTCCATTTCGAAATTTTGACAATAAATTTGTCCTAAGAAATCTTGGAGTAGAAAAAAAAAAACTTGGGCAAACCTTCATTAAAAAAAATAAAATACAATTAGTATACTTTAAATATAGATATAGGGTTGTCAACGGGCGAGTATCGCCTGCCCCGTACCCACCCCGCGGGTCGAGATGGTCGACCCGTACCCGCCCCCACACAGTTAGCGAGTGGGGTGGGTCACCTATTAGTAGTACATAATATTTTTAAACCCTCAATTCTATATTTACTATATACAACTTCAATTTAAAATTTAAATCACAAATAATAAATTTAACTTCAAATCCAAATACAAGTCACAAATCCTAATTATTTTAAGTATGTATTATATTACCTATATAGTTTTATATAAATACGTGTAATATATATATATAAATTATCCACATACGGGACGGGCGGGTCAACGGGGCGTGACGACCCCAAAACCGTACCCGCCCCACGGATCAGGGGTCAACGGGTCAAAATCGGGGCGGGGCCCCGCGGGTCACGGATCCGTGACCCGTTGCCACCCCTATATAGATATATTAGATTCAATATTATATAGCACTTGTACTTCAATAGAATTCCAAAGTTATAGGTTATTAAATTTTGGTTTACATATATTTTCTATTTACTCATCTATCTATCTAATACGTAAACGTTTGGATAATATATGTATCATTTTCATAATCTTGGAGTAATTTTCCATTATTAACCAATAGATAATAGCACGTAGCTAATATTTTCATTTTTAACCAACTAATAATAGTAGTCAAATAAATGTCAACTCAAAATTTGCAATGATGTCATCATGACTAAAGCTTTGTAGTAGACCGAGAGATATATATATCTACAGTAGATATGGAATTATTAATGCTATTAAGATAGATAATGAACCATCATCTGCATTAAATACTGCAGTACCTGAAAAAATCCATAACCGTTGGATCGTTTGGAAATCGTGATGGCGCAATCAATCCGACGGTATAAGTTGCACTGAATCATTCCGGACCCGTAAATGGTTAAGAAGGGCTAATACCATAATAGGAATCGAAGAAGCAGCTGCCGAAACGTGGAGTGGTGACAGAAGGACTCTTGCGCCACGGCGTCACCGTCAAATCAACTGACGGAGTTAAGTACGGAACATATTTAAAATTTATTACACTAATTGATGAATTTTATTTGAATTATATTGGAGAAAGTCTCATTGGGAAAAAAACTAATATTAACACTTTTACCTTAAAATTGTAAAAATAATCTTGTATGAAATCTGGTAACAATTTTTTTTTTTCTTTTTACATATCACATTTTATGATTTTAATTGTATCTAAAGTCATACTTCAATTTTTTTGGGGTTCTTTTCAGTATTATCAAATTCAGTAATAATTTTTAAAATATTTTATTTTTATTTCTATTATGATGGTAAAACGTTTTAAAAATAATTAAACATTTTTTGGCACGATTAAAAAAAATCAGAGAAAGTTCAGAAGACTTATAAAATTTATTTGTCAATTGTATTTTAATAAATAGCATAACCCGACTTTAAAAATGTCACTGCTTTCAAAAACTCAATCAGCCATATTATTTGAGTTATAAATATAATATAATCAAACAAAAGTACTTAAACTTGAAACGATAAATATACAAATACCTAATTCGCAGAATATATATCTTCTTCACAAATTATATATAACAACTCATTTGCAGTTTGCACACTTATAATTCTTTATTTCAGCAAACGAAATGTACTTGTATGAATGTGATACTTGCCAGTTGCCACCATTTTTAGAGTTATTATTAATAATTTTAAATTTAGTGTTCAACACTAGTAGATGTACAAATACGGATTAGTTACGCTTACGAATTTGTACAAACTACAATATATTAAAAAAAGTACCAACTTAATCATGGAGAGAATCCGTGTCAAGTCCGTATCAAACACATTTAAACGCAAAACTATTTTTTTTTTTTTGTAAAGGGCAAAACTAATCTAAATATATCTTGGGTTAATATATCATAATTTCTTGTTGAGTTAAATACTAAATAGTTAGCTGGACTTTATTTCAAAGTGCAATAGTTAGCTAAACTTATTTTTAAAACAAATAGCTAGTCCGACTTTTTTCTAAAGTAGCAATTAAATAATTTTATTAATTTTTTGGTTAAAAACTAATAGAATTACTCACGTGAAGAGCAGCTAACCGACTAAAATTGGTGTCTACATATTTTCGTAAATAAAATATACTCTTCATCTTTCTTTCGGTTGAATATCACTTTTTTCGAAGCACTTCAACATTAATCATTTTCTCTGAATCAATTCACTTCCTAAAAGTGGATTCAATTTACAAAATTCTCGAATGAGTCGTTCTCTATCGGTCTCCGATCATGATAGTGTTCAACATGTGAATTTTTTTTTTTTTTTTTTGTCATGCGACATCATGTGTTCTCCGTTTTAGGAATTCTATTAGTTTATAACAAAAAAAATTAACATAACTAACTAATTGTTACTTTTATATAGTCCAGCTAACTATTTGGTATTTAACTATTTCTTGTTTTGTAACTCTTTAATTAATCTTTCTTGAATTTATTTATTCATTAGTAATCCTAATTACGATCCCACAGTGATTCTAACACTACAGTGGTGCGGTCTACGTCAAAGTGGGACTGACTGTGAAGGTCGTTTTGGTCATTCTCACTCGGTCAGTGGCATGGTTGGCAGTAAATGCCACGTGAGGTTGGGTATTGCAGAGCAGTGACGGAAGGTGACGTCACTCCATGGCAGCCTCGGTTGCCGGATTGGAAGCTTGAAAAGCGACGGTCGTGACGTAAACTTGACTTTGGTGGGGACCTCACTGTATTTGATGCTCAATTCTTTTCTTGGTGTATCTTAAAATTGGAGTGAATGACCAAACTAGGTCACTTCTCGAAACTAATTCCCAAACTAGGCTTGTTCAGAAACTAATTCCCAAAATAGGTCTCTTCATATTTTTAATAATATCTATTATTTATTTTGCATCCTAAAGTTTACATTGTGTTACAAATGAACCCTCAATCGTAATATATTACAAGAAAAAAATTGAAAATTAAGAAAATTAAATATATGAAAAACATAAAAATAAAAATGGAAATAAAAAATAATTAATTAATGAAATGATAAAAAATACACATTAAAAAAATAATCAAACATACATTTTTTATAGCTTTTAATTTTTAAAAAATATATGAAATTAAAGGATACAATTTAGATATAAAAATAAATAAGTTTTAAACAACTTTATATTGGCAAGAAAAACAACATATAATGGTATAAAAACTATTCATCAAGAGTATGAAAAAAAATATACAAATTGTATTCATTCTTAAATTTATTCTATTGATTTTTTAAATGTAAATTAGTTTTTCTATTTTTTTCAGTCACTAATTTTATAAATTTAACATGTTTTACTTAGGGTTTATGTACGCTTTCATTTTTATATTTTCATACTTAAAAAATCACGAGTATTTAGTTTATTTACATTTTATATCACAACTTTTTTTTAATAATTTATATCCTTTAGCATAATTTATTTTCACAGTTTTTTTTCACAATTAATAATTTATTATATTTTAGTTTTTAACTTTTACATATAACTACCTTATATTTTCAATTTTTCTAACATATTTCTTGTATTATTTCGGTTTAGGGTCAATTGTAACAAAATATAAACTTTGGGATGTAAAGTAAAAAAATATATCTAATTAAAAAAAATAAAAAAACCTATTTTGAGAATTAGTTTTGAAAGAAGCCTAATTTGGGAATAAGTTTGGCCAAACAACCTATTATGGGAATTCACTCCTTAAAATTGTACATCCAAATTTAATTGCTTTTATCCATTTTTGCAAAACAACAATTTTTTTTAAAAAAAATTCTTTCTCAAACATAGAGATACAGAATACAGACAATTTTTTTTTTAATTGATAGGATATATATTATTATGAATTCAAATTACAAGTACATGTTCAACAACCACGACGAAATCCAAAATTTTAGTCAAATTTTTGTAACAAGTATTAGCGTTGCAAAAACCTAAACTTAGGTACTGAAAATTTAAAAAATATGTGCAATTTATAGAAAAGAAACACAAACAATGATAACAAGAATTATAAACAAACCATAACAAGACCTGGTAGTAAAGAAACAAGTGTGGTAGATAACGACGTCATCTGATACATCATAATGATAATTGATGATTTAGCTAACAGTAGCCCTGCTCGAAAAGCAGTTTGTTCCACCCAAGACATGACATTCCTGACGGTACCAAAAGCGGGTGGTACAGTGTAGTTGCGAAGTGTAGTTGCGACCAATGCAGAAACTGAACAAAGCAGTGATACAAACAATCCTATCATCGCACAAGTAAAACCAGAAGAATTTAAGTTGGTTATAAATTATTCTTTTTTGGAAATAATAATAAAACTAAAGGTTTAATAAGCATTTCGATTTAAGAAATAAATTATACCATCATCTTGAGAAAAAAAAAAAACTGAAAAAACTTTAATTTTAACGCATATAACAAATATGACTTTATATTATTCTGTTTTACGTTAATTGTGGATAAAAGTTGGCCATCGGTAATCAACATGTGAAATATCCAAAGTTGGTTTTTGGATTCCATAAGTAAATAGTTTTGGAATATTACTCTAGATATTTGAAGAAGATATATATATTAACATTTAACACATCCAATCCGAAATTAATTAGGATATAAATTTGTAAAAAAAAAATGTGGCTAATTAGTTTTTGTAACGCAAATGGCTAAATGCATCTTAAAGTTTACTCCGCCACCTATTTAATCTCTATTCTTTTGAAACCAAAGCCTAAACTAAAGGGACTGTGACACGGAATGACCATGGTTCAAGTCTTGGCTGACCCACGGCTCAGTTCCTTTGGTGTGACAGATTATTAAATAAGTAAGCTTTGGAATAAAAATAAAATAATAATAACAATAAGTAAGATACAGCAAAGAATACATATCCCAAAATTAATGTGAAAACATATCGTCATTTTCCATCCAAGCCCTAAATTTTATTCTCTTCCAAACCCTAGATTCTCGGTATATATATATATATATATATATATGCTTAGTAAATATTATATGGTGCTACTGAGAGATATAGTGAGTCCACGTCGCACTACATCTATATAAAATATCAATACATCTAATATATTTCCACGTGTCAATCTCTAGATACGATTGTCTCAAGAAGTCGAGATGATCGAAGCAATATTATATATAGAGAAACAAGAACCCTATATTCTTTCTAGCTAGCTAGCTATGTCGTGGCCTGGTCACGTACATTTACATGCATCATTCTCCTTCTTACTTTAGAAGAATGATAACTGTATAATAAATTTATATGTACCTATATATAGATACAAGAATAAATTTATAACAACATAATAAAGAAACAGCGGTTTGTAAGTTATACTCGTTGGAGAAATAAATACTCTGATACCATATAGAAGAATGATAATTGTATTATTGATTTTGTTTAGAGTTGAGTACATGTACCTTATATATAGATACAAGACTAAATCTATAACAATATAATAATAAGAAAACGTAATTTGATAATATACTAAGAATATATCTATTTCTAATATAAATCTATCCGAATATAATAAGATATATTTATCTCTAATATATTTTATTTCCTTATAGCTACTAAGTTGACTTGACTCGCTCTATATATATACTATATATATACTAGATACTTGCACGCTACTACCCAGATGTAAGATTCAATATATAGATAATCCATTATTTATTTATTTTGTCCAAAATGATCCACTAATGACTAATATATGATTATCTGCCATTTTTCTTACTACATAGTGAGTGATATATATTGAACTTAGCTTCTATCTACATATTGTGATACATAAAGCCATTTACTTTCAAGTGTAAAGAAAAGTAATAAAATAGATCAATCATGTGGGACAAAAAAAGAACCCTACGGGAGCTGCTTGTCTCTTCTACGGGGAGCTCTTATCTGGGTTCATTACTACTATATATCTCTCTTTTATGTTGTTGTTGTTATTATTATTATTATTCTTATTAAAGTTTATGTACTTATATTAGTTAAAAATCGTTAATTAATTGCTACATTAGGAGAAGGGCCAATTGCACCACTAAGTAACATCATCAAACCATAAAACAACAATTGTCATTACAAATCATTAAATTATATAGTGGAAATAAAGGACTAATATATATATAACTAGTGCAACAACAATTACAGCAACTATGTCGTCCTCATGTATATAATTAACTGTTGCACTAGTTAATTATATATCTATATATACTGGATGCAAGAATAATAAGCTCCTTGACGACTTTAATTAATTTTTATATTTTTTTTTATCGATTCATCATATATGTATATGGGGACATTCTTTGTGTGGTCCAAGGCCATTAGACACATTTGTTGTATATCATGTAACTATTGATGGAAAGTGAAAGATGTGGGTTCATTGAAGAGAGAACTTAAAATTTTGAAATATATAATTTATAAGAATGTTTTTAATATGACAATAACTATAAATATATATGTAATGCATGGCAGGCTGAGGTTGTGTGAGGATAAATCCTAGTACTAGAGATCACAACATAATATAGTTGAAAATTATAGTCAAAAAATGAAATGTGATAATTTATATAGTGCCAAATTAACTACCCTTCTCGATTACATATTACTTATGATATGTTATATGCATGAGTCTACGTATAATTAATTTATAAATACAAAACTCTCAACATGTACCTGAAACTTATATATAAATCAATAAATTGACATGTATATTGAAATGAGAAGTTAATAATAACTTGTATAAAGTATCAATTAAGCGACCTTATTAACAGAAAATTAACATATTTTAACTATAAGATTTTAACTCTTTTATATATTTTTTTCCTGAAGAGAACTAAAAGATTTAACAAAATGCGTGTATTAAATATAGTAGGGAGTAAAAGTATAAGGACTATATATATATATATTGCCAAAATGTTTTTTTCTAAAAAAAATGAAAATGTGCAAGTAAAAAGTACTCTTGGGTAAGGACCATTTGCACATTTATATTAGTAAAACAGGAGAAGAACATACCTCTATATTTGTGTAGACTATGATCGATCAGCAATACCTAAATGATTAAAGATTCGAGATAATGAAATGTAGTATAATGTTAATGTTCCAACTATCAATCTTTGTAATTTTTTTAAAGGATGAGTTATATGTTGTAATTGTTGATGTTGAATGTAAACTAGCTAGCTAGGTTAAGTTGGGAATACAGCTGGGCTGGGGCGTTGCAGATCTGTGTAGGTAGCTAGCTTTTTATGGTGGATTTTCGTCGTCGGTGCCTCACCTATAAAAGTGCATGGAATAAGTAAGAATTTTTATAAAATCTCTTTCTGATACTGCTAATTAGACGAGTAAATAGTAGGGTACTAGGGTAGGATCTATTAATCCGATACCGAGTAGCGTGAAAACGCAATAAGTATGAATCGTAATTAGGAGAATTGACTCCTTATGTATATTTTACTAGTTATTAACGTGTGTTGCACGCGCATGAATCATCTAAATTTTAAAATACTAAATTTATCTTCAATTTTATAATACGATAATATATAATTAATCATAATACATTGGCAAGTTGAGGCGTTGCTAAAAAGGAATTCATGTGATATAGAAAAATGACATAACATAATCAAAACATGAGAAACATAAGATAATAATTCAGTACAAAAGTAACTACTATTTCAATTATAGTACTAAATTAGTCGTACATAATATATATATATATATATATATATATATATATATATATATATATATATATATATATATATAATGAGTAGGGTCGAGCATGACGCGGGTCATTGACGAAACTATATCCAACTCATCAACTTAAGAAGTCAAGAATGCAAAATCGTACTTAACCGCTTAGAGACATCTATTTGATTTATACGAACAAAATTATACACTTTTCACGCAATTTTAGAATAATACCAACACAAATTGAGTTAAGGCTTAAAGAAAATTTAATTCACTAAAATATAAATTTTATACTTGACTTTTACATCAGTTTTTTTATTTAACTACTAATTATGATTTATACAATGTGACTGAATTGACAAACAAAATAACTAAAGTTATAGTTCGAGAACCATGTTATCTATAAGATGTTATCTATAAGATGTGAAACTTCAAGAACCATGTTTGACCCTTGTTTTGAGATGTTATATTATTTGGCAAGTGATTGATCTAGGTGATACAAAAATCTCAACATGTAACCGAAATTTGCATGATTGAGTACAAATCATACTTTGGGGGCGACTCAATTTTGTAGGTATATTGACGGATTGAAAATTTGATAATAATTAAAGTTACATGCCAGTTAAGCGAATTTAATAAAAAAAATAATGGAATTTATTTAAATGAAAAATTAGTAGGGCCTAAATCATCAGTTTTTTAAATCACTAAAATATAAAATTATACTTGTGTTTACCTTAATTATTTATTCAAATACTAATTATGATATACCCAATGTGATTGAATTGACAAAACAAAATCAATAGTTCGAGTTCATAAATATTCATTTGTGAGTAACATATTTTATTATCTATAAGGTCAAACTTCAAGAACCAAGTTTGATCCATATTTATATATGTTATATGAGTTGGTAAGTGACTGACTTATATTATATAACAAAAAAAAAACTCAACAAGCGGAATAATTCCCGATCTCCATGGTCTGATGAATAAAAAATGCATGTACCCAGAATTTGCACATTTTGAGTACATATCATATGTTAAGGCTGACTCTCATTAATATGAATACTGTATTGAGAAGTTAATAATACATTTTGTTACAAGACAATTAAGCGACCTTTAAAAAAAATACAAAATTTAACTAAATAATTTTTTTAGTAATAGTAGTAAAGATAAATAAACGTGACTCAAATATAATAAATACTAAATTATGAATTGTATAAAAAAATATAAACTAAATGTAATATATACATATTTTATTTTAAATAAAAATGAAAAATATTCAAAATGTACATATTGGGGGAGATTAGAACCTTCACTTTTTATATTGGTATATAAAAAATCTAGAAACTAAATGTAATATATATATTATTTTAAATAAAAAATACTCAAAAAGTATATTGGGGGTGAGGACAACCTTCACATTTTATATTGGTATTATGGTATGGTATAAAGATGGTATAAAGATATAGTATGCATGTTGGAATAATTGGTTAACAACTTATAAACGATCTATATTATTATTATTATATAATATAATTTTGTTTTGAATCTCTTACAAATAATCAATTTTTTTTAAAATAAATCTACAAATCTATTGGTCCACCTAAACTATGAGTTAACATTTTACATATGTGACATCACATTTTTCTTACATGGATATGCTAAAATTCTTCATAAACTCATTATATATTTTGGAGAGTTAATATTTTTTAGTATGTTACATAACAATATAAATTATTAATCAACTAAAAAAATTACTTATACTTCATTTTTTTTACTAATATCTTAATATTAAAATTATCTTATGATTAAATAAATACTAATTTATTTTATATAATTGACTATACAAAAAAGTATAATTTGAATTTATATATTTGCTATATATATATATATATATATATATATATATATATATATATTATATATATATTAAGTAAAGGAATTAGGTACAATTCGGTAAAGTTATGGATCTATAAGCAAGCAAATATTAAATTTAAATAAACTTTGTCTATATAAGTGTATTTATCTGTACACATATGCAACTCCGAACTTTACGAACATGCTTAAAATTAATGTCTCTCTGTATCAATGTTGTTTAAATACTAAATTTATTTTCGTATAATGTCAAAAATTGTCACCGCTTATAAGAATTCCAATTAATCGTTGGATGTAAGATATTGGCTTGCTAGCATGTCGATAGTATACTCTTTGTGTCTAGCTAGCATGTCGATAATAAGTATACGGATAAGTGAGAGATGAGATGTCACCCTTTGACATTTTAAGACTTGTTATAAACATCCCACATTATATTCCCCAAAAATTGATTTAAAAAAAGAATAATATTCCCCAAAATTCGCGGTCGGAACATTGTACTTAAGGGGAATTAAGCTGCTTACTTGGCTTCAATGTTTTTGTCTGTCCACATACATCAACCTAGAATCTAAAGCCATCCAAATTCTCTAATTCACACATTATCTATTATTTCTAATTACAGAAAAACGTGTAAGAAAACAAAATGCATGGCCAATAATAGTAAACCCTTGTATCTCAACAGACAAGAATATGATCTATAGATCTTCTCTACCATATTTATTGATCAAATATCAAGCTAAAATATCATATATTAATTAATGATCGACTCAAAGTTAGAATCATCATCTTATAATTCCTATATATATATTTTCTGAATTGGTCATTTTATCGGTGTTGAATCGGGTACCTACGTTCTTTCTAACTAGGTTGCAATAAAATCCAAATAGGAAATGTTGTCCGTTAATTCTAATAATAAATTGAATAATTTTCATATTTAATTATTAGAACATCGAATATTTTCGTTTCACTATCATTATGGGGTTTGCAATCCAATGTATTTTAGTTAGTCACTTAGAACTTGTTTAGGTGGATACGTGGAATGTAATCACACATATTAATTATTTATTAATTACATTAATATTATATTATTTGACAAACTAATTAATATAATGTTTCTTGTAATGTGAATTTCACTATAATCTAAGATTACGACCAAATTGTCTCAATTATAACATGCGATTGCATTTAAAAACAGATGTAACGTGGCAAATATTATTGATTGTTTATTATTTTATTATTATTTGTTAAACAAAGTACTTATCTGGTCCTTGGACCAACATTGTTTAATATTTGATATTAATATTATCTTTTTATTTTTTTTTATCTACTTCATGACTTATTAATATTAATATTATCATTATAAAGAATATTGCACACGAAGTTCGTAAAAAATGAATAAATATTACGTGTTTCCTTTCTTTTATGAAAATTAACTTAAAAATTATACAAAGTGTTTCAATTAATAGAATTTTAATAACATTGTTAACTTAGTTTAATTTTCAAATTTGGTTTTTGATAATTCATTCACATTAAACACAAAAGATAAAGTATATGTGTAACTTAGGTATTCTCAATAAAGTCACATACAATGTATATTAAAAAACATATCAAACATTTGTAATATAACATTGCACTATATATTATATCACAATTAAATATTGCATCTAATATTAAGTTACTTAAGTTACTTAGTTTATATTTTAAATAATCTCACATTACATCCATTCAAACGCATCTTCACCCGTTGCTCCATGAAATTCTTTGTTTTTTCTTGGCCAAATCCCATCTAATCATTCAACTTCCTTTTATCTGTCATATCATGGAACATAATTTTTAAAAAAGATTACTTATGTAAGCAATTTCAAATGGATGTAGATTGTGGAATAGCTTTATAACTTAAATTATTTTTTTGATCATATGTGCTTGTACGAACATAACCAACTAAACACACTTTTATTAGTTATACATATTTATGTATACTATAAATGGAATAAATGATGATTCCACGAAGCCATCACCCCACCACATTGGGCACCTTAGTCGTTTTCAATGTCTAATCATGTTATGACAAAATCATGAGATTACCAAGTGGTAATGTCTCTACTTTTGTTGCAATGGCGTCCTTTTAGGAGAGACATGAAAATACATAATCAAGCTAAATTTATTTGCAACTCCACAAGTAGAAATAATTTATAATGTCTTATAAATGCCATAATTGTGATTCATTTGGATAGTAGAAAACACGATCATATTTTGTTCTTGTCCTCCTATGATAAAACATTTTACATCCTACAATAAGAAGCTACTTGTGTAATGCTTATTTTGTATAAATATGGCCCAATATAATAAGATGGGAAAATTAGTTTTCTATGCATTACGTAATTTGTAGAATTTTGATTCGGTTTGCACAAAAATATTAATAAACACGTAATTATCATATATACGAGTTCTTTAATTTATTAAAATTTATTTGGAACTTTAAAACGCATAAGAAAAATCCATATTATTAAATAATTATATATTACTTTATCTACTATGAAATTATTTAAATATAAATATCGTTAATTAAAGAGTCATACCTTTTTATATAGTAATTCGATATTAATTCGTTTTTTACATATAAAAATAGAGACTAATATACATTAGTGTAAGAAGAAGATATAAATCAACTTAAAAATAAATTATCATGTAAAATACGAATCTACAACTATTATACCCTAAATTCCATTTAATAAAATAATATGCAATGCATGATTTAATAACTCGTAAATAATAAACTACCAAATTACATTATTATCCTTGAAAAAGAAGAAGAAGAAGAATACACTTTTAGTGATAATAATACTAATAATAGAAATAAAGAAAAGAGACCAACAAAATCTAAGATTAATGAATGAGTGAGTACTCCCCCTCCACTTCACGAGCCCAAATAAATATAAAAAATAAAAAATTAATATAGTAGTAATAAATATAGATATGTCATCTCCTTCTTTGGCCCATTAACCTACTAACATCAACACTTGTTCCATGAAAACAAGAAGAGAGTGGATGGAGATGAAAGAAGAGAGAGCAAAGGAATTGACACCAAATCTCTTTCCTCAACCTTCACGCCACCATTTACACCTCTCTATCAACACAAGTTAACTTCATCCACCTCTCTAGCTATTTCTATGTCAACAGTTGAGTCGGTGATATTCACACAAAATAATCAAATCATAACATATGCTATTATCAACACTTCAATGGACGTTTTTATGTAATACTAGGCTTGTGCATCAACCGGTTCGGCACTAAACTGGTTTATAACTGGATTGGGAACTATCCGGCCAAAAAACAAACTTGATTGGAACTATTTTATCTATTCCATTTCAGTTTTTGACTCACTATAAAAACCGATTTATTTGACACCCGTCCGGGGTGGACTTTAACTTTTAACACTCTCGGTCCGAAATTAGGAAAACAATATTGTATATATATAAGAAAACATTCTATTTGGCAAGAAAATAGTTAATATGGTTTGGTTCTAAATCGGTTCGAATTATTGTAAACCGGTTTGATCTTTTCTGAACTAATTTAAACCTATTTTTTTTCAATAAAAAAACTTAATAGTTATATTAAACCAGTTTGTAAAGCGAAGTAGTTCGAATTGGTTGAATATACTTCTATGAACTGGTTCGGTTTTACCTCTAGAATACTGGTATAGTTGTGAACCGGTTAGGTCCAAACATGTTCAAACCAGTTGAGTTTGTACGAACCGGGTTTTTTCAACCCTATCTAATATTAAGATTTTTTTTGTAATACATACTTAAGTCTAATTTCTAAACATATTAAAAAACAAATACACATAATTTTCGGATTGTTGTTGGTTTTTTTTTAAAGATTTGTTTGATATAAACACCGAAATCATATAGAAATAGCTCTCATCTCCAATTTTCTGAAAGAAAAGATAAAGAAAAATAGGGTTTAATGTTTCTTTCTTTTCTTCTCTTCTCTCTCCATCTCTCACTTCTCATAAAAACCCTCTGTTTTTCCCTCCTTCCCTTCTCTGCATTAATTCTCCTTCCTCAGAGCCCCTTGATTCGCTCGTTACTTGACTCACTCCCTCTCTTCTGTCCTCTTTCTCATCTTCTTCCTCCTTAAATACTCCTCTGCATCCCCTCACCTTTACATTTTCCTCTGCACCATCAAAACAGAGCACCAAAACAAGAAACAGAGCACCAAAAAATAAACAGAGCAGCCAAAACCCTAAAAAACTCTCCAAGATTCAAATGGGCACCCAAGAACACGACTTCAAATGCGTTCTTGTCAACGGACCCATCATCGTCGGAGCCGGTCCCTCCGGTCTCGCCGTCTCCGCCTGCCTGTCGGAGAACGGAGTCCCCTCCCTCATTCTTGAACGCAGCGACTGCATCGCCTCTCTCTGGCAGTACAAGACGTACGAGCGCCTCAAGCTCCACCTCCCAAGACACCTCTGCGAGCTCCCGTTCCTTGGCTTTCCGGCGGACTTCCCAAAATACCCTTCTAAGGGCCAGTTCATCTCCTACATGGAGTCCTACGCCGCCCACTTCTCGATCAAGCCGGAATTCAACAAAACCGTCAGCGCCGCCGTGTTCGAGGACGGTCTGTGGCGGCTGGCCACCGAGGACGGCCACCAGTACGTGTCGCGGTGGCTGATCGTGGCGACGGGTGAGAATGCGGAGCCTGTGATTCCCGACATTCCCGGTCTGGATAAGTTCTCCGGGCCGGTCACGCATACGAGCGGGTACAAATCCGGGTCGGAGTTTAGTCACCGGCGGGTCCTCGTCGTCGGATGCGGCAACTCCGGCATGGAGGTCAGCCTGGACCTCTGCCGCCACAATGCCGCGCCTTACATGGTGGTTCGCAACACTGTAAGTTGAATCCGAAGCTTCCTCTGTTTAATCATTAACTAATCTAGTTTAAAGGGGTTTAGGGTTTTGCTTAAAATTAATGATTACGAAGTTTTAAAATCACCTTTTTAGGGATTAGGCCAAAGTCCTCTTTAATCTTGATTGGGATTTAGGGCGTGTTTGGAAATTGGATAAACGGTACTATACTAGATACATACACTTAGTAAAAGTTTATATTAATTGACACGCATTTATTTTGGCCAAAAAAAATTGATACACATTTATTTCATTAGTACAGTCAATCTTGATCGGGTGGGAATCAAATAATACAAACATGAAGTACATATGTGCCTCATAGATTTTTTTCCGTATTGGTATAATAATTGATAGAACATATATATTAATAATAAAGAACAAACCCCATAATCCAGACATATATTTGTTCTTAGTAAACCAATCAAACGCGTCATTAGATTAATGATGACAATTAGGAAGTTAGTTATTTTTAGACCGTTGAGGTGAAGTTGGGTATTAATTAGAATATAGGTTAAAACTACTAAATTGGGTAATTTAGGTGAGGTTTAGTCAACCCAAGGGGTCTGACTCTGACCAAAGTGTTGACTTGATTGTAACAGGTGCATGTGCTGCCTCGAGAGATGTTTGGTTTCTCAACATTCGGAATCGCCATGGCTCTCCTAAAGTTGTTTCCCATACGATTAGTCGACAAAATCCTCCTCACTGTCGCTAACTTCACTTTGGGAAACACTGACAAAGTCGGTCTCCGTCGCCCTAAAACCGGCCCCCTCGAGCTCAAAAACGTCACCGGCAAAACACCGGTTCTCGATGTTGGAACGCTTTCACAAATCCGAACCGGAAAGATTAAGGTAATTGTAATACTAATAAAAAATGTTTTGTTTTACGCTTTGTAGCATGACTCTCGTATTTTTGTTATTAATAATGTTAAATTATGTTAATTAGTTAGTTAGGGTGTGTAACTAGGTCTAATTTGTCTATGTTTGGTTTCGTTAGGTTATGGAAGGTGTGAAGGAGGTAACGAAAAGTGGAGCGAAATTTATGGATGGGCAAGAAAAGGAGTTCGATGCCATAATCTTAGCCACGGGATATAAGAGCAATGTCACTTCATGGCTTAAGGTAATATTTTTTTTAATCAAATTTAGTAGTAGATAATATTGCATTATTTAGTTTAATTAGTTGACATGTTTATTTTATTTGGACTTTTATTTAAATTTCAAACAGTATTATATCTGAATTTCAAGCCGTGATGTGATGTCCAAGATCTATTTTTCTTATTTTTAAATTTAATTAAAAAATTGGTCTGAATAAAGTACATAGGACGATGACGTGTCAATTTAGCTGTTATATATCATATATATCTAAGTGTATATATATATATGATGATTAGGGTTTAGTTGTAACTTGTTATGTATCATACATCGTTGTCTAACGTTGGACACATGCATCGTTTGAAGCTAACATATACATACATATATAAATACAAAACACTTCTTTTTATTTTATTTTCTCCATGCAAGCAACAAGGAATAAAATCAGCTGGAATTTGTTTGGGTCACCCTTCTTCCAAGACAAATTCGTATTCTCTGTGCCCTTCGTGTTGTGTTACTTTCATGACATAGTTGTGGACCCCCCTCTCTCAATATACGTACATTCGATATAATAATTTATATAATAGAGTGATATGCATAATACTTTGGCAAAAAAAATATGTACAATAATAATGTATGTATTTGTATATTGTAGAGTGGAGATTTCTTCACAAAAGAAGGTATGCCAAAAACGCCATTTCCGAACGGATGGAGAGGTGAGAAAGGATTATACAGTGTCGGGTTTACACGAAGAGGGCTTCTGGGTACGAGCTTCGACGCCATTAGAATTGCGCAAGATATTGCAGAGCAATGGAGATCGATTCATTCTTTTGGAGGTGAAGATTCTTCGTCGACGTCTATGAGATTTAAGAGAAATTAAAAATTAAAAAAAATTAAAAAAAGAAAGAAAAGAAAATAATGGTAAGTGGTGTTAATTAGAATAGAGGCCAGAGGGTCAAAGAAAGAGGCTCTTTAGTAGCTTAGCTTAGCTAGGGTGGTGGTCTAACTGCATGCTTGCTGTTGCTGAGGTTGTATTTATTCTTCACTTAATTGGGGGGAGAAATTTCTGCACTTATTGTTTTTCATTCATCTTCATCATGTCCTTTCTTTGTAAATACAACAATTTTGCTACCATCTTTTATACTATATGTTAGTTTTAGACATTTTCAAGACCCAAATGGTTGTTAGTTTAATTTAGTACCTGATTTTTGTTTTTTTTGAAAAACCCTAATGCATGAGCAAACTATATTTTTGGGTTAATTATCAAATTGCTAGCCCACGTTTAGTTTCGCGAACAAATTGGTAGCTCACGTTTGAGTTTCCTTAAGTAAATAAATGGCTAGCTCACGTTCACTTTTACATTATTTTTTAAAACGGAATTGACACGTACACGACATGTGATTATGTGAAATAGCCAAAATGTCTCGAAGCCCTTCATCTTCTAATATTATAGAGACCAATATGTTTAAGACATATTCACTGTTAATTGTGATCACTTGATTTTGAATATAAGTACTTTATTTTAACCTGAAACATTACATATATAGGTTGAGTCATTAATATTAGAAGATGATGAGTTGGAGGCATTTTGGTCATCACATGTCGTGCACGTGGCGATTTTATAAAAAAAATAGTGAAAAATTGGACGGAGCTAGTTTATTTATTTATTTAAGAAAACATAAACTAGCTATTTATCTGGAAAAAACCTGAACTACCAATTTGTTCGCGGATACAAACTTGGACTAACAATTTAATAGTTAACATAGTCATTTTTTTCCGTGTTTCCAATTATTAGGGTAAATTTTGTATGATTATTGTTTTTGGAAATCAGGTTACTTGCTAGTTAGTGGAAAATCCAAATCTAGCTAGCTGTGGCAGTATGGTAGATATGTTTAGTAATACTGTGTTAATTTTCAGAGTGAATTGGTCAAATTTAATTAATTAGGTGATATCCAAAAGGAGATAGTTCAAATTTAACTGGAATGATGGGGATTTTATTCATAAATGAGTATTTGGTGCAATTATTGCTGGCTGTCCTGTGGCTGTCCGCACGCTTATTTATAGCAACTTACGCTGAGAACGAAGCTCATGTACATGTTGCAAATTTTGGGGTGAAGCTTCCCATCCATATCTCCATTACCACATCCATTTAGAAGTAAAAACCAAAATGCAAAAAATGTATAGTATTTAACCAAGTAAATTCTTGTGTCATATGTTTTTTTTTTTGCCATTAATTTTTCATAACAATATTGATATCATAGTCAAGGTTGTAGGTAAAGATGGTTAATCATAGATCTGATGTGTGACATTTGAATGGTTCTAAGTTGATTGTCTTTTGTTTAACTTAAATTTGATGTCATGGCACGTGCGCTGATACTATTAGTATAATTTTCACGTAGTTGGGAAACAGTGAGAATGATTATTAATAATTCAGCTGATAAATCAAAATTGAAGTATGGTGATATTTATGATTTGATATTGGCTGATGAAGTGCGCATAGGCAAGACCTCGGGTACGGGTTTATCCTTTAATGTTGACGTGCGATGGAGATCTTATGACAAATACTCAAATATAGGAAGGTCAAAATCAAACATAAGTCAAGGTCTGGGCAACATATAATTGGTAGGAATTGCGGTAGATCTCGTCGCATAGAGAGGAATTGCAGAAACCACAAGAAAACGGAGGATGATGGTGCTAATAGCAACCGAAGAAATACATTATGCATTATTATTTACACTTCACAGTTCAGTTGAAGACTGGATATTTACTTTTGGAACCTCCTTCCACACATTTCCCCGCAAAGTGCTAATGCATAACTATGTTGATGTTAATTTTGGAAATGTACATTTAACTGATAGAGAGACTATGGACGTAGTAAGGGTGAAAGACATCAATATTGCACTCACTAACAATAACAAGTGGACCTCCATATTCCATAGATTGAAAAGTAGTTACAAGTTAGTTGAGCCTAGATATATATAGATCTCAAGGCAAAAAGGTCTAAAGTGTCTGATCTATTACAAACATATCATAGACTATTACATCTGTAACAAATAGCTCATTTTTAAACTAATACATCAATGTTTATCTCTATATATCACTCTTTGTCTTAGGCCTTACGATGGTGCAAAGCTATTCAACTTAGCTCTATTAAAAAAAGATATTAACTGAGATAGTGGAATCGCAACTCATAATCAGAGAAATTAAAGAGTCTAAGAAGCGAAAAAAATCAGAGTACTCATAATAAAATTAAATTTTAAAATCATGCACTCTCTTCTACTAAAGAAGTATTAGGAGTCCTTTTATTCAATAATGAAGTTTAGGACTTCTTTGTTAATATGCTAAACCTTTTCTGTTAAGGTTGTTAGCTATAAATAGCAATGCTGTATTCCCGTCTATTCAATGAAGTCCAATTTCTCAAATCTGTTCTAGAATTGTTCATGGTATCAGAGCCCGAGATATTTCGATCCTGGACTTCTAGGCGATTTGGTTGAGATTGCTCGTTTCGCTTTCGTTCTTGAAGTTGTTTTCGTTTCCGGCGAAGACGAATGGCAGGGAGCGGGAATCCGTGGCCTCCTCTTGGAACTCCGAACAGGAATCCGGCGAATTCAGGTGATACGCATTCTGATAATGTCCGAGATCCAACAGCTGGAGGTGTCTACATGCAGCGAATCGATCTGATTGCAGATGATCCGTTGTACTTACATTCTTCCGATGCTCCGGGGATGCAGCTAATAGGTTATCAGCTCACAGGTTGCAACAACTATCAGGTTTGGTCGAGATCTATGCTTGATGCGTTGCTTGCTAAGAATAAGCATGGTTTTGTTGATGGAACCTGTTTAAGAGAGACAGTTGCTGAGAATCAACAGTTTCGTTGGGATAGGTGTAATGTGATGGTGAAAAGCTGGTTGACTAATTCTGTTGCCAAACATTTACAACATGGTTTAGTTTATAGCACTACTGCTTATGCAATTTGGAACGATCTGAAAGAACGTTACAATAAGATAGATGGTGTGAGGATCTTTCAGCTAAGCAGAGAGTTATATAGTGCTAGACAGGGTAATTTGGCAATTGCTGATTACTTTGAGAAGATGAAGATGTTATGGGATGAGCTGGCAGTTGCTGATGATGAATGTCTATGTGGTGTGTGTTTAGTTTCTCCTAAGGTTGTTGCGAGCAAGGATAAACAGAAGTTGATTCAGTTTCTGAATGGACTTAATGAGACGTATGCTGCAGTTAGAACTAATCTGCTTATGATTCATCCTTTGCCTACTTTGAATTTTGCCTATTCGGTTCTTGTGCAAGAGGAGAATCAAAGATTGATTGCTGTATCAATGTCAGAAGGACAATTGGATAAGGGATTAGCCTTCTGTGTGAATGAACAGTCTTCAACCTCTGCTTTGTATGCAGCTTCTGATGGGAGAAATTTTAATAAGAAAGACTTTCTTTGTACCTTTTGCAAGAAGAAAGAGCATAAAGAGGATACTTGCTGGTCAAAATGGGGAGTACCTGAGCACATTAAGAAAAAGAGGGCAGAGAAGAAGTCATCTGCCAACAGTGTTCAGTTTGGGAATTATCCACAACAATCTTCTCAGCATCTGATGCATGCTGCAGGACAGTTTCAGCCTCAAATACAAATGAAGCCTCAGTTGCAAGTGCAGCAGCATATGCAGCAGCAGCAGATGCAGCAACCTCACTATCAAGTTCAACAACTCACTGGGGGTGGTGCTAGCTCGTCAGACCATTTGACGAGTGAGCAAATAGCACAGGTTGTTAAGTATCTTGCATCATGTCAGACTCAAATATCCAGGGGTGAAGGGAGTACTGATGTGAGGGCTAATATGACAGGTATGGCATTCTGTGGTTTGACAGATGCTTCTTTTGATAAATGGATAATTGACAGTGGTGCTACTCACCATATGACCTGTCACAAAGA
Organism: Clarkia xantiana subsp. parviflora; assembly: GCA_036873135.1. Classification (NCBI taxonomy): domain Eukaryota; kingdom Viridiplantae; phylum Streptophyta; class Magnoliopsida; order Myrtales; family Onagraceae; genus Clarkia; species Clarkia xantiana. The sequence goes on from JAPTYO010000004.1 coordinate 13,542,450, forward strand.
ATGGTTAACAGATCTAAAGGTTAATTCTAGCTCTAACCAGATGGTACATTTACCTAATGGAGCTAAGTCACCTATTACTCACACTGGAAGGTGTGACTTGGGGTTCTTGACTCTTGATAGAGTTCTTTATGCACCAGAATTCCATTACAACTTGATATCAATCTCTCAACTTACTCGTGATCTTGGTCTATCTGTCATATTCCTACCTGATTTGGTGGTTTTTCAGGACCACTCAAGTGGGAAGATAATGAAGATTGGTTCACTCCTTGATGGATTGTACTCTCTGAATTCATGGAAAGGGAAAGAGGAGTACAGAGCTTTGCACAGCACCTTGAAGGAGAAGAGGGAAGTTAAAGATGGAGATATTTGCTTGTGGCATAAAAGGATGGGACATCTGCCTGTTCAGCAGCTGCATTTCCTTTTTAAGTTCAATAAGAATGACGATTTGTCAGTAGAGGATTGTACTGTTTGCCCATTGGCCAAGCAAACTCGTCTTCCATTTCCTATTAGCAGCACACATACCACAAGGTTGTTCTCTTTGGTTCATTTGGACGTTTGGGGCCCTTATAGAGTCAAAACCTTTGATGGTCATCGTTATTTCTTAACTGTAGTAGACGATTACAGCAGGAGTACTTGGCTTTATCTCATGAGAAATAAAGATGAAGTCATAATTCATGTGCGACATTTCCTTGCGATGGTTAAAACTCAGTTTGACAGCATAGTTCAAATTTTTCGGAGCGATAATGGTACTGAGTTTTGCAATTCTTCTATAAAAGAGTTGTGTTCATCTTTGGGAATTCACCATCAAACGAGCTGTGTCAACACTCCACAGCAAAATGGGGTGGTGGAGAGAAAACACAGGCACTTGCTGTCAGTGGCCAGAGCTTTGAAATTTCAAGCAGCAATACCAGACAGATTTTGGGGCTTGTGTGTTTTAAATGCTTGCTATCTAATCAATTTGATGCCATCAAGCATACTGGAAGGGAAGATTCCTTTTGAGGTTCTTTACAACAGGCCAGCAAGCTATGACCATCTGCGTGTTTTTGGATGTTTGTGTTATGCCTTGGACACTCACATCAAAGACAAGTTTCAGCCTCGTTCCATCCCTTCTGTTATGATGGGATATTCTTCCACACAGAAAGGATATCTTCTTCTCAGCATCAAGGATAAAGCTCTTTTTGTGAGCAGAGATGTCAAGTTCAAAGAGCATATTTTTCCTTTCTTGGCTACAAATTCTGTTGCTCCACCAATTTTCACTCCTCCAAGTTCCTTCAGAGAAGAATGGGATATTGGTTTTCAGATTTTTCCTGATGTTTCCAATGACTATGCAGCAGCAGCAGCTGATGAACATGGTGGAGAGACATCAACAGATTATGAGAGACATATGGCTGCTGATAGTGGTGTTATGGAAGTTCAAGACTTTCGAGCTTCGCCACCACCACCAAGAAGGTCAGAGAGGGTGAGGAGTAAGCCTGGATGGCAACGTGACTTTGTTATGACTTGCAAAGCACTAAGTTACTCTCATATTTCACCTCGATACAAGTCCTTCATCAGCTCACTTGAAAAGGTAAAGGAACCATGGTCTTTTGAAGAAGCTGCAGCTAGTGCTGAATGGGTGGATGCTATGCAATCAGAGATAGCTGCTCTCCAAGATAATAACACTTGGGAAATTGTTGATTTACCAAGTGGTAAGCAAGCCATTGGGTGTAGATGGGTATATAAGGTGAAATATAAAGCTGATGGGACTATAGAGCGATACAAAGCAAGGCTCGTGGCTAAGGGATACACACAGAAGGAAGGGATTGATTTCAAAGAGACATTTTCTCCTGTGGTTAAAATGGTTACTGTGAGAATAATCTTGTCCATAGCAGCAGCAAAGAGCTGGCCTTTGTTCCAAATGGACGTTAATAATGCATTCTTGCAAGGAGATTTGGAAGAAGAGGTGTATATGAAGATTCCACAGGGTTTTTCCAACAAGACTCAGGTGCAGAAAGGGAAAGTTTGTCATCTCTTGAAATCCCTATATGGGTTAAAGCAGGCTTCTCGTCAATGGAATATAAAATTGACTGAATGTTTGCTAAGTCATGGATACAAACAGAGCTTGTTTGACTATTCTCTATTCAGCAAGTTCAAAGATGGAGAGCAAGTTCATTTACTAGTGTATGTAGATGATTTAGTCTTGACAGGTTCTGATATGGATCTAATTGAAGAACTCAAGAGCATCCTGAAAGGTGCTTTCAAGTTGAAAGATCTTGGTGAACTCAGATACTTTCTGGGTTTGGAAGTAGCACGTTCTAAGGAAGGAATTGTGCTAAACCAGAGAAAGTACTGTCTGGAATTGATTGCAGACATTGGTTTGCTAGAAGGGAAGCCAGCAGGATCACCTATTGAATTAAACCAAAAGCTCACCACAGTGGAGTATGACAAGATGTTTGGAGTCAATGGGGAAGACACTGTGTTGGTAGATACAGAGAGATATCGAAGAATAATTGGAAGATTGCTTTATTTAGCAGTCACACGACCAGATATTTCATTTGCAGTGCAACATCTGAGCCAATTTGTGCATGGACCAAAACATTCTCATATGCTTGCTGCATTGAGAGTGATTAGGTATTTGAAAGGATCGCCTGGATTGGGATTGTTCTTTCCAGCTAAGACTGATTTGCAGAGTACATCTGCATATTGTGACAGTGATTGGGGATCTTGTTTGCTGACAAGGAAGTCTGTTACAGGGTTCTGTGTAAAGCTTGGGAAGTCTACCATTGCCTGGAAATCGAAGAAACAGACCACTGTGTCGAGATCAAGTGCAGAGGCAGAATATAGGAGCATGGGGATGGTGGTTTCTGAGATCGTTTGGGTCAGAGGGCTGCTGAAAGAGCTGAGATTTGAGCAGCAAACACCTACTGAGTTATGGTGTGATAGTGAAGCAGCAATGAAGTTAGCAACCAATCCAATGTTTCACGAACGAACGAAGCACATAGAGATTGATTGTCACTTTGTGCGTGATAAATATTTAAAGCAGGTGATTCATACTAATTACATAGCTTCAAAGGAACAAATTGCTGATCTGTTGACAAAAGGACAGAGTCGAGAGCATTTGCAGCTACTGCTAATAGGTTTTGGAGTAAAAGATTTATACAAGAATGAGGAGGTAGAGCCAACGATGAAGAAGGAGGAAGAAGGAAGAAAATTGGATGAATAAAGAAGTATTAGGAGTCCTTTTATTCAATAATGAAGTTTAGGACTTCTTTGTTAATATGCTAAACCTTTTCTGTTAAGGTTGTTAGCTATAAATAGCAATGCTGTATTCCCGTCTATTCAATGAAGTCCAATTTCTCAAATCTGTTCTAGAATTGTTCATCTACCTACAATATATGCAAGCTTTTGTTATGTGGAAATATCGTTGGAAGTCAATGAACGCTTAACATTTTGAAGATTTAAAGTACGTAGGTACGTGGTTTCTGTGTTTTTGTTGTAATTAATTTGCCCATCATCGTACTTGGTCCTTTTCTACCTCTACTATCTATTATATATATATATATATATATGTATTAATATAATTATTGTTTTCTTTTTGCCAAAAAAATAATTAATAGGATGATGTAAGTCAATAGGGTTCTGCGGTGTCTATTAAGGACATCATTCCAGTTCCAGCAAGTTTCAGTGTACTTGTAGCTCTGCTTCTTGCCCATGCATGGTGTGGAAGTTTGAAAACACGGTGGTGTTTGTGTTTAGTATGGACAATGGAAAACTGCGGATAATAAAACCATTCTGCTTCCCGATTAGAAGAAGCAATGGCAGATTTAACATGAATTAAAACAGAAAATCAGGGGATCATTATTAATGTAAAAATATTGTTATTTATATTTCTTTGTCATAGATTAAATTTTATGATTTTAATCCCTTATACTATCTAAAATAGTAACAAAAATAGATTCGGATGAAAACTAATAATAAAAATTTCTACCGGTATCAGAACGTGGATGTTTGAATCTCAGCAATGCCGAGTTTAAACCCGCATAATTAAACCTGAAACTCTAAACCCTAAACATAAATCATGCATTCAAGGACAATTGGTTAGTAAAAGATTTTACATGGTATCATAGCGCTATAGCGCTGCAGCACCAAGTTAAACTCCTTGTTAAAAACATATAATAAAAACATCGAGTTAAATGTACTTTTTGGTACAACATGTTTGATCGAATGTGACTTTTGCTACACAATATTTTTTTTATACTTTTAGAACCATACGTTTGAACTTTCTAGACTTTTGATTCATCTGTTAGTTGACCGTTAGTTATTTTGATTTTGTTCAATTTAGCACTTCTGATACCTCCCTAACTTTTTTTTCTTCAATTTAATCACAAAGAACCCAAATCGAACCACTAGACTCGATGGACCCTAGCCCATGGCTGAGTCCGACCCTGGTCAGGGTCGCCAGTCCCGGTTGATCCAATTGGGATCGGATCCAGCCCTGTGTCCATCGAGCCTAGTGGTTTTGATTTGAGTTTTTTTGGAACTAAATTGAACAAGAAAAAGTTAGGCATGTATTAGATGGACTAAGTTGAACAAAATCAAAAGTATATGTTAAGTCACGTGACTTGCACGTGTCACTTAACGGTAAAACTAACGGTCAACTAACGGACTGACTAAAAGTCTACAATTTCAAACGTATGATACCAAAAGTATACAAAAAAAAAATATATCTTGTAGCAAAAGCCACACATTCAGTCAAATATATTGTATCAAAGTACTTTTAACTCGATTTTTTTATTATTAGTTTTATCGGCGTCTATCTTTGTTACTAATTTTAGGCATAGCCTCAGAACCCGACCTAGCGGATCACCGGTCAACCCGTAACCCGTCCATAAATTCTTATATTCTCCCTGATTGGTCATTTGCGGCGGCCGTTGCTTGGTGCTCCTTTCATTCCATCTGTTCCATCTTTATTATCAAACCATTCTCTTTCTCCTACCTTGTTATTTGCTGCTCCACCCTAAAAGAACTTCATATCCATGTCTCTGTCAATAATTCAATCCCCAGCGTGGAAAAATCAAATCTTCAATTTCGAGTAATCGTTTAGGCGCCGAGAATTAGAATATGCGATTCAGAAATCAAAATCGATAATTATTTTTGAGTGACTAAGAGTAGAACGTGTGGCTGAGATTTTTGCTTTGCTGTCTCCGCTTACTGTGATTCGTGCCGTGCGTGAGGTCTATGATTCGATGAGTTGAGCTGTAACTATGTCTAGACACCGACTAAGCCTTAGAAACTGAAGAAAATAAGACTAGTTGAGAGAAGACAGAAAGCGATGACGCAAAAGTTTCTACTTTTTGTTTTTTTTTAAAAAAAAAACTTTTAATATTTACTATTTTATATTTTATATATTAATATTCATAATTTAATTATATTCGGGTCAGACGGGTTGAGTTCAAGTCCAATATCAAACTCAATCAATTTTTTCCACGGTCAGATTCGGGTCAACACGAAGCTGACTAGAACACTCGAAGTCAGGATCCGAACCCGACCCGAGCACAGGTCAGTTTCGGGTAGGGTTCAAAATTGACAGGCCTAACTAACTTACGTAGCAGGGGCATTCTGGGAATTTAATATTGAAGAAGAAATATGTAATTAGAAGGAGCACAATGATATATAATTGAGACAATGATGGGGCTCTGACGAACATGTACGAAACCTTCTCCGTCGTTTATCTGGTATGCTTCCACACTCCTCCACCTTACACCCTTTTTTGCTGATGTAATGTAATATAATGTAGTAAAACTCTCTCTCTCTCTCTCTCTATATATATATATACATATTTCTCTCTGCCGCCATATGCATGGAGAGAGCCATGGAGACGAGCTAGAGAGTCGTCTCTTTCTGTAGTGTGTGTCAAAACAGGTGACAACAACATCACTATACCCATGGAAATAAATGAAGGACACGGTTTCGAATTTACGTATTCCCTTTAATTAAGTATTAACTAATATTAATTAATCTCTATTCTGCAAAATATAAATTTCAACCTATAATATTTTCAACTATTTTTAAATTTTATAAAAACGACGCAGTTTAGATTTGATATGCACGCATTCTGATACAATAATATAAAAAATAAGATGCATAACATAACTAAGTGTCAAATAAACAATTGATTTTATGATGAAAATCTTATTGGGTTATTACCATAACATTACGTTATTACCAAACACTCCCTTATAACTAGAGATCACATATTCATATGTCAACGAAAGACATGTTATCCGCACTGTAAAGAGGCGCCTTCTAAGTTTTAACCGAGGGATAAGTAAGGGTAGAAATGAATAATAAGGAGGGGAAATCCATATCACACGCTTCATATCATATCAGTTCATTCATTCATATTAATAATAAATAAATAATATAAATAATAGCTAGCTTCACCCCATTATTTAGTGTAGACGTGTGTGGAGATCGGGTCGGGTTGGGTTGTACAGAGAGAGAGAGAGAGATTTACGTCAGTAATTTGCTCATATTTCACTTTCTCTGTGAAAACGCTGACACGCATTGCTTCTCTATTATTTTGTTTTATTTACCATGAAATGAAAGAAACAGACAGATATGACTCAGAGAGAGAGAAGAGAAGGACGACGACGCAGCAGATTGCATGGATTCCTTCCCTTGTTTGCCCTCTGCACTTTTCTGCATGCTCAGATTCAATACATATTACGTCACTCATTCCCCCTTCTCCCATTACCCAAAAATGCGGATAATAATAATAATAATATTTTTTTTATAGTAATATTTAGTAATAAAGAGATGGAACGCGTAACAAATACACCATATTAAATAATATTATATAGTTAATACTACTAATAATAATTTTACCTATTGTGAGTGTTTTAAACTCCTTAAGAACACTCACAATGGGTAAAGTTATTGTGTCTCTCATTTGGTCATATCATCATCGCTACATTATTAATATATGTAAAAAAAGAGATATATTAAGTAATTTGTAGAATGCATTCAGAATCAGAATGGACATCTATTTTGGACAAAATAATTAATACATTTTTCGACTTATATAATTTTTATACAATATAAATAATTCACTTCTTATTTATTTTCTATTTAATTAATTATATTATTATAAATAAAAAACCATAATTTCATTCAAGTAATTTTTAATAAGATAAAAATAAATAAATTGAATCGTTAATTATTATTTTTACCATTTAATTCATTAATATTATTTAGAAAAAAAGTAATATTTTTTTTTTAAAAAATGAATATGAAGTTTTATAATATTAAGTTTCAAGTAAGCCGAGTTAGTAATTTATTTGAAATAAGTTGAGTTAACAATTTGTCCAACTGGACAAACTTCGGCTAGCAAAAAGAGATGACGTGTAAAAATGATTTTTAGAAGCATCAAATATCAGCATGCCTCTTTTAAAAGTTTCAATTATTTATATATTTTGAGACTCAACTATTCATAATGTGATTTTATCCGTCATGACTCGATTTACTTATTTAGGGACTCGCATATCCATTGCTTATGCTAATTGATCAAAACTCTATATCGGTAATTGCCCAATTGATTGAGTTAAGGGGCCCGCCCTGACCGATACTTATTCTAGGTATAGTATCCCAGACGACCATGTGAAAATATTTGGCAGGGGCTCGGGCCAAAACCACCCCTTAGTTAGATGAGTCGAGTCATATCTGACTAAAAAGTCACATTTTGAATAGTTGGAAATTTCAAATAACAAAACTGAAATTCCAAAAAAGTCACACTTGTTAAAGAGCTATCCTTTTGCGCACTATGTTTAGGGTTACATACTATGTTTAGAGGGTTGCGGTAAGATATATATCCATAATTGCAAACTATAATATATATTCAAATGTTACAATCTATGCCCATTAATTAATCTTGTTGATCTGTTTAGCTGACGTAGCTGACGAGAGAATATTATCCTTCACATGTTGATCTCATTATCCAATATATTTCTGAGAAGATTCTAAACCCGAAAATATGAACTCTTATAAATGGATGGCCAGTTATTGAATAACTAGATGGTAAATCCGCGCGTTGCACGCGGTAGTAATTTATTTATAAAATTTTTACAAAATAGTATTAATATTATTTATTGATCTTTGTTTTGAAAACTTGAAAAAAAAAATAACAAATAAATAAAATAAAACTTAATATTATATAAAATGTAGGGAAAAATCTATATAAAAAGTAAATATCATTGAATCTAAAAAATAATATGTAAATAATTAACATATTAATGAAATTTGGAATTATCCAAAACGTTCATAAATATATTTTTTATGGAAATTTTGTATAAATAAGTTTTGGTTCGATATTATATTAAATAAAATGTATATAATGACAAATTACAATACATTGGTCATTATTAGGCAAAAAAAAAAAAAAAAAAAAACTGCTACTCATTATTATAGAAAAATAGTTATTTCAGTTGAGTAATAATAGAATATGTAATTTAAATATTAATAATGATATTGAATTAAATAAAATAATAGAATATATAAAAATTAAGACTTTTTTATGAAAACAATAAAAGGTTAAATCATCAAAAATATAAATATATCATTATATACTTATTAAACACAATTAATATATATTTATAAAACAATTTATTATTAACTTTTAAATATTTAACCATGGATAATAAGATAACAATTATCCAGTCATGTATACTTTGCTAAGTTTTTTTTTTTTATCATATTAATTTGAGCTACTTGTACATAAAATATAATTTTCAATGTTCAATATAATAGATTCAAAAAACTAAAACATAAATTAAGATTATTAAACATGTTAATTATTATACTTTTCATCTAATCTGAACACTTAATTTTTTGTTTATTTTGTTATATTTACTTACGAAAAAACTTATAGTTATTTATTAATTATATCAACTAAAAATATATCCACTATTATAATTGTATTTCTTCATTATTATTTTTAATCATTTTTTTCCAATTTTTAATATGTGGTTTTTTCTTATTCATTCGTATTTTATTTTATTTTTTTATGTATATTTATAAAACTAATTTAAAGTTATTTATCAATTATATTATATTAACTAAAAAAATATCCATTATAGTTTATTCATTAGATTTTATTCTATTATACAGTGTTCAAAATTCAATTTTACTAACTTGAAAATGAAATGAATTTAGAAATATTTATATTAATTTAAATTGTTAAAGTATATTTACTGCAATATTTTTTTCTTAACTTACATAAAAATCTATAGATGTAATGTAATACGTGTGGTTTGTTTTGTATTTTTAGTTCATGAAACTAATTTTACGTCATCGGCTAATATATATTTAAATTTAATACATGAATATTTAAAGTGTAAAACGTGCATTTTTCTTTTTGGTTTATGAAACTAATTTTACGTCATTGGCTAATATATATTTAAATTTAATACATGAATTTTTAATGTGTAAAACTTGCATTTTTCTAATGTTATGTTGCAAAACTTTAATTTTACTAACTTGTGATTGTAACTCCTAATGAGAATGCATAATGAGCTTTTCCTCAAATCTATAATGCCATGTGGATGTGAGAGAATTGTAACATGAATTTAACTCATCATATTTTGACATTGACCAATTAAATGAAGTTATTTTAACACATAAGTGAGAGAAAATATTATAAAAAGATTATTTGTCAACATTACATAAAACGTAACCAAATTATATTATATATAGATAATTAATTGACCCCACCCTGTATTATAATAGATGGTCAAAAAAATCATCCGAGCAACACCCCCTCCTATTTTGTTTTGTCCATCTCTCTTTATAAGACAAAATATCTCATTCCCCCAAAAATACCGAATTTTTGTTTTGTTCTTTTATATGTTCTTTTCCCGACGATATACCAAAACCAAAATGTTACAATACACAATAGCTCGGGTTGACGATACACGGTAAAAAATAAAAATTAAAAAAAATATTAGGTAAAGATAATACAATAAATGAATAAAAGGGTGTTTTGGAAGATTTCCCATATATTTGATCTACAGCAACACTCACTATTTAACATGTTGCTTCTGCCAAATTAATAGTGGTATATATTTCCATCAACTCAACGCGCTGACCGACATACAATAGTAAGAGTCGAGGACTTCTCAATGCAACCCTTCGCTTATTTGGCTCCTTTGCAAACAACATTTAATTCTTTTTCCTCCAATTTGTAATTTGTAGTTACATGATTTTTTCTAAGAGGGAAATAGTGAATTAATTGGAACCGTCTAGGGATATATTTTGATTGATATGATAGAAGTGATTGAGAGGAACATTGATTCCTACACAAGTTATCTATATTACTCAAGGTCAATGTATGAGTGATAATTTCACGTTAAATCTACTTTGTATAACAAATTAAACAATACAATGTGATTATTATTATAATGTAATATATTACTGACATGGTGTAAAATAAATCCTCAATTGTAGTATAATACTACGTCCACAAACCAATGTAATCTTTGATTACCACCAAATTGCGACTTATTGGCAATTCTAAATTAATTGTTAAAATAAAATATTCAATATAATCCATTATTGTAATGAATTATTATTATTTTGACCTCTAAATATATATGATTATTAGGATATTGCATTTCTTCCTATACATTTAGATTTACGAAAGGGTTCCAAGTATATTTATCTAATTTTAGAGATAAGTTGCTAAAAACCTAAATTCACTCCATATAAAATTAATTCACTCTCAAAGAAATGATTTTTTTAAATCTATGTATATATAATTAAAAAAATAATTATATTACACCTTATATTGTTGCGCACTCCAAACTAAGCAGAAATGAAAAAACATAGAAGGAAGAAAACCGATTTTTCTTTTTCCTTAGAAACAAGTAATCGTTTTGGGCCGAAGAAACTTAGATGGGCCTAAATCAGGACTAGACAAGTCTAATTATTAGGAATATTAAGGGCCCACTGGATCATCTGAAGGCCTCCAAATTACAAGGTCATATCCATCTATAGTCACCACCACTACGTTATAGAAGAAACCTAATGCAAGCCAGCAACGAAAGAATATAACAAAAATATGCTTGGACCCTTTTGTAACATTTTATGAGATTGGGTACCAAGACCATAGAACTATATAGATTTGTTAGCTACTATAAGTTACAACTCCAGTATATAACTTTTTTTGTTGCCAAAATGGTATAATCTTCTTGAGCAAAAATAAAAGAAAACTCAATAAATAATCTTTCCTAAATCCCCATATCAGTATATTATAATCCACATACCATTATTTATATAAAAAGGTTTTGGTTTCATTGTCACTAAGTCTGATATGCTCTTCATCTACTAAATCCACCACCAGCCCATATAATTACTATAAGCAAGAGAAATGAAAATCCATGCAGAAGTTATAAGATGGAAGGACTAAGTATATATATGTATATGTATATATATATATAGGGAATAAAAAGGCTCAAGTTCTAAATCTGATCTGCTCTCAGCTAAACCTAAGAATGGATGCCTCAAATTAGACCACTTCAGTCATTTCTGTTCCCATCACCGGCGACATGATGAGTCGGGTTTCCTGCATCTCTGCCGAGGTTGCTTCTCGGAAGACCACCTGTATATATTTAGCAAGAAACATCATGGATTAGGGCTAAAGTGTACATAACGAAAAGTTGAGGGGCACGATTGCACTATCTAGCTAGTGTTGTTTCTTGGTTGTCAAGTCATCGTCAGATTCTAGATTACACATAAGGAAATACTTAAACTAAGCTCATTTTAGCAGTATTTCACTTTTCTATAGCTGAATTGATACCAAATGTCCTAAAACATGGATACCTTGATGTGCAAGAAAGGAAATAGTAGAAGAGTGGGTAGTAAGTTACCAACCTGTGGTGTTTGAGAATCTTCTGTCATTGAATCCTAGGCTAAGTTGTGAACTCACAGGAATCTGCTGTCGGGGATCTAGTGTAGGGGCAGTGCTGCTCGGTGAAGATGTTGACTGGGTTGACCAAGACCCTCCATTTGATCCAGCTAAAGACATTATAAGCTCTGCCTGTGAAGTGATCAAATGGAGTCCAGCACAAATATCATACACTAACAATTTCTAACACAGCAACAATACGAATATGTACGAAAATATCATATATGCTTGTACGTGCATATGGCAAAATAATAGTATGATAATACGAGGCAATTTCTTAATCATGTTCCATGTTCAGTATTCAGGTCACAATACGATACCCGCAATATAACAGTTAAATTGTGTTAGTAAATCATACTTCTAAATACTTTTTTGAGCAAGTATTGTTTAATTTTTTTAAAAAACTTCAATTAGTTGATTAATTTTAAGATTTTATTATATTATAATGTTCATTTTTGAGATTGCTTCAAGATATTATGTATTTGACTAACTTAACTCAAATAATAACAGAATAAGAATACGCATGAAAAATTCTATGCAGTGTTCGTGTTTGTAAAACATGTTATGATAAAATTATTGTGCGTGTTCGGAATATGTAAGCTTACGATAAACTTGTTGACACGAACACATGCAAAATATGCCACTCATACTAATAATAGACATAATTGATTGGAGATATAATTTTTGTGTACCTTAGCTGGGTTGACTTCATCAAAAACATGAGCTTGACCACCATAGAAGATGGTCATTTGCCGACCCACCAAAGCTTCCACATCAATCCCATGTCCACTGCCATGACCACAAAGTACTATAAGCTTCTTCTCCTCTCAACCATACATAAATTGCCTAAACTAAATTCAAATGTCACCACCTTGGAGAGTTAGAACCTTTCGGGTCGGTATTAACCGGCATTACCGACCGATTATTCTCCGACGACGACCCGGCCAGAGAGAAATTCAATAATCCAGGCTGGGTTTTGAATCCTGTTCTAGATCCTTCATCCGAAGCAGAGGCAACCGGAGCACCGATGACATGATATTGAGCGCTGCCATGTAGGTTTGGAGGTGGTTGCACCGGAGGCATGAAGGGCCCACTACGCAGAGGAGACTGAAATGCGGGGCCCATGTTGGATGACGGGGCAAAGCGCGGGTCGGGTCGGGAGGTAGTTATAGTCCGAGGATGATGCAACATAGGCGAGAATGAGAAAGGTGGTGGATGCCTTGGTCTAATTTCTCCTCCTAATCCACTTCTTAGCATCTGTTATTCTCATGCAAACGTATCAAATTACAAGCACACTATATGGTGTAATGTAGGGCTAATAATCAATAATTACCATAGAGTAAAATAAACTACATTTTCAATCTCATAATAAAAGTTTAGTTACTAGTTTATGTAAAAGAAAAGTTAGGATTAGTACTATAAATTTGGAGATTAAACTGAACAAAATGAAAATTAAAGGGCAAGTCACGTGCTACTTAATTGTCAAAACTAACGGCCAACTAACAGATGCACCAAAAGTCTATAAATTGCAAACGTATTGCACCAAAATCTACCAAAAAAAAAATGTTGCAACAAAAACTAACTTTAGTCAAACATGTTATACCAAAAAACCCTTAAAAACTACATTTTCAACCTCATAATAAAGTGCAAATTATGTTAATGGTTAAATTAAAACGTGACTGAAGTCACGCATGTTACACGTATTATGATGCATTTTAATGGAAGTTATGTTATGTGGCAGTAAAATGCATCACATAGTTGTTACTAGTAGACACAGTTTACTTGAAATATTAATAAACTTTGCGCTTTGCTATGCGAAATTTAAGACTTTAAGTACGTTTATTATCAGAATAAAAAAAGCTCGATTTTTTTTTTGTTGCTAAACACCCAAATTTCGGTTTGTTTTAGCAATTAACTTGTACACTCCAAAATACTTGAGGCATCATAGTATATGGTCATGAATCTATTATATACCTTCATCAGGGGTAAGTTGTCATGATCTTCAGGTCTTGTATGAAGTGTTCCATATTCTCTAGCTGATCCCATAAAGCCCGAATCCGAGCTACTCCGCTTATACTTCATCAGTCTGTTATTGACGGTCTCGTTACCAGAGACATCGCTTCTTGGTCCGTAGAACGGAACTCCCTTAATCGGGTTACCGACTTGCATTTCTATCAGAATCGATGAAAAAATCATATCAAATTATGTTTAAGTTTTTGAACAGTTGGTTAAGTGGTCTGTCTGAACTTCATAAATATGTACAAATAGGGTTTATGGACTTTTTAAACCTGTGTATGGTGAAAATTGCAGGGAACTAAAATAAATATGTGATAAAAGGTTATGAATTTGGAATGGGAGTAGTGTCATCAGGTAATTAATGTGGGAAATGGGTAAGGAGATGCAGCATTGACTGAAGAAAGCAACAAATACAGTGTACATAAAAGGCATATCATCCAATTCATAGAATTAAGTGAATGGTAACAAATGGGTGGCTCTGTTGAAGATGAAGAAGAAGAAACCCTAAATGGAAAAGAACACAAAAAAGGCTACCAACCCCATAAATGATCCCACTTATACTACTCCATAGTCATGACCAATGATACCCACTCCACTCTTAGAGAGATGCATCACCAATAAATGACAACTGCAAATGAAACATACTAGAATACCAACCAAGCTTTTTTTTTTTTGGCTAAAGAACCAAGCTAATATTTTTGAAGTAATAAATGTTAATTTATTACCTAAAACTTTTAAGAGGTAGTCAATCTAGATTTTTATGGTACATGCCACTCAAATACTATGCAAAATTTAAGTTATTTCACTCGATCAGCTGCCATAAAAACTCGACCTACAATCAACTCTGATATCATGCAAATTTTAGACAGATTGACTTGATCAACTATCATAAAAACTCTAGTTGGTAGACAAAATGTGTGTTTTAATATCTAAGACTTACTCAACACTTATTAATTTAAGAATTTAAGTTAAGTAGTGGCAATATCTACTATGAGTTTGAATGAAATAACCAAGGCACTATAGTTTGAGTCCCATATTATCAAAATCAAAGTAGGTAACATTGATTGTTAAATAACATCATGGCATGATGCCTAAGCTTGAAAGGCTTAGGTAGTTTATATATACTTAAAAAAAAAATCCTATGCTAAGTATGATGTTAAGAGTTTGGCACTAAAACTTACATTACCTAAAATATCAGCTATTTCTTAACAAAAATGATTGAACCCTCAAATAGTGGGAGATGTCTTACCAGATAGATAGAGTGAAAAAGCAAACTGGCTACATCAAATCAAACACAAAAGCTAAAACTTGAACCAGAAAAAAAAAAAAAAAAAAAAAAAAGCTCATCAAAAGGGAAAATATAAATAAACAAACATAAACTTAAAGCATTGAACAATGGACCTTACATACAGAGCCATTAATAATTATTCAACGTCCAAACGAAATGATCAACTCACCGGAGCCAAGATCAGAGGTGGCGGAGATGGGCCCACCGCGGCCTCCACCCGAGGAGGCTCCCGCCGAAGCTGTGGCGGCCGGCGAGGATCCCGACGGCTTGCTAGGGTGATCCTCGAATTGCGTGACGCCTAAGAAGTCATGGAACATGGGGTTGTTAAGCTGCCTGTGCGAGGCGTGAACGGTGGCGGCGGCCGGAGCGATGGCATTGACGGCGGTTGTGGCGGCGGAGTGTTGGGGCATTGCGGTGGAGGTGTTCATAAGGTGCAGGGCCGTGGCCATTTCTTCAGCTCCATCTGTGACAGACACTACAAGAGTGAGAGAATAGGAGGGGCATATATTCTTCTGCAAGTTCAACTATCTTCAAGAAGACACAGACAGAACCAAAGACACGACACGAGACAGGACATATAGAGAGAGAGAGAGTGTGTAATTTTCATGAAACGAGGAAAAGAAAAGAGAATCAAAGCAAAGGCCAAAGCTCGCTCTGCTGTTTTTAGAGGGTAGAATGAGAAAGAGAGTAGCATTAAAGAGCAAAAGGGAAGTAAGTAAGTAAGTGGAAGAAGGGGTGGTCTTCTGCTTCCTACTATTCAACCTTATTGGGCTTTTCACAACATAGCAATCACACTTTTTAGTTTTCATTATCCACCAAAATTTAGGAGCCTCAAATAAATAATTAGTTTTTTTTTTTAATTATTATTTCATGTCTTGCATTAAATTTTCGAATCATATTCATGATAAAATGGAGAGACTTATGAAATATTTCTGATGGACTTTCTTGGTTAGCTTGGTCAAAACTCACTCGTAGTGAGCACATAAGAGGTTTGGGTCTAAGGAACACTCATTGTCATAACACTGCTCTCCTAATTAAATAAATTTGGAGAGTGTTGAACTCTCCTGACTTCCTTTGAGTAGACTGCATGAGACACAAGTATCTAAATACTCATAGCTTCTTTAGCTATCATAATAGTCCATCACAATTTATGGTTTGACATATTTTTCTATAAGGATGTCGTTGGCGTGTTGGCGATGAGGCTTACATTGATTTCTGGATATAACTTTGGATCCTAAATTTACCATTCTTTATGCATGGACATAAACACAAAGGACTCAACATATAGCCAGGTATATGATTTTATCATCCCATTTAATAAGGCTCGGAAGGTAAGCCTCTTTAGTCATACTATTCCACTCATTATGGTTCAGTCATTTTTTATGTCAGCTTACTCATCCTCCCCCATTGCAGAAAAGTTAATATGGTTATTTACAGACTCACGATCTTACTCTGCTAAGTCAGGTTATCAGCTATTACGAACAATCCACTAGTTTCTCTCTAACTTATGGTATACCTATGTATAGACCCTGTTTTTTGTCTCGATTTTGGGATCTTCGATCATTCCAAAAATCAAGATGTTCGTTTGGAAGGGTTGCAATGGAGCTCTAGCTCTTGAAGCTAACCTCAAAAGACGTATTACCACCATTGGACCTACTTTTCCCTTTCTCTGAATGATGTTAAAACATGAAACTACTTGATGTGGATATGTCTGTTTGCTAGTCATATTTGGTTTGCCTCTGCCTTTTCTATTCGTAGAGAGTTATTGAAGATATGTTATTTAGGATTGGTTAAACTGTAATCATTTATCAGGAACCACAAAGATTTTGTGGATGTCCCCATGAAGTGTTCAGTTATATGAGTGATTTGGCTAGCTCAGAATCGCATAGTATTCTCAGGGTAAAAACCAGACATTGATTTGGTTCTGGCTTTTGTGTTACACATATGTTGTGATATTGACAAGATTTCTCATTTGATAACAGGGATCAGGACATCAACCTACAACCCCACCAGAAAATCACTAAGATCGTGCCTATCAGTATCAAGAGAGGGAGGTTGAACTATCATTACAGACGGAGCAATCAAGCTAATATCTGATATGGTGATTGGTGTGGCAATTCTGTTAAAACCTTTTAATACTATTACTAGTATTTCTATAGGTGCTTTACCAGGTACCAATTCTCTTTTGGGAGAAGTTTTTACATGTTGCTAGGGCCGGTCCAAGGTTAAAGCCACTAAAGCTAGAATTTTAGGTCCCATAGAAATAAGGCCTCGTATATATATATATATATATATATATATATATATATATCAATTATCATTATATAGTTAAGTCTATTAGTATATGACAAAAAAATGTTGGGTTAAACAAAAAAATAAAGCGACATTCCATTAATAGATAGGCTCTTTTAAAAAATATATGTCTACTAGAAGAAAAATATAAAAGCCCCGAATTTTATTTTAGCTTTAGACCTCGGTCTGGCCGGCCCTGCTGATGTTGCCAAAACTTTTTTTTGGTTTTGGCAATGAAGATGAAGATACCAAACTATTAAACTATAATATATTTACTGCTTATGAGTTTTTTACCATGAAGAAATCAATATCATATTCATCTTTGTTCGGGGTGGTTAATGATATCTTTAACTTTGTAAATTAGTTTGATCATTTTTCTGTTTTTAAAGTTCCACAATAATTTTGGATTTTTCTATAATGCTCTTGGAGCACCATGCTTTTGATTTTTTTAATACTATGGTGGACTTAATTGTAACATAAGTAAAACTTTAAAATTATGAAAAAGTATGAATTTTTTTAACTACACCTAAGATGTGTATCATATTATTAATAATATCAATTTTTCCAATGGGTTCACCTTTAGGGCAATAGAAAAATAAAAAAAATTAGTGGCAAAAGCATGGTGCTATTGACCCCCGGAGTTCCGATCACCTACTGGGGGCTAACGATTCTGGTTTGGGCACCTACCCTACTCAAGTCGGGCTTAGTTAGGCTGAATTTGGCTAATGGGGACAGTCGCTCAGACAGTCGCTCGCGTGAGACAATAAACAAAAGAATATATAAATGTAGATCCTGCCGTCAGAGTTAAAAATGAAATATCAGATATCAAAACCAGAAAATTTGGCAAACAAAACCAGATAACATTAGGGATGTCAACGGGGCGGGTCGGGGCGGGTATCGCTTGACCCGTACCCGCCCCGCGGGTCGAGATGGTCGACCCGTTCCCGCCCCACACAGTTCGCGGGGCGGGGCGGGTCGACCCGCGGGTCACCTATTAGTGGTATATAATATATTATTAGCAATTTAAACCCTAAATTATATATTTACCATATACAAATTCAATTTAAAATTTAAATCACAAATAATAAATTTAACTTCAAATCCAAATACAAGTCACAAATCCTAATTATTTTAACTATGTATTATATTACCTATATAGTTTAATATAAATATGTGTAATATATATATAAATTATCCACATACGGGGCGGGGCGGGTCAACGGGGCGGGACGACCCCAAAACCGTACCCGCCCACGGGTCACGAATCGCGGGTCAACGGATCAAAATCGGGGCGGGGCCCCGCGGATCACGGATTACCCGTGACCCGTTGCCACCCCTAGATAACATGGGAGGGGTTATTATTATTACCGTATATTACTTGGGTATTAAAAAACTTAAATAGTTACTCATTTTATTTAGTATAGTAACTGAATTAATGATAATAAGAAAATGCCTACAAAATAAATAATTATTTTTTTTTCTTTCAAAAGATAGCATATCAGTATCTGCTTATGAAATCTAATTTGTCATTTTTTGACTATATATATTATTAAAATAAATGAAAATGCAATGAACCCCTTCATATTTTGTATTTTCTCATTTAAATTATTCATAACTGACGCTAGTGTTCACACCCTGCCCGGGCTTATCAGGCACGATCCCTGGTTATGATAAAAATGAAAAAAATTGATATTAAAAAATAAGTTCACAGCTTATTATTCTAGTTCCAGAAACATATTTATGGACTCACAATTTCAGTGTTAATATTGTTACAATAATATTTAATTACCAAAAAATAAAATGGTAGGAATAATTATAAATACATCCTATCACTATAAAGAATACATAACATGCGAAAGCTAGATTTCAAACCACATAATTTGGCAAAAAGAAAAATCAGATAATTTGGGAGGAATTATTATTATTATCATATATTATTTATGTATTAAAAAATCAAATAATTAGCCATTTTATTTACTATAGTAAGTAGTAACTAAATTAATGACAATCAGAAAACGCACGCTTATGAAATCTGATTTGTCATTTTTCTACTATATTAATTGATTACATATAATAAAACCCTTCAATTTTATAACTTCTAATTTATGAATTAGTTGTTGGCCAAAAAAGAAAATTATGAATTAGGTTTAACTGATGCGAGTGGTAAAACCTTGTTCCGACTATTAGAAAACCTTAGAGATGATTAAAAAAATTTAATTCTAAATAATTTCACAGTTTATGGTTCTAGTTTGAGGCTTTGTAGACTATAACAATATTATATGCAATACAGTCATAGATTATGGTGTATGAGAAACCATCTATTGATTCGCAATTTTTGTATGAATATTGTTAAAATAATAGCTAGTTTAAAAAAAAAGGTAAGAAGAATTATAAATAAATCTATCACTATAAATAATATATATATAGAAGGAAGGAAACCCATGAAATGGATTATTATTATTAAATTATTATAATAATTATTATTATAATATAATAATTAATTAGGTGTTGAAAATTCTAATAAATTAATTGCCCCTTTTATTTACAATAGTAACTCAATTAATGACTGTTTTTATTTCCAAAAAGATTTTTTTATTGCCAAAAGATTGTTTGTCAGCTTATGAAATCTGATTTTTCATTTTTAACAATAGAAAATAATAACACACAACAAAACATTTCATATTTTTGTATCTTCTAATTTTGAATTAATCGTAACGCTAGTTTTCAACCTTGTCCCAACTGTCGCCAGATCTTAAATATGATAAAAATGAAAATTTTAAAATTCTAAATAACTTCACAGCTTATGGTTCTAGTCTGTGGCTTTGTGAACTAGAACCATACAATATAGTCAGAGAAAGAAAACTATTTATCAACTTATAATGTCTTCATGAATATTGTTAAAATAATTTATGTGAACCATGGCATGCAAAAACTAGACATAAGTTGAGAGGATTATTATCATCATAAACTACTTAATTAGGTATTAAAAGTTCAAACAATTGCTTTTTTTTACTATATATGAACTAAATTAATGACAACGAAGAAACGCACACTAAAAAAAAAATTTACCTTGAAAGTTTAATTTGTCGGCTTATTAAGTTTTATTTGTCATTTTTTACCATTTAATTAACTATACACAATAAATCCTTAGAATTGCTCACTATAAGAGGTAAAATAATTAGATAAACGCTAAATAATCTCTCTCTAAAAAGGTAAAATAAGTAGTAAACGAAAAATAAATCTTTCATTGTAAAAGAAAAAAAACTATAGATCTAGAATCGCAGATACCGCTTATGACCGAAAGTCCTGCTTCTGAACCAGACGCATCAGTTGAGAAGTGATCACCTTGATCCATGGATGCGTCGCGTTAACGAACCGAAAAGCTCGAGCCGTGAGCTAGGAAGACACAAAACTTGGCCGAAAACCCTCTCTACCTCAAATTGGTGGAGGAGCAAATGATCTAGCTTAATGCGTTTTAGATTAATGGAGGCTATATATATATGACATACATTGTCATTTTCTGTAATTATTAAAAATAAAAATAGTTATTTAATATAGATCCCCTTATTTCTGAAATAATTTCATAAAATGTCTATAACTTATTTTACATTATTATTTATACCCTTAACTTTATGATATGCTATTAATGGCCCCTAGTACATAATATAATTCGTCTATCATAGGTGGTAGATGTTAAAACGTGTCAGGGGTTTATTTGGTGAAAGTTAGTATTCAACTGGTGGGGTTATGGAACCCAACTAGCTCATGGCTTGGTAATTGGGTGGATAGAAATAGAAGAGCTCGCCTTTGTTCTTTTTTTCTTCGCCGTCAGTTGGGTTCGGTAATCAAGTAGTTAGTACATTGGTAATCATTCAGTTAGTACATTAGTAGTCAATCAACTCATATTGCATAAAGTTGATTTCAGTGCAGAGCAAGAAAACAATTGGAGTTTACTTGAAGTTGAAGAATGCACTTGTTATCCAAGTAGTTATGCATTTTTTTATTATTAAAGTATGGTTAATTGGGCAATTAAACTCGATTGTTTAGTAAGTGTTACTATAGTTTAACTCTAGCAGAAGTATATTTTTTAAGTGGTGTGTTTTAAGAATTAGCTGAAGTTTAGGACAGTTTTTGTTAGTGGATTACAACAATTACTTGTAGTTTAAGGCAAGTGTCTTTGTTTTAAATATATATATAATATTATAGCAGTCTTTGAATGAATGACGATATGTTGAGCCTACACAATCAATTCCTCCACATTTCTCTCTTGCTTTTCGTACATTTGATAATCAGATACTTTTTTGCAATATAAATAATATGTTGAATACAATTATGTTATGTTTACAAAATGTAATCAAAGCAGAGCTTCTCCATTAGAAGAGTATGCATTTAAGTTAGTTTCATAAAGAGCAAGGTCTAGTAATGATTAGAACTCATGTTCAAGAGGAAGAAGCTATTATCGTGGTATGTTATATTAGATGAAGATATGTAGATGAGGAACATGAAGAGGTGAAGAAGGAAGAGGTCGTAGTGAAATTGGCATATCAAAGACATGAAGAATTGACAATTTTCAACATCAAAGAGGAAGATGAGGAAAATTATATGGTGGTTATGGTTACAATAACTATAATGACATATCACAGATACAATGTCATAGAAGTCAAAAGTTTTGTCATTATCAATCTCACTGCTGGACTAACTTTCTATGAGATCGAGTAACGAAGAAATTTTGCTGAAGTCGAAGACAAAAGTGCAAAAGATGTACTTTTAATGACTACTGAAGTAAACACAAACTACACATCAGCAAATGTTTGGTTTTGTGGATATTGTTTGCAGTAATCTTATGTGTGGGGATAAAGATGTGTCTTTTTTAGCTTAAATAAGAGTTTCAAATGTAACTTTTGGATATAAGTCATTCATCAAAGTTCAAGGCAAATGAGTTATTAAACTGAGATCACTAAATGGTTTCGTTGAATCTAATCCAGAAGTGTTATATGTACTTGGTCTGTAAACAAACTTGTTAAGTGTGGGACATCTTTTGTAGAAGAATTTCACAGTTTGGTTTGGAAAATATAAGAGTGAGATTATATAAGAGGCTTAAAATGGTAATACAATTTTCACTATAAAAAGGTATAATTAGATAAACGCTAAATAAATCTTTCACTATAAAAATATAGATCTAGAATCGCAAATACCGCTTATTATGGAAAGTCCTGCTTATTAACCAGAGACGTCAGTTGAGAAGTAATCACACTGGCTCATGGATGTGCCACATTAACGAACTGAGAAGCCAGACCCTGAGCTAGGAAGACACAAGACTTGGTCGAGAACCCTCTCTATCTCAAATACAATGTAAGAGCAAGTGAGTTAGCATAATGAGTTTTAGATTAATATAGACTATGCATATAACATACATTGTCATTTTCAGTAATTATAAAAAATAAAGATAGTTATTTAGTATAGAAACCCCTTATCTATGAAACATCTTCATAAAATGTCTCTAATTTATCATATATATTATTATTTATATCCGTAACTTTATGTTATGCTACTATTGGCTCCTAGTACATGGTATAATTCACCCATCATTGTGGTAGATGTTAAAACTCATCAGGAATTTATTTGGTGAAACTTAGTATTCAGTTGGTGGACTTATGGAACCCAATATTTCAGGGCTTGTAATTGGGTGCATAGAAGTAAAAAGAGCTCGTCTTTGTTCTTTTTTTCTAAGTCGTCCGCTGGGCTCGGTAATCAATTATTTAGTACATTGGTGATTAATCCAGTGATATCGCAAGAAGTTGATTTTAGTGCAGAACAAGGTTTGGTGACTAAGACAACACATCGAGTTTACTTGAAGTTAAAGAACGTGAAACTTATTGTCCTAGATTATGTTTTTTTTTTGTTTAAGTCTGGTTAATTGGCCAACTAAACATGGTTGTTTAGTTAAGTTTATGTTTTTATTTTTTATTTGTTTAAGTCTGGTTAATTGGCCAACTAAACATGGTTGTTTAGTTAAGTTTTGCTATAAGTTAACTCTAGTAGAAGTTGCTTTTATTTAAGTGATGTGTTGCAAGACCTAGCTGAAGTTTAGAACAATTTTTGTCTATTGTTTACATCATTTACTTGCATACAAGTGCCCTTTGTTTAATATATATGTAATATTGTAAAGTTATTGAATGAATAAGGGTTAAGAACCTATGAAATGTCTGAACTATCACCAATGTTAACGGGAGAGGTTTGAAATTTAAAAAGTTAATAACGGAGGTCTGAAATTTCAATTTTGTTGATTTGAGGTTTTCCGTCCATTTTTAGGGTTAAATTTAACAGAATTGTGTGAAATGACATTTTTGCCCCTTTAATATTTTGTTTTATTTAATATCTTATTTAAGGAAATGTGAAATGACAATTTTACCCCTAAAGTCAAATTAAAACCACCCAACTCCGGCCACCGCCACCCGACTCCGGCCACCACCACCCGACTCCGGCGACCACCACATCGACTTCGACGACCACCACCTCGGCTCCGGCGACCCGACTCCGTCCACCACCTCAGCAAAAAACTCCGATCGGAGCAAAAAAAGCTCTGATCGGAGCTTTGTGGCCCCGGCCGGAGCCTAATTGGGGCCGGTGGCTCCGATTTGGTCCCAATCGGAGCCTTGGTGGTGGTCGCCGGAGTACGGTGGTGGTCGCCGGAGTACGGTTGGTGGTCGACGGAGCTGGGTTGGTGGAGCCGTGTTGGCTTCAAGGGCATTTTGGTCTTTTCACTTCAAGCATGTGAGGGGCACACTTGATAGAAGGGCATTTTTGGAAAGTTATTTTATTTCCGGTCACATGCCAAACATGTGACCAACTTCCGTTAGTTTTAACGGAAAAATCTAACGGAAACCGCTGTTATCAACAAAACTGAAATTTCAGACATCTGTTATTAACTTTTTAAATTTCAGACCTCTCCCGTTAACATAGGTGATAGTTCAGACCTTTCATAGGTTCTTAACCCAATGAATAACGATATATGTATTGAGCCTGCACAATCAATTCCTCCCCTTTGATATCAAGAATGACTTGGGAGTTATTAGACTTGCCTCAAGGTTTGAACACATAAGTGTTGAATAGGTTTATAAAGCCAAACTTTAAAAAAAAAAAAAAAAAAACAGTGAAATAGATTAACACAATGCAATATTAGTAGTTAAAGCCTATAAACAGTCATTGGGGTTGATTATACAGATTTTTATATTCTAGTAGCAAGGTTAGATATGATATGACTTGTTGCACTAGTAGCTTAAAATAACAAGTCATTGTATTAACTAGATGTGGTACATTGCATGAGTTAGTTTATGTTGATAGTTAGTTTATGTTGATCAACCACGTGCCTTTGCTGTAAATGAAAATAGGGTTAATAACTAAATTGGTACCTGAACATTGAATAATTCACAAATCGCTTCATAAATTTTAACTTTTTAAAATTAGCTACCCGAATTTTCAATTTCCGAGCAAATTGCTACATATGTTTCAGTTCCCGTCATATTGGACATGAAATGAGCATGTTTCCCCACGTGTGGTATTTTCATGTGTACCAACGATGGATTCAAACATAAATTAAAAGTATTGCAACGAAATACCTTCAACTGGATGATCAATTGGACTTCCGCCCAATTCGAACAATGTCTTTCAGTTGAGCATCCAATTGTGGGTATTTAATTCCAATACTTTCAATTTATGCTTGAATCCTTTATGGGTAAAAATGAAAAGATCCGCATAGTAGAAACATGTTCAATTTATGTTTAGTTTAACAGGAGTTGAAACATAAGTAGCAATTTACTTAGAAATTGAAAGTTCGGAAAACCAATTTTAAAAAATTAAAATTCTAGTAGCGGCGATTTGAAAATTGTTCAAAGTCCAGATAGCAATTTGGTTATTAACCAATTGAATAAAAAATAAAGTGTACAAGTTAAGGAAAACACTTTATGGCTAATGGATTGCTTAAGTTGATGGTGGGCCTCTCGTTAGGGTCTGAGACTCTGAATCAAGATCTAGTTGATCACTTTTGGGCTCGAATCCATGTCTTTGGATTTGAACCATATGGACCAACTTTTACCCCAAAAAAACAACTTTTTAGAAAAATAAAGTCTTAAGGATCATAACACAATATCACGTATAAATCTGAAATTGAATTTGACTCATTCTAAACTTAAACACAAATATTCTGTATTTTCAAATTATTTGACACTGTCCGACCAATTTTAACAAAAAAAATATATATATAGTAACTATTTGTTTTAAAATATAAATTGACAATAAAAAAACTTAAAAAATGTATAATCCTATCCTATATTTAGTCTAAACATAAATAGACAATCCAACACCACTTTGTCTTGTTTTTTTCTCTCTAAAATATTTGAACATGTATAGTGGAAAGCTAGAAATAATGGAGTCCTATATATATAAAGTATAATTAAACATCTAAATACCTTAACAGGATTTTTCAAATAATAATAATTCATGAAAAAATCAAGAAATTGACAACAGAACCGATAAATACAACAAACATGTCTCAAGACAAGGCAGGATGCCAGAATTAGATCAGCAAATGGAACATCTTTCAGAAGTGCTGATGTCAATATCTTCTCCATCCAATCCCACTTTTATTACAATCATCATATTCCACATACCCATAATTCTACACTTTACAATTTCAACCTCAGTGTCTCCCCAAGGTCCCGAGTTTAATACTCATCTGCTACATGTATTAACAAAAACTCGGCTAAACAGAAGAAAAAAAAAAACTATATTTTTTGTGTTTGTGCTGAAATATTAGGGTTAAGAATCTATAAACTGTCCAAAGTTTGGTCATTGTGAGATTTTGGTGTTTGAAGATTCAAATGTTGATATGAACTGTTTGAGGTTTCAGTTTTGTTGAAATTTGGTGTCTCCGTCAGTTTTTGCTGTTAAGTCAAACAAAAATTGGTCATGTGATAACCGCGTGACCTGAACAAAAAAAGTATTTCAAAAATGCCCTTATTCAATAGTTACATGCTCGAATGAAAAGTAAAAAATAACTCTCATAGCAAAATAAAAAAAACCAATCTTATCCTCATTGTTTGACTCCATGGGTAATTTCGTCATTTCACATTTTCTCAAATAAAGTAGTAAATAAAAATATATATTAAAAGGGCAAAAGTGTCATTTCACACAAATCTGTTAAATTTAACCTAAAAAATGGATGGAAAATCAAAATTCAACAAGTGAAACTCCAGACACCAAAATCTCACAAGGGTCAAACCTTGAATAG
The DNA here is from genome assembly GCA_036873135.1 of Clarkia xantiana subsp. parviflora. NCBI lineage: Eukaryota > Viridiplantae > Streptophyta > Magnoliopsida > Myrtales > Onagraceae > Clarkia > Clarkia xantiana. The sequence continues at coordinate 13,569,273 of JAPTYO010000004.1, forward strand.
TTTATAATTCTTAACCCTGAAATATTATCATTGTATCCCTGCCTATACCTGCTTAGTATACCTTTACCTCCATTTTTACGGATTTTGGTGGGCACAACACAACAAACGGTCCCAATTGGTCGACCCCAACAAATTTTACCTGAGACAAGAGTATGCAATTACAAGCAATGATTCATAGGGTACATTAACACTGACTGAACATAAGCAAACTGATGAGCATTACCACTGATGCACAGTTTCAGACAGTACAATTTGACAAGAGCGTGCACTATATTATGTATAAGCAGGACACGACCATCAACTTGTATTTGGTCCACTACTACTACCCACCACCATAATGATTCCCATTCTTATGACTTGGTGGATGGACCAATGTACCTTATTCCATGCCTTCATCATTCAGAATCTACCCAAGTAGATGACAAACCACCATCTACAGTGTTTTTTACACTTAGAAGACATCATCTATCTGGAAGTTGATAGTTGATACGACTCACTGGTAGAGATAGAGCCACACAACCGACTTTACTTGGGAAGTTTTCAACCTACAACTTTTATTGCACAGTAAAGAAAACGATCCAGCTTCAGCTAGACATATCAAGGCCAGTGGAATTTGCAGATGACCAGAATTTCAATTTTTGCAGAACGTGTAATTTGGTATGGAAACCAAACCGAACATAAGCAAGAACACCCCTATATTTCAGTTTCAGCAAATAACTAAGGATACTAAGAGAGATTAACATACATACCTAAGATTAGGAGAGTAGGTGAATCACTGGAAGACACAACAATCCCTGGTCCAACAATCCCATCACTTTAGGCGATCCTGGGTCATTAAGCAACAAACAAAACCAGAACCATGTTTAGTGCAAAGAACAAACCTTATGATGAAGATGTTCCTTAACCTTATGTTAAGGATTTTTTACTTCAGAAATTTATGTTGCTGCTGTATAGAGGGCTGTCCATCGAATTACTTGAGATACTAAACAACGATACTCACAACAGAGTTTTGGCCTTGTGCATTCGATACCTGTAAATATCCCTAGCAGGCATGCAAGTTTCACATAAGAGAGGATATATGGATGCATTCAGAATTTTGTTTGGCCCTCTATGAAAGAACTATCATTCTGCTTCATCAAAATCAACAGGATTTAACAGAAAATATTATCTGCCTATCTGCAAAAATCCAAGCTTCTGTCTTATCTTCAACTGAGAATAAACCAGAACAAGTTAGATGATCAAAATAACTGAGATTAAGTAGATGGGAGTGCAGGTAACACAAAGACCGAAGAATAAGGTTCAGGTCCCTAAAAGGTAGCAATGACAGTATTGCACGGTTCAAAAGTCGCAGTGCTCTGGGTCTGATGATCAGTAACTCTGGATTATGGTTAAACACTTGAATCAGTAAGAATTTCAAGAATGGCAAACCTCTAAATTTATGGTAAAATTCAAAAATGAAATGCCTCATTCAGAATTCTTCTGGAATCATGGCATTTACTGTTTCTACCTTCCTAATAAAAATAGTAGTAAATAAGATAAAGCTTGAACCACTCATATATTCCTGCATAAAAGGAAGTTTAACTATCTCAAGAGGCTACGTGAAGATATTTTGGTAGATAGTAATTTTTTTGGCCCAGATAGTCTAATTGAAGACTTGTTAATATGAGTACTGTGAGATGTCAATCGGGTTCTAAGCAACATTAAAATTTTCAACTACGAAGAAAGAGAGCAGTTTATCATTGATATTAAGAATTTAACCAAGGTTTCTTCTTGCATTTTCTTCAAACAGAACCCTTCATGCACATACAAAATTGGCAAGTAAACAACAAAAACTGATTCCATACCATTGTAAATTTGTCTAACAGAAATTTGCATATAGTAGCACCTGTCAGCTGATCCTCATATTTTCAGTTCATCAATGCAAATTAACTTGTATGCTAATGGCAACCAAAATGGGGGCACAATGATTAGAAATTCATTTCACCTCCAATCCAGAGAACTGCCGCTTCGCAACTCACTGCACCTCAATATCAAGGTCCAGATTTCTGTAAAATTACCAGCAATATCGCACTCCTTTACTAATGTATGTGAACTTATTGGAGGACATACTTCTCCCATGTCACTTTGACCTATCTAAATGCAGTTGCATGAGCTCCAAATGGGTAGATATGGAAAAGTCCACAAGTTACGGCTACTTTTAATCTACAAATCCTCAATCTTTTTCTTGATTCTTGAAAAATATCTTTGATTTCTTGATGATCAATTTGCTTCATGGTGATATCCATTTTGGGTTTTCAGAATCATAGGTCACCATGATGTTAAGAGTCTAAACAAAGGATGTTGGTATATGCAGAAGTGATGTTCAATATCTCAAGTTAACTTCTCATTACTCATCTTGACTTTATGTGGAATGAAGTTGAATGAGCTACGAAGATAGATGTTGTGAAGCCCGACAAGTATGAAGAAAATCCTAAGCAAAAGAAAACAGCTGAAGTTTTGCAACTGCATGATGCAATTGGGCTTGTGGTTTAACTCGGTCATCAATTATAAGTTTGCATCTTATCAACCTCTTTTCATCAAGTCATCTATCATCCTATTTGCTCTTGATACAGAATTCTCAATGGAACCTCGGAGTTTAACAAGTTTTCTTGGATTACTGCATATCTTTAAAACACCAGACATCGCTTCAGCTTTTCGTATGATAGACGTTCTCCTTGCACGGGATGACGCATCGTCATCCCCACGGTATGTATCAGGCAGCTTTGTTGAATAAGGAACCGAAGACATCATCTTGCGCAACTTCTTTGACATTTCCTTCATTCCATTCCTAATCAACTCAGTGTTCAATCTCTGAAAGGTAAGATACTGTGGAACTATGCCCCTCCTTAACATGTCCTCAAACTCAACTAAAGCCTCCTCAAACCTTTGTAGTTTGCAGAGCAAATGGAGCAACATTGTGCTAGTAGCTAAGTCCATGTCGAAACCCCTAGCTTTCATTTCCTTGCTAATTTGCATGGCCAAGTCGAGTCTCTCATCTTCGCATAGCATCTTCAACAAAAGATGGTAAGTCAAACGATCCGGATTGTATCCAGATTCTATCATTTTGGTATAGAGGTTCATCCCTTCCTCAATTTTTCCAACTTTTGAGAAATACCGAAAGAAGTAATTGTAAGTGGTAGCAGTAGGGAGAAGACCCCGACTTATCATCATCTTAAGAACCCTACTCGCACTAGCGGGATCTCCAGCCTTACAGAAACCCTTAACCATAGAATTGTAGGTGGATATGGTAGGACCTGATTCGCACATCAAAAACCGCTCCATCATCCCCCACAACTCTTTAAATCTTCCAGCCTCTCCAAGAGCATCAACAATTGGATTATAGACAATAGCATTCGGTTCAATCCCTTCAATCCTCATCTCATTAACCAAGCTCATTGCTATCTCAGGTCGTTGCATTCTACAGTACCCTTCTACTAATGTACCATATGTTACCACAGTTGGTTTCACATTCTCCTTTTTCATCTCTTTCCAGAGCTTTTCGGCATGCTTCAGCTTTCTTGCTCGAAACCACCCATTCAGTAGTATATTGTACACTCGAGTTGACATGGACCACCTCGCACCCATATCCTTTCTGTAATAGAAGTAATCTGAAGCAACCCTAACATGCCCTTCTTTGCATAGAGAGTCCAAAAGAATTTCGAACAAGCTCATTAACGAATCAGCATCAAGAACGCTATCTAAAGATTCTAAACTAGCTGCAAATTCAAATGTTCGGATAGCAGGGCCGGTCATACCTGCCATAAACAGGAAAAACTATGGTTTACATTCAAAATTACAACATTTGTGAATTCAGAGCGCAGCAAAGGGGATAAGTAGAACATACCTGCGCGAGTATATCGTCTAATCATAGCTGCAAAAGTATCCATAGAAACGATGTCAGCGCCATTCTCCCTATCGAGATGGCCAAGAATCAACTGCCAAGCTGACTCAAACTCCCTCAACTTTGCAAGCGAACTGATGGTAGCATTGAGAAGGTCGGCGGAGTTCAAAATGCCCGGCTTCTTCTTCTCCGCCCAGAAAAGGAGAGCTTTTAGCAACTTAGGAGAGGACCTGAAGTGATCACAGACTGACAGTAGCAGAGAACGCTCTGGTTCGACTCCAGTCCGGTCAAGTGCAGATTCCAGGTCCGTAACGGGAGAGAGGGCGGGATCCATGAGTAAATCGACTATGGTTTTGAGCGAATCAGGGGAGGATGATTGATTAGGACTAGGGTTTGGAGTTGGTGGTGGCGGTGGGGTGGTCGTCATTGAAGTGGCGGCCGATGACGTAGGCCAAGAGACCAGCGGATTTCCAGGGACGGACAACCACGATTGGGCGGCCGAGGAGGAGAACGCTAGGCGGTGGGTAACTTCGAAGAGGGATAGGTCGCGGCGGAAGGAGTGGCGGAGGCGGTTCATTTCGTCGCCGTCGCACACCTGGGCTTTTAGAAAAGAAGAACTGCGAGGGTAATTTGAACGTTTTCTTTTTTGTTGATAGGAAAACAGTTGGTTATTTTAATTTTTACATTTCAATGTTTTTTTTTTTGGCCATATTTTACATTTCAATGTTAATGACACAAACCGAATATTCGGCCAAAAAAAAAATGTTAATGAAACATATAATATGCTAGTTACTAGTACTACTCATAATCGGGCTTGATATAAGTTGCGGTTTTCAATTCTAAAACCCAATAGGCCTGAAACTTGCCTGAATTATGTGTCATTGCCATAAACTATTGTGTCTCTCTTCATTAACTATCATCATTCATCACATCTCTTTCCTTGTAATAACAACCAATATAATATTCCCCATACGCCTTCCTCTCCAGCAATAATCTCTGCAAGAATTACAAGGATCAAGTCACACTCATGGTTCTTCTAATCCTCTCCATGGCTTTTTATCGTTTTTCTCTTACCGTGATCCGTTGGCGAATATTGTGAACAGAAAAAAAATTTCAATTTTATTTGGGATATGATCTGAGTTCCGACACTCAACATCCGAGTTATTCCGATCCGTGAGAGTAATAATTACACCCCCAAAGTTGTTAATAATTACGTTGTATGCCATTTAGATAGAAGTCGGCACGCCTCGGACGCTGGATTCGGAATGCCAATCACTTCCCATTTTATTTAATTTAGTCCCTCTAATACGTCTTTAACTTTTATTTTGTTCAATTTAGTCCTAAAATTTTAAAACCAAACTATTCACCTAAGATTTTATTCTTGATAATTGGTTTGTAATTCTGTTAATTAATTATACTATGTTTTTTTTTTGCCAAGAATTATACTATGTTGGAATGTTACATTCTTTATCATGTGTTTTTATCATGTGTTTTTATCGTGTGTTATTATTATTCTATACTCTTTGGTACAATTGCAAATTATTATGAAAATTTTTTTGCCAATAAATTATTATACAGTTAACTTACTGTAAATATATATAAAACATTATTATAATTATTTATAGATTGGATATTAAATATAATATATTATTCTAATTATTTATACATATGTATTACTCCAATTCGCGCGTTGCGCGGGAACGACACCTAGTATTATATAAAATCTGAAGGAGAGATAATAAGATGAGCAATTTGGAGCTGTCACATCATTCTTTAGTATTGTTGTCAAAACCGGATCACAGTTTGATCGGTCTGATTCCCGGTTCGTCCAATTCAAAAAGCAAGCAAATTTCAGACCGATCAAGATTCAAATTATGGAATTAATCACAATTAAAATTTCGTAGATTTCATACCAAGATTTAATGTATGAAATTAAACGCAATTAAAATTTCGTTGATTTCGGACTGTTTAAGATTCAATGTATGCAATTAATCGTAATTAAAATTTCGGTTCATACATCGTAATTAAACTTTCGCTGATTTCGTTTTGTTCAAGATTCAATGTATGCAATTAATCGCAATAAAATTTCGGACCATTTAAGATGTGCATGCTCGTTGAAGTCCACAACTCTTTTATATAAATATATGATGAAGAACATATGTTTGACGCAGAGCCGGTGAACTAAGATACCAGAAGGTACGTACGTCCTTATGTTATTTTTTTGTTTTATTATATTGTAATATTTTCTACTCCGTAAGTATCTACTATATTATATTAATTCGGTACCGGAAGCCCTCTGGCTGACACGTGGACAGTTTGTCCAGTCAGCGTTGCCTAATTTAATCGAAATTTAATAGGAGTTCTCTAAATTTAGATACATAATATTGATTGATTGAAAATTAAGAAGTATTTTTATCTCCTAATTTGGTCTCTATACAATTTAAAGAAACAAATTAATTAAAAGTTTCCTTTAAATTAATTATCTATACAGTTTGGCTCCGGAAGACCATAGACCGCCACTTAAGCAGTAATTAATAAGGAATATTAGAGAATAAGAAAATGAATAAATATAAAATTAATCTATATCAACAACAAAAATTAAACGAGCCAACTGCAATTTTTTTCTATATATATATATATATATATATTATCAATATTAATTTAACAATATTAGGAGAATTAAGAATGCAGTTGGAATTATAATAATAATTAATCTTTATTTTAGATTATATATATTTGTATATAATACACATAGAGGTTAGGGTTTTCAAATATTAAGGTTCTCGGCGGCCAGCACTCCATCAAAAATATGCTCCATCGCATGTATATTATGGTTAGGGTTTCATGTATACTATGGTTGTCATGTACAAATTCTTCTTAATTGGTGATTCAGAAAGTGTCATTTTTTAGTTGATGATTTAGCTGTAATTGGCCTCCTCAACACCAACTTCAGTGAGTCCTTTGAGAGACCATATACTACGTTAGCCATGGACTTGAGGTGCTCGTGCTGTCCTCTAGGGGCTCTCGACCTGAGTATATATATATATACGACATTGATGCTCATCTTTCTTAGGTCACTTGCGAAGGTAATTAGAGCATATATATATATTATTGATTTGTAGTTTAGATTGTTATTGTCGTTATTTCATGTGTTCATCATCAACATGATAATGTAAATTTTTTTCATATAAAATCATCTAATATTATAACAAAACAAATCTAGGTAACAACAAGAATCTTTCTCTTACGTTTAAAAACAGATATTGCCGCTCAATTGGAATGTTACGAGATTTGTCATCAACCAAAATCACCTATGTGGAAATTCAAAGGTGAACATTCTTGCAGCAATTATGGTAGGTGTTGTTTGGTTTAATAGATTTCCTTATTGATTAAATTTATAATTTTATGCGAGTTTGATGTATTGTTTTTTCCAATTTTATGTGTGTTCGATGTATCATTATCTTTAGAGAACGTAGAAAAAAAAAAACCAGTATTCATGTAATAACAAAATTAAACATAGTTAAAAAAATTGCCAAAAAACATTGTTAAATAATAGTCAATATGTTTAATTTTGTTATTACATGAATACTGGTTTTTTTCTAAGTACTCTATGGTATCGATCGAGTCACTAAAAAATAGGTAAAGAATCAAATTACATCTCTAATATAGATTTTTTAGTTAGATTTTGTAGTTTTGAGGTGGTAATTTACACGATCATTTGTTGCATGCAGTATAATGTGAGATTGATGTATAACTAGGGTGTTCAATTAAGTGAGAAGCACACGAGGTTTCTATTGGTTGTTAAAAAAAGCTCAAGGAATACACAATTGGTACCTCTGACACGTTATATCTCTAACTTCAACTCAAATAGTAAAACTATAAATTACTTAAATTAAAAGTACAAAATATATTCATCTTAATCATAAACATTTCACTTTAGTTTAAAATAATAATAATAATAATTAATACAACTCAAGTTAGAATTAGGGGTTTTAATGTGAGCATGATCTTTTTTAATAAGACACATCCGTTCTTTAGCTTGATATATAATTATTTTGGTTTTTGGTTCTTTAATAATTCAACAAATTTCATCTGAATTATTAAGTAAAAAAATTATTAGTGTATTGCTATAATTTTATTTCTTTAATTTTTTTTGGTTATAACTATTTTTCTATTTTATTAATTTGAAGATGAATTCCATATTCATATTATACAACTTGAGAATCCTTCAAATTGAAGGGGAAAAAGTAAATAAGTTGTTAAATATATTTTATTGGACGATAAAAAATTTGAGTATTTTTTTATAATCAGTTTTTAGTTTTACTTTACACTTATAGTCGTTATTTTTTAATATCATTGTTATATTATTTGCATAAGCTATTTTCTATTGATTATTATTCTTAGTATAATTAATAGATCATTCTTGAGTATAGTTAATCTATGTAATTCTATTAAATAGTTGTCTATATATTTTGTCAGTGTGGTGCGTTAGGTTAGCATTTAAAAAACGTTCACAGTTTGGTTGCGGAAATCCATAGTCCGTTACGTAAGAAGTTATTAATTAATAATAAAGAACGACATCTCTATAAATTTTAATTTTATTTAGAATTTTTAGTATCTAATTCTAAATTTATGCTATGATAATTCAAACAAAATATAATATTGGCGTCATGCTTCAAGTTTTTTTTTTTCTAGCTTACCTCGTCTATCTAACCGATCAAGCTTTTAGAGCACTTCCAATAGGAAGTGCCTAGTGCCTCCACATCAGCAGCCACGTCACTGCCAACTCATTAAAGTGGCACTGCTACAGTATTTGCTACAGTAAATGGCACTGTAAAATTGGCACTCTCTCCAGTAGTGGAGGCCAAGTTCCACTTCTATATTGGGACCCACATAATTTCATAATTAAATATAATTTTTGCATTATATATAAATTATATATCATTATATATAAATTATATATTCATATTTTTTTACAAATACGGACATGATAAATAATGAGATTCAAGTATTATATGTTTTAATTAAAAAAAAATAGGGAAAATATATACAAAATTATAAAATTGTAATCGATTTTTTAATAAAAATTTACATTCTATAGGGATAAGAAAATAACCGGTACGGTCGGTTCGGAACTGGTATAGACTGGACCGGTTCCAAACAGACCAATTATGCGAGAGGAGAACCAGACCAAAAACCAGTAATATACTTCTAAAAAAATTGATTTTTGACTGGACCAGACTGTTTTGAACTTGTTTTTAATTGGATCAGATTTGTCGGAGGATCGGTTTTTCGTTTTTTTTTATTATTTTAATTAGGGTAAATTTGTATAGGAAAATGGGTCGGACCAGTTTTGAAACGAACCAGACTTTTTTTACAGTTCCAGTCCAAAATCGGTCCAAAATTTTTAGTGCTAATTTCAAATTCAGTCCAGACCGGACCATACTGTTTTAATTCGTACCAATCCAGTTCGGAACATATTCGGGCCCGACCGGTTCGTGCATATCCATAGTTCTCTATTGTCAATTCATTGCAATAATTATACGTTACTTGACCAATGTAAAATTACTATTAGGTGCAGTACCCATGCGACATGCAGAATGATTGATAAGTATAATTGTTGATATAATAACATTGATCAATCAAATTCATTGAATCTATTATTTCACCATAATCAGTGTATATCTGTTATACGTTGATTGACATATCTTAATTCAACATCATCAACATATTCACGTTTATGTACATCCATGATCATATTAGTAAATTGACTATTGCATTAATCATGTGTTTTTATATATGATTTTCAATATATGTAAATTAGAAATATATTATATATACATCATTCTAAAAGTATAATTTTTATAATAATTTATCGTAAAATATATATTTCTTTCATATAATAATATAATATAATATAATATAATACGTAAAATATATAAAAATATATATGCATTAAAATAATATAATATTTTGTAGTAATTATTTTCCATATTTAATAATTTTAAATGTTATACTATTTCAAAATTTAGAATTAACGGTTATTCAACATGGTAACATATAAATAAATTAGATATGGAAATTTCGAAATTGATTCAAAGTTAAAAAGTAGTAATTTTGGTTCGTGTCGTTATTTATGTTACATAATATTCAAAATGACTGATTACGGCTCTTATCTATCTGACTTAGCGTAACCGAATATATATACAATCAAAGAGATGAGCAACACAATCGAATAAAATAATATTAAAAAGTTGGCACCGACATGAACAGTAACTTGGGAGTTCCTAATAAATTTACAACATGGAACTAGGAACTAGGCACTAGGCACTCTTACATCGATCGACTCAGATTTTGCTTCTTGATGTCACTTTTATCCTTCTTTTCACTGCTTTCCAATCATGGCCATCGTTTCTCGAGACGGACTATATTTTTTGAATTTCAATCTGCAAGGCTCCTGGTAATTGGTCACCGTTTCCTTTCCCCAACCAACGAGCATGCACATCTTCACAGCACAAGCAACCATGGGGAAAATCTTCTCCTCAGGATTTTCTATGTAGTGTATTTATATTTAGTTGTTCAAGATGTGTTCGGTATAAAAACTCTGATATTCCTCATCTGCCTTCTACTGCGCTTCTTTCCTCTCCAGCAATAATCTCTGCAAGAAATTCAAGGAAGCCATCACTCAGGGTTATTCTTCTAATCCTCTCCATGGCTTTTTATCGCTTTTCTCTTACCGTGATCCGTTGGCGAATAATGTTTCTAGGGTTTTTTCGTTTCTTTCTCAGGTCGACAATCGCGGAAAGAAGTCATCGTTGCTTCATTCCACCGCCCAGCTCATGCACGGTGCTCTGATCACTATTATCTGTCCCATTATAAGTTGGAAGATGGGATTCGATTATTACAGTATATGCATGTCTCCTGGAATTGAAATGCATTATTTTTAAGTGACTGTCTTGAAATTCAAGCCTGGAAGCTCTTAATTTAGTCGAACATGTACGAGTTTCTTTTTCACTTCAAGCTGCTATCATTTTCTCCGGTTGAAGTAATGCATTCTCTTGAAGTTCAGAATGGATGATCTCGATTTAGTCTTCTTTGATATTGTCTAATAGTGTTTTGTTGGATTCATCTGTTTGGAAAACTTGATTTGCATTTTTGTTTTTGGTATTTGTTCTATACCAGTTGCAAAATTATCATGGGACTTAATTTTTAGCAACTCATAAGGCACTTAGTGGGGAATCTTAGCAATAGAAAGAGTCATGCTTTCAATAGAGACATTTAAATCGGCTGTTTCACTGGTACAGGGAATCTTCAAATCAGCCCATACTTCCTGGATTGCCAGATGACTTAGCCATGAGATGTTTGGCAAAGATACCGCATGGATACCATGGCAGTTTAGAAACAGTGTCAAAGAGGTGGAAAGATGTGCTGCGCAGCACTGAATACTCCAGCTACAAGGCCAAACAAGGGTTGTCTGGAGACTGGGTGTTCCTTCTGACTGAGAAGTCTAAAGCACAGTGGATTGCATATGATCCCGATGCAGATAGGTGGCATCCGATAGCAATGATTCCAAGGAGGGATGAGTATGCTTGGTGTGAAGGATTTGGATGTTGTTGTGTTGATAATATGTTTCTTGTGATTGGTGGTTCTTATTGTAGGAACAATCCAAGAGTGACTGGAGAAAGACCTGTAATGACTAATCAGGTGTATCGGTTTGATACTTTTACAAAGAAGTGGAGTGAAGCAGCAAGTATGAAGACTCCACGCGCCTACTTCGGGTGTTGTGTGATGTCTGGCAAGGTTTATGTGTGTGGAGGCCGTAATATGTCTCATTTAGATGGCCTTGCTCTTGCTGAGGTTTACGATCCACTGACTAACAAGTATGTCTTCTACTCTGTCTGGTTTTGGTTATTACTAAGTGCAGTCTCTATCAAGTATAGTGAATTTAGCAGTTACAATTGCATTAAATTTCATACCAAACTTTGTAGTTATTTCAATTGCAACAAAAAAAACACACCACCAAAAATCTAACACAAGGGGCTTATTTGTTGGGAAAATATTAGAAGTCTCTTGCATGTATTGTGTGTTCCAATGATTTTTCAAGGAAAACATGCTTGCTAGAAATATTTTAAAGTTTGAACATTCCTTGTAGGATTTCTGATAGCTATTCAAAATTATGATATTTACACCGCTGACGGAGGTTCTATTTTCCGCACGCCAACGGAGGCACCGCCAACAGGGGCACCGCCGACCGAGGCTCTACTTTTTTGCACCATCAATAAAGCCAAAGGCCGCCTTGGAGACTTGAAGACCCGGAAGAAGATATACTTCATAGCCAAAATTAGTGTTTACTCGTCTTTGGACAAACCCCCTCGAATGCATTCTACGGAAGTCCGTCCAAAGAGGGGCAAGCTGTAAACACCTAATTTTGGTACGCGCGACACGTGCGTAACACGTCAAAAATGTTATGTGTAACGCGTTTAAAAAAGGAAGTATTTAAATATGGAAGGTCACGGGGTTGCTAAAAATAGGCTCAGCTTAAATTAGGACAATACATATGCAATAAATGATGTAATAATCAGAAAATATATATTATATATTTATGGCAAAAATCATAAATATATATATATATAATTTTCGGATTTATTAAGTGCATATTAGAGAAATATATGTTTTCCTAATTTTTGGGTCTAATTTACCTATAAATAGACCCCTAGCATCTATGTAATGGACACACAGAAAATTGAAGAATAAAATATTATTTTTTCTTGAAAAACGTGCTGGACTGAGACTGCTCTTCTCCTTCTTCCTATCATCGCCGGAGGTTCGCCGGAGTCCGTCTCAGGCCGTTGCTCAGCTCCAGTCGTCGTCCAGCTACCGCTGCTAGCGCCGCCCGTCGCTGCCGGAGGTCGTCCCGCCGTCTGGCCTGCATCGTCGCCGGAAACTGGTTTGCCTGCCCAGCTATCCGCCGCTGTCCCCGCCTGCTGTTGCCGTTTCTCGTGCCGGAGGACCACCTGCCGCCTGCCCAGCCGTCCGCCGCCGGAGTTCATCCCAGCCGCCCGCCGTCGTCGAATCTGCTGCTGTGGCCACAGTTGTCGTCTTCTCCGGCAGGTAAAACGTACGCTTTGTTTTTATTTATTTATTTATTATTATTATTATTTTTATTATTTTTATTTCTGTTATTGTTTATTAGTATAGTTATTATTATGCCATGTTAATTGATAGTAAAGTAAGGTGCCTAATGAATGTACATGTATAATATGTGATTATTAAATTGTGAGCATGTTTAACGTTAATTAGATTTTATTTCAGTTAGGGAATTTAGACGCATAATAGGTTTTTTTTTTTAGATTTAAATCGGCTGGTGTTAGTTGTTTCGCATAAAATTAGTTTAATTTAAAAATTGGCAAATATGTTAATTAAGTACCGAAAGGGCGTGATTAGAATTTTTTTTTAATTCGTAACAGAACCCCCGAACCCAAATCTTTGAATGCAGACCAATTAATTGCTTAGGTGCTGATTTATTTTTACCTAGGTAATTTAGGTTTCTAGTTAGCCGTAATTAACTAGTGGCGACTCTTTTCAAAATCCACGTTTTCAAAATGTAATTCGCCATAGGTCAGATTTTAGGTCCGACAATTTGGCGACTCTGCTGGGGACAACTTAGAGGGTTCGGGCTTTGTATATTTTCTTATTTGCCATTTTTTCAGTTTATTTGTATATAACCCTGTTATTCTAACTTTGGGTTTTTATGTGATAGGTGGGGAACTTTTTATTTTACTAACTTATGTTTCTTTGTTGAACCCGCACACACATCCACTTTAGTATAATATCCAAAACGCCTAAAACCCAGGGCAACTAGGAACCCCGGAGAGTTAGTAAGGGTACGACCGCGCGGCCGAGCCGCCGGAACGACTCGGAACAACTCCACTCGCTTGTGAAGGTCCTGTGATCCCTATGATGGGGTGAGGAAACCACCTTGTCGGGAACCTATCAGTGGAGTCTACCTTGTAGAACAAAGCAAAAACACACACCTGAAGCTTCGATCCTGCCGCTATGCGTGTTCGCGTGTGTTCTTTTTCTAATTGTTCTCGACCCCTAGAATTTTTCATGTATAGGACATGGGTCTCGATGTAATCATTAATTTTGTACCATATGTAATTGTACAACGCATATTAATTTACGTTACAAGCATGCATCATTTTCTCAAAAAATGTGTCATTCAAATCGTCGTTTCTAAAACGCTTTACACACCATTTTCGAAAAATGAAACGACTGCACAATTGCCCTTGTATCACGGGCCTACCATTTTTCAAGACTGGCGTTGACCAGGTTCGGACAGCATGACGGATGCAGAGCGAAACTATTGAAGAAATACCGCGTAGAATGGAGTGCTAGTATCGTTCAAAATAGAAACGTCAGGGTTAAGTGCTCGTTCCAAAATCCGAACAAGTGGTAAAAATCAGATCCATTTTAAAAAACCTTGTTGCATTACCATCACTCGGATTATGGGGCAAGTACTCGACACTCATCGACCGAATTCCGAGTTGTGTAAAGTGTCTCAGAAACATATTTTACAAAGCTTTTTTCCAAAAGATGATGAGTTGAATGACACATTACTTTCAAAACAATCATGCATGATATCTTGTGTTCCATATTCTGAATATCACATTTTTCTCGGCAGGTATTACTGGCCATCACATGGAGGACGCTCAAAGGATCCAGCAACAAGAGGAACGAATAGCCGAGGTCGAGACGGCTAATGCTAAAATGCATCAGGTTATGACATCCATGTCTGCAAACATGGAGCGCATCATGGAACTCCTCGGGGCTCGATCAACCAACGATACTCTAAAACCGCCCTTGCTGACAGCGACCTCGAGTCCAGGATCCTCCACAACACCTGTGGCGAATACTGGACCTCCGATGCCGGCTGCAACCGTGCTTCCCGACGCCACGGTTGAACTCCCTCATGACCAACCCCCTGTTTTGGTCATTCCTGATCAATCTGCATCAAAGCCGGATGTTCTTCCGAAACCGACAATAATGTATGGGCATGTTAACCAAGGAGGTGCAATCGGCACAAATGCAGCCACATCGCCACCTGTCATCGAATCCGAACAGGATCGCCGCTTGAAGAAAATGGAGGAAAAGATGAAGGTTTTGTCCGGACTTGAGCAGTATGGAGGCATTGGCTACTCCGACCTATGCCTTTTCCCCGACATGTCAAGACCGGAGAAGTTCAAAGTCCCCGACTTTGAGAAGTATGATGGCACTGGTAATCCCATTGTCCACTTGAGGATTTACCTTGCAAAGATGGCCCCTTATCGGCAGTATGAGAAGTTCTTGATCCAGACGTTCCAGGAGAGCTTGAAAGGAGCAGCTTTGGTTTGGTTCGTCAGCTTGAAGGCCGGTGATGTCTCAACCTGGGAGGACATGGCTAACGCTTTTGTTCGCCAATACAAGTTCAATCTGGACACTGCTCCGACTCGCATGGATCTTCAAAGCATGGAGATGGAAGGGAGGCAATCATTTAGAAGCTATATGCAGGCTTGGAGAGAGAAAGCCGCTGGAGTCCGACCACCACTGGAAGACGCAGAAGCGGTGTCCATGTTCATCGGCACTCTTAAAGGGGCGTATTACTCTCATTTGTTAGGGCATGTTTCAGCCAACTTCGCTGATTTGGTGAAGGCCGGAGAAATGGTAGAGCATGGCATTCGGACTGGAAAAATTGAAGACCCCTCCAGGAGTCAACAAGAGGATATAACCAAAAAGGGAGGCTCCAAGAACTGGTCATCCAAAGACGCAGCCGTAGGTGCAGTCTACCAAGCTCCGCAAACCCCCGCTGCGGGTGGACCTGAAAACCGGACTGTGAACAAGATGCGGGAGTCTAGAAAATTCACACCCTTGCCAGTGTCGGCCACCGAAGTATATCGGAAAGCACTTGCTCAGGGTCTCATTGGTCCTGAGGTTTGGAATACTACTTCAAGGATACCCAACAATGATCCAAACTCGAAGTGTGAGTTTCACATGGGGATAATTGGTCATTCAACCGAGGATTGCTCGCGTCTGAGGCACATGATCCAGGATCTCATTGACCATAAGCTTTTGATTCTTAACGCAGATCCGTCGGCTGGCGCCAACACCCCTTCGGCCTCGTCCACATGATTTCTCTCGAAAAACCTCCTAGTGTTGCATCCGTTTTTTTTTTGCGTTGAATAAACTTTTCAGTTATGTACTCCTTGCGTGGCAAGATCATGAGCTCCGCATAGGAAAGAGGGATATTGTCATGATCTAATCAATATAAATAAATCCCTACATTTGAGTTTATTTAATTGGCTTTCCTTTTTTAGGAATGATGCAAGTCGATTGACAATTCAGCATTTTCTTGAGTCGACGTTCCTAACAAAGTACTCAAAAAAGTCATGGATTACCAAGCCCATCAAGGCGGCCGATGAAGGATTCAAATCACCCAGGAGTCAAAATCTCCATACAGGGAATGCATGCGCCTTCCCGAACTAAGCCGTACATTCATTTTACGGCAACGTCTAAACTGGTCAGTGGCAACCAAATAGCATATCCCCGTTCAGATCGAGCACAACCGCCATATGAAGAAAAAGACGGAAGATGCAACAGATCCATTCATATATGGAGTAAATTTCCATTAAAGATGTCGGGCACCCAGGTAAGGGAATTCGTGATCAGTTATATCCCCGAAATTTGATTTTTTTTCCTTACCCATTTTTCAGCTCGAATAATCATCCAATTCAAGGCCCCTGAAAGAGCACATCTCGTGCACGGCCCTTTGCTCGCCAACCATTCTTGTGCCCCAATGCGGACTACTCCACGTCACCCATGTGTGTTCGTTGACCAGGCCATTCACCATGTATGCGACGAGCCTAACCCGGTAGGTGCTACCCATTGGGCATCCCCAGACGAGATTGAGCAATAACTGGGGCACTTGAGAAATCGAGATTAGAAATCACTGCCTACGTCATCCATGGGTTGTAAGGTCCATTTCAGATTTACCGCTAGGGGCATGTACATAATTGTTGTTGATTATTGTCGTTAAATTTTCTTTTTCAAAAAAAAAAAAAAAAAAGCAAAAAAAAAAAAAAACAAAAAAAAAAAAACAAAAAAAAAAAAACAAAAAAACAAAAAAAACAAAACAAAAAAGCAAAAGAAAAAGCAAAAAAATTTAGGGTCACAGCCGCCCTTTAATTGGCTACCGATAAAAATAAAGAGAGTGCTCATGCATATTTTGTGAGAGCAGTGAAGAAATAAAAGGGTCACAGTTGTCCTTAAATCAACTACAGATAAAAAGGGTCACAGTCGTCCCTAAAACGACTACAAAGAAAGGGTCACAGCCACCCTTCAAATGGCTACAGATAAAGAGCGCTCCTGCAACATCAAAAGCGGGAAGTAGGTGAAAGGGCCACAGCCACCCTCCAAACGGCTACAAATAAAAGAGTGACCCCGCAAACCCTGTGAGGGCGGGAGAATAAAAAGGGCCACAGCCACCCTTAAAATGGCTACACAAAAAAAGTGATCTCGCGAAACCAGTGTGGGCGGGAAAATAAAAGAAAGGGTCACAGTCGTCCCTCTAAACGGCTACAGCCAAAAGAGCGTTCCCGAAACATCGATGGCAGATATTAAGTGAAAGGGCCACAACCACCCTCAAAATGGTTACATACAGAGAGTGTTTCCCGGATCAGAGACGAGGAATGAAGGGCCACAGCCACCCTCCAAATGGCTACAATCAAAAGAGCTCCCGCAACATTGAAGACGGTGAGAAAAAGGGTCACAGCCACCCTCCAAATGGCTACAAATACTCCCGCATCGAGGCGGAAAATGAAGTACGGGTCACGGCCACCGTTTAATCGGCTACCAAATAAGGAGTGCTTCCGCTAGGTTGAAAACCCGAAAGGGCGGCCTAGGCAAAATTAGGAAATGAGAGGCATGGTTGCAAGTTCAGAAATTGCAATCATGGCAAAAGGAGAGAAAATAAAAAACCGAGGGGCACGGTCGAAAATCTCTCAATCGGCCGTGACAAAAGGAGAGAAAAAAGAGAAGTCCTCAAAAAGAAAAAAAGAGAGAAAAAGAAAAGAAAAAAGAAAAGAAAAATGAGAAAAAAGAAAAGAAAAATGAGAAAAAAGAAAAAGATCCCGCTAGGTTGTCGCGCAATGCACAATTTAGGCAAAAATTAGGGACAAACACTCATGCGCAAGCAGCGTCTTCCAGAGTCAACTTCACGGCAAGCGAGACGGTTACAGTCTGCTCTCGCAAATCGCATTACAAGGATGAGTAGGACTGTTACAGTCTGTTCCTACGAGTCAACTTCAGGGCAAGCGGGACGGTTGAAGTCTGTTCTCGCGAGTCACCATTCAAGGACGAGTAGGACTGTTACAGTCTGTTCCTACAAGTCACAACCGACAATCAGGATCTGAATTGTCCAGCTTTCTGAGAGTCACCCCCGACGAACGAAGCCTTAGTATTCAGCCTTCGTAAGTCACGCCACTAGAGGCACTTCTCCAACGGACGCCACTAGAGGCACTTCTCCAGCGGACGCCACTAGAGGCTCTTCTCCGACATACGCCGCTAGAGGCATCGCCAAAGGGTCTCCGGTACGGTCTGACGTAGAGGTTTTCCGCCACCAGAGATATCACCAGAGGTTTTTCCGTTACCACTCGCCACTAGAGGCGTCACCAGAGGTTTTCCGGTACGGTCTGACGTAGAGGTCTTCCGTTACCACTCGCCACTAGAGGCATCACCAAAGGTTCTCCGGTACGGTCTGACGTAGAGGTCTTTCGCCACCAGAGATATCACCAGAGGTTTTCCGGTACGGTCTGACGTAGAGGTTTTTCCGTTACCACTCGCCACTAGAGGCGTCACCAGAGGTTGTTGGTACTGTCTGACGTAGAGGTCTTCTATTACCAATCATCACTAAAGGTTTTACTTTATTGCACGCCACTGGAGGCTTTTCCTTGTCGCACGCCACTAGAGGCAACGTCGATTGAGGTTTTACTTTACTGCACGCCACTGGAGGCTTTACTTTCTGCATTACCAATGGAGGCACCGCCAACAGGGGCACCGCCGACGGAGGTTCTATTTTCTGCGCTACCAATGGAGGCACCGCCAACAGGGGCACCGCTGACGGAGGTTCTATTTTCCGCACGCCAACGGAGGCACCGCCAACAGGGGCACCGCCGACCGAGGCTCTACTTTTTTGCACCATCAATAAAGCCAAAGGCCGCCTTGGAGACTTGAAGACCCGGAAGAAGATATACTTCCTAGCCAAAATTAGTGTTTACTCGTCTTTGGACAAACCCCCTCGAATGCATTCTACGGAAGTCCGTCCAAAGAGGGGCAAACTGTAAACACCTAATTTTGGTACGCGCGACACGTGCGTAACACGTCAAAAATGTTATGTGTAACGCGTTTAAAAAAGGAAGTATTTAAATATGGAAGGTCACGGGGTTGCTAAAAATAGGCTCAGCTTAAATTAGGACAATACATATGCAATAAATGATGTAATAATCAGAAAATATATATTATATATTTATGGCAAAAATCATAAATATATATATATATAATTTTCGGATTTATTAAGTGCATATTAGAGAAATATATGTTTTCCTAATTTTTGGGTCTAATTTACCTATAAATAGACCCCTAGCATCTATGTAATGGACACACAGAAAATTGAAGATTATTTTTTCTTGAAAAACGTGCTGGACTGAGACTGCTCTTCTCCTTCTTCCTATCATCGCCGGAGGTTCGCCGGAGTCCGTCTCAGGCCGTTGCTCAGCTCCAGTTGTCGTCCAGCTACCGCTGCTAGCGCCGCCCGTCGCTGCCGGAGGTCGTCCCGCCGTCTGGCCTGCATCGTCGCCGGAAACTGGTTCGCCTGCCCAGCTATCCGCCGCTGTCCCCGCCTGCTGTTGCCGTTTCTCGTGCCGGAGGACCACCTGCCGCCTGCCCAGCCGTCCGCCGCCGGAGTTCATCCCAGCCGCCCGCCGTCGTCGAATCTGCTGCTGTGGCCACAGTTGTCGTCTTCTCCGGCAGGTAAAACGTACGCTTTGTTTTTATTTATTTATTTATTATTATTATTATTTTTATTATTTTTATTTCTGTTATTGTTTATTAGTATAGTTATTATTATGCCATGTTAATTGACTAGTTTAGATGTAGATTAGTAAAGTAAGGTGCCTAATGAATGTACATGTATAATATGTGATTATTAAATTGTGAGCATGTTTAACGTTAATTAGATTTTATTTCAGTTAGGGAATTTAGACGCATAATAGGTTTTTTTTTTTTAGATTTAAATCGGCTGGTGTTAGTTGTTTCGCATAAAATTAGTTTAATTTAAAAATTGGCAAATATGTTAATTAAGTACCGAAAGGGCGTGATTAGAATTTTTTTTTAATTCGTAACAGAACCCCCGAACCCAAATCTTTGAATGCAGACCAATTAATTGCTTAGGTGCTGATTTGTTTTTACCTAGGTAATTTAGGTTTCTAGTTAGCCGTAATTAACTAGTGGCGACTCTTTTCAAAATCCACGTTTTCAAAATGTAATTCGCCATAGGTCAGATTTTAGGTCCGACAGTTGTAATGGAGATTTTGTCAAACTGTGTTTTAAGAAGTAATGAAATGTTAAATGGATTGTGTCGGTTTTTTTTTTTTCTCCTATTTAAAGTTTTGCGAGGAACGTGTTTCTACTAAGAGAGGTAGGTAACTTCAACTGAAAAAAAAAAGGATAAAATTAGAAAAGAACAATATTAGAGTCATTAAGTACAACGAATTAAGATTTTTCGTCTAATAAAGCTAATTAAAATGTGGGGAGTAGAAAGCAAACTTTGTATCTATAATTTATAGGGAGCAGCTAAAATCAGATCGACTGATTTATCAGTCGATGGAATGCCGTTAAATAATTTTCGTTTTCTTCTACTTTCCCCCACTTCAGTTAGTTCATCTTCTCTTTCCTCTCTCATATCTTTCTTTTCACTTTATTATTATTATTATATTATTATTAAATCTATATTATATATGAGATAAATAAAATAAATAAATATTCAACTATAAAATATATTTGGCAATAAAAACTAAAAAGATATGTTATACAAAAAATCTTAATTA
The DNA here is from genome assembly GCA_036873135.1 of Clarkia xantiana subsp. parviflora. NCBI lineage: Eukaryota > Viridiplantae > Streptophyta > Magnoliopsida > Myrtales > Onagraceae > Clarkia > Clarkia xantiana. The sequence continues at coordinate 13,590,291 of JAPTYO010000004.1, forward strand.
GGTAATTTATAAGTATATATTAAACGAAAATATATTAGTTCATTTTAGAAAAATAATAATAATTTATAAAACTCCAAATAGTTGGAAAGAAAATGTGATCTGTCTAGAATCTGGTTGATTTATTATTCGCGTACTAATTAATTTACTCAGCTGGCAAAAAAAATAGTTGGAAAAAAACAAATTTTATATATTTTATTAAATAAATTCATATTAATCGAATAATCACTTTGGATAGATTTTAGTTCACTACGAATCTAGTAAAGTTTGGTAAAAAAATTTAAGAATATATATATTAAAATCAGTTTATTTATTTTTTATTCATAATAAAAGTAATAACTAGATCCAGTTATTTATTTTTCCTTGTATACAAATATTATATATATATGTATATAAATTTATAAAATAGAAAAAGAACCCACCATGGATCAATAAAGTAAACCGTAATAAGTCAGAGTTTGAGTGGTTGTTATGAAATAATGAATTTTATTTAGAAGCACAATCAATAATGATATGTGTCGAAAATGTGGCTCAACTTCATTTAAAATTAATTTTAGAGTTTCTAAATCCAGTTTTTTTATACTTTACTATGTGGTATATAACCGACAACTCTGTATTTTAACACGCACTAAAAAAGTACATGTCATTAAATATAATTATTTTTTACAAAAATAAACAAGTAATAATATGTCATTTTAATTAATTTAAGAAACATTTGTTCCTTTTTAAATATTATTATTGCTTAAAAATAAAAGTTTAATACGATAATGATTATTGATCACTATTAATTTAATTAACTGCTAATTATAGGGTAACAAAATTACTACATAGTTCAGTTTCTTTGTCAAATAATATGTATTATATAGGTACAAATAATACATGTACAAATATATATGTACAAATATAATAATAATAAATATAATAACAATAAGTAAAAGAAAAAGAGGAGAGAGAATTGAATATGAAAAGAAGTAATGAAAAGGAAAACGGAAGTCCGTGAGCGTCTGACGGTAAAGAAAAGTTGGATTGGTTGCACGAATCTCGAGGTTTAAATCCAAGGGTCTAAAATTCGACTGATTTATCAGTCGACTTGATTTTAGCTGCTCCCTAATTTATAAGTCTACACAACGTCAATATTATTCAAAAATTAACTTTTTTATATAAGTTTGGTTCATTTTTCTTATTAGGATTTATAGTTCTTTTGATACCCTATATTTGTCCAATTTAAGCTTTTAGTAACACATGTTTAGTTTTATCTATTTTTTGTATTATACGTTTACCAATTGTATATTTTTGGTCCGACCGTTAGTCGACCGTTAGAGTTGACCATTAAATAGTTACGTGACTTGCACATGCCTAGCCCCAATTTTTTATTTTGTTCAGTTTAGTCCTCAAATTTTTGTCATAACTTTTGTTTTTTGCAATTTAGCCCTTAAACATTTAAGACCGTTAGTTGACCGTTAAATAGTCACGTGACTTGCACATGCCTAGCCCCAAATTTTGGTTTTGTTCAATTTAGGCCTCAAATTTTTTGTCTTAACTTTTTATATTTACAATTTAGTCCTTAAACATTTTCAACCGCACCTTAGGTCTAAATTGACCTAGTCATGGGTCGGACCATGGTTAGGTTCGTCCAGGTCCGGCGACCCTATCCAAGAGTCGGAACATGGCTAGGTCAATTTAGACCCAAGGTGCGGTTGAAAATGCAAGGGAAAAGTATGTAAAACATGCAACGAATTCAAAAATTTCCGTCTAATAAAAGCTAATTAAAAAGTGGGTAGTAGAAAGCAAACTTTGTATATATCATCAATTTATAGGATTTTTCTACCATGCTTTAAAAGCACAATGTTTTTGGTTTTTTTATTACTAGGGTGGACTTAATTGTAACATATGTAAAACTTTAAAAGTATGAAAAAATATGAAATTTTTTAACCACACATAATATTTTCATCATACTATTAATAATATCAATTTCTCTCTAGGGTTCACCTTTAGGGCAATAGAAAAATAAAAAAAAAACGTACCCAAAGCATGGTGCTCTCAAAGCATGATAGAAAAATCCCAATTTATAACTACATACATCAATATTAAATATTAATTCAAAAATTAACATTTTTTTTATATAAGTTTGGTTCATTATTCTCATTAATAACATTAGAGTCAAAATATGTTATAAAATACTAAGTGGAGTACGAGTAGTTTGACCTATTTACGCATATGACTGAATGAATAACGGGATGAGTAATGATGCAGTATGATGGGGATAGATATGGCAAAAACTCGTTTATTTAAGGGGAATGCCGAGAATTTGATGGATATAGGGCGGACGGACTAGTTGATTCAGAAGAATGCCGATGAATTGACGCATAATTTAGGAAAACCTCGATTTTTCATTAATAATTCAGCTGAATGCAAACCACGGCTAATAGAGTTTTATATAAAGAAAACAACAATCTTAATCCTAGTCCAAAATCCAAAAATTGCAACAAACCCTAACAAAACTGAAAAAATATAAAACTACAATTTTGACCGCCTAAACGAAGAAATTTGGCCAATATTTGTCAACAGATTGCCGTTTCTGCATGAAATATTGTACTCAAAGCCAAAATCCGACGCTTTGCAAATTTCGCCCGCTAACAACTAAGAAGCAGAAGTCTTGGTCTTTTAAAGGGATTTAAACCAAATTGGTACCTGGGTTAACAACCCAAAACGAATCGGTGCCTCCACTAAATTTTGTGACAAATTAGTACCCGAGTTAATCTGGGTGTTGCACCGTTAGAATTTCTGGTTAAAACTAACGGAATCCCATTTTTGGCGCAAAAAAAGACCAAAATACCCTTATTGCAGAATATCTACGTAATAGCAACTCAAAACTTTGGAATCTTACTCATTTCTTTATCTTTTTGGACGCATTTTTTTTGAAACCGCATATCTTTTCGAGATCTATGCAACCCAAATAGCCGTAAAGTGATTTGCTCAGTTTTTTTTCTTTCAATAAACACCGTTTTCCATATTAGTTCATTCTTTTTTGTATCAAACTCTACCGCATTCTAACACTTGATCACCCACTTTTTTAACTAATTGAATTCCAATACTATAATCAAACAGTTGCTCTTGGATTCCAACACTTCTGTTTAAGAACCAAATTGATGTTATACCTTTCATCCAAAAGAAAACAAAAAATGAAAGTCTATCGAATTAATTATTATGCAATCTATAACTTACTGAAATTTTTTTATGTCTCCAATAAACTATACTGGTTTGTCTCTAAATCAATAAACGTCACTGTAAGAGAACATATGGATCTTAGCATGATAAATTATTAAAAAAATTATATATATATATATATTTTGTGGACATGCTGAAAAATTGACCAGTTCTACAGGTTTTCGATTTTAAAAACTTGACATGGTCCAGCATAAAATTGCAAATGGAAGCAGTTCCTGGCAATAACTCGAAAGAAAATTTACTGGTTGTCTCTAGCCACATTATGGTAAAAATTCATTGTGTGGTTCTGTTAATGCCCGTTCATCTTATCTCACATTATGGTAATCCATCAGGAGACTGAGAGTATCAATTTCCACATGTAGGTTAAATGAGAAAATAAACTATTTCTTCTTAGTGTCCATTCTAAAAGTTCTTCGAATACCCTTAACAGTACTTTTCCTATTGTTCTATTTTAAGTATGAAACATCTCAATCTATCTATGATCAATATGTTCTTTTGTAGTGACGTTTATTGATTTAGAGACACACCAGTATAGTTTATTGGAGACATCAAGAAAAATTCCAGTAAGTTATAGATTGCATACCAATTAATTCGACAGACTTTCATTTTTGGTTTTCTTTTGGATGAAAGGTATAATATCAATTTGGTTCTTAAACAAAAGTGTTGGACTCCAAGAGCAACGCTTTGATTGTAGTATTAAAATCCAATTAGTAAAAAAAGTGGATGATCAAGGGTGATAAGTGTTAGAATGTGGGGGAGTTTGATACAAAAAAGAATGAATTAACATGAAAAACGATGTTTTTTGAAAAAAAAAAATGGGAAAATCACTTTACTGCTATTTGGGTTGCATAAATCTCGGAAAGTTATGCGGTTTAAAAAAAAAATCGTCCATAAAGATGAAGAAATGAGTGAGATATTAGGTTCCAAAGTTTTGAGTTGCAATTATGTAGCTATTCTGCATTAAGGGTATTTTGGTCTTTTCATGCGCGAAAAACAGGATTCCGTTAGTTTTAACCAGAAATTCTAACGGTGCAACACCCAGGTTAACTCGGGTACCAATTTGTCACAAAATTTAGTGGATGTACCAATTCGTTTTGGACTGTCAACCCAGGTACCAATTTGGTTTAAATCCCTCTTTTAAACGATCGGGAAACTTATCAACATGTGCTGTAAAGGAAAGGCTCCTATTAATTTGTCGGAATGATCCTTTATTATTCATACATTATCTATCAAGAGGAAATCTCTTCCACACTTTTGATATCACACTGAACAAAACTCTACTGCTAAATACTGCTTCCTCGTGAACTCAGTAGCTAGATCATGGCTGAGCTGGTGTTGGGTGCTTTGCTCCCGTTGCTGTTCGAACGCCTCGCTTCCCCTGAGCTGCTCAAGTTCGCCATCCGAGAGAAGGTTCGTGATGTCGTCAAGAAATGGGAGACCAAGCTGCATAGCATCTCTGTACTCGTTGAGGATGCTGAAGACAAGGCTACGAGAGGATCGGATGGAAGGGTGCAGCCGTGGCTCGATGATCTCAAGGACTTGACCTACGACATAGATGATGTGGTGGATGAGTTTGTCACTCAAGAAGCGATCCGAGGCTTGGAGAAAAAGGCCGCAGCTGGCAAGGTTTCTTCTTTGCTTCCTAGTTGTTGCAGTCCTAGAAAGCTCATAGTCGAAAACAAACTGAGATCTCGGATGAAAAAGATTGATGATCAGTTGAGTTTCATTTTGGAACAAAAGAGAGAACTTGGGCTGAGTGAGGGTAGCAGATTGATGATGAATAGGCCTAATTATTCGGAGAGATTGACAACTTCATTGCCGGAGTATTACATAGTTGGCAGGCAAGATGATGAAAGGGTTATTCTTGCAAAGTTGTTGTCACAAACTGGTGACCAACATCTATCAGTGATTCCGATTGTTGGTATGGGCGGAGTTGGCAAAACAACTCTTGCTCGTTCTGTTTTCAACAACTCTGATGTGGTTAAGGCATTTCCACAAAGAGGGTGGGCTTGTGTTTCTGACAACTTCAACATGGTTGAGATAGCAAGGGCGCTTTTGGGGTCACTTACCACTACTGATCTCAATGTTCTTCATAACAAACTAGGAGACATTTTTTCCAAGCAAAAGTTTTTCATTGTTTTGGATGACTACTGGAATGAGAACTACAACGATTGGAGTCGTCTTTCGGATCTATTTAAGCTTGGAGTGAAGGGGAGCAAAATCATTGTCACGACGAGACTTGCCAATGTTGCATCCTTAGTGCAGACTGACCCAACTTATCATCATCTGGGGGAGTTGTCTCCTAATGATTGTCTGTCTTTGTTAGCATATCATGCTCTTGGTGGAACCTCCTTTGATGCTCACCCTCATCTCAAACCAATAGGTGAGAAGATTGCCGACAAATGTGCGGGTTTACCATTAGCAGCAAAAACATTGGGCGGATTACTTCGTTCCAAATCCAGTACTACCGAGTGGCAGTATATACTTAATAGCGAGATATGGAGTCTCCCGCAAGGAAGTGATGGCATCCTCCCAGCTTTGAAGCTCAGTTACTTCCATCTTCCTTCTTACGCGAAACAATGTTTCACTTTCTGCGCAATATTCCCTCAGGACTATGAATTTGATCGAAATGAATTAGTCCAACTTTGGATGGCGGAGGGTTTAGTTGACATGGATCCTCACAAACCAAGGAGGAGCATGCGAGATCAAGGGCTGGAGCAATTTGATGTATTGTTAAGTAGGTCATTCTTCCAACTATCATCTCAAAATAAGTCATTGTTTGTGATGCACGATCTCATGCATGACCTTGCCACATCAATTGGTCGAACTACATACTTGAATGTTGGGTTGGGTGAATTTGATGACGGAGAAGCTGCCAAGTCTCCAGAAAAAGTACGCCACCTTTCATATGTTCCCGAGATGTATGACGTGTGTGCAAGACTTGAAAAGTGTTGGGCTTTTAACGTCTTGAGAACTTTCCTCACTTCACCATCTCGACAAATATGGTCGTATCACTTGTCCGACAAAGTGGTCGAAGAACTGCTTCAGAAATTGAAGCGCTTAAGGGCACTTTCTTTCAGTGGTTACTGTATAAAGAAGATACCAGGTTCCATTTCTTATCTAAAGCATCTGAGGTATCTTAATTTTTCCGGATGTTCGATAAGGGAGTTGCCGGAAACAATTTGTACTTTGTACAATTTGGAAACTTTGATATTAAAGGATTGCAGATTTTTAACTGAATTGCCACAGGGGATGGGCAAGTTATTTAATCTGAGATGCCTTGATATTGAAGCTACTTATCAACTCTATGAGATGCCGGTGGGTCTGGGTCGTTTGCATAAGCTTGAGATACTCACAGAATTTAAGATTGGAAAAGAAGGTGGATTAAGTGTGAAAGAGTTGAAATGCCTTCAATTTTTGCAAGAAGAGCTTCTCATATCTGGATTGCAGAATGTGGAAGAAATTGGAGATGCAAGAGATGCACAACTGATTGCCAAGGTTGGTATAACTCATCTAACCTTTGAGTGGAATCATGCCAGGAATGATTTAAATTCTCGAAATACTGACAAAGACATGCAAGTTCTTCACTTGCTCCAGCCTCATCTGAATATTAAAGAAGTGAAGATTCATGGATTTGGAGGTACAAGTTTTCCACAATGGATTGGTAGTCCCTCAATGGCCAGCATAATGCATTTACGGCTGTGTAATTGTCGGACAACTAGGACTTTACCATCACTCGGACTTCTTCCTTCTCTTAAAGTTCTAGAAATCGACGAGATGGATGCAGTTTGCACCGTGGGGCCTGAATTCTTCGGAACTGCGGAGATGCCATTTCCGTCCTTGGAAGTTCTTACTTTTGGGAATATGCCATCTTGGGAGATTTGGTGTTTTTCATTTGGTAACAAAGAAATAGATCAACCTTTTCCTCGATTGAATAAGCTCAAGTTGTTCCATTGTCCGAAATTGGTATCGGAGTTGCCGCATCAGCTCAATTCGCTTGTAAAGCTCGATATAGAGTTTTGTCCTATTTTAGAAGCTTCACCTCGTATGACTGGTTGTCCATCACTCCTAGAGTTTAACCTAGCAGATTGCAACCCTAGACTACTGGTAAGGATTTCATCGGCTAATCTGAATGCACTTACAAAGATTACTCTTTCGTCAATGAAGTCAGAGCTTTGTTACCTGAATGAAGATTTCTTAAGATCCTTGAGTGTGGTTGAAGTTTTGGAGTTCAAATCTTGTGATGGGCTGATCATGTTATGGGAGGACAATAATGTTGAAGTTGGGATGAGTCTTGCTCGACTCAGGTGTTTAAGTATTACATCGTGTAATAATCTACAGAAGTTGCCAGACAACATGCAATTGCTGACATCTCTTAGAGAATTGACGATAACTGGTTGTTCAAAACTCGACTCCTTGCCAGAAGGGATTATGAGTTGCAGCAGCTTGGAGGTGTTGATTATAGAAAGTTGTCGATCTCTCATATGTTTCCCAGAAGGCACGATGCTCCCAACAACACTGAGAACTTTGAAGATTATCGAGTGTGAAAAATTGGAAAGATTGCCAGAAGGAATAATTGTAATCAACCGTTGTGATGGTGACAATGGTGAAGTTTCTTCTTCATCAAGTAATTCTAATGCAATGATTTGTTGTCAGCTTGAAGAGTTAGAGATCAGAGATTGTCCGTCTTTGAAGCCCTTAATCGACAACAATACAAAGAAGCAAGCCAGATTTTCTATGAAAACATTGAGGATCGAGTATTGTGGAAATGCGTTTGATCTTCAAGAAGATGGAGATGAAGAGGATGAGCAGGGTTGTGTTTATGCATCAGTGGAACATATCACAATCAATGGGTGTAATTTCAAAAGCATAACCCATTGCCTTCACATGTTCACAAATTTAACCAAATTGTGGTTACGGAATTGTCGGTATCTAGATGTGGACGAGTTCCCGCAACTTCCGAGTTGCCTTAAATCACTGGATCTCAGGCATTGCAAGATTCGGTCTTTGCCTCATCAGATTCAAACAACATCCCCATCCTTGCAAAGTCTGTGGATGAGCAGGTTGAGCATTGAGTCATTCCCTAAGGAGGGTCTACCTCTTAGCCTGGAGTACCTTTTAATTCACAATTGTAAGGAGTTGAGACAGCCAATGGCAGAGTGGGGCTTGCACAAACTCACTGCCTTGAAGACGTTGTCCATTAAAGGTGAAATAGGGTGCCTCCAAGGAATGACTTGCTTCCCTCCTCCAAGTCCACATCCAAGACCGACATCAGACTGGTCGTTGCTCCCTCCCAACATCGTAAGTCTTTCGCTACGTTCACAACAGGATCTGGTAAGACTATCGAATGGGCTCCGAAACCACCTTACCACTCTTCAATCTTTAACCATGAGGTTTGATCAAAAGCTCCAATTCTTACCCGACGAAGGATTCCCGCCCTCCACTGGATATCTTGACTTCCGTCTATGCAGTTCAAATTTGAGCTGCAAGTTATCATCCAACGGACAATATTTCTCACTGATTGAACGCATTCCTCTTGTGTATGTAGTTTAATTCACCAATTTGTATACACATACTGTTGAAGTTTGCTATTTTAGTAAACTTCAGACAGTTAAGTCTGTTGGATTTGTCCGAACCGGCTGGTCCAAGACTTTAGCAATTCCAACAGCGGTTCATTGATCTCTGTTAGTGAGCAGCAGCTAAAGCAGCTCAAACTTGCAGGCTAATGAGTCATATACAAGTGAGGAAGTGTATGGATGCAAGAGGAAGAAGACGGAGCTGCAGATTAGAAGAAGATAAAGGTCTACTTCTACTTAAGCTTGAAGTTTGGAAGTCTTGCTACTGAAGTTACTTGGTGTTTACTTAGTCAAAGTGTCAGTTTTATGTCCAGAGCAGTTATGCTTAGTGGTTTATGTAATGGCAGTTACTTAACACAGTTTTAGGAGAAATTTCGTTTTTAGTGGGTTTGAGACAGTTACTTAGTAAGTAAGTTTTAGTTTTCTGTATGAATGAAGAACTGTAGTTGCTGTTGCTGCACTTGGATGGTTTTCTCTCTATTTTCAATGAATGAATGTGAAGAGAATGGATAATGGAGTAGAGTGGCATATTGTGGCTCAACTACCCGATATGGGATTTGGGGAGTTAGTTTTAGAGAATGAGTTTGTTGCTCTTGGAAATGAATTGTACGTCATCGGTGGGATTATGCATTGTCCGGGTGGTACGGGGTTGTTGAATTTGTATCGATGTTGGATTTGGGATGGTATGTGGCGAGAGACGAGGCCTTTGTGTCGTCCTTGGTCTGGTGCTGTCGCAGGAATTGCAGCCCTCAAGGAGGAGAAGAACATGTCAACAAACACTTGACAACAAATGTTGTGATGAGCCATGTCGTCTCGAACCCGATTATTTTTCTTCTATGAAAGTTGGGCTCAGGCTCCATCTCTAAAAAAACTGTTTAGCTTAAACTCGTTTGAACTGAATAAGTGTGCTTCTGCTCTGTTCTGTTCTGTTCTGATGTGTTTGTTTAGTTTTGTTTGTGTTTTGCGGTCATCTGGTCTGTTGTGTTGTGTATGTTCTGCTTTAATGGATTGTGTCCAGCTGTGGACCGTTAAGTTATGGGAGGATGTTGTTTGATGTAGTTTAGAGTTTTTTCTAGGGGAGAAAATGAGTCAAGTGGATTAGTTTGAATTTTTGGCTATTGAAAGAGAGCTTCAATGCTATCAGATTGTGTTTTTATATGATATATAGTTTTGAATTTGATTTAAACTTCAGACACCAAAATCTCACATATAGCAAACTTCAGATAGTTTATAGGTTCTTAAGTCTTAACCTTTTTTTTATGCAACATTTTTGCAATTTGTAAACTTTTAGTGCAATACGTTTAAACTTTTTATGCAATATGTTTGTAATTTGTAGACTTTTTATCTTGCTACTTAACAGTCAATATTAACAGTTAACTAATGGATAAACCTAAAGTCATATTACTTTAAAAGTCTAAAAAAATGTTACACCAAAAGTCAAACTCTAATTAAACATGTACTAAAAGACTATTAGCTTTTTTTTTTTTTTTTATAATTGAAATACTTTTTTATGCAGTCCTTAAAGAGTGAGTAGAAATGTTTACACATGTAAACAGAATTGTAACTTGTAAGCAGCCTCGGTATGCTTTCGTTATGTGTGATATAGGATGATGTTAGATTCTAATTTTTTTTTTTTAAAATTTCCATTTAATGACCGTAAAAAAAAAATATAATGAAAGTTGGGCAATATCTACCATGCTTACTTCACATATTGACTAAATCATTGGTCACACCGGGTTAGCATGTAAGGAGTAAAATGTTGACCATAAATATATTTCAAGTAACGAGGTTTGAATCCTTAATTTCTAGTTAATTTCTGGTTCATGGATGAAGCGTTAAACCGTTACACCATATTACATAGTTTTACTTAGATTGCCATTTTTATTTTTTTTAAAAAAAAGTATTAGGAAAAAGCTAAATTCGCTTTTTTTTTTTCTGCCAGAGAAATTCACCTATTCGTTAATTTATAATGCTAAGAGTTAATAACCTATAAAAGGTCTGACCCATATTAACCCAAGATGTCTGAATTTTCAAAAGTTAATATGAAATGTCTGAATTTTCAACTTTGTTGATATTTGGTTTTCCGTCCATTTTTAGGGTTAAATTTAACAGAATGGTATGAAATGATATTTTTGCCCCTTTTAATATTTTTGTTTTATTTAATACCTTATTTGAGGAAATGTGAAATGACAATTACCCCTGAAGTCAAATTAAGAATTAAGTCCATGTTTTTTGTTTTGTTCAATTTAGTCCTCAAATTTATATTCTTAAGTTTATTTTTTACAATTGAGTCCCTATTGTTTTCTCCGTCACCGCACAAGTCCACCAGCCACCACCCGAGGCCGCCGATCACCACCCAAGGACGACGACGACCACCAATCGGTGCGGCCACCACCAAATCGTGGCCGACCAGGCCCAAATCGTGGTCGACCAGCCACAACGGGGACGGCCAGCCCCAATCGGGGCTGGCAGCCACCGATTTGGGTCGGCCACCGCCCCAATTGGTGGTGGCCGGCCCCAATTGGTTGTGGCCGCCACCCCAATCGGGGCCACAGAGGGCTCCGACCGAGCCCCTCTGTGGCTCAATCGGGGCCAACGGGCTCTAGATCGGGGACCCCTGGCTCCGATTGAGCCACAGAGGGCTCAGTCAGAGCCAGCAGCCCCAATTGGTGGGGGGGGGGGGGGGGCTGCTGGCCCCGATTGGGGTGGCGGCCACCACCAACCGGGGCCGGCCACCACCAATTGGGGCGGTGGCCGGCCAGATTGGTGCTCGTCGTCGGTCTTAGCTGGTGGTCGTCGTTAACCTTGGGTGGTGGCCGGCTACGATTGGGGCATTTTCGTCTTTTCATTTCAAGCATGTGAGAGGGGGCGTTTTCGTCTTTTCATTTCAAGCATTTGAGGTGCACACTTTGGTAGAATGGCATTTTTGTGATTTAATTTTATTTCCGGTCACATGCCAAGCACGTGACCAACTTCCGTCAGTTTTTAACGGAAAAAATTAATGGATACCTCTTATATCAATAAAGTTGAAAATTCAGACCTTTCATATTAACTTTTAAAAATTCAGACCCCTCTTATTAATATAAGTCAAATTTTAAACATTTCTTAGGTTATTAACCGTGATGCTAAATTCACATGTTCGTGGGGTAACACTTCCACTTTTGTGATTGCAGTTTGATTTGGGGCTGACTGTGTTCCAGGTGGGTCTACCTTGTGTTAAATGAGTCAGCTCCTTTGATCAAAAACATAAATGTGTCTTTAAGAAGAAAATTCAAGTAATATATATGTGTAAGTTATGAAATGCTTACTGCAAATTAATGTTCTTTAGCTGATTTGTAACCCATCCAGCGAAAAGTACACTAATTTGTCAAATCCTATGTCAAGAATATGATGTGGACACAGTGGGAATGTTTATCACTAAAAGGAAAAACTTATAAAATTGTTATTTTTATATTAGTTTGAACTTTGAAGACACTTCATTTCAGTATTTGGTAATAACATCTATGAGTGTATGTCTTAAATATTTGTCTTGGTTTATGTCGTGTCAAATGCTACTGGTGTATGACGCTACTAGATGTATAAACTTCAAGTGGTTTCTGGTCTCTTTTCAATTGTTACCGTGTGAAATTTAGTTTTTGTTTAATTGTTGCAATGTGATATCCATTTTAGTCCATTTAAGTTAAAATTTTTGAATTTTCGCCATTACTAATCACGTGCATGACACGTTATGTAATTAAAAACTCGTTTCTAGGTCGTAGAAACGCACATTTTTACATTTTTATCATAAAAACGAGTTAAAACATACTAGAATCGTAATTTGTGGATCAAATAATCTTTTATTAATTCAAAATGTATTATTATTTCATTCAATTTCAATATTCATTAATCATTTAATAATATGCAAGAGTCTTAAACTCCATCAACATCTTTTTCTCTTTTAAGTTTCTAAAATCCTGAAATATCAATTGGGATTTGGGCCCACACTCCAATTGACCCGTCAATTCTTCTACGATTCCACAACAATTGCTCAACGTGACGATTGAGGTGACTATTAGTGAAGCCATATCTTTTATTGAAAAAATGTAATAGGTTATTAATGAGTATATTGACATTTTCATTTTTTTTTTTTTGCATAATTACATATATGTAAATTTATACATTTCATTACTAATGTAATTTTAGAATATAGGTAGAAACTTACGGTTTTACGTTCCGTCTTTAAAACTCGACTTTATCTACCATTTTCCGTCACTACGTAGAAACTCGTTTTTGAATGCATAAATGACACGTTTTCAGTTTCCATCCATAATTGACAAGTTCTTTGACGGTGCATTAAAAAAAAAAATTAACAATGTAATATGGTGCGGTGATTAAGTTAAGTGTTTCATTCATCAACCAGAGGTCAGAGGTTTAATCTCCGTTACTGACCATGTACGAATTGATCCAATGCGAGTGAGGATTCGTCGCAACAATTATTTTGATTTATATTTAGTTAGATACCTAAAATATGTTAAACAATTTTTTTTAAAAATCCCTATATTATTCGGAAATCACACACACAAGCAATGGTTATAAATTCCTCCTTCAGCTGGGGTTATTTTGTTAAATGCACCAGGATCTGTTCACCCGAACACAGAAACCGTGATAAGGCTCATTCTTTATGTATGGAGGCGCATTACTCCAGGGCGTACTTTCCTTAGAAACTTCGTTAGTTTCCCTTTCTCCCTCCGATAAAAATATCGCAAGCGACAATTCCAACTTGGTGATGACGCCGTCGCCCCCTTTCTTCCTCCGCCCCTCGCTCTAGTTGCTCCACCTCCACATTCCTTCTGCTATCTCTCTGCGGCTCTCTCTGGTACGATTCTTCCTCCTTCTCTATATCTCTCTCTCCTCCTCTTTTTACTGCTTTGCTTACGCCCGATTGTGCGTTATCTATCGATCAATTCGAGGTTGTATCCGCCGTGTTTTGCTGCGCCGAGACATGTTTCATGAATCTCGGGAATTGTGGTATTTCGTCTTAGTCAACGGATTAGTCATCATTGTTTCTTCATCTTAATTGGATTCACGAATAGTTAGCTTAGTTTTTCTATTGTGTGAGATTTCGCTGATCGTGTAATTCTCACTGGAATTGTATGAATGATGAAGCAGGAAACTTTGAATTTTGTTAATGCAGAAGTTTCTGATGAAAGTTTGCGTTTTGTGTATTTGATTTTATGGCCTCAAGCTGAGAAAGTCATTTGCAAGGTGTTTTGGGTCATCGTTATTGCAACTTGGCAGCTTCTTATTTTAGGATTTAGGGTTTGTATTTGGGAAATGGAGCACGGATGGCGATAAGAAATAATTTTAATAATGAGGGAGAGAATAATGTGGAGAGCCATTTCAAGACCTTCTGATTACCTGCATTTAACAGACAGACTCTTTGATTACTAAAACGGAGTAAAAGGGTACAAAACATTTCCTGTATCCATTAAGACCATTTCCTACTGATTCACAGGACTACTGCAAGGTACATAGCACCTTTGCTGCTAATTTGGAAGATAAATGCACCCTTATCTTGCATTATCAAGCAAGAAAAAGAAGAAATAAATGATGTAATCCCAAGTTTATGGCAGAGCAATTAGAAACAGTTCCATTTAGAATAAACAGCTTTATAGTCATGGAATTATGTTTTACCTCAATTAGCTCCCTTTGAGGATGCATAATATGGACTTGTAACAGGCTTAATTCTAATGCACAAACCACCTTCAATTTAGCAGTAATGGCAATCCAAGTTAGGTGTTAGTTGAAGCTTGAAAACGTCAAGTCTTAGATGCATTCCTTTTTATTGATAAAGCACTACAGGGCCCGCGGCTTCTCGAAGCCAATCTCGCACTTGATATACTGGAGGAAGGTGGGGATGACGTCAAGTCCGCATGGCCCTTATGGGCTGGGCCACACACGTGCTATTGCCACCACTAGAATCTAGACATAGTGAACTTTCTGTTCCAGAATAGTTACTCTTGCTATGCTAGATATATTATAAAACTACTGTATGGTACTAAGGCTGGATTAGTTTCATCGGATCTCAGTTTTATCCTTCACTGTGTTTGATTTTTTCAAGTTTTATCCTCCTGCTGGACTTTTCCGATTTTTTTCTTAACAGCTGCTTTACCGTCTTTGTTGTATGCTGCATGATCTAGACTATATTTTCACTTGAATATGTTTTCTGCACTAATACACGTAAGTTGCTTTACAGGTAATATTATTGATAGCAATCTTCTACATTGGTTCTTACCTTTTGGTAGTTTGGTTGCTTCCACAACATTGATTTTTATATATCAAGTGAAACACCAAAGAGATATACAGTTTCTTGGTTCTCCAGCTATATGATATCTTTATCTATGGTTGTGTAGGACTTAGATGGATGTTCCTTCCCTAGGAAAATATTCTGAGAGGTCTACTGATACTTATCCTTTGTTGATGGAGACGGTGGAGAGCCGTAACAGGATTGACCATGTTATTGATATCAGGAGTGGCGATACCTCCTCATCCATTTCACATCTTGATAGAACAAACAGCTTGAATACATTGCAAAATGATGAGAGATCATCTACTACTCAAGGACCATCTCCTCAACCTTCTGTTCCTTCAACCAGTACTGTGAACCCTAGAGCTTCTTCTTCTGGGAGGAGAGGAGATACTCGGCGGCGCAGAAGTCCACTGAATTCAGGGTTGTGGATTTCTATCGAGCTAGTTCTCATAGTCAGTCAGATTGTTGCTTCCATCGTTGTTTTATCTATATCAAAGCATGAGAAACCTCGAGCTCCATTGCGTGTGTGGATCGTGGGGTATGCATCTGGATGTGTTGCTACACTGCCTCTTCTCCTTTGGCGGTATCTCAACCGCAATCAGGCAGCAGAACAAGATTCAGTTCCAACACGTCAGAATTCTACTCAGATAAGTTCGGGGCCATTTTCCCTTTCAATGACTAGAGCATCGGAGGGGAATGACCGCCGAGGTTCTACTGCAACTTCTAGAACTGTTCAAGGTGCTAGCATAAACACAAGGTAATTCTTTGCTTGCCTCCTTCATTTATGTACATAAGATCCCAATAATTTGTTATTGTTTTATTACGGCCATTTGTCCTCAAATAGATACTGAGAGTACTGTTTTTACCTTCTTATAATCCATAGACTATGTTAGAACTTAGACTAGAACTATAGCCAAATCTTATTATCGCTTTCTAGTTTCTCCAATTTGCCAACTTATTGATACCGTATTGGCCAATCAAAAAAACTTATTGATACCATGTGTTGCACATGATTAGATTTCAGTATTTGCAAGAGATTGATGGACTTCACGGAAAAAAATTCCAACTGTAGAATCTGGATATTTTGACCATTGATTTGGCATAGATTTTCCAGGGAAGATGAAGGAACTGAATCATTTGAATATTTTGCTGAACTTAAAGATGTCAAAAATTATTTTGGCGGTAGGATGTAAAGGATGGAGCCTAAGTCTATCATTATAATCGGGGGTGGTGGTGATTGTTTTTTTTTTTAATCTAATGTATACTTTCTCAGGGGGTATGTTTTACCATTGGCCAGTGCTATGATTTAGTCATGTTTGGACTTCTACATTTTAGTCCTCCATTTCTCCTACATATATAGACTATTCCCCTATTGTAATCATTTTAAGAGTTACAAACATGATTTTATCTGTACTTGTAGCTCTAAGTTCATTCTCGCCACACTCTCTAAAATACTGTAATACTTGTATCTAGTTAATTTTCTGTTCCATTAGAGTAAAAGGGATGATCCAGTAGGGTAATCCTGAACCAGTATCAGACCATGGTGTTCTAACAGATGCTCTCCCATAATTTATTACAGATTGAAGGCACTTATGGAGTACTTAAAAATGGGGTCGGACTGCTTCTTTGCTGTTTGGTTCGTTGTAGGCAATGTGTGGATCTTTGGAGGGCATTCCTCTGCTAATGAGGCTCCTAATATGTACAGGTAAACTTTTGTAACAACTTCTTAGTTCATTGTTTTTTTTATAATTCTTTCAACTTCTTTTTCAAAGTGGAACCTAAACATTTCACCTTTTGCAGACTCTGCATAGTATTTCTTACCTTCAGCTGTATCGGTTACGCAATGCCCTTCATTCTCTGTGCAACAATATGCTGCTGTCTTCCCTGTATCATCTCAGTACTCGGTTTCAGAGAAGACCTGTCTAGGACAAAAGGAGCCACAGCAGAATCAATCAATGCCTTGCCAACCTACAAATTTAAGTTAAAGAAAACAAGAAGCAGCAGTGATAGAGATAGCTCGAATACTGGTGGTGATGGAGGTGTCATTGCTGCTGGAACCGAAAAAGAGCGTATAATTTCTGGGGAAGATGCCGTAAGTTTCTTTTGGTTGGAATATGGTGTTTTGCCTCCATATGCCCTTACACCCCAAAAAAATTCGGAATTTTTTTGTCATCGTTTTAAATTCAAATTCCGTTCAATTTTTTCAAATATAATAGAATGATCCTCAAATTTTCTTTGTTTCACACCCAGACCCAGGTCTCCTATTGTTGGTGGCTCAATCTGGGTCGATGCCGGACTGGTGGTCCCTGACTGGGTTCAATCAAAACAAGCTTAAACTGAAACAAAAAACGAGTTTTGAGGATCATTATGCTACTTTTGGAAAAAGAAACTGAAAATTTGAAAAGATAGTAGAGATCTGAAATTTCGGAAAACTTATATGTGGGGGGTTTTTTCAGCCAAAAAATGGCGCAATTGCCATCTTTTTTTGGTTCAAAATTGTACAGCCTCTTGATTTACACTGGTATTCAAATTCATTATCTTTTAGCAATCTTATTTAGCCTCTCATCTCATGAGTGATAGTGATAATGATATTGGTCAGGTTTGTTGTATATGCTTGGCTAAGTACTCAAACAATGAGGAGCTAAGGGAGCTGCCATGCTCTCATTTCTTCCACAAGGAGTGTGTGGACAAGTGGTTAAAGATCAATGCCTTGTGTCCTCTCTGCAAGACCGAGGTGGGGCCCACGAGCAGCTCGGCTTCGGAACCCACTGCTAGTACCAACTGAGGATCGAGCATTAACGGAGAACACACTTGTTTGATTGGCCAACGTTTGAATGATTGATTGATCATTCATCTCAAAGTATGGTTTTTAATGGGAAGGGATGGGGGATGGGTTGTTAATTAGGTGTTTTGTACATATACGAAGAATGGGGTGTGTAGGAAATTGAAATCGAAACCGAAAGTCAAGTTGGTATAATTTTGTGTATACTTGTGTGTTGCTCTACCTCAAATACACTATGAGCGACGAAATGGGAAAAAGAAGGGTCGTTGGTTCCGTTCTATTCTAAGTATTATCATTAGCGGCTTGCTCTAGATTCGTTCTCATATTTCAAATGGATGTTTGCCTTTTATAGGGGACTAAATAGCTCTTTCTTCAAGTATTGTATCCTTTTGAATTAAGAGTTGTGATGCTAAATGAGGGAGTCAAGTGGACCAAACTATGATACTTCAGAAGTATCAAGCCCAATCACACAATTTTCATTGCGCACTTGCCAAGTGCAAAACTATGTAAATTGGTCCAGAAACTTGTCAATATTTAAATTGTTGTTATTAGGTGTTACATACCTTATTTAACAACCCACTGACATCTAAAGTTAGACTTCTAAAAGCAAAAAAAAAAAAAAAAATTGATATATTCTTTAAATTTAGACCTATAGAAGTACATGTATGGCTGTTAACGAGCCGAGTCAGGCCGAGTATCTGACAAACTTGACTCAGCTCAGTTTACTCGAACTCGACCGAGCCTTAATTTTCCAAGCTCGAGCTCGACTCGATTCAATACACGGCGAGTTCGAGCTCGGCTCGAAAATGTTAAAAAAATTCAATTAAATTATAAACGGTGCATCTTAGTTTGAGCTCGAACTCGACTCGATTCAGCCTTTGGCTCGAACTCGAACTCGACTTGAACTCAATATATACATATAAAATATTATTATGTAAAGCTTGAAATCGAACTCGAACTCGACTCGAATAGGCCAAACAAAAAAAGCTCGATTAGGCTCGCGAGACTCTCGAGTCGTGTACCAGTGAACTCGAACTCGACTCGGTATCAGAAAAAGCTTGACTCGAGCTCGACTCGACTCGAAATTTAGCGAGTCGAATTCGAGTATCGACCGAGCCGATCTCGAGTATTGACTCGTTTACACCCCTAAGTACATGTCTTTATTTTTCTCATTAATAGAATTTTAGTTTAATATTACTAGAAATTCTCCTAAAATAATTTATTATAATACATTCCTATTGATAAAAATATTTATTTATTAAAATAATTCGAACAACATAAATATTCTTGACAATAAAAACTTCAACTTTTATCAATTTGTTGATGATACTTTTATTTTATTTTAAAATGTTTAAGAAGAATCTGATGAAAAAAGAAACTGATGTATAAATATAATATAAATATATTATATCCCTTACTCTTAGGCCTATATCTCGTGGATTAGTAATATATATAATATATATATCTGATCTTATCGCGTATATTATTCCCCCTATAAAAGTAGTGATTACTTTCTACAACTCAAAAATAAAGATCAAAACTAGCTAACTAATCTTCTCTCCTCTCCTAATTCAATTTAAAGTTGAATATACATAATGAATACTGGAATTAGTAGAAATTGTTCTCGTTATATTCATGATTATTGTCTCTATCATGATATCTGTTACCCAAGAGTTGATGATAGTGAACATGCCTCTTCCTTACTTTCCCCCATCCCAGGAATACTATATACGTCGTTCTACTCCTGCAGAACTCGACCGTATGTGGGACTAAGGGCTCGTTTGGAGGCGATATGGGGGAGACAGAGACCAGATTCGTATGATAAGTGCCAGTCTGCTGCGCCGAATCACGATACTACTGCTGCCCACCCAATACCCTATCTGCGATGTCCCAAACAAAGTCTGTCTCAAGTTACGTACGTATGTAAACTTAATTAATTAACGCATTAAAGGTATTTTTTAAGGGATAATACATAGATTGGTTACTTACGTTTGATAATGTGACCATTTAGTTCAAACATATACTTTTTAGTCACATACGTTTGTAATATGTGATTAAATAGTTGCTTTAATAAGAAAACTCCAAAATACCCTTCTATGTAGGTGAACTCAGATTATTCATGCAGCAATTGAACACCAAAACCCCCACTCAGATTATCGTTGTTTGATATCATAAAAATCAATTTCATATCATTGAATGGAGGAACCCTCCTCTCTATGCTTGAACTCAAAATGCAGTCTCTCGACTCGCTGCTGGATTTAGTGATGATGATGAACCCACAAGTATTTTATGCTCATAAGCAAACGTCGGCAACACTATACACTCAACAGTCAACAGGAGCATCTAGTTCCTTCAAAGGCTGTAATATACAAACAATCTAAAAATCACTCAAATCTAAAGGCAAAGATCAAAATCATGCGTAATGTAATTCAATTTTCATATAATTTTCACAATTTGTTCAATTGGCCACTAATCCTTTTTAAAAAGATCAATTTTTTAATCGCAGAAACTTGAATGCACTCCTGGGTAGTGATGGGCCTCGGCGAAGGCCGTTAGGCCCCTTAACGATTGGCAAACGGCGACTAGGCCCGTTGGGCTAGGAGCTGGGCTGCTGGAAGGCTAAGGGCTCCGACAGAAGGAGGCCCCGACATTGAATAGCCCCGAGTAAGTATGACTTCGATAGGGGAGAGCCCCGATGTTATCGGACCTGGACGTGGTCGGTCCCGATAGGGGGGGTTGACATCACTCCCCGACACCGAATCCTCAATGATGCAACTTGGGAGTCTCCGATAATGGTCGAGGCTCACTAGTAAGAGCACAATCCCGGAAATCTCGCCATGATTACAGTAGTGATATAATGGGCGAGATATGTGGGATGCGTGGCGAGATATACGGCGAAATATGTGGGATAGTGGATCACAATCCAACCGCCTAATCAGGTAACTGGGATAGCCTTCCCCCTATAAAAGGAAGGAAGTTATCCCAGATTAGGGTTACGTTTTTACACACATACACATATTGCTTGCTTGATCACCGTACTTACGTTAAGCATCGGAGAGGGATTCTGGGCCACCGCCCTCTATTCCCCTTCTGCAGGATTGCGAGGAGCTAAGGAGTCCGTCACCGTAACCGGAGTTCCTACCGTGATCCAACATTGGCGCCGTCTGTGGGAACGCAACAAAAAGCCAAAGTAAGTTTGCTTCCCTTTGACTCCATACCATGGCTGGCAACAGGCCGCAGCGATCAGGCAAGCAGGTGCAGACCACCAGCAATCCCCCTGAGGATGATACACCGCATCAGGATCTGAGAGACGATGGTGACAGCACTCACCGAGATGACACCACCAGGGAGGTTGTTCCCCCGCGAAGAGAAACCAGGTCGATGACCAGGAACGAGCTCCCCGGTGGATCCAGGAACGAGGCGCCTTCCCAGAGCCCAGAGCTGGCCAGGGTAGTGGCAGAGGCCATGCCCCTATTCATGGAGGCCATGGAGGCCCTCTTAGACCGAAGAGAGGCTGCCAGAAGGCAGGCCGCAGATCTACCGCCGCTCCCTCCGCGGCGAGATGCTCCCAGAAGGCAGGTGGACGACAATCTGCCGCCACCTCCCCCGTTGAGGGAACAGCCCATTCCCCCTAGGCATCTGAATCCAGCACCGGCGGAGAATTTTGTGGTCGATGGACCAGGGCCAGTACAGCAAAGGACTATTCCCCTGAATGGTCCCCTCACTGCTGATCAGGTGGTGAAGATTGTGGGTATTTGCATGGGAGATCAGAAGCCCATGATGTCGGAGTTGAGGAGTCGGGAGACCCATCCCTTCGTCCCCAGGCTGATCAATACCCTGGCCCCTCCAGGCTTGGGTATCCCGAAGATAGATGAGTATGACGGGGACGCGGACCCGGTCCGCCACGTACAGAAGCACCTGACAGCGTGCATGGGCAGGACCCCAGATGAGGATGTTATCTGCGCGTTGTTCCCGAGTACCTTGGGAGAGAAGGCTTTAACATGGTTCTACAGTCTGCCCACCGGATGCATAACCTGTTGGGAGGATATGCATCAGCGATTCATCGCCCAGTACCAAGGGCGTCGACGGCTGCTGAAGAGTGTTCGGACCCTGCATGAGGTGGTCCAGAGGCCCGACGAATCGCTGGCCCAATACTACCAGCGTTACACGGCTGGCATGACCGAACTGGATGAGGAGATATCAGAGGGCGAGGCCGTCCGTACCTTCTTGAAAAACCTCAAACCCCCCTACGACTCCGACTTACTGCACAGCGTCGCGGCCAAAAACGTCTGGAGCATGGAGGCGCTTCAGGCGAGGGTGAAACAGCAAATCGACGTCCAAGAGTCGAAGATCGCTGCCGGAGAGTTGGCTCCTCCCAAGGGGCGCGGAGGAAAGCAGTTGTTCAAACCATTGGACAACCAGAACAAGAAGGATAGCTCCGAGAGTAGTCGGAGTCGTGGACGCTCCGATCGAAGGGAGGATAGGCGTCCGACAAAGAAGGACAGTCAGAGGGAGGAGTTTACCCCCCTCAACAGGCCTTTGAGAGAGGTCTTGGCGGTAATGGAGAGGCAAGGCCTCGCTCGGTTCCCCAAAAAGAAGGAAGGTGAAATGTTGGGCTCCCGCACTGACCGTTACTGCCGATTCCACCGGGCCACAGGTCACGACACTGACCAGTGTCGGGAGCTGAAGAAGGAAGTAGAGAAGCTTATCCAGAGGGGTAAGCTGAAGGAGTTCGTAGGGGATTCGCGCTGCAAGCCCCATTCCCGATCTCGGTCGAGATCCAAATCTCGATCGAGATCCCCAAGGAAGAGAAGGTCCGAAGCAGAGCCTTCGGAAGGCCCATCAGGGTCCCGACAGAAGAGGGTCATTAATGTGATCCATGGAGGGTTTGCTGCGGGAGGAGACACATCGTCTTCTCGGGAGCGTTACGCCAACCAGGTGCCCGTAGCAGTGGTTTTGGGGAAAAGGTCCCGGACATGGACCCCGAAGGAGGAAATGGAGATTACCTTCTCGGCGAAGGATCTGGAGGGAGTAGAGACCCCCCCCACGAGGATGCCCTAGTCGTGACACTGGATGTAGGTGTATTCGAAATGAAGAGGATCCTCATTGATGGAGGAAGCTCCTCCGACATCCTCTTCTCCGACGCCCTGGAGCAGATGGGGAAGAAGAAGAAAGACCTACGGGAGGTTAACTTCCCAATGGTAGGATTTTGCGGCACAACCTCTTATCCGTTGGGAGTTATTACGCTGCCTGTGTGGTTCGGCAGTGGCTGGAAAATGGAGAAGAGAGATGTGGAGTTCGTGGTGGTCGAATCCACAGGGACGTACAATGCGATTATCGGGAGAACCACCATCAACCCGCTGATGGCAGTAGCCTCGACTATCCATCAAAAAATGAAGTTCCCGACTGAGAACGGGGTCGGTGAAGTAAAAGGCGATCAAGTGGCGTCGAGACGGTGTTATGTCAACGCCACAAGGAGATCAAGGAAGGAGGCTATGTCGGTTCTCCAGACAGACACTGACCCTCGAGAGGAGTTTGGGCGCCCCGCCCCCATGGAGGACCTAAAAGAAGTCGAGATAGATGGGCCCGAGAAGAGGGTAAAGATCGGATCCGCCCTAACCGAGGAGAGGGCTCAAGAGTTAATCGCGCTCCTGAAAGAATTCAAGGAGTTGTTTGCCTGGTCCCCGAGCGATATGCCGGGAATCAGCCGTGACGTGATCGAACACGAACTGAATATCGACCCTACGATCAAGCCGATCGCGCAGAAGAGACGACCGATGGGGACAGACAAGAGGATCGCAATCCAGCAGGAGGTTGGCAGGTTGCTCGACGCTGGGTTCATTCGGGAGATCCGATTCCAGACTTGGGTAGCCAACCCAGTGCTGGTGAGGAAAAGCAACGGGAAGTGGCGGATGTGTGTCGACTTCCGCGACCTGAATAAGGCTTGCCCGAAGGACTGTTATCCGCTCCCGCGGATCAATCAATTGGTGGATGCTACATCAGGGCATGAGCTGCTAAGCTTTATGGATGCTTATTCTGGCTATAACCAGATAAAGATGGCGAAAAAGGATGCCCCACATACCGCCTTCTACGCGGACAGTGAGGTCTTCCAGTACGATGTCATGCCTTTCGGCCTGGTGAACGCAGGGGCGACCTATCAGAGGATGGTGAACAAACTGTTCGGGGATATGATTGGGAGTACCATGGAAGCCTATGTAGACGACATGCTGGTGAAGTCCCGACGAGCATCAGACCACGTTGGTAACTTGGCAATGGCCTTCGAGAGGATGAAGCTCCACCAAGTCCGCCTGAATCCAGCCAAATGCGCTTTCGGAGTACATTCAGAGAAGTTCTTAGGCTTCATGGTGAGCCAGAGGGGGATCGAGGTGAATCCCGAAAAACTAAGGGCGATAGAGGAGATGCAGTCCCCGACAAACCATAGGGAGGTGCAAGTGCTGAACGGTCGACTGGCTTCGATGAATCGCTTCTTATCCAAGGCAAGCGACCGGGCGATGCCATTTTTCAATGTGCTAAGGGCCAACCGACAGTTCGAATGGACTGCCGAATGTGAGGAGGCGTTCAAAGCGCTCAAACAACATCTCCGCACCCTCCCACCACTAGCAAAGCCAGCTCCAGGCGAGCCGCTCTATCTTTACTTGGCTGTTTCTTCGTTTGCAATAAGCTCTGTTTTAGTTAAAGCTGTCGAGGGCAATCAAATCCCCGTCTATTATGTAAGCAAGGCGTTTGCCAAGAGTGAAATGAATTACCCTCCGATTGAGAAGTACCTCTTTGCGTTGATTATTACCGCTAGAAAGTTACGGCCTTACTTCCATGCGCATGAAATTACGGTGTTGACTGATCAGCCGTTGAAACACTTCTTGAACCGGCCTGATGCGTCGGGGAGACTAGTAAAGTGGGCCGTGGAACTTAGCGAGTTTCGGATTCATTTCGCTCCGAGAACAGCTATCAAAGGGCAGGCATTGGCCGACTTTATAGTTGAATCTACTGTTCCCGATCCTGAAGCAAAGGAAACAGTAGAGGGGGCAACCGGGAGTACTGAAGGGGTCCCGACGGCGGAGCAGTCGGAACAGCCAAATAAGGAGAACACCTGGGAGTTATACACGGATGGCTCCTCAAGCTCGGATGGATCGGGCGCGGGGTTCGTATTGATTCCGCCAGGTGGGGCGGAGCCACTTCGATATGCATTGGCCCTAACATTTAGAGCCACCAATAACGAGGCGGAATATGAGGCTCTCATAACGGGGCTGAAAATCGCAAAGGGCACTGGAATTGAACATTTGAAGGTGAAATGTGATGCTAGCCTGATTGTAAATCAAATTCGGGGGCAGTATGGAGCAAAGAACCCGATCATGAAGAAGTATCTTCAGGAGGCTAGGACCTTGAAGGAGAGCTTCAAAAGCTTTGATATCGAGGCAATTCCGAGGGAAGAGAATGTGGAAGCTGATACCTTGAGCAGATTTGCCTTGGGGGCACCTTTGGAAGAGAGTCGGAAGGTACACTTCTTGGAGAAGGTGATTCTATCGACCACCGATCCGTCGGAGGTGTGCGCTATCGGAACAGGGTCAGAGGAGGAATCCACTTGGATGACCCCGATAATTGTGTACTTGACTACGGGGGCACTTCCTGAAGATAAAGTGGCAGCGGAGCGACTGCGACGAATGTCAATTAATTACGCGATGGTGGATAACCAGTTGTACAAGAAGGGTCTGCTTTCGACGCCTTTCTTGAAATGCGTGGCCGAACCCGATACGACTCGGATTCTGAGAGAATTGCATGAAGGAGTCGCAGCCTGTCACGAAGGCGCTCGATCTATCCTGAGGAAGGCGTTGAACTTGGGATATTATTGGCCTACGATGAATAAGGAAGCAACGGCGCTTGTTCGATCCTGTGACGCGTGTCAAAGATATGCTTCGAATATCACAGCCCCCGCTGCCGATTTGATGCCCATTGGGAGTGCTTGACCCTTCGCACAGTGGGGCATTGACCTGGTGGGACCCCTTCCGAAAGCAAAGAGCCAGTGCACACATTTGCTTGTCGCGATTGACTACTTCTCGAAGTGGATCGAGGCTAAGCCGTTAGCCAAGACAACAGCGGGACATATTATCAAGTTCCTTCAGACCCGAATTTTGTCGAGATATGGGGTGCCGAAGGTGATCATCAGCGACAATGGTCCTCCATTTAATGGGGCCCAGTTGGAGAGGTTCCTAGACGAGTTTGGTATCGAGCATCGGACAACATCCGTCCATCACGCTCAGACCAATGGGCAGGTGGAGGCTGCCAACAAAATCGTGATGGAGGGCTTGAAGAAGAGGGTTTATGCTTTGGACGGAAAATGGCTGAACGAACTGGAGAACGTGTTGTGGGCGGTCCGAACGACACCCAAGCGGTCAACAGGTGAAACCCCGTTTGCACTTGTTTATGGGACGGAGGCGGTCGCTCCCGTGGAAATCGCTGTGGCGTCCCATCGAACCAGAAGCTATGAGCCCTCGACAAGTCCAGAAAGAGCCAGGATAGGACCTTTGACGAATGACGAAACAAGGCGCCTGGAGTTATCCTTGCTAGAGGAAAAACGGCTGGAGGCCGACATAGTGCAAGCTCGGATGCGTTTGGCGACGGCCAGGTACTATAATCGGAAGGTCAAGTCGCGACAGTTCTACGCGGGAGAACTGGTCCTGCGTCGGAATGAGTTCGCCCTACAAGACCGGATCAACAAGATGTCCCCGAAATGGGAAGGGCCTTACAAGATCGTAGGCATGCCGGCCCCGAATGCTTACAAGTTAGAAAACCTCGATGGCAATGTATTAAGAAACACCTTTAGTGGTGAACATCTGAAGAAATGTCATGTTTGACAATTAAGTCGTCCGTAGAGGCGCAAAGATGTAATTAAGTCGCCCTGAGTGGTGCATGCTATGTTAAAGACATCGATCAATAAAGAGGTTACTTCTGATCTAAGTATTCCTAAGTTGTTCTCGATACATTAAAAAGCGTCATAGGACGTCCGAAAAATCCTTAAGTTTTTAAGGTTCGATTAAAAAGCGTCATAGGACGTCCGAAAAATCCTTAAGTTTCTAAGGTTCGATTAAAAAGCGTCATAGGACGTCCGAAAATCCTTAAGTTTTTAAGGTTCGATTAAAAAGCGTCATAGGACGTCCGAAAATCCTTAAGTTTTTAAGGTTCGATTAAAAAGCGTCATAGGACGTCCGAAAAATCCTTAAGTTTTTAAGGATTTTTCGATTAAAAAGCGTCATAGGACGTCCGAAAATCCTTAAGTTTTTAAGGTTCGATTAAAAAGCGTCATAGGACGTCCGAAAAATCCTTAAGTTTTTAAGGTTCGATTAAAAAGCGTCATAGGACGTCCGAAAAATCCTTAAGGTTTTAAGGTTCGATTAAAAAACGTCATAGGACGTCCGATTTAAGGATCGACTAAAAAGCGTCTTAGGACGACGGAAAGCCTTAAGGCTCTTAGAGTCCGACAAAAGCGTTATGATGAACGTAATGTAATCGGAGATGATATTAATAAAAAGGCTCGAAGGCCTAAGAAGTTCAATACGAGAGAGATAACGATAAAGGACTACAAGGATTTAAGTTATAAAATATTAAGCTCGGTCCTCGGATGCTTTAGGGTCGGATGCTGGATCTTCAGAGGGCTTCGGAGGGGCAGGATCGGAAGGATCTGCAGGAGGGTTGTCGACATCTTCAGAGGAACTCTCCGACGGGAGGCTAAAGTACCTTTCTGCGGCTCGGCCGAGAATCGTGGACTTCCTCAGGTCGATGGATTCCCCGTAGGTTTCGTTAAGCTCTTCGACAATGTCAAGGAAGGCATTCTGCAAGTCTTCCCGACAATGCTTCGCCGCATCTGCTTTGAAGTCCTCCGAGCTCCGATATTCTTCGCGGCCCTGAACCTTCGCGTTTGCTATTTGGGCGGAACGCTCCGCTTTTTCCTCCTCCAGCTCCGCGATAACCCTTTGCTTCTCAAGCTTCAGCCGATCGGTAGTTTCCTTCAATTCCGCTTTATCAAAGGCAGCCTGATTCCGATCAGCTAAGGCCGTTTGCTGCTCCCGCCTAAGCGAGCTCTCAAGGCTTAGAATCCGCCTTTGCTGGGATTGAGCCTCTTGAACAAGCTTGGCCTTACCCTCCTCGGCCTGCTGCCTACCCTCCTCGGCCTGCTGCCTATCCTCCTCAGCCTGCTGCCTACCTTCTTCGGCTTGCTTTCTGCCCTCCTCCGCTCGGAGCCTTGACGCCTCGGAGGCGGCCAGGTCCTCCTGGAGCTTAGTCAAGCTCTCGAGGTTGGAGTTGGCCCGTTCTTGCTCCAAAGCCTCCTGCAGGGACAGGATGTAGCCGAAGCAACGATCCTGGTCCGCCATTTCCTGAGGACAAATACAGCTTAGTATTTAAAAGTCGGAATACTTTCAGATGAGTAAAAGCAAAATGTAACCCACCTCTATTCGACGGACGGCCATTTGACGGATGTCCGCCTTGATGTCCTCCCCTTCCAGTGAAAGGGGGCGCCTCAGTGATGGCGGGATCGAGCCCGACACCAAGTGCAAGGCCAAGTTCTCCTCCTGGCACCCCCGGTGTAGAGAAATCTCCTGAAGAGACTCCACCGGTCTCCAAGGCTCCGCACTCTGATCCGAAGAGAAGGCCTGGTAGTAGTCTCCATCCAAGGGGAATGGAGGTACTACCAGACGGGCTCCCCCATCTTCACTTGTCCGAGCGTCGGGGGTCGCGCCCCTAACTGGTGCCGATGGTAGCGCGAGGGGGAGTGGGGACGTCTCCTTACCAGGTGACTTAGCAGGAGTCGACCTCGATTTTCCTCGGAGGATTAGGCCTTCCTCCTCAGCTTGGTCCTCGGAGGGGGAGTCCTCCAAGCTAATCACCCGACCAAATTCGCCACGGACTTCCGTCGGGGCATCATCCACCCCCGGCTCCGCTGCAGGCACGGGGTCTGAGGCAGGTGCAGTAGGTGCGACGTCCGTGTGACCTGCAGCGGGGCGAACAAGGTGAGGAAGTAAATTGACATCGGTATACCAAATTAGACAACGCTCCAAATATCTCTCGCAGCCGAAAAAGTCGTAGTAACCCGCTTCGAGGACGTGTGGAGTTTCCCCTCGAAGGACATTCTTGACATCCCTGATCCGCCCTTCCATGTCGGAGGCCTGAAGGTCTTGAGGAACCAACTCTCTATATCTTTTTATAGCACGAAAAACTTCCTTACCTTCCTTTTCGGAGCGGACACCGAAGGCGGCCCTAACCACGTCCCCATTAGTCTGCCCCTCGGGTGTGGGGACAGACCTTGGTGCCTCGGAGGTCTTCCTTCTCTTCTGAGACGGCTCCGACGCGGCGGAGGACTTTCTCCTGGACGAGGACTTCTTCTTACGTTTCAGCGAGTGGGAGGCATCGGTATCCTCCTGAAACAGATGGGCGGTCAGCGATGATCGATGGGCTGTAAGCAGTGAAAACAAGAAATAATCAGAAGATTACCCAGAAAATTACATTGGAAGGGCCATCACGAATTTTTCCCCCGGCTTCGGGATCAATCAGCATGATAGATATTTTTATCCGCTGTCGGTCGGTAACAGAAGTGGCCTCAAAGGGCTGATAACCCTCCTCCCAGCGACGGGCTTGGATGAGCATCAAAGCCCTCTTAGTCTGCTCCGACCATTGACGGAAGGGCACAGGAGAATCAGCTTCTACGGCAGTCTTCGGCCATTCGATGGGACCAGGATTGATGAAAAAGTACTGCTCCTTCCAGTTGGCATTGTCATGCCCCTTATCGTGGATGATGGCTCGTTCCTTACAAATCCTCCAGGACACCTTCCTATCCCAGCCCATCTCCTTATATTGCTCGTCGGTCCCCTCGAGTTGGCGGGGGGTAAAGGAGCAGATTCCATCTTTGTTACAGGTCATCTTGTAGAGGACCCGCCAAAGCTCCAGGGTATAGCTCCAGTCCTCTTTGTTAAGATCACACCATACTTGAAAGGCAATCCATGTACGGATTGCGTGTGGAGAGAAGGTCGTGGGGTACGTTTTGTAGTGGTTGCATAGCTCCACCCAACTCGGACAAAAAGGGAGTCGGATTCCCGCACGAATTTGCCCTGGGGAGATGAACACCTCGTCTCCTTTAGGGAGCGTAACCCAGGTATCGCGAGGATTGAATTTGAACTGCTCATAAGGATATCGAGCCCCGAAGGAGGATTCGAAGATACCACACTCTGTACAAGCCCTATCGTAGTTAATAGGTGCAAGCGAGTTCTTGAGATACTTGAAGACAAAAGGTGGTCCATCAGGGGAAGACCCGCTGTTGGCGACAGATCCCTCGGCTGAAAATCGTCGATGGAAGGAAGGAGGGGAAATTGAAACCTAAGAAGATCAAAAATAGAGGAAAAAAGGGTAATAAGGTGAAAAATCTTACCAGACATGGTGGCTGAAGTCTTGATCGGAAAAACTTGAGTGTTTGAAGCGCCGGCGAAAACTTGAAGAATGGAAGATCAAAGCTCTTGGGATCGCAGAGAAGAAGGAGTAGAGGAAAAGCAAAACAGTGTCTGGGTCTAGGGTTTTATAAGAGAGGGAAAAGAGAACTAAAGGGGTGGGCAATCTGAGCCATAGAATTCAAAACGATTCAATCGGAATCGTCCAAAGTGAAACGTGCTAATTCGAAGAAGGCGAAACGGTTTTGATTTGAACCGTCAGGACGTTTTGATGAAACACAGATAAGACAGGAATGATGACGTACCGTGGTGGTTGAAAAGTGCTTTTTCAGAAAGCAGGCCTGCAGAACCCGAGGCGTTCCTTCACCTTCTATCAGCATTTAATGCTGGTCTAATCGAGAAATCCCCTCGAATCCAAGCAGGATCCCAAAAGATCTTGAAGAGATCCGAGGTAAAGGCCTCCGACGAAAGTGGGGCAAAGACCTCTGATGTTTTAGATGAAGACCTCCGACAGGGAGGTTGGAGGGTCCGATATTGGAAGACGCGACGCACTATAAGTCCCTCACGTCTTGGGGGCAAATGATGGGCCCCGGCGAAGGCCGTTAGGCCCCTTAACGATTGGCAAACGGCGACTAGGCCCGTTGGGCTAGGAGCTGGGCTGCTGGAAGGCTAAGGGCTCCGACAGAAGGAGGCCCCGACATTGAATAGCCCCGAGTAAGTATGACTTCGATAGGGGAGAGCCCCGATGTTATCGGACCTGGACGTGGTCGGTCCCGATAGGGGGGTTGACATCACTCCCCGACACCGAATCCTCAATGATGCAACTTGGGAGTCTCCGATAATGGTCGAGGCTCACTAGTAAGAGCACAATCCCGGAAATCTCGCCATGATTACAGTAGTGATATAATGGGCGAGATATGTGGGATGCGTGGCGAGATATACGGCGAAATATGTGGGATAGTGGATCACAATCCAACCGCCTAATCAGGTAACTGGGATAGCCTTCCCCCTATAAAAGGAAGGAAGTTATCCCAGATTAGGGTTACGTTTTTACACACATACACATATTGCTTGCTTGATCACCGTACTTACGTTAAGCATCGGAGAGGGATTCTGGGCCACCGCCCTCTATTCCCCTTCTGCAGGATTGCGAGGAGCTAAGGAGTCCGTCAGCCTTTTTTTTATGTTGTTTCTCTGCCCACTATGACAGCTTTTTTTTGTATGTCGTAAATAAAGTGGATTATCAGAACCTGGTGGTCCAAGAAGCAACGTCATCCGACAAATTTACATTAAAGATATTTGTAGCATTGCCAACAAGTAGACATTGAGCCAAAAAAAAAAAAAAAAACAAGTAGGTACATAGCTACATTCTATATTGCAGCTATGTTTTGCTTTGTTTTGAATGACATGTCCATCATTGTTTCGTTATTGCCATTGCTTATTGTTTCATTAGGATTTGATATTGCAATAGACTGTGTGATGTTTGGCACGAGTCATTACATATTAATGTTATGGCAAAAAAAAAGTACATGTTAATGTTTATACTGAAATTGGAATTGGAGTATAGACTTTCATTAGGCTAAGAAATAATTATTTTGGGCCAAGACCAATTAAATAGTTTTGAGTTGGAGCTAGGTTTTTTTTTGTTGCTACAATATTTGTTATATTTGCAAATAAATTTGTGTTATATTTCAGTATAATCATGGTTAAAAAAAAATTTATTTATAATTGCACAAATAAAGTTCATTTAGTTACATCAATTTTTATGGTTTTTTTTTCTTTCAAATTTTAAGTCACATGTTTATTGATTTTTTTTCTAATAAATATTATGTTTTTTTAATTTATTTTTCAACATCATCACATATAAAAATAAATGAGAGCTTATAATTGCAAAAATAAAGTTCATTTAGTTACGTCAATTTTTATAGTTTTTTTTTTTTTTTCGAATTTTAAGTCCCGATTTTGTTTATTCAATTTTTTTTCTAATAAATTAATTTGTCAACATCATCATCACGTATGAAAATAAATTAGTCCAACATAATTTCTCCGTATTATTTTATTATTCATATAGACATATAATAAACCATCCGCGCGGTGCACAGGATAATAACACAATCTCCATAATTCTGCCAAATCAGCAGTTTAAGAAACTCTCCATAATTCGGCCACGTCATTAGCTTAATCCAGAACATTTAGACTCATCTTCTTCATGTGCCATAATTCTTCTTCATTCCAGTCAGGTTCATAATATCATGTCAACTACAATTAACACTAAAACAATTATAACATATACGCAACCTAACAAATCATATATGAACATAATATTTATAAAAACATTTCAAAATAAAAATTAGAACAATATATTATTTAACATACCAAAAACAATTCAATTATTTATACAAACATAAACACTGAATATTCATTAAACTAAATTACTCTCAAAATAAACCAATACAAATATTCACTTTTTAACATGCCCCGCGCGTAGCGCGGGGTCAGCACCTAGTTGATTGATGATTGGATTCAATTAATCTTGAAGAATGTGTAATTTATTATTTTATTTAAATTAATAGTCGTCGGACTTTTCCAATAGAATCATCACCGCTTAAAGTAATCTCTTAAATTTTCTCTCAAAAAAATTCAATGCTTATATTTCAGTTTTGATGATTATTGTTATTTATTTAGAATTTACATATGCAAGTCAGTTTAAGATTATGAATGTGTTTTGCATATTAATTTTCTTTCTCATTTGGCCAAAAAAAATGTCTTTCTTTCTTACTTTACTTCATTACGGCATCACTTCTTTCTTTCTAATTCCTGATGTGAATCTCCTAATTAAATAGCGTGCACACGGTGTCGATCTATGAGAGAATAAGGGAAGATTATTATTCTTACGATATTAATTATTTTAAATCTTTAAAGTGCTATTAATTATTTTATATTGTAATCGATATTGTTATTGTTGTTAACGTGTCATCAATATATTATTAGATCTTTCCAGACTATATTTATGGGGCAACGCATCACACAAAATATGTCAGATTAGTTTTTTTGCAGCTCATGGCATCATTCATGTCATATATCTCTTGCGAGACCCAATTTGTATGACATGCCTTATAAACAACAAGAACGACTCTTAGAACATTAATAAATAGTAATATCACCACAAATTAACACTTGAAGACCAAGAGAAAATAGATATAAGTATATAGATAAAACATTTTAAAAATTCAGATCACATATACAAATATATATATACCCTCTTGACTTTTCAATCATATATATAACTATTACAAGAATATTACATGAATATTGTCTCTGCTCTCAAGTACGTAGAGATAAATTCTTAGAAACATATATAAAGTATACATATAACATTATAATTATAATCTTTTAGGTTCCAAAATCTTAAGACCGTGCATAATGTTTTTTTTAAAGTATTACATAAATAAAACGAGTCGTATACTTATGCATGGTACGTACGAACCTACTTATATTAGCTAGTAAATTACCATAATTTATAATTACGCATAATTGCATATCCCGTAAACACATTTACGGCCTCTCTTGCACATTTTGTGGCATCCACCGCAGTTTAAAGGGTCAACGAGATAACTCACGCACTTTGACTTACAGCATATCTGATGCGCCTTGCACTTGTGCCTGCATGATCCACAGTTCCATAAATTGCTCTCTAGGTTTACACACTTCTTACCACATAAATGAGGCCCTGGACTTCCTTCAACTTGACAAACTAGTCCACGAAGTTTCCTCGTCGCTAAACCCACATGGAAAGGCGAGGCTTCGACGGTTTCTGGCGCCGCCATTAGGGTTTTCTCTTCATCACTTTTAGGGTTTGCTGAAACACAAATGAGAGAAATGAGGATTATGCAGATAAGTTGCACCAACTTGCTCATGGTTTGTTGTATATATATATATTAATTAATTAAGAGAAGCTCCAATCCACAAGGTTATATATATGTATAGTTCCTTATGGATTAGAGGTGGAAATGATAGTGGTGCAATGGCTAGAGATGGATGGGGTTTTTATATAGGACATGGTATTTTATTTTAGAGTAGTGTGTGTGTAAGCTTTGTTTAATATGTTTGGCCAATCAATCAATACACACAAGTGTGGTCAGGAAGAATATTTAGTATTATTTTGTATGATTTAACATATTATTGTATGCAATAACCCAAGCTAGCTAGCTTGTAACTTGTAAGGTTGTTTCCAATGTTTTAGGAGTGGGACATGAGTGTACAGAGATCACACATTTTTAAATGTTGATATATTATAAGTTTGTATTGGTATCCTATAAATATTTAGATGGATTCTCCATTAGTGATAATCATTTTTTCCTAATTTTTTAGAACTATTATTATTGTAAAATTCTAATTCTTCCAAGCAAGATTTATGTAATGTGGTACCTAATTATTAGAAGAGACTTGTTTTAGTGACAAATTTTTTTATACCTCAATGAATTTGTGTCGTAGCTATTATTATTATAAGTATGTTATGGGTAACTTAAATGAAGATAACATAAACTAATATTAATCAAAACAATAGTTAATGTAGGGCTGGGCATGGTTCGGTTCTGGGCCGAACCGGTTCAGAACCGAACCGGAACCGGATTTTAGGTTCTGTTGGTTTTCTGTATCACGTAAGAACCGAACCACATTTTAGGTCCTAGAACCGAACCATAGCAAAACCGGTTCTGAACCGGTTCGAACCGGTCTTGAACCTTTTTTTTCATTTTTTTTTTACTAAAATTCAAAATACACACCCAAGTTGATAATCCATAAGCAATAAAAAATTTGCAAAATACAAACTATAAACACAATTGATCGCTTCAAAGGAGAGAGTATCAAAGTTTAAATTAGAAACAATCTAAAATTATAAAAAAGTCAAATATTTAAAATATAAATATCGAGAATTTAAGCGACGTCAAGAGGCGTAGCTCAAATTTCAAAAGTGCAGCAAATCTCTGGTTGAAAATTTGTATATTAAGCGAGTTAATCTATCATCTCAGTTAAAATATAGAACTATTTATGAGTTAAGTTTCGAGTTCAAAACTGAACTCAATTGATTGTAGAACTGATCTGGGCTAACATAATATATAATAACTATATATAAGTAAACAAACCTGCTACGACCACCTATATATCCAATATGAACCAAACTCAAATAGTGAAGGATCTACCCTATGGTGTAAACAAATCAAGCTACTCGTGAGCTTATCGAAATCGGCTTGGTCAATATTCAAATTCGACTCACTCGAGTCAAGTCGATCTTTTTCTGATATCGATTCGAGTTCGAGTTCACTTGTACTCGACTCGAGAGGCTCGCGAGCCTAATCAAATTTTTTTTTTTGCCTATTCGAGTCGAGTTCGAGTTTGAGTTTTTCAAGCTTTACGTAATAATATTATATATTTATATAATGAGTCGAGGAAGAGTTCGAGCTCGAGCCAAAAGCCTAATCGAGTCGAGTTCGACCTCCAGCTAAGGTGCACCATTTATAATTTAATTGAATTTTTTAACCTTATCGAGCCGAGTCGAGCCGAACTCGAACATGTCAAGTATGGCACCGAGTCGAGCTTGAAAAATTAAGGCTCGGTCGAGTTCGAGCTCGAATAAACTGAGTCGAGTCGAGCTTGTCGGATACTCGGCTTGTTTATAGCTCTTTATTCTACAAAAAAAAAGGATGCAAGAGTGTATTACTATCTAACAATTTAGGCTTTAGGTAACAAAAGTGGTTCTGAAAAACCGGTTCAGAACCGGTTCGGAACCTGTTTTGAACCAGTAAAAAACCGCTCCATATATTCCTTATCAAAACCGAACCATTTAAGAACCGGTTCAGTCAAAACCGGTTCGTATTGGTTTGGTTCCGGTTCGGTTCGCCCGAACCGGTTTTTTTCCCAGCCCTAAGTTAATGTGTACAAATTACTAAAAAAAACACCCCTATAATTAAGGTACCAATTGTTATCTATTTTCCCTTGTTTCTTATAATAACAGTTTTACTGTTATTTAGTAGTACATCATATCCAAACTGGATTCCGTATTTTCAAGCAACAATTTTCTATATATATCATATGTAACATAAGCCATAATTAACTAGGATAATTAACTAACTTCTCCTCATTCTATTCACTATATATATGTAAATCGCACGTAAACTAATATTTCAATCTGACTTCGATCATATCTTGTGTTTGATATATAATTTACGAAAAGGAAAAGGATTTTGTCATTGAAGAAATTAATTAAGCATGAAGGGCTTTTCAATCTCAACTGTCCTCTTCTTCGTGCTACTTATAACCATAGGTACTCGAAGTTCAGTTATATCTTTTTTGTTTTGTTTAGTTTTTTTTTTTTTTTCTTGTGGAGTGTTCTATGGACAACACATGTAGTATATATGTATGATAAATTATTATTTGCCTCGGTCCTACACTTGATGGACCTTCATACAATAAGAAAATAACAACGGTAAGAGGGAGTGAGAGTGATGACAAGTGTCATCTTTTTAATGGACGAAGGTCTGCCAAGTGGCTGCCACCTGGTAGGACCGATGCAAAGAATAATTTATCTATATATACTTACTCTACATCTAGAATAATATACACTCACATCTGTTAATTTATAATAGCGTAAAGTGCTGACCATACATATTTTTCAATTCTCATAGCCATGTAAGTTTTGAACCTGACATTTATTGTTAGATGAATTATTGAACCACTACACCATTAATTATATCTAACTGTCATGCATTTATCTCGTGATAATAGATTTCTACATGTTTTTTTTTTGCTGACTAAAATGCAGTCGAGTTTATTTAAATTTGATTTTTTAGTCGTTAGATCTTGAGAGAGAATCAATCATAGTTGAGGAGAGATAAAAAGTGTTTCTTACACATACATAATTTGATGGCTAGAAATCGAGTTGAAATAAACTTGAGTTTATTTTAGCCTAACCTTTTTTTTTTTTCCATGATTTCTTTTATTGAGTTGTGTATTTTTGTAATAAGTCCTTGAATAGAAGTGCACTTTTGAATTGATATAGGTTATGGTATGGTGCTAGTTCATGGAGATGGTCAGGTGTGCGAAAAACCGTATCCAGTAAGGACCATTGCCGAGTGTTATAAGGCAGAATGCAATCAAGAATGCAAGAGAGAATTTGGAGCTACAGCTACTGGATTCTGCAAAACTTTGGGACATTGTTGGTGTAAATATAATTGTTGAGCACCTGATTGTAAAATGGAGAAAGATGACAAAATCCTCTCTTGTTCGTCACGTTAAAGAATAATAAAACATGCGATATGTCAATTCCTAATAATACATAGTTATGTGATGAATCCTTTCCATTTACTCTATATCTATAGTACAATTAATAAAACAAAATGATTCTCCTCTAGCTATTAGTTGTCTATGCAAGGCCAAATTCTCATGTTTAGTGATTACATTAAAATAATTGAAATACGTTAATATAATTTATTTACAATTTATTTACTTACGTTTACTAATGTGACCGTTTGGTTAAAACATGTGTTTTTTTTTTATGAATTGTCTAAAATACTATTTATCCATTCCTCTTCATGCTTATCAAATGTATCAACTTTTTCATTAAGAATCTTCAATTTTTTAATTTTTTAATCAACACAGGGCTCGAAAATTTAATAGCAACAGCTGGGTCCAATCAAATCCACCCGGCAGCAATATGCTGGCGTCGAATTTAAACAAAATGAAAATTTCAAAAAAATATAATAAATAATACTTGAATTGATTAAAATTACGAGTAAAACCGTAATTTTATAACCACTTAATCATATTAGATCAAACATAAGTCGTATTTAACAAAATATCACGTAAAAATTAGGGTTAATAACTAAAAAATTGTCCAAGGTTTACCCTATGTTAAAATTAGGTGTCTGAAGTTTCAAATGTTAAACTGTAGTGTTCAAGGTTTCAATTTTGTTAAAATGTGGTGTCTCGGTGTGATTACTTTAGAGAAGTCAATTCCGACGAAACTGGCTGTCAAATTTGACATCCCATACATACTCTATTCTCGTCATCTTGCCGGGACCGACACCTAAGAAGTTGGCCACATCCACGCAAGTAAATATCGCTCTGCTGTCCCTGAAAAATGGCTCCACACCACTCTTCTAGAAACATTTTTTTTTAATGTTTGATTTTTGGGTGAAATTTGACGATTTTGTGAAAAGTAAAGAGTGACGGATTATGTGTGGGTGGGTGGGTTGATGAAAATGATTAAATGAAGATGAAAAGATGCGCACAGACACCAAATTTCAACAAAAATGAAACTTGGAACAGTCCATTTTAACATTTCAAACTTCAGACACCTTATTTTAACATAGGGTAAACTTTGGACAGTTTTTTAGTTATTAACCCTAAAAATAAAAATTTCATCACGTAAATACGAGTGACTAAACAATATATTAACCCATAACTTATAACTTTTAGATTGCAAGATATCTCTCTACATATAATCTCTACATATAATTTATCGTATACTATAGATTGATTAAATAGAGGAGATTAGCCTGGCTAAAATACAAACAAAGCAAGGTACCATGAGTAGAACTAGAAAGTAGACCAAAGGTTACACTTTGGCCCGCATCTTAAACTTCAAAGCCCAAAAGTCTATAACAGAAACGGCTAAATAGAAGAAAGTCACTTAACCGATCCTAAGAGCGCTCACAATGTCAAATGACATTTTGATGGATATTTCGAGTCATATCAGTGTCATATAAGTTATGTATCATAAAAGAGAAATATAATAGTAATTTGTCCAAAGTACTCACAATGAGCAAAATCATTTTAAACATTTTAGTCCAGCCAATATATATGATTTTTATATAATATAATAAATAAGTAAAAATATGCCTTGTAAGTTTTTTACTTTTATTAAAAAAAAAAAATTAAATATCTTAAAAACACAAATTACAAATATTCTTAGGACAACTTGCCTTAAGGTAAGATAAAAAAATTATAGAGGATCAATTAATGTCTTGACTTCTTACCTCCACATAACAAATGTCTTAAGAAATTTGTCTATTGGAACTTGGAAGTGCTCTAGGGTGAAATAAGTCACGTGTCATCCCCTACAATCTATCTAGAAACAACCGCCCTCCTCCACCTCGCCGCGGCTCACATCTTTTCGGCTCGTCATCTAGGGTTTTGATTCTCTCTCTTCCCCCCTCTCTCTCTATCGGTGATTCTCTCCGAGGTCCTTCTATCTACCTTTTCAGGCTCTTCAATTGAATCAGGTATGTCATCTCAATCCGTCATTGTTTTAGTTCAGCTCTCTTCTATCGATGCTTACTTGCACAAGTATTCAATTTTCTTGATTTGTTGTCTTTATTGTTATCATCGAGTGTCTCTCTGCTGATGAATGTGAGTCAGCTTCTTTCACTGATTCTCACATGATTTTGCTCGAAATATTTTGGTTTTTGCGATTGGTTTATAGAAATAAGTATGTTCTGCTACCGTCTTCTGGTTTGTAGTATTTTTTTTTCGTCTGAAATGATAATGATATATTGTATGATTTTGTGGGATCTTATGTTGCTGTTATCAGTGATAAGTTAATTTTATTGCCGCATCGAATGTTAAAAACTAGGATTTTCCTAATTTATCATGTCTTTAGATGATGCTGTTTCCTTTTTTTTTTTTTTTTTGTGATGTACGTTAGCATGGAAGGTGTCTTGTCTTATCTGAGCTTTTATTGGTTTCTCATCAGAGCTGGAGGTTCCCAATGAGAGATACCTGATGTTAAGCTCTTCATGGTCCTCTCTGCCTCCTTATATATACGGAGGCCTGAGCTAGGAAGCATTGGTTTTCACATGTTTATTTATATGTGTAATAGTATAAGTTGTGTTCTGGCGTAGCTTGTCTAACATCTAGTTTCACAGCCCTTGTCAATATCGCCCTCAAAGGCTCAAATATGGGTCAGATGGAGCAGATAACAAGTAATTTGGAGACCTCCATTCCAGCGATGAGAATGGGACTAATGGGATTTGTTCCTGATAACCCTGCCTCTCAACAGCTATCAGCCTCCAAAATCTTGATGGAATCTGCGGGATCTATGTCCAAGGAATTTGAGTTGCAGAAGCTGTCAATGTTGGAAGCAAACTATAAACAGGCCGATGGAAGGGAAAAAAACCATGGTCCCTCTGCAAAATGCATTGCTTTCAAAACATCCACAGATGGTTTCAGTCATAAACAATCCCGGTGCTCAGCAACCATCTGCCTAAACCAAAAGAAAGGCACCTATGGAACCTACCAGCAGCCTTTCACCTAATTCATCATCACTGCCTAACAAGCGTCCAATACAAATGATGACGGAGCATAAAGGCATGTATCGAGTCAATCAATGCAAAAGGTACCTGGATCAAAGAACTTGCCACCTCAAAATAAGAAGACACAGATTGAATCCAGTTCCCCAAGACCCGTGCCTCAGAAGTCGGCTCTTTCAAAGAGTCAAACTGCGAACTCGTCCTCGAATGTTGGCGGCGAGTCATCAGGATCTGTCAGGAGCAAGATGAGGGAATCGTTGACAACTGCGTTGGCCTTGGTTACCCAGGAGGCTTGTAAACCTTCTAGTTCGGGGACCAAAGATGATGCTTCACTCAAGCAGGGACATAGTACAGTGGATCAACCAGAGTCTTCATTAGCTGCTTCGCAGGATGGTGCTAACAATGTCCGTGAAGAGACTAAGGAGAGATTACCTACTGTCGGTGAGCTAGATGGTCAAATTTGTTCTTCTGTTGCTGGAGTCGATGGCTCTACAGTGGTCCCTATGCCTAGTGGGCAGCAGGACTTCCAATTAGATATCATCCTATCTACTGATGATGTTCCTTTCAGTGACCACTTCTTTGTTAAAGATGAACTTCTGCAAGGAAATGGACTCACATGGGTGTTGGAATCTGATATGGGTATGGTTGAGGGACTCTCTGGACAAAGTGTTGCAGGGAACGACTTAATGTAGGAAGAAGCAATTAAAGAGAGTAAAGAAGAAGTAAAATCTCCTGAGGATTTGGCTACTGAAATCGAAGCTGAGCTTTTCAAGTTATTTGGCGGTGTAAACAAAAAGTTCAGAGAGAAGGCAAGGTCATTATTATTCAACTTAAAGGACCGTAATAATCCTGAACTTAGAGAAAGAGTTGTGTCTGGAGAGATCTCCCCGAAGAGACTCTGTTCTATGACTGCAGAGGAGCTTGCTTCAAAAGAGCTTTCTGAATGGCGGATGGCAAAGGCTGAAGAGTTTGCTTCCATGGTAGTTCTACCTGATTCTAGTGCTGATGTCCGACGGTTGGTTAAGAAAACACATAAGGGTGAGTTTGAAGTAGTTGAGATCGAACAAGATGATGGTATCTCAGAAGAGGTTTCTGTTGGGGCCCTCTCCACACTCCGGAGCAGACCAAGGCCTAATCAGAAGAATAACTCTTCAAAGACAAAATATTTCAATGTGTCCAAGGAAGTAAGTGTTGTTGGAAATATCAGCGTAACTGGCCAGGATGGCCAATTTCCATTCACTATTCCTCTGAAAGACCAGGTTTCTGAGGTTGATATCATGGTTGAAGATGCACTCGGGAATCTTCCTCCGATCGTGTCCTTGGATGAATTCATGGAGTCCCTTGATACAGAGCCACCGTTTGAAGATAGGGTCAAGATGGAAAGACCACCTAAGAAGAGCCCTAAAGCTGCTGGTGATGCCAAACTGGAGAAACCAAATAAAACAGAAGAACAAGAGACATCACTTGATGGAAAATCCAATGACTGTATTCAAAAGCCGAAGAGCAAAAACTCTCATGTTGTATCCAAGGGTGAACAGGTTTGGCAAGGGTCACTGCAGCTGAATATATCTTCAACTGCCTCAGTTGCTGGCATTTTTAAGAGGTAATGTTAAATTTTGTGTCTAGCTCTTTTTGTATTTCCTTTTTAAGGGGTTTCGCTGTAGATGATGAATTTTCATCTCTCGAGATTGGTTCCTTATTCCTAATGAATGACCTGCCGCTTGCTATTCTACCACATCATATTTTTGTTCACAATGCTGTTGCTATCATATTTTTAGGTCAGAATGTCAGATTATATTTTGTTGTGTGTGTGGAAAGTGAAGATTATTGACCGGACTGCAGATGTAAAAATAGTTTTTACAAGCGCCAATGCTAACATAAATAGCACTCAATTTAAACGAGCTAGGATATGATTAGTTTTGGTAAACCTACTCAATCCTAAAGGATTTTCAGAGTCAAAACTATGACGTGAAACGGATTACAGACTCTAAGCTAACCCAATCACAGAGTATTCCATAATGCTTCAAAAAAGGCATGGAATGTAGTTGTTTTGGGGACATAATGCTTCAATAAGGCAGCAACAAGGTTTCTGATTTAATTCATATTAAACCAAATGTCTTGGTATAAAAGTAAGATCATTTCCGGGTAGTATTCTAAGTTTGCATTTCTGTATGTGATTTACTTTAACTACCTAGAATGCCAGCAATTTGCACTAGAATCAAAAGCATTACCTGTAGAAACAGTATGTAGTATTTGAATGTCGATTCCTGTCCTCCTGTTTATCTTTTGTCAGTGATGATTGTTTGGTTACAAGGAATTTCTCTGCTCCTGAACTTGATCATATGATTTACGTTGTCATATGTGTGTGTTTGTGGCTGCTAATATCATCTCTCTCTCCGACTGATATTGAATATTTTGTTGCAGTGGTGAGAAAACTACAACGAAAGACTGGAGCAGCTCTGTGGAGATCAAAGGAAGAGTAAGGCTCGATGCTTTTGAGAAGTTCCTTCAAGACCTCCGCATGTCCAGGAGCCGTGCAATCATGGTAATTAACCACAATAACCTTCTCTTATTGCCTCTATGAACTTTTAATGTAGTTTAGACATACAGGAAACAAATAAAACAGAAACAAATAAGCAAATACAGATTGAGATTCGTAATCTTGAGTGTCTTCTTCAATGAAACATTAATGAACAAGCAATTCAGTCTTTAATTGAGCCTAACTAATCTGGAAATGAGATAAATGTTTTTGTGGTGGAACATTTGCTTGTTATTGCACCATCTGCTGTAAGCATGTTATCTTTCAAATATTTGTATTAAGCATTATTGCAATTTAAGCAAGTGACTTTTTTATTGTTGCAACTTTTAGTAACAAACTAGTTATGGATTTGCAACAATAAACATAATGGGAGGCTTAATACAAAACCCTAATGATTGTATAGTCAATATCTCTGGAAATCGAGCATAGTTATCATCTTTTTTTTGTATAGTCAAAATTGAGGAGCCCCTTTATTTAACAGTTGAATTTTTTATGCATCGGACTATGCTGAAAATGAACTCCGGTTTTGCTTTTCAGGTGGTACATTTCCTCAGCCACGACGCAGCTCCTGAAACCGAACCCACAAGCATCACCAAGGTAAACCCTCCAAAATTCAATCTTTTCAATTTACAAGCTGAGAATTAGGGTTTGTTGATTCAGACAAATGGAATCTATGAATGATTGTGGATTTCTTCTCAGGTAGGAGAATCATATGTAACCGACGAAAGAGTCGGGTTTGCAGAACCGTGCAAAGGAGTGGCAGCCGGATCAGGTTGCTAGTTTAGGAGATAGTAATCGTGTGTATCCGTTAGTAGGAAGAGCTACGGTGCAGCAGCATTTAGTTAGTCAGCCGCCTCCAGGGTGGCCTGCCCAAGGGGCGGTGACATACGGTGGGGTACAGGGAGGAAGGCATAAGCCTAGGGGTAGAGGATACTGAAATTTTTACCTTTTTTTATTTTTGTTGGGAGATGTAAATACTAAATAGATTGTGTAATGAGAATATAGTTAAGGTACTAGAAGAAGTAGTCTTGTTAGTTGACTCTATATTTGGAACGGATTTGATTTATTCCTTTGGTTTAAATAATGTAATATATTTTTTTTAGAATTTTCTCTTTTTTTCGACTAGTTATTATAATTGTGGTGACATTGATGTTGAATCGACAACAGATGACACGTTCCATGACTTTGTTATTTGGGGTCAACCATAATTATTTAGGTTTAAAATTGGATTAATTTAACTACTGAGATTGAATTGATCAAATGTTGGG
Organism: Clarkia xantiana subsp. parviflora; assembly: GCA_036873135.1. Classification (NCBI taxonomy): domain Eukaryota; kingdom Viridiplantae; phylum Streptophyta; class Magnoliopsida; order Myrtales; family Onagraceae; genus Clarkia; species Clarkia xantiana. The sequence continues at coordinate 13,634,726 of JAPTYO010000004.1, forward strand.
TTTAATTAATAATTAAAAAAAAAACTATATGAAAACTTACAGTTTATATGTATTTGATCATCATGTATTGCTTTGTAGTTTTTATGTGACGAATACTTGTTGTAAGAGTATTTGTACTTGCCTATATTTACAAAGCTACTTTTGTAGGGCTGACGTTTTAAGACACCTTTTAGTTTTAGGAGTTTGTCTATACCCTAGTATTAGTACTTGCTTATACAAAATTTTACTTAAATAAATATTTTCATTATAATAATTATTAATTTGTACTTTCCATTAAAAAAAAAGTGAACTGTGTCTAATTATTTTATTAATGTGCGTGAATAATAAATGTACGTTCTCTCTTAAAAAACTTCAATTTATATTCTTATATGAAAAAAATTAATGTTTTGTAAATTTAAAATATATATATGTATTTATAGAAACTAAAATAATATAATATTATTTAATAACGAATAAATATGGAATTGTTGATTCTATCACATAATAAAATTATAAAAAAAGTTTAGTTTAGACACTTTTAATTTTGCTACCGTCTCTCACAGGGATGTAATACATATCATTTGCATAATGTTATTCATTGGCTATGACCTTGACTTAATTCAACTCATGTCGAAATCTTGCAAATCAAATATACATATCTTGCCCTGTAACTACTAATATTAGTGAGCTCCACCTCTGTGTAAATGCCGAAAATTCAAGGTAACATGGACAAGTATGACAACAAACCGGAAATTTAAGGGCTAGGCTCAGACTAAAAAAAGTGAGTTCACAGCTGCGAAAACAGCTCATTACAATACCAATCTCACTCATCAAACAAAACAGCCCCAACAATGTACAAACATAATGCTCATTCACGTATTTCTCCTTCCTACCTAATTTTATGTATATATATATATATATATTTATAAATATAAAAGTGAAGAAGCAAATGAAGTTGTTGCATCGATCGATCGATCTTTGCTGTTGTTGTTGCTTCCCCTTATAAAATCCAGCAACTGGGTTTGATTATGAAGTTGAAGTAGCCGTTGCTTCATCAGTTGTAACATTCTTCTGTTTCAAGGATCCAGGCTCTGTGGCTGCACCAGGTTCTACAACTTCACCAATCTCCCGAGTCTCCGCTACATTTTCTGGATTTTCAAAAGCGTAGAACTGTGGACAGAAACACGGATAATCATCAGTGCACAAATATAGAATGTTATGATAATATGATTGTCGTGATTGATGGTTCATATCACTAGGACAGTAGTCAAAGTAGATGTTGATTAGCGATTTTGAAAAAAATGGCTCTAATTAGGACTAGTTCACCTAGAATAACCAGCACGACCATGAATTCAGCACCCGGAGATTGATTTACTTCGGTGCACAAAAAAAGTGTTAGCAAATCAAACTTGGCAAAAGTATTTACCTCGACATGGTTGAGCATATCAATAGCAGATTCCAAATCCCCATCATTTTCAAGATAGATGTCTAGAACGAAACGTTCAGAAAGATTTGGAAATGACCTCTCAAGGTAGTCCATATCCATTTCAAATTCCATAGCAGAAGACATCTGATTATCAGAGAAACCTGTTGGATTCTGTGATGAGGAACCGTGAGCTGCAGGTTGGCTTCTTGAGGTTTCTGATTCATGGAGATCACAAGTGCTCTTCTGGTATTGACCTTGAGCTACAGGAAAAGCAGACAAAGTGGTGTTGGAAATACCAGCAGTTTTAGTTGTTCCTTCAAGAAAACTGTTGTTCTTAATGTCTGCTACTACCCTTTTTGATAGGGGTATATATGAGACAGCATGAGGATTTAAAGAAGATACACCCGATGTCATTGCCTCCTCCTCTCTTTATCTTATAATGTAGAGAAACAAACATCAGAACATGAAATATATTAATCACCCTTTACATCAAGAATTCGAAATTAAACAATAGCCTAGCACCAAATAAGAAAATTAGCTTCAGCGTTGAATTTCTTCACCACATCATTGTATTTCCTTCATTGAAGCTTAACAACCCTTGCCATGGTTGGAATCACAAAATCAAACAATTACAATTTCCAAAAAGATATTACAAAATGCATTATACTTTGTTGACATGTTGAAACAAAAATAAGTTCATGTATATAATAGAATCCTCCCAAGTTTCAACCTTCTAAAGAAACCAGTATCACTAATTTGATTATCAAGATACTGGACAAAATTGATAAAAAAAAAATACCCCAATCGGATCCAAGCTAGACAAAGGTTAGAATTAAGATTGAGTACTGATGAAAAGGTCAACTAAAACAAAGAGTTGAGATATGCAAGTTATCTGAATCAACCCAATCAAAATCAAACTACTTCTAGCAAAAATCCAGCTCCGGTAAGGAGACCCAACCAAGGTGGAAAATCACAGCGGAAATGGTCAGCCAGCTCCGATAAGGAGAAGCAACCAATGAAATAACAGCGGAAATGGTCAGCCAACTCAAATGCACTCAACGGATCTGATAGGGAACAAATTTCTTCCTTTCCAATTCTTCCTATAACCACAGCATCTATCTCATGAACTCAATTTGGATTCCGTCATAATCAATTTCAGCGACCAAATCATGAAACAACACATTTCTGTTCAGAAACAAAGTCGTCGGCCACATTCTGATCATTAATGAGATATCAAATCACAAGGCGAAATTAAAAAAGCAAAATTCCAGGAACATCGTTCAAAGATCACGACGCCAATGATCAATAACCATATTCCTCTAACCAATAACAATCAAAATGCATAAATATGCCGATCACAACAAGAAGTTGACTCGAGATGATTACAGTTACCTGCGAAAACGATCTCCAGATGAAAACGAAGAACGAAACGCAGAGCGCCAAAATATTGGATCAGTTGTTAGAGAAGGGAGGTGGAGGTGGCTATTTATAATCGTTGTCACTGACGGTTAAGCGTTCATATGCAATTTGAACAAAAAATAGGGTAAAAATGTAATTACATCATAACGGACTGACAAAACAAAAGGGTACAAAATGTAATTACTTGAATATATGAGGTGCATAATGCCCATACAGAAAGACTAGGATGCATTTAACCAATATCCGGATCTTCTTTTAGAAGGATATTTTATATTTATTATATTATACGTTGCGGATGATGAGCTGAGCAGAGAGCTTCTACTGCATCAATGGTTACTCTCTCTCCGTTTCCCTCTTCATCCTCCATATCCAGCGTCGTCTTCAGGTCTCTCTCTCAATCTATCTATTTCTAAACCTGAACTTTTTCGAACTGTGTGGGGTGACACATGCTTTTGTGTTGGACTGTTTCAGGAACCTGAGCAGAACCATCCCTATCAACAGAAAATGCAGTTTGATTGGAAGGAAGATTGCGTGTTCGAGTTCGCAATCAGACTGCGATTCTCAATTTCGGTTTTGCAGAAGAGAATTGCTGTTTCTCGGTCTTTCTTCCTCAGCGATAGTACTAATTCCGTGTTCTGGTAAACTCTGTCTTTCTGGTGCTTTAACTGTTACGAAGTTTAGTGAATTCGAAATGAAATGCATTTCTATTAGATTTCTACCATGGAGACTCACTGTCCGATTTAACAATTTTGATTGCTATTAGACATTATGGGGTAGTGGCTTGATTTTGATTGGGTATTTGGAGTTAAATCACATAGATAATAAAAAAAAATTGGAGCTTCAAACTTTAATTTTTGGACTTGCAATGCTAAAAAGAGCTGGAAAAAAAAAACACAAATCTATTTAGTCTGGCTCGACTTTTACAGTTTATATGTTAATGATGGATTAAGATATCCATTAGCATCGACAAAATGGATGATTCATTGCAGCTATCATTGTTGTATATTCTAATGTGTTTAAAGATTAGGTACTTTAACTTCAATGCAGGGTCCTTTGCCAAAGAAGAGTTGCAAATGGCTCCAGTGATAGATGAAATAAATGCATATACTTATTCGTATCCAGTAATGCTGCCTTCTAAGAAATTCATGTTCAAATGGTTGGTTGATTTGCTATCTTTTTTCACACTAAAATATATGTCTGTCTTTGGAAGAATGCCACTTATTTCATGCATTTGAAGGGTGGAATCCAGAAAACCAGAACGCTACTCTTCAGCAGCGCCATTATCTCGTAAGTTTTTAATCCAACCGTCTTTGCCATTTAATCTGTTTCTCGATCAAGCAATTCTGCAATCATTTTCATTCTCCATAAACCTTTTTCCAACCTAGATTCTTCATGATATACGACAGATCTCTTTTTGTTGCTTTTTCAGTAAAGTTGTAATAGAATGTATATGTGATCGATCTCTTCCATTGTGATTTAGCTGATGCGAGGTTGCGCATTGTATCTGAGCGGGTTGACATAGTCGACAACCTCATCATCTCTGTTTCGGTAACTTCCAAAAATAACATCTACGTGCATAATGCAATTCTCTATATAGGGAAAAATTGGGTATCACTACCTCTTTTTTGCAGATAGGTCCCCCAAACTTCGACATCTTAAAATCTAAGGACAAGAGCTCATGGACTGCAAAAGCTGTAGCTGATTCAGTTTTAGCCGATAAATCAGCTTTGGTAATGTTTCAAACTTTTCATTTCCAAGCAGCTTTACACTAGTCAATTTTCTTACAATCATAAAAGCTGCATGTTCTTGGTATGTAGGTTAAATCAGACAAAATATTAAGGAATCTTGTGTGATCTAATGCTAGATTTCTATGTTACTTTTGATCTTGATTCTAAACTCTTTGGTTCTGCAGAGAGTCACCTCGAGTCAACGCATGGCTGAAAGTTCTGTTCTTGATGCAAAATCTAGCGACGTATGTTTTCAAAGTTCAAACCTTTTAATCAGAAGCATGCCTTAGAAACTTATAAAACCGTGATTTTCTAGCATAAAGTTTGACTTAGTTTAGGATTTTATCTTGTCAGGTGGATGGCGAGACATATTGGCTTTATGAATACATTGTGCGCAAATCTCCCACCAAATCGGTCGGTTTTTCTTTTTGTCATAATTGTTGATGATACTATCTATTTGTTCTACTTTGTGCAATAGATATTAAGATTTGTTGGTAACTTGGGAGTCTAAACATGCAGGCTACAGAACCAAATCTTTTCCGACGCAATGTTGCTAAAACTGCTGAACGAGACGGTAATAACTTACATTGAGTTATCTTCTTCACCTCCTTGCTTTCTTTCTAGAACGTTAAAGCCTGTGTTGTTTGATTTCATTGTGACTAATTCCTCTACTTAGATCAATCCCCAAAAAAAAATTAAGCCTAAGAAGAAATTTCTAAATTTCTTGCATCTCAGGGTTCTTCTACACATTCAATGCTTCAACACTAAGCAAGGAATGGGACAAGGTATATATATATATATATCTATACTATTTATATGGGGTGCAGTAAGGGTGGTGAACTTTACTTTTATTCCAATTTGACTCCTCAACAAGAAAATCATAAATTTGAGAGTTCAACTCATGATCTCTTCTACATTCACAAGCAAAGATATCAATCAATCCAACCACTAAGCTAAGTTAACTTCTCTATACTTATTATGCATTAATTAACGATTACTCGAATATTATTGATAACCCAGTTATGCAAATATGTATGCACATTGCGTGTTTGGATGAATGTATGTTTCTCTGTGATATGCAGATGGGTCCTTTTTTGGAGAAGACAGTAGAGTCTTTCCAGTTACTCCCACCAACGGAAAGCTATGTTCCACCGGGCAAAGATCCGTGGAGATTCTGGTGAATCATGGTCGGGATGTTCTTGATATCAAGTGTAGATTCTGCTCCAAAAAATTCTTCTCCACAATGGAGAGATTTTCATTGACAGTGGGAATAGTAATGTAGCCAAGAGATTTTTGTTGCATACTCGCGATTTTTTCCATTACTAGTGAAGTTGTATGTAGTGTAGTGGCTTGGGACTCAAGGTACTCTAGAGATGAATGCACTTGATGTATGGGCCAGGCAAATCTTATATTTTATCCAGGTCAGTGCGAGATGTCGTCCTTAACGGGTTTTGAACTTGAAACTTCGGAGCTAAATCATATAGGTGTAAGCGTCTTAACCACTAGACCAACAAGATTTCCATATGAACTATGAAATAATATAAAATCTAGTACTCTAATTTTTGAAGAAATTGTTACATTCTAACAATTTTAATCAAATTGGAGATATGAAAGAAACATATTCGAGCATTGATGTATACCTAAGATGGATTCGATATTAAATCGAAATGATTATAACGAAATATCTTCAATTAAACGCTATTGGACTTCCAACAAATTTTATCAGTGTCTTTCAGTTGAGCTTCTTTTTTTTTTTTTTTTTTTTTGTGGCCATGTCAGTTGAGCTTCCAATTGAAAGTGTTTTGCTACAAACCTTTCAATTACATTGCGAATTCGTCTTAGGTACATTTAAAAGACTTCATGTAGCATCACTTGTTTTGTTTCTATCTAATTTAATAAAAGATAACGAATACAACAATTTGCTCGAAATTAGAAGTTCGAGCATTCAGTTTAAAAAAAATAAAAAAATTCGGGTTGAGATTTGTAATTGATTGAAAGTTTAGATATTAATCATTAACCCATTTTGATAATAATTTTATTTATTTTAGTGCGTACTTACATTTGCATAAACTAAATGTTTTTTTTTTAAAATTGAACTATTTTTTTCATAATTTCCTAAAGTTTTCATAAATGTGTCTGGTACCGTGAATATATATATATATATATATATATTAATTATGATGTTTGGACTTTGAAATAAAGTTCACATATTGTTTAATTACTTTTATTGTGATTGTTTATTTATATTCCAGAATATAATTAAATAGTTTAAACTTAATACGTTTAGTCATTTATTTTTGACATAATATGATTAAATAGTTACACTTTTTTTTCTTTCGAATTTGATGTGTTGAGTGGTGATTTTCCGTATTTTTATTTAAATTTTGGAATAGCCCGTCCCGAAATCCCAACTCTGGCAAGACTTTGTCCTTAACCCAGGCCAAGGGATACTGAAAATTCCGTGCCTATCCCGTCCCGAGCTCAGCCATAGAGCCTGTTAACCTCTCCTACTAGTGTATTTCACTTGCTCAGTTCAAGTCCGACCAACGGACAGAACTATAAGCACATAAAACCAAGAAGCACACATCCATCACACAAGTTATAGACAAAAAAAAAATAAAAAAATAAAAAATCCGAGCAAGAAAATCCTGAATGACCAAAACTCAAACACCTGATCGGCATCCAGACTTACAATTTAAATCAACTAAACCAATCACCTCTCCGTTCACAACCAAAACAGCAGCTACAACCCAAAAAAAAAAACAAAAACTTGGTCCCTTCCATATAAACTTCTCAGAGAACCAAGTATTATTCTCTTTCTCATCGTCACATGAACAGCAAAGCAAGTACACCAACGCAGATAACTAATTTAAGGGTTTTTGTAAATTTACCTAACGGGTTGCTGGTTGTAGTGGTTCTTGTCTTTCTTCTTGGCTGCAGCAAGCTTTGATTTCCTTGCTGCTGCTTCTTGGGCAGCAGCTTTGGCAGCACCATCCATCTCCTTGCTTGATTTCTTCTTCTTCATGGAAGCCATCTTCTTCAGCCGCTCCTTCACATCGACTGCAGATGAGTCTTCATCTGCCTGCTCGGTTTCCACTTCTGCTTGTCCATTTGCAGCCTCTGAGTCCTGCTGCTCCTGGGAATCTTTGGTCTCCTTGGTGGACTTGTCTTTCTTCTTCTTTTTCTTAATGGCGCTTTTGGACTCTCCTTGGGCACTTTCTTTCTTGTCTCCTACGCCGTTTGGCTCTCCTTCCTTTTTCTCTTGTTGGGCATCTGCAGATTACGGCACATACCAAGTAAGAAGTTTTTGTAAAGTATAATTGAGAACGGATACCTTGAACAAAGTGATAAAAATAAGAAAAGTGTATTGCAATATAATTAAAACCTGCCACAAATATATCTTAGCCAATGACATGCAAGATAAATAAAATGATCAATCAAAAGGGGGCATATGAATGTATAGCCATGAATATGCAAAGCAAATAACATGTCTACTGATTGCATAAAAACTTAACAGACCCCTCAAAGTGGTTCCTACAAATTAACCTTGTACAGATTAAGTGGATTGCTCAGAATGAAGCTACTGCATGAGATTCCTGGTTGGAAGTCAACCTAGAAAAACTTCCACAAAAATAAACTAGAAAAACTATCACCACCATTGTCTATTTCCTTTGAATACACTAGGTGGACTTCGTGGTCGTTGCCTACAATGGATATAAAACGGGTTGGAAAAATCGCCCAAATACCTATATTTGCTAACTCAAATACAAATACAAGGTATGATGAGTTTCAAAGACCAAAATACCCAATAGCGCACTTCCCAGGTGCGCAATAGGCGTTGCGCAACTGTCAAGTGCGCTACATCGAGTAATTAGTATTAATTACGTAAAGCATCTGTCAAGTGCGCTTCGTAATTAATGCTATTTACTTGATCTAGCAAAAATTAACGTAATGTAGCGCACTTGGCAAATGCGCTTTTTGGGCATTTTGGTCTCTGAAACTCACCATACTTTGTATTTGTATTTGAGTTACTAAACATAGGTATTTGGGCGATTTTTCCAACAAAATCAGCTAGGCTATAAATCAATCAAAAACTTGCTTTAGATTGCACAAGTCGATTGGTTAGGACTACCATCTTTGATTCCCAACAGTGTCATTTTTTCATGCAAATTTATGGTGGGCTAGTGGCAACTTTGTTGCAGCCTCATGTGACATCAATATCAGAGATATATAGAGAGGAGACAAGGAAAAATGCAGTTACCACTTGACTCATCTTGTGCAGTAGCATCCTTTGGAGCAACTCCAAAATCAGCCAGAAGAGCCTCCAATTCAGCAAGCTCCTTCTTCTTTCTTTCCTTCTTGGAAAGCTGCCTTTCGGTTTCCTTTGTTGCAGTAGATGGTTCAACAGGAATTTTCACTACTGGTTCTGGGCTGGCTGGAACCTCAGGTTCATCCTCATGTTCATGCTCTTCATCCACATCATCATCGTCACCTTCATCGAGGATATCTTCCTCACTCTCTGAATCCTGTTATCGTACATAAATGAAGGTCAAACATACGGCAGAAGCTACAGTATCATCACAGACTAAATGTATGACTTCAGCTCGTCTATGCACAAACTTTACCAGATTTAATGAACCAGCAACAGAAACTAGTTAGGGAATCATAGAAAAGAAAGGAAAAAATGCCAATGATACGCACTTTACAAGACTTCATCAACTATCCTAGTCCTTGCAATCATATACAAGCAAGGAAAAGCAGAAAGGTAACATGGAAATACAGGTACTGGAGAGAATATACATGCAGAAATAAACCAGAGAATTTGTTACAACAAGCACTGTAATTCGAATATAATATGTTATTCAAAGTTCTTTTTTTCCATCTTGCTTGCATTCTACTTCAAATATATCACTCCTGTCCTGGTCGAGCAATGCTAGCACACATCTCACACTGACTTTGACGGTCATCAACTGATACCATGAATCAAGCTGAAGAACCTAGAACCATAACTTGGAGCTAAAAGAATCTAGATTTCAGCTCCAGTAGACGTAACTTGTAAAGATGAATCACTACTCAGGAATGACATTCTTAAATCAATGAATTTACTATTTTCAGTAGCAAGAGAAGTGAGTAAAACCCACTTGTGGAATTCGCACTGATATGTAATCCTAAAACAGAAGCCTATTCTTGTTGTCAGTAGTACTAAAAGTGCCCATTATTGCTCATGCTAACACAGAGCAATAAACCCAATCAACCATCCAGTGGAACAGTATAAAAGTGCCAAGCAGTACTATCATGAAAGTAACTCAAATAGGCAGCTTTTCAGAGTATCCTTAAAATCTTTATTGGATAGGAGTGACAAGTAGCACAAGACTAAAACTCTATCTACCCATTATCGAGAAAGTCACACACATCTAGATTGTTTACCAAATTAAAAACACACCTCTAGATTGATGGGTTGCGCTTGACTCTGCTGCGGTTCCCCCCAAGCCGTCTGGGGTGGTGCAGTTATGGCATAATAATTGTCATCTTCATCATCGGTTGCATCAGCCCATGAGGTAGTCAAAGGTGCCGGTGTCCAGACAACCTGAGGTGGCTCAGGCTCTTTAGCCGATTTCGATCCTTTACCGCTACTCTTGGACGCCTTATCGGACTTCTTCTTCTTCCTCAGAGTCTCAAGCGCCGCAAAAACATTGTTGTTGCTGATGACGAACGATCCCTCGTCTCTCCTGTTGCCTCCTCCAACCATCTCCTCAAATTAAATAAGCTGCCGCACCGCAATGCAAAGAGCTGAACCAATTGGTCCTGATGATGGATTTTCAAAGAAATTTCAGAAACTAACTACACAAATCCAATTAGTGACTGAATCGTGAGATCGATTGATATGTAATTAAGTTTCTTCGACAAATTCAAAAAAATGGAAGAAGAGGGTAGGACTGCAGCCAAAGAAGCTTCTGCAGAGGAGAGGCGATGTGGCGATACTGGGGAGATAGAGGATTAGGGTTTCGACGAGATTCTGTGTGTTTTTTTAAGGTATCTGTCTATCTAATCTAAATCTTATAATGTAAAATCTAAATAGTAGTGGTGTAAGAAAGAGAAGATAATGTTGTGAGTTGTGACATATATTACCTATTCTTTTACAAGCTGCAACTTAAAATATATAATATGACTTCAAAAATATAATTAAGTCGAGTATATATATATATATCCAAAATTATTTTGAATATCTATAAAATAAATAAATATTATCAATATATCTACTATCTACTACATCATAAACATAGGAGTCACCATCACCCCAAACTATTGTTTTCTAATCTCTAAACATGCAACATGTACTCAAACTACAATAGTACTTTTCTAGGGCGTTTCAAATAAAGACTCTCACGCGCGCATTGATTACACCACCTAAAAGGGACGCTTCGCTCGACTCGCCGTCTCCTTCCTCTCATTGCAACATGTACCTAAACTACATATTCATTACTTCTCCAGCGTGTTTCAAATTAAGACTCTCACGCGCGCGTTGACTTCACTTGTCTGAAAGGGACGCTTCGCTCGACCCGCCATCTCCTTCTTCTTCTATACATCTGTTGGAATTACAACGCTTTGGTTTAAGTTACATCTCTTATGTTCTTCAAAGAGCAATTACTGTCACACCCACAAGGGGCGTTTCTTTATTTTGCTCTTCAGTTTGATTTTCAATCTTCTCCGCGAAAGCCCCAAAAATAGTAAAATCGATCATTCACTGTCCAGCCCTAGCCCATTCTTTGTTCTATATAAGAAAAGTATCGTTAAGTTTTATTAAACTAAAAAAGTAAGTTTTTATTTAAGGGTAGTAGTATAAATTGTCTTTAATAAAAAATAAAAATAAAAATCGCCAAAATAATTTCTTTATTAATCATAAACGAGAATCATGGAGGAATAAACTCATGGTCCTTAATAATCAACGACAAAAGAGAGGGCGGTGTGTGAACGCCCAATTATGAAAACACGACATCTTTCTAGATTGGATTGCAATCCAATTAGCACAAGCGTTTGCTTGATGCGGAACCACATCGAGTTTCTTAGATTTTTGCAGTGAGACTCGAGATATTATCAATATGGGTGGCATTTCTCCAATATATGGGTGGCAATTCTCCAATATGCCACTCGTTATTCCCTACGTAGACAGCGAATGGCTTCCCTCGAATCAGATTCGATGATGGTCTTATTCCAGCCGTTGGAAACAGCAAGCTCAACTCCTGTATAAATCGCATCCACTTCCAATTCGAGACTTCCTTGTTTGGTAGAGAATTGCTCAAAGCCACCCACTACTTCACCACTTTCGTCCCTTGCAATCCCTTCTACACCTCATGTTTTTGTTCTTTCATTCCAAGAGGCGTCCGTATTTATTTTGATGAAGTGCTGCGGCAGTTGGCTCCACTGAATGGTTGCACTGACAGTAGGGGTACCATTTGCCATGGTTGCTTGTTGTGGCCTCGACCTCCAGAATTCAGCATTTTCTTCGACAGCAGCTTGGATGGTTCAGTGAGGGATTGAGTTCTCCATCTTGTTTAACGCCTGACATCTCTCATTGCAGATCGCCCAACTAACCATGCCATTAATGCCAACCTTCTAACATTACACTCTTTCCCAAGTCTTTGCATTTCCTTCATTTTTGCAAACCATTCTGAGACACTATTAACACCAACCATTTCAACTCGGACATGTAGTGTTGCAAACCACACCGGTGTTATCCACCGACACTGAAAGAGTAGATGAGCTAATGTTTCCTCTTCTTGACAGAATGGGCAACTCTTGTCAACGTTCATCCCACTATGCTTCAAATTAGCTCAAGCTGCGACAACATTATTAATTATTATCCAGAGAAATGAACGAACTTTTGGAATGGTGGCCATAGCCTAAATGTCTCTCCAGTTAAGTGCTGGTGATCCATTTTGGAGCTGCGGAGAAATCAGTTCTGCTACATTACTGTCACTTTTAATCTGTCTATATGCTGATATTACAGTCAGTTCGCCACCCTTCGTATATGGCCATATAAACATATCTGGTCTTGACATTGACGGGATAGGAACCTGCTTGATTGCCTCTCTCTGCTGCTTAGTTAGATGTTGATGTAACGGCTGGACATTCCATCGTTGAGGCTCGGCTATCATGATGTCCGCTGCTGACATTTTGAGTTGGTTGATCGTTAATTCGTCTGGCACCAGCAGTCTAAATTTGGGCAACCCCAGGATCCATGAATCGCTAAATACTTGAATGCTTTGTCATTTCTAACTCTCCATAATCCATTCTCCATTAAAACATCTCGCCCCGCTAGCAGACTAGTCCATAACCAAGAGGCCTTTGCCCCCTTCGATGCCTTTGGAAATTCAGTCCTCGGAAAGTAGAGTCCTTTGAGCATTTGTACCCAATATGCCCCTGATTTTTTGATTAATCTCCAAGTCATTTTCGTTATGAGCGCAACGTTAAAAGCTTGGAGCTCTTTAAATCTGAGACCTCCACATAATTTCGGTCTTGTAAGTACATCCCAGCTCCTCCAGTGTATCTTCCGTTCTCCCCTCTTTGCCCCCACCAAAATCGGACTATTAGAGAGTTAATCTCTGAACACCAAGCTTTAGGTAGTAGAAAAGACTCATCATTTATATGGGCATAGCCGTAACCACCGACTTGATTATGATCTCTCTCCCCGTATTATTTAGGAGGATGGATTTCCAACCATTGATCTTTGCCACGATTCGCTCCTTAAGATAGCCGATGGCTTCCTTCTTTGATCGACCCCAAACGGTTGGTAACCCTAAGTATTTTCCAAGATTGCGGGATGCTTTGATGCCTTGAGCTCCTTTCACTTCCAGCTTTGTCACCTCCCGAACATTCGACCCAAAAAGATGCTCGACATCTACAAATTGACTCCCTGCCCCGATGCGTGACAATATTCCATGATGAGGGTTTGCAGCCGATGTGAATTCTCTCTTGTGGCTTTAATGAAAAACACGAATCATCTGCGGAAAATAGGCGACGAAGAGGTGGGCAATCCCGTTTTAGCTTGATTCCGTCTATATCACATTCGTGCGCCCTTAAGATCATCAGTGAAAGAACGTCGACCACTAAGATAAATAAATACGGGGATAAATGATCGCATTGACGAATGCCTCTTGTTGGTTTAAAACGTGTGATTCTCTTACCGTTAAGCATGATTTGATAGGAGACTGAGAAAATGCACGCATAAATCCATTGAGTCCACCGTATACTAAAACCCATCTTGACAATAAATGCCACTAAGAAGTCCCATTCAACACGATAATACGATTTTTGCATATCCACTTTGATAGCACAATCCTCCTTTCGACAGCCACTCTATTCCTCAAAAAATGGAGCGCCTCGTGCGCTACAATAATATTATCTTGTATTACACGACCTGAGATAAATGCACTCTGGAAATGCGTTATCAAATCCGACAAATAAGGTTTAAGCCGATTAACCAATACTTTGGAAATGATTTTGTACGAGAAATTACAAAGGCTAATCGGTCTAAATTGAGCGGGTGAGCACGGATTATGTACTTTTGGTATAAGTACAATATCCGTGCAACCTAGGGCTGAAGGAAAGTTACATGTGCTTAGGAAATCTTTGACTATGTTGAAGACATCTTTACTCGCCACGTCCCAAATACCGTTGAAAGAACAATCCTGGAAACCATCCGGACCCGGCGCCTTTGTTTCACCCAGCTGAAACGTAGATGTTTTTATCTCCTCCAAAGTGACATCTCGAGTAATTTCCTCATTAATCTCCTCAGTGATCATGTGAGGAACCACATCAATCACCGACTCCCACTCTCTTTGACCCGTAGAGTGAAACAACTTTTGGAAAATTTTTGCATTACCACGCCAATCATCGTTTCGTCGCTAACCTGATTTCCACTATCATCATCAATAAAGGTGATTTGTTCCTTCGTCTCCGGTCAATCGTCGTCATGTGATAAACTTAGAATTGCGATTTTCATAGTTTAACACTTAACACGAGATCGTTGTCTCTAGTATATTTTATCTCGTCGCCATAACTCCCCAAGGGCCGCGCTCAATTCTTTCTCCTCTTATTGGCTTTCTACGGTCGGGTTCCCTTCTTTGAGAGTTTTGATTCTAGCATAGAGATCATTTATTTTCCTTCGATTGTTTCCAAAACTTCTCTTACTCCACTTAATAAGGGTATGTCCGTGCTTAGTTTAGCTTAGCGCCAACTTTCTCTCCATGGTTACTTTCCTTCATGTTTGCTTCCTCCCACGTCGTTCTCATAAGTGGTCCGCATTCCTCATGTTCCGTCCACATCTTTTCAAATCGAAATGGTTTTGAACCCCGAATATCATTATGTTGCAGCAAAACAGCAAGTGGATTGTGGTCCGATCCTATTGTCGGTTCATGTATTACTTGTGCTTGGGGAAACTTTGACAACCAACTCGAGTTTACCATACCTCTGTCCAATCGCTTTCTCACGTGCACACCGTTCCTTTTATTGTTTGACCAAGTGAAAATAGGACCTTGAAAGTGAAGATCAAAGGAAACCTATTAATGAAATTTAATTATATGTTAAATTTGCGTAAAAAAAATATATAACGTACCCCTATTATAAAAACCCTAAATACGTCACTGCTTCACACCCAAATTAATCCACAATCATATCGCGTGTTGATCATGAATATCTTTCTATAGATAGGGTCACTAGTGAGATTTATAACTATAATTTCAGATTAATGTGAATGAAGTGTTGAACAGTTATATCATATTACACGATTTTTTTATTTAAGCAGCGGCAATGGCTATTTTAATGTTTTACCAAAAAAAAAATCTGTTATATTTTGGAATTTGTACTTTGTATGGTTATTTTTTTAAGTAAAAAATTAATCATAAAGTCGTATTTAAATTTAATAACGAGGGAAGTGAATTTAGGGATGTCAATGGGGCGGGTATCGCCAGACCCGGACCCGCCCTGCGGGTCAATATGGTCGACCCGGACCCATCCCATGCACTTTCCGGTCGGGTCGACCCGCGGGTCAACACATGTGATGTATAATTTACCGTTTTAAATCTTAAATTCTAAATTCTATGTTAGCGTATCCAAATTCAACTCCAAATTTAAATCATAAATTATTAAATTAACTCATAATCCAAATATAAATCACTCCATTCATTAGAATAATTGTTATTTTGACTATATGTTATATTACCAGTATAGTTTTATATAATATACATATATTAAATATATATGTAAAATAAAAGGTCGGGTCGGGTCAGGTCGGCGGGTCGCCGTGAGCCAAGACCCGCCCCGCGTGTCGCGGGTCATCGGGTCAAAATCGGATCGGGTACCCGCGGGTCGGCGGGTACCCGTGACCCGTTGCCATTCCTAGAAGTGATTCCATCTAACCGGTTATTGACCGAAAGAAAAACCGATTCGACCGATTTTATCTTCTGACAAAAAGAGCCAGCGCGCCACCGTTAATTGCTTCTTCAACCTCCGCCACGGTTCAGTCACCACCACACCTTCACTTGTCATCAATTTCCATGAAAAGCGGGAGCTTTGGCGCCACCTCAACGTTCTCGCGTTGGAGTTACATGACTCCAATCCGATTCCTAAATAATTCCAAATTCAATTCCACTGGCCCAGTCTCAGGTAAGTAAATCCGTCTTCTTCTTGTTGGAACGCGGCCTAATTACATTGCTAATTAGCTTGTTTGCTTGCTCATTAGGACCGTCGCGATTTTCTGTGCGCTGTGCGGTGCAGTTTCGACCTTGCATCGACATACACAAGGTATCTACCGTGCTTCTATTAGCTTGACGTGATCTAGTTTGGTGATTTCTTCAATCTTCGAAAATGCTATCCCCTAGCTAGTGATTTCAACAATCAGTGCTAGTTTAATGATGATTTTGAGCTCATAAGATTTGTTATATATAGTTGTAAAGTAACTTGATTTTTACCACTTCATCGATCTAAATGTGATCATGCACCTTTATTTGCTGAGGGACAGTTTTACTCTTTACCCACAATTGTATATGCAGTAACGAGTGACTGTTTTCTCATTCAGATGGCCTCTTGCCTTACATAGTGTGTGATATTGTTATTTTTCAGGGTAAAGTGAAACAAATTGTTGGATCAACACTGAGGGATGTGAAGGAAGACGAGACAAAACTTGTTACAAATTTTGAGTCAGACAAGTCAGCATCAGAGTTTGCAAATCTATACAAAGAAGATGGACTCATTGGTGGTCATGTTATAATGCTTGGAGCAGATCCTTTAAGCAAAGCTGCTGCAATCGAAGCGTTGCATGCCTATCCCGGTACTCATTCATATAATAACCAATAATTTCTGGAATATTCATCTTCCTGAAAAGAAATTTATATGAAATTTTGATGATCAAGATTCAAGCCCATTTTCTCAAATCATTACTATATCTAGAAAGAATGTCATGCCTTTCGTAGTCAGTTCTTTAAGGGTTTTCACTTGACATGCCTTGTATGTTCATGTAACATCTGATCTTTATAGTTGATACCATATCTTAACTTACAGATCTTTCCTCTGCATGAGGGGGGTGATTTATTATAGGCGGTCTGCAAGTTGGTGGAGGAATCAATTCAGAGAATTGTATGAGTTACATAGAGGAAGGAGCCAGCCATGTCATTGTCACCTCAGTATGTACTTCTCTTAATACTTAATTTCCATACATAACAATTAACATGACGATGGTATGGTGCTTGAATGTGACATTATGAATCTTCTTTCTGATACATTTCAAGTCTTCACACAAATCATGGGTTCATTCATAATCTTCATTCGTGTTATTATCTTCATTCATAATCTCAAAGAAACACCGCTGCTACAAAAATCACACTGCTGCAAATTTTGGTTAAAGATGAAAAGACTAATCGGTACTTTTCCATTTTTTATGTTAACAGTATGTGTTCAATAATGGACAAATGGATCTTGAAAGGCTTAAAGATCTCGTGGGGATATTGGGGAAACAAAGATTGGTGTTAGACCTTAGCTGCAGAAAAAAGGTAAAACATATCCCATAAGCAATGGATACAGTATATGTAAAACTTGTTCATTATAGTCTAAAGGATACACATTTGACTTGATGTGCAGCAAGGTAAATACGCCATCGTGACTGACAGATGGCAGAAATTCAGTGATGTCTATCTCGACAAGGAGGTGTTAGAGTTCCTCGCTGGATTTGCAGATGAATTTTTGGTTCATGGTGTTGATGTTGAAGGCAAAAAGTAAGTTTTTTACGCCCTTTTTGTTATCAAGGAAAAAAATTGGATTTTTACATCTTTTGTTATGGCAGGCTGGGAATCGATGAAGAGCTGGTGGATCTTCTTGGCAGACACTCTCCTGTAAGTCATATTTCCTCATCTCATATGTATATTTCAATCATTCATGTTATTTGACAGTGTGTTATTTTTCTAATTATTGTTAGATTCCGGTTACATACGCGGGTGGAGTGACAGTAATGGAAGATCTGGAGAGGATCAGAGTGGCGGGAAATGGTCGTGTAGATGTCACAGTTGGTAGTGCTTTGGATATTTTTGGAGGTAACCTTGCTTATAAGGATGTTGTTCAATGGCATGCTCATCAGCAGCAAACTGTAGCAGTTTAATTAGGGTTTTGTGATCGAGGACATGATTTTGTTTCGACTGACGGGTTTAACTTTGTGACATTTGGTAGTCAATTTGGTACTTTTTCAGTAAAAAAACTAAAGATGTACTGTATGGGGGAATCATTAGGTGTGTTGTATGGATATTTGGAAATGAAGTGAACTAATCACTTAAGTTGTGTGATCAAAAGCTAAATGAATGTTGGAGGACTACTTTGGTAGTGTTGGTTACCAAGGGGCTAAGAGCAAAATTGGGAAGATTAAATAGATTTTTTTTTTGGTTAAGATTAAAATATTAAATAGATCAGTCATAAAAAAAAAATGGGAAAACAGAGTATAAATGTATGCAAAAAATAGTTTTTTGGTATCTAAATATTAACATTAGTTGTAGAATTGATAATATTATCACATAGTGTATTTCTTATATTTAATTAATGTATTATGAAAAAATAAATAGGACAGTATTTTAAAAGAATAAATAGGACAGTATTTTAAAAGAATTTATAGTAATACTATTTCGGACTGTGAAAGAATAAGAGAGTAAACTCAAACTAATATGTCAGTTCTATAAGTAAGACTACACCATGTAAGTTATTTATAAACAACTCATTCATATTTCAAAATAATCGCAATAAACAAAAAATCTATTCATATTCTAAAATATTATTAATTTATATCATATAAAATAAAGAACGTTCATATTCCTTAAAAAATATTTTTTGTCATAAATTTAATAAAGTTTATTTTAGTTTGTATATAATAAGCATCGATATTTAATTTCATGTTATCTATAATTTTATTATTCAATGATATTTTTTATAATTCATTTAACTTATATATTTGTTGAAATATTTTTTTTTTCTTTTCACAGGCTGTGAGCAAGATTAGCATGTAAAACTATTAAAAAATGCTATGCCAAAAGTGCTATAAAGAAGCTATGTAAAAGCATTGTGGATGTTTAGAAAACCGAGTTTTTAACCAAAATAGGATTACATGGACAACCAAATACCAATATAGGCTAGAAAAAAATTCAATTTCAAATATAAGGCTGACCGGGCTCTCCCAATCCGGCTAAGTGATTTCCATTTTTTTTTTTCAGTTTTCAAAAGAAAAAAAAAATCAGTTGGCCGAGTTCCTCAACCCGGCCAGCCTATATTTATAATTAAATTTTTTTCTAGCTTATATTGGTATTTGGTTGTCTATGTAGCCCTATTTTGGTAAAAAAAAACTCTAGAAAACCATACTAGCAGCAATGTCATGATCATTGGTGGCAACAAAAGGGCAAAATCGCCATCTACAATACAACCACAAACTACAGCTGAACTGAGAGATATTGCTCCAAGCCGTTACAAAAACAAAATTGAGCAACACTTAGTAGAAAGAACAGTGTGTATATGATAAGTACTACAAAAAGAACCTTCTTCGGCTAGTATCCATTTCAGGCTTATGAACCCACTCATACTCACCTCCCTTAGTATCAAACGTCCCATGCTGCAAACTCCTCAGCTTCAGTGTAAACCGCGGTCCACACTCCTGCAACCTCGCAATCATCTTCTCCTTCGGCTCACCCGATTCCTTCTTCTTATTCTCCTTACTCTCAAAAATATACCTGTGATGCCTGAAGAACACGAAATCCCGCTGGTTGTGGAACGTCACAACGCGCCGACCGCGAAAATTAGGCACCTGAGGGAAAAGAGACTGTAAAAGCCGCCCCACACGGTGCCCTAACCGCGTGGTGAAGTTGTTCAATACAAGCTCCGGCTCGTGACTAGTCGGGTTTCCATGGTTCTTGATGTCTTTACGAAGAACGAGCTTCGATAACTTGAAGTGAGCAGTGGGGCCCTCGGGCAAGGCGATAATGATTAGCCCATCGGGTTCTCTTCGGCTGGTGTGGATGACAACCATGGAAGTGAAATCTCGCTTCTTTGCATACTCGACTATGTGTTTAAGGTCGTATGTGCCTCGCTTGTAGTACTCGGAATTGGGGATCACGTCGAGGAGCTGGGATGCTAGGGCGGGCCCACGGGTAGAGTTGAATCGGCAAGTGGTGATCAGTACTTTAGGAGGGTGGTCTCTTTTCAAGACGGCGCTGAACTCATCTGCGTCGTTTATGGCGTAGAGTTCTTCATCGTCGGGTTTGCAGATGGTTTCATCGGCTTCTCTTGTGTTCTCGATGGTTTTTGGGATGGCTCTTGGAGCGGGTTCTTCACCGAGCTCGATGGCTCGCTTCTCGGCTGCATCACGGGATTTGATCTTCTTGCGCTTCTCGAGCTTCTTCTGCTGCTTTAGCTTGGAGTGGACTGCAGATCGCTTATCCTTGTTCTTAATCATTGATGGAAGCAACTCGGGTTTAGGCCTCGATTGGGTGACATCCTTCTTCCTCTTATCACTATCATCAAAATCTCCATCTTCTTCCCTCTTTCTCTTGAATCCCATTTCTCTGTTTCCAACAATATAAGAACAGAGTGAAATTAGGGGTTTTTTTTAGCCAGCAAAATCAGAAGATAGTGAATTAGCTCTCGAAACTGTTAATATTAGTACAAGACCTGCAGGCTGCAGGCAAACTATATGCTTTCAGTTTCCACTGTCTATATACTGATAGTTGGAGCCAAATTATACAATCATCAATTTTCAATATGCATGAACATTGACATTAAGCAGAGGCATATGCAGAATAACTAATGAGAATGACCAATTCTCGATAAATGTCAACACATATGCATTTAAAATGTAAATTCTACATAAATATACTTAACTATGGTGTAAAATATGAAATCTCGAATTCATTACTCCATATAGTATACATGTCTGATATTTTATCGCGAGTCACCATTTGGAAAATACTAGAGGCAGGAGCAGGAGCAGTAGCAGTAGCAGTAGCTATCAAGCGCAGTCAATTTTATCAGAAGCAGAGGACAAATCGAGCAAAGAAAGAAGCGCACAGAATAGCGGTAGAGCTCTATTTCTCTATGCTCCCGCTATATATAAATCGATAGGAAATGGAAGATTTCAGATCCAATTGAAAAAATAAAATAAAAAATCTCAAGCAATAGGATCGTGATTGATTTATCGATCATGAGAGCACAAAGACGAAGAAATAAGACTCCATAGGAGAGCATGCAGACGAAGAAACAAAACTGTAGGAAGAACAGCTAAAAGAAAGGATCGGAGCATTACCTGAGAGATTGACGCCGACGAACTAACTGAGTGACTAGTTTACTAGATAGAGCAAGCACAGAAAAGCGTAGGGTTGGACAAAACTAAGTTCAATGGCGGTTTTTCTCGGCCCATGAAAAAACTTTAGGCCCAAACAACTGGACGGTTGTGGAGAAGTTGAAGAAGGTTGCTAAGAGGAGTTGCGTGGGGCATTTGGGTAATGAAGGATGCTGGAGCATATTGCATGTTTTACCATTCGTACTGAAAGCAACGAGTTCCAAGTACTCGGGTACAACTCTAGTAAGGACCAAGTGGTACTGTTAGAAGTTTCTGTTGGAAATATTGAGGGTAAATATGCAAATTTACAAAGTCCGAGGACCAAAATGCAATATTCTAAAATTCAATGACTAAAAAGCAATTAGTCAAATTTCGGTTACTTACAAGTAACTATACCAGTTAACATGCAAAATATAGGCAACACCAAAATTATACGTAAAATCGACACAAAACGAATACGTATTTTTTATACTGAGGCCCGTGCTAATCACAGTCTCCTTAAGACAATTTCGCCCCTCCCCACCCTCGGGTTATGCAAAGGGGTTTATACAAGGGGCGATCACCTCCCAGGATTCAACAGTGTCATCGAATCGTGTTATGCATGCAACACGCTCGACCGAACCGAACCCAATACCTGAACTCAAACAAAGAACAGGAAAGCCGACGACAACGGCTAAAAACAACTAGAAAGGTTGAACACAACATAAGTCAAAATCAACCTGGAAGAACTCTGCATTCGTCAACACGAAGAACAGAGGATGAGAAAATATAATTGGATCCCAAGATTATGAGTTCCGAAAAATTGAACTCAACCAAGAAGGAAGAGATTCCATTTCTCAATGTGCAAAAATGAGAAGGGAAATGCTTGTTTATATAGGGGAGGAGAAGGGAGGAGGAAAGTAAAACTTTCGATGTGGTACAAATCACAAATTCCATTCACAACAAAATAAAATTGAGCTTGAGGAAATTTGGGCTTAAGTAAAAAAGAGAATAAAAATGCCCAAATAAAATTAGAGAAGCCCAAATGAAAATTTGTGTAGCCCATTTTCTAACAATCCCCCGCATGAATGGAATTTTAGAAACTTAGACACGAAATTTGAGTTCAACGGTCAATACCTGCAAAGAATAGGTAGGGGTAACCCCTTTGAACCTATCCCTTGTGAGATCATGCCTTCTCTACTGACTGGTCGGTAGACGCGATGTCCTTGAACCGACTGTCGTTGGTGTAGATGACGACATAACCCACACAGGTACCTTCCTAGTATGGTTCGGTTCACGCCCTGTGATCCTTAGGCCCTGGATCACTCGCCTGGTTCTGCAAGCGTTTCTAAGAATTGCGCCCTCAACAATTCCTTTCGAAGCGGCCCCACTTCTCACTCGCATAGGTAATTCAATGTCTCAAGAGCATCATCATGACTCTGAGTTCTCCTTACGAATCATTAAAAGCTTTGCATAAAGTGTGATTTCAATTAAATAATTTGCAATTACTATGCTCGGTTTAACCGATGTTTGAAGATCAACACAAGCTAAAACTTAACCTTATCTCCATCACTGTATGCATCATAGGAATGGGCTCGGGGTTTGCCCCCACAGTGATCACACTCACTCTTGTGATTAGGTTGTCCCATTGAACCAAGTTCTTGGGATCTCCAGTCATCATGGTTGGGTTTTCCTTCTCAAGAGCGTTTCCTACACGGGCTTTAGCCCCATTCCCTTCGATGCTTGGCCAAATAACTCTCTGTTTAACCCTTTCGGGTAGCGGATCCGCTATTTATCTGCCGACTTTACGATATCGGGCACAATAAATATATTTGAGAGCAACTGTCTAATGGAATTATGACGTATATGTCTAAACATTCCATTATGCAGGTTATACTGTGTTATACTGTGTTATACAGATTGATCGTCGCAACGTTGCATCAATGTTCTCAAACCAACAAAGTCCTCAGACTATCATTTCCTGCAGGAATAATTTTGTTAATCCAACATCTAATTTTAGATTGATTCTTTTGTGGACAACAGCTTCGCAAAGTGTCCCATTTCCCAACCTTTAACAAAGGTTTTCATGCCAAATGGGGGGTGCACCACTTATTTCTGCTTTAACCTTGTCTCTTAAAGAAAATCTTCAACATTTCATTAGATTGGATTTAATTTGGATTAAACCAAAACAAACTCATCAATCTTTGCACTAACACAGGTTTTGGCCAATTAGTAAAATCCTCGAGAAAATGACATAGCCATTCTGCATCTTCGGCACATTTCTCCAGTACAATAACTCAGACTTGATCGTCGATCTGGCTATGACTGTTTGTTTTGAGGATTTTCTACGACACTGTTCCACCTCGTAAGGTGAATACGTAACCCCTTATACTCAAGGTGATAGTGTCTAATCGGATATCCATTTTGCATCACTATAACATTCTATCACATAAGGATATCTCTTTGTGTAGACCATGATTACGAATATGTCTCAGATACCTAAGTACCCTGATTACCCCGTTCTAGTGGACAACACTAGGGTTACTCGTATATCGACTCAATACACTTACAACGTGAGCGATATCTGGTCTAGTGCATGACATTAAGTACATGGTCACTTATAATAATCCGAGCGTACTCAATTTGGGAAAACCATTCTCCCTTATTCTTTGAAATTACTTACTCGTATCTATTGGAGTACTGACCTCGTTCTTGTCATCTTTGTTGAATTTATCCAAATACTTGTCAATATATGAGTTTGACTTAGAATGAGACCTTCTGATGATCTAATGAGTTTTAGTCCAAAGATCACATCGGCAAGATCCATGTCTTTCAGGTCACTACTCAAATTCAACATAGGTCCAGTGGACCGGACCACCTCATCGTTATTTCCAACGATTAGTATGTCACCAACGTAAAACTTTTTTCATACTTATTTATTTTGAAACATTTCTCCAATAAAACGCTGTCAAATTTATAAAGCCATTGTCTAGGCATCTGTCTAAGACTATACATAGATTTGACAAGTTTACAAACTTTCTTTTCCTGCTCTCGCGCAGAGAAACCCTCAGGTTGTTCCATGTAGATTTCTTCCTCTAAATCTCCATGTATGAAAGTTGTTTTTCACATCCATTTGATGTACTTCTAGAATTTGCAAGGCTGCAATCGCAAGAACCATCCTTATGAATGTGATTCTAGTTACTGGATAATATGTATCAAAATAATTCCATCATTCCTTTTGTCTATAATCTTTTATGACAAGTCGGCTTTGTAATTATCAATTGATCCATCTTCTTTCATTTTACGTTTGAATATCCACTTGTAGCCTAACAGTTTGTCTTCGGGCGGAAGATCCACCAGCTCCCAAGTGTGGTTCTGCAAGATGGACTCAATTTCACTATTGATTGCCTCTTGTCATAGAGTTCTCTCAGAAGAGTTTACGTCTTCGTGGTAAGTCTAAGGTTCGGCTTCAAGCATATAGGTCAAAAAAACTGGACCATAGGATTTTTCAATCCTCGCCATTTTACTCATCATGGGCTCGACCTCAACATGCCCTCCATGTTCTCGGTCTTGACTATTTTTCCTCTATAGTCTCATATGCTTGCCTCTCCTCTAGACCTAGCCAAAAATACATTTTCCAAAGAAATATGCATTTATTGATTACATTAACGTATCTTTGTGTTTATTTGACACTTTTGATTCAAATCGATACACGTTACTATTTTGAGCAAACCCTATGAAAATGCAATCAACGGTTTAGGGAATGTATGCGTCTTTTCCGTAGAGGTATCATAATTTTTAGCAAGACACCCCCCACATTCGAAGGCACCACTCAAACAGAGTTTTATCTTCCTTCTTATGGGGTGCCTTATTCAAAAGGTAATTGCTAGTTAAAATAGCTACCCCGTCATAAACCTAAAACAAACATGGTCTCAACCATACTATTTTATTTTCTACCAGAAAAATGTAATGTGTTAACACACGAGCTGGGTATGAAGTTATTACTAATTCCCAACCACATCATCATTGATCCTCGGATCATCTTTTTATCGTTGTAGATCCTCAGACCATCAACAATTTTTTTTTTCCTTAAACCAATATGAGATCAAATTTGGCTATTAGACCGTTGCGTTTCTCAAACGGTATGATCCTCAGACCAATAAAAGGCCTCGACCTGTTGCACCGCAAGTGCCAAAACAACAATTTTTTTTTTTAAGGAAATGCTGCGGTTGGATTCATATTTTTATCTAATGCATGCCTAATGACAATCCATTCACCCACTAAGCCAAAAACTTGACCGTCGGCAACGTTATTAATACTAATCAGTCCAACAATAAACTGGAAAACGCTGCCCAGTTGGATCGAAACTGCGACCCAACTAAATCGGGGTTTTATGCGGTGCAATGACTTCACAGATTAAATCGTGTTTAAGTCAACATTCTCTAAACAGAGAATAATTGTTGCCGCATTTCTCAGTGCGAAAACAATTAATTATTTAGTTGAAACTCAAGTTTTTATTTGTAAACCATGAATTTGTTAATTGTTTCATCTTTTCCTTCATCAAGTATACATAGCAATATTTCGTACTGTCATCTACGAAAGTAATGAAGTACTTATTTTCCGCCTCTCGTTTGGACATATATTAAGTCGCAAACATCGCTATGTATTTAAACCAAGAAGTTCGGTTATCCTTTCAACTGAATAAGTTTCGCTTCAACGCAAACTTCACATTTAAGTTCTTGATCTATTTTGATTTTAGGAATATGAACTAAGTTAGATAACCTCTGCAAGGTATCGTAATTAACATGTTCTAAATTATTGTGTCACAAATTCAGCACAAGAAGGAACATTCTTATCTCATGTTCACTATAGGCACTACACCCAATGCAAAAATATTTTTATTCATGTTTACTTCAGGCACTACGACCATTACATTTGAAGTAATTCAACTTCATCCAATCAAATTTGTCGTCTATCCGTATTTTACGTACAGTTCTTTTGACGATTTCGAGTGCTCCCAATAAGGACGCTTTCTCCTCATTTTTTTTTTCCAGAATTGTCATAAAGAATTCCATCTTTTGACTTCAACTTCTGAATTAAGTCTCGGCGACTTTCCCTGCATTATAGACGGCGGCCTAAACGAGTGTCCAACCTCGGTAATCAAGGCGTCGGTATATGTGATAGCATCACTCGCTAGAATAATAACATTTATAGACCACATCGTGAAGATGGTGGTCTTTCCCAATTTTAGAGTTGTCCGCCAAGTGTTAGCTAGATTCTCATTGAGTAGCGTTCAAACATTGGACATATGACCAACTCCTTGAGATTTTTTTTTTTTTTTTAAGAAGTCCGAGTGGTTCGTACCCGACCCCACAATAGTAATCCGGGACATCAAATTCAGATTACTAAAATTCAAATAACGATTTGAATTTCTGATTTCAGTAATTAAGTTTAATCACTTCAATTACAAAAATCAATAACGATTTGAATTTCTGATTTCAGTAATTAAGTTTAATCACTTCAATTACAAAAATCAAATTAATTTTTTTTTTCTGTTGGACAGAAAATAAACCTGGACACGATTAATTTCGGTTTTGACAAAACCAAACCCACACGGAGCTAACCTTCTGAGTAAACACTCATGTACACATATCGCGGCGTACATACGTGCCAAGGTTCAGGTGTGTGCGATCGATTCGTTGATTTACACGTACATTTATATCAAATGTAATAATCAGTGTTTTAGACAAGAAAGTAAAATTTCCATAACAATTATCATACACTCTAAATTGGCTTTAACCGACTTCCTAATCCAATTTTCAACAATGTATTCAACGACCCCATAACCCTCAACGGCTAAAGTGGGTCAAGTGACCAAAGTCTCATTAGCAAACATATCAATATCGGCTGCCTTAATAGGTTTAACAACCTTGACCATCTTGATTATTCATAGTAGTCTCAACGACTTAGCGACCTCAACGGTCCTAATAGCCTCAACAGCTTTTGACGATTTTATCAGTCTTGATGGCCTTAGCGATTTTATCAGTCGCGTGTGCTCTCTTCTCGAGCATGTTCACATTCTCAACGTCGTTGTTCGACAATATTTGTGAACTTTAGAGAATAAATAATTTTCTCCAAAAATTGAATCTCAAAATTCAATTAAGCCTCCTCTTATAAAACCAACAAATAAATTGCCTTAAGATTGTTGGAAATATTGAGGGTAAATATGCAAATTTACAAAGTCCGAGGACCAAAATGCAATATTCTAAAATTCAATGACTAAAAAGCAATTAGTCAAATTTCGGTTACTTACAAGTAACTATACCAGTTAACATGCAAAATATAGGCAACACCGAAATTATACGTAAAATCGACACAAAACGAATACGTATTTTTTATACTGAGGCCCGTGCTAATCACAGTCTCCTTAAGGCAATTTCGCCCCTCCCCACCCTCGGGTTATGCAAAGGGGTTTATACAAGGGGCGATCACCTCCCAGGATTCAACAGTGTCATCGAATCGTGTTATGCATGCAACACGCTCGACCGAACCGAACCCAATACCTGAACTCAAACAAAGAACAGGAAAGCCGACGACAACGGCTAAAAACAACTAGAAAGGTTGAACACAACATAAGTCAAAATCAACCTGGAAGAACTCTGCATTCGTCAACACGAAGAACAGAGGATGAGAAAATATAATTGGATCCCAAGATTATGAGTTCTGAAAAATTGAACTCAACCAAGAAGGAAGAGATTCCATTTCTCAATGTGCAAAAATGAGAAGGGAAATGCTTGTTTATATAGGGGAGGAGAAGGGAGGAGGAAAGTAAAACTTTCGATGTGGTACAAATCACAAATTCCATTCACAACAAAATAAAATTGAGCTTGAGGAAATTTGGGCTTAAGTAAAAAAGAGAATAAAAATGCCCAAATAAAATTAGAGAAGCCCAAATGAAAATTTGTGTAGCCCATTTTCTAACAGTTTCTAACTATTTGATTTTTCAGATTCTTGATGTTAATTAAGAAGGGCGTCATGAGGAAATCTAGGAACCATCGACGACTTGGATCAATTTGGGCCGATGATCTTACTCTATAGGGTTAAGAACACAATAGGTGTCTGAATATTTGCCCGTTGACAGGAGAGGCCTGAATGTTAAAATGATATTATTAAGGGCTTGAATTTTGAGTTATGTTTATATGAGAGGTCTCCGTCTATTTTTTTATGTTAAAAGTAACGGAAAGTGGTCACATGTGGCATGTGACCGAAAATAAACTGAAAACCCGAAAATGACATCCGACCAAAGTGTGTCCCTCACATGCTTGACCTAAAACGACGAAAATGCCCTTTAAGCCACCACGGCTCCGGTGACCACCACCCGACTCCGGCAATCACCACCATCCGGCTCCGGCGATCACCACCCCAACTCCGGCGACCACCACCCAACTCCGGCGACCACCACCCAATTCCGGCGACCGCCACCACAGCTCCGATTAGGCCCAAATCGGAGCTACCGACTCCAATTGGCCCGAATCGGAACCAAAAAAGCTCCGGTCGGAGCCACAAAGCTCCAATCTGGAGCTATGTGGCCCCGACCGGAGCCACAGAGCTCCAAATCGGAGCTTTTTTTGCTCTGATTCGGGCCATTCGGAGCCACCTAGCTCCGATTTGGACCCAATCGGAGCCGTGGTGGTGGTCGCCGGAGTTGGGTGGTGGTCGCCGGAGCTAGTTGATGGTCGCCGGAGTCGGGTGGCGGTTGCCGGAGTCGGGGTGGTGGTCGCCGGGTGGCGGTGGCTGGAGCCGTGATGGCTTTAAGGGCATAATTAGTGTGCAGGGGTATTTTAGACATTTCACATTTCATTAATTAAACTGAAAAATTGTATACAATTGCAAAAGGGTAATTATGTCATTTCACGTAGTTCCGTTACTTTTAACAGAAAATTTGGACGGAAAACCAAAAAACAACAAACATGATAATTTAGACCCTTAATAGCAACATTTTTCAATTCAAACATCTCCGGACAACATTGGCAAACATTCATGCCTCTATTGTGTTCTTAATCTTACTCTATATAGTGAGAGTCTTTTGTGTCCATGGGTGTGTAGTCAAATAAATTATTATTCTATATATATCGAGACTATGTTCTGTCCATGGTTGTTGGGTTAATTTGTAGTCAAATAAACTATTATTCTATATAACACGAATAAATTGTGTGGTAACATGGTATGCAGTTGTAGTTGAAGAAAAAGAAACATGATCATTAGAACTTGTCATGTTGTAGTTGCTATTACCAACTATAGTAACAAATGCAACCATGCATCGTAATCTAATCGAGTATCTGACAAGGTTTACACTTACTCGACTCATGTTATTCGAATTCGATCGAGCTTAAAGTTTTTAAGTTTGGCCGGTTTGACTTAACTCACCAAATTTAAAATTATTTTAAGGGAAAAGAACCTATTTGGTGTCTCAGGATTACCCTATGTGTCAGTTTGATGTCTAAAAAAATTTTGTTGATATTTGGTGTCTCGGGTTTCAACTTTGTTTCGATTTGGTTTTTCGTCAATTTTCAGGGTTAAATTTGACAGTATCAGATGAAAAGACGATTTTGCCCCCTTATACTTTATATTTTTTGCAAAGTCACTCGTCCGATTTCGGCCACCCACCTCCAATTGCGGCCACCCACCTCCTATTCCGGCCGAGGTGCGGTTGTCCAGTTTCCGGCCGATTATGACCAATTTTGGTCGATTCCGGCCGATTCCGACCAATTCCTGCCAATTTCGACCGGTTCCGGCCGATTCCGATGAAGGATTTAGGTTTTTCTGGCGGTGGAGCAGCTGATGAGGGTGGGTACAATGATCTGATTTAGGGTTTAGGGGGTATTTGGGCATTTTCAATTTTATTTGGTCATATGCTGGTCACATAATCGAATTCTGTTAAATTTAACCACAAAATTTAACGGAGACACCTAATAGCAACATGATTGAATCCTAGACACCAAATATCAACAAAAAAAATTTAGACACCAAATTGACACATGAGGTTAACCTGAGACACCAAATTGATTTTTTTTTTATTTTCTTTTAATTAAATCATATATATTACACTTTAACTCGACTCAATTAGGCTTGAGCTCGAATATTTATACTTACATAAATTATGTAAAACTTCGATTCTAACCTGTAATAAAGAAATAACCAATTAGGTTCACAAGCCTCTCGTGTCACTCATTATCGATTAGGAATCTAGGTTTATTCCTTCTTTGCCGACTCCACGTGGCAAAAGGCTCAAATATTCCCGAAATAACCCTGGAGGAGACCGACTAGTTGAGATATGGATTACACAAATTAACTTTCAGAGACAAAAAGAGCACATCTCATCTAATGATGTATTAACTATCAAGATTCAAGAACACTATGCACCCACACACCATCCATAAGAAGCAAAACGCATTGAACTAAACAGAGCTCCCACCAAGCAACTCCAGGAGATCACTTTTCTTCATCTTCGAATACCCTTTCAAGCCCCGTGCTTTCGCAAGAGCCCTCAAATCCGCCACTTTCATCGTGCTCAGATCCTCACCCTCATATTCTTCTTCTTCTTCTTCTTCTACACTCATTTCCTCATTTACCTCGTCCTCATCAGAATCCAAAGATTCAAACTTTTCACTGTAAATTTCTCCATCTGGGATTATTACCTTCTCGGGTTCAGCCTCAAATTCTTCAAGCTCGGGTTCCAACTCTACCTCCTCAAGCTCTGCTGCAACAGGCTCCACCTCTCTTTGATAAACCGGCTCGTACTTCACTCGAGGAACAGGGGACTTACGTTTGAAAAACGATGGTGGCCTGTTTCTTGGCACTTGAACTTCGTCTCCTTCATCTTCTTGTCTTATCGATTCAAAGGAAGAGACTTGCTGACTCGATTGCTGTTGATTCCTGTTGCTTCCATTAGGGGTTCGTTTCGTTTGCTCCACAGAATGCTTCCTTAACAGTTTAAGCAGAGAATCCACAGTCTCCCTCTCATTACCCTTTCCACCACCAGATTCTGCCTCTACCTTCTCTTTAATGGCTGCTCTTTCTCTAAGCTTCGCTTGAACTTTCCTAAAAAGTTCAACAATCTCCTGCTCTCTCTGTCCAGGAACGGCATTGGCATGAGATTTTGGTGACCCGTTTCTCAAATTGAACATGTCGGATTCATCTAAATTTTCTAGACCGTCTTTGTCTTCTGTTGGTCGGTTCCTGCCACGAGAAAAGCTGTTACGATTGTTGTGTCTTGGCATGTCCTGGTTTCTTCTCGAACCATTGTAGGTCGCAGTGCACAGTAAAGATCCTCTTTTAGGAGGGCATTTCAAAGAAGCAAAGTTGACTTGTGAATGGCTTCTGTAATCCCTAAGTCCGAAGCATGGTGATATACAAGTTGTTCTTCCACCAACCCCTGAACAGGAAATACATTTTGCATCCTGCAACATTTCAAAAAAAAAAAAGAATCGGTTTCGATATACTTAGATTTGAATAAAAAAGGCTGTAATCCCTAATAATCTGCAGGAAAAGAGATTTTTCGAAGAAACAAGACCAATGACAACACTTATCGGGTATCTAAAAAACTTGAACCAGAAAAAGGAACACTATTTGAAGAGCAAGTTAATATCAGGTTGTACTTTATAGTGATCTGGTCCGGAAGTAATAATTAAAAAACACAACCATGCTCATGCCACTTGTCCTGCCAATATAGATTCGTGTCATCGGCTATACCTACTTAATCTTTGGATGTAGATGGACTCCTTTCCCAAGTTGTCGTGCTCTCCTTTAGAGACAATAACAGATTTAAATCTCTTATGTGGTCAAAAAGGGCTACAATCCTCTAGCACAACTCCATAGCACATAAGATCAAAGTGATAACTACCCAAAGATGAAAATGAAACTGCTAAAGGAATAGAGAAGTGAATGCTTTCAACAATATAATATGCAAGATGCTATAACCTTCGATAGGAATTTAGCACATTTAGTTCATCAGACCCTACAGCTACATTCAACGAGTTTATGAGTCATGGCATTAACAGGATTAAGGAATTGGTGGACAGATCTTAATATCCTATAAATAAGTGAGTACCTACATAAGCAGCGATTAGAATTTCTCATAAGATTAAGTGATTAAGTATGGAGGTTGCTGTAAGAGGTGTCTTCATACCAACTATCCACCAATAAATAACGAATATAAAGCGCCACAGTATCAGCCGTATATGAAACAAAAGGACGTAAAAGCAACGACTATATCCACATTTGACAGCTAAAATCACTATCCAGAGTCAGCCTAGAAGAACTTACCATAGCAAACTCACTTCAAGAGAACCACTTGGCTACTCTGACGAAACCTAACTGCATTGAAGAAGCAATACAATATATTATATTACATCAAGAAAAGGCACAAAATATGAAATGTTCAAGGCAAAGATAGTTTTGACGACTAAAGATGAATCCAATCCCATTGATGAAGGTCACAAAGTGGATACAAAATTCAATTTAAAATCCAAACTTTAAATAACCAGAAGTCTGAACCTTTATCCATATCTATACCCGAATCATGACAAGATTAAAAAAAACACAGCTTTCATATTACACTTGCGAAAACGCCACAACCAAGATGACCTAACACGATAAGACTGTCGTCAGGCTATAATCTACTGATTCTTTCTACTCTGTGAATAGAATTAGCTGAATACAGAAACCTGGATGTACCCAAGCTAGTTCAAATCAGAACCTCAGTTAATGAGAAAGTAACCCATAGGCGGTGGAATAGAGAGAGTGTGTGTGTTTAAACCTGAAAGAAATGTCGATGGACAAATTGTACTGACCGTAACGTTGTCTCCTTCGTCCGCAAGGAGGTATCCTTTGAATCAGTTTGCTTGATTTTCGCCTCTTGTTCTGTTGTTAGCTAGGGTTTAACGTTATCATCAGAACTGAAACAGAAAGAACCAGGGCATCAAGGCAGAGTTTGGTTCAACTCCCAACACAGCTAATTCGGAACAAGCTTGGGCCACTTGGGCTTTCCCCAAAACAACTAACCCAACTTTGAAGGGATATCTGGAATATTATATATAATATAACAAAGCCCATATTCATCATGCAAAAAGACCCTCCTGGAAAATCCCAATAGTGGATCTTTCCTATGAAATATTTGAAATTTCGAATTCATTCATATAGTATACATGTCTGATATTTTACAGTGAAGAACTGTTTGAAAAATACTAGAGGCAGGAGCAGGAGCTATTATGCGCAGTCAATTTTATTAGAAACAGAGGACGAATCGAGCAAAGAAAGAAGAGCACAGAACAGCGCGCAGAACTCTATTAGATGGAAGATTTCAGATCGAATTGAAAAAATAAAATCTCAAGCGAACATGAAAACGGAGAAATAAGACTGCATAAGAGAACATGAAGACGAAGAAACAAGACGTAGGAAGAACAGATAAAAGAAAGGATCGGAGCATCACCTGGAGAGATTGACGAACTAACTGAGAGATTGAGGTTGACAGAAAGCCTAGGGTTGATAAAACTCGGTTTTTCTCGGCAAATGAAATAAATTTAGGCCCAAACGACTATATATTTTCTCTAAACGATTGTGATCGCAAAATATCGACCTGTCCTAAGCCGACGGTGACAAGTTATCTGCGTCATCCGATGACTTTGCTGGGTTCTTGCAACGGTTTATTGTTATTTGTAGGGGAAAGTGTGTCTACGAAATTAAAAGAAGAATTTGTTATATGGAATCCTTACACCAATTCAGTCAAAATAATTAATTGATAGTTTTGAGTTGGAGGAGGGACAAAGTTTAAGGTTTATTCCGATTAAATACTATATTTCTGGGCTAACCTTTGACTCTGCTAGTGATGACTACAAGGCGATAGTCGTGTTACATGATTATACGCGTTCTACGTATGTATATTCATTAAGAAAAGGCTCTTGGAAAAAGCTCTCGGATTCATTCATATATCTGTTTATGTACAGTTTCATAGGAATCACAGTGGTAATGGAATGTGTTACTGGGAAACTATAGGTGACAGGCATACAAGAGTACCACCATTGTTTGTTTTGATCCGATTGCGAAGAAGTTCAAGGAGGTCCCTTTCCCAGAGGAGTTGCATCGTAAATGGGCCTTGCGACTCGGGGCAATTGATGGATATACAAGCTTGATCGACAAAAATAGTATTTGGGTAATGAAGGAATACGGATGTTGGACCAAGTTGCATGATAATTTACAACTCCCTGATGTTCACTACGGGTTTCAACCACTCGAGTACAACTCTGTAAAGACGAATTATTGTTAGTGTTAGAAGATTCAATTATACTCCGGCTTTTAAGATTCTTGATCTTAAGAAGGGCGTCCTAAGGAAATCTAGGAACGATCAACGACTTGGATAAATTTGGGCTGAAAAGCTTATTCTATATAGTGAGAGTCTGTTGTGTCCATAGTTGTCGGGTTAATTTTGTGGTTTTCTTTTCTTCTAAAAACCTATTGGGATTTGTGAATTAGCTGGAAGCATTGTATTTTAAGAGGAGATATATATGTGGTAAACCTAGCTAGCTACCATGAATTACCATGGTCATGTTTGTTATGTGCAGTGATGATGAAACTCAAAAAATTACTGCTCTCCAATGCAAAAACAACAAACTTTCATACCCAGAAGGATATATGCTAGGCCTGCTTGCTTTAACAACAATCCATAATTTGTCCAAAAAAAACAATAAACCCAATCAATCCCTTCACAACAATAACATCCTTCCTTCAAAAGAGACCACTGTCAACAAAAGAGACCCAGATAACACTACTAACTAATAGTCTAATACTACTACTTATTCATGGGCCGCCACAGCTAAATCCAAGTTAGGGAGAAACTAAGCTCTCCACATACAACTGAGCCCAACGCAACATAGAATTACTGAATGGAGCAAATGGAGTAAATTTGTTCTTTTTCGGCGAATACAAACAGAAAAAATCCTCACGTGTGTAGTCTTCACCACGATAAAAACAAAGCAAAGCTTTTGCATCAGTTCTACAACACACTGTAGTCTCGCTATCTCCAGATTGACACGTAATGTCGCATACCTTAGTCCATGAGCCATGCTCTTCCATTATCCAGCACTTTTGGCACCTAAAATCATAATCATACTCTCCTGAGTAAAAGAGGAGACATCCTCGATATTCCACCAGTTGAAAAAAACATTTGTGGTCTATATCAGCAGGCAGTGGAATCCTTTCTAAATTCTCAGTTGACAAATCAAAAGAGAATATATTGCATCTTGATCCAACTGAAAAATCGTATAAGAATTGCGACCAATGCAAACACCCATTCGCATAAAACCCGACATCTAAAGGAGGACGAGGGTCTTGGGGCGTAGATACACTTCTCCAGTCCTTTTGCTTCATAGTGAAGATTACGAGTGTCAATCCTTCTCTTTCACCAAGAGCATATGCTAGTACCTTATAATCATCAATTGCGGAATCATAACCAAACCCCAAGACATAGGGATTGTTATCAGTAGGGATCTCTTTGAATGCACCAGTGGTTGGATTCCAAACAACTAGAGTTCGATTGGTACATGTACTGTCCGGTATGTCCAAGCACACCAGCCCGTGGCAACACCCAACGATCTTGCACATTCCATATGGCTCCGGCAATTTAAATTGAACTGAACACTCCAACAAATCATGTTCATCCTCAAAGGCAGCTTCAGAGTTGGTAATTTTGAAGCACAGCAATTTCAGCACAAAACCAGGGCGTTCAAATGCAAGGAGAAGCCTCTGAGAGTTGGGATTTACCAAAGTAGATCTATTGAGAAGCAGGAGTCGGAGATTAGAGCTCTCCACGATTTGCACACGCACTTGAAACGAATCAGAGATTTGACTGGAAGTCTCAGCAGTATATCCACCATTAAACCCTCTTCTACGATCTTCCCAGCGGACAAAGAAAAATTGAACAAGAATTCGCCACGACGATTCATCTCTCACCAGCAACTCCTTCCTAATTGACAAACCAGTATGCATTAAAACTAAAATCAATGATCTTTCAAACACAATTGACTGCAAGCAACTGCATAAGTAAATCTAGATCCATCAATTCGCTTCTTCATTTGCTCAATTAAAATCTGCTGTCGATGGAAATGGAGAAGAGCGACGAAGAAAGCTTACCGTGTCGTCTGCGAGTCTCTCGCTCTATGTTCGCAAACAAAACTCTAATTTTGTCAGATGTTTCCCTTATATAGGAAGCATACATATTATTATGTTATCAACTTGTAATTTGTAATTGAGTCCAATTTATTAAAAAATTTGTGAATTTTCAAACTGTTGGGCCGGCATCTTCTCTTGGGCCCAGTAATCATTCCAAGCCTGCAGCGAATTACTGACCATTTGCATTCGTTTTGTCCCTCTCTGGCAAAAATAGGCTAGGTTGTAAAATCAAGCTCAGGCAATTGTGAAAAGGAAAATGATTCTCGTTCCGAGAATAAATCAGGAAATATTCCGATCTGTGAGTAGTTAGTATTTCCCACTCCAAAGTTCAAAGAATTACTCCTAGTGCCATTCACTCTGGTGTCGGAACACCTCGTGACTTGGTGTCGGAATGACTATCAATCCCCTTGTGAAAAAGGAGAAACAAAGGGTTGAACGAACGTAACCCATTCAAAACGAATTGGTTCAATCGAAATTTAAACAAATCAACTACTACGTCTAATTAAACAGGGCTCACAGGCTCCCACAATATTTATTAGGATACAAAATCGAGTTTCGCTCGGAGGAATGGTATGTATTACAAAACTGAATTGTTAATGTACACCGATCATTGCTAGAGCATCCGCAACCCCATTCGCTTCCCGATAGACATGCCTGAATTTATATCTCCTAAATCGAAGTAGTAAGTTCCTGTAATCAAGAATGATAGGCATAATTTTCAAATTAGGGGACGAACTATCCGAGATAAGTTGTTAAGCGATCAAAACATCAGTTTCCACATGCAATGACTCGATCCCCAAGCTAAGGGCAAGAGAGAGCTCGTCTCGGATAACCCAAAGTTCCGCAATAACGGTATTCGCAACTCCCAAGTTCTTAGAAAAATACTGAACTCAATTCCCAGTGGAGTCACAGATGACACCACCCGCTCCCGCCTTCCTCGGTTGTCTAGGGAAGCCCCATTTGTATTCAACTTCTTCCCATCATGATCTCGAGGGCTCCATTTGACATGAATGGTAGAGGTGATCATCGATGATCCATGATTCATCATAGCTTTCTGAACATTTCTAACATGTATAAAGGAAACATTAAACACGTTGTTATTGGAGTTGGTCCTTAGGAAGATAAAAGCATTTCCGTTATTCCAAAGGTTCCAAATCCAATAACAAAATAATGTCCTTCAATCCACACCCTGTACGAAACTATATTTTCTAGTACAGTTAGTCTTGATCCAATCACCTAAGGGCATTCCAAAGGTAGTTAAAGAGTTGGTCGGCAAAGTGAAAGAAGCACAAAGTCTGATGCAGCGGAACTTGACAGACAGCGCAGACAGGTAGCAGGAGTCCAGGACGTGGCTGAGTGGATAGAGCTCCAGCGGGTGCAGCAACAAGGGAAGTGATGGATTGTCAGGATCAGAAATATAACTGACCGATGTTGCGGCTGGCCGGTGTGCCCGTGCGGTTACAATCGGGAGCGCGGAGGCAGGTTGGCCGGGATCGGGACGAGTACGGCTGGAAGATGGAACTCCGGTGGAGGCGAACGATAAACTGAGGGAAGCGTACGTCGATGGATGGATGGATGGATCGAGGAGGGGCAACTCAAAAAGTCATAATGAAGAATTCTCTGTATTTTTCTTTGAATTTTTTTGTCGATATAATTTTATTCCCCTTTAGATCTATATGAAGAATTATATGTATTAGATCTATATATATAGTACATAGGTCTTGAACTAATTAAGCTGTAAATTATACTGATTTATTCTCATAATAAATGCTAAATATTCAGAAAATATACTCTAAATATTCAATAAATATTTTATGTAATAAATACAAATAACTATCATAATATTGCATTGAGCCCTTTTTTGGAAAATTCAGTGATTTATCATATTTAGACACTTCCCCATTTAGTGCGTCACATGCTACAGGTGTCGCGCGTGGTCAAAGTTAGGTGTTTAAAACCAGAAGCATTGCATTTTAAGAGGAGATACATAATATGTGGTAAACCTAGCTAGCTACCATGAATTACCATGTTCGTGTTTGTTATGTGCAGTGATGATATAAATGGAGTAAATTTCTTCTTTTTCGGCGAATACAAACAGAAAATTTCCTCAGGTATGTTGTTTTCACCACGAAATAAACAAAGCAAAGCTTTTGCATCAGTTCTACAACACACACAGTAGTCTCGCTATCTCAAGATTGACACGTAATGTCGCATACCTTAGTCCATGAGTCATGCTCTTCCATTATCCAGCATTTTTGGCACCCATTATCATAATCATACTCTCCTGTATAAAAAATGAGACATCCTCGAAATTCCACCAGTTCAAAAGAACATGTGTAGACTATATCTGCCGGCGGTGCAATCCTCTCAAACTTCTCAGTCGACAAATCGAATGATAAAATGGTGGCTCTTTGTACTGAATCGTCGTGTAAGAATTGCAACCAATGCAAAAAACCATTCGCATAAAACCCGACATGTAAAGGAGGTTTCTTCATTTGGTGCATAGATACACATATACTTCTCTAGTAATTTTCCACTATTCATTCGATCTACGTTCAATCTTAACCATTGATTGAAGAAGTGTTGTTTAATTAAGTGAAACAAAAAAAATTATGTTTAATTTGGCTTTCGGTAATGTTTGTTTAACTTGGATTTTTGTTTGTTTGAAACAATAGTGTTGTATTAGTTTGAATGGTTATTGTTAAATGATTTGATTGTGGTGAAAAACAATGGTTATGGTACTAAGAACCATAACCACATTGGTTATGATTACGGTATGAGTGAAAAAAAAATGGTATGGTTATGGTATTAGTAATACCCTCAATTACCTCACCATCGCCAGTCATAGGCTAGGTACGGTTAGGTCAATTGGGTTCGGTTGGTTCAATTCAATTGGATTCGATTTTGAAGTTTTATGACTAAATTAAACAAAATAAAAGCTGTGAATATATTTGATGACTAAACTGAACAAAATCAAAAGTTTATGGTCGGTCACATGATTTGCATATGTCATTTAGCGACCAAAACTAACGGTCAAGCAAATGTGACAAAAGTCACATTTTTAAACGTTTGGTATAAAAAAATATACAAAACCAAACATTCAGTATTAAAATCCACGTTCGGTCATACACGTGGTGTGAAAAGTATATTATTATTATTACTATTATTATTGTAAGCTGAGACACTCGAGACAAACTGAGGTATATGTTTCGGTGTCTATTTATTGATGGGCCTTAATGGGCTTTGGCTTGTTGTTTATTTATTAGATATATTAGATAGATAGATTAAAATTATTCAACTCACATTCTCAATAAGCTGTATTATTCAGTATTTAATAATTTCAGATTTCAATCTCGCCGACTACCAAGAATTAAAATTATTACATAGTAAGTATATAGCAAATCATATACTACGAGCTGTGCTTCCAGCTAAACCTAATGATTTTCCTGACCATCTGTGATTCTGTATTCATTCAGAGAATATGAAAGGTAAAAAAATATTAGTCAAACTTTGAAAATAGAAATAATAACAATGACTTGTATTTTACTACTTACGAACACTTTGAAAATGAAAACAATAACAATGACTTGTATTTTATAGGGTTAACTCGGGACAAATGTGCGGAAACTTTTAAGAGAATGTCTCTTAACCTTAGTTTTCGGGATTTCCCACTATTGTTTATAACCCTAGTCCGAAGTTAACTTTGAAAAAATTCCCGATTTGTTCGGGACAGGTTAGGGACAACCTGAATTTACACCTTTCAACTCAAAATACAAATTCAAGTTCAAATATTATTAAGTTCACGAATACATACATATTTAGATTATATATTTAGGTGAATTACTATAGTTAGATTATATATTTAGGTTGTAAAATTTTGAACTAGGTAAGTAACTTAGGACATTCGAAACTTTTCAAAAAAAGCCTTAGCCCTAACCCGAAGTCTAATTGAGAGTAAAAATCTCTCATACGCTCAAGCATAATTTCAGACGAGTTTTTCGGAATAGGCTCGAGACGGGTTTCTCGAGACTTCGATTTTGTCAGGGTTTATGCTTCGTCCTAGTATTTTATTACTTACAAACTGACACTATACACTATATGTTTATTTTAAGGGTTGAATAAGTATATTAATAATTAGACCCCTAATACACTTATTATCCGGGGAAAAAAAAATTGTATGAAAAGAGTTTATGTAGGTTATGTGGAATTAGTTGGGACAGTAAGTAGCCTGTGGAGTAATTGATCACTATGGTATAGCCTGTATAATTTGACTTTGCTATGACATGTCACTGGTATTTCTTGGCGTGTTTGGTTCGGGAAAGGAATTGAGAATAAAAAATTATAATAAAGAGAAAATGATATTTTGATTAGTTATACAACGTGGTTGTTCGGAGGGCCGGTTTGAATGAACTATATGCACGATATTAAGAAAATGTGCAAAAAAATGTAACGTCTTTGTATGAAAGTTTGGTGTCGTAAAAAGAAAATTTCCGCTTAAAGAGGAGCATACGATGAACTGAGATGTGAGGAGGAGGAGATAGTTGTAGTTCATATGAAAATAAATAGTATCACATTAGATAATTCGAAATAGTTAGAACATTATATAAGATTAGTAGAGTACTCATATAAAATCACCGATTTTAGGGTTAATACGTCTTTTTGTACAATATGTTCGGGGTATTTTGTCTTTTGGTGCTTTATTATTATTTTTTTTTTTTTTGCATATTTTCCGTGCATCCGTTAGTGAGCCGTTAATTGTTGTCGTTAAATATCATGTGACTTGCATTCTAACTTTTTTTTTTTTTTTTTTTTTCAGTTTAGTCTATCTAGTAATTTTCTAATTTTTTTTGTATAATTTAGTCAATAAACTAGTTATAATTGAACTATGACTAGGTCAACTGAGACCTATGTCAGATTAGGTCCAATCAACCCTAGGCCTCAATTTACCTAGCCAAGGTCCGTCCCTTGACTGGGTCCGACCCTAGTTAGGGGCTTCAGGTGATCCTAATCAAGTCTGGACCAAGCCATGGGCTCGATCGGACTAGGTCCATCGAGCTAATGATCAATTGGACAAAAAAAATAGGGACTAACTTATAAGGGAATAAGATATATTATAGATAAATATATCTTATTATATTTAGATGAATATATCTAGATTATGAATAGATATATTCTTAGTATATTATCAGATTATGTTTCTTATTATATTGATATAGATATAGTCTTGTATCTATATATATAGGCACATGTACTCAACCCTAAATAAGATCAATAATACAATTCTCATTCTTCTATATGGTATCAGAGCCTTTCGAACTCCAACGAGTTAAACTTACAAGCCGCCGCCCACAATCGCCGCTGTCCAGGGGCGGTCGGCACCGCCGTCAACTATGAAGATGTCATGCCGTCCGCCCCCTGGCCAATTCTAATTTCAGCTTTTATTTTTCTTTCTTTTCTAATAGGACAATAAATCTCTGCTTCCGTGTTGACGACTTCTGCGCCGGTCCTCTGATTTAGCGCCAACTGACGAAGACACTACACCGATGATCCCTACTATTGACATGTCCACCTCAATTCTTCTCCGCCGATGCCGACTGGATCTCTCCGGACTTCCGCCGTTGCCGACTGGACCTCTCCGGACTTCCGCCATTGCCGACTGGACCTCCGGGCTACCGCCGTGCCGACTGGACATATCCGGGCTACCGCCGTGCCGACTGGAGATCTCCGGGCTTTCGCCGTTGCCGACTGGACATCTCCGGGCTTCCGCCGTTGCCGACTGGACCTCTCCGGGCATCCGCTGATGACAACTGAACTATTTAGGCATTCATCAATATTCTTCAAATCAAGATCGACATTCTTGTCAGAACGTCCGTCTTGCGGGGGCGTATTAGGGAATAAAATATATTAGTAGATATATTTTATTATATCTAGATAAGTTTATATTAGGAATAGATATATTCTTAGTATATTATCAGATTATATTTATTATTATATTGCTATAGATATAGTCTTGTATCTATATATATAGGTACATGTACTCAACCCTAAATAAGATCAATAATACAATTCTCATTCTTCTATATGGTATCAGAGCCTTTCTAATTCCAACGAGTACAACTTACAAGCCGCCGCCCACCATCTCCGCTGTCCAGGGGCGGTCGGCACCGCCGTCAACTATGAAGATGTCATGCCGGCCGCCCCCTGACCAATTCTAATTTCAGTTTTTTTTCTTTCTTTTCTAATAAGACAATAAATCCCTGCTTCCGTATCGACGATTTCTGCACCGATCTTTTGGTACCCGCTCCAACGAGCGTAATTTTTTTTTATCGGCCCATGCTCATGGCGGTATTTCTATCTACCAGCATCCTCGATCCTACTAGCTCCAACGAGCGAAAGTATCTGATCGCTACACCTGAGGACTCTTCAGTGGCTCCGTGACTAGCTTCAAGCTTTCTGATTGTGACTTGCTGCCTTTTTTGCTGCCTTTTTTGTTGGAATTAAGAGGTTGCTCCAACAAGCAAATTCACCTTCGTCGTTTGCTTATCGTTCACCAACGTGAACATCGTGACCAGCAGCATCCTGACCGACTGGACTTCTCCAGGTCTCCGCCATTGCCGACTGGACCTCCGGGCTACCGCCGTGCCGACTGGATGGATATTTCCGGGCTACCGCCGTGCCGACTGGACATCTCCGGGCTTCTGCCGTTGCCGATTGGACCTCTTCGGGCATCCTCCGATGAAGGCTGGACTATTGGGGCATTCATTAATATTCTTCGTATCAAGATCGGCCATTCTTGTCAGAACGTCCGTCTTGCGGGGGCGTATAAGGGAATAAGATATATTATAGATAAATACATCTTATTATATTTAGATGAATATATCTAGATTAGGAATAGATATATTCTTAGTATATTATTATGTTT
The DNA here is from genome assembly GCA_036873135.1 of Clarkia xantiana subsp. parviflora. Classification (NCBI taxonomy): domain Eukaryota; kingdom Viridiplantae; phylum Streptophyta; class Magnoliopsida; order Myrtales; family Onagraceae; genus Clarkia; species Clarkia xantiana. The sequence continues at coordinate 13,678,261 of JAPTYO010000004.1, forward strand.
CTTATTATATTGCTATAGATATAGTCTTGTATCTATATATATAGGTACATATACTCAACCCTAAATAACATCAATAATACAATTCTCATTCTTCTATATAACTTACATATATAAAAAAAGTTAGGAATATAAATAGAAAAACTAAACAAAATAAAATTTGGAGTCCAATCACGTAGATACTTAACGGAAAAAAATATACATTAATAGTTTCACAAAAAAGCAACACGTCTCAAAACACATTGCACTAAAATAAATTATACAAAAAGACAATATAATTCAAACGAATTGTAAAAAAAAAAAGGTATATTAACCCTTGAATTTTAATATGAACCCACATAAATAAGGTTACATAATGAGTATGAGGTCAGTCCTCAATTTCTCCGCCAACCGAATGGAAAGGAAGAGATGAAAGATTGTTAAAATTAATTTATGATGGATCGACAAGGTAGAGTGGCCACAAGAACGGGCTCTGGCATGTGTAATAATGCCTCTTCCCACTCCTTTTCTTTTTTCCTGTCAAGGAAGGTTACATTGTTATACAAATATGCTTTCTATTTCTATGTGACACGATACAACACCTTTAAACCAAAGCAATTCTTACAATGTTGGCCTATATTCAACTAAGTCCCACTCGTGGGTGCATAGCTCGACGTACACTCTAAACTCTCTTCCCAACTTATTATCATTAATTATTGCTTCTCTTATGGCCAAAAAAAATAAAAAATTATTGCTTCTCAATAATATATAATGTTAATAATTTATAATCTGTCCGAGGTGTGCTCCATGTAAGATTTTGCTGTTTAGATTAAACTGTTGATATTGACTGTTTAAAGTTTCAACTTTGTTGAAATTTAGTTTTTCGTCCATTTTTGCTGTCAAATTTGACAGAATTGTGTGAAAAGTCGAAATTGCCTATGATACTATTATGTTTACTCAGGCCAGTCACCATCCAACTCCGGTCGACCACCACCCTACTCTAGCCGGCCACCACCAGAACTCCGGCGGCCGGCCACCACCCAACCAGGGGCAATTTTAGAATTTATTATTTTATCGAGACATGTGACAAGCACATGACCAAGTTCTGTCAATTTTAACAACAAATTTGGACGGAGACAACAAAGTTGAAATTTCAGGCAGTGAATATCAACAATTTAATGTGATCACTTTTAGCACTGAATGTTTAATTTTGTATACTTTTAGTATCAAACGTTTGAAAAAAGTGACTGTTGGTACATCCGTTAGTTGGCCGTTAGTTTTGGCAATTAAATGACATGTGCAAGTCACAAGATCGACCCTAGACTTTTAATTTTGTTCGGTTTAGTCCCTCAAATATATTCCTAACTTTATTTTGTTTAATTTAGTCAAAAAACTTCAAAATCGAACTCAATTGAACCAATCGAACCCAATTGACATAGCTTGATCTAGCTCTTGTCTAGGTCCCGCTAAGTTACTTGGACTAAATTAAACAAAATAAAAATTAGGAATATATTTGAGGGACTAAATTGAACAAAATTGAAAGTTTAGGATCGATCACGTGACCTGCACAAGTCATTTAACGGCCAAAACTAACGGGCAACTAACGGATGTACCAAAAAACACATTTTTTAAATATTTAGTACTAAAAGTATACAAAACAAAACATCCAATATTAAATGTTACATTCGATTAAATATGTGGTGTAAAAAGTACATTTAACAATTATCATTATTATTGTGTCTCAATAATATTAATACTTCTCTATATATATATAGGGTGGTCCGTCATTAACACGACACTATGGTATGGCATATTGGCAATGGCATGGTATGATATCATCAAAAGTACCCATAAAGAAGAAAACGCGGTTAGATACGATACGAAATAAAGAAGGCCCAATAATAACGGGCTAACCTATATTTGGAAACATTTCGTCGGTGTTTTATGTTAATGACATATCGGAATCGTTTTCAATGGACCGCCCTATTACAACTATAATACAAAGTAGTAATTATAATTAATGGGTTAAATCACCTTTCTCTATTAATTAGGAGAGATCGCAAATTCAAAACACTTCTTTAATATACGTAGGGTTAATAATCAATTTGTTACATGAAATTTGATTAGATTTGTAATGCTAGTTTTTTTTTTGGCCAAGATTTGTAATGCTAGTTGAATTATGATTTTTTTTATTAGTTATTTGGAATTTTAATTTTTAAGCAAATTACTACATCAGTTATAATTTCATTCAAATTGGATATATATATATATATATATATATATATACTAGTTATTAACGCGTGCGTTGCACGCGTATCGGTCGTCTAAATTTCAAGATATATAATTTATCTTAAACTTTCTAATATGATGATAATATTTAATTAATACATGCGCAACTTGAGGGGCTGGGAGAAAAAAAGAACGACACAATGTAATTCACAACGAAAAAAAATAGAAAGATGATAATTATGTACAAAATTAACTATTGTTTTCCATTACGGTACTAAATTAGCTTTACATGTATATATATTTACGGTTAGAACTAATAATGAGCTACATCGCGTATGACGTGGGTTATTAACGACAAAGTTGTATCTAACTCATCAACTTGAGGAGTGAAGAATGTAAACCTGTACTTAACCACTTAGAGTCATTAGTGGAGCAATTTGACCTATACAAACGTAACTATACACATTCCATGCAATTTTATACCATAATACCAACAAAAATTGATTTAACGTCAAAGAAAAATTTCATTCATTAAAATCAAAAGTTTATACTTGACTTTACATCAATTATTTATTTAAATATTAATTAGGTTGTACACAATTTGATTAAATTGACAGATGGAAGAACTAAATTAATAGTTCGAGACCCTATATGATGGACGATGAGTAACATGTTATCCGTAAAAGGTCAAAATTCAAGAACCTTTGTTGACACATATACAAAAAATCTCAACATGTACTCTAAGTGTACACGAGTTGAATATATATCATACTTTGGGGGTGACTCGAATTTATAGGTATATTGCATTAAGAAGTTAATGATAATTAATGTAACATGTAAGTTAAGTGACTTAGCAAAAAAATTAATGCAATTTAACTAATGAAAATTTTAGTAACACTCAAATATAGTAGGGAATAAATCATCAATTTTTTAAATCACTAATGTCTGAAATTTATTGAATTCACCTTAAATATTTATTCAACTACTAATTAGGATATACCTAATATGATTGAATTTACAAACACAAGAACTAAATCAATAGTTCGAGTCAATAAGTATTGAGCATTGAGTAACATGGTATATGTAAAGTCAAACTTCAGGAACTACGGTTGATCCATATTTTGATAGGTTATATGAGTTGACAAGTGACTGATTTATGTGATACAAAAATGTCAACGGGCGGAACATCCCCAAATATGTGATATGGTAAATGAAACAATGCATGCACCCGACATTTGCACATATTATGCATATCATATGTTAAGGATGACTCTAATTGATGGATTCAGATCTCCTGCCCACTCTTCATGCCCCAGATTGTGCCTCATCATTTAGATTTTGACACGTGTCCTTAAATTTAATTTTCCTTCTAGGTTTCACAAATCCCAGTAGGGTTTTAGAGAAAAAAAAACCACAAAATTAATTACACACAGAACACGTGTCAAAATCTTAACAGTGAGACACGATCTGGAACAAGAAGAGTGGGGCAGGAGATATGCATCCCTAATTGATAAGTTTATTGGATTGAGAATTTAATAATAACTACAGCGACATGTCAATTAAGCGAACCTAAAAAATAAAAATAACAAAATTTAACGAAATGATTTTTAAGTAATAGTAAAGATAAATAGATGGTCTCAAAGATAATAAGGACTAAATTATCAATTTTATAAAGTTATGGGAACTAAATATAATAATAATAATAATAAAATAAAAAATATTGAAAAAGTACCTATTGGGGGTGAGGACAACCCTCACATTTTATATTGGTATAAAGATATATATATATATATATATATATATATATATATATATATATATATATATATATATATATATATATATATATATATATATGTGTGTGTGTGTGTGTGTGTGTGTGTGAGGTATTTACGATGTGTACCCATACTGAATTTGTTAAGAAACTGAAATGATTACAACAAGTACCTTCAATTGGAACATCGGTCAATTAAAATGACACAGTTTAATTAAGCGTTCAATTGCAAATATTTCGCTGTAATTATTTCAATTTATTATTGAATATATTTTGTGTACACATCGAAAGATCTAATGTAACTAGCACATGCTTATATTCCGTCTAATTTTATATAATTTATAATAAATGTAACAATTTGCTCGTAAATTAAAAGTTAAAATAATAAAAAAAAAAAATTAAAGGTCATTAAGGATTTAAAATTTGATTCAAAGTTCATGTAATAATTTAATTATTTATATTATATATATATATATGAGATTGGAAAAAAAATATAATATATATACGAGAAACATACACGTCTCTCTGTTAATGATGAAAATGAATATGAAGGACAAACTTCATTATTCTCTTATATCTCAGCTTCCCTCTATCGTAATATGCAATAAATGCACACATGTTCTTTTGCGCATCTCTGTTAGCGTACATGTCTTTATCTCCCTTCATTTGTATGCTAACTCTATCAATAAATACAATATACATAAACACACTCTATTATTATCTATATATAATATTCAAAATATACACTTAATTTCATACATTTACTCCTTTTTTTTCTCAAGAGTTTTCAGTATATTTAGAATGGACAAAAATCAGGATTTCCAACTTGAAGAGCTTTTCACATGGAAGACTATTGTTGTAATAGTGCAAAAAAGAAATAATAAATAAAGTTTGAAAGTGCCAAAATAATAATAATAATAATACATATAAAAGTAAGTGTTTTCTTATCAGTACTGAATTTGAATATTTCAATATCAATAAAGTAATCAAGAGTGTGCATATAAAATGAGGAACTTAGCAAACTTTATGTCATTGAATTTGATTTTTTCTGATTTCAGTAATCAATTATTAAAACTTAGATTTTGGTGATCTTGGCAAATCTAATCTAATATTATTTTAATTATTATTATTATTATTTTCGGTTTTGACAAATTAATTATAAGAATATGAAAAATTTATAATGTATGAATGTATATTTGAATACAAAAAATAAAACAACACGAAAATATACAAACACTTACACATTTGACATTTTATTTATTATTATTCTCAATACATGACTACTTGGAAATAACCAAAAAATAAATGGTGCTTTATATAAATTCGAAAAATATGAAATAATAATAATAAAAATATAAAGGAAAAAGGTAGCTTATTGTCTGGTGAACGGCAACCACTCTTATGTTTCTTTGAAGTGGTCTGGAATGGTGGAAGCCGAGGGAATAAAACAAAAGCTTTAAGGATACTAGAAAATTAAATTATATATATATATTCTTTTTAATAATAAAATAAAAAATAGGGTTTTGTTTGGTGTATTCTTTTTGTCAATGAGGCACGTCTTCAGATTCTTTGGGCTCCACTTCACCATAATATTCCCCTACTATGTCTCTCACTCTCAAGTCTCACCAATTATATAGTTGATGATATTCTCATTCTCACCATAATAAAAATATACTAATTCATATATATGAAATTGAAGTCTAACTTAATCACAATATATATACATATGGGAAAAAAATAATAAATAAAATTGTACTGACAATTAAAAACTTCAAAAGAATCTTTTTGCACCAACCATATCAAATTTGTTGTCTACGTCATTAGAATAAGATATTTGATAAAAACCCTTCTAAGTCAATTCTGTCTATATTTTATTTTAATTTTAAAAAGGTAATTAAATATAAACCAACTGATTTATTTAATATATTTATATTTATATATAGATAAATAACCCAATAATTGTTATATTTTGTTTAAAAAAGTAGTATCAAGAAGATTTAAGATGTCAATGACTATCAGCCGTTGTGGTTTAATGGGTGAGAGAGTGACTTTCATGTGGTTTTGCTTCGAGGTCACGAGTTCGATTCTTTCTAGAAATTTGATTAAAATCATTTCTTGAGAAAAAAAGACTTGCCTCTTGACTAGGGCTCGTTTATAAATGTTGCACTTTAGCTTGAACTCGACTCGATTAGGCCTTTGACTCGAACTCGATTAGGCCTTTGCCTCTATGTTGATGGGACTAGTCGTCACTACCAGCTCATTCATTTCTCCTAAAAAAAGACGTAAATGGGCAATGCCACAATAATCCATTCGTAATTATGGAGGGAGCTACGTAAGAACGAGATGGCAATTGGCCCTATAAATTTTGGTTATTCGCAATTTCAATCTTAAAAATTGTATTGTTTTTCGACTTGACCTTTTTAAAAAATTTATATTTATTCCCTAGAAATTTTACATTAATTGTTTGATTATAGTTCTATCTTAACCCTGAACAAAATTCCAAATTTCGTTAGTGTCCGGTATCACTTGTTGATTCATTCGTAAGTATCTGTTTATTTATATACAGTAAAGCTAATGTAAAGAGAAACGTATAATAATTAATAGTAATTAATTTGCCTGATTTAGCAACAAGAGTAAGTATGAGGAGAAAGCAAAGACTTCCTTTAATGGTAACGTATGAATGATATTCTCTGTGCGGTGCAGTGCAGTGCAGTATTCTCTGCTCTGTAATTGCCTTTGAAGATTAGACTCCAAATCTCAAATCACGCATCAACTCAACATTTCCTTTTTTTTTATGCATTATTATTATTTCAAGATTCGGTTCGAAATTGACCACCCAATTAGACAAGTTCATTCAGTTACAACACTAAGCATACAACAAATTCTCAACAACAAAAAGAAACCATTTTAGTTAAGTTACTTAATAAAGCACCCATGATTTTCAATGATTTAAAGACCCCTACTGGCCAACTAATTAGTGTTTTGAACTACTTTTTTGGGTTGTGGCTTTTAAAAAAAATACTTCTTTTAGGGGATCTAGTAAATAAAACGGATTTATTTCTTTTAGGAATTGCTTTCTTGAAAATTATTTACTCAAGTGCGTATATACAACATATGTAAACAAAATTCTTTATTAATTTAGCCTTAAATACTATGCATAACAAGTGAAAAGAAACCCAATTTTTATTAAATTTAACAATTTATGTTATTACATAAAAACTTAGTATATATTATATATAAATAAAATCAACAAATTATGAACTGTAAAATGTTATTTAAATTTTCATTTTAAATCATGCATCTTTAAGTAAAACCTTCGTTATATTATTAACATCAGTTTAACAAAATCTCATTTGAACACAGAAAGCTAGAGATAAAGCATAATTAGCATATACTGGAGTTTTCTATTAATAAAATCAGTCACAAAAGTAGTAGTAATAGTAAATTAGTAATAGTCATATAATAGATAGCAAGGGGTTTAGGAAATATAGGGGGATTGGAGCCATGAAAATCAGCTACCTCCCTTTCATTTACATAATAATGATAATAAACCCTAATTTTAAGTTATTAGAGTTTCATTCATAATAGAGAATGAGCCAATTCTGCAAAATCCACCAAGACCATGAAAGCTCAGTACACAACTCATAGTTAAAACTAGCCTATATACAAAACATGATCATCCCATGGCTTCTTCTTCTTCTTTTTATACCGGATAATCACGGAGAGACTAGCTCGGTTGCATCTTTCATGGCCGTGGTGGCTTGGAATCGCCTTTATTCAGTCCCGGCAATGTCGATCTCAAAACCCTCTTCGCAGAGTGAGCTCTGAGTCGACCCGTCAGTTTTCTCCATCTCCTCATTGATCAGAATCGCCGAAGAACGGCACTCTAAGCTACAAAATGCTTGCTCACCTCTGCAATAATCAACCACCCAACAGTCAAAATTCTAGACTTTTTCAGACTAAATTTGCCATAGAAATGCAGTATTGTTGATTTCACAAAAAAAAAAATATTCATTTCGGATAGAATTTCCAACAAGAATGCACATTTTCTTGTTTTCAGAAAGGATTTGCCACAGAAATGTAGTATTCTTGATTTCACAACAAAAAAAAAATCTCCATTTCAGATAGAATTTCCAACAAGAATGCAGATTTTCTTGTTTTCAGAAAGGATTTGCAACAAAAATGCAATATTTTTCAGAGTTTCCAACAGAAATGCAACGGCTTTTGGTTCGTAAACTAATGACATAAAATGGGAGCAGCAGAAACAGTAACTAAAAATGGGAGCTTTTTTTGCAAGCTCACCTGTACATGTAGATGTCTTTACCAACTCCCAACACTTTCTTGCACATATCGCACAATTTCAAGAAAACCGGGCTAGGGTACATTGCAGGACCTTCCAATTTCTCATCAACAACAGGCAATAACAATGTACCACCACAGGTTTCCTTCTTCTGATCAAAATCGGTCGAATCATCAAATTGACCCTTTAAAACACAGTCACCATAAATATGGGTTGTTTTCGGGTTAGGACCGTGGACCGTCACACATGTATAGTCCTCCGAGAGCTCGATATCACTTGCTGAAAGAGACCCAACGAACCCGCTGCTTGAACCAACCGACAGCTGCATCAAAGGACTTTCTTTTTGCTTCAAATGGTCAGAATCACCAATTGGGGCATCCCCAATTTCAAAAACAACACTAGAGCTGCCCTTATGAAGGGGAGATTTGAAATGGGTATGAGGAAAGGCGTAGTTTTTAGGCAGGGAGTTGGGTTGTGTTTGAGGGCTGGGTTCGGCGAATCTTGGACTTTTAATCCTCAATTCGGGTCCAAAAATAGTCTTTTTTCCATCAAGCGAGTCGAATGATGTCCCGAGCTTCAAGCTCGGGTTTTTGATCCTCAATTGGGGTCCGAAAAGGATGTTCTTGCTCTCAAATGAGCCGATCAATTTTCGGGGCGAATCGACGCCATCATCAAGAGAGTCAACAATGCTTAAACCTACTTTATCACTACCCCATACCTTATGGGGTGATCTTGGTGACCTAAGAGGGTTGGGTGCTCTAGGGTTTACCTTAAAGTCAAGGGGAGAGGTGGGACTGCTAGCCGAATCTAAATCGGGTAACACCATAGGAGGACTCAAACCCACAAAGAGGCCTGGGAGATTGAATATGGAGATTTTTCTCTTATGGCTTTGCAAATTGAACTCATGAGCAGCAGCAGTGTTTGGTAACAAGTGTTTCTGGTGATGACACATTTGTTGATCTTTATGCATTGTCTTGCTACTCTTCCTCCTCAGCATAATCCCAGATCTTCAACAGCTTATCTACATCAGTAAACAGTAGAATTTCAGTAACCCCACCTAAAAAGCAGAAACATCAAAACCCAGAAAACAGAGATTATCCTATTTTCAGAACCTCAAAAAGAATTTAGCGAGCAGTAAAATCAAAATCCAGAAGAAAAATCAAAAGCTATGATGATCCTATCTGTAAAATTCTAGAAACAATTTGCAAATTTTGACACAGAAGAGCAGTAAAATAAAAAATCACTCAAATTCTTAAAAACCCACAAAAAAGATTATTAAAATTAGCCCTCTTAGCACCTTAGGATTCTGCAGAATGATAAGATAGTAGAAGAATATGATAGATAAGTAGAGATTGTGGGTATATAATCACAGGATGAGAGCTTCTGAGCCTTGTATTTAGTAACCCTTATTACTACAGACTACAGTATCCTGAAGAAGAAAAGAGCTGCAGCTCTCCATTAATGGAGGCATTAAAGGAAAAGCTCGTCTTCAATGGCATGTCAAATCAAATCAAATGCATAGTAAATTGAATACACAAAAACTGGCGGTGAAAATGTTGAAAAATGGGACGAAGAATCAGACAAGCAGAGCAATCAAAATCAGATGTCTCCACTACCACCACATTTCAAGAAATCGATTGAATGTGCCACAGAAGAGTTAAAGAACGGATCTTTCATGCACCGAACAGTGAAACTTAGGTTCCTGACATCAAATTTACAGCGCATCTCCAGAAAGAAGCTGTACCCAGGTAGAAAAAGAAAAGCTTGAACAAACTTTAATGGCTGCTTCGATGAAGATGAAAAAGAAACAAGAAAAGAAAATCGAAGATACAGAGGGAAGCAAGAACATTGATCGAGAAATGGATAGTACCCACCTGGGTTCTTCTTCTTCTTGAGCAGAGAGGCTTTCTGAGAGGAAGTTTAAAGAGGAGGAAGAAGAAGAAGGCCAATAAATGTTGAAAATATATATATGTATATGTATAGGTGTATGAGACTTGCTGTGAACTGTTTCTTTTTCTTTCTCTCACAAATTTTGTTTGCCTCAAAATCAACAAGCCTCTGTGCTTCTCATATACTCACTCTCCTCGGACCTCCATGGACCATCTCTCTGACCTCGGGACTCTGTCTCATGATTCATTTTTCAGGTTACGCCCTTAAGTTTACACATAATGTCAACATGCACCCTATTGTTGTTGAATGAATTTTTATTTTTATTTTTCCATGTATAAATAATAATAATTCATTTTCTAACTTTCTATTTACCTTTTTACATTGACAATAAAGATGACCCTTCTCTTTTTTATGGGGAAAAAGAAGCGGTCCTACCTACTTGATAAATTAATTAAATTTGTCACACCACATGGAAATGCAATCTAAGGAGAAGTAATTGGGATTTTAAAATGAAAGCATGAGGGGATAATATTATTATTTTTTATATAAATATTGGGATATATATATGTAAAATAACCAAGTATTGGCCCTGTCAACATACTATTACTGTCACCCTACCCTAAACTCCTATGGTATATATATAGTATAAGTCTATAAGAAGCTAGTTTCATTTCGATTTTTGCATTTAGTATTCACAAAAATTCATCCCATCTCATCTAATCATATATATTTACAATAGTTGAGAATTCGAACCTGCAATATCAATTCCTATGCAAGTAAGTTCTCTAATTATTTATTATAGTTTTCATGCACAAAAAATAAGTAAAAAATAAAAATAATTCAAAGTATCTTGCAATTCCATTTGGTAGTTAACACTACTATTATTTACTATCCATCGGAAAAAATCCATTTAATTACAACTATAAAAATTATGTAATTCAAATAACATATAATATAGAAAATTCGTATTTTGAGGAGATACATGTGACAAACGAATAAATCATAAAATTTTCCGTTATTTTAAGTACTCGACAATCCGAATTGGGTTGGAATTAAGTTTCAGATTCAAGGCTTCCAGGAACTATTTTTAAAATTAATATATTAAAATGAAATATTCATCTTTTTTTGGTGAATAAAGATTCATCTTATAATTCATTAATTTAGGATTTAGGGTTAAAATGGTTAGGTATTGGAACTGGCATAACCGTACTATATGTTTTTACCCACATATACCATAGCCATGGTTTCAATCATTGTTTTACCTGTAGGCCCATATTTTTAAAATTGTATCAGTAAACTATTAAAACAATATAATTTCAAACATAATCAAGAAATCAAGATTAATCAAAATTCATCGTATAAGAAATTTAAACCAAATATAATGCTAACACTAAGACTTCAAGGTTCATTGATTATAGCAACAACAACATTAAAAAAATTAAATGAGATATGAGACTGTATTTTATCGAATGTATCATTGTAAGAATTAAGATTCAATGGCTATAGAGGTGGCCAGAAGAAAATGAATGATTATGACGTTACTTACTGAATTTTTTTTTTTGTAAGTTATTATATTTTGTTTTAAATATAAGTGTGGTTGTGATTGTGATATAAAAAAATTGCCAACTATATAAAAAAAATAACATATATGTATTATAAATTTAACTAATATAAGAAAGTAGTAAAATAAATTAGGGAACCGTCCGTTTTTCTTTTCCTTTTATGCAATTTTTGTCAGAGGGCCCTCCTCTTCTCGCTAGACGACAAGACTCATCTGTTGACGGAGCACCGTTGGTAGTTAACAGACGTTGGTTTTAACGGTCGTTAAGCAAACCTTAACGTGGAATAACCGTGGTTAGTTTCGGTTTAACTTTAACCACAGTGATAATACTTGTTACCGTTGCCCCATTTTCTGTCGCCCGCGGTTTTTTCATTTTCTCCTCTCTTTTTTTCACCTGACTCTTTCCAAAATTTCCGTACGCTTTTTGTCAGGATTTCAAAATGTCTGACCAGCTAAATTACCGATCTACCCCTATATACGAATCCAAGAAATTTACGTTTCACTTTTGCTTAAATTACCGATCTACCCCTATCTGGACAGCCATGTGTCAATGTTTGTATTGCTAACAGTTAACTTACTTACCTAAGGCAAATCAAGAAAATTCTTATATCCCGTTGTGGAATAGTCACGCTTACTAAAATAGTAATATAAAATAATAATGGAAAGTCTGTGATATTATATCAAACAATCGGATGCAATGTGAGGTTACGTTCAATATTACAGAGTGTTATTATTTATTAAATAGACAATACTTTGTATTATCATTATAGCTTATTATATAATAATTTTGTTACTATTAGTAGGTTTTTTATTTTTTATTTACTTCATAACTCATTATTATAATAAATAATAATGCACATAATGTTCGTATAAAATGAGTAAAGTCTTTTCAATGCATTTTTTATGAAAATTATCTTATAAAACTACATATAATGTTTTAACTATTAGAATTTTAATAGTTGTGCATATTGAGTTTGCATATTTTGTTTTTAGAATTCATAAATGACTATAGTATTAACCACAAAACATAAAATTTAAGAAGTTAGTTGTTGTCAATTTTTTTTTTTAAAATCTTATCGTATTAAGATATAATATACTCTCTATAAATTAATATAATAATAATAAGTCACATTACAATGCACATTACAACGCATACCAAATACTGTTATCTAACATTACACTACACGTTATAGCACAACCAAACACTGTAATCTAATATTTCAAGTAATCTCACATTACAACCCACATTACTTGTAATCTCAAATTTTAAGTATCTCACATTACGTCCACTCAAACGCCAAAATGATGGTCATAAGTCAACCACGCCAAAATGGTTGTGTGAGGTTACTTTCTGAGGGTGCACCATCATGTCATCCCAAGTTTCACAATATTATCGACACATTGAGCAAGTTAAAAAGACACCAAAATAGAAAAGACTCAAATCTATCTTTTTATATATACTCTTTAATTAATACCAAAAAGAATATGTCAGGCATATTATCATTTTAATTATCTATGTATATTAATTATAACGATGATAAAATAAAATTTTGAATCACAAATCGATGGTATCTGTTAATAAAATCGTGTCACATAAAAAATTATAGTTGATTTTAAAAGTCAATAACTAAAATAATTAACTTTAAAATTAATTAATATCATGTATAAGTTGAGTTAATAAAAAAAACTATCTTCGATATTCATGCGCATCTTTAACCACGCTATTTATCTAACCACTTCTTTATATTAATTAAAAAAAATAAATCGTTAGATAGACATAGACATACCAATCAACAAATGGGATTCGACCATTTTATTTTGAGAATTAAATAAAAAAAACAGAATACACCCACTCTTCACTTCTCCTGCAAACTAATATATTATTATAATTGATTGATAAAATAACAAACTTCATGTCTTCATCTACTTATAATTTGTATAAAACAGAAATAGAATAATAACAAGTTTCTGACAAAAGAATGCTGAGGTAAGTAATACAAGTTCCAAAGCCTGACTTTACCATGATGCTAATCATGTGATTAATTTTTAATTACTACGCGCTTCTGTCCTGCCTAATTAAAGTGAAAAAGTTAATTCCCTTCCCTTCTCGAGAGTAGTAGAATTAAGATATTGGAATTGAGCTAAAACAAGTTAGCTATGGTAACTTAAGTTGAAAATTAAACACAACATATTTATTCTGGCTTAATTAGTTTGTAGTAGGTTGTCAATTTTGGATCCGACCCGTGGGTGACCTGCTGATTATGTTATTATTTAAGTCATATATATATATATATATCACCCGAAAACGAAATAGAAGAGAGTTCACCTTATGAAAAAAAAATAAGTTTGAGGGCACAATACTTGGAAAGCTTAATGGTTTAGGTAATCTTTGTAATCACATACATACTTTCGGGTAAAATGTACATTAAACAAAATGAAGGAAAGCATCCAAGACTTACACTTACAATAAATAGTGGAGCCCACCGCTTACGTGAAGGTCAAAACAGAAATAACTTAAAACTCAACCTTGTTGAATGAGTTAACTTCCGTAACGGCGTCAAAACTAACGGTAGTATGATGGAACCAGGGTCCACGTCATCAGCAGGGTCAGGGGTTTATTTAACCCAACCGCAGTTGCGCTTTAACTGAAGTCGCAGTGATTATTCACCTGCTTCTGCCCTCTCTTTCACTTTTGGCCGGACTCTCATCTTTTGTCTTTTTAGGTGACTCAGCTTTTTTACAGCATTCGAGAATCCTTTGACACGTGTCTTCTTTTACAGTACAATCAGACGGTTTTTACTGGGCGGCCAAAGTAGAGAGAACACAAAATAGAGAGATTCTACTTCTTCTCTAGAATTAAAATAATTTAATTTATATCGTTATTTTACATGGTTTAATTTGATTTAAAAAAAAAACAGTTATATTCTTGTATATAGAATATTTTATTATTATATATTCATGTAGCGTGTAACATTGTTTTATTATAATAATTATTATACTTAAAATTGGAAGAAAAAAACAAATAATAGTCTGCTTGAGTCAATAATTGAGACTTAAGTAAGTCCAAAAGTAATAAATGCGGTCAAATAATAAAGAAAATATATATCTAAAATGTTCTGAAGAATCTGGCCAAAAGAAAATCTTTCTGATGAAACTAATTTGGAAGCACGTACCCGTAGATATGCAAGGTTATTATTGTTTTTTCTTGGCCACCCATAGTTATTAACGGCATGTTTGGTTCGTGGAATAGGGAATAAGGAATAAGGAATAGGGAATAAGAATAGAGAATAAAGAATATGTAATATTAATATGATGTTGTTTGGTTGACATGAGGAATAATGAATGATGATTCTGAATCCAATGTTTGGTTGATAAAATGATAGTGAGAAAGGAATGGAATAAGTCCAAATTGACAGATATACCATTTTGCTACATATATTAATCAAATTAACAATGAAAAATTCAAATCATATATTATTAAATGAAAAATTGATTATTATTTTTTTTACAAAATACAAATTTTTTAAAGGATTTTTTTTAAAAAACAATTTTTTTTCGATATTGTAAAATTCACTATAGCAAATATAACATTTTGTAAAGTGAAAAAACATGTTAAATTATTATTATTAATTAAATTAAAATATGATCACGAGATGGACATGCAGGATAAGGGCAGTCGATAGTCGCGAGATAGATGCAGTGCGTGAGAGAATTATAATTTCTATATAATAAATAAATTAGATTATCGTTAAAATTGTATTTTTTATTTCTAATTTTTATTTTAGAGAATGTGGAATAGGTAAACCTAGGGGTTAGGCTAGGATTATGTATTCCTTCAAAATTGGCAATTAGGAATCCTAATTCCACACAATTAATTAACCAAACAACGTAATAGGGAATACCCATTACCTATTCCCTATTCCATTATGTGAACCAAACATGCCGTAAATGTTTAGTAAAATCAGACTGTTAGTTAAAACTTAAAAGAGGATGGACCAAGTTTAATTGTTTTACTTAATAAACTCTTACTTGAAAAGAAAAACTAATTATAGTATCATTTTAATGAGATGCAATTATAAGAATACTTATACTAAAATCTAAAAATGGAAACACACATTCGCCAATGTTGTTGATGATAAATACAATGGTTTTTAATTTAAATAAATAAATTATGGAAGTAGTTTTCTAGTCAACAGTGAATGTTTCGATGGATATAATGTGAAATGTAATATGATGTTTACGTTCACATTATATTATTAGAAAAACCAAACAATACATTAAAATATAAAGTCTATATTTTAATATTATTCTTTATATTATAGAATAACCGTACACTGTAATTTAATATTATATTACTTATAATCTTAAATTTTAAATAATTTTACATTTTGTTTATCCAATCATCCCTAATTAATTTTACAAGTAAACCTTCTTTATTTAGAAGGAAAACAGCCTACCTAACTAGGTGGACCCACTTTCATTTTAATGTACGTAGATGTATGTTGACCTATCAGTAATGCACCTATCCAAAATTAAATCCTACTCGATTAGTCTTCAAATAAGCCAATTCATTTGGAACCTGAACAATTAAAAACTGCTTCCCCGACTTGCTGCATTGAAAAAAGTAATTCACAAGTCGCTAGAAGAACAAAAACCACCATCTCGCTCATTCCTTTTTCAAGTACACGTACCCTTCTGTTGATGGTTGTTTGAGCTTTTCCTGAGAATATAGTAGGTCAAATGAACCGTTGCGAGTTAACTTCGTTTCCTATCTAAAAACTGTATAGAGCTGTGTTATATATATTGTATTCCACTTCTTAAACAGTATATAAACACTACTATACCCACCACGCGGAACAGATTTGTCCACAAGCACACAGAATGAAGTAGTAAAATGTTTTTTTTTTTTTTTTGACCGACCGAAAAAAAGAAAAAAAAAAAGTAAAATGTTTAGGAAGGAACGTGCGCGATACCGGAAACAAAGTAGATGACATCATCTAGCAAGTTTTTTTTTTTCGTTAAATTCTAGCAAGGTTGTATTGTACCCCACTAGGACTAGTACAACATTAGATTCTTGGCATTGATATATGTGCATTGCCAAGCGTGTGTACCCTATAATATCATCAGATCAGGGCCTTTTTTGGCTATATATATTCGCCTACCATATATTTATTTATTATTATTATGCTTATATTGTAATTAAATAATAATTCATAAACGTATATCAAGTATCAGATTCTCATATACAATATTAGATTCTTAGCATTAATATTTGTACAACCAATGGATGCTGGATAAGATCCAACATTATATTAGCACTTAACAAAGTAACAATATTATTACAACATAAAAAGATAGCCGCAACGCAAGGCAGAGCTAAACATTTCAGAGTTGTCAAAACTGAAGATACACACAGGTTTAGTTTTGCTGTCTTTGTCATGTCCCCTATTGTATCTGTAATATTCCCCACCCCCATCTAATCTCCTACAATCGACAGACATGATGATCTTCGAAAAGACCGACTTGGGGCTTGTTCACCAATCAATCTCGTAGATAGAATGTATGTATGTATGTCTCAAAACCAAATGAAGACGAAAAGAAAGTTACTTGCTTTTTCGTTCATTGATGATTTGATGTTCCGAGTTGTGTAGCTTTTTTTACATGTATTTGGCTAACCACTGCTTGCACATATCCAGCACAGGGAGAGCATTCGCATGCAGTGCCTGTAGATAGCAAATTCAACACTCAAGAGCAAGCACCAAATATGTATATATATATATGGTTAATTACCGAGAACTTCAGGGCTGTACAATTTCAAGCTGAACTTTTTTTTTTGGATAAATTGGTAACTTATATAAAGTTGCAATACGTCTAATTTGTTGTCAAATGGAGACATAAAACTGCATTTTGTTTATTGTCTTGCACTATTTTTCATGCAAGTTACTAGCTGAACTTTTGAGAGGTTCGCGATTTGCTAGCTGAAATTTGTGAAAACAGGCAATTTGCTAATTGAACTATTGAGAAGTTTGCAATTTATTAGCTGAATTTTGATGAAATGTGTTGCACATGTGTGTGTCACCATTTACCAGCAAATTAGACGGAGCTAGTGAATTGCAACTTTAGATAGATTCAGCTCGCAATTTATCAAGAAAAAAAAAGTTCAACTAGCAATTTGAACAAACTCAGAGTTCAGCTAGGAAGTACGTAATAACATAAACATATATAAGTGTAGGGTTCTAATCTGAGTAAGGAGTTGGGGCTTGGTTCAATTATACGATTCCACATACCTGATGTGCTACGTATTGCACGTCAGCAACACTCCCACTTCGTGAAGCAATTTGGAAGGCGCTTTTGAGCCGTCCACATATGACGCAAGCTAGCACTTTCCTATCAATCATAACAGACATATAAACTAAATTAATTAACCAACTGCTATTCAATATTCCTCAATCATTTCTTCAACTTCCATACATGATCACTAGCTAAACGTGCATTAATGAGTTAGCTTACCTGTGACTGCTGGTTAACATGTCTATAAGACGGTCTGGTCGTTCCTTGTGCTTATTTGCATACACATTAATTGCCGATCCCAATACCTGACACACAATTTAAGAAACATTCATGCCACTGAAGACACCATCGATAACAAAGAGTAGTTCTCATTATCAGGGTTGATCTCGGAAATGTGATTAATTGAATAGATAAATCATTTTCCACACAGACAACAAACTGCAAGGGAGGGAGATTTAGAAATGGCATCATGGAACATTGTAACCCAAGGTAAACAAACGGAATCATATGGCAGATAGTTACCCCACCCTAGTCCAATCATGAATAAAAAAAACACGGGCCTTCAGAAAAGGGTACATGCCTAAGTCCGGTTCTTAAGGTAAGTAAGCACATCACTAGCATCTTTCTAAAAGCAACCTCTATATAGTGTGTCATTGGCTTTTACAGCGCTACATCTTTCTATAATCAACCTCTAAGTATTATTACCTGATCCCAGTCGTCATCATCAATTGTGCCTTTGATGTTTCTGAAAAATTCTGTCAATTGGCTTCCTTTTTTCCTTTCGGCCAGTGATGCAGCTACTCCAGCATATATATCAACAGCTGCGACATTCACATGTCATTAAATCTACGTGTTTGTTAGATAGAGCTTAAGATATTTTGATCATGAGGGAAAATGCGAGCTACGGAACGTCACTGGAGAGGATAAAACTGTAAAGTGAAATAGTTAACATAATCAGGCTGGTGCAAATATAGTTCCAAGTGGTTTTCAAGATAAAAAGTTTCTCCTCACTCATGCTGCCGTCTCAGTTTTATTAATCAAGCCACATCGCATCATCAGATCATCTTAAAGCTCAAATTGCCAGACAAATAACTAGTTTAGTCATAGTGATTACCAGGTAGATTGAACTGGTATATAACTTGAAAAGCTAGATCAAAATTTTTCTCCGCAAGAGTCTCTGCAATTTCACATCTTCTCCTGCACAAATGAGACGGAGGTTTCAGCGTTCAGCAGCTTCTGCACAATAAAAACACTTCTAAATGCTAAATGAAACTATTTGGTGCACAGGAAATTGTGGTAAAATGATAGATTTTCCTGGCTTAAACAAGAGAAGCTCCCTTCGAAATGTAAAGCATGCATATTTTCATCCACTGATATGGCCTCCGAGAACTCATCAAAACAAGATCCATATGGTAGAATCAGTATCCAAACTCAATAACTGTTTCATTCTTAATTATTAGACACGGCATTTGAATCATACCTGAATGTTTCAGTATCGTTTGGATTCCCAAAAAGTGAATGCCTCCATTGAGGTCCATCTGAGTCATTATACGACTTTACCACATCAATCTGGGTGATAGAAGAAAAGTATGAGATCATCAAGCTATGGGAATCACCAACTGGAATGATGGAGATAATTGGCTAGATGCATTTGGAAGAATAGAATGTAAATAATCTGGAAAGATAAGACATCCAACCAATATGAGATGCATTTCAGAAATGTCTTAGCATTGAACAGTCGATGTGATTATTGAAGTAAAGCTAAAGAATGTCTTAGCATTTTAGAAATTGATCTGCAGAGATGTGATTATTGAACAGTCGATAACATCTCATTTTCTGCTTTGGCCGACTTATTATAAATTTTATACAACTACGCTGCCAAGTTACCAAAAGACATGCCTAACTGACCAAACTTGAGTCTAAGCACCTTGGTAAAACTGCCCCAGCACTTTCTATAAAGCACATTAGTAGGGTAGCAGACTAGTGTAAATCCTTGCTTTCAGGGTTTATAGTCTCTCCTGATAGAGTACAAATAAGCAATAACTTATAACCCTTCTTCAAAAGGGGAACCTATTCTAACTCTCACTGTGTCTCACTTCAGCTCTTTCTCATCTCTGATCATCTCGCTTTCTCATCTTCTGTTCTTTTGCGTCCCCTTTTCACCTTTGCTGTCTTAAGAAAACTCTTATTTTACTGTCTTCCTCGATTTCTATCCTTTAACGATTTCTTAATGAGTAGTAATTCTTTTTTTTTTAGTCAAATGAGTATTAAGTTACCAGGCCTAATAATGAGGAACTAACCTTAGGCAAGTAGGTTAAATTCAACAAAAATCCTATTCACCTCATAGATCAACAAGGGAGCAAATGCTTGAGGTGATTGCTAAAATGGATCTGGTTGCTCCTTGGAGTATACATACACCTCATGTTATGACCTAGCTACTTATTTAGGGCCACATGCACATAGAAGGTGTAAAGTCTTAAACACCATGTTGCACAAGACGATATGTATTTAACACTCGTCAGACAAAAAAAGAGAGAACGATCGGAATATAAGTATGAATTCGATCATATAGTAGATTAACCTTTGGACTGGACATGGACTCATCTTGTTTGAAAACCCATGGTCATCAAAGACATGAGGGAGCAATCATAAGAAAAGAACAATGACCTGAATCGTCACACGGGCGGAAAATTTTATTAGTCCTTCTTCAGATAGCTTTTCAGAAGCACTCTTTCCTCTAACACCTTTTGTAAGTTTAGAGTCCCCACCTCTGTACCGTTCAGAAAGGCCTTCATCGAAATGCATCTAGACCAAGATAGAAATAAGTCGTAAGATAGAATAAGATTGAGACAGCATGAATATAACAAAACCTATGCCTTTTCTCTTCAAGGCAGTAATAACCACAGTCTCTTACTTTTTCAATCCTAAGGCAAGAATCTATGAGGATAGTTAAGAAAAAAAGTTATCGTGGTCATCTGGGCGAAGTCGCAGCAAATCTAAAATAAGTAGATTGATCAGGAAAAAGGTTCAACTGCAAACTATAAGAAAGATATTAAGACCAATGCATTGGACTCAGGCATATTGGTCTTCATCCCTCCAATCCTTTTAACCTGTAAGTGATGCCACTCAGTTGGCTAAGTTCCCTACTGTCCGTGTAGCATGCTTGTACAGTCATAGGTGATCTATCTGTTTTAATGTTCAACGCAAGTTAACTAGATTTCTTTAGATAGCAGGTATACCTTGGCATTTTCCAGATGTTTGACAGCCTCGTCCAGTGTCAAAGAATTCATGAATAACTGAATACAGCATAATCCCGCAGCCACATGATCCTTTTTTATGACCTGAATATCATATTAGTTAAGTGAATGAGACAGCACCTACTTGAAAGATTCCATAAATGCAAGAAAGCTAGTAGAAAATGAACCACAAGGGATGAATATACTGACTAAGAATCTCAAGGTTGTAAATCTACCTGAAACTTGTAGAGATAGTTGAAATGTTTGTGAGTTTCACAGTATAGGCAAATTTTTGCAATCGCTGCTGCAGTATGTTGATTCACTGCCACATCATGTGAATCAATAGATGATATTCTTGCTGAAAGCACACTTTTCAGCATAGACATGGCACCATAAGCAACACACAAGTCGCACAAGTCATCAATTGTCCCATAATCAGTTGCTAGAGGATCTGGCCTCTGAGGAGACAAAGAGGAAGTAGCTGATCCTTGTGTTGACGGTTGAGGAGGTGGAGGAACAGCATTTGGTGGAAAGAATAACAAGCATGCTTCATTATAATGACCATGCCGAAACATAAAACTGAGCAAATGCTGTCGAGCATACTGCACATCCAACAAAAATAAAAGATGAGTGAACTGACTGTTTATGAAATAAAAAGGATATGCTAAATTGAGAATTAACTCAACTAACTGATTGCCATACAAATAAAGTAAAGACAAGTCGTGCTATCCTTTTGGTAGTAGAAAGAGCATACTTATGCGCAGTAGGCACGTAACTATGGGTCACCGACTACCAGTACCACCAGGTCCAATACAAGGATATCGGGTACAGATGCAAAATTTTCACATAAGTAGAAGGTTCAGATGCAAACAATACGAAAGATCCACAAAGATTTAGCCCTCTGGATCCACCTTCTAGCAGAAAACTACTTTTAGCTAGAGTATCTTTAATAAAGGCAATAAGATCTTGTTCGTCAGAGCCATCAAAAAAGATCAGAGCTAAAAAGTGATCAAGAGTATCTAAAAAAGAAGTAGGTGTACACAATCTGCATTGGTAGTCTGCAACACTAAGAATGTATCATTTTATCAAATCAGTATGGAACTGAGTACTCAACACTCTTTTCCACAAAGAGATTTCCAGATAAGCATAGCACGCACAAATGAAATAACGTTACATGTTTGCATGTAATGTTAAATAACATTGGAACTAGCACAGACCTCTTGCAAGTAGGTAACACATTCAAGGTAACGGTTCCCATCCAGATTGCTGTGTGGTCCTTCATCATATTCCGATGTATACGTTTTACCATCAGATTCAAGTAACCGTCTAGAGCGTTCAGAACGTGGGAATGTAGATGGCATGTACAAGACATTAAGATATGAATCAGCTGAAAGTGAATCATCCATGATTGCAGGTGCATTTTTAGCCAAATGATCGTACCTGCATCAAATTTTTTTTTACCATTATCGCTTGACACTAAATTTAAAAAATGATACTATTGATTGCAAAATAATAAATATAAATACGACCTAGATATGTTTTCATAAGTATATATATGACTGTATATAAGAAGCAAGACATCCTCCCGATTGGAGGCGCTGAAAAAACTGAACCAAACAAGGCTAGCAAAACATATCCTGAGAAAACAGCTGAACCTGAACTATTTGGTTAAAGCTGAAGCGTTGATGCCAGACTAGACATGATGCTGAGAAGGTGTGATTTAAGAAATGCAAGGAATTGAAAACCAAGAACCAGTCAAGACCAAAACCAACGCAATCTAGTCATTAAGAACAAACATTGTACAAGTCTAACCAACAACTATCAGAACCGCAGCGAACCCAAACCTAGGCAAGTAACAACGTGAACCATCCGTGCAAGCCTGCTGGGAACTTAGTTTAAATTTGAACCAAAAGGGCATTTATTTTAGCCCTTTAGCCTAAAAATTTAGCCAGTAACATTTGATAATAAACTTTTCTTGGAGTATTAAAGATCAGGCTATATCACCAAAACACACCAGAACCAAATTTCTTTGATCGAAACAAGAATGAACCAGCAAAGAAAGAAGGTGAAGAACAAAGTAAAGCTTACATAGAGCGAGCTAATGAGACATCAACAGGGGGACCTCCTTCTATTGTATTAATTATCTCCAGGATGACAGGTGCTGGGTCGCCTTTGTAAACCTGAAGAGCTTGCCTGCAAATGCACTCAAAGAGATGGGAATACTAGCCAATGCTTGCAAAGAAATATACGAGTTGAATTATTGTAAATGTTACATTTTTTTAAAGAAACTTACTTAAATTTCACTCTAGCCTGTCCATAGTGCTCCATTCTAATCAAAGCGTGACCCCAAGCATTCCACACAGGAAAATAATCTATCTGCAAGAATGACTTATTTTAAGAATTTCCAGTAAAATAGTAGAAAACTAATGGAACAAAATATAGAAGACCTACTTTGCACTTCCTGCAAGTATACACTGCCATACTGTACCGTTCCTCTGCAATTAACCTGTCTCGAAGCCGAGCAGAAGACTCTTTATCGGCAATGTCATCAACGGAAGCAGCAATTCCAGATCCTAAGATACTTTGAAGTAGTTCAGCACGTCCTAACCACATGTCTGCCTGAATCAGAAGTTCAGAAAGATCATCTGTGGACTGACTACCCAAGCTTGAGCTACCAGCATCAGAATATGTATCATCGATATCCCTACTTCTCTCATAAACTGTAGACATGTCGCTACCACCACTAAGCTTTTTGAGGAGGGATTTGGCATAAAATAAGCCCTGCCAAACAAAAAAACGTCGCGTCAAACTTCATTAGAAATATATTGATCTTAAGGATTCCGTTTTGGACAAGATTTTTGCAGGATAAACTCTTTTTTGAAGAACATATATATTTTGTACCAAGCATGCTGTGAATCTCCGAAGTAGCACATGGATTTTCAGGGTGTATATCCCAGTTGCTCAGTCAATAAGACTGATGATCTATAAGCCAGTCCCAGACCATCTTTCAAATAAGCAGAAACTAGGAGTCTCAACTTTTGTCTCCAGCTTTGGCAAAAAAAAAAACTTTTGTCTCCAGCAAGGAGCCTAAGGCATCACTTGGAGAATCTCTAAACTCTCATGATACAAGGGATATACATTTTTAGGTATAATCCCTGTTAGGTGCTTTATTTTGCCACTGAGCACTATGATAAACTTCAATGAAAAGTTACTGTAGCTAAATATTTGCAAGGAGCAAGGCATCACTTAAAGAATCTCTAAACTCTCATGATACAAGGGATATACATTTTTAGGTATAATCCCTGTTTGGTGCTTTCTTTTGCCACTGAGCACTATGATAAACTTCAGTGAAAGCTTAGTGTAGCTAAATATTTGCACTACCTAACAATTTTCCTCTTTGGCCGAATTCCTAACAAAATTACTAATTAGATTTTTTTTTAGAAAAATCTAACAAAAGACTGCTTTTATGATAATATATCCTGGTAAATGTGCCTTACAAGAAGGAAATTAGCTTCTATATGTGCCTTACTGCATCTTTTGTACATAGCTATGCTAAAAGAACCTGTGCAAATGTCTCTGTGGCTCGGTATGCTCGTCCAATAACTTCCATGGTAGCATTTACTGGTAGTTGTTGGGAGCTTAACACCTTAGTCAATTGACTAATGCACAATTCAAGAGCTTTTCTGGCGGATATCATCTCATCGGAACACAAGGAAAGCAGAGCCTGTAAGCGTATGTAAAAAGTTTAAACAGAAGAACATGGACAACATATGATATTTACTATTTGAGATGATTTAGTTTATAAGCCAGTAAACAAAACCAAACAGTAAATGTATAGACACCTTGAGGGAGATCTGAGCAGATCTATCTAAACATATCCACATTCACAGCTATTTTAAACGCAAGAGCATCTCTGCTACTACTCCTATATGATCTTCAAGTTTACATCTAAAATGAGTCCAAATGTGTAACTATACAGAAATCATTCTCGATTACCAAGCTGACCCAAACAGATAGTGATTTATAAATTTGAGAAGCTCATCCTGCTTAGTAACTGGTTCGTGAAGAAAAAAACTCTACCATACGCAAAACTAATGCAAAAATGCCCATTGATATAAAGAGCTAACCTTAAAAAGAGTAAAGTCAGGAGTGGTCTGGTATCGATGCAGTGACCTAACAGTCTCGTCCTTGTTTGCAGCACCAGTAAGCATCCATTCATCAACTATTGAAGCAGGTGGTAGCCGGTCTGGCCCATCAGTAGATAAAGATGAAATACTATCTTCTTGTATGCCCGTCATAGCCTCCCAAGCAATTTTTTCTGATGGAGACAGTCCAGAATTCTTTCTCTTGCGTTGAACATCTTTCGGTAAAATCTTATCTCCCCCATTTCGAGGACCCCAAGAGAAAGCCCGACGAGCTTCCTTTTGTAAATTACTCAAACTGCTAGTAAGTGTCGATCTTACTAAAACACCACCTTTTGGTTTGGGCTTTGGCCTTGCTCCAGAACCAGAGCTACGATGTTCTCTAGAGGGTGAGCTCATATTAACGGCAATAGCTTTAGCAGCATAAGTAATGATCATGTCATTATCTCTGAGTGAAGGAAATTCTTTCAGAATCTGTCCAGAAGCATGAAAAAACTATCAGTTGATATCAGAAAAAGGCAAAGCGCCCTTCTTTCTTTCCAACCCTGAATTCTAGTTTGCCGAAATATTCTTTATTTTCCCCATCTATACTGTACTTTTACTTATCTGAGATATGATTAAGCGTATAGAAAATTTCAAGTACCATGGTCAGCCTAACATGTTACAAGGGAGTCCACCCCAAAAGCTTAAGCTAATAGATTTGTGGACACTTAGCACTTACACGCCCCCGCCACTCTTTTTATAACCAATGTGACTATTAGAAAAGAAAATCTACCTTGCTTATACCAATAAAATAGTAGCAATAAGAATATGCATAAGGGTACAAAAGTAGATCAAGAAAACTAATTAATCTAAGTTACCAATGAAGCAGACTGCAGCTGCTTCCCCATAAGAAGAACTTCAAGTATGAGATGGGGATACTCATGCAGAGAAGAGCATCGTTGCTGCCATGCCAATGGTAGAGTGGCCAAAACACGAAGACCCAAGGCCCATGAATTAAGCCTGGAAACCTCACTATCTGATAGATTCCCATCTTTGCGCTTCAGGAAGAAGTGAACCTGCAGAATATAAAGAGAAAAAAAAGTAATATTTGAGAGTTCTCGTGAAATGAAATAATATTGAATACATCCAATTAAAAAAATTACCAGAAGCTGCTTGGACCGCAAGTTTGGAAGTAGCTGCATTGCCCCCATGGCAACCGGTAAAGCATCTTCTGAGTCATGAAGCGAAGAAAGGAAACGAGAAGCCTCTGCTGGACCTCCACCACTGAGAGGGTCAGCAGTGAGAAGCTTCACAAGCTGTTGGGCTTGCAGCTCTCGCCGCAAAGATACTGATAAGCCAGCACTGTCAGCAACTACCAGAGCAGCAGAAACAGCTCCTTTTTCAGCTAGTCTAAGTGCCAAGCCCTCTGGATCCGCTTTACAGGCAGCTTCTACCTGTGATCAGAGGTTTTAGAACATTGTATAACAGACTGAAAAGCCTATTTCAAGAAATCTTTTAGAATTTTTCCTCTAAAAGTGAAGTATGACCTGTTGCCAGCTGCTATAACGATCATCTGCACTCAATATGTGACTGTACCTCTGTAGAGCTTGTCTCATGTGCAAAATCTGATTATCCAAAAAAATGTTAATCAAAGAATTAATACACTGATAATATAATACAACGAGTAGCATCAAAGAACAATACTATTATCATATATTATACAAGAATACACCATGCACCAATTCATACATATTTAATACCTCATTTCTAACTGGATCACTCTGAGGCAGGTGGCAGTTGCACATAGTGAGTACATCAAGAG
The DNA here is from genome assembly GCA_036873135.1 of Clarkia xantiana subsp. parviflora. Lineage (NCBI taxonomy): Eukaryota > Viridiplantae > Streptophyta > Magnoliopsida > Myrtales > Onagraceae > Clarkia > Clarkia xantiana. The sequence continues at coordinate 13,705,464 of JAPTYO010000004.1, forward strand.
CAGCATCAAGTTCCCACCTATGAATGAACCTGAAAGCACAATCAAGATGACTTACGAACAAACTTATGCACGTAGGCAAACAGAAAAAAGTTCTTAACGGAAGCAGAATTAGCACAAGCAAGGAAACAGTTAAATTAACATGTGCTAGAGTTATGTCAAGAGCAAGTAATCCTTCCAGATAGAAAAGACACGATCATACATACTTGAGAGCAAGTCTGGCTGCAAGGTGCTTATCCTTCAATCTTAAACAATATTGCCAGCTACTACTCCAGATGTTATGATCGCCGTAAATTTGATTTTGACCATGTACTGAAAGATTATCCTCCCCTTGTTCAATCAGCATCTGAAGTAATTGATCTGACGCCCCATTGCGTAAAAACCGATCCGAAAGGGCAAGGGCGTCCATCAATTTTCCTTCCTCAATCAATCTGTCGAAGTGGTCATGTTCAAATATATTTCAGAGCAAGGCATAATGCAGAGCCCCCATCCAACACAATTCTTCAAAATCAAGTTCAAAAGGCAATATATTGAAGCCCTACAGTGGAATCTTTACCTTCAAGCTTTAATACGGATACAAGTTGAGTGAATTTACATGAAAGCATCACACGGAACAGGATATGGGATTTAAATATCTTCATGGTAGGTATGCCTATTGACCTTTCTTTAAATACATCTTTTAGTAAACCCTGCACTTTCTTCGTGCCTATCAATGATATTCCTAACTTTTATCATTCAAATAAAAAATAGAGCTGAATATGCAAGGAGTAAGTTTCCAAATAAACTGTTGTCAGAATGTGACACATCCACCCTTAATTGGCTAGGAGATTGTGGTGAATCTCTTTGATCAGCATATAAAGACTACATAATGAATATATGTATCTAAGGAATTTAACAAGCAAGAAATAATGCAGTGATTATTTTTAAAGAGGTTCCTTGATTAATTTATTCAGTCATTATTAAGGTGACCTAATTTAAATAGTGGAACAACTCGACTTTCAGACATATTGAAGCCACACTCTGTCACACCTAGCGCTAGTATATTTTGGATGAGTGATACAGATACAGGAATCTGTCAGAAAACGAGTGCCACCTTTTTGTATGTTACTCCTACTATGCATATCCTGTACTTTCTTGGTGCATTGTTAATGGAAGTACTACCTTTATATCATTCAAAGACTAAAATACAAGTGCCAATAAAGCAACCCCAACTAGGCAAGGCAATCTGGCATTGTAGAGCAAAAGAATAATAATAACAATAGCCAGACTAGGCAATGATGACGACACATACCGATCAACGGCTTTCTTGTAAGGCTCTTCGCTCTCCCAATCAAAGGAAAGGAAATCTGTAGCACCCACGTCCACAGATTCAGACTTTGGAGTGCCATGCTTGTATTCAGCACCTTCTTCATTGAGATGTCCTAAATTTGTTGAGATATTACTATTAGCTTCATCAAATTCTGAATCAGTATCGCTGTCAGGTCCTCGTGATCTCTTAACAGAAATTCTAGCTTCAAGAGCAGAATTCCTATCCTCTGGCTTAGACATTACAGCAAACTCTGAAACTCGATGAAGATTTGTCTGTGTCTGAATCCATCGATTCAATGTTGGAAATCTGTGCATCACAACTGTCAGTAAAATGGAGATACTACAAGATAATCCATTATGGTAAATGTTTACCTCTCAGATACATCAAGAGCAAACTCATAGAACAGTCTATCAGCATCAGGGGACTGCAGCAATCCATTGCTTAAAGAGCCAGATACAGACGAGTCACTACCACTGTATAATATGCTGCTGCCAAAAACACATGCCAAGACAGCTCTAACTGGGGATATTTTCACCAAATGTTTTACTATGTCCAAGTGAAGAGGGTAGAGAGGGACACCAGGAGATGAAGAAGAACAGCTATAGCTGCTTGGTTTGGATTCTGCATAAGACGGGGTTATTACTCTATTCTCCTGGTTTTTGGGAGAAACAGGAATGCATGCCCAACCACGACCAGAACGAGGTGGAAAAACTGGTGGCACACATGAAGAAATCACTTCATGTACAAAATCAGCATGCATCAACTCCGCGGCCTTAATTGCAGCATCAGTGCTGCCTCGTTCAAAGACTAGACGAGTCAAAAGCTGCAGGAATGAAAACACGGGTCAAAACTGATTGGTCTTAAAGCACCCCAGGTCCATGAATTGATTAGCCATGTCTATTTACCCCAACTCATGATTTTCAACCCTCAAACCAAAATTTTCCTAGCACAATGAGACCAGCTATTAGAAGTTCTAACCGAAAACTAGTGAATAAACGGGCCCCTTCTGGATTAGTCTAGCTAATTAGCATAAAAAGAGCTGCTGTCACTAACTAAATTCCACATTTAGTTGATCCTTTAGACAGCACAATTAAGACAACCGTCTTCCTAAAAAAGAGTTCAAAGGAATATCCACAAACCTTAAATGAATTTGGGATCAGCAAGAGATACATGGAAATATTTAAAAGTAATGGTTATCTTACATCTTTAGGCCATTCATAGACGACAGAGAAAAAGTTGAAATCGTGAGTTGTATCTGTTCCATCAACTATGTCACCAATGGCTGCTATGTGGAGGATGAACTGTGATAAGTACGTCGTCCGCTTGGCAACTAGTGGACCGAACAATCTCTTTCCAGTTTCTTTCATATCATAGTCAATATTCTGCAAATTACTAGATTCTCCAGTTGCTGAAGCTAAAGGTATCTGTTTAGCAGACCTTAATCCAAGCCCAAGAACTCCATCATTATCACATTGCAAGAGACCTTTACGGTCTGTGTGCACACCATCCCCTCTAACAGGATCATGTTCCATTTCTTCATCAGCAATAGCTCTTGCCAGGTTATGAAGCTTGCCTGTAAGGATCATAAGATTAAAAAGAAGAGAAAATCAACAAATTGAATACCTTAGACCACAAATTACCGCTTAAAAACTGTCTCTTGCCGCTGTGTGCATCCTCAATCATCTGATCAAGCAAAGCAAGAGCACGTTCTCTTTGTCCTAGCCTCTGAGACTCTTTTGATGATGAGATGGTTTCCCCAGACAGGATAGAATGAAGAGCTAGAGGATTGTCCTGAAGTATATATCAAGTAAGAAGCAATCACATCAGGGAGCAATACATTCCTTCCATCTAAAAACAGTGAACATATGTTCTCATTTATATATATATATATATATATATATACTAAATGTAAGAATAAGCTATGTAAAATCATACAAAAGAAGGATTACTTCGGTATATAAGGAAACCACTATAAGACAAGGAAACAGAGGTTGGTCTGTACAATGTAGAAGCTTTCAAGAACAGCAGCAATTTCAATTATTTTGAATGTTAAGGTTAAAATCTCTTTAGTAATGTAGCAAGACAGCGCTGTTTATTTACAAAAGAGAGAAATAAGCAAAAATAAAAAAAAATCTACAGGAAACGATTCATGGGCGAGTTAAGACATCTACTGTGTCCAGGAATTAATGCAAATTCCATATGTACACCTCGTCCCAGCTAAACCAAAAACATGACTCTAGACCATTTTTCTATGAACATTTCAACATGGGTCTCACTGCATCCGAATCCGAAAGCTCCCTGGTTCGACAAAAAATTAATAATGCACAAGAGGGTGCTATTTGTTTACAATTGGGGGGACATAAGCAAAAAAATAAAAATAAAAATCAGTACAAGTAGCAGGATTTGGGGGAGGGGGGTTGTCTTAAGCAGTTATAAGTGAGATAAATCAGTTGACAAGTCCATCTGTTAACCATTGTTCTGTTCATTGATTAATGACTATACTGTATACTCCCATCATCATTGTTAGAGATAAATATATCTCTATCTCTAACAATCATCATCGCAAAAAATGATAACATAAATTTAAAAAATTGCCGGCTTTTCCGTGTATAAATATAAAAGATATACATGATGCTGTGCCATTACTTTTAAACTTTAAAGTCTCACCTGCTCTAAGAATTCATGGAGTCGTTTGAGCAGTCGGCGTGACACAGAAACAACTGCCACTTCATGGATCTGATCCCAATAAGTGGATCCCATTTTTGGAGACCCTCCAGGAAATATCTCAGATAGCATTGTTTGAGCCTGAATCACAATCATTCATAATAAATAAATCATATTGGCCGGTTGAACAAGAAAATAATACTTCCGACTCACCAGAATGCCAGAAAAAGTAATGTGCCAGTAGATAAATTTAGACTTAAGATATTAAAAATGGGTTTTCAGTAATGGAAAGAAGTTAGAAGAAACATATTCAACCTATCCTTGATGGGTTCCTTACATATTGAGAGAGCGTGAAGTCTTAAAAGGTTCATGTGTAATTAATGAGGCCCTACGAAAGTAGGAAACATAAAGTCTTTCCAGAAAGTAGAAAATTTTCAACTGGGAATGCATTAGTTAAAAAGGAAAATTACAAAATATCATATAGATAGAGAGATTGACTAACCCATATAGAACTCAGTTTAGCTATATTACATGCTATGTGGCTTCAACCATATTATAAGTCTAAAAGGAAATCTATCAATAATTGAGGCATCTAACCTCAGCAGTATGCACCCATAGACTGGCTTAATATATTTGGAACCGTACCCTTTCACTAGTCTTTAATTATCTAGATGCATTCTTTTCGGAATGATAAAAGTTCAGTGATATGGATAGCAATATCCATAATAGGCTAGATTCTAGTATTAATAATAATTTTTATATTATAGAATATAATATATCTATTTAGTGATATAATCAAGTATTATATAATTTCCATAAATTGTAATGGTTGAGTCCTATATAAAGGACATATTATTGAATAAGAAGACAAGCAGAAAGTTAAGTAGAAACTTAGGTTTCAGAGATGGAATTCTCTCTCTAATGAGTTCAGGGTTAGTGCTCCCCTTGATGAACCCAACTATCCACCTACCACACATCCATAATATCCATGGCCATTTGATCCTATCTTAGGGTCATAACATTCAGTAATTTCATTAATTCACCAGGAAGTTTATTTACAAAAGAGGGGAATAAACAAAGATATATATGAAGGTTCATGAAAACCTTTATGATTAACCCAAAACACTTTGGTTCATTTGTATACGTCTAAATTTAACCTGTTGCCAAAGCCCTTTAGTTCCTCCCGAGCAGTAACAAAGATGGAAGTTTTGTGGTCCTTGTAAATTATGAGAAATCAATACATACATGATATATGGTTGCAATGAGAAATCAATACATACAAGGTGTAACAAAGGAAAATGCAGAGAATACTTATTGGATCTGCATGATACTGGAAAAGAAACAAATTTACTTAAATTTTACCTGATGTAGAAGCTGCTGGCACGTATTTACAGATTTTGTTGACGTTGAAGCAACGTCAATGCATAAAAGGATCTGACAAAAGGAGCTCGTGTTCATACAAAACTTCCAAATACCGTTTCACTCAATACTTTGGTGAGAGTAAGTAATTAAACTTACTGCAGCTAAAGTGCCTAACTTCGAACGTAATGCTGATAAATCCAGATCCTGGGTAGACGTCCCATCAGCAGCAAGAGTAACAACATCTTCCACCTGGAGTACAAGAAGAAAACATAGTTTCTGAATTAAATCATCACTGTTGAAAAACTAAGAAAAAAGGGATACTACCCAAGGGCCAAAACACCGGCCGGAACCACGGATGTACATATCTATGGAGAAAAATAGGTATTCATAATCAATTAAGTTCAGCCCTCTGATTGATAAGTGAGTTTGGATCAGATTAACCAAATAACAATCAATATATTCTGCCAGATAGCTATACAAGATTCCATCTCATCGAACAGCCATAAATGATGCCAGAAGCATGCAAACGTAAACAGAACAAAATATTCAAAGGAAATAAGTAATATCAGAATAAGTAGGTATAGACATACAGATGGTTTCCCGCAGGCACGATCTACCCATTCAATTAGTTCCAAAGTAGCTTTGTCTTCTGCAGATAAGGAAAATCTATGAACTGCTTCCTCTCCTAGGTCATACTTCGCCCTCTGCATACAGCTGCAGAATGTCGATTATGCCTTGTCAAGATTCAGAAAGTGAAACCACCTCATGCTAATTATTGAAGTGGTGCCAGATATTTGTGTTTGTTGATTTAGTTCGTTATTTTGAAAGACAACTAAAAGAAAATTCAAAACAATGTCATAGGCATGAGCAAAGTATCAACAAAGTACATTCCCTTTAACAAGGGAAAATATGTTCTCTGACTTACCAAGTCAATAGGTATTAGGTAAGCTCAACAAGCAGGACTCCTCAAAGGAAGTTAAAAGTATTATTACCCCATTAACCTTCAACGCTAACGCAAAGCATACATGTACACTAGATAAATCATAAATGAGGAAAGATGACTCACAGGTTAAGGAGCTTGGAAGGGGCTGCACGTAACACAGTCAGTGCCTCCTTCCACTTCCATTGTCGTTCATAAAGAGGAAGGAGACGCTGCAGAATAGACAGCCTCCACTCCCAATCTTCAATGAAATGATTAGCCAGGGCAACTCTCCATTCTAAGGCTTGTCTCCCGGCACTGCTTATACTACCATCAAGAACATGCTCCTGATCAGATACTGCTGATGGTAGATTTTGTCGTAATGTATCAAGAAGAAACCCAGTAAATGATATAACCATCTTGTTTCCTCCTTCTCCAACAGCAACATCAGAATGTTCCGGAGGACAGCCAAAAGGTGATTTTGAATAACTTTCCGGTGTTGTACAATGTGTCAAGTTGAGAGAGAAATCATCCATATACAGAAGGGAAAATATCAAATTCACCATAAATATCTGCATTACAAATAAACAATGAGAGCTTAAACAAGAAATGATACTGAAAAAGTAGAAAAGTGATGTACAATGCAAAATTTAGGTGTCAATAAGCTCACAAATGTATCTGTATTCCTCACTATGCCATACATGTAAAGTCTAACTATTAGAAGTACTTTTGTAATTTCTTGAGTGTACAGAAATATTTCCATCAAAATTAATAATAATCACTAAATTAGGAAACTTTTCTAGATAAACATCCTCCCGGTGGGCTTAGCTTTAGATGCATTTTTTTTGGATAAGCAACACGTAGGAAGGGCGAGAAAATGGAGGGATATACTTTTCCCTCCTAGAGAGGAATTCTTTCACCCTCTAAATGGGAAAGACTTGAAGGGGAGACTAGGTGCAAGCATGATCGAGTCACAACTATAGCCAAATTTTATTTGCATGGCATGGCAATTATAAAGTAAAATAGTCTAATTTTCCTTATCTTCAAATGAACCCTATTCAAATTGCAAACAGTGGAAACAATTTTCTATTTAAAAGTTAAAGGTCGGGATATATATCATTAGATCACACCAAGCAGGTGTCAAACAATATATCAAAGAGGGAAAACCAAAATGTACAGAAAGAATAGCAGACATGCTAACATCTATATCATGTCCATGAAAATATATAGATCCCATTTGTATGTCCCACTAAGCAAAAAAAATTACAACTCTAACCCAGTTTTCCCAATAGGGTGATAATTTTGTCTCTCTTATACCTTTCCACTTTAACAAGTCAATCCAAACAAGAGAAAGTAACTTAATTCAGAAAAATAGCTGCTAGACAGAAGATCTAAATGATTATCTTCAATTACTACCCTCATGGACAGACCTTAAGATAAATTATTTTGATTTTCCCATTTGCAGGCTAACTTCATCTTCAGTTTGAATATATAAGAGAGCAACTAAAACTCAGGAAATTAAGAGCGAACATAAGATAAATGGGGAAAGAAGAAAAGGAGAAGAAAATAACTACAATAACCTTGCGGGGAATGTCCCTAATAGCATCTAGATGACTCCGCAAATCTTTCAAGTAACAAAATGCTTCTTGTTGCCGTCTCTCTCGTTCACTGTGCATGCTCCTTTCCATGGATCCCAGCGCTAGTACTACTGATTCTAGAGCATATCTCATATTCATAAGCTCGATATCTTGCATCCTACCATAAAACTACGATTAAATCTTAAGATAAAATCGAAATTCAGTAAACATCATCAAAAGAAGATTCAATATTATTATAATCAGTAACTTTCAGAAAATATACCAGCAATTAAAAACAAAAGTAAATTTCCAACATTTGATATGGCAACAAGTGAACGTAACTCTGCATTTTGAATCGTTAATATCTTAAAAGAGAAGATACAGTGTATATTGTTAACGTGGATCAATTAAATCGCCTAAACATCCCATGCATAAGTGTTTATCAATAGTAGCTAGTTCTCTAACGATACCATAAAAGTGAAGCTAAAAAAAGCAGCAGAAACTAAAAGCAGTGGATGGAGGTGAGGCTCCACCATTCTCTGACAGTATGCAATAAATAAAAGTTCCTTTGAAAACTCAAGTTGCCTTCAGAGAGAAGTCTTTACTGAAAAGAAGCACTTCGAAAGGCGTTATAAACACTAACCAACAATAGCAAGACTAAGATAAAAAAAAACAATAGCAAGATGTGACCCACCAAATACAAGATGCAAGTTCTCATACTCACCGTTTGTCTAACAGAATAATGTTTTGATGGTTAGACAAGATATTTATCACCACAAAAGCTGTTATATGTCAGCTAAACTGTCAGGAATTAAGTTAAAAAAAATTAAAGCATCAAACATTCAGTAATTATACAAGCGCTTGAAGAGATTAATTTAGACATGCACCTCTTCCAGGCAGCAACCGTTGAAGCAATTGGCTGCATGCTAATCAACTTGATAGCATCCTGAAATTTTATACCTGGAACAACATCAAATAACACCTTCACAGAAGGTATTATAAATTGTTTAGCACATAAGATGTAGTTGACATAAAATCACATTATGATATTTAATGGGGAAAATAGAAAGATGTAGATTGTCTGATTGCCTATTACTGATCTTACCCTAAGAGGACTTTGAACAGAAAGCCTTTCAAGCACAAAGTTCTCCACAAATGGATCAACCTGAGCATTTTCAGTGTTTGATGCTATTTCTTCCTTAACAGACAACATCAATGAGGATTTTGAGTCCCATGGTTGTCCAGAATTTGCACAAGCAACAAAACCGGCTAGATCTAGCTGGTAACACAAAGAATCACAAAGATGCTCGACACATGAAATCTGCATAATTAGAAGAAAAAACCATAGGCGTTCTAATCAGAATCAACAAAAGGACTAATCTAAGAACATGAAGCAAATTACTATCCTAGAGATCAGAAATACCTCATCAGATTGACTACCATAAAGAGATGACTCTTCTAGACGAATTGCTTGAGATTTACTAGTCCAGAGTAGTTGCATCAGTTTCCTGCGTGCTGATGTATTACCGTGTAAGAGATCCCAACCCATGGCAGCCACTAGGGGCTGAAGTCGGGGAAACATTAACAGAACCTGTGGCATGATCAGCAATGCACAAATAACAATCAAGTTAACAATGTGCAACAATGCATAGGCAGTTCATGATAAATCATCTAGATGGTAGAGTTAGCTATTCCTCAGTACTCACGTATTCAGGAAAAGATAAGACTGGAGACGTACATTGCTAACTTCTTCAATCTTTTGTGTCTTCACAGCTGATAAGGCGGTGTCCATTACACATTCAAGCACGTGTAATCTACCCACTCGAGCATAATGGTACATATCTCTCATACAAGCATCAACTTTCATCCTTGAGGACATCTTGGCAGTTGAATCAGTGCCTTCTTTGGTTTCACCTATAATTCGTTTAAAAGCATCAAGAGGCGGTGGAATTCCCTTGCTATCAAGTACTTTGTGTTTGTCAATGTCTTCTAAGAGAAGTTCATCCTGAATGAACTGCACATTGCTTTCATATTAGAAAATAACTTCAGGGGAAATATTCCGGTTACGGATTAAGTATAACGAAAAAACTACTTGGAACTAAGAAATTTCAAATGATTAACTTGAAAGAGGGCATGGTTAAGATGCATTTACAGTTTACAGTCATCTTCAAGTGAATTAAATGCAGCTAGTCTAAGCTAGATTTTGAGTTTTGATTGCCCAGATGAACAAGGTAAGTATGATCAGCTTATGGCAAATCTCTACAAACTGATTGTCAGCTTATACCATCAAATGAATGTACAGGACTTCCAATCTAATTAGAAAGATTGCAAGCATCATCACGTGGTCAATCCCAGAGTCATACGATGAAATCAAATTATCGACTTACAGTCTGGAATCATGAAACAAGGGATCCAACGTGACTGGTCATCAGAGAATACAGTTTAACGCATGACATAATAGCCTAGGAAGATTTTAAGTAATTGAACTGCAAAGAAGGAAACACACCTGAATCATTTGCATCAAATGTATGGAATCGGACGAAAGAGCTTCTTCATACAGCAAAAGTACTTTTCGTCTAACAGTATCCCAGGTGTCTTCCAAACCTTCCTTACTGGAGAAAATCTTTTTGATGAAATCACGTAAGACAGTCCTGATCATAGGAACAGTAACAAATGGATTTAATCATTTAATTATTAAAAAGAGTGTGCAAGAAACAACTTACAGGCCACAGATACTGAAGAAACTGAAAGATTAAATAGGAGATGTCACAGTAAATTGACCAGATAGATAAAAGATCAGAAGATCCTGTCATGTCTTAAGAGAGGCGTCTATTTTCTTTGAAGTTTGAGCTAGACAATGAGTGGTATTGCAGAAGTAATAAAAGGTATAGCAAGGACATATTGATCTGTACCCCATACATGCTCATATTTATAATATAAGAAACAAAAAAGTGAAAGAACAGTTTCAAACATGACGATTCAATTGGGGAAGACGATTGAAATGAATCCTCGATGGTAGCTGATCACAGTTGAACATTCTCATCACAGTGAATATACAACATTCCATCCCATCTTCAAGACTTAATTAATGATGCAACCATTCTCGAACTGAAACTGATCCCAAACATTTCCAGAATAACAATGTATCCCATCTCAGCAAGAGATTAACGTCTACCTTAAAGAATTTTCACTTGTTTCAAGTTAATGAAATACGCGAACCACTAAATACATTATTGATATAAAGTTTAACATGCATTGATTACCAATACATAGAAGCTTGGAAATACTGATATTATGCACTCATCAACGCCTAACTCATGCAACAGAAGGAGCGGAAACTTACTGATACTCGATCTCCTCAACACCGTGGTCAAGGTGGAGAAACCGCACATGCTTGATTGCTCCATCTCCATTAACTTCCTTCACGCCCTCCCTTATTGCATCTAAGTGAGATAATTGAACTCTCCTCTGCATGAACCCCAAAATCTTCATATCTTCCTCCTCCAGCAAAAAGTTTCTTCCCACATTATCATCCCTATGCACAGCAAGTGCCAGTCCTGAATCATCTACATTCCACCCCTGGAGCTGTCTATGTATATTCCAACAAAGTACATCAAAAATGTCGGGATACTCCCATATAACTTTTTTCAGACATACTAACTCTGTTTCCTCAATTGATGCCACATCAGAGCTCACCCTATCTACGCCACCCGAGCTGCCTACCTCTTCCGAAACTGCTACATCTGCCCTCAACCTCCTGACACCTAATTCTAACACCTTGGCCAGAACATGCACACACCCATCCAGTTCACTATTTACGTCATCGGCATTATCACTCTTATTATCTACCGAAGTCACTTCCGAAACATTCCGAACCCTATCGGATACCCGATCAAACAAAATTTGCACATAAAGAAGAAATTCAGCACGCAACTTCAACGTATCCGTATCGAAACTCCAGGCGGAACAGGCATCATCAAACTGCAGGAGCTCTAGCGTTGAAAGGTAAGTCAGAAGGGAAGGATTGGGGCAAGAGCCTGACCAGAGAGATTTCTGGAACCGACCGGCGTTGGCAACAATCGATTGGAATACCGCAAGAGATAGGTTGGGGTTTTTGGATCGGAGAGTGAGGAGAATTGCACGGAGCGGCTCGAACTGAGCAAGGTAGAGGTGGTTCGCCGCCAACCGCAGGAGCAGCTCAGTTTCTTGATCCATTGCCGGAGCTTGTAGTGGATTCAGTTCAGCATTACAAACAAATTTGCGACTGTCAAGTTGGCCTCGATGCCGGTACCGGTACGGCGGAGGATTCCCGACAAAATTGGCGATTACTGTGGAGATCGGTGGAGCGAACAGAGGTCCTTCAGGTCTGATGCTCCTTCGTGAGGTATGAAAGTGGCGCAGCGTTTGGCTCCCGAGAAAACACTGATCCTCCGAGAAGTTTCACTGCCATTCATGGAAGCACGTACACGTTACAGGAACGGAGTAGGCAAACAAATTGCAAAAGTGTTTTTTTTTTTTTTTTTTTTTTAAGAGTATCGGAGTGAATGAATAAAAATAAGGGGATCATTAATAACCGATTGAAGCCTCGAACCAAAAAAAAAAAAACCGATTGAAGGCTCGAACCAATTAGCGTCAGACGAGCGATGGTTCGAGCCACCTACCAGATATTCTTCATGTGAGTAGATCGAAGGCTCGAACCACTCCATACGTGATAATAAATACAGGTCAGGGGTTTAAACCGGTGACTACTTTATAGAAAATATTCTTATCCGTTATGGCCTAATACCGGTCTGAATGGAGCGAACAAACATGTTACGAGTGCTGTACATTCTAAATACTGTCATATAGTTTTTTTTAATACACAATACATGGTGGGTTTTTTTTATTAATACGCAATGCATTGTGTAATATCATATTATAATTTGAGTAATGATAGAAGTTCACAGTATGGCATGCACTGACGTAAGATATTTAATAATGGTACGCTTTGTAATTTTTTTTTATGTTATTTAGATTTAATATATAATTGTATTTCATTGAAAAATTATATAAAACATACAACGTGTATGAACAAAATAATTTTTAGTACTAAATGTTTTAAGATGTAAAACATATTTCAAAACGATAATAATTGTTATTTTTTTAATCGATATCTACAAAATTATAGTTAAATATATTTTAAATGTACAAAGCTAACTAAGTAATTTTTAAAGTATCACAAATAAAGCACTAATGACGATATAAATGTTACAATTGAGTCAAATTGGATAAGAACCGACTGATGATCAAACCTCAATCGAGTCGAGACATAATACTAGTATAAGTTATTACGTCTTTATTTTGATATTTAGAAAAATATTCGGTTAATTTTTCTAATGTACAATTTATTTTAGTTACAATTTTAGATAGATAATTGAAGAAAGTATCAATTACCGTTGTTTTGAAACACGTTATACATTTTAATTGGTAGTAAAATCCATTTTTTCAAACATGTTGTATGATTTACATCATTTTCATTTTTCCTATTAATTGGTCCTCTTGTAAGATCTATCTATATATATAATAAGGCAAGAGGAGTGAGGTAGGGAGGGGTGTGGTTTCGCCACGTCAGCACAAGAGAGGGACTCTGCTTTCGCCACATCAGCATGTGGTAGTAAATAATACAGTAACATGTGTCCTTTTCTAAATTGAGAAAAAAAAACACCTCATGCGTAATTGAAACCAAAACCTTAATTCTATTTCGGTTTCAAATCCTTAAAAATATACTGTTACAATTTCAATTTAACGAAATCAATAAGCATCCGTTTCAATAGTGAATACACTATAATTAACAAACTCAATTAATATCACAAAATTAAAAACCTAAAATCCATTGAACTTCTTCAACAATTATATCTATATATACCCATTATGTAATTGACCATCTCAGCTCGGCTTCGGCTTCTCACCATGGAGGAAGTTCAGAAGCATGGATGGTCGAGATCAACTAGAGCAGCAGAACGACTGGAGGAGATGAAAGGGCGGTGGGAGTGCTGGTGGCAGTGCATGCAGAGGCTGGTGTGGTATGATGCGACTGCCTGTGCTCGCGGAGTTTGAACCCAGATTCGCGCGGTTCGAACCCAGATCTGTGGGGTTCAAACCTAAGACCACAGGGTTCGAACCCAGATCTACCCATGTTGACGACATACAGTTGGTAGCATGCAATACGGGCGATGGGCATACATAAGTTGGACGGAGAATCAAGGCTTGAAGGAGACGCGGGGTTGGATGGAGAAGCGTGGCATGAAGGAGATGCAGTGGGTGCTGGGTGGAGAGGAAAGAAAGAAATTAGAAACTCTAAGACAGGCTGCGACGATTAAAGTGATGCTAAGGGGATGATAATGCTAGGTTATGCATGAGATTTATTGGACTTATTTATGGTGGACATATACTAGGTGTACAACCCAAGTTTCTTTTAGTAACCTGATTTATAATGGATATAAATATTAATGGTTAGATAATTAATGCAATGTTCTTTTTTTAATCAATTAGTTTATAGTAAGTTAACATTAATACATTCGTTTGAATTTGAATTTTTTAAGAAAGGAAATTGTTGAATATTGTAAATAAAATATAATCAAAATCTGTAAAATAAAATTTTAATGATGGTGTTAATTTTACTTCCTATTTAAATATATTGTTTAGAGTTTATGATTTATTTGAAGAAGTTCATATTGTTTTCGGTATCTTTTTAGCTTGAAAATAGGCTTAACACAACGTGTTGTGAAAGTTCATATTTGTGTATCATAGAATAGATTGCAACACATTTACTATATCACATGTTTAAAAATTAAATTAAATTAGTCAGGATATAGTTTCAGTTTTTTTCATACATAATAACGTTTATAATTTAAATGTCGCCCCGCGCGTAGCGCGGGGTCAGCACCTAGTATTATATTAGATTAACTATAATTCATAGTCTATTAAAAAGCTAAATAATAAAATTTACACCGTATTTTTCAAGTCAAAAGTTAATATATTGAATTACAAAATAATAATGAGGTCTTATGAAATAATAATCAGGGTATTAGTGTCACATATAAAACAATGGGTATCTTATACGGAAAAATAATGGTGATCAAAATGTATTGTCTTTTATAAATAAATCTAGAGTTTTAATAAAAATTATCGATAGTATAGTGACGTTTATCACCCTATTAATGTATATGGGTACGCCACTGCTGGCATGTTAATATGTTCAGATTGTGTCCTAAATCCTAATAAGAGAGGATTGTAATTTTTGCCAATTTCAAGCTGTATTTGTTGCCCATCGTATTCAGAATTTGTTGGCATGTGTGTCAGATTGTATATTACTTTTCTTGTAATTTAAAGGAGTAGTGATAAGAATTCCAAACTCCTATTTCGAAGTATTTTGATTTGTCTCACTGTGACAGATAGTGTAATTTTGAACAATTTTAAGGGCATTTATATTATCCGTCTAAATCGGAACATGGCGACACTCTTGGGTCGGAATCTGTATACTTCTCAAATTTCAAGTATTTGTCTTACGGAAGGTGATATACATTCTGACCCTACCAGAAATGATTAAGATTCCAATTATAGTGTTCAAATTAGTTCCGAATCAAAAATGCTATAAACAAACCCTCCAATCCAAGTTGCCAAAAATTACCCTCTCTGCCACCGCAAGTAATGTTGGAACAAGTAGGAATAGTAGTGTCGGAACGTATATCGCATTCATTTGTCTTGCTTTTGTAGTTTTATATGGTTTTTTATGCTACATTTCACTGAATTGTTTTAAAATAATGTTTTTTTTTTTTCAGAAAAATTCATTATTGCCGTCCTTTAGAGCACTTCCAATAGTAGTGCCTAGTTCCATGTTGTAAATTTATTATTGTAGAGAGTGCTTAGTGCTTAGTGACATTTACTGTTGGTCCCTACGGGTAATGATTAAATAGGCACTTACATTTTCAATAGGAGTGCCTTGTTCCAAAATGGGAGTGCCTAGTTCCAATTTTTGCCACTGGACGCTGACTAGGCGCCACTAGGCGTGACTAGGATTACTAATATTACTGTTTTGCCATTATTTAGTGAATAGTGAAGTGGGACAGTGCCTACTAGTAGGGACTCCCAAGTTACTGTTCATGTCGGTGCCAACTTTTTAATATTATTTTATTCAATTGTGTTGCTCATCTCTTTGATTGTATATATATTCGGTTACGCTAAGTCAAATAGACAAGAGCCGTAATCAGTCATTTTGAATATTATGTAACATAAATAACGACACGAACCAAAATTACTACTTTTTAACTTTGAATCAATTTCGAAATTTCCATATCTAATTTGTTTATATGTTACCATGTTAAATAACCGTTAATTCTAAATTTTGAAATAGTATAACATTTCAAATTATTAAATATGGAAAATAATTACTACAAAATATTATATTATTTTAATGCATATATATTTTTATATATTTTACGTATTATATTATTATATGAAATAAATATATCTTTTACGATAAATTATTATAAAAATTATACTTTTAGAATGATGTATATATAATATATTTCTAATTTACATATATTGGAAATCATATATAAAAACACATGATTAATGCAATAATCGATTTACTAATATGATCATGGATGTACATAAACGTGAATATGTTGATGATGTTGAATTAAGATATGTCAATCAACGTATAACAGATATACACTGATTATGGTGAAATAATAGATTCAATGAATTTGATTGATCAATGTTATTATATCAACAATTATACTTATCAATCATTCTACATGCCGCATGGGGACTGCACCTAATAGTAATTTTACCTTGGTCAAGTAACATATAATTATTGCAATGAATTTCATTATTTATTCATGTCCGTATTTGTTAAAAAATATGAATATATAATTTATATATAATGCAAAAATTATATTTGAATTATAAAATTATGTGGGTCCCAATGTAGAAGTGGAACTTGGCCTCCACTACTGGAGAGAGCGCCAATTTTACAGTGCCATTTACTGTAGCAATGCCACTTTGATGAGTTGGCAGTGACGTGGCTGCTGATGTGGTGGCACTAGGCACTTGCTATTGGAAGTGCTTTTAGATTCTATTCGTAAACCGAAATTGTTTTTCGTACGTTAAAAGATAAAAATGCCTCAAATATTATTTACAAATTAACAATTATCATTAACTTGAAATCTAAACATTATTTTATATATATGTAGACATTTTAAATTAAACGTAAGCTTTTTTCTGCGTGTGGAGTTGTCGTTAACTCTCAAAGTGGTTCATCCTAATCGATGTAAGTAATATTTTATTAAAATGGACACATAATAATTTGTGAATTTCTACTAAAATTAATCTAAATCCATTATATACTATTCGATCAGCAATAAAATATACATATTTTCTTAATATATTATTATTAATTTAAAAATTAATTTTGATATTTATATAATAATAAAACATAATGTTTAAGTTTTTTTTTTCCAATTAAGTTTTAACATTATGACTAAGAAACATCATGCACAACAATCACGCTCTTCAGTGAATGGTAATTTTTTCGGTTAATAATCAAATCAACTTGCTATTTAAACTTTGACACACTTACAAATCACTACTTTAAACTTTAATTTTTTTTAAATTTGTCTAAATTCTTGAGAAAATTACCATATTTTTACAAATCACTCCAAATTGGAAAAAAAAAAACATGTTTCAGCTATGTGATGTATTTTTATGTGTACATAAGATGAATTAAACATTAAACTGAAAAGATTACATTGAAATGTCTTCGATTGAGCGTTCAATTCAATGCCCAATTAAAAATGCGTCTTTCAATTGAGCATCCAATGGAAGATAAATTCTTATATGGATCAGATCTACCACGTGGCACTAACATGTTGCCCCTTTAACCAATAAAATCGTGTCACGTTGCAAGTGAGAGAGTGGACAAAGACACATGACACGGTTTTATTAGTTGAAGGGGCAACACGTCAGCGCCACGTGGTAGATCCGATCCATACAAGAATTTCTCCAAATTGAAAGCATTTCGCTATAGTATTTTATATTTCTTAGCGAATCCATAACATGTACTTTAAAATGCATCATGCGCCGGAACATGCACATTTACTGGCCAATTTGAAGTAAATCGTAATAGACGTAGTAATTTGCTCGAAATTGAAAGTATAACTATCCAAATAAAAAAAATATTAAAGTTCGTATAACAATTTGTAATTAAGTCAAAATTTAGTTAATGAATTGGTTTCTAACCCTCATTTATTGTTGCTGACAATGAATAGTAACTAGTATTATTATTAGGAGTGGGCACAGAAAACCGAGAACCCGAGAAAAACCGAACCCGATTTGAAATTTCCCGCCGAATATTTGAGTTCTGGTTCTGAGCTGGAAAGCCCGTTTCTCTCGAACCCGCCCCGATTATTATCATTATTATTCTACATATTTGTTCTTGGGCTAGGCCCACTAGCCCATGCGTTAATAATAATTAGTGTAATATTTTAGTTTAGTGACCTAACATTCAAAAAGAGGAGTCAGAGAGTGAGACGGCACATTCAAGCAGAGATAGGGATGGCAACGAGGCGGGTCGGGGCGGGTTTTTGCAGCCCCGGACCCGCCCCGCGGGTCGGCCTGGCTGACCCGGCCCCGGCCAAATGGCCCTTTCGGGTCGGGTCGGGTCAACATTCCCGCGGGTCGACCCGCGGGGCCCCGACCCGCCCCGCCATGTGAACACTTTTTTTTTTTTTTTCCACTTTTTCAATATTAAATACAATTTTTTTTTTGTCAAAATATTACATTATATATAAATTCAAAACATAAATCTAACATCAATCAAATATAAACAATAAACACATCAAATTCATTACAAATACAAATTCAAATCCAAACACCAAATTAACAAATCCTAATAATCTAAATATACATCTATTTGTAATTTGGTCCATGTCATTTATATATGTACTATATTAACCATATTGTTTAGTAAATGTTAGATCATATTAACATAAAAAAAAAATAGTATACATATGTGCATTTCGGGGCGGGTCTACGGGACCCCGGGTCTCTAAACCCGGACCCGCCCCGCCCCGACCCGACCCGGACCCGACCCGTGACCCGCGGGTCGGCGGGTCGGCGGGTCGGCGGGTCAAAATCGGGTCGGGGCCCCGCGGGTCAGCGGGGCCCCGAGACCCGTTGCCATCCCTAAGCAGAGATAAAGAAATCGAGAGTGTTCACCTCAGTGACGCTCCAGTCAGCTCTCAAACCTCCTCGAGTCTGGCGATCTCGCCGTTCGTCTAATTAGATCTTTAACCACGTACGATCAAGTATTATTCCTCTATGGAATATAACGTATGTGTATATATATAAAGCTAAATATTCATGTTTAGAGTATCTGTGCTTCACTTCATATAATGAGTTTTTTACTAATATATGCTTATATGAACAACCAAATACAAATATAGACTATTTGAACAATTAATTACAAAAATAGGTCAAACCGAGATGTGACATCTCGGTTTCGAACAAAAAAAAAAAAAGAAAATCTGGTGTTTTTCCCTTGGCCAAAATCTGGTTTTTTTTTTGTTGTTTTTTGTTTTTTGTTTTTTTTTTTCCCAAAACCGAGATGTGACATCTCGGTTTGGAATTTAAAAACCTTAACCGGGATGTCACATATCGGTTTTACCTATTTTTGTAATTAATTATTCAAGTAGTCTATTTTTGTATTTGGTTGTTCATATAGACATATTAGTAAAAAAATTCTCATATAATGATATATTGAATCTATTTTTTATTTAGCAACTACTTAACAATATCTCTTTCTCACCACACCAATTGTTTGTTGCTATTTTACTCTAATCTCAAACAAGTTCTTAGCTTGGTCTAACTCGAACCCGCTCGACCGAAACCCTAGGTTGGTCGGAATTTTTTCTCATATTTTCCCAACCGAACCCGGAGCCTAAAAACCCGAAATTTGATGGGCGAGACTTACTCTTCAAAATTTCCGACCGAACCAGTCCGCGTCCACCCCTAATTATTTTTTTTTATCTTAAATATTAATATTAAAATAAGTAAAAGGACAGCCGACAGGGTACGGTACACTAACCGTGGTAAAATAGCGGTAACCGCAGTTAATCCATTTAGGCGGGAAAAAGAGTGATTTTACCCCCACATTATGTTTCAGCATCTCGTCATTAGAAATTCGAACCGCCGCTCTTCCACGGCCAAAAAACTCATCTCTCCCGTACTTTCTCTCTGCCACTTCACCAATAAATGCTAGGGCGTCGACGGAGACAGGCGCCGGACGCGCCGTCACTGGAAGCGGAGGTCGAAGAGAAAAAGATGAAAGTCAAAGCAGAGAGCTGCGACAAGCCGCTTATCGTTCTCGAAGAACCCGGTTCAGGAGTCGAAGAGAACGTCAATATGTTAAGGCAGCGATGGGAACTCGCCTCTGTTCTGAACTTCTTATCCGTAATGAAATAAGCATCTTTTCTCAACATTTGCGTGATTCTGACTTGGTTTAGTGGATTATCTTAGGTTTTTGCTGCGAAATAGAGTAAATACTTCAGAAAAAGATGCTCTCCTGAATATGTTTGTTCAATGAGGAAGAAATCCATTTTATTTTTTTCTGAATCATTCGGTAATTGTATTCACATATTGCTATGCAGGTCTTTGAGCCGATTATTGGGAAAGTTCCGACTTTTTCTGCTGAAGAGATTGAAGCAGGTCTCATTGAACCAGACACTAAGCTTGAGCAGCTGCACATAAAGCTTCTGAAGGTTCGGATGCTTACTTTTATCCAATGTAGTTTATGGAGTCTATGAATGGTCGTTGTCCGTTGATTTGGATAGTCTCTTATTTCTGGAATGGGATGTAGTAAATTTTGGCTCATATTGAAAGCCTTAAATTTGATATTTTTGAAGTTGTTTGTGGTTCTCACTATCACTTAAATTTTATATTTTTGATATTGGTGACAATGAACTCGCCAGGGTTTCAATGTAATCGTATCATGAGATGTCTATCAATCTGTGTGTCAATTGGTTTGCTGAAATATAAGCTACACTTCATCAGCAATTTATATGAACAGCATTGAAGATAAGTAAATGTCAATGGACCATTTCTCCTCCGTATATGAATTGTTGCATTAATGCTAAGATAGGACATTGCTGGTTGGTAGGCACTGGTGGGGATCACCTTTACCTCTTCATGTTCAATCCAACGAAGAGTTGATCAAGCAACTAAAATGGTCTTATTGGTCTATGTCATATACTGAATTATGAGGATTTTTTTCACCATTAATGAAATTTTTGTACTGGTTGAGATGCTTGCTACGGAATGAACAGGTTATTATATGCTTCAAAAACCCTTTCAAAATTGTACATTTGCTGAAGGCTTTATAGTCTTCTCACATCCTCTAGTTTTAATGGACAGTAATTCTAAGCGGAACATCTTATACAAATCTTACACTTAATTCCTAGTGATTTTAACAAGTTGACTATGTTAACTGAATGAACTATCGGTTTTGAACTTCATGCAGGGAATACCGCCTGTAAGCAGAACATTGGAGTCTTCTGATGTGTGGGTGACTGAACTTCGCAAGAAACTTAGTCCATGGTGGCCATGGGTAAGTTGAGTTTATTGCCTAAGCTCTTCACGGCTTCTTCTGTTCTTTTCTATTGGTTCTATCCGAGTAACTAGAACAAGGAGTAAACATCTCATCTTTGGATAAATTCAGGTTGCTGAGGGGCAAATCCCACTAACAGCTGCAAAAGGGTATGGCAGATATTTGTCATTCTTTGGATAAGTTTACTGCTTCTGCTGTTATTTATAACCTTGTCCTCATTTTGCATTTGCAGAGAGGAGAAATCCAGATACAAAGAACTCAAACCCATTGAACGACTACTTATTCTGAAAGCTCTGTGTGAAGTTCGTCTTGAGGTTAATATCTTTGATATTTTTCTGGTTCTTGTGACTTCTTGATTAGTTTTACTGGAAAGCGCCTCTAATTGCTGTGTGTACATGTCTTTTGTCAGCAAGGTGATGCAGTTTCTTTTGTAAATGATGCCCTCAAAGATGGGACTCCAACATCTCGCTTTTGCAAAGAAAAAGTTGCTATTCCTGGAAATGAAGCATCTTACTGGTACTTCCCTCACAAGGTTTTGCCTCTTTAATGAGTGCCATGGTCAGTCAGATTCCATGCTGATGATTTTTACTTTTTACACGATCACCTTAGGTATGAAGCAGATGCGGTAATTGGACATAGATTATACAAGGCCACAAAGAAGTCAAACTTGAAAAAAAAGAATGAAGTACCAGCTATGACATTTCAGTGGGAAACACTTGCTACAAATCTTGAGGAATTCTCTCTAATTGCGGTAATAGCCTAATTCCTCACTTGAATTTGTATAAGCAAAGCCGGTTTGCTGTAAATCACTAATATTTCTCTTTACTTTGGTAGGATGAGCTTGCTTCAAGCAAAGAAGAGATTGAAGTGTCTTTGAGTAAGAGCATCCAATCTGATATGATTCCTGCCCTTCAGAAACTCCAGGAGGTAAGTTCTCATTGTTACAGAAAATTATCCTGATTTTGTAGAACTAGTCGAACATTATGCTTTTATTCTGTCTGGACTTTAATATACGTACATACTTGTGCTGAATGAACAGAAGAAAGAAAGAGCCCTTAAGAAGAAAGAGAGACAGAACATGCTTCTGAACAACTTCAGGAGTGTCCACAATTCTGTTTCATTGCGATCCTGTCGAAGTCGCCAACCCATTAACTACAGCTACGGTATAATCTGAAATTCTTCTATTTATTCTGTCCTGCTTGTCTTGCTGGCATCAGGATTATGTCCATCAATTTAACCCCATCTGACTTGAAACTTAACGTGCAGATGATTATGACCGCGCTATTACTGAAGCAATACGATTAACACAGTAAGAACATATTAACCTATCTATTCTCTTAGTTGAATCTCAGCTACATTATGCATATGACATTGTAGATCTTCCATGCTGCATTGTAAGTTTTCTCTCTTTGGATAGCATAAGGTACTAGGGTTGTCAACGGGGCGGGTCGGGGCGGGTATCGCTTGCCCCGTACCCGCCCCGCGGGTCGAGATGGTCGACCCGTACTCGCCCCACACAGTTCGCGGGGCGGGGCGGGTCGACCCGCGGATCACCTATTAGTGTTACATAATATATTATTAGCAATTTAAATCCTAAATTCTATATTTACCATATACAAATTCAATTTAAAATTTAAATCACAAATAATAAATTTAACTTCAAATCCAAATACAAGTCACAAATCCTAATTATTTTAACTATGTATTATATTACCTATATAGTTTTATATAAATACATGTAATATATATATAAATCATCCACAGACGGGGCGGGGCGGGTCAACGGGGCGGGACGACCCAAAAACCGTACCCGCCCCACGGATCACGGATCGCGGGTCAACGGGTCAAAATCGGGGCGGGGCTCCGCGGGTCACGAATTACCCGTGACCCGTTGCCACCCCTATAAGGTACCATTCCATATGTTCATTCATCACTTGCACACTCAGTGTATATATCAATCATGTTCTTCATGGAAAAGTATTTTAACAAGGATATTATAACAGCTATAACACTTAAGAGCCTTGGAGCTTAGTATCCACTTCCTACCTCATCTAAACTACTTAGTTTTACACTGAGAATAATTGATGTGATGCCATTTCCGAGCTTAACCTTTTGTATAGTGTTGAAATTAGCTGCTATAACCTTAAAGAATGCTGTTCAGGAGGAAGAGCACCGGCGAAAAGAACTCTATTGCTAAGGACACAGATTCAGGTCATGGAGATGATGATGGCGAGTACAGTGAAGATTCAGCAGATGACTCAGTTGATGATGAGTCCAAGGAGGTGGAGGATATAGTTGATGATAGTGAAGGTAATGAGTCCAAGGAGGATGATTCAGATGATAATGATGCTTGTAAACCAAAGGGAGTTCGATGGAGCAAGCGACTAGCTGGAGAAACAAAAATGCAAGAAGAAGATGAGGAAGTGAGACACGCAGCAGTAAACACGAAGAGCTTCATGAGGCAGAGACCTGTTCAGAACTCTGCACTCGACTCAATCATTGTTCCCGACTCGGATGAAGAAAACTAGCATCTTAATCATTGCGCCTGACTTGGATGAAGATGCTAGTCTTTTGGAGATGCGACACAGTAGTTGGTAGTGTATTAGACCATATATTAGGAAATATTTTGGCTAATGTGTTTTTTATGTGGGCTATATAATACTCTGAATGAAGAATATCCTGTGGCTAGCATGCCATTTGTAAATGTAGAAGTGATATGTGATTTGAGATGTCTTTTATTCTAGGATCTATTAAAATCACGCTTGGCCTTATGGTGTGTAAATATATTTAGGTTAAAGGCTTTTAAAGAGAAAAAATTAAAAAGTTGTCAGAAGTGGGATTTGAACCCACGCCCTCTCTCGAAGACCAGAACTTGAGTCTGGCGCCTTAGACCACTCGGCCATCCTGACTTTGTTGTTACAATCATATCTAGTTTTATTATATTCTTAATGTGGGATACATTTTCCTTTCTATATTTTTGATTGATTTCAAAGAGCGGCATATGAAGTATAGTAGTCAGTAACTAATTAGATAAGTGCAGCTGACGATTATTGACTACCTAACTGATCACTGGTTACCCATTTGTTTGTCTATATTAGAGCTGCTTATATGTATACTCTAGAACTCAATACCAAATTAAATTAGAGAGTAAAGATATATCATCTATTTATATAAAATTTTGGACTCAAACTTCATCTTAGCTTACGTACATTGGTATAACGTTACTTGTTGTCACTAACCAAGTTACCGTTGTCACAAATCACAATGATCAGTTTGTTTTATTTAATGGTTGCTCAAGAATTCTAAAACGGGTAGATAACATTTGAAATCAAAACAATTGATTTTTTTTTAAATGGAAATGGTAACTTTTTTTATTTCAATTTCGGTTCAAAAACGTATCATGTGCGGATTACGTGTAATATTTGTGTCTGTTTTTAGATTCTCAACCGTTTTTACTTTTTAGAATGTCAATAGGTCGAGCCAAGTTTTGCGTACTCAAACTCGACTCGCACTAGAACTTAATTTTATTTTTTTATTTATTAAAATCAAGTTCATTTAAGAACCATATATACTCGAGCCAAGTAGACTAGTTGATCTAGTATTTGAAAGGCTGTGTGGTATAAAAGACATAAATTGAAAATATAATATTATATGATAATACTCCTAAACCTATCGAATCAGAGTATAAGTAAGCTCAGACTCGACTCACTACTAAATAAGCTCAAATTGAGTTTCTCTCGTCTCGAAATTCGGCGAGTCAAATATACGCATACGTAAAAACCACTCATTATATAATAATAATAATCAAATGATTCCAAAAATTGCGACATGTTACGATAATGTGCGTCCAACAAGGGTGGAATCGGTAACGACACATAACTCCACGACGAAATAAAAACAATAACAAACCCTTGAGCAGCCCCAAATTGATGAAAGCGACACAAACCAGATTCAAATTACGCTGAACGTTGAGAAAGAAAGAGTATTCATAACCAGAAATTAATTACCCTTTCCATGTTGATTCAGTACGAGTGGAACAAACAAAAATATCTCCACGACCAAAGAAAACCAGAGAACAACAACAAACGCTTGAGCAACCCAATTGCGATACACACCATTAATGAAGAGCCTTGAAACGCGCAACACCACGCAATATTGTGAAAGAGATCAGCATTGAGATTAAGTACACTGCCAGTTGAAAAGTGAAACTGGATAAGTGACATTATATATATTGCCACCACTGAAATAATTAATTGAGCAAAATTACCAAAGTAAATATTCTATGTATGTATATCTATAACCTCGTATGTTTAGAGTCTTAATAAGCAAGAAAGATATTACTAAATCCCAATAATTCTCTTTTTCTAGGTCTAAGTGATGACAACGAACTTAGACTGGGTTGGGCTAGTGGAGACAGTCATTCGAGCATGACAAAATGGTATCAGTATCAGAGCCGAATCGTGATCGTGATTGGGCTTGCAGAGCAAGTGCTATTGACCCATGGAGTTTCGATCACCTACCGGGGGAAGCGATTCTGATACCCGATATGTTTGTGCACCACATTAGTTGAAAATAAAGATTTGAAGATTCTGATACATTATATGTTTGTGTACCACATTGGTTGAAAATAAAAAATTTGAAGCTTTAATAAGCAAAAAACACAATAGGACAACGAACTTTGATAGATTGGGGTGGCTCAAGTAAGAACAATGGACTTAGTTAAACTGAGTTGAACTAGTGGGGACAATTAATAAAGTTTGAGGGGTGACGATACCATAGACAATTAGACACCAATGTACTGATTTATGCAAGATTGATCATTGATACAAGGAAAAAAAAAAACTAGTAAGGACTTCACTTATAGGCGTATTCTTGTTTTAGTACCTTACATTTTATTTTAAAAAAGACTTGATATCTCAATTATATTGCTCGCGTGGTCTAGAAAAACATGTCTGGCACAAGTTCCGATTGGGCGAGCCTTCTAAATTAACTAAATGATCCATGACCGATTTAGAATTTTAATTGGTTAAGATGAGCTAATGGGATAACCCTAGCCTTGAATCATGTCACGAGTACTTTTAAACTACACTTCAAGATAAGTGAGCAAGGTGGAACAAGCTAAGGTTATGGCAAGTCCTCTCTAATTACTAGCTAGATGAATATGTCATGAGTACTTTTAAACTACACTTCAAGATAACTGAGCTATCAAATATTAAAAAATAAATAAATAATTGTAAGGTACCAACAAATGAATTACTGATATTTTTTGTTCCATTAATTCTGCAGAATAGGAATAAAACGTACACATACATAATTTGCTTTCTTTTGTTTTTGCAATTATAATTTTTATTTTTTAGTCTTAACATTATAAATGTGTGAATCATCTTAATATAAGCCTAGTGAACTACTTAAGTTTTGAGTTGGATGAATCGCAAGTACATACCAGGAGACAAAAATGTAATTCTTCATGCATTCCTCATGGTCCACGTACCAAAGTTTAATTACTGTAATAACAAAGACATGAATGATTAGAAAAACTATTTCGTGAGTTTACAATACCAATGTATCTCAAGGCTAGTCTTAAGAGACAAGACATGCTCTAATAATAACCTTAGTTAATAAAGCGTCCGTATGTAAGCACATACCTCGCTCGAGACGTCGCGATAAACCCATCTTTGTTCTTCTTTCACCACTTGAAATTTCTTGCCAACTGGGTCTGTATAACCGATCTTGATCTTCTGACGACTTGAAATGATGTCCAAACCTTGTGGTACCATGTAGAGTTTACAACACCAATGTATCTCCAGGCTAGAGAGACAAGGCATGCTTCCTGCCACAAACTTCAACTCCTTCAAATTTTCCAACCATAATAGATTTAAGCTTGTGAGTTTAGGGAAGCCTCCTCTTGAACACACCATTTCCCTTCCAACAAAACTATCATCAAAGAAGCCTAATGCTTCAAGGTTTGGCAACTTCTCCAATACTGGCATGGGATCTTCCTCAAGTATAGACTCATACAAACTCAACTTTCTGATATTGGGAGGAAATTTCGGCAACGGCCCTCGAGGAATCCTTCCTTCCAGCCACAAGTTACAACTGCCATTATAGATAGATAATTCTCGTAGTTTGACTTCTGGATAAGGCTGGTCTATAAGATGAAACTTGAAGGACACTTGTAGTTGTTGGGGGTTCTTAAACTTGATCTTATCGAGTAGAGAAAATATCCCAAAGGCTTCCCAGTTTGTACCCAACTCTTTCCTTATAAATGAAAATTTTCGGAGTTTGGTCAACTTTTGAACATCTTTCTTCTCACATATCTCGAATGAAAAGTTTTCGAGAATTTCCAAATTTTCCAAGCAATCTAATCTTAATTTCTCAGAGGAGCTAGTATCGGACATCCATGAATAATCAGGAAGACATATCTCTCTCAGTCGTTTCATTTTCCATAGCACATTTGGAATGGATGTTAAAACATAACATTCCTTAACATCAAACGTTTCTAGCAACACTAGGTTCCCTATTGCTGATGGTAACTTTTTCAGTATAAAATGGACCAGACAAAAGTGTCTCAAGTGGATAAGATCTCCAATTGATTCAGACATACTCACATCTTGCAAACGAGAAGCTATCATGTCAAGTACTCTAAGGAATCTGAAATTTTTGAATACCTGATCAATTGGAAACCCAATTTCCCATGAATCACGATTAATGAGAAGGCAAATAAGAGATCTCAGGTGGGTAATCCTTTGTATTTCAAGCAAATCCGCTGCATCAGGATATCTTTTCATGTACATGGAAAGCCTTCTCATTTTGCAGTTCTGAAATGTTGATAGTACCGCATGAGAAGAACTACCGTCCATTATTGTGGTACTAACCGAAAAGTTTTCCTCAATTGCTTTTCTAATGGATAAATCTCGCATAAGATCATGGATGCGAATATAACCAATTCTACCGCCTAGCTTCTTTGCTCGTGCCTCCTGTATCATACCCCTGTCGACCAACTCATTGACATAGCTCTCACCAACATCCAGAATCGACACCCCTGTCCTGCTCTCATGGTTCGTCACAAAACCTTCAGCAGTCCACATACGAGCAAGGTTTCTTGCAGATATCCAAGCATCTTCCTGAAAGTTCCCCATATAGAGAAAACACGGTTTCAAATGGTACGGTAAATCATTGTAGCTCAACTCAAGTACCTCAACGTTCCCCTTTTGAAGATGCAGGTCAATGTTTTGATGTACTAGTTCCCATTCTTCTGTCGTAGTCCTGTATCCTAGAACTCCACCAATGACAATAATGGCTAACGGCAAATATCCACATTGCTTAGTTATTTTCCTTCCAACATCTTCCATAGCTTCACTAATAGTTAGACCTGTAAAACACCAAGCAGTAGAAAAGGAATTTAGACATTCAGTAACCAACCATAGTTTGCAGAAATTTAAGACATGAAAGTGAATTATATCTTACCATGTGTATCAAAAAAAGCTCTGCTTTTCAACAGCTCCCAGCTCTCTTCGTCTGTCAAGCACCGAAGATTGCATATAAAAGAGTGAGGATCCATGTATCTTGCTATCTCTCTGTTGCGTGTGGTTATAAGTATCTTGGACATAGATTTCTTGATGGGCAAGGCAGCTTTAAGACAGTCCCAAACATCATTACTCCAAATATCATCAAGTATCACCAGACATCTTTTCTCTTGCAAGATCTTGTACAAATTTGCATGGATCTCCGCATCTGTTGTTTCCTCCCCCTTCTTCGGATCCAAACTCTTGAGGATCTCAAAGAGTATGCTCTCCCCTTGGTAGTCTTGAGATACACAAGTCCAAGAAAAGTAGTCAAAATGACCTCTCACTCTTTTGTCCATGTAAATTTTCCTTGCTAGAGAAGTCTTCCCTAAACCTCCCATCCCCCACAAGGAAACAACACAATGTTGCTTACTTTCATTAATGAGCTCCCCCGCAACTTCATTTACGTAATCTTCCATTCCGACATAATTCTCATCGACGTGGCTGTACTCCCTTCTCTTATTTGCTAATCGCTTTCTGGGTTCCGAGAGGGTAGTGCGTGTTATGCCGTATTCCAGCATCTTTCTAGTGAGCGCAGGAATACGAGAGTTTATCCTCTCGATTTGGGATCCCACCTTGTGAATTTGTACACACATGCACTTACTGGGACTCAAATAGTTAGCAAAGGTTTTAAGGTAACTGGTATCTCTAATGGGAGTAACTTTGAGTACGTAATTCTCAATGATATCTTCAGCATCGTAAGCAATGTCTCTTATTTCAGAGACCCAATTGCGGACAACATGGTAATCTTCTTGCTTTGTATCTGCATCTTTCAACAGGCATAGCATCTCAACCAAATTTTTCTGCAAGTCCTCAACCTCATCTGGTACCTTCAACAAGAACTTGGCCTCGTCAAAGACCAAGTCACCGATTCTTTCAACAGCAAACGAGACAATGAATTCTGCCATTTTGCTACAACACAAAAAAATTGAAAGCTAGCTATTAGTATCAAGGTTATTGATATTGATATGTTAGGTAATTAATAATTTAATACCAGGTTGTATTAAATTCGTCCCATAATATTATAAGAGAGTGGCTATGCACTACTAGAAAGAGAGTTTCAGTCGACTTTTCATTGATGACGCTTACTCAAAGTGTCGCAAACATTTTCAAAATAATCAAATTTATTCACACTTGGCGACGCTTCGTAGTAGTGTCGTTTTTTTCTTGTATTATTTCGATGTTCTTCAAAGCGTCGTTACGTTTTGATTTAAGTAACACAATTTTCAAGAAAAAAGGCATTGTAACGACGCTTACTTGTGTTACCACTTGCATGCACTAGCGACGCAAGCATAAACGTCGCGTCTTTTAAGAGTTTAACGACGCTACTCCAAAGCGTCGTAGAGTTTATTACGACGATGATCAGAAACGACATATCGATTTGTGTTGCTACAAGCGTCACTAGCTTCATAGCAACACAATTTAGCGTCGCTACGAGTTAATTCTAAAGTCAAAACAATCTATTTTCTTGTAGTGATGGTAAACAAATGATCAACATCTCTTGTCCTACTCTCTGTCCTATTACTTAAAACTTGATGAATTTGACGAAGAACGCCTAAAAAACTGTCCAAGGTTTACCCTATGTTAAAATTAGGTGTCTGAAGTTTGAAATGTTAAAATGGACAGTCCCAAGTTTCATTTTTTGTTGAAATTTGTTGTCTCGGTGTGATTACTTTAGAGAAGTCAATTCCAACGAAACCGTCTGTCAAATTCAAGCTCTCATACACACTCCCTTCTCGTCATATTGCCGGGACCGTCACCGAAAAAGTTGGTCACATCCGGGCAAGTAAATCTCGCTCTATTGTCCTTGGAAAATGGCTCTACACCACTCTTCTAGAAACTTTTTTTTTAATGTTCAATTTTTAGGTGAAATTTGACGATTTTGTGAAAAGTAAAGAGTGATTGATTATGTGTGGGTTGGTGAGTTGATGAAAATGATTGAATGGAGATGAAAAGACGCACAAAGACACCAAATTTCAACAAAAATGAAACTTGGGACAGTCTATTTTAACATTTTAAACTTCAGACACCTAATTTTAACATAGGATAAACCTTGGACAGTTTTTTAGTTATTAACCCTAAATAAATTATATCTGGACATTTTTATCAAAATATAGCTAAACGGTCACATTTGCAAACGTAGATATAACTAAAAAGGACACGCTTAAATCAAAAAGTCAGAACCTAACTATATATTAACCATATATATATATATATATTATAATTTATAAAGTAGGACATTACGAGTTATTTACGTACCTTAATCTGAGCTCTAACTTTTATAGCATTTGCGTTTCACTCTCTATTCTTCTATTGACTTCTCTGCATGAGCGTTATGATCTCCTTCTGCTTCTCAACCGGGATGGATGAATGTGTGTTCGGTAATGGCTTTTTCTTGAATATTCCCTCCTAATTTAAACTAATGTATATATGTTGAAGTTTTCATTCATAGCTGGCAATAATAATATGGTGTATATATTGACATTTTGCATTGATATTCTTTTCTTCTTTCTCACATGGTGTCCTACATTTGGGAAAAAAACCTGGTGTCCTACATATCACATCTTAAAATAATTCTTGGTCGCGTCGCATTGAATAAAGTGCGCTGACCATTAACAAATTTTCATTTTCAGATTTGGACTGAGTTTGAATCCAAAACCTTTGGTTAATGAATAAAGTGCTGAATTAACCATGTAATATGATGTATCGGTTCGGCATTTCATCCCTTAATAAGATGTCAGATGTTCATTCTCATTAGTGGCCATGGGAAATGAAAAAAAATTCATGGTCAACACTTTACTCCTTTGAAGACTGACTCGGTGCGAGTTTAGTTTAGGTTTGAAGCAAGCATGTTACAGATGCTGCCCTGTTGGAAACATAAAATAAATAAAGTGTTGAATTATTACACCATATTACATGTAATGTAATACGTAAGCATTTTCCTTTTGGTAGGAAAAGTCGCAAGTAGCATACTACCCTATATTTTAATTATGCTCAGTTTGAGGTTATCACGTAATTCATCATCATGCTCTTATCATTTTTAAACTTTATTAGGTGAAGAGATTATTGCATAATATATGATATATCTACTTACTAAATACACTATTTTAGGTCAATGTCTACTCTTAATATGATGGGTTAGTAACCAAATCGCATCTAAACTTTGATAACTTTGATTCAGTTACAAATTTTTACATGAATTTTAAATGTCTATCCGAACTTTCAATTTATTTAACAAATTGTTACTCCTATTAAAATTCATTGGGGAGTTTCATCCACAATTGTAAGATATGGCAATCTGGGCGGTTTTGGATGGAGCTCTTCAAAATGCTAAGTACGGATCTGAAATTCTCCACAAGTGCGCATCACCAAACCGACGAACAAATGAAGCAGGTCAATGCAATTTTCAAGTTGTATATCACCACTACGTGAGCTCGATACGAAAATTGGAAGAAGTTGCTAGATGAAGCCCAATTCTCATACAAGGATGTTCACAAGGGGCTTTTTCGTCGGAAAGATCTCTCAGTTCAAATTGGACGTATCAGAGAATATTGACAATATTCATGACCAACACTTTCCCTTACGGGCTGACCCGATTCGAGCATGGATTAATTTAGATGTGGAGCGAGCATGCTACGGGTGCTGCCATTTTGATGAGGGCCCCCTAGGACTACTACGGAAAAAAAAAAAAATATCGACAATGCATTGCTTCCATATGTAGCTTTCTCACTAATGTATAGTAGCCTTTAGGAGTACCCCTTCTTTGTATGTAAAGGGGTCCCTAGCTACTCTCATTTGTAATCATCCAAAAAATACAATATTACTTAGAGTTCATAATTTCTTTCTACATACTTCTTCATTTAGAGCATCCACAATGGTTTTACATAAATCGTATTCTTTAGAGCATCCACATTGGTATTACGTAAAGATTACGTAAACGTGGGTTCTACATGTTTATTTAAGTAAAGCAACAAAAACTATCTATAGTGGTTTTACATAGCATTCCTTAAAGATGGGACCCACACGTAAATTTATGTTTTTACATAAAGCATTCCTTAAATTTAAGTAATGCACTATGTATTTCGTAACCAATTTTTTATTATAAATTAATTCATTTTATAATTAATGCTAATAACTTATTGGTGATTGTTGGAAAATTTAATAATAAAATATATTTAAGGAATATGTTTAAGTAATACGATTGCAGAGAAAATATTTTTTACGCGTGTCTTAAATTTACGTATTACTTAAAGTGTACATAAATGTCTACGTGACAACTTTAAAGAATACAATTTATGTAAAACCATTGTGGATGCTCTTAAAGTTGTCACGTAGACATTTATGTACACTTTAAGTAATACGTAAAGTTAAGACACGCGTAAAAAATATTTGCTCTGCAATCATATTCCTTAAATATATTTTATTATTAAATTTTCAACAACCACCAATAAGATATTAACATTAATTATAAAATGAATTAATTTATAATTAAAAATTGTTTACGTAATACATATTGCATTCCTTATATATATTTAAAGAATATTTTATGTAAAAATATAAATTTACGTGTGGGTCCCATCTTTAAGGCATGTTATGTAAAACCACTGTAGAAAGTTTTTTTTGCTTTACTTAAATAAATATATGGGCCCACGTTTAAGTAATTTTTACGTAATACCAATGTGGATGCTCTTAGTTCTTGCGATTTAGGGGAAGGCTGACATATGAGCGATACCTAAATTCCAACAGATAAGAGCGTTAGATAAATTCCAAACCCGTGTCGATGTATGTCGATATAAGAGCGACACCTGCATGTCGATGTATTCATGAAAACATTGTAACGTTGAACATTATTATTGTGCATCCAATAAAAGTGAAATTCGTACGTACACATAATTAACACTAAGTCATGAACTGAAAGTAACACAAATAACTCCACAACCAAAGAATACGTACACAGAACAACAACAAACCCTTTCAGCAGTCCAATTGCAACACACACGATTATGTCTCCCCCCCCCCCCCCAAAGAAAAACACCTTTATGTTGATGAGCCACAAAACATTCAACCAGGAAACAATGAACCAACACTACACGAAATCGAAAATGGAGCAGTGAGCCGGAACTTGAATACACTGAAATTTGACAAGTGAAATTTGGTAAGTGCATGAGATACAAAATACTATCACTAAAAATAATTGATCAGAAAAATTATCAATACTCTAGAAACCAAGGTAGTGATTTACGCAAGATTAATAAATACATCAAGGTAACTCTATATGCATCAAATTCCAAATAAAAAGAAATACAACTTATACCTTTCATATTGTTTGCAACCTCTTACTAATATAATCTATATTTGTCACTCTTACTAATATAATTTGTATTTGTCATGCCCCTAAGCCCGAGCGACTGTCCCCACTAAGCCCAACTCAGCTAACTAAACCTGTTGTCGTCACTTTGGCCCTGAAAATGAGGAATTCTTATTGTACTTGAGTAGTACTCCTCTTGCTTATTAATGCTCCAAATCTTCTTATTCTAACCGAAGTGGTACAAACTTATCGAAGTGGTACAAACTTATGGGGTATTACAATATTTTTGTACTGGTCTATACATTTGCAATATTTTAGGTTTTAAGCATATTAGGACATGAATTATGCACAAACTAAAGATTGATGTTTAATATGAGCCTGTTGCAGTTATGTTTGAGTTAGATAGCACAATGTACATACCTTGCAGAAGCCAAAATTGCAATTCTTCATTTTTTTTTCTGTCTCTTGATGCTTCACAGCTTTCCAATTCCATATACCCTGCAAAAATATACGAGGTCCATAATTATGTATGATATTGACCGAAAAAAAGTATTCTGCGTCTTCTTAGTTTATAGGCTTACCTAGTAATGGTTTGGGCGGAAATCTCCTATGTGATAAACCCAACCTTTTTCTTCTTTCACCACTTGAAATTTCTCGAGAGCGTATACATTTCTTTTCAAGTATTTGAAGTTGAGCTTCCGATGGTTTGAAATGAAGTCTAAACCTTCTGGAATCATTTTCAGTTTATCACAGGTATTTATCAAGAGGTCTAAGAGACAAGGCATGGTTCCTTCCACAAACTTCATTTCCTCCAAGTGCACTAAGTCTGATAGAACTAAGTTTGTCAATTTTGGGAAGCCTCCTCCTGAACACACCAGTTTCTTTCCATTAAAACTAGCAGGTAACAAGCCTAATGTTTCAAGGTTTGGCAACTTCTCCAATACTGGCATGGGATCATCCTCAAGTTTAGAGTGATGCAAATTCAAATTTCTGAGCATGGGAGGAAATACCGGCAACAGTTGACGAATCGTTCCACTCAAGTTCAACCTACAACTACCAGTGTAGAGTGCTAGTTCTCGTAGTTTGTCTTCTGGAAAAGTCTCACCCCAGAGTTCTATACCAAACTTGAATGACACAAATTGGAGCCTTTTAAACTTGATCTTCTCAAGAAGAGAAAATATCCCAAAGCCTTCCCAACATTCTTTTTCCTCCTTGCAATGAAATGTCAATTTTCGGAGTTTGGTGAACTTTTGAAGATCTTTCACCTCACACATCCTGAATGAGAAATTTTCAAATACTTCCAGATTTTCTAAGCAATCTAATCTTAATTTATTGGCGTTATTTGAAATCGAGCAAATAGGAAGGCAAATCTCTCTCAGTCGTTTCATTTTCCACAGCACGTTTGGAATGGACGCTGAGTCTGAAACACGACATTCTTTTATATCAAAGGTTTCTAGCAACACTAGGTTCCCTATTGCTGATGGCAACTTTTTCATTCTAAAATTGATCATACGAAAGTGTCTCAAGTGGATAAGATCTCCAATGGATTCAGATATACTGACATTTTGTGAAGAAAAAGCTACCAGGTCAAGTACTCTAAGATATTTGAACTTTTTGGATACTTGATCCATTGGGAACAAATCATCACGATCGCTTAAATCATCATTGAATACAAACATAAGAGATCTCAGGTGGGGCATCCTTTGCAGTTCCTGTTGATCTTTTGCAACTGGATCTAGTTTCATGTACACGGCAAGCCTTCTAATTTTGCAATTCTGAAATGTTGATAGTCCGACATGGGAAGAACCGCCATCCATTATTTTGGTTTTAACTGAAAAGTTTTCCTCGGTTGATTTCCTTATGGATAAATCTCGCATAAGATCATGGAGACGAATAGATCCAATTCTCTTGCTTAACTTATTTGCCTGTGCCTGTACCATACCCCTGTCGACCAACTCATTGACATAACCCTCACTAACATCAAAAATTGACACCCCTGTCCTGCTCTCTTGGTTTGTCACAAAACCTTCAGCAATCCAAATACGTACAAGACTTCTTGTAGTTATCCAAGAATCTTCTGGAATGTTCCCCAAATAGAGAAAACACGGTTTCAAATGGTACGGCAAATCAATGTAGCTCAACTCAAGTACCTCATTGTTCCCCTTTCGAAGATGTAGCTCAATGTTTTGAAGAACTAGTTCCCATTCTTCCATTGTAGTCTTATATGCTAGAACTCCACCAATGACAATAATAGCTAATGGCAAATATCCACATTGCTTAATTATTCTCCTTCCAACATCTTCCATACCTTGATCTATAGTTAAATCTGTAAAACACCAAACATTGGAAATGGAATTTTCACATTAAGTAACCAACCGCATTCAAGCTATCAATGTTGATACCTATGACCATATTCTATATACTGAGACTTGCTGCTCAAGCAACATGGCTAGCACTGCTCAACACGTTTTTCTAGTTGTTCTGTTATACAACTTACTGTTTCTATTCTTAGCTTTTTATTTATTTAGTTGCTGATTTCTTAGGGATTTTGTTTAAATGCTTATCTCCTTGTAACAGCTATAAAAACATGATTTGTGGTCTTCAATAAAATACAAGTTTTTTTTGGTTTTGTTTTGTTTTGTTTTTTTAAATTACTCCGCAACTACTTATTTTAACAGTTGGTATTAGAGTTCCATTCTTAAGGAACCTGTGAGAAGAGCGGAACTCCTTTCTGGAAAATCCAAAACTTTCACATCCAGCCGCTTAGAACATCAATGGAGGAAGGATCAAATTGCTATTCTGTCATGTCCACCTCTGTTCAATGGTGAAAATTACCAGAGCTGGGTAGTGAAGATGGAAGCTAAACTTGAAGGCCATGATCTGTCGGAAGCTGTGGAAGTAGACTATGACATACCAGTTATTGCAAACATTCCAACACTAGCTCAAATCAAGGTTCAGAAGGAGAAGAAGACCAGAATACCAAGGTCAGTAGTGTTTATTCTCAGTTGTTTGAATCATGACACTCAGATCAACCAAGCAGATGTGGGATTTTCTTGAAGCTAAATATAAGGGTGACGAAAGGATTAGAGGCATGAAAGGCTTGAACCTAATACGAGAGTTCGAGATGCAGCAGATGCAAGAATTAGAGACAATAAAAGAATACTCTGACAGGTTAATTTGGATTGCAAACAAGGAATGGATGCTAGGGATTGATCTACCTGACAGTCAACTAATTCAAAAGATTCTTGTTTCTACACCTGAACGATTTAAGGCAACTATTGCCTCTTTGGAAAACACGAAGGACCTTCCAACTTTGAAACTGGCGGAGTTGCTGAATTCACTTCAGGCACAAGAACAAAGGAGAATGATATGTTATGTTCGGTAAAGTGTACTAATAAATTATTAAGGGGTAAATTCGTCGTAAGGTGGGTAAAGTCATGGTTTAGAGATATAGATTCATTTTACTATATTAGTCGAAGTCTTTATTAGGTAAATAATATATTCTAAGAGATATTCTAATCTCTATATAAAGAATATGATGTAATGAAATAAACAAGCTTCCAACAATTAATTTTAGTCTACAAGAGAGATTAGGGTGGATTTGGAAGTAAGCCTTCATATTTCCAAATATTATTGTGTTCTTAGTTCTTTCAATATTCGTATTTGTAACACTCTGAAACTGGCGGAGTTGCTGAATTCACTTCAGGCACAAGAACAAAGGAGAATGATGAGATCAGAGCCCTCAATTGAAGACACACTTGTTGTTGGCCTCAAGCTTAAGATGAAGGTCAATGACAAAAAGGCTTTTCAGAGTCACTCAGACTCCGGGAATCACCAAGGCAATGGAAAGAGTCTAAAGAAGTATTTCCCACATTGTAAGCACCGTGGAAAGAATGGTCTTCACATTTCAAGTGCTGGAAGAGACCTGAAGCAAGATGCAACAAATGCAACCAGCTTGGCCATGAAGCAATAATATGCAGAAACTTCAATTATCAATAAGAAAAGGTGTTTGACAATGAATAATGTGATGAGAATGAAGATCAAGTCTTCGTGGTACAGTGCTATATGTCAACACAACCCAAAATGATTGGTTGGTTGATAGTGGTTGCACTAATCACATGACATATGAAAGGGATTTGTTCATGAAACTAGACTCCACAAGGGTCTCCAAGGTTGGAATTGGAGATGAGAGATATTTAGAAGCTAAGGGCAGTGAAACTGTGGCCATTACAACAAGTTTAGACACAAACTATTTCAGATGTTCTATTTGTACCTGGAATAGATCAAAACCTCCTCACTGTTGGACAACTAGTCCAAAAAGGCTTCAAAGGGATCTTTGGAGGCAACTAGTGTCAAGTGTTGACTGCACATGGAAATGAGGTGTTAAAAATAAAAATGAATGGCAAGATCTTCTCCTTTGACCCAATGAAGGAGGAGCATGCTGCATAGTTAAAGAAAAATTACGAGATAAATTTGGTATCAACAATCCACAGCTGATGCAGAGTTTGTAGCTTGGTTCAGGAGTTTTCTTAGGGTGTTAAAAAAAGCAGGACTTTGTTACACAATCCACTGCTGCTGCTGTCAATCAA
The DNA here is from genome assembly GCA_036873135.1 of Clarkia xantiana subsp. parviflora. Taxonomy (NCBI): domain Eukaryota; kingdom Viridiplantae; phylum Streptophyta; class Magnoliopsida; order Myrtales; family Onagraceae; genus Clarkia; species Clarkia xantiana. The sequence continues at coordinate 13,744,399 of JAPTYO010000004.1, forward strand.
GTTGTTTGGCTACGGAAGATCCTAACAGATTTGCACGAGGAGCAAGAAGAAGCAACATAGTTGTATGTAGATAACCAATCAGCTATAGCCATTTCAAATAACCCAGTCTTTCACGGCAAAACCAAGCATTTTAATGTCAAACTGTTTGTTGTGAGAGAAGTTTAGCAACATGAGGAAGTGATCCTAATCCATTGCTGCAAGTGAAGATCGACTAGTATACATTTTAACTAAGTCACTTCTAATTGAAAAATTCAAAATTTTAAGGGAAAAGATTGGTGTTTGCAATTCTAAGAGAAGAGGAGTGTTGATACTTGCTGCTCAAGCAAATTTCTAGCAAATGCTCAGCACGTTTTTCTTGTTCTGTTATCCCACTTACTGTTTTCAATCTTAGGGGCTTTGTTTGAGTGCTATCATCTCATTGTAATAGCTATAAAAAGCTGATTTGTAATCTTCAATAAATTGTCAGATTACTTGCAAAACTCTACTAATTTGAACAGTATAATTGGCAGAGATTTAGGAAATCAAAATCAAATTGTCTTACCATAGGTATCAGAAAAGGCTCTCCCTTTCAGCAGCTCCCAACTCTCATCCTCTGTCAAGCATCGAAGGTTGCAGCTGAAAGAGTGAGGATCCATGTATCGTGCTATCTCTTTGTTGCGCGTGGTTATAAGAATCTTAGACATAGATTTCTTGATCGGCAAGGCAGCTTTAAGACAGTCCCAAACATCATTAGTCCAAATATCATCAAGTATCACCAGGCATCTTTTCTCTTGCAAGATCTTATACAAACTTTGTTGCAGCTCCGCTTCAGTTGCTGCCTCCCCTTTCTGAGGATCCAAAGTCCTGAGTATCTCACGCAGTATTTTCTCGACTTGGTAGTCTTGAGACACACAAGTCCAAGCAAAGTACACATAATGATCTCTGACTTTTTTGTCCATGTAAATTTTCCTTGCTAAGGAGGTCTTTCCTAGACCTCCCATTCCCCACAAAGAAACGAGGCGATGTTGCTTACTTTCATCAGTGAGCTCCCTGACGATTTCATCCACGTGATCTTCCATCCCCACGTAATCTTCCTCGATGTGGCTATACTCCTTTCGCTTCATTGCTAATCTCTTTATGTTATTTGAAGGGGCAGTGCACCTTATACCGTATTCAAGCATCTTTCTGGTGAGATCAGGAATACGAGAGTTTATTCTCTCGATTTTAGATCCTACCATGTGAATTTGTACGCACTTCCTAGGATTCAAATAGTTGGAAATTGTATTGCGGAAACTATTATCTTTCAAGGAAGTAACTTTGAGTATGTAATCCTCAATGACATCTTCAGCATCATAAGCAAGATCTCTTATCTCGGAAACCCAATTGCGGACAACATGGTCCTCTTGTTGCCTCGTGTCTGCATCTTTCAGGAGGCATAACATCTCAACCAAGTTCTTCTGCAAGTCCTCGACTTCATCTGGCACCTTCAACAAGAATTTGGCTTCGTCAATGAGCAAGTCACCGATTCTTTCCACCGCAAACGACACAATGGACTCTGCCATTTTACTGCAAAATATTACAAGCTAAATATTAGCATTTGGATTATCAATAATGAGGTTGCAACTGTTAGGGATTATAGTCTCCAACATAGTTATATTAGTACCTAAGGTTACACTCCATGTTAGTACTAGAGGTTTCCTATATATAGGTCCTCATATATTTGTAATCACCATCTTTGAGCACTCTAATAGAAATCATGTTTGATATTACTATTGGATTGCTCTCCTCCTTCTCCCCATGGTTTATACTAGAACACTAAGAGCAACGTCATATCAAACTGTAATAATTGTATTGTAAAGTTATACTATAATATTGTAACAATATTCAGACTTTTTATCATAGGCATATCTTGTCAAGTTATCTATGATGCAACGATGAAAATATATAAAGGGTTAATAACCAGACCCGACTATAAAAGGGTTAACAACAGAAAAAAAACAGATGGAAAACAAAACATGAGACTCTTATCAGTAATATGGTGCAAACTTGAGACTGTGATTATGTTTTTAACCCTACTTCCAAGGTGCTCATGTGACTGCAAGTTTATCCATTTTTATGTTCCTAGTTTTTTATTAGTTGTTTAGCTATATTTAGAGGTTTGTTCTGTTAGTTGATGTAAGTGGGATAATGTCTCCTCATTAGTAGCTATTATTTTTGTTTTCCCTTAATTGATATATATATCTGTGAATGTTCAATTAATAAAATACATTTTATGCAGTATCTTTATTGTTCAGAAATCGAATCTTTGTTCATCATCCTACATCTGGTATCAGAGCTCTTACGTCTTGAAGATCCAGGGAGTGATCGACCAGTCTTTAAATTCAGTCTGAGCCCCCACCAAATTCGGCAAAACAAACCACCATGGACGAAAAATTCTCAAATAAAAGTTCACAAGGAGAAAAAATAGAGGAAGGCAAAGGCAAGATCACGTCTTTATGCTGCTGTAATTCCTGCCATTTTAAGCAGAATCATGCCCTACAAGTCGGCCAATGAAATTTGGAATTGCTTATTAGGGAATATGACGTACGCCTTAACCAGTCAGCCCATAAGCTCGAACTTGTGAGTGAAGGCTTTCGGTATACTCTTATTCATTCTCTAACACCCTCCCTTAAACTGATTTTTTTTCTAACATCGGTTTACACCGGACTCCTTACTAGTCCGTACACACGAGCTTTCCGGGATTCGAACCATCGGCTCTGATGCCATATTAAATTCCACATTGGCCCGTTGGACTTGGCTCGGCTCAATGTGGAATCTAATATGGTATCAGAGTCCGGATCGGGCCTGGACCTTGGAGAGGGTCTGTCTGAAATCAGAGAGCCCTCAATGGTGAGGGGAATGTTGAAATAGACCCTTCACCGTGAGTCTGGAGTACCACACCGGTTGGTATATGTGTAATCAAGTAATATATAAGCAAGTGAGCCACCTCCTCCTATCACCAATTGGTGTTAGGATGAAACTCCACTTGCATATATGGCTGCTCTCTGCTGGCCCGTTGGACTTGGCTCGGCCTAATGTGAAATCTAACGGTTAAGAGGATAAGAGAAATGAAGGTGTTGAATCTCATTCATGAATTTGAGAGCAAATGAATGAATCACTCAAATTCATGAATCAGAGACCATTAAAGAATACTCTAATCGTTTGGTGAACATTGCAAATCAGTTGAGTTGAGACAAAACATAAACTTTAGGCAACCTTAGAGTTCGGTCGAACTCCACTGTTCTAGGTGCCAAAAAATTTCTGACAATTTCTACCCAAAATCGAACATACAACCATTACAGAGAATTAGCTGTAGAGATCGGTTCTCTCCTCTTGTGGTTGAGGCTATCGACCGGCAAATTGTAATCCACTGGGCAAAGGATTCTACACCACTCTTTTCGCTGCTTAAAATATTAGCACATGCTCCTTCCATCCAAAATTCCAATTTGACGGGAAATAGAACGGATGTAGCAATGCTCATCAGTTAATTTTCAGTCTATCAATTAACTCACAGATCTATCATTTTAATCAATGCTCATTGCCATTTTGATTCTACAAAGCAATATAGTAAACATTAGAGTAGGAGTCATAATTTATTTACCTTATAATTCTGAGCTCAAAACCAAGGAAGTCCAAACTTGTGTATATTTGCGTTTCTTCCTCTCTAGCCTTCCGTTGACATCTATGTCTCCATAAGCGTGATCAAGTCCTTGTACTTCTGTTCTCAACCAGATGGGATGGATATACATGTGTGTTAGGTAAATGCCTTTCCTTAACAAATTCCTGCCCCTAATTAAACTATTGTATTTGAAGTTTTCAATCGCGCTAAACACAGTTGTCAATAATAATATATTATGCATTTGAGCCAAATTTGACTTTTCGAATGCACTGAGATTAGAGTTGTGTCTAACATGATCCAGTATAGTGGTCGAGGTGGTCTCTCATACCATGAAAGCTTCTAAAAGAATGCGGGGATGAAGAAAAAGATCGCAGGTAGGATTTGGAGAAGATGAAAGTTAGTTACAATTTGTTATATCCTAGTACAATCTGTACCCTCATCTTTTACATATACTACTACTATATCCATCAATGACTTTACTCATTTAACTATTTCACACTTGTCTTTTTGAAATGCATACATGAATCTCCCTCAGTAGTAATATTAGTGATGGTGTCCTTTATATTGAAATTCGCATATAGAGTTATTGTACATGAAAATAATGATGAAAGATGAAATCCATGTTGAAAAATGAAATCTTCACCGACAATAAATCACACAATTGTCAATGAAGCAATAGTGAAAATAATTATGTGTGGTGTTTATTGTCATGTTGTCAAAAGCAATATTGAGCAGTTTAATGTCAACAATGTCAGAAGAATTATGTAGCAATTGTCTAGGATAAAGTCTTCTATCATCAATGTATCTTTGACTTAGGCTACGGAAGAAATCTATTTATGTAGACAAAGTGAATGTAATGTATTTTTTGTGTGTGCTCAACAAAGGAAACCGAGAGCATATGTATGTCTGAGAGTAATACTAGCCAAAGTTGCATTTATCAATTTCATGTTCAGCTTATTCATCTCCTTCCTCACATAATCTTTGTTATCTTATTCGTTAAGTTAATTCCGCTAACTTAGCGATTATATCCCAACCGAGTATTTTTCCAACAGTGGTATCAGAGCTCAAAAGATCTTAAAGGGTCAAATCAACCCCACCAAAAAAATTTCCGACTGAAGCATGTCTTCGTCAAATTTCTCTCTTTCATCTCCACCAATTTTTGGAGGAGAGAATTATGATTTTTGGTCCGTAAAGATACGAGCGTTTCTGATGGCAAACGACCTATGGGAAGCAGTTACGAAGGAACCGGAGAAGGAGATCGATGGAGAAGAAATCAATGCAGCCAGACAAAAAATTCTAAAGGAGCAGATGTTGAAGGATGTCCGAGCAATTACCGTCATCCACTCCGTCGTCACCGATGCCATTTTTCCGAGGATCGTTGGAGCCGCAACAGCAAAGCAGGCCTGTGATATCCTCCAAAATGAGTATGAAGGAACGGAGAAGGTACGTACGATCAGACTCCAGACCGCCAGAAGGGAGTTTGAAAATTTCAGAATGAAGGAGAACGAAAGTGTTCAAGATTACTCATCCAAATTGAGTGAACTTGTGAACCAGATGAAGTTGTATGGCGATGAGACAAATGATCAAAGAGTTGTTGAAAAAGTCTTGATCAGTCTCCCAGACAAATTTGATCCGATTGTAGCGGTCATCGAGCAGTCCAACGACATCAAGACAATGTCTCTGACCGAGCTAATTGGTTCTTTGCAAGCTCATGAGCAAAGAATAATTAGAAGGTCAGAAACTCCAGCTGAAGGTGCATTCCAGTCCAGCCACAAGTTCAAGAAGGGTGGCAAAAATCAAGGCTTTGTTAAAAATGACAAAGCAAATTTTCCAGGTCCCTCTAAGGAGCCTGGGAAGACTGGAAAATTTCCTCCATGTAGCACTTGTGGGAGGACAAATCACATGCCGAAGGATTGCTGGCACAAAGGCAAAACGCAATGTCGATTTTGCAAGAAATTTGGGCATGTTGAGAAATTTTGTAGAGCTAAGCAAAATCAAAATAGCTCTCAAAATCAACAGACCCAGAAGGCTAACATGTCGGAGGATCGATTTCATGGAGATCAACTGTTCGTCACTAAGCAAGGAGGTTCCAGTTCTGGAGATGAAGTATGGCTCATTGATAGCGGTTGCACAAACCACATGTCTAACAATTCCAAGGTGTTCTGCCAGATGGATTCTTCCGTCAATGTCCCAATCAAAATGGGAAATGGAGTCGTTGTCAATTCCTCAGGCAAAGGAACGGTGGCAGTTCAAACCAGTAAATGTACAAAATTCATCCAAGATGTTCTTTACGTGCCTAAACTGGACCTCGGATTCGTGAACCGGAGACGACCTCCAGAAAAGGGTGAGACTGACTCTGGTGCTTTAAAGCGCCCATGCCTTGGAAGCCCAAGACTTCGTTCTTTACAAATTGTTGGTGATCTTCTCATTCTCCACCTTGTTGCTGCTCCTCATCGTAAACTGAATGCGGGGATGAAGATTAGAGGAGATTATGTTGATTGTGCCCAACATAGTTTGGAGACAATGCCTCAGTTCATTCCTTTGAAGGTGGACTACCCCAGCATGAGAACTTGATACGTGGATACCATGAAGCTGCAGATATACCTGCATATATATATATATATATATATATATATATATATATATATATATATATATATATATGCAGTTGATTTTACCAAGTTCGTGAAAGTAAAAGAAGAACCCATGTTCATTCTTGTGGCACTTGGGGTGTTGGACTCGAGTGGCAAGGAAATGCCCATCTCTGCAATGTATCATGATGTTACCGTGCAATCTCTTGCAAGCAATGGATAGCATCTTTACTCTATCGTTCTTTGCGGGACCAAGAAAGAAGATGAATTTGTATTTGCTGATTTTAGAGCGAAGCAAAAGAAGTCTGAAGTTAGCAAGAAAAGACCCAATGATGCGAGAGCAAAGACCCCGATAATAAGAAGGCGAAATTAGTCACTCACTCAAGGTTGGATGGCAAGAAGGAAGTCCACACCGCAACTCCTCACCCAAACACTTACATCGACCTGAATATGAAGATGAAACACAATAGGACAAAAGAAGCTGAAGGCGAGCCTACAATGGTTGATGCAGTCAAGCTCCTCTGGATGTACAAAGAACAAGAGCTTTGTTGGATCACGGGCGAAGCTCCGTTACGTCCTTAACGGAAAGCTCTGGACTCCTGGGCTCCGCGTAATCCTGCAAAAGGGGATGACCTGGGTGGTGACCCAGAATCCCTCTCCGATGCTTAAATGAGTATATGATCAATGGGGTGGCAGCAGTAATCTAAGTGCGTATTAGATGATTAGGGTTTTCTGAGGTAACTTCTTCCTTTATATAGGAGGGGAAGTTACTCAGTTACCTGTGGCCGTGATTGGCCGTTTTGCCCATGATTCCGTGTATCTCGCCACGATTCTGTATATCTCGTTAGGGATTCCGTAGATTTCGCCCCACGCTCCGCGTATCTTACCCATACTCCGCGTATCTCGGGCACGCCCTGCGTATCTCGGGGGACTTATCTCTATCTTTAACCGTCTCCCACTACTCTATCTAGTAGGGGGGTTTCTCGGTCTTTGTCCTCTGATCACAAGCCTCGACTCCTGTCGGGGGCTCCAGAGTTATCTCATTCTAGGTCACCATCCAGGACCCCTTGTCTCACGGGACGGGTCCAGCCTCTGCGGGGCTTTTATCATCGGGGCCTTTACTAAGGCATATCGGGGCCTTTACTAAGGCATATCGGGGCCTACTCAGAGGCTTCTTGTCGGGAGTATTCAGCTCATATATCGGGACCGCTAAAGTCGGGACCCTTCGTACTGGGCCTCTGGGCCTTCCAGGCTTTTCACGAGGCCCACTGGACTTAGTCGCCGTCCATTGGCTGTTAACGGGGCTAACGATCACGTCGGAACCCATCATTTGCCCCAAAGACATGGGGGACTTTTAGTTCGTCGTGTCTTCCAGTTCCAGGTCTTCCGACCTCGCTGTCGGAGGCTTTTGTCTCTATACCTCCCGATACTGCCGTCGGAGGCTTTTATCTTCAAGCCTTTTGATATCTTCATCGGAGGCTTTTGCCTTGCACGTGATTGTTGTACGACAGAGTTTCTTACTCATGATTACCTTGGGCCCACCAGACCCCACGGGCAGTTGCCAAATCCGAGGAGACTCCTCGGTTACTGTAGCATTAAATGCTTGGGGATAAGGGAACGGCGTCTAAATCAGCGTGGCTGTTGCTTTCTGAAAAAGCAGTTGTGACGTCACTCACGTCCCTTCCGTACTTGTACCCTATAATCTTGGCGATTAAGATCGTGTCGTTTCCTCTTCAACGGTCCAGATTAGGCCCGTCCAGCTGTCTCTTCCGTACCGTCTTCATCATTTCAACGATCACGATCGAATCGTTTCGTCTTCCACGGTTGAGATTAAGTCCTTCCATTTGTCCTTTTGCTTATAAAAGCTGAGACCTTGGCATTATTCACTTCTTCTTCACTCTCTCAATTTCTGCTGTTCTTGCATTCGAAGCTTCTCCTCCAAGTTCTTCCTGCTGTTCAAGTGATCCAAGGCTTTCAATCTTTCGACCCATTCTTCATCTTCTTTCGGCAATCATCCATTATGTCTGGTAAGGATCTTCTTCTCTATTTTCCTGATTTACTGATGTTTGCTCTTCTTTTCTCACATCTTCTTGTTCGTGACCGTTTTTAGACGAGGCTAGTTCTGAGGCTAGGGCCCCTTTCACCTTTGAATTGGCCGTTAATGAGATTTCTAAGGCTTCGTATGAGGTTGCTCTCCGAGAGGGCTGCATTTCCTCGGATTGGGAGCCTCGTTTCCCCTACGAGTCTCAGCCTGCCGTCCGAAGGAAGCACATCGTCACTCGTCCTCGAGAGGGGGAAGGGGAAGTGTTCGTCTCTGCCGGACAAATAAGTGCGGGGATTCGGTTCCCCTTCTGCGGGAACTTGGTGGAGATGTGCAATTTTTACAAGACACACCCTTGTACTTTCTCTCCACACGCCATCCGCGTGTGGAATGCTTTTCAGCTCCTATGCCTCCGCCAGCAGTGGACGTACAGTCTGCTGCTCTTCCGCACCTTCTATGAAATGAAGTGCAACAAGGCTGGTGTCTTCTCCTTCTCCCCCCGACTCCCCAAGTGGACAAAGGAGCAACTTTCACGTTTCGGCTGGGACAGCGAGACCTGGAAGTTCCACAAGGATCGGGTGCTGATTCGCGACTCAAGGTCTGACAACAGCGGATGGATGAAGTATTACTTCTTCGTCCAACACAGCTCTGTCCCATGGCCTCAATGAGAGGTCGTGGCGGACCCTGCCCCCAAGCTTCAGGCCTACACTGAGGATGACCTCAACACTCTCCAAATGGTTCAGCTCTACCGTTGGGGAGACAACTTCATACCCCTCGACGCCAACAAGCTCCTGGAGAAGGACTTGATTTGCGTCGGAGTCCGACTCCTCGACTCCGTTTCCAAAGATTTAGTCATCTGGGTAACGCTTCTAACCATCTTGTCTTTTATTTTTGCAGCCAAGAAGGCATCTCTGCTGACTAGTCTCATGTTGAAGCAGGGCGAGACTGACGCCGTCCAGAGTGGCTCCAAGCGGAAGCGGAAGTCCTTGAAGAAGGGAACTTCCTCTTCTGCCGCTCCTCCGACCGAAGAGCAGGTCGTGGCTAAGAAAGCCAGGAGGGAGGAGATAGATCAGGCCTTCGGGGCCACCACCGTCGAGGAAGGTAAGCGCGTTCGTCGTGCTATTAAGAAATATAGGAAGCTGGTTCCCAAGGAGTTTATCCCCGCTGATCGGGAATCGCGCGTTCGGGAAATCAAGTACATCCTTCGAGGAGAAGTCCCCCGCGTTCTCAAGGCGGGATATTACAACTTCTTTGGGAAGGACCAGCATCTCGAACGCCAAATTCTCTGGTGTCCTCGTGGAATTCTTCCTGATTATATTTGTCCTGCCACCGCAGGTCCATCGGAGGCTCCTGCTCCGACGAAGGCTACCATTCCAGCGGAGGCTACCATTCCGACGAAGGCTACGATTCTGGGTCACCTTCACCATCATACTCCTTGATGGTTGGAATACCAAGCCCGGGCGGGGCGACGGTATCTATCAGCCGCGGAACAAAAGGATGACTGGATCGATCCCTTAGCTCCGATGTCATCTGCTTCTGATCGCCCATGCAGATCAGAAGCAGGTCCCGGGCCATTCAGGGGAATGGTTCTGTTTTGCACTGGTCCCGGGCCGTCGACCACGAATTTATCTAGGTGCGCGGGTTCCTTACCCCTGTTCCTGGGTGGAACCTCCTGGACCTCCTGTTCGTGAACCGGAGACGACCTCCAGAAAAGGGTGAGACTGACTCTGGTGCTTTAAAGCGCCCATGCCTTGGAAGCCCAAGACTTCGTTCTTTACAAATTGTTGGTGATCTTCTCATTCTCCACCTTGTTGCTGCTCCTCATCGTAAACTGAATGCGGGGATGAAGATTAGAGGAGATTATGTTGATTGTGCCCAACATAGTTTGGAGACAATGCCTCAGTTCATTCCTTTGAAGGTGGACTACCCCAGCATGAGAACTTGATACGTGGATACCATGAAGCTGCAGATATACCTGCATATATATATATATATATATGCAGTTGATTTTACCAAGTTCGTGAAAGTAAAAGAAGAACCCATGTTCATTCTTGTGGCACTTGGGGTGTTGGACTCGAGTGGCAAGGAAATGCCCATCTCTGCAATGTATCATGATGTTACCGTGCAATCTCTTGCAAGCAATGGATAGCATCTTTACTCTATCGTTCTTTGCGGGACCAAGAAAGAAGATGAATTTGTATTTGCTGATTTTAGAGCGAAGCAAAAGAAGTCTGAAGTTAGCAAGAAAAGACCCAATGATGCGAGAGCAAAGACCCCCGATAATAAGAAGGCGAAATTAGTCACTCACTCAAGGTTGGATGGCAAGAAGGAAGTCCACACCGCAACTCCTCACCCAAACACTTACATCGACCTGAATATGAAGATGAAACATAATAGGACAAAAGAAGCTGAAGGCGAGCCTACAATGGTTGATGCAGTCAAGCTCCTCTGGATGTACAAAGAACAAGAGCTTTGTTGGATCACGGGCGAAGCTCCGTTACTTCCTTGACGGAAAGCTCTGGACTCCTGGGCTCCGCGTAATCCTGCAAAAGGGGATGACCTGGGTGGTGACCCAGAATCCCTCTCCGATGCTTAAATGAGTATATGATCAATGGGGTGGCAGCAGTAATCTAAGTGCGTATTAGATGATTAGGGTTTTCTGAGGTAACTTCTTCCTTTATATAGGAGGGGAAGTTACTCAGTTACCTGTGGCCGTGATTTGCCGTTTTGCCCATGATTCCGTGTATCTCGCCACGATTCCGTATATCTCGTTAGGGATTCCGTAGATTTCGCTCCACGCTCCGCGTATCTTACCCATACTCCGCGTATCTCGGGCACGCCCTGCGTATCTCGGGGGACTTATCTATATATTTAACCGTATCCCACTACTCTATCTAGTAGGGGGGTTTCTCGGTCTTTGTCCTCTGATCACAAGCCTCGACTCTTGTCGGGGGCTCCAGAGTTATCTCATTCTAGGTCACCATCCAGGACCCCTTGTCTCACGGGACGGGTCCAGCCTCTGCGGGGCTTTTATCATCGGGGCCTTTACTAAGGCATATCGGGGCCTACTCAGAGGCTTCTTGTCGGGAGTATTCAGCTCATATATCGGGACCGCTAAAGTCGGGACCCTTCGTACTGGGCCTCTGGGCCTTCCAGGCTTTTCACGAGGCCCACTGGACCTACTCGCCGTCCATTGGCTGTTAACGGGGCTAACGATCACATCGGAACCCATCAAGCTTGAGGACAAGCTCTTAGTGGAGGAGGGGAGTGATGTTATGTTCGGTAAAGTGTATCAACTAATTGTTAAGGTGTAGATTCATCAATAAGGACTAGATTCAAGAATAAGAGGTAGATTCATTCTTACCATATTAACTTTAAGTCTTATAAGGCAAAAATATATTCTAGGAGATCTTGTAGTCTCTATATAAAGAATATGATGTTAATGAAATAACAATCTTCCAACAAATTAATCTTAGTCTCCAAGAGAGATTAGAGTTGATTAGGAAGTTGATTCTCTACTACTCTATATTCATTGCGTTCTTGTATTAATCTCAATTTAAGAACGTAACAACTTGATGTTATGTTCGGTAAAGTGTATCAACTAAGTGTTAATGGGTAGATTCATCAATAAGGAGTAGATTCAAGAATAAGGGGTAGATTCATTCTTACCATATTAGCTTTAAGTCTTATTAGGTAATAATATATTCTAGGAGATCATGTAGTCTCTATATAAAGAATATGATGTTAATGAAATAACAACCTTGCAACAAATTAATCTTAGTCTCCAAGAGAGATTAGGGTTGATTAGGAAGTCGATTCTCTACTACTCTATATTCATTGCGTTCTTGTATTAATCTCAATTCAAGAACGTAACAACTTGGTATCAGTGCTGACAATTCTATGACGGACCTGTCCTTGATGATGCTGAGGGAATTAAGGGCTCTCCTAAATGAGCATCTGAATAAGATGATGGAACCACATTCGCCTTCAGAAACAGTTGAGGTCGTCGTTGTCGAAGAGGTGGTCGAAAAGGTAGTCGAAATTTACGAATATGGCACTAAGACCGTGGAAGCTATCAAAGAGAACGGCGTCGATGTCTCTGCTCCTTCTGCCAAACCGAAGGAGCTGACCAAACCCGTCGCGAAGGGAAACCAGGCCCTCGTCGTCAAGGCTGAGGCACCGACCCTTCTGTCGCCGGAGAAAGTCTCCATCTGGGGAACACCATTCGTCACAGGCAAGGGGGAGACGCCCACGATGGAGACATCGCGTTTGTTGGCAGCATACGGCCGATTAGGCATATTCGGAACCGGGGACGACCTCCGGAAGCGATCAAAGTTCTGATTACAATATTTTTCTTACCTCATGGTGAATTTTTTTCCTCCTGGTGTTCTTTTAATCCTTCAGTGAGAGAAGAGGATGCAACCCTAGAATTTGATTTTTACGGAGTGGCTGGTTGGATTTTTGGATGTGAATTCAAGCAAAATGTTTTAAAGCAATCTGGAAAAGTCTCGAAGATCAATTTTTTACTTCAGATATCTGGACTTTCACCTTTAAAGAAGAGAAAAACAGGTGATGCATCTGTTTTAGAAGATAGTAACCCTCCCAATCAAAGTAGAAAACATGAAGCATCCTCTTTGTCTTTCCCAACAAATCAAGGGAGGCCATCAATATTGAAGGGACGTGGCCGTTGTGAAACCAAAAATGAGCAACTCCAAGATTATCAAACATGGAATGAAGGTTCAACTGGTGCTAGACGAGGCTGCTCAAAGAAATCTGAATATGGTGCAATGGTACACTATTATGGATGTCGAGGACCAAGAGGACGAGCCGTTCGAGGACAAGTCAATCCATATCTAGAGCTCTTAGTGGAGGAGGGGAGTGATGTCATGTTCAGTAGTGTATCAACTAAGAATTAAAGTTAGATTCATGGTAAGTAGTAGTAGAGTCATGGTTAAGGGATAGATTCATTTTACTATAATAGTCGAAGTCTTTATTAGGCAAATAATATATTTTTGGAGATCTTGTAATCTATATATAAATAATATGATGCTAATGAAATAAACAAGCTTCCAACAAATTAATCTTAGTCTCCAAGAGAGATTAGGGTTGATTAGGAAGTTGATTCTCTAATACTCTATATTCATTGTGTTCTTGTATTAATCTCAATTCAAGAACGTAACACAATAATATGTAGAAACTTCAATTTATTAATAAGAAAAGGTGGTTGATAATGAATGTGATGTGTATGCATAAATTTATGGTGTTGATTACTATTACACATTTGCTCACGTGGCCAAAATGGACACTATCCGATTGTTGCTTGCTCTCCCAACTAAAAAAGGCTGGACATTGTATCAACTGGACTTGATCAAGTCTGCATTTATGATTGGAGTCCTCAAGGAGAAGATCTATGTTGAACAACATCATGGCTTTGAATACAAAAGGGCAGAAAGCAAGGTTTATTTGCTCAAGAAGGCCTTTTATGGGTTGAAGCAGACACCTCGAGTCTGGTACATCAGAATTGATGACCATATGCTAAAATTTGGCTTTATTGAAAGTCTCTCAGAAGCCACCCTCTATGTCAAGAAGACCAACAAGAGTAATCTTATTTGTTTCAGTCTATGTAGATGATCTACTAGTGATAGGAAGTGATGCCCTAACAACTGAATATTTTAAAGCAGAAATGATGAGGAAGTCCGAGATAATAGATCTTGGGCCAATGGAATTCTTTCTAGGCATGGAAATCAAGCAGGAGAAGCATGGAGTCTTCATCGGGCAAAAGAAGTATGTTAAAGATATTTTAAAAAACTTTAAAATGGAAGGTTGCAAGGAAGTAAGCACTCCAGCAATCCAAAAAGGAAAAGCTACACAGAGAACATGGAGCTGATAAGGTTGATGTAGACCAATAAAGAAGTCTAATTGCGTGTCTAATGTACTTGAAAACCACTAGACTACACATCTAGTTCTCTGTAAGTCTGCTATCTCGCTCTATGAATTGTGCTAAGTATGATTCGTATGATAGTAGCGAAGAGAGTTTTAAGATATGTTAAAGGCACAATAAATTTTGGTTTCAAATTCAAGAGGAGCAAGTGACTGAGCTGGATCAACTGATGATCTGAGAAGCACTTTTAGATATTGTTTCAAGCTTGGTTCAGGAGTTTTCTCATGGTGTTAAAAAAAGCAGGACTTCGTTACGCAATCCACAACTGATGCAGAGTTTGTAGCAGCTGCTGCTGCTATCTGTTAGATTCTACATTGGGCCGAGCCAAACCCAATGGGCCAGCATGGAGCAATCATATATGCAACTGGGGTTCCATCCTAAAACCAATTGGTGATAGGAGGAGGTGGCTCACTTGCTCATATACTACTCGATTATATATATACCAACCGATGTGGTACTCCAGACTCACAGTGGAGTGTCTATTTCAACATTCCCCCTAACCGTGAGGGCTCTCTGATTTCAACAGACCATCTCCCAGGCCCAGGCCCGACCCGGGCTCTGATACCATGTTAAATTCTACATTGAGCCGAGTCAAACCCAACGGGAAAACAAGAGCAACTATTTTTACAAGTGGGGTTCTATCCTAAAACCAATTGGTTTTAGGATGGAACCCCACTTGCATATATGATTGCTCCCTGCTGGCCCATTGGGTTTGGCTCGGCCCAATGTGGAATCTAACATGGTATCAGAGCCCGGGTCGGGCCTGGGCCTGGGAGATGGTCTGTTCAAATCAGAGAGCCCTCACGGTGAGGGGGAATGTTGAAATAGACACTCCACCGTGAGTCTGGAGTACCACTTCGGTTGGTATATGTATAATCGAGTAGTATATGAGCAAGTGGGCCACCTCCTCCTATCACCAATTGGTTTTAGGATGGAACCCCACTTGCATATATGATTGCTCCCTGCTGGCCCATTGGGTTTGGCTCGGCCCATAGTGGAATCTAACATGGTATCAGAGCTCGGGTTGGGTCTGGGCCTGGGAGATGGTCTGTTGAAATCAGAGAGCCCTCACGGTTAGGGGGAATAGACATACACCGTGAGTCTGGAATACCACACCGATTGGTATCTGTACAATAGAGCAGTATATAAGCAAGTGGACCACCTCCTCCTATCACCAATTGGTTTTAGGATGGAACCCCACTTGCATATATGATTGCTCCCCGCAGGCCCATTGGGTTTGGCTCGGCCCAATGTGGAATCTAACATGGTATCAGAGTCCGGGACGGGCCTGGGTCTGGGAGATGGTCTGCTGAAATCAGAGAGCCTTCACGGTGAGTCTGGAGTACCACACCGGTTGGTACATGTACCAACCGGTGTGGTACTCCAGACTCACCGTGAAGGCTCGGTACTTCAGACTCACGGTGAAGTGTCTATTTCAACACTGTTATTCAAGTTGTTTGGCTACGGAAGATCCTAACAGATTTGCACGAGGAGCAAGAAGAAGCAACATAGTTGTATGTAGACAACCAATCAACTACTAACAGATTTGCACGAGGAGCAAGAAGAAGCAACATAGTTGTATGTAGACAACCAATCAACTATAGCCATTTCAAAGAACACAGTCTTTCACGGCAAAACCAAGCATTTTAATGTCAAACTGTTTGTTGTGAGAGAAGTTTAGCAACATGAGGAAGTGATCCTAATCCATTGCTGCAGTGAAGATCCACTACAAGAAAATCGGCATTTTGTGACGGATCTTTTGTGAGGGATTTGATCCCTCAAAATTTAGTGCTTTTTGTAAGGGATTTATTAGGGTTAAGTTAGGAAACATGTTGTAAGAGAAATTCCCTCACAATTTTAATTTTCCTAAATAAAATACTAAGGGATTTTGAGGATACATTTTAACTAAGTCACTTCTAATTGAAAATTTCTAAATTTTAAGGGAAAATATTGGTGTTTGCAATTCCAAGAGTAGAGGAGTGCTGAGACTTGCTGCTCAAGCAACATGTCTAGCAAATGCTCAGCACGTTTTTCTTGTTCTGTTATCCCACTTACTGTTTTCAATTCTTATGTTTTTGCTCATTTACACTACAAAAAAACAGGTCCACAGCAGCGGCCAAAAGTTGCTACTAAAGCTCTAAATGTCGCTGCTAAAACTTTAGCAGCGGTAAATACCTCGTTGCTAATAGTCTCGTAGCTAAAGATATTAGCAACGAAAAACGACCGCTACTAATTATTTGCCGCTGCTGTTTCCACCACATGACTGACTATTTTAGCAGCAACCTTTGCTGCTACTAATAAATGTTTTCACCAGCGGTAGAATCTTGTTCGTAAATAAGCCTTTTAGTGTCAAAATTATCACTATTTTCATCTCACGAATAGTATTTTAGCAACAACTGCATGTCGCAACTAATAGATATTTTCAGCAGCCATCGTGTGTTGTTGGTAAATTATACATTTTGCAGCAGAGTATTACCGATTCTAAACAGCATCTTTAGTAGCAAAAAAACCTCGTTGGTAAATGAGGTTTTCAATACCGAAAAAGCTTTGTTTCTGAATTAAACATATAGCAACGACTTATTGTCGTCTCTATACTATATTTTTAGCAGCGACTTTTGGGGATACAAATTGTATTTTTTTTGCAGCTGCCTATTTTGCAACTATAATCTACTTTTTGTGAAAACTATTTTTCGTTACTAAAACTGATTTTGTGGCAATATTTTAGGAATACAAATATGTTCTTGTAGTAGACTATTTTATTATTATAACTTATTTTTATGTACAGCAACCATTTCTTCAAACTACCATTAGTGATATATAGAATGAAATTAAGGGAATACCAATAATCAAACAAAACTTTATATAATAAAGTCATAAGCATGTCCACCAAGCACAGTAACAAAATATGCATGCTTTACACAAAAGTTAACATCTTAGCCGCATACATTAAAAGAGATGTCCGACCCATAATTAATAATAAACTAAGATACTTGCACTGCAAAAATTAAAAACCCTAGATTTGGCCGATCCAACTTTGCTTCCAACAAATAGCTTCCAACAACTTCTTCAAGCATTCGGATCTAGGTTAAAAATGTATAATAGAAATGAACATAGTGATAAGAGTAATATAGAAATTAAAGATATTTTTTAAATTTACATACCTTGTGTTTCTGAGTCATCAAACATAGGACAACCAGATGCAATCATCATTCTTTTCATTTGGGATATATCCTTCTGAAAGTTTACCATATCAGCTAGCATATTTGCCATCTTTCTTTCAGATTCCTCAGCCCTTTGAGCACTTGCCTCA
This sequence comes from Clarkia xantiana subsp. parviflora, assembly GCA_036873135.1. NCBI lineage: Eukaryota > Viridiplantae > Streptophyta > Magnoliopsida > Myrtales > Onagraceae > Clarkia > Clarkia xantiana. Next base: position 13,761,919 of record JAPTYO010000004.1, read on the forward strand.
GCTCGCATCCTAAATTCATTTGTTTCAGCTCTTGCTCTATCAGCTTCTTCTCTTGCAATACGTAACTGCTCACTCTGAAAGTTTCGTGCAAATTTTGAAACACGGTTTCTCCTCTTTTCAGGAGCTCTAACTTTCTCATATATAGCATCTATGTCAATTGGAGAATCATCATCTTCAGCTTCCTTTTGATTTACTTCATCTTGAACACCATCCTACATTTATCAAGAGGATAATTTCTAAATGAAGCAGACAATTTTCCAACATAGTACAAAATTAAAGTAATGCATTATTACCATTATACTTTTGGACTTTGGATCTGAAGGCTTCCCATTTTTGTCAATATGAACTCTTTTGAACATATGGTAATCTCCAGGATGTTTTCCACCATTTTTGTCAATCTAGAATGAAAAATAATAAATTAATCAAGCTCTTATCAACATTTATAACCTGAAAACAGAACATTACCTCTTTTTTCTCTATCTTTGCAAAGCTTGATGTTCCAGCTATATGACACATCACTTGTTTTCCCCTATTTGCTTTGTTTCTCTCACACAAGGCCTACACAAATAACAATACATTCAGATACTATACTAAAACTCAAATATCATTCTACAAAAGAAATACTGTATATATACTTAGAAAATGATAAGTAACAAAAATACTTATTTACCTGATACTTTTCAGTGCTAAATAATGCAACAAGATATGCCCAATCTTCTTTAACAACATCAGGTGGTAGATTTGCCAATTTCTGCTCATATGTGTCACATGTATCAAAATATTTTCTTTTCAAACTACTTCGGTAGCTTCTGTATTTATTCTTTAGAAGATTCATCATAATAGTCTTGTGGTATTCATCTTGAGGAAAAATGAATTTCTCCTACATACACAAAAATTTGTTAATATTATAACATAATATCATTGTAGAAAGTATACATAAAAGATGAATAAGAAAATGAGTAAAAACAATTAACTTACACAGACACATAGATACATCTTCTCCTTGTAATCGATTGGCTTATCTGGTATTTTGGTCCAATCTACCACATTCAATGGAACATTTGTCCGCTTGCGTACAATATTCCCAAGCCAATTAGCAAATACTGTAGCATTATCACTACAAACCTGTCCAATGGCATTAAACTCTAGTGTTTCCCTTTCATTTATGCCTATACCTTGCAACCGAATACATTTTGTACATCCACGACCTCCAGGTTTCTTCTTCTTTGGCGGCACCAGATATTCCTCTATACATATAAACATTAAGAAAAAGAATTAATTACATCCAAATAAGGTATCTACCTTACAATGTAAAATCATCAGTGGATACATATATACCTTCGGCTTGCTGCTCAGCTTCTTCATCCAAGTCAATTTCTTCATTTCCCACCATTGCCGGTGTGTTAGGGACAAGAGTTTCAGTGTCAGATGATTCTGAATCTTCTGTTAAAAAAGAATATATTAGAAAATGTAATGAGAGATAACAAATAATTGAACAAATAATTTAAAGGATTTAGATTGAGGTAGACCTTGAGATGTTTCTGAAATAGTGAATCGGCTTCCTTGAGGGGTTCTTGATGGTAGACCCCTAACACTGGTCCCCTGGTGGGTTTTTGGTGGTAGACCTTTGGCTCTGGTCCCTTGAGAAGTTTCTGAAGGATGACATGGCTGAACACGTTTCTGACTCATATTCCCTGATATTGAAATGCTATTGCGCTTTCGATTTCCTATCATCTTATATAAATATGTATATGTGTTAATACAACCAACGTTTACTATCATGTAAACAAATTCATAAGATAATCGTCAAAAAGGCAAAACCTAGTTCAGTTGTCACAGACAGCAACACAGAGTAAAAACATGAATTTCATGTATGCGGTATGCCCTTCCTTTTTCAAGAATATATATGGGTATTACAACCACACATTCGTGGGTCTTCTCCTTCAAGACCATGGACCACAAAAAAGTAAAACTTTTATACATGCATGGAGAAGAAGAACCCAACCCTAAAAAAATTTCCACTTTGTAAACCCTAGAAATGAAAAATTGCAGGTATATCATGCAGTAATTGGATACTTCACTGTAAAATTACCTTAGATTATTAATTATAAGGAAAATATGTTATATACAAAAGCATACTGATTATGAAAATCGAAGATTAGAGAACTAAGGTCAACAAAAAAAAAAGAATTATCAAGGAACGAATAATTACCTTCGTCAGCGAAACAAGGCCTGATTGATAAGATGAGGAAGAAGAACTAACAAGTTTGGAAGCTGGAGTGTAGTTTAGAGAGAAAGAAGAGGAAGACCTGATCTAAAGACACGTACGGAAGTTGAAGAGCCAATTCTAGAGGGTTCTTAATTAAATAATAATATCTTCTCTTGAGAAAGATATCATATATATTTTGGCCAATTTTAGTTTTCCCTCTTTTGTCAAATTCCATTCCCTCCAATTCTGTTAAAATTTGGCAAAAAAAAAAATAAATTCTCTTAATTTTATTTTTTTCAAATTTAATTTTTCTTAATTTAGTTCGTATAGTTAGGAAAATATTAAATTCGTTACAAAATATATATATATATATATATATATTCAATTATGTTGATATTTTGCCAAACAAAGATAAAGTTAGGTAACATTATTTTACTCATTAATGTTAATATGCCAATTTAGATTTTACTGACATATTGTACTCTTAATTGACTCAAATTAATAATTTATACGATATGATATATGTTAGTAGTTAATTGCCATTCTCCTTATTTAGTGTACGCTCAATTGATATACAGTGGTAATAAATTTTATGCTTTATTGATATATTTATTAGTGTGGGTTAATTGATATATTTATTGAAATAATTTAGGAACATATCTTATATATTATTAGTTATTAGGTAACATGAATTCTTACTAGAATAGACTAATAGAACATTATCATTTCTTATTTAATTTTGGCACAAAAAAATATATATCTATATGTAGTATTGTTTGGGTTAGGTCTGTCAATTTTGGACCAACCCGAAATTGACCCGGGCTCGGGACGGGTTCGGGTCCCAACTTTAAGTGTTCGGGTCAATTTCGGGTTGACCCGAATCTGACCCGGGAAAAAAACTGGTAAAATTAAATTGTAAAATTAAAGAAACAATGTAAAATTAAATTGCCGAAAAATAGATTGCAACAAAAGAAAATAGATTTTAGGGAATGCATAAAAATAAGACATTATATGTATGTAACATAGCAGTGACAATACAAACAACACTGCTGCACCAACGGGGCAACAACAATATATATATATATATCAATACTACAGCAAACAGCACATTTCAGCAGCAGCACATCTTCACTTACAGCAGCAGCACATCTCATTTTCAGCAGCAGCACAACTTATTATCATGAACATTTCAGCAGCAGAGCTCACTTACAGCGCCAGCAGCACAGAACCATTTCAGCAGCAGCACATCTCACTTACAGCAGCATTACAGAACCATTTCAGCAGCAGCACAACTCACTTACAGCAGCATTACAGCACCAGCACAGCTAACTTACAGCAGCAGCAGCACAACTCACTTACAGGATCAGCACAACTACAATTATAATAATAAACTATTAAAGAACAGAGCAAAAAAAAAAAGGTCCAAACCAACAGAACAGAAAAGTCAGCTTTCAAAACTGTACTCCAAGTCGGGTCATTTTTCTCAGCCAGATAAAACACTTGTTGTGCTTGCGAGGCAAGTATGAATGGCTCATCAGTTTGTAAAAAGTCATCATTCTTCACACATGTGAAGCCATATTCATCCACTTTAACACCATTTGTTCCATCCAAGACATTGAACCAATCACACTTAAACAAAATAACACGAAGACCACCGAAATACTGCAACTCAATTACCTCTCTCAATACACCATAGTAGTCTACCTGGCCCGTGATAGGATTTTTATCCTTGCTACTACTATAACATGTTGTATCTGCAATGACTGCTACACCACTATTTTCAGAATTTCTCATGCTAGACCGATCTTTTGTGTGAAAAGTGAACCCATTAGCAACATAACCATTGTAGCTCTTTACACCATACAAAGGACCTTGAGACAATGACTTTAATTGCCTATGTGTAACAGAATTTGATACTTCTTGCATCCGACCCATCTACCAAATGAATAGAAAATAATTCATTGATTTCAAAAATGAAAATATATGTTGTCAAGCTAGATGTTAAATAAAATTTTATCATTACCCGTCCTTCAAACCATTCGATAAACTCTTTATTATGTCTTATGTCCAGATTCCGACGACTCAACCTTGCACGGCGTAGTTGTCTCTTGTGTTCCCTGTGAAGATAAAAATACCAAATAAGCATAATGTAGCAAAAAAAAACTGCTTATATAACACATATAAGTTTGCCAAAAATACAAATACACACTCTATGAATGGCTTAACGTCTTCACATTGATTTAAGATATAGCGGTGGCACTGTTCCCACTCTATGTTGCTTAATTCACGCACAATAGCACCTCCTAAATGAGAACCAACTTGGTAAAATATTGTCAATCCTTCACCAGATCCCTCTTGATAATCATTTGGCAACTGGTCTATATGTCGGCGGTTAAATTTAGTCTCCACTTCATGCAAGTATCTCGAACAAAATGTAAGACACTCCATTGCAATATAACCCTCCGCTATAGAACCCTCAGGACGACTTCTGTTACGCACAAATGATTTCATTATCCCCATGATCCTAAAATAGAAAAAATACGAATATAAATAAGAAACTGCAACAGAGTAATACATCCAAACATAATAAACAATCCAAATTTAAAAACCTTTCAATGGAGTACATCCAACGAAATTGAACTGGCCCAGCTATCCTAGCCTCCTCGGCAAGGTGCAAAATTAAATGAACCGTGATATTGAAAAATGCAGGTGGAAAAATCCTCTCGAGATTGCACATTGTGATAGGAAGCTTAGATTCGACATTCTCTATATCATCTATGTTTAACTCCTTAGAACATAGGACTCTAAATATATTGCACAACTCTATTAACACCATGCACACATTCTTAGGCAATAAATCCTTTAATGCAACCGTTAATAAACGTTGCATAAGAACATGATAATCATGGCTCTTCAAACCAACAAATTTCTGCTCTTGAACTTTCACACAACGTGAAATATTTGAAGAATAACCACCAGGCAGTTTCAAGTCTTTCAAGAATTGACAAAATGTAATTTTCTGCTCTTTTGAGAGGGTATAACATGCAGGAGGTATCAACATCTTCCCTCCTTTGAGTACGGGATGCAATGTACTTCTTATTCCCATAGCTTTCATATCAAGACGAGCTTTAATGTTGTCGTTGCTTTTCTTGTCAATGCCCAACAAAGTTCCAATCAAATTGTCACATACATTTTTCTCAATGTGCATAACATCCAAATTATGAGGTAGTAATAATTTCTTCCAATAAGACAATTGAAAGAAAATACTTTTCTTTTTCCAATTTCCAGTAGGAGAGTCCACGCCTATCTTTCTCGGTGGTTGGGTCTTCCCAAATCGGATCTCTTCAAGGTTCTCCAACTGTTGTAAAATTTCTTCCCCTGATAACCTCTTGGGACGAGGCCTGAACTCTTGTTTTCCATCAAATGAGCTCTTATTTCTCCTCCAACCGTGTTCATCCGGTAGATATCGCCGGCTCCCCGTGTAAGAACATTTCTTACCGTTTTTCAATCTGCAATAATGTGTGTCCATTTTGCAAACGGGGCAAGCCAAGTTTCCATAGGTAGACCAACCAGACAAGTTAGCATAAGCTGGAAGATCATTTATTGTCCAAAGAACTGCTGCATGCATTTGAAAATTTTGCTTCCTTGAAGCATCATATGTCAAAGCACCATTCTCCCACAACTCGTTGAGCTCATCAATTAGCGGTTGCAAGTACACATCAATATCATTTGTTGGAGCCTTTGGTCCAGGTATCAACATGGAGAGCAAATAGTTAGTATCTTTCATGCACATTTCAGGAGACACATTGTAGGGAATAAGAACAACTGGCCACACACTGTAAGGTTTGCTTTTATCACTGAAAGGGTCAAATCCATCTGTCGCTAAACCAAGTCTCACATTACGGGGTTCTGCTCCAAAAGAAGGACGTATATCATCAAGTGCTTTCCACGCAGCAGTATCAGCAGGATGCCTCAATACCCCATCTTTTACCCGACCCTCATCATGCCACCTCATACTCGATGCAGTCTTAGTTGACATGAATATTCTTTGTAGCCTTGGAGTTATTGGAAAATAACGCATAACTTTTGCAGGGGCCTTCTTTCTTCTCCTTTTGGGTTCATTGGACATACTATTCCCTTCAATATATGGTTTAGGTGAAATCCATCTTGACTCGCCACAAACTGGACATGAATCAAGATGACTATATTCCTTTCTAAATAGAATACAGTCATTGATACACGCATGACTTCTTCCTTTCTTATTTGTTTGAGTGCTAATCTCATTGTAATAGCTATAAAAATCTGATTTGTAATCTTCAATAAATATAAGTTTTTCGTTCAAATTACTTGCAAAACTCTACTAATTTGAGCAGTATAATTGGCAGAGATTTAGGATATCAAAATCAAATTGTCTTACCATGGGTATCAGAAAAGTCTCTCCCTTTCAGCAGCTCCCAACTCTCATCCTCTGTCAAGCATCGAAGGTTGCAGCTGAAAGAGTGAGGATCCATGTATCGTGCTATCTCTTTGTTGCGCGTGGTTATAAGAATCTTAGACATAGATTTCTTGATCGGCAAGGCAGCTTTTAGACAGTCCCAAACATCATTAGTCCAAATATCATCAAGTATCACCAGACATCTTTTCTCTTGCAAGATCTTATACAAACTTTGTTGCAGCTCTGCTTCAGTTGCTGCCTCCCCTTTCTGAGGATCCAAAGTCCTGAGTATCTCACGCAGTATTTTCTCGACTTGGTAGTCTTGAGACACACAAGTCCAAGCAAAGTACTCATAATGATCTCTGACTTTTTTGTCCATGTAAATTTTCCTTGCTAAGGAGGTCTTTCCTAGACCTTCCATTCCCCACAAAGAAACGAGGCGATGTTGCTTACTTTCATCAGTGAGCTCCCTGACGATTTCATCTACGTGATCTTCCATCCCCACGTAATCTTCCTCGATGTGGCTATACTCCTTTCTCTTCATCGCTAATCTCTTATGGCATTTGAAGGGGCAGTGCACCTTATACCATATTCAAGCATCTTTCTGGTGAGATCGGGAATACGAGAGTTTATTCTCTCGATTTTAGATCCTACCATGTGAATTTGTACGCACTTCCTAGGATTCAAATAGTTAGAAAATGTATTTATGTAACTATTTGATTTCATGGAAGTAACTTTGAGTATGTAATCCTCAATGATATCTTCAGCATCATAAGCAATATCTCTTATTTCGGAAACCCAGTTGCGGACAACATAGTCCTCTTGTTGCCTCGTGTCTGCATCTTTCAGGAGGCATAACATCTCAACCAAGTTCTTCTGCAAGTCCTCGACTTCATCTGGCACCTTCAACAAGAATTTGGCTTCATCAATGAGCAAGTCACCGATTCTTTCCACCGCAAACGACACAATGGACTCTGCCATTTTACTGCAAAATATTACAAGCTAACTATTAGCATTAGGATAATGAATACTGAGGTTGCACGTCATATCAAACTGTAATAATTGTATTGTAAAGTTGTACTATAATATTGTAACAATATTCACACTTTTTATCATAGGCATATCTTGTCAAGTTATCTATGATGAAACGATAAAAAATATATAAAGGGTTAATAACCAGACCCGACTATAAAAGGGTTAACAATAGAAAAAACAGATGGAAAACAAAACATGAGTCGCTTATTAATAACATGGTGCAAACTTGGTACTGCGATTAGATTTTTAATCCTACTTCCAAGGTGCTCACGTGACTGCAAAGTTTATCCATTTTTATGTTCCTAGTTTTTGATTAGTTTTTTAGCTATTTTTAGAAGTTTGTTCTGTTAGTTGATGTAAGTGGGATAATGTCTCCTCTTTACTCATTAGTAGCTATTATTTATATTTTCCCTTAATTGATATATAACAGTGAATGTTCAATTAATAAAATACATTTGGGTTAAAGGTATTTTTCATACCATATATTTGGCCATTTTTTGCTTTTGGTACCATATGTTTTTTTTCTGTCTACTTTTGGTACCAACCGTTTGCAAAAAAGTATACTTTTGGTACATCCGTTACATTTCCGTCAATTTTTCCGTTAAAAACTTTTAATTTTGTTACAATTAAGTTCATATAATACATCCCTAACTTTTATTTTCGTCTCCTCAGCAACGTAATCGATTATGTCGTTGAAGACCATTCGACGGCGTGAGCAATTACGTCGCCGAACTCTTCGGCGACCTTACCGATTAGGTCGCCGAAGACTCTTTAGCGAATTACGTCGCTGAAGGGTCTTCGGTAAGTATTATTCGAACTTTTGATTTTGTGATTTCCAACGGATAATATTCTGTTGGAAAAATATCATCAATCCACAATGTTTTTCCATCAGATTTTCCGTCGTTATTCTGTTGGAAGTTTTCAACGGAACTGTAGTTCGTTGGTAAAAATATTTACCTGCGGGGGTATCACCAACGGATGATCTGTTAGAAATTTCATTGGTGAAATGTTTTACCAACACATTTTCAACCGACTTTCTGTTGCTGATGCCCTATTTTCTTGTAGTGTTAACCCTAAGATTTTGAAAATTTCAAAATCGTTACCTTAACTTTTATTTTCCGTTACAAACTTTTATTTCCCGCAGTATCTTTCTTGTTCAGAAATCGAATCTTTGTTCATCATCCTACATCTGGTATCAGAGCTCTTACGTCTTGAAGATCTAGGGAGTGATCGACCAGTCTTTCAATTCAGTCTGAGCCCCCACCAAATTCGGCAAAACAAACCACCATGGACGAAGAATTCTCAAATAAAAGTTCAGCAGAATCATGCCCTACAAGTCGGCCAATGAAATTTGGAATTTCTCGAACAAGAATATCAATAAGTTAAGAGGATAAGAGAAATGAAGGTGTTGAATCTCATTCATGAATTTTAGAGCAAATCAATGAATCAGAGACCATTAAAGAATACTCTAATCGTTTGGTGAACATTGCAAATCAGTTGAGTTGAGACAAAACATAAACTTTAGGCAACCTTAGAGTTCGGTCGAACTCCACTGTTCTAGGTGCCAAAAAAATTCTGACAATTTCTACCCAAAATCGAACATACAACAATTTCAGAGAGTCAGCTGTAGAGATCAGTTTTGTTCTCTTGTGGTTATCGACCGGCAAATTGTGCCCAAGGATTCTACACCACTCTTCTGTTGTAAATAGTTAATCCGGTAAGTAAATACTAATGATGTCTCACTTATTTAATGATCAAATTGCCAAAGTCTTTTCGCTGCATTGATGTTCAATTTCATTTTATTAACTGCTTAAAATATTAGCAAATGTTCCTTTCCATCTAATTTGACAGAAAATAGAACGGATGTAGGAATACTCATCAGTTAACTTTCAATCTATCAATTAATTAACTCACAGATCTACCATTTTAATCAATGCTCATTGCCATTTTGACTCTACAAAGCAATATAGTAAAAACATTAGAGTAGGATCAGTCATAATTTATTTACCTTATAATTCTGAGCTCAAAACCAACGAAGTCCAAACTTGTGTATATTTGCGTTTCTTCCCTCTCTAGCCTTCCGTTGACATCTATGTCTCCATAAGCGTGATCAAGTCCTTGTACTTCTGTTCTCAACCAGATGGGATTGGATATACATGTGTGTTAGGTAAATGCCTTTTCTCAACAAATTCCTGCCCCTAATTAAGCTATTGTATTTGAAGTTTTCAATCGCGCTAAACACAGTTGTCAATAATAATATATTATGCATTTGAGCCAAATTTGACTTTTCGAATGCACTGAGATTAGAGTTGTGTCTAACATGATCCGGTATAGTGGTCGAGGTGGTGATGTGTGCGAAGTGTCGGATTTTGGCGTGCGAATACCGTTTTTCATGCAGAAATGACGATCTTAGCAAGACCCGTAGAAAACTACGTGGTTTAATGTTTTTCGGCCAAATTCCTTCGTCTAGAGAGTCAAAATCGCAGTTTTATGTTTCTTCGTGTCTTTTTTACAATTTTCGGTTTTTTTTGAATATAGTTGTTAATTTCGGATTTTTCATAGGGTTAGTGTTTTTATTTTCAGTATTAAAACTCTGTTAGCCGTAGTTTATATTCAGTTGATTGATTAATGAAAAAATCGAGGTTTTCCTCAACCATGCGTCAAATTCTCGGCATTCTTCGAATCAACGAGCTTTTGTGCATTCTACCTCATCTATCCCATCATGCTGCATCACGTGGTCACTGAAAAGCTAGAGGTAATTAGGAAGTCCTCACATGTATCGGCGTCAGGTGGCTGGCTGATAGACCATGATGGTAAAGCTGATTAATCTCCTATGGTAAAGGAGAGTGGGTGGTCCTCTTCTATGGAGGTGATCACTGTGGTGGTCGGGCTGATCCACACCTCTTTTAGGTGATTGTGATGGTCAGGCTGATCCACCTCTTTTAGATTTTCTTAGCCACAGAGAAAGTCTGGACTCTTATACCATGAAAGCTTCTAAAAGAATGCAGGGATCGCAGGTAGGATTTAGAGAAGATTGAAAGTTAGTTACAATTTGTTTAGTTACAATTTGTTGTATCCTAGTACAATCTGTACCGTCATCTTTTACATATCTTTATACTAATATAAAATGTACCTCTTGAACATTTTTATTTTTATTTTATTATATATATATATATATTATTTAGTTTCCATATTTTTTATTATATTATATATATATACGTATTATATTTAGTTCCCCTATTTTTATAAAATTGACAATTTAGTATTTTTATCTTTGAGACCCATCTATTTATCTTTACTATTACTAAAAAAAAACAATTTAGTTACATTTTGTTATTTTTAGATTTTTAGGTTGCTTAATTGGTGGGTCACCGTAGTTATTATTAATTTCTCCATCAAATATACTTATCAATTAGAGTCAACATGCATTCAATAGGTGCAACTGTAAGGTAGATGCATTTTTCCATTCACTATATCACCGATTTGGGGATGTTCCGCTTGTTGACATTTTTGTATCAAATAAATTAGTCACTTGCTAACTCATATAACATATCAAATATAGATAAAACGTGGTTCTTGAAGTTTGACTTTACATATAACATGTTACTCAATGTTTAATACTTAATGACTCGAACTATGGATTTAGTTCTTGCGTTTGTAAAGTCAATCATATTTGGTATCTCCTAATTGATAGTTGAATAAATAGTTAAGTTGAATTCAAGTATAAACTTTAGACATTAGGGCACGTTTGATGGGCGGTATTGCGATATCCTAATACCGGTATTAGCTAATACATGCTTAGCTAATACATGCTTAGCTAATACAATGTTTGATTGAGCCATGTATTAGGATATCTTAAATCCTAATACAATGACTAAAAGATCTAAATACTCTTACTTGCATTTTCAATGAAGATATATTTTACATATGATTAATTTAACAAATATAAAATTTAACAAAAAAAAGTAACTTCAATTATTTAAAATAATATTTTTCATAAAAAAAAAATCAAATTTATGTATAAATAGTAAAAACTATTTTTGCTAATGTATAAATATGTATATATATAAAGAAAATAGTACAAAACAATTGAAAAAAGTGATTAGCCCGACCCGGCCCGTTCTAGCCGGGCCTAGCCCGAACTAACCAAAGCAACATAAAGCAACCCGACCCGAACAGCCCGAATTGCTCAGCCCGGCCCGAACCGCACAGCCCGGCCCGAATTGGCTAGCTCGAATCACCCAGCCCGGCCCGAACAGCCCGAATTGCCCATAGCGGCCCGAACCGCCCAGCCCGGCCCGAACATGACTCGGCCCGACCCGTGTCCGAAGTTTCGATGTAAACGGGGTCCGGCCCGAAGCTACGATGTAAACAGTGAGAGTTTGCCATATATTACAAGAGTAAATTGGTAATTAGGAGATTGGTATTAGCTAATGCTTTACTTTTAGATGGTATTAATTAATACCAAATTCCTTCTATAATTGAGTATTAGCTAATACCAAGTATTAGCTAATACCAATACCAACTTGACACAAACACGATATTAGCTAATACCGGTATTAGGATATCGCAATACCGGCAATCAAACGTGCCCTTAGTGTTTTAAGAAAATTGATGATTTAGTCCCTACAATTTTTGAGTATTACTAAAAATTTCATTAGATAAATTGCATTAACTTTTTTGTTATGGTCACTTAACTGACATGTTACATTAATTATCATTAACTTATTAATATAATATACCAATAAATTTGAGTCACCCATAAAGTATGATATGTACTCAACTCATGCAAACTTCGTGTACATGTTGAGATTTTTTGTATCACATAGATTAGTCACTTATCAAATCATATCAAATGTCAAAATATGGGTCAACCACAGTTCTTGAATTTTGATCTTTTACACATAACCTGGTCTCATTGTCCAACATTTAGGGTCTCGAATCATTAATTTAGTTCTTCCGTCTGTCAATTAAATCAAATTGTAACCTAATTAGTAGTTAAATAAGTAATTGACATATCAAGTATAAACTTTAGATTTTAAGAATTGAAATTTCCTTTAGCGTCCCGTTGGCCAATTTTTTTTTCTTTAGCGTTAAATCAATTTTTGTTGGTATTATGATATAAAATTGCATGAAAAGTGTATAATTACGTTTTCATAGGTCAAACTGCTCCACCGATGACTATAAGTGGCTAATTACGGGCTTACATTCTTCACTCCTCAAGTTGATAAATTAGATACAACTTTGTCATTAATAACTCACGTCATGCTCAATCCAACTCATTATTAGTTATAACAGTGAATTAGTATCGTAATTTAAAATAATAGTTAATTTTTTGACTTAATTAATCACTTCTATTTTTCATGTTTTGAATTACTTTGTGTCGTTCTTTTCGATCACAGATTCATTTCTCGCAACCCCTAAACTTGGCCATGTATTAACTACATATTAAAATATTAGAAAACTGAAGATAAATTATGTATTTTGAAATTTAGACGATTGATACGCGTGCAACGCACGCGTTAATAACTAGTACTACTAATATATCCATCATTGACTTTACTTATTTAACTATTTCACACATGTCTTTATGAAATGCATACATGAATATCTCTATCACAGTAGTGATATTAGTGATGGTGTCCTTTATATTGAAATTCGCATATAGGATTATTGTACATGAAAAATGAAATCCAAAAGGTACTACACATAATAAAATCACTCCTCAACATTAATTAATCATATAAAAAGCTTGTTACATCGTCTGATACTATGCATCCAACTAGCTAGAGAGGAAGCCATACCGAGACATAGCACGGAGTCATGAACTGATGAAAGTAACACAAACACAAAAAGAACAACAACAAAGCCTTAAGCAGCTCAATTGCGATACACCAATATGAAGAGCCTCCAAACGTGCAACACCACGCAATAATGGGAAGAGATCAGCAGTGAGACAGGGAGCTTAAGTACACTGGCAGTTGTAAAGTGAAAATGTAATTCATCCTGCATTTCGGTCCTCATGCTCCACAGTGTAATTACCACATCCATGCATTCCTTGACAAGCTATACCAAAGTCATCATCATTGATCAGAAAAAAGTATATTTCTTGTATTCTCAGTTTAAAGGCTTATTATATAAACCTTAATTAGTTAATAAAAAGTGTCACGTACCTAGAAATTAATGGGGCATGTAGTGTCCCCTGCGATAAACCCAACCTTGTTCTTCTTTTAACACTTGAAATCTATGTTGATCTTGATCTATATACGTGAAGTCCAGCTTCTGATGCCTTGAAATGAAGTCCAAACCTTGTGGTACCATTTTCAGTTTATCGCACTTTGCTATCTCGAGATGAGATATACACGGCATGGTTCCTTCAACAAACTTCATTTCCTTCAAATTTTCCAACGAAAATAGAGTTAAGCTTGTCAATTTAGGGAAGCCTCCTTCTGAACACAACATTTCCTTTCCAACAAATGAATCTTGTGACAACCGTAAGCTTACAAGGTTTGGTAACTTCTCCAGTACTTCCATGGGATCTTCCTCAAGTTCAGACTTATACAAATCCAACTTCTTGATAAGTGGAGGAAATCCCGGCAAAACCCCTGGAATCTGTCCACCCAAGAACAACTTACAACTGCCATTGTAGACCTCTAAGTCTCGGAGTTTGGGTTCTGGATAAGACTCGCCAACTTTCGTATAGAACTTGAAGGAAACATGTTGGAGGTTCTTAAACTTGATACTATTAAGTAGAGCAAATATCCCAAAGCCTTCACATTTTTCCCCCTCCCTGGAGTAAAATGTCAATTTTCGGAGTTTGGTGAACTTTTGAACATCTTTGGCCTCACATATCTTGAATGAGAAATTTTCAAAATTTTCCAAATTTTCCAAGCAATCTAATCTTAATTTCTCAGAGGACTTGCTATCAGAAATCCAGAAAGGATCGGGAAGGCAAATCTCTCTCAGCCGTTTCAGTTTCCATAGCACGTTCGGAATGGACGATGAGTTTGAAACACGGCATTTTTTTATATCAAAGGTTTCTAGCAACGCTAGATTCCCTATTGTTGATGGCAACCTCTTCGTTTCAAAATTTACCAAACGAAAGTGTCTCAAGTGGATAAGTTCTCCAATTGATTCAGAAATAATGACAGCTTGCTCTGAAATAGCTACCATGTCAAGTACTCTAAGAAATCTGAAATTTTTGAATACCTGATCAATTGGAAACCGTTCATTCCTTGACCTGAAATCACCGTAAAGAACACAAATAAGAGTTCTTAGGTGTGAAATACTTTGTAGTCCATACTGACCTCTTGCATGAGGATATGTTTTCATGTACATGTAAAGCCTTCTCATTTTGCAATTCTGAAATGTTGATAGTTTAACAGGAGAAGAACCGTCCATTGTGGTATTAACCGAAAAGTTTTCGTTGTTTGCTTTTCTAATGGATAAATCTCGCATAAGATCATGGAGGCAAATATAACCAACTCTCCCGCCTAGCTTCTTCGCTCGTGCCTGTACCATACCCCTGTCAACCAATTCATTGACATAGCTCTCAGCAACATCCAATATCGACACCCCTGACTTAGTCTCACGGTTTGTAACAAAACCTTCAGCAATCCACATACGACTTAGGTTTCTTGTGGATAACCAAGTATCTTCCTGAAAGTTTCCCATATAGAGAAAACACGGTTTCAAAGGGTAAGGCAAATCATTGTAGCTTAACTCAAGTACCTCATTGTTCCCCTTTTGAAGATGTAGATCAATGTTTTGATGAACTAGTTCCCATTCTTCCATTGTAGTCTTGTATGCTAGAACTCCACCAATGACAATAATGGCTAATGGCAAATATCCACATTGCTTAATTATTTTCCTTCCAAGATCTTCCATAGCTTGACTAATAGTTGGACCTAAAAATACCAAGCAGTTGAAAGGTAATTTAGACATTCAGTAACCAACCATATTTAAATTCAATCTATCATTGTTGATACTTATAACTGTATCATATAATTTGCAGGGATATAAGAGATTAAAGTGAATTTCTATTACCATTGGTATCAAAATGAGCTCTGCTTTTCAGCAGCTCCCAGCTCTCATCCTCCGTCAAGCACCGGAGATTGCAGATGAAAGAGTTAGGATCCATATATTGTGCTATCTCTCTGTTGCATGTGGTTATAAGTATCTTGCTAATAGATTTTTCGATCGGAAAGGCAGCTTTAAGATTGTCCCAGGCATCATTAGTCCAAATATCATCAAGTATCACCAGACATCTTTTCTCTTGCAAAATCTTATACAAACTTTGATGGAGCTCTGCATCGGTTGCTGCCTCCCCTTTCTTCGGGTCCAAATTCTTAAGGATCTCACGGAGTATGCTCTCCACTTGGTAGTTTTTAGATACACAAGCCCAAGCAAAGTACCCAAAATGATCTCCAACTCTTTTGTCCATGTAAATTTTCCCTGCTAGAGAAGTCTTCCCAAGACCTCCCATTCCCCACAAGGAAACAACACAATGTTGCTTAGTTTCATCAATGAGCTCCCCCACAATTTCATTTATATGATCTTCCATTCCCACATAAATCTCTTCGACTAGGTTGTACTCTTTTATCTTCATTGCTAATATCATTGTGGATTCTGAAGGGGTAGTGTGAGTTATGCCGTGTTCTATCATCTTTCGGATGAGATCCGTTATACGAGAGTTTATCCTCTCGATTTCAGATCCTACCCTGTGAACTTGTATGCAGACACAATTTCTGGGACTCAAATAGTTAGCAAAGGTTTTGACATCTTTCGTGGAAGTAAGTTTGAGAACGTAATTCTCAATGATATCTTCTGCGTCATAAGCAATGTCTCTTATTTCGGAAACCCAACCGTGGACAACACTGTCTTCTTCTTGCTTTGTATCTGCATCTTTCAAGAGGCATAGCATCTCAACCAAGTTCTTCTGCAAGTCCCTGACTTTATCTGGCGCGTTCAATAAGAACTTGGCTTCGTCAAATAGAAAGCCGTTGATTCTTTCCACGACGAACGAGACAATGGACTCTGCCATTTTACTGCAACTCATAAATGATTGAAAGCTAGCTGTTAGTATCAAGGTTATCAATATTGAGACTTCAGGTAACTAATATCGGGTTGTAATATCGTATCTTAAAGTCGTACCATAATATCATAACATGATATTACATGTTTTCCTTTTAATATGCATATAAACTTGTCAAGATATCAATGACTAGACAGTAATAATTATATAAGATCCACAAAGAAACCAATTAAAATTTATCAACATTACACACAAAATCTGCTAAGGCCTAAGTTGCATAAATAACATCGTCAAATAGATTCCAGATAAACAAACATTAATTAATAATGGAAATAGACACCAAGTAAGCTTCAGGTATTATTAAACAAACTCCACACAACATGCTTTCACCAATAGCTAAAGAAACGGTTCTGATTATGGATCGAAAATGATCCCCTTATTATACACTAATACCCCTGACCAACAAAAGTAAAATCCTTATTTGACCTGTTTTGGATCGCAGTTTTCCATGAAGTTCCTCCATTAAAACTAAATCAGATATACTTAAACTCGGCATTCTTAGTTTTCATGTAAAAATCCAACATTTGCTGAAGATTATCCATTACCAAAAATGAAACACCAGTTGAATGAAATAAGTTGATTTTACAAAAAGAAAGAACAAACAGATATATAACATTCGTACAGTAAGACTATATATAGTAGGAGTGGTTTACGTACCTTAATCTGTACTTCTATAACATTTGCATTTCTTCCTCTATTTGGTATTCTGTCCATAAGCGTTATGATCTCCTTGTGCTTATGATCAACGACGGATCATGGATGGATGAATGTGTGGTTGGTAATAATGGCTTATTCTTTGAAACGTCGTGCCCCTTAAACTAATGTTGTATCTTGAAGTTTTCAATTGTGCATTAATTAGTATGGTAGGCACTGAATCAAATTTGACTTTTTGAATGCATTGAGATTCCTTCAATTTTATATGCTAATAATAATTGATGCCATTTATTAGCTAAAAATTAATATTACTGCTCGTAAAACCAAGAGGCGTGCATTTGATCAATGGAGCTGAAAAACAAAAAATGATAGATGAGGAAGTGAGATAGATAAACACAAAGTGTAGGTGTTTCGATGAGGTAGAGACATTTCCAAAACTCTGCACTCGACTCAATCATTTTTTGTCTGAAGCATGCCAGAAAGTTGTCAAGTTTTACAATTTTTTTCACATGTTTTAGCATTACTCATAAGCAGAAACATAAACTGTCAGATGTGAAATTTGAACCCACAACCTATCTCTTGATATGAGGAACAAACTTAAAACTAACATTTTAGACCACTCGCCATTCCGACATTAATTGTGGGTGTCCTTAAAAAGCAATATCAAAATAAAATTATCTTTCGGAAAAATATAAGTTTTAAAAACTCAGCTATCCGAATTGGGAGCTCACTTTTTTAATCTAAACTTTTTGAAGTGTAAACTTATCAGTCAGTCATATTTTGATTCACCTAGTTTTTTTTTCCACGGGTCCCAAGAGTCAGATCCTAGAATAATCATCACTCACACAAAATCAACCCATAAAGTAAAGTGTTGGCCACAAATTCACCATCCGTTCACTAATTCTAAAAAAAAATTTAGAAAAAAAATCACAAACTAGTAATACTTATATTATATTATGTATATAAAAAATATTTTTATTTATATTATGTAATAGTTTTATATAGTAGAACATGGTTTAGGGCAGGAGATTTACATCCGTATATATATATAACCACACTTAATTTCATCATTAATGAATTGATGAAATTAACACATATATAAACATGCAACTCTGCTTATATACGTACATATTAAAAAAAAAAAAAGATAATTGTGATAAGTGGAGTCCTATAATCCCGCTACTTAGTGTTACGTGTCTGGAGTTTTGACGCTCCCAGCGGAATCGGCACGCGGGGCATCCGATACTCCCACATCCGGATCAACCCTCAATACTCCCCAATGATCAGTTCTCGAAGTCCAATTCGCACTGCGCATACGGACGGAACGGGTCAATGGGTCTCGCTCCTAAGAGCAACTTGACTGGTTTTCGGCCTGCCCTGACAATCATCAGGAGAGCGGCATTAGCTCCCGAACTAGCAAGATCCCGAAGGATGTGCTTCGCCTTACCGATAACAATCAGGACAATGAGAACCAGTCAATGACTATCAAGCTTCACCCAAAGTATGGGGTGGGGGGGAGATCCACATCCATCACGTCCTATCCTGGCTTCCAACTACTACCCCCTAAAAAGCTTTATTTACAAAAGCTACTCTAGAAGTAGTAGACGTTGGGTGTGCTCCAACTAGCACCGGTTTTCCAGGTACGTGACATTCTCCCACACCTAACCAACGCAACGCCCTCGTTGCGCGAACCCGCTGCCTCCACGATATTCTGCAGCAGGGTACTTTACCACGCCATCAAAGTTTCTGCCTTCTTGAGTCGGTCTTTGTTGCTTTTTGCGTATTGTCCCCTCCTTCCTGAGAAGATCAACTTCCTCGCTATGTCTCGCTTACGTTGGTCACCGCTGGGCCTTCCAGGCCACCATTCCGTATCAGACTGCCCCAGTGCGAGGCCCGTGGAAACATCTCCCCCTCCTCCCTGAGGTTAGACTTTCTCGTCTAAGAGATTTCCCACCTTTAGGACGCTACTCCGCAATGTTCCGATCAATAAGTAGTTTCTCCCGCATAGTGCACTCTTTCGCCATCTCGTTAGACATTTTTCCTTCAAGAGCCGTAACAGCCAATATGTGCACCTGACTACACTCTTCTCTAGTGCATCCACTCCCTATGGTGGCAACGTCACCGCACATCCTTGATCTCTCGGATTGAAGACAACCATCCGCGGTCATGTCTTTCGAATACACTGGAGCTCCACTAGCGTTCCTCCCCACAAAACAGCGCAACTCGGAGTTATGCGCTATCGATGGCTATGCTCGTGGTAAAGCATCTCGGGACAACCATGATCGTTCAGAGTTCGCAGCGTTTATGTATATTTATCTTCAAATCTCCCTGGGTCGAGAACTCCGCTCTGATACCACTTGTCACGTGCCTGGAGTTTTGACGCTCCCAACGGAATACGCCAGCGGGGCATCCGGCACTCCCACGTCCGGATCAGTCATCTTCTCTCCCAAGATCAGTTCTCGATGATAGAGTAGTATATGTTTGAGTATTATAAATCTAGTCCTCCATGTTTAGGAGTCTTACCATATAGTCCCCTAAGTGTTAGTGTCTTGGAGGATACTCCAAAGTCTACTATATAAGGAGAGCCACCCCTTTTGTATTACTTACCTTTGAGCAATACACAATGTTTTCTATCATACTTGCTTTGTTCTCTTCATTCTCTCCATGGTTTACCCTAATTACTTAGATGATATCAGAGCAGGTTCGATAATCCACTTTCCGCTGCAAATTTCATTTAGTTTTCAGACTCGTTTCAGATTTCCGCTTGCATTTCTGCTTCATCCTCCTTCAGAAATCAGCTTTACTGTTTTCTCTTGTACAACGGAGACACCTCATGCTTCCAGAACGCCACCTCGTGCTTCCATTTATGCAACAGCTAGCAGCTGTCATCCTCTGTGAACATATTCAACATCGAATCAGCAAGTCAGATCAGATCAATAACACAACGGAAATCACCAAATCAGCAATCAGATCTGATCTCTTCTGTCACCTCAGAACATCCAATCAGGAATACGACATCGATAAATCCTCGTCTGGTCATGATACGCCGATCTGTGCCTCTATCTGCCTCTTCTTTCATCGACACCAGAGAAGCCGATCTGTGCCTCTTCTTCTTCCATCGGCATCAGATACGCTGAACGGTGTGTTTTCTTCTTCCTTTGGCATCAAAGAACCTCCTATTTTCCGTGCTTTGCCGATGCGCGTCTTCTTCTTCCATCGACATCTGAGCAGCTCTGTCCATTTTCTCCTTCAGCTGGTATTGAATCTTCTAATCTCTGTAATATGATTCAAGTTGCTGCAACGATTCAGCGTTTCGATTGATCTGCCCCGTCTATGGATTAGAAGCTATGATTGGGGAATATACCTGCGAATTGAATCTTTTTAGGCTTTACTGTTGTTCATAGTTTCCTGGTTTTGGATAAAGATTCCTGGAATTTCTGGGATGATTATGGCCAGGAGTATGGAATTTTTGCTGTCGATTACATACTACAAAGCTTTGCTGGTGATTAGTTTGAAAAGTGGTTTCGATGCTAGGAATGGACTCATTTTTGTTTTCTTTGATGAAGCAGTGACAGATGCCAAGTTTTGCATGACTGCATTGTTTTTGTTGATGATTTCCCACCTTGAACAGCGTTCTGAAGTCTTGGAGATTCGTTGGATGAAATTCAGCAAGGTTATGTGAGTTTTGGTTGCAACAGAGTTCATGAGATTTCTGGTGGTTGACTGTGACATTATATGTTCATTAAGGACACAATAAAGTTTTCTGGTTGTTGACTGTGGTGTTCAACGTGAGGAATGCTGTTGTGATAGTTACTTTAATCATATTTCCTGGATATTAGATTCTGAAATTACAGCTCGAATGTGGATGTGCAAGCTGCAAATTCAAGTCTCAATTCAGTGTTTTTGTTGATTCTTCACGTAAGAGCAAATGCAAGACTGAAGATCCAATTTCACACAAGAATTGATCAGATTTGGTGATAAACAAGCAACATCAATAGTCCCATTCCTGATTCAGTGTCAGCAGCTTGCATTGATCAAGCCTTCTCTCATGCACCCATCGTGACTTGCATCATGCATGTTACAGTACACTTGCAGTGCACATCACGTGCCAGGGCAAAAATAAAGAGAGTTCAAAAGTTTTGAGGGTTGTTTTTGGAGAATACAAGAGGAATGGGCTGAGTTTATGAAAGCTGAAACTTCAAGGACATTTCTAGAAGGAAGGAGAAGCATAGGGAATGATAGAGTAGTATAGGTTTGAGTATTATAAATCTAGTCCTCCATGTTTAGGAGTCTTACCATATAGTCCCCTAAGTATTAGTGTCTTGGAGGATACTCCAAAGTCTACTATATAAGGAGAGCCACCCCTCTTGTATTACTTACCTATGAGCAATACACAATGTTTTCTATCATACTTGCTTTGTTCTCTTCATTCTCTCCATGTTTTACCCTAATTACTTAAACTCGAAGCCCAACTCGCACTGCGCATACGGACGGAATGGGTCATGGTTAGGGGTCTTTACTCCGGAGAGCAGTTTAACTGGTTTTCGGCCTGCCTGGCCATCATCAGGAGAGCGACATTGCTCCCGAACCAGCAAGATCCTGAAGGATGTGCTTCGCCTTACCGATAACAACCAGGACAATGAGAACCAGTCAATGATTATCAAGCTTCACCCCATGTATGGGGGGAGAGATTCACATCCATCACGTCCTGTCCGAGTTTTCAACTACTACTCCCCCTAAAGAGCTTTATTTACAAAAGCTACTCTAGAAGTAGTAGACGTTGGGTGTGCTCCAACTAGCACCAGTTTTCCAGGTACGTGACATTAGCTTCTGTGTTGCTAGCGAGCATACATATCATTTTGTACGTATAGAAGTGATATGAGCATGGAATG
Organism: Clarkia xantiana subsp. parviflora; assembly: GCA_036873135.1. Lineage (NCBI taxonomy): Eukaryota > Viridiplantae > Streptophyta > Magnoliopsida > Myrtales > Onagraceae > Clarkia > Clarkia xantiana. The sequence goes on from JAPTYO010000004.1 coordinate 13,784,238, forward strand.
ATCTAAGAAGCTGTCTTTTATTTTAGGCTAAAATCACTCCTTGTTTTTAGTTACTCAGCACGTACGTCGATACAACGTGTATAGAATACGAACTGATGATAATGTAAATAGTCATAAAATCACTCCTTGTACTTAATAATAATAATTAATTAAAAAGATGAAACAAATCTTGTTGGATTCATTGTGTATGGGAGAGTATATATGCATACAACAACGTGGAAGCCGTACCAACACTCACTTAACATCACGCCATGAATTGATGAACAACAAATGAGATAACAACAAATTAACAACCCATCTGCGGTCCAATTTAAATACACAAATGAAGAACGTGAAATCAGGCAACAATATTTCCATCCAAAGCCATCCAACATTGGGAAGAGAGCAGTGAGACTAAGGCAACTCGAGTACACTGTAATTTGACGAGCGAAATTTGGTAAGTGAAACATCACTAATCAATTTCAAAATTACCATGGGAAAATTAAATATTCCAGGCATGATAATATACAGTAGAATATAAAGGCAGAGCACACTTATGCGACATTCATACTCTGAATTCCACGAAAAAGAAATACAACTTATATATGTGCTAATTTATATTAAATTAAGAAGCTTTTTTGAAATAAGTTTTGTAATAAAACCATAACATTTGAAACAATTCCACAAAATTTTGAGCATTTTAATGTGGATGCAGTTTATGCACCAAGATTGATGTCTAATACATAAGTGGTCTAGTGCAGATATGTTTGAGCATGCTACTACATACCAGGAGGTAAAAATGCAATTCCTCGTTTTGCTTCCTCATGCTCCACACGTATATATATTTCCTGATGAAAGACTAGTGTAAAAACCATCAGTACGTAAAACGCTGATCAGATAAAGTGTTGCATGTATTCTCAGTTTATAGGCTTACCTAATAAATTGATACTATTATACTCTGCAGTTAACCCAGCCTTGTTCTTCTTTCACCACTTGAAACCACTGCCAATCTGAATCGATATACATGATTTCCAACTTCTGACGGGTTGAAATGAAGTCCAAACCTTCTGGTACCATTTTCAAATTCTCACATTCTCTTATCTCGAAGTAAGAGAGACATGGCATGGTTCCTTCGAGAAACTTCATCTCCTCCAAGCTTCTCAAGTAAAATATACTTAACTTTAACAATTTAGGGAAGCCTCCTTCTGAACATACCATTTCCCTTCCAACAAAAAATTTAGTATTCAATTTTAAGGTTACAAGGTTTGGCAACTTCTCCAGTACTGACATGGGATCTTCCTCAAGTTCAGACTTATACAAATCCAATTTTCTAAGAAGGGGAGGGAATACCGGCAACACTGAAATCTTTCCACCCAAGAACAATTTACAACTGCCATGATAGACCGCTAATTCTCGTAGTTTGGCTTCTGGATAAGGCTCGCCATCTATTTTATAAAAATCGAAGGACACGTGCCGGAGATTCTTAAACTTGATACTATTAAGTAGAGAAAATATCCCAAAGCCTTCACAATTATTTTCCTCCTCGGAGAAAAAAGTGAACTTCCGGATGTTGGTGAACTTTTGAAGATTTTTTGCTTCACATACTCTGAATGAGAAATTTTTAAAAATTTCCAAATTCTCCAAGCTATCTAATCTTAATTTCTTGGCAGACTTACTATTTTCAATCCAGCAAGCAGGAAGGCAAACCTCTCTCAGTCGCTTCATTTTCCATAGCACATTTGGGATGAATGATGGGTCATGAACAGAAAAATGTTCTATATTCAAGGTTTCTAGCAGGATTAGGTTGCCTATTCTTGAAGACACCTTACTTCCGGTTCTAAAGTTGTACAAATGAAAGTGTCTCAAGTGGATAAGATCTCCAATTGAATCAGATATAATGACATCCTGTGTAGATTGAGCTACCATGTCAAGCACCCTAAGTAATTTGAAATCTTTGAATACCTGATCAATTACAGGGTACCGTTTTTCCCTGAATCTAGCAACATTGCAAATGAGAGATCTGAGGTGGGGAATTCTCTTAAGTTCCTGTTGATCTCTTTCATCTGGATATCTTGTCATATGCATGTAAAGCCTTCTCACTTTGCACTTTTGAAATGTCGATAGCTCGGCATGGGAAGAACTGTCCAGTTTGACGCTAAGTGAAAAGTTTTCTTCTGCTGCCTTTCTAATGGATAAATCTCGCATAAGATCATGGAGGCCATAAAATTTACCCCTCTCATTCAGATTCTTTGCTACTTTCTGTACCATACCCCTGTCGACTAACACATTTGCATAGCTCTCAGTAACATCCAGAATTGACCCCCCTCGCCTATTCTCATGGTCTTTCACAAAACCTTCAGCAACCCACATACGAACAAGGCTTTTTGCAGATATCGCAGAATCTTCCGGAAAATTTCCCATATAGAGAAAACACGGTTTCAAATGGTACGGCAAATCATTGTAGCTCAACTCAAGTACCTCATCGTTCCCCTTTTTAAGATGAATGTCAATGTTTTGATGAACTAGTTCCCATTCTTCAATCTTAGTCTTGTATGCTAGAACTCCACCAATGACGATAATGGCTAATGGCAAATATCCACATTGCTTAGTTATTTTCCTTCCAAGATCTTCCATGGCTTGACTAATAGTTAGATCTGTAAAACACCAAGCAATGGAAAGGGAATTTAAACATTCAGTAACCAACCATATTTAAGCTCTCAGTGTTTGCGAGATTTAAGACATGAAAGTGCATTGTCTTACCATGAGTATTGAAAAAAGCCCTGCTTTTGATCAGCTCCCAACCCTCTTCATCTGTCAAGCACCGAAGATTGCATATGAAAGAATGAGGATCCATGTATAGTGCTATCTCTCTGTTGCGTGTTGTTATAAGTATCTTGCTAAGAGATTTCTTGATCGGCAAGGCAGCTTTCAGACAGTCCCAAGCATCATTAGTCCATATGTCATCCAGTATCACCATGCATCTTTTCTCTTGCAGGATCTTATACAAACTTTCATGGAGCTCTGCATCTGTTGCTACCTCCTTTCTTAGGATCCAAGCTCTTAAGGATCTCACGAAGTATGCTCTCTACTTGGTAGTCTTGAGATACACAAGTCCAAGCAAAGTACTCAAAATGATCTCTGATTCTTTTGTGCTTGTAAATTTTCCTTGCTAGGGAGGTCTTACCTAGACCTCCCATTCCCCACAAAGAAATGACTCGGTGTTGCTTACTTTCGTCTGTGAGCTCTGCAACAACTTCATTTACATGATCTTCCATCCCCACATAATCCTCTTCGATGTGGCTGTACTCCTTTCTCTTCCTTGCTAATCTCAGTTTGCTTTCTGCAGGGGTAGTGCGTCTTAAGCCGTGTTCCAGCATCTTCCGGATGAGATCAGGAATGCGAGAGTTTATCCTCTCGATGTCCGATCCTACCTTATGAACTTCTACACAAAAGCAATTGCTAGGACTCATGTAGTTAGGAAAGGTTTTAAGGAAACTTTTCTCTCTCATGGAAGTAACTTTGAGTATGTAATTCTCAATGGCATCTTCAGCATCATAAGCAATATCTCTTATTTCGGAAACCCAGTTGCGGACAACATGATCTTCTTCTTGCTTCGTATCTGCGTCTTTCAACAGGCATAACATCTCAATCAGGTTCTTCTGCAAGTCGTCAACTTCATCTGGCACTCTCAACAAGAACTTGGCTTCGTCAACGAGCAAGCCACCGATTCTTTCCACAGCAAACGAGACAATGGATTCTGCCATTTCACTGCAACGTCGCAAGCTAGCTGTTAGCCTAAGCCGATGTAATTAATGAAGCATCCATGAACTTATTCCATTAAAACAATAAGCAAATGAAAAATAAATTTTGTGAAAAGGTTTCAGATCCAAGTATACTAGCTAGTTAGCTGATCAGTATTAACAAAATCAACACCAGTTGAATTAAGTAGTTGATCTGATTTTACAAAAGGAACAAACAGATATGCCTTGCTTAATCAGGAATGATCACTACAAGTTTTCACTCTACAAGCAGCAATATACAGTAGAGACTAGTAGCCATAGCAAGAGTATGAGTCAATTTACCTTAGTCGTCTGAGCTCAAAACCAGTGAGATCCAAGTCCAAATTTTTATGACATTATTTTTTCTTACTCTATGCTTCAGTTGTCGAATACAAATTCCATAAGCGCTTGATCTCCTTCTCTCACAAATCCGATGGATGCACTCATGCACATCACATGTGCATTACTCAGCGTTAGGTAAGCGTTAGGTAGTGACTAGTGGCTTTGTCTTGGATACTTTCCGCTAGTTATTATTAAACTATTGTATGTTTTAAGTTTTCGATAGCGCTAAATAGCTGGCATGCAGTAATTAATAATAATATAGCGAGCATCGAGACATTTTTTATTTTTTTAATGCATTGAGATTGACATAGATTGGGGTTGGTTTCGCTGATTCCTTCAAAAGTTTAAGTAAAAATTAGCATACTAAATCAGAACTGAGTTTCAGAAAAAAAAAAAAAAAAAGTGTGTTGCACGTGCACACTTTCTAGTTTTTATATACTCTTACAATGTAGTAATAATATGTTATAATAAGGAATGATATTTTTAATAGGGTTAATAATTTAGGAAATTTCTGAATTTTGACTTATGTTAACCGGAGATGTCTGAATTTTTAAATGTTGATTTGAGAGGTCTGAGGTTTCAACTTTGTGGATATAAGAGGTCTCCGTTAATTTTTTCCGTTAAAACTAACGGAAGTTGGTAACATGCTTGACATGTGACAAGAAATAAAATTAAATTCCCAAAACGCCCTTCTATCAAGTGTGCCCCTCATATGCTTGAAGTGAAAAGACAAAAATGCCCTTAAAGCCACAACGGCTCCGGCCACCGCCAACCCGGCTCCGGCAACCACCACCCGACACCGACAACCACCACCCAGCTCCGGCGACCACCACCCAGCTCCGACGACCGCCACTACGGCTCCAATTGGGCCCAAATCGGAGCCACCTGTCCCGATTAGACCAAAATCGGACCCACCGGGCCCGATTGGGCCCAAATCGGAGCCAAAAAGCTCTGATCTGAGTAAAAAAGCTCCGATCTGGAGCTCTGTGACTCTGTTCGGAGCCACAAAGCTCCAGATCGGAGCTCTGTGGCTTTGAACGGAGCCACAGAGCTCCGTGTTGAGCTATGTGGCTCCGATTTGGGCCCAATCGGGGCCGGTAGCTCCGATTTGGGCCCAATCGGGGCCGGTAGCTCCGATTTGGGCCTAATCGGAGCCGTGGTGGTGGTCGCCGGAGTCTGGGTGGTGGTGGTCGGAGCCGGGTGGCGGTGGACGGAGCCGGGATGGTTTTAATTTGACTTCAAGGGTAATTTTGTCATTTAACATTTCCTCAAATAAGATATTAAATAAAATAAAATATTAAAAGTGGCAAGAATGTCATTTCACACAATTCTGTTAAATTTAACCCTAAAAATGGACGAAAAACCTTAAATCAACAAAGTTGAAATTTCAGACGTTTTAAATTAACTTTTGAAAATTCAAACCTCTCTAGTTAACATGGGGCAAAATTCAGACATTTCCCAGGTTATTAACCGTTTTAACCATTACAACATCGTAGAAAATCTATTTTTATGTAATATAAGTAATATTTGGAACATCATGCACGAATTTACCAACTTTGTGGAATGTTTTTGATGCTAAGAAGTCAATGTCTTTTCTTCAAACCCTTCATTAGCCTGACTAATAAGGTTTTCTTTCTCACAATAATAGTATTAGCATTTTAATAGTACAAGGGTTAATTATGCATGTGATTATTTATTTATGGGTTAACAGGTTTTTTAGTCCATGATGTTTGACCATTTTTGGGTTTTGTTCTATAATGTTTTTTTTTGTTTACTTAGTTTTGGTATCATATGTTTGCATATTTTTCTAGTTTTGGTCCGACCGTTACATTACGTCTATTTTTTCCGTCAACTGACATGTGCAAATTACGTGATCCACCCTACACTTTTTGGGTGGAATTGACCCTTAAGCCTAGTTCAATTTGGGCAAATTGTACTAGGTTTAATGGATCAAATTTGAGGGAATCGACACCCTAAACCTAGTTCAATGGGTCAATTCCCCCAAATTTGAACAAAATTGAAAGTTTAGGGTGGATCAAGTGATTTGCACATGTCACTTAACAGAAAAAATGGACGGAATGTAACGGTCAGACCAAAACTAGAAAAATCTGCAAACATATGGTACCAAAACTAGGCAAAAAAAAAAACATCTTGGACCAAAACCTAAAAGTGGTCAAACATCATGGACCAAAACCTAAAAGTGGTCAAACATCATGGACCAAAAGACTTATTAACCCTTTATTTATTTACCAAATATAAAGCTAATTGATCGATACTCGGTTACAAGGAATTTGTGTATAGTTGAGCAGTTAATGTGGCTCCGCCTCCTCCTTCCCGTTTCCCATGAGATCGAGGTAGTTAAGGTTAATCAGGGACACGTTGATCATGCCATCATCATCTCCCTTCCCACAAACTTGTTAACGGAAACTCCAAAACCAGAGCCCTTTTTTATTGACATATTCTACTAATCAATGAAATGTGACTTTTTCAAAAAGGAACTTACATCAACAAAGTTAAGATGTTGATTTGATATGGTTAGTATTTAAATGTAATGTTGCATAAGATGGTGGTGCTAAATGTTAGAGTATTAGTATATTTTTCCAAACCTTTTTACATTAAAACAATATAGTCCTTCTAGTTGTGTTAGTGTTGTGACTTGAGTAGAGTCCTATATAAAGGACCTATCCTCCTTGTAATCATTCAAATTAAGCATTCCAATCATGTATTCTATCTTTTTCGGCCAAAAAAAAAATCATGTATTCTATCTTAGTTGGTTTACTTACATCATTCTATTCATGGAAAACTCGCATGGTATCATGAAAAACTCGCATGGTATCATGTATTCTATCTTAGTTGGTTTACTTACATCTTTCCCAGGGCTAGAATCATGAAAGCTCCACACAATTAGTGAAGAACATTGAACCACCAACACAGTATGTATCACCCAATATAGGGAAGATCGAGAGCAGTGACACGAACTTGATTAATTTATGAAAGTAACCAACAACAAAAAAAACTCCACGACGAAAGAAATCAGATCGAGAACAACAATCCATTGAGCAATAGCCCAATTGCGATACCGATAAAGAGCCTCGAAACGTGCAACAACGTGTAGTCTTCGGAAGAGAGCAGTGAGACAGGTATCTGGATTTTGACAAGTGAACTGGGTAAGTGACATTATATAGCCACCACTAAATACTTGAGCAAAATTAACAAACTAAGTACTCTATGTTATATATGCATACTCATGTAGTGATTTATGAAAAATTGATAGATATAAACATCAAATTCCACCAAAAAAGAAATATAACTTACATTCACATTTTCATAAATTTTTAAGCATTTGAATTGAAGAAGCAATTTATGAACCAAGATTGATGTTTAATGTGAGTCAATTATCTTTGAGTTGGATAGCATATTACATACCAAGACAGGAGGTAAAATGTAATTCTTCATGCATTTCGGTCCTCATGCTCCATAGTTTGATGATTATCAGTTGCATTCCCTGGAAAACTATACCGTTGTAAGCATTATATACAACATTGATCAGAGAGAGTATTGGGTACTCTTAGGTTAGTTTATAGGTTTACCCTAGCTAATCAATCAAGTGACCGTACCTAGAAATGGGGCATGTATTCTGCTCTACGATAAACCCAACCTTGTTCTTCATTCGCCACTTGAAATCTATGCTCATCTCGATCTGTATACGTGAAGTCCAGCTTCTGATTGCTTGAAAGGAATTCCAAACCTTCCGGTACCATTTTCAAATTCTCACACTCTCTTATCTCGAAGTGGGAGAGACACGGCATGGTTCCTTTGACAAACTTCATTTCCTCTAAGCTTCCCAAGTAAGATAGAGTTAAGCTTGTCAATTTAGGGAAGCCTCCTTCTGAACACACCATTTCTCTTCCAAAAAAGGACCGAGTAGACAATTCTAAGATTACAAGGTTTGGCAACTTCTCCAGTACTGGCATAGGATCTTCCTCAAGTCCAGACTCATACAAATCCAACTTTCTGAGAAGGGGAGGAAATCCCGGTAACCCTGGAATCTTTCCACCCAAAAACAACTTACAACTGCCATTATAGAGAGCTAACTCCTGCAGTTTGGTTTCTGGAAAATGCTCGGCTCCCCTTAAATAAAACTTGAAGGACACATGTTGGAGCTTCTTAAACTTGGTCTTATTAAGTAGAGAAAATATCTCAAAACCTCCACAATGTTTGTCCTCCGCGCAGAAAAATGTCAACTTTTGGAGATTGGTGAACTTTTCAAGATATTTCGCATCACATATGTTGAATGGGAAATTTTCAAAAATCTCCACATTTTCCAAGCAATCTAATCTTAATTTCTTGGCAGACTTACTTTTAGAAATCCAGCAAGGTGGAAGGCAAATCTCTCTCAGCCGCTTCATTTTCCATAGCACATTGGGCATGAAAGATGGGTCTGAAACACCACATTTTTTTATATCAAAAGTTTCTAGCAACACTAGGTTCCCAATTGTTGATGGTAACTTTTTAGTTTTAAAGTTTTCCAAGCGAAAGTGTCTCAAATGGATAAGATCTCCAATTGATTCAGAAATAATTACATTGATAGTACTTAAAGCTACCATGTCGAGTATTCTAAGTAATCTGAAATTTTTTAGTACCTGAATTAGGCAACGGTTTTCTCGAAACTCGTATTCAGTGCTCAGAACACAAATAAGAGATCTGATGTGGTGATTCCTTTTGAGTTCCTCCCGATCTCTTGCATGAGGAAGTCTTTTCATGTACATGGAAAGTCTTCTTATTTTGGAATTACCAAATGTAGATAGTCCAATAGGGGAAGAACCATCCATTTTGGTATTAACCGAAAAGTTTTCCTCTATTGCTTTTCTTATGGATAAATCTCGCATAAGATCATGCAGGCGACAATACCCAACTCTCCCACTTAGCTTCTTTGCACGTGCCTGCACCATACCCCTGTCGACCAACTCACTGACATAGCTCTCACTAACATCAAGATAGACCCCCCTGCCCTATTCTCAAGGTTTGTCACAAAACCTTCAGCAATCCACATACGAACAAGGCTTCTTGCAGATATCCAAGAGTCTTCCGGAAAGTTCCCCATATAGAGAAAACACGATTTTAAATGGTACGGCAAGTCATTGTAGCTCAACTCAAGTACCTCAGTGTTGCCCTTTCGAAGATGTAGGTCAATGTTTTGATACACTAGTTTCCACTCTTCAATCGTAGACGACTTATAAGCTAGAACTCCACCAATGACGATAATGGCTAATGGCAAATATCCACATTGCTTTGTTATTTTCCTTCCAAGATCTTCCATATCAGGACTTACAGTTAGGCCTGCAAAGCACAATACAGTGGAAATGGAAGATCCACCATAATGAAATTGTCAATGTAGCTGCTTATGACCACTTATTACATGACTAGCCATAAAAAGCTATTTTAGCAAGTCATATAATTTTTAAGACATCAAAGTGAATTATCTTACCATGGGTATCAAAAAAAGCTCTTCTTTTCAACAGCTCCCAACCCTCTTCATCTGTCAAGCACCGAAGATTACATATATAAGAGTGAGGGTCCATGTGCCATGCTATCTCTTTGTAGCGTGTGGTTATAAGAATCTTGCTAAGAGATTTCTTAATTGGCAAGGCAGCTTTAAGACAGTCCCAAGCATCATTAGTCCAAATATCATCAAGTATCACCAGACATCTCTCTTCTTGCAGTAGCTTATACAAACTTTCGTGGAGCCCCGCATCTGTTGTTGCCTCTGCTTTTTTAGGATCCAAACTCCTGAGTATCTCACCGAGTATGCTCTCCACTTGGTAGTCTTGAGATACACAAGTCCAAGAAAAGTACTCGTAATGATCTCTCACTCTTTTGTCCATGAAAATTTTCCTTGCAAGAGAGGTCTTCCCTAGACCTCCCATTCCCCACAAACAAGCAACACGGCGCTGCTTATTTTCATCAATGAGCTCCTCCACAACTTCATTTACGTAATCTTCCATCCCTATATAATCCTCTTCGACGTGGCTGTACTCCTTTCTCTTCATTGCTAATCTCTTTGTGGGTTTTGAAAGGTTATTGCGCCTTATGTCATGTTCCAGCATTTTCCTGATGAGATCCGGAATTCGGGAGTTGATCCTCTCGATGTCAGATCCTACCTTGTGAACTTGCACGCACACACAATTTCTGGGACTCAAATAGTTGGCAAAGGTTTTGAGGAAACTGTCGTCTTTCATGGAAGTAACTTTGAGTATGTAATTTTCGATGACATCTTCAGCATCGTAAGCAATGTCTCTTATTTCAGAAACCCAATTGCGGACAATATGATCTTCTTCTTGCTTTGTATCTGCATCTTTCAACAGGCATAACATCTCAATCAGGTTCTTCTGCAAGTCCTCGACTTCATTTGGCACTCTCAACAAGAACTTGGCTTCGTCAACGAGCAAGCCACCGATTCTTTCCACAGCAAACGAGACAATGGATTCTGCCATTTCACTGCAACGTCGCAAGCAAGCAGTTAGCCTAAGCCGAAGTAATTAATGAAGCATCTATGAACTTATTCCATTAAAACAATAAGCAAATGAAAAAGTAAATTTTGTGTAAAGGTTTCATATCCAAGTATACTAGCTAGTTAGCTGATCAGTATTAACAAAATCAACATCAGTTGAATTAAGTAGTTGAAGATCTGTTTTTACAAAAGGAACAAACAGATATGCCTTGCTTAATCAGGAATGATCACTAGAAGTTTTCGCTCTACAAGCAGCAATATACAGTAGAGACGAGTAGCCATAGCTAGAGTATGAGTCATTTACCTTAGTCGTCTGAGCTCAAAACCAGTGAGATCCAAGTCCAAACTTCTATGATATTAATTTTTCTTACTCTATTCTTAAGTTGTCGACTACAAATTCCATAAGCGCGTGGTCTACTTCTGATTCCAAACCCGATGGATCCACTCCACATGTGCGTTAGGTAGCGGGTCTTGGATACTTCCTCTAGTTACTATTTGAAAGAATTGGTAAATTCAGTCTATTAATCTGAATGATATTACACGATTATATATTGGTACAATCGACTAAACTAGGAAACAAGCCAAATTAGGAAAACTATAATTACAGAAATTTACAGCTATATATTTAACACTCCTCCTCAAGTTGGAGTGTATATGTCGAACATGCCCAACTTGTCACATATATTATTAATTGAAGCTTTGCGGAGAGGCTTGGTTAGAATGTCTGCAAGCTGGTGATCTGTCCGAACATGAATGAGTTGGATACATGGGGGACAAGTGTATGTTCCCATGACAAGGTCTCGAATCAAGTGACAATCCACTTCAATGTGCTTGGTCCTCTCGTGGAAGACTTGATTCTTGGCAATATGCATGGCGGATTGGTTGTCACAATGTAACCTCATCAAATCATCATGGAAAATACCCAACTCGCTGATTAAACGCTTCGTCCAGACTAGCTCGCAAGCTGTGTTTGCCATTGCACGGTATTCTGACTCTGCACTGGATCGAGATACAACTGTTTGCTTCTTACTCTTCCATGATATAAGGTTACCACCGAAAAAGACACAATATCCAGTAGTTGACCTCCGACTTGTAGGACAACCTGCCCAATCTGCATCAGTAAACGCTGCGATTCTATTATGTCCCTGATCAGAATATACGAGTCCTTTCCCTGGAGATCCCTTGAGGTATCTAAGGATCCGTATAGCTGCATCCCAGTGTGTTGTGTGCGGGGCTGACATGAATTGGCTCACTACACTCACTGGATAAGAAATGTCTGGTCGAGTAACTGTCAGATAATTCAGCTTCCCGACCAATCTTCGATATTTTTCAGGATCATGTAGAGGTGTTCCATCATCAGGCATGAGCTTGGTCTCAGGAACCATCGGTGAATCAACAGGTTTGCATCCAAGCAATCCGCACTCAGATAGCATATCAATGACATACTTTCTCTGACAAATAAGTATCTTTCCAGGCGATCGTGATACTTCAATGCCAAGAAAATACTTGAGTTGACCAAGGTCCGTTATCTGAAATTGCTTGCTCAAAAACTTCTTCAATGCCGAGATCCCCTCGACGTCATCACCGGTGATAATCAAATCATCAACATACGCAACTAGAATGATTGTTTTACCTTCCAGTTGTCTATGAAAGACGGAATGGTCATTAGCACTCCTGGTCATTCCAAAATGACTAAGCGCTTGAGAGAAACGTCCGAACCAAGCTCTAGGGGATTGCTTCAGACCATACAGAGATTTTCGCAAGCGACAAACTTTGGATGACTCCTCCTGAACAACAAACCCAGGTGGCTGAATCATGTAAACCTCCTCCTCAAGAATGCCATTGAGAAATGCATTCTTGACATCTAATTGGTGCAGTGGCCAGTGACGGATGGCAGCTAGAGAAAGACAAATCCGGACAGATGCCATTTTAGCAACAGGAGAAAACGTCTCATCATAATCAATGCCATATTCCTGAGAGTATCCCTTTGCAACGAAGCGAGCTTTGAGACGATGCAGCGACCCATCAGGATGTACCTTGATCGTAAAGACCCATTTACAACCGACTGCCTTTTTTCCAGGAGGAAGAGGACAAAGTTCCCAAGTCTGATTGTTCCAGAGAGCTGACATTTCCTCCTGCATAGCACTAAACCACCCTGGATTGGCCAGGGCTTCTGACACATTTCTAGGAACAGAGTAACCGTCAAGACTGGTTTTAAAGGCACGATGTTCGGTAGATAGGGATGTATAGGAACAAAAGCTATCTAGGGGATATCTGGTACTGGGGCAGCGGCGGGAGCCTTTTCGAAGGGCAATGGGAATGTCAATATCAGATGTAGAGTCAGGTCTGAGAGGTTGTATGGGATCAATTGGTGGTGTAGGAGATGGTGGAGATTCGGGTAGGGATTCAATGGTTGGAACAGGTGCTGCACAAGTCTCATGATCCTGCATGGTCTGAACAGAGTTAGTATTAACAGGAAGCGTCTTATCCCTTCGAGTATATACCTGAGTAATAGGAGGCTTAGGAGGTGCATTATCAGCAGCAGAGCGGACTTGGGCTTCAGGATATGTCAGAACAGTCATGATCGGTGGAGAATTATTAGACAAACTAGGTTCAGATTTAAGAAAAAAAGGTACAGATTCCATAAAGACAACATCAGATGAGACAAAGTATCTCATAAGAGTGGGACTATAACAACGATAACCTTTCTGAGTTCCAGAATAGCCAATAAAAACACAACGAACTGACTTTGGATCAAGTTTTGTACGGCCTGGTCGATTGTCGTACACATAACAAGTACAACCAAAGATTTTCGGTGAAACCGGAAACAAAGGTGCAGACGGAAATAGGACATTATAAGGTATTGCACCATCAAGAACAGAAGAAGGCATACGGTTTATCAGATAACACGCGGTTAGAACCGCATCAGCCCAGAAACGATGAGGAACATGACCATGTATCATCATAGTGCGAGCCACCTCAAGTATGTGTCTGTTCTTTCGTTCAGCCACACCATTTTGTTGAGGTGTGTATGCACATGATGATTCATGAATGATGTCATTATCACTCATATATTGCACGAATTCATTTGTGAAATATTCTTTTGCATTGTCACTACGAAGGGTTTTAACGGTAGTGCCAAACTGATTTTTAACGTATGAACAAAACATCAAAAATTTTGCGAACACTTCTTGTCTAGATTTGATAACAAACATCCAAGTTGCACGAGAAAAATCATCAACAAATGTGACAAAATATCGAAAATCTGAAATAGATGTAATTGGGCATGGACCCCATACATCTGAATGTACTAAATCAAAGATACCAGCAGATCGACGAATGACCCTAGGTGGATGAGAAGTACGAACATGTTTGCCCTGAATACATGACTCACAGACTAATTCAGAAACAGAATGAAATTCAGGACGGAGCGTTTTTAGAACCTGTAGAGATGGATGCCCCAACTGATAATGAACCTCCTCAACACTACTAGTGCTCGTGTACGCAACTCGTTGAGGCGAGCTCTCCATGTAATACAGACCATTGCGCTTATATGCAGTTCCAATCAACTTGTTAGTCCCCAATTCCTGAAAAATGCATTTAGTTGGAGTGAAAGTAACTGAACAATAGAATTGTTCTATTAATTTGCTCACAGATAGGAGATTTTCAGGAAAAGAAGGAACGTATAAAACAGATGATAATGACATATGTGGTGAAATTTGAGTGGATCCAATTCCTTCTATATGACAGGTGGAGCCATTGGCTATTTGGACAGGTGGTTGTGAGGTAGTGGTAAGTCCTGACAGTAAACTCTTGTTACCAGTCATGTGATCAGTAGCACCTGAATCAACAATCCATAATGATTTTGATGCTAATAAACAGTTGGAAGTCATACCTGAGGGGCCAATAATAGCCCTCAGATTCTGAAGCTGAGGTGCCACATTGACACGAGAGAAACCCAGTCGAGCTAGTCGTTGAACAATTGTAGCAATTTCATCTGATTTGTCAACTGATTGATCAACACTTGAGTGACGTGCGGTACCCATGTAAGATTTTGCCATAAATGTTGAGTTCTCCATAACAATGAGCATATACCACCAATGGAATTAACCAAAATCAGACATCATGAATTTGGATCAGAACAGCCGTTAGAAACGGATCAGAAACGAACAGCATCTAGAAACGGATCAAAAACGAAGTAACAGCCAGGAACCAATCAGAAACGACAGCAATACACACGGACAGTAGCACAAACGGATTAGAAACGGACCAGAAACCAACAGCAACCACAAACCAGCAAGCAAAACCGGACCAGCAATATAAACCGGACCGGACCGGACCAGACCAGCAATATAAATCAGACCGGATCTGGATGAATATAGCAGCAGCGTAGCACAAAATTAAATTAGGGATGTCTGAAGTTCAAACCGATGTCCAGGAGCACCACATCGGCGGTGAAGCAGAACAGGAGACTGGTTGGCGGCGATGCAGCACAGAAGGCCGGTCGGCGGTGATAATAGGTGCAGCCGACAACAGCAATCGATTCAGTCGTCAAGGGAATGCAGAGCAGGCGCTCTGGTGGGTGAACGACTGACCAGAAGACAGCAGCAACAGATCCAATCGTTACGGTGGGCGCACTGACTGGAGGGCGATTGGGCTGAACAAAAGCAGTGTCGGACTGAGCAGAGGTGGCTGGTTTGGACTGATGGCCACACAGATGCAACTGGTCAGAAAGTCAGTCGGGTACAGAAAGATAATTTGGCTCTGATACCATGAAAGAATTGGTAAATTCAGTCTATTAATCTGAATGATATTACACGATTATATATTGGTACAATCGACTAAACTAGGAAACAAGCCAAATTAGGAAAACTATAATTACAGAAATTTACAGCTATATATTTAAAACTATTAAACTATTGTATGTTGAAGTTTTCGATTGCGCTAATAGCTGGCACCCAGTAATTAATATGATCTGCATCGAGACAATTTTTTTAATGCACTGAGATTTATTGGTATTGATTGGGTTTTGGTGCGAACTAGAAATTGATTACCGCGCGCCTAGACTTGCACAAAAGTATAGGACTGAGATTAGTCTTAGACTCTTACTGTCTTAGTGACCCCTCTGAAAGTTAACTCACAAACTTCGAAGCCCATCATAATTTCTATATAATGGGTTTGGCCCATTTGCTTGCAATTATAATGTGAATGGCATTGTGCCTTAGAATTTGGAAATGTGGAGATGTTTTGTCCCTCAATGGTTGGGCGTGGGAAAAATTACTAGTATATGTATTAGTCAACTTTATAAGTTTATGAAGATATATACTAATTAGAGTATTGATACGGGTTCCGACGTCGGAACTTCTTTATGTTCCGATAGTCCACCATCATTTGACACGTGCTACGGGAAAAGAACACCTTTCTCTCTTTCTTGTATAGACTATATTACCATTTATCCATATATGTATTAAATTCTACTTTATTCTCTATCTCATGACTCATCTTATATTTCAGAATTTAATAGTAGTTTTATAGAATCGATGCATAATAATCTACGGAGAGAAAGTCAAGATGGATATTTACCAAAAAAAAAAAAACTATGATGAACTTTTTTTTTATTAAGACTTTTATCTAGTTTTTTCAGTAAGCACTTTCATCTAGTTTAACTTTATTTTTTGTTAGTTGAATTTTGTCAAACATGGCATTATCCTGGACAAAATCGAAAAACTGCAAACAAACAACCAAATCGAAAAATGCCGGGTTGTGTTTATCAATTTTAAAATTAGATAATTTCGAAAATTCAATTTTTAGCTAGATCTTTAGACAATAAATAATACAAGATACAAAAAATTGTAATTTTCGAATTATATATTGAACCGTTAGAAGAATCGGTTAAAAAACTAAAATTCTACTTTGAATTAATTATCCACAAATGATAAAAACTGGATTGTTAAAAAGAATCAATTTCAAATTGAATACAGTTGGATTAATTTCATATTATTAAATGAGTATAATTAAATTTAATAACAAGTAGTATTAATATTTCATAACATAACTAGATCTTTAGATATATAATAAAAGATATAAAAATGTAATTTTCAAATTATATATATTGTATCATATTTTTGGTAAACATATATTGCATCGTTGGAAGAATTGGTTTTTTTTTAATGATACACTATTTTTTTCAACGAATGATCAAAACTCAATTGTTCAAAAAAATCAACAGTAAATTGTCTTTTTTGTCACATATTTATGAAGTATGAGAGAGAAATCAAAACAAATATGTGACAGACACACGTTAGTAAGGCTTGGGCATAAAAACCGGTCCGGACTGGTTCGGAACTGGTCTGGAACCGGACCGTTTGGAACCGGTCCGGAGTGGACCGGTCTAAATTGGACTGGTTTGTAACCCCTAAATTGGAACCAGTCTAAGGGGTATACCAAACCAGTACAATTAACCAGTTCGGACCGGACCGGTTTTGAACCGCTTTTAAGTAAAAAAAAAAAAACGTTTTGACTGCATTTGACTGAGACTAGTTTTTTTTTAAAAAAAAAATGGTTTTGACCGGTTTTGGACCGGTTTTTAATGATAAAACCGGTCCGACATATAAAACCGGTCCAGGACTTGTTTTTTTAAAAAAACAGGCCAAAACCGGTTCTGGACCGGTTCTAACCAGTCCAGTTTTTTTTAGACCAACCTAAGCCAATATAAAACCCTAGTCATTACTGGACCGGACCGTTTAAAACAGTTCCGGTCCGGTTCGGAACCGGTTCAGTGCCCACCCCTACACATTACTAAATGGTAGAGGGTAATATAGTCTCTACGGTAATTAAGAAGGGAGAGAAAACACGAAGTAACACGTGTGAGACAACAGTAAAATATCGGAATAACAAGAAGTTCCGATGTCGGAATACGTATCATTACTCATACTAATTAATATGTTCTCTTTCCTTGCGGCCCTAGTTTTTTTGTCTATGATGTTTGACGATTTTTGGGTTTTGGTCTGTGATGTTTATTTTTGCGTAGTTTTGGTCTCATATGTTTGCATATTTTTCTAGTTTTGGTCTTTCTGTTACATTCCGTCCATATTTTCCGTTAAGTAACATGTGCAAGTCACGTAATCCACCATAAACTTTTAATTTTGTTCAATTTAGTCCCTCTAATACTTCTCTAACTTTTTTTTTGTTTAATTTAGTCCAAAGTTTTAAAATTGACCCAAATTGGACAACTAAGTCCAATTTTCCCCTAATTGGACCTAGTTCAATTTGACCTAGTTATCCAATTTGGGGTCAATTTTTAAACTCTGGAACTAAATTGAACAACAAAAAAGTTAGGGAAGTATTAGAGGGACTAAATTGAACAAAATTAAAAGCTTAGGGTGGATCACGTGACTTGCACGTGTTACTTAACGGAAAATATGGACGGAATGTAACGGAAAGACCAAAACTAGAAAAATATACAAACATATGAGACCAAAACTACGCAAAAATAAACATTATGGACCAAAACCTAAAAGTCGTCAAATATCATGGATCAAAAGATATGTTAACCCTTAAATTTTTTTCACCATTTTGGATTTCATTAACAACTAGAGATACAGATACATATAGAAGCTAACAACAACTCGAGCAAAAAATAAGTCACTACATTAACTTGCAATATATAATGGTTGGGATCTGAACACATGGCAGCTTGTTCTTAAAAGCTAAATAGTAACCAAATTATTTGATAAATAAAAGAATGTCATGTCACAACACAATTTTATAAGTGAGATTGGGGTGCGGTTCTATCCAAATGGGTGGAGGCAGGCCAGTGTAGAGTGGGTTGACATCCCGCCCTAGGGTGTAGACCGCTGCATTGTCATTGTTTACGAAGTATATTGAGTTTGGTTTGCATCCTGGGAAATCAGAAGCTCGGACCGATATCGAGTGATTTTTACCCAGAAACAAGGGCTTGATCCCCTAGCCCCCCTTGCTAATTACTTCTCCTTCATTACCCAACAAGGGAATAAACCTCCTCTTACTAATTCCTTGATCTTCTTCTTCTTCTAGCTCGTAAACCTTAAACATAACATTTTGAGGCAAGAGTCATAAGTGGGGTATCTCTCAACGTAGACTAGGGTTCCATTTATGGACTCTGCAAGGTATGATAGACTGTTATGTTGGTGTATGAATGTGTGTGAGAGATGTGGGGAGGGAATAAGAGACTTGTTGTTATCAACTCAACTTGATGATTTCACCTTCATTTGATCACATATTTATAGGTACATATGGAAGACTTTAGATGCTTTGTATCCCTAATGCATGAACCTAGTTTCTAGCAAATACATTGTAACTCTAATTTCTAGCAAATACATTGTAACTCTAAGTACGTGAACTCACAAATGCATTGAACTTAATTAAACAAGTTTATTTCAATTTCTAACACCCCCTTAAACTTGTTTCTCCAATTTTGGTGATACCGAGCATTTCTCGTAAGTGCTGAAAGATGTCGGTCTTGAGAGCCTTTGTAAAAATATCAGCAACTTGCTTATTGGTCTTCACATGTACGAGCTCCACTTCTTTGGCCTTGACCTGTTCTCGAATGGAATGGAACCGAGTGTCGATGTGCTTGGATCTCTCGTGATGAACTGGATTCTTGGCTAAGGCGATAGCGGACTTGTTGTCGACATGGATCTTGGTTGGGCCTTCTTGTTGCACCTTGAGCTCCTCCAATAATCTCCTTAGCCATATAGCATGACATACACATGATGATGCAGCTACATACTCCGCTTCACAAGTAGATAGTGCGACAATTGGTTGTTTCTTTGATGACCAAGTAAATGTCGTACCTCCAAGGTAGAAGACGAACTCGGTTGTGCTTTTCCGATCGTCGTAGCATCCAGCCCAATCACTATCGCAAAATCCGGCAAGCTCCACGTCTTCTTTTGATGAGTAAAACAACCCATACTCGAGTGTTCCCTTCACGTACTTGAGGATCCGCTTGGCTGCCTTCATGTGAGAGGTCTCCGGAGTCTCCATGTATCGACTCACCAAACCTACTCCAAAGAGAATGTCAGGCCAAGTACACGTCAGGTAGCGTAGGCATCCTACGAGGCTCTTGTAGTGAGTCGGATTCACCAGCTCTCCTCCTTCTTTCGTAAATCGCACTCCACACTCGACGGGGGTATCGAACGGCTGACAGTCTTCCATTGAGAACTTCTTCAAAATCTCTCGCGCGTACTTCTTTTGAGAGACGAATATCCCATCTTCTCTTTGCTGCACTTCAATGCCGAGGAAATAGGCCATAAGGCCTATGTCAGTCATCTCGAACTCCTTCTCCATGGATTGCTTGAACTCTTGAATCATGGCGGGATTATTGCCGGTGAACACCAAATCATCTACGTACAAACACACAATCAAAACATCTCCACGGGGGTTAGTTTTTGAGTAAAGAGCATGCTCGTACGGGCACCGACTGAAACCACTTTGAGTAAAGTAGTCATCAATTCTTGAATTCCACGCTCTTGGAGCTTGTTTTAGGCCATAAAGTGCCTTCTTCAGTCGATACACCTTGTCTTCTTGGCCTTTGACTATGAACCCCTGTGGTTGTTCAACGTACACCTTCTCTTCGAGATTTCCGTTCAGGAATGCTGACTTCACGTCCATTTGGAATATTCTCCACTTCTTTTGAGCGGCAAGTGAAATGAGTAATCGTACCGTCTCTAGCCGGGCCACAGGTGCAAAGACTTCTTCATAGTCGATCCCGAACTTTTGCTTGTATCCCTTCACGACAAGCCTTGCTTTGTATTTCTCTACTTCTCCATTTGCCTTTGTCTTCGTCTTGTACACCCATTTTACTCCGATGGCATCGTGACCTCGAGGGAGTGTAGTAAGCTCCCAAGTCTTGTTCTTCTGAATGGACCCGATCTCTTCTTCCATCGCCTTTTCCATTTTGTCTCCTTAGAGACTTCTTCAAATGTTAATGGATCATATCCTGCGAAGAGACAAAGGTTACCATATAGCTCTTCATCATTTACATGAACTTCCTCCGTAGAGTTATATATGTCCCGCATTCGCCTTGTCTTCTTAACGGGTGATTCACTTGAGCTTTCTCCTTCCGATTGGGCTCCAGCATTTGCGGGTGAAGTTGGCTCTGGAACTTCTTCATTTCGGACACTCTCTTGCTCCGACTCCTCTGCATCTAGGATCTCCTTTTGCTGGTTGTTGTTTTCCCAATTCCATGCCCGTTCTTCATCAAACTTGACATCCCGCGACATTACAACCCTTTTTGTGACAGGATTGTATAACTTGTAGCCGTTAGAGTTCTCTCCGTAGCCGAGCATGACACACTTCATACTTTTATCATCGAGTTTCGTCCGCTTTTATTCTTGAACTTTTGCATATGCAATGCATCCGAAGACACGAAGATGCTCGACACTTGGCTTGCGCTTGCTCCATGCTTCCTCCGGCGTTATGTCTCCAATCCGCTTCGTAGGGAACCGGTTGAGTAAGTAAACGGCACATGCAACCGCGTCTCCCCAGAATTCTTTTGGAACTCCTCTCTCATTGAGCATGCATCGAACCAAATTCAAGATGGTCCTATTCTTTCTCTCGGAGACACCGTTTTGCTGAGGCGTTTGAGGCATGGTGAGTTGATGCACGATCTCATTATCTTTACAAAACCTGTCAAACTCACGCGATGTGTACTCGCCTCCTCGGTCGGTTCGCAAACACTTCAAATGACGACCGCTTTGCTTCTCGACCATGTTTTTGAACTCCTTGAACTTCGTTAAGACTTCGCTCTTCTGCTTCATCATATAAATCCAAGTCTTGCCACTGTAATCGTCAGTAAAGGTCAAGAAGTACCTATTTCCACCAATGGAGATGGGAGTGATTGACCCGCATACATCCGTGTGGATTAAGTCGAGACGGCCTCTTGCTCACTTCAAATGATTTCTTTGTTGCTTCCCGACGACACATGTTTCGCACACGCCGTTGGGACGGTCGATCTTGGCAAGCCTCGTACCATGTTATTCCGTTCCAGTAGCTTCAACGCCTTAAAATTGAGATGCCCATACCTGATGTGCCAGAGAGATGAGCTGTCCATAGTTGTCACCTTCAAGCAATTCTCCTCCTGTGTGCTCAGCTGTAGAGGAAACATCCTGTTCTTAGTCATGGTCACATTCGTGATAAGTTTGTTATTTTTATCACGGATGCTAAGAGCGTGATCCTTCATGTGGACGTCGTATCCTTTCTCGAGCAGCTGTCCAACACTTAGAACATTGTTTTTCATATCGGGAACGTAATAAACATCGGAGATGCAGATTTGCTGCCCATTCTTGAGTGCGAAGAAGATTTTACCTTTACCTTCGATTGGCCGTCGGGAGAGATCATAACTTGCCCATCACGCCTTTCATCAAGCTCCGCAAACAATTCTTTTCGTCCACACATATGATTGAATGCTCCTGTATCAATGAACCATGTGACGGATTCTGACGCCACCGCTCCATCGTAGGCCATCAAGAGTACTCCATCATCGTCGGTCTTCTCCGCAAGATTCGCCTTCTCTCCGCCATTGTCGGTGTTATACCAACATTCCGCTGCATAGTGGCCATATTTTTTACAAACATGGCACTGGACTTCCGATCTGCTCCGTCCATTACGACCTCGTCCACGACCTCGACCACGACCACGACCTCGACCTGCTCCTCGTCCACCTGATTCTCTATCAGCAGGTTCGTTGGTGGTTGTTGTTCGACCACCTCTTCCTCACCGTGTTGTGAATCTTCCTCTTTGAAAGCCGCCTCGTGATCCGTCATTCTTCAACGTCAACTTCGCTTGTAAAGCTTGCTCCAATGAATTTCCTTCTCCTCGCTTCATAAGTCGTTCATGGGCTTGTAGAGAACCCATGAGTTGCTCAACGGACATCTCTTCTAAGTCTTTGGACTCTTCGATCGCCACGGCCACAAGGTCAAACTTAGGATCGATGGATCTCAAGATCTTCTCTATGACTCGAACATCTTCCAAATTTTCTCCATTTCTCCGCATTTGATGCGTGATTGAAATGACCCTCGTGAAATAGTCGGAGATAGATTCCGAGCTTTCTTGGTGGAGGGATTCGAATTGAGCACGAAGAGCTTGTAGGCGAATTTTCTTTACCTTTTCGACACCACCGAACGCCTTTTGGAGTATCCCCATGCTTCGTATGATGTCTCGGCCGGAGTGACTATCTCGAACGTGGCTTCATCAAGACCTTGATATATTGTGAACAAGGCCTTCTTCTCCTTCTTCCTTTGCTCCCCAATTCATCATTCTCCTCTTTTGTCATCTCCGCCGTCGTTTCGGGTTCCTCGAACTCGGTCTCCACGAGCTCCCACACGTCAAGCGATCACAAAAGGGCCTTCATTTGGATACACCATCTATCGTAGTTATCCTTCGTCAATCTTGGCACTTGCATGCTTGTTGATGCCATCACGATCTTTGGACTTGGTTCTGATACCACTTGTTGGTGTATGAATGTGTGTGAGAGATGTGGGAGGGAATAAGAGACTTGTTGTTGTCAACTCAACTTGATGATTTCACCTTGATTTGATCACATATTTATAGGTACATATGGAAAACCTTAGATGCTTTGTATCCCTAAATGCATGAACCTAGTTTCTAGCAAATACATTGTAACTCTAAGTACATGAACTCACAAATGCATTGAACTTAATTAAACAAGTTTATTTCAATTTCTAACATATCCAACATCGGCGGAGGTACTTCAAATACTACCTCCTTTAAGGGTACTAATCTAATGTAGCTAGCTGGTTTATCATCATCTTGTTCTTCGTTTATGTAGATCTCGATTGTTCCCAATTTCCGACCGATCAAGGCGTGGAATTTTTGGTTGAAGTAGATAATATCGCTAGGTTTGGAAGAATACTCAAAATAATTATCAGAATAATTAAAATAATAATTATTAGAATAATTATTGGCGCAAATCCACCTCCTGCGGCCGTGTTGATCTCGTGTAAAAAGTGCGAGTCGTCCATGGGGTTGTAGAACGAGCACCTCATAGTTATCAAGATTCGATGATGGGTCGTCGGAAAGGACTACTTTCTTGATCTCATATTCATAGTGGCTCCGCATATACTTGGAAAGTTTTTTATACTCCAAGGGAGGAAGTTGGATGGTTGCACCGGTGAAAGGATTAAACAGCGTCAAACCAACTTGTATCACTTGATCATGTGCAAATATCAGCCATCCTTATGAGGACCAACAATATCTTTTGCAGTAGGGCACACTAGTTGCTAAAGTGTTGATGATGATGATTTGCTGCTAATATTGTAAAGGCTTCGATATTGTGTCCTGCTGCCGTCGTCGACTGATGTAGGAGGAGGTATTAACAACAAAGGGAGCTGCTGGCTTTACTTCTTGATTCTCCGGTAGTAGCGGTCATCATGTTGTAATTGAGCACACCAAAACCATGACTTGCACACCGCTGCGCATCGGACGTTGTCATACACTGACTTGTTGTTGGATAATAATACCTTATCTAGTATCAAACCTAGCAATTCTTCTGGTAGTGAATCCCAACCACCGCCACAACTAGAACGTCGTGTTTTAGACATTCTCTGTTACTTCCTTCCTCGCTCTGTTAATAATTAATTAGTCCAACTGTGGACGAAGTCTCAGATTTGGGCGTACGAGTGCACTTTTTCATGCAAAAACAGCAATCTGAGCAAGACACATAGTAAACTATGGTGTTTGACGTTTTTTGACCAAATTATTTCGTTTAGGGGTCGAAATTGCAGTTTTATGTTTCTGTCAGTCTTTTTTTGTAATTTGTAGGTTTTGTTAGAATCTGTTTGCAAATTTCGGATTTTTTTTCCTAGGGTTAGAGTTTTTTTTTCTTTCAGTATTTAAGATATGTTTAGCCTCTTGACATTCAGTTTATTGATATATGAAAAAAATTGAGGTTTTCATCTACCCGGCAATTCCTCGGCATTCTTCTGAATCAACGAGTTCTTACTCCTCTATCCATCAAATTCTCGGCATTCCCCTTGAATCAACGAGTTTTTGATCCATCCATCCCCATCACGCTGCATCACCAACTAGCTGCCTATATATATAAATGTGATATGGGTCCTACCCCAAAGGGTGCCTTCCATCTAAAAGGTACCACTTTTAATTCAAACCGGATCGAACCGGCTGACGGACCATTACTATCTATGTAACACAGATTGGACCGGCCATCCCCAACGAACCGTCACAATGAGAGCACTTTTAATGGGCAAATTTGCTAAGACATTTGCTTAGGTGGAGGTGAGATGTTAAGACAAATATTGTCCATTCCACTAATTGTCCATGTACTTTCTTATTCTCTTGCCTCTAACTTGTCCATGGACATTTTGTACATATTCATATTTTGTTATACTTTTTTAATCTCTCTCCATATAATATCTAATATTATATTATATAATAATCAAAATTGAGACAAAAATCTTTGTCATTGTAAGAAGTAAAGACATTTCAAATTAAATTAATATTTTTTTGACAATTGATGATGTGGAAGTGAGGTGAAATGGCAACTAAAATGGCTTTGCCCATTGGAAGTGCTCTGTGTAAAAATAACGAAGTGCCGATTGCACTTGCCCAAGACCGTATCTAGTAGTTAATGAAGAACTCTTATATATATATAACTCTCTTACTCTAAATATGATATATTGGAGACTCTTACAACTTATGTCGGTGGTTCTAGTTGTGGTGGTACTTGCTTACTACAAATGACTCCACTCCTATTTATAGGCTCCTAAAGATTTCTCTAGACTATGGGAAATCTCTAGACTAAGAACATCCTAGAAATTCTCTAGAAACTACTTAGATGGTAGAATTATCTAGACACCTTAACCTAGCTAAATTCTCTAGATGTTTCTTCAACTTGGCCCAACTCATTCTTAGCCCAAATCTTCAAGTCTTGGCCCAATGATGGTAAGTTGTTCTTAGCCCATGAAGGTAAGTTAATGTTGATCTTAACACTCCCCCTCAACATTGACTTTCCTTCATGTTTCTTCTTAACAATGTTGCACTCCGGTTTGTGCCGCTCTCGATTCTTCAGTCGTACTTTTCTGTCTCGATCAACTTGTGACTTTGAAACTATTTTTCTCACTTCACTTGATGCCTTGTATATTCCTCCTTCATTGAAGACCAAATTATTAGTCAACGATGAAATACCTTGTCGACCTTTCACTCCCGGTGACGGCGACATCACTTTGACTCCCGTAGACATCTCCAAGTCCGACTCTTCTTTACCTTCATCTTGAGGCGAAGATTTATTATCAATTACCGGACTTGCAAGGAAGCAAGAATACCCGCAAATACAATTTTTATGACGATTGATATCTGGCTTAATAGCCGATCTTCCAAATCCTTTCTTCACCACTTGTGTATCATCGGCTCCTCCATGGACGTCTTCGTGAGGATTCGAACTCCCCCTTTTTCCATGAACCTTATTTGAAGAAGTTTGTTTACTTGAAGCCGGTATCACGAACATGTCGTCTACTCGCTCACCGATGTGAACTACGTCCGCCTTGATCATCTCAACATTCCTGAGGAACTTCACGTCATTCAGACCAAATAAAACGTACATACCTGAATCAACCGCATTTGCCACTGAAAGGAGATTCATCTTCATCCTGGGAACATGATAAACACTATTGAGCTTGATCGATGTCCCACCGCTACTGTTGATCACAACAGTACCTTCCTTCTCAACATGGTGAACACTATCATCCGCCGTGACTATAACTTCTCCTCCTTCATGACGACAAAGATTTGAAAGTTGCTTCACATCTCCAGTAAGATGATGACCACAACCGGAATCGACAATCCACTCATTTCCCAAGTTTCGAGCTGTGAATGCACATGTAGGAGTGGTCTTGGCAAGAAAACATTTTTCCCATTCTTCATCTTCGGTTGAAGTCTTAAATTCCACCATGTTGTTCTCCTTCAGTCTGGTCCGGAAATTTCTCTTCAGATGTCCAGGCTTCCCACATCGATAACACTTGAAGTCTTTCCTGCGAGACGACTCTGCATTCCCACCAACATTTTTCCTGGCGTCATTCTTCTTTACCCGAGCCACGAGTGCGCACTGATCTTCCTCCAGCTTTATCCCAGCCATTTGCTTAGCCAACGACTCCTGTGAAGCTAGAAGGTTCTCAAACTCCTCCAAAGATGGTTGTTGAACCCACCCTTGAATCGACGTAACAAACGGTGTATACTTATGACGTAATCCTCGAATAATACATCGTTTTATTCGCGCCTCCGAAATTGGCTCCTCCGGGTTGAGTATATTAATTTCCGAACACAAATTCTTCACCTTTAGAAAGAATTGTGAAATCGATGACTCACCCTGTTTCGCATTCGCCAGATCCGTCTCCAACATCTGTAACCGCGCCTCGTTCTTCTTGTTGTATAGCTGGTCTAGCGTCTTCCAGATCGAACTTGCAGAGGTGCATCGTGAGATATTCTCAAACACCGCTGACGATATCGATCTCTTCAAGGCAAACTCCGCCTTGGCATTCCTCCGCTTCCAGCGCTTGATCTCTTCACCGTTTCTGGTGGTATCCTCCGGGGCGGTTGCATCATTGCCTCCAACGACATCCCACAAGTCTTCGCTCACGAGATACGACTCCATGCAGGACTTCCAAATCCGGTAATTGGACGAGTTTAATAGCTCCATTCCTTGTCCAATCACGCGAGCGGCAGCATCCATATTTAGAGTTCCCGAATTCTTCAATCCCGATCTTGAATCTCTCCGCGTAACTGCAATAATGGCTCTGATACCATGTAAAAAATAACGAAGTGCCGATTGCACTTGCCCAAGACCGTATCTAGTAGTTAATGAAGAACTCTTATATATATATAACTCTCTTACTCTAAATATGATATATTGGAGACTCTTACAACTTATGTTGGTGGTTCTAGTTGTGGTGGTACTTTCTTACTACAAATGACTCCACTCCTATTTATAGGCTCCTAAAGATTTCTCTAGACTATGGGAAATCTCTAGACTAAGAACATCCTAGAAATTCTCTAGAAACTACTTAGATGGTAGAATTATCTAGACACCTTAACCTAGCTAAATTTTCTAGATGTTTCTTCAACTTGGCCCAACTCATTCTTAGCCCAAATCTTCAAGTCTTGTCCCAATGATAGTAAGTTGTTCTTAGCCCATGAAGGTAAGTTAATGTTGATCTTTAACACTCTGAAGCAGTTTATTTTCTTGAAGCAACCAATCCAAATAAAGACGGAAGGTTCCACCGTTCCTAGCATTCCAGCGCCTTCGAGTCGCACAAAAAGTGCCTTAACTTCGTCGCTTACCCACTAGACTGATCTATTCGCACGCCGTGTCCTTTCCCGCTTGTCCGTCGGACCCCCACCATCCGCTGCTGCAAATTCAACTGCACTCAAGAAGAAGATTCTGCAACGACCACTCCCATTAAGGACATCTAGATCGCAGCACCGAGGTAAACATGATGTACTAATCTTAATCTCTTTTCTTTGATCTATAACATCTACGTTTTTTAAAAACCTTCAAAGAAATCCATAAAAATATGTAAAGAGTTACCAACGAAGTGGTGAATTAATGGCACCAGCATTTTCTGAACGATCAAAGTTATTCAGGCACCTTGCACTGTCTCTTTCAGATTAGTTGTACATAGGGTTCCTGGGCATACAAAATCCCAGACTATTTTCCTCTAACTTATTCAAGCGTTTTGGACGTAAAACTCTTAACCATCATTCTTGTAATTTAATGGTGTAAGTGAAGATAGTCGGGTTGCATTTTATTGAAGAAATTCAGTTGAGCAAATGTTATTCTTTCATCCATCTTTAGTATATGGTTGAGTTATTCCGGTTGTCTAGGTCGTTTCTGGATCCCGAAGAAAGATCGAAGACTGCAACTTTTTGAGTTAAGGTGATTCTCTTCAGGTAAATCCATACATTATGAGCCATAAATTGGATTCCTGTGATTATGTTTGTTAATGTCGGTTAGATTCTACATGCAGGGATGGAAAGATAATCGCCACCCTAATTGTAGCTGTAAATTAAAATGGGATTTGATTCAATGCTTCTAATTTTGCAGATAATCGTCAATTGAGTTAGCTGGTCATCTTGGGGGGTCTTCAATTAATCAGCTTGAGGTGGAAAAATTCATGGTAAGTGTGGACTTCTGTTGGATATTGGGCTCAGCAAGCTGGATCTGTGGGCCTCTTTGTGTTTGTTTAGTGTTGTATTTGGGTTTCTAGCCCGTGTTATTAGTGTTGTTTAGGCCCGGTTGTAACTAGCCTGTTTTTCTTTCTAGCCCAGTTCGAGTTTTGGGTTTATTTGTGACATTGTAAAGACTTGGTCCTACTATTTTCCAACTTCCATTACTACAGGGACCCCGGTTTAATTATCGGGGACTCTCCACCTATTTTAGGGTAGAGCTGCCAGATGAAGGACCCAGCTCAGTGACCCGCAATTCTTTGTGTCCTCTCTCTCTCAAAAATTAGGGTTAGGGTTCCAAATTGAAGAGTAAGTTGAAGGGTATAGTTTACTACTGTCTATATTCTGCATAATCATTTCCCCAGTATAATGTTTCCGTGGACATTAGTTATTAAGCCAAAATGAAAATCTATTTTTCAAAGAAGTCAAGTGCTTCGTTTCTCAAAGACAAACCCATTGAACTTGATCAACCAAAGGAAAATAGGTAATATATTTAAAAGTTTTAATTCTCATAATTGTATTACTCATTGTGAAGTTTCCAACTTAGATTAAATGTCTTTATTAAAGCAATATCTGCATCTGTTTATGATTAGCAATTGCTGAGTTGGAACATTTAGTACTCGTTTTCACTTTGTGTTCTTATTTTTCCGTTTGTGAGAAATTAAGGTATTGGACTATTGGTTTGTCAACCCCTTAAAAAGGGAAGAATATGAGTTGGTTGATCACGATATATATATAGGCTCTCACTTATGAAAGCATGATTCTTTCTTTACTTACCTGTGAGTCTGACACATTAATTTATGTCTTGGTTTGTGTTGATCTATGTATTAGGGATTTTGGAAGCATAAACTGTGAGAACAATGAACTCTCATTGGAATGTAAAGTACCATGATGATCTCATGATATTTGAACTTTCTGCTAAGAACCGGTCTTGCCATGAATTTCAGAAAGGGACGACGACTTGAAAACTCTCGAGTGTGGCCCGATTCGGGGAAATGACTTACCACCATCCTCACTGCTCCTTTCCTCCTAGAGAGATACTCATATACTTTCGGAGGCTCTTATTGATTATCGTTAAGTTAATTCTGTGGCATTTTCAGGTTTCACAAAATTCGTATTTTACCAAAACTCACATGATCTTATGCGCGATGTAAATAAAGAGGCCGTCTTCTTGAAGGCATTTGAAGTAAAATCAGATAAGAATTTGCTAGCCTACAAGCCTCTGATGGATGATGCGTGTGAGGAAGGAGTTGAGTTTCATGAAAAGATCAAGAAGCAGCTCTATGTAGAGATGGATGGATGAAGGAGAAGTTGTGATTTTTATGTTGGAAATTATGCAAAGCACCGATCTCTTCCCTTCTTAAATCAACATTAAAGTATAAATATGCTACCAGTTATTTTTACATGAAAAAGACATCGTAGCAGATTATTACTATACTATAAAGTCTACATAAAAACATAAAACTTGTACAAAGAAAATTAAAAACATGCACGTGAAACGCATGTGCAGAACCAACTAGTATATACACATATAGATTTTTACGTGTGATTAAACATATAGATATTTATTTTATAACTTGACTATAATAGTGGCTAGAATACATCTATATCTGATATTAGGGATAATATTATTAGGTTAAATAATATATTTATAATATTTAGAATAGTTATCTTTATGGTTTTTGTAATCTTATATATAGGGTATTCTTATTAATGAAATATCAAGTTTCCAATAATTAATTTTATTTTTAAACAGAGATTAGAGTTGATTAAGAAGTAAATTTTCCTATTTTCAGATATTTGTGTTCTTCGTTCTATCAATATTCGGGCACGTATCATATAATTTGAGAAATAACCAATTAATTTAGGCGGAGTGAATACGGCGCAACCTGCATCTTTTCCCTGCTCATGAGAGTAACCATGTAGATCATTAAAATTTCACAACCTCATCCTTATTGTGAAAGATTAATACAAAACCCAATCACAATCAAGATGAGCTGTCTAGGCATTAAAATGATGACTTATTGAACATAAAAACTGAGCCCTAACATGGTTCAAATCTTGTTGTAACTCATTGTATGAGAGTATGCATATATACAACGTCAAGAAACCCCTACCAACAACATTTAATTAATTAATAACACAGAGTCAGGAATTGATGAAATTAACACATATAAACAAGTAACTCCACGGCTAAAGAGAACAGAAGAAAACCAAACCCCTTTCTGCAATTATATCTACTGAAAAAGAAATAAAAAGCTTACCAAGGGCGTGTGTATGGTCCTCTGCGATAAACCCAACATTGTTCTTCTTTCATCACTTGATATGTCTGGCCATCTTGATCCCTATATGTGAAGTTGAGCTTCTGAGAGCTTGAAATGATGTCCAAACCTTCTGGTACCATTTTCAGTTTATCGCACCTTCTTATCTCGAGGCTAGAGAGACAAGCCATGCTTCCTTCCATAAACTTCATTTCCTCCAAGTTATACAAGGAGAATAGAGTTAAACTTGTCAATTTAGGAAAGCCTCCTCCTGAACACACCATTTTCCTTCCAACAAAAGAATTGAATAACAAGCTTAATGCTACAAGGTTTGGCAACTTCTCCAATACTGGCATGGGATCTTCTTCAAGCCTAGACCGATACAAATCCAACTTCATGAGCATGGGAGGAAATTCTGACAATGACCATCGAAGAACCTGTCCATCAAGCCACAACTTACAACTGCCATTATAGATCGCTAATTCTCGTAGTTTGGCTTCTGGGTAAGACTCGCCGCTCACTCTAACAAACTTGAAGGGCACATGTTGGAGGTTCTTAAACTTGATCCACTCAAGTAGAGAAACCCCAAATCCTTTCCCCAACTGGGATATACATGTCAATTTTCGGAGTTTGGTGAAATTCTGAAGATCTTTCACCTCACATATTCTAGGTAAGAAATTTTCCAAGATTTCCACATTTTTCAAGCAGTGTAATCTTAATTTCTCATTAGACTCGGTATAGTAATACTTAGGGAGGCAAATCTCTCGCAGCGATTTCATTTTCCATAGCACATTTGGGATGAATAATGGGAGACAATCATTGCAGCTCTTTATATCAAAGGTTTCTAGCAAAACTAGGTTCCCAATCACCGATGGTAACTTTTTTATTTGAAAGCCAACCAAACAGAAGTGTCTTAAGTGGATAAGATCTCCAATTGATTCAGATATACTGTATGGTCGCCAAGAAAACATAGCTACCATGTCAAGTACTCTAAGTAGTCTGAAATTTTTTATTACCTGATCAAGTGTGAACCTTTCTCCATATGGAATCAAATCATTATTGAGATGGAAAATAAGAGATCTCAGGTGGGGAATCCTTTGTAGTTCGTGTTGATCTGTTGCATCGGGATATCTATTCAAGTACATGGAAAGCCTTCTCATTTTGCAATTCTGAAATGTTGATATTTCTAGAGAGGAAAAACCATCCATTTTGGTATTACTCGAAAAGTTTTCTTCTAATGCCTTCCTAATGGATAAATCTCGCATAAGATAATGGAGACGGCAATTTCCAACTCTCCCGCTAAGCTTCTTTTCCCGTGCCTGTACCATACCCCTGTCGACTAACTCTTTGACATAGCTCTCAGCAACATCTAAAACCGATACCCCAAACTTAGTCTCACGTGTTGTAACAAAACCTTCAGCAATCCACATACGAACAAGGCTTCTTGTAGATATCCAAGAATCTTCTGGAAAGTTTCCCATATAGAGAAAACACGGTTTCAAATGGTAGGGCAAATAATTGTAGCTCAACTCAAGTACCTCATTGTTCCCCTTTTGAAGATGTAGCTCAATGTTTTGATGAACTAGTTCCAATTCCTCCATTGTAGTCTTGTATGCTAGAACTCCACCCATGACAATAACGGCTAAAGGTAAATATCCACATTGCTTAATTATTTCCCTTCCAAGATCTTCCAAAGCTTGACTAATGGTTAAACCTGCACTACAAGAAAACAGGTCTACAGTGACAGACCATTTTTTTCTGCCACTAACTTTTGACACTATATACAGCTTTTAGCAGCGGTAGAAGAGTTAACACTATATGGAGTCTTTTGATACAAAAAGTACACCGCCGCTGAAGAGACGTTTTAGTGGCGGCAAATTTCCGAGATAAAATGCATATGAATTTGTGACAATGAAAGGCCGCCACAATATAAATATTTTAGCTTCAAATAGTAAGGCCGCCGCAATATATAAAATTTTCCATCGAAAAAAAAGTCGCTGCAAAAGACAAATTTCAGCGGCGGAAAAAACAGCCACCAAAATCCTTTTTCAGTGTCAGCCAAAAAGTCGCTGCAAAATTTAATATTTTCTTACGACTTATATTTCGATGCTAAAATCTATTTTTAGCAACGGTGTTTCTCGCCACTCAAGTCCGAATTTACTGACTAGATAATTTTTTATGCTAAATAAATTTTTTACTTACGACTATTTTCGCTGCAAATAGTCCTTTATAGTAGCGACATTTCTTCGCCACTGAAAGTCATGCCGCCACTAATTTTAATACTTAAAATACGTTTTACAGAGACGAACCTGCAGTATTTCTTTTCTGTTCAACCTTCCGAAAACCTAATTTTCGACTCAGCTATTTGGTCTGTGATTTCCATAGCTTGGATTCGATTTTCCTCTCGGCGATTTGACTAATTATTCTGCTCCTTGGGCATCCTTCTTTATTCTTCACAAGTAAGTAATAACTTTAGTCTTGTCCATTGTTCAATTGAATGTGGTGATCTGTGAATTTGTTTTAGCAAATATGTTCTGTAGTTGATTTGTCAATTTTTGTGCATCAAGACTTGTCTAAAATTATCTGATGATGATTATGGTGATATATATGGTCTATTTAGATCTAATCTAATTCTTATTTATGTTGACAGGATTATTGAATGGATAAGACATGGATGAACAAACCGCGACAGAGCTTGGAGTATAAGGAAGGTGTAAATCAATTTCTTCACTTTGCATTTACACATTCATCTTGGGAAGGGAGAATTTATTGCCCTTGCATAAATTGTAACGGGTGTCGGTTAATGAATAGAATAGAAGTCAAGTTGCACCTAGAGCGAGATGGAATAATCCCTAGTTATACTAGATGGGTTGATCATGGTGAGGAATACGAACACGTGACGTCTTCTAAAGAGACTATTACAAATGTTGAGGAGATGGAGAATATGGTAAATGATGGGTTTGGTGTTATGGGTTGGGATAATGATGAGGAACCAAATATTGATGCAAAAAAGTTTTATAGGATGTTAGAAGATTGTGAACAAAGTTTATATCCTGGTTGTACGACTTATACGAAGATGTCGTTTATTGTAGAATTGTTGCATCTAAAATGTCTTTATAAGGTGTCCAACAAGTTTGCTGATGAGTTGATTCAGATGATGCATAAAGTACTTCCTGCAGATAATACAGTTCCTACGTCGTACTATGAAGCGAAGAAATTCATTTCTGACTTGGGATTAGATTACCAGAAGATACATGCATGTAAAAATGATTGTGTTTTATTTAGGAAGGAGTATAGTACTGCTGATGTTTGTCCAACATGTGGTGAGTCAAGATGGATTTCACCTAAGTCATGTGTTGAAGGAAATGAGAGGTCAACAGAGCCAAAAAGAAAGAGAAAGAGGGTTCCCGTGAAAGTTGTACGTTATTTCCCTTTAACTCCAAGACTTCAACGATACTTTATGTCATCTAAAACCGCGTCGAGTATGAGATGGCATGATGAAAGCAGAGTTAAGGATGGTATATTAAGGCATCCTGCTGATACCCCCGCGTGGAAAGCACTTGATGATGTTCGACCTTCCTTTGGAGAAGAACCTCGCAATGTCAGACTTGGTTTAGCTACTGATGGCTTTGACCCTTTTAGTGATAAGAGCAAACCGTATAGTATGTGGCCAGTTGTTCTTATTCCATATAATGTGTCCCCTGAGACGTGCATTAAAGACACAAATTATTTACTCTCCATGTTGATACCTGGACCAAAGGCCCCTACAAATGATATTGACGTGTATTTGCAACCGTTAATTGATGAGCTAAACGAGTTGTGGGAACATGGTGTTTTGACATATGATGCCTCGAGGAAGCAGAATTTTCAAATGCATGCAGCAGTTCTTTGGACAATAAACGATCTCCCTGCTTATGCTAACTTGTCTGGTTGGGCTACTTATGGAAATTTGGCATGCCCTGTTTGCCAAATGGATACCCATTATTGCAGACTAAAAAATGGGAAAAAGTGTTCTTACATGGGGAGCCGACGAAATCTGCCAGAAGAACATGTTTGGAGGAAAAATAAGAGCTCATTTGATGGAAAACAAGAGTTAAGGCCTCGTCCTAAAAGATTATCAGGGAATGAAGTGTTAAGCCAATTGGAAAACCTTGAGCATATTCCATTTGGAAAAACTCAACAATCGAGAAAGGTCGGGATAGATTCTGTCACTGGCAATTGGAAAAAAAAAGAGTATTTTCTTTCAATTACCATATTGGAGTAATTTGGTCTTGCGTCACAACTTGGATGTTATGCACATTGAGAAAAATGTATGTGATAATTTGATGGGAATATTGTTAGGTATTGATGGGAAAAGCAACGACAACCTCAAAGCTCGACTTGACATGAAAGTTATGGGAATAAGAAGTTCATTACATCCAGTTGATAAAGGAAAGAAGATGGTTTTACCACCTGCTTGTTATACCCTCTCAAAAGAGCAGAAAGGCATTCTGTGTCAGTTCTTAAAAGAGTTAAAACTCCCTGGTGGTTATTCATCTAATATTTCACGTTGTGTCAAAGTGCAAGAAAGAAAGCTTGTTGGTTTGAAAAGTCATGATTACCATGTCCTTATGCAACGGATTTTATCTGTTGCAATTAAAGGCTTGTTGCCCAAGAATGCATGCATGGTGTTAATAGATCTGAGTAATACATTTAGGGTACTATGTGCTAAAGAGTTGAACCCAGTTGACCTAGAAAAACTTGAATCTCAGATTCCGATAACAATGTGCAACCTCGAAAGGACATTTCCACCGGCCTTTTTTAATATCACAGTGCATTTGATTATTCACCTTGCAGAGGAGGCAAAATTAGCCGGGCCGGTTCAGTTTCGCTGGATGTATTCCATTGAAAGGTTCGACATTTTGCTTTTGATTTTATTCCTATTTAATTTGCTTCCTAGCAATTTTACTTGTTAAATATATAGTAATTTTTTTTTGTTTTTTTAGGATTATGGGGATAATGAAGTCATTTGTCCGCAACAGAAGCCGCCCTGAAGGTTCCATAGCAGAGGGCTATATTGCTTTAGAGTGTCTTACATTTTGTTCAAGATATCTACATGATGTCGAGACAAAGTTCAGTAGACAAAATAAAGCTATATCATGTGATGGTGAATATCAATTAGCTGAAGGTTTGTCAATATTCCGCAAAGTAGGTTCTCATTTAGGAGGTGCGGTTGTGCGTGAATTGAGCAATACTGAGTGGGAACAAGCTCATCTATATATATTGAATCAGTGTGAAGAAGTTAAACCATTCATTGAGTACGTTTTATGGTTATTTGATAACTTTTTTGTTTAAGTTTGCTTTGTCAAAACCACTTTAACTTTATTATCCAATCTTTACAGGGAGCATAAGAGGCAATTGAGAGCTGCGAAAAGGAACCGTCGGAATGTGGATTTGATGCACAATAAGCAATTTATAAAATGGTTTGAAGGACGGGTAAGAATGTTTTTCGGTTATAAGTATTATGGTTTAGCTTTAGCTTTAGCCTTAACATAATGTTTATATTATGTTGAATTAATCAATCATATGTTGCTGTTTCACTAGGTGGGTCGGATGACAGGTGTATCAAATTCTATTAAGCTAGGCCAATTAAAGTCGTTGTCTCGTGGTCCCCTCTATGGTGTACAAAGCTACACTGGTTTTGTTGCTAATGGTTTTACATTTCATACAAAACAGAGGGCAATGATGAGAACTTTTGAGAATAGCGGAGTGGCTTGCAAAGCAGATACGACGTGCTATAGTAGTGGAAAGGATAACAATCCTATGTCAGGTGATATTGACTATTATGGTCTGCTAAGGGAGATTATTGAGCTCCAGTATTTGGATGGTCTTCGAGTTATCTTATTTAAGTGTGACTGGTTTAATGTCTTAAACAAAGGAAATGGGGTTAAAGTTGATGAATATGGTTTCATTTGTGTCAAGAACACTAATTTTTTGGAAACGGGGGAGCCGTTCATACTTGCATCACAAGCACATCAAGTATTTTATTGCACTGACAATATTGACAGCACTTGGAGCACCGTTTTGGTAGCAGAAGCACCGTTTTGAGTTTGATAAATGTTAAAAAAATCATAAGGTTTCATGCATGAGTTCAGATAACGATTTTGTAGGTCTTGAAGAAGAAACCGTGGGTTGTGGATCTGTTAGAAATTAGAAAGATTAAACTTTTAAGGTTTTATTCTTGCCGTTCATTCTTAGTGTAAACAAAAAAAAGCGGGCATTGTATGAGTTTAATTCACTATATTAGTTGATTTCGTGTCACACTGTCACTGTATACAAAAATTGGTCTGATCTTATTTTAAACTTAAACTTAAGAAAAGTAGGTATTCATATTGGTTCACATAAATATGTAGGTTTGCAACATCATCATACGGTGAAATTTGGATGTGGATGAGTTTTTAGAAATTAGAAAAATTCTAAATTTTAGGGTTTCCTACTGGAAGTTCAACAATTTTCCAATTCAGTTCTTTTACTTATATTCAATCAAACTCTCTCTATATATATAGAATGACAGGGAGTAGAATAAGCAAAAGTAGACCAACCTCTGCAAACCGAGTCCAAGTGATTCGATCTGTAGGAACATCTCGACCGATCAATACTAAGGGTCAACAATTCTCAGCTAACTTTGTCTATTATGGTTAGCCACCTTAAATCTATTATGTTATTATTGATTTTAAATGACTCTATATATATATATATATGATTCACGATATAATTTTGTTTTATTACAATTTTACTTTTATAGAAAATTCAGAATCCTTAGAAGGTGAAAGTCATATTCCTAATACTCCTGCAATGGCTGATGTGGAAGAACATGACTCAGATATGGAGGAATATGACTCAGATGAGGAACATGACTTAGATATGGAGGCAGATCTACAAGAACAAGGTATAAACAATAAAAAAATTATTTGTGTAAATATAGTTTGTTGGCTTATTTCAGGTTTTCATCTATCATTATATTGATCTTTATTATATTGCAGATGATATTTTGCCCCCACCAAAGAGGTCGTGCCGTGGGCGTACTCGGTGTATAAAGTTGTCGAGGAATGGTATCAATGAAAAGCAACCACTCACTTTCAATGCTAATGAGTGTGTCTCTAGTGGCAATGCTAGTGTGTTTGCTAATTGGTGTGGTTGTATTGTACGAAAGCGTACCAATGCACCATTGATGGTAAAAGGGTGGAAAGATATTCCTGATGAAAATCCAATATTTTACAAGACAAAGATGCTAAAAATTGTTGGTGTAAGTTTAAAGTTTTTGTGATCAGTTTCTTAGTTATCTTATGAACATGTTTGAATCCAACATTTAATATATTGTATTTTATCGTCTGAACAGGAAAAGTTTATTATTCCTGATGATGAGAACAAGAAGAAACTGATCCTGGGCTGTTTAAGAGAGAAGTACAGAAACTACCGAGCAAATTTGAAGCGGGATTATTATGATAAATATGATACAGATGAAGAAAGGGTGTTGCATCTGCCCCCTGATGTAGTTGAAGAGGACTGGAAGTATCTTGTTAACTGGTTTAGTTCTGATGAATTTCAGGTAAAAATATATCTTATATACTATATTGATTTCTATCAATTTATCAAATATAAGTATAATGATGCTTTATTGGATAGGTTGTGAGCGTGCGTAACAAAACAAATCGTGCTAAGCAAGTGATGCGTCATGCAGCTGGGACAGCCAGCTTTGCTAAACGGGAGTTTCAAGAGGTAAACATATTACATAGTTTTGAATCTGTTAAATTTTTTTTGTTAGAGACAAGTAAATTCTTAATTTTCTGGTTTTG
The DNA here is from genome assembly GCA_036873135.1 of Clarkia xantiana subsp. parviflora. Lineage (NCBI taxonomy): Eukaryota > Viridiplantae > Streptophyta > Magnoliopsida > Myrtales > Onagraceae > Clarkia > Clarkia xantiana. The sequence continues at coordinate 13,823,182 of JAPTYO010000004.1, forward strand.
GCCTGCTTTAATTCTTGGTAAAGTATAATTTTTTGTTTTTTTTTGTTCTGTATCATATAATTTTGTTTTGGATATAAATATTCTGATTTTTTGGTCCTGTTAGATTTTTTGGTTTTGGACTGCATCATTTATGGTTCTCATTTCTAATTTTTGATCCGAGTCAAATCTGTTATTTTGGTTATTTATTATTGTTGTTAGATCAATATTTTGATTTTACACATGAATGGCTCATGCACAATAACATTTTATTTGAGTACGTTTTGTGTTTAGACTAAATCTCAAATACACTGACTCAGTATATATGCTTTCTTTTAGACCGTGAAAAATAATGGGCAGCATCCAGGTGAATATCACATGTTCAGAAAAAACCACATTGATAAGAATGGGAACCCCACAGATCCGAAATCTAAATATATTATGGTAAGTTTTTTTTCTTTATTTTACTTAATTATTATTACATGATAAATTGGATGACTAAGAAGGAACTTTTTTTTTTTCTTTTTCCAATAGGATCAAGTTGAGGAGAAATACTCTCAAATGGAAGTTGGAGAGGGTAGTGTGCCAGCTGACAAAGATGCTTTATATGTGGAGGTTCGAGAGCCTGAAAAGCAAAGGAAACGAGCATCCAAAATTGTCATGAATATGGAAAGGGAGCAGTTAAGGCAGGAACTTGCTAGATCAAGGCTGGAGACACAACAACTTAGAGATTTAGCTGAGGCGAGTGTGCGTAGGGCAAATGATTCGGCTAGAGAAATGGCTGAATTTCGAGCAACTTTTGAAGAAGAAATTGCTGTTATGAAAAGAGCAATGAAACAAGCTGGTAATTGGCCCGTGAATTCTGAAACACAAGGTTAGTTACCTTATAATTGTGATTGTTACTTTACATGTTATTTAAATCATTGGTTAGGGAAAGTAAGGACTGAAATGTCTATGTTTGCTGATTTAAGATGAGCTTTGTTATGGACTTTGGGGAGAGTTCTCGGAATTGATATTGTGTTATTTTTTTTTATAGATCCAAATCCATAAATATGGGATTGTGTGCTACTTGGTGGGTAAAGATGGGATGGTGCTACTTGAAGAAATCAATGGATGACACATTTTGAAGAAATCAATGGATGAATTGCTATATGGTAGCAGCTTTTGTTTTAACTAAAGGAAGGACATGTTTAGGTATGGTAATGATTATGCTGTGTGGTTTGTGTTTAAGGATTTGCTAATGTTAATAGGTATTGTAAGGATTGTGATGTAGTTTATGTTTAAGGATCTGCTAATGTTAATGTTAAGTGTTTTTTTAAATCATGTGAATGGATGGGTTCTTACATGGTTGCTTAAAATGTGTTGAAATAAGATCATCACAATAATCTAAAATTTATAGCACATTTAAGTCATTGCAAAATGTGCTTATATGCAGCATAAATATTTGCCACAAAAAGTATTTAATAGTAGGAAGTGATTTTGACGCAGAACACCATTATTTACAGCGAAAATAGGTGTGCCGATATAGATAAAGGCATTTAGCAACGAAAAAAGTGTGTCACACAAAAAAAATCCGTCGGAACAAAGGCACTTTTGTGGCGACCTAGTCGACACTAATTTGAGCATATAGTGGCGATAATTTGTCACACATCAAGTGCTACTGCGACAACAAAGTCGTTACATATTGTAATAAATAGCAGCGAAATTATTTGTCGTATAATCAATCTTTTAGTAACAAAATTTTTGCCATAACAATGCATATTTTGTGTCAAATATGGTTATCACTAAACTTACTTTATAGTGGCGCAGGAATTCGACACAAAATTATATATTTTGTGGCGACCTCACTCGTCACTAATTACATTTATTAGTGGCGACCTTGTTCGAAGGAATTCGCCACAATAGAATATATTTTGTGGCGAACATTGTAGTCACTAATTACTTTTATTAGTGGCGACCGTTTTCGACACAATATATTATATATTATGTCGAAAAGCGTCCGCTGCTAAATATCTATATACAGTGGCGACTTATATGGCTACTAAAGAGGTGCATTTAGTGGCGGCAGGCCTTTAGTGGCGGCATCTAGTCCGCCACTAAAGGCTTTAGCAACAGGGTTTTATCTGACAAAAATTCTGCCGCCACTACTTATTAGTGGCGGCAAAAGGGCCTTTAGTGGCGACTTTGAACCGCCACTAAAACCCGGAATCCTTGTAGTGCTGTAAAACACCAAAAAGGAAATTTAGCCATTTAGTAACCGACCATATTTAAACTACTAGTGCTGATACCATACCTGTGCGACCTTGATCAGGGTCTGACTCAGCTATGGGTCGGACCTGACTAGGTCAATTGGACCTAATGTCCGATTGAAACTGTTTAGGGACTAATTTGTAAAATTAGAAATAAAAATTTGAAGATTAAATTGAAAAAGAAAATGAAAATTAGAGGGCTGATCACGTGCTACTTAGCGGTCAACTAACTGATGCAGCCAAAAGTCTAAAACTGCAAACGTATTGCACCAAAAATCTATAAAAAAAACGTGTTACACCAAAGCCATGATAGAGATATAGATATATGTTAGTATGTGTTAGTTCTTGTGTTTATGCTATGTCATGTGTTTGTCCTCTATGTTTGTATGTTTACATATTAGTCCTTGAGGATTCATATATAAAGGAACCTCCCATATTGTAATCACCATCTTGATAGTTGAGTATCCATTATGTTTCACATATTGAAAGCTTTGCTATCTTCATACTCTCCATGGCAATCGCTAAATACTCACAAACCAATTTTGATCAAACATGTTGTACCAAAAAACCCTTTAACCCTATAAAATATAATTCGTAGAGATTTAGGACATGGAAATAAATTGTCTTACCATGGTTTTGAGAAAAAGCTCTCCCTTTCAACAACTCCCAACTTTCCTCCTCTGTCAAGCACCGAAGATTGCAGATGACAGAGTGGGGATCCATGTATCGTGCAATCTCTTTGTAGCGCGTGGTTATAAGTATCTTGGACATAGTATTCTTGATCGGCAAGGCAGCTTTAAGACTGTCCCAAGCCTCATTAGTCCAAATATTATCAAGTATCACCAGACATCTTTTCTCTCGCAATATCTTATACACATTTGCTTGGACCTCCGTTTTTGTTGTTCCCCCTTTCTGAGGATCTAAACACTTGAGGATCTCACGGAGTATTCTGTCGACTTGGTAGTCTTGAGATACACAAGTCCAAGCAAAGTACTCATAATGATCTCTCACTCTTTTGTCCATGTAAATTTTCCATGCTAGAGAGGTCTTCCCTAGACCTCCTACTCCCCACAAAGAAACAACGCGATGTTGCTTACTTTCATCAATGAGCTCCCCTGCAACTTCATTTACAATATCTTCCATTCCCACATAGTCCTCTAATTTGATGTGGTTGTACTCCTTTCTCTTCATTGCTAATCTCTTTCTGGGTTTTGAAGGGATAGTGCGCCTTATGCCGTGTTTCAACATCTTCGTAGTGAGATCAGGAATACGAGAGTTTATGCTCATGATTTCGGATCTCACCTTGTGAATTTGTATCCACACACATTTTCTAGGATTTATATAGTTAGCAAAGGTTTTCAGGAAATTGTTTTCTCTCATGGAAGTAACTATGAGGATGTAATCCTCAATGACATCTTCAGCATTATAAGCAATGTCTCTTATTTCAGAGACCCAACTGCGGACAACATGATCTTCTACTTGCTTTGTATCTGCATCTTTTAAGAGGCATAGCATCTCAGCCAAGTTCATCTGCAAATCCTCGACCTCATCTGGCACCTTTAACAATAGCTTGACCTCTCCAAATAGCAAGTCATTGATTCGTTCCACAACAAACGAGACAATGGATTCTGCCATTTTACTGCAACACAAAAATTGTAATATGGGGTAGTTAATATCGGGTTGTAATATCATATCCTTAATGAGCATATGTTGATCTTATATATTTTCTGCAGTCGAGTCATTGACAACTTGACAATCTTTAAAGAAACCAATTACAATTCATAAACATTACATAAAAAGTCTGACAAGACCTAAGTTCCACAAACAACATCGTCGAACAGTCATAGTTTTCATAGTGTAACGTGGAAAGAAAAGTAGAAAGCAATCCGATATGAATGGAGAACATGATTGAATTGCTTAAAGTTGAAGAGTACAATAAGGGAGGGTCTCTTTATATAGAAAACCTATTGGAGTCTCCTCCAAGTTACTAAACTAAGGGGACTAACATCAACATACGAGAAACATATGATTCTAACATACATATATCTCTAACAAACAGTGTCCAGATGAACATGTAAAATAGATGCCTCATACGCTGCAAGTAGTATTCAACTCTACTTTCACATGGATCGAAAATGGTTCCCGGCCCAACAAAAGTAAAACTGGTAGTTGACTCCTGATTTTACGTTATTAATGTTTTGGATCCCAGTTTTATATCAACGGTTTCACGGAGATGCGATCTTTGTGGCATACGAATCACTGATACAAATAAAACTCCTAATTATATATTAGGGTTAACAGGTCTTTTGGTCCATGATGTTTGATAACTTTTGGGTTTTGGTCAATGATGTTTTTTTTACCTAGTTTTGGTACCATATGTTTGCAAAAAATTTCTAGTTTTGGTCTAACCGTTACATTCCGTCCATTTTTTGACATGTTCAAGTCACGTGATCCACTCTAAACTTTAAATTTAGTCCCTCTAATACTTTCTTAGCCTTTTTTTTGTTCAATTTAGTCCCGAAGTTTCAAAATTGACCCCAATTGAACAATAGGTCCAATTGAATTTTTGAAACTTCGGGACTAAATTGAAACAAAAAAATGTTAGGAAAGTATTAGAGGGACTAAATTGAACAAAATTGAAAGTTTAGGGTGGATCACGTGACTTGTACATGTCAAAAAACGGACAGAATGTAACGGTTAGACCAAAACTAGAAAAAATCTGCAAACATATGGTACCAAAACTAGGTAAAAAATAACATCATTGACAAAAACCCAAAAGTTGTCAAACATCATGGACCAAAAGACCTGTTAACCCTATATATTATTAAGATATAAAAGGCGACACTGATAATAAGTCTAACTAATAATGAAGCATCCATGAAGTCCCTCCTGTTGGATCACGGACGAAGCTCCGTTACGTTCTTGACGGAAAGACTTGAACTCCTGGGCCCCGCGTAATCCTGCAAAAGGGGATGACCTGGGTGGTGACCCAGAATCCCTCTCCGATGCCTAAATGAGTATATGATCAATGGGGTGGTAAGCAGTAGTCTAAGTTCGTATTAGAATATGTCTTTTCTGAGGTAACTTCCTCATTTATATAGGAGGGGAAGTTACTCAGTTACCTGTGACCGTGGTTGGCCGTTTTACCCATGATTCCGTATATCACGTTCGGGATTCCGTATATCTCGCCCCACGCTCCGCGTATCTTGCCCATACTCTGCGTATCTCGGGCACGCCCTGCGCATCTCGGGGGAGGTTATCTATATCTCAGCCGTCTCCCACTACTCTTATCTAGTAGGCGGGTTTCTCGGCCTTATCCTCTGATCACAAGTCCCAACTCTTGCCGGGGACTCCAGAGTTATCTCATTCTAAGTCACCACCCAGGACCCTTTGTCTCACGAGACAGGTCCAGCCTCCGCGGGGCTTTATTATCGGGGCCTTTACAAAGGCATACCGGGACCTACTCAGAGGCTTCTTGTCGGGAGCATTCAGCTCATATATCGGGACTGCTAGGGTCGAGACCCTTCATACTGGGCTTTTGGGCCTTCCCGGCCTTTCACGAGGCCCACTGGACTTACTCGCCGTCGAATGACTGTTAACGGGGCTAACTATTACATCGGAACCCATCATTTGCCCCCAGGGCATGGGGGACTTTTAATCCGTCGTGTCTTCCAATTCCAGACCTCCTGACCTCATCGTCGGAGGCTTTTGTTCTCCATACCTCCCGATACTTCCATCGGAGGCTTTTGTCTTCATACCTCCCGATATTGCCATCGGAGGCTTTTGTCTTCATACCCCCCCCCCCCCCCGATATTTCAATCGGAGGCTCTTGCCTTGCGCACAATTATCGAATGACAGAGCTTTTCACTCATGACTGCCTTGGGCCCTACTGGACTCTATGGGCAGTTGCCAAATCCGAGGAGACTCCTCGGTTACTGCAGCATTAAATGCTGGGGATTATGAAACGACGCTCAAATCGGCGTGACTGCTGCTTTCTGAAAAAGCACTCATTACGTCACCAACGTCTCTTCCGTACCGTCCCCATAATCTCGACGATCAAGATTGAATCGTTTCGTCTTCAACTGTCAAGATTGAGTCCATCCAGTTGTCCTTTTGCTTATAAAAGCTAAAACCCTGGCATTATTCACTTCTTCTTCACCGTCTTAATTTCTGGAAGTTCTGCCATTTTCGAACTCGAAGCTTCTTCTCCAAGTTTCTTTTGCTCTTCAAGTGATCCAAGACCTTCAGTCCTTCCGATTCTTCTTCATCTTCTCCAAGCAATCATCAACAATGTCTGGTAAGGTTTTCCTTCTCTGTTTTCATGGTTTGCTGATGTTACCTTCTCCTCCTTTCTCAAGTTTTCCTGTTTGTAACCGTTTTTAGACGAGGCTAGTTCTGGGGCAAGGACCCCTTTTACCTTTGAGCCTGCTGTTAATGAGATTTCCGAGACCTCGTACGAGGTTGCTCTTCGAGAAGGCTGCATTACCTCGGACTGGGAGCCCCGCTTCCCCTACGAGTCTCAGCCCACCACCAGGAGGAAACATATCGTCACGCGTCCTCGAGAGGGAGAACTGTTCGTCTCCACCGGGCAGATAAACGCTGGGATTCGATTCCCTTTTTGCGGGAACCTGGTGGAGATGTGCAACTTCTACCAGACACATCCCTGCACCTTCTCTCCACATGCCATCCGCGTGTGGAACGCTTTCCAGCTTCTGTGCCTCCGCTAGCAGTGGACATACAGTTTGCTGCTCTTCCGCACCTTCTACGGAATGAAGTGTAATAAGGCTGGTGTTTGCTCCTTCTCCCCCCGACTCCCCAAGTGGAAAAATGAGCAACTTTCACGTTTCGGCTGGGATAGCGAGACCTGGAAGTTCCACAAGGATCGGGTGCTTATTCGTGATTCAGGGTCCGACAATAGCGGATGGAAGAAGTATTACTTCTTCGTCCAAAACAGCTCTGTCCCATGGCCCCGATGGGAGGTTGTGGCGGACCCTGCCCCCAAGCTCGAGCTTTACACCGAGGATGACCTCAACACTCTCCAGCTGGTCCAGCTCTACCGTTGGGGGGGAATCCTTCATTCCCCTCGACGCCAACAAGCTTGTGGAGAAGGACTTGATTCATATCGGAGTCCGGCTCCTCGATTCCGTTTCCAAGGATTTAGTCATCTGGGTAACAATTCTAACCACTTTGTCTTTTCATTTTTGCAGCCAAGAAGGCATCTCTGTTGACCCATCTCATGTTGAAGCAGGGGGAGACTGATGCCGTCCAAGGTGGCTCCAAACGGAAGCGGAAGTCGCTGAAGAAGGGAACTTCTTCTTCTGCTGCTCCCCCGACTGCAGAGCGGACGGAGGCCAAGCGGGCCCGAAGGGAGGAAATAGACCAAGCCTTCGGGGTCACTACCGCCGAGGAAGGTAAGCGTGTTCGTCGTGCTATTAAGAAATATAGGAAGCTGGTCCCCGAGGAGTTTATCCCCGCTGATCGGGAATCGCGGGTTCGAGAAATCAAATACATCCTTCGAGGAGAGACCCCCCGCGTTCTCAAGGCGGGATACTACAACTTCTTCGGAAAGGACCAACATCTCGAGCGCCAAATCATCTGGTGCCCCCATGATACTCTGCCTGACTTTATTCGTCCCGCAACCGCAGGTCCATCGGAGGCTCTCACTCTGAGGAAGGCTGCTACTCCAGCACGGGCCGCGACTCCACAGGCGCCGATGATGGAGGATACCCCGATGGAAGCTCAGTTCCGTCGGGTGACTGACTTGGAGGCTTCTCCCTCCTCTGAGGAGCCGAATGAAGGCGGCCTGCTTCCCCGCCAAAGGCCAGGCCGAAGCATCCTGAGGCCAACCGTGGAGGACGTGTCTCGGAGTCCTCCTCCAGAGCTTCGCACTCCGACTCCCGAGCCTCCGATCGAGGTGGCTCTTCCGGCTGAGGCTTCCAGGGTCATCCCTCCTCTCCCCGTGGATGAGAATCTTTACAAGGTTTTCACCCCCGACCAGGAGACGGTTCCCTGGAACCCGATCGAGTCTCTCCAAGGGGTCTCACTCCAACGGGGGGACCTTCAGCCTGAATTGGCCCTGCATCTGCTGGCAGGGTCAATTCCTCCAGCCTTGAAGCGGCCAATCTCCTTGGCGCGGGAGGACATCGAGGAGGAGCTCCGCAATATGGCCATCCGTCGGATGGAGGTAAAATTTTACCTTTACTTCGTTCTCTTCATTGTTCTTACCTTCGATTATCAGATTCTAATCTTTTTCCCTTTCGTCTTAGGAAACCGCGGACCAGCAGCGCTGCTTTGGCTTCATCCTGGCTCTCAAGGGTGCTTTGGAGGAAGCACAAGCTAAGTCGGATCCCGACACTTTGGCCAAGCTCCAAGCGGACCTCGACGAGGCTGTAGCGGCCAGGGACAAGATAGCCAAGGAACGGACCCTCCTCGACGAGATGGCTACGGGCCTGCAGAAGCAGGTTCAAGATTACGAGGTCGTCCTGCGTCGGGAGCGGAGGATGGTCCAGGAGGATCAGCGGCGGAACGAGGCGGAGAAGAGGCAGCTCATCCACGAGAAGGGCGTTTTCGCGGAAGCTCTCGCGGAGGCCAAGGCAAGATTTGAAGTCGAGAAGGCTGAATTTCCTGCCAAGCTGGCTGAGGCAAAGGCTCAGGGTCGCGAGGAGTATCGGAACTCCGATGATTTCCAAGCGGATGCCGTGGGGTTCTGCAAAACCGAGGTGGAGAACGTTCTGTTCAACGCCGTCGAGGAGCTCTACACGGCATACGAGGATTCCATCAATTTCAAGAAGTCCGAGACCCTTGCCCCTATCGCGGAGAAGTATTTCAACCTCCCCACGGAGAGTGATGATGCTGATGCCGCGGACCCGACTCCGCGGACTGCGGAGCCTTCTGCCCAGGCCCCTCCGAATCTTACTCCCTCCGACGCTGCTGAGGACCCAACTTCCAACAAGGACCAAGCTTAATGCTCTATTCTTTAAGTCCTTGTAATTTTCCTCATTGTATCCTCCTTATCTTTGTATCGGAACCTTTAGGCCTTTGAGCCTTTATAAGAAATTTCTTCCATCTATTTTGGTCTCGATAATCATTGCATCATTTTAAAGCAACTTTAGATTCGTTACTTAAAACGTTCCAATGCACCACTTAAGATGACTTCATACATCCTTCCGATGCTTTACTCGAGACTTTACCACTTAAGGTTTCTCGTCTACTCGGGACTTCACCACTTAAGGTTTCTCGTCTACTCGGGACTTCACCACTTAAGGTTTCTCATCCCTGCCTCTCAAGGCAATTTTGTACATCTCTTAAGATGATTTATTTCGCACCCCTTAAGGCTTTTATCGCGCCATTCCCGACGACTTAATCGCACCCGTTGGAGCTTTTTGCCGCATCATATGGACGACTTACGCGGACCCGTTAGGGCTTTTTCGTACCCTTTAAGACTTTTTGCCGCATCATACAGACGACTTACGCGGACCCGTTAGGGCTTTTTCGCACCCTTTAAGGCTTTTTGCCGCATCATATTGACGATTTACGCGGACCCGTTAGGGCTTTTTCGTACCCTTTAAGGCTTTTTTCCGCATCATATAGACGACTTACGCGGACCCGTTAGGGCTTTTTCGTACCTAGGCTTTTGGTTGCATCATAAAGACGACTTACTCATACCCCGTAGGGCTTTTGTCCGTACCTCGAAATGCTTTTTGTCGCGCCATAAAGACGACTTACTCATACCCCGTAGGCTTATCGTACCTTGGAAGGCTTTTGTCGCGTTCTTCAGGACGTCTTATTTACAGTTAGAATATTTGATCGAAAGCAACATTTATTCATTAACAACTCAAAGCTGGCTTACATCGGATCTTTATCGATAGACAATTTGCGCCATTCGCGGCGACTTAATATCAAACATGATACTTCTTCAAGTGTGCGCCACTGAAGGAATGTTTCAACGTCTTGCCATCAAGGTCTTCTAGCTTGTACGCATTCGGGGCTGGCATCCCTACGATCTTGTAAGGTCCCTCCCATTTCGGCGATAGCTTGTTGATCCGATCTTGATGAACGAACTCGTTCCTCCGCCAGACAAGTTCTCCAACGAAGAATTGTCGGGACTTGACACGCCGATTATAATATCGGGTTGTTGCCAGACGCATCCGAGCCTGAACTTCGTCAGCCTTCCACCTTTTCTCCTCGAGCAAGTCTAAGTCTAGACGTCTCATTTCCTCGTTCGTTAGAGGCTCATAATACCTCATGCGATGGGACGCCACCGCTATCTCCACGGGGGCAACTGCCTCCGTGCCATAGACAAGGCCAAACGGAGTCTCCCCTGTCGACTGCTTGGGTGTTGTTCTAACAGCCCACAGCACGTTTTCAAGCTCATCTAGCCAATGACCCTGCAAGGCGTAGACTCTCTTCTTCAAGCCATCCATCACGATCTTGTTGGCTGATTCGACTTGGCCATTAGTCTGAGCATGGTGGACGGAAGCTGTCCGATGCTCAATGTTCAATTCTTCCAGGTACTCCTTCAACTGAGACCCATTGAACGGTGGGCCATTATCGCTGATCAACACTCGAGGAACCCCATACCGGGATATGATCTGAGTTTGAAGGAACTTGAGGATCTGCTGCCCCGTTGTCTTGGCCAACGCCTTAGCCTCTATCCACTTCGAGAAGTAATCGATGGCCACGAGTAAATACTTGCACTGACCTTTTGCTTGTGGAAGAGGTCCCACCAGATCAATGCCCCACTGCGCGAAGGGCCAAGCACTCCAGATGGACATCAAGTCCGCGGCAGGAGCCACGATATTCGGAGCGTACCTCTGGCATGCATCACAGGATTGGACCATCGCTGTCGCTTCCTTGTTCATCGAAGGCCAATAGTAGCCTAGATTCAACGCCTTCCTCACAATGGATCGGGCCCCTTCATGACAGGTCGCGACTCCTTCGTGCAGCTCTCTCAGGATCCGATTCGTACCAGGCTCCGCCACACATTTCAGAAAAGGCTTTACATGCCCCCTCTTGTATAACTGATTGTCCACCATCACGTAGTTGCTCGCGATTCGACGCAACCTAACAGCTGCAACTTCATCATCGGGGAGTGCCCCCATAGTCAGGTATATGACCATCGGGGTCATCCAGGTGGGTTTCTCTTCTTCCTCCGATCCTGCTTCAATAGCGCAAACCTCCGACGGATCGATGGTTGAGATAATTACTCTCTCCAGAAAGTGCACCTTCCGATTCTCCTCGGGGGCCACTCCCAAAGCAAACTTGCTTAAGGCGTCTGCCTCCACATTTTCTTCCCTCGGGATTGCCTCGATGTCGAAGCTTTTGAAGCTTTTCTTCAAAGTCTGCACCTCGTGCAAGTACTTCTTCATTGTCGGGCTCTTAGCTTCATAGTTCCCCTGGACCTGATTCACGATCAAGCTGGCATCACACTTCACTTTTAGATGATCGACTCCCGTACCCTTGGCAATTTTAAGGCCTGTGATGAGAGCCTCATACTCAGCTTCATTGTTGGTCGCCTTACACGTTAAGGCCAAGGCATATCGCAAGGGCTCGCCTCCACCGGGCGGTATCAATACGAATCCTGCCCCCGATCCTTCTACACTTGATGAACCATCAGTGTACATCTCCCAAGTGTTCTCCTCTTTTGGCTGTTCTGGCTGTTCTGCTATCGGGAACTCCATGGTTGCCCCCTCTACAGGACCCGCTTCTTCCAGATCGGGTGTTGTAGACTCAGCTATAAAATCCGCCAATGCCTGGTCCTTAATAGCGGTTCTCGGAGCAAAATGAATACGGAACTCCGTAAGCTCGATGGCCCATTTCACCAATCTCCCCGACGCCTCCGGTCGGTTCAAAAAGTGCTTCAAGGGCTGATTAGTTAACACCGTAACCTCGTGGGCTTGGAAGTAAGGTCGTAGCTTTCGAGCAGCGACAATCAACGCAAATAGATACTTCTCAATAGCGGGATAATTCATTTCAGATTTGGCAAACGCCTTGCTTACATATAAACAGGCACTTGGTTGCCCTTGACAATCTTAATCTAAACAGAACTAACAGCAACTTCAGAAACAGCCAAATAGAGATAAAGCGGCTCGCCTGGAACCGGTTTCGCCAACGGCGGGAGGGTACGGAGGTGCTGCTTGAGTGCTTGGAATGCCTCCTCGCACTTGTTGGACCATTCAAACTTCTTGTGGCCCCTTAGCACATCAAAAAATGGCATGGCTCTGTCACTCGCCTTGGATAGGAATCGATTCATCGCGGCCAACCGGCCATTCAACACTTGAACCTCACTACAAGAATTAAGGATTATTGCGACGACCAACATCGTCGCATTAATCCCTAAAATCGTCGCTATATATATGTTGCGACGATAAATCATTGCAATAACTTCGTCACTATAGACCCCTAGCAATAGGTCCCTATTGCGACAAAAAATGTTGTCATCGCAATAAAGTGTGTTATATTGCGATTACGAATATCAACACATTTGCGACTTTAGTTGTCGCAATTGATCTATCTTTTGCGAGGGTTTGATAGCCCTATTGCGATGACATACTTACAAATATCGTCGCAGTATGTACATGTATTGTGTCGATTTATCAATTCTATTACGATGATAAATTTAAAATTATTGTCGCAGTTGGTATCCCCTATTGCATGGATTTGGTAGCTCTATTGCGACAATAAACTTAAAAATATTATCGCAGTAGCTATTAATATTGTGAGGATCTAGTAATTTTATTGTGACTACAAATTTAATATTATTGTCGCAATTAGTCTTCATTTGGCAAGGATTTAATAAACACATTGTGATAACACAATTCAAAATATTGTCGCAATATGTGTACTTATTACCTCGATATTTTTAATTTAATTGTTATATAATATTAATTTATTTATTACAAATAATTTGAAATAAATGGAAATATAATTACTTAATATAAATGATAATATAATAAAAATCATATACAATTAAATATAATAACGTCTAAAACACTCATTTAAAACAATTACTTTTTCCTTCTCTCCATCGGAAACATTTTCCATGCACCAACTAAAGTACTTACTAGAACAACATTCTCTCTAATGGCATTTCTCATGCACCAACTAAAGAAACTTACTAGTACGTACATATCCGATGACATTGTAAGTCTTATCTTTTGTGTTAAATTCAATGTTCAATGGTCTACCGCCATTTTCAATCTTTGTTGCTTGTCGCTCTTTGTCGATTTAGAGATGTCAATTTAGCTCTTTGTCTCTTATTAAAAATGTCCTGCCAACTTAACATTCATGGATATATATATATATATAGTTAGAAAAGTAATTATTTACAAACTTATGCATATCATCAGATATATTAGGAACGTTAATGATATAAATTTGATTTGACAATAATAGTAATACATATAATTTAGGGAACGGCTAAATTGTGGTCGACTGATAAATCAGTCGAATTTTAGACCGTTGGATCTGAGACAGATGCACGCGCCATTACGTTCTACTTCTTCTTTATCCCTTTCCTTTCTTGATTACTGTGTTAGTGTGTTATTTCATTCTTCCTCTCTCGAGACCATCTTTATTTATTATTAATTATTATTATTATATATATATATATATAACCAAAATTAAGTTATGTACATATAAAACGAGAACATTACAAAATAATATGAGAAAAACTAAATGTTCATAATTAATATATATATATATAGATTAAATTATATATTATCTTTATTTAATTTTAGAGACAAATAATTTGTAGAATATCAAAGAAAAAAATCAAATATCCAAATCATGTTACTCCTCTATAAATACAATTCATGTAAATAGTATTAGTATTTTTGGATAAATTCCAGTTCCACTACTAATATGTAAGACTTAATGTATAAAAATTTAAGAATATATAGTTGACTTGAAAAAAACTTGAAATTTCAAACTACCGAAAATTAGTCATATAATAATTGTAATTATTTTTCATAAATCTATTGGACGTAGAGAACATTTGAGTGTGGTGAATTGGTCATATGATAAGTGTAATTTTAGTTTTTTTTTTTTTTTCTAAAAATACTTTGAGTTGGGTGAATGGTTAAACAAATATAATTCTTAGTGAGTAACTTGCTCAATCGTCCACCAAATGTAATAAGTTTTTAAAGAAAAATTATAAAGTTAAAATGTTTGTTTTTGCTAAAAAACAAAAAACACTTTTAAGTTCATCGCTGAAAATAAGTATGATATTTTTAAATATATAAATTTAATTTAAAATTTCCTATAAATAATTTGAAGTTTCTAAAATGAAAAATGATAGTTTATTTTATTATTATTATTAAACAAATGTATATTTTTAGAACTAATGAAATGTTGGAAAAAAAAAAAAGAACTAAACAAATGGACAGTTGTGGAAAAAAGGAGGGAAAAGAGGAAGAGATAAGACAAAAAAAAAAAAGAGGAGGAAATGTAGGAGTGCGGAAAATCGAGAAAGGAAAGAGGATTGAGAAGGAATAGAACGTGATGGCGCGTGCACCTGGCTCAGATCCAACGGACTAAAATTCGACTGACTTATCAGTCGACCACATTTTAGCCGTTCCCTATAATTTATAATGACTCGCATTGGCGAGGTACACAATTTGATTCAATTCCTTCATTTTCTTTATAATATGTCAACGAAGCTTTATTAAACCCTTTTCTACACACGCGATCACACAATTATTGAATAACACCAATTCTTTCTGAAATTTCACATGAAAAACTTATTCCTATATGATATCGTAAATTCCAACCAATACGAGTATTTAAGCTAATTTAATTTATACATGTATAAAGATTAAAAATAAATATGAATGCATACAACCTCTCTAGGATCATGTAAGCAACCCACTCGTGCATATCATTTATTTAAAATCACCACTCAAGCAACCGGTACAGATTAATTAATTATAAATAATTGTATAGTCATTGCTGCTAGTGAAAGAAAACATTACAATTTAGATCTAAAATGATATCAAAATGACTTACTTGATCATCTTCGTTAATGAACTGTGTTGAACCCAGTGTTATCAGGACCGGATCGGGGGTCAAACTGGTCATGACACCGGTTTGTCCGGTACAAACCGGTCGAACCCGGTCCTATAACAAAAATGAAATAACTCATAGCAGTAGCAGTGCAACACAGGTCCTGTAATATAGCAGTCATAGACATAAATAGAGTCTTTTTTAAATGAATGCATTCGAGCCTTCCAGTTGATGAGATCGCCATTCCACTGTTGCAAAAGGTAAAGGTATATTAGGTCATCAAAAACTAAACTCCTTCAAAATCACATTCAAACACAATAATATTAGATGGCAGCCTCAAACTAGCAAAGACTTCCTCATAAAACCAAAATATTTCTTTGTTGGTTAATATCAATGAGAAATATAAGGGGCATAAAGATTTTAAAGGAGAATCAGGATAGAAAATGTTCACCCTCTTTCATCATGATCAATTTTTGAAGAATGGTGGCGAGCAACTGAGCCACTGCTCTTGCAGAAAAAGAGGGCGACTTCCACTTCTTTTGGTTCCTCCATAGATCCTCCTGAAAGCTCCAATTACAAGTCCTCCCCTCAAGTATTAGATACAAGTCCGAGATGCACCATCAGAATTAGATATTCCACTTTCTCGCAATAAACTCATTCTATTGCGACAACATGTGGTACTTTTGTGTCGTCGCAATTAGATATTATACATCCTCCCAATAACTTATTTTTTACAATTGCATATGATCCTACATATAGCTTTAACGTCGTCACAATTATTTTCCTATAAATAATTGGAGCCAATTTTTTTTGTGGGAAAATTGTTATTGCGAGAACTCATCGTCGCAACTGGATATTCAAAATCCATGCAATAAACTCATTCTTTTGCGATGATATGCGGTCATCGCAATATATTACGTGTCGTCACAATTGGTTTCCAAAAAATAATTGCGCCAAAATTTTGGTGGGAAATTTGTATTGCGAGAAGTATTCATCGCAATTGGATATTAACATCCTTGCAATAAACCTATTAGGTTGCGAGAATACACAGTCATCGCAATAGATTTTTTGTCGTCGCAACACTTTTTTTTTATTGCGATGACCCATCGTCGCGGTTGAATATTGCGATGATGTTCTCGTCATTTTACACCATATGCGACAAAATGCGTAGGTCGTCGCAATAGACACGCTCTATAGCGAGGACACAATGTCATCACAATAGGAATCGTAGCTATAGACCAAATTTGTTGTAGTGCCTCCCGATGAGTCTTCGGGGACTGCATCTCCTCGATTGCTCGCAGCTTCTCGGGATTCACCTCGATCCCTCTTTGGCTCACCATGAACCCTAAGAATTTCCCCGAGTTCACCCCGAAAGCGCATTTGTCCGGATTCAAACGAACCTGATGAAACTTCATCCGCTCAAACGCCGCCGCCAAGTTTTGGACATGGTCTCCTGCTTGTCGGGACTTCACCAGCATGTCATCCACATACGCCTCCATAGTCTTTCCCAGCATGTCCCCGAACAACTTGTTCACCATCCTCTGGTAAGTTGCTCCAGCATTGATCAGTCCGAAGGGCATGACGTCGTAGTGATAGACGTCACTATCGGCATAGAAGGCCGTATGGGGGGCATCCTCCTTCGCCATCTTGATCTGGTTGTAACCAGAATAGGCATCCATGAAGCTTAGCAGCTCGTGTCCCGATGTGGCATCCACCAATTGGTCAATCCTCGGGAGCGGATAGCAATCCTTTGGGCAGGCCTTGTTCAAGTCGCGGAAATCGACACACATCCACCACTTCCCATTACTCTTTCTTACCAGGACTGGGTTAGCGACCCAAGTCTGGAATCGGAGCTCCTTGATGAATCCAGCGTCGAGCAGTCTGCCCACCTCCTGCTGGATCGCGATCCTCTTATCCGCGCCCATCGGACGCCTCCTCTGCGCGATAGGTTTGATTGCGGGATCAATCTTTAGCTCGTGCACTATCACGTCAGGGCTGATTCCTGGCATATCACTCGGGGACCAGGCAAACAGCTCCTTGAACTCTTTCAAGAGCTCGATCAACTCTCGGGCTCTTTCCTCCGACAAAGCAGACCCGATCTTCACCTTCCTTCGAGGTCCATCAATCTCGACCTCCTTCAGATCTTCCATGGGGGCGGGACGCCTAAACTCTTCTCGAGGATCGGCATCAGTCTGCAGGACAGCCATGACTTCCCTTCTTCTCCTTCTGGTGGCATTAACATAACACCTTCGTGACGCCACCTGGTCACCCTTGACCTCTCCGACCCTATTGTCAGTCGGGAACTTCATCTTCTGGTGGACAGTTGAAGCAACTGCCATGAGAGGATTGATGGTGGTCCTCCCGATAATAGCATTATACGTTCCCGCCGATTCTACCACGACGAAATCCACGTTCCGCCGTTCCATCTTTCAGCCACTACCAAACTCCACCGGTAATGTAATCATCCCCAACGGATAGGAAGTCGATCCAGAGAATCCCACCATCGGGAAGTTCACCTGCGTCAGGTCCTTCTTCGTCTTTCCCATGGCCTCCAGGGCGTCCATGAAAAGAATGTCGGAAGAGCTCCCTCCGTCTATCAGGATCCGCTTCATCTCGAATCCATCTACATCCAAGTTAACGACCAAGGCGTCATCGTGGGGGCTCTCCACGCCTATCAAATCCTCCGCTGAGAAAGAAATCACCATTTCCTCCTTTAGAGTCCACGACCGGGACCTCTTGCCTAGCACCACAGCAGCGGAGATGCGAGAAGCATAGTTCTCCCGAGAAGCGGAGGTGTCACCCCCTGCTGCCATTCCTCCGTGAATGACGTTAATGGTCCCCCGCCTCTCCTTACGGGCACCAGAACCGGAGGGTTCCGAGTCAACCTTCTTCTTCTTTGGAGATCGATCGCGAGACTTGGAACGGGACCGTGACCGAGTCTAGGAACGGGATCGGCACCTTCCCTTTCCGACGAACTCCTTAAGCTTCCCCTTCTGGATCAGCTTCTCTATCTCCTTCTTGAGCTCCCGACAGTTATCTGTGTCGTGACCATTGGCTCGATGGTACCGACAATAACGATCAAAGCGGCCTCCCAAGAACTCACCTTCTTTCCTCGGGGGGTATCGGGCGAGACCCTGCCGATCCATCACAGCTAGCACAGAGGTCATCGAGCTGTTGATGGGAACAGTACGACCCTCGCGGTTATCCTTCCTCGGAGGACGCTTGTCCTCCCTTCTCTCGGGGCGACCACGGCTCCTACTTCCCTCCGATTTGTCGCTCCCTTTGCGATCATCCGACAGCTTGGACGATGGCTTTCCTCTTCCTGACTTCGGAGGATCAAGCTCTCCGGCAGCAATCTTCGACTCCTGCACGTCGATCTGCTGCTTCACCCACGCTTGCAGGGCCTTCATACTCCACACAGCCTTCGCGGCTTCGCTGTGCATCAGATCGGAACCATACGGAGCAGTTAGGTTCCGAAGGAAAGTACGGATGGTCTCTCCCTCCGATATCTCCTCATCAATCTCTGCAGCACTAGCAGTGAACCGTTGGTAGTAGTATGCCAACGATTCATCGGATCTATGCACCACCTGGGTTAAAGACCTCACGCTCTTCAAGAGACGCCTACGCCCTTGATATTGCTTGATGAAGCGATCATGCATGTCGGCCCAGCACGTAATGCTTCCCGGCGGTAGACTGAAAAACCATGCCATGGCCCTTTCTCCTAAGGTGATCGGGAACAATGAACATATAAGGTCATCATTCGAAGTCCTACCCATACAGGCCTGGACATGTCTCTGAACATGGCGGACCCGGTCCCCTTCACCATCATACTCCTTAATGGTCGGAATACCTAGTCCGGGCGGGGCGACGGTATCTATCAGCCGCGGAACAAAAGGATGACTGGATCGATCCCTCAACTCCGATGTCATTTGCTTCTGGTCACCCATGCAGATGTTGACAATTTTCACCACCTGATCGGGGCTGATAGGCCATTCAGGGGAATAGTCCTGTGTTGCACTGGTCGGGACCATCCACCACGAATTTCTCCGAGTGCGCGGGCTCCTTACCCTTATTCCTGGGCTGAACCTCCTGAACCTCCTGTTCTTCTGGAACCACCCTTAGAGGAGGTGGAGGTAACCCTTCTCGCGGAGGCAACTCCTCTGCCCTCCTGGCAGCCTCTCTCTTGTCCAACAAAGCCTCCATGGCTGCCAAGAACATAGGCATAGCATCTGCTACTGCCTTGGCCAACTCCGAGTTTGAGGAAGAGCCTACTTCCCTTCGCGGGATTTCCTCTCTGTGCCCCCACCGGGTTTGGGAGAGCATCCACGTCCCTTCGCGGGATATCTTGCTTGTTCACCTCTGTGTCTCGGACTGAGACCTCATAAGCATCACCATGCCCCCCTGTTTGAGAAGCAGCGGGATGCTCACCTTGTTCAGCAACATGTTCCAGCAACGGGGAGTTCACAGTTCCAGCAGGGCGAGAACTACCGGCCTGGACTTGCTTCTTCTTGCCACCACCGGCCATCGATCTGGTAGAAACTATTTTGGCTTTTCACTCAGGTTCCCACAGACGGCGCCAATGTTGGATCACGGGCGAAGCTCCGTTACGTTCTTGACGGAAAGACTTGAACTCCTGGGCCCCGCGTAATCCTGCAAAAGGGGATGACCTGGGTGGTGACCCAGAATCCCTCTCCGATGCCTAAATGAGTATATGATCAATGGGGTGGTAAGCAGTAGTCTAAGTTCGTATTAGAATATGTCTTTTCTGAGGTAACTTCCTCCTTTATATAGGAGGGGAAGTTACTCAGTTACCTGTGACCGTGGTTGGCCGTTTTACCCATGATTCCGTATATCTCGTTCGGGATTCCGTATATCTCGCCCCACGCTCCGCGTATCTTGCCCATACTCCGCGTATCTCGGGCACGCCCTGCGCATCTCGGGGGAGGTTATCTATATCTCAGCCGTCTCCCACTACTCTTATCTAGTAGGCGGGTTTCTCGGCCTTATCCTCTGATCACAAGTCCCAACTCTTGTCGGGGACTCGAGAGTTATCTCATTCTAGGTCACCACCCAGGACGCTTTGTCTCACGAGACAGGTCCAGCCTCCGCGGGGCTTTATTATCGGGGCATTTACAAAGGCATACCGGGGCCTACTCAGAGGCTTCTTGTCGGGAGCATTCAGCTCATATATCGGGACCGCTAGGGTCGAGACCCTTCATACTGGGCTTTTGGGCCTTCCCGGCCTTTCACGAGGCCCACTGGACTTACTCGCCGTCTAATAACTGTTAACGGGGCTAACGATTACATCGCAACCCATCACCTCCATTATTAAAACAATAAGTAAATGAAAAAGAAATCTTCTGTGGAAAGATTATTGCATATTCAAATCTAGCTACTAGTTAGCAGCTTGATACAAATAAATTAAATCAAATATACTTAGACTCGACATTTTTAGTTTTCATCTTAATAAAATCAAACATTTGCTGAAGATTATACACACTACCAAAAATCAAACACCAGTTGAATGAATTAACTACGCGATCTGATTTTACAAAAAGAAAGAACAAACAGATATATATAGTAGGACTATATATATATATAGTAGGAATGGTTTACGCACCTTAATCTGAGCTCAAACTACTATAACAGTAGGGTTCCTTCCTCTATTTATCTTCTTTGGACTTCTCTCCAAAGCGTTATCTCCTTCTCTGCTTATCTGTGTTCTCTTTGGCCAAATGCTTCTGTTCGTCTGTTCGGTAATGATTTTTTCTTGAAAACTCCCTCCCATTTAGACTAATGTGTAAGCTGAAGTTTTCAATTGCGCTAAATAGCTGGCAATAATTATAATATGCTACGCATTTAGCCAAATTTGACTTTTTGCATATTATTATTATATAATATAATTTTTTTCTTTGAGAAAGAAAATTCTGCCCAAACTTTTAACTTTTTTTTATACAAAAAAAAAAAATTGGCTATCTTAACTTCTCATTTACGTGCAAATTGCTACATATATTATAATTTTCGACAAAACAAACATAAAGTGAGCATGTGTCAGTTATTAAAAAGTTGTGTAAATATATTTTATTATCTTACTTTGGAGATCAATTTTTACGGATATATAAACTAAGATACAATACAAATAAGGTATTGTAATATCCAATATTGTGTAGTAATTTTGATTCAACGATAGCTAATAAATATAAGGAAGTCATAAATGCCAACTATAGTAGGTACATGAGATCATCTGATGTGTACCTAAAATAGATTCAGAGTTAGTTTGAAATGGTCGCATCGAAATAGTTTCAACCGGATGTTGAGTTGTACCTCCATCTAATTCAAAAAGTACCTTACAATTGACCGTTTAATCAAATGTATTTCTCTGTATTTTTTTTAATTTGTTAGTCAATCCATCTTATGTAACTATTGAGAGCGGCTACTATAGTAATTAGGGTTATTTTTTCATTATTATTACTAAAATATTAGAATAAAATAATAATTCAAATCGGTTTGAGCTGGGCCGTTACCTACCGAAAATGTGGATCTTTGACTTTGATACCACATTCAATGTAGAGATGAATGTGGAGAGATGTTTTTCAGCAATGCAACTCTAATGAAGAGCATGCTATTGTATTGCTTAAGGATGATCAATTAGAATAGAGGTGAGAGACCATATATATATATTTATAACCATATGGACTAGCCTAGTAACCTTGGAGTAATACAAGTGTAGAAACTAGAATAGTAATACTAAATTATAAGGACTAACATGATAATATTGAGAACTATACTACTCTATCAAAAGTAGGGATGGCAACGGGGCGGGTTTTGGCAGCCCCGGACCCGCCCCGCGGGTCGGCCTGGCTGACCCGGCCCCGGCCAATGGGACCTTCCGGGTCGGGTCGGGTCAGCAATCCCGCGGGTCGGCCCGCGGGGCCCCGACCCGCCCCGTCATGTGAACAAACTTTTTTTTTTTTTTTCACTTTTCAATATTAAATACAATTTTTTTTGTCAAAATATTACATTATATATAAATTCAAAACATAAATCTAACACCAATCAAATATAAACAACAAACACATCAAATTCATTACAAATTCAAATCCAAACACCAAATTAACAAATCCTAATAATCTAAATATACATATATTTGTAATTTGGTACATGTTATTTATATAGGTATATTAACTTTATTATTTAGTAAATGTTAGATCATATTAACATAAAAAAAAAATTAAAATATATATATATATATATATATATATATATATATATATATATATATATATATATATATATATATATATATATATGCATTTCGGGGCGGGTCTACGGGGCCCCGGGTCTCTAGACCCGGACCCGCACCGACCCGAGTCCGACCCGTAACCCGCGGGTCGGCGGGTCAAAACCGGGTCGGGGCCCCGAGACCCGTTGCCATCCCTAATCAAAAGTCAACATATGGACTTAACACGCTACCTCATAGTTGAATAAGTAATTTAATTAGTTCATGTTGGGGATTGACTTTGTGAGGAATAAGTGCATTAAATGCGTTTATTTGCATCGACTTGCTACTGTGTTTTTGTGTACTTTATTTCAAGTTTGATCACAATGATTGCAGCAAAGATATATCTATTCATAATCTTATTCAATTCTGAATATGAGACGAAATATATTGAAATATTTGTAAGCTCACTTCCAAATACACAGTTTGAAAAAAAAAAAAAAAAAAAAAAATTTAAGATGATGTTTCATTGTCGACGGTTCCTAAAGCGTCACAAACTTCTTCAAAAAAACAAATTTGACGAATCTTTGTAGTGGTATCGTTTCTTCATGTAATAATTTGACATTTTTCAAAGCATTTTTAAGTTTTGATTTCAGTAACACACTTTTTTTTTAAAAAAAAAACAAATTATTCTAACGACGCTTAGTTGGGTTGTCACTTGCATGCACTAACGACACAAGTAAAAATATCGCCTCTTTTAAGAGTTATGCGATGCTAGTTGTAAGCATAGCATTATTTTTTGAGACGGTAATAATCAGAAAGAACATATACACTTGCGTCAACAGTAGTGTCGATAGTTTCATCACAATGTATTTTTACGTCGCGAGAAATCATTTATACCGTCACGAGAAGCTAGTATTGTTTAGTGATAACACTCGAATAGAAAACTACAGATTTTGTTACTTGATGTTTTTTTTTTTTTTGTCCTAAAAGAAACACCAGATAATGCGATAATGCAAAAGCAGCGCAGCACAGCCAAGCAAAGAGTATCTGGTTCTTGCCAGCTGATAATTGTGGTCCTCCTGCCGCTGCTTCAATTGGAATTAAGGTATCTGGTCCTGGCCTTGTGTCCTTTCAGCTTTCCTTTCTTATTTAACTGTTTTTAAGTAAAATCTTAGACGTTCATAATTTATTTGGCTTTAGTCAAGTTTTTAAAAACACTTACAAGGTAGCTGAAGTCTATAATTCTCTTATAACTTTATATATATATTTGAAGTTTTTTCATTTATCAACTCTTAGTGTACGTAGGGAGAAATCTATAACTTTCTTCATAAAGTTCAAACACACTTCTAGCTCCTAAACCGTAACCAAATGGATCGTGACCTTTACAATGCAGCAAGATCGGGGGACGTTAATTTCCTGAAGAAAGAAGACATCGAAACCCTTCTCTCCCAACTAACTCCGGTGGGGAGCTCGGTTCTCCACCTCGCAGCTGCGTCCGGTCAACTGGATTTCTTTCGAGAAGCGGCTCGCTTGTGCTCGCCGTTACTTTTCAAGCACGCCAACTCCAAAGGCGATACTCCCCTTCACTTTGCTGTGAGAGCAGGCAGCACCGAGGTTGTCAAGTTCATCATCGAGCACGCGAAAAATCTACCGTCGGATATAGAGGAAGGACAAGATCATGTTGAAGAAGGCAACAGGGAGCTGATTCGAATGGCAAACTTGAATGGTGATAACGCCCTCCATTTGGCTGCGCGACACATCAAGAAGTCCGATGTGGCTAAACTGCTTATAGAAGCTGATCCTCAATTGTTAGCTATTCTTACTAACGAATCGCATCAATCCGCATGTTTTATAGCTATAGCCAACAGGAACAAGTATGTTGCCGGTTTGCTACTTAGTAAAAGCAACCCATCATGTTCTTTGAGTGGCGAGATAAATGGAATGACAGTATTGCATATTGCAACTGTAGCTTTATCTAAAGGTAACATTTTCTGAGCCCTCTCCATCCGTAACACCTCAAATCGCATGGAAAATAAATAAGTATTGAAGCTTTAATAAGCAAGACGGATGCAAGTGTCGCGCCTCCAAAGCCTTTTATTCTCACTTGGACCTAAACAAGCATATCCAGACCAGAACCGTTTTTGCCACCTATAGGTGATCGGAACTCTAGGGGTCAATAAGTTTTGCATATCAATAGCCATATTATTAGATGTACATATTGTGCATACATAGATAGGTACTCATACTTGTATAGATACATGGTACCTTAGGTTGACTTGTATAGTTGACTAGTTAGTTAGGTTAGTTAGGATTGATCTCCTATATATAGTGGCATCCTAACATGTAATTACTTGGTTGAATCATTTATACATTCATATTTTATATCTCCTTATGGTTCAACCCTCCTCTCCACATTCTAGAATCTAATATGGTATCAGAGCCATGGTATTTCCAGGTTCGATTTCAGTTTTTTAGAGACGTTTTTGCATCGATTTGAGCTTGGATCTTGAGGATCAAGCTTCCATACTTCGGATTCTTGAAGATCTTGAAGTTGTTTATGCATTTCGTGGATTTGCTACATGGATTTCTGCTGTTGCAATTCAGCAATTCAGCATTCAGTTTTCAGCAATTCAGTTTTTCAGCTTGTTGCGGCGTGTTCTTGATCCTGTTGCTGCGACGTCTGTTGATTCGTATCTTCGCGCTTATTGTTCCCGTGGAGGTAATTCAATTACGATCATTTCTGTGGTAATGCGATTGGCAAATTCTACGCGGATTTATGCGGATTTTAGCAGCAATGCAGTTCAGTTCAGCTTGTTCTTCATTATGTTGCTGATTACTGTTCCATTGATTTGGAATATGTTGTTCGATTCTTGATCGATTCTGTTGGCTGAATTCGATCTAGTACTGATTCACGAGCTTGAGATTGCTTACTTCTACTGGATTACTTCGTTATATGCTCTTGGATTTGGATTATTGCAGCTGAGTTTCTGCATTTTCTGTTTTCGCACCTATTTTGCTGCTGGATGTTCAAGCTTCGATTTCGAGCTCGTTTCTTGATCGTTTGCTGCGATTCGAGTTGCATTGGATTCGCATTTGATGATGCATTTGATTCTGAGCTGAGATTTGATGATTTCTGCTTTGGATTTGCGCAATTTTGATCGTTTTTGGTTCGAAGTTGCTGTGTTCTTGATACTGCTGTTATGTTGCTGCAATTTCATCAAATTCGATTTGGATAATCGATATTTGGCCGCGATTGTGACTGGATTTGTTGCGCATTATGGTTGCTGTTGGATTCGTCTTGGTTTGGAGTTGTTTTGACGACGAATTGGATCTTGATTATGTTGATCTTCATGAAGAACACCTGGAAATCGTGTTGAAGATATGAAGATCTTCATCTGTGGAAATTGTTGTGTTTCGCTGGGATTGAACCTGCGACCTGTTGGTTTCTGTAATTCGTGAAAAATTTGCGTCTGCGTGGATTCGAACCTGCGACCTCTGTGGCTATAGTGCTGTGCACCCTCCGTGCACCGGATTTTCAGTCAGCATTTGGTTTCTTCTGTGCACCCCGGTGCACCCACATGTGCCCTGCACATGCCTTGGCTGTGTTAGGCCGAATTTTTGTGCGAATTTGGATGATTTGGCTTTTTTGGACGAATTTTTGGCCGATTTGGGGTTGATTTTGATGTTTTGAAGAGTTTGGGGCTTCTTTGCAAGCTTTGGAATACTTTGGGGGCTGATTTGGAGTTTGTTGTCTTTTTGGGACAATTTTGAAGACTTTTGGGGCTGTTTTGGAGCAGTTTCAAAGTTTGGAGCATTTTTGCTGGATTTGTGAAGTTTGGGGCTATTTTGAGGATAGTTCTGAAGATTGGGGCTGTTTTGAGGACAGTTCTGAAGTTTGGGGGCCGTTTTCCTGAAGTTGGATTTTCGGGGCCATTTTGGTAAGTCCAGGTTTAAATGTACCTTGGCATTTTGAAGACCGGGTTTAAATGTACCTTGGCATCTTGTGGAGCGGGTTTGAATGTACCTTGGCTCGTTTTGATCGGGTTTAAATGTACCTTGGTTTCTTGGGATTGGAGAAGTAGTGTGAAGCCTTGTGGTTTCTTCGTCACTAAGTTGTGTTACTTGTGATCGGGTTTAAATGTACCTGTACTTCTTCATCACCAAGTTTGGATTACATCATCAACATATCTTCTTCTCTCAAATTTTCCTTTTAATTCTTTAGAAAGGAAGAAGAAGGAAAAGATGGGGGAATATTAGATGTACATATTGTGCATACATAGATAGGTACTCATACTTGTATAGATACATGGTACCTTAGGTTGACTTGTATAGTTGACTAGTTAGTTAGGTTAGTTAGGATTGATCTCCTATATATAGTGGCATCCTAACATGTAATTACTTGGTTGAATCATTTATACATTCATATTTTATATCTCCTTATGGTTCAACCCTCCTCTCCACATTCTAGAATCTAATACATATAATCTACAAGACCGATCAAGGTACTGGGTCGGCTCTGATACCATTTTGTCACGCTCCCAAGCCCGAACTATTACTAGCCCAACCTAACAAAACCTGTTATCCTCACTTGAATATAGAAATGATGAATTTTTGTTGGACTTGAGCATTACTTCTCTTGCTTATTAAGACTTTAAATCTCTTATTTCTAACCAATGTAGTACACAAATATATGGAGTATTACATCAAGTGTCTTAATGAAATTCCTTATCAAGGTTCAAGTGAGAACAACGGATTTAATTATGCTGGATTCGGTTAGTGAGGACAGTCGCTCACCCTTTGGAACGTGACACCATCATGACTCTTTTTGAGAGTGCTATACTCATGACTGGAATTATCATGAATTATCTATAAACACTAGAGCCTTTAATGATCTACAAACTTCCCAAACTTTTTTCGTGTAGGAAAACCGTATGGAGCATCTATAAGTCAAATACTGCAGCATACTATTAAACTACTTGATGAAGGATTGGATCCGTTTGAGATGATGGGAGAATTAGACCTGCTCGGCAAAATAGTGGATGCTGTACCAAATATGACAAAACAATGCGATGACATAGGCTGGACTCCACTTCACTATGCAGCATACTTGGGCAGTAGTACAACAGTTGAATTTCTGTTGAAAAAAGACAGATCAGCTGCGTATATACCGAGCATACAAGATGGATTATCTGCTTTGCATATAGCAGCATCCGTGGGTCAAGTAGGCTCAATGAAAGCACTTTTAGCAGCATGCCCGGACTGTGTAGATCTTGTAGATAATAGAGGCCGAAACGCTCTACATGCTGCTGTTTTAGGCGGTCAAGAATATGCTATTACATTCATGTTAAGCCTCCCTGATATAACATTGTTCACCGAAGCTGATAAAGATGGGATGACCCCGCTTCATTTGGATGCCTTGCACAGAAAAAAGAAAGTCCTAACAAGTGCTTATACTAACAAAGCTACTTTACGCCTTTCTTTGTCAGATGAGGTAATTAATTGAGTATCATTTTCAATGTTTACATTCATTCATTTTTGGGTTAAAGGGTTTTTGATTGTATATTTTTCAACAAAATTGACTTTTTGCGTCATATTTATTTTTTAGACTTTTTGTGTCATAAGTTTGCATTTTGTAGACTTTTGGTGTATCCGTTAGTTGACCGTTAATTCTGATCGTTAAGTACCCATGTGCAAATTATGTGACTTCCCCCTAAGTTTCATTTTTGCACAATTTAGTCCGTATTGTTTTCTTCAGTCACCTTCCAAGTCTGCCGACCACCACGAATCGGGGCCAACTCCCAGCCCCGATTTGTGGTGGTCGACCCCGATCCGTGCTTGCCGAACTTGATTCGTGGTGTGGTCGGCGTTCTTGGGTAGTACGTAGCCGGCAGACTTGGTCGGTGACCGTAGAAACAATAGATATTAAATCATGCAAAAATGAAAATTAGAGAGAAGTCACGTGATTTGCACATAGGTACTTAACGGTCATTGTCAATTAAATGCACCAAAGGTCCACAAATGCAACCTATGACATCAAAAGTGTATAAAAAAAGACATGACACCAAAACTTAACTTTGTTTGACATATGACAAAAAAAAAAAGATCATTTTAACCCTTATTTTCTTTTTCATAGAATTCTCTCATACATGTCATTGCTCTAATTTCTCGCCTCAGGATGAAATCTTTGATATGCGAGAAGAGCAACAATGGGCAATGAAATGTATAAAAGATTCTTTAAACGAAGAACCTACACCTCCAACATCGAGTAGTAAAGATGGAGGGGTTGACGAAGGTGATTACGAGTATCTTCAGTTTAGTGCGACTTTGATAGCCACAGTGACATTTACAGCGGCATTCACCATTCCGGGTGGTTTCATCCAAAGTGGCAGTGGCAAAGATGAAGGGATGGTAGTTCTGAAATCAAAGCCGGCTTTTGAGGCATTTGTGATCTTCGACGTCTTGTCTTTTTTTGCATCATTCTCAATAGTTGTCATGCTTCTATACTACAGGAAAACTAAAGATAAAAATCTCAGAAGGAGAATTAGAACTGCTGTCGGTATTTATCTTATTACTGCCTACTATGGAATGGCGCTAGCATTTACTTGTGGTCTGTACGTAGTGCTGGGTAACACCATTCGATTCTCCATTGTGGTGTTAGTGCTTTCGGTAATCGGCACATACATTGCTATGTTTGGTATTGCATTCATCGTACTGTCATCTGTTCTTCGCCCGATGGTTAGAGATCTTAAAACGTCCCTGGGGGCAAGTACAAGTATCTTCATGAAGACAAGGAAAAAGGAAGGCAAGGATGAGAAGGCAAGCTAATTAACTAAATATTCACAAAGCTTGTTTAGGTTTACTTTTCAGTATTAATAATGACAGATTATATATGCAACAGATTCTAATTAATTTCACAATTTGCTCTTGTGTTTCCATTGTTTGATTGCAGTGTAGTCACTTGGAACCTGATGAATAAAAGATATTTGGTTTGTATATTAATTTATTTCAGTACCATTATTTTACCTGGAAAATGGAAATTCACTTTAAGAAAACAGATTTTATGCAACGCTATAGCTGTGATGCTTTTAAAAACGTTGCGGAGTTTTTAACGTTCGGAGTTTGAGCGACGCTTTTGGGAATAGTTGGCGACACCCTTTTATCGTTAGCGTGCAGGGTTTTGGTAATCGTGGTGATCAAGCATTCATTACAGTTTGATGTAAAACGAAATTGAAGAAGGATTTTGATAGTATAAGACAAATGCCAATATGTCTTATTCATCTTTCTGATGAACCATACATAATTTATAGGGTTAGATTGTATTTTGGTACAATATATTTGACTAAAATTGACTTTTGCTGTAATATTTGTTTTTTAGAATTTAGGTGCAATACATTTGTAATTTGTAGGATCTGTTAGTTGACAATTAAGTAGCACATGCCGCACGTGACTAGCATTCTACTGTTCATTTTTTTCAATTTAGTCTCCCAATTTTTTATTCCTAATTTACAAATTAATTCATAAACAATTTCAACCGCACCCTAGGTCAAATTAACCCAGTCAGGATCCGACTCATGATTTGGTCACAGTCCGAACAGGATCCGACCATGGCTGGATTTCACTAGAGGATTCACACTTCTCTTGTACTGATAAACCTATCGGTGACAAGAAATGAACCAAGAAGAATTCAATACCAAACAATGAAAAAGATGCTTCGGCACAACAAAGATAAAGCAACATATAAAACATACAACCTTTTCTTTTCTTATAAGTAAGATGGCCGAAACCGCATCTCAGAAACTATTCGGTGATTCCTAAGACGAGGAGTACACAAATGATATAAACTGGCTAAGATAATAAGAAAAGAGACATTAACTGTGGAAGAAAGTGACAATGGCCAAATTTAAGGAAACCATGGCTATAATCATATTTGCTCTCTTTACCATTTGCCATGTCACGAACGCACGACAACCCAATACGAAAGTCGTCACCAAAATTTGCAACGGCAAAAAATATAAAGAAAGTGAGACTATTGGTGTGAGCATCATCTACGTTCTAGATCAAGTCCGAACTGAGACATCATCACCCGGCTACAACTATTATGTCACATCACCGTGGGATACCAAGGTTGCCTATGGTCATGGAGCTTGCAACGGGAAGATTCCGGCAGGGGATTCTAATGCATGTATGACGGTTGCTTTTGAGAAAATAATCACCGGATGTCCTCGTAACACCGGAGCTCAGCTCCAGCTTGGTGATTGTAGGATTCGATATGAGTTTTATCTGTTTACGGAATAATCTATATATATTATAAATTATAAATGAAAGATAATAATATAGTGAATGTAAAGCTGATGATTTTGTTTTTTACATTAATCGATGCATTTATGACAATTGAGCTAAGAGTTTTGTAGTCATTAACTTCATAGTATTGATTGCACTAGGGAGCTGAGGGTTTTTAAGTTGCAATTAATCGCAACTAAAATGTCGCTGATTTCGAACTGTTCAAGATTCAATGTATACAATTAAGCGCAGTTAAAATTCCGCACCGTTCAAGATTCAATGTATGCAATTAATCGCAATTAAAATTTCCCTGATTTTGAACCGTTCAAGATTCAATGTATGCAATTAATCGTAATTAAAATTTCGAACCGTTCAAGATTCAATGTATGTAATTAATCGAAATTAAAATTTCGCTGATATTTAACAGACGCTTGACGCGGAGCCGGAGAAGGAAGATACCAGGCGGTACGGACAACTAACGGTCTCAAGGGCAGAGCATATCTCCGGCGAGATATCGCCGGTGGTCTTCGAAGCCATATCAGTTGAAGAATAGACGCTTGACACGGATCCGACGACCAAAGGTAGCATGCGGTACGGACATCTAAAATTTATTTGTGAATTTGCACAATGGTATTTTATGGTTCAAAATTTTCAGTCTTTCGTTTACTTTTTCAAATTTTAGACTGATATTTTATTTAAAAACAGTGTTTCAACATATTACAAATAGTCAGTATAAATTTTATCGAATATGAGTTTGTTAATTATACATATTTGGTTAGTCACCCACGTGCAGGAAATGCACTATTAGATTGTTAAGTGGAGTCCACTCTTGATAAGATAAGATAACTTGATGTACGTGGTATTATATAGTTTTCATTGTTCTAATTTGATTTTCAATAGTTACGTTTTCAGGATAATAATTGGTCATATGCAAATGGGAGCTACGTTTTGAGTTAATTTATATCGTGGCCTCTAATTTATTATGCTTATATACAAGCTCCAAGGAATATTTGCGTTGAATAAAATCATCAATTTAATGGTTAACTGTTCATACAATACATTAATATGTCAATTTGCTCATCACGTTACTTGAACTAATAATAATTTTAATATAACATGTTCGAAATGTTATGAATTGTTCAAAGTGACTAAGGGATGATGCAAATGTGACATTGCAGATACAAAGTTGATGTGACACTATTTATCATTTTCATTGATTTTTTTTAAAAAAATCTATAAAAATCAAATCTAAGAACTACTCTTGGGTTGTAATCGAACTCAATATAGGTTATAATTTTATGTGTAAATTGAACGCAACCACTTCTGATTTCAAAACGATCCCAAAACTAAGCAGTCACAGATTCGGATCAAATGCTCGATTTTTATAAAATAAAATTGTTGCAAATGATGAAGAAAGAAGATCATTAAAATTATAATATTTCCGAACTACGTGGATATTTTTAACTTGACGTAGCAACCACCAAGTTAGTATAGATGAAAAACTATTAATAACATTCACGTAATTTATTTGCCCTTAACTGAATCTTAAGACTTCGAGCTGGTTTCATAACACATACGACATACGGTTGATTCTTGATTCTTGAATCTGGACATGAACAATATAACCAGCTCGAGGCCTTACGTAAATACAGCATAAATAATAATAATACAAAATAACAACATACACTTTTTGATCAGTGCTATTTCTAAAACAAGCAATCAGTACCACTAGAGAGGGCGTCAATCTCGTACAATGAAAAGAAATCCTTCGGCACAACGTATAAATACAAATACAAAACATATAAATTAAATGTGTCACGTGTCTTCGTAAAGTACTACCTTTACTAATTTTCTTAAAGATTGCCGAAAAAGCATCTAGTGAATATTCGGTGATTCCTAGAACAAGGAGTAGCACTGAAAGTGAAACAGGATATATATTAAGTGGCCAAGATAAGTTTTAAGGAAACATTGTGAAAAAATGATGGCTAAGTTTAAGGTAATCCCAACAATCATACTTCTCTTTACCATTTGCCATGTCGCCACTGCAAAACCCAATACCAAGGTCGTCACCAAAATTTGCAATGGCAAAAAACATGCAAAAAACGACGATATTGCCATGAACATCGACTTTGTTGTACAGAATGTCGTACTTCTGACGTCATCCCACGGCTACAACTATTATACATCATCATCATGGGAAGCCAGTGTTATATATGATCGTGGAGCTTGCAACCAGTGGCGGATGTAGTGTATACCAAGCGGGTTCCCGGGACACCGCTTGGCTCCGATTTTTTTTTAATAATATAACTATATTTTCAATAAATATGGTTAAGGAACCCAGTTAAATATTCTTGAGGACACCACTTGACACTAATTGCTTTGTGGCCGAGTTGGTAAGGAGCAAGTAATTTTTGTTCCAGATCACGGCTTCGATTCCATCTCACTACAATCTTTTATTCTGATGCCTTCTTATTTATTTTCCTTAGGGCTTTTATTCAATTTATTCCCTATAAGTCAATTTTTTTCTTAAATTTTTTATTTCCATGAGCTTTTAGCTAAAAAAACTTCTCTTTTAATATTTTTTTTTTCTGAGGCTTTTTTTTCTAAGACTTTTAATCAATTTTTTTTTTAATCTTTTCCTGATGGTTTATTCATGAGACTTCATAGTGAGATATTATTATTAAAAAAAACATAAACGATCGAATCGGGGATATCGAGTAGAGTTCTTATATAAATGTAGTGATAAAATTTAAAATTTCCTTAAAAAAATAATATTACTTGAGTAACCACCATGTTTCTCTTAAAAATCTGGAAGATAAGGATTTTTTGAAAAAAAAAAAATTGCTAAAGCGAATTGAAGCAAAAAAAAAAAAATCACCTAAAAAGCCTTATGTCACGTTATCAATTGTAAAACAAATTAAAAAAAAAATAGTGTACTGTATTTTAAATTCTGATCCGTATTAATACCGATTAGTTTTTATTTTTTAAATTATTTTCTTAAGACCGTACTAGGAACCCACTTAGCTGGGTTCCTAGATCCGCCACTGCTTGCAACGGGGAGATTTCAGGAGTGGATTGTGATTCTTGCTTGAATACTGCTTGCTTCAAATTAGACGACGGAAGTCCTCTTAACACTGGAGCCCAGCTCCAGCTTCGTGATTGTAGGGTGCTTTAAGAGACTTATCCCTTTACGGAATAACGTACGGTTTTCTTGATAATAAATAATGGTTATCTGACTATAATTTCAATTTCAGACAGATAATAATAAGAGTTTTTCTGTTTTTGTAAGTGTTGCTATAGTGCCTCGCCATTATGATAACAGAAATCCAATAGCCGACTGTTGTCCATAGGTTTATGTTGCGGAATTGTGCGTGGTAACAAGAAAATAGTTAGTTGGGTAGTTGATGTTAAAATAGAAGTTAAAGAACAAATTTAAGAGACACAATATTTAAACTGGAAATTCTCTAATGTAAAGGGAAAAACTAAGGACAAAAGATGATAAATGCACTATGAAAATAAGGAGATACAAGTGTTCACACACCCTAAATGCACTTAATAAAATCTCACTACACTCAAAGATATATGGAAATAGTGTGTATGTCACTTATCTATCCTATGCAGGTATTGACCATTGAACTCCACTATCATCGAGTCTAAAAATTCATCTAGATAGGGTAACACCGATCCATCCTAAATAGGTATTAACCGTTGAAGTTGAAGTCGTGATAGAGCTCTTGAGATGAAGAATCACCAATGCAAGTTAGAAGAGAGGCCTCTTCGAAAGAAATTGTTGAGAGTGTAATTCTTAGAAACTATTGCAGAACCAGCGTGATCCATGACAAAAAAAGATTATAGTACGAAAACAAGACTAGGAAAATACATGTGTTGCTTATATCATCATTTACACCAACGGATGTCGATTGAAAGATATCACATCTATCAACTAGCCAGTAATTAAAGTCGGTATAATCTATCATGGAAATATTCAAATGGTAACACCTATCTATCCTATGCATGCTTTCAACGTTGAACTCCAGTATCATCGAGTCAACGTTGTGATAGAGCTCTTGAGACAAAGAAAACCTAGACAAATGAGAAGATGGGTCACTTCGAAAGAAATTGTTGAGGGCAAAATTCTTAGAAATGCTTGCAAAACCAAGCGTGTGGTCCATGACCAAAATAGATCACGTGGCGAGAACAAAATCAAGGCTACGAAGATATATGTATGGATTGTTTCATCATTTATACCAATATATGTCGACTTAAGAACATCTTGTCTATTGAGCCAATAAAGTCTGTACAATCTAATAAGAGAAGAATCAAATGGTAACATCTATCTATGCATGTATTGATCGTTGAACTCCACTATCATCGAATCTATAAATTCGTCAATATACTCTATCACTTTTCATTTATGTGGAGAATTGTTGGAAAAATGTGTTAATTCAGTTACAATTTTTCTGAGTAGATGAGAAATTGATGTTTAGTGCACCTGGCCAGTGTAGTCCCTACTTCGTTTAGATTCGATGAATCTGACATATTAATGATCTATAACAGTCTCATTATATTAACATTTGAGACGTATCATTTGTATTTATATATGTGTCATTAATGCATGTTATAATTCTAATATAAATAGAGAAGTTCTATTCTCTATTTGGGATGAACTATTCTTCTACATTGTTTTCGATGAATTCTTTAAATTTATGTTTGTGGTCAACCCATTCATGTTCAGGTAGAGTTCATGCTCGATTATGTTCGACTGACAATGGGGCTTAGTACTAGCTCGTCACTGAAATACCATTTTATCTGGAAGATAGTAACTCATGGTTATACTTAGCTCATCTAATTAGTCGGTAAGAGAGTGGAACTGCCTTAAAAACCCGTAGTTATTAACCCGTAGTAAGTAGGAACTCGGTTAACATATCATAATCAATGTCCTGCTCTCTCTGGCGATTAAGGTAGATTAAATTAAAAGCAATCAGTGCTAGTAGAGAGATCAATCTCGTACAATGAAAACAAATCATTCGGCACAACATATAAATACAAACACAAATAAATGCGTCACGTGTTATGGTAAAGTTACAACCTTTTCTTTTCTTAAAGATGGCCGAAAACGCATCCAATAAATATACTCGGTGATTCCTAGAACAAGGAGTAAGCACTGAAACAGGATATAAAGTGGCCGAGATAATTTGTAAAGAAACATTGTGAAAAGTAAGTGATGGCCAAGTTTAAGGTAATCCCAACAATCATACTTTGTCTCTTTACCATAAGCCATGTCGCCACTGCAAAACCCAATACCAAGGTCGTCACCAAAATTTGCAATGGCAAAAAACATGCTAAAAATGACGATATTGGTATGAACATCGACTACGTCCTAGAGAATGTCATATTTCTGACATCATCCCACGGCTACAACTATTATGCATCATCACCATGGGAAGCCAATGTTATATATGGTCATGGAGCTTGTAACGGGGAGATTTCAGCAGAGGATTGTGATGCTTGCTTGAATGCTGCTTCCTCGAAATTAGACGACGAATGTCCTCTTAACACTGGAGCTCAGTTCCAGCTCCGTGATTGTAGGATGCGGTACGAGACTTATCCGTTTACCGAATAACGGATGGTTTACTGTCTCGTCCAGTTCTTGATAATAATGGTTATAATATGACTCTAATTTCAACTTCAGACAGACATATATATATATAATAATAATAAGAGCTTTTCTGTGTTTGTAAGTGTTGCTTTGTCCCTGTAATATAATAACAGAAATCCAATAGCCGAGTGTTCGTAGAATGGAATCTAGGAGTTGTTCGTAGAATCCATCACCTTTTTTTATGTCTGAATTGAACGTAGCTACTGCTATTGCCTCAGACTGGCTTAAGAAAGGAGTTATGATTCCCAGTCTGGGTCCGACCTAGAATGCAATGTTAATATGAAAACTGTAATCGTCGGGATATTAATTATGCTTTCAAGGGTTAAAATATACTGCAAAATAACTCGATATAGACTCCGTTTCGATTGATCTTCCTAAGCTGAAATAGGAACTGTTCTCTCCATCTAAGTTCTTTTCACATAGCCATTTTATAGAAAACCCAAACCCGCTATTTATATCTAGATATAAATAGTGGGTTTTCTATGTGAGTTATTATTGGACGGAGACAGATGACCTATATATTATATTAATTATTAATATGGTACGACCATCAAGTAACCAATCGAACGATTAAGATTAAATATACATCATAAATATAATAATAATATAATATAATATATTACATTACATTACTTAGTATATATATATTATATAGATAATACTTTGGATGCAACACATATCACAACAAAACACACCAACAACGTCATTAAAAACCTTAAATATAGTTTTTCATCTCAAACATTTTGTTTAAATTAACATTTCTTAGGGTCTACAAACTATTTACGACATTAAATTATTTGCCCATATAACCTTTAATCGTCGTTATTTATAAGTAGACTTCATCACGACTTGCTAAAATATACGTCTCATCTCTATAAACTCTAATAGAAAGAACATATTCATTCTGCATATGGTTTTACAAATGACTTCAGGACTCAACCAAGCCGTGACCTTATAAAGCGGTGCCCTTGCCGAGCGGTTCCATTGCCCTCCTTTTATATTCTCATGTTTTTCAAAAAAAAAAAAAAACAACAACAAACAAACAAAAACTTTTCATGTTCAATCTTTCTTCTCCGTTGCCGAGCGGTTCCATTAAACTTTTCATGTTAAAACTTTTCATTTTCGAGATTTACACCGGCTACCGTGCCGATTACGTCATCAGTTGTAACTGGTGAGTTCTTCTCATATATGTTGGGTCCACTTCTCAAATTCTGAATTTAGTATGGGTTCTTAATTCTTATATTCTGCAAAGTAAGAATTGCCAATTAGATTACACACGTCATTTGAATTCTTCGATTGGACCCTGAGAGTCATTTGAGTTCTTTCATTGAACCATTTTTTGTTGGCAAATATCAGGGTCAAACTGCAAAACATAAAAAGTTGAGGGATTAATTTACAATATTTGAAACTTCAGGGACTAAATGTAAATAGTCAAATTTCGAGTTCTTACATATAACTATTCCGAATTATCATGCAAGATATTAACAATTCCGAAATTACACGTAAAATCGAGAAAGACGAAAACGTGATTTTAATACTGAGGCCCGTGCTGATCACGGTCTCCTTTAAGCAATTTCGCCCCACTCCACCCTCGGGTTATGCAAAGGAGTTTAAACACGGGGCGATCACCTCCCAAGATTCAACAGTGTCGTCAAATCGTGTTATGCACGAAACACACTTGACCGAACCGAACTCAATACCTGAACACAACAGGATTTTAATCGAGATGCCGACGACGACGGCAGAAATTCAATATAAGAACAGATTGTAGAACCTGAATTGATAAAATAAACAGATACTATAACCTGATAATGCAGTGGCAGATCAACTCGGAGAGGAAGGAAAACTCAGAGAGAAAATGGGAGAATGAATTTGTGAGGTGTGTTCAAATGTGAAGTATTGATGCTGTATTTATAGGGCAGACAGGCTCCTTCTGCATTAAATTCGAGATTTAGCAGAATATTCTCGACATCAATTCTGTCCAAAATTGGATGCATTAATTGCATCACATTAATCTTGAAATATATTCTGTCCATAATTAATTGTAACCAAAAATAAATTTTCGAATTCAATGTACCTGGACAATTGCCATTCACCTCACATGGGCTAAGGCAAGCCCATTAAGGCCAAAAAAGGCCTTACAGCCAACAATCCCCCACATGAATGGAAATTGAAAACCTAACGGTAGCTCTAGACTCGAAAGTTGTGTCAATCACCCAGTGAGGAATCGAGGGGCATCTCGTGATGAGAATAGCCCGCAGCTATGGGGTCACTTCCTTCAGTCTTCAGATTTGAGTAGAGAAGAAGAAGAGTCGGGTTAAGGGTTGTGAAACCCTTGGACTTGGCCTTACTGTTAAAAGAAGAATCGTCGGATCGACTCCTCGCAATGGATGTTTTGGAATATCGATTACACTAGAGTTGGAAGATCGCTGGATCTCCGCTAGCACCTATATGCTATTTGAAGGATCGAGCTTCTGCCATGGCTTACATTCGGGAGGTTCAGGTTTTTGTGTCAATGTCGGGTGAAGAAGAAGTGATAACTCGGTTCGGGTTTTGAACCCGAAACGGCGGTAATGTTTCGCTTTTCTGCTGACTATATTGATGAGTTGATTTCATATTTATTATCAATAAATGCAGAATTAACTGCTTGGCTGAGTTGTTAGCAGGTTGGTCTTAATGAATCTAAGTATTCAACGGACGTGAGTTCGACTCTTCTTGTTATACTTCTAGAATTTCGGTTGGACTTTAGCGAACTCCATAGTCCTGGAGTCTTGTCCCGAGCTCGAAGCTTCGCTTGTCCAGTTTTTAGATTTCGGTTACATTAAATTGATTTGTTTATATCACTAAAGCATGTGTAATCGACTGTTTGAGTTGATCTTTGGTCAGCCTTGTTTTGCGCAGGAGCGGGAGGTCGTGAGATCTAGTCCTGGCAACTGAAATTTTGTGCAGCTCAATGGGCTGAGCTGAAATTTGTAGGACCGAAATTTTATAGGTTCAGTTAAACTAGGGCCAATTATTATTTGCTTTGGGTTTTTATCAAGCTCTAAAGTCTATATTTTGTTGTTGAAAATATTGAATTTATTTTAATTAGAAGTGATAATTTAGTCCATATAAATTTTTATAAGTGACGAGATAGTCCTTAAAATTTTATTTTGACGTCTTGGACTGAATTTACACGAGATGATTAGTCCTTGTGATTTTCACTTAAAGAGAAGTGGCCTTTAAATATTTATAAATTAATCCTTGAATTTTGGTTATTTAAAACTAATGGACTATGTTTGTGTGTTTGCATGTTTATACGAGTGGCCCGAGATGGTGGTGTTTGGAGGACAAAGCGTTAGAGCTAAACCACCATAGCCGAATGGAGAACGATGATAGAGAAAGTCATTTGAAATGACTATGACATGCAATGAGGACCAATGGTTATGACCATGAGGGTTTGATGACCAGTATTGATTACATGACGGTTTGAGAACCGTGTCGATCTAATGACCATGACGGTCTGATGACTGTGCCGGTCTGAGGACCATAATGGTCTAATAACTAGTATAGATCTCATGACGGTCTTATGACCATGGGTCTGAGGACCAATATTGAGGAAATGATAGTGAGGACTAATATTTGATGAAAAGACGGTCGGAGGACCGCAATGGTCTAAGGACTAATATTTGATGAGATGACGGTCTGAGGACCGCAGCTGTTGAATGACCAAGATGATAAATGAAGGTCCGAGGACCTATGTTTAATAAAATAATGATCCAATGATCAATGTTGTGGTGATTGAGAGTTTGTAATAACTTCATACCCAACTCGTGTGTTAACACGTTAAAATTTTATGGAAGAAATTAAAATAATGTGGTTGAGACCATGTTTGTTTTGAAGCCACGATCAATGTGGGGGGTAGCTTTAAATAGCAGATTCCTTTATTAAGGTACCCCGAATAATATTTGAGAACTCTTCATAAATTGTGCAAGGTAGAAAACATTTGCATTTACAATTGAATATGAGAGTGTCTCATAAAAGCGTGTAAGTATAAATTTATGTAGTCAAACGGGATAAAATACACGTCTTAACAACTGCTCTCGGTTGAATTTTATCAGTGACTTTGCGAAGTCTAATGATGGCGTATTATAAATGCGGATCCGCTAACCTTTAAAGGTTAAAGAGAGCGAGTTGATAAATCATCGAAGGGAATGTGACTTATGCCCACGAAGGAAACACTCTTGAGAAGGAAAACCCAACCATGATGACTGGAGATCCCAAGAACTTGGTTCAATGGGACAACCTAATCACAAGAGTGGGTGTGATCACTGTGGGGGTCTTTACCCTCGGGTCCATTCCTATGATGAGAAACAGTGATGGAGATGAGGTTAAGCTTTTGCGTTAGATGATCCTCAAGTATCAGTTAAACCGTGTATTATAATGCGAATTACTTATTTGAGATCACATATTAAGCAAAGCTTTTAATGATTCGTAAGGAGAGCTCAGAGTCGTGATGATGCTCGTGAGACATAGAATCACCTATGCGAGTGAGAAGTGGGGCCGCTTCGAAAGGAATTGTTGACGGCGCAATTCTTAGAAACACTTGCAGAACCAGGCGCGTGTTCCATGGCCTTACCGGATCACAGGGCGAGAACAGAACCAAGGCTAGGAAGGTATCTGTGTGGGTTATGTCGTCATTTACACCAACGACAGTCGGTTCAAGGACATCGCGTCTACCGACCAGTCAGTAGAGAAGGCATGATCTCACAAGGGATAGGTTCAAAGCGGTTACCCCTACCTATTCTTTGCAGGTATTGACCGTTGAGCTCCACTATTCTTGAGTCTAGAAGTTCGTCTAGGTACTCTCTGAATTTCCATTCATGTGGGGGATTGTTGGAAAAATGTATTATTGGCATGACTATTTTTCTGATCGGGTGAATGAGAAATTTTAGTTCTTAGTACACCCGTCCAGAGTTGTCCCTCTTCGTCCAGATTCATTGAATTTGACGAATTAATGATCCATAACGGATTCATTAATAGGGACATTTAATTTTACTTATTGTGATGTCATTAATACAAGCTTCCACCTCCCTATAAATAGAGAGTTTATATTCTCTATTTTCAAGACAATCGAAATTGTTCGAATCCTTTCTCTTATGATGTCGATAGGTTTCTAGGTCGTTTTGACCACAAGTCATGTTCTGGTGGAGTTCAGGCAAGGTTCTGTTCGACTGGTGGGGCTTCGTGCTGGCTCGCACTGGAATGCCGTTTTATCCTGGGAGACAATCGTTCATGTTTATCCTCTAGCACAACCGATGAGTCGGTGAGGGGGCGAAATTGTCTTAAGGAGACCGTGATCAGCACGGGACTCGGTTTAAAAATTCTTCGTTCATTTGATCCAGAAAATTCTCCTTTAGAATTCCCCTTTTACGTGCTAATATTTTCCAACATTTTTAAGATTGGTAGTTTACCAATGGATGTCTTACTGCATTATATTTCAATTAGCTTTTTAGAATCTGACAATATGGAATCTCCCATCTTAAAATTCGCTTCATTTTAGAGATCTATTCATTTGCGTGAAACACTTCCATTCGCCTGCATACTTATTTAGCATCAGGAAATATTAAATAGATCACAAAATTTACTTCTTATAATATGATTAGTGGCAAAGAATTGGTCGATAAATTGAATTTTTAAGGTCCGAGTCGTTTTTTATTGAAGCTTGTTTACTTCTTATAATATGATTAGTGGCAAAGAATTGGTCGATAAATTGAATTTTTAAGGTCCGAGTCGTTTCTTATTGAAGCTTGTTCTATGTTAAATAATTTGTGTCATTTTCGTGGTGTGAGAACGCACAACAAGTTTTTCCTTGTCGTGTATAATTGTGAGAGTCCTAAGGGTTAGCATGTTTGCTTTACGTCTAAAATAATTTCTTGTGCGCTCGCATCGGGTCAAGTCGCGCACCGGGGCAAGTCGGTAAATTGCTGGCCATAGATTAATGTTTCTACCTCCCACTCTTTATAGCTACATCTTTTATTTTCCTTAGACCCATGAGATGTTCCTACTCAAGTATAGGATCCCATGGTTGTCAATTACAAGGTTAGTTTTCGCATATGAGTTAGCATTTGAAGAACATTTTGATAACTTTAGCACAAGTCGATCTAACACTAAGATCTGCTTTTTTACAACTATAAGGGCCCATTCAAAAATTTGAGCGTCACATCATCAAACCAAGTCAAGATTTTGCAGACTTCTAGAGCCTGTAAAGTGGTCACCAAAATGCTACATCATATTAGAGAGGACCAACTGA
This sequence comes from Clarkia xantiana subsp. parviflora, assembly GCA_036873135.1. Lineage (NCBI taxonomy): Eukaryota > Viridiplantae > Streptophyta > Magnoliopsida > Myrtales > Onagraceae > Clarkia > Clarkia xantiana. The sequence continues at coordinate 13,865,862 of JAPTYO010000004.1, forward strand.
GTACCGTGCTTGATTTTTGAATGAGGTTTAATAATCAGTTAAATACACTAATGAAAACTTAAAAATTGGACGTTATCTTAAATAATTTAAAAACACTTAATTGACCATATATTCCAGTTTTAATCAAAATTCAACATATGTTTTTGTAGTAGAAGCTTTTGTTCTTTTGCAATATCTATCTATTTATTTATCACCTATATAAATGTTGGATGTGTCCTCATACCGAAAAGACATGTCGGTACACTGACAAAAAAAACAAAAAATAGGGTCCCACAAAACTGTCTTGGCGGCCCTCACTTACCTTCAACGCGACTGCTCAATTCCTCATGCGCTTCCTCTTCAACTTACCTCACAATTTTGCCATGCCCGATTGCTGCGTTTCATCTTCAACTAACCCTTTAAAGGGTGTCACTTTTCTAACCTCCTGTTTCACAACCAATCCCTAACCGTCTCTAAAAACTGCATATATGTTCAATTGATTGATCTGAATCCCCCTAATTTTCCGATTTCCATTGTACGTATCTTGGCGCACAAGTTCTGGTAATAATTTATGGCAATTTCTGGCATCATTAGTTATTGTTCTCAACATAATTTCGGTCAATGTTTCAGACACTATTATTGCTCCTTTAAGCATGTACGTTTCTTATTTGATAACTCTGTTAATCTTCAATGTTATTCAATATCTCCACGATTCGCATTTTTGAAGTGTTATTTCTTGAATTCTTTCAGTTATTGTCCACTCAACCGTGTTCTACATTTGATTGTCATTCTCCTTGGAGCTAATGTGATTTTGCCTAATTTTTATGTAGTGCGAGGCTAGAGTCTTCAAGTAAGGATTCCGCACCAATTAATATCATTGTTTGGCTTAACTTTGAAATTTGAATATCACACTACAAGAAAATAGGTCACTCATATTAAATTTGAATCTTTGACTCAATAATTTGATTAAGCAAGATTTGTTTTCAATTCAGTGTTAGATATTTATCAACAATGGAGTCTAATTCTTCTTACTCTTTATGTTCTTATGTTTGATCTAAAATGGAACGGGTGATAACTTTAAATGTTCACCATCAATTGTATTCATTTTTATTAGGTCTGAAGGTTACGTATAAGTAGATACATTGTTCCTCAATTTTTTTGCCACTAATTGTTCCTCATGAAGTGTACCATTATATTTACAAGATTGTACTTGAGTTTAAACAAAAGATAATACCATCGTGCTCGTGCATGGTTGCGTTAGTTTACCATGTGCATGAAGATGGGGACATGGATATATGATAATTCATGAGCTGATTAAGTTATCTCGGTGCAGTTGTGGCCATTGATGATGAAAAGATTGCAGACTGATGTCGAAGCTTCGGTGCAAATGTGATCATGACTTCTGAATCTTGTCGAAATGGTAAAATAGTTCCTGGGCTGAGCATTCACTAAACACACTTGTATTACAACCTAATTTCTACACGCAATGAAGCACTCCAGAAGCTGAAGAATAAGTATGATATTGTTGTGATGAACCTCTGATTGAGACTGAGATTATTAATGGGATTGCGAAGGCTCATTAGGTAACCAATTTTGCCTTGGATGGACTATTGAAGTCGATCTGTTTCATTTTAGTTTGTTTGTAAACTTTATTTGAGCCCGGATTCAGTTGAATTGATTTCATGACATGTAGTTTTTGTCTGAGGAACATTGCGGTTATCTCTTCATGTTTTATTTCATGACTATAGTTTTTGTCTGAGGAACATAGCGGTTATCTCTTTATTTCTTTTGGCCAAATGTTGTATCTTCTTAATAAGTTAAGTCGAAACTGTGCAAGCAGCACCAGATGCTGTAAAGTGTAATCAGTACTGCAGCATTTTAAAGCATAAAGACTCACTTGGTCCAAATAGAATTAAATGTGTTGTGTATAATCACGGTTATGCCATCTACTTCTCGAGGGGATTGATTCCATATGATAAGTGAGTTGCAAATTTTCGTTGTTATAATTTGTGTTTTTTATTCTAAAATGGAGAATAATAAGATGTGCCTGATCCAAGTTTCTGTTCCGTACACGGTTCACCTTGGAATCTAGGTAACTATTGGCTACCCAGATCTTTAACTTACCCCACTGCAGCTAGATGAGGACTTAGAACAACTTAAATTTCTTGAGAATGGGTACAAGATGAAGGTGATTATGAAGTGACTTAAAGCTGAAGTGATACTGCATGAAGGGAAAACTAACACTGATTTGTTTCTTAAGGTAGGTTGGTAAATTTTTAATAATAAAGAATGAATGAGATAGATAGATATCTTTCCTTTTTAATCTTTCACACACATCCTCTCTGCTCAACCAACTTCAAATATGTTACAACAATTTACTATTTTATTTTTTAATGATCCAAGAGATGCCTTAGCCTTAACTCGAATGAGAGTTTATTCAGTATTTAAACTGAATTCCAATTTTCTGCACTTTTAATTTATCCGTAAAGAAAAATCATGAAAAATCGAAACAATTATTGTGCGTGCAACGTATACGCCAATTCCTAGTATAAAAAAAAAATTACCCGCATAAAATTTTAAAATGTTTTAATGTAACTTTCTTAATTAAAATAGTATCATACTTAATATGATGTCAAAATATAAGCCTTATTAAGAAGGTACATGACTACGTGACTAAAGTAGAGAAGAGAAGGTTGGCCAAAAACCAATTCATATGCCTCAGATCCACGAGACACAACTAATCATTTCCACTAATCTTCATTCATTATTATTCAACAAACTATAATTAATTACTTCATTATTAAACTAATTTTCCCTCACTCTACCGAAGGATCAGTTAAGGTAAATATTGCTTTGAGTCATCATCCGACCTTAGCTCAGTTGGTAGAGCGGAGGACTGTAGTGTGTATCACAGAAATCCTTAGGTCACTGGTTTGAATCCGGTAGGTCGGATTATATTTTTTACTTTAAAAAAAATCTGGACCTTTTTTATTCATCCAATTAAAAGAAAGGTATTAGGTTATTAACTTTATTATAAACTGCCTACCAAGATTTCAAGTATCCAAATAGGACATGCACCAGTCTTATTTCCCGATATATACATATGGATGGATTTAATTACAATGAGGGGGAGTGAATTTCAGTAATATTTTTTGAATAACCCACTTAATGAATAAGAAGCCTTCAACACAAACATTTAATGACTAGTTCAAATAAAAGTATAGTTATGACTGGTTGCATCTTGTATATAAACTCATATTACTTCTTTGTGTTTTTCTTTTACGTGAACTGGATTTCCACCCAATTATAGTATACGATTTCATTGTACTTTACTTTAATGAATTAACAAGATCTTATTTGTTATGGACAATGTGCTAATTGTTTGGTCTGTTAGAAAATAGCTTGGTTTGCTTTGTTTAAGCTATTGAGTATTTTATTTTTCTTTATGTTATTTTCACTCTAAAATTTATCTCAGATACCATGGTTAATCTATTTGTGACAAGGCCTTTCAAATGATGACGTGCTCAATTTTTTACTTATCTACATATAATTTGATGATACTCAATATTTTTTAGGCCATAAGCTTGTGTTTCTTGCCTCTGCCTCTTGCTGTGGGAAGTTCAATCCTAGATTTTGCCTTTTATCTTGTATAAATAAATTATTTTAACTAAACCAGACTATTAGAAAAAGAAGTGCAAATTTCATGGTGTTAACATCAACATTAACTTACCTTTATGGGCTTAGAACAACTTACCATCATGGGCCAAGAAGAAACTCACCATTATGGGCTAGGACCAACTTACTATCATTGGGTCAAGACTTGAAGATTTGGGCTATGAGGGAGTTGGGCTAAGTTGAAGAAACATCTAGATAATTTGTCTAGGTTAAGTTATCTAGATAAGTCTAGGATCTAAGTAGTTTCTAGAGAGTTTCTAGGATATTCTTAGTCTAGAGGTTTCCAAGAATCTAGAGAAAAAAAAAAGAAGAGAAAAATCACCACAACACCACTACAACTAGATCCACCACCACAAGTTGTAAGAGTCTCCAAGATATCATATTTAGAGTAAGAGAGTTATATATATAAGAGTTCTTCATTAGCTACTAGATACGGTCTTGGGCAAGTGCAAATCGGCACTTCGTTATTTTTACACATGGCATCTTCTGTCATTTAATGATCTTTTGATTAGCATGAAGAGTTTTACAACTATTCTGGTTGAGGGTACACATTCAACTGTAAGCATCTGGTTCGTTAATTTATCGTGCACTGCAAGCATTAGGAAGGTGATTCACTTACAATGAATTTTAAATGTAAGCTTTAGAAGAATAAAAATTCTGTTAAGTTGCAGTAGAAAGGACAACAAAAAGATTTTCAGTTTCAAGAGTAAAGAGATGGACCGTGCTAAATTTACCAGAGATATTGGGTGCAATCTGCCTCATTTGATAGATGAGGGTGCCTCATTTGATATTAGAATTGTTTATCGTAATCTTATATGATCGAAGACTTTCATTCTAAAGCCTAAGGTGGCAGTGGATATGCATATAAGGTATGTGAATTAGCAAATTGACATTGTACATGGATATAGGGTGATATTGTCATATTTGTTCTTTCTAATTGCACTCTCAATATTTATGTTTAGAAGAGAATTGCACGTGCAACGCACATGTCTAATTTCTCTAGTTGCCTCTAAAAAGCTTATATACATTAAAAAGTTTCATTCAAAAGACTTATTATTGTAGATGTGGATTATTTTATTAATTATATATCCGTAGTCGACTCATGTACTTCACTTTTTGTATAATAAAGACAACGGTTTTCTTTTTTCACACACCGAACTTGAACAAGTTTTTCAACGCTAGTTTGTGTTATCACGACTCTGGTGATTAAGGTAGATTAAAATAAAAGCAATCAGTGCTAGAAGAGAGATCAATCTCGTACAATGAAAAGAAATCCTTCGGCACAACATATAAAATACAAACACAAATAAATGCGTCATGTGTCGTGGTAAAGTACAACCTTTTGTATTCTTAAAGATGGCCGAAAACGCATCCAATAAAGTATTCGGTGATTCCTAGAACAAGGAGTAGCAACGAAACAGGGTATAAAGTGGCCGATATATGTGTTAAAGAAACATTGTAGAAGGTTATAAGTGATGGCCAAGTTTAAGGTAATCCCAACAATCATCATACTTTGTCTGATCTTTACCATTTGCCATGTCGCCACTGCACATCCCAATATAAAGGTAATCACCAAAATTTGCAATGGTAAAAAACATTTAGAAAATGACGATATTGGTTTCAACATCGAGTACGTTGTACAGAATATCATAGATATGACATCATCCCAAGGCTACAACTATTATACGTCATCACCATGGGAATACAATGTTATCTATGGTCATGGAGCTTGTAACGGGCAGATTTCAGCAGAGGATTGTGATTTTTGCTTGAATGTTGCTTCCGATGATTTAGAAGACGGATGTCTTCTTATCACTGGAGCTCAGCTCCAGCTTCGTGATTGTAGGATGCGGTATGAGATTTATCCGTTTACGGGATAATGGATGGTTTACTGTCTTGTCCAGTTCTTGATAATAATGGTTATATGGCTTTAAATACATACTCAATAGTCTATACACTTTTACTGTATAGATCTGTGTGTGTTACTTGAATTGTATGTTGCAAAACAAATTTTTACCTGTAATTGTAAAAATTGACTGTCAAAACTTAAAATAAATTCAATTGAATATATTTAGGGGGCAACGGTCACAAGACTCACAACAGATCTAGTGAACTGAAACTACAACCGAACTCTGTTGATAAGCTTTAGGGGTGAACAATAGACTTAATAACAACATATATGGAGTCACGTATTTTCACCATACTATTAATAAACAGATGTAATACACTTGCATTTTGTTCTCCTTAAATCTCCTTTGTAGGAAGGAGGATAATATTATATATAGCTCTTCCTATATTATAGACAACTGAATATTTCTTATTAAATAGAGAATATATATATCTCCAACAGTTCACCTCAAACTAAAAGGCGATTCACGGAAGATGACGGAGAGAATCACAAAAAATGCAAATCGTTAAGTTAAACGGACATGGTGGAGATGAAATTGTAAAACGATTCGCTAAGAACATGAATCGTTACAGATAGAGGAAAAGAAAATGTAATGAATAAGATCGAGACAACATGAAAAATTGGTTTTTTAGGAATAATATATTTTTGTGTGATCTCATCAGCTAATAGAGATGACGTATCAGCTTAAAATTCACATCTTATTCTCACGACCGGAATTAATATTAATATAGCTTCTGAACTTCATGCATGACATATAAATCGTCCAGGACTACGAATATATAGAACACAAACGCATTTTATTTATTGAACAGAAAAAAAGGATTACAAGCGATAGCTTACACTTGCCAGTAACTAGTATCTGGGATACAACACAAAGCATACACTACTACGATTGACCATTTCTACATAGTGGACCCCTCTTTTGCAGTCCAGACGGTGGTATCTCCGGCCAGAATATGGCACAGCGAAACCCGGCCCTCCCTCACCGCCGCCATCCTATTGGGAGTCCTCGCAATATAAGCTTCCCATTCATTCGTCTTAATGTGGCACACTCCTACTCCAACCACATCCGCACCATTCGAACCCTTCAAATGAACCCTAACACCGTACGCTTCGTGGGAATCGAATGTGTGGCAGTAAAATAGGCCAAGTGGGTAATTCAGTTTATGGCATGCCAAAAATTTACTAGCTTCAATCTTCTCCACACCATTACTCTTATAAACTTGTCTTATTTGTGCATCTTCTTGCTTCACTTCTGAGCTGAATGCCTGAACGTTTTTACCTAGTACGGTTGTCACGAGATCGACCATCGATTCAAGCGACGTTACGCAAGTCTCGTTTTTCCAGCCTTTAAGGCTCACGGCGTGGCACTTATTTAAGGATCTACGCATTATGCTACCTTCAGGTGAAGCGGCGATGATTGAGAACTGGTTATACGCGTAGGGCAACATGTCTAGTGAAAACGGTGCCGATTCCGCGAGTTTGCGGGGTAAGAAGGTAGCTTCGTTTGTTCTGTTGATGAACTGGAATCTCATAGTTTTGCCAGGAAGAAGCTCTTGTTCCATGAAGAAGAGAGTGCGATCTTCTTCATCGTTGAGATCGGGAAGGTCTACGATCGGGTTGAAATAAGCTTTGTAGCCTTGGTTTCCACCTTGCTTGGACAATCGTACTCGATTTTCCTCACCTGGTAGTACAATTGAGTATGTATTAGACTAAAATGGAAAAAAGAATATTGCTACTCTTAATAATAAGACGTGCGTCTTAACAATTGTCTTATAAATTCAAACTTATGAATGAAGACATTTAACACACTATTATACTACAATATCAACATCCGGCCACTTCGGCCTTGACCTCATTCGGGTCGAGTTTTCAGCTTGGCTGGGTCAAAACATAATGAGATTGAAACTCTAGTTAATAGGAACAAAACTTGTGCGCTCTGATGTCATGTTAATAATAAGACGTGCGTTTTAACCAAATATCTCATAAGTCTGAACTTAGTGGATGTATTTAATTAACACTCTTATACTATATATATCAACTAGAATAAAATATAATGAACTTTTAAGTGAGAAAATATGTAATTGTTTATTCACCAAGATTAACAATGTCTCTAATAGGTGCTGGCATTGGCACGTTGGGCAGCATGGACTTCCAATACATCTCCGGTGGGCCCGACGACTTTGCCAGATCAGCAGCTTCAGTGGCTACCTGCAATTTAAATTGATATATGCATCTTAGTATGAGGTTAATAATACGTGAAGAATGTTAGTTATTATAGATCACTTACGAGGAGTATTAGGAAGGCAAGGAAAGGGACATATTTGAAGTCCATAACTTGGAGGGGTTTGGAAATGGAACTAGTTAATTAGCTAGTAATATTATGTATTATATATTGTATTGATGAGAAGGTATGAAATGTAAGGGGGGCTTATATAGGGCTGAGATCTCCTTGAAATGAGGAACTAAGGTGAGTAATACGTGAATACTTTCTGGCAACTTCCTCCTTCACCTACCCCCTTTTGTAAGTACTTGATGCATGGCAAGGTTGATGCTTATCCTTTTAATAAAAAAAATTATTAGTATTATTTTAAATGTTAATTACTGTGTGGTAATAATTGACAGGTTTGGTATAGTCAAAATAAAACGGGCCATGCAATGCAAGTTATTTATTGTTCCTTTGGAAGAGCTTGCATGGCAAATTCTTCCTTAATTATTTATCATCCCTTGATTGTTGGATGAAAAAAAAAATATAGATCGAATTAAAGTAAAATAATGATAATCACTTCATAAAAAAAAAATAAGAAACTTATAAGATAATAACATTTTTTAAAGTTATTTTCTTTAAAAAGAAATAATTTTACCCTTTGTTAGTTTTTCATTTTCCGCTAGGGCGCTTCACGTGCATCGTCAATCTTCTTCTTCTTTGACGATGATCTACACTTGTGTTGTCACCCCAATAATCTACTTTTATTGTGCAAATATGTTCACTTTAACCGGTCTTAAATTGAAGAGTGTTGGAACCATAAACGACGATTTCTTTCCTGTGCGATGTTGAAAGTATATTGAATTTGATATTACTTGGTTAGAAGAATCTTTCAACAGATGGGATAGGATGCGCGACTACATGTTCCTCAGAGACCATCTCTTTGACTTTTCAAAATAGAAAGAGAATTGAAGAGAGTGTATTCGGGATTATATGATTGGTTGTTATTGTTAATGTGTCATACTCTCATTCACCATCTTATTCACACAACAGAGATTATTACGGAATCGTTAGTTAAGCCTTTTGCTTTCGTCAGTTATATACTGGCCGGTTAGATCTGATAGGCACTATAATACCATATATGTTCGTGTACTAATTGGTTAGAAATAAGAGACTTGAATTATTAATAAGTAAGAGAGTTACTACTCAATTTTAATAGGAATTTCTCTTTTTAGGGTCAAGTGAGGATAATGGGTTGTGTTAGGTTGGGTGGCCTAGTGGAGATAGTTGTTCGGGTTTGCGGGCGTGACAAAATGGTATCAGAGCCGACTCGGGACCGTGATCGGCCACATTGGTTGGAAATAAGAGATTTGGAGTCTTAATAAGTAAAAGAGGTACTATTCAAGTCTAACAGGAACTCATGCACTAGCGGAACAGACGCTCGGGCTTGGAGGCGAGTCTGCGATCCTGGACCCATGAGGTCCCATGGGTAACTAGACCGGACACATTCGACGGGTCAAAATCGGAACGGGGTCCACGGGTCAGCGGATACCCACGACCCGTTGAAACTATATATTAATATATTATTTTAAGCCAAGGTGTCCACAATGTTTTGTGCATGTTAAGCACCTCATTTATGGTCCATCCATCCCTTCTTCTAGAAGAGATGCAAACCTCCAACCATTTGTACTTCTATTCTAGATTGTATAAACGGACTTATACGTACGTATAAGAGAAGGGAAGAGCTAGCTTCCAATTGAGTGTATCTTGGGCCCCTAATTCCAATGAATTTACAAATGTAGGGTTTAGAAAATGAGATTGTGCATTCACATATATGCACTAATACAGGTTTCAGCCTATAGTTATGGAACAATTTTACACATCAATGCATACGGTTTCAATGGATGCAATTTAACTGACAGGTCCAGCCATGAACATATGTGAAAGAAAATATAAGTTAAAGTGGAGATGATCGATTAACTAATAATTAAGTTGTCCTGAATTGGTGAACTATGAAAATATATTTTGATATATAATTTGAGTAGAATAAGTTTTATAAAAATCAAACTAGGATGACCCATATTTTTAGTATCTTTTGATGATTTTAATTGTAGTTATAATTTTTGTATCTACTATATGATAATTGGGCACATCGATGAAGCACACTTTGCGTCCTTGAACCGATAATATTCTTTCAACTAACCTAGTATTCTCTGTCCCTCGGGGACAACAAGAGCTTTCATAGAAAGAAATGGTCTCGTGATACTGTTCTTTGGTTATTGTTCTTCCAAAAAATTATCTCGTGTCTGAGACTGCATGCTTATTTCACTTTGTATTCAGTTCTAAATGATTTATTTATTTTATTTATCAAATTCCACGAGCCGGAGAACTAATGATTATTAGTTATGTTTACAAATATTTTGAATTTGTTCATAACAATTCGGTTATATTTATAAAGAATGAGAATATATATTATTATCTTGTTTTGGGTTTTGAGTACAAGTACTTAATTATATATATGACTAAATTTATTACAATATAATATAAAAAACATAATCCGATAATATATATTCATAGTATAACTTTATCAGAATATAATAAAATATATTTTACTAATATATTTTATTCTCTAATAATATTTGGTCATGTTTATGGTCATTCTATATTCAATTTTTAGTTACTAGTGTAAGTGCATTCAAAGAGAGAGTAGAAGTGTATACCGAATGTCTCTCACTAAAAAATTTGAGTTTATTGGGAAGTTGATTAAGACGTACGTCTTATTGTCTTATTGAAAAAGGCAAATCATCCTGTTTTCTCTTCAAAAACTTGCTTTCCTCATCAATATATATTTTTAAACCAACGGAAATGAAAACAAAAACTTGGCTCTCATTTTCCTCATCAAAGATTCAAAATACATGTAGAGCTAGAGCTAGCTAGCCAAGCCGGGTGAAGCATTTTCATTTTCACATAAATTCGAGCAAGACAAAAATATTATTATTTCACATAAAAGAAGAAGATGAAATTATAAAGAGACCATCAAGATTTATTAGTTAAACTGAGAAAAACATAACAAGTTCATCTACTAATAGTCACGATAGATATCGATTACACCATGACGGACCTTTTGTTGGTCCATACAATGGAGTCTCTAGCCAAAAAATGGCATAACGGAACCTTCCCCGATTTCACTGCACCCATTCTAGCCGGAACCCTAGCCATATATTTTTCCCATTCTTTTGGCCTTATGTGGCACACTCCGACTCCATCCACTTCTGCCCCGTTCGAACCCTTAAGCGAAACCCTAACTACATAGCCTTCATCCGCTTCAAATGCATGGCAGTAGAACACAGCATATGGGTAATTAAGCTTATGACATGCCACAAATTTACTGCCTTCAATCTTTTTTATCCCAGACTTGACCGTATAATTTTGGGCTAACCAACTTTCGCCGTGCTTCACTTCTGTGTTGATGGCCCGAATATCGTGCCCTAGTCGGGTTGTAACGAAGTTGATCATGGATTCAAGTGAAGTCAAGCAACTCTGGTACTCATTCCCCTTAATTCTCAGCTCCTCACACCTTTGCATTGTTTTAAGGATTATGTTAGCTTCTGTGTCATCGGGATCGGGCTCATTCGCGTGCTTATAGAACACTTCGGTCAAATTGTTTAGCGAAAATGGAATTTTATCTGCGATTCTGCGGGGTACAAAGGTTGCTTCGTTGGTTGTCTTCGTAAAATGCAGGTTCATGGTATTGCCAGGAAGTATGTCTTGTTCCATGAAGTATAGTGTCGGATCTTCTTCGTCGTTGATTTCAGCGAGTTTTACTTTCACATATTTTCCTTGGTTTTTCTGGCCTGAGATCAGATATACATTGCACATCCGTTAGAAATATTTCCTAGCTAGAAATATTCGAAATTATCTTACAAAGTTTTGTTATTTGTGAGAGATTTTCTTTAAATTGTTTCTCAAATTACTTATTTTCTGGTAGTGACTTGTACATGTTATTATTAAATACGTACTATACACTAAAATTTCTCACAATTCGCGGATCAATGGATAATTAACATGCCTAGATCGAAAATTTGTTTGATAGATTCAGGGATTGGAGTGTTAGGCAGCACGGAGTTCCAATAGGCCTCCGGTGGTGCCATGGTGGATTCCAAGCTTAGAACTTGAGTGGCTTCATTTGCGACCTGTAAATTAGTCAATATAATTAATGTTCACATAATTAAGTAGTCTTCACGCACAAAATAGAGATCGATGTTAACGCAATAGCTACATGAAGATCAAACTTACAAGAAACAAAGCCAGAATGGCAAGAAGTTTCATAATGATCTTCAACTTAGAACTTACAACTTTAAGATGCATGGGTCTAGTCTGTGGGTGTGAAGGGAGAAGTACTACATATGTTGGCTTATTTATAGGGTCATAATGTCTCAATACAAGAAATTTAGCTGTCTGTCAGCGATTTATTTGTGACGAACATATAATATTATTTGTAAGAGAATTGTAAAAATCTCTTACAAAAACAACATTCAACTTTAAGGAATGACTCCTAACAAAAAGCTTGGTTAGAAACTTCCTTGAAAATTCCTTACAAAATTTTGAGTTTTGTAAGGAATTTCCCTCAAAACATAATAAATTCCTAGAAAATTCTTATAATTTTTTTAGAGATTTGGTTCCCTTAAAAAATATCGTCATAAATTACCAATTTTCTTGTATATATAGTGTCCTCGGTGGACATAATTATTACGGAACATTTGTTACAATTATCAATATTTTAAAGATATTTTTCTCACAATTTTAAATATTTTTAGTAAGAATTTTGTTTTAATGGAAATCGTTTTTTTTTAATCTTAGAACATAATATTCAGTAGAGGAATTTTGAAATTTCCCGTAGAAATAAAGTGCGAGTGAGAACACGTAATTATATGTTTGTAAAAGAAGTGTTTTATACTCCAAATTTGTTTTAGAAATCTTCATGGGTGAATCTGCACCTACACGTGTGTATATGTATACAAGACATAGTTATTAGGCCAAAGTGTACACTGTGTTCCGTGCATGTTGACCACACCTCATTTATGGTCCAAGAAGAGGTGTACGTTTTCAACCACTTGGAATAGTTATTAGGCCAAAGTGTACACTATGTTTTGTGCATGTTGACCACCTCATTTATCGTCCAAAAATTTATGCATGGTCCAAGATAAGATGCAAGTTTTCAACCATGCATTTGGAACACTATTCTTCCTAGATTGTATACACATGGGAAATTTAAAGGTAGGTAACATATTTCAAGACCCCGTTGTTAAGATGAGATGTATTAATTAAGTTTTCAAAATAGGGCTGTCAATTTGGGCTCGGCACGATGGGCCGACACGAACACGACACGAAAATTATGGATTTGGGTTTGATATTAATGACACGGCACGACACAATAGCACGATAATTTTAAAATTTTAGTTTAAAAATTTTTATTTTTGATTTTTTATTCAATTTATTCTAGGTTTTTCATGCTGATTTTTCATGTTGGCCCGTGTTGGGCTGGGTATGAGTTGACCCCAGAACACAACACGAAGCTAGCACAATACGAACACGCACGACTTACCCGAATTGCTAGCCCTACTTTTCAACCACTCGGTCCACACACTAATAATCATTAGAACTGAAGTTGAGGGGTAAATAATAAATAAATAAAAACAAGTTTCTGGGCTTCTATCATTGGCCCATATTTAGATACAATTTTCAAACACGAGATCTTCAAAAGTCTACACAACCTTTTTTTTCACCAGCAAAACAAATACAATGAAGACTCCCTAATCATTTAATTTAGCAGGAGAAAAGAAGAAGATGAAACTATATATATAAAGCGAACATGCAGATTTTATTATTATTATACACTTAGAAATACATAACAAGTTCTTCATCTAGCTAGTTACTAGCTAGTCATATTACTAATTAACACGAAACTAGGTGGACCTTTTGTTGGTCCATACAATAGAGTCTCCGGCCAGAAAATGGCATAATGGAATCCTCCCCGATTTTGCATCAGCCATTCTAGTCGGAATATTAACCAAATAACTTGCCCATTCTTTTTTATTAATCGAATGGCACACTCCTGCCGCGACCACTTCTGCCTCGTTTGAACCGTTAAGCGGAACCCTGACAACAAATCCTTCATTGGCTTTGAATACATGGCAGTAGAACATAGCATACGGGTAATTAAGCTTATGACACGCCACAAATTTACTGCCTTGGAGCTTTTCGACGCCAGATTCGATCGTATAATTTTGCCTTAACCGGGTTTCCCCGTGCTTCACTTCCGTGTTGATGGCCTGAATATCGTGTCCTAGTCGGGTTGTGACGAAGTTGATCAAGGATTCGAGTGAAGTCAAGCAACTCTGGAGATCCGTATTCCCACTAATCCTAAGCTCTTCACACCTCTGTATGGTTTTACGGATTATGGTAGCTTCGAGTGTTTCGGGTTTGGGTTCACCCGCGAGCTTATAAAACTCTTCGGCCGACTTGTTTAGTGAAAATGGCATCGCATCGGCGATTCCGTGGGGTGCAAAGGTTGCATCATTGGTTGTGTTTCTAAGATGCAGATTCATGGTATTCCCTGGAAGTATGTCTTGCTCGATGAAGTTTAGAGTCGAATCTTCTTCATCATTAGTTTCAGCGAGCTTTACTTTCATCGTTTCAGATTGTCCTTCATTTTTCTTGCCTGATAAGATCAATAATTGAGTCAGAAAATTAAGAGTGTCAAAATCCACAATTTAAAATTTTGAAATTGATTTTTTTTTTTTTATTATAGATTTGTACTACAATCATCATTTTTTTAAACTTTACAATGAACCATAAATTTGAAAGCACATCACTAAATAAATATTATGTTATTGACATACATATATTACTATACTAATATATTATTCTGATACATATTAATATTTTTTTTTATATAAACTCTTTTAGTTTTAATGATTGTCGCAATACAAAAGTTTCTAATTTTTCTTCAGTTCTGGTTTACAAACATTGATTTCATGCAAAAATACATATTATAATATTTATATTTATAATACTTTTATTTTTATAACAAAACTACAGAATTTAAACAAGTATACGTTGTTGTTAGCAATTATAAAATAACTATTCACTTAAGTAGAATTGCATGCAGATTAATGGTTAGTAGTTACATAATAAACGCAAATATTGCATAATTGTTCGAATGGAAGTATTAGATAACTAGTTTAAGGTATATATATTGATTATATCAAATTTCTTACATACGTACCAAGTTCCAAAATACGTTTGATAGGTTGAGGGATTTGAGTGTTAGGCAACATGGAGTTCCAATAGGTCTCCGGTGGTGCCTTGGTGGAACTTATAACTTGAGTGGCTTCATTTGTGATCTGTAAATTAATCAATATAATTAATATTGACAAAATAACTAAAGATGTTAATGAATATTATAAGAAGATCAAAATGACTAACTTACAAGGAATAAAGCCAGAAGGGCGAGAAGTTCAAACTCCATATTCAAGAGAGAAAATCTTTGAAATGGGTCTAAAGAGGTGGGTTGTGTGAAGGGATGGATAAGCCCTGCCTGCATATTGGCTTTATTTATAGAGCCATAATATTATCGGTAGACACAATTACCCTCGTAATTTCAATCAGGATTAATTAAAATGTCAATACAATAAAATCAGTAATTAATTTGTGGAAACAAAATTACAAGAAGACAACCCCTTATAATTTAAAAAGATTTATATAAATTTTTTTTTTACCAACAAAATCCATACAAATATTTTAATTTTTTTGGGAAAATGTACAAATATTATAATTTGGCAGAGGTTTTTCTTACAATTTTGAATGTTTATAACGGGTTTTTAAAGTAATATTTGTAAGAATTTTCAGAAAATCCATTTAAGAAAGTTAATTTCACTGTAAATATATAAATTCTAAGTTACCCAAAAATATGTGGTGCACGTATGAGAGATAAAACTGGCAAGTCTATTATTACAAAAAAAAAATATATGGCAAGTTATTATTATTGAGAGATATGGTACATGTAACTGCAGTAAAACAATAAAATTGGCAAGTACTTGCTGGCTAAGCATCAACTTTTATTTGGAATGACATACATGCATGCATGTCTTCCGCAAAATGTACACGAACTTATGTCGATGTCAATTTGACACAAACTAACAGACCGTGTCAAAATTTCGTATTAACAAATGACCGTGTCAAATCCGAGCTAAATATTGTGAAAATTTGACACAAAGAACCACCCGTGTCAAAAGTTTGAGTTAATTGACCCTATTTTCTTGTGAGGATAGTAAAACGAAATAAAAATATTACCTAAGAATAATTAAAATAAAATTTTACAATAGCAAAATTAGTCAAATAAATGTTAAAAAAATGAAAAAGCAGATCATTTTATTCAAATTAAGAATCGTAAAATTGACAAGAGATAAAGCAACAAGATATTCATAGTCCAAACTCCAAACCTATGAAGAAGATTATAATACTGTTGCATTTATAGCGTGTGATGGGGGTTTACCAGAACAGTGTGACTGGGAATTTTACAGTCCGCAATACCGCAAAGAACAAATACTTTGTTTTATAATTAAGACGATTGCAAAAGAAATTGAATGGTTAATGCCATTCTAAGTAATAAAGTTTTATAAGCATTCATATTATTATTAAGATCTTGTAACCGCAATAATTTGCCTTCTTAATTGCAAGAATATCTAAACTGTAATAGTTATTAGTAACGGTAGGATATTGCACCCATACGGGGTGCTAGTGTAGGTCTCGGAGAGATCGGGGACTGTTGTGTCGAGTCCCCGAAGTCGACAACCGCTCCAGAAAAAGAGCGGGGACTAATGTGTTGGGTCCCCGAAGTTGTTAACTGTTCATGAGCCTCTCCTTGGCTATATATAGACCCTCTTGGTGGTCTAGGAGAATACAGTGCTCTCTAGTTTGTCTATAGGGTTATCATCCGTGGAGACCGAGGTACGCTCCGCTTAGTGACGTACCTCTCCGACCGGCATCCCGTCACCGCCGTGATTCCGAACCAACCTTAACGATCCGCTTTCCCCGCCATCGCCGCAAACCGCCACGTTCAAAGGTAACGTATCGTTCCTATAACTACCGTATTGTTTACGTACTAATTCGGTTGTTGGTTTGCTTGGCATGTACGTCGGTTTCCTACATTGGTATCAGAGCCGAAGGTTCGGTCTCCGGCACCGGCATCGTCTTCATGACGGTTATGCTGAACTCCCGCCGATTTTCGAAGTTTTCGTCGTCCCGCTCGTTTCGGATGTGTCCGGCCTATCATCTATGAGTATTCGACGCTCATTATCACCCATGAAGATTCTCAACCGCGAGGGTTGCGAGCAGTGGCGGATGGATGTGTGATAATGTGGTTACGAACGTAACCACATTATCGAGTATTTTTAGTGGTACTCTAAGTTTATTTCTGAGAAAAAATATACTATGATCCTCATTATTTAAATGTAAGATCCTCATTATTTGAGTGTAAGACCCAAATTATTTTGTGCAAGAGAATAAGATCATGTTATTCCGTCCAAAATTGTTATCAAATACATTTTAAATTTACAAAGTAAATGAATACTTTTTTAAATATCGAAATCAAAACCAATATTAGTGTTACAATAGTGTCATGACTCGATTAAAACTCAACTCATCTACAATTGGTACTAGTCTGATTTGACTAAATTGTAACATTTGTATAAGCAAATATGGTTTACTTCCGATACTTTAAAAAGTACTGTGTACATTTGAAATATATTTAACGACAATTTTGGATAAATAACCGAAGAAAGTATCAATTATCATCGTTTTGAAATATGTATATTTTAAAACATGATAGTACCAAAAATAATTTTTTTAAAATAAGTTTTATATATTTTACATAATTTTGTTAAAAAATAAGTAAAATCTTCACATTTTTTTTTCTTCTACATAGCGTATCCACATTATCGAGACCCTGGATCCGCCACTGGTTGCGAGTTCCCGACGAACCCTGACGAAAAACGGTCGTTTTTGTGGCCGAACGTGGCCATGAAGCTCCCACTCCATTTGTATTGTTCATATGGCCATATTCACGGTTTGTTCGTGTGGCCTAAGCATGGGGCGAGGCAATGGCTACCTCCATGGTAAAAGTGGCGGCCATGGTCGCCACACGAAGCTCAACTTGTTTTTTCGAAAAAAAAAAATTTCTCGCCGGAATGAGTATTTTTACGAACGGTTATCACAAGTCTCCGGTGGTGTGTCGCCGGTGACGGTTACGAGCAAAACGGTTAAGAAGAGAGTGAGAGTAATGGCTAGATCGTGGGTTGCATGGGTGGGTGGTTGACATGCAGTTTTTTGCATGAAAAGCGGGTAAAGAAGATGAAGAACGGGCGGGTCGGGCATTATTTTGTCATCCGGGTCGGTCAGAGATTTTTTTTTAAACTTACGTGACCATTTTAATGAAACATGGGCTCACGTGATTGCTTTATAAGCAAATTTGGGCCTCGCCACTCTTTTTCTAATGACTTGGGCTGTTTTTTTTAACATGGGCCCATATACATTTTTTTTCAGCCGTGAGTTTTTTTTTTTTTTTTGTTTCATTAAAGTTGACTTGGTCAAAAAAAAATTTCAAATTAGGCCCAGACTTGTTTTAAAGAGTTAAAAATATTTTTTTAGGGACAAAAATATTTTATTTATTCTTTAGTCCCTAATATTTTTATAGCAATGAATTGCATGCTTTATTTTATTAGTATTATGCTTAGAGTGCTTTTTATTTATATAAAATTGCATGTTGGCCCCCCGTAGTTTGAATTTGTTTCAACTACATGTGGAATATGTTTCCTGGAAGTTTTAGGGGACTTGATTGTAATATTCTCGAGTTGAATTGAGGAAATAATTATGTCTAGAAAGACCGAGCTTGAAGTGGAAACTTGACGCCGCGCCTCCTCCTCCCGGCCTGGGAACTATGTTCTGTCTAAGAAACAGGAGTGTTAGGGCCTGTCTCGCGAACCCTTCAGTCCACCTGAGAATTTTCCTCTAAACGTAACTTTTGAGAATTTACATGATGGTCCCTAAATCTTTTAAACAGACCTTTTTATGCGAGTTAGTCTTGCTAAAGTCCGGAATGGGGTGCTAGATTTTAGTTATTTATTAAGCATGATACTTGTTATAGTTGTATCCATGTGTAGGGTACATTATACAAAGCATGCATGTTTGCTAGAAATGACATGATTTATTTTGCTAAGCATGATACATGTTGATTCATATAGTATCCATGTATAGGATTGCATAATGTCCATGCTAGCATGATTCATTCATATATTCATGTCATATCCATGTATCATTCATGTTAACTTGCTGGATTACATGATAGTTCCATGAATTGATACATGTTAATTTGTTTAGTAAACCTGTATCAAGTGATTTGTGAAGCATGTTCATGATTGACGTGAGTTGGATTTGACTTAATTATCGGTTGAATTGATTATCACGTAACATGTACTTTAGGACGATGATTGGGAACATAGTAAACTTTTGACTCCGGGTCATGCTTGTGTTAATTGATTTAGTCAATAAATAAGTTAAGTGAAAGGATGTGTGTGTGGAACATTGTATCTTGCGTGCAAATATGATCCTAATATGTGTTATTCTTTACGTTCGAAGAATGGCAACTTCAAGCAAGAACGTTATTGTTAGGTTCCGAGATCTGGGTCAATGGGTGATCGGCTCAAATCCCGTTCCTCACTGGAGATGTAGATGATCTGATACTCTCGGGTTGCTCTGCCTTAACTCACGTCCTTCCTTCCTTCCTTCCTTCCTGCAGAAGGGGCAGTACCTGACACAGAGAGGGGGGGGGGGGGGGGGTGCCTGGTGAACCCTCTCCGATGCCTAAGTCAGTATCGTTTTTAGAGAGATAAAGCTAGAGAGATGTCAGAGCAAAATAATCCAAATTGCCAAGATGTCCAAATGAGTTGTGAAGGTGGGGTATTTATAGGCAACGGTGTCATTAAGGCAGCTTAATGACATCGTTAACCTTTAAACACAATTAATTAACATTTAAGCGCAAAATTAAGACCTTAGGATACGGAGAAGGTAGGCGGAGTGAACCGAGTGTGGGAGTCCGAAAATGGTGCCGGGGCCCTTGGGGGGAGGAGAAATCCGACCCCCAAGGGTAGGGGTTGGGTGAGGGCACCCAACCCCTCCTAGGGAGGATGGGGTTGGCCAACCCCATCCCTCCAAGGAGAGATCGGGTTGGCCGACCCGATCTCTCCTAGGAGAGATCGGGTTGGTCCACCCGATCTCCCCTAGGGGAGATCGGGTTGGCTGACCCGATCTCCCCTAGGGGAGGTCGGGTGTGACCACCCAACCTCACCTAGGTGAGTTTACCTTGGCCGGACGAGCGCTTCGGCCTCGTCCGAGCCGTTGATGTTCTCGCGAAGTGTCCGGGTTGAAGTTTCGATTTACAATCGTTAATGGGACGATAAAAATACAACGGTTCGGAAGTCAACGGGTTCAAATTGGGCGTATATCCATCAGTTATCGCTTAGCTAAACAAGGGTTTGAAGCTGAATGGCGATAATTATGACGTCTGGAGCATTAAGATTCAGTATGTGCTTGAATTCGAATTAACTCTGGAGGCCATAAACAATGTCATGAATGAACCCAAAGCTGGGAACACGGCTTAGCATCGGAGTGCGCTTACAGCCTACAATAACTGGAAAAAGGCAGATAACCTAGCTCGTATCACTTTGCTGAGTGCATTGGAGGATGATATTCTTAAGGAGTTCAAGAACCATAAGAGGGCTAGGGACCTCTGGATCGCCTTGCGGGATAGGTTTGGTACCTACTCGACTGCAAGGATAAGGTCTTTGACCGTTAGGTTTGATTCCTACAAGAAGCGTCCCGAGCACTCAATGAGGACGCATATCCGCCAAATGGGTAATATGATTTCTGAGTTAAGTGATGCTGGTCATATGTTGACTAATGAGCAACAAGTCCAGGCAGTGATTCGTTCACTTCCAAGCTCTTGGGACCTTATGAAGACTGCCCTCACCCATAATACTCAGATTCGCACTCTGGAAGATGTTCGGAGGCATCTTGAGTTAGAGGAGGACCGCCTCCAAGCAACTAAGTCTTAATTGGAGTTGCATATGGCATCATCTTCTAAACCCAAAGGTGGGTTCAAGAGGAAGAGAGTAGAGAAAGTCAATGAGAAGGCTGGTCCAAGCAAGAAACCTAAGGCTGAGAGTAAGCCCAAGCAGAAAAAGAAATTCTGTGTGCGAGCTATTGCAAAGGTTAAGTGCTTCAATTGTGGCCAGCGAGGCCACTTTTCGAAAGAATGCACTGAACCCAAGCGCCAGGTTTGTCTTGACACTAAAACTAGAGAACTTAATGTCTCTAGTTCGGTTTTTCTATCTGAATCTAATCCTTTGTGGATCGTTGACTCAGGGGCGACCGACCATATAGCTCGAGACCGGAATGCATATGTTGACTTCCGTCGGCTTCCTCGTGGAACAAAATGGATATATGTCGGAAACAACACGCGAGTGGCTGTGTTAGGGATCGGGACATGCAAGTTAGTCATGCGTGACGGTCGAACCCTCTTGTTACACGACGTCCTTTACGCTCCTCAAATCCGACGGAATGTTGTTTCAGTTTCTGCTTTGATGTTGATAGGTTTTCGTTTATGTTTTCATGACAATGTTTTTACTTTGAACAAGGGGTCAACTTTGTATGGACAAGATTTTATTTCCGGTGGTTTTATTATATTAGACTTGGATGTTTACGAAACTTCGAGTTCTTCATTGATTACTTCCTCTCGCGGTCTTGATAGCGATATGGATGTATGGCATGCTAGATTAGGTCATATTAGCCAACAGAGGATGCAACGACTTGCGAATCAAAATTTGATGCCAGGCATTCGGGGTGAGCTCGGGCCGGGACGGGCGGGCTTTTACCTGGGCCCGAGCCCGAAATTTTCGGGACATTAATTTTTAGCCCGAGCCCGAGCCGGAAAATGAGGAAAATGGCCCGCCCGAGCCGGGACTTCGGGACTCGGGCTCGGGCTAGCCCGTATTTTAACAAAAAATCTGAAAAAAAAAATAATAAAAAAAAAAATCAAACATGGAGGAAGATGGTTAGATACTAGTAACTAGTACCCACTAGATAGTTAGATAAGATGGCAACTAACTAGACAGTGAGATACTAACTATAGTTAGTGGGGAATATATATAATTATATATATATATATATATATATATATATTTATATAGTATTAAAAAAAAATCGGGACGGGCTCGGGTTTATCGGGATTTTGGCACAAAAGCCCGAACCCGAATTGAAAATAAAAGTCCCGCACGCTCGGGCTCGGGTCTATTCGGGACCGGGTTTTTCGGGACGGGCTCGGGACGGGTTTTTCGGGCTTTCGGGTTTTCCTGCTCAGCCCTACCAGGCATTCAACATGTGGAATTGTCTACGTGTGAATGTTGTCTAGCTGGTAAATCCGCCAGAAAGCCTTTTGGTAAGGCAACCAGAGCTGAATTTCCTCTCGAGCTAGTCCATTCGGATATTTGCGGGCCCATGAATGTTCGGGCTAGGCACGGTGCGTATTACTTTATCACATTTATCGACGATTATACCAGTTATGGACATGTATATTTGATTTCCCACAAATCGGACGCACTTAAGTGCTTCGTGAGTTATATGAACTTAGTGGAAAATCAATTAGATCGAAAGATTAAGTGCCTTCAAACCGACCGAGGCCGTGAGTATCTTTCGACACAAATCCAAGGGTTATGTGATGAAAAATGTATCGTTCGTCAGTTGACGATTCCTCATACTCCGCAACAAAATGGTGTAGCGGAGAGACGTAATAGAACGCTACTTGAAATGGTTAGGCCTATGATGGCACAAGCTCAATTACCTATTGCCTTTTGGGGCGATGCGTTGTTGACTGCAACATATGTCCTCAACCGTGTGCCTACGAAATCAGTCGCGACCACTCCTTATGAGCTATGGACCGGAAGACGTCCGGACTTAAGCGAATTGAAACCATGGGGATCTGCAGCCTATACACACGATCTCTCGCATAAATATGGCAAATTGGGCCCGAGAGGTAAGAAGAGTGTGTTTGTACGCTACTCGTCAACCTCTAAAGGTTATGTGTTTATAGAGCTGCAAGAAAGTGGGAGCATTACTGAATATGAATCGCGCAATGTCCAATTTATTGAGGATGAGTTCCCAAGGAAGGGTGAGATAGGTCAGGACTTATCTCTTTATGAATCTGATGATATAGACCATCAAAGCTCGCCTCATTCGAGTGGGAGGATTTTAGGGGATGAAGAAATCTGTCACCAACAACCTCATTCATCATATGTGACGAATGAAGACGACTTTGTTGCTCCTAATGGGAGTGATGAGATGGATCTTAATCCAAGTGGGAGCATTGACACGAGGTTAAATGAACCTCAAATGGGACGAGGGTCCCGCAAAAATATTCCACGCCGGCGGTTTGAAATCGAAGGTGATGAACTCTTTTCAATGCTCCTTCAATATGAAAATGAGCCACGGAATGTGTCCGAAGTCATTTCAAGCCCTTCTAAAGATAAATGGACAAAAGCGATGGAAGAGGAAATGGAGTCTATGAGGGCCAACAAGGTTTGGGATCTAGTTAACCTTCCTCAAGGACGAAAAGCTATATGGGCCAAATGGGTCCTTAAGATTAAGCTTAAGGCTGATGGCACAATTGAGCGATATAAGCCCGATTAGTGGCCAAGGGTTATATGCAACAATATGGAATAGATTACGATGAGACATTTTCTCCAGCCGTGCGTTTATCTTCAATTCGGCTAATCTTGGCTATAGTAGCTAACCTAGACCTTGAATTACATCAAATGGATGTTAAAACTGCTTTTCTCAATGGAGATTTAGACGAGGAAATCTACATGGAGCAACCTGAGTGCTTCGTTGTAGAAGGTCACGAACGTAAAGTTTGTCGACTCGTAAAGTCCATTTATGGTCTAAAGCAATCGTCGAGGCAGTGGTACAAACGATTTCATGACGTGGTTGTGAATAATGGATTTGTCATGATGAATGACGACCATTGTGTTTATACCAAAAGGTCTAAGAGTAAGTTCGTGTTTATTACATTGTACGTCGATGACATATTGATAGCCGGGAATGATAATGAGTATTTAAACGAGGTTAAGACCTGGTTGTCATCTCAATTTGAGATGAAGGATATGAGTGATGCAAATTACATTCTTGGGATAAAGATCTCGAGAGATCGTTCAAAGAAGTTGTTGTATCTTTCGCAAGAGAGCTACATCAACAAGGTTCTAGAACGGTTTAGTATACAAGCATGTAACCCTATCGAGACTCCTATAAGTAAAGGCCAAGCCTTGAGCAACAAGATGTGTCCAGAGACTCTAGAAGAAAGAGAGAGAATGAATCGAGTACCATACAGGAGTGCAATCAGAAGTCTGATGTATGCAATGGTGTGCACTAGACCGGATATTTGTCAGGCCGTGGGCTTGGTAAGTCGATATCAATCCGATCCAGGACCGTCACATTGGAAAGCTGTGAAGAGGATCATGAGATACCTGAAAGGGACTGCTGATTATGCACTTTGTTACCGAGGTGCCGAGAGTCTCCGTCTAGAAGGATACAGCGATGCCGACTATTCAGGAGACCTTGACGAACGGAAGTCCACCTCTGGTTATGTGTTCAAGATGTGCAATGGTGTTATCTCTTGGAGTAGCAAGAAGCAGTCTTGTGTGTCCCTTTCTACCATGGAAGCTGAATATGTGGCACTCGCGACAGCTACACAAGATGTTGTTTGGTTAAAGAGGTTCCTTGAGCATCTGATGGATATTGCAGAAAAGACTGAACCAATTTTGGTTTATTGTGCTAGTCAAGCTGCAATTTCTTTTGCAAAGGATCCTAAGTTTCATAACATAACCAAACACATTGATACCAAGTATCATTTCGCGAGGGACATGGTTGCACGCAAGATGATTAACGTGAAGTATTTGTCTACAAAGGAAATGGTGGCTGATCTTTTGACTAAGCCTTTGAATAGAGATTCCTTTGTAAGACATGTGAAATCTCTAGGTCTACGTAGAGTTTGAAATACTTCATGTAATATTTTCCCATGTTATGAACAATGTTCAATTTAATCAAATATGTTTTGATTTACACACACACATGCTTTATTCGGATTGCATTAGTGCATTCGCGACTTTTTCAGAAATGTATGTCGGGTAAACTAAAATTTAGCTCTCTCACACGAGCAACCGCCTCCGCGTCTTTGTGACGTTACGTATGTGTGACAACGGGAGATGAGACGGGATTTTGTGTTTAAAATCATCAAACGGGTGATTAGAGAGCTAACTACTCGAATTCATAAGTCGGTCGTTGACATACGGTCATCGATGGTTAAGTGGAATTTCTTTCTGCATAGTTTGCCTTAGAGCCGGATGGGAGTTAGTGAACTCTTATTCGAGTGCATGCGGCATTTGAAATGACATTCGCACAACACTGTCTTTGAGTGAGACAAATGACATACGCTCCAGGGAAAAGGAGAAGTGTTGTGACACACGTTTCATACCGTGTGTGTTATTAGCGACCACGGGTTTGCACAAGTATAATATCAACTTGTTGCAGTGTGAGACCCATAGATCCTTGGAAGGTTCTAAATTGTGTACCCTCACGACTCCGATCAGAGACTTGAGACCTAGCACGATGTTCGCTAGCTTAGTGTGTTTCCAAATGGCTACCTACAGATTCGGCTTGGCGGGACATGTCTAGAAAAGCTAGTCGGGTTGGTGTTGAAGGAATCGTGAGAAGATGAAGATCATTAACGGGACCTCTTTTTGAATTGTGTTCACCGGTGCACCAGTCATGAATTAGTTTCATGATTGTGAATACAAGGTATAATGAGATTTTTGAGGATACCTAAATGAGGTTCGATGATCTAGGGTACAAGCATACTTACCGTTCTCTAGTTGGTTATCCATTTCGAGAGGCTGTATACTCCTAACAGATGTACAGGAGTTCTCTAGTTGGTTGTTCACTACGAGAGGCTGTATACTCCTAACAGATGTACAACAGCTAGCTCTCGCAAAGTATGCCGGTCGCACGGGTGAGCCCTGTATGAAAGACAGATAGATGTTGGAAATACGTTTCCACACACACTGAGCACTCCCGTTATGTGTGAGTGGGAGATGTAGGATATTGCACCCATACGGGGTGCTAGTGTAGGTCTCGGAAAGATCGGGGACCGTTGTGTCGAGTCCCCGAAGGCGACAATCGCTCCATAAAAAGAGCGGGGACCAATGTGTTGGGTCCCCGAAGTTGTTAACTGCTCATGAGCCTCTCCTTGGCTATATATAGACCCTCTTGGTGGTCTAGGAAAATACACATCTCATACAAGTCTCTCCACGTCACTCTCATATACAAGTGCTCTCTAGTTTGTCTATAGGGTTATCATCTGTGGAGACCGAGGTACGCTCCGCTTAGTGACGTACCTCTCCGACCGGAATCCCGTCACCGCCGTGATTCCGAACCGACCTTAACGATCCACTTCCGCCGCCACCGCCGCAAACCGCCACGTTCGAAGGTAACGTATCGTTCCTATAACTACCGTATTGTTTACGTACTAATTTGGTTGTTGGTTTGCTTGGCATGTACGTTCGTTTTCCTTCAGTAACTGTTAGAATCCACCAAATCAGTTGCGGATCAATTCAATTAGAATCTGACACATTGCCTATATATGTACAACTAGAATATTGGCACATTGTTATGTATAAATTTTAAACACAAGTCTACACAACCCTTTTTTTACCAGAAAAAAAAAATACAATAATGAAGAATCATGATAAAAAAAAGATTAAGCAGCAAAAAGAAGATGATGATTTGATGAAGCGACTATGCAAATTTATTAAACTGAGAAAACATAACAAATTTATCTACTATCCATATCATTTATGATGAGTTTCTAGATCGAAATCCTAAATGGAAACGAAGCGTCAAGAAAAGAGATATGAGAGAAGAGAGTTGCGGGTCATTGGGTGTGTTCCTTCAACTTGACACCCTACCCTCTAAACCTAATATAAACTAAACTATCAAACAAACAACACTGAAGGAACAAGACCCTAAACTCTAACAATACACAAAAAAGGCCATCCACTTTACACACCTAATACAAAGACTCCTAAACAAAAGGAACCACAACCAAACCGACACAAAACAAAAGTCCACAACTTTCAGCTTGACTAAAACAACTCTCAACACTCCCCCTCAAGCTGAAAGTACAAAAAAAACAATACAAAGATTCAAAAAACATATAAGAAAACTTCAACCAGGATCATCTTGATCTTCATCTTCAAGCTCCCCATTGCTGAAGATGTTCTTCATGCCAATTAACTCACATAATTTATCATGTCTTCTTCTTGCCAAAGGCTTTGTGAACAAATCAGCAGGTTGATCTTTAGTTCAAATATGCTTGAGCTCCACGATTCCCTGAACTAACTTCTCCCTAACAAAATGACACTCAAGCTCTATATGCTTAGTCCTTTCATGGAAAACGGGATTATTAGAAATCTTGATAGCAGTTGTACTATCACAATGAAGAATACTAGCTTCCTTTTGAACAAAACCCAATTCCCCTAAAAGATTCCTAAGCCAAACAATTTCTGAGACAGCCTTACCAATACTTCTATACTCCGCTTCTGCAGAAGATTTAGATACAGTTTCCTGTTTCTTAACCTTCCAGGAAATCAGAGAATTACCTAATTTAATTGCATAACCAGAAACTGACTTTCTAGAAACTATACAGTCACCCCAATCAGAGTTACAATATCCAATCAGCTTAGGAACAGACTTAGAATCAAGCAATAGACCCTTACCTGGCTCCCTTTTTACGTACCTTACAATGCGCAAGGCTGCCTGTCAATGAGACTGTTTAGGACTCTGCAAAAACTGAGACAAATGTTGTACAAGAAAAGCAATATCTGGCCTAGTCATGGTTAAATACAAGAGTTTTCCTATCAGACGTCTATAAGAGCTGACATCATTTAGGGGCAAATCATCTGTATTAACCTGAAGATGACTATCATACTCACGAGTTGTCAATTTAAGATTCGTCTCCATTGGAGTTTTGGCAACTTTGCAACCCAACAAGCCAACATCAGAAATGAGTTCCAAAACATAATTCCTTTGATTTAAAACAATTCCAGATTCAGACATGGCCACCTCAATACCAATGAAGTATTTTAAATCACTCAAATCTTTCATCATAAATTTGGTTGTCAAAACATGCTTCAATTCAGTAACCAACTTAGCACTATTCCCAGTAATCAACAAATCATCAACATAGATAAGAAGGATCACCAATTCAGAACCATCAAATTTAGTAAACATTGAATAGTCTAATTTGGACTGATCATAACCATAATTCAATAAGGCATCACAAAGCTTCAAATTCCATTGCCTAGATGCTTGCTTTAAGCCATAGAAGGATTTACGTAACCTACAAACAATACCATTCTCCCCCTAGTTACTAAATCCTTGTGGCACATTCGTATACACCTCTTCAAACAAATCACCTTGTAAAAAAGCATTGTGCACATCCATTTGGTATAAAGGCCAAGTAAAAATAGAAGCTAAAGCAAGGACAGTACGCACAATATTCATTTTAGCAACGGCAGAAAAAGTCTCACAATAGTCTATGCCATGCTTCTGATTGTACCCTTTAGTAGGGATGGGCACTGAACCGGTTCAGGCCGAACCGGTTCCGGACCGGACCGGAACTGTTTTAAACGGTCCGGTCCAATAATAACTAGGGTTTTTTTTGGCTTAGGTTGGTCTAAAAAAAACTGGACTGGTTTGAACCGGTCCAGAACCGGTCCAGAACCGGTTTTGGACTGTTTTTTAAAAAAACAAGTTCTGGACCGGTTTTGTATGTCAGACCGGTTTTATCAATAAAAATCGGTCCAAAACCAGTCAAAACCAGTCAAAACCAGTCAGAAACCGGTCAAAACCGGTCAGAAACCGGTCAAAAACTGGGTTTTTAAAAAAAAAAAAAAAAATTCGGTCAAAAAGTTTTTTTTTTTTTTTTTTTTTTACTAAAAAGCGGTTCAAAACCGGTCCGGTCCGGACTGGTTTGTTGGACTGGTTTGGTATACCCCTTGGACTGGTTCCAATTTAGGGGTAAAAAACCAGTCCAAATTGGACCGGTCCACTCCGAACCGGTTCAAAACGGTCCGGTTCCAGACCAGTTCCGAACCAGTCCGGCCGGACCGTTTTTTTTGCCCAAGCCTACCCTTTAGCCACTAACCTAGCTTTGGTGGGAGAGTACAATTTCCCTGTGTAATTGATAGATCATGGATCCATCTTTTTTATCAAAACGCTCTTTCAATTCCTTCCAAGCCAAGAAAGAATCTCCAAGATACATGATACTGTTACCTAAGCTCCTAGCCACAGAATTGAGTATCCATCCAAACACTACCGAGTTACAGCGATCCCAAATTTCATGTAAAGAAGCATCAAAACTCTCTTTAGGATAGCTTCCCGTAATAAACCCTAGCTTATTTTTACCACGCAAAACAATCATTATCGCACGGCTCCACATAGCGTAGTTATCACAACCATTCAGCAAATCAGATACCATGCACATGCTAGGGTTATCAGAAGCATGTAAATAGAGAGGATGGTGAGAATGAACCTCGGGAAAATCACTGAATTCTAGCATAGGTTGTTTTCCTGGAGCGTGTTGCGTCTTACTAATTTCCTTAGGTGGATCGCCATCACGCTCGTCGGAGGGACCAGACATCTTCGTAATCGAGATCTATGGAGAAGAAGACGAAGCGAATTGGAAAAGACGGAATTCCAGAAAGCACGTCGTGTCGTAATCGTCATATTCCACCAAAATCGTATAGCAGGAAACGATTCAATGGAGAAGAAAGATGCGGAAGCGTATCAGATGGTGATGCTCTGATACCATGATGAGTTTCTAGATCGAAACCTAGATGGAAACGAAGCGGCAATAAAAGAGATATGAGAGAAGAGAGCTGCGGGTCATTGGGTGTGTTCCTTCAACTGGACACCCTACCCTCTAAACCTAATAATATAAACTAAACTATCAAACAGACAACACAAGGAACAAGACCCTAAACTCTAACAATACACAAAAAAGGCTCTCCACTTTACACACCTAATACAAAGACTCCTAAACAAAAGGAACCACAACCAAACCGACACAAAACAAAAGTCCACAACTTTCAGCTTGACTAAAACAACTCTCAACAATTTACATTAAGACTGCCCTTTTGTTGGTCCATACAATGGAATCTCCGGCCAGAAAATGGCATAACGGAACCTTCCCGGATTTAACCACAGCCATTCTAGCCGGAACCCTAACCATATATTGTTCCCATTCTTGTGGTCTTATGTGACACACTCCTACTCCGGCCACTCTCGTCCCATTCGAACCCTTAAGCGGAACTCTAACAACATAGCCTTCATCAGCTTCGAATGCATGGCAGTAGAACATAGCATATGGGTAATTTATCTTATGGCATGCCACAAATTTCGTGCCTTTGACCTTTTTAACCGCCTTATCACCACAATTAATATTAAAATTTAATAGCAGAACTATGACATAATGAGTTTTATGAGTTCAAGTATCTCAATAGAAAAAATATAAATTAAAAAAACATAAATAAAAAAATGTGTAAAGTTCAAAGATTATTTATGTTGTTTTGTCAATCTGGGTCTGATGTATTGATATGATTATTGGGCTTGTGTTAGTTATTGGGCTTATAACCATTTCTTGTGTTGGGCCATTTTTGTTTATGTTGGTTAAAGGGTTGGTTTTATTTGAGGACAAATTTTCTTGTTGCTGAGGGATTGAGGGTCCTTGAGCAACCTCAACTAGGGATGGCAACGGGTCACGGGTACCCGCCGACCCGCGGGTACCCGACCCGATTTTGACCCGAGGACCCGCCGACCCGCGACCCGCGGGGCGGGTTCGGGTTTGGGTTCACGGCGACCCGCCGACCCGACCCGACCCGAGCTTTTATTTTACATATATATTTAATATATGTATATTATATAAAAATATACGGGTAATATAACACATAGTCAAAATAACAATTATTCTAATGAATGGTGTGATTTATATTTGGATTATGAGTTAATTTAATAATTTATGATTTAAATTTGGAGTTGAATTTGGATACGGTAACATAGAATTTAGAATTTTAGATTTAAAATGATAAAGTATACCTCACACGGGTCGACCCGCGGGTCGACCCGACCCGACCCGAAAGTGTATGGGACGGGTCCGGGTCGACCATATTGACCCGCGGGGCGGGTCCGGGTCCGGCGATACCCGCCCCGACCCGCCCCATTGACATCCCTAACCTCAACCATGTATTATACTTGGTGCTATACCCGCGCGATGCGCGGGTCATTTGTTATTATGTAAAAAAATAAATAAAATAACAGTTTAATAATTATATTGTTTATTTTATATGATATTGATAAATTAATAGTTTTAAATTAAAATATATAGTCAAAAACATGATTGATATGATTAATAATAAATAAATAAATAAAATTAGTTACTAAGAGTCGATAGAAAAATTAGTTGTACGATAATAAATTATTTAAAAATTGAAAATTGCAACTTGAAAAAATAATTATCTTAATAACTCTTAACTGGAATAATAATAACAATGAAGATTTTATAGGAAGATCACCTTACCCAAATTGCTAAAAAAAATTAGCGAAACAAAAAAGAACAGACTAAGATTTGTCTAATTAGAAAAAAAAAATTGTAAAATTTATTTTTAATCAAAGTCAACCAAAATGATCACCTATTTTCTCATCAAATGATTAGAAACTCTTTTTCCACGGTTAAAATTATGTATAAACTATTTATTAAATTGCATACAACTTTTATTGATACAATCTTGTTTTATAATATTTACTGATTTGTACTTGAAATTTTATGTTTGAATTACGGTATTACAATAAAATATGCATCCTATTTTTATTTAATCTATAATCATAATATAGGTGAGTTAGACCTACATGATATTATATATATATAATCACAAAAGTCAATAATATAGCTATATGTATTAAAATACTATAATATTATTTTAATATGGTAATTTTATTGATATATTCAAAATTACCAGGTATATAATGTGATTATCTATTTTAAATTCTGTTGTTATTTAATTTAATTAATTTGAATTATATTTCTTTAAATTAAATATAAGTTGGTTATATTCATATGATGTGTCTGAAATTTTTGATGACCCTTTATTTATTCTACATTGTGTGATTTGAAAGAAAAAAAATGAACAAACAAAAAGAAAAAAACATTGACTGAGCCCAGCCCATTACCTTGTCCATAGTAGATTTAGTTCATTAACCCTAGACATTCCAATTTCCATCATTTCTCCTTGCGCAGCCTCAATCGGTGGTAAGAGACACGTGCCAAAAGGGTCCTTTTGGCACGTGTCTCTCACCACCGATTGTTCTAACGTCGTCCAACCTCGACAACACGGTCGAACATAAAGTATCCCGACTCCCGAGTTCTTCCTGCTCCCTTCGTTCGAGCCCAGATTCAGACCACCGTAGGCTTTCCCATCATCTCCAGTGTCAATCTTGGGCACTTCGTTACTGACCCACAAAACCCTTTTCCGGGCTCAGATCCGTAAACCTTCAAGCAACTGTCACTTCGTCTTCACCTCTGGTCATCCCGCCTCCATCGCCTGCTTCGACTGTCATCACTCCGACCGCTTGGTTTTTTATTTTTTATTTTATTTTAAACTGCATGCATCTTTTGGCCAAAAAAAAAACTGCATGCATCTGGTTCTGCATATGTATATATAGATTGTCAAGTTATTGAAGACCGATAAGGAATCGGTGAGTATTCAGGTTAGTTATATTTGTAACTGCACTGTGTTTTATGAGCCCTTCAATTAATCATCAGAGGTTTAGTCTTGTTTCTGTAATCGAGACTTTTGATGTTTCATCTTCTGAGTTTGACGGTTAAAACATTTATTCATGAATTAATAGTTGGTTTAATTATTCTTTTGTTGAGGTTTATGATAAAATGAAATTGTTCGTTTGATAATTATTCTTTATTTCAATCTATGTTGAAACGAAATTGTATTCAATTGCTGTAGTAAAGAAACGTGATTCTTCTGTTTAGGTTTTAGTAGATGAATAGACTATTGGGTAAACAAAGCTGAAGCAACAACAATATTGGGCCGAATTCAGTCTATACATTGTGCCGAAAACAGATAGTTTATGTACAGCAGCCCAAATGGAAATAGGTGATCTGGCGAACAAGGAAAGCTTTAAATTGCTGACATGTTAGCAGTGGCGGATGCTTCACTAAAAATGTGGTTACAAACGTAACCACATTATTTAGTATTTTTATTGAGAAAAAAGTATACCCGATCCCTATTATTTTAGTGTAAGATCCTCATTATTTTGTGTAAGACACTAAAATCCGCATTATTATTTTGGGTTAAGATCTCATTATTATTTTGTAACACTCATTTTATCTACTAACAAAAAAAGTTAATCAATTTAAATTTGGGGTTTTTGAGTTAAAGATTATGATTGTAATTTTTTATTATTCATCTCTCTTTTGCTAAAAAAATCTCTTTTGCTAGACTATAAATTGTAATTACTCTAATTTAATAAGTACAATTATATAACCATACAATATGTTTGAAAAATATAGTTTTTAGTAGTACCAATATGTTTTAAAATGTACAATATGTTATACTTATTTTAATCAACCGTCTAAACATGTCGTCAAATACATTTTAAATACAAAAATAACTAAATATTTTTTAAAATATCAAAATCAAGACCTAATAACCTATACGAGTGTTATAATAGTGTCATACCGCGATTGAGACGCAACTGACCCACAATTGGTTCTAGTCCGATTTGACCCAATTGTAACATTTACCTAAGCAAATAATTTTTAGTTGTGATACTTTAAAAACTACTTAGTACATATTATTTATTTAAAGTGTATTTAACGACTAATTTGAATAAATAATTGAAAAAAGTACTAATTATCATTGTTTTATAACATTTTTTTTACAAATTTTTTTTTAAGGAATATGCTAAATTTTCGCAATTTTTTTTTGACAATACGTACCCACATTATGAATCTCCTGGATCCGCCACTGCATGTTAGCTCCAAATTACTCCTCTTAATCTCTTCATCTTGTGAATATACTAGGTGCTGACCCCGCGCTACGCACGGGATGACCCGTTAAACAGTACTTGTTTATTTGTGTAATGTAAAATGTTGAAATTATGTTTTGAGTTAGTTGCATTCAATAATATAATTTTTGTTTTCAGATGGACATATATTATTTATAAAAAATATATATTTATTTACTAATTTGAAGGCAGCTTATAATTCATTTTCTATTAAACCTAATAGTTTAGTGCTTTTAAAAAAAATTAATGCAAATTGAATAAAGTGTGTGTTTATTTTTTAAATGAAATAATGGTTATGATAACGTAAATGAATGATTCTAGTATTTTTTTTCCCTCAGTATTCATTAAATACGTAAATTAGATCAAATTTGTTGAATATATAAATTGCATGACTGAGGGAAGGAAAAAAAAAAAAAAAATATATTAAAGTTTTAATAATTTAGAAATTGAGATTACGTGCAGTAAATACTTTAATATTTTTGGAAAAAAAATACCTTAATATCTTAAACATTAAAAACCAAACAAAGTGAAATGGTCTTTCTACCGAAAAAAATTAAATGCGGCTCTCATTTTTTAACGACCCACACAAAAATAACAGCAGTATTAATAATAATAACAGTAATAATATTAATAATAATCCATTGCAAAAAAATATATATTCTATTATTATAATCTACATTAATATATCGAAATTTAAAGCTTATAATTTTATTAATACTTACTATTTTATTATCAACGGTCATTCGGTCAAGCTACGTATTATGGAAAAAATATCGACTATGATAGGCTAAGAATCTTTGTAATCTAAATACCCAAAACCATAACCAGATAGATTGGTAAAAACAAAAACCATAACCGTATTCTACTTTAACCCTAATTTATCTAGCCCCATACGCAATCATAAATAAACTCCCATCTCCATCCTTATCTCCGTTCTTTCCGGTGCAATCAGAGACGCTTCACATTCCATCCTTGTTCATTTGTTCTGTCCATCAAGGCTCGCGTCCAACTGGTCCCGATTTGATCCATGTGAGATCCAACTTCGTCGACACCCACTCCAATTTCGTCAGAGCATCAGAAACCAAAATCGGCGCCATACCTAGCTTTCCTTCACATCTCATCGGTACCGCTGTAATTCAAGTTAGAGATTAACAGATCTCTTCTTTCCGTTCCGACCGTCGACCGATCCGCTGTATATATGGAATCGCCTTCTCTATGCTAATTGATGTGAATAGAGTGATGCTTTTTTTAGGGTTGTCTGTCCCGGGTAGTTGATATTTGTTTGGTTTGGTCTTGAACGTGAATCAAGAGAAGCATTTATATAAAATGAGAAACTTGTTCATCATCCAATGAAATTAGTGTAGGGAGAAACCTTTCCATATACCATTGAAAATATTTGAAAAGTCTCTACAACCGAACATGAAATAAAGATAGAGATTGTAATTATTATTTTTTTACTTAGTTTTATTATAGCTCGAACATGAAATAAAGTTAGAGAATGTAATTAATTGTTTTTGTTTAGTTTTATTATATCTTAGAACATGTGTCAACATATTATTTGCTACCATTACTGACGTGTCACGATTAGGATAGCTTAAAATGATGATGTGGCACACCCAAAATGCTTTACTCTCTCACATGTTCCCTTATTAGATATATAGATTATATATATACTAGGTGCTGAACCGAGCGCGTGTGTATGAAAAATTAAATAAAATTAAAAAATTTTAATTTTTTTTTTACCAAAAATGATACTTATATTGGAAAAAAAAAATATACACATCTTCAAAATCAAAATATAATTATTCAGACACTTTAGAAATATATATGAATAAAATTTATAACGATCGTTGTGTTTGTTTTATTTTTTCCAAACAATCGATTTGTTGTTTATATAGTTTTTATAAAGAACATAAGACTATAAAAAATGTTCTTATTCAATTTGTTTACTTTTTTTCTTATAAAATAAAAGAAAACTGGATGTGAAATTATAACTCAATATAAATAAGTTAGTAATAATGTAATTAATACTTATAATTTTATTAATTATTATTGTAATTACTAATTACATAGTTAGTTTGAATATATAAAAACTGATAATAATAAACTACATGTTATAAAACCGTGCATAGAGTTAATATAATAAGTGCCAATATTTGAGGCAAACTATTTAGCTATTAATTCTTCAAATCAAATTACGGATCCACAATAAAATAGATATACAATTTATGTTGTTATACAAACTTAGCTAGTCCAAATAATATTTTGCTAATCATGTCTCTCTTTTTTTTTTTTTTTTCTTGGCCCTATATTGACCATGGTCCGGGTCAAGTTCGAATCTAAACTATAGGTGGTCGAGTCAGTTGAAACTTAAAAATGATGAGAAAAACACTTATTGGACATGAATCCAACCCGTAAATAATTGAAATGTAATTATTAATATGCGGCATTCACCATTAAGGGACGTCCACCATTAGACCTCCATTTAACATATACATATAAAAAACCATGTAACAATGGTGTGGTGGTTCAGCGCCTCATCCCTTAATCAGAGGTCAGGGATTCAATCCCCGCTGTTCAAGTGGTGACCCTTCTCCTGCGGCTGCTCAAGTGGTGACTTTTCAGTTCCTCTGTCGGAGTAGTGATGTGCGGCGGGAGAATGACTGACGTGAGGGTAGCTGGTTATCGGGTGTCGAGGCAGTGACATGCAAACGGTTTACATATTGCGGACGGACAGTGGACGACCGATCTTCTGTCAAAATCTTCAAACCGAATCTTCCTATGAAAGGTAAATTGTGGTGATTATCTCCATAAACTTTTTTACAGAGCCTGATATACTTTATGGGAAATGTGATGGGATGGAAAATGGTATGAGAAGGTTTAGATATAGATTTTAAAGATGGTTTGGGGTGAATTTTTAATAAATTGTAATTAATATTATGTTAATGTCTACATTGTTGATCTCCTCCTCTTTAGTTATGAAATGTAACGCCTCTTCCTTCCTTCGTGTGATTTCATTGCTCGAAGAAGGTAGTGATGACTGATGTGTGGCGTTGTTGCAGAGGTGACGTGTAAAGCTCTGAGTGTTTTTTGGACCAGAGACCATCCGTATTAGAGAAGCAATGCTTAAAGCGCTGTCATTTTTGTTTGTGTAAAGTTCTAAAGTGAAGCGGTGTCGTTTACAATGAAAACTACTGCTATGTAACTGTAAGTGGAGCACGAAAACTACTACAGCGTCGTTTTCTACTCACACTGGTGCGTTTTGATGTTTTGGCAAAAAAAATTGCTACGTGGCAAGCCAGATAGATTTACAATGAAAACTACTGTTA
Source organism: Clarkia xantiana subsp. parviflora (assembly GCA_036873135.1). Classification (NCBI taxonomy): domain Eukaryota; kingdom Viridiplantae; phylum Streptophyta; class Magnoliopsida; order Myrtales; family Onagraceae; genus Clarkia; species Clarkia xantiana. The sequence goes on from JAPTYO010000004.1 coordinate 13,903,261, forward strand.
TGTAAGTGGAGCAAGAAAACTACTGCGGCGTCGTTTTCTACTTGCACTTGTGCGTTTTGATGTTTTGGCAAAAAAAATTGCTACGGGCAAGCCATTAGATGATGAGAAGCAGGATAAGTATTATATATAGATAGATAGATAGAATAGATATAGATAGATAGATATAGAAGATAGATTGATTGATTGGTGAGGATTGAGTCATTTTCGGTGACTTATTCTGAGTCACAAACCTAATTCATATTTTCTCTTTTCTGTTTGTTCGTGTTTTTCATATTCTTGAGTGTTAGGGTTAGTGTTTCTGAATCTCTACGGTAAACAAATGGAAATGCGTGTGGGACAATGTTTTATTAAAGACAGTTTTTGTCCTCATTTTTCTAAGGGTGTTGCTATAGGAACCGAAATAGTTGCAGAATTACAAGCCGAAGTTGTTGGCCATTGGTCAGCTTTACTTTTCTTTCACTATTTTCAAGACAACAAATTAATGGTCATCAATACCTTCACAGCCGTACCCAATTTCGACAGTGTGAATTCGTCCTTACAATCATTTTTCTTTTTCTAATTAAGGGAATTTCTGTGAACTGGGTTTGGCTTTGGTTGTTACAAGTGGGACAACGTAGTCAAACTGAATAAACGGGGGGCAAGTAGGACAACAGTCGACAGTGACAAGGATAGCAGTAAATGATACAATTTATATATCAACTTGATATGTATATATGGTATGTATTAAAGTCTTTGCCAAATCAACTGACCCAGTCCTTGTAGCAACTATGAAGGAACATAAATAGACGCATACACCGCGTGTGTAGTTTCTTATCTTCCAATTATTGCGCTCTATCTCTCTAAAGCCACACAGATTATGGGACAAAGAATCATGGTGTTCTTGTTTCTGATTCTCGGTTGTTCTGTTCTTCAAATGCTGCATCTTCATGGCCAAGAAACAGATCCAGGTAATCTCTCTCCTACTGGGTGTACTTTCATTTGTACTAATCATCTAACTGAAGCTGTTACAAGAAAATGATATGCTTTCGGTACTATGTTAGGAGTTTCAAGTATCCTTAGTTCCAGTCCTTAAAATAATCTTTATTTTCACCGGATCAACTCTAAGGTTAAAAGTACTAGTCACACATGGTTAGCTCTAAGTGCTAGTCATGAAGATCTTTTCATTTCTAAGTTTGCTCGAACCAACCCTTTGGTTAAAGAAAAAAGCGTTGAACTGTTAGGTTATCTTACGAAGGTCGATAGTACCTTAATTATATACAAAATGTTCCAACTCTTTCAAAAATCAATTGATGATAGTATTAGTTAATAACCTGTAATACCCCATCAGTTTGTACCACATCGGTAAGAATAAGAAGATTTAGAGCCTTAATAAGTAAGAGTTGAGCTACTCAAGTCCAACAGTAATTCCTCATTTTCTAGGCCCAAGTGAGGACAACGGCCTTAGTTAGGCTAGGTTGGGCTAAGTGGGGACAGTTGCTCGAGCCTAGAGGCGTGACATAACCACTAATTTTATAGTGTTCTAACATTTTCAATTTTTTCCAATGTGTGTTCTTTACACATTTACCGGTCATATGCATGTGATTTTTATTTGAACGGAACGTTTGAACGGCCACATCATGTTTCTAAGTCATGTCAGCTTTTATACCAGTATGTTAGAAATTAGGGAGTTAGCCAATACCCATTGTGACATACCTGAAATTCCTCATTGTGAGGACGGTCGGTTGGATTTGGAGGGATTTGGAGCGTTAGACCCAAATTATAAGCTATAGGTGATAGTCGGAGTAGCCCACTAATTTTTCTGATGCGGTAGGCCGGTAGCATTTACTCGTACATCTGAACTCCATCATATGTTGCAAACTTGCTTATTGTCCTGGAGAGTAATTAGCACAAAAGCTATGAAAATGGATTTTGGCAAATTGTGATTTCCTTTAACTTGCGGATCAGATATAGATGATACAAAGGCAAATGTATTTTCCCTTTTTCCATTGCAAATTGCTTTTCCTGAGTAACTAAGTCGAATCCCGAATGCTTGACATTACTGTTCAGTTGCTTGCGTTCGATAGACTCTCGATTCCTTTAGAATACTAATTGTATGATAGTGATACCATATAGTCATCATATATTGGAAAATTTATATGCAACTAATATAATTGTTCACTTAATAATTTTCTCCCAAGTGAAGGTTTCATCAGCATAGATTGCGGGTCGCCAAGTGAATACTATGATGATGGAATTAAGCTAAATTATGCGACGGATGATCAATATGTAGATTCTGGAAAGAGCATGCAGCCCCAAGTATCGGTGCTCAAGGCCCTAAGCTATATAAATCAACAAGGTAAAAGCTTAAGAAGTTTCCCGAATGGTACGAGGAACTGTTACACGCTTAGACCAGCTAATGGGAAGGACAACACCTACTTGATTCGAGCTTCCTTCTTACACGGAAATTACGATGGCAAGGATCAGAGCCCCACATTTGACTTGCATATCGGGGTTAATTACTGGGATACAGTGGTTATCAATAACTCTTCATCCTTCATCTATACAGAGATTATCTATGTCGCCCCTACAGATGAAATACAAGTTTGTCTAATTAATACTGGGATTGGGATACCTTTCATTTCTGTGTTGGAGCTACGATTGCTAGATGATCATTCAGTTTACCAGTTTGACTCAATGTCACTGGTAACCGAATGGCGTTATGATATTGGAAGCTCAAGCAAATTCAGGTAAAAAAAAATTACATTTGGTTGATGAAAGATTAGGTGCTAAATTGAATTAAATATATATGCGATGTCCATGATTTGAATAATCTTTAGCAATGCTAACTAAGCTTGCTGCAAATTAAGGATTTTGTTTTCCGGTTTACCTGTTTGTTTAGGTATCCTGTTGACAGTTATGATCGAATATGGTCCGCAAAAAGCTTCAATTGGTTATATATCAATACTACCTCAACCTCTAGCATAGACAACAACAACGATGCATATAAAGTACCTGCAGCTGTTCTGAAGACCGCTCAAATGGCAGCATCTAGCAACTCATCCCTTTATCTGGATTGGACATCAACATTTAAACAGTGCATTTACTTTCACTTTGTTGAGCTAGAAATCTTGCCGAACAAGCAACAAAGGGAATTCAATATTTTTATAAACAACAACTTAACTGAAACTACGAGGCTTGAATATCTAAAGCCGTTGACTATAATTTCACCCATTCTTACCGTCACCGGGTCGGAAACCACCTTCTCAATCGAAGCCACAAATCTGACCAGCCAGTATCCACCAGTCCTCAATGCTATCGAGTTTTACCGTCTTGTTGGTCATCCCAATGTACCAACATTTCTAGATGATGGTAAGAACAAATTTTAGTTACTTTTTTTTTGGGTTATAATATCAACTCTTAAGTTGACATTCTCATGATGAATTCAAACACAGTTAATGCCATTATTCAAGTGAAAAAGGCATACAAGGTGATGACTGATAGCTGGCAGGGGGATCCATGCATGCCAAAAAATTACATTTGGGAGGGTCTCAGCTGTAGCTACGACGGTTCTCCAAGAGTTATCTCACTGTAAGCTGAGGATTCTCCGAGATTTTTCAGTGTTTTAAATATATAGCTACAGCCTTTGAATAGAACATGTTCTGCTTTGTGGAATCTGGTTTATTGTTGGCAGGAACTTGAGCTCCAGAATGTTGACTGGAGACATAGCAAGAGCTACGGCTCTATCAAATTTACTAGAATTGGAGACCTTGTAAGTACTTTATCTTATGCAGTTACTCAGTGGTACTTCCTTTTGTCTATGATCTTAATCTTTGTATAACTTGGTTTTCATTAATTAATTACAGGGATATGTCTCACAACCAACTAACAGGACAAATACCTGAATTTCTAGGAAAGCTTCCCAACTTGAAAGTCCTGTGAGTATTGTCGTTATTATTATTGCTATTATTAGAATCAGATTTATGGAGATGAATTAGCCTAGCTTTTTTTTTAAGGGATTTAAGCGGAAACAATCTCAGCGGTTACATTCCTGAGACCATTCAGAAAAAGGTTGCTGATAAATCACTGAACTTGAGGTAAAAATCTTGTTTATCCTTACTTGATCTTTATTGAATAAGGACATTCTCAGTTTGTCGCTGATGTCGGTATCTCTTGGGATGATGCAGTGTCTCAGGTAACCAGAACATGTGCCTGGTTTCGTCTTGTCAACAAAATAGGAAGGAGAAGAAGAATGGCTTTATAATCCCTGTGATTGCTTCGGTTGCAACCTTGATGGCCCTTTTGCTCATTGCTCTTGCTATTATTATATGGAGAGTCAGGAATAGAAAAGAGAATGGTAATTAATTTTATATAGTCTTTCTATAAGTTTACATATACTAATTGCAGTGGTTGCTAACTATTTATTTTGTTTTGATATGCAGGACAGAGTGGACCAGGAACAATCAAATCAAAAAACCGATCTTTCATGTATAATGAAGTACTTAGGATTACAGAAAACAATAAGACTGTCATTGGAGAAGGTGGGTTTGGGAAAGTTTACCTTGGTACTCTTGCTGATGGTTCCCAAGTCGCCGTAAAAATTCTTTCACAATCATCAAAGCAAGGATTCCGCGAATTTCAATCGGAAGTAAGATTAATGCAATCTCACAGTTTCTGTTGGGAACTTCTGTTTGAATTCAGATTTAAACAAACCAACTATTGCAGGCACAGCTCCTTACGGTTGTTCACCATAGAAACCTCGTTTCTTTAGTTGGGTATTGCGATGCTTCCCAAAATATGGTTTTGATTTACGAGTTTATGGAGAAGGGAAACGTAAGAGAACACTTATCAGGTACTTGTTACAGACAAGATAATAATGTGTACTTCTAGCTAGCTGTGTCAATTCAATTCAAGAGAGAGACTACTGTTTACTGTATGCATTTTTGCAGAGAGCAATCCCAACATATTGACATGGAGCGAGAGACTACGAATTGCCCTAGATGCTGCACAAGGTTCGTAATTGCAACATATTATGTGATGAACAAACAATTAAAAATGGTATTGTTAATGATGGGTTTCAGGTTTGGATTATCTACACAATGGCTGCAAGCCTCCTATCATCCATAGAGACTTGAAGACTTCAAACATTTTGTTGAATGAGAGCATGCAAGCAAAGATAGCAGATTTTGGGCTATCAAAAGCTTTTGCAACGGAAAATGATTCTTACATCATGACTTGTCCTGCTGGTACTCCAGGCTACCTTGATCCCGAGTAAGTACTGGTAGCTATATATGTACAACTGTTTTTTAAATTAATATATAAATAGGATAAATGTATAAATTCTTGGTTGATGTATTGGATTGCAGATTCCAATGCTCCGGAAACTTGAACAGGAAAAGCGATGTTTACAGTTTCGGAATCATTCTTCTGGAATTAGTCACGGGACACCCTCCAATAATAACGAGGACCCAGAGAGGAAATATCCACATAGTCCAGTGGGTGAAGCCTATCATAGAAAGTGGAGATATACAAAGAATTGTTGATCCTCGATTGAATGGTCAATTCAACAAAAACTCTGCATGGAAAATCGTTGAGATAGCCATGTCTTGTGCATCGATGAATGCAATTCAGAGACCAGATATAAGTCGTGTGTTGGGAGAACTGAAGGAATGTTGGGATATGGAGATAGCAGTTGATGGAAGGTTGACAACCAATAACTCATTGGTGGTGGTAGCATCTGGCGAATTCGCAGATGATTATTCTGCTCCAATGCCTAGATAAACTCATGTTTTTTTCTACAAATCTATATAGCATACATGAAACAACTTGTTCATTTAGCTTCATACGTGCCGTGTTTCCATTAGCTTCATACGTGCCTTGTTTCCGTTAGTCTACTCTACTCTATGCAGCATATCTTGTTATTATCATCATATTGCAGTCAAATTTGTTGGAATATAATTTCAGAAAACAGGACACTGTTGTTGGTACATTGTGCATGAGGATCCAAATCTATATATGTATGTCGAGTGGTTGTCGTATTTACTGAAGTTATATTTGTTCGTAATCTAAATATATGCATCTGGTATATTCGTGTATTAGAGTATTTTCTGTGGATTTTTCTTGGAAAGGAAATGCACACAATATGGATTTGATTGTATGGTGCTGATTTGCCCTGAAACCTTGTGGCTAAATGAGCAAATTACTGGGACCAGTGGGATGATATTCCATAATCCTCGGTCAAGTTGAAAGTAAACTGGAGTGGAGGGATCTTAGAATACTTGTATTAGGTAAATCTTGAAGACCATTTTGCATATGAGAACGAGAGAAGGTGAGCATTTAAGTATCTCTTCTAAGTTTATCTTGACGGTTTATTTCATGATTACATGCAAACTCTAACCATTTTAATCTATCTCTTTCATATAATATGAATTTTCTATATAAATAACTGTATTCCATTAATTCATTATCAAATTCTTCCATCAAAACCATATACCTTCTTACATTTTAAAAAATGGATCTGTATTAATTCAATATTTTCTCCACCAATATCAAAACAAACCTCCTAATTTGTAAAATCCTAGGTTTTTCTAAAATCAAATTCTGCGATTTCACAACCACAGTTTTTTTTTCCATTTTTTTAATGTTTTGAGTGTACAAATTTTAAAATTTCATAAAAAATTTACCTGATTATAGTTTTGATTTTGTATATATATCTATTACATAGTAAAAAATATGTAAATTCAAAACTGTCATCACCCCAAAATTGTCCTCACATATCCAATGGACACTAGACATCCATTCATTCCAACTATCCATCCATCCATTCATTCGTAATTTTTTTAAGCGCCTACGTTATCCCCAACTTGTAAAATAAAATGTCGCCAAATCGAACCCTCACAGTCACCACTCTTCGGTTTCCTCTCTCTCCAATCGAAATATAACACAACTTTTAACCGTTCCACCAGAAATCTATAAATAAGAAGAAAACCGTATCAAAAAATGTCATTACTCAAATACTATCCTCACACCTCTTTTACTCATCTTCCAATGTGTTGCTTTGTCTGCATCTCCAACAGAAGCAAACTCTTGTAGATAACATAGTCCGCTTGCTGTAATCTCTTATGGTCCGAAATCTCGTATGTCTACTTTCCTTGCTCTCCTAATAATTTATTTGTAACTCAAATTTTCAAGTTGTCAGTAAGAAAACTATAAGCAGTTGCATGAGGCACTGCTCGTGGAGACAATTCATGAAATATATTAACTTCAAAGTAATAGTGTGTTCATGTCTCTCCATCATATGAATCTATACTTTGTTTTTGTGCATCGTAATGGAGCCACCATCGTGTAAGCATCCATTTCATTATTTAGCATATTGCATGAAGATGTTGCTTCCTCTTGAACCAATTTCACACTTTTCCATCATGTTTTCGTCTTCTTCACATAAACGGGTTGTGAAGTTAGCAGATCTGGAAACAGAAAATCAGAAACTGAATGTTCAACTTGATAAGAATTTCACGGAAAAAGCTGCTTATCTGAAAAATCAACAAGCAATAGAACACTATAAAAGCGCAACAAACAATTGGAGTTACATGTTAGCAACACCTGACACTTAGGTCAAACTCTGTTGTTTGCCAGACGGCGGCGATTAGAAGTAAGGGGAGGAGTATGAGGAGGAGGAGAGAAAGGAGCTCCATGACGACAATAATGGTGAGATTGATTGTTGAACGCATATATATATATATGTGGGACGAGCATCCCCTGCCCTATTTTACCTGCCATACTCTCTGTCGCTTTCATATGAAGCTTCCACGTGTCCAGTTTTCATTTTATTTATTCCTCTATTCATTTTAGGATTTTCTTTAAATGAATTAGGAATTACATGTTCATCACATTCCTAAGAAGGAAAAAACAGGCTGCCAAAACATTGTCATCATTTCTATTTCCTTATAATATATTTACATCCATCCATATACTGTTTTGCTTAATTATATATTGGCATATTGTTTAACAAAAAAAAATGTTCTTATATATTATATGATACTATTAATCAATTAAATACACATTGTGTCAAACTTTATTTAAATAAAAATTTATGTTATAATGTTATCTATTTGTATTTTGCAGGAATAATATTTTTATAATATATATTAAATAAATATAAAAATCTTGTAATTTATTTATTACAATGTAGTGTTTTGTGTAAGACAGAAATATGTGATACCATGTATCGTTTAAAATGTTTCCACATCTAAATTTTAAAGTGCTCAGAATCAACGAGTTTGTTATATCCGTTTTTACGTCGTTAAATAATATTTATAATTTTAATATTTACAAAAAAAATATGTTTTATTATTTATTTTTAAATATCGTAATAAAATAATTATAACTTTTTATACGGTACTTTAATTTACAAACATATATTTTCTTGTGAAAATATAACTTAAACATTCTAAATAACATAGAACGTCATATATTTTAACTTCTATACATACATCATTGATACATATTATTTAATATTAAGGTGAATATTTTTAAAATATATATTGATTTTAAATGAGTTTGTAAGTTAATTATATTATAATATAAATTTTGTATATAAGTAGAAAATATGGCACAAAGTTTGGATTAACGAAGTTATATATATTATATTATATATATAAAAGATCGATAACTAATCTAAGCAATATATATATATATATATATGGATGATCGTGTAAATATAAAAAGTAGAAAAATGACGGTAATGTTTTATTTTCTGTGGGATGTGTTACTTCTTCCTAGGGGATGTGATCATGTGATTCATAATATAGTTAATACAAATTACAATAAAGAAATTGATAAACTAAAGAGATAAACAAATAAAGAAAAAAGAAAAAGGGACACGTGGAGGGCTCAGATGTATGCGACAGAGAGCATGGCAGGCAAAATAGGGCAGAGGATGCTCGTCCGTGGTGGTGTGTTACAAATGACCATTATCACTATTTATAGTCTTCTAAGGAAATCTCTAGACTCTTAGAAATCTCTAGAGTAAGAACCCCTAGAAACTCTCTAGAAACTTAGGTCCTAAAAATATCTAGATATATAAACTAAGACTTACTCTCTAGATCCTTCATCAATATAGACCAATTCTTCTAACACAATTCTTCTAGCCAAAATCTTCAAGTCTTAGCACATGATGCTAAGTTGGTATTAGCCCATAATAGTAAATTCATCTTGGCCCATGATGGTAAGTCTTAGCCCATGAAGGTAAATCTATGTTGATTCTTAACACTCCCCCTCAACATTGAATTTCCTTCATGTTTCTTCTTGTCAATGTTGCATTCTGGTCTGTGCCGCTCTCGACTCTTCAGTCGTACTTTTCCACCTCGATAAATTATTCTCTTCTTGTCGATTATGGTGAATCTCTTATTCCTCGGATCAAATTTTATGCCTCGATAAATCTTCATACTTTCATATCTTTCTCTTCTCGAGATCTTCATTCTTCTTACACTATTCGTTCCACCTTTAGTCGACCAAGAATGGCTTCTTCCGTTGATATCTTCTACTTTTGAAGCTCTTCTTCTAATTTCCCTCGAGGCCATGTGTTGGGTTATGATTGATTAAACTCGTCATTAAGCACAAAAGTCGAGTACGTTCAAAGAGCAGGGAAAGAAGAATCGTCGACCTTTCTGACTCGTCTTAACGAGATAGGAATGAAAAGTCAACGACAACTTATGAAAAAGTTGACTTCCAAAGTACGACTGCCCGCCACTAGGAGAAACCTTCCTTCGAAGGTAAAGACAGGTGGCGACCTAATTATCATTATCATCAGAAGAAACCTTCCTTCGAAGGTAAAGGCAGGTGGCGACCTGCGTATCATTATCATCAGAAGAAACCTTCCTTCGAAGGTAAAGACAGGTGGCGACCTGCTTGTCACTATCATCAGAGGAAACCTTCCTCCGGAAGTAAACACAGGTGGCGACCTGCTTCAACCGTCATCAGAGGAAACATTCCTCTAGAAGTAAAGACGAGGTGGCGACCTGCTTGTCACCTACTTGACCGACTCTGAATCGAAACCCCCCAAGGAGGGTAACCGCCATATAAAGTCGGTAACTTATCCCTATAAATAGAGACTATTTCTATTTACTTCATTACATTCAGTCAGTTCTAAATACGTTCATATATTATTACTCTCAAATCCATTACTGACTTAAGCTTCAGAGTGGAATCAGGGGCCATCCCCACCTCTTTTTCAGGTTCTCGCCCACATAACATCTTAGAGGAAAACTTACCGTTCGGGAGAGCTAAGTCCGATGCGATACTTGGAAGTCCATTCCCCGAAGTTCAAGGCCACGTCATTTTGATCCCAACATTTGGCGCCGCCTGTGGGAACTCCGATCAAAAAGTCGTGACCTCTAGAGAAGCAACAAGATGTCCAACCTCCCGGTGGAAGGAAATAATCCCCCAACGGATCCTACCACCTCGAAGCCAATCACCAGAGAAGATCTGTCCATTCCACAAGCTAATGGCGGAGGTAATGATGGAAATCTCAGTCATTCCAAGTCACTACCAAATCCAGAAGAAGTAAGAACAGTCCCCCCGGCTGTCCCCTAAGAAGTATTGGCGGCCTTCATAACCTTTTGGAATCAAGCCCAGGCGGGCACCATCCCCGAAAAGGCACCCGCTCAAGAAACTTTCCAAAGGGAGGAGGTGGCGTCCAACGTAAAAATCCAGGAGAAAGAACCCCTGGAGAAATAAATTCCTAAGACTCCTGAAGGAGAAATGGCGAGCAAAGAACCTGTCCTATTCACTATGAGACAGGTGGAAGAGTTGTTAGAGAAAAAGAGAAAGGGGGACGAACGATTTGCTGATTGTTCACGATCATACCTCCCATCCATTCTCTAAAAGGTTGTTCAACACTCGAGTTCCTCCGCAAGTCTTTGCGAGGAACATCGACGACTACACAGGCGAAGGAGATCCTGTTCGCCACATCAACGCCCATAACTCTTCCCTCCTGGGAAGAGAGGCAACTCCGGATCACTATGCAGCCCTCTTCCCAACTACGTTGAAAGAAGAGGCGTCCACTTGGTTCTATGGCCTCCCCGACAACTCGATCGATTCATGGGAGGAACTGAAGGCTAAATTCATCGAAGACCATATAGGCCAAAGACAGCGCCTGAAGAGTATGGATTTCCTAGATAAAATTGAACAAGGTTCTGATGAAACCTTGGCCAATTATTACACTAGGTTCCATAAGATACTCCAACAGTTAAATGAAGACGCCACGGATGGCGAGTTGATCAGGACCTTCTGGAGAGGTCTTATGACACAGAGCCAAGTTTTGAAAGACAACATGGTGATGAAGCCGGTGAGAAAGATCGATGCCATCGCCACGAAGGTGAAGAAGTACATAGATCTGGAAAGATCACACGAGAAGTCGCCTCGAGAAATCAAGCGCCCAGTCGTGCTAACAAAAACTGAAGAAGGATCCGCTTCTCGACCACCTAGGAGGGAAGAAAGACGAAATGGAAACTTCCGACCCGGAAACCGTCCCGGAATGAGAAATCCTAACCCCTATCCAGGAAAGTTTACTCCTCTCACACACAATATATCAGTTGTGCTCCAAGAGATGGAAAAACTTAAGCTGGATGATCCACCCCTGGTTAAAAAGGGACCGATGGGATCTCAGATGGACGATTATTGTTCATATCATCGGGTTCAGGGACACGACACTGTGTCGCCTTGAAACATGGCATCGAGGCTTTAATCCGGAGGGGCAAATTACTCAAGTTCATCGACAAACCTTCCAAAGCTCTAAAATGGAGTCGAAGCCCCAGAAGAAATTCTCGATCTCCCCCTCATGACAACCCACCCCCAAGAGGGATAATCAACGTCATTGCTGGAGGATTCGCCTCAGGAGGGGAAACCAGCACTGCTCGAGAAGTTTATGCCACCCATATCTCACAAGGCAGAGATAAAGGGAAGGCGTCAGAAGAAGTCGACCCAGTGGTTATAAGTTTCACCACCGACGACCTTATAATGGTCACCCAACCGCATGACGACGCTTTGGTCATCACTGCTACTTTGTCAGATTACGGGTCAAGAGAATTCTAATCGACAGTGGAAGCTCGACCGATATACTTTTTTACGAAGCTTTCCAGAGTCTGGGATTAACACAGAGGGATCTCCTGAAGGTCGAATTTCCTCTCATAGGATTTGCCGGAAGGACCACCTATCCAATGGGCGCTATCAAACTCCCAATGGTTCTGGGAAAAGAGAAGACGACTCCAACCATAGATGTGCTCTTCGTAGTCGTCGACGCCGCCTCAGCATACAATGCCATTATTGGAAGAACGACTCTTAATCCTCACCGGATAATCCCTTCAACAGCTCATCAAGTAATGAAATTCCCGACACCGCACGGGATAGGGGAAGTGAGAGGCGATCAAACTGCATCTCGACGATGTTACGTCAGGTCGATGAGACGCCGGAACCAGAGAGAAGTCATAGAAACGGTGCCCTATTAAGAAAATAATTTCACTTATTTTTAAGGCTAATGTTTGTTCTATGATGCTTTTTCTTTGTAAGATTCAGGACGGATAAGTGAATACAAGCCTTTTCTAAAAGGCCCTCCCTTTTCAAGATATCTGAGCTTTTCTTTCTAGGCTACCAGCACTCAAAGAAAAACTGACTAGCAACAATCTGATATCATCTAAATCACTCAGATTAGTGGATGCGGCGTCGAAAAATTACGAAGAACTCAAGAGTCGATCATCAAAACATCTGATATCAGTCAAATCACTCAAATGGATCGACTACTTGCAGTGCAGAAGAACTCAAGAGTCGATCATCAAAACGTCTGATATCCACTAAATCACTCAGACGGATCGACTACTTGCAGTGCATAAGAACTCAAGAGTCGATCATCAAAACGTCTGATATCAGTCAAATCACTCAGATGGATCGACTACTTGCAGTGCAGAAGAACTCAAGAGTCGATCATTAAAACGTCTGATATCCACTAAATCACTTAGACGGATCGACTACTTGCAGTGCAGAAGAACTCAAGAGTCGATCATCAAAACATTTGATATCAGTCAAATTACTCAGATGGATCGACTACTTGTAGTACAGAAAAACTCGAGGATCGCTAACGGCCTGATTTCCACTAAATCACTCAGACAGATCGATTATTTGAAGTTCTTAAAGACTGATCTTCCCAAAGTCACAAATCGACCATCCAAAATTTGATATCAGCCCAATCACTCAGAAAGGTCGACGACTCGGAAGACAGGTTAGATACTTGGGAAATTTTACCCTTCTTAAAAGTTCGATTGTGTAGAATTTCGATATCTATTCTAAAAATCGAGCATGTTCAATGAGCAACAATCTTTGGTATGTTTATTGGGAATGATTAGACTTTCTAAAAGAGATCTAATAGTACTTTAAGTTTGGCGGAAAGGGCAAGAGGGTAATAAAGGAACGAATGAGCAAAGATTGTCAAAGATGGATAAAACCTCCCTTCTTTCATTAAACAAACAAAAGTTTACACTGAGTCGGGAAGGAAATTAAAACATCTATACAAGCTTCCTCCTCCTCTCCCTAGCCCTAGCCTCCTCCACCAAATACCCTTGAAGAGCCTCCACCTTCGAGAAGTCGAAATTAGGGTCCATAGCCCTAATATCCTTTACCACTGAGGCAAATGTCGAGAGAAGCATCTGCCCGCAAGTCATGGCAGCATCATTCTGGTACGCCTCACTAGCTTTATAGCTAGCAATGACCTCAGAATCAGATCTCTTGTGCTTCTCCACCTCCGCTTTCAGCATGGCGATCTCCTCTTGGCAAGAAACCACCTTGGTTCGAAAAATCTTCAGAAAAGCAGCCGAATCCCGATAAGCCTCGCTGAAAACCGCCGAAAGAGTCATAAAAACCCTCAAGGCATCTCTGCAAGAGGAGAGCTCTTCGGTCGTACTCGTCAAGGTGGCAGTCAGGCGAGTGAGCTCCTCTTCAAAACGAGCAACCTCTCTTCGAAGATGTTGCCCCACCTCCACCTCCAACTCTATAGAGGCAAGTTTCCCCCTCAGGAGAGAAACTTCCTCATTCAAGTCGAGGATCAATTGACCAACCTGCAGGAAGTCGCGGGTGGACTGAAAAAGAACAAACGTGTTCAGTATGAAATTATACCAAAAAGATAACAGCAGGAAAAAACGTCGAAAACCCTTACATTGGCTTGCCGATTCAGGAGTTGTCGAGTAGCCTCCTCTGCATAATCAATTGGAAAGCGGGGGCGATCTTGAGGGGGGACGGAGGCGTTTACCAGGTGGAGAGCCTCTTTATTGGCAATGGAGTGGCCCTCCTTCAGTTGGTACCCCTTCAAAGAGGCGAGTGGATCCCAGTCGACATCCCCCTTTAAAGAGTCGGGGGCAGAATGGAGCATCCTCAAAGCAAAAGGAGGACCATCAAACCTCTAGCCTGTCATGGCTTGCGAAGTAGAAGGCTCCATAGGAGCCTTACCCTTTGGATCATCTCCTGCAAAAGAAAAATGTTAAAGAGATTTTATAAGCCTTAAGAAAAGATCGACGAAAAATGAGGTTCTATACCTTTGGAGGAAGAAGGGCCAGTAAGAATAGGAGTGACTGTAGGTACAGTCTCCTGAAATTCAGAAATGGGGGTGGCGACGGTGACCCTCGCCTTCTTGGAAGATTTGGCGTTTCCCTTCTTGGCAGGCCTCTTAATCCTTCCTTGAGGGGTCCTTACTTCCTCTGCAGCTTCAGTTGCCTCCCCTGCCTCAGCAGAATCAACAACGGTATCAAGAGAAGACCCTTCCAAAATAGGCTGAGCCTCGTGGAAGTCAATGGGTTAAGGGGCGATCTCCGCGGCCACTGCTACCGTATCCTCGGCAAGAGGCACTCCTGTCGCCGCCTGAGCGTCAAAAAGATGCTTAAAAAGACCTACAGAAAGCAGATTTGCAGATTTGATACCATGTAAAAATTAACGAAGTGCCGATTTGCACTTGCCCAAGACCGTATCTAGTAGCTAATGAAGAACTCTTATATATATAACTCTCTTACTCTAAATATGATATCTTGGAGACTCTTACAACTTGTGGTGGTGGTTGATGTTGTGGTGGTGTGTTACAAATGACAATTATCCATATTTATAGTCTTCTAAGAAAATCTCTAGACTCTTAGAAATCTCTAGAGTAAGAACCGCCTAGAAACTCTCTAGAAACTTAGGTCCTAGAAATATCTAGATATATAAACTAAGACTTACTCTCTAGATCCTTCATCAACATAAACCAATTCTTCTAACCCAAGTCTTCTAGCCCAAATCTTCAAGTCTTGGCACATGATGCTAAGTTGGTTTTAGCCCATAATAGTAAATTCCTCTTAGCCCATGATGGTAAGTCTTAGCCCATGAAAATAAGTCTATGTTGATTCTTAACAATACATTCTTCAGTATCTTTGGGAAAAAGAAAACAACAAATTGATCACTTTCATTTAAAGTTATGCCGCCATAACGAAAGGAAGAAGAATTCTCATATTGTTCACTTCATTATTATCAACCAATTAGCTAGCTTGGGATACAATAAACATATAGCTCAACTAATCAATTAAAATTCAGCACAAAACAACTTACTATATATTATGGCTGTATCACAAGAGTTGAACACATGCAATTGTTCTTAAAAATCTACAAAATTATATATTTGATGGATAAAAGAATATCATCATCTAATTTCACAAAGCGTAACTAAATTTCGGCTGCGGTACTATCCAAATTGGTGGTGGCAAGCGAGTATGTGAAGACTGAAGCATGTAGAGTGGCTTGGCGTGTTCATCCCCTAATGCGTAGACGCCAAAGTCGATCGGTCCAAGTTCCTTGCAAGGCTCACCCAAGCAGTAGTCATCTGTGAAGTATATTGAGTTTGGTTTGCTTTCTGGGAAATCAGAAGCTCGGACCGAAACCGGTTGATTGTAACCCAGAAACAAGGCTTGATCCCCTAACCCTCTTCCTTCTCCTCTGTTATTCATCAACAGATTAAACTTCTTAATCCCATCATCATCAGTTGCTTCTTCTTCTAGCTCGTAAACCCTATAACACAAGGTAAGGAGATAGTCCGTACGTCTATACTCGTATATTTTGTTGTCGATTTCAAAGTATCCGAATAACCTTTCCCAGAAAGGTTGTTCTGGATCACCTTCCTCTTCATCATCATCATTAATAAGATCTGCAGGACCGAGTCCAATGGCGTGTCTCTCAACGTAGAGTAGGGTTCCGGTTATGGACTCCGCAAGATACGATTGACCCCATGACATTACATTTATGATTTCTTCTACACCCTTTAAAGCTTCCAATCTAGTAGCTACATCGGTTTTGTCATCGTCTTGGTCTTGTATATTATTATTGTAGATAATCTCGATTGATCCCAAATTCCCACCAATCAAAGCATGGAATTTTCCCTTGGAGTAGATAATGTCGTCATTGCCGATCATCGCATAACCCAAATCCGAATCAAAATAATTTTCAGCGTAAATCCACCTCCTGCTTGACGA
Source organism: Clarkia xantiana subsp. parviflora (assembly GCA_036873135.1). Taxonomy (NCBI): domain Eukaryota; kingdom Viridiplantae; phylum Streptophyta; class Magnoliopsida; order Myrtales; family Onagraceae; genus Clarkia; species Clarkia xantiana. Next base: position 13,919,772 of record JAPTYO010000004.1, read on the forward strand.
TGTGTAGAGTGCGAGTCTTCCCTCGAATTGTAGAGCAAGCACCTCATAGTTATCGGGATTGGAAGATGGGTCGTTGGAAAGAACTACTTTCTTGATTTCATACTCATGGTCAAATTCACAGCCGGCTTTAATCTCATCGATCTGCTTCTGAGTAAGCAATGGAGGAAGATGGATTGTTGCGCCGGTGAAAGGGTTGAAGAGGGTCAAGGCAAGTGTCTCTTGTGCAAATATCAGCCATCCGTGTGATGAACCACAACATCTTTTGCAGTAGGGCACACTTATTAAACCAGATGAATATCTGCTATTAATAAAATTGTAAAGGCTTCGGTGTGTCCTGCTTTCGACAGTAGGGATCAACAAAAAAGGGAGGTGTTGTTGTTTCTTGTTTATTATTCGGTCATAATATTTAGCAGCATACGAAAACCAAGACTTACACACGGTTGCGCATCGAATGTAGTCGTAGACTGAGTTGTTGGATAGTTTATCAAGTATCAAACCTAGCAAATCGTCAGGTAGTGAACCCCAACCACCACGATGTCCACCGGAAGAAAAAGAAGGTTGTATGTTGTTAGATGGAAGAACTAATGACGATGTAGGCTTGGCCATTCTATTAAGAAATACACATTATAAGTGGCAAAGAGAAACACACATATTTATATATACTTTAAGCTAAAGTTGGGAAACTATATATAATCTTATATATAATATATGTTGTTTATATTAATAATAGTATCACTGTATCAATATAGATATATATATAGTCTGCTACCTCAGCTAGATAAAATATGTATAATATCTACTATATATATATAATTATATATTAATTAGCCAGAACTATATGTTCGTATACTTAAAGAGGGAGAGAGGATATATATTGCACTTCCACTGAAATTTCGTAGTGATATATTGTGAATTTATCAATATTTAGAGTTTTTAGAGTTTCTAGTTTTTAGAGTTGTTTATTGTTGGTTTCTGCTAATAATAGAACCTAACAATTGTTCCAATTTTGACTCATGTATCAGTTTGGTGTCTGAGGTTTAGAATGACCGTCTGAATTTTCATATATGTTGCTATTTGGTGTCTCCGTCTATTTTTGGGGTTAAATTGAACGGAATCTGATCACGTGATGGTCACGTGAGTGGCCAATTTTCAAAATTCCAAAAGTACCCCCGACCAGCCAATTCCGGCTGATTAAGGGCTTAGGGTTTCGGCTGATTTCCGGCCGATTAATGCCAATTACGGCCGATATAGGGCTAAGCATCTATGATTCCGGCCGATTTAGGGCTAAGCAGCTCCGATTGACTTAGGGTTCCGACCGATTACGGTATATTCCTATCGATTTAGGGTTAGGCAGCTCCGATTACGGCCTATTCCGACCGATTACGGCAGATTCCGACCGATTGGAGGTGGGTGGCCGGAGTCGAAGGTGGGTGGCCGGAGTCGGGGTGGGTGGCCGGATTGTCAGTTGGTTTTTTTTAAAGGGCAAAATTGTCTTTTTTAAGTAAGTCTGTTAAATTTAACACAAAAAACTAACGGAAAACCAAATAGGCACAAAACTGAAAATTGGGACACCAAATATCAACAGTTTAAAACTGAGACACCAAACTGACACTCGGGTCAAAATTCAGACAGTTTTTAGGTTCTATTCCCTTTATTAAATAAAAACTCGATATTCAAATGAGAGTTTCTAATTCCAATATTTTTCATACATATACGTTATTAGTCGTGATACAAATTACAAATACTACTGTTTTGTCATTATCGAGTTAAGAGAGAAGCGTTACACTTTTTACTAGTAGGAACTCACTTTGTTATTGTTTTGTTTCTCTCTTTAATTTTATATATATATATATATATAATTTGCTTAATTAATTCAGATAATAACACGAGATATTATTAGTCATTTTTAATACTAGGTGCTAACCCCGCACACCATGCATGTAAGAAAATCAAACTAAAAAAATTGAAGAATTAAAAAAGTTCAAATAAATAAAATCGTTGATATTAAATTTAAGATATTTTAATAATTTAATAATTTTCATAGATATAATGTTGAAAAATATATCTATTTTAATCATTAATATATATATGTTTTGTATCATATTAATGAAATTAGCCATAGAGAGTTTTTATATTATATTTATGAAGTTAGTCGTAATAAATTTGTAAACACCCGATTTTGGACAGGGGTCGAAAATACCACGACACGTAGAACCGAGCCGAGAAAAATCGAGCGATTAGAAAACTATAAAAATAGACTAAAATATTATATTATACTAGATACCTGCGTGCGCGTTGTCTTCCTGAGAATGTTGTAATGACATCATTAGAATGACTCCGAGAATGATACAAGATCGGCTCGATTCCTAGGATGATACAAGAACATAACCGTATTTTCTTAAAAAAATTCAATTAAACTATGTAACATACTGTTAAAAAAAAAAAAAATTCTTAAAAATTTAAAGTAAAATGCTCGAGGGACCGGAGCAAGAGCATTCACTAGAGCTCCCAGTCCCTCGAGCATTTTACTTGGTGGAACCGTAGAGCTGAGATGGCTCTTTGCTGTCTATTGAATCTTTGGGCCAGATTCTTCAATTTATTTCTTACCGTTTTAAGGCCCAATGAAAGTGCTGGCCTAACATAACCACACCTAAAAGAAACACTAATTCAATACATATAGAATAATTTTATTTTGTATTAATTAATAAGGGTTTATAGGTCATTTGGTACCCTATGTTTGCCCACTTTTGGCTTTTGGTACCACATGTTTGATTTTGCATATTTTTGGTACCATATGTTTGTCAATTGTATACTTTTGGTCCGACCGTTAGTTGACCGTCAGTTCGACCGTTAAATAGTCACGTGACTTGCACATGCATAGCCCCAAATTTTGATTTTATTTAATTTAGTCCTCAAATTTTTTATCCTAACTTTTTATTTTTGCAATTTAGCCCTTAAACATTTTCAACCACACCTTAGGACTAAATTGACCTAGTAATGGTTCGACTCATGGCTAGGTCGGACCATGGCTAGGGTTGCCGGACCCGAGCGACCCTAACCATGGTCCGACCTAGCCATGGGTCGGACCATGGCTAGGTCAATTTAGCAATTGTGTCCAATTGACCTAGCCATAATTCGACCCATGGTTAGGTCGGACCATGGTTAGGGTCGCCCGGGTCCGGCGACCCTAGCCATGGTCCGACCTAGCCATGGGTCTAACCATGGCTATGTCAATTTAGTCCTAGGGTGCGGTTGAAAATGTTTAAGGGCTAGATTGCGAAAATAAAAAGTTACGACAAAAAATTTGAGGACTAAATTGAACAAAATCAAAATTTGGGGCTAGGCATGTGCAAGTCACGTGACTATTTAACGGTCAAACTGACGGTCAACTAACGGTCGGACCAAAAGTATACAATTGGCAAACGTATGGTACCAAAAATAGGCAAAATTAAACATGTGATACCAAAAGCCAAAAGTGGACAAACATAGGGTACCAAAAAACCTATAAACCCTTAATAAACTAGATACAAACCTCGTGCACCACGCGGCAAAATATATAAACAACTATTTAATAGAATTACATATATTAATTATACTTAAAAATAATCGATATAAAATATCTTAGGTAAATAACAAAAAAATGATATTAAAAAATAATGACTATATAATACAAAATAAGTATAAACTAAAACTAAAAACTTATTAGAAAAAAATATTTACATCTTTTATCGCCCAATAAAAACATATTTAATAACAAATACTTCATTTTTCACTTTCAAGTTTACTCTCATGTTTTATAACACAAATTTGCACAATCCATTTCTGAAAGATATCTTCAAATTAACAAAACAGAAAAATAGTTATAACAAATATAAAAAAATACAATGATAGAAATACACTAATTTTTTTACTCAAGAATTAAGATGAAATATTTTGAATCATTAAAGAGCAAAAAACCAAAATAGTCATATAAATCATCATGACTTGACTAATAAAATGATGGTTATGTCGTGAAAAAAGATAATGCTAACATTAAAACCCCTAGTTCTAACTTGAGTTGTATCAACTTTTTTTTAATCTAAATCGAAATGTTTATGATTAAGATGAACATATTTTGTCTTTTTAATTTAAATAATTTATAGTTTTAGAATTTGTCTCACCAATTGTGCATTCCTTTAACTTTTTTAATGACCAATAAAAACATTTGTTGTGCTTATAATGAATATCTGAAATACACATTAATTAGTATTACATTATACAACATGCAACATATATGATCATGTAAATTCCTACCTAAAATGTCAAAGTAATCTAACTAAAAAAAACTAATTTAGAAATGTGATTTTGTTCTTTACCACAATGTAATTTACCTCTGAAATTAAAGATATGTCATCACATATATACATAAATTCTGAAATTATGATTGCTTGATGCCTAGCACATGATCTCAGTTATTTTCACATTTTCATCAATAGTAAATATTTGGTGGTAATACGTAATATTTATGTATTAGTTAATACTCATTTATTGAGTAAATTAATAATGAGCTAAATATAATTTAAAACATGCTATTATTTAATACATAAAGCGACTAATAACCAAAATATTTTTACATTTACCAAATAGATTATAACTCTAGTAACTTCTGGTCGTACCTCCAGTCGTACTATGAATATTTAGTATATTTTACTTTGGTTGCACCATTTAGGAGTTCATCGAAGAAAGATGAAAATAGAGAGAAGGATGATGATGATGACAATAAGAAGAAGGGAAAGAATGTAGTAGTCGAAGAGGTTTAAGATAAATTTCTTGTTGATTCAAACTTTTTTTTTATAAATGGTCAATTTTTCTTCTTTCAATTTTCGTTGTTTTGTTTCTAGCAACTAACGTACTTTTGTTCTTCTTCTTCATTTGCTAGCCGAAGAGGTTGAAAAAGAAGATGCTGAAGAACAAGAAGCTAAATTTCTTAATTCAAACTTCTTATTCTAAAATGGTTACTGCTGTGTTGGTTCTTCTCCTTCCCCTGTTCTACAACTCATTTGGTTTATTAGTTTATTTTTTACAATTTAATTGAAAAATAACTTTGGCCAAAAAATGTAGAATAACTAATTTGGTTTTTCTAATTTCAATTTTCATTTTTTGTTGTTTTGTATACATTAACCGACTTTTGTTCTTCTTCATTTGCTAGAAGAAGAGGTTGAAGAAGAAGAAGCTGAAGAACTAGAAGGTAAATATTCAAACCTTCTTTTTTTTTTCTAAAATAGTAAGGGTTCTCTTCATTCGTGAGGTAGCGTCAGTCCTGCGACTGAGAAGTAATTTTTACACGTTGCTTAAACTATAGTACTCTATTTTATGAATATAAAATTCTTATTTCTGATTACTAATAATAGCCCTATTTATTTAGAAAATAAGAGCAACTTCTAAAGCCACTGCCACGGTTAGATACTTTTTTTTCACTACGCTACGTGATTATATGTTATTTTCCGCAAAAATATTAGACATTATTAGTTATATTGGTATTATATTATTTTTTTTGGCCGATAATTAATATTATTTTATTTATTATTAAATTTTAAACGTATCCAAAATAAAACTACAACATAAACATGTTATAAAGAAATAAGAAGCTAGGTTGAGAATATGTATAAAGAAATTTCATTTAATCTCTATATACATATTTTAGTTACTAGAGAAACAAAAAAATTACCTTTAAAATACCTAAACAAAGGAACACGTCTTCCGAATCATTCTCTTATAAAATAGCACCACCATACATTTGATCAACATCAACACTGCTCTATAAAACAGTCATCCTATCATCTCTGCGAAGCATGAGAATGTTTTAATTTAACTCAGATGAGTTTTTCCGAATTGATGAACAATGTGACGTCGGAATAATAACACCCTGCATTAGATAGTCTTTTTGTCTCTAATTTAGTTTAAAGAGGGATAATTTGATCAACATTTTTTTATAAATGCTTAATCAATTGATTCATACATGAAAATGACATGTGAATCTGTCTTGCAACATATTTAACATCATTATGTCTTTATAAGAAAAAGAATGAAAAAAAGACGTGTCTTTTTCAGCTAATATTATAGGTATGCCATCACACCGATACATAAATTCTGAAATTATAATTGCTTGATGGCTAGCACGTGATCTCATTTATTTTTACATTTCCATCTATAATATTTTGTTGTTTTGTTGACTGTACATTAACCAACTTTTGTGCATCTTCCTCACTTGTGTGCAAGAAGCCCCAGATAATGATGACTCCAGTGAAGAAGAAGCTGCTCCCCGTCGTGACACGAATAGCTTCTGCAACCTGTGCAAGAAGAAGGATCGTTGGCCGACTGCGGAGGCAGTCTATGCTCACCAGAAAGTCGTGCACAAGGGAGCTCGCCTCAAATGCGGTTACTGTCCGAGGCGTTTTCCGAATGCAGCTGAGAAGAGCATGCATCACTATATCGAGCACGGAATCAGGTGATCCATGTGATCAGTACAATGCTCTGTCTTTCTATCTATCTATTAGTAGCACTTTGAACTTGTATCATGGCTTCTCTTATTACGGGTTAGAATTTGTTTCTTGGACATGCTTGGTGTTTGGTTTGGTTGTTTGTTGGACATGCATGGTTTGTTTCGACCTCTCATATCTATCTATGCATGTTTGATGTTTGATGTGTTTTGTTAATTTTGAAATTATGATTGCTTGATGGATAGCACATGATCTCAGTTATTTTCATATTTTCATCCATAGTAAATATTTGGTGGTAATACGTAATATTTATGTATTAGTTAATACTCATTTATTGAGTAAATTAATAATGAACTAAATATAATTTAAAACATGCTATTACTTAATACATAAAGCGACTAATAACCAAAATATTTTTAAATTTACCAAATGGATAATAACTCTAATGACTTCTGGTCGTACCTCCGGTCGTACTATGAATATTTAGTATATTTTACTTTGGTTGCACCATTTACTTTGGGTTGCACCCTTAAATCCGGATCCTGACTCCGCCACCGAGTGCACCCCCAGGCTCCAGGCCCCGGTTATTGGGTTTGCCACGTTGCTTTGGTTGTTTGTTGGACATGCATGGTTTGTTTGGATCTCTCATATCTATCTATCTATCCATGTTTGATGTTTGGTAGTTTTGTTAATTTGGAAATTAATGGGATGACATGAGATTCTTACCGGATGATTAGCCGTGATACTATTACTGTAGCAAGACAACATTAGCTCCCTAATTAACCTCTCGTCTATAACCAACGATTGCCCTTATCCTCCCGGCCACCTCGCCCTTAAACATAATGGGTACCTCGCCCTTAAACATAATGGGTTACATCGGATTGCCCTTATCCTCCCGGCCACCTCGCCCGACCTCAATCGGGTCTTTAACAACAATGTGCTTCAAACTCAATTTAATAGGAGGTAGCATTTTTTTATGCTTTTAAAACGGTGTCACTAGGAATCGAATCCGTGCACTCTGAATCCATGTTAATAATAAGACGTGCGCCTTAATCAACTGTCCTATACGTCCGAATTTATGGGTGTAGGCATTCAACGCAGTCTTATACTATATCAACAAGAGAATCATCTATATGTGTAGGAAATAAACCAACAACCGATGTTTCATCGTCTTCAACCAACCCAACAACTAATGTCGTCGGAGCCCAGATTCATTATAGATTGCTTACCTCGACAACAAATGGAGTTGACACAGGTAAAAGCTAGCTAAATGGGATGAGTGGAGTTGACACAGGTAAAAGCTAGCTAAATGGGATGGGTGACGCATTAGCTAGTGATTATGATTTGCCCATAAAAGACCCATAACATCTTACCAAAATACATATCTAAATAACCAATCAAATATACCATATGGACTTGTTCTCTTTGGTAGCATGATCTCGAAAGGTCATACTTGTTTTCATGTCTTGTGATTATTAAAGATATTAATGTAATTATATATTTCAATATTCTATAATAGATTGATTTTTAATTTAACTTAATAATATGAATAGAATAAATAGCACTGCACGTGACAAACTCTCTAGTTGTCCTAAAAACGTACATGACCCAAAAGAGATGGTTAGTAACCATAATTATCGAGTTTTTCTCGAAGGAGATGGTTAGTACTTAGTAACCTAACTTAATATCTGTTTTGGGTATTTAGAGATTTCAGGGAAAGATTATTAGCTTAAAAAAATGGTAGGGTGTGAATAAGTAATTAATTGCAACTCAGATACTTGTATATACAGTGTAAATCGATTTATGAGTAGCAATAATTGCAGCAAAGAGCATCTCTGTCTATTGTATAATAAGTCGTCACTGTACAAAATTGTACTAAAGTTGTTACATGGTAGTTTCTGTGTTTAAATTTGCCTTGTATCTTTTCCTTTCTTCTTCTCCAACATGAAACAAAGGCTCGTCCGTCCAACCCAAACTCTTAAAGGGGAAATTCGGACCCACTAATCTTGTTTTTCAATAAACAAAAAATATATTTTTTTAATGAAGCATAGGTTAAACCAATAATTAAGGAACGTACTAGTAAACACCTCGTCTAAACCTAATTTTAAACAAAGTTAAAAAGATAATGTTGGCTCAAATTTACGCTAAGTCGATATTTTCAAAAATATTGTCAAATTCCTGCTCGCCAAAAAATTTATCAATGCTTTTACGTTGCTTAAAACACGTTTTCTTGTAGTGGCCGCCTCTTCAACTCTAATTTATAATATTAAGATTAATTAAAACCATGGACGCACCGGGCAGTTCAACACAGATCAGAGCACCACACTTGCATAAACAAGAACACACACTTTGCATATATACATGCAATTAATAAACCTTTCAAATTTCAATATTAACTCATATTCTGACTTTAAAATTCAGTGCAACAACTCACTCTACATATTATTATGGTTGGATCAATAAAATATAGCAAGAGCTGATGAACATGTGGACACTACTTGTTCTAACAAAATTATATGAATAACTGATAATAAAAAAAAGACTCTCATTAATTTCACAAATTAAGTTTGTAACTAAGATTGGGTTGCGGTACTATCCAAATGGGTGGGGGCAAGTGAGTATGTGAGGTTTCGAACATGTAGAATGGCTTGGCGTGTTCATCCTCCACTAGGGTGTAGAGCCCAAAATCGATCGGTTCAAGTTCATTGTAAGGTTTACCGAAGCAGCAGTTATCATCTGTGAAGTAAATTGAGTTTGGTTTGCATCCTGGGAAATCAGAAGCTCGAACCGACACCGGTTGATTGTAACCCAGAAACAAGGCTTGATCCCCTAACCCTCTTCCTTCTCCTCTATTATACATCAACAGTTTAAACTTCTTAATCCCATCATCATCAGTTGCTTCTTCTTCTAGCTCGTAAACCCTACAACACAAGCTAAGGCCATAGTATATAGTTTTATTCTCAAAGTATCTGAATATCCTTTTCCATATGGGTTCCTGACCAACTTGGTCTACATCAATACGATCTGGAGGAATGAAACCCATATTGAACTTCTTAACGTAGAGTAGGGTTCCAGTTATGGACTCTGCAAGGTACGATTGACAACGCGCTGTTACATCTACACCCGTTAAGGCTTCCAATCTAATAGCTACAGCAGATTGGTCTTGGTCTTGTATATTGTTATTGTAGATGATCTCGAATGATTCCAAATCCGCACCAATCACAGCTCGGAATTTTCTCTTGAAGTAAATAATATCGTCATTCCTCTCCATCGAATAACCCAAGTCGTAATCAAAATAATTTCGAGCGTAAATCCACCTCTTGCTTGACGATGTGAAGAGTGCGAGTTTTCCCTGTAATTGTAGAACGAGAACCTCATAGTTATTCGTAGATGGGTCGTCGGAAAGAACTACTTTCTTGATCTCATACTCATGGTCAAATTCACGGTCGGATTTAATCTCATCGATCTGCTTCTGAGTGAGCAATGGAGGAAGATGGATTGTTGCGCCGGTGAAAGGGTTGAAGAGGGTCAAGGCAAGTGTTTCTTGTGCAAATATCAGCCATCCGTGTGATGAACCACAACATCTTTTGCAGTAGGGCACACTTATTAAACCACTAGATGATGACGATGAATTAAGAATATTGTAAAGCCTTCGATGTGTCGTGCTCCCGTCGACAGTAGGGATCAACAAAAGAGGTAGCGGCTTCTTCTTCTTCTTGAATCTCCGGTAGAAGCGATCATCGTGTTGTAATTGAGTAGATCGAAACCATTACTTGCACAAGGCTGCGCATCGGATGTAGTCATACACTGAGTACTTGGATAATAGCTTATCAAGTATTAAACCTACCAAATCGTCAGGTAGTGAACTCCAACGGGATGCACAACAACTCGAACAAGAACAAGATGAAGAGACAGGATCATGTGGAGGCTGTATGTTGTTGTTACATAGAATTAATGCTGACGAGTTTGCCGGAATTGATGAAGATGGAATAATAACACCCTGCATAATTGAATCCTTAGAGTTAGACGAAGACTTTGCTATTAATTCTACAACTAATACCAAAGCTAATTATTTGGCTTAGGGTTCTCAACCCCAAAAGGCATCTACTTTTAAAAGGGAGGGTATCACCTCTAAACCGCACTGAGCCGGCCGTTTGTACATCAATTTTTAAAAGCAAACCGGTTTTGGACCGGCAATTCCAAGTTCCCACCCAGCCGGCGCGCTTTTGTTATACGGTTTTACGACCTGGAACTCTCATTCATTCAGGACGAAACGTTCCCATCCCACCATCCAGAAACCGAAGAACAAGTCAGTTGCTGCCGCTTGCCTCTGCTGCCTGTCGGACTCCTGATTCAGCTTGCTGAGGAAGAATCCCACGACTACCTCGCATGCCGAACTCCTGATTTCGCTCGCCCGCGACTCTGCCTCCCTTGGCTGCGGAATTGGACGGGCCAACATCCATTATCGACACATGGTATACACTACCCTCTATTGCCTACCGACCGCCGAACTCCTAATTCCGCTTACCTGCCGTTATACCTCTCCCAGCGATGGACTTGACCGATGCAGGTTATGCAATAATGAAGAAATACCACCAAAAAATTGAATGGTATGCACTTGCAAACTCTCTTCTCTATTCAAATTGCATATGTTCTGTACTTAATTTTGTATATCTCTTTACTTAAGCTGCAAATTACATCTGCTGTGTACTCAATTTCGGATTTATAGGTTCATTTAGTTTTTGTACATCAGTACAATATACAGAGTATATGATGTTTTTCTAAAGAATTACTGGGATTTCAAACACAATGATTTTTATTGCTTAATGATTCCTCATCAGTTCAATTGTTCTAGACTGCAATTAGAATTTTTTGCATCTGCTCCATTATGATTGTCGATAGTTATCAGAATCGTTGTGTTTTACTCAATTCAGACGGTGAATATCATCCCAGAATCGATAACCTTCTTGAGATGCTTCTTGGAGGAATTCTTATTGATATGCACCATGTCTATGGTGTAATCTATAACAATATTGGTCATTGGTTGTCACCGCTATCTCAAGAGGTTTATTTATTCTTTAGAGTCGGCTCGTTGCTTGGCATTTTCCGGAAAAATACAATAGCTGGGAGATATCACGAAGAGGATGAAAGATATTGAAGAAATGGCGAGAATGGATGTTCTTTGCAGTAACAAGGCAGGGGCTCTAACGCTGACCAAGCTCACTATTAACAAGAACCTCTTTAAGGTTAGGTAAGCAATGATTTAAATGTAAACTTTTAATTTCTGCTGCAATTACTCATGTTTGAATAACATGCTAAAATTGACATCTCATAGAATTTTGCTAAATGAGTGGATCTTGATACTGTTGTTCTGATGGCTGATCAAGCTTCCTCAACTAAAAATCAAGATGCAATTGATCCTACTATTGTTTGTATGAATGCTGATCCAAAAGAAGTTGATAATAGTTTTTACTGAAAAGAAAGAGTTTCCTTAGTTAAACCAAACTGTATATCTTTCATCTTTAACTTGCATATCTTATATATTATATTACGTAAGAAAAATCTTTATTCACTATTATTCAATAAATTTAATAGTATGCATAACTAAATTGGCATTGAATTAAAATATAATTTTGCCACTTAACTAATAACTCCTAAATTTTATCTGCATGTTGTTTTCCCCAATGAACAATCTAATGTGGGTATTCGAAAAGAATACGTCATTCCATTCAATCCTACTGAGAATTGACCATCTTGGCTTACATGTATAGCCAAGGAATGATGCGTAAAGGTGGAGTCGAGCAGGTAAAAATTTCTAATTGTTGTCGATTTTTCTTGCTTATAATATTATATATATGTGTGTGTTTGTAAATGTAAAAGTCATTAATTCCCTATCGACTATTGCTGACTTGATTTTGCAAATCTTAAACCACTCACGCAATAAATCAGAACGACGACTTTTATTCAGTTCTGAATTCTGATGCTACCTTAAGTACGTAATTCACTTAACTATTTCGGTTGAATTGAAATGTTACAGATGTTCCTCATTTGTTATGTTCTATTTTGTATGAGGTTTATGCAGGTGATGAAATTTCTGTTTGACCAAACAATTATAAAGGAAGACACAACTATTGTCACAAGTCTCTCCTACAAATGTAAGTCAGTGAAGTTAGTATAGCATCATCACTGTTTCGATATTGTTATTAATGTTTACTCTTCTGGTGTAACGATTCCAGATGTGTTCTAATACTCTAAATACTTCTGACCGGAACGCAGTGCATTCCGATGTTTGCTCGACGACTCAACTTGTGTGGGTGGAGAGCCCCACCAACCCACACATACATATTACAAATATTTGTCCAGTTTAACGCGATCAACTTTAGTTATTCCTTTGAAAAATAGTTGTACCTTTAAGTCTCTAAATTCATTTTGTCTTAATGAATAATATGACAATTGAGGAGAGATTGTTTTTAAAAAATTACTAATTTTTTGAATCTGCATTATAAGTGCATTTTAGTTGTTTGAAGTTATCTTTAGAATCATTTACTATTTGTGCGATTTAATATTTCTTAGACTTGATAAAAGTTGTTTAAGACCAGCGGCTTCGTCAAGGATGTCAGACTGTCGGTGAATTTTTCATCTCTTCCCCTAAGCATATATTTTCCCAAGTTTCTAAGCGATTTCATCACCGTCGAAAGGACTTTAGAGTTAATCATGACCTTATGTTGTGGTTGGTTTAGTAGTGTTTTTTCGTATTTGGATTGCAATTGATCTTCTGCATGCGAAGCTTACATAGTTATTATGTTCACTCTGTTTTCTGGGGTTGAATGATTAATTAGCATTCATGAAAAGTATTGATCGTGTCTTAAAAATTATTCACAATTCTCTGTTACTTATAGTAGTTGTTAACTCCGAGAAGTGTTTACTGAGTGATTTGAAGATGTAAATTTTTTTTATCCAGGTCATTTATCTACAAAAGATGATAAATTCAATTTCGAATGTATAATCATAATCTTAAATACAATTTATTTTCTTGCAATGTAGGAGTTATCGATGCCAAGTTCTCCCGGGAGACTTGAACAAAAAATGGAAGCAAGCTATCTGAATGGTGAACCCATCAGTATTCTTATATACTTCTAATTTGTTCAGCATATATAGATATATATACATGTCGTATATTTGTATGTTCTGGAAAATTAATCAGACTTGCATTTCTACAACCAACAACTAAATTTGAGCATTGAGAGTGGCTGAATAAGTTCATGATGGAAATTTGACCAAATTGCATGAACTCAAATCTCTCATTAGTAGTAGAATGATTTTTTTAGATCATATTACTTATGTTAGAGTTATTCTTTGGCAAAATCAGAAAAATCTAGGCACATATTAAGTGATTCATCTCTATTTATGAATTAAAAAATAATAATTTAGCGGTAAAGTTATAAATTGTGTTCAACTAATTTTTGTAAATGTAGGAAAAGATGGAGTTGCAGGAGTTCTAACGGATTCTTGCCTCCTACTAGCCTGGGTCTACAAGGGACTCGATGTCTACTACAGGTGGCCAGGTTTGCTTCCTCTCTTGTTATTTTCTGATGTGTTAGTTGGTGTGTATTTTAATCCAGTATCAACATGAAACTAGAACATCGTCCACTAAATCTTTGTTACTCGTAGTTGTTGTTGCTATTTAGTTAGATATTCTTATTATAATAACTCAACCAAAATTGCTATTACATTCTGAACTGCTATACAAAATTTATGCGCTTCAGTTTTGATTGGAATACCAATGACACAAGTATTCTTGATGGCAAATCTCTCAAAGCCTATGGAAGTGCTCAAATTTTCATAAACAGATTCTATGTAATTTCACTTGTTTCGGTTATATTTACACCAAGCGTAGTCAATGTGTTTGATGGATGTCCTGAATGAGGGAAGAATAGTTTTTTCCTTGTATTCTTATGCCATTTGTTTATTGAAATGCCTTTATTTATTCTATCGTAGAAGTTAGACCTCACTGTCTATCATGTTTAAAGTGATCATAAATTACATTATTTTCGATTAGTAAGTCTGCATATTTATAATCACCTTCTATTTCAATACATGTAGGAAATTATGTTTTTAGGTACTCGCACCAGTGCTGGCCATGAACAATTTTCCATTCTCATGATCACTAGCGGGGATTGAACCCATGACCTCCGGTTAGGGGATTGTTACATCAATGAGGCGTTGAACCACCTTCATATTCAATATAAGAGACACCAAAGAGCCATATGTTGTACACCTCAAATATCATGAAAGCTATGCATTGTACTTTTTTTTGGATCGATAGTCCATCCTTATAAACACCTCCAAAATGATTCATCACAACTGTATAAGTAATTGTTGCTACGTTGTTGTGAATGTTTGATGTGATTAAGGATGTATAAATTTCTAACGCATTTAATGTTGTGCATATCCTTATCTAACTTCATCTTGCAAATAACACATTTTCTAGCTAAAATAAATTTGAACAGGGAGTTTAAAAACACGCACGTGCGGAAATAACTAGTATATATATATATATATATATATATATATATATTCAGCGAAAGAAGCTAAATAGGAAACTATATATATATATAGATAATATTATATTATTAAGGGAATAAAATATATTAGATTCCCTAATATATATTTATATCTTATGAGTTTTTTTCCCTATACATCGCTAACGATCCTGAAAATCATCCAATTTACAAATAACTTCATTGGTGGCCTGCCGTCTTTAACCTCCAATTATACTCGTCCTGCCGTCATCCCTTTCTACCAACGTTCTCATCCACTTTCCCAAATCCACGAACATGACGAAATACTTATTTTATCCACATATACCTTTCAGAATTCAAACGCTACCACCAATTGTTGCCATTAACAACCTTATAAGACTGAAACACTACGTCAGTTTCCAAATCCAAATAATACATATACTTCAGCGTGCTCCAGTTAAACGCCACTTCAATTATATGATATGGCTTCCCAACATTGTAACTCTCTGTCTTACTGAATGCTTCCAACAACAAGACGCGAAAATATTAAAGTTTTTGTGGCGGCAGCGCTATAATTCGTCTAAATGGGGTGCCTTCCCTACGCATCTTGTCTCCCTTCCTTAAAAATTATCTACATCCAAACCTAACCTCTTCAGCCCAAACGTCATTTTTGCGCCGCGCCTCTCCAATTCTTCTCTCCGTTCCTGATTCTAAGGAACCCTTAAAGCCGTCGGTTGCTCGCTGCAGTTCCGTTTTCACACCAGCCCGCCGTTGTTGATTTTCTTTGTCTGCTGCTGCTTCCTCTTTAGTCTGATCCCCTGCTTCAGTCCTCCGCCATCGCAGATTCCGTCTCATTTCTGTATTTGCATTACTCTGTCTCATCGCATGCCTACCTGTTAACAATTTGATGCAGCGTGATGGGGATAGATGGGACAAAAACTCGTTGATTATAGGGGAATACCGAGAATTTGATGGATAGAGGGCGCAAGAACTCGTTGATTCAAAGAATGCCGAGAATTTGACACAGGGTATAGAAAACCTCAGTTTTTTTTTCATATATCAATAATCTGAATGTAAATGACGGCTAACAAAGTTTAAATCCAAAAATCTAAAACCCTAACCCTAGGAAAAAAATCCGAAATTAGCAATAAAGCACTAAACAAATTATAAAAAAGACCGAAAGAAACATAAAACTGCAAAATTGACTATCTAGACGAAGGAATTTGGCCAAAAAAACGTCAATTTCCATAGTTTACTAAGGGTCTTGCTCAGATTACCGTTTCCGCATGAAAAAGTGTAATCGCACACCCAAATCCGAGACTTTGCCCGCATCACAATTGCTTTGTAAGTTCTGGCTAATTTACTCATCAACTTAGGTTCTAGGGTTTCATGGACAACATTGTTGCGCTTGCGCTAGCTCAATGTGCTTTCGAGATATCGCCCCTTAAAAACTCTTATATTGTTATTATCTTTATGAATAAATGATTAATTCTAACATCTTTCTATATGATGATTTCTCATTCTTTCTTCTTTCTTATTCACATTTTGACTACACACTAACGGACAAGTTCGGCCATGAAATTTCAAAGTATATATATCAATGTATTCTTTCGACCTACATATTAATAACTTTTTGAATTTCACGCAACAATACATTTTTAAAATAATGCTTAGTCCTTCACTTTGCGTAGGGAAGGCATCGTTTCACGTTGGGTAAATGAGGGTAGTTTAAGAATTTCACATTTGGGAACCAGCTCCCACAAACATCTACTTTTATATAGAGGATAGATTTTTGTTTTATATAATTAGAATAGTAAATGTTTGCTTAATACAAAGGTTCTTTTGTATATGTCTAAAAAACTTTGGTATTGAAGATGTCCCACTTGGCTAATGGCTTCGAAATACTTTTTTTTATTTTGAATGAGTTCAGAGGCACCTTAATAAATAAATTAACTAAATGAGGTTGAATTGTTAGATTAGTGGCGGGTTAATTGTCGAGGCATCAACTCTTGACTTTTGCTAATTTTATATTGCGTTGTAAAATTGGCACTTTAATTGATTCTATAATAAAATGTATGGCAGAGAACCCCGTATCTACGACGCACGTACTCAATTCCTCTAGATACGAGAACTATGAAAGATGGATGATATTCTAAATGCCAAATAAATCGCAACAAAATGTATTTTTTATGAGATTTTTAGGAAATTATTCTAGACCCAATGTACCTCATCTCTTGTATTTTTCTGTAAATGTTGTCTTGCATTTAAGAAATTTGGTCTAACTTCAGTCTTCGCTGGCCATCCCAATCTTTTGCTTATTTGTGCAGGGTGTGATGAGGCCATGGATAACTAACTCTCAATCTATTTATAGAATGTTCTGTTGAATTCACTGGAACTAGGTACATTCAAAGTTTTTGCTCTATTTAGTGCTTTGAGTTCGAGTTTGGTATTAAGTGTGACAACGGGTTCTGATTTTTGTTTGAATTAATACAACTAGAAGCCATCATCAAAGAATCTTTTCCTAAGCTGAAATTTCAGCTGTATTTATCATTAACACTACAAAAGTGTTAGTTGTTAATGGTTCCACCAATCATGAATAAGCATTCGAGTTTTTACATCTTTGAATACATATATATTCCATGTTCACTATAGTTTAGTTCAATGCAATTTGTAGAGATTATTGTAGATGACACACATCCAAAAACTATTAATAAGCTAACCAATAAGTCGTTGAGAAATGCCTATCTCTGTGTCTAAATCAGAATTGTTCAACAAATTAAACACTTGCTAATTAAGAAATTTGTGTAATCATATATGTTTTTTCTTCAACTTTATTTATGCACAAAGTCTACAAATGATATTGTAGATAGTCATCCCATCATAATTTAGACTTAAATGAAACCACTCCAATTAAAGAAGCAATGAAAACTACACTAGTGAATATAATTCCGATTGACAAAAACTACAAGGGGCATTTCTCTGCAGATGAAAGATGGTAATGTTGAATGAACATATGGACTAGATCCTCGCCATGAATGAATGAGCTAACACATTGTTCAATTTTTTTCTTACCTGATGGTCGGAATATGTTAAGTATACTCAAACATAAACATGTTATAAAGAAACTTCATTTAATCTCAATATACCTATTTTAGTTACTAGGGGAACTAAAAAAAACAATCTCATGTCATCTCATTAATTTCACAAAGTTTGTAATTAAAATTGGGATGCGGTACTATCCAAATGGGTGGGGGCAAGTGAGTATGTGAGGAGTCGAGCATGTAGAGTGGCTTGGCGTGATCATCCCCTAGGGTGTAGACGCCAAAGTCAATCGGTCCAAGTTCATTGTAAGGCTCACCGAAGCAGCAGTTATCATCTGTGAAGTAAATTGAGTTTGGTTTGCATCCTGGGAAATCAGAAGCTCGAACCGACACCGGCTGATTAAAACCCAGAAACAAGGCTTGATCCCCTAACCCTCTTCCTTCTCCTCCGCTATTCATCAACATATTAAACTTTTTAATCCCATCATCATCAGTTGCTTCTTCTTCTAGCTCATAAACCCTATAACACGAGGTAAGGTGATAGTCTATACGTCTATACTCGAATACTTTGTTGTCGATTTCAAAGTATCCGAATAGCCTTTTCCAGCTTGGTTCCTCACCAACTTCATCTACTTTATTTTCATCGATAAGATCTGGAGGAACGGAACCAATGATGAACTTCTCAACGTAAAGTAGGGTTCCAGTTATAGACTCTGCAAGGTAGGATTGACCCCATGCAATTACATTATTGATTTCATCTACACCTTTTAAGGGTTCCAATCGAATAGCTACACCAGGTTGGTCTTGGTCTTGTATATTATTATAGTAGATGATCTCGATTGATCCCAAAACCCCACCAATCACAGCGAGGAATTTTCCCTTAAAGTAGATAATATCGTCATTCCTCTCCATCGAATAACCCAAGTCGTAATCGAAATAATTTTCAGCGTAAATCCACTTCCGGCTTGACAATGTGAAGAGAGCGAGTCTTCCCTGGTATTGTAGAACGAGAACCTCATAGTTATCGGGATTGGAAGATGGGTCGTTGGAAAGAACTACTTTCTTGATCTCATACTCATGGTAAAATTCACGGTCGGCTTTAATCTCATCGATATTATGCTTCTGAGTAAGTAATGGAGGAAGATGGATTGTTTCACCGGTGAAAGGGTTGAAGAGGGTCAAGGCAAGTGTCTCTTGTGCAAATATGAGCCATCCATATGATGAACCACAACATCTTTTGCAGTAGGGCACACTTATTAAACCACTAGATGATGATGAATTAAACCTGCTGCTGCTGCTGTAATTAAGAATATTGTAAAGCCTTCGATGTGTTGTGCTACCGTCGACAGTAGGGATCAACAAAAGAGGGAGCAGCTGCTTCTTCTTCTTGATTCTCCGGTAGAAGCGCTCATCATGCTGTAATTGAGTAGACCGAAACCATGAATTGCACATGGCTGCGCATCGGACGTAGTCATAAACTGAGTACTTAGATAATACCTCGTCAAGTATTAAACCTACCAAATCGCCAGGTAGTGAACCCCAATCTGATGCACAACAACTCGAACAGGAACAGGATGAAGAGACATGATCATGATCATGAGGAGGCTGTATATTGTTACATGGAATTAATAATGTTGACGAGTTTGTCGGAATTGATGAAGCAGGTGATGATGGAATAATAACACCCTGCATTGTATCCTTACTTAGAGTTAGACGAAGACTTGGCCATTCTACAACAAATACCAAAGCTTATCTCTATATATATATATATTCAGCGAAAGAATATGGGAAACTATATATATATATATATATATATATATATATATATATATATATATATATATATATTATATACATAATTCTATCTCCCTATATATATCATATATAAGAACCGATCAATCTTTAATATATCTATCTATATCTTTCTTTTCTTGGCCAGTTAATCTATATATATATATATATATATCTAAAGAAATACAATTCATCCTATTTATTCAAATTATGACAGAATATAAAACAATTGTTGAAAGCACTATATCTACTTTACCAATTAATTGCAATGGGTATATAATTTCGGGTTCGGTGGAAGGGTGTGATTTCCGGTTCAGTCAAATGGTACAATTTTATGACCAGATTAAGATGAACTTCAAACCGAATCGGTGTTTACAGAACTGGTCTCCACTGACACCAATTCCCACGCCAAACAGAGAATAATAGATAAAGCAAATTCCGTTTCTCCTCAATCTCATTCTCACCGTCCTTCCCAAACTCCCGTCCGCCTCTCTATCTCACCGTTGCAACCAACATTCGCCGATTACAACCATCCTCCGCTCCCGACCAATCCGCCATTCCCACGACACATCCAACGTTCCGACCAACCGCTGCTCTCGCCCGTTCCGGTCAGAAACTGAATTGGCACGTCGCGAGTCCTAAAATCACCAAATCGCTTCAATTTCGCGCAAACAGCTTCAATCTATGTATTGTTTTGCTATTAACTTTAGTCTAATCTAATTTTGTAATAGAATAATTCATTAGGTGATTTCTATTTGCAATGGGTCCAGACACCTTATAAATCTTAAACAACAGTACCATTTTTTTCTTCCGGTAACAACACTCCATTTAGAATTAGAAGAAGAAAAAAATCGCGACTTCCTGCGTTCTTGTTTCTTCCCTAATCGCGTCGTTTTGTATTCTTGTCATTCTAGGGTTCCGTTCTTGATCCGCGTTCGCGCATTAATTCAGAGAGATGATGAGTCAATCTATAGTCTGAATCAAAATTCTGGGTCTGATTAGGGACTTTGCTTCGGTTTTCCCTGAATCTATTTGGTGGTTGTCAAATTGCAGTTATCGGTTGGAACTGAAAGTGGTCTTAGAGTTGGAAATAAGAGAGGGTTAGGCTACTTGATTGTTTCTTAACATTCCTCCATGGTAGTGAGCGCGGAGGGATTGAGTGTCTCGCTTTCAAATGGAAAGCAGCTTTGCATCACCGATTTCTTGGCGGGACCAACTAAAATTGATTTACTTTTGAATTGAAGGTTAGTTTTTTTTTTTTTGTTAAACGTTAGCCTATTGGATTCTTGTAGGTATCAGATTAAAGGTCTGAAAGTTGTTTGTGCATTGCACTGTATTTGGTGAAGGCAGACTTTATGAGAGTACAGAGGATATCGACTTTTATACAGCGAAACAGTCTGGTAAAATTATTGCTTGTGATCTTATCGTTTTATCCAACTCGGATATTCTTAATATATATAGGCATGTAACAGATAACAGTGTAACATAACACATGAGTTTGATAGTTGAAAAAGTAGCACTTCAGAATTCTCCTCATGTTGGCTATAAAAGTGGCAATTGAGTAGTAATTTACTAAAATGTAAAAAAGTTACTTTCTTTCAATCATCTATTGAGGAAGGCTAAGCTGCAATGAACATCTCTTGCTAAATATGATAGTATGCTTCTGTATTGCATCTGTTTGAAATAATCAGTTTTTTTTTTTTTTTTGTAATGGGGAAAGGTTTGGAATGCATATATAAGTCCACATGAAACAACTATTCCATTTCATCTGTAAGGGTGTTTGAAATTAGTTAACCCACTGACACTAAAGGTTGCTCATTCAGCATTTCCTTTGTTATGTGCTAGATTGTAATAGAATGGGTAAAGCATATTATCCACTTGAGAGGATACTATGATCAAACGCATTGATATTCACTTTTGATTCCTATATAAGTACAGACTCCAAATGGTATATTAAAATAGTGCATAGTAGTGAGCTTATCTATAACTTAGTGGTTAGAGCTCGGGAGTCTTCCGACTGGTTTCGTAAATGCCCTAATTCTTTAAGATGCCCTATAAACCCTAAACCCTTCAGTTTCTCTTTCAGAGGTAATCCATTTCTATTACTGAACTGGGCTAGATTAGATGGACAGTTTCTTGTTGCATTGTATGTATATGTTTTAGACTGACATTTCCATATCTTCCACTACTCTGGCTGGTAAGCAGGTAGATAATTTATTATATCAAAGAAATTGACAACCTACAACTATGAAGGTAATTGTTGACGGTATTCTTAGATTGGTTAATCAGTTAAAAATGCCACTTTAATAATTTAGTCGTAATTTATAAGCTTCTAATAGTTTGCCGTGGTAAGAATTTTCTATTTGCCTAAAGCCATTTCTTTGCCTGCAATGTGAGTTCTGATGGATGTATGTAATGACGACTGTGGTCTCTGTTTGCGTTTTATAGGACAGCGTAGACAATGAGGGTAATTTACGAAACTCAGTTCCTTCAAGAAGTTCCCATATGGATAGACCTATTTATGTACCTTATGGGAGTGGAGCAGATGGAGGCACAAGGGCTGGACTTTTCTCAAGACACCTATTTCAGGTGGGGTGCATAGTGCATTTTTTACTTATGGTTTCCCCTACCCTCTGGTAGTTCGAAATATTATTGAGTAGGCATGAGTTTCGTTTCAATAAATGACAATGACTTCACATAAACTACAGTTAAAAGGAAAAAAGCTTTAAATCCTTCACCTAAGTATGTATGATATGATGTATGTTCTTGATTTTCTTTTTCTTTCCGTGGTTGAAAGCGAGGTTTGCTCATATGTACACTGTCACGTCTGATGCATCATCACAGAGAAGGATATAAGTTTTGGCATATGGTTGATTTCGCACCTGATCTCTTGGGTTATAAAAGGTTTGTGTAATAAACAAGACTAATTGTTATGGAGTTTGTGAAAAATTATATATTGGATCCGATTTTTTAACCATACAACAAAAAAAAAAAAAAAAAACGGTGTCGCTTTGTAAAAGCTATGTGCCCAGTAACAATGAGACTCATAACCTCGTGATGGGATTAACGAACCCTAATGTTTAGGGTTTAGTAGAGAGTATCATGACTTACTTGAAGTAGATAGTATCACGGCTTACTTATAGTAGAGTGTTTCATCATAATTTCATGTTGATGGTGACAATATTATATTGTTCATTTCTTGTGGAGTCTTATTTTAATGTTGCCAGCTAGCTTGCTATTGCGAATCTTCCAAAAATTAATGTACCCGAGTAATTATAAAAGCAAATCTGAAGCGAGCAGGTGTCAGTTTTCTGTCTGTTCTAGTGAATGATTGAACTACAACTACTGGAACAGTTATTGTGCTGACAACTCTTGATGCCTAACGTACCATGCTTGCATATCAAGTAAGTCTTGATCTGAACTACTCTTGTTATTCAATAGATAGAAAATTTTAACTGAACTGATGGTGCATCAAGCATTAAATCAAGCATGTCTTATGATGATGATGACTTTGTATCGTTTCAGAACTCAACTTCGACTATTAATTACGATACATCTCTTGCTTGCTTAGTTTCCAAGACAAACTTTCTTGTAGTTTACGGATACTTATTTGAACTTCCTGACACCATCAAAACAATCATCAAAGCATTTGAAGAAGCGAGAAGAAATGATGGTGTAGTTGCTATAACTGCATCCGATGTCTCATGCATAGACCATCACTATGATGATTTATGGTGTGTTACTACATCAAGCCTCTCTTCATTAGCTTTCTATTTTGTAAATAAATAATCACATGTATTAGTAAACTCTTATACTATTGAAATGCTATTACTATTACTGTAAGAAACTTAAAACACCTTATTACTGGGCTAATGAAGGGTTTGCGGAAGACAATGACTTCTCAGCCTCAAGTTAGCGTCCTATGTAGTCAGCTAATGTTAAGTCGACTGACAAATTTCACAAACTTGCTTAGTCTGTGCATGATGTCCCAAATTCTGCATATATTGCATAGGAATAGACTTACTATGATTATTGTAATGTTTACACTTATTATTTCTTATAACATATTATTACCATACTGTAAGACATTACAGGAAACATGCACGTGCATTTGCACGTGCGGTAACAACTAGTACATATATATTAAGAGAAAGCGGATGGGAAACTATATATAACTCCATCTCCTCTATATGATTTTGTCTCCACGATCCAATCTACTTCACCATTTTGTCTCTCTGAGAGATCTCATGCTTCGCCACCCTTCATCCTATCATCCTCTTTAATTGGTGGGGTGGTGGCTCCAGCGGCGGCGACGGCTATAGGGGCGGTTGCGACTCCAGCGAAGGACCTTCTCTCGATTGTTGTACAAATACCCCACCCCCCCCCCCCCCCCCCCCTCTCCAGTTAACCGTTGTCGTAAATTTCACTCCATTCTGTGGCCAACCTACACTTAGACCCTTGTTCGAATTTTTGGAGTAATGTGCTGAAGTTTCGGGTTTATTATATCTGCTCTCTCTGTGAAATTTACGAATTTTATACTTGCGTAACAACAGCATAGCACACTGTTGGGTGTTCTGGATTTTTCAGGGAATCTTAATATCGGCTAGGTATCATTGGAAGCGATCCGCGAGTTGAAATCACTGATAGATCAAGGTATGAAGAATCATGGATTTGCTCTTGTTTTTCACTTTAATAATTCGTTGTTCATTTGTAAGTTCAGTTTTTGCTCACTTGCAATTTGTGCATTCGCATTGGAGGAGCCATTGAAGAGAACATTCGATGCAGGTACTTTGCGAGTGTTGATTTGGTTTTGAGTTGCATTCTTCTGTGCCAAGCATTTAGACTGCCTTTTAGAACTAAATTCTACTGATGGCTTCATTCTACTGTCTGGTCTGCTTTAGAAAAGATAGTATCCAGACACCTATTGTGTATGGTTTCTTGGATCTTAGATTTATTTTCACCACTTAACATCTGCCATCATGTTTGGATCGTGAAGATTTAAATGTTCAGTATGGCAGAAACGTTTAACTCTGACGCGGCAGATTTCATGATTTTAATTTTGTTTAGGGTTAAGAACATAATAAGGGTATAATAAGGGTCTGAATAATGCCCCATGTTAACATGAGAGGTCTGAATGTTCTAATGTTAATATTAAGGGTCTGAATTATCATGTTTGTTGTTTTTTCGATTTTTCGTCCAAATTTTCTGTCAAATTTAACAGAAACACGTGAAATGTCAGAATTACCCCTTTGCAATTATTAACACGTTGTCAGGGTTCAGCTGTCAAGAGCATGGATTTCTATCCCGAACAAAAAAATCATCTCCATGTGTATCCCTGTGTTACAGGTTGCCTATTATATAGACCTTGTACTATTAAAAAGTGTTGTTATAAGTATTATGCAACAAATTTTATAGGAACAACTCGATAATTTGTGGAGGAAATGATTTTTTTCCTTACATTTTTGTGTTGCGTTTATTTCTATTTCTTGACTATTCCCTTTTTAGTACTTTTTTTGTTATATTACTTCTAGATTGTTAGAGGAAAATTAAGCAGTAGCAAGCAAAACTGGTATGTGCTGAGATTGCGTTGGAAAAGTTTATGCAGCACGATTAATTAATACGAAAAATGATATGGTCAAGGTAAGTTGTTGACGCCAATTATTTCAATTTAAGAAGAAAAAAAATAGTTAGCATTTGCTTTAAACATTCGTGTTTATGCTTCTGTAGATGGAGAGTTTTAATTACAGAAAGAAGTCCATGTATAGTATAGCTAGTAGAAAGAAGAAATTACGAAGCTCTTTGAACAACAAAACTCCTCCGCTGTGTATTCTAATTCATCTCTGGAACGAGTCAATGAAAAAACAACCGTCGCGCGTGCAACGCTGGCGCCGACTTCTAGTATATATAAATGTATCACATGTATTTATCTTATAAATTTCTTTACCAAATATATTTTTGATGTTACAATATTTTCTAATTATGTGGCATGATAATATTAAGATTTATTTAGCTAAATGTACCACTATGTTTTGCTATGTTGCCCAAAGCACCACATATGATGTCAAACGTATACTAATATGTTTTGAAATGTTGCTAAATTCACCAATCTATAAATCAATTGTTAAATTTTGATGTAAAAACATTGACTATGCACATGCTGCTAATGTGAAACTTACAACAAAACTATGTCAATAACAATTAAAAGTTGGTTCTGTCAATAGTTGTAAACCAAAAGTATGAGTAGGTGCTTTGTCATTAGTAAGTTTTTAGTTAAGAACTTGAGAGTTTGTAGGAGATATAATTGTTGCTAGCTAGGATATTAGTATGTGCCTAGAAGATCTAAGTAAATTTGCTTAATGCATTCCCATGTTTAACCTATACATGCAAATAGCATATTAGGAATATCATATGTTTTATTATCACCTTTTTAATGAATTGAGAAACAATATAATGAGAAATTGATTTTGATTGGGGAGCTACCTGATATTGGCGTGAGCCCAGACCATCGGACCATAGCCGGGGGGGTTCGAACCCCAATTGAAATGGTTCGACATTCAAATTCCTATAATTGGTTCCCTTGAGGTTCCCCCTGGTTTAGTCTTGTTGAAATAATGGGCTTGTAAGAGCATTTTGTGTTCATTATTACGAACCGTAATGTCAGTTAGGCCCAAAATTAGTAAAGCCCATATATGTGAATCGTAAATTGCTCGCCGGACCAACCTATATTCTAACACTCATTTTCTTATAAACTAAAGAAATGATTTAGTATAGTTCAATCTCCTTACTTAATCATTTGTGAGCATTATCATATACATGGTTATTTTTTTTCTTATTTAAGGTGCCGTCAAGAGAGCAGCACACATAGCATATTTACTTCACATTTATAATAATTTTTACTTTAGCGTAAAATATAAAATATTGATTATGAATATCAACAAATATTTTGGCCAAATAAAATAACACAAGGGCCCATTCGGCCAGCACAAGCAACACATAATAAGTTAGTTCATACAGTCAGTTTAAGCACAAAAGAATACAACATAACCCAAAATGACTTCAACAACCACAGACTATATGTGTACTTTTTCTGTTCGAACTAGGGTAATAAATGTGTCAACGTATTCATTGATTGTGTGAACATGATAAGTGGTTATGCAGCCGACACACTGTTTAAAATGCCAAAACAGTCGGCCTGAAATGCCCGTAAGAAAATCGTTTTGAAGATATATATCAGGAGCATCAACGTCAACAGTTTAAAGAGTTGATAATTCTCATAGTTCGGGTGTAGAAATTGGCCGACAGACTCAGTAGAGTTGGCCCCTTTTTTGTTGTGCAATGATGTCCAAACCTATTGAAGGATTGTCACTATACATAGATATTCTTTTCCTAATTTACAAACTTTGAATGAAGTACTCCGATCGGAGCCACAGAGCTCCGATCGGAGCTTTTCGGTCGTCGCCGGAGGTCGGTGGTGGTCGCCGGAGGCCGGTGGTGGTCGCCGGAGGCCGGTGGTGGTCGCCGGAGGTAGGTGGTGGTCGCCGGAGGTAGGTGGTGGTCGCCGGAGGTAGGTGGTGGTCGCCGGAGGTAGGTGGTGGTCGCCGGAGGTAGGTAGTGGTCGCCGGAGCCGGGTGGTGGTGGCCGGAGCGTGGTGGCCTTAAGGGCATAATTAGTGTGTAGGGGTATTTTAGACATTTCACATTTTATTAATTAAATTGATAAATTGTATAATAATTATAAAAGGGTATTTTTGTCTTTTCACGTGGTTCTGTTAGATTTAACAGAAAATTTGGACGGAGACTTGAAAAAACACAAAACTCAAAATTCAGGCCCTTAATAATACGTTTTTTTTCAATTCAGACCCTTTTTGGCAACATGGGCAAACATTCAGGCCCCTATTGTGTTCTTAACCCTAAAAAAAAAAGAATCTCATTAATTTCACAATTCAAACTTCTTTTTCTAAAATGGTTCCTGCTGTGCTGGTTCTACTACTTCATGTTATACAACTCATTTGGTTTATTAGTTTATTTTTTACAATTTAATTGAAAAATAACTTTGGCAAAAAAATGTAGAATAACTAATTTGGTTTTTCTAATTTCAATTTTCATTTTTTGATGTTTTGTATACATTAACCGACTTTTGTTCTTCTTCATTTGCTAGCAGAAGAGGTTGAAGAAGAAGAAGCTGAAGAACTAGAAGGTAAATATTCAAACCTTCTTTTTTTTTTTTCTAAAATGGTAAGGGTTCTCCTCATTCGTGAGGTAGCGTCAGTCCTGCAACTGAGAAGTAAATTTTACACGTTGCTTAAACTATAGTACTCTATTTTATGAATATAAAATTTTTATTTCTGATTGCCAATAATACCCCTATTTATTTAAAAAATAAGAGCAACTTCTAAAGCCACTGCCACGGTTAGATACTGTTTTTTCACTCCGCTACGTGATTAAATATTATTTTCCGCAAAAATATTAGATATTATTAGTTAGATTGGTATTATATTATTTTGTTTTGGCCGATAATTAATATTAGGGTTAAAGGTACTTTTCATACCACATTTTTGGCCGAATGTGGCTTTTAGTACCAGATGTTTGGTTTTGTATACTTTTGGTACCAAACGTTTGAAAAAATGTGGTTTTTTGTACATCCGTTAGTTGGCCGTTAGTTTTTTCCGTTAAATGACATGTGCAAGTCATGTGACCCACCCTAAACTTTCAATTTTATTCAATTTAGTCCCTCAAATATATTCCTAACTTTTAATTTGTTTAATTTAGTCCCAAAACTTCAAAATCAATTCCAATTTAACATTGAACCCAATTGACCTAGCCGGACCTAGCCTAGGGCTAGGTCCGACCCTGGTTCGGGGTCGCTGGACCCAGCCAAACCTGACCCAAGGTCGGACCTAGCCCTAGGCTAGGTCCGGCTAGGTCAATTGGGACCTAGCCCAATTTGGGTCAAATTTGGGCTAGGTCCCAATTGACCTAGCCGGACTTAGCTTAGGGCTAGGTCCGACCCTGGGTCAGGGTCGGCTGGGCCCGGCGACCCCAACTCAGGTTCGGACCTAGCCCTAGGCTAGGTACGGCTAGGTCAATTGGGTTGGATGATTCAATTGGAATTGATTTTGAAGTTTTGGGACTAAATTAAACAAATTAAAAGTTATGAATATAATCGAGGGACTAAATTGAACAAAATCGAAATTTTAGGGTCGGTCACGTGACTTGCACATGTCACTTAACGGAAAAAACTAACGGCCAACTAACGGATGTACCAAAAACCACATTTTTTCAAACGTTTGGTACCAAAAGTATACAAAACCAAACATCCGGTACTAAAAGCCACATTCGGCCAAACATGTGGTATGAAAAGTACTTTTAACCCAACGTACCCTTAATATTATAGTAGTTATTATTAAATTTTAAATGTATCCAAAATAAAACTACAACATAAACATGTTATAAAGAAATAAGAAGCTAATTTGAGAATATGTATAAAGAAATTTCATTTAATCTCTATATACATATTTTAGTTACTAGAGAAACAAAAAAAAATATTTAAAATGCATAAACAAAGGAACACGTCTTCCGAATCATTCTCTTATAAAATAGCACCACCATACATTTGATCAACATAAACACTGCTCTATAAAACAGTCATCCTATCATCTCCGCGAAGCATGAGAATGTTTTAACTTAACTCAGATGAGTTTTTCCGAATTGATGAAGAATGTGACGTCGGAATAATAATACCCTGCATTAGATAGTCTTTTTGTCTCTAATTTAGTTTAAAGAGGGATAATTTGATCAACATTTTTTTATAAATGCTTAATCAATTGATTCAAACATGAGAATGACATGTGAATCTGTCTTGCAACATATTTAACATCATTATGTCTTTATAAGAAAAAGAAGAAGAAAAAATACGTGTCTTTTTCAGCTAATATTAAAGGTATGTCATCACACTGATACATAAATTCTGAAATTATAATTGCTTGATGGCTAGCACGTGATATCATTTATTTTTACATTTCCAACTATAATATTTTGTTGTTTTGTTGACTGTACATTAACCAACTTTTGTGCATCGATCTTCCTCACTTGTGTGCAAGAAGGCCCAAATGATGATGACTCTAGTGAAGAAGAAGCTGCTCCCCGTCTTGACACGAATAGCTTATGCAACATGTGCACGAAGAAGGATCGTTGGCCGACTGCGGAGGCAATCTATGCTCACCAGAAAGTCGTGCACAAGGGAGCTCGCCTCAAATGCGGTTACTGTCCGTGGCGTTTTCCGAATGCAGCTGAGAAGAGCATGCATCACTATATCGAGCACGGAATCAGGTGATCCATGTGATCAATACAATGCTCTGTCTTTCTATCTATCTATCTATCTAGTAGCACTTTGAACTCGTATCATGGCTTCTCTTATTATGGGTTAGAATTTGTTTCTTGGACATGCTTGGTGTTTGGTTTGGTTGTTTGTTGGACATGCATGGTTTGTTTGGACATCTCATATCTATCTATCCATGTTTGATGTTTGGTGTGTTTTGTTAATTTTGAAATTATGATTGCTTAAAGGATAGCACATGATCTCAGTTATTTTCATCCATAGTAAATAATTTGTGGTAATACGTAATATTTATGTGTTAGTTAATACTCATTTATTGAGTAAATTAATAATAAACTAAATATAATTTAAAACATGTTATTACTTAATACATAAAGCGACTAATAACCAAAATATTTTTAAATTTACCAAATGGATAATAACTCTAATGACTTCTGGTCGTACCTCCGGTCATACTATGAATATTTAGTATATTTTACTTTGGTTGCACCATTTACTTTGGGTTGCAGCCTTAAATCCGGATCTTGACTCCGCCACCGAGTGCACCCCCAGGCTCCAGGCCCCGGTTCTTGGGTTCGCCACGTTGCTTTGGTTGTTTGTTGGACATGCATGGTTTGTTTGGACCTCTCATATCTATCTACCATGTTCGATGTTTGGTACGTTTTGTTAATTTGGAAATTAATGGGATGACATTAGATTCTTACCGGATGATTAGCTCTCCCGAAGTATCTTAAAAAGTGCTGAACTAGTATATATTCCAACATAAACATGTTATAAAGAAACTTAATAAGTAGCTAGTTTGAGAATAGGTAAAAAAAAAAATTCATTTAATCTCTATATACCTATTTTAGTTAATAGTTAGGGGAACTAAAATAAATGTTACCTTTAGAATGGAGGCCTAAACAAAAGAACACGTCTTCCCAGCCATTCTCTTATAAAACAGCGGACCACCATACATTTGATCAACATCAACATTCCTCTTTTTAAAACAGTCATCCTAGCCAACTATCATCTCTGCTAATTAAGCATGGGAATGTTTTAATTTAACTCAAATGAGTCAATTACTTTTTTTTTTTTTGCCAAAAATGATTCAATGGCTGAATTAGCATCAATGTCTGGCATTTCCAAAAGCTTTCGACATGTTCTGTAGATTTTCAAACATAAATATAGGAGGGTACATCAGTTCAATACCCAAATTTTTTTATAAAAGAAAATCATAACAAAGCATTCGAATTGGCTTTAGGGTTTAGGGTTTAGGATGTGATTTCAATTAAGTAATTACCAATTACTATGATCGGTTTAACCGATGATTGAAAATCAACACAAGCAAAAACTTAACCTCATTTTCATCACTGATTGCATCATACGAATGGGCTCGGGGTTTGACCCCCACAGTGACCACACTCACTCTTGTGATTATGTTGTCCCATTGAACCAAGTTTTTGGGATTTCCAGTCATCATGGTTGGGTTTTCCTTCTCAAGAGTGTTTCCTCAACAGGCTTTAGCCCCATTCCTTTTCGACGCTTGGCCAAATAACTCTCTGTTTAACCCTTTCAGGTAGCGGATCCGCTATTTATCTGCCGACTTTACGATATCGGGCACAATAAATATATTTGAGAGCAAATGTCTAATGGAATTATGACATATATGTCTAAACATTCCATTATGCAGGTTATATTGTGTTCTACAGATTGATCATCGCAACGTTGCATCAATGTTCTCAAACCAACAAAGTCCTCAGACTATCATATCCTGCAGGAATAATTTTGTTAATCCAACATCTAAATTTAGATTGATTCTTTTGTGGACAACAGTTTCACAAAGTGTCCCATTTCCCAACCTTTAACAAAGGTTTTCATGCCAAATGGGGGGTGCACCACTTATTTCTACTTTAACCTTGTTTCTTAAAGAAATTCTTCAACATTTCATTAGATTGGATTTAATTTGGATTAAACCAAAACAAACTCATCAATCTTTGCACTAACACGGGTTTTGGCCAGTTAGTAAAATCCTCGAGAAAATGACATAGCCATTCTGCATCTTCGGCACATTTCTCCAGTACAATAACTCAGACTTGATCGTCGATCTGGCTATGACTGTTTGTTTTGAGGATTTTCTACGACACTGTTACACCTCGTAAGGTGAATACGTAACCCCTTATACTCAAGGTGGTAGTGTCTAATCGGATATCCATTTTGCATCACTATAACATTCTATCACATAAGGATATCTCTTTGTGTAGACCATGATTACGAATGTCTCAGATACTTAAGTACCCTGATTACCTCGTTCTAGTGGACAACACTAGGGTTACTCGTATATCGACTCAATACACTTACAACGTGAGCGATATCTGGTCTAGTGCATGACATTAAGTACATGACACTTCCAATAATCCGAGCGTACTCAATTTGGGAAAACCATTGTCCCTTATTCTTTGAAATTACTTACTCGTATCTATTGGAGTACTGACCTCATTCTTGTCATCTTTGTTGAGTTTATCCAAATACTTGTCAATATATGAGTTTGACTTAGAATGAGACCTTATGATGATCTAATGAGTTTTAACAAAGATCACATCGGCAAGATACATGTCTTTCAGGTCAATACTCAGATTCAACATAGGTCCAGTGGACCGGACCACCTCATCGTTATTTCCAACGATTAGTATGTCATCAACGTAAAACATTTTCATACTTATTTATTTTGAAACATTTCTCCAATAAAACGCTGTCAAATTTATAAAGCCATTGTCTAGGCATCTGTCTAAGACTATACATAGATTTGACAAGCTTACAGACTTTCTTTTCCTGCTCTCGCGCAGAGAAACCCTCAGGTTGTTCCATGTAGATTTCTTCCTCTAAATCTCCATGTATGAAAGTTGTTTTCACATCCATTTGATGTACTTCTAGAATTTGCAAGGCTGCAATCGCAAGCACCGTCCTTATGAATGTGATTCTAGTTACTGGAGAGTATGTATCAAAATAATTCCATCATTCCTTTTGTCTATAATCTTTTATGACAAGTCGGGCTTTGTAATTATCAATTGATTCATCTTCTTTCATTTTACGTTTGAATATCCACTTGTAGCATAACGGTTTGTCTTCGGGCGGAAGATCCACCAGCTCCCAAGTGTGGTTCTGCAAGATGAATTCAATTTCACTATTGATTGCCTATTTTCATAGAGGTCTCTCAGAAGAGTTTACGGCTTCGTGGTAAGTCTAAGGTTCGGCTTCAAGCATATAGGTCAGAAAAACTGGACCATGGGATTTTTCAATCCTCGCCCATTTACTCATTATGGGCTCGACCTAGGTTTCAACATCGGTCTCGACCTCAACATGCCCTCCATGTTCTCGGTCTAGACTATTTTCCTTTATAGTCTCATATGCTTGCCTCTCCTCTAGACTTAGCCAAAAATACATTTTCCAAAGAATTATGCATTTCTTGATTACATTAACGTATCTTTGTGTATATCCGACACTTTCAATTCAAACAGAAGAAAATGATACTCATTACTGTTCTGAGCATACCCTATGAAAATACAATCAACAGTTTAGGGCATGTATGCGCCTTTTGCGTAGAGGAATCATAACTTTTAGCAAGACACCCCCCACATTTGAAAGCACAACTCAAACAGAGTTTATCTTCCTTTTTATGGGTTACCTTATTCAAAAGGTAATTGCTAGTTAAAATAGTTACCCATATTAATCATAACTCTAAAATAAACATGGTCTCAACCATATTATTTAATTTCTTCCAGAAAATTTAACGTGTTAATACACGAGTTGGGTATAAAGTTATTACTAATTCTCAACCACATCATCATTAATCCTCGGATCATCCTTCTATCATTGTAGATCCTCATACCATCAACACATCAACAATTTTTTTAAAACCAATATGAGATCAAATTTGGTCATTAGACCGTTGCGTTTCTCAAACGGTATGATCCTCAGACCAACAAAAGGCCTCGACCTGTTGCACCGCAAGTGCCAAAACAACATTTTTTTAAAGGAAATGCTGCGGTTGGATTCATATTTTTATCTAATACATGCCTAATGACAATCCATTCACCCACTAAGACATTGACCGTCAGCAACGTTATTAATACTAATCAGTCCAAAAAATAAACTGGAAAACGTTGCCCAGTTGGATCGAAACCGCGACCTTACTAAATCGGGGTTTTATGTGGTGCAATGACTTCACAGATAAAATCGTGTTTAAGTCAACATTCTTTAAACAGAGAATAATTGTTGCCGCATTTCTCATTGCGAAAACAATTAATTATTTAGTTGAAACTCAAGTTTTTATTTGTAAACCATGATTTTTTTTAATTGTTTCATCTTTTCCTTCATCAAGTATACATAGCAATATTTCGTACTATCATCTACGAAAGTAGTGAAGTACTTATTTTCCGCCTCGCGTTTGGACATATATTAAGTCGCAAACATCGCTATGTATTTAGACCAAGAAGTTCGGTAATCCTTTCGACCGAATAAGTTTCGCTTCAACGCAAACTTCACATTTAAGTTCTTGATCTATTTTGATTTTAGGAATATGAACTATGTTAGATGGTTAGTACTTAGTAACCTAACTTAATATCTGTTTTGGGTATTTAGAGATTTCAGGGAAAGATTATTAGCTTAAAAAAATGGTAGGGTGTGAATAAGTAATTAATTGCAACTCAGATACTTGTATATACAGTGTAAATCGATTTATGAGTAGCAATAATTGCAGCAAAGAGCATCTCTGTCTATTGTATAATAAGTCGTCACTGTACAAAATTGTACTAAAGTTGTTACATGGTAGTTTCTGTGTTTAAATTTGCCTTGTATCTTTTCCTTTCTTCTTCTCCAACATGAAACAAAGGCTCGTCCGTCCAACCCAAACTCTTAAAGGGGAAATTCGGACCCACTAATCTTGTTTTTCAATAAACAAAAAATATATTTTTTTTAATGAAGCATAGGTTAAACCAATAATTAAGGAACGTACTAGTAAACACCTCGTCTAAACCTAATTTTAAACAAAGTTAAAAAGATAATGTTGGCTCAAATTTACGCTAAGTCGATATTTTCAAAAATATTGTCAAATTCCTGCTCGCCAAAAAATTTATCAATGCTTTTACGTTGCTTAAAACACGTTTTCTTGTAGTGGCCGCCTCTTCAACTCTAATTTATAATATTAAGATTAATTAAAACCATGGACGCACCGGGCAGTTCAACACAGATCAGAGCACCACACTTGCATAAACAAGAACACACACTTTGCATATATACATGCAATTAATAAACCTTTCAAATTTCAATATTAACTCATATTCTGACTTTAAAATTCAGTGCAACAACTCACTCTACATATTATTATGGTTGGATCAATAAAATATAGCAAGAGCTGATGAACATGTGGACACTACTTGTTCTAACAAAATTATATGAATAACTGATAATAAAAAAAAGACTCTCATTAATTTCACAAATTAAGTTTGTAACTAAGATTGGGTTGCGGTACTATCCAAATGGGTGGGGGCAAGTGAGTATGTGAGGTTTCGAACATGTAGAATGGCTTGGCGTGTTCATCCTCCACTAGGGTGTAGAGCCCAAAATCGATCGGTTCAAGTTCATTGTAAGGTTTACCGAAGCAGCAGTTATCATCTGTGAAGTAAATTGAGTTTGGTTTGCATCCTGGGAAATCAGAAGCTCGAACCGACACCGGTTGATTGTAACCCAGAAACAAGGCTTGATCCCCTAACCCTCTTCCTTCTCCTCTATTATACATCAACAGTTTAAACTTCTTAATCCCATCATCATCAGTTGCTTCTTCTTCTAGCTCGTAAACCCTACAACACAAGCTAAGGCCATAGTATATAGTTTTATTCTCAAAGTATCTGAATATCCTTTTCCATATGGGTTCCTGACCAACTTGGTCTACATCAATACGATCTGGAGGAATGAAACCCATATTGAACTTCTTAACGTAGAGTAGGGTTCCAGTTATGGACTCTGCAAGGTACGATTGACAACGCGCTGTTACATCTACACCCGTTAAGGCTTCCAATCTAATAGCTACAGCAGATTGGTCTTGGTCTTGTATATTGTTATTGTAGATGATCTCGAATGATTCCAAATCCGCACCAATCACAGCTCGGAATTTTCTCTTGAAGTAAATAATATCGTCATTCCTCTCCATCGAATAACCCAAGTCGTAATCAAAATAATTTCGAGCGTAAATCCACCTCTTGCTTGACGATGTGAAGAGTGCGAGTTTTCCCTGTAATTGTAGAACGAGAACCTCATAGTTATTCGTAGATGGGTCGTCGGAAAGAACTACTTTCTTGATCTCATACTCATGGTCAAATTCACGGTCGGATTTAATCTCATCGATCTGCTTCTGAGTGAGCAATGGAGGAAGATGGATTGTTGCGCCGGTGAAAGGGTTGAAGAGGGTCAAGGCAAGTGTTTCTTGTGCAAATATCAGCCATCCGTGTGATGAACCACAACATCTTTTGCAGTAGGGCACACTTATTAAACCACTAGATGATGACGATGAATTAAGAATATTGTAAAGCCTTCGATGTGTCGTGCTCCCGTCGACAGTAGGGATCAACAAAAGAGGTAGCGGCTTCTTCTTCTTCTTGAATCTCCGGTAGAAGCGATCATCGTGTTGTAATTGAGTAGATCGAAACCATTACTTGCACAAGGCTGCGCATCGGATGTAGTCATACACTGAGTACTTGGATAATAGCTTATCAAGTATTAAACCTACCAAATCGTCAGGTAGTGAACTCCAACGGGATGCACAACAACTCGAACAAGAACAAGATGAAGAGACAGGATCATGTGGAGGCTGTATGTTGTTGTTACATAGAATTAATGCTGACGAGTTTGCCGGAATTGATGAAGATGGAATAATAACACCCTGCATAATTGAATCCTTAGAGTTAGACGAAGACTTTGCTATTAATTCTACAACTAATACCAAAGCTAATTATTTGGCTTAGGGTTCTCAACCCCAAAAGGCATCTACTTTTAAAAGGGAGGGTATCACCTCTAAACCGCACTGAGCCGGCCGTTTGTACATCAATTTTTAAAAGCAAACCGGTTTTGGACCGGCAATTCCAAGTTCCCACCCAGCCGGCGCGCTTTTGTTATACGGTTTTACGACCTGGAACTCTCATTCATTCAGGACGAAACGTTCCCATCCCACCATCCAGAAACCGAAGAACAAGTCAGTTGCTGCCGCTTGCCTCTGCTGCCTGTCGGACTCCTGATTCAGCTTGCTGAGGAAGAATCCCACGACTACCTCGCATGCCGAACTCCTGATTTCGCTCGCCCGCGACTCTGCCTCCCTTGGCTGCGGAATTGGACGGGCCAACATCCATTATCGACACATGGTATACACTACCCTCTATTGCCTACCGACCGCCGAACTCCTAATTCCGCTTACCTGCCGTTATACCTCTCCCAGCGATGGACTTGACCGATGCAGGTTATGCAATAATGAAGAAATACCACCAAAAAATTGAATGGTATGCACTTGCAAACTCTCTTCTCTATTCAAATTGCATATGTTCTGTACTTAATTTTGTATATCTCTTTACTTAAGCTGCAAATTACATCTGCTGTGTACTCAATTTCGGATTTATAGGTTCATTTAGTTTTTGTACATCAGTACAATATACAGAGTATATGATGTTTTTCTAAAGAATTACTGGGATTTCAAACACAATGATTTTTATTGCTTAATGATTCCTCATCAGTTCAATTGTTCTAGACTGCAATTAGAATTTTTTGCATCTGCTCCATTATGATTGTCGATAGTTATCAGAATCGTTGTGTTTTACTCAATTCAGACGGTGAATATCATCCCAGAATCGATAACCTTCTTGAGATGCTTCTTGGAGGAATTCTTATTGATATGCACCATGTCTATGGTGTAATCTATAACAATATTGGTCATTGGTTGTCACCGCTATCTCAAGAGGTTTATTTATTCTTTAGAGTCGGCTCGTTGCTTGGCATTTTCCGGAAAAATACAATAGCTGGGAGATATCACGAAGAGGATGAAAGATATTGAAGAAATGGCGAGAATGGATGTTCTTTGCAGTAACAAGGCAGGGGCTCTAACGCTGACCAAGCTCACTATTAACAAGAACCTCTTTAAGGTTAGGTAAGCAATGATTTAAATGTAAACTTTTAATTTCTGCTGCAATTACTCATGTTTGAATAACATGCTAAAATTGACATCTCATAGAATTTTGCTAAATGAGTGGATCTTGATACTGTTGTTCTGATGGCTGATCAAGCTTCCTCAACTAAAAATCAAGATGCAATTGATCCTACTATTGTTTGTATGAATGCTGATCCAAAAGAAGTTGATAATAGTTTTTACTGAAAAGAAAGAGTTTCCTTAGTTAAACCAAACTGTATATCTTTCATCTTTAACTTGCATATCTTATATATTATATTACGTAAGAAAAATCTTTATTCACTATTATTCAATAAATTTAATAGTATGCATAACTAAATTGGCATTGAATTAAAATATAATTTTGCCACTTAACTAATAACTCCTAAATTTTATCTGCATGTTGTTTTCCCCAATGAACAATCTAATGTGGGTATTCGAAAAGAATACGTCATTCCATTCAATCCTACTGAGAATTGACCATCTTGGCTTACATGTATAGCCAAGGAATGATGCGTAAAGGTGGAGTCGAGCAGGTAAAAATTTCTAATTGTTGTCGATTTTTCTTGCTTATAATATTATATATATGTGTGTGTTTGTAAATGTAAAAGTCATTAATTCCCTATCGACTATTGCTGACTTGATTTTGCAAATCTTAAACCACTCACGCAATAAATCAGAACGACGACTTTTATTCAGTTCTGAATTCTGATGCTACCTTAAGTACGTAATTCACTTAACTATTTCGGTTGAATTGAAATGTTACAGATGTTCCTCATTTGTTATGTTCTATTTTGTATGAGGTTTATGCAGGTGATGAAATTTCTGTTTGACCAAACAATTATAAAGGAAGACACAACTATTGTCACAAGTCTCTCCTACAAATGTAAGTCAGTGAAGTTAGTATAGCATCATCACTGTTTCGATATTGTTATTAATGTTTACTCTTCTGGTGTAACGATTCCAGATGTGTTCTAATACTCTAAATACTTCTGACCGGAACGCAGTGCATTCCGATGTTTGCTCGACGACTCAACTTGTGTGGGTGGAGAGCCCCACCAACCCACACATACATATTACAAATATTTGTCCAGTTTAACGCGATCAACTTTAGTTATTCCTTTGAAAAATAGTTGTACCTTTAAGTCTCTAAATTCATTTTGTCTTAATGAATAATATGACAATTGAGGAGAGATTGTTTTTAAAAAATTACTAATTTTTTGAATCTGCATTATAAGTGCATTTTAGTTGTTTGAAGTTATCTTTAGAA
This sequence comes from Clarkia xantiana subsp. parviflora, assembly GCA_036873135.1. Taxonomy (NCBI): domain Eukaryota; kingdom Viridiplantae; phylum Streptophyta; class Magnoliopsida; order Myrtales; family Onagraceae; genus Clarkia; species Clarkia xantiana. Next base: position 13,959,395 of record JAPTYO010000004.1, read on the forward strand.
TCATTTACTATTTGTGCGATTTAATATTTCTTAGACTTGATAAAAGTTGTTTAAGACCAGCGGCTTCGTCAAGGATGTCAGACTGTCGGTGAATTTTTCATCTCTTCCCCTAAGCATATATTTTCCCAAGTTTCTAAGCGATTTCATCACCGTCGAAAGGACTTTAGAGTTAATCATGACCTTATGTTGTGGTTGGTTTAGTAGTGTTTTTTCGTATTTGGATTGCAATTGATCTTCTGCATGCGAAGCTTACATAGTTATTATGTTCACTCTGTTTTCTGGGGTTGAATGATTAATTAGCATTCATGAAAAGTATTGATCGTGTCTTAAAAATTATTCACAATTCTCTGTTACTTATAGTAGTTGTTAACTCCGAGAAGTGTTTACTGAGTGATTTGAAGATGTAAATTTTTTTTATCCAGGTCATTTATCTACAAAAGATGATAAATTCAATTTCGAATGTATAATCATAATCTTAAATACAATTTATTTTCTTGCAATGTAGGAGTTATCGATGCCAAGTTCTCCCGGGAGACTTGAACAAAAAATGGAAGCAAGCTATCTGAATGGTGAACCCATCAGTATTCTTATATACTTCTAATTTGTTCAGCATATATAGATATATATACATGTCGTATATTTGTATGTTCTGGAAAATTAATCAGACTTGCATTTCTACAACCAACAACTAAATTTGAGCATTGAGAGTGGCTGAATAAGTTCATGATGGAAATTTGACCAAATTGCATGAACTCAAATCTCTCATTAGTAGTAGAATGATTTTTTTAGATCATATTACTTATGTTAGAGTTATTCTTTGGCAAAATCAGAAAAATCTAGGCACATATTAAGTGATTCATCTCTATTTATGAATTAAAAAATAATAATTTAGCGGTAAAGTTATAAATTGTGTTCAACTAATTTTTGTAAATGTAGGAAAAGATGGAGTTGCAGGAGTTCTAACGGATTCTTGCCTCCTACTAGCCTGGGTCTACAAGGGACTCGATGTCTACTACAGGTGGCCAGGTTTGCTTCCTCTCTTGTTATTTTCTGATGTGTTAGTTGGTGTGTATTTTAATCCAGTATCAACATGAAACTAGAACATCGTCCACTAAATCTTTGTTACTCGTAGTTGTTGTTGCTATTTAGTTAGATATTCTTATTATAATAACTCAACCAAAATTGCTATTACATTCTGAACTGCTATACAAAATTTATGCGCTTCAGTTTTGATTGGAATACCAATGACACAAGTATTCTTGATGGCAAATCTCTCAAAGCCTATGGAAGTGCTCAAATTTTCATAAACAGATTCTATGTAATTTCACTTGTTTCGGTTATATTTACACCAAGCGTAGTCAATGTGTTTGATGGATGTCCTGAATGAGGGAAGAATAGTTTTTTCCTTGTATTCTTATGCCATTTGTTTATTGAAATGCCTTTATTTATTCTATCGTAGAAGTTAGACCTCACTGTCTATCATGTTTAAAGTGATCATAAATTACATTATTTTCGATTAGTAAGTCTGCATATTTATAATCACCTTCTATTTCAATACATGTAGGAAATTATGTTTTTAGGTACTCGCACCAGTGCTGGCCATGAACAATTTTCCATTCTCATGATCACTAGCGGGGATTGAACCCATGACCTCCGGTTAGGGGATTGTTACATCAATGAGGCGTTGAACCACCTTCATATTCAATATAAGAGACACCAAAGAGCCATATGTTGTACACCTCAAATATCATGAAAGCTATGCATTGTACTTTTTTTTGGATCGATAGTCCATCCTTATAAACACCTCCAAAATGATTCATCACAACTGTATAAGTAATTGTTGCTACGTTGTTGTGAATGTTTGATGTGATTAAGGATGTATAAATTTCTAACGCATTTAATGTTGTGCATATCCTTATCTAACTTCATCTTGCAAATAACACATTTTCTAGCTAAAATAAATTTGAACAGGGAGTTTAAAAACACGCACGTGCGGAAATAACTAGTATATATATATATATATATATATATATATATATATATATTCAGCGAAAGAAGCTAAATAGGAAACTATATATATATATAGATAATATTATATTATTAAGGGAATAAAATATATTAGATTCCCTAATATATATTTATATCTTATGAGTTTTTTTCCCTATACATCGCTAACGATCCTGAAAATCATCCAATTTACAAATAACTTCATTGGTGGCCTGCCGTCTTTAACCTCCAATTATACTCGTCCTGCCGTCATCCCTTTCTACCAACGTTCTCATCCACTTTCCCAAATCCACGAACATGACGAAATACTTATTTTATCCACATATACCTTTCAGAATTCAAACGCTACCACCAATTGTTGCCATTAACAACCTTATAAGACTGAAACACTACGTCAGTTTCCAAATCCAAATAATACATATACTTCAGCGTGCTCCAGTTAAACGCCACTTCAATTATATGATATGGCTTCCCAACATTGTAACTCTCTGTCTTACTGAATGCTTCCAACAACAAGACGCGAAAATATTAAAGTTTTTGTGGCGGCAGCGCTATAATTCGTCTAAATGGGGTGCCTTCCCTACGCATCTTGTCTCCCTTCCTTAAAAATTATCTACATCCAAACCTAACCTCTTCAGCCCAAACGTCATTTTTGCGCCGCGCCTCTCCAATTCTTCTCTCCGTTCCTGATTCTAAGGAACCCTTAAAGCCGTCGGTTGCTCGCTGCAGTTCCGTTTTCACACCAGCCCGCCGTTGTTGATTTTCTTTGTCTGCTGCTGCTTCCTCTTTAGTCTGATCCCCTGCTTCAGTCCTCCGCCATCGCAGATTCCGTCTCATTTCTGTATTTGCATTACTCTGTCTCATCGCATGCCTACCTGTTAACAATTTGATGCAGCGTGATGGGGATAGATGGGACAAAAACTCGTTGATTATAGGGGAATACCGAGAATTTGATGGATAGAGGGCGCAAGAACTCGTTGATTCAAAGAATGCCGAGAATTTGACACAGGGTATAGAAAACCTCAGTTTTTTTTTCATATATCAATAATCTGAATGTAAATGACGGCTAACAAAGTTTAAATCCAAAAATCTAAAACCCTAACCCTAGGAAAAAAATCCGAAATTAGCAATAAAGCACTAAACAAATTATAAAAAAGACCGAAAGAAACATAAAACTGCAAAATTGACTATCTAGACGAAGGAATTTGGCCAAAAAAACGTCAATTTCCATAGTTTACTAAGGGTCTTGCTCAGATTACCGTTTCCGCATGAAAAAGTGTAATCGCACACCCAAATCCGAGACTTTGCCCGCATCACAATTGCTTTGTAAGTTCTGGCTAATTTACTCATCAACTTAGGTTCTAGGGTTTCATGGACAACATTGTTGCGCTTGCGCTAGCTCAATGTGCTTTCGAGATATCGCCCCTTAAAAACTCTTATATTGTTATTATCTTTATGAATAAATGATTAATTCTAACATCTTTCTATATGATGATTTCTCATTCTTTCTTCTTTCTTATTCACATTTTGACTACACACTAACGGACAAGTTCGGCCATGAAATTTCAAAGTATATATATCAATGTATTCTTTCGACCTACATATTAATAACTTTTTGAATTTCACGCAACAATACATTTTTAAAATAATGCTTAGTCCTTCACTTTGCGTAGGGAAGGCATCGTTTCACGTTGGGTAAATGAGGGTAGTTTAAGAATTTCACATTTGGGAACCAGCTCCCACAAACATCTACTTTTATATAGAGGATAGATTTTTGTTTTATATAATTAGAATAGTAAATGTTTGCTTAATACAAAGGTTCTTTTGTATATGTCTAAAAAACTTTGGTATTGAAGATGTCCCACTTGGCTAATGGCTTCGAAATACTTTTTTTTATTTTGAATGAGTTCAGAGGCACCTTAATAAATAAATTAACTAAATGAGGTTGAATTGTTAGATTAGTGGCGGGTTAATTGTCGAGGCATCAACTCTTGACTTTTGCTAATTTTATATTGCGTTGTAAAATTGGCACTTTAATTGATTCTATAATAAAATGTATGGCAGAGAACCCCGTATCTACGACGCACGTACTCAATTCCTCTAGATACGAGAACTATGAAAGATGGATGATATTCTAAATGCCAAATAAATCGCAACAAAATGTATTTTTTATGAGATTTTTAGGAAATTATTCTAGACCCAATGTACCTCATCTCTTGTATTTTTCTGTAAATGTTGTCTTGCATTTAAGAAATTTGGTCTAACTTCAGTCTTCGCTGGCCATCCCAATCTTTTGCTTATTTGTGCAGGGTGTGATGAGGCCATGGATAACTAACTCTCAATCTATTTATAGAATGTTCTGTTGAATTCACTGGAACTAGGTACATTCAAAGTTTTTGCTCTATTTAGTGCTTTGAGTTCGAGTTTGGTATTAAGTGTGACAACGGGTTCTGATTTTTGTTTGAATTAATACAACTAGAAGCCATCATCAAAGAATCTTTTCCTAAGCTGAAATTTCAGCTGTATTTATCATTAACACTACAAAAGTGTTAGTTGTTAATGGTTCCACCAATCATGAATAAGCATTCGAGTTTTTACATCTTTGAATACATATATATTCCATGTTCACTATAGTTTAGTTCAATGCAATTTGTAGAGATTATTGTAGATGACACACATCCAAAAACTATTAATAAGCTAACTCAATAAGTCGTTGAGAAATGCCTATCTCGTGTCTAAATCAGAATTGTTCAACAAATTAAACACTTGCAATTAAGAAATTTGTTAATCATATGTGTTTTTTCTTCAACTTTATTTATGCACAAATCTAATGATATTGTAGATAGAATAATTCATTATAATTTCTATTTAAATGGTCCACACCTTATAAATCTTAAACTACAGTACCATTTTTTTCTTCCGTAACAACACTACATTTAGAATTAGAAGATGAAAAAAATCGCGACTTCATGCGTTCTTGTTTCTTCCCTAATCGAGTCATTGTTGTATTCTTGTCATTCTAGGGTCCGTTCTTGATCCGCGTTCGCGCATTAATTCAGAGAGATGATGAGTCAATCTATAGTCTGAATCAAAATTCTGGGTCTGATTAGGGACTTTGCTTCGGTTTTCCCTGAATCTATTTGGTGGTTGTCAAATTGCAGTTATCGGTTGGAACTGAAAGTGGTCTTAGAGTTGGAAATAAGAGAGGGTTAGGCTACTTGATTGTTTCTTAACATTCCTCCATGGTAGTGAGCGCGGAGGGATTGAGTGTCTCGCTTTCAAATGGAAAGCAGCTTTGCATCACCGATTTCTTGGCGGGACCAACTAAATTGATTTACTTTTGAATTGAAGGTTAGTTTTTTTTTTTTGTTAAACGTTAGCCTATTGGATTCTTGTAGGTATCAGATTAAAGGTCTGAAAGTTGTTTGTGCATTGCACTGTATTTGGTGAAGGCAGACTTTATGAGAGTACAGAGGATATCGACTTTTATACAGCGAAACAGTCTGGTAAAATTATTGCTTGTGATCTTATCGTTTTATCCAACTCGGATATTCTTAATATATATAGGCATGTAACAGATAACAGTGTAACATAACACATGAGTTTGATAGTTGAAAAAGTAGCACTTCAGAATTCTCCTCATGTTGGCTATAAAAGTGGCAATTGAGTAGTAATTTACTAAAATGTAAAAAAGTTACTTTCTTTCAATCATCTATTGAGGAAGGCTAAGCTGCAATGAACATCTCTTGCTAAATATGATAGTATGCTTCTGTATTGCATCTGTTTGAAATAATCAGTTTTTTTTTTTTTTTTTGTAATGGGGAAAGGTTTGGAATGCATATATAAGTCCACATGAAACAACTATTCCATTTCATCTGTAAGGGTGTTTGAAATTAGTTAACCCACTGACACTAAAGGTTGCTCATTCAGCATTTCCTTTGTTATGTGCTAGATTGTAATAGAATGGGTAAAGCATATTATCCACTTGAGAGGATACTATGATCAAACGCATTGATATTCACTTTTGATTCCTATATAAGTACAGACTCCAAATGGTATATTAAAATAGTGCATAGTAGTGAGCTTATCTATAACTTAGTGGTTAGAGCTCGGGAGTCTTCCGACTGGTTTCGTAAATGCCCTAATTCTTTAAGATGCCCTATAAACCCTAAACCCTTCAGTTTCTCTTTCAGAGGTAATCCATTTCTATTACTGAACTGGGCTAGATTAGATGGACAGTTTCTTGTTGCATTGTATGTATATGTTTTAGACTGACATTTCCATATCTTCCACTACTCTGGCTGGTAAGCAGGTAGATAATTTATTATATCAAAGAAATTGACAACCTACAACTATGAAGGTAATTGTTGACGGTATTCTTAGATTGGTTAATCAGTTAAAAATGCCACTTTAATAATTTAGTCGTAATTTATAAGCTTCTAATAGTTTGCCGTGGTAAGAATTTTCTATTTGCCTAAAGCCATTTCTTTGCCTGCAATGTGAGTTCTGATGGATGTATGTAATGACGACTGTGGTCTCTGTTTGCGTTTTATAGGACAGCGTAGACAATGAGGGTAATTTACGAAACTCAGTTCCTTCAAGAAGTTCCCATATGGATAGACCTATTTATGTACCTTATGGGAGTGGAGCAGATGGAGGCACAAGGGCTGGACTTTTCTCAAGACACCTATTTCAGGTGGGGTGCATAGTGCATTTTTTACTTATGGTTTCCCCTACCCTCTGGTAGTTCGAAATATTATTGAGTAGGCATGAGTTTCGTTTCAATAAATGACAATGACTTCACATAAACTACAGTTAAAAGGAAAAAAGCTTTAAATCCTTCACCTAAGTATGTATGATATGATGTATGTTCTTGATTTTCTTTTTCTTTCCGTGGTTGAAAGCGAGGTTTGCTCATATGTACACTGTCACGTCTGATGCATCATCACAGAGAAGGATATAAGTTTTGGCATATGGTTGATTTCGCACCTGATCTCTTGGGTTATAAAAGGTTTGTGTAATAAACAAGACTAATTGTTATGGAGTTTGTGAAAAATTATATATTGGATCCGATTTTTTAACCATACAACAAAAAAAAAAAAAAAAACGGTGTCGCTTTGTAAAAGCTATGTGCCCAGTAACAATGAGACTCATAACCTCGTGATGGGATTAACGAACCCTAATGTTTAGGGTTTAGTAGAGAGTATCATGACTTACTTGAAGTAGATAGTATCACGGCTTACTTATAGTAGAGTGTTTCATCATAATTTCATGTTGATGGTGACAATATTATATTGTTCATTTCTTGTGGAGTCTTATTTTAATGTTGCCAGCTAGCTTGCTATTGCGAATCTTCCAAAAATTAATGTACCCGAGTAATTATAAAAGCAAATCTGAAGCGAGCAGGTGTCAGTTTTCTGTCTGTTCTAGTGAATGATTGAACTACAACTACTGGAACAGTTATTGTGCTGACAACTCTTGATGCCTAACGTACCATGCTTGCATATCAAGTAAGTCTTGATCTGAACTACTCTTGTTATTCAATAGATAGAAAATTTTAACTGAACTGATGGTGCATCAAGCATTAAATCAAGCATGTCTTATGATGATGATGACTTTGTATCGTTTCAGAACTCAACTTCGACTATTAATTACGATACATCTCTTGCTTGCTTAGTTTCCAAGACAAACTTTCTTGTAGTTTACGGATACTTATTTGAACTTCCTGACACCATCAAAACAATCATCAAAGCATTTGAAGAAGCGAGAAGAAATGATGGTGTAGTTGCTATAACTGCATCCGATGTCTCATGCATAGACCATCACTATGATGATTTATGGTGTGTTACTACATCAAGCCTCTCTTCATTAGCTTTCTATTTTGTAAATAAATAATCACATGTATTAGTAAACTCTTATACTATTGAAATGCTATTACTATTACTGTAAGAAACTTAAAACACCTTATTACTGGGCTAATGAAGGGTTTGCGGAAGACAATGACTTCTCAGCCTCAAGTTAGCGTCCTATGTAGTCAGCTAATGTTAAGTCGACTGACAAATTTCACAAACTTGCTTAGTCTGTGCATGATGTCCCAAATTCTGCATATATTGCATAGGAATAGACTTACTATGATTATTGTAATGTTTACACTTATTATTTCTTATAACATATTATTACCATACTGTAAGACATTACAGGAAACATGCACGTGCATTTGCACGTGCGGTAACAACTAGTACATATATATTAAGAGAAAGCGGATGGGAAACTATATATAACTCCATCTCCTCTATATGATTTTGTCTCCACGATCCAATCTACTTCACCATTTTGTCTCTCTGAGAGATCTCATGCTTCGCCACCCTTCATCCTATCATCCTCTTTAATTGGTGGGGTGGTGGCTCCAGCGGCGGCGACGGCTATAGGGGCGGTTGCGACTCCAGCGAAGGACCTTCTCTCGATTGTTGTACAAATACCCCACCCCCCCCCCCCCCCCCCCCTCTCCAGTTAACCGTTGTCGTAAATTTCACTCCATTCTGTGGCCAACCTACACTTAGACCCTTGTTCGAATTTTTGGAGTAATGTGCTGAAGTTTCGGGTTTATTATATCTGCTCTCTCTGTGAAATTTACGAATTTTATACTTGCGTAACAACAGCATAGCACACTGTTGGGTGTTCTGGATTTTTCAGGGAATCTTAATATCGGCTAGGTATCATTGGAAGCGATCCGCGAGTTGAAATCACTGATAGATCAAGGTATGAAGAATCATGGATTTGCTCTTGTTTTTCACTTTAATAATTCGTTGTTCATTTGTAAGTTCAGTTTTTGCTCACTTGCAATTTGTGCATTCGCATTGGAGGAGCCATTGAAGAGAACATTCGATGCAGGTACTTTGCGAGTGTTGATTTGGTTTTGAGTTGCATTCTTCTGTGCCAAGCATTTAGACTGCCTTTTAGAACTAAATTCTACTGATGGCTTCATTCTACTGTCTGGTCTGCTTTAGAAAAGATAGTATCCAGACACCTATTGTGTATGGTTTCTTGGATCTTAGATTTATTTTCACCACTTAACATCTGCCATCATGTTTGGATCGTGAAGATTTAAATGTTCAGTATGGCAGAAACGTTTAACTCTGACGCGGCAGATTTCATGATTTTAATTTTGTTTAGGGTTAAGAACATAATAAGGGTATAATAAGGGTCTGAATAATGCCCCATGTTAACATGAGAGGTCTGAATGTTCTAATGTTAATATTAAGGGTCTGAATTATCATGTTTGTTGTTTTTTCGATTTTTCGTCCAAATTTTCTGTCAAATTTAACAGAAACACGTGAAATGTCAGAATTACCCCTTTGCAATTATTAACACGTTGTCAGGGTTCAGCTGTCAAGAGCATGGATTTCTATCCCGAACAAAAAAATCATCTCCATGTGTATCCCTGTGTTACAGGTTGCCTATTATATAGACCTTGTACTATTAAAAAGTGTTGTTATAAGTATTATGCAACAAATTTTATAGGAACAACTCGATAATTTGTGGAGGAAATGATTTTTTTCCTTACATTTTTGTGTTGCGTTTATTTCTATTTCTTGACTATTCCCTTTTTAGTACTTTTTTTGTTATATTACTTCTAGATTGTTAGAGGAAAATTAAGCAGTAGCAAGCAAAACTGGTATGTGCTGAGATTGCGTTGGAAAAGTTTATGCAGCACGATTAATTAATACGAAAAATGATATGGTCAAGGTAAGTTGTTGACGCCAATTATTTCAATTTAAGAAGAAAAAAAATAGTTAGCATTTGCTTTAAACATTCGTGTTTATGCTTCTGTAGATGGAGAGTTTTAATTACAGAAAGAAGTCCATGTATAGTATAGCTAGTAGAAAGAAGAAATTACGAAGCTCTTTGAACAACAAAACTCCTCCGCTGTGTATTCTAATTCATCTCTGGAACGAGTCAATGAAAAAACAACCGTCGCGCGTGCAACGCTGGCGCCGACTTCTAGTATATATAAATGTATCACATGTATTTATCTTATAAATTTCTTTACCAAATATATTTTTGATGTTACAATATTTTCTAATTATGTGGCATGATAATATTAAGATTTATTTAGCTAAATGTACCACTATGTTTTGCTATGTTGCCCAAAGCACCACATATGATGTCAAACGTATACTAATATGTTTTGAAATGTTGCTAAATTCACCAATCTATAAATCAATTGTTAAATTTTGATGTAAAAACATTGACTATGCACATGCTGCTAATGTGAAACTTACAACAAAACTATGTCAATAACAATTAAAAGTTGGTTCTGTCAATAGTTGTAAACCAAAAGTATGAGTAGGTGCTTTGTCATTAGTAAGTTTTTAGTTAAGAACTTGAGAGTTTGTAGGAGATATAATTGTTGCTAGCTAGGATATTAGTATGTGCCTAGAAGATCTAAGTAAATTTGCTTAATGCATTCCCATGTTTAACCTATACATGCAAATAGCATATTAGGAATATCATATGTTTTATTATCACCTTTTTAATGAATTGAGAAACAATATAATGAGAAATTGATTTTGATTGGGGAGCTACCTGATATTGGCGTGAGCCCAGACCATCGGACCATAGCCGGGGGGGTTCGAACCCCAATTGAAATGGTTCGACATTCAAATTCCTATAATTGGTTCCCTTGAGGTTCCCCCTGGTTTAGTCTTGTTGAAATAATGGGCTTGTAAGAGCATTTTGTGTTCATTATTACGAACCGTAATGTCAGTTAGGCCCAAAATTAGTAAAGCCCATATATGTGAATCGTAAATTGCTCGCCGGACCAACCTATATTCTAACACTCATTTTCTTATAAACTAAAGAAATGATTTAGTATAGTTCAATCTCCTTACTTAATCATTTGTGAGCATTATCATATACATGGTTATTTTTTTTCTTATTTAAGGTGCCGTCAAGAGAGCAGCACACATAGCATATTTACTTCACATTTATAATAATTTTTACTTTAGCGTAAAATATAAAATATTGATTATGAATATCAACAAATATTTTGGCCAAATAAAATAACACAAGGGCCCATTCGGCCAGCACAAGCAACACATAATAAGTTAGTTCATACAGTCAGTTTAAGCACAAAAGAATACAACATAACCCAAAATGACTTCAACAACCACAGACTATATGTGTACTTTTTCTGTTCGAACTAGGGTAATAAATGTGTCAACGTATTCATTGATTGTGTGAACATGATAAGTGGTTATGCAGCCGACACACTGTTTAAAATGCCAAAACAGTCGGCCTGAAATGCCCGTAAGAAAATCGTTTTGAAGATATATATCAGGAGCATCAACGTCAACAGTTTAAAGAGTTGATAATTCTCATAGTTCGGGTGTAGAAATTGGCCGACAGACTCAGTAGAGTTGGCCCCTTTTTTGTTGTGCAATGATGTCCAAACCTATTGAAGGATTGTCACTATACATAGATATTCTTTTCCTAATTTACAAACTTTGAATGAAGTACTCCGATCGGAGCCACAGAGCTCCGATCGGAGCTTTTCGGTCGTCGCCGGAGGTCGGTGGTGGTCGCCGGAGGCCGGTGGTGGTCGCCGGAGGCCGGTGGTGGTCGCCGGAGGTAGGTGGTGGTCGCCGGAGGTAGGTGGTGGTCGCCGGAGGTAGGTGGTGGTCGCCGGAGGTAGGTGGTGGTCGCCGGAGGTAGGTAGTGGTCGCCGGAGCCGGGTGGTGGTGGCCGGAGCGTGGTGGCCTTAAGGGCATAATTAGTGTGTAGGGGTATTTTAGACATTTCACATTTTATTAATTAAATTGATAAATTGTATAATAATTATAAAAGGGTATTTTTGTCTTTTCACGTGGTTCTGTTAGATTTAACAGAAAATTTGGACGGAGACTTGAAAAAACACAAAACTCAAAATTCAGGCCCTTAATAATACGTTTTTTTTCAATTCAGACCCTTTTTGGCAACATGGGCAAACATTCAGGCCCCTATTGTGTTCTTAACCCTAAAAAAAAAAGAATCTCATTAATTTCACAATTCAAACTTCTTTTTCTAAAATGGTTCCTGCTGTGCTGGTTCTACTACTTCATGTTATACAACTCATTTGGTTTATTAGTTTATTTTTTACAATTTAATTGAAAAATAACTTTGGCAAAAAAATGTAGAATAACTAATTTGGTTTTTCTAATTTCAATTTTCATTTTTTGATGTTTTGTATACATTAACCGACTTTTGTTCTTCTTCATTTGCTAGCAGAAGAGGTTGAAGAAGAAGAAGCTGAAGAACTAGAAGGTAAATATTCAAACCTTCTTTTTTTTTTTTCTAAAATGGTAAGGGTTCTCCTCATTCGTGAGGTAGCGTCAGTCCTGCAACTGAGAAGTAAATTTTACACGTTGCTTAAACTATAGTACTCTATTTTATGAATATAAAATTTTTATTTCTGATTGCCAATAATACCCCTATTTATTTAAAAAATAAGAGCAACTTCTAAAGCCACTGCCACGGTTAGATACTGTTTTTTCACTCCGCTACGTGATTAAATATTATTTTCCGCAAAAATATTAGATATTATTAGTTAGATTGGTATTATATTATTTTGTTTTGGCCGATAATTAATATTAGGGTTAAAGGTACTTTTCATACCACATTTTTGGCCGAATGTGGCTTTTAGTACCAGATGTTTGGTTTTGTATACTTTTGGTACCAAACGTTTGAAAAAATGTGGTTTTTTGTACATCCGTTAGTTGGCCGTTAGTTTTTTCCGTTAAATGACATGTGCAAGTCATGTGACCCACCCTAAACTTTCAATTTTATTCAATTTAGTCCCTCAAATATATTCCTAACTTTTAATTTGTTTAATTTAGTCCCAAAACTTCAAAATCAATTCCAATTTAACATTGAACCCAATTGACCTAGCCGGACCTAGCCTAGGGCTAGGTCCGACCCTGGTTCGGGGTCGCTGGACCCAGCCAAACCTGACCCAAGGTCGGACCTAGCCCTAGGCTAGGTCCGGCTAGGTCAATTGGGACCTAGCCCAATTTGGGTCAAATTTGGGCTAGGTCCCAATTGACCTAGCCGGACTTAGCTTAGGGCTAGGTCCGACCCTGGGTCAGGGTCGGCTGGGCCCGGCGACCCCAACTCAGGTTCGGACCTAGCCCTAGGCTAGGTACGGCTAGGTCAATTGGGTTGGATGATTCAATTGGAATTGATTTTGAAGTTTTGGGACTAAATTAAACAAATTAAAAGTTATGAATATAATCGAGGGACTAAATTGAACAAAATCGAAATTTTAGGGTCGGTCACGTGACTTGCACATGTCACTTAACGGAAAAAACTAACGGCCAACTAACGGATGTACCAAAAACCACATTTTTTCAAACGTTTGGTACCAAAAGTATACAAAACCAAACATCCGGTACTAAAAGCCACATTCGGCCAAACATGTGGTATGAAAAGTACTTTTAACCCAACGTACCCTTAATATTATAGTAGTTATTATTAAATTTTAAATGTATCCAAAATAAAACTACAACATAAACATGTTATAAAGAAATAAGAAGCTAATTTGAGAATATGTATAAAGAAATTTCATTTAATCTCTATATACATATTTTAGTTACTAGAGAAACAAAAAAAAATATTTAAAATGCATAAACAAAGGAACACGTCTTCCGAATCATTCTCTTATAAAATAGCACCACCATACATTTGATCAACATAAACACTGCTCTATAAAACAGTCATCCTATCATCTCCGCGAAGCATGAGAATGTTTTAACTTAACTCAGATGAGTTTTTCCGAATTGATGAAGAATGTGACGTCGGAATAATAATACCCTGCATTAGATAGTCTTTTTGTCTCTAATTTAGTTTAAAGAGGGATAATTTGATCAACATTTTTTTATAAATGCTTAATCAATTGATTCAAACATGAGAATGACATGTGAATCTGTCTTGCAACATATTTAACATCATTATGTCTTTATAAGAAAAAGAAGAAGAAAAAATACGTGTCTTTTTCAGCTAATATTAAAGGTATGTCATCACACTGATACATAAATTCTGAAATTATAATTGCTTGATGGCTAGCACGTGATATCATTTATTTTTACATTTCCAACTATAATATTTTGTTGTTTTGTTGACTGTACATTAACCAACTTTTGTGCATCGATCTTCCTCACTTGTGTGCAAGAAGGCCCAAATGATGATGACTCTAGTGAAGAAGAAGCTGCTCCCCGTCTTGACACGAATAGCTTATGCAACATGTGCACGAAGAAGGATCGTTGGCCGACTGCGGAGGCAATCTATGCTCACCAGAAAGTCGTGCACAAGGGAGCTCGCCTCAAATGCGGTTACTGTCCGTGGCGTTTTCCGAATGCAGCTGAGAAGAGCATGCATCACTATATCGAGCACGGAATCAGGTGATCCATGTGATCAATACAATGCTCTGTCTTTCTATCTATCTATCTATCTAGTAGCACTTTGAACTCGTATCATGGCTTCTCTTATTATGGGTTAGAATTTGTTTCTTGGACATGCTTGGTGTTTGGTTTGGTTGTTTGTTGGACATGCATGGTTTGTTTGGACATCTCATATCTATCTATCCATGTTTGATGTTTGGTGTGTTTTGTTAATTTTGAAATTATGATTGCTTAAAGGATAGCACATGATCTCAGTTATTTTCATCCATAGTAAATAATTTGTGGTAATACGTAATATTTATGTGTTAGTTAATACTCATTTATTGAGTAAATTAATAATAAACTAAATATAATTTAAAACATGTTATTACTTAATACATAAAGCGACTAATAACCAAAATATTTTTAAATTTACCAAATGGATAATAACTCTAATGACTTCTGGTCGTACCTCCGGTCATACTATGAATATTTAGTATATTTTACTTTGGTTGCACCATTTACTTTGGGTTGCAGCCTTAAATCCGGATCTTGACTCCGCCACCGAGTGCACCCCCAGGCTCCAGGCCCCGGTTCTTGGGTTCGCCACGTTGCTTTGGTTGTTTGTTGGACATGCATGGTTTGTTTGGACCTCTCATATCTATCTACCATGTTCGATGTTTGGTACGTTTTGTTAATTTGGAAATTAATGGGATGACATTAGATTCTTACCGGATGATTAGCTCTCCCGAAGTATCTTAAAAAGTGCTGAACTAGTATATATTCCAACATAAACATGTTATAAAGAAACTTAATAAGTAGCTAGTTTGAGAATAGGTAAAAAAAAAAATTCATTTAATCTCTATATACCTATTTTAGTTAATAGTTAGGGGAACTAAAATAAATGTTACCTTTAGAATGGAGGCCTAAACAAAAGAACACGTCTTCCCAGCCATTCTCTTATAAAACAGCGGACCACCATACATTTGATCAACATCAACATTCCTCTTTTTAAAACAGTCATCCTAGCCAACTATCATCTCTGCTAATTAAGCATGGGAATGTTTTAATTTAACTCAAATGAGTCAATTACTTTTTTTTTTTTTGCCAAAAATGATTCAATGGCTGAATTAGCATCAATGTCTGGCATTTCCAAAAGCTTTCGACATGTTCTGTAGATTTTCAAACATAAATATAGGAGGGTACATCAGTTCAATACCCAAATTTTTTTATAAAAGAAAATCATAACAAAGCATTCGAATTGGCTTTAGGGTTTAGGGTTTAGGATGTGATTTCAATTAAGTAATTACCAATTACTATGATCGGTTTAACCGATGATTGAAAATCAACACAAGCAAAAACTTAACCTCATTTTCATCACTGATTGCATCATACGAATGGGCTCGGGGTTTGACCCCCACAGTGACCACACTCACTCTTGTGATTATGTTGTCCCATTGAACCAAGTTTTTGGGATTTCCAGTCATCATGGTTGGGTTTTCCTTCTCAAGAGTGTTTCCTCAACAGGCTTTAGCCCCATTCCTTTTCGACGCTTGGCCAAATAACTCTCTGTTTAACCCTTTCAGGTAGCGGATCCGCTATTTATCTGCCGACTTTACGATATCGGGCACAATAAATATATTTGAGAGCAAATGTCTAATGGAATTATGACATATATGTCTAAACATTCCATTATGCAGGTTATATTGTGTTCTACAGATTGATCATCGCAACGTTGCATCAATGTTCTCAAACCAACAAAGTCCTCAGACTATCATATCCTGCAGGAATAATTTTGTTAATCCAACATCTAAATTTAGATTGATTCTTTTGTGGACAACAGTTTCACAAAGTGTCCCATTTCCCAACCTTTAACAAAGGTTTTCATGCCAAATGGGGGGTGCACCACTTATTTCTACTTTAACCTTGTTTCTTAAAGAAATTCTTCAACATTTCATTAGATTGGATTTAATTTGGATTAAACCAAAACAAACTCATCAATCTTTGCACTAACACGGGTTTTGGCCAGTTAGTAAAATCCTCGAGAAAATGACATAGCCATTCTGCATCTTCGGCACATTTCTCCAGTACAATAACTCAGACTTGATCGTCGATCTGGCTATGACTGTTTGTTTTGAGGATTTTCTACGACACTGTTACACCTCGTAAGGTGAATACGTAACCCCTTATACTCAAGGTGGTAGTGTCTAATCGGATATCCATTTTGCATCACTATAACATTCTATCACATAAGGATATCTCTTTGTGTAGACCATGATTACGAATGTCTCAGATACTTAAGTACCCTGATTACCTCGTTCTAGTGGACAACACTAGGGTTACTCGTATATCGACTCAATACACTTACAACGTGAGCGATATCTGGTCTAGTGCATGACATTAAGTACATGACACTTCCAATAATCCGAGCGTACTCAATTTGGGAAAACCATTGTCCCTTATTCTTTGAAATTACTTACTCGTATCTATTGGAGTACTGACCTCATTCTTGTCATCTTTGTTGAGTTTATCCAAATACTTGTCAATATATGAGTTTGACTTAGAATGAGACCTTATGATGATCTAATGAGTTTTAACAAAGATCACATCGGCAAGATACATGTCTTTCAGGTCAATACTCAGATTCAACATAGGTCCAGTGGACCGGACCACCTCATCGTTATTTCCAACGATTAGTATGTCATCAACGTAAAACATTTTCATACTTATTTATTTTGAAACATTTCTCCAATAAAACGCTGTCAAATTTATAAAGCCATTGTCTAGGCATCTGTCTAAGACTATACATAGATTTGACAAGCTTACAGACTTTCTTTTCCTGCTCTCGCGCAGAGAAACCCTCAGGTTGTTCCATGTAGA
This sequence comes from Clarkia xantiana subsp. parviflora, assembly GCA_036873135.1. Classification (NCBI taxonomy): domain Eukaryota; kingdom Viridiplantae; phylum Streptophyta; class Magnoliopsida; order Myrtales; family Onagraceae; genus Clarkia; species Clarkia xantiana. Next base: position 13,976,695 of record JAPTYO010000004.1, read on the forward strand.
TTTCTTCCTCTAAATCTCCATGTATGAAAGTTGTTTTCACATCCATTTGATGTACTTCTAGAATTTGCAAGGCTGCAATCGCAAGCACCGTCCTTATGAATGTGATTCTAGTTACTGGAGAGTATGTATCAAAATAATTCCATCATTCCTTTTGTCTATAATCTTTTATGACAAGTCGGGCTTTGTAATTATCAATTGATTCATCTTCTTTCATTTTACGTTTGAATATCCACTTGTAGCATAACGGTTTGTCTTCGGGCGGAAGATCCACCAGCTCCCAAGTGTGGTTCTGCAAGATGAATTCAATTTCACTATTGATTGCCTATTTTCATAGAGGTCTCTCAGAAGAGTTTACGGCTTCGTGGTAAGTCTAAGGTTCGGCTTCAAGCATATAGGTCAGAAAAACTGGACCATGGGATTTTTCAATCCTCGCCCATTTACTCATTATGGGCTCGACCTAGGTTTCAACATCGGTCTCGACCTCAACATGCCCTCCATGTTCTCGGTCTAGACTATTTTCCTTTATAGTCTCATATGCTTGCCTCTCCTCTAGACTTAGCCAAAAATACATTTTCCAAAGAATTATGCATTTCTTGATTACATTAACGTATCTTTGTGTATATCCGACACTTTCAATTCAAACAGAAGAAAATGATACTCATTACTGTTCTGAGCATACCCTATGAAAATACAATCAACAGTTTAGGGCATGTATGCGCCTTTTGCGTAGAGGAATCATAACTTTTAGCAAGACACCCCCCACATTTGAAAGCACAACTCAAACAGAGTTTATCTTCCTTTTTATGGGTTACCTTATTCAAAAGGTAATTGCTAGTTAAAATAGTTACCCATATTAATCATAACTCTAAAATAAACATGGTCTCAACCATATTATTTAATTTCTTCCAGAAAATTTAACGTGTTAATACACGAGTTGGGTATAAAGTTATTACTAATTCTCAACCACATCATCATTAATCCTCGGATCATCCTTCTATCATTGTAGATCCTCATACCATCAACACATCAACAATTTTTTTAAAACCAATATGAGATCAAATTTGGTCATTAGACCGTTGCGTTTCTCAAACGGTATGATCCTCAGACCAACAAAAGGCCTCGACCTGTTGCACCGCAAGTGCCAAAACAACATTTTTTTAAAGGAAATGCTGCGGTTGGATTCATATTTTTATCTAATACATGCCTAATGACAATCCATTCACCCACTAAGACATTGACCGTCAGCAACGTTATTAATACTAATCAGTCCAAAAAATAAACTGGAAAACGTTGCCCAGTTGGATCGAAACCGCGACCTTACTAAATCGGGGTTTTATGTGGTGCAATGACTTCACAGATAAAATCGTGTTTAAGTCAACATTCTTTAAACAGAGAATAATTGTTGCCGCATTTCTCATTGCGAAAACAATTAATTATTTAGTTGAAACTCAAGTTTTTATTTGTAAACCATGATTTTTTTTAATTGTTTCATCTTTTCCTTCATCAAGTATACATAGCAATATTTCGTACTATCATCTACGAAAGTAGTGAAGTACTTATTTTCCGCCTCGCGTTTGGACATATATTAAGTCGCAAACATCGCTATGTATTTAGACCAAGAAGTTCGGTAATCCTTTCGACCGAATAAGTTTCGCTTCAACGCAAACTTCACATTTAAGTTCTTGATCTATTTTGATTTTAGGAATATGAACTATGTTAGATAACCTCTGCAAGGTATCGTAATTAACATGTTCTAAATTATTGTGTCACAAATTCAGCACAAGAAGGAACATTCTTATCTCATGTTCACTATAGGCACTACGTCCAATGCAAAAACATTTTTATTCATGTTTACTTCAGGCACTACGGCCATTACACTTAAAGTAATTCAACTTCATCCAATCAAACTTGTCGTCTATCTGTATTTAACGTACAGTTCTTTTGACGATTTCGAGTGCTCCCAATAGGGACGCTTCCTCCTCATTTTTTTTTTCCAGAATTGTCAAAAAGAATTCCATCTTTTGACTTCAACTTCTGAAGTAAGTATCGGCGACTTTCCCTGCATTATAGACGACTGCCTAAACGAGTGTCCAACCTCGGTAATCAAGGCGTCGGTATATGTGATAGCATCACTCGCTAGAATAATAACATTTATAGACCACATCGTGAAGATGGTGGTCTTTCCCAATTTTAGAGTTGTACGCCAAGTGTTAGCTACATTCTCATTGAGTAGCGTTCAAACATTGGACCTATGACCAACTCCTTGGAATTTTTATTTTTTGTCCGAGTGGTTCGTACCCGACCCCACAATAGTAATCCGGGACATCAAATTCAGATTACTAAAATTCAAATAACTATTTGAATTTCTGATTTCAGTAATTAAGTTTAATCACTTCAAAAATCAAATTAATTTAATTTTTTTCTTCTGTTGGACAGAAAATAAACCTGGACACGGTTAATTTCAGTTTTGAAGAACAAACCCACACGGAGCTAACCTTCTGAGTAAACACTCATGTATGCATATCGCGGCGTACATACGTGCCAAGGTTCATGTGTGTGCAATCGATTCGTTGATTCACACGTACATTTATATCAAATGTAATAATCAGTGTTTTAGACAAGGAAATAAAATTTTCATAACAATTGAAATACACTCTAAATCGGCTTTAACCGACTTCTTAATCTCATTTTCAACAATGGATTCAACGACCCCATAAGCCTCAACGGCTAAATTGGGTTTAGGGACAAAGCCTCCTTATCAACCATATCAATTTCGGATGCCTTAACAGGTTCAACCCTACACCATCTCGATTAGTCATAGTAGTCTCAACGACTTAGCGACCTCAACGGTCCTAATAGCCTCAACGGATTTTGACGACTTTATCAGTCTCGATGGACTAAATGGCCTTAGCGATTTTATCAGTCCCATGTGCTCTCTTCTCGAGCATGTTCACATTCTCAACGTCGTTGTTCGACAATATTTGTGAACTTTAGAGAATAAATAATTTTCTCCAAAAATTGAATCTCAAAATTCAATTAAGCATCCTCTTATAAAACCAACATATGATGTTGCCTTAAGATTGTTGGAAATATTGAGGGTAAATATGCAAATTTACAAAGTCCGAGGACCAAAATGCAGTATTCTAAAATTCAATGACTAAAAAACAATTAGTCAAATTTCGGTTACTTACAAGTAACTATACCAGTTAACATGCAAAATATAGGCAACACCGAAATTATACGTAAAATCGACACAAAACGAATACGTATTTTTTATACTGAGGTCCGTGCTAATCACAGTCTCCTTAGGCAATTTCGCCCCTCCCCACCCTCGGGTTATGCAAAGGGGTTTATACAAGGGGCGATCACCTCCCAGGATTCAACAGTGTCATCGAATCGTGTTATGCATGCATCACCTCTACAGAACCGAACCCAATACCTGAACTCAAACAAAGAACAGGAAAGCCGACGACAACGACTAAAAACAACTGGAAATGTTGAACACGACATAAGTCAAAATCAACCTAGAAGAACTCTGCATTCGTCCACACGAAGAACAGAGGATGAGAAAATATAATTGGATCCCAAGATTATGGGTTCTGAAAAATTGAACTCAACCAAGAAGGAAGAGATTACATTTCTCATTGTTGTAAAAAGTTAATGGAGAAGCTCCTTTATATAGGAGAGGAGAAGGGGGGAGAAGAGCAATCTTTTCGATGTGGTACAAAGTCATTTCACAAATTCCATTCACAAAGAAATGGGCTAAACTAAACATTTGGCTCAAACAAAAATGTTGGGCTCTAAACAAAAATAGTTTAATAAACAAAAGTTAATAAGAATTGGCCCATTTTTCCAACCTATTTAAATTCTACTGTTTCAAATTATTATTATGTATTGTAATTTTTTTTTTTCAAATTACATATATTTAAACTAATCAATATAAAATATATACAGTGTCACGCGCGTACAATGTATGTGAAAAAAAATCTAGTATTAAGTGAAAGCGGATGGGAAACTATATATAACTACCTCTCCTCTCTCTCTCTATATATATATAAATTTGTCACATATATATATCTTATTATAAATTTCTTTACCAAATATATTTTTGATGTTACAATATCTTCTAATTATATGGCATGATATATTAGGGTTTATTTAGTTAATTAATGCATCTATGTTTTGCTATGTTGCCTTATATACCAGAGAGTTGTCAATGTATACTACTATGTTTTGAAATGTTGTTAGATTCACTACTCTATAAATCAATTGTTAAATTTTGATATAAAAATATTAACTATATATATATCGCTAACGTGAAACTTCCAACAAAACTATGACATAATACACAACAATAGATGTTAATAGTTGGTTGTATCAATAATTGTAAGGGAAAAGTATGTAAAACATGCAACATGTTTGAAAAAGATGGTTTTATGGACCAATATGTTTTAAAATGTACAACATGTTTGAAAATGGTTTTATGGACAAATACGTATTAAAATGTACAACAAGCTTACAAAAGATGTTAAAATGACATACCGTCCACTTGTTATCCATAGTTTCATTAAGTAGACACGTGCGGAACATATTTTTAGAAAAATAATAATAATAATTAAAATAAGAAATTAATTTATACATAGGAATGATTATTAATGGGTGGATGTAGATACTAATAATAATAATTATTATTTTTTAAAAACGTGATCCGCACGTGTCCACTTAATGAGACTAGTGACAACAAGTGAAACAAGTGGACAATACGTCATTTTACCATCTTTTGTAAGATTGTTGTACATTTTAAAACATTTTGGTCCATAAAACCATCTTTTTCAAACATGTTGTACGTTTTAAAATATATTGGTCCATAAAACTATCTTTTTCAAACATGTTGCATGTTTTACATACTTTTCCCTAGTTGTAAACTAAAAGCTAGTATGACTTGGTGCTTTGTCATTAGAAAGTTTTTAGTTAAGAACGTGAAAGTTTGTAGGAGATATAATCGTTGCTAGCTAGGATATAAGTAAATTGGGCTAGAAATGGGAATTGTAAATTGCTCGCTGGACCAACTTAATTACATACTAACACTCATTTTTTTATAAACAAAAGAAATGTTTTAATATAGATTCATCTCGTTATATAACCATTTAAGAGCATTTTTTTTCACTAGCTTATCATATATAAAACAATCAACTTCACATTGCTTCAGTTTGATATTGCATGGATTTGTGATGCGGCATGACGTGGATAGAAAGCGCAATTTTTAGTTGATTCAAAAAATACCGAAAGTTTGATACAAGGTTGAGGAAAAACTCGAAACTTTTAATTAATAATAATTCAACTTCATAATTGAATGTCAACGTCGGCTAAATATAGCTTAAATACTGAAAATAAAACATTAGACAAATCCGAAATAAACAACTAAGTCTAAATAATTGACAAATTGCAAAAAAGACCCAAAAGACATAAAACTGCAATTTTGACCCCTTAAACGAAGGAATTTGGCCGAAAATTATCGTACGTTATAGTTTACTATGGGTCTTGCTCAGATCACCGTTTCTGCACGAAAAACTGTATTCACAAGCTAAAATTCAACAATTTAACCACATTAGTTTGCATCTAGTAATGAAGTTATGTTATACTCTAAAAACCTAAACTTGGTTACTCTTTTTATCACTCAAGAGCGTATGTAGGGAAGCAACACACAAAGCATGTTTACTTCATATTTATAATAATTTTTAATTACTTTCAGCGACTCAACCCCGAAAGATGTAAAATGTTGATTATGAATATCAATAAATATTAAGTAATTATAACTAATATTTATTTTAGAAACTCCATATACTTCCGTTTACATAATTAATCTACTTTGAAAGGAAATAAATGTTGCATAATTAATCAAAATTCGTTTGCATAAGTCAATTAACAATCATTATGGACGTCCGTTTTTTAAGAACAAAAATGCAATCCTACCAATATAAAATGGAGTATATCCCTAATGTTAAATTTCACAAAACATTCATCATCACATCTTCTTAATTATCATCAAAACTAAAAATGGCTTCACTTCAACAATCCATTTTCCTTCTCACAATCACCTTCTTCTTCCTTGCTTCGCCCGTGTTCTGTAAAACCGAACTCGAAACCCTAATCGACCGAATCTGTGGCGGCAAGGGAGTGGAGGACTATGATTTCTGCCAGACAATCTTACAAAGCCAAGTAACAAGTTCTGCGACAGACATTAACGGTCTCACTAAGCTCGCCATACGACGTACGTTAGGGCTAGCTAACTATATATACTCCAGCATCTTATACTTGCTCCAACTTCCAACCGACCCTTCCACCGAAAAAGAACTTCTCAAGTGCAGATATGGTTACGACATTTTGATCACCCAGTTTGACTTGGCCTCACGTAAGTAGCTAACTACTGTTAATTAATTAATCCGATTTTATGAAATTATTTTAACTTGTTAGAGATTAGGGTTAATAGTTACCAAAAAAATTCATATATGTATGTATACTTTATAAAAAAGTTATCCAAACGTTTCAATTCTAGTTGGTTTGAGTGAACAATATGTAAGAGAAATAAATCTATTTGTTCCCAAAAATTTCTTAAAATTATTGTGTTTCAATAACTTTTTTTAATGGACTGACTGTTATGATCGTTAGAAATATTTAAAATTGTTTGCAAAATTCTTTCCAAGAGTTTTGATAGTTTAAAAAAACCATATTTACAATGGGTTTTTTCCTAAAAGCTTAATGAACTCTTTATAAATACATATTAAAATCTAAAAGACAAAATTCCAAAATAAAATTGTATTCACAAATTGTTAACTTTATCTTGTAGTTTATAACTTTAGAGATGGGGCTAACTCTGTCAGTTTTATGTTAAAAATTGATGAAAAGTGTCATGTAATACGTCGCACGTAAGTGATTTATCATTAAAAATATTGAAGAAAATTGCAAAAATGTCATATATATATATATATATATTGCCCAATGGGTGTAATATATTTATATTTTTTAAAAGATCCGTAACTTTCAGGTATGGGTATTTCAGTCATTTTGAAAGTATTAAGCTAGGAGGATTTCCCATCCATTTTTAACAGTAAAATTAACAAAACTATGATTATGTCGCACTTTTGAAAAAAGTAAACGTGGTAATTAAAATGGGTAAAAATGCAAATAGCGGTTTGTTAATTTCGTCTGGTTTTGAATTACAAACAGGTTTGTTTGGGAAACAAGATTATCAAGATGCTTATGATGTGGAGAGGGAAACAGAATGGGGTTTACAGCACTGTAAGTTGGACATCAAAATACCACGACACCCCAAGAGTCCGACCATTAAGGCTAACAAGCATACAAGAACACTCCTTGCCATGTCTTTGACTTCTTTAAAACTTCTTCTCCAAGCAAATAACTAATTATCAACCTAGCTAGTATTAGTAACTATGACAAACTCTAGTTATAGATTTATATCTTTTTATTATTATCAATCAATCAATAAAATAAACCGTTTTGTTATATTAATCTACTAGTTTTTCATTATTCTACGATGAGACCTCATAGCGTGCATAACGTTCAAAGCCAAAAGGTGCGAAATCTACACGGCCACAAGAAATTGCACCATTATTTATAGGGTTAATTACCAAATTGCTAGCTGAACTTTCAGTGAAAGTGCAATTTGCTAGCCGAACTTATTTTTGTAGCAAATCGCTAGCTGAACTTTTGCTAATGTGCAATTTGCTAGCTCTGTCAATTTTTCCGTTAATTATGGACGGAATATACCTCCTAAAATTACTAAAAACACCCTAAAGTTCTACTGTTATTGTGAAATAACCTCAAATTTTATCTCGAATAAAATTTATAATTATATATATTATACAAAAAATATATATATAAGTTAAATATATAAGGGTTAATTACCAAATTGCTAGCTGAACTTTCATTGAAAGTGCAATTTGCTAGCCGAACTTATTTTTGTAGCAAATCGCTAGCTGAACTTTTGCTAATGTGCAATTTGCTAGCTCCGTCAATTTTTCCGTTAATTATGGACGGAATATACCTCCTAAAATTACTAAAAACACCCTAAAGTTCTACTGTTATTGTAAAATAACCTCAAATTTTATATAAAAGCAAATATAAATCTCGAATAAAATTTATAATTATATATATTATACAAAAAATATATATATATAAGTTAAATATATAATCCCAAAGTTCAAAAAATAAAAAGTAAATATTTTTAAAATTTTATGTTTTTATAGGATTTTTAAAAATATTTTAATAAATTAATTTTTTGCATTTTTAAGGTGCATTTTTTTAATATGTTTTTTAACATTTATTATTTTGATTTTATATAAAACATCATGTCTTTATATTATCATACTAAAACTTTAGGGTGTTTTTAGCAATATTTGGAAGTATTTTCTATCCAAAACTAACGGAAAAATTAACGGAGCTAGCTTTTTGCACAATATAGAAAGTTCAGCTAGCAATTTGTTACGAAAAAAAATCTAGCTAGCAAATTGCACAATCATGTAAAGTTTGGCTAGCAATTTACTAATTAACCTTATTTATAATATTGTATAATGCATTATATATTTTGTTTGCTTGAAATTATTAAAATATGATAATATTAAAAAACAAAAAAAATCGAAAAACAAAGACCAATCTCTAGGCCAAAACCCATATTTTTATCAACTCAAAATTGCTCATATTTGCAATATCAAATTCTAATTAGTTTTTTTTTCCTGAATTTACTAATTAGTTGGATGATAATATATATATAATTGGACGAAAACTATCGCATCATCCATCCTTGCTAATCAATAGTTTTTTTAGGGTAATTACCAAATCCCTAGCATTTGATTACTCAGATAAATTGTTAGCTCATGTTTCATTTGGACAATTTGCAATCTCAGATTTCACTTTGTTCACGAATTTATTAGTTGTGTTTGTCAATTGTTCAAAATAAAACTCATGCTAGCAATTTGTTCGAGTGCTCATATGTAAGGCAACAATTTGTCCAAAAAAAATCCAGTTAATAATTTGTCTAAGTGTTTAAACGTGAGTTAGCAATTTTGTAATTAACCTTTTTTTAACAAAACTTGTAGCTATTAAGGTTTTTAATTGGGATTATGGGCAAAAATAAATTAGGAAAAAACCTAGCCAAGAACATCTTTTGCATGGCTAAGCGTACCCCGGAGATCATTTGGATTAGGTGCGTAAACGGTAAACAAGTCAAGCTATTCGTGAGCTACTCGGGATTGATTCGGACAAAGCTCGAATTCGGCTCGAAAAATTCAAGTCGAAACGAGTTCGAGTCGAGCTTTCTGGTATGCCGAGTCGAGCTCGAGCTTGATAATGCTCGGCTCGAATTACTCGCGAACCTAAATGAGTTTCGAACTCGGGTTTATAAGTCGAGTAAGTCAAGCTTGATTCTTATAATTATTCTTATTTAATAATAATCGATTATTATATAAGTCAATTGAGTTCGAGTTTAGTCGAGTCGAGCTCGATTTTTGTAGTTATGAGAAATGTTAATTTTTTTGGCCAGTAGAAATGTTAATTTATTGTGATATATAATAGACTAACGAGTCGAGTCGAGACGAGTTTGATTATATTAAGCTTGAATTCGTGTCGAGATCAAGTTTCAAAATTAAAGCTAGACCGAGCTCAAACTCGAGTTCGGACTTGGAAAGTACTAATCAAATCGAGTCAAATTTGACAGACACTCGGCCCAAGTCGACTCGTCTACGACCCTTATTGGAATACATTGCCGAGAGAAGCAAATAAATATGCAAAGTGCATTTTCTCCATAAACCCAATTTTTGTTTTCCATAAAAAAATTGGGATTTTGGTGTCACGTAGTTCCCATCGGCCATCACATTCGAAGTCAGATGAATGTAACTAAAACTTCAAATCAAGATTTCTGACTGAAAGTAAAAAATCCGAAAGCTCGAGCCTTTCAGTTTTCATGATGAGCAACGAACTGAATGTAAAAGATCAAAATTTTGGTGAAGGAGAAAGCTCAGAAGCCGTTGCATCTTCTCTGCAACGGGTCAACTGGGCAGAGTATGTCCATTCAAACCTCAATTCATCAAATTCAAACGTCTCTTCTTGATTTTGTTTTCTAGACATCGTTTAATCGCTGGTAATGAGTGTAAGAAGCAATCAATTTTGCTTTCAGGGCTCAAGACTCGCTGAAGCAAAGGTTGGTCACGGTGGATGATTTCCCATGGAAACTTCCTACATTCAACGCAGCAGCTGACGGTAAGAGACCTAACCTTTCTGGTTGATAAAGCTATCGAGATTGTAAACTCCTTGTTGATAATATTAATTGGAACTATTGCCAATTCGAAGCCCAGACTCGGGTTTTTCATATTGTCCTTAAATAGATTTGCTGCAATTTTATCTGTTTGTGGATATGATGATGATTTTCTTAGGCTAGTTGCTCATTATTGCTGGATTGTGCATATAATCAGTTTCAATAGTAAATGTAACCTAAAAAATTGATGCATTATCAGTTGCACAGAAGAAAGATGTGCTGAGATTTGTAGGAGGTGTGGACATGAGCTATTGCAAAGAGGACTCTTCACTTGCTTGTGCTGCTCTTGTAATTTTGGATCTTCAAACACTACAGGTTGTTCATGAGGAGTACTCGATCGTGAGGCTTGATATTCCTTATGTTCCTGGGTTCCTTGCCTTCAGAGAGGTAACCCTAATTTAATCTCACGCCTTAACTATTGCTAAAAGAGCTCAACTTAGAAATGCTTGTTATCATGTAATGGATGTAAGACTGAAATGATCTGTTCTTATGTTTTAGGCACCGATTCTCCTACAACTCTTGGAAAAGGTGAAGCAAAGTGCTAATCATTTGTATCCACAGGTGATGCTTGTAGTTTGAGATGTATATCATATAGTATATATATATAACAATTTGCCTGCTCTTTGAAATCCTCCCCTTAACATGTGTCCAAATCTTTTACCAACAGTTAATAATGGTTGATGGGAATGGATTGCTTCATCCAAGAGGCAGGTGTTATCACGCTTCTCAATTTTGTTGTGATTACTGTAAAAAAATCGACGCGATAGTAAGAGTAAATGGCCCTATTTTAAGAATGCAACATAACCTTGTTATTGCATCAGCCTACTCGAAGTAGCTGGAAAAAAGTGTATATATTTACACATTTCAGTTAGTATAATCTATTCAGAAGTTTAGAATTTTAACTTGCTTTCGGTTTTTTAAGGCTTAAATTTAAGGTTCTGAATCGGTTCTTTTATCTCCAACTATCACTGGAGTGATAGATTCATGAACTGCTGCTTGATGTTCACTTTTAGCTTTTCTTAGACCACTACTGAGGATCATGCACTTCTTATAAGATCTGCAAGAAGTATCAGACATTGAAAGCTCTAGAAACTAAAACCACTAAGAAGTAGGAATCTATGTATTTTCTTGGCTCTTGATTGCTGTTCCATGGCATGAAATCAAAGTTAATGACTATGTAATCATTTATATATACAGGTTTTGGCCTGGCTTGTCATCTCGGTGTTTTGGCTGATTGCCCTGCAGTTGGGATCGGAAAGAATGTAAGATTGCTTTCATAGCCTTATATATGTAATCTATGAAAAAGATAACTGTGGTTCTTTCTTGATAAAAATCTGCATTTGGGTTGATAATCAGTTGCATCATGTGGATGGCCTCACTTTATCGAGTGTGAAGCAACTGTTGGATGCTGAAGGGAAGTTTGCAGATACGATCTATTTGACTGGATGTTCGGGTAGGACCTGGGGAGTGGTAAGAACATGCAGCAACTTTCTCCTTTTCATTTACGTGAAGTTAGCAACTTGCTAGCTGAATTTTCATGGTATGATCAGTTCTGCTAGCAACATTTTTTTAGAGAACTTCCTAGTTTAACTAATATAGATGTACAATTTGCTAGCTCTGTCCAACTTTCGGTTATTTCTGGACGGAAAATTGCACGGTGCGCCACATGACACCTCATTCATGCATTCAACGTTAAGTTTTTAGATGTCTAAGCTTACTAGCTAAAGTTTTGAAATATGAGCAGTTTGGAAGCTGAACTTTTGAAGCACAAATAGTGTAACTGAACTTTAAAGCATGTACACTCTACTAACTGAACATATGAAGCATAGCAAAAAAGGGTATGCATTATGCAAAGTGATTTTTTTTTCTTTTAATCATGAATTTGATCTCAGTTGGATTTCACCTGCACTTTTCGGTTGAGAGTTGGTCTGGGTAGCAAATTCTAAGTTTATGTTAGTTCAGCTAGAAATAATTAAAAAAATTATCTAGCAAACTTTTCATACCCTAACAAATTACTATTTAACTCTTTCATTTATATATCTGGATTGTGATTGTCTGTATTAATTTATGCCTCAAAACTTGTTGTTGAAATGGTTGGTTAGTATATAAACAATCTCTTTTTGCACATTCAACTAACATTAATCTCTGATCTGGGTATAAAAGCTTATTCATGTTACCTTATTTATAAACATTGAAAAATCATTCTGTTCTATAAGAAAATTTTGAAATTCTTGTTTGGGTGTCATTATGCAGGCAATGAGATCATGTGCAGGCTCAACGAAGCCTATATTCGTATCAGTTGGACACCGCATTTCGTTAGAGACTGCTGTTGCTATCGTGCGAATGACTTGCAAATATCGTGTTCCGGAACCAATTAGACAGGTAATAAACTAGCTTCTGTTGATTGTGGGAAAGTTTAAGAAGAAATATAGAGAAGTTGGAATTTAATGTGGATTGGTGTCGTAATTTTGCTGAATTGTAGGCGGATATAAGATCTAGAGACTACTTGCGGAAACACGGGAGTGTATGAACTATGAACACCGAACAATTAATGGGAGCAAGTGCAAAACCGAGCATCTAAGGTTGCTTGTGAATGTGGTCTAAAGTATAGATGGACAAAATTAGTTCTGTAAACGAGTTGATTATCTGGCAAGCTTGACTTGATTCATTTTACTCGACCAAGTCTAAATTTTTTAAGCTTGAGCTCGACTTGGTGTCATACTCGACAAGCAACTCAGCTCGATAAGTTTAGTATTTTCCAATTAAATTATTAATGATATATTTTAATTTGAGCTCGAACTCGACTTGATTAGGCTTTTGGCTCGAACTCGACTTGAATTGAATATATATATATATATATGTATATATATATATATATATAATTTTATGTAAAACTTGAATAAACTTGAACTCGACTCGAATAGGCAAAGCAAAAAAACTAGAACATGTCGAGTATCGCTAAACTCGTACTCAACTCGGTTTAAAAAAAGAAATCGACTCCACTTGAAATTTAGCTAGTCGAATTCAAATATCGACCAAGCAGTTCACGAGAAAGTTTTACTCGTTTACACCCTATTGACAATTAGCAGTGGTGACGTAACAATGGGTGTACTTTATTTAGCTAGGTAGGTTGGAGTCAGTGTCACCTCACAATGGGCTTTGTTGTTGGCCCGGTCTGGTATTCATTCTCATGAACCAAAAATATTTATTTATAATTTAAAAAACCGGCTGCCCAGATTGTCGAACAGATGGTTGCATTGATGTATGATATTTGATTTTTAAATATTATAATTATTATTTGGTAAAATAAACATATATTTAATTAAATATAGAATTTACATTATATTTGTTTGATTTTTCAAATAAAGAAGAGAGTAGGGGTCAATAAAATTTCTAATTCGGTGAAATTATGTAAAGTATATAACATGTAACATTATATAGAGATTACATCTCTATCGTAATTTACCCATTTAACATATTGACATTAATAATAATGATTTTATTATGTTATTATAATAACTATTAAATGAAGGATGTAGACAGCGAGAGGATGAGAGTTGACAACGTTGCCTCGCACTAGCAGCAGCCCCTCTGCTCCAAAATTGAATGGAGATTTATTTTCTTGTCATTTTGTTCATCAATCAATGGACTGGAGTCTTTTTTTTTTTTGGTGAAAAGATAATTCATATATTAAAGGATCACACACAAAAAGTACAAATACAGACTATGTTAACAACCAACTGGGGATACTCGGATAAAACCAAGTTCCGACCACATCACTGTTGGCTGACATAGTGACCACATTATGCGAAATAGAAATAACAGAACGTTTAACATGACAAAGCACTATAGATGGTAAAATACTAGTTAAGGTACGAATATCTGAAACGATCCCAAACAAAGAAGGTGGATGAGCTGTAGAAGTGGTCAGAACGGACTCCAATACGACCGTTGAATCAGAAAGTAGGAAACCGACATTCCGATTAGCCATTTGTGCCAGTAGGAGACCAGTTCTACACGCTAAACCTTCAGCCAAAAGTGGATCGTCCCCGAACGCTGAACAAACAGAAACTGCAAAGATAACGTTATCCGGCCCCAAAAGAACTGCTGCCCCAAAAACCTTCGATATTCCCCCTCGTACCGCACCATCCACCAGTATCGACCAACAATTGGGGGGAATAGACGCTCTACGAACTAACTTCGGGACTCCGCAGTGGAGCCGTGTGGACTCTGGAACAATTACACGAGAGACCGCATTATCAGTACATATTGAAGAAATTAAAAACATTACAGACGACGCAGATGGTATTCCAGCGCGAAAAACAACATTATTTCGTTCTAGCCAGATACCCCAAAAGACCAAACATTTATAAACAAATAGTTCCTGATTAGGTATAGAAGATCCTAAGGTTTGTTCTAACCAACCACGTGCCGTCGAGACAGAAGTAGAAAGACCTGTAACCCCTAAGCTAGAGGCAAACCAAACGCGTCGTGCAAATGAACAGTTCCACATTAAGTGGTCCCAAGTTTCTGATTCAACACCACAAAGTGGACATAAAGGATTAACAAATTGGAGTCTTCGCCGGAGATTGTCCCTCAACGGTAAACCTCCTGAAATTCCTTTCCAGACGAACATTCGAACTTTAGGTAATAGTCGTGCGGACCACAACGTTGACCAAAGTGGCGAACTAACAGTCCTGTGAACGGAAGAACCAAGTGAAGACGATCCCAACTCTCTGTCAAAGAGATGTGTATTTATAAAATGATACCCAGATTTCACCGAGTAGCAACCATTAGTGGTATGATTCCAAAGAAACTTGTCCGGAGTGTCAAACATAGGCACTGAAAGTTGTGAAATGGCTGTTACAAGAACACGAGGTAAGAAGATCGTAAGTGTTTCTAGATCCCAACGACCATCGATGATGAAGGCCGAAACTTTGAGTGAATGGATTTTCGATGTGCCTGATACCCAATCTGCTAACAAACCAAAATTAGGAACCCACGGATCTGTCCAGAAATTGATGGTGTGTCCGTTCCCTATTCGCCAGCGTGCCCCTTCTAATAAGAATCTGCGAACATGAACCAAACTCTTCCAAGTAGATGAATGAGAATTGTTACAAGAGGCTGTGAAGAAGGAGCCTCCTCCCCAATATCTCTGACGAATACATTGCACCCAGATAGAGTCTGGATTTGAGAAAAGGCGGAAAGCTTGCTTAAGGAGTAGTGCAAGATTAAACACCTCTGTGTCACGTAATCCCAAACCACCCGATTGTTTCGACCTGGTAATCTTGTCCCAAGCAATCCAACAGATCCCCTTGGAGCCAGATTGCGAACCCCACCAGAATTGTCGTTGTATGCTGTCCAGCTTAGCAGATACGGATTTCGGAAGGCGAATGCAGGACATTAGATAAGTTGGAATAGAAGCTGCCGTAGAGCGGAGTAGAACATCCTTTCCAGCTGGAGAGAGAAGACGAGTCATCCATCCTTGAATTCGTCTAGTTACTCTTTGGATGACAGACTGCCCCATTGCCTTTTTCCCCTTTACCCAATCCAAAGATAGGCCCAGGTATTGTTCCCCTTGATCCATCTCCCGCATACCCAAGGATTGTAGGATTGCCTCCCGGTTAGTCCTCCCGACATTAGGACTGAATAAGACACTTGACTTGTCATAGTTTATTAACTGACCAGATTCTAACTGATACTCTATGAGAATGTCTCCCAATGACTGTAGTCCATTTGCCGTGATCTCCA
Source organism: Clarkia xantiana subsp. parviflora (assembly GCA_036873135.1). Classification (NCBI taxonomy): domain Eukaryota; kingdom Viridiplantae; phylum Streptophyta; class Magnoliopsida; order Myrtales; family Onagraceae; genus Clarkia; species Clarkia xantiana. The sequence continues at coordinate 13,992,776 of JAPTYO010000004.1, forward strand.
TAAATAATATGCTATCATCCGCGAAGAATAAGTGGCTGATTCTAGATGATAATCTCCCGGGGCGAATTCCTCTTATTCTTCCATCCTCCTGTGCTCTAGACAATTCCTGAGAAAGCATTTGGGCTACTAGAATAAAGAGATACGGTGAGAGCGGATCTCCCTGACGAATACCACGAGAAGGAAGAAAATGTGGAGTACGGTACCCGTTGAGAAGAACTGCCAGGGAGGCTGTCGAGATGCACTGCATTACCCAATTCACGAAATTTGATGGGAAGTTCATACGTTCCATGATAGAACGGATATAACTCCATTCCACTCTATCGTAGGCTTTGCTCATATCCAGTTTAATAGCCATCAGCCCCACATTTCCACGACGACGTTGTTTAATTGTATGGATGAGTTCCTGAGCTAACCAAAGATTATCAGTGATAAGACGCCCTGCTACGAAAGCAGATTGATACGGAGATGTGAGTAGTGGCATCAAAGGACGTAAACGATTGCATATAACTTTGGCTATGATCTTGTAGACAGAATTGCATAATCCTATGGGTCTCCAATCCTTCATCGTAGTGGGATCCTCGCACTTAGGAATCAGAACCAAAAATGTATTGTTTATCTCCCGAAGCATGTGACCGGTTGAGAAAAAATCTGTGATTGCGTTGTTGACATCCATGCCCACAATGTCCCATGTTTCTTGGAAAAATCGAGGATTAAAACCATCCGGCCCTGGCGCTTTGTCAGGTCCCATTTGTCTCGCCGCACGTAGAATCTCTAATTGTGAGATCGGACGACCAATAGAAGTCGTAGAGACAGGAGGGATAACGAAAGTATTTTGATCTGGAAGTCGGTGGAGTGATCCATCAACCGAGGAAGTAAACAACTGATAATAGTAATTCCTGACAAACGGAGCAATGAGAGAAGGATCATTTAACCATTGACCATCGTTACTGAGGATTCGGTCCAGTTTGTTGAAATGACGGCGACATAAGGTATATGCATGAAAGAATTTAGTGTTACGGTCGCCTTCAAGAATCCAAAGTTGCCTCGACTTTTGACGCCACATGGTCTCCTGCTGTATGTACAAGGCCTGAACCCTGTTTTCCAGAGATTGCACCCGGTCTTCTGCGTGATTCCCCACCTGAGCCTCATGTAGATGATTTAGGGCTGTCGAAATATTCTGATGGACCTCCCCAAAAACTAATTTATTCCAAGAGCGTAATCGGGATGCAAGAGTAGATATCTTCCTAGCTAATCGAAATTGAGCAGAGCCGGTGGTTGGATTCGTCCAAGAAGATATTAAATGCTGCCTGAAATGAGGATGCTGAAGCCACATAGATTCAAACCGGAACGGACGACGAAAAGGCACAGAAACAGGTTGAGGCTTTAGTTGGAGAACTAATGGACAATGATCTGAAGCGACCTGTTCTAAATGAAATAAGGTTGCCTCCGAATAACGGATACGCCAGTCTACTGAACAGAAACCTCTGTCCAATCTCTCCCGGATACAAAGCTCTCCCGAACGTCTATTAGACCAAGTATAAAACTGTCCCACAAACCCCAGATCGATTAGACCAAGGTCATCCGTCCAAGAATGGGCTCTTAAGATGCGATTGGTAGAAACAGGGTTACCCCCTGTTTTCTCAGTGAAGGCCCACAAGTCATTGAAATCGCCTATGATTAACCAGGGAATAGATTCTGACCTAGATGCCCTAAAATTTATTATATCATCCCAAAAGGACGGGCGATCACCAGAGGCGTGAGGGGCATATATAAAGGAAACCTCCCAAGAAGGATCCATAGGAGACAAGTTGATTGACGCATGTATACCATGGTGGTTATGATAAATCAAGTCTAATTTTATGGGATGTTTCCATGTGAGGAATAGGCCACCCCGAGTCTCCTCCGGGTCAACACAAATACTACTATCGAAACCTAACAGACTTAGATTCCTTTGAAGTCGACTCATTTGACTCTTAACCTCTGAGATAAAGACCACATCCGGCTTACGGTCATTTACCAAATGCCGTAAGTGTTGAATTGTCAAGGAGTTCCCGGCCCCTTGACAATTCCAAACCAGGAAACTCATCGGGCTTGCAGGGAAACTGAAAGTTCCCCCGCCAAAAGTATTATCCTATCAATATCATCACGCATGCAATTGTGAAAAATAATAGATAGTTGAAACAGATAAAGTACCTCCTGATTCACATAAAAGCCCCCATCTGGGTTACGAGCACGGACATTTCTTGGAGGCTCCTCATTTTCCCCAAAATCCCTGATGACCAATGCCGTTGTCATTCTCAGCCTTTTCTCACCCGAAAGTTGTCTTAAAGGTGGGCAGTCAGTTTCCATGGGTTCCTTGCCAGCACGCCTTGGACGAGATGCCACAACTCCCTCACAAGAATCCACCACGCTATGGACCGGTTCTGCCTCTGCTGCTTGACTTACCCCTGCTAGTTTAATAGCTTGTGGTATCCCCAAGATAGCTCCTTCCAGCGTGCCAGGAATGTGTTCCGGCGTCACTCCAGTTTGTATAAAAGCTCGGGTAGAATTCTGTCTATCTAGTGGCACAGACGTCTGAGAAAAGTCCACTGATTGAAATCCCAAATTTTGTTGTTCCATCGGAAAATGACCATGCATAGGATGAGGAAGCATGCTCAGAGAAGGAGCTCGGGGAGTGTAAGCTTGTGAAGCTCCATCCCAGTACCACAGGAAAGCCGGGTCATAGATTGGGGTCCAAACCCAAGGATGGTATGGCATTGGACCCGGCATGAACGGGTGTCCCAAAATCCCGGCATTCCAAGGAGTCATCAGGTTTTGCCACCCCGGATAACCCTGCATGGGAGGTAAATGGGGCGGGATGTGTGTCAGAGTTGAGTAGTATGGACCTGGGGGATGAATGTTCATCGGAGGCATTGGAAAAGGAGGTGGATGCAACGTTGAAGCTCCTGCCTCCGTCGTCAGAGCCGACAAAGTGATAGATTGGATGAAGTCAGCAATATCCGGTAGAGGGTCAGCAAAGACAGGCTGATCGTTAGAAAACAGCAATTGTAGTCCCGGCGAAATACGGTTCCCGTCAACAAAGGTGGCCAGTAAAGGTACCTCAGTCTCCTCACTCCCAGTTGCTGAGGCCGCCGTTGATGAATCCGCCTGATTAGGAATCTCCTCATGAAAATCGAAACCCTCCCGACGACGACGAGCAGCACCACCCGGGCTATTATACCTCTCGTCCTCATACCATTTGATCCAATAAGTCAAAACCCCAGTACCCTTGTTCTTGATTGTATAGATGGCCCTCAAATTATCACGTATCGCACGAACCCCAGGTTGAGCATCGATCCTATTGAGCATATCCTCTATTTGTCGAGTGAAAATTCTCTCAGGTGTGTTGCAGTGATCCTGGTGATGTCCAAGTCGGCCACATCTCTTGCAAGGCATGCCTGTCCGATACGTAAATAGAATCTTGAAAGCTGAGTCCTCACCGTGCAGAAGCCATAGTCCCGGGACTGCTGGCCTCTCCAAATCCATCAAAACCCTAGCCCTAGGGTATGCCACTGAGAGTGGTCTACTCTCATCAAGTTCGAGGAGAAGAACCTCTCCCACCACTGCCAAAGCGTTCGAAATGACCTCCCTTGAGACCAGGGAAGACGGAACCTTCCGGAGTTCCATCCAGATCGGAACCCTATTGAAGGAAATAGACAACGGAAGTCTATTGTCTGTGCATGGGAACAAGACTAGTAGGGCACCATCGACATTGAAAGGGCTGTTGAGATATACTTCATTCAAATCCGTCTCCGTGGCAAAAGTGAACGTCCAGAGATTGTCCTCCCTACGCTCCATTACTGCTGGCGTCGAAGTTCTCCATTGTTCCTCCACCAAAATCTTAATTAAGTCGTCCCGTTCCCGACGAGCTGAGAAGGTACGACCCACTAGCACTTTGGAGTAATCAACAGAAACCCTCATCGGAGAAAGGTTTGTTGAAAAGCAGTGAGAGATTAGGGATTGAGATAACGAAGGGATTGCAAACTGAAAATAAATCAGTAAAAGGCAAGAAAAAGAAGAAGAAGAAGGTCTGTGGAGAAGAAGTTCAGAGGTCCCTCGTGCCAAAGTTGAGAGGGTAGTGTCAGGCAATTCGCGCCACCACAGACGAAATGGCGTTGGTGAAGCTTCCACGTCAGACGAGGCAGACATTCCCTTATATTGCTTGTAGGGAAAAGATCGGCAACAAGGTTGATTGGCCATTCCAGGCGGTGGCCAAGGAGGTTGGTGCCAAGTGGCATGCAACCAGCTGAAACTTTCTCTCGGAACTCGAAGGCCATGATTGCAGAGAAGGAAAAAGAGAGAGAAGGGGGTGGCACGCTGGGATTTCAAGGGGTGTGATAAGGGAATTGGATATTAATGCAATAGTATAATATATATAAATCCAATTATATTATATAATAATAATAACTAACTGGGAAACCGACAATCAACTGTATGAAAACATTTCACAATGTAGAAAACATGGTATCGGTAGGTATCTCCCACGTGGAGCCGACATTTTACAACCTAGCCTTCCACTTTCAAACCACCGTGTCCTTCCTTCCTTCGTTCACACAATCATCATTATTATTTATATCATCTTTATTTATTTATTTATTCATTTTCCTTGTTATTATTATATATAATAATCGAATTGTAGTTTCGAACGTCGATCGAGAGTTTACCAAAAAAAAAAAAACGTCGATCGAGAGATCATTAAATTTAAACCCGATTATTATAAAAAAAAAAAAAAAAATTATATATAGCCGCAACCTAATAAAAAAACATTCTAACCTCTCAAATACTTGACGTCATTCTGATAAAGGTGTCTTCTTATGTTTGTTTTATTTATGATAAGCATAAATACCTAAATCTATACGGGTGTTAGTATGTGCACTGAATTTGGTCCGATTTATGAATATTAAATGACGACCGCCTGTGACTTTGAAAATAATTATAAGCTGAGTTGGATATATTTGTTAGATAAATTTAATATTCTATTATATGGATAAATGTTTCAATCTTGTGAATTTGGAACAAATACTCGGTCGAGGTCCACACTAGCACTACTATGATTAAAGGCAGCGTGAAAGTAAAATGGTCCACTATCGGCTATCGGTACATCATTATCCCGCGAATAGCCATTTTTTAATAATAATAATAATAATAAGTAAATAAATAAATAATATATAGTAAACTATACTCGTATTAATAAGAAAACACATACATACATACAGATAGTAAAAATTATAAGGAAGCAAGACGGATATAATATATAATATCAGAATTCATGAGCCATAACCGACTATATATAAGACCAAAAATTATGACAGCAAAATAACGATAACTAATGAACTGTGTTCCTAAATTATCTTATGGCCACGTGTTAAAAAGTCTCTAAAAGTGTAATATAATATAGTGTAACGTTTTATTTCTTAACCAGAAATTAAAGGTTTAAAAAGTGCTAATGACCATTAGAATATGTAAAAATATTTTATGTTCAGCATCTTACCGCTTACGGGCTGATCTCAGTGCTAGTGGGGAAGCAAACATGCTACGTGTGTTGTCTTATGTTAATAATAAGACATGCAGATTAACCAAGTGTATCATACTTCCGAACTTATGAATGAAAATATTTAGCACACTATTATACTATATCAACATCTTCCCGGCTACCTCGGTCCTTTTTTTTAAAACCTTATTCGGGTCGAGTTTTCAGCATGACCACTTCAACCGACCTCAATTAAGTTTTAACAACATAATGAGCCACCTCGATCGGACCTCAATAAGGTCTAAACTAAACATTATAAACCACCTTAGAGGAGCTCAATTGGATCTAAACACAATGGGCTCAAATTTTATTAATATAATGGTACCATCTTTTTCTCATTTTAAAACGGGGTTAACGAAAAATAAATTATCATCTTCTCTGGTCATACTATATGCTACTATAGAGAATCCAGCTTAATGATTGTTCTCTAAAAACTATTAAATATTAGCTTCATTCATCTTATGTGTTCCACGCCACGCCTCCTTGCAAGTAGGCCTTTCTTTCTCACTACACGAAATCTGGTGCACATGCTTTAAACGACCACCAAAAGGCAACATTTCACTTTCGCAAGTACTACTTTTTTCTTATCTGTTTGGCCAAAAGTACTAACTTTCTCTTTTCCTTTTTTTATTGTTATATTATATGTATAGTGGTTGTCATATACATTATAAATGAATTAACTACCAAATTATTGAATTGCGTGACGGAAGATCTGAAATATTTTTATTTATTTAATTTAATATACATAAGAAAATATAATAATGGATGGAACGACACAACGGCAACGAAATTTAATAGCGAAACGACAAAGGATAGGTGTATCCACTGTCCAAACAGCGGTAGGTAGCAAAAGGCCAGTGGGAAGGAAGAAGGACTTCATCACCTGGGCCTCTACAGTGATTGCATTTATTTATTTGTTTAATTAATATATATTTTAAAAAACTAATATATTATTTAGTTCACTTATATAGTTATATAAGTCAAATATAACAGATGCCATTACCCAAATGACTATCTAAATTATCCTTAATACTAAAATATAGACTAATTAAAAATAATTACTAAAATGTCTGTTGGGCTCTTTAAAAGAGCGACGATGAAGGTCTGCCGCTGTCTTGAAGAGCGGCGACATTTCAACGATATTTGCTGTATTTATTTCCATAAATAGTGCGACACTGTTCTTCCGCCGCTCTTTGAGATAGCGACAGAACTTTATCGCCGTTCTTTCAAAGAGTTTTGACGGACATTTTAGTAATTTTTTTTAATTAGTTTACATTTTATTTGAGATGGCCATTTGGATAATGGACTCAATATAATGTAAAGAAATATATAATTTAGCTCAATTAAATTAGATAAAGAATCATGTTGTATTTATTTTGACGAAATTTTCGTGACAGTTTTGAATGAGGCAGAGAGTATTAATGCAGATACTGAAGGTTATTTGGATACAAAAAATGTGGTTCTCGGCAAGAGTTAGGTAAAAAAGACGGATAAATAAATTTAGATAATGAGGTGGCATACATAGTGCATTTCTTATATTTAAGGAATGTGTTGTATAAAAATAAGTGGACCTCACTTTTAAGGAATGTTATATAAAAATATTGTTGTATTTTTTTATGCACTTTGCATAAATAAATAAAAACATACTAAGCCCACATATATATAATACTATGTAACACCACTGTGGATGCTCTAATGGTCGGTAGAAAAAGACTGCACACTAAAGCGTTTTAATTTCGCTTTAATTTACTAGCAACTATATAATTACTAAATTGCTAACTCAACTTTACGTGAAAGTGTTATTTGCTAATTGGACTTATTTTTGTAGCAAATTGCTAGATGGACTTTTGATAGCTCCGTCAATTTTTTCGTTAATTATGAACGAAATATATTTTCTAAAATACTAAAAACATCCTAGAATTTTACTGTAATTCTATAATAACCTAAACATTTATATAAATCTCAAATAAAATCTAGAATGGTATATATATTAAACAAAAAAATATATAAGTTAAATATATAATCCAAAGTTCAAAAATTAAAATAGAATACTTATAAAATTTTATGTCTTACAAATTTTTATTTTTTTGTAATTAAGCGACATTTTTTCTTTTATATATTTCTTAACTTGTATCATTTAAAAATTTGATTTTATATGAACATCATGTCATTATATTATTATACTAAAACTTAAGGGTGTTTTTAGCAAATTTTGAAAGTATTTTTCGTCAAAGTCTAACGGGAAATTGGACGGAGCTAACTTTTGCACAATATAGAAACTAGAAAGTTCAACTAGTTAATTTGGTAGAAATTAAAGTATGGCTAGCAATTTACACATTTATATAAAGTTTAGCTAGCAATGTAATTAACCCTTTTAATTATAGCAATAAATTTAATTAATTATTATTAATATAAATATTGTTAACCCTAATTCGTTTAAAAAAATCATAATTTTAATCTCCGTCAAATCTGGCAGCCTAATCATCAATTCGCTTCTTCCTCTCTCTAATCTACCAGTACCAGAATCTATTTTCGAGCTATTTAAAACCAGAGCAGGGAGCAGAGAGATCCATCGCATACTCCCTCCCTCCACCAAAAGCTCTTCGTCTTTCTCGAGATACGATCCCTTTCATTTCCCTCTCTAAGTATTTCCTCTATACATTTCCAGCGTCCAATCGTCGTCCCCTCCATTTCAACAAAGTCAAGCTCGAGGGTCGACGTTCTTCATTTCTCTCCACATCTCCGCATACTCAGAATTCTCTTGAATCTCTGAGCAAAACCGCAGCTTCGATTGTGGAGAAAGTTTTGAACTTGGGCGGGAAATTAGCAGGTAGTCAGCTTTTCAGCTGTCAATTCTGACAGCGACTGCGATTTCGGCGAGATTCGCTAGTAGATTGACGTAAAATCTCTCCTAACTTTCAAGTTTGGATTCATAGGCGAAACTTCCAATTCTTGCCTAGTTCGTCCCCTTCCAACCGAAACTTTGGTTAACTTCGATTTTGACTTAATTAAGAATTAAGATGGCTATCTCTACCGCGAAGCGGATTTGGAGATCGATTCCGATGGTTTCCATCAACCTGGTGTGCGCTATCATGATTGCTTCTGCAGAGAGAAGCTTGAAGTCCGCAGCTACGTCAGCATCCGAGGGGTCAGATGATTCAGTCTCCGGTTACCTCCTCAAAGCCGTGAATTTCTTGTGGAAGGCAGACGGAACAGGATACCAGCATGTTTGGCCGGTAATGCATTACTTTTTTTGCCTCCATTGCATTAATTACGTAATTAATTTCATAATATGTTCCCCACATGATCACGAAACTTCGATTTTGACTTGGTCAAATTAGGCGTCTGATTTGACGGCAGCACTTTGTGTGATCTATCAGATTGTTCTCCAATTCCAAATCCATCATCTGGGTTGTATGGATGGATCAAACACGTAAATATTTGAGATCATTTAACTTTAGTGATGTTTTTAATTCGGACTTGATCAACTTTGTTTTCCACATTCATGGATGACTGAAATTTTCCCAGTTAGCTCAAAATTCTCTTGATTTAACAAGAAAAACCTCACGATGAACTGGAAACAAAATCTCCACCAAAAAATTATAATGTAAATATAAACCTTTTCAGTTCTTACTAATTTCAGTTAGGTGTCAATTAACCAAATGAATGAAAAGATTTACAGTTACTTATGGCTCGACCAAAACTACTGAAATACAGCTTCATTCAAGAATTGTATTACTGATGGGTTGGATTCTATGAGCAGGAAATGAAATTTGGTTGGCAAATCGTTATTGGTTCACTTGTTGGATTCATGGGAGCAGCGTTCGGTAGTGTAGGTGGAGTTGGCGGAGGTGGCATTTTTGTACCCATGCTTAGCCTAATCATCGGATTTGATCCGAAGTCAGCAACAGCTATCTCAAAATGTAAGGAACGAGTATTCTGCTGATGAAACTTATTCTGTGTAAAACTAATCCTAAATGGAGATTGTTCTTGTGTTAGTCAGTTGTATACCGACTTGTTTTTCTGTCTAGACTTTGTCTCCTTTGACTAATTTTCTACTGGATAGAATGACTTTGATTCAATCATTGAACAGTCTGAGTACAAAGAACATTCAAGCGATGATCCACTTCTCTAAAGTTGTTCAATTAATATTTTAAGTAAATTGGGTTGTCTTCATTTTTTGGGGCCCTTTTTTGGACTTTCAGGGACATTACAAGCAATATTTTATTGTTCATGCAAAGGAAAAGATTGCAGCTGATAGTTTTGAAAATCAAATCTGGTTGCCTATTAGCACATCTCAACTTTGAGATGAAGAATATATCAGTAGTTGATTCTTAATGTTAGAAGTCCTAATACAGCTTTGATCCTCTCCATATGGGGGATTTGAACTTTCCTTGATTAAATCCATTGGAAAAATGTCATTGCTCAATGGTATTTATTTTTCCAGGTATGATCATGGGAGCTGCAGCATCAACTGTGTATTACAATCTCAAGCTCAGACACCCAACCATAGATATGCCTATCATCGACTATGACTTGGCTTTGCTCATCCAACCTATGCTCATGCTCGGAATCAGTATAGGAGTAGCCTTCAACGTGATATTTGCTGACTGGATGGTTACGGTTTTGCTGATCGTTCTCTTCCTAGGTAATTACTCAATCCAATCAAGATAATATAGATTTACTGGAGAATAGTAGTTACTGATTATAAAATCTGCAGGCACATCTACGAAAGCATGCTTGAAGGGAATTGAAACGTGGAAGAAGGAAACGATAATGAAAAAGGTACAATTTTTGGCTTACTCATTTCACAAGTTGAGATTAGGTACAAAGTAAGAAATTCTTTATAAAGAAAGGTAAAAAATATTCGTGTGTGATTTCTTGCTATTGAAGAGCTAAAGTTAGAATTTTGATAAAGATAATTTGCCATAAGGATCAAGCATTTGCAGCCCACTGCTTCTTTCTTTATGCTAAATATTATCTAGAGTTTATCCTTGAATGCATTATACAAATCTTACTAACCATCACAAACCTTATTCTCATTAAATTTCAGGAAGCTGCCAAGCAAGTAGATTCCAACGGTTAGTTTATTCAACTATTTTGTGTCATGATAATTCTTTCACATTCTATTTGTCAGAAAGTAATGGGAATCATTCTACCAGTATAGTCTCTTTTGCATCATATTCCTCGATCTGAATTGCTGTGTTCTTCTTCAGGCAATGATCATGCAGCTGTGGAATACAAGCCTATCCCGAGTGGCCCACAGGAAAAGGAAGAAGAGGTAGTTATCATAGCCATTTGTAGTCAAGACACCACTTTATATACCAAACCCAACTGTTTTAATCGTCAAAGTGAATCTAAATGCAGGTCTCCATCCTTGAGAATGTTTACTGGAAGGAATTTGGACTTCTTTGCTTAGTCTGGGTTTCATTCCTCGCCCTGCAAATCGCACAGGTTCTTCTTCTTTCCCTTTCCTTTAACATTCTACGCCGATGATTATCATTACTTCTCTCTACACTATAATACTGACTAGATCTGATGTTTTCAATCATTGGTGCAGAGTAATACATCTAAGTGTTCAACAATGTACTGGGTTATCAACTTGCTTCAGGTTTGTCCCAACCTCTAAATTTTGCATTTTTTTGTTGGAATTCGATTCATTACCTGTAAAAATAGTGTTACTGCTTAGCTTCTGAAATCAATGATGGTATTGAATTTCTTCTGAAGCACTTTTCTTTTGTCGGGGTGTTTGCAGGTTCCAGTTTCTCTTGGGGTGTCTCTTTACGAGGCGGTGAGTTTATACAAGGGAAAGAGATTTATAGCGTCGAAGGGACAAGACGGTACTAATTTCAAGGTCCACCAATTAGCACTTTACTGCTTCTGTGGTGTAATCGCTGGAGTTGTTGGAGGTCTGCTTGGACTCGGTGGAGGCTTCATCATGGGTCCTCTATTTTTGGAGCTCGGAATTCCTCCTCAAGTGAGTCACTTGTTTTATTTTCTTTTTGGGCTATTTAACAACTAAACTTTGGGGTTTGGACAATTTGCTAGACGAACTTTTTCTTTTTCTGGGATAAATTGCTAGCTGAACTTATAAAAGTTAAAATACGCTTAGCTCCATCTAATTTAATGTTAAATTGGGGATGGAAACTTGCTCGTGTCTTCAGAACTCAGCTAGCAAATTACATGTTTTTCTCAAATTCAGTTAAGCATACGATAAATTTCCCCAAAGTTCAACTAATAAATTCCGAATTTCTCCAAAGTTCAGTTAGCAACTTGCACAAAAAACAACTAAACAGTAAATTTAAGTTTAATGTCCAAGTTTTCATCAATATCTAATGGTTAATTGGACGGAGATAATGTAAGTTCAGCTAGCAATTTGTCTCGAAATTTTTTTGAGTTGAATTGTTCAAAGTATGGTTAGCAAGTTGTTAATTAACTCTTTCTTTCATACCCATCCATCAATGTATTTGGTTTGGTGATTTTATGATCAAGTATGTGAGATGAATGCTGGATTTTCTTGTTACTGCAATGCAGGTATCAAGTGCAACAGCTACATTCGCCATGACTTTCTCATCTTCAATGTCTGTCGTGGAATACTATCTTCTGAAACGGTTCCCCGTTCCATACGGTAACTTTTTCCATCATCGTTTTTTTTACTAATTTTTCTGCAAATGAATGACGAAACAAAGTTAAACCCGGATGATGATTTGTCGTGTTTGAATGGATTCAGCGCTCTACTTTGTGGCTGTGGCGACGGTGGCTGCAGTAATAGGGCAACATGTAGTGAGGAAGCTGATCATGATACTAGGAAGGGCTTCACTCATCATCTTCATCTTGGCCTTCACCATTTTCGTCAGTGCTATCTCACTCGGTGAGTAGTCTTCTTCATATTTTCAATCGATTCAGATCTCTATTTTTCGGGTAAACGTGAAATTGAGAGTTGTTTTGGATGGTGTCAGGTGGAGTCGGGATATCGAACATGATCGGGAAGATCGAGGCAGGGGAGTATATGGGATTTGAGAATCTCTGCAAGTATGGTGCATAGGAATCCAATTTTTATCTTCATGGGGAAGAAAATGAAAATGTTGGCTCTGCTATCTTTACTTATTTGTAAACGGTAGAAGAAGATCCTTAATTTTGTCAACTTTTGTTTTCAGTCAGTAAACTGGTTTTGTGATTGGTATGATACAATTCCTTGTTAGTTTGGAAATATGTTTAGAATCCAGAAAAAAGTGAGCTTGTCTTGGTTGAGATTCGGGGTTAGAGTCTGACCAGTGAGTCTCGATTGGATTAATTACTAATAAACTGTCTAAAGTTTGCCATATGTTTAAACTTTAAAGTTTGTGTTTAAGGTTTGAAATGTTAAAATGAACGGTCCTAGATTAATTTGGTATACCACATGTCTTTTTCTTTTATTTCAATCTTTTTCATGACATTTTGTTGGAATCAGAATCATTTCTCAGGTATTCATTGGTCATTCAATAAGTTAATCGTGAGCTCGGCCTGTAATTTCAAGCGCCGTCATATTTGCACGATAATAAGTAATAAGAAAGTATTATTGTAATGAATTTGTGAGACTTATGGTGTGTGTTGATGCAATGCATTAAAATGATGGTTAGAAATTGATAATACATGATTAATTAGTATTTAATGTATGTTTGGTGGTAGTTTGTTTACATAAGTTTCATCAAATATACGGATAAGAACTCCGTTGGATCATTTATATATGCAATTAACTCGTACTAATGATGCTCTCTCTCTCTCCATACACGCTCTAATTACAACAATTCGTGGGAGGTGGTATAGGAACCCACCTTCCATTTATTTTTTTATTTTTTTTAGGGAAGATTTTTTATTTTTGCTAATGTCTTGGAAGATTGAAGTAACTAAAATATATTTAAGATATAGTTTATAAAATCATATATTAGTCATCAAAGTTATATATATGTAGAGCTACAGAGGGATTGTAATTGTCCCAATTTTTGTGAAGTATAGTTATTTTTTATTATTTACTTTTTAAATTTTTATATTTGCTCTACTTAATTTTTTTATATTGATTGTTTGTTATTATTATTTTAATTTTTGTCCGGAAGAAAAATTATGACAATATCCCTGAATGCATTGATTTTATTATGGTCATGTCATATTAGGATGCCCCGCATAAAAAATACAAATTCTAACCATACAAAAAAGAGTTCGGCCAAAATAAACTCACTTTATTGTGTGCGCTATATAGTGAGTTTGTGCATGCAAGAAATTGTCACACAGCTAAAGCGAACTAGGATTGCAAATCACTCTAAACTATAGGGGGGATTTCAAAATCCTCATACTTGAGGATGCAATAGGATATTTTTTTTATACTGAAAAAAAAAAAAAGATAGGAGGAGGAGGAATCAAAGAAGATCGATCCTGAACGGAAAGTGAAGAAAAACTCGCGATCTCATTCCGAGGGAGACAGAGACCGACAGGTGCCGGGAAGAGATTGCGAGTAACTTCTTCGATTACAGTCGTTGTTCTTCATTTTGATCTGGTCAGGCACCGCAGTTTCGGTGAAGTGGATTGCCACCGTCGCCGGAAAACAGTGGTTGCCGCCGTCGCAGGAGAATAGTAGTTGCCGCCGTCGCAGATAGTCTGACTTATTCGATTCAGGTTGACTCTGTTATCTTTTCTACCGGAGCAGGATGGTGAATTCTATGGTGGAGAGAGCTACGAGCGACATGCTCATCGGTCCTGATTGGGCCATGAATATTGAGATCTGCGATATGCTCAATCAAGACCCCGGGTACGCTTTCCTTTCCGATTATGTTCACTAGTCTCATCTTTTGATTGTTCTTGACGATGAAGTTACCTTTTTGGTCTGTTGTGGCTTGCTTACTTGATGTGATCGCGCTTCCAAGTAGAAACGGTTTTTTTATGTTCGATTCTTTGAATAACATCTTCAAGCTCAAACTCACATTGCAACGGTTGATCTTGTTACGTTATATGATCATTCGGGGTTGGACCCAAGCATCGATGCAAAAATAATGCAGAAGAACTTAATAGGGAACAAGATGGACAAATTTCAGCTTTATCGTTCTCCAATCCCACTAATTGCAACTAACTATTAGATGAAAGAGAAATTCTTGGCTATGAACATGATCATTTTAGTCTTCGACCTTAGTTTTCTTTCGGAAAACTTCAAGACTTCTTTGTCCCCGTGCTTGTCTTGCTCAATGAGTCCAGTTTGATTATTCATTATTTCATCTTGTTGTGTATTGCTGTATAAAGTTTGTTATTGTATGCATCAGGCAAGCGAAAGATGTTGTCAAAGGCATAAAGAAACGTCTAGGAAGTAGGAACTCTAAAGTTCAGCTTCTCTCTTTGACAGTAAGTCCTGCAAATTATAAGTGCTGATTTTTAAATGTGTTGTTATCTCAATTGACTTCATTCTTGTGTTAGGGTCATTATTATTTATCAAAAGCTTGAGTACTCGCTATACATTGTGTAATATGGTTTGTTATTGGCACTTCTAACTTCTGAATGCTTTCGTGGAAACACTATTTTTTCTGATAACCTTCCTTAGTGAGTGCATTGAGTCACTTTTTACCTTTCTCCTGGAGTCGTTGAGAACTTGTGATGTTTAATTTGCCCCATAATTCTTTCAATGGTTTCACGGATTCTTTAGATATATTATCTACATTAAGAAGAAAAAAAATATCTTATCTTGTCCGTGAAGCTTGTATTTTTTCCCCCTAAAGTAAATATATTGAGAACCTTTTAGGCGCATTATTAAGTGATAGTCTAACCTCAAACTTTTTTTTGTTGTCCTCCAATTAAACTGTTAATTGTTAGTTTGTTACCTTCAGGTAGTCTTTTTTTCCTGAAATGATGATCAAAGTCTGTGTAGCTAAGTCTGTTTCTTGATTTTTCTGGTACTGATTGATGATACTAGTTATTGGAGACGATTGTAAAGAACTGCGGAGACATTGTTCATATGCATGTTGCGGAAAGGGATATACTTCATGACATGGTGAAAATTGTGAAGAAAAAGGTTAGCATATTCTTTATAGAAGTCTATACTGGTAGGCTCTTTGTTGAACAAAAAATTCATCCTGGAGTTTCTTGTTCTGCATTGTAGCCTGATTTCCATGTCAAAGAGAAGATATTGGTGCTCATTGATATGTGGCAAGAAGCTTTTGGAGGAGCGCGAGCAAGATATCCACAGTACTATGCTGCTTATCAAGAGTTGTTGGTATGTCTGTCCACTGACTCGATTTCAGATATGAGAGGATATGTTTCTAATAGGCATCAAGAAGTTTATTAGATTTAATTGATTAATCCTTTATAAATAATGTCTTTCGGTGATGGTTAGTTGGAGAGACACATTCTTATAAAAAATATCTTTCTTTCAGCGTGCTGGAGCGGTGTTCCCTCAGAGATCAGAGGGATCTGCCCCTGTGTTTACACCCCCTCAAACGCAACCACTGTCCTCTTACCCACCAAATCTCCGCAACACTGAGCAGCCTCCAGGGCCATCTGATCCTGCTGCAGAGCCAGAGTTCCCAACCTTGAGGTGCTTATTTTCCTGTTCTTTTCATGTCTTTCTACATTATGCTAGTTCTACAAAGGCCATTCATGTAATCCTTGATTATTTTGGATCTTATGTCCGATGTTCTATAATCTATATTATAACAGCGAAACAATATTCAAGACATTCATTAATAGGACTACTACTTCTGATGTAAATTCTTCATATGCTCTGCTACCTAAGTGCCTTCAATTTTTTAATTTTGGTAATTTACTTCAAGGGTGCTATTTGGTACTACAGCAACACTTACCAGATGCTTGCTACCTCCATCTTTTTGCTTTTCTTGAAGAAAGAGACCCCTCTTCTAGAAAATTTTCCTTGAATGGTAGAGTACTCCAAGTTTCTAGATTAACTTGTACTGACCGGATGCTTCGTACTTATAGACATAAACAAGGTCTTTAGATGACATACATTTCATGAGCATTTTATTCATTTGAGCACCTTCTGTTCACATATCTTATGACCTTTTGTATGCTATCTGTGAAATTCTCTTTATATCAACTGGAAATGGTATGTAACCATGTGCTGAAATGAAATGATCTGCTTTGTTTAGAGAAAATTGTGTTGTTACAACACTAATTTGAAAATGTTAAAATAAAGAAGTTGACCTTTTTCAGTAATAATTTATTAATGAAAGATTATTGTAAATAATTGATTTCAAATTTAGGTCGAAGGTATTTCCTTTCTCTCATGTTAATCTTACAACAAACTAATGCATAACCATTTTAGATTGTGTTAGATATCATAGCCTTTTATACTATCCTCTATATGTGTAAGAGTGATATTGCACATTTGCACCGTAGTTCTAATTGTATATCATTCATTAGCTTGACAGAAATTCAGAATGCACGGGGTATCCTGGATGTCCTTTCAGAAATGCTAAGTGCAATAGATCCAGGGAATAGAGAGGTATGGCAATAATTCATGGTGGGAGGAAAATCATGCAATTGTTGAGTTTAACATTCCAGTTGTTTAGATTGAACCTATAGTTTGACACCAACTTGTGGTATTATTTACCCCAATATATTTGAACATCAACTGATTTATTAATTATATGTTTCCTATGCAGGGGCTTAAACAGGAGGTCATTGTTGATTTAGTGGACCAGTGCCGTAATTATAAGCAGAGGGTGGTGCACCTTGTTAATTCAACATCGTAAGAGCTTCAAAATTACTGTTCTGATTGTTATTCCTTTCTCTCTACACATTCAATAACTGTGTTTTTAGAGATTAGTAGTTTGGTTTCATTCTTTTGATTTAATGAACAGGTAATGTGCGAATTTTGTTTTCTTTATGATTTATGTATTTCACTTGGATAGACTCTGCTGTTGCTGGCTGAATTTTGGCTTTATATACCACATATATAATCGTCACTTTTAAAACCATAAATTGGTAGATGGAGAATCTGAGAAAATATGGAGCCCCTATTGATTTTTTTTTCCATGATATCGGGAACAGTGTGATCTTTAAGCTGAATTTTACGTGTTCATCTAATATAGTACTAATAGAAAGAACCAACTTATTTTTTCTTTATTTCTTTAATTAAGTGAGATCATGATTTTCTACTTTTATTTGACTGTTTAGAGACGAATCACTTCTTAGCCAAGGGCTAACGCTGAATGATGATTTGCAAAAAGTATTAGCCAAGCATGAATCTATTGCCTCAGGGACTCCCGCTCAGACAGGGAAACCCAAATCCATGCCTTCTGGAGCACTTATAGATGTTGACACTGGAGAGAGTAGCAGCCAGCAGGAAGCAAGGTATTCTTTATATCAGCCTGATGATTATGTCATTGCTAATTGCTATGCTGAATTTTGGCATAAATGAAATAGTTGAAACAGTCTGGACTCTAGCGAATAGCATGACATTTGTTAAATAACAGCAGAGACGAAGTAACTAAGGGATTAGAAAACCATGCATCCCCCTGAATTTGAGGTTAACTTTCACTGATATTTGCAACTTGAGTTTGCATTCCTCTAAAAAAAAGTGTAATAGTATGATCCTAGATACTGCTTTGAATCTTGCATTTTTGGGTATTCATTATATGAGGTGTTGCCTTCGGTGATGTGGCTATAACCTATTTATTGGTATTTCTGTGTAGATCTTCATCTGCTCCTGGAACAAGCTCCACACTGAATCAGCTCTTGCTTCCGGCACCACCAATCAGTAATGGTGCAGCACCTTCCGTGAAAATGGATCCGAGGATGGACCTACTTAGCGGGGATGATTTCAACTCTCCTAAAGCCGAAAATTCGCTTGCTCTGGTTCCTGTGACCATCGGTCAAGAGTCAAATGCAGTGCCAAATGACCAAAATGCCCTTGTTTTGCTCGACATGTTTTCTGACACTACGAATCCACCTAATCCTGTAAATGCTGATGGTGGCAACTTAGCCGATCCATCTAATCAATTCCAGCAACAGCATAATGTTCAAGATTCTTCAATCCCCGGGCTTTATCCGAATGGCCCTCCTTCCAACTTGGCACCGTCTCAATTTGATCAATCACAGTATGGCCAGAACCCAGGTGCTGGTTGGAATGTCCATACTTCACAACAGCAACCGGCTTCACAAGTTTACGGTACAATCTCCTATCAACCCTACAGTATTCCTCTCCTGTTTTGTCAGTGAATACTCTATTGAACCACTTTCAACTTTTGAAGTAAAAACAACCATCATTTGGCAAAAAAGTAGAAGCAAATGCCATTAGATTTCGGTCGCTATTACCAAACTGCATATTGAACTTTTGACGAATTGCAATCCATTTTTGTGACAAATAGCAAACTAACTATTCTTGCAAACACCATACAACGTCATTATTTGGTCAAATTTGATGGGTTTTTGCTAAAAACGTTAGAAATACCCATTTTAAAAGTAAAAATGAAAGAAACATAAGAAATCATCTTCAGTTCTTGAACCTCTACTGGCTTAACTATTTCTATATAGTTTTTTTAAAATAAAAGTAATTGTATATTTGTAACTTTTAACATGATGAGTCAAGTTTAGTATTGGTGAAAGAGTGAAGGAGTTTGCACTTTGCATGCATATTTGTTTTTTTGCAATTCGGCCAATATCTGGTATGCAGTTTGGATATTATCCAGTTTATCATAGTTTAGCATCTGTTTTTCATTATGTGGTTATGTGCAGAATCGGATGCGGGAAGTTCACTGCCCCCGCCACCATGGGAGGCTCAACCGGCAGAAAGCAGCCAAGTCGGTGGTCCTCAGTACCCACAGCAAATGCATGTTCCAGGTGCAATGCTCCCTCCAATGCCCCAACAAGTCGGATACGAGCAGTACATGCCACATCAGCAGCAACCGATGCCTCCTCAGTACACCCAACAACCCAATCAAATGATGGGCATGCCACATCAGATGCAAGGTGGTGGTCCTCCCTACATGATGGTTCCACAGCCAATGCCAGGAGGAGCTCAGATTCCGCAGCCCTACATGTACGGTCAGCAAATGTACGGAGGACAGGTGGCAGGCTACGGGTACGGGCAGGTGGCCCCACCACAACAACAGTACCTTGACCAGCGGATGTACAGTATGTCTATAAGAGACGATATCGGTGTAGCCAACTCCACGCACCGGGTACCTTCATCTTCGTCAACTGCATCGTATTTGCCGCCAATGAGGGCTTCGAAGCCTGAAGACAAGTTGTTTGGTGACCTTGTGGATATGGCGAAAGTGAAACCATCGAAAACAACTCCGGGCAGAGCCGGGAGCATGTAGCAGGATGAAGTTGATAAAAAGAGCATGTTTTTTCTAGCTAATTTTCTTGATGTTTTTATGGGTTTCAGCTTATTCTTGTTTTTTTTATTTGAGATTGGTTCGATTTGTACATTCTGTGTAAATGGGAAAACTGAAAATATGTTTCGAGGTAGAAGAGCACGGTCGTTGTCGTTGGTCAATAGAGTTGTGTGGGTTACTAGTTTTCTCCTTTTGTGTTTTTTATATTTTTTTGTTGTAATAATTGATGCTCAACTCAAGATGGTGAATGAGTTCAACTCCTTGAGCTTCGTAGCTCATTTTTGTTTTGGGTATTTTCTTACGGATGAAGTTACATACATCTGAGCATATCATTTGTCTCTAATTTCAGTATTATTTATATATTGGTTTAAGAACCTATAAACAGTTTGCCCTTGTTAAAATTTGGTTTCTAGAGTATAAAATATTAAAATGGACAATTCCAAGTTTTATTTTTGTTGAAATTTGGTATCTCCACATGTATTTTCCTCTCTTTAATTTAATCATTTTTATCAAACTGCTCACCCACTCATAATTCATCACTTTTTTTTTCTCTAAAATAATCATACTGAGACACCAAATTTCAACAAAAATGAAATCTAGAACACTCAATTTTAACACCAGACATCAAATTTCAACATTAGTAAAACTTCATACAGTTTATAAGTTCTATATTTTGTAGCTCTTCACAAGTAGCTGCTGATTCTACCGTTGTGTATTGCAGCTGATGATAATGTTGTCAATACACCTCAGATTATACAAAATGTTGATCGAATCGTCGAGACATTCAAGTTGTGGTATTAAGAAAAGTAAATTCAGCAATGATTTGTTTCTTCTTCTATAAACGGCAAAGATCAAATTACTATTAACATTTTCTTAGTTTGTTTAAGTAATTAGTAAAAATATAAAAATAGTAGCTTCCTTGTAATTGAGATTTCTAAGCAAATGAATGGCAAGTTACGAAATCCCTGACTCTCTCTACTTGTCAATGATTGTTTATCATTCTCTACTTTCAGTCTCGTTCAGAATGACCATTCTTCAAACTTAGGCACCTTGTCAAATTAATCAATCAAATTTCTACAGTAAACAAAAAAATATGATAAAAAAAATTTAATCATATTAATAAAGCTAAAATTATCTTATGTTCCACCACATTAGAAATTTGTTCATCTTTAATGACTTAAGAATAGGACAACATTCACCAAACTAATCCAAAGCCTTGGCATTTAGCACGATGCAGGATGAAATCTCAATATACTTCAACAATGGAAGCATTTTAGCTGCTTTCCTTAATACATCTTTTGATACAACACAAAATACCAAATGAAGACGTCTAATCTTTGTGCACCTACAACGGAGCAATATGTCTCACTAAACATGATGATATAAATGATAATGTTAAAAGAAAAGCTTAAAATAATGATGAACCTAAGCATACTACAAGATGCAAAACTATTAAGTGCATCGAGCTTGGAAGAAATAAGTCGCAGAACAATAACATACCTCTGAGTGGCATATTTGAGATGTTCATCACAATCAAAATTTATGATTTGGAGATCGATCAACCCACCACAACTACGATCCACTGCTTCCTTGAACAAACTATCGAAGTTCAAGTCGAATAAACCATCATCCACACTTCTATAGATGATGGTTCTCCAAAAAGAAGGTTCCTTACATAAACTCTCCCACTGAGTACAAACCCTCTGTACACTCTTTAGAATATCAACTGCACCAACCTTCTGTAGAATAGTCACGGTGACTTCTTGTGGAAGCTCAAGCCAATTCGGAGACAGTTTATCATCAACCTCCTCTGACATTGGATGCACCTCCATTAGCAACTTTATCTACAGATAATAATAAAACAATAGCTCAACAGAATTATAGACTTCTCTAAACTTTAGTCAATTACAATTGAATTAAACAACAAAAAACAATAATTGGTCCAATTAAACAAACATTTCAAATCTTCACAAAGTATAATCAAATGATTCAGTATAGGCATTTCATCAAACATCTAATCTAACTGTGTTGCTAATTTATGATCATTGCTGCTAAAGAAACTCAAAGATTCGACAACTCAATTATCAGACCGCAACAAAAGAACAATCAAAGCCAATACCAAAACTACGGTCTTACTATGAAGTAGCAGACGATTATTGAGGTACAAATCGACTCGATTCTCGAACTAATGCAAATTGAAAAGAAAAACGAAGAAATGAGAAAGGATACTAACCGCGCAAGCGAAGATGTGCTGCTCGTTTGCGTACGAAGAGTGAGGGAGCTAGCTGTGGCATATTTATACATAAAGAAGGCGAGATAGAGAAGCCGAACCGTTGTTGTCAACGAGCAAAACGAAGCGTTCATCGGCGAAAGCATTGCCAACAATAAATGATCGAAGCTCTTGGACTTAGTTCCATGGCCAAAGCTCCCCGACTTCCGATGGAGAGACACACTAGCATGAAATGAATAAATGACATTCAATTCAATCTTAGCCGCCTATAATCAAGTCGACTGAAAAATCAATCGAGTTAAAGTCTGACGATCCGTTAACATTTTCACACTTCTTCTCTCTCAGTCTCATTACATCTACTCTCCTCTCTCTCTCAATTTTGTTTTTTTACTATATTATTATTTATTATCAACTCACGTTCTTTCTCAATTATTTTTTTACCAACAATAATAGTATTATTGAATAGTAATACTTTTAAAGGTTAAACTTAAATTTTTTAATGATATAAACAAGTTTACCGGCCAAAATAAATTTGTATTATTGGATAGTAATATTTTTAAAGGTTAAACTTAAATTTTTGAATGATATAAATAAGTTTACCGGCCAAAATAAATTTGCATTATTGAATAGTAATATTTTTAAAGGTTAAACTTAAATTTTTGAATGATATAAATAAGTTTACCGGCCAAAATAAAATTTATTTAACTAAGTTGGTAAATATAATGTTGCTTGTCTGATTAGATAAGTACATGTAGTAGAATCATAAATTCTAAAGTTTATATCCTTAAATGTCTAGTATTGTGCTACGAAGTACATTTCATGATTCTCAACTTTAAAGAACACCATATAAATTCACGTCACTAAATAATATAATTTGATTGTGGTATTTATTTCCTTTAATTTACTATATTTACTATTGAATATCGTATTCAAATAATATTATTTATATATTATAATATTTAGGGTTTATTGTTACATTCGGGTCAATCAAAAAAAGATCCGAATACTCAAAAGTTGGAATCAGAACTCAATCCGAGCCTGGGTTAATTTCGAATTCATTTCGGATCGGTCCAAAATTGATATGCTATGAATACTAGCTTAGTTAAATAATACAACAAATTAAGTTTAAAGCATAATAGTATTCTTGTTAAAAAAAAATAATGGAACGTGCGTTGTTTAGTAATAATAATAATAATAATAATAATAATAATAATAATAATAATAATAATGAAGTAAAAGAAAACACAGAGAGAGAAGAGGTTGTGTTTTTTAGTAATAATAATAAAAAATTAAAATAAAACAGAAAGAAGAGAGGTAAAAGAAAAATAACGGACGTGACGGAGAGATGAGGAGAAAGTGAGAGAAGAATATAACGAATCTCGAGGTATCTTAATCCGATGGTCCACAACTCGACTGAAAAAACAGTCGACTTAATTATAGCTGCCCCTTTTTAAAAAATGGATTCAATCAGAATCGGCCCAACATGTTAACCACGTGTCAAAGGCTTTAATTGTAAGGTTTGATAATAAATTGGATGGCCCTCTAAATAAATAACGGAAAAAGCTATCTAGTGCCACTAATTAGCCGAAACTAAGTATCCACAATAATTATTATGTGCAACAATGATAATAATGATGTGTTAAACTAAGAGTATCCACAATAATTATTATGTGCGACAATGATAATAGTTATGAGTTAAGTAAATAAATAGTTATAATTGTTTTACATAACATTCTTTGAAATGAAGCTTACTTACTTTTACATAATATATATAAGGAATATATTATAGTAACACATAATATATTATATTATGTTGAAAATAGAAGAATATATTATGTTGACACATAATTACATAGCATATTTTTTATTTAAAACTAATTCATTCTATTATTATTAGGCCGCTGACACACATTCTGAATCTCGAAATCCAAACATTCTGAAATCGGTGAGTGTGGTAGACTTGTAAATACAATGAACCTTTGATGGCATATGCAGACCTTCTCACATTCGAAGTTCAACAGACTCCTACTTTCGAACTTATCAAGAAAATATTTTTTTAAATAGTTTTAAATAAAAACTTTTAAGAGAAAGTATTATTTAAGTGAATGTTAATTTTGTGCACCTAACTAAAGTGTACAAAAGGTATTAATTAAAGTGTAAATAACTATTGTTGACATAACTATTGTTGACCCTATTGTTTTGAAAACCATACCTGACCTTAAACTGGCAAGGTGATCGATTCGGACCAAACCAATTCAATACGGTTCGATCGATGTTAGCAAAAAACAAAAAATGCACAAGATAATATTATTTCTAAACCTTCAAGTCCAATACAGTTCAATTTTTTGTAATTTGGATCGGCTAACATGCACCAATCTATCAGGTCCAACCCGTTTTGCACTCATCAACCAGTTCACGGCCTGACCCGATCGAACCGCCGGACAGATTTTCAAAACTGGTTACTGCTATACCAGAAAGTCAATTTCCTTGGA
Organism: Clarkia xantiana subsp. parviflora; assembly: GCA_036873135.1. Lineage (NCBI taxonomy): Eukaryota > Viridiplantae > Streptophyta > Magnoliopsida > Myrtales > Onagraceae > Clarkia > Clarkia xantiana. The sequence goes on from JAPTYO010000004.1 coordinate 14,017,382, forward strand.
TGTAATCTTTATTCTCTTTTTCCTATGTTCATGATGAGGCGTGATAGTTAAGATTATGTTTTGAAAAACATGCAGTGTCGATGAAATTTTTTTTTGAAAAGTATTGGTTGAATTTTAACATAACAATGATCATAGATAATTTTGGATCCGTGCTATAAGTTCTTACTCATGTAATTTGCTTACAAGAAACTTTTCAACTATGATGTTTTCATAAAACTGAAAATATAGCAGGATCAAACATTCACATACACAGACAAAAACTAATTAACTAAGTTCTTCCAATAACTTGAAACTAGAGGGTGGCGTTTGCGATATTCTACGACAGCACGTTTCTGAAGTTCTTCCATAACACGGTCCGAGCGCTCTGCTAACGAACAACGATACAATCTGCAAAAAAAAAAAAAAATACACATAACAAAATAAGGGTCAATGGAAGGGATTTAGGGTTTCATTGTCTTCAAACGATTCAATTGGAGAAAATTGAAGATTATTGTCATACCGTAAGTTATTATTGTTATTGCCAACATCAGAGTCATGACAATCGTAAACGGTTGCATCAATTTCATGGCCATAAAGAGCTGCATCGATTTCATTTTGATAAACTGTTGCATCGAATTCATAGTCATCAGTCGAGTCATACGGCTCACGGAATTTTTTGATTCTTTCAGTACATCTTTTTCCCAGAGAGCACTGTTGTTCAAGATCAAGATTAAAACACCGCCTTAAATCAAGGGATTCCAAATGGATGCAATTGTCAAGTATGACCTTCAAGGCCCTTGTTTGTCAAGGGATTTCCAAAGAGTTGCAGGTGACGCAACTCTACCATGTTTTCTGCTATCGCCATTGCTTCACTATCATCCATTGGCGAGCCCAGAACACACAGCCTGTTTATCTTTAATGATTTGAGAAGAGGACAACATTCCCCGAACTTATGCAAAACCTTTGCAGTTACCGTATCACAGTAAAAAATCTCAAGATCCTCTAACAGTGGAAGCCTTTTAGCTGCTTCACATAGTCCAACATCTGAGATACAACCTTGTACCAAACGAATGCGACTAATATTTGTGCACCTACAAAAAACACAAATCACACTAAACCTGATGATATACATAATTAGAGTTGAAAAGTGGAACTTAAAACGATTATGAACCAGTTTACGTTCTACCTCCCGAAAATCATCTCCCATTTCTCCCATGAATGCCTTTAATTATGTTTTTATTTTCTTCCCTAATTTGAAAAAAAAAACTCTATTTGTAAATCACTAATTAATTTATATAGACCACAAATGATAAAGTTTACTTACTTTTAAGGTTTATTTTAAAAAATAACAAAAGATAAATAAAACGTATATCGGCTTAGTCAGATTTTAGGTCCGACAGAAATAGTTTTAAATAAAACCATTTGAAAGAAAATATTATTTAAGTGAATGTTAATTTTGTACACCTTAACTAAAGTGTACAAAAGGTATTAATTAAAGTGTAAATGGCTATTGTTGACGCTATGTCAGTTGTCAGGTGATCGATTCTTGGTCGAATCGGACCGAACCGATTCATAGTCCAACATCTGAGATACAACCTTGTACCAAACGAAGGCGACTAATATTTGTGCACCTACAAAAAACAAAAATCACACTAAACCTGATGATATACATAATTAGAGTTGAAAAGTAGAACTTAAAACGATTATGAACCAGTTTACGTTCTACCTCCCGAAAATCATCTCCCATTTCTCCCATGAATGCCTTTAATTATGTTTTTATTTTCTTCCCTAATTTGAAAAAAAAAACTCTATTTGTAAATCACTAATTAATTTATATAGACCACAAATGATAAAGTTTACTTACTTTTAAGGTTTATTTTAAAAAATAACAAAAGATAAATAAAACGTATATCGGCTTAGTCAGATTTTAGGTCCGACAGAAATAGTTTTAAATAAAACCATTTGAAAGAAAATATTATTTAAGTGAATGTTAATTTTGTACACCTTAACTAAAGTGTACAAAAGGTATTAATTAAAGTGTAAATGGCTATTGTTGACGCTATGTCAATTTTCAGGTGATCGATTCTTGGTCGAATCGGACCGAACCGATTCATACGGTTCGACCGATGTTAGCAGAAAGTAAAAACAGCACAATATAATATTTATTTATAAACCTCAAGCCCAATACATTTCAAATAATTTCTTGTCATTCGGATTGGCGAACATGCACCAATCTATTTGGTCCAATCCGTTTTGCAATCATCAACGAGACTTCACTGTGTTTTTTGATCTTTTACTAGAATTGAACCGATAGCGTGACCAGCTCATGGCCTGATCCAATCCGACCGCCGGTCAGATATTCAAAACAATAGTTAATGGTATACTAAAAAGTCAATTTCCCAATTTCCTAGGATGTAATTTTTATTCTCTTTTTCCGATGTTCATGATGAGGCGTGATAGTCAAGATTAAGTTTTGAAAAACATGCAGTGTCGATGAATTTTTTTGAGAAGTATTGGTTGAATTTTAACATAACAATGACCGCATTATAAGTTCTTACTCGTGGAATCTGCTTATAAAAAACTTTTCAACTATGATTCTTTTGATAAAGTTACAAAAATTACAGATAAGTTGTTTGCTCTATATAATTATTATGAATTGTTTTCAATTCTGGTAGAAGAGCAATGCCGTTTTCCTATTGTTGCTGTTATGGCTCGTGATTTCGTTGAGCATCCCTATCACAATTGTTGCTTTTGAGTCTACATTTAGTGTTGGTGGTCGTGTGGTTGATGATATTCATAATTCACTTGTTTCGAAAAAAATCTTGAAGTGCTTATTTGTTGCAAGGATTAGATATATGCAGATATTAAACATCTAGGTATTAGTTATATAAGTGCATTCAGTCAAGTTATTTGTTTACAAGCAGCAACTTTATTTAGGTATTAGATTGACTAGATTAGAGTATTATTTTATACAATTTCTAATGTTACTTTCATCAATTAATGATATCTATTAATAATTATTTTGTAGCCAGTAAACAGTTAATAACAAACTAATGGACGGATGTATGTACATTTAACGACTTTTAACTAGCAGGTTTCGGGCAAAAAAAAAAAAAAAAAACTAACACCTACGATATGTATACAAATCTTCTACTTTTTCTCCCAAGTTTCTTGGCATGTTATGTTCACGTCTTTATTTGGTGAAAACAACTAACTTGAATCTGATTGTTGTGATGTTTGTTGGAGTTAGGTTAGGATACAAATTATAAGTGCATTCAATCAACTAACAAGTGTTTATAAATGCATTCACTCTAAGTTTTTTTTCTTTTGCGGGGTGGTCTAGATGGAGGACCCATCAGGGCACCCATAGCATGGATATCTCACATGATCACTAACGAGATTTGAATATTTGATATCTAATTATTGAATGAAACGCTAACGCGCTACAATATATTATATGTAATATAGTTGTTGAGTACTTTTAGATTCCAAACTTTCCATCGGTAACTTTTCCATTCACCAATGTATCAAAAAGTAAAATGGCGAAGGTGAAAGTGAAACCAAACTTCAAAGACGTCCGTCTCTGGGCATCAACTTGAAACTAGAGGGTGGCGTTTGGCGCCTTCCTCCTGCTATATGATGCCCAGAGACGAACGTCTTTGAAGTTTGGTTTCACTTTCACCTTCGCCATTTTACTTTTTGATACATTGGTGAATGGAAAAGTTACTGATGGAAAGTTTGGAATCTAAAAGTACTCAACAACTATATTACATATAATATATTGTAGCACGTTTCCGAAGTTCTTCATTAACACGGTCCGAGCGCTCTGCTAACGAACAACGATACAACCTGCGGAAAAATAAAAAATCATGCAATTGGAGGGTTTCAAATTCAGAGGAAATGAGCAGTCATTCTAATGTAAGAGAAGGATTAGCTAGAAACCTCTTTCTCTGCATTACCAACTAAACATTATATACATGATATAAAATTGAAGATTATTTTCATACCGTAAGTCATCATTGTCATTGCCAATATCAGAGTCATGACAATCACAAACGGTTGCATCGATTTCATGGCCATAAAGATCTGCATCGATTTCATTTTGATAAACTGTTGCATCGAATTCATAGTCATCAATGGAGTCATACGGCTCACGGAAATTTTTGATTCTTTCAGTACATCTTTTCCCCAGAGAGCACTGTTGTTCAAGATCAACATTAAAACACCGTCTTAAATCAAGGGATTCCAAAAGAATGCAATTGTCAAGTATGACCTCAAGACCCTTGTTTGTCAAGGGATTTGCAAAGAGTTGCAGGTGATGCAACTCTACCATGTTTTCTGCTATCGCCATTGCTTCAGTATCATCCATCGGCTAGCTCAGAACACACGGCCTGTTTATCTTTAATGACTTGAGAAGAGGACAACATTCCCCGAACTTATGCAAAACCTTTTGCAGTTACCGTATCGCAGTAAAAAATCTCAAGATCCTCTAACAGTAGAAGCCTTTTAATTAGCTGCTTCACATAATCCAACATCTATTATTAGAGTTGAAAAGTACAACCTAAAACAATTATGAACCAAATGCAGTAGAAAGCACACTAAAAAAATGCAGGAGTATTAAGTTTATCGGGAAGATAGAAATAAGTCCCCAGAAACACACGACTAATCACATACCTCAGAGTCACATAATCGAGGAATTCATCACTGCCACAATTTCTAAGAGGGAGATCGAACAAACCACCACAACTACGATCCACTGCTTGCCTGAACATACTTTGTACAAACAAGGAAGGTTTGTGTACATTTCTCAATATGACGGTTCTCCACAACGAGAGATCCTTATAGATACTCTGCCACTGAGTGCAAACCCACTGCACACTCAATATGATGTCAACTGCATCAAGCTTATCTAGTATTAAGGCAGTTAGCACTTGAGGAAGTTTGTGTGATCTATCTATCCCCATTAAAACACAATAATTCAGCAGATTTAGCCTTCTACACTTCTGTAAATTACCACAAAACAATAAAACAACAATTTGCACAATTAAAATTTCAAATCTTGGAAAAATGATATTGACTGCTTCAATACTCGTTTCATCAAAAACTCCATGTATCAAATCTACGCTCGCAGTTGCTAGAGAAACTTAAAGATTCGCAATCCTAGAGCTATCAATTTGCATAAAAAGAAGCGGATTAAAACGCAATAAGATCCAATAGCGAAAACTACTGTCGGACAAAATACGAGATAGAACTCGATTAGATTCTCAAACTAAAGCAAATTGAAACAATGAAAACTGAAGAGAGCAGAAAAGCTAACCGCGCATGCGAAGAAGGTACTGCTCCTGCTCCTTGAACTTCAGCACGCAGAGTGAGAGCTGTGGTGGCAATGGCATATAAAAAAGGGGGCGAGATGGAGAAGCGGAACCGTTTAGTGGACGCGCAAACCGAAGCGTCCTTGGCAATTCTACTTTTCTCCGACCACCGATGGCCACAGAGAAGCAGAACCGATGTGTTGGACTTCCCTGCCCAAAGCTCTCCGACTTCCGATGGTACAGTGGGAAGAAATGAATGGCAATTCTATCAGAATCAGCACAACAGTCGGGTATATGTCAACCGTTTTTTTTTTGTCAAGGTGTTAATGGTGATTTTTTTTTTATGTATTCGCTAATATTATAATAACAAGTATTTTTAATTAGACCTGTCAAAACGGTCAATTCGTAACCCGTGACATGCGGGTCACCAACCTTCTGACCCGTGATTAGGGATGTAAACAAGTTAAGCATTTCGTGAGCTACTCGAGATTGACTCGGTCAATATTCGAATCCGACTCGTTAAATTTCGAGCCGAGTCGAACTCGAGTCAAGTTTTTTCTGAAGTCGAGTCGAGTTCGAGTTCACTGGTACTCGACTCGAGAGGCTCGCGAGCCTAATCGAGCTTTTTCATTTTTCTTATTCGAGTCGAGTTCGAGCTAGAGTATATTCGAGCTTTATATAATATTATATATATATATATATATATATATATTCAATTCAAGTCTAGTCTAGTCGAGTTCGAGCTCGAGCTCAAGTCAAAAGACTAATCGAGACGAGTTCGAGCTCAAATTAAAGTGCACCATTTATTATTTTATTTTATTTTAAACTTATCGAGCCGAGCTTGAACTCGTCGAGTATCGAATCGAGTCGAGTTCGAGCTTGAAAAATTTAAACTCGGTCGAGTTCGAGCTCGAGTCGAGTTCGAGCTTGAAAAATTTAAACTCGGTCGAGTTCGAGCTCGAGTAAAGTGAGTCGAGTCGAGTAAAGCTTGCCAAATACTCGGCTCGACTCGGCTCGTTTACACCCCTACCCGTGATTGACCTGAGGTCACCACGGGTCATAGTCGCAGACGTGTACTAGAGATTCCGGATCATGGGTTGACCCAGGTCAACTCTGCAGTAAAAAAAAAAAAAGGTGAATGTGATTTTCTAACTGGTTTTGAGGAGGAAGTAATGGGAACAGAGCATTCATTTCTGGAGCATGAATGTGACAGACTTGGATGGTCAGTCACCTTGACTTTGCCACATTCAAGTTAAGGAAGTGCTCCAGTGTTAGAAAATCTTACTTATCCTCTAGAATACGGTGAGATGATTGATGAAGGTAATGGTTTTTTTCTTCAAAATTTTCTTTACTCCTGCTATTGTGAAAGGTTTTACTAGATTTACATAGTCTAGGGCCTAGAATCTAGGCATGTTACGTTATTAATGAATCTGATTTGGTTCGACTTAATTACGTGGAGAATTTTAATTTTTCAATATGTTGTAAAGATTGTTGGCAAAAAAAAAATTGTGAAGATCTAGAGGCTAATTCCTTAAAGGCTAAAACTTAAACCTTGGAAGTGTCGTTATAGTGGATCTGATGCGGTGTAATTCAACGAATAGTTAACTTACATTGTAGTAGCAGGAATTCAATTTCTTGTAGGCTTGATGCTAGTTCATTTTCCATTTAGATCCTCGCTATTGATGAGACGTAACAATTGTTCATCATCTTCTATGTGATTACGTAATGATTCATTCTTTTTTTCGTGGTCAATTGTGGTTGATTCTTAACATCAGAGACGAGACAAACACAGAAGTATGCAGGCGGAACGGGTCACGGTTCATACAGCGAAACCCGTACCCAACTTGATTTGAACAGGTCATTTATGGGTCAACCCGTAAATGACCCGTTACCAAAATATGTGTATTCGGACCCGACACGTGACCAGGTCGTTTACGGGACGCGGGTTAAATTGACAGGCTTATTTTTAGCTCCCACCACTCTAGGGCTCATTTTGAAGTTTTAGAAGAAAAAAAAGTCTACAAAAGAGTGGGACACTTTGTCATCGTGATGTTAACTTGGTGTAAACACCAAGTTTACACAAGAATTACCCGTTCATTCACATATACATTCTCGGCCGATTGATATTTTGTGCATAAATTTAAATAATAATATTTTTGTTGCCAAAAATTTAAATAATAATAATTAATAACGGCTGCACGTAAAATGGCCTGATGAGAGAAAATTGTTGCGGAATGATGTCATTTTTTTAAATATTAATAATTAAAAACATAAACAAAAAGGAAAAGGAAAATTTGTTAAAATACATAAAAATGAAAAAATAAATAAATTATTTCCTGCTAAAAATAATAAAAGAGAGAAAATTTGTTTACATTAAAAAAAAAACATTATGTAAAAATAATATACCTAAAAATTTGATGAATTATATTTTTAAAAGTATACCTAGAAGTAACTTCAACTTGTAAGTTATTTGGCCAAAAAAAATAAAAAGTTATTTGGTTAAAAGTTTTACCTTTTAGAATTAATCCATCAAATTGTTCACCCAACCTAGTAAGGTTTAAGAAAAAAACCATAAACTACGTAAAACATTTAAGTAAATCCTAAATTCTAGTTTTTATAGTTTAGCTATCCATTTATTAACTAATTCTAACTCAAAATTAATTGAATCCAATCCATAATGTTGAAACATTGTATTAAATGTCTTCAGTGGGGCACTCAATTACTGAGCCTGAGCAGTAATACTTCTATGTCAAAGCGATTGAATTTCACTTTCAACTAGGGCCGGCAATTTGTGACACGACACGATAGCACGACACGAACACGCACGAAAAAAACCGTGTTCGTGCTAGCATATGGCAGTACGATAACACGATAGCACGAACACGACTAACACGATATAACTTCCATGCCGTGTTCGTGTTTGAGTATCCTAACACGACACGCACGATAACATGATAAAGTTGTGCTAATAAGACTAAATTTTAAGTATTTTTTGAGCAAATCTTATCTATTACCTCCAATTAGTGGTTTATTATTTAGTGTTTTTAAACTATATAATACTAACTTATGAATAGTGACATATTAATTCATGGTTTTTTAAATATGAAGTTAATTATTTTGATTTTTGCTAAAAGATCTCGTATATATATATATATATATATATAACTGAATATCCTTCACAACACGATAGCACGACACGAACATGCACGAAAATATCCGTGTCGTGTTCGTGTTTGTAAAATGTGGCACGATAAGCTTATCGTGCGTGTTCGTGTTCAGTAAGTTTAACACGACATGATCACTGATGCGCACGATAGCACGCACGATAGCACGAATTGCCACCCCTACTTTCAACACATATTATGCAAGCCTTTTGAACAGAAAGACATATTTTGTAATAACCATTCACCAAACTCTCAATATGGTTTAAAAACTGTAAAACTAAATAAACACTAAATTCTAAAACATTATTTGTGTAATTGGGTGTACGAATTGGTCAGATAGTAAAACTGTTTAAATAGTTTATCATTATGCATCGGTTGATATTACCGAAAGAGCAGTGATACAACCTCCGACGCTGGACCACCGAGAGATTCCGAAAGCACTCATAATGGTATTAGGTGTAAATATAATCAACTTCCATGGCAATTATGATCCCTCTCACACTCGGAATCTCTCGGAGTTCCAGTTTTGGAACACGAATCATTTCACTACATGTATATCAATATAAAAAATAAAAATATTAAAAAATTGAAGGCCGAATAAATTTGATATAGAAGGCAGCAAATACCGCGCTTGATCAAACATTCCATGCACGAACAAAAACGAAAGAACAACGTTTCAATGTCTTGAACTTAAAAGAGAGGTGTTCCCAATATTCACGGATAGTACGTTTTGATATTCTTCCATATCTCTTCAACAATCAAACGATGATACAACTTGTAAGTAAGTAAGCACAAATTAATGACTTTACACTGCTTATTTATTTAGATACAATGAAAAATTGAATGGTTTCAGTTTCCTTGAAAATAACGAGAGAAACAAGAAAAACAAACATTTCTTTCAAAATCATATTTTATCTTTTATTATCAATTCTCCTATAGTAATGTAAAAAAAAACATTAGAGACATTAATTTGTTACCACATTTACCTGCATTACCAACATCCAAACATTATACGCATAACATAAAATTGATTATTAATGTTATACCATGAGTTTGCATTGCAGTCTTTGCACCGCCAGTGTCGGAGTCATCAGAATCATAAAAAGTTGCCTCTCATTCTACGTCAAAAAACAAAAGCATCAAATCCATATTCATCAATGATGGGCCCTGGCGAAGGCCGTTAGGCCCCTTAACGATTGGCAAACGGCGACTAGGCCTAGTGGGCTAGGAGCTGGGCTGCTGGAAGGCTAAGGGCTCCGACGGAAGGAGGCCCCGATATTGAATGGCCCCGAGCAAGTATGGCTCCGATAAGGAAGAGCCCCGATGATATCGGACCTGGACGTAGTCGGTCCCGATATGGGAGTTGACACCACTCCCCGACACCGAATCCTCAACGATGTAACTTGGGAGCCTCCGATAATGATCGAGACTCGCCAGTAAGAGCACAATCCCGGAAATCTCGCCATGATTACAATAGTGGTATAATGGGCGAGATATGTGGGATACGAATAACTGTACAAGATACATGGCAAGATATACGGCGAGATATGTGGGATAATGGATCACAATCCAACCGCCTAATCAGGTAACTGGGATAGCCTTTCCTCTATAAAAGGAGGGAAGTTATTCCAGATTAGGGTTACGTTTTACACATACACAAATACTGCTTGCTTGCTCTGTTGACTGCCGTATTTACGTTAAGCATCGAAGAGGGATTCTGGGCCACTGCCCTCTACTCCCCTCTTGCAGGATTGCGTGGAGCAAAGGAACTAGGATTGCCGTCCAAGTCCGTACCGGAGTTCCACCGTGATCCAACATTGGCGCCGTCTGTGGGAACGCAACAAAAAGCCAAAAGTAAGTTTGCTTCCCTCTGATTCCATTCCATGGCTGGCAACAGATCGCAGCGTTCAGGCAAGCAAGTGCCGACCACCAGCAATCCCCCTGAGGACGCTACCCAGCATCAGGATCTGAGAGACGATGGTGACAGCACTCGCCGAGACGATACCGCGCGAAGGAACAACCCCCCTGGTGGATCCAGGAACGAGACACCTTCCCAGAATCCGGAGCTGGCCAGGGTAGTGGCAGAGGCCATGCCCCTATTCATGGAGGCCATGGAGGCCCTCCTAGACCGAAGAGAAGCTGCTAGAAGGCAGGCCGATCTACCGCCGCTCCCTCCGCGGCGAGATGCTCCCAGAAGGCAGATGGACGATAACCTGCCGCCACCCCCTCCGTTGAGGGAACAGCCCATGCCCCCCAATCCAGCACCAACGGAGAATTTTGTGGTCGATGGACCAGGGCCCGTACAACAAAGGACTATCCCCTTGAATGGTCCCCTCACTGCCGACCAGGTAGTAAAGATTGTGGGTATCTGCATGGGAGATCAGAAGCCCATGATGTCGGAATTGGGGAGTCAGGAGACCCATCCTTTCGTTCCCAGATTGATCCATACCTTGGCCCCTCCAGGCTTGGGTATCCCGAAGATAGACGAGTACGACGGGGTCGCGGACCCGGTTCGCCATGTGCAGAAGCACCTGACAGCGTGCATGGGCAGGACCCCTGATGAGGATGTTATCTGTGCGTTGTTCCCGAGTACCTTGGGAGAGAAGGCGACGACATGGTTCTACAGTCTGCCCACTGGATGTATAACCTGTTGGAAGGATATGCATCAGCGATTCATCGCCCAGTACCAAGGGCGTCGACGGCTGCTGAAGAGTGTTCGGACCCTGCATGAGGTGGTCCAGAGGCCTGACGAATCGCTGGCCCAATACTACCAGCGTTACACGGCTGGTATGACCGAGCTAGATGAGGAGATATCGGAGGGCGAGGCCATCCGCACCTTCATAAAAAACCTCAATCCCCCCTACGGCTCCGACTTACTTCACAGTGTCGCGGCTAAAAAAGTCTGGAACATGGAGGCACTCCAGGCGAGAGTAAAACAGCAAATCGACGTCCAAGAGTCGAAGATCGCTGCCGGAGAATTGGCTCCTCCCAAGGGGCACGAAGGAAAGCAGTTGTTCAAACCATTGGACAACCGACACAGGAAGGATAGCTCCGAGGGTAGTCGGAGTCGTGGACGTTCCGATCGGAGGGAGGATAGGCGTCCGACCAAGAGGGACAATCAGAGGGAGGAGTTTACCCCCCTCAACAGGCCTTTGAAAGAGGTCTTGGCGGTAATGGAGAAGCAAGGCCTCGCTCGTTTCCCCAAGAAGAAGGAAGGAGAAAAGTTGGGCTCCCGCACCGACCGTTACTGCCGATTCCATCGGGCCTCCGGTCACGACACTGACCAGTGTCGAGAGCTGAAGAAGGAAATAGAGAAGCTTATCCAGAGGGGTAAGCTGAAGGAGTTCGTGGGAGACTCGCGCTGCAAGCCCCGTTCACGATCTCGGTCAAGGTCCAAATCTCGATCGAGGTCCCCCAGGAAGAGGAGGTCCGACGCAGAGCCTTCGGAGGGCCCATCCGGGTCCCGACAGAAGAGGATTATTAATGTGATCCATGGAGGGTTCGCTGCAGGAGGAGACACATCGTCTTCTCGGGAGCGTTATGCCAACCAAGTGCCAGTCGCAGTGGTTTTGGGAAAAAGGTCACGGTCGTGGACCCCGAAGGAGGAGATGGAGATCACCTTCTCGGCGAAGGATCTGGAGGGAGTAGAGACCCCCCACGAGGATGCCCTAGTAGTAACACTGGATGTAGGAGGATTCGAAGTGAAGAGGATCCTCATTGATGGAGGAAGCTCCTCCGACATCCTCTTCTCCGACGCCCTGGAGCAGATGGGGAAGAAGAAGAAAGATTTGCGGGAGGTTAACTTCCCGATGGTAGGATTTTGCGGCACAACCTCTTATCCATTGGGGGTTATTACGCTGCCTGTGTGGTTCGGCAGTGGCTGGAAGATGGAGAAGAGAGATGTGGAGTTCGTGGTGGTCGAATCCACAGGGACGTACAATGCGATCATTGGAAGAACCACTATCAACCCACTGATGGCAGTAGCCTCGACTGTCCATCAGAAACTGAAGTTCCCGACTGAGAATGGGGTCGGCGAAGTGAAAGGCGACCAGGTGGCGTCGAGCTATGCAGTCAAAAACGAGTTTCTACGTAGAGACGGAAATGGGTAGGTAAAGTCGGGTCGTAAAAACGGAACGTAGAAACGTAAGTTTCTACATATTTGCTAAAATAACATTAGAAATGAAATTTATAAATGTAATTATGTACAAGTAATACAAAAATAGTAAATATACTCATTAATAGTTGATAAAGTAATTTTAATAAAAAAAACATGGACCCATTAGTAGTCACCATAGTCGTCACGGTGATCAATTTTTGTAGAGCAAGAAAAATTTACGGGTCAAATGAATTTAGAATTTATGATTTTAGGGTTTGAGAAACATAAAATAGAAAGAGATATTAATGGAGTTTAAGACTTTTGAGTATTAATATTAAACGATCAATGAAGGTTGAACTTGAATGTCATATGAATAGGTTTTGAGTAAAAAAAATTGATTTGTCACATAAATTACTATCCATGACAAAATTTTCTTGTATTTGGTTGATAAGTTTTTTGGATTTTGCATAATTTATTAGATTTGGAATTTTTTTAGCAAATTATGGTAAAAATTCTAGAAACGGTAGAAACTTACGTTTCTACCCGTTTCTACACGTTTTTACGACTCTACACGCGTTTCTACCCGTTTCTACTCAGACAACGATTTTGTTACGTTTTAACTCGTTTTTTAAGGTAAAAACGTAAAAACGTGCGTTTTTACGACCTAGAAACGAGTTTTTAACTACATAGGCGTCGAGACGATGCTATGTCAACGCCACAAGGAGATCGAGGAAGGAGGCTATGACGGTTCTCCAGACAGACACTGATCCTCGAGAGGAGTTTGGGCGACCCGCCCCCATGGAGGACCTAAAAGAAGTCGAGATAGATGGGCCCGAGAGGAGGGTGAAGATCGGATCCGCCCTATCCGAGGAAAAAGCTCAGGAGTTAACCGCCCTGTTGAAAGAGTTCAAGGAGTTATTTGCCTGGTCTCCGAGCGATATGCCAGGAATCAGTCGGGACGTGATCGAGCATGAATTGAATATCGACCCCACGATCAAGCCGATCGCACAGAAGAGACGTCCGATGGGAACAGGCAAGAGGATTGCAATCCAGCAGGAGGTTGGCAGACTGCTCGACGCTGGATTCATCAGGGAGATCCGATTCCAAACTTGGGTAGCCAACCCAGTACTAGTGAGGAAGAGTAACGGGAAGTGGCGGATGTGTGTCGACTTCCGCGACTTAAACAAGGCTTGCCCGAAGGACTGTTATCCACTCCCTCGGATCGACCAACTGGTAGATGCTACATCGGGGCATGAGCTGCTAAGCTTTATGGATGCTTATTCTGGTTATAACCAGATAAAGATGGCGAATAAGGATGCCCCACATACCGCCTTTTACGCTGACAGTGAAGTCTTCCAGTATGACGTCATGCCTTTCGGCCTGGTGAATGCGGGGGCGACATATCAGAGGATGGTGAACAAGCTGTTCGGGGACATGATTGGGAGTACCATGGAAGCCTATGTAGATGACATGCTGGTGAAGTCCCGACAAGCATCAGATCATGTTGGCAACTTGGCAAGGGCCTTCGAGAGGATGAAGCTCCACCAGGTCCGCCTGAATCCAGCCAAATGTGCTTTCGGAGTCCATTCCGGGAAGTTCTTAGGCTTCATGGTGAGCCAGAGGGGGATCGAGGTGAATCCCGAAAAACTAAGGGCGATAGAGGAGATGCAGTCCCCGACCAATCACAGGGAGGTGCAAGTGCTGAACGGTCGGCTGGCTTCGATGAATCGCTTCTTATCCAAGGCCAGCGACCGGTCGATGCCATTTTTCAGTGTGCTAAGAGCCAACCGACAGTTCGAATGGACTGCTGAATGTGAGGAGGCGTTCCAAGCGCTCAAACAACATCTCCGCGACCTCCCGCCACTTGCGAAGCCAGCTCCAGGCGAGCCGCTCTATCTTTATTTGGCTATTTCTTCGTTTGCAATAAGCTCTGTTCTAGTTAAAGCTGTCGAGGGCAATCAGATTCCTGTCTATTATGTAAGCAAGGCGTTTGCCAAGAGTGAAATGAATTACCCTCCGATTGAGAAGTACCTCTTTGCGTTGATTATTACTGCTCGAAAGTTACGACCCTACTTCCATGCGCATGAAATTACGGTGTTGACTGATCAGCCACTGAAACACTTCTTGAACCGGCCCGATGCGTCGGGGAGATTAGTAAAGTGGGCCGTCGAACTAAGCGAGTTTCGAATTCATTTCGCTCCGAGAATAGCTATCAAAGGGCAGGCATTGGCCGACTTTATAGTTGAATCTACTATTCCCGATCCTGAGGCAACGGAAACAGTAGAGGGGGCAACCGTGAATACTGAAGGGGTCCCGATGACAGGGCAGTTGGAACAGCCAAATAAGGAGAACACCTGGGAGTTGTACACTGATGGCTCCTCAAGCTCGGACGGATCGGGTGCGGGGCTCGTATTGATTCCGCCAGGCGGGGCGGAGCCACTTCGATATGCATTGGCCCTGACATTTAGAGCCACCAATAACGAGGCGGAGTATGAAGCCCTCATAACGGGACTGAAAATCGCAAAAGGCACTGGAATTGAACATTTGCGGGTGAAGTGTGATGCAAGTTTGATTGTAAATCAGGTCCGAGGGCAATATGGACCAAAGAACCCGATCATGAAGAAGTACCTTCAAGAGGCTCGGACCTTAAAGGAGAACTTCAAAAGCTTTGATATCGAGGCAATTCCAAGGGAAGAGAATGTGGAGGCTGATGCCTTGAGCAAATTTGCCCTGGGGGCACCTTTGGAAGACAGTCGGAGGATACACTTCTTGGAGAAGGTGATTCTATCGACAACCGATCCATCGGAGGTGTGCGCTATCGGAACGGGGTCAGAGGAGGAACCCACTTGGATGACCCCGATAATTGTGTACTTAACTACGGGGGCACTTCCTGAAGATAAAGTGGCAGCGGAGCGACTACGACGAATGTCAATTAATTACGCGATGGTGGATAACCAGTTGTACAAGAAGGGCTTGCTTTCGACGCCTTTCTTGAAATGCGTGGCCGAACCCGATACGACTCGGATTCTGAGAGAATTGCATGAGGGAGTCGCAGCCTGTCACGAAGGCGCTCGATCTATCCTGAGGAAGGCGTTGAACTTGGGATATTATTGGCCTACGATGAATAAGGAAGCAACGGCGCTTGTTCGATCCTGTGACGCGTGTCAGAGATACGCTTCGAATATCACAGCCCCGGCCGCTGATTTGATGTCCATTGGGAGTGCTTGGCCCTTCGCACAGTGGGGCATTGACCTGGTGGGACCCCTTCCGAAAGCAAAGAGCCAGTGCACACATCTGCTGGTCGCGATTGACTACTTCTCGAAGTGGATCGAGGCTAAGCCGTTAGCCAAAACAACAGCAGGATATATCATTAAGTTCCTTCAGACCCGAATTTTGTCGAGATATGGGGTGCCGAAGGTGATCATCAGTGACAATGGTCCTCCGTTTAATGGGGCCCAGTTGGAGAGGTTCCTAGACGAGTTCGGTATCGAGCATCGAACAGCATCCGTCCACCACGCTCAGACTAATGGGCAGGTAGAGGCTGCCAACAAAATCGTGATGGAGGGCTTGAAGAAGAGGGTCTACGCTTTGGACGGAAAGTGGCTGGACGAACTAGAGAACGTGTTGTGGGCGGTCCGAACGACACCCAAGCGATCAACAGGTGAAACCCCGTTTGCACTTGTTTATGGGACGGAAGCGGTCGCCCCCGTGGAAATCGCTGTGGCGTCCCATCGAACCAGAACCTATGAGCCCTCGACAAGTCCAGAAAGAGCCAGGATAGGACCTTTGACGAATGACGAAACAAGGCGCCTGGAGTTATCCTTGCTAGAGGAAAAACGGCTGGAGGCCGACATAGCGCAAGCTCGGATGCGTTTGGCGACGGCCAGGTACTACAATCGGAAGGTCAAGTCGCGACAGTTCTACGCAGGAGAACTGGTCCTACGACGGAATGAGTTCGCCCTACAAGATCGGATCAACAAGATGTCCCCGAAATGGGAAGGGCCTTACAAGATCGTAGGCATGCCGGCCCCGAACGCTTACAAGTTAGAAGATCCCGACGGCAAGGTTTTAAGAAACACCTTTAGTGGTGAACATCTGAAGAAATGCCATGTTTGACAAATAAGTCGCCCGTAGAGGCGCGAAGATGTAATTAAGTCGCCCTGAGTGGTGCATGCTATGTTAAAGACATCAATCAATAAAGAGGTTACTTCTGATCAAAGTATTCCTGAGTTGTCCTCGATACATTAAAAAGCGTCATTGGACGTCCGAAAATCCTTAAGTTTTTAAGGTCCGATTAAAAAGCGTCATTGGACGTCCGAAAATCCTTAAGTTTTTAAGGTCCGATTAAAAAGCGTCATTGGACGTCCGAAAATCCTTAAGTTTTTAAGGTCCGATTAAAAAGCGTCATTGGACGTCCGAAAATCCTTAAGTTTTTAAGGTCCGATTAAAAAGCGTCATTGGACGTCCGAAAATCCTTAAGTTTTTAAGGTCCGATTAAAAAGCGTCATTGGACGTCCGAAAATCCTTAAGTTTTTAAGGTCCGATTAAAAAGCGTCATTGGACGTCCGAAAATCCTTAAGTTTTTAAGGTCCGATTAAAAAGCGTCATTGGACGTCCGAAAATCCTTAAGTTTTTAAGGTCCGATTAAAAAGCGTCATTGGACGACGGAAAGCCTTAAGGCCCTTAGGGTCCGATAAAAGCGCTATGAAGAACATAATTGAAAAAGACGTTAATAAAAGGCTCGAAGGCCTAAGAGGTTCGATACAAGGGAGATAATGAGGAAGGAGTACAAAGACTTAAGATTTAACAAGTTAAACTCGGTCCTTGGGCGCTGAATCTTCAGAGGGCTTTGGAGGGGCAGGCTCAGAGGGATCGGCAGGAGGCTCGTCGGCGTCTTCGGAGGAGCTCTCCGACGGGAGGCTAAGGTACGTTTCTGCGGCTCGGCCGAGAGTCTTGGACTTCCTCAAGTCGATGGAGTCCCCGTAGGTCTCAGTAAGCTCTTCGACAATATCAAGGAAGGCATTCTGCAAATCCTCCTGACAATGTTTTGCCGCGTCTGCTTTGAAGTCCTCCGAGCTCCGGTACTCTTCGCGGCCCTGGACCTTCGCGTTGGTCATTTGGGCGGAATGATCCGCCTTTGCCTCCTCTAACTCCGCGATGGCCCTCTGCTTCTCAAGCTTCAGCCGCTCAGCAGTTTCTTGCAACGCTGCCTTATCGAAGGCAGCCTGGCTCCGATCCGCCAAGGCCGCTTGCTGCTCCCGCCTAAGCGAGCTCTCAAGGCTTAGAATCTGCCTTTGTTGAGATTGGGCCTCTTGAGCAAGCTTGGCCCTACCCTCCTCGGCCTGCTGCCTAGGGATGGCAACGGGTCTCGGGGCCCCGCTGACCCGCGGGGCCCCGACCCGGTTTTGACCCGAGGACCCGCCGACCCGCGGGTCACGGGTCGGGTTCGGGGCGGGGCGGACCCGGGTCGGGTCGGGTCCGGGTCTAGGGGCACGGGGCCCCGTCGACCCGCCCCGAAATGCCTATATATATATATATTTTTTTTTTATTTTTTTTAATGTTAATATAATGTAACATTTACTAAACAATATGGTTAATATAGTACCTATATAAATAATATGAACAAAATTATAAATAGATGTATATTTAGATTATTAGGATTTGTTAATTTGGATTTGGTGTTCGGAGTTGAATTTGTATTTGGTGATGAATTTGATGTGTTTGTATTTGATTGATGTTAGATTTATGATTTGAAGTTATGTATAATGTAATATTTTGGCAAAAAAAAATTGTATTTAATATTGAGAAGTGAAAAAATAAAAATATAAAAAAAAAAAAAAAATTGTTCACTGCGGGTCGGGTCGGGGCCCCGCGGGTCGACCCGCGGGATTTTTGACCCGCCCCGACCCGACCCGGGAGGTACACCTACCCGGGTCCGGGTCAGCCAGGCTGACCCGCGGGGCGGGTCCGGGGCTGCGAAAAACCGCCCCGACCCGACCCGTTGCCATCCCTACTGCTGCCTACCCTCCTCAGCCTGTTGCCGAACCTCCTCAGCCTGCTGCCGAGCTTCCTCGGCCCTCTGCCAACCTTCTTCGGCCCGCTTCTTACCCTCCTCCGCTCGGAGCCTTGACGCCTCGGAGGCAGCTAAGTCCTCCTGGAGTTTGGTCAAGCTCTCGAGGTTGGAGTTGGCCCGTTCTCGCTCCAAAGCCTCCCGAAGAGACAGGATGTAGCCGAAGCAGCGATCCTGGTCCGCCATTTCCTGAGGGCAAAATATAGCTTAGTATTTAAAAGGTCGGAGTACTTCCAGATGAATAGAAGCAAAGTGAAACTACCTCTATCCGACGGACGGCCATTTGCCGGATGTCCGCCTCAATGTCCTCCCCTTCCAGCGAGAGGGGGCGCCTCAGTGAGGGCGGGACCGAGCCCGACACCAGGTGCAAGGCCAGGTTCTTCTCCTGACACCCCCGATGTAGAGGAATCCCCCGAAGGGACTCCACCGGTCTCCAAGGCTCGGCGCGCTGCTCCGAGGAGAAGGCCTGGTAGTAGTCTCCATCCAAGGGGAATGGAGGTACTACCAGGCGAGCCCCCTCATCTTCACTTATTCGGACTTCGGGAGTCGCGCCCCTAACTGGTGATGATGGCGGTGCGGGTGACGATGGCGGCGTGACGGGGAGTGGAGACGTCTTCCTACCAGGCGACTTAGCAGGAGTCGACCTTGATTTTCCTCGGAGGATTAGGCCTTCCTCCTCAGCTTGATCTTCGGAGGGGGAGTCCTCCAAGCTGGTCACCCGACCAAATTCACCACGGGCCTCCGTCGGGGCATCTTCCACCACCGGCTCCGCTGCAGGCACGGGGTCTGAGGCAGGTGCAGCAGGGGCGACATCCGCGGGACCTGCAGCGGGGCGAATAAGTCGAGGAATTAATTTGATATCGGTGTGCCAAATTAAACAACGCTCCATATATCTCTCTCGGCCGAAAAAGTCGTAATAACCCGTTTCGAGGACGTGTGGAGTTTCCCCTCGAAGGATATTCTTGACATCCCTGACCCGTCCTTTCATGTCAGAGGCTTGAAGGTCTTGAGGAACTAACTCTCTATATCTTTTTATAGCACGAAAAACTGCCTTACCTTCTTTTTCGGAACGGACGCCGAAGGCAGTCCTAACCACGTCCGCGTTAGTCTGCCCCTCGGGTGTGGGGGCAGACCTTGGCGCCTCGGAGGTCTTCGCCTTCTTCCGAGACGGCCCCGATTGGGCAGAAGCCTTCCGATGGGAGGACTTCTTCTTGCGCTTCAGCGAATGGGAGGCATCGGTATCCTCCTGAAACAGATGGGCGGTCAGCGATGATCGAGGGGCTGTAAGCAGTGGAAACAAGAAATAATTAGAAGATTACCCAGAGAATTACATTGGAAACACCATCATGAACTTTTCCCCCGGCCTTGGGATCAATCAGCATAATCCCAATTTCGATCCGCTGCTGATCAGTGACAGAAGTGGCCTCGAAGGGCTGGTAACCCTCCTCCCAGCGACGGGCCTGGATAAGCATCAAGGCCCTCTTGGTCTGCTCCGACCATGAACGGAAGGGCACGGGGGGATCAGCTTCCACGACGGTCCTCGGCCACTCGATGGGACCAGGCTTGATGAAGAAGTATTGTTCCTTCCAGTTAGCATTATCATTCCCCTTATCATGGATGATGGCCCGTTCTTTGCAGATCCTCCAGGACACCTTCCTGTCCCAACCCATCTCCTTATACTGCTCATCGGTCCCCTCGGGTTGGCGGGGGGCAAAGGAGCAGATCCCGTCCTTGTTACAGGACATCTTGTAGAGGATCCGCCAGAGCTCCAGGGTATAGCTCCAATCCTCCTTATTGATATCACACCACACTTGGAAGGCAATCCATGTACGGATTGCGTGTGGAGAGAAGGTCGTGGGGTAGGTCTTGTAATGGTTGCACAGCTCCACCCAACTCGGACAGAAAGGGAGTCGGATGCCCGCACGAATCTGCCCGGGGGAGATGAACACCTCATCTCCTTTGGGGAGCGTAATCCGAGCGTCACGAGAACTGAATTGCTCGTAGGGATAGCGGGCCCCGAAGGAGGATTCGAAAATACCACACTCTATACAAGCCCTATCGTAGTTAATAGGCGCAAGCAGGTTCTTGAGATACTTGAAGACGAAAGGTGACCCAACAATGGCAGATCCCTCGGCTGAAAATCGTCGAGGGAAGGAAGGAGGGAAAAAATTGAAACCTAAGAAGATCAAAGATCAAAAGGAAAAGGATAATAAGGAGAGGAATCTTACCAGACATAGTGACTGAAGGCTTGATCGGAAAAATCTGAAGTGCTTGAAGCGCCGGTGAAAACTCGAAATCTGGAGAATCAAAGCTCTTGGGATCGCAGAGAAGAAGAGGTAAAAGAAAAGTGAAACAGTGTCTGGGGTTAGGGTTTTATAAGAGAAGGAAGAAGAACTGAAGGGGTGGGCAATCTGAGCCGTAGAATTCAAAACCACTCAATCAGAATCGTCCAAAGGAAAACGTATTAATTCAAAGAAGGTGAAACGGTTTTAACCTGAACCGTTAGGACGCATGGGACAGATAAGACAAGAGTAATGACGTACCGGGGCGGTTGAAAAGTGCTTTTTCAGAAAGCAGGCATGCGGAACCCGAAACGTTCCTTCACCTCCTATCAGCATTTAATGCTGGTCTGATCAAGAAAACTCCTCGAATCCAAGTAGGATCCCAAAGGATCTTGAAGAGATCCAAAGGCAAAGGCCCCCGACAAAAGTTAAGGCAATGGCCTCCAACGTTTCAAATAAAAACCCCCCGACTGGGATGTGGAAGGGTCCGATACTGAAAGACGCGACGTACTATAAGTCCCTCACGTCTTGGGGGCAAATGATGGGCCCTGGCGAAGGCCGTTAGGCCCCTTAACGATTGGCAAACGGCGACTAGGCCTAGTGGGCTAGGATCTGGGCTGCTGGAAGGCTAAGGGCTCCGACGGAAGGAGGCCCCGATATTGAATGGCCCCGAGCAAGTATGGCTCCGATAAGGAAGAGCCCCGATGATATCGGACCTGGACGTAGTCGGTCCCGATATGGGAGTTGACACCACTCCCCGACACCGAATCCTCAACGATGTAACTTGGGAGCCTCCGATAATGATCGAGACTCGCCAGTAAGAGCACAATCCCGGAAATCTCGCCATGATTACAATAGTGGTATAATGGGCGAGATATGTGGGATACGAATAACTGTACAAGATACATGGCAAGATATACGGCGAGATATGTGGGATAATGGATCACAATCCAACCGCCTAATCAGGTAACTGGGATAGCCTTTCCTCTATAAAAGGAGGGAAGTTATTCCAGATTAGGGTTACGTTTTACACATACACAAATACTGCTTGCTTGCTCTGTTGACTGCCGTACTTACGTTAAGCATCGGAGAGGGATTCTGGGCCACTGCCCTCTACTCCCCTCTTGCAGGATTGCGTGGAGCAAAGGAACTAGGATTGCCGTCCAAGTCCGTACCGGAGTTCCACCGTGATCCAACAATCAACAGAGTCATAAAGCTCCAGAAGTTATTTGATTCTTTTAGTATATACAGCTCACCATTTTGATTTCAGTAAAGCTAGCCAATCACGCGGCCCCCGAAAATCTCTGATGCTTTCCCTACATCTGTTTCCCAAAGAGCATTGTTTAAGATCAAAGTGGAAATATTCACTTAAATCAAGAGATTCCACGGAGTACAATTACAAGTTGACACATATATACTGTCTATTTAACAATAATGATAAGTGCTCTAAAAGGAATGCTTAACCTAACTTAACCACACAGTTGAGTTGAACGATTTCACTCTTTATTATTTGGAAAATGCTATTACAAAAGAAATTCATAGCGAAATTAACTGCAAAAGCAAAATTCTATCCAGTTTACGTTCTACCTCCCGAAAATCATCTCCCATTTCTCCCATGAATGCCTTTAATTATGTTTTTCTTTTCTTCTCTATTTTGAGAAAAAAAAACTCTATTTATAAATCACTAATTAATTTTTATAGACCACAAATAATAAAGTTTACTTACTTTTTAGATTTATTTTAAAAAATAACAAAAGATAAATAAACCAGTTTTCAAAAAAATGGAAATAAATTTTCGTAACTAATTTTACACAACAAAAGAATTTTTTTTAATTAAAATTTCTACCTAAATAATTATAAATCTTTTAATTATTTTTTTTTATATAACTTAAGCATTTTTTGGCTATTTTTAAATATATAATAAGCAGTATACTTAAGAATAAAGTTGAAACAATCATAAACTAGTTTTGCATAAAGAAATTGATTGTCCAGAACAAAATTCTAGAATATTATAGTATAGTAGTTTAGAAAAAAAAAATAGTAGTCATTGACCAACAAAATCTTACTTAAAATTAAAAATATATGTTATAATTTGCATTGACTCGTGTTTTATATATGATTTTTAAATTAATATTGAGTGTGCAGTGGGTTTGCACTCAGTGGCATAGTATCTGTAAGGAGCCCTCGTTGTGGAAAACCGTCATCTTGAGAAATGTACACAAACCTTCATTGGTTGTGGAAAGTATGTTCAGGCAAGCAGTGGAACTTAGTTATGGTGGTTTGGTCAATCTCCATCTCAGAAATTGTGGTAGTGATGAATTACTTAATTATGTGACTCAGAGGTATGTGATTAGTGATGTGTTTCTGGGGACTTATTTCTATCTTCCCGATAATCTTAATACTCCTGCATTTTTTTAGTGTGCTTTCTACTGCAATTGGTTCATAATCGTTTAGGTTGTACTTTTCAACTCTAATTATTTATAACACCAGGTTTAGTGTGATTTATGTTTTTTGTAGGTGCACTAAGATTAGACGCCTTCGGTTGGTACGGGGTTATATCTCAGATGTTGGACTATGTAAAGCAGCTAAAATGCTTCCACTTTTAGAGAATCTTGAGATTTTTGACTGCGATACGGTAACTGCAAAGGTTTTGCATAAGTTCGGGGAATGTTGTCCTCTTCTTAAGTCACTAAATATAAACGGGCTATGTGTGCTGGACTCACTGATGGATGATAGTGAAGCAATGTCGATAGCAGAAAACATGGTAGAGTTGCGTCACCTACAACTCATTGGGAATCAATTGACAAACAAGGGCCTTGAAGTCATACTTGACAATTGCATCCACTTGGAATCCCTTGATTTAAGGCGGTGTTTTAATCTTGATCTTGAACAGTGCTCTCTGGGAAAAAGATGTACTGAAAGAATTAAAGATTTGCGTGAGCTGTATGACTCCGCTGATGACTATGAAAGAGAGGTGTTCCCAATATTCACGCAAAGTACGTCTTGATATTCTTCCATATCTCTTCAACAATCAAACGATGATACAACCTGTAAGTAAGTAAGCACAAATTAATGACATTACACTTGCTTATTCATTTTGATACAATGAATGGTTTCAGTTTCCATTTCCTTCAAACTCTTCAAATTGAATGGTTTCAGTTTTCTTGAAAATAATGAGAGAAATCAAGGAAAACAAACAACATTTCATTCAAAATCATCTCTTTTCTTATCGATTCTTCTATAGTAATGTTAAAGAAGCATTAGAGACATTAATTTGTTACCACATTTCCCTGCATTACCAACATCCAAACATTTTACGCATAACATAAAATTGATTATTACTGTCATACCATGAGTTTGCATTCCGATTAGTTGAAATTTATCTGTATATTTGAGTAGTATATATCATCATCCTTTTGGTTCATAAACATGCAAAGTATAAGATGCACTTTTAATGATCAAATTGCTACTACTCAAAGATATTAAGGACGTCATGTATGTATTCTATATACATGTGACATTTTTAGGATATATATAAATAGCAGCTCCCGTGTAATTGAGATTACTAAGAAGTAATAATGAATGCCAAAGTTAGCTACATATACAAATAGAAGCTTCATTTCTCTAAAGTTTTTTTTTTTTTTTTTTTTTTTTTTTTTTTTTTTTTTTTTCAGAACGACCCTTCTTCGAAATTGTCTAAAAGGGATCAATCAAATGACTAAGTTAAAAAAAATGATAGAATATACATAATCAAAGCTCAAATTATCTTATGCAACTTAATGAAGTATTAGGAAATTGAGCCAAATAGCTCTACAAAATATGTTGAAACATATATCTCATGTCATCGCTATAGTAAGAGTAATCGGAATAATAACAGGCTGCTTAATACTCATCATAAAGGATTGGATCAAAATCAAAGTGATCAAAGGTGTAATACGGATAACAAAATTTTCTAATGTTTTCAGCACATCTTTTTCCCAAAGAGCAAACTTCATCTTCAAGCTCAAGATTGGAACACTTCCTTAAATCAAGGGATTCCAAATGGATGCAACTGTCAAGTATTGCCTTAAGGCCCTTGTTTGTCAACTGATTGCCACAAAGTTGCAGGTGACGCAACGCTACCATATTTTCTGCTATTGACATTGCTTCACTATCATTATCAATCGATGGGTACCATTTATGAAGTCTGCTCATCTTTAATGACTTAAGAAGAGGACAACATTCACCAAGCTTCTACAAAGACTTGGCAGTTACCAAATCGCAGCAACAAATCTCAAGATCCTCCAGCAGCGGAAGCTTTTTAGCTGATTCACATAGTACATCATCTGATGTATTACCAGATAACAAACAAAGACATCTAATCTTTGAGCACCTACAAAGAGCAATATGTCTCATTAAACATTATGATATAATATAAATGATAATGTTCAAAAGAGGAAGCTTAAAATAATGATGAACCTAAGGCAGTAGTAGTAACTAGTAAGCATACTACAAGATGCAGAACTATTTAATTCATTGGATTGAAAGAAAGAATACCCTAGGAGAATCACAAACCTCTGAGTGGCATATTTGAAAAGTTCATTATTATAACACTTCTTGAGTTGAATAATTTCACTATTTATTATTTGGAAAATGCTATTACAAAAGAAATTCATAGCAAAATTAACTGCAAAAGCAAAATTCTATCCCGAGCCAGTTTACGTTCTACCTCCCGTAAATCATCTCCCATTTCTCCCATGAATGCCTTTAATTATGTTTTTATTTTCTTCCCTAATTTGAAAAAAAAAAACTCTATTTGTAAATCACTAATTAATTTATATAGACCACAAATGATAAAGTTTACTTACTTTTAAGTTTTATTTTAAAAAATAACAAAAGATAAATAAAACGTATATCGCCTTAGTCAGATTTTAGGTCCGACAGAAATAGTTTTAAATAAAACCATTTGAAAGAAAATATTATTTAAGTGAATGTTAATTTTGTGCACCTTAACTAAAGTGTACAAAAGGTATTAATTAAAGTGTAAATGGTTATTGATGACGCTATGTCAGTTGTCAGGTGATCGATTCTTGGTCGAATCGGACCGAACCGATTCATAAGGTTCGACCGATGTTAGCAGAAAGTAAAAACAGCACAATATAATATTTATTTATAAACCTCAAGCCCAATACAGTTCAAATAATTTCTTGTCATTCGGATCGGCGAACATGCACCAATCTATTTGGTCCAATCCGTTTTGCAATCATCAACGAGACTTCACTATGTTTTTTAATCTTTTACTAGAATTGAACCGATAGCGTGACCAGCTCATGGCCTGATCCAATCCGACCGTCGGTCAAATATTCAAAACAATAGTTAATGGTATACCAGAAAGTCAATTTCCCAATTTCCTAGGATGTAATTTTTATTCTCTTTTTCCGATGTTCATGATGAGGCGTGATAGTTAAGATTAAGTTTTGAAAAACATGCAGTGTCGATGAATTTTTTTGAGAAGTATTGGTTGAATTTTAACATAACAATGACCGCATTATAAGTTCTTACTCGTGGAATCTGCTTATAAAAAACTTTTCAACTATGATTCTTTTGATAAAGTTACAAAAAGGGTTAACAGGTCTTTTGGTCCATGATGTTTGACAACTTTTGGGTTTTGGTCAATGATGTTTTTTTTTTTTACCTAGTTTTAGTACCATATGTTTGCAGATTTTTTCTAGTTTTGGTCTAACCGTTACATTCCGTCCATTTTTTGACATGTTCAAGTCACGTGATCCACTCTAAACTTTAAATTTAGTCCATCTAATACTTTCTTAACCTTTTGTTTTTGTTCAATTTAGTCTCGAAGTTTCAAAATTGACCCCAATTGGACAATAGGTCTAATTGAATTTTTGAAACTTCGGGACTAAATTGAACCAAAAAAGGTTAGGAAAGTATTAGAGGGACTAACTTGAACAAAATTAAAAGTTTAGGGTGGATCACGTGACTTGAACATGTCAAAAAATGGACGGAATGTAACGGTTAGACCAAAACTAGAAAAAATATGCAAACATATGGTACCAAAACTAGGTAAAAAAAAACATCATTGACCAAAACCCAAAAGTTGTCAAACATCATGGACCAAAAGACCTGTTATACCCTTACAAAAATATTAATTTAGTTTGAAATGACTTAACCTCATACAATGGTAAAGACAATTTTTGTCTCAAATTTGATTATTATATAATATAAACATTAGATATAACATGGAGAGAGAATAAAAACTATAGCAAAATATGAAAAGGACAAAATGTCCCATGGACAACTTAGAGGAAAGAGAATAGGAAATTAGATGGACAATTAGTGGTAAGGACAAATTTTGTCCAAACTTCTCACATCCACACAAGCAAATATCTTGAAAATTTTGCCCATTGAAAGTGCTCTAAATGACATTCAGTCCGAATCAACCCAGCATGTAAACGAGTCAAAGGTTTTAATTTTAGAACATAACTAACTCGAATTCCGATAAATTATGTTTATTATAAATTCGGTTTGGCTTGTAAGTAATTCGAGTCCGAGTATTATTAAGCTCGAATTTGACTCGACATACCAAGAATCTTAACTTGAAATTTTTCAAGTTGAAATCGAGTTTTGACAAGTCGATTCCGATTAGCTCGTGAGTAACTTGATTCACTTACACTCCCTATAACTGATCACTGCTTTAAAAAAAAAAATTATAATTATAGGTAAAGTACAAAAGGTGCGTTGACAATTGATGGATATATGTCCAATTCGGGTTCGCATTTATATTTCGGGCCTCGTAAACACATCAAAATTACATCTCGGTTTGGAAAACGTCTCCCAAAGGGTCAAAACGGTCCGGAAACGCATTTACGCGCGTCCGGACCGGACCTCCGGGTTGCGCGGCAATCCGGACCTCGCTGAATTGCCTAAATTCGACGAGGTCCGGATTGCATTACGGGTATTGTGCGATTACCGTTTCCGCGATTACCGTTACGTGTAGAGAAGTCAAGTTCGCGCATTACCAATAAGGATGACGGTTACCGCATGATTTTGAACCGTCACCAAACCGCTTTAAAACCGGGTCCGGTCCCAAGGAAGCCTATAAATAGGAGGCCTTGGCCACCCATTTTCACACATCCTCTCATTTGCCCAACTTTGGTATTTTGAGCTCTGACTTCTCTCTAGAAATATTCTCTCTCTAGAAATTACTCTTTTACCCCTATAGTGACTTAAGCTTCGGAGAGGGCTCCGCTAGTACCACCCCCCCCCCCTCTCCGTGCTAGCATTGGTCCTTTGTGCAGGAATCGTCGCCCAGACATCCGGATTTGTGCATAGACCACCGCCTCCTGAGACACAGCCATACCGAGACACAGACCTTTACGGGAGTCAACCGAACACTCGCCAGTGGCCCAAACCTCTTCCCGACGAAGGGTTACAGCCCGAAAATCCGCACAACCGCACGAACAGACGTGTCCTCACGACCCAGTTCATCCAGGACGCAACAACAATGATGATGACAATAGATCAACAACTAATACAACAATGAAGATGTCGAATTTATGAGATTAAAAGTTGCAAGTTTGATGAGATAACTACATATTATTGTGATTCTTGTTATTTTACAACATTAAGTTTCTTAATAAATTTTTTGTGTTTATTAAACTTTATTTCTTACATTTTAATTATTAAAATATTTTTTAATTACATTATCATATATAAGATGAATATACAATATTCTACAAATATTTGAAAAAATAACATATTTTATGTTAGCCGAAGAATAATATAAAATACAGTGTATTTCATATATAATTTTATAATTAATAACTAATTATACATTCAAAATAGTTTTTAAGTTAAATATATTACCAAACACAATAGGAAAAAAAACACTTTTCAATACAGGTTTTGAAATGTTACTACTCCTGATTGCATTATTTTAATCCCGTTTTTTCTTATCTACTTTTAATAAAATTCATTTTGTAAAGAAAAATCACTATCAAACCCAACCTACATAGATATGTAAGTAAGAATTAATAAATATTTATATTTATATTTAAAATAAAATAAAAAATGAAAATCCTTAACAAATAGGTTGAGTGTCTTTCTACTTTTGTACTATAACAACTCCTCAATATTGTCAATTTTGGAACTAATATACAAACATTCAATGACTCATAGAAATATAAAATGTTATAAGAGTCTAATAGTTTAACCATCGACAAAATATTGTGACCTACAAAAAGAAAATATATGTAGCATTTAAAATCCAATATGTACAAGCGTAAAGATAAATAATCTATGCAACTATGAGATATTTAATGTGTAGATTTCATATTTTTAGGTAAAGCGGATTTCATTGTAAATCTAAAATAATAATAATAATAATAATAAATTAAGAAATTAGATTACATTAAAAGTGGATTCATTCGATAAAACTGAAAATATAGCAGGATCAAACATTCGATACACAGACGAAAACTAATTAACAAAGTTCTTCCTATAACTTGAAACTAGATGGTGGCGTTTGCGATATTCTACGACAACACGTTTCTGAAGTTCTTCCATAACACGGTCCGAGCGCTCTGCTAACGAACAACGATACAATCTGCAAAAAAAAAAAAAAACATACATATAACAAAATAAGGGTCAATGGAAGGGATTTAGGGTTTCATTGTCTTCAAAGTTCAAACGATTCAATTGGAGAAAATTGAAGATTATTGTCATACCGTAAGTTATTACTGTTATTGCCAATATCAGAGTCATGACAATTGCAAACGGTTGCATCGATTTCATGGCCATAAAGAGCTGCATCGATTTCATTTTGATAAACTGTTGCATCGAATTCATAGTCATCAGTCGAGTCATACGGCTCACAGAATTTTTTGATTCTTTCAGTACATCTTTTTCCCAGAGAGCACTTGATGGATATATGTCCAATTCGGGTTCGTATTTACGTTTCGGGCCTCGTAAACACGTCAAAATTACATCTCGGTTTGAAAACGTATCCCAAGGAGTCAAAACGGTCCGGAAACGCATTTACGCGCGTCCGGACCGGACCTCCGGATTGCATTACGGGTATCGTGCGACTACCGTATCCGCGATTACCGTTACGTGTAGAGAAGTCAAGTTCGCGCATTACCAATATGGATGACGGTTACCGCATGCTCTTGAACCGTCATCAAACCGCTTTAAAACCGGGTCCGGTCCCAAGGAAGCCTATAAATAGGAGGCCTTGGCCACCCATTTTCACACATCCTCTCATTTGCCCAACTTTGGTATTTTGAGCTCTGACTTCTCTCTAGAAATATTCTCTCTCTAGAAATTACTATTTTGCCCTTATAGTGACTTAAGCTTCGGAGAGGGCTCCGCTAGCACCACCCCCCCTCTCCGTGCTAGCATTGGTCCTTCGTGCAGGAATCGTCACCCATACATCCGCATTTGTGCACAGACCACCGCTTCCTGAGACACAGCCGTACCGAGACACAGACCTCTACGGGAATCAACCGAACACTCGCCACTGGCCCAACCTCTTCCCGACGAAGGGTTACAGCCCAAAAACCCGCACAACCACGCGAACAGACGCGTCCTCACGACTTAGTTCATCCCGGGCGCAATATTGGCGCCGTCTGTGGGAAACGAGCAAGAAGCCGTTCCACACCGCAAGCTATGACAGGCAGACGTACGAAGAAGGCGGGGGCAAACAAGCAGAAGCCGACAACAAGTCCACTTGGATCCCCCACATGCCCGTGGCCACATCCAATGCCTTCTCATGCCAACATGAAGTGCGCCCCGCACAGCAAGGTCCCGAAGTCCAAAATGCAGTGCGCGTAACATCCATGCCCGGGTTCAAGCCTAGGACGCCAAGTACTAGTGCCGAGTGCCAGTGCCAGCGCCGAGTGCCAGCGCCGAGTGCCAGCGCCGAGTGCCAGTACCAAGTGCCAGCGCCAGGTGCCCGTGCCGAGTGTCCGTGTTGAGTGCCCGTGCCGAGTGCCCGTGCCGAGTGCCCGTGTCAAGTGCCTGTACCGAGTGTCCTTGTGCCGAGTGCCCGTATCAAAATGCTAGCGCCTCAACTCTGCAGCCTGAAAATACAACCGACAGTCACGACAACGTGCATACACGCACCAACACTTATTCAAGCATTTATGCAACATTGGCGCCGTTGACATTAAAACGGGAGAAACAACTATCTTTTAGATTACTTTGCGCATTCCTAGTATTTCCAGTATAATCAATGTAAATACGCGCAAGTATCTAATAAAGTCAATCTACATTTGTAGGTACACATCTATCTCTTGCACGCTATTTTTTGGATTAAACGCGAAGCAACTAAACTACGCGCTTATTATCTACATCAATAATCCAAGATATTATGACATGTGCAAGCAAAATCTATCACGCTTTATGACAACGTTTATCATCAACAACAATTTACCCATATGGATGACCACATAAAAGGTATCACCATAGAATAAAAAACTTGGAGTTAAGCCCAAGACACTTTCAAAGACAGCATACTGCAAATACACATAATGGATGATATTTGCATACCTACACCAACAAGGAGTTTATTTCTCCATTCATATTGACATCTACCTCAAGAAGGTGCCGGCAACACAAAGCCATTGCGCTATGTTCACAGCCAACTTATATGACGCAAGGACAATTTGCGGATTATCTACAAAAAAAAAGGAACATATAGCAATTCTCTACTCAAGGTGACGACTATTCAAGAACCGTCATCTACAAGCAATATCTTGGATTAACACCAAGACCTACTATCAAAGGTGGCATGTTGAGGTATCCTCTTTGAAAAGACAAACCCCATGTTTACTTCTAGAAAATGACATGCTGTGACATCTCATATTAGAGGAAAATCCTCATGTTCATAGCCATTCCCTGGATCCAGAACAGGATGGGCAAATACAATAACGGGGCTAATCACCCCATAAGGTGCGGATGTCCTCTGTTTAGACGACAATCCCATAATTCGAATTCCTGGTAAGGGTTCACTCTTCATGACGGATGTCCTCTGTTTAGACGACAATCCCATAATTTGAATTCCTGGTAAGGGTTCACTCTTCATGACGGATGTCCTCTGTTTAGACGACAATCCCATAATTAGAATTCCTGGTAAGGGTTCACTCTTCATGACGGATGTCCTCTGTTTAGACGACAATTCCATAATTCGAATTCCTGGTAAGGGTTCACTCTTCATGACGGATGTCCTCTGTTTAGACGACAATCCCATATTACGAATTCCTGGTAAGGGTTCACACTTCATTACGAATGTCCTCTTTTTAGACGACAATCCAATACTTCGAATTCCTGGTTAGGGTTCACTCTTCATGGCGAATGTCCTCTTGTTAAGATGACAATCCCACATTACGAATTCCTGGTTAGGGTTCACTCTATACGGCAGAAGTCCTCTTGCTAGATGACAATTCCGTACTACAGATTTTCAAAATCGTGTTGCATGGTTCCTGGACGCAGAAAACATGCATCACAATTCATATTCTCAAAAAGTGTTACATGATCCCTGGACGCAAGAATCATGTATCACAAATATTTTACCAAATATTTTGTCGAGTATTTTATCAAATATTTTATGTATCAAACACCTTTCCAAACATTTTATCAAACAATGATTTTTAGGGTTCGCAAAACACTCTTTCAAAACCCAAAAAAGTTTTTACGTATGCTTCCCCAACGCGGGTTGATACACGCTGGCAGGTGCGCACCCTGTTTAAAACTCATAAAACTTACAAGTAGAGTCTTGTACAACGTCGCCTTAGAGTGGAACTAAGAGACGGTATAAACTAGTATCTTGCTCAAGCCAAGATAACACATTTCAAACATACTACTTGTTAAGTCGCTATACGCGAATCACTCGACAGGTTTCGACAGATATAGTAACAAACTATGCAGGAAGACGTACAACATGCATAACGCATCGTACATGCAATCTTGAATCAAAAGTGGCTATCGGTCACGATTGAGGAGACTACGTTTATACTACTAGTCATCCACGTTCAGGAAACACAGTAAGCGATAACGGTATGAAATATTACTAACAAGTTATCATGCAAACTGCTGTGTATAAAACAAGTTCAAACGACGTAGTTCAAAGCGAACAAGTCACAAGCAACAATTAAAGAACAACTCCAACAAGTTTCTAAGTATAGAAGCCGGGGGGCAAGCAGACTCACAAACGAGTTCAACATATCGAAAAGATGGCACAGATCAAAGGAGTCCATCATCCCTGACAGGGCTGGGCGGAACAAGCAAAAGTTGCACATTAGTGCCGCCACCGTCTTCTCCAAACAAAAATGCAAACTGAGATGTTGCAGTATCTAAGCGACGAAGCTTGGCAACTTGCCCAACAGCAGACTCCGCATACGGCCCTAACTTGTCAAAAGGAAAGCCAGGAGCAAGAATGCTCACTCTACGAATAAAGTCCTCAGCAAACTCGCTGAGCATAGGAGTGGCCTTCGCTGTAGCAGCAGCAGTAACTGCGCTATCAAATCCAGGAGTAGAAGGGAACTTGCTAAGTCCCTCTTCAATGCCAGCCTTCATTTCTGCCTCGCGCACTTTCCGGCAGGCAACCTTGTGCTTGCCTGCGTTATCAGAAATTGCCTTCTCAATGGCGGCGTTCTCAGATTCAAGCTGAACGAGGCTGGCATGATCAGAATCATAACGAGCATCAAAATCCGTCTTCTTCAACGAAAGACGGCGCACTTCGTCCTTAGCTTCCTCAAGCTCCTTGGACAAAGTGGCAGCCTTGTCAGCAATGGCACGCCTCTCCTGGACAAGCTCCAACATGAAGGAGGCCATATGTACCATATCAGAAACAACCTGAAAACAAGGAGACAATAAGCATACATGTTCGGGAACAACGAACATAGCAAAGTGGAAAAAGATACTTACTGGAGTGAATCCAGACAACGATCTATCAACAAAAGTTCGTGCCTCCTCGTCACTCGAGGGTCGAACAACTCGATCACCTGGAGGAATGGATCGATGAAGAACACGCACGCCAACTTCAGGCATGCTCAGCTGGGAGTTCTTGGGAAAAGTAAGATCTCCTGCCACGTATGGCATCCACTTACCATCTGAAATGTCACCATCCAAAGGACGAAGCAAATCCGCACGTCCAAGTGGCGGGATCGCTACATGCAAACCAAGCAAGCGTTATGCAAAAGCCAAAAACAAAGCGTACAAAGGCACAGAATCAAGTGTCCAGCTTATACCAGAAAGAAGAGAACGTTCCACCTCGGACCGCTCCTTCGAGCGGGGGGTGTTGCGTCCGGGACGACTGAGGTCACGAGGACGCGTCTGTGGTTGTGCGGATATGACCCTTCTGACGGAGGTTGTGACCCGGATGGTTGAGATCTGGTAAGGTTGTATGTCTCGAGCGTCGGATCCTGCGCAAAGGACCAATGCTAGCACGGAGAGGGGGGTGGTGCTAGCGGAGCCCTCTCCGATGCCTAAGTTACTATAGTGGCAAAAGGGTAATTTCTAGAGAGAGAGAATTCTAGAGAGAAGTCAGAGCTCAAAATACCAAAGTTGGGCAAATGAGAGAGTGAGTGAAAATGGGTGGCCAAGGTCTCCTATTTATAGGCTTCCTTGAGACCGGACCCGGTTTTATAGCGGTTTGATGACGGTCCAAGAAAATAAGCGGGAACCGTTGTCCATATTGGTAATGCATGAACTTGACTTCTCTACACGTAACGACGATCGCGGACACGGTAATCGCGGATACGGCAATCGCGCAATACCCGTGGCGGAACCCGGACCTCGTCGAAATTGGGCAATTCGGCGAGGTCCGGATTGCCGTGCGATCCGGACCTCTGGATTGCGCAATCCGGAGGTCCGGATTGCAAGCAATCCGGAGGTCCCGATTGCTTGCAACCCGGACATCCGGGTTGCTGCAACCCGGAGGTCCGGATTGCAAATGCAATCCGGACCTCCGGATTGCACCGCAATCCGGATGTCCGGTCCGGTCACGCGTAAATGCGTTTCCGGACCGTTTTGACCCTTGGGAGACGTTTTTCGAGACGAGATGTAATTTTTGACGCGTTTGCAAGGCCCGAAGCGTAAATACGAACCCGAATTGGACATTTATCCATCACTTGCCCCCGAGTCAAGTAACGGTTTAGAACCTTTCTTGACTCTATTTTAAGCTAGGATATTTGTCCAATTTGAGTCTGACGCTAACCTTTCAATTTTGATTGTCGGTCAGACGTAGGAATCTTTATTTCCTGTTATCATGGTTAGTGCAATAGGAAATGTATATGTGCGAACATGATCATCGTCGGGGACGCGAGTAAACAGTAATGCACTTATGCGAGAATGCATCTATCAACATGTATGCACGAATAATGGATGTGGCAAGATCGTAAATATGTAATGCAAGAAAATAGAAATTGTATGTTTCTAAAATGGCTAAGTGATTTCCAAATCATGAATCATGCGACCGTGACGTGCGAATGATGTCAAGATACGTATGAGAGTAGATATCTTGAGAGGAGAGGATAGAGTATACCGTAGGGGTTTAGTCTTGTGTGTAGGTGAACTAATCCTTTGATCCTTATCCACAAAGCATCTTCTTAGGGATTAGTAAATACACATATTCTCACTTATCCTTCCAACACCTTGGGAGTTCACCATTTCAATCCATTTGCAGGTAATTCACTCACCCTTTCCCGGAATTATCTTTGTGTTCAAAGTTTCTTTGCCGTCGTGGAGCTTAGATACGTTTTGACAGTTTCGAGTCTGAATTTTTATTTGTTTTTGGAAATTGACACCACCAATCGACTCGGTTCGTCGCAACGATTCCAGCGCCACCTTCGGATTCTCCAGGGGACGTCTCACGCGCCCTCACGCGCCACCGCGAGTGAAGGAACTTCGCCGGAGCGTGAGCCCCACGCGCCGCCTTCCCGACCTCGCCTCGCTGCGGTCCTTACCTTCCCGGAATCGTCTCGACGAGAGGAATCCATTGTGATATCTTTCGTCCTGTTTTGAGGTAATTTGAAAACCCTAATTTAAAAAGTAGTTTCGGCCTGAGCTTGGGGTGTCGCCGGATAGTTGCTCGTCTAAGTTATTTTTCGTTGCTGCCGTATAGAACTACTTGTTGATGCTCACACGTTGAATAATTGCTGATTGATTGTCGTTACTATCGTCGTTTGTCCACAACTTAGATGATTTTTGTTTCCGCGGATAGTCGAGGTGTAATTCTTTGTTAGGACATAATGCCCATTGATGTTGATACGCGCGTTGATGTTGAGCCGTTGGTTATTGCCTGCAAGTATGCTAAAATACTTAGAAAATATTCAAACGATATCTAATGTTTGTTACCATAGATGTCGTCGTATGAGCCTTGTCGATGAGCGACGTAGGTGTGCCAAGGGGGCATGGCTATTCGTTGTATGCAATCCATTTTTGTCGACACGTATGTGTGTGTTCATGAAAACACTTAGAGAATATTTTTTCCCTTGTTGACGCGTAACCTTGTCGATATGTACGTACGTACATGGAAATACTTAGAAAATATTTTCTTCTTGTCGACGAGCAACATTGTCGACATGTGTGTACATATATGGAAACACTTAGAAAATATTTTCTCCTTGTCGACGAGCAACCTTGTCGACATGTATGTACGTACATGGAAACACTTAGAAAATATTTTCTTCTTGTCGACGAGCAACCTTGTCGACATGTATGTACGTACATGGAAACACTTAGAAAATATTTTCTCCTTGTCGACGAGCAACCTTGTCGACATGTATGTACGTACATGGAAATACTTAGAAAATATTTCCTCCTTGTCGACGAGCAACCTTGTCGACACGTATGTATGTACATGGAAACACTTAGAAAATATTTTCTCCTTGTCGGCGAGCAACCTTGTCGACATGTATGTACGTACATGGAAACACTTAGAAAATATTTTCTCCTTGTCGACGAGCAACCTTGTCGACATGTATGTACGTACATGGAAATACTTAGAAAATATTTCCTCCTTGTCGACGAGCAACCTTGTCGACACGTAAAGATGATATGCGCATTGACGTTGATTGTTTCTTTGCAGGTTGTGAGGTTGTAGCATTTCCTTGCGGAGTTAACTTCCCTTTGATTACGTTGATACGATGAGTAAGTTCTTTATTCTTACTCTGAGCATTTTTGGGCATTTCGACACTCATAATGGATAGCCTTTGGGATGGCCCTATGACTTTTGTGCGTTTATATTGCAGGTTGGTTTGCTGGAAAGAGTTTGTCGCTTCATGCGGCGGCTTCGCGTATTGCTTCTCGTACTGATCCAACTTTGGTCGCCCCTGCCCCTGTCATTCCTGCTCACTCAGGGCGTGATCTTGGCAAGGGGACTTCTACGCATGTGGTCGGAAATAATCCCACAGAGCCTGATTCTCGCGTGTCTTCTAAGCGAACTGACACAGTGGCGCGTGGACCGACTGATCCCAAGCGCTTGAAGCCAAATGCGACTACTTCCACTCGTAGAGGCAAGGAAGTCGCAAGTCGCAATGTGGCGTCATCTGCCCCCCAGTCGGGAAACCGACCTGTGGAAGGTCGCGGACTTTGTAAGTATACTTCAATGAGTGTGATTTGCGGCTTTGTTATTTGCTGTTGTGAACACTTCTTTTTCTTTATTGTAGCGGTTCCGCCTCTCAGGCGCGACCATTTGGTGTGTCCTGTTGGATTAGACATATCCCTGGACACTTGGGCACCCTTTGACAATGGTGGAATTTATTTCCCCAAAGAGTCTTCGCTTCGTACTCCAGAGGTTGGAGTTCGCGTTTTGCGTAGGTGCGTTCCGCCAGGAGATAGGAATTCCTGTCCGAAAACTGATGAGGAGGCCGAGGCATATGCACAGGGTGTCTTATCCCGATTTGCACCTGTAAGTAACTTGGTTTTTCTGCCCAGTGTGTTGCTTTTGCGATTTATATTTGATTTATCACGTTGATATGTACAGGTTGTAGCTGACATGGTTAATATGTCGTCTTTCGTCATGGAGTTAGCGAGCGCAAAGCAGGCGGGTGTGACTAAGTGTGACGCTTTGCGCCATGAGTTGTCACAGGCCAAGGAAGAGGCCCGCGTGTTGGGTTTGAAAGTTACGGCTTCTGAGAGCCGTTACGAAGCGCGCCGTACTCTCTTGTCAGAGCTGGAGTCTGAGATGGTCGTTCTCGAGAAGAAGGTTACAGATGATCTTCATTCTCAAGGGGCTGAGTTGGTTATTCTCGGTAAAGAGAGTCGGGAGAAGGGAGTACAAGTGGGTTTCACTAAGTACTTGGGAACTTCGGACTTTGAAGTCGCTGTTGATGAGAAGGTAGACAACCTGATGAGCGAGCGTTCTGAGGATTATTTCACTCGTGTGAAAGATCTTGACCCTCAGTTCCCTTTTGGCGAGTTGGGGCCATATGCGAATTACGCCCTTTCTCACATTGAGGCGCTGAACCTCTTGGAGTGTGGTCGTCCAAACTACGAAGTGTTGGTTAATGATAGTGGAGATGTGAACGTCATTGTCACTTCTTCGGAGTTTATGGAGGTTGCCCCCGGGCCTCCTGGTGGTTCTGTTGTTTGAACTACTCATTTTGTGATGAGCGCATCGGATTCGTTTATGAGTTTGCTTTTCTCTTGGCTTCTATGTTTAGAAACTTGTTGGGGTTGTTATTTGTGACTTGTTCGCTTTGAACTTTGTCGCATGGTCCTGTTTTATACACAGCAGTTTGGATGATAACTTGTTAGTAATATTTCATACCGTTATCACTTACTGTGTTTACTGAATGTGGACGCCTAGTAGTGTAGACATAGCCCCCGCATGCGTGACTGATAGCCACTTCCTGATTGATAAGTTGGAAAGTTCTCCTGATTGTTTGCATGATGCATTATGCATATTGCCTTTCTTTCCTGAATAGCTTGCCGCTATATGTGTTGCGACCTGCCAAGTATTTTTGCGTATAGCAGTATATCTCAAGAAGTAGTGTGTTTGAAAGGTGTTATCTTGGTTAAGCAAGATAGTAGTTTATACCGTCTCTTAGTTCCACTCTAAAGCGACGTTGTACAAGACCCGACTTGTAAATTTTACGAGTTTTAAACAGGGTGCGCACCTGCCAGCGTGTATCAACCCGCGTTGGGGAAGCATACTTCAAAACATTTTGGTTTTTGAAAAAGCATTTTGTGAATCCTAAAAGGGGTGTTGGTAAAATATTTGGAAAAAGGTTTATACATGCAATGTGAAACATCCCAAAAACCGTGTTGATAAAATTTTTGGAAAGGAGTTTAATACATAAAACATTTTATAAAGTATTTTGACAAAATACTTGGTAAAAATGTTTGTGATACATGATTCCTGCGTCCAGGAACCATGTAGCACTTTTGAGAGTATGAATTGTGATGTATGTTTTCTGCGTCCATGAATCACACATCACGGCTTTGAAAGTCTGTAGTACGGAATTGTCGTCTAGCAAGAGGACTTCCGCTATAGAGAGTGAACCCTAAACAGGGTATACACTCTTAGAGTGAATCCTAAACAGGATATACACATAGAGTGAATCCTAAACAGGATATACACTTAGAGTGAATCCTAAACAGGATACACACATAGAATGAATCCTAGACAGGATATATACACAGAGTGAATCCTAAAAAGGATATACACTTAGAGTGAATCCTAAACAGGATATACACTTAGAGTGAATCCTAAACAGGATATATACACAGAGTGAATCCTAAAAAGGATATACACTTAGAGTGAATCCTAAACAGGATATACACTTAGAGTGAATCCTAAACAGGATATATACACAGAGTGAATCCTAAAAAGGATATACACTTAGAGTGAATCCTAAACAGGATATACACTTAGAGTGAATCCTAAACAGGATATACACATTTAGAGTGAGGTAGTTGTCTAAACAGAGAACTTCCGTCACT
The DNA here is from genome assembly GCA_036873135.1 of Clarkia xantiana subsp. parviflora. Classification (NCBI taxonomy): domain Eukaryota; kingdom Viridiplantae; phylum Streptophyta; class Magnoliopsida; order Myrtales; family Onagraceae; genus Clarkia; species Clarkia xantiana. The sequence continues at coordinate 14,057,227 of JAPTYO010000004.1, forward strand.
TGAGGGGTGATCAGCCCCATATGCCCATCCTGTTCTAAATCCAGGGGATGGCTATGGACATGAGGATTTTCTTCTAACCAGAAATGTCGCAGCATGTCATTAAGATAAGTAAACATGGGGCTTGTCTTTTAGAAAAAGAGGATACCTCAACATGTTATTTTGATGATAGGCCTTGGCGTTATTCCAAGGTATTGCATGTAGTTGACGCCCTGAATAGTCGTCATTTTAATAATAGGTCTTGGTGTTAATCCAAGATATTGCTTGTAGTTGACGCTCTTCTAGAGATAGACGCCTATGTTATGAATGGAGAAATAAACTCCTTGTTGATGTAGATAATAGATATGTTGGTGTTGTATACCATAATCTCCTCCTTTTATGCAAAGCTTAGTTTGTATTGTTGGAGAAGATTTTTTGTGGATAGGTTACTACTTGGCGTAATTCCTGAGTAGTAATCGTAGTGTGGTCATAATGCGTAATAGATTTTGCTTGCTAATGGCATAGTTTCTTGGATTATTGGAGTAGATAATATACGCGTAGTTTGTTGCTTCGCGTTTAATCCAAAAATAGCGTGCAAAAGATAAGTATGTACCTACAAACGTAGATTAACTTTATTAGATGCTTGCGCGTATTTACATTGATTGTACTAGAAGTAGTAGAAATGCGCAAAGTAATCTAGGAGAGAGTTGTTTCTCCCGTTTCGTCATGGCTAGTTTGATGACGATGTTGCGTAGTTGGTTGCAACAAATCGCCTCAGTGCGCCTAGCGTGATGCATTCTTCGATTTCCTTCCTTAGTGGCAGACACACGTTTGTATTATGCCCCCAAGTTTTATGGTATTTGCACCATTCTCTGATATCGTTGCCCAAGAAAGCTGTCTCTGGGGCAAGCGGACTTGGGAGCTTATTTTCTAGCAGGTTGACGTAAATGTCTTCGGCCACCGTGTTTAGCGGTGTGAAGATGTTGTTGATATTCAAGCTTGCGTCTTCCTGGTTGTTCGTTTCTGCTCGAACACCTTTGTCCCAACTGAGGGGTGTACCCCACCTCAGTTCTTGCTCGCAAAAGACTGCTGTCTCAAGCTTTTCCTTTAAATCCGCCATGGTTTTTGTGGTTCGCCATCCATGAGTTCGTCCAAAGAGAAGGAAAGATTTGGCGTTCATATTTGCATAGAAAACGCTTATCACTTCTTCTTTTGTTGCTTTCGCGGTTGAGGCGTTGGAGGCGAATTTGATGAAGTATTCCAAGATTGGCTCATCTTCTCCCTGTTGAACGAGCCAAATCCGCTGCCACGGTGATAACTGGATGCTTTCTTGCGGTTTCCAAATTGTAATGACTTGTTCCACTGGTTGCTTCTTTCTTTCGTCAACCACTTTCTGCCTCTTGAAGGAGTTTACCATGGCCACATGGTATTGGTGCTTTGCTCTTAAGGCATTAACGTAACAACGCCTTGCGGTTATTTGATCGCCCAGCACTTCTCCAATCCCATGCTCCGTCGGGAACTTCATCTTTTGGTGGACGGTGGAAGGCACGATCACATAGGGATTGATCGTTGTTCGTCCCAAGATTCCGTTGTAGGCTCCGAGGGATTCTACAACTACAAAAGTGACGTTGATATGTAATGCTTTCCACCCCTGGCCAAGGACGACCGGAAGTGTAATTGTGCCCAATGATTGTGTAGCTGCTCCTGCGAAGCTAACTAATGAGAAGGTACCTGGGGACAAGTCCCTGACAGACTTCCCTAGTTGCTCCAGAACTCTGATATGTAGAATGTCAGCAGAACTTCCACCATCCACAAGAATTCTTTTCACATCGTACCCATCAATGTCCATGGTAACGACTAAAGCATCATCGTGGGGATAAACGATGTGCTTCAAGTCTTCCCTGGAGAATTGGATGACTGCGTCTTCTTGCTCGGGTTGCTTTCGCTTTCCGTATTTTGGCAGTGTTGCTGCTTGGGATGCATAAACGTCCCGAGCATTGGATATGTGTCCTCCGGCGGCAGGCCCTCCATGTATGACATTTATGACTCCTCGCTTGGCTGGCGGAGGGTTGTCATGGGCTTTCTCTTTTCCCTTGTTTGATCTTTTTGACGACTCTGGCTGAGTCTTTTTTGAGGGGCTGTTGCCTTGGTCCACGAATTGCTTTAACTCACCCTTAAGGACGAAGTTATTGACTCGGAAACGAAGACTGACGCAGCTATCAGTTTCATGGCCGAAAACTTCGTGGTTTTCACACCACTTGTCCTTTTCTTTTCCCAGTGGGCCTTTTCGGAAATTGTTTGGCTCCCTCCACATATTTGCGTTTTTCATTTCTCTCAAAATCACCGACAGCGGGGCGTTTAGGGGGATGCAGTCGGCGAGATTTACTTCTTTAGGCTTCTGCAAATCCCCTTGGAAAGGTCTTTTTGGCTGAGGTTGCCAATGTTTTCCTTGGCTGCCTGGGTGTGGCTTTGGTTGGTATTGTTTTGGATTGTCTTTCGCCTTAGCTGCGGCAATTTTTGCCTTATTCTGGCTTCTGAATCTCTCCAGGTCTATATACTCTTTGACTCTCGCGGCCAGTTCTTCCATTGATTCCGCCGGACGCTTGGCCATCTTTTCGGCTAAGGCATTGCCTCTTCGACCAAGGTTTCGGATGAATGCCCGAACAATTTCTCCTTCGGTCAGGTTTCCCTGAATGTCAGAAATGTTCTGATTGAAGCGGACGTAATAGTCGGCAAGGGATTCTTCGTTCTGCTGTTGGACGTCGTCCAGAGCGTTTGCCCCTTTTAACAGTGTGCGCTCACCCATGTATCGCCGAATGAATTTGGCCTTTAGGTCCGCCCATGAAGTAATGCTTCCGCAAGGCAGTGAGAAGAACCAGTGTGCGGCGGTCCCGGCGAGAGTTTGTGAAAACGTCATTGCAAAGTGATGCAGGTTCTTTGTTCTGCCTAACAGAGAGGCCTCGTGCTTTTGCACATGTTCAATTGGGTCGCCTTTTCCCCGGTAGGGGTCTCCTCCAATTCGGTACAGTGCGTCTGGGACGCGACTGTTCACCAAGTGCTCAGCGAACGGATGTGACGCCCTTTCTTCAAGAGCGTGCATACCCTTCATTTTTACCTCCCTCATTTTCTTCTCCACCAGCTCTTCTAACATTTCGGCGGTAAATCCCTTTACCGGTTCAGCATAACCTGTTGAAGGTTTTTGCTGACCATTGTCGCGGTAGATGTCAGATTGATCCCTGCTTGTTGCCTGATAGGGATCGTCTCTAGTTGGTTGCTGTGGGTGGTAGAATGGGGGCTGCCTTTCGTTCCTCCATTGTTGAGCTCCTTGGAAAGGAGTATATGACCGTGCAGGTTCATATCTTGTGTGTTGGTTCCCTCCCTGGAAAGGATTGCCATAGAGAGTGGTGTCTTGCGACGTCTCCCTTGCTGGCTCAGCATACTGTTGATTGACTGGTGGTGGCTGAGCTGTGTATCCTTGGTTTTTGAGAGACTCGCGGAATGCGAGTAGCTCTTCTATCGCGGCCATCATTGCTGAAGTGACGGTGGGCATCGGGTTTGCCCCCGCTCTTTGCTCGCCCTGCGGCATTTCTGTCTGGGATTCATCTTCGTGCCCTTGTGGTTCGAAACCGGGTGGGTGCGCGTGATGCTTGTCCCTTGGCTCTCTATACTGTGCGTTGGGCACAGTGTCCGTTGGTATGGATGAGGCTACGGAAGTAGCCCTTGGGATGTGGGAGGGTCCCGACTGGCTCCCGGCTGGAGCTTGGCATCCTTCTCTTTTGTTCGCCGGGGACTTCCTGGGACGCCCGGGTCTTTTCCTCAGATTTTTCACCTCTTCGGGAGGGTTGTGATCACTTGCCATGACTTCTATGTAGCTTTTTGTTCGAATCGCGTAGACGGCGCCAATGTTGCGTCCGGGACGACTGAGGTCACGAGGACGCGTCTGTGGTTGTGCGGATATGACCCTTCTGACGGAGGTTGTGACCCGGATGGTTGAGATCTGGTAAGGTTGTATGTCTCGAGCGTCGGATCCTGCGCAAAGGACCAATGCTAGCACGGAGAGGGGGGTGGTGCTAGCGGAGCCCTCTCCGATGCCTAAGATACTATAGTGGCAAAAGGGTAATTTCTAGAGATAGAGAATTCTAGAGAGAAGTCAGAGCTCAAAATACCAAAGTTGGGCAAATGAGAGAGTGAGTGAAAATGGGTGGCCAAGGTCTCCTATTTATAGGCTTCCTTGAGACCGGACCCGGTTTTATAGCGGTTTGATGACGGTCCAAGAAAATAAGCGGGAACCGTTGTCCATATTGGTAATGCATGAACTTGACTTCTCTACACGTAACGACGATCGCGGACACGGTAATCGCGGATACGGCAATCGCGCAATACCCGTGGCGGAACCCGGACCTCGTCGAAATTGGGCAATTCGGCGAGGTCCGGATTGCCGTGCGATCCGGACCTCCGGATTGCGCAATCCGGAGGTCCGGATTGCTTGCAACCCGGACGTCCGGGTTGCTGCAACCCGGACATCCGGATTGCACCGCAACCCGGACATCCGGATTGCACCGCAATCCGGATGTCCGGTCCGGTCACGCGTAAATGCGTTTCCGGACCGTTTTGACCCTTGGGAGACGTTTTTCGAGACGAGATGTAATTTTTGACGCGTTTGCAAGGCCCGAACGTAAATACGAACCCGAATTGGACATTTATCCATCAGGGGGCAGACAACGCATCCTCGCAACCGTCAACTTCCTTCCCTTTATGACAGGAAGGAGTAGGAACGGTCACAGTAGTCTTCGGACGCTTCGAACTGCTCGAAGAACGCGCCCCAATGGTGGACCGTTTGGAAGAGTCACGAACAGCAACAACGCGGTCAGTAACAAGCGTCGTACGACCTGCAAGTAACATGCAAAGTTACAATCCAACCAAGAAAATACATAAGGAAGATTGTTCTTTTAAAACCATCTACCTTTTCCACGTCCAGAAGCCGCCGATGCTCCAGAAGCAAGTGGGGGAACGATCCTCCCGCTAGAAGCAATCTTGCGAGCGGCCGCCGTCTGCAAAGACGAGCTTTTTCCGTCAAACCAACCTACAGTGCAACACGGTAAAAAGTTATAAAAATGATCAACATACCGACGCTGCAGAAGGGAGCACATGGATCCCAGCATCAATCAATTCCTGATCGGATGCACGCAATGAGCAAGTAAAGCCGCGCGATTGTTGACAGTGATATATCTGTCTTATCACTTCCTTATCCGACAAGGAGAGTTCCCGAAAAGCAGGCGCGGGATCAAATTTCCGAACATACTCGACATCCCAAGTCGTCCCCGCGTCATGAGCAAAAAAGTAATGATGCCTCCAATGGTCGGCAGACCGATCCGCGGTAGCAACTAATCGGTAACTAGGATCCCACTTGGCTTCCCCAAGACCAAGTTCCTCAAAACCATCGCTCTGCAAGTTCGGCCAACGAACTTTCACACTGCACAATCCCGCTGAGTCCGAACTCTTAAGCTGGTAGAAGCAGCGAAAGAGGGTGCGGGAATAACGCCAGGACTGCTTGTGAAGCAACACTCTGAAACAAGTCCATACTCGAATCCCGTTGGGTGCAAGATCTAAAGGAGAAATCCCATAACCGCTACAGAGCTCAACCAAGTCAGAACAGTAGGGAAACCGCAAACCCTCTCTAACGTGAGATGTATACACAACGGATAAATCTACAGGCGGAGGAGTAGCATCTCCTAAACTGCTATCAGGGAGTATCTCAAAGGGGTAAAAAGCCTCGGTACAAGCGTCGAGTCCGGAAGCACTCGCATACAAGGTGAACAGGGATCTATCCAAGCGGTTAGTATAATACCTAACCAACGCCTCAGTCTCTCCAGCAGGAGATGCCCCAACAAAAGGACCAGCAGCTACACCCTCATCGGTGTCTAAAACACTATCTGCTGGCAAAGCCGGGTCTACATCCAAGTCATCATCTATATCAGAATTAAAGGGAGTCTGCGATAGAGGAGTGGTGGACTTACTCATTGTATCAACACGATCAAAGGGAAGGAAGCTCCGCAAGAAGTTACTACGATCCCACAATCTGCAAGAAGCAAGCAAAAGTCAACGCGCATAGCGAAAGTCAACGCGCGTATCAAAAAGCCAACGCGCATAGCGAAAGTCAACGCGCGTATCAAAGTCAACGCGCATAGCGAAAGTCAACGCGCGTATCAAAAGCCAACGCGCATAGCAAAAATCAACGCGCATATCAAAAGCCAACGCGCATAGCAAAAGTCAACGCGCGTATCAAAAAGCCAACGCGCATAGCGAAAGTCAACGCGCATATCAAAGTCAACGCGCGTATCAAAAGTCAACGCACGTAGCCAAGGTCCACGCGCATAGTAAAGTTGGTACGTACCATCAAAGGGATTAACGTCTTAAGAAGCTATCATGCAAACGGTGGGATTAACGCGACAAACCGCAAGGATCGAACGCGGCAACGCTTAAGGAAAATATTTCTCTAAGGCGTCAAAACAACAAGTGACTATGCCTAAAGTCATTTGACAATCCCCGTCAACCAAAAAACCCGCCAAGGGAAAAAATTATGCATACCGACCAAAAAGCTTCTACACAAAGACACGGGGGCACTATGTCCAAACGGGGAATTCTACCTCAACTATCCACGGAAGTGAAAAATCGCCTAAGTTATGGACAAACGACGATAATAACGGCAACCAATCAGCAATTACTCGACATACAAGCATCAACAAGCAGTTCCATACGTCAACGACGAAAAATAGCTCAAACGAACAACAATACGGCGACATTCGAAATCAAGTCGAAGCTGTCCTGTAAAATCGAATTTCCAAATTACCTCAAAACGTGACGAAAAGTATCCCAATGGACTCCCCTTGTCGAGACGATTTCGGAAAGGTAAGGACCGCGACGAGCAGAGGCCGGGAAGGTGGCGCGTGGGCTACACGCGCCGGCAAGGGTGAAACTCACGCGGCGGCGCGTGAGGGCGCGTCCGGCGTCTCCTGGCGATTCCAAAGACGGCGCTAGAATCCTCGTGACAAACTGAGTCGAATAGTGGTGTCAATTTCTGAAAACAAGTCAAGGATCAAACTCGAAACTGTCGGGATGTGTCTAAGCTCTACGACGGCGAAGAAATTATGAACACACAAACAATTTCGGGAAATGATGAAGGAATTACCTGCAAAGAAGATGGAATGATGAATTCCCAAGGTGCTGGAAGGATAATTGGGGATGTGTGTATTTACATATCCCAAGAGATGCTTTGTTGATAAGGATTAAATGATTAACTTATCTACACACACGCCTAAACACCTACGGTATACTCCACCCTCTCTTCTAAATATCGATTCCTGTGCATATCTTGATATTGCGCGTATCAAACCCGTCACTCTACGCGTATGTTGCCATCGCATGATTCATGATTTGATAATCACTAAGTCGTTTTAGAAGCATACGGTTTCTATTTCTTGCATTGCGTAATTACGATCTTGCCATGACCATTACTTATGCTTGCATGTTGATAGAGGCATGTTCGCATGATGTATTACCAATTGCTTATGTCTCCAACGATAACCGTACTTGCACGTTACGTATGTGCATTCCCTATTGCATTAACCGTGATGACAGGAAACAAAGTCATTCGGTCGGAAAATCAAACGACGGACGAAATCAAGATGTCTACGTCCGACCAACGATCAAAACCGAAAGGTTAGCGTCAAACTCAAATTGGACACGTATCCTAACTTAAAAATAGAGTCAAGAAAGGTTCTAAACCGTTACTTGACTCGGGGGCAAGTGATGGATATATGTCCAATTCGGGTTCGTATTTACGTTTCGGGCCTCGTAAACACGTCAAAATTACATCTCGGTTTGAAAACGTATCCCAAGGAGTCAAAACGGTCCGGAAACGCATTTACGCGCGTCCGGACCGGACGTCCGGATTGCAGCAATCCGGACCTCCGGATTGCATTACGGGTATCGTGCGACTACCGTATCCACGATTACCGTTACGTGTAGAGAAGTCAAGTTCGCGCATTACCAATATGGATGACGGTTACCGCATGCTCTTGAACCGTCATCAAACCGCTTTAAAACCGGGTCCGGTCCCAAGGAAGCCTATAAATAGGAGGCCTTGGCCACCCATTTTCACACATCCTCTCATTTGCCCAACTTTGGTATTTTGAGCTCTGACTTCTCTCTAGAAATATTCTCTCTCTAGAAATTACTATTTTGCCCTTATAGTGACTTAAGCTTCGGAGAGGGCTCCGCTTGCACCACCCCCCTCTCCGTGCTAGCATTGGTCCTTCGTGCAGGAATCGTCACCCAGACATCCGCATTTGTGCACAGACCACCGCCTCCTGAGACACAGCCGTACCGAGACACAGACCTCTACGGGAATCAACCGAACACTCGCCAGTGGCCCAACCTCTTCCCGACGAAGGGTTACAGCCCAAAAACCCGCACAACCACGCGAACAGACGCGTCCTCACGACTTAGTTCATCCCGGACGCAACAGCACTGTTGTTCAAGATCAAGATTAAAACACCGCCTTAAATCAAGGGATTCCAAATTGATGCAATTGTCAAGTACGACCTCAAGGCCCTTGTTTGTCAAGGGATTTCCAAAGAGTTGCAGGTGACGCAACTCTACCATGTTTTCTGCTATCGCCATTGCTTCACTATCATTCATCGGCGAGCCCAGAACACACCGCCTGTTTATCTTTAATGACTTGAGAAGAGGACAACATTCCACAAACTTATGCAAAACCTTTGCAGTTACCGTATCGCAGTCAAAAATCTCAAGATCCACTAACAGTGGAAGCCTTTTAGCTGCTTCACATAGTACATCATCTGATGTATTACCAGATAACAAACGAAGACATCTAATCTTTGAGCACGTACAAAGAGCAATATGTCTCGTTAAACATTATGATATAAATGATAATGTTCAAAAGAGGAAGCTTAAAATAATGATGAACCTAAGGCAGTAGTAGTAACTAGTAAGCATACTACAAGATGCAGAACTATTTAATTCATTGGACTGAGCCAGTTTACGTTCTACCTCCCGAAAATCATCTCCCATTTCTCCCATGAATGCCTTTAATTATGTTTTTATTTTCTTCCCTATTTTGAAATATAAAAAAAAAAAAACTCTATTTGTAAATCACTAATTAATTTATATAGACCACAAATGATAAAGTTTACCTACTTTTAAGGTTTATTTTAAAAAATAACAAAAGATAAATAAACCAGCTTAAAAAAAAAAAATCGAAACTAATTTTATGCAACAAAAGAAAATTATTTTTTATTTTATAAAAATTTCTACCTAAATTATTCTAAATCTTTTAATTATTTTTTTGATAACTTAAGCATTTTTTTGGCTATTTTTAAATATAAAATAAGCAGTACTTAAGAATAAAGTTGAAACAATCATAAACTAGTTTTGCATAAAGAAATTGATTGTCCGGAACAAAATTCTATAATATTATAATATAGTAGTTTAGAAAAAAAAATATTAGTTATTGACCAACTAAATCTTACTTAAAATTAAAAATATATGTTATAATTTGCATTGACTCTTGTTTTATATATGATTTTTAAATTAATAATATTAAAATTATATATTTATTATTGATTGGTTTGTTATAATAGTGATATATTAAATTAGAAATATATGATATCATATGTCTGCTCCTATACTTTTTACGGGTAATAATTTTTTTCTAAATCAGAATATTGTTCACATCTCTGAAGAAGATGGTTTTACAGAACGAAGGATCCTTACAAATAGTCTCCCAGTGAGTGCACACCTTCTGAACACTCTTTAGGAAATGCAGTTCTGTAGTATTGCAAAGATTGTGAGATTTATCCTCTTTAATTAGTACTTGCAGATAAAAAAAAAGTAACAATAAATCAGCATATATAGTCTTCTCTACACTTCTGTTAATTACCACGACACAACAATTTGCTCAATTTAACTTACAGTTCAAATAGGGGGAAAATGACATCTAAAAAAGTAATAGTTTTTTTTTTTTTTTTTTAAGTTGCTTTGACTGATTGATTAATTGTTATTTAAAATCAGAATTAACTAAATAATAAATGCACTTTTTTTTTTATATAAACATTGGCAGTTACTTTTCTGTTCTCGTTTTTATTAGAGGAAATGGGTTTCACTCCCCAAAACTGAACATAAGTGTCTCCATTCCATATCTCCTCATCTTCTCACACTAACTCACAAATTGAAGATAAAATTTCGATTTATATTAAGTCTAGAACAAAATATGGCGCCAAGAGATGGTGTGAGTTCCCTCCATATTGAATTTCATTCAGTATATATATATATCATTCTTCTACTCAGACGACGTCTCTTCTATTTGATAGAAGTTATTTTGGGCTAGGCAAATTTATCAATTCATTGTTTACACAAGATTTGAAGGTCAAAATCGGTTTTTTGGAGGGAATTTCCCTTTACTTATTTCGTGTGAATTAAAAAACGTCAAAATCTTATATTTCTTGATTCTAATGGCGTTTTAGTGTTTCAAATCCTTGATTTTGATAGTTAATTTTGTGTTCAGATTTGTTAGAGATGCTGCCCCAGTAGTCGCAAGAGAATTTACTCAACTTCAGTTGTCTAACATGCATCGATAAATCCTCAAGAAAACTTAGGGTGCATTGCATCTCAATTTCAATATGCTTCTACAGATGTAGAATGTGCAGAAATTTTAATAGAATTCAGACTTAAAAGAGGTAGGCGCGTAATTTAATAGTTGAACTTGAAGTTGCTTCTATTTTAATTTAATAATCTTAAGAATTATAATAAATGTCTTAACTTTTATCTATTGCAGGTTTAGAACCTGGATTCACATGATGGAGTTAAGGATGGAGCTTTGCATAATGAAGTTTATCTTATATGCAGAAGAAGTTTATTAGCATTAGAATATTTTATTTTGTATTGATTTGTATTTGTATTTTTTTTCCATGTATTGGTTTGTATAATTATATTAGGGTTTTTGAATATTTAAGTCTTGAAGATAGATTGATTTCGTTCTCTAGTTTATTTTGTATATATTGACTTCGATGGATTGTATTAGTTGTTAATACAAAATTATTATATTTAGGGTAATATGAATTTTTTATGGTTTGTATAAATTCACATCTATATTTACTGCCTTAGGATGAACGGAAAATATATATTTTTATATCATTACAAAAGATATAATAAAAAAAATTAAATGCAAAAAACGTATTTTTAAAATAAGATGTAAAAGTATTAAAATTATTGTTAATATATAAATTATATATTTTTTAAATAATATTTTATTATTTTAAAAAAATATTATTTTAGGATAGGATATATGAATATATTATTGTAATAGTTAGTTTTCTTGTCGAACACTCTCTTTATTGTGATAAATTTTAGTTTGTTGCAACTTTGAACTTTTGTAATAAAAATTTACTTTTGTTGCAATATACATGTTGGAACGAGGTTATTGCAACAAACTCGGAGACAAACTTTTTTTATTCCAATCTACATATGGTGATGAAATTTGGTGATACTACTGCAATAAAATGGTCTGTAACAAAAGACCGATTTTAAAATACTTGGATATTGGTATTTTAAAATGAAAAAAAAAAATTAGAACTCAAGAAACAGTTTGACCAGAAACGTAAGAATGAAGTAAGAGATCTTTCAAACTCACGATCACTATCTCATTCACTTACTTCCGAGGTTCCTAGGATCGCAATCCAGATGATAGGATCGGCCGATCTTAAAATCCTAAGAGGGCATTTCAATCCAGATCTCTCCTAGGATCTATATATATCAGTCAAAATCGTGGTAGGATCTTGTGTTGGATCGTATGATTGTTTAGAACCGCGATCCTAACGATCCTAACTAAAATAGTTTTTTTTTAATATATATATATATATATATATATATATAATATATATATATATATATATATTTACCCACTAATTACTGTTTTTAGGATCAATATTCCATTGATTTCCACCTATTTATACCCTAGTGTGCAAAGTATAATGATAAATAAATATAAAGTTTAATGGGTAAACAGAATGTCAGAGGTCATAATATGTCCTGCTTAGTTCTTCTTTGTCAAAGAAATAATTAAGGTGGCTTGGGCGTGAATTTAGATGAAATTCTAGATATTGTGGATGTTGATGATGTTGGAGTTGATGAATATTTGAAAAGAGTTTATGATGATTCTATAGATAATTATTATTAATTATAGGTTTGAACTCCGAACTAATTAAAATTTATTTAGTACTTTTTTTAATGTAAAATTAGAATGTTTATTTAGAAATTTAAAGCTTAATTTTAATGTTTAGAATGTTTTTAATACTATTTTAGTGATTTTATACTATATTATGTTGTTTATTCATATACATAATATATTGTTTTTATTACGAAATAATTTGTAAAATTTTGTAGGATCTTATAATACTCAATACTACGATCCTACAAACGATCTGATCCTATCATATACTGATCCAAGTTAGGATCTCAATCTTAAGAACCTTGCTTCAACATATTATAGAAGCTAGCCTTTATAGTAGCTAGTTAGTTTAATTGTTATAACTAACTCATAAACTGAAATTAAACTTTGGACCTCAACATTAATAGAAGATACAAAAAAGTCATCAGAAAGTAATTACTCTATATATTCATCTAGATTTCTTCTACTCCTATTATTCTTCTTCTTCAATACGAAATAGATCTTTCACTCCATACCCAATAAGTAACTCATTAAACTGTTGTCTTCTCAATGACTTAATAAGTAAATATGATAATTGCTCTTGTGATGCAATATATAGCTTATGTTTTAATCACCCATTCACTAAATTTTCGCAACGAAATGACAATCAATTTCTATGTGTTTTGTTCTTTCATGAAACATGAGATTTGTTGCTATCTTGATAGTTGCTTCATTATAACATTTCAGTATAGGGCATTCTTCTGTTCAAATCGAAGCTCTTCAACAAGCTAGACAACCATATGATTTTAGAAATTGTCATTCACATACTTCAATACTCCACTTCTCCAATAGATCAATAAATAATTTCTTATTCCTTTGATTTCCATGATAGTACTGGTGATGTTTGTAGTTTGTGATGTTCTCAGTGGCTATTAAAAGTATATCTTTGGCACTATTGCCTTCAAACTCAGTAAAATTACATTGTTCTTCCCTCTCATTAGAAAGTTTTTGCCAGCAAATGTGACTGATACTCAACTTCTGACATCTAAAGCTTTGAATTTGAGATCTATCAATATAGTTATTGTAATCATAACTACCATAATTTATTCAATCTCGACCTCTTTCTCTTTGTTAATAGCCACATCTTCCTCTCCGTTGTTAGAAATTGTTATTTCCATTTTTTATTCACCTTTGTCATATTCACCTCAACCTCTTCCTCGACCACCCCTTCCATATTGATGAGCACTTCTGCCATGATCACCTTTTCCTGGTCCTCATCTGCCATAACCTCCTTTCCATATCTTCTTACTCTATTATAAAATAATCTTCAATGTATGTCACATTCTAAATGAGTTGGTGGTTTATGTGAAAGGTGAAGTTGGTAAGGGAATTTTGTTATCCAGTGATAGTAAGATTGTATTGGTTGGATATTGTGATTCTGATCGAGGGAACTGCCCTTACCGGTTATTGTCAAATTTGGGGTTTCTCTAGTTTATTGGAAAGTAAAAAAAAAAAAAACATGGCATTGTTTCTATGTACTATGCAGAGGCTGAATATAGAAGCATTGGTCATGCAGTTTCTGAAATAGTTTGGTTGAGAGGTTTAATGTCTGAGCTTGATTTTATTCAATATGTTCCTACTGTGCTTTATTGATCACCCCTAATTGGCGCATTTTCAGATTGATCAATAAAATTACAAAAGTAAAAAAAAAATATGATAGTAAATAAATAACCATATATTATTAAAGCTCATATTATCTTATGCCACTTAATGAAATATTAGGAAACTGAGCCAAATAGCTCTACAAAATATGTTGAATTATAAGTGGCTGCTTAATAATGACCATAGAGGATTAAATCAATATCAAAGTAATCAAAGAAATCAGACGGATGACGAAAATCTCTGATGCTTTCCGTACATCTTTTTTTTCAAAAAGCAGTCTTCATCTTCAAGCTCAAGATTGGAACACTGGCTTAAATCAAGGGATTCCAAGTGGCTGCAACTATCAAGTATAGCCTCAAGGCCCTTGTTTGTCAACTGATTTTCCACGAGTTGCAGGTGACGCAACTCAACCATATTTTCTGCTATCGCAATTGCTTCACTATCATCATTATTATCCACCAAGGAGATCTCCATATAAAATCTAATTATCTTTAATGACTTAAGTTGAGGACAACATTCACAAGGCTTCTTTATACTCATGGCTGTTACACTGCTGCAGCAAGAAACGTCAAGATCCTCCAACAGTGGAAGCATTTTAGCTGCTTCACACAGTCTCTCGTCTGACACAGAACCGCCTACCAACCGAAGACGTCTAATCTTTGTGCACCTACAAAAGATTCATATATATATATATATATCACTAAAAATGATGATATAAATGATCAGATATAGAGTTTAAAAGTAAGGATATTAAAATACAGTAAGGATATTATACGGATAATCACATACCTCTTAGTGACAAATTTGAGAAATTCATCACAATCACAATCTATGAGTTGGAGATCGATAAAACCACCACAACTACGATCCACTGCTTCCATGAACAAACTTTCCAAATCCAAGCGAGGATTAATATTCACATATGTGAATTTGATGATTGTCCACAACGAAGGTTCCTTACATATACTCTCCCACTGAGTACAAACCCTCTGAACACTCTCTAATATAAAAACTGCATGAAGCTTTTGTAGAATAGACAAAGTGACTTCTCGTGGAAGATCCAGCCAATTCGGAGACAATTTCTCCTCCGACTTTAGATGGATCACCATTAGCAAAGTTTGTGATCTATCAATCTATCCTCTTTATTACTCACTGCACTGCATATAGTATATAAAACAATAACTCAGCAGATAAACACTTCCGTCAATTACAATGAATTAAGCAACAATAGCACTAATTTGTCAAATTAAACATCCAGTTCCAATATTGACAAATGACATCGCATGTTTATATGCGTTTCATCAAACATCTTATCGACACTTGTTACTAATTATGCTCAATGCTGCTAAAAAAAACTCAAAGATTTGACAACTCAACTGACTATCGATTAGCAATAGCAATACCAGGACGCAACTAGAAAACAATCAAAGCCAATACCAAACCTAAGGTCTTATTATTAAATAGCGAATGAATATTGAAGTGAAAATCGATTCATTCTCAAACTGAAGCAAATTGACCAAAAAAAAAACGAAAAAGCATATAAGAGAATAATGCTAACCGCGCGCGAAGAAGAGGGTGCTGCTTGTTTGAGGACAAACAGTGAGAGCTGTGGCTTATTTATACATTGGCGAGATATAGAAGCCGAACCGCTGTCGTAGACGAGCAAAACGAAGCGCCCATCGTCAAAGCATTGCCAACAATAAATGATCGAAGCTCTTGGACTTAGTTACATGGCCAAAGCTTTCCGACTTCCGATGGAGAGAGACAGTAGTTAAAAAAAAATGGCATTCAATCAGAATCAACCCAACATGTAAATGAGTCGAAGACTCGAAGGTTTTAATTTTAGAATAATGATTTAAACTGGACCAAATTGAAGTACATCAACTATTAAAAATGCCATGGTAATTTTTTTTTCATTTTTCCATATTTACCCTTGTAACAATAATAAATGGCTATTTCAACCAATATATTCTCATCTAATGTCATGTATTATCCATATACAATTTGTACCATGGAAAAAAAATATTATCATTCATCCATATCAATAGAGAATGTAAGTACGTGCATTTCCCGCGCATCGCGCAGGGTGACTAATTAAATATGTATAATTAACAAACTAATATTCGATGAAATTTATACTGACTATATGTTATATGTTGAAACACTGTTTTTAAATAAAATATCAATCTAAATTTTGAAAAAGTAAACGAAAGACTGAAAATTTTGAACCATAAAATACCATTGCGCAAATTAACAAATAAATTTTAGATGCCCGTACCGCATGCTACTCTGTTCTTCAACAGATATGGCTTCGATGACCACCGGAGATAGAAATGACTCTGCCACTGAGACTCTCAGCCGCCCGTACTGCTTGGTATCTTCGATCGTCGGCTCTGCGTCAAGCGTCTGTTAAAAATCCGCGAAATTTTAATTTCGATTAATTACATGCATTGAATATTGAACGGTTCGAAATTTTAATTGCGATTAATTACATACATTGAATCTTGAACGGTTCGAAATCATGAAATTTTTAATTGCGATTAATTGCATTGAATCTTGAGCGGTCCGAAATTTTAATTGTGATTAAATATATACATTGTTTAACGGTTCAAAATTAGCGAAATTTTAATTGCGATTCATTCAACTTAAAAACCCTCAGCTCTCTAGTGCAATCAATGTTATGGAGTTAATGACTACAAAACTATTAGCTTAATTATCATAAATGCATCGATTAACGTAAAAAACAAATTATCAGCTTCACATTAATTATGTTATTATTTTTTCAGAATTTATAATATATATAGATTCAATACCTCTTATAATAAAATTCATACATATATTGTAGTTTATAAATACATCTAATTTATAATTTCGTCGTTTATAAAATATTCTTATTTGACATTTCCCTTATCTTTTTTTTGGTAATCACATTTCCCTTATCATTTGTATTGTGGGTGTGTAGAGTTGTGGCCTGTGGGAGAGCGTGATGTGTGTTTTTGTTATGTAACCTTTATCGACTGTCCTAGTAAAAAATAGTACTTTTTACCTGTGAATGAGGTCACATTAACCGAACTACACGTAAATTACGTATATCATATTCCTCTCTACTTTATTATTTATCTTTAATACATTTCACATTTTCCACGAATTGTTTACTTATATATAACTTCTAAAATTATATTATATATATATATATATATTATCTCTATATACCATACCAATATAAAAAAGTGAGAGCTATCCTCACCCCAATAAGTACATTTTGAACATTTTTATTTATATTATATATAATTCTTACAATTTTATAAAATTGATGATTTAGTTCCGAATATCTCCGATACCTATATATTTAACTTTACTACTACTGAAAAATTCATTTAGTTAATTTTTGTTATTTTATATTATTAAGACGCTTAATTAACATGTCACCGTAATTATTATTAACTTTCAATAAAAAATAATTATCATTTAGATTCAGCCTTAACATATGATATGTATTCAACATGTGCAAATATCGGGTATATGCATTTTTCCTTTCACCAAGTTACGGAATTTGGGATGTTCCGTCTGTTGAGATTTTTGTATCACATAAATCAGTCACTTGCCAACTCGTATAACATATCAAAATATGGATCAAACATGGTTCTTGAAGTTTGACTTTTCATATAACATGTTACTCATTGGTCAATACTTATTGACTCGAACTATTTATATAGTTCTTGTGTTTGTAAGTTCAATCATTTTATGTATCGCATAATTAGTAGTTGAATAAATAGTTAAGGTGGATTCAAGTATAAACTTTAGTGATTATTTAAAAAATTGATGATTTAGTCCATACTATATTTGAGTATTACTACAATTTTCATTAGTTAAATTGCATTAATTTTTTTGTTAAGGCCTCCTAATTGACATGTTACATACATTAATTATCTTTAATTTCTTAATACAATATACCTATACATTAACCTGTTACTCAATGTTCACCCCCAAAGTATGATTTGTACTCAACTCGTGCAAAATTTGAGTACATGTTGAGATTTTGGATCACATTGATCGGCCACTTGTCAAATCATATAATTTAGGGATGGGCATTGGACCGGTCCGGTTTGGACCGGAACTGGTTTAAGTAGTATGGTTCGGTCCGGACCGAATTAGATGTTGACCAAGAGTTGACCAACAAAATCTGGACCGTTTCTGAATTGTTTTATAAAAAGCAGTTCGGAACCGGTCCGACCCGTTTTTATTTATAGATTTACACTAAAAACAAAAAAAACAAACAAACAAACAAAAAACCAGTCCAAAACCAGTCCGGGTTAAAAAAAAACCGGTCCAAACCAGTCTGGTCCAGTTTAAAACCGGTTTCATCAAAAGTATACAAACGGTTCTTGGCTCGGTTTCCACTTGCAAAACCTGGTCTGTTTGGAACCGGTCCAGTCTGGAACGGTTCCAAACGGTCCGATCCGGCCGGACCGGTTTTTTTGCCCAACCCTAATATAATTTGTCAAAATATGGTTCAACCACGATTCTTGAATTTTGAAAACCTATTACTCATCGTCCAACATTTAAGGTCTTGAACTATTAATTTAGTTATTATGTCTGTCAATTCAATCAAATTGTGTAGAACCTAATTATTAGTTAAATAATTAATTGATGTAAAGTCCAAGCATAACTTTATATTTTAATGAATTAAATTTTCTTTTGGTGATAAATATTCTTGTTGGTGTTATGGTATAAAATTGCATAAAAAGTGTATAGTTACGTTTGTATATGTTAAATTGTTACATTGATGACTCTAAGTGGTTAAGTACGGATTTACATTCTTCACTCCTCAAGTTGATGAGTTAAATACAATTGTTGTCAATAACTCATGTCATGCTCGATCCAACTCATTATCAGTTCTAACTATATATATCTATTATATAATGGGTGAGTGCATATTGCAACAGGAACATGGCAGTGGATGGTTCCAAGCTAGCTAATGGAAGATTGTGTTGTGAATAATCAGGTGGAGCCCCTGCACACTACATACAAACATCTGATTAGTAGCTTAATAGTTCAAGGCGGTTTTAATGAAGCACTGGGGCTGTTAAGTTTGATGAAGAATAATGGTTACCTGCCATTGTTGGATCCTTTTATATTGGACACATATCCAAGTGAGGAAGTGATGACGAAGTTGCATCATCGTTTACAGAGGCAATGACCTCTAAGAGGTTTTATTCTAAATCTATGTACATCAGAATGTTCGAGGCTTTCTTCCAAGCTCAGGAGTTTTGGCTAAGTGCCCGAGACATTCACGATCATGCATATATTTTGGAGGATGCCCAATTTCCATTGTTGCTGCATACGAAGAATCATAAATATGTATGAGACTACTATGATTTGGAGACAATAGAATTTTTGTTCAATAAAGTTTTGAGTCTCATTTTTTATGATTGGACCAGTCTATTTTGTTTGATTCACATTTTTTTCTATGTTTTACATCATTGTGGTTACGGCTGGGTTAATTCCTTAACTTGGTTAAATGGGGCGAAAGGGCAATATATTAAAAGATGACAATAGGAAGCAACTATTGGACATCGATGAGCGAGGATTGTGTTTCATCGCACCCATATAATCGGCTGCTATGTATCAACTTCTTTAATGTGGTCCAACTATTTAAATGTCCATTTAACAAGAACGGTCTCTAACAGTTGGAAACCATTCTTGATTAGACATCCGGTCCGGTTCTGATAACACTGGTTCCCGGTTCTATCAGTCCGCTTTAGAGTTTAGACTCCATATATAAAGCCCAATCCACCACAACAGTCCACACACATATCACTATAAGCATAATGCATCACTACGGCCAGACCGGCTGGTTTTCTTTTACTAATAAGCCCAACCCATATATCACTAACCCTACTGTAGAACATGTCAAAGACAATTAGTCGCCCTAATCATATATATATTATATATAAAACATATATCACTAACCCTAACCATTTCAGTTTCCATTTCCATTTCCATTTCCATTTCCATTTCCAATCAGCAGAAGGAAAGTGGGAGATGTGTGTCCCCACTCCAATCCAGCATTCCAGTAGCTAGGATCCAACAACATGTAAGAGTTTCTTTTCTACTTGAATTTGCTTACATTTTCCCAGTTTAAGATTTTGATTACACTACTTACTTATTTCTCTGCCAAAAAAAAAAAAAAAAGAACTTGAATCTACGAATGCATCTTCTTTTGATCGATAATCTCAAATATAGTAGTCTAAGTCAGAAAAAAGCTTCCTTTACTGCCGTTTCATTATCAATGTTTTAGATGAATATTATCCATCTGTTTGGAAATTCTGATTTGCATCTTGTTTTGGTACAATCATAAGGCAGATCTTAATTTGAAGCAACTTTCTGATATAATCATAAGGCAGTTCTTGATGGGTGTGTCTTAGCAATTTACAGTTGTTAAGTGTGGAATATTAACAAATGCATCTTCTTTTGATCGATAAAATCGCAATAGTAGTCTAAGACAGAAAAAAGCTTCCTTTAATGCTGTTTCATTATTATTGTTAGAGGAATATTATCCATCTGTTTGGAAATTTTGATTTGCATCCTGTTTTGGTATAATCATAAGGCAGTTCTTAATTTGAAGCAACTTTCTGATATAATCATAAGGCAGTTCTTGATGGGTGTGTCTTAGCAATAGACATTTGTTAAATGTGGTGGTTTCACTGTATGGTGCAGGGAATCTTCATATGAGCCCATTATTCCCGGGTTGCCCGATGACATAGCCCGGAATTGTTTGGCAAAGATTTCCCATGGATACCATGGATGTCTAGAAACTGTCTCAAAGAAATGGAGAGATGTATTGCGAAGCACTGAATACTCTAGCTACAAGGCCAAACAAGGGTGGTCTGGGGATTGGGTATTCCTTCTCACCAAGAATAGCAAAGAACAGTGGATTGCATATGATCCTGATGCAGATAGGTGGCACCCCATACCATTGATTCCAAGGAAGGAAGAGTATGATTCGAGTGCAGGATATGGATGTGTTTGTGTTGGTAATAAGTTTCTTGTGATTGGGGGTTCTTATTTAAGAGGGACGGACGGAAAATCTTCGAATGAGGTGTTTCAGTTCGATACTTTTACAAAGGAATGGAGTGAAGTAGCAAGTATGAGGACACCCAGAGCCTTTTTTGGGTGTTCTGTGATGTCCGGCAAGGTGTACGTGTGTGGAGGCTTCGATATGTCTACTATAGATACACTTGATCTTGTTGAGGTTTACGATCCACTCACTAACAAGTACGTCATTTTCTTCTAATATATATGCCTTGTTTTGACTGTTATTAAATGTAGTCTCTTTAATGTATGAACTGGTAGCCTGTGATGGAAATTCCTTGCAGAATTTCTGATAACTTTTCAAAAGTTAATAAAACTCTTGTAAATCTTTATAGAATCTAAGGATTGTGATTTTCTTGTAGTGACATAACTATTTTTCATGCCAAATAACAAACCGAACTAGAGCAAATTCGCAAATACCATACTTCATTTTGTTTTCCCGTTATTATGGTAAATGTAAGGGTAGCAACCAAATTGCATACTGAGCTTTGTAATTTGTACAATTGCAAAGAAAACGCACCACCAAAAAAATCTTATGTGGGATCTATTAGTTGGGGAAATACTGAAAATTTCTTGCAATGATTTTTCAAGTAACCAACTCTTAAGAAAGATGCTCGGTAGAAATATTTTGAATGTGAAAATTCCTTGTAGGGTTTCTGTTAGCTATTCAAAATTATGATATTTTTGATGTATTTTTTTTTATTAATAAAACTTAAGAAAACCGTCCCAAATCTCTATAATAAAATATAAGATATTGTTTCCTTGAAACGTTTCTTTCACAAATTGCTGATTTTTCATTGAAACGTTTTTCACTAAACTTGAGCAAATTCACAAATATCATGCTTCACCTTTTCCATTAAATTTGGCTTACACTGTTAGAAAAGAAACACCAATAAGCATGTTTACGTCTGTTTAAACAAAATCTGTCAAATTTGATGATTTTTGCAGAATTAGAGTTTGCTATTTCTTTTTTTAAGTATATTTTCAACAGTTTGTACAAAATCTGGATTTGGTAATTAATTAACCATGATGATTGTGTTATATTAGGCTTAGTGATGAATGACATGATGTTGCAGATGGGAAGAACTGCCCCGAATGAACAACACCCTAATGAATTGCACAAGCTTGTCGCAAAATGGAAACTTGTACGCCTTCACTGATTCTAACGGGCGCAACTATACTCAATTGTGTTCCTACATGACCGAGATATTCGACTCATCAAAGTGGGTTTGGAGAACAGAGCAGATGAACTGGCCATGCTCAATGTTTGGTCGAGCAGAGATAGAAGTAACTCAAGATGGTCAATTGTATGTAGATATGCATTTCAACGGTGAGGCGAATTTATTGAAGAGAATGGATAATGGAGGAGAGTGGCATGATGTGGCCAAACTGCCATCTATGATTGGTCCTCCCGAGTCGGATAGGGGAGTTTTTGAGAATGGGTTTGTTGCTCTTGGAAATGAATTGTATGTCATGGGTGGGACGATACATTGTCGGTGCAGTGAGCATTTGAAGCCAGAGGTTAAATATTGTAAGTCGGATAGGTGTTTGATTTGGGATGGAAAGTGGCGCGAGACGAGGCCTATGTGCCGTCCTTCGTGTGGTAGTGTCAAAGGATTTGCAGCTCTCAAGGAGAAGAAGATGTCTACCACATCTTAAACAGGGTGGTTGCAAATTTGTAAGAAAACCATCCCGAATTACCGAGGTAAATCCTATAGCCGAAATGTCGGGTTTAAAAGAAAACTTTTTGAGCTAGAATTTGCCAGAAATGAATTGTAGTTCAGTTCTGCTGTGAATTGTGTTTCATTTATGTTGTGTTGTAATAGATTGTGTCTAATTGGGTATGGTGAAGTAACTGAATGTTGTAGTTTACAGTCATTTCATGAAGGCAAGAAATCAGTGAAATGGATTTAGGTCATTTTCTTAATGGAAAAGCCGAAATAGATAACAAATCGAGATAGGACTATAAGATTCTGTTTAAATTCTGATCCTTAGCTGTTCCTTAATTAAATTCTGGTCCTTAGATGTTCCTTAATTAAATTCTGGTCCTTAGATGTTCCTTAATTAAATTCTGGTCCTTAGATGTTCTTTATAGTAGATGAAGGTTGAGAAGGTTGCGCATTCAGTGGAATAAGGGTACAATGGGGAATGTATTTGTTGTTTACAAAATCGAAACAAAAGTGATGTCACGTGCGGGGTCACATGGGGACAAACTATGGACAAAATGGGTATACTATTTGTTGTCTTTAAAATAAAATGACTTATGTGATATCGTTAATTATAATGGCAAAATTAGACGAAAAAGTGAAATACAATAAAGATGATAATAAAGTGATAAGACATCGAATTGCAATTTAAAAAAAAGTTGAGATACCTGATCTGATCACAATGTTATCTATATACTTGAGTTTGTGTGATCTCTATCGATCTTCTTTAGTATTTTACTGCAAATAAAAAAACAAAAGTTGAGCAGATATTAGGGGTGGCAATTGCTGACACGACACGACGACACGATCTGACACGGACCTGCTTTTTTTAGTGTCCCGATCTACACGAAAATCTGACCGTGTCTGATAGATCTGTGACACGACTAGACACGTTTTTAGGCAAATCCGTGTAGATCTGATCTGTAGGTCCACACGATAGACACGCATCGACACGACTTATTTGGAACTTAATATTGATATAAAGCCCAATAATTTTGCCAAAAAAAATATTTAATATCAATAATAATTTTAAAAATATTCCAACTATTTAATACATTAATCTATTTAAAAAAAACTTATAATATGATTGTCTGTAATAATAAAAACTTCTATTGGCAAAAAAAACTTATAATATGATTTCATGTGCTAGCTTCAAGATAACTTGAAATTTAGATATCGGCTTATTTTGTTTGTAATGTTCGATTTTTTATATTTAAGTAATTTTTCTTTATGAACTTATTATTTGTATAATGAGAAGATTCAATTATTTCTCAAAATATGATGGTGCTTGATTTAGGATGATTTTGTAACATTTGTAAAAGTTTTTGGGCTAAAAAGTGTAATATTTTTTGGTGTAAAAATAAAATTCCGTGTCTCGTGTCTGTGTTCCGTGTGACACGATATCTGCCAACTCCCGTGTGACACGAGAACTGTCTGTGTCATATTTAAAGTGATCTGTTTAGACACGAGAGATCTGTTGACACGTATGTCACTAGTGACACGACACGAATCGACACGACACGACCTGTTTGCCACCCCTAGCAGATATACACTTCTCTGCACTTCCCAGTTCCCTCAATTACTCTATTTATATTGTTAATTTATTTATTTTTAATAATAATAATGCAAAGTGTAAAAATTATTAAGATTATTATTTATTAAGCGAATATAATATAGAGTACAACCATTAAAAAAAATTATTTTGTATGATCCATTGAAATGTATTATTTTTTAATTAATAATATTTTGTATGATCCATTAAAATATTTAATTTAATAATTATATATCCATACTATAATTTATGCCCGTAGCTACTCGCATAGTTAGGTTTTAAAACCTACTAAGCACCAATATCCTTTGTGTATTTAACACATACTCGTAACCGATGCAAATTAGTCCAAATTTTTATCTCAAGGAAACTAAACCGTTTATATAAATCTCGCCACGTTTTCATTACATCTCAACGAAATCCCAAGTAGTTGCGAAATACAAACACAAATCAAATCAAAATCATTGCATCCAAAAAGAAAAACAAAACCAACTTGACTATGAATTTCACTAAAACTAGAGCTTGAGATTCAAATCAACTTGAACTGATTTCTCTTCCTCCTCTGGCGCCTTGCTACGAACCCGAACATCACCCCGATAAGCTCGAAAGTCATCGATCATAGCCCTCGACTGTGTGTTAATGATGTTGCTGCTCGATAATGGTTGGTAGTAGCCGCGCCTATTTATTGGAGAATCGTATCGAACCCGGTTCATCTTAGGTGCCTGCTCCTGCCCCGATCTCCGCCGTTTCATCATTGCCCGCTCGGTTTTGTGCCCGTTCTGGTGACCGCCTAGGGCTTGGCACGTCGGAAACTTTTTGCTAAAATGCATGGTATTCGTATTAGGTCAATCAGTGGCGGAGTCAGAAATTCTGAGTGAAAGTGTGTACACAATATTTAGAAATATACATTAAGATGAATGTTATTAATGTATATTGATACATAACTTTAATAAAATATGTTACGGTGATAAAAGAAGGTAGCATATTTAAACACTACTAGAAAAAAGAATTTTAGATGACTTTTCATTAACGCATGTTCAAGCGTTGCAAATATTTTCACAATAATCAATTTTTTTCAAACTTGGCAAGTATCGTCATTTCTTCTTTGTATTATTTCGACATTTTTCAAAGCGTCGCAAAGTTTATTACGACGGTAATCAGAAACGACATATCGATTTGCGTCTCTACAAGCGTCGCTAGTTTCATAGCGACACAATTTAGCGTTTCGACAAGTTAATTCTAAAGTCACAACAATCTATTTTTCTTGTAGTGAAAACATATTTTGCTAAATTATCGTATTTCTCTCTAAATAAATAAGTTTTTTTTTTTTGCATAATTTAAAATTTGTCCATTTTTTGTTCATATTATATATATATATACAGTACATATGCTATTATAAAAATTTCCTTTTTTTTATATTTTGTACATGCCAATGTATATATCCGTATACATATGCTACTATAAAAGTTACACAAATTATTGTTATTTTTACATTTTATGTATGTGAAAGTGTAAAAATGAGGATAATATGTCCTTTATTTGTATGAAAATAACGTCTCACATTTGGTATAACAAATTATTATACAAAACATATGTTTTTTGGCCAAAAATACAAAATATATAATTTCGAAACCACGTTTTTTAATATTAATTTTTTTTTATCCATTTAGTTTCTATGTCGCAAGTTGTCATTGCGACATATAAGTTGACTGAGCACATTGCGCAATGACTTTGTGTTGCTGACATCTTCTTGATATAGCCAATGTTATGAATGGAGAAATAAACTCCCTGTTGGTGTAGATAGTAGATATGCTGGCGTTGTATACCATAAATCCCTCCTTGAACACAATGCTTAGCTTGTGTTGTTGAAGTAGATTTTGTGCACAGGTTACTACTTGGCATAATTCCCATGTAGTAATCATAGTGTAGCATGTACCTACGAACAGAGTTGCTCTTTATCAGATAATTGCAATGTTTATAATCTTGCAAAAATATGGAGTCATGAAATTTTCTTTTTAGCAATGCATATAATAAATAAAGTAAAGGAATCTGATACGAGGATTCCTTGTTTGTGTAGGAAACTTCCCTGAGTGCGGACGCGATAGGTGCGGATCATGATAGGTGTGTATATGTTGGGAGCGTAGCTTTTCCAAGTATCACCCACTATATGTGGTTGTGAATATGTATGTATGAACAGCGACTATGCATCATTGTATGCGTCCTCTAGTTGATATGCGTTGATGCCTCTTTAGCATGATGTACATGCCTATATATGATCATTGCTTGGTGTTTCCTTCTTAGAAGAAAGGTACCGCGTGTTCATGTAATTATTTGTTTCTTCACTTCAGTGGAATGCCGAGCACTTGTCAGCTTGGTGCCCCCCAAGTCGCTTGGCAGTCATACCGCTGTTTCCTGATGGTTTTTATTGCTTCATCTTCTGACAGTGCATGATCTGCCATTGGGTTTTCATCAATGACGGGGATTCCGCTATTGTTTGTCTTGACAAAGGTAAACTTGCTGGATGTTGGAAATAATTTTCTAACTCTTTTCTCGTGATGGGTTTGGCACAGGTGTGCGTATAACATTTGAGTGTATCCTGATTTCCTTTCTTCCACAATGTTGATGACGTTGTCACTTGGGTAATGCCCACGCCTTATTTATTATTGCAACACGATTTTTAGTCTTGTGTGTATAGAATGCTTGAGGCTCCGTTGCATGGGGGATGTTGTATGACCTAAGCCGTTTGTTGTCCATAGTGCAATAGCTTGTGTTGTTGATGCAATTAATATGTGCGTAGTTGTTACTTGGCGTTATTCCAAGGTAGTATGCGTCATATAATAATGTACCTACGAAAGTAGATTTAACCTTCATTAGATATTTGGAGTTCGTACAACGGATTACAAGAAGGCGTCTACTGATCACTTCTTTTGAAAAGTACTAAGGCTAATAAGCATAAGTTGTATTTAATCTAAAAAGACTTAAAGTAGATATGCGAAAAAGGAGATAAAGGGATTGCTGATGTGTTTGACGTCTTCATAGGTGATTTGTTGGCAAGTTGACTCTGCCACGTGCCACATAGTTCCTCAGTGCATCTAGCGTGTTGAGCTCTTCAATCTCCACCTTTGGGGATGAACAAATGTTGATGTCATGCCCCCCAGTTTTACGTTGCTTGCGTTGTTCTTCAACATTCTTGCCAAGGAAGGCAGTCGTTGGCTCAAGTGGGCGGTGAAGTTTGTTTTCCGGGAGTTTGAAATTTGTTTCTTCCACCTTCATGCTCCAAGGATTGTATAAGTCGCCATAATTGGTTCCATAAGTGACGTTGTTTTTCCGGCGTTTGGAGATATGTGGATTATCACTCGCCTTTTCTTTTCCCTTGCCTTTTTCTGAAGACTTCTTTTGATGCTTATTGCCTTGGTCGATATACTTCTTCATTTCTCCTTTTAAGATGAAGCTGTTTACGTGGAATCTTAAGCTGACACAGCTGTCCGTCTCATGGCCATACACTTCGTGATTTTCACACCATTTGCTTTCATCTTTTCCCAATGGGCCCTTGCGGAATTTAGAGGGCTTTTTCCACAGGTTGGTCTCTTTCATTTCTTTCAGGATGACAGACAGCGGTGTGTTCAATGGAACACATATGGCGAGATTGGTCTCTTTGAGCCTTTGGGCGTCTGACTGGAACAGCCTATTCTGTTGCGGTTGTCTCTTTTCCCGGGAAACATGTATCTCTTTTTCAATTATTGCCTTCAAGGTTCTTGTTGTCAGTCCCGTGATTGGGACGTCGTCGTCGTTAACATGTTTTTTCCATCCATCCTTGTGACAGGTGTTAGCATCGTCTTGGCTTGTCCTTGTGGAAGGACCTTCCTTGTGTATTTTTGATGACTCTGCTTGAGTCTTCTTTGGGGGGCTGTCGCCTTGATCGACGAATTGCTTCAATTCACCCTTGAGGACGAAGCTGTTAATGCGGGAACGTAAGCTGACACAGCTGTCCGTTTCGTGGCCGAAGACCTCGTGGTTTTCACACCACTTGTCTTTGTCTTTCCCCAGCGGACCTTTTCTGAAATTGTTCGTCTCTTTCCACATGTTCGCATCCTTCATTTCCTTTAATATCACGGATAGCGGTGCATTCAATGGAATGCCGTCAGCGAGGTTTACTTCTCTTGGTTTCTGGAAATCTCCTTGAAAAGGCCTTTTCGGCTGAGGCTGCCAATTTCTTCCTTGCTGACCGCTTGAGGGCGGTTTTGCTTGATTCTGCTTTGGAGGTTGTTTCCATGCCTCTTTTTGGTGTCGTGCTATCACGTACGGGTTGCATGAGCGTGCAGCTCCTTGCCTTGGTTGTTGGTACTGGAAGGTACCTTCTGTGTATTGCCCCTCTATTCTTTGGTGCAGTGTGTCTTGATGACTTGTGACTCGAGACTTTGTTCCTGTCGCCTCGACTTGTCCGTTGATTGGAGGCAGAGGTGGTGACGGGTTGACAACTTTGTATTGGAGGGCTCCTTGGTCGCATTGTGCGAATGATGCATTTCTTATTGGCGTGAAGAAAGCATTGGATGTGGCAACAGGGACGTGGAATGATCCAAGTTGTCTTCTTATCAGCTTCTGCGTGGTTATGTGCAAGGCGTCGTGGTATGCAACGTGCTCCTTGTCCTTTGATGAAAAATCAATGACATCTTCAAAGGCGGCATCTTTTATGTCGACATACTCCAAGTTGGTTTCATCGGTCTTGTGCATTGTCTTTGCAACGTATGCTTCTTGCTCGTATGAAATCTCGTTTTCAGCGTCAAAGTCTTCATGGATCATATGCACGTTTGCCATCTTTTCCAGGTGGAGTGCAATGTATGCTGTATTTTGGACTTTAAGGTCCTGCTGTGTGGAAGGCACATTTGTGATTGGCACGGATAAGGCGATGGACACTGCGTCTGGAACGTGAGAACGTCCTGGTTGGTTTCTGCCCTGGAATGGACCACCTTGGCGGGTAGTGTCTTGCGACATTTCTCTTATCGGCACAACGTGTTCGTGGGCGTTTGGAGGTGGTTGGGCTGCATATCCTTGATTTTTCAGTGACTCGCGGAATGCGAGCAATTCTTCCAGCGCAGCCATCATTGCTGGAGTAACCGAAGGCATCGGGTTTGCTCCCGTTCCTTGTTGTTCGCCTTGCGGCGTTTCTGTCTGAAATTCATCATCATCATGCATCTCTGGCTCAAAACCAGGTGGGGGTAAACGATGCTCGTCATTTGGTTCTTGGTGGTTGTGCTGTGCGTAGGGCACATCCTTGGTTGGCATGGATGAAGTTACGGAAGTAGCTCTCGGTATGTGGGAAGATCCCGGCTGGCTTCCAGATGGTTTCTGACCTCCTGCTCTTTTGCTTGCCGGAGACATCTTAGGACGTCCAGGCCTTTTCCTTGCATTTCTCGCGTTAACCTCTTCGGGAGGGTTGGATCACTCGTCATGTCTTAGCGGTATGATAGCTTTTTGTTCGAATCCCGGAGACGGCGCCAAATGTTGCGTCCTGGTTGAACTGGGTCCGATGGACGCGTTTGTCTGATTGGGTTGTTCGGTTTTTGGGCTGACACCCTTCGCTTGGAAGAGGTATTCGCCTAATGCCGGTGACGAATGTTCGGTTTTAACGCTGTGTCTCAGGAAAAAGTCTGTGTCTCAGGAAAAGTCTGTGTCTCAGGAAACGGCTGTCTGGGCACAAGTCTTAGTGTCTGGGCACATCTTACTCCTATTTCTCTTCCACACCTTAGCTGCGGGGCCCGTTCCTGAACAAGGGGCCAATACTAGCACGGAGAGGGGGTGGTGCTAGTGGAGCCCTCTCCGATGTTTAAGTCACGATTGGGCTAAAGAGAGGAAATATTTCTAGAGAGAAGTCAGAGCTCAAAAATGCCAAAGTTGGGCAAATGAGAGAATGTGTGAAAATGGGTGGCCAAGGTCTCCTATTTATAGGCTACCTTGGGACCGGACCCGGTTTTGAAGCGGTTTGACGACGGTTCAAAGGAAAGCGGTAACCGTCATCAATATTGGCAATGCGCGAACTCGACTTCTCTACGTGTAACGGTAATCGGGGGCGAGCAATCCGGACCTCGTCAAATTTGGGCAATTCGGCGAGGTCCGGTCCGGACGCGTGTGCCGCGCTTCCGGACCGTTTTGACCCTTAGGAGGCGTTTCTAAACCGTAATGTGATTTTTGACGTGTTTACGAGGTCCGAAATATAAATGCGAACCCGAATTGGACATATATCCATCACATCCCTTAGGCCTTATCTTGTTTGGATTAGCTTCATCAATCATCAAATCCCATTGCAGGTCACAAATTTACTTCAAACATTCAAAAGGAGATGTAACGAAAAATTCAAAATCAAGAACTGGTATTCATCGGATCCTCTCGGCGGGTCACGAAATTACTTTCAAAAGGAGAGTGAGATTTATCGCCTCTGAAGAGAGACTCGACCCCCGCACGTACGACGATCCTCTGAACAGAAAGTCTTCAATTGAAAATAAGAAAGGACATCCTGGAAAAAAAAAAAAACGAAGCAAAGATACCTCTAAAGAGAGACTCGACCCCGCACAACTGACCGGTCGAAGCTACGGAAACAGTCGACGGGCTATTTCCTCCTTTGCTCTGGGTTCCCTTCCCGTCGTCGATCTGGTCCGGCAAATTGCTCTACAACGAATTTCAAATCCGAAATCACCAAAGTCGGCAGTGGTGGTGTAGGTACTGATTTTGATATCTGTAATTAGCATCCAATTTCAAAGCCGTTTCAAAATGGAAGAATAAAGGAAACGTTGAAGATATGGAGCGTTGAAGAGGCAAGGGAAACGCCTGAACTGAACACTAGAGTAACGACTAACGACAGATGAAAATGTATCTTCACGCACAATTAGAGCGTGAATGTTCACGCACCAATGAAAATGTAAATAGCCTATGTGGCAGCAAATTAGCACTCAAGTAGCTTAAGAGGTTTCCAAATTATCTATATACTAGGCTGTTATTTAATATCTACACTTGGAGCTATTGAATCAGAATCTAAATTGTATACACAAAGAGGCTATTCAATGCATAAAGCTTTTAGAAACTTAATAAAGCTCATCATTAATTAGCAGAAAGAAACTTACAACAAATGAATTAAGAACCTCTGTTAAGCTGCCCTGCTGTATCCAAACCTTCATAAGCATTCACCTTCACCCCTGGCTTGACTTCAATTCTTGAGTGTGAAATCAATAATGTTACCATGTGAACAAAAAAGATACAAATGAAGCATGAAAACGTTAATTGAAAACTCAAAACATAAACTCAATCCAACCAGCACTCAATTGGACTTACTGGCTTTTAGTGACGACTCGGAACAATTTCATCAATCAAAGATAAAAGTTGAAGGTAGAACAGTACTAACTCAAGAATCCAACTTCTTATTAGGCAGCTTCTTTCCATACCGCCGGGTTTAGGGTTTGCGGACTCCTACTCCTATAGGTTAGAGAGAGGGTAGGCTTCTTCCTCCTGCGTGGTTTCCACACTCTCCGTCATGAAGTTCTCTGAGGGCTGCACGTCCTTCTGCTGGTCCTATGCACCGGTAATATGGATTCGAACCTGCACTTCTGGGATGGAAAAAAAGACATGCCCAGCGAATTCCCAACGTCCATCAATGATGGTTCATGTTTGTCCATTGATTTAGACTCCTTCCCCCTTCCCAACTACGAAGTTGATCGAGAGGAGCCCGAAAGCCCCCAAACCAAGAACGGAAACGGAAGCCTTTCGATTCACTCCCCATTCTCTCAACAATAAAGCTCGCCCTCGAGCCCTCCAGTGGCGGACGGGTGAGTAACGCGTAAGAACCTGCCCTTGGGAGGGGAACAACAGCTGGAAACGGCCCAGAAATGATACATTGGAAGAATCTTTTCTGTCTTCCAATATCAATAGGTTGATTCTTTCGCTCCTGCATCTTCCAAAAGGAAAAAGGAAACCAACCATAGGGAAGTTCTTGGTAGTCTACTTTGATGACATTTTTATTTATAGTCGGACAAGGGAACTACACTTAGGTCTTGCGAAAACTAACAACCAGGGTTTGTCTCAATCGTCATCCATGGCGTCAATTTCCTCTATATGCCAGAACCTCTCCATGACGTCCCAGTTATGAACATGGCCCTTCTTCCTGGACTCTTCATATAGATTCCACCCGTTTTGCCAGATCTAAAACGGAACATCTGAAGTGATTCGAGATGGATCATCTGTAACCGTTTATTAAATTCTGAAAAACAGCTATGGAGGAGGCACCGTTTAGCATTTTGAGTAACTGAACAGACTATAGGGAAGAAAGGAGGAAGCTGCATGCTAGAAAAGGAGCAGGTGCAAGGCCCAAAGAGAACACGCAGAGAAGCGGTAAAGAAGAAGAGAATGAAAGAATGAAACGGGGAAGGCAGGATGAATTTTCGAAACGCAAGAAGGAATCTGAGACGCAATGAAAGAAATTAAGAGCATTTCTAATGGTAAAAGACATTTTGAAGGACATTTACCGCCACAACACCACATAGACTATGTGTCATAGAAGAGAGAGAAAAATGAATTTTGTCCAAAGTCCTCACAATGTGCAAAACCCATTTTAGACACATTAGGCAAGTCATTTTGGATCTATATGGTTTTTATATGATTTAAATAAATAAAATGTATTTAATTATAATTTACTTTTTAATCAACTAATTATATTATTATACATACAAATAAATATTTTATTCAAGTAATTATCTATGAAACATATAAAAATAAATAATTTAAATAATTAATAATATTATTAAATAGAAAATTTCATTGTATTATTTATTAAACAATTAAGCTACATCATTAATCAGTCATAGTAGACTTAAACGGAATTTGCACGAGTATTATAAAATTGTCAAATATGTTCGATCAACTCTTCTTGTAGTTGTCGTCGATGTGTCTGTTTATCACGAAGTTGGATATTATTTTTGATATACCTCTCATAGTTCCAATAATATATAACATTTTATAAACTACAAACATTTTATTATTATTTGTAAGTCATTTTTATTTTTGTTAAAAATAAATAAATAAATTAAATGTCTTGGAAACACAAATGTCCTAAGGACAACTTAGAGGAAAGAAAAAAAAATTATGAAGAGACAATTAGTGGTGTGGACAAAATTTGTCATTGCCTCTCACATCCACATAACCAAATGTCTTACAAAATTTGCTCATTGGAAGGGCTCTAAATGGAGAGATATAAATGGAGAATATAATAAAAGAATTTAATGGCGTAGGATTTTCTACCTAAACGGGCGCGTGGCAGGAGATGATTGCCAACAACCAATCAGAAAATGAGCTGCTGATATGGCAGTTAAATAGAGGCCAAAGTATAGGAGAGGTATCTAAATTATATATTATACTAGGTAATTGCCCCGCGCAATGCGCGAGTTGATGTTTTCTGTAGCAATTATTTTGAGATTGTGTCAAATATTCAAATACTTAAAAGCTTAGTATCTAGTTAATACTTTAAGGGGAATTATTGAAATGATAATGTGTATCTAAATAATTGTTCAATTAGACTGATATTTAAAAAAAAAAAATTGCCACATATTAATAGTTAAATGACTATTCAACTTATATAGGGAAAAAACACAATGACATTTATAAAAGAATTAGATCCACAAAGATAACTGACAATAACAAAAACTTATGGTATGCGCAAGACTCAATATTTACTGTAGTAATTATTTTTAGATTATATAAATATAATATTCAAATATATGAAAGCATACTATATCGTTAATATTTTAAAGAAACTATTGAAATAATAACATGTTATTTAAATAACCGTAATACTAATAGTTAATTATAATTGTTTGTCATAGAATGATAGTTAAATTATTATTCCAATTATATGGAGGAATATAGTACAAATGACACTTATAAAAGAATTAGGTCTATAAACAAAATTGACAATAATGAAAGCATATAGAGGCATTCCAAATTAATAAGTGAAAGACTTTCAAATTATATTATTACTTAGATGATTCGCGCATTGCGCGCTATTTTTTTTTTTTTTTTTTTAAAAAATTAGGTATATTGCAAATATTTAAATTTGATATTAATAATTAACTTTATTGAAGTAATTTATAATACCATTAACTGTATCTATTCATTTTTACTTATGTAAGGCTTATATATGATATATAGAAAGATTGGACATATGATAATATATTTTGTTGAATATTATAAATTTAAACGGTAAATTCAATAATAAAAATATATAAATATTTTTTTTTTGGAAAATGTATACAAATATAGATACGTACACTATGGAACACTTTAAATTCTTTTGTAAATGAAAATAAATAACAATTAATAAGTATGCTTTTAAGAATTTCTAAAAAAACTAAATAGATGTTTACATTATTATCTTATATAATAAAAATTTGAATAATAATTTATTAGCTTTCAAATTAAAATAATGAATCAATTTAAGTGATCGCCTATTCAAGAATATCAATATAAATGCAAATATTAAATAGTCACGTAACTTTCGGCTAAAAAAAAATAGTCACGTAACTGTACAAATATTCTAAAACTATCAAACGTATAAGTATTATTTTTTGTGCCATGATCAACCATATAAGTATAATATAATAATAATAATACAGTAAATTCTTTAAAAATGTAAGAATACAATTTATTTTGCTTTATATATATAAAGTTTTACGTAATTAATTACGACTATACCACTTATAGTAAATATTTTTAACGGGTATATAAATGAATTTAAATGATATATATATAATTTTCAAATTTAATATTGGCTTTAAAATATAAGGAAAATAATGAGGAAGAATAATCATTATTTGTCGATGTTCTGTCGGATTGCGCTTTCTAAGATTTTGATGAACATGTATGTCATCTTCACGGTCTAACATTTTTGTTCATCCTATTAATTTGACCTAATTAAGAATGCGAGATCATTTAAAATGCGTTAAATTAGATATTTGAGGTTGATTCTTTAAGCCAACCACCATTATAAAAAGAGAACAAAAGCCAAGTTTACCTGAGGAACTACAACATACAAAAGAACAGAAAAACTCTAATTTGTTAGATGAAAAATGAAAAAATAGCACAAGTTCAGAAGTATTCATAAAAATAAAAATTTTAAAAAAATAAAAAACTAAAGAAACAAACATTCTCATCCTTTGACAAAATTTTCCCGTGCGACGAAGTGGACAAAACCAATAAGAAAATAAAGAAGATGGCAATTGATGGGTAGTAAACTTAAACCGGATTAATAACCGTAGAAAGAGTTTCTATTGCTTTAATTTTTTTTTCCATAATTGCTTTAATTATATTGTTATTATTAGAATTAAATGTTTCAAATTCATCTCTCGTATTAATTATTAACAGCTTAAATTAATCTCTCATATTTATTTGTAGTTAATGACAGTAAACTTTTTTTTTTTTTTTGCAAAAAAAAAAGGAATAAATTTAGAGATGAACCAATTGGATGTCTTGGTGGTGACATGACAAGTTTTTAGAGTGTTACCTAATTAGGAAAAAAAGAAGGTATCCAAATTATATAATATATAGATTTAAAATGCGTTAAATTAGATATTTGAGGTTAATTCTTTAAGCCAACCACCATTATAAAAAGAGAACAAAAGCCAAGTTTACCTGAGGAACTACAACATACAAAAGAACAGAAAAACTCTAATTTGTTAGATGAAAAATGAAAAAATAGCACAAGTTCAGAAGTATTCATAAAAATAAAAATTTAAAAAATAAAAAACTAAAGAAACAAACATTCTCATCCTTTGACAAATTTCTCCCGTGTGACGAAGTGGACAAAACCAATAAGAAAATAAAGAAGATGGCAATTGATGGGTAGTAAACTTAAACCGGATTAATAACCGTAGAAAGAGTTTCTATTGCTTTAATTTTTTTTTTCCATAATTGCTTTAATTATATTGTTATTATTAGAATTAAATGTTTCAAATTCATCTCTCGTATTAATTATTAACAGCTCAAATTAATCTCTCATATTTATTTGTAGTTAATGACAGTAAACTTTTTTTTTTTTTTTTGCAAAAAAAAAGGAATAAATTTAGAGATGAACAAATTAGATGTCTTGGTGGTGACATGGCAAGTTTTTAGAGTGTTACCTAATTAGGAAAAAAAGAAGGTATCCAAATTATATAATATATAGATAGATAGATATATATAGATAGATATTTAGATAGTGATCAATTTAATTAGGAGATGCTAACAGATAACCAAATTTTCAGGAAAAAAATCTTAACATAAGGTAAATACCAAATACACAACAATCATCATTTCATACATATGTTTACGATGAAAAATTTAACTTTTTCATATAAGAGAAAAGATAGACGTTTCGAAACTCAAGAGCCGATTTGTTCCGATCCAGTCTGTGTAATATTTAGACCCAAAAGTTCACGATAATTACAACCACTGCCTTAGGGCTGGCAATTTGTGACACGACACGATAGCACAACACGAACACGCACGAAAAAAAGTGTGTTCGTGTTAGCATATGTCAGAACGATAACACGATAGCACGAACATGATTAACACGACATAACTTATGTGTCGTGTTCGTGTTTGAGTATCATAACACGACACGCACGATAGCACGATAAAGTTGTGCTACTAAGAATAATTCTTAAGTATTTTTTGAACACATCTTATTTATTACCTTAAAAGAATTCTAATTAGTGGTTTAATTTTTAGTGTTTGTAAACTCTATATTATTAACTTATGAATACTAACATATTAATTAAAAGTTTTTTAATATATGAAGCTCATTATTTTGATTTTTGCTTAAAGATCTCGTATAAAGATGTACAAATGTATATCCTTACACAACATGATAGCATGACATGAACACGCACGAAAATATTCGTGCCGTGTTCGTGTTTGTAAAACATAGCACGATAAATTTACCGTACGTGTTCGTGTTCAGTAAGTTTAGCACGACACGACCACTGACACGCACGATAGCACGAATTGCCACCCTACACTGTCCCTCCCTCTTATTCGTGACTTTTCGGAATACTGACGTCGGAATGTCTATCAAAGCTCTTTCATATAAAACCATTGTTTCAAACATGTTACATCTAAAACTATGAAAATTTCTCCTTCTCACTTCATATTCTTTCATAGCACTTCTTTGGCGCTCTGCTCTCTGCTAACAGACGATCATGCATCCTGCTGAAGCAGGAAGTAATGACATTACACTCCTTATTCAAATAAACAATGCACCTATCAAAAAGAGGGAAAATGGGAACGGAAGGGTTTCATTCACTTCAAGCTTTCATTTTGGAGAGTTTTGAGAAAATTCAAAGGAAAACTTTTCCTCCGTGAAGGATTAGAGACTAATTTTACCACATTTCCCTGCAATACCAAAACCAGAAACTATACGCGCATTATGAAACTGATGATTACAATTTTCATACCGTAAGTTAAGCCATGAGCCGTCATCATCATCGCCAGAGTCACAATCAGAATCAAAGAAATTGGAACCATACATCGTTTCACAGAATTCATCATCACCCCTGCAGTCATTGGCCCCCCGAAAATTTATGATGCTTTTCAGTACATCTTTTTTCCAAAGAGCTGTCTTCAAGTTCAAGATTGTAACACTCCCTTCTTAAATCAAGGGATTCCAAATGGCTGCAACTGTCAAGTATTGCCTTAACACTAATCTGACTGGTCGTTCTGAACAAAACTGAAATCAGAGAATATGATAAACAATCTTCGGCAAGTAGAGTAAGGGATTTCGTAACTTGTCATTTATTATTAGTGCTCAGTAATCTCAATTAGAAGGAAGATGCTATTTATACATGTAGCTAACAGACAAATTAAGAAATTGATAATAGCAATTTGAACTTTGCTGTTTATAGAGGAAGAAACAAGTCCTTAAATTTCTTTACTCCTTCACGAATAAAACACAAACAATAATTGAAAAGCCTGAACATTCTGCTGTTAGAATCGATTTGATGGATCAGCTTGTCTAGCTACGTTGTCACCATTAACGTTTACATACATGATTAGGTGCATTCGTAGTCTCAGAAACCAAAAGGGCATTTTGGTCATGCACAGTCACATGAACCAGATCCAAGCTGATCGAGAAAGAGTAAAGAATGTGACTTTTTGGGAGGACTGGCCACGCACTGCATAGCAGCTGTCAGCTTAAACAGTATTTACTTGGGAGGTCCCAGGGATTCAATCCGTGAAGAGAATGATCTCTAAAATTTTATTTACAGACTAGACCTTAATTATTTAAAACTAATGGAAAATTCTTTATGTTTGCATGTATAATGGCGTTCATACAAGCGGCACGACATTGTGGTATTTGAATGATGAAACTTTGGAGTTAAACCACCAAGCCGAAGATGAGAGGATGATTATGAAGAAAGTCATTCGAAATGATTAGGACATGCAATAAGGATGAAATGATAGTCTTATGACCATGGGTCTTAGGACCAATGTTGATGAAATGGATCTGAGGACCAATATTGAGAAAATGATAGTTTGAGGACTAATATTTGATGAGATGACGGTCTAATGACCAATGATGTTAAACGAAGGTCCGATGACCTATATATGTTGAATTAAATAATGATATGATGATCAATGTTGTGGTGAATGAGAGTTTGTAATAACTTCAAACCCAACTCGTGTTATAACACGTTAAACTTCCAAAAGAAATTGAATAATGTGGCTGAAACCACTTTGTTTTGGAGTCACGGTCAATGTGAGGGTAACTATTAAAAAGCATTTTCCTTTAGGGTTAAAGGTACTTTTGGTGCCACATGTTTGACATGTGTAGGTTTTTTGTGTCATATGTTTCAT
The DNA here is from genome assembly GCA_036873135.1 of Clarkia xantiana subsp. parviflora. Lineage (NCBI taxonomy): Eukaryota > Viridiplantae > Streptophyta > Magnoliopsida > Myrtales > Onagraceae > Clarkia > Clarkia xantiana. The sequence goes on from JAPTYO010000004.1 coordinate 14,096,309, forward strand.
TTTGTAGGCTTTTGGTGCCATATGTTTGAGAGGTTGTATGTTTTTGGTATTTCCGTTAGTCAACAGTTAGTTTGACCGTTAAATACTTTTATTTTGTTCAATTTAGTCCTCAAATTTATATTTCTAAAATTTAATATTTACAATTTAGTCCCTATTGTTTGCTCAAGTCACCATCCAAGGCCGCTGGCCACCACCCACCACCTTCAAAGCCGCCGACCGCCACGAAACGGGTCGGCCACCACCCCACGGCACCGGCTACCACCGCTTGGGGCCGAAAACCACCCCAATTGGTGGTGGTTGCAGCCCTAATCGGGGCCGGCCACCACTAGTGGTGGTAGGTACAGCCCCGATTGGGGCTACAGCCACCACTACTGGTGGTGGGCCCCGATTGAGGCTGCAACCACCACCAATTGGTGGTGGCCGGCCCCAATTGAGGTGGCCACCACCAATTTTGGCCGGCCACCACCAATTGGGGTGGTTTTCGGCCCCAAGCGGTGGTGGCCGGTGCCGTGGGGTTAGGGGTGGCAATTCGTTCTATCGTGCGTGCTATCGTGCGTGTCAATAATCGTGCCGTGCTAAACTTACTGAACACGAACACGCACGGTAAGCTTATCGTGCCACGTTTTACAAACACGAACACGGCACGGATAATTTCGTGCGTGTTCGTGTCGTGTTATCGTGTTGTGTAAGGATATATAGTTGTACATCCGAAACGAGATCTTTAAGCAAAAAAACAAAATAATAAACTTTATATATAAAAAAAAATATGATTAGTATGTCAATATTCATAAGTTAATAATATAGAGTATAAAACACTAAAAATTAAATCACTAACTGAAGTTTTTAAAGGTAATAAATAAGATTTGTTTAAAAAATACTTAAGAATTAGTCTTAGTAGGACAACTTTATCGTGCTATCGTGCGTGTCGTGTTATGATACTCAAACATGAACACGACACGGAAGTTATATCGTGTTAATCGTATTCGTGCTATCGTGTTATCGTTCTACTATATGCTAGCACGAACACGGTTTTTTTCGTGCGTGTTCGTGTCGTGCTATCGTGTCGTGTCACAAATTGCCAGCCCTACGTGGGGTGGTGGTCGGCCCGTTATGTGGCGGTCGGCGGCCTTGGAGGTGGTGGGTGGTGGTCGGCGGCCTTGGACGGTGACTTGAGCAAACAATAGAGACTAAATTGTAAATATTAAATTTTAGAAATATAAATTTGAGGATTAAATTGAACAAAATAAAAGTATTTAACAGTCAAACTAACTGTTGACTAACGGAAATACCAAAAACATACAACCTCTCAAATATATGGCACCAAAAGCCTACAAATGAAACATATGGCACCAAAAACCTACACAGGTCAAACATGTGGCACCAAAAGTACCTTTAACCCTTTTTCTTTATTAAGGTACCCCGAATAATATGAGAGAACTCTCCATAAATTGTGCAAGGTAATGAAAACCTTCGCATTCACAATTGAATATGGGAGTGTCTCATAAAAGCGTGTAAGTATAAATTTTTCGCAGTCAAGCGGTATAATGCACGACTTAACAACTGCTCTCAAGTGAATTTCATCAATGACTGTATAAATTCTAATGATGACGTATTAAATTAATAAATGCGGATCTGCTAACCTTGAAAGGTTAAAGATAGCGAGTTGATAAATCATCGAAGTAAATGTGACTATGCCCATGGAGTAAACACTCTTGAGAAGGAAAACCCAACCATGATGACTGGAGATCCCAAGAACTTGGTTCAATGGGACAACCTAATCACAAGAGTGGGTGTGATCACTGTGGGGGTCTTTACCCTCAGGTCCATTCCTCTAATGAGAAACAGTGATGGAGTTGAGGTTAAGCTTTTGCTCTTGATGATCCTCAAGTATCGGTTAAACCGAGCATAATAATGCAAATTACTTAATTGAGATCACATATTAAGCAAAGTTTTTAATGATTCGTAAGAAGAACTCAGAGTCGCGATGATGCTCGTGAGACACGGAGTCACCTATGCGAGTGAGAAGTGGGGCCGCTTCGAAAAGAATTGTTGAGGGCGCAATTCTTATAAACACTTGCAGAACCAGGCGCGTGATCCATGGCCTAACCGAATCACAGGACGAGAACAGAACCAAGGCTAGGAAGGTACCTGTGTGGGTTATGTCGTTATTTACACCAACGACAGTCGGTTCAAAGACATCGCGTCTACCGACCAGTCAGTAGAGAATGCATGATCTCACAAAGGAAGGTTCAAAGGGGTTACCCCTACCTATCATTTGCAGGTATTGACCGTTGAACTCCGCTATTCTTGAGTCTAGAAGTTCGTCTAGGTACTCTTTCAATTTCCATTCATGTGGGGGATTGTTGGAAAAAATGTGTTAATGACATTACATTTTTCTGATCGGGTGAATGAGAAATTGTTGTTCTTAGTACACCCGGCCAGAGTAGTCCCGTCTTCGTCTAGATTCGTTGAATCTGGCGAATTAATGATCTGTAACGGCTTCATTAATAAGAACGTTTCATTTGTATTTATTATCGAGCCATTAATACTCGACTTCTACCTCCCTATGTCGATAGTTTTCTAGGTCGTTTCGACCGGAAATCTTGTTTTTGTGGAGTTCAAGCAAGGTTTTGTTCGACTGGTGGGGCTAGGTGCTAGCTTGCTATTGGAATGTCGTTTTATCCTGGAGATAATCACCCATGTTTATCCTCTAGCAACGAAATTGTCTTAAGGAGACCGTGATCAGCACAGAACTCGATTAAAAATTCATTCATTCAATTGATCCAGAAAATTCTCCCTTAGAATTCCCCTTTTACGTACTATATTTTTCAACATCCTTGATTAGGTGGATGGTTTTCTCTATATTTATGTGAATTAAGCAGTTGAGTTGACTGTCATTACTTGGTGGTTATTGCAGGTTGTAATAGTAGAAGAAGAAGAGGCTCAGAATCTGTTATGGAAGATTTTCACGACGTGCTATCCTGCTATGGGACCTATGGCAGGATATTGGGAACGAGTCTCCTTAATTTCAAGACATTGATACTTTGTTAATTAATTGGGTTAACAGGTTTGACATTGATACTTTGTTAATTAATTGGGTTAACAGATTTTTTGGTACATGATGTTTAATCACTTTTGGGTTTTGGTCCATGATGTTTTTTTTGCCTAATTTTGATACCATATGTTTGCAGATTTTTTAATTTTGGTCCGTCATTACATTCCGTTCATTTTTTCCGTCAATTGAGGGCTTCTTGGACCTTTCTACAATGCTCTTGGAGCACCATGCTTTTGCCACTAATTTTTTTATTTTTCTATTGCCCTAAATAGGGATGGCAACGGGTCTCGGGGCCCCGCTGACCCGCGGGGCCCCGACCCGGTTTTGACCCGCCGACCCGCCGACCCGCGGGTCACGGGTCGGGTCCGGGGCGGGTCGGGCTCGGGTCGGGGCGGGTCCGGGTCTAGAGACCCGGGGCCCCGTAGACCCGCCCCGAAATCCATATGTATATAATTTTTTTTTTTTTTAATTTTTTTATGTTAATATGATCTAACATTTAATAAAAAAATATGGTTAATATAGTACCTTATATAAATAACATGGACCAAATAGATTTATATTTAGGTTATTAGGATTTGTTAATTTGGTGTTTGGATTTAAATTTGTATTTGTAATGAATTTGATGTGTTTGTTGTTTATATTTGATTGATGTTAGATTTATGTTTTGAATTTATATATAATGTAATATTTTGACAAAAAAAATTGTATTTAATATTGAAAATTAAAAAAAAAAAAAAAAAAAAAAAAAAAAAAAAAAAAAAAATTGTTCATATGACGGGGCGGGTCGGGGCCCCGCGGGTCGACCCGCGGGATTGTTGACCCGACCCGACCCGACCCGAAAGGCCCATTTGGCCGGGGCCGGGTCAGCCAGGCCGACCCGCGGGGCGGGTCCAGGGCTGCAAAAACCCGCCCCGACCCGCCCCGTTGCCATCCCTAGCCCTAAAGGTGAACCCCATAGGGAAATTGATATTATTAATAGTATGATACACATATTAGGTGTAGTTAAAAAAATTCATTATTTTTCATACTTTTAAAGTTTTAGTTATGTTACAATTAAGTCCACCATAGTATTAAAAAAATCAAAAGCATGGTGCTCCCAAAGCATAGTAGAAAAATCCGTCAATTGATATGTGCAAGTCACGTGATCCACCCTAAACTTTCAATTTTAGGAAAATTGGCCCATTGAACTAGGTTTAGGATGTCAACACTATAAGAAAACAGGGCATCACCAACGGATGGCTTTTCAACAGACGCGATCTGTTGGAAATTTCCAACATATTTTAATGATTTGCAACAGATGTCAATTTAGTTGGTTTCCAACAGACTTCCAACAAACTTTTCCAACCAGCACCTATCCGTTGGAAATTTTTTATTCCAACCATTTTTCCAACAAATATTAGTCTGTTGGAATTTTTTTTATAAAAAGTAACACTTGGGTTAAGTATAAATGTGGATGGTTTAACTCATACTCCAACATACTACGGTTGGAAATTTGAAAGCTTTTTCACCCAATTATAATATTTACTAGGGCGCATTCCCGCGCATCGCGCGGGATTACTAAATAAGTATAATTAACAAACTAATATTAGATGAAATCTATAGTGACAATATGTTAAAACACTAAGAAATAATACAGATGGTCGTGTTGCTACATAAATCAATAAAGTCTTCACAAAATTGGATCCTCTGGTGTTTCCAAGACTGGAACCTATAGAAGCATAAAACCTGTTAGTAAACTGCTCAAAATTGAAAATATGTTTCTTCTTCTATTAAACTTCCTAAGATCAACTACTATCAGCAGTTCTGGTTGAAGTTTAATCTATAAACAAAGTTTTGACTGTAGAGTAATAATACCATTCAGACATAACATACCTTGCCAATGGAGTTCATCTGGAATTGATAAACTCGGGGATGGAGTCAAAGACTCCCATCTCAAAATTCAGAGTATATTCAACTTTCAATCCAGAGTATCAGCAGCTAGTAGGAAGAATCAGTATCCAACAAATTGTGTTGCTTTACCTATATCGAACTCTCCAATTGGTGGAAGAACCCTAAAGTGGTGAAGAATCAGTAAGATTTATATAGGAATGAGACCACCTAAGATTTACTGACCACTCTGAAATTATCAAAAGTTACATAACCACTATTTGGCTCTGAGATAAGAAATTGAGCCCTAAGGTATTGGAGTTCATCTTCGGGTAAAGCTTTGACAAATGAAAAAGAGACCAAATTAAAATTATCTAGCCTTCAAATTTTCAACTTTGAGCAACTTTTTGCATTTTGACTCGAACTCACCATCAATGCAGCTCTTCTGAATGGTGAGGCACGAACATATGATTTGACTAACTTGTATGTCAGAATATCCAAAAGGAACATCACAGTTTGTGTCTCGAAGCCATGGATGAGCTGCATATGCAAAGGTAACTTCTGGTAGCGCCTTTGACAAAGCATATAAAACATTAATGAAGAAGTAAAATGAAAAATAGACCAAATTAAAATTCTCTAACATTTGAATTTTCAACTTTAGAGCACCTTTTTGCATTTTGACTCGAACTTACCATTAATGCAGCTCTTCTGAATGGTGAGGCACGAACATAGGATTTGACTAACTTGTATATTTGAATATCCAAAGGAACATCACAGTTTGTGTCTCGAAGCCATGGATGAGCTGCATAAGCAACAATAACTTTGTATTGGAAAATTGAGAAAATTCATTGTCTTTTAAGGTGTTGAATATAAAGAAACAATGTACTATTCAAACAAAATTGTCGACAGAATATTCATATTCTGAGGTTGCATCCACAATAAACTCCATTGTCCCTCTACAATGGCACCACCTGAATTCCACCACACACATGAAATACATATTAGTTACTAATCATGGGAAAGAAAGGAAGGAATTCTACATTGTTAGGCTGTGCAAATGAATTACCATGGGCAATTAAACACCATCACCATCAGTTCTAGAACCAAATAGAGTCGCAATCTGCAAAATACATACAAAGAAAACAATACCATTACCAAGAACACAACTGCTGGAGCTCATCTCAGCATATCGTCTCTTGTATGTGCATTGTTTCCCTTCACTGTCACAGTTACACTGAGCATTGCACTTGAGGGGTTGATACATGCTGGACAATTCAGGATTAAATCTTAGATCCTATAAAAAAGAAGGGCATCAAACCAACATTCCATAAGTGAAACCCGCATAAGTTCTTTAAAAATGAAAAATCTTGATCCAAAATCTCAGACCTGGTGATTTCCGCAATGTACGCACTTGGGGTTTAGGGTAGGAGAAATTGAGAAGAGAGAAATTGAAGTTTTTTTTTTGGCCAAAAGAAAGTGAAGAAATTGAGATAATAAAACCTAATTAGTGGTGAATACTAAGATTGCTTCAGCAAGATTTACCTATTGAATATCACTCTGCAGTAATCTCCTTGCTTTTCATCACCCTAGCCATTTGTTGCTTGTGTACATCCTAAGATAAAATTGAACAAATTGCTCATATATATAATCAAATTGGTAATCTAATGGATTCATGGAAGGAGAAACAAACTAAAGATTCGAATTTTTGGTCTTTAGAGGTGGGTACAATTCTACAACCTTCCATCTCTAGTACCAAATCTCGGGGATTATTACAATTTTTTTGGACTAAGCAAACAACATTCTAAATCTGCAGAAAGTTCCATACTACATGGAACATATTGGCGATTCACCACCAATGACCCAAACTCTTAATCTAACAGAATTCTATTTATAAATCAGGATAGATATTTCAACAGGTTGGCAATCTCGATCTGCTAGTCAGCTTTGAAACTCCGAGTGCCATAATCTGAACTTCGAACTCGGATTTAAATTTTTTGTAACATATGGTCTGTATCACATGTTTCTGATCTTACAGTTCATCTAACAAATAACGGATCTGAACAAACTGGTAAAAGGTATATCATTTTTCAAAAAATAGAACCCAGAAATTCCTTTCATATAGTCATAGCAACTGGTTTGTTATATGATGCAATCAAATTAAGTAGAACAAACAGTAATGGTCAAAAGTAGAAAGAGCATACCTATCTATAGTCGTCTCCGGCAAATGTATCCTTCAACAGGATGAATTGACATACCCATCACAGGGGTCAGATTTATAGATAATAAGATACACTGAACCTGGAGGAGTTGAACAGTTACTGGCATTGGGAACACAGAAATCTCAGTTAATGTATATGGAAGATACCACTGTGATTATTAGTTGGAGGAGTTGAACCATTTGTTAATTAACATCGGGAATTCAAGAGGAATTAATTACGACCCATATCATATGCATCAGAATTAATCGCCATCCAGAGCATCTACGGTGTTACTGTTGAGCGGAGGAACCCTCAGCTCGATTCCTGCAATCGAGAATAATCCTGCAATCAAGAAAAATTTGAGATGAGATCCAGAGCTTGTGGAGCGACAATGTTCATCAAACCCTCCGTTCGGTTCTTGCAATTTGAGATGCGATCAAAAGCAAGAATGAAAGCGCAGCGATAGTCTCGGGACTTGAACCTAAAATTTTTAGTCCCTCAGCTCTGCATCGGTACCAAGTAGGGAAAATCAGAAACCTGTACAACTCAATCATCTTCTCAGCTCTGTATCGGTTGGAGGAAAAATCAAAAACCCCAGCTCAACAATGCTCCTCATATTCTCTATTTACCTAAATTTTAATATATATATAGATATAGGGTTTTCAATTCGACGCAAAAGGATTTTTTGGATTCATAACCTGATTCGACAGCAGAACAAACATATAAGAAGCAACCTACTTCTCTCTCTTCAATTGGACGCAAAAGGGTTGTTTGGATTCATAACCTGATTCAACAGCAGAACAAACATATAAGAACCATGATTTGCTAACTAAGCATATTTTTATTGGTAAATACGAAAATAAGCAAGCAAAAATGAAATTTTCAAATCTGAGCAAACCCTTGAATGGGAATCAAGGGTTTAACCAAAAGCTTCGGTCAAACCTGGACAACCATTCGAGGGTTTGACCGAAGCTTTTCAGTCAAACCCTTGACTCCCATTCAAGGGTTTGACTGAAAACTTCAGTCAAACCCTTTACTAGAAATCTCGACTTTGTCCTCGATTTTAACCCAAATTTGACATTAAAAATAAATAAATTTTGAACATTAATAAAAACGATTTAAAAAAAAATATCCAACATATAAATTTAGGGTTTGAAAATAAAAAACATTTAAACATCTAACATCCCAAAATACAAACCATAGAATATTGTTCTTACAAAAAAAAAATATCCAATACGACACATAATAGATAATCAAGGTCTCCATATTCGCCCACCTTGTCTATCCCGCTTGGTCGCCCTCCCACCCCTACGTCCTCTATCTAAACCTCTTACAGTTCGAGTGAGCTGAGACTGTAGATGCACAGTATCATCTAGATAACTTTGATCATCTGAATATTCATCAATGGAATGGTCACACATGTCATTGTCATTTTCTTCATCACCCGGAAAATCATGATCAACTTCTTCTAGGATACGGTTGAACGACCGGAGACCACCTGTAATTTCATGCGCGACGCGACACACTTCAATGAGACCAGTCACATCATCTGCAATTTCTTTAATTCCCTTCTTCTGAATTTTTCTCGTGAGCCGAGTAGCTTGTTCAAACTGTCTCATCTGATTCATTACAAGTAAAAAAATCAAACTATCAATAGTCAATTTTAAGACAAACAACTAACAATAGCAATTCTAAGACAAAACAACTATTTATAAGCAATGTTAAGAAAAACTATCAATAAGCAATTCTACTATCAATAAGCAATTCTAAGACAAATCAACTATCATGGTAGGTTCCAAATCATCATCTAAGCAATTCTCAAACTGCATGGTAGGTTCCAAATCATCATCTTCATCCAATCTCTTAATATCTTTAAAAAGGGCAACTCTCACCTTGTAATGCCAAGCCAAGCCAATAGGTCCTCTTTCTAGCGCAGTCCAGTTGCCAAAAACGTTAGACGAACTGTCTCCACGATCCATTTTCTACAAAATAGAGTAAAATATAAGAGTTGTATATGAATTTGTAAATTATATGTAGCTATGAAAGATATTACTCAACACACAAGTATATGCACTAGTCAGACACTAACTTACATCAATTTTTGCAAGATCTTTTATTATGCCCTGGCTGGGCACATTTACCACATTTTCTCTTTACACGTCCCTCTTTAGAGTCCATCTCATTGTGTATTCGGGTTTTCTTCCGTCCACGTTTGGAGATTAACTTGTCAGGATGGCATTTGACCACAGGCCCATTCCACCCAGGCCACCACTGCTCGTCCGGGAGGGGATGAAATTTGGGACTATAAGTTTGTCTATACGCATCTAGACTATAAACTGGGTCGACCAATGTAGTCAAATCCAAGTTAGCCTCACGTATTACACACATAGCATGTGCACATGGACGATGAAATAATGTTCATTCACCGCAATCACATGTCTTATGTATGACATTAACAGTGTAACGTCGTCCTCCACGGGTCGTAACTCCGTATTCCGGTTTTCTTTCTTCTTCTTTTTTTGCAGATTTGATTGATTAAGCCTCAAGATCTACAAAAACGATGCAGTCCATCGTATGTGAGCTGAGCTGAGTGCTCACTGATGAAGGAAGCTTTGCTTCTTTACCTCGCCAAGTCTCACAAGGCACTTCTGTTGGAGGAGGGTATGGTAGCAGCGACCTCCCACCTGGTGAAATAAACACAAGCATGGTAAAACAAATATCTCCAGGAATTTACCAATTTTGCTATCCTTGCAAAACAGTTCTAAATATAAAAAACTGCACAAAGAAGGTTTAAAAAAAAATATTTCTTTAAACATCAAAAAAGTAACAAATCTTGAATGTTTATAAATCTTGAAAGGTAAACAAAGAATAATGTACCAACTTCTTGCTTGCTATTCTACTTTTGACTAGAAACAGAGAAGCAAATACGTCCCACTCTAAAATGATACAATCTCAATGAAAGAAGCATAAGATACCACTATCAAAAGACATATGATGCAGAATCAAATTATTCGTATTAATCAAGTTTCCCACCATTAGCAATCTCCATGTTTTCTAGAATCAAATTATTCGTATTAATCAAGGCAATCAATTTATGAAACCAATCAACAATTAAACACTAAAAATGTTTATAATTAAAAAAAATTAGCATCAAATTACCTCAATTTGGGTAATTGCCCTAATTTCTGAAATTAGGGTTTCGGATTGGAGTTGATACTCCGGCGAAGGGCCGGCGGACAGAGCAACCACGGGCGAGGCTACTTCGGGCGGAGCAACGGCGGGCGGATCAACGGCGACGGAGAAAGGAAGGGCGGAGCAGCAGGGACGGGAGCAGCAGCGGGACGGGCGGAGCAGCAGGGATGGGAGCAGCAGCGGGACGGGCGGAGCAGCAGCGGGACGGGCGGAGGAGCAGGGGGTGGGCTGGAGACGCGAAATTTGACGGGAAGCAGAGTGACGCGGAAATTTTTTTTTTTTTTTTATTAGTGGAGGGCTGAAGCCCGGTTTGACCAAAATAGTGGTCAAACCCTCGACTGCCAGTCGAGGGTTTGACCACTATTTTGGTCAAACCCTCGACTGCCAGTCGAGGGTTTGACCACTATTTTGGTCAAACCCTCGACTCCCATTCAAGGGTATGCCTATTTTTATATTTTTTATTTTTACATGCTCAAATTAGTATTTTAGAATAATAATATGCTTATTTTGGTAAATTTCTCTAAGAACCAACCTACGAATCTGGAATTGCACTAATCGAAGAACTTTCTTTTTAATGGCAAAAAAACTACCTTTCATGTTGGGCCGGACTCTACTCGTTATTCTCGAGTCAATTGTTTTTTGTTTTTTTTTAATAAATACCTCATGAATAAATTTAAGGAGAAGCTCACGAAGTCTTGGAAAAATATTGACTAAAAGAGAAGTTAAGGAAAAAAATAGAAAAATTGACTAAAATAGAAGTATTTTTTAACTAAAACCAAAAGCTAGGGAAAGAAAAAAAAAAATCAGTAAAAAAAAAAATACTAGAAAATATAAAAGAAGCATCAGAAAAATGACTAAAAGTGGGGTTGAGTGGAATTAAACACGTGAACTCCGTTCTGAAATACTCTTACTCCATACCAGCCCAGCTAGAAAATCATCAATATCAAATGGTGTCCTTAACTTTTTTTTAACCAAGTTCCTTAACATTATATATATATATATATATATATATGCTAGGATTGACGAAACCCTAATAGATATCACTTGCGCAGTCAGTGAGAAATAGAGAAGCTCCCTCACGGCAAGGCTCCCCCACCCGCTGCTCCGCCACTTCGTCAACCGATACTCCGCTGCTTCGCCAACCGCTACTCCGCCGCTTCGCCAACCGCTACTCCGCCGCTTCCCCCACTACCTGTTTAGCAGCACTCTTCTCTCGCCTCCAGTTGTGGGATAGATTTCTACAACTCCGGATACAAAAGACACCGCTGATGTCGCCCTAGCCTTTGGAGGCCTAATCAGGGATGGATCTAGGATTTATATTCACTGGGGGCAGAAAATTTAAACATATAATTTTTTTTTTCATAAAATAAATTATACTATTGGGATATATATAGTTTACCATAAAAACACACAATTCATTGAGTACAAACGATTTTTACAATAATTCTCGATGAGTCTTCATACTCTGAAAGCATAATAAAATTCTCTCGTTGACTACATTACAAAATACGTCTTTCTCAATAAATGTAACCAAAGAGTTATTCATCCAAGAATTGTCCATCTTATTTCGCAATCGATTCTTCACAATCTTCATCGCCGAGAAAACCCTTTCAACAGAAGCAGTGCTAACTGGCAATATTAAAGCTAACTTCACGAGCAAATACACCAATGAGAATACGATATGCCTTTTCTTTTCGACCAATTTTTGAGAGAGTTCGCCAATGCCTTTGAGATCTAAAAAGTCAACACTTGACTTCATATCAAATATAAATCTTTCAAGTTGTTTGGCAAGAATATGAAGATCAACCTCAGAGAAATCTGAAGGATAAAATTGAGCGAGACGAACCAACCTCAGAGAAATCTGAAGGACAAAATTGAGCGAGACGAACCAACTTCTCTTTGTCAAAAGCTGCAAAAGAATCAGACGGGTTCAAACAAGCTACGCAAAGAAGCAACTCGGTATTTACCTCATCGAAACGGTGGTTGAGTTCTTGTAACTGCCAATCAATCACATCGTTGAATAAATCAAATTGGTAGTGATCGTGATTATTCTTTTTCACTCCTTTACGCCTTGGACGTTTTTCAGCTCCATAAATATCACCCATAGAAGGAATCAGAACATCATGTTTCTCACAAAATGAAGAGACCTCATCCATCAAAGTCTCCCATCCATCATCTCTCATATGTTGCATTTGTTGTTTAACTCCCTTGACTAAAATCAGAGCATTGACAATATCTTGATCTCTCCTTTGCAATGCAAGTGATAGTTCATCGGTGATTGCCAATATATTTTTCATCAAGTGCAAGATGAAAGCAAATTCAAACCCGGACAATATTTATCAAGGAGCACGCTTCACCTTCTTGAGGTTGAGATTGTCCATCTTGCTCAATAAATTCAAGAACTTCAAGAACCGAAGAGAACATAACCAACAAATTGATTAATGATCTATAATGGGAGCCCCAACGTGTGTCTCCTCCTCTTTGAAGACTCCTCTCTTGATTTAAACCTGTTCCACTTGAAGTTTCACCACAATCAAGTGACTTAATCACTTTAAAGCACTGCTTTTCTCGAAGAATATCCTTTCGCATACAAGAAGCTCCAACCATGTTGGTGATCTTTGATATTGTATTGAAAAAATCGGCAATTTGAGATTTTTTTTGAGCTACAGCGACAAGTGCTAATTGCAATCGATGGGCAAAACAATGAACATAATATGCAGATGAGTTCTCTTTCATAATCAAAGTTTTTAGACCATTTAACTCACCTTTCATGTTGCTTGCACCATCATAGCCTTGCCCACGCAATCTAGATATGCATAGATTATGTTTCGAGAGTAACTCCTCAGCCGCTAGTTTGAGTGATAATGCCTTGGTATCTCGAACCTTCACAATACCTAGAAAGTGCTCCACTACGCGCCTTTTGTTGTCAACATATCTCAAAACAATTGCCATTTGTTCCTGTATCGACACATCTCTAGATTCATCAACTAGTATTGCAAACGGTTCATCCCCAAGATCTTTAATAATATCACGAGTAGTTTCCATTGCTGCTGCCTGAACTAGTTCTTTCTGAATCTTCGGACATGTCATCTTCGCATTACCACGACCATTCTTTACGAAAATATTTATATCTTCATTGTGATCGCCAAGAAAATCCAAGAGCTCAAGAAAGTTCCCCTTATTAAGAGATTATTCATCTTCATTATTACCACGAAATGCCAATCCTTGACGCAAAAGAAACCGAACACAATCAAGTGATGCAGTTAAGCGCATTCGATATTTTTCTCGTGATGTAGCTTCTTGCTTGTGGAGAACTCCTGGAATGTGTTGTTCATCATTCATCAAATCTTTGCACTTGCTCCAAGCTTCATTGTGAGCACTACCCACACTCCCAACATGTATAACAAATCTGTCTTTTTTCTTCCAATTTTTAAATCCATCAATCACAAAACAATCTCCACCTCCTTGATCTCCATTGTTTTTACCAAAGAGATAACAATATAGACAAAAAGCGGCATCCTTCGATATACTATATTCCAACCAATCTTTATGCTCCTTAAACCAAGTTGGAACAAAGCGACGATATGATGTACCAAATGTTCTTTGAGGAAACTTGTGGTCACGTGGTTGACATGGACCCTTGTTTAAATAAGCTCTTCGGTTCTTGTCATGATCATTTGGATGATAATCTTGAATTTTCTTTCTCAAGCCGGGATCCGATGGTAGATCATCTAACTTGAGCTCTTCGTAATTTTGCTTCAAACACTTATCATTTATCTTTTGACTCGAAGTTCCTTCTTCAACTATAAACTTCTTTTTAGGACTAAAATATTGATCAATACCTATCAAAATAATAAACATAAAGTTAAGTACATAAAAATTAAATTAATTAAATATAGAGTATAAATTGACACACATATCATTATTAATAAAAATTATAAGGTATGATTTTACTCAACTAATTTATACACTCCACTAAATCCACTATTCTTCATTCATGATTATTAGAATAATTCTAATTAAAAAAACATTTACATGTTTAACCTTTACGTCTCCCAACATCAATCCAACTAATCCACTTGACTATTCAATCCATTAATTAGTTAAAAAAAAAAAAAAAATTCCAAACATTCAGTAAATTAGTATTGAATCTAAAAGCCAGATTTCATTTCCAAAAATAAGCCCAACGACCCACGCCCCAGCCCATTTCTAAACCTAATAAATTAACCCTCATTCATCATAATAAAATTATCAGACGCAACAGCTCTCTATTTTTGCCGACAGCCACAAACCCAAACCCTAGTCTCAAATCTGATTTTTCTTCTCATTCTGCTTTCGATTTACCTTCAAATTGGAGCTATATACCGCTAATTACCATCATCATGCGTTCAATTTCAACATAATCAAGCAGCTGGCTGACAAGATTAAGGAGAAAAAATGCACCTTTCATAATTGAAGTCCAATTTTTCGAAGCTAATGAATGAAGTCTCCTGATTCTATCTCTCTTGCTTCAGTATGGTTCTGAGAGGGAAGTTTCAGGCGATTATAGTTTCAAAAGGTGATGTATTAACCCTTGAATTTGATGGAATTAGATTTTGAAGCAGCTTCAAGGGTTTTCTATGCTTTGGATCTAAGAGTGTGTTATTTTTTTTCTCTGTCTATGAATTTGTTCTGTTCAAAATTATGTAATAAGTGTGATATCTTTTCTGATTATTGACTTTCTAATTTAGTGTAAGTTTTATTTCTTCAAGAAATCTGTATCTGTTTGCTCTGTTTTCATTTCTATTTATGTCTTCTTTACTGTTAAAACTTTATTTCAGCAGGGGCAATTTGACGTTTGATGAAGGGCAATCTGAAAATTGGTAGGGGCAAATTAAATCTAAGAAGGAGCAAAGTTGAAAATTATTAAATTTATATAAGATATTTTTAGTAATTATAAAAAGTTCAGTAGGGGCAGCTGCCCCTACTGGTCCCTTGGTAGATCCGTGGGTGGGCCTAATATGTTTAGCTTGTGCCCAAATTTGAGCAGTACATGTAAGTCGGCTAAATTTGATGTATTTTGATTCAGATCTAGATCTCTTTGAGAGATTCGAAGTTACTGTTTGTGAATTTAGGGTTTTACAGTTCCCGACTGTTGGATCACGGTAGGAACTCCGGTTACGGTGACGGACTCCTTAGCTCCTCGCAATCCTGCAGAAGGGGAATAGAGGGCGGTGGCCCAGAATCCCTCTCCGATGCTTAACGTAAGTACGGTGATCAAGCAGGCAATATGTGTATGTGTGTAAAAACGTAACCTTAACCTGGGATAACTTCCCTCCTTTTATAGGGGGAAGGCTATCCCAGTTACCTGATTAGGCGGTTGGATTGTGATCCACTATCCCACATATCTCGCCGTATATCTCGCCACGTATCTGTACAGTTATACGTATCTCACATATCTCGCCCATTATATCACTACTGTAATCATGGCGAGATTTCCGGGATTGTGCTCTTACTGGCGAGTCTCGATCATTACCGGAGACTCCCAAGTTGCATCATTGAGGATCCGGTGTCGGGGAGTGGTGTCAACTCCCATATCGGGACCGACCACGTCCAGGTCCGATATCTTCGGGGCTTTCCCCTATCGAGGCTATACTCACTCGGGGCTACTCCATGTCGGGGCCTCCGTCCGTCAGAGCCCTTAGCCTTCCAGCAACCCAGCTCCTAGCCCAACGGGCCTAGTCGCCGTTTGTCAATCGTTAAGGGGCCTAACGGCCTTAGACGGGGCCCATCATTTGCCCCCAAGACGTGAGGGACTTATAGTGCGTCGCGTCTTCCAATATCGGACCCTAAGAACCTTAAGGCTTTCCGTCGTCCTAAGACGCTTTTTAATCGAACCTTAAAAACTTAAGGATTTTTCGGACGTCCTATGACGCTTTTTAATCGAACCTTAAAAACTTAAGGATTTTTCGGACGTCCAATGACGCTTTTAATCGGACCTTAAAAACTTAAGGATTTTTCGGACGTCCAATGACGCTTTTAATCGGACCTTAAAAACTTAAGGATTTTTCGGACGTCCAATGACGCTTTTAATCGGACCTTAAGGATTTTTCGGACGTCCAATGACGCTTTTAATCGGACCTTAAAAACTTAAGGATTTTTCGGACGTCCAATGACGCTTTTAATCGGACCTTAAAAACTTAAGGATTTTTCGGACGTCCAATGACGCTTTTAATCGGACCTTAAAAACTTAAGGATTTTTCGGACGTCCAATGACGCTTTTAATCGGACCTTAAAAACTTAAGGATTTTTCGGACGTCCAATGACGCTTTTAATCGGACCTTAAAAACTTAAGGATTTTTCGGACGTCCAATGACGCTTTTAATCGGACCTTAAAAACTTAAGGATTTTTCGGACGTCCAATGACGCTTTTAATCGGACCTTAAAAACTTAAGGATTTTTCGGACGTCCAATGACGCTTTTAATCGGACCTTAAAAACTTAAGGATTTTTCGGACGTCCAATGACGCTTTTAATCGGACCTTAAAAACTTAAGGATTTTTCGGACGTCCAATGACGCTTTTTAATCGAACCTTAAAAACTTAAGGATTTTCGGACGTCCTATGACGCTTTTTAATCGAACCTTAAAAACTTAAGGATTTTCGGACGTCCTATGACGCTTTTTATGTATCGAGAACAACTTAGGAATACTTTGATCAGAAGTAACCTCTTTATTGATCGATGTCTTTTACATAGCATGCACCACTCAGGGCGACTTAATTACATCTTTGCGCCTCTACGGACGATTTATTTGTCAAACATGACATTTCTTCAGATGTTCACCACTAAAGGTGTTTCTTAATACATTGCCATTGAGGTCTTCTAACTTATAAGCATTCGAGGCCGGCATGCCTACGATCTTGTAAGGCCCTTCCCATTTCGGGGACATCTTGTTGATCCGATCTTGTAGGGCGAACTCATTCCGACGCAGGACCAGTTCTCCCGCGTAGAACTGTCGCGACTTGACCTTCCGATTATAGTACCTGGTCGTCGCCAAGCGCATCCGAGCTTGCACTATGTCGGCCTCCAGCCGTTTTTCCTCTAGCAAGGATAACTCCAGGCGCCTTGTTTCGTCATTCGTCAAAGGTCCTATCCTGGCTCTTTCTGGACTTGTCGAGGGCTCATAGCTTCTGGTCCGATGGGACGCCACAGCGATTTCCACGGGAGCGACCGCCTCCGTCCCATAAACAAGTGCAAACGGGGTTTCACCTGTTGACCGCTTGGGTGTCGTTCGGACCGCCCACAACACGTTCTCCAGTTCGTCCAGCCATTTTCCGTCCAAAGCATAGACCCTCTTCTTCAAACCCTCCATCACGATTTTGTTGGCAGCCTCCACCTGCCCATTGGTCTGAGCGTGATGGACGGATGCTGTCCGATGCTCGATACCAAACTCGTCCAGGAACTTCTCCACCTGGGCCCCATTAAACGGAGGACCATTGTCGCTGATTATCACCTTCGGCACCCCATATCTCGACAAAATTCGGGTCTGAAGGAACTTGATAATATGTCCCGCTGTTGTCTTGGCTAACGGCTTAGCCTCGATCCACTTCGAGAAGTAGTCAATCGCGACAAGCAAATGTGTGCACTGGCCTTTTGCTTTCGGAAGGGGTCCCACCAGGTCAATGCCCCACTGCGCGAAGGGCCAAGCACTCCCAATGGGCATCAAATCGGCAGCGGGGGCTGTGATATTCAGAGCATATCTCTGACACGCGTCACAGGATCGGACAAGCGCCGTTGCTTCCTTATTCATCGTGGGCCAATAATATCCCAAGTTCAGCGCCTTCCTCAGGATAGACCGAGCGCCTTCGTGACATGCCGCGACTCCTTCATGCAACTCCCTCAGAATCCGAGTCGTATCGGGTTCGGCCACGCATTTCAAGAAAGGAGTCGAAAGCAGACCCTTCTTGTACAACTGGTTATCCACCATCGCGTAATTAATTGACATTCGTCGCAGTCGCTCCGCTGCCACTTTATCTTCAGGGAGTGCCCCCGTAGTTAAGTACGCGATTATCGGGGTCATCCAAGTGGGTTCTTCCTTCGATCCCGTTCCGATGGCGCACACCTCCGACGGATCGGTGGTCGATAGAATCACCTTCTCCAAGAAGTGTACCTTCCGACTCTCTTCCAAAGGTGCCCCCAAGGCAAATTTGCTCAAGGCATCAGCCTCTACATTCTCTCCCCTCGGAATTGCCTCGATATCAAAGCTTTTGAAGCTCTCCTTCAAGGTCCTAGCCTCCTGAAGATACTTCTTCATGATCGGGTTCTTTGCTCCATACTGCCCCCGAATTTGATTTACAATCAGGCTAGCATCACACTTCACCTTCAAATGTTCAATTCCAGTGCCCTTTGCGATTTTCAGCCCCGTTATAAGAGCCTCATACTCCGCCTCGTTATTGGTGGCTCTAAATGTTAGGGCCAATGCATATCGAAGTGGTTCCGCCCCGCCTGGCGGAATCAATACGAACCCCGCACCGGATCCATCCGAGCTTGAGGAGCCATCCGTGTACAACTCCCAGGTGTTCTCCTTATTTGGCTGTTCCGACTGCTCCGCCGTCGGGACCTCTTCAGTATTCCCGGTTGCCCCCTCTACTGTTTCCGTTGCTTCAGGATCGGGAACAGTAGATTCAACTATAAAGTCGGCCAATGCCTGCCCTTTGATAGCTGTTCTCGGAGCGAAATGAATCCGAAACTCGCTAAGTTCTACGGCCCACTTTACTAGTCTCCCCGACGCATCAGGCCGGTTCAAGAAGTGTTTCAATGGCTGATCAGTCAACACCGTAATTTCATGCGCATGGAAGTAAGGTCGTAACTTTCTAGCGGTAATAATCAACGCAAAGAGGTACTTCTCAATCGGAGGGTAATTCATTTCACTCTTGGCAAACGCCTTGCTCACATAATAGACGGGGATTTGATTGCCCTCGACAGATTTAACTAAAACAGAGCTTATTGCAAACGAAGAAACAGCCAAGTAAAGATAGAGCGGCTCGCCTGGAGCTGGTTTTGCTAGTGGTGGGAGGGTGCGGAGATGTTGTTTGAGCGCTTTGAACGCCTCCTCACATTCGGCAGTCCATTCGAACTGTCGGTTGGCCCTTAGCACATTGAAAAATGGCATCGCCCGGTCGCTTGCCTTGGATAAGAAGCGATTCATCGAAGCCAGTCGACCGTTCAGCACTTGCACCTCCCTATGGTTTGTCGGGGACTGCATCTCCTCTATCGCCCTTAGTTTTTCGGGATTCACCTCGATCCCCCTCTGGCTCACCATGAAGCCTAAGAACTTCCCTGAATGTACTCCGAAAGCGCATTTGGCTGGATTCAGGCGGACTTGGTGAGCTTCATCCTCTCGAAGGTCATTGCCAAGTTACCAACGTGGTCTGATGCTCGTCGGGACTTCACCAGCATGTCATCTACATAGGCTTCCATGGTACTCCCAATCATATCCCCGAACAGTTTGTTCACCATCCTCTGATAGGTCGCCCCTGCGTTCACCAGGCCGAAAGGCATGACATCGTACTGGAAGACTTCACTGTCCGCGTAGAAGGCGGTATGTGGGGCATCCTTTTTCGCCATTTTTATCTGGTTATAGCCAGAATAAGCATCCATAAAGCTTAGCAGCTCATGCCCCGATGTAGCATCCACCAATTGATCGATCCGCGGGAGCGGATAACAGTCCTTCAGGCAAGCCTTATTCAGGTCGCGGAAGTCGACACACATCCGCCACTTCCCGTTGCTTTTCCTCACCAGCACTGGGTTGGCTACCCAAGTCTGGAATCGGATCTCCCGAATGAACCCAGCGTCGAGCAACCTGCCAACCTCCTGCTGGATTGCGATCCTCTTGTCTGTCCCCATCGGACGTCTCTTCTGCGCGATCGGCTTGATCGTAGGGTCGATATTCAGTTCGTGTTCGATCACGTCACGGCTGATTCCTGGCATATCGCTCGGGGACCAGGCAAACAACTCCTTGAATTCTTTCAAGAGCGCGATTAACTCTTGAGCCCTCTCCTCGGTTAGGGCGGATCCGATCTTTACCCTCTTCTCGGGCCCATCTATCTCGACTTCTTTTAGGTCCTCCATGGGGGCGGGGCGCCCAAACTCCTCTCGAGGGTCAGTGTCTGTCTGGAGAACCGACATAGCCTCCTTCCTTGATCTCCTTGTGGCGTTGACATAACACCGTCTCGACGCCACCTGATCGCCTTTTACTTCAGCGACCCCGTTCTCAGTCGGGAACTTCATTTTTTGATGGATAGTCGAGGCTACTGCCATCAGCGGGTTGATGGTGGTTCTCCCGATAATCGCATTGTACGTCCCTGTGGATTCGACCACCACGAACTCCACATCTCTCTTCTCCATTTTCCAGCCACTGCCGAACCACACAGGCAGCGTAATAACTCCCAACGGATAAGAGGTTGTGCCGCAAAATCCTACCATTGGGAAGTTAACCTCCCGTAGGTCTTTCTTCTTCTTCCCCATCTGCTCCAGGGCGTCGGAGAAGAGGATGTCGGAGGAGCTTCCTCCATCAATGAGGATCCTCTTCATTTCGAATCCACCTACATCCAGTGTCACGACTAGGGCATCCTCGTGGGGGGTCTCTACTCCCTCCAGATCCTTCGCCGAGAAGGTAATCTCCATTTCCTCCTTCGGGGTCCATGTCCGGGACCTTTTCCCCAAAACCACTGCTACGGGCACCTGGTTGGCGTAACGCTCCCGAGAAGACGATGTGTCTCCTCCCGCAGCAAACCCTCCATGGATCACATTAATGACCCTCTTCTGTCGGGACCCTGATGGGCCTTCCGAAGGCTCTGCTTCGGACCTTCTCTTCCTTGGGGATCTCGATCGAGATTTGGATCTCGACCGAGATCGGGAATGGGGCTTGCAGCGCGAATCCCCTACGAACTCCTTCAGCTTACCCCTCTGGATAAGCTTCTCTACTTCCTTCTTCAGCTCCCGACACTGGTCAGTGTCGTGACCTGTGGCCCGGTGGGATCGGCAGTAACGGTCGGTGCGGGAGCCCAACTTTTCACCTTCCTTCTTTTTGGGGAACCGAGCGAGGCCTTGCCTCTCCATTACCGCCAAGACCTCTCTCAAAGGCCTGTTGAGGGGGGTAAACTCCTCCCTCTGACTGTCCTTTTTTATCGGACGCCTATCCTCCCTTCGATCGGAGCGTCCACGACTCCGACTACTCTCGGAGCTATCCTTCTTGTTCTGGTTGTCCAATGGTTTGAACAACTGCTTTCCTCCGCGCCCCTTGGGAGGAGCCAACTCTCCGGCAGCGATCTTCGACTCTTGGACGTCGATTTGCTGTTTCACCCTCGCCTGAAGCGCCTCCATGCTCCAGACGTTTTTGGCCGCGACGCTGTGCAGTAAGTCGGAGCCGTAGGGGGGTTTGAGGTTTTTCAAGAAGGTACGGACGGCCTCGCCCTCTGATATCTCCTCATCCAGTTCGGTCATGCCAGCCGTGTAACGCTGGTAGTATTGGGCCAGCGATTCGTCGGGCCTCTGGACCACCTCATGCAGGGTCCGAACACTCTTCAGCAGCCGTCGACGCCCTTGGTACTGGGCGATGAATCGCTGATGCATATCCTTCCAACAGGTTATGCATCCGGTGGGCAGACTGTAGAACCATGTCATCGCCTTCTCTCCCAAGGTACTTGGGAACAACGCGCAGATAACATCCTCATCTGGGGTCCTGCCCATGCACGCTGTCAAGTGCTTCTGTACGTGGCGGACCGGGTCCGCGACCCCGTCGTACTCGTCTATCTTCGGGATACCCAAGCCTGGAGGGGCCAGGGTATGGATCAGTCTGGGGACGAAGGGATGGGTCTCCTGACTCCCTAACTCCGACATCATGGGCTTCTGATCTCCCATGCAGATACCCACAATCTTCACCACCTGATCAGCAGTGAGGGGACCATTCAGGGGAATAGTCCTTTGTTGTACCGGCCCTGGTCCATCGACCACGAAATTCTCCGCCGGTGCTGGGTTCGGATGCCTGGGGGGAATGGGCTGTTCCCTCAGGGGGGGGGTGGCGGCAGATTGTCGTCCACCTGCCTTCTGGGAGCATCTCGCCGCGGAGGGAGCGGCGGTAGACCTACGGCCTGCCTTCTGGCAGCCTCTCTTCGGTCTAGGAGGGCCTCCATGGTCTCCATGAATAGGGGCATGGCCTCTGCCACTACCCTGGCCAGCTCTGGATTCTGGGAGGGTGCCTCGTTCCTGGATCCACCAGGGGGCTCGTTCCTGGTCGCCGACCTGGTTTCTCTTCGCGAAGGAACAACCTCACTGGTGGTGTCATCTCGGCGAGTGCTGTCACCATCGTCTCTCAAATCCTGATGCTGTGTAGCATCCTCCGGGGGATTGCTGGTGGTCGGCACCTGCTTGCCTGATCGCTGCGGCCTGTTGCCAGCCATGGTATGGAGTCAAAGGGAAGCAAACTTACTTTGGCTTTTTGTTGCGTTCCCACAGACGGCGCCAATGTTGGATCACGGTAGGAACTCCGGTTACGGTGACGGACTCCTTAGCTCCTCGCAATCCTGCAGAAGGGGAATAGAGGGCGGTGGCCCAGAATCCCTCTCCGATACTTAACGTAAGTACGGTGATCAAGCAGGCAATATGTGTATGTGTGTAAAAACGTAACCTTAACCTGGGATAACTTCCCTCCTTTTATAGGGGGAAGGCTATCCCAGTTACCTGATTAGGCGGTTGGATTGTGATCCACTATCCCACATATCTCGCCGTATATCTCGCCACGTATCTGTACAGTTATACGTATCCCACATATCTCGCCCATTATATCACTACTGTAATCGTGGCGAGATTTCCGGGATTGTGCTCTTACTGGCGAGTCTCGATCATTACCGGAGACTCCCAAGTTGCATCATTGAGGATCCGGTGTCGGGGAGTGGTGTCAACTCCCATATCGGGACCGACCACGTCCAGGTCCGATATCTTCGGGGCTTTCCCCTATCGAGGCTATACTCACTCGGGGCTACTCCATGTCGGGGCCTCCGTCCGTCGGAGCCCTTAGCCTTCCAGCAACCCAGCTCCTAGCCCAACGGGCCTAGTCGCCGTTTGTCAATCGTTAAGGGGCCTAACGGCCTTAGCCGGGGCCCATCACCGACCTACTAGGTAATTGGGTTACGAATTTAAAGATCTAACATATGATTCACTGGGATTTACTAACTCTAAGGCATCAGTTGTATATGAATCTTACGAGGGGGTTAAGATAATAAATCGTTTTGACTAATGTTGAAATTTTAAATTATGTTAAAACCATACAGTATTTGCAATGGTCGTTAAAGTACTAATTTTGTTACCTGTTATTGTTTTTATTTTTATGATGCTTGTATGTATTATTATTATGAGATGCAGATCTTGTTGCAGACCTCTATAACCGACATATAGGTAATATTCATTATTGTATTGATTGTTATGGTTTTCTATATGCTCTGATGATGATTGAAAGTGCTACAGAGGCAATTTTTTGTTCACTGGTTTCTTGAGATTGTTTAAATCTACCTGAACTTTTGGTAAGTGCTACAAATGCCCAAATTTGACCCATTAAACCTAGTTCAATTCACCCAAATTGGACAAGATTTAGGTGTCAATTCCCTTAAATTTGAACAAAATTGAAAGTTTAAGATCACATGACTTGCACATGTCAATTAACGGAAAAAATGGACGGAATGTAACGGTCGGACCAAAACTAGAAAAATCTTCAAATATATATGGTACCAAAACTAGGGAAAAAAAACATCATGGACCAAAACCCAAAAGTAGTCAAACATCATGGACCAAAAGACATATTAACCCTTTATCAAGCTCGATATTAGCGGTCGGCCTTCTATATCAGTTTCAAACTTTGTTAATTGATCTTCGTTTGTGTGTTAAATGTTTGATCAATCGGGGCCTGCTATATCAAGTTTATCTCTACATAAGTCTCAATCCAAATTCATTGTTTCAATAAATAAATACACAAAATCAGGAATTGGAAAAGATATACTTTTAAAATTTATTTTAAATTTTTATGTATATTTGTGTTATGTTGTATTTGAGGTACAAACATATTATACTAGTTTATGTTTTAACTGTGGATAAATCGTTAAATCTATTAAAAAAAATTAAGTTTAACTTTGATGAGATTACTTAAATATGATTACAGAAAAATCGAAAAAAAATGATCTTATATAACGAAATTGACATCATCTAATGATCTACGTAGATAGCCATTCATATGGACGAAGTTATGTAGCCGTAGGGTTGAGAGAGCACTTATTTTCCTTACTTTTGGTAATTTGTAATTCTCACTTAAAATTAAAAACATGTAATTTTAACATTTTAGCCATTTAAAAAAAAACAAAACAAAATTTGAGGTTATAAAAAGTTATAAAAAATTACACTATGTGTCACTCTCTCTCAAATTGGCGGTTTTCGTAATTTGGGACATCAAAACGCGTATTACTGCTCCTAAAGAAAACTTGATTAGGTGCGTCATAAGGATGGCAATGGGGTGGGTATCGCTTGCTTCGTACCCGTCCCGTGGGTCGAGATGGTTGACCCGTACCCGCCCCATACATCTCACGGGGTGGGGTGGGTCGTCTGCTAGAAGCACATACTTTATTAATAACAATTCTAAACCCTAAATTATATATTTATATATTCAAATTTAGCTTAAAATTCGAATTATAAATTATAAATTTAAATCCAAATTAAAATACAAGTCACCAAACTCATTAGAATTCTTATTATTTTAACAATGTAGTATATTATCTATATAGTTTTATATAATATACGTAATATATATACAAATGATACATGTTCAGAATGGAGCGGGGCGACCCCAAAACCGTACCCGCCTCATGGGTCACAGATCGCGGATCGACGGGGGCAAAAATGGAGCGGTGCTCCGCGGATTGACAGGTACCCGTGGCCCGTTGCCACCCTAAAATAGTGTTATAAAATTTTGAATATTATTAAATTTAAACTTGTAAGATGGTGGAGCATATAAAATGGACGGTGGTGGTATATAGTATACTAGCCACTAACCCCGCGCACCGCGCGGGAGAGAAATTTCAAGTAAAAATTAAATTAAAAAATTAAGTTATCTTAATGTATTGAAATGCAATTGTATATCAACAGTTATTTAAAAAAATTTGTATCTTTTTTTATAAAAAAAATTAATTAATAATAATAGACTAATTTAATTAAAATATTTAATTCTAATTATTATTTCATATTTAATATTGAAATAATCAACATTATATATTATTCTTATTACACATATAATTGATATATATAATATAAAACTACGGTTTTAATATCTACTCATTTATGCTTGTTTATATTGTTGAATAATTTTAAATTGTCCTTATTGAAATTTGTTAATATACATCTAATATGTTTTAGAGGAGTGAATGAGTTAATTATTAAATTCAATATATCTTGCTTTTATGCATATAATTTTTCTGGTAAAAATAGATGCACCTCAAAATTACTATTATAATTTTTTAGTCGATCATATATATTATTATTACTACCATTGCGTTAATACATTAAAAAAACTCACCATAAAAACTTCAAAATCCTCTCAGAAGTAAATACAATAGGTGTTGAAATCTAACTCAATTTGTTCAATATATATAATCTCAGTCAGTAGCAAATATTATTTGAAGATTAAAAAGTTTCCAACAAAACGGATAGTAAAAAAGAATTGTTTGAAAAAAAAAAAATCGGTATACCTTGTTCTATTTTAATCACTCAATTGCAAGTCAATTAAAATTTAAGCCGTCTAAATGAAATCTAATTGCCATCTACTTCAGCTGTTTATTTCTCCAGCTGCTACTACTTTTGAAGATTCAATCCAATACAGAGATGGATATTATCATTGAGTGCCTAATGAAATCTGATTGTTAACATTAAATAAGTAAAAGAAATAGATGCATTTTTTTAGATTAATTCACAATAATGGCTTTTTTTGCCATGTTAGTTAGTAATAGTTAAATATATTTTATGTATATCTTTTACTTATTTAATTAATGCTAGATACATAGGGTATCGATTTAGGGTGCCCTAGAATCATTATTTCAGAGTAAAATAGAAAGTAAGAAGAGCAAACCTTAAATGGTTGAACTTGAAACCCTAATTAAATAGTGAACGACACTATACGTTTGAAATGGATCAACTCCGGTTCTGATTCATCTTGGAATTCTAACACACTCAATTTTTGATTCACCGAAATAGCGGGACCCGATGATGCTGCGACTGACCGCGCCATGGCTCCTAGACCATGCAGTGTTCATAGACACCAGCCTTGCCTCGACACCCACCTGACAATGATTGTCTTCATCGAAATTCAAAAATTTCAAGTCCCTCAACAACTTCTTTCAATATAATTAAAAAGAAAAAATAAATAAATGTATAATTCATTATATTAAAATAATGCAGAAATTTATGCAAAAGGCCATACAACCCAGTTATATCTTCGGCGCACACTGAAAAACCACATGCTAATACATATTCGATGATGTGAATCCCACTCCTACAAAATAATCATTGTCACAATAGTTCTATATTATTATGGTAATCGAGCACTCTAATAAATTTCTACCGTAAAAGCAATATGATTAGAGAATGATGAAAATAAATATAAATAATAAATAAATATAAAAAAGTGGAGCAACGTACAATGGAGGTAAGGAAAAGGTTGTTAGGTTTATGATTTAATAATATATATATATATATATATAAGCAGCAAACTCTAATCTAAGGAAATGATATATTTTAGAACAACCAGTGCGATCGTGAAAGACATAGTATTCCTAAATCTAGATTAGTATATTTTATGTATATATATATAATGTTTATTACATATTATCTAATAATATATTATTGTTGTTAAACTCTCATCTTTATATAATATATATATATATATATATATATATAATATGTATTTTCGATTTGATTAAGATTTAACATATATTATATCTATTTACTAAATTTGTATTTGTTATATCTTTAATATTTATTAAGAAAATATAAGAAATTCACACGAGTTTAGTCATATACAATAATATATTATCTAATACTATATTACATTTTCCAAACTTTCATTCTTTATTATATATATTCAATTAAATTAAAGTTTGAAATATATTATATCTATTTACTGATATTTGTTAATTTATTAATTTTTTATAATTATATTAAGCAAATATAAAAAATTAACGCAACCAATTATATGTAAAGTTTAGCCATATATAGGATTTTTTTTTTTTTTAAAATCAACATAGAATTTTCAATGAGTTTTCTTTTCATCCAAACATAGAAATTTTGTTATTATTGATGAAAACTTTTATTTATTTTACCATGTATAATCAAACGTTTCTTTTTATTGATTATTATTATCTATATATTCAGTGATGACGTGGTGGCATATGGTCTTCCGGTACCAAACTGTATAGATTTACTTTTTAAAAGGAAACTTTTAATTAATTTGTTTCTTTAAATTGCATAGAGACCAAAATAGGAGATAAAAATACTTCTTAATTTTTAATCAATCAATATTATGTATCTAAATTTAGAGAACCCCTATTAAATTTCGATTAAATTAGGAAACGGTGACTGCGTGGAATGTCCACGTGTCGACCAGAGGGCTTCCGATACCGAATTAATATAATACTAGATACTAACCCCGCGCACCGCGCGAGAAAAAATAAAATGTATATTACAACATAATAATTAATTAGAATTTTTAAATTAAATCATTTACTAAGCGTAGATATAATCTTAGGTGGATCTTCCATACACGTATATTCCACATAACTTTGATAGCATAAAAAAACTAACTAAATATTTGACAATAATAATATTATTATAAATACATACCTCGAACATATATTTATATATACATTTTTATACGTTTTTTTTTTATGAAATTCTGTTAAATTTTAAATAGTAGAATGTTTAACTTTTGGTTAAATTAAATATGTTTTATGTTATTTTTTTAGTATTATATATATATATATATATATATATATATATAATATATATATATATATATATATATATATATATTGACTTATGGATTTTCAAAATATGTTTTATGAAGTGACGATTTGGCTTAGGTGGCGGTCTCAAAAGTTTCGCTATCAAATTGTATTGATTTTTTATTTAAATATAATTTTTTAATTATTTGTTTCTTTGCTTATGTAGAGAGATTTTTTATTTTATCTAGAGCTTAAAATTATAGACAATTTTTTACCCAATATAATATCTCTACCGCGAATAAATAAGTTAAAATACCAAGTTATCTTAATTTCAAAATAAATAATATATGTATATTAATATTTTTTTATAAAGAAAGTAAGCATTTGAATGGTTATTTATCATAAAACTTAAAAATTAACATATGGCTATTTATTAAGCCAATTTGTATGTGGTGGAAATATTTATGCTACACATATATGTACATAAAAATATAAGCATGGCTAACCAACTCATGCAATAATAACACGCCAACATTACATAAATGATATTAACTCAAACCCAAATTATATGTATGAACTTAAGTTGCATATAAATTTTAAAAAAAACAAAACAAAACAAAACAAACAAACAAACCAAGTTGTATGTCGATCGTGAGAGCGTTGCGGGTGAACTCCTTGGTCCACCTGCAAAAAAATTCAAAATCACAATAAATAAATTAGAAACATGTATAATAAAATTTTCAAAACAATATAAAATTAAATAAGAAGCTTTGATATAAGCCTTTTTTTATTACCACTAATAAGCTTTTATATGTATATATATATATACTAATATTACATTTTCGACCTTAACTATGAGATTTTTCTACCATGCTTTTGGAGCACCATGCTTTTATTTTTATTTAATACTATGGTGGACTTAATTGTAACATAAGCAAAACTTTAAAAGTATGAAAAAATATGATTTTTTTTTAACTACACCTAAGATGCGTATCATACTATTAATAATATCAATTTTCCTATGGGGTTCACCTATAAGACAATAGGAATAAAAAAAATAGTGGCAAAAACATGGTGCTCCAAGAGCATGATAGAAAGGTCCTTAATTATGAGGGTATTGAGGTTGAGCTCTTTGGTCCACCTTAAAAAATTAAAACTAAGATAAATAAATTAGAAACACGCAAATATGCTATAAAACAATATATTTCAATATAACTTTTTTTAAACAATTAATAAGTTTCGATATAACTAATATTATTCATTTCACCTTAATTGCAAGGGTGTCGAGCTTGAGTTCCTCTATCTAAAGATTGAACCCATAGTAGGCATCTTTCGACCCAGTTGAGTTCCTCGATCCAAAAAGTGAACCACATAGTAAGCCTCTTTCGATCCAACCACAAAAGCTGTAGTTGTACTAATTTTAATATTGTAATAATAATTATACATAGACCAGTACACCATGTTACCTGCAATTATGGTGATGAAGAATGTCGTCATCCATTGACCCTAGTCATTAGGGGTGGCAATTCGTGCTATCGTGCGTGCTATCGTGCGTGTCAATAATCGTGTCGTGCTAAACTTACTGAACACGAACACGCACGGTAAGCTTATCGTGCCACGTTTTACAAACACGAACACGGCACGGATAATTTCGTGCGTGTTCGTGTCGTGCTATCGTGTTGTGTAAGGATATATAGTTGTACATCCCGAAACGAGATCTTTAAGCAAAAAAACAAAAAAACAAACTTTATATATAAAAAAAACTATGATTAGTATGTCAATATTCATAAGTTAATAATATAGAGTATAAAACACTAAAAATTAAATCACTAACTGAAGTTTTTAAAGGTAATAAATAAGATTTGTTTAAAAATACTTAATAATTAGTCTTAGTAGCACAACTTTATCGTGCTATCGTGCGTGTCGTGTTATGATACTCAAACACGAACACGGCACGGAAGTTATATCGTGTTAATCGTATTCGTGCTATCGTGTTATCGTTCTATTATATGCTAGCACGAACACGGTTTTTTCCGTGTGTGTTCGTGTCGTGCTATCGTGTCGTGTCACAAATTGCCAGCCCTAGTAGTCATACATAGAGATTTTATATATATATATATATATATATATATATATATATATATATATATATATATATATATGTTTGGAAACATTAATATACGTCTTCTCTTGTTTATTTAGTTAATAATAATTATTATTTTAATATTTCTATTTTATTTTTGGTAAATAGGAAAGCACATTCACACGGATGGCACTGGCGGTAATTTTTTCTTTGGTATTAATGGAATTTCGGGATTTTTTTGGTATGCTTTTAACGTTTGTTAATAAATTAATATAGTGTTTCCAATATTATAAACAATGTTTATAGTATGTTTTTATTTATAACGTTTATAAATTTTTTATTGATTGCCTTAATTAGTTAACATAATCTGTGGACACATTTTCTCGTTTATATTTTTTTTTGTTATTATTTACATAATATATTTAGCTTAGAATTAATTGTTTTCTTTAATTAAATATGGAGTTTCTTTATATATATTGTTTACGTGGCGGTCTATGGTCTTCCGGAACCAAACTGTATAGATTTACAATTTAAATGAAAACTTTTAATTAATTTGTTTCTTTATTTTACGTAGAGACTAAAATAGGAGATAAAAATACTTCTTAATTTACAACAAATCAATATTTTATGCCTAAATTTATAGATCTTCAATTAAATGCCGATAAATTAGGAAACACTGACTGGACGAACAGCCCACGTGTCAGTCAGAGGGCTTCCGGTACCGAATTAATATATATATATATATATATATATATATATATATATATATTATATAATTTCAAATAACTACACAATTTAGTATTATTATGTTATATATTTTGTTTCAAATTATATATGTACGTACATAGTATAGTTGTATCTATATAATATTAGTTGTCTTAATTAGTCTATTATATATTATAACTACGTTATCTTCTGTGATATGTATATAGATAGATTAAGACTATAGTCCCTATCTACATAATATATATATAGTAACCTAAATATTTGTTTTTACCTATCTCGCCTTCTTTACGTGTAGCCGCAGCTAGCTCTCTCAATCTTCGTCCGCAAACGAGCAGCACCTCTTCTTCGCTTGCGCGGTTAGTATCATTCTCTTTTCTCACCTTTTTTTTTCCAATTTGATTTATTTGAGAATCGAATTGATTTCTACTTCAATAATCATCTGCTACTTCATAATAAAACCGTAGTTTTGGTATTTGCTTTGTTTGTTATCTAGTTGCGTTTTGGTAGCTAATGCTAATCGATAGCACAAATTGAGTTGTCGAATCTTTGATTTTCTTTAGCAGTAGTGAACATAAATTAGTAAAAAATGTAGATTAGATGTTTAATGGCAGCTAAAAAGCTTCTGCTTTGATTCTCTAGATATTTGAACTGTTTAGCTGGACAAATTAGTGTTTTTGTTGCTTAATTCATTGCAATTGACGTAAGCGTAGAGAAGTCTAATGGAGATCCATCCAAAAAAGTGCTTTTGAGTTATTGTTTTATACATTATTGCAGTGCAGTGAGTGATAAAGAGGATAGATAGATCACACAAACTTTGCTAATGGAAAGCCATCCAAAGTCAGAGGAAGCCGAGGAGAAATTGTATCCGAATTGGCTGGAACTTCCGCGAGATGTCACTTTGTCTATACTAGAGAGGCTTGATTTAATTGAAATCATAGAGAGTGTTCAGAGGGTTTGTACTCAGTGGGAGAGTATCTGTAAGGAACCTTGTTTGTGGAGAATCATCATCTTCAGAAATGAGTACAATCCTTGGTTGGATTTGGACAGTTTGTTTAAAGAAGCGGTGGATCGTAGTTGTGGTGGTTTGATCGATCTCCAACTCATACATTGTGATAGTGATGAATATCTCGACTATGTCACTCAGAGGTATGTGTGTTGTTCTTGCAACTATATGAAGCAGCTAAAATGTTTTTTACTGCATTTTAATGTTTTAAACTCTATATATGTGTAATCATTTATATCTTAATGTTTAGTTAGTGAGACATATGACTTATTTGTAGGTGCACAAAGATTAGACGTCTTCGTTTGGTATCTGGTAATACATCAGATTATGGACTATGTGAAGCAGCTAAAAAGCTTCCTATGTTGGAGGATCTTGAGATTTCTTGCTGTGAAATGGTAACTGCCATGGCTTTGCTTAGGCTTGCTAATTTTTGTCCTCTTCTCAAGTCATTAAAGATGAACAGATTTAATACGCGGTCGTACAAAGCAATGGATAATGATGATACTGAAGCAATATTGATAGCAGTAAATATGGTAGAGTTGCGTCACCTGCAACTCCTGGGAAGTCCCTTGTCAAACAAGGGCCTTGAGGCAATACTTGACAATTGCAGCCACTTGGAATCCATTGATTTAAGGCAGTGTTGCAATCTTGATCTTGAGCAGTGCTCTTTAGGAAAAAGATGTACGGAAACATTTAAAGATTTTCGGGATCCGTCCGACTCCTTTGATGAATTTGATTTTGATACAACCATTTTTGATCAATATGAAGCAATCTTATTTGCTTCCGAATACTGTCTTAAGATAGCATGACGTGAGATGTATGTTTTTATCAGCCTAAAATCAGTTGTAGAGCTATTTGGCTCAATATTTCATTTAGTTGCATAATAAATTTAAGCTTTACTAATATGATTATTTATTTATTAACATTTTTTTACCTTAGTAATTTGATTAGATGGCGCCAAGTTGGTTATTCTGAATAAAACTGAAATCAGAGAAAATAATAAGGGTTAAGAACACAATAGGGGCCGGGCCTGAATGTTTGCCCATGTTGCCAAAAGGGGTATGAATTGAAAAATGATATTATTAAGGGCCTGAATTTTGAGTTATGTTTATATGAGAGGTCTCCGTCTATTTTTTCTATTAAAAGTGACGGAAAGTGGTCACATGCTTGTCTTGTGACCGAAAATAAACTGAAACCCCGAAAATGCCCTCCGACCAAATTGTGCCCCTCACATGCTTGACCTAAAAAGACGAAAATACCCATTAAGCCACCACGGCTCCGGCGACCACCACCAACACCCCGACTCCGGCAACCACCACCCGGCTCCGGTGACCACCACCCAGCTCCGGCGACCACCACCCAGCTCCGGCGACCACCACCCCGACTCCGGCGACCGCCAAAAAAGCTCTGATCGGAGCTCTGTGGCTCCGATCGGGGCCACAGATTGGCTCCGAACGGAGCTCTGGAGCTCCGATCGGAGCTTTTTTGGCGGTCGCCGGAGTCGGGGTGGTGGTCGCCGGAGCCGGGTGGTGGTTGCCGGAGTCGGGGTTGTGGTGGTGATCGCCGGGACGGTGGCCGGAGCCGTGGTGGCCTTAAGGGCATAATTAGTGTGCATGGGTATTTTAGACATTTCACATTTCATTAATTAAACTGATAAATTTTATAATAATTGCAAAAGGGTAATTCTGTCATTTCACGTGGTTCCGTTACATTTAACAGAAAATTTGGACGGAAACCCGAAAAAACACAAACATGAAAATTCAGGCCCTTAATAATACAATTTTTCAATTCAGACCCATTTTGACAACACGGGCAATCATTCAGGCCTTATTGTGTTCTTAACCCAAATAATAAATAATCTTAGACAAGTAGAGAGAGTAAGGCATATCGTAACTTGCAACCCATTCATTATTAGTTATTACTGCTCAGAAATCTCAATTTCAAGGACGCTGCTATTTATATCTGTCAATCTGGCCTTCACTGACTTCCGGAAGTAAGTTTGATAGTGCATTGGTGTCATGGCTACTGTCGCAGAGTTCTCCCATTCTCCTCCTGAGCTTGGTTAGCTTCTGATCTTTGTCGTTGCCTTAACTACGCATCATTGACTTCATTACAGTCTCAGCGTAAATGTGATACTCATATGCTTGGTAGAATTCATATGTTGTGTGATAGTTTAGCTAGCTCTGGAAATCCCATCTCAGAAACGATGCAGATTAGTATCATCCTTGCTGGTTTATCAACTGACTTTGAATTCAATCAAATTCACCAGGGATTACTCTCGTAACTGCTTCACTGCACAGTTTCCGATCATCCTCCGGTGCCTAGTGCTGCTGGTTTTGCTTTCCCTACATGATTGGGGATCACGTCTTCATCTGTGTCTTCAGTTAACGATTGGTGAAGGTTCCACTTCAAGGTTTGGTTACCCATTTCTAGGTTTTCTTGAGTGAGTGTGGCAGAGAGCCTGCTGCAGTGTGGTTTGATGGCTGACCAAGGCCATGTGGGAGGCATGCCACAGAGGATCCGTCTGGGTCTCGTGTATGAGCCTGCTATGGGCTCGCGTTACCTCCGCTATGTCGGAAAGGGTTATTTCTGACAAACCTGTTAAGAATGTCGCTGTCCAAAAGGTGTTGCAGGTTGCTTGGGCCAGGTTTGCTGGTGTCACAATAGAGGAGGTAAATGAGAACACCCTTCTCTTTGGATTTGCAAGTCGTGAGGTCAGTGAGGGTATAATCAATCAGGGTCCCTGGGCTTTTCAAGGACACTGCCTTAGTTTGAAGAGATGAGAGGATGATGAGCGGTTGGGGAGTATTGCATTTGGTCATATTCAGTTTTGGGCTCGGGTGCATGGGTTAGAGCGTGGACGAATCAATACTGCTAATGCAAAGATCATAGGGGCTAGGGGTGAGCTCGGGCCGGGACGGGCGGACTTTTACTTGAGCCCGAGCCCGAAATTTCCGGGATACTAATTTTTAGCCCGAGCCCGAAAATGAGGAAAATGGCCCGTCCGAGCCGGGACTTCGGGACTCGGGCTAGCCCGAATTTTAACAAAAAATTCTAAAAAAAAAAATATCAAACATGGAGGAAGATGGAGTGCTGGAATTTGGAGAGGGAGGCGCATCGTCATTTTAGGAGCTTGAGAGGAATACAAATCGTGAGGAAAAGAAGAAACCGAGAAAGGGAGACGTAGAAACCAAATAATTGAGATAGGTACGACTTACGAGAGAACAGTAACAACAGTTGTACTTTTCTGCTTTTTCCTAGGTTCTGTATACTGTATAGTAACTAGTACCCACTAGATAGTTAGATAAGATAGCAACTAACTAGATAGTTAGATACTAACTATAGTTAGTGGGGAATATATATAATTATATATATTTATATAGTATTAAAAAAAAAAATCGGGACGGGCTCGGGCTTTTCGGGATTTTGGCACAAAAGCCCGAGCCCGAGCCCGAATTGAAAATAAAAGTCCCGCCCGCTCGGGCTTGGGTCTATTCGGGACCGGGCTTTTCGGGACGGGCTCGGGACGGGTTTTTTCGGGCTTTCGGGTTTTCCTGCTCAGCCCTAATAGGGGCTCAGATTGGGTTGTTTCTGGACGTGGAGCCGGTGGGAGGAAATGAGGGTTTTGAACGTTGTTTCTTACGAATCAAGGTTCTAGTAGACTCGTCGAAGCCACTGTTTCCAGGTTTCTGGTGGACTAATGATAAAGGGGAGGAGTATTGGGCTGATATTCTGTATGAACGCCTTCCGGATTTCTGTTACGGCTGTGGGCGTCTTGGCCATACCGTCTCTCATTGCGAGGAGAATATTGTTATGTCAGAGAAGAAGCCGGGATTTCCGATGTATGGGTCTTGGTTGTCTGGAACCCGGCCGAAGAACTTGTCTAGACGATCTTCGGTGGTGGGAAAAAAGGACGATGGGAGCAACGAAACTGATGGTTTGAAAAGGTGGAAGCATATAATGGACGAGGCTCGTAGTAGTAAGTCGTACAGTGATGACACTCCCATGCATGATAACGTTACTGAGATGCCACCTCCTGTCGCAGGTGATACCCCGCGGTCAGATTCGCCGTCAGAGTTCTGTCATGATCAGTCAATTGTCTCTCTTATCCCGCAATCGCGAGGGGAACATACGCCTCATGTTACACTTAACCACAGTCGGTTCTCCACATGTCCAAATGTTGCTGCCTCACCCCACTTTTCTTATCTTGATACGCCTCCAACTTTGACGCTACCAATCATTACGGAGGTAGAAGAGGAGTGTCTATCACCGATTCGGGAGGGGATAATCCCAGCTACATCGACTGGGTTAAGCCCTATTGTTGGGTTATAAATAAAACCGACTATGTATGTACGTTCTTGGTCTATGGTGATTTCCTACAGGTGACAGGTCGAGTACGCTTTCAGGGCGAGGAGAAGAAGTCGACGACATTTCTTGTTTATTCCAACCATTTGGAGATAAAAGGTCGACTACCAATCATGAAGAAGTCGACTTCAAAAGAATGACCGGTCGACTATGGAGACTTAGAGAATCTTCCAGAGGACAAGTGGCGACCTACTTCCCACCGTCTCCAAGGGAAAACCTTCCCTCGAAAGTAAAGACAGGTGGCGACCTGCTTCCCACTGTCTCCAAAGGAAAACCTTCCCTCGAAGTAAGACAGGTGGCGACCTGCTTCCCACCGTCTCCAAGGGAAAACCTTCCCCCGAAGTAAAGGTGAGGTGGAGACCTGCTTGTCACCATCTGACTGACAACCGCTTCTACCAACCAATCACAAAGGGCTGATTGCCGCCCCTAGGCAACCAATCAGAGGCCAGTAGCCGCCTCTACAAAGTCGGTAAACTTCTCCCTATAAATAGGGACCTATCTTATTCAATTAAAATCAATCTGCTCTGAATACTTATATATTACACTCTCAAATACATTACTAACTTAAGCTTCAGAGTGCAATCAGGGGCCATCCCCACCCCTTTTTAGGTACTCGACCTTAAAAGTCTCCCGGAGGAAATCATGTCCTCGAGAGAGCTACGTCCAAGGCAAAGCCTAGAAGTCCATTCCGTGAAGATTGTGGCCACGTCATTTTGATCCCAACATTTGGCGCCGTCTGTGGGAACAGATCAAAAAGTCATGGCTGCCGAAAAGAGCAAGATTTTCAACACTCCGGTGGAAGAAAGGAGCAGTCCACCAGTGGATCCTACCACATCGAGGCCGATCCCCCAAGAAGATCCCCAATATCCCAATCTAATGGTGTTGGCGACGATGAAACCCTCAACCATTCCAAATCTCTGCCAATTTTGGAAGATGCGAGGACAGCTCCCCAGGCTGTTCCTCCGGAGGTAATAACTGCCTTTATTACTTTTTGGAATAAAACCCAAGCAGGGGCTGTTCCAGAGAAAAAGGAGCCAACCCGAGAAGCCTCACAAA
This sequence comes from Clarkia xantiana subsp. parviflora, assembly GCA_036873135.1. Lineage (NCBI taxonomy): Eukaryota > Viridiplantae > Streptophyta > Magnoliopsida > Myrtales > Onagraceae > Clarkia > Clarkia xantiana. The sequence continues at coordinate 14,133,866 of JAPTYO010000004.1, forward strand.
AGGAAGAAGTAGCTTCCAATGTGAAAATCCAGAAGGAGAATCCCCTGGAGAAAGAAACCCCTAAAGCCCCCGAGGCAGAAACGGTGAGCAAGGAACCTGTCCTGTTCACAATAGGGCAGGTCGAAGAACTGTTGGAGAAGAAGGCGAGGTGCGAACGATTTGCTCATCGTTCGTGATCATACTTCTCACCCCTTCACCAAAAGACTATTCAATACTCGAGTTCCCCCGCAAGTCCGAATGAGGCTCTAAAAGAATTGTAAACGTCTACTCCAAGTTCACAGCATCCTTAGCTAGGAAATCAGCTACTTTGTTGGCTTCACGAAACACGTGTCTGATTTTGTATCTACTGAACTCCAACAAAAGTTTCCTGCAATCAAGAATTAAAGGCATAAGTGGTCTATCCTCACCATCATCTTTGACGATCAAGTTTATTGCTTCTTGAGCGTCAGATTCCACGTGTATCGCATCAATCCCCAAGTTCTTAGCCAACAAGAGGTCATCACGAATAGTCCAAAGTTCAGCCACTAAGCTGTTCGTAATCCCTATTCGTATTTGGAAGCCTCTCACCCAACCTCCAAAGTTGCTCCGTAGGACACCTGCACAACCAGCTTGGCCGGGGTTACCAACAGAGGAACCATCAGTATTCAATTTTGTCCACCCCTGTGCCGGAGGACTCCATCCTACTTGAACGTTGTCTCTTTGGGTAGTGTCACTACCCTTAGAGATACAAGAAGAAACATCTCTTGCCTGATCAAGAACCAAAGCATAAATATTCTCACAAAATGGTTTATCATTAAAAATGATTGAATTTCTATTATTCCAAATGAACCAAATAGCAGAAGTGAAGATAAATCTCCACTCAATACCATTGTAATTGTTTGATGTGTTCCTGCAATTTGACAGAAGCCAAGTCCGAAGGTCATTCAAATAGAAAATATTACTACCAAAAGGAATACCAATATCAGTCCAAACTTTTTTAGCAACTCCACAATCCTGAAGAACATGTAAAGTGCTCTCTTCTGCAAGGCCACACAAATGACAAATTGGACTAATATTGATACCCCGTTTATGAAGCATACTAGCTGTTGAAATATGATCATGACTACAAAGCAACATAAAAAATTTAATCCTCGGAAGTGTTTCACACTTCCACACCGAACTCCATGTATCTGTCACATGTCCATGACATTGATACCTTTTCTGTTTAATACTTATATGGACCATGGCAACAGATGGAACACCATTCGGGGATCCCATCCACACTTTTTATCAGCCCAACTATCAATGATAGTTCTCGGGGTAGCACAAATTCTATATTTGATAACCTCTGGAATTTGGAATGTGATATGAGAAAAATCCCAGACTCCATTACTAAGAAGGATGTCCCTGACTTTCATTTTTTCCTCATTAAAGTGTAGAGGACCATGGATCAAAGATCTCAAAGTACTTATGCCAAACCAATTATCAAATCACAGGTTCACTTTTGAACCATCACCAATTATCCAACCATCACCCTCTTTCAGAGTTTCCTTGCCTTGGAGTAAGCCTTTCCAGGTACAGGACCCAGTATTTGGAGCCTCCTTAGAAGGGTTGAAATACTTACAGTTCAAGACTTTAGCCCAAGGGGTAGAAGACTTCTCAAGTCTCCATGCAAAATTAGCTAGCAAAGCTTGATTTCTCTCCCTAGAGCGGGAAATATCCAACCCTCCATACTGTTTTGGAAGGGTAATAGTTTCCCAACTCATTGCATGCAATTTCCTCTTTGCATCCGACGAGCCCCAAAGAAAGTCTCTATTCAATTTATCTAACTCATTACAAGTCGAGACGGGGAGTGCAGTACACTACATGATGTAAGAGGGTATAGTAGCCATCACAGAGTTGATCAATATGTTACGACCAGTGATGGATATACGCGTGATTCGGGCTCGGTTTTAATTACTTGAACTTCATACACGCACGAGACCCGTCCGAAACCCAATTTCAAGCTAACCGGGGGAAACCGGGCAAGTTTCGAACTTGCCCGGCATCCCCGGGGGGGCTTACCCGGAAAATTCCGGGTAAGTCTAGCTCACCCGGAATTTCCGGGTAAGCTGGGCTTACCCGGAATTTCCGGGTAAGCTTGGCTTACCCGGAATTTCCGAGTAAGCCTAAGCTTACCCGGAATTCCGGGTAGGCCTAGGCTTACCCGGAATTTCGGACAAGCTCCACACCCGGGGGGTGTCGCGCACACCCCCCATTTTACCTTGGACGTATACGGAGACCCGATTTTTAACTAACTCCTATGTGTCCGAGACCTATGTTTCAGAGGCGCGCGCGTCCCGTTCATGACAGCCGCCTGAGACGCGCGTCAGAGCCCCTTTTCCCAAAGCTTACCCCTGCATCCCGGTTCACATTTCCACATTGAACCGGGTCAAAACCGGTTTACGGTCCAAGGTTGCCTATAAATAGCCACCTTGGGGGTAAACATTTTCAAGTCATTCAAAAATCACTTTGGGCAAGCTTGGGAAAAGCTCTGACCTCTCTCTAAAAATCCTCTCTTTCTCTCTCTAGAAATATACTGATGTTGATCGTCGGAGTGAGCACGCCAAGCACCCCCCCTCTTCACGGGAACTGCTTGGTAACGCTCCTTTGCAGGTGCCGACGGACGACTTATTAGAGAGCTGGAAGGATTTGCCCTCATTCAGAAGACGAAGCCAAGACCTGCGCACGACCTTAGAAGGCGGACTTGGCTCGCACCCAACCCGAAGACCCCGGCAAGTTATCCAGCGGACAGTCCGTGATAACTTGGTCGAAACACTTGGCGCCGTCTGCGGACTTCGAACAGAAAGCCTGCGTTACTCAAACGAACAAGCAAGATGGAAAACACATATACCATACACGGAGGCTTCAGTGCAGGGGGCGAAACCTCTTACGCAAGGGAGAGGTACGCCGCCGGAAAGAGTGAAAAACCACAGGAGCCAGACAGGGAGGACACAATCATGGAGGACGTCATTGGCTTCTCAGCCAAAGACAGAGAACACATAACGTTCCCCCACAACGACGCCTTAGTCATTCAAATGACTATTGAGGACATGGAAGTAAAGCGAATTCTCGTAGATGGAGGCTCCGCCCCAAACGTGATAACAAAAGGCACTGTTTTAGCACTCGGAAGAAAGAAGGCCATACAAACAATGAACTCACCTCTAGTGGGATTCATGGGAGATGTTAGCTACCCGTTGGGTACCATTACCCTTCCAATAACCTTGGGCGAAGGAGAAAGACGTCTGAGTATCGACATACTATTCATAGTAGTCGAAAAACTAAACGCATACAATGGTATTCTCGGATACGCAACCATGAACGAATGGAGAATGGTGCCTTCAACGGCCCACCTGAAGATCAAGTTCCCAACCATTGCAGGTGTGGGAGAAGTTAGAGGAAATCAACAAGTAGCAAGAGAATGCCACAATGTCGCGCTACAACAAAATCAAAGGGGAAACATGCCAGTTATTCCCACCATCGACGAAGACCCAAGAGATGACTTCGGGAGGCCTACAGCGATGGACGAACTTCGTGAATTCAAAATCGATGAACCAGAAAGAATGGTGCGCGTAGGAGCATCATTATCAGAAGACGAAGTGATTGAAATCACAGCGCTCCTTGCAGAATACAAAGACTTATTCGCATGGTCCCCAAAGGACATGCCAGGAATAAGCCCAGATGTCATTTGCCATAAACTCAACATCAACAAAGATGCTCGAGTAGTGAAACAAAAGCTAAGGTCCATAGGTGGGGACAAAAAGCTGGCCATTCGCGAAGAAGTTAGCAGACTGCTTGATGCAGGTTTCATTGAAGAATCCAAGTATCAAACTTGGGTAGCCAACCCTGTAGTTGTGCCTAAGCGAAATGGCAAGTCAAGAATGTGCATCGACTACAGAGACCTCAACAATGCATGCCCAAAAGATTCATACCCGCTTCCACGAATTGATCAATTGGTAGATGCAACTGCGGGCCATGAACTGATGACAGTTATGGATGCATACACAGGATACAACCAAATCCCGATGTTTTGGCAAGACGCCCCACATACGGCATTCTACGCTGACAGCGAAATCTATAACTACAAAGTTATGCCTTTCGGGCTAATCAATGCAGGGGCAACATACCAAAGGATGGTCAATCTCATTTTCGGAGATTTGATTGGCGACAAAATGGAGGCGTACGTGGATGATATGGTCGTAAAATCCAAGAAAAGAAAGAATCACGCAGAGGACTTACGCATAATCTTCGAGAGAATGCGAAAGTATCAAATAAGACTAAACCCCGCAAAATGCGCTTTCGGGGTGCGGTCAGGGAAAATTCTTGGATTTATGGTGAGCGAAAGGGGCATTGAAGCAAACCCTGAGAAGGTGAAGGCAATTGAAGAAATGGCCTCTCCAACAAAGCACAAAGAAGTACAACAACTCAACGGGCGCCTTGCAGCCCTGAGCAGATTCCTAGCAAAAATTGGAGACAGAGCCCTCCCTTTCTTCGAAGTGTTACGCGCAAACAAGAAGTTTGAATGGACAAATGCTTGTGAAGAAGCATTCCAACAACTCAAACAACACTTGAAGACGCTCCCAAGACTAGCAAAGCCATTTCAAGGGGAACCTCTCTTTCTCTACATATCAACTAGTAACACGGCAGTCAGCTCTGTGCTAATAAAGGAAAAAGGAGGAGCCCAACTCCCGGTTTATTACGTAAGCAAAACACTGGCCAAGTATGAAGTCAATTACGTACCAATCGAGAAGCACTTATACGCGTTCGTGATAGCCGCGCGCAAGCTAAGGCCTTACTTCCACGCACATGAAATAACGGTCCTCACAGACCAGCCTTTGAAGCACATCCTTGCAAAACCAAACATGTCAGGAAGATTGACAAAGTGGTCTGTAGAGCTAAGTGAATTCCGCATTCATTTCGCTCCGCGAACAGCCATCAAAGGGCAGGCCTTGGCAGACTTCATAGCAGAATTCACAGGGATCGAGCCCGAGCCACAAGATGAAGCCCAGACAGATGTCCCACCCGCAGAAGTTTGGTAAATGTACACGGACGGATCATCCAACACCGGAGGCGCGGGGGCAGGATTACTACTAATCCCACCCGATGGCTCGGACCCCTTGAAGTACGCTTTGAACTTAACATTTAGAGCGACAAACAATGAGGCAGAATATGAGGCTCTGGTTACAGGCCTCAGGATAGCCAAAGGAGTTGGAGTGGAACACTTACGAGTAAAGTGTGATTCACAACTGTTCGTCAACCAGGTCAAAGGAGAATACACTGCAAAGTCCGAAAACATGCAGAGATACTTGACACAAGCAAAGGAGTTGGTAGAAAGTTTCAAAACTTTCGACATAACTTCCGTCCCACGAGAAGAAAACCAGGAGGCCGATGCTCTAAGCAAGTATGCCCAAAACAATGAACAAGACAAAAAGACACACTTTGTAGAAAACAGGATAATATCCGTCATAGACCAATTGGAGGTAATGGCCATTGACGAAGAGGAAACTTGGAAAACACCAATCCAAGCATACCTCGCTGGAGGGATCCTACCACGAGACAAGACTCAAGCAAACAAGATCGAAAGGGTAGCCATAAACTACGCCTTGATCGAAGGGCAGCTCTACAGAAAGGGTTATTCTACACCCTACCTAAAGTGCATCACAAGCACAGAAGGAACAACGGTACTAGAAGAACTCCATGGAGGAATGGCTGCCTCACACGAAGGAGCTCGCGCATTGATCCGCAAAGCATTGAACTTAGGCTACTATTGGCCAACAATGAGAGCTCAAGCAACAAACATGGTGGCAGAATGCGAAGCATGCCAGCTATATTCAAGGAACATCATAGCTCCAGCAGCAGAATTAAGCCCAATTGCAAGCGCATGGCCATTCGCACAATGGGGCATTGACTTGATCGGCCCACTCCCAAAGTCAAAGGGCCAAGCAAAATTCATAGTCGTCGCAATCGACTACTTCTCAAAGTGGATTGAGGCCAAGCCACTAGCACGCATTACAGACACACAAATCATGGACTTCATCCGAAACTACATAGTGGCTCGCTATGGTGTCCCGAAGATACTCATTAGCGACAATGGTGCCCAATTCAGAAGTGGAAATATGCAAAATTTCTGCAAACGTCTCAAGATAGACCACCGTTTTGCATCAGTGCACCACGCACAGACAAACGGCCAGGTCGAATCAGCAAACAAGATAGTCTTGGATGGACTAAAAAAGAGAGTTCATGCTCTAAAAGGAGGTTGGGTCGACCAGCTAAGCAGTGTTTTATGGGCTGTGCGCACAACTCCCAAAGAGTCAACAGGTGAAACACCCTTTAGCCTGGTCTACGGAACCGAAGCAGTAGCACCTGTCGAAATCGCCGTCTCTTCATACAGAACGACGCATTTTGACCCCCAAGCCAATGAGGAAGAAAGACGCCTTGACCTTCAATTAGCAGACGAACAGAGATGGAAATCAGAACAAGTTCAAGCAAAGATGCGCTTAGCTACATCCAGATACTACAACAGAAAGGTCAAGGCGCGACAATTCCACGTGGGAGAAATGGTCTGGAGAAGAAACGAATTCTCACATTTGGACCAGATCAACAAGATGTCCCCCAAGTGGGAAGGCCCTTACAAGATAGTTGCGGTTCCATACATTAACGCTTACCGCATCCAAGATATGGACGGGAACGAATTGCCCAACACTTTCAGTGGGGGACACCTGAAGAAGTTCCACCCATAAAACTAAAAGCTGCCGTATCAAGCTCTTTAGTATTCAGTACTTCAAAAGAAGGAGATATGTAACTCCATACTTACGCATCAAATGAAGTTATGTCTAACAAATTTCATATCTCTTGTAGGCACACTATTAACTCACATACAACGCCTAAGCTTACAACCAAGGCATCAAAACAACAACAGTGACGACAAGCCAACCTATGCAAGGCTCATCACTACAAACCAAAACAAAGGAAGTCCGACGCATACAAGAAGTCAGAGTATCTTCATCAAGGATGTGAACGTACTAATCTATTCACATCCTTGCAAAAAGTCGGGGGACAAGCGGATCATTGGGAATCCTCCCTCGCAAACAAATGCAAGTGTCGGACGTACTAATCTATCCACACTTCGCCACAATACAAGGATGTGAACGTACTAATCTATTCACATCCTTGCAAAAAGTCGGGGATAAGCGGATCATTGGGAATCCTCCCTCGCAAACAAATGCAAGTGTAGGACGTACTAATCTATCCACACTTCGCCACAATACAAGGATGTGAACGTACTAATCTATTCACATCCTTGCAAAAAGTCGGGGATAAGCGGATCATTGGGAATCCTCCCTCGCAAACAAATGCAAGTGTAGGACGTACTAATCTATCCACACTTCGCCACAATACAAGGATGTGAACGTACTAATCTATTCACATCCTTGCAAAAAGTCGGGGATAAGCGGATCATTGGGAATCTTCCCTCGTAAACAAATGCAAGTGTCGGACGTACTAATCTATCCACACTTCGCCACAATCCAAGGATGTGAACACATCCTTGCAAAAAGTCGGGGAACAGGCGGATCATTAGGAATCCTCACTCAAACAAATGCAAAGGTCGGATGTACTAATCTACCCGCAATTCACTATCCTACGTTATAACTAAAATAACAAGGAGAAACTCAGTTACCACATCTATCTAATGCATTCATGTCAAGCATATATATATATATAAGATCAAACAGGCCTGCGATAGCAAATCCAAACATCAAACGACAGGCAGTCTCTAAACAAGTCCTTCGCCAAAATACTACGCATGCAAAGGAACAAACAAACATACAAAGAGTCCATATTGACCTAGTCAAGGAGATGGCGCACATCAACATCGCAGTCATCATTAGCAAAGGGATCACAGGCAGGAGTATCACCAAAGATATCAGCATCCCGCTCAAAGCTAAACATCGGCTCACCATCTGCACTAATGGTGTCCTCCACTTGAAGAGTGGAAGCCCCCCCCAAATCACTCAAACCAATAACACCAGGAGTATCCAACTTCTCAAATGGAAAATGGGGGGCAAGACGATGCATCAGGGGAACGAAGTCATCAAGAAACTCCTTCTTCAAAGATTCGTAACTCGCCTGAACGGCAGAAAGGAAAGGCTCACTCTGAGGGTACCGCTTAAAAGCGCCGGCCTTGCCTTCCGAAATGCCATCCTCCCTCGCCTTTTGCAACTCGGCAGCTCGTACCCCCTCCCGAAGGGCCATCCGACCTCTCACAGCAGACAACTGATCTTGGATCTCAGCAACGCGAGACTGACTCGAGGAAAGCGCTTCAGATAGTATGAGAAGCTCACCAGCATGGCCTTTCGCATCCTCAGTTAAAGAGACTTGCTCTTTAACCAGCTCCTCATGGCTCTCCAAAAGCTGATCCTTCTCATCGGAGAGCTCGATGACAAAAGATGATAAGTTGGCAATATCAGCATTAACCTACATCAAAAATAATACAATCATCAAAACAAGCGCAACAATGAGCAAATCAACTTCAAAAGGAATAAACACTCACCGGAGCAAAGACCCCGATGTTCTCCTCCACAAAGGCGCGCGCACTAGCGGAATTCGGGGGGCACTCCTTCCGATCGGCAGGAGGAACAGACCTCTGCACTACCCGAACACCAACTTCAGGAATGCTCAAGGACGCATCCTTAGGAAAGCGAAGGCGCGTACCCGAATAGGGCACCCACACACCATCTGTAACGTCACGTTCAAAGCGACGAACAATATCACTTCTGCGAAGCGAAGGAAGTGGAGGGATATCTGCAAAGCACAAACATAAGCAATCATACAAGCAAAACATGCTAAGTACATAAAAAGAGATTTCACAAACCTGATACAGGGAGAATCTCCTCTGCCACCACATGCATCGGCTCAGCGACAGGAGGGACGCGCTCACCAACATGTTTCCTCTTGTCACGCGAAGACATACGTGAACCTGGGAGGACCTCGTCCGCCGCCCCATGCCTCGGCCCGGGGGCAGGAGGGACGCGCTCAGCAACTTGCTTCCTCTTATCACGAGAAGGCAAGACAGACGTCCCCTCAACTCTCGAGCGCTTGGGATCGCCCGAGGCACGCGCCGCAACATCGGTTCTCTTAGTGAAAGGACGCCGAGAAGAGTCAATAACGGGTTCCGCCCGCTCCTTCTCAGCAGACACACGACCTACAAACAGGGAAAAGAAAACATTGGAACTACGGACAGAATACAGCCAAAGATGATAAAAAGGAAGAAGTACTTTACCCATAGGTCCTTTTCCTCGTCCATGACGAGACCTGTCAGCAGGGGCCGGAGCAGCAACAGGGAGCCCTCGCGCAGCATCAGTCTGCAAGGCCGGCTGCTTGTTAAGAAACCAACCTACAGGATAACATAAGACAAGGTTATAAAAATTCGAAAGCATACCAAGACACCATGGGAAGAAGATACGATGATGCCTGCTGCAAGCAACTCCTCTTCAGAACCCTGAGTCAGAGGGACTATAACCCCCGCCTGATTGTCGCGAAAGATCTCGCGAAAGGCCTTCTCATCCTGAGGGGTATACTCAGATAAGGAAGGAACGGGGTCACGCTCCAGAACATGACACGTCTCCCACTTGGTCCCGACGTCGCTCACAAAGAAATAGTGATTTTGCCATTCCTGCGAGCGAGGATAAGGGGTGGCAAACCGCCCGCTCGGCTTCCACTTGGCGCCCCCAAGATCGAATGAGGAAAGGCAAGGCCACCGACTGCAAAAGGTGGACAACCCCGATTTGTCTCGTCGCTCCAGACGGTAAAAGGTCCAGAAGAGAATCAAGGAATAAGTCCACGAGTGCTTGTGACACTGAATGCGAAAACAGGTCCACGCATGAAAGGCAGCAGGAGAGAGGTTAAGGGGCGAGATACGGAAATGACGACACAAGCGGACAAGATCCTTGCAGTAAGGAAAACGCAAACCCTCCTCTATCTGTCCAGTGTACACTACATCTAAGTCCGCAGGAGGGACGGTAACTGAGCCAACCTCGACTTCTTTCCATACGTCAAACGGGAAGTATGCTTCAGAAATAGGATAGACCCCTGACTTATCTACGCTCTCCACAAACTCCTCCGTCGTGATACGGTTGGGAGGATAGGTCTGAGTCATCGCAATGGCTTCGTGGCTAACACCTGTCCCGGGAAAATCGAGTCGAAGTAAAAGGGGGGTGTCCTCGCTTATCGCCAAACCATCACAAGAAGAGTAATATGTGCAAAGAAAGGGATCGGGAGACTCACTCATTACAGCAGTTCAAGAGTTACAGTGTCTGAGAAAATTTCTAAGTATCAAAGTCGGGCGCCTGCAAGCCCGTCAACCAAGCCCTGCAAAAACCATGCACAACTCAATCAAAAACCAAGGCGACACATTAAACCACACTCATCAAAGCCCTCTTGCAAGGGCATTCAACCCAACGGACCAACCGTCCGCATACGAACAGCTAGGGACCCTCCCGCTCGGGAGTCAAAAATCCTTACGCTCATCAAAGGCCTAGGCCAATTACTAATCAAATTTTCATACATTTGTGCAATGTGACACAGGTATTCAAGCGCTCTACAAAGCGACAAATTCAAGAGCTAAAGAAATCAAAGGCATACGAAGTTGGTCATAATTACCAAAATGCCATCTGATCACCTTTTGATCAAATTTTATCCTTAGAATGGCTCAAGACTCCGGGGGCACATACAACCAGTCAAAATGCACTCAAGCAAGCCCGTCACACGCCACAGAGGGACTTACCCCTCCTCGAACAATCCGAAGAACATTCGGGCCAACTAAAACACTAATGAAGGCAAACTACCAAGCATTCACCTAAGCTCCGGGGGCATGGCTATCCGCTCACAAACAATCAAGGGGGCTTTATCACAATAGGGGACATCATTTCAAGTCACCCGTATCAAGATACAAGGGGTCAAGCTTTTCGCTCGAAAAACTCCGATTTCGAACCTCCGCGATTCCCCCTCGGTTGGTCGTAACCTAAGGACCTCTTCGCAAAGGGAGTTCGCTATCCCTAACTCTATCTATCTACACTTAGAGCTTAGCCAAAAGCAAATTTTGAAAATCAAGCCAAAACTTCACTCATGCATTTTATCAAACACCTACAAGGCACCTTATTGAAATTCAAATGTGCAGCCCTATAGGTCTAATCGACTTCAAGAAAAGTGAGTGGAGGACGTTACCAATCGATGCTCGACGAAAAGGACTCGAAACCGGATCGAATCGGACTCAAAATCGAACCACCAAGGTTGCAGCCGCCGCCGCCGCTCCTACCGTCCCCGCCGCTGTCGCCGCCGCCTCGCCGCCGCTGCTCCGCCCTGGCGTCGCCGGTGATGCCCCTAGTGGTGGCCAGCCGAAATGGTGTCTCCCTTGCACCCAAAAGTGTATTCCCAAAATCCCTACCTTAGCCCCTCCAAAACTCTCACCTCAACCAATTCAAAAGTTGATAGTTTTATAAACTATCATGGAGGAGAGGGACTACACTACATGGTAGGTACCATACATCAAGGAGGTACATTCCTATCCACCATTCATTTTTATTGATGGCTTGGGTTTTAACTATCAAATGACTTGGATAGATTTAACTAAGTCATTTCAAATGTCCTCAACTTTTTGAAAATGTTGGGTTTATGATTTTTTGTATTAGGGCCGCCGCATGTGATTTTCCAAAACCCGGCTCTATTTCATTCACTCAAAACCGTCGTCTCGCCGTCAAGGCGACCGTCTCGGACGACGAGCTCCCGAAAACTATCGCACTACATGAAAAACATTTTTTTAAGACTTGCATGATTTATTATCATTTTGATACATTTTAGTCGTATCATGAACGTTCCGTATTTATTACCTCATCGTACGAGCTCGAAAGATTTCATGCACGCTCGCGCCTTAATTCTCCAAACGATCATACTTATCATATTACTCGTAGTCCGTTGTGCTACTAACCCTTCATGCAGTTACCAAGCGTGACCATCTTAAAAACTAAGGCAAGGAATTCGTCGGAGCCACACGCATCCACCCTTGGTAGGTCAAAACTCAAGGTGAGCGGACGGCCCAAATCACGCGTATACCCTATCTTATAATAGAGTTAAACAAAGGTCAAGCCGTTGTTTAACTCGGGGGCAAGTGATGGACATACGCGTGATTCGGGCTCGGTTTTAATTACTTGAACTTCATACACGCACGAGACCCGTCCGAAACCCAATTTCAAGCTAACCGGGGGAAACCGGGCAAGTTTCGAACTTGCCCGGCATCCCCGGGGGGGCTTACCCGGAAAATTCCGGGTAAGTCTAGCTCACCCGGAATTTCCGGGTAAGCTGGGCTTACCCGGAAAATTCCGGGTAAGCTAAGCTTACCCGGAATTTCCGAGTAAGCTAAGCTTACCCGGAATTCCGGGTAGGCCTAGGCTTACCCGGAATTTCGGACAAGCTCCACACCCGGGGGGTGTCGCGCACACCCCCCATTTTACCTTGGACGTATACGGAGACCCGATTTTTAACTAACTCCTATGTGTCCGAGACCTATGTTTCAGAGGCGCGCGCGTCCCGTTCATGACAGCCGCCTGAGACGCGCGTCAGAGCCCCTTTTCCCAAAGCTTACCCCTGCATCCCGGTTCACATTTCCACATTGAACCGGGTCAAAACCGGTTTACGGTCCAAGGTTGCCTATAAATAGCCACCTTAGGGGTAAACATTTTCAAGTCATTCAAAAATCACTTTGGGCAAGCTTGGGAAAAGCTCTGACCTCTCTCTAAAAATCCTCTCTTTCTCTCTCTAGAAATATACTGATGTTGATCGTCGGAGTGAGCACGCCAAGCACCCCCCCCCCTCTTCACGGGAACTGCTTGGTAACGCTCCTTTGCAGGTGCCGACGGACGACTTATTAGAGAGCTGGAAGGATTTGCCCTCATTCAGAAGACGAAGCCAAGACCTGCGCACGACCTTAGAAGGCGGACTTGGCTCGCACCCAACCCGAAGACCCCGGCAAGTTATCCAGCGGACAGTCCGTGATAACTTGGTCGAAACAACCAGCCATGGATAATAGTTTCGTCCTCCAACCTACAAGTTTAGTCCTGACTTTATCCAAAATAAAATTGAATGATTTTTTTTTATCTTTGTTTTGTTGGATAAGTCTAAAGGAAAACCTAAATAATTTGAAAGATTATCAACTTTCTTTAAACCCAAACAGCAAGCCAATTGATTGGCAATAACATCAGATAAGTTCTTAGAAAAAAGGACTTGAGACTTTTCAAAGTTTACTTTTTGACCTGAGATTTTGCAAAAAAAACCTTCAAAGTGTTTTTCATGGTCTCACAGTTTTTAAAGGAGGCTTCACCAAAAAAATAAGATCATCAGCAAACAACAAGTGTGAGAGAGAAATAGAACCTCTTCCTAAAGTGAATGGTCTCCATCTTCCCTGTTTTGTCTCTTCCTCTATGAGGAAACTGAGGTAATCCATGCATAAAATGAAAAGACATGGGGACAAATGGTTACCTTGTCTAAGCCCCGGGAGGGTTCAAAAGACTCCAGCATACCACCATTGAGGAGGATAGTAACTGAGATAGAAGAGACACATTCCATGATTACCCTAATTAAATCCTTAGGAAACTGAAAATGAGTCAAAGTTTTTAAGATGAAGTCTCATTCTACTCTATCATAAGCTTTTTCCAAGTCAAGTTTTAAAACCATAAGGCTGGAGTTGCCTTTTTTCTTTTTCAAAATGTCCAGTACTTCTCTAAGTATCACCACATTATCTACTGCTCTTCGACCAGGGATAAAGCTAGCTTGGAAAGGGGATATGAGATGTTTCATAAAAGGCCTCACCCTATTGACAATCACTTTACTAATCAGCTTATAGGAGGTGTTACAAAGACTGATAGGTCTAAATTGCTACACAAATTCTGGTTTATCAACATTTGGGATCAAACAAATAAAAGTAACGTTCAAATTATCGGGGAGAGGGTTTCCCAAGAAAACATTTTTTATCATGCTACACACAGAGTCACCAACAATATCCCAATTCTTTTGATAAAAGATAGGATGCAGACCATCAGGTCCCGGAGCTTTAAGAGGACTTAAGCATTTGAGAGCAAGATAAATTTCCTTATTTGAAACCGGGAATTCAAGGGTTCTAATCATACGAGGGGTCAAAACCAAAGGAGGAGCAAAGCCAATATTAGAATTTAAGTTCACTAATACTTTGCCAGATGAGAACAAGTTTTTGAAAAAATGTAGAAAATTCTCTTTAATCAAATTCGAGTCATAAATCCAGTTCTCCAACTCATCTTTAATAGCACCTATCTTAGCATGCTTTCTTCTCATCAACGTGGTGACATGATAATATTTAGTATTTCTATCACCATCTACAATCCACTTGATCCTAGCCTTCATGGCCCAAAATTTTTCCTCTTGATCTAGGATAGAAGAATATTCTCTTTTGAGGGATTTTTCAAGATCAAGAAGAAAAGCATTTGGGCCATCTATAAGACGTTTTTGGATACCATCCAATCGAGCAATAATTTTCCTTTTTTTTTTCTTTCTAAAAACATTGCCAAAAGTATTTTTGTTCCACTCCCTAGCCTTCTCAGGAAAAATTCTAGTAGCCTCTTGATGGATATTAAAAGCATTGTTCCAAGATTGATTAACAAGATTTTTGAAGTCCGGATGATCAAGCCACATCGGGTCTATCATCCCTAGCCACAGAACCATTGTCAAGGCAAAGCAGTAAAGGGCAATGATCTGATTTCATTCTTGTGAGATGTGTGATTTTAGCATTAGGAAATTTAAGAACCCAATCCGGATTCGCGACAATTCTATCTAACCTCTGCTGGACAAAATGACCATTTCTACACATTCTGGCCCAAGTAAATATATGCCCAGTATAACCTAAGTCAGCAAGGGAGCAATAATCAAGCATATCTTTGAATTTTTCAGCACGATTTAAATCAATAGGTGCACCCCTTTTCTTTTCATGCTAGCTAATAATATCATTGAAATCTCCCACGACCCAAGGAAGATTCATACTATCAGACACTGTTTTAAGATTTTGCCAAAGAATCACTCTATCATCTAAATACACACTGCATAGATAGCAGATATAACCCAAGAAAAATTAAAATCCGGTACCTTGACCAAAGCATGAATTTCTTTTTCCGTATAGCCAAGTACTTATATATCTATTTTATTGGAGTTCCACAAGAGGAGAATACCACCACTGAGCCCCCTAGAATCCACACTCTTGAAGTTGTCAAAATGCAATTTTCTGGCTTGTCTTTTAAGATTCTCCCCACCAAGCATCGTTTGATAACCAAGTCTGGCCGATGTCTCCTAACAAAATCGTTAACAATATTGACAGCGTTAGTACTCCCTAGCCCCCTACAAATTCACAAAAAAATATTCATATTGAATCGAGCAGGCTCGGAGTTAGAGTTGCCTATAGGTAACTCAATATTTACTTCAGTTGTAAAATCCATTAAAAAAAAATACTAAAAAAAACTGGATGAAGTGAAACAATGAGAAATTACTTCCCTCCCGGGTTAGATAACCCACCAACCATTGTTTGTTCTCCATCATCGCCTACCCGTTCTGTGTCGGGCCTTCCTAAGAAGAGACCATTAGAGGGGCTTCCGTGATGTGAGACAGCCGTTGTATTCTGCTCTGGGTAAGTAGTGTCTTGGTGATTCGATAGGCTGACGATTTCTTCCCCAGTAGGTCGAAGAATTGGTAAACGATTTCTGGTAGGGGAGCAACTCCTCCGCCGGAGGAGGTGTTCCATATGTGCAGTATCCTTCCCTCCGAAATTATCTTGGTGCATAGCAGTGGTTACTTGGTAATTGCGATTGGGGTTTGGGGGAATTCGGTCAATCTCGTTTGATCGAGAATTCCCCAAGGATGCTGTATGGTCAACAATTACAATTTCGCTGTGCCCATCCTGTGAGGTTTCTCATCCTCTAACGTGACGTCTTTGCATGGTGTTTCTTCCATATGCTCCCTATCTTGATCAACTCGGTTGTTGGGTATGGAGGAAATCACTCCACTTGTGGGTGCTTTTTTTTTTTTTGATAAGAAAATGAATACAAACAACTTGCTAGTAACTACTTAACTACAAGTCTAGACTCAGTTAAGCCGAGCACATCGTACATAATAATCGGCATCAATTCCGAACGAGGCTCTAAAAGAGTTATAAACATCTCCTCCAAGTTCACACTTGTGGGTGCCTTCAACGAGATGGATTTACCTTTCTTCTTAATTTTCCATCCTGGGAGAAGTGACTTTTGCCTGTTCACTTCTTTCTCTATTTGAATGGGTTGCTCATTATCTTTTGGCCCATTAAGAGACAAAGAGCTTGGGCCTTGAGACCTGTCCTTAGCATGTTTGGGGAAATTTATTTTTCCTTTTCCCTTTCCTGTCAATTCGACAGAGCTAGGGGTCAAACTGTGATTTCTGACATAAGATGTACTCATCTCGTTTTTCTGATCTAACCGTACACTAGCCGTTCGCGGCACCCACGATACCGCTTTCTTTTGAGGTGGCTTCTTGCGGCGGTTAACCACCATCCATGGTCCATAAGCTCCATTGGAATCAACGGAGGATGACTGACCCAATTCTATTTGAGGGGTGTGGAGCGAGGTAATCAAATCAACTGAGATTTGTTCTTTCAAAACATCACCTTGTGATCTCTGCTCAGGAATAACTTATGGTTGTTGTTTCATTTGATTCAAGGTATTCTTCTCCTCTTCGAATTTTGAGTTAGATACACAAATTTGTGACCCAACACACCACAGTTGAAGCATAAAGCATCGATTCCTTCATAGAGGATTGAAATCCTTAAATTGTCAATCCTGACAAAGGTCGGAAGTGGTTTTGTCAAGTTAAATTGAACACAAAGCCGAGCAAATTTTCCCCTCTCCTCATTTATGGTAACAGCATCTAATTTTAATAGAGGCCCAATTTTGTTTCCGATAATCTCGAGTCGATGTGGCTTAAAGTACTCGGTGGGAAGCTCTGGGAGCCGAATCCACAGAGCAACTGCTGTGAATTTAGCAAGGGCGGGTTGGAACCTCGGTTCCCATAGCCTCATGGTTAGAAACCTCGAATTGATGAACCAAGGCCCATTTCTTAGGACCTTATCCATATCTTCCTTGTTACGGAATGATATTTTGAAGAAACCGTGACCAAGATCCATTATATCGAACCCTGAAGATAATTTCCACAGACTATGTAATCTCTTTTGCAGGAAGAAGAAATCAACGGATTTACCGAAGAGCTTGATAATAATATCTAGAGCGTGTTCACGTCTCATATCTATCTTTTCTTCTCTTGGGAAGAAAACTTTGATACATTCCTCTTCTGGAAATTCATCAATTTCCTCATCGACATCATCAAATAGGTATTGTTCCGTATAGAAACTCTTTTCAAAAGCACCTGTAATGATGCCGATGAGTTTTTCCTTATATGAAAACTTGATCTGGGCATCCTCTCTTTGAGGAACCAAATCTTCTTCCATAGGCATGTTGTGATTCAGATTATCAACCTGGAGTTTCAGCTTTTTTGTGCTTTTTGCTAGCTCAGAGCTTTCTTCTGTTGATAGTCTTCCTTTCGAGAGCATTCTAGAGAGAGAAATTCTCAAGAATACACCATGTTCGTTCTTCACCTTTTCTTTCTTTGCTTGGGTTACTTATATATATATATCACTAACACATCACTAACCCTAATCAAAAGGAGGAAAGTGAGAGATGTGTGTCCACTCCAGTAGCTAGGATCCAACAACATGTAAGAGTTTCTTTTCTACTTGAAGCTGCTACCGTTTTCCCAGATTAAGATTTTGATTACACTACTTATTTCTCTGGCCAGAACAAATAAAACCTGAACTTGAATCAACAGAATGCATCTTCTTTTGATAGATAATCTCGGAATAGTAGTCTAAGACTGAAGAAATCTTCCTTTAATGCTGTTTCGTTATTATTGTTGGAGGAATATTATCCATCTGTTTGGAAATTTTGATTTGAATCTTGTTTTGGTATTATGGGTACTTCTTGATGGTTGATTCTTAGCAATAGAAAGACATATAGTTGTTAAATGTGCTGGTTTTACTCGCTATTGTACAGTGAATCTTCATATGAGCCCATTATTCCCGGGTTGCCGGATGACTTAGGCTTAAGATGTTTGGCAAAGATATCCCATGGATACCATGGCTGTCTAGAAACTGTGTCAAAGAGATGGAGAGACACTGTGTCAAAGAGATGGAGAGATTTACTGCGAAGCATTGAATACTCTAGCTATAAGGCCAAACAAGGGTGGTCTGGGGATTAGGTATTCATTCTCACCGATAGTAGCAAAGAACAGTGGATTGCATATGATCCCGATGCAGATAGGTGGCACCCAATACCAATGATTCCAAGGAAGGAAGAGTACAATACTGAAAATTTCTTGCAATGATTTTTCAAGTAACTAACTCTTAAGAAAGATGCTCGGTAGAAATATTTTGAATGTGAAAATTCCTTGTAGGGTTTCTGTTAGCTATTCAAAATTATGATATTTAGGATGTATTTTTTTTAATAAAACTTAAGAAAACCGTCCCAAATCTCTATAATAAATTATAAGATACTGTTTCCTTGAAACGTTTCTTTCACAAATCGCTGATTTTTCATTGAAACGTTTTTCGGAGCAAATTCACAGATATCATGCTTAACCTTTTCCATTAAATTTGGCTTACACTGTCAGAAAAGATACGCCAATAAGCCCGTTTACGTCTCTTTAAACAAAATCTGTCAAATTTGATGTTTTTTGCAGAATTAAGTATCACTTGAGTTTGCTATTTCTTTTTCAGTATATTTAAAACAGTTTGTCCAAAATCTGGATTTGGTAATTAATTAACCATGCTGATTGTGTTGTATTAGACTTAGTGATGAATGACATGATGTTGCAGATGGGAAGAATTGCCCCGAATGAACAATCCCTTAATGAATTGCACAAGCTTGTCGCAAAATGGAAACTTGTACGCCTTCACCGATAGTAATGGGCGCAACTATACTCAGTTGTGTTCCTACATGACCGAGATATTCGACTCATCAAAGTGGGTTTGGAGAACAGAGCAGATGAACTGGCCATGCTCAATGTTTGGTCGAGCAGAGATAGAAGTAACTCAAGATGGTCAATTGTATGTAGATATGCATTTCAATGGTGAGGCGAATTTATTGAAGAGAATGGATAATGGAGGAGAGTGGCATGATGTGGCCAAACTGCCATCTATGATTGGTCCTCCCGAGTCGGATAGGGGAGTTTTTGAGAATGGGTTTGTTGCTCTTGGAAATGAATTGTATGTCATGGGTGGGACGATACATTGTCGGTGCAGTGAGCATTTGAAGCCAGAGGTTAAATATTGTAAGTCGGATAGGTGTTTGATTTGGGATGGAAAGTGGCGTGAGACGAGGCCTATGTGCCGTCCTTCGTGTGGCAGTGTCAAAGGATTTGCAGCTCTCAAGGAGAAGAAGATGTCTACCACATCTTAAACATGGTGGTTGCAAATTTGTAAGAAAACCGTCCCGAATTACCGAGGTAAATCCTATAGTCGATCTGTCGGGTTTAAAAGAAAACTTTTTGAGCTAGAGTTTGCCAGAAATGAATTGTAGTTCAGTTCTGCTGTGAATTGTGTTTCATTT
Organism: Clarkia xantiana subsp. parviflora; assembly: GCA_036873135.1. Classification (NCBI taxonomy): domain Eukaryota; kingdom Viridiplantae; phylum Streptophyta; class Magnoliopsida; order Myrtales; family Onagraceae; genus Clarkia; species Clarkia xantiana. Next base: position 14,153,581 of record JAPTYO010000004.1, read on the forward strand.
CTGTTGTGTTGTAATAGATTGTGTCTAATTGGGTATGGTGAAGTAACTGAATGTTGTAATTTACAGTCATTTCATGAAGGCAAGAAATCATTGATATGGATTTAGGTCATTTTCTTAATGGAAAAGCCGAAATAGACAACAATTCGAGATAGGAACCTGACTATAAGATTTTGTTTAAATTCTGGCCCTTAGATGTTCCTTAATTAAATTCTAGTCCTTAGGTGTTCCTTAATTAAATTCTGGTCCTTAGATGTTCTTTATAGTAGATGAAGAAGGTTGAGAAGGATGTGCATTCGGTGGAATAAGGGTACAATGGGGAATGTATTTGTTGTTTACAAAATCGAGACAAAAGTGATGTCATGTGCGGGGTCGCATGGGGACAAACTAGGGACAAAATGGGCAATCTATTTGTTGTCTTTAAATTGAAATGAGTTATGTGATGTCGTTAGTTATAACTTATAATGCCAAAATTAGACTAAAAAGTGAAAATCAATAAAAGATAATAATAAAGTGATAATACATCGAATTGCAATAAAAAAAAAAAAGCTAGAGGTACCTAATAACAATATTATCTGTTTACCAAAAAAAAAATCACAATATTATCTATATACTTGAGTTTGTGTGATCTCTATCGATCTTCTTTAGTATTTTACTGCAAATAAAAAAACAAAAGTTCAGCAGATATACACTTCTCTGCACTTCCCTGTTCCCTCAATTACTTTATTTATAATGTTAATTTATTTATATTTAATAATAATAATGCAAAGTGTAAAAATTATTCAGATTATTATTTATTAAGCGAATATAATATAGATAGTGAGTACAACCATTTTTTTGGTATGATCCTGAAATATATTATTTTTAATTAATAATAGTATGATCCATTGAGAAATATTTAATTAATTATATATTCATACTCTAATTTATGCCCGTAGCTACTCGCATAGTTATGTTAACCTACTAAGCATCAATATCCTTTGTTTATCACTCGTAACCGATGCAAATTAGTCCACATTTTAATCTCAAGGAAACTAAACCGTTAATATAAAATCTCGCCACATTTTCATTACATCTCAACGAAATCCCAAGCAATTGCAAAATACAGACACACAAATAAATCAAAACCATTGCATCCAAAAAGAAAAAGAAAACCAACTTGACTATGAATTTCGAACATGAATTTCACTAAAACTAGAGCTTGAGATTCAAATCAACTTGAACTGATTTCTCTTCCTCCTCTGGCGCCTTGCTACGAACCCGAACATCACCCCGATAAGCTCGAAAGTCATCGATCATAGCCCTCGACTGTGTGTTAATGATGTTGCTGCTCGATAACGGTTGGTAGTAGCTGACCCTATTTATTGGAGAATCGTATCGAACCCGGTTCACCTTAGGTGCCTGCTCCTGCCCTGATCTCCGTCGTTTCATCATTGCCCGCTCGGTTTTGTGCCCGTTCTGGTGACCGCCTAGGGCTTGGCACGTCGGGAACTTTTTGCTAAAATGCATGGTATTCTTATTAGGTCAATCAGTGGCGAAGTCAGAAATTCTGAGTGAAAGTGTACAAATGTTTAAAAATATACATTAAGATAATGTTATTAAAGTATATTGATACATAACTTTAATAAAATATGTTACGGTGATAAAAGAAGGTAGCATATTAAAACACTACTAGAAAAAAGAACTTTAGATGACTTTTCATTAACGCATGTTCAAGCGTTGCAAATATTTTCACAATAATCAATTTTTTTCAAACTTGGCGAGTGGCGTCGTTTCTTCTTTGTATTATTTCGACGTTTTTCAAAGCGTCGCAGAGTTTATTACGACGGTAATCAGAAACGACATATCGATTTGCGTCTCTACAAGCGTCGCTAGTTTCATAGCGACACAATTTAGCGTTGCAACAAGTTAATTCTAAAGTCGCAACAATCTATTCTTCTTGTAGTGAAAACATATTTTGCTAAATTATCGTATTTCTCTCTAAATAAATAAGTTTTTTTTTTTTTGCATAATTTAAAATTTGTCCATTTTTTGTTCATATTATATATATATATATACATACACTACATATGCTATTATAAAAATTTCCTTTTTTTGTATTTTGTACATGTCAATGCATATATCCCAGATTATACATATGCTACTATAAAAGTTACACAAAGTATTGTTATTTTTACATTTTATGTATGTGAAAGTGTAAAAATGAGGATAATATGTCCTTTATTTGTTGAAAATAACGTCTCACATTTTGTATAACAAATTATACAAAATATCTGTTTTTTGGTCAAAAATACAAAATATAATTTTGAAACCACGTTTTTTAATATTAAAAAATATTTTTTTATCCATTTAGTTTCTATGTATGTTATTAAAAAATTATAGTCCGTAGTTGATGATGCTAGCAATAAAATTAAAATTCATGAACACACAAAATATTTTTTAAAAATTTATTATCAGTAAATCATACTCACCTGCAGAAATCGCACACGTAAACTTTGGGCTTCAAGTGTTGCTTTCCTTTCGAAGACGAATCATCGTTCTTGTCGATCGTCTTCTTGGCGCTGATGTCGTTAGATATACTGAGACCGAGATCGAGAGCACGATCCTCGAGCTCGCGAAGCTTTGAAATTGCAAGAGAATGATCTCCCATGGAAGAATTAGGAGATGGAGGAAGAACTTATTTTTCAGTTCTTTCATATTTATGGAGGTGGTGACTAACAATCAATTCCACAACATAAGCAAATGCATTGAATATGGAAAATATACCATATATTTACAATGATGTGTTATATAATATTAGTGTAAAGTTTGAAAAGAGAGAAGTAAATTGTTTATGTATTGAAACAAACAATATGGGGCAAATATACAATGTATGAGCATTGAATATGAAAAATATACCATATATCTACAATGATGGTGTTAGATAATATTAGTGTAAAGTTTGAAAAGAGAAGTAAATTATTTATGTATATATAGAAACAAACAATTATAGGCAAATATATACAACGTACGGTTACATGACCAAATAGGTATAATTTTTAAATATGGTATTTATTTCATATGAGAATCAGTGGGCCACCAAGAAAATGGTCCAAAATTTTACCTCAACGAAACTATAAATATATAGTTTCGTTGAGGTAAAATTACGTGCACGTACGTTGCATGCATGTAGTTTGTATTTATAAATAAATATTGTTTTCATTTTCTATAAATAATAAGATATAAAATGCATATTAATATTTTTCAACAGTTATAATAAAATAATTTAGATGTGTCGCATTTGGCACGTACAATTGTATGTGCACTAATTTAATGTAGAAAATATCTACAGATACAGTTATGTTTTAAAGATTATTTTGAAAATATCATAAGTTAAGGAATCTATCATGTTATAATAGTTTATAAATTATGTTACGCTAGAATGAGTACTATTTGGTTCTTCTATACCAAACAAGTTTTATATGAGTCATCTAAATATCTTAACCTCCCATTTAATTTAGAGTGCTGCTAAACATGCAGAAATTTTCTGTGAAAATTCTGCCGAAAGCACTCACAATAGCAGTGTTGTTATTTTTTTGAATTTTAATGGCAATTATACACTAGACACGTCGGCAAAATTTTCACAGACAAATTCTCAAGTTAGATCATTATTGTTTAATTTAACATAAAAATAAAGTTTAATTAAAAAACATCGTTGCATAAATTCTCATATAATTATAAATTGGTGTCCAAACTTTAATTTTCTTCAAATTGGTTTATTGTACAATTAACTTCTCAGCAAATTGCTATCTTTGTTGCATTTCTCAATCAAATTAAACACAAAAACAGCATGTTCCTTTCATATGAGCTCTTTTAATGTGTATCTAAAATCGGTTTGGAAATATCTGAAAATGATTGCACCCAAATTCTTTCCATTGGAGAGCTTTATTGAAGGCTCTAAATTCCCTAAATCCCAACCAAGGAATGCCTTTAGATGAAGCATAAAATTTCCAACAAATAGCTTGAATTATTTGATCAATGTTATCAGCGTACTAAGATCACTTCCAATAGTAGTGCCTAGTGCCTAGTTCCATGTTGTAAATTTATTATTGTAGAGAGTGCCTAGTGTCTAGTGTCATTTACTGTTGGTCCCTACTGGTAATGATTAAATAGGCACTTGCATTTTCAATAGGATTGCCTTATTCCAAAATGAAAGTGCCTAGTTCCAATTTTTGCCACTGGACGCTGACTAGGCGCCACTAGGCGTGACTAGGATTACTAATATTACTGTTTTGCCATTATTGAGTGAATAGTGAAGTGGGACAGTGCCTACTAGTAGGAACTCCCAAGTTACTGTTCATGTCGGTGCCAACTTTTTAATATTATTTTATTCGATTGTGTTGCTCATCTCTTTGATTGTATATATATTCGGTTACGCTAAGTCAAATAGACAAGAGCCGTAATCAGTCATTTTGAATATTATGTAACATAAATAACGACACGAACCAAAATTACTACTTTTTAACTTTGAATCAATTTTGAAATTTCCATATCTAATTTGTTTATATGTTACCATGTTGAATAACCGTTAATTCTAAATATTGAAATAGTATAACATTTCAAATTATTAAATATGGAAAATAATTACTACAAAATATTATATTATTTTAATGCATATATATTTTTATATATTTTACGTATTATATTATATTATATTATATTATTATATGAAAGAAATATATCTTTTACGATAAATTATTATAAAAATTATACTTTTAGAATGATGTATATATAATATATTTCTAATTTACATATATTGGAAATCATAATAAAAACACATGATTAATGCAATAATCGATTTACTAATATGATCATGGATTTACATAAACGTGAATATGTTGATAATGTTGAATTAAGATATGTCAATCAACGTATAACAGATATACACTAATTATGGTGAAATAATAGATTCAATGAATTTGATTGATCAATGTTATTATATCAACAATTATACTTATCAATCATTTGCATGTCGCATGGGGACTGCACCTAATAGTAATTTTACCTTGGTCAAGTAACGTATAATTATTGCAATGAATTGACAATAGAGAACTATGGATATGCACGAACCGGCCGGGCCCGAATATGTTCCGAACTGGATTGGTACTAATTAAAACAGTATGGTCCGGTCTGGACTGAATTTGAAATTAACACTAAAAATTCTGGACCGATTTTGGACTGGAACTGTAAAAAAAGTCTGGCTCGGTTCAAAACTGGTCCGACCCATTTTCCTATACAAATTTACCCTAATTAAAAAAAAAAACAGAAAACCGATCCTCCGACAAAATTGGTCCAGTTAAAAACCAGTTCAAAACAGTCTGGTCCAGTCAAAAATCAATTTTTTGAGAAGTATATTACTGGTTTTTGGTCTGGTTCTCCTCTCGCATAATTGGTCTGTTTGGAACCGGTCCAGTCTACAATTCTATGTAATCTCAAATATATATAATTATTTATTTATTTTAGTTGACAACTTTAATTTATTTATTTTTTATATTTATTGTAATGTAACTTTTAAATTATTGCAATCATTATTTAAAAAAATAATGTGCTCATTTTTATGTTATATTCATAATGTTTTTATCATTTTTAATTACAAAAGAAACATAATTTTTTTAAAAAAAATAAATTATAGTACGTAAATAATAGAACTATTACCCTAAAAACGTCGATTTTCAAATTTCAGAATAACAACATACGTCGGTCAAAAGTGGAATCCAGATACTTGATTCACAATTGATAAATTTTGACTAACTCAAAAAAAAGTAAATTTTTATTAAAAAAATTCAATTACATTTTTATAATTTTGTATATATTTTCCCTATTTTTTTAATTAAAACATCTAATACTTGAATCTCATTATTTATTCATGTCCGTATTTGTAAAAAAAATGAATATATAATTTATATATAATGATATATAATTTATATATAATGCAAAAATTATATTTGAATTATGAAATTATGTGGGTCCCAATGTAGAAGTGGAACTTGGCCTCCACTACTGGAGAGAGTGCCAATTTTACAGTGTCATTTACTGTAGCAAATACTGTAGCAGTGCCACTTTGATGAGTTGGCAGTGACGTGACTGCTGATGTGAAGGCATTAGGCACTTGCTATTGGAAGTGCTCTAAGGGAGGTTGTAGATAGGATATGATATATGTGGGTATGGATGATATATTGGACTTGACGAGAATGTATTTCCTTGCATTTAATAAAAGATAGCTCATCCATTTTTGAATATGATTAATTAGAAATACAGCTTACTAATTTGCACCAGTATTTACTTTTTGAGAAGACCAATCAATTGGTAAATTCAAATAAAAATCTGCATCAGCATCAGCCATCATCCATCTCTTTCACGCCTAGAGCTGTTATATAACATTCTTTGTCTAGGGCCGGGATGCTTTTTACTAAACATAGTACTAGATTAAGAAAAAATGAGTACTTTTCTAAGTGGTACCACCGGCAGTGGCGGTCTAGTGGTTAAAAGCGCTTACTTTCAAGTAGTCTGGCTTTGAGGATTTCAGGTCACGTTTGGCCCATACACCGCATATGAGGAGGTGAGTAGAACCGGGTTTGACTATACTAGGTTGCAGGTCCCGTCTGGCCCACATACTGTGTTAAGCATATGAGAAAGGCGAGTAGAACTGAGCTTAACAGACCGACCTCTTAACAATACTAGGTTATTGGTGGGGTTACGTTGACATGCCAATGCATGCGCCTCTTAAATATACTAGATTGCTAGTGCGCAAAAAATTGAATCTTGAACTTTCGATATTGGGCTTGGTCTTTTGATAATGGAATTGATCCATTTCTACAATGAGCCAATATCCAACAAATTTGTTTTTGATATCGATCGTTAGAGTCTTAGAACTGTAATAAAATGTTATTTGAATCTTAAACTATGTAATTAATTGCAGGAAAAAATTAAAACTAAACGTAATTGAGGTAAAAGAAACTCCGATGTTTTAAAGTTGTACTTTTTTTTTTCTATGAAAATAAACTGACGGGCACATGACACACATTGTCAACTTGTAATTGCACCCCTAAACTTGTGATTGCATGTTAGTTGTGAAGCATGTGTGCATTGATTGATTGATGTACATCTAAACAATTTCATATATATAATATATATGGTTGAAGTAACTTAATTATCTTTTGGCCATGGGTTAAGTACTTTATTTGATAGCAAGAAATTTCTTCACAGCTTCCTTGGACATTAACTTTAGCATCCAAGGGAACTTCCTCTCTTATCTTTTTCTTAATTTTGGTTTTCATTTACATACAACTTTCTCTTGACCAGCAACATATATGTGTCATAATCTCTTTATGGAGTGTATTGAAATTAATCTTCTAGATTTTTCTTTTTTAAAAGGGTTAAGTCCAATTTTCTATGATTTCGTCCTTGAATTCTAATTTAGTGGTTTTTGGTCTTTAAACTCACATCTGCTGCACTCTAATTTCATCCTTCTGTTAAACAAATTGTTAATTTAAATGGTTTAAATAGGTTAGAGATGATTATACCCTTATTACAACCGGTTTAGCCGATGCAAATAAATACCAATTTTGCATATAATAAATAAACCGGACATAGGCTTAAAAAATAGTTTCTAAAATATGAAGAGTTTACATAAAAAAAAATTTAGTATATTAATTTGAATAATTTTGTGCACAAATTACCAACTACCTATACTTGAGCTTTTGTTATTTGACTAAAGTTCCACGAATCACACGTATCAATTACTGGTATGATACTAAAAAAACATATTTTGACTTTAATTAATCAGTAATCAATGAACATTTTTATGGGTTTTACAAATGCAACTAGTTAGCCATTGAAAAAAAATAGTTAGACTTCCATAAATGAATAACTAGGTAATTATGTCCAATTTGCCAATAAAGTTCGACTTAATTGGTCATATGATCGATCAATTGGGTTGATATCCTTCACCCATCTTCGGATTATACTATGAGAAACAACAAAAATTCAATCCCCCGTTCTCTAAAATTCAAACGAGTAACCCATAATTAAATTCACGGCTAAATCCACACTCAATTAATCAGTTTAATTAGATGGGTGCAGATCACTATTTCACTGTGATCTTAACACATGTTTTTAAATTCAATATTTTCATTATAGACTTCACAAATAAATACTGTTTTCATTTTCTATAAATAATAAGATATAAAATGCATATTAATATTTTTGAACAGTTATAATAAAATAATTTAGATGTGTCGCATTTGGCACGTACAATTGTATGTGCACTAATTTAATGTAAAAAATATCTATAGATACAGTTTTGTTTTAAAGATTATTTTGAAAATATCACAAGTTAAGGAATCTATCATGTTATAATAGTTTATAAATTATGTTACGCTAGAATGAGTACTAGCTATTTGGTTCTTCTATACGAAACAAGTTTTATATGAGTCATCTAAATATCATAACCTCCCATTTAATTTAATTTAGAGTGCTGCTAGACATGCATAAATTTACAGTGAAAATTCTGCCGAAAGCACTCACAATGGCAGTGTAGTTATTTTTTTGAATTTCAATGGCAATTATACACTAGACACGTCGGCAAAATTTTCACAGACAAATTCTCAAGTTAGATCATTATTGTTTAATTTAACATAAAAATAAAGGTTAATTAAAAAACATCGTTGCATTAATTCTCATACAATTATAAATTGGTGTCCAAACTTTAATGTTCTTCAAATTGGTTTACTGTACAACTAACTTTTAAGCAAATTGCTATCTTTGTTGCATTTCTCAATCAAATTAAACACTAAAAAAGCATGTTCCTCTCACATGAGCTCTTTTAATGTATATCTAAAATCGGTTTGGAAATATTTGAAAATGATTGCACCGAAATTCTTTCCATTAGAGAGCTTTATTGAAGGCTCTAAATTCCCTAAATCCCTGTTGAAGCCCGTCATTGTTTGGCCCACTATTGTGCTCATCGGTCCGGCCCAGTTGCTTCAAACCGATTTTGAATTAGTGTTATTGGGCTTTGGCCCGTTGTTGGTCTTTATTCAATCTGTGACTTTGTGTAATGTTTCAGGATCAAACTTGTGCACATTTAAAGATTGCGGTGCAATCTTATATTAGTTTACTAGGGTTTTATATATATTTGGGGTGATGAGAAATAATAAACCAACTCATATGATCCCCGAAATACTCTCTCTCTTTTTCTCTCTGTGAGCTGCTGCGACTCTCCATTTCTCCGGCGAATCTCCGCCGTGCTCCGCCACTTCTCGCCGTACTAGTTTTCACATGGTATCAGAGCTTCGAAGCTCATACCACTTCGACGATTCTGTTTCCACACTTCCTCTGTGGTAAAGCCTTTTCCTATCTCCCTTTTTCGGTTTCAACGAACGATGTTTGTGTTTATACGTTCGTAGATCTCGCGACGTTTGGTTTGTTGCTGAAGATCCGTGACGATAACCTTCATCGCTTCTGTTTCTGACTCACGATTTTTTTTCTTCTTGTGATTCTTGCTGGAATAAGTACTGATCTACACTTGATTTTTCCGAAATCTTCTTTTCAGAAACTTTTTCGGTAAATCCTCTATTTGCATGTGATGTTCATCCTCACTGCTTTGTAGATCTCGCGATTTCGTGGTTATCGCTGTAGATCTATGATAAAAGTGATCAATATTTGATTTCTTCGCCTAGATAAGTACAGATCTACACTTGACCTTTCGGAAATCTTTTATCCTATACTTTTCCTGAAGCAAATCTTCATTGCATGTGATGTTCATCCTTATCTGTTCGTAGATCTCGCGATTTTTTTAATTATCGCTGTAGATCGGTGACGATAGATGATCATTCTTCAACTTTTGGCAAGAACAGAGCTTAGATCTACACTTTTTTTTTATCGGAACCTTTTCTTTGCAAGTAAAACCTTCTTGCATGTAATGATTGTGTTCTAAAACTTGGAGATCTCGCAATTTTTCATTATTACTCAGTAGATCCGTGACGAAGACATATATTACACAATTTCTTTTATGGATCTGATTTTGCTCCGTCTATCATCTTATTTCTACACTGTAGTCCTGTGATGCTTTTTTTATTCAGCCGAAGAACATATTTGTGATTGTGATTTCTCCTTGGGACTTCCTTCTCTCTAAAATCATTCTTTGTTTCCGATTCTTGTAGATCTTCTTTGATCTGCTTTTTTTTCTCGCTAAATGGCGGATGAATCGGACAAGAATCTTGGGGAGAATTCTAGCCTCAACTCAGACGATGCTCCAACTGATGTAGTTGTCGAAGCAATGCCGAAAATTGATCACAATCACCCTATTTACCTTCATCCTTCCGATTCTGCTGGTTTATCTTTGGTCACTGAAAAACTCACTTGTTCTGAGGACTACGGATTTTGGAGCAAAGCTATGAGGATCTGTTTGATTTCGAAAAATAAACTTGGATTTGTGACTGGTGCCTATAAGAAGGAGAATTTTGAACCTAGTCTTCATCCTCTGTGGGATCGATGCAATGCTTTGGTTTTAGCTTGGATTATGAATTCTGTCTCTCGTGAGCTTATGTCTGAGAATATTTACAGTGAGAGTGCCTTCTCTGTTTGGAACGATTTAAAAAAAGGCTTCACAAAGTCAATGATTCTAGAATTTTTCAACTTCACAGGGACATTTGTTTAGCTCAGCAAGGTGTGGATTCCATATCCACCTACTTTGTCAGGCTGAGAACCATGTGGGAGGAGTTTGATGCTATATGTAATTTGCCCAACTGTGGTTGTCCCGAATTTCAAAAGCATATTTCACATGCAAACAACCTGAAGTTTTTCCAATTTTTGAATGGCCTCAATGATTCCTACTCCAATGTCAAAACCAATTTGGTTATGAGAGAGGCTCTTCCTTCTGTTTCCCAGGCATACTCTGTTTTAATCCAAGAAGAAAATCAACGTAGCCTTTCCTCTAATTCTGTTGCCAATTTCACTGATGGATAACTTCCCTCTCTGTCCACCAACTCTTCAAACAAATCAAGGGGACAGAAAAGGAACTTGAATCTGGTTTGCGATTACTGTAAAGCTAAGGGGCATGATTCTGACCATTGTTTTAAGAAAAATGGTTATCCTCTAGGATGGAAACTCCGTCCCAATCAGACCAGAACTCCTCAAGCTAATGCAGTCATTGATGGTCACTCTGATATTTCAGGTTCTGAGGTTGGCGGTTCCATTTCCACCCCTCTTGACCTCCCAAAAAACCAGCCTATGATGATCACAACTGAACAACTCGAGCATTTGGCTCGTAGTATGGTGCGATCTCAGCACAATGTGTCTGAGGCTGAACCTCGGGTGAATGCTGCATCTTCCGTATCAGGTATATCTGCTCCTTTGGTGCCTAATTACTCTACTGATTGGATTCTTGATACAGGTGCTACACATCATATGAGCTTTAGGTCAAATTGGATGCATAACTTTAGACCTTTAAACTCTAGTGTTCAGTTGTCAAATGGTTTTAAGTCTATAGTTGATGGTATTGGTAATGTCAACATTGACAAGAATAATGTTTTAACCGATGTCTTGGCTGATTTTAAGTACAATTTGATCTCTATTTCTAAATTGACTAAGGATTTGTCTTGTTCAGTTATTTTCCATACTAATTCTGTTGTATTACAGGATCGCTGCAATGGAATGGTGTTGGGGAATGGACATGAAGCTGCAGGGCTCTATTTTTTCAAATCACATTCCTCAGCCCATGTAGCTTTTCAGTCTGTTGCTTTTAATCCTCAGGCCATTCTGTGGCACCAAAGATTAGGCCATGTTCCTTTTCATATCCTAAACAAGTTTCAATTCCTTAGTTCTTTTAGCTTGCAAAATAAAGGTCTTTCTGAATGTACTGTGTGTCCAATGGCAAAACAAACTAGGTTACCTTTTCCCAATAGTAGTTCTGTTACTTCTGGTTCTTTTGACCTTATTCATGTTGATGTATGGGGACCATATCATAAGGCCACTCATGATAATAAAAAGTATTTTCTTACCATTGTGGATGACTTCACTAGAGTTACCTGGGTTTATTTGCTGACTTTAAAGTCTGATGTCATTGTTATTTCAAAACACTTTTACTCAATGGTTGAAACTCAGTTTTCCAAACGAATTAAACGTGTTCGATCTGATAATGGCGGTGAATTCATCAATGAACATTGTTCTTTTTTTTTTTTTTTTTTTTTTTTTTTTCAAACATGGGTATTATTCATGAGACTACCTGTGCTTATACTCCACAACAAAATGGAATTGTGGAACGAAAACACCGTCATTTATTAGAGGTTGCTAGAGCTCTTAAATTGCAGAGTTATATTCCCGACAAATTCTGGGGTGAGTGTATCCTTACAGCTTGTTATTTGATTAACTTGATGCCTACTGAAATTCTGAAAGTACTCTCTCCTTATGAAAAACTCTACAATAAAGTTCCTTCTATTGATCATTTACGTGTATTTGGATGTCTTTGCTATGCTAAGGTTTTACCATTGAGTGACAAATTTGCCCCTAGATCTATTGTCTGTGATATGATGGGATACTCCGTTGTTCAAAAGGGGTACATGTTGTTCAATTTATCTACCAAAACTTTCATTGATTCAAGAGATGTTAAGTTTTTAGAATCATTCTTTCCTTTCAAAGTTGGTTCTGGTGTTCCCCCTTCCTTTGTGCCTAATGTTTCGCCTGTTCCTTCTTCAGGTGATTCAATTGATAATGCATTTGATACGCAAATTGCTCCTGATTCAGTTGCTGATCCCAATATTCATCAAGGTAATCCTGAGGATATATCTGAAGGTAATGATGATAGTGATAGTTTGTCTGAGAATGCAACTGATTTGGATGATATTGTCCCTATTGATACTGAACCCTCTGCTAGACCTGTTAGACAAACCAGACCTCCTGTTTGGTCTCGGGACTATGATATGACTATGACTTGTTCAACCAAATATCCTATTTCTGTTCACTTGAGTTGTGATAATATTTCTAATGACCACAAGTCTTTTCTTAGCATGATTGATAAAATACCTGAACCCAATTCTTTTTCTGATGCCTGTAAAGACATTAATTGGGTTAAGGCCATGAAAGAAGAAATTACTGCTTTAGAAGACAACAAAACTTGGTCATTAGTTCCTTTGCCTCAAGGTAGAACTTCTATAGGATGTCGTTGGGTTTTTCATGTTAAATACAATTTTGATGGCACTCTTGAGCGTTATAAAGTACGTCTTGTTGCAAAAGGTTTTAAACAAAAAGAAGGGATTGATTATGCTGAAACCTTTTCTCCTGTTGCCAAAATTGTAACAGTTCGGGTTATTTTATCTCTTGCTTCTATGAATGCTTGGCCTTTATATCAGATGGACGTTTATAATGCTTTTTTACAAGGTGATTTGTTTGAAGAAGTTTATATGGACTTACCTCCTGGATTTGGTAATCGGGGGGGAGTTGTATACTGTTAAGTCTTATCTTGTGTGCAGATTGCACAAATCTCTCTATGGATTAAAACAGGCTTCAAGGCAGTGGAACATCAAACTTACTGAGGCTCTGCTCAATAGTGGGTATACCCAAAGTCATCTTGATTATTCTCTTTTTATAAAAAGAAAAGGTGATCAAATTTAGGGCTGGCAATTTGGGCCCAGCACGATGGGCCGACACGAACACGATACGAAAATTACGGGTTTGGGTTTGATATTGATGACACGGCACGGCACGATAGCACGATATAGCACGATAATTTTAAAATTTTAGTTTAAAAATTTTTATATTTTATTTTTTATTCAATTTATTCTAGGTTTTTCATGCTGATTTTTCATGTTGGGTCGGGTTGGGCTGGGTTTGGGCTGACCCCCAGAACACGACACGAAGCTAGCACGACACGAACATGCACGACCCGCACGAATTGCCAGCCCTAATCAAATTGTTATTCTCTTGGTTTATGTGGATGATTTACTCATTAATGGGAATAGTGATGCTTTGATTTCTGATTTAAAAAGGGTTTTACAAACCAGTTTTAAAATGAAGGATTTAGGAACTTTAAAGTATTTTCTTGGCATTGAAGTTGCAAGGTCTGATAAAGGCCTTGTGCTCTGTCAACGAAAGTATGTTCTTGAAATGCTTTCTGAGGTTGGTTTATTAGGATGTAAACCTTGCAGTACTCCTATGGAGCAAAATGCAAAATTTACATCTGTTGGATATGATGAAGCCCTTGATTTGAATAAAAGTGATGAAAAAATTTCTGATCCAACTACTTATAGACGGCTGATTGGTAAGCTCTTGTATTTGGGAATTACTCGTCCTGATATTGCCTATTCTGTTCAGTACTTAAGTCAATATATGCAGAATCCTAAAAAATCCCATTATGATGCAGTTTTAAGGATATTGAGGTATTTGAAACAGCAACCTGTTTTGGGCATTCTTTTGTCTTCCAATAAACAAAATACTATAACTGGTTTTTGTGACTCGGATTATGCTCGTTGTGTTGAGTCTAGAAGATCTGTTACAGGATATTGTGTTTTCCTAGAAAATTCCTTAGTATCTTGGAAGATTAAAAAGCAGCCCACAGTGTCTTGTTCCTCTGCAGAAGCTGAATATCGTAGTATGCGAGAAACAGTTTCTGAATTAATTTGGCTGAATGGGATTATTTCAGAGTTAGGATTTGCATTTTTAAACCAATTACTTTGTACTGTGATAATAAAGCAGCGATTCAGATAGGTAACAATCCCGTTTTTCATGAGCGTACTAAACATGTGGAAGTTGACTGTCATTTTGTACGTGATCAGGTTTCTGCAGGTTTTCTTCGGCTGAAGCATTTAAGCACTTCAAATCAACCTGCAGATTTGTTTACCAAGGCGCTTTCTAAGGTCCAACATCGGCGTTTGCTCGTGAAACTCAACTTGATAGACATTTTTGCACAAAGTTCAGATTGAGGGGGAGTGTTGAAGCCCGTCATTGTTTGGCCCACTATTGTGCTCATCGGTCCGGCCCAGTTGCTTCAAACCGATTTTGAATTAGTGTTATTGGGCTTTGGCCCGTTGTTGGTCTTTATTCAATCTGTGACTTTGTGTAATGTTTCAGGATCAAACTTGTGCACATTTAAAGATTGCGGTGCAATCTTATATTAGTTTACTAGGGTTTTATATATATTTGGGGTGATGAGAAATAATAAACCAACTCATATGATCCCCGAAATACTCTCTCTCTTTTTCTCTCTGTGAGCTGCTGCGACTCTCCATTTCTCCGGCGAATCTCCGCCGTGCTCCGCCACATCTCGCTGTACTAGTTTTCACAATCCCAACCTACTCATCTTGAACTTTCGATATTGGGCTTGGTCTTTTGATAATGAAATTGGATCCATTTCTACAATGAACCAGTATCCAACATATTTGTTTTTGATATCGATCGTTAGAGTCTTAGAACTGTAGTAAAATGTTATTTGAATGTTAAACTATGTAATTAATTGCAGGAAAAAATTAAAACTAAACGCAATTGAGGTAAAAAAAAACTCCGATGTTTCAAAGTTGTATTTTCTTTTTCTATGAAAATAAACTGACGGGCACATGACACACATTGTCAACTTGTGTAATTACACCTAGTTGTGAAGCATGTGTGCATTGATTGATTGATGTACATCTAAACAATTTCATATATAATATATATGGTTGAAGTAACTTAATTATCTTTTGGCCATGGGTTAAGTATTTTATTTGATAGCAAGAAATTTCTTCACAGCTTCCTTGGACATTAACTTTAGCATCCAAGGGATCTTCCTCTCTTATCTTTTTCTTAATTTTGGTTTTCATTTACATACAACTTTCTCTTGACCAGCAACATATATGTATGTCATAATCTCTTTATGGAGTGTATTGAAATTAATCTTCTAGATTTTTCTTTTTTAAAAGGGTTAAGTCCAATTTTCTATGATTTCGTCCTTGAATTCTAATTTAGTGGTTTTTGGTCTTTAAACTCACATCTGCTGCACTCTAATTTCATCCTTCTGTTAAACAAATTGTTAATTTAAATGGTTTAAATAGGTTAGAGATGATTATACCCTTATTACAACCGGTTTAGCCGATGCAAATAAATACCAATTTTGCATATAATAAATAAACCGGACATAGGCTTACAAAATAGTTTCTAAAATATGAAGAGTTTACATAAAAGAAAAAATAGTATATTAATTTGAATAATTTTTTTGCACAAAAATACAGATTACCAACTACCTATACTTGAGCTTTTGTTATTTGACTAAAGTTCCACGAATCACACGTATCAATTACTGGTATGATACTAAAAAAACATATTTTGACTTTAATTAATCAGTAACCAATGAACATTTTTATGGGTATTACGAATGCAACTAGTTAGCCATTTGAAAGAAAAAAAAATATATCAGGCTTCCATCATGAATGAACAACTAATTAATAATTATGTCCAATTTGCCAATAAAGTTTGACTTAATTGGTCATATGATCGATTAGATTGATGTGTTCACCCATGGATTGGACACACATCTTCGAGTTATACTTTGGAATAACATTTATTTTATACCTAGAATAAAATATATTTTATTCTATAATTAATATATTTTATTATTTTTTGTTTGAGTTACCTAATTAAAATATAATAAAAATATATTAATTCTCTAATAATAATATTATGAGAAATAATAGAAATTCAAACTCGGTTTTATAAAATTCAAACAAGTAACCTATAATTATATCTACAATTAAACCCACACTTAATTAATCAGTTTAGATGGATCCATATCACATATCCCACTATTTTTATCATAGATCGTGTCTCATCATTGTGATCTTAAAACATTTTCTTAAATTTAATATTTTCATTTAAGATTCACAAATCTCAATAATTTTTTTAAAGAATAAAATCAATCAATTAATTATACCAAATTGACGTATCAAGATCACAACGATAATGCACGATATGTAGTAAAAAGAGTGAGTTATTAAATCTAGATCCAGATTAAATTACCTACATTGTAAATTATGTGAGTAACACCTAAGATATTATGTTAACTTTTAACATCAAACTAGACATGCTACCTAATTGTTTCTTCACGGAAGTCAGTTATCTAATTGCATGTTGTGTGACGTTCAATTAGTTTTATTTTTTTTACACTATATATTTATATATACACTAATCTTGGCCAAATATATATATATAACTAATCATAATCATCGATCTAATTATTCTAACAAAAAATATTAATTAAAAAAGACTGCAATTAAGGTTGACCCTAATATTAAAAAAGAGCAATTTAACATGAATGACGTGAGAAAACAAAATACAACATAATTAATCAATACATTACATACATAATATCAAGCAACTACCAAACCATTACCGGTTCATGTTCGGTTCGATGCTTGATGTTTTCTTTCTTCATTTTAATGGAAATTCTGCTCCCTCTTTCTCATCTCCCCCAACCTCCATTATTGACCAAAGCAAGACCTTCGCCAGTGAGATCACCGGTGGCCCCACTCTCCCACGCTCCACGCCAACTGCACGTACTTGCTCGAACCCAGATTAAGCACCATAAATACCGGACCAGTGGAAGCACGCTTTCTGGAGTCACTGCTGCGTTCAATCCAGTAAGCGAAATGGAGACAGAAAATGACCTTGAAGCTGATCAGCTCCGGTTCCGCTTCCTCCACGTTCTCCGCAGCCGCCGTTCCGGCGAAGGTGATTTAATTATGCTCAATTGCGCAAAATACTCGACTTTTCGTTTTGATTTCTTTGTAGTGTCGAATTCGGAAGTTTGATGAGCTCAATTACTTGATGCTTCTGAATTTGAATTCGGTTCTAATCATTTGCAGTAGTTGAATAGTTTCTTCTGAATCAGAAGTTAAATGAATGTTCGTATAGTAAAAATCGAAACTTCGTAAAAGATGATTTCGGAGAAATTTTGTGATAAAGATAGAAATTCCTGGCTTGTTGCGTTTATACGATTTATATTTTTTTTTTTTTATTTCAGTGCCACTATCTGTAGAGCCAGCAGAACCGATCAAGGATCCTCTCTATCAGGATGCAACAACAAATACTTCTGTCAGTGAGGTTGGTACTGGATTTGGTATTTGGTTTATTGTTCTGGTTGTATTTTTCGGCATTGATGCTGAAAATTATTCGCAATTGTAGGCAATGGAAGCTTGTCCTAAAGAAAATATCACTAATTTCAATGAGCTGCTCAAGGAGGAGAACTTTTACCTATTCACTGAGGTATTCTAATCCTAACATATACATAATCCTTTGCAATCAGAAATCTAGAATCTATTCCATTTAGAAATTTTGAAGTTTAAAAGCATCTATTGAACAATATTCGGTGTTTTAATAGGAAGCAGAGCAAGGACGATTGCCCGTTATCATCTTGAGCATGAAAGACGACAGCAACCAGAAAAGGCCCTGTGTTGTGTTTCTTCATAGCACTAACAAGTGCAAAGAGTGGATGAGGCCATTGCTTGAGGTACCACTCTTTGTTTATCATGGATTTAGATGTATTTTTTTTCCTTGACATGGTGGCTAATGCATTTTCTTGATTGTGAACCTATAATGTCAGGGATATGCTTCTCGAGGATATATTGCTGTTGGCATTGATTCTCGGTACCATGGTGAGCGTGCCAAGAACAAGACCACCTACAGAGATGTATGTAAAATTTCTTGCATTTGAGATTTTATTGAAACTGCAGGAAAAAAATATAGTTACTTTTCATATGATATCATGTTTACTTTAGTTGGGGAGGAGATTGAGAGAATGGGGCTTTGGTTTTATTACCATTTGATGAAAGCAAAAGTCTTGCTTCTTATTTTACTTTCATGCAATATCTCCATTTAATCAATCTTAACATCAGTTTCTACTGTTTGCAGGCCCTTATCGCTTCATGGAAGAATGGCGATACTATGCCATTTATATTCGATACAGTAAGACTTGACTGTGCGTCATCTTTGAAGTCGTATGACATTCATGCATGAATTAAAACCGTAATAGCTTGTCTGATGAATTTGGAGGTAGGGTCTTGTATAAATGTTGTGGTTCCCTACATAATGCAGGTTTGGGACTTGGTAAAATTGGGTGATTATCTTTCACAGAGGGAGGATATAGATCCTTCAAGGATAGGAATAACTGGTGAATCACTTGGAGGTTCGACATCTTTTGAACTAGCTACAACCAAACAAATGACAAATTCTTCTGCTTTGGTTGCATTTTCTTAAAATTATTGTTTTTTCACGCAGGAATGCATGCTTGGTTAGGTGCTTTTGTTGATAAACGCTACTCCGTAGTGGTCCCTATTATTGGTGTGCAGGTTAGAGATGAATCTTTTACCTGTCAATGCTCTTGTTAGTTATCTATGTACTTAGTTAGCAAATGCTAATAATTAGATTTATGCAGGGTTTCCGATGGGCGGTAGACAATGACAAGTGGCAGGCAAGGGTTGACAGCATAAAACCACTATTCCAAGGTATTATTATTACTCGAAACAATCTAGCTATGTCTCGCTACACCGGTTTTGTCATATAAACGATGCATATATCTGGAATTCTCAGCAATATCGAGTAGGTACGGATTTTAGTAGTTTTCTTGGTTCTTTCCGGTGTAAAAGTATGAGCTTTTGATTTACAGAGGCATGCAAGGACTTAGGGAAGACTGAGATTGATAAAGAAGTAGTGGAAAAGGTTAGCTATATGGTTTCCGATCAACATTATAATACGATAAGTGTCGACATATATAAATTTCAGCTACTAACGATGATTTTCATAATTTTAAACAGGTTTGGGACCGAATTGCTCCTGGCCTAGCATCTGAGTTCGACTCACCATACACAGTCCCAATCATTGCACCACGACCTCTCTACATTGTGAATGGTATGTCTTATTAACTCCAAATCGTCAAGTGATTCAAAAACAGGAAATTCAACTATCGGTAGAGTTAATGTGCTGAATTCGCGATGCAATTACAGGTGAAGACGATCCTCGGTGCCCAATTGCAGGCCTAGATGTTCCCATTGCAAGGGCCAAGAAAGCTTACGAAGCAGCAAGCTTCCCCGAAAACTTTAAGGTATATGGATTAATGAATTTCCGACATTAAATAGGAGCCAAAAATTGCTACCAATGTGATACTGAGACATAACTGTAACGTGATGCAGATGTTTGCACAACCGGGTATTGGACACCAGATGACTTCCGTGATGGTCAAGGAAGCCAGTGATTTTTTCGACAGGTTCCTCAAGCAGTAACAACAATTTCCCTTGGTCCCAAATAGTGCTGTATTTCTACTATTTCCTGTATAATAATGTGTGTTTTCATGTATGTTTTTCTTAACCAATCTTTCCCTATGGCACGAATAAATAGAGAGGTGTTTGTTTTGCTGTAACACGAGACTTAATCTTGGTTTACAGTTTACATTATGCATGACATTGCATTGTTTGCTAAAAAAGAGAGTGTAATATGGAACTGGGTAATTCTCAAAGGATTATATGGAACTTTATAATCAGTGATCCAAACAGTCTTATCAGAACTGGCCGGGTATCAAACTAGTGAGGATATTGGTTTTAATGGGTTTACCTAATGAATGTGACAGTGAATCTAATGAATGTGTTAGTTCCATTTGTTTCTAAAAAAAATTATAAATAGTCTTGTTTGCTTGCCATTTCAATTGTCCAAAATATATATTTCCCTCTCTACTCACAAATAATTAGTTACTCAAAAAAGAGTCATCATTTAATCGCTCTAAAATAAGTTAGTTGTATCATCAGTGATTTATAAGAAACCTAGTAGCAAAACTTTTTTACAAGTAGGTGCAAGTATCACATTTAGCAAAGCGCTTATATGCGATTCAAAACCAAAATTTGCTAACTTTGACTCGTAGTTATAGATTCTTTTTCGTGGCTAGTACCATACCACATTTTTTTCACTCAACCCATAACCATTGCGGTTATGATTCTTCATACCAAAACTATAACTATAACCATAGTTTTTAACCACGGTTAAATCATTTAACTACAATCATTCAAACTAATACAACTATTGTTTTATACAAAAAAATCCAAATAAAACATATATTCATTGTTTCGTACACGAAATTATAATTAAACATAATCATGTTCGTTTAATTAAAAAAAAACTTCTTTAATCATTTTAGGGTTAGAGTAACTAATTGCAAGGAAGTGACCTGAGGTTGTCTGAATGAGAGTCTGAGAGATCGAGACTAAGTTCTATATTAGGATTCAAATAGAATGAATGCACTATATTGAATGGATGAAAAATAAATGATCTAGATTGAATGCATATTATAAGATTTGATTAATATTTATATAAATATTAGTAATGTTACTAATGTGTATATATATACATCGGCGATGGTTATAATTGCGGTTATAAATTCAATACTATAAACATAACCATGACCGCATATCACCACAATAGTGCGGTTAACCATTACGATAAATGGTGCGAATAATATGATTATTTGATTTTCATCGCACTATTGCCGGCTTTTAGTCGAAGTTACTAAAATGAGTGATCATCTGGGAATCTGATTTATTGCCATTGCCAAATGTCTGAAACCAAAATGCAAGGAAAGCAACAAAATCAGCACCTAGCTGAAAACTCTAGTTTCATAGTCAAAGGTAAAGGGAATTCACTGTGAAATAAAAATCAAATCTTGAATTATTGCGATTGGCATTGGCGAGCAGCCCACATGGGTAAAAACTAAAAACTATAGAGCCCTCTCTTTCTCTGTGCCCATCTAGTAGAGATTCCAATTCCGATTCCAACCCACCTTCCGGCCACCTCCATTCTCAAGCTGCTGCAAGATCTGAGCTCTTTCATGTCTCTACAGTCTGCACAACTCAGCTCAAATCGGGAACGAAGATGGCAGATCGCAGTTCTGGTTCAGAATGTGACTTCCGTCTCCAATGCGGCCATTATTGTTCAATGAGCTCTTGCTTTGCTTCGTCTAGGTTCATCAAATATCTTGCTTTCGGCAGCTCCGCTTCAAATTTCAAAATTTTGAATTTGGATTGCTTGATTTGATCCGCGGGAATCGTTTCCGGATCCAATCTTTCAAAAAAAATCGATTTGCTCACTCAGCCGATTAGGTTCTGCTTGATCTACAGATTAAAGGTGCGTGTTAGAGTTGGGAAGCATTATTTTATGCTTCAAAAGATTCAAATTAGGTGAAAAAAAAAATTAGAACTTGGATTTGCATCAGCTGGTTATGACTTAGAACTACGATATAGTGGTTTTTCGAGCTTTCGAGTTGGATTTAGTAGTGAATCTGCATTTGATTATGAAAGTTGATTGGTAGTGAATTATGCTGATGTGATTAGCAATGGCTTCGATTAGAAGAACACTGTCCCCCGTTCCACGGCAAGGAACTTCACTCAATGGAGAAGCTTGTTTGGTTGCTTCACCTCTTTCCAGATCATCACAAAGCCCTCAGAACTACCCTTCTTCAGGTGGATTACTATCAACACTCTTTCCTCCACCAGAAAAGAGACCAAAGACAAAGGTTACCACTTGGCGAAGGTCTCTATTCCACTTCTTAATCTTCTTTGTGTTCGGTATGTTCATCGGGTTCACCCCCTTTGCCTCAGTCAATTCCTCAATCATGTCCCAGCATCACGCCTTCTCATTCGAGATGAACTCTGCTCTTGAGAATTTACAGACATATGTGAATGTAGCAAGAAACACGACAGTACTGAAGAACACTAGTGAACTGGATCTTCTACAGCCAAAGAAATGGGGGATAATTGATCTGAATTCTGAGTATAGCTCGGAAAATGATTCCATGACTGAAATTACGAATGAAAAAGTTCAGAATCTTTTGATTATCGTGACACCAACTAGCAGCAGTCCATTTCAAGCGTATTATTTGAACCGCTTGGCGCAGACTTTGAAACTCGTGTCACCACCTTTGGTTTGGATGGTGGTGGAGATGAACTCTCAGTCTTCTGAAACAGCTAACTTATTGAGGAACACGGGTCTCGTGTATAGACATCTTGTGTGTAACAAAAATGTCTCGGAGATAAAAGATCAGAAAGTTCATCAGAGGAATGCAGCTCTAGCCCACATTGAATTGCACCATCTAGATGGGATTGTGTATTTTGCAGATGTGGAGAGTATTTACTCAGTTGGTCTTTTCGAGCAAATTAGGTCAATCAGGTACCTTAACATATATGATAGATTATTCTAGCTATATATTGTCTAATACATAGTTTCTGGGTTCGGTTGGTGAAAATCATTTCTTTTTTGAAATTTTGGTGGAGAAATATAAACTGTCTAGTTGATATTGCAGTTCATAATAGAGATTGGTAGCACTTATATCATCTAATAATCTTCGTGTGTAAACATTTTTAAGCACATTAGTATATTTGTTGCAGTGAGTATACTGCATACTTAAGGTGGCTAGATAGTAAAAGAAGTGTCGGTCGAATTTTAGGACTGGTAGGTTTATGTGGTAATTTAGTCGGGTAAAAGGGTTAAGAGCATTGCTGTAAATGTGATGCTTCTACTATAAATTTCATAGCTCTTTTTCTAGTAACCATAACAATGGTATCTGAGCTACATGAACCAAGGATCATGTGAAATGTCTCATTTATCCTTCAGGAACATGGGATTGAATGAAAAAAAAAAATTCAAGAATTTCTTTTTATTTGCCATATATTGACTATGCAGGCGATTTGGGACATGGAAGGTGGGCAAAGTGGGTGTGATAGCGACGCAAGAGGGTCCCGTTTGTAATGGAAGCCAAGTGATTGGATGGCACATAAATCGATCGAACAGAGGAACTCGTAGAAGGTTTCATGCTGAACTCTCTGGATTTGCATTCAATAGCACCATTCTCTGGGACTCGAAGCGGTGGCATAGACCCACGGCTGAGTCCATTCGGCAGGTCGATGAAGTGAGGGAAGGATTTCAGGTAAATGCCCTCCATTCTCTTTGAATCTTCGTGGATTTACGCATCGCCTGCTATTATTGTTGACAAAAGTAGGATTATTGGCTATTCACATTGTCTGGTTTTGAACAAGACTTCAGTAGAAAGCATAGGAAAGTGAACATTTTGTGTGTAGTTTTCTTGATTTGCAAAAAATAGCCCGAGAAAGGAACCGTCTGATAGTCACTATTTTGTCTAAGTATAGATTCCTTTCAAGGCCAAGATCTCTCATTTAGTAATTTCTTAGATTCATTCCCACTCTACCAAAAAAAGATTCATTCCCCTTCTACCAAAATAAAAACTAGATTGATTTTTTAAGAAAATAAACAATTTTTTAAGTGAGTTCATGAATTATCAAGAGAATCTTCTGATAGTCACCATATCAATGTCTAATTAAGGATTCGTTTATTGGCCAATATCCTCATGTTTTAGATTGAATTCCCCTTTACAAAAAAAAAAAAAAAGATTCATTCCCCCTCCACCCAAACAAAATTGAGTGCTTTGTTCGGAAGATGGACAAAATTTCGAAGTCTAAATAAAAATTCCTTTCTTGGAGAAGATCCTCAACTTTTAGATTCATTCCAAGGGATAAAAACTTGATTTATGAAATTTATCAAAAAGAAAGACAATGATTTTTTAGAAAATGAACGATATTTCCAAGTTCACATTTACAAACTTAGAAAAAGAAAGAAAAGAATGAACTTTCCGAGTTTATAGTCACCAACTAACCTAAAAGGAAAAGTAGAACACAAATACATATTGTAATCTTGTTCCATATACATATCCAGGTCAGCAACCTTATTGAACAAATTGTCGAGGATGAAAGCCAGATGGAAGGTTTACCACCAGAATGCTCAAGAATCATGGTGTGGGATCTTCATTATTTGGAACCATCTAATCCTTTATATTCGTTAGAGTTGTTTTCTTGATTTTACTGTCCTCGTAGGGGCAGAGTATAATGTAAGTCTACCGTATAAAAGAAAAGAGTTTGGTTGTTGGTTACAGGTTAATGAATGGAATCAATTTCATCATTTTTCATAATATATCGAACTGAAGTGGTTGATCAAGTGTGAAACTTGGAATGCTGCTGTTTTTAACAAGAAGAAGAAATCTGATGCTACTGAAGTGGTTTGTGGTAGAAGAAGGGCTGTCTTTAGCAATTAAGTTAGTGCAGCTAATGGTAGCAGAAATGTGGAGAAATCTGGGTGCTGGAGGCCTCCTGAGACCACCATTGCTGTGATGGTGCAGTTAATAGAGGGGCCATATCATTGGTGTTGCTGGTAAAGAAAAATACTTTAGCATGTACTAACAGCATTGTGGAGTAGCAGAAAAGCCTGCTTTGGTTGAAAAGTGATTGTGGAGTAAGATTCCAAGGAAGCTCTCTGATGAGCACAGAGACTGGGTTTTGAGACCAGTGATTGAGGATGCTCTGCAGAGTTGCCAAGATCAGCAGCTGTATTCCTTTGGATTTGTTCCAAGGCAAAGCAACAAGTGATTGGGTTGCAGTTTCTACGAAGAGGTTGTCTATTTTGCTTGATGAATGCAAAACAACTGATGAATGGATGCAGTGTCTACAAAGAGATTGTCTAATTTGCTTGATGAATGTAAAACTGATGAATTAATACAAAGATATTGTCTATTTTGCTTGATGAATATAAAACTGATGAATGAATACAAAGATATTGTCTATTTTGCTTGATGAATGTAAAACTGGTGAGAATGAGCTTATTGATGTCTTTGTTTGTACTGAACTACTTACAACATATTCAACTTACGCCTTTGAGTCCTTAGATTCCAGAAAATAATCTGTGGAACAGTCGAGCCATACCCAGAAGCCTCATATTTTCTCAGAATCACATCATAATCCGTTTCCGAAGAAAGACACGACGCTTGATTAAACTCTATTTCACTGAGCATAAACACCCTCTTCACCATTTGTTCCTTTTATGCTTATCTTCCATGGAATTATTTGTTCGCTTTATGCTTATCTACCATGGAATTGTTGAGAATCCTATCAAACACTTCTTGTAGATCAGAATTAAAAAACATGGTTGATGAAGAACAATCTCGATGCGACTTACCCACTACCTTAACAATTTATTTTTGTTGTTTAAGGGAATTCATCCATATTGCAAAGGTGAGTGCTTTAGTATACTTAAGTAACAAATGAATCTCTTACTTAATTGATACAAAATTTTCGTTTTTTTGGCAAAAAAAAAATGTACGTAAATGTAGTTTCATGAATGTTGCTCTGCTTCTGCCATTCTTCTCCATGCCTATATATGATTAAAGGCTTCAAAAGTAATTCCTTTTATTGATTTGCGGGTACTGTGGGAAAAGAACATTTATTGAAGCAATCAATAAATGAATTTCTAAGCTGAATTGATAAAAAGTTTGTGCTTTTGGCAAAAATAATGCACGTAAATGTAGTTTTATGAATACTGACTGCCATTCTTCTTCTTGCTTGTATATTATTAGAGGCTTAAAAAGTAATTCTTCAGTTGATTTTGGAGGTCTGTAGGAAAGGAACACATTTATTGAACTAACCACTTCAATACGAAGGCAGAGCTTTGCTGCTGCAGATTTGAAGAAAGAGCGAAAGTGAAGTGATATATGTGCTATTGCTAGACTTCACTTAATATGGTAAGTGTATATATGTATGCTTTAGAGAGAGGAGGAAAATAATGCATTTGTTGATTTTTATTTCACGACAGTGATCATTTTATATATATGATGAATTCTACTTTTGCCTTATTAATTAAATTAGAATTTACATCATTTTATAGTATAGTAGTTCTAGGACTAGATTGAACACTAAACGAGTATCAGGGTGTAATTTGAAAAATATTAAATGTCAATATAGAGGTCTTCATCAAGTCGATATGTCCGAGTGGTTAAGGAGACAGACTCGAAATCTGTTGGGCTTTGCCTGCGCAGGTTCGAATCCTGCTGTCGACGTGCTTTTCTTATAATATTCTTTTTTTGTCTAAGATGATATCTCTCATAATAATAAAGTTTATAATTTTATAGAAGAAAAGAATTGACATCAAGTCAACATGTCCGAGTGGTTAAGGAGACAGACTCGAAATCTGTTGGGCTTTGCCTGCGCAGGTTCGAATCCTGCTGTTGACGAAATAATTTTTCCTATTTGCTAAACGTGTTTTTTTTCTCATCTCATTCAAGCATACTTGAAACTTTGTCTTTCGTCAGATTTAGTGCCTTTCTTATGATTTGATCTGTATTTCTCTTCAATTTAGATGAAGCTTTGCGGATCAATTCTTTACATTTTGCGGATTCTTCTGAATGTTGGATCGGATGAAGTTAGAGTTACAGATTAACTCTCTTCATTGCCTGTCAAAGCATCTATTCATGGACATGTATATCCAAAATAAAATCATGCACTATGAATCAGATTGTGTTTTACAAGTATCTTCACTTTATGTTATGGATTACTAGTCGAACTTCTAGAAATAATGCAGGAATGGATTTACGTACAGTTTAATTTACACAGTGCTTAAGTTTATGGTGATGAATTTTTGGAGTATTATGATTTGGGTTTAAATGAGAACTTCATTTCGTGTTTTAAATTCTTAATAGCTACATTTACTAGTGCTAACAAATGAAAGTGTTGAATATTTGAAGAAAGTGAGAGGCAACTAGAAGAGGAAAGAAATGAGAATGAGGTGAATGTGAGGCTGTTAAAGAGACGAAAACGTATACGGGTCTTAAAATGATAGGAACTTATAGTATATGAGTGTAAAAATTATGATTTGGAAGTTGTACAAATACTTATTTAAAGAAATTAATTATTTTTAGTTACTCATGTCGTTGGTTAAACAATTAAGTATGGTATTTTTTTTAAGGAAAAATAACTATAGTATCTCAAGTTTACCTTATGTTTAACACAAATAACTATAGTGTCTCATATGTTTGCATATTTTTTTAGTTTTGGTCTTTCCGTTACATTCCGTCCATATTTTAGTTCAATTTAGTCCCAAAGTTTTAAAATTGACCAGAAATTGGATAACTAGGTCCAATTGACCTAGCCCTGCCAGGGCTAGGTCTGACACCAGTCAGGGTCGCCGGACCCAAGTGACCTCGACTGGGGTCGGACCCAGCCCTGGGTTAGCCCAGGGCTGTGTCAATTGGACCTAGTCCAATTTGGGGTCAAATTTAAAATTTTGAGATTAAATTGAAAAAAAAATTATGAAAGTATTAGAGAGACTTAATTGAACAAAATTAAAAGTTTAGGGTGGATCAAGTGATTTGTACATGTTACTTAACGGAAAATATGGACGAGATGTAACGGAAGACCAAAACTAAAAAAATATGCAAACGTAGTTACGTATGAGACCAAAACTATACAAAAACAAACATCATAGACCAAAATCCAAAAGTCGTTAAACATCATAAACCAAAAATATGTTAACGATGATTAATCAATTGGCACGTCAGTTTCTATGATTTTATAAATTTTAGCATTTTCAGATCATGATTGTATCGTTGGATAACATTTTTTTCTTTTATGAGAATATTTTATGCCAATAGCAGCAATTCACGGACTTCGAAGAACTCAAGGATAAGAGGCATCTTTCTAAAGCTTGTCTACCCAAGATGCTGTCGCTTGCCCCGACAAGTACATATAACACCACCTACTTAAATAAGTTCCTGATATATAAAACAATTTGGATCATAAATAAGGCCTACAATATATATATACCGTACGTCTAATGTAGAATGCATGTGTAATTTCAGTCATTTGTTTTAAATTTTGAAAGTTTAGTTATTTATTTCTCCCATGTCGTATTTTTTGTGTTCTAGTTCTAGGTTAGTATATGAAGACGTTAAAACAATTTATTATAGGTCGAAACAAACTTCGAAGCCGACAAGAATACGCTACTATATTATTTCAAGACATGTTCCATAAGGATTATTAAAGATTAAAAAAAACATGATAATTAAGTTATTATCGCATGGGAGCAGCCGAGCAGGTCAGCTTTTTAGAGTTGTTTTTGCTAACTAAGCATATTTTAATCGGTAAATACAAAAATAGGCACACAAATTTAAAATTATCAAATTTGAGCAAACCCTTGAATAAGATTCGAGGGTTTGACCAAAAACTTTAGTCAAAACCTTGAATCCCATTCGAGGGTTTGACTGGAGTTTTTAGTCAAATCCTACACTCCCATTCAAGGGTTTGACCGAAGAATCAAGTCAAACCCTTGATTGAAAGTCTAGGGTTTGACCTAAATTTGAATTTTTTTTTTTAAAAAAAATATTAGCATTAATAAATATCATTAAAAAAAACATCCAACATTTAAATTGATACTATGCATCTACAGTTTCAGCTCACTAAGGAGCCAACCGAAACTTCTAGGCGTTCAAAGATAAGAATTCTGAGAGGTTTAGATAGATGACATATAGGGGTGGGAGACCGACCAAGCGGGATAGGCAAAGCCGGCGATCATGGAGACCTTGATTAATCTATTATATATTTTATGTGTAGTATTGAATAATATTTTTTTTCGTATTTGAATGAACAAGATTTTATAATTTGTATTTTAAAATTATGATCAATTTATATGTTGGATGTTTTTTTAAAATGGATATTATTAATACGAAAATTTAAATTTTTTTTTTTAAATTCAAATTTAAATCATATCTTAGACTTCCAGTCTAGGGTTTGATCGGAGTCTTCGGTCAAACTCTTGAATGAGAGTCTAGGGTTTGACTGAAAACTCCAGTCAAACCCTCGAATGGGATTCAAGGGTTTGACCAATATTTTGGTCAAACTCTCGAATGGGATTCGAATGTATGCCTATTTGTGTTATTTTTAATTTTTAGTGCTTAATTATGTATTTTTGTATTATAATATGGTTATTTTGGTAATTTTCTCAGCTCTCTATACAAGCATGCGAAATGATATAACAGATCATCAATTTAACCATTAATAGAAAATATTTATAATAAAAAATCATTATAACTTGATTCGGAGCATGTAAATTATTTTAGGAATTTACACCAGTAGCATTCGGTACTAAAGTAGATGTTGTATACTAAAAAGGGTTAATAACTAAAAAACTGTCCAAGGTTTACCCTATGTTAAAATTAGGTGTCTGAAGTTTAAAATGTTAAAATGGACTGTCCCAAGTTTCATTTTTGTTGAAATTTGGTGTCTTTGTGTGTCTTTTCATCTCCATTCAATCATTTTCATCAACCCACCAACCCACACATAATCAATCACTCTTTACTTTTCACAAAATCGTCAAATTTCACCTAAAAATTGAACATTAAAAAAAAAAGTTTCTAGAAGAGTGGTGTAGAGCCATTTTCCAAGGACAATAGAGCGAGATTTACTTGCCCGGATGTGACCAACTTTTTAGGTGACGGTCCCAGCAAGATGACGAGAAGGGAGTGTGTATGAGAGCTTGACTTTGACAGACGGTTTCGTCGGAATTGACTTCTCTAAAGTAATCACACCGAGACACCAAATTTCAACAAAAATGAAACTTGTGACAGTCCATTTTAACATTTCAAACTTCAGACACCTAATTATAACATAGGGTAAACCTTGGACAGTTTTTTAGTTATTAACCCTACTAAAAACAATGGTTAATTAATAGAGTTTAAGGTTTTATTCAAGTTAATTTGACCTAATTAATAAGGTTGTATGTAAATTGGTCCTAAAATATTATTAGTTTCGATTTTATCAATATTTGTCTCTTTTTTAATTTTTTTTTTATTAAAAAATGAATTTGACAAAGAATTTTTTTTTTTGGCCATTAACTCGAGAAAGAATTAAAAACAAATAAAAAGCACCTCGCATTAATACTAAAATTTGCAAGAAACAATAGATAATTATCTAAGGAATACTTAAAATTAATGATAACTCATAAACCTTTAATGCTATAAAAATAAAAATATATATCAGTATACTTAAATAGATAAAATATCGCGGTGCCAACCTTAATGTATACTGATATACTGTATACATTAATTAACTATTTGTATGGCATAAACATGTGACATTTGCATAAACATGTGATGTAGCAGTTCAATACTTTATCCATTAACCTGAAGATATATGTTCAAACTCTGCTAATGATCGTGAGAATAAAAAAATATTCATGACCAACACTTTACCCCTAATTATGGGCTGGCCCAGTCAAGTTGTATGCAGCTGAATCCTAAATAGGTCAAGACTTAACTGGGCTAGCAAGTACACTCCAACCCAGGGCCGGCCCAAAAGAGATTGGGGCCTAAAGCAAAAATTTATTTTGGGGCCTTATAGTTTGTCTAATAAATAATTGCATGCATAATTACTTAAATTGATTATAATTAAGTTAACTTAGCCAAGAAATAATAGAAAGTGATTTTATTTTTTTTCTTCTGAATTGGACATTTTTTTATTATATGCTGAAGTGGATTTACTTATATAATAGTATATATGACTTATGATGCCTCTTTTTCTTGGGAGGCTAAAGCTCAAACTTTAGTTACCTTAATCTTAGGCCGGCCCTGCTCTAACCTTAAACATGCATATTAAATTCACATTTAAGTAGTACTACGGTGGAGCCATGTTTCCTATATAATGGAGTAAAATAGATTCAGAATAAGGGAGCTATTCTAGCTATAAGAAGTACCATTACACAGTAGAGGAAATTAAAGATGGCGGTGGTGTCTCCAATTGCTGCTTTGCTAGTTCAGGGATCTCTTAGAAAAACATCCATCAATATCTCTAATGGCGCCTCTGATCATCACCTCTCACCCTCCTTAAAACCTCCAAATTCCAAGGTAATATATCACATACCGTAATTATGCACTTAATTTCTTTCTACGGTACCATCCAATGACTAGACCTAAATTTTTGGTACCACTGAACCTATTAATCCTAAATTTAATTAATGTTATTAATAATATTGAACTTGTAATTATGAGTCTAAACGAGCTAAGCTACTTGTGAGCTATTCGAGATCAGCTCAGTTGATATTCGAAATCGACTCGGAAAATTTCGAGTCGAGTCGAGCTTTTTCTGAAGCCGAGTCAAGTACGAGTTTAGTGATACTCGACTCGAGAGGCTCACGAGTCTAATCGGGTTTTTTTGTTTTGCCTATTCGAGCTTTATATATTTTTTATACTCAACTCCAGTCGAGCTCGAGCCAAAAGTCTAATCGAGTCGAGTTCGAACTCGAATTAAGGTACACCATTTATGATTTTATTGAATTTTAAACTTATCGAGCCGAGCCGAGTCGAGCTTGAAAAACTTAGGGTCAGTTAAGTTCGAGCTCAAGTAAAGTGAGTCGAGTCGAGTAATCGAGTTGAGCTTGTCGGATACTCGATTCGTTTACATATATACATGTAACAATATATATTACATGCAGCCTCTTCTGTGGAAAAAGTTAGGAGAAGTAGTACCTCCGTTAAAAGGTTATATTGAAAGGTCATCCAGGAGATTGCTGGACTCTTTTGTGGATTCTGTGTTTCGATTTGTAGATCAACCATTACTCCATTCTCAGGTACTTCAACATATATATATATTTATATATAAGGGTAATTAATCATGGTATTTGAGGAGTCAATGATATGTTGTATATTTGAATTAATAGAGGAATTTTGCACCGGTTGAGGAGATCGGGGATGTAGCTCAAATCTCTTGCATTCAAGGACAATTACCTGCTGACTTTCCCGAGGGAGTGTTTGTCAGAAACGGTACACATTTTCTCCAAATTAATACTACTCTAACTATTTTTGTAATTATTTAATTTAATTAGCGGATTAATGTTTCTATCTTTTAACTAAATATTTCAGGTTTAAATTTTATTGAAATATAAAGAATATTAAAAATATTTATAATTAACACTTTTTTTACGAGCTGATTTAGTATGAGTAATTGAGCATGAATTATTCTAAGTGTGAAACAGTATCCTAAGTGTGAAACAAATATACTACGTATACATTCTTGAGTACTCTCTATAGTATATTGAGTGGAAAAATTCATATCGGATAATTATTACCTATAAAATAGATAGTTGGATGATGCATGTATTATATATAATAATATTGCACGTCTGACATGTCACGTTGGATGCTGCACGTTTATATTGCACGTCTGACATGTCAGATAAATTTAAAGAGACATGATAGATAATCCGACTTATTGGTTCCGATTTGTTCCGTCTCACTCAGAGTGGCAGTGGATGTAATTTTAGAAAACTTATTGGACATTTTTATTTTGTCTCTCAGTCGAAACAAAGAGGATTGTCAGATTCGGAATTTCTAACATTTCTCAAATTTAAAATTTTTAGTATTTGGATTAAGAGAGAATAGTTGTTATTATATAAGAGAGAGGATTGATGATATCAAGATGTGACAAAATTATTTATATGGTGCTCACGTTTCTTACCACACCAAAAGACAGAAAAAAAGGTAAACAAATAAAAACTGTCACAACTATTAGTCATGTGTATTTATGTTTGTATTTGTTACTTAAACTATTTTTATTTATATTTTGTAAAATAAGTAAACAAATAATTGATTTAATAAATTTTTTTTTATGTCAAATGGATGGAAATATTCACGTGAACCGTACGTGGCCCTCAACTTTATCACACTATAATTATGTCACACATTGGTCACATGAGCTGAAATACCAAATAGTAACGCCATCAATAAAATGAGGCTCATATATATTCTGAAACCGGAATAGAAAAAGAGGTTTACAATCTATGTTCTATTTAGGGTCTCATTTGTTTGTTGATTCTTATGTGGAAATAAAACTAAAGAACTTAAATCATTATGTCATCACTACAAGAGAATGCATGTTTGCACACATACAAACTGTGTGCAAGTGGTGTGTAATCATGTATACACTCGGATTCCACACTTAAAAAAACCGAGTGGAATTTAGAGGTGGTAATATGGCACACTGAAATTTTGGTGGGTAAATATTTACACACCATATATATAGTGTGTATGTAGTGTGGACATTATCCGTATGTATTATACACACGGCATATATGGTGTGTACTCCAATAGCAACTTCATTCTCCATCCACACCACCAGGCCCAGTACCGTGTGTAAACCGAGTGAGATGTTAACAAGACATATATTTTGTTCACGCTCTATTGAATTTAAGTTGCCGTTACTAAATGGGTGGTTAAGACTCATTATTGATTGTTGCAGTTCAATAGTAGCAGATCTTAATCAGTATTTCAACTAGTGTTTATTAGTATATCATATATCAAAATGTGAACAAACTTGGTAGTAACATGGACACTTAATTATATAGGTTTAGTTTAGTTACAACTATTTCAATTATAAAGCACATAGTTAGTATTTTCTTTGATAGATTAATTGTAATACAACCATTTAGTCAGAATTAATTTTAATCTGATATCAATTTGTAGTTTTTTAAATTTTGATACTAATGCTTCTCTATTGTGTCATATGTGTTAATAGTTGAAGATATTTAACAATTATGGATTTGTAGATTCTGAATGTTCATTTTAAAATCTCTTAGTGTGGTTTTCACATGATCATGTCATGAAATATTATGAAATATTAGAAATGGAAAATGATTGGGGTTTCGACCCCAACCTCCGACATATGAGTGTGTGGCATGTAGTGTAATATTGAACAACTTGTTGGCAATTTAATCACACTCACATTTCGGAGGTTGGGAGTCAGAACCCTAATCATTTCCCTATTATAAATATACGGATTGGAAAACCCTAGAAATTAGTTTTTTTTTTTTTTTTTGTTTCAGGCAGTAGTATTTTCTAGATCATATCATAAGAGCGACATGATTACTCCATGACTAGAATAATTCTAACTCAATCGCTCTATACTCATCAATCTGTAAAGAAAAAAATGCTGATCGAACATAAATTTTTTCCATTGAAAGTGCTCGAATTCAAGACTAGAAATTGGTTTAAAGTTTAAAATGATTGATTTCGTTACATAGATTTAATCAAGCAGTGTTATATATATTGTGATATTTATGTATAGACAGCTATTCCTTAAACACGTACATTATTATTAATTATTAGGGCCAAATCCTCTATTCGGAGCGCTGCAGACAACAGAGTCGATATTTGGGAGATCAAACCAGACTGTGGTAGAAGGAGAAGGAATGCTTCATGCTGTATATTTCAACAAAACCACTTCTT
The DNA here is from genome assembly GCA_036873135.1 of Clarkia xantiana subsp. parviflora. Taxonomy (NCBI): domain Eukaryota; kingdom Viridiplantae; phylum Streptophyta; class Magnoliopsida; order Myrtales; family Onagraceae; genus Clarkia; species Clarkia xantiana. The sequence goes on from JAPTYO010000004.1 coordinate 14,188,727, forward strand.
CTTCTTCAGAAAGAGGAGGAGAAAATTGGAAGTTATCATACAAAAACAGATACATTGAGACCGAAACCCTAAAATTGGAGAAGCAAAGGCAGAAGCCTGCTTTCCTTCCTGCATTGGAGGGAGATTCTTCTGCAATTTTGGCTGCTTATTTCTTCAACTTCGTATGAACTTTCTTTCTCTCATTCAGTTTCATTCGGATTATTATTCAGTACCTCATTTATTCAAAGTGTGAAATCACGCATTACTCGATTCATTTAGTTAGGAGGCTCACACTGACCTGATACATTGTCCGACCTGGTCACGTCTAGGAGATCGTGTATGTGAAAAGTTCATGCTAGGTGAGCCCTATGGCTTATCTTGGCCGATCAATACTCTAAATTGATCGGTCATGCCTCAATTGGCAGTGTGTGGGGCTCTACCTTACCCGTCCTCGTGTTAGACATGATTTTCTTAAACCAAGCAATCAAGTCCGGTACGGGCCCGGATTAGGGCGAGCCACCTAACCAGGTGAATCGAGATATACTCGACTCTAAATTACACTTCGAATAATTATGAGGTAAGTACCAAATAAATAAAAAAGTTGAGGTACCAAAAATATTTAGCCCCAGTGTGATTTATGAGTCACGCATAACTCGATTCACTTAATTAGAAGGCTCATACTGACCTGATACCTTATCAGACTTGTTCACTTAGTCTAGGAGATTGTGTATGTGAAATTTCATGCTAGGCGAGCCCTATGGTTCATCTTGGCTAATCAATACTCTAGATTGATTGATCATCACTCAATTGGCAGAGTGTGTGGAGAGCTCCACCTTACTATGCTTGTGTCAGACATAATTTTCTTAAACCAAGCAACCAGGTTCGGTACGTTTTTAGATCAGAACGAGTCACCTAACTAGGTAAATCGAGTCATGTATGACTCTAAATCACACTTAATAATTATGAGATACCCCAAAAAAAAAAGAAGTTGAGGTACTAATTATTTTTAGCCCAATAATAATTAAGATACTAAGTTAGGTTATTTTTCGGATTCAAATCACCTGCTCCACTTTCTACCCAATTTGTGTCTCACCGTTAAAATTTTAACAAATATATATTTTTTTTAAATAAAAAAACAACAAATTAACTACACCTATAATATGCGTCAAAATTTTAACAGTGAGACAAAATCTGGACTGATGAGTGGGACAAGTGATTTAGATGATTATTTTCCTGCCCGTAAGGTGTAAATCTCTCTATATACATATTCAACTGCATGCTGATTGATTTTCGTGGTTCGGAATAATAATGATGTGTGTATACAGTTTCGATTCGGGCAAGAAAACAAGCACTTGACGAATACCAACGTGTTCGAGCACTCAGGAAAGCTTTATGCAATCGCGGAGAATACTGTTCCTCACGAAATTGACATCCATACGTTAGAAACTAAAGGCATTTGGGGAGCTTTCAATCATCCCGCATTCACCAGCCACCCCAAGGTATTTATATATTTAGGGTTAACCACAAACTTGAGGTGGTGATTAGTCCATATAAATATAAAGAAAATACTATTTTAGGAGTTTCAAATATGAGGCTTAATTTTTTTTTAAAAAAAATAATATTATTTGGAGTTATAACTATCTGAATTGTAAATTATCAATTAGACATAACTCGATTCACCTAGTTAGGTGGCTCGTCCTAATCCAAACCTTGTCAGACCTGGTCACCTAGTCTAGGAGACCATGTCTAGAACGATCTCAGGTCTGGAAAAAGCTTAAGGCTCCTGTACGCTAATAATTGAGACTCCTAAAATATTATTTAAATATACATGACGTATAATTTGCATATATATGAAGTTGTATCAACTAACTGTCTCGTATATCATGTAGAGAGCTCCGCATTCGGGTGAACTAGTTGTAACGGGTATAGACTTGAAGAAGCCTTACCTAGTAGCTGGAGTATTATTTCTGGTAAACTCTTATATTATAAATTAGGAGTCGACTTTTAACTCTATAGAAAGTGATATAGGGTCCCACCAAGCACCAATACATTTGTTCATTTACTTTCTCTTTCTTACTTTCTATTGAAATTTCACAAGAAATTTCACATTTTAAAGATTTACTCTATCAATTATTATCAGATAATGATAGCAAGTATGAATACGATTAACATAAATTAACGGCTTTAAGTTTTAATACCATCCCAACAAGTTGTTTAAGTTTTAGAATTGATCAATTTTACCTTTTTTATAAATGTTGTGCACAATGCATGTTGTACTCATTTATATATATGTGAGTGTTACATTGTACAGTTGATGGTAAACTTGTTCACAAGGCGGGTCTCGACATAGACAGAGCCATTCTCAGCCACGAAGTTGGGGTAACAGAGAGGTCGGTAATATATATTTTATACTATGTTAAATGAATTAAAACCTAACTTTTAGGTGATCATCATCTAATTATTATATTAATTCATTTTTTTTTTTTCAGGTACAATGTAATATTGGATCATCCACTTGTGTTCGATCTCAAGAGATTAGTCAGCGGAGGCCCGTAAGAGTCGAATTCATTATTAATTAATTTCTGATTATTATTGTCTATATATTGCAATAGCAAATATAAAATAGCTAACTAATTTTTTTTTATGAAGCAAATAGCTAACTAATTTTTTTAAGGAGTAAATAGCTAGTTTATACTTTCTCGAAAATAAAAATTAGATAGCTTTGTTAATTTTTTAAATTAAAACCTAAATGAATTCTTCATATGAAGAGGACATAAACGACTCAAATTAATGACAATATATTTCGTGATTGGATTACACTTACACCTCTTTTTGTTGTTGAATGCCATTTTTTTCTAAAAAAACACTGAAATCATATATATTTTCTTAGAATCAATTTGCTCCGCCAGAGGCGAATTCAGATTCTAAAATGGTCTAATAGTAGTTCTCTATGAACGTTGGCAATGAGGGAGTCGTACGACGTATGGAATTTTGTTGATTATGCGTTATCATGACTTCTTATGTAAGGAGTTCCGTTAGTATTTAACTAAATCAATAGAGTTACCTAATTACTATTCGCGGGAAAGTTCAGCTAGCTATCTACCTCCTCTTTTTATTAAGGTTAAAATAATGAGATATATATAATGTTGGTGAAGGTTGCTGAAATATGACAAACAAGGGTATGCAAAGATCGGAGTCATGCCTCGTTATGGAGATGCTAGCTCGGTGCAGTGGTTCAGTGTTGACACTAATTGCACATTTCACCTCTTCAATTGCTATGAAGATGGTAACGAGGTAAAATGAAAACTTATCCAAAATTTCACTATGAAGCTAGGTTATTTATTAGGTTCATTAATAATTACTTCTTAACCATTAATAACCAAATTGTTACATGAATTTATTGGTTTTATAAATTGCTACCGAATGTTAATTTTTAAATTTTTGCTACTTCAACTCTTGCTATTTAGTTTAGAAAACTACATATATCTCTTGATCTGTCTAAACTGAATGATAAACGTCATATGCCACCCACGTGATTCTTTTTTATGTGCCAATATACTAGATTGCTTATGAATCTCAGTTATGTATATATGTTTCTTCGGCTATAGTAATCAGGCAATGGATATGAAAAATGAATCACGTGAGCAACACATCGTCGTCTAATCACCAAAATCATATTTTACCGACGAAAAAATTCAGTATAAGAAAATTGATAATCATTTGTGACGGCATTTTTTAAGAGAATCAAATTCCTCACAAATTATATGCATTTTTTAGGGGTTTATTATGCTTTGAGGGAAATTCCTTACAAACTTAACGTTTTGTAAGAGATTTTCAAGAAAGTTTTAGACAACCTTTTTGTTAGGAGTCATTCCCTTAAAATAATTGAATTTTGTAAGAGATTTTTACAATTCCCTTACAAATAATGTTATATTTCCTTCATAAATAAATTTCTTACAAACGGCTAGAATTTCTTGTAATGATTAGGCTCTAGCTACTAAAAAAATTCGTCGTAAATGCTGGTATATTTTCAGTAGTGTAGGTAGCCTTTTCATCTAAAATCAAAAGTCGAGATAGCGACTTAAAAAAAAAAAAAAAGACGACTAAGAATTAGATAGAGATTTGTAAAAAAGTCAAGGTTTAGGTAGCGATTTGGGTTATTAACTCTTTTAAAGAACCCTAACTAAATTGATTGATATGCAGGTTGTTGTAAAGGGATGCAAGGCTTCAACATCTATCATTCCTGGTCCTGATTGGGGTGTAAACAAGTTTGATTGGTTCTCAAGAGGATTTAACTTCTCAAATATACCACAAGATCCAAATAACGATATTGTTTCTACTGATCAACAAGATGGATACTTGTTCATTAGAGCATACCAGTGGAGACTAAACATGGAAACAGGACAAGTTAAGGAGACAAACCTTAGCACAAACAGCTTCTCCATGGATTTCCCTTTCATCAACCCGAATTTCACGGGTTTGAAGAATAAGTTCGGGTATGCACAAGTCATCAACTCCAAAGCAAGCTCCGAATCTGGTAATGTTCATCTTTACAGATTCAGATGGCTTCAATTATCAGTAGAATGGTTTCGGTTAGTTAAGAATAAGATGCGCGCTTTTAACTAACATTTTAATTAGCTCGATTTATTTAGTAAAGATCATCAACACGTTTTTATTCATATCTTTACAATTTGAATTCATTGTTTTTTTTCATTTCAGGTGCGGATAAGTATGGAGCTATAGCTAAATTACACTTCGATGAACCACTTTCTGAGCCTCATCACCAGGTATGTGCTAAATTCTAATAATGCACTTCATATCATTAATATTCGTAGAATTTGTTGTGAGATTAAAATCAGGAAGCGAGTCCAGATCCACTATATAAACCTATTGAGATTCCTTATTGAAATAAATTGGTTATAGTAAGAGTCTATGATGCAGCGTGATGGGGATATAATGCACAAAAACTCGTTGATTCAAAGAATGCCGAGAATTTGACGCATGATTAAAGAAAACCTCGATTTTTTCATTAATCAATCAATACTAAATGTAAATGACGGCTAACATAGTTTAAATGCTGAAAGAAAAAAAAAAAAATTCTAACCCAAGGGAAATTCCGAAGTTAACAACTAAGTCCAAACAAAACCGATAAATTGCAAAAAAAAGACCTAAATAAACTTAAATTACGATTTTGACCCTCTAAACGAATGAATTTGGCCGGCAAACATTGTATTTCATAGATAAGCCATAAGTATTTCTCAGACCTTCATTTACGCATGAAAAACTCTATCCGCGCGCCAAAATTCAACACTTTAAAGTCTGGGATCGAAAATCTCAGAATTAGTCAATTCCGCCAGAAGTCTATGATTATCCCATTAAGCTTACATGGTGTTCCAACTCTTCAAAATAACTAATTTGTTACTATTCACTCAATTGTTGCACCAATTATGATTCTAACTTTACTTTGGTGCACCATATATAGAGCGATGTTGAAACGAAGTCGAGTTTTGTGAAAATAGAGTACCACCATTTCGAGGAAAACACATTCTGCAGTGGAAGTGTGTTCATTCCCAAGGTTAGTGGAAGTGGAGTTGGAGATGAAGATAGTGGATGGATAGTCACTCATGTTCATAATGAAGACACTGAAAAATCTCAAGTAAGTTGTTGCTAACATGGGATTTCATTATGAAGTATAGTTAATTTACAGTTTGTTTTAACACCACTTGATGACACATAAATTATTTGCATTGCAGGTTTATGTTATTGATTCGAAAAAGTTTGGAGATGAACCGATTGCAATAATTGATATGCCTCAAAGGGTGCCTTATGGATATCATGGAACCTTTGTGCCACTAATTGGATCCAGTTGATGAATATATATAATGTCTAATTATGCCTGTTGGGATATGGAGTGGTTCTATATATGCTAGTGAGGCTTCAACTCTCGATGTTATAATTTCACTCAAATAATCGTGAATTTACGTGTTAGCCAACTGCCTACCACTTATATTTTTGAGTAATATATTTGAATGATTACAATTATTGAAAAATCTATAGTAAAATGTCCAAACTCCAATATAATTAATAAGTTACTAATTGAAAACTTGTTTTTAAATTTTATATTTGAAAATACTCTTCAAAGTAAGGCTCAACAAATGAAAAATAAATAATAACATTAAAACTAACTATTTTCTATAAACTAAATAATTGCAGACACTTGGCCAAAAAATAATAATTGCTGACACTAAACCTTCGATATAGACTGTATCTTAATTTAATATTTTTAACAAACAATTGCCAACTAGTGGAGGGAAAAGGAAAACAATTGCCAACTTGTAGTAGGCGACGAAAGTTAGAAAATAAATGGTTTGAATAAGTTACTTTCTAGCTATATAGGTTAGGTGATCTGATCACATCACGGGTCACATGATTCACATGATCCGTGCAAATAATATTCAGATGCGTATGTGTATATACATTGGATCGAACTTGGTTTTGTCCTTGTCTGCATTTAAAAAATATATATCTTTTTATCGAATGGCTAGATGTTCTCGGATTGGCTCTTAGTAACTTTTTTTTTTTTTTTTTTTTTTTAAATTTAAAAATCTAAACACACCGATCTTAGTTTTGTTTTTGTCTGCAATTTAAATAAGGTATAGTTGGATCAATGTCCAAGTAGATGATTGTAAACACCCGATTTTGGACAGGGGTCGAAAAATACCGTGACGTGTGGAACCGAGCCATGAATAATCGAGCAATTAAAAAAACCCAAAAAAATATAGTAGTAAAATACTATTAGAATAACTATTATTAAAAAACAAAACAATGTTAATTAAATAGACTATTTATATATATATAGTATTATATATAATATATAATAAATAAAAACAAAGGATTAGATAAGCTTACCATCTTCCATTACTCCCCCCTAGGTGTACCCATCATTCTTCTCCATGCCATGCTGCAAGTTGTGGTTTTATATGATTAAAAAATATATAAACCTCTCTATAAATAGAGGAGGCGATCAGTTGATCAAAAGGGGGGCCTGAGGAGTTAGAGTAGTATAAATCGACAGAGGAGGTCTCCATTTTGAAAGAAAAAAAAAAACCAAATAGTTAGAGAGTGAGTTAGTGGAGTAACGTTTAAATATATTGCTCGATAATTCGTGGTTCGGTTCCATGCGTCAGGCCATTTTACCCGGAAACAACTCAATGTGAGTATTGCTTAATTAAAAGTTGTATTTACATTTCAAGCATAAATAAAGTGCAAGTTGGTTCCATCGCTTTCAATGTAGCGTTTATTTATTTTCCGTCATTTTATTTCGCACTATATATATATATATATATATATACATATTACGCATTTCTATTATCTACAAGTTTTATATATATCTGTTTTACTTATTTGTCATTTATATTATATATAAGTTTTATATATATTATATTACTTATTGTCATTTACTTATATGTTTATACATTATTAAGTCTTATATTTGTTTATTTCACTTATTTGTCATTTATATTACCTTTAAGTTTTATATATGTACATATTGCATATTTCTCATTTTCTATAAGTTTTATATGTGTTTATATTACTTATATATCTCAGAACTCTGTTAAGTGTTAAAAAATTAGTACAGAGAAGTTCATGGTCATTTTATGTTTCCAAAATTATTTTCAGTTCAGCTATGAACTTTTCGATAATTGAAAATTGGCCATGAATTTCTTGATGATTGCAACTCGGCCATAAACTTTTTGATACTTGCAGTTCAACTCTCAAAATGGATATTTTAGTGAAAAATTAAACAAGACAAGACAAGCCAAAGTACCGAAAGGGCGGATTTCTAGCTTGCGAGCTTTTAATACGTAATCAAATTCCCGAACCCGAACCTCTGGACGCAGACCATTTCAAGCCCTAGGATGTTAGTATCATGTACCCTAGGCAACTTTAGGATTCCGATTAGCCTTTAATTAATCGGTGGCGACTCTTTCTATTTTCCCCGGTTTGGTCGATATTTCGATATTCGATCGAACCCGCCGTTCGCCGATCCCAAAAAATTAATATTTTCAAAACCCGCTCTTTTCCGAGAGTGGTTTGCCGGATCCGACGTGCGACATTTTGGCGACTCTGCTGGGGAGTTCCATTCAGAGGGTTTAGGCTTGTTGTGTTTGTCTTACCTTGTTTAATTGGATTTTTATACTATATCCGTTTTGACCGTTTGTTCGTGTGTGCAGCTTCTAATCTCATATTTTGAGTCATTTAAATTGCTTTTGCACACACACCAGATTCGGTTACTATTCCAGGCCAAAAACCAAGGGCATATAGAAACCTAGGGGGTTGAGTAAGAGAATACGGCCAGTAGCGGTCACAACCGCCGGCACGTCTCCGAAAGCCCAACTCGATGATCGAAAAGGGCCTGCGATCCCCTTCATGGGGTAAGGTACCTTTCGATTCGAGAACCTTTAGAACCCACCTTGATAGAGCAGATGCCCACACAGTGCGGAGCCATCAACCAGTCGCATTAATTCCAGATATGCTATTTTGCATTTTTTTTCTTTATCCTGGTCTGATGTATAGGAGGGGCATCCAGAAGCTCGCACACTTTTCTAAAATAGTCAAGGGGCATCCACAGGTCTGTATATCTCTCTTGATGCATTGGTTTGAGAAGGTAAGAAAAACAATTGTTGTATATATGCATGTGTACATGAATAAAGTGATTTTCTTCTTATACTGCATCACGAATTTCAAAGCTATTAAAGTCATCAATTGGGTCGGTTTTGAAGTCATGAGTTATTTATCCTCCATTAAGTAAGGATTATTTGCCCGAGCATCATGATAAGAACCGTGAATTCAATTTGCAAAAAAAAAAAAAAAAGACTTGAGGAAGATGATTTTTCAAATGACTCATTTTTATGAGACCCTAAAATACTCCTCAACGTTTTAATTTCAAGAGTTTTAAAATCTAGAAATTCACGGTTGTTGTCTCGATTTTGCCAAGCCAGAGGTAGCTAAGTCATTTTTGTGCCCAATTTAAGCGGTCGGTCGTCGGCCCGACAAATCAAACACCTGGTTTTAAAAATAAAAAAAAATCTCGGGAAGCATCAAAATTCAGAACCTCAGGAACTGGCATTAATTGAATGAGAAGCAAATCCGGTGTAAAAAAAAAAAAAAAAAAAAAAAACCTAATGGGTTAAGGGTTGGAAAATGAATAACCCGCGACTTAATTCTCCAAAAAAATTCAAAACATTGAGGATCCTAATCGGCATAATTGATGGTTGTATTTTCCAAATCATGCATCATTATTGCGTATTCTCTATTCTAATTGTCAGTTTTTTCACAGGTACAACTGGCGCAAACAAGCCCTAAACTTACTGTGTGATCTCGCTCGAATGGAACAAATGGGGCAACTAAAAGAGTCATTCGCCAGGGTTCCTAACTAATGTGATATCCAAAGGCTCCACCACCTCGAGAAAATAAAGAGTGGACTGTCCATCTAAAAGGGACCATGCGAGCCACAACCTTCCGGACGGAACAACCCGTCTTCGACGTGGCCTCCTAGTTCAAGCGCCTTGTCGTTAGTGCCCAAAAATTTCATGGTCGTCGCAGTCCTAGACTTCGACATCTCGATTCACGCCTCGGCTTGCGATCTCAACTTAATTAATGGCTATATTTTCTAAATCATGCATAACTATTGCGGATTCTCAATCTAGTTGCCATTTTTTTCAGGTGCATCTGGCACGAACAAGCCACAAACATATTTGTGACTTCGTTCAAGTGGAACAAATGGGGCAACCAAACAAGAGTCCTCTGCCATGGTTCTGAACCCATGTGATATTCAGCGCCTTCGCCACCTCGAAAAATGAAGAGGGGATCATCCAGCTCGAGGAGATCATGGGAGATGGGATCACAAAAACGAAACAGTTTCTCACCAACATGGCATCATAAGTCAACCGTATCATCGCTTTTTAGCACCCAGGCAGTCGTGGCGGTCATAGTCTCCATACTCCAACATCTCGAGTACATCTGGCGCAAACAAGCCCCAAACATACTCGAGATTTTGTTCGAATGGAACAAAATGGACAAACAAACCAGAATCCTCCGCCATGGTTCTGAACCCATGTGATATCCAGGGTCTTCGCCACCTCAAGAAAATGAAGAGGGAATCATCCAGCTAGAAAAGATCTGGGAGATGGGATCACCCAAAACGGAACAGTTCCTCGCCGACATGGCTTCATAAGTCAAGCGTATCATCGCTTTTTCAACGCCCACGCAAGCATGGCCGCCGAAGCCTTCCAAAGTTCAAATATCTCGAGTCGCGCCTCCGCCTGCGACCTTGAAATAATTGATGACTGTGTTTTCATAATCATGCATCATGATCTGTGTTTTCAGTTCTAATTGACATTTTTACAGGTACATCTGGCGCAAGCAAGCCCCATACGTACTCACGATTTTGTTCAAATAGAACAAATGAAGAAAGATGACAAGATTCATCTGTCTGGGTTCCTAAAACCCATGTGATGTCCAGCGGCTTCGCCACCTCGAGAAGGTGAAGAGAGGATCATCGAGCTAAAAAAAACCTTGCGAGTAAAGATCAGCCAAAAGGAATAATCCATCGACGACATGACCTACTAAATCAAGCGTCTCATCGCTTTTCACCGCACATGCAGTCATGACTGCCGCAGTCTCCTAAAATTCAACATCTCGGGACACACCTTCGTCTGCGAAATCGACAGAATTGATTGCTATATTTTCAAATTATACATCATTTTTGTGTTCTTTCAAATTCTAATTGTCATTTTCTCGCAGATAAGTCTGGCGTGATCAAACCCCTTGCGTACCCATGACTTCAAAACGAATGTGGCAACTAAAGCCAAACTCCTCTGTCAGGGTTTCTAACCCATGTGATATTCAATGGCTCGGCCACCTAAAAAAGAGGATCAACAATCTGGAGGAGACCTCGCAAGCTATGATCGCCTGAACCGAACAATCAATCCGCTGAAGTGGCCTCCCAGGTCGAGTGCTCACTCTTTTCGGAACCCAAGAAGTCATGGCTGCCGCGGTCTCTCGGAATTCAAAATCCCAAGTCGTGCCTCAACTTGCAGTCCCTAAAAGCAGGGAACAAACTGACCCTGATCAAGCTTCACACATTACTGATGTGTCTCCCAGTCAAGCTTCAAATCTGCAATGCATCACTTCTCGGTCTGTCGCAAAGGATCCTGACCAAATATGTAGACATTCATGCTAGCTTGTCAAACTCTTTTTCAACAGTCATGAGAGCCCTTAATGATGAGGTCCCTTCAGAAGTTTCATCTATCTACTCGCCATAAGAGAGAATATCACAAAGTGGATGAAAATGCTCGTTTATGCGCTTCCTCTTCGTAACGAGTAAACAATATCCAGAAATGGATGCATTGCCCGTGGGGCAAATGTCCGAGCCCAGTATTTCTGGAAGAGGGAAAATTCTTCATGACCATAATGAATTCCTTCTTTTGTCATTCATTGTGATCTCAATATTCTCTGTCATCATATGCATGATTTGACATTAACGTCAACCTCCATCTACTTCTTTCTTCAGGAAAAACTGCTATCCGGAACAAAAATGAGCATCGCCGTGATCGACATGTCTCTCCAAAGGCATCCATTGGTCACGGATTCATACCTGTGGCCATCGAATACTTCACCAAGTGCGCCAAAGCCATTACATTGGCATCAGTTACGGCAAAGGTGGTCGAACGTCTCATCAAGCGAGACATCATCGTGCATACGGTGTCAAATGTCAATTGAAATTGACAACAGCGAGATCTGAACATCAAGTTAATCGACGAGTTGTGCGACCAATTCAAGATCAAGAACACGAACACGTCCCCATATCACACATTGATGAATGGTGTGGTAGATTCAGAAAATAAAGGAAGATCATTGAGGAAATGATTGTCATACAAGGATGGGCACGACAAGCTGCCTCAGTCATTCACGGCCTATGGGACCTCGATCCGAACATAACCTTGGGCAACTCCAGTTTCCCTGTCTACAAAACAGAAGCATGTCACCGATTAAAGCTGAAAATCCGTCCACTTGGTTCCTCACTTAGTCATAAATGGACGAATATGAGTGGGTGAAGCGCACTTACATGAGCAATCAAGCCTCATTGACGAAAGCGGCTCCCTGCACTATACCACGGGCACCTGTACCAGAAGCCCATGGTTCGAGTATTCAACAGGGAAGTGTGCTCCAGAGAATTACACCCAGCGACCTAGTCTTTCAGAAATTCCCCCGAGCCAATCCAGATTCTTGGGGCAGATTCATCCATAACTCTGAAGGACCGTGTGTCGACATTAAAAAATCTTAGTGGAGGAGCCACGATCATCACTGACATGGACGCACAAAGACTCCCTAGTCCAGTCAACATGGACAATATCAAGAAGTATTATCCTTGAAAGAGCTTGCAACCAGAATGCAATTTTCGAATTTTGAGAGAAAATTCCCGCTAAACTGAAAACCCGAAAGGGCGGTTTAGGCAAAATTTAGGGAAGAGGGGCGTGATTGAAAATCCCTCAAAAGGGCGATCATGGCAAAATGAGAGGAAATAAAATCCCCGCTAGGTTGAAAACCCGAAAGGGCGGCCTAGGCAAAAATTAGGGGAACCGAGAGGTGCGATCAAAAAATGATCGTAGCAAAAGGAGAGAAATCCGAGAGAAAAAAAAAAAAGCAAAAAAAAAAGAGAGAGAAAAACACAGCACATCACTGGAAAAAAAAAAGGGTTTATTTGTTAAGAATGGGGCGTTTGAATGCCTAACTTCCCAGAGTTATACGGAATCGGCAAGCGAGACTGTTACAGTCTGCTCTCGCAAGTCACCTTCCAAAGACGAGTAGGACTGTTACAGTCTGTTCCTACAAGTCAAACCTCATTGCCGCACCAATGTAGGCACCGCTATCCAAGACGTGCAATCACATAGCCGCCCCAATGCTGGCATCACCGACAATCGGAACCTGTGGTCTTCCAGCATTCCGAGAGTCACAACCCGACGGACGGAGCCTTTAGGTGTTCGGCTCCGCAAGTCACCGCCGATAATCGGGACCTGTGGTCATCCAGCATTCCGAGAGTCACAACCGACAAACGGAGCCTTTAGGTGTTCAGCTCCGCAAGTCACCGCCGACAATCGGGACCTGTGGTCATCCAGCATTCCGAGAGTCACAACCGACAAACGGAGCCTTTAGGTGTTCAGCTCCGCAAGTCACCACCGATAATCGGGACCTGTGGTCATCCAGCATTCCGAGAGTCACAATCGACAAACGGAGCCTTTAGGTGTTCAGCTCCGCAAGTCACCGCCGACAATCGGGACCTGTGGTCATCCAGCATTCCGAGAGTCACAACCGACAAACGGAGCCTTTAGGTGTTCAGCTCCGCAAGTCACCGCCGACAATCGGGACCTGTGGTCATCCAGCATTCCGAGAGTCACAACCCGACAGACGGAGCCTTTAGGTGTTCAGCTCCGCAAGTCACCGCCGACAATCGGGACCTGTGGTCATCCAGCATTCCGAGAGTCACAACCCGACAGACGGAGCCTTTAGGTGTTCAGCTCCGCAAGTCACCACCGACAATCGGGACCTGTGGTCATCCAGCATTCCGAGAGTCACAACCCGACAGACGGAGCCTTTAGGTGTTCAGCTCCGCAAGTCACCACCGACAATCGGGACCTGTGGTCATCCAGCATTCCGAGAGTCACCGCCAACGATCGGGACCTATAGGTGTCTAGCTTCCGAAAGTTGTATGTTTATTTTGTATGCAATGTATGTGGTTAACCGGGAAGACCCAAAATCAGTTGTTTGTCTTTGAACATACGTTCATTGGACCACATCCATGAACGCATGCTCAAAGAGGGGCAACTGTAAACACCCGATTTTGGACAGGGGTCGAAAAATACCGTGACGTGTGGAACCGAGCCATGAATAATCGAGCAATTAAAAAAACCCAAAAAAATATAGTAGTAAAATACTATTAGAATAACTATTATTAAAAAACAAAACAATGTTAATTAAATAGACTATTTATATATATATAGTATTATATATAATATATAATAAATAAAAACAAAGGATTAGATAAGCTTACCATCTTCCATTACTCCCCCCTAGGTGTACCCATCATTCTTCTCCATGCCATGCTGCAAGTTGTGGTTTTATATGATTAAAAAATATATAAACCTCTCTATAAATAGAGGAGGCGATCAGTTGATCAAAAGGGGGGCCTGAGGAGTTAGAGTAGTATAAATCGACAGAGGAGGTCTCCATTTTGAAAGAAAAAAAAAACCAAATAGTTAGAGAGTGAGTTAGTGGAGTAACGTTTAAATATATTGCTCGATAATTCGTGGTTCGGTTCCATGCGTCAGGGCATTTTACCCGGAAACAACTCAATGTGAGTATTGCTTAATTAAAAGTTGTATTTACATTTCAAGCATAAATAAAGTGCAAGTTGGTTAAAGATCCATCGCTTTCAATGTAGCGTTTATTTATTTTCCGTCATTTTATTTCGCACTATATATATATATATATATACATATTACGCATTTCTATTATCTACAAGTTTTATATATATCTGTTTTACTTATTTGTCATTTATATTATATATAAGTTTTATATATATTATATTACTTATTGTCATTTACTTATATGTTTATACATTATTAAGTCTTATATTTGTTTATTTCACTTATTTGTCATTTATATTACCTTTAAGTTTTATATATGTACATATTGCATATTTCTCATTTTCTATAAGTTTTATATGTGTTTATATTACTTATATATCTCAGAACTCTGTTAAGTGTTAAAAAATTAGTACAGAGAAGTTCATGGTCATTTTATGTTTCCAAAATTATTTTCAGTTCAGCTATGAACTTTTCGATAATTGAAAATTGGCCATGAATTTCTTGATGATTGCAACTCGGCCATAAACTTTTTGATACTTGCAGTTCAACTCTCAAAATGGATATTTTAGTGAAAAATTAAACAAGACAAGACAAGCCAAAGTACCGAAAGGGCGGATTTCTAGCTTGCGAGCTTTTAATACGTAATCAAATTCCCGAACCCGAACCTCTGGACGCAGACCATTTCAAGCCCTAGGATGTTAGTATCATGTACCCTAGGCAACTTTAGGATTCCGATTAGCCTTTAATTAATCGGTGGCGACTCTTTCTATTTTCCCCGGTTTGGTCGATATTTCGATATTCGATCGAACCCGCCGTTCGCCGATCCCAAAAAATTAATATTTTCAAAACCCGCTCTTTTCCGAGAGTGGTTTGCCGGATCCGACGTGCGACAATGATGAATCAACTTTTGAGGTATTCATATTAATATTAATACTTTAATAAGTGAAGTATAAGTATTAATTAATTGTAACAAATAAAAATACAAACCCCAGGTACGATATAGTATATGCATTATTATTACCATTATAAATATAATATGGACACATGATATAGATCTAAATCTAACCATTCATATGACTGTAGTTGAACTCTCAGAGAATGTTGGACGCTTTCGTGAATTCTCTGTTTCAGTTTGTAGATCAGCCATCACCGGTTTCTCAGGTACGTACGTAGTTGATAATTTTAATAACAAGAAATATAGCTATAAGAGCGTGTCACTCGGACTTAATAATGTGTATTATTATTGTGCATGTGAAGAGGAATTTCGAACCAGCTAAGGAGATAGGTGAAGCTGCTCAAATATATTGCAGTGCAGGAAAAATTCCTCATGATTTTCCAGATGGTGTCTATGTTAGAAACGGTATAAACAACATATGTAATTTTTTGGTCCCTTCGGAAATCAATATATGTTGTTACTAAAATGTTTAATTAACCACGATTAATTAGTAATTGAGAAAGTTGTCTAATTGATTGATATGCACCTCTATTTACAAATATTTTCCATCCGCGTTAATTACTAATAAACTGTTTAAAGTTTGTGCTATTAAAAGTTGGTGTCTTAAATTTGAAATGTTAAAATAGACAGTTATATGTTTTATTTTTATTTTTTTTAAATTTGGTGTCCCCGCGCGTCTTTTCCTCTCGTTTCAATCATTTCATCAACCCACTCACCCACTCATAATCCATCACTCTTTACTTTTCACAAAATCGTCAAACTTCACCCAAAAGTTGAACATCCAAAAGAAAGTGTTTCCAGGAGAGTGGTAAGACGCGATTTCCAGCGACAACATAGCGAGATTTACTTGCGTGAATGAGCCCAGCTTCTTAAGTGACAGTACCGACAAGATGACGAGAAGGGAGAGTGCATGGGAGCTCGAATTTGACAGTCAGTTTCGTCGGGATTGACTTCTATAAAGTAATCACATGGAGACACCAAATTTCAACCAAAATGAAACATGGGATACTCAATTTTAACATCATACACCAAATTTTAAAACAGTTTATTAGTAATTAACCTTGATTATTTTGCTTGCACATATACAAATATTAAATGCTGTCTGTTTTAGGCCCAAATTCTCTATTTGGAGCTCTAAAGACAGCAAAATCCATATTTGGAAGATCATACCAAGTTTGGGTAGAGGGAGATGGAATGCTTCATGCAGTGTATTTCAACAAAAAGAGTTCATCATCTTCAGGAAACCCTAAATTCGATATCTCATACAAAAACCGATACATCGAGTCCGAAACCCTAAAATCGGAGAAGCAAAGGCAGAAAAACCTTGGTTTTCTTCCTTCATTGGAGGGAGATTCTTGTGCAATATTGGCTGCTTATTTCTTCAACTTCGTATGTCCATTTTTCTTCTATATATACACATTCATAGTTTTTTGTAACCCTACTTGCTGATTTTATTGCTTCTATATATATATAGAGTTTCGGTTCGGCCTAGTAACAAGGCACTTGAGCAGTAGCAATGTGTTCGAGCACTCGGGGAAGCTTTATACGATTGCAGAGAATAGTATTCCTCATGAAATAGATCTACATACATTGGAAACCAAAGGCGTTTGGGACATCATTGGGGCTTGGGATCATCCCACTTTCACCAACCACCCCAAGGTATATATAACATAACATTATGTGATTCGTGATCGATTTTCATCACTTTCTAATCTAAAAATTCAACATAATTTGTATTTAATTATATGGTTAAAGGGTCTTTTGGTTTCATATGCATATTTGGACAATGTTGGCTTTTGGTGACATATATTTTTTTTATAGGTTTTTGGTGTCATATATTTACGTTTTGTAAACTTTTGGTGCATCCGTTAGTTGACCGTTAAGTACCCATGTTCTAATCACGTAACTTTCCCATAAGTTTTATTTTTGTTCAATTTAGTCCCTAATCTTCTTCCGGCCACTGCCCAAAGTATTCCAGCCACCGCACAAGGCCACCGGCCAACGCTCAAGGCCGCCGGAACCTGCAATAAGCCGCCGGCCACCTTCCAAGCCCACCGGTGATCACCAATCGGGGCCGGACACCCAATTGGGCCACCGTGGGCCCAGATCGGAGCCACGGAGCTCATAGTCGGAAGATGATTATGGACTAAAGTGAACAAAAATGAAACTGAAGGGAAAATCAAGTGATTTGCACATTGCTACTTAACGGCCAAACTTAATGTTCAATACGGATGCACTAAAACTCTAAAAAAATGTTAACATGTGGCACCAATAGTCTACCAAAGAAAACATATGACCTCGAAAGTTAACATTGTCCAAATATATAGCACCAAAAGAACTTTACCCCTTAGACTGATTTTTCGTAAGAAAAATAAAAGATAAGTTTATTTTCGACAAAACTTAGTTTGTTGTTCTAGTAACCTCCTATTTAATCATCTAATTAATAAACAAATTCTGCTTTTATAGATCGTATATATATAATGATACATGTCAAAACCGACGATTTTAAAATTTAAAAACAATTCTAAAGCTTCTGAATCCAAATTTATAATGCGTGTCGCGATTTGTATGATTTGTGATGCACACAGAGGGCTCCATCAGGTGAACTAGTTATAGTTGGAGTAGGACAGAAGAAGCCTTGCCTCTTAACTGGAGTTATTTCTGGTAATTATTTATTATTAATCTACTAATTAGTTCAAGTTTAATTATTGATGTATATAATGGATGTCATTTATATATTACAGCTGATGGAAAGGAGCTCGTTCACAAAGTAGATCTCGAGCCCGATAGAGTGATGGTCAGCCACGACGTGGGGGTTACTGAGAGGTCAGGATCAATTATATGTAGAAGCCCTAATTTTTTTTTTTTTTTTTAAGTTTAAATAGCATTTTATAAAGTAGGCAAAAGTTTGATGGGGTTGATTATAATAATTTTAATCTTTATAAAAATATTTTTTTTCTTTTCTTTTCTTTAATTTAATATTATATTATTTACTTTTAATATCGTAACCAAATAGTTATAATTTTTCCATGATATTCTGATTTACGAATACATTTTTTTCATGCGAAAATAGAGATGAAAACATCATGAATGACATATGACATCATATATTTCTAAACGTACGTATAACACTGTAAAAATTAATCAAAAAGTTAAGATGAAAATATTATTTTAATATATAAAATTTATAAAATAAGTTTGCGAGTTTTTAAAATTCTCTTATGAATTGAATTTCGGGTAAAATACGGGTAAGTTAATATTAGAATTATATGCATGTTTAATTATGTGTTGAATTCAGGTACAACGTAATATGGGATCAACCAGTTGAATTCGACTTCTTGAGATTAGTTAGCGGAGGAGCGTGAGTGGAATAATGATCAGCTAGCTGATAAGATCTTAATTATGATTATAAGTTTCAAAAACATTTGAGCCAAAATTATAAAGAAACTTAATTAAAAACATATGTTTGTGAAGGTTAATGAAATATGACAAACTGGGGAGAGCGAGAATTGGAGTAATGCCTCGTTATGGATATGCAAATTCGGTTCGGTGGTTCAATGTTGAAACCTTCGGAACGTATCACACCTTCAACTGTTTTGAGGATGGCAATGAGGTAATTAAAACTCAGCTATTATTCACATATATAGTGTTTTTCTTTACTATAAAATGTTTGTTTCACGTGTAAAATAATTATTATCATTGCAATTTATAATTGGTTAAAATATTGGTTATGAATATTTTTTTAATTTTCAGGCTTCGATCCCATAGATCATGAACTTTTATGAACCATCGAGTGTCTACAATTCATAACTCACTTTAAAAAAAGAACATATTTCTAAAAAATTCAACAAGTAAATTGCAAAAAATTTAACACTATAAGAAAATTGGTAATTTGTGACAGCATGTTTTTTAAAAAAACATATTCCTTACAAATTATATGCATTTTCTAGAGATTTATTATGTTTTGAAGTAAATTTCTTACGAAACTCAATATTTTGAAAATGATTTTCAAGTAAATTTCTAATCAAGTTATCCCTGAATATAACCATATAATTAGTATGAGACTTCTGAAGCCTACTAATTTGATTTGATGGTTTAAAAAGCAGGTTGTTATTAGGGAAATCAAGACTCTAAAATGTAGCATTCCGAGTTCAATTTTGGGTGCATATGAGTGGAGACTAGACATGGAAACAGGGGGAGTTAAGGAGACAATGCTCACCAGCAATGAAATCTCCATTGATTTCCCCTTTATTAATCCAAACTTCACAGGATTGAAGAACAAGTTCGGGTATGCAGAAGTCATCGACACCGAAGCCACCTCACAATGTGGTACTATATGCATATATATTATCAACAAAGAGCTAAACTAAAATTTTGAATTTCGTAAGAAATTTTCCTCAAAACATAATAAATCTTTTAAAAATTTGTGAGGGTCTGCTTGAAAAAATGTCGTCACAAATTATCAATTTTCTTGTAGTGTGATTACTTCTCCTATTATATAGTGACTAGGATATATCTCTAATAGATTAATCTATGGTCTCATTTTTATTACCATTCAACTCTTTTAGGTCCTAGCATGCTTAAGTATAGAGCTATAGCAAAATTACACTTCGATGAACCACTTTCTGAACCTCACCAGGTACTTACTTATAATGCACTTCCTTTTATTGTGCGATATGTTTCTATAGAAATATATTGTTGCACCAACTTATACTTTGGTGCACTATAGAACAATGTTGAACTGAAGGCACGTTTTGTAAAAATGGAGTATCACCATTTTGAGAAGAACATATTCTGCAGTGGAAGTGCGTTCATTCCAAAGGTTAGTGGAAGTGGAGTTGGTGATGAAGATAGCGGTTGGATAATCACTCATGTTCATAATGAAGATACTGAAACATCTCAAGTAAGTTGTTCCTAAACCGGGATTTGAGCCTATTTAGTATCCCAAATTTATCTTATGTGTCAATTTGGTGTCTCAGATTAAAATGTTTTTTCGACTGTTTTAGATTTTAATTATGTTGACATTTGGTATGTCCGTCAAATTTTAGGGTTAAATTTGACGGAAGTCAGTCACATGCTGGTCATGTTATCAAATAAAATTTAAAATGCTCAACTTAGCCCCTATGTAGCTGGAATCACTGTCATCTCCGATCGTTTTCCCGACGACCAGCTCCGACCAAGATCTTCCCGGCCAGCTCCGACCCATATCTTTCCGGCAGTAAAAGGACGAACTCCTCGCCGGAGTTACATCAATTAGCTAGGGCGTAGAAGGACGGACTCCTCGCCGGAGTTACATCAATTAGCTACCGGAAATAAATTAACACGAAAAATAGAGGAGAGAGAGAGCTCACGAGGAGATCGATTGGCGAGAGACTTGAAGGTCCTGTCGAAGTATTGAGGACTATCGATGGTCCAGCTGGTTCTTGGATCTAGTTGTCGGGGATGGAAATTCGAGGCGGCACGCGTTGGAATCAGAGGTGGGTAGCCGGAATCGGACGGGTGGCTTGGCAAAAAAAAATATGAGGGGACAGATTGTCTTTTCATCTAAATCCGTCAAAGTTAACCCCAAAATCGGACAGAAAACCAAATCCAACAAAATTGAAACTTGAGACACCAAATATTAACAATTTAATACTGAGACACCAAACTGACACATGTGGTAAATCTGAGACACTAAAAACTATGTGTTTTAACACCACCTGACCTGAATAATTTGCAGGTTTATATTATCGATTCGAAGAAGTTTGGAGATGAACCGATTGCGAAACTCAACATGCCTCAAAGGGTGCCTTATGGATATCATGGAACCTTTGTGCCAATTGTAGAGAAGGAATAGTAGTTGTATTTGGATTAGACTCCAAATATGTTTGGGTGGTGTTTTATGTCATTCCACATCCACTTTACTTTAGTGTGACTTATTTTCACAACAATATATGCATATCTATCGGATAATGCTATGGTATGTAATGTTGTAATTTGTGGTCCTTGTGGACGTTTAATTCAGGTAGGTGTTTGTATGGATCCCACCTATTTAATTGAGTGCATTTTGCATTAGTTAGGCTAGAGTTATTTAGGGTTATGAAGAGTTTGGGAATCCAATATGTAGTAAGAAATTATTTTATTGCAGGTTTGGGCCAATAATATATATCGGCGGCCTAACTTTGGAGGGTGTCATACCAAAAAAGGATAAAGACCATCAACAAACACGAAGAGTAATTATAGGAGTGTCGTTGCTTATGTGAATGCCTTTAATAGGGTGGGTACTCAACTTACCTCACACCAGAATGCGAGATAATTAAACTAGTCTCAAACGATAATAATTAGGCGAAATGGATCTCTTTGTAAAAAACAAAACAAAAATGAGTGACAATATGTGTAAAATCATGTCTAACCAACGTTGGTTAGACAAACTGTTAAAGCGAGTTGTGTTTTCATGGGCAATTCGATGTTGAATCTTGTTGAAGACGCCTCAATGAGAAGGCTATAATGTTAGCGTTTCCAGTCCGAAATTACAAAAGCAATAATGTATATAAAATAAAAAGTGTAAAATCATATCTACTGTATTACTGATGGAAAAAAGTGGACATCAGAAAGAACAATTAGTATACAAGACATTTATTGACTTCATTTTTCTACTCTGTCTAAGCAAACGACCATTATAAGTGTCAACGGGTCACAGTTACCTGCCGACACGCGGGCCTTCCCGATTTCGCTTCGCCGACCTATACCTTTGGGACATAGTTCGGTTTTGGGGTCGTAGGGCTTCGTGGATCCGCCCTGCATGAGTATCTTATATATATATATATATATATATATATATACTAGTTATTAACGCGTGCGTTGCACGCGTATCGATTGTCTAAGTATCAAGATACATAATTTATCTTAAGTTTTCTAATATGATAATATTTATTTAATACATGGTCAAGTAATGGGTTGCGAGAAATGAATATGTATGATAAAAAAGGACACAATATAATTCAAAATGGGAAAAATAGAAGAGGGTAATTAGGTACAAAATTAACTATTGTTTCAGTTACGGTACTAATTAGCCTTACAAATATATATATTTACGGTTAGAACTAATACTGAGTTGGATCGCGCATGACGTGAGTTATTAACGACAAAGTTGTATCTAACTCATCGACTTGAGGAGTGAAGATTGTAAACCAGTACTTAACTACTTAGAGTCATCGGTGATCGGTGAAGCAGTTTAACCTATACAAACGTAACTATATACTTTCCTTGCAATTTTATACCATAAGCTAAATGAAATTCAATTCATTAAAATATAAAGTTTATACTTAACTTTACGTCAATTACTTATTTAACTACTAATTAGGTTGTACACAATTTGTTTGAACTGATAGGCTGAAGAACTAAATTAATAGTTCGAGACCCTAAATGTTGGACGATGAGTAATTTATCTGTATGGTCAAATTTCAAGAACTGTGATTGACCCATATTTTGACACTTTATATGATTTGACAATTAACTGATATATGTGATAAAAAAAATCTCAACATGTACTCGAAGTTTTGCACGAGTTGAATACATATCCTACTTTCAAGGTGACTCGAATTTATAGGTATATTGTATTAAAAGTTAATGATAATTAATGTAAGATATCAATTAAGCGACCTTAACTAAAAAAAATTAATGCAATTTAACTAATGAAAATTTTAGTAATTCTCAAATATAGTAGAGACTAAATCATCAATTTTTTAAATTACCAATGTCAGAAGTTTATACTTGAATTCGCCTTAACTATCTATTCAACTACTAATTAGAATATACCTAATACGATTGAATTTACAAACACAAGAACTAAATTAATAATTCAAGCCATTAAGTATTAAACATTAAGTAACATGTTATATGTAAAGTCAAACTTCAAGAACCACATTTGATTTATATCTTGATATGTTTTTATATGAGTTGACAAGTAACTGATTTATGTGATACAAAATGTCAACATGAGGAACATCCCCAAATCTGGGATATGGTGAAGAAAAATGCATGCATCCGACATTTTAACATACTGAATGCATATCATATGTCTATGCTGACTCTAATTGATAAGTATATTAGATATAGAAGTTAATAGTAACTACGGTGACTTGTCAATTAAGCGAGCTTAAAAAATAAAAATGATCAAATTTAACTAAATGATTTTTTTTAGTAATAGTAAATATAAAAATATATGGGTCTTAGAGATAATAAGGACCAAATCACATATTTTATAAAAATATGGAAACTAAATATAATAATAATAATAATAATAATAACAATAATAATAATATTCAAAAGGTACCTATTGGGGGTGAGGACGACCCTCACATTTTATATTGGTATAAAGATATATAACTTCATGGGTAATATAACATATACATATAGCTAAAACAGGAAGGTTATGAATTGATGCTTTTGATGATTTAAATTTGAATTTGGAATTAAATTTGTAATTTGTAATTCGAATTTGAAATTAAAATTTGTGATCGGTGATGTTACACTATCTAGTGGGGCGGACCACGGGACTGCTCTGATAAATGAGAAGTGTATGAAATAAGTGTTTTGACCCGCATGGTAGATCCGGATCGACTAAACTCGCCCTGCTCCACTCAATTGACACTCATAATCACCATGCACACACGTCAAAAGAAAATTGATGGACCATTCGCATTAACTACTCTAATCGTATATATATATGTACATTTGCGATCCATACACAATCTACATTCACTTTATTATATAAGAATATATAAGAAAGAGAGAGAGATGGTGAACATATTTACAGCCTACAAACTGTTGATGCAAACCACCATGAATTGGGCCGCCGGACTGAAGCCACAGAAGGTCGAGATAGGCGACGAGACGACGGTGATGAACGTGTGGGCCCCAACCAAGAAGACTGGCAAACCCGCCGTTGTCTTCCTCCAAGGCTTCACCGCAGACGCCATGCTGACGTGGCAGATACAGGCGCTTGCATTTTCCGGCGACTACTCGGTCTACGTGCCGGACCTAGTCTTCTTCGGCGAGTCCACCACCACGAGCTCTCGCCGGACAGTTGGGTTCCAAGCAGAATGCGTGGCTGAGTCACTGAAGAAGCTTGGTGCAAGGTTTCCTCTCACGGTGGTGGGTTTCAGTTATGGAGGGATTGTAGGGTTTGAGATGGCTAGGTCGTTCCCGGAGGTTGTCGGTTCAGTGGTGGCGACAAGTGCCGTCGTGAGCCTCAATGAATCCCTGGCGGCGGAGTGCCTTGCCGGAATCGGAGATGGAATGTGTAAACACCCGATTTTGGACAGATGTCGGAAAATACCGTGACACGTGGAACCGAGCCAGGAATAATCGAGTTAGTGAAATCACCCAAAAAAATTAGGATTAACATATTGTTAAGGGGTAATTAGCAGAAATAGATAAAGTATCATATATATGATACTTAAAAAAAAAAAAAAAAAAGAATTAGATTACCTTGGCTCATACTAGCCCACGTCCCCATTACACTCCCTATGCAATTCTATCTGTCCACCATTTTTGCTTCCCTAGGCTGCTCCCATACATATCTATCTTACTGCCCATGCTTCAAATGGAGTGTAGCCTTTCTTTAAATAAAAAATCAAAATCAAAATTCCTATAAATAAGACTCTTTGTCGAGAACACGAGGGGGACTCAGTATTACAAAAAATATCACAGAGAGTCTCAGTGAGAGTGTAATCCATATATTGCTCGGTAATTGTGGTTTGGTTACACACGTCACGACATTTTACCCGGAAATAACCCAATGTAAGCACCGCTTAATCAAAAGTTGTATTTACATTTCAAGCATAAATACTCCATAAATAAAGTGCAAGTTGGTTAAAGATCCATCGCTTTCAATGTAGCGTTTATTTATTTTCCGTTATTTTATTTCGCACTATATATATATATATATATATATATATATATATATATATATATATACATATTACGTATTTCTATTATCTACAAGTTTTATATATATCTGTTTTACTTATTTGTCATTTATATTATATATAAGTTTTATATATATTATATTACTTATTGTCATTTACTTATATGTTTATACATTATTAAGTCATATATCTGTTTATTTCACTTATTTGTCATTTATATTACCTTTAAGTTTTATATATATGTACATATTGCATATTTTTCATATTTTATCTATAAGTTTTATATGTGTTTGTATTACTTATTTGTCTCAAAACCTTAATAAGTGCTACAAATCAGTCCAGTGAAGTTCAGGGTCATTTTAACATGTTTTAAAAGTTGTTTGCAGTTTAGCCCCGAACTTTGCCGATTGTTACATTTTAACCCAGGATCTTTCCTAGTGTCCCCAAATCTTTGTTAATTGTTACAAATCATTCCATGAAGTTCAATGGCCATTTGAACACATTTTAAAAGTCATCTTCAGTTCATCCATGAAATTTTTGATGATTACATTTCGGCCCCTGAACATTTTGATAATTGCAAATTGGCCATTCATTTCCTGATAATTACAACTCGGCCATGAACTTTTGATAATTGCAATTCAACTCTCAAAACGGATATTTTTTTGTGAAAAATTAAACAAGACAAGACAAGCCAAAGTACCGAAAGGGCGGATTTTTAGCTTGCGAGCTTTTAATACGTAATCAAACCCCCGGACCCGAACCTCTGGACGCAGACCATTCAAAGCCCTAGGATGTTAGTATCATGTACCCTAGGCAACTCTAGGATTCCGATTAGCCTTTAATTAATCGGTGGCGACTCTTTCTATTTTCCCCGGTTCGGTTGATATTTCCATAATCGACCGAACCCGTCGTTCGCCGATCCAAAAAAAAAACACATTTTCAAAACCCGCTCTATCTCCGAGAGCGGTGGCCGGAATCGACGTGCGACATTTTGGCGACTCTGCTGGGGATTTCCATTCAGAGGGTTTAGGCTTATCGTGTTTGTCTTACATTGTTTAATTGAATTTTCTACCATATCCGTTTTGACCGTTTGTTCGTGTGTGCAGCTTCTGATCTCATATTTTGAGTGTTTTAAATCGCTTTTGCACACACACCACATTCAGTTACTATTCCTCGCCAAAAAAAATGGCATATAGAAACATAGGGGGTTGAGTAAGAGAATACGGCCAGTAGCGGTCACAACCGCCGGCACGTCTCCGAAAGCCCAACTCGATGATCGAAAAGGGTCCGCGATCCCCTTAATGGGGTAGGGTACCTTTCGATTCGAGAAGCTTTAGAAACTCACCTTGATAGAGCAAAGCCCAACACGGTGCATAGCCATCAACCAGTCGTATTAATTCCAGATATGCTATTTTGCATTTTTTTCTTTATCCTGGTCTGATGTATAGGGGGGGGCATCCAGAAGCTCGCACACTTTTCTAAAATAGTCAAGGGGCATCCACAGGTCTGTATATCTCTCTTGATGCATTGGCTTGAGAAGGTAATGAACAAATTGTTGTATATTTGCTGGTGTACACGAATAAGGTATTTTATTTCATGTACTGCATCACGAATTTCAAAGCTATCAAAGCCATCAATTGGGTCGGTTTTTAGGTCATGGGTTATTTCTTCTCCATTAAGTAAAGTTGACTTTCCCGAGAATTAGGATAAGGACCGTGAATTCAATTTGCAAAAAAAAAAAAAAAAACTTGAGGGAGATGATTTTCAAATGACTCATTTTTATGAGACCCTAAAATACTCCTCAACGTTTTAATTTCAAGAGTTTTAAAATCTAGAAATTCACGGTTGTTGTCTCGATTTTGCCAAGCCAGAGGTAGCTAAGTCATGTTTGTGCCCAATTTAAGCGGTCGATCGTCGGCCCGACAAATCAAACAACTGGTTTTAAAAAAAAAAATCTCGGGAAGCATCAAAATTCAGAACCTCAGGGACTGACATTAATTGAATGAGAAGCAAATCGGGTGTAAAAAAAAACCTAATGGGTTAAGGGTTGGAAAATGAATAACCCGCGACTTAATTCTCCAAAAAAATTTCAAAACATTGAGGATCATAATCGGCATAATTGATGGTTGTATTTTCCAAATTATGCATCATTATTGCGTATTCTCTATTCTAATTGTCAGTTTTTTTCACAGGTACAACTGGCGCAAACAAGCCCTAAACTTACTGTGTGATCTCGCTCGAATGGAACAAATGGGGCAACTAAAAAGAGTCATTCGCCAGGGTTCCTAACTAATGTGATATCCAAAGGCTCCACCACCTCGAGAAAATGAAGAAAGGTTTGTCCATCTAAAAGGGACCATGCGAGCCACAACCTTCCAAACGGAACAATCCATCTTCGACGTGGCCTCCTAGTTCAAGCGTCTTGTCGCTAGTGCCCGAACATTCATGGCCGTCGCAGTCTCCTAGACTTCGACATCTCGATTCACGCCCCGGCTTGCGATCTCAGCTTAATTAATGGCTATATTTTCTAAATCATGCATAACTATTGTGGATTCTCAATTTAGTTTCCATTTTTTTCGCATGTGCATCTGGCACGAACAAGCCACAAACATACTTGTGACTTCGTTCAAGTGGAACAACCAAACAAGAGTCCTCTGCCATGGTTCTGAACCCATGTGATATTCAGCGCCTCCGCCACCTCGAAAAATGAAGAGGGGATCATCCAGCTCGAGGAGATCTTGGGAGATGGGATCACAAAAACGAAACAGTTTCTCACCAACATGGCATCATAAGTCAACCGTATCATCGCTTTTTAGCGCCCATGCAGTCGTGGAGGTCATAGTCTCCATACTCCAACATCTCGAGTACATCTGGCGCAAACAAGCCCCAAACATACTCGAGATTTTGTTCGAATGGAACAAAATGGACAAACAAACCAGAGTCCTCCGCCATGGTTTTGAACCCATGTGATATCCAGGGTCTTCGCCACCTCAAGAAAATGAAGAGGGAATCATCCAGCTAGAAAAGATCAGGGAGATGGGATCACCCAAAACAGAACAGTTCCTCGCCGACATGGCTTCATAAGTCAAGCGTATCATCGCTTTTTCAACGCCCACGCAAGCATGGCCGCCGAAGCCTTCCAAAGTTCAAATATCTCGAGTCGCGCCTCCGCCTGCGACCTTGAAATAATTAATGACTGTGTTTTCATAATCATGCATCATGATCTGTGTTTTCAGTTCTAATTGACATTTTTACAGGTACATCTGGCGCAAGCAAGCCCCATACGTACTCGCGATTTTGTTCAAATAGAACAAATGAAGAAAGATGACAAGATTCATCTGTCTGGGTTCCGAAAACCCATGTGATGTCCAGCGGCTTCGCCACCTCGAGAAGGTGAAGAGAGGATCATCGAGCTAAAAAATACCTTGCGAGTAAAGATCAGCGACGTGACCTCCTAAATCAAGCGTCTCATCGCTTTTTCATCGCACATGCAGTCATGACTGCCGTAGTCTCCCAAAATTCAACATCTCGAGACACACCTTCGTCTGCGAAATCGACATAATTGATTGCTATATTTTCAAATTATACATCATTTTGTGTTCTTTCAAATTCTAATTGTCGTTTTCTCACAGGTACACTTGGCTCGAACAATCCCCAAACATACTCGTGACTTTGTTCGAATGGAACAAAATGGGCAGTCAAACCAGAGTCTTCCGCCATGGTTCTGAACCCATGTGATATCCAGGGCCTCCGCCACCTCAAGAAAATGAAGAGGGGATCATCCAGCTAGAGGGGATTTGGGAGATGGGATCACCCAAAACAGAACAGTCACCTCGCCGACGTGGCCTCATAAGTCAAGCGTATCATCGCTTTTTCAACGCCCAAGCATTCATGGCGCCGCAGCCTTCCAAAGCTCAAATATCTCGAGTCGCGCCTCCGCCTGCGACCTTGAAATAATTGATGACTATGTTCTCATGATCATGCATCATGATCTGTATTTTCAGTTCTAATTGACGTTTTTACAGGTACATTTGGCGCAAGCAAGCCCCATACGTACTCGTGATTTCGCTCAAATAGAACAAATTAAGCAAGATGACAAGATTCTTCCGTATGGTTCCTAAAACCCATGTGATGTCCAGCGGCTCCGCCACCTCGAGAGGATGAATATAGGATTACCAAGCTAAAGGAGTCCTTGCGAGCAAAGTTCAGCCAAAATGAACAATCCATCGCCGACATGACCTACTAAATCAAGCGTCTCATCGCTTTTTCACCGCACATGCAGTCATTACCGCCGCAGTCTCCCAAAATTCAACATCTCGGGACACACCTCCTTATGCGAAATCCACAGAATTGATTGCTACATTTTCAAATTATACATCATTTTTGTGTTCTTTCAAATTCTAATTGTCATTTTCTCGCAGATGAGTCTGGCGTGATCAAGCCCCTTGCGTACCCATGACTTCAAAACGAATGTGGCAACTAAAGCCAAACTCCCCTGTCAGGGTTTCTAACCCATGTGATATTCAATGGCTCGGCCACCTAAAAAAGAGGATCAACAATCTGGAGGAGACCTCGCAAGCTATGATCGCCTGAACCGAACAATCAATCCACTGAAGTGGCCTCCCAGGTCGAGTGCTCACTCTTTTCGGCACCCAAGAATTCATGGCTGCCGCGGTTTCTCGGAATTTAAAATCCCAAGTCGTGCCTCAACTTGCAGTCCCTAAAAGCAGGGAACAAACTGACCCAGATCAAGCTTCACACATTACTGATGTGTCTCCCAGTCAAGCTTCAAATCTGCAATGCATCACTTCTCGGTCTGTCGCAAAGGATCCTGACCAAATATGTAGACATTCATGCTAGCTTGTCAAACTTTTTTTCAACAGTCATGAGATCCCTTAATGATGAGGTCCCTTCAGAAGTTTCATCTGTCTACTCGCCAGAAGAGAGAATATCACAAAGTGGATGAAAATGCTCGTTTATGCGCTTCCTCTTCGTAACGAGTAAACAATATCCAGAAATGGATGCATTGCCCGTGGGGCAAATGTCCGAGCCCAGTATTTCTGGAAGAGGGAAAATTCTTCATGACCATAATGAATTCCTTCTTTTGTCATTCATTGTGATCTCAATATTCTCTGTCATCATATGCATGATTTGACATTAACGTCAACCTCCATCTACTTCTTTCTTCAGGAAAAACTGCTATCCGGAACAAAAATGAGCATCGCCGTGATCGACATGTCTCTCCAAAGGCATCCATTGGTCACAGATTCATACCGGTGGCCATCGAATACTTCACCAAGTGCGCCAAAGCCATTACATTGGCATCTGTTACGGCAAAGGTGGTGGAACGTCTCATCAAGCGAGGCATCATCGTGCATACGGTGTCCAATGTCAATTGAAATTGACAACAGCGAGATCTGAACATCAAGTTAATCGACGAGTTGTGCGACCAATTCAAGATCAAGAACACGTACACGTCCCCATATCGCACATTGATGAATGGTGTGGTAGATGCAGAAAATAAAGGAAGATCATTGAGGAAATGATTGTCATACAAGGATGGGCACGACAAGCTGCCTCAGTCATTCACGGCATATGGGACCTCGATCCGAACATAACCTGGGGCAACTCCAGTTTCCCTGTCTACAAAACAGAAGCATGTCACCGATTAAAGCTGAAAATTCGTCCACTTGGTTCCTCACCTAGTCATAAATGGACGAATATGAGTGGGTGAAGCGCACTTACATGAGCAATCAAGCCTCATTGACGAAAGCGGCTCCCTGCACTATACCACGGGCACCTGTCCCAGAAGCGCATGGTTCGAGCGCTCAACAAAGGAAGCACGCTCCAGAGAATCACACCAAGCGACCTAGTCCTTCAGAAATTCCCCCGAGCCAATCCAGATTCTCGGGGCAAGTTCATCCGCAACTATGAAGGACCATGAGTCGATATTAAAAAGCTTAGTGGAGGAGCCACGATCATCACTGACATGGACGCACAAAGACTCCCTAGTCCAGTCAACATGGACAATGTCAAGAAGTATTATCCTTGAAAGAGCTTGCAACCAGAATGCGAGTTTTCGAATTTTGAGAGAAAATTCCCGCTAAACTGAAAACCCGAAAGGGCGGTTTAGGCAAAATTTAGGGAAGAGGGGCGTGATCGAAAATCCCTCAAAAGGGCGATCATGGCAAAAGGAGAGGAAATAAAATCCCTGCTAGGTTGAAAACCCGAAAGGGCGGCCTAGGAAAAAATTAGGGGAACCGAGAGGTGCGATCAAAAAATGATCGTAGCAAAAGGAGAGAAATCCGAGAGAAAATTAAAAAAAAAAAAAAAAATTGTGGACAACTGTAATTGTCACCAGGTAGCGATGAAGAATCACAATGATCAACATTGTCTGAGCTGCCCCTACCAGCTCACGGAGATGCACCTAGGCGGGCGGAAAACTAAATGCTCTAAAATTAACTCAATCAAGAGATGATTTTCAGTCAACCCCGCGAGGAAGACAACAATAAAAGGCTCTATAAAAGCTGCATCATCGTCAACTGGATATCTTAGCAAAGAAGTGAAAAACAATATGCAGCACATCGCTGAAGGAAGTTCATTCATTAAAGAATGGGGCATTCTCATGTCCATCCAGCCAAAGCTATGCAAAGACGGCAAGCGGGACTGTTACAATCTGTTCTCGTAAGTCGCATTTCGAGGAAGTACCATTTTTGAAAGAAAAAAAAAAACTTCCAAATTTTGAGAGAAAATTCCCGCTAAACTGAAAACCCGAAAGGGCGGTTTAGGCAAAATTTAGGGAAGAGGGGCGTGATTGAAAATCCCTCAAAAGGGCGATCATGGCAAAAGGAGAGGAAATAAAATCCCCGCTAGGTTAAAAACCCGAAAGGGCGGCCTAGGCAAAAATTAGGGGAACCGAGAGGTGCGATCAAAAAAATGATCGTAGTAAAAGGAGAGAAATCCGAGAGAAAATTAAAAAAAAAAAGAAAAAAAAAATGAAAAATGAAAAAAGAAAAAAGAAAAATGAGAAAAAAGAAATTTTTGTGGACGACTGTAATTGTCACCAGGTAGCGATGAAGAATCACAATGATCAACATTGTCTGAGCTGCCCCTACCAGCTCACAGAGATGCACCTAGGCGGGCGGACAACTAAATGCTCTAAAATTAACTCAATCAAGAGATGATTTTCAGTCAACCCCGCGAGGAATACAAGCATAAAAGGCTCGACAAAAGCAGCATCAACTGCATATCTCAGCAATGAAGCGAAAAACAATATGCAGCACATCGCTGAAAGAAATTCATTCATCAAAGAATGGGGCATTCTCATGGCCAGCCATCCAGAGCTATGCAAAATCGACAAGCTGGACTGTTACGGTCTGTTCTGGTAAGTCGCATTTCAATGGAGCATCATTTTTAAAAAGAACTTCCAAATTTGAGAGAAAATTCCCGCTAAACTGAAAACCCGAAAGGGCGGTTTAGGCAAAATTTAGGGAAGAGGGGCGTGATTGAAAATCCCTCAAAAGGGCGATCATGGCAAAATGAGAGGAAATAAAATCCCCGCTAGGTTGAGAACCCGAAAGGGCGGCCTAGGCAAAAATTAGGGGAACCGAGAGGTGCGATCAAAAAATGATCGTAGCAAAAGGAGAGAAATCCGAGAGAAAACAAAAAAGAAGCAAAAAAAAGAGAGAGAAAAACACAGCACATCGCTGAAAAAAAAAAAAAAAAAAGTTTATTTGTCAAGAATGGGGCGTTCAAATGCCTAACTTCCCAGAGTTATACGGAATCGGCAAGCGAGACTGTTACAGTCTGCTCTCGCAAGTCACCTTCCAAAGACGAGTAGGACTGTTACAGTCTGTTCCTACAAGTCAAACATCATTGCCGCACCAATGCATGCACCGCTATCCAAGACATGGATTCACATAGCAGCCCCAATGCTGGCACCACCGACAATAGGAACATGTGGTCATCCAGCATTCCGAGAATCACAACCCGACGAACGGAGCCTTTAGGTGTTCAGCTCCGCAAGTCACCACCGATAATCGGGACCTGTGGTCATCCAGCATTCCGAGAGTCACAACCCGACGGACGGAGCCTTTAGGTGTTCAGCTCCGCAAGTCACCACCGATAATCGGGACCTGTGGTCATCCAGCATCCCGAGAGTCACAACCAGACGAACGGAGCTTTTAGGTGTTCAGCTCCGCAAGTCATCACC
Source organism: Clarkia xantiana subsp. parviflora (assembly GCA_036873135.1). Classification (NCBI taxonomy): domain Eukaryota; kingdom Viridiplantae; phylum Streptophyta; class Magnoliopsida; order Myrtales; family Onagraceae; genus Clarkia; species Clarkia xantiana. Next base: position 14,222,213 of record JAPTYO010000004.1, read on the forward strand.
GGCAATCGGAACCTGTGGTCATCCAGCATTCCGAGAGTCACAACCCGACAAACGAAGCCTTTAGGTGTTCAGCTTCGCAAGTTACCGCCGACAATCGGAACCTGTGGTCATCCAGCATTCTGAGAGTCACAACCCGACAAACGGAGCCTTTTAGGTGTTCAGCTCCGCAAGTCACCGCCGATAATCGGGACCTGTGGTCATCCAGCATCCCGAGAGTCACAACCAGACGAACGGAGCTTTTAGGTGTTCAGCTCCGCAAGTCACCACCGACAATCGGAACTTGTGGTCATCCAGCATCCCGAGAGTCACAACCAGACGAACGGAGCTCTTAGGTGTTCAGCTCCGCAAGTCACCACCGATAATCGCAACCTGTGGTCATCCAGCATTCCGAGAGCCACAACCCGATGAACGGAGCCTTTAGGTGTTCAGCTCCGCAAGTCACCACCGACAACCGGAACCGGTTGTTATCCAGCATTCCGAGAGTCACCCCAACGATCGGGACCTATAGGTGTCTAGCTTCTGAGAGTTGTATGTTTATTTTGTATGCAATGTATTTAGTTAGCCGGGAATACCCAAAATCAGTTGTTTGTCTTTGAACATATGTTCATTGGAACACATCCATGAACACATGCTCAAAGAGGGGCAACTGTAAACACCCGATTTTGGACAGATGTCGGAAAATACCGTGACACGTGGAACCGAGCCAGGAATAATCGAGTTAGTGAAATCACCCAAAAAAATTAGGATTAACATATTGTTAAGGGGTAATTAGCAGAAATAGATAAAGTATCATATATATGATACTTAAAAAAAAAAAAAAAAAAAAAGAATTAGATTACCTTGGCTCATACTAGCCCACGTCCCCATTACACTCCCTATGCAATTCTATCTGTCCACCATTTTTGCTTCCCTAGGCTGCTCCCATACATATCTATCTTACTGCCCATGCTTCAAATGGAGTGTAGCCTTTCTTTAAATAAAAAATCAAAATCAAAATTCCTATAAATAAGACTCTTTGTCGAGAACACGAGGGGGACTCAGTATTACAAAAAATATCACAGAGAGTCTCAGTGAGAGTGTAATCCATATATTGCTCGGTAATTGTGGTTTGGTTACACACGTCACGACATTTTACCCGGAAATAACCCAATGTAAGCACCGCTTAATCAAAAGTTGTATTTACATTTCAAGCATAAATAAAGTGCAAGTTGGTTAAAGATCCATCGCTTTCAATGTAGCGTTTATTTATTTTCCGTTATTTTATTTCGCACTATATATATATATATATATATATATATATATATATATATATATATATATACATATTACGTATTTCTATTATCTACAAGTTTTATATATATCTGTTTTACTTATTTGTCATTTATATTATATATAAGTTTTATATATATTATATTACTTATTGTCATTTACTTATATGTTTATACATTATTAAGTCATATATCTGTTTATTTCACTTATTTGTCATTTATATTACCTTTAAGTTTTATATATATGTACATATTGCATATTTTTCATATTTTATCTATAAGTTTTATATGTGTTTGTATTACTTATTTGTCTCAAAACCTTAATAAGTGCTACAAATCAGTCCAGTGAAGTTCAGGGTCATTTTAACATGTTTTAAAAGTTGTTTGCAGTTTAGCCCCGAACTTTGCCGATTGTTACATTTTAACCCAGGATCTTTCCTAGTGTCCCCAAATCTTTGTTAATTGTTACAAATCATTCCATGAAGTTCAATGGCCATTTGAACACATTTTAAAAGTCATCTTCAGTTCATCCATGAAATTTTTGATGATTACATTTCGGCCCCTGAACATTTTGATAATTGCAAATTGGCCATTCATTTCCTGATAATTACAACTCGGCCATGAACTTTTGATAATTGCAATTCAACTCTCAAAACGGATATTTTTTTGTGAAAAATTAAACAAGACAAGACAAGCCAAAGTACCGAAAGGGCGGATTTTTAGCTTGCGAGCTTTTAATACGTAATCAAACCCCCGGACCCGAACCTCTGGACGCAGACCATTCAAAGCCCTAGGATGTTAGTATCATGTACCCTAGGCAACTCTAGGATTCCGATTAGCCTTTAATTAATCGGTGGCGACTCTTTCTATTTTCCCCGGTTCGGTTGATATTTCCATAATCGACCGAACCCGTCGTTCGCCGATCCAAAAAAAAACACATTTTCAAAACCCGCTCTATCTCCGAGAGCGGTGGCCGGAATCGACGTGCGACAGAATGTTCCGGACTTGGTCGGAGTTTCTGCTTCCGGAGACAGTGCAAGGTTTGAAGAACTTGCTTGACTTCGGAACGTACAGGGTGGACTTACGTTGGATTCCGGAGTGGATGTTCAAGCATTATCTACAGGTAATAATTACTTTATAACTTCTTTTTTTTTTACAGTAAAATTAACTTAGAGCACTTCCAATAGGAAGTACCTAGTGCCTCCACATCAGCAGCTACGTCACTGCCAACTCATCAAAGTGGCACTGCTACAGTATTTGCTACAGTAAATGACACTGTAAAATTGGCACTCTCTCCAGTAGTGGAGGCCAAGTTCCACTTCTACACTGGGACCCACATAATTTCATAATTCAAATATAATTTTTGCATTATATATAAATTATATATTCATATTTTTTTACAAATACGGACATGAATAAATAATGAGATTCAAGTATTAGATGTTTTAATTAAAAAAATAGGGAAAAATATATACAAAATTATAAAATGTAATTGAATTTTTTAATAAAAAATTACATTCTATAGGGATAAGAAAATAACCGGACCGGTCGGTTCGGAACTGGTATAGACTGGACCGGTTCCAAACAGACCAATTATGCGAGAGGAGAACCAGACCAAAACCAGTAATATACTTCTCAAAAAATTGATTTTTGACTGGACCAGACTGTTTTGAACTGGTTTTTAACTGGATCAGTTTTGTCGGAGGATCGGTTTTTCGTTTTTTTTAATTAGGGTAAATTTGTATAGGAAAATGGGCCGGACCAGTTTTGAACCGAACCAGACTTTTTTTACAGTTCCAGTCCAAAATCGGTCCAGAATTTTTAGTGCTAATTTCAAATTCAGTCCAGACCGGACCATACTGTTTTAATTAGTACCAATCCAGTTCGGAACATATTCGGGCCCGACCGGTTCGTGCATATCCATAGTTCTCTATTGTCAATTCATTGCAATAATTATACGTTACTTGACCAATGTAAAATTACTATTAGGAGCAGTCCCCATACGGCATGCAGAATGATTGATAAGTATAATTGTTGATATAATAACATTGATCAATCAAATTCATTGAATCTATTATTTCACCATAATCAGTGTATATCTGTTATACGTTGATTGACATATATTAATTCAACATCATCAACATATTCACGTTTACGTACATCCATGATCATATTAGTAAATTGATTATTGCATTAATCATGTGTTTTTATATATGATTTTCAATATATGTAAATTAGAAATATATAATATATACATCATTCTAAAAGTATAATTTTTATAATAATTTATCGTAAAAGATATATTTCTTTCATATAATAATATAATATAATATAATACGTAAAATATATAAAAATATATATGCATTAAAATAATATATTATTTTGTAGTAATTATTTTCCATATTTAATAATTTGAAATGTTATACTATTTCAAAATTTAGAATTAACGGTTATTCAACATGGTAACATATAAACAAATTAGATATGGAAATTTCGAAATTGATTCAAAGTTAAAAAGTAGTAATTTTGGTTCGTGTCGTTATTTATATTACATAATATTCAAAATGACTGATTACAGTTCTTGTCTATCTGACTTAGCGTAACCGAATATATATACAATCAAAGAGATGAACAACACAATCGAATAAAATAATATTAAAAAGTTGGCACCGACATGAACAGTAACTTGGGAGTTCCTACTAGTAGGCACTGTCCCACTTCACTATTCACTCAATAATGACAAAACAGTAATATTAGTAATCCTAGTCACGCCTAGTGGCGCCTAGTCAGCGTCCAGTGGCAAAAATTGGAACTAGGTACTCCCATTTTGGAACAAGGCACTCCTATTGAAAATGCAAGTGCCTATTTAATCATTACCAGTAGGGACCAACAGTAAATGGCACTAGGCACTAGGCACTCTCTACAATAATAAATTTACAACATGGAACTAGGAACTAGGCACTAGGCACTACTATTGGAAGTGCTCTTAATTATCCAATTGCTAGCTAAATTGTTGGACAATCCAACAAATACTAGAAAACACAAAGAAAAGAAGGTAATATGTCTTGTCAACCCTAAAGCTTAAAAGTTAAAACCCTTGTCTGCCAAAATGTTCACATCATGGTGAATCGGCCAGTAACTTCGTTGAGGTATAATATCTTGATGAAGTTGTATGCATATTTCGCTAAGATTTTATATTTCAACTAGATTTAAATTAGTATTTAATTGTTTGTATGATCTATGTGTATTTGGCATTAGTAAAAACTCTCGTTTTGTGGGTAGGTTATGTTCAACAACAGGAAAGAGAGAGCTGAACTCATAGAGGCTATGCTGATTCCTGATTCCGTAAGAGTCCCTCGGTTTTCTCAGGTAAAAGCATCATAATTTTAGTTGCACTTTTTCAATTGCTACTATACTATACATGGGACTTGAGCTAATGATCAACTAATGTAGAACTACAATATAGATATATATTATATGTTACATATTTTTGTTTCTAAAGCATCCACAGTGGTATTACGTAAAGAATACGTAAACGTAGGTCATATATGTTTATTTAATTAGTAAAACAACAAAAACTATCTACAGTGGTTTTACATAGCATTCCTTAAAGATGGGACCCACACGTAAATTTATGTTTTTACATAAAGCATTCCTTAAATTTAAGTAATGCACTATGTATTACGTAACCAATTTTTTATTATAAATTAATTCATTTTATAATTAATGCTAATATCTTATTGGTGGTTGTTGGAAAATTTAATAATAAAATATATTTAAGGAATATGTTTAAGTAATACGATTGCAGAGAAAATATTTTTTACGTGTATCTTAAATTTACGTATTACTTAAAGTGTACATAAATGTCTACGTGGCAACTTTAAAGAATACAATTTAGGTAAAACCATTGTGGATGCTCTAAAGTAATATGTTTCCTTTTAGTCGTTTTAATTGAAATTCGGTAAATATATGACTAAAAGAAGCTTATTTTAAGTTGTGGTGGATGAAAAGATGACATATTAAATATAAAAAAAATAAGCTGATTTTTTTATAGATCATTATTATTTAAACAAAAATTAACGTATAAATATGTAATATATATACATAAATCATAATGGGAAGTTTCTAATTAAAAAACATTTAGTTTTAATTTCTTTTTTTAAATATTAAAATTAAACTGAATGATCACCTGACAGTATACAAATGAAATTCAAATTTAAAATAATTTTAAAATAAATGAAAAAAAAAAATTACATATGAATAAATCGAGCCAAGGTCAGAGCTCAACTCTATTTGCCTATTTGGATCAAATCGTGTTAAGAATCGACCATTGACTCTTTATTTTCGTTTTCCGTTTGTTCCTTTGCCCTTTTTTTTTGTTTTTCAATTCTAAATTATATATTTTAATTTTTTTTTAGAGTTTTAGATTAATAATTCAATTTTTTTTTTCCCAAAAGATTTACTAATCTTTAATGTTTTTCAAAATTTTCCTTTTTTAAAATAAAATAGTACTTTAGTTGGCAAAAAAAAAAAAATAGTACTTTATTTTTACACCATGATTCAATTATATGCTGGCATGTCAATAAAGTCTGTAAACTAACAAAATTAATAGAATTTTATTTGGAAAGAAAACATTTTTTTTCTTATAAAACTACAATTTCCAAACATATTATAAACACTTACTAATATATATATACGTTAGTTTTAAAAAATAGTTGGTAAACTTAAACCTAGTTTCAACGAGTTACTAGGACCCGTGGGCCGCATCCCGATCTTGACCCGCGACCCGTGGGTTATTGGACGGGTCCAGGTCTAGTTACCCACGGGACAGAGACGGGTCCGGATTTGAAGTCGTGGAGCCTGGAAATCCGCTCCGCCTGTATAAAAATTGAGTTTCCCGGCCTGGCTTGAGTCAAATATTTACCAACAAAACTACTTAAAGTGATCCCAAAAAAGAATCTCATAAAATTCATACTTGTCTGCTCTCTAATACAGATGGTACATATATTGTCGGGGGAGAACGATAAAATATTCGTCAGTGGAATCGAGAAGGCAATAAAAGAGTACGTGAGTTTTTAATAAATCATGAGAAGTATATTTTTCATTAACAGTGACACTGTATGGACATAAAGAAATTAATCATGAGATTGTGTTGTATAACATTTTTTAATTTTTTTTAAATAAAATGGCAGGAAACTGGGAGATAGAGGTACACTGCAATTGATAGGCAAAGCTGGTCACTTGGTTCAATTCGAACGTCCCTTTATCTACAATCAGATGTTAAAGAAAATTCTCGCTTCTTCTTCTTCTTCTATGCTGGTGAATCAAAATGCAACTTCTTGTTAAGACCCAAGTATTTTTCCTTGCATAACAGTATTATTATTATTATTATTATTGATGAATAAAATATAATGAATGTAACTCATAATATCCCAAGAAACAATGACTGGTCCATTATTATTAGATATATGCTTCTATTTCCTTATTAGTTCATTGTACTTTCATTTTGTATCTATAGCACTCAAACTAATAAGGGAAAATAATATATTATAATTGATATAAAAGTATAATTATCTTAAATGAACAATATTCATTTTCTAATATAGTAGCTTATCCGAATCTGCTACCCTTAACTACGTTGGTACTTGTGCTAACCCCTGTTGGATCACGGCGGAACTCCGGTTACGGTGACGGATTCCTTAGCTCCTCGCAATCCTGCAGAAGGGGATAGAGGGCAGTGGCCCAGAATCCCTCTCCGATGCTTAACGTAAGTATGGTGGCCAACAGCGCAAGTAAGCAATAAATGTGTGTGTAAAACGTAACCCTAATCTGGAATAACTTCCCTCCTTTTATAGAGGAAAGGCTATCCCAGTTACCTGATTGGGCGGTTGGATTGTGATCCACTATCCCACATATCTTGCCGTATATCTTGCCACGTATCTTGCACAGTTATTCGTATCCCACATATCTCGCCCATTATACCACTACTGTGATCATGGCGAGATTTCCGGGATTGTGCTCTTACTGGCGAGTCTCGATCATTATCGGAGACTCCCAGGTTGCACCGTTGAGGATTCGGTGTCGGGGAGTGGTATCAACTTCCCTATTGGGACCGACTACGTCCAGGTCCGATATCTTCGGGGCTCTCCTCTGTCGGAGCCATACTTACTCGGGGCTGTTTAATGTCGGGACCTCCTTCCGTCGGAGCCCTTAGCCTTCCAGCAGCCCCGCTCCTAGCCCAACGGGCCTAATCGCCGTTTGCCAATCGTTAAGGGGCCTAACGGCCTTCGCCGGGGCCCATCATTTGCCCCCAAGACGTGAGGGACTTACAGTGCATCGCGTCTTTCAATATCGGACCCTAAGAACCTTAAGGCTTTCCGTCGTCCTAAGACGCTTTTAGTCGAACCTTAAAACTTAAGGATTTTTCGGACGTCCAATGACGCTTTTAATCGGACCTTAAAACTTAAGGATTTTTCGGACGTCCAATGACGCTTTTAATCGGACCTTAAAGCTTAAGGATTTTTCGGACGTCCAATGACGCTTTTAATCGGACCTTAAAGCTTAAGGATTTTTCGGACGTCCAATGACGCTTTTAATCGGACCTTAAAACTTAAGGATTTTTCGGACGTCCAATGACGCTTTTAATCGGACCTTAAAACTTAAGGATTTTTCGGACGTCCAATGACGCTTTTAATCGGACCTTAAAACTTAAGGATTTTTCGGACGTCCAATGACGCTTTTAATCGGACCTTAAAACTTAAGGATTTTTCGGACGTCCAATGACGCTTTTAATCGGACCTTAAAACTTAAGGATTTTTCGGACGTCCAATGACGCTTTTAATGTATCGAGAACAACTCAGGAATACTTTGATTAGAAGCAACTTCTTTATTGGTTGATGTCTTTAACATAGCATGCACCACTCAGGGCGACTTAATTACATCTTCGCGCCTCCACGGGCGACTTATTCGTCAAACATGGCACTTCTTCAGATGTTCGCCGCTAAAGGTGTTTCGTAATACTTTGCCGTCGAGGTCTTCTAACTTGTAAGCATTTGAGGCCGGCATGCCTACGATCTTGTAAGGCCCTTCCCATTTCGGAGACAGCTTGTTGATCCGATCCTGGAGAGCGAACTCATTCCGACGTAGGACTAGCTCTCCCGCATAGAACTGTCGCGACCTGACCTTCCGGTTATAGTACCTGGCCGTCGCCAGACGCATCCGAGCTTGCGTTATGTCGGCCTCTAGCCGTTTTTCCTCTAACAAGGATAACTCCAGGCGCCTGGTTTCGTCATTCGTCAAAGGTCCTATCTTGGCTTTTCCTGGACTCGTCGAGGGCTCATAGCTTCTGGTTCGGTGGGACGCCACAGCGATTTCCACAGGAGCGACCGCCTCTGTCCCATAAACAAGTGCAAACGGGGTTTCACCTGTTGACCGCTTGGGTGTCGTTCGGACCGCCCACAGCACGTTCTCCAGCTCGTCTAGCCACTTTCCATCCAGAGCATAGACCCTTTTCTTCAAGCCCTCCATCACGATTTTATTAGCAGCCTCCACCTGCCCGTTGGTCTGGGCGTGACGAACGGATGCCGTCCGATGCTCGATATTGAACTCGTCTAGGAATCTCTCCAACTGGGCCCCATTAAATGGAGGACCGTTGTCACTGATGATCACCTTCGGCACCCCATATCTTGACAAGATTCGGGTCTGGAGGAACTTAATGATATGTCCCGCTGTTGTCTTGGCTAAGGGCTTAGCCTCGATCCACTTCGAGAAGTAATCAATTGCAACCAGCAGATGTGTGCACTGGCTCTTTGCTTTCGGAAGGGGTCCCACTAGGTCAATGCCCCACTGTGCGAAGGGCCAAGCACTCCCAATGGGCGTCAGATCAGCGGCGGGGGCTGTGATATTCGAAGCATATCTCTGACACGCGTCACAGGATCGAACAAGTGCCGTTGCTTCCTTATTCATCGTGGGCCAATAATATCCCAAGTTCAATGCCTTCCTCAGGATAGATCGAGCGCCCTCGTGACAGGCTGCGACTCCTTCATGCAATTCTCTCAGAATCCGAGTTGTATCGGGTTCGGCCACGCATTTCAAGAAGGGCGTCGAAAGCAGACCCTTTTTGTACAACTGGTTGTCCACCATCGCGTAATTAATTGACATTCGTCGCAGTCGCTCCGCTGCCACTTTATCTTCAGGAAGTGTCCCCGTAGTTAAGTACACAATTATCGGGGTCATCCACGTGGGCTTCTCTTCTGATCCTGTCCCGATAGTGCATACTTCCGATGGATCGGTCGTCGATAGAATCACCTTCTCCAAGAAGTGTACCCTCCGAGTCTCCTCCAAAGGTGCCCCCAAGGCAAACTTGCTCAAGGCATCGGCCTCCACATTCTTTTCTCTTGGGATCGCCTCTATATCGAAACTTTTGAAGCTCTCCTTTAACGTTTGAGCCTCCTGAAGATATTTCTTCATGATTGGATTCTTTGCTCCATACTGTCCCCGAATCTGATTTACAATCAGGCTTGCATCACACTTCACTCTCAGATGCTCGATTCCAGTACCCCTGGCGATTTTCAGTCCTGTTATAAGAGCTTCATACTCTGCCTCGTTATTGGTGGCTTTAAATGTCAGGGCCAATGCATATCGAAGCGGCTCCGCCCCACCTGGTGGAATCAATACGAATCCTGCACCCGATCCGTCTGAGCTTGAGGAGCCATCCGTGTACAACTCCCAGGTGTTCTCCTTATTTGGCTGTTCCGGCTGCCCTGCCATCGAGGCCTCTTCAGTATTCCCGGTTGCCCCCTCTACTGTTTCCGTTGCTTCAGGATCGGGAATAGTAGATTCAACTATAAAGTCGGCCAATGCCTGCCCTTTGATAGCTGTTCTCGGAGCGAAATGAATTCGAAACTCGCTAAGTTCCACGGCCCACTTTACTAGTCTCCCCGACGCATCGGGCCGGTTCAAGAAGTGTTTCAATGGCTGATCAGTCAACACCGTAATTTCATGCGCATGGAAGTAGGGCCGTAACTTTCGAGCAGTAATAATCAACGCAAAGAGGTACTTCTCAATCGGAGGGTAATTCATTTCACTCTTGGCAAACGCCTTGCTTACATAATAGACAGGAATTTGATTGCCCTCGACAGCTTTAACTAGAACGGAGCTTATTGCAAACGAAGAAATAGCCAAATAAAGATAGAGCGGCTCGCCTGGAGTTGGCTTCGCCAGTGGCGGGAGGTCGCGGAGGTGTTGTTTGAGCGCTTGGAACGCCTCCTCACATTCAGCAGTCCACTCGAATTGTCGGTTGGCTCTTAACACGCTAAAAAATGGCATCGACCGGTCGCTGGCCTTGGATAAGAAGCGATTCATCGAAGCCAGCCGACCGTTCAGCACCTGCACCTCCCTATGATTGGTCGGAGACTGCATCTCCTCTATCGCCCTTAGTTTTTCGGGATTCACCTCGATCCCCCTCTGGCTCACCATGAAGCCTAAGAACTTCCCGGAATGGACTCCGAAAGCACATTTGGCTGGATTCAGGCGGACCTGGTGGAGCTTCATCCTCTCGAAGGCCATTGCCAAGTTGCCAACGTGGTCTGATGCTCGTCGGGACTTCACCAGCATGTCATCTACATAGGCTTCCATGGTACTCCCAATCATGTCCCCGAACAGCTTGTTCACCATTCTCTGGTATGTCGCCCCCGCATTCACCAGGCCGAAAGGCATGACGTCGTACTGGAAGACTTCACTGTCAGCGTAAAAGGCGGTGTGTTGGGCATCCTTCTCCGCCATCTTTATCTGATTATAACCAGAATACGCATCCATAAAGCTCAGCAGCTCATGTCCCGATGTAGCATCCACTAGTTGATCGATCCGCGGGAGCGGATAACAGTCCTTCGGACAGGCCTTGTTCAGGTCGCGGAAGTCGACACACATCCGCCACCTCCCGTTGCTCTTCCTTACCAGCACTGGGTTGGCTACCCACGTCTGGAATCGGATCTCCTTAATGAACCCAGCGTCGAGCAACCTGCCAACCTCCTGCTGGATTGCACTTCTCTTGTCTGCCCCCATCGGACGTCTCTTCTGCGCGATTGGCTTGATCGTAGGGTCGATATTCAGTTCGTGCTCGATTATGTCCCGGCTGATTCCTGGCATATCACTCGGGGACCAGGCAAACAGCTCCTTAAATTCTTGTAAGAGCGCAATCAACTCCTGGGCCCTTTCGTCGGATAAGGCAGATCCGATTTTCACCTTCCTCTCGGGTCCATCTATCTCGACTTCCTTTAGGTCCTCCATGGGGGCGGGACGTCCAAACTCCTCTCGAGGATCAGCGTCTGTCTGGAGAACTGACATAGCTTCCTTCCTTGATCTCCTGGTGGCGTTGACATAGCACCGTCTCGACGCCACTTGGTCGCCTTTCACCTCGCCTACCCCATTCTCGGTCGGGAACTTCAGTTTTTGGTGGACGGTCGAGGCTACCGCCATTAGAGGGTTGATGGTGGTTCTTCCGATGATTGCATTGTACGTTCCTGTGGATTCGACCACCACGAACTCCACATCTCGCTTCTCCATTTTCCAGCCACTGCCGAACCACACGGGTAGTGTGATAACCCCTAACGGATAAGAGGTCGTGCCACAAAATCCTACCATCGGGAAGTTAACCTCCCGCAAATCTTTCTTCTTCTTTCCCATCTGTTCCAGGGCGTCGGAGAAGAGGATGTCGGAGGAGCTCCCTCCATCAATGAGGATCCTTTTCACTTCAAATCCCCCTACATCCAGTGTTACTACTAGGGCATCCTCGTGGGGGGTCTCTACTCCCTCCAGATCCTTCGCCGAGAAGGTGATCTCCATTTCTTCCTTCGGGGTCCACGACCGCGATCTCTTCCCCAAAACCACTGCGACTGGTACTTGGTTGGCATAACGTTCCCGAGAGGATGATGTGTCTCCTCCTGCGGCGAACCCTCCGTGGATCACATTAATAATCCTCTTCTGTCGGGACCCGGATGGGCCCTCCGAAGGCTCTACGTCGGACCTTCTCTTCCTGGGGGACCTCGATCGAGATTTGGACCTCGACCGAGATCGTGAGCGGGGCTTGCAGCGTGAGTCCCCCACGAATTCCTTCAACTTACCCCTCTGGATAAGCTTCTCTATTTCCTTTTTCAGTTCTCGACATTGGTCAGTGTCGTGACCGGAGGCCCGATGAAATCGGCAGTAACGGTCGGTGCGGGAGCCCAATTTTTCTCCTTCCTTCTTCTTGGGGAAACGGGCTAGGCCTTGCTTCTCCATCACTGCCAAGACCTCCTTCAAAGGTCTGTTGAGAGGGGTAAACTCTTCCTTTTGACTGTCCCTCCTGCTCGGACGCTTATCTTCCCTCCGATCAGAACGTCCTCGACTCCGACTACCCTCGGAGTTATCCTTCTTGTGCCGGTTGTCCAATGGTTTGAACAAGTGTTTTCCTTCATGCCCCTTGGGAGGAGCCAGTTCCCCGGCGGCAATCTTCGACTCCTGGACGTCGATTTGCTGTTTCACCCTTGCCTGGAGCGCCTCCATGTTCCAGACATTTTTGGCCGCGATGCTGTGCAGTAAGTCGGAACCGTAAGGGGGTTTGAGGTTCTTCAGGAAGGTACGGATGGCCTCGCCCTCCGATATCTCCTCATCCAGCTCAGTCATGCCAGCCGTGTAACGCTGATAGTATTGAGCCAACGACTCGTCAGGCCTCTGGACCACCTCATGCAGGGTCCGAACACTTTTTAGGAGCCGTCGACGTCCTTGATATTGGGCGATGAATCGCTGATGCATATCCTTCCAGCAGGTGATACATCCAGTGGGCAGACTGTAGAACCACGTCATCGCCTTCTCCCCGAGGGTGCTTGGGAACAGAGCGCAGATAACATCCTCATCCGGGGTCCTGCCCATGCATGCTGTCAAGTGCTTTTGTACGTGGCGAACCGGGTCTGCGTCCCCATCGTACTCGTCTATCTTCGGGATACCCAAACCTGGAGGGGCCAGGGTATGAATCAGCCTGGGCACGAAGGGATGGGTTTCCTGACTTCCCAGCTCCGACATCATGGGCTTCTGGTCTCCCATGCAGATACCCACAATTCTCACCACCTGGTCGGCAGTGAGGGGACCATTCAGGGGAATGGTCCTTTGTTGCACTGGCCCCGGTCCATCGACCACAAAATTCTCCGCCGGTGCTGGATTGGGGGGAATAGGTTGTTCCCTTAACGGAGGAGGTGGAGGCAAATTGTCGTCCCCCTGCCTTCTGGGATTGTCTCGCCGCGGAGGGAGCGGTGGTAAATCAGCCTGCCTTCTGGCAGCTTCTCTTCGGTCTAGGAGGGCCTCCATGGCCTCCATGAATAGGGGCATGGCCTCTGCCACTACCCTGGCCAACTCCGGATTCGGGGAAGGTGCTTCGTTCCGGCGAGTGCTGTCGCCCTCATCTCTCAGATCCTGATGCTGGGCAGCATCCTCGGGAGGATTGCTAGCGGCCGGTACCTGCTTGCCTGAACGCTGCGGTCTGTTGCCAGCCATGACAAGGAATCAAAGGAAAGCAAACTTACTTTTTGGCTTTTTGTTGCGTTTCCCACAGACGGCGCCAATGTTGGATCACGGCGGAACTCCGGTTACGGTGACGGATTCCTTAGCTCCTCGCAATCCTGCAGAAGGGGATAGAGGGCAGTGGCCCAGAATCCCTCTCCGATGCTTAACGTAAGTATGGTGGCCAACAGCGCAAGTAAGCAATAAATGTGTGTGTAAAACGTAACCCTAATCTGGAATAACTTCCCTCCTTTTATAGAGGAAAGGCTATCCCAGTTACCTGATTGGGCGGTTGGATTGTGATCCACTATCCCACATATCTTGCCGTATATCTTGCCACGTATCTTGCACAGTTATTCGTATCCCACATATCTCGCCCATTATACCACTACTGTGATCATGGCGAGATTTCCGGGATTGTGCTCTTACTGGCGAGTCTCGATCATTATCGGAGACTCCCAGGTTGCACCGTTGAGGATTCGGTGTCGGGGAGTGGTATCAACTTCCCTATTGGGACCGACTACGTCCAGGTCCGATATCTTCGGGGCTCTCCTCTGTCGGAGCCATACTTACTCGGGGCTGTTTAATGTCGGGACCTCCTTCCGTCGGAGCCCTTAGCCTTCCAGCAGCCCCGCTCCTAGCCCAACGGGCCTAATCGCCGTTTGCCAATCGTTAAGGGGCCTAACGGCCTTCGCCGGGGCCCATCAACCCCTAAAATGTCAGTCTTGTACCAATTGACATGTGTCTAGGGTGACTACTGTTTTATTTTTTTAATCTAAAATGTGATCTTGTTATAAAACAAAAACGACAGACGGCTCTGCAATTTTTCTGAAAGATCCCTCAGTAGAAGAAGATGAATAAGATTAAAAAATAGAGAATGTGAATTAGCTAAATGGACGAGAAGATAATGAATATAAGAAAGAGTCTCAACTCAAATTGATATATAGTTAATTCATAGATGTAAATATAATTACTTCTTATATAAAGAAGCTGTATATAATAAACTAGTTAATTATAATACTTTTGTCCAATAAATTTATATGTTTTTGTTGAAGTATCATCTAACAATCCTTTGAGTTTTAGTGAAAAAATGATATATTTTATCATTATTATTATATAATTTATGTAGACTATTATATTAAATTAAATACTAAAAAACACACACACATATTTCATCATTTATTTATTTATATAGGTTACACACATTATTATAGTAAATTAATCAGCAATAACAATTAATATTTTAAATATTAATTAAAAAACTTACACATTTAGCCGCGCAAGTCAGTTATATCATATATAATTCAAATTTTTTTTTTCCAGCATGATTCTAATCACTATATAGTATATGAAAAAATATTATTTGTTACCGCTCCAACCGACGATAAGTATGTGGTGCCTCTAGAGTCAAATATATTTAAACAAATAACATAAATATATAGTATTAATTTAACACACATAACAAATGGTAATTAGTTAAAGAGCCACCACACCACCTCATTCTACTATTATAAAGGTGGCAAAAAAAAATATTTTCCCATAATAGACACTAGTCACACAACACAAGAATGTACTTCACATATTATATTATATAGTTATAGAGATAATATATATATTGGTTGAACAATCAATCTCGCCATTATTGTCGTCATGGAGCTCCTTTCTCTCCTCCTCCTCATACTCCTCCCCTTACTTCTAATCGCCGCCGTCTTTACAAAGAAACCAGCGGCGGCCCAGTCTAAGCTTCCGCTTCCGCCGGGGTCAAATGGCCTGCCTTTGATCGGCGAGTCCCTACACTTGATCAGAGCCTTGAACGGCGGCGATCTAAACATCTTCATCATGGAAAGGATCCGAAAGTACGGATCGCAGACATTTAGAACCTGCTTGTTTGGCGAAAAGATGGTGGTGATGTGTGGGGCGGCTGCGAATAAGTTTATTTTTTCAAACGAGGGGAAGATGGTGGAGGTGTGGTGGTCCACGACGGTGCAGCGGCTGCTAGGGCGGTGTTTTATTACCAAGTTTGGGGAGGAAGGTAGGGCGGAGAAGAAGAGGTTGATGGTGGAGTTTTTCAATACTGATAACTTGGTCAGGTGGGTCTCCACCGCCGACCACCTCACGCGCCACCATCTCTCTTCACACTGGGATGGTAAGTATATTTCTAATGTAAAAAAGTTTAATTTAGTAATTACACTTAACTACTACGTTCATGGATAAAAATTTAAAATCAGTCTCAAATATATGGTATATTGTTTATCAGGTCCCGATTTACAATGTTGATATTCAGTGTTCAAATATTTGATTGGTTAATTTACACTTTTTTATATTAAATTTGATGGAACGCAAACATAAAATTATTGTATTATTGATCATGTTTAGAGTTGAGTACAAGTACATATATATAGATACAAGATTATATCTATAACAAATACTAAATCTATAATAATATAATAAGGAAAACATAATCTGATAATATACTAAGAATATATATATTCCTAATATATATTTGTCTGAATATAATACGATATATTTATCTCTAATATATCTTATTCCCTTATAAAAATATGTTTTTTAAGTATTATATAAAATCTAAAATATGCATAACAAGTATAATATTTCGAAAAAAAAATAGAAACGACATATTTTTTATTGTTAAAACGCATATTTTAACGCCAAAATCAGTCTGATAAAATTAAAAGTAACAAATTTGAAACAACGATTAACTACAACATGACCTATATATAGTTAATACTGTTTTTAAAGATAGACTATAAATTGATCAAATGCACTCTATGAAAAACAAAAACAAAAAATGCCCAGAATTTCCCTAATTAAATAATAGAATCAAGGAAAACCTATAAATATATATAATTGATATTTTTTTCGCTATGATATACTTGAGATTGACTAAATTAAATAATGAAATGTGACGAAATTGTTAACTATTACTTTAAAATAAATTTTAGAGTTTTTAATTTCAAACTTTCGAATTTTTAAAACGCACAAAATTAATCAATGTCATTCAAAATATTATACAATTTCATGTCTAAAAATATTATTATTCAAAGAAATGAAACCTAGCTTCCTAATGCTAACAATGATAACTGTTAATTAAACTAGGCAAAGAGGAAGTTAAGGTATTCCCAACAGTTGAACTCTACACCTTTGATGTCGTATGTCGTCTCCTGATGAGCATCACAGATACAGAGCTCCTCTCAAAGCTTGCTATCCACTTCAACATATTCTTCAAAGGAATCATGTCTCTGCCTCTCAACTTCCCCGGAACCCGGTTTTACAAAGCGATGAGCGCCGGTGAAGCGATCAGAGCCGAGCTCCGAGTCCTGTTGAAGCAGAGGAAAGAGGAGTTGTTGGAGAAGAAGAAGTTAGAATCATCAGAGGATCTGCTCTCACATTTGTTATCCAAACCAAACGGAAATGGCGTGTTCATGGCCGAAGAGGAGATCATCAACTATATGATCGCACTTGTGTTTACTGGGCATGATACTACTACTTGTCTCCTCACTCTCGTTATCAAGTATCTTGCTGAGCTTCCCCATGTCCGAAACAAAGTTCTTGCAGGTATGTATATATATATATATATAGTCTCTGAATTGTAAGCGGTTAAACTGTGTTTTTGTCTTATATGTTTGCAAAAATTGACTTTTGATTTTTTTTTTTCTTTTAGACTTTTGGTGTCGTCATACGTTTGCATTTTGTAAACTTTTAGTGTATTCGTTAGTTAACTGTTAAGTTTGACTGTCAAGCGCCCATGTGCAAGTTACATGACTTTCTCTACGTTTTATTTTTGTTCAAGTTAGTCCCCAGTTAAGGGTCAGACACTACATGACGAACATAACAATTATCGTTTTTATTAATCTAAACTAATCAAAATTTGATGAAAACATGCATAATTAACCCTTTTATTATTCAATTAATTAATCAAATTCGAATTATTTATGTCAAATTAAATCTAATAACCTAGTATAATAAACAATGAGGCAACATATGGTTTGCATTGTTCACCCATAACTAATTTAAATTCAACCTAACCACCATAATACTAAAAATAAAATAAAAATACCAGAAAAGCAATTTTTTTACTGATTAAATAGTAATTAATTAAATTAAAAAAAAAACAGCAGCGGGGAGGCTCCTCACCTTCAGTGGTATCGGAACTGGCAGGGTCACGGCAGGACCGGCGGGTGACGGCGACGACACGGCAGCGAGACGGCGCGGCAGCGGGCGGTCGATGCGGTGGCGGGTCGAGGTCGTGGCGCGGTGATCAGGAGGGTTCAGGGGCGGCAGGAGCTTCGGAGTGGTGGAGTGGGCGACGTCTGGGACGGTGGCACGGCGACGGCGACGGGACTTTGGCACGGTAGAGGCGGCACGGCGAGGACGTTGGTAGCCACGGGACGGCTGGGTCACGGCGGCGACGGTGGCTTGGCCACCGTCGGGGGGAGGCCAGAAGAAATTTTAGAGAGAGGGAGAGGAGAGAGAGAAAAAAAAGTTTTTTTTTACTAGAAGACAAAAAACGCACAGGTCCCGAGAAGAGTAGCCTATTATTTTCTGATGTGTTTTCTGTCCTTTATAATGTAACCTAGACCCCTATTTATACTAAAAACCTAATTTAGATTACAGATAAAATTTAAATAAAAAATGCTAACAGATAATTATTCTAGAGAATATTCCTAAGGATATTTATCTTTACAGATAATTAAATAATATCTGGAGATAAATATCTTACAGATAATTTTCTAAAAATAAAAAACTAATTATTATATATATATTTTTAAAAATTCCAATAATATTAAATATATTCGAAATAATTTAAAATATATTTTATAATAATTTCCCTAATGTGCCCTTGAGCATTTTTGGAGACTTTGTGGCTTGACGCGTCCGGAATTTGACGTATCATGTGTAACGTCGTTACGTCCGGGTCAAAATCAAGTGTTTACAAAACCAATTATCAACATACAAATACTTGTTAGGTCATTCACAAATAATATATATACCAAATCTTGACATCTGGTAACATAATAATCTATGAATATAACTTCTTTCATATGATGGTATGATGGATGCAGAGCAAGAGGAGATAGCGGCAGCAAAGAGTGAAGGCGAGTCGTTGGAGTGGGAGGAAATTCAGAAGATGAAGTACAGTTGGAATGTTATTTGTGAAGTCATGAGGATGACTCCTCCCATCACTGGTTCTTACCGAACCGTCATGGAGGACTTCACCTTTGATGGATATACCATTCCCAAGGGCTACAAGGTAAATTATTCAATTTCCACCCCCTTAAGTTTCTCATAATTAATAACAGGTCTCTGCCAGATTTAAACTGCTAATATTTAATGTCTCAATGGTAGAATTTGTTGGTTTCCATTTATTTCGACTGATTTTTTGGCTTTGAAATTGACTGTTTAAACAACAAAAACATGTAATTTTCCATTTTTTCAAAATATCCAATTTGTTGCTCATAATTTAAGAATGCTTAAAAAAACTTTTTGCACGTGACAATCTACAACTATGGTGCATTATATATAAGAGAAATTATTTGGTAGCACCAAAAGTTCCTCTCACAACTGATGTGAGGTTCATATTACTGGGTTCCATTTTTGTCTGAGACAAATGGGTATACTGACAACATGAGAAATTCTTCCCTACCTCAGCTGCAACACGTGGCAGCTGAGGTGTTAGCACTTATCCATCCATAATGTGACATGTGGCAAAAATATCTTCACTTATGGCCACATGTCGTATGCTGAATGGATAAGTGCTAACACCTCAGCTGTCATGTGTTGCAGCTGAGATATATAAGAATTTCTCCTGACAACATAGATCGGCGGTAAGAAATAATTTTTCCATATACAAACCCTTGTGTGTGGAACTACATGTATAAAGGTGGGTTCAATCATAATTGAACATGTCACGTTCATTGTTTTAAAAAAACATCGAAAGTTGAGGTAGTAATTTGGTTATATGAAAAAATATTATTTTCTTATTTATTTTTGTTAGGTACGTGCACGATGATTCACTTTTTTTTTGCCACTACATGTTCGATTTACTTTTGTTTTTTTTTTTTATTGAAGATATTTTGGTGTGCATCCTTCACCCACAAAGATGAAAGTAGCTACGACACACCAACAACGTTCGATGAATCGAGGTACGAAGGTTCACGACGGCCACCTCCCTTCTCGTTTGTGCCGTTTGGGGGAGGGCCGAGAATGTGCTTAGGGAAAGAGTTTGCTCGACTGGAAGTCCTCGTCTTCCTCCATTATTTCGTACGTCGCTTCGATTGGGAGTCATCGATACCCAATGAGAAGGTGGTGATCGATCCACTTCCTATGCCCATCAACGGACTTCCCGTCATTCTACGACCTCGTCACTGAATCTCCGCTCTTTACTTTGCTTATGTTTGTTTTTACCTTTCCAATAAACACGTGCATCTTATTTATGATAATGATGTAGGAGATTTTGAATTGTCGGATTTTGGCGTGCGAGTACACTTTTTCATGCAGAAACGGCAATCTGGGCAAGACCCATAGTAAATTATGGGGTTTCACGGTTTTAGGCTAAATTCCTTCGTGTAGATGGTCAAATTTGCAGTTTTATGTTTTTTTCGGTCATTTTTATAATTTGTCGGTTTTGTTTGGGACTTTATTGTTAATTTCAGATTTTGTCCTAGGGTTAGGGTTTTAGATTTCTCTATTTAAACTCTGTTAGCCGTCATTTACATTCAATTGAATTATTAATAAAAAAAGTCGAGGTTTTCCTTAACCCTGCGTCAATTCATCGGTATTCTTCTAAATCAACGAGTTCTTGCGCCATCTATCCAACAAATTATCGGCATTCCCTTAGAATCAACGAGTTTTTGATCCCCTCCACCCAGACACGCTGCATCACTTATCTATCTGTCTATTACATAAACATAAATCTACAGATTCAAAACTGCTTCCAAGTTCCAACATGACTGATGGATATACGCATGATTCGGGCTCGGTTTTAATTATTCGGACCTCATACACGCACGTAAGACCCACTACGAAACCCAATTTCGAGCTAACCGGGGGAAACCGGACAAGTCGCGAACTTGCCCGGCATCCCCGGGGGCTTACCCGGAAAATTCCGGGTAAGCTTAGCACCCCGGGGGTGTCGCGCACACCCCCCATTTTGTCTCGAATGTATAGGAGACCCGATTTTTACTTAACTCCTATGTGTCCGAGACCTATGTTCCAAAGGCGCGCGCGTCCCGCTCGTGACAGCCGCCTGAGACGCGCATCAGAGTCCTTTTCCCAAAGCTCTCCCCTGCATCCCGGTTCACATTTCCACATTGAACCGGGTCAAAACCGGCTTATGGTCCAAGGTTGCCTATAAATAGCCACCTTGGGGTAAACATTTTCAAGTCACTTTGGGTGAGAATCAAGAAAAGCTCTGACCTCTCTCTAAAACTCTCTCTCTCTCTAGAACTGTCTAATGTTGATCGTCGGAGTGAGCGCACCAAGCATCCCCCCCTCTCCACGGGAGTTGCTTGGTAATGCTCCTCTCGCAGGTACGGACG
Organism: Clarkia xantiana subsp. parviflora; assembly: GCA_036873135.1. Lineage (NCBI taxonomy): Eukaryota > Viridiplantae > Streptophyta > Magnoliopsida > Myrtales > Onagraceae > Clarkia > Clarkia xantiana. Next base: position 14,243,571 of record JAPTYO010000004.1, read on the forward strand.
GGCAACTAGCGAGAGAGCCCGAAGGACTTAGTGCGATCTTGAAGACGAAGCCAAAGGCCCGCGCACGACCCTAGGAGACGGACTTGGCCCAAACAAACTCGCACCCAACCCGAAGACATCGACAAGTTACTCAGCGGACAGCCCGCGTCAACTTGGTCGAAACACTTGGCGCCATCTGTGGGAAACGCAACGACAAGTCATGGCGTACCACTGTTATTCTAAGATCATCAGTTTACAAGATTTGGGAGAGCCGTGTGAAGCGCGTACACCTCCTACCAAACGCGCGTGCATCGACGCTCTAAGAGGAGGAGTAACACCTCTCGCTCAGAAACTAAGTATAGTAGCAGCGGACACTAGGTGCAGCACTGCGCGCACAGCATCGCACGCGCGTACACGTCGACATGGCAATGTGAGATCTACCACCTCACATACGAAGAACCTAACAGATACACTAAGTGGCTACCATGTCCACGCATCTCGAAGCAGCAGTCGTGACCAAGACACACTCTACCTTGGGGAAAATAAAGTAGCGGTCGCTAGACACACTCTACCCTGGGGAAAACCAAGTAGCGGTCGCTAGACACACTCTACCTTGGGGAAAACCAAGTAGCGGTCGCTAGACACACTCTACTTTGGAGAAAGCCAAGTAGCGGTCGCAGAATGCACTCTACCTTGAAAACGCCAGGTAGCGGCAGCAACATGGATAGGCAGTCGCCTCGCCGACCTTTGACCGACACCATGGAAGGACACGTCGCCTCGCCGACCTCTGGCCTTCTCCCTACCTCGGAAACATCAAGTAGTTGTCGCTGAATGCACCCAACTTAGGAACAACCAAGTAGCAGTCGTGGAATGCACCCAACTTTGGAACAACCAAGTAGCAGTCGTGGAATGCACCCAACTTTGGAACAACCAAGTAGCAGTCGTGGAATGCACCCAACTTTGGAAAAACCAAGTAGCAGTCATGGAACACACCCTACTTCGGAAGATCCCAGTAACCATCGACATGGGAGACAACTACATATCTACGAGACTCGTTAGTCTCTACTTATCACATAGCGAACACCCCACGAGGGGGGCAACCCCCTGTACATATCAACCACTATGACGACACCTACCCTACGTCGACACCAAGCCTATAGTGACAACATGCATGGCAACAGACAAGGAAAAAATTCTAAGTGTTGGAACAAGCGCGCACATACAAGCGCACACATACAAGCGCGCGCATACAAGCGCACGCATACTCAGCTAGCACGCATATGGCTGGTAGTATGGTCATGAAAGAAAGAGCCAATCAAGGAAAATTTTCTAAGTGTTCCACCATGTCAGCAGTCGACATATGACGAGGTGTCGACTATCAATGAATATTTCTAAGTGTTCCACCATGTCAGCAGTCGACTTATGACGAGGTGTCGACTATCAAGGAACATTTTCTAAGTGTTCCACCATGTCAGCAGTCGACTTATAACGAGGTGTCGACTATCAAAGGATGTTTTCTAAGTGTTCCACTAGGGCAGCAGTCGACATATGACAAAGTGTCGACCATCAAGAAATACTTTCTAAGTATTTTCCTATGACGGCAATCAACGGCAGTCGACAAAGATCAAATAACGACAACCATGGTAACGAGTCATTAGGCTAGCGCTATCACGTCACTACAAGCACCTCTACTCCGGGGGCAATACTATATCAACAAGGGCCTCGTCTCTCGACATATACGTTGCGAACATTCTCTGTTCGTCAACGACGCGGCGGATGCATCACACCTCGCAAGCTTAGGACCCGCGCGTCCGTGATACACGCTCCCTCATAAGTGTGTGGGTAACCCTTTACCAGTCTCTATTTTTTCTAAGTCTTTTAGTACATGACTATGCATCCTTTACACATACGTCATACACACGTCATCGTCATGCATTGCACACATCCATGATTTACATATTACACGTACATGAGTTAATTGTCGTCATATCATTTATTCATGCTATGATTTATATTTCCGTCATTGCATGATCAATTGCATGACAGTACGTTGTTATCTTCTTATTACAACACTTACTATTTTCTAGACTCATTTTTAGCAATCATGACTACATGCTATGCGCATATAATCTAGCGCGCACTATGTCATCTCAAAATGCATGATTCATGTTTTTTATTATTACATGATTATTTTCATGATTCAATTATTGATTATGTGCTCACATCATTTATATCATGTCATCACATTCATGTTAACATCATAAACCATGATTGCACATATTCATGAGAATTATTGCTTAAGTCCATCACATGTGATTTTCCAAACCCGACATTATTTCATTTACTAAAACCGTCGTCTCGCCGTCAAGACGGCCGTCTCGGACGACGGGCTCCCGAAAACCATCATATTGCATGAAAAACGTTTTATCAAAACTTTCATGATTTATTATCATTTTGATACAATTAGTCGTGGCATGAACGTTCCATATTTATTTGATCATCTTACAAACCCGAAAAATTTCATGTGCGCTCACGCCTTACTTCTTCCAAAATCACATTTATCATATTACTCGTAGTCCGTTGTGCTACTAACCCTTTGCGCAGTTATCAAGCATGACCATCTCAAAAAACTAAGGCAAGAAGCTCGTCTGAGCCGCGCGTATCCACCTTTGGTAGGTCAAAACTCAAGGTGAGCGGACGACCCGAATCACGCGTATACCCTATCTTAAAATAGAGTTAAACAAAGGTCAAGCCATTATTTAACTCGGGGGCAAGTGATGGATATACGCATGATTCGGGCTCGGTTTTAATTATTCGGACCTCATACACGCACGTAAGACCCACTACGAAACCCAATTTCGAGCTAACCGGGGGAAACCGGGCAAGTCGCGAACTTGCCCGGCATCCTCGGGGGCTTACCCGGAATTTCCGGGTAAGCTTAGCACCCCGGGGGTGTCGCGCACACCCCCTATTTTGTCTCGAATGTATAGGAGACCCGATTTTTACCTAACTCCTATGTGTCCGAGACCTATGTTCCAAAGGCGCGCGCGTCCCGCTCGTGACAGCCGCCTGAGACGCGCGTCAGAGTCCTTTTCCCAAAGCTCTCCCCTGCATCCCGGTTCACATTTCCACATTGAACCGGGTCAAAACCGGCTTATGGTCCAAGGTTGCCTATAAATAGCCACCTTGGGGGTAAACATTTTCAAGTCACTTTGGGTGAGAATCAAGAAAAGCTCTGACCTCTCTCTAAAACTCTCTCTCTCTAGAACTGTCTAATGTTGATCGTCGGAGTGAGCGCACCAAGCATCCCCCCCTCTCCACGGGAGTTGCTTGGTAATGCTCCTCTCGCAGGTACGGACGGGCAACTAGCGAGAGAGCCCGAAGGACTTAGTGCGATCTTGAAGACGAAGCCAAAGGCCCGCGCACGACCCTAGGAGACGGACTTGGCCCAAACAAACTCGCACCCAACCCGAAGACATCGACAAGTTACTCAGCGGACAGCCCGCGTCAACTTGGTCGAAACAATGACTTTCCATTTATGTTGTATTGTTCTTCTTCTACGCGATAGACAATCCATCGCATAGCAGACACCATTTATTTTATCATCCAACTATTTACCAATAACTTTTTTTTTAGAATTTCTCTTCGTCTCATTTTTCAGTTGAAGTATTTCTAAAAATGATAGATAACAACATCAAAAGCTTAACAAAAATTTAACAAGATAAATACAATTAGACAGAAAAGTTATATAACTCTCTTTGGATTGTATATGAAACTAATAATTCCTAGCTAGTACCCACCCTATACATAAACTATGTACTTCTTTGGCAACATAAACGTGTAGTTTGTTTGAAATTAGGGAGCCTAGTCAACTTTTAGCAGCTGCCTAGCCAGAGTAATCTAATTGATACTTCCAAAACAAAAAATATAGATTATTACTAATGTCGCTACTGCAACTCTGCCTTCAATTCATCTAATAATAATAATTGGTGTGTCGTGTATCATGTGTATCCATGCGTTGGCCGGTGAGAACCGGAAGCACGAGCAAAATTAAAGCAATTACTCACCCCTACCTCATTCACCTCCTTGCAGTGGCTTCAACGTGGAGGTCTCTGTTAATCTTGTTCGGCGGCTAAATAAGTATATTGTTCTCCTTGTTCTTTATGCACGTTCATTACAGATGACTGCAACAGTCAATCGGTAAGTTCCTCCTGTTTTAATACACTTATGGATTGTGGAAACGTATTTGATCGAGGTTATACATTCATACGTAAATATCTACGCATTCGATTGTAGATATTTCGACTATAAATATTCTAAATAATAAGGCATGGTAAATACAAACTACGTTAATCATAGAGAATGGAAGATTGTTTAGCGTATGGGGTGAAAGGTTCTACAAATGGTTGTATTTGGCATTTGGGATGTATAGTTGGAACATAACTATGTTGGTACTTGTATCCTAAAATGTCAGGACTTCCGTTTATATCACACCAATTGACATGTGCTAACAGCTAACCCCTATGTGTTGGTAGTTGTACTGACCAATTGACTACTGTTTTTGCTTTTTTTTAATCTAAAATGTGATGTTCTCTCTCTGCAAATTTTCTGAAAGATTCCTCCATATCCTCAAATAGGTTAATTTAAAAATTCCACCATATATAATGTTTGTTCTCTCTCAAAATTTTCGACCCCACATATTTTATCGCATTAATAAAAAAAGTGTTAGGTAATCCAATATCTAAAGAAATATATAGTTCAAAACTAGATAACGATAACTAATAAAATTGATAATTTTAAAATTTAAAATAAATTGTAACGTTAAGTTTTGTAATTGATACTTTTAATATCTATAATTTTTTTAATACTGAAATATTATAATTAAAAAGTAATATCTTTTTATATGGTAAATAGATTTATAAAAAGTTTTTGTTTGTGTGAAAACATTTAAAACGATACTTGTTATCATTTATTTATATAAATTACGTACACTACAATAACACAGTAATCAATAATAAAATGTTATTTCTTTTATATATATATATATATATATATACTAGGGGTAAGCGCATGCGTTGCACGCGCGGCGCTCATTTATATCAAATAAACTTGACAGATTATTAACCCATTACGATAGTAACACGACAATACTCCATAGTATAAATCACTGTGAGAAATAAGTTATACAACATTCTAAATATATAAGATACAACATGATTACGCTAGAAAAGCTAAACATATAATTTCTTATACCAGGCATTTATTAAATGATCTCAAAATAGAAACTCTGATACGTGGGCCAGCATATCCTACAAGCTACATAATCACAAAAAATTGAATCATCCGAATTTGAAGATAACCCTGAAGTTTAGAATAGACCTTAGAAATTGCATCATTTAGGCAACGCTATAGGGTACTGCAACATTTCAAAAGAATAATACGGCAGTTAAATATTTTAATTATAATGTGAAACTAACTTATACCTATTCTTACCAATTGTCATAAATGTTGAAGATAAATAACTCATCAAGAGAGAAGAGTTGGCATTCCTATGATGCAACTATTGAATGACCAAAAAATCTTGTGTTTTCTATTGGGCTCAAGGGTGGTAGATAAGATTACTCGAAGATCCGTGGACCACTTCTAAGAACAACCTTCTAGTGTACCTGCAATTAGATTGACAACAACTCATATTCTTTTGTAATAAGAACATTACATTTAAGTATTCAGACTCAAGACGTTACCTTGTTTGTATAGAAATGCATAGTTGAGCCGGAGGTAGCAAATTTTTATGCCTAGATATATATTTAGAGACCCCAGAGATTCTTTTACGCCAAACATAGTAACCAATACTTTTCCATGAATTAAATCATGCAGAATCTGGGTTGAGAGCTCAAAACTGTGAAGGAAAAAACTCAGTGTAGACATAAATGAACTAAAAAGATTGCAAATACCGGAAGATAAAGTGCTCAAGGCTCCCTATTATAACTACAAATCCTCATTCTGACAAAAGAATAATCAAAAGATAAGTTAAAACAGAAACTCATGTCATATGGGAAGTCTATACTTCATACTTCCTTAAGAAAACAAGTTAACTGTTCTTGCAGACAGTTTGACATAATCTGCTGTTTTTCCAAGGAATATTGCTCCGACCATGGCTCATACTAAAGTAATGTGCTTTAAATAGTATTGCAAATACAATACAATGTAGTGTAATTAATACTGAATTAACGAAAACAATCAACTTTAGAGAACTTACCTCCGTTGAACTTAGTCTCAAATCCACCATGATACCTGATTTTGCAGAAGATGAATATCTATTCTACAATATGAAAATAATGATGAAATATATAATGAGAATGAGTACCTGATATTTACTTTGTAAGACTCCTGTGAATGGCTAAGTTCTTATTGGATAGAGATCGAGAGGCAGCATGTATGGCTGGATTGAGATCGAGAGGCAGTGTTATCCTTCTATTTGAGTTGCAGTTGATGTTTTTACTTTTCTGCATTTGATGTAGTGCATGTCAAGATGTTTTGCCACTAAACTAAATAAGTTAATCTTACTTCAATAAACACTTTGGAGTACTTAGAATGCCATTCAAAATAAAATTTTCCAATTCATACAATGTTCTCTGTGACTGCAACACAGTGGCATCATATTGTTTTTTTTTGTAGGGGTTTAATTAGAAAAAAATAAGCTTGTATTACCTCTTATATTTAGTGATAGCCACTCCCTTTATATATAGTCAGCATCTGTCATTCTTGAAAATAAAAACATAATCAATATGCTGCAATAATGGCTACAAATTTTATATATTTATTTAACTTGGCTAATGGCTATAATAGAGCAGTTAGATTCACACGTGTGGTTCTAATGATGGTTAAATGTTAATCACAAATAACATTAAATGACAGTGTTAATCACAGAGGTTTAGGGTTTAGGATTTTTAATGTTAACCATAAACTCTAAATTTAAACTTTCAGGTGAAGAGAGCATATTGGATACCCTTGGTGCTAAAGACCACGTGCCACGCCCATCATCACCACCAGTGATGTTAGTGTTAAGAAGGCACCTTTCAGGGTAGGATTTCTTAGGCTTGAACTTGTTCACCACCACACACTCATCCTGCTTTTTTTTTTTATACCTTTTCAGCTTCAACGGAACCTCTATTGTGAACTGCGTAAAAGAGTGCATGGAAACATACTCAGTTGTCAACTATCATACCAAAGATGAGACCATGGTTCTACCTGTCTGGCCCATAAATATTAGATGAAATTCCTAACAGGAATTACTTATCCATTCAATCGATCTACTACTGCCAATAATAGGAATCATCTTGTGACATTCATGTTTCAACCTTGCATATGAACTCTTCCGTGTATCTGCATAAGAGTACCCGCAAAGAAACTGCATTATACACCAACTTTATGTAGTATGTGGATTTTATTTTTCCAGAAATAGCTCTTAGATTTTGCATTTCATAGTCTTTCATGCTTGCACCTCCAGTGGTCAAAGTAGGCCTTACACTCGCAGTAGTACAAAGTTGCAGAAGTCCTTCAAGGGATCCAGAGAAATTATTCTTTTTCGAGGTACTCTCAGTTTTATTTTGAGTCTAGGACCATAAGCCTCCCAATTCTAGTGATTTTGAATCGTTTTTGGGATGATAATGAAGGCAGGTGTTTCCAAGTATGAAGTTTGAATTTCTGGAAATGGTCAAGAACAATCCATATTCAGTTATTAATAGCAACAAAATCAGAGAATCTTTACATTCAATTTATGGCTCAAGTTCGAAATTTGACAAAAAAATAAATAATTTTTTTCTGTTGTTGTTGGAATTCTAAAAAATGAACAGGATCAGGGCCATCTAGTAAATTTGTGATTGAATATGGATCGGATGAATCACTGGAGAACAAGGGAGGTCCAGTACTGACCTTTAAATGGCTCTTGAGGACATCGATCTGCATGAGTTCTCTAATCTGCCTAGGGGTAGCAACTGCAGAAATCAGATACGTAACTTCAAATTAGAACCGAACAAAGTTTAGAACTAAGATTCTACACTATATATATCGAAATAATATATGTATTTCTGGAAATGGTCAATAACAATCCATATTCAGTTATCAATGGCAACAAAATCAAAGAATCATGTAAACTCAGGAGGTCAGACAACTTCTATCATCATAGAACTCCATAAACAATACTTCAATCATTTCCTGTTAGACATCAGATTTCTTTCAATAGCATTGAAAGGAAAGGTTCTGCCAACTTTTTGAAGATAAACCTCATATTTCTAACCAAAGTATCGAAAAAGAAGTGGTTCAGATCATGCTCTTCAAATTCTTTTCTGTTTGGCAAAAGCAACTCCAGTTCAAATCCTTTGCAGTTTTGATGACACATAGCTAAGTTTATAAAAGAAAATCATTTAACATCACTAACTGAAATCTGAACATGGAAGTTACTGTTGGCTGATGCTAATCTGATGAGATGAGTTCATTCTTTAATTCTTCATCATCAAAGTCAGTGACGTGTAGACGGTGATTTTTCATTACACGAGGTTTCTTGCATTGATATAGATGGTAGAATTGTAAAAACCATACAAAATTACAGAAAAATCAGATTTTGAGCGTTAGATTACCTCATAAGCAATGACATTTTCAGGAAAGAAAAAAACTATAAAGCTTCCCATGATTTCAGAGCAGCCGAGGATCACACTTGTACCTCCCTCAGTTCTCTTTCTTAACACCTCGACACGCAGGGTTTCTAACCACGTCTGATCTTCCTCCATCAGCCTCATCCCCCTCTTCATGTTTTTTTTTCTGCCAACAACCCCAATTAACTCATTATTTTACAGAGATCCACAAACAAAAAGATATGTGCTGATCTGATTACCTTTGTAGACTGTATGGAAATCATCAGCTTCAAAAAATTGTTATCCCGTCAATTTTCCCAGCAGATCTCCCACCTTGTTGTTATCAATTAAAACATATTTATTCTGCGTAATATAGTATATATATGATCATCAACCTAATATCCCAATAACTGATTTTTTGAGAACCAAAGCCGCACTCCTTGTCCATCTGCGGGCTGCCGGAATTCCACTGGCTGGCGGTGGCAGATCGGCCGGTGAGTGTTGGAAGAACGAAATCACCAGTACGGCAGTAAACCGAAGACAGAACAATTCAATTGAATATTAGAATACATGGATGATGGAACGATGACGGTCGACGGCAACCTACCAGGACATTGCCATGTGACCTATGGCTATGGAGGCGGTAGTGACAGAACCTACCTGGACACCGCGATGGAGTTCTCTGGCTATGAAGGTGTCACCGCAAGCATGTGTGGTTAAAGAGAGGTAGATTGAGAAAGAGAGGTTGAGACCGTGAGAGTTGATTGTACGGTTGTGTGGTTTTTTTTTTTTGTTGGTAACAATCGGAAAGGATGTGGCGTTTCAATGTGAGAACAGCTCAAATTTTGGCAAAAAGCTGCGATGGTTGATTGGCAACTGACTGAATTGGTGTTCTGTTAAATTTAGTAGACCGAAGAGGTGCTAGGAGGGGTGGTGGCTTTTAGGTGTGAAGACAGCCCATACTTTTAATATAGGTGGTAGATATATATATATATATATATATATATATATATATATATATATATATATATTAATATTTAAAAAGAAAAAACATATATTGCGGTAAGGATTAGGCATGTAATCGGTCTGACCCAATTCATAACTGTTTTAAATAGTTACGATCCAAACATAACCGAATTTATTTAGGGTACTGGTTAATTATTATTGAAAACCCAGTATGTTTGGAACCGGTTCTGAACCTTTTTTTTAATCCATATTTACATAATATATTAAAAATAAAAAAAAATAGTCCAAATCAGTTTCAATCCAGTCTAAAACCAGTTTCAATCCAGAACAAAACTGATTCCATAGAAGTATATTAACGATCTTTTAATTAGTTCACCCTTGTGGAACTGGACTGCTTGAATTGGACCAATTCCAAACGTTCTGATTCTAAACATGTCACAAACGGTTTGATTCTGAACCAGTTGCAAATGGTTAGATTCCATACCGATTCGAGAACAATTCTAGACGGATTAGATCCATGCTAGTTTTAAACGGCCTGGTTCCGGACAATTCCAAACGGTCCGGTCCGACCGCACCAGCTTTTCACACCCCTAATTGCGGCGCTAATCAATAATGTACCTCATCACCAGGAATAGTGGTCTAGTGGTTAAAAGCACTTACTCCCAAGTGGTTTGGCTTCGAGTCCCGTCTGCGAGTCAGGCGAGTAGAACTGGGTGTTACTATTCCTTTTCTTTGGCAAAATAATAATAATGTACCTCATATATAATAATAGGTAGAACAATCAATCTCTCACCATTATTGTCATCATGGAGCTCCTTTCTCTTCTCCTCCTCATTCTCCTCCCCTTACTTCTAATCGCCGTCGTCTTTACAAAGAAACCGGCGGCAGCCCAGTCGAAGCTTCCGCTTCCACCGGGGTCAAATGGCCTGCCTTTGATCGGCGAGTCCCTACACATGATCAGAGCCTTGAACGGCGGCGATCTAAACATCTTCATAATGGAAAGGATCCGGAAGTACGGATCGCAGACATTATTCAGAACCTGCTTGTTTGGCGAAAAGATGGTGGTGATGTGTGGGGCGGCTGCGAATAAGTTTATTTTTTCAAACGAGGGGAAGAAGGTGGAGGTGTGGTGGTCCACGACGGTGCAGCGGCTGCTAGGGCGGTGCTTCATCACCAAGTTTGGGGAGGAAGGTAGGGCGGAGAAGAAGAGGCTGATGATGGAGTTCTTCAATACTGATAACTTGGTCAGGTGGGTCTCCACCGCCGACCACCTCACGCGCCACCATCTCTCATCCCACTGGGAAGGTAAGTATATTTCTAATGTAAATTTGTTTAATTTAGTAAATACAATTATTACTAGGTGGATAATAAGAATTTAAAAACTGTCTCAATATATTGTTTATTAGTGTACCGGGTTTAAAATATTAATATTCAATGTTCAAATATCAGATTGGTTTATTTAGTGAAACTTAGCTCCTAATGGTAACAATGATAATTGTTAATTAAACTAGGCAAAGAGGAGGTAAAGGTGTTCCCAACAGTTGAACTCTACACCTTCGAGGTGGTATGTCGTCTCATGATGAGCATCACCGATACAAAGCTCCTCTCAAAGCTTGCTCTCCACTTCAACATATTCTTCAAGGGAATCATGTCTCTGCCTCTCAACTTCCCCGGAACCCGGTTTTACAAAGCGATGAGAGCCGGTGAAGCGATCAGAGCCGAGCTCCGAGTCCTGTTGAAGCAGAGGAAAGAGGAGTTGTTGGAGAAGAAGAAGTTAGAATCATCGGAGGATCTGCTCTCACATTTGTTATCCAAACCAAACGGAAATGGCGTGTTCATGGCCGAAGAGGAGATCGTCAACTACATGATCGCGCTTGTGTTTACTGGGCATGATACTACTACTTGTCTCCTCACTCTCATTATCAAGTATCTTGCTGAGCTTCCCCAAGTACGTAACAGAGTTCTTGCAGGTATGTATATATATATATACTCTCTGAATTATTCATTTCTATATAGCACGAATATATATATCTTGCTGAGCTTCCTCATGTTCGTCACAGAGTTCTTGCAGGTATGTATATATATAGTCTCAGAATTTTTCATTTCTATATGGCACACATATATATATTGTAAGGGTTAAATGATCTTTTAGTATCCTATGTTTCATCAAATTGGCTTTTTATGCTTTTTATTAGACTTAGTGTTATACGTCTGCATTTTGTATAGTTTGGTGCATCCCTTAATTAACCATCAAGTTTGACGGTTAATTGCCCATGTGCAAGTTACGTGACTTCTCCTAAGTTTCATTTTGGTTCAAGTTAGTCCCCAACCAAGGGTCAGACACTAGCTGAGTCAATTTAGGGTTAGGAGACGGTTGAGTTTGTTTAGGGACTAAATTGCAAAAATTAAAAGTTATGTATGTAAATTAGGGGACTAAATTGAACAAAAATGATATTTATGAGAAAATCACGTGACATGCACATAGGTAATTAACGGTTAAACTTGACCGTTGACTAACAATTGCACCAAAATTCTACAAAATACAGATGTATGTCACCAAAAGTTAGCAAATAGGGTCATTTCTATGTATTTCTATACAAATACTCAGTCCCATATCTCTTGGATAAAAAACTATTGAAGAACTCAAATACAATTTGCAGAAAAATCAAAGAATGAAGCTTCCAACTTTGAGGGGAAAATTAACTAATCATTATATTTTAAATACAAAGTTTACAATCTCATAAATAGAACAATTAAACAGCAAATCCTACAAAATTTGAAACATAAACCAATTATCAACATACAAATACTTGTTAGGTCATTCACCAATAATATATATACAAAATCTTGACACCTGGTAAGATATAATAATCTGTGAATATAACTTCTTTCATATGATGGTATGATGGATGCAGAGCAAGAGGAGATAGCGGGAGCAAAGAGAGAAGGGGAGTCGTTGGAGTGGGAGGAAATTCAGAGGATGAAGTACAGTTGGAATGTTATTTGTGAAATCATGAGGATGACTCCTCCCATCACTGGTTCTTCTCGAACGGTCAAAAAAGCTCCGATCGGAGCTTTTTTGCTGAGGTGGTGGCCGGAGTCGGGTTGTCGGAGCCGAGGTGGTGGTCGTCGGAGTCGAGGTGGTGGTCGCCGGAGTCGGGTGGTGGTGGCCGGAGTTGGGTGGTTTTAATTTGACTTTAGGGGTAAAATTGTCATCACATTTCCTTAAATAAGATATTAAATAAACAAAATATTATAGGGGCAAAAATGTCATTTCACACAATTCTGTTAAATTTAACCCTAAAAATGGACGGAAAACCTCAAATCAACAAAATTGAAATTTCGGACATTTGTTATTAACTTTTTAAATTTCAGACCTCTCCCGTTAACATGGGTGATAGTTCAGACCTTTCATAGGTTCTTAACCCTAATTTATAATAGGGGTAAGAACCTAAAAAAAAGTCTCAACAATATGTCACGTTGTTAATCGTTATCCTAGATTTAAAGATATTTAGTGACCCATCTATATCAAATTTGTGTTTTTTCCACTATCTCGACTGATTTTGGCGTTAAAATTAACGGTTTAAGCAACAAAAACATGTGGTTTTCCATTTTTGCGAAGTATCAGATTTGTTACTCATATTTTAGACTTATTTAATGCTTAAAAAACCTATTTTTGTTTTGTCAATTATTTAGGAGAAAAAAATGGAAATCTCCCAATCTAATAATTAGAATACTGAAAATCAACATTTTAAATCTTTACGGTAAACAATATATATATATATATAGTTGAGACTGTTTTTAAATTCTTAACCTTAATTAATAATTTATTTGACGAGACAATGTGCAAATATACGAGTATGCATTATATAATGGAATCTAAATATATAACGGTGGGTAAATTATAATTGAACATGTTGCTTTCATTGTTTTAAAATTGAATGTTGAGGTAGTAATTTTTTTTTTGCGTACGTGCATGTTTGATTCACTTGCTTTTTTTGTTATTGAAGATATTTTGGTGTGCATCCTTCACACATAAAGATGAAAGTAGCTACGACACGCCAACAACGTTCGATGAGTCGAGGTACGAAGGTTCACGGCGGCCACCTCCCTTCTCGTTTGTGCCGTTTGGGGGAGGGCCGAGAATGTGCTTAGGCAAAGAGTTTGCTCGACTGGAAGTCCTCGTCTTCCTCCATTATTTCGTCTGTCGCTTCGATTGGGAACTATTGATCCCCGGTGAGAAGGTGGTGATCGATCCACTTCCTATGCCCATCAGCGGACTTCCCGTCATTCTACGACCTCGTCACTGAATCTCCGCTCTTTACTCTGCTTGTGTTTGTTTTTACTTTTCGAATCAAACTTGTTGAAATATAAGAGTGCGCTAAATGTCTTCACTCAAAAGTTCGAACTTATGGGACAGTTGGTTAAGGCACACATTTTATTTTCTACATGATATCAGAGCTCACGGCCAGATCGATTCCTGGTGAAGCCATTTATTAACCTCCTACAAAAAAAGAGTTTAATGCCCATTTGTTTGAAGCTATAAAAGTGCGCTAAATATATTCACCCAAAAGTTCGGATTTACAGGACAGTTCGTTAATGCACATATCTTATTTTCTACAAAACTGGTGCTACTTAATTAGTTGCTTATATTATGTTTCAAGAATATGACTTTTTGGTTAACGGAGAAATGAATGAATGCGGTGAACGGAAAAATGAATGAATGTTAACGGAGAAGTAACCGTTCAACAACGAGAAATTATTATATGGACTAACTCCTCCACATCATCTATAGACCCATCCAATAAAAACTAAACAACTCAATATTTGTGGATTAAACATAGTAAACATGAAATAGAGAATAACAAAATCTAAAATCCTTAATAGGAAATTGCAATTAAATTGGAGTTATTTTAGTATATTTATAGGAAAGTCTTATTTTAGTCCATATTAAATAAATAATAAAACATGTTTCAAACATTTTTCAATAGGAAATACTTATTTCAAAAATTGAAAAGTTTATTTTTTGTTTCTATAAGACCTATGAGGCGAATTTATGAAAATAAAAATAAATTTATATTTTTCATTAGGTGTGGTTATTTTACTACAAGTGTTAATAGTTTTCAGGTTTTTTTTTCTAAAAACCTATGGAATGGGTGAACCCTAGAGGACAAACTTACAACAATTCAAAAGTGTCACATTTGCCCTCTAGGGTTCACCCACCCTAATAGGGTTTTAGAAAAAAATAAAAATAAAAAATTATTCAGACTTTTAATAAACATATAATAAAAAATATAATTATCGGTGACCAAAATAAACATTTTCTACCTAAAATATGTTTTCTTGTTGCTGAATAAATAAATATTTTATTGTTTAATTAATATTGACCAAAATAATAGCTTTTCATAAATATACTAAAATTACTCCAATTTATTTACAATTTCTTATTAAGGAGTCTTAAGTTTTGTTATTCTATTTCAAGTTTACAATACTTAATCAATTAATGTTGAGTTGTTTAATTTTTATTGGATAAGTCTATAGATGAGGTGGAGGACCAAGTCCATATAATAATTTCTCGTTCAACAACATTCTATACAATTGTCCAAAAAAAACAACACTATACATGTTACTGTCTTACTGTGACCATCTATTCGCGTAAAAGTATATTAGTAATCAAAATATTACATGGTTCGGATTCGGTTCAGAACCTTAAGAATATATTAGCCTCCTTCGCATGTTAACCGCATGATAGGATTAGATATATATCTCACGCTCTACTCTTTCTTATCATTAAGATTTTAACACGTGTTATGAGTGTAATTAATTTTGTGGCTTTTTTTTATTTTTTTTTTTCTAAAATACTATTGAGATTGGTGAATCCTAGAAGAAAAATATTAATTCTAAGGACATGTGTTCAAATCTTAACGGGTGATGCACGATATGAGACATAAATAGTGGGGTAGGATATCTAAATTAGATAGAATTGGCACACACAACATTTCTCTATATATATTTATGGCGGTGGAAATATTAGAGAAGATTGAAGAACATGATGAGATTAGTGTCTCCATCCGGTTTGCTCATACAAGGCTCATCTCTTCAGAGGCCACCCACAACTCACTCTCATGGCTCTTCTCCTCCTCATCTCAAGCCAACCACGTTCAAACATTCCGAGGTAATATATATATATATATATATGTATATATCTTTGCATGCATATATAATATAGATCATGAGTTGCGTATACGTTGAATTTGTATGTTGCTAGTGTTGTTTCAATATATATATATACATAATAATGAAGGTGCAGAAACGGTGGAAAGGGCTGTTACCTGCAGAACTCCAATATACTTTGCCAAGTTATCTTCTTAAGTGTGTCGGAAACAAGAGCAGGAAACTGTTGGATGCTTTTGCTGATTCTGTCTTTCGTTTCGCCGACCAGCCACTCCTCCCTTCTCAGGTACCAACTCGCATCTCTCGTTACTCTAAAACGTACGCCTTAACCGATCAACCTATAAGTTCGAACTTGTAAGTAAAGGTTTTCGATATACTTTTATTCAATATCTAACATTAATCACTATCATCATGTCATTAACAACGTACAGGAAAAATATGATTGAAGTTCCACTATAATATTGGCCTAAAAAAAAAGTACCACTACATTAAAGGGAATATAATTGATCACAACAATCTATATTTGTTTCGGTTGATCTATTTGCATGGGAAATCAAACACATTTTTAAAGGAAATATAAAAAATTCCTTGCAAGAGTTTCTAAGGGCCGACTTCTAATCTAAATACGCCGCTAAAAAATATTTAAAAGTATCAAAATCTTGATATTTGTAAAAGATTTTCCTTATTAATCGGGGAATAGTAAATATGTCTTGCAAGCACTTACAATATTCTTCAATGTAGAAATTCGAGCTTTCTTAGAGGCACATAACGTGTAAAAAAAATTGTTTTTTTTTTATTATTTTTTTTTATAAATCTCACAAATACTCACTATGACAACTGTAACCGAGTTAGGTTCTGGATAGATAAATCTAATTTTGTATCGTTGAGACAAAACAAAAGATTACTGCATTCTAAAATAATAGGGTTAAGTTTTAAACTAGTAAAAATATTATTCGAGATAAGCGGTCAAAACATCATTTTTTGTTTTTTGTTTTTTTTTTTATTTTACGTTGAGGAGTCTCAATCAGGAGGACAACACACATAGCATGTTTACTCCATATCCTGACTAATCATCACTTGCACCGGAGTAAGCTCACAATGTGTAAAGTGTTGCCCATAAATATTTTTCTATTCTCATGATCATCAGTGAATCGAACCCATAGCTTTTAATTAAAGAATGAAGCACTAGTTTTAATTAAAGTTAATTTAAAGAATGAAGCACTAGTTTCAATCGTACACCATATTATATTATATGGTTATTTGATTTTTGTCAAGAGTCCAAAAAAACCACATCATGAGAACAAGTTTCCAAAAATAAACATGATGGAAGTCTGACATGAACGGTGATGAGTAGAATCAAAATGTCATACTTTCCCAAACTTATCCTTTCATATATAAAGCCAAGGTGCATACAGTGTTCCTTTCCATCAAAATTGTAATTCTAATATTAGTTTTACAGTTTTAGAATTATTAATAATGTCAATGTCATCTGTAACTTAAACCACCGCAAAATAATTGTAGATAAATCGCTGCACTATAAAAGTAGTGATTTGATGAATGTTTGTTCTCATGTCATTATCATTAAAAAAATTTAAAGAAAAAACTTTATAAACCCATTTACTAATCAATGGTCGAGAAATAGCAGCTAATTAAAAAGTGTGTTTATTTTTTTGGATCGTGAAGAGGAACTTTGGACCAGTTGAAGAGATTGGTGAGGCAACTCAAGTCTTTTGCATCAGAGGACAAATTCCTCCTGATTTTCCTAATGGCGCTTTCATCCGAAACGGTAATGATATATGACAACTCAAAACAGTTCAAATTTTATAGAATTTTGCACACTTTGGAAAAATAGCACACATTGGGAATGAACGCCCAATTATTATTATTATTATTATTTTGTTGCAAAAATGGCATTCCCATGCCAGCGCCATAACATGCCATTTCTGAGGTGGTTAATTGCGAGTTACGATGTTTCTATTGAAAAACCATGTGGAGCTGATTCCATCTTTATACATCATCCCTCCCCCGTATATCCTAATACTATCTTATCCTATCTTATTTTCACATGGCGCGGTAGCGAAAAAATAAAATAAAATCAACGTCGGGAATACTATTTTTGGAGTATGCTAATTTGGTGTTTAATTTTGAATAAATTGCTATTTTGGTGGTTGTCTGGTTTGGAAAATCATATTTAGCACGAGTTAGGTCTAGAGCGAATCTCTTTAACTTGACCAATTAAGCCTGATCGATTTAGACTTTTGATCAAGAAAGGTTTACTCTGATCTGGGGCGATCAAGTTTGACACGGACTTAATCCAAGGCGAACCATTATCTAGGTGAACTGAGTCATAATTGTTGGGACTTGAACACTCAGAGATGAACTTGGACTCGACCACTAGTACGCCTCGACCTGTCCTGCATAAAGGGATAAGTCAGAATTTATCCCGACGATCCCCTCTGAAACTTAAGTCACTCACTATTAAAAAAAAAAATCCAGAACTGTATTGTAGAGAAATGATAAACAATGTGTATGAAAGACTAATAAAAAGACTATTTACAGGCAATTGACGGTTAGGGTATCAAATCAGAGAGCTTACTAATGACAAACCGGTCCATCAATCTATTAGCAATATTAAATCGTTTACTAGGTATTTTTATCATCGCGTGCCTACCATATAGGAATGTTTCTGTCCAAGAAAGACATAAATTTGGACGTACTATATGCATGAGATATCTTAGCTTGCAAAATATTTTAAGAAAAATTCAGCTAACATCTTCATCGACTGTCCAAATATCACGTAGTAGTAGTTTGGTAAGTAAAGCAATATACTTATGTACATATGCACGTTGAAGCAGGTCCAAATCCACTATTTGGAAGGCTGAAAACAGCAGAATCCATATTTGGAAGAACAAGCCATACATTCGTAGAGGGTGAAGGAATGGTCCACGCAGTATACTTGAAGAAGAAGAGGCTGTCGTGTGGAGATGAACAATGGAGTTTGTCGTACAAAAATCGTTATGTTGAGTCCGACACATTCAAGTTGGAGAAGCAACGACAGAACCCGACAATCCTTCCGGCAGTGGAGGGAGATCCTTGCGCGGTTCTAGCGGCTCTGTTCCTCAACTTGGTATGCGCCCAATTATAATATATATTTTGCAAGTTCCAATATCATCTCTACTTCACCCTAGAATGATTCTAGCAAAATTGTTGGATTTTAGGGAGCAATAATACTAACACAAACACAATAAACAACACCCAATAATTAACATATTTTACTTCACTTGAATTTGGCATAGTTTGCCATGGATGGAAGACACTAGTGCCGCCCCCCTCACCTTTGCATCTCTCTGTTCTAATTCTACTCTCTGTTCTTTTTTTTTCACTTACTCACTATTCTCTCTCCAATCACAAAATACCTAGCAGCTACCACAATGCAAAACGCACAGCATAGTAGCTAAAGGAGATAAACTAAAGTTCTGCTTAATTACTAAACTGCCACTAACTAATTAATTTAAACAAACACATTAATTTTAACACTCCCCCTTAATGTGTTGTTCTTCAACTCCTAATAGCTCACGGAACTTCTCGAACTTGTCTTTAGGTAACGCCTTAGTGAAAATGTCCGCAACTTGATCTTCGGTCTTCAAGTACATCATCTGGATTTCTCCTTCTTCGATCTTCTCTCGAATGTGATGATACTTGACCGCAATATGCCTCGTCCTGCTGCTATACACCAGATTCTTCGCCATCGCAATAGCTGATTTGCTATCACAAAACATCGGTGTCGCCTCGTCTTGCTTCTCGCCAATATCCTCCAAAATTCTCCTTAGCCACACGGCTTGAGAACATGTCATAGCCGCAGAAATGTATTCCGCTTCCGCAGAGGATTGTGCAACTGATTCTTGTTTCTTCGATTGCCAGGAAAACACTCCTGAACCAAGTGAAAACAAATACCCGGATGTACTCTTCATATCATCTCTACAACCGGCCCAATCACTATCACAAAAGCTCATTAGCTTCAACTCATCATCTCTTTCATACTTGATACCATATGCCAAGGTCCCTCGTACATAACGGAGAACTCGTTTGGCGGCTCCAAGGTGAAAATGACTCGGATTACTCATGAATCTCGACAACATGCTCGAAGCAAACATGATATCCGGTCTCGTGGCAGTAAGATACATCAAACTACCCACAATACTCCTGAAATATGTGCAATCCACTTTTCTTCCTCCATCTTCTTTCCACAACTTCTCATTTGAAGCAAGTGGTGTTGCCATTGTTTTGCAACCAAACATATGAAACCTCTTCAACATATTCTCGGCATACCTCTTTTGGCAAACAAACACACCATCATCTTTTTGATCAATCTCCAAGCCAAGAAAATAATGTAGCAAACCCATATCACTCATCTCATATGTCTTCATCATGTCATTCTTGAACTCACTAATCAACTTCTCATCATTGCCGGTGAAAATCAAATCATCAACATATATGGCAACAATAAGAATTGAAGTACCTTGTTTCTTCACATAGAGAGTGGGCTCGCTCTTACTCTTCTCGAATCCATGACAAGTGAAATAGTTGTCGATCTGACTATACCACTGTCGAGGTGCTTGCTTCAACCCGTACAAAGCCTTGTTTAGCTTGTACACTTTCTCTTCTTCTCCTTCTTTGACAAACCCTTTCGGTTGCTCAACATATATTTCTTCTTCCAAAACACCATTCAAGAAAGCCGACTTCACATCAAGTTGGTATAACAACCAACCTTTCTGAGCTGCAAGTGCTATGAGGATCCGGATTGTGTCCTTACGCGAAACTGGAGCATATGTCTCATGGTAGTCAACCCCAGCCTGCTGTAAGTACCCTTTTGCCACAAGTCTTGCTTTGTTCTTCAAGATCGAACCATCGGGATTATGCTTCACTTTGTAGATCCACTTCACCCCAACAACATCTCTCTCAACTGGCTTGTCTACCAGCTCCCAAGTCTTGTTCTTCTCAATCATGTGCAACTCTTCTTCCATGGCTTTCTTCCACGCTTCTTCTTGGATAGCTTCTTCAAAGCTTTCCGGCTCAACTATGCACACATTACATGTCGCATATACTTCGGATAGTCTTCTCAACCTCCTCGGTGCGCTACTCGAAGTAGATGAACTAGAACCCGAACCATTGCTCGATGGCGATGATGGATCGACTCTAGGTGATGTAGGTGGAGAGTCTTCAACATGCTCTTCGTCACCTCCAACCTCTTCTTCATGAACAACAACTTCTTTTTGAACTTGCTTTTCTTTCCAATCCCAACTCGCGTCTTCATCAAACAACACATCTCTATTGATGATGATTTTCTCCTTATGCAAGCTATACAACCGATAGCCCTTTGATGTCGAGTCGTACCCCAAGAAGATACACTTCTCACTTGTATCATCAAGCTTTGTCCTCTTTTCTTTCGGAATTTGAGCATAGCAAATACACCCAAAAACTCTCAAATGCTTCACCGAAGGCTTCTTCTTGCACCAAGCCTCAAGTGGTGTCTTGTTTTGAACTGCCTTTGTCGGGCATCTATTCAACAAGTACACTGCCGTAGACATCGCTTCGGCCCAAAATGTATCCGGTAACCTTTTCTCCTTGAGCATTGTTTTGCCCATCTCAACCACGGTTTGATTCTTCCTCTCGGAAACTCCATTTTGTTGCGGGGAGTAACCAACTGTTAGTTGTCGTTCTATGCCTTCATCTGCACAAAACTTGTCAAATTCTCGGGAGTTGTATTCTTTTCCCCGATCACTCCTCAACACTTTTATATATCGGCCACTTTGCTTTTCAACAAACACTTTGAATCTTCTAAATACACCAAAGACCTCGGATTTTTGTTTCAAGAAATAAATCCAAGTCATCCTTGTGTAATCATCGATAAACAATATGAAATACCGATTACCTCCTTGAGAAGTAGTTCTCATCGGTCCACACACATCGGTATGAACTAACTCCAATGGCCTTTTTGCTCTCCATGCTCCTCCTTTCGGAAAAGGATCTCGGTGATGCTTCCCCATGGCACACCCTTCACATACACCATCCTTCTCTTCAATTCTAGGCAACCCATAAACCATATTCTTCTCTTTCAACAACTTCATTCCATTGAAATACAAATGACCAAGTCTTTTGTGCCATAGCCAAGACTCATCACTAACATGTGCCTTCAAAGCAACATCTCCCCCATAATTCAAACTTAATGGGAAACTTCTACCTCTTGTCATCTTTATCTTTGTGATCAACTTCATGTCATTCTTCTTGTCATAAATGGTGCACCCACCATCTTCAAAATATACACCATATCCTTTCTCCACAAGTTGACCAACACTTAGCAAATTTTGGTCTAAGTCGGGAACAAGCAACACATCACTAATAAAACTCATTCCCTCCTTTGTTTGAATAGGAATCGTACCTTTCCCAACCGCTTGTACTAGTGCTCCATTTCCCATCTTCACTTTGGCATTCACCGCTTCATCAATCTTCGTGAAGATGCTCCGATCACTAGACATATGATTGCTACAACCACTATCAAGCAACCACACTTCATCTTTCTTCTCGGATGCTACTTGGCAATCGGCCAAGAGCACTCCATAATCATGATTGTCTTTCTTCTCTTCGGAGACATTCGCTTGCTCATTCTTGAACCTACAATCTCTTTGCACATGCCCAAACTTCTTGCAATTATGACATTGTGGCTTACCCTTAAACCAACAATCTTTCTCGAAATGACCACTTCGCTTGCAAATATGACACGTCTTCCCCGAGCTTTCCGCGGTGTAACTTCTATCAAAGTTACCTCTTCCTCTTCCACTTTGACCTCTTCCTCTTCCTTGGCCAAATTTTCCACCTCGTGAAGACTCACCTCCTCGATGCTCCGGAGATGATTGCTCTCTCGGTTTTGTGGCCAAATTTAACTTAGATTGTAAAGCACTCTCAATTGATTTGTCGGAGTGTCTTAACAACCTTTGTTCATATGCCAACAATGATGCCATCAAGTCACGAACGGACAATGTTGACAAATCTCTAGTTTCCTCAATAACCGACACAATTGTATCATACTTCTCGGTCAAGCTAATCAAAATCTTCTCAACAAGCCTTTTATCCCTAACTTCTTCTCCATATAAACTCATTTGACTACCAATATCGGTTACCCGATTGAAGTAGTCCTTCAACCTTTCACCTTCACTCATCTTCAAATTTTCTAATTCGGCTCGCAAAGCTTGCAATTTAATAGCTCTAACCCTTGCATTTCCTTGGTACTCATCTAGCAAAGTAATCCAAGCGTCATGTGCCGTATCACATCTCATAATTCGCGGAAACAATGATTCCGTCATAGCTTGTTGTATAAGTGCAAGAGCTTTAGCATCTCTTCTCCTAGTATCTCTCAACTCTTTCTTATCGGCATCACTCAACATAGCTATATCAACGGGCTCCTCAAATCCATTTTCAACAATATCCCATACATCTAGAAATCTAAAGATAGTTTTTACCTTCAAACTCCAATAATCATAGTTTTCTCCATTGAAGATAGGAATCGACACTCCTTGCTCGCTCGATCCCGCCATAGAAGCTTGATTTCTTCTCCAATTGCTTGATTTGCTCCGGTTTGCTTTTCGTCAAACCCTAACTCGCCCAAACACTCAATCGACTAGGCTCTGATACCAATCTGTTGGATTTTAGGGAGCAATAATACTAACACAAACACAATAAACAACACCCAATAATTAACATATTTTACTTCACTTGAATTTGGCATAGTTTGCCATGGATGGAAGACACTAGTGCCGCCCCCCTCACCTTTGCATCTCTCTGTTCTAATTCTACTCTCTGTTCTTTTTTTTTCACTTACTCACTATTCTCTCTCCAATCACAAAATACCTAGCAGCTACCACAATGCAAAACGCACAGCATAGTAGCTAAAGGAGATAAACTAAAGTTCTGCTTAATTACTAAACTGCCACTAACTAATTAATTTAAACAAACACATTAATTTTAACAAAAATTATAAAACATATATATATATATATTCGCTGTCATCCTATCAATTTATTACTGAATCAATTTTGAATATTAGTTCTATCATGGTTGATGGAAATTGTAACTGAGACATTAATTTGATCCGAAATTGGAAATTTTCAATTTCGGAGCAAATTAAAATTTAGATATCA
This sequence comes from Clarkia xantiana subsp. parviflora, assembly GCA_036873135.1. Taxonomy (NCBI): domain Eukaryota; kingdom Viridiplantae; phylum Streptophyta; class Magnoliopsida; order Myrtales; family Onagraceae; genus Clarkia; species Clarkia xantiana. Next base: position 14,267,518 of record JAPTYO010000004.1, read on the forward strand.
TTTATAATTAGATCAAACTTAGGTAGTGATTTGGTTATTAACCAAAAATGATAGACGGTCTGACCGCCATTGACTGACTGTATCTAGCTCATTAATATACTTGTAAGTTGGAAAAAATTACATACTAAATTACCTAGACACAGTTAGACCGTAAATGTCGGACTGTCTATCATTTATTATTAGGAAGCTAGGTTAATTTTGAAGAAAAGTAATACATTGTGCCCCATTTCACCCAAAACTGTGGTTTGTTGTGTAAAAACTTAACCGATCATCTCTCCGTCACTTCTGTGTTATGTGTAAAAACTAAAGTCCATATTCAACTTAAAAATCTAAGCTAGATAGAGTAAGAAACTGAGAGTTTTAATAAGAAGATGAGATTTTTGTCCTGATTAATTATAATAATTTGTACAGCTGCGATTCGGTACGATACACAAATACATGAACAACACCAATGTGTTGACACATTCGGGAAAGGTTTATACAGTCGCTGAAAACTATATTCCTCAAGAAATAGACATCCATACACTGGAAACATATGGCATCTGGGACTTTGATGGAATTTGGGATCGACCTTTCACAGCCCACCCCAAGGTTGGTCTCACAATAAAATTTGCATGCATGCTAATTCATACAATACCCGCTCTCTATATCTATATATACATACAAAATAATTGTGCTGTTGTGTTTATTATGATGTATAGAGAGCTCCCCTGTCGGATGAACTAGTCATAATGGGAGTGGATGCAATGAAACCATACTATACAGTTGGTGTTATTTCCGGTAACTAATTATAATCTATGTTGAGCTTTATTTTAATAAGAAAACTTTAGTTACCAAGATTGTTGAATCTACAGCTGATGGAAAGAAGCTCGTTCATAAGGCAGATCTTGGTCTCGATAGAGGCGTCGTCAGCCACGACATCGGTGTTACAGAGAAGTTAATATCTTACATTTCTTCATATATAGTCACTTTACACCAGTTTATTTACTGCATTTTTTTCTTTGAACAACATGCTAACTGTGAACTGAAAAAATACATGTTGTACTTAATGTATGTATAGCTATAACGTGATCATGGATCACCAGCTTGTTTTCGATCTCAAGGGACTGCTCCGAGGAGGCTCGTGAGTAATTTTATTTACAAAGCTCGTTTCGATCAATTAATTACGTAAACTTTGTTAACTTAGCTGGCCTTGGAATGTTTGAAGGTTGGTGAAGTTTGAGAAAGAAGGGTATTCGAGGATCGGTATCATGCCTCGTTATGGAGATGCAACTTCTGTCCGGTGGTTCGGTGTACAACCACACTGCACGCTTCACATCTTTAACTGTTATGAACAGGGCAATCAGGTATAAACTTTGTACAATGCTTATGAGGTTTTTATTTGGTCTTTGGTACAATATATTTGACTCATTTTGCATTTTAGTGCAACATCTTTTTTGGTATACTTTTGATGTAATACGTTTGCAACTTTCCGTCAATTTCAGTCATTAAGTACTTATATACAAGTATCGTGTGACTTTCCCTAAATTTTTTGTTTGCTCAATTTAGTCCATATTATTTTCTCCAACCAGAGCCATCCTTCTTCCGACCACCGCAAAATTACGCCAACCACCGCCATAATCACCAGTGACCACAAATCGGGGCCGGAGGACTCCGATTAAAGCCATCCAACCCCGATTTGGGCCACACAGGGCCTAGATCAGAGCTCTATGGCTCAATCGGAGCCACCGAGCTCCGATCTGGAGCTCTGTGGCTCCGTTTGAGGCACATATGGCTCAGTCTCTGGTCGGAGCTTTGTGGCTTCGAATAGAGCCAAATGGGGCTCCAGATTGAGGCCCCTGACTCCGATTGTGTTATAGAAATGCTCAGTCAGAACTCTTTGTGGCTCTGGTCAGGACTAAAGAGCTCTAATTAGGACTATCTATGGTCCCAATCGGAGCCGGAAGACTTCAGTAGAAGCCCCGACCTCAATAGGTGGTCATCAATGAACTTGGGTGGTGGCCAACGGACTTAGGCGGTGGCCGTAAGACTTGGAGGTGGTTGGAAGAACAGTGGTTGGCTGGAGAAAATATATAGTAGAAACGAAATTCAGCAAAAATGAAATGTAGGGGAAGTCACGCGACTTGCAAATGGGAACTTAAAGGCTGAAGAAAAAGTTAATGAATGCACTAAAAATATACAAGTTGCAAACAAGTTAAACATATTGTACTAAAAGACCAATTAACTCGTTAAACAATATAGAACCATTCATAATAACTAAAAAACTGTCCAAGGTTTACCCTATGTTAAAATTAGGTGTCTGAAGTTTGAAATGTTAAAATGGAGTGTCCCAAGTTTCATTTTTGTTGAAATTTGGTGTCTCGGTGTGATTACTTTAGAGAAGTCAATTCCGACTAAACCGTTTGTCAAATTCGAGCTCTCATACACATTCCCTTCTCGTCATCTTGCCGGGACCGTCACCTAAAAAGTTGGTCACATCCAGGCAAGTAAATCTCGCTCTATTGTCCTTGGAAAATGGCTCCAACCCACTCTTTTAGAAACTTTTTTTTTTAATATTCAATTTTCAGGTGAAATTTGACGATTTTGTGAAAAGTAAAGAGTGATGGATTATGATTGGGTTGGTGGGTTGATGAAAATGATTGAATGGAGATGAAAAGACGCACAAAGACACCAAATTTCAACAAAAATGAAACTTGGGACAGTCAATTTTAACATTTCAAACTTCAGACACCTAATTTTAACATAGGGTAAACCTTGGACAGTTTTTTAGTTATTAACCCTATTTTCATTCTAATCAACGTGGAACTGTAATGCAACAGGTTATAGTAAGAGGATGTAGAGCTTTAACATCCATCTTTCCGGGACCCGAATGGGGGTCAGACAAATTTGATTGGTTTTCTAGAGGTTTCGACTTCACTGATTACGCAAGTTCGTCGTCTCACAACAAAGGCTACTTGTTTAGTCGATCATATGAGTGGAGACTAAATATGGATACAGGAGGAGTTATGGAGATGAACCTCACATCAACAGATTTCTCCATGGAATTCCCTTTTATTAATGAGAAATTCACAGGTTTGAAGAATAAGTTCGGGTATGCTCAAGTCGTCGACTCGAAAGCATGCTCCGAATCCGGAATGGCCAAATTTGGAGGCCTTGCAAAATTGTGCTTTGATGAACCTTTGCTTAACAAGTCCGAGGTACTATATTAATTATTATTATTAAGGTTAATTAGTCTTTTAGTCCAACGTATTAACCAATATTGACTTTTTATGCAACAAGTTTTTTTTCCCATACTTTTGTTGGTTTTTGCTGCAATATGTTATTTTGGCCAGCAAAAATAAGTTTCAAACGCATTGCACAAAAGTATGAAAAAAAAAAAAAAAAAAAAAAAAGTTAAGAACTTATAAACTGTTTGAGGTTTGCCCCATGTGAGATTTTGGTGTCTGAAGTTTAAATTGTTGATATCGGATGTCTTAAGTTTCAACTTTGTTGAAATTTGGTTTTCCGTCCATTTTTCTGTCAATTTTGACATAATGGTGTGAAAAGTCTAAATTGCCCCTGGTACTTTTATGTTTACTCCGGCCACACCCTACTCTGGCCGGCCACCACCCCACTCCGGCCGGCCACCACCCCACTCCGGCCGGCCTCCACCCCACTCCGGCCGGCCACCACCCAACTAGGAGCAATTTTTGGATTTATTTTTTATTGGGTCATCTGACAAGTACATGACCAAGTTCTGTCAATTTTAACAGCAAATTTGAACGGAGACACCAAATTTCAAAAAAGTTGAAACTTCAGACAGTCAATATCAACAATTTAAACTTTAGACATCAAAATCTCACATAGAGCAAACTTCAGACAATTTATAGGTTCTTAACCCAAAAAAAAAACATGTTGCACGAAAAGCAAACTTCACACAGTTTATAGGTTCTTAACCAAAAAAAAAACTTGTTGCACGAAAAGCCAACTTAGTAAAACATGTTGTACCTAAAGATTTATTAATACTTACTATTACTACTATTTGTCAATGATATTGACAAACATACTGCATTTATCAAGAACCAGAACGTAGATGAGCATCAGTTGGTTAGAGTGGAGTATCATCATTTTGCGGAAAACAACTTCTGCAGTGGAAGTGTTTTTGTCCCGAAGATCAATGGTACTATTGATTGTAATGAAGATGAAGATAGCGGTTGGGTAGTGACTTATGTTCATAATGAAGATACTGACTCATCACAAGTAAGTCAAATTACATATCATGCACTACTTAAATCTTTTGGTACGTTCCGATTGTTTATGTTATTTTTCAGGTTTATATTATCGACGCAAAGAAGTTCGAAGCCGAGCCGGTGGCGATAATAGCTCTTCCTCAAAGAGTGCCTTATGGATTTCATGGAACTTTTGTGCAGCTTTGAATAAACTAGGTTTATGTTGTACTCTTTTTTATCAAGGAAAATATTTGAATAACGAACGTTTTAAGGATTCACTACAAGAAAAGTGGTGTTTACCTACCGTTGGGTTTCTGACTGATGAGTCGGTCAGAAATCTAATACTGATTTACGACAGATTCCTGACCGATATGTGAACAAAAACGTATATTTAACTAACCTTGCTAGCTGGACTTCATAGATATGTACATTTACTAACAAAACTCAACTAGTAAACTTCAATATAAAGTGTAGCTACTAAAATATAATTTTCTCAAATTTCTGTTAGTAATATGCTCAAAGAACAACACGATAACAAAATGTCTAAGTTTTTTCTTCACTATTAACAACAAATGAGACAAAGCTTATATATTACAACTTTATAGGTAATTGGAACTGACAATTCTCGAAAAGAAAGACTCTGTTAATAAATGTACATATCTATCAAATCCAGCCAGCAAGTTCTTTAACTAAACTTGAATATATATACATAGCTATGCAATTATTATTAGTATGAGGATTCCATTTAATTATAGTAACTTTAAGATTATATAAATTGTTGAATGTGAATAAAATTTCTCAAGTTCTAAAGAACCCTACTAAACAGTAATGTGAATAAAACGAGTTACTTACTAATCAGGCTAGCTACACCACAGTATGACTATAATCTAACACATTGAATGCACTGTAATGTAGCAAACTGCAAACTTTCGATCACTAGCAGAAACATTGAATTGAATAGAAAGAATATTGGGGTGAGAGAGGCTCGAACTCTCGACCTCAGGATCACTCAAGTATAGCTATGAGACCTACGCGCTAGCCAACTGCGCCACCACCCCTTGATGAACATATTTGCAGTCTTCAATTAAACAATCCGCATATTCTTTTGTTTGGTGTAGTAGAAATAGATCTGACTCGATAAAGAAAGAATGGTTAGGAGATCTTCTAGCAAGATTTTTATAGGGTTAGCTATAGTTAAGAGCTGTTATTTTTTCTGTTGTTATTGCATTAGTTGCACATTATAATTTTTTTTTTCCCCAAAAAAAGGAATGGGTAGTAGTGGCGACTCTAGGTCTATCCTGCTACGTAACGTTCGAACTCTCCTGGCCTCATCAACGTAGCCCACCACCAGCCTAGTATAGTCAAGAAGCCAGCACTTGACCACTAGACCACCACTGTTGTGGTGCACATGATAGTTTATGTAACTTTTGGCTATATAAAGGCCTTGTAATGTTGTTACTTACCAATCAAGCATACTTTCTATTCATGGACTTAATCTACTTGTTCTCCAAGTTTCATCTAAATTCTTCTTTCTATTTCAAATTTCTCGTTTCCAATAGAAAATCAATTACCCTTGAGTATTTATAAGTGATTGAATGCCTGCAAAGTCCAATTTTAACAAACGATATCAGTGCTTAATGTTGAAAAATCGTAATTTCTGCAATTCTAAGATGACAGAGTTTGGTACAAACTTCGTTGGGTTAGAAATTCCAAGTATGATCGTGAATATGGGTAATGGACTATGTTTGTCTTACATTCTATATTTTGTTGGTAGTGTTGATGAATTATATTGGTACAATGTACCTGTGAGTCCTTAGAGAAAACAATTATTATCGCTATGTTTGTCTGACATTCTAAGTTTTGTGTTTCTCGTCTGTAGACCTCTTTACAATTTGAAACAACATTAGTGTGTTAGAATTTATTATGTTAGAATTTTGTATCTGATTGATATTATTTATCGAAGAGCAGTAAAACACGGTGTACAATTTCGAGAAATTTGAGAAGTTGTTAATCGGCATGCGACAATGATAGGGTTATATGTGGTAATGTGAAACTTTTCTGAAATTAAAGAAAGGATCATAATGTATGCTCACCCAATTCTTTAGAATCTAATACGCATGTCATACTTACTTTTCTTTGGGCTTCGGTGATGCCAAAAACATGCGAAATATATTGTGGTCTGGCATAGAAGAGTTGTGCACCTATTATTCCCATTATTATGCAAGTACGTATCACCATCATTATCATGTAAACAAATGAGAATTGTAGTATATGTTGTATACTTAAAATTGATACACATTTTTTCGGTTCACTTGTTCATCAAAACTATTTTTATGCACTTTATAATTCTGTTATATGTACCAATTAGAAGTAAAATGTTTATACAATGTGGAACCCAAACCCTAATTATAAATTATACAGAACATGCATTGTACGCACACTTGAGACATTTTTGTAGGAATATGATATTACTGTTGGTAGCAATTTGTGATAAAAATGATATCTATATTTATTCTAATTAGATTGTTAAATCACATTATGCGTTATATATAATATCACGCGTGTGCAACGCGCATAAAATTCTAGTATCTTTAAATTTATATATAGATATAATCTTAATCATAATACAGATATTTGGTAATATTTAAATACTTTTAATTTAAATCTATATGTAGATTTTTTTTGCCACGCGTAGTTAAATTATAGATGGATTCTATTATATATCTTGTATAAGATCTTTGCTATCTATATATATATGGTTAGAAATATAAATATGTAAACAATAAGCATCGATATAATTACTGGGAATGGTATTTCTTCCATACTAGCTCAACGAATTCGAATTGAAAAGGTGAATCATAATATAACCATGAAGACCGAAACTGTACAGCTATCGTCAATCCCTAACGAAAACATCGTCTACGAGATACTGAAGAGACTACCTGTGAAAACCCTTTGCAGATTCAAAGCCGTCTCTAAACGATGGCTATCTGTAATCACCGGCCGTCCATTCATCGACTCCCACTTCCAACATTCCAATCTCAACCCCACGTGTCTCTTCGGCTTCTATAACAAAGATACAACGTCCACCCCAACCTTATTCTCCAAAAATTATCCTCAGACATCATCTTTCTCATTCATGGAAATCTGAAAGTTAGTTATTACAAATGAGGAGGGAAACTATTTATAGTATCCCTAAGTTAACAACTAACAACTAAACACTAAGTCAACTTAAGTCAACTAACTATCCTCTACATTCCCTCATCCTTCTTTTTCTTCGTCTTCTCTTTGCCATCTGTTTCCTGAGCACTTCTATCTTTGAAAATGTCAATAATACCATAATGACGCAGCAAATATTCATGCTGAAGACGACCCAAGGATTTTGTCAAGAGATATGCCATTTGTTTCTCTGAAGCTACATGATATACACAAATTGTTCCACTTTTAATGCAATCTCTCGTGAAATGGCAATCCAATTCGATATGTTTGGTTCGCTCATGAAAAACGGGATTCTTAGTCATCTGTATAGCTGATTTGCTGTCTGAATATATTGGAATTGGGTCAATCATACCCAGGCCTAACTCTTTGAGCAACTTTTTCATCCAGATAGCTTCAGCAGTGGCCTCCCTCAAGCTGCGATATTCAGCCTCTGCACTTGACAGAGAGACTGTTTCTTGTTTCTTAACTTTCCATCCCACAGTAGCATTTCCTAACTTCACACAGTAAGCCGTAAGTGATCTTCTGCTATAAGGGCAAGAGCCCCAATCAGAGTCGCAGAAGATAGCTAGCTGAAGAGAGTTTGAAGCAGGAAACAAGAGGCTCTGACCAGGAGTGCCTTTTATGTACTTGATTACACGCATGGCTACATGAAAATGAGATTTCTTCGGGCTATGAATGAACTGACTTAGTCTTTGGACAGAGAATGCAATGTCAGGTCTGGTCATCGTCAGATATAAAAGCTTACCAACAAGCCTCCTGTATAACAGAGCATCATCAAAGAGAGGATCAATCTTGTTCAAACCAGAGCCCTTATCATATTCAGATGTGGTTAATTTTGTATTGAATTCCATGGGAGTAGATGCTGGTTCAGCAGCACCCAGACCTGACTCGTCAATAAGTTCAAGGGCAAATTTTCTCTGTGTAACAGCAATTCCTGCCTTTGAACAAGCCACCTCCAATCCTAGAAAATATCTCAAGGAACCCAGGTCTTTAAGTTTGAAGTGAGTCTTCAGAATGCACTTTAGCTGATCAATCAAAACTGAAGAAGAGCCTGTGAGGAGGAGATCATCGACATATATTAGCAAAAACACATTGTGTTTTCCTGATTGCTTGCTGAAGAGAGAGTAGTCTGAATGACTTTGAATATATCCATTCTCAATTAGAGTCTGAGTAAGTTTCAGATTCCATTGTCGAGAAGCCTGCTTAAGCCCATATAAAGATTTCAGCAACTTGCAGACTTTAATAGAAGAATTATCAGAGTTGATTTGGTTAAAACCATGAGGAATTTCCATGTATACTTCTTCTGTTAGATCCCCTTGTAAAAAGGCATTGTTGACATCCATATGGAATAAATTCCATGAATTAGCAGCAGCAAGAGCAATAAGTGTCCTCACAGTTGTCATCTTAGCCACAAGTGAATATGTTTCTTCAAAATCCACACCTTCTTGCTGAGTGAAACCTTTGGCCACCAACCTTGCTTTGTATCTCTCCAACGAGCCATCTGAATTGTATTTTGCTTTAAAAATCCATTTGCAGCCAATTGGTGTTTTACCAGCAGGTAAGTCCACAATCTTCCATGTATGATTATCTTCCAAAGCCTTGATTTCAGTTTGCATCGCAATCACCCAATTCTGGTCTTTGATGGCTTGTTTATAAGTGTGTGGCTCTTTGATTTTCTCAGTGGATGCTATATAGCATTTATACTGAGAAGAAAGATGATTATATTTGATGTAGTTTTCAATCCCAAATGCAGCATTAGATTGTGACTGAGAAGTGATATAGTCACTGATGTGAGGAGGAACTCTTCTAGTCCTTGTACTTCTTCGTAGCAGCACTTCTGTATTAGGGGCTTCAGTTTCTGCATTGGTGACTGCTTCAGGTTGATTTGGAGGAGGAATAGGATTAATGATTGCCTCATATTGAGGTGCAAAATCATCGTATAGATATGAATGTTCTGAGTTAATGCTGGATGTAAGATTGGGAAGTAACTTCAAGAGTTCCATTTTCTTCATTCCAAAAGGGAATATGTCTTCCTTAAAAGTGACATCTCTGCTTACATAGAACCTTGAAGTCTGAATATCCATCAGTATATACCCTTTTTGAGTGATAGAGTATCCCATAAAAACTGCAGCAGTTGCCCTTGGAGAAAACTTGTCTAAATTGTTGAGTCGTGTACTAAAGCATAGACAACCCATGACCCTTAGATGTTCAATGGAAGTTTTCTTCTTATATAGGGCCTCTGATGGATAGATGTTACCAAGAACAGCAGTGGGAATCAAATTGATGATGTAACAAGCTGCTATAATGCAGTATCTCCAAAAACGAATTGGAATTGAAGCTTGTAGCCTCAATGCTCTAGCAATATTAAGAAGATGTCTGTGTTTTCTTTCTGCTCGACCATTCTGTTGGGGAGTGAATGCACAGCTGGTCTGGTGAATGATGCCTATATCAGCAAATAACTTCTTACAGTTTGAATTTAAGAACTCTCCACCATTGTCACTCCTCAAGTGCTTTATAATTGTATCAAACTGATTCTTAATTAGAGCAAAGAAATTCCTTATGTGCAAGATGGCTTCACTCTTGCATTTCATCAGATAAACCCAAGAGCTACGAGTAGAATCGTCAACTATCGTAAGAAAATATTGACATCCATTCATAGTGGAAATTCTGTAGGGTCCCCACAGATCAACATGTATCAAATCAAAAGGGTGCTTAGCATGAAATGAACTGTCTGGAAAAGCAAGACGAGGTTGTTTGGCTAATGGACAGTTAGAACATGTCCTTAGAGAATTAATACACTGTTTACTGTTTGAACTAATCAAATGACTGACAGAAGAATGTCCAAGTCTTCGATGCCACAGGATAGAATTCCCTTCCTTATTTGTCACCAAAGCTGCAAAAGGCTGATCAATTGGTGTCTTCAGAACATACAGGCCTTTATTCTGTACTCCAATCTTCGTAATCCTCCCATCGATGAGGTCCTGAATAGATACATGATCAGATGTAAAAAACAAATGACAGTGTAACTGATGAGGAAGTTTGGATACAGATATCAAATTGAACTTGAAATCTGGAACCAATAACACATTGGTCAGACAGAGATTTGGAGTTATGAAACAGCTACCAAGATGAGTAACTTTGCATTTGCTACCATTAGGAAGATGTACAAACTGATTTGATGTTTGATTAGGTCTCAAGTCAACTAACCAATCTGATCTATGAGTGATATGATTAGTTGCACCTGAATCAATGATCCAAATCATTTTAGTGAATGAATTTGTGATCAAACCTGCCATATTTGCATACGTATCTCCATTTCCAGAATCAAATTGAAGAGGATCTGAAGCAGCAACATGAGCAATCCTGGATGAAGAAGCAACATGCTGAACACCATTAGCAGAAGCAATATGCCTTGGACTCTCATTTATAGCAACAACATGGTTGCATGAATCATCAGAACCTATGATATGATGCATCTCACTAGGAATTTCTTCAAATGCACCATTGACAGAAGCCCATTTCCTTTTCATTGACTCTGGTACACCAAATTTTGACCAGCAAGTATCAATTCTATGGCCTTTCTTTCCACAGTAGGAGCATAACCAACCAGTTTTTATCAATTCGACCACGAGAAGTCCCAGATCCAGTGGTTGTATTATAAGGAGGTCCCCCAGAACCACCAATAGAAGAACCATATGTGTTACCTCCTGTTGATTTATTGTAATTTCCAGAGGAGTTTCTTGCAGAGTACAAAGCTGTAGAAGAATCCATCAAACCATCTGACAATGATCCAACAATAGATCTCTGACTCTCCTCTTGAAGTAGTACAGAAAATGCCACACTCAGACTTGGTAATGGCTGTCGCATTAAGAGATTACTTCTAACATTGGCAAAGCTATCATTTAACCCTAGCAAGAAGGATATCAACTTCTGCTTCTCCTTATTAGCAGTAACAAGAGCATTATCAGCATCACATTGCATAACCAATTCATCAATCGCGGCTAAGGCATCCCATAATTGCTTCAGTTTACCAAAGAATTCTGTAACCGAAAGTGTACCTTGGGAAGATCTGTAGATTTCTCTCGTTAATTGAAAGATTTGTGTTCCATCTACTTTGTCAAACATCTCTTTGAGGTCGTTCCAGATTGATTCAGCTGTTGGATTGTATACCAAACCATTAACCAGGTCTTTTGCTACAGAATTCCTCAGCCAAACTTTGACGATAGCATTTGCACGATCCCATCTAGACCTCTGTGCAATTGGTACAGCATCTCTCGAGCAAGATCCATCTATGAAACCTAACTTATTTTTGACAAGTAGACCTTCTCTGATCGATGTACTCCATATATGATAGTTGTTGGATCCAGTTAATTAACTGAAATGGAATAAGATGAGTACCGGTGGTGTCTGCAGGATGTAGGTATAATGGATCTTCATTGGCTTGCACAGGAAATTCCGCCATGATTGTGTAAGAGAAATCGAAGAACTGAGATCACGAAATCAAATTCTTGAAAGAATAGCGAATGACGAATTCGACGAGCACAGAACAAATCAAACAATCAACTCGATTGATGATCTGTTATGAACAATCAGATTGAAATCAGTGAACGAGATAGCTGATCGGAGCAAGGAAATCAAAGAATGCTCTGATACCATGAAAGCTTTCTCATTCATTCATAACAGGAAATCTGAAAGTTATTACAAATGAGGAGGGAAACTATTTATAGTATCCCTAAGTTAACAAGTAACAACTAAACACTAAGTCAACTTAAGTCAACTAACTATCCTCTACACGTACAACTGGCCGGATACGGATTACCGTTGGTGCACAATATCCCCACGTGGGTTAATATGTTTTTACGGCGGTCGTAAAGATACAGCAGCAGTTGAAATATGGAACCCTAGCACCGGAGAACATATAGAGTTAAATCTTCCCCCGCATAATTCTACCACAACATCTACTAAATTATTTCTAGGGTTTGACCCTGTTAGTGAAAAACACAAGCTTCTTCTTATAATCAATGGGGAAAATTACATATTTACCCTCAGCGAGAGCAAGTGGAGGAAGATGGACAACAGTTCTAGTAATAAATTAACTCCTATGATTGGGGAGAATTGCTGTATTGATGGCATCGTATACTACTTGGCTCAGCAGCGTGATCAAAACTACGATGACGATGATGAGATGATGAATTTGTTTTGGTGAGGTTCGATGTCGGGTCGGAGTGTTTTATAGAACCGATACGTCTTCCGGAGGATTTGGTTCTACTATTGCTCCTGAATATGACGATTTTACTTTGGGGATTTATATTTATCGGGACAGGATTTTATTACTAAATTACGATCACTTGCGTACATTTGGGTTTCAGATGTGGATGTTAATGGAGAATCATCATAAGTGGAGCCCTAAAAGATTGATACCTCCTTCACCTGGGATTTACAATGTTGGATTCATTGATGGAAAAGGGCTTCTACTATTTTACTCTTCGGAATTGGATGCAGCTGATTCGGAGGCGGCTATTTTTCGGTTGTGTAGCTACGATTTGGAGAAAGGTAGCTGCTGGACGGAAACTACATTTCCCGACATACCCAAAAAATTAGCCGGATCTGCGAGATATGAGGTGAGACTTTACAATTATGTAGACACATTAGAGTCACTCAAGTCATTCACTATTGAACAAAAAGATGAAGAAGACAAGAGCTGCTAATTGTTTTCTGAGAAGAGCTGCTAATTTGCATTATAATGCAAATATGTTCTTCATTCTATCATAGGAGTTGATTGACTGGTTGGTTATTCTTCTTATTGGTTGAATTAACAATCATATGATTGAAAAAACTTATTAGCTAGCTAATAAATATATATTCTCTTCATGATTTTGAATTTATATTGTTTACATATTTTTGCAAACAGACATGTCGTCATAGTTTCTATATATGTTTCTACAATCAAATTCTGCATTGTAATTATATATAATTGTCAAGTATACTACTTCTCTCTGCTTGATTGATTAAATTATTAGATAATAATATGTGAAGCCGTGAAATTAATTTTAGGAGAATTGCTTAATCATGCGACTGTTAAGCGTGCGACTGCAATGCGAAGGAATAAATTGGCTTCATCATGTGCAGCCTAGCAAAGTTACGTGACTGTATTGCTTCTTTCACATTGCAATTCGCATGTTGTAGCAATGCTCATAATTTTAGAGTTTATAACTCTAAATTGTGTCATGTGGCATAATATGCAAGTCAATGGTTTTTTAATATAAATTTTTAAAATAAAAAATAAAATCTCTAGCAATGTATCCGTCATTGATTAGCTAAACGTCAAAATTTTATGACATGTTAATTTAAACAATTTTTTCACATTGAAGATTGGGATTGAGTCGATATGCACATTGAGTCGATTTTGTGCTCCTGTTGAGTTAGTAATAAAAAAATCTGCAGGTTAGGAGATCTTCTAGCAAGGTTTTCTAGGGTTAGTTGATAGTTAAGAGCTGTTTTTTTTCTAATGTTGTTATTGCATTAGTTGCACATGCTAGTTGCTGTAATTTTTTGCTATAAGGCCTTGTAATTAATGTTGTTACTTATCAATCTAGCAATATTTTTTGTTCATCCACTTATTCTACTTGTTTTCCAAGTTTCGCCTAAATTCTTCTTCCTATTTCAAATTTCTCGTTTCCAATCGAAAATCAATTCACCTTGAGCATATTTGAGTGCTTGTAAATCCAATTTGTATCTATATGTTGAGAAATCGCAATTTCTACAATCCTGAGATGACAGAGTCTGGTGCAAGCTTCGTTTGAATATGTGTATTCGAAATTGTTTCGTGAAGAGTTACTAGCTACAACACTTATAACTCCAAAGTGTTTCAAAGATAATATCCACTCCACAATAGTTAAGTACCAACTTCAAAACTGTACAAAAGTTCCATGAAATCCGTAAGGCACTCTTTGAGGTATGGTTATTTTCGCTACAGGCTCGGCTTCAATGTTTTTCGCATCGATAATATACACCTGAAAATAACTTGGATTCGTCAATGAATTGTCACCAAAATTCTTAAGAGCTGCATATATAAATAACTTGTGTTTATCACTTACTTGTGATGTATCAGTTTCTTCATTATGAACATACGAGATTATCCAACCATTATCTTCTTCATCTATAGCTTCACTGCCATTGATCTTCGGCACGAAAATGCTTCCACTGCAGAAGGTATTAGCCCCAAAATGATGGTATTCGACCTTTATCTGCTCCTGCGATTTCGAATCATTCTAGTTAACGATATTTATTATACGCGTATAAATTTTAATAAATTGAAACAAAGGTTAACGCGTCATAAAAAATGTAAATCGATTGTGACAATGATAGAATACCTCGGACGATGTTTTATCGAAGTACAATTTTGCGAGACCTCCGTACTTAGCCATGCCGGAGATCGAGCTTGCTTTGGAGTCGATGACTTGAACATACCCGAACCTATTCTTCAACCCAGTGAAACTCTCATTAATGAAAGGGAAATCAATGGAGAACTCTGTTCCACTGAGGTTCCTCTCCTCAACTCCTCCTGTATTCATGTTTAGTCTCCACTCATATGCTCGAGCAAACAAGAAGCCTTTGTGAGTCGAACTACCGTAATCGGTGAAATCGAATCCTCTCGAGAACCAATCTAATTTGTCTGTTCCCCAGTCCGGACCCGGAAAAATAGCTGTTGAAGCCCTGCATCCTCTTACTATAACCTGCATTTGTTGCATTGGTCTGTTAGGTTTATTTTTTCTCTTTAAAATGGCGTCATCAGAAATAGCGCTCTGATACCATGTTAAGAATAAGACGTACGCTTTAACCAACTGTCTCATAAGCCTGCATCATCTTACCAGATAATGCTTATGAAACTTCTAAATGAGCATACAAAGTAGAGAAGTAGAAGTAGGTCACACTTTTATAATATATACCTCATTGCCATCTTCATAACAATTGAAAATGTGAAATGTGCAGTTAGATTTCGTATCGAACCATTGAACGGAACTCGCGTCTCCATAACGGGGCATGACTCCTATTCTCGAATACCCTCCATTTTCGTACTTCAACAACCTTAAAAAAAATCGAATGCGCTTGTGAGTAAAGAGTAGAATCGGTAAGTGAAAGAGAGTTGATCGAGCTTTAATCGTGCGAGTCTATATACTTACGGGCCTCCTTTGATCAGTCTCTTAAGATCAAACTGAAGTGGCTGATCTATGACCACATTGTAGCTGAAACAAAAGATATAAACTGTAAGTACAATATTCAGAGAGTAAGTGATCATTGTAAGAAACAAAGGACATATCCAACTCAAAAGCCATTTTTGGATCTCAAGATTGTGCATGTTGTTAACTCATTTGTGCTATATCATCTATATATAATGCAAAAAGAAACACGTAATTTCGCACTTATATGCTATATCATCTCATATATTTCTAGTCAATGTGTATCTATATATATGTTATAAGTGAAAGTCTAACAGTTTGTAAGAGTTACTAACTTCTTAGTAACCCCGATTTCGTGGCTCAGGCTGCTTCTGTCAAGGCCGAGATCCGCCTTGTGAACGAGCTTCTTTCCATCAGCTGAACATTAAATCTCCACCTTGGTTAGCTAACATAATGTTATTGGTAAGCTCAACTCAAGAATATAGATCATATATTCATAGATAGATAGGAAACAGCATTTATCATTGTACAAGTTAATAACTAAATTTTTTTTTTACCAGATATAACCCCAACTAGAAAATAGGGTTTCGTAGCATTGAACCCCATTATGACTAGTTCACCCGACCCAGGTGCTCTCTGCAATATTCACAAAATAGATACTAGTTAATAAGTTGTCAATCATGTTGAAAAACTAGAATTGCAGCCTATATAAATAATTGTAGGGTTAGTAACCAAATTTTTATAGGGTTAGTAACAAAGTTTTTACATGAACTTTAAATCGATTACAAATCGCTACTCGAACTTTAATTTTATCAAATTGACTATTCGAACTTCCAATTTTCGAGCATATTGCTACCTACATACTACCGTTTACATCAAATTAGGTAGAAAATGAACATATTTTGGCCACGTAAGGTATTTTGATGGGTATCTGAAATGAATTAGCTAAGAAATTGAAAAGATTGTAGTGAAATACATTCAATTGGACGTTCAACTGAAAAACGTCGTTGTAGTTGGGTAACGTCCAATTGAAAAAAAAAATCCCAACAATTCTTTTAATTTACTATTTAATTCATGTTAGGCATACATTAAAAGATCCCCACGTAGCTGAAACGTAACTGATGTAGCAATTTGCTCAGAAACTGGAAATTCAGGTAACCAAATTTAAAAATTAAAATTCTGATAGCGATTTGTAAATAATTCAAATTTCAGGTAGCGATTTGGTTATTAACCCTCTATTATAACCTACCTTTGGGTGGCTAGTGAAAGGTTGATCCCAAGCACCATCAAAGTCCCAGATGCCATATGTTTCGAGTGTATGAATGTCAACTTCTTGCGGAACATAGTTCTCTGCGATTGCGTAGATCTTTCCCGAGTGCTTCAACACATTAGTATTGTTCATGTACTTGTTTATGGCACCGAACCGGAGCTGCAGAGACCGTTAAAATGATCGAATAAGTTATTTACGAAATAGAGATAATTTAGGGTTTAGGGTTATATGCGGCCATACGAAGTTGAAGAAATAGGCAGCCAAAATCGCGGAAGAATCTCCTTCAACTGCTGGAAGGAAACCAGGCTTCTGCCTTTGCTTCTCCTGTTTTAGGGTTTCGGACTCGACGTATCGGTTTTTGTATGTTATATTCCAATTGTGTCTTCCTGAAGATGAAGATGATGAAGTAGTCTTGTTGAAATATACAGCATGTAGCATTCCTTCTCCTTCTACCCAAGTGTGGTTTGATTTTCCAAATATGGATTCTGTTGATTTCAGCCCTCCAAATAGTGGATTTGGACCTGCAACCAAACAAGCTTGGACTTATATAACTAAACCCTAACAAAGTTAATGATGTATAATAGGGAAGTAGCTAGTAAGTACTGTTTTTTTTGGTTAATTCCTTAATCGTCTATTTTATCAAGTATTTATACATACATGAAATTTCAGTTTATAAGTGTTGTTTTCGTGACTCGTAGATGAAGAAAGTCGAAAACTACAAGAACGTACGGATAGTTACATAGAAAATATATCTACCTATATTCTTAATCACTGCAAATGATGGACATTTATAACTGATGAAGCATGGTAAGTAATTAAAATAGATTCCCTGCTCCACTATTCTTGTCCACTATTCTTAGGATATAATTATTATTACGAATATAGATTTTCTGCCCCACTCTTCGTGCCTAACTTTTAAGATTTTGACACGTGTCCTGTGTGTAATTAATTATGTGATTTTTTAAAAAACACATGGGATTGATAAATCCTAAAGGAAAATATTATATCTAAGAATACGATCTTAACAGTGAGACACGATCTGAGATACGAAGAGAAGAATATCTTAATCCTATTATTACTTCACCGAATCTAACGCCCTCTAAAAAAACTACTAGATTTGTGGTGAACTCAGCCTTACATTTTAATATTTTTACAATGGGGTCCGTATATATATTATATATAATATATGAATTTAAGGAATCTAGATATGGTGGTGGGCATTACTTAATCCATAAATAAATAAATTATGCAACAGTTTGTTTGGTAGTTACCGTTTCTAATGAAGACGCCCTCTGGAAAATCACGAGGAATTTGTCCATGGCTACAAAACACTTGAGCTTCCTCACCAATCTCTTCAACAGGTGCAAAGTTACTCTTCAATGTCCAAAGTTATTTATAATTAGCATCCAAATGATTTTTTTTACAGTTTTACCCATTTCTAATTGGAGTTGGTTCGGTACCTGAGAAGGAAGGAGTGGCTGATCCACGAAGCGAAAGACAGAGTCAGCAAAAGCATCCACCAATCTCTTGCCTGTGTTTCCGACAGCCGCTTTAACAAAATCATAACCTTGCAAAGGATATTGGAATACTTCTGGTAATGACAACCCAGCTTTCCACCCATTCTGCAACAACATCACCTTCATTGTACATTTATATTGAAACAACATTTGCATGGTCTCTCTTAGGTATAAACGAGCCGACTATCTAGCAAATTCGACTCGACTCACTTTATTCGAATTTGAGCTCGAACTTGTCCGAGCTTACATTTTTCAAGCTCGAGCTCAACTCAATTCCATACTCGACGAATTCGAGCTCGGCTTAACTCAGTTCGATAAGTTTAAAATTTATTAAATCATAAATGGTACAGCTTAGCTTGAACTCGAACTCGACTCGATTAGTCTTTTGGCTCAAGCTCGAACTCGACTTGATTTGAATATATATATATATATATATATATATATATATATATATATATATATATATTATGTAAAACTCGAACTCAACTCGAATAGACAAAACAAAAGAGTTTGAATAGACTTGCGAGCCTCTCGAGTCGAGTATCACTAAACTCGTACTCGTCTCGGCTTCAGAAAATACTAGACTCGAGCTCGAGTAGAAATTTACCGGTTGAATTCGAATATTGACCAACCTGGTCTTGAGTAGCTATAAGTAGCTTGACTCGTTTACACACAAATACCTAATATCACAGTGTGATATACACAGATCTTGATGTGTCATACACATATTTTAAAGTGTCAAATCTAATAACTGAGAAATCTACTGAAATTTCAGTCGACACTATTTTAGTCATACTCTAATCGGGTTTATATATACCTGGGAATGTTTGAACGGCGGCGATGAGGTTGGCTTGAGGTGAGGAGTAGAGCCATGAGAGGCACTGGTCCTGGTTGGCCTCTGGAGGGAACCCTGTATGAGCAGAGCAGATGGAGACACCAATGTCATCATCATCCTCCTCAATCTCTACTAGATTTCCGCACTACTAATATATATATATAGAGAGAGGGACAAAGACATAAAGCTTCTCATAATAATAACAATTTAATTTATAATATAAATTATGTAAATATAATATAATATAATAATTTGACACTTTATTCTTTAATTAAAGAATAAAAGGTTTAAACTAAGTTTAAATCTTATTCATAATCGGCCCTTAATTACTTCTTTACGAATGACTCGGTACGAGTAGGAGTTTAAGATGTTACTGCTGGTGCGAGTTGGGATTTCTAAAAGTAAGTATGTAAGAGATTAACTCGGTGCGAGTAGGAAATTTTAGGTGTTACGAGTTTTAAAATGACAAATCTTGAAAAACTTATAAGTTTTTTTGTTATAAAAAAAATGTGCTAATAATTGCGACCTAAGGACCATCCCGCTACGTAATGTTCGGACTCTACCGTTTATGGTCTGAAACTTTTTCCGATCAGACTAGTGAACAACCAGCGCATGCGTTAACTCCGTTAATGTAGTTTCACTAGCAGACTAGTATAGTTAAAAGGTCAACTCATTAAACACCAGTTTTACTCGTTTTCTCATATTCCTAATGTGGGCTAGGTAGATGTGATATTTTAATAGAATCATCTCGAGGTGACACCTTAAGATGTTTCAAAAACTGGAATTTCGGTTTCATACCACATCATAGTTTTCAAATTAAAAAGCTTACAGTTTTGCACGTGCTTCCAGCGCACACCGGCCAACGCATGGATATATACACTATACAGACACCAAATATTATTACATGAATTGAAGAGAGTCGCAGTAGCGAGATTAGTAACTAATAATCTATCTTATTTTGGAACACCAATCAGATTAGTCTGGCTAGCCAGCTGCTTAAAGTTGACCAGGCTAGGCCCTATTCATTTTCAAACTACACGTTTATCTTGCCAAAGAAATTTATAGTTTATATGGGTGGGTTAGGGCTGGCAATTTGTGACACGACACGAACACGCACGGAAAAAACCGTGTTCGTGCTAGCATATAGTAGAACGATAACACGATAGCACGAACACGATTAACACGATATAACTTCCGTGTCGTGTTCGTGTTTGAGTATCATAACACGACACGCACGATAGCACGATAAATTTGTGCTACTAAGACTAATTCTTAATTATTTTTTAAACAAATTTTATTTATTACCTTTAAAAACTTCAGTTAGTGATTTAATTTTTAGTGTTTTATACTCTATATTATTAACTTATGAATATTGACATACTAATCATAGTTTTCTTCATATATAAAGTTTATTATTTTGTTTTTTTTGCTTAAAGATCTCGTTTCGGGATGTACAACTATATATCCTTACATAACACGATAGCACGACACGAACACGCACGAAAATATCCGTGCCGTGTTCGTGTTTGTAAAACGTGGCACGATAAGCTTACCGTGCGTGTTCGTGTTCAGTAAGTTTAGCACGACACGATTATTGACACGCACGATAGCACGCACGATAGCACGAATTACCACCCCTGGGGTGGGTGGGTTACTAGGAATTATTAGTTTTATATACAAGTCAGAGATCGATACAGAGTTCTTTAGGGGGTACATATCGAAAGTTACCCCAGTAATTAAACCGCAGTTTACGGGGGGCGGTTTTAATAATTATAAAAAGCATATGGGTTGTTGCAACAAAATTATATAATTATGCCTTTTTATTATTGTTTTGTAAATTATTTTCAAACATTTATTAGGGAAATATGAAGAATTAATATATTTTATTATAAGGAATAAAATATATTTTATACTCTAATAACATTATGTTAAATATAAATATAGTGCAAAACGGACTAATAAAGGGGCAATTTTAAAGAAAAAAATTAGGACATGGTACAAGTTTTAAATTCACCTCTGTTAGGATATGTAAGGAATCTTTGCATGAAAATTCGTTGAGAGAACCGTTTGTCGTTGTCCTATCTCTAGAATTACATAACTTTTTTTTTAATTGGATTGGATATTATATAAAACGTGGTCCCAAAAAACGTATACAAATAACATCAATATGTCTTATGTAATTGTGCTCAGTTCACGTGCGCCTAAAATTTTTAATTACTAAAAGTGTCGTCATGAAAAAAATTTATCGCTACAATATGAAATTAGCCACGCTTTTTAGTGACTCGAATATGTATATCTTTTTACGATTATTATTACGAAAAATACTACTACGTTTTTTCTTGCGTGAGCAGTGGATACAAGAAGGAACGGTAATAATCATAGTTCATAATGAGATTATGGAAATCATACTAAAAAGTGTTACATATATCAAAACATAATGAACGCTTTAAAAAATTTAAAAACAATAAAGTTTTTGAATAGCGGTAAGATATTTGCGATGTTTAAACAAATGTCGACTATAATAACTTACATAAACTTTGTTTTCTTTTAATGGTTGATCTATTCTCAAAAGGATGACCATACCACGAAATTATTAGTGTTTTGTTTATGTCATAATGTCACACTCACCATGAATATTAGTAATTGAAATTAACCTGCCCCATCTATCATATATATAAATAAATAGTATTCATATTTTATAAAATAAAAGGACTAACGTAACAAATACTCAAAATACCTTTGACTAAACTACTCTCTTTGACCTCCATACTTAAAAGCCTTTATAATGAGGTAAGTGCATCTGAGGTATCTGCAGGTCTGATTGGAGAAGATGGCGTCACCGCTAACAAGTTTGATGTTCTCACCACCGCCGTCCCAATTCGTCAACGCCATGACGATCGGCATGGGCGTATCTTTAGCGATGTTAGGGTTGTTGGAGCTAATTGGCAGAAACCTAGGGTATTCAAAGTTCTGGAAAGTCAACTCAGCTGCCGCCGCCGTGTCAAGCAGAATCGGGATGCTCGTGATTTACTCGCCGGCGTTGGTTGTCAGTGCAACCTCGTTCTGGGTCTTCTCCGACGAGGAGGGGGTCAGGTTCCTGTTCCTTAGAACCGCTCTCACCTTTCATTTCTTCAAGAGGGTTCTCGAGGTACGTACCCTTTGAATCTTAAATTATTATTATTTTCTGGGAAACAACAAAAATTGTACACCAAAGTTTATATGATCAAAGTGAATACTCACTCCATAATTTGTGATTAAAAGTAATAATCTAAACTGAATTAGTTTTGTTAATATTGGTCAATCGAACAAATAGCTGATTTTTTAAAAATATTTTGCTAATTTAAATTTATCTTTGTTAGAATTAGAGTTTTTATCTAGTTTGGACAAAATGTATCACATAACTAACACTTAATGAAAAAAAAAACAGTAAATTGTTAATTGGGGAGTTTGGGTTTGGACAATAAACAAATTGATTGCTCATATTTGACTTTCGTTTTCTAGCTGATGTTTGTGCAATTAAACTAATAGCTAGCTTTTTTTTCTATCATTTATGTGCATGATAGATGAGTGATTCCGTAAATAAAAATATGTCACTAGTATGAGGGATAGCCGTACAAGCTGACCTAACATGTTAAAAAGTAATTTTTAGTTAACAATTTATATGAGTGCACAAACATCATATAGTATAGCAATTAGTAAAGAGTTAAAAGGGTCTTTTGATATTATATGTTTGGTCAATATTGATTTTCGGTGTCATATGTTTTGTTTTGTTTTGTTTTGTTTTGTAGGTTTTTTGTGTCATATATTTGCATTTTGTAGACTTATGGTGCAACCGTTAATCAACAGTGTTAAGTTTGACCGTTAAATAGTTTTATTTTGTTCAATATAGCATCGCCCAAAATATTTCGGCCACCACACATCCGCCGGTCACCATCCAAACCCACTAGTAACCACCAATCGGGGTCGGACGAATCCAATTAGAGCCGTCCAGCCCCGATTGGTGGTCACCAGTGGGCTTGGATGGTGGCTAGCGACCTTGTGTGGGAGCCGGTGGTCTTGAGAGGATGTCGGCGGTCATGTGTGGTGGCCGGAATATTTTGGGTTGTGGTTGAAAAAAAATTAGTACTGAATTGAGCAAAATAAAGTTATTTAACGGTCAAATTTAACCGTTGACTAACGAATAGACTGATATTCTATTCTCCTTCTATCCCTTCAACAATATCTCAAGAGGAACGCTTATGATTCGAAATTACAAAAATAGTTTTAAAAAAACTCACTCAATTAATTACCTTCTTTATATATTTCTAAGTTCTCGAAGTGATTTTAACTTAGGTAAAGAGTATTATTGGTCTTGATGCAGGTGGTTTTCATCCACAATTACAGTGGCTTCGTCGCTGTAAATTCCATGCTTACCATCTCCCTTTTCTACACTACCTTAACTTCAATGATCCTCTACGTGCAACACATATCCCACTCCCTTCCTCCCCCAATCACCAACCTAACCTATCCAGGAATTGCGCTGTTCCTGGTCGGGATAGCGGGTAACTTATACCACCATATCCTGCTGTCCAAACTGAGGCAAAGTGGTGACAAACAATACAAGATCCCAAAGGGTGGATTGTTTGGATTGGTCATCTGTCCACATTACTTGTTTGAGGTCATAACTTTTATGGGGATTTCATTGATTTCCCAAACGCCTGGTTCATTCTTGGGGACTGTGGGGATCTTCATTTACTTGAGTTCCAGAAGTTATGTGACAAGGAAATGGTACATCTCCAAGTTTGAAGATTTTCCTAGAGGTGTAAAGGCACTTATCCCATTTATATTCTGAAATGTTTTGTGTTCTGAATTCGTCAAAATTTGTCAATTTTAGTTTAAGTATTCGGATACCAACTTTGACCGACGTGTGTGGTTTCTCTCGAAAGTCGGAACTCGGGATCGTTATTGTAATAGTTCAATTATTTACCTACTATGTAAATTTTACAAATTTAAGATTGTTTTGGTATTTAAAAAATTATGTAAAAAGATATGAACATGATATATAATATATAAATGAGTACATAATTTTTTAAATAATTATTGCAATAATTTAAAAATTACGTTATTAAAAAAAATACAAAAAATATGTTAAATTTGCCAACTAAAATAAAAATTAACATACATACATATATATCTATGAGACTACTTAAAATTAGCATAATCATTACTAAATTGCAGAGATGTTCGACTAAATCCTCTTGTATTTTTTATGTTTCTCTTTATCGCGTAATTTAATATTATTATTAGGGGTAATATTTGTATTACTACTAGGTGCAACCCGTATGCGGCGTACGAGATGGTTGATATGAATAATATTGATATAATAATTGTGATTAATAAAATTTATTCAATCGATTAAAAAAATTCAGCCGGAAAGCTTTAAAATTGATTCGAAGTTAATAAGTAGTCATTTTGGTTCATATTATTATTTACTTAATATTAAAAATGACTGGTTACGGCTCGTGTCATTATCTGACTTAGCGTAGCATAACTATATATATAATCAAAGAGATCATAAGAAAATTGAATAAAAAAAATATTAAAAAATTAGCACCGACATAAACAGTAATAGAATCATTTCCTACTAGTAGAAACTGGATTATTTCTCTCTCCACTCGATAATAGTAAAATAGTAATATTTGTAATACTAGTCATGCCTAGTGGCGTTCAGTAGTAAATATTGAAATTAAAAACTTCTATTTTAGAACAAAAAATGAGATAGAACAAGAAATTCTCATTATAATATAAAGTTTATATTTAATCATTACTTTTAGAAAACAACATATTACGAACTAATAATACAACTAAATTTATAGCACCAAATATAACTTGATACCTAAATTTACAACTTAAAACCCGGAATTAGAAACTACCCTCGAAAGTTATCCACTGTCTTAAGGCCACGCCCAGCAGACTTTATTGAAGTTCTAAAGTGGGCTCTTATGTGGGCCTAATTTACCAAGCCCAGCCTCACAGGTCTCATCGTCTCTTGTCGACTAGTCTTTTAGAGCACTTTCATTTGCTTATGTGGATGTGAGAGGCAAAGACAATTTTTGTCAACACCACTAATTGTCCCTCCATAATTTTTTTTCTCTTTCCTCTAAGTTGTCCTTAGGACATTTGTGTTTCCAAGACATTTAATTTATTTATTTATTTTTAACAAAAATAAAAATGACTTACAAATAATAATAAAATGTTTGTAGTATATAAAATGTTATATATTATTATGACTATGAGAGGTAAATCAAAAATAATATTCAACTTCGTGATAAACAGATACATCGACAATTACAAGAAGACTTGATCGAACATATTTGACAATTTCATAATACTCGTGCAAATTCCGTTTATGTCAGCTATGAGTGATTAATGTGTAGCTTAATTATTTAATAAAAAATTTAATACAATGAAATTTTCTATTTTATAATATTATTAGATTTAAATTATGTATTTTTTATATATTTCATAGATAATTACTTGAATAAAAATATTTATTTGTATGTATAATAATATAATTAGTTGATTAAAAAGTAAATTATAATTATATACATTTTATTTATTTAAATTATATAAAAACCATATAGATCCAAAATGACTTGCCTAATGTGTCCAAAATGGGTTTTGTACATTGTGAGGACTTTGGACAAAATTCATTTTTCTCTCTTTTCTATGACACATAATCTATGTGGCGCTGATGTGGCGGCAAATGTCCTTCAAAATGTCTTTTACCATTGGAAATGCTCTTAGCGCCTCAGTTGTCTGATAAGTTTATACTTACCATTTAACAATTTAAGGCCTAAACCCAATCATATGTAGCAGCCTACCGATGAAATCACACTCTATTCCATGCTTAAGGTGTCTTACATTTATATTTCAACACTTTTTTTTACGTGTGAGGTGAAATATTTTGAAAATTTATTATTTAAAACTTTTAATTAAATGTGACTTTAACGTTAAACGAGTGATGTGAGGATTTGAACATATATATACTTTCATACTATGTGAAATTTAGATGGACTATTTAAATAACTACTTTAAAAGTTCAAATGATAAGTAAATCTGTGATTTAAGTTTAAGAACACCAAACTCTAAAGTGTATTTGTTTGAGGTTGTGAGCAATTTTTGTGTAGACAAATTGATTTCGCAGTTCTATACCTTTGAGATTAAAGTCTTCCCAATAGATCGTCTCTAATAACATTTAAACTCATTTATTATATGAATCTGAAAATCGTAAGTCATTTTAACAGTTTGTCCAACCAATTTCCGGTTGTGAATATAATAATTTGTAAAGTACACGTGGTCAAATTATATGCAGCAAGTGACACGCGACATAAAATTACTAACGCATGCACACTTTTCTTCTATTGTTGGATAATGGAACACCAAGTAGGAGCCATGTGTTAGCTCGGTCCTATTCAATAATTTCTCATTTTCATATTGTCCATATACTAGAAAGGGTTAAAGGTCCTTTTGGTACCACATGTTTGCAAAAATTACACTGTTCATACCACTAGTATTTTTTCGTACCGAATTGGTACCATATGTTTCCAAACCTTACTGTTTTGGTACCTCCGTTAGGGTTCCGTAAAAAACAGTCGTTAAATGGCATGTGCCATGCACGTGACCAGCCCAAAACTTTCAATTTTGTTACAATTTAGTCCATATAATACATCCCTAACTTTTATTTTGTTCAATTTGGTCCTAAAACTTCAAAACTAAACCATTTTTCTAAATTGACCTAGCCGGACCTAGCCCCAATTTAACTCAATTGGGGCTAGGTCCCAATTGACCTAGCCGGACCTAGCCTAGGGCTAGGTCCGACCCTGGGTCGGGGTCGCCTGGGTCCGGCGATCATGACCCAGGGTCGGACCTAGCCCATGGCTAGGTCCGGCTAGGTCAATTTGGGGAAATGGTTTGATTTTGATGTTTTAGGACTAAATTGAACAAAATAAAAGTTAGGGATGTATTAGATGGACTAAATTGTAACAAAATTGAAAGTTTTGGTCTGGTCACGTGCATGGCACATGCCATTTAACGGCTGTTTTTGACGGAACCCTAACGGAGGTACCAAAACAGTAAGGTTTGGAAACATATGGTACCAATTCGGTACGAAAAAATACTAGTGGTATGAACAGTGTAATTTTTGCAAACATGTGGTACCAAAAGGACCTTTAACCCTACTAGAAATCAATAACACAAATATCCTCCAAATAAAATAATTAACAAAAATACCTGAAGCCTTACTTACAGTCGGACTTTTAAAAATCCAGAAAAATAAAGTTGTGATTTGACAACTTTTTGAAAAAAAAAGTGTCAAATCATTGCACTATTACATAAAAATGGTTAAATTATTTATTATTATTATTATTATTATTATTATTATTATTTTGCATTTAGAAAAGCTCAATTAGGAGTAAGGCTTCATGATATTTTTATTAATTATTAATATTTATATTATTGATTTCTAGTATAGGGGTAATATAGAAAAAAAAAATTAATCAATGTTGACATAAATGGTTTTTGGTGAGTTGGCGACGGTGTACAATAATAGACATATTTAAGGAGAGAGGCATCTTCCCTTAAATGGGAAATGACCACCCTTCTTGGAGTAGTAGTACTAGTAGGGTAATTGTTATTTATTGATTGCACTAAATTATAAAGGTGTCAATTCATCTTTTTTTCGTAGTCTCTTTCTGAATTACAATACGATAAATATAACTTCTAAATCACATCAAATCATATCACATCATAGAGAAAGATTTCGATGCGAAGCAGTGACAACTGAACGACGAATGCAAAATTTGATATAATGGGGTATTTTTTAAGAAAAAATTGCCTATTTTTATTTTTTGAAAAAGATAATTAACATTTAAAAAATTATATTATATATAAAATTATAATGCATTACACAATTTAACAATAAAATAAAATGTTCATTACTAAATGGTAGCTTACATTTGAACACTAAAACAAATTGTTACCTTTTTTTTATAGCTTACTTTCACTTCGTGTAACAAATTAATAGTTGACTTTTTTTTTTTACAATTTCTTAGATTAGATTTCACTTTAAGGACAACTTAATAGCTCTGGTTTCCTTTAGAAAGCAATTTGCTAACTCGGATTTTCTATGCGAACAATTTGCTATTACCAAATTGTCCACAAAGCGAAATATTAGCTAGTAATTTCTTCACAAACTAAAACATGGGTTAGTAATTTATCCAAAAGAATCTTCAAAAACTTGAGCTAATAATTTGTATAAAAAAAACTTCAACGATCAATTTATCCGAGTTTCCAAATGTAAACTAACAAATAATTTAGTATTTTTCTTAATTTACTTATAAAACTGAAGATTATTTTACTAGTTTTCATAAATGCTTGTTTAAATAACATTTTATAGAGAATACCTGAGTCAATAATTAGTGTATATATATATATATATATATATATATATATATATATATATATATATATATATATATATATATATATATATATATATATATATATATATATATATATATATATATATATTGAGGCGACAAAAGGAGGGAAATATAAATAATGAAAACAACAAGTTGAGATAAGTAAAATAATTTACATGGAGATATTTGTGTATGGTTTTTGGAATAGTATGGATGTCATATGACATATATGGGGTTGGCGTGGCAGGGTCAACTGTGAGATAGATGCTAGAAAACATTATATATAATAATATAAGTATTACCATTTTTCAAGATATTATTAGATCGAGCAAGAGACAGTACATATTTAATCAACGTATGGTACTGGTAGGGACAATGGTGAGAAGTCTGATATATGCATGGAAGTCTACTGTTCTCGACCTCACTAAATTTGGACCCTTGCAATATGCAGAGAATATCAGCCTCTAGTTTTTTTTTTCTTCTGTAAATTAGCTTTTTTTTTTCTTCTGTAAATTAGCTAGCTATTCATAATGTTGCGTCTCTTTTCTTTGTTATTATTATATAAGTCTGCACGGAAAAATCTGTTTTGTTTGTTTTTAAAGGGTTAAAAGGATCTTTTTAGTCCATATGTTTTAGTCTTTTGATACCGTATATGTTTTATTTTTTTTTTAAATTTTGGTGTTATATATTTGCATTTTATGGACTTTTGGTGCGTCTGTTAATCATTGGTTAAGTTTGACTGTTTAATAGTTTTATTTTGTTCAATTTAGTCATAATGTTCTTCCGGCCACCGCACAAGGACGTCGGCCACCGCTCAAGGCCGTCGGAACACGCACAAGGTCGCCGACCACCATCCAAGTCCACCGGTGACAACCACCAATCGAGGCCCTAAGTGGTCCAATCGGAGGACGGCTCTAATCGGTGACCGAAAGAAGATTTGTGACTAAATTGAACAAAATAAAACTATTTAACGGTCAAACTTAATCGTTGACTAATAGATGCACCAAAAGTCTACAAAATGCAAACACATATCACTAAAAGCCTAAAAATATATATATAATACCAAAAGTCAACACTAGCCAAATATATGAAACCAAAAGACCATTTAACATTTGTTTAAATGAAAAATCTTATTCTTTATATAAACTGTTACGACATCTCCTTTTAACTATGAAAAAAAAAACTAATAACACCTTATAAAATAAGCAAATTTGATTACATATATTAGGACATATTAATATACGGCTTAGTTAATATTTTATTTATTTTGATTTGGTATCGGTATTAATCATTATATGGATATTAGCTAATACTCATTTTTATAATAAATCATGTATTGGTTGACACTTTAAAAAAAATATTACATTAGTTAATACATAGTGTTTAATGATAAAAATACATTTACACGTACTTAATAGATAATGAATCTAGTGAGTTCGGGCCGGACTCCGATGGGTTCGGGTCCGACTCAGCCACTCATGCGGGTTTCGGGTCGGGCGCTGACGTTTTCGAGCATAATTGACTAGGATATCTTAATCAACACTTAGCTAATACATATATTAGCTAATACACATCTTATATAATACATGCAATCAAAAACAGGGATTCAGATCCTTACCCCACTTTTTCTACCTCAAATCGTGCATCGCCGTTAAGATCTTGACATGTGTTTTTTTATTTAATATTTTTCTTAATCCCAATATTTTTTTTAAATAACAAAATTATTTATACTAAGTACACACGTCAAGATTTTAACGATGATGTATCATCTGAGCCGAAAAGTGAGCCGGAGAGAGTGGATCCATCAAACGGACCCTAAAGTTTAGGGTTTCCATACACATTCAACAGATGATAAATAAACATATAAATATTCTTGAAAATTAAGTAAGAAATTTTCCCCAAAAAAGAATTATCAATATGCACCTGAAATAAAGATTGCGGTACGTATCAGACTCTCGCACAAGATTTTGCCACGTAGTGAGAACTGCCCTTCCCTAATCAACATCTAATTAGAGAGAGGATCAGGGGATATTGTTTTAATTAACTATGATTAGTGAGATATTTAGCTTAATTAATTAGGCGACCGTCTTACTGTTGCAGGGTTTGCCTTTTATTGATCAAGTGGTGTTTCTTATTGGTAAGACAGTAATACTTAATTGTAAAATATGCCTTAATGCAGAAGGTGCAATGGTCAACATTCTACCTTTTGTGTCTCAATCTTTTGTAGATTCTTTCTCTTTATAGGTTTGGGTGGAAACAATTGACAAATTATGGTCCAAATACGACAAGCCAATACTAATTATTACCTTTCTCTATTTTTTTTAAAATTATTATATTCATACGTATATATAATATAGTGGTTTATCGTTTTATTTTTAATAATTAGAGCTTAGAAGTTGAACCTCACTGATAATGAAAAGATATTTATGATTAATATTTTACATATTATTAGCTGATTTAATGCGAGTATGAATAATTCTAGTCAGTATATAACTTATTATCATGCGCGTTGTACTAACTGATATAAATAAGACTTTATATTCAGATTTATTAACTTTGTTTTTATGCAAAAAAAAAATTATATATATACTAGAAGAATTTATGAGTTTTATTTTTATTATAATTTATAATATAAAGGTACGTTTATTATAAATATATGGATTTTTTTTAGACTTGAATATCGAGTTGTAACATTAATTAATCGTCCCATTTTTTTTTTATATTTGGTAGCTTATTTATCCGATGTGAGATTTATATCTCACTCATGGTTCAATTAATAGTTAGGGGCTCTCTATTTCTAGCTTATGTTGGACCTGGTTACTTGGTCAATGAGACCATGTCTTAAACGAGCCTAGAGCGGGGTGAGCCCATAGCCATTTTGATTGATAAAGAAAATGTAAATTAGTTATTGCTCAATTGGTTGAGCTAGTGGTTTCACCTCGCGCTAAACATTGAAAATTAATGACGAGCCACTAACTAGGTGAATTGCTCCATGGGTAACTCATAAATAAAACTTTAAATAAATGAAGTACCAAATAATAATAATATAGTTGACACTCTAACAAGTCACAGCTAGATAGTTAATTCTCCAAAATGGTAATTTTCCAAAAAAAAATGTCACATTAAGAAGCTCCTCGTTTATATTTTCACATAAAGTAATTACTTCTTAAATTAGAATATAGTATAAAAAGTTATAACTATATAATTACAATAAATAAAGTTAAAAATAATATAATATAGTAAGTAAAATAGAAAGTTCATTTATTGATATTAAATAATATAAATTTATTTAGTAACTTAACTTTTTTTGTGTGGTTTGAAACTCAAAATTGACAATTAGGTCGCAAGTTCAAATACCGTGAAATTGGCCTAGAAGCTCTACAATTAATTTAAACACTGGAATCACATATTATTATCTGATTTAATCTAATAAAATTATTTGATTTAATCTAACATAACTATATTTCTTCAAATATATAAGATTAAGTTTGTATTTGAATACCTAAGGTTGGTTTGACCAACTAGTAAAGCGAGTTGTGTTCCCCGTGGGCGATCCGAGGTCGAAACCCGCCGGAGACGCCACCTTGGAAAGGGCTTTAAACCTTAACGCCGGTCCGAAATTGCGAAAGCAATATACATATATAAAAAAAAAATTGTATTTGAATTGAAAATGATTGCTAATTTGGTATAATAATTTATTGAAATATTCTTCCTTACTATTAACCATCATTCTCAATTATAGTTGATCGCTATTTTTTGGCACCATAAGTCATGTCTTGCAATGCCTCAACTTGTATAAGAATCTATATATATATATATATATATATAATATAATTCTAAAAGATGTAACATAAACTTGACAAGTAAGAAAATGACCATATGATGTGGTAATATAGAGACATATTATTGGTCCATGTCAAATTGTCTATCTCTTTAATAATAACTTATTGCCACATATACATTGATCATGAGCTAGAACTGCTCCAAAGTTTCTTGTGCCTTCTCATGGTCAGTTTTTTTTCTTTCGTACGTTACATTCACTCACCATATCTCTCCAACATATATCTTAACTTCTTACATACATTGATAAATCTATATATAATATAATTCTAAAAGATGTAACAAGGAAAACAAGAAAAAAAGAATCAACGAAAGAATGTGCCTATATCATTTCATGCATAAATGTCTCAAATAATTTTTTTTTCCAATGTCTTTATTAATGTTGACTTTCATGTAACCTAATATAACTTTCTTTTTATGAAATTTCAAATATTTTGAGAGAGACGATATTTGATTTCACATTAATATAATCTAATTTTTATTTTATTTTTTTTAGAAAATATACATGTCTAAAATAGTTTTTTTTAAGGATATATATATATATATATATATATATATATATATATATATATTATTTTGAACACATATTCATTGGCAAAAAAAAAAAAAACACATATTCTATTCTACACCACCTAAAAAAATCTTTGAAGCATTTATTAGCATCATATCAATAATGTATTGTATTTTTTTTTATTCATCACAATTTGTAATTAATTTATGAGTACATAAATTTATATATGTTATAATTCTGCAAAGTGTTGAAGTAATATTTAGTTAAACTTATTAAATTAACTAAATAATTATATTTGGACAAAAAAGTGTACCCTTATTATATGTATTATTGAATCATAATATTGTTTGATAAAAAAAATCATAATGTTGTATACATTCTCTTAATTTTTTATGTGTGCAATTTTTAAAGTAATACCTACAAAATATTTCTACTCCACCCGCAAAATGCTGATCATCTACTTATTATAATACAATTTCGATAAGATTGATAAAATTTTGACAAGTAATATAATATACCGGTTATAATATGTCAAAATATAGTGGTTTTATTAATCTATTTCAACTTCCATCTCTCTTAGATGATGTGTCAACTATGGATATTTATTTCAACATTCATCTATCCTAGATGATGTGTCAATTATAAATAAATGTAAATACTTAGAAGTTTTTTAAACAATAAAATATATATTTCGTGTCAATTATACCTTGCGTACATGATCATATTTCGATTATCGTTCTACTTTGTGGAAAAAATAAATTAACATGAATAAATACATCTTACTTCTCAATTTAACCATATTAATAACTATTTTAAAAATTAGTATTACTTATTTAGTCAAATTAATTTATTAGTATCAAATTATTTCGTAAATTTCAAGTAACAATTATACTAATTTCAATCATTTTTACTACTATATATATATATATATTGTTGTGTTATCAACACCATTATTATATATATATTGATATATTACATTTTTATTAACAACTATTTTGTACCGAAAATAAAATAAACTTATATATATATCATATATCTCAATTTAGCCATATTGAACCATAATTTTACTATTAGTACTAATTTATTTATTTATTAATACTAAATTAATTATACTATTTCATCAATAATGCTACTGACATAATTATTTTGTATTGATAAAATGATTAAAAAATAGTAAAATTTTACAGCATAAATATTAATGTAAGAAATCCACTTCAAACTACTAAAATAATCAATAATGTTATAAAGTTCTATTTTATATATCTTGTGGAAAAAAACAATTAAATATGATCTTATTTCTAATTGTTGCTATAAAAAAAAAAAATTAGTAACTTTAAACTACAATGTAAAATATATATGTTATATACCGCGCAAAGCGCGGGCCAAATATCTAGTTATTTATAAACTGTCTGAACGAAGGAGGGACGAGGGGCAATTGTACTCTTAACTTTTATATAATGTACAATTTTCATAAAATTTGTATATATTATTAATTAATTTGGTCTTTAAATGGCTCATCGATTTTTTTTTAGTAATTATTTGTCCTACTCAATTAATTTTACCCATGAATATAATTTTTATCTTTATCCCGTTCATAAATACAAATATATTTTTATGTTAGAGAATTTATTATAAATTACGCATCTTGATTCTTGACTCATATCCACTAGCAATTAAAAATATTAATTATTAATGTCCTAAAAGTCGAAGGTATTTACAGCACATTGAGTTCACATTTTGTTTTGGACAATGACAAATCAGAATTCAATATCTAGCTATCACCACTCAATAATCATTCATGCATAGTGATGGAATATTGAACTTGTTTCTCCTTACACAAGCTACAATGAAGTTATTACGAGTTAATGATAGAGAGGAAGAAGTGGTTGAGAATCATGAGTACCTTACACCAACTCTAAAGTGAGCTAACTTAATGACACCTTTATATATTTTACTAACTCTAGGTTAAATTAATTAATTCAGATAATTTATGACTTATATTTAGACTTCCATTATTCCGTAATTAACCTTAGTAAAGTAATTATTATCTTATTATGATTTTTAACTTAACCGATTTTTATTTTTTTTTTTGATAAACGATCTTAACCGATTTTGGATCATACATACCTTACAATTTTTTATTTTTTTATAAACCATAATATTAAAAAGAGGAAGGAAATAGAAAGAATTAACCCACAAAGTTAAGATATAAATAAAAGCCACAAAGTTAAATAATAAGACAGAAAATATGAGACAGTTTTGATGGGCTCAATATTCAACGATGAAGTTTTTTTTTTAGTAGAATCAACGATGAGGTTAAATTTCATACACATATATACCTCTGTACGTAATTCACAAAAATTTCACACCACACGTATTTACTCTCTCTAGCTAGTAATTTTTATTCAACTACCATACCGGTGGTTGACTACCACAACAAACCTTCAAACCCATCGAGCTGCATGGCCAAATCACAGCTGTAACCGTCGACCATACCGGCGGTTTCCGGCCACGACGGGTGGTACATCCACCCATCATCCACTGAGTCAGCAAACACAAACTCGGTGGTCAACCCGTTTGACTCGTAGCTCGTTCCTAAACTTGGCAGCTCGATAATCTCCGATAACTCCTCCGAACCACCGCATATGTCGATTTCCGATACGAGCGAAGATAGTGACGTCGATGATGATAAAGTCGATGGCGATATCGGCGGTGAAGCTAAATTGTCGAATATTTCCATCTGTGCCGCCTTGGTAGCGGCTTTTTGGATGTCGCGGGGCGATAACGAAGCGGGTCGGGGAAATGACCCGACGATGTCGGGGAAGTTTAGTATCGCGGAGCTGCCCTTGATGCTTAGGGCAGCTACGTCGTGGGCCCGGGCAGCCATCTCGGCGGTCGGGAATGTCCCTAGCCAGATTCGGGACTTTTTACGTGGCTCACGGATCTCGGAAACCCATTTTCCCCAGTTCCTCATGCGCACCCCGCGGTAAACGGGGTGTTTTCTCGAGTCCCTACCCCGTTTCGCTTGCTTCTTGTAAGGTTCGGGGCTGACTAGGGACGCGTCTGATGAAGTGGAGTTTGAGCTAGCATCTATGTATGAATTTGGCAGCTCAGCCATGATTAGTTGCTATTAGAGGTAAGGTTTGTACTTACAAATGTGGGTGATTTTAGGGTTTAGCACAAAAATGGAAGAGAGAATGATGGTAGAGCAAAAGAGGAAGGAAGTATCAAATAAAGGAGAGAATTGAGAGCTATGTTTGATCAATAAGGGTATATTTATTTGCTTGAAATTGCATTATTTCCCCAATGAGTAATGATGCATCACTTTTATAATGGTGGCCATGATATGGGTGGTTTAGAGAGAGGAAGAAGACAAAAGTAGTGGAGCCCTAAATAATAACTCAAATGGGGTCACCACCCTCCAAGACAGACAATCTAAATATTGAGTGAGAATTGTCTAGTTGATAGTATTCCATACATATATATATAATAACATGTGATATGGTGTAGGAGTTATTCTATCTCCAAATATCCTTCAGTTTTAGAAATGAAAAAAATATTTATAATAATATTTGTATTGCATAATAGTTGATTCAGTATGAATAAAAATTATTTCAAACATAAAGCATGCATGTAATACGTGCAATAGAAAACCACTTGACGTGTTCTTAGACATCTGATAAATGTATTTACATTTTATATATTTCACTAAATTTTAAATGGGAAAAAAAAGAAGTTGTCAATTAATTATTTTCATTTTACGTATGACATATCGTTTTCATACATCGGGTATTTGACTTGGAACATATATGGTTACACAAGTAGAGTATTTATGTGTTGGTGACGAGGAATTATAAGAAGGTTGAAAGAAGTATACAAATAAGAGGACCATCGTGATAACAGTTATTAGTACTGGTCCTGGAGCTAGCTACCTCCACTCCAATAATTCTATCATCCATCACTAATTTGAGAGACTGGCCTGTAGTGGGGGGTTGTTAGATATTTTTTTAAGGGGCCAACTGGACAGTTGTTATTAGAATAGGGTACGGTGGTGGAGCCAGGCTCAACCTTCTTGTAAAGACCACCGATTAGTGAATTCAACCTTTTTGGTTTTTCTAGGTTTGGTTTTCACCTGAGTTTCACTGTTGTTTTATCCTCCTCAGTCGCGTCTATGGGATGGCCTATTAAGACAAGGAGGGGCATATCCGACAACTTACAATATAATTTAGGGTTCATTACTAAATTGTTGGCTACAACGCTTTTTTTTTAGCAAATTGCTATCCATTTTTTTTACACATACTCGACCGTTTGCCAACTCTGTCAACTTTTCCGTTAACTAAAAACAGAAAATATTTTCAAATATTATAAAAAATACACTAAAATTTTACTACAATAATTTGAGTTTTTATGTAAAAAAAAATAATAACGAATACATGTAAATAAATATATTAAACAAACAAATGTAACAAAAAGTACAACGAAATATTTTTATTAAAGTATTTTAAAATTCTATAAAAACATAATTCTTTTAATTATTTAACATTTGAAACTCTGGGGTATATATATTTTTTTTGTATATAATATATATTTCTAAAATTTAACTCAAAATTTTCTTTATTTTTTTATATAAAAGTTTATGTTATTTAGAGTATAGTAGAACTTTAGGGTGTCTTTAGAAATTTAAAAAAAATTATTACGTCTATAGTTAATAGAAAAATTGACTGAGTTAACAACTACACATTAAAAAAAATCGTCTAGCAATTAAATACTAAAAAAATTGGGCTAACAAAGTTCAACCATTTGGTAATTTTTTACCAAAGCAATTTGGTATTTAACCCATGATTTTATTTTATTAGCTAGAATGTATAATAATGTTGGAAAAATAACCAAACTGAAATATGAGCCACTTGAAAGTACAATGTGATCATCATGAGACACCAACAAGCAACATAGGGTAATTAAACCTAGAACACTAAATAGATTCTTAACATTTTAATTTATGGAATATGAATATGCTATAATTTAATTGTTTTAAATCTATTATGTTTGGGAATATGAATGAATTTGTATTTTATTATTATTGTAAATTTTATAGTTTAGGTGGTGAAATATGAATAACCTATCACTATATCGTTGTAATATTTCTAAAGAGAATTATTAGAGTTATTTGATTTTAGGATTAATTATTTTAAATTGTTTAGTTTTACATAAATTTTAATTACCGATGTGTCAAAATTTAATTTTATTCCCATGGGTGTGTTATTAAACACCATTTCCTAATTAAGTTTGTTTTACGAGTTTACCGATAAAAAAGTTTGTTTTACCGTTTACGTAAACCATCCCTCAGTTAAGTTAAGTAAATAGATAAATAAAAATGACGGAAAAGGAAAAATTATCAAAGAAAAGGTATAGTAACTGGAGATTTACGAAATTTTTTTGCCCACGAGAAACTTGCGATATTTTATACTGATATTTATGCCAAAAGTATTTTTATACTGAATTAATGATTACCTACTTCTTTAATTATATATATATATATATATATATTCATTATTTGGTAGATCATTCAGGTCTTTCCAGAAAAGACATAGAGAATCATTGATTAAAAAACCTAAATAATTCTAGAAATGGCAAATTGCAGGGTCGCTTTCAGATTAAAGTCGCAAATCATATAACTAACTTTGTTGCTCTATTTTGGGCGTATATCATCAGATCTGCTTCCACGTTGATTCTCTCTATTATAATACGGGGGTCGGGTGGATGTTTAGGGTTTAGTGTCGACACAGAGTTATAATCACGATCTATATTCGCGTCGAGCAAGAAAACCAAAATTATTGTAACAGTCATAGTAAATTATAACATTTCATCGTTTCACTTTCACATGTTTGGTACAAGAAATATGTTCATACATATATAGGAATTACAAATATGAAAAATTTATTTTATATTTATTCCTAATGTATGTATTTTCTAATACGCCTCTCTACAAGACGGACACGTTCTGTAGGAACACTTATCTTGGTGCAAAGAATATTAATGAATGCCTGAAGAACTCAATCGTCATAATTAATCAGCGGATGCCCGAAGATGTTCAGTCAGCAACGGTTGAAACCTGGAGATGTCCAGTCGGCAACAACGCAGAAGAATGTAGGCGGACATGACAATAGCATGGGTCGTCATTGTTGCGGCACTGTCAGTTGGCGATAAAACAGTCGATCGACGCAGAAGTAGAAGCCATCGACATGGAAGCAGAGAAATATTATCTTATTATTATTATTGTATTTTTTTAAATGCTAGGTTCAACATATGGGTCAAGAGTGGCTAGAGTGACAACTGATGACGATGCTGATCACTCATGGACAGTGGTTAAGGCGGACGGCGGCTTAGAAATTATTCTCGATTAAAATTGTCAGCGGCCACCTTTGTCAGCATGCCGTTAAAACCTTAGGTCGCTAAAACCACATTAGGTGCAAATCATGTCATTTTTTACAACTAAAGCACTATAAGTAAATTTGATTTTGCTAATCAAAGATTTACTCTAAAAGCAGTTAAAATCGCATTCATTAACTGCAAAAAACACAAACTAAAATAACAATAGAAATTGGATTCTTTAATTTTATTTTATTTTTGCCAAAGTTGCATTCATTAACTTAACTTGCATTACAAGACATCTTACTTAAATACTAAGTTACATCAGGTGACTGTCCAAGATAACTGCGTTTGGACATCCATAACCGTTCCTACAAACTAGGATAGCTCCCAACAAGATAAACTATCAAAGTCTTATCCAAACACATTAGCACAACTATTGCTAAGCTTAACCTACTAAACAAGTTAACTAAACAGGTTACTAAACTATGGTGTTGCTGCGGCACTTTGCTTGCACTTGGCCTGCACTATGCTTGCTCCAGTCCGGCGCCATGCTTGCACACTAGTCCTACAATACTTTAGCACGTGGCCTGCACTGTCTCTGCATCAAGTGACACTTCACCCATCTTCAATGCAACATCAACCTCCTCCTAACAACAACGGGAATATAACCTAAAAACTGTCCTAATTTTAACCAATGTGTCAATTTGGTGTCTGGGGTTGAAATTCAATGTCTCAATTTTCTTATGTGTTGCTATTTGGTGTCTCCGTCTATTTTGGGCTAAGTTGAACAAAATCTGGTCACGTGTGTGAACAATTTTAAAAATTCCAAAATACCCCCTGGCCAGAATTAGTGTTCCGGCCAAACCCACCCAATTCCGGCCAGACCCACCCCGATTCCGGCCGATTACGGCCAAATCCACCCCAATTCCGGCCGATTACTGCCAAACCCATCCCGATTCTGGCCGATTATGGTCTATTCCGGTCGATTTAGGGTTAAGCAGCTCAGATTTAGGATTTAGGGTTTCGGCCGATTCCAGCAGATTGGAGGGGCTTACATAGTTATGGTTCATTTAATTTACATTAACATATAATTAATCAAATAGAAATATATATAGATATCAAATCAAAATGGGCGGCTGGAGATAGATGGTCGGAGTCGGGGTGGGTGGCCTGGAATCGGAGACTTTAAAACAAAAAAGGGGCAAATAGTTTTTTCAACTCAATCTGTTAAAATTAACTCCAAAATCACGAAAAATCAAATAGCAACAAAACTGAAAATTGGAACACCAAATATCAACAGTTTAAAATTGAGACATCAAACTGACACTCGGATCAAAATTGTGACAGTTTTTAAGTTCTATTCCAACAAGAACTGCATACTTTTGGTGAATCCCTTGTTCCTTATTCTGTATGTATATTATATCATTTTCTTTCGGTTCATATTCCATAAATTAAACGTGTATGGTGTATCGATAATGGGTAATATGATTGATTTTGTTTTGACGGGGAGTGTGTATATATATATTGATACGATACGACCACACGATACCTATAAAAAAAATTTAATTTTTTAGAATTTTTTTTATTTTCATTATAACAGTATGTTACATAGTTTAATTGAATTTTTTAAGAAAATACGGTTATGTTCTTGTATCATCCTAGGAATCGAGCCGATCTTGTATCATTCTCGGAGTCATTCTAATGATGTC
The DNA here is from genome assembly GCA_036873135.1 of Clarkia xantiana subsp. parviflora. NCBI lineage: Eukaryota > Viridiplantae > Streptophyta > Magnoliopsida > Myrtales > Onagraceae > Clarkia > Clarkia xantiana. The sequence goes on from JAPTYO010000004.1 coordinate 14,308,640, forward strand.
ATTACAACATTCTCAGGAAGACAACACTTCATTTTTTTTAAGAAAATCACGAAAAATAAGAAAGTTCTTTTTTTTTTACCATTAAAAGGTATGGGATAGTAGTAACGATCCTAATCTCATTCCACTACGTAAACTTCAAGTTTTCCTGCTCACGGTCTGTTTTTTTTTTCCAACTAGACTTAGCGAGCAACCAATACACACTGATCTTGTCAACGTAGTCCCACCCGCAGCCTATTTTTAGTCAAGAGGCCGGTCCGTGCCCAGTTCTACTCGTCGTCTCATATGACTGAGGCGGTGTGTGGGTCAGGCAGGACCTAATATTTTTTAAACATGTCACCGTGTAATGACGTCTTTAAGGGATTTCAAACATGGGACCTCGCAGCTAAACCACATAAAAGGAAGCGCTCTTGATCACTAGACATCACTGCCGATGGTAAGAAAGTTTCTTACTTGGCATAAATAAGGAGATCTATAGTAGCTGCAGCTTATAATTAAGAATGTAGATAAGCGGAAACGTTCAGCTTAGTGCGCACATGAAAATAAAGTTTAGGTTATATATATATACTATAGCTATTTAATTAGGATATTTATATAATCTGTATCAAAACCTTTTGTATGGGACCACTCTATGGAACGGCCGCTGTTTGATGCGGCGTAATTTCCACCAATCAGAGGTCTGTATTTAATGGCAAACTTGTAATTTCGTTTAAAAAAGAAAAAATGCGGTTTAGTGGTTCTTGTCACATCATATCACATCACTTAAGTGAATTAGACCACGGTTCGAAGATTTATCCAGACCGGATGTGAAGTTTTAACAGACGTTTGAACTTGCCCTTTACTATACGTTACGTTTTGGGTCTGTAGTCTAGTTCGACGGAGCTACCCCTTATCCTTCTTCACCCGCCTTCCCTTACCTCCTTCCCTACCTCCATTGCTGAATCATTCCGCTGCGCCGACCCCACGCTTCTCGAAGGAGGGATTTGAATGTGGTTGCTCCATTTCACAGGCCAGACAAGTCCATTCTGAAGCTTGTTTTCATCTTGCAGTATGAAGCTTCAATTGTCTGTTTGTTGATAATTATGAGACGTGTTGTTGGTTGTATATGGATACGTGGATAGTGATACTGATGAATTGAACATCTATTACTGTTGTATTGTGTTAATTTGCTGTTCAATACATCCATAGCCATTCATTTTCGAACATTACATTCTGTTTTAATGCAATCCTGATGAATTGAATGTTGTTTAACAAGAAACAGTTTTTGAAAGTGTAGATACATACATTTGTGTTTGGTGCAAAAGGATTTTTCAATCAGTTTAGGTTTCATTCAATTTATGGTTGAGTGACTATAAAAATTCCAGCGAAGCAGATAATTGGTTGGACACGTTTTGGTTATGTAAAATAATCTGCAAGGTTAACGGGAATGTGAATGATACAGCAGGTGTGTTGAGCAATATATGAAATCACAAGTTGGTTAATTTCGATAAGAGCGGAGGAAACTGAAGAGTGGGTAGTAGGCTTCCTTTCCGGACATATAGCTTAACGCTCGATCTGCATCATTCTGCCCAGTCAATTTCGTCTGTATCATGTTTAGGTAGTTGCAAAGGAGTGTCAAGTTGGTCGATCTGAGCAGTTTAATAGACAAGGCAAACTTCTGATGATTTTATTCATGGTTCCTGCAATATTGAATGATTTTTATTTTAACAATGTTTGCATTCAGATTCTAGCTAATAGATATGTATAAGCATAATGTGCTCCTGCTGAATTATTACTACTGGATTCAATATCCTCGATGGCTCTTTTATAGTCGTTATTGCCTTTTATGAATCATTTTTTAAACATCCACACAAGGGGACACATATATCCCCATTAAGAAGAAAACCAGGAAATAAGTTTGATGAACACCCATTGCAACATTCAGTCGTACTTATTGAGAAACATACATCCCTAATAGTTTGAAAAACCCCAAAAAAAGACATAATACACGCCCATTGGGCTCCAATGTTGTGCCATTTAACGCCGTAGATTTTATTAGGAACGTTCCACTGCCACAAACACCATTTCTTCACCAGCGAACACAAAAGTCAGCTCATCTGATTCCTTTAGTCCAGCTCTGGTGTAAAAGTCTTCCCACCCATTCCTTATGCTGTATTGCCATCGGTTTGGACCCGATGGTTCGCCACTAGTGACATAGTGTTTAACAAGCCGCATCGGCGTTACCAGCTCAGACCGGTCAATTAAAAGGAGCGATCGACGGTTTTCCAGACGTGCAGCTTGGATAAACCCATTGGGGATAGGCTACATAATTCAGTTAAAGTACAATTTAATTGAATCATCAAACCAACATCAAGTATCCAATCCACTGAGCCAGTACCATGACAGGAAAAGATGAATTGTTGAATTCACTTACTACTTTTGTTTTCGTGCTCTCATCTACTCTTACTCGAAATGAAATATTAGTTCGAGACAGGAAATAGTCCAACATCTGAAGCTCATCTGCAAGTCCCATTTTAAACTGCTTGTTTAGTAAAGGAATATCAATTTAAAAAAAAAAACCACAACCAATAAGAAAGACAAGTTGTTACTGTCGAACTTACCGAGATCAGCCATTATTATATCTGAAACACATCGAATCGTAGAAGTATCAGCTATTTAACCAAAAATGAACACAAACACATGAATTCCGAAATGAATTACAGTTTTATTTATTCAACAGCAGTAATTGTAGCCTAAAATCGATGAAGTGCAAAGACGATTGACAATTAGATGATGATATTGAAAATGTAAGCTAACATAGAACAATTATATTACCTAGAGAATGCAACAAAAGACAGTTGAGTCGACGCGACGAAGCCGATGGAGCTGTTGTGTTTCCCAGTTTCGTTGATGTGTCCTCTAGGGTTTTCTGCAGGCAAGGTGTCCAAATTACAGACAATCCAACCTAGCAACTATAAACCAATTATTTGGGTATTTATTAAATGTATACGATATCAGACTAAGTTGTCAATTCAGCCTAGTGGTAGCACGCTACTTAATGGGTGATACGTCCTAGGTTCAATCCGTTGTATAAGCATGTTAAATAAATGTTTTTCCTCCCCTACAGGTTTTTTTTGTTGTGATGATAAATCAGCTGCCTAAAATAACAGGTCCAACATGAATTTCAATTGTGTCCGTCAGCATGTTGACTGATAAAACATGTGTTTGCTAAGAAATACGCATGCTGTTAGGAAACTGCAGCATATTCTTTTGGCTGTCTGTGTTAGAACCTAGTTTACACGTTTTTCTTAGGTAACATAATCTGCAAGGTTAGCGGGAATCTGATTGATACACCCGGTGTGTTGAGCAGTATATGAAATTACAAGTTGTTTAATTTCGATAAGAGCGGAGGAAACTGAACGACGGGTAGTAGAAATTTGGATTGTTGTTCACCGACCAGGCAGAAGTATAAGGGCTGGCGTAAATATTGTGCACATCAGTAATTGTGTCTTCTTGGCTGGTTGGTATGTCAGTTGTGGTTTCTTCTTGGGTGTTAGGTACATCAGTTGTAGTTTCTTCTTGGGTGGGTAAATCATCATAGTTGTCATCAGGGGGAACTTCATTTCTGTTGGGTAGATGATTAGAGCGCAGACCAGTATCTTCTTTACCCGTATCCTTATTCTCTGTTCGTTTACGACTACATTTATTCTTCCTGGCAGTTCGTTTCTTAGTTGAATTCCTGGGATTTTCAGCAGTCTTCTTTGGCGATGTTGTAGTCTGTCGAGGTGTATGACGGGGTAGGTCGCCTAGATTGTTCAACTCATGCAGTGCCTTATTAAACGTGGCATCATCACCTGCTTCTACTGCTGCTGACAAAATCGAGGCGTAGTGAGAGTGTATGCTGCGTGGGGCCTCGGACGGAATGCCTGTTGGTATACTTGGACTATTGATTGGCCTCATCGTCCATCTATTGTTCACCAAATTGTCGGGAATTTGCTGCAGATGCTGGTATTTCATTACTGCAAACGAGTGTTCACAAGGCAAGCCGACAGTCTCAAAATACAGGCAATCACAATTGAGCTCGGTTGTGGATTCACAATATTGAACCCTCCATTCACCTATAAAAAATTTGTCGTAGTCTTTGACCTTATACACGGTGGTTGTCTCTGATCTCACCGGGCCGTTGACTATCGTTGCACCCACCAGTCCGATCAGTTTAACTATCCTGACCATCGAAGCTGGAGTGTAAATCTTGCGTGCATTCTTCTCAATTTGTTTTAGGACTGTTACAGATCTCTGCACTAACGTCGATATTGCCGTATACTCGGCTTCAAAGTTTGTCTGCCTTGACTTTTGCAACAGGATGTCGGCATACTTGAGCAACACTATCAGGCGCATCGATGTCCCCCTGACTAGCTGGTTCTTGAATTTAGCATTGAGACCTTCTATACGTTGCGTCGTCCTAGCCTCACCGCAGAAAACTCCCCTAAAGAAAGTAGCTGCCCATTTCGTGCGACGACGGTACTGGGCCCTCAGCCACCTCTTTGCTTTCTTCAACGGGTCCTTCTCAAACCCCCCCTCTACTTCCTCCAACCCCCCCTCTCCTTCCTCCAACCCCCCCTCTCCTTCCTCCAACCCCCCATCTCCATCCATCCCGTATTTAGCTAAAAATTGAAGCCACTCATTTTCGAAAGCCATTTCTGTCATAGGGGTATACACCAACTGTTGGAACTCCTTTTGGAATCCTGGAATTTTGATATGGCTGTCAACGTTCCTAGATAAGTGCCATCCACACAATCGATGTCTCGTCTCAGGGAAGACCTGCTGTATTGCCAACGCCATTGACGTGTCGCCGTCTGTTATCAGGCATTTTGGGGCAGAGTTACCCATACCTTCCCGAAATTTTTGCAAAAACCATACGTAGCTGGCTTCTGTTTCGTCATGCAGAAGACCGGTGGCAAATATGAGCGTATTGTGATGATTGCTTACTCCGCCGATTACAATCAACGGTTGGCCATATATGTTTGTTTTGTAGGTTGCATCCATCAGAGCTACATCGCCGAAAGATGCGTAGTCAGACCTACATCCACCATCCATCCAAATTAATCTGGATAGCTGCTGTTGTTCGTCCAAATCGATGGCGTAGAAGAATTGAGGGTCACTGACCTCCTTTCCGGACATATAGCTTAACGCCCGATCCGCATCATTCTGGCCAGTCAGTTTCTTCTGTATCATATCTAGGTAGTTGTACAAATCCCGCTTCCTATACCCCAACTTCTCGTATCCACCCTCCCTAACTGCTAGGAAATCGAAGACTCTGGTAGCGGGTATGCCTACCTGTTTCATTGTCTCCGTTAGTGTAGTGTCAGCCGCTGGAACGCGTTTGTTAAAACCGGAGATGAACTGACTGTACGTATACGGAAGTAATTCATGGTTGTGGTCATTGTGGAATGCGTCGATACACCACTTCATATTTACTGGTTCTAATTTACATGATAGCCTTGCCCTACAACCGACACGTGTTTCTGTTGTGGCTTGTCTCTTGCGGTATGGTCGATTTTTGTACTCCTCTCTACGTTTCCCCTCCCGGTTGCAAGCAAAGACACAGTGAATTACTGCTCCATTTGGGTCTCTATGACTATAGTGCCTTCTTACCCTAAACCCACATTCCTGACCGTATGCAGTGTACCACGACAGTACATGATCAAGTGAGTCGAAGAATTTTGGCGGGTCATCTTCTTTGCTTGGGGGAATCGGATCATAGAAGTCGTCGAAATGTATAGGGTTCTCGTACTGCAAACCTATAGTCATACCAATTGTGTCAAGACATCAGTCAGGTTCAGCTACGAATCCGACTTAAAAATCGAGTACATAGTCTGGGCCAACTCACAATCAAAGCAATAAATCGAACATACAAGTTATCATCCAGAAAATGAGGCCCAGCTTAAGGCCCAAGCCAACAAGGGTTGGGCTTTAACCCTCACAACTTTGTAGGCCCCGTTTTAGCTTGGATGGCGTTATAAACATTTAACAACTATGGCGTAATTATAACCAGATGCATTTGTATGTTCGTCAGTGGAACGAGATTGTGTTTTTTCTGGAAGTAGTCACGGTGTCGAATCCAGTGCGTAACAATTGTTTCCATGTTTTATCTTTTTTATTTTTTTGCTATATATCCATAACAAATTAAAATCTGCACAAAATTATACTGCAGTTTTCGTCGAATTGAATTTTAGAATCTAAAGTTAGTCAACGATTTTATGAATTCAGTCATACGAACAAAAATTTAGTTCAAAATAATAGCGAACAGTTTCACCAACGTCACAAGAAAACTTAAATGAACTACTGTTGTTTTTTACTATATTTATCTAGTAAAAAAGAAATTGTATGAATGAATATTTTATAAGATTCATTTAACTAGGGACTCGACGTATACATATCATTATTTTAATAAAAAAATTTAACACAAAATCGTTGACAATATCAAAAATCCTCAACATGTATGAACAGTCAGCTGGGTAAAATTATATGAACACGCAGTACTGAAGCATTGTCAAGTTAAAACATGCTTGAGGGTGGAAACAAGTACATGAAAACAAGGGTTTAGAGCTAACCTTCAGAGTCTCCGTTTCCAGGTTGTTTATCGTTGGCTGACATGGTTGAGACGACCAGTTATCAAAGGGTATTTTCCTTAAAGTTGAAGGTAGATACTAGATAGAGAGAAGATGAAGGGTTTGAGGTTGGACCAACAAGCTTGGAATTGACGACGATGATTAGCTGTGCCAGTTCCCTTCTTGTAATAGTTTAATCTTCCCTTGGCCTATATTCAACGGTACAATGTACAGTACAGGGTCGGAGAATTAATTATATACTCAAGAATTCACTAGTTGGTGCTTTTTGTTTTTAGACCGCTAATAATATGATAGTTTGGCAAAAACATTCACATACTAAAATCAACAAATATTTTGTGTTAAGTAAATTTAGAAAAACAAATTCCATAAAGAAACAGTTACCCTTAATAAAATCACTGTAAATATCACCTCTATATTTAATAGTTGATGTATTGTATTAATTTGTGAGGTCATCGCTCATATAGACAACTGTATATATTCAAGGAACCTTAGATACTTATTTATATGTGAAAACCATTAACATTTTATTATATAAATATAACTGTCGTGTATACATAGTTCATGTAGTACATTTGATTAGTTCATTCAATACATATATTTCCATAGGTTTTTAACATAGAATTCCATATTATAATTGTATAATTTTTGTTATGATTGGACCGAGAAAAATTATTCAAAAAGTCATAGTGTATTTGTCTTTCAATTACGTCACCGTTCCCTATCTGCAACAACGTCGGCTTGAGTGCTGCATGCAAGTTTAATCATATGTTTATGTCAAAAATCTTGGTTCAAGGAATGTCCAGTCCAATGTGTTTGCCTTCACTTTTAGCTATGTAGTATTAATTTCATCTGGTAGATTTTTGTTCCCAGACAAAGATACGTTATCGTTTTTTTATTATGTGGACAGTATTAGGTCTACCATGTGGGATGTGGTGTAATTCATTAAAAATGGAACTAACATTTTATCCAGATGATGTTATTAGTTAATCCTTGTATAGTTCAATATAGTCCAGTGATCTAAGTGTAGTCGGTGTACCTAATAATTTGTATGATCCTTATTTTAGTCAGTTATGAATTAACAAAACCATTGTTAATCTCTAATCTATGATACATATGTCAACAATCTCTCATTTATGTGTTGTCAATTTGCAAGTTTTTGGGTATACGGTTTAGTCATTTGGGGTCAGTGGTTTGGGTTTAGGGTTTAGTTTTTTCTCATTATATAAGGGTCATCTTTAAATAGCTAGTAGGGATTAATTTAGTTGTCAAAAAGAACATACATGTTATGTCCCTCGAAATGGTACACACAAGCCCTACAGTTTATGTCGATTTATTTGGATAAAATAGTGTGTTTATTATAAGAAAATATTTATTGCGAACGAATATCCGTAAATTTTATTGGTCAATTATTAAGTGCACCTACTATAAAAACCACAAGTGAGTCTCTGTTAACAAATTAATAGTACAAATTGATGTAACATTCTTGGACTGCTCTCATTATAATACTTTGTTTCAGCTTCATTATAATACATTGTTTCATATTCATTAAAACGAAACATTAATTTGAAATACAATAATTTTTTTGAATTTCACTTTCTGTAATTGGACTTCGAATGACATATATTTAAGGCCTGATAAGACATGAATAATCATATCTTTATCCCGCAGTAGCATTTAATGCTTGGTTGCAGCTGTGATACAAGTGACCCCTATCGGGAAGTTAGGTCTGCAAGTCTACTAACCATACCCTAAACCTTAAACCATAGTCAGATTTTAACTTATTGGACATCAAATAATAGGAGTAACTTGTGCTTTTAAATATTAGATACACAGCAACTGGAAAATTACTTCACAGTCACGTCATAACAATTAGAACAGAGTTAATAATATTTGAGTAAATTTTAAAATGTGAAATTACTTGTTAAATTTCAATTGAAAGTAAGAAAGAGAAAGTAAATGAACAAATGCATCGGCACATGGTGGGACCCTATTTCAATTTCTATAGAAATTTCACATAAAATTTCACAGTTTGTAGCAACGCCCATAAAATTATACACAGCATTGTAAATGATTTAACCACTAGTTATAGTTGAACGAAATAACCCTCGTCAACTATAGAATAAACCTTATCCATACCATAAACCGTAAACCGCGGTTAGTTTTTAACTGTTTGGACATTTAATATTTTAAGTAATTTGTATGTACTACAATCGTAATGCAGTTGAAATCCAAAATAACTTCATGTTTACTAACTGAACACTGAAGGGGGGATTCATAAACGTGTACTACTAGGGATTAATTATGTCCTGAAACATTATAAATACCCTATCCATCTCGAAATCGTACAAACAAGACCTACAGGTTATGTATCGATGATGCCTGATAGAGTAACCCCAATGGCCTCCTGTTGGGCCACGTGAACAATAACCCATGCCGCCCAACCACCCTTGTTCCAGTAAAGCGTGTAGAGTTATCATTTTCATGGCTGTTGTTCGAGTCTCTAAGAACACCCGTTCCTGCTCTGATCCTATTTCTAATGAAACATCAGACCCTTCCATCAACGGTGGTGGTGCGGAGAGACTCATCCTCGCGAGTATGTTAGCAGTATACTCTGCGAGTGGGTCATAATTTATCAGAAACACTTTGTTCAGCACCAGAACACCTCCTTGGACATTACCTTGGTACAGTCCTTTGTGCACCCCGATCATGATGCCAGCATCAGGGTTGTTAAATGTTCCCCACATTTTCTCAATGCTTCCCAGCAACTTGGGACGCATGTTGGGAACCCTTACAAAAAGGTGTTTCAGAGACAACAGTGGGTATAATCTTCGGGCGTTAAAAGAAGCCCCCCTAGAGCTGCATAAATGAAAACAACATGCACCACACTAATATGCTTGAACTCTGAATAAATATATATACTGAATGCGTTTCTTTCATTATCAGTGTTAAATAATAATTCATTCTGTGCGTTATACCAGCAGCCGAATGAACCGACCGACGAAGGGTCTGTTTCGGCAACCCTTGATAACACTTCCTCCCACATTTCTTTCGGCAGTGGGGACCATTCAGTTTCATTGAACAATCTGGCAAATAGCAGAGGAAATTCAGTGTTAATAATGTATTGTTAATATAACGAGCTGATCCTTGAACGATCTGCTTAATAATGTAGTGAATAACATTTGCCTTTTGGAGACAGAATCCCTGAATGCGTGACGAGTTGCCTTCAGTTGGGGGGTCACCGGACTTGTCCTAATATGGGAGGTAGATGAACCCTTTGACGGGGTCGCTGAAAGTTGATTTGTATCTTCAGATGATGAACTATCGTCTTTGGAAAAAAACGCCCCCTTGTTTATCCATTCGTCTGAGTCTGCCTTCTTCTGCTGCTTGGCTTTTTTTCTCATTTCGGAAGATAGCTGTGGTTGATATTTGTTTTTTTGTTTCATATATCTCTGATGAGGCTGTCGATATTTACCCCCTTTATATAGGACAACATGGTGTACACATTCCCGCGTGGATAGTTATTTTCCCGCGGAAACGAGGTATATAAACCTTGTGAATTGGATTTCCGAAGTATTCCGATATTAGTGTGTAATTCAAAAGGTCAACACAGTACTAGAATTGATTATCCTGCCATATAGATATTCCGAATTCATGGTCGACTAACTTCCACCAATCACTTGATGGCAAGCATCGTAATTTGTTGTCAACTTTGGGGGCACACGTGTTTCCCTCCCAGTATGCAGTAGGAACTGTGTGTTTACAAATATGTGAAATGTTTTATTAACTAATTATACTACTTGGTATTAAATATAATTAAGTATTAAAAATTAAAAAATTAAATTGTATATTAAAACTTAACACACAACCATGGTTAGAGTCAAAGTGGAGATTTAGATATTTAATTAAATGTAGGGGATCTAATTATAATGCAACACAAATAAATGAAGTTACTACTTATTATATTAAATAAAATAAAATTTTTTATTTTATAAATAATTTCAATTTATTAACAAACTGTGTTTGCTTGAAACCACTAACCCCTCCCCAACATTCCCTGTAAACCTTATCCATACCTTAAAACTTAACACACAACCATGGTTAGAGTCAAAGTGGAGATTTAGATATTTAATTAAATGTAGGGGATCTAATTATAATGCAACACAAATAAATGAAGTTACTACTTATTATATTAAATAAAATAAAATTTTTTATTTTATAAATAATTTCAATTTATTAACAAACTGTGTTTGCTTGAAACCACTAACCCCTCCCCAACATTCCCTGTAAACCTTATCCATACCTTAAAACTTAACACACAACCATGGTTAGAGTCAAAGTGGAGATTTAGATATTTAATTAAATGTAGGGGATCTAATTATAATGCAACACAAATAAATGAAGTTACTACTTATTATATTAAATAAAATAAAATTTTTTATTTTATAAATAATTTCAATTTATTAACAAACTGTGTTTGCTTGAAACCACTAACCCCTCCCCAACATTCCCTGTAAACCTTATCCATACCTTAAAACTTAACACACAACCATGGTTAGAGTCAAAGTGGAGATTTAGATATTTAATTAAATGTAGGGGATCTAATTATAATGCAACACAAATAAATGAAGTTACTACTTATTATATTAAATAAAATAAAATTTTTTATTTTATAAATAATTTCAATTTATTAACAAACTGTGTTTGCTTGAAACCACTAACCCCTCCCCAACATTCCCTGTAAACCTTATCCATACCTTAAAACTTAACACACAACCATGGTTAGAGTCAAAGTGGAGATTTAGATATTTAATTAAATGTAGGGGATCTAATTATAATGCAACACAAATAAATGAAGTTACTACTTATTATATTAAATAAAATAAAATTTTTTATTTTATAAATAATTTCAATTTATTAACAAACTGTGTTTGCTTGAAACCACTAACCCCTCCCCAACATTCCCTGTAAACCTTATCCATACCTTAAAACTTAACACACAACCATGGTTAGAGTCAAAGTGGAGATTTAGATATTTAATTAAATGTAGGGGATCTAATTATAATGCAACACAAATAAATGAAGTTACTACTTATTATATTAAATAAAATAAAATTTTTTATTTTATAAATAATTTCAATTTATTAACAAACTGTGTTTGCTTGAAACCACTAACCCCTCCCCAACATTCCCTGTAAACCTTATCCATACCTTAAAACTTAACACACAACCATGGTTAGAGTCAAAGTGGAGATTTAGATATTTAATTAAATGTAGGGGATCTAATTATAATGCAACACAAATAAATGAAGTTACTACTTATTATATTAAATAAAATAAAATTTTTTATTTTATAAATAATTTCAATTTATTAACAAACTGTGTTTGCTTGAAACCACTAACCCCTCCCCAACATTCCCTGTAAACCTTATCCATACCTTAAAACTTAACACACAACCATGGTTAGAGTCAAAGTGGAGATTTAGATATTTAATTAAATGTAGGGGATCTAATTATAATGCAACACAAATAAATGAAGTTACTACTTATTATATTAAATAAAATAAAATTTTTTATTTTATAAATAATTTCAATTTATTAACAAACTGTGTTTGCTTGAAACCACTAACCCCTCCCCAACATTCCCTGTAAACCTTATCCATACCTTAAAACTTAACACACAACCATGGTTAGAGTCAAAGTGGACATTTACATATTTAATTAAATGTAGGGGATCTAATTATAATGCAACACAAATAAATGAAGTTACTACTTATTATATTAAATAAAATAAAATTTTTTATTTTATAAATAATTTCAATTTATTAACAAACTGTGTTTGCTTGAAACCACTAACCCCTCCCCAACATTCCCTGTAAACCTTATCCATACCTTAAAACTTAACACACAACCATGGTTAGAGTCAAAGTGGAGATTTAGATATTTAATTAAATGTAGGGGATCTAATTATAATGCAACACAAATAAATGAAGTAATACTTATTATATTAAATAAAATAAAATTTTTTATTTTATAAATAATTTCAATTTATTAACAAACTGTGTTTGCTTGAAACCACTAACCCCTCCCCAACATTCCCTGTAAACCTTATCCATACCTTAAAACTTAACACACAACCATGGTTAGAGTCAAAGTGGACATTTACATATTTAATTAAATGTAGGGGATCTAATTATAATGCAACACAAATAAATGAAGTTACTACTTATTATATTAAATAAAATAAAATTTTTTATTTTATAAATAATTTCAATTTATTAACAAACTGTGTTTGCTTGAAACCACTAACCCCTCCCCAACATTCCCTGTAAACCTTATCCATACCTTAAAACTTAACACACAACCATGGTTAGAGTCAAAGTGGAGATTTAGATATTTAATTAAATGTAGGGGATCTAATTATAATGCAACACAAATAAATGAAGTTACTACTTATTATATTAAATAAAATAAAATTTTTTATTTTATAAATAATTTCAATTTATTAACAAACTGTGTTTGCTTGAAACCACTAACCCCTCCCCAACATTCCCTGTAAACCTTATCCATACCTTAAAACTTAACACACAACCATGGTTAGAGTCAAAGTGGACATTTACATATTTAATTAAATGTAGGGGATCTAATTATAATGCAACACAAATAAATGAAGTTACTACTTATTATATTAAATAAAATAAAATTTTTTATTTTATAAATAATTTCAATTTATTAACAAACTGTGTTTGCTTGAAACCACTAACCCCTCCCCAACATTCCCTGTAAACCTTATCCATACCTTAAAACTTAACACACAACCATGGTTAGAGTCAAAGTGGAGATTTAGATATTTAATTAAATGTAGGGGATCTAATTATAATGCAACACAAATAAATGAAGTTACTACTTATTATATTAAATAAAATAAAATTTTTTATTTTATAAATAATTTCAATTTATTAACAAACTGTGTTTGCTTGAAACCACTAACCCCTCCCCAACATTCCCTGTAAACCTTATCCATACCTTAAAACTTAACACACAACCATGGTTAGAGTCAAAGTGGAGATTTAGATATTTAATTAAATGTAGGGGATCTAATTATAATGCAACACAAATAAATGAAGTTACTACTTATTATATTAAATAAAATAAAATTTTTTATTTTATAAATAATTTCAATTTATTAACAAACTGTGTTTGCTTGAAACCACTAACCCCTCCCCAACATTCCCTGTAAACCTTATCCATACCTTAAAACTTAACACACAACCATGGTTAGAGTCAAAGTGGACATTTACATATTTAATTAAATGTAGGGGATCTAATTATAATGCAACACAAATAAATGAAGTTACTACTTATTATATTAAATAAAATAAAATTTTTTATTTTATAAATAATTTCAATTTATTAACAAACTGTGTTTGCTTGAAACCACTAACCCCTCCCCAACATTCCCTGTAAACCTTATCCATACCTTAAAACTTAACACACAACCATGGTTAGAGTCAAAGTGGACATTTACATATTTAATTAAATGTAGGGGATCTAATTATAATGCAACACAAATAAATGAAGTTACTACTTATTATATTAAATAAAATAAAATTTTTAATTTTATCAATAATTTCAATTTATTTATAAACTGTGTTTGCTTGAAACCACTAACCCCTCCCCAACATTCCCTGTAAACCTTATCCATACCTTAAAACTTAATTTTGGGTTATCAACATGTTAGCGTATTATTTAGCGAATATAATGTTAAGGCACTAAATATACGTATCATTAATATGTCATATATTAGATACAAATACAAGTGTTTTTAATACAGAACCATATATTCTATATAATTATAGCCTGAACGTAGACTTATTTATTAAATCGGATTATCATTTAGTATCCGAGTTAATGATGGGAAAATATGGGTCCGGCTAATGGAATTCAATTTTCAGTAAACCTAAAATCTGAACCATTGGATATCACAATTTCCACTGACTGTACATTTTGACATATTTGATCTTATTCAGCTGGTTGGATCTAACCCCGAAAAAGTATTCGGAGGATCCAGATTGTAAGTTACTATACAGTCGAAGTACATTAGCTGGCACCTTTTACAATATCTCAAGGAGATATTTGGCACTGTATTATGACCCACAGGTGTATCAATGTCGGTTCCCGATACACCGAGGAATAACCATTTAAAGGACTGTTTTTAGATTTCATTAGCCTGTGTGTTGAAAAAACCTTTTTCATCTGGGTCCATCTGCTATATCTTCATCACTGCTGCTGGGGATACATCTAACTGTCTGCCAAAGCTCCACTAGTAAGCATCCGAAAATTTTGGTGTTTAATATAATATAGTGGATTATCGTCTTATTTTTCTAAAAATGTATTTGGATTTTTATATATCTTGTGTTTATAATTTGTTGGTTTGCAGGAACAACTCCTTAGTCATGAATCCATCTAGGTTGATGTCACTTCCTGATGAGATGATTATGCTCATCATGCTTGCCGTTATGACACAATCGATCGCGGACTTCATAAGGTTCAGATCATGGTACGAATGAACAATTTCATTGTATAGATGTCCTTATTTAGTATGTGTTAAGTACATTTCTAACATGGGATGATTTTGAATGTCCAGCTGCAGAAGGCTTCATGGGATAGGTTCAAGCACAGATATGGTGCATACCATGGTACCGCGTGACATCGTACCCCGCACTTTGCGGGTGTTATGTGGACCTTTTGTTGATATCTTCATGGACAAACGTAACCCAGATGCCCTGTATCGGCTGGGAATGCATACCTTTTTTAGACAATTACCCAGGCAATTAAACCTTGGTCTTGCCCAATTGAATGCAGCTGCATATCGGGGACATTATGTAGCTAAATATGCTGTAGCGATGATCCGTATCTTCAATTGGCCAACAGATGAAGATGTGCTATACGACGCGTTCAACATGCTGGGATTAGTGGTCGCTACAAGACGCGCCAACAGTGTCCGGACTGTTTTCATCGATGCTGTTAGGAGGTTAACCAGTTACCGTCAAGGTAGGCCATCTCACCCGCCGGCCCCTCGACGTCGATGCAACCAGCACGAATTAATTGTGGTTTATCGTATAAACGATGTTATGATTTTTTTCCCGGCACAGTGGTGCTTTAGATGTTATTGTGACGCTGAAGTCATTCGCTTTCGCTACTATAACTGCTGGGCAGCTTTTCCTCACCAGAAACCTGGCTAGTAATGTCAGGAACAGGGTTTCTGGGTTTAGGTTCTCCCTTCTTTTTTGGATTTGTATATCGAAAAAATAGTAGATAAATTAACTTCAGTGTGTGTGTTGATCTACATTTTATGACTAACCCCTTCCGTGTCTGGTCCAGCAGTTGAATATAATGTATTAAGCTGTCCATGATATAAATCAGAAAATCAATGTTTTTATCAATTAAATACCCGCTGAAGTTGTTAATTCTGGTAATTTATGTGTTGTTGAATATGAAGCTCATCACAGATTTATGGACATTCATTAAAACAATACATATGTTGTGTGACAACAGTTGCAGAGACATGGCTATGGAGGAACAAGTAAAACGAAGAAGATGAACAGTTCAGCATTGAGATACAAAAATGTAATTAAACATGTACCCTGACAACTGACAAGCAATAATCATTTCTCTTTATTATTTAATATATCAATATTGAGGGACAGCCCTAAAACCCCTATATACATACATACACACACATATATATATATATATATATATATATATAGATAGAAAGGTGATAGTGTCCAGTTTTTACTAATGTATATACGCTATATTATGTTTTTTTTTTAAACAGAAAATCAATTTTTTTTTGCTATAAATCGCATTTAAAAAACTGTACGTTCAGTTTAAAGTAAGCTGAATGTATGATTACATTAATTTTTTTTAGGTCAACAATTGCTAAGTATATAATGTTCATATAGTTGTGTAAATTAATTTGGCTAATTAATATTATATTTTTGTTTTTTACTCACCATTATCTAATTATAGCAGGATGTTGTAGTTCAACTATGAATAACTGGTTTTGTTTATACAGTATCATGTAACTGAACAGTATGCAGTTACTAGTATATCCACTGTAATTATTAACTATATGTAATTATATTCTTCAATTTTGTAATATATACAGTCGAAAGAAATCTTCAAACTTAACCCTAGTTTGTTTAACTCATTGTCTTGCCGCTTACCCGCCAAATTAGTGGCCGCGTGCTTGACAAGCTTCATCCATATCCACGTCCTATCACAAATCTGTCACTTTCCACTAAGTTCGTACTGTTCCAATGAACTTTATTTAATTTGTTTGTTTTGTCGAACAAATAACTTATAATTAAAAATAAAATGGGAAGTCTGATTATAAACTAATTTCATCGTAGAAACGTTATCATATATTGGTACGTTTGATTGAAATTAGCCTTAATCCAACTCAACATATGGTTACACAGCTGACCTGACTGATATAATTTATGAGGGTTTTGCACAGTTTAATGAATCACACATGGTTGTGGGAACTACTTGAAGTTTCAACTAATTGACAAATCCCTACATTTTGTGGGCTCCACATGTTGTATGTCAAGAAATACAATGTTAGCATGTGCAATTGTCAATTCTTGAACTCATGCCCTATTGATACTAACATCACGTAAAAGTGTTAAGCAAAGAAACACTGTATCACTTCTAACAGGTATATACACATTACAATAAATAAATATAAATGTGTGTAAGCCATCTCCGTTTTTAGAAAAGTTTGTTCAAAGGTAGCTCCACATTCCCGGCTACGGCTCTGCATATCCCATCCTCTATATATCCTAAAGTAAATGTGCTCGGTACATAGGAACCCACGTCTTTCCACAACCAGTCTATTATCATGTAATATTTGTCTCTGTTCTAGTTATCTACGTTAGGATGAAATAATTAATAACTGTACATCCGTCTTAAGGTTAGGGAATCAGCTTGACACAAACACAACGAAGTAACGGTTGAAACTATGGTGGCCATGCTGTATTTGTCAGTTGTAATAAAAAAACCATAATCTTATTCATTTTCATAATAAGTGAATATAATACTACTTTTGAGTGTATTTTATTATTTAAATGAATGCTTTACTGTAAAGCAGCCCCGTGACAGTATAGTTGAGTTTCTATACATTCCTATTTGTACCAATAAGATTTGGATTCCTTACACATACCAATAACAACTGCATATCATGCTTGTAAGGGGGTTCATTACACATAACAAAATGCATCCACCATACCTGGGTCATATACACATATAAAACGACACCCTAAACTATTTTCCTGAAAATACAAAATAAACCTACAACACCAGCTATATATGTAGAAATCCTGATCCCAAATCTTAATTGTGCATTCTCCAGATCCATTTTTTCATGCTCCATCTCCAACAGTGCAATCTCGGCCTTCAATTCAGCAATATCAAACACAAAATTCTCATTCGCTATCTCCAGGGATGTATTATGACTCTTCAGTTCAGCATTGTCAATCACAAACAACTCATTCTCCATCTCCAGGGTTGAACATCTGGAAGCCAGTGTTTGGTGCAGTGATTGGAAAACATGTATTGCTCTATTTCCGTAACCACATATTAACGGATCAGACCACTCAAAAAAGTTACATCCAGTCTCTTCACCAACCTGTATGCATTGCCCACAATACAGACAGACATAAGAGTAATCAACATATTTCACCTTCATTGAACAATTACTTACTGTTTACCAATCCTAACTTATAAATGAGAAAACATTATACAATCCAAGTACAGTCAAAGCCAAAGTCTATTAACCATCCTTGAACAGTTAATTGGTATATACTAACCAGTATACACAAAACTTAAAACCTAATTCAATTCCATATTATTTCAATACAGGAAACCCCAAATCAGCTGAAAATCAAATCCCTAATTGAATATTGGACAGCAATATCGCTAAATAATTGACTCGTTCACCATGAAAGTCGTAAAAACCGTAAACACTAAGCAGCAATACCTTCCAGTAAGGGCACCGATGAAACCTCCTGGTAAAATTCTCCCACGTATATGACATAACCACTGTGGGGACTGCTCCGCAAAAGCACCTCCGTAATTCAGTCGGAGGAATATCACCCGTGTTTTGGGAGTGTGGTGGGTGCGACATCAGACGGCTCCCGTTCATCTTTATGGTCTTCGAGATTGTAGGCGGGAAGAAGGGAGACAGAAGAAGTTCAAAATGGTGTAATATCTTGGATTCCTAATATCTTATCGTGAAGTTTTGTTTTTTTATTCTACACAAACAACAACAGTCACGTGCTGCGCACGTCGCGATGTTTTTTTCGATTATAATACACGAAGCATTAACGGAGTTATAATTACGTTACAAGTTCGGAAAAATTAGCCAGGAATTAAACTCTTCACAGTATCATAATTTAAATATTTATTTTAATATATATATTTGGGAATTTCGATTACAAACAAGGTAAAGTGGGATAATTCAATTAATTTACGAACCAAATACCCCTCTCCAATATTAATAGCGCGTTTAATTAGCGTATAATGTCGAATATATTTCATAGAATGTGGGATTAATTAGGCTTTACAAATGGAACATGTCCTACTTACGCACTATAATATTTTCGGACCTTTTCTTCAATGAGACCGTCCCAACAGATGGCACCTAAGTAGGACATTTGAATTTCATATAATAAATAATTATCGACTTATTTGAAATAACTACCTCACTTAGAGTAAGACACATGACTTCTATGTGCAAACTATACTTTTATTGGCAAAATTCCAAAATGCAACTTGTATAATAACCAGAATTCAGTATCTGTTAAAAAATTTAAAAATACAAATGATGTATCTTTTCATAACTGGTGTCATTATTAAACACTGTTTCGCCTTCATTATAAAACATTGTTTCATCTTCATTATGAAAAAGTTTTCTAAAAAAAGGTGAACCGAAACAGGTATTTGAATTACCCTTTTGTTGGAATGTAATCATATTAAGTAAATTTAATTCACATATATATGGACTGATAAGACATGGACAATCATAGCTTTAACCCGCATCAGCATTTAATGCGGGGTTGTACCTTTGCCAAAACTGACCCCTGTCGGGAAGTTAGCTCTTCAACTTTACACTAAACCCTAAACCATACCCTATATCTTAAACCACAGTTAGATATTAACTTAGTGGACATGAACTACTTTTAAAAATTTGTATGTAAGATACTATTATAATGCACTTCAAATGAAAAAAACTAGTTCATAATTATTCCATAACATCTAGAACATATATATATTAACATTAAACACAACATTTCATGTGATGTAACAACTAAGTATGGTTGAGTGCAATAAACACTCTTCAACTTTACACTAAACCCTAAACCATACCCTATCCCTTAAACCACAGTTAGATATTAACTTTAGTGGACATTAAATAATTTAACAAATTTGTATGTAACATACTATTATAATGCACTTCAAATGAAAAACAGTTGTTCATAATTATTCCATAACATCTAGAACATATATATATTAACATTAAACAGAAAATTTCATGCGATTTAACAACTAAGTATGGTTGAATGCAATAAACAGTCTTCAACTTTACACTAAACCCTAAACCATACCCTATATCTTAAACCACAGTTAGATATTAACTTAGTGGACATGAACTACTTTTAAAAATTTGTATGTAAGATACTATTATAATGCACTTCAAATGAAAAAAACTAGTTCATAATTATTCCATAACATCTAGAACATATATATATTAACATTAAACACAACATTTCATGTGATTTAACAACTAAGTATGGTTGAGTGCAGTAATCACTCTTCAACTTTAAACTACACCCTAAACCATACCCAAACCCTTGAACCACAGTTAGATATTAACTTAGTGGACATTAACTACTTTTAAAAATTTGTATGTAAGATACTATTATAATGCACTTCAAATGAAAAAAACTAGTTCATAATTATTCCATAACATCTAGAACATATATATATTAACATTAAACACAAAATTTCATGCGATTTAACAACTAAGTATGGTTGAATGCAATAAACACTCTTCAACTTTAAACTAAACCCTAAACCATACCCTATCCCTTGAACCACAGTTAGATATTAACTTAGTGGACATGAACTACTTTTAAAAATTTGTATGTAACATACTATTATAATGCACTTCAAATGAAAAAAACTAGTTCATAATTATTCCATAACATCTAGAAAATATATATATTAACATTAAACACAAAATTTCATGCGATTTAACAGCTAAGTATGGTTGAATGCAATAAACACTCTTCAACTTTAAACTAAACCCTAAACCATACCCTATCTCTTTTACCATAGTTAGATATTAACTTAGTGGACATTAAATAATTTAACAAATTTGTATGTAAGATACTATTATAATGCACTTCAAATGAAAAAAATTAGTTCATACTTATTCCATAACATTTTGAGCATATATATCATAACATTACACGCCCTTGATTAATAGAATTAATTACGCTTTACAAATGGACAAATAATTACGCCATATACTTGATTCAGAGTAGGTATTAGATGGAACGGACCCTAGCAACAGATGACACAGTGTGGTGCCTCGTGGCGGAGAGTACAAATACTATAAAACATGCTATTAAACCATTCGCTAAAGAGCCACCACATATTTGGCAACTGTAAACACGGCTGTAGAGAATCATTTTCTCCTTGATACAATGGACCGTCGTCAAAACTTACTTTATTTTCCCAAATTCATCTATCTTCTTCCTCAAGTCCGAAGCAGTTTCCCTCCGAAGTCGTCCTAAATTCCTTCTGCGCTTGAATCGTCACTATCGACGGTGTTCTCTCAGATACTTTGTTCAAACAGACAGTCAACCTTTTTTTTACAGGTACGTTTCCTTTACTGCTATACTAACCACGGTGAACCACAAACGTTCTGTAACTAATTTCTTCCTCTTTCTCCAAGATGGATGCATGCACAACCATTCTAGACCTGCCCGCGGAGGCGCTATGGTTTATCATGCTTTGTGTCGGAGCGTATTCGACCCACGATTTTATCAAGCTGAAGCTATGGTAAGTTTCTGGAAATTCCCTATATAAATTTAAACCTTTCTTCAGTACATGAATTAGGAGTTTGTTCACTCATTTCACTTCTTACTGTAATTTTTTGTCTGAATTTCCTTCGACATTTGTTTTATTTGTGATATATACCAAAATAGGACTGTGTATATATATATATATCTTATGCCGGAAAAACAAAAAAGCTAACATATCTGCTGTATATATATAGCAGATATGTACTTTTTTTTTTTCCTGCCAAAATATATATATATATACACATTTACATATATTATATATATTTGTTGGGAAAAAACAAAATAACGAACATATCTGCTATAAATATTGTTATCTATATGATAGCGTTACACATCTTTGTTTTATATTCGTCATATTTCTGCTTGGTTATACATATAGAATCGAATGACTGCATTTTGAAAAAAAACCAGTGAGTGCTATTAGAACCAATGTTGTTTAAATGAGTTAGGGTTTATATGTTGCGAAAATCAGATTCACCACCATACAGTATTATATCTTGTCTTCAAAAACCCTTGTATTAAACTTTTGAACTGCGAAGTATGTGTTTGGGTTCACAATTGCTTCAATGTACGGAAATTATGGTTAGGGTTAATACTAACCAGAAATACTGCAGTTCTGCGGAACAAATATGCAATTCTGCAGGACTAAAAACTTACATTTCTCCGTATGTTGTGTGGTAATGAACATTGAGGAACAATTTTATGATGTTATATAGTAGTTACCCCTCATAAACCATAACTTGTTCATAACATAAACATTATGTTGTGGACCTTGTGGTATACTTTATTTATGACTAACTTTTATAAACTGTTCGTGTACCCAATAATTACACGGATTGCGCGATATAAAATTTAACTTTTATATATAATAAATGTTTAGCCAATTATTCGACTTTGCTTGAATGACAACTTTTTTCTAAATAAAATTGTTCCCCGTTAAATCAGCTGCAAAAGGTTCAACGAACTAGGAGACGATCCTTACATCTGGCGGAGAATTTCACTCAAGGGGATGAGCTATCATTTGAATACCGGGAAACAAGCTTCGTTTCTCCGGCAATGCCTGGCTAACTCCAACCCCGAAGCTCTATACAGGGCAGGAGTTGCCAATTTTGTTGGAGGCTATTATGCAGTAGATGATGGAGGTGCAGTTGGTCTGGTACAGTTGAAGGCTGCTTCAGATGCGGACTGTCTCCTCGCTACTTACACTCTAGGATTCATCAAAATCTTTAATTGGGACGGTGATGTTGCATTAGTGGAAGAAGGCTACAGCCTCCTCGGAAAGGTTTGCAGAGCCGGCAAGGAGCTAGAATGTCGGAAACATTTGATTGAGCAAATGAAATGTTTCTGGCATGCGAGAACATCGAGGGATCCACCACCGTTACCTGAAGCACAATGCAGGAAAAACCACTGGAAGGCCATATATAACTGGACGCAAGAATATGAGTTCTTTGAAGATCGAACTTGCATCGACTGTCGATGCGATGCTGAGGTTCAAAGGCTGTATAAAACATTCGACTGGTCCAGGTTACCTGTTCATAGTTATAAGTAGAAATGACAACATGTTTAGTTTTGAACTTGTGTGTAATTATTTTTTTCCTTGCCTAAATGCTTTTGAACTTCTGATAATACTTTTGAACTTCTGTTTGGAAAGACTAAACTGTGTTATACTTCTGTTCTGATAATTAGAACAGGTCCGGGCCAACTGTTGGCCACTAAGCCTAGGGTTTTAGGGCTCATGTTTTGGGAGGCCTCATTTATGAAACTAGTCCTTTTTATTTGTTGTGTTCAGCGTCGTGTATTTATACAATTAAAGTCATCCAAAAGGCCCCAAATTCAAATGAGGCTTTAACCCTCAAATTCTCTTGGGCCGGACCTGGATCTGAACCTTTAGCTCCCTCAAATTCTCTTGGGCCGGCCTTGGATCTGAACCTTTAGCTCTTTGTTAGGCCATTTAGCTTTCAACCCGAAAAACAACTTAAACCACAAACGCACGCGAATTCTTCTGTACATCAGATCCAAAACATGGATCCAATGTGCTGAACTATCAACTAATCGCAATCCGACGTCTACCATATATAGGATCTAAAATATCTGCTGTATTCCACAGATCAGTCAGAAATATAAGTCTATTATACAAACACGCACAAAACGATAATTACAGATTTCTTAGTTTTTTTGTTCCTCATCAACAAATCGTTCGCAGCCAACTCAAGTCTAACTGTCCCATGGATTAGATTGACGCCAAAACACTCCTACACCACTGCATCATAATAAAGACAAAACAACTTACATTGCCTCAGTTCCTTCGTTGTTCCTACTACTCCAACAGTTTTTACAGCCACAACTAACGACAGTATATACGTGCTCGTCCTTCCACAGTAAATCTCATCGTGTTATTCTTCGCAAGTATCAAAGAAGCAATCATCGACAGCCGATGTCTTGGGGTTAAAACCTGTAGACAATACTCAATTTGCTAACTTGGATATTTAAATATTGATCACAATCTACCAATATTGAGGGGACGATCTGACCGTTCGAGGTGTTATGTTTGGAATTTGATCGTGGGCGGTCATGAAATGCATAACGTACATGCCACAGTTACTCCTGAATAATAAAACTGCATTAACACATCTTCATAATATCACAACTCAATCTTTCTAATTATGCGTTACTACTGGCCAATAAAAATAATTCTTCAGCGCTCGGTACTACTTTCTCACCCATCACCCAAAAATGCTTGATTTGGTACGTTCTCAGGAATTTTAATCTCCCATTCACACGGCCTATAGCGGGTTGTTGGATTGGGAATGCTGGTCTCAAGCAGCAGAAAGTATTCCTGGATCCAATATACATGCCCTTCCCTATGTTAAATCCTAATAAAATACTTAGGGTATATCATAAATGACCTTACAATGCTAAAAGTTCATTTACTAACCACTCGGCCACACTCAGCAATCCTTTTACTTGAATTACCAGGCAGCGTATCGACATAATAAACAGCTCCCTCTTTTAGTAATATCACCAGTAAGTACCAATGTGTTGATTCTTCATTCATTGGAATGTATATCTGGATATATATATATATGTCCAGAAAACACTATGATCACCCTCATTTCTAACTATAACATAGCCTATACAATGTCCCAAATCATATAATCATCTTACCCGTTCACATTTCGCAGTACCAACTCCCAACCAGGATGGGCTAAGTGATGTCATCCTAGATTGACGTCCGGCATCCATAGCAGCGAATTGCTGTAAATTTAACATTGAACAACATTGGATCCTCCCGTTAATGTTACATTACGCACTACTGCAACGACATCCACTAGTTAATCAAACCTGAAACCACGTGGGTAGGCACCAAACACGCCAGTTATGTTCTGATCTTTGTTTGCAGTTCACAATATTCGCTACACTGTTGATTACCTGCATCAATCAGATAGACATACCAACGCATGATCATCACTTCGTGCACTACTACAAACAAATCCAATCTAACGGAAACTTACATCATCAATGATCCATGCTCCGGGACGAAGCGTCAACATAAAACGACGACTGACTGATATCACCGCGTTCTGTGTGAGCACCTCTCTGTTGTACACAAACCACTACTCAAATAACGAATTTCACTTTTCGAATGAAACTTTGACTCCCAAAATTCTCACCTTTCATATTCTTCTTCGCTTACGCCACTCGGAGCTTGGGCAAAAACATAATTTAGAACCATTTGCTCTTCTTTGTTAATCTCAGGACCCCTACAGGCGTCCATATACCTTAACACTGCTACTTTCCCATTGACATCCTATTCATTGTTTTTTTATAGCCTCGTTACATGATGAACATTATGCAAGCCAATATTAGCTGTAATATTGCAACATACCTGGACCCGGTTCTCGTGTTTCAACCACTCTTCATACCAAGTCTACAAACATTATAAATCATCAACCTATCAACGGTTACTTCTACATTTAAACTGAAATGAGCAGTTACACATTATAAAAAAACAGACCTTCTCACTTGTACTCGAAGATGTTTGTTCTCTTAAAGGGTAAGCCATATTCCTGAAATTGGAGATCCTGTTGATTTGAAAGGGTTAGTCATATTCCAGCGATTAATATTCAAATTTTTAACTGTGCTAATCACTATTGCAAAGGACTCTTGCAACAATGTCTCGTTGAGGAATTTCGTAAAAAATGTTAGATGCAATAGCTAAATACAGTCGTAACATCAGTGCAGATGACGACGGATACAAAGACACCCACGAGATAAATCCAGAAAACCAATGGAGAAACGACTGATTAAACACATCGCTACTGCAGGATTAACCTAACTACGAAGGAAACCGATTCAATCAATTACACAAGAAGAACCATACCACAAATGCACTACACTAGATACAGATCCGACCGTAAGAGCGGACTTGGAATATGAAGGGAAGAAGATCCTTCACAGGCCATCAATGGAGCTTGAGACGAACAAAAACGTCGGGATATTATGTGAAGGTTGAAAGGTGCGGCCACTACTATGTTGTTGAGACACGGTACATCCAAACAAAATTTAACGGGACATCCTAACGCTGTTAAACCGGAATTACTCGAACCAGACCAGGCCAAAAATGATTAAACCAGAATTTCAGATTAAAATACATTATTAATACGCCGCATCAAACAGCGGCCGTTCCATAGAGTGGTCCTTTTGTATGTGACTACTGGATTGATTTGCAATCAGTGATGGATTGATTATATAGCATAGTAAGTGGGGGGTCATATGGATACCACTTGATTACTTAAGGGACACCACTTGACAATGTGTGCTATTTAGCTGTGCTGGCTTTGTACTTAGTCTTCCCAACGGACATTATCAATTCAGCGTTTGATTCCCATATGACATCAATATTTTGTCACAAGAGGGGAATTTTTTGTCCAATTTTGATTTTATTTTGTACCAATATAAGGATTCATTATTGTGTCTTAAATCTTTCTTCAATTTAACATTATTTAATAACCTGATTTTTTTCTAGTTTTATAATAGTTGGTAATTGTATGACATGGCAAAATAATAAGCATTTGTGATTAGAAGAACTAAATTTGGATTTTAAATTTAAAAATAATTGGTTTAACGTACATTATCTAACTTAATTGGGTAGAATTATATTATTTAGATGCTTTAGAATTTCTTTTTAAGTAAATATATTAAAAGAATATTATTCATTTTAAGTCAATATATTAAAAGAATATATATATTTTGATTAAAAAAATAAACTGTATCTAATTTAATAATTAAAATTATTTAAAAAAACACAAAAAAATAAATGCTAATTGCAATGATTTCACTTAATTTTCCTAGTTCCCAAAATTGATGCAAATCCAGCCTTTTTGCTCATACATAATTATGTCGATACTTTTGACTACCTTGTGACCAAGAGAAAAGGCTTTTAAGTTTTATCCCCTTCATCATTTCCAAAATGAAACTTTTCTCATCTGGGCATCATAATAATTGCACCCAACCCCTCCTACATTGTTTTCATGATTTTAAGCATCCCAAAAACGTTAAGACTTAAACAGTTATACGTCAAGATTTTTTATGAGTTCAAACAGGATATTGTTTATCAAACTTCATCTGTTAAAATGATTTGTTTTTCCCTCTTAATTACGTGTTAGGTTTCAATCGGCCCAGTGTAAATTTACAATTTGTATAGCCTTCATATATTAATTTGTTTTTCTATTATAATAATATATATATATAGAAAAATATAGTTTTTTTTTTTCCACAGGGTGGTCCTAGGAGGGCCCTCATCAGGAGGGCAGTATCCGAGCATGCTTGCTCTACATCTAGACTAATCCCCACTCGCACCGGGCAGTGGCGGATCTAGGGCCTCGATAATGAGGATACGCTAGACATAAGAAAAAAAAAACGTGAAGATTTAACATATTTTTGACAAAATTATATAAAATGTATTAAAAAAATTATTTATTGGTATTAACATGTTTTAAAATATACATATTTTAAAACGATGATAATAGATAATTTTTTCAATTATTTATCCAAAATTATCGTTAAATATATTTCAAATGTACACAGTATTTTTCAAAGTATCAGAAGTAAATCATATCTGCTTATACAAGTGTTACAATTGAGTCAAATCCGACCGGTACCAGTTGTGGATGAGTTGAGTTTTAATCGAGTCATGACACTATTGTAACACTAATATAATTTATTTTGTTTTGATTTCGATATTTAGAAAAGTATTCATTTACTTTGTAAATTTAAAATGTATTTGATGACAATTTTGGACGAAATAATAAGGTCTAGTATCTTGGACAAAATAATTTAGATCTTACACTCAAATAATGAGGATCTTACATTTAAATAAGGAGGATCATGTCATATTTCTTCTCAGAAATAAACTTAAAGTACCACTAAAAATACTCGATAATGTGGTTATGTTCGTAACCACATTATCCAACATGCATCCGCCACTGGCACCGGGTCAGTCCGTAAGAGGTAAAGTGCTGGCTATGAATAATTTTCTATTTCAATACTCACTAATGGGGATTGAACCCCGATATCTGATTAACAGATGAGGCGCTGAACTAATATAAAAATATATAGCATAAGCCGTATATATATGGCCCAAAAAAAAACTATAGATATATGCTGTATTCGGACATCTGATAGTGACTGTCGGTAGGCCTTCCTAATGCCACGTGTCCTGATCAAATCCCTTCAAACCAACCTTGAGTATTTTGAACCGGACTCAATATGCTCGGCTCAATATGCAAAACGGCTCAATATGCTCGGCTCAATACCACATAATTTTTTTGCCAAAAGAAAGCCTCAATTTTACTCTTATGGGAAGTTTGGACATACGTAATATAAAATTAGTTGAAATGTGAGATGTTTCGACCAAGTTACTGCGGGTTGCCCGCTGGATAACTCGTCGAAGTCTTCGAGTTGGGTGCGAGCCAAGTCCGTCCCCTAAAGTCGCGTACGGGCCTTAGCTTCGTCTTCTGAACAGCGGTAAGTCCTTCGGGCTCTCTAATAGACCGTCCTTCTGCACCTGCGAGAGGAGCATTACCAAGCAACACCCGTGGAGAGGGGGGGTGCTTGGTGCGCTCGCTCCGACGATCAACATCAGATGGTTTCTAGAGAGAGAGAGAGTTTTTAGAGAGAGGCCAGAGCTTTTCTCGATTCTCACCCCGAAAAAGTGACTTGAAAATGTTTACCCCCAAGGTGGCTATTTATAGGCAACCTTGGACCGTAAACCGGTTTTGACCCGGTTCAATGTGGAAATGTGAACCGGGATGTAGGGGAGAACTTTGGGAAAAGGACTCTGACGCTCGTCTTAGGCGGCTGTCACGAGCGGGACGCACGCGCCTTTGAAACGTAGGTCTCGGACACATAGGAGTTAGTTTAAAAATCGGGTCTCCTATACATTCGGGACGAAATGGGGGGTGTGCGCAACACCCCCCGGGTGTTAAGCTTACCCGGAATTTCCGGAGTTTACCTGGAAATTCCGGGTAAGCCCCCCGGGGGTGCCGGGCAAGTTCGCGACTTGCCCGGTTTCCCCCGGTTAGCTCGAAATTGGGTTTTACGCGCGTGTATGAGGTCCGAATAATTAAAACCGAGCCCGAATCATGCGTATATCCATCATGAGATATGAGCCACGTAATATAATTTTAAATTGCAATTTTTTGTTGTACTGTAATATAAAGTGTAATGTTAGATTATAAAGTATAATGTTAGATTATTGTTTTTATAATGCTTCGTAATGTACTTTATAATGTAATTTTATTTTAATTATTATATTAATCTATATGATAATATATTATATCTTAATAGGATAAGATTTAAACAAATATTTATTTTGAGAGCAATAACTTACTTTTTAAACTTTATAATTCATATTTAATACGTATAGTCTAATCATAAACTATAAAAATCAAATATTAAAAAATTATTAAAATTCTATTAATTGGAATATTTTTTTATAAGATAATTTTCATAGAAAGTGTCACGAGTTTTATTTACTCATTTTTGTATGAACATCATGTGCATTATTTTTTATTATAATAATATAATTATGAAGTTAATAAAAAAATATATTAATAGCATAATAAACTATAAATACTACAAAGTAATTTTCTATTTAATAAATAATAATAAAATAACAAACACTTTGTAATATTTGATATAATCTTACATTACGTCTGTTTTAATATGTAATCTCACAGTATAGTGAACTGAATTTTGATGTCATCTCATACTGTAATGGACTTCATATATCAATGTACATTATATTATTTAGTTTGTCACGACATAATGTTTTTTTTTTTGGTAACGACGACATAATGTAGACATAATGTGAAATGTAATATGATTTATATTCCACGTTACATTTAGTCAAAAACCCCATTAAAGTTTTTTTTTTTTTTTTTGCCCAAGACCTTAAAGTCTAATTTGAAAACAAAATGTTAAGTTATTTTTTTTTAAACCCATCTATATCTTCCAGTCGGGTTAAGTTATATTTTTAATAGAATTGATACACAATTTTATCAAATCTATTTGAATATCATTAGTCAATTTGTAGATTTTGTAGGATATCGCAATTCTAAATTGAATTCTAGATACGGCCCGATTTTGCTTTATAATGATCTAGTTAGAATCTCGTTGCGTAAATATAATATAGTAGTATACAATGTGGCCTATGGATGTGTATTATTATTCTTATATATAAAAGTGCATAGACTTCAGCTTTAATTTTTAAAGGGGTCGGATTAAACATGCCGTTAATTTTAATTATGATAATAATTAATGGCCTAGATTAAGGGAAACAGCAATCAGTCGCCGACATAACAAAAAAATAGAATATTATTCCACTAGCTAGCTAGTACTGGAAATATATTTGTAATAAACAATCGTCTGCAACTGCAATCATTATTGTTAATCTTTGTTGTTATTGTTAATATCGTTGTTACCAAAAAAATTAGTCGCAAGTTGTGCTTCTTGTATTGTAGCACCGACTACCGACATGCATGAAGTCGGAAAACAAATTATGATGGAGGTAGAAATACATGTATTTGAATGACATTTTTTATAAATTATTTATTATATTAATTATTAATTCTAACCTTCCGTGAAATTTTACTCATACAAAAACTTATGTTAAAATATTATTTTTATGTGTTTTATAAAAATCATTTTTTTAAAAATCAATATATTACATACTGATTAGTTTGTTAGAGGATTGTCTGTAACATTAAATATGTAATTCAGAATCTCTCTACTTCTATTGTAACATGAATAGATAACATTCATAAATTAGAAATACCATAAAAAAAGTTATAGAAATTTTATTAAAATATTTAAAAATAAATAATATTATAGTAAATTAACAACATGTTTGTTTGATGGAATTGTCAGAAATACGGAATCCAAATTCCTTATTCTATGTTGGTTTTGCAAAATTCGACCTCAAACAGCTAGAAAAGCAATTTTAACATCCACCCCTAAAAATGACTATTCATTGACTTCAGAGAATGCGTATTCCGGAAGATATAAATGAAATAATTGTGCCCCTACAACTTGTGAAACATAAAGGAAATGTCATGGGTATGAAATTCAACTAGTGCATGCCCGAAATGGTTTAGAACCTACAAATTAATGATCTAGATTTTTTAAATACATTTTAAAGTTTAAAATCACTAATTATGTTATGTGATGCAATAATATGCATTTAAAGTCAGAAATTCTAGAATTAATCTTAATCCTTAAAAATGTTAATTTCATTATGCGACATTATCTAATTTAATTTGACAGGATTATATATATCTAGATTGTGATTTATAGATACATTTAATTACTTTTATTATTGAAGAATCTCTTATCACATATATTTTGTTTCCTCACAATTTCGGGAAATCGAAGTTTCTATGTCGTGCCAAATCCTCTCTTAAAACATATGACCATCTTCTTCTTTTCTGAGCGTATTGTAATTTGTAGATATTCTCATTAGGAGAGCAATACATGTAACATGTTTCATTTACATTTAGATAGGGTTAATAACTAATAAATTGTAATCTTATATTGAAATCTGGTGTCCGTCGTTAAAATTGACTATCATAGGTTTGGTGTTTGTTAAAATTTGGTATCTCCGTCTATTTTTGGGTTAAGTCTAACAAAAGTATATTACGTGAATCTCACGTGATTACTCTCCTAACTAAATCAACAACTATATGATTTTCGGGTGGTCGCCGGCCAGAGTAGGTGGTGGCCGGCCGGAGTTGGGTGGTGGCCGGCAGTAGCTGGGTGGTGGTTGTTTTAATTTGACTCTAAAGGTAATTTCGTCATTTCATAATGGGTATAAAGGGCAATTCTGACTTTTTGCAACATTCTGTCAAAATTAACAGCAATTTTGGACGGAAAACCAAATTTCAACAAAGTCCAAACCTCAGACAGTCAGTTTCAACACTTTAAAGTTCAGACACCTGATTTCAACTTGGATCAAACTTCAGACAATTTATTAGTTATTAACAATTTAAGATATGATACTTTAATTACACCGGATCTTCTATCAACTTATAAGAAGTAAAGTACTTGTAATTAATATTTGTTCATTCTTAAATATCAATAAAGTTTGAACCCGAAACATCTTATTAAAAAATAAACTAGATTACAGATCATCTTCATTGCTATACAACCTTGTTTTTTTTAAGGTGCTTAAAGCGTATAAGAGCACTTCCAATAGCAGTGCCTAGTGCCTAGTGTCATTTACTGTTGGTCCCTACTGGTAATGATTAAATAGGCACTTGCATTTTCAATAGGAGTGCCTTGTTCCAAAATGGGAGTGCCTAGTTCCAATTTTTTCCACTGGACGCTGACTAGGCGCCACTAGGTGTGACTAGGATTACTAATATTACTGTTTTGCCATTATTGAGTGAATATTGAAGTGGGACAGTGCCTACTAGTAGGAACTCCCAAGTTACTGTTCATGTCGGTACCAACTTTTTAATATTATTTTATTCGATTGTGTTGCTCATCTATTTGATTGTATATATATTCAGTTACGCTAAGTCAGATAAACAAGAGTCGTAGTCAGTCATTTTGAATATTATGTAACATAAATAACGACACGAACGAACCAAAATTACTACTTTTTAACTTTGAATCAATTTCGAAATTTCCATATCTAATTTGTTTATATGTTACCATGTTGAATAACCGTTAATTCTAAATTTTGAAATAGTATAACATTTCAAATTATTAAATATGGAAAATAATTACTACAAAATATTATATTATTTTAATGCATATATATTTTTATATATTTTACGTATTATATTATATTATATTATATTATATTATTATATGAAAGAAATATATATTTTACGATAAATTATTATAAAAATTATACTTTTAGAATGATGTATATATAATATATTTCTAATTTACATATATTGGAAATCATATATAAAAACACATGATTAATGCATAATCAATTTACTAATATGATCATGGATGTACATAAACGTGAATATGTTGATGATGTTGAATTAAGATATGTCAATCAACGTATAACAGATATACACTGATTATGGTGAAATAATAGATTCAATGAATTTGATTGATCAATGTTATTATATCAACAATTATACTTATCAATCATTATGCATGCCTTGGTCGAACATCTCTGGCAATTTAGTAATGTTTGTGACAATTCTATGTAATCTCAAATATATATAATTATTTATTTATTTTAGTTGACAACTTTAATTTATTGTTTTTATATTTATTGTAATGTAACTTTTAAATTATTACAATCATTATTTAAAAAAATAATGTGCTCATTTTTATGTTATATTCATAATGTTTTTATCATTTTTAATTACAAAAGAAACGTAATTTTTTTAAAAAATAAAATAAATTATAGTACGTAAATAATAGAACTATTACCCTAAAGACGTCGATTTTCAAATTTCAGAATAACAACATACGTCGGTCAAAAGTGGAATCCAGATATTTGATTCACAATTGATAAATTTTGACTAACTCAAAAAAATGTAAATTTTTATTAAAAAATTCAATTACATTTTTATAATTTTGTATATATTTTCCCTATTTTTTTTAATTAAAACATCTAATACTTGAATCTCATTATTTATTCATGTCCGTATTTGTAAAAAAATATTAATATATAATTTATATATAATGATATACAATTTATATATAATGCAAAAATTATATTTGAATTATGAAATTATGTGGGTCCCAATGTAGAAGTGGAACTTGGCCTCCACTACTGGAGAGAGTGCCAATTTTACAGTGTCATTTACTGTAACAAATACTGTAGCAGTGCCACTTTGATGAGTTGGCAGTAACGTGGCTGCTGATGTGGAGGCACTAGACACTTGCTATTAAAAGTGCTCTAAAATATCGGCCCAATTATTTGACCAAAAAGTAAATAACGACCACAGGGTGATGCGAACATCAAGACATGACCAGTCACTCGTCTTCTAAAACATTTACCACATGTTGCGTGGGACCTTTATGTACAATCAATCAATACTCATATGTCATATACATGCATAAGTTGTATGCCATAAATGTATGTTGCCTGCAATAAGCTAGCTAACTACAATCAACTGAAATGTACCATAAATGTACATTGCCTGAAATAAAAATATAAAATGGAGCATAAATCTTGTAATAAGTGTATTAATATAATATATATGATATATATTGCTTATTTACAAATTATATATATATATATATACACGAATTTATTAATACACTTATATATTAATATATAGCATATATTAAGTCTGACCAAATTACAAGTGCCAAAGTTTGACTGGCAAGATTTGACGAGTCCCCCGAAATCCGAATACTATGATCAGTATGCTAGCAAGGTAACGTTACTATCACTATATTAATTAACATTGAATGATTTTAGGTGAAACATTAGATCCTATATCTGACTATGGAATTAATCTAATCACTAGGGTAGCCAACCACATTTAGCGTGCTACACAATTATTTTTTTCTTCTTCCATATATTTTTTTGGGCAAATATTCTTCCATATATATTAATTAAATAATATTTTTTATAAAAATTCTTATAAATATAAATAAATACAAATGGTAATCTCTTATTAAGTTGGTGCACTATTTGGATTTTGGACCCATCACACATTTCCTTGATTTTACGAGAAAAAAACTATTTTAATTAAGAAAGATTGTAGATATTATTAATATTAAAGGTTAATAGGTTTTTTTTGGTATGTGATATTTGACCACTTTTGAGTTTTGGTCTATGGTGTTTTTTTTTTATCTAGTTTTGGTACCATATGTTTGCAGATTTTTTTAGTTTTGGTCCGACTGTTACATTCCGTCCATTTTTTTCGTTAAGTGACATGTGCAAGTCACGTGATCCAACCTAAATTTTCAATTTTATTCAAATTTGAGGGAATTGACCCATTGAACTATGTTTAGGGTGTCAATTCCCCCAAATTTGACTCATTAAACCTAGTTCAATTCGCCCAAATTGAACTAGGTTTAGGGTGTCAATTCCCCCAAATTTGAACAAAATTGAAAGTTTAGGGTGATCACGTGACTTGCACGTGTCACTTAACGGAAAAAATGAATGGAATGTAACGGTCGGATCAAAACTAGAAAAATCTACAAACATATACCAAAACTAGGCAAAAAAAACATCATGGACCGAAACTCAAAAGTGGTCAACCATCGTGGAGCAAAAGACGTTTAACCCTAATATTAAAAAATTATAACGAAATCAAATCAAAATTACCTCTTGGTTATGAAATTAAAAAATACAAACCGTTTGGGACCCGCAGTGCAAAAAGATGATGCAAAACAGATTTACCGATGGTCCATGTCGATAGCCCCAGTTACGACACGTGGGAAGATAACTTCTTAGCCGTCAGATTGTAACCTGTGAAGTTGACGTGTCCCTCTCCGTACTGTAGGACCAACATCGATTCCTAGCGATACAAAAAAGAGAATCAGAAGATATTATTTTCACCCGATTAAAAAAATAATAATTGGGGGTCCAGTACCACGTGATATGTGGACCATCGCACGTGATGGAAGTCTTACTCTTATAGCTATAAAGTCTAGTCTTTAATCTTTATTATTAATATTATAAGTCTATTCTTTATTTATTATTATTATATATATAAAAAATCAATATATTATACTAGATTAGTTTCAAAAATAAAAAAACTAGATTAGCTTGTTGATTTTAACTTCAATAAATTTATGTGTGATATAATGTTATTCTTTTATTAATTCGTGTTTTTGTTGATTCGTGTTTTGAATGTGACAAAGTGCAAAATGTAAACTGCATTAACTGACTTATTTGTGAAATTTTACTTTAAAAAAAAAGTTATTTTATAATAATGTAATTAACTTGCATTTTTTTGCTAGTTTTAAAAATCTCTAAAGTTTTTCAATTAAAGTTAACTGCAAAATTGAGAGAGCTAACAAATGCCTCTAGAAATTTTTTCTTTTTGCAATCTAATTTAAAATGTTTAGTTAGTAATGTGTCCTAAAAAAACTAAGAAATATACACATCTAGCACAAGATTAAATAACACTTTGGTATTAACTCATATATAACTATACTCGAACTTGAGTAAAGGTTTAGCAGGTTTTATTTCATTTTTTTCACATAATGTTTTTTTTTTTTTTTTTCACGCAGTGTAATCCGATGTAAGTATGAATTATTTTAAATATAAAGTGATCTCTAAAACACCTGCGTGAAAATGGTAATGCATTTACTACTTTACCTTTACTTTAAGATAACTCCGGTGTCGGGAAAATTAATGTCCCAACCGAACCTTGTTTGGTTTGGTACAATAGAGATAAATTCAATTTTTTTTTTTAATTTTCCTGTCGTATTCACTATTTTACATCACCGACCTCTGTATGTTTATTATTACCAATACCAACAAAAAAACCAATACTGTCAATACACTATACAACTGTATCTGTATGGTTCTGTAACCCTAGAAAAACAAAACTGTGTGTGAGTGAACTGTGAAGAATAGTGGAGAGTAGACCAAATGCCACAAAATGGGGTGCAGCTGTGCCGCGTCAGATATTAAATCTGAGTCAAATTGGTCTTTCAAATTTAGTCAATTATTCCCACACACACTATTACTATTTTTCGCGTATGTACAATTTTTTTTGTTATTATTATTTTTTTATAAAAAAATATATTTATTAACTTTGTAATGTTAATTAATCACCTCTAAAATTGGTAAAAATAAAGAAAGAAAAGCACGTCAAGTATGTAACCGTACAATCTTATCTATAACCTCGTTTATTTTTAGCTAAATTGACCCAACAAAAACTAAAATTTACTAAAATAGGAAAAGAACTAACAATATATTACCAAATTTACCCCATTTAGACTAGAAGATGCGTATATATATGTGTAATAATTAATCATAAAGTGGAGAAGCAAAATTAATTACCACAGGTAAAAAGAGTAAGAAGGCTCCTCCCATTTGATATATACAACAAGCCAAGGCATCTATCTATCTATCTATCTATCTATCTATCTATCTATCTATCTATCTATCTATCGGGCGGCACAATGAGGGCTGTGATCCTCTGCTTCACGGTGCTGCTGTTTATCGTGGGTGTACTCTTCAACAACGCAGCCGCAGCGGCGTTTCGAATCGACCCTGGAGTTCTTGACAAATGCAAAAGACCAGGTGGTCCCCATCCGGGTTGCCACCCGAACCCGAATGCCGCTCGCCAACCCGTTAACAAGTATCACCGTGGATGTCTAAAAATAAATAGGTGCCGAAGCGAAGATAAATAATTGATTCATGGCTCGTTTACTTATATGCTTACTTATATGTTTGTTTAAATCTTAATGAAAATATTCATGAGCTGCTTTCTTCAACAACATTTACTAATAATATATCTTATCTATCTTGTGGTAAATTATTCAATGTAAATGTACTTCTATTTCTATATCAAGGTTAATAAACTATTTGGTCACTTATATTTGACTTTTTTAGCTATCAGGTTGATCAATAGTAACTTATTATTCAGAATGGTGCTAAGTGGTGCAACTTACAGGAAATATCCTGAATAAGATCAAATTTGAACCTTACATACAATCAACAATAATACTTCTATAAACTAGCAAAAAAAACTACAAAAAATCTCCAACCAATACGCTACAATCAAAACATAATATCCAAGCAACCAGCCAATGATTATAGATCAAGAGACAGGCAGCAGAAGC
Organism: Clarkia xantiana subsp. parviflora; assembly: GCA_036873135.1. Classification (NCBI taxonomy): domain Eukaryota; kingdom Viridiplantae; phylum Streptophyta; class Magnoliopsida; order Myrtales; family Onagraceae; genus Clarkia; species Clarkia xantiana. Next base: position 14,346,690 of record JAPTYO010000004.1, read on the forward strand.
AGAGAGACCAAAAACTGGGCAAGGCCAAAATCGATCAAAGCAGTCACAGATTAGTTCATTTCTGGTCGGTATAAACAGCATCGACATCATCAAGATCAAGCAAGCTAGCCATGAGGTCCTTGTTTAATTCCACAGCCTCATCATCTGCCTGGAAAACCCCATCAAATCAAATGATATGTTCTTCTTTAGATACATTAAACCAAACAGAACCAACAAAATCCATACTGAAAATTAGCAGTACTAACTAGCAACACCAGAAAGGATCCAGCATTTCAGGCATAAATGGATTGCAGGGTTTGGATTTATAGTCTCATTTGATTTCTTTTGCTAGATGATGTTGATGAATCTTCTAAATGTATAATTATTGGCATTAAATTCTACTTATGAACTGAACCCTCTTGATGTAAATATCATTACAATTCAATGCTAAACTTATATACAGGCAATGAAAAGTTTGTGTTCCTCAATCTTTCTTGAATTGATCTTTCTGGGTTTCAGTGTTACAACTATACATACCTCAACTGTGGCTATCGGGAGAAGCTCAGAACCATTATCAGGCTCAAAATTGATTCCTTCCTCCTTTAACTTCGCCAATATATCAGGGTAAGAATCAGAAGAACTTACAATCTTGTAATACCTGTCAGTCATAAATAACTCACAGTTTTAACATACGTTTTAATAATAATCCACGGTTTAATTAAGTATATTACTTCTAAACAACCTTTCTGAAGCCTCTTCCTCTGTATCGTCTTCATATAGTGGAGGCTCAATCACATCCTCAGCTCCTGAATCTAAAGCAATATCAAGGAGCTGGTCTTTCTCAGCATCAGAGACTTTTATATTTACGACACGAACCCGTCGGAATTTAAACGTGACAGATCCAGGGTCGGCCATCTTTCCTCCATGGTCTTTTACTATCTCTCTAATACGAGCAACGGATCGGTTTATTTTATCCGTTGAGACTTCAATTACAATGCTTACGCCTCCAAATCCATAGACCTGGGGAAATAGAAATATACGTTCAACGGAAACTTTAATGGAAAGAATTGTAAACTATGGTGGATATTATTTCCCTAACCTCGTATATTTTCTCAATGAAAGCTTCTTGTCCTTTTTCAGAAGCTCTCTTGATATTGCGCTCCAAGATATCCTTTGGTATGTCTAGCTGCTTTGCTTTCTCGAGTATTGTAGCGAGAGTTGTATTAGATACAGGACTTGGACCACCTTTTTTAACTCTGCATTAATTAATTAATGTAGTCACCAACTGTTTATATGTCCATGCAAAAACAAGTACAAGGTATAACTTTAAGATATAAAGTTAATAATGAATAAGGCAACCCTAAAACTCAAAACAAGACACCGAAGAAAGAGAGTAAAAGGTATAGGTGCAGCCGAACCAAATTTCATAAGATGTGTTTGCAAATTCAGAATGCGTTGCTGTTAGGGTGGAACCAGTACTCCAGTAGTGAGTATTAGGATAAAAGGTAAACTAACTCACGCAGATATGACTTCTTTTCCAATCTTTGAATAGAGTTTTGCCTTCTTCGCATCTTGAGCACCCTATATAAAGAAGATGGTTAAAGAATTAAAACGAACCAAACATGATACGCATAACATAAATAATTACAAAAAGAAACAAAAATAAGGATAGTCTGACATGCTTCTACATTTACATGACCGATTTTGAAATTAAAACAGATAGCAAATGAGTCCAATTTTAAGTAAAGCAATAACCAATCTCTAATATTTTAAGTATACCCAGATAACTTCCTCAGAGTAATCTAGCATGAAGCCTGAAGGGCATAATATTTTCTAAGTAACCCCATAAAATCACGGACCTCGGAATCTCAAACTTATTCCATGCTAACATATGTATGATACTAAAAGGGAATAATAAGGTGCAAACTACAGACCATCTCACCATTAGCCATGGCTCAGCACAGCAGCACTAATCCACCAAGAGGCCTAACCACATATTGCTTGCCTAAAAATGCTGCTAACGAATAATTAATTGACTAAGACTGAACAAAAGTAGTGGATGGTTATTGGGAAATTATAATATCCCGCACTATCCAAGTAGGTTTGTCTTTATCCATCTTATTTGTGTTAAATGACACTCTTTTATTTTGTAGATCGACATTGGCAATTTTGCATCTAGCAAACGGATGAACTGATGAAGCAAGGAACTTGGTCCAGCAAATCTATTAAAATCCCCCAATATAATATCTATTAATCAAATCCAATGCTACAGCTACGAAATGTGAAAATGGCAAATCATAAAACAGACTGATGAAGCGAGAGTGGCAGATTCATTAAGCTCTGAAAATTGGAGATGACAAATGAAAACTGCAACTTTATGTCAATTGGTAGTTACAGATTGATTAAGCTTAATGAATGAAAGTGAAAAGACTGGTGAAGCGGGAAGCTACCTTTCTGCCAGCAATTTTGGCAGAGCGCCTGCCCATGCAAACAGGCGATGTCCATATACGCCTCACTTCACTTCCACTATCATTAACTCCGTACAATGACGCCCATAAGGTGTTCGACGAAATGGCCAGTGACGACGACAGGACTCTGCTCAAAGAACCATACCCTGAACCAAATCAAGTGAAACCATCCATTCAAGAACGTCTCTGGTAAGGAATTGCGGAGTGGCAGACACAACTAAAACGTGAAGAACATACAGATGATGGAAGGAGAGCGGTACTTGGGAGAGAAGATGGGGAATTGCAGCGCATCAACGACACTCCATTGATGGAAAATCTTTGCACGATTGCGCCAACAGCACTTGCAGTAGAATGCGAAGCCATCTGGTGCGACAAAACCTTTTCTTCACCACTGTTGTGTAATCCTCATTGAAATATGGCGACGGCTATGACTTCGTGCCATCAGAAGAAAGTGATGAGAGTTGAAGCCATCATGAAACGAAAGCCTTCGACTTCTTTCTCTCTGGCCCAATAACTAAAGATGGGCCCTAAATCCCCCCTTTTACTGAGAAGCCCACGGCCCAACTTTCTAATTATGTTTGATTAATTAAAGCAATCGAAATCTTTAAAAAGATGTAATTTCAAGTGCTAGACAATGACACTAGTAGATCTTGACTGTTTTAAAATCAATTCTGACATCCAAAGCATCTAAACTATTGTGTTATTTCACTATGTAGTGTACATTACCAATTCCAAATCTACAAATGTACCCAATATTATTAAATATAATAGCATACTGTTATAAATACTATATTTATTTTTCCTTTAATCTTAATTATACCATTTCAATTTTATACATATATTTGTTATATATTTATTTATTAAAATAGCAACTTGTAATTTTTTTTGTAATACTCTCTCTAAATACAAAACATTTTCTTTCATGCGAAAGGGTTTCTAAAGACATAATCAAGGATACAAAAATCTGCTACAGCTAGCATTTGGCTCCACCATTCATAATAAAGGCAAGTGCCTTATCTTGCAAGCCAAGTTTCTCCCACTTACACACAAATAGAACTAAGGCCGAAACTGTGAATATCTTACTCCTCAAGGATTGCACGCCCAAGATTGGTGGCAAGAGCGAGCCTCACTGAGCTCAAGGCTTGTGCAGGCAAGTCAGGCTCGATGTATCCAGGCCGAACCCGAGCTATGGACAGTTCTTGCAGTTTGTTCAGCAAAAGGCTGGTTTGGGCTACATTTAGAAGAGGCCGATCCTGCCAGTTAAGAAGCTTCAACTGCAAGTAATCATACATAAACAAGAAAGATGTATGTTAAATGTTAATGAGATGACGCTTCAGAAGAGGAAAATGACCAGCTTTCTAAGGGTTAATTACCAAAAAACAAACTTAACTTTGAAATTTTGCAAAAACAAACTTAACTTTTCTTCTTTGCAAAAAACAAACTCAACTTTATGAAACATAGTAAAGTGCAAACTAAATTGATTTTTCCACTAAACAATGATGAAATTCAAACACGTAACATCCACATAATGTATTTTTTTCATCATGTATCATGTGGACAAGCATGATATGATTCTTATATATGCAGTTTTTGTAACATTTTAATATAAAAATTAATGTAGTTTGATTTTGCTATGTTTTGTAAAGCTGAGTTTGTTTTTTGCAAAGAAAAAAAGTTCCATTTGTTCTTTATAAAACAATCAAAGTTGATTTTGCTTTCTGGTTATTAACCCGCATTCTAATTTGATTTTGAAAAGTAACTTACAGAATCATAGAGAAGAGGCAACCAAAACCGTTGAGGTGTAGACGGGTTTTTCATTAGCTGCAAAATATCAAGTTTAGTCAATTCCGAGTTGCTCCTCTTCAATTACATACATTATTGTCAACGGTAAAATCATGTAACTAAATATACCGATATAAGAGATTCAACTGCTTGCCGAGCAGCATCGGTTACTTTTCCTTCTTGAACCTGTTGAAGAGATTTCTTGAAGTCTCTATACCTGTGGTTAGGTAAAAAGGAACAATCAGGTTCAACTAGCAGAAACAGTTAAACTGCCAAAGTCATGAATTTCACAGCAAGCAGGAGAGATTTACTTGTGCAGAAACTCTAGACCGCCAGCAGTTTTAGATTCGGAACCCAACAACTCGATTAGGCCTTCCCATTGCTAATAACGAATGAAGAATGTGGTTACGAATCAGAGCTATCAATGCTCAGAATAAGAAATTGGATATCTTGGTAATATTTTTTTACCTTGAAACTTTCATCAGAAATTGACTTCCCAACCGAACCAAACAACTGTTGAGCAATTCTGCCAAGACGGAATTCATCACCAGCTTGTTGAAGCCAATATACTCCAGAGCCCTTTTTACCATGCTTCCAGTGATGTACTCCGGCCATCTTTACATCATATTAAGAGTATTCTCAACAATAGTAGATATATAGAGAAATATGTAGATATTGTTGAAAAGCACTAGGGAAAAGAGCAGTTCGAGAATTGAGCAATGTTACGACTAGTTCAAGATGTTCAAATACGATGCTTTCGCTCTAGAAGGCAACTCATTATGCTAAAAAAATTTAAATGTCACGTTAAGCAATTCCAATAAGATGTTCTATGATTGCCTTCAGAGATATACCTTCATAAGATTAGAGCTGACATCATCAAGGTCATACAGTCGGCAAATCTCTAAATTCTGTTTTCAAACAAGAAAGAGTTGTCATTCATTTAGCACTAGTCAATAATATATTTAAAGTGCAAATAATGAGAAAAAAGGATCTTATGCAACAACATGAAAGCAAACAACTGAATAATAGTAACCTTAAGAAGTAGATCACTATGCTGAACAGGTTGTTTATGCAGTAGAATCTCCAATAACCCCATTCCCTGCTTCATGCATGATGACAAATAAACAGGAGCAATCTGCATGGAGCAAATGTGTCATAGTTACCACAAAACAGCACAAAAAATCATGATGTATTGAGCCCAGTAAAGATAAAAAAGTATTACAAAATAATAGCAGTTTTGCTATTCACTTGGTCCTGCCTATAAGGTTACCAGTCTCTTCATTTCTTCAGTTAGATTGACAACTATAAATCCCTTTCACTTTAGATAATAGCTTTATACTAATCAATTGATACGGAACTCACTTGCCAAGTTAAAGCATGAGAGGCGAGGACTTGAGCATAAACGAGCCGATGCAGTTCCTCCATACTGATCTCCCCCAATTCATAACGCTCTTCTTGCAAAAGAGTTTCCGCCTCATCACTACCAGCACTCAACAACTCTATAGCATGGGCAACCATCCTAGAGAAGAAAATATATGCACGAAGACTCATCAAAACAAAAATCGCAAGGAGAAAAAGAGAAAAAAAATAACAATAACAATTCAACTACTAGTTTGCTGAAGTACCTATTGATATTATAATTCTAGTATTAGAAACTAGGACTCATAAGAGCACATAGCAAATGTTAGAGATAAAGTATTGGGGTGGAAAGCTTTCCAGAAGCTAGGCTTGCATTATGTGTATCATCAGATATATATATATATATTCTAAGAGAAAAAAAAATATAAATAGATTGATAAAAAGCAGCCGCTTACCAAGGACCAAACTCCTTTGAACATTCCGCTAGCACAACCTGAATAATTTAAAAGGCAAGTCAAGAGAGAATAGAGATGTAACACACTATTCTGCACCAGTTTTTCAATCCAAACCATCACCTCAGTGTTTTCTCCAAGAACCCCAACCAAAAGTCTGCTCAGTTTATGGGAGTTGAACACTGGTTTCAACTGCATGCACTTCTGAGCTAGGTTATACATGCTCTCCAAGCCCTGAAAACAGGACAAAATTAAACAAGCAAGCAGCCTTCACTAACTATAATTCCCAATGATATAGCTTTATATCCATAGGCAACTTAATCTGCACTTACCACAGTGAAAGGCCTAATATACAGAAAGTGAGATACATATAACTCTAGCCAATGAAAAGTAGCAGCAGATAGGTCGCTAACGTTCCCCAGCAAAATTTGAAGCAAGTTTCTTAAGCCCTCCCGGGTAGGAAGATGATCACACTGCATCCAAAATGCACTGCAATCGAGCTTGGTGATTTGTGCCCTCCATTTCTCCCAAGCCTTGGTAGTGAGACAAAAAACTTGGTAACTAAAAGAGATTAATATTAAAAAATGCAACCACGTGAAGATTGTTAACTCTTTACTGATATGAATACCTTGACAAAATCAGGCTTAGCTTTATGGCATTCGCCCAATCTCCCAGATACTAGTTCAGGACGCATGCGTGGCATTTTAGAGATAAGCATAGCCACAGCCTCTACGAGTCCATTCTCAGTCTGTTCAGATCCAAGAAGCATATATCTTGTCAGTATATTAAGTTAATAAAATCAAAGTGTGAACAAAATAGTAATAGGGTATCAGTTAGGAGATTTCGCAGACATTCTTTCTGAACATAAGCTAATATTGCAATTTGCACATGATAAATAGAACAGATTGTCCATCTTACAATATGAACTAACTAGACCAATATCTTACCAACCTCACGATTGCTAAGTTGATCAAATTGGTAAGATCCGTGTAAATGTAGCAACTTTACCTGGCCAAAATAAATATTATACGAATTTAACTGTTGAACATATCATCTTGCAAATATTATAAATGCAAGGGATTTGCACCAGGAAAAAGATAAGCATAACGCTGGTGAACCATACTAACCACAATCTCTAACCAACCAACTGATAATGCCGAAGCTATGACATCCCAGTATCTGGGATCCTCCTCAACAACCTGCATAATAGGAAGTCATGAACTAATCCAGCGACAAATAAAAGTTGAAGGTTTCATCCAAAACCTTAGCATACTCCATAGCAAAATGCATCCTTGCAGATTAACAAAGCACATGATAGGAATAACTTCCAAAGAGAAGAAAAAGTAAATAAGGAACTGACAGAATCATGGAACTAAGAAAAGAGAGTGAGGAAACTTATTACCATCCCTGACTAAAATGCAGTACACTATTATATTGCACCCACGGAAAGCAACTTAAAAATATAACTAAACATTTCCAACACTCTACATACAAACTACTCACAAGATCAACTGCTCTAGAGCAAAAAACTTGTTATTCATGGATGCACAAGGTAAGAATTTTATCCATTTGAAAAAACAAAAGGTCTACTTTTTTATAACAAGGAAAATATCTGGTTTAATGTCAAGTGCTTAGCATGTCCGATTCACGTAAAAAAAATTTGCTGTCAGTCGAGTTATGTATTCAAGAAACCAACAACACAAACTTTAGTGGTGCATAATAAAATCTACATAATAGAATCTAACCTGCAAGTTGATTAGCTCATTCTGAAAACTGACTAGTTTAGAGTGAACTGTTTCCTGAACACCCGAGAATAGGCTATCATAATCCTGCCAGAAGCCATCAAAGAGAGATTTACCATATTAAATAAGCTCATCAAGATATATTATAGGACTACAGATACTAGTTGATAACAAAGGCACTCAACCGAGAGAGAGAGGGGGGGAGAGAGAATTACAGCTAACCAATCAATAAGCCGTTCAGGCAACCAGGGTTGAGATAGCCTGTCTGCATAAAACATTTCCATTAACTCCCACGCTGCTTTTAAAGATGTTGGCTGCTCTCTTTTCTGCATATTGACAGTTATAGCACAAGTAGCAGTATGATAAATCTGCTGGTTTTTAATACTCCATCATCCAAGATATGCATCAGAGGTTCTATTTAATTTGTAAGAAGACCCATGAAATAATACAAACGGCAAAGAGGATGACCTCTAGAACTGTTCTCTGATCTTCAATGACAGAACTAACAGAGGGTTCCGGATTGCCCAGAAGAGAATTTATATCCTTGCTGTATTCCATTACATATTCCCACCTGAAAGTACAGAACCATCGTCAAGGTCTGAACTTCAACAGAAATCCTAACTAGAAAAATTGCAGGAAATTTTCAAGGAGTGTCATAATTTACTTCATGAAGTAGCACCGGGGAGCATTTGTAGACACAAATAATTAAGTTTCAGCATTCTAGAGGCAAAATTGTGCGTAACTGGATCTTCACATTTAACTAAACGATTACCATTCTACGTGATAAGGAGAAGGATGTATTTTCGACAAGCCGGAGAAGGAATTACGACGGCTCTGGAGCATGGCAAACGGTGAAACTGAACCGTACGCAATCCTCCGCCACTGTGCATCGCTAATCTCACTGTCTCCCCCGCCACTGAGCTTCACCTCGACCACCTCACTGGAAACCTCTTCAGAAGGAGGCGACAAAATAGAAACGCGCAGGGAGTTGCCCCGCGCCCAGCAAATGGAGAGTCGAGGAGCAACGGAGAGTTCGAGACTGTGCTGGAGTGGGTACACAGGAGGCTCTCTGTGGTCCGAGAGTGGTACCAACGCTCCGCTGGAATCCGTGTCTGCTGCCATGCCGGGCATTTTTCCGGCGAGCGGTGGCGATTTTAATTAGGGTTTATGGGTTTTCGAAAGTGGATTTCCTCGAGACCGGACGGAGAAGCGGGCAGTTTAACCAACGTCGCGGTTTCAATCACTGGTGGCGCGCCAATCTCTTGGATCATTGGATGGTAGGAATAAGTTATAACAGAGTTAATAATCCAATTGCTAGATAAATTTAATTCCAATTATAAATCGTTATCTACGGAAAAATAATAATTAGAAATCGTTGTTTGAAATTTAAAATTTTAGAATTGATTATTTGAACTTTCAATTTTCACCATTGCTACTTTTATTTTAATTTTTTATTAAATTAGACAAAAAATAAACATGTTCCGACTATATGAGATCTTTTTATATATATTAAAAAATAATTTCGACATAAATTGAAATGATTATAACAAAATATTCAACTGAAATATAATTATACATCTATGCAGTTTCAATGGTGCCTTTCAGTTGAGTGCCCAAATGAATTTATTTTGATGCAATCATTTCATTTTACGTATCTTACGTATGAAAATTTATTAAGAAGGCCTAATAAGTAATATGGTCAAAACATGCTCATTTTCTGTTTAGTTTATTGAATTTGTAATGTATATAGCGGATTTTAAAATTAAAGTAACAATTTATAATACTCAAAGCTCAGGTAGCAATTTAGTTATTAACCCGGAATAATAATAATATACTTTAGTCATCATACTCTCATTTTTCTAAATTATAGTCCTTATACATTCTCTATTTTTTTTCTCTTAAAACCAGTATTACATTCTTAGGCTAATTCACTATTTTTTTTGGGTCAATTTATTGTCAATTATAGTTCTTATTTACTTTTGAAATTCCCGATAAACACCCAATTGGTCGAACAAACCTCAAGGCTCAAACACTTAAAAAAAATCCATTCCTTGGCTATAAGATATTAGAAGAATAAGTGATCTTGATTTCCAAAGCATGTTACGTAGAACACAATTGACATCTCATCAGCCATGGCTTTAGTTGCAAATTTGGTAATCTCCAATCTTATTTTGATTCTTATAGTATAGCCTGGCCTCTCATCTGCTGCTCATTGCTTCAATAGAAGTTGATCAAAGATTCATTTTTGTTTTTCAGGAGAAATAATTGAAGTTGGCTATATATCTTGAATTAATGAGATCAAAGAAAGAAAGTAAGCAATTAATTTTGATTTACAAGATCAGAACTTAACAATATTCATATAACAAGGAAAGATGATGCCTTAAATCAAGTCATTGAAAATAAATAATGAACTCAGTGAAATTGACTAGAGAACTTTCATAACTCACTATTGCTAAATAAATGCATTTTAAACAACAACAATAACCAAAAGCATGTCGAATTAATCTTGGAGGAAAGCACGTTATAGATTAGAAAAAGCAGCAACTCAGTAATTCTGAGCTACAAGACAACACAGATGGATAATTAATGAACAGAGGAAGTAAACGAATAATGAATGAATGAATATAGGAGCAAAGTTCATTTAAAGTTTACCCTATATTAAAATTATGGGTCTGAAGTTTGAAATGTTAAAATGGACTGTTCCAAGTTTCATTTTTGTTGGAATTTGGTGTTTCTGTGCGTTTTTCATCTTCATTCAATCATTTTCATCAACCCACCAACCCACTCATAATCCATCGCTCTTTAGTTTTCACAAAATCGTCAAATTTCACCTAAAATTTGAACATTAAAAAAAAAGTTTTTAGATGAGTGGTGTAGAGCCATTTTTCAAGGACAATAGAGGGAGATTTACTTGCCCGGATGTGACCAACTTTTTAGGTGACGGTCCCGGCAAGATGACGAGAAGGGAGTATGTATGAGAGCTCGAATTTGACAGACGGTTTCGTCAGAATTGACTTCTCTAAAGTAATCTCACCGAGACACCAAATTTCAACAAAAATGAAACTTAGGACAGTTCATTTTAACATTTCAAACTTCAGACACCTAATTTTAACATAGGGTAAACCTTGGACATTTTTTTAGTTATTAACCCTAAAGTTTATGCCAATTGAAGACCTTTTTGGAACTACTGCAAAGTTAGTTGGAAAGCATATATAATCACTGCAGTCAATTGTGAATGAAGATGAGCATTTATCACTTTGGAAACAAACCACAGTCTCATTAACATGTTTGCATATATATATACTTACATTCGTTCCTATAGTCATGCCAATCTCTGTTTCCAATTTGAAGAGGACCCATCTGTTGGTGCACTAAAAAACATATCGAGACTGTTAAAGATTATAATTGTTCAGTCTAAATAAAAAACTAGACTAGTCTAGAGAAGATGATGTAATATCATAGCATGGAATTGATAATACTTACACAGCTGCCACAAAACGATCTAACAAAAGATCTTCTGCTAGGACACGTCTGAATGACTTGAGTTGAACAACACATAATTCGTTGGCCTGTCCTCAATTCAGGTAAATCTTATGTATATCATCACGTACCCCGTATAAGATGACAAAGTTATGAACGCCCTCATTACATCCCAAACCTATAACTTCAATAGGCGAATAATTGTGAATCATTGGCGATGGAAATTTATTTTCCATTTCAAAAATTCCAATCACAGTGCGGCTCCACCTCTTCTGAGTTGTTTGATCCACCACCCACCCACCATCATCTGCGGTTATAATGAAGAGCAAGCTGCCTGATTGCCGAATCATTATAAGATACACATTTGCTATTCCATTGAGCTCTTCATTTAATCTTAATTCAAATCATAGGTGTACAACTGCAGCTTGCACACAAAAGGATCTTCTTCTTACCGCCTAAATTGACTACACAACAATGGGGGAGAACACAGCTTAGCTAATGAGTAAGGAAACTCAAGATTCGACCATTTCCCTTTCCTAATGTCATAAACCTCTGCCCATGGAGAATATTCACCCTTCCGGTCTTTTTCTTTTATTTTCTTCCCATTTGCATCCCTTGTTTTCATAAACCAGCAAACACTGTGTCCTCCGAATACATAAATCTTCTCATCCACACATGCTACCCCATGGCCATAATGCCAAGCACTCATGGGCGGACATTTCTTCCACCGACGACTCGTCGGCGCGGCCCCCAGGTCGATACAATACATGTCCTTACATGGTCCATCACGTACAGGGCCGACTCGGGTTTTAGGCCTTTCACTGTGGTAAGTGCAGATTAAGTTGCCTGTGGATATGAAGCTATATCATTGGGAATTATAGTTAGTGAAGGCTGCTTGCTTGTTTAATTTTGCCCTGTTTTCAGGGCTTGGAAAACATGTATAACCTAAAACTATATGGTTACCATTTTCCTAAATAAATTGTGAAAATTAATGTATACAAATTTTTACTCATCATATATTTCATTATGATTTTAATCAACTTTATTTAAACAAATTGTTTTGAAGTTGCGGTTTCAAGCTGATTGAGAGATGGATTGATCATATGGCAAGGTTAATAGTGGTAGCAATGCATCGGTATATATGTTCGGCTGTAAATCAACGAAAGTAATTCCATAGCTCATCCATGTCTATAACAATTACATAAAAAGATCAAAAGAACCTTAAAAGACACACATGCTCTCGCTTTGCGTAACACCCAAGAAACAGAACCGAAGCTCCTTTTTCTGCAGAATCTGGGTTTGGTTGGTTCAAGCAGCATTCTCCGAGGGAAGTATACCTTGTATATTGGAAGGCATTAAGATATTGAAACCATCACCTGCTGTAGATACTATCATTCCAGGAATCTGAGGGTGCCAATGTAGTTCTTTTAAATCCTTCTGACCCTGTATTTTAAAAAAAAAACAGAGCATTTTGAGATTACTAGGAACCAGATTGCAGAAAAAAAAATCACATTTTTAACAAATTCATGGCTCTCTCCATTCAAATTAGATACGAGTACTGCTACAAACTGTGAAAATTAATTGAAATTTTCATAGAAAGTGTAATGGGCCCACAGCAATTGTTTACATTTGCACTATATAGTCTATACCAACTTTCTCTCTCTTACTTTCACAGCAAATTTCACGAGAAGAAACTTTACTCATTAGCTACTGGTTGAGAAAAGCAGCAATTGTTACCTGATGAACAAAGAGAAGTTGCGGAGGTAAATCTTGTGGGGCATTCACTAGCTCATTTGTCTTTGCTTTAAACTCTGCTTCCTCTTCCTCATCTTTCTCCAATGAAAGATCCCATATTCTAGATTTATATTTATAATATATAAAAACCAAAAACAATCCTTCATTTTCTTTAAAAAAAATCTGGGGTTAAGATTTTGGAAATGAAGGAAGTTGTATTGTACTCACGTTAACTGGTTATCTGCAGATGAAACTGCTAATGTTGATGCCTCGTGTGGGCTCCACTCAATCGATGTGATAGGATGCTTATGATATTGGAAATGAGCAACCACTGAATCATCCTATAAAATGATCAATGTGAACTTAGTGAATAATAAGCACCAAACTGTATACTTATGTCCAACACTCAAAATCTCTAAAGATGAATGTATTATTTACCCAGAAAGCAATACCTGGAGCATTCTAAGATCATGAATAGAAAATGCACCATCGTCACTTCCAGATGCCATCATAGGACTTGCAAGCCTACCCAAATTGCATAAGTTCAAATGGTCATCAACTATACATATATATATATATATATATAATAGAGGTAGGTGTAGATTGCAAATTGAACTGTAAAGGGAATATGCATATGGGACTGCTCAAGAACCTGTTCCATGAAATGACATTCACATCTGCATTATGGGCCTTAAAAGACATAACGGGTGACCTCCCACTTTTTATATTCCAAATAGCAATAGTACCATCCACTGAACAGGAGGCGAAGAAATCGGGCTCTACGGGGCTCCACTGCAAAAGCAAGGACATGCAAATGCGATACGTTTCTCAATGACATATATTGTTATGGGTCTTGATAACCCTAAGAACTAGATAACTGAAATAACATAACGATAATTGATATTCAATAACTGTGTCCCTTATATAGAACTTGACCAGTATATCTATATAGATATGATATTCTAACAGATAAGAATAGTAAATATAATATCTAAATATATCAGCAATAACAGATATAATATAGGGTTAAGAACCTATGAAAGGTCTGAACTATCACCCATGTTAACGGGAGAGGTCTGAAATTTAAAAAGTTAATAACAGAGGTCTGAAATTTCAATTTTGTTGATTTGAGGTTTTCCGTCCATTTTTAGGGTTAAATTTAACAGAATTGTGTAAATGACATTTTTGCCTCTTTAATATTTTGTTTTATTTAATATCTTATTTAAGGAAATGTGAAATGACAATTTTACCCCTAAAGTCAAACTAAAGCCACCCAACTCCGGCCACCACCACCCGACTCCGGCCACCACCACCCGACTCCGGCGACCACCACCCGACTCCGACGACCACCACCTCGACTCCGGCGACCCGACTCCGGCCACCACATCGGCAAAAAAGCTCCGATCGGGGCCAAAAAGCTCCGATCGGGGCCAAAAAAGCTTCGATCGGAGCCAAAAAAGCTCCGATCGGAGCTTTGTGGCTCGGGTCGGAGCCACGGAGTTCCGGTCGGAGCTCTGTGGCTCCGACCAGAGCCACAAAGCTCCGATCGGAGCTTTTTTGGCCCCGATCGGAGTCCAATCGGGGCCGGTGGCTCCGATCGGAGCTCAATCGGGGCCGGTGGCTCCGATCGGAGCCCAATCGGGGCCGGTGGCTCCGATTTTAGCCCAATCGGAGCCTTGGTGGTGGTCGCCGGAGTATGGTGGTGGTCGCCGGAGTACGGTGGTGGTCGCCGGAGTACGGTGGTGGTCGCCGGAGTACGGTGGTGGTCGCCGGAGTACGGTGGTGGTCGCCGGAGTACGGTGGTGGTCGCCGGAGTACGGTGGTGGCTTCAAGGGCATTTTGGTCTTTTCACTCCATGCATGTGAGGGGCACACTTGATAGAAGGGCATTTTTGGAATTTTATTTAATTTCCGGTCACATGCCAAGCATGTGACCAACTTCCGTTAGTTTTAACGGAAAAAACTAACGGAGACCGCTGTTATCAACAAAACAGAAATTTCAGACCTCTGTTATTAACTTTTTAAATTTCAGACCTCTCCCGTTAACATGGGTGATAGTTCAGACCTTTCATAGGTTCTTAACCCTATAATATAACTAAATCTATCACTAACATTAATACTAATAATAATAGATATTATCATATATTGGATATATTTATCCATAACATATATGTATAAGGCTAATATAGTTTATGCATTATATAATAGTATTCACACCTGTATATCTTCTACACTTGCAGAATGACCGATATATGGAGTAGAATCAACATTCCATGTCGACCCAGATGCAGGTTCCCATAAATGAATGGCATTTTTACAATCCCCTGTAGTTTGAATTATATAATTTAGAGTGATATGCTTTAAGCATGTTAATAGTTGAATAAGATCACCAGCTCAACAAAAAAATACCAGATAGCAACCGCCCGGGCACTTGAGGACTCCAGTCTAAAGCAAATCCTTCATCTTTATGACCTCCAAACTTCATTAATGGAGTGTCATTAAAATCTGAAGAAGCCCCTTGGCCTGTTTCTGATTCAGATTCAGCTAATGCATTCAAATGAGAGCTGAAGTCCCATATCTGCATAAAAAGGAGCCAAAAATTTATAAACAGTATGATGAAGAAGCTACATATATATAGTAACTACAAGTATAACCTTACCTGCACATGACCAGTGTCTGCCCACGATGCACATATATGAGGGTTCTGTGACATTGCTCGTATACGGTTGATACAACCATGATGTGCTACTTTACGCAGCTGCAGAATCCAAATGAACGATCATGCATAATAATAATAAGAAGAAAAAAAAGGCTAAATCAACTTAGCAAAATAATGAATATATCTTCATTTTTGTGTTTATGTTTATTAATGTTAAAAAAAATAAAAAGAAATTTTGCCTGCAAAGAGGGTGTTGCAGAACCACCAAGCTCATCGTCATCATCACTGTCTTCATCACTATCACTTCCTTCACTCTCCATATCATCATTATCTGATTTAGATGGCACCAATTCACGTCTTTTACCAGAAACATTAGATACTTTGAATATTCCGATTGAGTTCCAAGCGGGTTTCTCAGCCTGCAATATACAATTGTGGCATCAGGAAGAAGTTGGATTGTGAGATGAAACTGCCGGTTATCCTAAATGATGATGGTTTAGCCTCCCATATTCTACTGATAAGGGATAAGGGTAATATCCCGAAGCAGAAGTTCCTTTCCTCTTATTGGGCAAATTAGTTAAAAAAACATCTCCAGTAAACCAATTATATCCACAGAAAGCTTAAAGAGATCTCTTAGCAGGTGTAGAAACTGTAAAGTGAAAGCAAGCCATCCAAATTTAAAGACACTCACCTGAGTCCCTGCAACAAAATACACCGTATGTGGAAATTCTGTCCGGACAAGGCCCAAAGTATCACGTACAATATCGAAACTGTCAAAACATTTAAATCTGATAAGCACTTATTCAAAAAAAGAACAACCTTAAAACTCTATTAAAAAAAACGAGAAGTAATTGAGAAATGTTTCAAATTTGGGTATTGCAGAATATATAATATGACTTTCAGTAGAAATATCCCAGGAACTTCTAAAAGCATACCACCCATTTACCGATTAAATTTCCGTCAACAGTTCATAACACTATTGAGCTCAAGCAAATCAGCAGAAGCAACTTGAGGAACAGAAATACAATTAAAGGCATTGTTTCGAACTAACTGAGCTACGAATTATGTATAACTACCTGAGGCAAGGCCAGCCAATATGGAAAGCATGAAGCGAGTTATAAGCAGACGGGTCACACTGAAGCTCCTCTCCTTCCTCAAGCTTGTCAACACCAGGCTGCCACACCTTCGTCGGCATGGAAGGAATAGCCGATGAAGACGACCCATCTCCTTTTTTAGAACCCTGAGTTCATTCCAATTGAAAACTTGATTTCAGAATCTCTAATTTGACCCAGCATTTATGATCAACACCAAAAGAGGATAATTGACGGCGAAATATGATTCAACAACCCATAAACAAACCTTATTCTTTCTCTTCGCCTTCTTGGGATTCTTGATACTGCGTGTCATCTTGTAATGTCGCGTGACTGTAAGGGGTTCCTGGTGGTGGAAGTTCGGAAAGGCGTTCCCTTTGGTTCAGATGGGCTTCTGCAAGCAAGCTAGGGTTTAAGGAGATTTTTGAACGGTGATGAAGGAAAATAGGAAATCGGCCAGGACCGGCTCAGTTAGAGACCAGTTAAGATGGTCGAACCGTCGGTTCATCTATTTATGTTTTTGGTCCATCAAAAAAAGTTAAATGAAAAAAATTCCCACAAAATACTCTTCATTTTTTTTTTTTTTTTTGCCATTGAAAAATACTCTTTATTGAATAAAGGAAAATATCTAAGGAGGGGAGAAGTGACGATACCTTACAATTAACGATAGAAGAGAGAATGGTTGTTAATATTCAATTATGAAAAGACGACATTTCTCTAGAGTGGAGAGCAATCCAATTAGCACAAGTGTTTGATTGAAGCGACACGAACGGCCATTGAATCTCTTGCATCGATGTGGCTTATTCAAATATTGTTTCGATTTGACTGAATTATTTAGTTACCTCCATTTGCATTATGTGACTGAATGTTTATTTTTCTTTTTTCACGCGATTAAATTGTTACATACGTTTCAAAATGTAACTAAAATGTTCAAAATATTTTATTTAGTCACTTATATTTAAGAATAAATAATATTATAATAAATTAAAAAGAAACCAATGTATTTTTATAGATATTAAAATTATAAAAATAATTCAATAGCGTGAAAACTGATGCGATATCCTCATTGATTTTAGTATATTTTATTCATTAGTTTCGACATAGTTCAATCTTTAACTTAATCAAACAATAATCATGTAATATGGTGTAATTGTTCAGTGCTTCATCCATTAACTAGAGGTAAGAGGGTTCAATCCCTGCTAGTAAATAGTCACCATGAAAATCGAAAGATATTCACCGCCACTATGTATAAAATGCTAATAGGGAATTCTATATTCGACTACCACCGACTATGATATTTTAATCGTCGCTTAGATAATACATTTATTAGATAATATATGCAATCAAACGGACTCATAGTAATATAAGGTGAATGTCAACCAAGTAAAAAAAAAAAAAAACTTGATCCGAAAACTTACAAGCCTCTTGGGTTCCTCTACTCTTCTTTCTGTATAATATAATATTATGACCTTTGTCTTCTAGAATTTCAAGAAGCCTCTTGATTCGCTTCACCGTTCATAATAACAGTGGCCACAAAAAAAAAAAAAAAAAGGAATTAATGGAAAAATCAGCATTTGAAGTTGCCTAATTCCCTCTGGCCAAAAAAAAAAAAAGTTGCCTAATTCCCCCTAACCTCGATAGTAATGTTTACTGCGCCGGTAAACAAGGTGTGTGCTTTCGGTTCCCCACTGCAAAGTTGACCCACCAACACTCACGCCGTAATATACGTAACGCCGTAGTATGAACACTTGACATTTCAGTTGGGAAATGACAACTTCTCTTATATATTCATCTCCACCGAATTTTAACGGATAACGGCTGCTTTATAATAAGGGTTAATTATCAAACTGCTAGTTTAAATTGGGTGTGCGAATAAATTGTTAAGTTCACAATTTTTCGAACAAATAGTTAGCACATGTCTGCTTAAATAAACAAATAGTTAGCTCACATTCACTTTTCCGTTATTTAAACAGAATCGACACTTACATGGTATGTGAAAATGACCAAAATGTACCAACACATCATCTTCTAATATTACAGAGAACCAACATGTTTTAAAACATATTAACTATTAAATGTGATCACTTGATTTTGAATGTAGATACTTTATTTTAACCTAAAACATTACACATGTAAGTTGAGTCAATAATATTAAAAAGATGATGGACTTAGGGCATTTAAGTCATCACATATCGTACGCATGCCGATTTAATAAAAAAAATAGTAAAAAAGTGAACATAACTAACTATTTATTTAGTTAAAAGAACATGAACTAAAAAAGAAACTAAACTATCAATTTATTCGCAGAGTACGAGACGACTAATATTCTCCAACTTCAATCCGCCTTCCCGCCAGCAAAAAAGAACGCGGAGCTGATGTAATCATCTACGTCACATCAACATGATAGAAGAATCATAGAATCTGTTCCTTCTTGCTGTTTTGACATTTTTTCCTTTTTGAACTACACACGTAGACGTATTACGTAGAATTTACAAAACCGTTCCATAATAGTCGAAACATGAAGGTGACGCCATCATCTGCGTCATCATCTGGCCAAAAACCACTATATATAAACCCCAACCCTAACTTACCAAGAATCAACATCCATAGAGAACTCACCTGAGCAAGTTTTTTGAACAAAAGCTCTCGAAACGTTTCATTATGTCTAAAACACTCTCCATCATCGCGTTTCTTGCGCTAGTAGCGCTAACCGCCACCGCCGAGCCAGATTTTCCGAAGGCCACGTCATCATGGATTAGGGTTTCCACCGGCCGCAGCTCCGGGCCCACACCATCACCACCACGAGCACCCGAAATTCAGTAAGCCCGGAAGACGGCACGGCCCTTTCGCCCACCCTCCGGTGGAGGCTGGAGCGCCGGAGGAATCTCACCACCACCACCATTTCTCCGGCCACCCTCCAATGGCGGCTGGAGCACCGGAGGAATCTCATCACCACCGCCACCACCATTTCCCCGGCCACCCTGGAGCGCCTCAAGAATCCGGCCACGAGAACAACCACCACCACGGCGGCCATGGGAAGCCGATGCCGCCAGCTGAGGCTCCTTACACACCACGCCACTAATTATAAATGATCAGTGCCATGCAGCTATATATACATATATATAGTAGCTAGCTAATCATTCAGAATAAGAGCCACTATTTGATTATACTCATCGCCATGCATTCACTTGTCATGCTTGTCACTTTGTTTTTTAATTAAGTTTTATCATATATATTGCGAAGAGCGGGTGGCTTACTATGAATTATTTGGTTGAGGCGATATATATATACACTATATTATTACCATTTTGCTCCGTGTTCTTTTACCTAAGGAAGTGTCCATCGATTTTAGACTTTAAAATACACAAAAAAATATTCATATTAATTAATAATATTATTGTATTTACTAATCATTAATTCGTAATTTTTATGAAATTTTATGTTATAATATTATTTACTTACTTTCCCTAAAAAAAATATTTTAAATACACATATTAATATAACATATATATATTATTGATTAATTGTTTACACTGTATGAGAAATATATATGATATCATATCTTATGAGAAGGTATTCACATCACTTTTCCATGGAAAAAAAACCATTAGTAAATCCGAACACCATATAAAAATTATTCTTATTTGATTGTGATATTTAAAAGTAAATAATATTATACTAAAAATTAAAGGAAATAAATATATTTATAGACATTAAAATTACGAAACACTGTTTAATGAAATTACTAGTTTCACAACGTATGTTATTATCTAATTTAACTAAGCATTAATTATATTTCTTTAAATTTATAGATTATGATTTAAAATTAATAAGAATTATTAGTTTTTTAAGAATTAATGCAAAAAACAATATTTGGACCCCATCCAGTAAGTCGTGGAATTTGAACCTACCGGTAATAATGTAAATCATCTGATATACTAGTTTATTTGGAACTTATTTTAATGCAGTGTGAATATTCAGAAAGGGACTTAATTAAACACATATAATAGTTTGTGCGATATAATATAAGTGATAAAAAATTGATATTTAACTTAGAAATCTAAGTTAATGTGCAGTACAGTTGACATATAAGTGAGGAAGATGCATATCTGATTCAAAAGTCTAAATTGATATATATAAGGAAGAAAGACACATATTTAAAATTAAATAAAATAACTGAAAGCCATAACTTTGAGTGTCTTTTCTACTTATGTATTACACAAATTCCTCAAATATCGTTAATTTTGGGACAAATATACAACTGCTCATAGAAATATGAAATGATATAAAAGACCAATGGCTTAACAATCAACCAAATATTGTGATCTATAAAAGGAAAATAAATGTGGCATGTAAAAGACTAATATGTACAAGCTTAAATCTCTGAAATTCCGAGACATTTAATGAATGGATTTTAAATTTTTTAGGTAAAGCATATTTTATTGTAAATCTGAAACAAAAAAATTAGATTAAGTTATGAGTAGATTCATTAATTTTTTTTTTTTTATTTAATGAGATCAGATTACAGATTCATTTGTGATTCACTTTTAATAATGTAGAGTTCTTTTAAATTTTTTTAAGTATAAATACATAAGCAAATTTATATATAGATACAAATATTTCAACAACATTCATCTAAAAAGTAGTTCTTTTCTCGGTTTTAAATTAGTTGATACATCGTTGTAATTATGATTAATTTTCCTCTATATGAAATTATTATATATATATATCTTGAGCATTCTAGACAGTTTTACATTCTTTGTAAAGATTAATTCCGTAATTTTAAATGGGAGAAACACTAAGTTTAAAATCTTCAAAGAAATGTCTGCAACTGAATTCAAACTTAATTTTCTTTTATGGAATTCAAACTTCATTCACTAATAACAACGCGTTTCTCCAACTTCAATCTCCCTTTAAAAAACAATGGAACGGACGTAATCATATACGTCACGTGAACATGATAGAGTCTTTTTCCTTCAGTTTGTTTGACTTGTTTTCTTCATGAAATACACACGTAGTACGTAGAACATGCAAAAGCTAATTCCCATAATTGTCGGAACATGAAGGTGACGCCATCATCTACGTCATCAGACCATATACCACTATAAAAGGCCAACCCTATTGTTGCCAAGAATCATCCATAGAAACACCTGAGCTAGCATTTTTAATAAAAGCTCTCGAAACGTTTCGTTATGTCTGGAACTCTCTTATTCATCGCGTTTCTTTCGCTAGTAACCCTAACCGCCACCGCCGAGACAGATTTTCCGACAGATAAACGGCCACGTCATCATGGATTAGGGTTCCCACCGGCCGCAGCTCCGGGCCCACAATATCACCACCACGAGCACCCGAAAATCGGTAAGCCCGGAAGACGGCACGGACCTTTCGCCCACCCACCGATGGAGGCTGGAGCGCCGGAGGAATCTCACCACCACCACCACCACCATTTCTCCAGCCACCCTCCAATGGCGGCCGGAGCACCTGAGGAATCTCATCGCCACCGCCACCACCATTTCCCTGGCCACCCTGGAGCGCCTCAAGAATCCGGCCACGAGTACAACCACCACCACGGCGGCCACCACTACGGCGGCCATTTCCACGGCCATGGGAAGCCAATGCCACCAGCTGAGGCTCCTTACATGCCACCACGCCACTAATATTGATCAGTGCCATGCAACTATATATATATATATATATATATATATATATATATATATATATATAGTAGCAGCTAATCAGTCAGAATAAGAGCCACTATTTGATTATATACTCATCACCATGCGTTCACTTGTCATGCTTGTCACTTTGTTTTTTAGTTAAGTTTTATCATATATATTGCGAAGAGCGAGTGGCTTACTATATATGAATTGGTTTGGGCGATATATATATATACACTATATTATTACCATTTTGCTCCGTGTTCTTTTACCTAAGGAAGTGTCTATCGATTTTAGACTTTAAGTACACAACAAAATATTCATATTAATTAATAATATTATTGTATTTACTAATCATTAATTCGTAATTTTTATGAAATTTTATGTTATAATATTATTTACTTACTTTCCCTAAAAAATTATTTTAAATACACATATTAAAATAATATATATATATATATCTTATTATTGATTAATTGTTTACACTGTAGTATATAGATGAGAAATATATATGATATCATATCTTATGAGAAGGTATTCCCATCACTTTTCCATGAAAAAACTATTTGTAAATCGGAGCACCGTATAAAAAGTTATTGTTATTTAATTACGATATTTAAAAGTAAATAATATTATAGTAAAAATTAATGGAAATAAATATATTTATTGACATTAAAATTATGAAATACTATAAATGGAAAATACTAGTTTCACAATTTAACTAAGCTTTAATTATGTTTATTTAGATTTATAGATTTTGATTTAAAATTAAATAGAATTATTAATTTTTTAAGAGTTAATGCAAAAAACCAATATTTTAATTAGTTGCCTTTTGTTGGCAAAAAAAATAAAATAAAATAGTTGCCTTTTCCCCTAAAGTTGATGTATACATTATATATAGTAGTGTTTTAAGTGTTCGGTTTACAAGGTATGTGATTTTTCGGGTCCCGCCGTAAAGTCGAACCACAATCACGAGTTTTTGACTATATATATCTATATGAACAATCAAATACAAATATAGACTATTTGAACAATTAATTACAAAAATATGTCAAACCGAGATGTCACATTTCGGTTTGACCTATTTTTGTAATTAATTATTCAAGTAGTCTATATTTGTATTTGGTTGTTTATATAGTCATATATTAGTTTAGATCTGAAGTGTGACATTTGATGTCTATATCTGAAGTGTGACATTTCAGTTGAGAAAACATTTTACCCAAAAACATATTTGGAAACAAGTACATATAAAAAAATTTAAACAGTAAACGTTTGGCCTAATAGCAATATAGTCGGAGTAAAATGCAGGTAATTAAGGTCGACAAACGTTGAACTAGAACCTAGCTACCGGTAATAATGCAAATCATTTGATATACAAGTTTCTTTGGAACTTCATTTAATGCAATGTGAATAATAAGAAGGGGCTTAAAACACATATATAATAGTTGGTGCGATATAATATAAGTGATAAGATTCTGATATGCAACGTAGAAGTCTAAGTTAATGTGCAGTGTATATGGTTAACATATAAGTGAGCAATGCATATCTAATTCAGAAGTCTAATAAATTGATATATATATATAAGAAAGATGCATATTTAAAATAAAATAAGAAAACTGAAAGCCATAACTTTGAGTATCTAATTTTCTACTTAGGTACTACACCAATTCCTCAAATATTGTCAATTTCATGACAAATATACACAAAAACTCAACTGATCATAGAAATATAAAATGATATAAGAGACCAGTGGCTTAACTATCAACAAAATATTGTGATCTATAAAAGGAAAATAAATGTGGCATTTAAAGACCAATATGTGTACAAGCATAAAGATAAATATAGATCTTTGAAACTCTGAGACATTTAATGAACATATTTTAATTTTTTTAGGTAATGTGAATTTCATTGTAAATTTGAAACAAAAAATTAGATTATGTTAGGAGTAAATTTATTGATTTTTTTTTTTCATTTAATGAGATCAGATTACAGATTCATTTGTGATTCACTTTTAATAATGCATAATTATTTGACTACATTTTTTAAGTATAAATACAGAATCGTACTTATATATAGACACGATTATTTCAACACCATTGATCTAATAAGTAGTTCTTTTCTCGGTTTTAAATTAGTTGATTCATCGCTGTAATTTATGATTAGTTTTCCTCTGTATGAAATTATGATACGTTTCTTGAGCATTCTAGACAGTTTTACATTCTTTATAAAAGTTTGATTCCGTAATTTTAAATAGGAGAAACACTAAGTTTAAAGATTTTTAAAGAGACATTTGCAGCTGAATTCAAACTTATTTTCTCTTTTATTGATTCAAACTTCACTCACTCACAACGCGTTTCTCCAACTTCAATCACCCTTTAAAAACAATAGAACGGACGTAATCATATACGTCACATGAACATGATAAGAGTCTTTTCCTTATCTTTGTTTGACTTGTTTTCTTCATGAACTACACACGTATAGTACGTAGAACATGCAAAAGCTAATTTCCATAATTGTCGGAACATGAAGGTGACGCCATCATCTACGTCATCACACCATACACCACTATAAAAGGCCAACCCTATATTGTGAAGAATCATCCATAGAAACACCTGAGCTAGCCTTTTTAACAAAAGCTCTCGAAACGTTTCGTTATGTCTCGAACTTTCTTCTTCATCGTGTTTCTTGCGCTAGTAGCGCTAACCTCCACCGCCGAGGCAGATTTTCCGACAGACAAACAGCCACGTCATCATGGATTAGGGTTCCCACCGACCGATGCTCCGGGCCCACACCACCACCACCACGAGCACCCTAAATTCAGTAAGCCCGGAAGACGGCACGGACCTTTCGCCCACCCTCCGGTGGAGGCTGGAGCGCCGGAGGAATCTCACCACCACCACCACCACCATTTCTCCGGCCACCCTCCAATGGCGGCTGGAGCACCTGAGGAATCTCATCACCACGGCCACCACCATTTCCCCGGCCACCCTCAAATGGCAGCCGGAGCTCCTGAGGAATCTCACCACCACCACCACCACCATTTCCCCGGCCACCCTCCAATGGCGGCGGGAGCACCGGAGGAATCTCATCACCACCGCCACCACCATTTCCCCGGACACCCTGGAGCGCCTCAAGAATCCGGCCACGAGAACAACCACCACCACGGCGGCCATTTCCACGGCCACGGGAAGCCTATGCCGCCAGCTGAGGCTCCTTACATGCCACCACGCCATTAATGATCAGTGCCAGCTATATATAGTAGCTAGCTAATCATTGGTCGTCAGAATAAGAGCTACTATTTGATTATACTCATCACCATGCATACACACTTATCATGCTTGTCACTTATCATGTTTTTTAGTTACCTTTTATTGTATAAATATTTCCGATGAGCGCGTGGCTAATGAGTTATTTGGTTGTATTGAGGGATATGGTTAAGATCTGAACCCTAACAAGTAACAGAAACGGAGAAGATTGATGAACTGAGATGGGAAAGTTAGGGTTTCAACGAAAGAGAGAGTAGAGAAGAGGAAAGGACACAGCAATTGCGGTTCATCGAAAGTGGTTCCTAAAAGGGATCCCAGACCTTTACAAGTCCAGGTTCAACCTTCAGTTCTTACAACGAAGGAACTAAACCCAAAACAAACTAAACTGTTACAAACAGGTCCAAATATAACTAAATAGACAAACAATGTTCTGAAGCCCGAAAACAGAAGGGCCAGATTGCACAAACACAATAGGCCCACAAGCAAGTGAAAAGCCCAAAATCCAATAGATATGGTTAGAAAATTAATATCAACGAAAATAAAATGACGATGGTACGTTCGTATAATATGATAAATATGAGATGAACAATTGACGATACTTGCAAAAGAATAATGTTAACGCATCAATCAATACCATTTAAAGAAGGAAAAAAAGACTTAATATATATTTCTCGAATCTGAAAAAGATAATTAACAGTTATAAAATGATTATTTTGTTAAGAATTATAGTCATTCCGATTAAATTTTTCGTAGACGATTTTGAATGTTTCAGAAATTATTTATGTGGACATTGAAAATGAGTTGGGTAAAAAATGTGGTTAGATGCAGAAGTATGATAAAAAATAAAAACTGAAGAAATAAATTTAGGTAATTATGTAGAAACAGGAGAATGTATATAAAACCAATGCAATGTGCTTTTTTGCACTTTAGGTTTACATTCTAGTCGGACTCTACTACTCCATTGGTCACCTCTAGTCTCTCTAGCAATATTATTATTTTTATTTTTAATATATTACTTCCAAAAAAATTGATGTAAGAATATTACGTAAAGGCTAAAGCCATCCAAAGAGATATTTCCAGGTTTAGCCCTAGGCCCAAGCCGCCAAATAGATGGTCTTTAAGCCTCCAAAATGGGTAGGCCCACAAGCTAATGTCATTTGATTATAGTGACATTTATTTATATAATTAGGCCGAAAATTATGTGTATAATTGACTATATTATTTATGCAATTAAGTAATAACTATCATTAACTCCACCTAAAATTTATGTCAAAATTCGCTTTAATTCTAACACAATATTAATTACTCTAAATCAGGATCAACCACCTAATTATAGGTAATTGATAGAAAATTAATTAGTAATAATAATATTTGGCAAAAAAATAATAAAGAAATCACCAACCAAATGTCTTAACTCTTACCATACTTACGGTAATTTTCTTTCTAACATATACAATGTCTCTGTAATATTTATAATTAGAATGAACTGTTTTTTTAACATATTAAATCAAGTTATAAAGTTGATTTGAATAATTTAAAAATTAAGATTTTTGTTTTGTTTTGTTTTCTGTTCATCATCAAAAACTGAAAGTCGTTACAAATTAAGGATTTTGATGTATGAATTTTGAATGTTCTCTGAAAAATAATGATTATTGTAATGTCGATGGATTATATTTATTTATTGATTGAAAGTTTTAAGAAAAATTATTGATATAGAAGATAAAACTCTTGTAAATTTGTACTAAAGTATAAAATCACATTAGTAGACTTGACTATTTTGCGAATGCATAAGTTGCTTATAGATTAATATTAACAAGATAACTGTTGTTTTGAGTGAATTTTTTATTTTCAAACTTCAAATTAATAAAATATTATTTAAAATCAACTACGCCTCAAAAAAAATTAAATGAGTTAGTTATATTATCAAGTAAAATTTAATAACAATAATAATATATACATTTAATTAGTGATTTTTCTATATAAAAACTTAAAGAATAAATTTTAAATAAAAATGTGTTTAGTTTAGACAATTAATGTATACATTTAATTTTTCAATCTAAAAAAGTATGCCGTTAATAGACAACTTGGCGTTCTCCAACTTCCATCTTCTCTTTTATATTTTTGATTTGATTGTAAATGATCTGACTTTATATATATCCTCCTTAAATGCTTTTCATTATTCTCAATAAAATAAGTATTTTTGGAGGAAAAAAAAAAAATTAACCTTTAACAGTTAATAAAAATAGCCTCTATATAATTGAAATTTAGCTTTTAAGTCTCTGAATACCGTCATCGGCATTCAATTTGAAATCACAACTCCTTCTCCATCTATAATCAGCCTTCCCCGCAAATTAAAATAAAAATTAATGGAGCTGACTTTTATCTATATGTTTCAACCTTTTTTTGTGAAATATACACACACACACGTAGTACGTAAAACATGCAAAAGCTAATTTCCATAATTGTCGGAACATGAAGGTGATGCCATCATCTACGTCATCACACCATATATAATTATATATATACCACTATAAAAGGCCAACCCTATATTGCGAAGAATCATCATCCATAGAAACAACCTGAGCTTTTTAACAAAAGCTCTCGAAACGTTTCGTTATGTCTAGAACTTTCTTCGTCATCACGTTTCTTGCGCTAGTAGCGCTAACCGCCACCGCCGAGGCATATTTTCCGACAGATAACATGCCTGATGACGGCCATTTCCACGGCCATGGTATGCCCGGAGGAAGGCACGGCCCTTTCGCCCGCCCACCAGTGGAGGCTGGAGCGCCGGAGGAATTTCACCACCACCGCCATTTTCCCGGCCACCCTGGAGAACCCGGCCACTTCAACCACCACAACGACGGCCATTTCTTCGGCCTTGGGAAGCCGATGCAGCCAGCTGATGCTCCTGACATGCCGCCACGTCACTAATTACTATCAGTGCCATGCATGCAGCTATCTATTATTTTTATATATACATATAGTCGCTCGCTAGCTAATTATCAGTCGTCAGAATAATAAGAGCCACTATATTTATACTCATCGGTACCATACACTTATCATGCTTGTCACATTGGTTTTTATGTTTTAATAATAATTATGCGATTGAGCGTGGCCTATATTGATTAAGGCTTATATAGTTTGGGATCTGAATGGATATATACTCAATTAGACCTTAATAAGGCTTGCCTTAGTCGTAATGTCGATCCTAAATACGGTTGAAAAACAAAATTTGGAAAAACGAACAAACCTAGACCAAAAACCGTACTAGTCCACCGCCCTCGAAGGCCCCCGACCGGACTAGTCCGGCCGAACGGGGCCGACGCGCTCCGGCAGTTGGCCCTTTACGTCAGGGTGACGCACCATCGACGTACGCACACCTGACGTACATATATCCGACCTACAGACACCCCATTTTCACTATCTTGTACGGAATATTTCGTGGACCCTGATGGATATACGCCCAATTTGAACCCGTTGACTTCCAAATCGTTTTATTTTGATCACCCCGTTAATGATTATAAATCGAAACTTTGACCCAAACACCCCGCCGAAACACCAACGGTCCGGATAAGGCGAAAATACTCGTCCGGACCGCGACGAACTCACCTAGGTGAGGTCGGGTGGCCACACCCGACCTCCCCTAGGGGAGATCGGGTCAGCCAACCCTATCTCCTTTAGGGAGGGGTTGGGTGGCCACACCCAACCCCTATCCTTGGGGGTCGGATTTTCCCCCCCCCCCCCCCCCCCACCCAAGGGCCCCGGCACCGTTTTCCGACTTCCGTACTCGGTTTATTTCCGCCAACCCCTCCGTGCTTTAAGGTTTTAATTACGTGATCAAGGGCTAATTAATTGTGTGTGAAGGTTAACGATGTCATTAAGCCATCTTAATGACACTGTTGCCTATAAATACAACATTTCCACCATTCATTTGATCATCTTGGCTAATTGTGCAATTTAGCTCTGGCATCTCTCTAGCTTTATCTCTCTAGAAAGAAACGTACTGACTTAAGCATCGGAGAGGGTACATCAAGCACCACCCCCCTCCGTGCTTGATATTGCCCCTCTTGCAGGGCACATGGAGAAGAGAAGGAGAAGGGCGGGAGGATACGGATCAGAACGACCGAACTCAGGAAGCACAGGATCCGCTAGTTCACCAGTGAGGAATAGGATTTAGGCCGGCGACCCGTTGACCTGGAACCTATAACCTAACAATTGGCGCCGTCCGTGGGTTTCGAATAGAAAGCCTAATTATCACCAGCCAGATATATGTCATTCACGGAGGTTATGGAGTTGGAGGAGAGTCAGTGAATGCCAGAGAAGTGTATATGGCACAGTTAGAGGACCATAAACCAAAAGAAGAGTAAGTAGAAGAAAAGAAAGAAGATATAATACAATTTTCAAAAAGGGACATGGAACATGTGTTACCAGACAACAGGGATGCCCTAGTCATAACAATGAAGATCACTGATATGGACATTGGAAGAATCCTGGTAGACAGTGGAAGCTCACCTAACATCATTAGCAAGAAAGTCATCAACATACTGGGAGTAAGGCCAAGTAGCATAAATCAGGTTCACTCCCCCTTGGTGGGATTTTCAGGAGAGCCAACATACCCACTGGGGGCAGTCACACTACCCGTGACATTGGGGATAGGCCAGAGGCAGCTAAAGATCGATGTCCATTTCTTCATCATAGAAGAAATGGAGGAATACAATGGAGTCCTGGGTACCACTACAATCAACAAGTGGGGCATGGTGCCATCAACATTACATCAGAAAATGAAATTCCCCACAAGCCAAGGAATAGGAGAGGTAAAGGGTAACCGGAAGGTTGCAAGGAAATGTGCAAGGATCGCACTAAGCAAGAAGAAAATAACAAAAGAGGTCCTACTAATAGATGAGGACCCAAGAGAGGATCATGGGAGACCCGCCCCCATGGAAGAATTAAAAGAGATACTCATAGAAGAGCCCGATAGGAAGGCAAAAATCGGGACCGCCTTATCTCAGGAAGAGGAAAAGAACTTAGTAGCTTTACTAAGGGAATACAAAGATCTGTTCGCCTGGTCACCAAGTGATATGCCAGGAATATCAGAAGAAGTAATTTCACACAAGCTCAATATAGACGCGGCAACGCGACCAATAACACAAAAGGTAAGGCCAATGAGAGGAAGCAAAAAGATAGCTATCCAGGAAGAAGTGGAAAGGCTATTGAAAGCAAATTCATCAAGGAGATCAGATTCCAAACATGGGTGGCAAACCCAATACTGGTAAAGAAGGCGGGAGGAGGTTGGAGAATGTGCATCGATTATCGCGACCTGAACAAAGGATGTCGTAAGGACTCATACCCACTCCCAAGAATAGATCAGTTAGTGGATGCAACATCAGGTCACCAACTAATGAGCTTAATGGATGCATACTCAGGATATAACCAGATAAAAATGGCCCCTGAAGACGCCCCTCACACAGCATTCTACGCTGACAACGAGATATACCATTACACGGTGATGCCTTTCGGACTCATAAATGCTGGAGCAACATATCTAAGAATGGTCAACAAAATCTTCGGAGACATAATAGGGAAGACAATGGAGGCATACGTGGACGACATGATCGTCAAATCCAAAAAGAAGAAAGACCATGTGGAAAACGTTCGCTCAACGTTTGAGAGAATGAGACAATACCAAGTCCGCCTAAACCCGAAAAAATGTGCATTCGGGGTACAATCAGGGAAGTTTTTAGGCTTCATGGTAATTCAGCGAGGCATAGAGGTAAACCCCGAGAAACTGCAAGCAATTGAAGAAATGCAGTCACCTACGAAACACAAAGAGGTTCAACGACTGAATGGGAGGTTGGCAGCTCTTAACAGATTCATGTCCAAGATAGGAGACAAAGCACTACCCTTCTTCGAGGTGCTAAGGGCAAACTAGAAATTCGAGTGGACACCAAGATGTGAAGAAGCCTTCTAACAACTCAAACAACATCTAAAGACACTACCACCCCTAGCAAAGCCTACACCAGGGGAGCCCCTCTACCTCTATATCTCCGTGAGCAACGTGGTGGTAAGCTCGGTGCTAATAAAAGAAGAAAACGCTGCACAACTGCCAGTATACTTCGTAAGTAAAACATTGGCAAAGTATGAAATCAACTACTTGCCAATAGAAAAGTACCTCTATGCACTGATCATATCCGCAAGGAAGTTGAGACCATATTTTCATGGGCATGAAGTAACAGTCCTCACAGACCAACCGTTAAAACACCTCCTCCAAAGACCAGATACATCGGGAAGATTGACCAGATGGGCAATTGAGCTAAGTGAGTTTCGCATTCACTTTGCCCCTAGATCAGCTATAAAAGGGCAGGCTCTAGCAGATTTTATTGCCGAATTCACCGGAATTAATCCAAATGAAGACTTGGGAGAAATCAAAACTACACGTGAGGCGAGTAGTAGTCAGGAGAAAACAACAGAAGAGTTATGGGAGATGCATACCGATGGGTCATCCAACGGGGAGGTTCAGGTGCAGGCCTCCTATTATACCCACCAAGTAGGGATACACCTCTGCGCTATGCCATGGCACTTACCTTCAAGGCAACGAACAATGAGGCTGAATACGAAGCACTGATAACAGGCTTGAGAATAGCCAAAGGTCTAGGGGCAAAGCACCTAAGAGTTAAGTGCGATTCTCAACTAGTTATCAATCAAGTGAAAGGAATTTACACTGCAAAGTCTGAAACCTTGCAGAAATACCTACAACAAGCCAGGGACCTAATAAAGAGCTTCCAAAGCTTCGACATTGAGTCAGTCCCAAGGGAACAAAACCAGGAGGCGGACGCCTTAAGCAAACTAATGCAATCAGTGATAGAACAAATGGAGAATCTAGTAATAGATGAAGGAGAAGCCTGGATGACCCCAATGCGTCAATACATCACGGAAGGAAAACTCCCAGAGGATAAAGTGGAGGCAGTCAAGATTGAAAGGATGGCTAGAAATTATGCAATGATGGACAATGAACTCTACAAAAAAGGGTACTCCACACCCTTCCTCAAATGCATAACATACCCAGAAACAGAGAGAGTACTTGCAGAGCTCCACGAAGGAGATGCGGGGTGCCATGAAGGAGCACGATCAATAATCCGAAAGGTCTACAACCTAGGATACTATTGGGCCAACAATGAGCAAAGAAGCAGTAGACTTGGTACAAAAATGTGATCACTGCCAAAGGTACTCCAGAAATATAACAGCCCCAGCAGCAAAGCTAAGTTCCATCTCGGGAGCCTGGCCATTCGCACAGTGGGGGATTGATCTGATAGGCCCCCTACCAAGAACAAAAGGGCAGAAAACTTGCATAATAGTAGCAATAGACTACTTCTCCAAGTGGATAGAAGCGAAGCCAATGGGAAAGACAACAGACGAGCAAATCGTTAACTTCATTCAATCTCACATTGTCTCGAGGTACGGAGTCCCAAAAGCCATAATAAGTGATAATGGTCCACAATTTAAGAGCAAGAAACTGCAATGGTACTGCGAAAGGCTGAATATAAAGCAACGCTTCACATCAGTAAAGCACCCCCAGACAAACGGGCAAGTAGAGTCGGCAAATAAAATAGTGCTAGACGGTTTAAAGAAACGACTTCATGCTACCAAGGGAAGTTGGGTAGATGAATTGGAAAATGTTCTGTGGGCAGTGCGAACAACACCAAAGATAGCCACAGGAGAAACACCATTTGGCCTAGTATACGGGACTGAAGTGGTGGCACCAGCAGAAATGGCTGTATCATCACTAAGGACCACATACTTTGAAGAGCATGAGAACAACGAAGCAAGGCTCTTAGACTTAGACCTTGTGGATGATAAAAGATGGAACTCAGAGGAAGCACATGCACGAATGCGCCTTGTATCCGCAAGATATTACAATCGCCAAGTCAAGGAGAGGCAATTCCACGTAGGAGAACTAGTGCTCAGAAAGAACGAGTTCTCACACTTAGACCAAGTCAGAAAATTATCTCCAAAGTGGGAAGGGCCATATAAGATAGCATCAGTTCCATACGCAAATGCTTACCGCCTAGAGGATGGGGATGGGTATATCTCCACAAACACATTCAGTGGAGAACACCTAAAGAAGTTCTACGTCTAAGAAGACAACACAAGTAAAAGACCATATCCTTGGATTTATTTCAAGTCATTACATATAATTGCTTAAATTTTCCAAAAACAACTTTTGAGAAGGAGAATTCAAGAAGTTACTTTAACTCTACAACTATCTTTGATTTCCTCCAAAGGGTGCCTTGATCCATCCAAGGCAGCCCAAGTGTACATAAAGCATGAATGCTCCTAATGAAGTAGAAGTTACTCAAAAGTATCTTTCAAAGAAGGTGGTGATATAATCATTATGTTATCCTTACACAGATATGACTTCCAAGTCAGCAACACCCTCGACACCCCCAAGAGCATCTTGAGAGTAGTTTTCATACTACGACCTTCGACGCCCCCAAGAGCGTATCTTGAGAGTAGTTTTCATACTACGACCTTCGACGCCCCCAAGAGCGTATCTTGAGAGTAGTTTTCACACTACGACCTTCGACGCCCCCAAGAGCGTATCTTGAGAGTAGTTTTCATACTACAACCTTCGACGCCCCCAAGAGCGTATCTTGAGAGTAGTTTTCATACTACGAACTTCGACGCCCCCAAGAGCGTATCTTGAGAGTGGTTTCCAAAAACTACGAATTTCGACGCCCTCAAGAGCGTATCTTGAGAGTGGTTTCCAAAAACTACGAACTTCGACGCCCCCAAGAGCGTATCTTGAGAGTGGTTTCTAAAAACTACGACTTTCGACGCCCCCAAGAGCGTATCTTGAGGTAGATTTCAAACTACCAGATTCGACGCCCCCAAGACGTATCTTGAGGTAGATTTCAAACTACCAGATTCGACGCCCACCAGGAGCGTATCTTTGGTCTAACTTGTGCCCTCCGAGAGCCTATCCTGTGAAACGTTAAGTGCCCTCCGAGAGCCTGTCTCGTGAACAGATTCGACGCCCACCAAGAGCGTATCTTTGGTCTAACAGTACCATGTATACCATTTAAAGGGTATCAGAAGAGATCATTGCACCATACTAAGAAGGATTCCATGAGAAAATAATTGCAAAGCAAAGTTGTGTGAAGAACACATAATGTTTTTTCTTGATGAGATAGCAGGTATGATGATGAAGGAAAAAACAAAGGAAATGCAAAAGGAAGTACCAGAAAAGAAAGGGTCCATGACCAAAGAACTACACACAAAGGCACAAGAAGTTACTAAGAAAAAGGGAGATAAGCACCCTGCCATGCATGCCATAAATAAAGACAAGTGTATCAAACAAAGATGGCAAAACTAGGAGATATGGAGTTTCAAACTCTAAAGATAAGTGCAACACACAAACAAGAAGAGTAGTAAGAAGACACCACAAGAAGGAACCCTTGATAAACTCAATGAAGAAAGATGAGTGCAAATTCCAGACTACCTCATAGCCACTTAGCAACCCAACAATCTATGAGAAGATTCTGAGATTCAATCCTAAAACAGACCAACATAAAGAGGCTAGAAGGCAAGAGGGAGGAGTACGACCTAAATTAAGAGGAACCTCAAGCCACAAACTCGCAAAACCACCACAAGAGATAGGTGTACTACTTCCTCATCTTGGCAATATGCCTAACAGCAAAGTCAGACAAATCACCAAGCTGAGAAAATGGAAAGTCAGGAGCAATCATATATATACGCTCAAGAATCGCCTTTAAAGAAATACGCTTAGCCACAGAGCAGCGAACATCGATAGCAGCCTGATAAGAGGAGGAACCCTTATACTCAGCGATAGCACACCCTTTCTCCTCCATACGAAGCATTTCCTCAAGGGACACCAATTCAGCGGCCCGAAGTACCTCATCGCGATAGGACTTCTGTCTTAAAGCTTCAATTTCTTCTTTAAGAAGGGCAATACGACTCTCCAAGTCTCGGCACTGCAAATCCGTGATACGACTACGCTCCAAACAATTAACAAGCTTAGAACTAAGGGAGACACAAGTGTCCTCGCACACCTTCTTCTCCTCAGCAAGATCAATAACAAAGGTGGACAAATTAACAATGTCGGCAATACCCTGTGACAGAAACAAAGGGTGAGACGGACAAAGCATGAAAGAGAAATGTCCTAAAGGATAACAAGGTTAAGAAAAGTTACAGAAGCATAGCGAGACAACACATCATGAACCAATTCATAAACTGCCTCCGACCCTTTAGAAGGGGGCACACGATCCGCAGGAGGAATAGCAGACTGCAAAACACGAACTCCAACCTCAGGAGTTTGCAAAGAAGACTGATTATCAAAACGAGCCCCACGCCCGTAATAAGGCGCCCACTCAGACCCAACAATTCCATCAACAAGAGGACGAGATAACTCCTTTCGACTCAGAAGCGGAAGACGAAGTCTACCTACAACAAGATACAGAGTAAACACCAATATACACTAAGGAATTTCAGACATTCCGGGACTTACCAAACAAGGGAGAAGCAAAAGATGGCTCCCGGACCCTCGATTGGGGGGCATCAATATAGAAAGAAGATGGTACCCTAACATCACCACCGCCCTTACCTCCAACTGGGGAACACCTCCTCACACCACAAAAAACTGATCTTTTCGCAATCGAAGGTCCGGTCCCGGAGCTAACTACTCCCACCCGTACTGGCCTCTTACTCCTCATCAAACACCGGGAAGATCTGCTGATCGAAAACACGCAAACTTAGCCCAAGAAAAACAGAAAAGGGACCGTAGAGACAAGATGAAACTCATTTTCCTAAAACGACGAATACAAAGTCAAAAGGTAAGAATAGAAAGATGATATGGGAAGACCCCACAGGTCAACAAGCAGAGGCAGGGGGCAAGGGGAGATAGTTATAACCCCATCATAGAGAGACCCCACTGGCCAATAAGCTGAGGCAGAGGGGCAAGGAGAGATAATTATAACCCCAGTATAGAGAGACCCCACGGGCCAACGAGCGGAGGCAGGGGATAAAGGGAAATAGTCATAACCACATTGTAAGAAGACCCCACGCGCTAGTAAGCAGAAACATGGGGGCAAGAGGATGAACCAAACAGGATCATATCGCCATGAAGACCCACGAATCAAGAAACGAGACAAGTAAAGAAACAATCAAGGGGGAAGCAGGATTATGTCCCCCGAAAGCAACGCTTACGCAAAGGAAAAGGCACGTACCTCGATGCGACACGCGTCCCGAGAAGTGAATCCAACTAAGAATCCTACCGCCAAAAAGAAAAAAGAGAAAAGGACAACGAGAATGAGGTAATCACTTACCCCTTTTTATAGCAAAAGGGAGTAGGGTTTTTTTTTCCAAAAGCCGCTAAGT
Organism: Clarkia xantiana subsp. parviflora; assembly: GCA_036873135.1. Classification (NCBI taxonomy): domain Eukaryota; kingdom Viridiplantae; phylum Streptophyta; class Magnoliopsida; order Myrtales; family Onagraceae; genus Clarkia; species Clarkia xantiana. The sequence goes on from JAPTYO010000004.1 coordinate 14,383,749, forward strand.
CGACTCCGTTGATTTCTAGAAAGGAAAAATTTAAGGGTCAGATTTAAAAACTGAAACCCCTAGTTCCCATTAACCACGGTTAAACTCACCTCCACCATAGTTAATATCCTATAGGCATGTTTTTTAATATCCTATACTTAGGAAAAAATCTTGGACCAAAATCGAGGTTTTTCCCACATAAGCTTACCCCGTCATGAAATTGAAGCATGGACTCATTTAGCCGTATTCATGTTGCATCCTCACACGTGCATATGTTTTCCGAGTACATGCCCATGACAGTTTTGGATTTATTATTTCCATCTCAGACGGACACGTGCTTGGACACGTGTCTGTGCTATTCTGATGTTTACAATTCCTCTATCTTATAAGACAAGGGGCAGAGTCAGAGACACACACCCATGGGTAAGTAAGGATTCTGACAAAAGGTAAAATCCCGGCTTCAAATTGCGCGTGTCATACCATCCTAAAATAGAGTCAATCAAGGGTCAGGCCATTGGTTGACTCGGGGACATGTGATGGATATACGCCCAATTTGAACCCGTTGGCTTCCAAATCGTTTTATTTTGATCACCCCGTTAATGCTTATAAATCGAAACTTCGACCCAAACACCCCGCCGAAACACCAACGGTCCGGATAAGGCGAAAATACTCGTCCGAACCGCGACGAAATCACCTAGGTGAGGTCGGGTGGCCACACCCAACCTCCCTAGGGGAGATCGGGTTGGCCAACCCTATCTCCCTTAGGGAGGGGTTGGGTGGCCACACCCAACCCCTACCCTTGGGGGTCGGATTTTCTCCCCCTCCCCCCCCCCCCCCCCCCAAAGGGCCCCGGCACCGTTTTCCGACTCTCGTACTCGGTTTATTTCCGCTAACCCCTCCGTGCTTTAAGGTTTTAATTACGTGATCAAGGGCTAATTAATTGTGTGTGAAGGTTAACGATGTCATTAAGCCACCTTAATGACACCGTTGCCTATAAATACAACCTTTCCACCATTCATTTGATCATCTTGGCTAATTGTGCAATTTAGCTCTGACATCTCTCTAACTTTATCTCTCTAGAAAGAAACGTACTGACTTAAGCATCAGAGAGGGTACATCAATCACCCCCCCCCCCCCCCCCCCCCCCCCCCCGTGCTTGATATTGCCCCTCTTGCAGGGCACGTGGAGAAGAGAAGGAGAAGGGCGGGAGGATACGGATCAGAACGACCGAACTCAGGAAGCACAGGATCCGCTAGTTCACCAGTGAGGAATAGGATTTAGGCCGGCGACCCGTTGACCTGGAACCTATAACCTAACAGACCCCACCGTATTTTTGTGGGCCCCTCGTGGCCAAACCCTCAATCCCTATAAATAAGACCTCACATTCTACATTTAAGGGGACTGGAACTTTGAAGCTCTGACTTCTCTCTAGATTTTATCTCTCTAAAACCGAGCACTTATTTTAGCATCAGAGAGACTTCGTCGGAAACACCCTCCTCCGGCGCAATCATTTGTGCAGGTTTACAAGGAAAGAGCGAAGAATGATCGAAACTAAGGATCAACGCTCGAAGGCACTTTCTAAGGAAGGACCTCGACGCACATGATCCATCAGATCCCATATAAATTTTTGTTATAAAAAAACAAGCTATTAACCCTTTCTAATATCAATATACGGGTCTTTAATTAGTTATCATCCTTAAGTTTGTATTCAGCTAGCGGTAGTACTATAAAGTTGACACCAAACTTTAAAACGTACCTAAAGCATCATCCATTAGCCAACAAGCTCAAGCTATAGGACAATTAGGGCTAGCTAGCTAGATAAGAACCATGGACTTTTTTTTTTTTTTAATCGCAAATCAATATATTGACCGATGCAACTTTTTTTTTAACAAAACAGAATAGTTGCTTTTCTAATGGGAAGGTTACAATTTAACATTGATTTGAGATTCTTGAGATATAATAAGTGGGTGGGAGCAATGGAGATATAAAGGCATTTCAAGACAGTAACATGGAAGTGGTTGATCTTCCAATAGACAAGTAGGCAAATTTGTTGCAAATGGATATATCAAGTGAATACAACTCAAATGGAAAAATTAAACATTACAAAGCACGTTTAATTGCGTAAAGATATATACAACAATAAGGAATAGATTTCAAATAAATATTTTGACCGATTGTGTGAAGATGGTTATAATTAAAACACTACAAAGTATTGCAGCTTCTTAAAACTTGAATCTCTGTTAAATTAATATCAGTAACACGTTTTTACAAGGAGACTTGAATAAGAAAGTACATATGAAGATTCCTTAAGGCATTGGTGGAGACAAAAATGTAATTTTTTTTTTAACATTCTCATCATTATATGAGCTCAAACAAACTTCTTATCAGTGGAACATAAAATTAATTGAATGTTTGAAGCACTACAGGTATTCACAAAGTCTCTTTGATTACTCACTCTAGCAAAATGGTAGGTGATGAATAAGTGCACACGTTGGTTTGTGTATGTTAATGACCTAATGATCACTAGTTCTAGTTCTTCATTAATTATTGAACTAAAACATATCTTAAAACGTCATTTCAAACTTAAAAATCTTAGTAATCTAAGGTTTTTTTATTGGCCTATAAGTTACAAGATCGAAGGAAGAAATACTGCTCAACCTAGAAGTTACATATGAATGAAGAATTGTAAAGTTCAGGGGACCTATTTTGTATGTTTTGTAATTTAGGGACCTAGACGTATGTCATCCTATTATGATGCATGACTCTACATCTGTCTACGTTACGACACAGAGAGAACAAAATCGACAAACGAAGATCAAACGCATTAAAGCAATATCCAACAATCAAGTTCGAACTCGATTTTGACAAGTTAAAAGCTTGAGTCGAAATATTGCCATTTGAATTCGATTTTTGATGGAGTCGGTTCCATCCTAATTATACTTGTATAGAGAGAGTATTGGAGGTGGTCTCTTTGTTTTTTTATACCCTACCCGGAGTCAGTCAAGTCACGTGCGTGAACGAGCAAAAACAAAAAGTCACGTGTGTCTCGGAGAGGGAGAGGAGAAGAGACGAGGATTGAGGTTGAGAGGAACTCCCATAAGAAAGAAAGAAACACCGAGTCGGCGCAACAGTGAAATCCCAAAGAATATTCCTTTTTTACAATTTCTCATTGCACCACGGTTCACAGCTCGCTCCATTTCCATTCTCTTGCTCCTTTTCATTTCCAATTATCGATTTCCCAAGAAATTCACTACATAATTTGTCCAGTTGAGCAATATGGAATCCGATTGTGCCCCAATTCCGTTCACTGATTTCCCAGAAGATGTCCAGCTCTGCATCCTCTCCTTCCTCTCCCTCCCGGAGGTCGCCGTCTTCGCCTGCACATCCAAGCGCTCTCTGTCTCTCTCCGACAGCAAAAGCAAGCTCTGGCACGCCATGTGCGATCGCCGTTGGGGCTCCATGACCCAGATCGATAAATGGGGAAGCGGTCGGATCTCATACAAACTCCTCTACCGAACCCTAAGCGAGTGGGATAATCTGATTGGGTTCTGGCGGCGTAGCGGCCAAACAAGACCTCCATCCGCCTTCGCCGGATCTTCTCCACCGCCGCTGGTTCTCTTTGAGTGGGGACCCTCGTTCGTCACCGGGTCGAGAATCTCTCCTAGCCAAAATGGAACGTATGACGTCATCAAGTCGCCGTTTTTATGGATGTGTTTATCCTCCCATGGTGAAAGCTTAAATTTCATCGATCCTGATGGAAAGAGGAGTGAATCGTGGATTGGAGAGTTGGACGAGGAGGAATCGATCAGCAATGATGTGATTTCAGTGGATGTGAGCTTTGTAGGAGTTTCTCATATGGTGGTGGAGGAGAAGATGATAGCACCTGGGTCCAATTTGTTAAGGAAGAAGGAGATTCTGAGAAGCTCTAGCCCCACGAATTTGATGGTGGACGAGGATGAAGTTAATGGAGGGGCTGATAGTATGTCACCCGGGAGCTTAACTGATGATCACATGTCGGAGATGTATCAGTATTTCGCAAACAGGACAAGTCCAGGTAGAATCAATGGAATTTCAAGGAGGCAGAGGAGGAAGGAAAAATTGAAGCAAGGGAAGATGAAGTGGGGAGCAGAGCACTTTGTGAAGATTGCCAATTGTTCTCCAACCCCTTCTCGACCACTGCAGGGTTTATGGAAGGTGATGATCTTTGGAACTTTTATTATGCTATTGATCAATTCTATCTGCAATTTTTGGTAGCAGCGAGTAAATTGCATTTTGCAGAAAGAGTAGATCACTTACTAATAGGCATTGACTCCTTGGCTACTCTGAGTGTTGCTAAACAAATTAAATACTTTGGCATACAGGACTAGAGTCATTTGCCAATTGTAGTAGCAATGTAATTGAGTTGAACTAATGGTGGAGCATTTAGGAGATTAGGTAGTGGTAGAGTTCTGATTTTGAATGACTAACATAATATCGGTTTGATCCTAGATCTTTGAATAGAGAAGATATGAACTTGGAATGTTATCTGGATTTTTTGTAATTGTATTTGTTGAATGTTTCCAGTAAACTAACCGCATTGTGCAAAAAGGCATCTTGAGACTTGAGTCAACTGTTAACAGAGGCTGTTTTCAATGTTGCTAAGCAGATAGAATAGATACTAATGTCTACGTCCATTTTGCCAATCATAGTAATGCAATGTAGTTAGTTGAGTTGATGGATGTAAACCTATGGATGGTGGGGTTTGGAGATTAGGTTTGATTTTGAATGGCCTCTACTAGCATTTCAGATGTCTGTTTGATCCGAGTCGTTGGGATTCTGGGCCAACTTGGTAAATGGCGAAGACATAATGGTCATCTTCTCTTAGTGTTGAATGAAAAGTCCACTTCTGCAAATAGACGTTATAAAACTCTGCACGGTTAGATAAAGTGTTTTTTTTTATCAATGTATGAAGATAATAGCTGATATGGCCATCATGTAACCTTTTCCCAACTTATGTCAAACTTCTACTTTACAATGTTAATGTTATTACCATATATATCCACAGCCTATGCAACATCTGAAATAAATGAGGCTCTTTCCTTGAGATTTCATTGCTGCTGTTGGTGTTTGATGCCATTGATTGCAGGGCATTGGAGAAGACATGAAATTGGAATTCTACCTAGTATCATACGAAGAAATTGGTGGTGGCATTGCATGTAGGAGGTTCCATGAATCAGCACAAGGCATTTCAAGGTGCCCTTTTGTGTTCTGGACATCAAAAGCGAACACTGTGGACTCTCCGTTTTCTGCAGCTGAGTTGCTGCTCTACGAAAACCGACTGCACCTTCATCCACCAATGCCAGGTACTGCAGCAGGAAGTGAAGACCAGTTCTACTGTCAGGTACCACTACACAGTAGTTTAGTTGGACATGAAAGTGAAAATGGTGTAGTTGATCAGATTCTGTGCATAAACTCAAGTGAGGGTCTTTTACTTCACCCACCTGATACGACGGTTAGTATCAACCCGTGCCGTGTTGAAGGGAGGATTTGGCAGTATGAAAATGGGACATTTGGGTTTGGGTTTCTGAGGGATAACTTCATTGTGGATATGAAGCATATTATAATCTCCTGTCATAATGGTGGTGGTTTCCAGCTTATTGATGCTGTCAGGTCAGGATAACAGGAAGATCTAGTCATTCTTGTGTTTTGTACATATTGTTATGTTAGGAGGGAGCTTCTTGGGTTTTTTTGCCCAATTTACTTACATTAGACCCACATTGTATTGTTTTGGTAGAGATACTGTGTTTATTTTCAACAGCTTGTTGTCATTAAGTTAACCCAGATTCTTCTTCTAATTTATTGGAACTATATTCTTTGTGTTGCAATGAAGCACTGTTATAAGCAACAGCATTGTTTAAGAACTTTTTTTTTTTTTTTTTTTTTCATGTTCTTCCGTAATGAAAATTCTGATGCACAAGTTTGCTTTTGTCTATATTTTTAGCCACTATATTTTTTGTTAAACACAAAGCAATATTATTAGGACAAACCCAAAAAAGTTTTATAATACAGCAAAGATACTACAAATCTACTTGACAAACCTAGTTTGTGCTGAATTAAAGGAAAGTACCATTCTCTACCAAAAAAAAAAAAGGAAAGTACCATTCACCAAACATACACAAAAAAGTATCTTTTAGCTAGATCATGGGAAGGTTTAGTAGTAGATATAGAAACCTTAAATATAGACACATTAGACCTAGACATCAATGTACAAAGGAGACAGCATGGGATTACAAAAAAAAAAAAAAAAACCACTAATTACAAGCGATCCACTTTTAGTACAGTTTGAATGGTAGTTTGTAGTTTGCAAGAGTGATTTGCAGTTTGCAATAGTGATTTACTGTTGGTTCTTATTAGTAATAGAAATTTGATATTCTAATGTGGTCTGTAGTTCTAATATTTACAACTAGATGTCAATAGACGTGACTAGGACAAATATTATTGATCAGCTTTGAATAATTTGAAGAAAAAAAAATCATTAAAACAATCAATTAGATTTTTATGATTTTGACACATTTTGTATATTTAATCAAGAGTAAAAAACTTAAAATGTGAAATTTCTTGTAAAAATTGTTCTGAAAGTAAGAGAAAGAAAGTTGGTGTAGTACAAATTCAAAATATTGTTGTGGGTTCATTCCACTTTCTATGGAAATTTCACAATATTTTTCACATTTTGTACCAGTATTCTTTAATCAATCCAACACTTAAATTGCATTAACAGGTTTGTTATGTCCGTACTTTTAAAAATATATTATTTAAGTCATCTATAGTCATCTTGTGTGAAATTGGGCTGGGAAATTGAAATAGTTGGGCTGGACTAAGAAATTTTCTCGTGTATAGCAGCGGCCGAACCGGACTGAAACCAGACGGACCGTTCGGGTATTGAACCGATTACCTCTCCGGTTCTACCACGGCCCGGTTTTTAAAACACTGATTGGACCAGAAAAAGATGTTAAACCCTTGTCAAAGCCCTACCCGCCATCTCTTTGGCAATCATCTCCACATCGAAAATGGCGGCCTCGCGTTGCAGATCTCTGGCAAAGCCGTCGTTCTCTCTTCTCAGATCAACCTTCACAAAACCCGCCACCAGAACCTCACCGAAACCCTCTCTCCTCAATTCTCGCTCTTCTGTTGCTTCCCAAAGGCAAGCTCTTTCAACCCTTTTCAGCAATTTGATTTGGATTTCTGTGTTTCATCGCAATTTGACTAGGGTTTCTCTGTTTCGTGCCTTTTGCAGTCTTGCATTTAATCATATACACTAATGTAAGTGTAAAGTTGAAATTTTGAATATTTTATTGGTTGCAGTTTTGGATCGGCCCCCCAGCTGGGTTGCCTGCAATCTCTTCTTCCACTGTACTCTGCTGTCTCCTCAGCTCGGTTGACTTCGTGTCTGGGCATCGATACCACGAGCTCGAGGTCTATGTGTCAGGGTATGCTATGCAGTGCGAACCCAGGGGTTTGTAAGCAACTATTTCCACTATATGCATAATATTGGCCATGTTTGTTCCTGTTTTCCTGAGCATTTTAGCTGCCCTGGTTAGTATGACTTGGATAACTTAATTTCAGATCATTCATACAATTCCCAAGAGTTTTAGGATATAAAAATCAGTTTTTGTTTTTTTTTTTAAATCCAAATAGCAGGTGATAGTACAGAATAAGCAGGTTGATTTAATCTTGATGTAGTGAGGAACAAGTTGAGACTTTGTTGGACCTATATGAAAATGATGCCAATTAATGAACATGGAAAATCTGTTTGTTGCTCTCTCTGTTTTCCAGGTTGCCAGCCTAAACTGGAGGTTATTATAGATGCTATAACAAAACTTCGTAAGAAAATATCTAGAGATATCTATGAAGATTGAATTAGGTCTCAGACTTTTGGCTAAGATGGTCTTCCTTCCCCGTGGAAATTAATGTAGTTGGAAAGAACTTATCAAGACTGTGTGTTAGAATAGAGATATAATGTAGGCAACTTATCTTCATGGAAGTTTAAAAGTGTATCATGCATAGATGAATATGTCTTCATGTACTATCTGAGGAAATAATTAAACAAAGTAAGCCGTTGGTTTGAATTTTTAAATTCATTGGGTGGGTTCTAAGTTTAGATATTGATGGATTTGCATAATTAGATGGTGGACGCCTACTGAATTTGCAATGGTTAGTACTCTGATTTGTTAAAACTTAAGATGCAGGAAATGTAATAAATGTTGACATATGATCAAACCATGGCTTTTCTTTAAATGTTCTAAGTCCATGAATGCTTACTCTTTTTGGGATCTAGATCTCTTAGAAATGAAGCTTATCGAGTTAAAAACTTGAATGAAAAAAAGGCTGAATAGGATTCTTCTTGAAAATTATACTTCACAGTTCACATGCATTTTGATGCTTAGTTATAACCTGATGCTGGTGGGAGATACTTCTTTGATAAGAAATGTTATTTGCCTTAGACAGTTGAGCATTAATTTTGTATTAATGTCATCCAAACAATTTCTAAGAAATGAGGAAGTTAGATCAGTCTAACATAAAAAATAATGATGCTTTCATGTTTCTTAACAACCTACCATGTTCTTGCTCCATTTTTTCATGCCCCTTTTTTGTACTTTTCTGAGATGTCAGTTGATGTTCAATAGCATCTTATAGTCTTGCCTCACATGTAAAACCCTGCTCTGCTTAACATGTGATGCTGCAGCCTTTTGAATCCAATCCATTTTTAGATTATAGTTACAAAAAAAAAAAAAAGGTTAACAGGTCTTTTGGTCCATGATGTTTGACAACTTTTGGGTTTTGGTCAATGATGTTTTTTTTTTACCTAGTTTTGGTACCATATGTTTGCAGATTTTTTTATAGTTTTGGTCTAACCGTTACATTCCGTCCATTTTTGACATGTACAAGTCACGGATCCACCCTAAACTTTCAATTTTGTTCAATTTAGTCCCTCTAATACTTTCCTAACCTTTTTAGGTTCAATTTAGACCCGAATTTTCAAAAATTCAATTGGACCTATTGTCCAATTGGTGTCAATTTTGAAACTTCGGGACTAAATTGAACAAAAAAAAAAGTTAAGAAAGTATTTGAGGGACTAAATTTAAAGTTTAGAGTGGATCACGTGACTTGAACATGTCAAAAAATGGACGGAATGTAAATGTTAGACCAAAACTAGAAAAAATAACATATGGTACCAAAACTAGGTAAAAAAAAACATTATTGACCAAAACCCAAAAGTTGTCAAACATCATGGACCAAAAGACATGTTAACCCAAAAAAAAAAACCATTTTTGATCTAGAAGATGAACTAGATTTCACTTTTAATCTTCCATTCAACTAATTTGTGGGTGTTTATTATTATGCAGAACTAGGTCTTAGCGTGCCTCGATGATGGCAGCTCGTGAGGGCATCACCAGATCCATTAGTTATGACGAAGTCTTTTGATTATGCAACATATGAACTTTCCGGAACAATCTACATATGCTTTTGCTGTTAAATGCGGTATTCAGGGTGTTATCAATGTGGAAATTGAGAGATTTACCTTCCTTCTCAGAAAAAAATTCAATTTTGATTGTTGAATGATGATAAAGACTTTCTGTTGTTGGATTTCCTGTTCTGAAGTTGAGATTATGAACATAATTGAACTCAGAATAAAGAAAGGAAGCCAAAAACTGTGTATTTGATTGACCTCCGTTTATGGAGAAATTACAAGGTATGCCATTGTAACTCACTTTGTGGATGTAGATAGTAGAGGAGATTAAACTTACAATATAGTCAATGTAAATAATAATTATATATCAGAAAGGTGCTAAATCTTACATAAAAGGTTGCATATATCGGTCTTGAGCTGGAGGACAGGTGTTTTGTTAGATTTGGATAAAAAATAGTCCAGCAGAAAAAAGCTATACATGAAAACAAAATATATATAAAAATTATATAATTTGTTTTTAAAAAACGAAACTCACAGAGAATAATTATGAGTTCTAGTATTTAACTTTTTTTTTTTTTTTTCTATTTCAGCAAAAAAATAAAAAAACTTTTTTTTCTAGATTATTATTATACCTCGCTCGTAACAATTAGAATATTAAACTATGGCAAAAAAATGTAAATATTAAATTTTAATTTATATATTATTAAAGTTTATGTTTTGTTAAATTAATTGCAATTCATGTAGGGTAAATCTTTGTAGTGATCATCACATGCATGTATCTCCTCTTCACGTAGACGATATAATTACTATTTTTAGGAAATAAAAACAAATTAAATCAAACTACTCCGAACATGGCCACGTAAATTAGGGAAATTCCCTACGATGCATAATTAATATATACTGATGATTTGTCTTTGAGAATCTATCTTACAGTGACTGCTATTTCTTAATGATGAAAATAAATAATTAATATTTAAAGAAATTTTGTAGTTCATAATTTCAGGGTCTTAGGATAAGCATAATTAACCATACATTGTCTGACACCTGGGATCATAAAAACTGAACAAAGAAGGGTTTTGATTGGTTCGCTTAATTTATAATATACTTGATTTACTACATCTATAAGATCTTTATATAAATTAGTATAAAGATTATTTTTGAATTATTATTTTAAAAAAGAGGAAAAGAAAAAATAAAGGGCATCTATTAGCTACTACATATTACTGCAGAAAGTGAGGTACTGTGTAAAACTGTACCAGTGTTTAGCATCTAATGGGATCATTACTCCTTTTTATATGGGACTTTCCACATTAAAATAAAATAAATATGAGAAATTTAATATAGCCTTAAAATAATTATTTCATAAACTAGTAAAACTTGTTCCTCTCTAAATTACGTGTGAATTTATGATGCAAATTTTACCAGTTGTTTCATATACTTAAACTTGCCTTAATATTTTATCTCAATGTAAATTGCTGTAGAATATACATCACTCAAGTATAAAAACTACACAAAAAAAAAAAAAAAAAAAATTAGCTAATGGTTAACATCTCTAATAGTGTGTACATATTTTAGGTTTGAGTCTTAATCAAGACTCAAACCTAAATTAATTTCTAAACTTATAAGTTTAGAAATTAATTTACTAACTATATAACTTAGTTATTATGGCTTGTTTATAAAAAAAAACACACACACACAAAAATAACTATTTAGACTTTGGTTGGCCAAATAAATAATAATAATTTTACTTGACTTATAAATTTGGTAGAATTTCCAAAAGATAACAACTGCATAGGTAACTCATAAATTTTAGAATTGAATTTAAAATTTATCACATGCTTTGACATGTGACATTTTATAATATAATTAAATCGAATTATATACCTTCAGATTAACATTTAAGTTATTTTTGTCTTTTTTTTTTCCTAAAAAAATAGATAACTCCACTAATAAGATAAGGTGCCTAATTTCTTTCAACAATGTGAGATTCTACAAATTATAAAGTAAAATAAAATACTGTATATAATTTTATGTAAGCGTATATATGAAGATTTTTGTTGGACATGATCAACGACATATAGTTTGAATTGTTTTCCTAATATATATGTATAATAATATAATTTCCTGCAATTCGAGTTGATTAGCCTGTCCTAAATGATATTTGTTTAGAATTTAGGGTTAAGAACACAATAGGGGTCTGAATAGGGGTCTGAATGTTTGCACATGTTGCCAAAAGGGGTCTGAATTGAAAAAACGTATTATTTAGGGCCTGAATTTTGAGTTTTGTGTATAAGTGAGGTCTCCGTCTATTTTTTCTGTTAAAAGTGACGGAAAGTGGTCACATGCTTGACATGTGACCAAAAATAATTTGAAAATCCGAAAATGCCCTTTGACCAAAGTGTGTCTCTCATATGTTTGACTTAAAATGACGAAAATACCCTTTAAGCCACCACAGCTCCGGCGACCACCACCCCGACTCCGGCGACCACCACCGGCCTCCGGCGACCACCACCGGCCTCCGGCGACCACCTCCGACCTCCGACGACGACCGAAAAGCTCCGGTCGGAGCTACAAAGCTCCCGTCGGAGCTTCGGAGCTCCAATCGAAGCTTTTTTTGCTCCGATCGGAGACCGGTGGCGGTCGCCGGAGGCCGGTGCTGGTCGCCGGAGCCGGGTGGTGGTCGCCGGACGGTGGCCGGAGCGTGGTGGCCTTAAGGGCATAATTAGTGTGTAGGGGTTTTTTTAGACATTTCACATTTTATTAATTAAATTGATAAATTGTATAATAATTACAAAAGGGTATTTTTGTCTTTTCACGTGGTTCCGTTAGATTTAACAGAAAATTTGGACGGAGACTTGAAAAAACACATAACTCAAAATTCAGGCCCTAAATAAAACGTTTTTTCAATTCAGACCCCTTTTAGCAACATGCGCAAACATTCAGGCCCCTATTTTATTCTTAACCCTATCATTTACGGACTAAACTATGGAACGACCGCTGTTTGATGCGGCCTAATTTCCACCAATCAGAGCCCTGTATTTAATGGCAAACTTGTAATTTCGTTTAAAAGTGAAAAAATGCGGTTTAGTGGTTCTTGTCACATCATATCACATCACTTAAGTGAATTAGACCACGGTTCGAAGATTTATCCAGACCGGATGTGAAGTTTTAACAGACGTTTGAACTTGCCGTTTACTATACGTTACGTTTTGGGTCTGTAGTCTAGTTCGACGGAGCTACCCTTTATCCTTCTTCACCCGCCTTCCCTTACCTCCTTCCCTACCTCCATTGCTGAATCATTCCGCTGCGCTGCGGTCGGTTCTCGAAGGAGGGATTTGAATGTGGTTGCTCCATTTCACAGGCCAGACAAGTCCATTCTGAAGCTTGTTTTCATCTTGCAGTATAAAGCTTCAATTGTCTGTTTGTTGATATTTATGAGACGTGTTGTTGGTTGTATATGGATATGGGGATAGTGATACTGATGAATTGAACATCTATTACTGTTGTATTGTGTTAATTTGCTGTTCAATACATCCATAGCCATTCATTTTCGAACATTACATTCTGTTTTAATGCAATCCTGATGAATTGAATGTTGTTTAACAAGAAACAGTTTTTGAAAGTGTAGATACATACATTTGTGTTTCGTGCAAAAGGATTTTTGAATCAGTTTAGGTTAGATTCAATTTATGGTTGAGTGACTATAAAAATTCCAGCGAAGGAGATAATTGGTTGGACACGTTTTGGTTATGTAAAATAATCTGCAAGGTTAACGGGAATGTGAATGATACAGCAGGTGTGTTGAGCAGTATATGAAATCACAAGTTGGTTAATTTCGATAAGAGCGGAGGAAACTGAAGTGGGTAGTAGGCTTCCTTTCCGGACATATAGCTTAACGGTGGATCCGCATCATTCTGCCCAGTCAATTTCTTCTGTATCATGTTTAGGTAGTTGTTTGAAGGAGTCTTATCGAGGTATGTGTATCAAGGAGTGTTATCGAGCTCTAATGCTTGGTAAATACCAGACACCAGAAGCCGTTGAGATAGCTGATTTTGATGTATCCGTTTGGGAACGTGCACCCGTATCTGGAACAAACAAGGGATGGATATACGGGATAATTCAGAACAGGAAAAGGGACAGCCATACAGGCGTTATAGGAAAGGAGTGTCAAGTTGGTCGATCTGAGCAGTTTAATAGACAAGGCAAACTTCTGATGGTTTTATTCATGGTTCCTGCAATATTGAATGATTTTTATATTAACAATCTTTGCATTCAGATTCTAGCTAATAGATATGTATAAGCATAATGTGCTCCTGCTGAATTATTACTACTGGATTCAATATCCTCGATGGCTCTTTAATAGTCGTTATTGCCTTTTATGAATCATTTTTTAAACATCCACACAAGGGGACACATATATCCCCATTAAGAAGAAAACCAGGAAATAAGTTTGATGAACACCCATTGCAACATTCAGTCGTACTTATTGGGAAACATACATCCCTAATAGTTTGTAAACCCCAAAAAAGTCATAATACACGCCCATTGGGCTCCAATGTTGTGTCATTTAACGACGTAGATTTTATTAGGAACGTTCCACTGCCACAAACACCATGTCTTCACCAGCAAACACAACAGTCAGCTCATCTGATTCCTTTAGTCCAGCTCTGGTGTAAAATTCTGCCCACCCATTCCTTATGCTGTATTGCCATGGGTTTGGACCCGATGGTTCGCCATTAGTGACATAGTGTTTAGCAAGCCGCATCGGCGCTACCAGCTCAGACCGGTCAATTAAAAGGAGCGTTCGACGGTTTTCCAGACGTGCAGCTTGGATAAACCCATTGGGGATAGGCTACATTAATTCAGTTAAAGTACAATTTAATTGAATCATCAAACCAACAACAAGTATCCAATCCACTGAGCCAGTACCATGACAGCAAAAGATGAATTGTTGAATTCACTTACTAATTTTGTTTTCGTGCTCTCATCTACTCTTACTCGAAATGAAATATTAGTTCGAGACAGGAAATAATCCAACATCTGAAGCTCATCTGCAAGTCCCATTTTAAACTGCTTGTTTAGTAAAGGCATATCAATTTAAAAAAAAACCACAACCAATAAGAAAGACAAGTTGTTATCGTCGAACTTACCGAGATCAGCCATTATTATATCTGAAACACATCGAATCGTAGAAGTATTAGCTATTTAACAAAAAATTAACATAAACACATGAATTCCGAAAAGAATTACAGTTTAATTTATTCAACTGCAGTAATTGTAGCCTAAAATCGATGAAGTGCAAAGACGATTGACAATTAGATGATGATATTGAAAATGTAACCTAACATAGAACAATTATATTACCTAGAGATGCAACAAAAGACAGTTGAGTCGACGCGACGAAGCCGATGGAGCTGTTGTCTTTCGCAGTTTCCTTGATGTGTCTTCTAGGGTTTTCTGCAGAATGGAGAGTAATGGACGGCAAGGTCCAAATTATATTATAGACAATCCAAACTAGCAACTATAAACCAATTATTTGTGTATTTATTAAATGTATACGATATTAGACTAAGTTTTCAATTCAGCCTAGTGGTAGCACGCTACTTAATGGGTGACACGTCCTAGGTTCAATCCGTGGTAGCTGCATGTTAAATAAATGTTTTTCCTCCCCTACAGGATTTTATTTGTTGTGATGATAAATCAACAGCCTAAAATAACAGGTCCAACATGAATTTCAATTGTGTCCGTCAGCATGTTGATTGATAAAACATGTGTTTGCTAAGAAATACGCATGCTGTTAGGAAACTGCAGCATATTCGTTTGGCTGTCTGTGTTAGAACCTATTTTACACGTTTTTCTTAGGTAACATAATCTGCAAGGTTAACGGGAATCTGATTGATACACCAGGTGTGTTGAACAGTATATGAAATTACAAGTTGGTTAATTTCGATAAGAGCGGAGGAAACTGAACGATGGGTAGTAGAAATTTGGATTGTTGTTCACCGACCAGGCAGAAGTATAAGGGCTGGCGTAAATATTGTGCACATCAGTAATTGTGTCTTCTTGGCTGGGTGGTATGTCAGTTGTGGTTTCTTCTTGGGTGTTAGGTACATCAGTTGTAGTTTCTTCTTGGGTGGGTAAATCATCATAGTTGTCATCAGGGGGGAACTTCATTTCTGTTGGGTAGATGATTAGAGCGCAGACCAGTATCTTCTTTACCCGTATCCTTATTGTCTGGTCGTTTACGACTACATTTATTCTTCCTGGCAGTTCGTTTCTTAGTTGAATTCCTGGGATTTTCAGCAGTCTTCTTTGGCGATGTTGTAGTCTGTCGAGGTGTATGACGGGGCAGGTCGCCTAGATTGTTCAATTCATGCAGTGCCTTTTTAAACGTGGCATCATCACCTGCTGCTACTGCTGCTGATAAAATCGAGGCGTAGTGAGAGTGTATGCTGCGTGGGGCCTCGGACGGAATGCCTGTTGGTATACTTGGACTATTGATTGGCCTCATCGTCCATCTATTGTTCACCAAATTGTCGGGAATTTGCTGCAGATGCTCGTATTTCATTACTGCAAACGAGTGTTCACAAGGCAAGCCGACAGTCTCAAAATACAGGCAATCACAATTGAGCTCGGATGTGGCTTCACAATATTGAACCGTCCATTCACCTATAAAAAATTTGTCGTAGTCTTTGACCGTATACACGGTGGTTGTCTCTGATCTCACCGGGCCGTTGACTATCGTTGCACCCACCAGTCCGATCAGTTTGACTATCCTGACCATCGAAGCTGGAGTGTAAATCTTGCGTGCATTCTTCTCAATTTGTTTTAGGACTGTTACAGAACTCTGCACTAGTGTCGATATTGCCGTATACTCGGCTTCAAAGTTTGTCTGCCTTGACTTTTGCAACAGGATGTCGGCATACTTGAGCAACACTATCAGGCGCATCGATGTCCCCCTGACTAGCTGGTTCTTGAATTTAGCATTGAGACCTTCTATACGTTGCGTCGTCCTAGCCTCACCGCAGAAAACTCCCCTAAAGAAAGTTGCTGCCCATTTCGAGCGACGACGGTACTGGGCCCTCAGCCACCTCTTTGCTTTCTTCAACGGGTCCTTCCTCCAACCCCCCCTCTCCTTCCTCCAACCCCCCCCCCCCCCCCCCCCACCTCCCAACTCCCCATCCAACCCCCCTCTCCATCCATCCCGTATTTAGCTAAAAATTTAAGCCACTCATTTTTGAAACCCATTTCTGTCATAGGGGTATACACCAACTGTTGGAACTCCTTTTGGAATCCTGGAATTTTTATATGGCTGTCTGCGTTCCGGCTTAAGTGCCATCCACACAATCGATGTCTCGTCTCAGGGAAGACCTGCTGTATTGCCAACGCCATTGACGTGTCGCCGTCTGTTATCAGGCATTTTGGGGCAGAGTTACCCATACCTTCACGAAATTTTTGCAAAAACCATACGTAACTGGCTTCTGTTTCGTCATGCAGAAGACCGGTCGCAAATATGAGAGTATTGTGGTGGTTGCTTACTCCGCCGATTACAATCAAGGGTTGGCCATATATGTTTGTTTTGTAGGTTGCATCCATTAGAGCTACATCGCCGAAAGATGCGTAGTCAGACCTACATCCACCATCCATCCAAATTAATCTGGATAGCTGCTGTTGTTCGTCCAAGTCGATGGCGTAGAAGAATTGAGGGTGACTGACCTCCTTTCCGGACATATAGCTTAACGCCCGATCCGCATCATTCTGGCCAGTCAGTTTCTTCTGTATCATATCTAGGTAGTTGTACAAATCCCGCTTCCTATACCCCAACTTCTCGTATCCACCCTCCCTAACTGCTAGGAAATCGAAGACTCTGGTAGCGGGTATTCCTACCTGTTTCATTGTCTCCGTTAGTGAAGTGTCAGCCGCTGGAACGCGTTTGTTAAAACCGGAGATGAACTGACTGTAAGTATTCGGAAGTAATTCATGGTTGTGGTCATTGTGGAATGCGTCGATACACCACTTCATATTTACTGGTACTAATTTACATGATAGCCTTGCCTTACAACCGACACGTGTTTCTGTTGTGGCTTGTCTCTTGCGGTCTGGTCGATTTTTGTACACCTCTCTACGTTTCCCCTCCCGGTTGCAAGCAAAGACACAGTGAATTACTGCTCCATTTGGGTCTTTATGACTATAGTGCCTTCTTACCCTAAACCCACATTCCTGACCGTATGCAGTGTACCACGACAGTACATGATCAAGTGAGTCGAAGAATTTTGGCGGGTCATCTTCTTTGCTTGGGGGAATCGGATCATAGAACTCGTCGAAATGTATAGGGTTCTCGTACTGCAAACCTATAGTCATACCAATTGTGTCAGGACCTCAGTCAGGTTCAGTCTACGAATCCGACTTAAAAATCGAGTACATAGTCTGGGCCAACTCACAATCAAAGCAATAAATCGAACATACAAGTTATCATCCAGAAAATGAGGCCCGGCTTAAGGCCCAACCCAACAAGGGCTGGGCTTTGGCCCTCACAATTTTGTAGGCCTCGTTTTAGCTTGGAGGACGTTATAAACATTTAACAAATATGTCGTAATTATAACCAGATGCATTTGTATGTCCGTCAGTGGAACGAGATTGTGTTTTTTCGGGAAGTAGTCACGGTGTCGATTCCAGTATGTAACAATTATTTTCATGTTTTATCTTTATTATTTTTTGCTATATATCCAGAACAAATTAAAATTTTGCACAAAATTATATTGCAGTTTTCGTCGAATTGAATTTTAGAATCTAAAGTTAGTCAACGATTTTATGAATTCAGTCATATGAAAACAAAGTTAGTTCAAAAAAATAGCGAACAGTTTCACCAATGTAACAAGAAAACTTAAATGAACTACTGTTATTTTTTACTATATTTATCAACTAAAAATGAAATTTTATGAATGAATATTTTATAAGATTCCTTTAACTAGGGACTCCATGTATACGTATCATAATTTTTTTAAAAAAAAATTTAACAAAAAAAAGGAACAATATCAAAAAGCCTAAAAATGTATGAACAGTCAGTGGGGTAAAATTATATGAACACGCAGTACTGTAGCATTGTCAAGTTAAAACATGCTTGAGGGTGGAAACAAGTACATGAAAACAAGGGTTTGGAGCTAACCTTCAGAGTCTCCGTTTCCAGGTTGTTTATCGTTGGCTGACATGGTTGAGACGACCAATTATCAAAGGGTATTTTCCTTAAAGTTGAAGGTAGATACTAGATAGAGAGGAGATGAAGGGTTCGAGGATACAAGCTTGGAATTGACGATGAAGATTAGCTGTGCCAGTTCCCTTCTTGTAATGTGCTGATCTTCCCTTGGCCTATATTCAACAGTACAGTGTACAGTATAGGGGTCGGAGAAGTAATTATATACTAAAGAATTCACTAGTTGGTGCTTTTTGTTTTTAGACCGCTAATAATATGATAGTTTGGCAAAAACATTCACATAATAAAATCAACAAATATTTTGTGTTAAGTAAATTTAGAAAAACAAATTCCATGAAGAAACAATTATACTTAATAAAATCACTGTAAATGTCACCTATCTTTATACCAATATAAAATGTGAATGTTGTCCTCACCCCCAATAGGTACCTTTTCAACATTTTTAATTTTATTATTATTATTATTATTATTATATATATAATATTTAGTTCCCATAATTTTATAAAATTGATAATTTAGTTTTTGTTATCTTTAAGACCCATCTATTTATCTTTACTATTACTTAAAAATCATTTCGTTAAATTTTGTTATTTTTATTTTTTAAGTTCGCTTAATTGACATGTCGCTGTAGTTATTATTAAATTCTCAATCAATAAACTTATCAATTAGGGATGCATATCTTCTGCCCCACTCTTCTTGTTCCAGATCGTGTCTCATCGTTAAGATTTTGACACGTGTGTGTAATTTATTTTGTGATTATTTTTCTCTAAAACCCTACTGAGATTTGTGAAACCTAGAAGGAAAATTAAATTTAAGGACACGTGTCAAAATCTAAATGGTGAGGCACAATCTGGGGCATGAAGAGTGGGCAGGAGATCTGAATCCATCAATTAGAGTCATCCTTTAACATATGATATGCATTCAATATGTGCAAATGTCAGGTGCATGCATTGTTTCATTTACCATATCACAGATTTGGGGATGTTCCGCCCTTTGACATTTCTGTATCGCATAAATCAGTCACTTGCCAACTCATATAACCTATCAAAATATGGATCAACCGTAGTTCCTGAAGTTTGACTAAAATTTTCGTTAGTTAAATTGCATTAATTTTTTTGCTAATTCACTTAACTTACATGTTACATTAATTATCATTAACTTCTTAATGCAATATACCTATAAATTCGAGTCACCCCTAAATTATGATATGTATTCAACTCGTGTACACTTAGAGTACATGTTGAGATTTTTTTGAATATGTGTCAACAAAGGTTCTTGAATTTTGACCTTTTACGGATAACATGTTACTCATCGTCCATCATTTAGGGTCTCGAACTATTAATTTAGTTCTTCCATTTGTCAATTTAATCAAATTGTGTACAACCTAATTAGTATTTAAATAAATAATTGATGTAAAGTCAAGTATAAACTTTTGATTTTAATGAATTGAATTTTCCTTTGGCGTTAAATCAATTTTTATTGGTATTATGGTATAAAATTGCATGGAACGTGTATAGTTACGTTTGTATAGGTCAAATTGTTCCACTAATGACTCTAAGTGGTTAAGTACGGGTTTACATTCTTCACTCCTCAAGTTGATGAGTTGGATACAACTTTGTCGTTAATAACCCACGTCATACGCGATGTAACTCATTATTAGTTCTAACTGTAAATATATATACATATAAAGCTAATTTAGTACCGTAATGGAAAACAATAGTTAATTTTGTACATAATTATCATCTTTCTATTTTTTTCGTTGTGAATTACATTGTGTCGTTCTTTTTTTCTCCCAGCCCTTCAAGTTGCCCATGTATTAATTAAATATCATCATATTAGAAAGCTTAACATAAATTATATATTTTGAAATTTAGACGACCGATACGCGTGCAACGCACGCGTTAATAACTAGTATATTTAAAAGTTGATGTATTGTATTAATTTGTAAGGTCATCACTCATATACACAAGTGTATATATTTAAGGAACCTTAGATACTTATTTATATGTGAAAACCATTAAAATTTTACTATATAAATATAACTGTCGTGTATATATAGTTCATATAGTACATTTGATTAGTTCATTCAATACATATATTTCCATAGCTGTTAAACATAGAATTCCATATTATAATTGTATAATTTTTTTTATGATTGGTCCGAGAAAAATTATTCATGAAGTCATAGTCTATTTCTCTTTCAATTACATCACCGTTCCCCAGCTGCAACCACGTCGGCTAGAGTGCTGCATGCAAGTTTAATCATATGTTTATGTCAAAAATCTTGGTTAAACGGCAGTCCACTGCAATGTGTTTGCCTCCACTTTTAGCTATGTAGCATTAATTTCATCCGGTAGATTTTTGTTCTCAGACAAAGATACGGTATAGTTTTTTTTTATTATGTGGACAGTATTAAGTCTACCATGTGGGATGTGGTGTAATTCATTAAAAATGTAACTAACATTTTATCCACATGATGTTATTAGTTAGTCCTTGTATAGTTCAATATAGTCCAGTCATCTAACTGTAGTCGGTGTAACTAATAATTTGTATGATCCTTATTTTAGTCAGCAATGAACTAACAAAACCACTGTTAATCTCTAATCTATGATACTTATGTCAACAATCTCTCATTAATGTGTTGTCAATTTGCAAGTTTTTCGGTATACGGTTTAGTCATTTGGGTTCAGTGGTTTGGGTTTAGGGTTTATTTATTTCTCATTATATAGGGTCATCTTTAAATAGCTAGTAGGGATTAATTTAGTTGTCAAAAAGTACATACATGTTATGTCCCTCGAAATGGTACACACAAGCCCTACAGTTTATGTCGATTTATTTGGATAAAATAATGTGTTTATTATAAGAAAATATTTATTGCGAATGAATATTGTACAATTTTATTGGTCAATTATTAAGTGCACCTACTATAATAACCACAAGTGAGTCTCTGTTAACAAATTAATAGTACAAACTGATGTATCATTCTTGGACTGCTCTCATTATAATACATTGTTTCACCTTCATTATAATACATTGTTTCATATTCATTAAAACGAAACATTAATTTGAAATACAAATTTTTTTGAATTTCACTTTCTGTAATTGGACTTCGAATGACATATATTTAAGGCCTGATAAGACATGAATAATCATATCTTTATCCCGCAGTAGCATTTAATGCGGGGTTGCAGCTGTGATACAAGTGACCCCTATCGGGAAGTTAGCTCTGCACGTCTACTAACCATACCCTAAACCTTAAACCATAGTCAGATTTTAACTTATTGGACATCAAATAATTGAAGTAACTTGTGCTTTAAAATATTACATACACAGCAACTGGAAAATTACTTCACAGTCACGTCATAACAATTAGAACAGACATACTAAAATTAGAGTAAATCGTTAAAATGTGAAATTTCTTGTGAAATTTCAATAGAAAGTAAGAAAGAGAAAGTAAATGAACAAATGTATCGGTACTTGGTGGGACCCTATTTCACTTTCTATAGAAATTTCACATAAAATTTCACAGTTTGTAGCAACACCCATAAAATTATACACAGCATTGTAAATGATTTAACCACTAGTTATAGTTGAACGAAATAACCCTCGTCAACTATAGAATAAACCTTATCCATACCATAACTCATAAGGAGAAATTATTTCTTGGACCAAGTCCACCAACTAGATGATGTGGACCTAACCAATTAAAATTGACAACTCACATATAATATGGTAAAGATCAATACCACAAAGTAGATGATCATATACAATTTACTAATTTAGATCATACACCATTTTACTAATTTGATCTCTCACATTAATTATTTGGAAAATTTTATTTTATTTTTTTATATTTAATTCTCTGCACTCTCTTCATATATATATATATTATTATTTTTTTCTTCTAAAACCCTATTAGACATGGTGAACCCTAGAGGGCAAGGTGAACCTTAGAAAAATAGACACTTGCCCTATAGGATTCACCATGTCCAATAGGATTTTAAAATAAAAATAAAAAAACAATATACATTATTTATTTAAAAAGGAAGAGAGTGATAAAATTAAATGTAAGAAAATAATATAACTTTTTTTTTCCAACTAATTGGTGTAGCAATTAAGATTGAGAGAGCAAAATTACTAAAATGGTGTATGATCCTAATTAGTAAAGTTGTATATGATCTTCAACTTCGTGGCATAGATCTTTACCATATTATTTGTGAGTTGTCAATTTTTAATTGGTTAGGTCCATATCCTAGTTGGTGGACTTGGTCCAAGAAATAATTTCTCATAAACCGTAAACCGCAGTTAGTTTTGAACTGTTTGGACATTTAATATTTTAAGTAACTTGTATGTACTACAATCATAATGCAGTTGAAATCCAAAATAAGTTCATGTTTACTAACTGAACACTGAAGGGGGGATTCAAAAACGTGTACTACTAGGGATTAATTATGTCCTGAAACATTACATATACCCTATGCATCTCGAAATCGTACAAACAAGACCTACAGGTTATGTATCGATGATGCCTGATAGAGTAATCCCAATGGCCTCCTGTTGGGCCACGTGAACAATAACCCATGTCGCCCAACCAACCTTGTTCCAGTAAAGCGTGTAGAGTTATCATTTTCATGGCTGTTGCTCGGGTCTCTAAGAACACCCGTTCCTGCTCTGTTCCTATTTCTAGTGAAACATCAGACGGATGCATCAACGGTGGAGGTGTGCAGAGACTCATCCTCGCGAGTATGTTAGCAGTATACTCGGCGAGTGGGTCACCATTTATCACAAACACCTTGTTCAGCAACAGAACACCTCCTTGGACATTACCTTGGTACAGGCCTTTGTGCACCCCGATCATGATGCCAGCATCAGGGTTGTTAAATGTTCGCCACATTTTCTCAATGCTTCCCAGCAACTTGGGAGGCATGTTGGGAACCCTTACAAAAAGGTGTTTCAGAGACAACATTGGGTATAATCTTCGTGCGACCACAGCAGCCCCCCTAGCGCTGCATAAATGAAAACAACATGCACCACACTAATGCGCTTGAAGTCTGAATAAATATATATAATGAATGTGTTTCTTTCAAAATCAGTGTTAAATAATAATTGATTCTGTGCGTTATACCAGCAGCCGAATGAACCGACCGACGAAGGGTCTGTTCCAGCAACCCTTGCTAACACTTCGTCCCACATTTCTTTCGGCAGTGGGGACCATTCAGTTTCATTGAACAATCTGGCAAATAGCAGAGGAAATTCAGTTATAATAATCTATTGTTAATATAACGAGCTGAACCTTAAACGATCTGCTTAATAATGTAGTGAATAACATTTGCCTTCGTGTGGCAGAATCCCTGAAGGCATGACGAGTTGCCTTCAGTTGGGGGGTCAGCGGACTTGTCCTAGTATGGGAGGTAGATGAACCCTTTGACGGGGTCGCTGAAAGTTGATTTGTAGCTTCAGATGAACTCTCGTCTTTGGAAAAAGACGTCACCTTCTTTATCCATTCGTATGAGTCTGCCTTCTTCTGCTGCTTGTCTTGTTTGCTCATTTCGGAAGATAGCTGTTGTTGATATTTGTTTTTTTGTTTAATATATCTCTGATGAGGTTGTCGATATTTACCCCCTTTATATAGGACAACATGGTGTACACATTCCCGCGTGGATAGTTATTTTCCCGCGGCAACGAGGTATATAAACCTTGTGAATTGGATTTCCGAAGTATTCCGATATTAGGGCGTAATTCAAAAGGTCAACAAACTACTCGAATTTACTATCCTGCCATATCGTTATTCCGAATTTTTGGTCGAATAAGTTCCAACAATCACTTGATGGCAACCAGCGTAATTTGTTGTCAACTTTGGGGGCACTCGTGTTTCCCTCACAGTACGCAGTAGCAAATTGGTTGTTTACATATTTAATTAAATGTAGGGAATCTAATTATAATGCAACTACAATAAATGAAGTTACTATTTATTATATTAGATAAAATTAAATTTAAAAAAAAAATAATTACATTTTGTTAACAAACTGTGTTTGGTTGAAACCACTAACCCCTCTCCAACATTCCCTGTAAACCTTATCCATACCCTAAAACTTAACCCACAACCATAGTTACAGTCAAATTGGACATTTACATATTTAATTAAATGTAGGGAATTTAATTATAATGCAACTACAATAAATGAAGTTACTATTTATTATATTAGATAAAATTAAATTTTAAAAAAAAATAATTACATTTTATTAACAAACTGTGTTTGGTTGAAACCACTAACCCCTCTCCAACATTCCCTGTAAACCTTATCCATACCCTAAAACTTAACCCACAACCATAGTTACAGTCAAATTGGACATTTACATATTTAATTAAATGTAGGGAATGTAATTATAATGCAACTACAATAAATGAAGTTACTATTTATTATATTAGATAAAATTAAATTTTAAAAAATAAATAATTACATTTTATTAACAAACTGTGTTTGGTTGAAACCACTAACCCCTCTCCAACATTCCCTGTAAACCTTATCCATACCCTAAAACTTAACCCACAACCATAGTTACAGTCAAATTGGACATTTACATATTTAATTAAATGTAGGGAATGTAATTATAATGCAACTACAATAAATGAAGTTACTATTTATTATATTAGATAAAATTAAATTTTAAAAAATAAATAATTACATTTTATTAACAAACTGTGTTTGGTTGACACCACTAATCCCTCTCCAACATTCCCTGTAAACCTTATCCATACCCTAAAACTTAACCCACAACCATAGTTACAGTCAAATTGGACATTTACATATTTAATTAAATGTAGGGAATGTAATTATAATGCAACTACAATAAATGAAGTTACTATTTATTATATTAGATAAAATTAAATTTTAAAAAATAAATAATTACATTTTATTAACAAACTGTGTTTGGTTGAAACCACTAACCCCTCTCCAACATTCCCTGTAAACCTTATCCATACCCTAAAACTTAACCCACAACCATAGTTACAGTCAAATTGGACATTTACATATTTAATTAAATGTAGGGAATGTAATTATAATGCAACTACAATAAATGAAGTTACTATTTATTATATTAGATAAAATTAAATTTTAAAAAATAAATAATTACATTTTATTAACAAACTGTGTTTGGTTGAAACCACTAACCCCTCTCCAACATTCCCTGTAAACCTTATCCATACCCTAAAACTTAACCCTAACCATAGTTACAGTCAAATTGGACATTTACATATTTAATTAAATGTAGGGAATGTAATTATAATGCAACTACAATAAATGAAGTTACTATTTATTATATTAGATAAAATTAAATTTTAAAAAATAAATAATTACATTTTATTAACAAACTGTGTTTGGTTGAAACCACTAACCCCTCTCCAACATTCCCTGTAAACCTTATCCATACCCTAAAACTTAACCCACAACCATAGTTACAGTCAAATTGGACATTTACATATTTAATTAAATGTAGGGAATCTAATTATAATGCAACTACAATAAATGAAGTTACTATTTATTATATTAGATAAAATTAAATTTTAAAAAATAAATAATTACATTTTATTAACAAACTGTGTTTGGTTGAAACCACTAACCCCTCTCCAACATTCCCTGTAAACCTTATCCATACCCTAAAACTTAACCCACAACCATAGTTACAGTCAAATTGGACATTTACATATTTAATTAAATGTAGGGAATCTAATTATAATGCAACTACAATAAATGAAGTTACTATTTATTATATTAGATAAAATTAAATTTTAAAAAATAAATAATTACATTTTATTAACAAACTGTGTTTGGTTGAAACCACTAACCCCTCTCCAACATTCCCTGTAAACCTTATCCATACCCTAAAACTTAATTTTTAACCGTAGTTACAGTCAAATTGGACATTTACATATTTAATTAAATGTAGGGAATCTAATTATAATGCAACTACAATAAATGAAGTTACTATTTATTATATTAGATAAAATTAAATTTTAAAAAATAAATAATTACATTTTATTAACAAACTGTGTTTGGTTGAAACCACTAACCCCTCTCCAACATTCCCTGTAAACCTTATCCATACCCTAAAACTTAATTTTTAACATTAACATGATAGCATTAGATTTACCGAATATAATGTTAAGGCACTAAATATACTTATAATTAATATGTCATATATTAGATACCAATACAAATGTTTTCAATACCGATCCATATATGTGTTATAATTATAGACTGAACGTTGCCTTATTTCTTAAATCGGAGTATCATTTAGTATCCGAGTTAATGATGGGAAATTATGGGTCCGGCTAATGGAATTTCAATTTTCAGTAAACCTAAAATCTGAACCATTGGTTATCACTATTTGAAATGAGGGTTCATCTTGATATATGAGATCCCATTCAGCTGGTTGGATCTAACCCCGAAAAAGTATTCGAAGGATCCAGATTGTAGGTTACTATACACTCGAAGTACATTAGCTGGCAAACTACGTTAATTGGTGGCTCAGAGGATCCGAAATGGCACCTTTTACAATATCACAAGGAGATATTTGGCACTGTATTAGGACCCACAGGTGTATCTTATGACGGTTCCCGATACACGGAGAGATAACCATTTAAAAGACTGTTTTTTGGTTTTCATTAACCTGTCTGTTCAAAAAACCTTTTTCATCTGGGTCCATCTGCTATATCTTCATCACTGCAACTGGGGATACATCTAACTGTCTGCCAAAGTTCCACTAGTAAGCTTTCGAAAATTTTGGTCGTTAATATAAACCATTGATTATCGTCTTATGTTTCTAAAAATGTATTTGGATTTTTATATATCTTGTGTTTATAATTTGTTGGTTTGCAGGAACAATTCCTTAGTCATGAATCCATCTAGGTTGTTGTCACTTCCTGTTGAGATGATTATGCTCATAATGGTTGCCGTTATGTCTGGATCGATCGCGGACTTCATAAGGTTCAGATCATGGTACGAATGAACAATTTCATTGTCTAGATGTCCTTATTTAGTATGTGTTAAGTACATTTCTAACATGAGATGATTTTCAATGTCCAGCTGCAGAAGGCTTCACGGGATAGGTTCAAGCACAGATATGGTGCATACCCTGGTACCACGTGACATCGTACCCCGCACTTTGCCGGTGTTATGTGGACCTTTTGTTGACATCTTCATGGACAAACGTAACCCAGATGCCCTGTATCGGCTTGGAATGCATACCTTTTTCAGACAATTACCCAGGCAATTAAATCTTGGTCTTGCCCAATTGACGGCAGCAGCATATCGGGGACATGATGTAGCTAAATATGCTGTAGCAATGATCCGTATCTTCAATTGGCCAACCGATGAAAATGTGCTGGACGACGCGTTCAACATGCTGGGATTAGTGGTCGCTACGAGACGCGCGATGAATGTCCGGACTGTTTTCATCGATGCTGTTAGGAGGTTAACCAGTTACCGCCAAGGTAGGCCATCATACCCGCCGGCCCCTCGACGTCGATGCAACCAGCACGAATTAATTGTGGTTTATCGTATCAACGAGGTCCGGATTTTTTTTCCGGTCGAGTGGTGCTTTAGATGTTATTGTGACGCTGAAGTCATTCGTTTTCGCTACTATAACTGCTGGGCAGCTTTTCCTCACCAGAAACCTGGCTAGTAATGTCAGGATTAGGGTTTCTGGGTTTAGGTTCTCCCTTCTTTTTTGCATTTGTATATCGAAAAAAATAGTAGTTAAATTAACTTCAGTGTGTGTGTTCATCTACATTTTATCACTAACCCCTTCTGTGTCTGGTCCAACAATTGAATATAATATATTAAGCTGTCCATGATATACATCAGAAAATCAATGTTTTTATCACTTAAATTTCCGCTGAAGTTGTTAATTTCTGGTAATTTATGTGCTGTTGAATATGAAGCTCATCACAGATTTATAGAGAAGAATTAAAACAATTCATATGTTGTGTGAAAACAGTTGCAGAGACATGGCTTTGGAAGAACAAGTAAAATGAAGAAGATGAACAGTACAGCCTTGAAATACAAAAATATAATTAAACATGTACCCTGACAACTGACAAGCAATAATTATTTCTATTTACTATTATATATAGCAATATTGAGAGACAGCCCTAAAACCCCTATATACATACATATACACACACACACACACATATATATATATATATATATATATATATATATATATATATATATATATATACATTTGGATAGAAAGGTGATAGTGTCCAGTTTTTACTAATATATGTGGGCTATATTATGTTTTTTTTTTTTAAACAGAAAAGCAATTTTTTTTTGCTATAATTCGCATTTAACAAACTGTACGTTCAGTTTAAAGTAAGATGAATGTAGGATTACTTTAATTTTTTGTACGTCAACAATTGCTAAGTATATTTTGTTTTAATAGTTGTGTATTTTAATTTTTTTACTACATATTATATGTTTGTTTTTTACTCACTATTATATAAATATAGCAGGATGTAATAGTTCAACTATGAATAACTGGTTTTTTTTAGACACTATCATGTAACTGAACAGTGTGCAGTTACTAGTATATCAACTGTAATTATTAACTATATGTAATTATATTCTTCAATTTTGTAATATATCCAGTCGAAAGAAATCTTCAAACTTAACCCTAGTTTGTTTAACTCATTGTCTTGCCCCTTGTTAGCCAAATTAGTGGCCGCGTGCTTGACAAGCTTCATCCATATCAACGTCCTGTCATAAATCTGTCACTTTCCACTGAGTTCGTACTGTTCCAATGAACTTTATTTAATTTGTTTGTTTTGTCGAACAAATAACTTATAATTAAAAATAAAATGCTAAGTCTGATAATAAAGTAATTTTATCGTAGAAACGGTATCATATATTGGTACATTTGATTGAAATTAGCTTTAATCCAACTCAACATAGGGTTATACAGCTGACGTGGCTGATATAATTTATTAGGGTTTTGCACAGTTTAATGAATCATACATGGTTGTGGGAACTACTTGAAGTTTCAACTAATTGACAAATCCCTACATTTTGTATGTCAACAAATACAACGTTAGCATATGCAATTGTCAACTCTTGAACTCATGCCCTATTGATACTGACATCACGTAAAAGTCTTAAGCAAAGAAACACTGTATTACTTCTAACAGGTATATACACATTACAATAAATAAATATAAATGTGTGTAAGCCATCTCCGTTTTTAGAAAAGTTTGTTCAAAGGTAGCTTCACATTCCCGGCTACGGCTCTGCATATCCCATCCTCTATATATCCTAAAGTAAATGTGCTCTGTACATAGGAATCCACGTCTTTCCACAACCAGTCTATTATCATGTAATATTTGTCTCTGTTCTATTTATATACGTTAGGTTCTGAATGAATTGATTATAATAGGCGGTTGACCGCGCATTGCGCAGTGTGTGGTACAAATTACCTGTCTAGTTAATGTAAATTAAAGTTATACATCATGGACGTCAACATCTACTAAATAAATAACGCAAAGATGAAATAATAGATCACTCGACATCCGGTTTAAGGTTAGGGAATCAGCTTGACACAAACATAACGAATTAAGGGTTGAAACTATGGTGGCCAAGCTGTATTTGTCAGTTGTAATCAAAAAAGCATAATCTTATTCATTTTCACAGTAACTGAATATAATACTACGTTTGAGTGTATTTTCTTATTTAAATGAATGCTTTACTGTAAAGCAGTCATGTGACAGTATAGTATAATTTCTACACATTCCTATTTGGACCAATAAGAATTGGATTCCTTACACATACCAATAACAACTGCATGTCATGCTTGTAAGGGGGTTCAGTACACATAACAAAATGCGTCCACCATAACTGTGTCATCTACACATACAAAACGGCACCCTAACCTATTTTCCTGAAAATACAAAATAAACCTACAACACCTACTATATATGTAGAAATCCTGATCCCAAATCTTAATTGTGCATTCTCCAGATCCAATTTTTCATGCTCCATCTCCAACAGTGCAATCTCGGCCTTCAATTCAGCAATATCAAACACAAAATTCTCATTCGCTATCTCCAGGGATGTATTATTACTCTTCAGTTCAGCAATGTCAACCACAAACAACTCATTCTCCATCTCCAGGGTTGAACATCTGGTACCCAGTGTTTGGTGCAGTGATTGGAATACATGTATTGCTCTATTTCCGTAACCACATATTAACGGATCTTCCCACTCAAAAAAGTTACATCCAGTCTCTTCACCAACCTGTATGCATTGCCCACAATACAGACAGACATAAGAGTAATCAACATATTTCACCTTAATTGAACATGTACTTACTGTTTACCATTCCAGACATATAAATGAGAAAACATTATATAATCCAAGTACAATCAAAGCCAAATTCTATTAACCATCCTTGAACAGTTTATTGGTATATACAAACCCTTATTTAGAAAACTTAAAACCTAATTCAATTCCATATTATTTCGATACAGGAAACCCCAAATCAGCAGTAAATCAAATCCCTAATTGAATATTGGACAGCAATATCGTTAAATAATTGAGTTGTTCACCATGAAAGTCGTAAAAGCAGTAAACACTAAGCAGAAATACCTTCCAGTAAGGGCACCGATGAAACCTCCTGGTAAAATTCTCCCACGTATATGACATAACCATTGTGGAGACTGCTCCGCAAAAGCACCTCCATAATTCAGTCGGAGGAATATCGCCCATGTTTTGGGAATGTGGTGGGTGCGACATCAGACAGCTCCCGTTCATCTTTATGGTCTTCGAGATTGTAGCCGGGAAGAAGGGAGACAGAAGAGGTTCAAAATGGTGTAATATCGTATCTTGAAGTTTTTTTTTTTTATTCTACACAAACAAAAAGAGTCACGTGCTGCGCACGTCGCGATGTTTTTTTCGATTATAATACACGAAGCATTAACGGAGGTATAATTACGTTACAAGTTGGGAAAAATTGGTCAGGATTAAAACTCTTCACAGTATCATAATTTAAATATTTGTTTGAAAATATATATTTGGGAATTTCAATTACAAATAAGGTCAAGTGGGATAATTCAATTAATTTACGAATAAAATTTACTTGTCAAATATTAATAGCGCGTTTAATTAGCGTATTTTGTCGAATATATTTCATAGAATGTGGGATTAATTAGGCTTTACAAATGGAACATGTCCTACTTACGCGCTATAATATTTCCGGATATTTTCTTCAATGGGACCATCCCAACAGATGGCACCTGCGTATATAATTTGAATTTCATATAATAAATAACTGTCGACTTATTTCAAATAACTAATTTAGTTAGATGAAGACACATAACTTCTATGTGCATAGTATACTTTTATTGGCCAATTACAAAGTGCAACTACTATAATAACCAGAATTCAGTATCTGTTAACAAATTTAAAAATACAAAATGATGTATCTTTTCATAACTGGTGTCATTATGAAACACTGTTTCGCCTTCATTATAAAACATTGTTTCATCTTCATTATGAAACTGTTTTCTCAAAAAAGGTAAACCGAAACAGTTATTTGAATTACCCTTTTGTTGGAATGTAATCTTATTAAGTAAAATATAATTCACATATATATGGACTGATAAGACATGGACAATCATAGCTTTATGCCGCAGTAGCATTTAATGCGGGGTTGTACCTTTGCCAAAACTGACCCCAGTCGGGAAGTTAGCTCTTCAACTTTACACTAAACCTTAACCATACCCTATCCCTTAAACCACAGTTAGATATTAACTTAGTGGACCTTAAATAATTGAACAAATTTGTACGTAATATACTATTATAATGCAGTTCAAATGAAAAAAATTAGTTCATACTTATTCCATAACATTTAGAGCATATATATAATAACATTAAACACAACATTTCAAGTGATTTAACAACTAAGTATGGTTGAATGCAATAAACACTCTTCAACTTTACTCTAAACCTTAACCATACCCTATCCCTTAAACCACAGTTAGATATTAACTTAGTGGACATTAAATAATTGAACAAATTTGTAAGTAATATACTATTTTAATGCACTTCAAATGAAAAAAATTAGTTCATACTTATTCCATAACATTTAGAGCATATATATAATAACATTAAACACAACATTTCAAGTGATTTAACAACTAAGTATGGTTGAATGCAATAAACACTCTTCAACTTTACACTAAACCTTAACCATACCCTATCACTTAAACCACAGTTAGATATTAACTTAGTGGACCTTAAATAATTGAACAAATTTGTAGGTAATATACTATTATAATGCAGTTCAAATGAAAAAAATTAGTTCATACTTATTCCATAACATTTAGAGCATATATATAATAACATTAAACACAACATTTCAAGTGATTTAACAACTAAGTATGGTTGAATGCAATAAACACTCTTCAACTTTACTCTAAACCTTAACCATACCCTATCCCTTAAACCACAGTTAGATATTAACTTAGTGGACCTTAAATAATTGAACAAATTTGTAGGTAATATACTATTATAATGCAGTTCAAATGAAAAAAATTAGTTCATACTTATTCCATAACATTTAGAGCATATATATAATAACATTAAACACAACATTTCAAGTGATTTAACAACTAAGTATGGTTGAATGCAATAAACACTCTTCAACTTTACTCTAAACCTTAACCATACCCTATCCCTTAAACCACAGTTAGATATTAACTTAGTGGACATTAAATAATTGAACAAATTTGTAAGTAATATACTATTTTAATGCACTTCAAATGAAAAAAATTAGTTCATACTTATTCCATAACATTTAGAGCATATATATAATAACATTAAACACAACATTTCAAGTGATTTAACAACTAAGTATGGTTGAATGCAATAAACACTCTTCAACTTTACACTAAACCTTAACCATACCCTATCCCTTAAACCACAGTTAGATATTAACTTAGTGGACCTTAAATAATTGAACAAATTTGTACGTAATATACTATTATAATGCAGTTCAAATGAAAAAAATTAGTTCATACTTATTCCATAACATTTAGAGCATATATATAATAACATTAAACACAACATTTCAAGTGATTTAACAACTAAGTATGGTTGAATGCAATAAACACTCTTCAACTTTACTCTAAACCTTAACCATACCCTATCCCTTAAACCACAGTTAGATATTAACTTAGTGGACCTTAAATAATTGAACAAATTTGTAGGTAATATACTATTATAATGCAGTTCAAATGAAAAAAATTAGTTCATACTTATTCCATAACATTTAGAGCATATATATAATAACATTAAACACAACATTTCAAGTGATTTAACAACTAAGTATGGTTGAATGCAATAAACACTCTTCAACTTTACTCTAAACCTTAATTATACCCTATCCCTTAAACCACAGTTAGATATTAACTTAGTAGACCTTAAATAATTGAACAAATTTGTACGTAATATACTATTATAATGCACTTCAAATGAAAAAAATTAGTTCATGCTTATTCCATAACATTTAGAGCATATATATAATAACATTAAACACAACATTTCAAGTGATTTAACAACTAAGTATGGTTGAATGCAATAAACACTCTTCAACTTTACTATAAACCTTAACCATACCCTATCCCTTAAACCACAGTTAGATATTAACTTAGTAGACCTTAAATAATTGAACAAATTTGTACGTAATATACTATTATAATGCACTTCAAATGAAAAAAATTAGTTCATACTTATTCCATAACATTTAGAGCATATATATAATAACATTAAACACAACATTTCAAGTGATTTAACAACTAAGTATGGTTGAATGCAATAAACACTCTTCAACTTTACTCTAAACCTTAACCATACCCTATCCCTTAAATCACAGTTAGATATTAACTTAGTGGACATTAAATAATTGAACAAATTTGTATGTAATATACTATTATAATGCATTTCAAATGAAAAAATTAGTTCATACTTATTCCATAACATTTTGAACATATATATAATAACATTACACGCCCTGGATTAATAGAATTAATTACGCTTTACAAATGGACAAATAATTACGCCATATACTTGATTCAGAGTAATTATTAAATGGAACGGACCGTACCAACAGATGACACAGTGTGATGCCTCGTGGCGGAGAGTAAAAATGCTATAAAACATGCTATCAAACCATTCGCTAAACAGCCACCACATATTTGCCAACTGTAAACACGGCTGTAGAGAATCATTTTCTCCTTGATTCAACGGACCGTCGTCAAAACTTACTTTATTTTCCCAAATTCAACTATCTTCTTCCTCAAGTCCGAAGCAGTTTTCCTCCGACGTCTCTCTAACTTCCTTCTGCGCGTAAATCGTCTCTATCGACGGTGTTCTCTCAGATACTTTGTTCAAACAGACAGTCAACCTTTTTTTACAGGTACGTTTCCTTTACTGCTATACTAACCACGGTGAACCACTTACGTTTAGTAACTAATTTCTTCCTCTTTCTCCAAGATGGCTGCATGCACAACAATTCTAGACCTGCCCGCGGATGCGGTATGGTTTATCATGATTTGTGTCGGAGCTTATTCGACCCACGATTTTATCAAGCTGAAGCTATGGTAAGTTTCTGGAAATTCCCTATATAAATTTAAACCTTTCTTCAGTACATGAATTAGGAGTTTGTTCACTGATTTCACTGCTTTCTCTAATTTTTTGTCTGATTTTCCATCGACATTTGTTTTATTTGTGATATATACACAACTAGGACTGTATATATATATATATATATATATATCTTTTGCCAGAAAAACAAAAAAGCTAACATATCTGCTATATATATATATAGCAGATATGTACTTTTTTTTTTCCTGCCAAAAGATATATATATATATATATATATATATATATATATATATATATATATATATATATATATATATATATATGTATATACATATATATATATTATATATATTTGTTGAGAAAAAACAAAAAAACGAACATATCTGCTTTAAATATTGTTATCTATATGATAGCGTTACACATCTTTGTTTTATATATTCGTCATATTTATGGTAGGTTATACATATAGAAACGAATGACTGCATTTGGAAAAAAAAAATTAATGCTATTAGAACCAATGTTGTTTAAATGAGTTAGGGTTTATATGCTTGGGCGAAAATCAGATTCACCACCATACAGTATTATATCTTGTCTTCAAAAACCCTTGTATTAAACTTTTGAACTGCAAACTATGTGTTTGGGTTCACAATTGCTTCAATGTATGGAAATTATGGTTAGGGTTAATACTAACCAGAAATACTGCAGTTCTGCGGAACAAATATGCAATTCTGCAGGACTGAAAACTTAGATATTCTCCGTATGTTGTGTGGTAATGAACATTGATGAACAATTTTATGATGTTATATAGTAGTTACCCCTCATAAACCATAACTTGTTCATAGCATAAAGATTATGCTGTGGTATACTCAACTAATGACTAACTTTTATAAACTGTTCGTGTACCCAATAATTACACGGATTGCGCGATATAATAATTAACTTTTATATATAATAAATGTTTCAAAACTATTCGACTTTGCTTGAATGATAACTTTTTTCTAAATACTATTGTTCCCCGTTAAATCAGCTGCAAAAGGTTCAAGGAACTAGGAGACCATCCTTACATTTGGCGGAGAATTTCACTCCAGGGGATGAGCTATCATTTCAATACCGGGAAACAAGCTTCGTTTCTCCGGCAATGCCTGGCTAACTCCAACCCCGAAGCTCTATACAGGGCTGGAGTAGGCAATTTTGTTGGAGGATATTATGCAATAGATGATGGAGGTGCAGTTGGTCTGGTACAGTTGAAGGCTGCTTCAGATGCGGACTATCTCCTCGCTACTTACACTCTAGGATTCATCAAAATCTTTAATTGGGACGGTGATGTTCCATTAGTGGAAGAAGGCTACAGCCTCCTCGGAAAGGTTTGCAGAGCCGGCAAGGAGCTAGAATGTCGGAAAAATTTGATTGAGCATATGAAATGTTTCTGGCCTGCGAGAAAATCGAGGGATCCACACCGTTACCTGAAGCACAATGCAGGAAAAACCACTGGAAGGCCGTATATAACTGGTCGCAAGAATATGAGTTCTTTGAAGATCGAACTTGCATCGACTGTCGATGCGATGCTGAGGTTCAAAGGCTGTATCAAACATTCGACTGGTCCAGCATACATGTTCATAGTTATAAGTAGAAATGACAACATGTTTAGTTTTGAACTTGTGTGTAATAATTTTTTTGCTTGCCTAAATACTTTTGAACTTCTGTTTATACTTTTGAACTTCTGTTTGGAAAGACTAAACTGTGTTATCCTTCTGTTCTGATAATT
The DNA here is from genome assembly GCA_036873135.1 of Clarkia xantiana subsp. parviflora. NCBI lineage: Eukaryota > Viridiplantae > Streptophyta > Magnoliopsida > Myrtales > Onagraceae > Clarkia > Clarkia xantiana. Next base: position 14,420,815 of record JAPTYO010000004.1, read on the forward strand.
AGAACAGGTCCGGCCCAACTGTTGGCCACTAAGCCTAGGGTTTTAGGGCTCATGTTTTGGGAGGCCTCATTTATGATACTAGTCCTATATATTTGTTGTGTTCAGCGTCGTGTATTTATACAATTAATTAAAGTCATCTAAAAGGCCCCAAATTCAAATGAGGCTTTAACCCTCAAATTCTCTTGGGCCGGACCTGGATCTGAACCTTTAGCTCCCTCAAATTCTCTTGGGCCGGCTCTGGATCTGAACCTTTAGCTCTTTCTTCTCATATCATACGCATGTCCTGTGTTTTTTTTGTTTTTTTTTTCCAAATCAACGCAAGCTAATACGACATAACTGTGTTAAATGAAGCCATGTTATATAACAAAACAGCATTATCAATTCAACGGAGACTTGGCCATTTAGCTTTCAACCCGAAAAACAACTTAAACCACCAACGCACGCGAATTCTTCTGTACATCAGATCCAAAACATGGATCCAATGTGCTGAACTATCAACTAATCGGAATCCGACGTCTACCATATATAGGATCTAAAATATCTACTGTATTCCACAGATCAGTCAGAAATATAAGTCTACTATACAAACACGCACAAAACGATAATTACAGATTTCTTAGTTTTTTTTGTTCCTCATCCACACTTCGTTCGCAGCCAACTCAAGTCTAACTGTCCCGTGGATTAGATGGACGCCAAAACACTCCTACACCACTGCATCATAATAAAGACAAAACAACTTACATTGCCTCAGTTCCTTCGTAGTTCCTACTACTCCAACAGTTTTTACAGCCACAACTAACGACAGTATATACGTGCTCGTCCTTCCACGGTAAATCTCATCGTGTTATTCTTCGCTAGTATCAAAGAAGCAATCATCGACAGCCGATGTCTTGGGGTTAAAACCTGTAGACAATATTCAATTGGATAACTTGGAGATTTAAATATACATCACAATCTACCAATATTGAGGGGACGATCTGACCGTTCGAGGTGTTATGTTTGGAATTTGATCGTGGGCGCTCATGAAATGCATAACGTACATGCCACAGTTACTCCTGAATAATAAAACTGCATTAACACATCTTCATAATATGACGACTCAATCTTTCTAATTATGCGTTAGTACTGGCCAATAAAAATAATTCTTCAGCGCTCGGTACTACTTTCTCACCCATCACCCAAATATGCTTGATTTGGTACGTTCTCAGGAATTTTAATCTCCCATTCACACGGCCTATAGCGGGTTGTTGGATTGGGAATGCTGGTCTCAAGCAGCAGAAAGTATTCCTGGATCCAATATACCTGCTCTTCCCTATGTTAAATCCTAATAAAATACTTAGGGTATATCATAAATGACCTTACAATGCTACAAGTTCATTTACTAACCACTCGGGCACACTCATCAATCATTTTACTTGAATTACCAGGCAGCGTATCGACATAATAAACAGCTCCCTCTTTTAGTAATATCACCACTAAGTACCAGTGTGTTGAATCTTCATTCATTGGAATGTATATCTGGATATATATATATATATATATATATATATATATATATATATATATATATATATATATATATATATATATATATATATATGTCCATAAAACACTATCATCACCCTCATCTCTAACTATAACATAGCCTATACAATGTCCCAAATCATATAATCATCTTACCCGTTCACATTTCGCAATACCAAGTCCCAACCAGGATGGGCTAAGTGATGTCATCCTAGATTGACGTCCGGCATCCATAGCAGCGAATTGCTGTAAATTTAACATTGAACAACATTGGATCCTCCCGTTAATGTTACATTACGCACTACTGCAACGACATCCACTAGTTAATCAAACCTGAAACCACGTGGGTAGGCACCAAATACGCCAGTTATGTTCTGATCTTTGTTTGCAGTTCACAATATTCGCTACACTGTTGATTACCTGCATCAATCAGATAGACATACCAACGCATAATCATCACTTCGTGTACTACTACAAACAAATCCAATCTAACGGAAACTTACATCATCAATGATCCATGCTCCGGGACGAAGCGTCAACATAAAACGACGACTGACTGATATCACCGCGTTCTGCGTGAGCACCTCTCTGTTAAACACAAACCACTACTCAAATAACGAATTTCACTTTTCGAATGAAACTTTGGCTCCCAAAATACTCACCTTTCATATTCTTCTTCGCTTACGCCACTCGGAGCTTGGGCAAAAACATAATTTAGAACCATTTGCTCTTCTTTGTTAATCTCAGGACCCCTACAGGCGTCCATATACCTTAACACTGCTACTTTCCCATTGACATCCTATTCATTGTTTTTTTATAGCCTCGTTACAGGATGAACATTATGCACGCCAATATTAGCTGTAATACTGCAACATACCTGGACCCGGTTCTCGTGTTTCAACCACTCGTCATACCAAGTCTACAAACATTATAAATCATCAACCTATCAACGGTTACTTCTACATTTAAACTGAAATGAGCAGTTACACGTTATAAAAAAACAGACCTTCTGACTTGTACTCGAAGAGGTTTTTTCTCTTAAAGGGTTAGCCATATTCCTGAGATTCGAGATCCTGTTGCTTTGAAATGGTTAGTCATAATCCACCGAATAATATTCAAATTTTATACTGTGCTAATCACCATTGCAAAGGACTCTTGCAAGAATGTCTCGTTGAGGAATTTCGTAAAAAATGTTAGATGCAACAGCTAAATACACTCGTAACATCAGTGCAGATGACGACGGATACAAAGACACCCACGAGATAAATCCAACCCCAATGGACAAACGACTGAATTATCACATCGCTACTGCAGGATTAACCTAACTACGAAGAAAACCGATTCAATCAATTAAACAAGAAGAACCATACCACAAATGCACTACACTAGATACATATCCGACCGTAAGAGCGGACTTGGAATATGAAGGGAAGACGATCCTTCACTGGCCATCAATGGAGCTTGAGACGAAGAAAAACGTCGGGATTTTATGTGAAGGTTGAAAGGTGCGGCCACTACTATGCTGTTGAGACACGGTACATCCAAACAACATTTAACGGGACTTCCTAACGCTGTTAAACCGGAATTACTCGAACCAGACCAGGCCGAAAATAATTAAACCAGAAATTCATATTAAAATACATTATTAATACGCCGCATGAAACAGCGGCCGTTCCATACTTTAGTCCATCATTTACCTTTAGCTTTTGGGCTGAGACCACCCGTTTCGAGAAAGTGGAACCCAATCCCAAGATTAACCAATCCAATCGGTGGTGACATTCTCTGTTTTTTGTTGGACCCGGTTTTGGGTTCACCGGCTATAGCAGGTGCAGGTTCCCCGACACTGAAATTTAAGTAGATATTTTCACTTTTCCTGACCTGCCACGTCTTGCCCACGCGCCCGACTTCAACTGCACTTCACATTCCTGTTTAAATTTCCAAAAAAGGAACAAAAGAAAGAAAGAAAGAACAAAAACTGTATTGTAAATCATCTGCTAAAATAAACAACCCAATAAATAAGTCACTATTTTAGTGAAATAATAATAATGAAATTTTTTTTACTATTTCGAATTTTTTATTTGGATATTAATAGGAAATATTATAATTTACAAATATAAAATTCCACCCAAATAAGTGAGATAATAATACATATCAAAATTAAACAAGGTAATTCTTGAATTTTAAATTTAATAATAGATTTTAATGGCCAAAATTTAAAATATTTTTTAATATTTATAAAAAATATAATCGGAAATCCTGAAGCCTCTAACAATAACAAAATAATAATAATGATTAAGAAAATTTAAAATATATTATATAACGTAATATTTATTATTTATTTTTATTTTATAATATTATATTATATTATTCTATTATCTATATCCATTTGTAACTTTATTTAGTATAATATTTTTATAATTGGTATCATATGAAATTAGAATAATTTTTCCTTGATATTTTTATTTAATAATTATTTTTCTGTGGAAATGTAGGTAACTTTTTTACTACTATATAATATTATTATTTTTAACTTGTGTATATTATTTTAAAATATTCATAAAAATATCCGTGTCCTTGAATTATATTAATTTAAAATAAAATATTTACCCTAAAACGTAAAATAATAGCTATTTTAACATAACTTCCTATTTAAATAAATTATATGAAAGATAATTTATATTAATATTTTTTTTGTATCAGTTATTATAATTCTAATATAATTAATTTCTTCACTTTTCTCCATTTTTATTATATCTTTCTACTTTTTTAACTAATTTATTTTAATAGGCAGCACGTGAAATGCAGCCTGGTGGATCAGATTTTGTGTGCGGTGGGTGGAGGGAGATAAGGTCTTCAACTTTATTTTTATAAAAATAAAAATAGATTTATATTGCTAATCATTTCAACTCAACCAACGGTTCATGATTAGAGGCCTCACGTGATTCAACATAAGATTCAGTTTATTGTTAATTAATTAATTAACCCTCTTGAATTCGCGACAGATCATACAAGTCTAAAAATGGTGGATAAAAGTAGCATACAAATAAATTACAGCTTAGTAATTATAATTAGTAATATAATGTAGAGTAGCATAAAAATAAATGAACTTCTTTCCTTTCTAGAAATTTTTGTTCATTAATTAATGTTGTGATATCAACACTATAGTAAAAGATGTAAAACCATTTTAAGGGAAATAAGAAGGGTTTTGTATAAATTATTGTTTACTCAAGATATGGATATTATATTATTTGAATTCCCTTCTACTTGTATGTTTCTAGTGATATATAATTGGACATGGTTTTAGAAAATGAAAGAAAACTGTGATGTAAAATGTCATTCAATAGAATAAAGTTAATGCAAAAAATATATTTAATTAGGGTTGTATTAATTTTTTATTTACTGTGGGATTACTTTATGAGTATTATATATATCATGCATAAGAATGCGTTGCGAAGTCAATAAGCAACTGATCAACCAAGTTGGCAGGCCATGACTTCACACATCATTTTATTTTGTTATTATTTCCCTATTGTCACTTACTATATATCGGCTTAATAAAATAAATTAAAATAAAGGTTCAAATAAGTTACTTTTTAGTCGTCAAATCATTTTTAATGGTAAATAAATATTAAATCATACAACTCGAGTGTTTAAGAGAGTTAATCAAGTGGTTCGTTAAATTTCAAAAAAACCACTCCACCGTTGACACGATTTGAGCTGATTATTTAAAGTGGATTAATAGATGAGGTCCCAAAAGTCATGATGAAATATGGTGACAAAGAGTAGAAATATAGCTACCAAACAATATATGCTTGAGAGGCACATCAAATCAAGATGCAATTTTATTCATTAGTTGATTAATGGCCATGTTAGTTTCTCATTAAAAACAAGGCACGTGAAATAGTGGAATTAAGGACCCAAATGTTGCAATGATAAAACTAGCACAAAGGGTTCCACTTAGGTCAATTGGGCATGCTAAAAAAAAAACCTAAATTATTCTACTTTAGATTACTTCTAATGAAATTTCCAAATAATCAATAATATTACGCAACTTTCCACATATATATATATATATAATTAACAACCGTGTCCCAAACCATTTTATGAATCCAGATCTCATGCAGTACCACTTTTCTTATCTCAAATCATGCATTACTGTTGTGATCTTTATACATATACTTGGTATAATTAATTTTGTTGAATTTTTTTAAAAAAATTATTAGGATTGGTGAGCCCTTAAAGAAAAATATTTTATCTAAAAATACGTGTCAAGACTAACAGTAAGACACAATCTAAAGTATAAAGAGTGAGCCAGATGATCTACATCCCCATTTTATAAGCTATACAGTACTTTGCGTCTGAAAGTATAACGATAGTTTTACGACAAACAAGTATGATGTGAATCGTCGATCCGTTTAGATCTTCTCTACTCCATTATAACTTTCAATTGCACCATCAAGATTTGAGATATATTTCACTCTTTCACTAGACAATCATAAATGAAATATAAGGGAAAAAATTAGGTAGAGCTAAGGGAAAAACTAGGGTTTCTAGAGGGATCAATGGAAACCCTAAATGGAAAAACTTAAAAACTAGTCCATAATTAAGCTAACAATTCAAAATCTCCAAAAACAAAATTTAATTAGGGGAGAAAAGAGAAACCCTAAAGGAAGAATTAGTCCTCCAAAAATATGGAAAAATCAATTTAACTATCCGGAATTAGAAACTAATTAAATTAAAACCTCTCTTGATGATCTGATCTATAGCTCTCTCTTTCTCTCTCTAGATGAGCTGTCGGAAATCGGGCCCCACATGCTGATGAATCAGATAATCGTCATCGCTCGTTACATTAAACACCATGTTCTGGCTCTGAAGGAAGTGTTCATGCTGAAGTTGCTGTGCCCTAAGCATCTCCTTCTGCCTCCTCAGCTCAAGCACCTTCCTATGAGAGTTTGAATGCTTCGTCAGCATGAAAGTCGGGCTCGAAGCGGGCCGGTACTCGGGCACGAGCCGGCCCGACTTGTACCGAACACCACAGGCGTTACAAAGCGTCTTCGGGCCCATAGGCCCGGTTCGCCACTGTGGGGTCTTGTCGGTTTGGCAGTGCAGGCATCTTCGGGCCTCCCCGGGCTCCATGCCACCCTCTGACCCGACCGGATGCTTCTTCTTCGGGCCGGTTCTTATAACCTTCTTACCTACTTCGAGTTCGGGCTGAGTGGGCGGGTCGGAGAGTAGGAGCAGGCGGGAAGCCCATTTTCCCGGGCCAGCCCGGGAGCGCTTGCTCCGGGCTTTGGCGGGCACGGGCATGTCGGGGTCAAATGTGGGCGGGCTGTTCGGGCGGGGATTGCCTTCATGAGTGAGCCCGCGGGTTCCTTCGACGGGCCGACCGGCTTTGACCCCGGAAATGAGCTGCAGCCTCTGGAGGTCCTCGGTGGAGAATGATTCCTCTGTGAAGTTAGAGAGCCACTCTAGCTCAGCTAAATCATCATACTGCATTTAGTAATAATTATTAATTATAAAGTAAAAGAAAAATATAGTTTATCTTAAACTTTAACTTTATTAAAGAAGTAATCTGACCATTTGTATTAGTTAAACTACGATTTCTTCCATTTATTATTATTTTCTCTAAATAATTTTTAAGGAAAACCAAGCTCTAGTATTTATCTCAGTAAGTAAATATAAATATGTAAGAGAGCTATTCTTTTCTTTTAGAGACAACTATATATAAGAGACATTATTTTCTATAACTGTTAAATTATAATTTGCCAAATCTAGGAAATGAAAAAAATAAAAAATATTCACACCCCAAATAATTAAAGTAGCATATCTTTTAGGCAACAAAGTTTTTTCAGCAATGAATTATTACCAATTAAACTATCTCAAAATCGAATCGATATTAATATATTGACCCAATCCGAGTTCTTTTATTGAATTGCTTATTTTCAATAAGTGTTCTCAATATTATGCATTTGAAATGAAACTCGAACCTTCACGCTCTCTAGCTATCACATATAAGTGTTAAAATAAGTGCAAATATGAAAGAAACTCTTTCACGAAATACATAAGAAAGTGTATTATTAATTTATTATACTGAATTATTAGTCCGAAAATAAATAATTACTAGCTACAACTATTATCGGGCAATTTCATATTTTGGACGTTTGCTCTCTTTATTGATAGCTCAGCTCAACCGGTATTTATCTTAGGACAAACTTAATTAATTAATATTATTAACCATGTTAAAACGTAACTTCCAGAAATTTGAATTAATTTTTTTCTTATTGGTTGTTGGAGTCACACACACGTCACCAAAAAGAGAGGAAAAAAAACTCGAATCCCCAACGAAACGTAAAATTGAGGCAATCAGGCCACGAGAAAATGGCAGGAGGATTCTTACCGGAACGCAGAGCTCGCCGGAGAAGTTGCCGCCGTAATCAGCCCCAGCACCGGCGGACAATCCGTTATTGAGCGCGCAGCCGGAGTTGGAGTTGGAGCTGAGGCTATCGACGGCGGTGACGGTGGAGGAATCGGTGGAGCAGCCTCCTCCTCCGGCTCCGGCGGCATTATCGAAGCTTCCTTCGTCGGTTCCGGCGGAATCCAAATCCTTGGAGAAGTCGAGAAGGTCGTCGACGGCGAATTGGTCCATAATTGGGAAGGAAGGGAAGGGAGGTGAGGTGTGTAGTGGAGGGGAAATGGATGGGAGCTGCAGCGCGCGCGTCTCTGTCTCTGCGACTGAACTAATTGGTGAATTGGGGGCCAATGATGAGAGAGAAAGTAGAGCGGAAACAGTGGTGAGGGAGAGAAGAAGAAGAGAGTAAGAAGAGATAACTGCGGAGAGAAGTGTGTGAAGGTTTTAGTTTCCTTGTGGTTTTTAGTTCATAGAGAAAGAAATAAAGGGGCCATACCCATACATGTAGACAACTAAATATGGTAGATTTTTTTTTTTTAAATAATAAAAAAAAATTGGCCAACTAAACTACCCAAAGTAGATTTTTTTTTTTGGAATAAGAAATTTCGGATTCGATAAATAAACATCAGGTCGATTCAGTAAGATATTATATTGATATTAAAATATGTAATATGGTGTAGAGGTAGAGTGCTTCATCACTTAAACAGAAGTCAAGGTTCAAACTTAGATGGGATTCGGTGAATGAAAAAATATTTATGATCAACATTTTACTTTATGGGCTAACCTAGTGCGAATCGAGATTAGACTAATGTGCAACAAGCATGTTGTACATGTGCTGCCTTTCTGATGGGATCCCTCCTAAAATCGCCAGGAAAAAAAAAAACATATCGTCATTGGTATGAAACTTTTGAGTTTCGATGCCAAAAATTGTTTACAGTTTATAATTTTTGGAAGGGTTTTACATTTTTAGATTTCCACATTGGTCTGAACCAAACTCAATGGGTCAATAGAGAGCAATTATCTATATAAGTGGTGTTTCATCCTAAAACTAATTGTTGATAGGAAATGTAGCCACTTGCTTATATGGTGCTTAACTATTTCATAATTTACCAATGTGAGACAGAAAGACTCAAGGTGCATCATGATGATATTTTGATTAGGACACATGTTGATTAAATCAAGACATGTTGGAACTAAATTCAACGTACCTGATCTAATATTGTTAATTAGAACTGGGGTTCCGATGCTATGTTAGATTTCCAAATTCTAACAAGCCAAGCCTAATGGGCTAATAGTTAATAATGTAAGTAGAATTTCATCTTAAAACAAATTAATGATAAGAAGATGTAGTCCACTTATTTATATGGTGCTCAACTATTTCAGAATCCGTACTGAGACAGACAAACTCACAGAGGAGTTCAATTTTAACACTATATTAGAAGTTCACTTTAACACTATTAGAGTTTGATCTATAACGAGATTACCTTCTCGAAATAATTTTTCCCATAATATATACTCCATGGTTATGGTCCAAACGGTTGTTTGGTACGCGGGAATTCATTTTAAAAATATATGATTTTACATCTATATTTCACTCAGTTATTCTTAAGTGCTTGCACAAAAAAAAACGTGGAAATGTAAAAGATGATTTAAACAAGCAAAGTTCAAATATTTTTGAAAATCTCTCATGACTGAAAATGTAAATTTTAGCCTACCAAACACTCCCTAAATACTATTACTACCGCGGGGGAATTGCACACATATACAATTGCCGTATGTATAAAGAATTTTGGTTGCCAATAAGTGATGTTTGGCAACTAAATAAAATAAAATCATAAGAGATGTTTGTCCTTTACAACAATCTAATCTAGTATAATGGAAAAAACGATACATGATGTGGTACGATTTACTTATATAAGTAACGTGATTCTTGTTAGTGCATAATTATTTTTTTAGAATATAATCTCATGTGGTTAGATATTATTATTATTGGCAAATTTTGTTAGTTATTACCACAAAGAGAGATAATGGGATAATGCACACCTTTCTCACCAAGAGGTAGGTACTCTTTTTTATTAATTTTTTTTTTTTTTTCCAAAAGAGAGGTTAGGTATATGATAATAATAGATATTGGCACTACTATACTGCCTAATATTAAAAGAATGACATATATAGGGAGCCAAGCTAAACCTACTTTACATTGATATGACACTTGATTTGTTGCCATAACATATACATGGTACAAAATTGACATGTCATAACATGTGATGAATATGAATTTATGCAAAAATAAATATCCATACCTATTGTTAGATGTATTAACCAACAAATATATTCGAAGAATGTTTGACATTTTGATAAGAAATGAAGTATATTAACACGACGATATATAACTTGCACTCACAAGATAATATATTTTAAAAATAAATATACTAATATATATATTATTCATAGTTTTTTTAAAAAATATTAATTAAAAACTCTTAATATCTATTTTTCATATAAAGAAACCGTTCGTAATTTATAGTGTTCTAAATAAAAGAATATATATATATATATATATATATAGGAACTAAAATAATTTAATTTAATATTATAAAAAAAAGAAGTAAATCTATATATACAACAGATTAAGATAGTATAATATTACTTAGTGATTAATATTGTTTTACTGTTTTTTTAAGTTATAAATTTATCGAATTATTAGATATCAAAATATCATAAGTTGTAGAACTGATTTAAAATATTTATAATTACCAATTTTAACATGTACTTTTATGTGATATAATTATGGAGAGATTTGTATGTATTAAGATAAGTATGTGGGTTGATTTAATTTTTGTGATGATAGATTAACTTCCCTTTGTATCTGTACAACATTATACAATTGCATTTCACACATATATCATCATCATTAATCCCAATGCACCCCCACAATTGCTTCGACCAGCAGCTACTAACCATGACCAACTTAACTGCAAATGTTATATTATTATATTCTTCTTTAAAAAAATAATAAAACTAAAAGTATTTATACTTGAAAAAAAAAAGGTTAGAGGTCAAACTAGTAATTTTTTTCTTACATGCCTGCCGTACTTAGTATAATTGCTAGTGATAATGATTAAGAAATAATTAAATGTAATTTGACAAAGTTTATAGTAACTGATCTACCAAGTACCAGGTTTGTCGTTACTTGTCCGATTCCTCTGCAATTTATTTATTTATTTATTTATTAATAAATGATCGAAGAAATCCCACCACTTAGTTTCATTTTACTTTCATTTTTATATGTTGATGATATTGATGATGATGATTAAAATTAATTTTCAAATCTAGAGATCCAGAAGCAGCAGTTTGCGGTAGGAACCGATAAGTGTTTTCTTAAAAAAGAATATATAGTAACTTTATTTATTTTAAAAGCTCACAGAATTTAATTATAAATGTAAATTACAAAAGCGTTCCAGTGAATGAATTAGTCGAGTGATAATGTGTATCATATTATTGGCACGACGATCAACAGACTCTCCTATTAAACAAAATCTTTCAGTAAAAATTGAATATCAGATGATTAAAGTAAATAAAAATTAAAACTTTGACTAAGTAAATCCTAAATTATATAATTAGTTATTTTATAGCTTTTAATTAAATTTAGCAAAGTTAATATGATAGCAAGCAGTGTTTTCTGAGATACAAATCTCCCGCCCCACTATTCGTATCCCATATCGTGCATCACCGTTAAAATCTTGACACGTGTCATGATATAATTAATTTTGTGAGTTTTTCCTAAAATACTATTGAGATTGGTAAACCCTAAAAGAAAAATATTAAATTTAAAGACACGTGTTAAAATTTTAACGATAAGACACAATTTGAGGACGAAGAGTGGAGCATCAGATAGATCTGAATCCGTATTTTTTTTTTTTTTCTTTTCTTTTTCAAGCCCACTTTTAGTCACTTATTAATAGAGTAGTACTTACGTTTTATGTGTATTGCCACAAATACACTATATGCCATTTCAGTCCTCGTTGTTTAAATATTCCAAATATGGTCACCTAACTTTAAATATGCCACCCTGACAGATATAACAATTGGTCACCGATTGAGTACCATATATGCGTAGCTTTTACTTGACTAGGACCCTTGTAATTGTATCTCAGATTTTTCCTTTTGACTTTATTTTTGCTTGATTTTGAAGAAAAAGCCTGAAAAAGTGATTTACTAGGACCGTTATTCTTTGCTTGGGCTAGAGGTTTTCACTTATGATTGGGCCGGAATTACACTAGGTTGGTTTCCCTAGTTATTCCAACACTACATATACTAGAAAAAAACACACGCGTGTAGCGCGTATGAAATGTTTTCGGAATAGAATCGGTCAAATTATTATGAACCCGGTCACTCTCTTTGATCATCGTCCACTTTTAACATTCAAAGTTCGTTCGATTAAAATACGAAAAAATAATGAAGAATAAATATATAGAAAATTATGGTGAATACTTTATACTTTATCTCAATGTAGCTAAACATATATGTATTAACCAATAAAATATATTAACCAAAAAATATATGTTTGAATCATACAATCATATTGCTAAACACTGTAAATTGTATACATTTAAAATTCAGAATAACTGATTTACTACATGGAGGAATATTATGAAATTGAGTTCATAAACTTTAAAATTGACTTAGAATCGTTTGTCGTCACATGTCATTATATTTTGTGTAAGGTTAGTTAATTATTTTGTACAACCATTTGTATGGAACTAATATTGGCTAATATACTAGTAACCAATTCACAATATTTTGAATATAAGACTTAATTGTTTGCTACTTTGCTATTCTAAGTAAGCAATTTTTTTGGTTTTGAAGTTAGCAAATAACTACACCATGAAATATTTATATATATAGTAATAAATTACAAGAACATTAGTTAAAGGGCCCTTAGTTAAATTTACTATATATATATATAATAATAATGTTTCTCATGCACATAATTATACTAGATTTTTTAGATTCACTACCATATATAATGTGTAAAATTATCTTTTTTTGCAGATTAGAGAAAACAGATAATTTTACACAAAGAATTACATTTGTGTTAATTAACTAGTCATTTAGACTAAAGATTTCATGAAGTTTGGAATTTATTCGCCATAAATTGCAGTTTTCTCCTCTTATTTTCATTCTGATATATGATAATATATAATACTACGGTTTAGAGATTCCTTCATCTTCTATATCAACATAAATATGTAATTTTCTCTAGAAATTTCGTTTTATTGATAGATAAATGATATATATATATATATATATTAAAAAAACTGTAAAACTATTATAAAAAATAAAATAAAAAACATTATCCAATCATATATTTCTTAAATGTTGTTTCTTTCATCCCTTGTCATTAAATTTCATCATAATTAAGCATGACTATTTTCTTGATTTTCTATTTTAAATTTAAATATAATAATAAAATCCAGAATGAGAGTTTTATTTATAATTAGTGGGTCCTGCGAGGCACGTGATGGAGATGGAGAGTGTCAGCGTTCATGTGAGTGGGGGAGCTCACTTTCAAAAGCCCCGCCCGAACCGACGGTGGTCAATGACACGTGGATGGAATCTATACTCTCTAGTCTCCGGTGAACAAGGTAGCGTAGCGTAGCTTAGACAACAGATATTGTCTCCTCTAACAATAATTCCCCCCATAGCATAACGTGATGCCACGAGCCGTATATCACGTGAGCCGCACGGGTCTCACTTCTTTCTTAATTATTATGATCGGTATGTAGTAGAGTTCACTAAGCACTACTGCACTAGCTTTTTATATAGGGAAAAAAATAGTTCAAAAGGTATACATATATGTTATCACTACATCATGCTTAATGAGTTTACATAGTGAAAATAATATAAAATTCAACTAACCTAAAATTTTAACTATCATAGGATATATATAACATTTCCACATTCACAGATAACGAGAAAATATGAGGTTAATCAAAATAACACTTACAAAATAGTTAAAATACTAATTATATAAAAAAAAGGTTAAGTTATTAAAAAATAACGCGGAGAGCGACATAACAAAATTTATGAAGTCCAAATTATTAAGTAAGCTCAAATCTAAATAATGAGAAGATTGTATGAGTTACATATTTATAATATATGTTTTTAAATATCTATATCTATATTTGTATATTCTATTATATCTTAATTTAATTAGATATAGTTTTTATAGTATATTCTTATATATTAAACATATCTAGCATTATAGTTTATAAATATATATTTTAATAAGAATATATAGAGGTATTTTTTATTGTTATTAATACAACTTTCAGACAATAAAATAACTTTGAGAAGTAATGTTCTTGTTTTTAATTGTTGGGTAGTACTTGTTTATTTTTATCGACATCCACTACATAATAAAGACACCAGTTAAATGTGGTACCAACTATATATAATTCTCCCACTTAAAAAAAATCCTCTTAATTATTCCTATTCGATACGTTAATGCTTTGAACTCGATATACAAATACATATATGAGTCATGTGATTAGTTGAGGAAGCATGTTAAAGAGATGCAGAAACACTTGCTAGCTAGCTTATATGTTTCCTAATTTGCTTCCCTCACTAGCTGCTCACTTATGATGATGTTTGGCAATGGCATCGCATAGTTTTGTTGGGTTCCTTCCAAAGAGAAATTCCCATTTCATGTGGAATGCCACTCACCAATATTTTATTTGCTATATCTAATTAAGGAAAGATCTGACTTGCTAAGTAACCCTTTTAATGGCTAATGATAATAAGTTCCTTCGATATTAGCTAGATTCTTTTAGTGGTATATAATACACTATAGTTGCGTTTAATACACTGAAAATCCAAATTCCAGGGGATGTATAAAATTTGAAATATATACACGATCAAAATGTTGATTACTATGTTTGGTACGTGTTGGACCGTTGTATATATGAAGTAATTAATTAGTTATGAAGAAAAAAATTAAGGGTTAAATGGTCTTTTGGTGTCATATGTTTAGTCAATATTGATTTTTGGTGTTTTTGTGGACTTTTGCTGTCATATGTTTGTGTAGAATTTTGGAGCATTCGTTAATCAACAGTTAAGTTTGACAGTTAAATACTTTTATTTTGTTCAATTTAGTCATTCAATTTATATTCCTAACTTTATTTTTTTACAATCTAGTCCTCAAAGTATACAAATCGGACCTATGTCAAAATTGAATGAGTCAGGATCCAGCCCACAGCTGGGTCGGACCTCGGCTAGGTTACCCGGACCTGGGCGACCCTAGCCAGAGTCAGATCTAGCTGTGATCGGACCCTGACTAGGTCAATTTTACTCTAAGGTCGGATTATTTACCTCATAATTAATATGAACACACCTAACTTTAAAAAAAAAAAAAAAAAAACACACACACACATTCACCTATTATTAATAATTAATCTTGTTAGACTTTATCGATTTTGATTGTATATATTTAAGTTTCATGTAGTATGCTTACTGTTAAACCCCACATTCTGTTATAATTTCATGTGATGGATGTTTAAACCATGATTAATTTCACCTATTAGCTTGACATTTTATAAGAGTTAGTCATAGTCATGTAATTTTTTTTTTTCACATAAAAACAGAGAGAGTGTTGGCACATATAGGTTCAAATAAATGTGTATACTTTATCCTAATTTCCTACAAATGTTGCTTGTGATTATTTGGATCGTGGTAAATCGTTGCATTGCATGGAAGTCATCTCTGATTTATCTTCGATTAACGTGGGAACTAACTATCACGATTTATCTTTGATGATATATATATATTTATTGTGAATAAATTTTTATCTAAGGAATCTTTATCTTTACTTGACAACACGACCATATTAATAAATAAATTAGAGGGCATATATAGGCCGTGATTGTCGATAAGTCAGAATTTTCCACGTCCACCACGAAGGTGATTTAATTCTTTGTGCTTTTTGCATCGCTCCATAATGTTCTACAGCTATTAATTTTTTTTACCACTACAATGTTTTAATTCAACAACGTACGTAATGACAAA
This sequence comes from Clarkia xantiana subsp. parviflora, assembly GCA_036873135.1. NCBI lineage: Eukaryota > Viridiplantae > Streptophyta > Magnoliopsida > Myrtales > Onagraceae > Clarkia > Clarkia xantiana. Next base: position 14,436,815 of record JAPTYO010000004.1, read on the forward strand.
GTTAAGATTTCAACTCCTTAACAATACATTTACAGGCAAATGTTTTTAGCACTAGGGCAACTTAATTAAGTGTTGAAAGAAACCCATAGAGTTGATTATAATCAACTCTATGGGTTTCTTTAGAATTTACAGTTATTTAAATATTTCTATTACACTTTTTATTTAAATATATGTATGCACGCATGTACACGTATTAGACATCTAATATATATTTATATATGACATAAATATGAAAATGCATAGTTTTTTTGGGAGGAATTAAAGCATGAATAGTTAGTGATATTAAAATCAATAATGCATAAATTCGTGCTATAAAAAAATGGCGTATCAAATCGATGTTGAAAAGTATGACAATATAGCAGGCACGTACATTTCACGATAATATAAATGAATGTAAATACATTGTGTTATAAACTCCATGCAAAAAGGTTTACAATTTACATAATAATAGGAGAGTAAGTTTAAAACCCTTAAACCGGCGGTTTTATGTCCAAATCAATGTGAGCCATACAAATGAAAATATTTATAATATACTCCGAACTGGGTCAGCGTGAGTAAATATTAGATGTAGAATAATAATGCTACGAGGCTCTGAAGTGGTTTGATCACTAAAGAGACAAGCAAATATCTTAATAAAATACGTCATTGGCCGACACATTGTTAGATATTTTATTTAAATAAAAAAAATTATGTTATAGTAAGTTACTAGTTAGTTCTTAAACACGAAGAATTTAGCTTAAATAAATCAATTTAATAACATATGTTTCTTTTCTAGATTGGTTTTTATATTATTAATTAATGTACACAAATTAAAAGAGAGAGTTGTTCGCAGAGTGCTTATTCTCGTATAATTTGACTTCAAAGTTTTAGGATCGAAACCTCTTATGGGTGTCACCTAGTGGTGATGAAAACCTCGGACTGTGAATACGAGAGCCTGAATATTCCTTTTTTTTTCTTCTTTTTTTTTGGCCAAAAGCTTGAATATTACTTAACGTAACGTGATGAGTTTAGGACCATTTATTTCCTTTCGGCAAAAAAGACAATTATTGGAAGAAAAAAAAAAATGTACCTTTGAACTTAAAAGAGTTTCAATGGCGTGCTCCATTGAGTCCCTATGTAACGGCAAACCAAACGTAATGGCTTCGATGGCAATTCATTGATAACTAATGGGCTGCATAGATAAAAACTCATAATGGGCTGAGCCCAGCAATATTAAGAAGCCCGCTAATGCGCTTTTCCATTAAAAGGAACCACAGTGAACTATTATCCTTTTTTTTTTGCGGTGAACTTGCGTGTGGAACAGGAAGCTCCTCAGTAGGATGCTGATTTCTTAATCCTCTTTTGTTACGGGCCAATAATTTAGTGGGCTTGGACAATAGTTTCATAAGATTTGGGCCAATAGTTCATTTGGGCTTGGGCCAATAATTTCATAGGTATGTTTTAAAGTTAATTCTCCTCTCAATTAACAACCTGTTGCATGGTTTTCTTTTAGAGCAGTGATAGGGAGTCTGAAACCAACCTCCGAAAACCTCCGATTATAGAGACAATGACAGTTGATGTAATTTTGATCAACTTTTTGGGCAAACTTTATACCTCTAACAGTCGGAGGTTTTCGGAGGTTGGGGTCTCGGACTCCCAATCATTTCTGTTTCTTTTTAAGGCCTTTCTTATTGTTGTGGGTTTAATAATTGATTACCATGTGGCTCTTTGGTACGCAGTGATACTTTTAGGCATGTTCTTCACAACTATCTGGATACTTGTAAAATTTAATTTCTATCTTTACCTTTTAGGCCTCAACCTATCCCAATGTTTTTCATGAATTTTTATTAGTTCAGTTTTATACTGGTATTTCTAGTTGAAGCTATTTTCATAAAGGGTTTATACGTATTTTGGTACCCTATGTTTGCCTACTTTTAGCTTTTGGTACCACGTGTTTAGTTTTGCCTATTTTTGGTACAATACGTTTGCCAATTGTATACTTTTGGTATGACCTTTAGTTGACCGTTTGAATTGACCGTTAAATAGTCACATGACTTATACATGCCTAGCCCCAAATTTTAATTTTATTCAGTTTAGTCCTCATATATTTTGTTCAAACTTTTTATTTTTGCAATATAACCCTTAAACATTTCCAACCTCACCCTTAGGACTAAATGGACATGGCTATTTTCATTTTCTGCACCCCATCTTTTATTGCAGAGGCTCCTTGTGTAAGATGGGCTACAATGCAAGCTGGGCTGTATTTCTAGTTTGGGTCGGTTTTTAGCTTTGTATTGTTTTATGCTCTTTGGGCTTTGTATGTGTTCAGTTTTTTTGGTTGGGCCGTTTGTATTTTGGGCCAAACTCTTTTGTTCCTTCACACATTATTCTTTTGGGTCTGTATTGGAACCTTATATATTTCTAGATTTTAGGGTTGGGGGGAGTAGACTGGACCAAGTGAAGGAACTCTGGTCTGAGAACCCCAATTGCCGTCTCTCTTCTTCTGAAACCCTAACTCACAAATCTCTTCGTCTTCTCCAAAATTCACATGGTATCAGAGCCATGATGGATGATTCTTTCCATTGGTTACGATCAAGCCTATGCCTTGTTACTCTGATTCGTAGTATCTCCTTTTGAGTGGTGCTCCGTCTATTGAAGACTATTCGTCTTCCTCACAGATCTTGATTTTTCTCGATCTGTTTTTGGTTTCTCCTCTGAGCGACTCTATTCCTCCTTTCCGATTATTTTTTTCTTGATTTCTTGCGATGACAAGTCTCGATGGCGAAGATTCTGGAACGAAGCCGGCAATCAGTGCAACCGTGACAGACAACGCCATAGCCGCCATGAAGATCGATCCCAGGCATCCTTTGTATCTTCACTCTAGTGATCATCCTGGTTCGTATTCCACTTCTCATATCCTTACTGGCATAGATGATTATCCCATGTGGAGTAGATCGCTTCGTTTTGCCCTCGTTGGTAGGAACAAGTACGGATTTGTTACTGGTACTTTTGTTAGAAGCAACTTTACTGCTCCTCTTGATGATATGTGGGACCAATGTGATGCTATAGTCTTTGGATGGATCATGAACTCTGTGTCTAAGGAAATAGGGAAAACAATCATGTACACTGAGAATTCGTTGCTAGCCTGGAAAGATTTAAAGCAAAGATTTGATAAGCAGAATGGTTCGAGAACATATCAGCTCCACAGAGAAATCATGCTGTGTAGACAAGGCCTTGACTCTGTTTCTGTTTTCTTCACCAAGATCAGGAGTCTTTGGGATGAGTTTGATTCTGTGTGTGGGCTGCCTTACATTAATGATCCACTCTTTGAAAAGCACTCACAACACAAAGAGAATTTACGTCTTTTTCAATTCTTAATGGGGCTAAATGAGAACTATTCTGGTATAAGGGGGAACCTTCTGTTATGGGACCCTCTACCAAGTGTAAACCAGGCCTATAATCTCCTTGTGCAAGATGAAAGCCAAAGGGATGTGACTTCTACCATTGTTGCTTCTGTTAATGTCACTTCTGCAAACAGCAATGTTGGCTCAGATAAACCTAAGGGCAATCCCAATTTGGAGTGTAGCTTTTGTCACAAGAAAGGGCATCTCATTGAACGCTGTTACACTAGAGGCTGTGACTTCTGCAAAAAGAAGGGTCATGTGAGGGACAACTGCTACAAGTTGAGGGATATGTCCAAGGGAAAGAACACCATGGTGAAAGCAAATATTGCCTCCTCTGGGATTGGTGATGATTGCTCTGCTCTAACCACCTTGCACCTTGCAGACAATATTGAAGGAGAGACTGTTAAAGGAGGGATTACCTTTACACCAAAACAGTTTGAACAGCTTCTGCAAAACATGGGTCACCTTGGCAGGACTGCAAATCAGGCAGGTGCTGCTGGTACCAATGATCACAGAGCTAACACTGCAGGTATATCTCTCCTTGCTGATAGTTTCAATGTTAAGAATTGCTGGATTTTCGATACTGGGGCCACCAATCATATGACATTTCAAAAGGATTGGCTGGTCAATTTCAAAACTCTTTCTACCACTAGAGTGAATTTACCAAATGGTGATTTTTCTGAGGTTGTTGGCTATGGTGATTACTTTTTTAAACCTGGCATGAAATTGAGCAATGTTTTGTATGTCCCAGATTTTCAATTCAATCTCATGTCTGTTTCTAGAATTACAGCTGATTTGAAGTGCAATGCCCTTTTTTATCCAAATTCTACTGTCTTACAGGACCTCTCAAGTGGGAGGGTCTTGGTGACTGGAAGTGAAGACTCAGGTTTATATTTTTTCAAACACTTTTCCACTTCTGAGTCTGGTTTACATGTGAACTTAGAAAATAAAGCCAATCTATGGCATCAAAGATTAGGGCATGCACCTTCCCATACTTTACAAAAAATTCATTCATTGGATTTTCCTTCAAACAAGTCAGTTGTAATTGATCATTGTACTGTTTGCCCCAAAGCAAAGATTATCAGAAACCCTTTTCCTTTATCTGATTCAAGAGCTTCCACTATTTTTGATCTTGTTCACTGCGATGTTTGGGGACCCTATAGTATTCCAACCTATGATGACAAACGTTTTTTTCTTACTATTGTTGATGATCACTCTAGGGTTTGTTGGATTCACTTGATGCAATTTAAATCTGATGTTTATATCATCTTAAAGGGTTTTATTGCCATGATCAAAACTCAATTTGATAAATGCATCAAATGTTTTAGAACTGACAATGGTGGAGAATTCTTCAATGACAATGTCAAAAACCTTTTTCAAAATTATGGAATTCTTCATCAAAGCAGTTGTTCATATACCCCCCAACAAAATGGAAGGGTTGAAAGGAAACACATGCATTTGCTAGAAGTTGCTAGAGCTATCAAGTTTCAAGCCTTTGTCCCTATTCAATTTTGGGGTGAGTGTGTTCTCACTGCCTGTTATCTAATAAACTTGATGCCTAGCAAAGTTTTAAATGGTAAATCCCCACTTGAAGTTTTCAGTGGTAAGCCCCCAAACATTTCTCATCTCAGAGTTTTCGGATGCTTATGCTATGCTAAGAATCTAGCTGTGACTGACAAGTTTGCTCCACGTGCTGTCCCTTGTGCCTTTTTTGGATACTCTGAATCTCAAAAGGGTTATAGATTATACAATCTGATTGATAAAAAGTTTTTTGTTAGCCGAAATGTTCTTTTCAATGAAGGCATTTTTCCTTTTAAATATAGCAAACTTGATCAGTTGCCTGGTTCTAAGCATTCTTTGGATAGCTCTAGTTTTGATGATGGTGTTTTCTTTTATTCTGATATACCTGAGAAATGTGCTCCTGTGGACAATATTTTGGTTGACACCATTGATACTGATTCAGTTTGTGATGATGATTTAAGGGATTTACATGATAGCCCTATTCCATATGATGAATCTGGAATCATACCAGAATCTGATGGTGTTAATGTCCCTTTGACATCAAATGATGTCCCCACAGTTGTTCCTGTGAGAACTGATGATGTTCCTGTCCCTCCAGTGCAAGTTACTAAGTCAGGAAGGTCTGTTAGGCCTCCCATATGGACCACTGACTATGTTATGGGAAGCATTTCCACTGGTTATCCAATTCAGAACTATGTCAGTTACAACAATATTTCTGAAAATTATAAATGCTATCTCACTTCTATCTCTGAGTTGGTTGAGCCAGATACATATACAGTGGCAGCACAGGATCCTGCTTGGGTTCAAGCCATGAATGATGAAGTTTCAGCATTAGAAGAAAATGGCACTTGGGAATTAGTTCCTCTTCCTTCAGGTAAGACAGCTATATGCTGTAAATGGGTATATAAATTGAAGTTTAAATCTGATGGGACTTTGGAAAGGTATAAAGCACGTCTAGTTGCAAAAGGTTTTAAGCAAAAACATGGAATAGACTATTTTGAAACCTTTTCCCCCGTTGTTAAAATGAATACTGTTAGAACCATTTTGGCACTTGCATCTATCCATCAATGGCCACTTTATCAAATGGACGTGTTTAATGCTTTTCTCCAAGGTGATCTAGACGAAGAGGTATACATGAAACTGCCTGAGGGCTTTGGTAGCCAAGGGGGGGATGGATTAGTTTGTAGGCTACGCAAATCCTTATATGGCCTTAAACAAGCCAGCAGGCAGTGGAATGTAAAACTGTCTGAGTCTCTTATTCAAGCTGGATATACTCAATCTAAACATGATTATTCCTTGTTTACTAAGATTGTTGAGAATCAGATTGTTATATTGCTTATATATGTTGATGATCTTATGATAACTGGGAATAGTGCTGAGCTTGTGTCTGATTTAAAGCAGGTCCTTGAAACCAATTTTAAGATGAAAGATTTGGATGAGATGAAGTATTTTCTTGGTATAGAAATTGCTAGAGCTGATGAGGGTATTTACCTATGTCAGCGCAAATATGCACTTGAGCTTATATCTTCCGTTGGTTTAGCAGGTGGGAAAATTGCTAGAACTCCAATGGAGTTGAATGCTAAACTTACTAGCAGATTTTATGATCAGCATTTACAATTGAATAGTGCAGATGAAACCCTAAATGATGTCTTCTCTTATCGACGACTGATAGGCAGGTTACTTTATTTGACTATCACTCGTCCTGACATTTCTTTTGCAGTTAGACACATGAGTCAATATATGCAAGATCCCAAGAAGTCACATTGGGAAGCCTTGTTGAGAATTGTTAGGTACATTAAACAAGAACCTGGAAAAGGTTTGCTATTATCCTCTGATTCTGTCCCTAATTTGGTTGGCTATTGTGATGCTGATTGGGCCACCTGTCCTGAGACAAGGAGGTCGATCACTGGTTATTGTGTTAAATTAGGGAATTCTCTGATATCTTGGAGGGTTAAGAAACAGGACACTGTTTCTAAATCCTCGGCTGAATCTGAATATAGAAGCATTGGTGATTTGCTGAAAGAAGTCATTTGGCTTCGTGGATTGTTGGATGAATTGGGTTTTACTCAGGTTGGACCCTCTGTTGTTTACTGTGATAATGACTCTGCTATCAAAATTGCAACTAATCCCGTTTTTCATGAACGCACTAAGCATATAGAGATAGATTGCCATTTTGTACGAGAAAAATTGTTGCGTGGTTTTGTGCAGCTCAAACATTTGGATACTAAGGAGCAGCTAGTTGACATATTTACCAAGGTCCTTGCCTCTCAACCACATCACTATTTGGCTGATCAGTTGGGAATGAAGAATCTTTTCAAAGGTCATATTGAGGAGGATCTTGAAGAGAATGAGGATTGAATACAGCTGCCAGCTTGAGGGGGGTGTAAGATGGGCTACAATGCAAGCTGGGCTGTATTTCTAGTTTGGGTCGGTTTTTAGCTTTGTATTGTTTTCTGCTCTTTGGGCTTTGTATGTGTTCAGTTTTTTTGGTTGGGCCGTTTGTATTTTGGGCCAAACTCTTTTGTTCCTTCACACATTATTCTTTTGGGTCTGTATTGGAACCTTATATATTTCTAGATTTTAGGGTTGGGGGGAGTAGACTGGACCAAGTGAAGGAACTCTGGTCTGAGAACCCCAATTGCCGTCTCTCTTCTTCTGAAACCCTAACTCACAAATCTCTTCGTCTTCTCCAAAATTCACACCTTGCTCAACATTTTGAGTTGGATCGGCTTCTCTTGAGTAAGTGAATCGAAAATAGGGTAACAGATTTTGTGGTATTAATATATTGCCTAACTGTCAACTGTTTCACAATGGTATTATTGTAATTTGAACGAAATTCAGGGACATCTAAAATTGTTAAGACAGTCGTCACTTGTGTTGAATCTCCTGATGGACTGACTTTTCAATCATGTTGACGGCGTCGGAGATGACGCGGATCATGCTTAACTTAAGTCAATAGAAAAGGAAAACGGGGTTTAAGTTTAACGTGTAGCTACCACCTGATTTGATTAATTATTCCACTAGATTACCACTATCCGACAACATCGGATAGTATTTTTATTTTGGCTACTAAATTAACATTCATAAAAACTTCAACTAGTAAATTTGTAGTTAACCCAAATTAAAATGATAACAACGTGAAATGTTTTGATTTATAAATAAAACGAATAAAAGTATGTAAAGGTTATAATAATGGCTCATAAACCTTTTTATATATTATATTAAAAAAATTAAGGAAAATTAATTTATATAATTAATAGCCAATGAAGATCGTGTTTTAATTGGAAAAGGAAAAGGGTGTTAAGCTTTAGCGTGTTGCCACCACCCCCATTACCATTACCACTAACCTATATTATTTGTGTTTTTTTTTTTTTCAAGTACGACTATGCAGTTTTTTTATAAGATTAATAAGATAATTGTAATTTTGATTAGATTCAACGTGTAGTACGTGTAAGTGTCTCATTCTATGTCAATCATTGTATTTTGATTAGGTTCAACGTATATATAAATTTTGGCAAAAAAAAAAAAAAAAAAACGTATATGTAGATTTTACGTATAAAAATAACAATAAACAGATTACGTCCATAAGAAATCATGTATGTGTAATTATATGGTGAAAATAGGGCATATCAGTTAAGCCCAATCTTTGTCACGTCTAATAATTAAGTTTCATATTCTATGCATCCGTTTATGTATTATGCTTTTAATTTTGCTGATATATATTTACACTTCACTAACAAAAAAAACGTGGAGATTTGGAGAAAACTAAAAAATGGAGATGAGCAGTGCGTATCTATGCATAAGTATTGGGTGGCAAATGTAGGGCTGGGCATGGTTCGGTTTTGGGCCGAACCGGTTCAGAACCGAACTGGAACCGGATTTAAGGTTCAGCCGGTTTTCTATACCTGGCATGAACCGAACCGGATTCACGGCTCCAGAACCAAACCATGGCAGAAGCGGTTCAAAACCGGTTCTGAACTTTTTTTTTTTTTTTTTTTTTGCTTCAAACCTTTTTTTATTTAAAGTTCTAATTATGCACCAAATTCGATAATAGACGAACAATTCATAAACTTTCAAAATATAAAGATAACTAATCACTTCAACATAGATAGTATCGAAATCTAAATTCCAAATAATCTGATAATATAAGTTGAAATATTTAAAGCATAAATCTTGAGACTTCCACCAGTTCTCGAGAGGCGACATGCGTAGTTAAGTGTTCAACAGAACTGAACCCAGTTCAATTCAGTTCAGTTCAGTTCTCGAACTGAACTGAGCCGTCGACGAACTCAAAATAAAAAATTCATCAAAAAATCGTTGTTGGTGAAAGAAACGAGGAAGGCATTATTAAATTGTATCAAGTGAAAGAAACGGATCGATTCAAACTCATTTAACGAAATCCTACAGAAACAATAATAAACGCTATAGGAAGTTAGAATTTAGGAACTCACCGTATCAAATTGGACTGGGAAAAACTCGCCGGCGATGTGGTAGACGAAGGATGGAGGTCCAGCGGGAGTGGCACTGGGCAGCGGCAGTTCTTCCTAGAGGAGCGGCGCTGCAATTTTTTTTACTGGACTGAGGAACGACTGTAATTAGGAGTGGCATAGGGTTAATATTTTTTTTTTTACAACCGGTTCAGAACCTGTTCTGAACCAGCTGAGAACCGCTCCTAATATATATATATATATTAAAAACCAAACCATATACAAACCGGTTCGGCCAGAACCGGTTCACGCCGGTTCGGTTCAACCGAACCGGTTTTTTGCCCAGCCCTAGGCAAATGTAACGCCGTTCTCGTATATTTTGAAGACATTTCTTAAAAAATATACACCGCACCTTTTTATATTTCTTAAAAGACCCCTTATTTTTTTATTTTCCAAAAGAAAAATCTCATCTAAATAAAAAATAATCAAAATAATAATAACCATCAATCTTAATTTCCGACTCATTTATTTAGTATATACATGACTCGTTCAATGAATTCTGATCGATTATTTCTCATGATCTAACGGCTGATAAATCGAATTGAAATAATCTTGACTGTATTTTGGTCAACCCTTTTTTTTTTTTTTCCTTTTGTTTCTATATTAGCACTTGTTTTTCAAAATACAAAATATGTACTTTAATTGATCCAAACAGATTAAAACTCCTTTAATATAACCTCTTATATCAATTAAATATGACAAAATATATAATTAAACCATAACTAAGTCTAACCATGCACAATCTAGTGCAAATTGACTATTATAAATTATAACTCCGCTCGTTATTAGAAATGACTAAGTTTTATGAAGATGATCGATTGTGTTTTTTTAGCCTTACCCAAGGTACATTTTGGTTCAAAATTTATATGTTTAATTTGATCGGTTCGATTTTTTAAATTCGCGAGTCTTAGGTGCATTTTGACTTAGAACTACGTTTGATTTAATAATTTCAAAATTGAATGGATGTTAATACTCATAGTCACTATTATAATTATTTTTTGTAAATTATGATAACTAAGTCGATTTTTTTATTTTTTTAATGATCAAAACTAAACAAAAAAAAAATCTTTTTTTTTATTTATTAATTAAATCATGAACTCCATTCTAAAATTTCTGGATACGGCGTTGATGATTGATAATGAGGAGTCTAATGAAAGAGGTTCGTTTCGTGGGAAAGCGAAATTTTAAACATAGTGAGAATATTTTGTATATTCATAGGAATGAACGTGACAGCAACGAATGATTGGCCCCCAGCTGGGTTCATGGTGGGGCCCATTGGGACAGCCGATTTGTGGGCCCCGAGGTGCCTTGTCGGCCCACGCCTAGGCCGGCCATTGATAGATAGGGCACCCCCATTACATTTACCTTTGCGCTTGGTGGCGTGCCTTTAAAGGTGTTTTCTTTTCTTTTCTTTATATATATATATATATATTACTAATTTATTTATGCTATGTATATAGTATTAGTATATATAGTCATTAACTTTGATTTATTTGTATTTGGCAAAAAAAAAAAATTTTGATTTATTAGCGGGGCACAAGAATTTAGGTGTTTTTATCTTTACACATATTGTTAAATAGATAAATATTTATTTTATTGATTAAGCATGAGCAATTGCACTTGGTGGAGGGAAAATGAACACTAACTCTTAGATAATTAGATTTGATATTATATGTATTGATCTTATAAAAAATTAATTTATTTAACATTTTCCGAGACATTAGCGACAAAAACGCGTATCTACTAGTCTAAGTGTACTAGCAAAACCGTACCATGGTATAATAGTTTTTTTTTTTTTTTTATTTAAATAAAAGAAGGACAAGATACATGATTATTATGGAATTATGCAGATTATTAATATAACTGGTGTTATTGAGAAATAAACGGGAAGAGATTATATTAATGACAAACTCACTATTCATATAATTTTATTTATGGCTAACAATGTATATAATTTAATGAAATTGTGTGAAAATGAAACAACAAAGGAAAATAGTATAATACAACATTAAATGACAAATACAATAATAGAGTTATTATGCCCTTGGAACGGTATAAAGATATTTTACGCGTGCATGTACGTATTCACGTGTTTCATAAAAGGATGAGCATCTCCCTCTCTCTCTATGCTCATTTTGACCTTTTCTTCTTAGCATTAAAATGAGTTGAGATATGTGTAATGACATTGCTTGATGTTTTGATCAACATACAGCTTTTTTTTTTTTTTTTTCTTCCCGCGGGGTGGTCCTAGGGGGCCCTCATCAGGAGGGCAGCACCCGTAGCATGCTTACTCCACACCTAGACTAATCCCCACTCGCACCGGGTCAACCCGTAAGGGGTAAAGTGCTGGCCATGAACAATTTTCCATTCCCATGGTCACTAGCGGGGATTGAACATACAGCTGATATCGCTTATGCAATCACATTTATTATTACATGACATTATTCAAAGTGTGCAAAAACGAAGCATATTATCTCAGTAGACGTGTTTAAGAAATGTAATTTATGAGATACTATTATAAAAATTCTTAATGTGCATTTATTCACTGTTTTCTTTGATGAAATAAATATTAAATCAAGCTTTCACCTAACACCTTAAGTTTTAGGACAGTGGGTCCATTTGTTAGTATAAACTTTCACATGGTATCAGAGCGCGCAGGTTCGAGTCTCCGCAGCGCCAAGTTAAACCTCAATTTCATATGATTGCGATATGGTCAAGCAAACACGTGATGTGCTTTCAAGAAATCTATCAGCCCACACGCAACAATAAGTTTCACGTGATGGGCTTTCAAAAATGTCTCAGCCCACACGTGAGGGAGAGTGTTGAAATAAAGATTAAATCACGTCTTCACATAACACCTTATGGTTTTAGGACAGTTGGTCAAGTGGTTAGTCTAAACTTTCACACAATTTAAAGACGTAAGTGTTAAATTTACTCTTACCGCAATATTTAAAAAATGAATGGATTAGTAGTGGCGACTCCAAACTCATTCCTCTACGAAAAGTTCGAACTCTCATGCTCACGGTCTGGGTATTTTTCGACCAGTCTTAGCGATCAACCAACGCACGCCACTGGCTCGTCAACGTAGCCCCACTAGCAGCCTAGTATAGGCAATAGGTCAGTCCGTGTCCAGTTCTACATGCATACACATATGCCTAACGTGATGTGTGAGACAGGTGAGACCTGATATTTTTAAACAGGTCACCATGACGTGACTCCCCAAGTTTTTTCGAACCTGGGACCTCGAAAGCAAACTATGTAAGAGTAAGTGCACTTAACCACTAGTCCATCAACACTATCAGTAGTGGGTATGTAAATTCAACAATAAATATTCACTCTCATTTTGCCCGTAGAAATTATATGAGATGAAGTGATGAACCGATACATGACATAGTTCCTAACCTTATATTTATATTTATATATATATGAAGTGGTAAGAAGATTAAATTAAGGAATTAACTTATGTATAGTAGTGTAGATAGAATGAGGCGGCAATATGAATATGGATTGGATGGTGGAGCGCTGAAAGGAGGAGGAAAAGATGCGTCACGTCGACGAAACATATGTCTGTGGATTTACCAGAATCTCGCTACTTCCCAGAAGAATGTTTCTCTGTCACCACCAGAGCCCGAGCCCGACAGATCTGACACGTGTCGTTTTCCTAGTGGCCCCCTTCTCCTGCACAGATATTCAAAATAAGATACTCAAGATTTTGCTATGGGCTACTGCATCCATCATTTATAATTTAAATAAATAAATTCGCATATTCTAATAATAACTCCCAGTTTCACTCACTTCTCTATCCGCGCGTGTTTCGCACTCTTAGGTATATACATTTTAAATTTATTGCTAATAAATGGCTTTCAGTGTTGGCCAACAAAAACTAATAAATAATTCGGACGAACAAAAATAAAACTATAATAATAAGCTTTGAGTTGTTGGGTTTTGTTAGGAAAATTGTTGCTAGCTTTACTCTGCAGATATTTGATATTTCTAAAAATATGGTTTTTCTGTTTAAAATAAAAAGAATATTCCGTAGACTATAATTTTTTTTTCTATAGATAATATTTTATAATTATTCAATCTCTGCATTTATCTTATATTTAAAAAAATATCATAAATTAATTTAGAAAACTGTACAAAAATATTTGCAATATAATTGTAACCATAAAGATTTAAAAAAAAAATACTTTTGAAAGAAAAACCAATTATTTGGGATTTTATTTGTATACAAAAAGTATTTTCCGTTTAAAAAAATATATATAACAAGAACTATTTGGAAAATTATTTCCCATTTTAAATATTTTTTTGGGTATTTTTAGAATAAATAAATACAATTTAAAGGATAATTTAGTAAACTTTAGGATTTATAGTCTGAAGAAATCGTTCTACGAGTAGAAATTCTTTAAAAAAATTAAAATATTAAAAAATGGTTTTAGTAAAATTAAAAAGGTTTTGACTATAATTCTTTCCAAAATGCAATTATTGTTTTATATATACCCGAAAGTTCAAACTGTATCTATATATATATAATACATAATTTTACTGGTATATATTGGTTTTCACATAATAAAAAGGAAGAAAATGGGTTTGACAGGTGGCTGATGCTGTAAAGTCGTAGAGGGGCTTCACGCGTGACGACAGGACCCACACGTGTGGACCACAAACAGCACTCAGGGTTGAGGATATGGTCTGCTACCGTCAACCACACGTTACAAACAAGGACGTTGACGTGTCGTTGTCTTATTCGATGGAAGACGAAAGTGTTAAATATTTGTTTTTATTTTATTTTCTAAGTGGCACCAAATTTTCTAAGTTACTGGCGGAAGTGGCGGGGTATGTTGGGACTTTTACCGGCCCATGCCATTGTCATAGCCGTTGACACACCCATTAGTTGATAATAATTGATATAAATATTTCCAATAAATTACCTTTTTATAAAAATATTAAATAATGAAAGATAAAAAGGGTCTTTTTGGTTTGTCGTTTGAGTTAATTAAAAATGCCATTGATGTTGCTTAATTATATCTTTACCTTATCTTTTAAGCTTAGATAAGTAGCAATTGGTAATTCCACTTAGTGTAAAGTATATTTTTTTTAACCTAATTCTTCTAAAATGGAGAGAAAAACTAACATTTAATTAAGAAAATTCTCTATAGATACTGTTTCAATTGCTACTTGATGTTTTGACTTTAAGTCCACATATGTTATGGATTTTATCATTTTAAGCCCATTTTGTAGACTCCAAACATAGTAAAAATATATTTTACTGTATTTTCTTTAAAGGAGAATACCAAAAAAATCTCCAAATACAGGTGGAAATTAGACTGATCACCTAATTTCCTTTACTACATATATATATATATGTGTGTGAATGCACAAAATTGTAGAATCAAACCCTTTAGTCTTCAATTACTAGTTATTTAACCAATTAGTTACTTGTCAATACAATACTTATTCAACTTCTCTAAAATTGGCATTCAAATTTGAAGAAACTTTACCAAATTATGTGGAATTTGTAATGGAATTTCTTTGAACACTTGTTTAAGGTAAATTTCCATTATTGACTTTTTATGCTTAATTAATTAATTAGTCTTATTGAAGATTAATAAGTTGTAAAATAGGAAAATAGATGAGGGCGGCCGGGGTTGAAAAAGGTATGTTGCTTTATTATATATATCTCGATCCTATATAAGGTGGAGAAAAAACATGTCTGATTTTGGCATCATTGTGATTTTAAACTTGATGATGATTAATCAATCTTTGTTTCCTAATTAATCAATGTATTCATATAGTTTTATAAAATGATTGCACTTGTTTGTGGCTTCTTGTAACATGCATATACCTACTCAAGAGAGATCGTGTCGAATTGAAGGTATATTTTTTTCTTTTGGTGAAAATTTTGAAGATGTGTATATAATCGAAAGGGATGATATGCATTCACAATATCATGATTGAGAAATGTGGTGATTAATACGAGGATCTAATTTATTTAGAAAGTTCACATAACTGAATAGAAGAAGATTGTATTTTGCTCTATATGCATGATGATGTGTCACTACTTAATTAAGATGCGACATACATATTAACTAATCACTCCAAATTTGATATGTTCTTCAAATAATATTACTAGCATTAATTTGTTGTATCTGATACTAGGATATATACTACTAACTAAACTATTAGGTAATTTAAATCAAAACAACCAAGATATGAATAAGATAATATATAGATGACAATTTGTCGGGCACGATACATAATGTGTTGTTAAATCTAAAATAATAATCAAATCACTATATGAAATTTGATCTGATCATTAGTTATAAATCGCTACTGTTTTTTTTTTTAAATAGCAACTTGAAATTCAAATTTGTAAGCAAATTGCTACTTCCATTATAATTTATGTCAAATTAGATATAAACGAAGCATGCGGTGGCTACGTGATTTCTTTTATATGTATACATAATATGAATTTACTAAAAATTCGAAGAATTGCAGCAAGATACAATCAACTGGACACTAAAAAAATATAAATGAAACTCGGAATTTAAAATAATACATTACAACAATTGTATTTTTTTTAATTGACCCTACAGATAAAGAATGCTGAAATGTGTGTACATTATATAAAAGAATTGGAGATGTTCTAGGATGATCAAATGTGTTAAATTAATGATTAGGTATATAATTATTATTAAGAAAACTGTCCCCCATGCTCTCAAGTAATCTTCATCTACTCTGCATGTTCCTGCCACGGTGGAACCACCCCTAGAATACAGAAGCTGTCTGCTGAGATGCAACTTTATTTATATAGAAGATGAAGATCTAACTTCCATAGCTTGATTTTGAATAAGCTAATGAAAGTGTCAAATTTAAAATATTTGTAATGAGATTTACACTAAAATGAGTGATTAAGTTTATAGATAATACGTCAGTGTACGTGACTTGAGCTAAATGAATTTCTTTTAGAACAATAATTAGGTTTATAGTATATATATTTAAAAAATAGACGTATAATTGTATTATAAATACTCGAAAATGGAATGATTATAACTTATAAGTCTATATATTTTTTATCGAGAATATGCACCATGCATTTATATCGTAGCCATGGACTAGCTGAATCTGAGTCTCCATTAATGAAGCTATAGCTTCTTCATCGTCCTTTTTATATAAGTGCATGTTCAGTGACTTCAAAGAGAAGAATCAATGATGATGATTGTAATTTGTACACGACAGCTGACGTGGTCTATTGGAAATTTGAACCTAGCTGTGAGTGGTCTACACGCGCTTGGTTGAGAGTGTGCTAGCTTTGCCACTTAAATAATGATCATCATAGAAGATAGGGATCGTAATAAAATATAGGGAAAGCATTAGAAATTTAAAAAAAAAAAAAAGGAAATAGAGAAGAAGAGTGGAGTAAACAAACAGTAGCAAGCAAGATGCAAGAAGCAACATCAATAGCAAAAAATTAACGTGAGAATGAAAAGGAAAGAAATGAGAGAAAAAAATGATATGCATGGCAAATTTGAATAAAAAAAATTATAAATTGTAATTTTTAAGATATTCAATTCAATATAATTTTGATGATAATTATATGTGTGTTGACTAAAATAAATATTTTAATCTCAGGATATTGCGTTAGTAATACAATTTTTAAGTATGTTACGAAAATGGAAAATTGTACCTCAAACTTTTAATAAATTGTGTGACTTTACATAATTTCAATTAATAACTTATATTCAGCTTATAAAATTTATCTAAGGAGAAAAAAAAAACAAAGGAAATACATAAAGATGATAATGATGTGAAAAGAAAACAAAATCCTCAAACCCTGTCTGAAAATTCTGTCTGGTATTTCGGGACCTCTCTCTTCTCTGAAAAAGAAATTCACAATCTCCAAAATCAGAGTCTCATCACACATCATATATTACTAGTTGAGTTCCACACAAACCAACAAAACCAACCCACTTCTTCAACTTACTTACCTCTTCTCTATCTCAAAATCCTTTCTTTTGAGGATTACTAGATGTCACTGACACTTCTTCAGCTCATCTATCTCTTCACCTAGCTAACATCGCAGTAACCTCGTCCATTTTCTCACATCAACGTCTAACAAGACAGGATCTTTTGCTCTGTGTTGTCAATGAAAACAAGGGTCTCTGTAGTTTCTGAGATTTGAAGCCAAGATTCAACCTCTGTATTGAACAAGGTATTATTGATTCAACTTTTCATTCCGACAGGAAAAGATTCCGTTTTTGGATGATTGAGACAACCCAGTTCTTGAACTCAATTACTGTGTTCATGCTCTTCTTCTATGAACTCACTCACTCTATAGCCTGTTCTTAGAATCATAGATCGACAAGAACTGAAACATCCTAGTACTCTTCTTGAATCTTCAATTCTTTTTCATAATCTACCCTTTGATCTGATTTCTTGAAAATAAGCAGTGCTCGTCAAGAATTGAGACATCTCAGACATCCTAGTACTCTTGTCGAATTCAAAATTTACCCTTTTGATCTGATTTCAATAATTTAAACTGAGCTCATGACATTAGACAGCCTTGTACTCTTGTCGAATCTTAGAAAAAATCAATTTTTTAGGGTTTAGTTGTGAACTAAGACATTAGACATCCTTATTTTCCTTTTGATCTGATTTCGTGAAAATAAGCAGTGCTCGTCAAGAATTGAGACATCTCAGACATCCCAGTATTCTAGTCGAATTAAAAATTTACCCTTTTGATCTGATTTCATGAAAATAAACTGTGCTGGTCAAGAATTAATTTAAGACATCAGACATCCTAGTACTCTTGTCGAATTCAAAATTTACAGTTTGATCTGATTTCATGAAAATAAACCGTGCTCATCAAGAATTAAGACAACAGACATCCTTGTACTATTGTCGAACGAATCTTAAAAAAATCAAATTTTACGGTTTTGATGTGATTTCTTGAAAATAAACAGTGATGATGGCTGTTTCTTCGGGATCAAAAGACACCCGGATCGCGATGGACAACGGCAAGTACGTGAGGTACACGCCGGAGCAGGTGGAGGCACTGGAAAGGCTCTATCACGATTGCCCGAAGCCTAGTTCTCTTCGCAGGCAGCAACTTATCAGGGAGTGTCCCATTCTCTCCCACATCGAACCGAAACAAATCAAAGTTTGGTTTCAGAATCGACGGTATGCATATAGGGTTCTTGTTTCTTTTGGTGAAAAAATCTAAACTTTGATTCGAAATTAAAGGTGTTTGTTTTGTGGTTGGTTGCAGATGTAGGGAGAAACAGAGGAAAGAGGCGTGTCGGCTCCAAGCTGTGAATCGGAAGCTCACGGCTATGAACAAGCTTTTGATGGAGGAGAACGATCGTCTGCAAAAGCAGGTGTCTCAGCTTGTGTATGAGAATGGTTATTTCCGGCAGCATACACAAAATGTGAGTAAGCACTTCATTTCCATTTATATAGCACAATTTGCTAGCTTAGATTTTCATTGGGTTGATTGATGACCAGTCTATAAGTTAGTTAGTGGTGTCATGAACAAGTTTTGAAAATTTTAGTGCTGACTAACTGATGCAGACGAAATTGTCAATTTTGCGACTACCGGTGTCGTATTTAGCGTGCGTATACTGTTTTTTTATGCGGAAACGGCGTTCTGAACAAGACCCATTGCTTCACCATGAAGTGCGATATTTTTCGGCCAAATTCCTTCATTAAGAGGGTCAAAATCGCAAAATTTATATGTCTTTAAGTCGTATTAATTATAATTTGTTGGCTTTGTTAAGACCTATTTGCTATGTTCGAATTTGTTTTAGGTTTAGAATTTTACTTCCAGTATTTAATCTCCATTTAGCTATTTTTGAGTAGTCAATATTGTTGAATTATTAATGAAACAATGAGATTCTCCTCAATCGCACGTCGAATTCTCGATATTCTGTTAAATCAACGATTTTTTTTGCCTTCTGTTCCATCTAACCCATCACTGCTTAGTCTAAAAACTCAAGATTTTTATGGAGTTATCCTATATTCCCTGGTAGTTTTAAAAATTCTCATACTTTTGAGAAAATATTAGTGGCTACTGACCAATTAGTTACTATAAACTGAGCTAAATAAATTCAATTAGTTGAAATTCATGACTAAAATACTGAATTTTGTTTCAGGGAAATCTGGGTACCACAGACACGAGTTGTGACTCAGTTGTAACGAGTGGGCAGCACCATCTGACAACTCCTCAACAACATCCTCCAAGAGATGCCAGCCCTGCAGGGTAATTACAACCTTTTAGTAACATAACACTAAACTTTGATGTCTCCAATTAATGATGTTGTTAATAGATAATAATAAGATTTTGCTGTATTTTGTGTTCTAGACTTGTGTCTATTGCAGAGGAGACTTTAGCAGAGTTTCTTTCGAAGGCCACCGGAACCGCCGTTGAGTGGGTCCAATTGCCTGGGATGAAGGTATTATTATTCTGACTAGTAATTGTTAATTGAAATATTGAACGGCGAAACAGAGAATGTTGCATGCATTAGATGATGATGAAAGAGTGTTATTATTCTATTGAGGGTTCTATTATAAAAGTGAATTAGGGTTCGAATCGAGCCGTGAGAATAAACAAGTGTTTCTATATCTTCTCTGTCCCCTGAAAAACTTCAACTTGTCGCGCATGTTTTATGAGAACATGATTCAGAAAAAACTCATCATAATTGTTTGGTAAAATCATGACCTCAATCGGAAATAACATGTTAGTTTCGCAAGGAGTTTGTGGAATGCTACACTGAGTTTTAGTCCTTCTAGGGCAAAGAGTTTCTGGAATGCTCCACTGAGATTAAATTTTAATTTTATAAGATTAAAAGATTTTGGTACAATCCGTTTTTAGTGCCATATATTTTTTTTTTCCGTCTACGCCCAGGGCTAGTTAATTGAACCTAGTCGGACTTAACCTAATGCTATGTCCGACCCTGGGTCGGGTCAACTAGGTCCGACCGTAGGTCGATGTCAGTTAAGTCTACTGACCCCCAATACAGGGTCGATTGGGTCCGTTGGTACCAAAAGCGGATTTCGGTCAAACATATAGTACCATATGTACCCCTCACCAATTTTATTACGCTGCCCGGATTTAATTTTAATATTTAAAATTATATTTCAATTCTCTAAATAAATGCATTTACCTTTACAGCAGTATAAAAATGTAAAACATATAATTATTTCATCAGATCTGCTTAATTTAGTGATTCTTATATATTATTAATTATGGCTTCGTCGCTATATATATTTGACACGGGAGAACGTTGTTGGTGCAGCCTGGTCCGGATTCCATTGGAATCGTTGCTATTTCTCATGGTTGCACTGGAGTCGCAGCCCGAGCCTGCGGCTTGGTGGGTCTAGAACCTACTAGAGTAAGTCCCTTCCCTTCATAAGTCATAACTAATCACCCTTAATTAATTAATGTTATATTCAATCTTTTAATTAATTAAACTCTTTAATTTCCAATCATATTTAGGTGGCCGAAATCCTCAAAGATCGGTCCTCATGGTTCCGTGACTGCCGAGCCGTCGATGTTCTTAACGTGTTGTCAACTGCAAATGGTGGCACCATCGAACTTCTCTACATGCAGGTTGGTAGCTTGGTGCAAAATTCATTTCTATAGTAAATCAAGAATAATTACACTTCCTTAACACGAAAAGTTGAGAAGCGCAGTTGCTCTCTCGTCACTATATATAGGATAGTAGGTTTGTTCTTCATTGATTAGATTTCGTGTCGATTCATCAGCTGTATGCTCCCACGACTTTGGCGCCGGCACGTGATTTCTGGTTGCTGCGCTACACATCCGTCACAGAAGATGGAAGCCTCGTGGTATTTTACATTTTTATTGACGTATTTCATCTTTTCAAATTTGAAGTATTAGGGTAGGGATATAGATTAGAAAATAATAATATAATAATTTATTTATTATAGTATATCTTCTTAATATGAAGTCTTAATGTGGAAAATCAATTACTCAGGTTTGTGAAAGATCGATTAACAACACACAGAACGGCCCGAGCATGCCCCCGGTGCAGGCATTTGTCCGAGCCGAGATGTTACCGAGTGGGTACCTCATTAGGCCATGCGAAGGTGGCGGCTCCATTATCCATGTAGTTGATCACATGGACCTAGAGGTACTTATACTACAATAAATCTAGTAATTTGTGATAGATTTTATTTGTGAGGGTGTATATAAGTTATTTGTAAGAAAATATTAAAATCTCTTTAAATACAAAATTCAATTTTTTTAAGGAAATGTCTCCTAACAAAAAATCTTGACTAGAAACTTAGATGGAAAATCTCTTACAAAATTTAGAATTTTGTAAGGAATTTCACTTGAAACTTATTAAATCTCTTAAAAATTCTTATATTTGTGAAGGAATGTTTCCTTTGAAAAAAAAAAAAAAAAACTTTGTCACAAATTACAAATTTTCTTGTAGTGTTAGACAATGACACTGTCGATGTCGAATTTTTCAGATACTATTTCGTCAGCAAAACCTTTTGTTGACAAATTTTTTATCAAAACTTTTTTGAGTTTTAGCAGTTGATTTTTTAGTAATGGAAATTTTGTTTTTGGCGACAAAAAAATTCCGTCGCTAAAACCTATATTTCCAAAGAATGAGAGGCTAACCCTAATTTATTACCGACAGCCGTGGAGCGTACCAGAAGTGTTACGTCCTTTATACGAGTCATCGACATTGCTCGCCCAGAAGACAACAATGGCGGCCTTACGCCATCTGAGGCAGGTCACACAAGAAGTAACCCAACCGAATGTCTCGGGTTGGGGGAGAAGACCCGCAGCTCTACGAGCACTTGCGCAAAGACTAAGCAAGTAAGTACTCAAACTTATTTAGGTAACTTGTCTTGCAAGTAACCCTAACTCATGAACTTAATGAATAATTTTTACTCGATAGGGGTTTTAACGAAGCTGTAAATGGGTTCACGGACGACGGGTGGTCAATGTTGGACAGTGACGGTGTCGATGATGTCACCCTGCTCGTCAACTCGTCGCCCGGGAAAATGATGGCTGCTAATGTCTCTTATGCCAACGGCTTGCCATCCATGACCAGTGCTGTGCTTTGCGCCAAAGCTTCCATGCTTTTACAGGTGACTATTTATTCTCCGGAAAAATTCATATTGAAAATAAAAGTGTATTCCGATGATGATTCAATAATATAACTACAATCAATCGTACACAAAAATGGGCTATGTGCTGTCGTTATTTGGATGATACAAGTGCATGATCAAGTTGACTCTGATGATGATATAGGATCATGACCGACCCAATTATTCTAATGATAATATACAAAAATAGAGTCTTATTATATAAATTAAAAATATAATATTTTTTGTTACAAAAATCTAAATTTTTTTAAAATGAAATGCTCTAGGGATTGGGAGCCTTTTAATTGTTGTATTTGCTCCGGTCCCTCGAGGATTTTAGGTTTTTTTTTTTCCTTCTATATTTTGAAATATCATTCTTGGAATCAGACCAATCATTCTCTTGTATCATTATCAGAGTCAGCATGATCATATCCTTGTAACATTCACATGAAGAAGATGTGCATTGACCCAAGGTTGATTGGACTAGTTGGTAAAGTGAGTTATGTTCCTAGTAGCAACCCAATGTCGAATCCCGAGACGCCTCTTAGAGAGAGCTTTAACATTAACGCTCCCAACCCGAAATTGCGGAAGCAATCTTGTATATACAAAAAAAAAATATGAGCATAGCGTGAGCTGGTATTTAGTATTAGAGTGTGTTGAATGATTTCAACTTCATCCATAAGTTAGATCTAACTCTAAAAGATAATATCGAATAGAATGCAATGATCTCTAAAATAACATTTCGTTATGCAGAATGTGCCACCAGCAATTCTACTTCGATTCTTGCGAGAGCATCGATCAGAATGGGCGGATAGCAGCATCGACGCATACTCAGCCGCCGCTATTAAAGCGGGTCCATGCAGCCTACCCGGGGCTCGGATAGGTGGCTTTGGAAGCCAAGTTATTCTCCCACTGGCTCACACAATCGAAAATGAAGAGGTAACTGATTAGTTGGTTAAGTGATTAGTCTAAATTTTCACAATTTATCTCTCGTTATACTGAGCGATTATTATGTGTGATTGGTTGGAGCAGTTTATGGAGGTCATTAAGCTCGAAAACATGGGTCACTATCGCGACGATATGATGATCCCGAGCGACATTTTCTTCCTGCAAGTGAGTATATATAAATTGTCTTTTATGTGGTAACTTGTGTCCCAAGTAACTGCCAAATCATATTTATGTAGTTAAACTTGTGCTCCAAGTAAATCATGTAGAGTTAATTTGTTCCTCTTCTAATGCTTTAGTTGTGCAATGGAGTTGATGAGAACGCTATCGGCACTTGCGCCGAACTCATCTTTGCCCCGATCGATGCAACATTCTCCGAGGACGCACCCGTTATTCCTTCGGGTTTTCGGATCATTCCTCTCGACTCGAAAGCGGTAAAGAAATTATTCCTCCCCTATTAATCTCTCTTTATGTTATAACGTTTTTAGAAAATGTAGCTTAGTAAGTTTTTTAGGGATAAGAGTACTATGATGTTTTTAGATGTCCTAGACTTAAATTGTTGCTAATAGGTATTCCAAGTTTGGTTTTCATTGTTTTTTGGATTTTTCGTCCGTCTTTTTCTATTAAATTTGTCAGGTTTGGTCCAATGATTTCATAAAATTCATCATTAAAAGTATTTAAAGGATAAAACAAAACAACAAATGGCATTATTGTTTCCCGTTAACTTATGTCAATTTGTACGTACTTACTACTTACAGTGAAATTAAAGAGCAGTTTTAGTTGGTTTTGAATAGAGAGTGATGTAAACTTCGTAGAATTGTGGAAACAAAAATACAATTTTCTTTTAACATAAATGAGGATTCATAAATGATCAAATATAAGGGGAAAGTGACATAGTGACATTTTATTTTACCCTCTTTTTTTATCTGCAATATCTAAACTTATGCTAATTAAGTACTACATCATAATAACCTACATGACTTTGACTTAATGCAGGACTCTACAAGCCCTAACCGCACCCTTGACCTAGCCTCGGCCCTCGAGGTGGGTCCACCAGGCAGTACCAAAGCGCACGGGGATAACCCAGGTCAGGGCGGGTGCACCAAGTCAGTTATGACAATAGCGTTCCAGTTCGCATTCGAGATGCACCTTCAAGACAATGTGGCCACCATGGCGCGACAATACCTTCGGAGCATCATAGCCTCGGTTCAGAGGGTGGCTCTGGCTCTCTCCCCCACCAACTTCGGGTCCCACGTAGGTCTCCGGCCACCACCCGGTGGTGGTATGCCCGAAGCGCACACGCTTACCCGTTGGATTTGCCAAAGTTACAGGTTGGTGACTTAAAACCCTAACCCTAGCTAACCATGCATAACTAAATAGGGCTGGTTAAAATGCAGTCGAGTTTATTTCAATTCGATTTATCAGCCGTTAGATCATGAGAGAGAATCAATCATAATTCAGGAGAGATAAAAAGTGTTTTTTACACATGTATAATCTGATGGCTGAGAAATCGAGTTGAAATAAACTCGAGTTTATTTTAGCCGAGCCCTAACCAAATTAACATGAATAATCGATGATTTAGTACGACAACGTATGACTTAACCAAAAAAATGAACTCGTAGGTGTTATCTGGGTGTTGAGCTGTTGAAAAATGAAGACACGAATGAATCCTTGCTCAAATCACTGTGGCACCACAATGATGCGATCATGTGCTGTTCTTTGAGGGTAATTATTTCTGCAAACCCTAATCTTATATTAATTGGTGCATAATTACTTAAATAGCAAAAATTGGTTATATTAATAAAACCTATGGTCTTTAGATAGCAGTTGTTGGCGGTCTCGTAATACAAGAAAATTGGTAATTTGTGACGATAATTTTTTTTTTCAAGTTAAATATCTAAAAAATTACAAGATTTTTTTAAGGAATTTATTAAGTTTTGAAAAAAAAAAATTACTTACAAAACTCAAAATTTTATTAAGGATTTTCCTCTCACAATTCTAACTAAGTTTTTCTAAGGAGTAATTCCTTAGAAAATTAATATCTTATTTGTAAAAAAATTTCAATATTTCCTTATAAATAGGTTTATATGTTCCACATAAATAAATCTCTCACAATCGGGAACTGTACAGGCTTTGCCCGTTTTCACATTCGCCAATCAAGCAGGCCTCGACATGCTCGAGACAACCCTAGTTGCTCTCCAAGACATCACCCTCGAGAAGATCTTCGATGACAATGGAAGGAAAACACTTTGTTCCGAATTCCCGCAGATAATGCAGCAGGTAATATACGGAAATCTTGAAAATCGCTATATAAAGTACAAGAGAATAATATATATTAGGGATAAATATATCTTATTATATTCAAATAAATCTAGATTATTAATAGATAAAACTTGATTAGGAATATATATTATTCCTTTATATAAAGCCGGTCGTGTATTATTTGCGACGCACGATTTATAAATGGAAAACAACTTACGGATTTACGCATTTTTAGGGTTTCATGTGCCTCCAAGGCGGAATATGCTTGTCTAGCATGGGTCGGCCGGTTTCCTACGAACGGGCGGTGGCGTGGAAGGTGTTGAATGAAGAGGAGACCGCTCATTGCATTTGCTTCATGTTCATTAACTGGTCCTTTGTGTAAACAACAAGTTATACCTTTTGATCGTTTGGGTTTTAGGGTTTATTGGTGATCCCCATAGATTTTATCTTCTTGAATCTGCGTTTGCATGCAGATTTTTATATCTATCTACGTACGTAAACCCTAATTTATGAACAGTTATGCTTAATTTAGTGTAGTTTTGTTGGAAGAACACGAGTTTGCTGGCTTAATTTGCTTTTTACTAGCTATGAGTGAGAGTTTCAGCATGACCATATAGACGTTTAGTTATTTTCTGCATTATAATTAAACTTAATAGAGCTTCTAACGTACAAGATATAATCATATATATATACGTGTATTTTTACGTCAGACTTTACTCATTTTGTGCGAATATTATGAAGTAAACAACAAATAATTTGTAAATAATAAATAATAATAATAATAATAACAACAATAATAAATAAATAGTACTCGCAGGATATACACTTTTATCTATCTAATAATTAATAATATAAATAAATAAAATTTATATAAATTTGATTGTAATTACACATTACAAAGAAAGGTTAGTTGAGTGGGTTTTTGCTAACCTGTTATTTGATTTGTTAAATAGTGTAATGTAAGATGCAATATTTTTGGTTACCTCTATCCAAGTACCGCTATGTTCTAATTGGAGTATGATATAGTATATATATAGAGTGTGATTGTTCCCACATCTATATATATATAATAAGGGCTTTGCTAGAAAGTGTGAAAAAAAGTGTGAAAAAACTATAGAAAGTTAACAACTGCCACTTGGCAATGCATTACATGATTCTCTTTCTAATTTATGTCAAATTGTTAACTGACATGTGGCAGTGGTTAACTTTCTATGGTTTTTTCACTCTTTTTTTCACACTTTAAGGAATTACTCATATAATAAAGGAGGAGGAGAGATAGAGTAGAGCTCTAACTAGAGCTCGCCACGTCAGCAAAATGTTGGATTTAGGGTTGGGCTGGGCTAAATATGCTTGGGCTTAATATGTTTGGGCTGAATAGTATAATTAAGTGTATGTAATTTTATTTAATAAGTGTATGTTTTGAATTTAATTATTTGTTTGCATAATACTATTTGACATTTTTTAAATATGTTACCTCTTTAGAAAATTTTGAATTAAAAAAAAAAAAACAAAGTGAAAGTGAAACACTTAACACAAATGATTATTTCGTTCAATTCGAACAAATTTATAAAAACTTCATCCGTAAATAGTCTTTTGCATCACCACCAGTCTATGAATTGACTATCTACAAAAAAACGAATACTTCTTCAAAAATTTAAACTTAAAGAAGTATATTATTTTTATCAAATTCAAAAAATATTTTCAATTATTTTACTATACTTTTTTTTTTACTTTTATTTTTATAAATAAAAGTTAGGACTTACGATTTAACAACTAACCCCGCGCGCCGCGCGGGGAAAGCACAATAGTATACTATAATTGAAAGGTTTGTGTAGAATAGAAAATAATTACAACTAGCTATTGTTTTGGGTTGGTTTGATACGAGTTTTTTTTATTAACCATCTAAATGGTAATAACTCCAAATAACTTAACATCCCACAATACTGGGACCTACACGATAAAAAAAATTGATACTATCTATATATACTTACTAATATATTATTTGTGTTGGGTTCTCACCCCAATAGACATATTTGGCACATTTTCATTTAATTAACAAAAAATATATTATATTTAATTTCTATATTTTATAAAATTAATAATTTAGTCATTTCTATATTTGAGAAACATTATTTAAATTTTGTTATTTTTTTAAGGTCGCTTAGTCGGCATGTCATAGTAATTATACTTAACTTACAATCCAATATTCATATCAATTTAAGTCAGCTCTATCATACTCATTCCGTTCAAATTTCGGATACATGTAAATTTTTTTATTCAACGAATTATATAGATCGAGTGATATATGTTCCGCATGTTGAGATTTTTCTATCACATAGATCAGCCACTTACCAAATTATATATTATATATATACAACAAGTCAAAATATGAGTGAAATGTGGTTCTTGAAGTTTGACCTCGTACAAATAACATTTTACTCATCGGCCAATACTTATGGACTCAAACTATTAATTTAGTTCTTCTATTTGTTAATCAAATCACATAGTGTACAACCTAATTAATGTTAACTAAATATTTTTGTAAATTCAAGTCTAAACTTTATATTTTTGTGATTTAATTTTATCTTTATTGTTAAATCAAATTTTGTTGGTATTGTGATATTGTATATAACTATGTTGTATATGTCAAATTTGTCCATTGATGACTCTAAGTAGTTAAGAACAAATTTACATTCTTGACACCTCAAGTTGATGAGTTAGATACAATTGAGCAGTTAATGACCAACGTAATGCTCGGCCCAACTCATTTATATATCCAACTATAAGGCTAACTTAGTACCACAACTGAAGACATTAGTTAATTTTTTACTTAATTATCCTCTTCTCTTTCTCATGTTTTGAATTACGTTATGTCGCTCTTCTCTATCACATAGATTCGTTTCTCACAACGAATCAACTTGCCCATATTTTACTTTGATTATAATTATAAATATTAGTAAATTTAAGATAGATTATATATCTAGAAATTTAAATGATCGATGCGCGTGCAACGCACACGTTAATAAGTAGTATTAAATTATTTATTAACTTAGACAAGAATGGATTATTTTATTGTGAATGAAAAAACTCTCTTACTGCAATAATATCCCAGCAAAATTCAGTGAAGAAGGGAAAATAGAGAGCGTTACAAAGCCCATATAAAGCCCATTTTCAACCAAAAAACCCCAATTTGGGTCCACCGGAAAAATAGTAATACGAAAAAAAGAAACAATAAATTGGTAACCAATGTAACGACTTTGTAGTTGCGACGTTGCGTATCTAAAATGGAAAATAATAAATGACAAAAAATAAATTCAGCGGAAAATACGAAGGTAGTTGGTTGCTAAGTTGGTAACGGTCAGACCTTATAAATTACCCCGAAACCGTGTCCTATTCTTCCTCTCTCTCTCGTCTTCTTCCTAATTTTAATTTAATTCAATTAATTGCGGAGAGTATCTGATTTAGATTCTTCCTTCTCTCTCGTGTTTGGCCACCGCTAGCGGTGGTTTGGCGGCGTTGCCCCCTTTATCCCCGGCCGCCACGGCGACAACATCGATGGCAGGACTCACTCCGGAAATAGAGCCGTTGACTTCAGGTGCCAGCAATCGCATAATTCCGATCATCCGAGCTCTGCAGCGCTCGATCGTCTTTGTCTACACGTTTCTGTTCTCCGTGATTCTCCTCCTCCACCCCCAGCGGCCCAACGCCAGCCGCCGTGTTCCTCCGTGGAAGCTGAGGAAAATAGAGGAGGAGGACACTCTCCTGAGGAGGTCTCTAGCTGAGGGCTTGGAGATGGTGTTTGACGATGCCGGCGATGGAGTCGGAATTTGCCGATGGGATACTTTTCTGTTCTTCGGTGTCAGGAGAAACGGTCTATTCTGCAGATCATGGTTCCCTGTTTGCGGAGAAATCAAGTGAGTTGTTCTCGAAATGATTAAGTTATCTCGATCACTCCGTCAAATAATGCGCCATTGATTCGATTTCTTGACATCATTCTTGTTAATGGATTATGGAGAGCGAAATTGCCTTAAGAATAGTCAGATCTTTTTGGATTGATTATGCAGTATAACTTTATTGAATTGGAAATTGATGGCAATCAGTTATTTTAAAAACTGATCAGTGATCACAATTGGAGTTTGAAAACAGGGGAATGAAGAGTTCCATTCTTGATTTTCGTTGGTTTTTTTTGTTTTCTCTCTGCTCTACTTCGTCGAAGATCTGATCATTGCTGGATTCATGAATTAAAAAATGCAGTAGCCATTTAAAAAATACAGTTCATGCATATATAACGAGTCATTGCAACATGCAAATATACGATATTGTTTTCTGATCATATGGTGGCTTGTTTTGATCATCAAGAATAATTATATGGCTGCTTGCTGTAGGATTTGTGTCGTACGCACTTTCTTTTAGACACGGACCTGCTACTACTCTATCTTGTTGTCTAGTCATCACTTATCCAAGGAAAGAAAGAATAGGGAATATTCTCAACCACAATTTTTTTACAAAAAAATAAAATAAAAGAGATAGTGGAATCTAAGTATAATATTGTTCTGCTGACTTTGCTGGCTTGTGGGGTTACTATAGTCTATAGGATCATTTAGGGATTAATAATATTTTTTTAGAAGAACACTTTGCATAGCATCTTCCAGCAAAGAATTATTAAACATTTTTAAAACTGATCAGTGATCACAATTGGAGTTTGAAAACAGGGGAATGAAGAGTTCCAATCTTGATTTTCGTTGGGGGGTTTTTTTTTTTTTCCCTCGTTTTACTTATTTTCTGCTCTACTTCGTCGAAGATCTGATCATTGCTGGATTCATGAATTAAAAAATGTAGTCGCCATTTAAAAAATACAGTACATGATTAAAATATATAATGAGTCATTGCAACATGCAAATATACGATATTGTTTCCTGATCATATGTGTGGCGCTGATGGCTTGTTTTGATCATCAAGAATAATTATCTGGCTCCTTGCTGTCGGATTTGTGTCGTACAAATCACGCACTTTCTTTTGAGACACGGACCTGCTACTACTCTATCTTGTTGTCTAGTCATCAGTCATCACTTATCCATGGAAAGAAAGGAAAGAAAGAATAGGGGATATTCTCTACCACAATTTTTTTGCAAAAAAAAAAGAAAAGAAAAACAGATAGTGGACTCAAAGTATAATATTGTTCTGCTGACTTTGCTGGCTTGTGGGGTTATTATAGGATCCTTGTTTGATCATTGCATGGGATTAATAATAATTTTTTAAATGTAGCAAAGTGTTCTACTTTGCTGTAGCATCTTCCAGCAAAGAATTATTAAACATTTTTATTTAACTCTTGTGCACTTCAGGCTTACAAAATATTAACCTTAAAGTTCCTTAGATTTAGCAATTAAACTTTGTTCTTTTGTCCACTATTGTTTCTAGTGGTCTGTTGGATGCAAAAAAAGTTGATTAGAGATAGACTTGTTTATGTAAACCTCCTGTTTTAGTTCTGCTTAAAGTTGGGCAAATAAATTCTCTGGTTGGATGAATTTCTTCATCTTTAGCATGTACAGCTTCACATATATTCATATTCAGGCTCTGTGTTTTTTGTTATGCAGGGGGATTCTGGTTCTCATTCATGGCCTTAATGAACACAGGTATAACTATAACATGACTTTCCAAATTACCAGGAGCTCGTGTTTTTTGTTTTTGCTCGAGTTTGTAGAAAAATCTTGTTTCTGTTGATAATCTGTGGTATTGGAATGATTTGCAGTGGAAGGTATGCTCGATTTGCAAAACAGCTGACCTCATGCAATTTTGGAGTCTATGCAATGGACTGGATTGGTAAGCTATTTGCCACCAAATCCAGTAGTTTCTGGGGTTTGCATCTTTAGCTTTTGTTATCTAAGTAGGAATGCTCGTAATTTTACAGGCCATGGTGGAAGTGATGGCTTGCATGGATATGTTCCTTCACTCGACCATGTAGCTGCAGACACTGTAAGTATCATCAACATTCTATACTCATTGCGAATCTCATAATCACTACATTAACGATGATCTCATATACAAAACAGACGGCTTTTCTGGAAAAGATAAAATCTGAGAATCCTGGAATTCCATGCTTTCTTTTCGGCCACTCCACTGGAGGAGCAGTTGTTTTGAAGGTAAGAAAGATTTAACAACTGCCTTAACATGAATGTATTAACATCTACGTATATTGTAATTTATTAGTATGTGGTATCTAAATGGAAATTATCAATTTCTTCTCTTAATCTAGGCATCATTGGATCCTCATGTGGAAAATATGGTGGAGGGGATTATATTGACCTCACCTGCTTTACGTGTGAAGCCTGCACATCCTATTGTCGGGGTATGCATGTTTTCTTCTTCTCAACTAATCACATGCTGGGAAATGCCTTGTTTATTGTTTTCTTAAAATGTCACTTTGCCCCTTTATGTTTTGAGCATTTTCAAAGAATTCTCTTTTTTGTTTTTGTCTTCAGCTTTATCTCTTTTCTAAAGCGATTTTGCAAAGTTTTCTCGTTGCACCCAAAACTAACCCAACTAATTTGTTATGATTCAATTGCAACACTAGAGTAAGTATTTTGATGATAAATTGTGGCATCTGCAAAAAGTGTTTGGCTGAAATTTATTCTAAAATTAGTAGAAGGAAGCCATTACGCTTCTTATTATTACAATTAACCTCCAAAACGTTTACATGTATTGCAAAAATAAACAAAAATAGAGGGAAATCAAAAGATCAATCTTGTGGTGGCAAGTGTCATTTTGCTCCTCTCTTTTAAAAAAATTAAGTTAAAGAACTTTGTTATCTCTACTCAACTATCCTTATCATGTCATTCTCGTCATGTTGTGTGATTAAAATGAAACTTGGGATACCCGACAAAACCTGCTACACTTAAAAACAACAATTTAATATTGAGACACAAATTGCAATATGGGATAAAACTAAACACTAAATAGGTTTTTAATTTTTATTATTATTTTGTTTGTTATTGTGTTGTGTGCAACTCTTGTCCATGTCAGAAATCGCTAGTCCTCAAACTTGGTGAATGTATATGCACTTTAACCCTCATCTTTCCAATTCATGCAGGTAGTTGCCCCATTGTTTTCTCTAGTCGCCCCAAGGTTCCAATTCAAAGGCGCCAACAAGAGGGGTATCCCCGTCACTCGTGACCCCGTTGCCCTATCCGCCAAATACGCCGACCCGTTAGTCTACACGGGCCCCATCCGTGTCCGAACGGGTCACGAGATACTCCGTATCTCTTCCCACTTGATGCGCAACTTCAAGTCCATCACCGTCCCGTTCTTTGTCCTCCATGGAACTGCTGACCGGGTCACCGACCCGTTAGCCTCCCAGGACCTCTTCAATGAGGCTGCTTCGGTTTTCAAAGACATCAAGCTCTACGATGAGTTTTTGCACGACCTTCTGTTCGAGCCTGAGCGTGAGGAGATCGGTCAGGACATAATCGATTGGATGGAGAAGAAGCTCGGTTCGGGGCGAGGAGATTTCTCACATAAAGGTGAAGTTAAGGGTTGAATTGAAGTAGCTCGAGTTTATGAGGGTTGTGCCATGAAGGGATGTGAATGCACTTCCTAGCTAAGTTTAGTCACCAAGATGTGAATAATATAGACTTACTAGCTTTATTTGTGTTGATGAATGAATGTGGGGGAAAATATTCACAGCTGTTATCAAATAGGGAAATTCTTGATAGGTATCTGAAAATTAGTGCATTTTTAATTACCGGTATTGCGGTATTTTAATACACGTATTAGCTAATATCGTGTTTGTATCCACTTGGTATTGGTATTAGTCAATACTTGGCATTTGGCATTGGATGACTATCGAATATTATTTACCAAAAAAAAAACACTATCGTATATTGGTTCAGGTATCGGGGAAAAAAAAAATCGGGTATGTAAATTTACAGTGCACTAGTAAACAGTTGTGTTGTGTGCCAAAGAAGAGTAGTGTGGCTTAGGCATAATTATAGAAAGTTATATAAATATATTATAAAAAAAATTGTTAATATGTGCTATAAAATTACTAAAACGTCTTTTTTTTTTCTGCTGTAGTAAAATCATCGTCGATTATTATTTTTTCTTTCTGTAACGGTTGTAAATTATAAACAAACAATATAATACGTAGCAATACTAGGCGCCTTTTGGTCACTTACGTCATTTCACATCTTAGTTTAGCAACATTTGTTTATTATGTGTCTGTCGTGAATTTGGTCTTCACCATCTATCCTGACTAACCTATATGTTGGTCCAAAGTCCAAATTTTCTATCCTTGTTATATATTGCATTGCATTAATAAGATCGCATCTTTCTATCCAAAAAAATATATACGTAGCATTAAATCTCTCATTATAACTATAAAAATATTAATTTGTAAATCAGAATATATTGTTAAAAAGTTATTCTTTAATTCTTCATTGTAGAAATATATATATAAAAGAAAATAATATTGGTTATATATTTGTGTAGTAAAGGGAATATTAATTAGTTATGCAGTTGCACTTATATTGCAGACTAAATCTGGCACACTAAATAATAATTAGCATCTTTAATTTAATTATTATATAATATATACAACAATAAGACTTGCCGACCCCGAAAATCTCACCTTTATATATAACGCAAAAACTCAATTGCTTCTTCACAAAACCCTAAAAATCAACAATGGCGATTCCAAAGGAAATCCTCCAAGAGCAAACTGCCTCTAGCCTCCGCTTTGCAAACCAAGTTTTCTCAATTGACAAGAAAAAAAACAAGAATGTAATATTGTCGCCTCTTTCAATTCACATCGCACTGAGCATGGTGGCTGCCGGAGCTTCAGGGCTTGTCAAGGACCAGATCGTCGCTTTCCTTGGAGCCAAGTCCGATGAACAACTCCACAACTTTGCTTTTCACGCAATGAATATTATATTTTCCGACAGTAGTGCCTCCTCCGGCAAGGGTCCAAGATTGTCGGCAGCAAACGCAGTCTGGCTTAAGGACACTCTCACATTCAAATCGTCGTTCAAGCAAACCTTGGAGACTCATTACAAGGCCGTCACGAAGCTTCTAGATTTTACCAAGGTTCAATTTAATGTTCAAAGCTTTAATTATTTTTTGCTAGCTCAAATATAAACACACTTTGTTAAATGAGCACAATTTTTATTTTGTTCAGTTTAATTCTTAATTTATAATTTTTATAGGTAAATCCCAAAATAAATCCAATCGGACGTTGGTTACAATTAACTTAACTAGGGTCAGGTTAGGTTTATCACCGCCAACTCTTAGTTAATTTTGGACCTTTCTACAATGCTCTTGGAGCACCATGTTTTTGCCACTAATTTTTTTTATTTTTCTATTGCCCTAAAGGTGAACCCATCTTAGGTGTAGTTAAAAAAATTCATATTTTTTCATACTTTTAAAGTTTTAGTTATGTTACAATTAAGTCCACCATAGTATTAAAAAAACCAAAAGCATGGTGTTCCCAAAGCATAGTAGAAAAATCCGTTAATTTTATACGGAAACGTGTGTGCACTCACTTAGACACATAATCATCTTTTAGAAATAGGTAATCATTAGTATGAAATGTTTGGTTTTGTATATTTATGGTATTAAATGTTTGAAAAAATATAATTTTGGTACATTTATTAGTTGATAGTTAGTTTTGGTCATTGAATGACATGTGCAAGTCACGTGACCGAATCTAATTTTTTTATTTTATTCAATTTAGTCTCCCAATTATATTACTAACTTTTATTTCGTTTAATTTAGTCATAAAACTTCAACATCGAACCCAACGAATTCAATTGATCTAGACCTAGCCTAGATCCTTCAATTGGTTCAATTGTGTTTGATTATGAAGTTTTATTACTAAATTAATCAAAATAAAAATTTGGAATATATTTAAGGGACTAAAGCTGAACATAATCAAAAGTCTAGGGTCGGCTATGTAACTTGCACATGTCATTTAAATTTTAACGGCCAAAACTAACGAATTTAAGCCACATTTTTTCAAACTTTTGATACAAAAAATATTCAAAACCAAATATACAATATTAAAAGTCATAGTCGGTGAAACAAAAAATACATTTAACCCTATATTATATATATACAGCAAGCTAGCTAGCATGTTGCAACTTGAAGTTGACATGGATTAATGCATTGACGCAGGTTGATGAATCAGTGCGCGAGGTAAATGCATGGGCTGAAAAGCTAACCAACGGACGCATTAAGGACATTATCTCCCCCAACAACTTAAACAATGACCCATTATTAGTTCTAGCCAACGCATTGTATTTCAACGCAACTTGGGTTAATGCATTTCGTCCAAAATCAACAAAAGACGACACATTCCACCTTATGGACGGAACCTCTGTTAATGTCCCTTTTATGTCTAGCTCCGAGGACCGAGCCATCGCTACTTACGACACATTCAAAGTCCTCGATCTCCCGTACCGTAGAGCCGAAGGAAACGACCGTCGCTTATTCTCCATGTCCATATTTCTCCCGAACGATCGAGACGGGTTACCTCGTCTCGTACACAGAATATGCACAGAAGACAGATTCTTAGACCGACATATACCTAAAACGTATGTCGATGTCGGGAAGTTAAAGATTCCTAAGTTCAAGATTGAGTTCAAATTGAGTGTTATGGATGTTTTGGAAGAGCTAGGGTTGGAGAATATGGGAAAGTTGAGAGAGGTGGTTGAAGAAGAGCATGAACCTGTGATTGTGTCGAGTATAGTTCATAAGGCGTTTGTGGAGGTGACTGAAGCGGGAACTGAAGCTGCTGCGGTGACTGTGGTCAAATATATGGGTTGCAGTATGTACGACACACCGGTGATTGAAGTGGATTTTGTAGCGGATCATCCGTTTATGTTTGTGATTCGAGAGGATTCAACTGGGTTGGTGTTATTCGTTGGTCGAGTCCTAAATCCAGTGTTAAACTAATGTCTTTTTTTACCACAAGAGTTTGATGACGTGGGCAGAACCGACTAATTCCGCTATTTCGAAAATTCTGCGATTTCTAGTCCCGAACTTTCAACTTTCGGATTTTGGCGCGTGAATAGTGATTTCAAGCAGAAACGGCGTTCGGATCCAAACTCACGGCTATGCCGTGATTACTGCGCTTCTTTTCGGTCAAATTCCACCATCTTGTGGGTTAATATTGCGTTTTTATGTTATTTTCAGTGATCTTTAAGCTAACAAACACATGAAATCCTATTATAAGTTTTTTTTTTTTTTTTTTGCCAATATAAGTGTTTGTTATTACAAAAAAAATCATATTATAAGTTTTTTTTAAATAAATTAATGTACTGAATGGTTGCAATATTTTTAAAATTATTGGTCTTTATACAAATATTAAATTTCAAATAAACCGTGTCAAGCAGATCTATCGTTTACCTACATGTCTAATTTACACGGACATGCTTAAAAGCAAGTCTAGTCATGTCAACAAATCTGTTAGACACGACACAAATTTCAGGATATGAAATAAAACAAGTCCGTTACAGATTGTGTTTTCGTGTCGTGTTAGAAATTGCTATCTAGTTTTGGATATGTAAATCTACATTTTAAAACTGAAAAAGGGGAATGAATTAAAATTGATTCCTTGAGAGCTAAGATTGAGGTTGATTGTGTGACGAGGGTATTGTGGCTGAGATCTAATTAAAAAAGTTAATTAAATAGAGATATATCATAAAACGTTATTGTTAAAATGTGCTCTAAAATTACTAAACCATGATATTTTGTTATAGTAAATGGTCGTCAATTATAAAAAAAAATACATATCATTAAATATCTCATTATAAATATAATTAATATTATATAGTAAATATTGATAACTTGTGAATGAATCTCCATATCTTATTCACAAAAAATCAATCTTACAGTATGATCGGAGACTTCTATTTATAGAAGCCTTATAACTAACATAACAGCCCAACTATTAGTATTTATGAAATAACCCTAGTACTTTTTATTCAATACAAAAGGGTCCTAGAAGTCCCAAATAGTTCTACATGCTTCTACTTCTCTTCCTCTTCTTCTACAGAAGCTGCAAACAAATTCTTTACCCCAAACTCGGCTAAAAGCTGCTGCAACTGATGTTTTCCAAGAGCTTTAGTCAAAAGGTCTGCAATTTGCAGCTTACTAGCAACATGTGAAGTTTCTATCACCCCATCAACCAAACTATTCCTCACACTATGGCAATCGATCTCGATGTGCTTAGTTCTTTCGTGAAACATGGGATTTGCTGCGATTTGGATGGCTGCTTTGCTGTCACTTCTCAATCCAGTTGGTCCCTCCTGCTCAAAGTTCAACTCCTTTAACAAACCTCGCAGCCAGATAATCTCAGAAAGAACAATTCTCATACTCCTGTATTCCGCCTCTGCACTAGACAAAGAGACAGTTTTCTGTTTCTTAGACTTCCAAGAAACCATAGCATTTCCAAGTTTCACGCAATACCCCGTTACTGACTTCCTAGTTACTGGGCAAGAAGCCCAATCACTGTCACAATAGGCCACCATATTTCTCAAATTGTTCGTGGATGGAAAGAAAATACCCAATCCTGGACTCCCTTTGAGATACTTGATGATTCTGATGGCTGCTGTCATATGTGACTGTTTTGGTGCATGTACGAATTGACTGAGGTGCTGGACAGGATATGTAATGTCTGGCCTTGTCATTGTAAGGTATAAAAGCCTCCCAATCATCCTTCTATAGACTTCAACATCTTTCAGAATCCTGTCTTCTTGATTGATATCAAAATACTTGTCAAACTCTGCTGTGGTAAACTTCTGATTTTGCTCCATGGGTGTAGCAACACTCTTGCCTTCCAGGAGACCAGTATCTGCTATAAGCTCGAGACAATACTTCCTTTGATTAAGTACTATCCCTTCTTTTGATCTAGCAATTTCTAAACCCAGGAAATACCTCATTTCTCCAAGATCCTTAAGTTTGAAATGCTTCTTAAGGATTCCTTTCAGCTCCTCTATCATGAAGATACTTGACCCAGTTATCATCAAATCATCTACGTATACTAGCATGTGAACTTGCTGTCCTCCCATAAACTTGCTGAACAATGAGTGATCATACAAGCTTTGTGTGTATCCTTCTTGAATCAAACACTCAGTCAGTTTTATATTCCACTGACGAGAAGCCTGTTTGAGGCCATAAAGTGACTTTGTAAGTCTGCAAACTTTCCTTCTTCTTCCATCAGTTTGCCTTCCAAAACCCTGAGGTATTTCCATATACACTTCTTCATGGAGATCTCCTTGAAGAAACGCATTGCTAATGTCCATTTGAAACAAGGACCAGCTACGTGCTGCAGCAATGCTGAGAATGGTCCTTATCGTAACCATTTTTACCACGGGAGAAAACGTCTCCTTGAAGTCTATTCCTTCTTGTTGAGTATAGCCTTTAGCTACTAACCGCGCTTTATACCTTTCAATTGTACCATCTGAATGATACTTCACCTTATAGACCCATTTGCATCCAATTGGCCTTTTTCCTTGAGGGAGATCAACCAATTCCCAAGTGTTATTGTCTTGAAGTGCATCAATTTCTTGTTGCATCGCATCTCTCCACTTGATATCTTTGACAGCCTCTGCAAATGTTATAGGTTCCCTCACTTTCTCCAAAGCACCAAGAAAACATTTATACTTAGGAGAAATAAGAGAATAATCAACAGTTCTGCAATGCATTATAAAATCTCTTTGCCAACTTGGTTTCTTGACAACCCTTCCTGATCCGGTGGTGGGAACAGGAATGACTAGTGAGTTTGTTGAAGAATCTGACACTATCTGTGTATCAACTGAATCACCTTCACTATTACTGGGAGAAGAATTACTTTCAGTAGATGAAACATTGTGCTCATTTTCAGAAGCTTCCATAGAGTCAATCTCAACATTCTCTGTAGCTAATTGATGCAATTCTTGGGGAGAGAATAAAGTTTCATCATGGAAAGGAACTCCAATATCCAATTCTTCAGCAAAAGAACGTGTTGGAGTAGAGGAAAACTCAGCTCTCAAATCTAAGTGTTCCTTAGTCTTGAAAGGAAACATATTCTCCCTAAAACTCACATCCCTACTGACAAAAACACCCCCAGTCTTGAGATTAAGCAGAGTGTACCCTTTCTGGGTATTAGAATACCCAAGCATGACTGCTGCAACAGATCTTGGTTTAAACTTGTCCTTAACATTGACATCAAAGGCATAACACAGGCACCCAAACACTCTCAAGTGTGAATAAGTTGCCTTAACTCCATGTAAAACTTCAAAAGGAATCCTTCCATTTATCGCAGATGAAGGCATTAGATTGAGCAAGTAACCTGCTGTTAGAACGCAGTGTCCCCAAAGAGAATCTGGTAAAGAAGCCTCAAATTTCAGTGCTCTTGCAATACACAGTAATGACCTGTGTTTTCTCTCCACCACTCCGTTTTGTTGAGGGGTATGGACACAGCTAGTTTGATGAACTATACCAAGGGAACTGAACAAATCTTTCATATTCCCATTACAAAATTCACTCCCGTTATCACTACGAAAACACTGAACTTTCATATCAAACTGAGTTTGTACCAAGGAGATGAAGTTTCTTATATGCAACACAACTTCATCTTTGCTTCTTAGTAGACATAACCAAGTTGCTCTGCTAAAGTCATCCACAATCGACAAAAAATACCTGAAACCATCATGAGTTTTCACTCCGTAGGGACCCCATACATCTAGATGTACTAAGGCAAATATCCTCTTGGAACGAGAATTACTTGTAGGAAACAGGGACGGATCCACGTTATGTTTTACGGGGTCCCGGGACACCACTTAACTCGTACGAACTATCGGGAAAAATTAATACTTTATAATATATAGGGACCCAATAAAAAAATTCAAAGGAACCCATTAACATATGATGCGCAGTAACGCAGCTGGTATGGCGCGCGTTTATATTCTAGCTCTGCGAAGGTTTGATTCTCTGCAGTCCCACAAATATTACATAATTTTTTTTTTGCTGCAGATATACTTTCTTTACAGAGGCAGCGGTGAGTATATTTTATTTGCTTTATTTAATATTGTTAAATTCCTAAACTGCGTTTTTTTTTTCCAGTTGGTGCTTTATTTTTATAGTCTTTACACAATAAATTTTAACCTAATTGTTAAAAAAAAAATTCTTTGCGGCAGTTGCTTCTTCTTCTCTTAGGTTCTTCTTCTTCCCCAGCTTGCCTCCAGGTTCTTCTTCTTTCTTTTCTTTTCTATCTACAATCTACTTCTTTCCCTAGATGCACTATTGAGGTTTTTTTTTCTTCTATATGACTATATGAACAATTGACAATTCTTTCTTACAATTAAACTAGATTTTAACCTAATTATCTCATTCTAATTAATCATTTTTTATTTGATTGATCAGGACAGTAGCAATCGATTGTTCTATCGTGATTAACAAGTGCAAAGTTGAAGTGGTTTTATCATGTCAAAACAGGTATTTGCGTGCTTGATATATTCTATACAATTTCGTATACAATTTGTTAATTGTTATTAGAAATTTTATAATAATGTTGCCACTTGCCAGATAGCAAATTATGTTAGATAATGTTCTAATTGTAACAAGAAACTATTGTTAAATGTTATATTTAGTATTAATTTTTTAGATTGATTACTAAACAACTATTTTTATAGGCATCCATGGAGAGGTTTTTTAAGAAGACATCACAACAATCAAGTAGCAACAATTCCAATACGCAAAACTCTTCAAAAAGAGTTTCAACAGATGCTAATTTGGAAGAGTCTGAAGCTAATCCAAGACCGGAGAGCTCTTCAAAAAGAGTTCGATATTTAACAGGAGTTCAAGCTGGTCTTAGTTTGAGGAGCTCCTTAGAAAGATGTCGATTGAGGATCAATTTGGAAGATCTTGAAGCTGATCCTGGACTAAGAAAAAGATATCAGAGTATCATCCTGATGATCAAGACGCAATTAGGATGACGTACATACAAAGGGGGCCGTACCAACCTCGCAACCATGATTTTCCACACAAGAAAATTGAAAATAAAAGCAGAAGATTTTGTCCTTCATGGTATCTTGAGTATAGTAATTGGTTGGAGTATAGTATAAAAAAAGATGATGTTTACTGTTTATGTTGTTATCTCTTCATGCAACCTACTGCAAAAGGCGCTGGAGATGCATTTACTTCAGAGGGATTTTCTTCTTGGAATAAGAAAGAAAGGTTGAAAGAACATGTTGGATTGGTTAATAGTGCTCACAATAAAGCTTGGAGCTCTTGTCTTGATCTAGCGAACAGAAAGCAACACATTGATAATCTCACACATAGTCAATCTGATCAAATGCGGCAGATTTATCGAATTCGTCTGACAACATCAGTTGATTGTTCAAGATTTCTTTTACGTCAAGGATTGCCTTTTCGCGGGAATGATGAATCAAAAACTTCACTGAATCAAGGTAATTTTCGTGAACTCCTCAAGTTTTTAGCTGACCATAATCAAGAGATAAATAAACATATTTTGAATAGTGGTCATGATAATCACCAGTTGTATGCTCCTGACATTCAAAGAGATATCGTCAATGCAGCTTCAGTGGAGACAACTTTAGCAACTTAAAGAGCTTGGAAATGAATGTTTTGCTATAATTGTTGATGAATCTCGTGATATTTCTAAGAAGGAACAAATGGTTGTCGGTCTACGTTTTGTGAATGAGAAAGGAAGATTGATGGAGCGGTTACTTGGTGTGGTACATGTTCAGGATACGTCTTCTTTATCTCTCAAAAGAGAAATTGATTCTTTACTCTCTAAACATGGACTGAGTTTATCAAGGATTAGAGGACAAGGTTATGATGGTGCAAGCAACATGCGAGGTGAACTTAAAGGTCTTAAAAGTTTAATCATGCAAGATAATCCTTCTGCCTTTTATATTCATTGTTTTGCTCATCAGCTCCAGCTTACGCTTGTTTCTGTTGCAACCGAGGAAGATCAAGTTCAATTATTCTTTGATGACGTTGCTAAATTGATCAATGTTGTTGGTAGTTCAAGCAAACGGGCAGAAAATCTTCGAGAGTTGCAAGCTAACAAGGTCAAGGAGGCAGTGACTAGTGGCGAAATTAAAAGTGGTAAAGGTTTAAATCAAGAAACTAGTGTAAGAAGAGCAGGCGATACTCGATGGAGCTCACATTATAATTCACTTCAGAGCATAATCAGTATGTACTCTTCTATAATTGGGGTGCTTGAGAACATTGACAAAGAGGGTGTTAGTCGTTACAATAAATATGAAGCAAGAGGTCTTTTAAGAATATTGCATACATTTGACTTTATTTTTACATTGCATATGATGAGAGATGTGTTAGCAATCACACATGGATTATCACAAGCATTGCAAAGAAAAGATCAAGATATTGTCAATGCAATGAATTTGTTGAGACTTTCTAAGCAACAATTACAGATGATGCGAGACAATGGATTGGAGACTTTATTGGATGAAGTCTCATCATTTTGCAAAAAATATGATATTGAAGTTCCTGATATGAATGAAGTATTCTTTGTTAAAGGAAGAAGGAGGAATGAAGCTGAGAAACTAAACATAGATCAATATCGGGCAGGGTGGTTTTACGTTGTTTTGGATAAACAGCTTCATGAGCTTAATGATCGGTTCAGCGAAATAAGCACCGAATTACTTTTATGTATGGCATTCCTAAATCCAGGTAACTCATTTGCAGCTTTTGATAAACAAAAATTGGTTCGTCTTGGTCAGTTTTATCCATCAGATTTTTCAGTCATAGAGTTGATGAATTTGGATAAAGAGCTTGATATTTATATTGCTGATATGCGTGGAAGTGAAGATTTTTGTCATATTAATGGAATTCGAAAGCTTGCAGAAGAGATTGTTCAAACAAGAAGACATCTTTCTTATCCATATGTTTACCGTCTACTGAAGTTGGCACTAATTTTACCTGTTGCAACTGCGACCGTGGAGAGAGTTTTTTCTGCCATGAGTATTGTGAAAAATTCTTTAAGAAATCGAATGGGTAATATCTTACTGAATGATTTCTTAGTTTGTTATATGGAAAGAGATGTGTTTAATAGTATTGATAATCAAGTTATTATAAATAGATTTCAGAATATGAGACCGCGTAGGGAACAATTGTAATTTTTGTTATGTTCTTTATATTTGTATTGGATATTATTTATGTTGAAGTTTTTTTATTCATTATGTGTATACAATTGTACTTTAACAAGTTTGTAGAAAAAATATTATTTCTTGATCCGATCGACTTTTTAGCTTATAAAAAAAATTGTGCACCCACTAACCCCTGGGTCCTGGATTCGTCCCTGGTAAGAAAGGGCAATCTAACTTGTCTTGCTAATGGACAAATGTTACAATCTCCTCTGCACTCACATCAAAAGAGAAAAGAAACTTCAGTTGAGACAAATACATGTGCCCCAATCTTCTATGCCAAAGAATCAACTGATCCAAATTTGCTCCACTTCTAACAACAGCAACTTTCACCACTTCATCACTTTTTTTGGCTTTCAAAATGTATAGGCCATCATGCAGAAAACCAGTCGCCACTATCTTCCCACTTGAGGGGTCCTAAAATACCACAATCTTGTGAAGAAATACAACAGACAACC
Source organism: Clarkia xantiana subsp. parviflora (assembly GCA_036873135.1). Lineage (NCBI taxonomy): Eukaryota > Viridiplantae > Streptophyta > Magnoliopsida > Myrtales > Onagraceae > Clarkia > Clarkia xantiana. Next base: position 14,481,160 of record JAPTYO010000004.1, read on the forward strand.
CATAATCTCTGATCAACTGAGATACGGAAATTAAATTGTACTTAAAAGTGGGAGCATATAGAACTTTTGAGAGTTTTAAGGATTCACCAACTAGGCAAGAACCAAAATGTTTAACAGGTGAAGAATCTCCATTAGGTAGCTGTACAGATTTATTCATGGATTGATTTGGAGTTAAATCATCCAACCAACCTTTGTAACAAGTCATGTGATGACTAGCCCCACTATCAATAATCCAGTGAGTGCTAGGATTAATATGAACTGAACCACAAAAGGGAACAGCTATACCTGTGAGATTAGCCTTGACATCAGCATCAAGACCTTTATTTGTTTGGAAATGAGGAGAGGGAGGTTGCTGCTTCTTAATTTGACTTTGCATCTGCATTATGTACTGCATAGCTAACGCCATCTGATCACTTGAAAGAGGAGGAGGAGGATTATATCCAGAATTATCACTACTCTGTGACTGACCATCTGCACTGAAGTGAACATTATGAGCATTATGAGCCGCAGATGCAGCCTTCTCAGCCTTTTCAGCTGCCCATTTCTTTTTTATGTGTTCTGGAGTCCCATGCTTCTTCCAGCAATGGTCTTCGTCATGCCCTCTCTTGTTACAGCAGCTGCAAACCAAATTTTTCTTGTTCACACCTCTGAAATTCACAGCATTGCTGTTTCCACTTCCTGTAGCCGTATATAGAGCAGCTAATCCACCTCCTAAATTCTTATCACTCACACTTGCACCTAATCCATCAGTGATTGATCCCATCACAACTCTTTGACTTTCCTCCTGAATAAGAACTGAATAAGCAAAGTTCAAAGTAGGTAATGGATGCATCATCAGCAGATTTGTCCTCACGTTGCTAAAAGTCTCATTTAATCCATTCAAGAACTGAATGAGCCTTTGTTTATCCTTGTTTGCAGCAACACGAGACGAAACAACACACTCTCCACACAGACTTTCATCATCTGCAACTGTCAATTCATCCCATATCATTTTCATCTTCTCAAAATAGTCCGCAATAGCCATCGTACCCTGCTTAGCATGATATAGCTCTCGACTGAGCTGAAAAATCCTAACACCATCAATTTTGTTGAATTTCTCACGCAAATCCCTCCATATTGCAAAAGCAGAGTTACTATAAACTAAGCTATGCATTAAATTCCTAGCAACAGCTCTTGTTAACCATCCCTTCACGATGACATTGCATCTATCCCATCGGAATCGCATATTCTCCGGCACAGACTCTCTCAAGCAAGTTCCATCAACAAATCAAAGTTTATTTTTCACCAATAGAGCATCAGACATAGCACGTACCCAAATTTGATAGTTATTGCATCCTGTGAGCTGCACATCGATCTGCAGTGAGCTCGGTCCATCAGTAGGATGCAGGTACAGCTTGTCATCAATTTCTTGATCAATCATGTTATTCGTTCTAATCGGAGTCGTAGGAGTATCATGAGGAATGTCATTCCCTCCATTATTAATTCCTTGCCCGATTCCAGCTCCTCTTCCTGCCGCTGAACCCGAATCGAGTGGCGGCCAAGCATTTACTGGCAATCCAGACATCTCAGGGACCTCAAAATCAGAAAACGAGAAAGTAATCTGATGAAGCGTTGAAATACAGTGGCGGTACCGCCTCGAAATCTAACTTCCCCGCCAATCCTGTACTTCAAATCACTTTTAGAAGAAGATCAAGATTCTAACGAAGAATCTGATCAAAATGCAATCGATTACGCCAGAAATAGTCGCCGGAAAATTCTGTTGTTGATGGCTCTGATACCATGATAACTTGTGAATGAATCTCCAGATCTTATTCACAAAAAATCAATCTTACAGTATGATCGGAGACTTCTATTTATAGAAGCCTTATAACTAACATAACAGCCCAACTATTAGTATTTATGAAATAACCCTAGAACTTTTTATTCAATACAAAAGGGTCCTAGAAGTCCCAAATAGTTCTACAAATATACACCTCTGCTCTGCTGCGTATGACAATTGACAACTCCTATAGCCTCACAACTAAACTTCACCCAGCTACTAAAGATTTCTGTCTATCTCTCTAACTCTAACGGGGACATGGTTTGCCCCGGATATCCCCACAACTCTTTTATCTTAGTCTCCTTCCTCTATGTATTTGGGTTTGAACTATGTTTATAATATATATTGCCTTTTCACCAAAAAAAAAAAAAAGTTAACAAATATATTTATATTAATTATGTATTATAACTATGTGTTATATTGATAATTTTAAATAAAAAATTATTTTACAATATTATTATTTGTAGTTTGTTTATAAATTATATATATAATATAGATATCTATCTATATTAAGAAAAGATTGGCCATATATATACATATTTTTGATTAGTTATATATAAATATATATATTGCTTAGTTATGCTGTTGCTTATATATTGCTGCCTAAATATTAGTTAGCATCTTTAATTTAATATTATACAACAACAAGACTTGCCAACCAAGAAAAGTGAAACCTATATTTATAACGCAAAACCTCAGTTGCTTTTTCCCAAAAAAAAACTAAATATCAACGATGACGACGATTCCAAGGGAAATCTTCGAAAAGCAAGCTGGCTCTAGCCTCCGCCTTGCAAAAGAAATTTTCTTAATTGATGAGACCAAAAACAAGAATGTTATATTATCACCTCTCTCCATCCACATCGCACTGAGCATGGTGGCTGCCGGAGCTGTAGGGCTTGCCAAAGACCAGATCGTCTCTTTCCTTGGAGCCGAGTCCGAGGAACAACTCCACAACTTTGCTTTTCACGCTACGGATGTTATCTTTTCCGACAGTAGTGCCACCGGCGGTCCTAAATTGTCGGCAGCAAACGCTGTCTGGCTTCAGGACTCCCTCACATTCAAATCCTCGTTCAAGCAAATCTTGGAGACACATTACAAGGCTGCCACCAAGCTTCTAGATTTTACCAAGGTAATCAATTCAGTTTACATATTAATTGTTCAAAATCTCTTTTAATTTTGGACCACAATTTTTAATTAATTTTTGTGTCTAACTGTTATAAACATTGAATTTCGGTAGAAATTAAGTTTGATTAAATAAAACAAACCCGAACTCATATCTATGGAGCTTTCTATCATGTTTTCTATTATGCTCCAAAAGCATGGTTTTTTTTTTTTTTTTTTTTTTTGCATTTTTTTATTGAATTAAAGGTGAACGGAAATTGATATTATTAATAGTATGATGCAAATATTAAGTGTGTTAATTTTTTTTTTATATTTTTTCATACTTTTAAAGTTTTACATATGTTACAATTAAATCCACTATAACCATAAAAAAACTAAAAACATGATACTCTTGAAGCATCGTAGAAAAATCCATATTAATATAACGTGAGTCCCCTAATTAAATAAATTGAAACAAATTTTGTTATACTCTATTAAATCATCACATTTTGATTTTGATTGCTGAGACACTGATTAAAAAAATGCCACATCATATCATATAGACGGTGGATGTGATAGACCAATTATGACACATTACCAAGAAAATCAAATTTAATAGCGGTCTAGCATCACTGAATCTAGCCAAATTAGCATATATAGCTACTACGTGTATGCTTCAATAAAATTATTCTCTCTAGATTTTATTGAAGTTATTACCAATCGTTTTATTAGCGCGGTTCAACTCTTGGTTAATTTTATACGAAAAAGTGTATACTCTTTTAAGTTATTGATCCCAAAACCCGATTTATTTTTAATTGTATATAAATAACTTATTATTCATAGGTATATACAGTGATGCATTTTCTTTAAAAGTGTCACGTAATATGATGTATTCTCTATTATTTTCTTTCTTAATTATTTGTGCGTGTTAAACGATTCGATTTTAGTAAACAAATAGCTAGAAAAATGTTCAACTCTTAATAATAAGACGTGCAACTGTCCTTAGGAGGTGGCCAACTCATTCAGTTCTTAACTAAACATTATGGGACACATTGGCCGACCTCAATTTGGTCTAAACATAATGAGATTCAAACTCGGTAATATTTTTTTAATCAAGAGTAACATTTTTTTATCATTTAAAATGGTATTACCAGAAATCGAACCCGGTCTCTCTGATACCATCTTAATAATAAAACGTGCGCATTAGGCCTTAGGTACACTCTTATACTATATCAATATCAACTCAAATTTGACATGGATTGCACTGGTGCAGGTTGATGAAGCAGTGCGGGAGGTGAACGCATGGGCCGAACAGATGACCAACGGACGCATTAAGGACATTGTCACCCCTGGCAACTTCGGCATTGACACCGTGATGGTTCTAGCAAACGCATTATATTTTAAGGCAACTTGGAGCACCACTTTTGAACCCGATTTTACATACGAAGACACCTTCTACCTTACGGACGGAACCTCTGTTAATAACGTCCCGTTTATGCGTTGCGGGGGAAGACGCGCCATTGCTACTTACGATACATTCAAAGTACTCCAACTTCCCTACTATAAAGGTTACAGAAACGACCACCGCTCGTTCTCCATGTCCATCTTTCTCCCTAACGAAAGAGACGGCTTACCAAATCTCGTACACAGAATATGCACAGAAGACAGTTTTTTAGACAACCACATACCTAAGACATATGTCGATGTTGGGGAGTTAAAAATTCCTAAATTCAAGATAGAGCTCAAATTTAGTGTTATGGATGTTTTGGAAAAGCTAGGGTTGGGGGTTTAGGAAGGTTGAGAGATGTGGTTGAAGAAGAGCATCAACCTGTGATTGTGTCAAATATAGTCCATAAGGCGTTTGTGGAGGTTACCGAAGCCGGAACTGAAGCTGCTGCTGTGACTGAGGACGACGATATGGGTTACGGTCTTTGCGACTCGCCGCCGGTGGTGGTGTACGTGGATTTTATAGCGGATCACCAGTTTATGTTTGTGATTCGAGAGGATTCAACTGGGTTGGTATTGTTCGTTGGTAGGGTTCTAAATCCATTGTTAGTTGAATAGAGCAACGTTGAACTAATGTCTTTTTTGCCTTAAGAGTTGAAGTATGAGGACCTTTATGTTAAGTTTTGATAGTTTGGGTTGTTTGTTTTCTATTGGGTTGTTTTATATCGTTCTAGTAGTATGCGATCAAAGAGATCCTTTCTCTTTCTGTAATTTGATTTTCAATTCAAAAGTTATTATGTATCAGAGCTACAAATGTGACTGTGTGGTTTTAATTCATTAGTGTATTGACTCAATTTCGAATTGTTATCAACATCTCTCAACTATGGTTTTATTTTCCCCCAAGGTTGCGCTGCATTTAGAGGTGGAATCGGTTTTGTTGGATCGGTTTTCCGGATGTTTCAGTCGGATACTTGTATTTATGGTCCAATTTTTCCTTATAAAACTAAATATCCAAAAAACCGTGTAAGGAAAAATAAATCGTTTATTTGTAGTACGAATTTTTAGTTTAAAATGAAAATCCAAGAATTATTATAATTTCATGGACCAAATCTAACTGAAAAGATAAATAAAATCTATCGAGCTAGCCCACAGCTAGATCAATTGGGTTAGTGGTTGATTTCTAAACTTTAGAACTAATAATTCGAAAAAAAAAAAGTAAGGATTATATTAGAATAACTAAATTAAAGAAAATAAAAAATATTAGGTAAGTCACGTGATTTGCACGTGTCATTTAATAACCAACTGCTAATAACAACAGATGCATCACTAAAAGTCTACAAAGAGTCAAACGCAAACATTTTGCATCAAAAGTCAAAATCGATAGAAAAAAAAAAAACTATTTATCCCTATTTTATATTATGATGACTAATATATAAAATAATATATATTATTATTAAATCACGGAATCTGAGTATATATAAAATTTACTGTATGGTAAAACAATGCCAAATATATACCAGCCAAAACACCTTTCGAGAAAAGTGTATTGTAAAATCAACTGGAATTAGAATCCCATATATGTCCTTTGGTTCTTCTCCACACAGCTAGATCACTCTTTCCATCCATCCCTCTCTCAACAGTTATCTATCCTTCCGGCGCCGAACTACCGCCGTTCTAAACCTTCCGAGCTTTCTCTCCTCCGTCGAAGACCGCTGAGCTTCTTCTCTTCGCCGTTTTAGACCTGCGCTTCATCATTGTCACCCTATAACCTCCACCTTGCTGCCCAGTAACGGCAGGATCGGACCGCCGTCAACCAGAGTACGGAACCGGTCAAATTTGAGCAAGACAGGACAGAGATACCGATGGATGAGCAGGATAGTGGCGGCCGGAGCTTCAATAAGGCCCTTGGAACTGACGAAGAGGCCAGCGCAGCTCCTCCTATCCCTGATAAGGTACCCGTTCGTTATGTCTAATTAATTGCATGCAAGCCGATCGTGTACTGCTAGTGTTTAATCTGCTGTACAACGCATTTCTGATTAAGTTTATGGAAGTTGGGCACCTTAGAGTGTGAATCAATACACGTTGAACTTGAGCATGAGGAATTCGACTTTGAATAGGGACTGTTGAGCTTTTTCCTTTCACTTAAGGTGGCGAGAGCTTATCAAATTGGTGGAAAGTTGAGATTTTTTTAATTCCTGCCAAAGATATACTGGTGTCGATTGTTCTGTCTTCATCGTAATTTGGAAAGGCGACACGATGTGAGCCAATAAAAGTTGATCTATCAGGGTGAGAAGCACTTCCGGAGCAGCAGTATGTTATGTGGACTTATATTTCAACTGTAAAGCAATTATTCTAAGCATAGTTAGTTCCGTTCATGCAAAGTTGGCTGAGGCAATTGAGGGATGTGAAGTTTGGGATGATCTTGCTATATGAAGATGAATGGTCCTTCGCTATCTGAGGAGCTCAATTTCCAAAGATGAATTTCTTATTCGTGTGATTTAATTCATAAGCATGGGATATGATGATTTTTGGATAAAAGGATGCCGTATTGATAGCTTATCTGTGTGTCTGTGCGGGAATATTAGTTGAATATCTTCTGCTTTTTTGGCAGGTTCAAGTTGGTAATTCACCATTATACAAAGTAGAAAGGAAACTGGGAAAGGGAGGTTTTGGACAAGTTTTTGTTGGTCGACGAGTTGGTTCTGCAAGTTCATTTGATCGGACGGGTCCTGGAGCAATAGAGGTAAAAGAAAATTTAGGTACATCTAGTGATTTATCTTGTTTTTATTCCCGGATGTTTGGTGAACACCTTGAGTTTTCAATTAGGTTGCACTGAAATTTGAACATAGAAACAGCAAAGGATGTAACTATGGACCACCCTATGAATGGCAAGTTTATAGGTATGTCACCGTGAGTCCTTTTTTCTGTTTGTTTTCTCAATTTCTTAACTATATATATTGGTTACTTTTATTTTGATGAATGATCTTCACATCTACATCATCTATTCTTCAACAGTGCTCTTGGTGGGAGCCATGGCGTGCCACAGGTTCATTACAAGGGTCGGCAAGGTGACTACTACATAATGGTATGATGGGCTTGACTAATTTCTACTCTGAACTTTGTCTATGTATCCACTTGTATATGTTGGTTGAGGTACAAATGATTATTTACAGGTTATGGATATTCTTGGGCCAAGCTTATGGGATGTTTGGAATACCAATTCACATAGGTATATTTTATGAAATCATTGTACTCTTATTTCACTCTTAAGTCTTTATCTAACGTTTTACTCTCTTGTTTCCAGTATGTCTATTGAGATGGTTGCATGTATTGCCATTGAAGCAATCTCCATACTAGAGAAGGTGCACTCAAGAGGGTAATGATCTATTTTTTTCTTTTCCTACCTTCATTTTGGCTGCTGAATGACAGAAGCATTAGAGGGATTAGAGTTTTCCAACTTGGGTGATACCATGTGAAGTAGATTTAATCACTACGCGTGTTAATTAGAAGATGCCTAGATGTTATTCACAGCAATCGGTCGGACATTGGAATCTTTCATTTAGGATTCTTGCCTACTTGGTCTAGGATGGGTGCTGATAGAAGGAAATGTTAGACGTTATTGGACTGTAAATATGTAAATGATACTCAGTGTACAGCTGAAAGGAACAGAAGCTGAAGAGTGTGATGGTTTACTAGTTTTACCAGTCAATATTAGTAAATGATCTAGAGCACTTCGTAGCATGGCCACTCCAATTTTAAGTGGCACTTCTTCAAAACTGTTAGCATTGCCCTGAACTTTAAAAAGGAAATTACTGTTAGTATCACCTCTACTTAAATATCCAAAAGATATAGTGGGAAGGGTGAAAAGTTTAGCTCTGTCCAGCAGTCCGTGCTCGAAAAAGTCTAGCCCAGACCAGAAGTATGTGTTTGAAAAAGTTATTTACTGAGTTTCGTATTCATAGCTTTTGTTATCTGGTCGTCAGTTTGCTTCTGTTCCTGCTCCCCAACCCACATAAAATTCCCTCAAACTCCTTAGATGCATGGTTGGAGACTAATATGGGTTTTAGAGCATTCACAGTGGGGCAATGCTATTTTGGCTCCCATTTTCGGCCACATCACAGCCAACTCATCAATGTGATATAAAAAATTTATATTCACCTCAAATGGCTTCACCTCCTTCAGTGGACCATCTATATCCTAATTTTGGGTCCACATGTTTTTTATACAATATAAATAAACCATGGAGAGAGAGGAAAGAGAGTAAAAAAATTGAAAAAATAGTAGCAAATAAGTAGTAAAAGGTTGAAATTTCCATGGACACTGTAGAGGGAGAGAATAAACATGAAGAAGGACAATTAGTGGAATATACATAAAATATCTCTCCTTTCTCTCCTCCACATAAGCAAATGTCCATGTAAATGTGCTCATTGTGAGTGCTCTTGGCTCCTTTCCATATGCTTATGTTTGTTTATGCTCAGATGATGTCCTTCCTTTCACTCGTGTAGTTTGTACACTATTGTTAGCATCATTGGATTTGAATCTAGCTACTTCCTTTTCGCAGATATGTGCATGGAGATGTCAAACCTGAGAATTTTCTGCTTGGTCTTCCAGGATCCTCTGAGGAGAAGAAACTTTTCTTAGTCGACTTGGGTTTAGGTAAGCCCTTTTCCTTCACTGCATTTATTCCTTATTTACGAATCCGTTTATAATGTTTATTTCTTATCTTCTTGCAGCCACCAAGTGGAGAGATAATTCGACTGGTCAACACATTGAATATGATCAGTGTCCTGATGTTTTTAGGTTTGAAATTTCTGTGCTATATTTTGGCAAAAAAAATTTGTTTATAACATCGTAGCTGATTGTAAATTTGTCATGCCTTGCTTCAGAGGGACTGTGCGTTATGCTAGCGTACATGCCCATCTTGGAAGGACTGGAAGCCGAAGAGATGATCTGGAATCTCTTGCTTACACACTAGTCTTTCTTCTACGAGGCCGGTTGCCCTGGCAAGGATATCAGGTTTGATTAAATTGAAAATATTGGAGTTATTTTGCGTTTTTTTTCTTCCAAAAGTTAACACGGAGTTCTCTTTAGGGTGAGAATAAGGGGTTCCTTGTATGTAAGAAGAAGATGGCCACATCCCCAGAGGCTCTGTGCTATTTTTGTCCTCCGTCTTTCAAGCAGTTTGTAGAGTATGTCGTGAATCTGAAATTTGATGAGGAACCCAACTATTCCAAATGTATTTCTCTCTTTGATAGCATCATCGGTCCCAATCCTGATATCAGGCCAATAAACACTGAAGGTGCTCAGAAGGTATGCTGTGTTTATTGTACCCGTGTTTGAATTGCAACCTCCTTGGTTTTCTCGAAGAAGATTCCCCCCCTCCACCCCATAGTCATTGTTTGGACGCATCTGATATGTTTATGGTTTCCTTGGCACAGCTACTTCATCAGGTTGGGCATAAGAGAGGAAGATTAATGATTGAGGATGAAGAGGACGAACAACCAAAGAAAAAGGTCCGCATGGGAATGCCAGCGATACAATGGATTAGTGTTTACAATGCTCATAGACCGATGAAGCAAAGGTAAGGTGGAGACTGCATTTGCTCTGGCAGATTCTGTTTTCTAAGTTGCACCTAGTAGTTTGGTTTAGATCTTCAGAGGGGTTAGATATTAATAAGAAATTCCATCATTTGTTGTAGGTATCATTACAATGTGTCTGAGATAAGGCTGGCCCAGCATATTGAAAAAGGTAACGAGGATGGGTTGTTCATAAGCAGTGTGGCTTCTGCATCAAACCTATGGGCCCTAATTATGGATGCTGGCACTGGTTTCCATTCTCAAATTTATGAAGTCTCTCCAAATTTTCTTCCCAAGGTTGGTATCCGTCACACAGCGGCTTACGTATTAGCTCTTTTCCTTCGGTTAGCATTTCAGTCTGCTTAAGTGTTGTTAGAGGCACGTACCTACCTTGCTTGCCTCTGCTCAAAGCCGCTCCCTCGTGGGATGCATGATTCCAGTGGTGAGGTGCCAACTATAAAGTGTTCCTCGGTGCTTTTCTTCCTAGTGCTCGCACAAAATTGATGTTTTTGTCTTTTGATAAGAAAACTATAAGATGGTGTAGTTTTTTTTGGGCCAAATATGATGGTGTAGTTTGCTTTCTAATTTGCATAGATTTATATTTCTTTAGTCGGTTTGATTTCTTTTAAATTGTGTTATTGAGGACATCATTTTTAGCTATTCATGATCTGCTTGTTTGGTTAAACCTGGTGTCTTAACACGCACACAGTAGGTGATATATTACCCTCAGTGTACCATTCCTTTTAACCGAACTTACTTTTTATGTGGTTTCTTGAACCTGGTGGTAATTTAACTCTTAACTTTGTTTGATTTTTCATTGAAGGATTGGATTATGGAGCAATGGGAGAAAAATTACTACATCACTGCGGTCGCTGGATCTAATGTTGGAAGATCATTGGTTGTAATGTCCAAGGGTAAAGTGGAAATGCATCTTCTAATTGGTTCATAATTACTTGGGTTAAGAACCTAAAAGCGGTCTCATACGCAATGTTGCGATTTGGTGTCTAAGCTTTTTTGGCGATTGGTTGTCCGACGTATCAGATTCGTTGCGTTTCATTTTTCTGTCCTAAATCGGCGTTAAAACTAACAGCACGAAATCACGTGACAGTTTTTAAGCAAAAAATCTGATGCAATCACAACGAATCTGATACATTTGACAGTCAATCGCAACAAAAACATGTAACGTGCAGTCCATGCTATTTTCATTCTGTCATTTTTAATGCTGATTTTTTTACGGAAAAAAGTGAAACACAACAATTCGGACAGCCAATCGCAACCAAAAAAACTGAGATACCTAATCGCAACATGATGTATACTTTAGACCGCTTTTAGTTGTTACCCCAATTACTTATCATCTGTTTTACTAATTTCACAATCATACATTTTGAATTCCTTTTTTCCCTGTTTACTTTAAACCCAAAATATAGGAACTCATTACATGCAGCAGTCATACAAAGTTAGTGATTGCTTTCCTTATAAGTGGATAAAGAAGAAATGGAAGGAGGGCTTTTATGTCACTGACATGGCAACTGCCGGAAGTAGATGGGCTGTCATCATGACTCGTGGTTCTGGTTTTTCTGATCAGGTCTGTCTGGAAGCACTAATGTTCTTTTGGCGTCTGAATTTATATTGGTGATTCTAATATTTGACTTTTCATGCAATGGTTAACCTAGGTGGTGGAGCTAGACTTTTTGTATCCCAGTGAAGGCATTCATATGAGATGGGAGAATGGCTACCGTATCACTTCAATAGCTGCAACCCCAGACCAGGCTGCATTTGTCCTCAGTATTCCGCGAAGAAAACCACTAGATGAAACTCAAGAAACTCTAAGAACATCTGCTTTTCCCAGTACACATGTTAAGGTGCATATTTTTCAATCTTGTAATGTACTTCCTTTTTTACCCAGCAGCACTTATATTATGTATTTCATTTTTTTTTTTTTTTATTTGCAGGAGAAGTGGTCAAAGAACCTCTATATTGCTTCTATTTGCTTTGGACGGACAGTTTCATAAGCTGCTGAATCTGCTTGGATGATGTTAGCTCTTACCATCTGGCCATCCTCTTAAGTATCTATGCTCTGCAGTGAAGTTAATCTGGAGTTATGTATGCATTTATTTTGTCGCGTAATGGCATTGCATCTAGTAGAACCACCTGTGTAGAAGAGTCTTTAGTGTCTAGTGATGTTAAAATAGATAGGACAAGTCGCAGACTTATCTTTATGCCTTTAGATATTTTTTCGCCTACTAATTGTACTACTTTAAGACTCGGAAACCCATCAATCTTCTAGGAGTTTAAGGCAGCAGCTAGGTGGGCTTTGATTATAGATGGTACTTTTGAAGTAGCAGCTAATATAATTCTTCTATGGAGTGGGGTACTGAATAGTTCATTTGTATGTTCCTTCTAAACCAACTATCAGTAGGATCATTGGCTGGAAATATCTAATTGACTTCTATCAAAGAGACATTGACTTATATATGTAGTAAAATGAAGTGTATGGATCATGATTTCTTTCAGCTCAACTGTTTTACTTGTCGTAGCTTGACCTCTCTAATGGTGAGGACATCGATTTGTTCATATTTTTGTCATATTATTATTATAAGATAGATTTTCCCACTGCATATTTTTCCATGTTCTCTAACTTTTACTTACAGAAGACGTTAATCTTCTTCTGGTACAATCAGTTAGTGACTTCTTTTACGTTGAATTACTATTCATAAGAAAAGTGCTCTTTCTTGACTTGAAGAGGCATGCAAAGCATGCATCTTTGTTTAGCTGGATGCTTCTGCTGTTTATTACTTGTATGATTATGCAGGATCCTGTGTTGACAGTGAGTTAAAGCACAGGCTTTTTTCCCAGTATTTTGTCTACAGGTGATTTGGGTTTGGCAAAAGCTGCACTAGTTAGGTTATCTTTGGATTAATGACCTAATGCTCTTAAGTTTTCTTCCATTCTTTTCCTTACAATAATGGTTGCACCTTATGTCTAATCTTGTGGCAGTGTTCAACAAAGAGATGCATCATTTACCTTAGATAAATCACTCAATGTGGAGGGAAGGTTTGTATTTGATCTGGTGATAAGATGGATGGTGGTTGCATTTTCGAAGTCTATTTGCAGCTGCTGCAGAAAAAGAGCAGCTACAGGTTAGTTTTACTTCACCTTGCCTGTGCAAAAAACAAACTGTATTCTTAGCCACACAACAAAGTGCAAATTGTGCGATTTTTGTTAAAAATTAAGGAAATATGCATATGTAACATCTTTATCTGATACCTATGTAGTTAAAAACTCGTTTCTAGGTCGTAAAGTGCGTTTTTACGTCTTTACCTTAAAAAACGAGTTAAAACGTAACAAAATCGTTGTCTGAGTAGAAACGGGTAGAAACGCGTGTAGAGTCGTAAAAACGTGTAGAAACGGGTAGAAACGTAAGTTTCTACCGTTTCTAGAATTTTTACCATAATTTGCCAAATTTTTTCCAAATCTAATAAATTATGTAAAACCCAAAAAACTTATCAACCAAACACAATTTTTTTTTTGTCATGGATTGTAATTTATGTGGCAAATCAATTTTTTTTTTACTCAAAACCTTTTCATATGACATTCAAGTTCAACCTTCATTGATCATTTAATAATAATACTCAAAATTCTTAAACTCCATTGACATCTATCTCTATTTTATGTTTCTTAAACCCTAAAATCTTAAATTCTAAATTCATTTGACCCGTAAATTCTCTAAGTCAATCTACAAAAATTGATTTTCGTGACGACTATAGTGACTACTAATGGGTCCGTATTTTTTTATTAAAAATATGTTATCAACTATTAATGAGTATATATATTTACTATTTTTGTATTACTTGTGCATAATTACATTTATAAATTTCATTTTTAATGGCGGCAAAAAAAATCATTTCTAATGTTATTTTAGCAAATATGTAGAAACTTACGTTTCTACGTTCCGTTTTTACGACCCAACTTTACCTACCCATTTCCGTCTCTACGTAGAAACTCGTTTTTGACTGCATAGTCTGATACCATCTTTATATTAATTAACTCTACATGATATATAATATAGGCAGAAAAGTTCAGATGTTACAGCATATAGGTCTGGGGCCTGGGCTCATCATAGTACACTTGGATCATCCCCGAATTGTTGCACATCGAGCACCTGCACCACTGCCCATGTACATAATGAGGCATTACTATCTGGTGATCCGGTTTCTTCAGTTCGGGTTTCTTCGTATTGTCAGGCTTCTTCTCATTGGTTTCTTCACTTTTTTGTTTTTTTTTTGTTTTTTTTGTTTTGAATTTGTTCACAAATTAATTTTTACAATTTTGAGTATATTTAAGACAGCATTTTTTTGGCCAAATTTAAGACTACATTTTAGATTGGTGATTTTTTGTTGTTGAAAAAAGCCTGCAATCTGAAGGTGATCTTGAATAAAATTAAAATTATGAATTTTATTTCTGCATAGTATAGAAAGCACAAAAGTAAAAGGTAAATTTGCCTAAAAATTGACCACGTCTGACTTGAACATAACAGTCTCCATGTTGTATGCATATTTAAGTATCTAAATGCAAGTTAGGTTGGGTTTTCATTACATTAATACGAAGATATTTAGTGTTTTATCCCTTAAACAGAAGCTGTAATAGATTACATATTGTTCTATCAAAAGAATAGAATAGAGAACGAATATTACATACTAGAAGCTTTAGTCTGTTACATTTTTTCTTAACATTCCTATTCCCGACAAATCCTTACATTTCCGACAACACGAACTCGTTTTATTTTGTTCTTAATATTCCTATTCCCGACAAATCCTTACATTTCCGACAACATGAACTCTTGCTTCGGCATATCGAATCCATTTCTGCTCATAACGTTAGGACTTGGGAGGCAGAGTAGTTATTTTCAATCATCTATCTATCTAACATTTATTTATTTACAAAGGAAAAATCACTAGTTTACTTTCTATCTATCCACTCCCACCCACCAACCTACTGGAAAGAAAAAAAAATCAAATCTATGGTCTCTCGAGGTGTGTGTGCCCAAGGAGATGGAGAATTTCGAATAAACTTCTCTAAAAAAAATTAATATATTTAATGATTTTAGTTTATTACGATCTAAAATGAAGTATCTGCATTTAATGATTCTTTTCCTTTTATAATTTAAAAAAAAAAAGTGATTTCTATATGTATGTACTAAACTAAAATTGTTATCTTTGTTTTAGCCTTTAAAGTTTAAATTCGACTATATAATTCGAATAGACTAGGTCCGGTGAGTTCGATTATTCAATTGGGTTCGATTTTGATGTTTTATGAGTAAATTAAACAAAATAAAAGTTAGGAATAAATTTGAGGGGCTAAATTAACAAAATAAAAAGTTTAGGACCGATCACGTGATTTACACATGTCATTTAACTGCCAAAACTAACTGTCAATTAAGAGATGTACAAAACACCACATTTTTTTTTCAAATGTTGGATACCAAAATATACAAAATTAAACATTTAGTACTAAAAAACACCTTCGGTCGGTCAGTACTAAAAGTAAAAACCCCATTCTTCTGATAAATTTATAAATAATGATTTTCCAAAAAAGCACATTTTTTATAAAGATTTTCGAAAAACAGTTTTTTCTCCCGTCGGTCTCTAGTGAAGAAATTAAAGGAGCGCGGGAAATAAAACTGGCGGCTGAAGCTCAACTGTGGATTGAATCAATCAAACCAGCAGCAGCACCACATTTCATCAATTCCACGTAATCCGATGATGTCTCTCAGGCGACCCAATCTTCTTCTGGTAAAAGTAAAACCAACGCCTCCATTTTTCAAATGTTAATCTATTATTATTTATTCACCCTGCAGATTGGAAACAATCCAGTCTTTTTCGTCCAGGAAAAAAATATATGAAAAGAAACCGTTGAATCAAGCACTACCCAAGTTCCCACGTCACTGAATTCATGTTGTTCTTCCTTCTCGTTCTTCAACATTGACATTCTGACCCTATTTTCCATTTCTTTGTGCTGATACTGACTATAAAAGAAATGGCCCAAGTAATTCTTCACATAAATTAAATCTGGGTTTTTTGAGTTGGATTATTTGCAGAAGAGGCTATTGGCTGGGAAGAACAAGGGTTGGGAAGTGATGGGCAGTAGATTATTGGTTGGAGGTGTGGAGGAGGAGGATGTTGTGTTGTGTGGTCAGGATTGCACCACCAAGGAGAAGGATCAGCTTGTCACTCCATCTGTTGCTAGGTCAATCATCAAAAACACAAAATTCTGCAAAAAATAAAATAATAAATAAATAAATCTTCTGGGTTTCTTTTCTTGAATTTTCTACTTATTAGGTGACTATGTTCTTGATTTATGAACAAGTTTCTGCATTTTTTTGGTTTATATGCAATAAATTGATCCGGGCGGGGCAGAATAATTAGTCAGACCGAAGGCTCAGACACTGTCATAATTTAAAAAATGAAAAATTTTAAATTTTGAAGATGTTAATAGATGCTATTAGTGTCAATTGTGGTTTTGATGTTTTGGATTAGAGAGGATTTGGAAGTAAAAATATGATTTGGTGTCACAGTGGATACAGATTGATGCGCGATCCACGCAACAACAAAGGATTAGCATTCGCCGAGAAAGAGAGAGACGCTCTTCATCTGCAAGGACTTCTTCCTCCTGCACTTCTCACTCAGGAAATGCAGGTACATTCATCAATGTTACATACATGCATGCATATAGAGATAGAGAATGAAAATTCAGTGAGACCAACTTCATTTTTTTGTATGATGATGAATTGGGGTATCAGGAGAAGAAGATGATGCATATGCTTCGCGAGTATAAAGTTCCATTGCAGAGGTACATGGCCATGATGGATCTCCAGGTATAACTCATCATCTTGCACTTGATACAAAACTTCCCAACAACACTTTATATATAAGAGTTAAGAACCTAAATACAGTCCCAACACTTTATATATAGGGTTAAGAACTTAAAAACAGTCTCAACTGTAGGTAATGTTGCTAATCACTATCTTAGATTTAAAATGTTGATATTTAGTGTTTCAATTAGCATACTTGTTATTTTCCACTTTTTTTTACCGGTTTTGACTTTAAAATTGCGTTTTAAGCATAAAAAAATGTTATTTTCCACTTTTCTGAAGTATTAAATTTGTTGCTCATGGTTTAAGCATATTTGATACTTAAAAAACATGTTTTTATTAATCAATTTTAAGAGAAAAAAGTGGAAATCAACCAATCTGATAGTTGGGACACCGAATATCAACATTTTACGTCTGGGACAACTAATAACATGATCTATAGTTGAGACTGTTTTTAGGTTCTTGACACTTTTATATATTGATGCGTTTATAGTCTATGCAGTCAAAAACGAGTTTCCACGTATTTACGAAAATGTGTAAGTAAAGAAACGGAACGTAGAAACGTAAGTTTCTACATATTTGCTAAAATAACATTAGAAATGAAATTTATAAATATAATTATGCACGAGTAATACAAAAGTAGTGAATATACTCATTAATAGTTGATAACATAATTAAAATAAAAAATATAGACCCATTAGTAGTCACCATAATCGTCACGGTGATCAATTTTTGTAGATTGACATGAAGAATTTACGGGTAAAATGAATTTAGAATTTAATATTTTAGGATTTGAAAAACATAAAATAGAAAGAGATGTCAATAGAGTTTAAGAATTTTAAGTATTATTATTAAATGATCAATAAATGTTGAACTTGAATGCCATATGAATAGGTTTTGAGTAAAAAAAATGATTTGCCACGTAAATTACAATCCATGACAAAAATTTCTTGTGTTTGGTTCATAAGTTTTTTAGGTTTTGAATAATTTTTTAGATTTTGGAATTTTTTTAGCAAATTATGGTAAAAATTCTAGAAACGGTAGAAACTTACGTTTCTACACGTTTTTACGACTCTACACGTGTTTCTACCTGTTTCTACTCGGACAACGATTTTGTTACGTTTTAACTCGTTTTTTAAGGTAAAGACGTAAAAACGTGCGTTTTTACAACCTAGAAACGAGTTTTTATAATAACTAATTAATAATGTTTGTGCAGGAGAGGAATGAGAGGCTGTTCTACAAGGTTCTGATAGGCAATGTTGAGGAGTTGCTTCCTGTTGTGTACACACCAACTGTTGGTGAGGCCTGTCAGAAATACGGCGCCATTTTCAGGCGACCTCAGGGACTCTATATCACCCTCAAACACAAGTAGAATTTTTTTTTTCTAAAATTAATTTTACCATACTATATAAATTTTTTTAGAGTTATTAATTTGGATTTGAGTTTTAAAATTACAGGGGAAAGATACTTGAGGTCCTGAAGAACTGGCCTGAAAACAACATTCAAGTCATTGTGGTGACTGATGGTGAACGTATTTTAGGACTTGGTGATCTTGGTTGTCAAGTAACTGCAAATTATTTTACCAGATAGATATATACCAAGCAAAGCTTCTAAATTCTTAATATTCTGCAGATAATTTATATATATAAATGATTCATGTACTAGGGAATGGGAATACCTGTGGGGAAGCTAGCTCTCTATACAGCACTTGGAGGGATTAATCCCTCAGCAGTAAGCATTCCTAAACTTTTCACATTTATGGATAAACTAATCGTGTTAGATTTACTAAATACGAATGCACACGGTAAATTTATAAAGTCATGCTAGTATTTACCAGCATAATATATACATGTGCAGTGCTTGCCAATAACCATTGATGTCGGGACGAACAATGCAACCCTTTTGAACGACGAGTTCTACATAGGTCTCAAACAAAAGAGAGCAACTGGGCAGGTGATAATCATATTCTTTTATCCGTTTCGAAAATTTTCATATTTTTTTTTTTAAATTGTTTAAAAGTATTTTGTTGTTGATGAAGGAATATGCTGAATTACTAGAAGAGTTCATGTCTGCTGTGAAGCACAAGTATGGGGAAAAAGTACTCATTCAAGTGAGTACCATTAACTAACTGCTAACTTCTGCTCTTAAAAGTTAATAGTAAATTAGAAGTCAGTTTCGATCAATTTACTAATGCAGTATCTTTACCCTATTTCTAGTTTGAGGATTTTGCAAACCACAATGCTTTTGAACTGTTGTCCAAATACAGCAAAACCCACCTTGTCTTCAATGATGACATACAGGTACCATTTCTAATATTATTATTGTTTCTCCATATGCATCAATAGGAAACTTTAGAGGAAGATAATCTATATGATTGTTGTTTCCTCAATTTGTTTTGTTTTTTTTTTTTTTTTTTTTGTTTATACAGGGAACGGCGTCTGTGGTACTTGCGGGACTTATGGCAGCTCTGAAATTAGTTGACAAGAAATTGTCAGACCAAAAGTTCTTGTTCTTGGGTGCTGGAGAGGTTCGGTTTTTTGCTATTAAATCAGTATGCATGAACATAATGTTTTGAAATTCAATTAAAATGATGGCATTGTCACTGCTAACATCTATTTATTGGTGTTCATGAAGGCTGGAACTGGTATTGCAGAGCTTATAGCTCTTGAGATGTCAAAGCAGGTACCAATTTTCTACTTTCGTTTACCGCACACATCTACAGTGTGATTGCTTGATCCCTACGTCACTTATGATCTGCAGACGCAAATCGCTGTAGAAGAAACGCGCAAGAACATTTGGCTCGTCGATTCCAAGGTATTCATTCAAATTGCTCAATTTCATGTCCCATGAGTAGCTTTGTGGTGCATAGTTTTTTTTTTTTTTTTTTTTTTTTTTTCTTGATGGGGTTTGTAGTACAGTAGAGTTAATTACCAACTTGCTAGCTGTTTTCTCCGTTTGGATAAATTTGTTAACTTGATCTCTTTTTTTTAAACAAAAGAATAGTTTCCCTTATAGTTACAATACGCCAGCTCCATCTAATTTGTTGTTAAATTGGGATGGAAATTTGCACTTTGTTAATCACTTGTCAACAAAACTAAGTTAGCAAAGTGCAAATATTCTCAAAGTTCACCTACCAAATTACAGAATTTCCCTACAGTTCAGGAATTTTTCTAAAGTTCAGCTAGCAATTTGCAGAAAAGACAAAAAGATAACAAATATTTAAGTTTAACAGATAACAAGTAACGTGCTTTCATTCACCATTTAATAGCAAATTAAACAGTGCTACTTCATTGCAACTAGGTATAGATTGAACTGCCAGTTTATTTAGTAAATTGTCCAAACAGCTAAAGTTTCAACTAGTAAGTTGCTTTATCCAAACTTGTATCAGCTAGTAAGTTGCTGATTAACCCTTTTAATATAAATTTTATGGCAGGGACTGATCGTCGAATCTCGTAAGGAGTCGCTCCAACATTTCAAGAAACCATGGGCACACGAGCACAAACCCGTTAAATCACTTATCGACGCACTTAAGGTATGTGAACTTGTAGAATTTTGCTCGACAGATTTCTACACGATGTATGATCTTTGGAATGGCATTGTTAGGCAATCAAACCAACAGTACTTATCGGATCGTCCGGGGTTGGAAAAACATTCACAAAGGAGGTCATCGAGGCGATGACATCCTTCAATGAGGTTCTCTCTAAGACAAGGGACATTAATGACACAATATGCTCAAGATATCTATCTATATATGTAATGAAACATTTGGATGATTGCTCTGCAGAAACCGATCATTCTTTCCCTATCAAACCCGACCTCACAGTCCGAATGCACAGCTGAAGAAGCTTATACATGGAGTCAGGTAATAATAATATACATTTACTCTAAATGCATTATTATGTTCATTTTGGCATACACAATATTGCTTCTGCAATTTCGGACCAAACCTTGGTTTCATCAGTTCATATTTGGTACTATCATCCTCGCTATTGATTGCAGGGCCGAGCTATTTTTGCTAGTGGAAGTCCGTTCGACCCTGTCAAATACAACGGAAAGACTTACGCCCCTGGACAGGTTGGTTTACCATCACATTCAAAATCAAAGTAAAATTTGAATACTATAATTTATTTTCAAAGACTAAATTGAATGTTGTATTGATTTTCAGGCGAATAATGCGTATATTTTCCCGGGTTTAGGGTTGGGTTTGATCATGTCTGGTGCTCTTCATGTCACTGATGACATGCTTTTGGCTGCCTGTAAGCTCTCTTCTCTCCTACATTAACTATAATTCACATTTGGCTCATGGAATAATAAGATTAGATAGATAGGTAATGGCCAGGCCAAAATGTGGTCAATGCCAATGGTCTGTCAACTCTAATAGTCTATCAGCTGCCATCACCGGGGCCAAACGACTCCTAATCGAAGCTTCCTAGCCCCTAAAACGACGCTTTACAATAACACATCATCTTTATGTTCTCTAAACAGCGGAAGCATTGGCAGCCCAAGTAACGAACGACAACTTTGAGAAGGGGCTCATCTATCCACCATTCTCCAACATTAGAAAGATATCAGCACATATTGCTGCAAATGTTGCTGCCAAAGCCTATCAACTCGGTACATTTTGTTCCTTTTTATTTTTGTCAATATAATCAAGTAAGTTCTTACTTTTAATCCGACTACATCATGTAGGTTTGGCTACCCAGCTTCCTCAACCAGAAGATCTTGTTCACTATGCAGAAAGCTGCATGTACAGCCCTGTCTACCAAACCTAACTCTAAGCCTCCTCCTAATTAGTTGATCGATGATCGGCAGTATAATAGTATTGTATTATCAAGTTTTATTTTGTCTTCTGTCCCTAGCTGGTTACAGTGTGTCTACTACGTCTTTCATTTGTCTCTGTAATAATTTGTACGACTATGAGCAAAACATTTACTAGTAATGCATTTGTTTATCAAAACCAAGGAAGAATTCATTACCAAGGACAACATCTTACTATAACACAAATGATTAGAGAACAACTTACTCTGATTTTAGGGTCCCTCTATCGCCGCATTTCATCAGCAACCTGAGAACTCCGAACTCCCCAAAATGATCGAGGCTTCAAGTTGGTGTTTGTGGCAGTGTAGAGCCAACCCATGTGAGTCTCACAAGATGCGCAATTGGCGATTGTCCATGCATACCTACAAACCTTGCAGTTTTAGCACTTTTTACCCTCATAATCTGAGACTAGTTTACAGAATTGTACACAAGGCAAGGACTTTCAGTTCGGGTTTGAGCCACGTGGCTACACATTCTGCTGCCATGTGTCATTTTTTTAGAATGGTTTTGAGAAGATGCAAGCTTCTCATATAAGAGACCAATTAAAACAGGAGCTTATGTTGAAAAACCACACAGAACAATAAAAGGACACGTGGCAAAACAATTGGGTGCAAACGTGCAGAGGTGTCGCTACAGATCCTCTAACACACTCTTGTAAGCAATCTATATAAGCAATGGAACCGAAATCCGCCACATGATCATCAACTTAAAGATTGACTAGGAAAAGTACAAAAGCATGGATCAGGAAGGAGAATCAAGAACGTACCCAGGAAACCAGCAGTACTTCTTCTCTGGTTGTCCTATGAGAACCAAGTTACTTACTTTGTGCAGTGTCATTACCTCATGCACACAACCGTGAGGATTCACGTAAGCACCAAGTGGGCCGTTTGTGGACATCACCAACATATCACTTCGCTTTCCAATTAAAGCCTGCAAAAGATAAATGAAATAACAAACAGTAGGTCAAAAGATCAAGAACTGTCAGCGGAAAATGTTGTGCTTGTGAAAGAAGACAAGTCATACCTGACACATTTTACATCGGACGCAATCACAACACTCTAATAACTCGATTTCACGGCGTAATCTGTAGGAAGTTCCATCTATCTCCAAAAGTTCCTGCCTAGTTGACTCAGAAACAGGAATTTTACTAGCTATATGAAAAGAGAGTAGATCTGGCTTCTTCACGAAATCATCCATTGATGGGGCTTTAACTACTTGTTTCCACATACCTGCACGTATATGAGGGAGAATGGATCCGCATCACTAGGAGACTAATAAGTTGTACTCGGTCATCACAACGAAAAGTTCAAAATGGATTTTGTGAAAGTATGATGAGAAAGACTGACCCAAATTTTGCCATTTTCCTTGGATAATATCAAAAAGCAATAGCCTAAAAAATGATTTAGTATGTTGATTTCGTTTTTGAGGCTTTCCCCCAACAAGCTAGTATCTTCCTATTAATTTTCACTCACAAACAACTCTAGAATCATATACTAAATCTTCTATAGACTCGTCAAATACGATCTTGCATGCTTGAAGTTATGCAGAAGCAAGAAAAACTTGAATGTAGATGTCATAGATTATGTTTTCCAAATCTTCACCGATAAGAGCTCAACAGAGCGGGAACTAACAAGTAGATTGCAATGTAAAGATGATTTTCAGAAAAATAAGTTGCTGCCTAAGGAAATGCTACTTAATCTGGTGTAACCTCACTCCAACTTCAGCATAAAAAGGTTTCCCACTTAATCCTCCTTTGAAGCATCTGATATCCACACATTTAATGGACGCATTAAGTTCTTATTTAGTAAGCTGGAACCGGCACAACCATAATCAAAAAAAGGTTTAAGAGTCCAGGGCTGTAAAAGTTAAAACATACCTGCTGCTCTCTCAGCAAGAACGTAGGAATCATACATGTGGTACACCCATTCTGGCCAAAATGCGATTGGCATACTACACTTCACACGAGAAGCTTTCCACCGCGATTGAGGCCTCACCACTTTGCGAGTTTGTCTTTCAAATTCATAATCCTCAAATCCAATATTTCCAGCACTATTCTCATTTGAATATGTACGACCTGACCTCCTCAATTGCAATTCAGCTTCACTAACAAACTTAACATCATCATCACTGCTTGTTGATTCATTCATAAATTCATCTTTGTAGGCAGAAGAAATCGCAAACTGATGCAGTCTACGTTCACCTGGCGAAAGCGCGCTCACAAAGCTATCTTCTGAATGGGTCTCTGAATCACCATCCCCATTCTCATATTGATTACATTTAACAGGAGAAGTATCTGGAGAAGACTCTCCAGACATGCTGAGCCTTTTCAGTTTATTCACTGGAACCCATTTCCCAAATACATCTCTTGGTGTCCTTAGTGGCAAATCTTCCTCTATCATCCGGACCTCGCCACATGTCTAGATAAGAAATTACTGGGACAGATCATTTACTTACACATGAAAATAACTTATTAAACAAAGTAAGTAGTTGTTCCAACCACTCCTTCAGCATCTGTCCACCATCGTTTCAAATGAAATCGCTGTTGACCGCGAGTAACAGCATTTATCGAACCACCTTCTAGTCGCCTGTATTGACGTATCTGCATCAATCAATATAAGGGAATGAGCCAAGTTGACAGAAGTAGCAAGCATTGTTGCTCCCCATCGCTAGTATCTTGAACCTACAAAAGAGGACAAGTCTGGAGTACTAACTACTAAAACTGAAATTTGAGAAACTAAAGATGCTTATAGGTTTCTATCTATTCAAGGCAGGTGACCAACTGAGAACTTAAGGTAAATACACCAGTTAACATGTGCCAACTAGGTTACAAACAAAAGTAGTTTTGCGTCATAAGACTGTTAACTTTTAATCCATACATTTTGATCAGAGTACATAATCAAAAATAGTTAGCGCAGTTAAAAGGCCATGTACAAATGACAGTATAGGCTGATCCCAATAGTCTCGGTTAAAAAAAGTGAAACATGATTAGATCATACATTAAAAAATCTTGAGCCATTGACTATAGCAGTAGTAGCATGGCATTCATGACTAGCATGACTAGACGTGGACAAGGTGAAAAAAACTTGTCTTGCTCATCCCTTTTACAGTAACCAGAAGATCTTTCAGTTTCAAACACTACATATAGTTCTCCAGGTTTTGGTTAAAATTATCATATAGCATCTAGGTTTCATTTGAGACAGCCAGAATACAGTGGTGAGTAATTCTGACAATGATGTATTTGTGTAAAATGTAAGGTAAATCTAAGAAAGAAAGGCCTCTTCACGTTTCAAAAGGAATGCAGTTCCTCTGACTGAACCAGTGTCAAAACAATGCTATACAAGCAAATTGTAATTAGGCTAAATGAATGTCTTTGGGAATTCATCCCCGGTCTAGAGCCACATTTGATAGTAAGCGGGATTAAACGTAGCTTATCTAATTAAAGACAAATGTTTTTCAGCAAAAAAGAAAGAAACAGTATTTTTATTGTGATGTTTGAAGAAGTTATTCATATCCTGGTGCTAAAAGGTTAACAGGTACAAGGTGGAGGCACGGCAAGAAACTATGATGATGCTGCATGACCTTCTTCATTTTTACAAATGAGGAACACGAAATTGTAGTTCAAGCATGGTAGCTGCAAACTGAGATTAGCACATAGCACAGACAATGATCACAAAATGTGCTGAAATTAGTAAAAAATTCAAGATGAGAAGACCTTATATGAATAGGATTAATGGCTCGAAGAACATATATTAACAACTCTATGATTGTGGGAAATGGAGAGGGCCACAAGATTAAAGTGCAGCAGCAATACATACCTCTGCAGTTGTACCCGTCGCTGCAAACTTATACCTTGCAGTAACTGGATCCCGGCATAGGCCTACCTAAAAAGTTTTTGAAAGTTGTAGCGATATGAGCTTCTATAGATGAGTTATTACATATATAGACGTGAAGTGACTATTTCACTTACCACACCAATGGTGAAAGAGGTACCCCGATCAGTCTCATTCAACGCCCTCTCAATAGCAGCAACATAATTGGGCTGAACAACTCGTAATGGGAGGATGGCCTCTGGGAACAAAACTCCTAAAATGTATGGAAGAGTAAAATGTCAGACTTTTAATACAAAAAGAGCATAAAAAAGACAAGACCAGAAAAGATACAATAGAAGTTCAAGCAGATGATTTCTGAGGTTGACACTTCTCAGAACACTTGCCCTCTTCATACGAGATAACTCAGATGTATGAGACGTGTAAGATTTAACACATGAAGGAGCACTCATCTCACATTTCACCATGCTACTAGTTATAAGACATATATATTGGTAAGAACTAGTCTTTAGTAGACTGATTAAGAATAAAGATTATGTACCTTGAAAATAGAATAAAGGTAACTGATGCACGGTACCACCATCCAAAGAAAACAACCGATGATGCGTATCTTCAACCTCTGATTTTTTAAATGAAATAGATGATATCAAAGTATTGTAAATAACATATCACTTAAAAAACAAATGACAACATATCCATATTATTATTTCTTACCACCAAGATAAGAGTGCAGCGAAGACAAACTAGTGTCAAATGTGAATTCAGCAGGTAGTGTAGTATCCTCATAAGTGCCGCCTCTACATGCACGATAAATATTGCCAACAAGTGAACAAATGGTTTGAAACAATAAGGGGAAGGTCCCCTAATTAGTGGAGTGGTAAGTTCAGCTCCTCATGTAAATGCTCCTCTGGATACTGTACTGTTTTAACTATACAAAGCTGCGAGATTTACCCAAAAAAAATCCAAAGCAGTGACAATCATCAAAGAAAAAGTGAAAAGGCCTATAAATTAACACCGGAGCTTCAAACTAATTCCCACAGTCAGGGGGTCCAGAAGTTCAAACTCCATTTTTCATGGTGATTATCAATTAGCATACAGTCACAGATTCTGGAAAAATAAAAAACCTAGGTCTAAGACATTCATAGCGCGAAAGGAAAGCAGAGCTCTTCAAATAATACATGCTTCGAAACTACAACGCTCGCACCATCATCTTCCTCATAAAATAAGTTCAGCAAAGCTCAAACAAGGAAATGAAAATGCAGAGAAGAGTGAGGATGGAGATTACATGAGGCGGGGTTGATGATCACCGTCATCGGAGTCGTCCAGGCCCTCCACTTCTTCGACCTGCAACTCCTCGAAATCAAGCTCCCGAATTTGCTCGATTTGCAGTCTCTCTCTCTCCAGAAGCCTCTGGCGATTGTCCATCTTCTCGTCGCCTCCCAGGATTTGCAGAGACTGTTCGTCTAGCTGAGCTCCTCCAGTTCCCGCGGCATAAAACCATAGCGTCCGTTACTTAACGTCGCGCCGTCCAGCTGGAATAGTTAATTCTAATTACGTCCTGGAACTCATCAACTCCGACCAAATTGCATACGTAAGGTGAACCGGTTCGGTCGACCGGTTTTTAGTTATTTCGGTTGAGATACGATTAATTCGGACCATAATTTTTCATCAACGAAAATCCGAATAAAAATCCGTATGAAAAAAAATAAACCATCCATGTTTAGTACGGTTTTTTCGTTTTGGTTTAAACCGAAAATTCGAATGTAATAGTGAGTATTTAAAATATCTCCATTCTTTACATGTAAATCATATTAAAGTACCCGTTAACCAAATTATGCCGAATACTAAATTAAATTTCATACAACTCATACTTATGGAATATACTCAAAGTTTCAAAATTAATAAAAAGAGAAATTTGAAACTACCGTGAATTGAAACGTAAAAAGTATAAAGGAATGGAGAAGAAGATATTTTAATTACCACTAATAAAGATGAAAGTAGTAATAGTAATAGTAATAATAATAATAATAATAATAGAAAAAAATTAATTTCCTTAAGAAAAAACTTAAAATTATCTTAATATAATATATATCATAGTACATTATAATAATATTTAATATTTAATAACTTCGGTCTAGTTCGGTCTCCACGATTTTTTTAAACATGAGGAACGAATTGAACTGAAAAACTGAATAACACCTAAAAAGTCCAACCACAAACCAAACGGTCTATATACGGTTTGTTTTTTGGGTTAATAACTAAAAAACTGTCCAAGGTTTACCCTATGTTAAAATTAGGTGTCTAAAGTTTGAAATGTTAAAATGGACTGTCCCAAGTTTCATTTTGTTGAAATTTGGTGTCTTTGTGCGTCTTTTCATCTCCATTCCATCATTTCCATCAACCCACCAACCCACTCATAATCCATCACTCTTTACTTTTTACAAAATCGTCAAATTTCACCTAAAAATTGAACATTAAAAATAAAAGTTTCTAGAAGAGTGGTGTGGAGCCATTTTCCAAGGACAATAGAGCGAGATTTACTTGCCCGGATGTGACCAACTTTTTAGGTGACGGTCCCGGCAAGATGACGAGCAGGGAGTGTGTATGAGAGCTCAAATTTGACAAACGGTTTCGTCGGAATTGACTTCTCTAAAGTAATCACACCGAGACACCAAATTTCAACAAAAATGAAACTTGGGACAGTCCATTTTAACATTTCAAACTTCAAACACCTAATTTTAACATAGGGTAAACTTTGGACAGTTTTTTAGTTATTAACCCTTGTTTTTTTCAAACCGATCCGGTTCAGGTTTTGGTAGTTTTTTTGGTCTTACCAGATTTTACAGTGCTTGATAAGATCTGGCAATGGAGAAATCAAGTTGCGAGAGATGTAAGACAAATGAACCCGGAACAATTGATTCGTGAAGTTCGAAGGAGTGCATATGAGCTTATGTCCATTAGAATGGAAAATGCACATGGAAGCTCGGATTCGCATGATACACGCCCTTCCTTGTTTTGGAGCCCACCTCCAAACCAATGGGTTAAGGTTAATTTTGATGCTAGTTTCAAGGATGGAATCTCTCATGTTGCAGCAATTATTCGAAATCAAGCCGGACTAGTTATGGATGCAGCCATCGGTTCGGGGTTTGACTCATATGCTCTTCATGCAGAAGCGCGTGCGGCTCGTCTTGCCATGATCTTAGCTTCAAGCAACAATATCTCTCATTTCACTTTGGAGGGCGATAATTTGGAGGTAATTAATATGCTTAATGGATCTGGCTCTATTTCTTGGGAACTTGAGAATTTCATTAATGATGTTAACAAGATGATCCGACCGGGTACTAGTTGGTATGCGTCTCATGTTTCGAGAGGAGCCAATTGTGTAGCTCATTCTTTAGCTATGAGTTGCCGCAATAATTTGAAGACGGAGACACTTATTTTGAGGATAGCTGGACTCCCGATGGATACTTACAAAGCCGTCGTTGCGGATTGGAATACTTGGATGATATCTTGTGCTCGAGTTCCAGTTGGGATCGATATTCCCGACTAGTTTAGCTTGGCTACTTTTCTTTTTAGATATAAGATGTCATATGTGTTCGTCTAGTTTTAGTCTTAATCCTCATTTGTACGCTGTGTTCTATTGAATGAAATTTCACTTTAGCCAAAAAAAAAAAAAAAAAGATTTTACAGTGCAATAGTTAAAAGTTTGCGGTGTATTATTCTTATTGGCCTCGTAACTTGCTTGAAGGTCGCCGTCACTACGCTGCCAAATCAACTGTCAAAAACCCGAGAAGCTCAGCCAGAGCCGGCCCTTAATGCTCCTCCGCACACTCCACCCTCCCTTGCCCTTTCCAGCCGAGATGGCGCGTGTCCTTCTACGCGCCTCTTCTGCCATTCCCTCCATTCGACCACCCACCGTTCTATTGACAAACTGGCGGACCATTCATTTCGGCATTTCGTCGAACAGGTCCAGGTCATCGCTGTTGAGCCGTGGCTTCGGGTCCCTGTGGAGAGGCGGAGATGGGGTGCCAAATGGGTTCTGTGTATCGGCGTCAAAGAGAGATTACAGAAAGGTGAGGAGGAAGCCTGCAAAGAGTAAGGCGAAGGAGCTGGAGCTCAGTGTCAGTATCTGCATTGAAGATGACTTGCCTGATGATCCTGAAGTTCTGGTATTTATGTTAACCTGCTCATAATATTTAAAAATATTGAGCTGAAATAAATACATGGTAGTAGATTGGTAATTTCGGATTAGTCAACATATTATTATCAAAGCTCTTATTGAGATTGAAACCCGAATTCGGAATTAAGATTTACAAGCAGTATGAGGTAGTTAGGAAAACAAGGAAATTGCTTGTGACGTTCTTTCCCAAATTAGGCAAATGAGGTAATTGCTTCCCTGACATTCTCATTTTATGCTCATCTTAGAATATTGCAGAACTACTTCGTCTAAATGTGCCAATGGCTATGAAGTTAGCATTTGAAGGTTTAAAAGATTCCACTTACAAAACAAGAGATGCTTCCATAGAAGATCTGGGTGCATTTCAAAGTGTTGAGCTATCTGTACTTCTCTGCAATGATGAATTCATCCAAAAACTTAATAAAGAGTGGCGGGATGAGGACCATGCAACGGATGTTCTATCTATGTCACAGCATGTCCCCGAACTTAAGCTGCCAATGGTAAGCATTTCTCATTTTGCAGGATGAATGGTTAGTGGAGGAGTGAAATCATAATGTTGATATGCTCTTTCCATTGTAGCTTATGCTGGGCGACATTGTGATTTCTGTTGAGACAGCAGCAAGACAAGCAGCTGAAAGAGGACATTCTCTTCTCGATGAAATTAGAATCTTAATGGTAGGTTCAAAAAGCTTTATTCACCTGTTTTCGGATTGTATTGTATTTCTTTCTGATATATGTTATAGTGGCTAGCAGAATATTGATATTGATTTGCAAGCATGTTAAAAACTTTATATGTAAACCCAGAAATCATTATGTAGAAGAGCGTGATTGTAGGTGTAACAACAGTTGTACCTGACCGTTCTAGCCTTTCCTTCTAGAAGTCCTCTATCTCATTCCATAAGTGCCTTGGTGCAGGTTCATGGGTTACTGCACCTTTTAGGGTTTGATCATGAGCTCAGTGAAGAGGCAGAAGCAGAAATGGAGAAGGAGGAAGAACATCTCTTGACAAGCCTTGAATGGACAGGCAAGGGACTGATTAAAAGTGCATATGATGCCGAAAACGATGTAAATCCACAAGCAGAGGATTCTATAACTAAAGAATCCAAATGGTAATTCATTTAAGCATTCAATTGCCTCCAACTGTTCTATTGTTTTTTCCTTGATTTTGTGGCAAGATAATCTTAAGATTATCATATTTGTTAAAAGACAGGGAAAAAAAGCGCAATCTCCGTTACTATAAGCCAAAGTTCAGCTACATCTTCTGCGACATGGATGGTAAGTTCAAAAACCAAGTCTGTCATGTCTGTCTGTTTTCATCCATAGATTTCTCAATTCTTATGGCCTGCACATCTCTTCATTTTGCATTTCAAGGTACACTGCTTAACAGCAAAAGTCAAATTTCCTTGACAACCGCAAAGGCTCTTAAAGAAGCTTTATCGAGGGGTGTTAAAGTAGTCATAGCAACAGGAAAAGTAAGGACGAACTAAACATGCACTCCATCTACAGTTCTCCTTTTTAATTTCATTTAGTTAACACAGTGAAACTATTTATACAAAACAATCAAATGTACATCAAAATCCGGATTATTTTTCCTAGTTTGAAAAAAAAAAAAAAAAAACTAGTACATTTTTTCAACTGTAGGAGGGAAAAGGACTATAAATTAAATATGTGAAGACAACTATTCATGTTCTCACTCGTTTCATTGAGTTTACCGGGAAAATGTACAAAAAATATATACGGGTGTACTAAGAAAATGTTTTTTTTTTTTTTTTGTTATTGTTGCTTGTAACAAGAGTTCTTTAAGTCAGCTAAATATATCCCGAAGTAATAAGTTTTAATCTCTATGTGCATAGATACTATATATTATATATAATATATTTCCCTATTTATGATCCTTTTTTCTTTTTGCCTTTATTTATGATCCATATTCATTACACATATTTCCTGCATCTTTATATTCGTTAGATAATCAGATAGATAATTGTGGTTATCATGTGGTCCATATATAATGCTTTTAACACAAAATTGCTTGTTACAGTTGTGGTCGTTGTTTTGGTTACTGAACTTTCTTTTGGAGACAATCTCCTAGCTCAAGCTGCTCAACTAATACCTTAGTGCAATTTGCTAGCACTGTTCAATTTTTGTTAAGTCTCAGACGGAAAATCCATAAGTAGCGCATACGTGTTGTGCAGCCAGGCGCCAGGTGTGAATTTTCCGTCCAATGTTAACAAAAATGGAAGCAGTTTGCACGTTGATATTAGGTTACCTAGTCGAAAGAAAAACAAAAAGAAAGTTTCAACTCATCACCCGCAAGTTCGACTAGTGAATTTGTGTTTAACATTTTCTTTATTTACATATATACTCCTGACTCTGTCTATGATGCTTGGGATCAGACACGGCCAGCGGTGATAAGTTTAATGACAGCAGCTGGTTTAGCTGGTAAAGATGGTGTTATATCAACATCCTCCCCAGGAGTCTTCATACAGGTCATCTTATTTTCATTAATCTTAGGGTATTCCTTTGTGTCTGTTTCTCACATTTCTCTAATTTGCCGTAGTCACAGATTGTTCTGCCAAGTTCACTTTTTTACTTACAGTGTAATGCATCTTCATTGCAGGGATTACTCGTTTATGGTAGACAAGGTCGAGAAATTTCCAGGACAAACCTAGATCTCGGTGTCTGCAGAGAGGTAATTGCTTGCTAGCTAAACTTTACATGATGTGCAAATTGCTAGCTATACTTTATTTTTTTTGCAAATTTTTAGCTGAACTTTCTATAGTGTGCAAAAAGCTAGCTCCATCCATTTTTCTGTTAGCCTTGAACGGAAAATACTTTCAAAATTTGCTAAAAACACCCTAGAGTTTTACTATAATGATATGATGTTTATATAAAATCAAATTTCAAATAATACATGCTAAGAAATATACAAAAGAAAAAATGTCGCTTAAAAATACCCAAAAAAAAATATAAATTTTATAAGACATAAACTTTAAAAAAAAAATTGTTATTTTTTTTAAAACTTTGGTTTATATATTTAACTTATATATATTTTTTTGTGTAGTATTTACCATTCTAAATTTTATTTGAGATTTATATTTTCTTTTATATAAAAGTTTAGGTTGTTATTGAATCATAATAAAATTTTAGACTATTTTTAATAATTTTAGAAAATATATCTCATCCATAATTAACGGAAAAATTGTCGGAGCTAGCAAATTGCACATTAACAAAAGTTTAGCTAG
Organism: Clarkia xantiana subsp. parviflora; assembly: GCA_036873135.1. Classification (NCBI taxonomy): domain Eukaryota; kingdom Viridiplantae; phylum Streptophyta; class Magnoliopsida; order Myrtales; family Onagraceae; genus Clarkia; species Clarkia xantiana. The sequence goes on from JAPTYO010000004.1 coordinate 14,514,037, forward strand.
TAATTTGCTACAAAAATAAGTTCAGCTAGCGAAGTGCACTTTCACATAAAGTTGAGCTAGCAATTTGGTAATTAACCCTTCTCTCATAGGTCTCACATCTCAACTAACCAGTAGAAATCTACAGGGTGCAAAATCTTAATGCTATACATAAATGATGATTCTATCATACCATGTAATGATTTGGATTTTGCAGGCATTTCAATACTCTAAGCAGCATGAAATTCCTCTGATTGCATTCTGCGAGGACCGTTGCTTGACACTATTTGAACACCCCCTTGTTGATTCATTACACACTATATACTCAGAGCCAAAGGTTACCTTCCTCAATAGATTAATTTGATTGTTATCGGTACAACTTAATGCATGATCTCTAATACAAACAAACATATCGAATTTTCACTGTTTTCCTTGTTTAGGCAGAGATCATTTCTTCAGTTGATCAGCTATTAGCCACTGCAGAAATACAGGTATGCTTTAGGTGGTTTAATATTATTATTACAAAGGAAAATACCAGTATTGCCCTCTTTATTTATATATGCTAAAAATCCACCTACAAATTTATAAAATTTCCAGTGTTCACGTTTGGAATTTTCCCTTTTATTGTTGTATAAAATTGAAGTGAAAAATAAGGAGTTTTGAGGATGTAATTTCTGAAAAGATTTAACTGAAAATTCCAAAAATGGGGTAACATTGGAAATTTTCAGAAACTTGCTACAAAAAAATAAACATGAAAATCGTTGCATTCGCGCAACCATTTTTCCTTTTAATACAATAATATCATATCAGCAGTCTAATTAACACTAGTGCAGATCACTATTAATTTGGTTCCTTTTTTTTACAGAAAGTGTTATTTCTGGACACAACTGAAGGAGTGTCGACAAATTTGAGACCGTATTGGTCAGAAGCGATAGAGGACCGTGCGAATGTCGTCCAAGCACAGGCCGACATGCTTGAAATCGTTCCTCCTGGGACATCCAAAGGAAATGGAGTGAAATTGCTCCTTGATCATTTCGGTATCTCCTCTCAAGAGGTAAGCTTATTTTGGTTATATATATACATATAACCAGACTCCTAATAATTTCACTTCAGGAGGTAAGTTTATTTTGAATACTATATATATATATATATAACCAGACTTATATATATTTATATAACCAGACTTCTAAGGAATTTCACTTTATGTTTGTGTTTTGAAGTGTTGCCCCTATTTGTTTATGCAGTTTTGCATGAGACTGCATTAGCCACTTTTCCATCTAGAATTAACAAAACTAATTTGTTGACTCATTGCCGTGTTTCCCACTTTTCCGACTTGATTGCAGAACTGGTAAAACTTTGTATTGGCTTTCTTAGTTGCATTACTCATTGCCGTGTTTTTTTTGTATATATGTATATGTATGTTAGATAATGGCAATTGGTGATGGCGAAAACGATGTGGAAATGCTGGAGTTAGCTTCTCTTGGGGTAGCTCTAAGCAACGGCTCTGAGAAAGCCAAGGCCGTGGCTAATGTGATTGGCATTAGCAATGATGAAGATGGAGCTGCTGATGCCATCTACCGTTACGCTTTCTAATAGATACAAAACTTGAATTTGGAGAAAAAGAAGATAGAATAGATTATTTCTTGGCATAATGCTGCCAATTATTTCTTGTTTCCATTGTTCTTGGGGCTGCATCGCTCCACATCAAGAATAATCTCCATTGTTTAGGGTTTAGGGTTTTCATACCATGAAGATTTTTCTATTCCTAATGTTCTTCAAAATTGCTCATTTAAACATGTATTTGGAGATAATAAGACCAGTAAAACTAGAACTGGTCGTACTATTGCCGAAACAATGTTCATGATGGTATTCAATCTCATGTTAATTTGTAGCAAACATCATACCTACTCTATTTTTTATTATGCTTCATGATCCTCCTATGCTGAAACCAGACACCATAAAAGACTAGAAGATGACCAAACTTTATGCATATGGATGGAGATGCAAAACTCGTGAAAAGCTCGGATAGAAAAGACTAGAGACCATGTTCGATGAGATAGTCGCCAAGCCTCTCAACAATCGTATTGCACTGACCAGGAGTCATTGGCTCGTTGTAGATGCCGATGAGCAGTGCCAGATTCGTCTTCTTGATAGTTATGCCACCTGATACCTGCACCAAATTATTTCCACCAGGTTCTTGAGTTACTATACAGTCGATCCATCATCATGAGTCATTAACTATAAACATCCCCAAATAACAGAGAAATATTTGATTGTAAGGCAACACTTTGAACAGTATTCCAATGAATCAATTTGATTTGAACAGACTACTGACCATTGAACTATTTACTAAATGGTAAAATTTGTAGTTTAAGTGATGATCAAGTGCAATTGCATATATCCTACTACATTTGGATACTACTGCTGGAGAGTAGTTGTGGAGTGTGTGATCAATTTGCCATAGAAGAGAAAATCAAATCAAGTGATATGGTAAAGTAACACTTTGAACAGTATTCCGAGTTCCGACGAATCGATTTGATATTCATCATCATCATCACTGTCGACTACTGAGGAACTATTTACTGAAGGGTATAACTTGTTCAAGTGCAATTGCATATATCCTACTACATTGGATACTACAATTGGAGAGTAGTTGGGGAGTGTGTGATCAATTTGCCATAGAAGAGAAAATCAAATCAAGTGAAAGGATTACCTTCTTCCCCCGAATAACAGCTCCAGGTTCACCTTGAATCACCATGTATTTTGTGCCACCAAGGTGTAATCCAGTAGGGGCAAGTGTTCCAGGTTCAGCAAAATCAGCCATGATCGCAGTTATCTCTTCAGGCTTAAACTGCATGATCAGAGCAAGAAATCGATTCAATTTCAATATATGAATCACAACATGTAAAGAAAAGCTGAAATAGCAAACAACAGAAAGTTGCTATAAGCCTATAACTTAAAAAGATTCCAGACAATTCTTCTCTTGTATCGTAATGCAATAAATGGCTAATTAGCAGCAGTGGCGAAGTGCCATTAATATCGATCATTCAAGTCAACAAAACAGCTAAATCAACCTCTGATACAATCATTAGATAGATATCGTCAATGAAATGCAATGATAGCAGTACAGTTAAACTTTAGAATCAACCAAGTCGACTTCGATCTCAGAACTTATCAGATCACGAATATCTCAAACCAAATCAATCAATCAACTGCGGAAGCCTGTTGCTACTGCTTCGATTAGTATACTCGTACCGAAGGATGAAATGTCCGGATTATGCGGAGAAACATGCAATAGAGGGCGAGAGGGATGAATGAAGTAGAAAATGAACAGAGAGATCAGATAAGTTGGTTACCTGAGGGAAAGTGGAGCTCTGGGCCCAAATAGAGCCTTTCTGGCCGATGATCGCGGCGGATGTAAGGGTGTTGCCTTCGATATCGTACATCAAGTGATAGTCCACGTACTGCTGCCACGACATCTTTCACAGTAGAGAGAGAATTTGCGTTATTCAAAGAGAGAGGAAGGGACCCTGGGCGATGGCGGTGAGATGATGAAGAAATCGCCAAGCAGGTGAAGAAGACGGCGTTTGAAATAAAATGCGAAAGAAACGACAGAAGACGAGAAAATTATACCTTTCACTTTCGGAAATTCAGCGCTTGATTTAATGGGCCCCAAGATTTGAAGTTTGAACTTAAATTAATTAGCTAAATTTTTTGAGAATGTGTAATTTGTTAACGAAGTTTGTTTTAGCAAATTTCTAGTTGACTTCTTTTTAGTTTCCTAGTCAAACTCTTGTTAACTGAAATCTGTTAAAAAAAATCATTTCTAAAGTTATTAAAAGCACCATAGTCCATAAAGTACTACTATTATTTTAAAATAATATCAATGTTTATATAAAAGTAAATAAATTTATTAAATGATATATATTAGACAGAATGAAATATACATAAGTTATATCTATGGTTCTAAAGTTAACAAAAATTTAAATTTAATAAATATTTTAGATGTGGATCAGTGGACGACTCCATGAAGGTGTTTGGATCCAAGCTCGTAGGTGTTTTAGATCCAAGCCCAAGAATCTTCATAACTGAATGTATCAAAGTTTGAGTTTAAGCATAGATTTTTTCATATTTGAATGTATCAAGGTCACATTTTTCATAACCAAACAGTAAGATTTTTCAGTTTTCCAAACAAAAGATTAAGTCATTTAAATTTCGTATTCATTTTGAATTGACCCCGTTTTAAGGTCCAATTATTTACGTACTCAAGCACTGCCTTATTGTGCATATGTATATGTAACTGTACCTACCAATACATCACTTGAAAGTTGAAACTCACTTATACAAACCTCCAGAATTCAATTTTCAAAACCAAGGAAAAAAACACGGGTGTAACGAGCTTTTTTGACAGCTCCTTTGCTTCAACAAAGAAACAAAATGAAACCCTCAAGAAACTTGAAAACAGCCTCAAGCATAGTCTAGTTTTCCATCCATCCAAGTATTACATCTACAAGAAGCCGCAATTTCAAAGAATTTACTTTCTGTATCCCATAACTTTCTTCCTTCTCAGAGCTACCATCTAACGAATTGAACTAGTAATGCACAAACCAAGTATTAGAACTCATTCACTGAGTCGGTAACTTCGCCCTCTGAAAGCCCCACTCGACGACCTTTCTGGCTCTGCACGGACATTTGCTGGACCCGAACGCCCCAAATGATACCTGGAAACAATTTTATGTCTAGAATGGATTTTCCAAGTTAAAGGAACTATTCAACAAAAGGCTATGTTATGTATATACATGTAATATGCGAAAACAACCCTGTTTCTTTAGCACTACCATGTAATTTGTCCCTTAAGCATATGTATTAAGTACACAGGCTAAACCAAAACAAGCTGTGGAAGCAGATATTCATTTGATGTTACAGTATGATCAACTAAATAGCATTTGACAAATAGGGTAGTGTTCATTCATGTCAAGACTATAATCAATCCCAGACATTTATGAAGGTATATAAATGCTAGCTTTTTTTCATTACCTTTGGGCAGATCTAATTTTCATATTTAGCACTTACTGTATAGATTACTATGATTATTCCGATTTTAATACCTCTAGCCTATTATCTAGCTTATTCCTTGAATGAAGATTAATTATTAAAGAGGAAAAGGCACAACAAAGGATACACCCATCTAGGAGTTCTGAGAAACTCCTTCCCGGTGGCAAGAGGATGCAGCACGGTTAGGAAGTAATACAGGTGTCCGGCAATAATACCCAAGAGATCTGGTACTATGGAAGAACCAAAGATAACGTCCAAACCAAGCATCGCCCATGGCAAATAAAAAGCCTGCAGTAGCCGAATAATGAATCACATCTGTTTGTTTCTACGGTCTTATTGATGCTACAACTACTGAACAAAAAGAACCAGTAAGAGATACCTTGAGAGATACAAGTCCATATATGTTTACTTGGGCATTAGGGAACTCTCTGCTCCACACATATAAAAGCATGAACACCATTGAAACCCCCAAGAAAGGAGTATAAAAGAAAGGTATGGCTGCCAATGCCTGAAAACAATAATCAGCAGTAGAGGTAAGATATATAAATTCTTACATGTAGCTATCAACATATATATTTGAGCTATCATAGCCTTGATTGATTCATCGGAATCAGTAAATGAAAATTCTACTTGAACCAGGTATCGCACAGACCAGTAATGACAGTGCCCCGAAAATCATCATCCAGAGGAAGTCTGCTGTGCGTCCTTTGAATGGGCCCTGCTCTAACTGAACTCCATATCTAGCTCTGCAATACCAAAGAATAGAGCCTCAATTTGGCGATGATAACAAGACTCAATAAGTGAGTATAAGAGAGAGATCTTTTTAACTGCGTGGTTCTTACTCAAATATAAATCAAGGAAAAAGAGAAATCAGTATCCATCTACATTCTACTACATTACTTACATCATCAAGAGACGAATTCCAAAATTCACCGAAAATGGCCCGAGGAATAAGAAATTTGTGACGAGCCTCCAAACCTGTAAGAAAGAAATTATTGAAATATTGTACTGTATGCATATATAGATTGCTAAAAGGTAACAAACCTAGTCTATTAGAATAAACTCTCAGACATATTAAACAGGCCATTAGAAACATGTATTGCTCTCATCCTCAGTATAATAACAAGGATAAGAGTCCTAATGGCGAATACGTAGTAGCTGAAAGCCTAACTAAGGAGAAAAAGTTATTGCCCGAAGATAGTAAGAGTCTGACCCATAGTAGCAATGTGATAATAGATTTCTTTCATCATTGTACGTATCATGCAAAAGTGTGGCAATATACAGCAGTAGCAGAAAATATGAGGATAATCATACACAATTTACAAGAGACAACAGTAGATAAGTCATATCTACCCATTGTGGCATATAATCCCTTGCACACGATAAAGCACACATAAGACAGGATCTGCATTTCCTTACCTGAAACTGTAAAAATGCCGGTTTATAAATTAAGGCTACGTAGAGTGGATTAAGTAATCCTAGCTGATATGCTGTCGTAGCTGCCACACATGCAGTCCCGAAGCCCTTGCTTATTGGCGGAAGAGATTGGTACCATCTAAACAAAAATTAAGAAAGTCAACAACAAAAAACTAGTTAGCAAAGTTGAGACTCGACAAAGTAGAACAATGCAATGCCAACAGTTATAACAACGAGAAGGCATTCAAAACCTACCACTTTTAACAGCTAGTCTACAAAAGTTTCCATAAGTTCAATTTGTATCTTCACGAAATGAATCCGGAAATTAAGCTAATAGCAAATTGACATTTATAAAATTCTCCAATTCCAGAAGTTTGAAGCGACAAAAAGATAGAATAAGCTTGCTCCAAGTGATTCCCTCAACTACAACATTCCATCAGAGTAAGAATCCAAAATTTCTCGTTGCAGGAAAATTCAAACTACTGTGTACGCTCTAGCTGTTCATTCCAGTGACAACATTTGATAAATTTCCCCGTTCAATCCTGAATCACTGAATACATCCCTAACTAGTAAAGAACAACCACTCAATCAATTGAGCTCAAATTAAACGCACAAATACTTAAACCATCTTCAATTAGCATGAATTTTATGGTTTTGCAAACTATACAAAACCTCGACTAATTAAGGCCTCAATCAAACGCACTCGAAGCGCAGATAGCGATCCAAAACCGTAATATCCTTTTCGTCTGTTGTTTCCGATCAATTTCTTCACCAAAGCTCGAGATTACGGAGTATGGAGAAAAACTCGAGCACAACAAATCAAAGGAAACAACGAGTTAAGATCAAATGAAATACAGTAATCCGAATTAACAAAGGAATTACTCGGCAGGAGAAGCCATTGGAGCGAACAGCAGTCTAATGCAGACGAGACAAACTTAGGAGTTTCGGGTCTTCTTGCTTATGTTTCCTTCTGTCGAGCAACCTTCTTGCAGAAGAAGCAACTGGAAACGACGAGATTTACAGAGGAAGGAATGAAGGAGGAGAGATAATGGTGGTTAAATATGTTATTCTGCCACGCGGACGTTGTGAAAACGAGAAATTATAACTTACCTCGGTTCTACCAGGTAGAAGACAGCTGGTGGACCTATCACCAATCAGGAAGTGACAAGTGTTATTTTAGAGTTTTTATTTTTTTCTTTTTCACACATGTCTTATTCTTAGTGGATGTAGAGGCACCGTGTGGCTTCCACCTGTTGAAGCCGATGTAGTCAATAATTCCTCTGTGAAAACTACGTGACGCGTCATATATGATGTTTTGGGACCAATCAGATTTCGACTTCGAAGAACTTTATCTAATCATCTTAAAAATATATAATTTTATTTAATTATTATAAATTAAACAAGTGTCAAATTAAGAAATTATTTAAGTTTTTTTTTTTTAACGAAAGAAGAAATCATTTAAGTTACACTCAACTAATTAGTTATTTTAAACCATCTAATATGATATAACTATTTAGCGTTGTATTTATTGACTAGAGTGAGGGTCCAAACCCTCTTAAGCCATGATTGTTAGATTACAGGGAGTAATCACTACATATACTATAAACATCGTACATACTAGTAACCAATATTACGCAGCGGAAAATTCGCACATACCTCTAGGGCTGAGCAGGAAAACCCGAAAGCCCGAAAAACCCGTCCTGAGCCCGTCCCGAAAAGCCCGGTCTCGAATAGACCCGAGCCCGAGCGGGCGGGACTTTTATTTTCAATTCGGGCTCGGGCTTTTGTACCAAAATCCCGAAAAGCCCGAGCCCGTCCCGAATTTTTTTTAATACTATATAAATATATATAATTATATGTATTCCCCACTAACTATAGTTAGTATCTAACTATCTAGTTAGTTGCTATCTTATCTAACTATCTAGTGGGCACTAGTTACTATACAGTATACAGAAACTAGGAAAAAGCAGAAAAGTACAACTGTTGTTACTGTTATCTCGTAAGTCGTACATATCTCCATTATTTGGTTTCTATGCCTCCCTTTCTCGGTTTCTTCTTTTTCCTCACGATTTGTATTCCTCTCAAGCTCCTAAAATGACGATGCGCCTCCCTCTCCAAATTCCAGCACTCCATCTTCCTCCATGTTTGAATTTTTTTTTTCATATTTTTTTGTTAAAATTCGGGCTAGTCCGAGCCCGAGTCCCGAAGTCCCGGCTCGGGCGGGCCATTTTCCTCATTTTTTGGATCGGGCTAAAAATTAGTGTCCCGAAAATTTCGGGCTCGGGCTCAGGTAAAAGCCAGCCCGTCCCGGCCCGAGCTCACCCATACATACCTCAGATGTAATCCGTAGTCCCAAGATCCTGCAGCAGGGAGTTCACGGTCCTCCGGTCGGCACTCGTAGAGGTTCTTTTTAAGGAAGCTCTACGCGGTATATTCTCCACATCAAAGCCTCTGATCGATTCTTGGCAGGGACGGATCTCCGGAGTGTTTGCTCGAAGGCAAATTGACACACATTTGGTGTGATTGTGGTTCGGCTGAAATGGTGTTATGGGGATGAGAGTTTTTCTCTCTACACACTCTAATGAGGGATTAAGGATTAACCTAATAAAAACTCTAACACCTCTTATTTATAGGAGGAGTAAAGTGGACAAAAGTCCATTTTACCCCTACTAATAATTTCGGCTGGCCACATGTATATGGAGGTCCAATTCTGGGCCTCTCATGTCAATTGAGATATGGGCCTGGCACAATGTTCTATTGCGACATTCACCCAATTGTCTCAGGTAATATATACATATAAAGGACTTCTATTTACGGCGCACATCACCATATGCTTATAATGATAACAAAAAGAAAACTATGATGGGCAAATTACTATTTACAAACTGACTGAAATGAGAAAGTGTGAGTTTTTTCTATAATCGTGTGCTCGTTCTTGACAGTTCTGAACGGGTGTTCATAATTTGTTGTAAAAATAATCGAACATTTGCATATTGATACAAAAAATTGATGCACTACCACTTGATTATACTTCATAGGACCTAAGTCGATATTATTTTTTAAAAGTGAGATCACACTCGCTATTGAAGGGAAAAGTCATTCATAAATAGCGTCATTCTCAACTAACTATACGATACTACTAGATGCACTTTATTTTATCCACCAATCAAGTATTATAGAAAAAAAAAATATGGATATCTTATTATAACAATTCAAGGGTTAATTATATAAGGGTTAATTTTAAAAATTTAGTTGAAAAACTCAGTTAAATTGCTATGCTAAGAGATTTTTTTTATAGTTTGCTGCTTGCCTATGTTTTACTTCTGGACAAATTTCTAGATATGTCAACATTCTACCTATTTTAGACGAAACTGACCACTTAATTTGTACGTGATTAAGGAAAATCTGAGAAACTGATTTAAATTGATGAAACTACATATATCCGCATAGCCATTTATAAGCTTCTACACAACTGAATAAGCATTCTAAAAATCGTCTTTTCAGTGAGGGGAATTCCGCATTTTAGGTCAGTTTTATGGGTTTCTTTCAATCACATGCAAAATATATGCAAAATATGTGACCAGATGCGTTCAGATTATACTAAATATTTGACAAAACTATCAATTTGTCAACATGTTAAACTTGAGCTAGCAACTGTAATTACCTATTTGAAACTCTAAAAGTAAACAAATATATTTTTATACGTTAAAATTAAAATTATATAATATTATTTTATAACAAGTACTAACCTTTTTTAAAATTCAACTTACAGTCCAGTTTTTACAGTCCAGTTTTATCAAGTAGCATACATATTTAGAACCAATTATATTTAAGTCTTTACAACCTTAACCTTAAGTTTTTAATAAGGACTATCAAAATATATCTTCTAATTTTATTTGTTAATAATAATCACTGAATCGAGTTGGTGCCAAATTCGACAGTTATTTTTAAACCAGAAGCAGGCCAGATCATTTAAGTCGGACTAAAAATTTCCACATATGCTTGACCTATATTGTTGAAGCACCAGCCTAACGTTAAGATAATTAACAGAACATAGTAAATTTACACTAGAATTGTAAAGGCTCTGCAAGTAAATGCAGACCCTTCCAAAAATTGGCGTATGCTGCTTGATGCAGCAAGCACACGGTATTCTTTAGTAAAAGGCGAAAGAATAGTTCGCTTTGTGCGTACTGCGCAGCTGCGTGGTTTACTAACTAAGCGCAGTCCTCATTTTGTATAACACCAGGAGTCTCTAGTTTCTTTCCACTAATCGGTGTGGTACAGTGTGACGATGTCCTCGGTTCATATTTATGCCCAATATCTCAAAACATCAGTTAAAATTAGACCCACAAAATTTGGTTCAACGAGCCTGCTTGTATGACGTTAATTTAAAATTTTCATTTGTTTAAGGAGTTATTCTGAATATAAATACGGAACAAACTACTCATTCTGCATTTTGTGTGAAATTTATATATATATATATAATATGTATATATCATAGACTTGCAAACTCATTTTTTAAACTAATATATATATATATATATATATATATATATTAAAGTGTTATTAGTGTTATTATTGAATAATTTTCTATAACTATGTATGTGAATTAAATATATATAATATTATATGCCATTTATAAAATATTTTATATTTATTTATACTTCCATTAAAATATTAATTCATAAATTAAAATACTGTAAATTCACGTTTTTATGTAATTTACTTAATATAAAAAAAGGTTGATTACAATTCTTTTTATTATTTGACTTAATTAAGCAGGATTATATATATATAATCAAATCAGTTAACAGTATTAAAAAATTGACAATTATATAAATAATAATAATGTGAGTTCATACTGGTAGGAGTAGGAATTGCATTACTTTTATTTTATTTTATTATAATTATAATAAAATGTTAATATTTGTAATTCTAATTTTATTTAGTGTCATAAAATAATAAATATTAGAAATAAGACTCCAATTTTGAAGCTAATTTTTTTGGTTAGATTGTCGAGTTTTCATTTAATCATCAGTAATTGAAATTAAGTGTAACTGACACTAAAAACTATTTATAATATTAATAATAATTGAACTTTTAAATAACACTAGAAATTACAAATCGGAAGTGCCTCGAGTCGGCTGGCCCGGGCCGGGCCGGGCGCCGACATCCCGAGTCCCGACAAAAGCAAGCACAAATCATCAAAAGCACTTTTCACTTTTCAGTTATAAAAAAAATAAAAAAATAAAAACTGTACGGACCTAAACCGCCCAACCAAACCATGCGCTGTATCGGCTTATAAAACCACGTGCTACCATATTATTTTACTAGGATTAAATACCAATGGTGGTAGCTCTGAAAAAATTACAGTGAATGTGCAACAAATTATAGGTAAAATTTTGGATTAATAATTATTAAATATATTTCACATTTAAGCACTACGATCAATATTTAAGTTGATTTTTTTTAACAATCTGTTAATTTAAGTTTTGTTTTATGGACAAATTTGTAGCTATAGCTTTTTTTGGGATAATTTGCTATCTCATGTTTCGTTAATAAAAAAAAAAATTAGCCAGCAATTAGTATACTAAATAAAGTCAGAGCTAACAAATTGTCCAAAAAAACGAAACTTAGATTAGCAAATTGTCTAAAACAAAACTCTATCTTGTAATTTTCCGAGTGCGCAAATATAAGCTAAAAAATTGTCCAAAAAAATCCGAATAATTTTTTTATGAGTGCCAAAAGATGAGTACCAATTGGTAATAAACCCTACACTTTTTGTATTGTGCAAAGCAACTAACTTCATTTATCTTATGTTAATCTTAGAACACAAATACTTTTAAAATTGTTAAGACATAGTAAAATCTTATTTTATTAATAGTAAAATGATAGTATGTTTCATATTAAATCAATTTTTTTTTCAAATAATAAATGATACAAAATATATTAAATGTAACCACAAATATATACCGAAAGAAAAATTCAGTAAAATACTTTAAAAAATCTATAAACATAATTTTTGTTACATTTTTTTAAATATGTATCATTTTTTAAATTTATTCTTATAATATTCGAGGTTTATTTATTTTAGATTTTTAGTATAATTTTAAGTTGTTTTAAATACTTTTTAAAAGTACTTTTCCATCCATAATTAACAAAAATTGATGAAACAAACAAATTACATCATACTAAAAGTTCATTTAGTAATTTATTGCAAAATGAGGTTACACAAAGAAATTTAGGCAACTGATACTCTGAATTTGATAGCTTTGGCTTTGGCAATTCTTTTAATATATATTTTTGATAGCTTTGGCAATTCTTTTAATATATTTATTTATTACTGTGGCAAAATTTATATGTATTTATTAGAAAAAAATACTTTAAATAAATAACATAGTTTTTTTGGCCAAGTAAATAAATAACATATTTTGTTTATAAAAAAAATGTCTTTGTCACGAGTTTTGTAAAAAAAAAAAAATTACGGCAAGGAAACAGTTTTGGCTGAAACGCATAGGCCTCACCCTCAAAACGACGCTGGCGTCACAAAGCACACGGTATATAAACAGTACCGACTTGTCAAATGAATATCTCGACTTAATCAACATTTCTTGTTGGCAAAAAATCAACAATTCTTGGGACGGAATCTTTGGGCGCATGCCTTATTCTATCTCCCAATTATCCTACTTTTACTGAAAAATCAGCGCACAGTCTACCACAGTAGAGCTCAGCATTCCCATTTGCACTAGATTTTGCGATTCGTTTAACAAAAAAAGAGTTCGCGATTCTTGAGGAGGAAGACGATGGCCGTGCCGAACTCTCCTGATGCTAAGCTGGTCTCCGGTGCCGCCGGTTACGTGCTTGAAGACGTGCCTCATTTGTCCGATTACATCGAGAATCTTCCGGTACGTGTTTTCCTCGCTTTGTGTTCTCGATAGTTTTAGTGCGCTTTCACGGTGGTGTTAAATCCGAGTTAATCTGACTTAGAGGACTGATGAGGCACCTTGTGCTTTGAATGGTCTCCTTACTTGATTTGATGCTTTCTCTTGTTGATTCTTCAGCGTTCTGCAAGTTTATGTCCATGTGTATTTATGTGTAGCAATGGATCTGGTTGATCAGTCTGAATTGTGATTCATCTTTCTTTGGTAACTGAGTAATACAGCTTCCTGGTTTTTATGGTGCTCTATCTTACTTCATTTAGTTTGAATGTTCGATGAAGATAAATCAGGCTATCTGTGAATAATATTTTTCTTCGTTTTTGTTCACAATCTTTTTACTTTGCTATATTGGATAGATCGGTTAATTTGATTTAGGGAACTTCTGTTTAGATTGCAATTTCCTGAGTAATTTTTTGTCTAGGAGTATGAGATCCAACATACGCAAATCCTCTATGCTTTAGAAGTGCTAGCTTGTTGTAAAAAGTTCAGAATCTATTCTCAGTAAAAAAAAAAGACAACTAGTGGAATATATTCTGGTGCTGTCTAGTCTAAAGAGTACTAATTCGAGTAAGGAATTGACAATAACATCTAGCACAACATCTGCGTCTGGATTGGCCAGGCTTGGAGCGGATAGAAACTTTTTAAGTCACGAGTAAGTGTCTGGATAGTGGTTTATATGTTAGATTTATTTTGTTAAGCGGCAGGTATTTCCTAGCCCTAGAAGCATATTCTTGTACTTGTTTCAGTATGACTAACTAATCTTGCATTGGGCTATATCATTTGACAGACTCACCTCAATCCATTGAGATCAAATCCTGCATATTCAGTGGTTAAGTGAGTAAGGAGTACTTGTGCATTTGAATTCCCTATGTTCCAGTTTGTGATTTTTTTGCATCTAACATGTGTTGAAATGTCATTTCTTCGCAGGCAATATTTTGTTCATGTGGATGATACAGTTCCTCAAAAGGTCAGTTCTGGTTTATGTATTTAGATAAAATATTGTTATAAGACAATAAATACTCCCGAGTCATTGTGGTTAGGCATCTACATGACCAATAAATACTGATGGTGGATGGTTGAGTATCTACGTTTTTATGATTTCATGGGCCATTTTGACAATTATTTTTTGGGTTTTTAGTCTTTATTATCTTTGGCAAAAGAAAAAGTGTTTATCACACCTGGGATCTTCATTGTTTTATACTAATAGCAAAATCGGGAATGCTTTGAAGGAATTTTTTTATAGCATCTTCTTGATGTGGTTTCTTGTAGTGTTTTATTAGTTAATAATGCATTCAAAAGTCTAAAGAAAATCCATATAATTTATTCTTCATCTATCTCTAGGTTGTTGTTCACCCGGACACTCCAAGAGGCGTACATTTCCGTCGTGCTGGGCCTCGCCAAAAAGTATGTTTCTGCCAGTCATTTGTGAGCTCCTAGAGCATGTTAGACATTTTTCTGATTTCTATGTCTGTATCTGTGCCAATTTAGGTTTATTTTGAGGCAGATGATGTGAATGCATGCATTGTAACGTGCGGGGGTCTTTGCCCTGGACTAAACACAGTGATTAGAGAAATCGTATGTGGTCTCAGTTACATGTATGGAGTTAACAAAGTCATCGGAATAGATGTGAGTAATTGCTCCCTTAAAAACTTCTGGTAGAGTAAATCCTTGTTATTCAGCTTGTTTACTTCATTAGCTTAAATACTTCGTATTTAGGCTATGTACTTCCCATTAATTTAGGTTTCATCAGTATCAACTGTTCTATGTATATAAGTTTAGCTGATTTGATGGGGATGGCCTTCCCTAACTGTTTCACTTGCAACCCCTTCCTCTAAATTTCATTATGTTCTCCAGTATGTTAATGATGGCTAATAATAACACCGTAGTGCATTATAGAGACCATTGCTGACGTCTGGTTACTGTGCCCCATGAGCCCCTAGGAATTAGGATCATAGAAATGTACATGTTGAGCAGCTGAAACTTTTGCGAAGGCGAATAAGCTAGTGTATCTTAGTCGTATCATTTAGGTGACCAACCCTTTAATTGTCAGATTTAGTTTGAGACTTGAAGAATGGTCTACACAAACTTTTCTATTTCGAATTATTATGTGTTAAGTTAGAGCTACATGTGAACTGTTTCGTGTCTATTATATCACCATGAAAAAAAATTTCAAAGTTTGAGCATAGATCCTCTCCCGGTAAAGCAGTATAAGTCCTTTTTCTACCGTGGCTGGAAAGAAGCGGTATGAGTAGCTGTTAATAGCTTATGCCCTATAGTCAAGCAATTGATATCTCTCTGTTGCATTAGTGTTGTTTTCTATCAATGCTTGACATGCTGTCAGCCCCTCACAGTGTAAAATATAGCATCAGCTGTAACATGAGGTAATAAAACAATTAAGCTTCAAAAACACAAAATAGCTTGCAGATGAGTTTTGTTACTACATACTATTCCAGTTATCTTTCTTTCCTTGTCCCCATTTGCTTAACCTGTATTAATCTTTAAGATGTCATTACTTATATCTCATTAGAAGCATCACTCACTATGCACCTCTGCAGGGAGGTTACCGGGGTTTCTATGCTCGAAATACTGTCACTTTAACACCTAAATTCGTCAATGATATCCATAAGCGTGGTGGAACCATCCTTGGGACATCACGAGGTGGCTATGATACTTCCAAGATAGTTGACAGCATCCAAGATCGTGGTATTAATCAGGTCTGGAGAGCTTGCATGTTTATGATCAAAACTACTTCAGAGTGCCTTGCCTTTTTCCTGTATGCCCTTGGCTACATTCACAAAAAAAAAAAAAAAAAAAAAAGATGATCTTTGCCTTTGATGGTCCAGGTTTATATAATTGGAGGTGATGGAACTCTGAAAGGAGCAGCTGTACTTTATCAGGTAATATTATGGTGTTGTAAACAATAGCTACTCTTTTTCAGCTTTCTAAAGTAGACTGTCTTCTAAAGAGGCCTCAAATGTGTAGGAAATTAGGCGGCGTGGCCTGAAAGTAACTGTTGCAGGTGTCCCAAAGACCATAGACAACGATATTCCGGTACTTGCTCTGAACTAACCAGAACTTCGACAGTACATTATTCTCCATCTCTCCGATTTGCTGCATCATCCTTTCTTCTTCCGTTGAGTCAGGTCATTGATAAGTCTTTCGGTTTTGATACCGCGGTCGAAGAAGCCCAACGTGCGATCAATGCAGCACATGTAGAAGCTGAAAGTATTGAGAATGGTATCGGTGTGGTAAAGCTTATGGGACGGAACAGCGGTAAGCTTCTCTGTTTCTTCATTACTGTTGAAATCTAAACCCAACTTTGGGATGGTTGCAAATTGGTAAGTTCTTGCCTAAATAAATGCTTACCCAACTTTAAACTTATTGCAAATGGGTACTTAACTAATAACTACCACATGTGATGCCTTTGCATCCAAGTTACCAGTCTCCACAAGTTTAGTAAGCAATCAAGGACAAAGAAGATAACCCAAAGTTGGTTAACTATTTAACTATATATAGAGTCACAGAATACCACCAGCTTTACCTATGCAGGCTCAGAGATCTTCTAATTAAATGTTGCGTTGATTAGGAGGTTGCTCTTCTCAATTAATCTTTTGATTGAATTTTACCTTACAGGTTTTATTGCTATGTATGCTACTCTTGCCAGCAGAGATGTGGACTGCTGCCTTATCCCGGAATCACCCTTCTATCTCGAGGGTAAGGGTGGACTTTACGAGTTTATTGAGAAACGACTTAAAGAGAACGGCCATATGGTTATTGTGATAGCCGAAGGAGCAGGACAGGAGCTTCTCACTGAGAGCCTCCAATCTTTAGACCAGAAAGATGCTTCTGGAAATAAGCTACTCAGTGATGTCGGTCACTGGATATCTCAAAATATCAAGGTACTCTTTTTCAACACCCACTAGTTAAAGATATCACTGATGAACTATCTAAAAGTTAATCTAGTGTTGTTTTATTTTTCTTCCTGATTTGGTGTAGGATCATTTTGCTAAACTGAATAAGCTGCCTATTAACCTGAAATACATTGGTAAGTTCAGTATCATTCTTACTTTTTACTTGGTTCCTTTCGTGGGTTAGTGTGTTAATGGATGAACTGCTTTGTAGACCCAACGTACATGATTCGGGCTGTTCCTAGCAATGCCTCGGACAATGTCTACTGCACTCTGTTGGCACAGAGTGTTGTTCATGGAGCAATGGCGGGTTATACGGGTTTCACTACGGCGCTAGTAAATTCAAGACATTGTTATATTCCTTTCTATGTGAGTTTTACCTCATTTTCTACTCTATCTACATTGATTTCCTTACTTATTATGGAATAGTAAGTTGCAGAAATTGAATACATAAGGAAGATTGTGTTCATTTATGGAATTTTGTGTGATTTAAACATTGTAATGGTCGTTTTGTAATGTAAATGCAATGACAGCGTGTGAACGAGACGCAGAACAAGGTGGTGATAACCGACCGCATGTGGGCCCGGCTCCTCTCTTCGACCAATCAGCCGAGCTTCGCGGTCGCTAAAGAGGAGGAATCCACAGAACATGAAGCACAGATTATGGCGTGAGAAAACTTAGTTGGAGCAACAGCAATACCAGTGGTGAAGCCTTGTATTATTCTTTACTTTGAAGCTCTTTGGTATCTATCTGCAAATATGAGTATAGCAGGCTTGTATTGCTGCTTGTAATTTTATGGAACAATTTCCTTATTACTGCTACTCATTCACATACTTGTTCTTTATTCGCATTACTTGGTGCACCTGCAAGAGCCAAACAAAGATTATTTATTAACTGAAAAAAAAAACCCAATTAATGATCCCATAGATAGTTACATAGAGGAAGCCCGGGAAGGCATTCACATATGCTACTACTACAAAATGCAATTGATAGCTTTCTTTAAGTAAGGGACATCAAATATCTTATTAACCGTGTACGTTTGATTCACATGAAAGGAATTAGAAGTGAACAAGGAACGACAAGGAACGAGACAAATAGAGATGAATATACTATTGTTTGGTTAACAAGCTGACAGTGAATATGAATGAGGAATCTAATTGAAAAATAGAGATGAATATACTGTTGTTTAGTTAACAAACAGATAACTTAAGAGATATGAATGAGGAAAAGTACATATAATCATAATGGAAGTTGATAACTTAAAAGGAAAACATAAAAATATAAATAATTAGAATGGAATGAATGAGAATGACATAAATATCTCAGCTATTATAACTTTTATTGTAATAATATGAAAAAATTGGCAAAAGATGTGAAAAAAGGGTATATTTTAGAATTAAAAAAATAATTGTTCAAAAAATTAATAAATCATTTTCAAAAGGGTTAACGATTTTTATACCACATGTTTGGCCGAATGTGGTTTTTAGTATCAGATGTTTGGTTTTGTATACTTTTGGTACCAAACGTTTGAAAAAACGTGGCTTTTGGTACATCCGTTAGTTGGCCGTTAGTTTTTTCGTTAAGTGACATGTGCAAGTCATGTGACCGACCCTAAACTTTCGATTTTATTCAATTTAGTCCATCAAATATATTCCTAACTTTTAATTTGTTTAATTTAGTCCCAAAACTTCAAAATCAATTCCAATTGAATCATCGAACCCAATTGACATAGTCGGACCTAGCCTAGGGATAGGTCCGAACCTGGGCTGGGATAGCCGGACCCAGCCGACCCTGACCCAGGGTCGGACCTAGCCCTAGGCTAGGTCCGGCTTGGTCAATTGGGACCTAGCCCAAATTCGACCCAAATTGGGCTAGGTCCCAATTGACCTAGTCGGACCTAGCCTAGGGCTAGGTCCGACCCTGGGTTAGGGTTGGCTGGGTCCAGCGACCCCAAACCAGGGTCGGACCTAGCCCTAGGCTAGGTTCGGCTAGGTCAATTGGGTTCAATGGTTAAATTGGAATCGATTTTTGAAGTTTTGGGACAAAATTAAACAAATTAAAAGTTATGAATATATTTGAGGGACTAAATTGAATAAAATCGAAAGTTTAGGGTCGGTCACGTGACTTGCACATGTCATTTAACGGAAAAAACTAACGGCCAACTAACGGATGTACCAAAAACCACATTTTCTCAAACGTTTGGTACCAAAAGTATACAAAACCAAACATCGGTATTAAAAGCCACATTCGGCCAAACATGTGATATGAAAAGTACCTTTAACCCTTTTCAAAATAATTTAAATTTTAGTAAATTATAATTAGAAATTATTTACATTAAAAAAAAGTTTAAATATTATTGTTATAATAATTTTATTTATTCAATAAATTAAGTTGTAATATCTTTTGCCATCGAATTAAGTTGTGTATAATTAACAAAAAAATAATCTCATCTACTATATTATATTAATTCGGCATCGGAAGCCCTCTGGCTGACACGTGGGCAGTTTGTCCTGTCACCGTTTCCTAATTTAGTTGGAATTTAATAGGGGTTCTATAAATTTAGATACAAAATATTGATTGATTGAAAATTTAGAAGTATTTTTATCTCCTATTTTGGTCACTACGCAATTTAAAGAAACAAATTAATTTAAAGTTTCCATTTAAATAGTAATTCTATACAGTTTGGTTCCGGAAGACCATAGGTCGCCACGTAAACGTAATATATATAGAATAAAAAATAATATGTAACGTTTTATAAATTAATAAATTATACAATTCATATTTAATCAACACTATAAATAAAATTACTAAACGTTAAAAGTTGATTAAAAACGTAGCGGCCAAAAATAGCAAATAATTATACGTACCAAGCACATATATATATAGTTGACCAAAAAAAGCACATATATATAATACATAAAATCTATAAAAATCATATTTAAGAAATAGTAAAAACACAATCAATAAAAACAGTAAACAAAAATGTAAACAAAAAAAAAAAAAGTTAAAAACATAGTGGTAAGCTGCTTAAAAACGTAGTAAATTTTGGCAGTTAATATTATATCAAGAAAATATATATAATAAATATAAATGCATAAAAAAAATTATATAAAATAAATATGTAAATAAAATATATAGACACGTCATCATTTATTACTGTTTTTCTTAAATAAATTAATATTATTTTCCAGTGTCGGACCCTAAAATCTGACCTAAGGCGATTACGTTTTGAAAACGTGCAATTTTGAAAGAGTCGCCACTAGTTAATTATTAGGCTAACTAGAATCCTAATTACCTAAGCGAATAACGAATTAAACACCTAGGTATAAAATCGATCTACGATCAGAAATTCGAGTTCGGAGGTTCTGTTACGAATTAAAAATATAAATTTTTAACTATGCCCTTTCGGTACTCAAATTCACTTAATTTGCCAATTTTATTGTTAATCAACTACAAATCCTTTTTAGAAAAACAAAATAAAATCTAAGAGCATTAATAAATAATTACCACATATATTTGGAACAAAACAGAACATATTGAATACGACGTATACCTTAATCTTTTGTTGTTTAATTTAATATAAATTTAATTAAACCTAATATAATAATAATAATTTATATGCATAGAATAATAATAGTAATAGCAAAATGGATTACCTAAACTATAATATATATATATATACACACACGTAGAAAACAGAACCTAAACTATAATAAAATAATAATATATATTTAAAAGGAGCCATATTTACCTGAAGCTTACAGAGACGATGGGGACTATAGTAGGAAACGACATGAACGGCATGAGAAGGACCGTAGATGTAACCAAGCTAGACAGCGATAACGAGCTCGACGATTTCAGACCGGCAATCGGCGTGCGGATTGGACGGAGGGAAACAAGCTTCTGGCGGCGACTCCAAAGGACGATGGCTCCTGGTTGTGATTCCGTCGAGATTCGACAAAAGACATCGGGCTGCGGCAACGGGCGATCGCTCCTGGATCGGTCTAAGGGCAGGTCGGAGGTCCGGTCTTCTTATCGGTGGCTAGGTGGACGGGTCGAGCTACGCGTCTGAAGCTGCAGGGACAGGGTCCAGAGGTCGGAGCTTGGAGCGGGGTACGGTGGTCGACCGGAAGTGGGCTTTGAAACTCAAATCGGGATAGGCGAGTGTGAGGAATTGGTCTTGTCGGAGTCGAGCTGCACGGAGGTCGACCGGGGTTGGCTATAAGAATGGTGATGATGGTCTCTGCTTCATGTTGAAGAAGACGATACTTAAACCTAAATATAATAATAATAATAACAACAATACTACAATATAATAACAACAATAATGGCAGCAAAACCGATGAGTATAAAACTTAGTATGCTTATCACGGTGTTTCTCTTGAAATATACGGTGTTATTTTCGTCTCCAATCCCCCCATTACATGTAAACATACACTCCTATTTATTAAATAGTGTCTAGGTCTAGTCTAATCTAAGCAGTAAATAATACTGATTTATTCTCCTAATATACTCTAAATATTCTAAATACTTAATACAAATATTCAGCAAATATACACTGCAATAAATACAGATAACTATCATAATATTGCTCTGAGCATCTTTGGAAGCTTCGCGACTTGCCAAATTTAGACACTTCCTCATTTAGGTACATATGCCACGCGTGTCGCACGTGGTCCAAAATTAGGTGTTTACATCCAGTAAATACATTAATTAATTAAATATATTATTTTTTATTCATATCATAATTTAATTTAATTAATTAATTATTTGGGCACAAAAATAGTTAGTTAAATATAAACCAAACAAGGTTTGTTCAAACATATATTTGTTACGTCTAAAAAATATAGTTTATATATAGCATAATATACATACTAGGGGCTGACCCCGCGCTACGCGCGGGGCGACCCGTTAAACAATACATGTTTCATTGTATGTAAAATTTTAAAATTATGCTTTGAGTTTGTTGAATTTAATAATATATTTTTTTCCATAAAAATATATTATATATAATAAAAGAAATTATATTTGTTATTAATACCTTGAAGAACAAAAAAAAATCGGGTAAAATGAGTATATAAATATAATGAGAGTCATAATGAGAAAATTAAAAGATTTTGTCTTCTAAATTATGGCATCTTGATGAAGTTAGTCATGTGAGGTTGATCAACCACTTACAATCGTCTTTCTATTATTTTATTTTTGGCCAAGAATCGTCTTTCTATTAAATATAATAGTTTAATGTGTTTTTAATAACAAAATTAGTGATAATTAATGCAGATTAAGTAAAGTGTGTTATTTTTAAGAAATTAAATAATAATTTTAGTATAATTTAAGTGTTGATGTGGCAATTTTATAGCCATCCCTATTTGCTGATGTGGCACATCCAAATTTGTTTTCATGGATGACGTGGCACTACCATATTGCAACACTCTCTTACCTCCTAACTTATTATATATATAGATAAGTGTTGATGTGGCAATTTTATAGCCATCCCTATTTGCTGATGTGGCACATCCAAATTTGTTTTCATGGATGACGTGGCACTACCATATTGCAACACTCTCTTACCTCCTAACTTATTATATATATAGATTATATATATATATATATATATATATATATATATATATATATATATTAAATACTAAATTAGAAATTTAGAACGGAGAGAATATTATAAATGCTCATAAATGTATATTTAAAAATATATAGAGTTGCCAAAATAAATATTTCTCCATTATTACTTAACATTATAAATACAAGATCTCAATGCCATGACCACCATTGCCACCAACTGTTAATGCGTAATCGTATGAGTTCGAAGAGTTTGAGGAACGAGCTAAGACTACGAGGTCATAAATTCAATGTTCAATTATATATATACTTTTATATTATGCATGGATTTATTATATATATATATATCTAACATAATTAACGTACGTAATGTATATGCAGATACATATGCATGAAGGATCAACAACAGTGCATTATGCAAACCTCATGTCTTGGTAAACGTTTCAGGTTTGAAGTACAACACATACCTATCTTTCATCCGCAACCGACCCTTGAGTATTCTTATAGACACTACTCCATCAATCGAATGAACTGTCAAAAGTCGGTACCACCAAACCTTCCACCTCCATGACTGAATAATGTCTTGCTCCTTCCTACAACACTTCAAGAAACCATGGTATATATTGCCACCACTCTTGCGTCTTTAATTCTAAATCACTTAATTAGAAGTCATAGTACTGATGAATTTTGTCATATATATAATATATAGATTAATTGTTTGTAGTTGAGTGGTGTTGCAAAATGATTAATATTTTGAATAGTTAGATAATACATTAGGCATCAGTTCCATTTTTTCTTAGTACGTGAGTGGTTAAACTAAATATATATTCACCAATGAATTCTAAAAAAAATGAATTTCTACCATTTTAAATTAGTTGTATTTTTTTTTTTTTTGTTCAGGTACTTCATCGTACTGTGGTATATATATGATTAAGTCAATATGATAGATAATGAAGAAATTTTACATCTCTAATTTGATAGAATTTTGATTTCATCATTTATTAGATTTTGTAGTTTAATTTGTATGAACTTG
The DNA here is from genome assembly GCA_036873135.1 of Clarkia xantiana subsp. parviflora. Classification (NCBI taxonomy): domain Eukaryota; kingdom Viridiplantae; phylum Streptophyta; class Magnoliopsida; order Myrtales; family Onagraceae; genus Clarkia; species Clarkia xantiana. The sequence goes on from JAPTYO010000004.1 coordinate 14,537,940, forward strand.
CATAAATATGATGCTTGTATTTTTTTTTTTTTTTTTTTTTTTTGCATAAATTGAGATTAATATGTATTTCATGTAGTGAGAATCAGGTGTATTTCGAGCTCCAAGGTTAGGGCTAAACCGAACAAAAGGAACACCTTATGTCATTTGCAATCTTAAGGCCAAAGATAACCATATCACGACGTCAATCTTCGTTAACGTACAGGCAGAGAACCATGACGTGCATAGTATATTCAGCACAAGTGCACAACCATTATTTTTCCGACATTAGGAGTTCCATGATTGTGTTTAACATGTCGACCTATATAATGGAATGAGCATGGCCACACCTTCTGCCATTGGACCGAAACAACTTCACTTTCTGGACTAAGGAACTCAACATCAACACTCATGTGAGTCGCGATTAAGGTGAAACATAGTTGAACAAAAGAGCTCAACCTTAATACCATCTCGTTCAAATGTAAAAAAAAAAATATAAAATTAGTTATATAGAAACTTATTAGCGGTAGGATAAAATGGTGTATCAAAACTTCTTATTTTATTTTGTATTGTCTTGATAATTTTATCTTACATGTTCCTGATTGATTTATCTCAGTTTTGAAATTTTTTGTAGGTGGACCAAGTAGCTCACCTTAAACACCTCACTCTCAATATGCAACTTGATTTTTTTCATATGAAATTCGAGTTCGTATAATTTGTTAAGAGTAATTTTTTAATATTTAGATAAAAAAAATTATGTAGTAAAAATATGTAAGCTATATATATAATATGCCCTTTTGTATACGTATGCATATATTTTGGTTTGACCTATAAATATTGTAGTGTTTCCGATTGAGTTTATATTTATTTAGTATAGTAAATTTTATTCGACAAATTCAAGGGAAAATAAAGTATTTGCCTTTTATAGAAATGGATCAATTTGATTATTATTATTATTTTCTTATTTATTTGAGACTTTTGAGCCTTACCAGAAAGACACGTAATTCAAGATAAAAGATAGAGAAAATAAGTTAACATCTACGCTCTTTTAGGATGAAATATGTAGAAAATAATTCATTTAAAACTTATAAGAATCTAAACAAATAAAAAAATTATAACTAAAGATACATAAAATTGTGTTTCTATATAGCCAACTAAGAATATTATCCAAAAATACTTATTTATTCATATAATATATTATTAAGAATGCAGGAATATAAATAATAATGAGTTAAGTTAGTTTTGTTATATAATTCTAACTTACTTAATATATGAATGTAAGTTCATAAATTTTTAAGTAAATTAATATATAATTAATTTATTAACCAATTTAAATGAGAACAAAAGTAAGATTACTCAAAAAAATATCAACAAAATGATATTAGTGTTGATATAAACAAGATGTTATAATTGCAAGTTTATATTAATATTATATTATTTATAAATCTTTAAAAAAAATAATGTTGATTACTTCACTACTATTAAATATTTTAAACAATAATTAATATTAAATACTTTAATTAAATTAATAGATTGTTATTAATTAATTTTCTACCTAAAAAATATATTAAATTTTCAAATAACTTATATATATTTTTTAACTTTTATTCGGAAGTTTTCTCCCGCGCGGTTCGCGGGGTAAGTGGCTAGTTTAAACCTAAAAGGTTTGATTAAAATTTAAAGGTGATTACGGTGGGCCGGCCATGTCTAAGAAAAGCCCAAATAGTTAGTTATCTATATTCTATACAGTTTGCAATTAGCAGCCCAATTTAACTTCTTTTTTTGTCCAACACTTTTTCTTTTTTCAAAAAGAGAAAACAAACACAGCAGCTCGCAGGAACCCTAGATTGGAGAAATTGGGGAAAACGCAGTCGCACTCTAAGGCGGCAGATCGCCATCTTCCGATTTTAGCAGTTCTTTCTCTAATTTCGAATTTCACCGCGAATCAACATCAACTGGAGTTCGTTTTCCGAAGGCAATCGAGCTGCCAGCTGATGAAGAACGCAATTTTGCTTTCATGATTGAATAGTCATTTCTGGAGCCGATGCTTTGAATCTCTAGGTTGGTTCAGTCTCTCTTGCTTTAATCTGGTCTTAAGTGGGAAGTTCTAGCCAAATCCAGGTTCAGTGTTTGATTATGGCTTTTTAAGCATTTCGTTGGTTATTATCTTTGCAGAGATTGGAGTTTAAGGTAGCTTGAGGTCTGTTTGTTGAATCTACTTAGAAAGAAAGATGCCCGATGTGTCTTCAACCTTGCTGCTTCCCGCCCCACCACTTGACGGTGATCTCGGCCCTATTCCACCATCTCAAGTGACCGAACAGCAGAATGGAGATAACGCAGAGAATGGGGATCAGAACGAAGCACCTGCTGCGGTTGCAACTCACACAAGGACAATAGGTATAATACACCCTCCTCCTGACATTCGAAACATTGTGGACAAAACTTCTCAGTTTGTTGCTAAGAACGGGCCTGAATTCGAGAGAAGGATCCTTGCAAACAATGCTGGGAATGCAAAGTTCAATTTTTTGATTGCATCGGATCCATACCATGCTTATTACCAACATAGATTATCTGAATTCCGTGCTCAGAACCAAACTTCTGGCCAGCAAACACCTCAAGGTACTGATTCGGCAGAACCTGAGAATGCCCCGTCATCTGCCCCTGATTCTGCTGTGCCTGATATTCAAGAGCAGTTTAGACCCGTGGCTAAAGTACTTGTACCTCCAGAACCAAATCCGTATATTGTTCCACTTCCCGAGGGGATTACAGGTGAAGAACTGGATATTATAAGGTTGACTGCTCAGTTTGTTGCTAGGAATGGGATAACGTTTCTGAATGGATTAACTGCTAGAGAGAACAGCAACCCTCTGTTTCATTTCTTTAAACCTACTCACAGCATGTTTGATTTTTTCCGCCGTCTTACTGATGCCTACTCGAAAGTATTGATGCCTCCAAAGGGCTTGACTGATAAGCTTCAAGCAAGTGTTGTGGATATGACTACGGTGCTTGAGCGATGCTTGAACCGATTAGAATGGGAGCGGTCACAAGAGCAAGCAAGGCAGAAGGCAGAAGATGAGGTTGAGCAAGAGAGGATGCAGATGGCTATGATTGATTGGCATGATTTTGTTGTTGTTGAATCAATTGATTTTGCTGATGATGAAGATGAGGATCTTCCTCCTCCTATGACTTTGGAAGAAGTCATTCGGAGGAGTAAGATGACGACAAATGCAGACGAAGAGATAATCGAGCCTGGAAAGGAGGTTGAGATGGATATGGATGAAGAGGAGGTTCAGCTTGTTGAAGAAGGCATGAGGGCAGCTAATCTCAATGAAGATGAAGATGATAAGAAGCATCATATGATGGTTGACGATGATGAAGCTCCGATGAGAATTGTTAAGAACTGGAAGAGACCTGAGGATAGATTACCTGCAGAGAGAGACCCGACAAAGTTTGTTGTTTCTCCTATAACCGGAGAATTAATCCCCATCAATGAAATGTCTGAACACATGAGGATCTCCCTTATCGATCCCAAGTTTAAGGAACAGAAGGACAGAATGTTTGCTAAGATTAAGGAGACAACACTTGCTCAGGACGATGAAATATCGAGAAACATTGTGGGTCTTGCTAGGACACGTCCGGATATCTTTGGAACAACAGAGGAAGAAGTGTCTAATGCAGTTAAAGCTGAGATAGAGAAGAAGAAAGACGAGCAGCCAAAGCAAGTCATATGGGACGGACACACTGGAAGCATTGGTCGGACAGCCAATCAAGCTCTCTCTCAAAACCCTAATGGAGATGATCAAGGAGATGGCTCTAACCAAGCCTTTCCGGGTCCCGCTGCACCTCCTCCAAGGCCCGTTATTCCATCGGTTCGGCCACTGCCCCTGCCTCCTCCAGGGCTTGCTCTCAATATGCCACGTATGCCACCGGGGACACTCCAGTACTCTATCCCAAATAGTGGGGCCTACCCACCAAGGCCTCAAGGCTACCCAACGATGGTTCATCAACCACCACCACCACCTATGAGTGGGCAACCGCCCATGATGATCCGACCACCAATGCCCAATCAACAAGCTCCTCCTCCACCCGGGTCACAGTATGCTCCTCGACCTTTTGCCCCCCTCCCCGGTGTGCCAGGTGGCATGTCTATGATGGCGCCACCTCCCCCTCCTATGGGCATGGGAATGCCTCCGCCACCACCTCCTGAAGAGGCTCCCCCTCCACTCCCTGAGGAACCCGAACCCAAAAGGCAGAAGCTTGATGACTCCTCTCTTGTGCCCGAGGATCAGTTCCTTGCTCAGCATTCGGTATGTGACTCCATTTTGCAAATACATCCTTTTATAGTAAACTTTTGGTTGATCAATTTTTTAGTCACCAATGCCAATTTAATACTGGGTCAATAAACTGCACTGTTATGCCTCATTTCATCACGGATCATATCATATCAGTAAAGTGGAACGAAAATATGAAATTTTACAAACCATATAGCATATAATTCGGTTTATCAAATTTTTACTCCATTTTGCAAATACATAGTAAACTTTAGGTTGATCAAATTTTTAGTCACCAATGCCAATTTAGTACTGGGTCAATAAACTGCACTTTTATGCTTCATTTCATCACCGATCATATCAGTAGAGTGGAATGAAAATATGAAATTTTACAAACCATATAGTTATCACATCTTAAAATTGTATTCAATCCAAAAAAAGAGTTTATTGATGCAATTTACTATTTGTATGACAACAAACGATTATATTGGTGATATATTTCAAAACTTTTTCCTTTCAGGGTCCAGCTAGGATCAATTTTTTAGTCACCAATGCCATTTTATTTAGTACTGGGTCAATAAACTGCACTTTTATGCCTCATTTCATCACGGATCATATCAGTAGAGTGGAATGAAAATATGAAATTTTACAAACCATATAATTATCATCTTAAAATTGTATTCAACCCAAAAGATGGGTTTGCTTATGCAATTTACTATTGTGTGACAACAACAAACGATTATATTGGTAATGTATTTCAAAACTTTTACTTTCAGGGTCCAGCTAGGATCAGCATCTCTGTCCCCAATGTGGATGAAGGAAACCTTAAAGGCCAAGTTTTGGAGATCACAGTGCAATCTCTATCTGAAACTGTTGGGAGTCTGAAAGAGAAGATTGCTGGGGAGATACAGCTACCTTCAAACAAACAGAAGTTGAGTGGTAAACCCGGTTTCCTCAAGGACAACTTGTCGCTCGCGCATTACAACATCGGCAATGGCGAATCTCTTGCTCTGTCTCTGAGAGAACGTGGTGGCAGAAAGAGGTAACCAAACAGGTTATTTCTGTTGTCCTGATCTGATCGATGTCTGGCCATTTTCAGGTTATCTTTGAGACAATGATTAGGGTTTACTTTCGTTGTTATGTTAATTAAGTACTTGTAAAACTTTTGTTGTTGAGGAGGATTCTATATGTTATATATGTAGCCAGCATCTATTTTAGAATACCTCGCATGAAGAATTTTTTTAGATTTTTGTTGAGAGAGTAGAAAAAACTAGTACATTTCTAAAGATCGAAATCTACTAATTCTTTTTAGGGTTAAATGTACTTTTCATATCACATGTTTGGCCGAATGTGGTTTTTAGGACCAGATGTTTAGTTTTGTATACTTTTGGTACCGAACGTTTGAAAAAAATGTGATTTTATGTACATCCGTTAGTTGGCCGTTAGTTTTTTCTGTTATGTGACATGTGCAAGTCACATAACCGACCCTAAACTTTCGATTTTGTTCAATTTAGTCCTTTAAATATATTCATAACTTTTAATTTGTTTAATTTAGTCCTAAAACTTCAAAATCAATTCCAATTGAATCATCAAACCCAATTGACCTAGCCGGACCTAGTCTAGGGCTAGGTCCGAACCTGGGTTGGGGTCGCCGGACCCAGCCGACCATGACCCAGGGTCAGACCTAGCCCTAGGCTAGGTCCGGTTAGGTCAATTGGGACCTAGCCCAAATTCGACCCAAATTGGGCTAGGTCCCAATTGACCTAGCCGGACCTAGCCCTAGGCTAGGTCCGGCTAGGTCAGTTGGGTTCAATGGTTAAATTGGAATTGATTTTGAAGTGTTGAGACTAAATTAAACAAATTAAAAGTTAGAAATATATTTGAGGGACTAAATTGAATAAAATCGAAAGTTTAGGGTCGGCCACGTGACATGCACATGTCATTTAACGGAAGAAACTAACGGCCAACTAACGGATGTACCAAGAACCACATTTTTTTTCAAACGTTTGGTACCAAAAGTATACAAAACCAAACATCCGGTACTAAAAGCCACATTCGGCCAAACATGTGGTATGAAAAGTACATTTAACCCTTCTTTTTAACATCTAAAAAAATTCAAAAAATTAGAGTAAGTATAAATTAAAACTGTAACACTCAAAACATCGTTGAGTTTTGAATTTTGCGATTATACTGCATGTCGATCGAAGTGTCTTTAATAACATAACATAGAAGATAGCTATGTTTGTTATTATGCATACATAAATAAATGAGATGGATAGAGTTAGAACAAATGTACGCTTGTATTTCTTCCAATCAATCTTCTGGTTAACCAAATCACAAACAAAGATTCTGTCTTTCAATACTAGATCCGACAGTTAAAATATTTATCTATAAGTAAATATATACAAGATATTAAAGATTAATAAATGATCAACACCTCCTAGCAGTGTTATCAGAACCGGTCGGGTATCAGACCAGTTAGGGCACCGGTTTTCGGTTGGGACGGTTCGACCCGGTTCGAACCCGGTCCGACCATTGTCTATATATTATATATATAATCGAGGGCCAAGCCCAACCCATTCAATGAAAACGAAAGAAAAAAAATCAACCCATTAAAAGCAAGATACAACCCTAATAGCTAAGTTCCTTGCCGTCATTATTATCTCCACTTTACCAGGAAAAAAATTTCTCCATCGCCTCTTTCTCCTTCCCTCAATCCACTCTTCAAACATAATGAATATGATTTCTTCTTCTTCTATTTGGTAACTTCATGCTTTTTTCCTTCATGGATCGGCTCGAGAGGGGAATCTGAGGTCGCGTCCCTAATCCTCGATCTTCTTCTCCTGTTTTCTCTTTTGGGTTCTTTAGAAGTTGTTGCCTTTAGGCATAATCTGATTCTTGTTGCTCCAATCTCAGGTACTGAGATTTTGACCTGAAATTGTTTGTCGTTAGTTGAAAAAATGTTAGATTTTTTAAATTCAAGCTGGAAAAGCTGATACATCCAGGCCTGGATCTAAGCCTCTAATTGACGATTTCGTTCTGCTTAGTCAGCAATCCCCATCTTCACTGCATCCCCCCTAAGTTTTTCTCCTCGTAGGAAGAGATTTCTCCTTGTAACGATCGACCCGACCTTGGACCGAGCCATCACTGGGAAGAGTCAGCCGGATGTCCACCTCGCTCATGTAGAGAACCCCACAGCGGCTGCATGGCACTGAACGACGGCTATGGTCCTTGGGGATCTCTCACGACCCATGCATCTCTATAAAGTGATTTTTTTTTTTTTTTTGGATACTGAACCGGTAAACCACCCGTTTTTTTTTTTCCACAATGGACTATGGAAAGCTGCAGGTCAATGCGATAAGGCAACCAGAAGAATAAGATGAATCCAAGTGAAGAAAAGGTCCATCAAGTTGCAGCAACTCATTCTGTCACTTGCTCATTATGTCACCCAAGTTAGAATTTAAGTTGATTTCTCACACGATTGATCAAAATCTGCCTAATAAATAGTAATTGTTTTTACTCTCATAAAATCCGAATTTCTTCACTCTTCATCTAATATTTGGGAAATTAACTTGAATTTAAGTTAAGTTCATTATAATCAAATCCAAAAAAAAAAAAAAAAAAAAGATAAGTTCATTTAATAATTGGGCCTAATCTAGGCCCATTTTTGAATTTACCCGTGGTCGTGGCCAGTCCATTTGTCAAAAAATTATACTATATTCTATTTTTCTTCTACGTTCTAAGTGGGTAGATTCTATTACTAGCTTAACATAAATATTAGCTAACTGGCATAAATTAATTTTGTCAACCTACTGAGTTTGATTAAATACAGCTATCATTATATTTGTATTTTGTACATATATATGATAAATAGCGTCATGTAGCAACCTTTGATGCCTCGCCATGTTTCGAGCTACATGGTGAGTCATGTTCATCTTTCCAGCTAGAAAATGAAGCTGATGGCTAAGTAGCAGCATGACTTGTACATGATTAAATATAAAAGATGGGATTTCTCTCATATAGTCATCTATTAGTATTCACATAATCGAAATTATAAAGTTCCATCCTAACAAGAGAAACATTACAAATGTTGTCCTTTTCACGAGGGCAATTACATCATTTGAGTTAGGTTTTGGTTTCTTTTTTAATAGTGCTGTAAATTGAAGTTTTTCTTTTATAAAAATTCCATTTTAAATAATTCCTATCAATTTTTTGGAATTTTCAAATTTTTTTATTATTTAAACCTATTAGTTATCATAATTCAGAAAAACAATTATAACAGTAATTTCGCGTATTACATCTATTCAGTTTTGAAATTATCAAAACAAACCCACATTTTTTGTCAAAATGTATATAATATGTAATAATGTAGAATAAAAAAGACATGTCTTTATGAAAAAGACATGCATATGTATTACATTTTTACTTGTAGTGACATGCTGACTCAATCCAAATATATATACATATATAAACTATTAATCAACTCTAAAGTCTAAACACTAACAACTAATCCATAAGAAAAATAAAATAAGTACGAAGGAGAAGGAGAAGGCTGTAGTCCACAACTTGGGAGGCACTAATGTGTCACTGTGCAAATCCTTTATAGTTGTGGTTACGTTTACTTCCTTGGAACATGTAAATGTGAAGTGTATCTTTAATAACATAACATAAAAGATAGATATTCATGTTATTATACATATATAAATAGAGCGCCGGTAATTTTGGACGGTAAATGAGATGAAAAACGTACAATTGTATTTCTTCCAACCAATCCTCTAGTTGACCATATCATAAATGAAGATTATGTCTTTCAATACTAGATCTGTAAATCACACGGTTAAAATCTTAATATATATATATATATATATATATATATATATATATATATATATATATATATATCAGAAATAAAATATTAATGAAAATATTAATTAATGACCAACATTTTAAAAAGAATTACCTCCTAGTATGGTGTATAAGCCTAAGCCAAGCACCATATCTCATCGTAGTCCTACATATCCGAATAATTAAACATTAAAAACTAACATCATTATCATTTTACATTCCTAATTTATATCTCATGCAATTTCCACTAAAATATACAAGTGAGATTTTAAGTAGACTACATATATGTCTAAAAAAAACTCTGATTTCCTAAACCAATAAATTGATTGTTACTAAGTAAACTTAATTTTTTTTAAGGTCATTAAATTGGCTACTATGTATTAGATAAGAAATATATTTGGAAAATATATTTTATTAAGGTATTTATTCTCTAATATTATGCAGTGTGATATTTAAATGACTTATAGAAGAAGTGTATGGGAATAAATAATCTTCTGGACCAAGCGTTAAGATGGCTCCAACATCGAAGAAGAAGTGTATTGAAGGAAACACATCGAAGACACTGCAAATATGCTAAGTTAATTTGTAAGAAGAAAATTAAGCAATACTTGTTGAAATTAGAGAAAGGTAAGACATTATAACCAAACCTTGAATTGATTAAGTAGCATTTGTCATCCAAAAATGTTGCTTCTTCGATAACATCGTTCACCTACAAAATAAGTCGGGTTAATGATTATGCTTAATTAAATAAGGGTTATATATATAATAAAAGTTTGAGACACTTACAACACTAATGAAATGTTTGTACATTTCATTAGCAAGATATGCATATGTTGTTCCTGTGTCAATTAGTGCTCCTGGATAGGGTGACTGTGAAAACACAGCTGGATCAACCAGTAGTTTCTTGTTATTAATGGATATGCTATGCAAATCCAAATGGTAAAGACTCTTGCATATACACAAATAGAACAAAATATTTTAGATAAATGGAATAATTAATAACATTGATATGCAATATATAATCTAAAGTATTTTCTTAAGACATAGAGATGAAGAAACATACTGCTTATGAATTAGCGGACTGAATGTCATATTTGGTTCAGTGATTTGACCCAGAGCCAAAATACTGCCGCCCTCAGTGTCTCCTCTTAAATAATGTGAGAATGTTTTTGGAGTTTTTACTTGTGAGGTTAATTGTGATATAATGGATAGACCATGTTGGCCAAATCCGATTATACCACCCACTAGTGACTCTGAAAGCTGGCCAGATTGGACATTACTGTACCTGTTTCAAAACAATGAATTTTTAATTAATCACTTTGAATAATCTAAATTATATAATATTATTGCATTGTAAAGCTGTAAAATACACTTGTAAAGCTTAACCAATTCTCAACTTTGTTATTTAATACTCATCCAAATACAATTGGAGCAGAAGCACGAGTGGATGTCCTTGAACTCTCATTCCCACCTTATAATGAAGCAAATCCGATACGTAGAACCCTGAAGTTCCACTGCTATCATAATATTGGATAGAGTAGACGCAACGCTGCTTATCAACTGAAAAATTTGAATAGCCCGGGTGTCCGATTCGGCATCTTTCATCATCACAGGTGGTTAGGAAAGAAGAAGTAGACGATTTATTGGGGTCGTAATGGTTCTGTGAAACTTTCTGAAATTGCTGATAAAAGTTAGTTGACCGGGGGTGCTGCAAGAAATGTCGGTAAGAAACAGAAAAGAAGTAACTATATTTACTTCAATTGGAGATGTCGTTGGACAGGTTTTGCATGAGCTGCAACTAACCCACATATTTTCGCTGCCTTTGTCGATTTGGACGTAGAAATCTTTCGGAGGAGTGCCTAAACTCACTTTCGAGTAGTAAAGTCTACAAAAAAAAAAAAAAAAAACAGATTTGAAAATAAGTTATCTTTACCATATAAATAGATAATAGTCTAGCAAATAATTCCTATCAATTTTTTGAAATTTTCATTTTTTTATTTAAACAAATGTTATCATAATTCAGAAAAACAATTATAATAGTGATTCCGCGTTTTACATCTATTCAGTTTTGAAATTATCAAATCAAACACACACATTTTTAGTCAAAATGTATATAATATGTAATAATGTAGAATAAAAAAGACGCGTCCTTATGAAAAAGACATGTCCTTATGAAAAAAGACATGTCTTTTTTTGTCAATCAACCCACCCTATTTTTTTTTCTTCGTTTTTGTTTATATATTTATATATAAATTCCGATACTAGTATTATATTTTAATTATGAATTATAAATTTAAAAACTATATACATTTCCCCATTTTTGTAAAGACGGGAAATGACGATGGAGATGGCCGGCCGGTGGAGTTTCTAGTAGCTTCGGGATGGAGATCTTGATCTGGTGAAGCAGATGCTGGTCGGCGGCGGAACTGGTGTGGTGAGGGAATAGTACGGTGGCTAGGAGACTGTAAATGACGCCACCAGAGAGAGTGTAGTCACGCTTTAAGGCCTCTAAATATTTTCCGGCGAGAGGATACCACCGGAGGCCGTAATTTGTATTCGTTGGACTTATGGGAAGCCCATTAACAGCAGCTAGAGAGAACCTCTAAGCAAGGAAGAAAGCATAGCTGCACAGAGGCTAACAACCATGGGGCCGACCGTGCCAGCTTATACTTATATATTTGCTAGTTTTGGAGAAAACATATTGTTAGTGTTATGGTGTAATTGTGACCGTATATTAGATAATTTTTATTTTATTATTATTTTATTTTCTTTTTAATTTGTCCACTACAAATAATCACATTATAGCCCCGACTGAAAAATCAATGGCGCCATGAAGCAACCTTCCATGCCTCGCATTCGCGAACTACGTGGTGAGTGACGTTGATGTGATTCAACGGAAAAGCCCTTTCCAGATTGAAGATGAAGCCACTACAATTGCTACTTATAAGCAGTACCAATAATGCTACTACTAGCATTGGAAACCCTAGCCGAAGAAGAATCCCCATATATACTCGATCGAGTCTGCAGAACCATTATGTATAAACAGTCGGCTTCACGCTGTGCAGTATATTATATAGTTTAAATTTGCTCTTATTTACATCAATTAGTAAGCAAGCAGTCACATCTTCTGCAGTTCACTTTTTGACAGCATTTAATTGTAACCCTTAAACCCTTGAATTTAACTAAAAGATAATTATATAAAATAAGAGTAAAGGTGGTTGGCGTTTCTTTGTAATAAAAATGAATTTACTTTGTAGTTAATTTTTTTCTTTGCAAAACTTAAAATTGGCTTTGTATTATTAGATTATACTTCGTCCATAGCATTACGGGTGGGAATAACATTTCAGTCACTGAACAGGGCTAGACACTCACTTGAGCCGATTCGATCCAATGTTCAGCAAACTGGTTAAATCCTGAGAACTTCACACATCACACTGTGGAATGTGAAAAAATGGCAGGTCCATAATATTGTCAGTCTTCTAGAGGTACATAGTATCTCTGTCTCTTTCGATCAAAGTACCGATAACAGTACTATGCACTATACAATATTGGCAAAAAAAAAGTACTAGAGTACGTACATATAGGTATTACTAATTATTTTTTTTAAAAGTCAAATTCGTACAATATACAAATTATCGGCTGTACGGATGGACACGTTGTATTCGAATCAGGATATATCCATGTAATAATAAATAAATAAATAAAATAAGTTGGTAAAATATATTTAATTGAATATAATAATGAGTAAAATATATATATATATATATATATAAGTACCTGAAGGTGATGTTAATCCTCTCAATGTAAGTCCCGCAACAGCAAGTCAGCAATCAAACTGCAAGATCAACTAATCAATATCAATTAGTATCATAAACATAAATTAGGGTCATATTGAAGAAGAAATTGAATGAATTCGATAAATTAGTTCTACTGCTCTGTGCTGGCCACCTTAAGAACTCTCGCTCTATCAGAGCGCCATGTGATGCAGTGAGGAAGAAAGAATGGCAAAATGCAGTGCTTTTGTTTTTTGGTCACTTGTTTGGTTTCTTTCATTTTTGAAGTTTGATGAAGCTCATAACAATTACACCTGACCCAATAGCGATGACAACGGGTCACGGGTACCCGCCGACCCGCGGGTACTCGACCCGATGACCCGCGACTCGCGGGGCGGGTTTGAGTTCACGGTGACCTGCCGACCCAACCCGAGCTTTCATTTTACATATATATTTAATATATGTATATTACATAAAACTATACGGGTAATATAACACATAGTCAAAATAACAATTATTCTAATGAATGGAGTGATTTATATTTAGATTATGAGTTAATTTAATAATTTATTATTTAAATTTGGAGTTGAATTTGAATACGGTAACATAGAATTTAAGATTTAAAATGATAAATTATACCTCACACGGGTCGACCCGCGGGTCGACCCGACCCGAAAGTGCATGGGACGGGTTCGGGTCGACCATATTGACCCGCGGGGCGGGTCCGGGTCTGGCGATACCCTCCCCATTTACATCCCTAGACCCCATTAAAACACGGACGCAGGTCTCCTGCCGTACTAATATGCCTCACTTCCTGCCTTATAGCTAATTGTTTGACACCTGTCAATTATTTAATATATTTAATTTTATTTTTATTTTCTTCAAACAGTATATCTACTTCTCTCCTCAGTCCTCACAAACAAACAAAAATTCTCAAATCTTTTATATTTCTCTCACGTGCTCCTCTCTCATCCAAATAGTTTTTCACTTTTTGTGCTCATTTAATATTATAATTAATTTGTTTCTTTACATGTTGAAAAAAAAAAATATCATCTCTTTGCATTTCATTTTTAAAAGATTATGCATCGCTACAATAAAAATTGGAAATTTTACACAGTTGAATTATTTTTCCCAACATAGTTCGGGTCGACCATATTGACCTGCGGGGCGGGTCCGGGTCTGGCGATACCCGCTCCGACCCGCCCCATTTGCATCCCTAGACCCCATTAAAACACCATTAATGGTGAAACTACTAAATATCACATCTATTATGTGACAACCTAGTCTAGTAGACGAAGTTGCATGCTTCCATATAAAGTATGCTTTTGTTTTTGGCAGAACCTATATGTACTTGGTTTTTATATAAAAAATTAGAATTTTTAACACTATTATCAAAACTAAATATACAAAATTATCAAGTTTTAATAATATTTTATCAGAATAGCATATGTTAACATGCCATTAGGGAGTTGACATGTAAGTCAAAACTATTAAAAAAATTGCTCTGATGTATTTTAAAATCGCGTATTACATCTATTCAGTTTTGAAATTATCAAAACAAACCCACATTTTTTGTCAAAATGTATATAATATGTAATAATGTAGAATAAAAAAGACATGTCTTTATGAAAAAGACATGCTTATGTATTACATTTTTACTTGTAGTGACATGCTGACTCAATCCAAATATATATACATATATAAACTATTAATCAACTCTAAAGTCTAAACACTAACAACTAATCCATAAGAAAAATAAAATAAGTACGAAGGAGAAGGCTGTAGTCCACAACTTGGGAGGCACTAATGTGTCACTGTGCAAATCTTTTATAGTTGTGGTTACGTTTACTTCCTTGGAACATGTAAATGTGAAGTGTATCTTTAATAACATAACATAAAAGATAGATATTCATGTTATTAACATATATAAATAGAGCGCCGGTAATTTTGGACGGTAAATGAGATGAACAAACGTACAATTGTATTTCTTCCAACCAATCCTCTAGTTGACCATATCATAAATGAAGATTATGTCTTTCAATACTAGATCTGTAAATCACACGGTTAAAATCTTAATATATATATATATATATATATATATATATATATATATATATATATATATATATATATATATCAGAAATAAAATATTAATGAAAATATTAATTAATGACCAACATTTTAAGAAGGATTACCTCCTAGTATGGTGTATAAGCCTAAGCCAAGCACCATATCTCATCGTAGTCCTACATATCCGAATAATTAAACATTAAAAACTAACATCATTATCATTTTACATTCCTAATTTATATCTCATGCAATTTCTACTAAAATATACAAGTGAGATTTTAAGTAGACTACATATATGTCTAAAAAAAACTCTGATTTCCTAAACCAATAAATTGATTGTTACTAAGTAAACTTGATTTTTTTCAAGGTCATTAAATTGGCTACTATGTATTAGATAAGAAATATATTTGGAAAATATATTTTATTAAGGTATTTATTCTCTAATATTATGCAGTGTGATATTTAAATGACTTATAGAAGAAGTGTATGAGAATAAATAATCTTCTGGACCAAGCGTTAAGATGGCTCCAACATCGAAGAAGAAGTGTATTGAAGGAAACACATTGAAGACACTGCAAATATGCTAAGTTAATTTGTAAGAAGAAAATTAAGCAATACTTGTTGAAATTATAGAAAGGTAAGACATTATAACCAAACCTTGAATTGATTAAGTAGCATTTGTCATCCAAAAATGTTGCTTCTGCGATAACATCGTTCACCTACAAAATAAGTCGGGTTAATGATTATGCTTAATTAAATAAGGGTTATATATATAATAAAAGTTTGAGACACTTACAACATTAATGAAATGTTTGTACATTTCATTAGCAAGATATGCATATGTTGTTCCTGTGTCAATTAGTGCTCCTGGATAGGGTGACTGTGAAAACACAGCTGGATCAACCAGTAGTTTCTTGTTATTAATGGATATGCTATGCAAATCCAATGGTAAAGACTCTTGCATATACACAAATAGAACAAAATATTTTAGATAAATGGAATAATTAATAACATTGATATGCAATATATAATCTAAAGTATTTTCTTAAGACATAGAGATGAAGAAACATACTGCTTATGAATTAGCGGACTGAATGTCATATTTGGTTCAGTGATTTGACCCAGAGCCAAAATACTGCCGCCCTCAGTGTCTCCTCTTAAATAATGTGAGAACGTTTTTGGAGTTTTTACTTGTGAGGTTAATTGTGATATAATGGATAGACCATGTTGGCCAAATCCGATTGTACCACCCACTAGTGACTCTGAAAGCTGGCCAGATTGGACATTACTGCACCTGTTTCAAAACAATGAATTTTTAATTAATCACTTTGAATAATCTAAATTATATAATATTATTGCATTGTAAAGTTGTAAAATACACTTGTAAAGCTTAACCAATTCTCAACTTTGTTATTTAATACTCATCCAAATACAATTGGAGCAGAAGCACGAGTGGATGTCCTTGAACTCTCAGTTCCCACCTTATAATGAAGCAAATCCGATACGTAGAACCCTGAAGTTCCACTGCTATCATAATATTGGATAGAGTAGACGCAACGCTGCTTATCAACTGAAAAATTTGAATTGCCCGGGTGTCCGATTCGGCATCTTTCATCATCACAGGTGGTTAGGAAAGAAGAAGTAGACGATTTATTCGGGTCGTAATGGTTCTGTGAAACTTTCTGAAATTGCTGATAAAAGTTAGTTGACCGGGGGTGCTGCAAGAAATGTCGGTAAGAAACAGAAAAGAAGTAACTATATTTACTTCAATTGGAGATGTCGTTGGACAGGTTTTGCATGAGCTGCAACTAACCCACATATTTTCGTTGCCTCTGTCGATTTGGACGTAGAAATCTTTCGGAGGAGTGCCTAGACTCACTTTCGAGTAGTAAAGTCTACACAAAAAAAAAAAAAAAAAAAAACAGATTTGAAAATAAGTTATCTTTACCATATAAATAGATAATAGTCTAGCAAGTGTTATTTAAAGTGAAAATTCAAAAATGTATGCACAAGTTTAATTATAGGAGATAAAAATCCGATAACATCGTATACATAATATTCACACATGTGGGTAAGGAATCCATTGTATACCTTAAAGTACCTTAAAAATGATAATAATTTATATATATATATATATATATATATATATATATATATATATATATTTGTTTGTGTATTATTTAATTACAAATAGTAACGATTATGTGAAACTTTAGAAGGTCTTTCAATTAAATTATATAAGTTTATAAATTAAATATAAATTTTTGGGTTTTTTTTTTTATTTGAAATTTTAAATATAATAGTTTTTTTTTAATTTACATTTTTTCAATATTTTATATATAAATTTGAAAACCCTAATTAAGTTATAAAATAATGAATTAGAAAATGCATATGTGTTACTTATAGAATTACCGTCAGTCAGAATAATTATTATAATGTTGATTTTTAGTGTCATATTTTTTTTTGTAGGCTTTGAATCCATACATTTTCATTTTATAGATTTTTTGTGCATCCGTTAGTCTACTTTGCCAAGTTGACAATTCAATACTTTTATTTTATTCAGTACTCCAATTTATACACCTAACTTTTGATTTTTGTAATTCAGTCCCTAAAAAACCATTGAACCCTAGGGTCCAACTGACCTAAGATGGTGGGCGAACCGAGCCGTGGTCCGGCCCAACAATGGGTCGCACCTTGGCTGAGTTAATTGGACCCAACAGTCAATTGAACCTGCGACCCGAGCCTTGTTTTGACCCAGCCATAGGTCGCACTGGGTCAATTGGACTCTAGGGTCCAACTGAGTTTTTTTAGGGACTAAATTAAAAAAATCAAAATCTAAATGTATAAATTGAACAAATTAAAAGTATTTAAATGTCAAACTTGACATAGTAGACTAACGGATGCAAAAAAAATCTACAAAATGAAAATATATAACACTAAAAGTCTAAAAAAAACACCAAAAGTCAACATTGGTAAAACATATATATAAAAAAAAAAAAAAACCATTTAACCCATAATATAATAGATAATAGAAAGATATATATTTCTCTAAAAAAAACTAAAAAAAAAGTAGATGTTTTACATCTTGCAATTGGGTCAAAGTACTGTATCCGCTACCGCCTCTCTATGTGATGTTACCGGCAGAACTCCGGCGGACGAACACTCCCCGTCTTAACCGACATTAAGCTTATTCTAAGGTTGCTCTAACCGCGAAAAGAAAGACAATAAGCTTCGCACTCAACACTCAACAGAAAGAACCTGTTCAGCTTCCAAGGGAAGTGCGCGATACTCTCTAAATCCCTAAGCTAATTGCCGGAGCGAGGATTTCAATTTTCAATCGATCTATCCGGTTCTCCACAATGGTGCGTCAGTGTTTTACACAGTTTTTCATCGTGAGCTACTTTGTCCGTTACTTACAGCAGTATCTGAGTGTTCCTTTTGCTTTTGTCTGTGCTTCGCAGTTCTCAATCGCAGCCATCAATGATACTGATTCCAAAGCTCAATGGGAGCCGTTGGCTCCTACTAAAGAAGCCCAGGTAATTTCGTTTTCTTTTCTCATCTGTGTTTGCATTCCTTTACATGGGTTCTGTCGTGGACCTAACAATGCGACCAGTGGAATATATATGAATCAATTGTCAGTGTTCGAGAGTAGGATCAGTTTTCTGGTAATATAGTATCGTATAAGTTTGGCTTCAATTTGCTGGAGTAAGGAGTGTTAGTTTGCAGGTTTAAGTTGTTTACGTAATCTCAAACCAAAAAACATTGTTTTCTTCATGCTATACACAATAGTTTGAATCTGCAGCAATATTATTCTTTACATCAATTAATAAGCAATCACATTTATTAGCCATGATTTTTCCGAGGTATTTTCTCCCTACAGCATACAAATCACATCGAAGAAATAGATTATGTGGCTGCTTAATCTTTAGAAAGCTTGCTATAAGAACCTGAATGTGTGAATAATGCATTTGACCAAACACACGGCCCACACAACATACCATTGGAGATTGAGTTGAGGGATTATGTGATGGATGTTATAACCTTAGAATGTGGAAATAGAGATGACAACCTCTAGGCACTGCACTCCTTCAACAAATATCTTTACTGCGGATTTTCTTAGGTTATGCTGACATGTAGCTTCTTTTCCTTCAGGAATTTCATCTTTCACAAACTTACCATGAGGGGCTTCTGAAGTTACATGCTAAAGAACACGAAAAGGCCCGAGAACTACTGGAATGTGTCTTAAGAGATCCCTTAATTTCAAGTGCTCAGGTATTGCTTATATTTATAGTATAATTCTAACTTTGCTCTGTCAATATCTGAATTCTTATGATGGTTTCCGTCATCTACTATCAGGTTCACAACAGTGCCAGTGACAGCCATATTTTGCAGCTCAGGTTTTAATATTGCAGCTACTCTGTCATTTTTTAAAATTTTCGTTTACCACATTGTTTGGATTCTGTTTAGAAGTAATTCTTGGGGTTGGCTTTCTTGGATTCAATTGCTTAGCTGTTATCTGATTGTTTTCCCTCTGAAAGAACTCCGGGTAATTTACATGCAGCATGGTGAATATTCATTTTGACTAGCTGATCTGAATTAGCTCTTACTCTTCTATAATTATCGAATATTTTGTTTAATCTGAAGTGGTTCTTGCTGTTGTGCTCTTTAGATGTTTATTATTATTTGTCTGCAAATGTCAGTAGATCTATGTTTTGAGAATAACATTCACTTTAACATGTACCCATCTCTAATAGTTTATTAATTTTGAAGAGTTCCATTAACAACGCCAAATTGGCATGTTTTAGGAATGATATGTATATCCATGTAGCGGGTAACGCATTTCTTGAATCTACAATGAAATGTTTTGGGCTTTAGTTATTAACCTTAGCAGAGCTGTTGCATCTTTCTGCAGATTTTTGGCCCTGAAGAATCTTGCAACCACCTTCCTCCAGATGGGTTCCACTTATCAGGAGAATGCTTTAAAGTGCTATCTTGAAGCGGTAGAGATCGATACCAAAGATACGGTAGTTTGGAATCAGTTGGGCACATTGTCTTGCTCAATGGGCTCCTTGAGCATCTCGCGTTGGGCATTTGAGCAAGGGCTTCTATGTAGTCCTAGCAATTGTTAGTCACTCTTCTATTTCTTCTAAAATAAAAATATTTTTTTTCTTAGACCAACCATCGCTTTGTTATTATTTTCTTCCCTCACATATCACTTGATAATTTATCCACTTCTTTTGTCAAATTTTTTCAGGGAATTGCATGGAAAAGTTATTAGAAGTTCTCATTGCCATAGGTGATGAGGTTGCATGCCTTACAGTTGCCGAAATGATCTTGAGGCATTGGCCCTCTCATTCCCGTGCTTTGCATGTCAAGAGAACCATTGAAGAATCAGAAATTGTGCCATTTGCTCCTAGGGGTATAGATAAGTTGGAACCAAATCACATACGCCTTAAATTCCTTGACAAGAGAAAAGCAACAGATGAGATTTCTGATGGGGATGCTCCTCTGAAAAGGTTGAAACAAAGAATAGAGTTGCAGCTTCCAGAAGCTTCCTGGCTTGCTCTTATTGATGCCCTTTTGGATGTTCTAACTCCATTAAGTGAAGAAAAATCTGAAAAAGAAATAAGATCTGGTGATGTTCAATTGGAGATCAAGTTGCCTTGTTCAGAAAGCTTGCAGTTGGATGATAGAGGGATAAATACCCGTCTTGTAGGTGAAGAAGTGTCTCAGAGTGATTTTAATTCTGACAGAGAAAATATCTCAAAGGATAAAGCTACATCTGAGGATCAGCCCCAGGAAAGGCGAAGTACTCGTCTAGGGAGGTTAAGGAGTCGAAAGCCAGAGAAAGAAGAACCAGGCTTTGCTTCTAGTAAGGATTCAGATGCAGTTATTAAATTCTTAGAACCTTTTATTGTTTGCAGAGCAGAGGATAATAAACATTCAGAAAGAGCGACAAGCAGTACATCGATTTCTCATCAACAAGCTTGTCCATATGGAACTGAATCCAGCCTTCTTACAAAGTTTGTAAATGAAAATTCAAAAAATCATGGGGCATATCACGTTGCTCATTTGCTCTTAGAAGAGGCTGCAATAAGGGATTTCATATGTTCTACAAATGTGTGTAGTAAGTTGTTGGAGTTAGAGAAATTGACTAGAAACTGGGGGCAGGATAGGACCCTGGAATGTAATATTTTCCTGGGTGAGCTATGTTATGACTTTGCATCAACTTGCCATGAAACATCTAAGAGGTCTAATTCTCTGTCTGATGCATCATATCATCTCTGCAAGGTCATTGAATCTATGTCGATGGATTATCCTTCTGATAGTATCAACTTATGTAGCACTTCACAAGGTTCTATCAACGTAACAGCTGATGCTGTATATGAACATCCAGGGGTAGGAACATCTTTTCTGAAGGATAAAAGTCCCATCTGGATTAGATTTTTCTGGTTAAGTGGACTACTCTCTGTCCTGGACGGCAATAACGCCAAAGCTGAGAAGGAATTCAATATTTCTTTGTCTCTTTTCTTGGAGAAGGAGAGCACCAACAATTCCTTCTCGATCCACATGCCACACTGCAAGACTGTCAGAGAGTTAACAGTAGATAGGGTTCTCTATGAAATTAATAAGTTAAAGATGGACATTCTGATGGAGAAAGCTGCTAAACTGATTGAGAAAGAAAATTACGTGGAATGTATCAATTCCCTAGCTCCAGTTCTATTCTGCACTAAAGATGTTTGTCCTGATATTCTACCATTAACTGCCAAGGGTGATGAGATTTCATTGACCGAGCTATCTGCATTAGACTTGCTAATCAGAGCCAGTGAAAAGACTGAACCGGTAGATCTTGATGTTTGTTATAATTGTCATCAAAGAAAGCTGCAAATACTGATGGCTACAGCTGGATTACAAGGGTCTTTGTCTTCACATAACACCTTACAGAATTCAGGATCTTCAGCACCTGGATTAGAACTGAGAAGAAACTCGAGCATGCAATGGAACTGGTTGGTTGCAGAAGAAGTAAAGGCGATCTCACAGTGTATCTCCAAAATCAAGACCGGTCAATCTGGTGATCATGTAACTCTTCATTCCCTCTTAACCTATCTTGAAAAATTCACGAAACATTCTATTGGGTCGATTAGATGCATGGCCCTTAGAGCAATTCAATCACAAATATAGAATTGGTTGGTTGAACTTATATCTTTTAGCAGAAAACTTGTGGGCCTTTATGGGAAATATGCAATTATGCGAAGTGGCCTGTAATAATATCTTGCTGCATGTTTAGGTTATGCTTTTCTCTTAGTAAGTTTATCTTCAAGCTGAACCGCAACGATGAAAGCTCACTAGATATTATGCAAAGGAAAATTTAGAAAGTCGTGGTCAAGGATTGTAAAACAGTTTTTAGACCACATCACACTCCAGAAAAGTTCTCGTAATTATCTTTTGATTTGTTATTATTTTACCCATGTAGACTTACTGTCCATTTTTATGAAGCACGTTGGGGTCATTAGGTTCCCACTATACTTGAAGGTGAAGGCTTCCCTGACTTCAGTTAGTAATTACAAAAAAGAAAACGGAAACTTGAAGATTCAAAAATATTCATTCATCCAATCTACTAGCTTTGTGTTACATTTACTCGTGCATTGTCTAACTACTTGCATGCACCGTCTTTTCTATTTTTTGTGCTTACAGTTTTGGAATGATGGTCCAGCTAGCAGCATTGGTGATGTTCAGTCTTCCCTCTTGGCAGTTATGTGCAACATTGCGAGCATGCTTTCGAGTAGAAAACCTACCGAATCTGAACCTGTTGATGTAAGTGAACAAAAGCAAAAAGCTTGCTTCATTAGCTCAGCCATTGCATTCTGCAAATTTCAACACTTGGACCCTGCTGTACCCATCAAAGCCCAAGTAAGTGACTTAGAAATAAAGTTTGCTGGTTTCTTATCCGAAATTTGATGATTTGTCTCATCTGATATCCCCCCTCTATTTGCTAACCATAGGCTGAATTAATAATGGCAATTCATGATTTGCTTGCTGAGTATGGGATCTGCTGTGCGGGAGAAGGAAATGAAGGCGAAGAAGGGGCTTTTCTTAAGTTTGCAATAAAGCATCTTTTGGCCTTGGATATGAAGCTTAAATCCCATTCTAATTCCTCAAATGAACATGTTCCTGAGCTGAATCAGCAGCTTTCTGTAGATATTTTGCATGAGACAAATTCTGGTACAAGCTTCATCGAATCCAAGACAGTTGCTTCAACCCCTCAAGAAGTTCGTGCTATGGAAAATGATGTCTCTGGAGATGTCTCAGCAAATGACATTTCAATTCAACAACTCAAGGAGAAAGATCATATGGAAATAGATGGGTCTGATGTTAAGGTGGCAGGTGATAATAAACCAGTGGAACATGGAGTTGATTTGACAGAAGATGAAAGAGAGGAGCTTGAGTTGAAACTTGAAAATGCATTGGATCAGTGTTTCTTCTGCTTGTATGGTTTAAATCTCAGAGCTGACTCAGCCTATGAAGATGAGCTTGCAAATCATAAAAATACCAGTCGTGGAGAGTATCAGACCAAAGAGCAATGCGCTGATGTATTTCAGTATATACTTCCCTATGCAAGAGGCTCATCTGTGAGTTAACATTGAAACCTCGCCTTTTCAGCAAACACTTTTTAAGAGTCCTTTCTTACAGCTTGTTCTAGCCACAGATAAACAAAATTTAATCTGTTATTACTTATCATCTATGCCATAGGGAAAGCATTTTCAGTTTTTGATATCTTATATTTCAAGGTGCAAACTAGTTTTCAGGTTTTGGGGAGGGGGGATGGAAATTTTGTACTTTATTGAAGGACACTCTATGAAACTGCTATTAAACAGTTCCTTTATTTTAAAATTTTCCCTATCTTCTCTTTATTCAACAACGACACATTTTTGTGCAGAGAACTGGACTTATGAAACTTCGCCGAGTTTTACGAACAATCCGCAAACACTTTCAGCAACCGGTTGAAGAGGTTTTAGCTGTAAATTTTATAGATAAATTCTTGGATAATATGGACCTATGTGAAGATAAACTCTCGGAAGAAGCTGGGTCTGATGGATTTCTTCAGACTATGTTAAAGATATTATTTGCTGGTTGTGGAAGCCTGAAGCAGTATAAGAAATTATTACGTGGAAGGTGAAATTTGAATTGAACTTTGCATTCCGACTTAGCTTTCTAACCTTCAATTTGGCGAATAAAAGGAATAATTCCTCGTATATTACTGTTTGATTGCAGTTCTGATCCATATATGGATGTCTACAGCAACTTATACTTCTTTCTTGCTCAGTCGGAAGAAATGAGTGCAACTGATAAATGGACTGGCTTCGTTCTTACCAAGGAAGGGGAAGAGTTTGTGCAGCAGAACGCCGCTCTCTTCAAGTATGATTTGTTGTACAATCCTTTACGATTTGAGAGTTGGCAACGGCTTGCAAATATCTATGACGAGGTCACATTTATGATTTTGTTTCTTTCATTCCCACCGTAATAGACTCTGTAGAAGTTAAAAAGTCGTGATGATTGTAATGGAAGCATGTTCTGAAGGAAGTTCCATTTGTGTTAATTGAAACAGGAGGTGGATTTACTGCTAAATGATGGCAGTAAGCATATAAATGTTGCAGGATGGAGGAAAGATGCCATTTTGCCGAAGAGAGTGGAGACAAGTCGAAGAAGAAGCCGGCGATGTCTAATAATGAGCCTGGCTTTGGCTAAGACACCAGCTCAGCAGGTCTTTTTAATTCTCTTCAATAAATATATACTTTTAATCTTAAAGGGAACGACTAGAAGTGATTTTTTCTAAATATTGTATCAGCAAACTTATACCAAGATTAAGCTCTAATCCTTGTCTGCACAATCGTTAATAATTCATGTTTCCATTTTTCTTTTTATTTGGGTAATTTCATTTCTGAAATTCCATTTGCCCCTTTTTGTTTGTGCTCCAGTGCGAGATGCATGAGTTGTTGGCACTGGTATACTATGATAGCATCCAGAACGTGGTGCCATTTTATGATCAGCGGTCAGTTGTTCCAACAAAGGACGCAACATGGATGAAGTTCTGTGAGAGCTCGTTCCGTCACTTCCAGAAGGCTTTTGAGAAGAAGTAATTATGTTAATAGAAAAAATTGTGTGGTACTATATATATATATATTATATATATATATTCATCTTAACTCCTTTTTATGCACTTTCTATCTCAGGGAAGACTGGTCACATGCATTTTACATGGGGAAACTCTCTGAAAAGCTTAAATACTCTCATGAAATGGCCTTGTCATATTATGACAAAGCCATTTCTTTGAATCCATCAGCCGTGGATCCTGTTTACCGGATGAATTCTTCACGGGTGAAGCTACTATGGAGATGGGACAAGAAGGATTTGGAGGGTTTGAAGGTTTGTTCCTCTCTCTTAGGTCATACATTTTACCTTATTTTTGTTGGTGCTGGGATTGCAGTAGACTTGAGTTACTGTACTTTTATGGTGGAACTGTTAAAAGATATATCACGGTACTCAATGGCAATATCCATTTGAAGAATCCTTGCTTCAAAATTCTGTCTGCAGACCAAGATAGATTTAAGGGTTGACCATTGAGCTCCTGATACGCAATTGAATTTCATTGTTGTTCAAACTTGATTATTGTTTCACTTTGTATTCTAATATGTTCAATGGCAGGTTATTTCAAAACATTGCTTTAGCTACTCAGTGAAAGCTGCTGCGCTAGATATCCTCGATAAAGTCGCATCACAACCTCTAATTACGGAATTTACAGAAGAAGGTGGCTCCAAGATAACTGTTGAGGGAAAGTATGATAAAACAAACCAACTGGAAGAGGTGTGGGAGATGCTTTATAATGATTGTCTGTCAGCCCTTGAAACCTGCGTTCAGGGGGACCTTAAACATTTTCACAAGGGTAGGTACATGCTTGCGCAAAGTTTCTACAGGAGAGGCAAAATGGGTGACTTGGAGAGGGCGAAGGATGAGCTCTCCTTTTGTTTCAAGTCATATCGCTCGTCCTTCACTATAAACATGTGGGAGATTGATGGGATGGTTAAGAAAGGAAGGTAATTGTTGATGTGTCTATTGCTTTTCATTCTTTAACACTTGAACTAATATGAATTGGTAAATCAATTTGTTTCTAGCTTAATCACGGATGATTTCTGTAGTTTTTCTTGAAAAACAATGTCGTTTATACTTAGCCGTTCTGCCATAAGTTGAAGCCATGAGGGATGGCTATTCCATTAGGGACTCTTCTTAATGGAGTTATGCTATCTTCTAGATTCTGTTTCTAAAATTGTTTGTATATTGTAGGCGCAAAACACCTGGCTTAGCTGGTAACAAGAAGGCACTTGAAGTCAATCTACCAGAAAGCTCACGAAAATTCATTACTTGCATCCGGAAGTATGTGCTGTTCTACCTGAAGCAATTGGAAGAGGCTAAAGACATTCAAACACTTGACAAAGCTTTGATATCTTTCAAAGCAGATAAAAGGGTAAAGCTCCAATTGACTCCGTCCTTTATGCTTTGGAATAGAACACCATAAGGTTTCCTGAAATTAACAGAAATATTTGTTTTGGATGATGTGCTTCTTGGAAGAATTTATTTATCATAAAAATATGAATAATTAATAATAAAACGAGTATGGGAGTCCATGTCTTCCTTTTAGCTAATAAAATCCTAGGTTATATTAGTTACCGTTCCCGAATAGAAAAAGGAAACGAGACGAGCAGCCTGCTTCTTGGTACAAGGTTTTTGGAAATTAAATAAAAAAAAAAAATCTGAATAGGGTCTTAAGAATGAAATAACATATTCCAAATATTTCCTCTTTTTTTCTATTTTTCAGTTTTCGTTATGTGTTGAAGATCTCGTTCCCATAGCACTTGGAAGGTACATTAAAGCCTTAGTATCATCAATGCTCCAAGCTCAAACTCTCCCTGCTGATGACTCAAACAACTCTGAGCATCTTCTGGAAAAGCTGTTCACCCTGTTCATGGAACAGGGGAGTTTATGGTCGGATGTTTGCAGTTTACCCGAGATGAAGGGTTCTGGAACTTCAGAAAGCAGCTTATATGGGTAAGTCGATACTATTACCTTAATTTAGCTCTCAGTTTCATGCAATTTTGCTACTACACTTAAAATATGTACATTGCTAAAAGCAGCATTAGATTATATTAGGCGATGAAACAGAATACGTCGAAGATTACTACTTTCTTTCTTCTTCTTCTTCTTCTTTTTTTCTTTATACTATTTGCTCTACTGGCCCCTTCTTGTTCCACTTCTGATGAATCAAGATTTTTGCTTGTTAACCAAGTGTGAGTTAAATTTTGACTTGGACCATAATCATATTGTAATTGCTCCTTTTACTCTAGGTATTTGCACCAATATATCTATAATCTGGAGAAAAATGGTAAGCTTGAGACAATTGAAGCTATAAACGAGAAGGTCCGGAAGCGTTTCAAAAGCCCTAAACTGTCGAACAGCAACTGCGCCAAAGTGTGCAGGCACGTTTCTGTTTCGTGGGGCCGATCTTTGATCATTGGATTAGCATCGATCACGCCATTGGAACCTGAACAAGCAACAGATATTCAAGACCTTAATTTGCCACAATCCGGGTCAGAAATGACCCGATCCCTCTATGTCAATGTACAGACTGATGAATTGTGGAAGTCTTCATTCGAGGATGCAGCCCAACTGAAAGAACTGGAAACAAAGTGGGACTCAGTTCTATCAGGATTCAAGAATACCATCATTAGGAAGGCTTCGAGTCAAAATTACGATTACGCCCAGTCGCTTCTTAGATGTGCTTACAGCTTCTATAGGGAGAGTTCTTGTGTGATGCTCCCATCTGGGGTCAACCTCTATTATTCACCCAACAGGTTGGTGGCGGCTGCAGAAGGACAGACCAAATCAGCTGGAGAAGGGGTTGAGTTCCTCGATGTCAGCACCCCAAGGAAGCTTATTCTGTGGGCTTATACACTGGTACATGGCCATTGTGCTAGCATTTCACTTGTGGTGAAATACTGCGAGGAAAACATAAAGGTAACAATCCTACTTTTTCTGAGTTTTTTCTTTTTTTAGGATTAATAATTACCAAAAAAAATAAGGGTTAAAGGTCCTTTTGGTACCATATGTTTGCAAAAATTACACTGTTCATACCACTAGTATTTTTTCGTACCGAATTGGTACCATATATTTCCAAACCTTACTGTTTTGGTACCTCCGTTAGGGTTCTGTCAAAAACAGCCGTTAAATGGCATGTGACATGCACGTGACCAGCCCAAAACTTTCAATTTTGTTACAATTTAGTCCATCTAATACATCCCTAATTTTTATTTTGTTCAATTTAGTCCTAAAACTTCAAAACCAAACCATTTTCCCAAATTGACCTAGCCGGACCTAGCCTAGGGCTAGGTCTAACCCTGGGTCATGGTCGCCGGACCCAGGCGACCCCGACCCAGTGTCGGACCTAGCCCTAGGCTAGGTCCGGCTAGGTCAATTGGGACCTAGCCCCAATTGAGTTAAATTGGGGCTAGGTCAATTTGGAGAAATGGTTTGATTTTGAAGTTTTAGGACTAAATTGAACAAAATAAACGTTAGGGATGTATTAGATGGACTAAATTGTAACAAAATTGAAAGTTTTGGGCTGGTCACGTGCATGGCACATGCCATTTAACGGCCGTTTTTTACGGAACCCTAACGGAGGTACCAAAACAGTAAGGTTTGGAAACATATGGTACCAATTCGGTACGAAAAAATACTAGTGGTATGAACAGTGTAATTTTTGCAAACATGTGGTACCAAAATGACCTCTAACCCAAAAAATAAACTTTCTATTTTTTCTTTACAAAATGCATGCTCAAGTTTCAACTGCTAACAAAGTTCAAACTGTATTGATTCTTAGTTAAACGTTATAAGAATCATCCACATGAATCATTTTAGAAGGGCAAATCAACATACATTATATGGAAGTTATGTGTGCTGTCACATTTTAATAGAAAAATCAAATCAAGTTAAGTTAGTTCATACTTTACTATGCAGTTGAAGCTTCAGTTAAAGTATAAAAGTTCCGTTTGTACTTCGCGAAATTCTAAAAGATCGGGTTTTTGTGTGTGTGTGTATTTTAACCATTTTTTAATGTATTATATTATTACTATAGAATTGGGGGAAAATAAATCAGGATCAGGTGTAAAACTTGGGTTGTTGAAGCATCCAATGTGTTAACTCCTAACTGACTTTTTGGGTTGTGCAGCCAAAGTTGAAAAAAGGAGCAAGCTCTCTGACCACCACACCATTGAGCACGAACACGCCAGCAACTGCCTCTGCTAGTACAGGTACTTTTGGTCTTAACCTAGTATTTACTCTTCCACTGCAACATGATTCTACTCCTAGCAGCAGTTAGCTTGGTGCTTCCAGCCAGTGGTGGATCCACAATATTAAACGGGGTCCCCCATTTTTTTGAAAAGTGATTATTAGTATCTATCTTCCATGACAAATTTAACCCTGAACAAGACAACCTCCATTTTAGATCCAAAAAGTCTTCAATTGTTCAAAAATTTAGTATTATTTTTATGAGTTAAGAACCTAACATAAATCCCAACTATATATTGCTAATCGCTGTTCCATTTTTAAAATGTTGATATACGGTGTGCTAACTATCAGATTGGTTGATTTTCTTAAAATTGATGGAACAAAAATATGTTTTTTAAGACTCAGGTAACCCTAAACTATGAGTAACGAATCTGATACTTCGAAAAAGTAGAAGACAATTGAAAAAAAAAAAAAAAAAAACTGATAGTTGGTATACCGAATATCAACATTTTAAATCTGGGACAGCGATTAGCAACATGACCTATAGTTGTGACAGTTTTTTAAGTTCTAAATGCTATATACATGGCACTGTTTCTGGCAACTTCTAACTTCACCCTGTGATAACATTCATTCTCTTTTCTGCTAGAACTTGTTGAATCATTTTGTGTCAGCTTACAATTCGAGTGTATCTCTTTTTATCGCATTCTCTAGGTAAAGATGGCGAAACAGAGTCTCCTTGTCCAAAGAGCAAAGAATTAGCTGTAGTTGGAGAAAAGAGGGCAGTGGCCTCCAACGCTGGAGAAGATGAGAGTATAAAGAGGTTGTCTATTGATACAAAACTGCAGAAATGCAATAACTCGACTGCAGAAGAGAGCCACTCAACGAGTGCCCGAATTGGAGGAGCAGAAACAGCAGATTCAAATGAACAGACTAACCCTGTAAACATGTAAAATCTAATTATCCATTAGTTAACAGTTAGTAACGCTATCATGTATCTGTGTCCCAGAAGCTGAATTGTGTAAAGAAACCCTAGGTTGATCATGTAACTAAACGAATGAGATGATTCATTTCTGTTCGGAATTGTAGATTTTTGGCTAGTGTCAGATATTGAAAATTACTATACCATTCCCCGAAACTATTACCTGAAATACTATCAAGTGGATATTGTTTTGGATTTAAGAACCTATAAACAGTTCAAAGTTTCCCAAATATTGAAATTTGGTGTATGAAGTTTAAAATGTTAAAATGTAGAGTCCATATTTTATTTTTGATGAAATTTGGTGTCTCGATGTGATCACTTTAGAAAAGTCAATTCTGACAAAACCGACTGTTAAATTCGAGCTCCCATGTACCCTCATTCTCATCACCTAGTCACCTGAAAAGTTAGCCACGTCTGCACAGTAAATCCCTTTTAGTTTTCGCTGGAAGTCACTTCACACCACTTCGCTGGAAACCTTTTCTTTTGGCTGCTTAAGTTTGTGGGGGGAAACGGAAATTTGAGGATTTTGTGAAAACTAAAAAGTGATGGATTATGATTTATGAGTAGATGAATAAGTTGATGAAAATGATTAAAGGGAGAGTAAAAGATAGGCGGATACACCAAAATTTTTAAAAAATAATACATGAAACTATCATTTTAATATTTTAAATTTCAGATACCAAATTTCAACCTTTGACAAACATTTGAGTGTTTATACTTATACCTATTTTTTTATATTCACTATATACACTAATGTTATTGTGCCAAGACATTGTGTTATGTTAGGGTATAGGATTTAGATCGTTGATATCACGGTACAACACCTAGTTATTAGGTTAAGTAAGATCGTTTTCTGTGCATTTTTAATGTGAGCATAATGTTGGATTATGTTGTCCGTTGTATAAAATGAAGGGTTAAAAATCTAAAAGCAGTCTGAATTATTGGTCATGCGATTCAGTATCAATTTTTATTTTTATTTGATTGATATTCTCGGTGTTAGAATCTTGATCTGGAGCAAATATACTATACTGCGACTGCCTGTAGCCAATTTGAAAAAAAAAAAAAGAATTAACCCATATTTATTTTGCAAGTAAATGAGATGAAAATATAAAAAAGGATGAAGAACCGGTGGTGGAGAAGAAGGTCCGTCCTCAAGTTTGTCTTGTACGTATTGTTGTTCTACTAAAAGATCTTGGTGGCGATTTGGATTAACCGCTTTCTCCATGTTTCTCTCACAGAGAACTTCTCTCTGTCCTCTATCATCTTCATAGGCATGGGTTTCAGCCTCAATCTCAAGTTGCCTCTCCCGATTCACTCTCACCTTCCCGCCAACAACACCACCGCACAATCCATGCTCTCTTCCTCTTCCGGTGAGCTCCCATTCCTCTGCAATTTTATCTCTCTCAAGCTCTTTCATTCTACTTAAGAAATGTAGGAGCGGATTTGGTACTTCTTGTGCATTTGAAATTGAAAATGACACCAAAGTTCTTTGCTATTTTCTGTTACGCATAGAAGTCGAAGTCGGTTTTGAACTGCGCTAGAGTTGTTTGTTGATCGCCTTACTTATCGGCGTTTGCAATTGAGAACATAAGAGAACGCAAACGTGAATGTATCTGTCTATGATACTACATAGACATTGTTATGTTACTTAATATAGCAGGTTCCTCACATGTGAAAGTGGCGGTCTCCCTCCTTGACTCCTTGAGCTTAGAGCTTAGGTCGGCCTAGGCCCTAGTGGGGAGTATTTATAGTGTCGCAGCTATGTAGACCAGAGCATAGTTTAATGGATGTTCCAATGAATTCAAATTTCAAGGATGTTGCTTATTTCCTCAATTTTGTGCCTGGTACATGAGGAAACTTGTTTGGAACATGACTAAGCTTATCCAATTATCAAGAGAATGAACGATGCTAAGGTTGATTCTGAGCTTCCCGGATGGAAATTAAAGAAATTTAATGTATAACCGAGGAGGCTGATTTATAATACTTAATTAAGTAACCTTTGTCGCATGTTCCCGATTTGGTTCCATCTAGGAATCCATGTTTAAATTGAAGTTTCAGCAGCACTTTGTTTCCATTGGCAGCATTTTGTTTCTATCACATTATTGACTCTTGAAGACTTTGTTTTTTATGTGTTTCCTTCCCCAATGATGATTAGGTGTTTTAACTTTTTTCCCAAGTGCATACATAATAAATGTGTACTTGCATAGTTGCAGGATAGCTAAAGAACTGTAGAGCTGATTTACATTAGACTTAACCTTCTGTTGTCTGTTATCGTTCATCATTTGCTCCAATGCTCTTGTATAAATGAACCAGGTCGAGGAAGGGACGCCTCTTTGAGTTCTGCTAGATTATCTTTTCTTTCCAGTGTAAATGAGGATGGTGAGATGCTGCACAAAGAACCTCCTAGAGCATGTGCAAGTTCTCTTCTAACCTTGGGAATTGACAGGCTCGAAATTGAAAGGTCGAAGGTTCGTTATTGTGTTGAATCTCCTCTTAGGTCACTGTGGTTACCATAGTGGGTAATTCTTATGGACGATTCCATTTTGCAGGTAACCACTATAAGTGGTATCGCCAATGACTTTGATGTCTTTTCAGGAACAGATTTGTCAGGCTCTATAAAAGACACATCATCTCATTTTGCTTTATTAATGGAAAATCTCAATGCGCTGGAGGGTACAATGGGGGACACTAGTGCGCTGAATTTGGAAGAGGATATTCTGCTGCAATTAGGAAAACTTGGAGCCCTGAAGTTATTTGAAGAGAGTTTTGATGCCTCTAGAGATCTTGATTTGTTTTATGCTTCTGAGGAGCATATTGAAGAAGATAACACAAAAGGAGAAAAAGATGGTCACGTCAAAAGGATTGTTCGGTCGGGGAAAAAGGAAGTGAGAGGATCAAAAAGAGCGCGAGCATCAGAGAAAGCTGAAGGAATTTCATTGCAATCAAGTAACAGTCAGAAACATTTTATTCAGCAAAACGCTTCTTCTGCACGCCGAGCATCAAGCTTCAAGAAAAGAAGGATGATGATTGCTGAAAATGAGGCAGAAATGTCCAAGGGAGTGAAGGTCATTTCCTAAATCTAAAGATTAGTACTTTATATCAGTCAGAATGAATATTTTCATTTTCATTTTCATTGCCAATTAAGATCCTAAGCTAAGAGATGAATGTATTATATTCTGTTTTCCTCAGATGTAGCTAATATTTTCAAATTCAGGTGATTGTAAACTTGGAGAGGATTAAAAAGAACTTGGAAGAGGAATCTGGCCAAGTAGTTTCGTTGGCTAGCTGGGCAAAAGCAGCTGGACTTAATGAGAAGGAGCTGCAGAGATCCTTGTATTTTGGTTGGTTCTGCAGGGACGAGCTTTTGAGGAGCACCCGCTCCTTTGTTCTTTACATTGCGAGGAACTATAGGGGTCTGGGAATTGCAGTTGAGGATCTAATTCAGGTATTATTTACCCCTAGCTATCTCAACCTAAACTAATTCTTGCCATCCCCTAGTCACGGGATACTAGTACATAGTCTTTTTTTGTCATCACCATTATACTAGTACAGACTCCTTGCTGGAACAAAAACGTATGGCATCACCATTATGAGTATTCGTCAATCCCATTCCTATAATCTCCTTGTTTGTTGTATCTTTATTTGAATGGAATCAGTGTGGTAAGAGACAAAGCCAGTAATTTAGGTCACAAGAGGTAACGTAGTTACATTTAAATATGATATATGAAAATGGTAGACAGTTTCTAATATGCATGATGTATTTCATTTAAGTATTTATACTTTTGATTCGTGTGTGGAGCTTTGTAGTCATATATAGGATAGTACAAAAGCAATTTGTGCAAATTCTAGAATCTAGACTCTAGAGGGGGCAAATCTGACATAACATGTTATAAACTTGATAATATAGGCAAAGAGTAGGGTACATTTTTTTAAAAGACAGGAGTAATATGCTTAGTAACTAACTTCAGCATGAGTTTGATCGTGTTAGAAAAATTGTTGCACCTTTATTACCTCTTTCTTGATGTTTGATGATTGTATAGGATTATTGGAATTACTGATGGCTGTATGAATAAAAATAGGCAGGAAATATGGGTGTGATTCTTGGCTCAGAGAGATTCGACCACACAAGAGGTTACAGATTCTCCACATACGTGCAGTACTGGATCAGGAAATCCATGTCAAGAGTGGTGGCACTGTATGGTAGAGGAATACGGGTCCCTGTAAGTACCTTCATACTTAAGTCTATTTCCTTGCTCTGCAAGTAACCGTCTTCTAACAGTTTTCTCATGGCAGTACACTTTAGGCAATGTAATGAGTCAGATATACAAGGCTCGAAAAGCACTCAATTATCAGCACGGAAAGTACCCTGATGATGAATTGATCGCAAAGTACACGGGTTTAACTGTTGCCACTGTCAAATCTGCAAGCCAATGTCTTAGAGTTGTTGGCTCGATAGATCAGAAAGTGGCAGATGGCTTCAGCGCAAAGAACATGGTACGAAAAACTCTCACAAATCTAACATGCAAGCTCTTACGTATTATTGCGGTTATCAAATTTATCATACACCTCACTACTTAGTGGGGGTGGGTTCATGTTGTTTCAGTAATACTGATAGAAGAAGGATTCATGATAGCATATCATTGTGGCATAGAATGGTGAGACTTGAGAGAGAAATTATGGGTTAGTCTCTTCGAGTATAGATGTTTATAAAAAAGGGATTCAGATCACCTGCTCCACTCTTTATGTTCCAGATCGTGCCTTGCCGTTGTGATCTTGACACGTGAACTTCGTGTAAAACCTATTGGGGTAGGAATAGTGGGGCAGGTGATTTGAATCCATAAAAAAAGAGATGAGAGGATAAGAAGATTGTATATATAGACCAAATTATTGTTCGAGAAGGCAACCATAGCAGTAATTTCACAATAACCATGCTTCAGGGATTAACAAAGTCCAAATAAGGTCTGCTCTTTAAATGTTGGATGAATTGTGGTGCAGGAATTTATACCGGACCAAACTATGAAGTGCCCCGAAGAGACCGTAATTAGGCAACACATAAGGAATGATGTTTGGGAACTGTTGGAAACCCTGGAGCCGAGAGAAAGACAGGTTTTACTGCTACGACACGGATTTACAGACCACCAACCGAAGTCACTCGAGGAGATTGGAAAGATATTTCATGTCAGCAAGGAGTGGATCAGAAAGATTGAGAAGAAAGCTCTCACGAAACTACGAGACTCAGAGACCCGCTCGAATTTGAGCCATTATAGAAACCTAGTGTCATAAGTCCAAGGTTGTGTAAAAAAAAGGTATGTTGCCAGGTGAGTAGTCATTGATTATTGCATTATTTGAGGCAATCTTGATAAGGATGAACTGAGCTTGGAGAGACAATGCAAGAGGAATCATGGCCAAATATGCTGCTGGATCTCGAATTCTCAACTGGGTTAGTTTTTGTACTTTTTTGTATATGTTTCATATTGTATATATATACCTGTGACATACGTAATACAGTGAAGAAAACATCTCCATAGTTACGGATGAAACGTTTGACCATTACATCATATTACATGTTGCTGAACATGCTTGATGTTGTTTATTTTATTTGTTCATTTCTAAAACACGACCAGAAAAGGATGAACATATTTTAAACATTTTTAAATCAGCAATCTGTAATTTGATATTTAATAAAACTAACACTATGACATTTGATTATGAACAAGTTAGAGCAATTTTTTTTAAAAAAATCGACTTGTTCAACTCTTTTTTGGGCCAAAAGTTCAACGTTATCTCAAGATTAATAAATGTATTGATATTCGAGGTCTTTGAATCAACGATTTGATTGTTGGCCAAACGATTAGTGGGACATAGAAAGTTAGTTTTTTTGTTTTTTCTTTTGGAGAAGAAAGTTAGCTTGGTACACCGACACCGTACACCCATTCCCTCCGATCTCTACTGAAATATATAATAAAATAATGTTGTTTAATTATGATTAATTAAGTTTAAAAATGAGAATATAATCAGTCATTAATCTGATTTTTTTTTTTATATTTTAATTTAAAAAACAAGTTTGTATAAGTTAATAATGATATAACTTCAGTTTTTATACTAACAAAATGTGAGTCACTAACTATACTAAAATGAGTGTGTGTAGATAGAATTTGCTACCATTTGATAGTCTCATCTTTGCTTGTCACGTATCATCTCGTACCTATTTTTAAACCTTAGCTTCTTGGATTGGCTTAAAGATAATATTCTTAATTGATCATAAATAGATTTCTAAACATTTATCTTTTATTATGGAACGTCATTTTCCTGAAGAAAAAGTATTTTCTTTTTCTTTTTGGCCCTGGAGAAAGCAGGTTTTAGTTTTAATGCAAATACGTATTGCAACTATCTATAACTTTTCGAAAATTAGATCTGACAATTTCTTATACAATACAATAATACATTACGACCAATTGTGCTTTTATATAACAAAATATTAATATGATAGGATAAACATAATAACATGAAGTAATTTTTGTATTGTTTTTAGATATTATATAACACGGACAATAATAATATAATAAAGTTGTGGTAACATGATAATACGATTATTGAATACTTTTTTTTTAACAAATTTATTTAATTATTTTGAAAACTTCATCTACTTATTTAATTTTAAGATTTTGTTGATTAAACATTAGAGAAAATTTATGCATATGCACATGTTCCAAGTACGCGTTCATTTTTCTCTCTAAACCCTAAACTCTTGAATCATCACGTACGGTGTGTCAATCGACAAAATGAACTTGCAGCTATTTATTAATTCACCATGCGATTCGCATAATCGCACCCGTGGTTGGGATATACGGTGTGCCATGCCAAAAAGAAAAAAATGACGACAATATTCTCTATATCTATTTATTTATTTATTTCATATTATAATATAATAATGTACAACTTAATTTTCTAACTGTCACATTAAAAATGATGCAAATATTATTTACTTAGTTGAATTAGTTTATGTAAGCAAAATTAAAATGTGAATGAATTTTTTTCCAAAGCCTAGCTTAGCTTGGTAAATGAAACCAACTAACCAAGAGACACCGCGCGTCGCCGAAACGCTCGGCCGCGGTTATAATCTTAAAACGACGGCGTTACTATACAACCCCCTTCGTTCCCTCATTAGTCATTAGTTAATTACCCGTTAATCTCTTCATTAATACGGTGAGTGCATTAAACGCTCCCTGGTCCAGCGTGGATGTCACTATCAATAGCCATTTAGCGAGGTCATTCTCACCAAGTCCATCTCTTTACACAATTCTCATTCGTCCTATCTTTCTTCCAGCCAATAAAAAGTTGGAACGCCTTTATTTACCGTGGTTCTGACGTAGACAATCATTTCATTCCTTTTCGTCGAAAAAGCCCATCGTCTTCAATCTTCATCGTTTCTCTCTCTCACCGGAAGTTCCACACCTTCATTTGCAGAGACATATATTTTAGGGTTTTCAGTGCTGATTCCGCAATCTGCCACGAGGAATTCCACTATATTTGCACACGAAGGGCGCGGTTGGTTTGCCATGGTCGGTACCGTGACGAAGCTTCTCGAACTTCTAAACCACAACGCTTCAAATCCTGGATCTTCGTCCTAATGAGTTTTGCTGGCATTGAATTGGCCAATGGCTCGTTTTCAGCCTTACAATCTCCATTTCACCATGCTCCTTACCCTAATCCTCATTGCTAGCTTCGCTGTGGCATTTTCAGACACCGACTTCTCAGCAACGGGTTCCGATTTGTATCTCTTCCATCAGGACTACTCGCCTCCAGCCCCGCCGCCGCCACCGCCGCACCCGCCGTCGCTTTCTTGCGCGGATGACCTTGGTGGCATTGGCACGCTGGACACAAGGTGCCAGATTGTCGATGACTTGAACCTCTCTAAGGACGTGTATATAGAAGGGAGTGGCGATTTTGTGATTCTACCCTCCGTCAAAGTCCAGTGCCTGACCAAAGGCTGTGGAATAACTGTGAATATCACCGGTAACTTTAGCTTAGGTGAGAATGCGTCGATTGTGGTTGGAAATTTTCAACTGTTTGCGCAGTATGCGAGCTTCTCCAATAATACTGCCGTGAACACGACAGCTCTTGGTGGTGCACCGCCTCCGCAGACCAGTGGTACATCGGACGGGATACAGGGCGCTGGTGGAGGTCATGGTGGGCGAGGGGCGGCTTGTTATACGGAACAGGACAAGGCAGAGGGAAAAACACGTGATGATGTTTGGGGTGGAGATGCGTATTCATGGCAGTCTCTGGACAAGCCATCAAGTTACGGTAGCAAAGGATCAAGTACCAGCAAGGAGGTTGACTATGGAGGAGGAGGTGGTGGGATAATTCAAGTGATAGTTACGGCTTCTTTGGAAGTGAATGGGAGTTTGTTAGCTGATGGAGGGCACGGAGGCAGCCGAGGCGGTGGTGGTTCTGGTGGCAGCATCCACATGATGGCACTGAAAATGTAATTTGCTCTGTTCTCCATATACTTCTTTCAGTTTTATAATTTATTAGTAGGATATTTTGTTTTATTTATGCCTATTTAATTTTATTCCTTACGAAGAGGCTCATTTTTATAGAACTAATAATTGGTTTAGACACTTTCTGGGTTGATAATTTTTTTTTGGGTTGAGCCCTGTTTCTGGTATATGTGGAGATACGTCTGTATCTTTTCATTTCCACTTTAGGAAATGTAGAGATTGCTATTTCATTTTCTTCTTAAAATGAAATTAGGCGAATGTCATTATTTATGATTTAGAGTTTCCTGAAATTATGCAGCATGAACTTCATCATTACAGATAATTCATTAACATGTATATTTGCTATAGAGAAACCTTATTCTATGTATATTGTAGAGAAGAATCCTGAGAAATTACATAAATGATGGTAAGAGAGGTGCTAAGTATTATTTATTTGGTCACGCTGTCAAATTAGGGGGAAAAAGTAATAAGGGGAGAATATGCACAATTTTGATTCTGTTAGAACCAAGTACCCTTTACCCAGGCTGAGAAGTGTGTGAGTTTGTAATTATAGAGTCTACACTTATATATAGGATTAGCATTGTAATCTAAACTCAGTTCTTATGAAAAATACAACTAGATTATTTGGATGCCAGATTGCAGTGACAATGTTTGGTAATGTATCTATTGAGTTCATGAAGAACACTGAGGATAATAGGAAGAAAGTAGAGACAGCTACTGTTCATTAGTTGATATGGCTTGAACAGTAATCACTTGTTGTTCCCTGTCAACCCTTTTCTGATGAAGACTTTGTTTGAAGTGGATTTTGTACGAGTAAGCAGTTGATCTCTCACCATTGTTTCTGCTTATATAGGTAAAAGAACACACTGGGAGACAGAGTTACAAAAAAATAATAGGATAATGAAAGGATAACAACCCCTGTTCGGTGTTCTCTCTTGTGTGTTTTATGCTACATAAGATCAGTTTAATGTATTGAGAACAATACCATATTTGAGAAAGTTGTGGTTCCTTACCATTCTTCAAGCAAGAGGTTGTTCACATTCAGCTTCTTGTAAATACTGCCGATTCCGAACAATCTCTGTAGTTTCTGCTATATGTAGGATCTCACTGGAGATGTGCTAATTGAGTGAGCAGATTTTTTGGTATGGAGGTTGTTATTTCTCACAGCTGGGTCCTTTAGTTTACGACTGCCCTAACTTATTTGCTTCCCGAGGTTTGCTTTTGGAGGACTGTATCCAAAACATTAGGGGCGTCAAATATGGAAGAACTTTGACAAGGAAGATATGCTAGAATACTTGCCTATATTTTTTCTTGGCCATTTTATGGTTATTTTACGCATTTATCTGTTATACTATTCGGACTTCCACTTCACCGAACTGGCCTACTGATAGGGATGACCAAAAACATGGAATCCCTTTGTTACTGATGCTTTCTGGATGGAAATATGTGCATATATGTGCATTTGATGGGAGATTTTACCGATATTCTCTTGTAGTGAGTCTTGGATATCTCTGTAGTGCATGTTCTCCATGAATCTGTTTCATCTGACGATTTGTCTTGTGAAGGCAGGACTGGAATTGGTAGGATTAGTGCTTGTGGGGGTGATGGCTATGCTGGAGGAGGCGGTGGAAGAATTGCTGTCCAAATCTACAGCAGGCATGATGATCCAAAAATATACGCTCATGGTATGTTGTTACTTGTTACTGGTAGCATTGTTCTTTAAATTGGTTGCATACTGGAATTAATATTGAGGTATTCGGGAGAAATCTAGAGCTTACTCTAATGACTGAATTGGTGAAAAATGTTCTTTTTTTGCAGGAGGAAATAGTCTTGCATGCCCTGAAAATGCCGGTGGAGCTGGAACATTTTATGATATTGTCCCAAAGCGCCTTGTCCTTGATAATCACAACCTGTCAACAGATTCAGATACTCTTCTAATGGAATTTCCTAACCAGCCAATCTACACAAATATCTACATTCGGAATCATGCTAAGGTTTCCGTTCCTTTGCTTTGGAGTCGTGTTCAGGTTTGTCAGATCTTGTACTCTTCTTCCCTCTTATTGCCCGACATACATTGTATGATATAGCTTTTGTCATAGTGGGAAAATCTCAAAATACGCAAATAGTTCAGATTTACCTTTATTATGTTGGGTGAGAATAAGAGTGCATCTTGTGTTTTTAATTCTCATCAGATTTCCTTTTGTATTTGAAGATAGAAGCTTGAGTTAAAGTTCGCTAAATATGTGCAGATTTGTCTGTTTTCTCACTCATGTAAGTTCTGGGTAAACAACCTAGGTCTGGGTTTGGATGGCCATTGGCAAATGAAGAAATTATTACTTGTGCCATGCAGCAAAGATTGGTCAGGGATAATATAGATGTATATTATGTTGGGCTGTTGGCAATGTATATGTTGAATATAGATGTATTCCAGCATTTTGTTTTTAACCAACACCTGCCAATTGCCATAAATTAGTGGTATATAAAGCAATATAAAATGTCAAGAACTACATGGTAGTAGTAGGTAGGGATGGAACTATATATTGCTTGGAGGCAAACCTGTCCTCTCCCAACTTTCAAAGTCAGTAAGTTTATGATTTATAATTGCCAAATTTATTACTATAAAGTAAACTTCACATAGAAGTCTTTTTACCCATAAACTGGATCGGGGAATTGTAGTAAACCAATCATAACATTACTTTATTCTAAAAGTGCATAATTTGGGTAGTTATGGTATAAGGTGAAACTATCCATTAGGTTGTTACTAGTTCTCATTAAGATTGTGCCTCATGCCTACCAGATTGGAATGAAATCCCACCATTGTTCTTACTAGTAGGAGTTTTATGGTATTTAACATATGCTCACATGGTATTTGATCAACTGTAATAAAGATCTTTCTAGAGAATAAGTACCAGTATTTTGGGTATCGTCTCTTTATTTTTTTCTAGTTGAACCTTTTGAATTTCCATATTTAGATTCCTTTTGGCATACCATATTTAGATGCCACGGTTCTTAATGTTTGTGACGACTTTGCCCTTCAATGTCAACATAATATGTGTCTTAAGTAACGCTTTTCTGTTCAAGATGCGGCACTTTCTTTCCATTCTATGAAGGCTATTGACTGTGGCAATAACTACAGGTCCAAGGACAGATATTGCTTAACCAGGGAGTCTTGACTTTTGGACTACGGCGCTATGCTACATCAGAGTTTGAGTTACTGGCAGAAGAACTTTTGATGAGTGATTCCATTATTAAGGTAATTGCCTTAACAAATCTCTTTAAATTTCTAGTCACTGAAAGGAGCACTGGTCATTGTCTATACTAGGGGCTGGTAAATTGAAATAGGGCTCGAGTTGGAACAACAGGTTCTTGTGCTCAATGAAAGCCCCGAGCTAGTCCCTAGTACTATCAGTTGTTGTGAATATCCTGTACTCTTTTTGTCATTGAACCCCTTGGCGCTTTGCTAGTTTTGTTGCTAACCTTCTTTTAGTTATATAAAGGTAGTAATAATGTAATATACTAATATCATTAAAAAGGCACCAACGGAGTTCAAAACAAACGGAAAAGAAGGGGGAAAATGTGTACATGAGCCATGAACACAAATTGATAGAGATAACAAAGTAGCAAGTACTGGTTAATATGAAAACATAAACTCAAGGGTGTATGTGCAAACTAGATTGAAGGACCTGTTTGTAATAACAATAGTTGGGGTGCTATATATATCTCCCTCAACAATATCTGTAACTACCTTTTCTTTATCAATAACAATACATTCCCGCTTTATTCTACAGTTCTCTCTTCAAACAATCAGAAGACTCAATTTACTTTCACAAATCGATCTAAAACGTCCTTGAAAACTTTTAAATCAGACTATATTCCCACTATACAAAATGTACGGGTATAACCCAACTTTCTATAAGGATATTGTCTTTGGATTCCTCTCCCCGGTATGTTCTTCTGTTTCTCTATTTCCTAGTGATCCAAAATATTGGTGGAGGTAACATGGAAATAAGCTTCCTTTTTTTTTTCTCTATCCTCTATGACTGTAAGTTTGATAAACCTTATTTTATGAGTGTGATTCGACCACCTTTAGAAAGGCACTATTTCTCATGGTTGAGCCAGTTCTCTAGCTTTTGTATAGTAGTGTTCCTAATAGTTTTCCCTGAAGGTTTTACGAAGCAAATAGATCTCTGGGAAGTGAGTAACGTCGCATCCTGTTAGTGGAGCCAACAAATCGTTACCTCCCTTTCAAATAGTATGAAAAGGCCCTCTCTTTGAGAGGTTCTCTTAAACCTGAGGCCGCATCGAAGCACTTTAACATGCATCACAAATTAAGTCAACTTTCAAAAAGAAAAAGAAACTTCCCATGTCTTGCCACCTTTCAACTGCCGAGCTTCTTTATATATGTAGTTCTTTATGTCCTGCAATTTGTGTGTGCATATGTAGGTGTATGGGGCCCTGAGAATGTCCGTGAAAATATTTCTGTTATGGAAATCCCAGATGCTCATAGATGGTAGAGATGCAGCTGTTGCAACCTCATTACTGGAGGGCAGTAATTTAGTTGTTCTTAAGGTACTGTGTTGTATTAAGGTTTCTCAACCTGACAGTCTCTCTATTATGTTCTTGAGATATCTGTTCTTTCTGCATGTTGTTTTACATTGTCAGCCTTTAATTATGTCTTTTATATTAGGTATTTTATTCGAGACCTTTCAGCTAAGTAACTTGTGTCTCTTTTTTAAACAGGAATCTTCTGTCATACAATCAAATGCGAACCTTGGGATACATGGGCAAGGCCTCTTGAATTTATCAGGACCAGGGGATC
Source organism: Clarkia xantiana subsp. parviflora (assembly GCA_036873135.1). NCBI lineage: Eukaryota > Viridiplantae > Streptophyta > Magnoliopsida > Myrtales > Onagraceae > Clarkia > Clarkia xantiana. The sequence goes on from JAPTYO010000004.1 coordinate 14,581,514, forward strand.
GGGTTGAAGCACAGAGATTGGTTCTGTCACTATTCTATAGTATACATGTGAGTTGATATTGCTGTAGCACTTTCCTGTACTTGCTTTGGAAGTTTTGAAGGAACTTGGACGTCTACAGATTATGTAGTTGGTTAACTTTAATGAATATAATAATCTGAGTAGGACACAGAAGTTTGAGGGAAAGAAACGATCAATTAATAAGCAATATTGGTGGTAATTACTGCACTTAGTATTACATCCTAAAGAGGCAAAAAGGGAGCCTAGGTGATTAATGACCTGTCCTAGCATGATGTTTTACTCACTTGGTTCACTTATTTTCCAGTTCATAATTTAGTGATAAACCAAAGATACTAGCATATGATCTTGAAATTATTGGATGAAAGATGTGATTGATCTTTTCAGCCTAAATAGTCATTTAGTGAAACTTTCTGTTTTCTTATGAAGATTGCACCCGGATCTATCTTGCGTGGGCCCTCAGATAATGCAACGAAGGATGCTGTGTGAGTTTGTATTTCATGACTGCCACACTGACAAAATGACGTGTTATGATTAAAAGGTGGTAAACTCACCAGTAAATGCTTTAATAGGATACCGAGCCTCCATTGTGGGTCACAAGATTGCCCCTCAGAACTACTTCAGCCCCCTGAAGATTGCAATGTAAACTCCTCTCTGGCGTTTACACTCCAGGTGATCACAATTTGATAATATTCAGTGTTTTTCTATGTTTTTGGTGTCCATATATTTTGCTCAGTCTGCCTATCTTTTGTGACAGATATGCCGAGTTGAGGACATAACTGTCGAAGGTCTTGTTGAAGGATCTGTCGTTCACTTTCATAGAGCAAGAACTATTGCAGTTCATCCTTCTGGAGTAATAAGCGCATCTGGTTTTGGTAGGTGTAACTTATGATTTTCGACAATATATAAACATGTGGAAGATGAAGCACTAAGTGCTCTTTTTTTAGTATGCAGGCTACTGATATATTCTCTGCCAAAAGAAAAGAAAGATGATGTGCAAATTAGTCTCTATCTTAGTTCCAGTAGAATACCTTCTTCAACTAGGAGTTGTCTTGATTCCTTTGGCTTGTATATTTCCATGAATATGATTGTGGTTGATTGGTTTTATTTCTTGGGCCTAATTCATGCTTTGATTACAAAATAATTATTATTTGCTTTTTTGCAACCCCACACGAACAAATTTTTAAAACCTGCGTTCTCAGTAATTAAGGTCTTCCCCCTGTCTCTCTTTGTGGTTACATGCACGATGCTCTGGTAGTTTTTGTCAAACTTTTGAATTTTCCTGTTGAGAAAAAATATGTCTCGGAAAATGTGATAAGTATTTATGCAGGCTGCGCTGGTGGAGTTGGTAGAGGAAGTATTATGAGCAATGGAATTGGCAGCGGTGGGGGACATGGTGGCAAAGGAGGATCTGGATGTTATAATGGTAAAAATTGTATTCAGGGTGGAAGTTCTTATGGGAATTCAGGAATGCCCTGTGAACTTGGCAGTGGAAGTGGAAACGATACCATTGATGGTTCCACTGCTGGTGGTGGCGTTATTGGTGAGTTTGAATGCAGGAACAATCTGCGCTAAATTTTTTTTGATAGGACAAGCTTTAAATATTAGCTGAGTTTTTTTTTTTCTTAACTCCATTTTTTTGTTTGTAGCAATATTTTTCACACTAAATTAGTGCATTATGTGGCCAAAGAAGTTATATTTTTCTTATCATTTTGAATTCGCTGTTAGTCTTACATTTTATTCTGGTATGAAATGTTGACTTTTCTTCTCTCATTATGATAATTGCAGTAATGGGTTCACTGGAGCATCCATTGACAAGCTTGTCAATTGAGGGCACAGTGAGAGCTGACGGAGAAAGTTCCAAAGGGATTTTGGCAAAAACGAAACCAGAGGATACTCTAAGAGTTGGCCCTGGGGGTGGTTCCGGTGGTTCCATATTGATGTTCTTACAGACCTTGGGTATTGCTAGATCTGCTACTCTTTCTAGTGTTGGTGGTCATGGTAGTCCGACTGGAGGCGGTGGAGGTGGTGGTGGAAGGATTCACTTTCACTGGTCAGAGATACCCACAGGAGATATATACCAGCCTATGGCTAGTATTAATGGAAGCATTGATGCCGGGTATGTTGTAATGCCAATTATATCTTGCAGTTATTTTAAAGGTTACATTATGACAGAAATACAAGTTCTTTGAGGAAATAGAGTCCCAGGACGACTTTCTCGTATAAAAATGATTTTTTTGGGCCGAATAGAAAATGGTTGAGATGGGTTGTTACTTGTTATGATATTGGGAATGAGTGGGATTTACACATACTTATAGACACCATAGGTTATCTTTCCCCCATGAATCTTCCATGATTATCATCTTTGTTTATCCTATTTTTCTACATCTTTCACCTTCTTGGCACTTAATTAATGATATTATGTCTTCACCAAAAGCAGATGAACAAATTAGAAATTTGATGTTGTCATGAGATCACATAGATTCTTCCATGATGTTCCTCTGGAGGAGGTGCAGATATTTCTGCTGTGAGCTTTCTGGTTATTATTCTTAGAGGTTGATTTTTCTATTAAAGGGGAGGAACGGCTGGAGATTATGGTGGTGCTGGAGAAACAGGTTCAGTGTCGGGAAAACCTTGTCCAAGAGGGCTCTATGGAGTATTTTGCGAGGTTGGTTTCTGATCATCATTGCTTTTTTGCTTTTGTCATTCTAGTTATATTTGTTCATTTATTACATTATTTTGGAATCTTTGAACTATAATCAGGCTTGATAATCTTTGGTTTGTAATATACTGTACTACAAGTCCTTATTGTTCGGATATGATTAGATTTGGATATATTCACCGGAAAATCAAATATGTGCATTTTTATAGCTTATTGGATAAGTAATTTGACCCACATCCATATTCTCATCAGATGTTAACACGGTACTCAATAATTTTAATACAAAATATTTGGTTTATTGTCTGATATTAGTTTAAGTAGTAGCCTACCAAGCATGCCTATGAAGAGGTAGGTCAGTCCATGAAAAATTGTCAGAAATGATTGTTCAGAACTACTTCATATCATATTTGTTAAAGGTGTTAGGTGAAGGCTCAATCATGCTTTTATTCTCTATAAGAGATAGAAATTGATGCAGCTCCTCCAGAGCAGCCATTTTATCACTTATTGGAAGTATTAAAACTATTATAGTAGATCACACTTTAATTTCGATCATGACTTAACCTCCGCCTTCACATAATACCTGTCCCATAATGCTGTCCCAGAATGCTGGTGAGAATACTGCCACTTTAACATGGCTCTTAATGCCCAGCTTCACATGTCACTCATAACTGATTAATCCCTTGATCTCCCAATTGAATTTTGAAGGTTCAAGTGGCTTCATTTGGTTCAGTTTAAGCTTCATCTAACATCAATTAATGGTTTATCTTATAAATATGGGTTTCAGATCCTTACCAACTTAAATTGTCCTTTTTATAAAAGTTTTACTAATGTTCTATCTGTTTCTGTTCAGGAATGTCCAGTTGGCACATACAAGAATGTGACTGGATCAGATAGAGAACTTTGTCGTCAGTGTCCTGCAGAGGAGCTTCCTCGACGTGCCATATATATTGCTGTACGAGGTAATACTTTGTGCTCAGAATGAGTTATAGGTTCCTAATGAATCTATATGACGTCCTTCTTGGAGGATTCATGTTTTTTTCCTATTTATGATAAAATGTAAAAGGTATATTTTAAGGTAGTTTTGTGAGATTGTGTATGCTGCAGCTGATGATCTTCATTACCTCATCTCTTTCTAGGTGGTATTGCTGAAACTCCATGCCCCTACAAATGTATTTCGGACAGATATCACATGCCACATTGTTATACTGCTCTTGAGGAGTTAATTTATACATTTGGTGGGCCGTGGTTATTTGGCCTTCTCCTTGTGGGTCTTCTAATCCTTTTAGCTCTAGTGCTAAGTATTGCAAGAATGAAATTTGTCGCAATGGATGAGTTACCAGGCCCGACACCGACTCAACGTGGTTCTCAAATTGATCATTCCTTCCCTTTCTTAGAGTCTCTCAATGAGGTCAACTTGATTCTCCCTTCTGTTTTAATTTTCCTCTATTTTAATGTGGATTTTCTAAGGTGTCTTTGTTTATATAGGTTTTGGAAACAAATCGAGCAGAGGAATCCCAGAGTCATATGCACAGAATGTATTTTATGGGCCCTAATACATTTAGTGAACCATGGCATCTTCCTCACACTCCCCCGGAGCAGATAAAAGAGATTGTGTAAGTTGAACCATGTAACATTGAGTTTTCAGTTTGAGTTGTATAATTCTTCTTCTCTACCCATTATTGACAATATAGCTTTATGAAATCTTCAATTGTGACTAATCCGTTGAATTCTTGTCTTGATAGCTATGAAGGTCCCTTCAATAAATTCGTTGATGACATCAATGCAATTGCTGCATATCAGTGGTGGGAAGGAGCAACATATGGCATCCTTTCTTTGCTTGGCTATCCCGTGGCATGGTCCTGGCAGCAATGGCGCCGGAAAATCAAATTGCAGCGCCTCCGAGAGTTTGTTCGATCAGAATATGACCATTCTTGCTTGCGATCTTGCAGATCTCGTGCTCTTTATGAAGGATTAAAGGTAATCTCCAGGTTCAGTTTCTCAAATAGAATTTATGTAACTAGCATACTTAGATTTCATGTGACGACTCAAAAACCATTGAAGGTTGCTGCTACATCTGACCTAATGCTAGCATATCTGGACTTCTTCCTGGGTGGAGATGAAAAGAGGAGTGACCTTCCACCTCGGCTCTATCAAAGATTTCCCATGTCTGTAATTTTTGGAGGTGACGGAAGTTACATGTCCCCCTTTTCACTTCAAAGTGACACTATTCTCACCAGCCTTATGGGACAGGTTCTTACCCATCCATAAAACTGATCTCCTTTCTTCATTTTTAGTCTTCATGCTATGTATCTAAATTTCTCTTTTACATGTGCCTTGCAGACAGTACCACCTACCACGTGGTATCGACTGGTGGCTGGTTTGAATGCCCAATTGCGCCTCGTTCGTCGTGGACGATTAAAGGTCACACTTCGACCTGTTCTCAGGTGGCTTGAAACTTATGCTAATCCTGCCATAAGGATCCATGGTGTTCGAGTTGATCTTGCTTGGTTCCAAGCCACAACCTGTGGTTATTGCCAATACGGGCTGCTGGTGTATGCTCTTGAAGAGCAGACTGATTGCTCATCTGCTGAAAGCTTTGGCCAGGCAATACAAGCTGAGCGACGGGCCCGGTACTTTTTTATTTCCTTGTTAGGTATATTATTGGAGAACTAGAGCTAGTCTCGCAACTTAACCTCCCTTCTAAAATTGCGGTTCACAGTTTGATGGCTGTCCGAAGAGAACTGGAATCAGCCGAGTTGGGAGAGGGACTCTTGAGCAGTGCGGGGTCACCAAGGAGCAGCACTGAAGGCACTGAGACTCCTGTTAGACGGAAACGACCATATGGGGGAATCTTGGATATCAGCAGTTTGCAAATGCTTGAAGAAAGGAGAGATATATTTTACATCTTCTCTTTTATGGTCCATAACACAAGACCTGTTGGCCATCAGGTAAAATCTATCTTCCACTAAGCTTGTCCTCTGAGTTTGAAATTTGAATGTAAATATATCATCAATAAAGCACCAACCAAGATTGTATATACAAAAGTGGGGGCAAATTAAGCAAAAGAGAGTCATAAGAAGATTGATAGACTAGCTTAGACATCTATTGTATCCATGAATACAAATATATCCCACCTGTACTGTACCCTTGCTATACCAAAAGTTTACAAGTATAACCCAATTTTCTATAAGCAAGTGATCTAAGGCCTCAGTGCTTCCAAAAGCTCTTCGACTCCATTCCCTCCATACTGTTCTAAATATTGTCGGTGGGGGTGATATTGTTTTCTTTTTCACCTTTGGAAACATTCCTAAAATAAAGCTTAAGTAATATGTATAAAGTTGGTAAAAAAAGAGACTGCATATGATAGAACCACATGACGCAGGTTTAAATTCTTACATCACTAAAGTGCAAATATTTTCATACTAGTTCATCCACTTAGGCTTGTGATTTAATGGGTTTAGTGATTTTATGGTTCTGCGTTCGAATGATTTAATGGGTTTAGTGATTTTATGGTTCTGCGTTCGAATGCTTTAGCTAAGTCTCCTTACTTGTAGTGTTCTTCATTTGGTTGTGTTATGCAGGATCTTGTGGGATTGGTGATCTCAATGCTACTGTTAGGCGATTTTAGCTTAGTATTACTGACTCTACTCCAGTTATACTCGATTTCTTTGGGGGACGTCTTCCTAGTCTTGTTCATACTGCCATTCGGTATTCTCCTCCCTTTTCCTGCTGGAATCAATGCTTTATTCAGTCACGGGCCGAGGCGTTCTTCTGGCCTAGCTCGTGTCTATGCGCTGTGGAACTTCACATCCATGGTTAACGTTGTAAGTAGTTAACCTACTCATCCCTAGTTCAATGAAATCTTGATAGTTAATCAGTTATTATACAGTATAATAGTTTTTTTAACAAATGTAACCTTAATTTTTTTGTCCCAGATGGTAGCATTTATATGTGGGTATGTTCACTACAATGTGCAGTCGCCGAGCAAGAAATCGCAATATATTCAACCATGGAATATGAACATGTAAGGCTTAGATAACCTTCTCTTCTTTAGATTTCATTATATTTTTTAAGGTTAATAACTAATAAACTGTCTGAGGTTTGACCCATGTTGAAATCTGGTGTCCGTCGTTGAAAATGACCGTCCGGATTTGGTGTTTGTTGAAATTTGGTGTCTCCGTTTATTTTTGGGGTTATGTCGAACGGAAGTATATTACGTGACCGTCAAGTGAGCTCGATAAAATGGATATTCCAAAAATGCCCCTCCATGAAACATGTCCTTCCATTACCTGGCCGGACGGAGTTGGGTGGTGGTTGTTTTGACTCTAGGGGTAATTTCGTCACTTTATATTTGGTAGAAAGGGCAATTCCGACTTTTCGCAACATTCTGTCAAAATTATCTGCAATTTTGGACAGAAAACCAAATTTCATCAAAGTCCAAACCTCAGACAGTCTATTTCAACACTTTAAAGTTCAGACACCAAATTTTAACATGGGTCGAATCTCTTATTAACCCTATTTTTTATACGAACCAAATCATCGTAAGTTAATTTTCTTCGTACAAGCTTCTCCATACTTAAAACCCTAAACTAGTATAATATATATATCCCATAACATATTTTGGCCAAACTTGGGGACTCTGTGATGTGCAGGGATGATAGCGAGTGGTGGATTTTTCCAGTGGGGTTAGTGGTGTGTAAAGTGGTGCAGTCTCGACTGATCAATTGGCACATTGCAAACCTTGAAATTCAAGACCGATCTCTGTACAGCGATGACTTCGATCTCTTTTGGCAGTCTTGAATTCTGAATCGGCCGTTTTTTTGTTGGTTGTGTTCTCTGCTGACATGGGATTCAGATAGGGGTGAGTGTTATGACACAAAAGAAGCAAGAGAGGAAGAAAGATTAGATGTACAGAAAATGTGTGGGGAAAAAAGAGTGGTTTGCTGCTGTTTTTCAATGAAGAGAGAGACCCTTTAACCTAATTCAAGAGATGTTCTCTTTTAATATAAGGATTTTAGTTATTTATTATTATTTATATTTTGATTTATCTGGTAATCAATGTAAATAACAGATGCTGAATGAACGAACTGGCTGATCATGATTTTTATATGATGATGTTACGAGTCTAAATTTGTGTCAGAAGGTTTAGTAGGTCAATAAATTAGTTAGTGTGGACTTGTGTAGTTTTGCCCAAGCCCAAATATGGTGACTGAGTTCCATTCAAGTTGTAATCAACGTATCAGAATGTACTGTGATTTTGTCCCGAAAATTATCGGGTTTAAGATTATATATCATGTAGGTTACAAAATGTTTAATGTGTGGTATAGACGTACCACAAACTTTATATTTGCATCATTTATAAATCAATTAAATATAAAGAAGCTTGATATCCTTTACCTTGGATTATTAGTTTGTCATAAATATATCGGTTACACTCTATTTTAACATTTAAAACTTCAAACACTAACACTAAAATATGGGTCAAATTTCAAACTGTTTATAAGTTGTTAACCCTAAATATACATACATATATATATATATATATATATATATATATATATATATATATATATATATATATATATATATAATCTAAAATCCAACAATTAATTGGAAACAAAGTTGTGCATGGAGATGAACGGTGGCATGTGATCAAATCAAAAGGGATGATTGGAGGTTTCTTAACAGCTCATTACACCATTGCCAAAACAAAATACAATCATTCACATCACCGACGTCAGTAGTAGTGTAGTACTGTGTGTCCTAATTAATCCATTCTTAGATAGAATAGAATATAATATATGTAATATGTATTCACTTGTTTTCAAGTCTGCACTTACTATATTCTGCCGGTGTATAATATATAGCAAAGGCATAATTTAATATTTTCTTAGTCTAGCGGACAAAACGATAAATCATTTCTAGCTTGTTCATAATACAAATCATAGTGCTGCTTTGTCAATTACTCCTTTATGGCTTGCAAAGCAAGCATGCATCGACCCTTTTTCTATACATACGTAAGATTATAGGAAATGTGCAAAATTACAGTGAGTATTTGGTTCGGAACTAATTATGATGTAATATATATATTATTATTATTTATTAAAAGTAATAGTAATAGTAGATTATAATACTAGTATGACGATATATTTAGTTAAATAAATAAGAAATAATGAATATAAGAATAGAAAATGAAAATTGTGAATAATCATTTTTAAGGAAGGGTTAATAATTTTTATTTTTTTGTAAGACTGGATTTCGACATTTTATTCAAAACTTTATTCGTAGTTAACCATTTTATTTATATTCTAAATTTCTATGTATTGTGTTGTTCAATATGTGCTGTGTAAAATGTTTATGCGGTGTAACGTGATTAATTCAACATTACATATGTTTTTTAGCATAATGTTGAAATTATAATTATATCTGCGTATTTTTTTAATTATCAAATTAGCACTATTTGAATAATTAAAAATATAAAATAGCAAACGGTTAAAATGTTAGATTTAAAATAAATAAACAGTTTGATAGGTTTGTATTTAGGTCATCAAATATAATTAATTTGGTGAAAAATATCATAGTATGTTGTAGCATAATACAAACTTTTTTTTGTACAAACTTATTATTATTATTATCTCATCATTATAAGCTGAGTCCAACTAACTATTCCAAAACGACAAATGAGGGAGTTATCAAATTCACTATTTAAAGGAAGAACACAACTTCTTTTCGGTGGCAACCCAACAAATATTTATTTTTAATTTATCTAGAAACTGTTGGCCAAAAAAATAATCATCTAGAAACTCAAAATGAAAAATAAATAAATTCTTGGCCAAAAGGAAAAGAAGTAAATAAATCGAATTCTCATTTTCCCAGCGTTTATTTCTTTATTCTGCGTGTCAATATCTATCTATCTATCTATCTATCTAAATCTAAAATCATAAAAAGAACATTCACCAATCGCCAATTCAGCATGCTTCCACTATCCCCTTCTTCTTCTACCTAAGATCTGTATCCAGTTACGCATCCTTTCCCTTCTCCGCGTAAAGGTACTTTGATCGATTCTTGAAATTCTCTGCATCAATTCCTGTTTCACACTTCACAGATCTGTTCTGTTCTGATCTATGGTTGGTTACTTTGATTGAATCGCTCTTCTGTTTCTTGTTAGTTTAGATCGCCATGGATTTCATGAAGGTCTTCGATCAGACCGTTCGAGAAATGTGAGCTTCCGAATCCTCTCTTATCTTCTCTGCTTGTAGGTTCAGTGTCTTCTTGTTTCGATGGTCTATACGAAAAGCTCATTTTGTTTTCTTGTGAGCAGAAAGAGAGAGGTTAATTTGAAGGTATTGAAGGTTCCTGAGATTGAACAAAAGGTACGCGACATACTTTAGATTGGTTTATTCTAGAAATTAGAAGAATTTGAGCTTGTTGCGGTTCAGCTTAATGCGTCATTGTGGAGCGCCTTCCGTTTTCTACCATTTTTTCATCTGTCATGCGTTAGAGAGGATCAGCTCCATATTCAAACAGAATGGAGTTTGAGTTTGGGAGAAATGAAATTGATGTACTTGTTTTTTCAGTGTTTTTCTTAAGTATTGATTCACCAACAAAATCAATGCATTTCATATGTATATTAATTAACCAAAAAACTAGCTCTGATAGTGTCATATAGAATTAGCTACTCTCAAAAAAATTAATCTCAAATCAGTCATTTTAAAATCTAAATAATCCGAAAGTTGAGTTGTCTTATCATTCAATCACGCAGTAATTCTCAAATTCACAGGTTCCATTACTGCTTCGACTTGCAGCTGATATTAGAGGTGATGAATTTATGGACCCTAATGGTTTGTCCTTCATGTTATTTATTTGTATAGGTGCTAGATGCAACAGATAATGAACCTTGGGGTCCTCATGGATCTGCACTGGCAGAGATAGCCCAGGCGACAAAAAAATTGTAACTTCTCATCTATTCATTCTGTGTTTATGCTTTGTAATTTTATGTCAGGATACATGAAACATTCTCCTTTTTATCCTTTGTTCTTTTTATGCCTATGAAGTAATGAATCTTTTACTGATTAAAAAGGAGTTATTGGATGTATTACTTATAGCACCACTTCAACTGCCAAAACTATGTATTTTCAATCAAAGTTTGCCACTTCCAAATTTAAAATCAGCTAATTTCCCTTTTCAGTTCTGAGTGTCAGATGGTCATGAGTGTTCTATGGACAAGACTGCGTGAGACTGGAAAAGATTGGCGCTATGTATATAAGGTAGTATAACTGTCTAGGGACTGTTTACCTAACCGGTTCAATTGTATAGTTATAAAATTTATTATATTGCTCACGTGGTTTTAGTTCATTCTGACCTTTCATCTATGCCTATTTTATCAGTCATTGTCTGTTATAGAGTATTTGGTGTCTCATGGATCAGAACGTGCGGTTGATGACATCATAGAACATACCTTCCAGATTTCCGTAAGAACTGCCTACTTCATATCATTTTCCAGAAAAAAAAATAATAATGAAGTCTTCCTATTATTGTATCATAGTCATCGTTCTTCTTATTTATCTTCCCCAGTCACTCTCAAGTTTTGAGTATGTTGAGCCAAATGGGAAGGATATGGGAATCAATGTGAGGAAGAAGGCAGAAACTATTGTCGCTCTTTTGAATGATAAGGACAAAATTCAAGAAGTGCGCAACAAAGCAGCAGCGAACCGTGATAAGTAAGTTTGTAAAATGTTTCATGACTATAATTTTATCAATTCAGATGCTTAACTTCTGGTTTTGGTATTGATCCGGTTTTTAAAATATGTGCTTAACTTTAATAATAGGTATTTTGGACTGTCATCTTCTGGAGCGTCATATAAATCTAGCTCTGCTGCATTGGGCGGCAGTAACTTTGAAAGTAGGGAAAGTTACAAAGGCATGAGTATTTCCAGGGAAAGTGATAGTTATAAGGGCAGAGGCCACTATGAAGAAGACAAGGATGCTGGCGGGAAGTCCTATGGGACATTGTCCGGAAATCAAGGGAGCTCTTTCAGATCTAAACGGAGCAGGTTTGTAGCTTCAACTCTTTGGGGTTGTTTTCAGCTTGTAGCTGTGTTCAACGTTGATTGTTATGTATCTCATGGTGCAAAGCTTATGCTCTTCACGACTTCACCTGTTACTGATCCAGACTGTTTATAGTTTTACGTTCCTAGGGACATTCAACTATAGTAAGTTGCAACTTTTTCATGCTGATCATATCTATGGTGGCCATGTTTCCTCAACTTTCTGGAGAAAACCTGGACTGCACATTGTCATGCATTATTATTCACTGTCATTTTAAAAGTAGTAGTTATCTTGATAAAATGTCTGGTGTTATAAGTGCAATAATCCTAAGACCCAACTGAATTTAAGAATTTACTCAAAAGATAGAAAGAACTTTTTCCCTTGGTAAATGAATCACATATAGTAATGTTTATGTGTGTGTCTATGTGTTTGTATATCTTCTTTGAGCTTCAATATGTTTTCAATATCTTGTTAACCATCCACTTGGTGCTACTGATGGAACTAGCTACATTCACTTGAAAAATTGCTTTCCGCTTTTCAAGTCTAATGTTTTAGTTCGTTCAAACAAATTCTATACTTTGTGTCAGAATGATGTTAATTCACGCACAAATATAAGCTGGGAATCAACAGCTTAGATTCAGCAGAAATTATGTCGTCACATTTAGCGTAATTAATCATAAGATGTTTAATTAAGTGATAAAATTTTAATCATTTCAAAATAAAAATTTTGAAACTGAAATTGGCAAAAGTTAATTGTAACACTTCATAGAGTGAAGGACTTAGACAACAGTATTGGCCTTAATGTTATTATGCCAAGCGGGAATAGGAATCGGTGATTTGGCTCAATCACTTTCACTAGTTTATATAGACAATATATGATGTCTTTCCACACTGTTTCTTGTTAATTTTGTTATTAATAATGTTCTGCTGTTCATGCATTTGCTTGCAGCAAGGATCAAGACAGTAAATCTAGTTCCACTTCAAAGTTATCTGCAAAGATGAACAGTACTGCAAACAAAGCAAGTTCAAATACCCCATCTAGCAGCTTGGACGATGAATTTGATGATTTTGATCCCCGAGGAACAGCAACTAGTAGGTTCTTTTTCTATCTAAATGGCTAAAACACTTCCTTTAAGATTTGCTCCTTTCCATCATGTATTACCCATTCCCTGTCTTGACAGTAATCCCTATTATAGTGTAGTCATTGCTTTCTGTTTAGGTACGCATATTTATATAGGCATCCAAGCATGATCATGACATGCAAGTCGTTATTCAGAGTCCATTCTTTGTTAATATATGGCAGTTTTTATGGAGTATTTTACATGGTTGGCTTCTTAGTGGAGCTCTTTTTCTTCTTAACATGGAGCTTTTATACATGATATGACTGGTCAATTTGTGTCACAATTAATTAGGTAATCCCTTATCAATCACATACTTGCACCTTTTAAGGAATACAAGTCACTCATTAAAACTTTATTATCCGGAAATGCCTTCTGGACCTGAACAATTGAGAGGCATTTGGCGTAAAGCACCTTATGCAATGATATATTTATATTCTGTGGGTTCCAAATGAAATCTGAAGGTGGAAAAGGATCAAGAACTGCAATTTTTAAAACTACTTGATTCCCCGTACTTTGCCCAATACCCTGTACTTTTAGGCCAATCAATAATGTTTCTATGGACTTGTGTACAACATGAATCAAATGATTATTACTAATAATTGTTGATTGATAATTTTTAAATATGCATAGCATTAAGATTTTAAACGTACATCTAGTTGTGTCGTGTCTCCAGTGCTATTTGACTCTAGCACATGTTTAGATGCTAGCATCAATTATTTTTTCGATGTTCCTCATCATATTGTTTCACCAATTATATGCTCTACATATATATGTCTAATATAGCTGATGGTTTATTACATATCTAATGTAGTTGTACCTATTTGCAGAGCCGTCTAAAGGAAGCTCAAACGAAGTGGATCTGTTTGGTGATAGCTTGATTGATTTTATGGATGCACCAGTATCTGTTGATCCTGCTCCTCCAAAACCTGCAACAAACAGCAGTTCTGCTGATGTGGACCTTTTTGCTGATGCAGATTTCGTATCAGCACCTGCTACTGTTGAATCAGCAGAAAATTCACAGAAACAGGTATTTCGCTTTTGATAAATCCGAACTGTCAGTAGTTAAGGCTTAATTTCACAAGAAGTTGTTTACAAAGTACTCAAACAAGTTGGATGAGAGTCGTGAGGATCAATCCAAAACAGAACTGTACAGCTAAACAACACTTCAGAAGTAACATAAAGCTTTCTTCTTCATTAAGTAGTTTTTGCTTTTAAAGGGCGACTCTTTTTTTCCTCAAAGTATCTAATTTGCAGAAACTCTTCCTTAGAACAGATCGAGACATTTTCATTTCTTTTCTCCTCTTTCATTCCCTTGACTTTTTTATTGCATTTTTCTGAATTTTCTTCGACTCTCTGGCAGAACAAGGTTGATCTGTTCGCATCCAAACCTGCCGCTGCCCCTTCAGTTGACCTCTTTGCTGACTCAGAATTTGTTCCTCCGCCACAAACAAGGCCTATTGAACCTGCACCTCCTACATCTGCAACACCCATTGTCGATCCATTTGCTGCAGTTCCACTGAACAACTTTGATGGTTCGGATCCTTTTGGTGCTTTCACTTCTTTCTCTTCCACCGCAGCACCTGCTGCATCAACTGGGCCTCCACAAAGCCTTGCACCTGAGGAGTCTAGCTTGGGCGACTTGAATGTGAAAACCTCAACAAGCACCAATCCACCCCAGAAGAAGGCTAATAATTTCAACGTAAAGTCAGGAATTTGGGCAGATTCGCTCAGCCGTGGATTAATTGATCTCAATATTACTGCTCGTAAGTTCTTTCTCCCTTGGCTTGTGAATACCAAAAGATTAAACTTCTTGGTTGCTCATGTAGATTTTCTATTTTTGAATTTGACCCAGTTTATAAATTGAAAAGGCAAGAATATCAACGATAGATTAGATTAAGTCAACTTCAAAAGTATTTTTACAATATACACCGTTCATGGTTATTTATAATCTGTCAGACCAAATATGTAAATATTTGTTGCATTTCTTGTTTATATATATACCCTATCTCTGGATCTCATCTTCATAAATACTTAAATAGTAATCATCATGGGATTATCATCAAAATCATATTTGTGCAGATTTATTCTAACATCTCGTCATCTTTCTTCTAAATTACACTTAGCGGATTCTCAAAGCATGCTTTTTCTTTTTCTTTGTCTGTTGAAACTAAAACAAATTCAACTAATGACTCCCTTTTATGTTCTGCAGCCAAGAAGGTGTCACTTGCAGAAGTGGGTATTGTGGGAGGACTAACCGATGGCTCAGACGAAATGGTGAAGGGTCCCACTGCTCCGATATACATGGGACGAGCAATGGGGTCGGGCACAGGCCTCGGTAGATCCAACTATACAACAACAACCACACAGTCACAGGCCTCTATAGGAGATGATGACTTCTTCTCTAGCTTGGGGACTCAGCCTTACCAGTTCAACAACGCCTACAAAAAGTAAGAGACTAAGACATTTTTTTGATGATGATGCTGCTGCCTTTCCTCTCGTTTGGTTTGTTGAGTCAATTTCCAGTTGAATTCGTTACTAGCCATATTCTTTCTTGCATACTTGGAGAAGAACAAAAAAAACAGAGTGGTAGCTTTCTTAATGTGTAAAAACTAAGGATAAAGACATAATACACTTTTGTGATTTGACATATGTGAGTGAGTGGCATTGGTTGTATTGAGTAATGCTCGATTGTGTTGATTCTGAGATCAGGTTTGGATGATGAGCTATTTATTAGCGGGTTAAAGGGTCTTATGGTGTTATATGTTTGATCAAAGTTAGCTTTTGGTGCTATATTTTTTTGTAGACTTTTGGTGACATACGTTTGCATTTTGTAGACTTTTGGCGCGTCCGTTAGTTGACCATTAACTATTCATAGTCACATGATTTTACCCTATGTTCATTTTTATTCAATTTAGTCCCTAATATTTTTTCCGACCAGTCAATATTTCTTCGACTACCACCTAAAGTCTTCCGATCACCTCACAAGGCTGCCAGTCGTTGTACAAGGCCGCTGGCCACCATCCAAGTTCCCTGGTGACCACTAAAAGCTAATTTTGGTCAAACATATAGTACCAAAAGAATCTTTATGAGCTGCACTCAGTTTCCAACTTTGCATGTGAAATGGAACATCTAATATGGAATGTCCTATGCTGTGTGTATTATTATGATGCCCTGCTAAAGAAGACCCATGATGCTTGGTGACCAAGTTTGCGTTGGCTGAGCACAGTGTCTTGGTCAATCAAGCATAGACCCACAAAGGCTATGTGGGTTTAATTTTAGCTCAATTGACTGAGCCATGGGTTCTCTCCTTCACCCATTTGTTGAGCTGGGATGCAATCTTAAAAAAGGATAATTTCTATATTTTTACATCATGTGCAGGTATGACTATTATTATAAGAAGGGGAATGTGGAAAATAGAACCCCATACTTATTTTTAAATTGAACAATATATTATTAGTTATTTTATGAGAAATTCTAGTAATATTTGTATAACTCTATTAGTGAGTAGGGCATATACTTCTAAATTTAAACAAGTGTATTTTAACGAAAATGGGTAATTACATGTTCTCAAATAAAATGGGTATATACACACAAAAAAACTTATAAGGGCAATTGTAATTTTAGTATAAACATAGGAACAATCCAACACATTTTCCTTTATTATTATTTGTTTCTCATACTATTTTAGCATAAAAATTAGATTTTTTTTTTTTTTTTTTTTCCAAAAGATGATTCATTCATTCATAAAAAGAAGTTCAAGGCGAGGCAAAATCCCATTCATTTACAAGTAAAGCTAAAAGAGTGGACGGGGTGCGCATACCCAATTGACATGACACGACCTCTTCTTGGATTGTAAGGCAAACCAATTCACACATTCGTTTGTTTCACGATGAACTAAACACCAACCCACATGACGAAGAAGACTGGCTCAACAGAGGAAATTTGTAACCTGCGTGTTAATCCTCCAAATTATCCGGTTAGGCACGGCGTGTAGGCTCTGGATTATCTCCGATAATGACATTTCGTCAACATTCGTTGATAGCTAACTCGATTCCGCATACCACCGCATCCATTTCTAACTTTAGGATCCCGTGACCCCTACAATGCCAATTATATTCTCCGATAATCAGTCCAGACTCATCTCGAGTAATGACACCTATTCCGTCCTAACCCCGCGTAGGATCATAAGACGCATCACAATTGACTTTGATCGCACCAACTAGAGGGGGAGCCCATGTGATTCTTTCTCCTATTTTGATAAAAACTCATTTTATACGTACAAGTTCGCAGATTAGATGATAGATCTTCTACCTACACACTGAAAATCGTTATAAATCAAACAATACTAACTGCACATCTTGCAACGCACACGTCATCCGTCTAGAATTCTTAAAAACCGGATTACCATATTTAGGAGAAACAAGATGCCTTAGTGTACATATGAGTAAAGTTACAACACAACAAACAAGGAGACGGTATCCAAGATCCAAACCCACGATTTAAAAACAAAAAACAAAAAGGCAGCAGATAGATTCGAGTTCGGTTTCTTTCACATACATCAGTAGTATCGGTGGATGGCAGAGTTAAGGACAGAGGCAATGATCGATTGATTTCCAAAACAATTTGACGCTATTCATTCATTCATATTTTGCGATGGATTGACTGATATTACCGATGAACCAGTCTGCCCCTCAACATGGCTTCAGCTTTCTTCACTTCCCACGCTGGTCCTATCAGAAACACCTGCCCAGTCATAACAAATCTTAGCTTAGACTCACACAAAACAAGACATTAATTATACTAATTTGGTATTAAACGTGTTTCTATTTTGTACCATTTTCATATATCCGTTAAAGTTCCGTCTATTTTGGCCGTTAAAAATCTTGTACCGTGCACGTGAGTTGCTCTAAACTTTTGATTTTGTTCAATTTAGTCCCTCTAATACATTCTTAACTTTTAATTGTTCAATTTAGTCCTAAAATTTCAATATCGAACCCTAAACCCTAATTGGGGCTACATCCCAATTGATCTAGCCGGACCTAGCATAGAACTAGGTCAATTTTGGGTTTAGGCTTCGACTTTGAAATTAGGACTAAATTGAACAAATTAAAAGTTAGGATGTATTAGAGAGATTAAATTGAACAAAATAAAAAATTTAGGGTCAACCACGTGCACGACACATGACTTTTAACGGCCAAAATAGACGGAACTTTAACGGAGGTATGAAAACGGTACAAAATGAAAACGTTTGGTACCAAATTGGTACAAAAAAACAACATATAGTATGAATAGTGTATTTCGTACAAACATATGGTATAAATTTAATCTTTCCTGAATCATCTAATTATCTTTCCTTAGGACTATTCAAACTTACCTTATCGGGTGGACCCTTGGAACCTCCAATCAGGATTTCAGCACTGCAAAATCACACATTTACATGATCACCAACCAAACCAAAAACAAACACACTAAAATTCAATATAAAATGAATTACAATACTTGTGAATACAAAATAAAGTTTATTAGAACACTTTGAGAAAATAACATAACAAACAATAGCTAAATTGTATAATTGTTAAATGAGACAACATGCTAGTTAAAAGCATCACATCAGACAAATCAATTAATGAAAAAAAAATTACAAAAGTTTTGAACTCAAAAGCATACTTATTTAAAAAATTATGTAGATTAATTTTTCAATTATGTGCCTATGAACCTGCAGGATTCCTTGATTAATGTAATGGTTGTTCCTTTTTTTCCAATAATGCGTCCCATTTGTCCTCGTGGAATGTCAATGACAGAAAGAACTTCTTGTTCTGGTGCATCCCCTGCGATATCATCTAATATATAGCAATAAAGATTAGACATGTTAACACAACAATCTTCTTCAAATCACTCTTCATAAAATTGAACCAAATTTTCTCAGTTGCAATAATTAATGAGAATGCGTTTGCAAAATGAGAATGTGTTTTGCAAAATTCAAACCTGGAATAGGAGGTAAAGGTGGCCAGTCTGCATAATTGTTGTCATCATCACAAAAGCATCTACAGTAGAGGGCACTGCGAACTGCAAGAAACCACATGGACCTTGGATTTAATTTCTCTTTCATCTTATTATAGATGTGAAGAAGAAATCGCACATCATCTGCTGCAGCCCGAATCATCATCTCACTAAATGGTCTGTATGTCCAAAAAAATGGATCCTGTAAATGTTACAATTACAATTCTTTAGTAAATAATATAAGAAGCAAACACTAGAGGCTATGCAGATATTACAATTCTTTAGTAAGTAAAGCAGTAGAAAACACTAGAAGCTGTACAGGAATTAACCTTATAAGTTTCTTTACTAGAAAACACTAGAAACTTTACTACATTGTAAAGTTTCTTTATGAGAGATAAAACCGCGATAACTGCCTACAACTTTGAATAGAATAATTCATTTATTTAGATATAAGATATATGAGACTGCTATGTCCAATTCACATGCATGAGGTATGACTGACTGAGCACAAGCAAATAACAATACAATGAAGGACAAATTTCTAGTAAATCTCACCTGCCTAAGTAGAAAACGAACTTCTTCCTTCTCAGCATAGGATGCACCTACATTCGAATAAAAAAATGTACTAAGGGGTGTTTGGTTTGCACAATATGTATTAGGATTAGCTAATACATGTATACATTAATATAAACATTTGGTTTGAATATTTGACTGTATTAATTATTACATAGGTTAACTAAAACTCAATTATATAGCTAATTGTATGTTAATTTAGCATGCCCCCACAGGGAATAACTAAATACATACATGCCCTCCCATTGTAATACGCATGAATTAGTATATATTCATACAAGTGTCCATCTAAACACTGTTAATACATGTTTAGTAAACCGTCGAGACTATAACATCCTCTAAAAGAGAGCTAAAATGGCTGCATGAGGGATAAAGCCCTCTCAAAGAATTAAAATATAAAAGAATTAAGATCTGGTTAAAGAGCAGTTCTCGTCTTAGTTTTCATATGCCAGATTCTGCGATACTGACAGCAGAAGAGAAGTGGCAACAAGACATACTATCTGAGACGGCAACTAATCCTAGCATGCTATCACGTCAAATGTTAAAAAAATATTAACTAAATTGAAGTGTAATGTGATTTGTTAACATATCATACCATAATAACGTGGAGAGCTAAAATGGCTGCATTTCCAATGAGGGATAAAGCCCTCTCAAAGAATTAAAATATAAAAGAATTAAGATCTGGTTAAAGAGCAGTTCTCGTCTTAGTTTTCATATGCCAGATTCTGCGATACTGACAGCAGAAGAGAAGTGGCAACAAGACATACTATCTGAGACGGCAACTAATCCTAGCATGCTATCACGTCAAATGTTAAAAAAATATTAACTAAATTGAAGTGTAATGTGATTTGTTAACATATCATACCATAATAACGTGGATCGGCGAGGAGGCCAACAAATGATATGTAATCATCTGGCCCTCTCTTCTTTCCGTCTTGTTCCTCTATAAGATGATAAGCAATCTGCAATAAGAACAGTACCTCACTTAAGAAAGTATTTAGAAAATGATAGATTTCATTAAAACCACGAAAAGTGAGTTCCACCAAATTAATTAAGAATTGGGGAAACAAACTTCATTTACCTGAGTATCAACAACATTGTTTAATTTGATTCCAAACTGGAAATATAATGCCTGCAATTAGAATTTTCAACACAGAATTATGTAAATTATATAGTATATATTAAAAAAAAAAGCTTACTAATACATAAGAAACAAAAATAGTTAAGACCTCACTATCACGTTTGCAATCATGGATAACTTTTGTTATATATGGTGACTCCAGTGCAGGTTTGCAAGCATTCATAAGCGTCAATCCTCCTTTGAAGATATCAACCAAATATATAGCATCTGGAAAAGCAAGCTGCATGTTACAATGAAGCTTTTATTATGCACAGAAGCTAATCTCAGTAAAGAGAATGGCATGTTCAGTGACTATTAAACCGAATAAAAAGAATCTAAAACAAGTGAAGTTACCACCGTAATGACAGTGAAGATGAGAAACTTCTATTAATAGGATATGCTTTCATTAAAAAGCACAAACCGGATCCATAATTCAAAATATTGACTATCAACTATGTAACACGATGAACAACTATAACTTTTAGGGTCATTGTCTCACTAATACCTACCTTACAACACACCAAATAGGTCAATTCAGGTGGACAACTAGTCCATTTAACTTTCATACATGATTATGGTCATTGAAGCGATAGAGAGGGAAGCCTAACCATTCATAAAGGAAAGAGAAACAGCAATGCGGCATAATATCCAGTATTACCCAAGTATATACAAGAGGAACTGTTGCCTTTAACCCAAAGATTTATCAGGAAAATTGAGAAGATGTACCTTACAGACTTTCAGAAAGTGGCTCGTGGACTAAACAAAACTTACAGGTAGTGGCTCATGGACTAAACAACAGTTTGATGGGCTTAATAAGAGGGAGTCTACTAACCCTACATGTTATGTACCTCACTATAATGATTACAGTATGTGCGTGTACAGCATAAACTTTGGCAATTGAAGGGGCCAGAGCCATCAGGTCCAGTTAGCAATTGACTTGCATTCATAAGAAATCACTTTACCTGCATGACACAAAGAGCTCCATCGCGACATAGGTCAACACCTTCACAGTCAAATCCAATCACTAGCTCCGTCTGAGGTGAAGGCTCCAAAAAGTCAGCTGGAAGTTCAGATGCAGTAGTAACGATGTAGATAGGAAGTTGTGGCAGGTCAGCTGCATGATCTGAAGGTTCTTCACCTGTGAAGACAAATGAGAAACGTTTTAAGATGTATATAACATAGGAGAATTATACATGCTGGTGAGTAGGAGAATCCAATAGTAATACTGATTTATATAACAGCCCCATTTTGACCTGAACGTACAAATGCTAGGGATTCAAGTAAAACTCAATCAAGCAGATTAAGGTACAGAAAAAGAACACCCGAGTCATGGAGATGATAACATCCAGTGGTTTTCCTTCTTAATTCTGCTAATCATTTCAGATTTCATATTGCAGTTAAGTCAAATCAGTAAAGTGTAAACCTTTTCGTCCATTGGTTGATATGAGAAATTCAGAGGCAAACAAGTTCCTGACAAGATCACACGCCCTTTTCTGAACATATCTATTCCTATATTCACCACATCTGAAATAATCTTCCAAATGTATTAGTACAGCAAAACTGTCAAGAAATTTAGTGTTATGGTCTATACTCACTGCAATGTATGAAACTTGTACTACATTGGTTATATGGACAACCATTATGGTGTTTATAAGCTAAATGGGTCCTCACACCTAATAGACTAGTTTATTGGATTGAGTTATTCCATTTAGCTTGTAACAATTGGTATCAGAGTTACACCTTGTATTAGTGAACCACGGAGTGGAGGCCTGGAAAATAACAATAGTGACCACTCCTTATGGAAATGAATGTTATGGTCTATAACATTGCAAATGAACTAAATTGTGTCCTAGTTTATTGCATTGGGTTCATTTGGCAATTAGAAAATGAAGAAATGGCAGCAACTCACAGAGTCACAGCCACTTTCCATAATTTACATATCTAGTGCAGTTTCATAGCAAGAAAAAAAAAATCATCGGTCAATGTGAAATCAAGCAATTGGTGGAGTTATTTGATTCAGCTTCCCGCAGACTCCTAATGAGCTTTTACGATCTAGCACTCAACAAACCACAATCAAAGGATCTAAGAAACCAACGGAAACCTAAAATTACCGAATAGCAGAAAATAAAATCAAGAAGTGAGTGAGGTAGATGATAACGCAAGCGATCACGAAGTCGCAATGGAATGCAAATCAAGAAAACGGAGAGGCGATGGATGGAGTATATCGTACGTTAATCATGAATTGATGTTCACAATCGAAATCGAAATTACCAGGGTCCGGAGGGAGAGGAATGTGCTTTGGGGTCGGAGTTGTAGCAGAGGAAGAAGACGCCATTTTACTGATCTCTGAGTCAATCTAGCAAAACCCCTCTTCTCTGCAAATTATGTTTATGTTAATGCGTCTGTATCTATTTATGGCCAAAAAAAAATCAATACGCTGTATTTATTTTATACGAAACTAAGAAAGAAAGAAAGAAAAACTGGGACCCACCAAATATTACAATTAAAAGTTATTATTAGAACCGAGAAAAAAAATATTGCCTTAAAAAATCGCACTACCTTAAACTTTTGTAAATGGAAGAAAGGCTTTAAAGTTTAAACCTTAACGATTCTGGCAAAATATAATTCTCCCAATAGGGAATGAACATAAAAGTGTAAATGAATCATAAAGAAAGCCAGTGATTAAAATAAAAATCGAATAAACTAAAAAATTCTCAGCCAAAAAAATATTAAAAATTAAATATAAACTAAAAAATTAAATTTAAAAATGTATTCTGTTTAGGTTCCATTTTTATTTAAAAAGTGTTCACTTCAGCGTAGAGAGAGAGTGAGCCAGAGAGACTCTGTCCGCGCATTTCGTTCGTCCCTAATCTGCTACGAAGATGGTGAACTACATGCTGATGATCACGGCCGAGCTCGAGAACCTAACTAACCTTCAGCCTCAGAATGGCTGCAACGATGAAAATTTTGCCTACATGTTCAAGGTATCCTTCAAGTTTTCTTGCAATCAGATGCTATCGATGTCTCCGATTGAGTGAATTTAGCTTAGATAGTACGCGTTAGTTCCGTTGGTCGCATTTACATGCTATCGTTTTGCTATCTGATTCCCTTTGTTTCGAGCTCCCGCTGTTGAAAGTCATGCTAACTTGCAATCTTCTTGTTGGCTTGTTGATCTGTTCACCGCTGCGCTTATCTGATTAGGTTTTGGTTGGTATTGATTTCCATCTGATTATGATCCTGCGCTAGCATATCTGAGGTTGTTTTCGTTTCTATTGGAGTTGCCTGACCCTCTCTGATCTTCTCGTTTAACTGGATTGACTTTCAGCTCATGCATGCATCTCTGAGATTAGCTCTACTGAGTGTTCTTAAGTGTTGATTACTGGTACATAGCGTTGGTTCTGATTCTATTAAGCAACCGTTTGCTACATTTTATTCTCAGTTCCCATACTGAAAATTTCATTTGCCTTCCAATATCCACTGTGATGGTTTAGGTCTTTGACATGAAGTTGAAATTTGTCTGTGTTTTAAATCTCATCAATGGTTTTAGTTTCTCCTCTTGATGTCACTTTATGGTCCGATCCTTTGGTGTCCTGACCTCATTGTGGCGGTGATATTGATAGTTTGGGTAACAAAGTTTTTTTTAGCCATGAGGAGGGTAACAAAGTGACTATAATGAAGACTGTACTATGTAGGAAGGCTGGGTGTTGTTTGGGCATATTTCTATTTATGTCTGGACTTAGATTTGGTGCACACATGCTTTAAATCTTGTTACATTAAGTTTTATTTGAAATAGTCCACTAAATAAAATAGTATAGGGTCTGATCTATGTGGATCAATATACGTTTCAGCTAGGTGCGTTGCTATATTTGCAGGTCAAGTGTGGCAACTGTGGTGAAGTGAGCCAAAAGGAAACTTATGTGGCATTGGGTGAGACTGTTCCGGTCCCCAAAAGTAGGGGGACTGCCCATTTGGTTCAAAAGGTAGTGTTTCTGTCTGTGTATTCAGTGTTCTTATCTTTATCTTAATAGGTAGATGTTGTGGCTGCTAAATCAATTAAGTTGCTAGATATTTCACTCGTTGACATGTTAGAGTGGATTGCTGCTCAGTTGTTTCTGTACTTGTTAAGCCACATTTGCATCTTAAAGTCTTTCAAAAGAATCATTCTTCAGCTTTAAGTCCTAAGTAAAGTTCCCATGGATTGGGATTCTCTTAGTTGCAAGCATAATACCTTTTTTTTGTTAATAATATGCAAGTTCTTTTCTCTTTTTTATAAAAGACATGAAATTTGGTCTTACCTTTAGCAACATGTCTTATCAGCATTTTTTTTGTACTAATTCCAGTATACGCATCTTTGGAATCATTTGATGAGCTCCTTCCTTTGGCTCATTTGATATTTTCGAGTTTCAGTTTGTCAGATATGAATGTTAGCTCTAGGAAAAAGTTGACATTATTTTCAGGTTATGTGGCTGGTTAGTTGGATATCCTTATTCAAATATGAACTTTATTTATTGTGTTCTCTAAATTGTTAAGCGACTTAAACCTTTTACTAGTGCAAATTCTGTGAGAGGGAGGGGACAATTGTGATGCTCCCAAATCGAGGCAGGCCACTGACAATAGAGGACAGTGAATCTGGGAAGTTTGCTCCATTGATGTTACTTGAGTGCAGAGGCTATGAGCCTGTGGATTTTATTTTCACTGGCTTATGGAAGGCAGAATCTGTAAGTTCCTTCAACTTCTGTTTTAGGAAAACATTACTCTTATATGATTCCGACTACGTTAGAACTGTTAAATGGTACTTATATTGATAATATAGATGAAGGGAACTGTATAGCTTTATATCATTAGTGGGTTGGTAGTTTAGTTAATGTCCATTACTCCATAGGAACTGTTCTTAAGTTGAGATTCTCTGGCATCTGATTCAGCTTTTAAACTAACGAAGAGAATGCAATCTGTATCTGTATGTCACCATAAAAATCCTTGGCATCTGCAATTGTTGTAGGTTTTATCCAGACCGTTTCATTCTGCAATTGTTCCAAGTTGATTGTGCATCGACATGTTGTTTTATATATGATTGGTGGATTTTTTATTTAGTTTACGGCCATAGGAACTGTGCTTAAGTTCAGATTTTCTGGCTTATGTTTTGGTTTTAAAACTAATAAAGAGAATGCAATTGTCTCTATGAAATTACTTGCTATGTAAGTTTGTTGTGTTCAGAGCATGGAATTGTTCCTTAGTTAAGCCTTTCTAGTTACACTGACATGGTGTTTATTTATAAATGGTTACCAGATTGAGGGATCGCGGTTCGACAACATTGACTTGTCAGTGGGCGAGTTCTCTGAGTATGACGAGAAGGGTGAGTGCCCTGTTATGATATCCAATCTCCGTTCAACCTTCGAGGTGACCAAGTAGAGATCATCACTCACTTCTCACCAGCCATTCTAGGTAAATAACACCTAACCCGCATCTTATCTCATCTCGCGGATGCTAAGTGATGTGAAACATGAACTTTGTTTGTTATGGTATGTGTGGTTTACTTCGGTTCTCTACTTGGTGGATGGTAGTTTGCAGGGAAATGCGGTAAATGTGGGAATGTATGTCGTAAATACTCGGTTTTCAAAACTTAAATTGTCGGTCTTGTGCTTTCGATGCAGTGATGGGCTATGTTTTGATTTTAGTCTTTTTTCATTCGAGACGCGAGTGCTCTTAGTATTCAATATAATCTTGTTTGTATGGTTCCAATCTCATTGGACGTCTCAAAGGGACATAGTAGTTGGGTGTGAACCTAGTGAAGTATGTATCGAGCTTAACTTGACTCGAATAAAAATGACCGAGTTTGATTTGGAACTCGGTTGAGTTCAAAATTTTGAAACTCAAAGTTCACTCTCATTCAAAGTCTACTTATTTGAGCTCAACTTGGCTCATAAAACATTATATATCTTTGTATTTCTCATTATCACCAATCAAGCTCTGATAAACTCGATTTGACTTATGTATAATTTGTTTTTGCCAAATAAAAAGATGGTTACTAGTAGTGACTATTCTATGTAATCATGTTATCGCAAGGCAAGTGGTTTCTAACCTGGACTACGAAGCTAAACTACATTGTAATTGATACATCGTAAGCTAAACTACTGGTATTATCAAGCTAAACTACTAATTAATTATTACATAAGTATTATCAAGCTCGAACTCGATGTGATAGAAATTTAGTATAGGTTCATGAGTAGTTTGAATTAAGTATTATATGATCGAATTTGACGTAATATATTTTTGAATCGAATTCGAATTTTGAACGAGTCAATTTTAAGTACCTCTCGGTTGTTTAATTTAATTAAACTCCTAATCGTAGTAGTAAATATATATATAGTAATAAATAATATGGCAAAAAAATATAATAATAAATATATATAATAAAACAACAAGGGCAACGAAAAAGGAAAAACCTTTTTGGTAAAACCTAATTTCAGTTTTAGATTACGTGTGTTGTCTAAACTCTAAACAGTCCATGTTATCATTTTCAGGCTACGTGATTGTCGTTTGTCTAAATTTAACGCATCTCAATTGATAAAATAAATCCCGAAATCAACGGGGGACGGGTAGGAAGGTTCTCGAAAAAAACATCAACAACAACGGAACGGAACGGAGTACACCTGGCCTTTTCCTCTCCGAATCAACAAAAGGAGCTGTTCCTTCTCCCAGTGGACACGCGTCCGAATAGTACTGGCTGTACCAGCACATTACCAGCTGCAGTGGGTAACTTGTCTGTAGGTCCTACCTTTAATCTCTCTCCGCATCTCAGACGACTATGGTATTCCAGAAAGGTCCTCGCCCAACAAAAGACTACCCTATCGTCACTCTCCTCCACGCGCTACCAGGGAAGAACTCCAACCGTCCGATGCAGAATAGTATAAGGCTAGCAATTTGTGATACGACATAATAGTACGACACGAACGTGTACGGAAAAAACTGTATTTGTACAAGTGTATGACAGAATAATAACACGATAGCACAAACACAATTAATACGATATATTATTTGTGTTCGTGTTTATATATATCATAACATGACACGCACAATAGCACGGTAAAATTGTGCTACTAAGTATAATTTCTTATTAATATTTTGAAAAAAAAACTTATTTAATAACTTTTAAAACTCCAATACGAGGTTTACCTTTTGAAATTTATCACATATATTACAAATCTATGAATATATTAATAGTTTTTTTTTCTATATAAAATTAATTATTTTGATTTTTGCTTAAAGATCTCGTATAGATATGTAGGAATAACTTAACACAACACGATAACACGACACAAAAAAATTAAATATCATATTCGTATATGTAAAATATGGCACGATAAACTTAACATGTATGTTCGTGTTTATGTTTAATACGACACGATTATTGACACACACGATAGGACAAATGGTAACTCGTAGAATAGTATGTCGTGGCGCGTTGATTAGCATTTCTCTTCCCAACGGGCATATATTCCTCTTATCTCATGATGGGAAGCCCGATGCCACGATCTCAACGGCTCGCCGTTTTAGGTTTCAATCAAAAATATCTTTTGCCTTCGCTAGGTGGGAAACGGTGCGTATCGTCAAAACGACGACGCGGCGCCGTTGTGCTGTCACTTCACTTCACTAGCTGGCTGCTGATTTCCCGGGCAGTCCAGCCGGGCAGCTTCATCCCTGCCCGGAACTGACCACAACTCTCTTCTTTCTCCTCCATTATAAATAAGGACTCCTCACGTTCAATTCAGATTTACAGCAGTCTCTGAAGATCTCGCCCAATCGCACCTCTCTAAACTCTCATAGCATTTCCAAACTCTCTGAAATGGCATTCTCAAAGTCCGCCATGATCTTCGCCACCGCTGTCATCATCGCCACCATGGCACTAACTGCCTCCGCTCAGGTCGATGCGCCGGCACCGGCTCCCGCCTCTCCGGCAGCCATCGCCATCCCGTCCTTTGCCGTCGCCGTCTTTGCAGCCTTCGCCAGCGTCGTTTTCGGATCTGCGCTCAGGATCTAAGAGAAGAAATGGCTGGTTTGGATCCTACAATTTATATATATAATGAGTCTATTGAGTTCAGTTTATAGAGATTTGTGAGACGTACGGACCTTTGATTAGTTTAGTGACGATTGCTACTATTTGTTAGAGGATTTTTAGTAGGATTTGTTGTGGATCTGGCTCTACTTTGATTTACTTATTATTACTATGTGTTGGTTGGATTTGGTGTTCATCTCTGGTTCTGTATTGCACAGCTGATAATTCATATTATTTATTAATATTATTATGTGTTTGGTGGATTAATGGATTTGATTATTAATGCTGTCGCTAGCGTATGCAAATGCAAGACTTCAATTCGTAGATTTGGAAGTAAGTTTCTTCAACACGTTAATGATAGAGAATTGAGAGATTGATTTGTCGGTGACCGACTGACCGTACTCTTTTGTCAGTGGAGAATTGCTGATTGATCCCTTTAGTTATATTAATGGAGAGAACAACTCCTACGATTATTTTCTTTATTGAACTACTCCATGTAGGTACTGTATAAGTTACAGGTTCATACATTACTGATTAGTGATTACTGATTACCCTACTAAGCTGTTAAATTACGATAATAAGCAATGGAAAGTGCTTTGCTTTGCTTCAATCAATTAAATAATTATTCTACTCAACGTTAAAGATGAAACTTGAAATCAAAGACTTACCGCTCTATTTTTGAAATCCTATAACAATGCTTCTTTTGGTTAAAGGAATGAATGGTTGGGTGTGCGTACCATTATCGTGTCGCAGCTGTCGCTTCCTCTTCACTGTATGACATCGTATATGCCGCTATAGTTATTTACAATATCTTAAATAATTTTAACTTTGATAGAGTTTTGTATTTGGCAAAAAAAAAAAAAATTGTATCGTTTACTTTGATACATTAAATAAACTAATTGAGAAGAAAAATAGCGAGCAACAACAAATCATTTACTTTGGTATTTTACTTTGGTTCCGCTGTAAAAAAAAATCCTGGCAGCAGATTTTTTTTTTTTTTTTCGCATGGAGGTTAAACTTTAAACTTTAAAGCAATCCTGGCAGCGGATTTTTTTTTTCTTTATTATTATTATTTTTGAATAACAGTTTTAACTTTTAAGTATGCCTGTCAATTTTAGACCCATCCTGAAATGAACCCGAAACTGACCCAGGCTCGGGTCGGGTTCGGATCCTAACTTTTAGTGTTCGGGTCAGTTTCGGGTTGACCCGGGAAAAAACTGTTCGGGTTCTGATATTGGACCCTAACCCGACCCGTCTGACCCGTATATAATTGAATTATGAATATTAATTAATATGTATAATAATAAAATATTAATTAAAAGCAAAAGTAAAATCAAATAAACAAAAATTTAGGAACCCTAGAGTCACCACTTTCTGTTTTCTATCAGCCAGTCTTCATCTCATCAGTTTCAAAGAATCAGTCAGCGCTTACACATATTCACAACTCAACTCATTGAATCACTGACATCACGCACATGCACGACTCACAGTAAATAGAGATAGTAAAGCAAAAATCTAAGTCGCTCGGCTCTTAGTCACTTAGAAAGAATTCCCGACGTCTGAACAGGTGATTCAAAATTGACGATTAGATTCTATATGGCGGGGATAAAATTATTGACATAAATATGTAGATGAAGTTTTTTTGGGTTGGAGTAGCAAATAACGAGCTCGGAGAAGAAAATAGTTGGCAACGAAGATGGAATGGGCGGAGTAGCGAGCAGCGGTCAGCGACCAAAGAGAAATATGTGGATTTATGGACGGGTTGACCCGGTTTGACCCGGTAACCCGCTAGGTCGGGTTCGGGTTGATTGCATATTGACCCACGGGTCACGGGTTGACCCGTTTTGACAGGCCTACTTTTAAGTCTTGGCCAACAAAAAAAAAAAAAAAGAGTTTTAAGTTTTTTAGGCCGAATAGTTACAACTTTTTTCCTCAAAAGTTACACGTTAATAACTTAATATTTTTTTCTTCCCTTCCCATTTACCAAACTTAGTAATATATGCACATATCGGCATAGCTAATCGATTAAATACAAAACGATATAAACTAAACCAACTTAATTTAATATATTTTTAAATTCATTAAATTGACACAACATGCTTTTTCTTGTTCCTATATACAATACACTTTGCAAATAAATTATTACAATTTAGTGAATTTCGATTCGTTTTGCACCTTTCACATCCCACTTTACAAGTTTATTTTAAAGAACCTTAGAGCATATGATTGATTGAGTAGTAAGCATATGTTAAGTTTTTGGATTGTAGACTAAAAAAATTAGATGGTCATTCACAATATTTTATATATGTTTAAATTCAATATAGTTTGTATCATTTACTTTAGTTCCGTTGTACCAATACATTTGCTAGGATATTAAAGCAATCCCGGTTCGAATCCTGACAACGGAAAAAAATTCATTTTACTATTTTTATTTGAATAAGCGTTTTAAGTTATTTTAGGCCAAATAGTTACAGTTTTTTTTTTTCCAAACAAGTTATTAAATCAAATAGTTGTTCCCTTTCATGTGCCAAACTTAGTATAATATCAATATGCACATCTCGGCATAGTTAATCCATTAAATAAAACCTGATATCACCCGATTGTTATACTCCATTGCATATTATATATTCCTTTACACCAGATACCATCTTATGCACATAATTACACCTCTACAGATATTTAACTTAGTGCCTCGTTTGGCTGTTAAGAGTCAGGGATGTGTATGTTGAGTTCAAGCACTGAAACCTCTGTTCAGAGAGCTCCAAGGCCCTACAGGAACTCGACTGCAAGCTTGACCAGATGCTTCCTTCATTTGCTGCTCTCGGATCCCCGAATTGCACATATTTGCAAAGCCGCGCATGTGTTTCATTCCGTACTGCGATAGTGAACCGCAACTCTCCTCAAATATCCTCACCTGCATTAAAAAAAAAGTACATATATAAAAAAAAAATAAAAAAAAAACTGTGTATCCCAATTACTGTAAAGAGAATCCACACTTTTTCCTGTGTGGTTAAACAGAGTGATGTGGCAAGATTTCGCATGGAAGTCATTAATATGTAGTATACGAGTATGATGAATGTCTTCACTCATAAGTTCGGACTGATGAGACAGTTGGTTAATGCGCAAATCTTATTGTTAAGATGAGCAAAATATCCGTGAGTCATTATACCAGGCTTTTCAGGCAATCCCAATCGTCGACAAGAGGCTGCCCAGAAGGACGGACGAAGCTCAGCACCTCTGGACCTTTCTTGATTCCAAATAAGAGCTTCCCTACCAACTTTATGCTGTGATCAATGTGCATGTGATGTGACATCATTTCAACAAATTGCTTCTGTGCTTCAAATTTTCGTATGGAGCCTTCGGGTGCTTTCCTGTACTGCAAATACCAATCGAGATAAAAGAGAAGCTTCAAGGTTGATTTCATAGCTAAGGCAGTTCAGAACAGAGTTCTTATACATATACTTCTGCATAAACTATCACTTTTTACAATTGAACCCATCCAATAAGTTCTGGCTTCCAGGAAAAGTTTGCAAAATATCTAAAACAAAAGGAGCAAAATATGATAAAACATACATACAGGGGAATTCCATTAAAATGCTCAAATCTTAAAGGGGCAAGGTCACATTTTTACCTATACTTTTTCTAGCAGAACTTATTATATAAAGATGCTAGAAGTGGCTAGTTAGGATAGATCAGAAGAAAAGTTATAATAGAGAAAGGAATTAGACAGGGTAGGAAAGATGATCGACGAACCTTGTGCCAGAAATGGAGGAGATCAGCATCACGCTGGTTAACAGCTTTTGTTGGTGCTCTTAGAATGTTCTCCTCCACATAAGTATAATTCTCATTGGCAGGATCAGTACCGATATATTGATACAGATTTTCCCTGCTTAGCTCTAGATCACCAAATTGCAACACGTGGGAACCATATGCAGAGTTGGCATTAGCAGTCCTCTGTTTCACCTAAATAACCAACAACGCTCAAGTAATAAAAACCACCATAACATTACTAGTTAAAGAAAGAACATAAGATGGTTTCTCACTAATTTGAGATTTATAGGTGCTTAAACATTGTAACAAGTTGGTTATATTTAAGCCATGAGCATTATTTCGGAATTATAAGATAGAAAATATCGGATCAGGTGATGAAATTATATATATGTTCTTACCAATTCATACTGCTGACCTACAGTTTCCTTCCTCAAGTTGTGCACTTCACTGTTTACAAATAAAGAAAATATAATTCAGTATCAGAGTGCAATATGGGGATGTTACAGAGTTAACATAATTGAGAAGGACGAAAGTTAGTTCAGCCTGATGTAAAGACTAGGTAGCTCAAATAGTTTGCATTATAGCATAAAAATGAGAAAGTTTATATAACCCACCAACCAAAAGTTATTTGTCTTATTCCTCTAAAGTTCAGCTAGCACCATCAAAGGTGCAGATTAGTCGGTCCCTTCAAGATTAAGTTAAGGAATTGTAAAAGAAAGCAGAGTCCAGATTCTCCAATCCACCATCTCAAAAGGCATCAATAAATTTTGCTAATTCATTTACAATATAGCACATAAAATCACAATATGACCATAAAAACTCCAATCATATCAGTTCATATTCACCAGTTAGACTGACTTATTCTTTTGCTGAAATATTCACCAATTTAACTTAAGCAGAGTCCAGATTCTCCAAACCACCATATCAGCTCATATTCACCAATTAGACTGACTTATTCTTTTGCTGAAATATTCACCAATTTAACTTAAGCAGAGTCCAGATTCTCCAAACCACCATCTTAAAAGGCATCAACCAATTTTGCTAATTCATTTACAATATACCACATAAAATCATAATATGACCATAAAAACTCCAGATCATATCAGCTCATATTCACCAATTAAGACTTATTCTTTTGCTGAAATATTCACCAATTTAACTTAAGAGTGAAGAATTAGTACCTGTTCTCCATCCAAGACACACTATAAAGATCACCCAAACATGTTTCGTATTCTAAGGGAGGACTAGGATTATCTCCGGGGCAATATGTTCCCCAGCTGCTTTCTTCTGCATTTGCTGCAGTGGTAGCATAAATATTCAGACCCCTTGGGAGAAGGCCTTCGAAAATACTTCCAGATTCACAAGCTTCCAGATAAAAAAGCTGGATTTTCAGACACAATGAAGGGTCAGTTGAACACAATAATAATACTTCAATAGCATTCAGTGAATTAAGATTTGATCGGTACCATGCTTTTATATGTCCCTGAAGCATGCTTCTTTTTCAGGACATCTATCAAATCCTTGGCATACATAAATGGTCCAGCTGGCATCCCTAAATATATGAATGAAAACAAATGAACACGATCAATCTCACGACCTATGCAGTCAAAAACGAGTTTCTAAGTAGAGACGGAAAAGGGTAGGTAAAGTCGAGTCGTAGAGACGGAACGTAAAAACGTAAGTTTCTACCAATGCTAAAATTACATTAGTAATAAAATGTATAAATGTACATATATGTAATTATGCAAAAGAGATATGAAAATATTCAATATGCTCATTAATAGCCTGTAACATTGTTTTAATAAAAGATACGGCCCCACCAGTAGTCACCTCAGTCGTCACGGTAAGCAATTGTTGTGGAATCGTGAGAATAATTGAAGGGTCAATTAGAGTGTGGGCCAGTATCTCAATTAATATTTTATTATTTTAAAAACTTAAAAGAGAAAAATATATTTATGGAGTCTAAGACTCTTGCATATTATTAAATATTTAATGGATACTGAACTTGAATAGAATAAGAATAAGTTTTGAATTAATAAAATATGACTTGACCCACAAATTACGATCCATGAAAAAAACTCTCGTAGGTTTGGTTGATAAATTTTGTGGGATTGACATAATTTATTAGATTTGAGCAATTTTTAGCAAATTAAGGTAAAAATTCTAGAAACGGGTAGAAACTTACGTTTTTACCGTTTCTACCCGTTTTTACGACTCTACTCGCGTTTCTACCCGTTTCTACTCAGAAAGCGATTCTGGTACGTTTTAACTCGTTTTTTATGGTAAAAACGTAAAAACGTGCGTTTTTACGACCTAGAAACGAGTTTTTAACTACATAGCTCACGACTACATATATATTCTAGAAATTATTAATAATTTGAGTCTAGCATTAAATGTCTGGTAAAAAAATAATCTAGCCGTAAACTGCAGTGTGACTGTGGATAATGGAGATTCCTGTTTTCCAAAAGCAACAAATGGTTGGTACGACCTTTTAAAGCCAACACGAATAAATGACCCAAGGTTGATTGGACATCCAATAAAGTAAAGAACAATATTGTGCTGCATACATAAGTGGTGCATATCCAATAGTGAACTGTAAGACATTTTGGCTAGGCGAGAATATGGGATTGTTGCACATCCAAGGAGAGTTTGTCGCATTGTCGTAGAGACTACTCAAATAAGTTAGTTCAAGGGTCAATAATCACTTATTATCCATTTCAGGGATACCATGGATAAAACTGTTTTCGAAGTATTCACGATAAGGATATCCAGTATAAAAGGTATCCTAGTGTTACTTGTCTTTAAGCATGCATGAACCAGTGCAGATATTGCATTTCCATACTTCACCTAAAAAAAAGAAAGGCATAAACTGATTAAATTTCATTGAGAAGCTACTAACCGAGCACTCCAGGACCTCCGTGGTCAGAATAGAATATGAAAACATGATCATCTGGACCACTATTCAGGACTTTGCCACTACCCCCTGAGAGAGCAGTCTTATTTCCAAGTAAAACAGCATAAAAGTTGCTGGCTGTAACATCTTCCCCGGTATAATCCTGCAACAAGATCCAGTGGAACTCAGAAAAGGGACAAGACTCAAGAGAGAAAAATGCCTCCACAATTAAGAGAAGTTCTTTGTAACTGGACAGAAACCTCAAAAACCAGACCTTTGGCACTCCTCTATAAACATCATCTCCCTTGGGACTGTTAATGATGACCCCAGGCCTTGGGTTCTCTTCATGAGAAGCAATATCATCATACATGAAAACAATAATATTTTCATCTTTCAATCCTCCTCTCTTCAGTACTTGATATGCATGGCAAACATCGGCCTGAAAGATCAAGATACATTTCAAATGGCACAAAATATTTATTAAGTTCAGAGAAAGCATATGCAAAAGTGAGTACAAGCAAAACAACAAAAAAGACAAACCATGAGATGCTAGAGAACTAAAATAGGATCCTGTTTCTAAACAGTAACTTCTTGTAAGGTAAATATGAAATTAAATGCATTCATTAGATACTTAAGAAGTAAGGACCACAATAAGTATGTGCCAACAAAAGAAGACGTGAAAGACAAGTATGCTCATTGTATGAAGGTGGCCAAAAACGATCATTATATATGACACAAAATGCAATGTTACTATCTTTCTTTAAGAATAGTTTTCCTTATTTTCTAGATGCAAGTAATCATAAAGGCGCCGTTACCATTCATAATATAAATATCAGCTTAATTTTAACCTGTTCCGCCACTTCAATCCTCACAACTAGAATTGAATATACAGAGTTGAAGTAAAACAGCTCAGTACCAACCAATTTCCTAATCCAGACCAGAGCACTAAAAATTCTCTGTTTCCATAATATACAAAACCAATGTACCACTGTTGATGAAATTACAATGTGTATTTTCTTCTACATTCGCCAAAAATTACCAGATTCTTACAAATCTCCGTATACCATAATCGGAAAATTCCTTGAGCTCAATCTACTTACTTTTCTTTAGAGTTCTTAAAATCCATGAACAGAAGTATATACGTCTACATTACTTGTTAAGCAGGTCTTTATGTCGTGAGCATGATATACCATTAGGTGATACTATATTTCCGATTATACATCAATTAAGCCGACATGATTCTAATAAACTTTCAGATTGACAGAATCAAAATCGTAGGAAGACCGAATGAAAATTTACGACCACCAATGTGCCTCTGTGTATTGATATCAATGAATCGTGAAGATAAAAGCGAACCTGATGGCGGTAATTCCAGTATCCATTGGATCCAGCAACTAACACCGCCCACCGAGTCCCAACGGAACCATCATTGCGGCTAGCATCGTCTCTGAAGAACCTAGAAGCTTCGGACGGGAGGCGGATGATGTCGCCGCCGATGTCTGGATCGCCGGAGGAGACGCCGGAGGTGCCGAGTAAGGTGATGAAGAGGAGGAGAGGGAAAATCATTTTGTGTAGTTGATTTATTGGTACAACGAAATACTGGGAAGAAGAAATTGAGAATTAATAGGCTCAGAAAAGTTTAATATTCTGTGATTTCTCCCCTAAACTTATGATTTTTTTTTTATTTATTTATCTTGCTATTAGGGTTGCCCGTTGCCGTATGAGCAATATACAGTTGATGACATCAACTTGGTGCCTTCAGTTTGAATGCTATGATGGTTTGTTATTACGTTACGTAAATGAAGTAGGGTACTTCTTGTGATTTGCTGGATATAGGCTCTACGCTTAAATATATGTTTATACTTTATATCATATATATATATAGTATATAGATATATAAAATTACCGGGCCTCAACTTTGAAATCTTGTGCCATTTTAGGCCGATTGGGCCTACATTGGCCTGAGACGGCTTGGTTCTGACTTGATTAGTAATGATTGAGAAATTATTGGCTACCTTGGTGCTAACAGCTGACATACAGCTGTTGGCACGGTGACCAATAGTAGAGCGACAACTGGCAGTTTAGAGTACACATGGACAAAGTGAGTGATACATGTCGCTCTACTATTGGTCACAGTGTCAACAGCTGTATGCCAGCTGTTGGCACCGAGGTAGCCAATAATTTCTCGTGATGATTAGGGCCGAGCAGATGATCTAAGTAGCATGAAATCCCGATCCGAGTCCGTCTCGGAAAATCGTTTTGAAAATTGGCTCGAGCCCGGTCGGACGGGACTTTTCTTCCTAAATCGAGCTCGGTTTTTTTTTTTTTTTTCTTTCAAAAGCCCGATAAGTCCACCCGACTATATTTAACTATATATTATTATAGTTGTTGTAACAACTATACTCTTAACATTTGTATTGATAAGCTGACGGGAAACGTCGAAGAAATGGAGGTGGAATTTTGCGGGCCATAATCGAAACCCGGGAACCCAACTTCGAGGTTTGTTAATGAAATGTGATAAGTTTATATATCTTAACTTTGATTTTTGTAGACTTATTTATATTTATATATGTTGTTGCAGAAGCAATTTAAGCTGCAGAACCAGGCTGCAACACGATCCCACGTTGAAGCAAAGAGGAAACCCGTGATGGAACGCATACGGGTACCTGTTTCTTATGACGATATTGTAGATGATGTTGATGCTAAATAAAGAAAATGGACTCTGTGTATAGATACTAAATAAATTGAACCCAATTGGTGCTAGGTTTCAATTTGTCTAGCCTGACCTAGCTTACGTTAGGTCCGACTCTGGGTTGGGGTTGTCTGGGTCCGATGACCCTGACCCAGGATCGGCATCGGTTAGTCCGGCTAGGTCAATTTAATTAGGGTTAATGGTTTGGTTTTGAAATTTTAGGACTAAATTGAACAAAATAAAAGTTCGGGATGTATTAGAGGGACTAAATTGAATAAAATAAAAAGTTTTGGGCGACTCATGTGCACGACACGTGACTGTTAACGGCGAAATCGGTTGGAAATTTAACGGATGTACTAAAATGCAAACATTTCGTACTAAAAGTGTAAAAAAAAAAATTGATATGAAAAGTGAATTTCAGTCAAATAAGTGGGTACGAAAAGTACATTTATCAATATTTAATTTCCTTTTGTTTTATCATGGATGCGCATATGAAAAGATTTATGAAGTTGGCATCTTTGGCCGAATTTTGATTTGAAATTATCTTACTTAAATTTAAATAGCTTTTAATTTAATTAGGTAGGGTTTAATTATTCAAATTTTAAAGCTTATATTCTGTTCTATTAAAGGCCACTAGGGATATATGATCTATCTGAAGGAAAGTTTAATTAAGACAGTAAATTCAACCAAATTTGTATCTAAGAAATATATATACGATAGCCTTACTCAACAAGTAGTTGCCCATAAACATATTTAATATCATCTCTCAATCAACCCTAATTGATGAGGAGATGTTAAAGCCAAATGCAGTAAGTACAAAGTAAATACACACGTATATACAATAAATTTGCCCTTTTGACATTCTAGATTTTAGTTTCCTAAATTCTTTCAGCGGAGAGAGCCAAGCAAGCACAAACCCAAAATTAAAAATAATACTTAACAGAAAAATAATATGTACATGCATGGTATTTGCACTTTATTTTCCTTTTTCTCTTCCGCATGATCAAATGATTAGAGTAGTTTCATTCTTCTCATGGTATTATGGTGTCTTGTAAGAAGAGACAAACAACTGTGCAGTCATCCACATTTGAAGAAGGGTACTTGTTCTTCCACGACTCCACCGCCGCATCAACCACCGCCTTGGCTGGTGGCTGCCCGGCGTCCACCGCAGACCAAGCCACCGATACCACTTCATCGTTATCCATAACATCCCACACCTATATATAAAAACATTTCCAAATATATATCATGAATAAATTAAAAAAATATGTATAACTAAGTTTACTATATACAGATACTTTTTGATTAATGGATAAAACATTAAAACTTATTAGTTATTATTTTAGGGGAAATGAGCCTATTTAGTGTCTTATATTTATCCTATGTGTTGGTGTCACAAAATTAAATTGTTGTTTTCGACAGTCTCATGTATCAACTTTGTTGTTATTTGGTTTCTTCGTCAAATTTGGAGTTAAATTTAACAAAAACTGGTAATATTAACCAAATATTAACAATTTAATCATGAGATACACATGGTAAACCTGAAACACTAAATATTTGTATTGACAATCTCAAATTTTATTTGTCAACGAAAACTACAAACTCAATAAATGGTGCAACACCTACCGAATTTGAGGTACTCAAATATTAAAAAGAAATTTATTGGGTACCAAATTATAAATTAGCAGAAGATGAGCTACCAAAAGTTTAGTTATATTATTCCTTATAAATTAGTTCAGGTACCAAATTATAAATTACCCCATCTGTGGCGAGCACGACAAACTGGTCGTTTGGAGATATACGATGATAGGACACTTCTGGAACTGAGATCACACCGTAGCCCTTGAGCGAGTAGTCACCGAAGGCGCGTGTCATGGCGAGGCCAGGCGCATCTTCGTGTGGGTACCACACGCGCTGGATGTGCGGCTCTGTCTCATGAGGGAAGACCCGACCATTGCAGTTCCTTATTCTCTCTGCTTCACCTAAATACCCAAAAACCAACATCATTCCAAACATCTTGGAGAAAACTAAAAAATCAAACTTCTACTTGGATTTTAATTTTTTTTTTAAGAAAAACCAACAAAAAATGATATGCTTTACCAAATAATGACATTTTGTAAACTTAACCAAAGAACTAAAGATAACATTTATAGTTATTGAGAAAAAAAATTGCATAAATGCTACTAAATTGATGAGGAAGTGATCTTACTTGCAACACTCGGCTTTAAGTCGACGGTTAGTTGAGTTGCGGTGATCCCATCATCGCTTAGTGTCCCTAACACTGCCCTCGAGTCTCCTAGGTTCGCCATAACAAGCTCATCTCCCTATTATATCGATCATTTAGTATATATTATAGGATGAAATTAATACTGAGAAATTTCAGACAAACCACTTAACCAACTATATTGTTAATAAGTTTTTCGAGCGTTAGTAAAAAAAAATCACATGTTTTAACACGACCACGGCGGCGGTGCCGCTCCTGGAGTAGTAGTCGAGATTCTCCTGAAGCTTAACTTCGTCATCCATCGCCTCAAATGCGGTAACACAAGCATCGGCCCAAATACGAGAAGTGTCGTCGGTTGCTAGGGTTTTGAGGAGGGCAATTCGTTGGTTCAGAAGAAGATCGGGCAATCGGTTCCGAACAATTTTGCTGACGACATGACCGTTCTTGCCGTGCCCGTCAAAGACAGCAGCGAATATTCCGTCTTCCCTTGTGTAACCCTAGAATATCAAAACACAACACAAACTAGTTAATCATTGTTTTTTTTTGGCAAAAAAAAAAATCAGAGCAAACTTGGGTTAGTAGTGATGGCCCTAAACCCATCTCGTTACGTAATGTTTGAACTCTTCTGCTCACAGTCTGAAGTTTTATCGACCAAACTTAGTGAACAACTAGCACATGCAGTAGCCCAGTCAACGTAGATCTACCAACAGCTTACTATAATTAAAAGGTAGGACTGTTAAATCCAGTTATATTCGCCTCATCGTATACCTGACGCGGTATATAGGCCATTCGAGACTTATTTTTTAAATAGATACCGCTAAGTAACGCGTTCGAATATGAGATTTCGGAACCAAACTTCATGTGAGTCAAAACTAACTAACAAGATGAATAGTTAATTAATTACCTGGTAAAGGATAGCGGTGTCTTGGTTAAGGCCTTTGCCTCCGGTTTGAGAAAATGCAGATCCGGCACACCTTTGACCTCCATTGCCGACGACCTTGCAGGTCTCGGTGAAGACATCTTGTTCATCATCATCAACAATCCTGGAAGCTTTAGCTGAAGAAGAAGATATACACAGACCCATGATTCTAATTCCCTTTTCTTCCTTTTATTTCTTTCTTCTTTGTAAGGATAC
This sequence comes from Clarkia xantiana subsp. parviflora, assembly GCA_036873135.1. Lineage (NCBI taxonomy): Eukaryota > Viridiplantae > Streptophyta > Magnoliopsida > Myrtales > Onagraceae > Clarkia > Clarkia xantiana. Next base: position 14,622,821 of record JAPTYO010000004.1, read on the forward strand.
GAATAAGGGTTCCTATTTATAGGCAGATGATATATACATCAGCAGGGCAGATCGTCAGCACTTGTGAATAATATAATATGAATAATATTTGTCGATGATATAAAAGAATGCTTCTTTGTTTCAATAATACAGCTTTTACTAATCTTTTATTTTATTAGGGTTTGTAAAGTCTGATTAATTATATAATTAATGGCGGTTTAGTGGAGGATGAATATTCAAGGAGTATAGCTACCCCAAGATTCATTTGAAGGGACAGAATATGACGTGGAGCTTATTTAAGAGTGGCACGGATTTGGAATTTAAAACATATATATACAGTTGGTCAAAGCTTAATAATGCATCCCTCATTACATTTATATCTTTATTTAATTTAATAAAACAATATTAATAGTTGTTTCCTTAGCGATGGGAAGTTTAGTTTGCGTGATGTGTCCTAATGAAGTTTTCTTTTGAAGTACTTGTACTAGTTTTACATATTCTACTATTATCAAATAGTTTCTTTAAATTTTTTTTTTAAATAAAAAAATAGGTTTAGAGATTCCTTTGAAAGAGTATAAATCTTCATTCGCCTAAATAATTCTTTTATATATATATAAAAGTATTAGACAGTTCAGATTGCGCAATATATATATATATATATATATGGAGAGTTTAACCAAAAAAAATAGAGGTTTTGAATATTTGCTGGCTAGTTTTATTTGAAAAAAAAATGCTAGCTAGAGGCTAGAGCAATATTAATCATTTATTTCATATATAATAATATATTTTTTTTCGGCCATAATCACTTATTTCGTTGAATAAATTCATATTTTGGTAAACTTTTAATTGTATTTCTGTGGTTGATCAGTTTTAATTTTATTTTAAATAGAAGAATAGATTTTCAACGCGTGTGTAGGTACCTCAAGATTCATTTGAAAGGTCACAAGATGAGGTGGGATATAGTAATTAAGATTGGTATCTACAAGCCAGCCAATGATTCATTGTTAATTAATATATCGATAATATATATGTATATATGGTGATACTAAGTTCTAAATTACATTTTTATATTTAATTGTGCATTTTTTTCATTAATTAAGTGCATAATTAAGACTTTCATGTTTACGTCATATTGCTACTATTCAACTTTCTTTGCAAAAAAATTATTGGTATTTGCATCTTCCTTATCAAGTATTATATAACCCGATCAATTATCATGTCATTTATCTTTAAAATTATTCATATGGGTTTTATGTAGAAAACTCAATTTCTGTCACAAGGAGATCGTAGACTTTTCTTTTCATAAATAAATAACAAATTAGACAATAGTCCATTATCTCTTATTTTATTCATACTTCTATATATATTATATATAAAATAGAATTATAGAATAGTAATGTCAATTTGACACCTACAATTTTCTTATAAAAATTCGATCATAGCGTCTAGGTGAACATATTTAAATTATGTACAGTTTCAATTAAATGAGACGGATATATAATGCTAACTATAGAATTATAGACTTCAATATTTCACTCCGTAAAGAGTAAAAATATATAAACCATGAATACTTTTTCTATTCGCAAAATTTTAACTCAAAAAAAATTATTAAAAAATGAGTGTTGAACTATTACATACGCTTCATATCATATAATATGGTTTTAAAGATATTATTTAAGTTGATATGTGAATTATCACTTTCACTATGCTAGGTTGACTTTAGGCTTAACCAAGTTGACTTTTGCACCAATTGGGATGGACTATATGGAGGTCCAAGCTAAATGGAAGATGGTAACGTTGTTTAGATTATGTCGTTTTCCAGCTCAAGTGGATATATGGTTCGCCCTTTACTGTACACAATTAATTTATTATGCTCCCATCATTCGACTTTATAGATATGTGAAGATGTGAATTCTTCAGGCTCTTTAACATCAATAGTAATAGTATTAACTAATATCCACATATTAAATCGTCATTTTTTACAATAACAGTTTAAAACACGATTCACCGGTGGATAAAAAAAAAAAATCTTGTTATACCATCAGATTACTTTGACCCAATATATAACAATGTTGAAGCTTAGAACTATAAAACTTGATAACAATAATAAATAAATAAGCTTAGTGATAATAAATAACAAGAAAAAGAGTTGGGTATGTTGCATAATAATAGATGGGGATAAGAAGAGAAGCAGATCATATTGCCAACTCAATCAGCGAATAATTGGAAGCAACTAAGTTTATGAACATATAGATGATAATATTCTTTGAATTTGAACTCCCAATAATTTCGGGTGACAAATTAAGACCAAATCTAACACAAATAATGCAAGATTAAATACCTAATATATAGCTTGGGCGACTTAATTAAATAAACTTTAATAATTGTAACTCGACCGCACACATTTGATGAGCTAAGTATATATATTTTATTTAATTAATTGTTTAAGCCACGCAGTTATTTGGAAACATGAATTTATGATGGAGAGGCAGGAAAGCTAGAGCGGTTATCTGATCGGTAGGGAGATCGGAGAATGACATAGAAACTAGACACGAATCTGCGCTGCGCAATTGTATTATAATCATGAGAACAATACACGAATATAATTATACTAATTTCGAGGATTATACAAAATTAACATCAATTGAGTGTGAGATTAAGTTTATATTGTGAGGTAAAATAATATAATATTAAAATTAAGATTCTAAGAGATTATTTGAAAAATTATGTGTTTTGAGTGATTAATAATACTATTACCTCAATAAGTTAAGTGTCTTAATTAAAAAAGCTAAGTCGGGAGTTTCATGTGTGTCATAATATGCAATAGACCCATTACAAATTTGGGCATATGGCTCGAATTTGACGAATGCACAACGATCATCACATAACAAATAGTCGTTGAGGCACCGTGAATAATTGTGTGACATAATATAATGAAGTAGTTCTTAATGAGAGTAATTGTTTTCTTAGGAAAATGTTTTTTACTAAATATGATCATCTAATAAGTGGGGGATCAGAGAAAACTTCACTGTGAATATTTCATGTGTTGTACTTCCTATTCTTACTTTCGGAAAAATAAAATTGCTACTTTGGAGGTTGGCCATTATTATTTTTAATGTGAATTGTTTAGTCATAAACATAATTTATTTTCAATTTTACCAAATTGTAATCAAAGTTAATCTACCAAATTCACTTGGGAATACAACGTTCAAATTTACTATGCAAAGTTCAAATGTAGCTACTTGAAATTCGAAGGAAGCCATGCAAAGACTGCCTCCTCCAATCGTGTTAGTAGCTTTCTATTGGCACCGTGCAAAAGGCGATTTGCTTCTGCAATAGACAAGCAAGCACCCGTGTCTGAAATGCCAAATATCAAATCCATAGTTTTTTTAAAATTGTCAGTTAGATCTGAAAATGTAACCAAGTTATTGTATCCTGAAGCAACGGATGAGCTTCTAGGGATCTTCAACCGGTTTGCGAGGTTCATATCGGCTCCAAGCGGCAGTCCGATCGCCATCGAACGGCGCCTGCTGTTGACTCTGTTATGAAGCCATGATCATCGGTAAACAGATCTCTTAGCAATCGAAGATTTTTAAAACAATTTGATTCGAAAAGAAAAGAAGAATCAGAAGATGCGGAAGAAGAATGACGCGATTGACATGCTGATTATCACGAGGAATGGATCGGAATCGAAGCTTCGACGGCGAATCGACTAGTGAGTGGCGCATTGGACGGTGGGGGATAGATGGCTAATGAGCCAACAGGGACGTAGAACGCGGATGGCCGCCAGCAAGTAATTGTGAAGAAGATGATGATGATTAAGAATTGTGCGATAGGGGCAATTTATATATAGTGGCCTCTAAATCCCTGCTAGTGCTACCCTAGCTAGTTTAGTTTGCTGGGTTGGCGAAAATACGGTTTTACCCTCTGGGTTGTTCCGTTTTCTCACTATTTCGGGGAGGCTAATTACGAAATTGTTAGGGGAGGCTAATTCCGTAAAACAACAGTTTGCTAACCGAACTTATTTTTGTAGCAAATTATTAGTCGAACTTTTTCAAACGTGTAATTTGCTAGCTTTGTTATTTTTTCAGTTAATTGTGGACGTAATATATTTTCTAAACTTACTAAAAGTATCACAAAGTTTTACTATAATTCTAAATAACATCAACTTTCATATAAAAGCAAATATAGATCTTGAATATAATTTTAGAATGACATATATTATACAAATAATATATATAAGTTAAATATACAACCTCAAAGTTCAAAAATTAAAATTAAATATTTTTTAAAAGTTTTTCTTATAATTTTTTTTAAAATATTATAATAAATTATTATTTTTTTGTAATTTTAAGCGACGTTTTTTATTTTATATATTTCTTAACATCTATTATTTGAAAATTTGATTTTATATAAAATATTGTGTCATTATATTATTATAGTAAAATTTTAGGGTGGTTTTAACAATTTTTGAAAGAAATTTTCCATCCAAAACATAATTATACGGACGGAGCTACTTTTTGTGTGTACAATATAGAAAGTCCAGCTAGCAATTTGCTACAAATAAAAGTCTGACTAATAATTTGTACATTCATGTAAAGTTTAGCTAAAAATTTGGTTATTAACCCTAGAATAATAAAACGACTACAATTAATAGGAAATCATTATGTGTAATGTTTTTGTATGACAATAAAACATGTGCGATAAAATAGTACGAATAAGTATGATTCTTAAATTATTTTATTAACAAGACTTATTTAAAAATCTAATTATTTGTTTAATTGTTAGACTATGCAATAATAATAAATTATAAATTTTCCTTTCGTGTTTAGTGAATTTAGCACGATGAATTTATTGACAAATATGATAACATTAAACTACACACGTTTTGTCATTCCATTAATCTAGTTGGGCCAGGCCCGACCCATTGGACTATTTGCTAGATGTTGGGCTTCAATTTAACTCATGCGTCATGCTCAGCATAATATTGCACGACTAGGACCGAACGAAATGAGGCGACTCCGTAGTAGGTTCGGAGAAAGTCGCAAAGCTGACGAAGAAGAATAAAAGCGCAGACTGAACGAGTAGTAGCAGTGTAGCCAGCAGTCAGGTTGGTAATTTGGTATTCCTTTTGTTGACTTTCTTTCTTTCAACCAATATTTTATTTATTTTTTATTAATTTTTTTTCTTCGACCAACTGCCATACATAACAGAGAAGAGGACTCACCAAATCCTCATTCCTTACTAAAACCTTGCAAATCCACATCACTTCTCTCCATCTCCCACGATCGACTCTCTCTGAGCTTCAGTTTATACTCGCTTCTTCTCTCGTTTTTGGTCCAGCGGATCGGCGGCCATGGAAGCGGCGGCGATTTCTGGTGGCCTCTCAGGCTTGAGGATCACTGGTTCCAGTTCTAGCATCCGAAGTGCGGATCTCAGATCCTCCAGGTGAGCATTTCTTGAGTAATTTTAGCCGAGCGAGTTTTTGCAGTTTTTCTATCTAATGCGCCATTTCGATAGTTTATGATCGTTTGATTCATCTGTCCCTTCTCGATGTCTATAATTTTGTACTGCTGTTGGTTCGTTCTTGTGTCTGTTATCATTGTGTTAATCTAAAAATTGGTTAAGGAAAGATACTCTTTCCGGCTATGATCGTGATAAGGATTGAAATTTGGTACCAAACGAGGTGTGGAGGTGGAAGGTGTTGCTACTTAGGGTTGGGGCTTTCTTTTAACGTCATTGACCTTGATTAAGCTACAGTTGAGATGATATCTTTATTAATGATTATATGCATAAGATTTTGGCAAAATAAAAAGGATTCTATGCATAAAATGGTAATTGTAGGTGTTGTAAATTCTGATTGAGTCTCTGCTTGAATACTTTGTTTGATGTACTATTTCAGATTAATTGATTTTTGTGACTAACCATAATTACCTGGTACTTAGTACTTGGCATTCTTTTAGGAGTTTCGTGTCCACATTTGGCAATGAATGTATTATGTGTGTATATATATATATAAGTAAACTAATCTTCTTGTTGATAAGTCTAAACTTAGATTTGGTTTCAGGTTTAATCCTCAGATCTCACTGATGCAATCGTCGAGGCGAAAGCCTAGTTATAAGGTTACTCAGGAAATGAAGACCTCTTCTACTAAATTTGGTTGTACAAGAACTGAAACTGATTTATGGTCACACCAGTTTACCTTGAGGGACAAGCGAAAGGCAGGTGACCTAACCATATGCTCTGCTGGAGCAGTGTCCACATATGGTGAAACTGGTATAGAATCTTATTCGCATGCAGCAGAGGAAAAGGTTGGGGTCCTGCTGCTAAACCTTGGTGGTCCGGAGACTCTTCAAGATGTTCAACCGTTTTTGTTCAACTTATTTGCTGACCCTGTAAGCTGACTGGCTCTGTTGCAAAGTTGTCTATTATCGATTTTAAAGTGAATTGCATTCACATATATTGTTCTTTCGCTTGGCACAGGATATTATTCGCCTTCCTAGGCTTTTTCGGTTTCTTCAGCAACCGTTGGCAAAACTAATATCTGTACTCAGAGCTCCAAAAAGTAAAGAAGCCTATGCTTCCATAGGTGGTGGATCACCCTTGCGCAAAATAACTGATGAGCAGGTGCAGAAGATGATGCTTTAGTTGAAATTCGTGATCATACATTTTCATCATCACTGACTTGTTTATCATCCTAAACGTTAAGATGATCTGTGCTTTCTATTTGCAGGCTCATGCCCTGAAAATGGCTTTGGACATGAAAAACCTGTCCGCTAAAGTTTATGTTGGAATGCGGTACTGGTTTCCTTTCACTGAAGAGGCAATCCAACAGGTAAACCATGGATTCACAGTACTACCTTTTTCGGTTGTCATTTCTCCTTTAGAAACCCTAAATCTGTTCTTGTATCATGGTCATACTATTCACGGGATATTTTCTTTTACCTAACTAATCTGAATCTGATTGTATTTTTTCGTATCTAATTGTGATAGATCAAGAAGGATAAGATCACAAAGCTGGTTGTGCTGCCACTTTATCCTCAGTTCTCAATATCCACAACTGGGTCAAGCGTCCGTGTCTTGGAGACCGTCTTTAGGTGAAGATTATATTTTTCATCTTTTTTATTTTTTGGTGGTTGTATTGTATATATTCACGTAATTCTTAGTTTCGTGTTAGTAATAAATTTCATTGTGACAAATGATTTATCAGGAAAGATGAATATCTATCCCGGATGCCAGTTTCTATTATTCAGTCCTGGTATCAACGACCTGGTTACAAAAAGTCTATGGCTGATTTGATCCAGAAAGAGCTGGGTATTTTCTCCACACCCGAGGAGGTAGGTTCATTATTTTGGATGTCTTCTTTGTGCATGTATTTCTTTTATGTATAAAACATGCTCTGTAGTGTTACTTCTTCTAGGATCATAAAGAAGATGAATTTCAGCAAATGGTATAATAACTATGAATGTGCAGGTTATGATTTTCTTTAGTGCTCATGGGGTACCTGTCAGTTACGTCACGAATGCTGGGGATCCATACAAAGACCAGATGGAACAGTGCATCGATCTAATCATGCAGGAGTTGAAATCTCGAGGGATCGCCAATGATCATAAACTTGCATATCAGGTCAGTCACATAGCTTCAGATATTAATCACGCTTCGCTAAATGGATGCTTATTTTGGAAGCCTAACTCTGACACTGTTCCTTGGCAGAGCCGAGTTGGACCAGTTGAGTGGCTGAAGCCCTACACTGATGAAGTTCTTGTCGAGCTTGGCCAGAAGGGTGTAAAGAGTCTTCTAGCAGTCCCCATTAGGTAAGCATCTTTTTTCAGATTATAGCATTTGGCTACATTGATTTTTCACAAGTAGAGCCACTGGATGATGGTTAATCTGTCCTGTTTTCAAACTTTGTGGAGATTCTGCTTAAAATCTTAAAGGGTCTTTTGGTACAACATGTCTGACCGAAATTGACTTTTGGTGCAACATGTTTTTTTGTTTGTAAACTTTTAGTGCAATACGTTTGCATTTTGTAGACTTTGGTGCATCTGTTAGTTAACCGTTAGTTTTGACTGTTAAGTAGCACGTACAAAAGTTCCCACTTGAGGGTTACACTTACACTCATAAGTCATAACCATTTTTTGTTTTTTGGAATAATGTCAGCTTTGTGAGTGAGCACATAGAAACACTTGAAGAGATAGACATGGAGTACAAGGAGCTTGCACTTGAATCTGGCGTTGAGAACTGGGGTCGAGTCCCTGCACTAAACTGTACCCCTTCCTTCATAAACGACCTTGCAGATGCAGTTATAGAGGCACTTCCTTTGTCCAAGGCCATAACAACAGCTGACAACAGCTCTGAAGAAGCTGACCAAGATCCAATAGCATACATGATTAAGTTGTTTTTCGGATCAATGGCAGCATTTTTTCTGCTTTTCTCTCCAAAGTTGCTAACCGCCTTTAAGAATGTCCTTTGAGTTGTCTATTGAGTGGAATAACAACAAACTTGAAAGGGTAAAGAAAGGATACTATATAAGGATTGTAGGGTTTTTTTTGCCCAACATTAGAGGGCAGAGACGCAGAGTTGTAATATACATATACGGAGAAGGTAAGGGTGTTAATGCTTGGCCTAGTGTCTATTATTACATGTGCAGAAGTGAGAAGTTTGGTTTGTTTTATACTTGATCGAAAAGATTGAGCTTAGACCAACATATATATGCTTTAGTACTTATTATCCAAGGGAACTAAACAAAAATATATGGGTTAAGAACCTATAAACAGGTTTGACCAATGTTGAAATTGATTGTCTGAAGTTTGAAATGTTAAAATAGACTGTTCCATTTTTCATTTTTGTTGAAATTTGTGTCTCGGTTTGATTATTTTAGAGAAGTCAATTCCGACGAAATCGACTGTCAAATTCGAGCTCACATGCACGCTTCATTCGTCACCTTGTCGGGACCTCACTTTATAAGCCAATTACATTCGCGCAAGTAAATCATACTATGTTGTCGTTGGAAATCGCTCCATCCCACTCTACTGGTAACCTTTTCTTTAGGATGTTCAAATTTTGGGGGATATTTAGCGATTTTGTAAAAAATAAAGAGTGATGGATTATTTGCTAATCAGTTGGTTTATAAAAATGACTGAAGAGGGAGGAAAAGACATGTGGAGATACCAAATTTCAACAAAAATAAAACATGAGACTGTTCATTTTAACATTTCAAACTTCAGACACTTAATTTCAACCACCACAAGAAAACAGGATTATAGCAGAGGTAGAATCCCGTTACAAAAGCTCTAAATGTCGCCACTAAAGCTTTAGTGGCGGCAAAGTCGTTGCTATTGTGTCGTTGGTAAAAAGTCCGTGGCTAAAGGTATTAGTAACAACAAAAGACCGTTAGTATTTACATGCCGCTACTGTTTCTGTCAAACCAGACAATATGTTCCAGCAGCTGTATGTCGCCACTAATAGTGCTTTTTAGTAGCGGACAGCTGTTGCTGCAAAAACGGTGCAACTGCAGCAAAATGTTTGCTACTAAATATTATTTTTAGAAACGTCAGTGTATCGTTGCTAAAGTAGTCAGACAGTGCAACTGCAGCTACAATTGTCCGCTGCTAAATATTATGTTTAGTAACGACCTTGTATTGTTGCTAAAGTAGACATACATCAACGACATTGTGTTGTTGCTATACATTTGATTTTGTAACGACATTTATTGACACAAAATATATTTTTGGCAAAGGCTTATTCTGCTGCTATATCAAACTTTTTGCAGCTCTCAAGTACTGTTACTATATGTTCGATTTTGTAGCATCACGTAAGTTGCTGATATAACCAACTTTTTGTAACAACCGTCGTTTGATAGAAACTGTTCTATTTACCAACAACTAAGTTTCTTGCAAAAATTATACATATTTCAAAATACGATATTCAATAATAAAAACTATAATTATCACAATAAGAATGACCACCATGTAATTATATATATATATATAACATTAAGAAATTTAACTACAACTGAATTTAGTTAAGCATGTCCAACTAATAATAACAAAATATGCATGCTCTACACAAAATGATTAAAACCATACTTAAAAGTCTTAGCTTCCAAGAGCAACTAAAATTAAGCCATAGCCATAGATACTAAAGCTTCCAACTACTCAAAAGTGCAGCTTCCAACAACAACTACAATTAAGTCCTAAAAATAGATACTAAAGCTTCCAACCAGCTTCCAACAGCAACTAAAATGAAGCCCTAACCATAGATAAAAAAGCTTCCAATTACTCAAAATTTTCCTTTTAGTTAATTTATTTATTTAAAGGAAAATTATGCTTGATTATATACTATTTACTCAATTAGTGAGATTTAATATAACATTAAAGTGTTTACCTAATTGATATATTTGTTGATATTTATAAGGTTTGTTATTAGTTAATTTTTAATTATTATTTAACTATAATGGACTAATCAACGTAATTAGAATGTCAAGTTATAGCAACTTAAGGATAAGGATGTAACTCCATAATATAAAAAATGGGGAGATAAACACTAGTTTTTTATATATAAATAAATAAGGATATACTCCACCGACCACCATACCCTAAGTTTGTTTTTTTCAATAATTTCCAACTTCTTCAATCTCTACATTTCTGGCTAAAAACAGATCTGTCGTTTCATCAATTTAAGTTAAACAATTCTTCCGCAAGTCTTACATCGCGATTCGAAATCTGATATTTTCAAATCTAATTTTTACTGCACGCAACAACCGTGAAGAAGCCTAGACGACTCTGCATCATTCACCGACACCTCAATTCTTAAACGTTCTGCACTAATCCTCTGCTGCAGACACCGTGGAGGCACCCACCAAGGAGATTAATGATTCAATATTAACTTCGTTGTGGAAATCGTAGTATAATGAGAGAAATTGCTGCTGATATCTGCTTCTGGGTTGGTTCTGATTGTAGAATATGGGTTAATGATTTATTAACGTTGTTTGTGGCATTATCAATGGATGATAATAATTTTCTGATTTAATTTATAAATGGAATTGAATAACTAAGTTTGATCTATTTATATCTATTTTGGTTTTTTGATTGCAAACTTGAAGGTTTCAGTGGTTCTACAGGTTCAATACAAGTTGAGAAGGTACACTCATTTTGGAGTATGTGTTGGGAAATTGTTGTGTTGCAAGCTAATGGCTGTTCTGGTGTCTACAAAATTAATGCATTTTCAAAAACACTCACATTCATGTAAAACAGATTGCAGAATGTAAAACTAGATTGCAGCAAAATAACATATTGCAGAATGTAAAAGTAAATTGCAACAAAATAACAGATTGCAGAATGTAAAACAGCAGAATACATAATGTAAACCTAGAATCCAGCAAAACAGATTAAAAAAATGTAAGTATGTTGGCAAGACAAACAACAGATTCCTGCAGCAACAACACAGTTCACCAGCACCATCAACACCATAGCAGCAACAACACAGTTCACCACCACCATCAACACCACAGCAGCAAAACACAGTTCACCAACAACACCACAGTTCACTTACAGGCTTAAAGCGACACGGCATTTCATTTCAGCATCACAACAACAATATCTGCAACATCACAACTACATTTATAAGGATATATACAAGATCAAATCATAAATAATAAGAATATAGAAATTTAGTACCAATAACAAAAAGAACGCACTTAAACATGTTAGGCAAACTCAAATATGAACTAATCATCCCCAATGTCTTCATCGGACATCAAATTCTCATGACTTTCATCTTCCTCTTCTGTTTCATCACCTTCATCCATTAAATCCATGTCATCACCATCAGTATCAAAATCTTCTTCACTATCTTGACCACTCTCTTCAAAATTTTCATAAAAGTCATCTTCTTCATCATTATCTTGACGAATTGTATTTATCCTTTCAACGCTATCAACTAGTTCAGCATCAATATCTTCTCTTCTCCATTGAATGTCATCACCTAATTGTCCCTGAAAGGTCAAACCCACTCGGTTCTCTTGGTAGGGCTCTACTGTTCCACCTGACATTTGACCTCCCAATTTAAATTGTCTCCGGGCTTCAGCTTTTAAAACAGTGCTCCAAGTAGGGTCCATTCGCTCAGGAAGATAAAACACTTGTTGTGCCTGAGAGGCAAGTATGAATGGCTCATCTGTCTGGAGGAAGTCATCAGTCTTCACACAAGTGAAACCATAATCGTCCACTTTAAGACCATTTGCTCCATTTAAAACATTAAACCAATCACACTTAAACAAGATAACACGAAGACTGCCGAAATACTGCAACTCAATCACCTCTTTTAATAAACCATAATAGTCAACTTGGCCCGTGATAGGATTTTTATCCTTTCTACTACTATAACATATTGTATCCGCAATGACCGATACACCGCTATTCTCAAAATTTCTCAATCTAGATCGATCTTTTGTGTGGAAAGTGAACCCATTAGCAACATAAGCACTGTAACTCTTTACACCATACAAAGGACCATGAGACAATGACTTTAACTGACTGTGTGTTACAGAATTTGATACTTCTTGCATCCGACCCACCTGCCAAATAAATAAAAAATAATTCACTAATAATGAAAATGAAAAAAAAATGTGTTGTTAAGTTAGATGCACAATACAATTGTGTTGTTACCCGTCCTTCAAACCATTTGATAAATTCTTTATTGTGTCTCACATCCATATTCCGACGACTCAATCTTGCACGACTCAGTTGCCTCTTGTGTTCTCTGTGGAGATAAGAAGACAACATAAATATAAGGAATACAAGAATACATCTTATAAAACACATGTATGTTTTCAAAAAATTAAATACATACTCTATGAATGGTTGAACTTCTTCACATTGGTTTAAGACATAACGGTGGCATTGTTCCCACTCTATGTTGCTTAATTCACGCATAATAGCACCACCTAAGTGAGAACCAGCTTGTCGGAATACTGATAATCCTTCATGCGATCCATCTTGAACATCATTCTGCAAATGATCCGTATGTCTGTTGAATTTTGTCTCCACTTCATGCAAATACCTCGAACAAAATGTAAGACACTCCAGTGCAATATAGCCCTCCGCTATGGAACCCTCAGGACGACTTCTATTACGCACAAATGACTTCATTATCCCCATGATCCTAAAGTAAAGATAGTAATAGAAATTAATAAACTGCAAAAGAGAATAATATATCCTTAAAAATCAAACATTATCAAATGTAAAAACCTTTCAATTGAGTACATCCAACGAAATTGGACAGGCCCTGCTATCTTAGCCTCCTCGGCGAGGTGCACAATTAAATGCACAGTGATATTGAAAAATGCAGGTGGGAAGATCCTCTCGAGATTGCACATTGTTAAAGGAAGTTTAGATTCGACATCTTGTAGATCCTCTAAATGCAACTCCTTAGAGCATAATACTCTAAATATATTGCTTAGCTCTATTAACACCATGCATACATTCTTAGGCAATAATCCCTTTATTGCAACAGATAATAACTGTTGCATAAGAACATGGTAGTCATGGCTCTTCAAACCAACAAATTTCTGTTCCAGCACTTTTACACAACGTGATATATTTGAAGAATAGCCACCGGGGAGCTTCAAATTCTTAAAGAATTGACATAGAGCAATTTTCTGCTCTTTTGATAGGGTATAACATGCAGGAGGTAGCAACATCTTCCCTCCTTTGAGTATGGGATGCAGTGTACTTCTTATTCCCATTTCTTTCATGTCAAGTCGAGCTTTGATGTTGTCATTGCTTTTCTTGTCAGTGCCCAACAAAGTTCCGATCAAATTGTCACATACATTTTTCTCAATGTGCATAACATCCAAATTATGAGTGAGTAACAATTTCTTCCAATAAGGTAATTGAAAAAATATACTTCTTTTTTTCCAATTTCCAGTAGCAGAGTCTATGCCTATCTTTCTCGACGGTTGGGTCTTCCCAAATGGAATATCCTCTAGGTTCTCTAGCTGTTGCAAAATTTCTTCACCTGACAACCTCCTGGGACGCGGCCTAAACTCCTGTTTTCCATCAAATGAGCTCTTATTTCTCCTCCAAATATGTCCATCCGGGAGATATCGCCGGTTCCCCATAAAAGAACACTTCTGACCATTTTTTAATCTACAATAATGTGTATCCATTTTGCAAACAGGACAAGCCAAGTTGCCATTGGTAGCCCAACCAGACAAGTTAGCATACGCTGGAAGATCGTTTATTGTCCAAAGAACTGCTGCATGCATTTGGAAATTCTGCTTCCTTGAAGCATCATATGTCAAAACACCATTCTCCCATAACTCGTTAAGCTCATCAATTAGCGGTTGCAAGTACACGTCGATATCATTACCTGGAGCCTTTGGTCCAGGTATCAACAGGGAGAGCAAATAATTGGTATCTTTCATGCACATTTCAGGAGACACATTGTAGGGAATAATAACGACTGGCCACATACTATACGGTTTGCTTTTATCACTGAAAGGGTCAAATCCATCTGTCGCTAAACCAAGTCTCACATTACGGGGTTCTGCTCCAAAAGAAGGACAAATATCATCAAGTGCTTTCCACGCTGCAGTATCAGCAGGATGCCTCAACACCCCATCTTTTACCCGACCCTCATGATGCCACCTCATACTCGCTGCAGTCTTAGTTGACATGAAAATTCTTTGTAGTCTTGGAGTTATTGGAAAATAACGCACAACCTTTGCTGGAATTTTCTTCCTTTTCCTTTTGGGTTCATTGGACATACTATTATTCCCTTCAACACACGGTTTAGGTGAAATCCATCTTGACTCGCCACAAACTGGACATACATCAACATGACTATATTCCTTTCTGAATAGAATGCAGTCATTGACACACGCGTGTATTTTCTCATAATGTAAACCCAAGTCAGAAATGAATTTTTTTGCTTCATAATATGTGTTAGGGACTGTATTTTCTGCCGGAAGTAGCTTATGCATCATGTGAAGCAACTCATCAACGAACTTGTTCGACACCTTATAAAGAGATTTTAGGTGCAACAATTCTACAATAAATGACATCTTGGTGTATTGCGTACATCCTGAATATAAGCTTTGTTCACAATCTCCTAACATTCGATAAAACTTTTTTGCACCAATATTAGGCTCTTCCTCATTATTATCCCAACCTTCAACACCAAGCCCATCATAAACCATATTAGGCATATCCTCATTACTTGTGATATTCACTCCACTAGGTGTCAACAATTCATATTCCTCACCATGATCTACCCATGTAGTATAGGTAGGCACCATTCCGTCACGCTCCAAGTGTAACTTGACATCATCTCTTACTAATAACCGACTTCTATTGCATCTTACACATGGACAATAAATTTTATCATCCCAAGATGCATGAGTAAAAGCAAAATCAAGAAATTGGATTACACCATTCCTATACTCTCCACTCTTCCGGTGCGCTTTCATCCAACTCTTATCCATTTTTTATATCTGTTATGAACCAAGCCAAGTTAGTCACTGAAAGACATATCAACTAAACACATTATCAAAAATGAATACTAAAAATTCATACATTCTACATTTTGAGATACTTTCTACATACTAAATATATTTACAACCTAATTTTGAAACCATAATATGAATTGAAAAGAAAGACCTTTAACATACTAAGCAATTTGCTAATTTGAAATTACTCCACCAAACCTAAATTAGGGTCGATGCTTTATCTCTAACACTCTAATAGTTCTACAATTTTAAATACAAATAAGAAAGTTAATTATGTGATTATCTACTTGTTGAAGCACATCTTAATCCAACTAATTAACAAAAAATTATGACTATAATGAATTTTGAAATCTAGAGAGAATAGAGAAACCCACCTCTGCAGCTGCAATAGAATTGGGTCAATTTGATTTTGTGTTCAACCTCCGTTGTTAAGGATTAAAGAAGCATTCTCATCTCTCTCTCATTTGATTTTCTAGCAGAATCGGAAGTTAGGTCGTCAGAGCTTCAGGTTTTTAAGAGAACAGAAGTTAGGTCGTGGCTTTTGATACATTTTAGATTTATTAGTGCAGATAGTTTCAGTAGCGGCAAAGTCGCTGCTGAAAGTAGCTTTTACCGTCAAGAATTGAGCCGTTACTGAAAATGGTTTTAGTGGCGCCAGAAAAGTTGCTACTGCGCATACATATTAGTGGAGCATAAAAGTCGCTGTTAAAAGAGGCTTTTACCGTCAAAAACTTTGTCGCTACTGAAAATAGCTTTTTAGTGGCGCCAATAAAGCCACTACAGCGTATACATATTAGGGGAGCTTAAAAGCCGCTACTGAAACCCACTTTCATCGTCAAAAAATTAGGCGCTGCTAAAAACTTCTTTTAGTGGCGGTTTTTAAGCCGCTACAGATACAGACCCCTTTAGTTGCAGTATCTTTTGCTGCTGAAGGTACATTTTTGCAACGTCGTTTTACTCATTACTAATAAAAGTAATTACTTACGCAAAAGTAATGTTGTTACTAAAACTGGCATTTAGCGTCAATTTTTAGTAACAGAATATTTGGTTTGCTGCTGTAGCTCTGTTTTCTTGTAGTGAACACTGGCAAACCTTAGACTGTCTTAAGCCAAAATATATATACATTTAAGTTTTACAAAAATGAGGCTGGTCATCGTAAGACAGGGCCGGCCCAAGAGAGATTGGGGCCTAAAGTAAAAATTTATTTTGGGACCCTATAGTTGCCCAATAAATGACGACATAATTACTTAAATTGATTATAATTAGATTAACTTTATAGCTAGCCCAAAATTAATAGAAAGTAGTTTTTTTTTTTTTTTTTGAACTAGACATTTTTTTATCATGTGTTGAAGTTAACTTACTTATATATTAGTAATATAAGGCCTTTTTTTTTTGGGCCTAAAGCCCTAGCTTTAGTGGCATTACCCTTGAGCCGGCCCTGTCGTAAGACATTCTAGTTGCTTCCATTAATGTTAATCCAAAATCTATAAAGTTGAGCTCTATCAAACTTTCTGCAAAGTCTTTCAACTTATGCAAACGAAGACGTCCAAACCATATATTTAGGGTTAATAACCTGTGAAAGATCTGAAGTTTGGTCCATGTTAATCGGAGAGGTATGAAATTTTAAATGTTGATTTGAGGAGTCTGAGCTTTCAACTTTGTAGATATAAGAGGTCTCCGTTAAAACAAACGGAAGTTTGTCACGTGCTTGGCATGTGACCGGAAACAAAATTAAATTCCCAAAATGCCCTTCTATCAAAGTGTGCTCATCACATGCTTCAAATGAAAAGACAAAAATCCCCTTAAAGCCTCCAGCCACCGCCACCCCGACTCCGGCCACCACCCTGACACCGGCGACCACCTCGACTCCGGCAACCACCACCAAACTCCGGCGACCGCCACCATGGCTCCGATTAGGCCCAAATCAGAGCCACCGACCCCGATTGGGCCCAAATCGGAGCCACACAGTTCCCATCAGAGCTTTGTGGCTCTGGTCGGAGCCACAGAGCTCCAGATCGGAGCTCCGTGGCTCTGGTTGGGTCCACAGAGCTCCGATCTAGAGCTCTGTGGCTCAGGTCGGGGCCACAGAGCTCCAATCGGCTCTGGCCAGAGCCACATAGCTCCGATCGGAGCTTTGTGGCTCCGATTTGGGCCTAATCGGGGTCGGTGGCTCTGATTTGGGCCAAATCGGAGCCGCGGTGGTGATCGCCGGAGTTGGGTGGTGATTGTCGGAGCTGAGGTGGCGGTCGTTGAATTTACTCCACCAAACCTAAATTAAAGTCGTTGCTATTGTGTCGTTGGTAAAAAGTCCGTGGCTAAAGGTATTAGTAACAACAAAAGACCGTTAGTATTTACATGCCGCTACTGTTTCTGTCAAACCAGACAATATGTTCCAGCAGCTGTATGTCGCCACTAATAGTGCTTTTTAGTAGCGGACAGCTGTTGCTGCAAAAACGGTGCAACTGCAGCAAAATGTTTGCTACTAAATATTATTTTTAGAAACGTCAGTGTATCGTTGCTAAAGTAGTCAGACAGTGCAACTGCAGCTACAATTGTCCGCTGCTAAATATTATGTTTAGTAACGACCTTGTATTGTTGCTAAAGTAGACATACATCAACGACATTGTGTTGTTGCTATACATTTGATTTTGTAACGACATTTATTGACACAAAATATATTTTTGGCAAAGGCTTATTCTGCTGCTATATCAAACTTTTTGCAGCTCTCAAGTACTGTTACTATATGTTCGATTTTGTAGCATCACGTAAGTTGCTGATATAACCAACTTTTTGTAACAACCGTCGTTTGATAGAAACTGTTCTATTTACCAACAACTAAGTTTCTTGCAAAAATTATACATATTTCAAAATACGATATTCAATAATAAAAACTATAATTATCACAATAAGAATGACCACCATGTAATTATATATATATATATAACATTAAGAAATTTAACTACAACTGAATTTAGTTAAGCATGTCCAACTAATAATAACAAAATATGCATGCTCTACACAAAATGATTAAAACCATACTTAAAAGTCTTAGCTTCCAAGAGCAACTAAAATTAAGCCATAGCCATAGATACTAAAGCTTCCAACTACTCAAAAGTGCAGCTTCCAACAACAACTACAATTAAGTCCTAAAAATAGATACTAAAGCTTCCAACCAGCTTCCAACAGCAACTAAAATGAAGCCCTAACCATAGATAAAAAAGCTTCCAATTACTCAAAATTTTCCTTTTAGTTAATTTATTTATTTAAAGGAAAATTATGCTTGATTATATACTATTTACTCAATTAGTGAGATTTAATATAACATTAAAGTGTTTACCTAATTGATATATTTGTTGATATTTATAAGGTTTGTTATTAGTTAATTTTTAATTATTATTTAACTATAATGGACTAATCAACGTAATTAGAATGTCAAGTTATAGCAACTTAAGGATAAGGATGTAACTCCATAATATAAAAAATGGGGAGATAAACACTAGTTTTTTATATATAAATAAATAAGGATATACTCCACCGACCACCATACCCTAAGTTTGTTTTTTTCAATAATTTCCAACTTCTTCAATCTCTACATTTCTGGCTAAAAACAGATCTGTCGTTTCATCAATTTAAGTTAAACAATTCTTCCGCAAGTCTTACATCGCGATTCGAAATCTGATATTTTCAAATCTAATTTTTACTGCACGCAACAACCGTGAAGAAGCCTAGACGACTCTGCATCATTCACCGACACCTCAATTCTTAAACGTTCTGCACTAATCCTCTGCTGCAGACACCGTGGAGGCACCCACCAAGGAGATTAATGATTCAATATTAACTTCGTTGTGGAAATCGTAGTATAATGAGAGAAATTGCTGCTGATATCTGCTTCTGGGTTGGTTCTGATTGTAGAATATGGGTTAATGATTTATTAACGTTGTTTGTGGCATTATCAATGGATGATAATAATTTTCTGATTTAATTTATAAATGGAATTGAATAACTAAGTTTGATCTATTTATATCTATTTTGGTTTTTTGATTGCAAACTTGAAGGTTTCAGTGGTTCTACAGGTTCAATACAAGTTGAGAAGGTACACTCATTTTGGAGTATGTGTTGGGAAATTGTTGTGTTGCAAGCTAATGGCTGTTCTGGTGTCTACAAAATTAATGCATTTTCAAAAACACTCACATTCATGTAAAACAGATTGCAGAATGTAAAACTAGATTGCAGCAAAATAACATATTGCAGAATGTAAAAGTAAATTGCAACAAAATAACAGATTGCAGAATGTAAAACAGCAGAATACATAATGTAAACCTAGAATCCAGCAAAACAGATTAAAAAAATGTAAGTATGTTGGCAAGACAAACAACAGATTCCTGCAGCAACAACACAGTTCACCAGCACCATCAACACCATAGCAGCAACAACACAGTTCACCACCACCATCAACACCACAGCAGCAAAACACAGTTCACCAACAACACCACAGTTCACTTACAGGCTTAAAGCGACACGGCATTTCATTTCAGCATCACAACAACAATATCTGCAACATCACAACTACATTTATAAGGATATATACAAGATCAAATCATAAATAATAAGAATATAGAAATTTAGTACCAATAACAAAAAGAACGCACTTAAACATGTTAGGCAAACTCAAATATGAACTAATCATCCCCAATGTCTTCATCGGACATCAAATTCTCATGACTTTCATCTTCCTCTTCTGTTTCATCACCTTCATCCATTAAATCCATGTCATCACCATCAGTATCAAAATCTTCTTCACTATCTTGACCACTCTCTTCAAAATTTTCATAAAAGTCATCTTCTTCATCATTATCTTGACGAATTGTATTTATCCTTTCAACGCTATCAACTAGTTCAGCATCAATATCTTCTCTTCTCCATTGAATGTCATCACCTAATTGTCCCTGAAAGGTCAAACCCACTCGGTTCTCTTGGTAGGGCTCTACTGTTCCACCTGACATTTGACCTCCCAATTTAAATTGTCTCCGGGCTTCAGCTTTTAAAACCGTGCTCCAAGTAGGGTCCATTCGCTCAGGAAGATAAAACACTTGTTGTGCCTGAGAGGCAAGTATGAATGGCTCATCTGTCTGGAGGAAGTCATCAGTCTTCACACAAGTGAAACCATAATCGTCCACTTTAAGACCATTTGCTCCATTTAAAACATTAAACCAATCACACTTAAACAAGATAACACGAAGACTGCCGAAATACTGCAACTCAATCACCTCTTTTAATAAACCATAATAGTCAACTTGGCCCGTGATAGGATTTTTATCCTTTCTACTACTATAACATATTGTATCCGCAATGACCGATACACCGCTATTCTCAAAATTTCTCAATCTAGATCGATCTTTTGTGTGGAAAGTGAACCCATTAGCAACATAAGCACTGTAACTCTTTACACCATACAAAGGACCATGAGACAATGACTTTAACTGACTGTGTGTTACAGAATTTGATACTTCTTGCATCCGACCCACCTGCCAAATAAATAAAAAATAATTCACTAATAATGAAAATGAAAAAAAAATGTGTTGTTAAGTTAGATGCACAATACAATTGTGTTGTTACCCGTCCTTCAAACCATTTGATAAATTCTTTATTGTGTCTCACATCCATATTCCGACGACTCAATCTTGCACGACTCAGTTGCCTCTTGTGTTCTCTGTGGAGATAAGAAGACAACATAAATATAAGGAATACAAGAATACATCTTATAAAACACATGTATGTTTTCAAAAAATTAAATACATACTCTATGAATGGTTGAACTTCTTCACATTGGTTTAAGACATAACGGTGGCATTGTTCCCACTCTATGTTGCTTAATTCACGCATAATAGCACCACCTAAGTGAGAACCAGCTTGTCGGAATACTGATAATCCTTCATGCGATCCATCTTGAACATCATTCTGCAAATGATCCGTATGTCTGTTGAATTTTGTCTCCACTTCATGCAAATACCTCGAACAAAATGTAAGACACTCCAGTGCAATATAGCCCTCCGCTATGGAACCCTCAGGACGACTTCTATTACGCACAAATGACTTCATTATCCCCATGATCCTAAAGTAAAGATAGTAATAGAAATTAATAAACTGCAAAAGAGAATAATATATCCTTAAAAATCAAACATTATCAAATGTAAAAACCTTTCAATTGAGTACATCCAACGAAATTGGACAGGCCCTGCTATCTTAGCCTCCTCGGCGAGGTGCACAATTAAATGCACAGTGATATTGAAAAATGCAGGTGGGAAGATCCTCTCGAGATTGCACATTGTTAAAGGAAGTTTAGATTCGACATCTTGTAGATCCTCTAAATGCAACTCCTTAGAGCATAATACTCTAAATATATTGCTTAGCTCTATTAACACCATGCATACATTCTTAGGCAATAATCCCTTTATTGCAACAGATAATAACTGTTGCATAAGAACATGGTAGTCATGGCTCTTCAAACCAACAAATTTCTGTTCCAGCACTTTTACACAACGTGATATATTTGAAGAATAGCCACCGGGGAGCTTCAAATTCTTAAAGAATTGACATAGAGCAATTTTCTGCTCTTTTGATAGGGTATAACATGCAGGAGGTAGCAACATCTTCCCTCCTTTGAGTATGGGATGCAGTGTACTTCTTATTCCCATTTCTTTCATGTCAAGTCGAGCTTTGATGTTGTCATTGCTTTTCTTGTCAGTGCCCAACAAAGTTCCGATCAAATTGTCACATACATTTTTCTCAATGTGCATAACATCCAAATTATGAGTGAGTAACAATTTCTTCCAATAAGGTAATTGAAAAAATATACTTCTTTTTTTCCAATTTCCAGTAGCAGAGTCTATGCCTATCTTTCTCGACGGTTGGGTCTTCCCAAATGGAATATCCTCTAGGTTCTCTAGCTGTTGCAAAATTTCTTCACCTGACAACCTCCTGGGACGCGGCCTAAACTCCTGTTTTCCATCAAATGAGCTCTTATTTCTCCTCCAAATATGTCCATCCGGGAGATATCGCCGGTTCCCCATAAAAGAACACTTCTGACCATTTTTTAATCTACAATAATGTGTATCCATTTTGCAAACAGGACAAGCCAAGTTGCCATTGGTAGCCCAACCAGACAAGTTAGCATACGCTGGAAGATCGTTTATTGTCCAAAGAACTGCTGCATGCATTTGGAAATTCTGCTTCCTTGAAGCATCATATGTCAAAACACCATTCTCCCATAACTCGTTAAGCTCATCAATTAGCGGTTGCAAGTACACGTCGATATCATTACCTGGAGCCTTTGGTCCAGGTATCAACAGGGAGAGCAAATAATTGGTATCTTTCATGCACATTTCAGGAGACACATTGTAGGGAATAATAACGACTGGCCACATACTATACGGTTTGCTTTTATCACTGAAAGGGTCAAATCCATCTGTCGCTAAACCAAGTCTCACATTACGGGGTTCTGCTCCAAAAGAAGGACAAATATCATCAAGTGCTTTCCACGCTGCAGTATCAGCAGGATGCCTCAACACCCCATCTTTTACCCGACCCTCATGATGCCACCTCATACTCGCTGCAGTCTTAGTTGACATGAAAATTCTTTGTAGTCTTGGAGTTATTGGAAAATAACGCACAACCTTTGCTGGAATTTTCTTCCTTTTCCTTTTGGGTTCATTGGACATACTATTATTCCCTTCAACACACGGTTTAGGTGAAATCCATCTTGACTCGCCACAAACTGGACATACATCAACATGACTATATTCCTTTCTGAATAGAATGCAGTCATTGACACACGCGTGTATTTTCTCATAATGTAAACCCAAGTCAGAAATGAATTTTTTTGCTTCATAATATGTGTTAGGGACTGTATTTTCTGCCGGAAGTAGCTTATGCATCATGTGAAGCAACTCATCAACGAACTTGTTCGACACCTTATAAAGAGATTTTAGGTGCAACAATTCTACAATAAATGACATCTTGGTGTATTGCGTACATCCTGAATATAAGCTTTGTTCACAATCTCCTAACATTCGATAAAACTTTTTTGCACCAATATTAGGCTCTTCCTCATTATTATCCCAACCTTCAACACCAAGCCCATCATAAACCATATTAGGCATATCCTCATTACTTGTGATATTCACTCCACTAGGTGTCAACAATTCATATTCCTCACCATGATCTACCCATGTAGTATAGGTAGGCACCATTCCGTCACGCTCCAAGTGTAACTTGACATCATCTCTTACTAATAACCGACTTCTATTGCATCTTACACATGGACAATAAATTTTATCATCCCAAGATGCATGAGTAAAAGCAAAATCAAGAAATTGGATTACACCATTCCTATACTCTCCACTCTTCCGGTGCGCTTTCATCCAACTCTTATCCATTTTTTATATCTGTTATGAACCAAGCCAAGTTAGTCACTGAAAGACATATCAACTAAACACATTATCAAAAATGAATACTAAAAATTCATACATTCTACATTTTGAGATACTTTCTACATACTAAATATATTTACAACCTAATTTTGAAACCATAATATGAATTGAAAAGAAAGACCTTTAACATACTAAGCAATTTGCTAATTTGAAATTACTCCACCAAACCTAAATTAGGGTCGATGCTTTATCTCTAACACTCTAATAGTTCTACAATTTTAAATACAAATAAGAAAGTTAATTATGTGATTATCTACTTGTTGAAGCACATCTTAATCCAACTAATTAACAAAAAATTATGACTATAATGAATTTTGAAATCTAGAGAGAATAGAGAAACCCACCTCTGCAGCTGCAATAGAATTGGGTCAATTTGATTTTGTGTTCAACCTCCGTTGTTAAGGATTAAAGAAGCATTCTCATCTCTCTCTCATTTGATTTTCTAGCAGAATCGGAAGTTAGGTCGTCAGAGCTTCAGGTTTTTAAGAGAACAGAAGTTAGGTCGTGGCTTTTGATACATTTTAGATTTATTAGTGCAGATAGTTTCAGTAGCGGCAAAGTCGCTGCTGAAAGTAGCTTTTACCGTCAAGAATTGAGCCGTTACTGAAAATGGTTTTAGTGGCGCCAGAAAAGTTGCTACTGCGCATACATATTAGTGGAGCATAAAAGTCGCTGTTAAAAGAGGCTTTTACCGTCAAAAACTTTGTCGCTACTGAAAATAGCTTTTTAGTGGCGCCAATAAAGCCACTACAGCGTATACATATTAGGGGAGCTTAAAAGCCGCTACTGAAACCCACTTTCATCGTCAAAAAATTAGGCGCTGCTAAAAACTTCTTTTAGTGGCGGTTTTTAAGCCGCTACAGATACAGACCCCTTTAGTTGCAGTATCTTTTGCTGCTGAAGGTACATTTTTGCAACGTCGTTTTACTCATTACTAATAAAAGTAATTACTTACGCAAAAGTAATGTTGTTACTAAAACTGGCATTTAGCGTCAATTTTTAGTAACAGAATATTTGGTTTGCTGCTGTAGCTCTGTTTTCTTGTAGTGAACACTGGCAAACCTTAGACTGTCTTAAGCCAAAATATATATACATTTAAGTTTTACAAAAATGAGGCTGGTCATCGTAAGACAGGGCCGGCCCAAGAGAGATTGGGGCCTAAAGTAAAAATTTATTTTGGGACCCTATAGTTGCCCAATAAATGACGACATAATTACTTAAATTGATTATAATTAGATTAACTTTATAGCTAGCCCAAAATTAATAGAAAGTAGTTTTTTTTTTTTTTTTGAACTAGACATTTTTTTATCATGTGTTGAAGTTAACTTACTTATATATTAGTAATATAAGGCCTTTTTTTTTTTGGGCCTAAAGCCCTAGCTTTAGTGGCATTACCCTTGAGCCGGCCCTGTCGTAAGACATTCTAGTTGCTTCCATTAATGTTAATCCAAAATCTATAAAGTTGAGCTCTATCAAACTTTCTGCAAAGTCTTTCAACTTATGCAAACGAAGACGTCCAAACCATATATTTAGGGTTAATAACCTGTGAAAGATCTGAAGTTTGGTCCATGTTAATCGGAGAGGTATGAAATTTTAAATGTTGATTTGAGGAGTCTGAGCTTTCAACTTTGTAGATATAAGAGGTCTCCGTTAAAACAAACGGAAGTTTGTCACGTGCTTGGCATGTGACCGGAAACAAAATTAAATTCCCAAAATGCCCTTCTATCAAAGTGTGCTCATCACATGCTTCAAATGAAAAGACAAAAATCCCCTTAAAGCCTCCAGCCACCGCCACCCCGACTCCGGCCACCACCCTGACACCGGCGACCACCTCGACTCCGGCAACCACCACCAAACTCCGGCGACCGCCACCATGGCTCCGATTAGGCCCAAATCAGAGCCACCGACCCCGATTGGGCCCAAATCGGAGCCACACAGTTCCCATCAGAGCTTTGTGGCTCTGGTCGGAGCCACAGAGCTCCAGATCGGAGCTCCGTGGCTCTGGTTGGGTCCACAGAGCTCCGATCTAGAGCTCTGTGGCTCAGGTCGGGGCCACAGAGCTCCAATCGGCTCTGGCCAGAGCCACATAGCTCCGATCGGAGCTTTGTGGCTCCGATTTGGGCCTAATCGGGGTCGGTGGCTCTGATTTGGGCCAAATCGGAGCCGCGGTGGTGATCGCCGGAGTTGGGTGGTGATTGTCGGAGCTGAGGTGGCGGTCGTCGGAGTCGGGTGGTGGTGGCCGAAGTCGGGTGGCCGGGGTGGTTTTTAATTTAACTTCAGGGGTAATTTGTCATTTCACATTTCCTCAAATAATATATTAAATAAAACAAAATATTAAAAGGGGCAAAAGTGTCATTTTAGATCATTCTGTTAAATTTAACCCTAAAAATGAAGGGAAAACCTTAAATCAACAAAGTTGAAACTTCGGACCTTCCATATTAACTTTTGAAACTTCAAACTTTTCCGGTTAACCTGAGCCAAATTTCAGACATTTCCTAGGTTATTAACCCTATATTATAAGGGCTCTATTTCTTTCCAGAAAGAAAAAACAAAAACCATAACAAAGCAATAATTAAGATCGTTAAAAATGATGACATCATAAATAATACTTGATCAAAAATCGTTAAAAAACATAAGTATGGCAAAAAAAACTTGTTGAACCTTTTGCCAAAAGGCCTATTAACTAGGGGTGAAACCAAAATCCGGTTGGTCCGAAAAATCGGTGAAAACCGAACCGGTCCGGATCGAAAAAATCGAATCCGCAATATGCGGTTTGGTTTTTGGTCGGATTTTTTTTACTCTAATTCGGTTTTCGGTCCGGTTCGGATTTTAAGCTTTAAGGACCGTGGAGACCGAACCGACCGTTATGCTAATTAAATATATACAATATATATTATATTAGTTGATATTAATTAATATTATTAAGTAATTATATTATTATAAATTGTAAAATAGTCACTTATGAATATTAATTTTTCTAGTTGTATTTTATAATTTATTTAATTATATTAATGGAACTTATTTATCATTTCGATATGATATTGTCCATGTAAATAAAGAGAATTTTGAATGATAATTGTTAATCTTGGATTTTCGGTTTAAACCGAAAACCGAACTAAAAAAACCGTACTACCAATGGACGGTTTATTTTTCCTCAAACGGTTTTTTGGTCGGATTTTTTTAAGGGAAAAAACCGGATCGAAAATTTAGGTACTCGACCGAAACAAGCAAAAATACGGTCCGACCGGTCCGGTTTCACCCCTACTATTAACCATAAGGGCTTGGCTATTCTTAAGTCGACTGAAATATCAGTCGAGTTAATGACTAACTCTGTTTGCTTCTTTTTCTCTCCTCTCTCTAACTCCGTTGGTCTTCTTTTCATTTCCTCTCTCTTATCTGACAATAACAAAAAAAAAAAAATATGACGCTCTCTCTCCTCTTTTTAAGACCTTTCCCTTCTAAATTTTTACTTTCCAAAATAAAAGTGTCTCACATTTTTACGCTTTTAATGTATATATATGAATGATAAAAAAATTCTTAGTAAATATGGTTAATGAATTTGTTAAAAAAAATTATGTCAATGTATAATATCACTCAATTTGACCTTTGAACATTAAAGTGAATGTCAGTTTATATAATTTTATATATATTTTTCTTTTAAATAGTGTTTGGGTTGAACGAACCGGTGTACTCTATAAAGCAAATTAGTTTAGATCATTTTACGGGATTTTTCCAAAAATATATAGGGTTAGGTGTACGATTAGACTGTGTGTTTTCTAGAAAGCAAATAACCATCTTTAACTCGCCGGTAAAACATTTATCGGTAGTACTTTACCGGCGACAGTGATCGGTGAAAAATTTCGCTAACATGAGATTTATTAGCGAAAATAGGGATGTTACTGGCCACTAACCCTCACCGGTAAAAGGGTATTATTTTGTAGTGATTAAAAAGAAAAAAACTCGTAAAATTATCTAAACATAAATAAAAACTTAATATGCGATATTCTAAATCTTAATAATATATATTAAGAAACGGTGAATTCTATATTTAATTTTTAAAATAGAGTTAATTAAGAAAAAATATCGATGTACTAATTTTTTTTAACGTTCACTTAAATCATGTTTAATGGATTTTTTTTTTGTCATTTTTGGTGAGATTCTTTTTTTTCTTTGCCAAGTTTTTCTTCTGAATAAGAGAGAGAAAAGAAGAGTGCAGAGAAAAAAAAAAGAGAGAGAAAGAAAGAAAATGACAAACGACGTTAGTGACAGTGGAAAGAGAGGAGGGAGAAAATGGTGCGCATATCTCGAGTGCTTGATCAAAAGGCTATTAATTCGACTGATAAAATAGTCGACTTAAGATTAGCTGGACCCTTAACCATAAATAATATTTAGCTAGCAGATTCCAAGATTAAAGGAACTACAAAATCATCTTCCAGCTTAAATGATGACATCTGTTTTGGTGTCATCACCCCCTCTTTCTTACATAAGTCCAAACAATGCCTTGAGCCTCCCTATCTCAATCATAAGAAGGTCGAGCTATTTTCATGGCTAGCCTAGAACGATCAAGAGAATTCTTCAAAAGGAAAAATGAACCCTATGTTTTTGTAAACTAAAGATTCACCATAAAGAAAAACAAATAAAAACACTCTTTAGCCAACGGCCTTAATCCATAGTTGATATCATGGGACAAAAAGAATCACAGCACCAGAAATTGAAGCCAACAATTAAGACAAAGATAATGATAACAAGGCAGGCTCAACCTTCCCTCTACCAAACACGAAATCCTTCGGCCATAGCACGGCCACATAAGTTTTTTACATTTATTACTTGATGATGATGATGATCGACAAGATAGCAGTCGAATTTGCTTCACAGAAGCAAAAACAACTTACATTAAACTCGTTCGTGTTCCCTTACTTGGTCCACCAATGGAGGAAGTCCTTCCTCCTGTTGATCTTCTTTTGAAGCTGCAGAATTCCATAAAGTAGAGCTTCAGCAGTGGGAGGGCATCCGGGAACGTAGATATCGACAGGGACAATCCTGTCACAGCCACGCACCACCGAGTAGGAGTAATGGTAGTAGCCACCACCATTTGCACAGCTTCCCATTGAGATAACCCATCTTGGCTCAGGCATTTGGTCATAAACCCTGCAATAATAAACAATTTTACCCAGAAATATGTCAAATTCGTATCCTTTCCTTGCCAATGCATACACTTGTTGTATCATACATAAATGGCCTCGTCTAAAATGAAAGATACAAGTCGGATATTTATATCAACTTTCAAACATAAGATTTCTTTTGCCCTCAGGGATCATTCATTCACAATATAAATGTTTGATAAAATACCAAAAGAACAGAAACTTTGACAAGCAAATGGCGTTTCCTCAAGGCTAGGAACTTGACACTTGGGAGAGACAGATGAAATTGGCAGGATAATTATGTCATAAACGCTACTGCATATCGGTTATTCTTTTGCACATATTCTCTAACTGAATCTGTCATAGTTGAACAACCATCTAGAGTGTGAAAATGGTAGCTAAAAGGACAATATATAATGGGTTCTAATACGGGCCTAAGCTCAATATTGGACACTCAACAACACTGAGATATATGTAATAGAAATATAAAGAGGATAATAATCAAGAGCACGACTAGATCTCCAGTCAGCATAAAGGGAATTTCATTCTAGCTTTAAACAGGCATAGAAGAATCTCGGTTATCGCCCAGAGAGCCTTCATTGACATAATCCGGCTACCCTCAAGCAGTTTCTGAAGGACCTGGAATTTCCTAGTTTCTAATGTTTTACTCTACACTCTTAGCATCCTGCTCTTCTCATAGTAAACTAGATCTAACCTCTCCCAAATAATGCTCTACATTTTCCAATTAAGAACAATTCAATAATTATATATAAAAAAAAAATCTCTTTCAACCCGAAAACCAAGAATCACGCTAGAAAAATAAGAATCCATACGAAAATTTGCCATCTTCAGTCGACAACTCCATTCAAGAGTGATCTCAATTTGGCTAGCAAGCAACGCCAAAAGGATATATACCATTAAAAAGCTTCAGCTGTTAGCAAGCGGATATTGCCAATTAATCAAAAGTGCTTCGCTGATGAGCACTGAAAATCCGGATCAATTTCAGCAAAAGGAGCATTGTTTCCAACAAAAAGAATCTAGGGAGAAGCCTAATAAAGTTCAACTGTATTATAACAAGGGAAGAGCAGAAGCCATATGGAGAAAAACCTAATCAATTATCATACCCATCCATTTCAAAGCCAAAAACTGAAGATGCCGAAAACTGAATGCCAGACCTAATTTGAAATTAAATCTAGAAATGAAGGAGAAAACATCAGAGAACTTACTTGCGAAGAGCAGGAGCCATCTTATTGGTGAGAGTCCCCGCAACAATCATACAGTCGGACTGACGCGGGCTCGGCCTGAAGATAACCCCGAACCTGTCGAGATCGTAGCGAGCGGCGCCGGTGTGCATCATCTCAACGGCGCAGCAGGCGAGACCGAATGTCATGGGCCAGATGGAGCCACGGCGGGCCCAATTCATAAGATCATCCACCTTAGAGATCACATACTCCGCCGTCTTCGAAAGACCGGCAGGAGAGGAGGTGGACGGAGGTGGTGCCGGAGAGTAAGGGGTGGGAGCAGCGGTCGCGGTGGAGAGTACGCGGATGTGCGGAGCGAGCTCGGAGAGGGCGGTGCGCGCGACGGTGGATCGTACCAGGAGAGCCATTGGATCACCGAGAGAGAGCAATGGAGAGAAATGTTGAAGCCTGAAGGCGTCTGTCTATAAGAGGAATTGGTGATTCGACGAGGCGGTGTTTTTTTTTTTTTTGGAGGAAGGAAGGTGAGAGGGATGTGATTATCTACACTTTGATCCCCAACTTCTCCATATCTCATTTTAGTCCTAATGTTTCAATTTCTAAAACTTTCTCCATTTTCGATTAATTGCTGTCTTTCAAGTAGAGGGTTGGGCATCGGTTCAACCGTGGACTAGGTAACAAACTGGTGTTGTTTGAGGATAAAAAATTGGTTTGGTTAGAACCGGTCTGAAATCGGTTCAGAATTGATTTAAAAAAAAAGTTCTGAACTGAGTCTAGCAGTTTTTTTTTTTAAGTTTCTATTAATTCTTTTACAAATAAAATATAAAAAAATCGGTTCTAAATCCATTTTTTATCCGATTCTAGTTTAGTATACTCATAATTTTGTTATTGACTTATTGGTTTAACTCCTTAAGAACTTAATCTTTTGAAATTAATCAGTTCCGAACCAAGTTTAAACAGTTTGATTCCAAACCAGTTACAAACCAGTCTACTTTCTATTATATTTTATAAGCCTAATTTTTTTTTTTCATTTCAATTTCAAAATAATTATATTATATATATATATGATGTGGTGGCCATGTGGCTTAGCTTATTCTTTTTAGCAACCCGTAAACTCGTATATATGCCCTCACAAATCTTGCGTTACGGATGAGGGTGCATATATACTATGCCATGTAGTGAAACTATAAGGGGTAAATTAGACAAAAGAAAACTTTAGGTGAACTATTATCAGCCTTTCTTAGTATAGCTACCTAAGGGCGACGTGGCTTGCCATGGTTCATTAGATTTCCAACTAACTTTGGGAGCATCAAAATTAATGAGCGCTCAAGCCGACTAACGGACAACAATTAGTGCTAAATGTCGATGGGAAAAGATGCATATTCCGATTTTGACATAAGGAAAATGTTCCGACTTTTAGATAAAACATAAATGCCCAAATCTTGATTGTTATTACAGAATGTATATCAACTCCCAATGTCGATAGGGCAGTGAAGGAAAATGATTCAGATTTTGAATTTCGGAGTCCGAGACATTCCGACTGTGAGAGATGAGTATTTATGCCCCAAAAGTTAACAATAATTACAATTGTTGCCACTAGGACTAGGGATGGCAACGGGTCACGGGCACCCGCCGACCCGCGGGTACCCGACCCGATTTTGACCCGATGACCCGCCTACCCGCGGGGCGGTTTCGGGTTTGGGTTCACGGCGACCCGCCGATCCGACCCAACCCGAGCCTTCATTTTACATATATATTTAATATATGTATATTATATAAAACTATACGGGTAATATAACACATAGTCAAAATAACAATTATTCTAATGAATGGGGTGATTTATATTTGGATTATGAGTTAATTTAATAATTTATGATTTAAATTTGGAGTTGAATTTGGATACGGTAACATAGAATTTAGAATTTAAAATGATAAATTATACCTCACACGGGTCGACCCGACCCGACCCGAGAGTGCATGGGAAGGGTCCGGGTCGACCATATTGACCCGCGGGGCGGGTCCGGGTCTGGCGTTACCCGCCCCGACCCGCCCCATTGACATCCCTAACTAGGACTCATTCGGATCTCTTCGGATGCCCTCAGTCGCCTATCAAGATTCAGCGGTGAAAATATATGCTTGCTAACGTGAAAATCCGAAAAAAACATTCCCAGAACCCGTAACAAATTGCCAGATAGGAGTCAGTGTTAGGTTTTTCTACCATGTTTCTTTTATGGCCGAATAGTTACACATATTTTATTTCTCAAAACTTAAAAGTTAATAAATCTCAACATAGTTAATTACATAAATTATAAACTGATATAAACAAAACATGTGTTATTGAATATATTTTTTAAATTATAAATTGTCACACATTTTTTTTGGTTCCTCCATATTAATATACTCTCAAAGATATTATTGCAACACAGTGAAATTCGATTCATTTCACACTTCTCACAGCTTAGTTTACATATCTAATTTAAAGAACCTAAGACATGACAAGATTACATATGTAATATAGAGTAGAACAACATGAGTAACGTATTTTAATTGTATAAAAAAGCTAAGAATTAGACGGTCATTCACAATACCTTAAATATTTTTAAAGTCAATAACTATCAGTACTAAGTACTATTGTTCCGTTGTAGCAATAAACTTGCATGGATGATTAAAGCAATCCCGAGTTCAAATCCCGGTAGCGGAAATATTTTTTTTCTTTTCATATTATAATTTGAATAAGAAGAGATTTAAGTTTTTTATGGCCGAATAGTTACACGTTTTTTATTTCTCAAAACTTAAAATTTAATAAATCTCAACATAGTTAATTACATAAATTATTAACTGATATAAACAAAATATGTGTTATTGAATATATTTTTTAAATTATAAATCGTCACACTTTTTTTTTGTTCCTCCGTATTAATACACTTGCAAAGAGATTATCGCAACACAGTGAAATTCGATTCGTTTCACGCCTCTCACAGCTTAGTTTACAAGTCTAATTTAAAGAATCTTAGACATGACCAGATGGCATATGTAATATAGAGTAGAACAACATTAGTAACGTTTTTTAATTGTAGAAAAATGCTAAGAATTAGACGGTCATTCACAATATGTTAATATTTTTAAAGTCAATATTTATTAGTACTAAGTACTATGGTTCCGCTGTAGCAATAAACTTGCATGGATGATTAAAGCAATCCCGGGTTCGAATCCCGGCAGCGAAAATATTTTTTTCTTTTCATATTATAATTTGAATAAGAAGAGATTTAAGTTTTTTATGGCCGAATAGTTACACGTTTTTTATTTCTCAAAACTTAAAAGTTAATAAATATCAACACAGTTAATTACATAAACTATAAACTGATATAAACAAAACATGTGTTATTGAATATATTTTTTAAATTATAAATCGTCACACATTTTTTTTTGTTTCCTCCGTATTAATAATCTTGCAAAGAGATTATCGAAACACAGTGGAATTAGATTCGTTTCACACCTCTCACAGCTTAGTTTACAAGTCTAATTTAAAGAACCTTAGACATGACAAGATGGCATATGTAATATAGAGTAGAACAACATGAGTAACGTTTTTTAATTGTAGAAAAAAAGCTAAGAATTAGACGGTCATTCACAATACGTTAAATATTTTTAAAGTCAAAAACTATCAGTACTAAGTACTGTGGTTCCGCTGTAGCAATAAACTTGCATGGATGATTAATGCAATCCCGGGTTCGAATCCTGGCATCGGAAATATTTTTTTTCTTTTCATATTATAATTTGAATAAGAAGAGATTTAAGTTTTTTATGGCCGAATAGTTACACGTTTTTTATTTCTCAAAACTTAAAATTTAATAAATCTCAACATAGTTAATTACATAAATTATAAACTGATATAAACAAAACACGTGTTATTGAATATATTTTTTGATGGATATACGCATGATTCGGGCTCGGTCTTAATTATTCGGACCTCATACACGCGCGAGACCCTTTACGATTCCCCAATTTCGAGCTAACCGGGGGAAACCGGGCAAGTCGCGAACTTGCCCGACATCCCCGGGGGCTTACCCGGAATTCCGGGTAAGCTCAACACCCGGGGGGTGTCGCGTACACCCCCCATTTCGTCCCGAACGTATAGGAGACTCGATTTTTAACTAACTCCTATGTGTCCGAGACCTATGTTTCAAAGGCGCGCGCGTCCCGCTCGTGACAGCCGCCTGAGACGCGCGTCAGAGTCCTTTTCCCAAAGCTCTCCCCTGCACCCCGGTTCACATTTCCACATCGAACCGGGTCAAAACCGGTTTACGGTCCAAGGTTGCCTATAAATAGCCACCTTGGGGGTAAACATTTTCAAGTCATTCAAAAAGTCACTTTGGGTGAGAATGGGAAAAGCTCTGACCTCTCTCTAGAAAACCCACTCTTTCTCTCTCTAGAAGTCGACTAATGTTGATCGTCGGAGCGAGCGCACCAAGCACCCCCCCCCTCTCCATGGGGACTGCTTGGTAATGCTCCTCTCGCAGGTGCAGACAGACGATCTTCCAGAGAGCCCAAAGGACTTATCGCCGATCAGAAGACGAAGCTAAGGCCCGCACGCGACTTTAGAGGACGGACTTGGCTCGCACCCAACCCGAAGACTTCGACGAGCTATTCCGCGGGCAACCCGCAATAACTCGGTCGAAACAGGACTTACCGCCGTTCAGAAGACGAAGCTAAGGCCCGCACGCGGCTTTAGAGAACGGACTTGGCTCGCACCCAACCCGAAGACTTCGACGAGTTATTCAGCGGGCAACCCGCAATAACTTGGTCGAAACACTTGGCGCCGTCTGCGGGCTTCGAACAAAAAGCCTGCGTTACTCAAACGAACGAGCAAGATGGAAAACACATACACCATACACGGAGGCTTCAGTGCAGGGGGCGAAACCTCTTACGCGAGGGAGAGATACGCCGCCGGAAAGAGCGAAAAAACACAGGAGCCAGACGGGGAAGACACAATCATGGAGGACGTCATTGGCTTCTCAGCCAAAGACAGAGAACACATAACGTTCCCCCACAACGACGCCTTAGTCATTCAAATGACTATTGACGACATGGAAGTAAAGCGAATTCTGGTAGACGGAGGCTCCGCCCCAAACCTGCTAACAAAAGGCATTGTCTTAGCACTCGGAAGAAAGAAGGCCATACAAACAATGAACTCACCTCTAGTGGGATTCATGGGAGATGCTAGCTACCCGCTGGGCACCATTACCCTTCCGGTAACTTTGGGCGAAGGAGAAAGACGTCTGAGTATCGATGTACTATTCATAGTAGTCGAAAAGCTAAACGCCTACAATGGCATTCTCGGATACGCGACCATGAACGAATGGAGAATGGTGCCTTCAACGGCCCACCTAAAGATCAAGTTCCCAACCATGGCAGGTGTGGGAGAAGTTAGAGGAAACCAACAAGTAGCAAGAGAATGCCACAATGTCGCGCTACAACAAAATCAAAGGGGAAACATGCCAGTAATACCCACCATCGACGAAGACCCAAGAGATGACTACGGGAGGCCTACAGCGATGGACGAACTCCGTGAATTCAAAATCGACGAGCCAGAAAGAATGGTGCGCGTAGGAGCATCATTATCAGAAGACGAAGTGATTGAAATCACAGCGCTCCTAACAGAATACAACGACTTATTCGCATGGTCCCCAAAGGACATGCCAGGAATAAGCCCAGATGTCATTTGCCATAAACTCAACATCAACAAAGATGCTCGAGTAGTGAAACAAAAACTAAGGTCGATAGGAGGAGACAAGAAGTTGGCCATTCGCGAGGAAGTTAGCAGACTACTTGATGCAGGTTTCATTGAAGAATCCAAATATCAAACTTGGGTAGCCAACCCTGTAGTTGTTCCTAAACCAAATGGCAAGTCAAGAATGTGCATTGACTACAGAGACCTCAACAACGCATGCCCAAAAGATTCATATCCGCTCCCACGAATTGATCTATTGGTAGATGCAACTGCGGGCCATGAACTGATGACAGTTATGGATGCATACACAGGATACAACCAAATCCCAATGTTTTGGCAGGACGCCCCACATACGGCATTCTACGCTGACAGCGAGATTTATAACTACAAAGTTATGCCTTTCGGGTTAATCAATGCGGGGGCAACCTACCAAAGGATGGTCAATCTCATTTTCGGAGATCTGATTGGCGACAAAATGGAGGCGTACGTGGATGATATGGTCGTAAAATCCAAGAAAAGAAAAAACCACGCAGACGACCTACGCAAAATCTTCGAGAGAATGCGTAAGTACCAAATAAGACTAAACCCCGCAAAGTGCGCTTTCGGGGTACGGTCAGGAAAAATACTTGGATTTATGGTGAGCGAAAGGGGCATTGAAGCAAACCCCGAGAAGGTGAAGGCAATTGAAGAAATGGCCTCTCCAACAAAGCACAAAGAAGTACAACAACTCAACGGGCGCCTCGCAGCCCTGAACAGATTCCTGGCCAAAATCGGCGACAGAGCCCTCCCTTTCTTCGAAGTGTTACGCGCAAACAAGAAGTTTGAATGGACAAATGCCTGTGAAGAAGCATTCCAACAACTCAAACAACACTTGAAGACGCTCCCAAGACTAGCAAAGCCACTTCAAGGGGAGCCTCTTTTTCTCTACATATCAACTAGCAACACGGCAGTTAGCTCTGTGCTAATAAAGGAAAAAGGAGGAGCGCAACTCCCGGTCTATTACGTGAGCAAAACACTGGCCAAGTATGAAGTCAATTACGTACCAATTGAAAAGCACTTGTACGCGCTTGTGATAGCCGCACGCAAGCTAAGGCCTTACTTCCACGCGCATGAAATAACGGTCCTCACAGACCAGCCTTTGAAGTGGTCTGTAGAGTTAAGTGAATTCCGCATTCATTTCGCTCCACGGACAGCCATCAAAGGGCAGGCCTTGGCAGACTTCATAGCAGAGTTCACAGGAATCGGGCCCGAGCCACAAGTTGAAGCCCAAACAAATGTCCCACCCACAGAAGTTTGGGAAATGTACACGGACGGATCATCCAACACCGGAGGCGCGGGGGCAGGATTACTACTAATCCCACCCGACGGCTCAGACCCCTTGAAGTACGCTTTGAACTTGACATTCAGAGCAACGAACAATGAGGCAGAATATGAGGCACTGATAACAGGCCTCAGGATAGCCAAAGGAGTTGGGGTTGAACACTTACGAGTAAAGTGTGATTCACAACTGGTTGTCAACCAGGTCAAAGGAGAGTACACTGCAAAGTCCGAAAACATGCAGAAATACTTGACACAAGCAAAGGATTTGGTAGAAAGTTTCAAAACTTTCGACATAACTTCCGTCCCACGAGAAGAAAACCAGGAGGCCGATGCTCTAAGCAAGTATGCCCAAAACAATGAACAAGGCAAAGAAACACACTTTGTGGAAAACAGGATAATATCCGTCATAGACCAATTCGAAGTAATGGCCATTGACGAAGAGGAAACTTGGATGACACCAATCCAAGCATACCTCGCAGGAGGGACCCTACCGCGAGACAAAACTCAAGCAAGCAAGATCGAAAGGGTAGCCGTAAACTACGCCTTGATCGAGGGACAGCTCTACAGAAAGGGTTATTCTACACCCTACCTAAAGTGTATCACAAGCACATAAGGAACAACGGTACTAGAAGAACTCCATGGAGGAATGTCTGCCTCTCACGAAGGAGCTTGCGCGTTGATCCGCAAAGCATTGAACTTGGGCTACTATTGGCCAACAATGAGAGCTCAAGCAACGAACA
Organism: Clarkia xantiana subsp. parviflora; assembly: GCA_036873135.1. Lineage (NCBI taxonomy): Eukaryota > Viridiplantae > Streptophyta > Magnoliopsida > Myrtales > Onagraceae > Clarkia > Clarkia xantiana. The sequence continues at coordinate 14,660,928 of JAPTYO010000004.1, forward strand.
TGGTGGCAGAATGCGAAGCATGCCAGCTATATTCAAGGAACATCACAGCTCCAGCAGCAGAATTAAGTCCAATTGCAAGCGCATGGCCATTCGCACAATGGGGCATTGACTTGATAGGTCCACTCCCAAAATCAAAGGGCCAAGCAAAATTCATAGTCGTCGCAATCGACTACTTCTCAAAGTGGATTGAGGCTAAGCCACTAGCGCGCATCACAGACACACAAATCATGGACTTCATCCGAAACTACATAGTGGCTCGCTATGGTGTCCCGAAGATACTCATTAGCGACAATGGTGCCCAATTCAGAAGTGGAAATATGCAAAACTTCTGCGAACGTCTCAAGATAGACCACCGTTTTGCATCAGTGCACCACGCACAGACAAACGGCCAGGTCGAGTCAGCAAACAAGATAGTCCTGGATGGACTAAAAAAGAGAGTCCACGCTCTGAAAGGAGGTTGGGTGGACCAGCTAAGCAGTGTTTTATGGGCTGTGCGCACAACACCCAAAGAATCAACAGGTGAAACACCCTTCAGCCTAGTCTATGGAACCGAGGCAGTGGCACCTGTCGAAATCGCCGTCTCTTCATACATAACGACGCATTTTGACCCCCAAGCCAATGAGGAAGAAAGACGCCTCGACCTTCAGTTAACGGACGAACAAAGATGGAAATCAGAACAAGTTCAAGCAAAGATGCGCCTAGCCACATCCAGATACTACAACAGAAAGGTCAAGGCGCGACAATTCCACGTGGGAGAAATGGTCTGGAGAAGAAACGAATTCTCACACTTGGACCAAATCAACAAGATGTCCCCCAAGTGGGAAGGCCCCTACAAGATAGTAGCAGTTCCATACATTAATGCATACCGCATCCAAGATGTTGACGGGAACGAATTGCCTAACACTTTCAGTGGGGGACATTTGAAGAAGTTCCATGCATAAACAAGAAAGGAAACCATAAAACTAAAAGCTGTCATATCAAGCTCTTTAGTACTCATTACTTCAAAAGAAGGAGATGTGTAACTCCATACTAGCGTATCAAATGAAGTTATGTCTAACAAAATTAATGTCTCTTGTAGGCACACTATTAACCCGCGATACAACGCCTAAGCTTACAACCAAGGCATCAAAACAACAACAGTGACAACAAGCCAACCCATACAAGGCTCATCACTACAAACCAAAGCAAAGGACGTTCGACGCATACAAGGAGTTGAAATATATTCATCAAGGATGTGAACGTACTAATCTATTCACATCCTTGCCAAAAGTCGGGGGATAAGCGGATCATTAGGAATCCTCCCTCGCAAACAAATGCAAGTGTCGGACGTACTAATCTATCCACACTTCGCCACAATACAAGGATGTGAACGTACTAATCTATTCACATCCTTGCAAAAAGTCGGGGGATAAGCGGATCATTAGGAATCCTCCCTCGCAAACAAATGCAAGTGTCGGACGTACTAATCTATCCACACTTCGCCACAATACAAGGATGTGAACGTACTAATCTATTCACATCCTTGCAAAAAGTCGGGGGATAAGCGGATCATTAGGAATCCTCCCTCGCAAACAAATGCAAGTGTCGGACGTACTAATCTATCCACACTTCACCACAATACAAGGATGTGAACGTACTAATCTATTCACATCCTTGCAAAAAGTCGGGGGATAAGCGGATCATTAGGAATCCTCCCTCGCAAACAGATGCAAGAGGCGGACGTACTAATCTATCCGCATTTTACTATCCTATGTTATAACTAAAATAACAAGGAGAAATTCAGTCATCACATCTATCTAATGCATTCTTGTCAAGTATATATATAAGATCAAACAGGTCTACGATAGCAAATCCAAACATCAAACGACAGGCAAGCCCTAAACAAGTCCTTCGCCAAAATACTACGCATGCAAAGGAACAAACAAACACAAAAATGGTCCATATTGACCTAGTCAAGGAGATGGCGCACATCAACATCGCAGTCCTCAGTCGCAAAGGGATCACAGGCAGGGGTATCACCAAAGATATCAGCATCCCGCTCAAAGCTAAACATCGGCTCACCATCTGCACTAATGGTGTCCTCCACCTGAAGAGTGGAAGCCCCCCCCCCCCAAATCACTCAAACCAATCACACCAGGAGTATCCAATTTCTCAAAGGGAAAATGGGGGGCAAGACGATGCATTAGGGGAACGAAGTCATCAAGAAACTCCTTCAAAGACTCATAACTCGCCTGAACGGCGGAAAGGAAAGGCTCACTCTGAGGATACCGCTTAAAAGCGCCGGCCTTGCCTTCCGAAATGCCGTCCTCCCTCGCCTTTTGCAACTCGGCAGCCCGCACCCTCTCTCGAAGGGCCATCCGACCTTTCACAGCAGACAGCTGATCTCGGATCTCGGCAACGCGAGCCTGGCTCGAGGCAAGCGCATCAGATAGTATGAGAAGCTCACCAGCATGGCCTTTCGCATCCTCAGTCAAAGAGACTTGCTCTTTAACTAGCTCCTCATGGCTCTCCAGAAGCTGATCTTTCTCATCAGATAGCTCGATGACAAAAGATGATAAGTTGGCAATATCAGCATTGACCTACATCAAAAAGTGTATAACTATCAAAACAAGTGCAACATTGAACGAATCAATTCTAAGAAGAATAAACATTCACCGGAGCGAAGACCCCGATGTTCTCCTCCACAAAGGCGCGCGCACTAGCAGAATTCGGGGGGCACTCCTTCCGGTCTGCAGGAGGAACAGACCTCTGCACCACCCGAACGCCAACTTCAGGAATGCTCAAAGACGCATCCTTAGGAAAACGAAGGCGCGTACTCGAATAGGGCACCCACACACCATCTGTGACGTCACGTTCAAAGCGACGAACAAGATCACTTCTGCGAAGCGAAGGAAGTGGAGGGATATCTGCAAAGCACAAACATAAGCAACCATACAAGCAAAATAGGCTAAGTACATAAAAAGAGATTTCACACACCTGATACAGGGAGAACCTCCTCTGCTGTCATATGCATCGGCTCGGGGACAGGAGGGACGTGCTCACCAACATGCTTCCTCTTGTCACGTGAAGATATACGTGAACCGGGAGGGACCTCATCCGCCGTCCCATGCCTCGGTCCGGGGGCAGGAGGGACGCGCTCGACAACTTGCTTCCTCTTATCACGAGAAGGCAAGACAGACGTCCCCTCAACTCTCGAGCGCTTGGGATCACCCGAGGCACGCGCCGCAACATCGGTCCTCTTAGTGGAGGGGCGCCGAGAAGAGTCAGTAACAGGTTCCGCCCGCTCCCTCTCAGCAGACACACGATCTACAAACAGGGAAAAGAAAACATTGGAACTACAGACAGAATACAGCCGAAAACGATAAAAAGGGAGAAGTACTCTACCCATAGGTCCTTTTCCTCGCCCATGACGAGACCCGTCAGCAGGGGCCGGAGCAGCAACAGGGAGCCCTCGCACAGCATCAGTCTGCAAGGCCGGCTGCTTGTTAAGAAACCAACCTACAGAATAACATAAGACAAGGTTATAAAATTCGAAAGCATACCAAGACACCCGGGGAAGAAGATACGATGATGCCTGCGGCAAACAACTCCTCTTCAGAACCCTGAGTCAAAGGGACTATAACCCCCGCCTGATTGTCGCGAAAGATCTCGCGAAAGGCCTTCTCATCCTGAGGGGTATACTCGGATAAGGAAGGAACAGGGTCACGCTCCAGGACATGACACGTCTCCCACTTAGTCCCGACGTCGCTCACAAAGAAATAATGATTTTGCCATTCCTGGGAGCGAGGGTAAGGGGTGGCGAACCGCCCGCTCGGCTTCCACTTGGCACCCCCAAGGTCAAATGAGGAAAGGCAAGGCCACCGACTGCAGAAGGTGGACAACCCCGATTTGTCTCGTCGCTCCAGGCGGTAGAAGGTCCGGAAGAGAATCAAGGAATAAGCCCAGGAGTGCTTGTGACACTGAATGCGAAAACAGGTCCACACGTGAAAAGCAGCAGGGGAGAGATTAAGGGGCGAGATGCGGAAGTAACGACATAAGCGGACAAGATCCCTGTAGTAAGGAAAACGCAAACCCTCCTCTATCTGTCCCGTGTAAACTACATCTAGGTCCACAGGAGGGACGGTAACTGAGCCAACCTCGACATCTTTACATACGTCAAACGGGAAGAACGCTTCAGAAAGAGGACAGACCCCCGACTTATCTACGCTCTCCACAAACTCCTCAGTCGTGATACGATTGGGAGGATAGGTCTGAGTCATCGCAATGGCTTCATGGCTAGCACCTGTCCCGGGAAAATCGAGTCGAAGTAAAAGGAGGGTGTCCTCGCTTATCTCCAAATCATCATAAGAAAAATAATATGTGCAAAGAAGGGGATCGGGAGACTCACTCATTTCAGCAGTTCGGGAGTGACAGCTTCTGAGAAAATTTCTAAGTATCAAAGTCGCGCGCCTGCAAGCCCGTCAACCAAGCCCTGCAAAAACCGTACACAACTCAATCAAAAACCAAGGCAACACATCAACCACATTCATCAAAGTCCTTTGCAAGGATATCCAACCCAACGGACCAACTGTCCGCGAGCAAACAGCTAGGGACCCTCCCGCTCGGGAGTCAAAAATCCTTACGCTCATCAAAGGCCTAGGCCACCTACTAATCAAATTTTCATACATTTGTGCAATGTGACACAGGTATTCAAGCGCTCTACAAAGCGACAAGTTCAAGAGCTAAAGAAATCAAAGACATGCAAAGTTGGTTATAATTACCAAAATGCCATCCGACCACATTTCGATCAAATTTTATCCCCAAAACGGCTCAAGGCTCCGGGGGCAAAAACAAGCAGATCAAATGCACTTAAGCAAGCCTATTACATGTCACGGGGAGACTTACTCTTCCCCGAGCAATCCGAGGAACACTCGGGTCAACTAAGCCACTAATGAACGCGAGCTACCAAGCAATCATCTAAACTCCGGGGGCATGGTTATCCACTCACAAACAATCAGGGGGGCATTATCACCATAGGGGACATCATATCAAGCCACCCGTATCAAGATACAAAGGGTCGAACTTTTCGCTCGAATAAGTCCAACTTTGAACCTCCACGATTCCCCCCCGGGTGGTCGGAACCTAGGGACCTCTTCACAAAGGGAGTTCACTATCCTTAACTCTATCTATCTACATTTAGAGCTTAGCCAAAAACAAGTTTTGAAAATCAAGCCAAAATTTCACTTAGGCATTTCATCGAACACCTACCATGCACCTTATTGAAATTCAAAATGTGCAGCCCTAAAGGTCTAATTAGCATCAAGAAAAGGGAGGGGAGGACGTCACCAATCGATACTCGACAAGAAGGACTCGAAAACGGGTCGGATCGGGCTCGAAATCGACCCGCGAAGGATGCAGCCGCCGTCCGCTACCGCCGCCGCTCCCGCCGCTGTCGCCGCCGCCTCGCCGCCGCTGGGCCGCCCTGACCTCGCCGGTGGTACTCCTGATGGTGGCCGGCCGAAATGGGGTCTCACTAGCACCCTAAAGTGAATTCCTAAAATCCCTACCTTAGCCCCTCCAAAACTCTCACCACAACCAATTCAAATGTTGATAGTTTTATAAACTATCATGAAGGAGGTGGACTACACAACATAGTAAGTACCATACATCCAAGAGGTATACTCTCATCCACCCTTATTTTTTAAAATTGTTGATAGCTTGGGTTTTCACCATCAAATGACTTAGCTAAATTTAACTAAGTCATTTCAAATGGTTTCAACTTTTTGAAAACGCTATGTTTATGATTTTTCGTATTACGCCCGGCTCATGTGATTTTCCAAACCCGGCATTGCATCATTCACTAAAACCGTCGCCTCGCCGTCAAGACGGCCGTTTCAGACGACGGGCTCCCGGAAACCATCATACTGCATGAAAAACGTTTTGTCAAAATTTTCATGATTTATTATCATTTTGGTACAATTAGTCGTAACAAGAGCATTCCATGTTTATTTGTTCACCTTGCAAACCCGAAAGATTTCAAGTGCGCTCGCGCCTTAATTCTCCAAACAATCACATTTTCCATATTACTTGTAGTCCGTTGTGCTACTAACCCTTTGTGCAGTTGTCAAGCATGACCACCTCAAAAAACTAAGACACGGAATTCGCCTGAGCCGCGCGTATCCACCCTTGGTAGGTCAAAACTCAAGGTGAGCAGACGACCCGAATCACGCGTATACCCTATCTTAGAATAGAGTTAAACAAAGGTCAAGCCGTTATTTAACTCGGGGGCAAGTGATGGATATACGCATGATTCGGGCTTGGTCTTAATTATTCGGACCTCATACACGCGCGAGACCCTTTACGATTCCCCAATTTCGAGCTAACCGGGGGAAACCGGGCAAGTCGCGAACTTGCCCGACATCCCCGGGGGGCTTACCCGGAAAATTACGGGTAAGCCTAGCTTACCCGGAATTCCGGGTAAGCTCAACACCCGGGGGGTGTCGCGTACACCCCCCATTTCGTCCCGAACGTATAGGAGACTCGATTTTTAACTAACTCCTATGTGTCCGAGACCTATGTTTCAAAGGCGCGCGCGTCCCGCTCGTGACAGCCGCCTGAGACGCGCGTCAGAGTCCTTTTCCCAAAGCTCTCCCCTGCACCCCGGTTCACATTTCCACATCGAACCGGGTCAAAACCGGTTTACGGTCCAAGGTTGCCTATAAATATCCACCTTGGGGGTAAACATTTTCAAGTCATTCAAAAAGTCACTTTGGGTGAGAATGGGAAAAGTTCTGACCTCTCTCTAGAAAACCCACTCTTTCTCTCTCTAGAAGTCGACAAATGTTGATCGTCGGAGCGAGCGCACCAAGCACCCCCCCCCCCTCTCCATGGGGACTGCTTGGTAATGCTCCTCTCGCAGGTGCAGACAGACGATCTTCCAGAGAGCCCAAAGGACTTATCGCCGATCAGAAGACGAAGCTAAGGCCCGCACGCGACTTTAGAGGACGGACTTGGCTCGCACCCAACCCGAAGACTTCGACGAGCTATTCCGCGGGCAACCCGCAATAACTCGGTCGAAACAGGACTTACCGCCGTTCAGAAGACGAAGCTAAGGCCCGCACGCGACTTTAGAGAACGGACTTGGCTCGCACCCAACCCGAAGACTTCGACGAGTTATTCAGCGGGCAACCCGCAATAACTTGGTCGAAACATTTTTTAAATTATAAATCGTCACACATTTTTTTTGGTTCCTCCGTATTAATACACTTGCAAAGAGATTATCGCAACACAGTGAAATTCGATTCGTTTCACACATCTCACAGCTTAGTTTACAAGTCTAATTTAAAAACCTTAGACATGACAAGATGGCATATGTAATATAGAGTAGAACAATATGAGTAACGTTTTTTAATTGTAGAAAAAGGCTAAGAATTAGACGGTCATTCACAATACGTTAAATATTTTTAAAGTCAATAACTATTAGTACTAAGTACTATGGTTCCGCTGTAGCAATAAACTTGCATGGATGATTAAAGCAATCCCGGGTTCGAATCCCGGCAGCGGAAATATTTTTTTCTTTTCATATTATAATTTGAATAAGAAGAGATTTAAGTTTTTTATGGCCGAATAGTTACACGTTTTTTATTTCTCAAAACTTAAAAGTTAATAAATATCAACACAGTTAATTACATAAACTATAAACTGATATAAACAAAACATGTGTTATTGAATATATTTTTTTAATTATAAATCGTCACACATTTTTTTTTGTTCCTCCGTATTAATAATCTTGCAAAGAGATTATCGAAACACAGTGAAATTCGATTCGTTTCACACATCTCACAGCTTATTTTACAAGTCTAATTTAAAGAACCTTAGACATGACAAGATGGCATATGTAATATAGAGTAGAACAACATGAGTAACGTTTTTTAATTGTAGAAAAAAGCTAAGAATTAGACGGTCATTCACAATACGTTAAATATTTTTAAAGTCAATATTTATTAGTACTAAGTACTATGGTTCCGCTGTAGCAATAAACTTGCATGGATGATTAAAGCAATCCCGGGTTCGAATCCCGGCAGCGGAAATATTTTTTTTCTTTTCATATTATAATTTGAATAAGAAGTTATTTAAGTTTTTTATGGCCGAATAGTTACACGTTTTTTATTTCTCAAAACTTAAAATTTAATAAATCTCAACATAGTTAATTACATAAATTATAAACTGATATAAACAAAACATGTGTTATTGAATATATTTTTTAAATTATAAATCGTCACACATTTTTTTTGGTTCCTCCGTATTAATACACTTGCAAAGAGATTATCGCAACACAGTGAAATTCGATTCGTTTCACACATCTCACAGCTTAGTTTACAAGTCTAATTTAAAGAACCTTAGACATGACAAGATGGCATATGTAATATAGAGTAGAATAACATGAGTAACGTTTTTTAATTGTAGAAAAAAGCTAAGAATTAGACGGTCATTCACAATACGTTAAATATTTTTAAAGTCAATAACTATCAGTACTAAGTACTATGTTTCCGTTGAAGCAATAAACTTGCATGGATGATTAAAGCAATCCCGGGTTCGAATATCGGCAGCGGAAATATTTTTTTCTTTTCATATTATAATTTGAATAAGAAGTTATTTAAGTTTTTTATGGCCGAATAGTTACACGTTTTTTATTTCTCAAAACTTAAAATTTAATAAATCTCAACATATTTAATTACATAAATTATAAATTGATATAAACAAAACATGTGTTATTGAATATATTTTTTAAATTATAAATCGTCACACATTTTTTTTTGTTCCTCCGTATTAATAATCTTGCAAAGAGATTATCGCAACACAGTGAAATTCGATTCGTTTCACACCTCTCATAGCTTAGTTTACAAGTCTAATTTAAAGAACCTTAGACATGACAAGATGGCATATGTAATATAGAGTAGAACAACATGAGTAACGTTTTTTAATTGTAGAAAAAAAGCTAAGAATTAGAAGGTCATTCACAATATGTTAATATTTTTAAAGTCAATATTTATCAGTACTAAGTATTATGGTTCCGCTGTAGCAATAAACTTGCATGGATGATTAAAGCAATCCCGGGTTCGAATCCCGACAGCGGAAATATTTTTTTTCTTTTCATATTATAATTTAAATAAGAAGAGATTTAAGTTTTTTATGGCCGAATAGTTACACGTTTTTTATTTCACAAAACTTAAAATTTAATAAATCTCAACACAGTTAATTACATAAATTATTAACTGATAAAAACAAAACATGTGTTATTGAATATATTTTTTAAATTATAAATCGTCACACATTTTTTTTTGTTTCCTCCGTATTAATACACTTGCAAAGAGATTATCGCAACACAGTGAAATTCGATTCGTTTCACACCTCTCACAGCTTAGTTTACAAGTCTAATTTAAAGAACCTTAGACATGACAAGATGGCATATGTAATATAGAGTAGAACAACATGAGTAACGTTTTTTAATTGTAGAAAAAAGCTAAGAATTAGACGGTCATTCATAATACGTTAAATATTTTTATAGTCAATAACTATCAGTACTAAGTACTATGGTTCCGTTGTAGCAATAAACTTGCATTAATGATTAAAGCAATACCGGTTTCGAATCCCGGCAGCGGAAATATTTTTTTTCTTTTCATAATATAATTTGAATAAGAAGTTTTTTAAGTTTTTTATGGCCGAACAGTTACACGTTTTTTATTTCTCAAAACTTAAAATTTAATAAATCTCAACATAGTTAATTACATAAATTATAAACTGATATAAACAAAACACGTGTTATTGAATATATTTTTAAATTATAAATCGTCACACATTTTTTTTTGGTTCCTCCGTATTAATACACTTGCAAAGAGATTATCGCAACACAGTGAAATTCGATTCGTTTCATACATCTCACAGCTTAGTTTACAAGTCTAATTTAAAGAACCTTAGACATGACAAGATGGCATATGTAATATAGAGTAGAACAACATGAGTAACGTTTTTTAATTGTAGAAAAAGGCTAAGAATTAGACGGTCATTCACAATACGTTAAATATTTTTAAAGTCAATATTATCAGTACTAAGTACTATGGTTCCGCTGTAGCAATAAACTTGCATGGATGATTAAAGCAATCCCGGGTTCGAATCCCGGCAGCGGAAATTATTTTTTCTTTTCATATTATAATTTGAATAAGAAGATATTTAAGTTTTATATGGCCGAATAGTTACACGTTTTTTTATTTCTCAAAACTTGAAATTTAATAAATCTCAACATAGTTAATTAAATAAATTATTAACTGATATAAACAAAACATGTGTTATTGAATATATTTTTTAAATTATAAATCGTCACACATTTTTTTTTGTTCCTCCGTATTAATAATCTTGCAAAGAGATTATCGCAACACAGTGAAATTCGATTCGTTTCACACCTCTCACAGCTTAGTTTACAAGTCTAATTTAAAGAACCTTAGACATGACAAGATGGCATATGTAATATAGAGTAGAACAACATGAGTAACGTTTTTTAATTGTAGAAAAAAAGCTAAGAATTAGACGGTCATTCACAATATGTTAATATTTTTAAAGTAAATATTTATCAGTACTAAGTATTATGGTTCCGCTGTAGCAATAAACTTGCATGGATGATTAAAGCAATCCCGGGTTCGAATCCCGACAGCGGAAATATTTTTTTTCTTTTCATATTATAATTTGAATAAGAAGAGATTTAAGTTTTTTATGGCCGAATAGTTACACGTTTTTTATTTCACAAAACTTAAAATTTAATAAATCTCAACATAGTTAATTACATAAATTATTAACTGATAAAAACAAAACATGTGTTATTGAATATATTTTTTAAATTATAAATCGTCACACATTTTTTTTTGTTTCCTCCGTATTAATACACTTGCAAAGATATTATCGCAACACAGTGAAATTCGATTCGTTTCACACCTCTCACAGCTTAGTTTACAAGTCTAATTTAAAGAACCTTAGACATGACAAGATGGCATATGTAATATAGAGTAGAACAGCATGAGTAACGTTTTTTAATTGTAGAAAAAAGCTAAGAATTAGACGGTCATTCATAATACGTTAAATATTTTTAAAGTCAATAACTATCAGTACTAAGTACTATGGTTCCGTTGTAGCAATAAACTTGCATTAATGATTAAAGCAATACCGGGTTCAAATCCCGGCAGCGGAAATATTTTTTTTCTTTTCATAATATAATTTGAATAAGAAGTTATTTAAGTTTTTTATGGCCGAACAGTTACACGTTTTTTATTTCTCAAAACTTAAAATTTAATAAATCTCAACATAGTTAATTACATAAATTATAAACTGATATAAACAAAACATGTGTTATTGAATATATTTTTTAAATTATAAATCGTCACACATTTTTTTTGGTTCCTCCGTATTAATACACTTGCAAAGAGATTATCGCAACACAGTGAAATTCGATTCGTTTCACACATCTCACAGCTTAGTTTACAAGTCTAATTTAAAGAACCTTAGACATGACAAGATGGCATATGTAATATAGAGTAGAACAACATGAGTAACGTTTTTTAATTGTAGAAAAAGACTAAGAATTAGACGGTCATTCACAATACGTTAAATATTTTTAAAGTCAATATTATCAGTACTAAGTACTATGGTTCCGCTGTAGCAATAAACTTGCATGGATGATTAAAGCAATCCCGGGTTCGAATCCCGGCAGCGGAAATTATTTTTTCTTTTCATATTATAATTTGAATAAGAAGATATTTAAGTTTTATATGGCCGAATAGTTACACGTTTTTTTATTTCTCAAAACTTGAAATTTAATAAATCTCAACATAGTTAATTAAATAAATTATTAACTGATATAAACAAAACATGTGTTATTGAATATATTTTTTAAATTATAAATCGTCACACATTTTTTTTTTGGTTCCTCCGTATTAATACACTTGCAAAGAGATTATCGCAACACAGTGAAATTCGATTCGTTTCATACATCTCACAGCTTAGTTTACAAGTCTAATTTAAAGAACCTTAGACATGACAAGATGGCATATGTAATATAGAGTAGAACAACATGAGTAACGTTTTTTAATTGTAGAAAAAAGCTAAGAATTAGACGGTCATTCACAATAAGTTAAATATTTTTAAATTCAATATTATCAGTACTAAGTACTATGGTTCCGCTGTAGCAATAAACTTGCATGGATGATTAAAGCAATCCCGGGTTCGAATCCCGGCAGCGGAAATATTTTTTTTCTTTTCATATTATAATTTGAATAAGAAGAGATTTAAGTTTTTTATGGCCGAATAGTTACACGTTTTTTTATTTCTCAAAACTTAAAAGTTAATAAATATCAACACAGTTAATTACATAAACTATAAACTGATATAAACAAAACATGTGTTATTGAATATATTTTTTTAATTATAAATCGTCACACATTTTTTTTTTGTTCCTCCATATTAATAATCTTGCAAAGATATTATTGAAACACAGTGAAATTCGATTCGTTTCACACCTCTCACACCTTAGTTTACAAGTCTAATTTAAAGAATCTTAGACATGACAAGATGGCATATGTAATATAGAGTAGAACAACATGAGTAACGTTTTTTAATTGTAGAAAAAAGTTAAGAATTAGACGGTCATTCACAATACGTTAAATATTTTTAAAGTCAATATTTATAAGTACTAAGTACTATGGTTCCGCTGTAGCAATAAACTTGCATGGATGATTAAAGAAATCCCGGGTTCGAATCCCGGCAGCGGAAATATTTTTTTCTTTTCATATTACAATTTGAATAAGAAGAGATTTAAGTTTTTTATGGCTGAATAGTTACACGTTTTTTATTTCTCAAAACTTAAAATTTAATAAATCTCAACATAGTTAATTACATAAATTATAAACTGATATAAACAAAACATGTGTTATTGAATATATTTTTTAAATATAAATCGTCGCACATTTTTTTTGGTTCCTCCGTATTAATACACTTGCAAAGAGATTATCGCATCACAGTGAAATTCGATTCGTTTCACACATCTCACAGCTTAGTTTACAAGTCTAATTTAAAGAACCTTAGACATGACAAGATGGCATATGTAATATAGAGTAGAATAACATGAGTAACGTTTTTTAATTGTAGAAAAAAGCTAAGAATTAGACGGTCATTCACAATACGTTAAATATTTTTAAAGTCAATAACTATCAGTACTAAGTACTATGTTTCCGTTGTAGCAATAAACTTGCATGGATGATTAAAGCAATACCGGGTTCGAATCCCGGCAGCGGAAATATTTTTTTTCTTTTCATATTATAATTTGAATAAGAAGTTATTTAAGTTTTTTATGGCAGAATAGTTACACGTTTTTTATTTCTCAAAACTTAAAATTTAATAAATCTCAACATAGTTAATTACATAAATTATAAATTGATATAAACAAAACATGTGTTATTGAATATATTTTTTAAATTATAAATCGTCACACATTTTTTTTTTGTTCCTCCGTATTAATAATCTTGCAAAGAGATTATCGAAACACAGTGAAATTCGATTCGTTTCACACCTCTCACAGCTGAGTTTACAAGTCTAATTTAAAGAACCTTAGGCATGACAAGATGGCATATGTAATATAGAGTAGAACAACATGAGTAACGTTTTTTAATTGTAGAAAAAAAGCTAAGAATTAGACGGTCATTCACAATATGTTAAATATTTTTAAAGTAAAAAACTGTCAGTATTAAGTACTATGGTTCCGTTGTAGCAATAAACTTGCATGGATAATAAAGCAATCCCGGGTTCGATTCCCGGTAGCGGAAATATTTTTTTCTTTTCATATTATAATTTGAACAAGAAGAGATTTAAGTTTTTTATGGCCGAATAGTTACACGTTTTTTATTTCTCAAACCTTAAAAGTTAATAAATATCAACACAGTTATTTACATAAATTATAAACTGATATAAACAAAACATGTGTTGTTGAATATATTTTTTTAAATATAAATCGTCACACATTTTTTTTGTTCCTCCGTATTAATACACTTGCAAAGAGATTATCGAAACACAGTGAAATTCGATTCGTTTCACACATCTCACAGCTTAGTTTACAAGTCTAATTTAAAGAACCTTAGACATGACAAGATGACATATGTAATATAGACTAGAACAACATGAGTAACGTTTTTTAATTGTAGAAAAAAGCTAAGAATTAGACGGTCATTCACAATACGTTAAATATTTTTAAAGTCAATATTTATTAGTACTAAGTACTATGGTTCCGCTGTAGCAATAAACTTACATGGATGATTAAAGCAATCCCGGTTTCGAATCCCGACAGCGGAAATACTTTTTTTCTTTTCATATTATAATTTGAATAAGAAGAGATTTAAGTTTTTTATGGCCGAATAGTTAAACGTTTTTTATTTCTCAAAACTTAAAATTTAATAAATCTCAACATAGTTAATTACATAAATTATTAACTGATATAGACAAAACATGTGTTATTGAATATATTTTTTAAATTATAAATCGTCACACTTTTTTTTTTGTTCCTCCGTATTAATACACTTGCAAAGAGATTATCGCAACACAGTGAAATTCGATTCGTTTCACGCCTCTCACAGCTTAGTTTACAAGTCTAATTTAAAGAATCTTAGACATTGATGGATAAATGTCCAATTCGGGTTCGTATTTACACTTCGGGCCTCGTAAGCGTGTCAAAAATTACATCTCGGTTTAAAAACATCTCCCACGGTATCAAAACGGTCCGGAAGCGCATTACGCGCGTCCGGACCGGACCTCCGGGTTGCTTGCAATCCGGACGTCCGAGTTGCTTGCAATCCGGACGTCCGAGTTGCTTGCAATCCGGACCTCGCCGAATTGCCCAAATTTGACGAGGTCCGGATTGCCCTACGGGTATCGCGCGACTACCGTATCCGCAATTACCGTTGCGTTTAGAGAAGTCTAGTTCGCACATTACCAATATGGATGACGGTTACCGCATGATCTTGAACCGTCATCAAACCGCTCTAAAACCGGGTCCGGTCCCAAGAAAGCCTATAAATAGGAGGTCTTGGCCACCCATTTTCACACATTCTCTCATTTGCCCAACTTTGGTATTTTGAGCTCTGACTTCTCTCTAGAAATTCTCTCTCTCTAGAAATTACCTTTTTGCCCTTATAGTGACTTAAGCATCGGAGAGGGCTCCGCTAGCACCACCCCCCCTCTCCGTGCTAGCATTGGTCCTTGGTGCAGGAACCGACGCTTGAGACACAACCTTACCGAGTCCCAGCCTTACCGAGTCACAGCCATACCGCGACACAATCCTCATACGGGAGCAAGTCTGAACACTCGTTAGTGGCCCAACCTCCGCCCGACGGAAGGATCACAGCCCGCACAACCACAGACGCATCCTCACGATCTTGTTCAATCCGGACGCAACATTGGCGCCGTCTAAGAGATTCGAACAACAAGCTACCGTACCGCAGAAATCATGACGAGTGATCACAACCTTCCCGAAGAGGTGAAAAACCCAAGGAAAAGGCCCGGGCGCCCTAGGAAATCGCCAGCAAACAAAAGAGCAGGAGGCCAAGCTCCAGCTGGGAGCCAGTCGGGACCCTCCCACATCCCAAGAGCTACTTCCATAGCTTCATCCATACCGACTGACAATGTGCCCAACGCACAGCACAGAGAGCCAAGGGACAAACATCACGCATATCCACCTGGTTTCGAACCAGAAACGCACGAAGATGAATCCCAAATGCCGCAAGGCGAACAAAGAACAGGGGCAAACCCGAAACCCACCGTTACTCCAGCAATGATGGCTGCGCTGGAAGAGTTACTCGCATTCCGCGAGTCTCTAAAAAACCAAGGATACGCAGCTCAGCCACCCCCGACCAACCAACAGTATGTTGCGCCAGCAAGAGAGACGTCGCAAGACACTACTCGTTACGGCAATCCTTTCCAGGGCAGGAACCAACACGCAAGATATGAACCTGCACGGTCATACACTCCTTTCCAAGGAGCCCAACAATGGAGGAACGAAAGGCAGCCCCCATTCTACCACCCACAGCAGCCAACAAGAGATGATCCTTTTCAGGCCACAAGCAGGGATCGATCTGACATCTACCACGACAATGGTCAGCAAAATCCTTCAACAGGATATGCTGAACCGGTAAAAGGGTTTACCGCTGAGATGTTAGAAGAAATGGTGGAGAAGAAGATGAAGGAAGCAAAAAAGAAGGGTATGCACGCTCTTGAAGAAAGGGCGTCACATCCATTCGATGACCACTTGATGGACAGTTGCGTCCCAGACGCACTGTATCGAATTGGAGGGGACCTCTACCGAGGAAAAGGAGACCCAGTTAAACACGTGCAAAAACACGAGGCCTCTCTGCTAGGCAGAACGAAGAACCCACACCATTTCGCAATGACGTTTTCACAAACTCTTGCCGGGACAGCAGCACACTGGTTCTTCTCACTTCCACGCGGAAGCGTTACTTCATGGGCAGACCTAAAGGCCAAGTTCATTCAACGATACATGGGCGAGCGCACATTGTTGAAAGGGGCAAACGCTCTGGACGACGTTCAACAACAAAACGAAGAGTCTCTTGCCGATTACTACGTCCGCTTCAATCAGAACATCTCTGACATTCAGGGGAACCTGACTGAAGGAGAAATTGTCCGAGCATTCATTCGAAACCTCGGACGAAGAGGCAATGCCCTAGCTGAAAAAATGGCAAAACGCCCAGCGGAATCCATGGAAGAATTAGGCGCAAGAGTCAAAGAATACATAGACCTTGAAAGATTCAGAAGCCAGAACAAGGCAAAAATCGCTGCAGCAAAGGCAAAAGATAATCCAAATCAGAACCAACCAAAACCACACTCAAGTGGTCAACAAGGAAGACATTGGCAACCTCAGCTGAAAAGACCTTTCCAAGGGGATTTTCAGAAGCCAAAGGAAGTAAATTTTGCCGATTGCATCCCTCTGAATGCCCCGCTGTCTGTAATTTTGAAAGAAATGAAGGACGCAAATATGTGGAAGGAGCCAAACAACTTCAGGAAAGGCCCACTGGGGAGAGACAAGGACAAGTGGTGTGAAAACCACGAGGTCTTTGGCCACGAGACCGATAGCTGCGTCAGTCTGCGCTTCCGAATCAACAACTTCGTCCTCAAGGGCGAATTGAAGCAATTTGTTGATCAGGGCAACAACCCCCCGAGAAAGGCTCAACCAGAGTCGTCAAAAAGAGGAAACAAGGAAAAAGAGAAGGTCAATGACAACCCTCCGCCAGCCAAGCGAGGTGTAATTAACCTCATACACGGAGGGCCTGCCGCCGGAGGACAAGTATCTAATGCTCGGGACATTTATGCATCCCAAGCAGCAACACTGCCGAAGTACGGAAAGCGCAAACAACCCGAACAAGAAGACGCAGTCATCCAATTCTCCAGGGAAGACTTAAAGCATATCGTTTACCCCCACGATGATGCTTTAGTCATTACCATGGACATTGACGAGTACGATGTGAAAAGAATTCTTGTGGATGGTGGAAGTTCGCTGACATTCTACATGTCAGAGTCCTGGAGCAACTAGGAAAATCTGTCAAGGACCTGTCCCCAGGAACATTCTCATTAGTCAGCTTCGCCGGAGCAGCTACACAACCCTTGGGTACAATCACACTTCCTGTAATCCTTGGCCAGGGTTGGAGAGCACTACATATCAACGTCACCTTTGTAGTTGTAGAATCTCTCGGAGCTTACAACGGAATCTTGGGACGAACAACGATCAATCCCTATGTGATCGTTCCCTCCACCGTCCACCAAAAGATGAAATTCCCGACGGAACATGGGATTGGGGAAGTGCTTGGCGATCAGATAACCGCAAGACGTTGTTACGTCAATGCCTTGAGAGAAAAACACCAATACCATGTGGCCATGGTAAATTCCTTCAAGAGGCAGAAAGTTGTCGATGAAAGAAAGAAGCAATTGATGGAACAAGCTGTTACAGTTTGGAACCAACAAGGAAGCATCCAGTTCTCACCATGGCACCATATTTGGCTCGTTAAGCAGGGAGAAGATGAGCCAATCATGGAATACTTCGCCAGATTTGCCTCCAACGCCTCAACCGCGAGAGCAATAAGAGAAGAAGTGATAAGCGTGTTCTATGCAAACATGAACACCAAATCTTTCCTTCTCTTTGGACGAACTCATGGATGGCAAACAACAAAAACCATGGCAGATCTAAAGGATAAGCTTGAGACAGCAGTCTTATGCGAACAAGAACTGAGGTGGGGTACACCCCTCAGTTGGGACATAGGAGTTCGAGCAAGAATGAACAAGCAGGAAGACGCAAGCATTGATATCAACAACATCTTCACACCAAACACGGTGGCCGAAGACATTTACGTCAACCTGCTGGAAAACAAGCTCCCAAGTCCGCTTGTCCCGGAGACAGCTTTCTTGGGCAACAACATCAGAGAATGGTGCAAGTACCATAAAACTTGGGGGCACAACACAAACATGTGTCCACCATTAAACTGGGAAATTGAAGAATGCATTACGCTAGGTGCATTAAGGAGATTTGTTGCAACCAACTATGCGACATCGTCATCAAACCAGCCATAATGAAACGGGAGAAACAGCTATCTTTTAGATTACTTTGCGCATTCCTAGTACTTCTAGTATAATCAATGTAAATACACGCAAGTATCTAATAAAATCAATCTACATTTGTAGGTACACATCTATCTCTTGCACGATATTTTTTGGATTAAACGCGAAGCAACTAAACTACGCGCTTATTATCTACATCAATAATCCAAGAAATTATGACACGTGCAAGCAAAATCTATCACGCGTTATGACAACGTTTATCTTCAACAACAATTCACCCATATGGATGACCACATAAAAAGACATCATCATAGAGTCAAACACTAAGAGTTAAGCCCAAGACACTTTCAAAAACAACATATTGCAAATACACACAATGGATGATATTTGCATACTTACACCAACAAGGAGTTTATTTCTCCATTCACAAATCAACATCTACATCAAGGAGGCGTTGGCAACACAAAGCAATGACGCAGTGTTCACAAGCCAACTCATAAGACGCAAGGACAACTTGCGGATTATCTACAAAAAAGGAACTTATAGCAATTCTCTACTCAAAGAAACGACTACTCAAAGAGCCGTCACCAACAAGCAATATCTTGGATTAACACCAAGACCTACTATCAAAGGGGGCATGTTTACTTCTAAGAGACATCTCTTTTCAGAAGCAAATCCTCATATTCATAGCCATTCCCTGGATTTAGAACAGGATGGGCAAGTACAATAACAGGGCTGACCACCCTTCATAGTGGATGTCCTCTGTTTAGACGACAATCCCATGTTACGAATTCCTGGTATGGGTTCACTCTTCATAGCGGATGTCCTCTGTTTAAACGACAATCCCATTTTACGAATTCCTGGTATGAGTTCACTATGCATAGAGGATGTCCTCTGTTTAGACGACAATCCCATGTTACGAATTCCTGGTATGGGTTCACTCTTCATAGCGGATGTCCTCTGTCTAGACGACAATCCCATTTTACAAATTCCTGGTATGGGTTCACTCTTCATAGCAGATGTCCTCTGTTTAGACGACAATCCCATTTTACGAATTCCTGGTATGAGTTCACTCTGCATAGCGGATGTCCTCTGTTTAGACGACAATCCCATGTTACGAATTCCTGGTATGGGTTCACTCTTCATAGCGGATGTCCTCTGTCTAGACGACAATCCCATTTTACAAATTCCTGGTATGAGTTCACTCTGCATAGCGGATGTCCTCTGTTTAGACGACAATCCCATGTTACGAATTTCTGGTATGGGTTCACTCTTCATAGCGGATGTCCTTTGTTTAGACGACAATCCCATGTTACGAATTCCTGGTATGGGTTCACTCTGCATAGCGGATGTCCTCTGTTTAGACGACAATCCCATGCTACGAATTCCTGGTATGGGTTCACCCTTTACAGCGGAAGTCCTCTTACTAGACGACAATTCCGTACTACAGACTTTCAAAGCCGTGATGCGTGATTCCTGGACGCAGGAAACATGCATCACAATTCATAATCTCAAAAGTGCTACATGGTCCCTGGACGCAGGAATCATGTATCACAAATATTTTTACCAAATATTTTGTCAAATACTTTATAAAATATTTTATGTATCAAACTCTTTGCCAAACATTTTATCAAACGAGGATTTCAATGTTCACAAAACATTCTTTCAAAACCCAAATATGTTTTACGTATGCTTCCCCAACGCGGGTTGATACACGCTGGCAGGTGCGCACCTTGTTTAAAACTCATAAAATTTACAAGTAGAGTCTTGTACAACGTCGCCTTAGAGTGGAACTGAGAGACGGTATAAACTAGTATCTTGCTCAAGCAAAGATAACACATTGCAAACATATTACTTGTTAAGTCGCTATACGCGAATCACTTGACAAATCTCGACTGATATAGTGTCAAGCTATGCAAGAAGACGTACAACATGCACAACGCATCGTACAAACAATATTGAATCAAAAAGTGGCTATCAGTCACGATTACGGGGACTACGTTTACACTACTAGTCATCCGGGTCCAGGAAACACAGTAAGCGATAACGGTATGAAATATTACTAACAAGTTATCATGTAAACTGCTGTGTATAAAACAGGTTCATACGACGTAGTTCAAAGCGAACAAGTCACAAACAACAACTCCAACAAGTTTTTAAACATAGAAGCCGGGGTGCAAACGAGCTCATAGACAAGTTCAACACATCGAAAAGATGACACAAATCAAAGGAGTCCATCACCCCTGACAGGGCTGGGCGGAACAGGCAGATGTTGCACATTAGTGCCGCCACCATCTTCTCCAAACAAAAATGCAAACTCAGATGTTGCAGTATCTAAGCGACGAAACTCGGCAACTTGCCAAACAGCAGACTCCGCACATGGTCCTAACTTGTCAAAAGGAAAGCCAGGAGCAAGAATACTCATTCTACGAATAAAGTCCTCAGCAAACTCGCTGAGCATAGGAGTGGCCTTCGCTGTAGCAGTAGCAGTAGCTGCGCTATCAAATCCGGGAGTAGAAGAGAACTTGCTAAGTCCCTCTTCAATGCCAGCCTTCATCTCTGCCTCACGAACTTTCCGGCAGGCAACCTTGTGCTTACCCGCGTTATCAGAAATTGCCTTCTCAATGGCGGCGTTCTCAGATTCAAGCTGAACAAGGCTGGCATGATCAGACTCATAACGAGCATCAAAATCCGTCTTCTTCAATGAAATACGGCGCACTTCATCCTTAGCTTCCTCAAGCTCCTTGGACAAAGTGGCAGCTTTGTCAGCAATGGCACGGTTCTCCTGAACAAGCTCTAACATGAAAGAGGCCATGTGCACCATGTCGGAAATAACCTGAAAACAAGGACACAATAAACATACATGTTCGGGAACAACGAACATAGCGAAGTGGAAAAAAGATACTCACTGGAGTGAATCCAGACAACGATCTCTCAACAAATGTTCGTGCTTCCTCGTCACTCGAGGGTCGGACAACTCGATCACTAGGAGGAATAGATCGATGAAGAACACGCACGCCAACTTCAGGCATGCTCAGCTGGGAGTTCTTGGGAAAAGTAACATCTCCTGCCACGTACGGCATCCACTTACCATCTGAAATATCACCATCCAAAGGACGAAGCAAATCTGCACGTCCAAGTGGCGGGATCGCTACATGTAAACCAAGCAGCGTTATGCAAAAGCCAAAAATAAAATAAAGCATATAAAGGCACAAAATCAAGTGTCCAGCTTATACCAGAAAGAAGAGAACGTTCCACCTCGGACCGCTCCTTCGAGCGGGGGGCAGACAACGCATCCTCGCTACCGCCAACTTCCTTCCCTTTATGGCAGGAAGGAGTTGGAACGGTCACAGTAGTCTTCGGACGCTTTGAACTGCTCGAAGAACGCGCCCCAGTGGTGGACCGTTTGGAAGAGTCAGGAGCAGCAACAACGCGGTCAGTAACAAGCGCCGTACGACCTGCAAGTAGCATACAAAGTTACAACCCAACTGAGAAAATAAAAGATTATTCTCTCAATAAAATCTATCTACCTTTACCGCGTCCAGAAGCCGCCGATGATCCAGAAGCAAATGGGGGAACGATCCTCCCGCTAGAAGCAATCTTGCGAGCGGCCGCCGTCTGCAAAGACGAGCTTTTTCCGTCAAACCAACCTACAGTGCAACACGGTAGAAAGTTATAAAAGTGATCAACATACCGAAGTTGCAGAAGGGAGCACATGGATCCCAGCATCAATCAATTCTTGATTGGATGCACGCAATGAGCAAGTAAAGCTGCGCGATTGTTGACAACGATATATCTGCTTTATCACTTCCTTATCCGACGTGGAGAGTTCCCGAAAAGCAGGCGCGGGATCAAATTTCTGAACGTACTCGACATCCCAAGTTGTCCCCGCATCATGAACAAAGAAGTAATGATGCCTCCAATGGTCGGCAGACCGATCCACGGTAGCGACTAATCGATAACTAGGATCCCACTTGGCTTCCCCAAGACCAAGTGCCTCAAAACCATCGCTCTGCAAGTTCGGCCAACGAACTTTCACACCACATAATCCCGCTGAGTTTGAACTCTTAAGCTGATAGAAACAGCGAAAGAGGGTGCGAGAATAACGCCAGGATTGCTTGTGAAGCAACACTCTGAAACAAGTCCATACTCTAATCCCGTTGGGTGCAAGATCTAAAGGGGAAATCCCATATCCGCTACAGAGATCAACCAAGTCGGAACAGTAGGGAAACCGCAAACCCTCTCTAACGTGTGATGTGTACACGACGGATAAATCTACAGGCGGAGGAGTAGCATCTCCCAGACTGCTATCAGGAAGTACCTCAAAGGGGTAAAAAGCCTCGGTACAAGCATCGAGTCCGGAAGCACTCGCATACAAGGTAAACAGGGATCTATCCAAGCGGTTAGTATAATACCTAACCAACGCCTCAGTCTCTCCAGCGGGAGATACCCCAACGGCTGTCCCCTCATCAGTATCTAAAACACTATCTGCCGGCAAAACCGGGTCTACGTCCAAGTCATCCTCTATATCGGAATTAAAGGGAGTCTGCAATAGAGAAGTGGTGAACTTACTCATTGTATCACCGCGATCAAAGGGAAGGAAGCTCCGCAAGAAGTTACTACAATCCCACAACCTGCAAGAAGCAATCAAAGTTAACGCGCGTATCAACATCAATGCGCGTATCAAAGTTAACCCGCGTATCAACATCAACGCGCGTATCAAAGTTAACGTGCGTATCAACATCAATGCACGTATCAAAGTTAACGCGCGTATCAACATCAATGCACGTATCAAAGTTAACACGCGTATCAACATCAACGCGCGTATCAAAGTTAACGCGCATATCAACATCAATGCGCGTATCAAAGTTAACGCGCGTATCAACATCAACGCGCGTATCAAAGTTAACGAGCGTATCATCATCAATGCGCGTATCAAAGTTAACGCGCGTATCAACATCAATGCGCGTATCAATGTTAACACGCGTATCAACATCAACGCGCGTATCAAAGTTAACGTGCGCATCAACATCAATGCGCGTATCAAAGTCAACGCGCGTATCAAAAGTCAACGCGCGTATCAAAAGTCAACGCGCGTATAAAAAAGTCAACGCACGTGACCAAATTCCACGCACATAGTAAAGTTGGTACGTACCATGGAAGGAATTAACGTCCTAAGGAGCTATCATGCAAACGGGGGATTAACGCGACAAACCGTAAGAATCGAACACGGCAACGCTTAAGGAAAATTTTCCTCTACGGCATCAAGACGACAAGTGACTATGCCTAAAGTTACTGGGCAATCCCCGTCAACCAAAAAACCCGCCAAGAAGGAAAATCATGCATATCGATCAAAAAAGTTTCTACACGAAGATACGGGGAATTCTACATCAAATACCCACGGAAATGGAAAATCGCCTAAATTATGGACAAATGACGATAATGATGGCAATCAATCAACAATTACTCGACGTATAAACATCAACAAGCAGTCCCACATGTCGACAACGAAAAATGACTTAAACAAACAACAATACGGTGACATCGGCATTCAAGTCGAAGCTGTCCTAAGAATTCGAATTTCCAAATTACCTCAAAACGTGCCGGAAAGTACTCCAATGGACTCCCCTCGTCGAGACGATTCCGGAAAGGTAAGGACCGCAACGAGGCGAGGCCGGGAAGGCGGCGCGTGGCCCACACGCTCCGACGAAGGAATTCCACTCGCGGTGGCGCGTAAGGGCGCGTCCGTTGGCTCCTGGAGGCTCCGAAGGTGGCGCTGGAATCCTTGGGACGAACCGAGTTGAATGATGGTGTCAACTTTCAAAAACAAGCCAAAAATCAGACTCGAAACTGTCAAGAACGTATCTAAGCTCCACGACGGCGAAGAAATTTTGAACACAAAAGCAATTTCGGGAAAGGGTGAATGAATTACCTGCAAAGGGAATGGAATGGTGAACTCCCAAGATGCTGGAAGGATAAATGGGGATGTGTGTATTTACTAATCCCAAAGAGATGCTTTATGGATAAGGATCAAAGGATTAGATTACCTACATTCAAGACTAAACCCATACGGTATACTCTATTCTCTCCTTTAAAAATATCTACTCTTATGCGTATCTTGACATGACACGTATCAAACCCACCATTTTACATATACGTTGCAACCGCATGATTCATGATCCGGTAATCACTTAGTTGTTTTAGAAGCATACGTTTTCTATTTCTTGCACTACGTAATTATGATCTTGCCGTGTCCATTACCTATGCATGCGTATTGATAGAAGCACGCTCGCATAATGTATTATCAATTGCCTATGTCTCCGACGATAACCATACTTGCGCATATACATTTCCTATTGCACTAACCATGATGATAGGAAACAAAGTTATTCGGTCGTAAAATCAAACAACGGACGAAATCAAGATGCTTGCGTCCGACCAACGATCAAAACCGAAAGGTTAGCGTCAAACTCAAATTGGACAAATATCCTAACTTAAAATAGAGTCAAGAAAGGTTCTAAACCGTTACTTGACTTGGGGGCAAGTGATGGATAAATGTCCAATTCGGGTTCGTATTTACACTTCGGGCCTCGTAAGCGTGTCAAAAATTACATCTCGGTTTTAAAAACATCTCCCACGGTATCAAAACGGTCCGGAAGCGCATTTACGCGCGTCCGGACCGGACCTCCGGGTTGCAGCAAAACGGCTCCGCTAGCACCCCCCCCCCCCCCATCTCCGTGCTAGCATTGGTCCTTGGTGCAGGATCCGACGCTTGAGACACAACCTTACCGAGTCCCAGCCTTACCGAGTCACATCCATACCGCGACACAATCCTCATACGGGAGCAAGTCTGAACACTCGTTAGTGGCCCAACCTCCGCCCGACGGAAGGATCACAGCCCGCACAACCACAGACGCATCCTCACGACCTTGTTCAATCCGGACGCAACAGACATGACCAGATGGCATATGTAATATAGAGTAGAACAACATGAGTAACGTTTTTTAATTGTAGAAAAATGCTAAGAATTAGACGGTCATTCACAGTATGTTAATATTTTTAAAGTCAATATTTATCAGTACTAAGTACTATGGTTCCGTTGTAGCAATAAACTTGCATGGATGATTAAAGCAATCCCGGGTTCGAATCCCGGCAGCGGAAATATTTTTTTTCTTTTCATATTATAATTTGAATAAGAAGAGATTTAAGTTTTTTATGGCCGAATAGTTACACGTTTTTTATTTCTCAAAACTTAAAATTTAATAAATCTCAACATAGTTAATTATATAAATTATTAACTGATATAAACAAAACATGTGTTATTGAATATATTTTTTAAATTATAAATCGTCACACATTTTTTTTGGTTCCTCCATATTAATACACTTGCAAAGAGATTATCGCAACACAGTGAAATTCGATTCGTTTCATACATCTCACAGCTTAGTTTACAAGTCTAATTTAAAGAACCTTAGACATGACAAGATGGCATATGTAATATAAAGTAGAACAACATGAGTAACGTTTTTTAATTGTAGAAAAAAGCTAAGAATTAGACGGTCATTCACAATACGTTAAATATTTTTAAAGTAAAAAACTAACAGTACTAACTACTATGGTTCCGCTGGATGATTAAAGCAATCCCGGGTTCGAATCCCGGCAGCGGAAATATTTTTTTCTTTTCATATTATAATTTGATTAAGAAGAGGTTTAAGTTTTTTATGGCCGAATAGTTACACGTTTTTTATTTCTCAAAACTTAAAATTTAATAAATCTCAACATAGTTAATTACATAAATTATAAACTGATATAAACAAAACATATGTTCTTGAATATATTTTTTAAATATAAATCGTCGCACATTTTTTTTGGTTCCTCCGTATTAAATATTAATACACTTGCAAAGAGATTATCGCAACACAGTGAAATTCGATTCGTTTCACACCTCTCACATCTTAGTTTACAAGTCTAATTTAAAGAATCTTAGACATGACAAGATGGCATATGTAATATAGAGTAGAACAACATGAGTAACGTTTTTTAATTGTAGAAAAAAGCTAAGAATTAGACGGTCATTCACAATACGTTAAATATTTTTAAAGTAAAAAACTATCAGTACTAAGTACGATGGTTTTGCTGTAGCAAAAAACTTGCATGGATGATTAAAGCAATCCCGGGTTCGAATCCCGGCAGCGGAAATATTTTTTCCTTTTCATATTATAATTTGAATAAGAAGAGATTTAAGTTTTTTATTGCCGAATAGTTACACGTTTTTTATATTTCTCAAAACTTAAAATTTAATAAATCTCAACATAGTTAATTACATAAATTATAAACTGATATAAACAAAACATGTGTTATTGAATATATTTTTTTAATTATAATCGTCACACTTTTTTTTTTGTTCCTTCGTATTAATACACTTGCAAAGAGATTATCACAACACAGTGAAATTCGATTCGTTTAACTCCTCTAACAACTTAGTTTACAAGTCTAATTTAAAGAACCTTAGACATGACAAGATGGCATATGTAATATAGAGTAGAACAACATGAGTAACATTTTTTAATTGTAGAAAAAAGCTAAGAATTAGACGGTATTCACAATATGTTAAATATTTTTAAAGTAAAAAACTACCAGTACTAAGTACTATGGTTCTGCTGTAGCAATAAACTTGCATGGATGATTAAAGCAATCCCGGCAGCGGAAATATTTTTTTCTTTTCATATTATAATTTGAATAAGAAGAGATTTAAATTTTTTATGGCCGAATAGTTACACGTTTTTTTATTTCTCAAAACTTAAAATTTAATAAATCTCAACATAGTTAATTACATAAATTATAAACTGATATAAACAAAACATGTGTTATTGAATATATTTTTTTTAATTATAAATCGTCACACTTTTTTATTTTGTTCCTCCGTATTAATACACTTGCAAAGAGATTATCGCAACACAGTGAAATTCGATTCGTTTAACTCCTCTAACAACTTAGTTTACAAGTCTAATTTAAAGAACCTTAGACATGACAAGATGGCATATGTAATATAGAGTAGAATAACATGAGTAACGTTTTTTAATTGTAGAAAAAAGCTAAGAATTAGACGGTCATTCACAATACGTTAAATATTTTTAAAGTCAATAACTATCAGTACTAAGTACTATGGTTCCGTTGTAGCAATAAACTTGCATGGATGATTAAAGCAATACCGGGTTCGAATCTCGGCAGCGGAAATACTTTTTTTCTTTTCATATTATAATTTGAATAAGAAGAGATTTAAGTTTTTTATGGCCGAATAGTAACACGTTTTTTATTTCTCAAAACTTAAAATTTAATAAATCTCAACATAGTTAATTACATAAATTATTAACTGATATAAACAAAACATGTGTTATTGAATATATTTTTTAAATTATAAATCGTCACACATTTTTTTTGTTCCTCCGTATTATAACACTTGCAAAGAGATTAACGCAACACAGTGAAATTCGATTCGTTTCACACATCTCACAGCTTAGTTTACAAGTCTAATTTAAAGAACCTTAGACATGACAAGATGGAATATGTAATATAGAGTAGAACAACATGAGTAACGTTTTTTAATTGTAGAAAAAGGCTAAGAATTAGTCGGTCATTCACAATACGTTAAATATTTTTAAAGTAAATAACTATCAGTATTAAGTACTATGGTTCCGTTGTAGCAATAAACCTGCATGGATGATTAAAGCAATCCCAGGTTCGAATCCCGGCAGCGGAAATATTTTTTTCTTTTCATATTATAATTTGAATAAGAAGAGATTTAAGTTTTTTATGGCCAAATAGTTACACGTTTTTTAGTTCTCAAAACTTGAAAGTAAATAAATATCAACACAGTTAATTACATAAACTATAAACTGATATAAACAAAACATGTGTTATTGAATATATTTTTTTAATTATAAATCGTCACTCATTTTTTTTGTTCCTCCGTATTAATAATCTTGCAAAGAGATTATCGAAAGACAGTGAAATTCGATTCGTTTCACACCTCTCACAGCTTAGTTTACAAGTCTAATTTAAAGAACCTTAGACATGACAAGATGGCATATGTAATATAGAGTAGAAAAACATGAGTAACGTTTTTTAATTGTAGAAAAAAGCTAAGAATTAGACGGTCATTCACAATACGTTAAATATTTTTAAAGTAAAAAACTATCAGTACTAAGTACTATTGTTCCGCTGTAGCAATAAACTTGCATAGATGATTAAAGCAATCCTGGGTTCGAATCCCGGCAGCGGAAATATTTTTTTCTTTTCATATTATAATTTGAATAAGAAGAGATTTAAGCTTTTTATGGCCGAATAGTTACACGTTTTTTATTTCTCAAAACATAAAAGACAATAAATATCAACACAGTTAATTACATAAACTATAAACTGATATAAACAAAACATGTGTTATTGAATATAATTTTTTAATTATAAATCGTCACACTTTTTTTTTGTTCCTCCGTATTAATAATCTTGCAAAGAGATTATCGAAACACAGTGAAATTCGATTCGTTTCACACCTCTCACAGCTTAGTTTACAAGTCTAATTTAAAGAACCTTAGACATGACAAGATGGCATATGTAATATAGAGTAGAACAACATGAGTAACGTTTTTTAATTGTAGAAAAAAGCTAAGAATTAGACGGTCATTCACAATACGTTAAATATTTTTAAAGTAAAAAACTATCAGTACTAAGTACTATTGTTCCGCTGTAGCAATAAACTTGCATGGATGATTAAAGCAATCCCGGCAGTGGAAATATTTTTTCTTTTCATATTATAATTTGAATAAGAAGAGATTTAAGCTTTTTATGGCCGAATAGTTACACGTTTTTTATTTCTCAAAACTTAAAAGTTAATAAATATCAACACAGTTAATTACATAAACTATAAACTGATATAAACAAAACATGTGTTATTGAATATAATTTTTTAATTATAAATCGTCACACATTTTTTTTGTTCCTCCGTATTAATAATCTTGCAAAGAGATTATCGAAACACAGTGAAATTCGATTCGTTTCACACCTCTCACAGCTTAGTTTACAAGTCTAATTTAAAGAACCTTAGACATGACAAGATGGCATATGTAATATAGAGTAGAACAACATGAGTAACGTTTTTTAATTGTTGAAAAAAGCTAAGAATTAGACGGTCATTCACAATACGTTAAATATTTTTAAAGTAAAAAACTACCAGTATTAAGTACTATGGTTCTGCTGTAGCAATAAACTTGCATGGATGATTAAAGCAATCCCGGCAGCGGAAATATTTTTTTCTTTTCATATTATAATTTGAATAAGAAGAGATTTAAGTTTTTTATGGCCGAATAGTTACACGTTTTTTATTTCTCAAAACTTAAAAGTTAATAAATATCAACACAGTTAATTACATAAACTATAAACTGATATAAACAAAACATGTGTTTTTGAATATAATTTTTTAATTATAAATCGTCACACATTTTTTTTGTTCCTCCGTATTAATAATCTTGCAAAGAGATTATCGAAACACAGTGAAATTCGATTCGTTTCACACCTCTCACAGCTTAGTTTACAAGTCTAATTTAAAGAACCTTAGACATGACAAGATGGCATATGTAATATAGAGTAGAACAACATGAGTAACGTTTTTTAATTGTAGAAAAAAAGCTAAGAATTAGACGGTCATTCACAATACGTTAAATATTTTTAAAGTAAATAACTATCAGTATTAAGTACTATTGTTCCGCTGTAGCAATAAACTTGCATGGATGATTAAAGCAATCCCGGGTTCGAATCCCGGCAGCGGAAATATTTTTTTCTTTTCATATTATAATTTAAATAAGAAGAGATTTAAGTTTTTTATGGCCGAATAGTTACACGTTTTTTATTTCTCAAAACTTAAAAGTTAATAAATATCAACACAGTTAATTACATAAACTATAAACTGATATAAACAAAACATGTGTTATTGAATAAAATTTTTTAATTATAAATCGTCACACATTTTTTTTGTTCCTCCGTATTAATAATCTTGCAAAGAGATTATCG
The DNA here is from genome assembly GCA_036873135.1 of Clarkia xantiana subsp. parviflora. NCBI lineage: Eukaryota > Viridiplantae > Streptophyta > Magnoliopsida > Myrtales > Onagraceae > Clarkia > Clarkia xantiana. The sequence continues at coordinate 14,691,627 of JAPTYO010000004.1, forward strand.
AAACACAGTGAAATTCGATTCGTTTCACACATCTCACAACTTAGTTTACAAGTCTAATTTAAAGAACCTTAGCATGACAAGATGGCATATGTAATATAGAGTAGAACAACATGAGTAACGTTTTTTAATTGTAAAAAAAAGCTAAGAATTAGACGGTCATTCACAATAAGTTAAATATTTTTAAAGTAAAAAACTATCAGTATTAAGTACTATTGTTCCGCTGTAGCAATAAACTTGCATGGATGATTAAAGCAATCCCGGGTTCGAATCCCACCAGCGGAAATATTTTTTTCTTTTCATATTATAATTTGAATAAGAATAGATTTAAGTTTTTTATGGCTGAATAGTTACACGTTTTTTTATTTCTCAAAACTCAAAAGTTAATAAATATCAACACAGTTAATTACATAAACTATAAACTGATATAAACAAAACATGTGTCATTGAATATATTTTTTAATTATAAATCGTCACACATTTTTTTTGTTCCTCCGTATTAATAATCTTGCAAAGAGATTATCGAAACACAGTGAAATTCGATTCGTTTCACACATCTCACAGCTTAGTTTACAAGTCTAATTTAAAGAACCTTAGACATGACAAGATGGCATATGTAATATAGAGTAGAACAACATGAGTTACGTTTTTTAATTGTAGAAAAAAGCTAAGAATTAGACGGTCATTCACAATACGTTAAATATTTTTAAAGTAAAAAACTACCAGTATTAAGTACTATGGTTCCGCTGTAGCAATAAACTTGCATGGATGATTAAAGCAATCCCGGGTTCGAATCCCGGCAGCGGAAATATTTTTTTTTTTTCATATTATAATTTGAATAAGAAGAGATTTAAGTTTTTTATGGCCGAATATTTACACGTTTTTTTATTTCTCAAAACTTAAAAGTTAATAAATATCAACACAGTTAATTACATAAACTATAAACTGATATAAACAAAACATGTGTTATTGAATATAATTTTTTAATTATAAATCGTCACACATTTTTTTTTGTTCCTCCGTATTAATAATCTTGCAAAGAGATTATCGAAACACAGTGAAATTCGATTCGTTTCACACATCTCACAACTTAGTTTACAAGTCTAATTTAAAGAACCTTAGCATGACAAGATGGCATATGTAATATAGAGTAGAACAACATGAGTAACGTTTTTTAATTGTAAAAAAAAGCTAAGAATTAGACGGTCATTCACAATAAGTTAAATATTTTTAAAGTAAAAAACTATCAGTATTAAGTACTATTGTTCCGCTGTAGCAATAAACTTGCATGGATGATTAAAGCAATCCCGGGTTCGAATCCCACCAGCGGAAATATTTTTTTCTTTTCATATTATAATTTGAATAAGAATAGATTTAAGTTTTTTATGGCTGAATAGTTACACGTTTTTTTATTTCTCAAAACTCAAAAGTTAATAAATATCAACACAGTTAATTACATAAACTATAAACTGATATAAACAAAACATGTGTCATTGAATATATTTTTTTAATTATAAATCGTCACACATTTTTTTTGTTCCTCCGTATTAATAATCTTGCAAAGAGATTATCGAAACACAGTGAAATTCGATTCGTTTCACACATCTCACAGCTTAGTTTACAAGTCTAATTTAAAGAACCTTAGACATGACAAGATGGCATATGTAATATAGAGTAGAACAACATGAGTTACGTTTTTTAATTGTAGAAAAAAGCTAAGAATTAGACGGTCATTCACAATACGTTAAATATTTTTAAAGTAAAAAACTACCAGTATTAAGTACTATGGTTCCGCTGTAGCAATAAACTTGCATGGATGATTAAAGCAATCCCGGGTTCGAATCCCACCAGCGGAAATATTTTTTTCTTTTCATATTATAATTTGAATAAGAATAGATTTAAGTTTTTTATGGCTGAATAGTTACACGTTTTTTTATTTCTCAAAACTCAAAAGTTAATAAATATCAACACAGTTAATTACATAAACTATAAACTGATATAAACAAAACATGTGTCATTGAATATATTTTTTAATTATAAATCGTCACACATTTTTTTTGTTCCTCCGTATTAATAATCTTGCAAAGAGATTATCGAAACACAGTGAAATTCGATTCGTTTCACACATCTCACAGCTTAGTTTACAAGTCTAATTTAAAGAACCTTAGACATGACAAGATGGCATATGTAATATAGAGTAGAACAACATGAGTAACGTTTTTTAATTGTAGAAAAAAGCTAAGAATTAGACGGTCATTCACAATACGTTAATATTTTTAAAGTAAAAAACTATCAGTATTAAGTACTATGGTTCCGCTGTAGCAATAAACTTGCATGGATGATTAAAGCAATCCCGGGTTCGAATCCCGGCAGCGGAAATTTTTTTTCTTTTCATATTATAATTTGAATAAGAAGAGATTTAAGTTTTTTATGGCCGAATAGTTACACGTTTTTTATTTCTCAAAACTTAAAAGTTAATAAATATCAACACAGTTAATTACATAAACTATAAACTGATATAAACAAAACATGTGTTATTGAATATATTTTTTTAATTATAAATCGTCACACTTTTTTTTTGTTCCTCCGTATTAATAATCTTGCAAAGAGATTATCGAAACACAGTGAAATTCGATTCGTTTCACACATCTCACAACTTAGTTTACAAGTCTAATTTAAAGAACCTTAGACATGACAAGATGGCATATGTAATATAGAGTAGAACAACATGAGTAACGTTTTTTAATTGTAGAAAAAAGCTAAGAATTAGACGGTCATTCACAATACGTTAAATATTTTTAAAGTAAAAAACTATCAGTATTAAGTACTATTGTTCCGCTGTAGCAATAAACTTGCATGGATGATTAAAGCAATCCCGGCAGCGGAAATATTTTTTTCTTTTCATATTATAATTTGAATAAGAAGAGATTTAAGTTTTTTATGGCCGAATAGTTACACGTTTTTTATTTCTCAAAACTTAAAAGTTAATAAATATCAACACAGTTAATTACATAAACTATAAACTGATATAAACAAAACATGTGTTATTGAATATAATTTTTTAATTATAAATCGTCACACATTTTTTTTTGTTCCTCCGTATTAATAATCTTGCAAAGAGATTATCGAAACACAGTGAAATTCGATTCGTTTCACACATCTCACAACTTAGTTTACAAGTCTAATTTAAAGAACCTTAGCATGACAAGATGGCATATGTAATATAGAGTAGAACAACATGAGTAACGTTTTTTAATTGTAAAAAAAAGCTAAGAATTAGACGGTCATTCACAATAAGTTAAATATTTTTAAAGTAAAAAACTATCAGTATTAAGTACTATTGTTCCGCTGTAGCAATAAACTTGCATGGATGATTAAAGCAATCCCGGGTTCGAATCCCACCAGCGGAAATATTTTTTTCTTTTCATATTATAATTTGAATAAGAATAGATTTAAGTTTTTTATGGCTGAATAGTTACACGTTTTTTTATTTCTCAAAACTCAAAAGTTAATAAATATCAACACAGTTAATTACATAAACTATAAACTGATATAAACAAAACATGTGTCATTGAATATATTTTTTTAATTATAAATCGTCACACATTTTTTTTGTTCCTCCGTATTAATAATCTTGCAAAGAGATTATCGAAACACAGTGAAATTCGATTCGTTTCACACATCTCACAGCTTAGTTTACAAGTCTAATTTAAAGAACCTTAGACATGACAAGATGGCATATGTAATATAGAGTAGAACAACATGAGTTACGTTTTTTAATTGTAGAAAAAAGCTAAGAATTAGACGGTCATTCACAATACGTTAAATATTTTTAAAGTAAAAAACTACCAGTATTAAGTACTATGGTTCCGCTGTAGCAATAAACTTGCATGGATGATTAAAGCAATCCCGGGTTCGAATCCCGGCAGCGGAAATATTTTTTTCTTTTCATATTATAATTTGAATAAGAAGAGATTTAAGTTTTTTATGGCCGAATATTTACACGTTTTTTTATTTCTCAAAACTTAAAAGTTAATAAATATCAACACAGTTAATTACATAAACTATAAACTGATATAAACAAAACATGTGTTATTGAATATAATTTTTTAATTATAAATCGTCACACATTTTTTTTTGTTCCTCCGTATTAATAATCTTGCAAAGAGATTATCGAAACACAGTGAAATTCGATTCGTTTCACACATCTCACAACTTAGTTTACAAGTCTAATTTAAAGAACCTTAGCATGACAAGATGGCATATGTAATATAGAGTAGAACAACATGAGTAACGTTTTTTAATTGTAAAAAAAAGCTAAGAATTAGACGGTCATTCACAATAAGTTAAATATTTTTAAAGTAAAAAACTATCAGTATTAAGTACTATTGTTCCGCTGTAGCAATAAACTTGCATGGATGATTAAAGCAATCCCGGGTTCGAATCCCACCAGCGGAAATATTTTTTTCTTTTCATATTATAATTTGAATAAGAATAGATTTAAGTTTTTTATGGCTGAATAGTTACACGTTTTTTTATTTCTCAAAACTCAAAAGTTAATAAATATCAACACAGTTAATTACATAAACTATAAACTGATATAAACAAAACATGTGTCATTGAATATATTTTTTTAATTATAAATCGTCACACATTTTTTTTGTTCCTCCGTATTAATAATCTTGCAAAGAGATTATCGAAACACAGTGAAATTCGATTCGTTTCACACATCTCACAGCTTAGTTTACAAGTCTAATTTAAAGAACCTTAGACATGACAAGATGGCATATGTAATATAGAGTAGAACAACATGAGTTACGTTTTTTAATTGTAGAAAAAAGCTAAGAATTAGACGGTCATTCACAATACGTTAAATATTTTTAAAGTAAAAAACTACCAGTATTAAGTACTATGGTTCCGCTGTAGCAATAAACTTGCATGGATGATTAAAGCAATCCCGGGTTCGAATCCCGGCAGCGGAAATATTTTTTTCTTTTCATATTATAATTTGAATAAGAAGAGATTTAAGTTTTTTATGGCCGAATATTTACACGTTTTTTTATTTCTCAAAACTTAAAAGTTAATAAATATCAACACAGTTAATTACATAAACTATAAACTGATATAAACAAAACATGTGTTATTGAATATAATTTTTTAATTATAAATCGTCACACATTTTTTTTTGTTCCTCCGTATTAATAATCTTGCAAAGAGATTATCGAAACACAGTGAAATTCGATTCGTTTCACACATCTCACAACTTAGTTTACAAGTCTAATTTAAAGAACCTTAGCATGACAAGATGGCATATGTAATATAGAGTAGAACAACATGAGTAACGTTTTTTAATTGTAAAAAAAAGCTAAGAATTAGACGGTCATTCACAATAAGTTAAATATTTTTAAAGTAAAAAACTATCAGTATTAAGTACTATTGTTCCGCTGTAGCAATAAACTTGCATGGATGATTAAAGCAATCCCGGGTTCGAATCCCACCAGCGGAAATATTTTTTTCTTTTCATATTATAATTTGAATAAGAATAGATTTAAGTTTTTTATGGCTGAATAGTTACACGTTTTTTTATTTCTCAAAACTCAAAAGTTAATAAATATCAACACAGTTAATTACATAAACTATAAACTGATATAAACAAAACATGTGTCATTGAATATATTTTTTTAATTATAAATCGTCACACATTTTTTTTGTTCCTCCGTATTAATAATCTTGCAAAGAGATTATCGAAACACAGTGAAATTCGATTCGTTTCACACATCTCACAGCTTAGTTTACAAGTCTAATTTAAAGAACCTTAGACATGACAAGATGGCATATGTAATATAGAGTAGAACAACATGAGTTACGTTTTTTAATTGTAGAAAAAAGCTAAGAATTAGACGGTCATTCACAATACGTTAAATATTTTTAAAGTAAAAAACTACCAGTATTAAGTACTATGGTTCCGCTGTAGCAATAAACTTGCATGGATGATTAAAGCAATCCCGGGTTCGAATCCCGGCAGCGGAAATATTTTTTTCTTTTCATATTATAATTTGAATAAGAAGAGATTTAAGTTTTTTATGGCCGAATATTTACACGTTTTTTTATTTCTCAAAACTTAAAAGTTAATAAATATCAACACAGTTAATTACATAAACTATAAACTGATATAAACAAAACATGTGTTATTGAATATAATTTTTTAATTATAAATCGTCACACATTTTTTTTTGTTCCTCCGTATTAATAATCTTGCAAAGAGATTATCGAAACACAGTGAAATTCGATTCGTTTCACACATCTCACAACTTAGTTTACAAGTCTAATTTAAAGAACCTTAGCATGACAAGATGGCATATGTAATATAGAGTAGAACAACATGAGTAACGTTTTTTAATTGTAAAAAAAGCTAAGAATTAGACGGTCATTCACAATACGTTAAATATTTTTAAAGTAAAAAACTATCAGTATTAAGTACTATTGTTCCGCTGTAGCAATAAACTTGCATGGATGATTAAAGCAATCCCGGGTTCGAATCCCACCAGCGGAAATATTTTTTTCTTTTCATATTATAATTTGAATAAGAATAGATTTAAGTTTTTTATGGCTGAATAGTTACACGTTTTTTATTTCTCAAAACTTAAAAGTTAATAAATATCAACACAGTTAATTACATAAACTATAAACTGATATAAACAAAACATGTGTTATTGAATATATTTTTTAATTATAAATCGTCACACATTTTTTTTGTTCCTCCGTATTAATAATCTTGCAAAGAGATTATCGAAACACAGTGAAATTCGATTCGTTTCACACATCTCACAGCTTAGTTTACAAGTCTAATTTAAAGAACCTTAGACATGACAAGATGGCATATGTAATATAGAGTAGAACAACATGAGTAACGTTTTTTAATTGTAGAAAAAAGCTAAGAATTAGACGGTCATTCACAATACGTTAAATATTTTTAAAGTAAAAAACTATCAGTATTAAGTACTATGGTTCCGCTGTAGCAATAAACTTGCATGGATGATTAAAGCAATCCCGGGTTCGAATCCCGGCAGCGGAAATATTTTTTTCTTTTCATATTATAATTTGAATAAGAAGAGATTTAAGTTTTTTATGGCCGAATAGTTACACGTTTTTTTATTTCTCAAAACTTAAAAGTTAATAAATATCAACACAGTTAATTACATAAACTATAAACTGATATAAACAAAACATGTGTTATTGAATATAATTTTTTAATTATAAATCGTCACACATTTTTTTTGTTCCTCCGTATTAATAATCTTGCAAAGAGATTATCGAAACACAGTGAAATTCGATTCGTTTCACACATCTCACAGCTTAGTTTACAAGTCTAATTTAAAGAACCTTAGACATGACAAGATGGCATATGTAATATAGAGTAGAACAACATGAGTAACGTTTTTTAATTGTAGAAAAAAGCTAAGAATTAGACGGTCATTCACAATACGTTAAATATTTTTAAAGTAAAAAACTATCAGTATTAAGTACTATTGTTCCGCTGTAGCAATAAACTTGCATGGATGATTAAAGCAATCCCGGGTTCGAATCCCGGCAGCGGAAATATTTTTTTCTTTTCATATTATAATTTGAATAAGAAGAGATTTAAGTTTTTTATGGCCGAATAGTTACACGTTTTTTATTTCTCAAAACTTAAAAGTTAATAAATATCAACACAGTTAATTACATAAACTATAAACTGATATAAACAAAACATGTGTTATTGAATATAATTTTTTAATTATAAATCGTCACACATTTTTTTTTGTTCCTCCGTATTAATAATCTTGCAAAGAGATTATCGAAACACAGTGAAATTCGATTCGTTTCACACATCTCACAACTTAGTTTACAAGTCTAATTTAAAGAACCTTAGCATGACAAGATGGCATATGTAATATAGAGTAGAACAACATGAGTAACGTTTTTTAATTGTAAAAAAAAGCTAAGAATTAGACGGTCATTCACAATAAGTTAAATATTTTTAAAGTAAAAAACTATCAGTATTAAGTACTATTGTTCCGCTGTAGCAATAAACTTGCATGGATGATTAAAGCAATCCCGGGTTCGAATCCCACCAGCGGAAATATTTTTTTCTTTTCATATTATAATTTGAATAAGAATAGATTTAAGTTTTTTATGGCTGAATAGTTACACGTTTTTTTATTTCTCAAAACTCAAAAGTTAATAAATATCAACACAGTTAATTACATAAACTATAAACTGATATAAACAAAACATGTGTCATTGAATATATTTTTTTAATTATAAATCGTCACACATTTTTTTTGTTCCTCCGTATTAATAATCTTGCAAAGAGATTATCGAAACACAGTGAAATTCGATTCGTTTCACACATCTCACAGCTTAGTTTACAAGTCTAATTTAAAGAACCTTAGACATGACAAGATGGCATATGTAATATAGAGTAGAACAACATGAGTTACGTTTTTTAATTGTAGAAAAAAGCTAAGAATTAGACGGTCATTCACAATACGTTAAATATTTTTAAAGTAAAAAACTACCAGTATTAAGTACTATGGTTCCGCTGTAGCAATAAACTTGCATGGATGATTAAAGCAATCCCGGGTTCGAATCCCGGCAGCGGAAATATTTTTTTCTTTTCATATTATAATTTGAATAAGAAGAGATTTAAGTTTTTTATGGCCGAATATTTACACGTTTTTTTATTTCTCAAAACTTAAAAGTTAATAAATATCAACACAGTTAATTACATAAACTATAAACTGATATAAACAAAACATGTGTTATTGAATATAATTTTTTAATTATAAATCGTCACACATTTTTTTTTGTTCCTCCGTATTAATAATCTTGCAAAGAGATTATCGAAACACAGTGAAATTCGATTCGTTTCACACATCTCACAACTTAGTTTACAAGTCTAATTTAAAGAACCTTAGCATGACAAGATGGCATATGTAATATAGAGTAGAACAACATGAGTAACGTTTTTTAATTGTAAAAAAAAGCTAAGAATTAGACGGTCATTCACAATAAGTTAAATATTTTTAAAGTAAAAAACTATCAGTATTAAGTACTATTGTTCCGCTGTAGCAATAAACTTGCATGGATGATTAAAGCAATCCCGGGTTCGAATCCCACCAGCGGAAATATTTTTTTCTTTTCATATTATAATTTGAATAAGAATAGATTTAAGTTTTTTATGGCTGAATAGTTACACGTTTTTTTATTTCTCAAAACTCAAAAGTTAATAAATATCAACACAGTTAATTACATAAACTATAAACTGATATAAACAAAACATGTGTCATTGAATATATTTTTTTAATTATAAATCGTCACACATTTTTTTTGTTCCTCCGTATTAATAATCTTGCAAAGAGATTATCGAAACACAGTGAAATTCGATTCGTTTCACACATCTCACAGCTTAGTTTACAAGTCTAATTTAAAGAACCTTAGACATGACAAGATGGCATATGTAATATAGAGTAGAACAACATGAGTTACGTTTTTTAATTGTAGAAAAAAGCTAAGAATTAGACGGTCATTCACAATACGTTAAATATTTTTAAAGTAAAAAACTACCAGTATTAAGTACTATGGTTCCGCTGTAGCAATAAACTTGCATGGATGATTAAAGCAATCCCGGGTTCGAATCCCGGCAGCGGAAATATTTTTTTCTTTTCATATTATAATTTGAATAAGAAGAGATTTAAGTTTTTTATGGCCGAATAGTTACACGTTTTTTATTTCTCAAAACTTAAAAGTTAATAAATATCAACACAGTTAATTACATAAACTATAAACTGATATAAACAAAACATGTGTTATTGAATATAATTTTTTAATTATAAATCGTCACACATTTTTTTTTGTTCCTCCGTATTAATAATCTTGCAAAGAGATTATCGAAACACAGTGAAATTCGATTCGTTTCACACATCTCACAACTTAGTTTACAAGTCTAATTTAAAGAACCTTAGACATGACAAGATGGCATATGTAATATAGAGTAGAACAACATGAGTAACGTTTTTTAATTGTAGAAAAAAGCTAAGAATTAGACGGTCATTCACAATACGTTAAATATTTTTAAAGTAAAAAACTATCAGTATTAAGTACTATTGTTCCGCTGTAGCAATAAACTTGCATGGATGATTAAAGCAATCCCGGGTTCGAATCCCACCAGCGGAAATATTTTTTTCTTTTCATATTATAATTTGAATAAGAATAGATTTAAGTTTTTTATGGCTGAATAGTTACACGTTTTTTTATTTCTCAAAACTCAAAAGTTAATAAATATCAACACAGTTAATTACATAAACTATAAACTGATATAAACAAAACATGTGTCATTGAATATATTTTTTTAATTATAAATCGTCACACATTTTTTTTGTTCCTCCGTATTAATAATCTTGCAAAGAGATTATCGAAACACAGTGAAATTCGATTCGTTTCACACATCTCACAGCTTAGTTTACAAGTCTAATTTAAAGAACCTTAGACATGACAAGATGGCATATGTAATATAGAGTAGAACAACATGAGTTACGTTTTTTAATTGTAGAAAAAAGCTAAGAATTAGACGGTCATTCACAATACGTTAAATATTTTTAAAGTAAAAAACTACCAGTATTAAGTACTATGGTTCCGCTGTAGCAATAAACTTGCATGGATGATTAAAGCAATCCCGGGTTCGAATCCCGGCAGCGGAAATATTTTTTTCTTTTCATATTATAATTTGAATAAGAAGAGATTTAAGTTTTTTATGGCCGAATATTTACACGTTTTTTTATTTCTCAAAACTTAAAAGTTAATAAATATCAACACAGTTAATTACATAAACTATAAACTGATATAAACAAAACATGTGTTATTGAATATAATTTTTTAATTATAAATCGTCACACATTTTTTTTTGTTCCTCCGTATTAATAATCTTGCAAAGAGATTATCGAAACACAGTGAAATTCGATTCGTTTCACACATCTCACAGCTTAGTTTACAAGTCTAATTTAAAGAACCTTAGACATGACAAGATGGCATATGTAATATAGAGTAGAACAACATGAGTAACGTTTTTTAATTGTAGAAAAAAGCTAAGAATTAGACGGTCATTCACAATACGTTAAATATTTTTAAAGTAAAAAACTATCAGTATTAAGTACTATTGTTCCGCTGTAGCAATAAACTTGCATGGATGATTAAAGCAATCCCGGGTTCGAATCCCGGCAGCGGAAATATTTTTTTCTTTTCATATTATAATTTGAATAAGAAGAGATTTAAGTTTTTTATGGCCGAATAGTTACACGTTTTTTATTTCTCAAAACTTAAAAGTTAATAAATATCAACACAGTTAATTACATAAACTATAAACTGATATAAACAAAACATGTGTCATTGAATATATTTTTTTAATTATAAATCGTCACACATTTTTTTTGTTCCTCCGTATTAATAATCTTGCAAAGAGATTATCGAAACACAGTGAAATTCGATTCGTTTCACACATCTCACAGCTTAGTTTACAAGTCTAATTTAAAGAACCTTAGACATGACAAGATGGCATATGTAATATAGAGTAGAACAACATGAGTTACGTTTTTTAATTGTAGAAAAAAGCTAAGAATTAGACGGTCATTCACAATACGTTAAATATTTTTAAAGTAAAAAACTATCAGTATTAAGTACTATTGTTCCGCTGTAGCAATAAACTTGCATGGATGATTAAAGCAATCCCGGGTTCGAATCCCACCAGCGGAAATATTTTTTTCTTTTCATATTATAATTTGAATAAGAATAGATTTAAGTTTTTTATGGCCGAATAGTTACACGTTTTTTTATTTCTCAAAACTCAAAAGTTAATAAATATCAACACAGTTAATTACATAAACTATAAACTGATATAAACAAAACATGTGTCATTGAATATTTTTTTAATTATAAATCGTCACACATTTTTTTTGTTCCTCCGTATTAATAATCTTGCAAAGAGATTATCGAAACACAGTGAAATTCGATTCGTTTCACACATCTCACAGCTTAGTTTACAAGTCTAATTTAAAGAACCTTAGACATGACAAGATGGCATATGTAATATAGAGTAGAACAACATGAGTAACGTTTTTTAATTGTAGAAAAAAGCTAAGAATTAGACGGTCATTCACAATACGTTAAATATTTTTAAAGTAAAAAACTATCAGTATTAAGTACTATGGTTCCGCTGTAGCAATAAACTTGCATGGATGATTAAAGCAATCCCGGGTTCGAATCCCGGCAGCGGAAATATTTTTTTCTTTTCATATTATAATTTGAATAAGAAGAGATTTAAGTTTTTTATGGCCGAATAGTTACACGTTTTTTTATTTCTCAAAACTTAAAAGTTAATAAATATCAACACAGTTAATTACATAAACTATAAACTGATATAAACAAAACATGTGTTATTGAATATAATTTTTTAATTATAAATCGTCACACATTTTTTTTTGTTCCTCCGTATTAATAATCTTGCAAAGAGATTATCGAAACACAGTGAAATTCGATTCGTTTCACACATCTCACAACTTAGTTTACAAGTCTAATTTAAAGAACCTTAGCATGACAAGATGGCATATGTAATATAGAGTAGAACAACATGAGTAACGTTTTTTAATTGTAGAAAAAAGCTAAGAATTAGACGGTCATTCACAATACGTTAAATATTTTTAAAGTAAAAAACTATCAGTATTAAGTACTATGGTTCCGCTGTAGCAATAAACTTGCATGGATGATTAAAGCAATCCCGGGTTCGAATCCCACCAGCGGAAATATTTTTTTCTTTTCATATTATAATTTGAATAAGAATAGATTTAAGTTTTTTATGGCTGAATAGTTACACGTTTTTTTATTTCTCAAAACTCAAAAGTTAATAAATATCAACACAGTTAATTACATAAACTATAAACTGATATAAACAAAACATGTGTCATTGAATATATTTTTTTAATTATAAATCGTCACACATTTTTTTTGTTCCTCCGTATTAATAATCTTGCAAAGAGATTATCGAAACACAGTGAAATTCGATTCGTTTCACACATCTCACAGCTTAGTTTACAAGTCTAATTTAAAGAACCTTAGACATGACAAGATGGCATATGTAATATAGAGTAGAACAACATGAGTAACGTTTTTTAATTGTAGAAAAAAGCTAAGAATTAGACGGTCATTCACAATACGTTAAATATTTTTAAAGTAAAAAACTATCAGTATTAAGTACTATGGTTCCGCTGTAGCAATAAACTTGCATGGATGATTAAAGCAATCCCGGGTTCGAATCCCGGCAGCGGAAATATTTTTTTCTTTTCATATTATAATTTGAATAAGAAGAGATTTAAGTTTTTTATGGCCGAATATTTACACGTTTTTTTATTTCTCAAAACTTAAAAGTTAATAAATATCAACACAGTTAATTACATAAACTATAAACTGATATAAACAAAACATGTGTTATTGAATATAATTTTTTAATTATAAATCGTCACACATTTTTTTTTGTTCCTCCGTATTAATAATCTTGCAAAGAGATTATCGAAACACAGTGAAATTCGATTCGTTTCACACATCTCACAGCTTAGTTTACAAGTCTAATTTAAAGAACCTTAGACATGACAAGATGGCATATGTAATATAGAGTAGAACAACATGAGTAACGTTTTTTAATTGTAGAAAAAAGCTAAGAATTAGACGGTCATTCACAATACGTTAAATATTTTTAAAGTAAAAAACTATCAGTATTAAGTACTATTGTTCCGCTGTAGCAATAAACTTGCATGGATGATTAAAGCAATCCCGGGTTCGAATCCCGGCAGCGGAAATATTTTTTTCTTTTCATATTATAATTTGAATAAGAAGAGATTTAAGTTTTTTATGGCCGAATAGTTACACGTTTTTTATTTCTCAAAACTTAAAAGTTAATAAATATCAACACAGTTAATTACATAAACTATAAACTGATATAAACAAAACATGTGTTATTGAATATAATTTTTTAATTATAAATCGTCACACATTTTTTTTGTTCCTCCGTATTAATAATCTTGCAAAGAGATTATCGAAACACAGTGAAATTCGATTCGTTTCACACATCTCACAGCTTAGTTTACAAGTCTAATTTAAAGAACCTTAGACATGACAAGATGGCATATGTAATATAGAGTAGAACAACATGAGTAACGTTTTTTAATTGTAGAAAAAAGCTAAGAATTAGACGGTCATTCACAATACGTTAAATATTTTTAAAGTAAAAAACTACCAGTATTAAGTACTATGGTTCCGCTGTAGCAATAAACTTGCATGGATGATTAAAGCAATCCCGGGTTCGAATCCCACCAGCGGAAATATTTTTTTCTTTTCATATTATAATTTGAATAAGAAGAGATTTAAGTTTTTTATGGCCGAATAGTTACACGTTTTTTTATTTCTCAAAACTCAAAAGTTAATAAATATCAACACAGTTAATTACATAAACTATAAACTGATATAAACAAAACATGTGTCATTGAATATATTTTTTAATTATAAATCGTCACACATTTTTTTTGTTCCTCCGTATTAATAATCTTGCAAAGAGATTATCGAAACACAGTGAAATTCGATTCGTTTCACACATCTCACAGCTTAGTTTACAAGTCTAATTTAAAGAACCTTAGACATGACAAGATGGCATATGTAATATAGAGTAGAACAACATGAGTAACGTTTTTTAATTGTAGAAAAAAAGCTAAGAATTAGACGGTCATTCACAATACGTTAAATATTTTTAAAGTAAAAAACTATCAGTATTAAGTACTATGGTTCCGCTGTAGCAATAAACTTGCATGGATGATTAAAGCAATCCCGGGTTCGAATCCCGGCAGCGGAAATATTTTTTTCTTTTCATATTATAATTTGAATAAGAAGAGATTTAAGTTTTTTATGGCCGAATAGTTACACGTTTTTTTATTTCTCAAAACTTAAAAGTTAATAAATATCAACACAGTTAATTACATAAACTATAAACTGATATAAACAAAACATGTGTTATTGAATATATTTTTTAATTATAAATCGTCACACATTTTTTTTGTTCCTCCGTATTAATAATCTTGCAAAGAGATTATCGAAACACAGTGAAATTCGATTCGTTTCACACATCTCACAGCTTAGTTTACAAGTCTAATTTAAAGAACCTTAGACATGACAAGATGGCATATGTAATATAGAGTAGAACAACATGAGTAACGTTTTTTAATTGTAGAAAAAAGCTAAGAATTAGACGGTCATTCACAATACGTTAAATATTTTTAAAGTAAAAAACTATCAGTATTAAGTACTATTGTTCCGCTGTAGCAATAAACTTGCATGGATGATTAAAGCAATCCCGGGTTCGAATCCCGGCAGCGGAAATATTTTTTTCTTTTCATATTATAATTTGAATAAGAAGAGATTTAAGTTTTTTATGGCCGAATAGTTACACGTTTTTTATTTCTCAAAACTTAAAAGTTAATAAATATCAACACAGTTAATTACATAAACTATAAACTGATATAAACAAAACATGTGTTATTGAATATAATTTTTTAATTATAAATCGTCACACATTTTTTTTTGTTCCTCCGTATTAATAATCTTGCAAAGAGATTATCGAAACACAGTGAAATTCGATTCGTTTCACACATCTCACAACTTAGTTTACAAGTCTAATTTAAAGAACCTTAGCATGACAAGATGGCATATGTAATATAGAGTAGAACAACATGAGTAACGTTTTTTAATTGTAAAAAAAAGCTAAGAATTAGACGGTCATTCACAATAAGTTAAATATTTTTAAAGTAAAAAACTATCAGTATTAAGTACTATTGTTCCGCTGTAGCAATAAACTTGCATGGATGATTAAAGCAATCCCGGGTTCGAATCCCACCAGCGGAAATATTTTTTTCTTTTCATATTATAATTTGAATAAGAATAGATTTAAGTTTTTTATGGCTGAATAGTTACACGTTTTTTTATTTCTCAAAACTCAAAAGTTAATAAATATCAACACAGTTAATTACATAAACTATAAACTGATATAAACAAAACATGTGTCATTGAATATATTTTTTTAATTATAAATCGTCACACATTTTTTTTGTTCCTCCGTATTAATAATCTTGCAAAGAGATTATCGAAACACAGTGAAATTCGATTCGTTTCACACATCTCACAGCTTAGTTTACAAGTCTAATTTAAAGAACCTTAGACATGACAAGATGGCATATGTAATATAGAGTAGAACAACATGAGTTACGTTTTTTAATTGTAGAAAAAAGCTAAGAATTAGACGGTCATTCACAATACGTTAAATATTTTTAAAGTAAAAAACTACCAGTATTAAGTACTATGGTTCCGCTGTAGCAATAAACTTGCATGGATGATTAAAGCAATCCCGGGTTCGAATCCCGGCAGCGGAAATATTTTTTTCTTTTCATATTATAATTTGAATAAGAAGAGATTTAAGTTTTTTATGGCCGAATATTTACACGTTTTTTTATTTCTCAAAACTTAAAAGTTAATAAATATCAACACAGTTAATTACATAAACTATAAACTGATATAAACAAAACATGTGTTATTGAATATAATTTTTTAATTATAAATCGTCACACATTTTTTTTGTTCCTCCGTATTAATAATCTTGCAAAGAGATTATCGAAACACAGTGAAATTCGATTCGTTTCACACATCTCACAACTTAGTTTACAAGTCTAATTTAAAGAACCTTAGCATGACAAGATGGCATATGTAATATAGAGTAGAACAACATGAGTAACGTTTTTTAATTGTAAAAAAAAGCTAAGAATTAGACGGTCATTCACAATAAGTTAAATATTTTTAAAGTAAAAAACTATCAGTATTAAGTACTATTGTTCCGCTGTAGCAATAAACTTGCATGGATGATTAAAGCAATCCCGGGTTCGAATCCCACCAGCGGAAATATTTTTTTCTTTTCATATTATAATTTGAATAAGAATAGATTTAAGTTTTTTATGGCTGAATAGTTACACGTTTTTTTATTTCTCAAAACTCAAAAGTTAATAAATATCAACACAGTTAATTACATAAACTATAAACTGATATAAACAAAACATGTGTCATTGAATATATTTTTTTAATTATAAATCGTCACACATTTTTTTTGTTCCTCCGTATTAATAATCTTGCAAAGAGATTATCGAAACACAGTGAAATTCGATTCGTTTCACACATCTCACAGCTTAGTTTACAAGTCTAATTTAAAGAACCTTAGACATGACAAGATGGCATATGTAATATAGAGTAGAACAACATGAGTAACGTTTTTTAATTGTAAAAAAAGCTAAGAATTAGACGGTCATTCACAATACGTTAAATATTTTTAAAGTAAAAAACTATCAGTATTAAGTACTATTGTTCCGCTGTAGCAATAAACTTGCATGGATGATTAAAGCAATCCCGGGTTCGAATCCCACCAGCGGAAATATTTTTTTCTTTTCATATTATAATTTGAATAAGAATAGATTTAAGTTTTTTATGGCTGAATAGTTACACGTTTTTTTATTTCTCAAAACTCAAAAGTTAATAAATATCAACACAGTTAATTACATAAACTATAAACTGATATAAACAAAACATGTGTTATTGAATATAATTTTTTAATTATAAATCGTCACACATTTTTTTTTGTTCCTCCGTATTAATAATCTTGCAAAGAGATTATCGAAACACAGTGAAATTCGATTCGTTTCACACATCTCACAGCTTAGTTTACAAGTCTAATTTAAAGAACCTTAGACATGACAAGATGGCATATGTAATATAGAGTAGAACAACATGAGTAACGTTTTTTAATTGTAGAAAAAAGCTAAGAATTAGACGGTCATTCACAATACGTTAAATATTTTTAAAGTAAAAAACTATCAGTATTAAGTACTATTGTTCCGCTGTAGCAATAAACTTGCATGGATGATTAAAGCAATCCCGGGTTCGAATCCCGGCAGCGGAAATATTTTTTTCTTTTCATATTATAATTTGAATAAGAAGAGATTTAAGTTTTTTATGGCCGAATAGTTACACGTTTTTTATTTCTCAAAACTTAAAAGTTAATAAATATCAACACAGTTAATTACATAAACTATAAACTGATATAAACAAAACATGTGTTATTGAATATAATTTTTTAATTATAAATCGTCACACATTTTTTTTTGTTCCTCCGTATTAATAATCTTGCAAAGAGATTATCGAAACACAGTGAAATTCGATTCGTTTCACACATCTCACAACTTAGTTTACAAGTCTAATTTAAAGAACCTTAGCATGACAAGATGGCATATGTAATATAGAGTAGAACAACATGAGTAACGTTTTTTAATTGTAAAAAAAAGCTAAGAATTAGACGGTCATTCACAATAAGTTAAATATTTTTAAAGTAAAAAACTATCAGTATTAAGTACTATTGTTCCGCTGTAGCAATAAACTTGCATGGATGATTAAAGCAATCCCGGGTTCGAATCCCACCAGCGGAAATATTTTTTTCTTTTCATATTATAATTTGAATAAGAATAGATTTAAGTTTTTTATGGCTGAATAGTTACACGTTTTTTTATTTCTCAAAACTCAAAAGTTAATAAATATCAACACAGTTAATTACATAAACTATAAACTGATATAAACAAAACATGTGTTATTGAATATAATTTTTTAATTATAAATCGTCACACATTTTTTTTGTTCCTCCGTATTAATAATCTTGCAAAGAGATTATCGAAACACAGTGAAATTCGATTCGTTTCACACATCTCACAGCTTAGTTTACAAGTCTAATTTAAAGAACCTTAGACATGACAAGATGGCATATGTAATATAGAGTAGAACAACATGAGTAACGTTTTTTAATTGTAGAAAAAAGCTAAGAATTAGACGGTCATTCACAATACGTTAAATATTTTTAAAGTAAAAAACTATCAGTATTAAGTACTATTGTTCCGCTGTAGCAATAAACTTGCATGGATGATTAAAGCAATCCCGGGTTCGAATCCCGGCAGCGGAAATATTTTTTTCTTTTCATATTATAATTTGAATAAGAAGAGATTTAAGTTTTTTATGGCCGAATAGTTACACGTTTTTTATTTCTCAAAACTTAAAAGTTAATAAATATCAACACAGTTAATTACATAAACTATAAACTGATATAAACAAAACATGTGTTATTGAATATAATTTTTTAATTATAAATCGTCACACATTTTTTTTTGTTCCTCCGTATTAATAATCTTGCAAAGAGATTATCGAAACACAGTGAAATTCGATTCGTTTCACACATCTCACAACTTAGTTTACAAGTCTAATTTAAAGAACCTTAGCATGACAAGATGGCATATGTAATATAGAGTAGAACAACATGAGTAACGTTTTTTAATTGTAAAAAAAAGCTAAGAATTAGACGGTCATTCACAATAAGTTAAATATTTTTAAAGTAAAAAACTATCAGTATTAAGTACTATTGTTCCGCTGTAGCAATAAACTTGCATGGATGATTAAAGCAATCCCGGGTTCGAATCCCACCAGCGGAAATATTTTTTTCTTTTCATATTATAATTTGAATAAGAATAGATTTAAGTTTTTTATGGCTGAATAGTTACACGTTTTTTTATTTCTCAAAACTCAAAAGTTAATAAATATCAACACAGTTAATTACATAAACTATAAACTGATATAAACAAAACATGTGTCATTGAATATATTTTTTTAATTATAAATCGTCACACATTTTTTTGTTCCTCCGTATTAATAATCTTGCAAAGAGATTATCGAAACACAGTGAAATTCGATTCGTTTCACACATCTCACAGCTTAGTTTACAAGTCTAATTTAAAGAACCTTAGACATGACAAGATGGCATATGTAATATAGAGTAGAACAACATGAGTTACGTTTTTTAATTGTAGAAAAAAGCTAAGAATTAGACGGTCATTCACAATACGTTAAATATTTTTAAAGTAAAAAACTACCAGTATTAAGTACTATGGTTCCGCTGTAGCAATAAACTTGCATGGATGATTAAAGCAATCCCGGGTTCGAATCCCGGCAGCGGAAATATTTTTTTCTTTTCATATTATAATTTGAATAAGAAGAGATTTAAGTTTTTTATGGCCGAATATTTACACGTTTTTTTATTTCTCAAAACTTAAAAGTTAATAAATATCAACACAGTTAATTACATAAACTATAAACTGATATAAACAAAACATGTGTTATTGAATATAATTTTTTAATTATAAATCGTCACACATTTTTTTTGTTCCTCCGTATTAATAATCTTGCAAAGAGATTATCGAAACACAGTGAAATTCGATTCGTTTCACACATCTCACAACTTAGTTTACAAGTCTAATTTAAAGAACCTTAGCATGACAAGATGGCATATGTAATATAGAGTAGAACAACATGAGTAACGTTTTTTAATTGTAAAAAAAAGCTAAGAATTAGACGGTCATTCACAATAAGTTAAATATTTTTAAAGTAAAAAACTATCAGTATTAAGTACTATTGTTCCGCTGTAGCAATAAACTTGCATGGATGATTAAAGCAATCCGGGTTCGAATCCCACCAGCGGAAATATTTTTTTCTTTTCATATTATAATTTGAATAAGAATAGATTTAAGTTTTTTATGGCTGAATAGTTACACGTTTTTTTATTTCTCAAAACTCAAAAGTTAATAAATATCAACACAGTTAATTACATAAACTATAAACTGATATAAACAAAACATGTGTCATTGAATATATTTTTTTAATTATAAATCGTCACACATTTTTTTTGTTCCTCCGTATTAATAATCTTGCAAAGAGATTATCGAAACACAGTGAAATTCGATTCGTTTCACACATCTCACAGCTTAGTTTACAAGTCTAATTTAAAGAACCTTAGACATGACAAGATGGCATATGTAATATAGAGTAGAACAACATGAGTTACGTTTTTTAATTGTAGAAAAAAGCTAAGAATTAGACGGTCATTCACAATACGTTAAATATTTTTAAAGTAAAAAACTACCAGTATTAAGTACTATGGTTCCGCTGTAGCAATAAACTTGCATGGATGATTAAAGCAATCCCGGGTTCGAATCCCGGCAGCGGAAATATTTTTTTCTTTTCATATTATAATTTGAATAAGAAGAGATTTAAGTTTTTTATGGCCGAATATTTACACGTTTTTTTATTTCTCAAAACTTAAAAGTTAATAAATATCAACACAGTTAATTACATAAACTATAAACTGATATAAACAAAACATGTGTTATTGAATATAATTTTTTAATTATAAATCGTCACACATTTTTTTTTGTTCCTCCGTATTAATAATCTTGCAAAGAGATTATCGAAACACAGTGAAATTCGATTCGTTTCACACATCTCACAACTTAGTTTACAAGTCTAATTTAAAGAACCTTAGCATGACAAGATGGCATATGTAATATAGAGTAGAACAACATGAGTAACGTTTTTTAATTGTAAAAAAAGCTAAGAATTAGACGGTCATTCACAATAAGTTAAATATTTTTAAAGTAAAAAACTATCAGTATTAAGTACTATTGTTCCGCTGTAGCAATAAACTTGCATGGATGATTAAAGCAATCCCGGGTTCGAATCCCACCAGCGGAAATATTTTTTTCTTTTCATATTATAATTTGAATAAGAATAGATTTAAGTTTTTTATGGCTGAATAGTTACACGTTTTTTTATTTCTCAAAACTCAAAAGTTAATAAATATCAACACAGTTAATTACATAAACTATAAACTGATATAAACAAAACATGTGTCATTGAATATATTTTTTTAATTATAAATCGTCACACATTTTTTTTGTTCCTCCGTATTAATAATCTTGCAAAGAGATTATCGAAACACAGTGAAATTCGATTCGTTTCACACATCTCACAGCTTAGTTTACAAGTCTAATTTAAAGAACCTTAGACATGACAAGATGGCATATGTAATATAGAGTAGAACAACATGAGTTACGTTTTTTAATTGTAGAAAAAAGCTAAGAATTAGACGGTCATTCACAATACGTTAAATATTTTTAAAGTAAAAAACTACCAGTATTAAGTACTATGGTTCCGCTGTAGCAATAAACTTGCATGGATGATTAAAGCAATCCCGGGTTCGAATCCGGCAGCGGAAATATTTTTTTCTTTTCATATTATAATT
The DNA here is from genome assembly GCA_036873135.1 of Clarkia xantiana subsp. parviflora. Classification (NCBI taxonomy): domain Eukaryota; kingdom Viridiplantae; phylum Streptophyta; class Magnoliopsida; order Myrtales; family Onagraceae; genus Clarkia; species Clarkia xantiana. The sequence continues at coordinate 14,713,909 of JAPTYO010000004.1, forward strand.
TGAATAAGAAGAGATTTAAGTTTTTTATGGCCGAATAGTTACACGTTTTTTATTTCTCAAAACTTAAAAGTTAATAAATATCAACACAGTTAATTACATAAACTATAAACTGATATAAACAAAACATGTGTTATTGAATATAATTTTTTAATTATAAATCGTCACACATTTTTTTTTGTTCCTCCGTATTAATAATCTTGCAAAGAGATTATCGAAACACAGTGAAATTCGATTCGTTTCACACATCTCACAGCTTAGTTTACAAGTCTAATTTAAAGAACCTTAGACATGACAAGATGGCATATGTAATATAGAGTAGAACAACATGAATAACGTTTTTTAATTGTAGAAAAAAGCTAAGAATTAGACGGTCATTCACAATACGTTAAATATTTTTAAAGTAAAAAACTATCAGTATTAAGTACTATTGTTCCGCTGTAGCAATAAACTTGCATGGATGATTAAAGCAATCCCGGGTTCGAATCCCGGCAGCGGAAATATTTTTTTCTTTTCATATTATAATTTGAATAAGAAGAGATTTAAGTTTTTTATGGCCGAATAGTTACACGTTTTTTATTTCTCAAAACTTAAAAGTTAATAAATATCAACACAGTTAATTACATAAACTATAAACTGATATAAACAAAACATGTGTTATTGAATATAATTTTTTAATTATAAATCGTCACACATTTTTTTTTGTTCCTCCGTATTAATAATCTTGCAAAGAGATTATCGAAACACAGTGAAATTCGATTCGTTTCACACATCTCACAACTTAGTTTACAAGTCTAATTTAAAGAACCTTAGCATGACAAGATGGCATATGTAATATAGAGTAGAACAACATGAGTAACGTTTTTTAATTGTAAAAAAAAGCTAAGAATTAGACGGTCATTCACAATAAGTTAAATATTTTTAAAGTAAAAAACTATCAGTATTAAGTACTATTGTTCCGCTGTAGCAATAAACTTGCATGGATGATTAAAGCAATCCCGGGTTCGAATCCCACCAGCGGAAATATTTTTTTCTTTTCATATTATAATTTGAATAAGAATAGATTTAAGTTTTTTATGGCTGAATAGTTACACGTTTTTTTATTTCTCAAAACTCAAAAGTTAATAAATATCAACACAGTTAATTACATAAACTATAAACTGATATAAACAAAACATGTGTCATTGAATATATTTTTTTAATTATAAATCGTCACACATTTTTTTTGTTCCTCCGTATTAATAATCTTGCAAAGAGATTATCGAAACACAGTGAAATTCGATTCGTTTCACACATCTCACAGCTTAGTTTACAAGTCTAATTTAAAGAACCTTAGACATGACAAGATGGCATATGTAATATAGAGTAGAACAACATGAGTTACGTTTTTTAATTGTAGAAAAAAGCTAAGAATTAGACGGTCATTCACAATACGTTAAATATTTTTAAAGTAAAAAACTACCAGTATTAAGTACTATGGTTCCGCTGTAGCAATAAACTTGCATGGATGATTAAAGCAATCCCGGGTTCGAATCCCGGCAGCGGAAATATTTTTTTCTTTTCATATTATAATTTGAATAAGAAGAGATTTAAGTTTTTTATGGCCGAATATTTACACGTTTTTTTATTTCTCAAAACTTAAAAGTTAATAAATATCAACACAGTTAATTACATAAACTATAAACTGATATAAACAAAACATGTGTTATTGAATATAATTTTTTAATTATAAATCGTCACACATTTTTTTTTGTTCCTCCGTATTAATAATCTTGCAAAGAGATTATCGAAACACAGTGAAATTCGATTCGTTTCACACATCTCACAACTTAGTTTACAAGTCTAATTTAAAGAACCTTAGCATGACAAGATGGCATATGTAATATAGAGTAGAACAACATGAGTAACGTTTTTTAATTGTAAAAAAAAGCTAAGAATTAGACGGTCATTCACAATAAGTTAAATATTTTTAAAGTAAAAAACTATCAGTATTAAGTACTATTGTTCCGCTGTAGCAATAAACTTGCATGGATGATTAAAGCAATCCCGGGTTCGAATCCCACCAGCGGAAATATTTTTTTCTTTTCATATTATAATTTGAATAAGAATAGATTTAAGTTTTTTATGGCTGAATAGTTACACGTTTTTTATTTCTCAAAACTCAAAAGTTAATAAATATCAACACAGTTAATTACATAAACTATAAACTGATATAAACAAAACATGTGTCATTGAATATATTTTTTTAATTATAAATCGTCACACATTTTTTTTGTTCCTCCGTATTAATAATCTTGCAAAGAGATTATCGAAACACAGTGAAATTCGATTCGTTTCACACATCTCACAGCTTAGTTTACAAGTCTAATTTAAAGAACCTTAGACATGACAAGATGGCATATGTAATATAGAGTAGAACAACATGAGTTACGTTTTTTAATTGTAGAAAAAAGCTAAGAATTAGACGGTCATTCACAATACGTTAAATATTTTTAAAGTAAAAAACTACCAGTATTAAGTACTATGGTTCCGCTGTAGCAATAAACTTGCATGGATGATTAAAGCAATCCCGGGTTCGAATCCCGGCAGCGGAAATATTTTTTTCTTTTCATATTATAATTTGAATAAGAAGAGATTTAAGTTTTTTATGGCCGAATATTTACACGTTTTTTTATTTCTCAAAACTTAAAAGTTAATAAATATCAACACAGTTAATTACATAAACTATAAACTGATATAAACAAAACATGTGTTATTGAATATAATTTTTTAATTATAAATCGTCACACATTTTTTTTTGTTCCTCCGTATTAATAATCTTGCAAAGAGATTATCGAAACACAGTGAAATTCGATTCGTTTCACACATCTCACAGCTTAGTTTACAAGTCTAATTTAAAGAACCTTAGACATGACAAGATGGCATATGTAATATAGAGTAGAACAACATGAGTTACGTTTTTTAATTGTAGAAAAAAGCTAAGAATTAGACGGTCATTCACAATACGTTAAATATTTTTAAAGTAAAAAACTACCAGTATTAAGTACTATGGTTCCGCTGTAGCAATAAACTTGCATGGATGATTAAAGCAATCCCGGGTTCGAATCCCGGCAGCGGAAATATTTTTTTCTTTTCATATTATAATTTGAATAAGAAGAGATTTAAGTTTTTTATGGCCGAATAGTTACACGTTTTTTATTTCTCAAAACTTAAAAGTTAATAAATATCAACACAGTTAATTACATAAACTATAAACTGATATAAACAAAACATGTGTCATTGAATATATTTTTTTAATTATAAATCGTCACACATTTTTTTTGTTCCTCCGTATTAATAATCTTGCAAAGAGATTATCGAAACACAGTGAAATTCGATTCGTTTCACACATCTCACAGCTTAGTTTACAAGTCTAATTTAAAGAACCTTAGACATGACAAGATGGCATATGTAATATAGAGTAGAACAACATGAGTTACGTTTTTTAATTGTAGAAAAAAGCTAAGAATTAGACGGTCATTCACAATAAGTTAAATATTTTTAAAGTAAAAAACTATCAGTATTAAGTACTATTGTTCCGCTGTAGCAATAAACTTGCATGGATGATTAAAGCAATCCCGGGTTCGAATCCCACCAGCGGAAATATTTTTTTCTTTTCATATTATAATTTGAATAAGAATAGATTTAAGTTTTTTATGGCTGAATAGTTACACGTTTTTTTATTTCTCAAAACTCAAAAGTTAATAAATCAACACAGTTAATTACATAAACTATAAACTGATATAAAAAAAACATGTGTCATTGAATATATTTTTTTAATTATAAATCGTCACACATTTTTTTTGTTCCTCCGTATTAATAATCTTGCAAAGAGATTATCGAAACACAGTGAAATTCGATTCGTTTCACACATCTCACAGCTTAGTTTACAAGTCTAATTTAAAGAACCTTAGACATGACAAGATGGCATATGTAATATAGAGTAGAACAACATGAGTTACGTTTTTTAATTGTAGAAAAAAGCTAAGAATTAGACGGTCATTCACAATACGTTAAATATTTTTAAAGTAAAAAACTACCAGTATTAAGTACTATGGTTCCGCTGTAGCAATAAACTTGCATGGATGATTAAAGCAATCCCGGGTTCGAATCCCGGCAGCGGAAATAATTTTTTCTTTTCATATTATAATTTGAATAAGAAGAGATTTAAGTTTTTTATGGCCGAATATTTACATTTTTTTATTTCTCAAAACTTAAAAGTTAATAAATATCAACACAGTTAATTACATAAACTATAAACTGATATAAACAAAACATGTGTTATTGAATATAATTTTTTAATTATAAATCGTCACACATTTTTTTTGTTCCTCCGTATTAATAATCTTGCAAAGAGATTATCGAAACACAGTGAAATTCGATTCGTTTCACACATCTCACAACTTAGTTTACAAGTCTAATTTAAAGAACCTTAGCATGACAAGATGGCATATGTAATATAGAGTAGAACAACATGAGTAACGTTTTTTAATTGTAGAAAAAAGCTAAGAATTAGACGGTCATTCACAATACGTTAAATATTTTTAAAGTAAAAAACTACCAGTATTAAGTACTATGGTTCCACTGTAGCAATAAACTTGCATGGATGATTAAAGCAATCCCGGGTTCGAATCCCACCAGCGGAAATATTTTTTTCTTTTCATATTATAATTTGAATAAGAATAGATTTAAGTTTTTTATGGCTGAATAGTTACCCGTTTTTTTATTTCTCAAAACTCAAAAGTTAATAAATATCAACACAGTTAATTACATAAACTATAAACTGATATAAACAAAACATGTGTCATTGAATATATTTTTTTAATTATAAATCGTCACACATTTTTTTTGTTCCTCCGTATTAATAATCTTGCAAAGAGATTATCGAAACACAGTGAAATTCGATTCGTTTCACACATCTCACAGCTTAGTTTACAAGTCTAATTTAAAGAACCTTAGACATGACAGGATGGCATATGTAATATTGAGTAGAACAACATGAGTAACGTTCTTTAATTGTAGAAAAAAAGCTAAGAATTAGACGGTCATTCACAATACGTTAATATTTTTAAAGTCAAAATTTATCAGTACTAAGTACTATGGTTCCGCTGTAGCAATAAACTTGCATGGATGATTAAAGCAATCCCGGGTTCGAATCCCGGCAGCGGGATCATTTTTTTTCTTTTCATATTATAATTTGAATAAGAAGAGATTTAAGTTTTTTATGGCCGAATAGTTACACGTTTTTTATTTCTCAAAACTTAAAATTTAATAAATATCAACATGGTTAATTACATAAATTATAAACTGATATAAACAAAACATGTGTTATTGAATATATTTTTTTAATTATAAATCGTCACACTTTTTTTTTGTTCCTCCGTATTAATACACTTGCAAAGAGATTATCGAAACACAGTGAAATTCGATTCGTTTAACACCTCTAACAACTTAGTTTACAAGTCTAATTTAAAGAACCTTAGACATGACAAGATGGCATATGTAATATAGAGTAGAACAACATGAATAACGTTTTTTAATTGTAGAAAAAAGCTAAGAATTAGACGGTCATTCACAATACGTTAAATATTTTTAAAGTAAAAAACTACCAGTACTAAGTACTATGGTTCTGCTGTAGCAATAAACTTGCATGGATGATTAAAGCAATCCCGGCAGCGGAAATATTTTTTTCTTTTCATATTATAATTTGAATAAGAAGAGATTTAAGTTTTTTATGGCCGAATAGTTACACGTTTTTTATTTCTCAAAACTTAAAATTTAATAAATCTCAACACAGTTAATTACATAAATTATTAACTGATTTAAACAAAACATGTGTTATTGAATATATTTTTTAAATTATAAATCGTCACACATTTTTTTTGGTTCCTCCGTATTAATACACTAGCAAAGAGATTATCGCAACACAGTGAAATTAGATTCGTTTCACACATCTCACAGCTTAGTTTACAAGTCTAATTTAAAGAACCTTAGACATGACAAGATGGAATATGTAATATAGAGTAGAACAACATGAGTAACGTTTTTTAATTGTAGAAAAAGGCTAAGAATTAGACGGTCATTCACAATACGTTAAATATTTTTAAAGTCAATAACTATTAGTATTAAGTACTATGGTTCCGTTGTAGCAATAAACCTGCATGGATGATTAAAGCAATCACGGGTTCGGATCCCGGCAGCGGAAATATTTTTTTCTTTTCATATTATAATTTGAATAAGAAGAGATTTAGTTTTTTATGGCCAAATAGTTACACGTTTTTTATTTCTCAAAACTTAAAAGTTAATAAATATCAACACAGTTAATTACATAAACTATAAACTGATATAAACAAAACATGTGTAATTGAATATATTTTTTTAATTATAAATCGTCACACATTTTTTTTTGTTCCTCCGTATTAATAATCTTGCAAAGAGATTATCGAAACACAGTGAAATTCGATTCGTTTCACACCTCTCACAGCTTAGTTTACAAGTCTAATTTAAAGAACCTTAGTCATGACAAGATGGCATATGTAATATAGAGTAGAACAACATGAAGTAACGTTTTTTAATTGTAGAAAAAAGCTAAGAATTAGACGGTCATTCACAATACGTTAAATATTTTTAAAGTAAAAAACTATCAGTACTAAGTACTATTGTTCCGCTGTAGCAATAAACTTGCATGGATGATTAAAGCAATCCCGGGTTCGAATCCCGGCAGCGGAAATATTTTTTTCTTTTCATATTATAATTTGAATAAGAAAAGATTTAAGCTTTTTATGGCCGAATAGTTACACGTTTTTTATTTCTCAAAACTTAAAAGTTAATAAATATCAACACAGTTAATTACATAAACTATAAACTAATATAAACAAAACATGTGTCATTGAATATAATTTTTTAATTATAAATCGTCACACATATTTTTTTGTTCCTCCGAATTAATAATCTTGCAAAGAGATTATCGAAACACAGTGAAATTCGATTCGTTTCACACCTCTCACAGCTTAGTTTACAAGTCTACTTTAAAGAACCTTAGACATGACAAGATGGCATATGTAATATAGAGTAGAACAACATGAGTAACGTTTTTTAATTGTAAAAAAAAGCTAAGAATTAGACGGTCATTCACAATACGTTAAATATTTTTAAAGTAATATCAGTATTAAGTACTATTGTTCCGCTGTAGCAATAAACTTGCATGGATGATTAAAGCAATCCCGGGTTCGAATCCTGGCAGCGGAAATATTTTTTTCTTTTCATATTATAATTTGAATAAGAAGAAATTTAAGTTTTTTTATAGCCGAATAGTTACACGTTTTTTATTTCTTAAAACTTAAAAGTTAATAAATATCAACACAGTTAATTACATAAATTATAAACTGATATACACAAAACATGTGTTATTGAATATACTTTTTTAAATATAAATCGTCACACATTTTTTTTGTTCCTCCGTATTAATACACTTGTAAAGAGATTATCGAAACACAGTGAAATTCGATTCGTTTAACTCCTCTCACAGCTTAGTTTACAAGTCTAATTTAAAGAACCTTAGACATGACAAGATGGCATATGTAATATAGAGTAGAACAACATGAGTAACGTTTTTTAATTGTAGAAAAAAGCTAAGAATTAGACGGTCATTCACAATACGTTAATATTTTTAAAGTCAATATTTATCAGTACTAAGTACTATGGTTCCGCTGTAGCAATAAACTTGCATGGTGGATTAAAGCAATCCTGGGTTCGAATCCCGGCAACCGGAATATTTTTTTTCTTTTCATATTATAATTTGAATAAGAAGAGATTTAAGTTTTTTATGGCCGAATAGTTACACGTTTCTTATTTCTCAAAACTTAAAATTTAATAAATCTCAACATAGTTAATTACATAAATTATTAACTGATATAAACAAAACATGTGTTATTGAATATATTTTTTAAATTATAAATCATCACACAATTTTTTTTGTTCCTCCGTATTAATACACTTGCAAAGAGATTATCGCAACACAGTGAAATTCGATTCGTTTCACGCCTCTCACAGTTTAGTTTACAAGTCTAATTTAAAGAATCTTAGACATGACCAGATGGCATATGTAATATAGAGTAGAACAACATGCGTAACGTTTTTTAAATGTAGAAAAAAGCTAAGAATTAGACGGTCATTCACAATACGTTAAATATTTTTAAAGTCAATAACTATCAGTACTAAGTACTATGGTTCCGCTGTAGCAATAAACTTGCATGGATGATTAAAGCAATCCGGGCAGCGGAAATATTTTTTTTCTTTTCAAATTATAATTTGAATAAGAAGAGATTTAAGTTTTTTATGGCCGAATAGTTACACGTTTTTTATTTCTCATAACTTAAAATTTAATAAATCTCAACATAGTTAATTACATAAATTATTAACTGATATAAACAAAACATGTGTTATTGAATATATTTTTCAAATTATAAATCATCACATATTTTTTTGGTTCCTCCGTATTAATACACTTGCAAAGAGATTATCGCAACACAGTGAAATTCGATTCGTTTCACACATCTCACAGCTTAGTTTACAAGTCTAATTTAAAGAACCTTAGACATGACAAGATGGCATATGTAATATAGAGTAGAACAACATGAGTAACGTTTTTTAATTGTAGAAAAAAGCTAAGAATTAGACGGTCATTCACAATACGTTAAATATTTTTAAAGTAAAAAACTATCAGTACTAAGTACTATAGTTCCGCTGTGGCAATAAACTTGCATGGATGATTAAAGCAATCCCGGGTTCGAATCCCGGCAGCGGAAATATTTTTTTCTTTTCATATTATAATTTGAATAAGAAGAGATTTAAGCTTTTTATGGCCGAATAGTTACACGTTTTTAATTTCTCAAAACTTAAAAGTTAATAAATATCAACACAGTTAATTACATAAACTATAAACTAATATAAACAAAACATGTGTCATTGAATATAATTTTTTAATTATAAATCGTCACACATATTTTTTTGTTCCTCCGAATTAATAATCTTGCAAAGAGATTATCGAAACACAGTGAAATTCGATTCGTTTCACACCTCTCACAGCTTAGTTTACAAGTCTACTTTAAAGAACCTTAGACATGACAAGATGGCATATGTAATATAGAGTAGAACAACATGAGTAACGTTTTTTAATTGTAGAAAAAAGCTAAGAATTAGACGGTCATTCACAATACGTTAAATATTTTTAAAGTAAAAAACTATCAGTACTAAGTACTATTGTTCCGCTGTAGCAATAAACTTGCATGGATGATTAAAGCAATCCCGGGTTCGAATCCCGGCAGCGGAAATATTTTTTTCTTTTCATATTATAATTTGAATAAGAAGAAATTTAAGTTTTTTTATAGCCGAATAGTTACACGTTTTTTATTTCTTAAAACTTAAAAGTTAATAAATATCAACACAGTTAATTACATAAATTATAAACTGATATACACAAAACATGTGTTATTGAATATATTTTTTTAAATATAAATCGTCACACATTTTTTTTTTCCTCCGTATTAATACACTTGTAAAGAGATTATCGAAACACAGTGAAATTCGATTCGTTTAACTTCTCTCACAGCTTAGTTTACAAGTCTAATTTAAAGAACCTTAGACATGACAAGATGGCATATGTAATATAGAGTAGAACAACATGAGTAATGTTTTTTAAATGTAGAAAAAAGCTAAGAATTAGACGGTCATTCACAATACGTTAAATATTTTTAAAGTCAATAACTATCAGTACTAAGTACTATGGTTCCGCTGTAGCAATAAACTTGCATGGATGATTAAAGCAATCCCGGCAGCGGAAATATTTTTTTCTTTTCATATTATAATTTGAATAAGAAGAGATTTAAGTTTTTTATGGCCGAATAGTTACACGTTTTTTATTTCTCATAACTTAAAATTTAATAAATCTCAACATAGTTAATTACATAAATTATTAACTGATATAAACAAAACATGTGTTATTGAATATATTTTTCAAATTATAAATCGTCACATATTTTTTTGGTTCCTCCGTATTAATACACTTGCAAAGAGATTATCGCAACACAGTGAAATTCGATTCGTTTCACACATCTCACAGCTTAGTTTACAAGTCTAATTTAAATAACCTTAGACATGACAAGATGGCATATGTAATATAGAGTAGAACATTATGAGTAACGTTTTTTAATTGTAGAAAAAAGCTAAGAATTAGACGGTCATTCACAATACGTTAAATATTTTTAAAGTAAAAAACTATCAGTATTAAGTACTATTGTTCCGCTGTAGCAATAAACTTGCATGGATGATTAAAGCAATCCCGGGTTCGAATCCCGGCAGCGGAAATATTTTTTTCTTTTCATATTATAATTTGAATAAGAATAGATTTAAGTTTTTAATGGCCGAATAGTTACACGTTTTTTATTTCTAAAAACTTAAAAGTTAATAAATATCAACACAGTTAATTACATAAACTAAAACTGATATAAACAAAACATGTGTCATTGAATATATTTTTTTAATTATAAATCGTCACATATTTTTTTTGTTCCTCCGTATTAATAATCTTGCAAAGAGATTATCGAAACACAGTGAAATTCGATTCGTTTCACACATCTCACAGCTTAGTTTACAAGTCTAATTTAAAGAACCTTAGCATGACAAGATGGCATATGTAATATAGAGTAGAACAACATGAGTAACGTTTTTTAATTGTAGAAAAAAGCTAAGAATTAGACGGTCATTCACAATACGTTAAATATTTTTAAAGTCAATAACTATCAATACTAAGTACTATGGTTCTGCTGTAGCAATAAACTTGCATGGATGATTATATCAATCCCGGGTCCGAATCCCGGCAGTGGAAATATTTTTTTCTTTTCATATTATAATTTGAATAAGAAGAGGTTTAAGTTTTTTATAGCCGAATAGTTACACGTTTTTTATTTCTTAAAACTTAAAAGTAATAAAATCAACATAGTTAATTACATAAATTATAAACTGATATAAACAAAAAATGTGTTATTGAATATATTTTTTTAAATATAAATCGTCACACATTTTTTTTTGTTCCTCCGTATTAATACACTTGTAAAGAGATTATCGAAACACAGTGAAATTCGATTCGTTTAACTCCTCTCACAGCTTAGTTTACAAGTCTAATTTAAAGAACCTTAGACATGACAAGATGGCATATGTAATATAGAGTAGAACAACATGAGTAACGTTTTTTTAATTGTAGAAAAAAGCTAAGAATTAGACGGTCATTCACAATACGTTAATATTTTTAAAGTCAAGATTTATCAGTACTAAGTACTATGGTTCCGCTGTGGCAATAAACTTGCATGAATGATTAAAGCAATCCCGGGTTCGAATCCCGGCAGCGGAAATATTTTTTTTCTTTTCATATTATAATTTGAATAAGAAGAGAATTAAGTTTTTTATGGCCGAATAGTTACACGTTTTTTATTTCTCAAAACTTAAAATTTAATAAATATCAACACGGTTAATTACATAAACTATAAACGGATATAAACAAAACATGTGTTATTGAATATATTTTTTTAATTATAAATCGTCACACATTTTTTCTGTTCCTCCGTATTTATAATCTTGCAAAGAGATTATCGAAACACAGTGAAATTCGATTCGTTTCACACATCTCACAGCTTAGTTTACAAGTCAAATTTAAAGAACCTTAGACATGATAAGATGGCATATGTAATACAGAGTAGAACAACATGAGTTACGTTTTTTAATTGTAGAAAAAAGCTAAGAATTAGACGGTCATTCACAATACGTTAAATATTTTTAAAGTAAAAAACTATCAGTACTAAGTACTATTGTTCCGCTGTAGCAATAAACTTGCATGGATGATTAAAGCAATCCCGGCAACGGAAATATTTTTTCTTTTCATATTATAATTTGAATAAGAAGATATTTAAGCTTTTTATGGCCGAATAGTTACACGTTTTTTATTTCTCAAAACTTAAAAGTTAATAAATATCAACACAGTTAATTACATAAACTATAAACTGATATAAACAAAACATGTGTTATTGAATATAATTTTTTAATTATAAATCGTCATACATTTTTTTTGTTCCTCCGTATTAATAATCTTGCAAAGAGATTATCGAAACACAGTGAAATTCGATTCGTTTCACACCTCTCACAACTTAGTTTACAAGTCTAATTTAAAGAACCTTAGCATGACAAGATGGCATATGTAATATATAGTAGAACAACATAGGTAACGTTTTTTAATTGTAGAAAAAAGCTAAGAATTAGACAGTCATTCACAATACGTTAAATATTTTTAAAGTAAAAATTTATCAGTATTAAGTACTATGGTTCCGCTGTAGCAATATACTATCATGGATGATTAAATCTATCCCGGGTTCGAATCCCAACAGCGGAAATATTTTTTTTCTTTTCATATTATAATTTGAATAAGAAGGGAGTTAAGTTTTTTAAGGCCGAAAATTTACACGTTTTTTATTTCTCAAAACTTAAAAGTAAATAAATATCAACACAGTTAATTACATAAACTATAAACTGATATAAACAAAACATGTGTTATTGAATATATTTTTTTAATTATAAATCGTCACACATTTTTTTTGTTCCTCCGTATTAATAATCTTGCAAAGAGATTATCGAAACACAGTGAAATTCGATTCGTTTCACACATCTCACAGCTTAGTTTACAAGTCTAATTTAAAGAACCTTAGACATGACAAGATGGCATATGTAATATAGAGTAGAACAACAATAGTTACGTTTTTTAATTGTAGAAAAAAGCTAAGAATTAGACGGTCATTCACAATACGTTAAATATTTTTAAAGTCAATAACTATCAGTACTAAGTACTATGGTTCCGTTGTAGCAATAAACTTGCATAGATGATTAAATCAATCCCGGGTCCAAATCCCGGCAGTGGAAATATTTTTTTCTTTTCATATTATAATTTGAATAAGAAGAGGTTTAAGTTTTTTATAGCCGAATAGTTACACGTTTTTTATTTCTCAAAACTTAAAAGTTAATAAATATCAACACAGTTAATTACATAAACTATAAACTGATATAAACAAAACATGTGTTATTGAATATATTTTTTTAATTATAAATCGTCACACATTTTTTTTTGTTCCTCCATATTAATAATTGTTTCGACCAAGTTACCGCGGGCTGCCCGCTGAGTAACTCGTCGAAGTCTTCGGATTGGGTGCGAGCCGAGTCCGTCTCCTAAGGTCGTGTACGGGCCTTAGCTTCGTCTTCAGAACAGCGGTAAGTCCTTCGGGCTCTCTTATAGACCGTCCGTCTGCACCTGCGAGAGGAGCATTACCAAGCAATCCCCGTGGAGAGGGGGGGGTGCTTGGTGCGCTCGCTCCGACGATCAACATTAGACGGTTTCTAGAGAGAGAGAGTTTTATAGAGAGGTCAGAGCTTTTCCAATTCTCACCCAAAGTGACTTGAAAATGTTTACCCCCAAGGTGGCTATTTATAGGCAACCTTGGACCGTAAACCGGTTTTGACCCGGTTCAATATGGAAATGTGAACCGGGATGCAGGGGAGAGCTTTAGGAAAAGGACTCTGACGCGCGTCTCAGGCGGCTGTCACGAGCGGGACGCGCGCGCCTTTGAAACATAGGTCTCGTACACATAGGAGTTAGTTAAAAAACGGGTCTCCTATACGTTCGAGATGAAATGGGGGGTGTGCGCGACACCCCCGGGTCTTAAGCTTACCCGGAAATTCCGGGTAAGCCCCCCGGGGGTGCCGGGCAAGTTCGCGACTCGCCCGGTTTCCCCCGTTTAGCTCAAAATTGGGTTTTACGTGCGTGTATGAGGTCCGAATAATTAAAAACGAGCCCGAATCATGCGTATATCAATCACTTGTCCCCGAGTTAAATAATGGTCTGACCTTTGTTTAACTCTATTTTAAGATAGGGTATACGCGTGATTCGGGTTGTCTGCTCACCTTGAGTTTTGACCTACCAATGGTGGATACGCGCGGCTCAGACGGGCTCCTTGCCTTAGTTTTTTGAGATGGTCATGCTTGATAACTGCGCAAAGGGTTAGTAGCACAACGGACTACGAGTAATATGATAAATGTGATTTTGGGAGAAGTAAGGCGCGAGCGCACATGAAATTTTTCGGGTTTGTAAGATGATCAAATAAATATGGAACGTTCATGCCACGACTAATTGTATCAAAATGATAATAAATCATGAAAGTTTTGATAAAACGTTTTTCATGCAATATGATGGTTTCCGGGAGCCCGTCGTCCGAGACGGCTGTCTTGACGGCGGGACGACGGTTTTAGTAAATGAAATAATGCCGGGTTTGGAAAATCACATGTGAGGGACGTGATACGAAAAATCATAAACATAATGTTTTCAAGTAGTTGAGACCATTTGAAGTGACTTAGTTAAATTTGGCTAGGTCACTTGATGGTGAAAATCCAAGTTATCACCAACTTTAAAAAATGGAGGGTGGATGTGAGTGTACCTCTTGGATGTATGGTGCTTGCTAGGTTGTGTAGTCCACCTCCTTTGTGATAGTTTACAAAACTATCAACATTTGAATAGGTTGTTGAGAGGGTTTTGGAGAGGCTAAGGTAGTGATTTAGGAATTCACTTTAGGGTATTAGTGTGACCCCATTTCGGCCGGCCACCACCAGGACTATCACCGGCGAGGTCACGGCGGCCCGTCAGCGGCGAGGCGGCGGCGGCGGCGGCGCTAGGCGGGCGGCGGCTGCACTGTTCACGGGTCGATTTCGGGCTCAATTCGACCCGTTTTCGAGTCCTTCTTGTCGGGTATTGATCGGTAATGTCCTCTCCTTCCTTTTCTTGATGTTAATTGGACCTTTAAGGCTGCACATTTCGAATTTCAATAAGGTGCATGATAGGTGTTCGATGAAATGCCTAAGTGAAATTTTGGCTTGATTTTTCAAAATTCGTTTTTGGCCAAACTCTAAATGTATATAGATAGAGTTATGGATAGTGAACTCCCTTTATGAAGAGGCCCTTAGGTTTCGGTCAACCGAGGGAGAATCGTGGGGGTTCAAAATCGGACTCATTCGAGCAAAAAGTTCGACCCTTTGTATCTTGATGTGGGTGACTTGATATGATGCCCCCAATTGTGATAATGACTCCTTGATTGTTTGTGAGTGGATAGTCATGCCCCCGGAGTTTAGGTGATTGCTTGGTAGCTCGCGCTTATCGGTGGCTTAGTTGACCCGAGTGTTCTTTGAATTGTTCGGGTAGGGGTAAGTCTCCACGTGACATGCAATGGTCTTGCTTAGGTGCATTTGAGCTGCTTGTACGTGCCCCCGGAGCCTTAAGCCGTTTTGGGGATAAAATTTGATCGAAATGTGGTCGGATGGCATTTTGGTAATTATAACCAACTTTGCATGTCTTCGATTTCTTTAGCTCTTGAACTTATCGCTTTGTGGAGTGCTTGAATACCTGTGTCACATTGCACAAATATATGAAAATTTGATTAGTAGGTGGCCTAGGCCTTTGGTGAGCGTAGGGATTTTTGACTCCCGAGCGGGAGGGTCCCTAGCTGTTTGCTCGCGGACAGTTGGTCCGTTGGGTTGAATGCCCTCGCAAAGGGCTTGGTGAATGGTGTTGATACGTGGCCCTGGTTTTTTATTGAGTTGTGTATGGTTTTTGCAGGGTTTGATTGACGGGCTTGCAAGCGCGCGTCTCTGATACTTAGAGTGTTCCTGGTAGGAAACGGTTTCTGCTTCTTCACGTAATGAGTAAGTCTCATCACTCTGTTTCGGATAACTTTGATGGGGAGGTTGATGAGGGCACCATGGATTCCGACTCCGGGTCTCGAAGCGGTGTGCTTTTGGGACCGTCGGGTAACCGCGTGATACTGGAGAAGATCCAAATGTTTTTTCCCAACAAGCTCCCACGTTCCAAGTTTGATCTCTATGTGTCGACCCGGGGCTGGTGTCCCGGCATGGAGGTCTCGTATCCTTGGGACGTTGTGAAGGGGGTCGAATTTGGTCGGCCCACCGTTCCTCCGGCTGAATATGAGGCTGTTTATCTTTCACAGTTTCGAGAAGGGTTGCGGTTTCCTTATTGTCAGGGTTTGGTCCGCCTTTGTCGACATTACAGGATTTCTCCCGTCTCTATCACTCCACCGGGGTTTAGAGCTTGGACATGTTTCCGGGTGCAATGTCATCTAAACTCTTGGGATTATTCGGTAGTGCTTTTTCGAGCCTTCTATCGCCTGAGCAAGGCAGATGAGTCTGGGATGTGTACTTTCACCTTGCGTTGGCCTCACATGACCGAGAAGGGATTCTCCTCCCTTGGCTTACGCAGGGCAGGGTGGAATACTGAGGCGCGGTTCTGCGAAAGATCGGACACTTCCCAGAACAAATGGAAGTGTCAGTACTTTTTTATAAAGGATGCGGGAACGACTTGGACAACTTCTCACATAGTGGATTCCGACCCCGTTCCGCGTTTTCAAGAGTTCTCAGATGCAGACAAGGTTGCTTTGAAGAAGATTCATACGGCGAATAGGGCGGGGGAGTATAGCCCCCTTTATTGTGCTTCCGACGCCGAGCTGCTCGTGGCGGGCATTCATGTACGTCCTTCGGGGGATGAGTTGGTATGTTTTGAAGTTTCGTAACATTTGTTCCTGTTTCCTTGTAGGTTGGTTTCTTAACAGACGCCCCTGTTTACAGGGCGGAGTCGCAGGCGGATCTCCTCAGACTGTTCCCGGCCTTGGCGATACTCCTCCTGTTGGCCCGGGTATGGGACTTGTGCCTTTAAAGGTTTCGTTGAGATCTTTCCCCATGCTAACATGCTAATGGTCTTTTTGTGGTTGTCTTTGCAGGCTTGGTATTCCCGACGGCGGGGGGAGTTACGCCTGTCCGAGAGCATGATGCTGACGTCCGTTCCCCGAGCGATCCTAGGAGGTCGACGTCTGCTGGCATGCCTCTTGCTCCTTCCTGCGACAAAGGGAAGGGGCCAATGTATGCGGATTCGACCATGCCTGTCCCCCGGTCGGGGAGCGGGCGTTCAGTGGAGGTGTCTCCCTTGGGAGGTGACTGTGGTTGACTTCTTGTTGCATTGGTATAGTTTGCCTTCTCCTAATGTGTTTGCTTTTGATGTGTAGTTGTTCCTACTCCTCCAGCTCTTCGCAAGTCTGATCTGATGTGTCGGCTTGATCGGGATGTGTCCGGGAACGAGTGGACTCCCTACTCTCAGTCTGCTATTCGCTTTCCCAAGGATGTTTCCTTGAGCACACCTGCTGTTGGTGTGCGTGTGGTTCAGCGGTCTGTTCCGCCGGCTGACCGCAAGACGTGTCCCCGGGACCCTGAGGCTGCTTTGAAGTGTGTTGAGGAGTCGCTCGCGCGCTTTGCTCCTGTACGTTGTTTTCTTTTTATGTTGGATCTACCATGTTTGTCTGGCTTCTTTGTGTGTGATGTGCTTGTGTTGTTGTTGCAGGTGAATGCCGTGATGACCAACCTTTCCTCCTTTGTTGTTGAGCTTGTTGAGGAGACGAGGGGTCTGCAGGGTCGTCATGAGCACTTGTCTCAGGATGTCGTTGTGTTGAGGGAGAAGGCGCGCGCACATTCAGATGCTTCTTCCAAGGCTTCCGCTGATCTCAAGGGAAGTCAGGATTGTGCGTCTCAGCTGGAGGCGGAGCTGTTTGCCCTACTGCGCCAGGAGAAGGTCGATGAGGAGGCACATGTTGTGGCGCTGAAGGAGACTAAGGAGTCTCATGTTGCCCTGGGTGATCAGCTTGGGATGATTGAGTTTCCTACTACAGCTGATTACTCCAAACTTCTCGAGAAGGCACGTGATGATTGCATGGAGTCTTTCTCTGTGGATTACTTCAGGAGGATATACTCTCTTGCCCCCGATTTTCCTTTCCAGAGTACTGGTCCATATACTGGCTATGCCCTCGGGGCTATTGCGGGGATCCGAGCGGGCGATGCGGGCGGAGCGAGTGGTTTGACGGGACAGGTATCTGTCCCTGTTGGTGACGATCGCCGTGTTGTTTTCAGCAGCCCTGCGCATGATGTTTTTATGGCTGACGCCTTTGGCTCTGGTGCTCCTGACGTTGGGTCAGGTTGATCTTTCTTTGTTTTATATGACTTTCTTGTGTATATATGGTTGCTCCCCTTGCACGGGTGAGGTTTTGGCGGGGTGTGTCCCGGGCTTGACTTTTTATGCTGGCTGGATGTCTTTACTTTTCAGACCTGCTATATTATATATATATATGCCTGACATGAGATGTTAGAAAGATATAATACTTAGTATTATTTTGCATCTTCTTTTATTGCTGTCTCTATAACTTGTTCTCTTTTGGAAGAGTGTTGCTTTGTTGACAGGTCGATTTCCTTAATCCGATGGTTTTCCTTAGGAAATTGCATCTCTGTTGGTGGCGGGGTGCGGATGAGTTAGTATTACCGGCACATGTGGCTTTGTAAGGAGGAGGATCCATGTTGAACTGCTTGTCTCCCTTTACAAGGATGTAAATAGATTAGTACGTTCACATACTTGATATAGTTGCTTGTTTGAGAAGTATGGATAGATTAGTACGTCCGACACTTGCATTTGTTTGCGAGGGAGGATTCCTAAGGAACCGTTTGTTCCCCGACTTTTGCAAGGATGTGAATAGATTAGTACGTTCACATCTTTGTTTTGTGGCGAAGTGTGGATAGATTAGTACGTCCGACACTTGCATTTGTTTGCGAGGGAGGATTCCTAAGGAACCGTTTGTTTCCCGACTTTTGCAAGGATGTGAATAGATTAGTACGTTCACATCCTTCTTTTGTGGCGAAGTGTGGATAGATTAGTACGTCCGACACTTGCATTTGTTTGCGAGGGCGGATTCCTAAGGAACCGCTTGTCCCCCGACTTTGCAAGGATGTGAATAGATTAGTACGTTCACATCCTTGTTTTGTGGCGAAGTGTGGATAGATTAGTACGTCCGACACTTGCATTTGTTTGCGAGGGCGGATTCCTAAGGAACCGCTTGTCCCCCGACTTTTTGCAAGGATGTGAATAGATTAGTACGTTCACATCCTTGTATTGTGGCGAAGTGTGGATAGATTAGTACGTCCGACACTTGCATTTGTTTGCGAGGGCGGATTCCTAAGGAACCGCTTGTCCCCCGACTTTTTGCAAGGATGTGAATAGATTAGTACGTTCACATCCTTGTTGAAATTATTTTGTCTCCTTGCGTGCGTCGCGCTCCCTCTGTTTTGAATACAGGCATGAGCTTTGTTTAGTCTTGCTTTGATATCTTTTTGATGGCTTTTCTTGTTGTTTGCCCTTTCTGCGTGTAGAGTTAGGGCCTTTGTTGATGATGTATGTGGCTTGTTCCTGGTTTTGGACCGGGGTAGCTTGCCATTACATAGTGATTTTTCCTACGCGAGGAGTGAACTTCATTAGTCTTCTTGTTTATTTACAAGGGATGTGCATGGATGGAGTCAACTGATCTCCCATTCTAAACGTTCTACTCAGTACTTGAAAAGTAAAGATAGAGTATGTGCATGTCATAGGGGAAGGATTATTCCCTTAGTGACGGTTTGATAAAGCTGGCTTCTCGCATGCAAGGTAGGAACGCAGAGCTCCTTGTTTGATCAGTTCCTCGATTATGTTGCGTAGAGAGGGGCACCCATTCGTGCTGTGACCCCATCTGTTGTGGTAGTGGCACCACATTTCTGGATTCTTCCCGAGGAAGGCAATCCGGATCTCGCTTGGAGGAGGTAAAACATCCTTCAGGATGGTCTTGAACAACTCCTCCACCTCTATGTTCAGAGGTGTATATTTGCCATCTTGGTTGTTGTTCAAGTCTTGTCTTGCACGCTTGTGTTCGCGCGCCTCTTCTTGTTCTGCAGGTGGGCTGAACCACCCCAGCTCGTTTGCGACCTCGATTGCTGTCTCCATCTTCTCTTTTAAGTCAGCCATAGATTTGGTTGTTCTCCACCCTTGTGTTCGTCCAAATAGGAGGAATGTGGGTGAGTTCATGTTCAGGAAAAAGGCATTGATCACGGCTGAATTTTCTGCCAAACTTGAAGTTGCATTTATGGCGAATCGCTTGAAGTAACTCTGGATGGATTCCGATTCCCCTTGCTTGATGTCCCATATGCTTGGGAGCATTGGGGTTTGAAATGCTGGGAGTCTTTCTCCTTTGCTCATCATTTCGTCAAATCGCATTTCAACTTCAGACTTGGAACATTGTCCTCCTTCAATGACTACTATGTCCAGACGGTTCTTGCATCTTAGGGCGTTGACATAGCATTTTCGTGCTGTCGTCTGATCGCCCAAGACTTCACCAACTCCTCCCCTCAAACGGTATTTCAGCTTTTGATGTGCCGTTGAAGGCACCATCTCGTAGGGGTTTATCGTTGTTCTTCCGAGAATTCCGTTGTAAGCGCAAAGGCTCTCGACGATCACGAAAGTGATGTCGACTTTCATTGCGTTCCATCCTTCTCCTATCACAGCGGGAAGGGTGATCATCCCCAGTGGGTATGTAGCAGCTCCTGCAAAGCTTACTAACGGGAAATTTCCCGGCTTCAGGTCCTCTCTCTTCATTCCAAGTTGTTCGAGGACATTGATATGGAGGATGTCTGACGAGCTTCCTCCGTCGACTAGGATTCTTTTGACATCGAACCCGTTGATTTCCATTGTTATTACTAACGCGTCATCATGCGGGTAGACGATGTGTGCCATGTCTTTTCTCGAGAATCCTATCACGGGGTCCTCCTCTTCCGGTTTCTTTCTTTTCCCATACTTGGGGAGTGTGCTTGCCTGCGCAGCGTATACATCTCTTGTGTTGGAGACTTGTCCTCCTGCAGCTGGACCACCATGAATGACATTAATAACTCCCCTCTTTTTAGGAGGGGGGGTTGTCATTGGTCTTTTCTTTTCCTTTCTCCTTTGGCGTGAATTTTCTTTTCACCTTCTCTATCTTTCCCCCTTGGTCGACGTAGTGCTTAAGTCCGCCTTCTTGTATGATTCGATTGATTTGGAACTTAAGGCTTCTACAGTCGTCAGTTTCATGGCCGTTGACTTCGTGGCTTTCACACCACTTGTCTTGCTCTTTCCCTAGCTGGCCCTTTCTGAAACCGAATGGCTCTTTCCAGAGGTTTTGCTCTTTCATTTCTTTCAGTATGACACTCAGGGGAGCATTCAAAGGGATTAGCTCAATGGTGTTGACGTCTGGATTCTTGTCTTCTTCAATGTTGAATGTTCTCTTCTGGGGCGGAGTCCACTGTTTTTGTCCGGGGCTGGAGTTTTCCTTGGACGTCCTGGTCCTCTTTTCTTCGTCTTGGTCGGCGGTGGCTGCTCGTTGCTTGCCATGCTCTTGGTCTTGTGGGTTTCCCACAGACGGCGCCAAGTGTTTCGACCAAGTTACCGCGGGCTGCCCGCTGAGTAACTCGTCGAAGTCTTCGGATTGGGTGCGAGCCGAGTCCGTCTCCTAAGGTCGTGTACGGGCCTTAGCTTCGTCTTCAGAACAGCGGTAAGTCCTTCGGGCTCTCTTATAGACCGTCCGTCTGCACCTGCGAGAGGAGCATTACCAAGCAATCCCCGTGGAGAGGGGGGGGTGCTTGGTGCGCTCGCTCCGACGATCAACATTAGACGGTTTCTAGAGAGAGAGAGTTTTAGAGAGAGGTCAGAGCTTTTCCAATTCTCACCCAAAATGACTTGAAAATGTTTACCCCCAAGGTGGCTATTTATAGGCAACCTTGGACCGTAAACCGGTTTTGACCCGGTTCAATATGGAAATGTGAACCGGGATGCAGGGGAGAGCTTTAGGAAAAGGACTCTGACGCGCGTCTCAGGCGGCTGTCACGAGCGGGACGCGCGCGCCTTTGAAACATAGGTCTCGGACACATAGGAGTTAGTTAAAAATCGGGTCTCCTATACGTTCGAGATGAAATGGGGGGTGTGCGCAACACCCCCCGGGTCTTAAGCTTACCCGGAATTCCGGGTAAGCCCCCCGGGGGTGCCGGGCAAGTTCGCGACTCGCCCGGTTTCCCCCGGTTAGCTCAAAATTGGGTTTTCCGCGCGTGTATGAGGTCCGAATAATTAAAAACGAGCCCGAATCATGCGTATATCCATCAATAATCTTACAAAGAGATTCTCGAAACACAGTGAAATTTGATTCGTTTCACACCTCTCACAGCTTAGTTTACAAGTCTAATTTAAAGAACCTTAGCATGACAAGATGGCATATGTAATATAGAGTAGAACAACATGAGTTACGTTTTTTAATTGTAGAAAAAAGCTAAGAATTAGACAGTCATTCACAATACGTTAATATTTTTAAAGTAAAAATTTATCAGTATTAAGTACTATGGTTCCGCTGTAGCAATATACTATCATGGATGATTAAATCTATCCCGGGTTCGAATCCCAACAGCGGAAATATTTCTTTTCTTTTCATATTATAATTTGAATAAGAAGGGAGTTAAGTTTTTTAAGGCCGAAAATTTACACGTTTTTTATTTCTCAAAACTTAAAAGTAAATAAATATCAACACAGTTAATTACATAAACTATAAACTGATATAAACAAAACATGTGTTATTGAATATATTTTTTTAATTATAAATCGTCACACATTTTTTTTGTTCCTCCGTATTAATAATCTTGCAAAGAGATTATCGAAACACAGTGAAATTCGATTCGTTTCACACCTCTCACAGCTTAGTTTACAAGTCTAATTTAAAGAACCTTAGCATGACAAGATGGCATATGTAATATAGAGTAGAGCAACATGAGTAACGTTTTTTAATTGTAGAAAAAAGCTAAGAATTAGACGGTCATTCACAATACGTTAAATATTTTTAAAGTAAAAAACTATTAGTATTAAGTACTATGGTTCCACTGTAGCAATAAACTTGCATGGAAGATTAAAGCAATCCCGGGTTCGAATCCCGGCAGCGGAAATATTTTTTTCTTTTCATATTATTATTTGAATAAGAAGATATTTAAGTTTTTTATGGCCGAATACGTTTTATATTTCTCAAAACTTAAAAGTTAATAAATATCAACACAGTTAATTACATAAACTATAAACTGATATAAACAAAACATGTGTTATTGAATATATTTTTTTAAATATAAATCGTCACACATTTTTTTTTCCTCCGTATTAATACACTTGCAAAGAGATTATCGAAACACAGTGAAATTCGATTCGTTTAACTCCTCTCACATCTTAGTTTACAAGTCTAATTTAAAGAACCTTAGACATGACAAGATGGCATATGTAATATAGAGTAGAACAACATGAGTAACGTTTTTTAATTGTAGAAAAAAGCTAAGAATTAGACGGTCATTCACAATACGTTAATATTTTTAAAGTCAATATTTATCAGTACTAAGTACTATGGTTCCGCTGTAGCAATATACTATCATGGATGATTAAAGCAATCCCGGGTTCGAATCCCAACAGCGGAAATATTTTTTTTTCTTTTCATATTATAATTTGAATAAGAATAGATTTAAGTTTTTTAAGGCCGAATAGTTACACGTTTTTTATTTCTCAAAACTTAAAATTTAATAAATATCAACACAGTTAATTACATAAACTATAAACTGATATAAACAAAACATGTGTTATTGAATATATTTTTTTAATTATAAATCGTCACACTTTTTTTTTTTTTCCTCAGTATTAATAATCTTGCAAAGAGATTATCGAAACACAGTGAAATTCGATTCGTTTCACACCTCTCACAGCTTAGTTTACAAGTCTAATTTAAAAAACCTTAGCATGACAAGATGGCATATGTAATATAGAGTAGAACAACATGAGTAACGTTTTTTAATTGTAGAAAAAAGCTAAGAATTAGACGGTCATTCACAATACGTTAAATATTTTTAAAGTGAAAAACAATAAGTATTAAGTACTATGGTTCCGCTGTAGCAATAAACTTGCATGGATGATTAAAGCAATCCCGGGTTCGAATACAGGCAGTGGAAATATTTTTTTCTTTTCATATTATAATTTGAATAAGAAGAGGTTTAAGTTTTTTATGGCCGAATAGTTACACGTTTTTTATTTCTCAAAACTTAAAATTTAATAAATATCAACACAGTTAATTACATAAATTATAAACTGATATAAACAAAACATGTGTTATTGAATATATTTTTTAAATTATAAATCGTCACACATTTTTTTTGGTTCCTCCGTATTAATACACTTGCAAAGAGATTATCGCAACACAGTGAAATTCGATTCGTTTCACACATCTCACAGCTTAGTTTATATGTCTAATTTAAAGAACCTTAGACATGACAAGATGACATATGTAATATAGAGTAGAACAACATGAGTAACGTTTTTTAATTGTTGAAAAAAGCTAAGAATTAGACGGTCATTCACAATACGTTAAATATTTTTAAAGTCAATAACTATTAGTACTAAGTACTATTGGTTCCGCTGTAGCAATCAACTTGCATGGATGATTAAAACAATCCCGGCAGCGGAAATATTTTTTTTCTTTTCATATTATAATTTGAATGAGAAGAGATTTAAGTTTTTTATGGCCGAATAGTTACACGTTTTTTATTTCTCAAAACTTAAAATTTAATAAATATCAACACAGTTAATTACATAAATTATAAACTGATATAAACAAAACATGTGTTATTGAATATATTTTTTAAATTATAAATCGTCACACATTTTTTTTGGTTCCTCCGTATTAATACACTTGCAAAGAGATTATCGCAACACAGTGAAATTCGATTCGTTTCACACATCTCACAGCTTAGTTTATATGTCTAATTTAAAGAACCTTAGACATGACAAGATGACATATGTTATATAGAGTAGAACAACATGAGTAACGTTTTTTAATTGTAGAAAAAAGCTAAGAATTAGACGGTCATTCACAATACGTAAATATTTTTAAAGTCAATAACTATCAGTACTAAGTACTATGGTTCCGTTGTAGCAATAAACTTGCATGGATGATTAAAGCAATCCCGGCAGCGGAAATATTTTTTTTCTTTTCATATTATAATTTGAATGAGAAGAGATTTAAGTTTTTTATGGCCGAATAGTTACACGTTTTTTGTTTCTCAAAACTTAAAATTTAATACATCTCAACATAGTTAATTACATAAATTATTAACTGATATAAACAAAACATGTGTTATTGAATATATTTTTTAAATTATAAATCGTCACACATTTTTTTTGGTTCCTCCGTATTAATACACTTGCAAAGAGATTATCGCAACACAGTGAAATTCGATTCGTTTCACACATCTCACAGCTTAGTTTACAAGTCTAATTTAAAGAACCTTAGACATGACACTATGGCATATGTAATATAGAGTAGAACAACATGAGTAACGTTTTTTAATTATAGAAAAAAGCTAAGAATTAGACGGTCATTCACAATACGTTAAATAATTTTAAAGTAAAAAACTACCAGTATTAAGTACTATGCTTCCGCTGTAGCAATAAACTTGCATGGATGATTAAAGCAATCCCGGGTTCGAATCCCGGCATCGGAAATATTTTTTTCTTTTCATATTATAATTTGAATAAGAAGAGATTTAAGTTTTTTATGGCCGAATATTTACACGTTTTTTTATTTCAAAACTTAAAAGTTAATAAATATCAATACAGTTAATTACATAAACTATAAACTGATATAAACAAAACATGTGTTATTGAATATAATTTTTTTAATTATAAATCGTCACACATTTTTTTTTTTGTTCCTCCGTATTAATAATCTTGCAAAGAGATTATCGAAACACAGTGAAATTCGATTCGTTTCACACCTCTCACAGATTAGTTTACAAGTCTAATTTAAAGAACCTTAGACATGACAAGATGGCATATGTAATATAGAGTAGAACAACATGAGTAACGTTTTTTAATTGTTGAAAAAAGCTAAGAATTAGACGGTCATTCACAATACGTTAAATATTTTTAAAGTCAATAACTATTAGTACTAAGTACTATTGGTTCCGCTGTAGCAATCAACTTGCATGGATGATTAAAACAATCCCGGCAGCGGAAATATTTTTTTTCTTTTCATATTATAATTTGAATGAGAAGAGATTTAAGTTTTTTATGGCCGAATAGTTACACGTTTTTTATTTCTCAAAACTTAAAATTTAATAAATATCAACACAGTTAATTACATAAATTATAAACTGATATAAACAAAACATGTGTTATTGAATATATTTTTTAAATTATAAATCGTCACACATTTTTTTTTGGTTCCTCCGTATTAATACACTTGCAAAGAGATTATCGCAACACAGTGAAATTCGATTCGTTTCACACATCTCACAGCTTAGTTTATATGTCTAATTTAAAGAACCTTAGACATGACAAGATGACATATGTTATATAGAGTAGAACAACATGAGTAACGTTTTTTAATTGTAGAAAAAAGCTAAGAATTAGACGGTCATTCACAATACGTTAAATATTTTTAAAGTCAATAACTATCAGTACTAAGTACTATGGTTCCGCTGTAGCAATAAACTTGCATGGATGATTAAAGCAATCCCGGCAGCGGAAATATTTTTTTTCTTTTCATATTATAATTTGAATGAGAAGAGATTTAAGTTTTTTATGGCCGAATAGTTACACGTTTTTTATTTCTCAAAACTTAAAATTTAATACATCTCAACATAGTTAATTACATAAATTATTAACTGATATAAACAAAACATGTGTTATTGAATATATTTTTTAAATTATAAATCGTCACACATTTTTTTTGGTTCCTCCGTATTAATACACTTGCAAAGAGATTATCGCAACACAGTGAAATTCGATTCGTTTCACACATCTCACAGCTTAGTTTACAAGTCTAATTTAAAGAACCTTAGACATGACACTATGGCATATGTAATATAGAGTAGAACAACATGAGTAACGTTTTTTAATTGTAGAAAAAAGCTAAGAATTAGACGGTCATTCACAATACGTTAAATATTTTTAAAGTAAAAAACTACCAGTATTAAGTACTATGCTTCCGCTGTAGCAATAAACTTGCATGGATGATTAAAGCAATCCCGGGTTCGAATCCCGGCAGCGGAAATATTTTTTTCTTTTCATATTATAATTTGAATAAGAAGAGATTTAAGTTTTTTATGGCCGAATATTTACACGTTTTTTTATTTCTCAAAACTTAAAAGTTAATAAATATCAATACAGTTAATTACATAAACTATAAACTGATATAAACAAAACATGTGTTATTGAATATAATTTTTTTAATTATAAATCGTCACACATTTTTTTTTTGTTCTTCCGTATTAATAATCTTGCAAAGAGATTATCGAAACACAGTGAAATTCGATTCGTTTCACACCTCTCACAGATTAGTTTACAAGTCTAATTTAAAGAACCTTAGACATGACAAGATGGCATATGTAATATAGAGTAGAACAACATGAGTAACGTTTTTTAATTGTAGAAAAAAGCTAAGAATTAGACGGTCATTCACAATACGTTAAATATTTTTAAAGTCAATAACTATTAGTACTAAGTACTATTGGTTCCGCTGTAGCAATCAACTTGCATGGATGATTAAAGCAATCCCGGGTTCGAATCCCGGCAGTGGAAATATTTTTCTCTTTTCATATTATAATTTGAATAAGAAGAGATTTAAGTTTTTTATGGCCCAATACTTACACGTTTTTTTATTTCTCAAAACTTAAAAGTTAATATATATCAACACAGTTAATTACATAAACTATAAACTGATATAAACAAAACATGTGTTATTGAATATATTTTTTTAATTATAAAACGTCACACATTTTTTTTTGTTCCTCCGTATTAATAATCTTGCAAAGAGATTATCGAAACACAGTGAAATTCGATTCGTTTCACACCTCTCACAGCTTAGTTTACAAGTCTAATTTAAAGAACCTTAGACATGACAAGATGGCATATGTAATATAGAGTAGAACAACATGAGTAACGTTTTTTAATTGTAGAAAAAAGCTAAGAATTAGACGGTCATTCACAATACGTTAAATATTTTTAAAGTAAAAAACTACCAGTATTAAGTACTATGGTTCCGCTGTAGCAATAAACTTGCATGGATGATTAAAGCCATCCCGGGTTCGAATCCCGGCAGCGGAAATATATTTTTCTTTTCATATTATAATTTGAATAAGAAGAGATTTAAGTTTTTTATGGCCGAATATTTACACGTTTTTTTATTTCTCAAAACTTAAAAGTTAATAAATATCAACACAGTTAATTACATAAACTATAAACTGATATAAACAAAACATGTGTTATTGAATATAATTTTTTAATTATAAATCGTCACACATTTTTTTTTGTTCCTCCGTATTAATAATCTTGTAAAGAGATTATCGAAACACAGTAAAATTCGATTCGTTTCACACCTCTCACAGATTAGTTTACAAGTCTAATTTAAAGAACCTTAGACATGACAAGATGACATATGTAATATAGAGTAGAACAACATGAGTAACGTTTTTTAATTGTAGAAAAAAGCTAAGAATTAGACGGTCATTCACAATACGTTAAATATTTTTAAAGTCAATAACTATCGGTACTAAGTACTATGGTTCCGCTGTAGCAAAACGTATAACTATTCACCCATAAATTAATTATTTTTCTTCTCTTTCCAAGTTATATCTCAATACAGCTAATTAATCAATTTGCAAATTGATATAAACAAAACTTTTGTAATTGAATATATTTTTTAATTTATAATTTGTCACTACATTTTTCTATTGAACTCGGTTTCGGTTCTCAGAAAGTAGGCCTGAAATTTCAGTTTCGGACATTTTTTAGACAAAAGCCTAGGACTGACTCATACTTAACCCTCCATAAATAACATACTCGAGCCTACTTACGCTACGCATATCAAATTAACGTGTGACATTATCACGCTACGCATAAGAACTTCGGTTCACGAAGAAAGTATGTCTTCAAAGTTGTGCTGATAATAAGATGTGAAAACTGCAGCATCAAAGTGAACCTCTATAACTATGCTATGATCCACATAATTTATTAAGCACCGGTCATAAATAACAACAAGATTCACCAACCAAATTAAGAGAGCAGTATCAATCTATAAAAACAACATTTTTAGCAAACTTTTAAGAGAAACGGGACCGTGTACCACAGTTAACGAGCTGCCTACCCATGTCGAAAGTCAAGATTCGGTCGATGACAAACTTGAATCGTGTGCCTTTCCTTCATTGTTCATGGACTACAATGACAAAATTATATCTTCTCTGCAAAAGAATAATATAATATAACTGGGTAACCAACTCGCGCTCCTGAAGTTCAAAGTCGAACCTTTGGAAAGTTAAGTTGGGCGTGGTTGAGTCTGACGTATCATCCTAAAGGTGTAGGATCGATCTTGCGGTATGATGGTGATCACTAAGCATAGTAGTACATGTAAAGGCTATTTGAAGCAGCAACTGCTAGTGAGTTCTCAGAAGGGTGCCATGCAAGGTGGAGCAGCTTTGTAGTGAAATCAAGAGAATGCCCATTTGCATCTAGTCCCGAGTTTTCCGGTACTTTAACAACAAAAATAAACCATATGCAACACAGAGTAAGAAAATACAATATCATGTGAAAGCAAAAATTAATTCTTTTATATGAGTATAGACAGTTCGATTTTTATGATATGTGGATATTGTTTGAATATCATTTCATGTTTTGAGTATAGTACCACATTCTATTTTATAGTATCCACTTTTAAAGAGCATAGTCTACTGTCTACACTACTTAGAAGAGAATGAATTGCTATAATTAAAAATCATACTTAGGACCTTAAAAAGTTAATGAAGAAGATAAGAAATAAAAATGCAAGCTCTTCTTCCACAATTTCTTCAATCGCATGAAAACAAGTCATCAACCATTTCAAGATGAAAGTAGAATAAGTCGGAAATGAAACTGATATGCAAGGAAGAAAGAACATACCTCTTTTAACAGCACGAGTAAGAGATCTTGAAGGCTTTGGTGGGGCTAATACTTGTTTCCTGGAAGCATAACAAATTGATCATTACAATCAGCGGTTCTTGCAAATTAGACGTTCATTTACATTTTAATAATCAGGATGTAAAGATCATATTGATACGCTTGAAATACCTCATGGGATTTTTGCTAGCCTCTAAAGTTGTTCCTTCACTGCTACCTTCCGGGAAACCGAAAATCCGGAACAGATTGCTGAAGTTAATACATAGAGCACACAGTAAGTGAAGATAATAATTGTATAAAAGATTTTGCTTTTTAAGTGAGAGAAGAACAAAAGAAATGTACCCGTAGGAACCTGTGGCCACTCGAACTCCATCTCCACTCAAACAGCAATCAAATTTATCAAAGATAGAATCATTCTCGTACAGATCACAGAGCTATAAATAGATATAGAAACTGTTAGCACTATTCTTTCAATCTTAAAACACTACAGGGGATCCTCGCGAAACCATGTTTACCTTTGGTCTGAGATGTTCATGCACCTGGAAAGTTGAAACTGGGCCAGAATCCATGTTAATATCCCAAAGCTGAAATCAAAGTTCCAAGTTGCGAGGGAGGAAATTAGTTAAAAAATTCATAGTCTTGAGTGTCAAATCTGCCTTTTTCATGTTATAGTGATGGTTTCGATACAAAAGCCTATTCCGTTGAAAATAACGATGATACCAGTCATTTCACTCAATAATAATAAAGACATAGAAATACAATAGCTACTAACCTTGAGAGTCATGTAATCACGACTAAGCATATGTCTACCATCCTTAGCAAATTTGACATCGGAAACTGAAGCAATTATCTCTGTGAAAAAGGATTTGGAACCAGAAGCATCTCGGACCTCAAACCTGTGTATTAAGAATTAATTAGAAGATATGAGTCAAACCACGACACTTCCATCTAACTATTTCCACTTACGTAATTCATGTACCGTGCATTAGCATTCCGCAAAATAAATCATATACTTGGGCCAGTTCTATGAATTGGGCCAGTTTTTTAGAAGTATAAAAAAATTATTTGGACCAGTTCTATGAATTGGGAGGGAAGCAAGAAAGACATGTGCTTCATTTTTTTACTATTTTCTAAAGTAAAAATCAATATGAATGAGAGGAGCAGACAAAGGATTAGCAAGTCACTTACAATTTGCTGTGATTGTCACATAAAGCAGACTGACGCAAATCAACAAGACGGATTGAGCCTTTTGAGCTACTGTAAGCCAACATGTTACAATGACTTGGATGAAACTCAGCTGAAGTTATCACCTCTGCATGTAATTTATATACAAGTTGATTAAAACGAGTATTGTCGTACTAAATGACAGCACGGTCAAGCACTAAGTATTTACCAGTAAGATCCTCCATATTTGTAGGCTTCACATCGATGATGTTAAAACTTTGACTGCTAATTTCCAAATTCCAGAGATTGATTCGCAGGTCATCAGCTGATATAAAAGTTTCACCATCACTGCACGAAAAAAGTGAGGGAAGCGGAGATCAATTCTGGAGCAAAGCAAATTGCTCATGAAGTAGGGAAGAAAAGAGCGACAGTGTTATTTCTCTTATTCATATATTAACGCCTTCAAATATTAAAAGTCCCTCAAAGATCATCTTGAAAATTCATGGTTCACAGCAAAGCGACATCACAGAAATTATGCCTCACTCACATGGAGAAAACAACTAAGACAAGTAAATGGTAATGATTGAAGAACACAGATAGAGACATCAGAGACAAGGATAAAAGTGCACCTGTTATTAGATATGGAATTAATATGATAGTCATGGGCATGAGCATAGATCTTTCGACAACGAGCCATAAGGCTTGTCTCATTACTGGTCACCTGCATTCATATAAAAACAAGTGTAAGTTGTCTATGGCACTAAACTCTTAATAGTTTTATACTGTGTATATGCATTTCCCAAAACATAATCACATTTTAGATTCCCATTTTCACTTGTACAGTTTAGAAACAAATTTCACCACATAAAAAAGTAAACTATAGAGAGCACTACCGTAGGCAAATGCAGGGAAGGAAACCCTTCCTGTGGAAACTGGAAGGTGTTCAAGCAATCAAGCGACCTTTGATGACATGCTCCATTTCCCATATAAGGTTTTGATGACATTGACATACCACCCGTCCCACCATTTCCCATTGTTTTTGAAGGGTCTATATTCATGCTGCACACCTTCTTAACCTTTTTCTCTTGAACCTGCAGAACATTGGAGGATACCTTGTTTCAGACCTGTACTAGGCCATGTCTTGTACATAACTAGTACATCATAAGAAATACTACTTCAATTGTGCTTTCAAGAAAAATCCCACTGATTAATCTAATAGCATCAGTTTGTGCAGATGCAGATATTGATCTTCATGAAATGGAAGACAGTAAAGTCCATATCCAAGCATGATCAGAAGTTTGGAACTCATTTATGGGTACATGTAAACAGGAGGTGTGCAAATAACAAAAATTGAGAAAAGATTACTTAGCAACGTGGTGGCACATCAATCCAAAGGAACATCCTAAATGAGCAACAGTTCACTAGGAGAGAATGAGACTGACTAGAAACCTCACACAGGCTGCTTTCCTCTCAAATAATACTCTTCCGTGTTTTTCTTGCCAAACAAGCCCATTCAAGAAAAGGTGCGCAAGGATTCATTAGTCCCACTGAGAGAAACTTCCAGCACCACAGAATCTCTCCATAAAAGTTCATGCACACAACTCGACCGACAGATCTTTCAAGACCATGTCCGAATCATAAATATCACTATCCAATGAATAAGCACATGATCAATTGATTCAGCGGCTTGTTTGCATGATTGCAGTATCGGCACTTGTAACCACATAATATATTAAGACACAGACATTTATTTATTTTAAAACATGCAGATCCTGGAGTAACAAAAAATAACTAAACTATCAAAAAGAAAAAGTTGCCTGGTACCATAATCTAGTTCTCATCTAAGATTTGAGTTACCTGGCAACACTTGCTAGTTGCTGCATAAAAATGAGTACCTACCTTGGTAGGTAATGGTAAAACAACTCTTTGTTGCCTTGTAACTGAAATTAATGCTAGCAGAGCTTCTGCATTTCTGAGCTCAGTACGATACAGAAACCATGAATAAACTATCTCTTACTAGTTATTTCTCTAAACAGTACGAGGTTTAGAGATTTTTGTCCCCACCATGATGATTCATATAGCACTCATAGCAGAGAATTTAAGACTGTCAACTCATGACTGGTCCAAAAATCCACTCCAAACACTTGACAATAAGTCTCAAAACACTGAAACAGGCCAGGGAGACTTGACAGAGGCAAGGACTAACTTTTTCCTATCACAAAGGGCATCAACATACACAAATAAAAACAAAATAGAAATACCTTCCATAATTTGATGGTCTTGTCATTAGTAGAGAGAACAAATAAAGCCCCATTTACACTCTGGCACCACCGAAGTTTGTTGATCTTCTCCTCGATTTCCAAGCTCTTCAAGTAATCAAACTACATTTTGGACAAACTAAAATGATGTGAAGGTCCAGTCAGGGATATAAAGTCATTACAACAGAGCCAGAGGAAAAGTAATAGCGATAAAAACCACAGGGCAGTACCTCTGGTTCGTGACTTTGGAATTCTGTTTTATAGCGGAATTCAGGACGTTTAGAAACTGAGTAATCAGTCTTCTCTTGATCTCTTCTATGGCCACCATACTGACAATTAAACATTCATATGGTAAAAGTAAATTTCAGCAAATAACATATTACAGCAAAGAAAATCGATATAACAAAAATAAACTGTTAGACCACTATACTGGCACTCACATCCTTAGTGTCAGTTCTTTCAAATAAAACAACTCTACCCCCACGATCTCCAGTAGCAAGGTAGTCTCCGCTTCTGTCAAACTCGACAGCAGATATGATATCAACTACAAAGACAAAAGGAGAGACATGAAGTTACTTTACAAGCTCCCGCGTACATCAGAGACAATATTTAAACAAATGGAACAAAAACAAACACAATAATAGCATATCTTAAGTTCTTTCAGAACCGCTACTAAGCATTTAGCACTTTGGCGCCTCCTGCCAAGTGTCAACCAGTTACTCCTTATTCTTACTATTCTTGTAACCTATACATTATTGCGTTTCTTTCCAATAAAATCTATTAACTCATTAGAATTTAGAAATGAAGAAGAGGGTCAACCAAACATGGATGCACATAGGAAACAGATTCAAAATCATTTAAGATGAGAAGGAAGAGATTGAGCTGAAGAGATCAATAAACCCCTACCAACCAACCAAACAATAAGTCACTATAGGATAAAGGATTTTATACAGGCTCAACTCTACTCAGTGTCATTTTGAATCAATTGTTTCCATTTGCTTAAGGCTGCATGCAGTTGAAGCTCATTTTAGTTACTTCAACCAGCAGAGAAAGATGCAGGGAGATCTTTTACATTCCACCATTAAGCTCTCTAAATCATGTTACTCCAAACATTGATTATGATGAAGATGCTGCAACTGTACCATATTCCAAGTGCTACTTAAGAGTTGATATAAACATACTCAATTTCTGTATAAATGAAATCACTCAGCTTCTCTATTCTTTATAGGTGGAGTGAAAATTTATTTACAGCTTATTCTACTTGTAGTTAGTTTTCTCATCAGATAATTAAGAAGAAGGTAAGAGAACTTCCAGTCACTTTCTCCTGAAGCCAAAACAGCTAAGAAATCTGCAATACTCCGCAGAGTTATCACTTTCATGAGGTCCTTCACCAGCAAACTCAATGAAAGCTAATAAAAAATCTGTTACTTGCTTAGAGAAAGAGAAACTTCTTAATTGAGTCTTAATTTCTAACTTGATTGGTGATAATCATCCAAATGAAAGCCAGCTTGGAATATACAGTCCCACTAAGACACTCATGGACTGAATTACGAATGCTTCATATACGTGGTATGATTTCTTCATTCAACTGAAGTCGATTGTGCTGCAGAGCTAAGTTAAAAGAATATAAGCCTCCAGAAAACAGCGGCATCAGATATTAAGGCTTAATTTCTTGCATGAATGTTACTTTATTGTTACACATTTATGGGACGGAGAATCCAAGGAACAGTACATAAAAAAAGGACTCAATTGAAAACGATACATCCGACAATCAACTACCAAACAAAGAAAGTAAAGAGATTCAATTTCGCGACACTCCGATCATCTTCTGCCAACATTAAACCAAAACCACAGGACCGGAGTTCACTAAGCACCTCGAGAGTTCACAGCTAGCTACTCAAGCAACAGTTATTAAAGAAAACAAAAACTGTACCTTCCTGGACCTCTTCACCGGCCGCACGCTCTCCAAAGACCTGAGAGAACTTCCACTCCGGCGTTGACGCCGCGTCTTTTCCGGTTGCGTTCATCAAGTATAATCGAGTAAAATAGCTGATTTACAGCGGGGCGAAATGGGAAGTAACAGAGGCAGCTTAACGCATAAGCAAGTGGATCCGATACAGTGAGATTCCTCTTCTGTACATGAATCTGGGAGATGCGTAAGATGAGTGAAATGCGAAGGATTGATCAGCTACGTACATTCGAGATTGCGAATCGATGCGATTCCACAGTCGCTCCGCTTTCTCTCTATCAAATCAATCGCGTCTCTCCCTCTTTCTCAGTATCAGGGTGGGTCTCTGATGCGAACAAGACAAGAGGCCACATTACACTGCGCCACTAACATGTCTTATTTTCATTTACTTGTAATTTATTATTACAGTTTTGTATATTACAAGGAAAACAGAATAATAATTGGCCAAATATATATATATATATGGAAAAAAAGTGGATAATAATGTATATAAGCACTGCAGATTCAGACAAATAAATTGACTTCCAACTCTAGTTAAAAAAAAAAAATTAACAATAAAGCCGATATTATTAAAAATCACATCTATTACATAATCAATAGAAAAAAAATACTGTCGGATTTATGGATGAATATAAGGGTATTGTAGTTGTTGACATGATATGAAAATTTTAAATAACAAAAGTAAGATACAAACATCATAATCAAACTAAACAAAAAGACCAGCTTAAAAATAGTAAAGACCTCAAACAAATTATAATAGGGTTAATAACTAAAAAACTGTCAAATGTTTACTCCATGTTAAAATTAGGTGTATGGAGTTTGAAATGTTAAAATACGCTGTCTCAAGTTTCATTTTGGTTGAAATTTGGTGACTCTACGCGTCTTTTCATCTCCATTCAATCATTTTCATCAACCCATCCACCCACACATAATCCATCACTCTTTACTTTTCACAAAATCGTCAAATTTCACCCAAAAATTGAACATTAAAAAAAGAGTTTCTAGAAGAGTGGTGTGGAGCCATTTTCCAAGGACAACACAGCAAGATTTACTTGCGCAGATGTGGCCAACTTCTTAGGTGCACTCCCAGCAAGATGACGAGAAGGGAGTATGTATAGGAGCTCGAATTTGACAAACGGTTTTGTCGGAATTGACTTATCTAAATTAATCACACCGAGACACCACATTTTAACAAATTTGAAACCTTGGACACTACAGTTTAACAGTTGAAACTTCAGACACCTAATTTTAACATATGGTAAACCTTGGAGAGTTTTTTAGTTATTAACCCATTATAATAACATGGTGAGGAGAACCAGATCCGATTTAGCGGAACGATCAAACTTTTGAACAAGAACTAAGATACTTTCAGATAAGACCTAACTAGCAGTAACCCTGCTCAATAAGCACTACCAGAAATGGTGGTAAGTACGATAAAATGACAAACAATCCTCCAAGGGACTCGAAGATGGTAGAGATTGTTGGAAAAATGGGCTAAGTATTTTGCGAAATTAATTTTGGACTAATCTTATTCTTATTTTTAGCCCAAATTTTTATGAGCCCAATGCTAGCCCATACTTGAGTGAATGTAATTTGTCATTTTTTTTGTACCACATTGGTTGGTTTACCAACATCCTCCCACTCACTTCTTATATAAAGAAGTCTCCATTTTCACTTCTGTCGGATAAAAAAAAAAATCTTTCATTTTGGATGCAATAATGAGAAATGGAATCTCTTCCTTCTTGGTTGAGTATTCAATTTTTCGGAACCCATAATCTTGGGATCCAATTATATTTCTCATCATCTGTTTTCGTGTTGACGAATTGTAGAGTTCTTCCTAGGTTGATTTCGACTTATGTCGTGTTCGACATTTCTAGTTATTTTATTTATAGTCGTTGTCGTCGGCTTTCCAGTTCTTTGTTTGAGTTCAGGTATTGTGAGTTCGGTTCGGTCGAACGTGTTGCATGCATAACACGATTCGATGACACTGTTGAATCCTGGGAGGTGATCGCCCCTTGTATAAACTCATTTGCATAACTCGAGGGTAGGGAGGGGCGAAATTGCCTTAAGGAGACCGTGATCCGCACGGGCCTCAGTATAAAAGACACGTCGTTTTCGTGTCGATTTTACGTATAAATTCAGAGTTGCTTATATCTTGCATGTTAATTGGAGGAATTACCTGTAAGTAACCGAGATTTGAATAATTGCATCCTTTGGACTTTATAAATTTGCATATTTACCTTCAATATTTCCAACAGAGATTTCTCAAAGGTAGACAATGAAAAAAACCAAACTAATATAGCAAAACATCTAAGAACTAACTCACGTTAGGGGTATCGAAGAAAAAATCAGCTTCTTTTAAATGAGAATTACTTTCCAAAGGTTCGATGCGGTTGAAACCAGATCCAGATCCAAAAGGTGTGTTCGGCTAATTATGTGGTTAATTGTGTAAAAATTGAACAAGTGATTATGTTGAACTTTTAACCCTAATCGGAAGGGGTAGGTAGTACATATTAGTGATCAAGACCACACATAAAACACTATTATGGATAGGGTTAAGAACCTATGAAAGGTCTGAACTATCATCCATGTTAACGGGAGAGGTCTGAAATTTAAAAAGTTAATAACAGAGGTCTGAAATTTCAATTTTGTTGATTTGAGGTTTTCCGTCCATTTTTAGGGTTAAATTTAGCAGAATTGTGTGAAATGACATTTTTGCCCCTTTAATATTTTGTTTTATTTAATATTTATTTAAGGAAATGTGAAATGACAATTTTACCCCTAAAGTCAAATTAAAACCACCCAACTTCGGCCACCGCCACCCGACTCCGGCCACCACCACCCGACTCCGGCGACCACCACCTCGACTCCAACGACCACCACCTCGGCTCCGGCGACCCGACTTCGGCAACCACCTCAGCAAAAAAGCTCTGATCGGAGCTCTATGGCTCCGGTCGGGGCCATAGAGCTCCAGATCGGAGCTCTGTGGCTCCGGTCGGGGCCATAGAGCTCCAGATCGGAGCTCTGTGGCTCAGGTCGGAGCCACAGAGCTCCGATCGGAGCTTTTTGACTCCGATCGGAGCCCAATCGGGGCCGGTGGCTCCGATTTTGGCCCAATCGGAGCCTTGGTGGTGGTCGTCGGAGTACGGTGGTGGTCGCCGGAGTACGATTGGTGGTCGCCGGAGTACCATTGGTGGTCGTCGGAGTACCGTGGTGGCTTCAAGGGCATTTTGGTCTTTTCACTCCAAGCATGTGAGGGGCACACTTGATAGAAGGGCATTTTTGGAAATTTATTTTATTTTCGGTCACATGCCAAGCATGCGACCAACTTCCGTTACGGAAAAAACTAACGGAGACCGCGGTTATCAACAAAACAGAAATTTCAGACCTCCGTTATTAACTTTTTAAATTTCAGACCTCTCCCGTTAACATGGGTGATAGTTCAGACCTTTCATAGGTTCTTAACCCTTATGGATATCTAGAAGGAGATCCAGGTAGCGGCACCGGTGGTGAACCGGACCAGTTGTGGTTGGCGATGTCTCCTGTTAGTAGAGATTAAAGTCTAGATGCGGTAGCGGCGACAACAACAAAAATAGAAAGTAAACAAGATGACTAAAATAATTAACATTCTAAATTAATTTATCTACGAAATAACCAAATATATAAATCTATCAACAATAGTTTTGAACTTGTATGAAAGTTTTTAATATGGACTAAACTTGTTCTGACGAGAGAGAAAACTTTCGACTAAAAATAAAAAGCTCAATGTTTTCAACAACAGTGTTGAAAAAGAGGGATAAAGAGGAGTTAACAGCTAGATTAAAAAAAGGTTAGTGAGCCATTTCTCACAATTACGACGATGATGTCTAAATTATTCATAATATATTTGGCTTGAAATAGTACGACGGAGCAAAAAATACCCGACAAATCCGAATTCCCGAAAAACTCATCCTAGCTCGTTCCGAAAAGACACCTAGCTCCGATATGAGTTGAGAAGTTTCCGGTCCGAAATTAGGCCCGAGCCCGTATGGGAGGAACTTTTACTCTCAACTAAGACTAGGATTAGGGCTTTTCTCAAAAAATCCCGAAAGTCCCTAATGTCCTGAATGTCCCTAGTTATTTATCCCAATTCAACAGTTTACAACTTAAATAATCTAATTATACTTAGCCTATGTGTGCGAACTTAATAAATTTGTTTGTAAACTTGACGTATGTGATCGTGAATTCGATATGTGTTGATGAATTCAATGTATGTGTTCGTGATTTTGATGAATGCTTGAACTTGAATTTGTATTGAGTTGAAAATTAAGGTTTATTTTCATTCTTAAGTGTAAACTAGGGTTGTCCCTAGCCCGTCCCGAATTTGAAAAGTCCCGACCAAGTAGGGATTTTTTCAGATGCTTAACTTAGGGCTAGAGTTAGGGACAGTTGTGGAAAATCCCGAAAATTAGGGCTAGAGACATTTTCTTAAAAATTTCCACATGTTTGTCCCGAGCTCACACCTATGAAATAGTGAAAATAATATTGTATTAGAGATGCTAATAATAATAATAATCAAATAAAAGAAACGTAATCTAGTAAAATTCAATTATTAGTTCAATTAATTTTAATAAAGTGTAGGGATAAAAAGGTTAGTAGAAGATGTCATGCTAAGCTGGGTGAAAACGACATGCATGATTGCAGATAAATAATATATATTATTTATTTTCACACTAATAATAAATAGACCGCTTAAAAAAGAGATCTCGTCTCGACAGTTAATGAAAAAGAAGTTTACAAGTTCCAATGGTGGCAGGGAGGGTTATGATAAAAAAAACGTGGATAGCATAGCAGCTCACATTCAATTCAATTCGTGCGTCCCAAAGAAACAAATGATTTTCCTTTTTACTTTTTTTCATGCACCAAAAAAAAAAAAAAACTTTAATATTCCAACTCTAAACTTTTTACGTACATTTGACATGAATCATGTTGTTTGTGGCTTGGTCAGTTGGTTGCAACATGTAAATGTAAGAATAGCTAGATTCTAAATATAAACATTTTTTTAAGTGAATGTAATGCAGGAATAGTTAAAATTGTAAAGTTTATTAAGTTATCTTTAGATTTTATTATATTTTACTCTAAAAATAATAATAAAAATATTCAACAAAAATAGAAATAAATTTTATACAAAAAAAATATGATATATATTTTTAAAAATTGAATTTTTTTTTTAGTAGGAATATAAAACCTAAAAAATTAGATGTTTGTTTTAAGAGAAATATAATTTTTCAGTGTTTTTATTTTATGGATACAATTATTATATAAATTATCCGAAGAAAAGAAATAATACTTTATATATAACAAAAAACGTTCTCATTAATTAATTAAAGAAAATAACAAAGAGAACGTTGTTTCTACTAAGCAAAGGACACACCTAGAATAATAATCTTCATTTTTTTTTTCCATTCACAGACTACTTTTCTAGATAAACCTGTGTCAATCAATAATTTAAAGGGTTAAGAACCTATAAACTGTCCGAAGTTTGCTCCATGTGAGATTTTAGTGTCAGAAGTTTAAAATGTTGAAATCGACAGTCCCAAGTTTCATTTTTGTTGAAATTTGATGTCTCGGCGTGATTACTTTAGAGAAGTCAATTCCGACGAAACCACTGTCAAATAGAAGCTCTTATGCACGGCTCCCTACTCGTCACCTTGTCGAGACCGTCACCTAAGAAGGCGGCCACATCCATGCAAGTAAATATCGCTCGATTGTCGCTGAAAAACACTCCACACCACTATGCTGGAAACATTTTTTTCGGATGTTCAAGTTTTGGGAGAGATTTGGCGATTTTATAAAAAGTAAAGAGTGATGGATTATGAGTGGATGAATGAGTCAATGAAAATGTTTGAAGGGACAGGAAAAGACGCACGAATACAACAAATTTCAACAAAGATGAAACTTGGGACTGTCAATTTCAACATTTTAAACTTCAGACACAAAAATCTCACATGGAACAAACTTCAAACATTTTATAGGTTCTTAACCCTAATTTGAATCTAGTGAGAGGATTATCTTAGATTAAGAATGGAGATATTACCATAGCAATATCAAAGGTGAGTAAATAAAATAAAACAGAGATCAGAATGCAGAAAGCAGCCAGCCCATATACATGTTGAACAATTCATGCAGAAAAAAAAAAAAGTAACAAAAATTAGGCCCCATCAAAACACACATTATCAAGAGAAAATCATCCTTTGAAACTTCTAAAGGCTCAATAACTCAAAATCTGCAGAAAAATCAACATACATGCATATATATTACCAGAAAGAACTATCTTTTCAATGCAACTCATACATACAGCTGAAAAGTAGGATTTATATTGCTCACTTTGCATTTAAACTGAGCCAGTGCTTCACCAGAAAAATCTTGATCTAGGAACTTCTTGACTGCGACTTCCTGTGACCAGATACCATGTTAGTGTCAATAAATATCACCAAAACAGAAAAACAAAAACAACACAAAACACAATTTTCATATTCAAGAAATGGAACAACATATGACCCTGAAACAAAGCATATCATCAAACAAAATTGGGTTAATAACTTATAAGTTAGACAAAATTGGGTTAAACAAAATTTAATAACTTACATGAACGATGTATGAGATTGATGATTGCAATCTTTCAAGTCCAAAAGTTGGGCATGCACATCTTCCTTCCTACCCTCACCACAGCTCGTCGGATTTTTGAAGAATTGTTTTTTCCCTTATCCTTGAATAGAAGATTGTTTACAGTTGCACATTGTGAGTGAAGATCAAAGTCACACTTCTCACAGCAGTAGGACCACAATTCCCCGTCCTGATTGCAGCCGTTGCATATGTAGTTCCACCTTATAGCGCGTACAAGTTGATGGACGTGCATGTGGTGCTGCAACTCGTTAGGCCAAAGCATGTTCGCCTCTCTGAATAATTCTCCATTCACCTTCAAAAATATTATTACTACATAGATTAGAAAAATGAAAGATATCTCAACAAGCACGAGTAATTAAGGGGTAAAGTGCTGACTATGAATAAGATATTGGTTACTGAGTTGGTATAGTATAGTACATACCTCATTTGAATTAACATGCTTTTCAAGTGTGAAGGGGTATGCTATGGCACCTTGTTGCTTGATCATATCCACTGCATTAAAATTTAAAACT
Organism: Clarkia xantiana subsp. parviflora; assembly: GCA_036873135.1. NCBI lineage: Eukaryota > Viridiplantae > Streptophyta > Magnoliopsida > Myrtales > Onagraceae > Clarkia > Clarkia xantiana. The sequence goes on from JAPTYO010000004.1 coordinate 14,756,479, forward strand.
CTTCCATCCGAGCCAATTATAACCAGTGCTGGTAGAGTGGTGACCTTAAAGTATGCAACCAGGTTTTCATATATTTTCAGTCTGTTAACACGTAGCGAAATCCAAGGAATATTGGCACCAAAGCTTTGCCATATTGATTGTGGATCAACATCTCTTTGCACACATACAATTTCAAAACTTGTTTCTGGAATTCTCGTCTTCAATTTCTCATACACATCAAGCAACTCTAAAGTGAAGTCGATGCATTGTAATGACCACGGAAACGCGAAATACAAACCAAGAACCTTCCCTTCAAGTTGAGAAATTGGAAATGACCTACTTCCATCAAATGACATGACAGATTCATCCGAGCCAAATACCAAAATACAAGATCTTGTTAGTGATGATCTTTCTAATTCACCAAAAACTTCTTCTTCTTCTGTTTCTTCTTCTTCTTCTTCTTCTTCTTCTTCTTCTTCTTCTTTTCTTGCAAATATCACATAGGAATCGCAATCTTCACGTACTATGATCGTTGAGCATCTCAATTTGCCAACTCCTGAAATCTCTGCTAAGTTTTGACAACCATCCAACATGAAGTGCTTTAGATGGTGTAATTCATGTACGTTTTCCAGACTAAGTAAGGACGAACAATTGGAAATACGTAGAGAAGTCAAATATTGCAATTCTCCAAGTCCTGGAATCTCTGTTAACTGCTGGCAACCAACCAAACAGACTTCTTTAAGCTCCTTGAGTGCAGCCAAATTGTCTAACCTTTCCAAGGAATGACAATTTTCAATTTTTACTTTAGTCAATCCCAGCAATTCACCAAGTCCAGGGATCTTTGTCAGCTTTCCACACCCAATTAACTCTACTTCTCTAAGTGCTTGCAGCTCTGTTAGATGCTCTAAACGTTTCAAAGATGGGCAATCCATGATATATAGATAAGTAAGACACTGCAGCTTTTTTATTCCAGGTAACTCTTCCAAGTTCTTGCAGGATTCTATAACTAGTATCACCAATTCCCTTAAGCTTGAAATATCCGGCAACATCTTAAGTGAGTGTATGCATTTTAATCTAAGATGAGTGAGCTTGGAGCAGTTGGTAAGACCTGGAAGTTTAGAGATGTTAACAACTTCTAGGGTAAGAGTCTGCAGCTTGCAATTGCTCGGAAATGATCCATTCCAATCCAACATAGTACCTCCACCGGCTATACTCAAATATGTCAAATTATGCAAATTAGAGATATCTGCAACTTTGGTTAGTACATCAGATTCAACGCATAACTCCATCAAACTGGTGGGAAGATTTGGCAATTCCTGAAGCTGATTACATTCATATAATTTGAGAGATTGGAGCTGGGAGAGGTGACTTATTGTGCAAGGCAACTGACTTACTTGGGAACTTGACATTGTAAATTTTTGTAGCTTCTCTAGTCCCTCTATGGAAGAAGGAAGTCGCCTGATTTTGGTGCCCTCAATGTCCAAATGAACCAATGATCGCAATTTCCCAAGCGCCCCGGGGAGGTCTACCAGGTGTTTACAACAATTCAAATTGAGGAATTCGAGTTCCTCCAGTCTTCCAATGGAATCAGGCAAGATAGTAATACCTGTGCTTTTCAAATTCAACTCTTTTAAGGCATGTAACTCGCCAAGGGACTCTCCCGGAAACTCACCAAGGGAGGTGCAGCCACTCAAAGTCAAGTAGTTGAGGTGTTTCAGTTTAGCAATGGAGGAATCAATGCAAGTCAATCTAGAGCATCCATACAGAAGTAGTCTCTCCAAAGCCATTTGATCGGCAAACACAGGTGTTGTTCCTAAATTGAAACAATTGCTAAGATCCAAAACTTTCAATTTCTTTAATACCTGTAACAGAAAGTAATTCATGAACCGACTGTTAAAACTCTTTTATATTGTTATTAGGAAAGAGGAGAAGAATAAGCATCCATGAAGATGAAGAGTACCTGAATTTGGCTCCATCCATGCCAGTTTTCAGTGATGTCACTCTTGGACAAGTCAAGAATAACTAGGTTTGATGGAACCAAGTTTCTGGCCTCAAGAATCCAGCAACATTGCAACCATATCAACTTTGGAAGAAGATTAGAAAAATCCCCTTGAAGCAATGACCTTCTACCTAATGCAAGGTACTTGAGATTGTCAAAGCTTCTCAACTCTTCATCTATGAAATCTTCATCGTCAACATTCGGTTCCGGAAATTTGACTTCTTCAATGTTTTCCTTCATCTTCTGAAAAATATAACATATAATTTTTGGTGTTAACATAGTTATAACAAATCTAAATTAATTACAATGGCATAGGTAAGTTTGTTTACCTTTTTACATCTTAGCACCTCCATCACTTGGTTACGCTCCCACAATCTACTTTGCCTCATAACATCTCCTCCGGATTTAGCCCTCACAAGATCTCTTCCAAAATCTCTAAGTTGATCGTGCATTCGTAACTTATTGTATTTATCAATTTTCACCAAACATCTGGATTGGAGAACTTCAATAGACAAACGAGGATATAAACCGCATGCTTTCCACATGTAAAATATATTTGACGTCTCGGTATATTCTTCACCTATGAAAAGGCAAGCTATATCAAGAAAAACCCTCTTCTTGTCCTCTTCTAGTGCCTGGTAACTTATCAACAACCTATCCTTCACCTCTTTGGGAGGATTTTTGTCTAACCTTTCAATGAACTCTTCCCATTCTCCTAACGTTTTATAACGATGAAGGAGTTTTCCAATCACGATAACAGCCAACGGAAGGCCTCCAGCGTAAGCGACAACTCTCTTTGAAAGATCTTGGTATGATGGTGGAGGTGAGTCATTTCTAAATGCACATTTACTGAAGAGCTCAAGTGACCAACTACTGTTTAATCCCTCCATCTCCAAATATCGCATTTTGATTCCACTTTCTTTTTCATAGTCATGTAGAACTTCTTTATCTCTGGTTGTCACAATGATTCTACTCCCTAAACCAAACCAACTAGGCTCCCTAGCAATCTCCTTAATTTGTTCGCAGATATCGACATCATCAAGAATTAAGAGTACTTTCTTATTCTTAAATATGTTTGGAATCTGACGAGACTGGCTGATTTCTGCAACAGATTTAGGCTCAATATTGTCGTACAGATATCTTGGCAGAGCATTAATGCCATTACATTTGGAAAATTCTCCAATATCCGGAAGAAAACTGCAGTGATCAAAGCTAGGCAGTAATTCATTGTGAATGAGCTTAGTAAGAGTCGTCTTACCAATTCCGCCCATACCGTAGATTCCAATATATAAGACTTCCTGACTTGATGATCCGGCAGCCATGTCCAATAAATGCATTGTAGTCGCTTTATTGGCGTCTCCAACAAAGTGATCGATTTCCAATCTTTTCCGAGGCCCCAGCTTGGACAAAACTTCATCTACGAGCTCTTTACAGAATTTGGTATAACTGTTGTACAAACAAAACCAATCAAATCAACAAGTTGTTTTCTAGCTAGGGAATAATGGAATTGGAGAATTAAAAAGAGGCAGCTTAGCTTAATTTAATTATTACTCACCCTTTGACACCCAATGTTCTTCCCTTGTTAGAAACAACCTGTTTGAGAGCAATCTTCCAAGTCTGGACTTGATGATTTCCATACTTGTTCTCAAGCTTGTGGAGGTCGTGAGAGTAAACGGATGTTTCTTTAAGCTTAACATCGTCAGATGTCACGTTATAGAAAACTGGAACAATCGTCTTCTTCAACTCCACCATCTTTGCAACTTCACTCAAACACCATTTGCTCTCAGCGAATTTTGGGGAGAAGATGGGGATGCAGATTTGGGAATTGTTGATAGCTTCAAAGATGGAGTCAATCTTGTCGCCGATCCTAAGCTCATCATCGTCTCTGAAAACACGGATTTCAGCCGTAGTCATGCACTCGTAAAGGACATCGATGAATCCTTGCCGAGTATCAACGCCTCTGAAACTCAAGAACACCTCGTAATCACCCTGCATCAAAGAAGTATATCCATTTATTCTCTCTGTGATGCGCTAATTAATTTGCTCCGTCTTGTGTGGAACTTGAAGTTGAAGGCGAATTCAGTCAAAGCTAACTAGCTAGCTATATAATTTATGGTCTGAAAATGGAATGGATGGAAAGCGTGTGATCAGAAAAATTGTGGTTAACGCGTTGTGGGGTACGTATTCTACACTAATTAGTGGGTTACTAAAAATGTAATACTTAAAGTCAATCAATAGGATTCCAATTCCAAACAAACAAACTTACATTTTTTATTCCTAAAATTTTTCCAAGTTGAAAAACATACATATTTTATTCCTGAAATTTATCAAGTTGAAATAAACGGACTTCATTTTAACCGGTTCAGACACAAAATTTAAATAATAGACAACAATTTGAGTTATCTGATACTGTGGTTAACCAAAACTTGTTTAACGGTGGCAACATTCTATTCTATACACAAAAGTATACAATACAAAAACCAGGAACCGAAAGGTAAGATTATTATAAAGAAGAGCACTAAAATATGTATGGAAAAGAACCTATTTACGTTCCCAATTTTGACCAATGTATTAGTTTGATGTCCCAATTTTGACCAATGTATTAGTTTGATGTCTTAGATTTAAACTGTTGATATTTACAGTTTCAATTTTCAGTATTGTTGCTATTTGGTTTTCCGTTAGATGACGAGGTTAATTTTAACAGATTGAGTTGAAAATACTATTTTGCCCCTTTTTTTTCTTCTGAAAGACTCCGTTCCGACCACCCACCCACCTCTGATTCCGAGCCACCCACCTTTGATTCCTTGCCACGATAGTGCAGGTACAGCTGGAGAGAACCCTAAATCAGCCGGAACCAATCCTAAATCGGTCGTAATCTGACTGGAACCCTAAATCCCAAATCGGAGCAGCGTTCTGATCGGGGTGTATTTTTGAAATTTTGATCACGTGACCAGATTTCATTCAACTTAACCCAAAATTTAACGGAGACACCAAATAGCAACACATGAAACTTGGACATTCAATTTCATCACACATCGGTCAAAATAGGGATAGTAAATAGGTTCTTTTCCCAATATGTATTGACAATTTTCTTTTTCACTTCATTTGCATTTTCACAAAGAGCCGCCGAGATCAGATGCTTACACTTTCCGGTATGACCTCTGCGGCGGCATACATAATACTTACCAACAGGAATAACAATAACAGTAAACAGACAGTTCTAAACATCACTTTTTCTTTTTTTGTTGTCTTGGTGAAAATTTCTATTTGGAAGAAACCACATTCCTTCTGCAGCCTCTGCTTTCAGTTAAGAAGGATGTCCGTCCGTCTTCAGTACATTCTTCCAGCACTAAATATATGTAACTCTCCTTCAAATTTTCCTCTTGTTTTTTTTCTTGGCTTGATGACGAGAAAACAAAAAACAAAACTGCATCAGGCTCTTTGAACCAAGATCAGCTGTGCATCCGATGACACTATTATTATGATTACATATTATACAATCTGAAGTTTGAGTGAGTGAGAGTTTAGCAGTTGGGGTTTGTATTTGACTGGTTGAGAACTAGCCGTTGCATACGTCTTAACCGGTGCATGATCTGCATAAATGACGGCCTTAACTTTGGATCCCTGCAAATTACATACATCATCGCGATTTTTCATAACATAATATAGTTTAAATTCGAAGTAAAAATGGAAGGAAGGCCTGATTTCAAAAGATGCATCATCATAATGGTAAGTAACAATTTGAAGAGTGGTATGATATCACAAAGTATAAGGCAGGAAACCAGAAATTTGCTAAATTCCAATCATAATGTAAGATCATGGAAGAGCGTTTAAGTTTGTGACTTACGTTTCCCAACATTCTCGGATTATCTGTGCAACTGCGGGATCAATATCTTGTGGAATTTCGAGACGTCTATTTTGGAACCCAACAGCTCCAACAACTTGCATTGGGTTAAGTCCTTTCCAGGGAATGCTCATTGTTGCTATTTCCCACAGAATCACTCCAAAACTATAAACATCACACCTGCCATGACAAGTATATTTATGAATATCAGCAGAAGTCATTTTTCGCCTGCCAAATAGAAGCATCGTCAAAGAAGTCAGTCAAGAGCTTACTTCTCATTGGCTGGTTCGTTTCTCAAGACCTCTGGTGCCATCCACTCCGGCTGAAATATATAAGGACATCAGATCAATGGGTTTGGTACAGTTAGGGTATAAAACAACTTCATCAGATTAGGTTTGTATAAATGAATCAGCTAATAATGTCATTAGGGTTACGCTGATTACCGTTCCAGCAGTGGATTTTGAGGACAGGAAAGTGTGGTGTTTCATCCTTGACAGCCCAAAGTCACAAACCTGTACAGAAAATAAAAATACACCGTTCATACGAAGATTAAGATAAGACATTGCCCTAGGGAAGATCCATATTTTCTGCAAAAGCATATCAAATCTCGACAAAACCAACCTTGATGGTCCAGTTTTTGTCGACAAGCAGATTAGGAGACTTCAAATCTCGATGCACAATCGTTGGACTGCTTGTGTGCAAGTAGTTCATCCCCTTGGCCTAACAAACAGCATATATGCATATACTATAAGACGTGCGGAGATTTAATTTAAATTTTTAATGTTTAAACTTCAGGGGAATATAGTGGCCAAATAAAAACAAAAATAAATCAGGTACTCTATGTTGCTGAAGCAAGTATTGTATCCATACCACATCAAGAGCCATTCTCAAACGCCTCTTTTCATCGACTTGGGGATTGGGGCGATGTAGTAACCTATACAAACTACCCCTGAACATACATAGAAACTGAAGTCACGATGGGCCGCTAGTACGCATTTTAAAAGTTGAATTACAGAGGGAGCAAATGTCCTAACCTTGGGAGAAATTCGGTCAATATGGAGAAATGAGGGGAGCGTGTAACTGCTCCCATGAAAAGAACGACATTTGGATGTCTCATCCTTAACATTAACTCAACCTGCAGAAAAAGCAACATACATAAAATATTACCAGAACTATCTTTGCGATGCAACTCATACATACAGCTGCAAAGTAGGATTTGTATTGCTCACTTCGCATTTAAACTGAGCCAGCGCTTCACCAGAAAAATCTTGATCCAGGAACTTCTTGACTGCAACTTCCTGTGACCAGATACCATGTTAGTGTCAATAAATGTCACCAAAACAGAAAAATAAAAGCAACAGCAAACACAATTTTCTGTTCAGATTCTAGAAATGGAATATTTGTTGATAACTTACAGTTCCATTCCACTCGGCTCTATATACCTCTCCATAGGACCCTGAAACAAAAGCATATTATTAAACAAAATTAAGTATAAACCAAATGTTTGGCAATTTAGGTGGTCAGCAACTTATAAGTTAGCAAATTGTAAAATATAGAAAGACTTCTCTGCATCTGAGTACATAGATTATATGGTCCACCGACTTTTTGGCTAGAAGAGAACAAAGTAACTAGATCCAACAATGACCCCAACCCCAACTTCAGTAACCAAGAATTGCTCCACCCACCATACCTTGTCTGCGGTGTCTACATGTACGTGGGTGAGAGCATCTGTTCTTAGCTGTGGGTGTGGGACAGACAGAAACACACACACAGAGATGTTCCTATCTTGTTTGTTACTAGTTTTCATATATATACATATTTAAAGGTTTTGACAACCCCACACAGTTAAGGGCCACTGTATTATAGTTCACTAGTTATTGAACAGAAATAAGGTCCAACTGTCATAGCTAAAATGTTTTTGCTCTCAACTGTAAAAATAGAGCAAAGACTACTGAACCTTTTTATTTGGAATGATGATGGAAGTTATTCCATTAATAGGCACCAAGAGATTCATAGGTAGCCATTCATTTCTGTTGCTAAGATCGAAATTATATATTTACATACATGTAAATATCTAAATAAAGTAAATGAACTGAAAAGAGAAATAATGATCAAGAATGTGGCACAAATTAAACAGACAAAATTTAAGAAAAAAAAAGACTCTTATAATACAGATCAGTTTATAGAAGAATAAGGAGGTGGTTCTTACCAATGCCAATCCGTTCACCTATCTGTAGATCCTCCCATTGAATGTCCAGTTCAGCAGTGTCACCAAGATCATGTTTGATTTTATCAACTTGCCCATTACAAGATATAATTGTGCCATTAGTAGAATTTTCCACAAACTTCGATCCAGACCCCCTATCTCTAAAGCATTTATTGGCTCCAAGTTCCTTTTCTTGAATGCACTCTAAATTACCACTGGTTGAGGCATTCCCAAGCTGTCTTTGTAGAAAGTCAACTGTCAAAAGTCAGAAACGGAACTAAAGTTAGTCTTGAATAGTTTTCTAGTTTCTACCTAAACCTAACGCTTGACATTCAACAGTAATTACCTATGTCTGGAGTGTCATCTCGAGTAATTCCTTTTGATCCATCTGTATCACAAAATAAATCTGGAGGCGGCGAGGCCCCGCTCTCCAGCAAAACAGCATGTAATTTCTGAGCAAATTCTGGATTTTTAGCTGCAGTGATGACATACTTCGACACATTTTTCACTTTCATTTTTTGTGCTGGTGTTGCTTTGACAGGAATGGTTGATGTGCTTTCACTTGATTTTGGCAGCAGAGGAAGAAGCTTCCCAAAATCATGCTCGAATCTTTCAGTTTGACACTCTACATTAGCATTCGTCTCAAATGGTTTTTTATTGGAGCTTATAACAGGTAATTCTCCAGAATCAGAGCCGACAACAGGGGTCGATACTCCAAGAAAATCTTCCTGCAGCTGTTCCTGAGTAACTGGTTCCGGCAAGGTAGGTGAAACCTCTGCGGAAGAGTTAACTTCTAATTTCGCACTCGGTAAATAAATGCTGGGTACTTCGACAGGTACTAACGTGCCTGGAGCGCCCATCAGGTCAATTATGTACTCACTGCATCAAGTTAAACGCGCCAATCACATGTCATCATGCATTCTTTCATTATTAACTTATAATACTGCTAGTCTTTGATGAAAATAAAAATTGAAGGCAATAAAATGATGAAATTAAAACAATCTAAACAGGCATGCCGAAATACTCAAAATTGACCTTCGATATATAATCCACTCTATGCAGGATCAACCTTTCCATTTAACATAAGCTTCTACAAAGAATAGTAGTTTTGATAGTAAAAATGTACAGAAGGTGAAGGATTAGGCTACGAAACCATCCTGATAAGAAGACAAGACATTGTGATTCTCTTTGCTTGGTAACTTTTCCATCACTTGTAAGGATAATTTGGTAAAAAAAAAGGAACTGTTGTTGACATTTACTTTCTAATAATTAACATAACATTTGGAATTCGATATTTCATCCATCACTTGTAAGGACAATTTGGTATAAAAAAATAAACTGATGTTGACATTTACTTTCTAATAATCATCATAATAATATATGCCATATGGTATTCAATATTCCATAGTAATATTTTCTTTTTATTTTTAAATAAATAAAGTTAAAAAATGATGTATCACCTTCCACTATCAAATTTGATCAAGTTAACAGCTCCATCATCAGTGCCAGTGTAGTAACTCCCTTTCACCAGCTTGCAGGGGAGATCAATCCTATCTGCTAATACCTGCAACAGAAGCCAGAATACACAAGCATGAGAACAAAGCTAATTCGCAGCAAACATGACTAACACACACAAAAGTAAGCCATATCTAAAAATTGCAATGAGATGAAAGCAAAATATATGCATAAGAGCAATAGACTGTGTATCTATATTGTTTGAGTAAAAATATTGTTAATTTAAAGGTCAGAAATAATAAACCTTAAAAAGCAAAGCGCGGTGGCGTGAAAGACCAACATCAACTTGCCCAAGAGGAAGAACGATCGTATTCAGTAAACACCGGAGTTCATTACTTCTGCCGTTCCACCTTCTCACCATTTCATCAGCATCGCGTACGGGACCACCCATTCTTTGAACAACCATGACAGCAATTTTCTGAACCAAGTCAGAAATAACAGAACCAAGCTCAAGAGCTCTACTTTCCACAGCAATGGCCATTGCCCTTGCCTCCAGTTTTCTAAGCTCAGGATCAACCAAACGATTTACCAATATCACCTCATAATCAATGCTCTCTGAAACAGATATTGCTTGAAGATCCACCAGCAACGGCATCTTCCCTTGTGATCCCGCACTTGATTGGATATCATACACATCATAAAATCCATCCATCACTTTTTCATCATAATTCACTACATTGTAGCTCTGCATGGAATAAAAACAAACCTATTTAAGTAGAAGTGGCTGCTTAAAGGGTAAAAATGCATCAGAAGTAATATATGGTTTTCCAAGCGAGCTGATACACATACACATAGCACCGCCAAAAGGAGGGGGACTAGGAGATCAAATAAATGACTTAGAGATAGCAATAAACAAACATTGATGGTGCATAAAATATAGAATCTCATTTTGTGAATTCACTGAGAGTGTCATGAACTGATAGCATCTATACAACAATTGGAGAAAATTAAGTTAATTTTTTGGGCAGTGGAAAATTAAATAATATTGTTTAAATTTTAAAACATTGAGATCTAATTGGTACTGTCTTGCACTGCTGTTTATACTGTTGCAGACATAGCATATCCAAAAAACCTAAGATGATATATCATCTGAACCAGTCGATAAACCGAGGAAGGGACCAAAAAAAACGAAATCTGGACAATAAGAATATGCCTTATCAAGTTCTAACTCAGATGCCAATACTATGGACCAGGGAGCCCATGCATGGCTACCTAAACCATAGTGGGAAGTTTTTCCTTGGTCATAACAACTAAAAACATCAAACGCCTCATTAATTTACTGGTGGCAGAACCAACTAGATGGTCATTCTTATCTGTGTTTCAATATTAACATCGAATTGGAAGTTAGAGAAGTAGAACAAGTACTTCAAGAAGTAGCAGATTCATAGAGTGAAGAGAAGTGACTCCATCATCCCAACTCATAAAACTCAGCTGAAGCAGAACAGATAGAACACAGTCCATGTCAAACATGTATAGCAAACCAAGCAAAATAACTTGTAGAAATCAGTGAAAGGGGAACATCTAAATTAAAAACTTGACGAAAACCCAATATTCTGACAAGGATACCCAAGAACCACACACTGTAAGGCAAAAACCATGAAGTCAACGGGACGTATATTTGGAACCGAGATAAAGTGTATCCTAAAATATACATGCTATCCTCACCAGTTTATCCCCGAATGGAAAAAAACGAATATGAACTGACAATGATCCACATGATAGAACGCTCAATAAGTTAAGGATGAGATAGGAAATGATGAAGTTGCAAGATTTGACTTAATTCCAGCCATATCAAGAACAAAAGCAACCAACAGAGATGGACACCATTGAAAAGACGGTGAAGTAATTAAACGCACCCAATAACGAAGAGAGAGGAGCTCCACAAACGCCTCAGAATCCCCAGCAGAAGACCCGGAGGCCGAGCAGCAGCCTAGGCTAATCCGCTTGGCGGCGTCGATCTGAGCAGACTCATCGGGGTCCTCGGAGGGCTTAGCTCGATGATCCGCCGATGAGGCACTAATCGCGAGCGCCAACTGCACCTGGAACTCCTCCTCCAGGAAACTGAAGTCGTCGGAGCGAGAATCCGGGGGCGGCGGCGGGGGGCTCTGGATCGGCTGGATCGTGGTGGGGCTGGGAGTGGTGGGGGCAGTGCTAGGGCCAGGACGGTGAGTTTCGTGGTGGTGGTCGTTCAGGCCTCCGCCGCCGATGTGGAACTTCCTAAGGAGGTGCTTCATCTTCGACATGGATCATCAATTCGGATCTCCAATGGACTCGAGTCGTACCTTCACTGCTGGTAGTGGTTTAAGGCGGGATTTGTAGAGGAAAGTGAAGATTCGCCTGAGCTGAGCACTCTTCTTCTTCTTCTTCTTCTTCTTCGTCAAGCTTCACAAGTTGGAGAGACGAGAGGAAAAGAGAAGACTTAAATTAACCGCTCAACCATTCCCTCCTCCAGTTAAGTAGTTCACTGTTGACGCCAATGAAGAAGAAATAATAATGGGGACTAATTTATATGCAAAATCTTTTGCTAATCAAGTAATTAATTCAGATTTAGTTTAATTTATCTAATTAATACAATACACTGCTTCTACTCGGCTAAGTAAAATGAGCTCATTTTACTTACATACGTCACTCACCTTCCCAAAGTGTTGGTTAATAACATTTTTACATTCTTATATAGTTAATGTCAATAGTGAGAATTGAACATTTAAAATCTGATTAAATGATAAAATGCTAAACCGCTACGCTATGGTTATTTTAATGTGTTACATATATAAAATGTAAGTTTCTCACTTTCCTACTAAATTTATATAAAGTTTTATATCGTATCATTTTAATATATGATGATTATGTTATATGTTTTATTAGGTTAAACAGATTTCTTATCCAAATACTGATTTATTGCATTTACCCTCACCTATTGCTTGTTAGTACTTAACAATACAACCATCTAGATGTTGTTTGGTTTGGTATCACAATGGTTAAATTTAAAGATAAGTGTGAATAAGTTCATATTTATCACACAGCCCAGTTGTAACTTGTAAGTAATATAAGTGCCATATTAGTATTACTAGTTTAGAGACCATCATAAATGGACTGTTCAGGGGATTGAACAATACTATTTTAGATGAAACTTAGTATAAAAATAAATAAAATATTTTCATTTGGGGAAATTATTAACTAACTGTGTGTAACTTTTTTTCTTTCGAAAATATAAACTTGTCATTTTCCTACTAAATTTCATACAAAGATCTATGTGTTATAGTATTATTATATTTGATGATCAGCTAGTAACATGTTATATGTTTTATTAGGTTAAACAGATACGTTGCATTCAGATCCTGAATTTCTTGCGCAATTCTGACCGCCTTCGGCAACTGGCTGCAATGCCCAAATACCGGATCATGCATAACTTCATACCGACCTTCTTCTGCATAAAACAAATTTAGCGGTCGATTCATTTATTACATAGAAACAAAATTTATTATTTAAAAAACGGTTCATAATATTTCTAAACTAGTTATAATTGATGATCATATTGCACAAAATTTTATTTATATGAAACTTTTACTAAAAATAATAGGTATTGATTGTTGGGTTAATAACCTATGAAAGGTCTGAATTTTGACACATGTTAACCGGAGATGTCTGAATTTTCAAAAGTTAATTTGGAAGGTCTGAATTTTCAAATTTGTTGATATAAGAGGTCTCCGTCAATTTTTGCCGTTAACTGATGGATTTGGTCACATGCTTGGCATGTGACCGGAAATAAACTTAAATCCCGAAAATGCCTTTCGACCAAAGTGTGGCCCTCACATGCTTGACCTGAAAAGACGAAAATGTCCCTTAAAGCAAAAAAAAAATATTTTCTTAATTTAACTTCAGGGGTAATTTTGTCATTTCACATTTTCTCAAATAAGGTATTAAATAAAAAAAATATTAAAAGGAGTAAAAGTGTCATTTCACACAATTCTGTTAAATTTAACCCTAAAAATGGACGGAAAACCAAAGTTCAACAAAGTTGAAAATTCAGACCTTCCAAATTAACTTTTGAAAATTCAGACATCTCCGGTTAACATGGGTCAAAGTTCGGATATTTCATAGGTTATTAATCCTTGATTGTTTTTATTGAATAACGTGTGACTCAACTCACCTAGTTATGGGCTTACATTGGTCTAAGCTCATACTAAACCTAATAAAATATAGTAACGAAGACCACATCTAGCTTGAGTTTGGGTTAAGTCGAGCCCCCAGCTCGCCTTGACCGATCAAGAATATAGATCAATCATGGCTCAATTGGCTGAGGTAGAGAGCTCGACTTGACTCGAGCTCGTGGTAGATATGGGAGTTATTTCGAAATTAGAACAAAGTCAATATATGAAAGGTAACACATATGTATTCATATTTATTTAATAATTTAGTTGTTGTAGACTTACCTCTTTTAGAGCTCTAGAATAACTTTGTAATAATTTTATATAATAGTGAGTTTATTGAGTTAAGCTAAAATAATTTAAATATTTTAACTAATTTTTAAATGTCAGATATTATATGATGTTTTTTATTTTGTCGTGGAAAGTGCTAAAATAAAAAATTAACATAATCTTTCTTGACTGTTGGAGATGGATTTATTAAAGAAGCATAGCTTTAAGAGCATCCACAACCACAGTGGTATTACATAAAAATTACGTAAACGTGTGCCCTACATGTTTATTTAAGTAAAACAAAAAAAACTTTATGTTGTGGTTTTACATAGGATTCATTAAAGATGTGACTCACACGTAAATTTATATTTTTACATAAAACATTTCTTAAATATAATGAATGCACTATCTATTACGTAACCAATTTTTAATTATAAGTTAATTCATTTTATAATTAACGTTAATATCTTATTGGTGGTTGTTGAAAAATTTAATAATAAAATATATTTAAGGAATATGTTTTAGTAATACGATTGTAGATAAATATTTTTTATGTGTGTCTTAATTTTAAAAAGTGTACATAAATGTCTACGTGACAACTTTAAAGAATACAATTTATGTAAAACCATTATAGATGCTCTAAAGATTCAATGATTATTCTCATAAGGTATGAGGAATTCCATGCTAATATTATTTCATTGGAATTTTTTTTTATTTTATTAATAATTCTCCTTATTGCCCGTTTCTCACTTTATTCCAATGCACTAATAAGACATTTACACTTCTATATGGAAAGTTATTTGTTAGGGAATAGAACATATTTAGTGTCTCAAGTTTGCATCATGTTTCAGTTTGGTATCTCAGGATTAAAGTGTTAATATGGACTGTCCCATGTTTCATTTTTGTTAAAATTTGGTGTCTTCACACGTCTTTTCCTCTTCTTTCAACCATTTCCATCAACCGACCCACCTACTTATAATCCATCACTTTTCACTTTTCACAAAATCGTCAAATTTCACCAAAAGTTGAACATAAAAAAAAGTTTCCAGCAGAGCGATTTCGAGCGACACCAAAGCATGATTTACTTGGACAAATGGGGTCAACTTCTTAGGTGATGGTCCCGACAAAGTGACGAGAAGGGAGCAAGCTTAGAAGCTCGGATATGACAGTCGGTTTCGTCGGGATTGGCTTCTCTAAAGCAATCACACTGAGACACCGAATTTTAACCAAAATGAAACATGGGACACTCAATTTAAACGTCAAACACCAAACTGAAACATAAGGTAAACTTGAGACGGTAAATAAGTTCATTTCCCCCTATTTGTTAAGTTGTTTTGTTATGAAAGACATTATTAGTTCGTTGATTATGTAGAACTTCATTATATGTCAAATTCATACTATTTGTGAATATTTGTGTTAGTATATATTATCTACAATACGCTTACTAGCTGCGACTATATTTACAATGCATGTGCTTTTATTTAAGTACTGGAAATGGAATTGAGAGTGCCAGTAAGAAGAAGAAGAACCGTAAAGATAAAGAGACGAAAAGTTTGGGCGAAAATGAGGATGACAAAGATGAAAAGGTGAGAGATAAAATCGTAATGGTGAGTGGCCCAATAGCTTAGCTAAAAAAGCCCAACGTTGAAAATAAAAAGTCCGGTTCATAAGTTTTTTTTTAAACATGCGGACCAGTAATCGACCGGTTCTCTAAAAATCGGACGTATTAGCCGGTTCATTTACATTTCAGTTTTTTGATCGAACTGAACCGTCTGGTAGCCCGGTTCCCGGCCAGACCCGTTTGGACCGCCAGTACGGTTCTACTCATTGTGTGAAGGGTTCGACTAAAATAAACTCGAGTTTATTTCAACTCGATTTATCAGCCATTAGATTATGCATGTGTAAGAAACATTTTTTATCTCTCATCAATTATGATTGATTATCTCTCATGATCTAATGACTGAAAAATCAAATTTAAATAAGCTCGACTGCATTTTAGCCGATCCCTTATGTGAAACGCATAATATGGTTCCACTATGAGGAAAAAGTAGCCCGACCCTTTTGTTCCAAATATGTATCTCATGTTTAAAATTTTCCTTTTTTTTTTCTAAGATAACAACATTTTTTTTGGCAGATAACATTATTATTTTAAAAGAAAAGGAGCATTAACATTGTAGATATATTACAATATTCTTACTGCATTTGTAAACCTAATATTGCGACTTTATGGGGAGGGGAGAATATTCATGCATTTGACTAAATAAGTGGAAGCATTTTCGGGGGGTATATTCCTCATTGGACGGATCAAAAGACATAATGGAGCACATGGATGATATAAATCTACTGTTTTTATTATTGAATGAACGATCCCATTTTTAAAAATTATTTATCATTGTTAAACTCATCTTGTCAAATGTCAACCCTCTCCTTTTCTTTATATATAAAATAAAATAAAATAAAATAATATATATATATATATTTACACCATTTATTGTTTTTTAAAAGGTTAATAATCTATAAACAGTCTGAAATTTGGTGTTTAAAATTTCAAATGTTAAAATGAAGTGTCTGAAGTTTCAATTTTGTATAAATTTGGTTTTCCATCCTAACTGTCAACTTTGATGAAATAATGTGAAATGACAAAATTGCCCCTATACTAGTTTGTTCATTTTAATAACTTATTTGATGAAATATAAAATGAAAAAAATGCATATGGTTTTAAGTTATTGGGTTAAAGTGTAGAGAAAATCGGTATTTAGGACACCTGGGTAGTTTCGACATTTCCTTGCAGCACGTGAGGGGGCACACAGACAATGAGGGGCATTTTTAGAATTAATTTTTTAAGCATATCACGTGACAAACACGTGACAAAATTCTGTCATATTTAACAACAAATTTGGACGGAATCCAAATTTTAACAAAACTGAACCCTGTGACACTCCATTTTAATTTTTAACATTTAAAATTCCAGATACTAAATTTTAACATGAGATAAACTTCAGACTGTTCATACATTTTTTAAATAATATATATATATAGATGCCTAATGCCATTCTTCACCTATTCAAAGTTTTGATACACAACCTAAATTGGTTGTAGTGGAACCTTTTCCTTAAACAACACACAACACCCCAACTTCAAGAAGAAATGTCAAAGAACTACCACAAATCATGCAATAACTTCTGATTTTCCACAAAGATCTCAAATCTTCATTTCTTTCATTTTACGGCTTCGGTTTTCTCATCAAACAAATAAAAATATAAACATAAATCTGCAAGGGTTATATGAGTTGCAATCAGCAACAGCTTTTAATTATAATTATTATTAACCAAAGCAGCAGTAAAGAACTATCAAATGTATCAAATTGGAAAAATAGTACCATATCCATAAGCAGTAGAACTTTCAGGAGTGGCAAAGTTATATACAAGAAATAGAGGATTGGGGTGTTGAGATTTTTGAGATATCAAGATAAAATATTCAAGCCAAATTTCCTAAGCAGTGGCTGCTGCATCTTCCTCCGCCATCTGAGACACCGGAAGGAGAGTGCAGATGAGGTTGCGGTCTCCATACACATTGTCGATACGGCCTGATTACGTAAAATCCACATCATTAAATAATCAAATTCATGCTTCATATAATGAGGAAGCTAGTCAATAGTTTCACCAAAAAGCCAATCATATATGCAACATTTCTAGAAAAGATCAAACTCTAATGGTTGGTTCAACTGGATGCTCTTTCCTTTTAGAGAAACTCAGTGGTACTTAAAACAGGTAAAAAAGGTGGTTGCTTGCTTCAAACAAACATACCCCACATCTATAGTAAAGAATCAAAACGATGTAATTGCAGGATTTAGCAAAGAGATTATAGCTGGGAGATGGGTAAGGTAGGAGATTCAGATTTGGAGTCAGCTGCAATTTTGTAATTGGGCTAAGAATATATTCCTATATTTGGTAGGCACCTTATTCTCTGATGTTAGCTACTTTTAAATGAACCATATGTATGTGCATTGAGAATCTAGCTTGACCTAAAAGAGAATATATCTTCTGCAGAATGCTAAAAAGACAAAGCAATCCATACCTGTGGTTGGCCAGAATTTAGCACCGCGAAGCCAAGAAGCAGGGAATGCTGCATATTCCCGAGAATACGGCTTTGTCCATGTGTCGCCCATGAGCAGTGATGGAGGATGTGGTGCACTCTGACATTCAAATTATATATAAATTTTTAAAAAAACAGTTCCATATAGCCAAACTAAGCTGGATATAGAACTTGATATGGAAAGAGATTTATCCACCTTGAGCACATTGTTGTGGATATCGGCATTTCCTTTCTCAATCTCTGCAATCTCTTCTCTGATGGAGATCAGAGCATCACAAAACCTGTCCAACTCAGCCTGCAAAAAGATTTTTTTCTTGTTAAAAAAAAAAAAAAAAAAACTCAAAAGACAACTTGGTCACCAGGGTGCTGAATTTTTTTTATTTTTTTTTTAAGAAATTGACTTGGGCCTAAATTAGCCTCAAAAGTTAACTCAAGAGGTGAAGACTGTCAAAGGCATTATTATAAGAAATTCTGCACTTCTTGAATTAACTGAGGTGGGACTGTAACAGTTCTGTTCAGTATACCTTGCTTTCACTTTCAGTTGGTTCAATCATGAGAGTTCCAGGTACAGGCCATGACATGGTTGGTGCATGGAATCCGTAGTCCATGAGACGCTTGGCAACATCTTCTGGCTCGATTCCAGCAGTGTTCTGGCAAAAGAATTAATGAATTGCTTTAACTTGGTGCACAAGAAAGAGATGAAGTACTAATAGATGGGGAAAAGACTAGTATTACCTTGAATCCTCTAAGGTCAATAATGAATTCATGGGCAACTGTTCCACTTTCTCCACGGAACAATACTGGGAAGTGTTCCTATAAGCAAAGACCAAAACTTTCTTTTCAGAACCTTTACTGTTGTGCGAGAAAACGATGAAATAAAACAAAACAATGGACGAAACGAAAACCTCCAATCGCTTGGCCATGTAGTTTGCATTCAAAATAGCAATCCTGGATGCATCAGTGAGTCCTTTGGAACCCATCATAGCAATGTAAGTGTAAGAAATGGGCAAAATGAGTGCAGAACCCCAAGGAGCAGCAGAGATGGTTCCCAGTGGGGCTGACGTCTCTGGGGCCGGGATTCCTCCAGTAGATATCTTGAACATGACAAGGTAAATTGTTATTATGCATGAAGAAGTATAATTCGCTAAGTGGAATATCAAAAAGTATATTCTTCATTGCATTGTATCTTATCGATGAAGAAGGAAAATGAATGCAAATGTGTGGATGGAAGAACATACCACAGGATGAGAAGGCAAGAATGGAGCCAAGTGTTTCTTCACACCAATGGGGCCCATTCCGGGACCACCACCTCCGTGTGGAATGCAGAAGGTTTTGTGGAGGTTGAGATGGCAAACATCAGCACCGATAAATCCTGGGCTAGTCAGTCCCACCTGCATGAACAAGCATTCCTTACTAAACTTTGAAGATTTTCATGACATTTTCTCAAAGAAAAAAACTGTTAATTAGGCATCCACCGAACACTCAATGTTTTAAGAACTTGGATTTTGACATGATACTGCAGGGTTTCAAGTTCAAAGCTCATGACCATCAGTTTATTTATCAGATCGTATGGGTATGTGCATCATCCATGCTTTAACTAGACGAACATTCACATAGCGTGGCACGTTAGAAGACAGAAATTAGTGGGTCTTCATCTAACACTTAAAAAGTTTTTTATTAACTGATTTCTTGAAAACTAATTTCAATTTTTTCAACCAACTGGGAATTGAAGTATTAACTAAAGGATATATAGACTATTTCTGTTTCAGGAGGTAAACCAAACCTGTGCATTCATGTTTGCTCCATCCATGTACACTTGTCCTCCATTGTCATGAATAATCTTGCAGATTTCATCAATGCCTTCTTCATACACACCGTGTGTTGAAGGGTAGGTAACCTGAAAGTGATTTACGAAGCGGTAAACAGCAACACTCAAAGAATAGGGAGAAAGCTATGATCAGTTTCTTTTCCACAACTGAGAAGATGAAAAGTCTCACCATAAGAGCTGAAAGTTTGTCCTTGTGGGTTTCAGCAGCCTTCCTCAGCTCATCTATGTTGATATTTCCCTTAGCATCAGTTCCAACAGCAACAATCTTCATACCGCACATAGCAGCACTTGCTGGGTTTGTTCCGTGTGCTGAGACTGGAATAATGCACACGTTTCGGTGGTGGTCTCCTCTTGCCTGCAATTAGCAAATAAGCATTTGATAAGAAATAAGAACGCAATGACACAAAATCAACAAGTGTATCACCAATTTAACATACAATAGATTATTATTTAAAAACGTCTTTCAAAAGAAGTTAACTGAGTTCGCAGCAGCTTTCCTATGATAATCAAAAGAGATCCAAAGTTCTATACTAACCAAAAAAAGAACACTCCAAAGTTAAACCATAGTTAGAAATGTAACGGGTATCTATACCATGTGATAAGCACGGATAACCATAAGCCCAGCGTATTCTCCAGCAGCACCAGCATTAGGTTGTAGAGAGAATGAATCAAAACCAGTGATGGTACATAGCAGGTCTCCCAAATCTTCAAACATTTCCTGAAAACCAAGAAAGTTTTATTTCATCAAATTTAGACTTTTAAGTGCAAGATATGGCTGCTCCAGAGATATTATAACATGAAGAAGACACCCTACCTGATAGCCTGCAGCTTGTTTGGGAGGAGCAAATGGGTGAATGTCGGTGAAACCAGGGAAAGTCACTGGCGCCATCTCAGTTGTGGCATTAAGCTTCATGGTGCAAGATCCCAGTGGAATCATACTGTGGCAGAGAGAGAGATCCTTGGATTGGAGCTTGTGGATGTATCTGAGTATTTCATGCTCCGTATGATAGCTATACGATGACACAAAAAGTGTCAGAAAAATAAAAGCATGTAAATTATTTGGATCTTCAACTTTTCCATCTACAGAAATTGAAAAGCTCATCCTAGTTTATACTTGCCAAGAGATTGAGATACGGAAGGGCAATTACATGTTAAAGATCGAATGCTGTAGAAATGGAGTCTCCCTTACAAGTCCAGATGGAATCGGAGACTCAACCTCCGATGCAAGAGATTCAGCAGTAAATGGAACCTGCAAAAAGAAAAAAAATGGAAGTCATATATAGTTGACTTTGACTTATATCATCAATCTTGAGGAACCAAAACAACTACACTCACAGGTTTTCCCAATGCAAACACTTTGAAAAGATTGTCAACATCCTCCAAGGTGGTGGTCTCGTCAAAGGCAACAGTGATCTGAGATCAACCAAAAGTCCATTTCATATCCAAACTGAATATTGTTTATTCTTTTTGCAAGCTGAATATTCAATCACTCGAGTCAATGATGAGTATAAAACAAAACGTTACTTACAGTGTTTTTGTCAACAATTCTCAAGTTTATCCCATGATCGTAAGCAACCTCAGCAATTGCATCTGCATCAGCAACTTTAACCTTAACAGTGTCGAAGAAAGGAAGGTTTTGAACTTCAACTGTTCCGAGCTTTTTCAGTCCGACTGCAAGGGCTCCAGCAAGTCCATGCACACGTTGAGAGATTGCCTTAAGTCCTTCTGGGCCGTGGTAGACAGCATACATGGCAGCCATGTTTGCAAGAAGTGCCTTAATTTTTCGAAACAAAGGTACAATCATTAGTCAAACTCAAAGAGATAACTATGAACTAATTGGTGAATAAAGACACAATTTTTTTGTGAATCAGGACTTAATTTACAAAATCAAACATAAAACTAAATTTCCCAGCTCCAATAGTAACTGGCCAGTCTACGAACCAAAGAAACTCATACCATACAATACCAAACGGAGCTTATGAAGATACCCAGTAAAAAGGCTAAACTTCAGTTTCAAGTTTCAATTTGGCCAAAAAAAAATTCAACTTTCAACGGATAGACTTTGTTCATGAGTTTTCAAAATCCAACGACCTAGTCGGTTGAGTCTTAAATCAATCATTAGCAACTAGTAGTCAAATCAGGATCAGAATACATGAATCCACGTTCAAATAACATGCACAGTTGTGTTACTTCTAATCTACCTTATCCAATTGCAAAACTAGAGCATTCTATGAAGATTCATCCATTAAAAACTTCTCCTTGAAGACAATATATACAAGAATATTGAACAAATGCCACTTCAGTAGATCTACGCATCATGTAAGCTTCTATATATTCATCCATATGCAAAATCTTGACAATTAGAAATACCTGAGCTGTGCAAATGTTGCTGGTGGCCTTGTCTCTCCTAATATGCTGCTCTCGGGTCTGCATCGCCATACGGAGGGCGGGTTTCCCGCTAGAATCAACACTGAGACCGATAATCCTTCCAGGCATCAACCTCTTGTACTCTTGAGAAGTAGCCAGGAAAGCAGCATGAGGACCTCCATAACCCATGGGGACACCAAATCTCTGAGCAGACCCCACAACAATATCTGCCCCAAACTCACCAGGCGGCTTCAACACAGTAAGTGCCAAAAGATCTGTGGCCATGACAACCTTAACTCCATGGGCATGGGCATTCTTCACAAACTCTCCATAGTCCAATACCTCACCCTCTGTCCCAGGATACTGAACCAACACACCACAAACTTCACCTGACTTATAATCGATGTCCTTAAGGTCGGAGGTAACAACCTTAAGGTCGAATCCATCTGCCCTTGTTTTGCAGATATCAATGGTTTGTGGGTGGCAGTTGCTGGCAATAATGAACGTCTTCTTCTTCCCTTTCAGGATATTGTTACACATAGCCATGGCCTCTGCTGCGGCGGTTCCCTCATCGAGAAGGGACGCGTTTGACATAGGCAGGCCAGTTAAATCAGTGATCAATGTTTGGTAATTCAACAGAGATTCCAACCTTCCTTGAGAAATCTCAGCCTGGTAAGGTGTGTATTGAGTGTACCAAGCAGGATTCTCCATAATGTTCCTCAGAATCACAGGCGGGACAAAGGTGTTGTAATAACCCATACCGATATACGATTTGAAGATCTTGTTCTTGGCCGCCAAGTTCTTCATGTGCTCGAGCATTTGCCCCTCCGTGAGCCCCGCATCGAATTTCGAGAACTTCATGGAATCGATTCGGATCGATTTAGGGACGGTGGCGTCGATTAGCGCATCGAGGCTCTCGAACCCGACCGACTGCACCATCTGCGTCTGCTCCTCCGGGGTCGCGGAGTTGTGCCGGCGAGGGAATGTGTCGCTGGGCTTCAATGCCTCAACGGAAATGGACCGCGTGTGGACGGTGGAGCCGGGGCCGCCGGCGGAGAGGTCCGATCCAGAAGCTCTGTACATGGAACTGTACGGAGACAACGATGATACGTACCTCGAGGGAGTGTAGATGACGTGAGATTCATTGCAGTGGCGGTATTGGGAGCCGGAAGCGTAGCGCTTCAAGATGGATGCGCGGTTAGCTATCCTCCGTGCTCGCTCCATGGAGAATCCTCCTCCTCTGCAACGCTGGAGCTCTGGTTTTGTGGAACAGAGGAGCGAGCAAGAAAATGAAGGGAGGAGGGTGGCCTCTGGTTTTGTTTCTTCGAGTTGCTATATTTGTTTGCAGTGGGGTTGGTGGTGATTCTATACATTTATATAAAAACAAATCAATAAAAAAAATAAACCCAATTACAATTTTCAATTATTATTATTTTATATAAAACTATATTGAGATTGGATCTTGAAAATTATGAGGCCCTAACTTTTAGATTCCTCAAAATTTACCCAAAACAACTTTGTTCACCACTCTTTTTTTTTTAATATGTAATGTTAAATCAGAGTGTTAGTTAGTATCATAGCAATGTAGACTAATTAATATTAGATTTGAATACTTGTTATGTGCAACAATGTATAAAGTTTGTTAAACACGTGAATCATAATTCTTCTTATATCCAATCCAATTTCAAGTGTAATCTTGATGGAATAATCATTATCCGGTAAACGAGTTTTAATATATATTTTTTTTGTTCCCTGCGATGTGGCCCTAGGTAGGGCCCATCAGGAGGACAACACCTAGTAGTATACTTACTCCACGCCTAAATTAATATTCACTCACTGGTGTCAAACCGTAAGGGATAAGGAGTTTGTCATGAATATCTTCATTTTCATATTCACTATAGTAAAAAGTATTCATAGGAGGAACAAGGTTAGCTCTCTTGGATTTTCAAAAAAAAAACTTTTTAAGTGTGAGTCCGAGTAATGATATTATTGATTGTGAATCTCAGCGGAATTTAAACTTCTAACATCTAGTTAAGTAATGAAGCGTTAAACTGTTACATCATATTACATGGTTAAACCAGTTTCAAGACTCATTAGCTTCAATTTCAATGTCTTTCTATCATGCTCCAAGGACACTATGTTTTATTTTTTATTTTTCTATTGTCTTAAAAGTGAACCCTAGATGAAAATTGATATTATTAATAGTATGATGCAAATATTAGGCGTGGTTAAAAAATTTCATAATTTTTCATACTTTTAAAGTTTTACATATATTACAATTAAGTCTATCCTAATAATAAAAAAAACCTAAAGCATAGTGCTCTTGGAGCATGATAGAAAAATCTTAAATTTCATCCTACGAAAGTAGGTAACCAAAGTTTAGGGACCGAATCAAACAAGTTAAAAATCAGTGGCTAAATTGGACTAGGATGAAGGATCTAGTCACGTGATTCCATATAAAATAGTACAATATTTATTTATTTATAAAATGGACAAAACTTAGAAATAAAGAAAAGAAAATTCATTATTATATATATATATATTATAAGAGAAAATGAAGGAAAGGTGGTAGGGATTTGGTGGAGATAGTTGGTGGCGGCTAGATAGAAAAAGACAAGTTTAGGGTATTGGTTTTATTTTAGGGGGGTGAGGACTAGGAGGATATTTTGCGTTACAAATCTCATAAGTGGTAATGTATGGAAGGCATCCACCCAATGTGGATTGAGTTTGAATGGATCAAATTTCACCATCTATTTAGATAATTTCAAGGCTAGCTCTAATATAAAAGATTCTTGGGTGGAATATTCTGTTTCACAAGCAGCTTATCTCCTCTCACGATTTCTCCATGAGGTCTATATTATTTGTAGTAGTTGTTGTGTGATATAGATTTATATCCTTATTATTATGACTCCACGTGTTACTCACGATCATATGCATGGACAAGCACTAGTTTGGGTCCTCAATTTTACACTAATGTATAATTTTATTTTTAATATATTTGCGTTCCTAAAGCGGTGGTGCAATCCAGTGTGGGCCGGATCTAAAACATATATATGAATTAGTTATAAGTTTGCTATGATGCATTAAACTTAAAGTTAGGGACTCCAATTAATTTGGTTATAGGTAGACTATTATGAGTCACCTGAAATCAAGGACTAGCTAGGGTGGATTAAGTCGTGCATTGCAAAAATGTATTATGAGTATATAAAAAATTTGACAACTTTTATTATTCTATGCTATAATATTTATATATATGTATCATTACATGAACATAATTTAAAAATAATATATTATATTAAAGAAATATATATATATATATAATTTTTTATTATTAATAATTTATAATCTATTAATTTATATTGGACAATATATAGGCGGGTATATTTATGTTTTGGTAGTATTATTTAACTCTATTCACAGTTAATGGGGAATTATTTTTCACACGTTCTCTAATGCAATAGAAAGAAGTTATAAAAAAAATATAATAAGCATGGTACTTGTGAAACATGATAGAAATATCTCATTTTGAAAAAAAATTCCAACATACTTTGTGAATCACTATGCTTATGCTATTTTTACTATTAGAAAAGACTTAATTAAAATATAAGTGAAACTTTAAAAGTGTGCATTTTTTTATGTAAGGTTCACCATTAGAATAATAGAAAAAAGTATAAAAATAAAAAATAACCATAAACATAGTACTTATGAAGTATGATAGAAACTCCCGAGTATCGAAGATTATTATTGGTGTTTATTGTTCAGGTTAAAAAAAAAAAAAAAAAAATTCTTCTAGTATTAAGGTATTCAGAATAGAAATCAGAAAATATGAATATATGATTATGCTATAGAATCAGAACCCCATACATAAAGTCCTCGGATGGTTTACCAAAAAAAATTATGATGAAAATCATTTGGTGAAACGAGTCAGACAAATCAAATTTGAATGGCATTGAAAATGTCATATAGAGAATGGCAATGTAACTGTAATTTTAGAAATGATTAATAGGTGTTTTCATATAATATGTTTGACACTTTTAGATTTTTGGTGCAGTATTTCTTTTGTATACTTTTGGTTTAATACGATTGTAACTTGTACGCTTTTTGTGCATTCATTTGTTGACTGTCAATGTTGACTGTTAAATAGTCACGTAACTTGTACGTAACTAGCCCTAAATTTTTATTTTGTTCTGTTTAGTATTTCAATTTATTGCCATAACTTTTCCATTTTTACAATTTAACCCTTATACATTTTCAACCGCACCCTAAGCTGAAGTAATATGGCTAGGTCGGATTATGGATCGCCCAAGTCCGGCGATCTACCCATGGTTCGACCAATTAACCATTTTCTAAATATATAGAATATTTTCTATTACATTAATTAGGTGTCCATTTGGAAGCACATGAATTTAACATCTACAATGATTTTTCAAGATATTTAACCACACAGAATCAAGGAACTATCGTTCTCAAAGAAACAGAAGTTTTTCATTTTCATTTAATTATTTCGTTTGCTTTTAATAATGTGGAGACATGGCGGGTCCAAGTATTTTATCAATTAGTGTGGTTCTTTTGTGGCCGACATTAATTTAATGAATGTGAATCCATTAATATTACACGTCGTTGGGTTCATGTCCATGATTATTGAATTTCAGAAGATTTCCTAACAATTAATGAATTAATGTTTGTTAGTGTAAAAATCTTGATCGATGGGTGTAGGATAGATGTATTGAGAAGCAAAATTATAGCAAAATACTAACATTTGATTTTCTTTATTATTTATTATTTGTTGCCAAATAAAATAGGGGAATATTAAATCACATCCCACCTAACGTCTGATTTGGTAAAGCCAAAGCCTAAGTAAATAGCTTATAATATTTTATATATATCATTAGTGCACAACAAATTTTCGTTATTATTATACATGTTAAGAATATTACACCCTAACCTTTTTAACTGCTGCACTTGCAGTATCATCCTATTACAAACCTTTAGACTTGACCATTTATCCCTAAGTAGAAAAGGCTCAATCTTTTCCCACTAAAAATAACAAAAAGTTTGATATTTTTTATTTAAATTAACATTACAAGAAAACATGGTCAATTAACATGAACTTTGACACGGGGTGGTTTTTCGTGTCAAATTGCCACGTGTTTAACTCGGATATAACACGAACTTTTAGTTAATACGAACTTTGACACAGTCTGTTGCCTCGTGTCAAACTGACACGACATTTAACACGATCCTGATACAAATATAATGCGACGTCCCAAGTTCGTGTAGAATTCGTGGAAGAAAATTTATTGGACATAACCCTGACTCGAATTAGACACGAGGCACAAATATATGTATTTTATGAAAATAAAATGGGTAAAGGAGGAATGATCCTCCGACTTCTCTCTCAACATTAGGACTCTACGCACTACCTCTAGACTAGAAGAATTATATTATTTAAAAGTATGCTGAATTTAATTTAATACCATAACTTCTATTTTAACAGCAATCGGAACAAAAATAATAAATTAATTAATAACCTAATAACACTAAAAATATCATGTTACTTATGCTTTGTTTTTATATTAATAAATATATTAATATCAACTTTTAGAGAATTACCAAGTTAACCCTAAAATAAATATTTAGAGTCACATTGTTTACTCTTAAAACATACATATATTCAAAATCACTAAGCTTATGACCCTTTGTTAATTGCATA
The DNA here is from genome assembly GCA_036873135.1 of Clarkia xantiana subsp. parviflora. Classification (NCBI taxonomy): domain Eukaryota; kingdom Viridiplantae; phylum Streptophyta; class Magnoliopsida; order Myrtales; family Onagraceae; genus Clarkia; species Clarkia xantiana. The sequence goes on from JAPTYO010000004.1 coordinate 14,784,443, forward strand.
ACATTGTTTTCTCCCACTTATTTATAAAATTAAAAAAGAATAATAATAATTGCATACTTTCTCAATTATAATAATAATGCATACTAATATAATAAAGAAAAAAAAAAGTAAAACTACTATGTGTATTTACATTTTTTAATATATATTTTGTATAGAATATATTTAGTTTCACAAATGGTAAAAACAAACAAATATAAGAAAATAAAATAAATTTATTAAAATAAATAATATCTTCGAACGTATATTTTTTTATATAGTAAGTTATTAATAATAAATAGAAAATACTAAAATAAAATATCTTCATAATAAAATATTTAGCATTTGTAAAAAAATTAATATACAATAATATTTTTTTTTATAAATTTTAAAAATAGAGTCAATAAACTCAGAAACCATAAATAACAAACCATTGTATATACCATAAATCAATCTACCTTAAATCACTATACCTTAAACTATAAATCACTACACTCTAAACCAGTATACCTTAAATCACTATACCCTAAATCATAAACCACTATACCTTAAATCCCACTCTACCATAAACCACTATACTCTAAATCATTGTACCTAAACCAATATCCCTATATATATAAGTTCACATATCTTCTCATTTTTTACGTTTGGATTGAAATTACAATACAATATCAGTTCTTAGACATCATATTCTGAGTTCTGACTTAAGCTTCGGAGGGGGATTACCGGGCACAAGGCTGGTTTGTCCCTTATTGCAGGGTCGGACGCGCAGACGGTCGGGTTCGAGCTTCAACCGGAGATCAAAACCCAACAGCAACGACTTATTTAAATTAGACATTTAAAATCACAAAGTTATCTTTGAAATAGACATTTAGAGTCACCATATTTGCCTCTACTAAACCACACACTTAGAATCGCTAAGTTTCATTGTCCCTTAAAATGGCGTTTATAATTATCATGTTTACCCCTAAATCAAACATTTAGAATCAAAACCTCCTTAAAACAAACATTTAAAATGACTAGTTGAATATATAACACACAATGTTAATTGATTTTTTCAACTTCATAGCATAGTCTCTAAATTATAATAATAACGTATTATAGCATAATGAATAAAAAAAAAAAAAAGTAAAACTACACATATATTTTATTTTAATGTTTTGTGAATACATTTAGTACATAATATATTTATTTCTTAAAAGGTAAAATGTAAAACAATATAAGAAAAAGAAAGTAATACATGTTTAAAATACATAATATTTACTAAAGATGTTTTTTTAATATAATAATGTCATGTAATAATAAATATAATATAAAATATAAATTTGTATAAGTAAATTTTTAGAATTGGTCAAAAAGTAATTAGTATAAAGCAATAATAATATTTATATAAATTTTACAACAGAATATTATAAAAAAATAAAAAAATAGCAAATCAAACATTCATTATCTTGTTAATCTTAAAATACACATTTAGAGATTAAAAAAAATGTAAACCAATATACCCTAAATCATTATACACTAAATCATAAACCACCAGTATCACTACATTCTAAACCATAAACTATTATACATTAAATCATTATACCCTAAACCATATACCACTATACCCTAGTTCACTACACCCTAAACCATAGAGTGAATTCCCAAAGTAGGTTTTTCTTATCATAATATATCAAAGCATGTCATATCTTATCATAATAATATATTTTTTTTATAGACAGTTTTTTTTAGTAATAAGATACACTATATTTATTCTTAACACAAAATAAATTAAAAAAACTAATAGTTGTAATAAAAATATACTACTATATCACTATATCATAAACCATAAACTACTATACCCTAAACCACCAATACCTTAAATCATTATACCATAAGTCATAGGCTGTTATACCCTAAACCATAACTGGGTATATATTATTAAGTATTTTAAAAAGCATTAAGAAGTTTTTCTTTAATATAATGATATTATTAATTTGACACACTAGATTTAAAAAATATATAGAAGAAATACAACCTTATACATTATTATTATTTCTTTTAAATTACAATAATTGTTGGATGCATTAGTGGAATGTAATTCATTAAAATATAAATAGGTATTTAAAAGCATTATATTATTAATGATCAATTATATTGTTGATTTAAAAAATTTAAATTAATTTTAAAATCATAAAACACTATACCTTAAATTATAAAATTTATTATTTTTATCAATTTTAATCCAAATTAATAAATATTTTCATTAAATAATTAAAAATCATTCTCCTACTATATGCATAAACTATCTATTAATAACTCGCATAAAATCTTATTTTATAATATTTATAGTATTTTATAAAAAAAAAACATTTTTGAATTACATGTCTCACTTATCTTTTTCTTTTTAATTTTAATATAAGCTCAAGTTATCTTTCATTTTTTCAAGTTTCATACAATAAACAACATGAATATATTATTAACTAGATTAATTGATTTTGTCCAAACATGATGATATATAGTTTTTATAATGTTTACACAATATAGTTATTATTTACTGGGCCTGGGCTTCTAATCCTACTTGCACGGTATTCGTCCAACTCCACCAACTCCCCTACCTCCTCAGTACTCACCTTCTTCTTATTTCTTCCTTCCGCATCCACACGAGCCCACCAGTCCAGAACCGCTCGACTTCCTGCGTCATCCGGTGTTAGAGACATCAGCCATATTAGAGAGACGATAGTGCAGCAAAAATCAGAGAGAGAGAGAGAGAGAGAGGTGCAGTGAGATAGAGAGAGGAGGTTCATCACCAGAGCGGTAGCAACCACCATCTAACCGACTCGACGGACGCCGCCACGTCAATCCTTGTCCGGTCTGAGTTCAGCACCAGCTGCATCCTTAGAGAAATATGGGACCCGAGCTCCTCGTCACCGCGCTAGCAACCGTTCGACGTTTGCCTCGACTGACGCCACGTCGTCGACCGTCTTCTTGGTTCGAACACCCTAGATCTGGGTCCGGATCCTCCAGATCTGCTGTTTGGCCATCTAAGCGCCGCCATGTCTCTAAGACCGCTGTCGTCATTCCGCTCCTCCGACGGCCCAACGTGATCATCTCCACACATATCCGTCTTAAGCGACGTCAACACCATTCAGTTTGATTCTTCTACTGAGGCGGTTTCATTTAGGTTAGAGACGGGATTGTGGCTTTAGTTGTGATATAACCTCGAATTTCTGCCATCTCTTCCAGCAAATCTCGACCACTCAGTTATTCTCGATTTCCTCCATGACACCAACAATAACACCGGCAAGAGATCAAGCTGAAGGAAGAGCTGCGAAGCCGAGCTGAATTGTGTCGATGATGATGCTGCTGAAGGTTGTGACCTAGCTAGCAAGTTTTCGAACAAATTAGCAGCAATAGAAGCAAAACCAGGAATCTGAATTGGTGGGTTCTTGTCCATGTGCAGGAGGAACTTGATGTTTTTCTTTTGTGATCGAGGACATGTACAGGAGCACCAAATCATCAGCAGTTCCAATTGTTTCTGATACTGAAGGTGATAGTTTTAGTAGCGTCCATATCTATTCTACAAAAATATTTTAGTATTATAATTGGTTTTTACTTGTGGCAGATCTCAGCAGCAGCAACCTTCAGCAAATAAGGGATCACAGGTGGGATTTTCTTATGATGGGGCTACAAAGGAAGAAAACACATACTCAGATGATGAGGATGATGATGAGGATGACGATGAGTTTAATAGTGATGACAACAATGATGAAGGTACGGATGTGATTGCAAAAGAATTTGGGGTGACAAGGTATGGCTGGCTTGTCCACATGGATAAAAAAGCTAAAGAAGAAGAGAAAAGGAAAAAGGAAGTGATCAAAGGAGATCCTGCTATTGTGAGTTATTTTTCGGTGGGATTTGTTCTCAAGAGTAGCGACCAGCTCTTTATTTTTGATAAAAAAAAAATTGTTTGTCTATGCAGAAAAAGCTTAGTCGAAAAGAGAGAAGGAAGGCTTCCCAGATAGAAAGAGAGAGGGATAGGGAAGCTGCAAGGGTAACCGGAAGTAGAGTGCTTCATAATGATCCTTACAGGTAGTTTACTTGGAATATTTTCCTCCATATCAAAAAGCTATTTTCTTTAGCTTTATACAGAAACCCAGTAAGTATTTGTATAACCAAAGTCTGTTTTTTCATTACTTTTTCAAGAGGTTTATCGTATTTTTAAGTTCTGCCTCAATAAATTAATCTAGGGAGTCTAGGCGGAGTCCAACTTATGAAGCTTATTCCCGCTCTCGAAGGTATTTGAGCTAACATGCATGGATTCTTTTGTTCTTTTTGAGTTATTGTGAGTTATTGCCCATGTTGTTAAGATATGAGCAACTGGTTTTGCAGATCCAGATCAAGGTCACGGTCACGGTCTTACTCACCTTCACACTCAAGGCGGCGTGGTCGAGGTGGGCATGGCGATGATGGTCACAGAAGCAGGGCAAGGACTCCGAAGATAGAGTTCATTACTGAGTTTGGGGGCTCTGGCACCGAATGAGTGGGATCAAAGCTTGATGGAATTTCTCCACCTTCATCTCTCCATCTCAAGCTGATGTATTCTTGAGCCGGTCGGAGCACTGGACCTTTAAATCTTGCAAAATGATATATTGGGGCCACTTGGTCTTGGTCTCGTGTGTATTTCAATTTCAGTTAAGTTTCGTAACTTTATTGAGGTATCTATACGAATGTTTTTTACATTTATACTTTTGGACTAATTTGAATTCTATGTATTCAACCAGGTGATTGATGCAGGGCGAGAACACGGTGATAACTATTTACAACATATGTTCTTGGCTCGGTGGTCTTGTATATACGTAATTTTCAATTGTCCTAATTGTATTAATGTATCAATATAATCTATTGTGATTCATAGTTTTGGACTAATTTGAATTCGATAATTACTGTTTATATTCTATGATTTTAATATATATATTTGAAGTCAAATTTGTTGTTTTTAAAAGTGTTGTATTGAGGCAACTTTGATGATTCTGGTATACATATTTAAAGTTGAAATTGTTGATTTTAAAAGTGTTTTGTTGAGACAAGTTTGCTGATTCTAATATGTATAATTAAAATCAAAACTGTTGATTCTAAAAGTAATCTGTTGAGGCAAGTTTGTTGATTCTAATATTATAATTAAAGTCAAATTTGTTGATTCTAAAAGTAATACGTTGAGGAATTTTTTTGATTCTAATATGAATATTTAAAGTCAAATATGTGATTCTATAAGTGTTTCGTTGAGGAAAATTTGTTGATTCTAATATGAATATTTAAAGTCAAATATGTTGATTCTATAAGTGTTTCGTTGAGGCCAATTTGTTGATTCTAATATGCATAATTAAAGTCAACTTTGTTGATTCTAAAAGTATTTTCTTGAGACAAGTTTTATGATTCTAATAGACATATTTAAAGTCAAATTTTTGATTCTATAAGTAAGAAGTTGAATCGTCTCTATCTTGTAAACCCCGTGTCAAATATCGTGTACAAACATGACACGACTTTGTCAAGAATTTGACACGACATCATCTGACACGGGTTATTATCGCTTTTAACACGGTCTACAGTATTTGACACGACCTTCCCGTGTCAAAAAAAATTACTCACGCTATTACTTATCACGGGGCAAAAACGTGTCAGGTTCGTGTCAAACACGTTTATACACGAATTTGAGACGAAAATGCCTTGTGTTAATTGGCCCTAGTTTCTTGTAGTGTAAATAAATATTAAAATAGTTGAAGTAAAGAATGACACGAGTTATTTAGATGGTTTTCATAAATCATTTGATATAACCGCATCATTATTTAACGAGAAAATAACAATATTAAAAGTGTGATATTTCTGCAATAAGTTTAGAAACTATAATTGTTGATGCAATTGGTTTAGTTTTATACTAAATTTGCAACAAACCTTCATATAGTATAAGCTTATTTTTGCAATTTACCCTAATTTTTTCTTCTATAAAACACTTTTGGGAAACAAAAGTACATGTCTGATAAAAATTACTTACTTTACGCATGTGGTTGTCGAGGAAGGTATGATATAAATAACAACATGCGACGCGACGTACTTTATTTGTTCTTGTTGCTAAGTTGAGCCAATCCGGGTAAAGCCAGTTCAGTGAATACTGAAAACCCATTGGAAGTTGGAACATGTTATTCATGAAGACAAAGTTGTGCAAATATCCAAAACCCATCAAGCTCTAACTAAGTGGTTGGCCAAAAAAAAAAAAAAAAAAAATCAAGCTCTAAGTGGGCCCGACAGGGAACAAGCACCGTACGGCCCAAAAACTTTATAGGACTCTAATACAGAGATTTTCTGGCCTCAACTAAGCCCGATAAGTACTTTAGCATGTCAGATAATTCGACTAGGACGATTATTTTAAAAATTGATTTATGAAGAGTCGCAACTAAGATTATTTACAAATCTGAATTGTATAGAAAGGATAAGAATTAAACATTTAGATCTTAAAATCAGCCTACGTTTAGAGATTTAGGGCATGTTTGATTGCATGTATTAATATATTCTAATACGTATATTAGCTAATACTTTGTTTTTACCTGGTATTGGTATTATCTAATACTTGATATTATCTGTTAATACTCACTTGTATAAGGAATTTGGTAATAAATTAACCCACCTAAAAATCAAGCATTAGTTAATACCAACATCGTAATTGGAATATATGGTAAACTCTCACTGTATGTACCGATACTTCGGGCCGGACCCGATGGATTCGGGTCGGGTTAGGGCAAGTCATATCATGTCGAGCGGGTCGGGTTGGGTCATGTCGATGTGTGTTAGCCAGTGTTATAGCGGGTCGGATCAGAGCGGACCATGTCGGGCTAATCACCTTTTTCAATTGTTTTGTATTACTTTCTTTATATAATATAAATATGTATACATTAAAAAATAGTTTTTAATATTTATACATAAATTTGAATATTATTTATATTTTTTTTAATGAAACAATGATTTATTTATTTTAATATTTAAATAAGTGAAGTTACTTTTTTGTTAGATTTTCTCTTTGTTAAAAAAAATCATATGTGAAGTATAATTTTATTAAAAAATGCAAGTATGGGTATTTAAGTTTTTTTAGTCATTATTTTAAGATATCATATTACAAAGTTCATTCAAACATTGTATTATAATATCCTAATACATGATTCAACAAAACATTGTATTAGTTAAGCGTGTATTAGGATATCTTAGTCGATACTTAACTAATACATGTATTAGCTAATACATACAATCAAACAGACCATTTTTTTTTCCGAATCAAACATACCATTAGGTTCATGTTTTATGCTGTAAAATTATATGGTAAATTATAAGATGAGAATTAGACACTTAACTAATTAGAATGTAAACTCACGCTAAACAAGAAAACAAAGTTATTATGCTAGAGAACATGGCATACATGTATATATGCATGTAGGTTAACTGATGATTTGTTCGGCTATACACATAAACTAATTAAAATCGAACATGGGAAGGATGATTAACCACTAAACAACATAATATAATGAAGACTATAACCAATTAGTTCAACGAGAGATGGATGGATTCATCAAACCAGTAGATATATATATAATAAAAGGAATAGAAAATGGCGGAATCATGAGAAGCTTTGAGTGAGAGGATAGGACCACTCTTATTCCTATTCCTTAACCAATCAATTACACCACTTGTATCCTCCTCCTCATCAAAAGCCACTTCCAATAGTTCATGAATTACAATTTATTTACAACCAAACCTACTAAAAACAACAAATTTTCTCTATAAATAAATAAATAACCGCCACCAATAAGGAACATAACATAACCTACAATAGATAAAACCAACCCCATACCCAAAAAAAAAAAAAACCATCAAGCCCATATAGCAAGCAAAGACATCAACCCAGCTCCTAGAAAAAGCATCACATAAGACACTACCTGCAGCCTGAAATTGCAGCTCATCCTCTTACTCAGAAAATCTGCTGCAATCAGGTCCACCAAAGCCATGTACACCAGTATCCCCGCCGAGAGGCAGTCGAGGATACCCTCGATCACAAGTGCTCGTGGGCTGCTCGAGTTGTAGAACGATGCGACCGCGATCCCCAGCCCGATGCCAGCTGGCGTGGTGAGGGCGAAGAAGCAGGCCATGATGGTGGCCGAGAGGTTCTTGAACTGGGCCTGCGCGATGCAGCCTCCGAGAGCGAAACCTTCGAAGAATTGGTGGAAGCTGAGGGCCACGAGTAAGGGACGGATGGTGCAGGCGTTCTCTGAGACACCAAGGGATAGACCGATGATCACCGAATGCGATACTATGCCAAGCTCCAAGATCTGTCGAAAATGGAGAAAGAAATTCATCATCTAACATTCATTTTAGACAGTGTAACACTTCAGCACTTCGTTTCTTAATCAAAAGTCACGAATTTGAGTTATGACAATCGAAAAATCTCCATTGTATATATTTTATCTCTTACGGATTGACCTGATACCAGTAGAGTATGAGAAAGGGTGTGGTAAACGAGAAGTTATTGTGTAGAACCAAGCCAACACATGGTCATGTGTTGGTGCCACTTCAGCCAATCAATATGTGAAATGTGGCAGGAAGTAACTGACATATGAAGACATGTCACATATTAATTGGCTGAAGGGGCACTAATAAAGAGCCACGTGTTGGCTCGGTCCTAAGCAATAATTTCTCATGGTAAACCCCAAAAACCCTTACATCTATAGAAGAGGGAGGTTAGTGTTTTACATATAAAAAAACTCCTTTTAAACTAAGCATTAAGCAATACGGCGTCCTAAAAATAGAAATCATTTTAAAATGAGATCACATAAGCTTGACACTTCCACCATGTGTGTGGTGTGCATATCGTGTAGAGCCCACTCAATTTTAACAACTAACAATTATTAACAAGAGAATCTCAATAATTATATCACGTAGGTCAACATCTTTACCAACCGAAAATTAAGTGCAAATGTCGACATATACTAGTATTAGTAATTGGCGTGAAAGGAACCGGAAATCCTACTATTTTTTTCTACTATTATTATTATCAATAAAAGTATATTCCTCAACGTTAACAGGAATATACCTCAATCTTTCGATATGACACGCCATTGTTATTCTTAAAGTCAGTGCACAACTTTTTTTTAGAAAAAATTCAAAAAATATATAGTTGATTATGTTTTTCATCGGTGAAATGATATGAGATTTTGTTAATAAGGTGACACGCATTAGTATCATCACGTTATCGTTTCCAAGTGCTAATTCTTTAGTTTATATAAGTGTTTACGCCAATCAAATCAATTAATATGTAACAAGTGTTAATTTTGTAATTAACAATCCCACATAGTGACATAACAATTTTCCCACTCCAAGAAAACCATATGCACGTCTTTATAAAGCAACATGCACCCCATTAAAGACCTAGTAACTTGCAATTATGCTAAACGACAAAAATATATGTATATAGAAAAGATACCTGCGAGACGACAACGTGGCGGACCCCATCATCCCCGTCATCGAGCCCATGCGAGTGTCCATGCCCATGCCCATGGCCGTGGCTATGGCCATGCCCATGAGAGGTCAATGGCTCTCTCAGGGTCCCACCACAAGCATCTTGATGATGGTTGTGGCTATGGTGAGCTGCATGAGCATGCATCCCAACAATGTGCATTCCTCCACCATCTTCTTCTCCAAACACTTTGATGTATTCTTTTCCTTCAATCGGAATTATACCCTCTTCCGAACTTGAATCCACAATCGCCTGCTCCTCAGCTGCTCTAGCCAATCCCTGAGGATGATTATCAACAGATATTAACATCGTGCTGAACTTTTTCCGAAAATGCAACTAGCTGAATGATTTTTTTAACCAAATAGTTGGTCAAATTTTCGTGAATGTACAATTAGGTATTTCCGTCCAATTTGACATTTTGTCGTGTGATTGAAATGTAGGTCATCTAAAACAATTTGATGTTTTCTTCTGATAAAATCCGATCACGCGACAAGTTTTGCCATATTTTGCCATATATTTTGGTTCGGAAAAAAGTTAAGCTAGTTGTTTGGTTATTTAAGTTCTAAGAATATATGTTAAACCCATCATTGAAGATCATGAAACTTCATGCAAAAAGGACAAATTTCTGCAATTACCAAAAGCTTAGAGCTTATACAAGCCAATACCTGCTTCCTTTCGTAATACTGTGTGGCAACAAAGTCGACCAATAGGGTGATCAGTGCAGCCATCATGGTAAAGAAGCCTGCAAATGGGAACTTCGTCCATGGATAGTCAGGAAGGCAAGAGTTGGACAGAGCACTGGTTCCACCCGACAACATGTGGACGAATCCAGTAGCAAGAATAATGCCTGCTGCAAATGCCTTGAGAGCAATGAACAAGCTTCCATCGGTGCTGAGGAATTTCCTGTGCTTTCCAACCAGTGGAATGGCGATTCCGAGGACTCCGGCAACCAGAATGCAGGCCATGGCCACGAATTTCAGCTTGAAGGCCGTTGCATCGTCCCTGCATGAAGATTCGAGGTCCGAGGATGAGTCGCAGTCGCTGCTGGAGAAGGAATCGACCATTGATCGGAGAAGGAGCTCTGCTCAAGATCAAAGCAAAAAGATTAATTCATCAGTCTGAGTTGCTTAACCCTAACGATTGAAGCAGCATCGTTAAAACCGATGGAATTGGATCGAAATTTGAACTATACGTCCACTTTGATCCATTCGAATCCCTAATTGCAACGATTTTTATTTTCAATTTTTTGAGTTATCACAGTGAAGAAGATTCATCAGTCCGAAATAGTAATCATTGAAACTGATGGATTCCGATTGACTTCTGATTAAACTAAACTTTCACACTCTCATCGATTACATCGACTGCTACAGACATTGGATCAATCAAATTATCAAAACCTAGAAAGAGAATTGTATCGGGAAACGAAGCGTAACCGACGAATTACCTCGATAATCTTGGGATTTGGACATGATTCGATCGAGGAACGGTTCCGGAATCGGATTCGATCCAATAATTCAAATTCCGATCAAGTAATCGATCTGATAGGTGAGCTGATCCGGTACGGAGAATCGCAGTACAGTTGTGGAATTGAAAATGGAGGAGAGGGAAGAAGACGTGAGAGTATGTATAGTGGAGAAGGTGTCGTCATCATGGTTGTGGCGAAAGGGCGGCGAGAGAAAGAAGGGGTGTTTTTGTGGGGACTTTGGAAATTTTTTTTTTGATCTTGGGACTTTGGAAATGGATGAGGGAGATGGTGTCGACATTTCTTGTACAGATTTGGCTCTGTCCCCTCGGTACGGCAGCTCTTTGTTTATTTGCTTTCTTTAAACTGCAAAACTCTGTCTGTGCTCATTTTAGATGCATTAGTTTTAACTCTTTTGTCTTTTACAAATTACTGCATTTTAACACTTCTTAGAAATGGAACAAGATGTAAACCTAGTACATTTTTTAAAACAATAGTTTTTGTTTTAATTATATGTTTTAAAATGTAACATATATTATCGTTAAATATATTTTAAATTTATAAAATTAGCTAAACACTTTGATGTGGGAGATCTTGAAGAGTCGGAATTTGGCGTACGAGTACTATATTTTATGCAGAAACGGCGATCTGAGTAAGACCTATAGTAAACTATAAGGTTTGACGTATTTCGGCAAATTCCTTCGTTTAGGGGTCGAAATTTCAGTTTTATGTTTCTGTCAGTCTTTTTTGTAATTTTTCGGTTTTTGTTAGAGTATGTTAGCAAGTTTAGGTTTTTGACCTAGAATTAGGGTTTTTCTTTTCAGTATTTAAGGTATGTTAACCGTCATTTACATTCATTTAATTGATATATGAAAAAAAATTGAGGTTTCCTCAACCCTGCGTCAATTCTTCAGTATTCTTCTGAATCAACGAATTATTGCGCCTCTATCCATCAAATTCTCGGTATTCCTCTGAATCAACGAGTTTTTGATCCACCTATTCCATCACGCTGCATCACACTTTTTTAAATATGTGGAAGAAGCATCTGTTGTCTATATGTGCAGTCCAATTGGAATTCAAGAATGACATTGTATGTAATATATTACGGCTAATCCAACAACGAAATGGTTGGATGTCACATATGCTGACTCATTTCACATTTTCCATTTAATAACAATTAGACGAATCTAGCAATTTGCAACTTTATATAAGTTTAACTACTAATAAAAGTTCAAATAGCAAAATAGTCAAATTTTCCTTTGTAATTTCTTTTACATGTTAAAATTTTCACAACTCTGTATTTGTATTTGGATCTTCCGTTATTTTCACACCCAAAGTAGAATGACCATCATCATATGAATGAATCCTGTAGTCTATCAGGATGTAGAAATACTGGTACTCACTTTTATATTATCTAATCTAATTAAATTGCCTAGTCCAAACATATTTCTAAAAATAATATTGAGTGGAACTCACGATCAGTGGATGGTGTTGTCATCAATGTCATGCATGACTCGCGCCTTTGTAATTGGGCCTTTTTTTACTTTAATTTTTAGGCAGAAAAATAAAGAACTTTTCATTTACAAGTTACAACTTACAGAGCTCATTGGAAAAAGGTAAGGCCAATTTGGATGGTAGTTGGTGAAAAAATAAAGTAACAGAAGAACAGTAGAAAATACTGTTATGGTGAAAGAATAAAGTAACCTTGAGTTGCTGTCTTCTCTACTATTCATAGTGGTGGTCCTTGGGTAATACTAATTTTGCAGCTCAAATCATCAATATAAAATTTGAGAGAAAATTAGTACTTCAGCTAGTTGTCACTGAATTTGTTGTATTTCATTTTTTTTTATGAGTCTCAACTATATGAAGTGATTATTCAATATGTATGATTCGATTCACCTAGTTAGAAATCTCGTTATGCTATACTTGATCAACTAGTATGGAAAACCATTTCTAGCACGAGTCATGGTCATGTCAAGCCTCCTAACTTACGATCTCATATTGACTGATCAAACTTGAAATCGTGCATGACTCAATTTGCTGAGTTAAAGGGTAGGTCGAACTGAACCTTGCGAATCAGTTTGATTCGCACGGTTTGGCCCGAGTGGGGTGATTCCACTCGGACCGTGCATGTGAGTGGGTATTCTGAATGTAAACTTACTTTAAGTACGTAATAGAATTTCCTATTCCGTTTAACACGTAATTGAATTGTTCGGTTATCGAGTCGGTTCGTTAATATCATAATTCAGTCTTCACAGCCAATTTGCCATTCTAACTTCTTAGTGGGCTTGATGGCCCAAAAAAAATCCTAGTTGGCTTAAATCCAAAGCCCATCAATTGTCAAGATTAACAACCAGTTACAAAATTATCAATTAATTAGAATGTTCGGCCGAAAAAAAAAAAACTTATTAGAATGTTAGTTAGTGATATAACAAAATATTCAATTATCAGCTAAAAAATATAAAATGTATCTCAATTAGTATATTATATATGTATAGATAATAGATGTGCTATATACAGATCTGAATTATGTTGTAAAATAAAATACTATCATCCATGTTCTAACCTTATTTATTATATATATATATACAATATAAATATATAGAAGTAAACTTCATAGTATAGTCTCGTACTATAAAATAAAACACACGCGATTAAATAAATAGCATGAAGCTCTAGAACAGTAGAACTAGAAGTCGAAGTCATCTATCTTCCTTTCTCGAACCCCCACCCATAACCTCACATTTAACCACACCCTGCCACTTCTATTTTGTCCACTTTCTGTAACCCCATAATGTTCTGCCACGTGTACTTACTGTTCTTGAGCTGTCAGAATAAATTTTCGTTTTGATGCACTTCTCACTTCCAAGTTTTTACCTTTAGTAATATGCTCCCTATGCTTTATAAATATTGATATATGAACATTGTTACGACTTACGAGTAACAAAAGTAACCTATGAATATAGAAACTTGAGATCCAGTATGTATATATATATACTATATAGCATAACAAGGTTGGAGCCCGGAAGATGTATATATACAATTAAATAAATTCGAATTACATGTAACTTTCTAGTATTGTAATGTCAGTAATAGAGGATTGATAGAGATTTCGAAAATTAATATATGTAATAGAGAAACAACATACGGAAAAAAAAACATTCCACCTAGTTTTGGACAAAGACATACTGACACATGTAATTATTATTAACTTTACGATCCAGAATCTAAAAATAGTTACAATTATTATGCTCTAAATTTAAAATGTTGATTTTCGGTATTTCAACTATTCGATTCGTTGTTTTCCAATTTTTTCTACTAATTTTGTCATTAAAATTTGTGTTTTAAACAACAAAAGCATGTTGTTTTCACTTTTTAAAAGTATCAGATTTGTTGCTCATGATTTAGATTTATTTAATGATTAAAAGACATATTTGATGATAAACGTCTAATGACAAACTCTTCAAATTAGATAGGCTTAACATGTGCATGTCATTTAACAACCAAATGAAAGTTTTTTTTGTGTCTCGCGTGTGGTCTTTGGAGGAGTCTCATTAAAAATGCAGCAACGTACTATACTTGCTTCATACTTAACTAATAATTATTCGCACCGGATCAGCTCGTAACGTAAATAAAGTGCTGAATTATAAATATATTTTGATTTCTATAATCACTAGCGAATTTGATCATATAATTTATAATTAAAGAATGAAACATCAATCAAACCGTTAAATGTATTTGTATATGTTCTGAATTAGAAACAATCCATATGGTAGAAATGGCAACAAATCGATACTCATGTGTTAATTATGCAATAATTAACACATATGGTAGAAATGGCAACAACATATGGTAGAAATGGCAACAAATCGATACTCATGTGTTAATTATGCAATAACATAAAAACAATCCATTCCCAACTCTACATCATCTTCTCCACCAGTCCCTTCCACTCTCACTCTTTCTCTTTCCATTCTCTCCCAGAAAACAGCCATGCTTGAAGAATCCCTGACCCCAGTACCGTCACTATGGGCAACCATGAACAGCTGGTTCACCCCTTCCGTCCTCTTCGTCGTCCTCAACCTCATGATTGGCACCATTGCCATCTCCTCCAGCTTCGGGTCCCGCCACTCCCCCGACGAACCCGACCACGACCACGACCACGACAAACCCCACGACATCTCCCAGCCGTCGAATCTCGCTAGATCTCCGTCCGTTCTGCAGAGACTCAAGTCCATCAACTTCTACAGCCACAGATCCCGCGAACCTAACTCCCAAATCCACACCCATTACGACGACAGCCCCTCCGTGTTGCAGCGGCTCAAATCAATCAAGCTCTACAGCTACCTCTCGCCGGAACCCTCGGTTTCTTCTCCGTCGTCTCCCGCCGTGGACGGGGCATCCAGGGATGTCGGAGCTGGAACTCGGTTGAGTTTCGAGGATTTTGTTGAGCAGGAAGAGGATCGGGATGGAGAATTGAGCGGGGGAGAAGAGGAGGAAGAGCGTGAATTGCACGACCAGTTCGAAGAGCAGAGCTCACTTGATGAAATTTACAGCCAGCTGAAGAACACTCAGGTACGTAGTTGAGTCTTGATTTGACCTAAAATGGAATTTTTATGATCCTTGATTGTCGGAATCTATGTTTTGTGTCATTTTCTGTGAAATTCAACTGTTTGTGCTTCTTGTTTAGGAAAAAACATGTTGACTATGTTGTTTTAGGAACAGATCTGCTCTTTGTTGCATTTTTTCTGCATATTACTGTTTTTCCGTTACTTGAGAGCATGAAACTGGATAATCAAAATAGATCTTGTAATGGTTCAGAAAGTCCTAAAAATTGAATCTTTAACTGATCAGGAGAACAGTAAATAGAAAATGCACAAACTGGTTCATGGGGTTAGTAAAAAGAATTAAAAATTGATCCTTTTTGTGTTTTCTTGAATTGTAAGCATTGAGGTTTCTTGTTTCATGCTTCATGATCTTGTAAGATTTCAAAAAATACTAACAATTGAATCTTTAACTGTTAAGGAGAACAGTAAATAGAAAATGCACAAACTGGTTCATGGGGTTAGTAAAAAGAATTAAAAATTGAACCTTTTTGTATTTTCTTGAAATGTAAGCATTGAGGTTGCTTGCTTCATGCTCTAACAAGGAATAATGAAGTTGCGCTCTGATGAAGCAATGCAGTAGTGCTGCATATTATTATATGACTAATAAAAATTGTGTCTTTACAGGTAGTGAGGACCAAATCCGACACAAAGCCAACACTAGGTGAGATTCCGACCAAGCTTCCAAAGAAGATGAAGAAATCAGCGAGTGTAAAGTCTCCATTTGCGCACTTTGAAGAGGAAGACATCATCGAGGCGCAACGCCCAGCAACAATGAAGGAAGGGAAGCCCCGAGTGAATCAAACTCTAGATGAGGAGGAAGTTGATGCGAAAGCCGATGATTTCATTAACCGGTTCAAGCAACAGCTGCAGCTCCAGAGGCTCGATTCGATCACCAGGTACAAGGATATGGTAAATAGAGGGAGTAGTAGGTAAATTTGTCATCAAAATTGTTGCTTGCTTGTTTTGATATTTTTTGTGTGGCTAAAAGTGCTTCTCTGAGGGGTTCCTCAAAGATTAGGCTTTTTGTAAGGAGGTAGAACTGGGTTGTGTTTGTCTGTTGGGTTTGAACTATCTGTTCAAATATATGGATGGATGGATTCTTGGTAAACTCTAGCATTCTTTCGGTATGCATTGGTAGGTAAGCAAGAGAGTAATGTTAATCAAGCATTGCAATGCAAGGCCTTTTTTTGTTTTTTGTTTTTTGTTTTTGTTTTTGTTTTTTTTTTAGAAAAAAGGATTAATACTAGAAACAATAGGTTGAACCCATTCAAAACTAATTGGCTCAACCGAAGTCCAAACACATCAACTACTACGGATAATTTAACGGGGCTCGTAGGCTCCCACAAAATTGGACTTGTGTATTCTGATCCTTGCTAGTGCATCAGTATCAAAGTAATAAGTTCCTATAATCCAAAATGATAGACATAAGTTTCATACTAGAGTAAGAACTATCCGAAATAAGTTGTTGGGCGATCAAAACATCAGTCTCCACATGCAATGACTCAATCCCCAAGCTAAGGGCAAGGAAGAGGCTATCTCGGATATCCTAAAGTTTCGTAACAACACTATTTGCATCTACCAAGTTCTATAATAAAAAATGATAGACATAAGTTTCATACTAGAGTAAGAACTATCCGAAATAAGTTGTTGGGCGATCAAAACATCAGTCTCCACATGCAATGACTCGGTCCCCAAGCTAAGGGCAAGGAAGAGCCTATCTCGGATATCCTAAAGTTTCGTAACAACGCTATTTGCATCTACCAAGTTCCAAGAAAAACCCTGAACTAAATTCCCGGTAGAGTCACAGATGACCCCACCCGCTCCTGCCTTTCCCGGGTTGTCTAAGGAAGCCCCGTCCGTATTCAGTCTCTTCCAATCATGACCGGGAGGGTTCCATTTGACATGAATGGTAGAGGTGATTGTTAGTCCATGATTCATCGTAACTTCCTGAAAATTTCTTGCTTGCGTAAAGGAAACATTAAACATGAATGCAAGGCCTTTCTTTGCTATAGAGATTTTGTTTTTATTGTTTCCACGGGTGTCCTAAAAAAAGAGAACCTTACTTGCATTGTGGTTAATCTATAAATAGTAAAGTGTTGGTTTAGCGCTTCATCCTTAATAAAGTTAAATGTTTAAATCCGCTAGTGAATGGAAAGATATTTATAGTCAGCATTTTACCATTTACAGGCTGACTCGGTGCGAGTGGGGATCAGTCTAAATGTGAAATAAGCATATTACGGGTGCCCTCCTGATGATGACCCCTCTCAAGACTTCCTCGTAGAAAAAAAAGGTGTTAGTTGTCAAGATTTTTTTTTTTTTTTTTTTTTTTCATTCCTAAAGTTCGAACATGGAGACTCATGTAACTTTCTATTTAAAAACTTCTATTAGTTATTTTATTGAATTTTAAAAAAAGCAAAACCATTGCTGTATATGTGACACGGGTTAATATATATGGTGGTTACTGATCGTGCACTTTTGAAATATTAATTTATTAAATTTATGAGTTATGTACAAATTAACTAGTCATTTTAAGTCCATGTCCATTGTCCACCCATCGATTCATATTGACAAATCTACACGATTTGAACATGACATCATGACACGAGTAGACATGTCTTAGTTATTATGTTGAATTGATTCTTTTTTTACTTTGTCCCAAGTATGTGTCTTGATATGTCTTTTGGCATGTTTTTTTTTTTTTTTTGGCATGGTTAGTTTGTCTCTATTTTGGCATCCATGCTGAGAGACATGGAGGAGCAGTTAAAAGGACAGCTAATAGATTTGCTTCTTTTTGTGGAATGTTACTTGGTATGTCTATGTTCATGTCCTTACCTTGTGGTCTTAAATGTTGCTATTGTAGAATATTTTTCAAATATGGTTTCAATTCACCATATGTACATTCCCTTTTGAATCTATACATAACGAGCCAGTCTAAGAGTAAGACCACTAAACCAACATTATTGTAAGAAACCCCAATTTTAAGAGCCTCATATTGGTTGGTAGCGGCATTTTGCATTTTTTTTATTTTAGTTGAATACCTTATGCAATTAATGTCATAATTATAAAAAATAATATAATTAAAAGTTTAAAAAATATTTTTTAATAAAAAATTACGTTAGTTGTCAATTTAATGTTTGGACAAATAAATAATTAAAAAAAATTTCGAATCAAAATGTGGCTTTAACTTAAATTCCATTAGGCATATTATATATCCCACAAACTTAATTAACATATAGGGGGTGTAATTCTCATACTTTATTTTCTGATGAAAAAAGGAGCTTCCAGAATATAGCAGCTCCAATTGTTTTATTATATATATTTCTTTTAGGAAAATAATAAACAAAGATTCTAAAAGTAAAAGGCAAAAAGTAATAATCCAATATGAAGGTGTTTCTAATCAAGTTGGCATGATCACATGATCTATATCTTTATGTTGTTGAATTAGATCTAATATTAAATTTTATTATTTTGGACCTTTTGGTCTTACTAAGATCAATTTCTAGACAAATTTCTTTTTACAGTTTTCATAATAACTTTTAAGAGATATTGCCTGTTTTTACAATTTTAGAAAATGAGAAATATCTAAAGAATTATTTAATGATGATGAATATGAAAATCAAAATCGTAAAAGAAAAGTTACTGATCTAGGAGCCAAATTATAAAAATTAATTAAATCCAAAAATAAAATGAAGTTATTTTTTACTCCTTAAGTGATTACAATTTAGCCCACTAACTTATACAATTATCTGCGTAAAATATACTCAATATTGAGTTTAGACATTAGTGGTGGAAGAGATACCTTCTTTTAAGGGGAGATTAATGTTTAGTGCTTCCTTTTGCTTTTTTGGCGTCTCCTTCCTTTTGATTGCCTTTTTTCCGGTGATTATTATCATTGTATTTGTATATTTGTGGAAAAAATAACTGGATATGATTTATCTGCAACTGAAAATGCTGAATATCACTACTTTTGTCTATGATAACACTATTAACTTTCAAATTGAGATAAACAAAAAGTATTTCGAATCTCACTGAATATGTTATTTTGGATTATTGGATACACCTATAATTTATACGTATTCATTTTGCAATTGTAAAAATAATTTTGCGCTAAAAAAAAAAAAAATTAAGAGTCAACTTCATACCATATGTTTGCATGAAATTTACTGTTTATGCAATATGTTCTTTTTGTACCAATTTGGTACCACGTTTCCATTTTGTATCGTTTTCAACACCCGTTAAAGTTTCGTCCATTTTGGCCGTTAAAAATCATGTGTCGTGCACGTGACTGGCCCTAAACTTTTAATTTTGTTCAATATAGTCCCTCTAATATATTCATAGCTTTTAATTTGTTCAATTTAGTCCTAAAATTTCAATATCGAACCTTTGACCCAAATTGACCATGGAAAAATGGTTCCGAGGGTTTCTATGCAGGAGCGGCTCATGCAGTCGACAAGGGATTGTTTTCAACCTTAGAAATGGTGATTTTAGATATAACTCTGAACAATATGTTGAAATGAAAGTCGTATATCTTTTTTTTTGTTGCATAAATGTTGAAGTCACCGTGAGTTAAAAGGCGTGTACTACACTGGTTGTATTGGTGTGTACCACACTAGTTGTATAATATAGTAGAGCAACTATCTAAGCAATCGAGCTACCTACTCCTATCATCAATTGGTTTTAAGATGGAACCTCACTTGTGGAAATTGTTGCTTTGTATTGGCCCGTTGGATTTGACTCGACCCATTGTGGAATTTAAAAAATAAAAAATTTATACTTATCTGGCTGGAATTATTATATAAATAAATGAATCATATGATCAAATAGTACCCTCAAATGGAACATTGTCTCTCCACATTCTTCTACATCTTATAGGTTCCAAGAATGAAGCAATTTGTAACAATGACAACGAATTATAGATGTAGATACACATTAGGATGTAGATGCATAGTATGCAATAACTTCCTCTCCTCTCTACGCAATAGGAAGAAGATTGAAGTAGCGAGATAGAGTCTGGGGAGCAAATATTCCTAAAGTAAATGTTAGGGCACCGTTCATCAATATATTCTTATTAAGCATGTAGGGCATACGAATTATTTTTGGACCACTCTATGGAACGGCCGCTGTTTGATGCGGCGTATTAATAATGTATTTTAATCTGAAATTCTGGTTTAATCATTTTTGGCCTGGTCTGGTTCGAGTAATTCCGGTTTAACAGCGTTAGGATGTCCCGTTAAATTTTGTTTGGATGTACCGTGTCTCAACAACATAGTAGTGGCCGCACCTTTCAACCTTCACATAATATCCCGACGTTTTTGTTCGTCTCAAGCTCCATTGATGGCCTGTGAAGGATCTTCTTCCCTTCATATTCCAAGTCCGCTCTTACGGTCGGATCTGTATCTAGTGTAGTGCATTTGTGGTATGGTTCTTCTTGTGTAATTGATTGAATCGGTTTCCTTCGTAGTTAGGTTAATCCTGCAGTAGCGATGTGTTTAATCAGTCGTTTCTCCATTGGTTTTCTGGATTTATCTCGTGGGTGTCTTTGTATCCGTCGTCATCTGCACTGATGTTACGACTGTATTTAGCTATTGCATCTAACATTTTTTACGAAATTCCTCAACGAGACATTGTTGCAAGAGTCCTTTGCAATAGTGATTAGCACAGTTAAAAATTTGAATATTAATCGCTGGAATATGACTAACCCTTTCAAATCAACAGGATCTCCAATTTCAGGAATATGGCTTACCCTTTAAGAGAACAAACATCTTCGAGTACAAGTGAGAAGGTCTGTTTTTTTATAATGTGTAACTGCTCATTTCAGTTTAAATGTAGAAGTAACCGTTGATAGGTTGATGATTTATAATGTTTGTAGACTTGGTATGAAGAGTGGTTGAAACACGAGAACCGGGTCCAGGTATGTTGCAATATTACAGCTAATATTGGCTTGCATAATGTTCATCATGTAACGAGGCTATAAAAAAACAATGAATAGGATGTCAATGGGAAAGTAGCAGTGTTAAGGTATATGGACGCCTGTAGGGGTCCTGAGATTAACAAAGAAGAGCAAATGGTTCTAAATTATGTTTTTGCCCAAGCTCCGAGTGGCGTAAGCGAAGAAGAATATGAAAGGTGAGAATTTTGGGAGTCAAAGTTTCATTCGAAAAGTGAAATTCGTTATTTGAGTAGTGGTTTGTGTACAACAGAGAGGTGCTCACACAGAACGCGGTGATATCAGTCAGTCGTCGTTTTATGTTGACGCTTCGTCCCGGAGCATGGATCATTGATGATGTAAGTTTCCGTTAGATTGGATTTGTTTGTAGTAGTGCACGAAGTGATGATCATGCGTTGGTATGTCTATCTGATTGATGCAGGTAATCAACAGTGTAGCGAATATTGTGAACTGCAAACAAAGATCAGAACATAACTGGCGTGTTTGGTGCCTACCCACGTGGTTTCAGGTTTGATTAACTAGTGGATGTCGTTGCAGTAGTGCGTAATGTAACATTAACGGGAGGATCCAATGTTGTTCAATGTTAAATTTACAGCAATTCGCTGCTATGGATGCCGGACGTCAATCTAGGATGACATCACTTAGCCCATCCTGGTTGGGAGTTGGTACTGCGAAATGTGAACGGGTAAGATGATTATATGATTTGGGACATTGTATAGGCTATGTTATAGTTAGAAATGAGGGTGATCATAGTGTTTTCTGGACATATATATATATATCCAGATATACATTCCAATGAATGAAGAATCAACACATTGGTACTTACTGGTGATATTACTAAAAGAGGGAGCTGTTTATTATGTCGATACGCTGCCTGGTAATTCAAGTAAAAGGATTGCTGAGTGTGGCCGAGTGGTTAGTAAATGAACTTTTAGCATTGTAAGGTCATTTATGATATACCCTAAGTATTTTATTAGGATTTAACATAGGGAAGGGCAGGTATATTGGATCCAGGAATACTTTCTGCTGCTTGAGACCAGCATTCCCAATCCAACAACCCGCTATAGGCCGTGTGAATGGGAGATTAAAATTCCTGAGAACGTACCAAATCAAGCATTTTTGGGTGATGGGTGAGAAAGTAGTACCGAGCGCTGAAGAATTATTTTTATTGGCCAGTAGTAACGCATAATTAGAAAGATTGAGTTGTGATATTATGAAGATGTGTTAATGCAGTTTTATTATTCAGGAGTAACTGTGGCATGTACGTTATGCATTTCATGACCGCCCACGATCAAATTCCAAACATAACACCTCGAACGGTCAGATCGTCCCCTCAATATTGGTAGATTGTGATCAATATTTAAATATCCAAGTTAGCAAATTGAGTATTGTCTACAGGTTTTAACCCCAAGACATCGGCTGTCGATGATTGCTTCTTTGATACTTGCGAAGAATAACACGATGAGATTTACTGTGGAAGGACGAGCACGTATATACTGTCGTTAGTTGTGGCTGTAAAAACTGTTGGAGTAGTAGGAACAACGAAGGAACTGAGGCAATGTAAGTTGTTTTGTCTTTATTATGATGCAGTGGTGTAGGAGTGTTTTGGCGTCAATCTAATCCATGGGACAGTTAGACTTGAGTTGGCTGCGAACGATTTGTTGATGAGGAACAAAAAAACTAAGAAATCTGTAATTATCGTTTTGTGCGTGTTTGTATAATAGACTTATATTTCTGACTGATCTGTGGAATACAGCAGATATTTTAGATCCTATATATGGTAGACGTCGGATTGCGATTAGTTGATAGTTCAGCACATTGGATCCATGTTTTGGATCTGATGTACAGAAGAATTCGCGTGCGTTTGTGGTTTAAGTAACAGAGACAATGAAACAGGTAGGCATACCCGCTACCAGAGTCTTCGATTTCCTAGCAGTTAGGGAGGGTGGATACGAGAAGTTGGGGTATAGGAAGCGGGATTTGTACAACTACCTAGATATGATACAGAAGAAACTGACTGGCCAGAATGATGCGGATCGGGCGTTAAGCTATATGTCCGGAAAGGAGGTCAGTGACCCTCAATTCTTCTACGCCATCGATTTGGACGAACAACAGCAGCTATCCAGATTAATTTGGATGGATGGTGGATGTAGGTCTGACTACGCATCTTTCGGCGATGTAGCTCTGATGGATGCAACCTACAAAACAAACATATATGGCCAACCGTTGATTGTAATCGGCGGAGTAAGCAATCATCACAATACGCTCATATTTGCCACCGGTCTTCTGCATGACGAAACAGAAGCCAGCTACGTATGGTTTTTGCAAAAATTTCGGGAAGGTATGGGTAACTCTGCCCCAAAATGCCTGATAACAGACGGCGACACGTCAATGGCGTTGGCAATACAACAGGTCTTCCCTGAGACGAGACATCGATTGTGTGGATGGCACTTATCTAGGAACGTTGACAGCCATATCAAAATTCCAGGATTCCAAAAGGAGTTCCAACAGTTGGTGTATACCCCTATGACAGAAATGGCTTTCGAAAATGAGTGGCTTCAATTATTAGCTAAATACGGGATGGATGGAGATGGGGGGTTGGAGGAAGGAGAGGGGGGGTTGGAGGAAGGAGAGGGGGGGTTGGAGGAAGTAGAGGGGGGGTTTGAGAAGGACCCGTTGAAGAAAGCAAAGAGGTGGCTGAGGGCCCAGTACCGTCGTCGCACGAAATGGGCAGCTACTTTCTTTAGGGGAGTTTTCTGCGGTGAGGCTAGGACGACGCAACGTATAGAAGGTCTCAATGCTAAATTCAAGAACCAGCTAGTCAGGGGGACATCGATGCGCCTGATAGTGTTGCTCAAGTATGCCGACATCCTGTTGCAAAAGTCAAGGCAGACAAACTTTGAAGCCGAGTATACGGCAATATCGACGTTAGTGCAGAGATCTGTAACAGTCCTAAAACAAATTGAGAAGAATGCACGCAAGATTTACACTCCAGCTTCGATGGTCAGGATAGTTAAACTGATCGGACTGGTGGGTGCAACGATAGTCAACGGCCCGGTGAGATCAGAGACAACCACCGTGTATAAGGTCAAAGACTACGACAAATTTTTTATAGGTGAATGGAGGGTTCAATATTGTGAATCCACAACCGAGCTCAATTGTGATTGCCTGTATTTTGAGACTGTCGGCTTGCCTTGTGAACACTCGTTTGCAGTAATGAAATACCAGCATCTGCAGCAAATTCCCGACAATTTGGTGAACAATAGATGGACGATGAGGCCAATCAATAGTCCAAGTATACCAACAGGCATTCCGTCCGAGGCCCCACGCAGCATACACTCTCACTACGCCTCGATTTTGTCAGCAGCAGTAGAAGCAGGTGATGATGCCACGTTTAATAAGGCACTGCATGAGTTGAACAATCTAGGCGACCTACCCCGTCATACACCTCGACAGACTACAACATCGCCAAAGAAGACTGCTGAAAATCCCAGGAATTCAACTAAGAAACGAACTGCCAGGAAGAATAAATGTAGTCGTAAACGAACAGAGAATAAGGATACGGGTAAAGAAGATACTGGTCTGCGCTCTAATCATCTACCCAACAGAAATGAAGTTCCCCCTGATGACAACTATGATGATTTACCCACCCAAGAAGAAACTACAACTGATGTACCTAACACCCAAGAAGAAACCACAACTGACATACCAACCAGCCAAGAAGACACAATTACTGATGTGCACAATATTTACGCCAGCCCTTATACTTCTGCCTGGTCGGTGAACAACAATCCAAATTTCTACTACCCGTCGTTCAGTTTCCTCCGCTCTTATCGAAATTAAACAACATGTAATTTCATATACTGCTCAACACACCGGGTGTATCAATCAGATTCCCGCTAACCTTGCAGATTATGTTACCTAAGAAAAACGTGTAAACTAGGTTCTAACACAGACAGCCAAAAGAATATGCTGCAGTTTCCTAACAGCATGCGTATTTCTTAGCAAACACATGTTTTATCAGTCAACATGCTGACGGACACAATTGAAATTCATGTTGGACCTGTTATTTTAGGCAGCTGATTTATCATCACAACAAAAAAAACCTGTAGGGGAGGAAAAATATTTATTTAACATGCTTATACAACGGATTGAACCTAGGACGTATCACCCATTAAGTAGCGTGCTACCACTAGGCTGAATTGACAACTTAGTCTGATATCGTATACATTTAATAAATACCCAAATAATTGGTTTATAGTTGCTAGGTTGGATTGTCTGTAATTTGGACACCTTGCCTGCAGAAAACCCTAGAGGACACATCAACGAAACTGGGAAACACAACAGCTCCATCGGCTTCGTCGCGTCGACTCAACTGTCTTTTGTTGCATTCTCTAGGTAATATAATTGTTCTATGTTAGCTTACATTTTCAATATCATCATCTAATTGTCAATCGTCTTTGCACTTCATCGATTTTAGGCTAAAATTACTGCTGTTGAATAAATAAAACTGTAATTCATTTCGGAATTCATGTGTTTGTGTTCATTTTTGGTTAAATAGCTGATACTTCTACGATTCGATGTGTTTCAGATATAATAATGGCTGATCTCGGTAAGTTCGACAGTAACAACTTGTCTTTCTTATTGGTTGTGGTTTTTTTATTTAAATTGATATTCCTTTACTAAACAAGCAGTTTAAAATGGGACTTGCAGATGAGCTTCAGATGTTGGACTATTTCCTGTCTCGAACTAATATTTCATTTCGAGTAAGAGTAGATGAGAGCACGAAAACAAAAGTAGTAAGTGAATTCAACAATTCATCTTTTCCTGTCATGGTACTGGCTCAGTGGATTGGATACTTGATGTTGGTTTGATGATTCAATTAAATTGTACTTTAACTGAATTATGTAGCCTATCCCCAATGGGTTTATCCAAGCTGCACGTCTGGAAAACCGTCGATCGCTCCTTTTAATTGACCGGTCTGAGCTGGTAACGCCGATGCGGCTTGTTAAACACTATGTCACTAGTGGCGAACCATCGGGTCCAAACCGATGGCAATACAGCATAAGGAATGGGTGGGAAGACTTTTACACCAGAGCTGGACTAAAGGAATCAGATGAGCTGACTTTTGTGTTCGCTGGTGAAGAAATGGTGTTTGTGGCAGTGGAACGTTCCTAATAAAATCTACGGCGTTAAATGGCACAACATTGGAGCCCAATGGGCGTGTATTATGTCTTTTTTTGGGGTTTTTCAAACTATTAGGGATGTATGTTTCCCAATAAGTACGACTGAATGTTGCAATGGGTGTTCATCAAACTTATTTCCTGGTTTTCTTCTTAATGGGGATATATGTGTCCCCTTGTGTGGATGTTTAAAAAATGATTCATAAAAGGCAATAACGACTATAAAAGAGCCATCGAGGATATTGAATCCAGTAGTAATAATTCAGCAGGAGCACATTATGCTTATACATATCTATTAGCTAGAATCTGAATGCAAACATTGTTAAAATAAAAATCATTCAATATTGCAGGAACCATGAATAAAATCATCAGAAGTTTGCCTTGTCTATTAAACTGCTCAGATCGACCAACTTGACACTCCTTTGCAACTACCTAAACATGATACAGACGAAATTGACTGGGCAGAATGATGCAGATCGAGCGTTAAGCTATATGTCCGGAAAGGAAGCCTACTACCCACTCTTCAGTTTCCTCCGCTCTTATCGAAATTAACCAACTTGTGATTTCATATATTGCTCAACACACCTGCTGTATCATTCACATTCCCGTTAACCTTGCAGATTATTTTACATAACCAAAACGTGTCCAACCAATTATCTGCTTCGCTGGAATTTTTATAGTCACTCAACCATAAATTGAATGAAACCTAAACTGATTGAAAAATCCTTTTGCACCAAACACAAATGTATGTATCTACACTTTCAAAAACTGTTTCTTGTTAAACAACATTCAATTCATCAGGATTGCATTAAAACAGAATGTAATGTTCGAAAATGAATGGCTATGGATGTATTGAACAGCAAATTAACACAATACAACAGTAATAGATGTTCAATTCATCAGTATCACTATCCACGTATCCATATACAACCAACAACACGTCTCATAATTATCAACAAACAGACAATTGAAGCTT
The DNA here is from genome assembly GCA_036873135.1 of Clarkia xantiana subsp. parviflora. Taxonomy (NCBI): domain Eukaryota; kingdom Viridiplantae; phylum Streptophyta; class Magnoliopsida; order Myrtales; family Onagraceae; genus Clarkia; species Clarkia xantiana. The sequence goes on from JAPTYO010000004.1 coordinate 14,812,132, forward strand.
CATACTGCAAGATGAAAACAAGCTTCAGAATGGACTTGTCTGGCCTGTGAAATGGAGCAACCACATTCAAATCCCTCCTTCGAGAAGCGACAGCAGCGCAGCGGAATGATTCAGCAATGGAGGTAGGGAAGGAGGTAAGGGAAGGCGGGTGAAGAAGGATAAGGGGTAGCTCCGTCGAACTAGACTACAGACCCAAAACGTAACGTATAGTAAAGGGCAAGTTCAAACGTCTGTTAAAACTTCACATCCGGTCTGGATAAATCTTCGAACCGTGGTCTAATTCACTTAAGTGATGTGATATGATGTGACAAGAACCACTAAACCGCATTTTTTCTTTTTTAAACGAAATTACAAGTTTGCCATTAAATACAGACCTCTGATTGGTGGAAATTACGCCGCATCAAACAGCGGCCGTTCCATAGAGTGGTCCATTATTTTTTGAGAAATGCTAAACCGTACGAATTTGGACGTGCGATTAACATGCGAATATGAAGACAAAAGAACAAATATAATTAATTTAATAATAATAATAATTGTGGAAAATCAACTTATCCCTTCGCATGTTAGTCGTATGTTCAGATTCGCACGATATATATTTTTTTATGGTGAAACGGCATGCGAATTAAGGAAAGGAGAAAAGTAGACGACCAGTGTCAGAGACAAGACAACAAAGGACCGCGCTTCACTCCCGATGGAGTGATTCAGTACCCACAGAGACATCGAGACGGCGAAAGAATCGATTTTGCAGCGACGATGGTCTGGGCGGTGGTGACCCACCAGATTCCGAGAGCGAAACGGCGCCACATTTGGGGGTTGGCGGTTCTTAGCTGGGTCCTGCTCACGACGGCCACCCCGAAGATGCCGTACTCCGCCAAACACCACATCTACGCAGACATGCGTAATATCCTCGGTAACCCAATTCGCGATTCTTTCGCTCTTTCGGTATTCGATCGGCTTTTTACTGATTGTCGTTTTGTTGTCTGTTCAAGGTGTGCCGAATACGTTGAATGTGATCACCAATTTCCCTTTCTTGGTTGTCGGTGTTCTGGGCTTTGTGTTTTGTCTCGACGGCAGCTTCTTCAGAATTAGGTAATCACTAAGGGACATGCAACTCTTGGTGTTGTATGATTGTTAAAGATGTGATTTTTTGCAGTTTATTTATTATTCATGAGACTGTTTTACTGTTTTTAAGATGATGAATAGTTAAAATCTCAGACTCAACTATGGCCGGCCTCATTTTAGTCAGTTCCACAAACAGTTTGTGGTTCATTTGGGTGGTTTAGCCAATATGACTGATGATGTTTAACAAAGTATTGGAAGCTTATAATTTGATATAGTTGTAGAATTAGTGTCATAGGTGGCAGTATCCTTTGGCCATAATCCATATTATTCAAGTTGCATTTTCAACTGCTATGTAATCAAGAGATTCATAAGGTTCTGCTTGATTACTGCCTATTGGCGGATTCATAAATTTTGGACAAGTCGTCATACAATATAATGAAACTGTGACTGTCTTACACAACAATAAAAGAAAATTAATTGTAAATTGATTGTTGAAACTTGATATCTCATCTTTCATGATGATATTTGATAGTATGTTAACTAGCTGTTCTTTAATATAGTGGCATGCGTTTTATTTTTTATTTTTAAAAAGTGGGCATCAAATTATTTATTCATGTGTATGAGCTCTCAAGGGACGGGACTATGATTTCAGGTCGTTGTCGTTTCAATATAATGAATGGTGGTTAGTGTTTTTCGGTCTTTCCATTCGATGATGATGATGATATTGTTTATGTTGCAGCTTGCAAGGGGAAGTATTCGGGTGGGCACTGTTCTTTGGAGGAATAGCAACCGTAGCGTTTGGGTCTGCTTATTATCACCTGAAGCCCGATGAAAATAGAGTGACTTGGGATACCTTACCGGTACATCTTTTTAATTCAATACTTTTGTAATTATAGAATTATTTTTTAAAAAATAATTCTAAACTTGATATTTTACCTTAAATATAGATGATGATAGCATATGCATCCGTTTTTTCAAGCTTCATTGTGGAGAGAGTAGGTCAAAGAACAGGGTTGTTCTTTTTGATCGTGCTTCTTCTAGTTGCTTTTCTTAGTACCGCTTATGAAAGGTTAGTTTATGGTTTCTTTTCATTTCTTTGACGAACACTAAAAAGAACAATCTTGTATTGGACAAATAATTTTTTTAAATATTGGGAGCTCGTTGCAGAACATTTAACGATATGCGGTTGCGCATGATGTTTCAGCTGATTCCATGCGTCGTCATCCCGTTTTTGTCTGTTCTCTTCCCTTCGAAGTACACGCATTCGAGATATTGGATTTGGGCAGCAGGTATGTCAAGTTCACTCTTCTATGGCAATGGTATTGTGTGGAAAGCAACTGGTAACCCGATTAATGAACTGCAGCTATTTACTTCATAGCAAAACTAGCAGCAGTGGCTGACCGGAAAGTATACCGATCTAGTAGCTTCTTCATCAGTGGACATTCCTTAGAGCACCTATGCTTGTCAATATATCCTGGTTTACTCGCTGCCATGCTTTTTGGCCGAAACATCAAATTTCAAAGGTACTGCCTACTACTAACTTCTATTTCACTTAAATCATGTTTTATGGCTGAGAATATTTTATCTTGTAATTAAAAAAAAAAACCACGGATTTATTTGTTGTGAGGGAGTAAGAAAAATTCTGCAAAAGGGGTTTCTTGTTATTTAATCTCCGTGATTCGGTTTATTTTGCTTAATTTTTACACAAGAGTCTCTTTTTCTATGAAATGTTTACTTAGATAATCACACCTAACCTAATCATACCTTGTTTGGTGTTGAACGTAAATTAGTGTCTACGAAGTACGAAACATGAATTTGGTTTTGTAATGTAACAGATTAGGCGATCTTAAGGAGCGACACTAAATGTAGAAGGACGTGCAAATATTTGATGGCGAAGAATGAGCATGATTCAGTCTCAAATGTACTCTATGAAGATTGATTGTGTTGCTGAGATAGATAGACTGTGGCTTTCACCATACATTTATTTATATATGTAAGCATTGTTTGCTAGAAAATGGTAGCCACCAAACATTTGGTTGAGACAGTGATGGGTTACATCTTCTTGGCCAGTGGTTGTGTGAGGTATGTTGTTTCAGCCAATTGGTTGAAATCTCTCTCTAAGCTAATGTGCATGACAAAAACAATCAATAATCATAATAACATCTACATCGATAGGTTTGATTCCAACCAGCTGCTTGAATTCAATTTATCCAGTTGCTTGAAATGGTGCACTGCATTATGCTCTGATCTTTCAAGCTACTGCACAATTGTACGATATGAACATACACGAAAAACGTTTATACGGCATAATACTAGAAAGATAGGTAATCACAGTACCACATACATAATAATTTCTCTGAAAAAATCATCTCTTCCCCTATCACATTAAGATTTTAAAATAATTGGTTTAACAGTTAGTCTTAACTTTTATATAATATTAGAGCGACATGTTCAAATTTCCCAACTGATTAAACGTCTTATTAGAAAATTCCATGTGTTGGACATTTAAAATATTTCAACCACACGTATTATCAAGTGTTAGTCCTAACTTTCACAAGCATTATTTGAAAGGTTAGTGTTCATATTTTTTAAGCATAGCATATATAAGATTATCGTGGGTGTTCGTATTTAAATATATTGATATGTACGATACAATCGCAAACAATAGCAATCCAGATTTCAACGTCAGAATTGGCATGGATTAGAAACCTTACCTACAAAACAAGTGACAACTGCATTTAACTAGCTAGTAAACATTCACCACCACCTCACTTCTCTCTCTAAAGCTTCCTCTCTCTTTCCACCTCCATTGCCGCCGCCGCCGCAAAAATGACAGAACCACCTCGCCCAACGCCACCACCCAAATCCACTACCACCGCTAAACCTAAACTCCAAAACCCTTACCGTCCCAATCTGCCACCAAACAACCGCCGTAAAAAATCCGGCCGATCCCATCTCCGGCGATGCTTTTGTTGGACCACCCTCCTTATCCTCTGTCTATGCCTCCTCCTCCTTGTCGCCATGGCCGGTCTCTACCTCTTCTACAATCCCCAACGCCCAGTTTTCTCCATGGCCTCCTTCTCCACTGCAAAACTCAAACTCTCCACCGCCAACCGCCTCTCAACCACCTTCTCCCTCACTGTCCTCTCCAGAAACCCTAACTCCCACTCCGTCACCTTCCTCTACGACCCATTTACAGTCTCTGTATCTCAGCAAAACGCCGACGTCTTCCTTGGCAATGGTACCATCCCCGACTTCACTAGCCACCCAAAGGACCGAACTTCACTCAAAGCCACTGTTTCGGCCGACTCTCTAACGGTCGACGATGGTTCTATCGATTCTCTGAGAACGGAGATGAAGGGTAATGGAATGGACGTGAAAGTGGTGATGGACACGAAGGTGCAGATGAAAGTTGGGTTTTTGAAGAGTTCTAAAGTTCCGGTTAGGGTTTCATGTGAGGGGATAAGCGAGGTGATTGCTCCGGCGAAGAAGGCTAACTCTGTCCCGACATCGGCCACTATTGGTAAGTCCGGGTGCAAGGTGGATGTTCGAATCAAGATATGGAAGTTCACTTTCTGAATCTGAAAGATGGTTATTGTTTAGCAGTACTGTTTGATGTTTCTTGTGATTCAAGTTATATTTTTTTGTTCTTGTTTCTCTCTCTGTACATATATATATATATGTTACTGCTTTTGGTGTCTTTATAATTTGGGTGCATTTGTTTTGTAATCATCATTTTCTTTTGAAGGGCTTGTTGGACTTGAAAATTATAAAATTTGATTTTTATACTTAACAATGGTTATATAGGTTGAATAACCTCAACAATTATTTAGGTTAGTGTCACATAATTAAATTGTTACTTAATTTTTTTTATCTAACAAGCAGTTTCTGCTAGGTTCCATCTACCTAAATAGGGTTTAACTTCTAACATGAAGAATTACCGTTAATATATATATGTCACGTCTTTCCCATCTTCCATATCACTTCTCTACACCACCGCTAGTTATTGTAACAAAAAAACCAATTTTTGAAAACATAAATAATCATATATATATATATATATATATATGAGATGACATAGCACTGAAGAGAGGTAATCCCTCCCCCATTGAGAAGTCCTTTATTTCTAGGGTTTGATCCTGTAAGTAAAAAACACAAGCTTCTAAGCTCCAGCAAACTGCCGAAATTACGTCTTTACCCTCGGCAAGAACAAGTGTAGTAAGATGGAGGATATGGTTCTGTTGGTATTTGAATATGTATTTGTGTGTGAGAGAGGTGGAGAGGAATATGAAAACTTGTTGTTTTGTCTTCTCAACTTGTTGCATTCTCATTCATCTCATCACCTATTTTTATAGGTACATTAGGATGACTTTAGAGACTTAAGGATTCTAGTGATTTTTTCTTCTAGTGACTTCTTTTCTAGATATTTCTTGTGACTCCTACTAGAGACTCTTCTACACACTTAGAGACTCCTACACTTAGAGACTTCTACACACTTAGAGACTCCTACACACACATTTAGAGACTTCTACACACTTAGAGACTCCTACACACACATTTAGAGATTTCTAGATAGTTTACTACAAATCAAGTTTATTTTTCTAACAGGTTCAAGTAATTTAACTCCTCCTATCCCCGTGAGGAATTGTTGTATTGATGGCATCGTATACTACTTGGCGCGACGTGATGATTATGAGTTAGTTTTGGTGAGGTTCAATGTCGGGTCGGAGAGTTTTCTAGAACCGATACACCTTCCTGTGGATTTGGTTCGATTTCTTCGTGATGATGATGATACTTCGGCGATTTATGTTTATCGGGGCATGATTTTATTGCTAAATTACGATAACATACATATATATGGAGTCCTAAGAGAATTATACCATGGCAGTCGCCTTCACCGGAGATTCATTACAATGTCGTCGGGTTTGATGGAGAAGAGCTTGTATTATACTCTTCAGAATTGGATCCTAATTCGGAGGGTGATTTTCTAACTTAAAGAAAAAATTAGACGGATCAGTGAGATATGCGGTAGGATTTTTCTATTTTGTGAACACCTTGGAGTTACTCAAGCCGTTGAGTATTGAACAAGAATAAGAAAAAGATTAGCCAAAGCTGCTATTGTTTTCTCTTCATCGTCCAGCTGCTAGTTGTTGAGGGTTGCACTTTATATATGTTGGAAATATTGAGAGTAAATATGCAAATTTACAAAGTTCGAGGACCAAAATGTAATATTTTAAAATTCAATGACTAAAAAGCAATTAGTCAAATTTCGGTTACTTACAAGTAACTATACCAGTTAACATGCAAAATATAGGCAACACCGAAATTATACGTAAAATCGACACAAAACGAATACGTATTTTTTATACTGAGGCCCGTGCTAATCACAGTCTCCTTAAGGCAATTTCGCCCCTCCCCACCCTCGGGTTATGCAAAGGGGTTTATACAAGGGGCGATCACCTCCCAGGATTCAACAGTGTCATCGAATCGTGTTATGCATGCAACACGCTCGACCGAACCGAACCCAATACCTGAACTCAAACAAAGAACAGGAAAGCCGACGACAACGGCTAAAAACAACTAGAAAGGTTGAACACGACATAAGTCAAAATCAACCTAGAAGAACTCTGCCTTTGTCAACACGAAGAACAGAGGATGAGAAAATATAATTGGATCCCAAGATTATGGGTTCCGAAAAATTGAACTCAACCAAGAAGGAAGATATTCCATTTCTCAATGTGCAAAAAGGAGAAGGGAAATGCTTGTTTATATAGGGGAGGAGAAGGGAGGAGGAAAGTAAAACTTTCGATGTGGTACAAATCACAAATTCCATTCACAACAAAATAAAATTGAGCTTGAGAAAATTTGGGCTTAAGTAAAAAAGAGAATAAAAATGCCCAAATAAAATTAGAGAAGCCCAAATGAAAATTTGTGTAGCCCATTTTCTAACAATCCCCCACATGAATGGAATTTTAGAAACTTAGACACGAAATTTGAGTTCAACGGTCAATACCTGCAAAGAATAGGTAGGGGTAACCCCTTTGAACCTATCCCTTGTGAGATCATGCCTTCTCTACTGACTGGTCGGTAGACGCGATGTCCTTGAACCGACTGTCGTTGGTGTAGATGACGACATAACCCACACAGGTACCTTCCTAGTATGGTTCGGTTCACGCCCTGTGATCCCTAGGCCCTGGATCACCCGCCTGGTTCTGCAAGCGTTTCTAAGAATTACGCCCTCAACAATTCCTTTCGAAGCGGCCCCACTTCTCACTCGCATAGGTGATTCAATGTCTCAAGAGCATCATCACGACTCTGAGTTCTCCTTACGAATCATTAAAAGCTTTGCATAAAGTGTGATTTCAATTAAATAATTTGCAATTACTATGCTCGGTTTACCGATATTTGAAGATCAACACAAGCTAAAACTTAACCTTATCTCCATCACTGTATGCATCATAGGAATGGGCTCGGGGTTTGACCCCCACAGTGATCACACTCACCCTTGTGATTAGGTTGTCCCATTGAACCAAGTTCTTGGGATCTCCAGTCATCATGGTTGGGTTTTCCTTCTCAAGAGTGTTTCCTACACGGGCTTTAGCCCCATTCCCTTCGATGCTTGGCCAAATAACTCTCTGTTTAACCCTTTCGGGTAGCAGATCCGCTATTTATCTGCCGACTTTACGATATCGGGCACAATAAATATATTTGAGAGCAAATGTCTAATGGAATTTGTTAAGTTATGAGATCTAGGTCAACGGGGGGTCGGCTTTGATCTCACTCCTTACGGGGGATGTGTGTGATCCGGTGTTCCTGAGCTGCTCTGCCTTAGCTTATTTTCTCCTTTCCTTCCTTCCTTCCTCTGCTCCTTCTCTCCTTCTACCCTGCAGAAGGGGCAATACCAGACACGGAGGAGGGGGGGGGGGGGGTGGTGCCTGGTGAACCCTCTCCGATGCCTAAGTCAGTACTTTTCTAGAGAGATAAAGCTAGAGAGATGTCAGAGCTAAAATGTCCAAATGGCCAAGATGTTCAAATGAGTTGTGAAGGTGGGGTATTTATAGGCAACGGTGTCATTAAGGTGACTTAATGACATCATTAGCCTTTAAACACAATTAATTAACCTTTAAGTGTATAATTAAGACCTTAGGATTCGGAGGAGGTAGGCGGAGTGGACCGAGCATGGGCGTCTGAAAGGGGTGCCGGGGCCCTTGGGGGGGGAGAAATCCGACCCCCAAGGGTAGGGGTTGGGTGAGGACACCCAACCCCTCCTAGGGAGGGTGGGGTTGGCCAACCCCATCCCTCCTAGGAGGGATCGGGTTGGCTGACCCGATCTCTCCTAGGAGAGATCGGGTTGGCCAACCCGATCTCCCCTAGGGGAGATCGGGTCGGCTGACCCGATCTCCCCTAGGGGAGGTCGGGTGTGGCCACCCAACCTCACCTAGGTGAGTTTGCCTCTATCGGACGGGCGCTTCGGCCCAATCCGAGCCGTCGATGTTCTCGCGAAGTGTCCGGGTTGAAGTTTCGATTTGCAATCATAAATGGGACGATAAAAATACAACGGTTTGGAAGTCAACGAGTTCAAATTGGGCGTATATCCATCACATGCCCCCGAGTCAACCAATGGCCTAACCCTTGATTGACTCTATTTTAGGATGGTATGACACGCGCAATTTGAAACCGGGATTTTACCTTCTTTGTCTGAGTGCCTGCTTACCCATGGATGCGTGCCTCTGACTCTGCCCCCCTGTCTAATGAGATAGAGGAATTGTAAACGTCAGAGTAGCACGGACGTGTGCCTAGGCACGCGTCCGTCTGAGGCGGGAGTAATAAACTTATCTCTGCTACAGGTATATACTCAAAAAATACAAACTTGCACAGGGGTGTGATACAAATGCAACTAAATGACTTACGCTTCAAATTTGTGCCGGGATTCCATCTAAATAAGGAGAAATTTTAATTTTGGCCAAAATTTTTCCTAAGTATGAAATGCCCAAAAATAAAACTATCTTGATAATTTTTCTAAGTATGGGAATATACTTAGCTATAGGTGAAAGGGATAAAAAAGATGATCTTTCCTTGGCCCTTAGATTTTACTTAAGGCTAGATGGATGGTGGTGATTAAAACCCCTTAAAAAACCCTATCACCCTTTTAACATAAAAGAAGAGAGTTAGAAAAATACCTCCAAGAGTCACCATAGCCACCATCTTTCTTTTCCACTTACCCTTGGAGAGCAAGAAAAGGTTGGAGAGCACCCCCAAGGTAAGGGCCGGCCGGAATTTCCACCGAGGAGCAGAAATCCAGCCAGCCACCTAGCCGGAATCGACGACGGGAGGGAGCCTGGCCGGAGGCGACGACGCAGCTCCAGGCGGGAAACAGCTGACGGCGACGCGGAGACGGCGAGAGCTTGGCTGACGACGGCGAGGCACGGCGACGACGACTGGACGGCGTGGAGGATCGATTGGTGACGACGACATTGGCCGGACATCACCGGCAGGGCACGGCGGGTGAGCGACTGGGCTTTTCTCCGGCGACGGCGACGGTGGGGCGAGCAAGGTCACCTCCGGCGACGGCAAGGCTCAAATTCCGGCGAGGGACTGATTTTCGGGCGTCTTCCAATTCGAAATCCGGGCCCGTTTACCATATCGGGTCGGGTTTTCCGAAGGTCCGCTCTTTTCCTTTTCATTACCGCGTAAAACGTTGATTTTTGAATCGTTGATATTTGATTGCCGATGTTTGATTGCCGAAATTTGATTAAATGTGGGATTACCGTAGATAGCCGTTGGTAGTTGTGGATTTTGGGGAAAAATGTTTGTCGGTTGTCCGGATATGGTTTCTTGTCCGATTGGGCTATCCCGGTCTTGAATTTGATGTCGTGCCGCCGTTGGTGTGTTAATCTTTGTTGGAGGGTATAATGGTAATTTTTTCCAAAGCCCGACCTTAGGCTTGGATAAAACTATTTGACTCGGTTGTTGTCGTTGGTTGAGTGTCGGGGTATTTCCGGTTCCTCAGAAATTTTTCTTATCTTGATGTTCGTCGTGTCATGGTAGGTACTATACTCCTGGTGGTGTCCACGTACGCAGACTCTTCAGAGACGCCGTATTCTCCGAAGGATGAGTGAGTTCCTTTTTCTCTTCCTTTTCGGTTGCGTTACTTCCTTTCCTATTGCTGGCTTAGTATCGTGACCTTCATTGGGGTGTTAGTCGAAATTTGATTCGTGCTTTTTGGGGTTTCTTGCCATCTTTGCCTTAGGTCTTGCTATTCTGTCAGAGAACCATATCACTAGGTCCGATTACAACGAACATGTCACCCTAGGAGATATCAGTCCCCTAGATGAGCCTTTGTATCCTTTTCTCCCCTCCTTGGGGAATACTCGGGGGACGGCGACGGAGCCTCCTATAGGGAAGGTCGCCGTGTACCCCTCTCAGATCCGATTCGGGCTGAGGCTACCTTACTGTGACGAGCTTATAGAGTTGAGCAGGTTCTTCAGGATTTCTCCTGTGAACCTTGCCCCCAGTGCCCTCCGCGTCTGGGTGGGCTTCCGGGTATTGTGCCATTGGTACTCCTGGAAGTACTCTCTCGTTCTATTCCGATGTTTCTATCGGTTCCAGTACCGGACGAGGGTGGGGTTTGCGAGTTTCGTAACTCGCCATCCGACCTTCAAAGATCCCCGATTCTCTGATTTCGGGTTGAGTGGGGTCGAGTGGGATACCTCTCTCCGTTTTGTGACCCAGATTGACAATTCGGCCAGTCACTGGGCTAAGCACTACTTCTTCATTACGGACCGATACGTCACTTGGTCGGTCCTGAATGAGGATCGGTCCGATGGTTGGCCTGCTTTTGGAGAGTTCTCTTCGGATGATTTGAAGACTATGAAGATCATTCACGAGAGCAACAGGACCCGGTGTTACTGCCCTGTGTCTTTAATAACTGAGACGGATCTTTACGAGGCCGGGATCAGTCTGACTCCTGACTCCGGGGGTTCGGTATGTCACTTGGTCTTTTCATCTTTATTTACCTTCTGCTCTTCCTTTGTAGGTTGGTTTCATGGAAAAACCTATAACATGCAGGGAGCCCCTGTTGACCTGAGCAAGAGGAAGGCTCCTTCTAGTTCTGCTTTGAAGAAATCCCCCCTGCCTGGGAAGAAGGCTGGGGCCTCTGGTATGCTTTCTCCTATTTGCTTCTTTATGATATAACTTATGTTTTCATTATCTTGTTTTTCTTACCTTGCTAGTGCACTCCCCCTTGGTGACTGAGAGGGTCGTCTCCGTTGGCAGAGATTCTGGACCTTCCAAGTCCAAGCCGCGGCGATCTGATTCTGAGGCCGGGGCCTCGGCTGCTAAGAGGAAGAAGGCTGTGGATCCTGCTTCGCCTATTGCTCGTCCTCCGACCCTATCTCGTGATAAGGAGATGGTGGTCGAAGAGGTGCCTTCCCTGGCTGACAAAGGGAAGCGACCTGCTGGTGGTGGTTCCCCTGCCCCCCAGCCGAGGGCACGGTCCTCAGGTATGATCTCTACCTTGTGCTGATCCTTGTATGTTTATACTCTCCTTTGACTTGCTTTGCTTGTGTAGGTGGGCCTCCGACTTTAAGTCGGAAGGATTTCGCACGGCTCACTGATGAAGATGTTATTGGGTCTGAGTGGACTCCCTTCGCTGGTCTGAAGGAGTTCCACCTCGATAGCACTTCCTCTTTGCGGACTCCTGAGGTTGGTGTCCGCGTACTCCACGGTGCCGTTCCCCCTGGAGATCGTGTTGCTCCGCCCAAGTCTCCTGGGGAGACTCGGCGCTTTGTTCAAGGGGTACTTTCTCGTTATGCACCTGTAAGTTGTTCTTTGCTTTCCTCTTATTTCTTTCATAATGTCTATCTTTCGGTTATTCATCCCTTGTTTGAATTGTTAGGGCATATCTGACATGGTGAACATGTCCTCGCTCGTGCTCGAGTTATCTGACGAGAGGAAGACCCTTGAGGACAGCCAGGTTTCTCTCAAGGCGGAGGTCGCCACTGCTGCCGAGAAGGCGCGTATATCTGATTTGAGGCTGCAGGAGCTCCAGGACCAGGTGTCCTTGCTTGAGACCACTGTGGGCAGTTTGCGCCGGGAAGCTGAGGTTGCCGCGTCTGTCCATTCTGAGGAGCTGCGGAGGTTGGAGACTAAGTGTCGGGCGGAGGAGAGGGCTGTCGCGGTATCTGAATACAAGGCCTCCTCTGCCTTCACCGCCGACTATAGCACGCGTCTCACCCAGGAGATGAACCAGTTCGGTGAGTATCTGGTTGATCACATATACCGGATTGATCCTCAGTTCCCCTTTGGTGACCTTGGTGACTTTGGGCCATATGCCACTGGCTATGCGACTGTTCTGATGGGTCAGGCTGCCGTTGCAGACGAGCCTGCCCCTGCCCAGGTGGATGCTACACCTGTGGAGATTGGTACCTCAGATTCCTCTTCCTCGTCTATTTCCGCTGGCGGTTCAGCTTCAGGGGGTGAGGGTGACTCCCCCGAGGGTTCTGACTGACTTGTTTATCGCATACTATCCTTGTATATATAACTACACTCCTTCTCCCCTTGTACGGGTTGAGTATCTTTTGAGATTGTGATGGTGTTTGTTGTTACTTTCCTTTGCCGCATTATGTTGTTGACTACGTGGTTTGTTTGCCTTTACATTAGTGCTTCTCATGCTTTTGTATATATCTCTTCTCATGATGGCTCCTTATGCCTTGTGTATGGCTCTTTGGGTATGGACTCTTTACTTGGTGTGTTTCCTTTACTTATCCTTCTTTCGTGTTTTCCTTCATGTCTTACCTGCCATTTCATAAAGAAAAAACATTACTTGTTCTTCACATTACTTTACTTAGAAATTTCTTTCTCATGTTACCCTTCCGAGCATGGTATCCTTTCAAACATGGTATGATGATCTCTTCTGATACCCCTTACACGGTATACGTTGTACTGTTAGACCAAAGATACGCTCTTGGTGGGCGTCGAAATCTTTTCACGAGACAGGCTCTCGGACGGCACTTAACGTTTCACAGGATAGGCTCCCGGAGGGCACAGGTTAGTCCACCGATACCTTCTTGACGGGTGTCAAATCTGTTCACGAGACAGGCTCTCGGATGGCACTTAACGTTTCACAGGATAGGCTCCCGGAGGGCACAGGTTAGTCCACCGATACCTTCTTGACGGGTGTCAAACTGTTCACGAGACAGGCTCTCGGACGGCACTTAACGTTTCACAGGATAGGCTCCCGGAGGGCTCAGGTTAGACCAAAGATACGCTCCTGGTGGGCGTCGAACTGGTAGTTTGAAATCTACCTCAAGATACGCTCTTGGGGGCGTCGAACTGGTAGTGTTTTTTCTACCTCAAGATACGCTCTTGGGGGCGTCGAATCTGGTAGGTTGCAAATCTACCTCAAGATACGCTCCTGGGGGCGTCGAAATCGTAGTTTTTGGAAACCACTCTCAAGATACGCTCTTGGTGCGTCGAATTCGTAGTGTAATAACTACTCTCAAGATACGCTCTTGGGGGCGTCGAAGGTTGTAGTATGAACACTACTCTCAAGATACGCTCTTGGAGGCGTCGAAGTTCGTAGTTTTTGGAAACCACTCTCAAGATACGCTCTTGGTGCGTCGAAGGTCGTAGTGTAATAACTACTCTCAAGATATGCTCTTGGGGGCGTCGAAAGTCGTAGTATGAACACTACTCTCAAGATACGCTCTTGGGGGCGTCGAATGTCGTAGTATGAAAACTACTCTCAAGATACGCTCTTGGGGGCGTCGAATGTCGTAGTATGAAAACTACTCTCAAGATACGCTCTTGGGGGCGTCGAATGTCGTAGTATGAAAACTACTCTCAAGATACGCTCTTGGGGGCGTCGAACCTGTCATTGACTTGAAGTCATATCTGTGTAAGGATAACTTTGTGGTTATACCACTGCATTCACTGGAAAATACTTTTGAGTAACTACTACTCCCTTAGGAGCATTCATGTTTTTGTACACTCGGGATGCCTTGGTGCACCAAGACATCCTTTGTAGGAATGAAAGATAGTTGTAGAGTTGGAGGAACTTCGTGAGTTCTCCTTCTCCAAAGTTGTTTTTTGAAAAGCTTGTAATGCTGAAACATGCGAAATGCTAGATATGAAACTAAGGATATGGGGTGGTCACTGTGTCTGTTGCCACGTATTCTTTGAAGCTTCCATTGTAGATCATTTCTTCCACTTCCACCTTCAACACCATGCAGTTGTTTGTTTGATGCCCCCAGGTCCCATGGTACTCACACCAACCCTGTGCATCTCTACCTAGGAAGGCCTTGCCTTCCTCCCTGCATGCTGGCAGCTCTTGCTTGAGGCGCTTGTGGAAAATTTCTTCTATGCTGAGCGTGAGGGGTGTGAATGTGAAATTGACACCTCCTCCCAATGTGTCTGCTTCTCTTCCTTTCTCTGGAACTTCATCCAACTGTTCCGCCTCTTGTTTAAATGCCCTGTCCAGTTTCGCCTTGAGCTCTCTCATTGTGCTCGTCATGACCATCTCATAGAGCCCTCCATAGGCCTCGAATGAGCTTGGATGCATGTGTCTGATGAATGCTCTGACTGCTTCTCCCCTTGTGATGTCCATGTTGGCACCATAATTGAAGAATCTCTGGAAATAGCTTGATATGGGCTCCTGCGGCATTTGCTTGATATCATCTATGTGGCGGAAGCCTCTTAGGATGGAGTCCCTTGTCCTGCTCCCTATTATGGTGTCCGGCTGCCAAGGTATGGATGTCACCTTCACAGCCTTGCTCCTGTGTTTCCTTGTAGGCACTGTTTGAAAAAGCTGCCTGCTCAAACGGAGTGTCACTCCACTCCTCCTCCTTCCTTGCCTTTGTCTTCCTCCCCTCTTTCTTCTTTCCTGGTTGCCTCCTGCCATGACCATAGCCACTGTATCTGTCCTGTGTGATCCATGTCTCATTGAATTGACATAGCATTGTCTTGCAGTGCGTTGATCACCCAGGACCTCTCCCACTCCGTTCTCCGTGATGTACTTCAGCTTCTGGTGAACA
Source organism: Clarkia xantiana subsp. parviflora (assembly GCA_036873135.1). Lineage (NCBI taxonomy): Eukaryota > Viridiplantae > Streptophyta > Magnoliopsida > Myrtales > Onagraceae > Clarkia > Clarkia xantiana. The sequence goes on from JAPTYO010000004.1 coordinate 14,827,227, forward strand.
GTGGATGGCACTATTTCATATGGATTTATGGTTGTCCTTCCTAGGATCCCATTGTAGGCTCCCAGGCTTTCAACCACCAAGAAATTGACATTTACCTTCAGCTGGGTCCATCCTTGGCCCATGGTCACTGGCAATGTTATCATCCCCAGGGGGTAGCTTGTTGCCCCTGAGAAGCCAACTAGGGGGAAGTTGACCGGATTGATGTCTGCTTTGGTTTTCCCTATCTCTTCCAACACTCTCAGGCTTAGGAGGTCAGCTGAGCTGCCCCCATCCACCAAAATTCTCTTTACATCAAAATTATCAATATCTAAAGTAATAACTAGAGCATCGTCATGTGGAAAGACGATGTGGCTCTTGTCCTTCTCCGAGAACTCTATCTTTACTTCTTCTCCTTCTCTTGGTCTCTTTCTCCACCTTGGCACTAAGCTTAGCTTGGATGCATAGACTTCTCTTGCATTAGCAGTTGGACCACCCGATGCTACTCCTCCATGTATCATATTGATGACTCCTCTTTTGTTAGGTGGAGGGTTATAGTCTACCTTTTCCTTGCCCTTGTCTTTCTGTGGTGGCCCCAGCTGCATACTATTGCCCCCATGGTCTACGAACTGCTTCAGTTCTCCCCTCTGGACGATGTTGTTTATGCTTAGCTTTAAGCTAAAGCATTCATTTGTGTCATGACCATAAGCCTCGTGGTTATCACACCATCTATCCTTGTGATTTCCTACCATTGGGGCTCTCCACCTTGCCGGGGGTGACCATAGCTTTTGGTTCCGCATTTCTCTAAGTACGGTGGCTGGAGTGGCGTTCAGTGGGATGAACTTAATGACGTTGATTTCTCTAGCCTTTAAGGGTTCACCCATTTGGTTTCTTTGCTGTGGCGGACGCCACTCTTGTTGTCTTGCCTGCTGCGGCGGACGCCACTCTTGTTGCCTTGCTTGATGTGGTGCCTGGGGTGGCTTGCCTTTGTTTGGCCTTTGATTATCCTCCTTGGCTGCCTGGATTTTGGCCTTCTTGCTTGCCCTGTGCCTCTCAAGGTCAATATGCGTTTTAACTCTCCCTGCAAGCTCCTCCAAGGTACTTGCTGGCTTTTTGGCCATCTTTTCAGCCAATGTTGACCCAAAGCGACCTAAGTTTCTGATAAAGGCTCTGATTATCTCCCCTTCAGTGATGTCTCCCTGGATGTCTGCAATATTCTGGTTGAACCTAGTGTAGTAGCTGGCCAGGGTTTCATCGTATTCTTGTTTTATATCATCAATGGAGCCTGTTCCCTTGAGGAGTTTCCTCTCCCCTAGGTATCTCTGCAGAAACTTAGCTTTTAGCTGCTCCCATGAGTGGATGCTCTCAGAGGGCAGACTGAAGAACCAATGTGAGGCCACCCCTGATAGTGTGTTTGGGAAAAGGAGTGCCTTGTATCTTTCATCAGTTGTCCTCCCGAATAGAGAGGCCTCATGCTGTTGGATATGCTCTAGGGGGTCTCCCTTCCCGTTGTACTTTGCAATTTGCACAGTGTGCAGGGTGTCTGGCACCCTGTTCATCTCCAGTTCCCTTGTGAAAGGGTGGTTCGTCTTGTCACTTAGACAATGCAGGCTGGGTTTCTTTGACTCATTCAATTTCCGGGTTATCATGGCTTCTATCTCCTCCGGGGTAATCATCACCTGTGCCGGAGTATAATCCCTCTGATATCCATTGTAGTTGTAGACTGGGCTTACTGGGTTCCCTTGTCCCTGCTGGTATGGACTGTAGGTGTACTCTTGATACGCCTGCTGGGGTGCTTCGTAGAAGTCTTGCCTCCTTGGAGGTCTTGCTTGTCTTTCCTCCCCAAGCGGGGTGTAAGCCCTGTTGTTCTGCTGTTGCCTAGGAGGCACAAATTGTTGCCTGCCCTCTGGGGGTGGCTCCTGGTGATATCTTCTTTGTTCCTCTCGCTGCCCTGTTCGAGGGTGCGGGTTGTGCTCTTCTACTGGGATCTGCTCCTCCTCCTGAGCTTCAGTGTAAGTCCCTTGGGTATATGCCTGCCTTGCATATGCTGTGTGGGCGCGGTTGTCACCTCTCTGTGCTGGCATCCCATACGGGTACCCTTGGGGTTGCTCTTCATAATAGTATCCCTCAGGGGGTGCCGTGTTGTGGGAAGGCACTCCCTGTTGTCCTCTTTCTCTCTGTGGCCTTCTTGCCCGGGGGGTGGAGGCTGTGGAGGACTCAGCCCCAGCTGGGCGTGAAGGTCCTCCCTCCTGGTTGTTCTGTTGCTGAGGAGGTTGTGGTATTTCTTGGGGCTCTGGATGCATTGGCTGCTTCCCAGGGTCAGGCCTCCTCCCTGGAGGTATGGGTTCTCTTCTCCGCCCATTGCCCCCGGGTGGGTGTTGGGGCCTGGACACCCTACTGTTCGTCATAGCTCGTGTAATAGCCAGGCTTTCTGTCCGAAGCCTACAGACGGCGCCAAGTGTTAAGTTATGAGATCTAGGTCAACGGGGGGTCGGCTTTGATCTCACTCCTTACGGGGGATGTGTGTGATCCGGTGTTCCTGAGCTGCTCTGCCTTAGCTTATTTTCTCCTTTCCTTCCTTCCTTCCTCTGCTCCTTCTCTCCTTCTACCCTGCAGAAGGGGCAATACCAGACACGGAGGAGGGGGGGGGGGGGGGGTGCCTGGTGAACCCTCTCCGATGCCTAAGTCAGTACTTTTCTAGAGAGATAAAGCTAGAGAGATGTCAGAGCTAAAATGTCCAAATGGCCAAGATGTTCAAATGAGTTGTGAAGGTGGGGTATTTATAGGCAACGGTGTCATTAAGGTGACTTAATGACATCATTAGCCTTTAAACACAATTAATTAACCTTTAAGTGTATAATTAAGACCTTAGGATTCGGAGGAGGTAGGCGGAGTGGACCGAGCATGGGCGTCTGAAAGGGGTGCCGGGGCCCTTGGGGGGGGGGGGGGGGAGAAATCCGACCCCCAAGGGTAGGGGTTGGGTGAGGACACCCAACCCCTCCTAGGGAGGGTGGGGTTGGCCAACCCCATCCCTCCTAGGAGGGATCGGGTTGGCTGACCCGATCTCTCCTAGGAGAGATCGGGTTGGCTGACCCGATCTCTCCTAGGAGAGATCGGGTTGGCCAACCCGATCTCCCCTAGGGGAGATCGGGTCGGCTGACCCGATCTCCCCTAGGGGAGGTCGGGTGTGGCCACCCAACCTCACCTAGGTGAGTTTGCCTCTATCGGACGGGCGCTTCGGCCCCGTCCGAGCCGTCGATGTTCTCGCGAAGTGTCCGGGTTGAAGTTTCGATTTGCAATCATAAATGGGACGATAAAAATACAACGGTTTGGAAGTCAACGGGTTCAAATTGGGCGTATATCCATCAGAATTATGACGTATATGTCTAAACATTCCATTATGCAGGTTATACTGTGTTATACTGTGTTATACAGATTGATCGTCGCAACGTTGCATCAATGTTCTCAAACCAACAAAGTCCTCAGACTATCATTTCCTGCAGGAATAATTTTGTTAATCCAACATCTAAATTTAGATTGATTCTTTTGTGGACAACAGTTTCGCAAAGTGTCCCATTTCCCAACCTTTAACAAAGGTTTTCATGTCAAATGGGGGGTGCACCACTTATTTCTGCTTTAACCTTGTCTCTTAAAGAAAATCTTCAACATTTCATTAGATTGGATTTAATTTGGATTAAACCAAAACAAACTCATCAATCTTTGCATTAACACAGGTTTTGGCCAATTAGTAAAATCCTCGAGAAAATGACATAGCCATTATGCATCTTCGGCACATTTCTGCAGTACAATAACTCAGACTTGATCGTCGATCTGGCTATGACTGTTTGTTTTGAGGATTTTCTACGACACTGTTCCACCTCGTAAGGTGAATACGTAACCCCTTATACTCAAGGTGGTAGTGTCTAATCGGATATAACATTCTATCACATAAGGATATCTCTCTGTGTAGATCATGATTACGAATATGTCTCAGATACCTAAGTACCCTGATTACCCCGTTCTAGTGGACAACACTAGGGTTGCTCGTATATCGATTCAATACACTTACAACGTGAGCGATATCTGGTCTAGTGCATGACATTAAGTACATGTCACTTCTAATAATCCGAGCGTACTCAATTTGGGACAATCATTCTCCCTTATTCTTTGAAATTACTTACTCGTATCTATTGGAGCACTGACCTCGTTCTTGTCATCTTTGTTGAATTTATCCAAATACTTGTCAATATATGAGTTTGACTTAGAATGAGACCTTCTGATGATCTAATGAGTTTTAATCCAAAGATCACATCGGCAAGATCCATGTCTTTCAGGTCAATACTCAAATTCAACATAGGTCCAGTGGACCGGACCACCTCATCGTTATTTCCAACGATTAGTATGTCATCAACGTAAAACGTTTTTCATACTTATTTATTTTGAAACATTTCTCCAATAAAGCGCTGTCAAATTTATAAAGCCATTATCTAGGCATCTACCTAAGACTATACATAGATTTGACAAGCTTACAGACTTTCTTTTCCTGCTCTCGCGCAGAGAAACCCTCAGGTTGTTCCATGTAGATTTCTTCCTCTAAATATCCATGTATGAAAGTTGTTTTCACATCCATTTGATGTACTTCTAGAATTTGCAAGGCTGCAATCGCAAGCACCATCCTTATGAATGTGATTCTAGTTACTGGAGAATATGTATCAAAATAATTCCACCATTCCTTTTGTCTATAATCTTTTATGACAAGTCGGGCTTTGTAATTATCAATTGATCCATATTCTTTCATTTTACGTTTGAATATCCACTTGTAGCCTAACGGTTTGTCTCCAGGCGGAAGATCCACCAGCTCCCAAGTCTGGTTCTGCAAGATGGACTCAATTTCTCTATTGATTGCCTCTTTTCATAGAGATCTCTCAGAAGAGTTTACGACTTCGTGGTAAGTCTAAGGTTCGGCTTTAAGCATATAGGTCAAAAAAAAAAAAAAAACTGGACCATAGGATTTTTCAATCCTCGCCCTTTTACTCATCATGGGCTCGACCTCAACATGCCCTCCATGTTCTCGGTCTTGACTATTTTTCCTCTATAGTCTCATATGCTTGCCTCTCCTCTAGACTTAGCCAAAAATACATTTTCCAAAGAAATATGCATTTATTGATTACATTAACGTATCTTTGTGTTTATTTGACACTTTCGATTCAAATCGATACACGTTACTATTCTGAGCAAACCCTATGAAAATGCAATCAACGGTTTAGGGAATGTATGCGTCTTTTGCATAGAGGAATCATAACTTTTAGCAAGACACCCCCCACATTTGAAATTACAACTCAAACAGAGTTTATCTTCCTTTTTATGGGTTACCTTATTCAAAAGGTAATTGCTAGTTAAAATAGCTACCCATATTAATCATAACTCTAAAATAAACATGGTCTCAACCATATTATTTAATTTCTTCCAGAAAATTTAACGTGTTAACACACGAGTTTGGTATAAAGTTATTACCAATTCTCAACCACATCATCATTGATCCTCGAATCATCCTTTTATTATTGTAGATCCTCAGACCACCAACACATCAACAAAATTTTGTTTTTTTTCTTAAACCAATATGAGATCAAATTTGGCCATTAGACCGTCGCGTTTTTCAAACGGTATGATCCTCAGACCAATAAAAGGCATCGACCTGTTGCATCGCAAGTGCCAAAACAACATTTTTTTTAAAGGAAATGCTGCGGTCGGATTCATATTTTTATCTAATCCATGCCTAATGACAATTCATTCACCCACTAAGCCAAAACCTTGACCGTCGACAACGTTAATAATACTAATCAGTTCAAAAAATAAACTGGAAAACGTTGCCCGGTTGGATCGAAATCGCGACCCAACTAAATCGGGGTTTTATGCGGTGCAATGACTTCACAGATTAAATCGTGTTTAAGTCAACATTCTCTAAACAGAGAATAATTGTTGCCGCATTTCTCATCGCGAAAACAATTAATTATTTAGTTGAAACTCAAGTTTTTATTTGTAAACCATGAATTTGTTAAATGTTTCATCTTTTCCTTCATCAAGTATACATAGCAATATTTCGTACTATCATCTACGAAAGTAATGAAGTACTTATTTTCCGCCTCGCGTTTGGACATATATTAAGTCGTAAACATCGCTATGTATTTAGACCAAGACGTTCGGTAATCCTTTCGACCGAATAAGTTTCGCTTCAACACAAACTTCACATTTAAGTTCTTGATCTATTTTGATTTTAGGAATATGAAACATGTTAGATAACCTCTGCAAGGTATCGTAATTAACATGTTCTAAATTATTGTGCGACAAATTCAGCACAAGAAGGAACATTCTTATCTCATGTTCACTATAGGCACTACGGCCAATGCAAAAATATTTTTATTCATGTTTACTTCAGGCACTACGGCCATTACACTTAAAGTAATTCAACTTCATCCAATCAAATTTTTCGTCTATCTGTATTTAACGTACAGTTCTTTTGACGATTTCGTGTGCTCCCAATAGGGACGCTTCCTCCTCTTTTTTTTTTTTTTTTTAGAATTGTCAAAAAGAATTCCATCTTTTGACTTCAACTTTTGAAGTAAGTCTCGGCGACTTTCCCTGCATTATAGACGGCGGCCTAAACGAGTGTCCAACCTCGGTAATCAAGGCGTCGGTAAATGGGATAGCATCACTCGCTAGAATAATAACATTTATAGACCACATGGTGGTCTTTCCCAATTTTAGAGTTGTCCGCCAAGTGTTAGCTACATTCTCATTGAGTAGCGTTCAAACATTGGACCTATGACCAACTCCTTGGGATTTTTTTTTTAAGAAGTCCGAGCGGTTCGTACCCGACCCCACAATAGTAATCCGGGACATCAAATTCAGATTACTAAAATTCAAATAACGATTTGAATTTCTGATTTCAGTAATTAAGTTTAATCACTTCAATTACAAAATCAAAATTTTTTTTTCCTGTTGGACAGAAAATAAACCTGGACACGGTTACTTTCGGTTTTGACAAAACCAAACCCTCACGGAGCTAACCTTCTGAGTAAACACTCATGTACACATATCGCGGCGTACATACGTGACAAGATTCAGGTGTGTGCAATCGATTCGTTGATTCACACGTACATTTATATCAAATGTAATAGTCAGTGTTTTAGACAAGGAAATAAAATTTCCATAACAATTGTCATACACTCTAAATCGGCTTTAACCGACTTCTTAATCCAATTTTCAACAATGAATTCAACGACCCCATAAGCCTCAACGGCTAAAGTGGATCAAGTCACCAAAGCCTCCTTAGCAAACATATCAATTTTGGATGCCTTAATAGGTTTAACAACCTTGACCATCTCGATTTTTCATAGTAGTCTCAACGACTTAGCGACCTCAACGGTCCTAATAGCTTCAACGGCTTTTGACGACTTTACCAGTCTCGACGACCTAAATGGCCTTAGCGATTTTATCAGTCGCATGTGCTCTCGAGCATGTTCACATTTTCAACATCATTGTTCGACAATATTTGTGAACTTTTAGAGAATAAATAATTTTCTCCAAAAAATTGAATCTCAAAATTCAATTAAGCATCCTCTCATAAAACCAACAAATAAAAATTGCCTTAAGATTGTTGGAAATATTGAGGGTAAATATGCAAATTTACAAAGTTCGAGGACCAAAATGCAATATTCTAAAATTCAATGACTAAAAAGCAATTAGTCAAATTTCGGTTACTTACAAGTAACTATACCAGTTAACATGCAAAATATAGGCAACACCGAAATTATACGTAAAATCGACACAAAACGAATACGTATTTTTTATACTGAGGCCCGTGCTAATCACAGTCTCCTTAAGGCAATTTCGCCCCTCCCCACCCTCGGGTTATGCAAAGGGGTTTATACAAGGGGCGATCACCTCCCAGGATTCAACAGTGTCATCGAATCGTGTTATGCATGCAACACGCTCGACCGAACCGAACCCAATACCTGAACTCAAACAAAGAACAGGAAAGCCGACGACAACGGCTAAAAACAACTAGAAAGGTTGAACACGACATAAGTCAAAATCAACCTAGAAGAACTATGCATTCGTCAACACGAAGAACAGAGGATGAGAAAATATAATTGGATCCCAAGATTATGGGTTCCGGAAAATTGAACTCAACCAAGAAGGAAGAGATTCCATTTCTCAATGTGCAAAAAGGAGAAGGGAAATGCTTGTTTATATAGGGGAGGAGAAGGGAGGAGGAAAGTAAAACTTTCGATGTGGTACAAATCACAAATTCCATTCACAACAAAATAAAATTGAGCTTGAGAAAATTTGGTCTTAAGTAAAAAAGAGAATAAAAATGGCCAAATAAAATTAGAGAAGCCCAAATGAAAATTTGTGTAGCCCATTTTCTAACAATATATATATTGTTTTTCTACATACATTATATAGTGTATATATATTTCTTGTATAGCTTTTGGTTCTATATACGAAATCTACTTGTGATTATTAATTCAACAATAAATAGTTACAAAACGAGACCAAACAGAGTTGTAACTTGCACAAAACCTCATGGCAATAAAATCTAGGGTTAATAACTAAAAAACTATCCAAGGTTTCTATCATATTAAAATTAGGTGTCTAAAGTTTGAAATGTTAAAATAAACTGTTCTAGGTTTCATTTTTGTTGAAATTTGGTGTCTCGGTGTGATTACTTTAGAGAAGTCAATTTCAACGAAACCGACTGTCAAATTCGAGCTCCCATACACACTCCCTTCTCGTAATCTTGTCGGGACCGTCACCTAAGAAGCTGGCCACATACGCGCAAGTAAATCCCGCTCCATTGTCATTGGAAATCGTTCCACACACCACTCTGCTAGAAACATTTTCTTTTGGATGTTCAACTTTTGAGTGAAATTTGACGATTTTGTAAAAAGTAAGAAGTCATGGATTATGAGTGGGTGAGTGGTTGATGAAAATAATTGAAGGAGATGAAAAGACGCGAAAAGACATCAAATTCAACAAAAATAAAACCTCGGATAATACATTTTAACACTTTAAACTTCAGATACCTAATAAATCTTGGACAGTTTTTTAGATGTTAACCTTAAAATCTATCCTCCTAACCAAAGCTCACGAATTGGTAGCACCAGCAGTAGAAGATGACAACTAAGAAAAGCAAACCATAAGGGATGATTTCAAGAGCCATATTAATGTATAGTTGACCGAATAAGGCCCATGGAAACACCGGATACGATATCAACTATTCGACTTTGCGACCTTCCTTATGTTATTCTTTTTAGTCATCTTCTGCTATTTTGTTAGCTCATTTTCCTTCAGTATGAATTGTTGACGAGAAATTATTCACTACCTCGGTACTAACACGTGGCACCGAGGTGGTGTATCGTGAGCTGACACGTGGCTAAATTATGGATAGAGTGCGCCAGGTATCAATCTGTAATTGGGTGAAGGCCCACCACCTCGGTGCCACGTGTTGGCACCGAGGTAGTGAATAATTTCTCATTTTTGACACCTTCTTAGCATCTCAAGCCCTTTTTTGTTTGGATAAGTTTAGTTAGCTGGTACCTGGCATCAATTTTTTTTGGCCAGTACCTGGCATCAATTAGAATTGTAATTTCAGAGCTACACCTTAATCTACAATCTTAAAATGGCTATCCATTTTTTTTTTTTTTTCTAACTGATCAACCGTCGTAATAAAACCTAGCTAAGCTCATTAGCCCCGATGTGGTAGAAGAAGATTAAAATTAATTTCAAACATCATAATTATCGGGTTCACATATTAGTATCTAATAATTTAATCAATCAAGGAGAGGTATACTTCACATTCAAATTTAAACAATCAAGCAGAATCTGATAGAAACTATAGCAACATGTTTATTAGCTAATAAGAATTGAGAGGAATAACCATTCAATTCCTGTGTCAGAAAAAAGAACATATTTTCCAGCTCTTATATATCTTCTTCTTGTTGTTGTTCAATAATGAATGACTTTGGTGACTCTAAGGTGTTTACATAATAGTAATAAGTCACATCATATCTCGCTGATCCGTCTAATATTTCCTTTAATTCAGGAAATATAGTTTCTGTCCAGCTGCTGCTACCTTTCTCCAAATTGTAGCTACACAACCGAAAATCCTTGTCCGAATTAGTATCCAATTCATAAGAGTAACATAGTAGCTCTTCTCCATCAATGAAGCCGACACTGTAATGAATCTCCGGTGAAGGCGGCTGCCAAGGTATCAATCTCTTAGGACTCCACTTATTCTTCTTCTCCAAAACCCACATCTGGAACCCATGTGTACGTATGTCATCGTAATTTAGCAATAAAATCATGCCCCGATAAACCAAAATCCCCGAATTAAAATTGCTATAATCATGATCATGAGGAAATCGAACCAAATGATCCCCCGGAAGAAGTATCGGTTCTAGAAAAATCTCCGACCCAACATCGAACCTCGCCAAAACTAACTCATCATCACGTCGCGCCAAGTAGTATACGATGCCATCAATACAGCAACTCCTCATCATGAGAGTAGGAGTTAAATTACTTGTACAGTCCATCTTCCTCCACTTGTTTTCGCCGAGGGTAACTATGTGATATTTGCCGTTGCTGGATCTTAGAAGCTTGTGTTTTTTACTTACAGGGTCAAACCCTAGAAATAAATAAGATATTTTTCTCACTTTAAATGGAAAAGGGTTTACATCTATATGTTCTCCAGTGCTAGGGTTCCGGATTTGGACTGCTATATCGTCACCATCAATACCGTAAAAAAATATTAACCCACGTGGGGATGTTGAGCACCAACGGTAATACCTGTCCGGCCAGTTGTACGATGATGTTTGAGTATTATTTGTGGAGAAGAAGGTTGGAGGGTGTTGGGTGGTTGTATCTTTGTTATGGAAGCAGAAGACACGTGTGGGGTTGAGTTTTGAGTGTTGGAAGTGGGAGTCGATGAATGGACGGCTGGTGATTATAGAGAGCCATCGTTTAGAGACGGCTCTGAATCTGCATAGGGTTTTCACCGGAAGTCGCTTCAGTATCTCGTAGATGATGATCTCGTCAGGGATTGACGACGGTGATATCGACAGAGTTGCAGTCTTCATGATGATATTATTATTCATCTTGTCACTTCCTTTGAGCTAGCTAGTCTTCTTCCACATATAGTATATTGATGCGTGTTTGAAGCATATTGACTTACCATATATATATATAGATATAGTAAATATCTTATACAATAAGATAGAATCCAACTACATATATTTTAAGTTTTTTAATTGAAATCGGTTTTATTAAAAGATAGTAAAAAGTTTAAAGAATAATCTAATCAGTTATATCGTAATCTTATATCCTACTAACAGATATTTTTAAGATTTTAGCTCAATAAACCAGCTTGATCGGATTTAGCTCAATCCTTTTACATGAAAGCAACATAAAGAACAGTGAGAAAATTTGATAGCCATTTTAAGATTGTAGATTAATTAAGGCGTTGTCACGTTGAGGCTCAATCCGTCGTACCGTTCTGACGTGCCCCGGCTTGCCCATCGTCCTTGAGCATCCCACGCTTCCACATTTAGCAGACGTCCGTGGTCCATCACTAGTCATTTGTTAAAAATTAATAATAAGAAACTTGTATTTAGATTAATAGTTAAATTAGTTGGGAGAGTGTTATTAAGTTTAAGTAGTTAAGAAGTGACGTTAATGCAAGTAGTTGGGAAGTATGTCTAGAGCTCTCCATTTGTACCCATAAATAGATGTGAGAATGAATGAAAATCACCAAGTTGAATAGACAAACAACAAGTCTCTCATATCCTCTCCACCTCTCTCATTCTCACAAACTCATATTCAACACCAGCAAGTGGTATCAGAGTCAAGTCCAAAGATCGTGATGGCATCAACAACCATGCAAGTGCCAAGATTGACGAAGAAAAACTACGATAAATAGTGTATCCAAATGAAGGCCTTTTTGGGATCGCTTGACGTGTGGGAGCTCGTGGAGACCAAGTTCGAGGAACCCGAAGTGACGGCTGAGATGTCAAAAGAAGAGTAGGAAGAATTGAAGGAGCATCGGAAGAAGGAGAAGATGGGTTTGTTCACAATATATCAAGGTCTTGATGAAGCCACGTTCGAGATAGTCGCTCTGGCCAAGACATCATACGAAGCATGAGGAATAATCCAAAAGGCGTACGGTGGAGTCGAAAAGGTAAAGAAAATTCGCATGCAAGCTCTTCGTGCTCAATTTGAATCCCTCCATTAAGAAAGCTCGGAATCTATCTCCGACTACTTCACGCGGGTTATCTTAATCTCGCATCAAATGCGAAGAAATTGAGAAAATTTGGAAGATGTTCGTATCATAGAGAAGATATTGAGATCCCTCGATCCCAAGTTCGACCTTGTGCCGTGGCAATTGAAGAATCCAAGGACCTAAAAGAAATGTCCGTCGAGAAACTTATGGGTTCTCTACAAGCCCATGAACAACGACTGTCGAAGATAGGAGAATGTAAATCCTTGGAACACGCTTTACAAGAAAATGTGACGTTGAAGAATCAAGGCTCACACGGCGGCTTCCAAAGAGGAAGATTCACAACACAGAGAAGAAGAGGTGGTCGAACAACAACCACCAACGAACCTGCCGATGGAGAATCAGGAGGACGAAGAGCAGGTCGAGGTTGAGGTCGCGGTCGTGGTCGAGGTCGCGGACGAGACCGTAGTGGATGGAGCAAATCGGATATCCAATGCCATGTTTGTAAAAAATAAGGCCACTATGCAGCAGAATGTTGGTATAACATCGACAATGAGGGAGAAAATGCGAATATTGCAGAGAAGACGGACGATGATAGAGTACTCATGATGGCCTACGATGAAGCGGTGGCGTCAGAATCCGTCACATGGTTCATTGATACGGGAGCATCCAATCATATGTGTGGACGAAAAGAATTGTTTGAAGAGCTTGACGAAAGGCGTGATGGGCATTTTACCTTTGGTGATCTCTCTCGACGGCCAATCGAAGGTAAATGTAAAATTTTCTTCGCACTCAAGAATGGGCGGAAGCTCTGCATCACTGATGTTTATTATGTCCCCGATATGAAGAATATGTTCTAAGCGTTGGACAATTACTCGAGAAAAGATATGACGTCCACATGAAGGATCACGCTCTTAGCATTTGTGATAAAAACAACAAACTTATCACGAATGTGACCATGACTAAGAACATGATGTTTCCTCTACGGGTGAGTGCACAAGAGGAGAATTGCTTGAAGGTGACAACCATGGACAGCTCATGTCTCTGGCACATCAGGTATGGGCATCTCAATTTTGAGGCGTTGAAGCTACTGGAAAGGAAGAACATGGTACGAGGCTTGCCAAATATCGACCGCCCCAACGGTGTGTGCGAAACACGTGTCATCGGGAAGCAACAAAGAAATCCATTCAAGAAGTATCATTTGAAGAGAGTAAGAGTTCGTCTCGACTTAATCCACTCGGATGTATGCGGGCCAATCAATCCCATCTCCATTGGTGGAAATAGGTACTTCTTGACCTTTACTGATGATTATAGTGGCAAGACTTGGATTTATATGATGAAGTAGAAGAGCGAAGTCTTGACGAAGTTCAAAGAGTTCAAAAACATGGTGGAGAAGCAAAGTGGTCGTCATTTAAAGTGTTTGCGAGCCGACCGAGGAGGCCAGTACACATTGCGGGAGTTTGACAAGTTTTGCAAAGAGAGCGGGATCGTGCATCAACTCACCATGCCTCAAATGCCTCAACAAAATGGTGTCTCCGAGAGAAAAAATAGGACCATCTTGAATTTGGTTCGATGCATGCTCAAGGAAATAAGAGTTCCGAAAGAATTTTGGGCAAACGCGGTTGCATGTGCCGTTTACTTACTCAACCGGTTCCCTACGAAGAGGATTGGAGACATAACGCCGGAGGAAGGATGGAGCAAGCGCAAGCCAATTGTCGAGCATCTTCGTATCTTCAGATGCATTGCATATGCAAAAGTGCAAGAAGAAAAGCGGATGAAGCTCGAGGACAAAAGTATGAAGTGTGTCATGCTCGGCTACAGAGAGAACTCTAACGGCTATAAGTTATACAATTTTGTCACAAAAAGGGTTGTAATGTCGCGGGACGTCAAGTTTGATGAGAAGCGAGCATGGAATTGAGAAAACAACAACTAGCAAAGTGAGATCTTAGATGCGGAGGAGTCGGAGCAAGAGAGTGTCTGAAATGAAGAAGTTCGGGAGCCAACTTCACCCGCAAATGCTAGAGCCCAATCAGAAGGAGAAAGCTCAAGTGAATCACTCGTGAGGAAGACAATGAGGATTCATGATATATATACCTCTACGGAGAAAATTGATGTAAATGATGAAGAACTATATGGTAACCTTTGTCTCTTCGCAGGATGTTATCCATTAACATTTGAAGAAGTCTCTAAGGAGACAAAATGGAAGAAGGCGATGGAAGAAGAGATCGGATCCATTCGGAAGAACAAGACTTGGGAGCTTACAACACTCCATCTAGGTCATGATGTCATCAGAGTCAAATGGGTGTACAAGACGAAGACAAAGACAAATGGAGAAGTAGAGAAATACAAAACAAGGCTTGTCGTGAAGGGATACAAGCAAAAGTTCGGGATCGACTATGAATATGTCTTTGCACCGGTGGCCCGGCTAGAGACGGTAAGATTACTCATTTCACTTGCCGCTCAAAAGAAGTGGAGAATATTCCAAATGGATGTAAATTCAGCATTCTTTAACGGGAATCTCGAAGAGGAGGTCTACATGGAACAACTGCCGGGGTTTATCGTCAAAGACCAAGAAAACAAGGTGTATCGACTGAGAATGGCCCTTTACGGGCTAAAACAGGCTCCAAGAGCGTGGAATGCCAGAATCGACGACTACTTTATTCAAAGTGGTTTCAATCGGCGCCCGTACGAGCATGCTCTTTACTCAAAGACTAACCCCCGTGGAGATGTTTTGATTGTATGTTTGTCTGTAGACGATTTGGTATTCACCGGCAACAATTCCGCCATGATTCAAGAGTTCAAGCAATCCATTGAGAAGGAGTTTGAGATGACTGGCATGGGCCTTATGGCCTGTTTCCTCGGCATTGAAGTGCAACAAGGAGAAGATGAGATATTCGTCTCTCAAAAGAAGTACGCGCGAGAGATTTTGAAGAAGTTCTCAATGGAAGACTGTCAACCGTTCGACACCCCCATCGAGTGTGGAGTGCGATTTACGAAAGAAGGAGAAGGAGAGCTAGTGAATCCGACTCACTACAAAAGCCTCGTAGGATGCCTACGCTACCTGACGTGTATTCAGCCTGACATTCTCTTTGGAGTAGGTTTGTTGAGTCGATACATGGAGACCCCGAAGACCTCTCACATGATGGCAGCCAAGCAGATCCTCAAGTACGTGAAGGGAACACTTGAGTATGGGTTGTTTTATTCATCAAAAGAAGAAGTTGAGCTTGCCAGATTTTGCGATAGTGACTGGGCTGGATGCTACGACGATCGGAAAAGCACAACCGGGTTCGTTTTCTATCTTGGAGGTACGGCATTTACTTGGTCATCAATGAAACAACCAACTGTTGCATTATCTACTTGTGAAGCAGAGTATGTAGCTGCACCATCATGTGTATGCCATGCCATATGGCTAAGAAGATTATTGGAGGAGCTCAATGTGCAACAAGAAGGCCCAACCAAGATCCATGTCGACAACAAGTCCGTTAATGCCTTAGCCAAGAATCCAGTTCATCACGAGAGGTCCAAGCACATCGATACTCGGTTCCATTCCATTCGAGAACATGTCAAGTCCAAGGAAGTGGAGCTCGTACATGTGAAGACCAATGATTAAGTTGCTGACATTTTAACAAAGGCTCTTAAGATCGACATCTTTCAGCACTTAAAGGGAAATGCTCGGCATCACCAAAATTGAAGATACAAGTTTAAGGGGATGTTAAAAATTAATAACAAATAAACTTGTATTTAGATGAATAGTCTAGAGAGTCTAAGTTAGTTGGGAGAGTGTCATTAAGTCTAAGTAGCTGAGAAGTGGCATTAATGCAAATAGTTGGGAAGTATGACTAGAGCTCTCCATTTATCCTATAAATAGATGCGAGAACGAATGAAAATCACCAAATTGAATAGACAAACAACAAATCTCTCGTATCCTCTACCCCTCTCCCACTCTTACAAACTCATATTCAACACCAACACCATTCACTATAATAAGAATAAGAATATGGAGCTATAGACACCCTCCATATAGTTACCCCCACAGTACGGTTACAATGTTGTCACCACATTAGTCACCGTATCTGTCATCACCAACCTGTCACGGATTAGTCACCTCATATATATGGTGACATTTAGGTCACCTACATTTTTATTACTAGGGAAAAACATTTATCTTATCGAACGTTTCTCTGTGGAAAAAAAACCATTTCTACAAATACCTTTTTCTTTTTGCAAAAAATGAATGTTAACTTCTTCTGCAAATTGAGTGTGAATAAGTTTCTTGGAGCTCGATCTTTGACCATGTCAGTAAGAGGAAGCTTATTGTTCTATACCATAATTGTTCGCTTAATTTAAGCAGTGAGTTCATTAAGAGGGTAGTCTTATATAAGAAAGCAGACATGTGAATGTTTGCGTTTTAAATTTGTAATCAGCATTCAATACAAATTTACGATTTTTTGTGATTTGGTTAATTGATAGTTGCTTTGATCGGTCATATTGCGCTTTCAATTTGAAATGATTGTGTGACTGCTTGTTTTGGTGGCTGATCTGTTTTGTTAATTGCATCTATAGTTTAATATTACGAACATGATGCTTTGCTTAATGTTTTAATTTGAAAAGAAAAATATCGAAACTGGGACTTTTCTATTCTGTTTCAGAGATTTTTCATCTCGGTGGACAGAAATATATAATTAAAAATATGAGGACTAAACAATATGTTCAGCTCCTATCTTCGAACCAGCTAAAACACTTTCATAGTATCATACTTTATATAAGATTTTTTTTATGCCAAAATAAGATATTATTATTATGTAAATTATTTATTTATCCACTCCTCACAAATCACATTATAACTTCCGTAGGAGTCATCCAAATGACCAAATCCACATTGGTTCAATCCCTTTTCAATCATGTAGAATATTAATATTAGTAACTTCAAACTTCTAGTTTTATTTGTTTATTATTATTATATATACTAAAACTGTTTGTTTATTTATATATTTTTTATACACAGTAATTTATTTTATAATATTAAAATAAATTCAATTAAAAATAAAATAAATTTGTATTGATCAATTTTTTGTCATATATAAAAATAAATTTCAATATTTTATTTATTCTTATATTTTATATCTTATATCTTATTTTTTATTTTTTAGTTAATTCCTACTAATTTTAAATTTTGATTACTCAAAATACTTAAGCATCATAGGGGTACACTAAAGAATTAGTGTACATGATAAATGTTAAATATACGTTTATTAGTTTTTCATTTTTAGAATTTGAGGTCTTAAATTTTATTTATTTATTTATTTATTTTTATCTTTATTAAATTAGTATCTTATCATATGTTCCAGACGGATAAAGATGTCTATTAAATCTATTATACATCAATTAGAATCTCTCAACCTGCTTCGATAGGACCACCCTTATGGGCGGCTCAAGTCACCGTAAAGCTTGCCCTATCGGTTCACATTTTTTTTAAAATTTATTATTAAAATATTATCATTATTATACATAAATATATATCGTATTATTTGCTAGAAAAACCACACAAAATGTATTTATAATGTTGACAACTAATAACTGATAATAAGACAAAATCTAGTGGAACTAATGAGTTTGATCAAGCTTGAAATCATATTTTATAATAACTGAAAAATACATTAACGTGTTATTTTTTTTTATCATATCGTAACAATAAGTTGAAAAATGGATTTGTGAAAAAAAGTTGGCAAATGAAGAAGGAGCCACCTAAATACTTACTGATGGATATGCGCCCAATTCGAACCCGTTTTAGTTCGGACTGTCTTATTTTGATCACCCCACTTACGATTGCAAATCGAAACTTTGACCCGAACAATTCACCCGCAGCGCTAACGGTCCGGACGAGCAAAAATACTCGCCCGGACCCATCCTTCAAATTCACTTAGGTGAGATCAGGCTGGCAACCTGATCTCCCTAGGGGAGATCGGGTGGGCTGACTCGATCTCCCCTAGGGGAGACCGGGTTGGCTCGCCCAGCCTCTCCTAGGAGGGGTTGGGCAAGCTAACCCGATTTTAGGCCTAGGGGTCGGATTTTCCGTCCGACCCAAGGGCCTCGACCTCCCTTTCACCCTGCCTACACTTAGCCAATTTTGCCCACCTCTCCATGCTTTAAGGGTTTAATCATGTTATTATGTGTTAACTGAGTACATTTAGGGATTAACAGTGTCATTAAGCCACCTTAATGACACTGTTTCCTATATATACTCCAAAAGTTACATTCATTCCAACAAGTTTTACATCTTTGCATACCTAGCTCTGCCTTCTCTCTAGGATTTTATCTCTCTAGAGAACTCAGACTTACTTAAGCATCAGGGAGGGTTCACCGAGCACCACCCCCCTCTCTGTGCTCGGTATTGCCCCTTGTGCAGGTCGACAGGAAGCGAAGGAACGGATCAGACAGGCAAGCTATACGGATCAAGAAAGAGAGCGAATAACCCGTGAGAAGTGCCACTCGGATCAGAGACCCGACGACCCGAGGGACACGATCTAACACTTACTAGTTTATAAGATTGAGAAAAAAATTTCAAATTATATTATATAAATGTTACGAAAGTAGAGAGGTAATAGAGGAGGGAACTTGAGGATGATCTTATTGTCACACATAGGGGCCCTTATATAGGGATTACATAGACTTGGAGAGGAAGTAAAATCAATACAAGGAAAGTCTAAATTAGGAAGATGATATATACACATAATATTGAACATCCATATAATATATTTATAACACTCCCCCTTGGATGTTCATGAGGGAATTGTGCCTCGTTAAAAACTTTACTAGAAAAAACCCAGTGGGATAAAAATCTAGTGAAGGAAAAAGAATACACAATTATGGATCCCTTTTGTAAGCTGCCTCGTTAAAAACCTTACCAGGAAAACCCAGTGGGACAAAACCTTGGTTAAGGGAAAAAATAGTGCAGCGGTGTAGATTCTCCCCCTGATGTTGACATCATGTAATTTTATTAAGTCGACGCAATTTAGTATTGTTCACCAATCTTCAAATTCGCAGCCGGTAAACCTTCTGACTTATTGGATTTTATGTTGCCTTCTTCTCATCATCGTGGATGAAAAATAACTTGGGAAAATATGTTTCGTCTTGTCTCCTTTGATGTAACATTATTCTTCAACTGGAGCTATATAACCTGCATTATCTTTAAATATACAAAATAATGGTACATTTCATAATCTAACTTGCATTTTGCATAGCCAACTGATTTAGGACTTGATTTTATCCGATAATAAACTCATGTAATTCGTCACTCGGAGATACACAAATATTTTCTTAACATTGTTAAAATTTCACTATATTGGGGAAGAACTAAATCTTGCTTATAACCAATAATACATCGCGTTCCTTCTAATTAGCAAGATACATTAGCGTTAATGTAGCACTACATAAGGTACTTCTGGACCATTATGTTCTTCATCAATCTTACGAGGATGGAAAATATATTTATTCAAATATATTATTCTTACAACCATTAAGGTACTCAATAGATGTGTTTAGCTATGCAAAATAGCTTTAAGACATTTTTTATAGGACAAAAATATTTTCAATCTCTTAAGTACTCGATCTTCAGGTCGAGTCAAACCTTTGTCCTATCAATATATTTCGTTTGAATTTTAACATCATCAATAAATTGATTGTATTTAAAACTCTTCAGGAGTTTCAATATCTTCAAATTCTCCCCCTCACGCGATGCCTCTTTTCAGCTATAGCGTGATCAACTCAGCTTATCAAATATCAAATTGCTTTATCCGTATACTTATATTAGCATTCGCTACAACTTAGCTCAAATGTTGATATAGTGGGGATAATATACCATAAGCAACCCGTAAATGGTACAATATTTTTATCATCCAACATTCTTGAAAATATTCTTTTTTTGGCCAGTTCTTGAAAATATTCATGCTAGCATTTTAAATCATTTTGGGATTTTTATGTGGATTTCACTATCAAATTAGCCACCCAAATATGCTATAAAATTATTCATATCATGAGACGCATATTAAAACCTTGTATGTACTGCCAACATAATAATGTATTTGAAGGTTATTGCTCTACCAAATGATTCATATAATAATTGTCATCTTTCTGCGGAAAAGTCTTTGTACCACGGGTTGTGCCTATCTTACGGGGCAATCTATATATGCAGAAATTATTTATATCCACTGGCTATCACATTCTGCATTTTTCATGCTCTTATTTACGTCTTTTCAAGCTTTGGCCAATCATAATGATTCTTTGACATATTGAGCTCAAGATCCTCATCTTGTATTATGAATTCACTCACGAAAACTTGATATACCTGGTTCCATAAATTCCCATTAATAACATAACTCATCGAGATCTCTTTATTACAATTATTTTCAGGTACCTGAACCACTTCTGGGGTTTCATATTTAGTTATGTATCTTTTCCTTTTTTGGGAAATCGCCTCCGTAATAAGACCATATTTATCTATTTTCTTTCCGTGCTCCATTCTTGTTAAAAATATTTGGAACCAATATCACACACTTCAGGCGTGAATTATTTTTCATTATAATTTGTCATGCCATGACATTTCAAATTGGAGCATTTGTAGTTGGTACTTGATTTATGACTTTCTAGGTCTCATAAAGTCACTTATTGGCAGTATTTGATAATGCTTTTCTCTTTAAACTTCAGGTTCATATTCTCATTGTGCGAGGATCTAAATGAGATAATAACAAAAAAAAATTCAGTCAATCTCTTTTCTGCCAGCTACTTATTTTCTCCCCCTAATGTTGGGAAAAGTTGTTCAACAATGACAATCAATATTCTTGCTTTAAATATATATATCAGTCATTATTCTCTAGTAATTGATTTATAGACAATATTTTTCCCAACATTCCAGACCCATGTTTGTGCGTTGCGGTGGAACAATTCAAACATATATCGCACATCATAAATTAATATATGAGAAATTTGTCTCTTCACCAAAAATTGGTTGTAATGGGGAGAACTGTGATTTAACATTGGCTTGATGCACAGTTATATTGCTGCTTTCATAATAGCATGCAGTTGTTCTCAATTTGCTCTCATTGGTAGCAGTTTAGCTATTTAACTGAGGCTCTTTGTAACTTTTATGCTATACTGCGAATCTAGACATGCAATTGTCTGATTCTTATATGAAATATCAACTTTTAATATCATCATCATTCTTTATTGCATAATCTTGAAATTTTGCTATTGCAAATTCGTGATAATTAAATGCACATGCGACCATATTGTAGATGCATCTTTTAAAATAATATATCGGTCCATTTGGCAGGTGAACGGGCCCATATTCACCTTTATAATTTCCACAGATAATGGAATTTTATCCCGAACTTAGTTGATGATGATCACATAATGAATTTTCATTTGAGAGCAATTATCATAATGATTTATGGAGAATCTTCAGGTTCTTCCAAATAATGTATTGCGCATCTTAAATGATCCGGAATGGTCTGTAACCGGTCACGCCAAATATTGTATTATATGGGTAAAACTTCTGGTTTACCTCAATACATCAGTAAACTTCAGGTTTAACTGATATGTATATCTTTCGTATTTACGTAGGAGATATGTCATGTATCTCTTGTAACATAATCCGCATATTGTTATTTTATTCATCGTCATCATAATGATGATTGCGGAGTAATCAATTTTTTATAATAATATATACTGTATATGTAAGATATAAATAACAATAATAAAAAAGGTAAAGAAATAAATAAATAATTTCGTATAAATGCTCAATTTTATGATCTTCGGGATCATTTATAGCTCAATATATTAGGATCCTTATTTGTAACTCAAAATCTTTAATGATCTATTGTTTATATCGCAAAATCTCTTAGGATATTCAGATCTCATTTTCATGATCCCATATCATTCATAAAAATAATTCAGGATCTTCAGGATCACTGTTCATAATTTAAGATCTTCAGGGATCTTCAATCTCGTTAATTCATAATCCCATATATTTAGGATCTTCGGTATTCTGGATCCTTTATTCATTCCAGATCTTCTAGTTCATGATCATTTATTCACGACTCATGATCTCTTAGGATCTTCATGATCCCTTATTTATAATAATTCATGATACACATGATTCATTCTTATACAAGAAGATCTTTAATCCACAAATACAATGTCTCATATCCCATTTTTTCATACATTCTAGGATCTCCCAGATCCTAAAATTATCAATTTTTTTTTTAGCTTCTGAATAACTCTTGATCTCCGAGATCATTTTATAATGAAATGGAATGAGCATAAGGATATATGTATGTAATAAATATAAAGCAGTGCAATAATTAAAAAGATATATGTAAATGGAATGCAATAAATAAAAAAATATAACTGTAAATGCGGAATTTTAAAATAAATATGAATATTCAGAATCTTGATCTTTAGGATCATAATATCGGATCTTCATGATACGATATTAGTATAGAATGCAATTTTCTTAATCGTAAGATCCAAGAATTAATAATAATATACGCAACGATTTTTTTTTTTCACTAATGCCAATTTTTGCGTAGTGTTGTCGCGCTTCATAAGATCGAATTCCGCGCTGAATCATATAATTATATTTTGTTAGCGTAACCACGATGTTCAACGTCATCATTCCTCTTTGCATTCTTTTCGTGCATTCTTTATTTGTAAGAGGCATCATCGTTCTTTATCTATATCATGATGATGCTAATCATTTTATCATTTTCAAAGTCAACAATGGCATGATAACAATAGTAAAATCGTATTCCTTCAAAGTCAATCATAAACTGTCGTACTCACTTCAGGGAGTGACAAATATTTTTATTGTAAGTACAATATGCAATACTCACTTCAGGGAGTGCATGATATTATCATTGCAATCATAAACTGTAATACTCACTTCAGGGAGTATAACATTATAATCATATAAAATACAACACTCACTTCGGGGAGTGGAGTATATCCTCATTATAATAAATATTGCAACACTCACTTCAGGGAGCGAGCATATCTAGTGGGCGAAGCAACACTCTTTGTATCTTGATATATTTCAGCATCGAGCACTCATGTGCTTAGCCACACTATTTGTTTTTCTAGTGATAAATCATATACCATATACTCGCTTTAGGGGGTGGAGTCATATCAATACAAATATAACTTCATATACGAACAAATATTTAACACATAGAGTTGATCTCTACATATAAAAATAACTAACTGATATTTACCGTGATGTTGTCATGTACCCTAAAATCGTTTCACGCATGTTCCGACATAGATTGATTCCAATAAATCTAGTATCTATCAAATAACAACAGTATTAGGAACAGAATATCAAATAGTAATAATAAAAACTTAAGATTTGAGGCAATTAATATAAATTAATGTAAGAAAAAAAATATCCCTTTTCAATTTTTTTTCCGATATTGTTCTCTTTCGGCGTTGTTCTCGCCTTTAATCTTGAAGATCCCCTTCCATCTTCTTTGAATTTATTTTCGTTCAACCTAGCTCGAACTCGAAGTGATCGTTAGGGGATTTTTGTTTTCGCCATCGTCTTCTCTCACTTTGGATCGTCTGCTTCGAATGTCCGACGATTTAAGATCGAGCAATTTCGTGCTGATAACGTGTTACTAAAGTAGAGAGGTAATAGAGGAGGGAACTTGAGGATGATCTTATTGTCACACATAGGGGCCCTTATATAGGGATTACATAGACTTGGAGAGGAAGTAAAATCAATACAAGGAAAGTCTAAATTAGGAAGATGATATATACACATAATATTGAACATCCATATAATATATTTATAACAATAAAGTGTTTTTCTAAATTTTTTATTTTCCCCTATTTTGTTAAAAGAACTTTATTTACAATATTTTCCTTGTTTTATATTTTTTAAAATTTAAATTACTGTGAATTATTACATAAATTGATTTATATTTTAAAAAATGTAATTTTATTTCACATTTAGATCTTTCAAGATTTTGTAAACTATTTATTTATTTTATTATATATTTGAGATAATTTATTTAAAACAAGTATTATTTTTACACATATATTTGACACTGGTTTAATACATCATTTATAGATCACAAATGACTTAAACTTGGTCCTAATTTTCTCAAAAATGACAATAGTAGAGTTTTAGTAATGTTATTACCGAAATAATGATAATTATAACCAAGCCATTAAATTTTACAATCTCAAGACTAACATAATATTATATATGTTATTCTTCTTTTTTTTGCCAATATATATTATTCATTTAACACTTGTTGTTTATAATTTAATATAAATGATAACTTATGTTATTATATTGATTTTTTAAATTTAATTAGTTTATCATTTTTTTTCATTCACTAATTTTTTTAAATTTAGCCTGTTTTATTTAGGGTTTATGTACACTTTCATTTTTATATTTTCAAACTTAAAAAAATCATGACTATTTAGTTTTTTTACGTTTTATATCCCTGTTTTTTTTTTTATAATTTATATCTTTAGCATATTTATTTTTAGAATTTTTTCACAATTACTAATTTATTATTTTTTTGTTTATAACTTTTACATATAATTACCTTATTTTTTCAAATTTTGTTAATATATTTATTGTATTATATCACAATTTATGGTCAATTGTAATAAAATATAAAAAGTAGAAAAAAAAAACATAATTTTAAAATTAGTTTCTGAAGAAAAATAATTTGAGAATAAGTTTGACAAACAAATTTATTTCGAAATTCACTAAAAAAATATAGGACTATGATTTGTTCGGCCCTTTAATAGTACCGACACACTCATGATGACTCAACATCAAGCTTCTACTTTTAATAATAATAATAATAATAATAATAAATACAAATAATAATTATTTAAGAAGTACTGTCGGATAGATTGAATTGACAATGAATAAACTTTATTATATTATTATTTAGTTTTTATAAATATAGGATTTTTATTTTTAGTCCCTGAGATGATAAATCTCAGAGAGCTAGTCCAATAAACTGAATGGCTACTGAAGTTGGATGCGGCGTCGGTTTGGTATAAAAAATTAGTCAAAGTTGAAAACAAACAGAGTCTGCAAAATTACCAAAAAAGAACTAGTTGTTTAAACAAATTTATACAAACATAACTACTGAAAGAACAAATTAACAATATTCTTGTCAATTAAACGGTGAAGATATGCTAGCTATATTAGAGGATATGCTAAATTCTATCTAAAACGATAATAATATATAATGGGAGAGTTGTTAAATCTTTAACAACAATAAAATCAATATTATCTCTATTTACCAACTAAAAACATAACTAATCTGAGAACCTGATTTTCAACCAATAGTTAGCACCAGACTTAGTTTTTTTATCGAGGAGTTATTAGTGTTGATAAGCACATATCATCGGAACTATCTACTACACTATTAAAAAACTGATTTCAATACTTCAAAAATATCTGTAGTTACATTCTATCTATTTTATAAGATTTTTACTAGCTATATTATATGGCGTAAGTCAATATGCATCAAAATACTTCGATCAAGAAGACTAGTTCAAAGGAAGTGACAAAATGAATAATAATATCATCATGAAGACTAAAATCCTGTCAATATCATCTTCACCGTCAATCCCTGATGAGATCATCATCTACGAGATACTGAAGCGACTTCCGGTGAAAACTCTATGCAGATTCAAATCCGTCTCTAAACGATGGCTCTCCATAATCAACAGCCGTCCATTCATCGACTCCCACTTCCAACACTCTAAACTCAACCCCACACGTCTCTTCGCCTTCCATAACAACAAAGATACAACGCTGATCTTTTCAACAAATTATCCTCAGACATGGCCGGACACGCATTACCGTGTGTGCTCAATATCCCCACGTGGGTTAATATGTTTCTACGATACTGATGGTGACGATACAGCAGCAATCCAAATCTGGAACCCTAGCACTGGAGAACATATAGAGGTAAACCCTCCCCCGCATAATAATCTGGTAAAAAGACGTCCTTTATTTCTAGGGTTTGACCCTGTCAGTAAAAAACATAAGCTTCTAAGCTTCAACAACAGCGAAAATTACGTATTTACTCTCGACGAGAACAAGTGGAGGAAGATGGACAATAATAGATCAAGTAATAATTTAACTCCGGGGGTAGTGAATGAAGAAGATTGTTGTACTGATGATGGCATCGTATGCTACTTCGCTCAACGTGATCAAAACGATGCTGAGTTAGTTTTGGTGAGGTTCGATGTTGGGTCGGAGACTTTTCTAGAACCGATACTTGTTCCGGGTGATTTGGTTGGATTTCCTGATGATGATGATGATGATATGTATTTTAGTTGGGGGATTTATGTGTATCGGGGCATGATTTTATTGCTAAATTACGATGACATACGTACACGTTTCCAGATGTGGGTGTTGGAGAAGAAGAATAAGTGGAGTCCTAAGAGATTGATACCTTGGCAGCCGCCTACACCGGAGATTCATTACAGTGTCGGCTTCACTGATGGAGAAGAGATTCTAATATACTCTTCAGAATTGGATGCTAATTCGGAAGAGGATTTTCGGGTGTGTAGCTACGATTTGAAGAAAGGTAGCAGCAGCTGGACGGAAACTATATTTCCTGATTTAAAGAAAATATTAGACGGATCAACGAGATATAAGGTAGGTTTTTACTATTTTGTAAACACCCTAGAGCCACTCAAGCCATTGAGTATTGAGTAAGAAGAAGAAAATAAGAGCTGCTATTGTTTTATCTTCGACCATGGATATTGCAAATATGTTCTTCATTCTTTCATAGGAATTGAATATATTGACTCTATTTCTCTTAATGGCTGAATTAAACATGTCTTTTTTATGATTTTGAATTCATATTGTTCATATAATAATATTCTTGCAAACAAACATGTCGCTTTAGTTAAATTGATCAAATTCTTCTTGATTGTTTAAAATTAGTTCATGAATGTGAAGTATACTTCTCATTGATTGATTAAATTATTAGATAAGAATATCTGAAGCCGATAATTATATATATGGAGTTTGAAATTAATTTAAGCTTCTACCCACCGGGCAATTGGCACTTACCTTGTAGCGGAAACAATCTCAACTAATGAGCTGAACTGGATTTTTGTTACGAGGGTTGATCAGTTAGAAATGTCAGGTTTGATACCAAGCAAGTGTGGAACTTAATTTGTACAATTGTGTGAAATTGAGGACATGTCATGCTTGCTTGTATTAAAAGTTGTCGTTTTTACCTGCATGAAAGGAATCGAAGAATGGTTATTTTATAATTTCAAATTCATATTTATCTTCATGTATTCTTGCCGATAAACATGTCATTATAATAACTATGTTTTTATGCAAACTTCATCCTTAAAAAGTGTTTTTTTTTTCTTTCTATTCAAAATCGTGTCTCTCTCTTCTAAGACTCAAACAAATAAAAAAATAAAGAACTCCGCTAGATAATGATATGCAAATGCAACTATATTTGAAATTAATTTTAGAGTTTGTGACCATAAAATATGCAACATAGCCCATTAATCTCATCCGAATTAATGGTATTCCTGGGGAATAGATATATTTGAAAAATATATTTTTACTATAATCTGATAACTGTCGAATCTCTGAGAACGGAGATGAAGGGTTCGAGTGGTTTTGGACGCGAAAGTGGTGATGGACACGACGGTGCAGATGAGAGTTGGGTTTTTGAAGCACTAAAAGTTCCGGTTAGGGTTTCATGTGAGGGATAATAACGAGGTGGTTGCTCCGGCGAAGAAGGCTAACTGGGTGCAAGGTCGATGTTCGAATCAAGGTATGGAAGTTCAATTTCTGAATCTGAAAGATGATTATTGTCTAGCAGTACTGTTTAATGTTCATTGTGATTAAATAGTTATGCTTTTCTTAATTTGTGATTGTTTCTCTAAAAGCTGGCTCTCTATAATCGCCAGCCGTCTATTTACAATTGTGGGTTTCAGATCGTGGGTGTTGGAGAAACATAAGTGGAGCCCTACGATCCATTTACAGTCTCTGTATCTCCGCAAAATGACAACGTATGGAGTCATGGAGATAAGCACGAAAGTTGAGAACAGATATGGAACTCTGGGTGCAACTTGCAAGTTCGATGTTCGAATCAAGATATGGAACTTCACTTTCTGGATCCGAAAGATGATCTTGTGTAGCACTTATTGTGATTCAGATTTACTTTTTTTTTTCTTTTCTATGTACGTTTTAGTGTATATATATTATTTCTTGTACGTATTGCTTTTGGTTTTATATAATTTATGTACACTTGTTTCATAACAATTTGACATGCTCAAATCTGACCAAAAATGTGGAATAATACGAATTAAATTGAGCACTCAACCAATAAATAGCAATAAAAAATAACATAATACACAAAATTTATATAGTTCGGGTAATTGACTTACATCTACGGAGTCTTCACTAAGACAAACAATGAAGAATTACAAGACAAGACAAAAGAGATCTCTCTCACAATACATGTTCACATTAAGATACAACTTAACAACAACAAATAAAGAGTCTAATAAATCTGGCGCGGCCCTAGATTGATTAGACTATCGATATGCTCACCGATACGAAAAGATTCAAAATTTCTCATTCCATGTCCAGTATTACCGTCGTCACTCACAACCGAAACTTCCTCAAACTCCTCGCTACTCAGATCGTACTGGTATAGTTGCTGAGGGCATCCAACTGTCACGCTGATCATGATCAATACTTTGCCGCAAAACATCCCTAAAATGCGGGTCTCATAGTGCTGATAAGTAGTAGTATTTATGTTGAGATTAATGCAATCTGGGCTTGGCCCGGGTTATGTTGGATATATGTGTGTGCAAGAAGGATTAGCTGTTGGGCTGTGGGCCTTCTTTGTTGATCAAGCCCGTGTCCCGTATTCGAGTATTGTTGGTTGGATTTAATAGTTCCTGGACAATTTGTTTGGGACTATTTTGGTTGGTTGGATAACTTAGGGGACCCTTGAGTGAAAGCTCGGGACCCCGCCCTTATATATAGGTGAGGATTAGGGTGAAAGCCTCAGTTCGATGAGCCGCAAATCCTCTAGTCAAATTTTCTTCTCTGTTTCTTCTCCAAAAGGCGATTCTAGGGTTTGGGATTCAACAAAATCCACATGGTATCAGAGCTGATGAGAGGCGATCTAGCCTCTTTTCTCCGTTCTTGAGGATCCCCCGCTGCACCTTTGTCCCTGATCCCTTCTTACAAGGATCGTTCCGCCGTTTCATCTCCCTGGTTCGTTGTTTGCGATTCACCTTTCACGAAGCTGTCTGGAATCTGTTCGCGATTCGTCTTCTTCTTGTTGACGACTCGATTCTCTCTTGGAAGTCTTGCTTCTCACGAATCCTGCCAGATTCGCGCTTTTTGGTTCACTTCACAACGGTTTGCCTTCCTATTGCTGAGCCATGTCCGGAGGCGGTGATGATGAAGATCGGAAGAACTCAAATCCTTCTGATCAACTTACTGCAACCACTGGTATCGGCACTCTTGACCTAACTTCCGATGTTCACTCATATCATCCTCTATTCCTGTATCCTGGTGATAATCCTAGACAGAGTTTGCTCTCAATCAAACTTTCTGGTCAAGAGAATTACCGAAAATGGAGTAGAGGTATGCAGATTATTCTACAAGGCAAGAACAAGTTAGGTTTTATTACTGGTTCATGTAAGCGTGATTCCTTTGAAGAAAAATTGCGTGATCTTTGGGATAGATGTAATGCTGTCGTATTTGGCTGGATCATCAATTCTGTTTGCGATGATATATCTGATGGCATTATGTATTCTGAGAGTGCTTTGCTTGCTTGGAAAGACTTGCGTGAGAGATTTGATAAAGTGAATGGATCGAGGATCTATCAACTGCATAGGGACATTACCTTATGTCGTCAAGGAGTTGACACTATTTCCTGTTTTTTCACCAAGATGAAAGGGTTATGGATTGAATATGATGCAGCTTGTGCTCTCCCACACATTGATGACCCTCTGTTTAAACAGCACCTTGATCATAGAGAGTAGAGACAATCAACGACTATTTCAGTTTTTAATGGGGCTCAATGAGAGTTTTTCCAATATAAGGAGCAACTTGCTTCTTTGGACACCCTTGCCTTCTCTTAATCAGGCATATGGGATATTGATCCAGGAGGAAAATCAAAGGGACATCAGTGCTTCAATTACTGCTGATGGGAGCAATCTTGGATTGAATGCTACCACTACTGGAAATGATGGGAAACCAAGAAGGATCAACAACCCCAATCTTGAGTGTGACTTTTGCAAGAAAAAAGGTCACACTTCTGATCGTTGCTATGCAAAGGGATGCTCCTTTTGTAAACAAAAGGGGCACTGCAAAGATAATTGCTTCAAGTACAGAGACTCACAAAAGGGAAAAATGACCATTTCTAAGGCCAATACTGCCACAGTGAATGAAGGAAGTAAAGAGGGGTCTGGAAATGTTCAATCTGGGACTAGTTTTCAAGGGAATGTTACACTTTCAAGTGAACAATTTGATATTCTGATGAAGAGATATGGAGGTGGTGGAGCATCTGCAGCCACGGCAATCTCCTCTGATGATGGTAATGACATTACAGCAGGTATAATTTCTTTAAACTCACACTATTCTAGAGAGACCAGTTGGATATTGGATACAGGTGCAAGTAATCACATGACTAATAACTTAGGCTGGTTGACCAATTTCAGAAAAATTTCTAGCACCAAAGTCCAATTACCAAACGGTCTAAATTCTTCTGCTATTGGGATTGGAGACTTCAAAATATCAAATGGAAAAGTTTTGAGAAACATCTTATATTTACCTGATTTCAAATTCAATCTTTTATCTGTTTCTCAATTAACTAAAGACCTGAATTGCACTGCCAGTTTTTACCCAAATGTTGCTATTATACAGGACCTCTCAAGTGGGAGGGTCTTGGGCAGTGGTGATCAACAATCTGGTCTGTATTTTCTTCATCCCAATAGCAAAAATGATATACCTATGACTTTGAATAGTGTGAATAAAGATTCTATCCAGTTGTGGCATAAAAGATTAGGGCATGCTTCTATCAAAGCATTGCAACATATTGACTCTATTGTCTCTGTTAAGAATAAAGGCCTTGCAATTAGTGATTGTATCATTTGTCCCTTAGCCAAAATAACAAGGAATAGTTTTCCTAAATCTGAAAAAAGAGTTGTTGCCAATTTTGATCTTGTTCACAGTGATGTTTGGGGGCCTTATCATACTGCTACTTATGATCAAAAGAAATATTTTTTAACCCTTGTGGATGATCACTCTAGAGTGACTTGGGTCTTTCTTATGCATTTCAAAAGTGAAGTAGCTATTTTAGTAAGACAATTTGTACAGATGGTTTATACTCAATTTGGAAAGATAATCAAAGTTTTTCGTAGTGACAATGGTGGTGAATTTTTTAGTGATTATCTCCAAAATTTCTTTAAGCAAAAAGGAATAATCCATCAAACAAGTTGTTCTTACACCCCCCAACAAAATGGAAGGGTAGAGAGAAAACATAGACATTTGATTGAGATGGCAAGGGCTCTGAAATTGCAAGCTTCTATTCCTAACAAGTTTTGGGGAGATTGTGTCTTAACTGCCTGCTATTTGATAAACTTGTTACCCACAGATGTCCTTGCTGGCAAATCTCCTTTGGAGGTTTTTTCGGAACAGAAACCTGTTATTGCTCATCTTAAGGTTTTTGGTTGTTATTGTCTTGCAAAAAAGGTTGTTGTGGTGGACAAGTTAGCTGCCAGGGGGGTTCCCTCTGTTTTTTTGGCTATTCTGACACACAAAAAGGATATAAACTCTATGACTTGGACTCTAAGAAATTTTTTGTCAGTAGAGATGTCAAATTTTTTGAGGAAATCTTTCCCTTTTCTGGTAGTAAATCTGATCCACTACCCCTTTTTTGTGAAGATGAACTTGAGATTGATAAAATCAATGAAGGTGATCCACAGATTGATCATTCTCCTGAGATTGCAATTGACCCTATGTTGGATACCTCTAGTAATCCCATTGATGCAGATGATGCAATTTCCAGTGCTGATGCAGAACTGCCCCAGGCAAATGATGACAATGTTAATCACATTTCTGATGCTCCTCCAACTCGTATATCTACTCGTGAAAAAAAACCTCCTATTTGGATGACAACTGGTGAATATGTTGTCAACACTGGTTCATCACCTTATCATATGTCCCAGTTCATTGGTTATGGTAACATTTCTCGAGATTATTTTTGTTATCTAACTAAAATTTCTAAGATGGTTGAACCTAGATGTTTTGAGGAGGCAGTTCATGATAAAGAATGGATCAAGGCTATGCAGGAAGAAGTCTCTGCTTTGGAGGATAATGGAACCTGGAAAATGGTACCACTGCCAACAGGTAAGAAAGCAATAGGGTGCAAATGGGTGTACAAATTGAAATATCATGCTGATGGGAGTCTAGAACGTTACAAGGCTAGACTCGTGGCTAAAGGTTATAAACAAAAGCATGGTATAGATTACTTTGAAACTTTCTCTCCTGTTGTTAAAATGAGCACTGTTAGAACTGTTTTAGCTCTTGCTTCCATTTATAGCTGGCCCTTATATCAAATGGATGTATATAATGCTTTTTTGCAAGGGGATTTAGAGGAAGAGGTCTATATGACCCCTCCTCAAGGATTTAGTAATCAGGAGGGGAATGGTCTAGTGTGCAGATTACATAAATCCTTATATGGATTAAAGCAGGCTTCTAGACAATGGAAC
Organism: Clarkia xantiana subsp. parviflora; assembly: GCA_036873135.1. Classification (NCBI taxonomy): domain Eukaryota; kingdom Viridiplantae; phylum Streptophyta; class Magnoliopsida; order Myrtales; family Onagraceae; genus Clarkia; species Clarkia xantiana. The sequence continues at coordinate 14,860,285 of JAPTYO010000004.1, forward strand.
AAAAAATTGACTGATTCCCTGTGTTCCTCTGGTTACAACCAATCTATGTATGACTATTCTCTATTTTCTAAGCATGATGGTCCTGAATGGGTTCTGTTACTTGTGTATGTTGATGATTTATTAATCACTGGTAACAGTGAGAAATTAATCAATCAGTTAAAACAAGTTTTGGAAACAAATTTCAAAATGAAGGATTTAGGAGAGTTACAATATTTTCTTGGGATTGAGATAGCTAGATCAAAAAAGGGTATTGTTCTTTCTCAACGAAAATATGCCCTAGAATTAATTTCAGAGGCAGGCCTGGCTGGGGGGAGGACAGCTAAGACCCCTTTGGAATTCAATTCTAAATTGACCAGTCTGGAATATGATATTTTTATTGATAACACTGAGACTGATAAACCTTTAACTGATATCACTTCCTACAGAAGGCTCATTGGTAAACTGCTTTATTTGACCATTACGAGGCCTGACATTAGTTTTGCTGTGCAGAGTTTAAGTCAGTATTTGCAGGCACCAAAACAGTCTCACTATGAGGCTGCTCTTCGAATAATAAGGTATGTTAAAGGTGAGCCAGGTAAAGGAGTATTGCTTTCAGCTTTCAGTAGTCCAGAATTAGTTGTTCATTGTGACTCAGATTGGGGCAATTGTGTTGAGACCAGAAGGTCTCTTACTGGGTATTGTGTAAAATTGGGCGAGTCTCTCATTTCTTGGAAGGTTAAAAAACATGATACTGTATCTAAGTCTTCTGCAGAAGCAGAATATCGTAGTATGGGTCATGCTGTATCTGAGATTGTGTGGTTACGTGGGCTGTTGGATGAACTTGGTTTTGTACAAAAAAAAAACCAAGCATGTTATATTGTGATAACAAAGCTGCTTTACAAATTGCTTTAAATCCAATATTTCATGAAAGAACTAAACATATAGAAATTGATTGCCATTTTGTTAGACAGAATTTCTTGAAAGGAGTTGTGCAGGCAGCTCATGTAAAGACTGGTGAGCAGCTGGCTGATATATTTACGAAAGGATTGCCTGCAAAACAGCACAGGTACCTTGTTGAAAAGTTGGGATTAATCAACATTTTTCCAGGTTTGGCTGGTATGATGGATATTGGCGATGATGATAGAAGTTCTGAGCCAGGGGGAGAATAATTGGATTGATTGGTTCAGTTGGCCTTGAGTTGTTGGTTTTGTTGATTGCTTTAAATTGTGAATTCAATTCTCTGCATAAAGCTCCCAGATTGAGGGGGAGTGTTGAGATTAATGCAATCTGGGCTTGGCCCGGGTTATGTTGGATATATGTGTGTGCAAGAAGGATTAGCTGTTGGGCTGTGGGCCTTCTTTGTTGATCAAGCCCGTGTCCCGTATTCGAGTATTGTTGGTTGGATTTAATAGTTCCTGGACAATTTGTTTGGGACTATTTTGGTTGGTTGGATAACTTAGGGGACCCTTGAGTGAAAGCTCGGGACCCCGCCCTTATATATAGGTGAGGATTAGGGTGAAAGCCTCAGTTCGATGAGCCGCAAATCCTCTAGTCAAATTTTCTTCTCTGTTTCTTCTCCAAAAGGCGATTCTAGGGTTTGGGATTCAACAAAATCCACAATTTAGGGTTAGGGTTTTAATGAAGTGCTTCATCATCCAACTAGGGTTAGGGTTTTCAGTCTCAACACCCTCTAAAACCCATATTTTTAATCCATTAGGGTAAAAGCTTTGCCCGAGGTAGAATTTGCCGTTTGCAGCAAAGATGTTGTCGTAGAACAATGGCGTAGAGGAGCAACTTCTTGTCTTCACCTCCTCAGTTGTGACATTAACCGATACAATGCACATCCCTAACCCTAACCAATGCACATTACCATTCTCCAAAACGCTCTCGTTAATTAGCTCCATCCTAGAACGCGCTTCAACGACCGTTGTTTCACGAGGCGAGTTCAGTTCTTCTTCGCCTCTGTGCACGTCATAAACATACAATGGATCCTTCTTTCTAGGCCTAAACTGTTGAATCCCACTGTGAGTGTGTGTACCACACCGGTGGTGATTTACATATTAGAGCACCATATAAGCAAGTGGGCTACCTCCTCCTATCACCAATTGGTTTTAGGATGGAACCCCACTTGTGAAAATGGTCGTTCGATATTGGCCCGATCGACGGTAGGAACTTTTATGATCTTGTGATCGGATTGCAGAGTAAAAGTCTATCAAAAACCTGATATTATGAAAAAAAATATATTTTATTATAATCTGATAATATATTGAGAATATATCAATTCTCTAACTAATATATTTATTTCATAATACCTGACTGAATGAAGAGTCCATGGTACGACTCGATAACCCGATGACGACGTAGTGTTGAGTCAATCCACCATGTCGGACACTGATAATAGAATCTCGTTTCATCGTGCCAGACACTGATTGTTCTTTTTTCGGGGTCGTAGATTGATTCAGAGACTGTTGGATCTCTTGAGATGATGATCGCTGATCTACTGGCTTTGGGATGTTTGGTGAAGTGCTCAAGTTGCAATCGAGTGAACAAGTCGTTTGCGAATCAGTAGGTGAAAGGTCTTGCAGACAGCCTTGAGTGGGAGGAGATCAGCGGCTGGGATTCGTCGGAGAATTTCCAACCATACGTCTGACGGCAACGCTTTGACATCCGTCATGCTTCTAATTTTCTCCATGAATATATATATAGTTTATGAGTTTTTGTTATTCCTACTATAGAGATATAATAGATAGATATTTAGAGGGTATTGATGTTAGCCGTCGTTCTTTTATGCGTAGCCGTCGTTCTTTTATGCGTAGTAGTTAACTTAAAGACTACGTTTCTTTCAAGTTCTATCTTGGTTGAACTAGAAGAATATATATATATATATATAACTTTATTTATTTATTAATACTATATATAACATAACCTATATAGCTTACGATATATGGTTATAAATATATATATATATATATAGATTATATATATTTTTAACCATTTATAGAACCAATAGTTATCTATTTACATCCATAAACGGAAGATTATGGGCTATGTTAGTTGGGTCAATTCTGTCCTGGCCTAAAATTTTCCAGTATTGGGCTAACCCGATTTATAACCCGCCCAAAATCAGCGAACGGGTTGCTTCTCTAGAACCCGCTCCTTGATTCTCCAAATCAATCAAAATCGTTCTTTTTTGCAGTACCTTTCCTTCTCCAGTTTCTGTCCGATCGGCGTGGACGAGATATCAGAAGATCCAATGGCAGAGAAACCCCAACCTGTGAAAGTACTCTACTGCCCCATCTGCTCTTTACCGGCCGAGTACTGTGAATTCGGCCCCGATTTCGAGAAGTGCAAGCCGTGGCTCATCAAGAACGCACCTGGGCTTTATCCCGATCTAATAAAAGGTGAAACTCCTTACCATGTTCTTAAAATATTAAATTTTTTGGTATTGGGCATTTAATTTGGTTGTCCAGAAAACCTGTGTAACTCCTTGAAGAACTTTTGATATTGTGTTTGGGATTTTAGGTAGGATTCTGCCTTAGATTATCTTGCTCTTTATTGGCTTTTGAGGGTGTAAGTGTGAAAATCATCATTTAACCGATTCAAAATCTCGGTTTTTAACATTGTAACTTCAACACTCCCTTGAAATACTTTTGAAGGCTTGAACTTTGTAATTATATGGTGTTTAACAACTAAGCACAGCTGGAAGTACTCCAGCCTGCAGGCTGTGATGCCATGTAACAAGAAAACCCATTTAATCAACTAGCATCATGTATTTTTTTGTGCAACAACTGTTTGATTAATCTTTATGTTATTATTTTTAGTCAGCTTCTGCTATTTTTGAGCTCATTTTCCTTCAATATGAATTGTTGACACCTTCTTAGGATCTTAAGCCACGAGCAGGGAACAATTAGAATTGTAATTTCAGAACTACAGCTTAATCTATAATCCTAAAATGGCTATCCAATTTAAATTTTCTCACTGTTCTGTATGCTGCCTTCATGTTTAAAATTGATTTCAACAGAAAGGGTTTAGCTTTGGGCAGTATATAAAAGAAATTTATATGTGTGCTTCATTTATCAGAAGTTAATGACAAGGAGGTTGACAAGGTGTCTGACCAGCTCCAGTCTGTTGGAGTCTCTTCATCGGGTGGTGATGCCGCTGCCTCCACTGCTCCTCCTTTTGGTAAAGTTTCCTCTTTTACGTCTTTTCTTATTTTAGTAAAGTGTGATTATTTATTCATGCCCTGAAATTAATCATATTTGTAATTAGGTTACATAGTATGTATTATTAGTTACCGACTCTTTTCCAACTTTGAATCTGTTTGTCTGTTAGGGGAAACATCGACCAAGAAGGAAGAAGTGAAACGTCTTCCTGGGGGTAAAGTAAAGAAGAAGGTTGGACTGTGGATATAAGCATTTTATTTATGTATGCGCATAAACCTCTATAGTATTGATATCTTGTACTTGTATGTTAATGTGTGTAATTCACGTGGTAATGAGCAGGACAGGCAAGAAGTGATCATTGAGAAAGTTGTAAGGAACAAGCGTAAATGTATCACAATCGTAAAAGGACTCGACCTCTTTGGTAAGTGCAATTCTTCTTGAAGTTTCCAGAGAGTTGCCTTTGCAATTATGGCATATTGAATTTGCTCATTGTGTCTATGTCAGGTATTAAACTTAGTGAAGCATCGAAAAAGCTTGGGAAAAAGTTTGCAACCGGGGCATCGGTTGTCAAGGTTAATTAATTAGCTTAACACCTTATTAATATGAAAACCCGCATTCCTTTGATTCAAGGAAAATGATATTGCAAGACCAGACATATGACAGAAACTGCATTTGTGAGTGTCTTGGAAATTGCAGTTCATGTTCTTTTGTTCTTGGTCTTTGTAGGGTCCAACAGAGAAAGAGCAAATCGATGTGCAAGGCGATATATCTCTTGATATTGTGGATTTCATCACCGAGACCTGGAAAGACGTAAGCTTTTAGACCGGTCTCTTTTGCTATTGATCTTTTGTATGTTAATGCTGCAAACTTAAATGACTTCATATTTGAAAGGAAAACTGCTTCTTTGGTTGTACAAAGATTTGATATTTTTAAGCTTATATATATGTGGAATTCTGCAGGTGCCTGAATCTGCAATATACTTCATTGAAGACGGAAAGAAGGTGCCAGTGGTTTAAGTAATCGATCATCTGTATTGCTTAAATTATATGTGGCATGTTTTGTGTTTGGTTTGATATGTTTTTGCTTGGTTTTGGAGGATTAATTGGTCAAGACAGAAAGTGTAGAGGGATCTTGCTAAAGAAAAATGGGTGCAAATAGAACCAAATTTCTCATAGTGTTAACCAAGGATTAGGTTAATTATCAAATTGTCAGTAAATGTTATGTTTGCGCATTAGTATAAATTGTTAGTTGAAAATTTATTTTTGAACGTTTTACTCGGTTAACTATTCCATTTGTACAGTATGACAGTTTTCTTGGTTAGCTATTCATTGTGCTGAAAGAGTCCTAAGTTCGGTTCAGTCCGCAATTTAAACAAAAAATAATAATATTTTAAACAAACTTGAAAAAATTACTATTTTAAACACCATCAAATCAGAAAAAGTTCATTTTTTGTAATTTACGATTCACTTTAAATCCATCTAAGTCTTAAAAAAATGTATATATATATAACTTAAAGTTGGATTGGGTTCGAGACATTTTAGAAAGAAAAAAACCTGAGCCTAACCTTAGAGAAAAGTCGAGATTAGACATAATTTCTGAAATTGATTTTTCAGCTTTTTTTTTTCTTCGGTAAAAATAACATATTTAACAATCAAATTAGAACAATATATGCAAAGTTTACATTTTTCTGATCAAATCAAGATTTCATCGGCAAAGATAATATATTTGCCAACCAATCGCAATGTCAGTAAATAACATTTATCAAAATCAACTTGGTCGGCAAAGTTTATATTTTAGCCGACCAAATTAAGATTTCATCGGTAAAAATTAACATATTTATCGACATGTTATAATTTCATTTGTAAAAGTCACTTATTAAAATTTTAAAAGGACTCTCATTTTACCGATGTATAGTCGGTAGGCAAACTATTAGTCGACAATAATTTATTTTCGTCGTCAATAGCTAAAGTTTTATTCTCCTAAACTATATATTTATTGACCAAATCTACTCGAAAAATATGGCTTACAATATAAAACATTACTAGATAATACTTGCTGCTTCTTATTACAAAACTATTAACTTTTTTATAACAGCACTTCAGAAACCATAAAATTAGACAACCATACAAATTACTACTAGTCTCCAAGTTCCATCAAGTTGGAACTTCAATGGAACTTAGTCTCTAAGTTAACTACTCGCATAAAAGAAGGACTAACGATCCTTTTCTTCTAGGAAACATGAATAAGGTTTGGAATAAAATTTACAATTCAACCTTGTGCAGCTAATGGAATCAAAAAGCAATACACATGCACAACTCCTTTCTCTCCTCAGCAGAATAATATAGTTAAAGAGAAAGAACAAGACAGTGGAGAATATGTTTAGGAGCATGCTAAGCATTGCAGGTTTGCCAGAGAGGTTTTGGCCAGAAGCTGTGATTTGGAGTTTTTACGTCCTTATTAGGTGCCCTACGTTTGCAGTAAAATGAAGAACTCCAAATGAGACGTGATATGAAAGAAAACCAAGTGCCTTACACTTAAAAGTGTTTGGTTGTATTGCCTATGTTAGGGTTCAAGATGTTAATCGGAAGAAGTTGGATCCCAAGTCAGAGAAGTGTATTTTCTTGGGAATGAGCACTTCATCAAGTGCTTATAAGCTATATAATCCAGTCACACGGAAGATTATAGTCAGTAGAGATGTGAGGTTTGATAAAACAAAGTTTTGGGACTGGATTGAGAAAAGGGAGTACAGAGACTACAACATGTTGTATTCTCAGATGTTACTAATACTGATGCTGATAATGCTGATAATGCAGATGATGTAGATGGTATATCTGAAGAAGAAGAAGAAGATTTCCAAGAAGAAAATCAAGTTGCTGAAGGTGCAAATGATGCTTCCCTTACAGATGTTCATCAACAAGGGGGTGACCCAGAGATTGAAGATGAAGAAGAGAATGAAGAAGTTCAGTTGCTTGACTATTCAGAGTCACCTACTGCAGTAGCAATGAAGAAGAAGATGAGCATCAACTTATAAATGAAGAACCAGAGAGTTCAAGAGCTGGAAAAAGAAGGAGAACCATCAAGAGATCAAGATACCTAGATGATTTTCAGGTACGCAGTATTCAAATACATAGAAATTAAGATGATTTTATGTATTATTTGCTGATTGTGACCCAGTGAGCTATGAAATGGCTTGCAAATATGACAAGTGGGTACAAGCTATGAAAGTTTAGATGACTTCCATTGCGAAAAATATGACATGGGAGTTAGTTAGTTTGCCTAAAGTTGCTAAAACCATAGGAGTCAAGTGGGTTTATAAGACTAAACTCAAAGAAAATGGTGAGATTGATACATTTAAGGCAAGACTAGTAGCTAACGGTTATAAGCAGTCCTATGGAATATATTATATACATAAGTTTTTGCTCGTGTAGCTAGGCTTGACACAGGTTTGGTTTCAGTTCTTCACTTCAAATTCATCTCAATTACTTAGTTTACTTGATTTGGTAGTAATCACTTGTTTGCAAACAAGTTGGTTACACTTACAGCGAGGACCTAAAAATGAGTGGATATTTGCCCATGATTCCACTCTGAAACTTAAGTCAGTATATGTAATATAAGAGTGATAATAGTCTGTGTAATAATGTAAAACACATTGGTATTTATAGGTTTTACTTCACCGACTTTGAATTGCGGCGTGATCCCTTAGGAAGGGTTTCCCTCTGAGGCAGTTGGAGTAGGTGACAAGCAGGTCGTCACCTCATTATTCCTTAACAGAAGAGGTTTCTTCTAGAGGTGGTGAACAAGTAGGTAGCCACCTCATCATTCCTTAAGATGAGAGGTTTCTTCTGAAGACGGTGAGAAATAGGTCGCCGCCTCTCCACTTTCCTTAAGAGGATGGGTTTCAGCGAGGGACGGCAGACTCTCACTTATAGTCGTTGATGTAATTGGCGTTGACTCTTATGAAAGAGTTGTTGACCTTTTTATCGTCATCTTCTTATGTTTAACTTTGTTAATCGTCGACTTTGGATCTTGACTTTTGAATATTCTGACTTGCTAGTCGCCGATCTTAAGTTCTCTTGGACTAGAATCTAACTCGTTTAAATATAAATTTTTGGCCAAATTAATTAGACCATACTTGTTTAAGCCAAATTTTTAATTAAAATAAGAAATTAATTATTGTTTTCCATTCAATAAACTAAACGCCAACATTTATATACTGTTTAGACAAAGAAGGAAAATTTGATCAACAAACATTCAACTGTAATAAAGTTGCACCTTTTCCCCTCATCAGCTACCAAAAAGAAAGTTTATCCTTGTCTCATCTTTCTACAATTGTACTGAATTCTTACCAAAATAAAGAGATACATTACATATAGGCAACAAACTAACTGAATTTATTCAACTCTTCCAAAGTATGTATATTGATCATTATTATTCTGGTTCCTATTGTCCTTCATTACCTGCTGCTGCCCATTATTATTACTCAGCACATGATCTGATGAAGTAGAAGAGTTCCTCATTAGATCAAACCCAGATGCATCCTTGAGCCCCAAGAAATCCCTTGTCATGCCCTCACTTCTCTTCCTCTTCGCCGATAACTGCTCGGTCGACTCTACCGGATTATTCATTCCTCTTGATGTTGTTGTTGTTGTCTCTTCATTTTCATTCATATTTTGAGTATTGTTCATGAACATCCCACCTACCAAACCTTCATGGTCAAAATTAGGTAAATCATTCGAGTACGATAAACCCTCGAGTCCACCGGGCCCTGCAGAAGAAGGGTAACATGACGTAATAAATATATTAGAAAAATATATTTTATTATATGCTGATTAAGTTATAATCTGATAACATATTACCTAACAGGCTCGAGCTCATCATTGTCGATACTGCTGACGTCATCATCGGGTCCCGCATCATCATAGGATGACCATTATTATTGCCATGAGTGAAGTATCCATTGCCACCACCACTCATTGACATTGCTTCTTCACTCGCGGATGTAAAAGCTAAACCTGACGAACCCTGGTAGGCCATGGGCTGGCTCATGGTGGGGCCCATCTGCGCTGCTCTCTGGAGCAGCGCGGTGGCCGACATGTGACAAGGAGTGTTACTAGCAGAAACATCGACCGATGAAGTATCGAAGTGTTTCGGGTCGGTGTAGGGCCGTGTTTGGTGGTTTGGGAAAGTCGGGTCTAGACCTCCGGCGAAGAAAAGCTCTAGCTGCGCCGGGCTGAAGAGATGAAGTGGTTGTTGTTGATGATGATCTTGTAGTTCTCTTTTGATAGAGATACCACCTGAGTAGTTTTGTTGAGGTAGTTGGTGGTTGTATAGTTGTGGGTTGAGTAGTGCGTTTGTTGACCCGAACCCGTTTATGGGTCTCGATGTTTCTTGTGCTAACGCGTCGCAGAAAGCTCTGTGCGTGACGAAGCTGTCTCTCCTAATAATAATAATCATAGTAACAAACATTATAGTATGTTAGTAGACAAGTACGAGGTACATACGTATATTCTTAACTATACTATAACTTTACGTATACTCTTAACTATACTATAACACTTACTCTTACACGGATGTTTCGTAATAACAGTTTACATCGAACTCATCACTTGGACCGTAACTGTGTGTTTCAGCCGGCTGCCTCGGTCTTTCATGTGAGGTTTTTTCAATACTTTTTTAAAACAATATTACATGATTTGAACATGTGTTTCTGATACCAAATAAAGAATACGTGTACTTTAACCAATTGTCCAATAAACTTAAACTTGTGAGTTAAAACTTTCGATATATTCTTAACAATACTTGAATAATAATAATAATATGTATGTAGTAATATATAGACTATGATGATTATTAACATAAATGAGTCCCAACATATGTGTATATATATGTATGGTTGGTTGGGTTATTGGCTCTAAATGATTACCTATTATAATTGGAAACCTATTGATTGTAGAAATCAAAAGTTCACCCAATAAAGAGTATATAAATTTATGTAACGTTTGACTTTAGAAAATGTATTAAGTTAAGATAGAGACCTCTTAAGATGGGTGCATGTGCCAACTTAGCTTTTGAGCTTCATAGGATTGTCTAAAGCTTTTTGCATTGTGTAAAAGAAGGTTAAGATTTGGTGTTTAATTGTGTAATAATTAACAATATTACGGGGCACTATAGTAATCAGGTAACTCATTTTGAAGAAGTTTTCCTAATTCAAAGTTACATCACTTACACATGAAACGTCATAATGGTGGAAGTTTGGCATAAGATTGTAGATATGACGTATCAAAACTTTACGGTGATATGAACAAAAATACAACATAAACTACAGAAAACGAAAAGCATACAACATAAAATACAGAAAACGAAAAGCGACACAACTTAAAAATAATATAAACTATACAGTAGATTATAAAACTAACAGGACCCAATTCAAATTCAAATCAATTGTAGAAAGAAAAAAAAGTTATACAAACGCGACAATACGGTTTAATCAAACAATCTTCTATATGCGTGTATCTTTTTCAATTTTCTACATCTAATTACAAAATATATAATTATGCTTGATTAATTCAAATATGTTCAAGTAATAATTCAGTGATTTAAATGTTTAAAATGGACCCTATTTTTTGATATACTGCAATGTGACAAACCCTACAATTCTAATTAAGTTTTAAAATACTCTAGAAGGTGTCACTGTCATTAAACATAGTTATAATATTTAAATCATAGATATATTTGTTTTTTATTTATTTATTATTATATATTTGAAATTCATATGTAGTACAACTAAAGAGTCTATATTTTTCCTACAGTGATCGACTTTACGAATTGTTTTCTTCATATAAAAATAGTTCAAAAAACTTTTGAATAATATATAATATTATATATATTTTAATATTAATATAATAAATCAATAAAAAATAACGCATAATTATTTTAAATATATTAATTTTATTTACAAATTTTCACACTGAATACAATTTAACAAATATTATAATATAATTTTTCATTTACATTAAATTTTGTACAACACAATTAAGGATTGATACATAGTAAAATAATAATGATATCAATTTTTTATAAGATTGTTATCGTAATTTTCTAGTCGGTCCAAGCAACTTTGGTTTCTATAAATGAAATGATATCTTGAAGAATGAATGCGAAATTGCGGATTCTAAGGGACTTCAATAATTGCTAAGTTGAAAATTTTAATGTATTATCATTATTTGGTTGTACTTCTGTTTCTCTCTCTTTCTTACTTTCTCTCTCTTCATCAGCATGCATTCACATGCATCAACATTGACAGATCCATGCGGGATTCGGAGGCCACACTGCACTGCATTGCATCGGCCCCATCGTCTCTTCTCCATAGCAAAATCTCATCCGCCATTATTATATCTTTTACTAAAACTTGGTAACACTTTATTTATTACGCACAAAGACATTCAACGATCTTGTTTCCTTGTATGGTTATCATTATTATTCGTCATTAAATATAATATGGCAAATACGTATCCAAGAATGTTTCTCTCATTGGTCGGGTAGTAATTAATTTCAATTTGTACGGACGGACCTTGTCACCCACCTACTCTAGGATAAGATGATTATAACCGAATTTGATTTGTAAAACTATTTCTAATTTTTTAAAATGGGATTCGAACGTTAATGAAAACAATTCAGATGTAAGTAGAAAAGTCTGAATATTACATAGCGGGAAATGAAAACTATTAATTCATTCGTTTTATTAGTAAAAAAATTATCATTTATCACTAAAAGATGGCAAGCAACTCAACTTAATAATTTTAATGTGCTAACTAACAAATTTTATATTATTTTCTCTTATTTAATAATTCAAGCAACATAAAGTTGGTTGACTTGAATTAACCGGTAAAATGGTTAGAAACAAACTGTGTTTGAATTCCACTAAAGATACAATCCTATGAATAATTTTCATAATTTATCTCTTTATTCTAAATATTGCAAGCAATTTTGTGTAAGAATAAAAAAATAGCTAAGCACACACGTGAATTCTCATTTCCAAGGTGCATTTCTTCTTTAATATACATTGCCATAAGTTACATATTTTTGGTTGGTAGGTTTTCCGTGAAAAGCTTTTTAACTTTCATAAAAAAGTTCTCATATATAGTCTACTCAATTATATAAGAATATGATACAAAATTGAAGGACCATTTAACCAATTCTTATAACACATTTTACTTATGGCATTTCTAAGTAGATGCATGGTTACTTTTTTAATAAATCACTCAACCAACTGTACTAAAATTTTAAACTTAATTTATTAAATAAGTAAATAAGAGTTTAAGTATTGCTAACCTTGAGAAAATGGTGCCACAATCACATTTATACTCCCTTGTGCCACAAACCTTGGCATGAGCCTTCCAATCCGACTGGACCGCGTATCGCTTGGTGCACTTATCGCACTTCCACTTCTTCTCGCCGTGTTTCCGGAAGAAGTGCTTCTTGATCCCGGTCAGGTCGCCAAGAGCCCTCGACGGATGGTGGTGGACGCAACTCGGTTCGGGGCAAATATACACCTTCTTCTTCACCACCTCCCCTTTTGGCCTCTGCTTCAACTTCCATGGCAGGTTGTGGCCTCTCCTATGAAGCTGCAGGTTTTGATCTCTCTGAAACCCTTTGTTGCAGATCTCACATAGGAACCTGTTTGTTGCCTGCAGTGACTTGGGTGACAAGGCAATCACTTCTGCATCTGGGTCTGCTCAAAAAACCTCAATTTAATTAATTACCATTTAAAGTAAATATTTTTAATAGTATTTATCTTAAGATTATCAATATCTTGGAATGTTTAATCAAATTATCATAACTAACAAGATCTTAACATTGTTTTAGGTATGAACTAGCTCTTTGGTTGAAACTGCATTTAGAGCTGTATTCAACTCAAAAGTTTGTGCAGATATTACTGTATCTCAAAAGTGACTGTACTATGTCATTTATAAGCAATATATTTTCATCTTCATCTCAAATTATTGGTGTTTTGCATTCATAGTTAAATTTCTAATTACTTTGTATCCAAAAGTTATAAGTGGGTATATTCCACACTTTTAGTACAATAAATGTATAGAAGTAATATTTTTTATTAAAAACAAAAAATGGATCATCACTTTGAATTGATTTACGACACACAACAACATCATCGTACGTGTATATATATATATATATATATATATATATATATATGTGTGTGTGTTAGTGTGTGCAAACTTAATTAATTAAAAGATTAAGGAAACCTGGATTGCCTGGAAGACTCCTCTTCTTAGAACCAGAAGGCGGCTGAGGAGGAGGAGGCTGTGGCGGCGGTTGTTGATCATGCTCATGCAGCGGCGGAGGATGATGAGCAAACTGCGAGATCTGCGGCGGAAAAAAGCCGGCCACGGCGGCGTTTGTTCCGATGTCGTTTCTTGAAGACGCACTTTCGAAATTGGACATATTAATTATGCTTCGTCTTCATCCACCATCATATATATGATGAGTTTTGAATTCTGTACTCTCTCTCTCTCTCTATGTTTTGAATTGAAGAAGAGAAAGAAAGTCAGATCTAGTAAGCTAAGAGAAAGAAGAAGAAGATGAAGAAGATGGGTAGTGTCAGAGAAACCCTAGTTTTGGAAAAACACAGATAAAGGTAGAAGGAGAAGTAACCCAGTAAGGCAAGTTTGAGCAACTTCCATTAAATACTGAAACCCCATAAACTAGCTACCCAAACTAAGATGTACTATGCAGATCAGTGTATGAACTCTTCAATTAATGCACCAGCCACCAGTGTAATTGGTCTTAGACAAGAACCGCAGTAGAGAAAAATGGAGAAGAAGGGAACAAGACAGCCTCGGCCATGTCTGTGATGTGTCTAGAGAGAGGAACAAGGAGATGATGATGATGATGATAAGGCTGATTCTTTTTTCTAGAGAGAGAAGGGTTTCAAAAACTGTAAAATGGAGAGGAGAGGGGAAGGTCTTTGTTTTCTTCTGAAAACTGCTGCATCATACACTTGCACTTTCTGTCTTTTCCTTCGTTCTCTTTCAGTGTATGCACTGGAATTTCTATTTTTTAAATATTTAATACAAAATAATCCCCTTTTTTTAATTTGAAAAATGATTTCGAATTCGAACAAATATCTATCTTAATTCTTACGAGAGATTATGCATAATGAAAAAGAGTTGCTCAATAGTAAAAGTTTCAATAAGTTACGCGTTAGACTTAATTAGATCAGGTTCGCTTATTAGAATTATTAATCGACTCACAGAAATGTAATTCGATTAAATAATAATAATAATGGGTACTCTCGTCAATCTCATATATTCAAAATTGTCATTAAATACTTTTTTTTTTTGTCAATTATTAGAATTATTAATCGATTCACATAAAAACTGTGAATTTCATATATCACTACAAGAAATAGTAATAGGTACTTTCATCAATCTTATGTTTAAAATTGTCATTAAATACTTTTTATTTGTACAAAATTAACCGAGTACATTTTCAAATGTCATGAGATCTAATAACTTATACTAATGTTATAAGTCTTGACTCGATCGAGTCTCTATTGGGACCTAACTAGGGGATCCCAGGTCTGGGTATTAGACCTCAATGTCACACTCCTAAGTCTGAGAGAATCAAGCCAATGATATTGTTTGTGAAACTATTTTAAATACTTTGAGTTCCTTTTGTGAAGTTTCTGGCCAGAAAGTTAACAACACCAAGTCTCAAGTGATTTCTAAAAGAATATTGATGCAAATGTCCAAGTTGATATTGCTCAAAAACTTGGCTTTAAAGTTAAAGGATATGTAAGTATCTTATAAGTTTCTTCTTAACTTGTCCATAAACGATCTTTTTTCATTTATTGTAGACAAAGTTAAGAGTAAACTCACAGGTTGGAGTGTTAGTTGTTTATTATTGGCAGAAAAAACTAATTATGTGGCCTATGTGATTCCTAGTTATTACACGCAGTGTACATATTTTTCTAAAACTATATGTGATGATCTTGATAGCAACTTTTTGTGGAGTTTCACTGATTAGAGGAGAAAGATGCACCTCATTAAGTGGGATAATGTTTCAAAACAGACGTGATTGGGGATTAACCGAAAGAGCTTGGGGGACGAATCAAGCTCTTTTAGCTTCGTTTACTTAGATAGCAACTCAGTCAAGTGCTTTGTGGGCACAAATCATCAAACACAAGTATTTAAGTGCACATAGAGCATATCCGAGCAATAAATCTTGCACTTGGAAAGCTCTAGTTGTTGGTCACCAAGCCCTCTCCAAGGGTTTTGGAAGGGTTGTGTGAAATGGTGAAAGTATTTATGCTTGGAAGGAAAATTAATCTTTTAGACACCTTTGATTCATAGTCCTCTTAGGAAGGACAAACAATCCATACGAGTGAGTTCACTCAAGGATGATGAGGGTAACTGGAACCTCAATGTAATTTCTTTTGAGTTATATAGAGAGGTGATTGATAGGCTACTTCACATACCTTTTAATGTATGAGGTGTTGTTAAAGATAAACTCATTTGGAGATTATCCTCAAATGGAAAACATTCAGTAGGTTCAGTCTATTTTGTCATTATGCATGACTAAAACCCTACAACTTTAGAGGATATATTGATTGATTGAAATTGAATTTGAAAGGTTAAAACCCTTCCGGAATTCTAAACTTTTTATGGCTATGTTCCTATGATCGTATTTGCTCTGCCTTCTTACTCTGGCGAGAGGCTGTAATGTTCTCTTTGCCCAAATTGTTCTTCAAGTTTGGGAGATACCCTCCACATTCTTCGGGAATGTCCAAAAACTAAAACATTATGGACAACAATAGGAAACCTATGCTTTGGAAGTCTATCATTTAGTTTGTGATGATCAGTTTAGAAATACATTCTTATGCCTATTATTGTTAACTGCGAAAATTTGAAGAAGAACTTTAGAAGAAGAAAATTATGTAATGTCTTCTGAGATGCAAATGGAGCAGCGAATGCGATAGCGAAACTTGGAATTAATCAAGAAGATAATTGTTTGATTATTTATGCCAATCTCATTGGCCGGTTTTGTAGATTGGAAAAACTCCAGTTAATTTGTAGATTGAATAGATAAACACTTACATAAATTAATTGTACGAATTCATAAAAAATTAACGATAAGTAGCAGGTTATTTGTAAGGTTGAATTTTAAGAACTATACTTGACTCATGTATGCATACAAAATTTTTAACATGCACATAAAATTTGCACGATTTGAGTACATATCATATGCTGGGGTGACTCAAAATTATAGTTATACTACAATGAGATGGACAAACTCCAATATTCAGAATGTTATTTGTGTGTTATGTAACAGTTCTTTGACTGCCATATCGTCAAGGAAGCATGGTCAGAAATTCTTAGTGTGTTTGACGTTAGCAAACCAATTGGTGAGTTGAGCTAACTTGGATTGTCCAAAACCTAAAAGACAATAATACATCTGCAGGTGGGATCTCACAACAAGTTATGGAGGCAGTTAGGCATAGAGGAACGAGACTCGACTGTTAGAAAAGTCAATCGAGTTAGCAGAAAATTAATGGAGAAATTGAGAATAACATAACTCTTAGTTTACTTAATTGTATTGTTTCGTATAAAAACTAGTATGGATCTCGTTTGAGTATGAATAAACAAACACCCAATAAAATAATAATTTTTAATTAACGTAAAAATAACATAAATATCAATTATTATCGTTTTGAAAAATGTTGTACATATTATAACATGTTGGTACAAAAACTCATTTTAAGCAAATACATTGCATATTTTACAGATTTTTTCATATAGAAAAAATTGTATGATGTTGTGGGTCCTAGCAATTAAACAACGTATTTAGCAACATTTTTTTTTTTTTGAAGTGGGTGGATATATATATATATAATTTTCAAATTTTAGAATATAAGCCGAACAATCTCATATATAGAGTTGAAATTTAGGGTTTATAACCTTTTTGTTAACTTTGAATTTCATAATTATATTAATATCTTAAGATTGGTCGGTCTATTACCAAGATAGGTTGGTCCATGTCATAAAATAGACTTCGATTCTGAGATAATAATAGAGTTTCAAATTCTAATCCCGCAAAAGCTACTATTTAAAAAAAGATACATAACATAGATGGTATCGGCCAGAAGTAGCAAAAGCTGCTTTTTTTGCATCAAATAATTCACTATAAAAATATGTCTAAAGGTTTATTTTGCACAATGATTTCATGGGTCACTTTTACTCTTGGCTTTTTCACAAGGATTTGGATTTTCCATGCCACCTTTCCCCGTCGACTAGCCATGTAAAGTAGATACAAAGCAACCTCAGTGAAAAGATACTGAGATTTTTGCACATATAAATAGAGATGATTAGAATTTGATTATAAACCTTGGATAAAATCATGGTGGTTGGTAGAAGAACTAGGTTAAAGTATTATTTACAGTTAATTTATTACAACGTGTATAGTCGGTTCAGCGCTTCATTCATTAACTGTAAGGGGTTCAAATCCCGCTAGTGACTATGAGAATGGAAAAATATTTATGACCAACACCTTACCCTTATGAGCCAACTCAGCTGAGAGTGTGTATTATTCTAGGCTTTGAGCAAACAGGGTGCTACTCTCCTACTAGGGACCCACCTAGAACCACCCGCGAAAAAAGAAGAAGTTAATTTATCACACTCCTAGCTAATAAGTTTTAAGGTTATTAACTAATATACACTATCTGAGGTTTGGCCCATATTGAAATCTGGTGTTCGTTGAAATTGATTGTCCCAGGTTTGGTGTTTGTTGAAATTTGGTATCTCCGTCTATTTTGGGGTTAAGTCTAACGGAAGTGTATCACGTGACCGTCACGTGAGGTCGATAAAATGGATATCCCAAAAATGCCCATCCGTGAAAAAACAGACCTTCTGTTACCTAGCGAATTGACGAATATACCCCTTATAGCTAAATCAGCAACTATATGCCGGTTTTTGGGTGGTGGCCGGCGGAAGTAGGGTGGTGGCCGACCGGAGTTGGATTGTGACCGGACAAAGTAGCTAGGGTGGTGGCCGGAGTTGGGTGGTGGCCGACCGAAGTTGGGTGGAAGCCGGCTGGAGTTGGGTGGTGGCCGGCCGGAGCTGCGTGGTGACCGGTCGGAGTAGGGTGGTGGCCGCCGGAGTTGGGTGGTGATTGTTTTAATTTGACTTTAGGGATAATTTCTTCACTTCATATTTAGTATAAAGGGCAATTCCAACTTTTCGCAACATTTAATCAAAATTAACAGCAATTTTGAACGGAAGATCAAATTTTAACAAAGTCTAAACCTCATACAATATATTTCAACATTTTAAAATTAAGATACCAAATTTCAACTCAGTACAAACCTTTATTAGTCTATTAACCTTAAATTTTAACTCATGCACTATTGGAAGAAATGTGTCACATTACTACTCAACGGACGGACCCATAATCTTAATTAGGGCTTGATTGACCTAAGCTTTCCCCTAGCTTGGACCCCACCTTTAATTTTGATATATAAAATTATGGCCGGGTTCACACGGGTCTTACCATAATGGTGGGTCTCATCGATATGGCCTCGTTTTCAGTAATTTGACTTAAGTGGTAAATGGTTAAAAATTAGTTATATTTTACACTAACGGTCGTAAATCATTGTTTATGTACAAACATATATAGTTTTATTTATTTGTGGGTTATATATTAAATTAATAGAATGATGAATTTTATTATACCAAAATCATATTTGAATAACTTATCTTTAAAATATTGATTGCTAAATGTATTTTACACTAAATTTAAAAATAAATGTTTGCTGAATAAGAATCCAAATATTTTAAATATTAGAAATAAACATTAATAAAAAAGTATTCTAATTATTGATAATATAGTATCTTTTATTCCAAATGATAAAATATCGGAAATAAACGATCTGGGGAGTTGCATTTCTAGGTACGTAACAAGATTAAAATAATACAAGTTGTGTGCATGTTCCTCTCTGTCAAATCGAGTACATGCAATAATTGGTTAAACTACTTCCGTAAATGGAATTTTCCAGTGAAAGAGGTCATAAAATCATAATCATGTGATGTGAGATAAAACTCCGACTAACTCTTTGATGTTCATAATTAGCTTGGCTAAAAAAAATAATTAGCTTGATTATAGAGAGTACGTATGTGACATGTTGCGTTAGAATAATTTGTATGTATGGTTTGTATTTACCAAACCAATATAGAAAGTAAGAATTTTTTAACGAGTGTCGTGTAAACTAATAGTGTTAAAATTTTCCACACGTTAATTTATTTAATCCAGTTGGCACACGTGATAGACCAATAATTTTTGGGACAATTTAATGTGGGTTGGAATACTTTATAAATTGAGGCGCATTCTCTATATAGGAAACGAGTTTAAATTTCATTAGAAATGTCATATTAAAAATAGTTTTAACATTAACACTCTCAATTTAAATTACTAATATAGGACATTTATGCTCCATTTGTCTTGATGGTTCGCTAACACGTATAATAGTTAATTTGAGGACTCGATATTAAAAAATAATTTACTTTATGGAAATCTTTAGATGTGATAATGAAAGTGGTCGGTCCCCATAGTGCTTCACAGTCCACAATTTCCAACTTTGTATATTTTAGAGAGAAAGGTGAAAATCAAGAATCAACAAGTGCTTGATGGTAAGAAAAGATGTCCATCTATTTATAGTATAATAATAATAATTGGACAACATATATATCATCCTTTTGTGCAATGACTTATAAGTTATAACATCAACAAAAAAACCTTATTGCCTAAATTTACAAGTTTGAGTTTAAATAATTTAATTTACCTAAACTGTAGTTACTAATTATTAAGCTAATGGAGGACTCTAATAATAAAGTTCCGACCGAAATTGAAAAAATAAATAAAAATAATTAGCGGTCGACCCGTCTATATTTATATATTCCTATCAAGGCAGGGTTCGTACAAAGATACATGGAAAAGATATGAATGTGGTTCCTCAGACATCACAAACCACATAAACCACCCAATGAATGTGTTGCATTCCTCTTACGTAACTAATTAGTTTCCTTTAGTATTTAAGGAAGGAAAAAAATTAGGCGAAAGTTTATATATAATATTTTTATTGTCTCGCTCTTTGGGCAGAAATTTATTTTCAAAATTAAGTATATTAAAAGAAAATACATCTTATTATTAATTAATTTTAGGGTGAAAATAAAACCTAACATTCTCAAAAACCAGTTAAAATCGAACATGACCGGATAGAAAATATCGAACCAGAAATGTACGGTCCATTTTTTGATTGCTTTTTTTAACGGTTTATTGACACTTATTCACTTCTTATAGGCATGATATGATTAAAACATGTCTGGACTATAAAATGAATCGATTCCAAACGGTTTGATCGGGCCGGGTTTTTTTTTTTTCAACCCTACCTTGAACATTTAATCGCCATGCATAGTTACTAAACTTACGACAACTAAAAAGTAAAAACGTCATTACTATAAAATCTCATCATCATCACTTTTAGAAATGTAACATTTGTCCTCTATATATTTATATATAGATAGATGAAAATCTAATCGGGCTGTAAAGAAAGGGATACATAAACTAACTGCATGGGCCTTGATAGGCCCAAATGGCATAAATTCCTCGCACTATATTTTTCCGCCAGTTCTTTTTTATGAACTTTTGATGTATTTCATAGCAATAATCATGTTTAAAGCATTCAATTCGAGTCTCTAGACATTATGAAAGAAAAAGAATTGTATTATCAGTATTCTATTTTTTTTAAAAATAATAAAATTCTAAGACAACATTTTTTTTTGCCAAACAAAATGAATGGGATAAAACGACCTAGATTCATCACGCTACGTAATATCCGGGCTCTAATGCTTACTATCTGGGGTTTTTTTTTTTTCAAACCAGACCTGGTTAACAACCAACGCATGCACTGATCCATCAACGTAATTCTACCAGCAGTCTAGTATAGTGTCGACCAGTTAAGTCCAATTCTACTCGCCTCCTTATATGTCTGACGCGGTATGTGGACCATATAAGAACTGTTTAGGCTTGACCTTAATTGGTCAAGGCCGAGAAGGTTGAGAGGATGTTGAAGTATAAGAGTGTGTTGGATGTCTTTCTGATAAGTTCGGACTTATGAGACAGTTAGTTAAAACGCACATCTTATTTTCTACATGATAAATAAACAACAATTGAAGTAATGAAAAGCTCAAAGTTTAGTAATTGGAACATCTGCTCTATCTTTTTGAGTTTTGCTACACTGCAGAAAATAAGACACTACAAGTGATAATATTCGCAATGTAATAAGATTTTCAAATTATTAATTATGCATCTTAAAACATACCTAGAGAAACTATAATTACTAACATCAAAGTTTTTTTTTTTTTGTTAAACTACTAACATGATAACATCAAACTAAATGATAGCCAAGCCAAATGTGTTAAATCCATTTGGTATGATTCATCATATCCACTTGTTTTAGTGCCCTGGAAACATGGAGTGTCTTAATCCAAAGAACTGGGCCTGTTATTACACGTGGAGACTATTTAGATATATATCAACAGCCGTAATATCTCCATATATCAATCCCCATACACAAATGCAAGGGTCTTGATTTCAATCCAACAACCAAAATGATCAAATCCCTGCTCGGTAATTTCAATCTTCAAAGTTGTTAACCTCCGCTGGAGATCATGGATGATAAAAACCCTTCATTCTTTGTTCGTAATACGCGGAGAAAAACCTTTTTCAATTCTCCCGTATATTCTGTACAGAAGTAAAGATCGAATCTTGAGGGTGGAAACGCACAGTTTGAGCGTAACTGGAGCTGCGTCCGTCAGATTCTCAATGGCGGTGGTCGTGGCGGAAGACGATGACGAACGGGTAGGTGGTGATTCGATGAAGGAGATACCTACATC
Source organism: Clarkia xantiana subsp. parviflora (assembly GCA_036873135.1). NCBI lineage: Eukaryota > Viridiplantae > Streptophyta > Magnoliopsida > Myrtales > Onagraceae > Clarkia > Clarkia xantiana. Next base: position 14,882,393 of record JAPTYO010000004.1, read on the forward strand.
TGGGACAGGGGCTTTGCTGTACAACTTCCACCGCGACCTGATGGCCGGAGCGCTGATGGGGGGCGTGGTGCACACGATTGTGGCCCCGATCGAGCGGGCGAAGCTGCTGCTTCAGACCCAGGAGAGTAACATGGCGATTGTTCGGGGCAGCGGGCGGAGGTTCAAAGGAATGCTGGACTGCATCGCCCGTACAATGAGGGAGGAAGGTGTCCTGTCGCTGTGGCGAGGCAATGGCAGCAGCGTTTTGCGTTATTACCCTTCTGTGGCGCTCAATTTCTCTCTCAAGGTGCGCAGAGTTTTCTCTATTCGTTCTTCAGATCACGTAGAATGCAGATTTTGAACTTTGATCGATGTCATTGAGGCTAGAAATGGGAAGATATCTAATGTGCCCATAAGGTGACTGATAAAATGCCGCTTTGAGGATTCTGCTGTTATTGAGCACAATGATTGGTCTCATTGTTCTTGCTAGTAACATATATCGCATTCTTGATTTGTTAATCATCAATTGAGGAAAATGCCCTTGATCATATGGTCTTTGATTTTCAAGTTTCTGTTGCTATTATTGTGAAGCAGCTGAATTCGACTGGATAATGATTGTTCTTTAATACTACTCATCTTGCTCCAATGTAATGTTTACTCGACTGGTAAAAAAACTAATCACTTCCTACTTGCTTTTTTTCTAGAATATGTGATACGACTTTATCTTGATTCTTCGGTCATTTTACTCATCAGTCAAGTTACCTCTTCCAAAGAAGTAATTTCACTTGGTAAAAAGCTGATGAATTCCAACTTATTTCTTCCACAATATGTGACTTCAAGATTTTATCCTGGTCTTTTTACTTGACAATCAAGTTATTTTCCACATTTCCCCCCTTAAAATTGAAGTATTCACTACATTCAGTTTATATTAGTGTATCCATAGCTGAGTAAAAAAAGAAACTATCGAAAAATGCTTCAATCTACTATACATATTAGATTTGCGCCAATTCATGATGATCAAAGCATTGCAATCATCCTCCCAGGTTTCCACTTTTACCATTGTTTGTCTTAAAGAGTAGAAATATCATATTTTCAACATTCTATCTTTTCAAGAATAACTCGAACAATGTCCTGTTTCTTTTGTCTCCCTAACCACAGGATCTCTACCGAAACCTGTTACGGAGCAACGACTCTCCTACGAGCCGCTTCTTCTCAGGCCCATCGGCAAACTTCCTCGCTGGCTCTGCTGCAGGCTGCACCACCCTGATCTTAATTTACCCACTCGACATAGCCCACACCCGCCTTGCCGCTGATGTTGGGAACAAAGATTCCCGACAGTTTCGAGGAATCTACCACTTCCTCACCACGATACGCAAGAGTGATGGAATCAAAGGAATCTACAGAGGCCTCCCCGCCTCTCTACACGGCATGGTGATCCACAGAGGGCTCTACTTTGGCGGATTCGACACTATGAAGGAGATTCTATCCGAGGAATCTCACGAGATTCCTCTTTGGAAACGGTGGGTGGTGGCTCAGGGTGTGACGACATCTGCAGGGATGGTGTCGTATCCTCTTGACACGGTTAGGAGGCGGATGATGATGCAGTCGGGGTTGGAGAAACCGATGTATGTAACTACTTTGGAGTGTTGGAGACATATTTACCGAAACGAAGGGGTGTGTTCTTTTTACCGTGGGGCTGTTTCGAATATGTTTAGGAGTACGGGGGCTGCTGCGATATTGGTTTTGTATGATGAGGTGAAGAAGTTTATGAGTTGGGGTAAATTGTGACCTTAGAAGTTGGTTTTAGATATGGATTTGAGAATTTGCAGTATAAAGAAAGATGATAGGAGGAGAAATAGTGAAAAAGAAGAACATGGTTGTTATTGGTTTAGTTTTAGTTCTAAGGTTTACTGACATGGTTGTAACTTACTGCTAAAGCTTAAAGAAGGGAATAAGTTTCATTCATCGGCAATTACATAGAGGTTTAATGTTTACTTTTTCGTAGAGCATTATTTTATTTCCGCAGTGCTAATAATTCGTGCGGGTCGTATGTGTTCGTGTCGTGTCAGGTTCGTACCGTGTTTTGATAATCAACTTAAACACGGTCTGATATGTATGCGTGTTTATTTAATTCGGCACAAATATGATACGAGAAATTCACAATATAACTCGATACGAAAAATCAGCACGAAAATCTATAGTAAATTGAATAATAAACTTACTTATTTTTATAATTTATATATATTTTTAAATTAAGATAAGATGATCAAAACTGTGCAAAGCATGAGTTAGTAAGTAATTTTATAAACCCGCGAGATTCACCTTTCGATATTCTTCAAATTTAAAATGCGTAAATAATATATAACTTACTAAACAAGCTGGTAGGCAATAGAAAATATAATTAAATTCAAAGTGGGTGACCCCAATAAAGGAGCCAAAGCAGCCATGACGTTACCACTTCCTCAAGAAAAGGAACAATAATAATATGAAAAAACGATTATGAAAATAGGAACTTTTCGAATTTAAAATTTTCTTCTCTCTCTCAATAATTTCATTCAATTTTATATTAAATACTGAATCAGGTAAGTAAAACACATGAAGAAAAATACATTATTTTAATTATATTTGTGTATTTTTCATCATATTCATTTTTTAAAAACAACCTAGAGATAGCCTAATTTTGAAAATAAAAAATAAGATAAATTTGATGAGAATCATGAAAAATTAAAGGTAACTCTAGTAGGAGGGTCGCGGTAGCTAGTTAGAACGTAAAACATGTATTTCTTCCCATTATGACAAGCATTTGCATAATAATCAATAGTGACTTTTCATAATACCATATATTAAATCTAGAAAATGGATAATACTTTTGTGACAATACCTCATATTATGTGGGTAAGCACATCCATTTGCAGCTTCTTCATTTTGATATGGTTGGAAAAAACACACTCCATGACGAGTGAACATCCAACTGTCATCATTGGGTCCATTAACTACCTAAATCTCAACAGCCAAAGTGTTCACCTCTTCTTCAATGTAGGCTACTCCCACCAATGCCCACGATATGCAGTGGTGTATGAATAAGAAAAGAATATTATGAAAATGAAGTAAAACATTTTTGTGTTTATAATGCCCAATGGTTCTCTTAACAGGAAGAACACACCTTGTATGCTTTAGAGAAGTCTCTAATCTTTATTTGTATCAGGGTGCTTTTGATTAGTAAGCTGAGGTGAATAAATAATAAAAACTTAATATCAGATGGCAAAAAGTTGGAAATTTTGGAAAATTCCATGTATATGGTGGTCTATCCTCATGGCTCAGGAGCTGAAAAGCACATCAATCAGAAGTCAGAATTGATTGTAAATTAAGCAGCTATAACTAATCTATGCAAAATTGCAAATAGTAAAAGAACATGTGTAGATGATATAGATGACTTTAATGTAACAGGCTGACAATTCTCCATAAGTAGAAAAGCTTCTTAATCCAAGTTTTTTCAAATTGGTAGTGAGACCTTCTTGAAGTTCATCATCCAATAACACATCCTAATGTGGATAACCAAATGTTGAATAGAATATCTAGATACCTTAATATGTTGCCACACTGTAGATTGAAGGCTGGAAAAAATGGTTTTTTAGGTAAACTCTTAATTAATTTCTATATGTTCTATCAAAAAGAGCACCAAATGGAGAATAAAAATCTCAGACAAATCGTAAGATCAGATCAATTACCTCGACATAAATATAACTGGTAGAACTTCTGTAGAATAACCACTTTAACATCTGGAGTCATGGATACGAAGCTTTTTAGTAGAACTGCAGGAACCAGTTGCATATGTGATCTCATAAGCATACAATAATTTTAGTGTGTATTTCGTCATATGTTGAGGCAAAAATATAATTGGCTCCCCACCCTACAAGGACAACAAATACACATGAATAATGCCGATAACTCGAGAAACCTTAACTCCAAGATTGTCCTATTTGCCAGTAACAGTACACTAACTTGAGAGAATTTAAATGACAAATATTATTTGTCATCACATACCTATATAAGATTTACTGGGTCTTTTGTTTCTGGCAGGCCTCTAGTTCCTAGCATTCATCATCAACAAATGAATCTTCTATTGCTGCCTCTCGTCCCTGCGAAATGATACCCATTTATGCGGTGATCAATTTTTTTTAAAAAAATATTAAGTAGGCAACATGCAACAAATACACTGGAATAATGAAGATAACTCGAGAAAGTTCAACTCCAATGTTTTCCTATTTATCAATACATTAACTTGAGAGAACATAGATGAAATACATTACGCGTCATAATCACAGATCTACATTATATTATTTGCTGAATCTGTTGGTATGTAGAGCTCCTTAATCCTTCAAGACTTTTTCATTCACCAATTGCCACTTAAGGGTTTTGGTACTGGTCAACACAAATAATATAACTTATGATCAGACAACATATCATACATTTTACAAGCTAAAGTTGGGTTTCCTAATATGGGAATGGTTTTAAAGAAAAAAAAAATTGAGACTGCAGCTAATTTTAGTCCGCTACCAAAATGTGCAAAGTAGACCTTTCTTTCAATAATTTTCTTTTATGCCATATCTAATGCAGATTCCATAAATGCAATTAGTAAAAATGGAATACAACATAATAGACAGACTATCATTTGAAATATCAGTAGAGATCAAATGATATTTTTACTTGCAAATAATTGTACGACATAAATGATCAATATTTACTTGCTCTTCGATTGTACATAATCCCCTTCCATTGCATATTTTTTTAAATAAAATTCAAGGCCGTTATGAGTAGTGGTACTAAAGACTAAGTAAATAAACATATAGCTATCACTGGGGAGATTTAGTGAACACCTTGTGTGTATTTAAAAACATAAAGATATCATAAAATACAATTGTAATTCTAGAGAATAGAGATGAAGATAGACCAATTAGAGAACAAACTAAAACATTAATGAATCAACTCAATCTATGTTGGAGTTAAAAAATTTCAATTTTATACATAAATTGATGATGATGATGTACCTGGGTTATTGAACAAATTGTGGGTCGCTTCGAGTGACGCTTGAGCAGCTTGGTGTCGCATGTCGGATTCATCATGATCACACAAATATTCTCATCTCGAACAATTATTTGGAATTGATTAAAGAAGAAATGGATCTTCTTCTGAGGCACTCCGACGATGTAGACATGAACCGAAACATGTTGAATTTTATCTAGCGTTTGATGGAACGGAGATAAAGTCGGTCGCTGGAAAATTCGGCATCAACTTATCCAACCGTAGAGACCCATTCAGTTAAAATCTCAGTGGTGTGAAGAGGAATATATCGTAACCTCTGTGGCTGAAAAGCACATCAATCAGAAGTCAGAATTGATTGTAAATTAAGCAGCTATAACTAACCTATGCAAAATTGCAAATAGTAAAAGAACATGTGTAGATGATATAGATGACTTTAGTGTAACAGGCTGACAATTCTCCATAAGTAGAAAAGCTCCTTAATCCAAGTTTTTTCAAAGTTGGTAGTGAGACCTTCTTGAAGTTCATCATCCAATAACACATCCTAATGTGGATAACCAAATGTTGAATAGAATATCTAGATACCTTAATGTTGCCACACTGGCTGGAAAAAATGGTTTTTTAGGTAAACTCTTAATTTCTATATGTTCTATCAAAAAGAGCACCAAATGGAGAATAAAAATCTCAGACAAATCGTAAGATCAGATCAATTACCTCGACATAAATATAACTGGTAGAACTTCTGCAGAATAACCACTTTAACATCTGGAGCCATGGATACGAAGTTTTTCAGTAGAACTGCAGGAACCAGTTGCATATGCGATCTCATAAGCATACAATAATCTTAGTATGTATTTCGTCATATGTTGAGGCAAGAATATAATTGGCTCCCCACCCTGCAAGGACAACAAATACACAGGAATAATGGCAATAACTCGAGAAACCTTAACTCCAAGATTGTCCTATTTGCCACTACAGTACACTAACTTGAGAGAATTTAGATGACAAATATTATTTGTCATCACATACCTATATAAGATTTACTGGGTCTTTTGTTTCTGGCAGGCCTCTAGTTCCTAGCATTCATCCTCAACAAATGAGTCTTCTATTGCTGCCTCTCGTCCCTGCGAAATGATATCCATTTATGCGGTGATCAGTTTTTTTTAAAAAAATATTAAGTAGGCAACATGCAACAAATACACTGGAATCTATCTATATTCTATATAATCTTGATGAGACTCATACAACGTTGACAAGTACTAAAATAGATCAATTACATGGCAAAATTGAATAATTCTATTGGTCCACATAAACCTGCATTATCCCTTAATGACATGGCAATGACATATAGTCAAGTCAATGCACTTAGAATTCCTCCAAGCATCCACAATGCAAGTTCAAGACCGTTTCATTTTTTATACGTACGTTACGATACAATTAATACAATATAATTAATAATAGTCCAGTAAAATAATAATAAAAAAATTAGTCATTTTTATTGTTGTAATACTATGTTAATATTAAGATTATATTTAGTTTTAGTTAAATAATGAAGATAACTCGAGAAAGTTCAATTCCAATGTTTTCCTATTTATCAATACATTAACTTGAGAGAACACAGATGAAATACATTACGCGTCATCATCACAGATCTACATTATATTATTTGCTGAATCTGTTGGCTTGTAGAGCTCCTTAATCCTTCAACACTTTTTCATTCACCAATTGCCACTTAAGGGTTTTGGTACTGGTCAACACAATTAATATAACTTATGATCAGACAACATATCATACATTTTACAAGCTAAAGTTGGGTTTCCTAATTTTAGTCCGCTACCAAAATGTGCAAAGTAGACCTTTCTTTCAATAATTTTCTTTTATGCCATATCTAATGCAGATTACATAAATGCAATTAGTAAAAATGGAATACAACATAATAGACAGACTATCATTTGAAATATCAGTAGAGATCAAAATGATATTCTTACTTGCAAATAATTGTACGGCATAAATGATTAATATTTACTTACTTGCTCTTCGATTGTACATAATCCCCTTTCATTGCATTTTTTTTTTTTGAAAAATAAAATTCAAGGCCGTTATGAGTAGTGGTACTAAAGACTAAGTAAATAAACATATAGCTATCATTGGGGAGATTCAGTGAACACCTTGTGTGCATTTAAAAAACATAAAGATATCATAAACTACAATTGTAATTCTAGTGAATAGAGATGAAGATAGACCAATTAGTTAACAAACTAAAACATTAATGAATCAACTCAATCTATGTTGGAGTTAAAAAATTTCAATTTTATACATAAATTGATGATGATGATGATGTACCTGGGTTATTGAACAAATTGTGGATCGCTTCGAGTGACGCTTGAGCAGCTTGGTGTCGCATGTCGGATTCAACATGATCACACAAATATTCTGTTGGATCACGGTGGAACTCCGGTACGGACTCGAACGGCAATCCTAGCTCCTTTGCTCCACGTAATCCTGCAAGAGGGGATAGACCGGGCGGTGACCCAGAATCCCTCTCCGATGCTTAAATGAGTATTTCGTATGACTGGCAAGTAATAATCTCAGAGTGTATTCAACTCAGCGTTAATCTTTCTGAGGTGATCTCCTGCCCTTTTATAGGCAAAGAGATGCCTCAGGTACCTGGCGAACCGTTAGGGGTGGTTAGCCCGTATCCCGCATATCTCGGACGTGATCTCGTGTATCTCAGCCATGCCCCGCGTATCTCGGCCACGCTCCGTGTATCTTAACCACGTTCCGCGTATTTCGGCCACGCCCCGCATATCTTGGCCTTATCCTCTGATAACGAGTCCCGACTCCCGTCGGGGACTCCAGAGTTATCTCGTTGTGTCACCGCTCGGGGCCCCTCGTCATCGTGACAGGGCCAATCATTCTCAGGGATTCATCATCGGGGCCTACTTAGAGGCTTCTCATCGGGAGCTTCCAGCTCACTTATCGGGACCGACTCTGCCGGGACCTTTCATCATCGGGACTCCCTCTGTCGGGATCTTGTCTCATCGGGACTCCCTTCGTCGGGACCCTTCTCCTAGGTCATCTTGACCTTCATTTTGGGCCTAGTGGGCCTGTTTGCCGTTTCCTCGCCGTTAAAGGGCCTGACGGCTGTAGTCGGACCCATCATTTGCCCCCAAGACATGAGGGACTTTTAGTTCGTCGTGTCTTCTAACTCCCGGTCTTCCAATACTAGAGTCGGGGATCTTTTCCTTGGTTCAATTACTCAGTTTCAGTCTTCTCTTCTACGTTTCCTCAGGGTTTTGTAGATAACTGTTATATCCCAAGGGTCTCCTCGGTTTCCCAGTGCATTAAATGCAGTAGATAATGGAGTGACGTTTTCGGCCCACGTGCCTGATTTTTCGCGCCTGTCCTTTTCTGAAAAGTGCTTTTCAGGTCGTTTCGTCATCACGCCCATTGTCCTTCTGCACGTTTCATCTCAACGGTCCAGATTAAGACTCTTCGACTTCGACGACTCGGATCGAAGTGTCCTTTCAACCATCTTCTTCGACTATAAAACCCTAGCCATGGTCACAATTTAACTTTTACCGTCTTCGAATTCTCAAAAGCTCTCTGCGATTCCAAGCTCTGTGATTTCGAAGGTCTTTGGAGTTTTCCCGATCATCTTTCCGGCGACGTTTCGCTCATCTCCTTCAACCTCTACTTCATCATGTCTGGTAAGGAATTCCTCTTCGTTGCTTGTTCGTCTTTTCCTTTCTAATTTTCCAAGAGTCCCACTGTATTTTCTTGCCCTGGTTGCTTTTCAGACAGCGGTTCCAGCTCTGAGGGGAGAAAACCCTTTAATTTTGATTATGCTCCAAATGAGATTTCCAACACTGCCTATGATGCAACTCTCCGAGAGGGTTGCATCACTATCACCTGGGAACCTCGTTTCCCGTATCCCCGGCATCGTCCCTCGAGTAACCCTGAGGTTACTCGTCCCCAGAAAGGGGAGGTATTTGTCTCTACGGGACAAATATCAGCGGGGATCAGGTTCCCCTTTTGTGGTAATCTGGTCGAGCTGTGCCATCATTACAGAACACACCCAACTACCTTTTCCCCCCATGCCATCCGCCTCTGGAACGCCTTTCAAGTCCTCTGTCTCCGACAGAAGTGGGTCTATAGCCTCCAACTCTTCAGAACCTTTTATGGGATGAAGTGCAATGAGGCGGGGGTTTGCGCCTTCTACCCCCGGATGCCCAAGTGGAGTAAGCAACAGCTTGACCGGTACGGTTGGACCAGTGACACCTGGAAGGTGGTCAAGGGTCGGGGACTCTTGATTGATACAGGGTCCGACAACAGTAGCTGGAAGAAGAGCTACTTCTTTATCCGTCACTCCTCAATTCCCTGGCCTCGTTGGGAGGTGGCAGTGGACCCTCCGCCTGCTTTCCACACTTATGCTGATGAGGATTTCGAGACTCTCCAACTTATCCAGCTCTATCGGTGGGAGGAGTCTTACACTCCTCTCAACGCCAACTCACTCGTGGAGCGGGACCTGGTGCACGCCGGGATCCGACTCCTTGACATTGTTTCTGGGGGGCAGCTCTTCGACGGCCCTTCCAATATGGTTCCTTGGGTAAACTTCTAATTCTTCTTTGTTTACTGTTTGCAGCCAAGGAGGTATCTGTCGCACGTCGGATCCGGCAAACCACTCTCGGAAAAGAGCGGGTTTTGAAAATGTGTTATTTGTGGATCGGCGAACGGCGGGTTCGGTCAAATATGGAAATATCACCCGAACCGGGGAAAATAGAAAGAGTCGCCACCGATTAATTAAAGGCTAATCGGAATCCTAAAGTTGCCTAGGGTACGTGATACTAACATCCTAGGGCTTGAAATGGTCTGCGTCCAGAGGTTCGGGTTCGGGGGTTTGATTACGTATTAAAAGCTCGCAAGCTAGAAATCCGCCCTTTCGGTACTTTGGCTTGTCTTGTCTTGTTTAATTTTTCACTAAAATATCCATTTTGAGGGTTGAACTGCAAGTACCAAAAGTTCATGGCCGAGTTGTAAACATCAAGAAATTCATGGCCAATTTTCAATTATCGAAAAGTTCATAGCTGAACTGAAAATAATTTTGGAAACATGTTAAAATGACCATGAACTTCTCTGTACTAATTTTTTAACACTTAACAGAGTTCTGAGATATATAAGTAATATAAACACATATAAAACTTATAGAAAATGAGAAATATGCAATATGTACATATATAAAACTTAAAGGTAATATAAATGACAAATAAGTGAAATAATCAAATATAAGACTTAATAATGTATAAACATATAAGTAAATGACAATAAGTAATATAATATATATAAAACTTGTAGATAATAGAAATACGTAATATGTATATATATATATATATATAGTGCGAAATAAAATAACGGTAAATAAATAAACGCTACATTGAAAGCGATGGATCTTTAACCAACTTGCACTTTATTTATGCTTGGAATGTAAATACAACTTTTGATTAAGCAATACTCACATTGGGTTGTTTCCGGGTAAAATGCCGTGACGCGTGGAACCGAACCACGAATTATCGAGCAACTAGCTAATTACTTAAACCTACCACTCACACACTCAAAGTTTTATCAACTCTCAGTGCCTTCCCTCTAAAACCGAGACCCCCTTATGATTTTTTTCGTTAATGAAAATGAGGGCCCCCTCCGTTTGCCTTGGTCACCGTCCCCTATTTATAGGAGATGTTCGGCTGAATTTTTTTATTTGTTTATCAGATAAATATAACTTGCAAGCTGCATGGATGAGTATGGGTACCCATAGATAGGTACAGAGAGCATAGGGGTGTGTGAAAGCAATGTGTGGAGATAGGGAGTGGGACGTGGCCTTTCATTGGCCATGTTCTTTTTTTTTTTTTTAAATATATATATATATATATATTAGTAATAATAATTTTTTGTTGTTTTTCCTAAATATACTAATACTAATAATATTTTACTATTTTTTTGGGTTTTTCTAATTGCTCGATTATTTCCGGTTCGGTTCCACACGTCACGGTATTTCTTCGACCCCTGTCCAAAATCGGGTGTTTACAGTTGCCCCTCTTTGAGCATGCGTTCATGGATGTGGTCCAATGAACGTATGTTCAAAGACAAACAACTGATTTTGGGTCTTCCCGGTTAACCACATACATTGCATACAAAATAAACATACAGCTTTCGGAAGCTAGACACCTATAGGTCCCGATCGTTGGCGGTGACTCTCGGAATGCTGGATGACCACAGGTCCCGATTGTCGGTGGTGACTTGCGGAGCTGAACACCTAAAAGCTCTGTTCGTTTGGTTGTGACTCTCGGAATGCTGGATGACCACAGGTTCCGATTGCCGGTTGTGATGACTTGCGGAGCTGAACACCTAAAAGCTCCGTTCGTCTGGTTGTGACTCTCAGGATGCTGGATGACCACAGGTCCCGATTGTCGGTGGTGACTTGCGGAGCTGAACACCTAAAGGCTCCGTTCGTCGGGTTGTGACTCTCGGAATGCTGGATGACCACAGGTTCCGATTGCCGGTGATGACTTGCGGAGCTGAACACCTAAAAGCTCCGTTCGTCTGGTTGTGACTCTCGGGATGCTGGATGACCACAGGTCCCGATTGTCGGCGGTGACTTGCGGAGCTGAACACCTAAAGGCTCCGTTTGTCGGTTGTGACTCTCGGAATGCTGGATGACCACAGGTCCCGATTATCGGTGGTGACTTGCGGAGCTGAACACCTAAAAGCTCCGTTCGTCTGGTAGTGACTCTCGGGATGCTGGATGACCACAGGTTCCGATTGTCGGTGGTGACTTGCGGAGCTGAACACCTAAAGGCTCCGTTCGTCGGGTTGTGACTCTCGGAATGCTGGATGACCACAGTTCCCGATTGTCAGTGGTGCCAGCATTGGGGCTGCTATGTGAATCCATGTCTTGGATAGCGGTGCCTGCATTGGTGCGGCAATGAGGTTTGACTTGTAGGAACAGACTGTAACAGTCCTACTCGTCCATGATAGGTGACTTGCGAGAGCAGACTGTAACAGTCCAACTTGTCGATTCCATATAACTCTGGGATGCTAGACATTTGAAAGGCTCATTCTTGACAAATGAATTCTTTTTTTTTTTTTTTTTTTCAGCGACGTGCTGGGTTTTTCTCTCCCTTTTTTTTTTTTTTTTTTTTTTTTTTTTTTGGATTTCTCTCCTTTTGCTACGATCATTTTTTTGATCGCACCTCTCAGTTCCCCTAATTTTTGCCTAGGCCGCCCTTTCGGGTTTTCAACCTAGCGGGGATTTTATTTCCTCTCCTTTTGCCATGATCGCCCTTTTGAGGGATTTTCAATCACGCCCCTCTTCCCTAAATTTTGCCTAAACCGCCCTTTCGGGTTTTCAGTTTAGCGGGAATTTTCTCTCAAAATTTGGAAGTTTTTTTTTCTTTCAAAAATGGTACTTCCTCGAAATGCGACTTACGAGAACAGATTGTAACAGTCCCGCTTGCCGTCTTTGCATAGCTTTGGCTGGATGGACATGAGAATGCCCCATTCTTTAATGAATGAACTTCCTTCAGCGATGTGCTGCATATTGTTTTTCACTTCTTTGCTGAGATATCCAGTTGACGATGATGCAGCTTTTATAGAGCCTTTTATTGTTGTCTTCCTCGCGGGGTTGACTGAAAATCATCTCTTGATTGAGTTAATTTTAGAGCATTTAGTTTTCCGCCCGCCTAGGTGCATCTCCGTGAGCTGGTAGGGGCAGCTCAGACAATGTTGATCATTGTGATTCTTCATCGCTACCTGGTGACAATTACAGTTGTCCACAATTTTTTTTTTTTTTTTTTTATTTTCTCTCGGATTTCTCTCCTTTTGCTACGATCATTTTTTGATCGCACCTCTCGGTTCCCCTAATTTTTTCCTAGGCCGCCCTTTCGGGTTTTCAACCTAGCAGGGATTTTATTTCCTCTCCTTTTGCCATGATCGCCCTTTTGAGGGATTTTCGATCACGCCCCTCTTCCCTAAATTTTGCCTAAACCGCCCTTTCGGGTTTTCAGTTTAGCGGGAATTTTCTCTCAAAATTCGAAAACTCGCATTCTGGTTGCAAGCTCTTTCAAGGATAATACTTCTTGACATTGTCCATGTTGACTGGACTAGGGAGTCTTTGTGCGTCCATGTCAGTGATGATCGTGGCTCCTCCACTAAGCTTTTTAATATCGACTCATGGTCCTTCATAGTTGCGGATGAACTTGCCCCGAGAATCTGGATTGGCTCGGGGGAATTTCTGAAGGACTAGGTCGCTTGGTGTGATTCTCTGGAGCGTGCTTCCTTTGTTGAGCGCTCGAACCATGCGCTTCTGGGACAGGTGCCCGTGGTATAGTGCAGGGAGCCGCTTTCGTCAATGAGGCTTGATTGCTCATGTAAGTGCGCTTCACCCACTCATATTCGTCCATTTATGACTAGGTGAGGAACCAAGTGGACGAATTTTCAGCTTTAATCGGTGACATGCTTCTGTTTTGTAGACAGGGAAACTGGAGTTGCCCCAGGTTATGTTCGGATCGAGGTCCCATATGTCGTGAATGACTGAGGCAGCTTGTCGTGCCCATCCTTGTATGACAATCATTTCCTCAATGATCTTCCTTTATTTTCTGCATCTACCACACCATTCATCAATGTGCGATATGGGGACGTGTACGTGTTCTTGATCTTGAATTGGTCGCACAACTCGTCGATTAACTTGATGTTCAGATCTCGCTGTTGTCAATTTCAATTGACATTGGACACCGTATGCACGATGATGCCTCGCTTGATGAGACGTTCCACCACCTTTGCCGTAACAGATGCCAATGTAATGGCTTTGGCGCACTTGGTGAAGTATTCGATGGCCACCGGTATGAATCCGTGACCAATGGATGCCTTTGGAGAGACATGTCGATCACGGCGATGCTCATTTTTGTTCCGGATAGCAGTTTTTCCTGAAGAAAGAAGTAGATGGAGGTTGACGTTAATGTCAAATCATGCATATGATGACAGAGAATATTGAGATCACAATGAATGACAAAAGAAGGAATTCATTATGGTCATGAAGAATTTTCCCTCTTCCAGAAATACTGGGCTCGGACATTTGCCCCACGGGCAATGCATCCATTTCTGGATATTGTTTACTCGTTACGAAGAGGAAGCGCATAAACGAGCATTTTCATCCACTTTGTGATATTCTCTCTTCTGGCGAGTAGACAGATGAAACTTCTGAAGGGACCTCATCATTAAGGGATCTCATGACTGTTGAAAAAAAGTTTGACAAGCTAGCATGAATGTCTACATATTTGGTCAGGATCCTTTGCGACAGACCGAGAAGTGATGCATTGCAGATTTGAAGCTTGACTGGGAGACACATCAGTAATGTGTGAAGCTTGATCTGGGTCAGTTTGTTCCCTGCTTTTAGGGACTGCAAGTTGAGGCACGACTTGGGATTTTGAATTCCGAGAAACCGCGGCAGCCATGACTTCTTGGGTGCCGAAAAGAGTGAGCACTCGACCTGGGAGGCCACTTCAGCGGATTGATTGTTCGGTTCAGGCGATCATAGCTTGCGAGGTCTCCTCCAGATTGTTGATCCTCTTTTTTAGGTGGCCGAGCCATTGAATATCACATGGGTTAGAAACCCTGACAGGGGAGTTTGGCTTTAGTTGCCACATTCGTTTTGAAGTCATGGGTACGCAAGGGGCTTGATCACGCCAGACTCATCTGCGAGAAAATGACAATTAGAATTTGAAAGAACACAAAAATGATGTATAATTTGAAAATGTAGCAATCAATTCTGTGGATTTCGCATAAGGAGGTGTGTCCCGAGATGTTGAATTTTGGGAGACTGCGGCGGTAATGACTGCATGTGCGGTGAAAAGCGATGAGACGCTTGATTTAGTAGGTCATGTCGGCGGTGGATTGTTCATTTTGCCTGAACTTTGCTCGCAAGGACTCCTTTAGCTTGGTAATCCTATATTCATCCTCTCGAGGTAGCGGAGCCGCTGGACATCACATGGGTTTTAGGAACCATACGGAAGAATCTTGTCATCTTGCTTAATTTGTTCTATTTGAGCGAAATCACGAGTACGTATGGGGCTTGCTTGCGCCAAATGTACCTGTAAAAACGTCAATTAGAACTGAAAATACAGATCATGATGCATGATCATGAGAACATAGTCATCAATTATTTCAAGGTCGCAGGCGGAGGCGCGACTCGAGATATTTGAGCTTTGGAAGGCTGCGGCGCCATGAATGCTTGGGCGTTGAAAAAGCGATGATACGCTTGACTTATGAGGCCACGTCGGCGAGGTGACTGTTCTGTTTTGGGTGATCCCATCTCCCAAATCCCCTCTAGCTGGATGATCCCCTCTTTATTTTCTTGAGGTGGCGGAGGCCCTGGATATCACATGGGTTCAGAACCATGGCGGAAGACTCTGGTTTGATTGCCCATTTTGTTCCATTCGAACAAAGTCACGAGTATGTTTGGGGATTGTTCGAGCCAAGTGTACCTGTGAGAAAACGACAATTAGAATTTGAAAGAACACAAAATGATGTATAATTTGAAAATATAGCAATCAATTATGCCGATTTCGCAGACGAAGGTGTGTCTCGAGATGTTGAATTTTGGGAGACTGCGGCAGTCATGACTGCATGTGCGATGAAAAAGCGATGAGACGCTTGATTTAGGAGGTCACGTCGCTGATCTTTACTCGCAAGGTATTTTTTTGCTCGATGATCCTCTCTTCACCTTCTCGAGGTGGCGAAGCCGCTGGACATCACATGGGTTTTAGGAACCCAGACAGATGAATCTTGTCATCTTTCTTCATTTGTTCTATTTGAACAAAATCGCGAGTACGTATGGGGCTTGCTTGCGCCAGATGTACCTGTAAAAATGTCAATTAGAACTGAAAACACAGATCATGATGCATGATTATGAAAACACAGTCATTAATTATTTCAAGGTCGCAGGCGGAGGCGCGACTCGAGATATTTGAACTTTGGAAGGCTTCGGCGGCCATGCTTGCGTGGGCGTTGAAAAAGCGATGATACGCTTGACTTATGAAGCCATGTCGGCGAGGAACTGTTCTGTTTTGGGTGATCCCATCTCCCTGATCTTTTCTAGCTGGATGATTCCCTCTTCATTTTCTTGAGGTGGCGGAGGCCCTGGATATCACATGGGTTCAGAACCATGGCGGAAGACTCTGGTTTGATTGCCCATTTTGTTCCATTCGAACAAAGTCACGAGTATGTTTGGGGATTGTTCGAGCCAAGTGTACCTGTGAGAAAACGACAATTAGAATTTGAAAGAACACAAAATGATGTATAATTTGAAAATATAGCAATCAATTATGTCGATTTCGCAGACGAAGGTGTGTCTCGAGATGTTGAATTTTGGGAGACTGCGGCAGTCATGACTGCATGTGCGATGAAAAAGCGATGAGACGCTTGATTTAGGAGGTCACGTCGCTGATCTTTACTCGCAAGGTATTTTTTAGCTCGATGATCCTCTCTTCACCTTCTCGAGGTGGCGAAGCCGCTGGACATCACATGGGTTTTAGGAACCCAGACAGATGAATCTTGTCATCTTTCTTCATTTGTTCTATTTGAACAAAATCGCGAGTACGTATGGGGCTTGCTTGCGCCAGATGTACCTGTAAAAATGTCAATTAGAACTGAAAACACAGATCATGATGCATGATTATGAAAACACAGTCATTAATTATTTCAAGGTCGCAGGCGGAGGCGCGACTCGAGATATTTGAACTTTGGAAGGCTTCGGCGGCCATGCTTGCGTGGGCGTTGAAAAAGCGATGATACGCTTGACTTATGAAGCCATGTCGGCGAGGAACTGTTCTGTTTTGGGTGATCCCATCTCCCTGATCTTTTCTAGCTGGATGATTCCCTCTTCATTTTCTTGAGGTGGCGAAGACCCTGGATATCACATGGGTTCAAAACCATGGCGGAGGACTCTGGTTTGTTTGTCCATTTTGTTCCATTCGAACAAAATCTCGAGTATGTTTGGGGCTTGTTTGCGCCAGATGTACTCGAGATGTTGGAGTATGGAGACTATGACCTCCACGACTGCATGGGCGCTAAAAAGCGATGATACGGTTGACTTATGATGCCATGTTGGTGAGAAACTGTTTCGTTTTTGTGATCCCATCTCCCAAGATCTCCTCGAGCTGGATGATCCCCTCTTCATTTTTCGAGGTGGCGGAGGCGCTGAATATCACATGGGTTCAGAACCATGGCAGAGGACTCTTGTTTGGTTGTCCCGTTTGTTCCACTTGAACGAAGTCACAAGTATGTTTGTGGCTTGTTCGTGCCAGATGCACATGCAAAAAAAATGGAAACTAAATTGAGAATCCACAATAGTTATGCATGATTTAGAAAATATAGCCATTAATTAAGCTGAGATCGCAAGCCGGGGCGTGAATCGAGATGTCGAAGTCTAGGAGACTGCGACGGCCATGAATGTTCGGGCACTAGCGACAAGACGCTTGAACTAGGAGGCCACGTCGAAGATGGATTGTTCCGTTCGGAAGGTTGTGGCTCGCATGGTCCCTTTTAGATGGACAAACCTTTCTTCATTTTCTCGAGGTGGTGGAGCCTTTGGATATCACATTAGTTAGGAACCCTGGCGAATGACTCTTTTTAGTTGCCCCATTTGTTCCATTCGAGCGAGATCACACAGTAAGTTTAGGGCTTGTTTGCGCCAGTTGTACCTGTGAAAAAAACTGACAATTAGAATAGAGAATACGCAATAATGATGCATAATTTGGAAAATACAACCATCAATTATGCCGATTATGATCCTCAATGTTTTGAAATTTTTTTGGAGAATTAAGTCGCGGGTTATTCATTTTCCAACCCTTAACCCATTAGATTTTTTTTTACACCCGATTTGCTTCTCATTCAATTAATGTCAGTCCCTGAGGTTCTGAATTTTGATGCTTCCCGAGATTTTTTTTTTTTAAAACCAGTTGTTTGATTTGTCGGGCCGACGATCGACCGCTTAAATTGGGCACAAACATGACTTAGCTACCTCTGGCTTGGCAAAATCGAGACAACAACCGTGAATTTCTAGATTTTAAAACTCTTGAAATTAAAACGTTGATGAGTATTTTAGGGTCTCATAAAAATGAGTCATTTGAAAATCATCTCCCTCAAGTTTTTTTTTTTTTTTTGCAAATTGAATTCACGGTCCTTATCCTAATTCTCGGGAAAGTCAACTTTACTTAATGGAGAAGAAATAACCCATGACCTAAAAACCGACCCAATTGATGGCTTTGATAGCTTTGAAATTCGTGATGCAGTACATGAAATAAAATACCTTATTCGTGTACACCAGCAAATATACAACAATTTGTTCATTACCTTCTCAAGCCAATGCATCAAGAGAGATATACAGACCTGTGGATGCCCCTTGACTATTTTAGAAAAGTGTGCGAGCTTCTGGATGCCCCCCCTATACATCAGACCAGGATAAAGAAAAAAATGCAAAATAGCATATCTGGAATTAATACGACTGGTTGATGGCTATGCACCGTGTTGGGCTTTGCTCTATCAAGGTGAGTTTCTAAAGGTTCTCGAATCGAAAGGTACCCTACCCCATTAAGGGGATCGCGGGCCCTTTTCGATCATCGAGTTGGGCTTTCGGAGACGTGCCGGCGGTTGTGACCGCTACTGGCCGTATTCTCTTACTCAACCCCCTATGTTTCTATATGCCATTTTTTTTTGGCGAGGAATAGTAACTGAATGTGGTGTGTGTGCAAAAGCGATTTAAAACACTCAAAATATGAGATCAGAAGCTGCACACACGAACAAACGGTCAAAACGGATATGGTAGAAAATTCAATTAAACAATGTAAGACAAACACGATAAGCCTAAACCCTCTGAATGGAAATCCCCAGCAGAGTCGCCAAAATGTCGCACGTCGGATCCGGCAAACCACTCTCGGAAAAGAGCGGGTTTTGAAAATGTGTTATTTGTGGATCGGCGAACGGCGGGTTCGGTCAAATATGGAAATATCACCCGAACCGGGGAAAATAGAAAGAGTCGCCACCGATTAATTAAAGGCTAATCGGAATCCTAAAGTTGCCTAGGGTACGTGATACTAACATCCTAGGGTTTGAAATGGTCTGCGTCCAGAGGTTCGGGTTCGGGGGTTTGATTACGTATTAAAAGCTCGCAAGCTAGAAATCCGCCCTTTCGGTACTTTGGCTTGTCTTGTCTTGTTTAATTTTTCACTAAAATATCCATTTTGAGGGTTGAACTGCAAGTACCAAAAGTTCATGGCCGAGTTGTAAACATCAAGAAATTCATGGCCAATTTTCAATTATCGAAAAGTTCATAGCTGAACTGAAAATAATTTTGGAAACATGTTAAAATGACCATGAACTTCTCTGTACTAATTTTTTAACACTTAACAGAGTTCTGAGATATATAAGTAATATAAACACATATAAAACTTATAGAAAATGAGAAATATGCAATATGTACATATATAAAACTTAAAGGTAATATAAATGACAAATAAGTGAAATAATCAAATATAAGACTTAATAATGTATAAACATATAAGTAAATGACAATAAGTAATATAATATATATAAAACTTGTAGATAATAGAAATACGTAATATGTATATATATATATATATATAGTGCGAAATAAAATAACGGTAAATAAATAAACGCTACATTGAAAGCGATGGATCTTTAACCAACTTGCACTTTATTTATGCTTGGAATGTAAATACAACTTTTGATTAAGCAATACTCACATTGGGTTGTTTCCGGGTAAAATTCCGTGACGCGTGGAACCGAACCACGAATTATCGAGCAACTAGCTAATTACTTAAACCTACCACTCACACACTCAAAGTTTTATCAACTCTCAGTGCCTTCCCTCTAAAACCGAGACCCCCTTATGATTTTTTTCGTTAATGAAAATGAGGGCCCCCTCCGTTTGCCTTGGTCACCGTCCCCTATTTATAGGAGATGTTGGGCTGAATTTTTTTATTTGTTTATCAGATAAATATAACTTGCAAGCTGCATGGGTGAGTATGGGTACCCATAGATAGGTACAGAGAGCATAGGGGTGTGTGAAAGCAATGTGTGGAGATAGGGAGTGGGACGTGGCCTTTCATTGGCCATGTTCTTTTTTTTTTTTAAATATATATATATATATATATTAGTAATAATAATTTTTTGTTGTTTTTCCTAAATATACTAATACTAATAATATTTTACTATTTTTTTGGGTTTTTCTAATTGCTCGATTATTTCCGGTTCGGTTCCACACGTCACGGTATTTCTTCGACCCCTGTCCAAAATCGGGTGTTTACAGTATCTGTGCTGACCGATCTGTTCCTTAAGCAGGGGGAGACTGATGCTGTCCGCCCCTCGCGGAAGAGGAAGTCCGCCAAGAAGGCTGCTGCTAGGTCGGGGTCTCCTTCAGCGGAGCAGCCCAAGCGGAAGCGGGTGGATCTGGACCAGCTCTTCGATGTCCAGAACGCTGAAGAAGGTAAACAACTTCGACTTGCTATTAAATCGTACAAGAGGATGGTCCCGTCAGATTTGATTTCCTCGACCAAGGAAGCCCGCATCGCTGACGTCAAAAGAATCCTTCGAGGCGAAACTCCCCGAGTCTTGAAGGCATGCTACTATCATTATCGTGGGAAGGATCAATACGTCTCCCGACGTATCATTTGGTGTAAGAATCCCGATGAACTTCCTGACTACCTTTCTGAAGCTTCTCATCCTCCAGGTGCAGGTCGCTCGGGAGCTTCCTCGGGTGCTGCAGCTTCCGCAGACGCACCGCCTTCAGCGGGGGTGCCTTCCTCAGCTGGAGAGAAGGCTCCAACTGGCGAACAGTTTCGTCAGGTGGAAACTTTGGACTCCTCCGAGGAGACTGACGGGGCTGACCCCCCTCAACAGCGTCGGAAGGCGGGGAAATCCCCCTTGAAACCAACCCCTCAAGGGCCGCCTCCTTCGTCTTCTCCGCAGCAGCGGCAGCTCTCGCCCATCCATGACTTCTCTCCTTCCCCTGTTCGGGTCGAGACGGAGGCCTGCCCTTCCATTCCTCGTCCTCTTTCTCCTCTTGCTCTCGATGGGAACTTCTACAGGCCCTTTGATTCTTCACAAGGGAATGCCCCCTGGGCTCCTATCCATACGCTTCAAGGAGTCCCGTTCACACAAGGGGAGCAGGATCGGGAGCTGGCCCTGCATCTGATGGCAGGCTCGATCCTGCCTACTATGCGGCATCCGATTTACCTCAATCGGACGCATATGCAGCGGGATATCAGGGATATGGCTGTGCGCCGCATAGAGGTGAGACTTCGCTTCTTTCTTTTGATGATAAATCGGGTCGTCTGTTCATTAACACTTTTCCTTCTTATTGTAGGAGCTTGGGGACTACAACCGCCTCACCGGGTACGTGATTGCCTATGATGAGTCCCGGGAGCGGGACCGAGGGGTCCGCGAGCAGCTTCAGGCGGATCTCAAGGCCTCCCAGTCTCTGCGGGGGAAGCTTGTCAAAGAGCAGGCTGCCCTCAATCAGAAGATTCGGGACCTTCAGCAGCAGATCGCGGACTTTGAGGGGCTCTTGAGGCAAGAGCGGCAGGAGCGGGGGGCGATTGTGGACAGGCTGACCCAGGAGAAGAAAGCTGCCGAGGACAAACTGGTCCTTGAGAAGAAGGCTTTGGAGGAGCTAATCGCGGGATTTCCTGCGCAGCTGGTCGAAGCGGAGGAAAAGGGCCGGGAGGACTATCGGAGGTCGGAGGGCTTCCAAGCTGATGCCATGAAGTTCTTTGGCGCAGAGGTGGAGAACACTCTCTTCAACGCGGTTGAGGAGCTCCACCTAGAGTACGGGGATGCTATCAACTTTGACAAGTCTCCTTCCCTCGCTCCTTTTGCGTAGAAGTATTTTGCTCTTTCCGAGGAGAGTGATGGGGGGAGTACCCCCGTAATTGTCGAAGATGCTTCTGAACTTCCAAGTGCGGACGCCCCGATAGCCAATCCTCCCGAAGCCAATCCTGTGGATCCCTCTGCTACCGACTCCGCGGACCCAGCTGCTGCCAATGCTGCCGACAAGGACCAAGCTTGAATATTTTTATCTTTTAGAGTCCTTGTATCTTCTTCTCTTGTGTCGTTGTCGGGCTCTTGAGCCCTTATCAATATCAAACTTCTCTAGTTCCGACCTTTTGTTGCACTTCTCCGAGTGACTTTACTTTATACGCGCTTAAATCGAAATTTTGACACTTAAGACATTCTCGTACGTCCTTCCCGACGATTTAATAACTTGCACCACTTAAGGCGACTTAGTATTGAGTGCATCACTTAAGACGACTTAGTTCTTAGCAGTCGAATCCTCGACACTTAAGAATTTCTCGTACGTCCTTTCCGACGATTTAATAACTTGCGCCACTTAAGACGACTTAATATCGAGTGCATCACTTAAGACGACTTTTTGGATACTTAGAATAAATCTAAGTATTGTGCACCACTTAAGGCGTCTTTTCTCGTGCGCCACTGAAGGCGACTTTTGGATACTTAGAATAAATCTAAGTATTGTGCACCACTTAAGGCGACTTTCCTCGTGCACCACTGAAGGCGACTTTTCTCGTGCACCACTGAAGGCGACTTTTCTCGTGCACCACTGAAGGCGACTTTTTACCGTGCACCACTGAAGGCGTCTTTTCTCGTGCGCCACTGAAGGCGACTTTTGGATACTTAGAATAAATCTAAGTATTGTGCACCACTTAAGGCGACTTTCCTCGTGCACCACTGAAGGCGACTTTTCTCGTGCGCCACTGAAGGCGACTTTTGGATACTTAGAATAAATCTAAGTATTGTGCACCATTTAAGGCGACTTTCCTCGTGCACCACTGAAGGCGACTTTTCTCGTGCACCACTGAAGGCGACTTTTTACCGTGCACCACTGAAGGCGACTTTTACACTTAGCATAAATCTAAGGACAACTCTTATTTGGAAGCAACCTCTTTATTTATTGACGGCATAAGATTGGCTTACATCGAATTAAACGATAAACAGCATACACCACTTAAGGGCGATTTTACATCGGGCACCACTTAAGGCGACTTTATCGGGCACCACTTAAGGCGACTTTCTTCAAGCATGGTGTTTCTTCAAGTGTTCGCCACTAAAAGAATGCTTTAACGTTCTGCCATCGAGGTCTTCCAACTTGTATGCGTTCGGAGCTGGCATCCCCACAACCTTATAAGGTCCTTCCCATTTTGGTGACATCTTATTGATTCGATCCAAAAGGGTGAACTCGTTGCGACGCCAAACCAGCTCCCCGACAAAGAATTGTCGGGACTTCACTCGCCGATTGTAGTATCTGGCCGTCGCTAAGCGCATTCGAGCTTGGACTTCATCGGCTTCCCGCCTTTTCTCTTCGAGTAGGTCCAAGTCCAGACGTCTTACTTCATCGTTCGTTAGGGGCTCGTAATATCTCATCCGATGGGACGCCATAGCTACCTCCACAGGGGCGACAGCTTCCGTGCCATAAACGAGGCCAAACGGAGTCTCCCCTGTTGATCCTTTGGGTGTCGTTCTAACAGCCCAAAGCACATTTTCCAGTTCGTTCAGCCACTTGCCCTTCAAGGCATAAACCCTCTTCTTCAGGCCATCCATCACGATTTTGTTGGCTGACTCCACCTGGCCATTAGTCTGAGCATGGCGTACAGAGGCGGTCCGATGCTCAATGTTCAATTCTTCCAGATACTCCCTCACCTGAGAGCCGTTAAACGGTGGGCCATTGTCGCTGATCACCACCTTAGGAATCCCGTATCTGGACACGATATGGGTTTGGAGGAACTTGACGATCTGGTTCCCCGTTGTTCTGGCCAATGCCTTCGCCTCTATCCATTTCGAAAAATAATCGATAGCTACAAGTAAATACTTACATTGTCCTTGTGCTTGTGGAAGAGGTCCCACCAAGTCGATGCCCCACTGCGCGAAGGGCTAAGCGCTCTTGATGGATGTCAGGTTGGCGGCTGGAGCCACGATACTCGGGGCGTACCTCTGGCACGCGTCGCATGATCGGACCAACGCCGTTGCTTCTTTGTTCATCGTGGGCCAATAGTAGCCCAAGTTCAACACCTTCCTCATAATGGATCGGGCCCCTTCGTGACAAGCCGCGACCCCCTCATGCATTTCCTTCAGGATTCGACTGGTGTCGGGTTCTGCCACACACTTCAAGTACGGAGTCGAGAACCAGCCCTTCTTGTACAGCTGATTGTCCAGCATCACATAATTAGACGCGATCCGACATATCCTATCTGCTGCTACCTTATCCTCGGGGACTGCCCCCGTAGTCAGATACGCGACTATCGGGGTCATCCAGGTGGG
Source organism: Clarkia xantiana subsp. parviflora (assembly GCA_036873135.1). Lineage (NCBI taxonomy): Eukaryota > Viridiplantae > Streptophyta > Magnoliopsida > Myrtales > Onagraceae > Clarkia > Clarkia xantiana. Next base: position 14,906,816 of record JAPTYO010000004.1, read on the forward strand.
CTCTTCCTCCGATTTTGTCTCAATGGTGCACACCTGCGTTGGGTCGATGTTCGATAAGATCACCTTTTCCAGGAAGTGCACCTTTCGATTTTCTTCCAAGGGTGCCCCCAGGGCAAATTTGCTCAAGGCGTCTGCCTCTACGTTCTCCTCCCTCGGGATAGCCTCGATATCGAAGCTTTTGAAGCTCTCTCTCAGGGCTTGAACCTCTCGCAAATACTTTTTCATTATCGGACTCCTTGCTTCGTATCGCCCTTGAACCTGGTTCACGATTAAAGTTGCGTCGCATTTCACTCTCAAGTGGTCGATTCCAGTGCCTTTAGCGATTTTTAGGCCCGTTATAAGAGCTTCGTACTCCGCTTCGTTGTTTGTGGCCTTGAATGTTAAAGCCAAAGCATATCGGAGCGGTTCACCTTCACCCGGTGGTATCAACAAGAAGCCCGCTCCTGATCCGTCTGAACTCGCGGAGCCATCCGTGTACATCTCCCAGGTATTTTCCTTGTTTAGATGTTCTGATTGCTCTGCCCTCTCTGGTTGTTCTTCTTTCGGGACCTCCATGGTTGCCCCCTCTACAGGGCCCACTTCTTCCAGATCGGGGGCTGTAGACTCTGCTATGAAATCTGCTAATGCTTGGCCCTTAATGGCTGTCCTTGGAGCGAAGTGTATGCGAAATTCGCTAAGCTCTACTGCCCATTTCACTAATCTCCCCGACGTATCCGGTCGGTTCAAAAAATGCTTCAAAGGCTGGTTCGTTAGCACAGTGATCTCGTGTGCGTGGAAATATGGCCTTAGCTTCCGAGCAGTAATAATCAACGCAAAGAGGTACTTCTCAACGGCGGGGTAGTTCAATTCAGATTTGGCAAATGCCTTGCTTACATAATAGACGGGGACTTGATTACCCTCGACAGTCTTTACTAACACAGAGCTAATGGCAAATTCAGAAACAGTCAAATAAAGGAAGAGCGGCTCGCCTGGAACCGGTTTCGCCAGCGGCGGGAGTGTGCGAAGGTGCTGCTTGAGTGCTTGGAACGCCTCTTCACATTTGGCGGTCCATTCGAATTTTTTGTTGGCCCTCAAGACTTCAAAAAACGGCATTGATCGGTCGCTGGCTTTGGACAAGAAGCGATTCATTGCAGCTAGTCGGCCATTCAGCACTTGCACCTCCCGATGGTTTATCGGAGACTGCATCTCCTCGATTGCCCTCAGCTTCTCAGGATTCACTTCAATTCCTCTTTGGCTCACCATGAAGCTCAAGAACTTCCCTGAGTGGACTCCGAAGGCGCATTTCGTCGGGTCAAACGAACTTGATGGAGCCTCATCCGCTCAAACGCCATGGTAAGGTTGTGCACGTGATCCTTGGCTTGTCGGGACTTCACCAGCATATCATCCACGTAAGCTTCCATGGTTTCTCCCAGCATATCTCCAAACAGTTTGTTCACCATCCGTTGGTAGGTTGCCCCGGCATTGATCAACCCGAAAGGCATGACATCGTAGTGATAGATGTCACTGTCTGCGTAGAACGCTGTGTGGGGGGCGTCTTCCTTGGCCATCTTGATCTGGTTGTAGCCTGAATACGCATCCATGAAACTTAACAACTCATGTCCCGATGTGGCATCCACCAGCTGGTCGATTCTCGGGAGTGGATAGCAGTCCTTTGGGCAAGCCTTGTTCAAGTCGCGGAAGTCCACACACATTCGCCATTTCCCGTTAGTCTTCTTCACCAGCACTGGGTTGGCAACCCAAGTCTGGAATCGGAGCTCCTTAATGAACCAAGCATCGAGCAACCTGCCCACCTCTTGCTGGATCGCGATCTTCTTATCCGTGCCCATCGGACACCTTTTCTGGGTGATAGGCTTGATCGCGGGGTCTATCTTCAGCTCGTGCACGATCACATCGGGGCTGATTCCTGGCATATCGCTAGGGGACCAGGCAAACAGCTCCTTGAACTCCTTCAACAACTCCACCAATTTTTGGGCTGTCTCTTCAGTCAGAGCAGACCCGATTTTTACCTTCCTCTGGGGTCCATCGATCTCGACCTCTTTCAGATCTTCTACGGGGGCGGTACGCCCAAACTCTTCTCTGGGATCTGTGTCTGTCTGGAGGACAGTCATGGCCTCTCGCCTCCTCCTCCGGGTGGCATTAACATAGCATTTTCGGGAAGCCACCTGGTCGCCCTTGACCTCTCCAACTCCGTGGTCGGTCGGGAACTTCATCTTCTGGTGCACAGTCGAGGCAACCGCCATCAGAGGATTAATGGTGGTTCTCCCGATAATCGCGTTGTAGGTCCCCGCGGAATCAACCACGACAAACTCCACGTTCCTCCTTTCTGATTTCCACCCACTACCAAACTCCACTGGTAAGGTGATTTCTCCTAGCGGGTAGGAGGTTGAGCCAGAGAACCCGACCATCGGGAAGTTTGCTTCCTTCAGGTCTTTCTTTGTCTTTCCCATAGCTTCCAGCGCGTCCATGAACAAAATGTCGGAGGAGCTCCCTCCGTCGATTAGAATTCTCTTCATCTCGAACCCGTCTACATCCAAAGTTACCACTAAGGCATCGTCGTGCGGGGTCTCTACGCCTATGAGGTCTTCCGACGAGAAGGAGATTACCATCTCTTCTTTCAAGGTCCAAGATCGGGACCTTTTACCCAGTACCACTGCCGTAGGGATCCTAGAGGCGTAGACCTCTCGGGCGGATGAGGTATCACCCCCAGCAGCAAATCCTCCATGAATCACGTTGATAACTCGTCTCTCCTTGCGAGCACCGGATGACTCTGGATCAGTTCTCTTCTTTTTCGGGGACCGATCGCGGGATCGGGAACGGGACCGCGATCGGGACCGAGAGCGGGATCGACACCGTTTATCCCCGACGAATTCCTTGAGCTTCCCCTTCTGGATTAGCTTTTCAATCTCCTTCTTCAGTTCCCGACAGTGATTGGTGTCGTGACCATTTGCGCGGTGGAATCTACAGTAGCGATCCGTACGGGATCACAGGAATTCTCCTTCTTTCTTCGGGGGGGGGGGGGGGGGTACCTGGAGATACCTTGTCGTTCCATGACTGTCAGCACCTCCGCCATGGAGCAGTTGAGAGGAATATCAAGGTCCTCCCGCTTATCTTTCCTTGAAGAACGCCTATCGTCCCTCCGATCCGGACGGCCTCGATTCTTGCCACTGTCGGGTTTACCCTTTGACTTACGATCGTCGAAAGGCTTAACCGACTGCTTCCCTTTGTTCGACTTTGGGGGCTCCAGTTCTCCCGCGGCTATCTTTGACTCCTGGACATCGATCTGCCGTTTCACCCTCTTCTGTAATGCCTCCATATTCCACACAGCCTTCTCAGCCACGCTGTGCATCAAGTCGGAGCCATAGGGGGCTGTCAGGTTCCGAATGAAGGTACGGATGGTTTCGCCCTCCGAGATTTCTTCGTCTATCTCTGCTACGCTGGCTGTGTACCGCTGGTAATAATGAGCCAGCGATTCGTCGGGCCTCTGCACCACCTGGGTCAGGGACCTCACGCTCTTCAATAAACGCCTCCGACCCTGGTACTGCTGAATGAATCGATCGTGCATGTCTGCCCAGCAAGTGATGCATGCTGGGGGCAGACTGAAGAACCAGGCCAGGGCTCTTTCTCCAAGTGTGTTCGGGAACAGCGTACACACTATGTCTTCACTCGGGGCTCTTCCCAGACACGCCATGAGGTGTTTCTGGACATGGCGAACCGGATCTCCTTCGCCATCGTATTCCTTTATCGTAGGGATGCCTAGCCCAGGCGGGGCTAGGGTGTCGATGAGTCGGGGAACGAAGGGATGAGTGGATCGATCCCTTAGCTCCGACACTAGCGGCTTCTGCTCTCCCATACAGATGTTCACGATCTTTACCACCTGGTCGGGAGTGATGGGACCATTCAGGGGAATGGTCCTGTGCTGTACTGGTCCTGGTCCATCAACCACGAACCTTTCCGGCTGACCGGTTGCCCTACCTCTGTCCTGGCCTCGGGGCGGGGCTTCCTGTGCGTTTCGACCCTCTGTTGGTGGGGTTGCTTCCTCCAATGGGGGCATCTCCTCCTGCCTCCTCGCAGCCTCTCTTTGATCCAAGAGAGCCTCTACAGCCGCCAGAAACATGGGCATGGCTTCCGCCACGGCCCTCGTCAAGTCTGTAGCCGGGGGAGCCTCCTGCCCCCTATTGCCCTGGTGTTGAGGAGCAATATCTTCGGGATCTCCGTTGTGCCCCCCTGTCTGGGAGAGCTCAGCCGGAGGATGATTCTGGTTTTCCTCCTGTTCCGGTACTGAATCCAGATTCGTTGCAGCGGGGTGGCGGGAACCACCGGATTGTCCCTGTCTTCTGTTCTTGCCAGCCGCCATTGATCGAGTAGAAGGCATATCAGCTTTTTGTTTGATTCCCACAGACGGCGCCAATGTTGGATCACGGTGGAACTCCGGTACGGACTCGAACGGCAATCCTAGCTCCTTTGCTCCACGTAATCCTGCAAGAGGGGATAGACCGGGCGGTGACCCAGAATCCCTCTCCGATGCTTAAATGAGAATTTCGTATGACTGGCAAGTAATAATCTCAGAGTGTATTCAACTCAGCGTTAATCTTTCTGAGGTGATCTCCTGCCCTTTTATAGGCAAAGAGATGCCTCAGGTACCTGGCGAACCGTTAGGGGTGGTTAGCCTGTATCCCGCATATCTCGGACGTGATCTCGCGTATCTCAGCCATGCCCCGCGTATCTCGGCCACGCTCCGTGTATCTTAACCACGTTCCGCGTATTTCGGCCACGCCCCGCATATCTTGGCCTTATCCTCTGATAACGAGTCCCGACTCCCGTCGGGGACTCCAGAGTTATCTCGTGGTGTCACCGCTCGGGGCCCCTCGTCATCGTGACAGGGCCAATCATTCTCAGGGATTCATCATCGGGGCCTACTTAGAGGCTTCTCATCGGGAGCTTCCAGCTCACTTATCGGGACCGACTCTGCCGGGACCTTTCATCATCGGGACTCCCTCTGTCGGGATCTTGTCTCATCGGGACTCCCTTCGTCAGGACCCTTCTCCTAGGTCATCTTGACCTTCATTTTGGGCCTGGTGGGCCTGTTTGCCGTTTCCTCGCCGTTAAAGGGCCTGACGGCTGTAGTCGGACCCATCATATTCTAATCTCGAACAATTATTTGGAATTGATTGAAGAAGAAATGGATCTTCTTCTGAGGCACTCCGACGATGTAGACATGAACCGAAACATGTTGAATTTCATCTAGCGTTTGATGGAACGGAGATAAAGTCGGTCGCTGGAAAATTCGGCATCAACTTATCCAACCGTAGAGACCCATCAGTTAAAATCTCAGTGGTGTGAAGAGGAATATATCGTAACCTCTGTGGCAGATGATTGATGGTGAATAACGGTGACCTTTGGTTGATTAGATGGTGAAGCGTCGCTCCTTTCACGGGAAAGAAACAGGTGGCTTCGAAACAGTACAGGATATTTGACATCGATTGTGTGTGAGGATATAAGGGAATAAGATATATTATAGATAAATATATCTTATTATATTTAGATGAATATATCTAGATTAGGAATAGATATATTCTTAGTATATTATCAGATTATGTTTTTTATTATATTGCTATAGATATGGTCTTGTATCTATATATATAGGTACATGTACTCAACCCTAAATAAGATCAATAATACATTTCTCATTCTTCTATATGGTATCAGAGCCTTTCTAACTCCAATGAGTACAACTTACAAGTCGTCGCCCACCATCGCCGCTGTCCAGGGGCGGTCAGCACCGCCGTCAACTATGAAGATGTCATGCCGGCCGCCCCCTGGCCAATTCTAATTTCAGTTTTTTTTTTCTTCTTTCTTTTCTAATAAGACAATAAATCCCTGCTTCCGTATCGACGATTTCTGCACCGATCTTTTGGTACCCGCTCCAACGAGCGTAATTTTTTTATCGGCCCATGCTCATGGCGGTATTTCTATCTACCAGCATCCTTGATCCTACTAGCTCCAACGAGCGAAAGTATCTGATCGCTACACCTGAGGACTCTTCCGTGGCTCCGTGACTAGCTTCAAGCTTTCTGATTGAGACTTGCTGCCTTTTTTGCTGCCTTTTTGTTGGAATTAAGAGGTTGCTCCAACGAGCTAATTCACCTCCGTCGTTTGCTTATCGTTCACCAACGTGAACATCGTGACCAGCAGCATCCTGACCGACTGGACTTCTCCGAGTCTCCGCCATTGCCGACTGGACCTCCGGGCTACCGCCGTGCCGACTGGATGGATATTTCCGGGCTACCGCCGTGCCGACTACATCTCCGGGCTTCCGCCGTTGCCGATTGGACCTCTTCGGGCATCCTCCGATGAAGACTGGACTATTGGGGCATTCATTAATATTCTTCGTATCAAGATCGGCATTCTTGTCAGAACGTCCGTCTTGCGGGGGCGTATAAGGGAATAAGATATATTATAGATAAATATATCTTATTATATTTAGATGAATATATCTAGATTAGGAATAGATATATTCTTAGTATATTATCAGATTATGTTTCTTATTATATTGCTATAGATATGGTCTTGTATCTATATATATAGGTACATGTACTCAACCCTAAATAAGATCAATAATACATTTCTCATTCTTCTTATTATATTTATAGAGGACACCTCCAACATTTAATATATATATATAGATATGTCAAATTGAGTAGATCTTGCATTGAAAATTCGTTATCAGGTCTGTTTCTCAACTTTCTCTTTGTTCTCTCTCCAAAAAAACCCGCGTCTTCTTCATCATGAAACCCTAGTTTCAACTTTCTAGCCACCACCTTGAAACCACGGTACCTTTCTTCACCGCAACTCACACGCAATCCCTGCGTCGTTTCGGTTTCCTCCACCTTTCTTCTTTCTTCTTCGCTGTTGGTCACTTCTCTGATCTATCCATGGGTTGCATGCCTGCCCAGATGGATTTTATCCACTCCCACACGAAAATCCCAATCATTACACATCGGAATGAGTTTTTAAAGGATCCTCCCGACTTATCAAATGGTTTTTTCTCTAAGTCTCATTTCTTACCAAACACACCTCTTCTCCACCGTGTTTACTCTTCAGTCAGAGCATTCAAAACAGTATCTTCGCCGGAAAACATGGTTCACTGGGACCGCATCCTTTTTGGTCGTTGTTTTGGTCAGCGACGAGACAGGGAGGATCAAGTTAGGCGTTTTATTCAAGCACAGTGGCATATTCAACAACCTATTGATGGACGTCGCCGCCCTGATGGCCTCTGGATTTTTTAATTTCCTGAAGAAAGGCAAGCTCTTGAAGTTCTCCAAAATGGTCCTTTTCAGGTGGAGGGTCTCATGCTGGTTCTCACTAGGGCTGATCAGCAAACACATCGGATAAACTTTGACTTCACGAGGGTTCCTATGTGGATTGAGCTACGTGGTATCCCTCCCCATATGATGAACCGTGAAAATGTTACGACGATTGCAGAATGTGTAGGACCTATTGCGAGGATGGACTTCGATGAAGCTCGAGCCCTAGATATTGCCTATGCTAGGGTTCAGGTATTATTGAATTTGGAAAGGCCGGTTATACCTTCGATGGGCTTGCTGGAAGATGAGGAAAATCATGAGATCCTCATCAGTTACAGAGCTACCTTACCGTGTCGTCGATGTGGTCGCCTTGGTCACACTCTTTCTGAATGCCATCTTCCCGATGTTCATGTCATGGAAGCATTGAATGCGCGTCTTTTAGAGGCAGCCCAAACACCGGGAGTGAGGCCAACACATGTCACTACTTTAGATATGTTCACCTTTGGAAATCGAGGTATGAGCCCCTTTAATTATTGGATTCCTTACAGTGATAATCCTGGCCTCAATGTCCCTGCCTATGGAGGTCCCCGCCGAACTAGACGTCGTCAAGCGGAGAACGGATCCGTAGGATCAAGCCGTCAACCACATGAACGACAGCAACCCTTGCCACTTCGATCAATTGCCCCCAGACCGCCAACTTGTCAGCCACCACCACGGAATCCTCAATTCCATGGGCATGCAATAAGGGGCACACCAACTCTCCCAATCATACCTGCAATTCCCAGGCCGGAACCTACATTGGCAAACCCACTACGCCCACCCGGGTTCTTTATTGGCGAGCCTACATTGTATCCAAATCAGGAATCTTTAATACGGAATTTTTCTACTATGGGGTTTACTGGTGCAGGCCAACAAGCATTTCCGGTTTTTATTCCGATCTTTGTGCCTACATGGATGGGAAACAATATGGCCACATTCCAAGGGTTGCCAAATCCTATAGCTCAGCACCCAATCATTACTCCGATGGAAACGCACATGCAGCAAACGGTCTTAACAGCAGTGGAGACTCCTACTATATCACCTATTCCTTTGTCTTCACTTCAAACAGGCCACAGTGATGGGGGAAGCGCTGTCTCGTCCCAAATGCTGGATCCTTCTCATACAAATACTTCACCGATGGTTATTGACCATGCAAATATTGGAAGGAGTTACATGCAACCAATGCAAGGTGGTTTAGTGGATTCACCTCTTTTCACACAATCAGCTGCTGAGTTGGCACAGTTAGCTACTTCCTTGGGCGTGGAAATTGATGATGCTTTTATTGCGGATCATCTTCTGGCGGAGCAGTTGGTTTTAATGGAGCAGCTACATGCTCTTACTCAGAAAGAAGATCGGGAACAATCCTCTCATGCAAACCCTATGATGCCCTCATCTAGCGTGATTCCAGATGATCAAATTGTGCACAGACCAGGCAAGGAACCGATGGTGGAAACGGAGGAAGCTCATAGCAGGAAGAGAAGACGCACATCATTGACCATCAGAGAACTCTCTGACCATTCACCAATACCAGTCATTCCAGATCAGTTTCGTCCAGAAAGAGGGCGTAGAAGTATCCAGCGTTCTTCAGTCCAAGCAGTAAATGAGTCAGTGGGCCAGGTATCAGATGATGTTTACTTCTGCCTATGCATGCACTCTTTTGGTTACTATATTTTTAAATCAAAACCTACCAGAGCTAGGCGACAACATAGATTAGGGTTTCGTCGGAAGGGCATCAAATGGAAACCTAAGTCAACAAATATGTTAGACTATTCTAGGGAGATTATGAGTATAACTGATTCAGCAGAGCTGTCTGAGGGACAGTCTCTGCGCCTATTATGAGTACCTTAGTGTGGAATTGTCAGGGAGCAGGAAGATCCCTGACAATTAGGCACCTTAATTACTTAATTGGTGTCTGGAATCCGAATATTGTCTTCCTATCAGAGGTCAAATCGAACTTTGTTCAACTTTCGTCAACTCTCAACAGATTAGGCTTCCCCAATATCTCAATCTATATGCCAAATCAATCCAGTGGGGGCTTATTCCTGGCATGGAGAAACATATACTCTCTGATTGTTATCAAACACACGAAAAACTACTTTCATTGTCTCATTCAGCTCACACCCTCATCCCCTCTTTGGTATTCTACCTTTGTCTATGCTCCTTTCAAATTCTCTGATCGTCCACCTTTCTGGGATCAGTTAAAGCTCCTAGATAGACAATTATCTCCTCTTTGGATCTTGATTGGGGACTTCAATGATATTTGGTCATCAACTGAAAAGGTTGGGGGAAATACAGTTTCTGCACGTCGTCTTCTACAAGCCCATATATGGTCAGATGATCTTCAGTTAATGGATTTAGGTTTTAGGGGTCCTCCGTTCACATGGACGAATAGACGTACTGGCCAGGATCTCATTAAAGAACGACCGGATAGGGGTTTTTCCAATATCGACTGGAGACTAGCATTCCCTAATGCAACTCTTCTCCATCTCCCAATTATAGCTTCTGATCATTGTCCCATCATTTTCCATCCTTTGCCAGCTTTGTCACACAAATCTCTGTTCAGGTTTGAACACATGTGGATAAAACATCCATCCTTTGAACCTATGGTCAACACATCCTGGAATCTTGGCCACCAAGGAAACCCTCAACAAATACTAAACTCAAAACTTTTGAGATTACGCTTCCATATCAAAAGATGGTGTCATGACCATTTTGGGAACTTCAAATCACAAATATCTGAATCACTCTCTGAACTTGCTCATTTGCAACTTTCTTTGGGAAACATTGATAAAGAAATTGCTCTTACCAAAAAGCTGGATGATTTATACGACTATCAAGAAACACATTGGAGGCAAAAGTCTAGGCAACTGTGGTTACAAGATGGGGACAGAAACACAAAGTTTTTTCATGCTCAAACAGTTGCTCGTCGGATGAGAAATCGGTTGGATTGGATAAAGAATGCCCAGGGAGATTGGCTAACTACTCAATCTGCCGTCCACCTACATGTGATCCAATATTTTTCTTCCCTTTTTACAGCGGGAATCCCACCAGCAATTTATTCCCTTCCAAACTTGTTTGCTAACAGAGTTCAATCCAGCAATCTTTTACACCTGGGGGCCCCAGTCACAGATAAGGAGATCTTAACAGCTTTCATTGATATGCACCCAGACAAGGCACCTGGCCCAGATGGGTACACACCAAAATTCTTCCAATCCATGTGGGAAACAGTTTCCCCTGATGTAATGAAAGCAGTGACACATTTCTTTAGTTCAGGCAACCTGTTACCTGATACTAATAAGACCTTCATTGTTCTTATTCCAAAGACTCAAAATCCAGCATCCATGTCAGAATGGAGGCCAATTAGTTTGTGTAACACATCTTACAAGCTTATCTCAAAGATTCTCACAAATAGGCTGCGCACAGTTCTTTCCCAAATAATTTCTCCATTTCAGAGTGCTTTTGTGCCACATCGTCTCATCACTGATAATACATTGTTAGCTCAAGAAATACTTCATGTGATGAAAAAGCGACGAACTGGGAAAATAGGACTCATAGCCCTCAAACTTGACATGAGCAAAGCCTATGATAGGGTGGAGTGGCCATTCATTATGGAAATCATGCAATCCTTGGGCTTTCCAACAAATTTCCGGCGATGGATACATCAATGCCTTACCACTGCCACATTTTCTGTTCTTATAAATGGTGCACCATCCCAATGGATTGTTCCTTCAAGAGGACTTCGTCAAGGGGATCCGTTATCCCCTTTTCTTTTCCTCCTTTGTGCAGAGGCTCTTTCATCTAAATTATCTTGGATTGAGACAAATCAGGGATTTCGTGGAATTAAACCAGGAAGATGCTGCCCAACAATTTCGCACCTCTTCTTTGCAGATGATAGCATGGTATTCTTTGAGGCTACATATCACAATGTTACCCTATTGAAGGATACTCTTTCTCAGTATGCCTCTGAATCTGGTCAACTAGTAAACTTCGCTAAGTCTAGTATCCGCTTTAGTAAGAATATGTCTGGGGAGGACAAGAAAATATATATCGATGCATTTGGTGTCCAGGAAATGAAAGATGATGATCTTTATTTGGGTCTCCCAATTGATTGGTCATCTCAGAAGAAATCCATAGGTCTTTCTATTTTGGATAGAATTACAGGACGCATTCAGGGATGGAAGAGTTCTCTTCTGTCCTCTGCAGGGAAAGAAATCCTCATTAAATCAACAGTAGCTTCCTTAGCAACATATGCTATGTCCACGATACAAATTCCCCTTGGAATTCTTGATAAAATGGACAGACTAATACGTTCTTTCTGGTGGAGCAGCTCTAGAAACACAAGGGGAATCCCTTGGGTTGCCTGGTCAACAATTGCTATTCCAAAAAAGAATGGAGGTCTGGGTTTTAGATCATCAAGAGAATTCAACACTGCGTTGCTTCTCAAGAACGCGTGGAGAGTGATCTCAAATCAACATTCTCCCTGGGTAAAAATTATTTCAACTAAATATCTCCATCACACTTCATTTTGGGAAGCCAAGTCAAACGTTGGACAGTCTTTACCATGGAGAACAATATTACAACTGAGACATCATCTTGTCACTGGAAGCAGATGGAGAATTGGATCAGGGGCAACAGTTAATTTCTGGACGGACCATTGGGTCCCAAACTTCCCCTCTCTCTTGGAATGGGCACTCCCTCACATACTTCCTAATCCAACGATTGTGTCTCAAATGATAGATCCTATAACACGTCTTTGGAGATCAAGTACACTGTTGTCTATTTTACACCTGGTTGCTGTTTCTGCAATTTTGGACATCTCTCTTCCAATATTCCCTGTTTCAGATAAAATTCTTTGGAACCATACAAGGAACGGAGCTTTTTCGGTGAAGTCTGCATACAATTACATCCAACATAACCGTACCACTTTTGGAAAACCTTCTTCGTCAGTACCCCCTGAGTCTGCTAGTCCAAACTTTTGGATGAAACTCTGGAATCTCAGAGTTCATCCAAAAATTAGGATGTTCGTCTGGAAGGGGTGCCGCAACAGCCTTCCCCTTGGTTGTAATCTTTGCATTCGGATCACAAACGCTAATCCTTTTTGTGTTTTCTGTAGGAACAAATTTGAAACTTGGGATCACTTGGTCTGGTCTTGTCCCTTTGCAAAAAGAGTGTGGTTTGCTAGTCCCTTATCAGTTAAAATAGATTCCTTGCCTTGTAAGTCTGTAATGGAATGGTTAGTCTTAGGGTTTGGACATAAGGATAAGAAGATTACGTCTGATTTGCTAGTCATCAAATGTGTTATCATGTGGGAAATATGGATAGCTAGGAACAATGTTATTTTTAGAAATGCAGTCCCTTCCATAGAGTCTGTAATGTTGAGTTTTAACGTGACTTTTCGTGACATTGTATCTTTACATGGTGACTTTACAGGCCAGCACAACGCCTCCAACTTCTTCAGATCAACCACATCAAATGACTCCAGATGTCATGGAGCCTGCTCATACCCAGCCTCCTCCTCAGTAGGGGACACAGGTTCTCTGCACCAATCATCTTTTGCTGCTGTTATAGTGGATGGTGCTGTTAATAGTCTGGAAGGTAATGTTTATGGTACTGCTGTATTGCTTGATGCTCAAGGTTCTATTCTGGGTTGCTCGGTTCACTCCATGTTAGGTGTGGAACCAATTTTGGCGGAATCATTGGCGGTTAGGGCAGGGCTACTGCTATTTCCTAGAACTGCAGCTAATCGTGTTCTCTGGACAGACTCCACAATGCTCGTGAACTACTTGAAGTACCCAGACACAAGACCTTCTCTTTTGTTTGTTTTATTAGCGGATATTGTTGAACTATGTCGTACTAAGTCTGTTATCGTAGTTTTTCGTCCTCGTACTTTTGTTAAGGTTGCTCATGTTATGGGGAAAAAAGCAAGCAGGAATAATCTTACTGGGACATGGTTTTCCCGGGACATTCCTGTCTGCTTAATCTCCTAGTCTGTTATTATGCTGTCTGTGTGATTTCATATTTTATTAAAAGGCTTCGTTACCCAAAAAAAATTCGTTATCGCTAACGATCGCTAGATTAGAAACTTACTAGATGATAAGATATATATATATATATAAAAAAAAAAAAAAAAAAAAAGTGCAAACATTATTTACATGGAAAATTTATTGCATGATCAATTATTAATTTCCAAAATAAGAAACATCGAGGTTTTGTTGTTTTATCAAGAACAGCCTAAATATATAAAGGCATCTTAGTGGCTTACGAGGGATCGAGTTCATGCCATTGGTCGGTTGACAGCCACTTGAACACAGAGTCAACTGACACACCACAACCAGAGCCCAATATAATTGTAATATTTGAAAAAGATGTGCAATTGAGCACAATCCCATTTATAATATACAATTTAATATAGTTAACAATTGCTAATAATTAATAAAATTATCAAAAATGTTGGGGGGATTTGATTCCAAATTTCCGATTTGAAATTCTAATTCTTAATGATTGATAACTAACCTTTTTTTTTTTACCAAACTGTAATAGTAGTGTTTATTTCATCTCCATTAGTCAAAGAATTTAGGTATGTGAAATAGAAGGCCTGCTCTTTTATATATCACACTCGATTCGATAAATAAAAATTTAGATCGACATGGTAATTTATGTGAATGATAGTCCTTTTAAAGTATTTTTACTTAGGTAAATCTTCTAGAATCAATATCTGGATATTTACCTTTTTTTTTATACTAATAATTAGTAAATTTAATTCATATATATCGAATTTAGTAAAATTTGGGTTATTATTGTAAAGTATTAAGTGTATGTACACTTTAAATAAAACTTGTATACTAAAAAATCAGCTATGACATTGTACATACATTGAAATTTAACCTGTAAATTTTTATTTAACTATTAAATTAATGCTCGAACCAGATTTCATTTGTCATGCACGTGCACATTTCTATATAGAACTAACTGAACATAACTATGCAAATGGTAGTTTTGTCTTAATCGGACTAGCAATTTGTTCAAATACCGTTTAGCATAAGCTGTTGATTAGCCCTAAACATTTTAGTTTCATTAATTTTGTAGTGATCATGTTTAAATATATAAAAGGATACGTAATACAAATCTCTATATATTTATATACTAATTCTGAAATATATAGATTAATGTAATCAATATTTAATATATAAAGTAGAGTTTATACTGAACCATTTTAATCTCTAATTTACTACAGTTATTTTGGATACATTAGAAGATATATAAATTTAATTATTCACCATTATCTATTACATCTATTACATAACTAAAAGGCAGAATATTTAAAATTGTCCTCACTCTCTTTTGTCCTCACACCCTATTTTGGCTCCTTTTTTTCCCGCTCATTCCCAAAAAAAATTACTTCCCATTTTAAAATGGTGCCTCTTCACTCTATCCCTTCATCGGCAGCAGTTTACCAATCTCTATACCTTGTTTCCACTTTATTGCCCTTCCATGCAATCTGTCGTTCCACTGCAATTGTCCTCTTTAGAATTGATGGTCATCGGATCACTGATTTCTCCAACTCTCTCCGCAAATTGAATCTACTCCTGTTCATGCATCATCGGCTCGAACTACTCTTCCGGTGCATCATCGTGGTCGGTTCCAAATCGATAATTGAAAATATCCGGCCCAAAAATTAATGGCATCCCAAGTCAACTCAAAATTAAGGGTTCCAGCCAAATTTTCTTCAACCAGTGGTGGGATGTGATGATTTATCTTCCTGCTGTATTGTACAGAGAATCAACTTTTATTGCCGATTGAGAAGCAAGAATCGTCAACCTGACCAATCGTGTGTCGACCGAGAAGCAACTATTACATTTTCACTAACAGAGGAGTAGCACAGACATAACTTTTTGTAACGATGGCTGAACACAAGGTCGCCAGAATTCAGAGGTACGATAAATCTGTAAAATCACGTTGGATTATTAATAATTTACCCTCGTTGGAGCAACTTCCAGTCGGTGGGCGGCGTCTGGTTATGAGAGAGGTACTTGGTCTGAAGAAACAGATGAACAATTGCATCAGTTCTGTCAGAAACAGATGTTTCTCGTTCAGATGCTCGGTCAGATGATTATGTGCCCAGCAGGAGGTGCTCGGTCTAATTAGAATCGGTGCTTTGTGATCACGATAAGAAGCAGGCTGGTCGTTGGAGAATGTTCGATTGTTGGAGTTCACAGAATGACGTCTTGAATGACTCTCGGTCTGGTTTTTTTTCTTTTTTTTTTAAGGGTAGAATAGATAGCTTGTTAGAGTGTGAATTGCTTTAGTATTACAATATAGTAACGAATTGTACTGATTTTATCTAGACATATAAAAACTGGCACGCTATTAGTTTTAATCTCTTATATAGACATATGTTTTTTGATACATTAGTTTCTATTGATATATTTGTTTATCCTTTCTAATGATTTCTTATATTGTTTTGGTTCCCTTCTTATATATTCTTATGTATTCATAAGATTAATTATCACTATAAATTATACTATGACTAAATTAAATTCGAAATATAAGCATTTAGTTTTATTCTTATATCA
The DNA here is from genome assembly GCA_036873135.1 of Clarkia xantiana subsp. parviflora. NCBI lineage: Eukaryota > Viridiplantae > Streptophyta > Magnoliopsida > Myrtales > Onagraceae > Clarkia > Clarkia xantiana. Next base: position 14,922,732 of record JAPTYO010000004.1, read on the forward strand.
CATTTTGTCACGTTCTTAATTAATTTAACGTTTTTATTCATACCAAACTTGCCATTTGATGCACTTTCAAGTCCTATTTACATATACTTACAAAATTAACGATTTGGAGAAAATTTCAAATACAGACCACGACTACTCATCTTATCTATTAAGTGTAATTATATTAACAAATACATATTATATATAGTACGTAACGCACGTGCAACGCGTACGCACAAAATTCTAGTTATATTAAATATTATAAAAATTATTTATCAATACTAGTTATCTCAGACATCGCGAGGGAGTACTACTACTACTCTACTCCTAGTATATATGAACTAGTCTTGAATCTTGATTGGTTAATAATTGAAGATGGCCCCAAACTTAGGCTGCATAACTGTATAACTGATATTTCTTTAATAAAATGAAATAAAATAAAATTAATTATTCTGCTTTTTTGGGTAAATAATTTAATTCTTCTACTTGCACTGCCACTGGCCAACCCATCGACCTCATTGTCGTCCGGATAGTAAAACCCCAAACCATTTCGAGCCAAGAAATGAATTAAATTACAAATTATTGGTCAACCCTTCTAATTCTAATTATTATATATGCTTGCCAAATCTAAATTCTAATTCATATAACGCCAATTAAATCAATTTAAAATGTAATTAATTAAATGTGAAAAAAGAAAGCTCAGTAATGATATTGCTAGTTAAAAACTTGCTAGCTGACAAATTTTCAAATTTAAATAATTTGATAGCTGAATTTTCATTTTTTAAAGATATATTTTTTTAAAAAAAATATATATATATATTTTTAAATATCTTATTAGTTTTTTTTGCCGATAAAAATATAATATTAGATTTTTTTGCCAAAGATAAAAATATAATATTAGTTGAATTCGTATAAAGTTGCAATACGTTAATTTCCTTTAATTAATTTGCTCTTAAATAATTGGCAACTTGCACGCTGCTGTTAAATAGTTTTTTTTTATGAAAAAAGATGGTTGGGAAGTTTTGCACGTTGTTTTTATTGTTCTGTTTTTTTTTTTTTTTTTTCGTTTGCAATTTCTTCTATGTTAGCTAAACTATATGAAACTATGTAATTTCGCTACACATTTGAGAAAATTGTAATCTGTTAGTTCTATTCAAATGACGTGTGATAAATTAGTGCATGTCTCAATCACAAGTTAACAATAAATTACACAGTGCTAACAATTTATAGCTTTACTTAAGTTTAGCTAATAATTTATTCCGAAAAAATAAAGCTAACAATCTAGACCGTCGAAGTTGAGCTATAATGTAGAAAATTAACCCTGAATTAATACATATCTTTATTTAAATTAGAATTTTTAGAGTACATTTTTTTTGTTGTTTTTTTCTCAATTCATTAAATATTTTTTATTATTTTTTTTATTAATAATATTTATTAATTTGTTTCCAAGATGAATTATTTTATTTAAAATAACGAGTGCAATTGTTATCATTTTCCTTAGATATTTGTACACCACATATTCATCACCACTTCACTCTTTACCAAAGATTTAAAAATAAAACGCATAATATATATATATTCAATAATTCTACTTAAAATTAAATAAAACAAACGACAAATAATAATACCAGTTCAACTACAAACACAACATATCTTCCTAGATGAAGAAGCTGATTGAGATTCAAGTCGGATCGATAAATATATTGAAGGATACCCGACCCGATCTAACTATACCCACGGCAGCGCCGGCGGTGACTTAATTACCCCAGAGGGCACCGACTTCGACGAGCTTCGGCACGAGGTGGCCGCTGAGGTGGAGGCCGACCAAGGACTCGAGGCCTCCGACGGGGGATCCGCCGATGAAGACGGCGGGGGCGGCGGAGAAGCCGTCGGTTGGGAGGGCGGCGATCTCGGCGTCGTCGAGCTCGATGACGGTGGGGTGGACGCCGAGGGTTGAGAAGAGCTTCTTCATGACGTGGCACATGCAGCAGGAGGAGCGGCTGAAGATGATGACGGGGTGCTCGGAGATCAGCCGCTGGATCCGGGTCTCCGGCGACTCGTCCTGGTCAATGGAGAGAGACATGGCGGAGGATGCGCCGCCGCCGGCGGTGGTTGCGAGGTCTAGCTGGAGGAAGTCGTTTGAGCATCGACGCTGAACACCTTGCATCGCCGGGGAGAGAGAGAGGTCGCCGGAGCTAGAGAGAGGTCGCCGGAGATAGAGAGAGAGATATCGCCGGAGATAGAGAGAGAGGTCAACGGTGAAGAAGAAGCGGGAGAAGGCAAGATGATGAAGAAGGAATGGAGTTTGATGAGTTTTTATATGCGAAAGAGAGAGGTTGCTTATATCATATAATACTAATACTGCGTTATATGATGTCATTAATCTTTACTTAATTTAATCACAATTTAAAACTCAAAAATATATTTTTAGGGTGAGTATTTTATATTAAGGGATGAGTGTTGTGATTAAATTATTAATTGAAATCATTAGTACTCTTCAATGGAAGAAAAGAGCCACTATAGAGGTATTATATGTGTTACTACTTTAAGGAAACCAACCATGAAAAGAAAAACTTCAAGGATACCTTGAAATGGATTTAATATTTTAAATCGGATGGTGGAGATCTAATCAAGGGTAACTTTAATCTCCAATAATGTAATTATTGCTCCTTTTTAAGAGCATCCACAATGGTTTTACATAAATTGTATTCTTTAAAGTTGCCACGTAGACATTTATGTACACTTTAAGTAATACGTAAATTTAAGACACACGTAAAAAATATTTTCTCTGCAATCGTATTACTTAAACATATTCCTTAAATATATTTTATTATTAGATTTTCCAACAACCACCAATAAGATATTAGCATTAATTATAAAATGAATTAATTTATAATAAAAAATTGGTTACGTAATACATAATGCATTACTTAAATTTAAGGAATGCTTTATGTAAAAACATAAATTTACGTGTGGGTCCCATCTTTAAGGAATGCTATGTAAAACCACTGTAGATAGTTTTTGTTGCTTTACTTAAATAAACATGTAGGGCCCACGTTTACGTAATCTTTATGTAATACCATTGTGGATGCTCTGTAATATCACATTAAATAAATGATCTTTTAAAATTTGTTAAACCTACTATGGTAAGAAATGATTTTTTTTAATCATTGGATGAATATATTTTGAATTCGCTAGAGAACTTTACTATAGGGGACGTTTTTAATCTTACAAATATGAAATAGTAAAAATAGTGTTACTTATATTTGACTAGTTGTTAAAGATTTAAAATACATGTGAGACAAGTTAATTATTACTAATTTCAATAAGTTAAATTTATACAAATAAAGTATTTGAAATGATGAAAAAGTATTCATATTGCATCACACTTCTTTGTCTTTGTTACAAAATATATATAGTCTACCCATACATAACAATGATGCAATCACTCCCACTCTAGAAACCAATCAAAGTTCCTAAACAATGTTGACTTTATAAACTAATTTGTCCAACAATTGTATTACATCTATGGGGAAAAAAAATTGTATTGTATGTATCTAACTATATTTAATATAATGTACAAATTTATTCAACCATTTTAAAAACGGGCTTAAAAATTGGATCTTGTTACAAAGTTTATCGTAACTCAACTTATTATAAATTATAAGATCCTAATATTCAGCTCTCGATCCAAGACACGATTCTAGGTGAAATTTGATTCCCTAAGTATCTAAATCGTTTTGCTACATCAAAAATTTTAAAGTCGGAATCAAGATTTAACATCTAAATTGGGATGCTAATTAACTTTGTCCAGCGCGTGTAGAGAACTCGTTCGATTCGCGCGTACATAGAATAGAAGGTGTTTAACAAGGTTACGGAATACGGTGCTTCGCAACCACGGGAGGAGTGGGTTGCGGAGTGGATGAGTCACATGGGGGTGATGGTGGAATAAATGACGGTGACGTCACATTGACTTTGACGTGAGTCCATGCGGTTCATACGTGACGTAACCAAACGCAACACAACTAAACTAGTGGCGCACTTTAGCAGAACCCTTTCTCACCCGCCCGACAGCAAAAAAAGAAGAGGTTCATTAATTGCTGACGTGGTGTTTAGGCCTGCTAACCTAGCCTATGGGGGTGGTGGGTCCACCAATGTGACATAATCATCCGAGTGAAAATTCCTCTTTTCCGTCAGCATAATACCGGAAGGACACGTGGATGAGACTTTCTCACTTGAAAGTTGAAAAAAACCTACCAGAGAGTAAAATTAAGTTACTTTTAACGGAAAAATCATACGTTTTTTTAAAATAAATTTGAGAAATATTGAAAAAATTGCTGTTTTTTTTCCTATAATTTGAGAAAGTTAAATGATTATTTTACTAGTCATAATTGAGATTTTCTTTAAAGATACATAACCATAAAAGTATTTAGCAAAATTTAGCTATTTAAATATTTCTTAACCATGCCTTTGCAGCACGTGGTTACTAAAAACTTCTAAATATTCAAATAAAGTTTTTTTTTTTTTAAGTATGCTCACCTTCACTTAAGTTGTGTAAAGTTCTCTATTTTTTTTACATTCGTAGCATGTTTGCTACACGCTTTAAATAATTCACACTTGTATCGATATGATAGATATTTTTCATTTTCAAAGTTCCGGTGCGTTCTAAAATCAAGATCTTTGGTTAAGAGATGAAGCGTTAAACCGCTGCCTGATATTACATGATTTGTGTAAAGTTATAAGTGTTGGTATTTTATAAAATATTATCATGTATTTATTTTCTTTAATATACTACGAAAAAATAATCTAGTATTGTAATAGAGATTACTTCTTTTCAAACTAAATTAACACTGCATGTGTTAGATGACTCGGAGTGAGTGTGATCTATTTTAGATGTGAATCAAACATGTTACAAATGTTACTATTTTGATAACGATGATGTGTCATTAAGACGCCCACTGAAAAAATATATATATATATTCTACATATGTCAGATGATGATATGCTTTAGATAAAGCTCATTAAAATAAGGTTTACATATAATTTTTATCTTCTTCAGTAAAACTAAAACTTGTTAGAGATGTCATATCTAATACTATATTTTTCTGTTATAAATGTAAATATGTGAATTTCCCTAACCACTAAAACCTATGATCGATCAGTTTGCTAAGAGATTAACAAGTGTCGCAATAATGACCATAATGATCAATCTGATTAGTGGCTGGCTCCTACTATCAGGGAATTTATCAAATCAACGGGGACCCTCCTTGATTGGTGCTCTACATGTAATGTCTGCCACACACACAAATAATAATTGTGATAAATATATGATAATAATGTTATTGTATAAATAAATTAAAATACAATAAAAAGAATAGTTTTGGGTGGTAATTGATTAGTGATTAGCTCGATCGGCTATCATCATCAAACATTAAATAAAACTAACTATAATAATATATTGAATCTGATATTATTATTTTTTCGAAAAAGTATAATTCTTCTCATTAAGTATATGCTTGTTTTGATTTTCTTAATTAAAATATTCCATCTTAAAGTACCACAGGCCTTTTGTTTTTTACCTCCTACCATTTCATACATATGAAATAAAGTTTAAAACCTGCAAACATATATGAAATTCTCCTCCCCCTCCTAAAAGTTTAAATGAACTCTTAGCTGTTAATTATAATTGAATTCAGACGGATTAAGATTTGTCTTCGAAACTTAATAAATTTCTTAATTTTTTTTTTTTAATAATTTGAGAGGAATTACTTCACTTAAAAAAAACGTCGTCACAAATTACCAATTTTCTTCCAGTGACGAAACCACCCTAAAAAGTTTAAATAAACTCTTAAAAACGTTACAAATAACAATGGAATTCAACCGGTCTAGGGTTCGATTGGGCACCAACTAGGATTGAATCCGTAGTAGGGTTTCGGTAAAAGTTGTGAAACTGAAGAGCTGTTCAAACTTAAAATAGTTCATCCGAATAACCACAATGTTTCAAATATTTCAAAGAGGGTAACTCGGGAATACATTTTTTAAAAGAAACTTGAGATTTTTTAGTTTAAAAAAATCCTAAATTTCAGTTCATGAATGGGGTAATTGGTAAATGCCATATTTTTTTTTACTGTAACATATTTGATTGGAAGCCCTAATGAATGCATTGCGTATTAGACCATATTAGGCCCAACAAAAACAGTCTCCACCCCTCAAATTGAGTAGATCAGTCATCAAAATAGAGTCTGGCGCTAGGGGTGGGAAAAAAAAAAAACCTGGAAGCCTGAAATACGAGGAAAACCGTCCCGATCTGTTCGTTCCGAGTTAAAATCCAAACTTATTTCGAAAAATTTGAAAAAATCAAACCCGCCTGTCTACAACAAAAAATAACAATTAAAAAACATAACATTGAAGGGCAATAGTATAATCAATTATGTGAACATTTTGTACTATAATTTTTTTTTGTCTATAATCAACGTAAAATTATGATATCAATCATTTTATGTATACTTTTTCTTAATGTTGTGAAGTTTTTGACCGATTTAATAAAAATAAACATAAATGTGTTAATTGTTTAAAAAATGAACATAAATTTCATATTTGTTTTGGATATACATAAATTTATTAATAATATACATTTCTATATATGTGTTAATTGGTTTAACCGAACTCGCCACGAACCCGAAAAATAAAAAACCCAAAAAATCCAAGAATTTATAGGCGGAATTTATTATTCAAAAAACCCGTCTGAACCCGCGCGCCACTTTATTCAAACTAGGGTTTGAGTTAAAATCGTAACTTTTCAAGTATTAACGGTCAGATACGTACGGTTTTCCCTTGGCTTAGCTTATTAGGGTACCCAAGGTTGGTTGGACCAGCTGGTAAAGCGAGTTGTGTTCCCCGTGGGCGACCCGAGGTCGAAACCCGCCGGAGACGCCGTCTTGGGGAGGACTTTAACCTTAACGCTCCCGGTCCGAACTTGCGAAAGCAATGTAAATATATATAAAAAAAAGAGCTTATTAGGGTTAGTCTTGTTTTTACCCGAAAGTGATTAACGAGAAGCCGTTAAAACTGTTCCATCTCCCGCATGAAAAATTAACTTCTCTGTTCTGCAGAAAGCATGCACGCAGTGAAATTAGGGTTTTGATATCACAGTGTGACATACGCAGAATCTTTTCGGGCCAGGAATGGCAGCTTACGACAGAGATCCATTAATAGGAAAAAAAGGAACAAGGCATGTATGGTAGATATAAAGCAAGTAGCTAGCTCTCATTAAGTGCTGTGTCACTGTGTGGGTCTCTAAAGCTGACGCACAAAATATAAAAATAAAGAAGCTTCTATTATTCAGACTTTTTCTCTGGTAGCTAGCTAGCTAGATAGATCGAGTATTATTATGTGATTTTCTCTGAATTTTACTGTTACTTCTTTTTACAAGGTTTGAAATGTCACGATCGGTCGGGTCATCAGCGAAATTCGAAGGGGAGGCTTCAATTTGTAAGTAAATTAAGGCGTACGTCTTAACCAATCAGTCCAAAAGTTTAAACTTATAAGTGAACGTCTTCGGTATACACTTAAACTCTCTTTAAGTGATGTTTGCGAATAACAATTTACACATCAAAAACATCACTTAACACCGGACTCATCAACTTGGTTCGTAACATAGGTTTCCACTTGGCCACCTCAGCCTATGGAATATTCCACACTTTCTCTTAAATTAATGTAAACTGCAATCTACACCAGACCTTTCACATAATTCGTACCTATAACTTCAACCGGCTACTCTGGCCGTACCCATAAGTTAAACCCGGCCCACACTGGCCTCTATTTTTATGGAAGGTTTCAAACTTCTATTCCCTTCCTTCTTTTATCCTAAACTTTTTTTAAACTCTTTTAAATCTTTTTCACTCTTTTTAATGCCGCTCTATGAATTCGAACATTCAGCTCTGATACCACATGTAAGAGAATAAAACGCACGTCTTAACCAACTGTCTAATAAGATCGAATTTATGAGAGAAGACTTTCAGTATACATTTAAACTCTTAGACACACTAAACACAATTTCTTTTCCAATGGCTAAATAAGAAAGTCTCTTGTACAAAGATAAACAAGGTAGGGAATTTTTTATTGATTAATTTATAAAGTATATATATTGAACTCTTTTTATTTATTTATTTATTTATTAAATAAGTTCAACAACTACAACGTGATAACTCAGTGTGCAATAATGTCGACAGAACCTTCTATGCTATTGATTTTGTAAAATACATTTTTTTTTTTGTACAGGCACAGTGCACATTTTAACTTTGTAGAGTAAAGTAACCACTACTTGTTTGGTTATAATTAATAATATAATATACATTCCTGCATGAAATGCACGTGTAAATGCAGTATTCACCGGAGTTGCTGTCTTGTTTTTGTCATTGTGTCGGCAGACAAAGTATGGAATTAGGAAAAAAAAAAAAAACAGGATAAATTGCAAAAAAACGTTTGTAGTTAAATCGTGTTTGTTACTTGTTAGTGCAACAAGTTTTTATCAGTCATACTTATTAGTGTAATAATTATTTTGGTTTTGTGTTAGATATGCAATAATCATATGGTTATTTTTGCAAATTTAGTCATTAATAATATAATAATTACTAACCCAAGTGGCCCCAAAAAAAAAATGACTACTATATTTTCCCCAAATAAATATTCTTAATAATTTTGGACGTTCGGTAAAAAAACGAAAAATGGTCCCTGTACATGAGATTACACGAAAAATGGTCTCTAAAACTCTCCGTATATTTATTTCAGTTGACTCATTAGATTATGAATCAAGCTGACCTATAGATTAAGATTAAAAAGAAAATAAACTGAGCTATAGATTGGTTTAATTATCCATATATATATATATGAAAAGCTAGCTAGGCCTCTAATGGACTCTCAACAGAGTATGCTCCGAATGATGTTATACAAAATGACCCAATTTTAAGGCCCAAACTAGGAATTTCCATGACAAAGCCTATCATACTAGCGATTCAGCGTTTCAACTCGGTGTGAATGACGAGTAATTTAAATGTGAAGTAATTATATTACGAATGCAATTTACCTATTATTATCCTTTTCTCAATATTAAACTAATTACACTTCTTGGAAACAAAAAAAGTAATTACACTTTTTAAAACTGGAAGGAACTACTGAATAGAGAAACTTTTTTATTAAAAAAAATATGGTTGTTTGTGAAAGATTTTTGGTAAGGAAACCTTTAAGAATATGTAGCTTTTACTATAAGAAATCTAGTCGTTTGTCAGAGATTTTTGGTAAGGGACATATAACCTTATTTGTAAGGGAATTGTGAAAATCTCTTACAAATATAACATTTAATTTTCTTATTAAGGGAATAACTTCTAACGAAAAGTTTAGCTAGAAACTTTTTTAAAATCCGTTATAAAATATTGAATTTTGTAAGAAATTTTCCTCAAAACATAAAATTCCTCTCAATTTTGTTCCTTAAAAAAATACCACGAATTATATTTATTTTTAGTGTTTGATGTAGGATTCGGATTTCACATTCCACTATTTTTGCCCTAGACCGTACCTTATCGTTAAGATTTTAATACATGTCTATTGATTTAATATTTTATCTCTAAGGTTCACCAATCTTAATAAAATTTTATAAAAAATCACAAAATTAATTCACCCAAATCACGTGTTAAAATTTTAACAGCAAAACATAATTTGATATATGAACAATGGGTATGAGATCTATAGGATAACTTCGTCTCATGTGAACTTGAAGGGAATCAAATTAAATGCACAAGTTTTTTTGCACATACGGAGACAAAGACAAAGCACAGTAATTTAAGAAAACATATATATTACTTTTCCTCGGTATTCACATGTCTTTCGTCTATCTTGTTCTTATCTCTAAACCCTACTAATAGTCTATGTAATCGTTTCTATATGGATGATATTGAAACAAAAAATAGATTTTAATAATCGATGATGCATCCTATATATATATTACTGGTGGTAATAAAAAAATATTCTTGATATCATTTCTCTAGTTTATTTTTATATTTTTAAGCACATGTATAATGCTTGAAACCCTCACCACCCAAAATTATAATTATCTTTTTCTTATAAAAAATAATATTTTTGGCCAGACCCAAATTGTAATTCAACATAAAAAGCAAAAGCAACACATTCACACCTGCCTGAAAGAAGGAAGAACAAACTCTACTTCAACACCGTTAATAATAATATAATGGAGGATTTGTCGATGATCATCACTGCGGCGAGCTTCTTATTCACTGCAGCGGCTATAGCCATCGGCGGCTACCTATACGCACCATATTGGGCGGTGAGGAAGGTGCCGGGGCCGGTGGCGCTTCCACTTATTGGACACCTCCACTTGCTCGCCAACCACGGCCCCGACGTCTTCTCCGTTCTCGCCAACCGTTACGGTCCCATTTTCAGGTCAACTTTCGTAGTACTTATTATATGTATATATATATGTATTGGTTAAACTGTAACTATATTTAAGAAATTATCGTATTTTTTCTTTTGAGATTTCCCCCATTTTAATTGGACGATTCTGTATTTTTGCTGTTTTTTGCCATTTTGTTGGTTAAACTGAGTAAGTTTTAGATTTCTTTTTGGCCAATGAAAGTTTTAGAAATTATGTAAACTCGTTGTGGATGCTATTAGTCGTTTTACTAATTATGATGCGTCTAATCTAACGGTTACAAATTTGATGGTATTTGCATTTTAGTCTAACCTTATAATAACGGCTGACCTAAAATCCAATCAACTGAAAATATAATCGAATTTATAGTCATCAAAAAGAGAGAAAAACTATTTTTTTGGGCCAACCAGATAAGGAGAGAAAAACTTTATCATATCTTTAGTTGTTACAAATATTGATGTGTCTGATCTACCGTCTAAGAGTTCTATATTTACAGTCTGCTGCATTTTAGTCAAACTCTATAAGAAATGCTAGTATAAAATACAATCGAGATAGAAATCATCAAAATTTAGGAAAGAGAAAACATCAGAATTTAGAAACGAAAACTTAATCATATCTTAATTATCGCACAAATCTCGATATTTATGATCTAACAGAGTAACAAATACAAATTCAATTGTATTTACAATCAATTGCATTTTAAATAAACTCATAATAATAAAAACCATTTTTATTATATTTTAAAAGGTACATTTTACTCTTTATTTCCATAACTGAGAGAAGTTGGTAATTTCGGGTCGGGTCAGGTTTCATATGGGGAGGCAACCTTTTGTAATTGTGGCGAGCGCCAAGCTATGCCGAGAGGTGGGCATCAAGAAGTTCAAAGAAATCCCTAATCGAAGCATTCCTACTCCTATTGCTGCGTCGCTTCTCCATCAGAAGGCCTCTTCATCACCAAGTATGTAGCCACTCAAGCTCATATGTTTAAGGGTTAAATGTCCTTTTGTACCACATGTTTGCAAAAATTACACTGTTCATACCACTAGTATTTTTTCGTACCAAATTGGTACCATATGTTTCCAAACCTTACTGTTTTGGTACCTCCGTTAGGGTTCCGTCAAAAACGGCCGTTAAATGGCATGTGCCATGCACGTGACCAGCCCAAAACTTTCAATTTTGTTACAATTTAGTCCATCTAATACATCCCTAACTTATATTTTGTTCAATTTAGTCATAAAACTTCAAAATCAGACCGTTTCCCCAAATTGACCTAGCCGGACCTAGCCATGGGCTAGGTACGACCCTGGGTCGGGTCACCGGACCCAGGGGACCCTGACCCAGGGTCGGACCTAGCCCTAAAGCTAGGTCCGGCTAGGTCAATTGGACATAGCCCCAATTTAACTCAATTGGGGCTAGGTCCCAATTGACCTAGCCGGACCTAGCCTAGGGCTAGGTCCGACACTGGGTCGGGGTCGCCTGGGTCCGGCGACCATGACCCAGTGTCGGACCTAGCCCTAGGCTAGGTTAATTTGGGAAAATTCTTTGGTTTTGAAGTTTTAGGACTAAATTGAACAAAATAGAAGTTAGGGATGTATTAGATGGACTAAATTGTAACAAAATTGAAAGTTTTGAGCTGGTCACGTGCATGACACATGCCATTTAACGGCTGTTTTTGACAGAACCCTAACGGAGGTACCAAAACAGTAAGGTTTGGAAACATATGGTACCAATTCGGTACGAAAAAATACTAGTGGTATGAACAGTGTAATTTTTGCAAACATGTGGTACCAAAATGTACTCACAGTCATAGAGGCTGCTATGCTAGTACTATGTGAAACCAACTATCCTAAAATTTTAAGGTTACAGTTAAAATCCCGATTCATAATTTTATTATCTATAATAGAGTTTTAATGTGATGTATTAACAACCGATCGTAGGCAGGCACACTAGGGATAGGCAAAAAACGGCTCGGCCGGACAGGGCTGTTTGGAACCGGTCCAGTCTGGACTGGTTCCAAACAAATCATTTATGTGAGGGAAAACTAGATCAAGAACCAGTAATATACTTTTTAAAAAACCGATTTTTGACTGGACCAAGCTGTTTTGAACTGGTTTTTACATGGAACGGTTTGGTTTTGAGTTGATTTTTTTTTTTAAAATAAAAATTTTGTGTAAATTTGTATTGTAAAACATGTCGGACCAGTTCTGGACCGAATCAAACTGTTTTTTACAGTTGCAGACCAAAACCGGTCCAGATTTACTATTTTAAATTTAGTTTGGACCAGACTGTTTTAATCAGTTCTTGTCTAGTTCAAAACCGAGCCGGTCCGGTTCGGTGCCCATCCCTAGCGGGCACGGATCTATTGAGTAGTGAGGGAGTAATTGTACTCCCTCAACTTTTTATAGTATGTATTTTTTACTTAAAAAATGTATTTTTAGTTTAGCCCTTGAAAACTTGATAATTACCCCCTTGAATATTTTTACTTTGAATGTTTGCACCCAATCTAATTTTGCTCCTTTAATACGAACCCTGGACTCTTCCCCGAATTCGTAGGGACGAGAGATGGTCAACGATGCGTAACACGATCGTGTCACTCTACCAACCATCGCATCTGGCTAGCCTAATCCCGACAATGCAAGCGACCATCGATTCCATGGTGGAAAACGTTAATCCCTCAGAAGATGAAGACATCGCATTTTGCGACATGTCACTCAAACTCGCCACCGACGTCATTGGTAAGGTGGCCTTTGGGGTGGACTTCGGCCTCACGAGCTAAGCGTCTAACCGAGGGCTTGACGACTCCACCGCTAGCGATTCGACTGTTTCGGAATTCCTAAAGCAACACATTTTCTCAACAGAGCATCTCAAGATGGACTTTTCGGGTCCATTATCGATCATCTTCGGGCTACTCTTGCCAGTGCTCCAGGAACCCTTCAGGTATTGAAAATAAATTTATGAGAATATAATTAATCTGATAATATATCTATTCCAAATATAACGTTATCAGAATCTAATAAAATATATTTTTATAATATATTTATTCCCAAATATCAGGCAGGTGCTTAGAAGGATTCCTGGGACGATGGACTGGAAAGTCGACCAGAACTACCAGAAGCTCGGTCAGAGGCTCGACGAGATTGTCTCAAAGAGGACCGAATCAGAAGACAGTGGGTCCAATGACTTCTTATCTCTTATCCTCAATGAACGGGCGTCAGACAATATTTCGGGCAAGATTTTCTCGTTAGACTACGTTAGCGCGTTAAGCTACGAACATTTGCTCGCCGGGTCCACGACAATCTCGTTTACGTTGTCTTCTGTAGTATATTTGGTGTCGGGTCACCCCGAGGTCGAGACGAAGATGTTAGATGAAATCGACGCGTTCGGTCCACAAACAGTGTCGGCTTTAGATCTCCAAAATGAGTTTCTCTATCTAGATCTGGCAAGAACCCGACCCGAACCCAACATTTTCGATATTGGTTGAGTTCTTGAATGTTATAAAATAAATCTCCAAATACTTGCTTGTTATATTGTCATTGCAGGTGATAAAAGAAGCAATGAGGTTTTACTTACTTTCTCCATTGCTTACAAGAGTGACATCTAGGCAGGTTGAAATCGGAGGCTATACTCTCCCCAAGGTACTACTAATTACATTTATATAGTCTTTACAGTTGTTAGGTTCTAAGCCTTCGGTCAACGGATTGTCGGTCTAAGGCTTATTCCTCACTGGTGAACTGACGGATTTAGAACTCTCGGGGCTAGTCGCTCTGATGCTTATCCTTCTGTCCTCCTCCTTCTCTTCTCCACGCTACCCTGCAACAGGGGCAATATCAAACACGGAGGGGGTGGTGCTTGATGAACCATCTCCGATGCTTAAGTCAGAACGTCGTTTTTAGAGAGATAAAGCTAGAGAGAAGTCAGAGCTAAACTGCACACTTAGCCAAGATTATCAAATAAATGGTGGAGAGGTTGTATTTATAGGCAACGGTGTCATTAAGGTGGCTTAATGACATCGTTAACCTTTAAACACAATTAATCAGTCCTTGATCACATAATTAAAATCTTAAAGCATGGAGAGGTTAGCGGAAATAATCTAAGTGCGGGAGTCGGGAAACGGTGCCAGGGCCCTTGGGGGCGTGGAGAAAATCCGACCCCCAAGGGGAGGGGTTGGGTGTGGCCACCTTACCCTTCCCTAGGGGAGGTCGGGTATGGCCACCCAACCTCACCTAGGTGAGTTCGTCGCGCGGCCCGGACGAGTATTTTCGCCTCATCGGACCGTTGGCGTTTCGGCGGGGTGTTTGGGTCGAAGTTTCGATTTATAATCATTAACGGGGCAAAATAAAACGATTCGGAAGTCAACGGGTTCAAATTGGGCGTATATCCAGTAATCAGGACTAACGATTTTTAACACAACAAATAATATATATACAATGAATTAAATATCAACTTATTAACTAAACTTTGTGGCTAAACCATTTTTGTTAGCGTAATCTCCAGATAAATTTATACAAAGTAGTAATACGTTAGCTTTGTCTCATTTGATACCAAACAGAGACAGAAATATGCACATTTCCATCATGTGCTATCTAAATTCAACTAGCAAATTGTATTTCCACAAATTTCAGATAACATATTTTTCGAACTTCCACAAAGTTCAGCTATCATATATTTCAGATAGCACATTCCCTTTCTTGCTAATCATTGTCTTAAATATAAAATGTTTGATATTCGATGTCTCAACTATCAGATTGATTGATTTCAACTTGTTTTCTCTTAAAATTGACGGAACAAAAACATGTTTTAAAGCAACAAATAAGCTTAAACAATGAGCAACAAATCTGTTGCTTCGAAAAAGTGAAAAATAACATGTTTTTATTACTTAAAATGTCAATTTTAACACCAAATTTAGTCGGAAAAAGTGAAAATCAACCAATAGTCGGAAAAAGTGAAAATCAACCTATATGATAGTTGAAACACTGAATATCAACATTTTAAATTTCGTATAACGATTAGCAACATGACAATGTGATAGTAACATGACACTTATTGTTCGACAGGGTACATGGGTCTGGCCGGCTCCGGGGGTTCTAGCAAAGGACCCGAAGAACTTCCCCGAGCCTGAGAAGTTCAAGCCAGAAAGGTTCGACCCGAGTTGTGACGAGGAGAAACAAAGGCACCCTTATGCTTTTATACCTTTTGGGATTGGACCAAGATCTTGTATAGGCCAGAAGTTTTCATTGCAGGAAACTAAGCTCGCATTGATCAATTTGTACCGAAAATACGTGTTTCGCCACGCACCGAGTATGGAGAAGCCGTTGGAGCTCGAGTATGGGATTATCCTCAACTTCAAACATGGTGTTAAGGTTAGGGCCATCAAGAGAAACTAGGTCAGGTTTACTGCACTTGTTAAAGAAAGAACTAAACTAGTTGCACTGCATAATAATGTCTTTCTTTCTGCTTCAAAGTATTTGTTTAGTGTTCTTGTGCAGTAAAAGATTACTGGTATGCACAAAAAATGGTTCTTAAATATATTTTTGTTAAAAATAATACATCAAATCATTAGGTAACTTTATTATAATCAGGATATATATAGTAGGTGTATATAGGAAAATTTTAAGAGCCTCAGCTATTGGATGTAACTTTAAGGAGTCTTGTATTTTATATTATTTGAAGACTGAACTATTCGAAGTGTGATGTTTCAGAACATGACTCGATTCACATAGTTAGGTGTCTCATCCTAGTTTGAGTTTATGCCAGACATAGTGATCACCTGGTATAGAAGACCACATCTAGCATGAGTCTAGATCCGAGCTAACACTAGCACTCCAGATCGGTCAATTGAGTCGTCACTCATTTATAGTCTTCACTAGCTAAATGAGTCATATATTGAGCTTATCCCAATCATTATTATATAAGTTTTTATCGAAGTAATTAAGAATCTTGCACAACAACACGTGAGTAAATTACTAGCATAAGGATAATTAACTCCATTGTTTCCTCCAAATCTTCATAAATGGGAAGTTTGATATACTGTAATGCAAGGTTATGGATAATATCATTGATAGATATATTTAAAAATAATAATAAACAACTAGTATCTCAATGATCAGAAAGTAATTCTTACTCATCACTTCTACTATACTAAACCTCAATGCTTCTACCTAAACCTCAAACCCATATTTTCTAACCATAGATGTTATGATTCCAAACCTGCATACAAGAATGTACCAAAATGACATTACATTTGGTCACAAACTGATTAGACTATCGACATGCTCAACGATACGAAAAGGCTCAGAAAATCTCATTTCCTGTTCAATATTACCGTCTATCGCGACTTCCTCAAACTCCTTGCGACTAAGATCATACTGGTATAGTTGATCGGGATTACCATCTGCCTCGATCATGACCAACATTTTGTTGCGAAACATCCCTATAACACGGATCCTAAAGTG
Organism: Clarkia xantiana subsp. parviflora; assembly: GCA_036873135.1. NCBI lineage: Eukaryota > Viridiplantae > Streptophyta > Magnoliopsida > Myrtales > Onagraceae > Clarkia > Clarkia xantiana. Next base: position 14,939,607 of record JAPTYO010000004.1, read on the forward strand.
TGGATAATAATTACTTAGGGTTGAATTAGTTACGCTTTGTTTATCAATACGGTGCATCATCGTCCAACTAGGGTTAGGGTTTTCATTCTCAATACCCTCTAAAACCCACAATAAGGGCTCATTATTATGCAGAAAGCTTCGCCCGAATCGGTAAAACGTCCCATTTGCGGCAAATACGCTGTTGATTTCCCTTTCCAGTAATAGATGAAATGGCCTAGACGAGCAACTTCGAGTCGTCACCTCCTCAGTAGTGACATTAGCAGATACAATCCAGGTCCCTAGACTTGAAACTAAATCTTCTTCATCATCATAAATATCTGCGATGATCAACCAATACACATTCCCATTCACTAAAACACTCTCCTTAATTATGTCCACGACAAATATATGAGAATACTCCGATAATTCCACGGCCGTTGTTTCGCAATTGGAGTGCAATTCTTGCACGTCAAACACACACAAAAAAACCTTATCTACCCCCATCCTGAGACCAAACACTTTGTATTGTTTAGAAACATCATCGTACGCTAACTTCAAACAACCGAAATACGACGAGGAACGGCAGATCGAGGGTAACAACTTGTATGATCTTGTGATCGGATTGCAGAGCAAAGGCCTATCGCAGATCTGAATGAGGAGTAGTCCGTGGTACGAGTCGATAATTAGATGATGATGTAATATTGGAATTAACAAGTCGAACCCAAAATAAACATGGCTGCACCAGCCATCGAGTGTTGGTTCATCGTACCAGACACTGACTGTCTTTTTGTAAGGGTCGTAGGTTTTTTGATAGGGTATTACTGGCGGGTCTGTTGAGATGAGTATGGGTTTGGTTTGTTTGGCGAAGTGGTTTAGGTGTTGTTGAACGAACAAGTCATCGGAAATCAGTAGGTGAAAGGTCTTGCAGACGGCCTTGAGTCGGAGGAGATGAGCGGCGGGGATTCGCCGGAGAATGTCGAACCACACATCTGATGGCAGCACTTTGACGTCATTCATTCTCCTCTCCATAATATGAATGTTCTTCACAAAGTTAATAGATTTATTTCAAGATGTATATTAATATGCTACATATATATAGATAGATCAGAGGAGATATATGGAAGTTAATATAGATTTACTGTATATTAATTATGCTATGTATATAGATAGATCAGAGGAGAGGAGATATATGGAAGTTTATTTATTGCTAAACTACGGAAGCGTGATGATTATTAACAAACCTTATATTAATATAATAATATTATACATAAAAAAAATCCACTAAAACGTGAAAATATGAACTACCGATATATATTCTGAAATTTTATAGTGCAATATATATTATCTCCATATTTATCTATTATAGAATCGAGAACAATTAGGTTTTTTCGGGATTTTATATATGGTTTGTTCCGTACGTATTAATAATTAATAAATTCCAAATCATTCATTATTAATGCGTATCAATACGTTTACATAAAAACAGTTAATTTTATCGGGTACAATGCTGATGATAACATGATTAAGAAAGGCTTTTTAGCTGAATACATTCAACAAACGCAAAAACAATACATCACGTTAGATCGAAAAAAACACCCACAATTCATCCAGTACAGAAGTAAAGTGTATTAATTCATAACAAATAACACAGATTTTACATCGTCTCAACCAACCCGAACCACATATAAACGCCGATTTCTTTTGTGATACGAGTTTGAATTAGGACTCAGAAGCAGACTGCAACTTCTGCCGAGGTGGGATCCGGAGCCAAGTCTTCATCATGTCGTACGTTGTGAACCCGATCGCAACCGAAGGAACAATCTGACCCAAAAAAAAAAAAACTTAGGACAAAGCAAAATCAAAATTTTGACATAAAGATACAACATGTTGGATATTATGACAAATCAATCAAACTATAGCATTAATCTGCCTAACCTTGATATAGTTGATACTTAAGCCTGCAAACAACTGCTTCCATCCTTGTGTACGGACAATCGTCGTAAGCCCATCCCATGTGTTCTTGTACCGTGCATTTCCTAGACCCGAAAGTTGCATATTTTCTACCTACATAATTTTATTTCATTATGTTAAGTTATACCACACCAGATAAATTAACGAAACGTGATGGTTTGGCATCTGAAACGATCGGTGTTTAGACAAAGGCAAATACAAGCCTGCCATGTGTGAAAAATGTCTTTTTTTTTTTCTTCTAAAACTTCATACCCTAAACTTCATCGGCACAAGATTCTGCAGGTAATTAAGTGCCACACTAGAGCCTAGATTTCATGTTAAGTTATACCACAATCTATTTAGCAAAAACATTGACTGAAAAGAAAAACTAGTATTGGCCAAAAAAAAGAAAAGAAAACTAGCAAGGAGGCAAGAATCTTATGCTAAGATCTATCTAGCAAGCTGATGTTGAGATCTATCTACCAATAACATTGACAAAGAAACTTCTATTGCAAAGACAAGAAAGCTTAACAAAAACAACTGGATATGTTTAAAGGGTACCTGCATTTGCCTTCTGACAACATCTAATGGATAAGTGAATGTCTGACCGAACAACCCAGCTAGGGCCCCACATGAAAGGCGCATCACGATGGACTTCTGGTGTTCTTCAGGTACATGAGTCTTAAGCTCCTCGTATATGAAGAACTTCAAACCGGCATATGGCAGAATCCCGATTAGAGTAGGACCTGGCATTTAAAAAAGAAGTTTTTAAGTTTTCCTTTCGAACTGTATAGACTGTCCATTACATATTTATACACACACAACCAAATTTAAACTATATCCATACCGACACCACGGTACAATGCTCGAGCGCCTCCTTCCTTGTACACGCTTGTGAGAACGTGTTTTATACCATTGTATGCTGGTTGAGCATGAGTGCTGTTCATGCTAGAGTTGCCAAAGTTTGCATTTGATCCCTTGAACTGCATCATTAGGAAATAATCTGATTTTAAAAGGGTAGTCTGAGAAACTTAGTGGAAGTTAAAAAGGCAAAATTCAAAAAGCTTACCTGATAAGCAAGCTTGGTTCGAGCGAGATCTAAAGGGTATGTGCATAAAACAGCTGTTCCCCCAGAAGCAGAACCAGCAACAAGATCTACAATAGGCCCTGAACCCATGACAGGTAAATTGTTCAAGATCCAGCAGCGATACTGCTCATAGCTCATGAAATGCAAGGCAGCATATGGAACGATTCTCAGAACACTAGCACCATTTCCTCTAAAGGACACAAGAAGAGAGATCATGCTTAGCAATGAACTTTATATCTCATCACAGAAATAAGAAAAACAAAATGTAGCGTATTGCAATCACTGAGGCGCGTACTTATAGAATCCAAGAAAACCTTCATGCTTAAGTAACTTCTGCAAGGACCGTGCCACCCCAAGAGATTGAAATCCTTCGGTTCTGGTCTGTTATCAAAAGAGTAAGTTATATTGTACTGCAAAATTACTAAGGAATTGATGTTTATAAAAGTTTGGCCGTAAATTTTACTACTTCTTGGCAGCATGTTTCGCTATTTCAAAAAGCTACGATTCTGCAGAATAATCTCTCTCGATTGGAATCCCGAAGATCGTCTGGTAATGAAAAGCCAAATAATACGGATCCGAAAGGTTGACCAAAAACAATAAAGGTATAATGTACTTAGAAACTGAAAACAAGAAACTGCATCACTATAGTTTGTTCATAATGATGTTTTTTTATTCAGATAGTATATACTTCATGCCTAAAGATGTATCATCAAATTAGTTTCAGATAACCAGCATATGAATTCCTGAGCATCTCATGAGCAACTTCAATATTTTGTAATTCTACTGTAATATAATTATATTTTTCTAGTTTTGGTCCATGTTAATATTTAAGCAAGCAGTCAAAATTAGGGAAACCTTCACCTGCAATAGTATCTTTGTTCGTTCGAGAGGTGCCACAGCAGTTTTTGCAAAGCCTCCAGCAGCACCCCCAGCAATAAGCTCCCTCACATAAACGGGCATGTTGTCAAAATACGAAACATCTCCACGAGCAGATGACCCATCAACGATTCCAACCACATCAGTCGAGAGTGCAGATCCTTGAGAAGAACCCATTCTGAATTTGACTACTCCAGCTAAAGACACAATTCTCCAATACAAGAACGAACTCACTGATATCAACAAACTCCTATTTATCCACCTTGCAGCTTGAAGAATTCCTTATCCCATCTATCTCTAGGGATACAGAATGAGAAGACTTTCTGCTCCAACGGCAGAGGAAACAGCCTGAAAACACCCGGAATCGAATGCCGTATGTTCACAAGCCAAATCACTTCTCTAGCAGCCACAAGATACATCAACTAACTAACGCAATAAATTTCAAACGAAAAGGACCCCTTTATTCATATCAATCCTCTCGTGAACCTGGTCACAACAACTCAATCTTGATCGCATCCCCAATAACTGAAATCGATCAAAACCAACCCTGATTGCGATTTACGCGATCAAAACCCCCAATTTTGATTCGCGCGAGTAGGAATCAAGGAATTGCAACACCCACTTGAATCAGAAACCCGAATCGGCAAAGCCCTCGATTCCGATACGTCAATGGCAGAAACCGTCAACGTCAAGAACAGTAACTAAATTCACGAGAAAGCAAAGGTAAGAACTTTCTGCAATGGATGGAGAAGAATCAAGTATATATCTACAGATCTCCTTCCAAGGGGGAGGGAAGGAGGTCGGTTGATTCCTGGGGCTTTCGCTTTCAGTTATGAAGAGGGTGCTATCTGAATCTGGGTTGAAGTCGTGATGAGCAGAGGAGAAAAGTACGCGGTTTTCGTTTCTGGTTGGATGATTCTGCAGTGCCGTGAGGTAGGCGCTGATGCAGGTGGGCCATAGTATAATGCTCCCGTCCATGTGTACTTGATTTACTGTCAGCCGTCGGATCATGGGAATCCTTCTCCGCTGGACGGGCGGCAGTTTATTTCTCTTTTTAGCATGTTCACAACATTATTATGTCCTACCTATCTATTATTGCATTCTTTCTTAGTTCAAAATTCAATAGATAGTAGAAGTAGATACATAATTGAATTTTTGTCTTGTTTGTTTGTAAATTTAATAAACACTTAGATCCCACCAGCTCAGACTTAACCGTCTAAACAATGGAATTTGGCCGAAAAGCAGTGCAGAGATCTTGGCAAAGCGATGACTTTAACTCTAAACACCGTTTCCGCATGAAAAACACTATTCGTACGCCAAAATCCAAAACTTAAAAGTTCTGAATCAGAAATCGCAGAATTCCAATTCCCAAAATAATTACCCCATTCCGCCTATATCATAAAGCATGATTAAGATCTAGCAACTACCGTTGTTAAATTAACATCCTAAACCCGAAATGAGCTGCTTCGTTAGGGTTGAGCTTGATAAAAACGCAGAACTCTCGGCCAAAAAACTTTGATTTCATAGCAGCAATTCATAAGTTACAGTGGCAGCTAAATTAACAACAACACGAAACAAAACACGACCCACTACGACGAACTTTGATTCGAATCTACATTAATCTTCTCGACAAACTCGTTGTTCCTCATCGTAAACTGCCTCGAATGATTCCTAAACTTAGTCGACGCGATACTCCCATCAACACTAATAATCGCCTGATCATCACCCTCAACCACCGCACTATTCCCCGGAACCCTACATTTCTCGCCGAGTATAATCGGCTTCATCCATATCGAATCTTCCCCCTTCTCCTTCGTCTGTATATTAATGTCCGTCATGCTCGGCTTCGGCTTATTCATGCTCATCGTAACCCTAAGTTTCTTCGCCGTTAGGGCTGGCTTCTCGGAGTTTGACCGGAGCACCGTTGACTGGCTCCCTCTGAGCTTGCTTCCAGGTGGCAACGGCAGTTCCTCGCCGCCGTTTGCCGTGTCTTGTGATTTTTCGGTCGTGGCGGGTGTCGGGTTTTCTCCGGCGACGTCGTTGGGTTCTGTTTTGTCGGGGTTTTCTTTATCGTCGGTTGTCGGTTCTTTACGGCCGGAAATGAGGCCGCACATGGCGATGGTGATGGAGAGTGTGGCGGCGACTCCGGCAGCGAAAAACGCGTACGACAAAAGGATGTGGTCGATACTCGCGTTGTTGCCATACGCCGGCACCGCTCTCCCCATCGCCGGGAAAGGGTCAAAAGATCATGTGGAAGCTTTGGTCAAAATTGTGCATGGATTTTTTCTTTTAGGGTGGGGGATTAGGAAAATTGAACGATGGAAATTGAAATGGGTTTGGTGTCTATAATTTTGTGGGAAATTTTGGATTTTCCTAAGAATATCTGAGATAGGGTAACAACCAATGTTCTTATTTTAGTGTTAATTGATTAACATGATCTTTCTAAGTGGCCAAAAAACATGAGAATTTGTGATCTCAAAATTGTATATGAAATATTAGAAATTAGGAGCTGTGAGATTCTAAAATGTATAGTAAAGTGTTACGTAGAAATATGAATTTTGAAGGAAAAATTGAAATTCTTTTATGTATTACATCTGAGTGGTTATAATGATAATTAGTATAATTATTAAAACAGCCTACTTTTAATTAACATTTTTTTTACCAAAATTTTAATTGAAGACATTAAAATAATAAAATTTAACCAATTTAATCCGAAAAATAAATAAGATATATTCTTGTTAAATAAAAGATTTTAGAACTAATTTATTACAACTTATGAAAGTTCTAATATGTGTACTATATATAATTTATTTATATTATTTGATTCTTTTTATCATCTTATTTATAGTAAAAATAAAAATAGATAGTAGTAAAAATCATAACTGTAAAAATGTAATTATTAATTAATAATAAATAAACAAAATTTTGTATAATAATATTCATTATTTATTATATATATATATATATATATATATTATAAAATATATTACGAAATGGCTCTTTTTTAATAAAGGCTTCAAAAGAAAATTCTAGTAAAGAGGAAGGGAGAAAATATTATTATTCGCATTATATTATAGTGGCGACTGGGTCGAATTCTGCTATAAATGCCTTTTTGGAGAGGTTTTAACATTAACACTTTACATTGCGAAATCAGTTGTATAAATACCAGTATATATATATTATTTATTTTATTTTAATAAGAGTCGTGGAATAAAATATAAGCAAGGCTTAAAATAGCCCAATGACTATATTACCAAACCCATCATTTCAAGAGCTAAAATAGCTATTTTCTTCATAATAAATACGACGTTGCTACTCATACCTCTAGCTCTAAGAGAGATTTTCTACAGAACAGCCACATAATAATTGTAACTTGTGATTTAAATTGACTAAAATTTCTGTAAAAAAGTTTAAATTTTGATTACTCATACGAATTTTCGCTAAATTATATATATATTTTTTGTATAGAGGCTTGAATTCTATTCTATAAATGGGTTGAGTTGATGTTGAAAAAAAAAATGTTAGCGCTGTAAATTGAGATTCAGATCTCCTGCCCCACTTTTCGTGCCCCAGATCGCCCCTTAAGATTTTGATATGTGTCTTAAATTATTGTTTTCTTTATAGGGCTCACCAATCCCAATATTGTTTAAAAGAAACCACAAAATTAATTACATATATGACACATATTAAAATCTTAACGGTGATACATAATTTGAAAAATAAGAATGGGTCGGTAGATCTATGTTCTTATAATTGTTACTCGGTTCGAGGCAAATAAATTAATGATGAATAAGTAGTAGTCTAGGAGGCGTGGGTGCAATAACTACGTGCAATCATTTTATTTTTAATATACTATTGTTTTATTATCCTATCTAAAGTAGTCTACTGGTGAAAAGATAGTAACCCAAAGTAGCTTTCTTGAAGAATTGCATCCTCGAGTATCAAAAAATTCATAAAATAACCCTCTATTAGGGGTCCTTGAAAATTGTAAACAATTTAAATATTAACTTATATATTTTGGATTTTCGACTTAAAACCAAAACATGTAACATGAGTGATTATTTTTTATGCCATTTTTAGTCAGAAATTTTTATAATACAAAATCAGATCGTGACCCAACCGAAATAAGGATTTTTTTTTTTTTATCCAACCAGTTTCTTTACTATTTATTTGTAATAAATAGAAAAATATGAATAATCTGATTGTTTGTTTGTTTGGTAGAAAATAATCTGATGCGGCTGAGGAATATTCATCCCAAACTTTCGAGCTCCGTTACAAGGGTTGACAATTCGGGCTCGGCACGATGGGCCGCCACGATTACGGTACGAAAATTACAGAATTGGTTTGATATTGGTGACACGACACAATAATTTTATATGTATGTATATAATAATTTCTATTAAAATAAACATATTTAAACCAGTCTGACCTCTTTTTACAATGATATTTTATGAAATTTATATTAAACTTAATTTTAAGTCTTAGTTTAAAAATTATTGTATATTAATTTTTTTTATTCAATTTACTATAAATTTTTCATGTTGGGACACGTTTGGATTAACCCTACGACACGAAGCTGCACGAATTTGCCAGCCGTAGTTAAAAAATGCACCAACCGCAAAAGATTCGTCTCCAAATTAGCAGAAAATTATCGAAAGATAACACATGGCAGCTTCCGATGGGATGTATAATAAATAACTGCCCATAAACTAATGCAAAGAGCCGCCGGGCGTGAAGAGAGAAGGCCTGCCTCATCAGTCAGTGTTCGTCAGCTCTCAGGCCCACTATACAGTTCTTCGAGTCTGTCTTCTCTTCTCCAAAAGATCAAACTTCTATCTTTTCTCTTCAAATATTTCGGAGTTTTCTAATCCCAGCAAAACAAGACACGGGTTTATCGTTGTTTTTAAGGTAAAATAGAGAAATAAATATCATATCCGTAGCTAGCTTGATGGGGGTGGATTGATTTTCAAGTCAAAAATCAAATCTTTTTAAAGGCCGACAAAGGGGGAGTAACTGGATTAGAAAGGCAATGGAGCATGTGGGCTATTCTTGTATTCCTTCCAGCAAATAAATAAGACCCTTTGATTTTGATTCCAACATCAACCAAGATTGTCTCTTTTTGTGTGCTTGCCTCATTTTATCCTCTCTTGGGTTTATAATTTACAAGGTATAATAATCTGCATAGAGAATTAGAGATTGTTCTGTTCTTTTTGGTTTTATTGTTTGTTTCTTGGCACTGAATTGCAAAGGAGACTTCATTTAGGGACCTGTTAAATGGAGGGAGGCAACCCAAAGAGCAAGTTCAAGAGGATCTGTGTCTTCTGTGGAAGCAATTCTGGGAACAGAGAAGTGTTCAGTGAGGCTGCTCTTCAATTGGGGGATGAATTGGTTAGTTTTTTATTTTTTTTCTTCAGTTGAGTTTCTGCATTAAAAACCCTTGCTTTGGTATCAATTCTTATTGTTGGATTGTCTAGATATTTTGGTTTATGCATGTTCTAGTTCAAGTCTTAGATAGAATTGCTATTGAAGTTCTTGGATTTTCTGGAAATGAAGAAGCTTTAAGCTCTTTTTGTTCTTTGTTAAATCCAAAGAAAAACAAAAGTACAGTTTGTTATTAATGGATTGCACAGTTGACCAAATAATATGCATTATTTAATTCATGCAGCTTTTAATTCACATCTGAGAAAATCTTTTATGTTCAAGATTCTGAGATCATTTGGTTCATTTTCATTTTGTGCTTCCCAGTTGCTTACTTTATTATTATGAATAATATATGCAGCTGAACAGGAAAATTGAGTTAGTTTATGGTGGGGGAAGTGTTGGATTGATGGGTTTGGTATCCCTGAAAGTGTACAATGAAGGTCAAGGCTGCCGTGTACTCGGGTAAATCTGCATAATTTACTTCACTATTTGTTGCACAATCAAATTTCAAAGATGTTTTCACTAATCAAAATTCACCTGCAGGGTCATTCCAAAAGCCCTCATGCCACATGAGGTAATTAAATTTTGCATACCTATACCATAGAGTAAAATTCCATTTAGATCTTTTATAATTTGATAATTTTCGTTAACAAATAACATCAGTTCCTGTTATCGATTAATAGATATCTGGTCAATCCGTTGGAGAAACCCGAGTTGTTTCAGATATGCATGAGAGAAAAGCAGTAATGGCTAAAGAATCAGATGCCTTCATTGCTCTTCCTGGTAAATTTCTGCAAACTGCATTCATCTCCAAAATTGACATTGTGTGTAATTTTGCCTGCATTTCATCTGTTTAGGTGGGTATGGAACAATGGAAGAAACACTCGAGATGATAACTTGGTCTCAGCTCGGTATCCATAAGAAACCGGTACTAGTCCCCTCAATTTTGCTTAAGAACACAATGTTTTTATATAAGAGTATTTTTTGAAAAAAAATAAAAATGCAGGTAGGTCTGCTGAATGTTGATGGATACTACAACAGTCTGCTCAGCCTATTCGATAATGGTGTTAAAGAAGGTTTTATTAAGCCCGGTGCTCGTGACATCGTTCTCTCTGCTCCAACAGCCAAAGAACTCATGGAAAAATTGGAGGTATGGAAATATAATACACAGAGAAGAAACTCAAAATTTGAATCAAAACTTTATCTTTATACATATGATGAGGAAAAAAGAATTTTTTCTAGATAATATCAAATCTGAAATAGTAACAATATGTTGTGTTAATGTTTTACAGCAATACACTCCTTCCCATGTGCACATAGCTCCTCATGAGAGTTGGGAGATTAAAAAGCTCGGCGACTATTCTGAGGAATTAAACGACAAGTCGGAACTGATATAGCTAAAGGTGGTCTATCATCATTTTCCTTTGTCGGTTTATCATTGTTTGTGGCGGTATCATTCACATTCGAGTAATTTCATTTTCTGTGGTATGCTCTTGTGGCCTTTATCAACAGTTGAGTAAAGTTTGGTGTTTGGTGTCATGAGAGCACTAAGTTCATATCAATCAATCTGTTCATGTCGCTGCTGTACCGAAATGAACATTGTAAGCACGAACATTATGCCATTGATAGTTTCTCAGGGCATATGATTGATGATGAGTTGATTGCAGCTGGAAGATTCTTTATGTTCTTGTTATGCATCACCATCAATGGTTCATGTCTTCTTCATTAATTGCAGGTGCTATTGGTGGACCTTTGTCCTTGAGTTGATACCATCAAAAAGAGGCTAAGTATAGATATATTATTATTGCATAGTTTCGGATCGATTATGACCCTAAATATATATAGGACTTCATATTTACATAACTACGTGATTTGTTAATCCACACTAGAAAAAGTTCCCTAACTAAGTGTGTTGGTCGAGGTATGAAATTCATCCCTTAATAAAAAGATGGTTAAGAACCAAATCACATTTTAACTTTGCACTATCTTGCTATGTGTCCTAGGCTTTAATTGTTGCTAATAGGTGTTTAAAGTTTCATTTTTGTTGCTTTTTAGTTTATCATCCGTTTTTTCTGTTAAATTTGATGGATTTGGGTATGAGTTTTGTTCATGTATATTTATGTCAAATAAGTTAAACTGAATCTCAATTTTGCATAAATTCTTCAATTTCAATGTTTGTACACACTAATTGACACATGTTAAAGAGAAGCAAAAGTATCCTTTTGCTCTTTTCTCTTTTTTAAATGCTCTAACTACCGTTGAATTTTATGGGGTTATTGGACCAAAATCTGTCAAAATTAAAAGAAAAAACAAACATAAAACTGAAATGTAACGAAAACGAAATATGAGACACTTATTGACAACAATTTCAATCCAAAACACCTAAAAGTAATAAGGTGGAAACTTGGGTCGTGATTAGCTTCTTAACCCTGAAAAGAATAATTGTTTTTTTAAGGTATGGTAGTAATTGCAGCCCTAAACTCATATTGTTACGTAATGTTCGGGCTTTTATGTTCAATTGCACACGTATTATACATTTCAACAACTAGCATATACACTGACCCCCTCAACATAACACCATCTACAACTTAATCAAGAGGCCGACTCATTAAACACTAGTCATTATTTCCCATAGCTAAATTATACAGGAGTAGAACACATGTTCTCGCTTTTGAGTAAATATATGAATCTCCAGAATTTCATCTACTTCATACAGAAAAAGAATATGCGTTCTTTCTATAATTATTAATTAAGTTGAGACTGGAGTTCAGTTGAGAATGAGACTGAGACCACCACATCATTTATGATATACGGACAACTTTATTTCGAAGGGTATGGTACCAACTTGTGAGGGGTGGGGGTCCCTACGTCAAATCCCCTTCTTCCTTTTTCAAACACCTGAAAAGCCAGCCAACTATTGAGTCCCATGATAGATAGGGACGCACGAACAGCTCGTGATTCCATGCACAGAGCAGCCGCGGTAATAACGTAAATATATATTAATTCAAATATTTAGCGGTAATTAATATTTTTTGTATAATGAATGACATTGGTAGGTAAATAAATAAATATTGAAGTTCGTTAAGATAAACTGTGTCGATACATAACAGAGTTAAACATTGATTGATAGTGACATAGTGTCCGAAACTAATCCATTGTCCCCGGTGATTACTATCTACTCAAAATCACCCTTCTTTGCCCATTTTAGCTTAATTCTAGGATGTTATACATACCCATTCTGAGCTATACAGACATGGTTAAAAGCTATGTGTATTGGGCTCAAGTTGGTTGGACCAATTAGTAAAACGAGTTGTATTCTAAGAGGAGATCCAATGTTGAATCTTGCTAAAGACGCCTACTTGGAGAGTTTTAACTTTAACGTTTCCAGTCTGAAATTGCGGAAGCAATCGTATATATACTAAAGAAAGACATGTGTATTATTCATGTCGGAGTAGCTTAGATATGAGACTATTTTTCGTGTCACAACTCGTATTTTTTAGGTCAGAAATGGTTAGCCTCTATTTGTCTCCCACAACTTTAGTATTGTGCAAGTTTAGACCTAAATATATAGTTATAATCAATTTAGCTCTTAAAATCTCTTAAATTGACCTCATTGTTTTTATTCAATTCTAATTTGTTCCTCTACAAACATAAATGTCTAGCTTTGTCTGTGAGCACAAAAGTAGGACAATGGCAGGGGCATTAGGCCCTTCATCATGTGAAGGAGGGTCCATGTCCTTGGCAAGGGCAGGTTTTACAACCTGGTCTGGTTTTTATCAGACATATTTGTCACTTGTCAATCTTTACATCATTCTGTTTGGCATAGATGTGGAAACAACTATGTTGATTCGATTGATGCAATTTTTAATATTAATAAAGTTGGTGGTGGTATAATGTCATTAGGAGGATATAAGATCTAGTCATGTAGACAAAAATCAAAGAAAAAGGAGTTTGCTTTGCGACCAATTTGCTTGATTAATTGTCATGAGTATGTCTAACACATCATCATTAGTCTCACTCTATGCTTTATAAATAGGAAGAAACTTACTATTCTTTGATTTTGGAATATATGGTAGAGTGATGATACATTAGTACTTTGCTTTTTTCTGTAGGTACTTTTTTTTTTCCATTTTGTAAAAAAGAAAAGTTTAAATTTAGGATCTACATTGTCTTTTTTTTGTTTTTAATCGATTGGGTTGTGCAAGCGGCCTCAACAGACATGAACCTCACCTGTTCGAGGAGTTATTCGTGCAATATATACTAAACTTGTTCATCCTCATTTCTTGAAATATGCATTTAGTTGGAGTGAATGTAACATAGCAATATAACCGTTCTATTATTTTTCTCACACATAAGATTTTCCGTAAAAGAATGATAAAAGAATGAAAATATAAGATAAATGATAATGACATATGCAGTGAAATATCAATGGATCCAATTTTATGTATATTACATGTAGAACCACTGGTTATTCGGACATGTGGTTGTGTTGGACTAGTAAGTCTTAATAGTATAATTTTAGTACTAATTACGTGATTAATAGCACCTGAATCCAATAATACATGATGATTTTTATGCAAGTAAACAGTTAAAACTTAAAAGTCATATTTGGGGAGACAATAGTAGACCTCGCAATCTATGGCTGAGAATGATTGTTCGTGCTAAGGAGTATCTGGATGATGTGAGTGTATGAGTTACTCCTACTATACAGTGCTTGAATACTCACCAAAGGAAATAATTCACTCACATCAGATAATTTTTTGAACTTGGTGAATCACTCGGTCAAAAAACATCTTTTTTAATTATGAGCAACAAATATAATACTTCAAAAAAGTGAAAAATAAGTTTTTTTTTTTGCTTAAACGTCAGTTTTAATGTCAAAATCAATAGAAAAGATGAAAGCTCAGACACTGAATATCAACATTTTAAATTTTGGATAACGATTATCATCATAACCTATAGTTGAGTCTGTTTTAAAGTTCTTAACCCAAAAATTAGCTAATTGCACGACCAAACCGGACAAACTTCAGTTAACAATTTATCCTAACCGGATCAAATTCAGCTAGCAATTTGGTAATTAAACATAAAACTTATAGTTGCAAGAGCATTGGTGTCAAAGTAGAGAATTTTTGTCCTATGACTTGAACCTGCAATATGGTTGCGTATGAACTATGAAGTGGTTCCCTTTGGCAGCATCATCAGTTGAAGAACTTTCAGAATTTAGTCCATGGCAAGAACATTATACCGAAGCCAAATCTGAAACACCTTACGTTTGAAACCAAGAATTGCAGAAGTGTTTCTCTATGAAACTATTTCTATGGAAATATTCCCAACAAGCTTGTTCATCATCATTGATACAGTTATAACTAGAAGTATAAAAAGCAAAGTTGATCTATCAGCATAAGCAGCAGAATTGCATAACTCTTCTTCACATTGCAGATAAGCTCTGTGAAACTTTAAACCAACCTATATGTTAAGGATCATGTAGGATGTTTTGGTATTATGGTTCGGAAAATTTGGTAAAAAAAAACATTTTTTTGGTAAATTTGGTAAAAAAAAAAAAAACTTTGATTTGATGCAATGCATTACTATTATGCACTTGACAACATCTTAAGCAAGAACTTTATCACTGAGACCTATGTTTAACTCATAATAATAATTTCAATAACACAACTAAAACTTGACTTTGATTTTACTGCTGGTTTGATGCAAGATTGGTTCCAAAGTTACTAATTTGTTTCAATTATACATTTTGGGAACATCTTAAGCAAGAACATTAAAATGTAGTATAATATCCTGCAAAAGTTACTATTTTCACCAAACCACGATACTGAAGAACTGATTTTTCCTCAAACTCCTACTTAGTCTAGTAAAAGAAACTATGCCATCCACTTCAACATAGGAAAGAAATAGAATAATGACATTTGGTGAAATCAACACGAAAACTGGACTCTGTTTTGATTCCTAATTAGATGCAATTCTGGTTCCAAAGTTACAAATTTGATTCAATCCTGCAAAAGTTACTATTTTTATCAAAACCTGAGGCACAGTATCACCAAACCACGATACTGAAGAACTGATTTTCCTAAAACTCCTACTAAGTCTAGTAAAAGAAACTATGTCATCCACTTCAACATAGGAAACAATGAACTGTGGTAAAATCAACGCGAAAATCGGACTTTGTTTTGATTCCTAATTAGAAGCAATTCTGGTTCCAAAGTTACAAATTTGATTCAATTATGCACTTCTGCAACATTTTTAGCAAGAACATTACCATTGCAATGCTATGACCTGCAACTGATAAATATTATCAACAAACCCTAATACCAAATACCCGATTTTCCCCCAAACTAAGTGACCAACATCAATATTGAAAAGAATATTTGCAATATAGCGAACGAAATCGCCTCAAGTCAACGAATTTACACACTTTTGGTCCATTCTTTCAGGATCCAGACCCATGCAAATGCATTATCCAGGTTATATTGTACAGAAACCCAAAATTAACACCATAAACAGCAACATTCAGCAGCAGAGAAACAAATAAAATCAAATTTAGGGCATCGGAATTCACCGCCATCCGTAGACAACCTGAGAGTACCTGTCCTTGATCCATCGAAAGCTCTTCCTGAACGTGCCCTTCATTTTCCCCTCCACGCCGTACATCTTGTAGCTCGCGACTCTCTTCCTCCTCTGGAACTCCGGGTCGGAGAAGCTCATCGATTTGGAGGTTCCCTTCCCCTTCTTCAGTTTCGGCTCACGGTTTTCGGCCACCGCCGATCCTTCGGCGTACGAGGAGCTGTAGCTGCGGAAGTCCCGCGGCGGGGCGGAGTAGGTCTGGAGCTGCATGATGTTGGGGTTGTTGCTACTGTAATCATTGCTGCCATAGTTGTAGGACCTCGATCTGTCGTAGTCGTCCATGGATTTGCAGAGGGTTGAGGATGGAGAAGGTGGTTTGATTGATTGATTGATTGATGATAAATGAAGTGCGTTCGGCCGGAGATACTTCTTTCTTCTCGAGCTTTGATATTGAAGTCAAACAGAAATTACATGATTTGTTCGTTTTTTGCACTAAACTTTACATATCGTTCTGTTTTGATCCCCAACTAATAATAACATCCTAAAACTCCTAAAACACAAAAACTTACATAAAGTGGTAGGATTAAGAGAAGTCTTTTTAGTTTTTATTATTTAATATTAAGTAACCAAAACTTAGTAATAAGATTGAATACTGAAAGAAAAAACGACAACTCTAATTTTGAAGTGCATTATATATTTTCCGTTTCATTGATAAGGTAAATTTATCATAATAAGTATGCATTAATAACTTAATTTAGTAATTAATATATTTGTTTTTCTTATTATAGAGGATTTGATTCCTCTATAATAAATTAATAATATATAATGCACTTTATAATTAGAGTTTTTTTTTCTTTCATTGATAAGGTAAATTTATCATAATAAGTATGCATTAATAACTTAATATAGTAATAAATATATTTGTTTTTTTTTATTATAGAGGATTTGATTCCAACTTCCAAGTCATGATAATGCAATTTTGAATAAAAGACTCACCAAAGGTAAATTAAAATAGAATTTATGAAACTATAAAATTTATTCATGAAAATATTATTTCAGTATCATATTATTTCAGTATGAACAATGCGCTCACAAGCAAGCATCATTGCTTGTGGTATTATTATTTTTATTTTATTTTTTCAATTATTCTATTTTTCTAAAGGTGAACCCTAGATAAATTGTTATTAGTGATGATGTGATGCAAAATTGAGGTGTAGCTAAAAAGAATTCACACTTTTAAAGTTTTACATATGTTACAATTAAATTCATCCTAATAGTAAAAAAAATCACAAGCATGGTGCTCGACAAGCATAGAAAATCATGTGATATTATGCAAGTTTCCGATAGTTTTAGAGGAGTAAAGTTTCCCCTATGAAATTTGTTGTGAAAATTGTTGTGAAAGTAAGAGAGAGAAAGTTGGTGTAGTGCAAATGTAAGATATTGTTGTAGGCCAGTTCCACTTTGTAGCACCACTTTTTAGAGAGTTAATGTATTTTTCTTCTTAGAGATGGAAATTTAAATTTAAAACGAAAGAGTAAATTTTTAAACTGTGAAATTTTTAGTAAAAAATTCATAGAAAGTTGTCAAGTGACACATGTCAAATTATAATTTTTCATAAAGTGAAAATAGAATGTTATTATATATTATCATGTGGACCTATAAGTGTTTTCTATTAAAATTTTACAATTTTTTTCACATTTTCAGACATCACTCAAAAAGAAATACATGACTAGAAAGTTTAGAATCCATAGGTTTTGGGATGACAGATTTGAAAAGGATTTTGGGTCGGGAAGATATATGTTGAAAAGTAGAAAGTTTGAGGGTCAAACATACAACATCTGAATTGTTAAAAAAGGACCGAGGAATAAAAACTGGAGGGGGCCATAAATATAATAGAGCAAGGCCAAATATATGGAATTGGCTTTGTGTTTGTTGGAATTGGAACTGAAGCCATGACCTGGAATCTCGATGTCGTCTGTGCCAGGGAAGGAATCCTGTTGTGCTTCCCACCTTCAATACTTTTATTATTTATTAATTAATATTATTATATTTATTTATTTATATATATTTTTATAAAAAAGATTAGTTACGAAACTGCCAGCTATATTTATTTATTTTTTGAACTTACTATCTCACATTTTATTAGTGGACAAATAGTTAGGCGGTAAATATTTTTTCTAATTTAAAAGTTTTGGTCTAGTGGTTTTATCTGATTAAAGAAATTGATGCAGGGCGGGGATGTATAAGACAAAAACTTGTATATTCAAGTGGAATACCAAGAATTTGATCGATATATGGATGACGTAATAACTCGTTGATTTAAAAGAATGCCGAGATATTAATGCAGAATTTTGGAAAACCTCGATTTTTCATTAACACTTTCAAAAACTTAATACTAAGACTGCTACACAAAGTTTATATTGAGAAAGCTATAACTCTAACCCTAGCTAAATCCAATAAAAACTGAAAATTGACAAAAAGAACTAAAGAAACATAAATTGTTATTTTAACCATCTAAAGAAGAAACAAAAAACTCGCTGATTCAAGTGGAATGCCGAGAATATTATGGATAGATGGCCAAGAACTCGATGATTCAGAAGAATGTCGAGGAATTGACGCAATATTGAGGAAAACATTGATTTTTCATTAATAATTTAAAAAATGAATACTAAGACTTCTACACAAAGTTTATATAGAGAAAGCTAAAACCCTAATCCTAGCTAATTCCGAAATTGAACTATGTCAGTTTTCAAGACCGGAGCCATCAACCACAAATAAAACTAACAAAAAAAATTGACAAAAAGAACCTAAATAAACATAAATTGCTATTTTAGCCCTCTAAACAAAGGAATTAGGCCGAAAACCGTTGTACGGCATAACTTGCTATGTTTCTTGCTCAGATCGTCGTTTCTTCATAAAAAATTGTATTCGCACCCTGAAATCTGACACTTCAACCACATCAGAAGTATATAATAATTGTCTTAAATTATGGAATTGACCTCATTAGCATAGTTATTCATAAACATCCGTTGTCGGACAAAGAGTCACGTTGAACGAGGGGTCGTCGTCGTCAAATGAGTTGTTGGAGGAGGAGGATGAGGTGACGGAGAAAGAGAGGATGATGCTATTTTTATCAATAAGTGATCACAATCCAAACATGATGCAATTTTTATCAATAAGCGATCATAATCCAAACACATAATCCCTTTCCGTCGAAAATTGATAGTGTAATACTTAGAACTGTTGAGTTAATGAAAGTGAAACAAATGATCTTAGATACTAATTTGAAAAACTGTGTTTTTCTAGGTACTTAAATGATTTAAATCTCTAAGTATCAAATCATCGAAATTTAAAAGTTTCATCCAAACATAAAAAACACTTCATAAATTGTATTTTTTTGTGAGGCCAATTCCATCACTTTAAATATGGTTCCCGATATTTTTTAATCATGTGTCAACTACATAACAAATTACGTCTAAGTTAGACACACTAGCAAATTTTACACGAATAAAACCTGAGTAAGCAGTTTGATAATAAACCATCTAAAAACCATTTCTATGTTTTTTTTTTTCATAATATTATATATAAAAACGTTATCTACTCTTGATCTTCTTCTATATTGTATAATCTTTATTCATGATTATGTGTCGTTCACATATTATTTTCTGTAAATCTTGTAGGAATTCGAACTACATGCACGCTAAAATACACACGTTAGTAAGACATGAGATCGTAACAAAGATACGACACTTACTTCGTTCGGTGTGGCGGCGTGCGGTTGCGGAAGCGTAAATCGTTGGTGTCGGCTCGGAATCACGGCGGTGGGGATGCCGGTCGGAGAGATACGTCACTATGGCGGAGCGTACCTCGGTCTCCACGGTTGATGACCCAAAGACGAGGTAGTCGGGCACCAGAGCTCCGACTCTAGAGGAGGACGTCGAAGCCTACTTCGGACTAAACACTATCACGCGTATCTGTATTACGTAGGTTCTGCTATATTCACTATAACCATCCATATAGATGGATATATATAGGCACGGGGCAGTTACACACTTCCGAAGTGTGTAACTTTAGTCCCGGACTTACCGAGCCGTGCAAGAGCACCCCATATGGGTGCACTATTTCCTACATCTCCCACTCACACATAATGGGAGTGCTCAGTTGCGTGGATAGTGAATACCTCTCTACATTTCCTTCGTCTTTCATACAGGGTTCAACCGTGCGACCGGCATACTTTGTGAGAGCTAGTTGTTGTATATCTGTTAGGAGTATACAACAGCTCATTGAGGACAACCTGCAATAAGGAAGTATGCTTGTACCCTAGATCGTCGAACCTCATTCAGGTATCTACAAAGATCTCATTAGTTATACCTTGTATCCACAACCACGAAACTAATTCATGATTGGTGCGCACCGTGAATACAATTCTAAAAGAGATTCCGTTGACAATCTTCCTCTTCTCACGATCCTTTCAACACCAACCCGACTCGCTTTTCTAGACATGTCCCGCCAGGCCGAATCTGTATGTGGCCTTATGGAAACACACTAAGCTAGCGAACATCGTGCCAGGTCTCAAGTCTCTGATCGGAGTCGTGAGGGTACCCAATTTAGGAACCTCATAAGGATCCTGGGTCTCACACTACAACAAGCTGAGATCATGCTTGTGTAAACCCATGGTCGCATAGCACACACGGTATGAAACGTGTGTCACAGCACTCTTCTCCTTTTCCCTGGAGCGTATGTCATTTGTCTTACTCAAAGACAGTGCTGTGCGGATGTCATTTCAAATGCCATATGCACTCGAACAAGAGTCAACTAACTCCCATCCGGCTCTAAGGTAAACTACGTGGAAACAAATTCCACTTTAATCATCGATGACCGCATGTCAACGAGCGACTTATGAATTCGAGCAGTTAGCTCTCTAATCGTCCACTTGACAATTTTAAGCTCAAAATCCTGTCTCATCTCCCGTTCGTCACAAAGACGTAACGTCCCCTAGGACGCGGAGGCGGTTACTCGTGTGAGAGAGCTAACCTCTTGTTTACCCGACATACATTTAAAATTCGAGTGAATGCACATCGCAATCACAATAAACATGTGTGTATTCAAATCAAACGTATTGATAAAAATGAACATTGTGATGTGATCATTGGGAAAAATAAGCAAGCTACCTCGCTTTTTACACAATGTTCAAGACCATTTGTCTTCATTGTGACCAAATGTCGATGAATTGCACATATGCAAGGGCTTTACGGACATACCGTTTATCCATCATTCATCGACTATCACTTCACATTCATTATCTTGCATGCAACCATGCCATATGCACAGTTATATTGGTCTTATGAATGCCCAAACATTCTTAGGATCCTCTTCGGAAAATATTATAGCACAATTACCAGTAGAATAACACTGAAGCAATAATGTGCATCATCCAGAATATATATAGGAACCTTATAGACCAAATCTAATCATCGGTTGCTTTTGCGAGAGCACTAGCTTCATTCGCATATAGTGAAGTGTGCACTCGTTTCTCATTATCTGATGGCCAGTCAGTAAGAAACATCTTCCTAAGGAAGTCGTTACTCCCACTAGAAACAAATTCACTATATTTTGTCATACACATATGTACGACGCCTCAACAACCATCGTAATCTGATCCTTGAGCATCAATCCAAGTCGAGCCACATGCCCGATTTAATAGTGGGTCTAGTACATGACACAACACGCACAAGACGCCGGACTTAGCTCATCTTGATTAAGACACTTTGTGCACCAAGTCATGACTTTATATGGAGTTAGGTTATCGAGGTAATAATATCATCAATCATCCAAGAACAAATTTTCTCAAATGATCTATCAGAATCTTAATTCCGATATTGTATTATTTTACCCTCCGAAAATCAATTAAGTGTCACACTCATTTGATAACTCCGTAAGTTCCAGCACGTACTATGTGTCAAGCACATTTATTTGACATGATCTTGTCGATGTTTTAATAACAGTCTTAGTCTGTAGATACTAAAACGTCAGACATGACAAATCATATCTTCATCTATAGCCTTGAGATAATGAAGTAGAATGCTAACGGAACACCATAATCCAAAAGCTGCATTCTCGTACCACAATACGGAGAAGTGCTTTCGATTTCTACTTAGATATTTCAAAGGCAATATCTACATCCAAGATCAACGTGACTGGGTTTATGCGAATACAACACTCGCAATTATTCGAGACACACCTCAAATTTTTCATGACTTTTAGGACCTCACCGATCCATTTGCGCTTCACGTCATCCATCTTGTCCTCCATTTTCCTTAAAGGGTATTAGAAGCCACATAAGCTCCCACTAGGATTAAGAACCTTTTGTACACGTTCCCACTGGAACAATAACCTTTGCTCATTTCGAGTAACTACATGATAGTTCTTGCTCCCACTTGAACTAAGATCATGACCAAGATCATTTACATTCGCAATTGATGGTGAAGAAATGCGAGCATGACGAGAAACATATTCATCATCTGCAAAAATCCTCCCACTCGAATGAAGTTATCTTGGTACATTTAGCTCAATAACTCAAAAATGGGTCACAACCCACTTTTCCCTTTATAAGGATAAACATGCTCATTTCGACATCTCTTAGTTTAGGCACAAATTTGCTCCCACTTTCGGACTTTTCCGGATCATAACGTATATGAAGTGGTACGCAACTAATATTTAGGCACTTGATCAAGTTGACAAACATTCGTCTCGTTATAAAGTGGGTCCTCCTTGTGGAGAGACCCGGGTATTACCATAGGCAGTGTATTATTGGACCAATGTTGTCACTGACTTAATCATCTTCAAAAGTGTATCACCTACGTCTTCTAGCAACAAGCTCATGTTGCATAGTGCCAAAAAAAAATATAGTCAACGGAATGAACTATCTCTTTATATGGCGTATCTTTACAAGTCATGTCGATGAACTAACCACCGTCTTAACATGTATGAGAACCACAAGTTCTTTATCTATTCAATTCATCTACAAGACTCGCTTAGCCATCTGTAGAATATCAAATAAATATATAAGATACGAAACATATTTAAGCCTTCCCACAACAAATATGGGCTAGTAGATGTCTAATTTGAACTTATTCTGGTTGCCTGCACAAGGCTTCCGGTCACGTCGCTAGCAAACTTGCGAAAAATATTTGGATATACTGAAATCATTGCTAGATGCAACTGTGATATACAATAAATCCACCGGAATTGACCATATATACACAAACTCAGTGTCATGGAAATCTTAGATGAAAAATTAGGTCTAATAGAATCAAAGACTGAAATCGCCAATTCAACCAAACAGTAAGGCATTTTGGACTCGGCTGTCTCATAGACATAGCTTGCGGATGCCAACTCATTCGGCTGCAGCTCGAGCTTTCATACCTATCATGCTTCAGTTGAATTTTCCGAAGATTAACTACAAATCTTCTTGTCCATGGCTTAATCCAGAGTCACAACTCATAAAGGATTATACTGATCAAATTGCTCGAACTAGAAACTCAATAGTCTACTAGTTTAAGCATCAAGACATACATGACGCTTCCGAGCAGTGCATTTATTTGAGTAATAGCACATAGCTACAACTATAGCACTTTATCTTAGTCATTTGGACATAGTGCAGACGTTTCCACTCGCCAATTTCATCCATCTTTGATTTCTAACTGGACCCATCATGCTCATCATTCTTACCACGATATTGTCGATTTGGTTTCTTTTGGCTTTGGAGGAAGTCGCCACATGCAACTCAGCCAGAGTACTCTTACTCTTATGCATTTCCTCTTCTAGCTTTAGAAGTCGCTCAACTTCTTCTAGAGTGGTAGCCCAAATAGAGTGAGACAACTGCACTTTTTACATGCTTCCACGAATCGTGTTAAGAACTGATTACAACCTGGAGTTTCTGCCTATCGGTGAATATATTACCAGCGTGCCTGAGTTCAATTATCATCTCAGCCATATGCCAAATATGTAACATCAGGGAGTGTTCAAGGTGCCTCCTATAAGAGGCGGACCACACAGTCAGGAACACTTTCCTTTATGTGGAATGGAAAACTAAATTTATTATTCAAGTCGTTTCAAAGCGCCTTAGCACTCTGATAAACTTGAATTCCTTGAACATACTATCATTCGTAGCACTCAACAAAATGATACACGCGGTGAAATTCTGCACTTTCAGACTTCATAGACTCTTATGTTTCACCTCTGCTGGGCCACATTCCCTGCTTTAGGATTTTCTATGTCATTGAATATGGTCTCCAGAATTTCTAGCATTTGGAGCAAGTACATAACTTATCATGCCAGATCTAAGAGTTATCACCATTCACCTTTAGCGCATAGCTAAGTTCGGCAACAATCTTTTGGAGGACCGATGTCATCCTTTACACAAAAGAGATAACATCATCAGGATCATTCAACAAGTCATGCAAGAATCACTGTTCATTATACATACACATGTTCCACTCAACTTTCTTATTGACTGAATTAATTAAAGCAAGCATGCCCCGGAGTCAAAAGTTCACTATGTTCCCAATCATCGTCCAAAGTACATGCTTAGCAATGATTAATTTTAGCCAATAATCAAGTCAAGTTCCAATCTCATTGATCAAGTCAACATGCAATCATGATTTCAAATACATGAATGCTAATAAAACATGTAACATGCTTGATAGTAAACATTAAACATGCTTTCAAAGTTGACTTAATATATGGATTCTAAACAAATCATTATCATGCATCATGTTTGGTACACAACAAACATTAAATATACGAGCATGCTTACGTGAATGATTTGAAATGACATGACATCAATCCAATATATCATGCTAGCATGGATATCAAATATTCATATACATGGATAACACATAGGTCAACATGTATCATGCTTAGCAAAATAAATCTCATGTCATAATAAGCAATACATGCATGCGAGATATGCACCAACACATGGATGCTAAACAAATTAACAAGGATCATGCTTAATTCATAAATAAATACTAGTACCCCATTCCGAACTTTAGCAAGACTAACTCGCATCAAAAGTCCGTTTAAAAGACTTAGGGACCTTCATGTAAATTCTCAAAAGTTACGTTTAGAGGAGAATTCCCAGGTGGACCGAAGGGTTCGCGAGACAGGCCCCAACACTCCCGTTTCTAGACAGAACCGTAGTTCCCAGGCCGGGGAAGAGGGGGCGCGGCGTCAAGTTTCCACTTCAAACTCGGTCTTTCTAGACAGAATTTATTTCCTCAATTTCAACTCAAGAATATTACATTCACGTCTCATAAGACTTTGCGAAACATATTTCGCTTGTAGTTGAAACACATTCAAACTACGGGGGGCCAACATGCAATTTAAAATAATAGCACCCTAAGCACGATACTCATAAATTTTAAAAAAAACTTACACATGCTTTAGTATTAAACTAATTAATATTAAAAAGCATACTTACTTGACATCCATGTTGTGTGCGTACGTGACATAATATTGTACTATGTGAAACATATTCCACATATTAATTAATGTGAACAAATTCACAATAATTTAACACTCATTAGTGTATAAGGGTTAATTCGATACTTAGTAAAACTTATTTTACTAAATTCGCCGAGATAACCTTTACTAAGGGAGTCATTTACTCACACTTAATATTTATGATGGCTAACCATGAATTTAGAAAAATTTATTCTCTTAAATTCACCTCATAAATTTATTTGGGACCTTATGCACCCATTTTAAAACTTATATAGGGGCCACTAGCACCATCTATAAAAGTTTCATGGACCTCTTTGCAAACAAATTTGTCAAAAAAAAAATTAGAGGACCAGTTTTAAAATAATATTTGGCCGAATCTGAGTTTAGAGAAAAATTGACCACAGTCGACAAAGAAGAAAAAAAACTTCTACAGGGCTGAAAATAAATAAAATTGTTGAGGCCCACTTGAGGTCAACTTCCGAAAAAAAAAACTGTCGGCCCACTTTTGCTAAATTAAAATTCAGCCAAGTAAAATAAACTCCAGCCCACTATAATTTCAGCCCATATCACTTCAAGTTGACCGCTGGTTTGATAAAAAAGAACCGGTCAATCATAAAAAAAGGTTGGTCGGACCGAAAGAACCGAACCGGTTGGATCATCATCTTCTCCAACGAGAACGTGAGTTTCTCAACTGCAAGTTATAAACCTCCATATCCATAATCCATGCACCCACGTTTATCTCACCACTACACCCACTCACTTATTAACCGCCGTTCGATTTGCAACCGTCACCGGCGACTCTTCACTGACGACATCGTGGCAACCGTTCGTCGGGAACTCATCTCCGACAACAAAAAACGGAAAGTTATCTTCTCCACGTTCGTGCTCGGTGAGCGGCCATGGCCGCCACGCTTCGCATGGAGATGGCCACATCTCATATCCATGCTTAGGAAACTCATTTGAGTCGTTTAGAAAGCACAAGAACGTCACGATATTGTGTGGGACTTTCACGGCCACGTTTGGCCACGAAATCGGTCGGATTTCGTCGCGGTTCGTTCGGGACCGTAGCCCTTTCGAACGCGAATCTTCGGGAGTGGAATGAGTGTCAAAATATCATGGATACGAGGTCGAACACATAGGAAAGGAACCGAGCGACGAACGCTCAAAATCGTGGAGTTTACGACCGACGAAACGATCGTCACGGCGACGTGGTGATGGCCGAAAACCGAGCCTAAGGCTCTGATACCAATGTAGGAATTCGAACTACATGCACGCTAAAATACACACGTTAGTAAGACATGAGATCGTAACAAAGATACGACACTTACTTCGTTCGGTGTGGCGGCGTGCGGTTGCGGAAGCGTAAATCGTTGGTGTCGGCTCGGAATCACGGCGGTGGGGATGCCGGTCGGAGAGATACGTCACTATGGCGGAGCGTACCTCGGTCTCCACGGTTGATGACCCAAAGACGAGGTAGTCGGGCACCAGAGCTCCGACTCTAGAGGAGGACGTCGAAGCCTACTTCGGACTAAACACTATCACGCGTATCTGTATTACGTAGGTTCTGCTATATTCACTATAACCATCCATATAGATGGATATATATAGGCACGGGGCAGTTACACACTTCCGAAGTGTGTAACTTTAGTCCCGGACTTACCGAGCCGTGCAAGAGCACCCCATATGGGTGCACTATTTCCTACAAATCTTTATAATTTTTCTCTATTATTGTTTATTAAGCGAAATTTATGTTTGGCAAAAAAATGCGAAATTTATGGGGAGGCTCAGCGAAAGATTCTACCTCGCAATGCCGCGAGGGCAGTAATTAACATTATTCTTTTTTGGTAATCCAGTAATTAACATTATTCAAATAGGGTATGCTATTAAGTTGAAAACTTCTAGGACTGAATTCACGAAATTGGAAAAAAAATATATTTATAATAAATTATTACTTGCCTTTTGAAGACCATAATTTGTAAAGTTATTATCCAGAGTTTTAATTTATTTAGTTAATATTTAAGTTTTATTAATTTGTATTTTAACAAAGAAAAGAAAAATAAATAAAACTATTTGAAAAAATTC
Organism: Clarkia xantiana subsp. parviflora; assembly: GCA_036873135.1. Classification (NCBI taxonomy): domain Eukaryota; kingdom Viridiplantae; phylum Streptophyta; class Magnoliopsida; order Myrtales; family Onagraceae; genus Clarkia; species Clarkia xantiana. The sequence goes on from JAPTYO010000004.1 coordinate 14,967,088, forward strand.
AATATAAATTGTATATAAACAAATATGATATATTTTTTTTCAAAATGATTTTTTATTATAAAAATAAAGCCCTAGAGATTAGGTTTTTGCTTTAGGAAAAATAAGCTTTCTCTTTTATATATTTTTTTTAAACTGACATAATTACAAATTTTTTTATTAATTTTTAAATAAATTTATGCCTTTTTTCGCTATTTAAATAAAATAAGCTTTAGAACTTAGAAATAAAATTGAAATAACATAAATTATGATCTATAGAAAGTAATTGATAGTTTAGGAATAAACAATCGCTAAACTCTAACTCAGATAGTATTAACATTTTTGTAACACTTCAATATTTAAAAGTAATTATGTACACAAAATCACAAACACAATTTCGACGATAGGTGTCTAAGTATTTCAAGTTTCAAACATCACACTTCTTTCTCAGAGTGTCATAGGTGAGAAGAGCGACACTTTATCATGTTTAGTCTATATTTAAAATAATTTTCGTTTACATTGAAGTCGTATTGATCATGAATATTTCAATTTCTAAAACTTCAACAAATTTGGGTATGAAATCTTTAATTAATGAATAAAATGCTAGATTATACCATATATATATACATATATATAGTTTCAATAATATTACACTTTAATAACAAGCGGTATTATTGAATTATTATTATTAAACAGTAAATGACAGACCATTAATTAAGACCGTACCAACTGCATAACATGCTCTTCTCTTATAAAAATGAGCGGTTTGACCGGTCAGAGCAGACAAGGTCTAGATTGACAATATCAAGAAGCTAGATTACCCAAAAAAATAAAATTTATTGTAATCTCTATCTAGATTAATTATCAAACTGTTAATTTACGTTTATCCTTTAAATAAATTGCTGCTAGTTAAAGTTTCTTTTTATAAATTATCAATTCATTTTTTAGCACTCGAATAACTGCAATTTTATTTCAGACAATTTGTTAGCTATGTCTCAAAAATCATTTATTAGCTAACAATTTGCTCACACACAAAACATGATATTATCAGATTATTAATGAAACTTGAATTAATAAATTGTTTAAAACAGCTTCAACTAGCAAGTGTAAACTTTATGTATCAAATTGTAAAAAAAAAAATTATGTTAGCAATTTGATCCATCCCATGTATTAGCGTATATTATTGGAAAATGAACTCATTAACATATACAAAACATGGCTTTGGTATATCCAGCCAGTCAAAAATTAAGTTGTCTACGAAGTTCAAACTAGGACTGCAGTCAAAAAGAGTCTGCTAAGACAACTGCATTTCACTTAAACTAGAGAACTGGTGCAATATCATGTTTTGTATATGTTAATAATAAGTTCATCTTCCAATAATACGCTAATACATTCTTTTCTGCATTTATAAATATTTGTTCGGATTAATTGGAGTGTTGATCTCTTTTATTTTTGTTGAATATTTTCAACGAGGAAAAAGTGGCCCGTGTTAAGTTCGAGTTAATAGACCCCAATATTTTTGTAGTGAATATAATATACTTCTCAAGTTCTCATCTACTCCATCTTCTTTTCATTGTTATTTGATACATACATATAGTTGCTGTTTTTTTTACACTTATTTTGCTGTTTTGGCTTATGCATAAAAAGAAACGTGCGCATAATATTATAAAGGGTTAAAAACTTATAAAAAGTCCAAGTTTGCCTAATATTAAAATTTAAAATTTAGTGTCTAAAGTTTGAAATGTTAAAATGGATCATATTTCATTTTTATTGAAATTTAGTATTTTCGCGTGTCTTTTCCCCACTCTTCAATCATTTCATCAACCGACTCATAATCCATCACTATTTACTTTTCACAAAATCGCCAAATTTCTACCAAAATTTGAACATCTAAAAGAAAATGTTTCCTGCAGAGTGGTGTGAAATAATTTCCAGCGGCAAGGGAGCGGGATTTACATGTGTGGATGTGGTCAGCTTCTTAGATGACGTTCCCGGAAATGTGACGAGAAGAGAGCGTGCATGGGAGCTCAAATTTGACAGTCGATTTCGTCGGGATTGACTTCTCTAAAGTAATCACACCGAGACACTAAATTTTAACAAAAATGAAATCCGAGACTCTCTATTTTAACATTTCAAACTTCAAACACCAAATTTTAACATCGACAAACATTCAATTGTTTATACGTTTTTACCCCTATTATAAATTTAGAATTAGAAATTAATTACTCTAAAGGCAGGCTATCATTGTATTCCTTTCTATTTTCCCCGCGTATTTTATTTTGGATCCGCATAAAACGCCGGTGAATCTTACTATTGCATTAATTAGTAATTAATCAAATTTGGTTAAAAACTTAGTTTTATGTAATTTAACATGCCTGATTTAATAAGCCTGCTTAGCCCGCATATTCAGAATAGATTTTCATTTAAGTAAAATTTATCCTGTGTCAATTACTAATATAAAATTTATCCTAATGCACGTGTCAATTACTAATATAAAATTTATCCTAATGCACGTGTCAATTACTAATATATATATATAAGAAGGTAAATGGTCTTTTGGTGTCATATGTTTGACCAATATTGATTTTTGATGCTATATGTATTTTTTTAGGCTTTTAGTGTCATATGTTTGTATTTTGTAGGCTTTTGATGCATCTGTTTGTCAACAGTTAAGTTTAACCGTTAAATATTTTTATTTTGTTTAATTTAGTCCTCCAATTTATATTCCTAACTTTTAATTTTTACAATTTACCCCCCAAAGATTAGAAATCAGACCAAAGTCGAAACTAACCGAGCGAGGGTCCGACCACATGGTCGGACCCTGGCTAGTTTACCCAGACCAGGACGACCCTAGCCAGGGTCAGACCCAGCTGTGGGTCTGACCCTTGCTGGGGGTCAGGCAACCCTATCCAGGGCCAAACCGAGCCGTTGGCTAGACCTACGGCTGGGTCGTGGGTCTGACCCTGGCTGGGTCAATTTGACCCAAGGGTCCAATGCGACCCTAGCCAATTCAGACCCAGCCGTGGTTCGAACCCTAGCTGGGTCAAATTGACCCAAGTGTCCGAATGGGGTTCAATCGGACCCTTCAGTCAAATTGACCCAGCCGTGGGTCAGACCCTGACAGGATCAATTTGACCTAAGGTTCCGATTGGGGTTTCAATTGGACCCTTAGGTCAAATTGACCCAGCTAGGGTCCCACCCACGACTGGGTCTGACCCTGGCTAGGGTCGTCTAAGTCTGGGTAACCTATCCAGGATCCGACCCAACCGTGGGGCGGACCCTGACTCGATCAATTTCGACCTAGGTCCGATTTCTAATTTTTGGGGGCTAAATTATAAATATTAAAAGTTAGGAATATAATTAGATGACTAAATTAAACAAAATAAAAATATTTAACGGTCAAACTTAAAAGTTGACTAACGGATGCACCAAAGCCTATAAAATGTAAACATATATGTCACCAAAAGACTAAAAAAAAAATATATGACACCAAAAAAACTAACATTGGCAAACAATCTAATCTATATTAAAAAAAAAATATTTTAAAAAATTTCTATATCTAATCTAATATCAAAACATTTGGATTGACAATCATCCATGTCACCTCCGTTTCATTTCAATCAATTTGTACCTAAACGCCGCTTGAATCATCCTATACTTGTCTTCATTCTCCACATACATTGTTTTTCTCTCTATATATACACTATACATGAAACAAACGAGCTCCTATCCCTAAACTAAATCAATGGATTACTCCATTATCACTTCCTCTTTCTCTCCCACTATTCTCTTCATCACTCTACTCGTTTCCTCCCTTTCTCTCTTCTTCCTCATCTCATCGTTCATTAAATCTAACGACGCTTCTTCGCGAATTACACCACCCGAACCGAGCGGCTCATGGCCATTACTAGGCCACCTACCACTCCTAGCCGGCTCGGTGCCACCACACCGAGTCCTATCTAAGTTAGCCGACCGTTGCGGTCCGGTTTTTACGATCCGGCTCGGGATTCACCGAACCATAGTGGTGAACACTTGGGAGGTGGCTAAAGAGTGCCTCACCACCCATGACCGGACCTTCGCCTCACGGTCCAGCTCGACTAACTCGGAGGTGCTCGGCTACAACTATGCCGTGTTTGGCGCGAGCCCATACGGCTCGTACTGGCGCCACGTTCGCAAGATCTCGACTGTCGAGCTTCTGTCGAACCACAGGCTGGATATACTCAGGCACGTTCGTCAGTCCGAGGTTCGTGTCGCAGTCAAGGAGGCTTATACGAGGTATATGTTGGAATAGTAAAGCCATTTTGTTTATTTTATAATATATCGGTAGAAAGCGTATTGGGGAGGACCAGGCATGAGCCACAATGTAACGAGGGTGGGCCGTTGCCTCCTCTGACTTCTATGAAACTATGTAGCAAATAGAGAACTAAGCTAGTTTATAGATAATCCTTACCTATAGGAAGGCACGGAATGTTGCCCACTTGTCCCTCTAATTTAGAGATAACCATTTAGCTTAGCCAAATAAAAAATTTAGAGATTATCTTAACCAGTAAAATAATAATTTAAAGATAATACTATTAATTCAGATTTATTCAACTTAAACTAATTCTAAGTAAAAGAAAATAAATTGCTGTTGATTAATTATGATATGATAATTTGTGTGTTATAAATTTGTTATTATTATTATTATTATTATATAAATTTGTTAATTTAAGAATAAAAATAAATAGGCTTATGTAATTTTGAAAAGAAAATTTAGGCGGACTAGAATATTATTGAATGTTGAAATTATGCAATGTTATAAATTTTTAGTAGTTATTTATTTGGATTGATTGATGGTAGACTATTAGTAATTAGTAATTTTAGTTTTTTTCTTCTAAGTAGATGTTAATTATTATTGTTCAATTATTTTCTACATTTTAAAAAATAAAACATTGTTATGATTTTAATTAATATCGATAAATTCGTCATAAAAAAGCGAACGAAATAAGTTATTTCACTTGAAACTAACGTGTACTGTGTACTGTTCGAAATAATAACTTGAATAATTCAATATAGATGATCTTTCATTGGATCCTGAACTTAAGAAAAAAAATAACAAATTTTAATCTAAATGATCTAGATAAGCTCTTCCGAAGAAAAAGATTGTAAATTACTTAACAAACATTATTGTTTATTTCGATAATATATAATGTATAGCTTTTGGTGTATATTTATTGTAGAGTTAATCTAAATTTTGCCCCCTCTGAATATTTTTCCTAGCTTCGTGCCTGGGGAGGACTTTAACATTAACGCATCCGGCTCGAAATTGCGAAAGCAATGTAAATATATAAAAAAAAGAAGTTCTTTCTTTACAAAGCCATTTTTGTTTAAATTTATAATCTAATCGCTTGTAACAGATTTATTTGTGAGAGACATATAACCTTATTTGTAAAGAAATGAGAAAAACCCCTACAAATACAACATTCAAAAAATTTATAAAGAAATGACTCGTAACAAATTAAAAAATCTGGCTAGAAATTTCCTTAAAAATCTCTTACACAATTTTGAATTTTATAAAAAAGAATTCCTCAAAACATAACAAATTATATGAAAATTCTTATAATTTGTCTATGATTATTTCTCTTGAAAAAAAATCATCACAAATTACCAATTTTTTTTGGCATTGAATATGGATTTTCTAAGTTAGATATGAGTGCCAATCAGGTGGGGCGAATTCGGCCTAGTTAGTTAGTTAATGATTTCGTGTTATCTATTTGATATTTAGAGATTTATTATATATAATGAGTATAATCTCTTTTATTTATATAAACTAGATTAGATATGAGTGTCAATCAGGTGGGCGGATATTCGGCTATATTTCTAAATTCTAAAAAGTGTATTAAGCAATAATATGTTTGGATTAAAGATTTAATAAAGCAAATTATGTATTAACTAAATATGGTTTAGAGTCTTTAGCCCATAGTATAGTTTAGTACACAAGGTATATATGTCATTATTGTTAAGTCGTGTCTCTCGGATCGTTGGGTCTCTGATCCGAGTGGCACTTTTCATGGTTATTCGTTCTATTTCTTGATCCATCTAGCTTGTCTGGCTGATCATTTCCTTATCTTCCTGTCGACCTGCACAAGGGGCAGTACCGAGCACGAAGAGGGGGCGGTGCTCGGTGAACCCTCTCCGATGTTTAAGTAAGTTTGAGTTCTCTTAGAGAGATAAAATCCTAGAGAAAATGCAGAGCTAAGTATGCAAATATATAAACTTGTGTGAATGAATGGATCTCTTGGAGTATATATAGGCAACGGTGTCATTAAAGTGGATTAATGACATCGTTAATCTCTAAATGCACTTAACTAACACATAATGACACAATTAAAACTTTAATAACGCGGAGATGTGAGTAGAAAAGTTTAAGTCTGCACCGGGTAAGAAAGGATGCCGGGGCCCTAGGGGCCGGACGAGAAATCTGAACCCCAAGGCTTAGGATCAGGTGGACTTGCCCAACCCCTCATCGGGCCGTTCGCGCCACTAATGGAGTGTTCGGGTTAAAGTTTTGATTTACAAACATAAGTAGGATGATCAAAATAAGACAATACGAAGGGAAATAAGTTTAAATTGAGCGTATATCCATCAATTATGATATTTATATTTTTAGTATATTTACGAGTGTCTATATATATATTAATTAGGGAGTATTTCTGTGTTTTAGTCACCTATAAAAGTTCTATTGATATTGGAACTTACATAAGTATTGCATTATATATAAAAAAATTATTACTATATATACTTATATAAATTTTATCCAAACAAGCTTTAATTATAATATCTTAGTTAATGTATTACCTAATATCTCTATTTTTTCAACAAGGTGGAGCCCTGAAAATTCAACTCTAGACATGACGAGGTGGTTCACCGATCTAACGTTGAACATCATATTTCGGATGATGATCGGAAAGCGGTTTAGCGAAGGAGAAGTCGACGAGACGGCGAGGCGAGCTATCAAGAACTGGTTCGAGCTTATGGGGCGGTTTGTGGTCTCCGACGCGCTACCGTTTCTAGGGTGGTTGGATATCGGAGGGTATAAGAAGGCGATGCGGAAGACGGCTAAGGAGCTCGATGGATTGATGCAGAGGTGGTTGGATGACGAGAAGGCGGCTCGGCTCCGGCAGTCGGGTGGTGGTGGTGATGAGGTGGTGGAGAAGAAGAAGAGAAATGATAAAGGTAACTTCATGGACGTGTTGTTATCGAGGATTCAAGATTATGAAGATGTTGTGCAGAGTTATGATGCTGATACAGTTATCAAAGCTACATGCTTAGTAAGTCCTTTCTTGCTTTTGAGAAATTATTTACCTTTACATTTTCATGAACCAAACCCACTATATATATGGTAGTCAATAACTAAAATTCGTCGCATTTAATTAAAAAAACGGTCAGAAAATAAAAAAATAAAATAACGAAAACAAACCATCGTATTAGCAATAATTTAAAGAGTTAACAATCTTTTGCTAACAAATGTTTGACTAAATTTGGTTTTTATGTAATTTCTTTTTATAGACTTTTGATACATTTGTTAGTTGACTATTAATTTTGACTTTTGACTGTTAAACGTCATGTAACTTGCTATCTAATTTTCATTTTGTTAATTTTAGTCGTCCAATTTATATTCCTAACTTTTTGTTTACAAATTAGTCTCTAAATATTTCAATCAGACCCTAAGTCCAAGTGCCCAAGTCAGGGTCCGACTCATGGTTGGGTCAAACCTTTGTCAGGGTCGCCCAGGTCCAATGACCCTAACTAGGGTCTGACCCAGCCAAGGTCTGGCCTATAGTTGAGTCAGGGTCTGACCCAGCTAGGGTCCGACCTATGGTTGAGTCAGACCCTAGCTAGGGTTGCCCAGGTTCGAGGATACTGACCAGGGTTTGACCCAGCCATGAGTCGGACTCTGACTAGGTCAATTGGACTTAGGGTCCGACTGAAATTGTTTAGGGACTAAATTGTAAAAATAAAAGTTAGGGAAATAAATATTAATTAGATGGCTAGACTGAACAAAATAAAAGTATTTACCGGTCAACTAACAGGTGCATAAAAGTATACTAACTGCAAACATATTGAACTAAAAGTCTACTAAAAAAAATGTAGCGCCAGAAACCAAATTTGGCCAATTCTATAGCACCAAAAGAACATATAATCATAATTTAAACTTAGAATAACTAAAAGTAATATTGTGCAAACTTGAGACTGTGATTACGTTCTTAAACCTTAATTTTAACGTCAAAGTAGACAGAGGTACCTAAATGTTAGATCTGGGTAACTTGGTTTTTTTTTTTAAATAAATCGGTTAACTACTTGTATTTTTGCGTATAGTTCAGCTAGTTGTTTGGTTATTTACCTAAAAATATATCTTGAAGCATCTATGAATGAAAAAAACACTCAATCTCAATATTCATTGCTCTATTTCTAGAGTATAGTGAGGATAGTCACTAATTCAGACTATGAATTTTTCTTAAAATTACTATTCTTTAAAACAGTATAGTTATTTTCAAGTTTATAATTAGAGAATCTGTTGCAAGTCACCACAAATGGACAAAACTGTTAGATAACATATATGTAATGTAATGTTGTATATATATCATCTAATTTGCATGAATGCAGTCCATGGTTTTAGCTGCCTCAGACACCACAACAGTTACCTTAGTTTGGGCAGTCTCTCTTCTACTCAACCACAAGGAATCCCTAAAGAAGGTCCAACAAGAAATTGATGCAAATATTGAAAAAGGCATGCAAGTGAATGAATCAGACATCAAGAACTTACCTTATCTTCAAGCAGTCATCAAGGAGACAATGAGACTTTACCCAGCAGCACCATTAGGATTCCCACATGAGTCCATACAAGACTGCACTCTCCAAGGTATAAAAAAAATAAGATATATTAGAGATAAATATATTTTATTATGTTTTCTTTATTATATTGTTATACATTTAGTATTTGTTACAAATATAGTATTGTATCTATATATATATGTATATGTATTCAACCCTAAACAAGATAATAATACAATTTTCATTTTTCTATACAAGGCTACTTTGTTCCTAGTGGGACCCGCCTACTTCTGAACCTGCACAACATCCAAAGGGACCCACGGGTGTGGACCGACCCGGATGAGTTTAAGCCCGAGCGGTTCGTTACGACGCATAAGGATTACGATGTCAGGGGCCAGAATTACGAGTTGCTGCCGTTCGGGAGTGGGAGGAGGATGTGTCCCGGCGCGTCGTTGGGTCTTTCACTTGTGCAGCTTTCGCTTGCTTCGTTTTTGCAGTCGTTTGAGGTGCAGAGTGTTGGAGACCAACCTGTGGATATGAGTGAAGCCATTGGGATTACAAATAGTAGAACAACTCATCTTCAAGTGCTCATCAAACCTCGATTATCGGACTCCATGTACCAATAAGATCATATTGTTGATCGTTTTTTATGTATATAAGATTACTTCTGTAATTTCGGTTTGGAACTTAAGTTTCTATCTATATTCACCATCTGATGCGGCTGTAATTGATTATTTTTGCAATTTTCGACCCTGAACTTTCAAGTGTCGAATTTTGGCGCACAAATAGGGTTTTTCACGCGAAAACAGCATTCTAATCAAGATTCATTGCTTTACTATAGAAACCAACGTCCAGATGCCAAATTCCATCGTTTAGAGAGTTAAATTTGCGGTTTTTTTTTTTTTTTTTTTTTTTTATCTTTTTGCAAATTTTCAATTTTGTTTGGACTTAATTCTTAATTTCGGGTATATATTAGAATGAGTATTTTCGCTTAAGCTATTTAAACTCTGTTAGCCGAATTTTGCTTTCAGTTTTTGAGATTATTAATAAAATTTGAGGTTTTCCTCAACTCTGCGTCAATATTTCGGTATATTTCTACATCAACGAATTTTTACGCCTCTATCCAACAAATTCTCGAGATTCCTCTAAAATCAATGAATTTTTGATCCCCTCCACCCTATCACGTTGCATCACACTCTATAACTTGTGATTTAAGTGACATGACTTAGGGATATTTGTGCCCTTTACTTTCACTTATGTTGAAAAACTTTATGGAAACAATTAGTTCATCAGCACCCTTAAGTACCTATTACAGACTGACGCTGGTATAAGTAAGGATTACTTTAGGTGTGGAGCAAATATGCTACAGGTGATGCCCTCATGATGAGGGTCCCACCTAATGCGACCCTTGGGGAAAAAAAATGTAACAATTAGTTATTTACTAAATAAATAGTTTAGAGTTTTGCAGTTACTATATATAAAGAACTAGATCAAGTACATGATCCCATGGATTAAATATATTTATGTGGTAAGATTCTTAGGGAAGGAAAACTTTGTTTATCACAAAGTATTGTGTTGTGTAGTTTAGCAAATGTAAATTGAGAATGGAAACTTGGTAGCAGATACTGAAATGTCGACTTTCAAAATGTTTTTTTTTTTAATCTTATGTTTAATTTGATTTTAACGTTGAACATCTTAATTTACTTTTATTGTATCTGAAATTTAAGTGACCCTCTCCTACGTGCACCATATCGTGACTTGCGACACAAACTTAGGCTCTAGCCTTTGCCGTGACCAGTTTGAAGGAGCGTGTTAACAAGCAGCCCAATGGGCTTACTCCTCGAATAGAAACCGAAGCCCGATCCACATATGTTGAAGATAAGAATGCAACTGACACATATGTTAAACAAAGGCACGTAACCAGAAGTTGAACTACAAGATATATGAATAAAAAAGTAAAACATGAAAACGTTCTAACAACTGAACAAAATGTTAAAAATAAATTGTACAACATTATAAATATATATGAATAAGTATAACAAGATGATGATCGATAATGTAAATGTACACTTTTATTGTATCAGGCATGTACATTCTTAGACTTGTCGAACCTAACACAAGGAAAAGTGAGTTTAACACCCGTAAAGTAGCACTTCGGCTATGGTACATCTATCGACAATTACTAATTGTGGATGATTTTGCTAATGTAAGACTAGGAAATGTCTGAAGTTTGACACATGTTAACCGGAGAGGTCTGAAGATTCAAAAGTTAATATGGAGGGTCTGAAGTTTCAACTTTACTGATTTAAGGTTTTCCGTCCATTTTTAGGGTTAAATTTAACAGAATTGTTGAAACACTTTTGCCCCTTTTAATATTTTATTTTATTTAATATCTTATTTGGGGAAATGTGAAACAACAAAATTACCCCTGAAGTCAAATTAAAATCACCCCGACTCCGGCCACCACCACCCGACTCCAGCAACCACCACCCCGGCTTCGGCGACCACCACCCAGCTCCGGCGACCACCCCACAGCTCCGATAGGGCCCAAATCGGAGCCTCAAAGCTCTGATCGGAGCTTTGTGGCTATGGTCGGAGCCATAGAGCTCCGATTTGGGCCCAATCGGAGCCGTGGGGTGGTCGTCGAAATTGGGTGGTGGTCGTCGGAGCTGGATGATGGTCGCCGGAGCCGAGGTGGTGGTTGCTGGAGTCGGGGTGGTGGTCGCCGGAGCCGGGGTGGCGGTGGCCGGAGCCGGGGTGGCGGTGGCCGGAGTTGTGGTGGCTTTAAAGGCATTTTTGTCTTTTCACTTCAAGCATGCGAGGGGCACACTTTGATAAAAGGGCATTTTGGGAGTTTAATTTTATTTCCGGTCACATGCCAAGCATGTGACCAACTTCCGTCAGTTTTAACGAAAAAAATTAACGGAGACCTTTTATATCCACAAAGTTGAAACCTCAGACCTCTCAAATCAACATTTAAAACTTCAAACCTCTCCGGTTAACATGGGGCAAATTTTAGACCTTTCTAAGTTATTAACCCAAGACTAAATGTTCTTTCATCCATTCATGTACACTTTTATACATTAATACACATCAATACATACACATAATATGGATGTTTCTCTACTAGGTATAATCTCCTGAGTGGTTTTCTTTCCCTGAAACCTAATTGAATGGACGAAACATAAATCTAAACGGTGTTATTGATAAGATAATACCAAACGTGGGGGATTTTATGTGGTGCTTGTATTAAGCTTTTGGATAAACCTTAAGCAAAAGAGGCTTTGACAAAAGAAAAAATCAGCAAATGAAAACTTAACACCAATAAACATCTTTCTTGCATGATAATAACCTCTCTGTATAATGAATATAACAGATCAGAATTCTGAACATGGTCCATTAATAAAAAAGATAAAACACATAACAAGGAAAGATAATTGACATATCGTGATCAATAAGATAGTGTATTCTCTTATCTTAAAAACACATCAACGAAGGATACGTAAACAAATAGGAAACAACTAACTAAACCCTACACAACGTGTTTTTGCGAGAATTCATAAGAAATATGAATCTGAAATTATATTGAAGATGTTTGATTACAAATAAAGTTTGAAATAAGAACCTCAATTTCACATTTATATAAGGAACAGCTACTTTTTATTCTAATTTCTACCCCTAAAAATTGCTATTTCATAGCCCATTTCATATTCATTCATTATTTCATTCACCAAACATGTCGTTAATGAAAAAAAAGACTTTATGTTAAACACTAAACAAACAATTTTGTGTTCTGATAACTACTTGTGTATAAAAATGAATGAACTGATAAGTGTGTATTATTCTTTTGTGTCCTTTTTATGCAGTAATTGGTACAGGTCTGCAACAGAACTCAACTACATCTCAATGCCAAGGCCTTTAATAAAAGATGATTCTTCAAAAGATTTCAACCCTGATCTAACAAAAAGATGATTCTTTTCATATCATTAGGGATCATATACACAGTTTGGATGTAACCCTTGATTAGATATATCACTAGATGATTGAAGTCTTTTCCCACGCGAACAAACCCGTCGCATCAACTATATGACTAATCAAATCAGTCGTGAACTTTGAATAGACCTGCACAAATACATGACCGGGTTCATATCATAGTCATGACTCATGTGTTAATGTACTGATAAATCCATTGACAATAAGACCTTGAAAGGTCACACCTTTGATACAACTAGGCCATATACTAACTATATATGCATGTGACCAAACCATGCTTCAAATTAGCAACAATTAGATGTATACGTCAACATTTACCGACTTTAACACTTCTTCCGTGTGGTCTGATTTGAACTTGCACACTCTGCTATCACATAAATTATTCAGATGAACCACTAGACAAACTATTCTTAAAAAACTAAAGTTAGAAGTTACAATCTAGTTTAACATTTCTGACTTTAACAACACTTTGGATAAAGACATCAATTATAAGCCAAACAATTTAGAGGGACAACCTAGAAATTTAGCTTTCAAAATAGATTTTTGTGAATAAGAACTCAATGGAATTTTACAAATATCTAATTAACACAGTACTTAGAGACAGTTTATTCCCCTAAACCTCGATTAAATCCCAGAAGGAGACATAACAAAACATTCCTTCTACATATAAGAGATTTTTTTAAAGAAAAACAACTGTTCATGTCGGGAGATGATGATTAAGTAAAATAATTAGATGGACAACGCTATTGAAGGAAGCAACACCATGTCTCTAAGACAGACAACTACTGTTGCTAGAAGTACAAGGTAAAGTACAATCGACCAAGATCCTTAGCAGTCAACTCTTAGATCCCTAGTTTATATAACCCTCGATTTCTGTTCCCTTTACAGCAAACCCCAATTTGGCTACCCAGAAAAATCACATCACAGACCCAAATATATGAAAGTATCAGTGACTCCCCATATGATCACCTAATAATTTCTTAACAGTAAAGATACCGCTTTTATGACAGTAATTAATCTTTCTTTTACTAGTCTATGACTTTTTTTTCTAAAATTTGGCCAAATTATGAAATGGGTGTAAGAAAAAAATTTACTTTTCACCTCATCTACACATAGTTGCATACTAGATACGCTCATGGCTATGAACAACACAGATTTGAAGTCGATAACACTTAAACTTACAAAGAAAGATTCAGTTTTTTTCAAAAATTTGTCAAAATTATGAAATGGGGGTAAGAAAAAAAATTTACTTTTAACCTCGTCCATTCATAGCTGCATACTAGATTACGCTCCTGGCTATGAACAACAGATTAGAAGTCGATAATATGTAAACTAACAAAGAAAGATTCAGTTTTTTTAGTAATTATAGCTTCTATTTTTCAAAATTTGGCAAAATTATGAAATGGGTGTAATTAAAAAAATAGTTTTCACCGCCTACTTATACATAGTTACATATACTAGATCCAATCCAGGTTATGAACAACAGATTAGAAGACAATAATATGTAAATCCACAAAGAAAGATTCAGTTTTTTTTAGATCTGCGATGAGATTGGCAACAAAGATGAACGAAAAGAAATCTAGAGAGAGAAAGAGTGGTCGGGTGACAGATAGAGAGTGAGCACGCATAGCTTCAAGCACTTAAGCATCACGAACCCTAGAAAATGCAAGAAACGCCATGTGTGCTCACTCTCTTCTGTCACCTGCCTTTTACCCCTTCAATCGGTTGAAATCGGGAATTTTGCAGGTCCTTGTGTGAAACCCTAGGTTCCTGCACCGTCCTCCTTGCAGCAGACAGATCCTAAAACAACCACCTTGGATTACTGTTCCATTAGAAAGGAACAGAACCCTGATCTAGGTTTTGATTGTGGTTTGGTTGTGTTTGATGAAGCATTTGATGGGTGTTTGGGGGTTTATATAGGAGGAGGAGAAGATGAGGGGATAGAGTAAATGAGGGAGTCATTTTTTATTGGTTGCCCTAATATTTTAATTGCTAGAGAGAAAAAAGGAGAGGTAGGGTTCTAAAGGGGAATCAACTTTTTTTAATAAATAATATAAAATAATAAATATTATTATTAATATATTCATTTTCTTCTGAATTATTACTGATTTCTGCTGCTTTCCAAATGGCCTCATTTACTCAATTTACTGTTACCAATGCGCCTAGTAGTTCTAAACTTGTAACTATTCAATCTTATCAAATAACTTTTTTTTAGATATGGTCAAAGTTTTCTAAAATGAAAATTCAACAAATTTAAAAACATGCCAGATTTTGCTCTCCATTAGGCAATAATATACTGTCATTCATTTTCCCTCAACTTTTATTAAATTCATTATTTTGACTATCTTATAGGTTCGGCTGATATTTGCGATTAAGAGCATCCACAATGGTTTTACCTAAACTGTATTTTTTAAAGTTGTCACGTAGACATTTATGTACACTTTAAGTAATACGTAAATTTAAGACATACATAAAAAATATTTTCTCTGCAATCGTATTACTTAAACATATTCCTTAAATATATTTTATTATTAAATTTTCCAACAACCACCAATAAGATATTAGCATTAATTATTAAATGAATTAATTTATAATAAAAAATTGGTTACGTAATACATAGTGCATTACTTAAATTTAAGGAATGCTTTATGTAAAAACATAAATTTACGTGTGGGTCCCATCTTTAAGGAATGCTATGTAAAACCACTATAGATAGTTTTTGTTGCTTTACTTAAATAAACATGTATGACCCACGTTTACGTATTCTTTACGTAATACCACTGTGGATGCTCTAAGAGGCATTATTATGATTCATAAATAAATGCTTGTAAGTAGATATTTATGATATCTTATGCATATAGACCCTAAAAAGACCTACAAACTCTCTGTAAAACTACTATTTTTCTTAATATATATATGTCGCTCCATACTGCAAACTTATGCACTTTCACTATACTGCAAATGCAACTTTAATCTTGAAATATAAATTCAGATACGCTTATATATATGCCTTTAGTTACTATCTTAATCTGGCTAGAGCAAATCAGTTTTCTGACTCTATAAATAGCTAGATTGATGCAGAAGTAGTGATAAAGCAAATTGAAGGAGCAAGCCGGTTGGTGACTAGAAACATCGAGAGTCAAATGTACTTTCTATACGATATGTATGTTTGACCGAATGTAGCTTGTGGTCTGTTGTACTCACAGTGGAGGTCCATGGTGATTTTGTAACTTCAACACACTGATGCCTCTTTGTTAAGGCATTGGCTTATCAAATCCACATTGGCAGTTTACAAATTAGTCACAATGTTGTGACTAATTTGTAAACAAACTTTATCTCACCCAAGTTTTTTTTTTTTTGGCAAACAATACTTCATTATCATATCTCACCCAAGTTCGACCTAGAAAAAATTGGTACTTCAATTATAGGACTTAAATCCAAATTCGCCAATCGGAAAGCTCTAATATCATGTTAAATAATTATGTATTGGGTTGAGTTAAACCCAACATGCCAATGAAAGTACGTAAAAGAGGATTTTTATCTTAAAACCAATTTATAAAGTATTAATTTTATTTGAAAATAGATGAGAAGATTTTTCAAATAACATGTTATTTCATATATTTTTCAACAAAATATTTTCATATTTTGGGAGATTAAATATTAGATCTACCAAAAGTAACAATGTTTCTACCCGAACTTGTATTATGTAGTAACTTATCTTTTAAAATGATACACCACTACAAGAAATCAAGCCATTTGTGAGGAACATATAAACTTACTTGAAAGGGAATGTTGAAAATTATTTACAAATACAACATTTAAATTTTTTTAAGAGACTGATAACAAAAAGTTTGGCTTGAAACTTGAGTGAGAAATCCCCACAAAATTTTGAAATTTTGAGTTTTGTAAGAAAATTTCCTTAAAACTAAACAAATTCTATGAAAGTTTTTATAATTTATGAGAAAATACTTTCCTTGAAAAAAATATCATCGCAAAATTACCAATTTTTTGTGGTGTGTTTTGGTTAAAATTGACTGATAGAAATATGATATGACATAGGTTTTTATGGCGTGATTCATCAAGGTGTAGTGATCCATCACATATATAGGTCAATACATTATTAAGCATTTTATTAAAAGTACATTCCAAACCCATAAATATTTTGGTGCTATCCATGGAACTAATTAATGGGAAGGTCACCACCAAGCAAGCAACCCACTAAAATCATATTCGTAATTTTTCCTATAAAAATAGAAACTATATATACATAATTGGACGACCCCATGCTCTTTGGAAAAGTAGAATAAAGAGAAGAACAATAAGTCATGCCGTCCAATGGGAGGCCAACAGAGTGTCATTAGTACCCCCAAACGTCTACGCAAATCTTCTTAAGATAATGCAGCCGCTCCCTTCCTGATATTAACTTTCCTT
This sequence comes from Clarkia xantiana subsp. parviflora, assembly GCA_036873135.1. NCBI lineage: Eukaryota > Viridiplantae > Streptophyta > Magnoliopsida > Myrtales > Onagraceae > Clarkia > Clarkia xantiana. The sequence continues at coordinate 14,984,302 of JAPTYO010000004.1, forward strand.
TTTCTATTTATTAATTTTAATACATTTTTAAATCAACTTGCATATGCCGACGTTCGAAACACAACATTGCTTTGGCCAAAAGAAAAAAAAACACACACACAACATTGCGTTGTTAAAAGTTTAAACGGGCTACTTAAAATATCTTCAATTCATGTTTTTATTTTCAAACAGTTTGCTAATACAAGTTTTCTAAGCGGACAATGTTAATATGACGTGTGTCTTAACCAACTGTCTCATATGTCCGAACTTGTGGGTGAATGTTTAACAAACTCTTATACTATATATATCAACATCCTCATGGGCGCCACCGAGGCCTTGACCTCAATCGGGTCGAGTTTTCAGCCCTGGCCACCTCGGCCGACCTCATTTAGGTCTAAACAATATAATAGGCCACATCGGCCGATCACGTTCAGGTCTAAACAATATAATAGGCCACCTCGACCGATCACATTCAAGTCTAAACAATAAAATAGGCCACCTCTGTTAGGTTATAAAGTCTAGGTCAACGGGTCGTCAATCTAGAATTTATCTCCCACTAATGAAATGTCGGGTTCAGTGCTCCTAGGACTAGTCGTTCTGATCCATGGCCTTATACTCCCTTGAGGTAGTCGTTCTGATCCCTGCCCTTATACTCTCTTGGGGTAGTCGTTCTGATATGTGTCCTTCTCTTCTCTCCTTCTGACCTCCTTTCCTTCTCTCCTTCTGACCTCCTTTCCTTCTCTCCTTCTGACTTCCTTGGTTCTCTTCTCCTTGCCACCCTGCAAGAGGGGCAATACCAGGCACAGAGGGGGGGGTGGTGCCTGATGAACCCTCTCCGATGCCTAAGTCAGTACGATTTTAGAGAGATAAAGCTAGAGAGATGTCAGAGCAAAATTGTGCAACTTGCCAAGATGTCCAAATGAGTTGTGAAGGTGGGGTATTTATAGGCAACGGTGTCATTAAGGTGGCTTAATGACATCGTTAACCTCTAAACACAATTAATTAACCTTTAAGTATATAATTAAGACCTTAGGATTCGGAGGAGGTAGGCAGACTGGACCGAGCATGGGCGTCTGAGAGGGGTGTCGGGACCCTTGGGGGGGGGGAGGAATCCGACCCCCAAGGGTAGGGGTTGGGTGAGGGCACCCAACCCCTCCTAGGGAGGGTGGGGTTGGCCAACCCCATCCCTCCTAGGAGGGATCGGGTCAGCCGACCCGATCTCTCCTAGGAGAGATCGGGTTGGCCAACCCGATCTCTCCTAGGAGAGATCGGGTTGGCCGACCCGATCTCTCCTAGGAGAGATCGGGTCGGCTGACCCGATCTCTCCTAGGAGAGATCGGGTTGGTCCACCCGATCTCCCCTAGGGGAGATCGGGTTGGCTGACCCGATCTCCCCTAGGGGAGGTCGGGTGTGGCCACCCGACCTCACCTAGGTGAGTTCTTCGTTGTCGGACGGGCGCTTCGGCCCCGTCCGAGCCGTTGGTGTTCTCGCGAAGTGTCCGGGTTGAAGTTTCGATTTGCAATCATAAATGGGACGATAAAAATACAACGGTTCGGAAGTCAACGGGTTCAAATTGGGCGTATATCCATCACATGCCCCCGAGTCAACCAATGGCCTAACCCTTGATTGACTCTATTTTAGGATGGTATGACACGCGCAATTTGAAACCGGGATTTTACCTTCTTTGTCTGAATGCTCGCTTACCCATGGATGCGTGCCTCTGACTCTGCCCCCTGTCTTATGAGATAGAGGAAATGTAAACGTCAGAGTAATACGGACGTGTGCCTAGGCACGTGTCCGTCTGAGGTGGGAGTAATAAACCTATCTTTGCCGCAGGCGCATACTCAAAGAATACATGTTCACATAGGAATGCAATATGAATGCAATTAAGTGACTTATGCTTCAATTTCATGCCGGGATAAGTCTAAGTGAAGAAAAATTTCAATTTTGGTCCGGAATTTTTCTAAGTATGGGATACTAGGAAATATGCCTATAGGATGTTAACTAGGAGTGAACATGGACATATCATGAACATGAGGATGTGTACTAGCATACATGCAAGTAGGAACATAAGGATGGGAGTGAGTAGAGACATGCTGCGATTGTAGTCATGAATGTATGCATGAATATGTATGTATGTATGGATGGGTGATGAGTATAAGCATGAGTGATGACATTGATGTATCTGTAGATGTTAATCATGGATATGAGCATAAGTGCAAAGGTGAGAGCATAGACCTCTCCTTTACTTGAGGGTAGGAGCTCTGCCACTCAATGGGACATAACGTCCCGCCTTCCTCGTACTAGCGCGAGCATTGTCCATTAACCTCGACCTTCGGCATGTGTATCATTTTTCCTTCATTCGTTGGAGCATGCGTATAGCTCTTGACCTTTACCCTGCAATTTGTTCCCCATAAAAGTGAGGGTGAAAAAGTTTACAAGCTTTCTTCTTACCGCCGCGAGCGAAGGGGTCTATTGACATGTGTTAAGGGTTGACCCTTCCTTCGGATGTGTTGGAGCGTTGCTCCATTTGGGGAAACTAAAAGTTCGCCCTCTTCCCTTGGTGTTAAGGTTGCCCCCGTAGTAGGCGTATCTCGTCCCTCCATGAGTAAGGGTCGATCTTTGCGTTGGCTGCTCGTATAGATGATTCACTTTTGGGAAGCTTTCTTCTTCAGACAGGGAGACCGTCGAATCAGATGAGAGGGAAGAACCCTCTAGTTCTGCTTATCAGACCAAGAAATTTTCTAAGTCAAAGGTGGATGCTAATGCTTCCAGTATGTTCTTTTTCCCTTCTCTTTTCTTTGTGATATATTTATGATTGTTCTCATGCTGCTTCCTTCTTGTTGTTAGAACGTTCTTCCCTGGTTACCGAATGGTTCTTGTGGTGAGTGAGAGTTCAAGTCAATCTAAATCCAAGGCACGGAAACCTGACTCTGAGGTCGGGCCCTCGGCTGCCAAGGAGAAGGAAACCGCGAGAGGCTCTCCTTCAAGTGCCCCCTTGCTGACTCCCTCCCATGATAAGGAGGTAGTGGTTGAAGAGGCGCCCTCTTTGCTTGACAAAAGGGAACAACCTGTGGCTGGCGATGGGGTGATCATAGGTCTTGATGTCTCTTCTCTATCCCCTGCCCCCCAGCCGAGGGGCCGAGTCTCAAGTTTGTTTTATCTTCATATAGATTTGATGACTTTTGAAGGTGTCTTTGTCTTTCCTATGGTTTATGTTATTAACCCCTGCGTTGAAGATTTTTCTTTTGGTGACGGGTGTGATCATCATCTTACACTGAGGTTCCCCTCTCTTGCCATGGCTCTGATTAAGATAGCGAATTCTTGCTTTGGAGTTTGGTGGAGACTGCTCTTTAGTTAGTCTCTACTAGTATCGTAGTTGTGATCGTTGTGGGGATCGTTTTGTTATATGCCCTCAATAGTGCTTGTCGTGATTCTTTGCTTCATGGTTGATTTCGTGAGATATGGAGGTTGTCTTCATAATGAGGACGTCTCCTTCCTGGTATCACCCATTGGGTTGAAATATAAGTGCCTACCTTTGATGAGCGTACGAAGGGTGTTGTTTTTCCTTTTTCTTGAACCTCCTCCTAAGGCTAGGCGTAGCCTTTTGATGTTCGTGGTCGGGATGGTGTCTTTACAATGCATGTCTTTGACAGATGTTTTATGATGTGCTGCCGTGATAAACACTTCGGGGTATGTGAACGTGATAGCCACTTCGTGATGTGTCGGAGTGATAGCCCTTCTGTAGTGTGTGGACATGATAGCCACTTCAGGGTATGTGGACATGATAGCCACTTCAAGGTATGTGGACATGATAGCCACTTCAAGGTATGTGGACATGATAGCCACTTCAAGGTATGTGGACATGATAGCCACCTCAAGGTATGTGGACATGATAGCCACTTCAAAGTATGTGGACATGATAGCCACTTCAAGGTATGTGGACATGATAGCCACTTCAAGGTATGTGGACATGATAGCCATATCACGATGTATGAGGTTGTGCTTTAGTATTCCTTTCTCATTGGAGAGCCTTCATTGCTATATTTGCCTTTTGTGTGGGCTATGTCTGTTGGGTTAGGTCCCGATGTCTCGTCTTGTCGGATGTTCTATCCTTTATGCTCTTTAGATGTCTCCTTCATGAGTTGTGCTTGACGATGTTCAAGTCTGATACGAGCATAGGTCACGCGAGGGCGACATGCCTTCGGATTTCATGTCTTTGCTATCCTTCTTGGTGGTGTTGGGTTCCTTTGAGATACTTCTCTTGACTTGTGATATGGGTGGTAGGATAACTCGTTACTTTTCATGATAACCTCTTGTGCTTCTGTATATGATCCTTTGGTCATGGACTCTTCTCTTGGTGTGTTTTCCTTTCTTTATCTTTCTTTTGTGCTTTCCTTTACATCATACCTGCTATCTCATCAAGAAAAAACATTATGTGTTCTTCCCATTACTTTACTTAGAAATTTCTTTCTCATGGTATCCTTCTGAGCATGGTATCCTTCTAAGCATGGTATCCTTCTAAGCATGGTGTGATGATCTCTTCTGATACCCATTACACGGTATACGTTGTACTGTTAGACCAAAGATACGCTCTTGGTGGGCGTCGAAATCTGTTCACGAGACAGGCTCTCGGACGGCACTTAACGTTTCACAGGATAGGCTCCCGGAGGGCACAGGTTAGTCCACCGATACCTTCTTGACGGGTGTCAAACTGTTCACGAGACAGGCTCTCGGACGGCACTTAACGTTTCACAGGATAGGCTCCCGGAGGGCACAGGTTAGTCCACCGATACCTTCTTGACGGGTGTCAAACTGTTCACGAGACAGGCTCTCGGACGGCACTTAACGTTTCACAGGATAGGCTCCCGGAGGGCACAGGTTAGACCAAAGATACGCTCCTGGTGGGCGTCGAACTGGTAGTTTGAAATCTACCTCAAGATACGCTCTTGGGGGCGTCGAACTGGTAGTGTTTTTTCTACCTCAAGATACGCTCTTGGGGGCGTCGAATCTGGTAGGTTGCAAATCTACCTCAAGATACGCTCTTGGGGGCGTCGAATTCGTAGTTTTTGGAAACCACTCTCAAGATACGCTCTTGGTGCGTCGAAGGTCGTAGTGTATAAACTACTCTCAAGATACGCTCTTGGGGGCGTCGAAGGTCGTAGTATGAACACTACTCTCAAGATACGCTCTTGGGGGCGTCGAAATTCGTAGTTTTTGGAAACCACTCTCAAGATACGCTCTTGGTGCGTCGAAGGTCGTAGTGTATAAACTACTCTCAAGATACGCTCTTGGGGGCGTCGAAGGTCGTAGTATGAACACTACTCTCAAGATACGCTCTTGGGGGCGTCGAATGTCGTAGTATATAAACTACTCTCAAGATACGCTCTTGGGGGCGTCGAAATCTGTTCGCGGGATAGGCTCCCGGAGGGCTCATAATGTTACCTTACCTTGTGTCCTTTCTCATGTAGGGTGCATCTTTGGTATGCTTTTCGAGTCTTTACTTGACTTTTCCTTTTATGATATTGCATGCTATCACGCTTTTCCTTCAGTATGGGAGGTCACCTCTCGAGGGCGATGTTTGTGTGTTGCCAACTTAGGGCGAGTTCATATAGGAAGTTGAAGATGTTTTCCTCCTATGTGACCTTTTCTGGAAAAGGTAGTATTGCATGTTATTGTGATCTTCTGCCTCTAATCTCTTCTTTTACACTTAGGTGGACTACCAAGCACTTATTCATTTGGTGCCCCCCAAGTTGCTTGGTGGTCATACCGCCCTTCTTTCACATTTGGCCGTTGAAGGCCCCTCGTTCACTTTCTTGGTTGGGTGCCCCTTATGCTCGGGGCTCCCTTGTCTGCTTGTTTGAATGTGATGAGTGTCCCTTGTAGGATTTATTCTTTCTCATGCTTGCTTGTTTCAGTCACAGGCATGGTCTAAATGATGCCTTTGTCGGATGTGTCTTTGGAGGTTGGGTGGAAGGGCTTTTGCTTTGGGTGGGTGGTGGTGGATTTCATTCTCTTGGTAACTAGGATGTGGCAATGTCTGTATCCTAGGGGGGCTTGTAAATTTTTTCCCCCCTTTCCTTGTGTAGGTTGAAGAGCTCTCTCATAGAATGGTGTCTTGAGTTGTTAATCTCGTAGGTGTGTTTCAGACTAGTCAATCTGATCCATGCTCTTTGCTCGTGCATGGGGGTGTGGGGGTCTGATCGGGTTGTATCTTCTTGGAGTGTTGTGGCACTTAGAGTGCCTTGCCTTTTCCTTCACACTGGAGTATTCTTCGATGCCCTTAGGGGGTGTTCCACTGGTCATGCTCCTCCCACCTTGAATCTTGGTTATAGACTTCTTTTGAATTAGGACTTGAACCTACAAAGGACGTTTTCCTTTAGGTTCGCCGGTGATGTTCCCTGATTTTCCATGGGTTTGGCCTCGTATTGGCTATTCCTTGTTGGATAGCTTCATTAGAGACTGCCTTTGTATTGCGTACGTATACGTGTTTGAGGTGTGTTGAGCTGACAAGTCCCTCCTTTTTTGTTTTGTTATAACCGTCATTCATCATGTATTCGGCGTATGGCCTTAGAGGCGGGATATTTTTCTAGTGCCCCTTTTATCGGGGTTCTCCTCTTGATGGGATGCCAGAGTCAAATGTCTTATCATTTGCAGACAAGGTGGTTGATCGGGATGTGCGTCTAGTGTGAGGGTCAATCTTGAAACCTTACTCCCTAAGCTTTTGAGCTCTTCTTTGGTTGATCTTGTAGAACTATTATCCTGCCCTAAGGCTCTTGATAGGAGATGTATCTCATTTTCACACTCTAGTTGTTGCACTATCTCTTTTGCTAATCTTGCATCTCTAGAGTTTCTCTCTTGGTGCATGACTTCAATGACAGGATTTTCTACCGATGTTTATCCTATTAGGACTTGTATCCTTGGTTGCCTTCCTTTCTTGTGAGATGGCGAAGGAGTGTTTGTGAACACTCCAATGTGTCGTACTTGGTAGAGGTATGCGTCTAATCCTTATGGCGCTGTCTTGAATCTTCGTGTACCTGTATCTGATGGACATGTTATTCATTACATATATGGTACGGAGTCCAAGGATCTCCGGGTTAGGATCATATTTTGAGAACAGAGACATAGTCATCTATCAGATGACCTCTTTTCTATGGAGTTAATTTTTGCAAGGATAAATGCAAGGAAACTTGTAAGGATACTTGTAAGGATATGTGTTCCATCCTTTTCCTGGTTCATTTGTAGTGCCGTGTCCCTAATGGGTGTGTTGATGTTCTGACCACCTTTACTAGTAGGGGGTCCTTTGGTATTAGGTATGCCTGACTCTTCTCTAGTATCATCAATGGTTGGTCATGGGAGATGTCTGACGGACTCCCCTCATGTACTATGATTCTCTTCATGTCAAAGTTGGTGATTCCCTCTCTTATGACTAACATATCATTGTGTGGAAATACTATGTTTTCCATATCCCTTTTTAAAATCTTGATGATGGTGTCACCGTTCTTCCTTTGCTAGGCTTGGTGTCCTTGAGGGTTTTTGATGGAAGTGTATTCCATTACCTTGGATGAGCTTTCTAAGTGTAGTTGTGTCTCCTGGCTATTTTGTGAAATCATAAAGATCCGCTGGAGGTGTTTGCCTTTGATGGTGGGCGTTACCCATGTGATATGGTTTCTTCCATTTCTGGAGGGATGTGTTCGCGGCTACCCCCTCTTGTGCTAATGGGCGTTTGTGGGGAGGGCATGTTGTGACTGGTGCCCCCCTTGCATACCAATGCCAGATGGGATTCTTTGACGGGCTTGGCCCTAGGATGCTTGGTGGAAGGTTGTAGTAGGGGTAATCCTTTGTGACCTTCATGGTAGTTCCTCTATAGGATGTTGGGAGTGTTCAACTTATTTTTGTAAGTGAGCCTTCCATCTTGTGATCTTTCCCAGAAACTTGACCTTATAGGTGGTCTTTGGGATTGAGGAATCTGTTGCTTGTGCATCTCTTGATTGGCGACGGCCTTTTACTGATTCTTCTAGTGGTTCACCTGTGTACATATATATCACGGAGCCCGGAGGCGTCCGGTATGGTCATTCTTGGAAAACATGTTGATATCAAGTATCAAAATCTACCCCTTTTAGGGAGTTGACTTGTTATGCAGTTAAATTAAATAAGAGGATATGGGAAGGATATGGGAGTGGGGGTGTTGATATCCCCTGTTTCCTTGGTAATGTAACTGTCTTCCTCCATTAGTCTGTGTGTATTCCTTCCACTTGAGGAATATGAGGTCGCATCCTTGCAAGGCGGACTAGGTGGAGGTGTATCCTTCATGTATGCTATGTGCGGTCTCACTCTACTATGTCTCTCCATGAGACTTCCCATTGTAGTAGCTATGTGCTGACGTGGTGTGGTACTCTATTAGTTCCCTGTTCAAATCCTTGTCTTTTCAACTCCTCCTCTGTCCTGGGAGGACGTGTGCCAAGGGTTGTCATGCACAAGGGGTTTGGACCTGTCGTGCTGTATCATGGGTAGGTGGTTGCTTTATTGTGTTGTTGGGACTATGTCCCTCCCTTTGAGCTTTCCTTGGTATGTCCTTTAGGCATGTCTGTAGTGATACGGTCTGTATGTGTACATTGCCAGGGTTGATGTTGGAACTCCTATATCCTTGTTGGTCTGGCATGTATGTCCTCCCTTAGTGCGGTATATGTCCCTGTTGGGGTACTTGGTTGAATCCATGCCTCCTTGGAGGTCTTGCCTGTCTATCTGCCCCCAGAGGTGTGTATGCCCTGGCATCCTGCTGTGTCTGTTGCTGCCTTGGAGGCACAGACTGCTGCCTTCCCTCTGGGGGTGGCCTTTGGTTGTCTCTCCTTTGTTCTTCTCACTGCCCTGTTCGAGGGTGCAAGTGGTGTTCTTCTTCTGGGACTTGTTCTTCTTCATGCTGGTGTATTGGGATGGCATTCCTTGTTGCCCCCCTGTCCCTGTGGCTTCCTAGTCAATGGAGTTGGAGCTGTGGAAACCTCCTCCCTGCTTGTTAGGCTGGGGTGCCTGTGGGGCTACCTGAGGCTCTGGTGTGCAGGCTGTTTCTCTGGGTTAGGCTGCCTTGCTGGAGGTATAGGCTGTCTCCCTCGCCTATTGCCCCCAGGTGGGCGGTGATGCCTAGATACTAAGCTGTTCGTAATAGTATCCCAGGTGGGCGGTGATGCCTATTGTCTCATAATAGTATCCCTCAGGGGGTGCCGTGTTGTGGGAAGGCACTCCCTGTTGTCCTTTTGCTCTCTGTGGCCTTCTTGTCCGGGGGGTGGAGGCTGTGGAGGACTCAGCCCCAGCTGGGCGTGAAGGTCCTCCCTCCTGGTTGTTCTGTTGTTGAGGAGGCTGTGGTATTTCTTGGGGCTCTGGATGCATTGGTTGCTTCCCAGGGTTAGGCTGCCTCCTAGACACCCTACTGTTCGTCATAGCTCGTGTAATTGCCAGGCTTTCTGTCCGAAGCCCACAGACGGCGCCAAGTGTTAGGTTATAAAGTCTAGGTCAACGGGTCGTCAATCTAGAATTTATCTCCCACTAATGAAATGTCGGGTTCAGTGCTCCTAGGACTAGTCGTTCTGATCCGTGCTCTTATACTCCCTTGGGGTAGTCGTTCTGATCCCTGCCCTTATACTCCCTTGGGGTAGTCGTTCTGATATGTGTCCTTCTCTTCTCTCCCTCTGACCTCCTTTCCTTCTCTCCTTCTGACCTCCTTTCCTTCTCTCCTTCTGACCTCCTTTCCTTCTCTCCTTCTGACCTCCTTTCCTTCTCTCCTTCTGACCTCCTTTCCTTCTCTCCTTCTGACCTCCTGGGGCTTGTACTTCTTACCCCTGGGGCTTGTCCTACTGCTCTATGCTCTTCTGCTTCCTTGGTTCTCTTCTCCTTGCCACCCTGCAAGAGGGGCAATACCAGGCACAGAGGGGGGGGGTGGTGCCTGATGAACCCTCTCCGATGCCTAAGTCAGTACGGTTTTAGAGAGATAAAGCTAGAGAGATGTCAGAGCAAAATTGTGCAACTTGCCAAGATGTTCAAATGAGTTGTGAAGGTGGGGTATTTATAGGCAACGGTGTCATTAAGGTGGCTTAATGACATCGTTAACCTCTAAACACAATTAATTAACCTTTAAGCATATAATTAAGACTTTAGGATTCGGAGGAGGTAGGCGGAGTGGACCGAGCATGGGCGTCTGAGGATGGTGTCGGGACCCTTGGGGGGGAGGAATCCGACCCCCAAGGGTAGGGGTTGGGTGAGGACACCCAACCCCTCCTAGGGAGGGTGGGGTTGGCCAACCCCATCCCTCCTAGGAGGGATCGGGTTGGCCGACCCGATCTCTCCTAGGAGAGATCGGGTTGGCCAACCCGATCTCTCCTAGGAGAGATCGGGTCAGCCAACCCGATCTCTCCTAGGAGAGATCGGGTTGGCCAACCCGATCTCTCCTAGGAGAGATCGGGTCGGCCAACCCGATCCCTCCTAGGAGGGATGGGGTTGGCCAACCCCACCCTCCCTAGGAGGGGTTGGGTGTCCTCACCCAACCCCTACCCTTGGGGGTCGGATTCCTCCCCCCCCAAGGGTCCCGACACCATCCTCAGACGCCCATGCTCGGTCCACTCCGCCTACCTCCTCCGAATCCTAAAGTCTTAATTATATGCTTAAAGGTTAATTAATTGTGTTTAGAGGTTAACGATGTCATTAAGCCACCTTAATGACACCGTTGCCTATAAATACCCCACCTTCACAACTCATTTGAACATCTTGGCAAGTTGCACAATTTTGCTCTGACATCTCTCTAGCTTTATCTCTCTAAAACCGTACTGACTTAGGCATCGGAGAGGGTTCATCAGGCACCACCCCCCCCCTCTGTGCCTGGTATTGCCCCTCTTGCAGGGTGGCAAGGAGAAGAGAACCAAGGAAGCAGAAGAGCATAGAGCAGTAGGACAAGCCCCAGGGGTAAGAAGTACAAGCCCCAGGAGGTCAGAAGGAGAGAAGGAAAGGAGGTCAGAAGGAGAGAAGGAAAGGAGGTCAGAAGGAGAGAAGGAAAGGAGGTCAGAAGGAGAGAAGGAAAGGAGGTCAGAAGGAGAGAAGGAAAGGAGGTCAGAGGGAGAGAAGAGAAGGACACATATCAGAACGACTACCCCAAGGGAGTATAAGGGCAGGGATCAGAACGACTACCCCAAGGGAGTATAAGAGCACGGATCAGAACGACTAGTCCTAGGAGCACTGAACCCGACATTTCATTAGTGGGAGATAAATTCTAGATTGACGACCCGTTGACCTAGACTTTATAACCTAACAACCTCGGCCGGCATCTTTGTCTTAACAATATAATGGGCTTCAAACTCTATTTAATAGTAGGTAACATTTTTTTCCATTTAAAACGGCGTCACCAATAATCGAACCCGTGCGCTCTGATATCATGTAATCTTGGAGAATTCTTCCCTATAGTTTGATACCATGTTAATAAGGCGTACGACTTAATCAATTATCCTATAAGTCCGAATTTGTGGGTGAAGATATAGACACACTCTTATACTACTATACCAACAGACAAATCAACACAACTTTATCTAATATTCAGTTATATTTTCGGTTATATTTTCAGTTATATTTTGACAAAAATAGACATATGAGAAAAAAATTGCTGAAAACTAGGGGTGAGCAAATATCCCGAGAGGCTCAAAATCCGGCTCGTCCCGCCCTAGCCCGTCTCAAAAAGTCCGTCCCAAAAATGTGCCCAAGCCCTAATGGGCGGGACTTTTCTTCTCAATTAGGGCTAATGCTAGGGTTTTTTACGAAGTCCCAAAAGACCCATCCCGTCCATTTTTGCTAACTAATCAGCTATAAACTATAGTTAGGTAAGTTAACTTTAGTGATGGCTCGGGTTGAAGTTCCATTTGATCTGAGATTTGCATTTATAACTTGTTATGTCAGAATTGTTGGTGACTTTGTGTTAGAGTCTTGGTAAAATTTAGTTTTAGAGTCTTTGGTGAACTATTTGAGAACCAAGTTATGTGTAAAACTTGGTGTTCTTACAAGTGACAAAATGTTTGAGTGATTTTGGTGTTTTATGGTGAACTTTGTTGTATGTGGTGAGCTTTGTTGTTGTTCTGTGTTTGGTTATGGTTTAAATAAATTGAGTATGATTTTTTTTTTTTTGAACTTGAATGGGAATTTGAGTTTGTCCCATATGTCCCTAGTCCATGTATGCCCGTGGCGGGCGGGCCTTTTCCTACTAGCTAGGGCTCTAGACAGCCATTAAGTGGCCCTAGTTTCAGGGTTTGGACCATTTGTTAGAAAAAAAAAAAAAAGCCCGTCCATCCGTCTCATGCTCAACCCTACTGAAAACTACTCTTAAATGACGGAATTATCTTCCACCTCTTAAAATGGGGATATCAACTAATTAAATAAAATGGCTACTAGTAATCGGCCGTGAACGTAATCAAATAGCTAGATAAAAGTATATATGCTTTTTCCTACTTATTATTATTTTTTAACTATTGTTATTATTCTGCCAAAGAATATATTGTTTAATTATTGATGATCGATTGATTAATTAAATTAAATAATGATGCTAAGAATCGTTTGACATAAACTTGTTCGAGATTCATGGCATGCGGGGACGTCACTCATTCTCGCCTTTTCCTTTTTCCTCGTTCGTTCCGAAATTTTGTTTATTGTTAATTGGGCTGTTAAGTATACTATTGCACCCTATAGTATGGGTTTATCTTGGATTGCATCCTAAGATCTACGTGTCGAATCCGAATGAAAAAGTGGAACAAGCACGATGCTTGTTTTTTTTTTTTTTTTTTTTTTTTTTCTAAATGTGAATCTTATAGGAAAATTGATATTATTAATAATATGATATAAATATATTAGGTGTAGTTAAAAAAAATTCATATTTTTTTACACTTTTAAAATTTTACGTATGTTACAGTTAAGTCCGCCCTAGTAAAAAAATCACAAGAATAGTGCTCTATAAGTATAGTAAAAAAACCAAAAAAGTATGGGTTTTTCTACCATCTCAATTATCACATAAGTAAAATACAGTCAAAATTCATCTAAATTATAAAAATAAGGGACAAAATGTCTTTGCATTTGGTGGCAAAATTTAGGAATCATATATGGATGGTGCACACTCATTGTGGACAGTTAGGATGCAATTAATTTCTTAAGAATGATACTTTGGGGTGCAATATCCCACAAGCCTCATACTTTAGGGTGAATAAAATGGTTCTTTTAAGTTTTTATTATAATGCTGCATAATTAATTAATTAATCCGTTGAGATTAATTTGATTCTTGTGTAAAGTTATAAACTTAACATCCGATTGCTAATAACCAATCACCTATCGACAACGACTATAGATTAGAAAAAGACATAATTAGAGGAATATGTTCCATGCTCAGAAGGTAGTATACTCTTTGCATAATAAAGATATTCAAGGGTTTTTGTTAAATTTTAAGAAAATCCTTTGCGTATCTCAAAACTTTGTAAATGTTAAAATTTTGAATACTTTAGTTGGTTGTTTTGTTAGAAAACAGTTCATTGGAAAAAAAAAAAAAATATATATATATATATAGAATGCACACGACGATAATTAAGAATTCCCTTACAAGACCACACAAACAACGAATAGCGTTTTCGCAATAAGTTTAAATAATACCTTGGGTTAAGTAATAAGTTTGCCTAATGTTGAAATTTGGTGTCAGAAATTTTAAATGTTAAAATGGAGTATTCTAAGTTTTGCTTTTGTTGAAATTTGGTCTCTCCGTCCAAATTTACTGTTAAATATGACAGAACTTTGTCACGTGATTGACACGTGATACACTTAAAAAACTAATCTAAAAAAATGCCTCTCCTTGTCAGTGTGCCCTCACATGCGCAAGAAAATGTCGAAACTACCATTATGTCATAAATACCAAATTCTCTGCACCTGTTTGATTTAATTTGAAACCAAGGTATTTTCCGTGAGTTTATATTTCATCAAATAAGTTATTAAAATGAACAAAATAGTATAAGGGGTAATTTTGTCATTTCGCATCATTCTGTCAAATTTGACAATCAATTTGAACGAAAAACAAAATTTCAACAAAACTGAAACTATAGACACTCCATTTTATTGAAACTTCAAGCGTCAAATTTCAATATGAGCAAAATCAGACCGAAATGATCTGAATAACCGAAATGAATGAATATTTAACATATTTGATGTGTCTTTAAGTCATATACAACCTAATAATCATCAGCCAAATCTGAAAGTCCAATGAATGATTCCAGCCAAAATCCATAATCGTTATCTTCAGCCGACCAACAGTCTGTCGTTAACAAAGGTCAGTGGTTGGTTTGGTCAAATGATTGTACTGTACATGTTCATGGCTACCACCATGTAACACCAGTCGGCTGCAGCCTTTCTGTTTGTCCTTTTTCTTTTTTTATTTATTTATAGTAAAAATAATGATAATAAAAACTATTCGCAAGTAAAAGATATAAGAAACAGTTTAATATGGTGTATACGTATGTTTTCATTTATAAGTTCGAGTTTATGGATTGATGGACTAAAGCGTACGTTTTATTCCTAACAAGTGGTATCAGAGTTGATGGTTCGAATCTGGCGGTGATATTTTAAAAAAAATGTTGAAAACCGCCTTTAGAATGCCATTTGGGCCGGGCAGAAAGGCCCATGTGTACACACCGAGGAGTCCGGTATAAACTGATGTAAGAAAGACATCAGTTTAAAAGAATGTATTAGAATAAGAATAAGAGTATACTGAATGTTTTCACTCACAAATTCAAACTTTTGGGCTAATGAGTTAACGTCTTATTCCTGACAGTAATCTAGTATTTCATCCCTCTAAAGCTTAATCGTGTCATGTTATACTTGAATATTTGGTGTAGTTTTGCAATTTTGGATGTGTATATCAATATGATCAAGTTTGTACTTCTTCATGATGAGAATAGCTAGGTGGTGGAAGGTACACTGACCAAAAGAGAAACACAGTAAAAAAATGTATATTAAAATAAAACAATTCCCTTTAAGGAAGTGGGCATTTGTTTAATAGTGATCAACATTTCCCTTTTAGGAGTGGAGAATGAATGAAATGACGCGCTAACACTCGATTCCAAATCAGATTGATTTCTTCCACATTCAAAGTCTTTTCTTTTCTTTGAAAAAAAAATATATATATTCTTTTCTGCGGTGTAGTTAAAACAAATTAATTTGTTAACAACATTAGTAGTTCAACTAGACCACACCACGTACCTCATCCCAATTGTGTCTTTAATTTAAGTGTCCAATTAAGTTATTTTAATGCAATTCGTTCAATTTTTTGTCAAAATTATTTTGGGTATACATTAAAAGTCTTCAAGTGGTCAATATTTGCTTTGTTTCTCTTAAATATGACGTACACTGTAATATATGTAAAAAATTGTTCAGAAATTATAAGTTCAGATAGATAATTTTAAAAATTAAAATTCGAGTAGCAATTTATAATTAGATCAAAGTTCATGTAGCGAATTAGTTATTACCCCTATGTATATATATACATCATCCAAAACGCGGTTTTTTCAGATAAAAGGAATGGATTAGTCGTGCGACCCTAGGTTAATTCCACTACGTAATGTTCAGGCTCTGCTGCTCACAATTTAAGACTTTTCCAACCAGACTTAATGAACATCAGTGCATGCACTGGCCTTGTCAACAGAGCACCACCTGATAAATATCATCAAATTGGATCGTACTAACGCTCAATTTAGTTGTTGCATCGACCCTATGTGAGACCATAAACCGAAACTTTGACGTTAGAGCAGCTAAGGACCAAAAACACACACCTCGGGCATGAAATGGTCTGGATGGAAGCGAACCCAAAAGAGCTGAAAAGATGATAAGTTTGATTTTTCTGAAATATGATAACAGTAACTTCATCCAATCCAAAATTAACATTATTAGGAGTTGCCTCCTTGTAAATCATTAACTACCATATTAATTGCTTCTTTAGCACCATCCTAAACTCGGTTTTTTTAGCCGATAAAAAAAATGTACTAGTACTGGCGAACCTAAATCAATCCCCCTACATAATGTTTATTTTTTCCTGCTCATATTTTAGCGTTTTTTCGGTCATACTTAGTGAACACCAGTGCATGCACTAATTCGTCAATGTACTCCCATCAGCAGTCTAATATAGTCAAGACGTCAGCATGTTAAGTCCATTTTATTCGCATCTGCATATGGCTGATACGGTATGTGAGTTAAGTATATGACCTGTTTTTTTGAAGATCACGAGATTTTAAAACAAATACTTCAGAACAAACACTATTTCGTTAGATTCTTAATGTTCTTCTCTGTTCCAATTAAGACGGGTGGCAGTCGAGGGCGATGAAGGCCTATTCGACTTTTTGAAAGGTTAAGAGATAAGAGATACATACTTATAAGTTCTAATAATTATATATCTGGGTATATCTTATTAATAATTTCACTACAAATTTGAATTACTATATATCAATTAAATAATAATGTAAGTATTGATTTGCCCCCTAAACTTAATACCCTATAACACCTAGCTTCGTCTATGGAGACAGCGTTGGATCTTACACTGATCACGATGATAATATCGCATATCAAGACATGGTCCTACAAAATGTGTGTGGATGGTTCCTTCTTGGTTACATAATTAAGTTGTCTGTCTCTATCTCTCTAGCTATAGCACGTTCTTTTCTATCTCCACGTTATCTTCTATATAATATATGACAACTTGTGCATATATATAATGGGTATTCGCATAATATCTCATACCCTAGCAAAACAAGTGGCAACCCGGGGTAGCCCCATCACTTTCATGTCGTGTAATATTTTGTATCGATTACCAAGAATATATGCGTTTTTTTTAAAAAAAAGTATCATCGTGTTTATAGAAAATATTTTTAATTTGGTACAATTTTTTTTTTTTTTTTTTTAACGTTGGTGAATGATATATACATACTTGCAAACAAAGGTAATGTGTACTTTCTCAAATATCATAATTTAGTCTAATAATTTATCATAATGTCATAATTGAATCTCAACTCAATCGAGCAGCTCGCCCTAAGGGCGGTGTGCTGGTATGGGTACGTGGGACGAATCGAGTTCGTGACTCAATTATAACATTTGAATATATAATCTGACTTAATTTTAAGATTTAGAAAATTGTCCTAATTTTTTAAACTTAAAAAGGAATAAACGATAAATTTGAATAAAAAAACGATAATTTTTTAAACTTAAAAAGGAATAAACGATAAATTAATAAGGACAATGATTTTTTTCCGCCTTGATGTATTGGACCCTTTTGATTGGTTATTAATAAACTTCATGTTGGCCAAAAAAAATAAATTATCTATCTATTTATTCATTTATTTATTTATAAATGTATATATAACGGTAAAAGCTAAATGTTCGATACACGTCTACTCAGGGTTAAACCCTACGTGTTGGGAAGGTTTTCGAAAAAAATATGTGGTCCTCTGAGCAACTTGATAGACAAGACCAGACGACCAAACATCGGGAAGCAAATGTAAACAAAGTGTTTGTGGTCCAAATTGAAAGAAAAGAATCACCATTTATTTATATATGCTCCATTTATATTTGCTTTATAATTTATATTTCCAATATGGTGGTGTTCGTGTTTCTTCGCAGATATTCTATCCATACATATGAACTCGTTCGAGTTGCGTGAGTCTTTTGAATTTGTTACCTCCATTATAAAATATAATATAGTATATGAGAGATAGGAAAAATATTCTAAAAATAGTATCGGATCTAATTTAATATTCAAGATATAAAAACAAAAATATAATTATGTATAACCATGCGGACCTGATTAATTTTGTCTCCCATGTTTTCCTAATCTATATAAGCCGTGCTAGGGTTTTAGGAGAAATGTGCGTGAAATTAAAAAATTGACCACTTTGACTAATTATTATAAAAAAATTAGGATGATAAGTAAATATTTGGTTTCATTTGAGAATGAAGAAATCACTTGAACACGTTAAATGAATCTGAGATGCCTAAACATGGTTTGTTGAAAAAGAACTCCAATTTTAATTAGGGTTTTCAATTCGTGCGTGGCACGATGAGCCGACACGAAGATGAAACGGAAAGTTACGGGCTTGGGTTAATCATTTATGTGTCGTACTAATAATTGGGCCGTACCAAATATTGTTAAAAAAAATTAGTGTCGCATTCGTGTGTTTGATATTGGTGACACAGTCTGACATGATAACACGATAATTATATGTATATATATAATAATTTATATTTAAATAAACCTAATATGACATCTTTTTGCAATTGTACTTTATGAAGTCTGGATTAAAATCTCTGTATTGAGTAATTTTAAAATTTTAGTTTAAAAAATTGTTATGTGTACGTGAATTTTGTATTCAATAGTAAGCTTTTTGTGCTGATTTTACGTGTCGCATTGTCGTATTTTTTTCGTGTTGTATTCGTACTGAACTAAATTGGCACGTTTTCATGTTGTGCCGTTTTTAGGCTGATCCCAAAACGTGACACGGACCCGCACTGCTACACGAATTGCAGCCAAAATTTAATTTACTATGGACGAAAAGAAGTCACTTGCTAAGCATGTGACGTACTTTTAGCTCAAATGCATACCAAACTTACCCCATATTTTCTGAACATTTTATATTTCCTTTTTAATTGTGATAGTACAATAAACTACCACTCTTTAATTCGTCCAAAACATACGGATCATGAATATAAAACGCCGACCCATGTTGCTTATAAAGTACTTTTTTTTTTGCGCCGGTAATAAAGTAACTTGGAGTACAATATATTGTATAAAATCACACATATATATAATCTATAGTCTATGACTCCTTTAATTAACTTTGTAAACAACTTGCCAGCAGGAACCATGTGTGTGTGGTATAATTGGTACGTATCACGATTAGGATACATATACTCGTAAGAACTTGTTGGATGTATCTGGACCATATGTTGTGCCAACAATTAACTACTTATATATTCTTAGGAAAAATTATATATAGCAACACATTTTCTGTAAATATATATATGTGTTCTATAATTGGTGGGAGCCATTTTATATTATAATATATTCGGGTTTCTCGACTTCTAGTTGCTCGAGCATTTAATATAATTTAATATTATTTAATTTAATATTTTTTTAACATTTTTAATTTAATAATAAATTATGTTATATAATATAATATAATATTATTTTAAAAAATTTAAACTATTTTCTTGAATAATTCTGGAGTCGGCTTAATCATATCAATATAACAAATCTAAAGAATTTATAATGTGTTATACTATATGAATATATTTTTTTTAAAAATACTGAGATTTAACATATAAATTAACATATGAAGAAATAAATAACGGTTAAAGAACCAATAAGCTGTTCAAGGTTTGCTCAATGTTAAAATTTGGTGTTTGAAGTTTGAAATGTTAAAATGGACAATCTCATGTTTCATTTTTTGTTGAAATTTGGTTTCATTTTCATTTACATAAACTCACTCACCCACTCATAATCCATCACTCTTTACTTTTCACAAAGTCGCCCAATTTCTCCCAAAACTTGAACATAAAAAAAAAAAGGTTTCCAGCAAAGTGGTGTGTAGCAATTTCCAGCAATAACAGAGTGAGATTTACTTCCGCGTATGTGGTCAACTTTTTAGGTGAAGGTCCTGATAAGGTGACGTGAAGAGAGCGTGCATGAGAACTTGAATTTGATAGTCGGTTTCGTCGAAATTTGCTTCTCTTAAGTAATCACACCGAGACACCAAATTTTAACAAAAATGAAACTTATGACTCTTCATTTATAACATTTTATACTTCAAACACCGAATTTCAACATTTGGCGAATCTTATAGGTTCTTAACCCAATAAATAATATATAGGCGCCATAGGCACAGCATGGAGCGCAATTTGCAGTTTTATTTTCATGTTATACAGAGAGATTAGGGTTTATGCAGGGGGGACCTCTCTTTAGGTTGTTTGGCAACCACAACACTTATCACCTATTGGCCTCTTGATGATGCAAAGTTATGGCACTTTATTTAATGCAGCAGGGTCAAAACAAATTAACATATGGTTGCCTCTGTGACACACCCAGCAGGCATACCTTGATGCTCTTCTAAAGCCAACATTAAACCCTAAACACTCATCAACTATTGGTCCTTTTAGTGATGCAAAGTTATGCTACTTTAATGGGTACTATATATATATATACCAGTTAATCTTTAACTGATGCATTGCATAGTATTTTATTTAAAAAAAAACTTAAGTTATAATGTCTATGTGATGACTCACGCTTTGTTTAAGAATTCGTTCTTAAAGTAATAAGTATCTTAGTGTTGATTAATTTTTTTTTATATACTGTAAGTAAGTTAAAAATATATATGTTTTTAAAAGTTTTCATGTATAGTTACATTTTTCTGTAGCTTATTGTTACGGCCACTACCTTTAAAGAATCATGGGATAAGTTTGCCCGTGCCTATGCGAATCGATCTCGTTCGCGCCTGTTGTCACTCAAGGAACGATTGGCCACACTAAAAAAATGGACCGTTTTGTCTCCGAATATCTGCGGACCATTAAAAATATTGCATACGATCTAGCTATCATTAGTTCTCCATTGGACGACGATGATCTTGTTATTTATATGTTGCAAGGATTAGGGAGCTGAATTCAAAAAAATTGGGGCGGCCATTCGAACAAGAGATAATCAAATTAGTTTCGAAGAACTTCACGATAAATTGATCGATTACGAAACTTATTTGAAAATGCAGCAATTTATCGATGATGTCGCTGCAACTGCCCACTTTTTGAAGAGAGATGGGCCACGTCACCGCTGGAGCACTACTGGTAGAGGAAACCGACAAAATTCATATTTCCAACAATGGAAGGCAGCTTCCCAACACCAAGTCCACCATCGTAGTGGTCAACAGCAATACAGTCGTCCAAGTAGCGCCTCCTCAAGTGAAATGAGAGCATTCAATCCTCGCCGCTCGACTCCACGAATTGTATGTCAATTTTGCAAGAAAAAAAAAAAAACGGGTCACTCGACATCTAACTGGTGTGGAGTGGAGACAGGCCCTATTCTAGAGAGAGTAGAATGTTAACCCTAGTCCCTATGGAGAAAGGCCTTCTTAAGATTTGGGCCTTACATGGGCTTTTTGGTGTAATCAGACTTTACATAAAGGCCCATTTGATGAATCCGGACACCTGCTTAATGCTTTGGGCTGTAAGACCTATTCCACTTACGGCAAGAATGGGCCGAAGCAAATGCCTCACGGACCGATAATATTCTTACTGACCCTAAATATTATAAGATTTTAAACTTTAAAGTATGTATAATTTTATTTTTTAATATCATGGTATATTATTTTTAACATATGTATATGTTAATGAATAAATTGTTATCGTTTTGTAAATTTCCATTTTCCAGTCTAGGTATGTATAAACGTTTAAACATATGAAAATTAAGAACTCTTTAAGTACTTTTTTTGGAAATTTATAGATAGTATACTAATAGGAAAGAACTCCTATTTTTTTAAAATGGTTTAAAAGATATTTCATTTTTTGTCACTTAGGTTAAGTCACTAAAAAATATTTCCAAAAGATAATTTAATTAATTATGTAGTTGATTGTGGACAAAAAAAAATTGTGTGATAGCGTCTTTTAAACCACCAAGAAAAGCATATTCTATTTTTGTTAATTAATTTATTAGGATATGCTTTGCTTATTTTAAGTGATTTTCTATTGGTAGTATTAATTGCCTCTTATATACCATTTTTAATTTAAAGGACCAAAATGTCTATAGATATTTTAAATTAAATTATCTCTATTTAGTATCTCTATTTATTAAGACAAGACACCAGTTGCAGTTATGTCGCGCTCTTCATACGATCACGTATGAAGTGAAGAATCTCTATGAGGTTGACGACAAAGAAGAGGATGAGAAAGCAGTGGATAAAATGAAGGAATGTAAAGTTTGAGGACCTATATTTATATTTTTCTAATAAACAAAATTAAGGACCTTATTTCATCTACTTCAGATATTGGGATTTGTTTTATAACTTCACAAAGTAAATTTTTAGATTTGTTTCTCTAGCTTTGTTGTTTACGCAGAAAATATGAATCCAACTAGAAAGATTCCTTACTCTCTGTTGGTTATTGAGTGATTCTGTTATGTAATTACGATTCTCTACACTTTTCTTATTTTTTTAATTTATCTGTTATCAGGTATTGTTGGCCCGTCGCTCAAGTATATATATATACCCAAATATTCTAAGTGTAAATAAAGCACAAAGTATATTCAGCGTCAAAGCTCTTTCTCTTTCGGTGTATGGCCCATTTTTGTTATTTAAAATCTACTTTTTTCATGCAAAAACCAGAATATATATTATTAATATATTAACAAAAGTTTAAAAATTTGCGTTAACCCATATACCAAGTATAATGCGGTTCGAGAGCCGAGGCACTGACACTACTGACTGGAACCTGGGAGTACATGAATGAAACCATACACAAGAATTAATGTCATTGACCAAGTTTTTTTATTATAATAATTAATAATAAAAGTAAAAAATAATTTAGAGTTGTTTTTGGGTGAAAATTTAGGGTTAATATAAGGCACACATATAGAATCTACTTGCAGTGACAATTGCTTCTAAAAAATAGTGTTTCTAATAAATGATCGCGTATTTATTAAAAAAAAAAAAAAAAAAAAAAAACTGAAGAAATGTAGTCTAATATATCAACATTTCAGATATTGATAATTGATATACATTACGGTATAATAATTATGAAGTGAAGTTCTTTGAACCACACCCCTCAATAATCTCTACCCATTAATCCATCATTTAATTTCAGTTAACAAAAAATCCTAGAAATAAAAAAACCGATCGATACAAAGAAAATGCGATACACCAATTGAGAAGCATTTTCAGCTGCACTCGACGCATAGAAGTAGTAGTAAGGATACGCATAGTCAGGCGACCCCACCGGATTCGGCGGTGCCTGGCCTGAGTACGGCGGTGCCTGGACTGAGTACAGCGGATTCGGCGGTACCTGGCCTGAGTACGGCGGTGCCTGGACTGAGTACGGCGGATTCGTGTACTTGAACGGCGGCGGAGGTGTCGCCTGCTCCAACTGCCGCGGCGGAGGTGGTGGGCGGTGAGACGACAGTGCCGGCGGCGGTGGTTTGTGAGTCGACCGTGCCGGCGGTGGTGGAGGCAGATCTGTTAGTAGTGGCGGTGGGGGGTAAGCGGGGTAATAGTATGAGATAGGTGGAGTCTCTGTGTGGTGGTGGACCGGCGGCGAAAGCTGTGTTTCCGGCGGCGGCGGCGGGGAGCAGATGACAGGACAGGTAACGCATTCGCTGATGCAGTTTAAGCTGTTTGTTGGAGAGGCTGTGGTGGTCTGGTCCTCCGGTGATGAGGACGCGAGTGTGAGAAGAAGGAAGGTCATGGTAGTTGAAACCCTAATTGGAAACATGGAAGAAGAAGAAGTTCTTCCATGAGCCACCATTGTTGAAGGGAAACAACCAGTTTGGGAGAAGAAGCTTTTGAGGTTGTTTCTGTTTTAGAGGTTTAGTGGTGGTTATTAATATTATTGTTATATATGTTAGAAGAACTATTCACTGCAAAACTTGCAATGCTTATCCTCTTTATGGCTTTTTAGATGCTTCTTTCCTTTTTAAAGTGTACCCACCAAGTTATCCTTTTTCAATATACTAGTCAAGAAATATACTACACTATATTATAGTTGTTGGTAGTGACCATAGGGGTGTAGCCACGTCTCAGTAAATAGTAAGTTCAACTCGACTCGATTCATTTTACTCAAGCTTGATTGTTTAAATTTTTCAAGTTACAACTCAACATGGTTTCATAATTGATAAGTTCGAGTTTGGCTCAGCTCGGTTTCATCCATATATTTAGTCTTTAGCATTGAACATACTCATTGCGCTAATATAAATATGCTAACACATTTCATATGTGTTTCTTCATATCGTCTTAAGACTTGAGTGACTTCAAATCTAATTGATAGTTTTCGCATGTCAGAATGCTAAATGTGGATAAATATATTTTCAGTCCTCGTGAGATTAATAAAGAACATAATGGTTCAGAAGTACATGATAAAGTGCTACAAGAGCGTTGATGTATCTTGCTAATTATAAGAGACAATATATATTATTGATTGTAGGAAGGATTTAGCTCTCCAATTAGTGAAATCGGAACAAAGTTAAGCGAATATTTTAGTATCTCCGTGGAACGACGGTCATGAGTTTATTATCGTAGCAAACAATACTTGCATTCATTTACTGTGCATACGCAAACTATATCATGAAGCTGCTCAATTTAATTAAGATGGTAATGCATCATATATCGCTTAGATTATACAATACTGCATTAAAAAAGATAAGACGGAACTTATTTTCTCAAACTATTTTTCACGCACAACTTTGAAAAGAAATGTATTTGTGTGAATTTATTCACGAAATTCGAAAGATTGAGAAATAATATTGAATTGCGTTGACTTAATAAAACTATATGATGTCAACATAAGAGGGAATCTACAACTCTGCACTTTTTTTCATTAACTAATATTTTGTCCCATTAAATTTTTCTGCACGATCTGAAACAAGAATAGTCGGGTATGAGAGTTTATCCCTTACTACCACCAAATTGGTTCGGCGTGTGCCATATCCTTAGCCTCGAGAATTTCTCCATGAAATTTTGTTGCACCCTTGGAAACGAGTTGCTCTTCCTTCCCCAGCTTGGCCAAGCTTCTGAGCAGCTGCAATGGTGAGGCTAGAGCAAATGGAGATATGCAATTTACAGTGATCCCATATTGACCCAACTCGATTCCTAGATTCTTGGCTAATCCGGCCACAACGTCCTTCGATGCGAGGTACGTATTGGGTTTACTATTGCCGTAAGTCACGGCGGAGGCAGTATTTGAAGTGAACAATATGCTCCCCACCCTCGCCGGAATCATTACCCTGAAGAGAAGAAGCTAGGCAACATTAGATATATTTATGTAGCTAGTGTTAATTAATTAGATATATTTAAGTTGCTAGTGTATATTAGATATATTAAAGTAGCTAGTGTGCGTTGTATATATAGTAAAGTAGCTAGTGTTAGATATATAAAAGTAGTGTTAGTTCATTAGCTAGTTTTTTATAAACTATTCCATAATAAAATGTTTATGAACATAGTTAACTTAGTTTGTGCTGATCTCATTTAATATAGGGTTAAGAACCTAAAGAAGTATCATCTATAGTCTTGTTGTTAGTCACTGTCCCTAATTTAATAAGTTCATTATTTAGTGTCACAGCTATCAGATTGGTTTATTTTCAATTTTTTTTCTTAAAATTAACGCGATAAAAACATGTTTTAAATTGTCAAATAAGTCTAAACTATGAACAACAAATATGATATTTCGAAAAAGTAGAAAACAATATATTTTTGTTGCTTAAAACATTAATTTTAACGTCAAAATCAGTCGAAAAAAGTAGAAAGTAAAAATCTGATAGTTAGGAACCGAATATCAACATTTTAAATCTGAAACAACGATTAGCAATTTGACATATAGTTGTGACTGTTTTTTAGATTCTTAACCCTTAATTTTTTTTTTTTTAAGTTCTAAAAAAGTGTCAATTACATATTTCAAGTTCAAGTTTTATGGCAATAGCAACTGTAATCCATTGTTCATAAAAGACCAATTTAATAGAGAGTCTTAAAGTATGCATAAGAGCTAAACAACAATTTATGTGACTTTGTAACTGATCTAGTCGTATCTTTAAAAGTGTTTCGAATGTCTACATTCATAAATCTTAACAGTAAAACAGTAAGATTAAGAAATTTGTACATACCTAGCAGCATGTTTAGCAGCAGCAAAAGCGCCAAACACATTGACATCAAAGACTCTCTTATACTGGTTGTAATCCACCATTGAGATCAATCTACTATCAACCGTACCCCCATTTCCAGCGTTGCTCAACATGATGTCTAGCTTCCCGTATTTATCGATCACTGTGTTCACCGTATGCTCAACTTCGGCTTCGTTCGTAACATCGCAGTGGACATACGATACAACATCGTGGTCGAATCCGATGTCGTTACAGACGGATCGGCCAAGCGTCTCTTGAATGTCAGCTATGACAACCTTAGCGCCGTGCTTCGCGAAAAGCCTTGCGGCAGTCGAACCAATACCGCTCGCGCCACCGGTAATCAAGGCCACTTTACCCTCTAATCTACATTGTTCAAAATATCAATCAACCATTAACAAATGCAAGTTCATTATAGTGTTTATGTAAAACTCTAAGCTCGAGCGACTGTACTCATTGGTCAAATATAGCTTGATTGAGTTCTATGTCCACATGTAGACTCAGAAAATGAGAAATCCGTGTTAATTGAGTTCTATGTCCTCATCTAGCTTAATTGAGGCCACTTTACCCTCTATTCTACATTGTTCAAATTATCAATCAACCATTAACAAATGCAAGTTAATTATAGTGTTTATAATGAAACCTTAAGTCCGAGCGATTGTACTCATTAATAAAATCTATCTTAATTGAATCTGTTGTCCTCATTTACAATCGGTGAATGAGAAGTTCGTGTTGAGCTTAAGTGGTATACTACCTCTCTAATTTATATGAAATTTAAATCATTCTTTTTAATTTTTGGCCAACCAAAAGAAATGGACTAGTAGTGGCGACCATAGGCTTATCCCACTACATAATGTTCGGGTTCTCCTGCTCAAAGTCTGGGGTATCAACCAAGTACGTAATGTTCGGGTTCGTTCTCATGCGCTGCTCACAGTCTAGGGTTTTTCTCCAACCAGACTTAGTGAACAACCAACATATATACACTAACACCGTCAACGTAAGTCCACCAGCAACCTAGTATAGTCAAAATGTCGGCCCGTTAAGCTCGGTTCTACTCGCTTCCTTATATGAAGTAGGCGGTATGTGGGATAGGCGGGACCTGATATTTTAATCAGCTGTGTTTTGAACCTAAAACTTCAGAATCAAACCACATGAAAGTATGCGTTATTAACCACTAATTCACCACTGCTGGTGGGTATTCTTTTTCATTCGATTTGTAACGAACACAATTTACCGCATTAATGTGCACGACATTCTCATCGGGCGAATATTTTCCTAACGTGTAATATATATGATATAAACAAGAATTAATCGACATACCTTCGGGCAATGGGTGGGAGCAAAGAAGAACCTTTCATTTCTCTTTAACTTCTGTGCGATTAGTGAAAGACAGAGAAGAGGGAACTGAAGACAACACAATTGCAGAGAGGAAGCTTTGTTAATGGTAGCTAGCTTATAATAGCACTAAATATATATATATATATATATATATATATATATATATATATATATATATATATATATATATATATATATATAATAACACTAAAATAAGTAAGTGATAGCTGTTGTTTCTTGACCTGCATATAACAATTAATAACTCCCGACACAGATCCATCATGTCCGGTGTGCTCTATAGATTATATAATATGATTATTATACAAATTGATGCACCAAACACGAGGGATTACTGTTTGTTAATAGCAAGGAACACGAGCTCGTATTAAATAAGGAACGTTTCTCACAGCTGTTTTCTTGGCTTAATAGTTAAAACCAGTTTTATTCTTAACTAGTCACTATATGCTTGGCTAGTAAGAGTATTCAACTCATTTGTCGTATTAACGTCAACTAATTAACATGTTATCAGAAATAAAATTATCTAAAAATTATCTATCACTACTTCAATAGAGATTACATTTTCAACATAACATTTGATATACATGTCTTTATTATATAAACAAATATTAAACAAAAATAAATTATAAATAAAAAGTAAGAGAGATAGCATTAAAAATTAGGGTTAAAATGGTATTTTGGTGTCATATGTTTGGCCATTGTTGACTTTTAAAGTCAGCTGTTTTATTTTGTAGGTTTTTTGTGCCATATATTTGCATTTTGTATACCTTTGGTGCATCTGTTAGTCAACGGTTACATTTGACTGTTGAATAGTTTTATTTTGTTCAATTTAGTCCTTAATCTTTTCCCGACCACTTGCCAAAATATTTCGGCCCCCACACAAGACCGCCGGCCATCTTTCAAGGTCGTCGGAACTCACACAAGACCGACGGCCACCACCTAAGCCCACCGGTAACTACCAATCAGGGTCGAATGGCTCCGATTAGAGCCATCCAGCCTCGATTGGACCACCGAGAACTCATATCGAAGCCACATAGCTCCAGATCGGAACTCTGTGTCCCTGGTCGGAGCCACAAAGCTCTGATCGGGTTGAGCCACATATCTCCAGATCGGAACTCTATAATCCAGATCGGAGCCATAGAGCTTTTGGCTCTGGTCTGAGCCACAAGGCTCCGATCTGGAGTTTGTGGCTCCAACCTAATGTGGCTTGCGTTGTCCAAATATGGCTCAGCATTCAGCAATAACAAAATATTTATTAGAGTAGCCTTATCTTCATCAAGTAGCTTTTTTTTTTTTTGGAAATTCATCAAGTAGCTTATAAGACTAAGGAAAATATTTTGTAATAAAAAAATAATGATATTCTTAAAAAAAAAAATGAAAACAAAGTGTCGGTACGTATAATATGTATATTTAAGTAGAATTAAACTTACTGAAAAGATTAATAATAATACAAGAAATTGTACACAACAATTAGAATACAATACTTAAGTAAACGATTTTATATGCATATCTAATTATTGAAGAACACTGATTTTCATCCTACAAATTTGATATCACAATAAAATTGTGTAGTTAGAAAGAGAGCATAATGAATTATGAATCTTAAACCCTATTAATTGAGTATTGTAATATAGTAGGTAGAGATTAGAGCCTCTCAAATAGATATAGGGTAGGTCGAATCAGTGAACCCACTATGATTAATAATAGATTTTATTCAATATAATAGATCCAATAATTAAACTCAATTATACACTGTGGAATCTATAAATATATAATTCCAACAATAAATAATTCCAACAATTTTATATTTCCAAATTGGCCTTTCCAAACTCTGTCTTCCATTACAACAAATAAAAATATCTTCACTATTATTTCATATAAAATTCCTCAATTAGGAAAGAACATGTCATATATGCAATACAGTGAAGATATTCGGAAAGATCGTTGCCTCAATAGGTTGATTCTTTTAATAAACCACCCATTTTATATTGTCACATTCTAATTAAAAATAATGAAGTAATAATAATTGCCGCAATATTTATTTTTTGATTGTGCTAGCGAAACTATATGATCCTACCAAAAAAGTTGCTATGATCATAATGTGATACAAATTAATTTTAGTACATATAGTATAAATTATTATTATGGGTGTGCTAAGGGACAATATCTATAGTGGAAAAATTGATCTTGTTTCCAATTCTACACTCTATGCAACCAAAAAAAATCTACCATATATGTAGTATGTTAATATGTATATCGATCTTCGTAAATACAAATAAGCGTAAACAACAAAGCAGTCGAATAATCAATTCAAACTATAGCGGAAAATACAAACTAGATCAGAGATAAAGCAATCAGAGCTCTGAATACTCTAAGACTATGCGGAAAACAGAATTGTGATGTGGGAGATCTTGAAGCGTCGGATTTTGCCGTGCGAGTACTGTATTTTATGCGGAAACGGCGATCTGAGCAAGACTTATAGTATACTATGGTGTTTAACGTTTTTTGGCAAAATTTCTTCGTTTAAGGGTCGAAATTGCAGTTTTATGTTTTTGTCAGTCTTTTTGTAATTTGTCGGTTTTGTTAGAGTCTGTTTGCAAATTTCGGATTTTTATCTAGGTTAGGGTTTTTGTTTTCAGTATTTAAGATATGTTTAGCCTTCTTTACCTTCAGATTATTAATATATGAAAAAAACTGAGGTTTTCCTCTACCCTGCGTCAATCCTTCAGTATTCTGCGGAATCAACAAATTCTTGCGCCCATTATTCATCAAATTCTCGGCATTTCTTTTCGAATCAACGAGTTTTTGTCTCATCTATCCCATCACGCTGCGTCAAAGTGTCTCATAACCCTAACAGAACAATTGGAGATCATTTAAATAGTTCCCTTACTTAGTGTCACCACCCTTAAATAATAAACCTATCGAAAATAAACGTCGATGACATCCACAAACTTTCAACTAGGGAACTCAGACAATGATAATACAATAAATAGAGCCCAAAAATATACATTGGGCCTTCAGCAGTCATGGGCTCCTCAATTTTAGATACAATTGTATGCATTTAGGCCTAGAAATTGACATTGTAGTTATGGGCCGTTTAGGGCAATCTAGAATGGAAAGAAAAAAAAATCGCGATCTATATATATACTTTAAATATTACGTAAAGTTAAAACACATGTAAATAATATTTTCTCTGTATTACTTAAATATATTTTATTATAAAATTTTCTAACAATCATTAATAAGATATTAGTACTAATTATAAAATAAATTAATTTATAATTAAAATTTGGTTACGTAATACATAGTGCATTCTTTAAAATTAAAAAATATGTTACGTAAAAATAGGTGGGTCCCACTTTTAAGAAATGTTATATAAAACTAAAACCACTGTAGCACGATTTTATACATTTTACATAAAAAATACGTTGAACAAACATTTAAGTAATATTATGTGATACCATTGTGGATGCTCTTAGATCAGTATATAATGGGCTTGTTATGTTCAAACATACAGATAAGATAACAAAGATGGCCAAATCTGGCGATATAATGTTTTGATGTTTCTGGCAAATTGACTTGGTCAGTTGTGTCTAATAGGTACTCTTAGTTACTATATTTTACAATACTACATATTATGATTTAAGGGTCTCCGATTCCGTACATTTTTTGCTATCAGTTTGGATGGAAATTAGTCATGACCTAAAAACGAAAATACTTGAACATATTTTATGTAAATCTCACCTAAAATCACGGGTTAATTACTAGGCACACGGGTCGATCTCATGCAATTCCACTTACCAATTTTTGCGGGTTGTGTTTGGGTTGATTATATTTTCGTTTCGGTAAAATTTCCACATTGGGCCGAGCCAAATTCAACGAGTGAGACAGTCATATATACAAGTGGTTTTCTATTCTAAAACCAATTGGTAATAGAAAGAGATATCTCACTTGTTTATATACTGCTCTATTTTTTCAGATACAACCCGCCTGAATACGACTCAAAATTGATATGTCGATGCCAAATTGCGAATGCATGGCCCGTATGACCCGAATGTCAAAAGAAGAAGTGTATAAATGTTGAATTTGCTACCTTAGGGAATATTTGGGGGCCACGGCTTTGGCCAATCAAATGATATACGTGCGCCTTTTCTTTCCTCGACGAGGGTTATTATTTATTTGTACGTTCTTTAAGGCTCAATCAAATGTCATTAATCGCATACACCTTATATGCCATCATTCAGATTATAGGATTATTTGACTGAGTTATTAATTTTTTTTTTTTTGCCAAAAAAAAAGGAATGGGCTAGTAGTGGCGACCCTAGGCCCATCCCGTTACGCAATGTTCGGGCTCTCCTGCTCACGGTCTGGGTTTTTTCCGACCAGACTTAGCGAACAACCAGCGCATGCACTGGCCCCGTCAACGTAACCCCACCAGCAGCCTAGTATAGTCAAGAGGCCGGCCCGTTAGGCCCAGTTCTACTCGCCTCCTCATATGCCTGACGCGGTGTGTGGGCCAGACGGGACCTGATATTTTTAGGGTTTCGAACCTGGGACCTCGGAGCCAAACCACTTGGGAGTAAGCGCTCTCGACCACTAGACCACCAAATAGACTAATTAATTGTAAAAAAAAAATTAACAGTAAGTAATTTGTCTGAGTAGTTAAACGTTAAGCGTTAGGTAGCAAATTGGTAATTAACATATTAAGTAAACAAATATATTTATGCCTTGTTAACATTAGATGAATTTATTTTAAAAGCGACTATGATAAGAAAAATGGAACTGCCGACTTTGATAATCTTATTGTTACTATTATAGTTTATTATTCATTCATTAATTGTCTAATTTATTATTAGATTTTGAATGATCTTTTTAGGTTCCTAGCCGTTCTCTTATTGATAAAACTAAGCACTACACACTCATAAAATGTAAGAGATTCTTGCGACCCAAGCTACCAAAAAAGTATTAAAAAATATATAAATATATATTTTTTCTTAGATAAATAAATAATATACACGATCTAATACTAAACTTTAAATCGGAATTAAAAAATAGACCAATCATAAGTCACCGTCAAAGAGGACCTACCTACCACCGCTAGAGAAGGGACCCACCAAAGCCGCGTTCACACCTCTCCATCCATGTGTCGTGTTCCTTCTTCTTGGCCTAAAAAGATGCATTTGCTTCGATAAAGTCCATTAACATATTTATCCCTTAATTTTTTTTGGTAAATAAAATATAATAAATTCCTTGTACGCATTTCCATCCTATGATCCTATCCGTCCATACCATTCCCGTGCGACGCGGCACACCGACGGTCGTGGTCCCGCAACACCTTGGCCACGTATGATGGAAAGTCAACTCGGTGGTGGCCCGTAGAATTTTGTGGTAATAAGTAACTTGAAATGTAATATTTTGATTCGACCTATTATATTTTCTCCCAAATTAGAATAATTTGCAATTGTACGGTTGCACTTGGTATAAAGCATGTAAAATTAAGGTAGAAAGGAAATAAATTATGTTAATGTATTTTGTTTCAGTACCATACCAAATCTATGACATTCATAAAGATATGCAACCGAATCTAGTATATATCAACCACTAATTGAGCCACTAACAAAATCACCCCTTTTCAACAATTATCATTATTATTAAAGAATCAAAAGGTTCCAATATCATCACATTTCAAGGTAGCTAGCTACCCCTATTCAAGCATCCACACTATTTATGAATGCAATTCTACCATCTTAGATTTTGTTTACAAATTTGGAAATTTATATTTCTAACTAATACAAAATCAGAAAAAAGTTGTACATGACTCTATTATTGGAAGTAATTAAAAATAAATATGTTCTTGCCATACTGTTCTTATCTAAGATCGCGACTCATGATTAAGATCTTAACACGTAGTAAAATCTTAATATTGATGTACGATCTAAGACAGAAAGAATAGTGCAGAAGATGTGAATATGATAAATACATTTAAATTTATAACTCTATTTTATTATTTATTTAAGTAGCAGAAACAATAATGTTTGTGGAGCATTTCAGAAAGTGCAAGAGGTGCATGAGCAAGAATCTGGACCCTTCCACATCTTAACAAACCCCTAGCTTAAACAATTTGTTAATCAGTCTTCTTCACAATTTGTCAATCCCTGCGTTCACACCTCTGTCTGATTACATATTAGTATTATCGTTATATAATTCAATTAAATAATATATTATTCATCCCTGTCATTATTACATACAGAACCCTTTAGAAGAAGGAGAAACTCATTCAAAGAAACCAGAGCTTCTGCAACTTTAACCACTTCATGAAACTCGATTCTACAACCTTCTTCAGATGAACGACGCCGTTTCACCCAAGCGCCGGCGAAGAAACCCCAGCAGAAAAAAGGACGACAACGCCGCCGCCGGAATCGACGAAGATGACGGCGCCGTCGTGCAGAAGAAGAGAGACTTGAAAGGGATCATCACTTCTCTGTCTCTGTTGGACGAGCAGGAGAGGGAAGAGTTCGAGGAGGAGGAGAAGGCCGCCATGGAAGAACGGAGCTTCTTCGAGAACAACCACAGGAAGAAGACGAAAGCCATGGCGGATTTCTACACTAGCCTCGATGATGACTACTATACCGACGCCGAGGAACTAGGTTCCGCGAGGCGGAAAAGGTCAAGAGGCGTCGCTGCTGCCGTCGCCGGAGTTGTTGCCTCCGGCGAGATTTCTGAAAAACCAGATAAAGCAACCAAGAAAGGTGGCGGCGGCGGCGGAGGTAATAGCCGGCGGTTGTGGGTCAAGGACCGGTCAAACGCGTGGTGGGATGAATGTAACCGACCCGAATACCCGGAATCCGAGTTCAAGAAGGCGTTCAGAATGGGAAGAGAAACGTTCGACGCCATCTGCGACGAGCTGAGCTCGGCGATAGCCAAGGAGGACACCACCCTCCGCACCGCCATCCCGGTCCGGCAGCGGGTGGCGGTCTGCATATGGCGGTTAGCCACAGGCGAGCCGCTCCGGCTCGTTTCAAAGCGGTTCGGGTTAGGAATCTCCACCTGCCATAAACTAGTCCTCGAGGTTTGCTCCGCGATCAAAACAGTCCTCATGCCAAAATACCTCCAATGGCCTGACGACGAAACCCTAATTAGGGTTCGGGATGAGTTCGAGTCCATCTCCGGCATCCCGAACATCGCCGGGTCAATGTACACCACCCATGTCCCGATCATCGCACCGAAAATCAACGTAGCTGCGTATTTTAACAAACGACACACCGAACGTAACCAGAAAACATCGTACTCGATTACCGTTCAAGGCGTGGTGGACCCCAGAGGGGTGTTCACCGACGTATGCATCGGTTGGCCCGGTTCGATGACCGATGACCAAGTGTTAGAGAAGTCGGCCCTATATCAACGAGCCAATAGCGGGGTTCTGAAAGGGTCGTGGGTTGTCGGAGGACCAGGGTACGGATAAAAACATATTTTATTAAATTCTGATAAAGTTACGTTTTTTTAATATATTTTCAAATTATGTTTTGCTGATATACTTATTTTTTAGGTACCCGTTAATGGACTGGGTACTAGTGCCCTACACTCAACAACACTTGACATGGACACAACACGGTTTCAATGAGAAGATTGGGGAGGTTCGTAGGGCGGCTCGGGAGGCGTTTGGGCGGTTGAAGGGGCGGTGGAGCTGCCTTCAGAGGCGGACGGAGGTGAAACTTCTGGACTTGCCTATAGTTTTAGGGGCTTGTTGTGTTTTGCATAACATATGTGAAATGAGAGGGGAAGAGATGGAAGATGAGCTTAGGATTGAGATTATGGATGATGAGACGGTGCCGGAAATGGGGTTGCGGTCGGCGAGCTCGATGAAGGCTAGAGACGCCATTGCTCATAATCTTCTTCACCATGGATTAGCCGGAGCTTCGTTTCTATAGAGTATAGTATAGTTTGATCTCTTCTTTTGATCTTTAAATTAAATGTATTTGTTAATGTTATGATTCATGGCTTTCTTTTAAAAAATTAGGGTTTCATAAGATATATATGTTCATCGGAATTTTCGTGAGATGAATTTATATAGGTGCAAAAATTAAGTTAGTTACTTTGTAATGATTTAAAGAGTTGCATAATGACCATTAACTTTATATACTTTCTGCAATAATTTAGAAACTATGAGGATTGTCTTTGATCTTTTCAAAATCAAGGACGAGCTGCGTCTCTTTGAAAAGTTAAGGGTACAACTTGTCATACATTGATTCTCCACATGACTTGCCGCATAAGCCTACCTTAGGAGCATTTTGATAGACGTAACGTGAGATTGCTTGAAATGAAATATTTAAGGTAATGTGTGGTAATTAATGTAATGTTAGATTGTAATGTTTAATTGTGTTGTAATATGTACTGTAATGTGAAATTACAGTGTTGTATACTTCGTAATGTGCATTGAAATTTAATTTTATTATTATTTTATATGAGATCGTACTATATTTTAATAAGATTTAAATGAAAATTAATTTAGAAAACAACTAACTTATATTTTAGTCTTTATATTTTGTGTTTAATATATATAGTTTATTCATATTATAAAATTAAATATTTAAACTAATTTTTCTTAGCTATTAAAACATTTTGTATAGTTTTATAAGATAATTTTCATAAAAAATGTCACGAGCAATATTTTATTCATTTTGTATAAACATCATGTATATTATTCTTTATTATAATAACAAGATAAAAATAAAAAAAAAAAAATAATGATGATAATAATAACAGAATAAACCATAGAGATTATACAAATTACTTTATCTATTTAATAAATGATAACAAAATAATAAATATTCACTAATGTACGTAATCACACATTACATCTATTCTTGGATATAATTTCACATGATAATATGTTTGACGTAATCCTATATTAAAACAGGCTTCACATTACAATGCACATTACATTAATTAGTTTGTCAAACGAAATAATATAAATATAATATAAGAGATGATGTGAGATTATAATATGATGCGATATTGTATCTCACATAACATCCATCCAAACACCCCTATATGAGTATAATTTTGCTTGAAGAAAAATTAAAATCACACTTTTGAAGTTTAAAATTAATTTTAGATCTTTCGATTATACATATATATTATTTTGTAAAAAAAACAGTTTTAAAACTCACTAGAAAAGTAATATTATATTAAAAAAATGACCAATAAGTAATATAGTTAGGTAGATTCAAACGATGTAACTCTTAATCTAGTCAAACACTTGGTAGATTAATTATATTATAACTATTTTACCTTATATGGGTTGGTTTGCCCACTTACCTACATGAAGGTTTTGTGTAACTTTATCAACAAAGTCCCATCCACAATAGTTCAGTCAATTTCTATCCTTAATTTAAGGAAGCATTAATTCCTCAACAAAAAGTAAACGAAGCCAGAGAGAATCATAATATATTTAAATATAAATTAATCTAAAATCCTGAAACAACAACAAGAACAACATAACATAATCTGAAGAAAGTAAATAAATAAATTCAATAAAGGTTGAAACAATTAACTAGATTTGCAATAGCGGCGTATCACCATTATAATATGTCAATTATAGTTTTGGTATTTGGACATAAATAGTCGCATTATTCGTTTTATACAAATATTTCCAACTTTTTATCCGATGGAGGGATGGCATCTTTCCTTTTCCCGACACATTAAGTGCAGAGAAGCGAAATTGTTGAAAGATGGATATAGCTAGCTGATCACTGTTGACCACATTTTTTCAATCAATTGTCAAAAGTAAAATGTTGTGTGAAATAGGTAAGCTAAGCTAAACCGCAGCTCTCACTTGCATGCAATCTTACATTTTCAACAACAATTTTAAATAGGGTTAAAAGATTTTTTGGTCCATGATGTTTAACGACTTTTGAGTTTTGGTCCATTATGTTTTTTCCCCCCCTAATTTTGGTCTCGTTTGTTTACATGTTTTTCTAGTTTTGGTATCAACTTGCCCCCAAATGGACTAGGTTCAGTTGGACCAGTCTTGGACTAGACCAGGGCTCAGTCGATCCCAGTTGGGGTCGCCTAGGTCTGGCGACCCCGACCGTGGTCGGACACAGCCCTGGGCTAGCCGAGGACTAGGTCAATTGGACCTAGTTGTCCAATTTGAGGTCAATTTTAAAAATTTTGGGACTAAATTGAACAAAAGAAGAGTTAGTGAAGTATTAGAGGAACTAAAAATTGAACAAAATTAAAAGTTTAGGGTGGATCATGTGAAATGCACATGTTACTTATCGGAAAATATGGACGGAAAGTAACAGAAAGACCAAAACTAGAAATATAAGCAAACATATGAGACTAAAACTAAACAAAAAAAAAACATCATGGACCAAAACCCAAAAGCCGTCAAACATTATGGACCAAAAGACATGTTAACCCTTTTAAATATACTAGTAGCCGTGGGAGCAACAATAGTGCTGGGATCGATACTGCGTTTGGATGAATGTAATATAATTTAATATTATATTATGTCATACATTAAGCGTTGACAACGTATATTTGAATTTTATTTTTTTAAAAAATTATAATTTAGAAATGAATTTGATACTTGACCTATTTTTGGAATTCGCTCTAATAATCACCATATTTGAAAGGGTTAATACCTAAATTTCTTCCTAAACTTTGATTAATTTAGAAATTACTTCAAGAAATTATTTAAAAAAAAAGAGCTACTTGAACTTAAAATTTCAGAGCAGATTACTATATCTATTTCAATTCCCGTCAAACTGGAGAGAAAATGAATATATTTTTATCATTTGGAGTCTTTTCATCTGTACACAAGACACATTCAAACATAAATTAAAAGTACTAGAACGAAATACATTCAATTGGATGTTTAATTGGTCTTCCGCGTAATTCGAGCTATGTCTTTCAATTGAACATCAAATTGAAGGTATTTCGATGTAGTAGTTTTAATTTTTATTTGAGTATACAGATGAAAAAATCCGAAGTGGTAGAAATATATTCATTTTCTGTCCAGTTTAAAGAAAATTGAAATTAAAACAATAATTTACTTAGAAATTAAAAATTTATTTAGCTAATTTTTTAAAAAAATTAAAATTTAGATAATAATTTATAAATTAGTCAAATTTTGGTTGTATTTACTTAGATAGCCACGCAATTATTTTATTATTTGCAACTTTGACTTTCTGTGCATCTACGGTGTCTCTTTCTCTGTTAAAGAACACATGTCCGCCAATTAATTACAAGTTAACAGAGAGAGAGATCTGCGTTTGTCAGATGGATTGGCCGTGGCCCCACCATTTATTAATTAGTTCAAAATGCGGTGCACACACGCGTGAGCGTGGCGTGTAATCAACAAATACTCCCTTTCACATTACACTATGATGATGGTATGGAAAATTTATGAAACTGCCCCCTGCGAAGTTGGAATTTGAAATATGCCCCTCAAAATTGGTTTTTATCAAAACGCCCCGTCCCGCTGATAATACCAGCGGGATGGGACGTGACATGTCAGCGGGACATGACATGTCCCGCTGACTACCACGCGGGATGATCTGTCATCCCGCGTGACTCTGTCCCATGCGCGCCTGCGCCTAGGGGAACCCGTTTTGTCGGGTTCCCCGTCCCGCTGGTAATACCAGCGGGACCAGCTGGTCCTATTGACCAGCTGCCGGTCAAAACTGGACCAGCTATCAGTCAAAACCGGACCGGCAGCTGGTCCGATTTATTTCTGCCCTAGCTTATAAATGAAACCCCCTTCTACAATGTTAAAATTTATATTTCCTTTGTGTTGTTTCAAACTAAGGTAATATAATGTACGCTTATAAAATTTAGACTTTTTATAGTTAATATATGTTGTTATAATGCTACAATATATGTTTTTTGTAAAATTTTCAGGAATGCCAACTCATTTGAGTACGTTGTGACATATCAGAAGTTGTTTATCAAAAGAAAGGTAACATACTGTTATTTTTTTACTAAGTATTCTGATTATAATGATATGTATAGTACAACTATTATGTAAGATATAAAAATAAGAGATTATGATAATTATTTTTGTGCCGAACTAATGTAGAAATTATAATGTAATTAAGAAAACGTAATTTTGTATGATTTTTGTTTAAATTTCGAAAATAAGGATTTTCACATATATAGATTATAATAATGTATATATTACAGCTATTATGTGAAATAAAAAAAATAATAGGATATGATGACATTTTTATTGTGATGAAATAATGTAGAAATTATAATGTAAGTAACAAAAATTAATTTTTGTTTATTTGTTTTGTATTCTGAAAATTATAATTTTCACGTATATCGTATGTGAATAAAAAAATGATATATATAGTACAACTATTATGTTAAAAAAAATATGATAATTTTTGTTTGTACTGAAATAAAGTAGAAATTTTAATTTTTTTTAACAAAAACAATTTTTGTAAATTAAATTATATTAAAAATCTGTAAAAAAAAAAAAATTCAATACTTTTTGAGAATATTAGTACAAATTATTAGTTATTAGGGAAGTCCAATTCTGCAAACGGATCTGAATTTAGAGTGCCGTAGAATTTATACGAGCTTGTCAAAATTAAAAAAAAAAAAAAAAACACAAATTAACGTCTAAAATTTGATTTAGGACTACCGCTTATTTACAACTCCAAATGCAATGAAACTCGAGAATTATTGAATTTATTATACAATTAACAGTATGTAAATTTTTCAAATTTTTTTGAGAATTTCAAAATTTAGGGTTTTAAGCACGGAACGGTGTTCACCCCCCTTAAAACGCAGTGTTCGGGCCAAATGTCGAATTTTTAGAAAAATTTGAAAAAATTAGTACAAATTATTAGTTATTAGGGGAGTCCAATTCTGCAAACGGATCTGAATTTAGAGTGCCGTAGAATTTATACGAGCTTGTCAAAGTTTAAAAAAAAAAAAAACACAAATTAACGTCTGAAATTTGATTTAGGACTACCGCTTATTTACAACTCCAAATGCAATGAAACTCGAGAATTATTGAATTTATTATACAATTAACAGTATGTAAATTTTTCAATTTTTTTTGAGAATTTCAAAATTTAGGGTTTTAAGCACGGAACGGTGTTCACCCCCCCCCCCCCCCCCCCCCCCCTTAAAACGCCGTGTTCGGGCCAAATGTCGAATTTTTAGAAAAATTTGAAAAAATTAGTACAAATTATTAGTTATTAGGGAAGTCCAATTCTGCAAACGGATCTGAATTTAGAGTGCCGTAGAATTTATACGAGCTTGTCAAAGTTAAAAAAAAAAAAAAAAAAAAAAACACAAATTAACGTATGAAATTTGATTTAGGACTACCGCTTATTTACAACTCCAAATGCAATGAAACTCGAGAATTATTGAATTTATTATACAATTAACAGTATGTAAATTTTTCAATTTTTTTTTTAGAATTTCAAAATTTAGGGTTTTAAGCACGGAACGGTGTTCACCCCCCTTAAAACGCAGTGTTCGGGCCAAATGTCGAATTTTTAGAAAAATTTGAAAAAATTAGTACAAATTATTAGTTATTAGGGAAGTCCAATTCCGCAAACGGATCTGAATTTAGAGTGCCGTAGAATTTATACGAGCTTGTCAAAGTTTAAAAAAAAAAAAAAAAAACACACAAATTAACGTCTGAAATTTGATTTAGGACTACCGCTTATTTACAACTCCAAATGCAATGAAACTCGAAATTATTGAATTTATTATACAATTAACAGTATGTAAATTTTTCAATTTTTTTTGAGAATTTCAAAATTTAGGGTTTTAAGCACGGAACGGTGTTCACCCCCCTTAAAACGCCGTGTTCGGGCCAAATGTTGAATTTTTAGAAAAATTTGAAAAAATTAGTACAAATTATTAGTTATTAGGGAAGTCCAATTCTGCAAACGGATCTGAATTTAGAGTGCCGTAGAATTTATACGAGCTTGTCAAAGTTTAAAAAAAAAAAAAAAAAAAACACAAATTAACGTCTGAAATTTGATTTAGGACTACCGCTTATTTACAACTCCAAATGCAATGAAACTCGAGAATTATTGAATTTATTATACAATTAACAGTATGTAAATTTTTCAATTTTTTTGAGAATTTCAAAATTTAGGGTTTTAAGTACGGAACGGTGTTCACCCCCCTTAAAACGCCGTGTTCGGGCCAAATGTCGAATTTTTAGAAAAATTTGAAAAAATTAGTACAAATTATTAGTTATTAGGGAAGTCCAATTCTGCAAACGGATCTGAATTTAGAGTGCCGTAGAATTTATACGAGCTTGTCAAAGTTTTAAAAAAAAAAAAAAACACAAATTAACGTATGAAATTTGATTTAGGACTACCGCTTATTTACAACTCCAAATGCAATGAAACTCGAGAATTATTGAATTTATTATACAATTAACAGTATGTAAATTTTTCAATTTTTTTTTAGAATTTCAAAATTTAGGGTTTTAAGCACGGAACGGTGTTCACCCCCTTTAAAACGCAGTGTTCGGGCCAAATGTTGAATTTTTAGAAAAATTTGAAAAAAATAGTACAAATTATTAGTTATTAGGGAAGTCCAATTCTGCAAACGGATCTGAATTTAGAGTGCCGTAGAATTTATACGAGCTTGTCAAAGTTAAAAAAAAAAAAAACACAAATTAACGTCTGAAATTTGATTTAGGACTACCGCTTATTTACAATTCCAAATGCAATGAAACTCGAGAATTATTGAATTTATTATACAATTAACAGTATGTAAATTTTTCAATTTTTTTTTAGAATTTCAAAATTTAGGGTTTTAAGCACGGATTGGTGTTCACCCCCCTTAAAACGCAGTGTTCGGGCCAAATGTTGAATTTTTAGAAAAATTTGAAAAAATTAGTACAAATTATTAGTTATTAGGGAAGTCCAATTCTGCAAACGGATCTGAATTTAGAGTGCCGTAGAATTTATACGAGCTTGTCAAAGTTTTAAAAAAAAACACACAAATTAACGTCTGAAATTTGATTTAGGACTACCGCCTATTTACAACTCCAAATGCAATGAAACTCGAGAATTATTGAATTTATTATACAATTAACAGTATGTAAATTTTTCAATTTTTTTTGAGAATTTCAAAATTTAGGGTTTTAAGCACGGAACGGTGTTCACCCCCCTTAAAACGCCGTGTTCGGGCCAAATGTTGAATTTTTAGAAAAATTTGAAAAAATTAGTACAAATTATTAGTTATTAGGGAAGTCCAATTCTGCAAACGGATCTGAATTTAGAGTGCCGTAGAATTTATACGAGCTTGTCAAAGTTTAAAAAAAAAAAAAAAAAAAAACAAATTAACGTCTGAAATTTGATTTAGGACTACCGCTTATTTACAACTCCAAATGCAATGAAACTCGAGAATTATTGAATTTATTATACAATTAACAGTATGTAAATTTTTCAATTTTTTTTGAGAATTTCAAAATTTAGGGTTTTAAGCACGGAACGGTGTTCACCCCCCTTAAAACGCCGTGTTCGGGCCAAATGTTGAATTTTTAGAAAAATTTGAAAAAATTAGTACAAATTATTAGTTATTAGGGAAGTCCAATTCTGCAAACGGATCTGAATTTAGAGTGCCGTAGAATTTATACGAGCTTGTCAAAGTTTAAAAAAAAAAAAAACACAAATTAACGTCTGAAATTTGATTTAGGACTACCGCTTATTTACAACTCCAAATGCAATGAAACTCGAGAATTATTGAATTTATTATACAATTAACGTTCCTCCTCGATGCTACAGTCAGACATCTCTCCATCTTCAAGTATATTGAGCATGTCATGTTGCCCAGAAACAGTCAAACAATGAGTTGTGATGTCCATCATTTTTTTGTAACGTTCCTTAGGAGGGCCATTGTCATGCATCAATTTTCTTATCTGTTTATACATAAGACTGTAGCCACGCGCCTGTTCAACAATTCACGTAATAGTGGTTATTCGAATGACTTAATTGTAGACTTATAAAGATATATTTCACTTGTCTTACCATGTAGCTTATCATGTCACCGTGTTGACCGAGATACCCCTGCGAAGGGCGAACATGCAATGGTCGTTGTTCTTAAACTTCTTCAGCTTCAACTTCAACTTCTGGGTGATCTTTAGCTAAATAAGTTGTAATACGACGATACCACTTGAAATATTCTTTCGACCTCACACATTCGGGCTCAGGGATAGGATACATATCACGATCATTGCGGTTGTTCCACAACAATATGTACTCCTCATGGGTAACATGCCACGGTGTTGCCGGTGACTTATGCCATTGGGCACACGAGTGGAGGCGATCCCATAATTGTCGATCAGGGAACACCTCGGGGATATAAAATCCAAAGCCTAACTGCTTATACACTCGTTGTGGCAGTTGATATTCAACAGAGTTAAAGTGGATCAGAGGTAGTTGTAAGTATGCCAATTCCCAACCTTCTCTGGCAATTTGTGGCATTATTGATGCAACTTCCGCGGTCCATGGGTTCCAAGTAACCTGTGTTATAACAATATTAGAGTCAACATATTAACTATAAATATAATATGGCATTC
The DNA here is from genome assembly GCA_036873135.1 of Clarkia xantiana subsp. parviflora. NCBI lineage: Eukaryota > Viridiplantae > Streptophyta > Magnoliopsida > Myrtales > Onagraceae > Clarkia > Clarkia xantiana. The sequence continues at coordinate 15,028,110 of JAPTYO010000004.1, forward strand.
TAATGATCGATTATTTAAGTTTAATACCGCAGAGTTCTTCAATATCTCAAGTTCATCTCGGTAAAACCACCTAGTACGAGATTGGAAAGTTTTCTTTGAACTCTTTTTCTGTCTCCACCAACAACCGACAGCACGACCAGCCTCAACATGACCAAAGCACGTGGGTCTACCAAGCGCGAGATACGTCCAACACCACACCTATATATGAGATAAATGCCATTACATAATATAAGTAATTAATAATATTAATAATGCACTTTCAATACCTGTAATAGCACACCACAACCGCCGATGTTGGTCGCTGACTTTTTACAAGTCCACTTGCACAATCCCCTGTACAAGTGGCTCAATACAGCAGAACCCTAACTGTATAGACTGCACACGTCCAGATCTTCGATAAAATATAAATATTGCAGTGGCACCAACGATCCGTTGGAGTCTGCGAATAAAACTGTCCCTAAGAGACACAATATATACGCTCTTGCTCTCTTTTCTGCTTCTTCATCATCGTCTGTTTTGAACTGAGGATGGTTTTTTCCTTTCAAGAAAGTGTTCTTCAACCAGCTGCACTTGAGATCACACGTCCCTTTGATTAATTCCCCGGCAGGCGGTTGTTCACCAAACAAACGCTGGAAAAGAGATAGAGTGTGATTTTTCATAAATCCCGCAACTGAAACTTCGGGATCTAATACAATTCCATCTCTGTAATGGTCTGATATCGGCGGACCATCTATCCTTAACCCCAAGATCATCGCCACATCCTTCAGAGTAATCGTCATTTCACCTGTAGGAAGATGAAAACTGTGGGTTTCTGGTCGCCACCTCTCCGCTAAAGCATGCATCATTCCAACATCTACCTCAATACGAGATGTCAATCCTGCATCAAGAAAGCCCGCCCGGTCGACGAACCCCGCAGTTCGGGCGTCTATCTCCCACAATTTTGCACATCTAAAGTGTGACTCGGGCCACGGAGTCTCGATCTATCAACATGAAACTATTCGTTATTAGTTAAAAATAATTAATTCGTCAATTTTATTTTCAAAGTTTTTTCAATGTAAAAATATTTCTTCAATAATGTCCAATATCTATTTTTCATAATTCTAATTTCTCTATTTAAAATCAACATTTAAAAATACTATCAAATTTCATAAATACTTTTAATATATTATAACACTCTAATTTATGTTTTTATATTCAAAATGTAAAAAAAAAAAAAAAAAAAAGTCTAATCTAATCTCTATTTTTAAATCCTGTTTAGTTTTTTTAAATCCTGTTTATTTGAGAGTTTAGTTTTTTTTTATTATTTCTACAGAACTCGTAGAAACCCTATTTGAAAACGCTATAAATTCGACATTTTAAATAAAAAAACTTTCAAAATTTTCGTAAATTATGTCAACACTTAATAGCACAGTAATATCTATTTTTAAGTAGAAATTTAAAAAAATAACCGTTTAATCTCTATTTTTCAATAATGTTATTTTTAATTTGATTTTTTTTTACTATTTCTAGAATAATTTGAACATTTGAAAACCCAATAATTTTAAATTTTTTCTCGTATTTAATAAGGAACCATGAAAATTCGTAATTAATTTCAAAATTTAATAGCACCATAATTTCTATTTTTATTTTATTTTTTAATATAGAGATTAAAAAAAAAATCTAATCTATATTTTTCAGTTTGATTTTTTTTAGTTTGAATTTTTTTTAACTTCTAATATAATTTCGAAATTGGAAAACCAAATATTTTTTATTTTTTATATTATGTATTTAAATAAGAAAATAAATTAAAAATATTCAATTTCGTAATTACGGTTAACATTTAATAACACACTAAATTGGAACCGGAAGACAATAATTAACATTTTTTTTTTCAATTTGGAAATTTTTTTTACACAATTTCGACAATAATTTCAAACTATCTAAAATCACTGATTTGTTATTTAAACTTATAATTAAAATTTTAATTAATAGTCTACAATTTCAAAAATAATTTTCTACATTTTAAAGCACATCAATTTTAATTTATGATATCTAATTTTAAATTGGACATTTAAAAAGATATTGTCAAATTTCAAAATTTAAAAACAATACTCAGTAATTTCTACTTTTTAAATTTCGATTTTCACTTTTTTTTTTTTTAAATTTCAAAATTATAAAAATACTTTTATTTCGAACAAAAAAAAAACATCTACGTTCGTATCAATAACATATTTATTTGGCATTGTACTCTATTTACGCAATCTAATTTAATCTATGTATCAATATAAACATTTATATTTACTAGAAAAAATAGAAAATTTACCGTGTCCGTGTGGACGAAACTAGCCATGTGTACGTTATTCATGTAGAGAACGGTATTGTCTCCCAGTTCCTTGCCAAAACTCATCCTTCTTCTTGAACCGGAAGAACTGCCTTCACCATGGTAAGCCATTCCCCCTTGAAAATTTAAGATTGAAAATATAATTCTTTTTATAAGTAAATTGATAAGAGAATTATATTTTTACTATGGTATAGAAAGGGGGCTTTTATAGGAGGAGAAGGGACTGAAGAAGATAGGTAGAAAAAAAAATAGGTTAGGGTTCATTATTGGGCGGCGGCTGGTTTCTTTTCCCGAAACCAGCCGCCTGTCCCGCTGGTAATACCAGCGGGACAGTACCACGCGGGATGACAGATCATCCCGCGTGGTAGTCAGCGGGACATGTCATGTCTCGCTGACATGTCACGTCCCATCCCGCTGGTATTATCAGCGGGACGGGGCGTTTTGATAAAAACCAACTTTTGAGGGGCATTCAAATTCCAACTTCGTAGGGGGGCAGTTTCATAAATTTTCCATGATGGTATGGTATGGACTATGCAACTCATAATTATGATACACGATTATCAAATTTCAAGATAACGAATTTTTAAACTATACAAAATATTCCGGCAAAAAAAAAAAAAAAAACTATACATAATATGAATACATATGCACATTGTTAAGACATAGTGAATACCTTGAAGCACTTCCATGGCTGTGAAAGCACAGACCACAAAGCACAACACCGTTGCCTTATCCTCCGTCTACAATAAATTAAGCTCAAGTCTTAGCCAAAATCTTAACTTCTTGCACAACAAACATTCCCAGGCAGCTGTAAAGTTGATAGTGAAGAATAATAATCTGAATGTAACTTACACGTCTAGGCTCCTTGTGGATGACTCTGATCTCTTTGAAACCGATGAATGGTCGAAAAAGATCTTGAACCGTGTTAACAATCACAACTGTCACACAACTTAGAAATTACGACCTTAGCATACCAATTGAACACAATCATAGCACAGGTGGCACCGTCTTTCCTAGAACTTGTGGCTCAAGAAATGTAAAATGCTGCTATTTTGAGATGAGACACTTGAAAGCATAATCTAGGTGATAGTATTGATTACAATTTGGCTTTTACCTAAGAGAATGGGCAAATTATCAAAATGTCAATTTTCAGGTGGACGAATGCAAGACTTGAAATGGCTAATTTGCAAGCAAAAAAATCGGGGCCGGCAGCCATCGACTGGGGCCAGCCACCACCAATTGGGGTGGTGGCCGGCCACGATTAGTTGTGGTCGGCCCGATAGGTGGTCATCGTCGGCCTTGGGTGGTGATCGGCGGCCTCGGGTGGTGGGCGGTGGATTTGTACGGTGACGGAGAAAACAATAGGGACTCAATTGTAAAAATCAAAACTTAAGAATATAAATTTGAGGACTAAATTGAACAAAATAAAAAATAGGAACTCAATTTTTAATTTGACTTCAGGGGTAATTTTGTCATGTCACATTTTCTCAAATAAGGTATTAAATAAAAAAATATTAAAAGTGGTAAAAGTGTCATTTCACATTTTCTCAAATAAGGTATTAAATAAAAAAAAATATTAAAAGGAAAAGTGTCATTTCGCACAATTCTATTAAATTTAACCCTAAAAATTGACGGAAAACCAAAGTTGAAAATTAAGACATTCTAAATTAACGTTTGAAAATTCAGACCTCTCTGGCTAACATGGGTCAAAATTCAGACATTTCACAGGTTATTAACCCTATTTTTTAAGTTTTGAATGATGCGGAAGAATCTCATATTAAGCAACTGTAAAATATGATGAAGAAGAATGAAAAATCTCATATTATCCTAAATGGACTTAATCCATTTTAAGTTCTTCTATCTGTTATAATTTTAAATCCCTAATAAGATGAAGAAGAATCAATAGTAGTTTGGAATTGAAGACAATCTAATTTCATCTCACACAAAAGAGATAAAATCATCAGTACACACTGAAGGATCCTCAGTTTCAATTCCAATGACCACTCAACAATGCAACCAGCAGAACTAAATACAATAGAAACGAAAGAACTCAACAATAGAACAGCTTAGGCGGCAACTGAAGGATACCTCTTGCTGAGGCACTGCTTGTTGGAAAAATAAACTTTAGGTTCAAAGTATTAGGTGATTCATGTACTTAGAGTTACAATGTATTTGCTAGAAACTAAGTTCATGCATTTAGGGATACAAAACATCTAAGGTCTTCCATATGTACCTATAAATATGTGATCAAATGAAGGTGAAATCAACAAGTTGAGTTGATAACAACAAGTCTCTTATTCCCTCTCCACATCTCTCACACACATTCATACACCAACAAGTGGTATCAGAGCCAAGTCCAAAGATCGTGATGGCATCGACAAGCATGCAAGTGCCAAGATTGACGAAGGATAACTACGATAGATGGTGTATCCAAATGAAGGCCCTTTTGGGATCGCTTGACGTGTGGGAGCTCGTGGAGACCGAGTTCGAGGAACCCGAAGTGACGGCGGAGATGACAAAAGAGGAGAAGGATGAATTGAGGGAGCAACGGAAGAAGGAGAAGAAGGCCTTGTTCACAATATATCAAGGTCTTGATGAAGCCACGTTCGAGATAGTCGCTCCGGCCGAGACATCATACGAAGCATGGGGGATACTCCAAAAGGCGTTTGGTAGTGTCGAAAAGGTAAAGAAAATTCGCCTACAAGCTCTTCGTGCTCAATTCGAGTCCCTCCACCAAGAAAGCTCGGAATCTATCTCCGACTATTTCACGAGGGTCATTTCAATCACGCATCAAATGCGGAGAAATGGAGAAAATTTGGAAGATGTTCGTGTCATAGAGAAAATCTTGAGATCCATCGATCCTAAGTTCGACTTTGTGGCCGTGGCGATCGAAGAGTCCAAAGACTTAGAAGAGATGTCCGTTGAGCAACTCATGAGTTCTCTACAAGCCCATGAACAACGACTTATGAAGCGAGGAGAAGGAAAGTCCTTGGAGCAAGCTTTACAAGCGAAGTTGACGTTGAAGAATGACGGATCACGAGGCGGCTTTCAAAGAGGAAGATTCACACCACGAGGAGGAAGAAGTAGATCAACCACCAACGAAGCCTACGATGATGGAGATTCGATTCAAGAAGGAGATCGAGGAAGAGGTCGCGGTCGTGGACGCGGACGAGGTCGTGGTGGATGGAACAAATCGGGAGTTCAATGCTACGTGTGCAAAAAATACGACCATTATGCAGCGGAGTGTTGGTATAACACCGACTTTGAGGATGAGAATGCGAACTTCGTGGAGAAGATTGACGACGATGGAGTTCTTTTGATGGCATACAATCAAGTGGAGAAGACGGAGTCCAACACATGGTTCGTCGACACGGGAGCTTCCAACCACATGTGCGGAAGAAAGGAGTTCTTCGCGGAGCTCGATGAAAGACACGGTGGTCACATCACATTTGGCGATCTTTCTCAACATCCAATCAAAGGGAAAGGTAAAGTTCTCTTTGAACTCAAGAACGGACGAAAGTTGTGCATCACCAATGTTTATTTTGTTCCCGACATGAAGAACAATATTTTAAGTGTCGGACAATTGCTCGAGAAGGGATACGACGTTCGGATGAAGGAGAATAAACTCATCATCCGTGATAATAACAACAATGTTATCACGAATGTAGCCATGACGAAGAATCGAATGTTCCCGTTGGAGTTAAAGATCAATGAGCAGAATTGTTTGAATGTGACAGCCATAGATAACTCGACTCTTTGGCATCTCCGGTATGGCCATCTGAATTTCGCGGCGCTGAAATTATTGGAGAAGAAAAACATGGTCAGAGGCTTGTCGAATATCGATCGTCCCAATGGTGTATGCAAAACTTGTGTCGTCGGAAAGCAAGAAAGAAGACCATTCAAGAAATATCCATCGAGGAGAGCAACCGGCCGTCTCGACTTAGTCCATTCTGATGTGTGCGGACCGATCAAGCCCATGTCCATTGGCGTAAATAGGTATTTCTTGACCTTTACTGACGATTACAGTGGCAAGACTTGGATTTATATGATGAAGCAGAAGAGCGAAGTCTTAACGAAGTTCAAGGAGTTCAAAAGCATGGTCGAGAAGCAAAGCGGTCGTCACTTGAAGTGTTTGCGAACCGACCGAGGAGGCGAGTACACATCGCGCGAGTTTGATAAGTTTTGCAAAGAGAACGAGATCGTGCATCAACTCACCATGCCGCAAACCCCACAACAAAATGGAGTCTCCAAGAGGAAGAACCGGACGATCTTGAATTTAGTTCGGTGCATGTTGAAGGAGAGAGATGTGCCGAAAGAATTTTGGGGAGATGCTGTTGTTTCTGCAGTTTATTTGCTTAACAGGTTTCCGACAAAGAGAATTGGTGACATGACACCGGAGGAGGCATGGAGTAAGAAGAAGCCGTGCATCAATCATCTTCGAGTTTTCGGGTGCGTGGCATATGCAAAAATGCAAGGAAGCCAGAAGTTCGTCATGCTCGGATATGACGAGAATTCAAGAGGCTACAAGTTATACAATCCCGTCACAAAGAGGGTTGTGATCTCAAGAGATGTTGATTTCGAAGAAGGACAAGCATGGAGCTAGGAGATTAATAATGACCAACCAAAGAACGTTATTGAAGTAGAAGAGCCACAAAGAAAAGAAGACCGACGTGTTGAGGTTCAAGAACCAGTATCACCCCCGCATGTTGCTACTCATCAAGAAGAAGGCGACTCGAGTGAATCACCAGTGCTGAGGACAAGGCGGATCCGAGACGTATACAATTCCGCGCAGGTCGTTGAATTGAATGATGATGAAGAATTGTATGGTAATATATGTCTCTCTGCAGGATGTGTAGTCAAAGAGACTATGCGGAGAAAGAAAAAGGCGACGACGCATAGAAGATTCAAGGATCGTGGAGTGCGAAGACAGAGATGGAGTACGAGTTGTCGACAAAGACAATCGGGAAAAGACCACCAAGAATACTCGAGTGGTTATGAGAAAGATAAGAACAAGACCAGACAAGTTACAAGGAGAAGTCATGAAGATCGTATGGACGACAACGGAAGAAACAAGTTTAAGGGGGGATGTTGGAAAAATAAACTTGTTAGGTTCAAAGTATTAGGTGGTTCATGTACTTAGAGTTACAATGTATTTGCTAGAAACTAAGTTCATGCATTTAGGGATACAAAGCATCTAAGGTCTTCCATGTGTACCTATAAATATGTGATCAAATGAAGGTGAAATCAACAAGTTGAGTTGATAACAACAAGTCTCTTATTCCCTCTCCACATCTCTCACACACATTCATACACCAACACTGCTATATCTGTAGTACGGATCCGCCATTGTCAGATCCTTCCTCCTTGCTAGGGCTTGCGGTATCGATCCTCCTCCTCTTTGCCCCTTTTTTCAAGGTTCATATGATTGCGATCCGGATCGTAGGATCGGTCGATCCTAAGATCCTAGAGGTCATATTACAAGGTTCGTAGGATTGCAATCCGGATCGTAGGATCGTTCGAACCTAAAATTCTAAAGGTCAAATCGATCAGATCTCTTCTATAATCTTTATCAGTCATGATCGAATTAGAATTTAGAGCTGAATCATGATCGTTCGGATCGCGATTCTAAAGATCCCAGCGTCCATTCTAAAATGATTTTTAAAAAATTATTTATCCATTAATTGCAATTTTTAAGTCGACTATTTCACGGCCCAAGCCCGATCCGGGCTCTGACACAATGTTAGAATCCACATTGGGCCGAACCAAGCCCAACAGGCCAGTAGAAAGCAGTCATATATGCAAATGGAGTTCCATCCTTAAACCAATTGGTGATAGGAATATGTGACCAAATTACTTATATACTGCTCTCTATTGTACATATACCAACCGGTGTGGTACTCCAGACTCACGGTGAATATCTATTTCAACAAACTTGAACATGTATATACCAGAGTCGGCAAAGTATAATGATAAATGAATAAATATAAAGTTTAATGGGTAAATATAATGCCATAAGTCATATTATGTTCTTCTTAGTTCTTCATAATCAAAGCAACAACTAAAGTAGAATGGACTAAAATTTAAATGAAATTTAAAATATTGGTAATAAAATTAGAGTTCTTTGAATAAGGTTGATAATAATGTTGAAGATAATTATTATTAGTTATAACCGTCCAACTTTGACGCTTTTTCACACTCTTCAAACCAATTACCGGATTATATGGCCCAATAAAAAAAACCAGTTTCTGGATTTATTTGATGGGCATTTGCAAAAATGGGCTCCTTTGTCAATGTAGTTGTGGGCTTATTTTTAAATAGGTCAGGGCCTAAATTCACACTACATTCTTTTTTATTGCAATGATACACCTTGAATTAACTATATCTACATGCAGCCGTAACTTTTTCTGGAGCACCTTTTACCCCTTAAATTTTAAACATGTTGCAGTGATGTTACCCTGGAAAGGTATTTCTTTAATTAGCATCAAATTATTGAAGCTTACCGAAAATATAAAGCCTTATCTACGGAAGTGCAGTTATAACATTGTTGACAAAGGCGGTAAAGTGACGGTAGGACAATAATGTTGATGTTGAAAAAGTAATGGGACCGACCTGAAGCAAATCAAAACTGAGTGCCTTTCTGTGACCGCAACATTTTTTAGCCTTTAGCTTCTTATTTTTTTTTTTATAATATAATATAATATAATACAAACAATACAAATTTCTATAAATAAATAAATGGTTAATTTATAGCAATTTCTTAGCTAAATGTTTTAGGTAAATATATTAGCTGATTTTTTGTCGAATAATTTATAATTAGCTCAGCTAAATAAACTTACAATTTGTGAACTCTACCCACACTTGTTATCTATATATATATATATAAGGAATAGTAACTGTACAATCCACATGATACCTAATTAGGATCTTAAACAATTTAATAATGAAACTAACAAACTATTTCTATCTAGAATTTCACATATCCAACTGTCCATACTTAAAAAAGTTTTATTGCAAACTAGTGCATACATTTAAAATAATAAAAAAAAAAATTCGTGGTTATTCTAGGGATATTTATTAAGATTGCGGTACATATAACATAATTACTTTACATCTAAAATAATTTTCACATATTGGGGTCAACTCGTAAAAGATTAAGGTGGTGGCCATTAATATTTGTTCATTACATTGTTTTCATGGCTCTAATATTTTATATTTCCATGAATATTTTTTAATTTACATGGCTTCAAAATTGTTAGTACTTTGTGTTAAATTCCACATTTGGCTAAACTCAACAGTCCAATAAAGAGCAACCATTAATACAAATAAGATTTCATCATAAAACAAATTGGTAACATGAGAAAGTAGTTCACTTGCTTATATGATGCTCAAATATTTACACACCGACGGTGTGATATATAGTACTCAGTACTACTCACGGTATGACTTCAATACTTCCCGACACCACGAGGACTCTTTGATTAAGGCATCAATTTTTTCAAATCTGGACGGATGGTGACTAATTTTAACAAACTCCATACACCCTCACGCCCAGATCTGACCCAAACAGGTTGGGTACGTGGAGACAATGCACAAACTCAACACCGCAAATTGGAACTGGACGCTGACACCATGTTAAATTCCACATTAGACGGACCCAAACCTAACAGGTCATTAGAGAGCAATCATATATACAAGTAGGGTTCTATTCTTAAAACCAATTGATATTAAGAGAAGGTATCCGATTTATTTATATAGTGCTCGAATATTTACACACCACTAGTGTGGTATATAGTACTTACAGTGAGACTTCAACATTTTAAAATTTTCATTTAACTATTTTTTTTATAAAAAGAAAAGTTAGTTTTTTTTTTTTTGGTGTGCCAATGCTCAAGTTAATATATATATATAATTACGTGCAATGCGCATTTAAACCTTTTCCGTTTAGAATTAATCGAAAGTTTAATGGAACTAACAAGTTGTAGAATATGATTAAATCCGTTTAGACAAAGCCAACGGTTTGATACCCAAAAGTCCAACTAGCGAGATACTATCTAACCAATTACAATTAAAAAAAAAGCTATTAAGATAGTTAATTGTGCTGTATATATAATTAATAATATCCCCTTAATTAAAAGTAGAGTTTATACCCAAATTAGGTTATGTTTGTTCGTGGAAGTGTCTTTTTGTATTATTATAGTCTGAAAAACGAGTCATGTAGTTATGTTCAAGTTGACTTTATTCGCATTAATTAAGTTTTGGTGAACCTCTTCAAAAACCTAATTACCTGCCTCTTGTTTTTGTATGAAATTTCAAGAAAATGTATTTATTCAGTGGCAAAAAAAGAGAAAATATATTTATTCCCGGCTGCGATAGTGATAGTCAAAAAGTCTTAAGTTGAAATTAATTAATTATCGATGTTTTAGCATTAAGTATATTAACTACTATATACCTATAATTGATATGTGTTGATTGAGTTGCATGTACTCCCAACTTGCAAATTGTAATTTGTATTGAATACACCCGAAAATGTATTTACTTATTTAATTTTTATTTATTATAAATTAAAATTGATCGTACAAAGTATTGAATATAATTATATTATTTTAGATTAGTTTTCCCGGTTTTTTTCAATCATATTCAAGTTACCTGACTGATTTGTTCAAATTAAACTGAATGTTTAGCGGTACTAAACAATTTTTCCACAAATTAAATTCGATTTTAAAAAATCAATTAATAATTTATTAAGTGGTCAAACTTTAACTAGCCATTTCATATTTTATCCTAATTTTTCTGGTCATTTCATATATAGATGATAGAGAACTACGTAATTTTCCTACAAATATTTAGGTAATAATTATATTTAAGAATAAAGACAACCCCACGTTAATTTTTACATGATAGTTGATTTGATTGGTTACGGGCGCATATAATCAATACTCTCATTGAAAATGAAAAAGTTTGCTAATTCATCAAGGAATATTGAGGAATCCAATCAAACTAACACACCATTAATAGTTCTTATCATTGCATAGTTGATTTTATAAAATCATCCATTCTTATCCACACATTAAACTATTCGTACTCAATTCGGCTCAAATAAGCCGAATTGGAGCTTGAATTCTTTGGAGTCCAGATTTTCAAGTTTGAATTTTACTAAAAAAATAACTCGATCAAGCTTGATCTCGGCTCAACTAAACTCAAATAGTAAGGTTCAAAGTAAAATTGTACATGTTAGAAAAACCTGTTAATGAGATTACTATTTTTCTGATCGGGTGAATGATAATTTGTTGTTCATAGTACACTCGGCCAGAGTAATCCTAACTTCGTCTAGGTCGTTGAATCTGACGAATTAAAGATCCGTAACGACTTCATTAATAGAGTCATTTCATTATTTTTTTTTCTTATTGTTGCGTCATTAATACTATTCTTCCATTTTATAGGAAGTTCCTCTCATTATTTGGAGAGAGATTTTTACTACTCCTCCTCCCTCTATATTTTTGGCTTGACGTTTGTCATCATCTTTATCTTAATTCGTTTGTGGTGGACCAAGTTCTATTTTGGTGGATTTTAGGCAAGTTTCTGTTCGACTGGTGAGGTTTCGTGTTAGCTTACCACTGGAATGTCGTTTTATCATGGGAGACAATCACCCATGTTTATTCTCTAGCACAACCGATGTGTCGGTGAGATGGCGAAATTGTCTATTGTAGATCATGATCTGCAAGGGACTCGGTTTAAAAACATTCGTCCATTTGATCAGAACATTCTCCTTTAGAATTTCCCTTTCAGATGCTATATTTTCCAACGATCTCAATACAATTTTTGTATTTTTAAACAATGTGTTCTTTAAAACTTTCCTTTAGAATCCCCCTTTACGTGTTATATTTTCCAACAGTACGAAGGTTCGAAGTTTACTTGACTATGCTCGACTTGATCTGAACTTGATTTAGACCCAATATATATTAATGTATATAGAAAAACGCAGAGAAGAGTTGCGAGCAAGTTCGATCATCCAAATTAGAATTTGAGTATTAACTAAATCAATCTCTGAGTAACTCACGAGAAACTTAATTAAAATTTAGAACCATCATAACAAAATCTTAGAGAAGATTTAGAGGAAAGCACAAAAGGAAGCTAGTGAAGTGAATGGTTGATTGACAAGGAAGGAATCTATCTTAAGGGTTATGTGGTGGCAAAATTGAAATGGATGATGAGAAATTCGCAAATACGGTAAATCTTTGAGTGCGGTCTTTATTTTGAGTCGGTCCTAAACAGGTTAAACACGCGATGAAATTGAGATACAACTTTATGTAAAGTTATATCAAGAATGGAAATTCCTTTGGATTATGGAGAATATATATTTATATATATACCAGGCAGGTTTTAATTAGGTGTGTACTATTGATGAATGGATGGTTAAAGAGCATATATAGAGTGATTCCACTAGCAATTGTGAAAGAGATGTTGTAGCTAGGTACAATAATGGAGGGTGCAACTTATAATACACTCAAATTCTTTTCTCAAATTATACATAGAGGAAGTGTTTACACCAAGTTTAATAAAGGGTTAAGAATCTATAAACTGTCTGAAGTTTCACCAATGTTGAAATTTTGTGTTTGTAGTTTGAAATGTTAAAATAGACAGTTCCATGTTTCTTGTTTAATTTTGATTGAGATTTGGTGTCTCCGCACGTCTTTTCCTATCATTTCAATCATTTTCATTAACTCACTCACCCACTCATAATCCATCACTCTTTGCTTTTCACAAAATCGTCAAATTTTCCTCAAAACTTGAACATCATAAATAAAAGTTTTTCAGCAGATGTGTGGAACGATTTCCAGCGATAACAAAAACGGGATTTATTCGCACGGATGTAGCCAACTTCTTAGGTGACGAGAAGGGAGCGTGCATGCGAGCTCGAATTTGACAGTTGTTTTCGTTGAGATTGACTTATCTATAATAATCACATCAAAAAACCAAGTTTCAACAAAAATGAAACCTTGAACTGTTAATAGGTAGTTATTCATTCTTTATAACTACTATAGTTCATCCTAGAGTTTTTTAAATGACACTTGACATATTTTAATTTGTTTGGTATAAAATATCAAAATCATACAAGAATGGATATAAACAATTTTAAATTCCTTATGTAAAAACAACTATGTGTTTGTGTCACCCCAGTCATATGAAGCCTATGCCTATTGGTATATGCATGGGAGAGTTAGTTAGGCTGTCCAATAGAAAATCCATATTCCTAACCATCCATCCCTTTATCAAAGATTTGGTAGGTTGGAAATATATATATGTGTTCCACACCAATAAAATATTGGTTGGATCTAGTACTTAGAGTGTAATTGGTAGAAACCAAGGGGTTTTAGGGTTTAGGGTTTTAATCTAGATTGTTTAGCCAAAAAAATTACAGACTGAACTAAAAATCTTGAAACCTTAACAATAGGCACACTAGATAAACTTAATAAAGTTTTAATATTCGATGAAAAAACAAAAAAGAAAAGCATGAGAATTACTCAACTGAAAGATTATAAAAGACACATACTTAGAGTCTGTTAGAAGGATAAACGTACAAAAAGAAAACCTTATATAGCTAAAAAAATATCCTAGAAAACAAGGCACACTCTCAATCAAAAGAGAGTATTCTCGTGTAAACTTCTAATTAGCAGATATTATCAACCTTCCGAAACATTCAAAATAATAGTAGCATCAATAATACCGGAGATACTTATCTCCGGTGTTGTAGTTGGTTCCGCTAATATTTTATCTGTTGTATATATATATATATATATATATATATTCAATTATTAGTATTTTGAAAAGAAAACTAAGTAATGTTTTTACATAGTTTTCTATTTCTATGTATGTACTCATTTATATATTATATGTGTTGTGAATTGTTGGGTCAGGTGAGTGTGATAGGAGAATACAAATGAGGAAGTGGGCACAAGATGGCAAAAGGAAAGGAGGGGTTGGAGTTGGGTGGAGATGCTTTACTGCTCTCTTTAGAATTTGACAAGTGTCCATTTCTCATTTATATTGTTGGCCTCAATTTTGGTTAGGTCCTTTAACTTACACCATGTGCCACCTTTATCCCCCTAACTCTTCAAGGTTCAGTTTCAAGAATATTTTCCTCAAGCGGTTATCTGACAGTTGTTAAATACGAAAAATATTAACAAATATAATATAATTGCGCATATAACCATCGGGGCACTGTGAAAGAGCGGCGAACTAACGGGAAGTACTGCACGTATGTAGAGATTTATTCATTGCAAGCCAAGTCAGCTCGCCGCACTTTGAAAGAGCGGCAAGCTGACGTGACGAGCTCGCCGCTCTTTCAAAGTGCCCTGATGGTTATATGCGTAATTATGTTACATTTGCTAACATTTTCGTATTTGGCAACCGTTAAAGGCCACCTGAAAAAAAATTCCAGTTTTAAGTAAGACATGTAGCTTATTAGTACGATTAAAAAAAATATAATTACGTTGTTAAATTAGATAATGACTCGTGGTGGAATTGAAAAATTCTAATGTTTAAAATTAATTTATATTTTAAGATCTTAAATGTTTATTATTTGTATCACATGGTATAATATAACATAATTATAGATTCTCAACTTTAAAATATATCTAAAAAATCAACTTCATTATATAATATCGTGTATAAATATATTTATTTGATTATTATAATATTATCTACTTTTGAATATCGTAATCAATAAGTTATAATTTTTTCTACCTCTTTTATTTACTAATAGTTTTTTTGTATGAGAGCACATGTAAATAATTTCCAGCGACATAAGATA
Source organism: Clarkia xantiana subsp. parviflora (assembly GCA_036873135.1). NCBI lineage: Eukaryota > Viridiplantae > Streptophyta > Magnoliopsida > Myrtales > Onagraceae > Clarkia > Clarkia xantiana. Next base: position 15,043,241 of record JAPTYO010000004.1, read on the forward strand.
ATATATATTTCTAATTTACGTCAATATTAATTTATTTTAACAAATTAGTAAAAAAATAATATGTTGTATATATTATTTTAATATTATTAGTTTAAAAAAGATTTTCCTCCAATTTTGGAGTCCAAGTCCATCTATACGTGACAATTCGAGATTGTTGTTGTAAAGTTGGTTCAATGTCACATGATATTTTAATTAAATCATACTTTTACAGCAAAAGCTAAAAGATGAAGAGGAATGTCCGGTTTGATGAAACCGTGACCAGGTCGCGTAAGTACCTTCTTATTATTCGAATTTCATTAATTTTCAAAGTGGAAGCGTGAGATTATTGTAAAATAACTCTAATTAAATAGTTTCTTTTTGCCCAAAAGAAGATCAAATAGTTGATTTTTTATTTAATTTTTTAATTATTGTTTTGGTACCAATCATGTGTTTCTCCTTTAACAGCTTCTTATTAATAATGACTATAATTAGATTAACTGTCGAGATTATTTATTTATTTATTTATTTATTTATTTATTTATTTATTTATTACGGGGTGTTTTAAATTTATGATATTTATTAGGAGGAAGATATCATCCATGGCCATAACATACTTAATTTACATCTACAATAAATTAATAATATTCTTCCATACCAGGTTACATAATAACCCCATTTAGTTAAACTGTTAAGTAAAAAAAATTCACTTGACCCATGTTTGAGCATTTTAAATCTCCAATTACATTATTATTCAAATCTTGCCAATGTTTTTGCAGTTTGCCTATTCTATCCAAATTAGCACAATTAATTTATTGGACTCAGTTGCCACACTTGAATAAAAACTTGGGGGCTCAACTGCAATGCTCAAAAATGTATTTAAAAAAAAAAACCATTAGTTCAAATCAAGTGCAAGAAAACTATGGGAGTGCCTCTATCGAATCCCACTAATTAAATTCGGATAGTTTTGGATAAAAGTGATAAATGACAGTTCTTTTAGAATACTTAAATTATAGTGTGAAATAACTATTTATTATTATTATTATTATATTATTTTAAATTCTAACAAAATGAAAGGATTTAGTATCTATATGTGAAGTATGATCATCTTGCAAAACCTAAATGCTAAAATGTTAAAAAAATAATTATTAATCAAACCATCGGGCTCTATGAAACATCTGCGATATGAAGCTGCCGCTGTCTCAAAGAGCGGCGCACTTATTGCCGTTATTTTTAACGGTAATACAAAAGCCCGTCTACGCTGCGAGACATAGCAGGAAACATGGAACTAGACTGTTCAATGCTCTAATTCCCTACTGTAGTGAGCAGCGCAGCTACAAACTACTGTTCATCATAGAGACGAGATGTATTTGCTGTTACAAATAATGACACTAAATGACTTCGTTCTTTGAACAGTGACAACACAATATCGTCGTTTTTTCAAAAAGTTCCGGTGGCTAAATTTGCATTTTTTTTCTTTCTTTAACATTTTAGTATTTTGGTATGGCTACTTGGCTAAAAAAAAACCTCTTCAACAATATATTTTTGAGTTTTTGGTATGCATACAATACATTAAAAAAATCAAAAGTTGAAGGATGATATTTGTAGAGTATATAACTCGAGGATAAAATTAGATCCAACCGTTATATTGAGACAATTTTTTTTTTCTTCAGCTATGCCTATTACCATGAGTCATGACACACATCACTCTGTCTCTCTCCTCTCGTCCTTTCTTTCTCCACTCACTTTCTTGCTCCTCCGAAACTCCATAAAAGCACCTTACGAAGTGGTGAAAATAGCTGAGCTGAGCTGTTCATATTATTCTAATACCAATCCCAATCCACCTCCTAAATACAATCATCATCTTCTTCTCTTCCTTCATCTGTTCAAGGTTTCTGAACCAGCGCGCATTAGCGTTGGCGAAGACGAAGACTCCGCATTTGATGATGATGAATTAGGTAGCGACCCTTTTCTTTCCCTTTCTTCTCTACTCTTCGCTTTTCCTGAATCATCTTAATTAGAGAGAGAAGAAACAAGAGGCTGTCGTTGATTGCCTTAGATCCAGGGCACTTGGGTTCTAGCCCAGTTAAAAGGGCTCTAGCTTTTTTCATTTTTTCATGCGATTCCTGGCTTTCTTTCTCGTGATCCTTGTTTCGCCAATTTCGTGCTATCATAGTTTACACTGTATCTGTTTGTGATATTGCTTCACTGAAAGCTGATTCAAGTAAACTGCAGTCATAAGGCAGCTGACGGGTGACTTTTGATGCTGAATCCGCTCTTCTTGCCCAGATCCGCTTGACCCATTTCAGTTTTCCATCCGCATTCAACCACTTACTGGTTGAAACCATCAAAGGTTTTTCCTTTTTTCTGGAAATCTTAATTTTGGGAACCGACCCAGTAGTGATGAAAGGGACCGGTCATTAGTTGAGAAATGACAGGTGGGGGTGTAGCTTTTGCTGGGGTGGAGGGTAGTAGCTTTTTGTGTAACTTTTGGGTAGGGATTTTGATGGGAGTGATGTTAATTGATAGCACAAGACTAACATGACAAGTTCTTTTTCGAATTGTGTTGTTTCGTCTGAGGATGTCGTGTTGGGTGGTGATGATGATGATGGCTCTAGTGCTGTAGGACAAGAGGTGGCTGCTTTGAATATGACTTCTGAAAGCAAACCCAACTGGGCTGCACCTGATGAACTGATGGCGGTTAGGGAAAGTGAGGAAGATGATACTTTGTCTGTAGATGGAGACCAAGTTCTTAACCGGACATGTTCTTTTTCTATGGTTAGTGACACAAATAGTTTATGTGGGGAGGATTTTGTCACTTTAGAATCATCAAAACCTGTAGATATCAGGAAGAAAATTTTCAATATTGCCGAAACCGGAGAATCAAATGCCGGGGGAGACATTTTAGCTGTTTCTAGCTCCTCGAGCTCTTCCACCACTGTTACTGTTGAGTTGCCTCTCGACAAAAACCCACAACGGGAAACAACGGTAGTGAAGAGTGTCTTTGAGATGGAATGTGTCCCTCTGTGGGGATTTGTGTCCCTGTGTGGAAGGAGACCGGAGATGGAGGATTCCATGGCGGCTGTTCCTCGATTCTTAAACATACCAATTCAAATGTTGACTTCAGATCGGTTTGTCAATGGCCTGTCGGGTTCTATCAGTCAGCAGACAACTCATTTCTTTGGTGTCTATGATGGGCATGGCGGGTCTCAGGTAAATTTTCCATCTATTGAACTTGTCTAATATAGCATAGTTTCAATCAATTATTGATGTACTAAATGTTGACGCCACTAAATTGGATATGATATGATGTAGTATACTTATAATAAAGTAAACAAAAGAAGTAATACAAGCTATGGCACTAGATATATGCTCAATAACCATTTTTTGTTTGAAGAACCTCAAAAATTGTTTTTTTTAATGGATTAAAACCCTAGTAAAGTCTTAAACTGATTAAAATCCTGGCTTATACGAATATTGATAATTGTATTAATGTTTTAGGTTGCAGACTATTGTAAAGATCGGCTCCATATAGCTTTGGCTGAGGAAATAGAGTCGATTAAGGTGGGGCCAAGTGATAGTTCCTTCACTGATAGTTGCCAAGAGCAGTGGAGAAGGGCGTTTACGAATTGTTTCAATAAAGTGGATGATGAAGTTGGTAAAGGGAATTCCGAACCCGTTGCTCCTGAAACTGTCGGTTCTACAGCTGTTGTGGCCCTCATTTGTGCATCGCATATTATTGTTTCCAATTGTGGAGATTCTAGAGCTGTTCTTTGCCGTGGGAAAGAGCCGCTTGCCTTATCTGTAGATCACAAGGTGATTTTCAGAATCTTCTAGCAATTTATTTTAATAAAAAAATGATTTTGGAACTTGGGTGGCAAGTTAAGTTTTTAACCATTTGCATGGGTTTCTTTCATGATAGCCTAACCGTGAAGACGAGTATGCAAGAATTGAAGCAGCTGGAGGAAAGGTTATTCAGTGGAATGGGCATCGTGTTTTTGGTGTTCTGGCTATGTCAAGGTCTATTGGTAAGCATATTTTCATTTCTCTATTTTTTTCCTTGCATTTTTCCTTGCTTGTACTGCTATGGAGTAATTTATCTGTAGTAGATGAAGCGCGCTTAGATTAGATATCTGCTGCAAGGAGTCATCGTAAAATGCTAAAACACGGTCTTAAATATTAAAATATAAGCAATATACACATCTTTGCTTTTTATAGCGGAGAAACTTTCCTAAAATGGTAAGATACGGTTAACATTGCATAATATAGTTAATGTAGCTAGATATAACGACATACAAAGCGAAATACCTGTATTTTGTTTGTATTAAGTCGTAGCAATGAAACGTCATCTAGCAGAAAAAGTTCCGTAAAATGGTAAGACACAGTTATGATTGCATAATATAGTTAACAGAGCTAGATATAACGACATACAAACCTGTATTTTGTTTGTATTAAGTCGTAGCATTGAAACGTCATCTAGCTTAAAAAGTTCCATAAAATGGTAAGATGCAGTTATCATAGCATAATATAGTTAACGGAGCTAGATAACGACATATAAAGCGAAGTACTCGTATTTTGTTTGTATTGTGTCGTAGCAATGAAACGTCATCTAGCAGAAAAAGTTCCGTAATAAGACACAGTTATGATTGCATAATATAGTTAACGGAGCTTGATAACTGCATATAGAGCGAAAACCCGTATTTTGTTTGTATTAAGTCGTAGCAATGAAACGTCATCTAGCAGAAAAAGTTCCCTAAAATGGTAAGACACAGTTATGATTGCGTAGTATAGTTAACGGAGCTAGATAATGACATATAAAGCGAAATACCCGTATTTTGTTCGTATTGAGTCGTAGCAATGAAACGTCATCTAGCAGATTTTTTTTTCTTAAAATGGTAATACACAATTATCATTGCATAGTATAGTTAACGGAGCTAGTATAAAGCGAAATACCTGTATTTTGTTTGTAATAAGTTGTAGGAATGAAACATCATCTAGCAGAATAAGTTTCCTGAAAATGCTAAGACAACAGTTATCATTGCATAATATAGTTAACGGAGCTAGATGGCGGCGTATAAAGTATAATACCCGTATTTTGTTTGAATTAAACCATTGGAATGAAATATCATCTTGCAGAAAAACTTCCTGAAAATGCTTAAGACTGATAGAGATATATGTGTACTGATATTTGAAGGAGCATAGTTTAGGGTCTGTACTTTCAAGTAGCTAAAGCTTAGGGACCTGTTAGTAATTACGAGTTTAGGGATCTATCTGTAATTTCTATATTCCTAGAGTCTATAAATACGAACTCTAACTGCATCTGTAAACTACTTTTGTGAAATGAAAATACATTCCCGCGCATTTCTTCAATTCTCTTCTTATCATCTTCTCTAACAACCTAGGGCAGAAACTTTCATGAAACTTAGAACTTGCAGCTACCTTTTCTTCAAAAGAATTCAGCTCTCTTTTAATCTCACTTCTCTTGTCAACTGGTTTGTTTTCTCCTTGAAATAGACATCAATCCTTTTCTTGACATTCAAGTGTGTTGCTGTAACCTTTTGATAAAAATGACTGTGCACCTCTTCTGGTCAAATTTTTCTGCACAAAAGAAAACAAAGACTCATGGGGAATGATAGAGATATATGTGTACTGATATTTGAAGGAGCATAGTTTAGGGTCTGTACTTTCAAGTAGCTAAAGCTTAGGGACCTGTTAGTAATTACGAGTTTAGGGATCTATCTGTAATTTCTATATTCCTAGAGTCTATAAATACGAACTCTAACTGCATCTGTAAACTACTTTTGTGAAATGAAAATACATTCCCGCGCATTTCTTCAATTCTCTTCTTATCATCTTCTCTAACAACCTAGGGCAGAAACTTTCAAAGACAGTTATCATTGCTTAATATAGTTAACAGACCTAGATGACGGCGTATAAAGTATAATACCCGTATTTCATTTGAATTAAGCCATAGGTATGAAATATCATCTAGCTGAAGAACTTCCTAAAATGGTAAGACACAGTTGCCAATTGCATAATATAGTTAACAAAGCTAGATAACGACACATACCCGTATTTTTATTCGTGTCAAGCCATAGTAATGAAATGTCATCTAGGAAAAACTCCCATAAAATGGTTAGACACAAATATCATTACACAAGTACCATTGCAGATAACGACTGGGACTTTTACCAAAAAAAAAAAAAAAAAAAAAAAAAAAAAGATAACGACTGGGAGTTGCATGCTAGGGTATATTGGTGAACTAAACTCACCATCCGTTGTATCTGTAATTGAGTTCTATAAACTGGTCATAGTAAATTGTAGAAATGAAAGGTTGGATTTTTGTTTCTGCAGGTGACCGATACCTTAAACCGTGGATCATCCCTGAACCCGAGGTAATGTTCATCTCTCGAGCCAAAGAAGACGAGTGCCTTATCCTAGCAAGCGACGGCCTGTGGGACGTGATGTCAAACGAGGAGGCATGTGACCTCGCTAGGAGGCGTATCCTTACTTGGCACAAGAAAAATGGAGAAACCCTAAACCCTAACGAACGAGGCAATGGGGTCGACCCAGCAGCCCAAGCAGCAGCAGAGTACCTCTCGAAATGTGCTCTACAGAAGGGCAGTAAGGACAATATCACGGTTATTGTGGTCGACTTACGGGCTCAGAGGAAGTTGAAGTTCAAGGGCAAGGCTTGATTGAAGTTCATTGGCTGTGATTATTGACCTGCCATGGTTAGGGGTTTGTGTATGGCTTGTGTAGTAGAGTCTTGTGTAGTCCTAATCCATCTTTTTATGGAATTAAGTTATATATGTTCCTAAATTGAGTCTCTTCTGTTCTAAGGGTCATGTAAATGCAGCTGAACAAACTGGGAGCAGCTTATAGTAATTGTGCCCTCCTCTTAGATTTATACAAGGGGGGAAAACACAAGGCTCTATTAGATTTTTGACTAATGATGATATTTTTTTTTGGTTAAGAACTTATTTAGTGTCTCGGGTTTGCTCTATGTTGCTTTTTGGTCTAATGATCAAATTGTTACATTTGGGTGTTCCAACATTCATTTTGGAGGGTGACAACCCTGAGAGGTTTTGAACCTGAGAATTGGAGCGAAACCACATGATAGTAAGCATTCTTAACCACTGGACCACGCGGTGAAATTCTATTTTTGAATGTTCAAGTTTGAGGGAAAATTGTACGATTTTGTAAAAAGCAGAGAGTGATGAGATGATATGACTAAAGGGAGAGGAAAAGACGTAGATATACCGAAGATTGATCTGAGTCGTCAAAAAGTAAGTAACATTAAATAAAATTGGGACACAAAAAAGTTTCTTAACCCAAATTTTATTTCTTCTGGTTTCTGTTGTAATAATCAATGATATATCGGTACATCCATCACAAACATGTTTTTAAACCATACATATTATTGATGTTACACAAACATGACATTGTTCAGACCCAGATACACACATGTGAAACCAACCGATTCGATCCAATCCGCCAGAAGGAATACGAAAATCGAATTACGAGCAAGGAATACAAAACCCACTGGGTAAAGATTTAGAATTTTCATTTCTTTTTGAATAGGAAATGTGAAACCATCCACTCCTCGCCGTTGTTATATCCGAACATTTCCGCAACTGCGATGAAGAACGTTCGCCAATAAACGGTCCATTTCACAGCTATGTCCTTCCCATACGTATCCACCATGATCGGGTGGATGGTTCGCGAGCTTTTGTCCATTCTCTTAAGCCATTCCTCACTGAGAAACACATTGTTCATAGGTTTTGAAAATGATGATGATGACGACGAAAATGTGGATTAGGTAAAGCATTACCTTGTTTTTGAGTAGTGCTTTCCATTGACAAGCCATTGATCCATTACAGTAACATCTTCCTGAAAAATAAATTCATCTTATTACACGAAATTAAGAATCAGAAACATTATACTATTTTTAGACATCTACCTGGAAGTAAAGGAGTAGATTTGCAGATGGCATTGTGCCTCCGGTGAAGAAATATCTAGTAATCCAATCATCTTCATTGATGTCCTACAAAATCACAATATCTCAAGAAGGCGATCTTCATATTAACAAAAGCAACTATACATACAGAGAAAAATCTACCTCAAAGTGGTAAGCGAAGGCTTTGTGGCAAAAATAATGAACAAAAAGCCGACTATCTTCTTTCATCCATTTCGATATCTTTTTTAGAAGATCCTTGTAGTTCTTCATATGCTATACCAAAGAACAGGCAGTGTATAGATATAAAAGAGACATCATATTAAGAATGTTGTCTGGATAGATCACACACCTCAAACATCTCGATGGAAAATATCCGGTCATAGGTTGCATCCATTTCGAAAGTGCTAATATCTGCAACTATGATTTCTACATTCTTTAGATGAAGGTTCCTACAAAAAAAGATTGTATATGAATTGTCTCTTTCTTTATGAATGTAGTTGCTCACAAGCAATATCACAACTTAGTTTTAGGTTAATAGCATGTTTGTACCGTGTGACATTTTAGTTACTTATTTTGTTTACGTTGACTAATTGTTACTTACGTTTCAGAATATTGTTAAATGATTACTCAGTTATCTTTCCAATGTACCAAAAAAAGTAACATTTTGAACCAAAAAGTAACACTGACAAACATAAGTAACAAAAATTGGTAATTAAGCTTAGATTTATCGAGTAATTACCTGCATTGATCTTCAATGTGTTCCTTCTGGGTGCTGGAATTGCAAATCCCTGTGACATTGCAGTTGCTATACTTCTGCGCAATGTACAGAGAAAGTGATCCCCAGCCGCATCCAACATCAAGCACGGTGTGCCCGTCTTTCAATTGAGACCTCTCGCAGTAGAGCTCCAGCATTGCTTTCTCAGCTTCATCGAGTGATGCCGATTCATCAGAGAAGTAACAGCAGCTGCAAATTCAAGAACTCATGTGAAACATATTATAAGATAATGATATACTATTAATGAGATCTTTAGCAGGAGAGAAGCAGCACCTATATTTGAGATGGGTACCGAGCACGAGCTTGAAGAACGAGGTCGGAAGCTCATAATGTTGTTCTTTCGCTTTTTCGGTGCTAATCGCGATAGGCATATCACGGAGTGCTGCAAGAAACCCGAAACTTCATTTCAGTAGCGGATTCAGTGTAAATCACACCGATAGCATGATTTCAACCAAAATTGGAGACAAACATTGTACATTATATCAAATTGAAAGGAAGAACTTTGATGGAATCGAAATCCGCCACTAAGAATCAAGAAATTACTGGGATCGGAGCTTAAAATTCACACTATCAACGAACAACTGCTTAAAACTCAATCCGCAGATGAACAAACCGTAACGGAACATGTCAAAGCTTCAATTCAGTAGCGGATTTAGAAGGGTAAATCACAACGAACTCAGGGATCAGAGCTTAAAATTCACAACGAAGGCATGATTTCCGCTAAAATTAGACACAAACCTTGTACATTTTCAAATTTAAGGAAGAACTTAGTTGGAATCGAAATTGTTAAGAATCAACATTGACTTACCTTCATGGGCTAAGACTTACATAAGTTCATGGGCCAAGATTAATTTACTATCATGGGCTAAGACTAATTTACTATCATGGGCCAAGACTTGAAGATTTGGGCTAAAAGAGTTGGTCCATAATAAAGATGGATCTAGATAGTGATAGTATTCTAGGTTATGTGTCTGGATAATTCTAGGAACTAAATAAGTGTAGAGAGTTTCTAGGGAGTTCTTAGTCTAGAGATTTCTTTAGTCTCCTATTGAGTGGAGTCATTTGTAGTAAGTAAGCACCACCACAACTAGAACCACCAACATAAGTTGAAGTTGTAAGAGTCTCCAAGATATCATATTTAGAGTAAGAGGGTTGTATATATACGAGTTATTCTCTTATTGTTGAAGTACAGTCTTGGTCAAGTGCAAATTGCACAGGCACTTCGTTATTTTTACAAAATTCACCGTTACGAATCAAAAATTCAGGAATCAGAGCTTAAAATTCACATCACCATCATCATATCGAAGCTTCAGTTCAGTAGCGGATTCAGAAGTGTAAGTCACAACGAAGGCATGATTTCCGCTATTAGACACAAACCTTGTACATTTTCAAATTCAAGGAATAACTGAGTTGGAATTGAAATTCGCCACTAAGAATCAACAATTTCAGGGTTCAGAGCTTGAAATTCATATCACCATCAACGAGCAACTGCTTGAAACGCAGATGAATAAAACGTAGTGAGAGAATTACGTACAGTGTACGAACTTGAGGAGGTCGGCGAGCTGGAGATCGGTGGAAGGGCGGTAACCGGATCGGAGGCGGCCAGCTAGGAGCAGACGAGTAAGGCGGCGGATGACGGCGTCCGGCAACAGGTTTCGCTCCAGAGAAGCGAGCATCATCTTCACCGTCGCGTCGTACGGCATTTGCATTATGCCATCCATTATCGTCTCTCTTACACAAAGACGGCAAGACACGCAGAGAGTAGAATAAAGGATAAGGAATGGAGTCTTTCAGAGTCTGTGCAGTTTCGTCATCTGTAATTGCACTAATACAGGAATACTTATATATAGTGCAAACAGAAGGATGGCAAAAAAAGAACTATAGTCCAAAATATAATTACAATTTTTTTTTACAACTATAAGTGACTCACAGATCATCTATATTATTACCACACCACATATATCAAATGCAAATAATCTAATATTACTATATTTATGCAATAGTTGATTATCAAACTTTTACCTCATGTAAATATCTTCAGCCGAAAAAATTAGTCATTGAACGAATTAACAGCGAAAGTTTTTTTTTTTTTTTAAAAAAACATTTTGCTAGTTATAATTTCATATGAGTAAAAATTATTAAGGCCATCGGGATTTTATTTTTAATAAACGTAATCACCTACTTATTCAACACGTAATAAATAAAATAAATAGAAATTTGTTCGTCCGACAAACATCAGCTAACAATTTGTTCTATTGTTTAAATATCAATTAATAATTTATTCAAATGTCCAAATATATATTAACTAGCGATTTGATACATTTTAATCTATCACATGCCAATATATCCTTATTAGACGTAAAAATCAAACTATCAAATTGTACATAGCTAGTAATATCATAATTAACCTTCATCAAGCAATACAATGCAATATTATTTAATAGTCTTAGGACAAACATATTTTCATTCTTTTTACATTCTATTAAAAAAGAAGACTAAATTAATTTGGAAAACAGTATAACATTATATCAAATTGCATCATTTTTCGGGTAATTATTGCTTGTACAGTCATTAGCTACCCGACATTTAATAAAGTCTGAATGTCTATCAAAATAACAAAAAAAAAAGCCTCTTAAATTGGACATCTTCTAACATGTGCTTTTGCTATTACGGTTTTCATATATGAACTAAATGTTTGTCTAATTTTGTATTTCTTAAAAACTCTTAATAAATTTCATAATTTTCATTTACAATCATATTAATCTTCCATCTCAATGTATAATGAAGCAATATTCAAATTTTGAGCCTTAACAAGCCATTTAATTCTTTTGCTAAACACCCTAATCCATAAAATACCAATAACCATGCAGGGGGTGTTTCTGCAATTTTATTGGGTGCCTATTTATTTATTTATAAAGGAAGGAGACGTGGACATTGTTCTACCATAGAACAATTTTTTTTGGTTAACCTATATCAATATATATAGCAATAAGAAATTGCAATTTAGTAAACGTGGACAATGTCTAGTCTACCAAATGATGCAATTAACTATTAAGAACTCCATCTCCACGTGACATGTCGCCACCCTTCGCTTGCGGTCAAAGAGTTCAGTTCTTTTATGTGAAGCTCGATTAATATATTGGTGATGTTTGATAATAGAAGATGGTTAAAATATTAGTAGCTAGATTTTTACCCTACAGGCACCGATCCCCTCCCAAGACCGCCGAAATCCATTCAAGTCCACCGGTGACCACCAATCGGGGCCGGACGACTCTAATCGGAGCCGTCCGGCTCCGATTGGTGGTTACCGGTGGACTTAGATGGGTTCAGACGACCTTGTTGGGTTCCGGCGGCCTTGAGAGGTGGCCGACGGTCTTCTGTGGTGACCGGAATATTTTGGACGGTGGTCGGAAAAAGATTAGAGACTAAATTGAACAAAAAAAATTATTAACGTTCAAACTTAACGGTTGACTAACGGATGCACCAATAGTTTACAAAATACAAACATATGATATTAAAATCCTATAAAATAAAACATGTGTTACCAAAAGCTAACGATGACCAAACATATGACACAAAAAAACATTTTAACCCAAATGATTAAGCAGTAATATGAAAGGAATACTTAAACATATTTTCTTGATATATATACACCTAAGATAATCGTTCTTTTAAGTTTTACCTCATAATGAGTCATATATGACTAAAGAATAATACTTAAGCAATCGGTTTTTTACTTTAGTGCATAGGATTTGGAAAAATACGAAAATAATATCGAAAAATTTGATTTTAAGCAACTCATATGCACCGTGCAAGTAAAAATGTCGGCCATAAACAGATACATATACTAATCTCAGTCTAATATGATAGAAGTTATAACGTATGTAGAAATTTGGTATACAATTGAAAGTTCAGGTAAAAAATCTTCCAAGAATAAAGTTCGGGTATCGTTTTACAAATCAATCGAAGTTAAGGTATAGATTTGGTTTTACCCAAACTATGAAGTCACCTTCTTTTGAGGGAGGTTTATACTCCCGGTGTACAGAACATCCTCCACGAAAACAATCGTGCACACACTTCCATACGGGACACGTAAGACAAAGGCAGTCAATTTATCTTGTTCTTTAATCGAATCGGCACAACAAACAAAAGACAAGGCATTTATTTTCTTCACATTTCCTCCGTGAATCGAATGAATATAATTTCTATCAAAATACTTCGACACCTTCCGTACGCTTTCCCCAAGAACACATGCTAAATTCAACTCCTCCGATCAAGATCAGAAGAAGCTTGCTGCATTTGTTCAACTCCCTTCCGTTTTCCGGCGAGAGAATCATTCGATCCAGGTAACCTTTGCTTGAAATCAAAGCGACCCTCTTCTATTCGGTGATTTCTGCTGTTTAGATGTTGGATGAAGTTAAATTTATCCTCTGCGGTAGTTTCTGGGTAGATATGGATGATGATGTCGTATTGACTTCAATTTTGGTAGATTGCTCTGCTGCTGTAAAGTAAATGAGTTGCTAATTGTCTTCATTTTGTGTAATTTCTACTTTAATCAATGTTCGTCCAAATTTGTGTGTTCTTGAGTAATGGAAAGTAGAAATTTCGGAGAAATTCAGATTGTCGTTGTCAGTAGATTTCACTGATAGATACACTAGATCAGAAATTTAGACAAGCCACTTGACCAAAATCTATTGTCCTGTAAGCTCGGTTTTTGGGTGAAGTTTAGTGTTATGTTTTTGAAAATCATGTGAAAATTTTGTTAAATTAGAGATTTTTAATTAGCATTAGCGCTGCAGAGATTAGTGTCTGGCAAAATTGAGAAATTGAGACGCACCATTTAATGATCAGCTTTATCGGCTCGAATTTGCGGGTGAATGCGTGTTTTAGTTTTATGTTTTCTTTTTCCAGGTTGTGATTCATTCTGGTGTTACCAAGGATGTCAAAACTTGTGTTTAGAAGTGATGATAAGCCCGGAAATTCAAGCAGCAATCAGCTATTGCGTGAGATCGAGGCATTAAGTCGAGCACTTTGTCTGCAGAAAGCTCCACCTGCAATCACGCTACCAAATCTTCGAAATCCCGACCAGAAACCTAAAAACAAGACCGTCGAAGATGCAACGAAGAACGTAGTAAGATCATCATCACTCTGGAGTTGGAAGAAAACCCTCGAAGCTCTGTCCCACATTAGGGACCGCAAATTCAGCTGTTCGTTTTTCCTACACGTGCACTCCATCGAAGGATTGCCTCCGATTTTCAACGATTCGAATCTGCAGGTGCACTTCAAGAGGAAGAAAGAGCTCCTCACAACCCGACCCTCAAGTGTTTCAAATGGAATTTCTGATTTTGATGAAACCTTGATCAATAGTTGCAGTGTCTATTGCCGTAAAAGCGGACCGCTAAATTCATGCATTTACGAGCCCAAGACTTTCTTAGTCTACGTTTCAGTGGTCGGTGCTTCTGGGTTCGATATCGGTAAGCATTGGGTCGATCTGACGAGACTCTTGCCACTTACGATCGAGGAACTAGTTGGTGATAAAAGCATGGGTCGCTGGGCGACGAGTTTTAAACTTTCTGGGAAGGCAGAAGGTGCGATTTTGAACGTGAGTTTCGGGTTTTCTGTAACGACTGATTCGGTCCACGTGGCTCGTTTTCGATCGAGTGCAAAGTCGAGAGGTTCGGGTTCTGTCCCGTTATCTCGGTATCTTAATCTTAGAATGAGTAGTGTCAATCCCACTCTGGAGCTTTCGAAGTCGGTCCGATTTCTGTATCAAAAACTCGATGAAGGTAGCAGTGTTGGCATATCGGACATGAAAAGTTCCGAGCTTGTTGATGCTATGATCGAAGACGAAGAAGACAATGATGACGTGGAATTTACCATAACTGACCAAGGAATAGAATTAGAATTACCGAGACTGGAAGAAACAGAGGCCACTAATGTGGTCGACAATATGAGCGATTTATCGAGAGTGGAAGAAACGAGCGGTTTATCGAGACTGGAAGAAACGAGCGATTTATCGAGACTGGAAGAAACGACTGATTTATCAAGACTGGAAGAAACGAGCGATTTATCCAGACCGGAAGAAACGGAGGTAGCTGAGGTGGACAATTCGAGCAAATCGGTGGCGAGTGAGTTCTTGAATATAGTTGGAAATGAATCGGAGGATGAAGCAGAGTCGCCCAGAGAACGGCTTTTACGAGAGTTTGAAGCCGAGGCAACAGTTTCTGGAGATTTCATATTTGGTCTCGATCTAGACCGAGCCGAATCTGAGGATGACGATGACTCAGAGGATTATACAACAATTTCTTCAGTTTTCGAATCGGGTGGAGAGGAAGACGAGACGTTTGTTCGATCGATACAGTACAGAAGAAAGGCTCAAGTTCTTGAAGAGCTTGAAACCGAAGCTCTAATGCGTCAATGGGGGTTTGACGAATCGGCATTTCGTTTGCCTCCTCGGTGCCACTTGAGTAGCGGGTTTGGAAGCCCGATCGAGGTTGCCTTGGAAAACCATTCTGATGAATAAAATCGGACTCGGGCTCAGGATCGGGGGGGTCTATATTGAAATTTTGAGCTGGGGTTCTTAATTTGAGAACCGATTGTGTTTTCTAATAGGAGTGTATGAACATTACGGGAATTGTGTATGAATATGGACTGGTTTAGTGGATGGTCAATTCTCAGTGGACTGCAATTTTATGGGTCCTGACGAACTGTTAGTTGATTGATAATTTCTTGCTGCAAAGTATTAGTGAAATGCTGAGGTGATAATCCAATATGGATTCTGGTGGGTATTGGGTTGTTAGTATTAGTGTGTAATAATTACTGTGAAATGAAAAAAAGATTGTGTAAAGTACAGTGTTAACTGTGAAACTCTATTCCAGGTTTACTCCTTTTGATTTTGGTTTCTTGAAATTAAATTATTGTTTTAGGTGTTTCAGGTTTTAATTTGATTGTTTTTCTGTGTCTTAGTATGACTACTTTAGAGAAGCCTACTCTGATCTGACGAAGCCATTGTCAAATTCGAGCTCCTCTGCACACTCTATTCTCGTCACCTTACCAAAATTGTTACCCGCAAAGCTCTCCTCATTAGAAAATTTCGCTCCGTTGTCACTATAAATCGCTTCACACCATTCAGTCGGAAATCTAGCTTTTGGATAGTTTGAGGGGAAATTGGACGATTTTGTGAAGAGTAAAAAATAATAAATTAAAAAAAGGTGAGTGGATTGATGAACGTGTTTGAGTGGAGAGAAAAATAATTAAAATAAAATCTGAAACACCCAAAAACAATAATTTGATCCCGATAAAAAAAAAAAAAAAACTGAAACCCTACTAGTAATTGGTGATTGCAAGTTCCTTGCACTATGTTTCCATATTCATTGCATTCATGTCACGGCTAGCTATTTATTAGGAAATTGAAGAATCAACATATATGTATTATCCCAAAAAATTGCTAGGAAATGAAGTTTATGATCATGAAACTCGATCGAACAATCAAATGATATAACCCGAAATTACTACTTGCTAGTTAAGATTATTAATAAATGATGATATCGGGTCGGGTCGGGCTACACCTACAAAGAACCTTGGTGATTATGGATGCCTTCGTAGGTTGTTATAACATAGGTCGGGTCTGCATTGTCTCTCTCAACTCGCTTCTTTACAGGGCAGCCTTCTATTGAGCATTTGTAATAGTTCCTGTCATACAAAATTAATAACCCTACTTATTTACAGTTTAAGCAATGTGGTATGTAAGATCCATTCAAGTAGGTATACTATATATCTATAGTAAGGTTATACATTATAATAGGGTTAAATGTACATTTCATTCCGAATATGACTGTTGGTACAATATGTATTCTTTTATATACTTTTGGTACCAAATGTTTAAACTTTGTTTGTTTTTTGTCTATCCGTTAATTGATCGTTAGTTTAGACTGTTAAATGGCACGTGCAAGTCATGTGACCCACCATAAACTTTTGACGCTAGTCCAGGACTAGTCCAATTGGTTCAAAGGATTTAGTTTTAAAGTTTTAAGTTAGGGATGTATTTAAGAAACTAAATTGGACAAAATTAAAAGTTTAGGGTGAGTTATATAACTTGTACGTGCAATTTAACGGTCAAAACCAACCAACGGTTAACTAACAGATAGATCGAAAGTAAAAAAGTACAAACATTTAGTATAAAAAATATATAAAAAAATACATATAATACCAAAATACACATATCAATATTGTATAAAAATTACGTTTAACCCATTATTATTATTATTATATATAAGAATACCTTGGATTGGGGCTGTTCTTGACCATCTTCTTGCCGTACTTCCTCCACTTGAAACCATCATCCAAAATCTCAACCTCTGACTTGGTCTTAAACGCTACCCGCCTTTCTCTCCCACCTTCACCTGCCACGTCACACTCACTTACTCACCATCTACCTTAACTAGCTAGATTGACATCCATTTTTACAATCGCTTTTGGTTTTATTTATTTATTTATGATAAGACTCTATTCTTGTATCATTTTTTAAATTGAGTTGGTTATATGCTCTTTATCATTCTCGGACTCGATCTGATGATGCCTTTGAATCAATCACGACAATATTACCCGCGCGCGTAGCACGAGCTGGTATCTAGTATTTAATACGAGTTCGACTGTGTCTCAATTGATGTATAGACGGTTGAGATCCGATTTGATTCAATTGTAAAATTAGAATAAGTCATTAGAACATAGTTCTAATACTTTGAAAAGTATTCAAATAATGTTGTACATTTTAAAAGTTTTAAACAACAATTTGAGATGGATAATTAAAGCACATATTAATCACCATCGTTTGAAACATGGTGCACTGTAGATTAGATGACGAATTCCTAAAACATCACAACATTAGTGGAGATAGTGATCAGCTGGGACGATTAACCTTTCATCCTTCGAAGCGTCACAAAATTTTAAGAGACACTTAAGTTTTATCAAGCGTTTTTTAAAATTAATTTCATTGTAGCATATACATTTTTTTTGTAGCATATACATTTTAAAACATATTAATAACAACTATTTTTGTTACATACCGGAGTTGATTCCATCAACACGGCTTCCGATTCCGAATCCCGTTCCGTTTGAATCATCGAGTCTGCGCGGTGTTTGAAGCGACGTAGAAAGACTAGCCGAAAGCTCGGGGACTATCGGAACTGAAGTATCACTATCATCCACCATCTCCGACGACCAGTCATCAAAAGCGAAGAACTGGTCAGAAAGTTCGAAGTCTGAGTGGCCACCGGAGTAGAACGCCGGCGAGTCAAAGGATCTGAAGGTGGTGGTACCAGACATATATTTTTTAGTTGTCAGTTTTGTTGCAAGGTTTTGATGAGCCCTAGTACTCCTCTGTGTGGTGTAGCAGCTCATATATATTGGAAAGATATGTGTGATTTACATGACTCATCACTACATACCATATACATCATGTGGGCGGCTTCCTTTTTGTAGGAAGCTTCAACGTTAATTCTTCGTTTAATTTCATATAATAAATAAATAAATAAAAGAGAGAAAGAAAAATGTGGCCAAAAAAATTGAAATAAAAGAAAAAAACGTGATTCGCTCTACTTCCACATTTAGTTCTTTTATAAGGGTTGAGGAAATAATTACCCCTCTCAATTTCTTATTATGTGAAATTTTAATTTTAAAAGTTATATATTTTTTTTTAATTAGACATTTCATATCTTATATTTACCCTTGAAATTTTGAGAGATATTGGAGAATGAGTTGGTAATGGTATACGTGGTAGAATGTGTGCATTGAATTTGCATTCCATTCTTCACGGGATTGATTCTGAGTCAATCCTGAAAGAGACCATTATTATTAATTTTTATATTTTAATTATATTGTAGAGTTAATGTTGAAGTGTATAAGGGTGTGTTTGGATGGAAGTAATGTGCGATGTAATCTCACATTACATGTCATATTACATCCACATTACGTTGTTTGGTTTGCCAAACGATGTAATGTGCATTGTAATGTAACGTCTATTGTAATTTGAGATTACGTCCAAACTTTATTCAACGTAATGTGAGATTACATCAAAAAACGGATGTTAATGTGAGATTACGTCCAACATTATGAAGTGTTATTATTTTATTATTATTTATTTAATAAATAAACAATTTATATTATCTTTATATAGTACGATAATAATAATAATAATAATATATTTTTTACTTTTCATCTAATTCATAACTCATTATTATAATAAATAATAATGCATACGATTGTTGTATAAAATGAATATGTCTTTTTCGTTACATTTTTTTTGTAAAACTTATCTTATAAAACTAAATAATTTTTTTAATCAATATAATTTTAATAATTATGCGCATTGAATTTAAATATTTAGTTTTTTGAGTTTATAAATGATTATAGTATTAACCACAAAATATAAAGTTTAAAAAGTTAATTGTTGTCAAAATATATATTATTTAAATCTTATCATATTAATATATAATATACTCTCATATATTGATATAATAACAATAATGACACATTACAATGCACATTACAACACATACCAAACACTATAATCAAATATTACACTTCACATTACAGCACAACTAAACACTGTAATCTAACATTACACTTCACATTACAGCACCCAACACTGTAATATGATATTAAATTATGTAGCTCACAACTTATAATTTCACATTTCAAATAATTTCACATTACATCTATCCAAACTCCCCCCTAACTATGCGTAGTAATTAGTAAGTGATTTTATATTAAAACTCCCACTTGTATAAAGGTGACACGTAGTAAAAAATTATATAATCTAATCATATTTATGTATTATTTTTATGTATTCGTTATATTCTTCAAACATTTAACTAGAAACACAAATTGAAACACAAATTACTGCAATTTGATTTTTGCCAAAAAGAAATGAAGAATAAGAGGAACTCATTAAAAATAAATAATTATATATAATATAATATATCAATTTATCGTTAATTATATTTTTTATTTTCGTCAAATTAAAAAAAAAAAATCATAACCGACATTTACTAACCTCCTCTAGTATAGTGTTATTGGTAAAACATCGGGATTTGGATGTGGCTTGCAAGTGATTTTTTTTCTTAAATAACATTTTTAAATAAAATATATTTAAAAATAACACACAAAAACAAATATTTATCAATATAACATAAAACCTTAGTTCAACCTGCGTATAAAGCTACAGTAAATAGATTAAAAGAAGGTTGTCCCATCAGATATGAGAGATAGGACTTGTGGAAAAAAAAAATTACTCTCTCTCTCCCACGTGAAGTCCGATCCTTCTCTTCCTCTTCATTTACCCTCAAATCTCAATTTTCTATACACAAGATATAAAAAAAAAAAAAAAATCGCTAAACACGTTTATAAACAAAGTATAAGATTTTTTTATTTTTTGTCCATCAGATTTTTTTTATTCAAAATTCACTTTTTATATTAATTAGAAAATAGACCAACTAATTAACAAAAAAATCTGATTAAACTCGAGAGCTTTACTAAATTGACAAAAATAAAGATAAAATATATTTATATATATAATATTATTATTTTTTTTCGAAATTATTGGACAAACATTTATATCTCAATTTGATAAATGTGTTATCAAATATCAAGTTTGACCGAAAATTAAAACTCGAGATTGCCAAGGCCGTTCAATTATTAACCAACCTAGTTGAATTATTATTTTTTTTCAATATTTTACCAAATTGACTAATTAAAAATCCTAACATATATCTAATATTAATTAAGATTTTTTTTATGAACTTTAAACTCTACTTATCGATTCCTCGAGTATTTACAAATATGAGCGTGTGAATTTTATTAATGATGCTTATATTTATAAAACTTTACTCTAATTTCTTATTTTACTAATTAATTTTTGAAAAATGTATATAATTGGAAGAAAAAAAATACAAGAAATAAATATATTAGTTATATTAGATTTTTTTAAAATATAATATATTGTTACTAGATTTAGAATTATATCTAGTATAAGTATTACAAATTAAGATCTCTGCCCCAATCTTTCTGCCCCAGATTGTGTCTCACCGTTAAGATTTTGACACGTGTCCTTAGGTTTAATTTTTTATTTATAGGGTTCACCCATCCCAATAGGATTTTAGAAAGAAAAAAAACCACAAAATTAATTACACTCAGAACACATATAAAGATCTTAACGGTGAGGCACGATCTTGAGTATGAAAAGTCTGGCACGGGATATGTATCCATGTACTTAACCATAAATAAAAAGTAATATATATTCTTATTTTTCTACATGGTATCAGAGGATTTCTAATTATAATAAGTATAATTTCCTAGTCGCCACCCACCCTAACTACTATCCAAGGGCAGTCGGCACCACCGTTAGCTATGCAGATGTTATGTTGGCCGCCCCAGCACCGTCATGATCTTGATTATTTTATTTATTTATAATAAGAAAATTAAATCTCTGATTCCGTGTGGACGGCTTCTACGTTTGTCCCCTGCTTTAGCGTCAATTGACGACGTCGCCACATCGATGCCCCTACTATCGTTATGTATGTCTTTATTCTTCTCTGTCGTTTCCGTATGGATTTCTATAGGCCTCCGCTGTTATCGACTGGACCTCGCCGGGTTCCCGCCGTTGCCCACTAGACATATTCGAATGCATATCCATCACAAAATACAAATGTATCTTTTTTGAAAAACTTGTTTTAAAAGTCTATTATTATTTCTGGAACGTTTTTAATTACATTTATCAACAAATGTTGAAATTTATAAATATATAGCAGCTAAGGAATTTCCCCCACACTCAAACTTGTGGAAGTGGAAACATGGCATTTGTACTTTTGGCCAAAAATAATCCCCTTGCACGTGGTCCCCTTCATCTCACTTCTGTATGTCAGAGGTGGCCCCACGTTTATACACAGGACATACAGGACATATCTGCGTACGCAGGTTGGTCCTGCGTTTTCTGACATGTTTGTATTTTTTTTATTATTTTGTAATTTTATTTTATTAAAATGCTAAACATGGATTTGACTCCTTGCAAGTTGAACCACAAAACAGTATGTATTCATTTTTTAAATATACAAAAGTCCAAATAATTATTAAATACAAACAATAATAAGTTGCTATCGTATATTATCATTATTATTGACCTTAACTAAACGTGATTTGTTTTTTAAATAAAATAAATAAGTGCTTGCTAAAAGAGGTACGGACCACATATATTATATCAAAAGTAAGGCATTAAGCAATAATAGTTTAGTGCTAATAACCAAATCACCACATAAAATTTGTCACTTTTACAACTCGAATTTAATTTTACATTGAATTTGTTATATCCATTACAATTTATATCATTTTGAATAGAAAATAAACACGTTCTAGTTATATGATCTTTTTGGATAGGTTTCTGAGATGAATTGATGAAATTAAAAATATTACACTCAATTACCTTTAATTGAACACTCAATTGAAATAGACTATTCAAATTGGAGAAGTCAAATTAAATATCCAATTGAAAATAAAATTCAATTTATTTTCATTAAAAGTAAATAACTACCAAGATAACATCAAAATTCATAAGTACTTAGTCAACTTTTTTTGTATAAACTTGAATTTATGGTAAAAATATTTGACACACTTAGATTTGAATTTGTGAATCACAGTGTATCACTATTGAGATGCGATTCACAAATTATCCAACTTTTCCGTAACTTCGTATTTGTATTTAGATTTGATACACTTAAATAATTTCAATAAAAATAAGTTAATGCTTCTTCATGACCATTTTATACACATCATTAAGTTAACTTATCGTTTAAGTTGGTCACTAGTGCCAAGAATTGACTATGAGAATTTAGACGACCTTATATTGAGTGGCCTACAAAAGACACGTTACTTCAATATCATTTGTTAGATTAGATGTGGAAATTAGTGACCTCAGTTTTATGAAGTCAGCATTACTTATAAGTAAATAGCGATTGATGGGAGATAAGGTATGGACCCATTGGATTGAATATAACTTGTCTCGGAAATTATACGGCAGCTTCCTCGGTCAAGTTCTTTATTTGACCCCAATTATACTCGTAAATTAAAAAATATTTAAATTTTTAAATATCTAACACATTATCAATAATAACAATAAAATATCGAAATAAATATTATCATTCAATTAACATATTTTAAACTGTTTAATTTTATAAAAAAGTACCAAACACATCAATCTAAATAGCTACTTCAATTTCGAATTTTCAATTCAGAGCAAATTGTTACATTTATTATAGTTCTCGTCAAAATTTAACATGAAATGAGCATGTTTCCGTCATGCGAAATCTTTTCTTGTTTACACACGATATATTCATATATAAATTGAAATTATTGCAACGAAATACATTCATTTGGATTCTCAATTGGACTTCCGCCTAATTTAAACCGTACATTTCAATTAAGTATCCAATTAAATGTATTTAATTGAAATACTTTCGATTAGAATCCATCTAAAATACACAATAGTCATTTTTCTTGTGTCAAATTTGATGAAAGTTGTAACAGGTGTAACAATTCATTCTAAAATTGAAAGTCCAGGTAATCTTTCTTTAAAAAAATAAAAAGTAAATAAAATTCAAATAACGATCTTTAACTTAGTTGAAATTAACCCATTTTCTATTGGCTTATCAAGTGATTAGAATGTGATTAAATAATCCAAACTTGTTACATTTAGTTATTTATATTAAGATGTGAAAGAGAGTAGAAGACATTTTGTGTCTTCTCAATAATTGTCTTCACAAAAATATATTATCTTTTATTTATTGTTACATTTTGTGTCTTATCAATAATTTTCTATACTTTTATATTATATTAAAATCACGCGTGTCCTAAATGGCTTAACAAATTGTAGATTAAATTACTTTTCTCTTAAACTCAATGTAACATTAAATAATGTCTTGCCCATTGTGAGTGCTCTCATGTACTTTGAATCTTTCGTGTTTTTCATCAAATTTTATCAAGTTTTTCTTTAAAAAATTCGAACAGCAGGATCGAATCTGAACATTACGATCAATTTTGCAGCTAAGGTTACCTTTAATTATTATTATGAATACCGAACCCATCAAACTTTTATAAAAAAAAAAAAAAAAAACCATCAAACTATTTTCTTCCCCAAACATCTTACTACTTTGAACTTACAAAATGTTGCACCATCAAAACAAAACCAGCTGCAACAATCAACACCACATTTCATTAAATTAACACAAAAGATCATCCATCAAACCACAAGCAAAAATCCCAAAACACCCTTTCCGTAATTATTATTATTAGAAACGAAGAAAGTATCGTCGATCCACAACCCTCAAGCGATCTGCACCTGAATAGTCCTAGGCTTCTTCGGTTCCGGCGGCGGCAGCTTCTGCACCGTCACAGTCAGCACCCCATCCTTACACACGGCGGAGACGGACTCAACGTTAGCATTCTCCGGCAACACGAACTTCCTCATAAACTTCCCGACCCTCCTCTCCATCCTCAGATACTTCCCTCCTTCCTTCTCCTCCTCCCTCTTTCTCTCCCCGCTGATCTGCAGCACGTTGTCGTCCTCCACCTGAACGCTAATGTCGCCGGACTTCAGCCCCGGCATGTCGATCACGAACGCGTACCCGTCCGGGTACTCCTTCACGTCGGCGGGGGTCAAGGCCATGGCTCTGGCGTCGCGGACGTAGGCCTTGGTCGGCGCGTTGAGGCTGCCGGACTTTTCGCCGGCGCCGGAGGACTCGTCGTTGTCCATGAGGTGGTGGTGGAGGGCGGAGATGATCGGTGCGTCCAAACCCATTAGTCTAATATCCATGTTGAATCGCTTGTTTGAAAATGCTGTTGCTAACTTGAATTCTGTTGTATGGTGGAATCGGTTGATCTTCGCCGGAGAAAGGTGTGAGGAATTTATAGGGTGTCGTGGGAAGTTGAAGGCGAAGAAGAAGGTGGTTTGTGGAACGGGGTGAGTTTCTAGGAGGTTCTAGCGAGAAGAATTCGGTTACCTTGATCATCTTCTTCCACAAAGCTCTGGACATTTGCAGAAGTTTCATGAGAGAAGATTGGGCCATGCTTTTCGGCCCACTATCTCCACATTAAACTTTAAGTTGAGAATAAAATGTTGTAACTAACTATACCAGTTATGTTTAGGCATTTTTATGAATTCCCTTATATGTCCCTTTTCTTAAATTTGTTCTAATTTTTAATTATGTTATTATTGTGATGAGTAGGGCTAAACTTGGGCCAAATGGGAAAACATTTTCTTAAAAACATGCACGAACTTGAATTTTCAGCTATTAGATCGTAAAAGTCTAGTTAAGCTTAAAGTTTAGCGTTCATCTGAAGTTTAAAGCTTTGTGGGCTAGTTTATCCTTCTTGACGAGATTCTCTTAGCGGAATTTGAAAAATGTGGAGTTTTGCCACTGATTTCAGTAAGTTAGTGTAAAAGTAGAAATTTTGTTAATGAACGTAAACGTCATACTATTTATAGGTTTAAAAACGAGTTTTTGACCAAAATAAACAACCAAATACCAATATAGACTGCATAAATTATTTTTTACAAATATAGGCCTGGCCGGGTTGGAGTAACCCGGCCAACTGATTTTTTTTCTTCAGTTGGCCGAAAAAAAAAATCAGTTGGCCGAGTTGCCCCAACCCGGCCAAATGTTTTTTTTTTTTTTTTTTTCCGGCCAACAGAAAAAAAAAATCAGTTGGCCGGGTTGCCCCAACCCGGCCAAATGTGTTTTTTTTTTTTTGCTTTTTTTAATAGAAGTTGTAAAAATTAATGGTTTTGTAATTTTTTCCAAAAACCTATTGGACATGGTGAATCCTAAGGGCAAATTGACGCATTTCCAAAAAATGTCAACTTTCTCTCTAGGTTCACCATGTTTAAATAGATTTTTAGAAAAAAAAAAAAATATAAAATTAGTAGTTTTGTAATTTTTTTACGAAAACTAGTATACGAAAAATGTCTGTCAATTTGCCCTCAAGGGTTCACCATGTCCAATAGGTTTTTAGAAAAAAAATTACAAAACCATTAGTTTTTACAACTTCTATTAAAAAAAAAAAAAAAAAAACGAAAAACACATTTGGCCGGGTTGCCCCAACCCGGCCAACTGAATTTTTTTTTTTTTTTTTTTTTTTTTTTTTTTTTTTCGGTCAACTGAAAAAAAAAAAAAATTATTCGGTTGGCCAGGTTGCCCCAATCCTGCCAGGCCTATATTTATAAAAAAAATTATGTGACCCATATTGATATTTAGTTGTTTATTTGGGTTTATTTTGGTAAAAAACTCTTTAAAAACCATACTATGACAGCCGTTACTTTTCTCTAAAACTTTTCTTCTATGGCGGTTTATAAGTACCCTATCATGTTCTATTTAAATGGATGTGATCTACACACAACATCACACTAAATGGTTGCTAGAAGAGAACAAAGTGACTTTATCATATCATATCTATTGATTCATGTCCATTTATATAGGCCAACCAATTACAACATGAATGTCACATCGGTGCATACATTAACTTACCGTTTTACGCCAAACGGAGACTTAAACAAAGATCTCTTCTTCTTCTTATTAAGTTTGGGATTTTCCATTTCAGGAAGTGGCTTCCCTTCCACAAACGAGGTGAAGAGAATGAGTGATCTTTTGGGCTGCGAAATTGGAGATTCATGTGATCCTCCTCTAATGGTTGCATACGTTAGCAATGGAGAGAACTCTCGAGTCCACCCTCCAACTTGTATCCCCTTGTACCATGCTCGGTAAGGCGATGACGACGACTCGTTCATCCCTAACTGCTTCGCTAAATTGTTCGCCACTTTCCGAGTTCCTATAAACGGTATAATTGTGTCTTGATCTCCGCTGCGAAATTATTCTAAAGCCCATGTTAATTACTAACACTAGATATCTGTCCGCGCTACGCGCGTGCGCAAAGTTTCCATGAGAATATTTCAATAACATGATCAGACTGACTCCGAGTATGATACAACCTTAAAAATTAAATTATATAACATAATAACATTATAAAATTATTTCAAAGTCGTGGTAATTACTAATATTATGAAAATAGTGAGACTGATGATCTGAACAGTTGTGTTATAAATAAATTACTTACTGCGCTAGTCAATTTGGTTGATTACCTGAAGAGGAAAACCCGAATCCCGGATTTGATCAGGCTAGTGAGGGTAGGAACCATGAGGATTTCTAGGCTGTCCATGTTATACTTGACGACACTGCACGATAATAAAGTCATTAATTAGTTCGATAGTTTTTTTTTTTTCTTTTAATTTATTTGCTAAATATGTGGAGTTAAAAGTTAGATAGTTACGTGCTGCAGACATTCCATCTCCCAACTGGACCAATGTTTGCATGTAGAGCCTCCTGCACATCTTTACGGTTGAGGTACTCATCGGCTTCATCTTCTATGCATACATCAATATCATACGTTTCTTGCTGAGACAAAAAAAAACAAAAAACATTTTAGTATTTATTTTTGGTTAAAGAGTCTTTGAATCTCGTATGTTCGTCCAAAGTTAGCTTTTGGTGTCATATTTTTATTTGTGTAGACTCTTAGTGTCATACGTTTGCATTTTGTAGATTTTTTATGCATCTGTTAGTCGACAGTTAAGTTTGACCGTTAAATATTTTAGTTTATTCAATTTATATCCCTAACTTTTAATTTGTATAATTTAGTCCTCAAAAGATTCCAAATCGAACGTAGGTCGGAATTGACCGAACCAGGATCCGACCCATATATATTTTACAAATTAAAAGTTAATGATATAAATTTGAGGACTAAATGGAACAAAATAAAAGTATTTAACGGTCATTGATTAACAGATGCACCAAAGTTTACAAAATTCTAACGTATTACACCAAAAATCTAAAAAAAAAAAAAATGACACTAAAAAACAATTTTGATCACCAAAAGACTTTTAAATTTTATTTTTTTAAAAAAATACGAAAATTCTATAAAGTGTGAAACTCAGAGTGAAATACTGACGAATTGTTGGTTTAGTTTATATGATTGAGCAGACTTGGTGTTCAAGCAAACATCAAGTAGGACATCGTAAGGGTCTGTTGCGTTGCCGGTTTCAGTGTCTATCAATTTTAATACGGCTTCACAATCTGAAGTTAAGTTTCCTCTCATAGACTGTCTTCGACTCGTCGAGGAATTGCAGATAGTATTGGACTTGTTGAAGGTAGAGTCGGATATCAAGCCGTGCGACCACATGAACAATGGCTGTGAGTTGAAGTCTGTGTCGAAATCGAGTAGCGGATTGCCGATCTGAAACATCGTAAACATTGTCAAAAGTAAAACTCGTTAGAATGTAGTTAAGGTTTAAAAGTACTACGAAAAATAAACATTATCTAACACATTTTTGGTCGTATTTGAATTTTGATGCATCTTATATAAATGTGCGCTACGTGCGTGCGTGTTGTCTTCGTTACAATGTTACAATAACATGATCAAGCTGACTCCAAGAATAATACAATAGTATGATCGACTTAATTCCGATGATGATACAAGAGTCTAACCTTATTATAAAAAATTCGCTTAAATTATGTGTAACATAAAATTATATTACAAATTTTTTATATAAAAATGTGTTCTAGTGCCAAGAATAATAACTAAAATAGCAATTAGAAAAGTGATAAAAAGATACTCACAAGAATTCCCTTCAGTTTGATTTGCTTGGATTCAGCAACCAGAAGCTGTGCTAGTTGTGGAACATAGTGCCCTGCATAATAAATACATCGACAAATACCATATGGTAAATCACTAATTATAATACTTTTTCCTGGATGCATTGATTAAACCACTAATTATTGGTACATCATGATTAATCAAGTTAATTACCTCCATAGCTTTCACCAGTGATGTAGAAATCGCGGTCCTTATATTGCGGGAACTTCTTGAACCAGTTGATGAGGAACATATGATTATCCCGAGCTATAAAACATAAACACAAGTTATTAAAGATGCAATATGAGAAGTGATATATCGAACTAACTGAGTTGCAACAGAAGCACATATATGTATATATATACATACCTGTGGTGGTATCGTCAATGGAGTCGTAGAAGGAAGTATTAGATGAGTAGGAGAAACCAACTCCAGCAGGGGACTCCAAATACAACATGTTTGCTACTGCAAATACTCAAACAAACCTCATTAGTTAGTTAGTCTAAATAAATAACTTCTAACCCGGTTTCATTCGAAACCAGAACCGTACTAGACCGGTCCGGATCACTTCTTAGAGCAAACCATTTGAATATGTTCTTCATAAATATATACCATTCAAATATATACAACTTCTATTGATCAGTAGAAGTTTATTCCTTACTGATGAGTACGAGTGGAGATTATTTTAAGTGCTGAGTAAGCGTGCTATATATGATTTCTTCTTAATTACCTTTGTTCCAGCTGAATTCATTCTTGAGAAGAACCTTATCTCTGGGTTTGAAAGGGCCATGCTCACAGAAGAGTCCAACCCCAACTGATGAACAACCAGGTCCTACATAATAACAATATTTAATTAAAGGTCACATAGATTTATCATCCTTAATTATAGTTAACTAGATACCTGCACGCGCGTAGCGCACACTCGTTCTCTTCATTAGAATATTACAGTGACATAATCAATATGACTCTAAGGATAACACAAGAATAAGCATGCAACTTAATTTACCTCCATTGAGCCAAAGGGCAAGGGGTTTCGAATCAGGGTCTGTTTCGGCTTCAACAAAGTAGTAGAAGAGCGATCTCTGCTGCTTTTCATCGACCGTGATGTAACCCGAGTACATTCCGAAACTCACATCTGGCTGTCCTGGTAGTTTAGCAATCTTTTCAGCTTCTAAAATTTGAAGCAAAAAAACATTGCATAACGCAGCAAAAAGCAATGGCTTTCTCATCAGCTTCATTTTTTAGTTCTAGAGTTAATTAGAGAGACTTATGTAAATGCCAATGATGATATATAATATATATGACTTCAGGGAAGAGGTTTTTCTTAGTCAAAGTAAGTGTATGTTTAATTCAAAGATGTATTAATGATATTGTGTTTAAGAAACAATGATGTCAAATATAATAGTAATTTTTTTTTGGTTCAGAACAAATGTATGTCTTAACTAATTTGGGCGGAAATCGGGAGTAAAGTTTGAAATAAGAAGGGATTACTGAATTATTATTATTTTTTAAATGGGTTTTCATTATTCAAATATAGGGTGAATTGTCAAAATGCTAGCTAAATTTTAGGGCACCTTACGAACTTTGGCAAAAAAGGCCAAAAAATTACGAACTGATTTTACTTTTCAGGTTTAGTTTGTGAGTAAAATGCTAGTTTACTCAAATATTTTATTTAATTTAGATAAAATTGGACACATACCTTTTAAGTGATTAAAAAATAATCTGAAAAACTAATTAAAAAAATTGTCCTAAAAAAATGAAAATTTTTAAATGCTTCTCATATTAAATTGAAATTTTGTAATTTCAGTTATATAAATAGTTATAAATGAATATATGGACGAGGACTATCTTGTCATTTTAGATTATTTTTCTGATTTTTCTTTAATAACGTGCAAATAACCTGACCAATTTCATTCGGTTTAAACGAAATATTTGAAAGATATATCAATTTTTCTACACATGTGAAATATAAACTAGCATTTAAATTTTGAGAACAACTCCTTACTCGGAGACGAATGAAGTGATGCTCCAAAATTCAAAATTCAAGGTCCAAGTGAGCTGTCCACACTGAGAATTAGGGCATCCCCAATATCTTCTGTTGAGTTCACCGGATCACTATCATTGTCGGGTTCGTGATTCTTCTTCTTTGGTTTCGGACAATTAGATCGATAGTGACCTCTTTCACCAAAATTCAAACCTGATCATTTTGGTCTTCCTCCCTTTCTTGATTTTGAGAGTCAATTATGATTTGGACCATTTGACTTACTCTTCCCCCTTCTGTCAACACTAGGAGCACTTCCTCATGACTCTCACCAATTTCTCTTCCGTGAATACTTTCGCTAAGAACAACATGCTTCTCAGATCTCCACAGGAACATTAACTGCAGTTAAAATAGTATCCCACGACTCGGGCAGAGATAAAAGCAAAATTAAAGTTTTAACCTCATCATCAAAATTGATCTCAACAGAATTCAATTGCGAAACAATCATATTAAATGCATTTATATGTTCAGCAACAAAATCATCTTCAACCATTTGTAAATTGAACAACCTACGCATAAAGTATACCTTGTTCATCGTCGATCGTTTCTCGTACATATTAGCCAACGCCTTCAACACACCCGAAATAGTTTCCATCAAACTTCTCGATTCCAACCTTCGACATCTCCATCTTCAGTGACCGTGTTGAATCTCATTTGCTCTGATATCAGTTGTTAGGGTCGATTCTTTCAACACTCACAAAAACGACTAAAAAAGAAAGCAATAGAGATGACAAAATTTAACGTGATTCGGTCAACTCGACGTACATCCACAAGTAAAGGAGGAACATCACTTCACTAGCAGAATCAACACCGAAAGATTATAAGACGAGACCATATAGAACACTTACTCCTACAATACATGTAGAGACCTTTCACAGAATGCTCTAATTACTCTCACCTTACAATTTGGTAGCTAATCTACACGAGATCAACTCTCATCTAACCCTAACAGAAACTCACGGCCATACAGCTCCATACTCCTAGAGACTCTCATTAGACATCCTTTGTTTAATCTATAAAGCCATCAACACCTAGGGTAAGTCCACCGCCCTATTGATTACATATATAATATAATAATCATTATTTATACATGTATATATTAGATAGTCAATTTACTATCTAAACTAGTTAACTTAAATTTAAGACAAACTCAACGATTTAAACAAAAGCAAACCCCTTTACAAATGGACGTGTTATTAATTAACAATTCAAATATATAAGTGAATTCTTACATATCTACTATATTATATTAATTCGGTACCGGAAGCCTTCTGACTGACACGTGGGTGGTTAGTCCAGTCAGCGTTTCCTAATTTAATCGACATTTAATTGGAGATCTATAAATTTAGACATAAAATATTGATTGGTTATAAATTAAGAAGTATTTTTATCTCCTATTTTAGTCTCTAAGCAATTTAAAGAAACAATTTAATTTTAAGTTTCCATTTAAATAGTAATTGTATACAGTTTGGTACCGGAAGACTACAGGTCGCCACATAAGCAAAGAGTATTAAATATAGAGCAATATAATAAAAAAAACGGTGAAGATAAATAATGTTGTATTTATGTATAATATATATAACTTCACGTTATCAATAATAATAATAACTAAGAAAAGAAAGAATATCAACTTCAGACAAATCCAAGTATGTATATATAGATTACCAAAAAAAAAGTATGTATATATATAACCCCACGTTCACGTTCTATTTTCTTATAGTAAAATATATATTATAAAGAGGTATTTAAAGCAATATAAATGTATTTGGAAAATATATAATATTTTAAACCGTGAGTCTGTGTATAAATTGTAAAAGCAAGATAATAGTATATTTATTATGAAGCAATATAAATAGGGTTATATTGCCGTGGCCCGTGAGTAGGGTTTTGTCCATAGGTATGTTGGATTTTTGTAAGATAGTGTTAATATGTGGGGAATTTATATATAATAATTGTATTTAGTTATGTATATTATGTTTCTGACTTAGCTATTTCTTTTCTGAGTGATTTATAACTTAGTTTTTGGCAATATGTTATTCAAGCTCGTGTAATTACGTCTACGTCGACCGCAGTCAGCACGTTGGTGCCTGCCGGGCCTTGAGCTTCGCTCGGTCGTCACTCGACAACCCGTTCCACTTAGACTGCCACTCACAGAGCAGCGCGGGTGACGTGGAACCCTAAAGACTCGATGTTCTGCAGGAGGGCGGTCGGAGGAGGAGCGCCGCTGGTCAAGATGTTGACCACGGAGGTCAACGAGATGCGCGGTTCTCTTCTTCGAGAAGGACGTTGAAGATTATCGGTCAACAGTGAATTCATTGAGATGGCCGATCGGATGGGGATGCCTCGCCCTCGATTGTCATGGCGGTATTTGTCCGCAGTTAAAGACTCTAATACCTACCTATTTATTCCTTTTATAATTAATTGTTTCCCTTATTAAACAAATTATAGTTTTTTTTATGTGAAATAACAGATGAGTTGATGGAACGCTTTCCATCCCTAGATTAGTTATATGCGATCTGTACAGATCACGTGTTTAGTAGTCTTTACCATACTTCTATTTATTTGAGTTGTAGAAATCTCCGTTTACTCGATCTTTTTGAGGTTGTAATAACATTTAAGTGGTTTTTTAAAATAATTTAAAAAGTTGCTAATATTTTTTGCATGCTAATTTCTTCACCTATTTGTGTTGTTGATTAATAGGCAAAATTCATGTTGGCTAAGCTCAAACCCATCAGCCACATACAATACTGGATCTGACAATTCACTAAAAATGTCAGATTTTAAGTTTTCATGGAGGTCTTCAAAAGTTTAGAGTTATAAAAAAGATTACTTGCATTGTATCACGGTAATTAAATATTTTAATATATATAATATTAAATATTCAAATTAAATGTGTTTTAATATGTATAAGCTCTAGCTTGAGGGAAATAGTTAGAAGTTGCATATTAATGAAACGATCTATACTACAATAGTAGGAAATAGGTGTCTCTAGGTCAATTAGGTGGTCATTATTAGGGTAAACCTTACATTAAAATTTTACAAGTAGAATAAAATATTCAAGTATTATATATATTAATAAAGAGGTTTTCTTTATTAATAAAGAGGTTTTCTTTGGCCAAAAAAAAAAAAAAGTATTATATATATTCAATTGATGTAATTATTAATCTATTTTATATATGCGCTGATTATGCATATAAATTTCACGTAGTTCTATCCAATCAAGATACTTTGACAAAACTAGAGTTTTCTTAATGAAAAAAAATAATAATTAGTAGATAATTTGATACTTATAACTACATTTTTTTAATCTTCCACCAATTGTATTATTTTTAAATTACAACTAATGAATTATAATTTTAAATATTGATTTTTTTTATAGCCACGACACATATAACATATATAGTTCTATCTATCGTTCTTATTAATCATCATGTTACGACAACAAAGTTAGATATTCTCAAGAATTAGTTTTTGTCTCAGATAAAGTTATTTTTTAAGTTGTTTGAAATAGTTAAAATTTATGTAATTTAGACATTATTAAGCATGTATTTTACTTTTATACAAATATAATATGTTTCATAAATATTATACGTTAACATTAATGTTATTTTGCCACCACTAACATTAATGTTATGCAATAAATATTAATATGGAATGTATAAAAATATTGGTAAGTGTACATTCTATTTATTTATTTACAGCTAAACATTTATAAACTTATATGGAAAAAATTATATTTAATGGAAAAACACAAAATTTTACGATATAAATCTATAAAGACTAGAATTATAAATGATAATGTTATAGAATACTAATGTGACGACCTGAGGTTCTTACTTCTTATATTTTGAAAAATGTAAACTATGAATTGATACAAATTATTTTACAAGAATTATAATAAATTAAGCATTTAACTTATAATTATTTATAAATTAGAATAATTAAGTATTTAAATTATTTATTTATATATTCTACCCGCGCGGTGCGCGGGGTTAGTATCTAGTTAAAATTATTTTGAAATGTTCTGAAAAAACAAACCACGTACTGATTTCATAAATCAAGCATGATGTCAGACACTATCCATCATACTTACATCATGACTACCAATGACACCTTATCTTGAAAAATTTCCCTCCACAAATAACTGATATTTTTATTATAACGAAAATCATTGACTTGGCAATTGACTTAAAATCTTCTGCTATATATATATAATTAAGTTCTAGCTAGGAGGCTTTATATATAGAAACCATACTGCTACCTATATCTTAAACAAATAATAAAAAATGGAGAGGAGACTGTACAAAGCAGCTGTGGCAGGAGATGTATCTTCATTACTGCAACTACTCCATGAAGATGAACTCCTCCTCGACCGATCATTAGTCGCCGGAAACACCATGGAAACTCCTCTCCACATCGCAGCGATGCTCGGACGCTTTGAATTCGCGACAAAGCTTCTCGAACTCAAACCTCAGCTCGCTTCTGAGGTCGATTCTCAAAGATCAACACCTCTTCATCTTGCTGCAGCAAAAGGGTACGTAGATATTGTCGAGATACTTTTGATGGTCGATTCTGAGACGTGTTTGGCTACCGATAAATACGGAAGGAACCCGATCCAAGTTGCTGCGGTTAAAGGTATTCGAAAATAAATATAAAAAAAACATTTTATTATATTCTGATAAAGTTATATTAGTATTTTTTTAATATTCAATATTCCGTAATAAAAGGTCGGGTGGAGGTGATCGAGCGGTTGGTAAACGCTAGACCCGATGCAGCTAAGAGTGTTAGTCGAAAAGGCAAGACGATTTTACATATGTGTGTGAAGCATAATCAGTTGGAGGCTTTGAAGGTTCTAGTTGGATTTTTTGGTGGTGAAGACAGTGAATTTGTCAATAGTAAAGATGGAGATGGTAACTCGGTGTTGCACCTTGCAGCAATGGACGAGCAATTAGAGGTGACTATTCGCAAAAATCACTAATTTGAATACGTTACTTATTGTTTTTGCTGTTTCTAAATGGTGAGTAAGTTTGATTTTTTCTATCCAATTTTCCGGAAAATATTAACGTAGTAATTAATGTCTATACAAAGTAAAAAAAGCGACATGTGGACAAAAAATAAATTTTTTAATTATACATATATGTTCTTTGCAGACTATGGAGTTTCTTGTGAATAACACAAACATAGAAATGAACTCTCTCAACCAAGGCGGTTTTAAAGCAATCGACCTTTTAGAACATACATGGAAGAGAAGTGCTCGAGACATGGAAGCTGGGAACCATACTCAAGGAGAAATCGAACACGAACTCAGTGCAACAAGAGCAAATCGGGCGACCTCAAAACGTGCAAAAATACCTCAAAAGGGTATATACTCTAACCTAGGGAAGCGCGAGATTTTAGTTTAACAATGTTATAAAAGTAGGTTCGGTTGACCGAACTATTGAAAAAAGGGCATGTCTGAA
Source organism: Clarkia xantiana subsp. parviflora (assembly GCA_036873135.1). Classification (NCBI taxonomy): domain Eukaryota; kingdom Viridiplantae; phylum Streptophyta; class Magnoliopsida; order Myrtales; family Onagraceae; genus Clarkia; species Clarkia xantiana. The sequence goes on from JAPTYO010000004.1 coordinate 15,079,180, forward strand.
ATCGGTCCATATCGTTTTTATGAAGATTTACACTAATTTAAAAAAATAATAATTAAAAACACAGTTTCAGTTCTGGTCTAGTCCAAAAACCAGTTCGGGTCTAGTGTAGAACCAATTACGGTCCAGTTTAAAATCAATTCCGGTTATAAATATAACTGATTCTATATAAGTATACAACGACTTTGTATGGTTCACCCCTTGTAGACCTGATCTATTTAGAACCGATCCGGATTGAACTGATTTAAAACAATCCGGTTCTGAATCTATATTCCGGACCGTACAAACCGGTTTTTTTTGTCGTCAAACCCTAGTAAAATTGACTGCTTTTCAACCAAATATTCTAGTTAACTTGTTGTTCACGCAAGTGGTTGCAGATATAATTGGAAGAAGCTGTACAAGAAGCAAAACAATTGGGTTGTACGAATGCGAGAGTCACTGATGGTGGTAGCCATATTAACCGCAATGGCTTTCCAGGCCGGATTAAACCCTCCGGCCGGTGTCTGGCAAGAAAACTCCTCTCCAAACAACATCGAAACATCAACTAACCTAACTCTTGCACCATCTGCACCACCTTCAGCTGCACCACATACCTTTCAAACAGCGTTCGGGTACGAACACCCCTCGAATACCTCACACTTTATCGGGTTCTCAGTAATGGCAGATAACTGGCCATCCCTATATTTTGTATTCTTAGTGTTTAACACCATAGCGTTTCTTGCATCTCTAAGTGTCATCTTGCTCCTGATAAGCGGCCTTCCTACTCGGAATCGAGTCTACATGTTGATATTGATGGTGATCATGTGGATTGCGATTACGTTTATTGCTCTAACGTATGCTGTCTCCATTTCTGTGCTTTCGCCTGAGCATCAGATCGGGTTGGTTGAGCCGGTTGTAAGATACGCGTTTCTAGGTTGGTTTGGGCTGCTTGTTCTTCTCCTCATTAGCCACAGCATTCGTTTTGTCGTAAAGATGACGAGGAAATGTTTTCGAGCAATTTTTCCGAAGAGGAGAAACATTCCCCCGGTGTATTGAGGGATTTCGTGTTAGATTGTAATATTTGAAGATTTGTGTATCGCCGGAAATTAAGAATGGGTATGTATTTGTAGATGCAAGAAAGTTTGAGGACCAATATAGAATAAAAAATGGTCTAAGAGTGTTTTAGAAAATACGAAAATGTAATGAATTGTGCAAATAAAATAACGGGACCTTTTAGGAGCCGTTTGGATGCATATAATGTGAAATTATTTGAAATGTGAGCTAGGTAATGTAATGATAGATTGTAATATTAATTCTATTGTAATATGAATTGTAATGTTAGATTACACTGTTTAGTATATATACTCATTATATTATGAACACTAAGGGAAATCCGGACTAACATGTTTAACTCCAAAGTTATAAAATGAAAGAATGAGTTCATAATAGCTAGATACGAAATAACACAAGTAAACCCTTCATGGAACATCTAATATGGTGTAACAGTTCTATACTTCATCCATTAACCAAATGTTAAGGGTTCAAACTCCACCAGTGATTATGAAAATAGAAAAATATTCATGACCAGCACGGCAGCACCTTAACCCGGTGCGAGTGAGTATTAAGATGTGCAACAAATATGTTACGGGTGCTGCCCTCCTAATATGGATTCGCCTAGGACCACTCCGCGAAAAAAAAAATTCATAGAACAAAGGAACCCAATAAGGCAATAACAACATAACAAAAGATCCAATAAAAAGGAGGAGCTCAGCTTCAATACATCCATTTGGAGGAGGCCGAAGAGTAGCTGCACCCATCCCTTGAGGACTAGCTAAGCGAGTCCGATTCGGCCACGCCACGACGCGCAGATGGATTCGGTCCATTCCATCAATAGCAGCAGCCATGACTTGCACAAGCTCACTATGAGCACTACAGTGAATTAGACCTGAAGAGTACACATTTGAAGGCATTACACTTTTGCCATCTAGCGCTGAGATCACTAATAGATACCCCATTTCGTTTGCATCTTCGTTGTAGGTGTCTCAGCCCAGCACGGTCCGCTGCAGAACCTAATGCCGCACTGAGTATATACACATAAACCCCTACATATTCAACAAATATCAAATTACCCAACAACATCAAATTTGTAGGGTTATAAGTCACTTTGCCCCTTATGATTTGATATTCTTTGTTTGTTTCTTTCAAAATTTCCCTCGTCTTGTTTTTACAAATCTAAGCTGGAAAAAGGTTATAGAATCTAATCATAATCTTGAATTTGCACCAGGTTGATTTTAAGTATTTCAGGTTTAAATTGTTATTAATAGGTGTCCCTTGTTTTATTTTTGTTGCTTTTAAGTTTTCCGTCTGTTTTTTCTTATAAATTTGACAATTTTGATCCAATGACTCCATAAAATTCAACAGCAAAACATCTTAAAAAAAAGGGTTAATAACTAAAAAACTGTCCAAGGTTTACCCTATGTTAAAATTAGGTGTCTGAAGTTTGAAATGTTAAAATGGACTGTCCCAAGTTTCATTTTTGTTGAAATTTGGTGTCTTTGTGCGTCTTTTCATCTCCATTCAATCATTTTCATCAACCCACCAACCCAATCATAATCCATCACTCTTTACTTTTTACAAAATCGTCAAATTTCACCTAAAAATTGAATATTAAAAAAAAAGTTTCTAGAAGAGTAGTGTGGAGCCATTTTCCAAGGACAATAGAGCAAGATTTACTTGCCCGGATGTGACCAACTTTTTAGGTGACGGTCCCGGCAAGATGACGAGAAGGGAATGTGTATGAAAGCTCGAATTTGACAAACGGTTTCGTCGGAATTGACTTCTCTAAAGTAATCACACCGAGACACCAAATTTCAACAAAAATGAAACTTGAGACACTCCATTTTAACATTTCAAACTTCAGACACCTAATTTTAACATAGGGTAAACCTTGGACAGTTTTTTAGTTATTAACCCTAAAAAAAAACAAACAAAATGACACTTCTACTTCTCAATTAATTTATGCCAATTATTGTGTACATACAGTGAAATTGAAGAATTTATGCAAAATTAAGGTTCAATTTAACTTAATTAACATTAATATACCTGATGAATTGAAGAAACTCATGCCCAAATTCGTCAAATTTAAAAGAAAAAAACAGATGAAAACACAAAAGCAACAAAAATGAAACACTTATTAACAATAATTTCAACATTGACACCTAAAAGTAACATGGTGTAAAATTGAGACTATGATTAGGGAGTAATTACGAAAATAAGCATGTAAAGCAAATCATCGTCTCCCAGTCGAGGATTTGACCAAAGCGTTTGGTCAAATCCTCGACTCCCAATTGAGGATTTGACCGTAGCTTTGGTCAAATCTTAGAATTTTTTTTAAATAAAATACCTTAAATTAAAAAAAAGGTTCCAACATTACAAAAAAAAAAAAAAAAAAATCATTCCAACATTTAAATACTACACACAAATTAATAAGTTCCAAATCCAAAAGTTCCACAAAACTTGTTCGTTCAAATATAAAAAACGTTATCAAATACTACATAGTCAATATCTCCATGGTTGCCCACATTGCCTATCCCGGATGAAATGTGAGATTTATGGAACTTATGGATTTGGAACTTATGAATTTTGTGAGTATTTAAATGTTGGAATGATTTTTTTTTTGTAATGTTGGAACTTTTTTTTAATTTAAGGTATTTTATTAAAAAAATTTCTAAGATTTGACAAAAGCTACGGTCAAATCCTCAACTGGGAGTCGAGGATTTGACCAAAAGCTTTGAAAAAAATCCTCAACTCCCAGTCGAGAATTTGCCTAAATTTGAAATTTTTACTTTACTTGCTCAATCTTGTATTTTTGTACTATAATATGCTTACTTTGGTAAATTTCTCATGATTAGGTTCTAAACCCTAATAGTTTAGTGTAAAAAAAGTCACTTTGCCCCTTATTATGATTTGATAATCTTGGTTTCATTTTTTTTTCAAAACACCCCTTATTTGTTTTACCGAATTTAAGCTGGAAAAATGAGGACACTACAAAATTATTGAAACAAGAAGGGATAATTTTTTAAAAAAAAATCCAAACATTAGAGAGCAAAATGACATCTCTTACCCTAATTAAATGTCATATTTATCATGTTTTCACCTCTTCAGTTTGCTTGATTGATGTCCATCCCGAACCGGGTTTCTCCCATCCGAGAAACGACGTCGATCGGAACTTCTGAAATCCCCGGCATGAACCAAACCCTAATCCCTTTCAAGTTCATATAATCACGTCTTTACCCTTTGGTGTTATCGTTTCCGTTTGTATGTTAACTAACACTAAAGGAACTCCGGAAGTGATGGCAGCCAAGAACCAGGCCATGGAGCGTGACGTGGTGGCTTCGACCGTTTGTTCGTGATCGGTTAAAGGCATGAAGAGAATGGAGCTGATGATCGGCGATCGGGGGTCGGGCAAGTAGGTTGCAGCTTTCATTCTCCAGTCATATTTCAGTCCTTTCTTGTTAAACCCTATTCCAACAAGGTTAACTACTCTTCTGCTCATCTCTGTTTAGGAAACATCTGGATTTGCTTAGTTTTATATATGAACGGAAGTTAATAACTATAATCGCTACCATAACTTTGGCTCGCTACCTCAACTTTATATTTTACAAATCGTTACCTCAAATTGTATGCACGGGACTCATAGCAAAGTGATGGACCTAGGTAGTTTTTGTTCTAAACTCAAATTAATGTTGGATACCGAAATTTAAAAAAAATAAATAAATAAACCAAACAAAAGTTTGGATAGTGAATTATAAAAACGGTCAAAAGTCAAGTAGCGATTTGTTTGTTTAACAAGAAGTAATTCTGACGGGGGCTGCTAAAGACTGTGAAAGAAACTGTAAAATTTCCCTAGAAAGCAATTCATATTCCACATGGCATTTTTCTCTTTTCATTTAATAAAAATCATTAATTCACTCTCTTTCTCTCTCATTTGATTTCCAAAAATGTCCTTCTCCGGACAAGCAAATTCTTCCAGCCGTATACTTAAGAGTCAAGAGACTCAAGACAAGCCAATTCTTACGTCTCTTTTTTTTGGTGAGACAATTCTTACGTCTCACTCACTATTATCTACTTTATTTACACAGACACATATTAATAAATATAAGATAAAAAAGATACATATCCACTAAATATAATATTTCCATATTTATTTAAATAAAATAATTGCAAAATCTCTGTCAACATAATTGCCAAATGCATACCAAATCCCTGTAAACATAATTGCAAATTCACCTTATAGTGTTTACATTGTTCTCATTCAAATATTAAAAAAAAAAAAACTTGTACGATTTTAATTAACTATCTTGTTTGTGCTCGTGCATATCATCCCATCTTCTCTTATCTCTCTAATATTTTGAGGTAACAGATGCAAAATAACCTATAATAAAAATAAATACGAATTAGAATTATATTAGGGCATTTATAAGATGAAATAGTAATATATCAAATAAACTCTCACAGACATACCTTAGAAGTTGCCACCTTTATCTATTAGAAAGGATTGAACATTTGATGAACTTTGCCCAAATCTTTCTTTGTTCTATCAAATATATAAAAAAATAAATGTAGTAATGAGTAAACTGATAATGTAGTTAAAACATAATATTAATGGAAAATATAAATCTAAATTAATCACAAAATATACCTGCAATAATTGCGTAAAACTGAGATTCCTCCAGATCATGTCATCACTCACTTGGTTATTCATGAATACCTAATCAATAACAATTTACAATAAGAAATCTCCATGGCAATTGAGGCATACTAACGAATACATTAAATAGCAATCAAGGTTTATAAATTGATAATGCATACATAAAAAATTATCCCATAAAACAATATAATCAATCATACCACAAATTTGGCCAAAAAATAAAATCACACCACAAATGTACTAATATATATCATCCAAGCACAACTTAGTACCAATAGTAAAGCAAATTCAGGCATAATAGCACGGTTTAAGCAAATTCCTCAGGCTTGTACTATAAAGATGATATCTAGATAAAATAATGTTTAAAAGTAAGATAATACCTCTTGACTTTGAGTGATATGAGAATTGCAAACAGGTTGTCCACAGGTAATGTTTGGAGTATATGTGTCCGTTATACTCACATTACCAAGATCGGTCTGCCATATACATGGGTTAAAGTTGAAATAAGAAGTTATAGTTACAAAACTTAGTAGCAACTAATGTCTTACTTGCCCAAAAAATCCTGCAGAGAAGACTTGATCCTCTTTAGCGTTGACTTTTTCCCCGGACTTGTTTTCCTGATATATAACCATTTCAAAAAACAAATTCATAACTGAAAATATAAAATATGTTATAGTAATAACAAGAAGAAGATATATCATTCAAACCTTTTTCTTTTTCTTGTTTTTGTTTTGTATTTTCTCCACTGTCGATAACTTTCGCTTGGATGGCGGGCGACCTTTGCTACGCACTTGTAAAGGAGAAAGTACTTGTCCTTTTGAACTAATGTCACAATCAACCCCTTCAATAACCTGGTTTTTTTGCTTTGCACTCCAATATGCGTCATCTTTAAGCATTTTCTCACCCTCATCCATATATTTCATAAAAAAATCAAACTTTTGTCGAGTAAGAATATATCGGGGTGGAATTTCTTTAACTTTCTTTTCAATCATAATCTTCACCATATGTCGACAAATAATTCCCTTGAACTCAAATAGCTGACAAGAGCATCGAATATCACATTCATTCTCATTAAACCAAACACTATAGTGAACCCTCTTCTCTGAGTGACCATCTTTGCCTTTCAATATGTCGCTGACACTGAAAATTGACACCGCACCTTCAACTTGTTGTAGGGAAAGATTACAAAAGAGCATTCCTCTTATCTCATCTTGAAACAATTTAAAAATGTTGTTGGTATAAGCTTCCTGAAATTGCTTCTCAAAAAAATAACCAGTGATAACGGTATATACAGAATTAAGAGAATCATAATCCGCCTTTGTCTCCTTCTCCGTTTTACCTTTTAATGCTTGATCGTATTGTTCTACAAATTGCTTCAAAGAAGTTTTAGCATTGACATAATCATCAAAAAATGTATTCATGCTTTCACTTCTTTGGGTTGTAGACATACCTGCCCAAAATATCCTCTTAACAAATATTGGAGCCCACTGACTTCGAACAGAAAATAGAGAGCTCAACCACTCATTTTTCTCAAGGTTGAAGTCGTCAATCATTCTACTCCAGCCTTCATCAAACTCTTTTGGCTCCATGGACTCATAAACGATGCTCTTTAACCTCTTTTTTATTTCTTTATATTGAGAATGCCCTCCAAATTTTTCAGGTATTTTTCTCATGATATGCCAGAGACAAAATCGGTGATGAGATTGTGGAAAAACATTTGCTACTGCTGCTCTGATTGACCGACATTGATCAGTAATTATCGCATTTGGATGACGCCCTCGCATACACTGCAACCATGACTCAAATAACCAAGTATATGTCTTTACGTCCTCTGTCGATATTAAGCCACATCCAAACAATATAGATTGCCCATGGTGGTTCACTCCAACAAATGGAGCAAATGGCATGTTATATCTATTTGTTAGATATGTACTATCAAATGACACGACATCTCCAAAAGATTCATAAGCAGCTCTAGATCTTGCATCAGCCCAAAAAACATTCCTTAAGCGACCATCATCATCCATATCAATCACATGAAAAAAGTTCGAATTTCTCTGTTGCATGCGAAAAATGTAATCTCGAAGTGCTTCCGCGTCCCCCGTCCCGAGTCTTAACCGTCTTACTTTATCTATGTGATTTCGACAATCCCTCTCTCCGAATGACAAATTCTCATACCCTCCAGCTTCAACAACTAATGACTGGTAGTTCTTGCATAATGGAATTCCAGCTTGATCATTTAATGCAAGTCTTCTCTTTGAATGTGAGTCCATCTTTTTGTGGGATCTTTGAAAACGTGACTTCTTGGGACTTAAATCATGATTATGCTCCAAACAAACAGCAGAAATATTGGCTCTTCCATCAGTATGAACAATCACATTGATCTTAGCTTTACAATCTGTCTTAATTGTTGGCCTCAAGCAAAGAGAATTTTTTGCACAAGATACATATTTACCTCCTTTTGCACAAGTGAGTGCATAATATTTCTTCTGTCCATCAGGTCTACCTTTTACACCAGCTCGTCGAACACCAAATCCTACTTGATATGCATATTTATCATAAAAAGATCGAAGTTCATCTTCTGAGTTAAATGTCATTCCGGGTTTTGGCACCAATTCTTCAACATTCGACTCAACCGCTTCAGAACAATTGCTTGTAAGATCATCGACTCCTCCAACCACGTGAGACCCATCCTCCATCTTAGTCTATATTAACAATAAGCATGTCAAATATTAGTTTTACTAAGATATAATCATAAAATATGAACTAATTATAGCAAAAACTCAAATAAGAATATATTTAAAGTTATACTAGTATCTGTAGGAATATGCTTGTTAAACTAACAAATTCATCTTCTGAGTAAACCAGATTTCTAAGAATTAGAAATATAATTAACGAATAAGAATACTAGAATTTGTAATTACCTGATTAAAGCGACGATTGTACAGATTCAACGGTGGTGGCCGGTGGGTGACTTTTGTTGCTTAACTGGATGGAGATATGGCGTTCAAACTTTCTTCACTCCTCCCGTCCTCCGTCTCTGATACGTTTGTGTTAATTTTTGTTGTTTCCGTGGATGGATACATGGAGTTAGACCTTCTTCGGTGGTGGGTGACTTTTCATATTACTAGTAGTTATTAAGGGTACTTTTGGAAATTAATTAGAAAAATAAAAAAAAGGAAAAACAGTCTTTATACTTACGTGGCATGAGTTGCTTTCTATGGAACTTTCACGGAAAGTTTCACAGTTTTAGGATTTATCCAATTCTGACAATTGACAATGAACAGTCAGGTGACATAAACATTGTATTTCCCTCCAGTTTTGACGAATAATGTGATAAAGATAGTTTTTTTTTTTTTTTTTTTTCTTTCTAAAATTGAAAAGTTAGGTAGCATAAGTTTAAAAATCAAATTCCGCGAAGCAATTAGTAAAATGGTCAATGTTAAGATAGCATTTTATTAACACAAAAATATAATTTATCGGATAAGATACTTATAATTAACCTTAAAAAGTAGGGTTAAGAACTTAAAAATAGTCTCTATTAAAAGTCATGTTGCTAATCGTTGTCTTATATTTAAATTGTTGATATTCGGTGTTCTAACTACTAGATTTGTTGTTTTTCACATTTTTTTGATTGGCTTTGATGTTAAAATTTACGTTTTAAGGAAAAAATATATGATGTTTTCAACTTTTTCGAAGTATTAGATTTGTTACTCATACATGATTTAAGCTTATTTGATGCTTAAAAAATGTTTTTATTTCGTTAATTTTAAAAGAAAAAAGTCGAAATCAATTAATCTGATAGATATGGAACACCGAATAGCAACATTTTAATAAATCTAGAACTGAGATTAGAAGTTGAGACAGTTTAATTTTTTTTTTTTAAGTATGGGCCAGTCAATTAAAGAGAAGTGGTTATTCTAAAGTGAAAAGCTAGCTAACCTTGTAATTGAGAGCAGTCTTCCAAGTCCCCTAAAACCGCAACATGTCTTTCATCCGTCACTGCACCAATGGAGTACTTCCTCTGCAACATTCCGCTTTTCTCCAACACAAACCGAGCCCGCAGCTTAACCACCGTCTCACCTCGCCGCACCTTCACCCACACCTTCTCCGACCTCTCACCCAACTTCTTCAGTTTCCAACTCAACACCGTCCGACCACTAACCGAAACGTACTCACTCTCCACGTCATCATATTTTTCAGCTATTCCTTCTATAATATGCCGCCTCGTCCCATTCTTCAGGCTCCGGTTGCTTCACGCGCTGTACGCACGCACAGCACCGTCCTGCCCGTGTCGCCAAGACACGACGATCCTTGCCGGAACATGGTAAGGAGTTTGTTCATCGAGGAGAGAAGTTGGAAATGTGCTATATGCCGGCGGACGACGAAGAACACGAGGGAAAATTAAATAGGGTTTCTAGGAGTTTACGTTTGTGATTTGGCATATATTAAAGAAGTTTTAGTCGTTTATCATGTAATAGAGAACTTTGTGTATCGTTGGCCGGCTACATCATTTCAACTATAGAATAATAACATTATAAACAAGTACTAACATTTGTCCTATAGTGTCGGAGATAAAATTAAGAATCTAGGTACACACTGCTAAACTCATGGGGGAAAATAAATGTATGCTGAAAGCCACAATCTATCTATCCATCTCAGCAACACAATCAATCTTCAGAGCGTGCATGAAAAAGTTGGACATTTGATACTGAATCATGCCCGTTCTTCGCTATCAAATATTTGCACCTTCTTCTTCAACCTTTAGTGTCGATCCTTAAGATCGCCTAATCTGTTCCATTACAATACACATTACAAAACCAATTTTATGTTCCGTACCCTGTAGACGCTAATTTACATTTAACACCAAACATGGTTAGGTTAGGTGAGATAGATTATCTAAGTGAAGTAAACATTTCACAGAAAAAGAGACTCTTAAGTAAACATGATTTTGAAGTGAAACTTGAATTTTAACTATTTTCACCCATAAAACATAATTCTAAGTGAAATACAAGTAAGTAGTCATTACCTTTGAAATTCGATTCGGTAAATAAGCATGGCAGCGAGTAAAGCTGGATATATTGACAAGGAATGTCCGCTGATGTCCTGATGAAGAAGCTACTAGATCGGTATACTTTCCGGTCAGCCACTGCTGCTAGTTTTGCTATGAAGTAAATAGCTGCAGTTTATTAATCGGGTTACCATTTGCTTTCCACACAATATCATTGCCATAGAAGAGACCTGCTGCCCAAATCCAATATCTCGAATGAGTGTACTTTGACGGGAAGAGAATAGACAAAAATGGGATGACGACGCATAGAATCAGCTGAAACATCATGCGCAACTGCAGACCGTTAATTATATTGTAGGACAACATGTCCAAAATTTATGAATACCCACATTAGGCAGTAATCAAGCAGAAACTTACGAATCTCTTGATTACATAGCAGTTGAAAGTGCAACTTTAATAATATGGATTATGGCCAAAGGATACTGCAACCTATGACACTAATTCTACAAGTTACAACTACACAGAATTATAAGCTTCCAATACTTTGTTAGAAAATAAACTTGATTAATGTTGAAGTGTCTAGAAATCTCTAAGAGTGTCTAGGAGTCTTAGTAATTATGAGAGTGTGTAGAAGAGTCTAAGTAGGAGTCACTAGAACAAGAAGTCACTAGAACAAGAAGTCACTAGAATCCTTAAGTGTCTCAAGAACCCACTAGAATATGAAGCTTCTAGGATGTGAAATTACTAGATTCTCAAGTCTCTAGGATCTTCCATATGTAACTATAAATATGTGATGGAATGAATGAGAAACCAACAAGTTGAGTAGACAAACAACAAGTCTCTCATATCCTCTCCACCTCCCTCACACACATACACACAAACACATATTCAAACACCAACAAGTGGTATCAGAGCAAGGTTCAAAGATCGCGATGGCAACGACAAGCATGCAAGTGCCGAGATTGACGAAGGATAACTACGATAAATGGTGCATCCAAATGAAGGCCCTTTTGGGATCGCTTGACGTATGGGAGCTCGTGGAGACCGAGTTCGAGGAACGCGAAGTTACGACGGAAATGTCAAAAGAAGAGAAGGAAGAATTGAAGGAGCAACGGAAGAATGAGAAGAAGGCCTTGTTCACAATATATCAAGGTCTTGATGAAGCCACGTTCGAGATAGTCGCTCCGGCCAAGACATCATATGAAGCATGGGGAATACTTCAAAAGGCGTTCGGTGGTGTCGAAAAGGTAAAAAAAATTCGCCTACAATCTCTACGTGCTCAATTTGAATCCCTCCATCAAGAAAGCTCGGAATCTATCTCCGACTACTTCACACGGGTCATTTCAATCGCACATCAAATGCGAAGAAATGGAGAAAATTTAGAAGACGTTCGTGTCATAGAGAAGATCTTGAGATCTCTCGATCCAAAGTTCGATCTTGTTGCCGTGGCGATTGATGAATCCAAGGATTTAGAAGAGATGTCCGTGGAGCAGCTCATGGGTTCTCTACAAGCCCATGAACAACGACTTTTGAAGAGAGGAGAAGGTACATCCTTGGAGCATGCTTTACAAGCAAACCTGACGTTGAAGAATGACGGATCACGAGGCGGCTTCCAAAGAGGAAGATTCACGACATGGAGAGGAAGAGTTGGTCGAACAACAACCACCAATGAAGTCGACAACGATGATGGAGAGTCGATCCAAGAAGGAGATCTAGGTCGCGGTCGTGGTCGTGGTCGTGGTCGCGGACGAGCCCAATGTGGATGGAGAAATAAAAAATCAGGAGTTCAATGCTATGTATGCAAAAAATACGGTCATTATGCAGCAGAATGTTGGTATAATACCGACAACGAAAGAGAAAATGTGAATTTCGCTGAGAAGATCGACGACGATGGAGTTCTTTTGATGGCATACAATCAAGTAGAGGAGACGGAGTCCAACACATGGTTCGTCGACACGGGAGCTTCCAACCACATGTGCGGAAGAAAGGAGTTCTTTGCGGAGCTTGATGAAAGACACGGTGGAATAATCACCTTTGGCGATCTTACCCAACACCAAATTAAAGGGAAAGGTAAAGTTATCTTTGAACTCAAGAACGGACGACAGTTATGCATCGCCAATGTCTATTTTGTTCCCGACATGAAGAACAATATTTTAAGTGTCGGAAAATTGCTGGAGAAGGGATACGACGTCCGGATCAAGGAGAAAACACTTACCATCCGTGATAATAATAACAATGTTATCACGAATGTAGCCATGACGAAGAACCGAATGTTCCCGTTGGAGTTAAGGATCAACGAGAATAATTGCTTGAAGGTGACAACCATAGAAAACTCAGCTCTTTGGCATCTCAGGTATGGCCATCTAAATTTCAAGGCGTTGGAATTAATGGAGAAGAAAAACATGGTGCGAGGTTTGCCCAAGATCAACCATCCCAACGGCGTGTGCGAAACATGTGTCATCGGAAAGCAACAAAAGAAAGCATTCAAGAAGTATCCATCGAAGAGAGCAGCTGGTCGTCTCGACTTAGTCCATTCCGATGTGTGCGGACCAATCAAGCCCATGTCCATTGGTGGAAATAGGTATTTCTTGACCTTTATTGATGACTATAGTGGCAAGACTTGGGTTTATATGATGAAGCAGAAAAGCGAAGTCTTGACGAAGTTCAAGGAGTTCAAGAACATGGTCGAGAAGTAAAGCGGTCGTCATTTGAAGTGTTTGCGAACCGACAGAGGAGGCGAGTATACATCGCGTGAATTTGACAGGTTTTGCAAAGAGAACGGGATCGTGCATCAGCTAACCATGCCGCAAACCCCACAACAAAATGGAATCTCCGAGAGGAAGAACCGGACGATCTTGAATTTAGTTCGGTGCATGTTGAAGGAGAGAAATGTCCCAAGAGAATTTTGGGGAGACGCTGTTGCTACTGCGGTTTATTTGCTCAACAGGTTTCCGAACAAGCGGATTGGAGACATGACACCAGAGGAAGCATGGAGCAAGAGAAAGCCGTGCATCGATCATCTTCGAGTTTTCGGGTGCGTGGCATACGCAAAATTGCAGCAGAATCAGAAGTGCGTTATGCTTGGATATGACGAGAATACTAGCGGCTACAAGTTATACATTCCCATCACAAAGAGGGTTGTGATCTCAAGAGATGTCGAGTTCGACGAAGAACAAGCATGGAGCTGGGAGATGAATAATGACCAACCAAAACAGGTTATTGAAGTTGAAGAGTCGCGAAGAAGAGAAGCTCGACGCGTTGAAGTTCAAGAACCGTTATCACCCCCGCATGTTGATACTCAACAAGAAGAAGACGACTCGAGTGAATCGCATGTGCTGAGGACGAGATGGATCCAAGACATATACAACTCTGCGCAAGTCGTTGAAGTGAATGACGATGAAGAATACGGTAATTTATGTCTCTCTACAGGATGTGATGGAGCAACACACAAAGAAGTTATCAAAGAGACAAAGTGGCGAAAGAAAAGGACGATGGCAAAGCGAGAATACAAGAATCGCAGAGTGCGAGGACATATGCAGAGGACGATTTGTCGGCAAAGACAACCGGGAAAATACGACCAAGCATACACGATTGGTTATACAAAGAAGCATAAGGAAGGACAAGTCACAAGGAGAAGTGATCGTGAACATCGTACGGATGACATCAGAAGAATCAAGTATAATGAGGGGAATTGTTAGAAAATAAACTTGATTAATGTTGAAGTGTCTAGAAATCTCTAAGAGTGTCTAGGAGTCTTAGTAATTATGAGAGTGTGTAGAAGAGTCTAAGTAGGAGTCACTAGAACAAGAAGTCACTAGAACAAGAAGTCACTAGAATCCTTAAGTGTCTCAAGAACCCACTAGAATATGAAGCTTCTAGGATGTGAATTACTAGATTCTCAAGTCTCTAGGATCTTCCATATGTAACTATAAATATGTGATGGAATGAATGAGAAACCAACAAGTTGAGTAAACAAACAACAAGTCTCTCATATCCTCTCCACCTCCCTCACACACATACACACAAACACATATTCAAACACCAATATACTTTGTTAAACATCATCAGTCATAGTTACCTTAAAATGCACAAAATCACATCTTTAACAATCAATACAACATCAAGAACTGCATGTAACTCGGTGATTACCTGAATCTGAAGAAGCTGCCGTCAAGACAAAACACAAAGCCCAGAACACCGCCAACCGAGAAAGGGAAATTGGTGATCACATTCAATGTATTCGGCACACCTTGAACAGACAATAAAATGATAATCAGTAAAAAGCCGATCGACTACAGAAATAGCGAAAGAATCAGGAATTGGGTTACCGAGAATGTTGCATCGTTTCCCCCTCGGAATCTGATGGGTCACCGCCGCCCAGACCATCATCGCTACAAAATCGCTTCTTTCAGCGTCTTGATGTCTCTGTGGGTACTGAATCACTCCATTGGGAGTGAAGCCAGGTCCTTGGTTGTCTCTGTGCGTTACGAAATTATGACACTAGAGGAAGACGATTCATTAAAGCCTTCTATTCCTTTGAATTTTGTACAGTTGCTTATCTGGACATTTTCCAACTTCGTCAGATTCTTCAAATTCTCTAAACTCTTTAAGGAATCACAATCACTGATCGTTAGGGCTTTCAAGGATATCAATTTGCCCAAACCTGGAATCTCAACTAGCTTCTCACAATTTTCTACCATTAACACTTCAAGGCAATTCAGTTGTGATAGATGTCACACCTCATCACAGTCAGCCCTTTTAGCGAACCTAACATTCCAACTCCGAGGCCCTGAAAGATTCCTTCGTCCATCCAACATTTAATAAAAATGAGCAATATTAGGTTCTTCATGTTGGAAATACACGGCAATATCGTTTCTCTCTTGACACCATGTAATGCCAAAGTCTGCAAATTTGATGGAAACCCCAGAATAAGCGTAAAGTCTGTACATCCTACATAAAGGGTCCTGAGATGAGGTAAAATGGCAGGAAGAGAATCAAATTCCACATGAGGCGACCATGTATAGTATACCATAATGCTCAGTATGACGTCATCAAGTGACACCTCTTCTAATCGATTGAGCTTTGAAAGATCTGGGACTTGTATTAATGAGCAGCACCTCATGAGTGCCAGACTGATCAAACATGTGGGCAACTCGGGCAGTATTTGAAGGTCACTGCAGCCGGTCAGAGTTAGTGTTTCCAGATGAGAAAGCTGAGTAATCGTGTCAGGTAAAACTTTCACTGGCGTCCAACTCAAATCGATCTCTTTCAGAAGTTTGAGATCTCTAATAGTCTCAGATGAAAGAATAGCTACGCCGGTAAATGCTAAATCCAACTTGACTAATGATTTCAAGTTGCCAAAATCATCAGGAAGTTTTACTATCTTCGTGCAACCATTTAAAGACAGCTCCTTAAGCATCACCAATCTTGTGACTGAACTCGGCAACTCATTTATTTGACAACAACCTGACAGATTTAACACGACCAGTGATGTCAGGTCCCCAATCGAGTCAGGTAATCTAGTGATTCCTTCACAACTTTCTAAAACGAGGTACTCAAGTTTTACCAACCGCCCTATAGTTGCAGGCAACTCCTTCAGTTTTAGGGAGTAACTTATATCCAAATGGACCAACGACCCAAGATCTCCAATCCAATCTGGGAGTTTATCCAACCTTTCACAACTCTTCAAAGACAAGATATGGAGATTTTTCAACTTTCCAATAGAGTTTGGCAATGTAGAAATATCTGTTGCATCCATATCAATGTACTTCAAATCTTCCAAGTTTCCTACTTCTTCTGACAACTCCTGAAGATGAACACAACCCCCAAGATCCAAGAACTTCAACTTCAGCAGCTTCCCAATGGAGCTGTTGATCTTGACTAAATTAATGCAGTCATGAAGAAGTAAATTTTCCAGAGCTACCATTTTGGAGAAGTTGGGCATTCTAGTTAACCTCTTACACTCATTAAGCGATAGAACTTTTAGACCTCGTAACTTCTGTAAAAAATAATTTAGACAGAACTCTTGTGAGTGTGAAGTCTTCTTTCACCACACCAATTATTGAAACAAAAATATAATATTTAAGTAACTGGATTTTACCTGAATTAATAGCCATCCATCCCAATTGTCAGTAATACTGCTGCCATCAAGTTGAAGGATAGCTAACTTCATCAGATATGAATTGTTTTGATTTCGAAACATAGCAGAAACCTTACCTCTTATAGCCACAAACAAATTTGGATCTACCAAACATATATTAAGCAATGTTATATTCTTAGGAAGTTGCCAAAATCTTCCAACTGCCACTTCTCCTCCCACCCCGAGCATTCTTACATTTTCAAAGGTTGTAAGATCTATCCAATTGTCGGCACTGGGATCAAAACAAATGCTTACTACTTGTTTACTCTGATCATCAAAAGGAAATATCATATAAGATTTCAAGAAACAAACGGCAAAGTACAATGTTAGGGTGTGATGTTCTCTTCTTAATTTACCTGTTTCCTTTCCAATGCACTTAAAGTATCCTCGTATGACTCGATCCTGCTTCCCTCTTTAGGACTTGGACTGTTACATGGTTTTATAGAAACAATTTCTCTTCCAAGATCTCTGAGCTGATCATGCATCTGAAACTTGCCGTCCGTGATTTTCACCATGGACATAGATAGGAGGACTGGAACTGCCCAGTTTGGGTAAAAACCACAAGCTTCCCACATGCAAGTTGGATATGGTATATCCTCATTGATGAATGAGCAAGCAGTATCAAGAAATATTTCCTTTTCATCTTCCTCCAATGCTTCATAGCTTATCATCAGTTTTTCTTGGACTCGTCCGGCAGGTATCTCCTTCAACTTGCTTATCTTGGCTATCCAAGATTGTATCTTCGCGCCACAAAGAAGCGAGCCGATGACTTCAAGTGCTAGAGGAAGTCCCGCACAAATTGAGATAACATCATTTGAAAGGCTCAGATAGTCTGGCGGAGGAGAACTGCTTCCAAAAGCATGTCCACAGAACAGTTGCATCGCTTGCTTTGGATCCATTCCTTTGATTTCCATCCTTGCAATACGTGGAGAAACCTTTGTGCTACCTTCATCACTAGAAGAAGAAGCTGGCATGAAATTCGCCACAACTCTTTCATCTCTTGTGGTAATGATTATCCGACTCCCTGCACCGAATGATCTTGGCTCTTCAATAAGTTCCCTGATATGACTTATTTCAGTAACATCATCTAGCACAATAAGAAACGCTTTTCATCTGAAGAGAACTCTTCATCCTATATGCACAATCTGTTATACTCGATGCCTTAGGATTGAGATCTTGCAGAAGTTTTTTCTGCATATATTCAAGGCCTTTAGTGTTAAGCTCTTCTCGTATATTTGCAAGGAATGAACATGCATCGTATCTGCTTGAGATTCTGTTGAAAATTGTCTTTGCAAGAGTTGTCTTGCCAATGCCACCCATACCGTACAATCCAAGATACAGTACATCAACAGATTGAATATCTAGCAGATCCATTGCAGCTTCAGTCTGATCAGTCATTTCCACAAACCGGTGGATGGTAAATTGTTGTTTTCTTCCCAGCTTGAGCAAAATCTCAGCTGCGAACTGCTTGCTGAATACATAAAAGCTGCACATTTTTTAAGAAGAAAAACAATAAGATGTAAATTTAATGGATTAACACAAAGAACAAGTATATAATATAAAGGGATGTAAAAATTACGAAGTGCCGATTTGCACTTACCCAAGACCGTACTTACTTCACCAACTAAAGAAGAACTCGTATGTATATATATAACTCTCTTACTCTAAATATAATATCTTGGAGACTCTTACAACTTTAGTGGTGGTGGTTGATGTTGTGGTGGTTTTAGTTCAAATACAAATGACTCCACTCCTATTATAATTGCCTAAAGATCTCTCTAAACTCTTGGAAATCTCTAGACTAAGATCATCCTAGAAACTACTTAGATGATAGAATTATCTAAATACCTTAACCTAGCCAAATTCGGTAAATTGGTGTTAGCCCTTGATGGTAAATTAATCTTGGCCCATGATTAAATTAATCTTAATCCATGAAGGTAAGTCAATATTAATCTTAACAAGGGAGATTGTAGGAATTCTACTACATATTACTAACCCTGTATCAACGTTCAGTTTATGTCCCTTGACTTTTGTCACCTCCACAAGAGCCTTCTCCCAATCCTCCACTTTCTCTTTGCCATATTTCTGGTGTTGATCCTTCAGAAGATCAACATACAATGGGGTTTTGAGCTTAACATCTTCAACAGTGACATCATAGAAGATGGGGATGATAACTTTGTTGAGCTCCACCATTTTGGCAACTTCACGGAGACACCAAGCACTGGAAGCGAATGACTTGGAGAAGATAGGGACGCAGATGATTGAATTTGTAATGGCATCCAAGATCAAATCAATTTTATCGCTGCCGGCAAGCTCATCATCATCCCTAAACACTTGGATTCCAATTTCTTTGAGATAATTGTAAAGGACATCGGTGAAGCCCTGACGAGTATCACAACCTCTAAAGCTCAGAAATACCTCGTACTTGGTTGTCAGTATGGCCATGTGGCTTGGCTGCTTGCTTTGATGTGATCAGCTTCGTGAATATCTTCCCTGAAAGAAGAAGAGAAGTAAGGAGGCCAAAATCTAATTGAGATCTTGCTTCTCTCTTCTTCAGTTGGTGCTTTATTTTCAAAGTCTTCGCGACGACTCTATCTACCAAAGTAAGCACTAAAGCCAGTCAGTGTCATTGCCTCGAAAGATATCAGAAAATTTCCCGAAAGACATCAGAAATTTCCCACCAGGCCTATAGTTGATTTTATTTTAGGGAAAAGTATGAAAAAAAAAATATGTTTAACACAATTGTTTATACAACTCGACCAAATACCTCGGCAATCTCAGAAAGCACAGAGAATTAGCCCTGAGTTCGTAATATCGAAGCAGCTTCAAACGGCCCTTACAAGTTTAGCTCTGATAGCTATCAACAATCGTTGTTTTCCGTGGCATTAGTCATTAGAAAGCGCTGATTGGAACTCGTGAGTAGTGACTAGTCAGGTTCCGAGACAGTCGATTAGTATGCTGTTTTATGTTGATGTGAATCGGTTGGGAATGCTTGGAATGGCCTGTAAAACACTTTACAAACAAGAACAAATGTGTGTATTTTGAATTGTTTACAGACACTGACTATTATGTTAATATTTATGTCATTAGACCACGTGTGTCGTGAACATGAATTTCTGTTTGAAATCATGCGCGCTAAAAGAATTGCACTTTTTTGAAGTGTCGCAACTTTTGGGTCACTTAAAACCAATTTTCTTGGTTCCCTTCTTTATATATGCTTCTCTGCATAAGATGTTTGGCCATGTTATTATTTGCAGCACTGATTAATATTTGAGCCCTAATTATTTGCACGGATGAAAAATAGTCACGCGGGCTAAACATGTAGATGCATCGAAACTACCTTTATGTAATGGTAGGTTAGACATTAGCCTCAATCGAAGAGAAAGGAGGCCATTGGGAGCACGTGATCAGCAGATATAACGACAAACAATCCACGTATTAATCTTGATTAATTATTGATTAGTTTAATGACTCTGAGTTCAAAGCCACAAATCAATCCGAGACCATCACTTTTCTGTTCCTCACTTTCCCTATCGTTGCTTGTATCCTCCATTGCTCTGCTACTGCTTTCTCGAAAACTAGTTTGTTGGTTATGGCTGAGCTCGTGCTAAGTGCTCTGCTCCCGGTGCGGTTCGAACGCTTGGTGTCTCCTGAGATACTTCGACATGGCGCTTTTGGGGTCACTTGGGGGTATTGTTGATAGTAGTAATGATCTCAGTGTTCTTCATAACAATTGTTTTGGATGACTACTGGAATGAGAACTACAATGATTGGTTTCGCCTTTCGGATCTATTTAATCTTGGAGTAAAGGGCAGCAAAATCATTGTCATGGCGAGACTTGCCAATGTTGCATCCTTAATGCAAACCGATCCAACTTATCATCCTCTGCGAGAGTTGTCTCCTGGTGATTGTTTGTCTTTGTTAGCATATCATGCCCTTGGTGAAACTGTTGGAAATATTGAGGGTAAATATGCAAATTTATAAAGTCCATGGACCAAAATGCAACTAATCAAATCTCGGTTACTTACAAGTAATTCCTCCAATTAACATGCAAGATATAGGCAACACCGAAATTGTACGTATACTTCGACACGAAAACGAATACGTATTTTTATACTAAGGCCCGTGCTAATCACAGTCTCCTTAAGGCAATTTCGCCCCTCCCCACCCTCGGGTTATGCAAAGGGGTTTATACAAGGGGCGATCACCTCCCAGGATTCAACAGTGTCATCGAATCGTGTTATGCATGCAACACGCTCGACCGAACCGAACCCAATACCTGCACTCAAACAAAGAACAGAAATGCCGACGACAACGGCTAAAAACAACTAGAAAGGTTGAACACGACATAAGTCGAAATCAACCTAAGAAGAACTCTGCAATTCGTCAACACGAAGAACAGATGAGGAGAAAAATAACTTGGATTCCAAAAATATGGATTCCGAAAATATTGGATACTCAACCAAAATGAAGAGATCTCATTTTCTTCTACCAAAAAAGTGAAGAGGAAGACTCCTTTATATAGGAGAAGAGAAGGGAGGATGAGAGCTCATCTATTCGATGTGGTACAAAACTTTTTTTACAAATTCCATTCACAAAAAATGGGCTAGATTTAACATTGGGCTCAATAATAAAAAACATTTGGGCTCTAAACAAGATTAGTCCAAAAAAAATAATAATAATAATTAATAAAAATTGGCCCATTTTCCAACAATCCCCATTTATTTAGACACGAATTTTGAGTTCAACGGTCAATACCTGCAAAGGATAGGTAGGGGTAACCCCTTTGAACCTATCCCTTGTGAGATCATGTCTTCTCTACTGACTGGTCGGTAGACGCGATGTCCTTGAACCGACTGTCGTTGGTGTAGATGACGACATAACCCACACAGGTACCTTCCTAGTATGGTTCGGTTCACGCCCTGTGATCCCTAGGCCCTGGATCACTCGCCTGGTTCTGCAAGCGTTTCTAAAAATTGCGCCCTCAACAATTCCTTTCGAAGCGGCCCCACTTCTCACTCGCATAGGTGATTCTATGTCTCAAGAGCATCTTCACGACTCTGAGTTCTCCTTACGAATCATTAAAAGCTTTGTGTGAAAATGACCTTGATTAAGTAATTTCCAATTACTGTTATAAGATCAACACCAGCAAAAGCTTAACCTCTTCTCCATCACTGTTTGCATCATAGGAATGGGCTTTGGGGTTTGACCCCCACAGTGACAACACTCACTCTTGTGATTAGGTTGTCCCATTGAACCAAGTTCTTGGGATCTCCAGTCATCATGGTTGGGTTTTCCATCTCAAGAGTGTTTCCTCGACGGGCTTTAGCCCCATTCCTTTCGACGCTTGGCCAAATAACTCTCTGGTTAACCCTTTCGGGTAGCGGATCCGCTATTTATCTGCCGACTTTACGATATCGGACACAATAAATATATTTGAGAGCAACTGTCTAATGGAATTATGACGTATATGTCTAAACATTCCATTATGCAGGTTATACTGTGTTATACAGATTGATCGTCGCAACGTTGCATCAATGTTCTGAAACCAACAAAGTCCTCAGACTATCATTTCCTGCAGGAATAATTTTGTTAATCCAACATCTAAATTTAGATTGATTCTTTTGTGAACAACAGCTTCGCAAAGTGTCCAATTTCCCAACCTTTAACAAAGATTTTCATGCCAAATGGGGGGTGCACCACTTATTTCTGCTTTAACCTTGTCTCTTAAAGAAAATCTTCAACATTTCATTAGATTGGATTTAATTTGGATTAAACCAAAACAAACCATCAATCTTTGCACTAACACAGGTTTTGGCCAATTAGTAAAATCCTCGAGAAAATGACATAGCCATTCTGCATCTTCGGCACATTTCTCCAGTACAATAACACAGGCTTGATCGTCGATCTGGCTATGATTGTTTGTTTTGAGGATTTTCTACGACACTGTTGCACCTCGTAAGGTGAATACGTAACCCCTTATACTCAAGGTGATAGTGTCTAATCGGATATCCATTTTGCATCACTATAACACTCTATCACATAAGGATATCTCTTTGTGTAGACCATGATTACGAATATATCTCAGATACCTAAGTACCCTAATTACCCCGTTCTAGTGGACAACACTAGGGTTACTCGTATATCGACTCAATACACTTACAACGTGAGCGATATCTGGTCTAGTGCATGACATTAAGTACATGACACTTCCAATAATCTGAGCGTACTCAATTTGGGAAAACCATTCTCCCTTGTTCTTTGAAATTACTTACTCGTATCTATTGGAGTACTGACCTCGTTCTTCTCATCTTTGTTGAATTTATCCAAATACTTGTCAATATATGAATTTGACTTAGAGTGAGACCTTCTGATGATCTAATGAGTTTTAATCCAAAGATCACATCGACAAGATCCATGTCTTCCAGGTCAATACTCAAATTCAACATAGGTCCAGTGGACCGGACCACCTCATTGTTATTTCCAACGATTAGTATGTCATCAACGTAAAACGTTTTTCATACTTATTTATTTTGAAACGTTTCTCCAATAAAACGCTGTCAAATTTATAAAGCCATTGTCTAGGCATCTGCCTAAGACTATACATAGATTTCACAAGCTTACAGACTTTCTTTTCCTGCTCTCGCGCAGAGAAACCCTCAGGTTTGTTTTCACATCCATTTGATGTATTTCTAGAATTCGCAAGGCTGCAATCGCAAGCACCATCCTTATGAATGTGATTCTAGTTACTGGAGAATATGTATCAAAATAATTCCTCCATTCCTTTTGTCTATAATCTTTTATGACAAGTCGGGCTTTGTAATTATCAATTGATCCATCTTCTTTCATTTTACATTTGAATATCCACTTGTAGCATAACGGTTTGTCTCCGGGCAGAAGATCCACCAGCTCCCAAGTGCGGTTCTGCAAGATGGACTCAATTTCACTATTGATTGCCTCTTTTCCTAGAGGTCTCTCAGAAGAGTTTACATCTTCGTGGTAAGTCTAAGGTTCGGCTTCAAGCATATAGGTCAAAAAACTGGACCATAGGATTTTCAATCCTCGCCCTTTTACTCATCATGGGCTCGACCTCAACATGCCCTCCATGTTCTCGGTCTTGACTATTTTTCCTCTATAGTCTCATATGCTTGCCTCTCCTCTAGACTTAGCCAAAAATACATTTTCCAAAGAAATATGCATTTATTGATTACATTAACGTATCTTTGTGTTTATTTGACACTTTCGACTCAAATCGATACACGTTACTATTCTGAGCAAACCCTATGAAAATGCAATCAACGGTTTAGGGAATGTATGCGTCTTTTCCGTAGAGGTATCATAATTTTTAGCAAGACACCCCCCACATTCGAAGGCACAAATCAAACATAGTTTTATCTTCCTTCTTATGGGGTACCTTATTCAAAAGGTAATTGCTAGTTAAAATAGCTACCCCGTCATAACCCTAAAACAAACATGGTCTCAACCATACTATTTTAATTTCTACCAGAAAAATGTAATGTGTTAACACACGAGTTGGGTATGAAGTTATTACTAATTCTCAACCACATCATCATTGATCCTCGGATCATCCTTTTATCGTTGTAGATCCTCAGACCATTAACACATCAACATTATTTTTTCCAGACCGTTGCGTTTCTCAAACGGTATGATCCTCAGACCAATAAAGGCCTCGACTGTTGCACCGCAAGTGCCAAAACAACATTTTCATATTTTTATCTAATGATCACTAAGCCAAAACCTTGACCGTCGACAACGTTATTAATACTAATTAGTTCAAAATAAACATTAAAACGTTGCCCGGTTGGATCGAACCCGCAACCCAACTCCATCGGGGTTTTATGCGGTGTGCAATGACTTCACCGATTAAATCGTGTTTAAGTCAACATTCTCTAAACAGAGAATAATCGTTGCCGCATTTCTCATTGCGAAAACAATTAATAGTTGAAACTCAAGTTTTTGTTTGTAAACCATGAATTTGTTAATTGTTTCATTTTTTCCTTCATCAAGTACACATAGCGATATTTTGTACTATCATCTACGAAAGTAATGAAGTACTTATTTCCCGCCTCGCGTTTGGACATATATTAAGTCACAAACTTCGCTATGTATTTAGACCAAGAAGTTCGGTAATCCTTTCGGCCGAATAAGTTTCGCTTCAACGCAAACTTCACATTTAAGTTATTGATCTATTTTGATTTTAGGAATATGAACCATGTTAGATAACCTCTGCAAGGTATCGTAATTAACATGTTCTAAATTATTGTGCCACAAATTTAGCACAAGAAGGAACATTCTTATCTCATGTTCACTATAGGCACTACGCCCAATGCAAAAACATTTTTATTCATGTTTACTTCAGGCACTACGGCCATTACACTTAAAGTAATTCAACTTCATCTCAATCAAATTTGTCGTCTATCCGTATTTAACGTACAGTTCTTTTGACGATTTCGAGTGCTCCCAACAGGGATGCTTCCTCCTTATTTTTTATTTCCAGATTTTGTCAAAAAGAATTCCATCTTATGACTTCAACTTATGCAGTAAGTCTCGGCGACTTTCCGGCAACATAGACGGTATCCTAGACGAGTGTCCAACCCCGCGCCGGCATCTGCGATATCATAACTTGCAGAATAATCGTATTTATAGACCACATCGAGAAGATTGTAGTCTTTCTCAATTTTAGAGTTGTTTGCCAAGTGATAGCTACATTCTCATTGAGTAGCGTTCAAACATTGGACTTATGACCAACCCCCTTAGATTTATTAGAAGTCCGAGTATTTGGTACCCGACTCCACAATAGTAATTAATCCGGAACCTCAAATTTGGATTACTGAAATTCAAATAACGATTTGAATATCTGATTTCAGTAATTAAGTTTCATCACTTCAATTACAAAAATCAATTTTTTTTTCTTATGTTGGACAGAAAATAAACCTGGACACGGTTAAATTCGGTTTTAACAAAACCAGACTCACACGGAGCTAACCTTCTGAGTAAACACTCATGTACATTTATCGCGGCATACATACGTGCCAAGGTTTAGGTGTGTACAATCGATTCGTTGATTCACACGTACATTTATATACAATGTAATACTCAGTGTTTAGACAAGGAAATAAAATTCCATAACAGTTGTCATACACACTCAATCGGTTTTAACCGATTTCTTAATCCAATTTTCAACAATGGATTCAACGACCCCATAAGCCCCAACGGCTAAAGTGGGTCAAGTGACCAAAGCCTCCTTATCAAACAAACTCAATAACCTTGACCATCTCGATTGGTCATAATAGTCTCAACGACTTAGTGACCTCAACGGTCCTAATAGCCTCAACGGCTTTTGACGACTTTATCAGTCTCGAGGGCCTAAATGGCCTTAGTGATTTTATCAGTCGCATGTGCTCTCGAGCATGTTCACATTCTCAACAACATCATTGTTCGACAATATTTGTGAACTTTAGAGAATAAATAATTTTCTCCAAAAATTGAATCTCAAAATTCAATTAAGCATCCTCTCATAAAACCAACAAATAAAATTGCCTTAAGATTGTTGGAAATATTGAGGGTAAATATGCAAATTTATAAAGTCCATGGACCAAAATGCAACTAATCAAATCTCGGTTACTTACAAGTAATTCCTCCAATTAACATGCAAGATATAGGCAACACCGAAATTGTACGTATACTTCGACACGAAAACGAATACGTATTTTTATACTAAGGCCCGTGCTAATCACAGTCTCCTTAAGGCAATTTCGCCCCTCCCCACCCTCGGGTTATGCAAAGGGGTTTATACAAGGGGCGATCACCTTCCAGGATTCAACAGTGTCATCGAATCGTGTTATGCATGCAACACGCTCGACCGAACCGAACCCAATACCTGAACTCAAACAAAGAACAGAAATGCCGACGACAAATTCCTTTATATAGGAGAAGAGAAGGGAGGATGAGAGCTCATCTATTCGATGTGGTACAAAACTTTTTTCACAAATTCCATTCACAAAAAATGGGCTAGATTTAACATTGGGCTCAATAATAAAAAACATTTGGGCTCTAAACAAGATTAGTCCAAAAAAAAAATAATAATTAATAAAAATTGGCCCATTTTCCAACAGAAACCTCCTTTGATGCTCACCCTCTTCACAAACCAACATGTGAGAAGATTACTGACAAATGTGCGGGTTTACCATTGGCAGCAAAAACGTTGGGCGGATTACTTCGTTCTAAATCCAGCACTAGCGAGTGGCAGACTGGCAGTATATACTTAATAGCGAGATATGGAATCTCCCGCAAGGAAGTGATGGCATCCTCCCAGCTTTGAAGCTCAGTTACTTCCATCTTCCTCCTTATGCGAAAGATGTTTCACTTTCTGAGCAATATTCCTTCATGACTATGAATTAGTCCAAGTTTGGATGGCAGAGGGTTTGGTAGACATGGATCCTCAGAAACCAAGGAGGAGCATGCGAGATCAAGGGCTGGAACAATTCGATATATTTATTGTTGAGTAGATCGTTCTTCCAACGATCTTCTCAATATGAGTAATGCTTTGTGATGCATGATCTCATGCATGACTTGGCCACATCAGTTGGTGGAACTACATATATACTTGAATGGTGAGCATGGTGAGTTTGATGGTGAATGTTGCCAAGTCTACAGAAAAGGTCCGCCACCTCTCATATGTTCCCAAGATCTTTGAGGACTCTGCAAGACTTGAAAAATGTCAGATTTTCAAGGGTTTGAGAACATTAATCGCTCTACCTGATTTCCGACAATATTTGAAGTATCACTTGTCTAACAAAGTGGCCAAAGAATTGCTTCAAAAATTGAAGTACTTAAGGGCACTTTCTTTCTGTTGTTGCTCTATAAATAAGATACCAAGTTCCATTTGTTATCTCAGGTATTTGAGGTATCTTAATTTTTCTAAAAGCTCGATAAGGGATTTGCCTGAAGCGATATGCACTTTGTATAATTTAGAGACTTTGATACTGGTGAGGTGCATAGAGTTAATTGATTTGCCACAGGGGATTGAAAATCTCATTAATTTGAGATGCCTTGATATTCGAGATACACATGGACTCGAGAAGTTGTCAGTGGGTTTTGGTCGTCTTCATAAGCTTGAGATACTCTCGAAATTTATTGTTGGTAAACAAGGTGGATTGAGGTTGAAAGAATTGAAATGCTTCCAATTTTGGCAAGTAAAACTTCTCATCTTAGATTAATAACTTATGAAAGGTCTGAATTTTGACCATGTTAACTGGAAAAATCTGAATTTTCAAAAGTTATTTTATAAGGTCTGAATTTTCAACTTTGTTAAACTTTGGTTTTCCGTCCATTTTTAGGGTTAAATTTAACAGAATTGTGTGAAATGACACTTTTACCCCTTTTTTCCGAAGCTTTAGGCGGCATTGGCGGTCACCGGCGGTGTTTTCCGGGGAAGAATAATGTTTTTTTTGTTGCTTTAAGGGGCATTTTCGTCTTTTCAGGTCAAGCATGTGAGGGGCACACTTTGGTCGGAGGGCATTTTCGGAATTTAAATTTATTTCCGGTCACATGCCAAGCATGTGACCAAATTCCGTCAGTTTTAACGACAAAAAATTGACGGAAACCTCTTATATCAACAAAGTTGAAAATTCAGACCTTCCAAATTAACTTTTGAAAATTCAGAGTTCTCCGGTTAACATTGGTCAAAATTCAGACCTTTCATAGGTTATTAACTGATAAGACCAAAGAATCCAAAGGAAACGCTCAATTCTTCGATAACCCAAAATGAGAACAACTCCCGCCTAAATCCCTTTGAGAGACTGTTACAATCCCAACGGCTCAACTCTAGGAATTGGCAATTCAGTCCCCACACTTATTACAATGTTTATTAAGGTCCATAATGTTTATTAAACATATCAAATACCTGATGTGGACGAAGTCTCGAATTTGGGCGTGCGAATACACTTTTCATGCGGAAACGGAAATCTGAGCAATACCCATAGTAAATTATGGGGTTTGACGTTTTTTTGGCCAAATTCCTTCGTTTAGCGGTCGAAATTACAGTTTTATGTTTCTGTCGGTCCTTTTTGTAATTTGTCGGTTTTGTTAGGGTCTGTTTGCAATTTTCGGATTTTTACCTAGGGCTAGGGTTTTTGTTTTCAGTATTTAAAATATGTTTAGCCTTCTTTACATTCAGATTATTGATATATGAAAAAACTGAGGTTTTCTCAACCCTGCGTCAATTCCTCGGCATTCTTCCGAATCAACGAGTTCTTGCGTCCTTTATCCATCAAATTCTCGAAATTCCCTTTCGAATCAACAAGTCTTTGATCCATCTATCCCATCACGCTGCATCAATACCCCTCCCATACAAAAAAAATTGTCCTCAAGTATCGAAATGAGGAAAACGAAGAACAATTTCATCCAGGAATTCCCAAGTAGTGTTAGTCACTGGGTGTCCAATCCACTTGATCAAGACCTTGGTTGCAGCATGACGACCACGACGCACCATTTTACGATCCAAAATGCTCTCTGGTAGCAAATGGAACCTTGCATCAGCAGGTGTAGTAGAAGTAAGTGGTATGACAATACTCACAGGATCCCATACTTCTTTAAGTAAGGAAACATGAAATGTAGGATGGATGAGGCAGTCACTAGGCAGATCGAGACGATAGGCTACATCCCCAATTTTCTCCACCACCAGAAATGACCCATAATACTTTGGTGAAAGCTTAGAGTGAGGTCTTCCTCTAGCAGTCACTTGCTTGTAAGGATGAAGTTTCAAATAAACTCAACTCCCCACCTCATACGACATGTCAGATCTTCTTCTATCTGCAATTTGCTTCATATGATTCTGAGACCTCAATAGATGATGCCTTAGCAGTTGAATGGTGGACTCTCTTGCTTGCATGAATTCATCAACTATATGTACAGCAGCATCTCGAGCTACGTAAGGGACATGGACATGAGGAGTCACTCCATATAAGGCTTGGAAATGAGTCATGCCCAAGGAAGAATGAAAGCAGGTTGTGTTATACCACCACTCAACAAGAGATAACCAAGACACCCAAGTAGCTGGTTTTTCAAAGGTCATGCAGCGATGATATCCCTCTAAACACATGTTGACCACCTTTGTTTGGCCATCAGTTTGAGGATGGTATGCAGTTGACATATTCAGATCCACACCTTGTAATCGAAAGAATTCCCTCCAAAATGCACTGACAAATATGGCATCTCTGTCAGAAACTATAGAAGAAGGACAACCATGCAACTTAAAAACTGAATCCAAGAAAACTTGTGCTACTTGGAATGCAGTGAAAGGATGACTCAAAGCTATGAAGTGGAGATATTTTGACAAACGATCCACCACTACCAAAATGGTGTCCTTCCCTTTCGATTTAGGCAATCCCCAATGAAATCCATGGAAATGTCTGCAAAAATGGATTGGGGAACTGGGAGAGGTGAAAGGAGACCTGGGGAAGCTACTGTCTCATATTTATTTCTTTGGCATGTATCACACTCCCTTACAAACTGTCTCATGCTCTTAGTTTGGCCCTTCAAATAGCACCATTGCTTGAGCCTTTGCAAAGAATTGTGCATCCCAGAGTGACCTCCATTTGCCCCAGAGTGGCACAAAGCCAACAAATCTTGTCTGAGTACACTGTCATTTCCAATCACCAATTTACCATTCCTTTTGAGCAACTCACCATCCCAAATGAACATAGGAGGGGAAGCACCAGCAATAATAGCATCAATTAAGTGCCGAATGTCTACATCAGTGGGCCAACTCCCTTTGATCCTACCCATTAAAGCAGGTTCCAAAGTAGAGACTGATAAAGCAAACAATTCTGAGCCATGAACTCGTGAATGAGCATCTGCCACAATGTTATCTTTGCCCTTCTTATAAGCAATCTAATAATCATAACCCATTAACTTGGATAACCATGTATGTTGGAGAGGTGTGGTGATCTTCTGTTCAAGTAAATGCTTTAGGCTCTTTTGATCTGTTTTAATCACAAAGTGGCCAGTGATCAGGTAATAATGTCATTGCTTGACTGCAAACAGTATAGCCAATAACTCATTTCATAAACAGACAAGGCTTGTGGCCTATGTGATAAGGCTTTACTGATATAGGCCAGTGGGTGTTGATCCTACATTAGTACTGCACCTATGCCTTTGGAAGATGCATCAGTCTCTACCACGAAGGGTTTTGTAAAATCAGGTAAGGCCAATATTGGAGCTTCAATTAGAGCCTTTCTCAATTCCTCAAATGCCTCTTGAGCCACATTAGACCATTGAAACTTGTCCTTCTTCAAGAGATCAGTCAGAGGCCTTGCTTTCTCTCCATATCCTATGATAAAGTGTCTATAATAGCCAATTAATCCAAGGAATCCTCTCAATTGTTTGACAGTAACAAGAGTAGGCCAATTCCTTACTGCTTCAACCTTTGATGGTTCAGTTGCTACCCCAGCTCTAGAAATGACATGGCCAAGGTATTCCACAGATGTTCCCCTAAAAACACACTTTGATTTCTTTGCAAACAGCCCATGTTGCCTCAGAAGAAGGACTTCTCTCAAACTCTCTAAATGCTCTTCCATTGTCCTGTTGTAGACTAGGATATCATCAAAGAAAATTAGAACGTTGTGCCTTAGCAGAGACTGAAACACTGAGTTCATAAGCTCTTGAAAGGTTGCAGGTGCATTTGTTAGACCAAAATGCATTACTAAGAACTCAAATGACCTTGGTGAGTCCTAAAAGCTGTTTTGAACACATCCTCAGGCCACATTCTAATTTGGTGGTAACCAGATTTGAGATCAATTTTTGAGAAGACCTTGCACCATGCAATTCATCCAGCAACTCCTCCACCAGTGGAATAGAAAACTTATTCTTTATAGTATCATCATTAAGCTTCCTATAATCCACACACATCCTCCAAGTACCATCTTTCTTTTTTACAAGAACCACTGGTGCAGCAAAAGGACTTTGACTGCCCCTAATCACCCCTGAATCCATCAATTCTTTGGTCATTTTCTCAATAATGTATTTTTGAGCTGCTGGGTATCGATACGGTTTTTGATTAATTGCTGACACTCCTTCATTGTGCTCATGGCCCCTAAAAGGAGGTAAAGAATCTGAAATTTGAAAAACATCATCAAACTCTTTTAACAACCCAGTGAGAGCTGTATTGTCAGTACACCCAGATATAGTTGAAGAAAATGGTTGTTCTTGGCTACCCTCAACTAATTGAATACTGCACAATTGAATAAAGGTTATTGAAGCATTCTTTTACAGCAGTTTATCCATCTTCTTAGCTGAACACAACATCACTTCATTTTGCTCAGTGCCCTTTAGCTCTACTTTCCTTTCTCCCACTTTGAATTGCATCGTCAACTTCCTAAAATTTTATAGAATGTCATCTAAGGTTAAAAGCCACTGAACTCCCAACACCATATCGTAGTTTTCCAGGGGAATAACTAATACATCAGCTGTAAACCAAGTTCCCTGTATCATCCATTGAAACTTTGGGCACATCTTTATACAAGGCAGCTTACTTCCATTGGCCACACTCACATTCATAGAATTCACATCCACCACAGCACAACCAAGCTTAGCAATTGACTTGGCATTTATAAAGTTGTGAGTAGATCCTGAGTCAATCAGAATCTGCAGTTGTCTGGTTCCCATAGACCTTATAGTCTTCATGGTAGCATAAGAATGAACACTAGAAAGAGCATGCACAAATAACTGAATGTCCTCTATCATATCAGAATCTAAGATCTCAACAAAATCATCATCCACCAGCAATTGTTCCAGACCTAAGCTAAAAAACTGTTTCCTAGGGCATTTATGATCAGACACATACTTTTCAGGGCACCAGAAACACTCACTCACCTCCTTAGATGTAAGAATTCTTGAACTTCTCGCATGCAAATTCTGAGCTGGACGACCAGGAGCAGGCATTAATGGTAACTTTGAGGCATTTCCAGGCATAAAAACCTTAGGAATAGTGGTTCCTTGATATGCAGAAGTCTTAGATGATCTATGCATTGCTGCATTCGTAATTTCCTGAGCCTTAACCAAAGAATAAGCGTCCCTCAAGGTCTTGTTGGAAATATTGAGGGTAAATATGCAAATTTACAAAGTTCGAGGACCAAAATGCAATATTCTAAAATTCAATGACTAAAAAGCAATTAGTCAAATTTCGGTTACTTACAAGTAACTATACCAGTTAACATGCAAAATATAGGCAACACCGAAATTATACGTAAAATCGACACAAAACGAATACGTATTTTTTATACTGAGGCCCGTGCTAATCACAGTCTCCTTAAGGCAATTTCGCCCCTCCCCACCATCGGGTTATGCAAAGGGGTTTATACAAGGGGCGATCACCTCCCAGGATTCAACAGTGTCATCGAATCGTGTTATGCATGCAACACGCTCGACCGAACCGAACCCAATACCTGAACTCAAACAAAGAACAGGTAAGCCGACAACAACGGCTAAAAACAACTAGAAAGGTTGAACACGACATAAGTCGAAATCAACCTAAGAAGAACTCTGCAATTCGTCAACACGAAGAACAGAGGAGGAGAAAAATAACTTGGATTCCAAAAATATGGATTCCGAAAATATTGGATACTCAACCAAAAGAAAGAGATCTCATTTTCTTCTGCCAAAAAAGTGAAGAGGAAGACTCCTTTATATAGGAGAGGAGAAGGGAGGAGATGCTTGAAGTGGTCGATGTGGTACAAACAAATTTCCACATTCACTAAAACAAATTGGGCTGGGTTAGAGTAAAAACAATGGGCTTGAACAAAAAATAATTTAACTAAGCCCAAAAAACTAGCCTTAGTAAAATTTAATATAAAAGAGCCCAAATTTTCTAACAATCCCCCACATGAATGGAAATTGGAAATCTAGACACGAAATTTGAGTTCAACGGTCAATACCTGCAAAGAATAGGTAGGGGTGACCCCTTTGAACCTATCCCTTGTGAGATCATACCTTCTCTACTGACTGGTCGGTAGACGCGATGTCCTTGAACCGACTGTCGTTGGTGTAGATGACGACATAACCCACACAGGTACCTTCCTAGTATGGTTCGGTTCACGCCCTGTGATCCCTAGGCCCTGGATCACTCGCCTGGTTCTGCAAGTGTTTCTAAGAATTGCGCCCTCAACAATTCCTTTCGAAGCGGCCCCACTTCTCACTCGCATAGGTGATTCTATGTCTCAAGAGCATCATCACGACTCTGAGTTCTCCTTACGAATCATTAAAAGCTTTGCGTAAAAAATGATTTCAATTAAGTAATTTCTAATTACTGTGCTCGGTTTAACCGATTATTGAAGATCAATACCGGCAAAAGCTTAACCTCATCTCCATCACTGTTTGCATCATGGGAATAGGCTCGGGGTTTGACCCCCCACAGTGACAACACTCACTCTTGTGATTAGGTTGTCCCATTGAACCAAGTTCTTGGGATCTCCAGTCATCATGGTTGGGTTTTACTTCTCAAGAGCGTTTCCTACACGGGCTTTAGCCCCATTCCCTTCGATGCTTGGCCAAATAACTCTCTGTTTAACCCTTTCGGGTAGCGGATCCGCTATTTATCTGCCGACTTTACGATATCGGGCACAATAAATAAATTTGAGAAAAACTGTCTAATGGAATTATGACGTATATGTCTAAACATTCCATTATGCAGGTTATACTGTGTTATACAGATTGGTCGTCGCAACGTTGCATCAATGTTCTCAAACCAACAAAGTCCTCAGACTATCATTTCCTGCAGGAATAATTTTGTTAATCCAACATCTAAATTTAGATTGATTCTTTTGTGGACAACAGCTTCGCAAAGTGTCCCATTTCCCAACCTTTAACAAAGGTTTTCATGCCAAATGGGGGGTGCACCACTTATTTCTGCTTTAACCTTGTCTCTTAAAGAAAATCTTCAACATTTCATTAGATTGGATTTAATTTGGATTAAACCAAAACAAACTCATCAATCTTTGCACTAACACAGGTTTTGGCCAATTAGTAAAATCCTCGAGAAAATGACATAGCCATTCTGCATCTTCGGCACATTTCTCCAGTACAATAACTCAGACTTGATCGTCGATCTGGCTATGACTGTTTGTTTTGAGGATTTTCTACGACACTGTTCCACCTCGTAAGGTGAATACGTAACCCCTTATACTCAAGGTGGTAGTGTCTAATCGGATATAACATTCTATCACATAAGGATATCTCTTTGTGTAGACCATGATTACGAATATGTCTCAGATACCTAAGTACCCTGATTACCCCGTTCTAGTGGACAACACTAGGGTTGCTCGTATATCGATTCAATACACTTACAACGTGAGCGATATCTGGTCTAGTGCATGACATTAAGTACATGTCACTTCTAATAATCCGAGCGTACTCAATTTGGGACAATCATTCTCCCTTATTCTTTGAAATTACATACTCGTATCTATTGGAGTACTGACCTCGTTCTTGTCATCTTTGTTGAATTTATCCAAATACTTGTCAATATATGAGTTTGACTTAGAATGAGACCTTCTGATGATCTAATGAGTTTTAATCCAAAGATCACATCGGCAAGATCCATGTCTTTCAGGTCAATACTCAAATTCAACATAGGTCCAGTGGACCGGACCACCTCATCGTTATTTCCAACGATTAGTATGTCATCAACGTAAAACGTTTTTCATACTTATTTATTTTGAAACATTTCTCCAATAAAGCGCTGTCAAATTTATAAAGCCATTATCTAGGCATCTGCCTAAGACTATACATAAATTTGACAAGCTTACAGACTTTCTTTTCCTGCTCTCGCGCAGAGAAACCCTCAGGTTGTTCCATGTAGATTTCTTCCTCTAAATATCCATGTATGAAAGTTGTTTTCACATCCATTTGATGTACTTCTAGAATTTGCAAGGCTGCAATCGCAAGCACCATCCTTATGAATGTGATTCTAGTTACTGAGAATATGTATCAAAATAATTCCACCATTCCTTTTGTCTATAATCTTTTATGACAAGTCGGGCTTTGTAATTATCAATTGATCCATATTCTTTCATTTTACGTTTGAATATCCACTTGTAGCCTAACGGTTTGTCTCCGGGCGGAAGATCCACCAGCTCCCAAGTGTGGTTCTGCAAGATGGACTCAATTTCACTATTGATTGCCTCTTTTCATAGAGGTCTCTCAGAAGAGTTTACGTCTTCGTGGTAAGTCTAAGGTTCGGCTTCAAGCATATAGGTCAAAAAACTGGACCATAGGATTTTTCAATCCTCGCCCTTTTACTCATCATGGGCTCGACCTCAACATGCCCTCCATGTTCTCGGTCTTGACTATTTTTCCTCTATAGTCTCATATGCTTGCCTCTCCTCTAGACTTAGCCAAAAAATACATTTTCCAAAGAAATATGCATTTATTGATTACATTAACGTATCTTTGTGTTTATTTGACACTTTCGATTCAAATCGATACACATTACTATTCTGAGCAAACCCTATGAAAATGCAATCAACGGTTTAGGGAATGTATGCGTCTTTTCCGTAGAGGTATCATAATTTTTAGCAAGACACCCCCCACATTCGAAGGCACAACTCAAACATAGTTTTATCTTCCTTCTTATGGGGTACCTTATTCAAAAGGTAATTGCTAGTTAAAATAGCTACCCCGTCATAACCCTAAAACAAACATGGTCTCAACCATACTATTTTAATTTCTACCAGAAAAAAGTAATGTGTTAACACACGAGTTGGGTATGAAGTTATTACTAATTCTCAACCACATCATCATTGATCCTCGGATCATCCTTTTATCGTTGTAGATCCTCAGACCATTAACACATCAACAGTTTTTTTTTTTTTTTCCAGACTGTTGCGTTTCTCAAACGGTATGATCCTCAGACCAATAAAAGGCCTCGACCTGTTGCACCGCAAGCGCCAAAGTCTAATGCATGCCTAATGACAATCCATTCACCCACTAAGCCAAAACCTTGACCATCGACAACGTTATTAATACTAATTAGTCCAAAATAAACATTCAAACGTTGCCCGGTTGGATCGAACCCGCAACCCAACTCTATCGGGGTTTTATGCGGTGTGCAATGACTTCACCGATTAAATCGTGCTTAAGTCAACATTCTCTAAACAGAGAATAATTGTTGCCGCATTTCTCATTGCAAAAACAATTAATAGTTGAAACTCAAGTTTTTGTTTGTAAACCATGAATTTGTTAATTGTTTCATTTTTTTTCCTTCATCAAGTACACATAGCGATATTTCGTACTATCATCTACGAAAGTAATGAAGTACTTATTTTCCGCCTCGCGTTTGGACATATATTAAGTCGCAAACATCGCTATGTATTTAGACCAAGAAGTTCGGTAATCCTTTCGACCGAATAAGTTTCGCTTCAACGCAAACTTCACATTTAAGTTCTTGATCTATTTTGATTTTAGGAATATGAACCATGTTAGATAACCTCTGCAAGGTATTGTAATTAACATGTTCTAAATTATTGTGCCACAAATTCAGCACAAGAAGGAACATTTTTATCTCATGTTCACTATAGGCACTACGCCCGTGCAAAAACATTTTTTATTCATGTTTACTTCATGCACTACGGCCATTACACTTAAAGTAATTCAACTTCATCCAATCAAATTTGTCGTCTATCTGTATTTAACGTACAGTTCTTTTGACGATTTCGAGTGCTCCCAATAGGGACGCTTCCTCCTCATTTTTTTTTTCAGAATTGTCAAAAAGAATTTCATCTTTTGACTTCAACTTCTGAAGTAAGTCTCGGCGACTTTCCCTGCATTATAGACGGCGGCCTAAACGAGTGTCCAACCTCGGTAATCAAGGCGTCGGTATATGGGATAGCATCACTTGCTAGAATAATAACATTTATAGACCACATCGTGAAGATGGTGGTCTTTCCCAATTTTAGAGTTGTCCGCCTAGTGTTAGCTACATTCTCATTGAGTAGCGTTCAAACATTAGACCTATGACCAACTCCTTGAGATTTTTTTTTATTTTATTTATTAAGAAGTCTGAGTGGTTCGTACCCGACCCCACAATAGTAATCCGGGACATCAAATTCAGATTACTAAAATTCAAATAACGATTTGAATTTCTGATTTCAGTAATTAAGTTTAATCACTTCAATTACAAAAATCAAATTAATTTTTTTTTTCTGTTGGACAGAAAATAAACCTGGACACGGTTAATTTCGGTTTTGACAAAACCAAACCACACGGAGCTAACCTTCTGAGTAAACACTCCTGTACACATATCGCGGCGTACATACGTGCCAAGGTTCAGGTGTGTGCAATCGATTCGTTGATTCACACGTACATTTATATCAAATGTAATAATCAGTGTTTTAGACAAGGAAATAAAATTTCCATAACAATTGTCAAACACTCTAAATCGGCTTTAACCGACTTCCTAATCCAATTTTCAACAATGGATTCAACGACCCCATAAGCCTCAACGGCTAAAGTGGGTCAAGTGATCAAAGCCTCATTAGCAAACATATCAATATCGGATGCCTTAATAGGTTTAACAAACTTGACCATCTCGATTTTTCATAGTAGTCTCAACGACTTAGCGATCTCAACGGTCCTAATAGCCTCAACGGTTTTTGACGACTTTACCAGTCTCGACGAACTAAATGGCCTTAGCGATTTTATCAGTCGCATGTGCTCTCGAGCATGTTCACATTTTCAACATCATTGTTCGACAATATTTGTGAACTTTTAGAGAATAAATAATTTTCTCCAAAAAATTGAATCTCAAAATTCAATTAATCATTCTCTCATAAAACCAACAAATAAAAAAAATTGCCTTAAGAAATATTGAGGGTAAATATGCAAATTTACAAAGTTCGAGGACCAAAATGCAATATTC
Source organism: Clarkia xantiana subsp. parviflora (assembly GCA_036873135.1). Lineage (NCBI taxonomy): Eukaryota > Viridiplantae > Streptophyta > Magnoliopsida > Myrtales > Onagraceae > Clarkia > Clarkia xantiana. The sequence continues at coordinate 15,117,950 of JAPTYO010000004.1, forward strand.
TAAAATTCAATGACTAAAAAGCAATTAGTCAAATTTCGGTTACTTACAAGCAACTATACCAGTTAACATGCAAAATATAGGCAACACCGAAATTATACGTAAAATCGACACAAAACGAATACGTATTTTTTATACTGAGGCCCGTGCTAATCACAGTCTCCTTAAGGCAATTTCGCCCCTCCCCACCATCGGGTTATGCAAAGGGGTTTATACAAGGGGCGATCACCTCCCAGGATTCAACAGTGTCATCGAATCGTGTTATGCATGCAACACGCTCGACCGAACCGAACCCAATACCTGAACTCAAACAAAGAACAGGTAAGCCGACAACAACGGCTAAAAACAACTAGAAAGGTTGAACACGACATAAGTCGAAATCAACCTAAGAAGAACTCTGCAATTCGTCAACACGAAGAACAGAGGAGGAGAAAAATAACTTGGATTCCAAAAATATGGATTCCGAAAATATTGGATACTCAACCAAAAGGAAGAGATCTCATTTTCTTCTGCCAAAAAAGTGAAGAGGAAGACTTCTTTATATAGGAGAGGAGAAGGGAGGAGATGCTTGAAGTGGTCGATGTGGTACAAACAAATTTCCACATTCACTAAAACAAATTGGGCTGGGCTAGAGTAAAAACAATGGGCTTGAATAAAAAATAATTTAACTAAGCCCAAAAAACTAGCATTAGTAAAATTTAATATAAAAGAGCCCAAATTTTCTAACAGGTCTTAGGTTGAAACATTTTCACCGGGCACCTAGTCTCTGTCACCAATCCTCTGAGAAAGATGCTAATAGTAGGGGTGAGCAAATTACCCAGTTGGAACCGGAACCGGAGCGGAACCGGTCATTTGGTAGGTTTCGGGTAGATGTAAATGGTTCTGGTACGGTTTTGGGATTAAATTTCAAGAACCGGTATTTTCGGTTCCGGTTCCGGGATAAGTTTTCGGGTACCCAAATACCCGGAACCGGAACCGTTATATATATATAAATTAAAAAAACACTAAACATTTAACAAATTTAAAATTGGTTTGTGGAAAATGTTATAATTATTTTTATGATTCACTTGGTATAACATAAATTTCAATTTCAATTGGCTACCGAGAACCCGGTTCCAACTGGGTATCCAGAACCCGGTTCCAACTAGTACCTAAAATTATATTATTTAGTTTGAAAATTTGTAACCGGTTCCTTAACGGGTATTCGGAACCGATTGGCTCTTAACGGTTTTGGTACGGTTCCGGTTCCTAAATGTTCTGGTACGGTTCTGGGTAATAAAGTTAGGAACCGTTTAGTATTGGTCTGGTTCTGGGATACCCTAAAAGTACTGGGTACCCGGAACCGCTCACCCCTAGCTAATAGCATATTCTTCGCAAACTGAGACCTTATTCAACAACGCGTCAAAAGAACGGCAGTAATCTCGTAGTGGCCCCGTCTGATACAGCGTCGTCAATTCCTCCATCGCGTCCTCAAAGAAAGACTCAGAAAATCTTGTTGTAATGGCACGTACATATTCTGGCCAAGCAAGTTGAGAAACAGACACACCACGAGTCTTTAAGTACGCTTGATGCCATTGCAACGCGTCACCGTCCAAATGAATCACTGCATAACGGAGTTTCTCATCCTCCGGTGTTTCATCTACCGCGAAGAAGTGATCGCAACGATACAACCAACCTTGCACATCCTCTCCATCAAATCGCGGAAATTCGACGCGACCAAAGCGAATTGGCCTTTGATTAGGCAAATGAGGCCTCTAGAAATCCTCACCACCATTGTCACGAGCTGGCAATGAAGTTTCACCTACTGCCGTAGGTTGCCCAGACTTTAACAACAACGTCGTCAACATCTCTTTCACATCATCCACCGTCTTTTCCAATCTATCCGTGCGATTGTCAATCCGCTCCATTGTTCTCTCAACCTCATCGGTTCTGTTAGCAACTCTCTGCAATGATTTCTCCTGTTCTTTCATTTGCAGCAGCAAATTCTTGATATCTTGCTGACTGCGAGTTTCTGTCATTGTAACGGAGCTCCGTCGGAAAGGTTGCCGGAGGCAATCGGATCACGAGCTTCGCCGGAAGAGGGAGGAGGACTCGATAGCTCTGATACCAATTGATAAGACCAAAGAATCCAAAGGAAACGCTCAATTCTTGGATAACCCAAAATGAGAACAACTCCCGCCTAAATCCCTTTGAGAGACCGTTACAATCCCAACGACTCAACTCTAGGAATTGGCAATTCAGTCCCTACACTTATTACAATGTTTATTAAGGTCCCTAATGTTTGTTGAACATATCATTAACCCTTTAAAAAATGTCGAAGAAGTTGGAGATGCAAGAGATGCAGAACTGATTGCCAAGGTTGGTCTCACTGCTCTAACCTTCGATTGGGGTGTCAAAGATGATTCTAGTTCTCTAAATGCTGACAAAGAAATGTAGGTCCTTAACTTGCTCCGTCCTCATCCAAATATAAAAGAAATTATGATTCATGGATTTGGAGATACAAGTTTCCCACAATGGATTGGTAGTTCTTCATTGGTCAGTATAAACCGTTTACAACTGAGTGAATGTCGAACAACCACGTCTTTGGTATCACTCGGGCTTCTTCCTTCTCTTAGAGTACTAATAATCAAAGAGATGGATGCAATTTGTACAGTTGGGCCTGAATTTTTGGAAGTTCTAGAGTTTGAAGATATGGTAGCTTGGGAAAGTTGGTGGTTTTCATTTTGTAACAAAGAAATAGATCAACCATTTCCTCGATTGCATAAGGTAAATTTGTTCCGTTGTCCGAGATTGGTATCATATTTGCCGCATCATCTCAGTTCGCTTATAGAGCTCGATATACAGTTTTGTCCAAGGATTTCATCGGGGGCTAACTTGAACGCTCTAAAAAAGATTTCACTTTCAGCAATGAATTCAGATATTCTATACTTGAATAAAGACTTCTTAAGCTCCTTGAGGGTGGTTGAATATTTGGATTTTGAGTCATGTGATGGGTTAATCTGGTTATGGGAGGATAATAATGCTGAAGTTGGGACTGAGTCTTGCTCGACTCAGGTGCGCGAATCTGCAAAAGTTGCCGGAAAACATGCAAAGGCTGACATATCTTACAGAATTGACGATAATTGATTGTCAAAAACTTGAGTCATTGCCAGAAGGAATGATGAGTTGTAGCAGCTTAGAGAAGTTGATTATAAGTAATAACTGTGGATCTTTGATATGTTTCCCAGAAGGTGCAATTCTCTCGACAACATTGAGAACTTTGGTGATACAAGTGTGCGAAAAATTGGAAAGATTACCAGAAGGCGAATAATAGTAATGAACAATGGTGAAGTTTCTTCTTCTTCTTCTTCTTTGAAGCCCTTATCCAACAACAGTAAAAAGAAGCATGCCTGCAGGATGTCTGTGAAAAGAAGATTGAAGATACGTACAAAATTGTGGAAGTGCTTTTGATTGGCTTTTTGAAGGTGAAGATGAAGATGATGAGCTGGGCCGCGGCGTATGTTCATCATTACTTGAAGAGATCAACATTAGGGGTTCTAATATCAAAAGTTGTTTTCCTTTATAAGTTTAGGAATTCTCCACATCAGTTGTAGCCTTTATTGTTACCCTGCTTTAGGCAATTGCTAGCCTTATTAAGTTGCAATATACTAGCTCCGGTGAAACTTCAGATTTTGTTTACCGTGAAAAATGAATAGACATAATAGTGCCGACCCTTATACCCATACCGCTACGTAATATACCCATACCGCTACGTAATATATATTCAGGCTCTCTTGTTCATGATCTGTGGTTTGTCCACTGTCAATGTCCGTGAATGTATGTCAAATTGATCAGGTCACGTAAAGATCGTCTCATCTATTTTGCTTTATTTCTTAAATCATTTGTGAGTATCAAAAGAATCCATCCTAATAGAATTCCATCTTATAGGAAAGACCAAACTGTGCAAACGTAATGTTGTTATGCTCAAACAACTAGTGAGATGATACACAAATACACAGACGGGTTGACCCCGCAACTACAAGTACTAACTATCACGATGCACGGGCAACTCCATAGCAGATATCATCGATTCGTCGCTGTTCTTTCTGAATCTCTCCAAGATAATGCTGTCTTTCCTGGACGCTCAATGCTCGCTCATACGACTTCTTCAGATTAGAAACCCTAATATCCATGCTTTTGATCTGCATCGACATATGCCCATGTTTCAATTCACGTAACTAAGAAAAAGGAGATGAATTCAAAAAAGATGGATCAAGATTAAATGTAAAAGTTTATATTTTTACCTTGCGATGAGGCCACCGGTGTAGACCGTCTCTGCGGCATATTTTCTTTATGACAGTAGGGCAAATGTTAAGTCTCCTAGCCGCCTCTTCTATTGGAAGATGGAAATATGGTGCAAGATCTATCAGTCTCATCCTCCCCAACCTCTCCCTCTGCAATATTTGTAACAAAAATTTCTTATAAAATTTCTGTTTACTTTTCAAAACCTTAATGTTTACAAGTAATTTTAAATAAAAATCTACGTACTATACTAGATAAAGTTATGAAAATTCTAATTAATATGCATGTGCAACACAAAATATTTCCTGCTTTTTTTTTATGTGGAAACTAAATAAAATAAATAAATTTTATTAATAGTACAATTAAGAGTTTCCATATTAAGGTAATAGAAATTATTATATATAAAATAAGGGATTCAGATTATCTATCCACTCTTTTTACACCAGATCGTGCATTCTCGTTAAGATTTTGACATGTGTCTTTAGATTTAATATTTCCCTTATAAAGTTTACCAATTTCAATAGATTTTTAGAGGAAAAAAACTACACAATTAATTACCCATTTACATGTGTCAAAATCACAACGGGTAGACACGATATAGTAGATTGAATAAGAAAAATAAGTGTATATATGATCATGCACCTGTATGGAGAGTGAGGGTTTATTAGGGTTAGGGTTCTTCCCCTTGTTGCCGCCACTCTCAGCCACCGGAGGGTTCGGTGTCGGTGTCAAAGGCTCCTCATTCCCGGATTCTTTACCCGTTAAATACATACACAAACACATACGTATAAAAACTTGCGTCCCAAGAAAACCCTAAAGATGAATTGAACAAAGGCTTATTTCAATATCTAGGCCACGCTTTAATTGGTTACCTGAACTTGCAATCGACGATTCGAAAAAATCATCTGCTAAACCGTCGCTGTATCTATCCGTCGCTAATCCAACGCACAAGGCGTCGTAGAAGTTCGACAGTGGATCCGATATGAGTATATATCCCGCTTGCCACCTCTCTTTGAAATACGCCTCCAAGAACTCCTTCACATCTTCATGGCTTTTGTTGGAAAAACTTAATATCATACCATACAAAAATCAGAAAAACTATCAATTAATTGTGTTGATATATATATATATATATGAGTGTTTATTTTAAAAGTGCGCCGAATATTTTCACTACCCAAAGTTCAGACTTATTTTAATATAATAATAAAATGTGCGCGCTTAGACCAAATGTCTTATGAAGGTCTGATTTTTTGGTGAACACATTCGATACACTCTTATACTACACATATAAACAAATCGCCCGTCTCAAAATAAATCATCAAATTCGAAGAAAACATACTCGAAAATTTGATATTGTTGCCCGATTTGCATGCCACGCGACTCGAGGATAGCATGCGATATCATCCCAACCCGCCCATGGAGCTCGAGTTTCATCGAATTGTTGCCTATAAAGTATAAAACGTTAGTAAACACAGTAAATTTAGTACAAAAAATGCAATAATATATATGTATGGAATTAAATTTTGCCCTAACCATCAGTGTGAATAATTTCGCGAAGCACTTGGCAAAACGAGCAACTATACTGCACCGGCGGTTCATCCGGCCAAACCGTTACCGACTCCCGACCATCAATGTCGAAGTTCCCGACCACAGACGGGTCAGGTTCCGACCCGTTTGTCCCGCCAGAAAAACCCGGGCCTACACTTTGCCCAACCATGCTCCAAACAACGGGGTCATGCATCGGGTGGCACGGGTCTCCGATCTCATCGCTCGGTGAGACTATTTGATAATCAGCGGGGTATAGATCTGCAAGACTCGGGTTCTCGACGTGGAGTTGGAGAAGGTGCTCGGTGGTGGTATCATCGTGCGGGTCATGGTAGTGGACGGTGGACCATGGGTCCGCCATTCATGACCCGGCACGGCTCGATGGCAGCGGTTCTCTTCTCGAAGCACCAGGGCGATGGTGCTCAGAGAAGAGAAGGGAGAAGAGAGTTGCAGAATTGTATTGCTTTGAATTCGAGTTTTTTAAGGAAGAAGAAGGGCGCGAATGACAGTTATTGACCGTTGGGACAAGGCGGTTCTTTGTTCTGTCGTTTCGAGTAGAATAAATAAATATATACAAGGTTTATTCATTTTTTATCCACAAAGTGGCCCAAGATCTATTATCTTCCCATCTATATGATATATATATATATATATATATTTATTTATTTAAATGCCAAAATCAAGCTTATACTTATTGCGTGTATATTTTTTCGGTATCATTAATTAACATGCTCATTACCTTAATTTTTAACCAAAATCGTATAGGTCTACCTATATATTATGAGAGCATCTACGGTACGGGCCCCCGTTTTCCACTATATTGCAGAGACCATTAAGAAGTTTACACGTAGTTAAATTCCATTAGTTAAAAATGGGTGTTTTGCAGCCAATAAATTACAAGAGCCCACTACCCACGGTAAAACAATATGTTGTTATCTTCTTTTAATCAACCAACCATGGTAATGGCAAAAAAATAAAAATTAACCAAGCATAGTTAAAATTTATTTCGACTGGTTTTTTTGTGTGGTAAAATTTTGACCAGTAAGAAGGCTTCTTTTATTGTTTTTTTTTTTTTTTACTTTCGTTGAATATATCTTTAGTCTTCATATTATTATTTTATATATATATATATATATATATAATTTATTTATTTTTCTAAAAATCATTTAGGTTGGATGAACCAAAAAAAGTTACACTTGTCGGATCATGATTAATTTGACATTTTTTTCTTCTAAAATTCTATTGGGTTGAGTGTATAAGGGAATAAGATATATTATAGATATATTTAGATAAATATATCTTATTCCCTTATAGAGTGAACCCTAGAGGGCAAATGGAGCAATTGTCAGATCGTAATTAGTTTGGTGTTCTTTTCCTTCTAAAATCATATTAGGTTGGGTGAACTCTAGAGTGTAAATGAAGCAGTTGTCAGATCGTAATTAATTTGATATTTTTTCTTCTAAAACCCTATTAGGCCGGGTGAACCCTAGAAGGCAAATGGAGCAGTTGTCAGATCGAAATTAGTTTGATATTTTTTTTTTCCTAAAACCCTATTGGGCTGGGTTATTGGGCTGGGTGAACCCTATAGAGTAAACAGAGCAGTTTTCAGATCGTAATTTTTTTTTTTTTTTTTACTTTTAAGAACTTTATTGTTTAATTACAATTATTATAAGAGTTTTTTTTTTTACAAAATTATTATAAGAATTAAGGTTGAGGTTTTTTTTTTTTTTTGATTTAACAGGTTGAGGTTTAGTAAGAGTAAAATGAGAATGAAAAAGAAAGATATATACAGAAGAAATAAGATTATTCCATTTAACTTATATTTTTTTTTTGGCCAACATTTAACTTATATTGAAAAATAAAAACTCAGCGTGAGTGTTTTTTTTTTTTTTTTGCCAACACTCAGCGTTGGTGGTTTACTCATTTCCTTAACCGGTTATTATATTGATTCCCTGTAACTGCACCATTTTAGTTAGATATAATTATCCAACGTGTCAAACTGTAATTTGACTCTGTTTAAGTGAAGAAAACGGTGGCCCCCGTACATAAGTATTATTCATATATTATATATATATAAGGTACATACATGAAATGTTTGAAATTCTGATGATTACAGGGAATTCAAAGTTGATAGTGTTTACAAATTTTATCATTGTGTCATGATTGGTAATTTCTTTGAATTCTTTGTTGGCTTGTATGTCACATCTCATTTTTTTTAAGTCTTCATAAATCAGCTGATATTGTTTTAGTCATAAAGTAGATGAAAAATTAAAACATAATAATAATAGTATCATTATAATAAACTATAAAAAATTTATAAAGTATTTTATTTATTTAATATATAATAATAAAATAATAAGTATTATGTAATAACATTATATCCTTTTTAATTGTGAAACTGATCTTACGTTACAGTTAATGAAGTTTGGACCTAATTTCTTATTACAATGAACTTTACGTTACAATACACATTACATCAATCCAAGCACATCATAATTAGTTTAAAAAATATAGTTTCGTAATTAATATCTATGACTTCAAAACAAATATTTATTTTGACAGTTAATCAATTGGTATTTTGCAGATTGTTCCTTTAACCGTTAATCAACTATTAATATTGACTGTTAATTAGTTATGATTAGCTCCAAATTTTTTTAATTTAATACTCCAATTGATATAACTAACTTTTTTTGTATATAAATTAATCAATAATCTTGTTCCAATCGAACCATTAGTTTGAAATATCTAGTCCGAATCGATCCGACTAAACACCTTCTTAATGTTCTTTAATAATATTACCACTCCTAGGCCAAAATCTAGCCTATTGCGTATTACCATTACTTGGCCCAGATCTAGCTGAATCTTCCTTACCTCTCCTCCAGTAGTCGCATTCACTATCTCAGTAATTTCATGCTCCCAGAATACAAAACCCAGCTTCGAAAAACCGAATGAAAATGAAATCAGTTCTATCATCACTCTTCAGCCCCAAAACCCACCTTCCTCTGTCTCCTAACTCGTCTCTTTCACGACCCATTATCTCTTCCGGATTCATCTCCTACACTCCTTCATCGATCAGCCCTAGAACCCGAAGCGCCACCAACAGTTACCCCAATCAGATCAAGACCTTCCGTTATTCCACGATAATGGCTGCTTCTTTCAAGCCTGAGGAAGCCAGGTCGCCATCTGCAGTGCCATGCCCCACGCCTCCACTCACCAAGGTCTGCTTTTTTCTACCTCGATCGAGATTTATGCCGGATTATGTTTCTGGGTTCGTTTTCTTGATTCCGTCTGTTGTAATTTCAGTTCAAAATTGGACTCTGCCAATTAGCGGTGACCGCCGACAAGGAGAGGAACATTGCTCATGCTAGGACGGCGATTGAGGAAGCTGCTTCGAAGGGCGCTAAGCTTGTGGTCTTGCCGGTGAGTTACTTCGTAGGCTGGATATAGTTATTCGCAGCTAATTTTGATTGCAATTGAGTTAGCTTTAGGTTTCTGGTGCGAAATTGGGATTTTGTCATTCTCATATAGCTTCTTTTGTTTCAAAGTGGATCAAGGTCCAATTTTTTTGGTAAATTTATGGCTTGTAATCTTTATTATTTAAATATATCTACTTTTGTTTTAAAGATGGATCAAGGTCCAATCTTTTTGGTAAATTTATGGCTTGTAATCTTTATTATTTAAATATTCTCTGTGCTTCCCTTTTGTTCATTATAATTCATGGCATGTTAGGAAATATGGAACAGTCCGTATTCAAATGATAGCTTCCCAGTCTACGCTGAAGATATTGATGGGGGTGCTTCTCCTTCAGCTGATATGCTATCAGAAGTAGCTCGTCTCCTCAAAATCACCATTGTCGGGGGCTCAATTCCAGAACGATCAGGAGATCGCCTGTATAATACCTGTTGCATTTTTGGTTCTGATGGAAAGCTGAAAGGAAAACATCGCAAGGTAGCTAAGTTTTGAAACTGCATCTTCATTGCCTTTTCATGCATCAATATGAATCTACATCCCTTATAACCATAATCAAGAATCTTTGATAAAAGATTAGTTCTCCTCTTAATATCTTTTTCGGTATATATTATGTGGAAGTGCAGATACATCTATTTGATATTGATATTCCTGGGAAGATAACGTTTATCGAATCAAAGACTCTTACAGCTGGGGAGACTCCTACAATTATTGATACAGGTACCTTTTTGCTTCTTCATATTTCATATGGTGGCACAAATTTTTCATATTCTCCAGTCCCTTAATATTTCTTGAAACTTGCCTATAGTGCTCATTCACCTTTGTTAGTGGCACCTTCTTGATATTGATGACCTAATACAAGTTTCTCCTTCATTATTATCATACAAGTTCCTTCTTTTGTATGTTTCTGTATGTAGATGTTGGACGAATTGGTGTAGGAATCTGTTACGACATCCGTTTCCAGGAATTGGCTATGATTTATGCAGCAAGAGGTGTTCATCGTCATTCTAGTCACAAATTTTCTTCTAATCACCTTAATAATATTCACAAATTGTCCTATAAGACTCACTAAGTTATAGTTGCTAAATCTTAATTTATGTCAGGGGCTCATTTACTTTGCTATCCTGGTGCTTTTAACATGACTACCGGACCACTGCACTGGGAACTGTTGCAACGGTCAAGGTAATTATTCTGTACTAAACATGATTTTGTCAATCATATGTTTAAGCCTTTGATATTTCCTTATTTATTATGTTTCTATGTGGTAACTAGTTTTAAGTGTTTATCTTTTACTTCCGAGCATTCGGTTTTCTTGCTTATTGGATTCCAATGATGTACTAATTGCTTACTGTGCTTCCATTTTCATGTGCAGGGCTGTAGATAACCAGGTATCGTGTTTCCTACTCGTATTTACATGTCTATTCATATTTCATTGTGAAGTTTGCATATATAATAATAACAGAATGAAATATAGTGCAAAATAAAAAATGTTGGATACTAGAATGTGTATTTAAATGTGGAAGAAATAGTATGATACCTTAGCTAACAAGGAATGCATTACAGATATATGTTGCAACATGTTCACCTGCTCGAGATGCTGGAGCAGGTTACGTGGCTTGGGGGCACTCTACTCTTGTCGGACCTGTAAGTGAAAATAAATCATCCCGTTCTTTATTGACTAATAATAATCTAACCTTTCAGTAAGTACTCCATCTCAAACTTAGGCAAGTTATTTAAACGATCATCTAACAAAATGATGCTTGAATTAATACTATAGTTTGGAGAAGTGCTAGCCACTACAGAGCACGACGAAGCAATTATCATAGCCGACATTGACTATTCGGTAATGGAGATGCGAAGGTGAGTTTACTCGCAATTTTTGAACTTGAATAAGGAAAAGCTATTGATTGGTTTTAGAGCGTGCAAATTGCAATGATTTGTAGTCTCGAGGATAATCGCAGTTAGAGATTCATATGGGACCTGGATCTTTCTTGATAACGACACCACCAATCACTACAAAAAAACAACATTTTTAAAATGAAAATTTTCAAAGAAAACAATTCCTTAGGTTTTATAAAGATTTGCAATGGTTTTTTTAAGTTTTATTTAGATCCCCTTGCAAATGTTACAATTTTGAAAAGTTATCAGGAATTTGCTTGCGATTTTCATTTCACATATTTTAGCCAGTCTTTTCGTTAGAAGTCTGCACCATGAGAAAATTTTGGATAGCGATATTTTTTGTGGATTTTTCAATATTTCCCTTGCAAATAGGTTTCGTATAAACAAGTAGATTTCTTCTGGTGAATGACTATATTCAAATATTTTTACAAAGAATGAACTTATAGTGATGCCACTCATACTATTTATTTTTCTGGAAAAAAAATGGAATGTGATAGTCACCAACTTTATGAAATGGAAATTTTCAATCCCATTTCACTCTAAAGAGTAAAGCTATAACTTTAATTTTCGCATTCACTTTATACAGTAACTCTGCACGGGTTTGAATTTGCAGGACGAATCTTCCTCTATCGAAGCAAAGGCGGGGCGATCTGTATCAGTTAGTCGATATTCAGAGGCTCAACTCCACCACCAAGTAGTAACAACAAGAATCTGTCAAATTTTTAGAATATATTTGCAAGTTCCTAGAGGAATGTTGTTACTGAGATTGTCTTTCTGATACATACTCCTATGGAGATTGAATAAAAAGGAGGATTTGTTACGGGTGCTTAGTTTCATTTGAATTGTACCACTTATTATCTATTAAGAATCTATTTAGTGTCTCAGATTTGAATACGTTTTAATGGTGTATCAGAATCAAATTGTTGCTTTTGGATATTTTAAGTTTTATTTTGGTTCTTTTTCGGTGTCTCGGTATGATTACCTTAGAGAAGCAAATCTCGACAAAACCGACCGTTAAATTCGAACTCTCGTGTAGTGGGTAGAGGCTAGAGTTGCCAATATTAACTCACCTTTTTTTTTTTACAAAACTTCCATCAACTTCTCTTTAAGGCAACTGCCCATCTTGCTCATCTTTCTCCCTTTCTCTCACCAATCCTGTGAGCTTCCATGGCAGCCTTTTGAGCCCCACTCCCACAGACAACCCAAGAACCTCAGGAAACACTCCTGTTTCTTCCCAACTTGTATGTTCCCCTTACTTTACCTTTCTTGTCTATAAACAAACAACACCATGCCATTGCAGAAATTTCAGAAGAACCACATCCACCACAACACCCAAACAACCATGTCTGAGAAACAACAGTACCCCTTCTTCTCCTCCACCCTCCTCGACAAGATTTACACCTCCATGGAAGAAGGCTGTGAAGCAAAGCTCCAAGAACCTTACAGAAAGACCTTCTACATGAAGGAGACGATCCACCAATCTGAAACCCATCAGAAAAAGAAAGTCTTTCAGAAACAGAGTGTGCCGCAAAGGAGACACCTTTACATGTCTAACGAGTTTCCATCTTCGTGTTCCACCTCGTCGGACTCTAGCGCAGCTGGGTTTTCATCCTCAGACGGTGAATCTTTGTCGGCGGCTAAAAAGATTGCGCCTTCTTGTTTTGCACCGTTCCGTTTGAAACCAGTCAAAACCCATGTGGCAGAGAAACAGAACAAGAAAAAACAGAGTACTGTGAAAACAGAGTGCTCTGTTTCGAAAACTGAAGAAGATAGCAGTGGCCATCTCAGGTGTAAAGCTATGAAGATTTACGACAATCTGAAGAAGATGAAGCAGCCGATTTCTCCCGGTGGCCGGCTTTCGAGCTTGATTAACTCTCTCTTCACATCTTCAGCGAATGGCACTAACAAGAACAGGAAATCTTCACTTGGGGAGAAGAATAATCTGCCGAAATGTACGCCGGCTTCGTCGTTTGGCCGATCTTGCCTGAGCAAGAACTCTCCGGCCACAAGAGACAAGATCAAGAACAGGGACAAGAGAACTGTCCGGTTCTATCCGATGATCGTGACATTCGATGGCGATTCTAAGCCTTGTTCGGGAAAATGGTTGTATGAAGAAGAAGGAATCCGGGATTCAAAGTTGCCGATTTTGGTACCGAAGGAGTGGAAGATCGGAAAGCCACACGATAATCGTCAAAATCGGAAGAATGGATTGGAGGTGAAGAAGGCTAGCCATTGTTGTGGTGATGATTATAGAGATTCTGAAGAGGAAGAAGAATTAGATGATGCATTGAGTTGTACCAGTTCTGATCTGTTCGAGCTCGATCACCTTTCGGTTATCGGTATCAAAGGGTGCAATACGGAGCTTCCGGTGTTCGAATCTACGCGAATTAGGATATAAAAGTGTAATGTCAATCTAATTATTATGATTTAGTCAAATAATAACTTATATAAGTTTGATGGTTGATATTTAGGGAAGGGTTATGCATGGAGGAGGTGTAGTTTAGGGGTTTTAGCTTATTGGGTTTCTTTATAGATAGTGATATTATGATAATTGGTTGATGATGTATTGAACAATCTGATGATAATGATTCATAAGGTACAGTTTGATGTTTTAGTTTGGTATCTGTCATTGATGAGGTACATGTTTTTGTAGACTTATATATCTGCTGCTGTTAGTTCTTAGACTGAATTAGTTACTTAGTCCTAGTTAGTTACAGTTAGTTACTTTACTTGGTGTACAAGTCACTTGTATAAATACCTGTACAAACAGAACTAAATGTAATTTTTGATTTGATGAATACAATGGCTGGTTTACACAAGCATAACATGGTATCAGAGCTGATTTTCAGATCTGTTCGTTCGTTTTGATTCGATAGTTGCTGCTGCTCGATTCTTCGATTCTTCTTACCTTCTCGATAAACTTCGTGATTTCGACTTGATCATTTCGTCTCGATTTCACGATTCTTGTTTTGAATTTGTTGATTCTTGATTCTTCATTGATTGGATTCATGGCGGAATTTCCAATTGCTACTGCGGATGATCCGTTGTATCTTCATCCAGCTGACACTACGGGAACAGTTCTCATTCCTTTTCAGCTGACAGGTTCTTCGAACTATTATGTCTGGAGCACATCGATGAAAGAAGGCCTCTTAGTCAAGAATAAGCTCGGATTCATTGATGGTACTTGTACGAGAGATTCAGTGCTTCCTGCTCAAAGAATCAAGTGGGATCGTGCGAATGCCATTGTTAAAGCTTGGATAAGGAATTCAGTTGCTAAAGATCTGGTTAGTGGATTGATCTATAATCCTACAGCTCAGTCTATTTGGACGGATTTGAAGGATATGTTTGATAAAGTCGATGGGACACAAGTTTTTCAGTTGACTCGAGAGATCTATCGTACTTCACAAGGTACACTTTCAATCACTGAGTTCTTTGCTCGTATGAAGCAGCTGTGGGATGCTCTTGCAGCAATTGATGATGTTGTATTACAATGTGCTGCTGATAATGCCTTGATTACTGCTAGTAAAGAAAAGCAAAAGCTAATTTCGTTCCTTCTGGGACTTAATGATAGTTATGCTCATATAAGAAGCTCCTTATTGATGCGTCAACCTCTTCCAACTGTCAGTGTAGCGTTTTCTGTTCTTCTTCAGGAGGAGAGTCAAAGATCGATTTCACAGTTTGCAACTGATAGCTTGACTGATTTGCCTACTGCATTATATTCTTCGAAGCCTGCAGGGAACTTTAGTAGGACGAATAGTTCTGCTTCTTCTTTCAAAAGTAGCACTGGACCTGGAGTAATGTCTGGTAGAATTGATAAATCTGGTTGGCATTGTACTTATTGCGGTAGGAAAGGTCACAAGGCTGATACATGTTGGGTTAAATTTGGTGTTCCTGAGAGTGTAAAGAGAAAATGGGCAGCTGCGAATGGAGTTTTTGATGATGTTTCTGATAGTAATAATGGTGTTGCTGTTGCAAATTCTGGTGTACAGCATGTTGCTTCTGGACCTGATGTACAGCATGTTGCTTCTTCGACCAGAGTGGTTCATATGGCTGCTAATTCAACTGTTGCTTCTGATCCATTAGAATTTGATGGTTCTTCTTCACATAAGATTGATGGGATTTATGCAAACATGGCAGGTACTGAATCTTCCCTATCAACGAGTTGGATTATTGACTCGGGTGCTACAAATCATATTACTCATAAAATGGATTGGTTAGTTGATTTGAAGCCAAATCTTTCCCATTGCCAGTATGTACATCTTCCAAATGGACATAGGTGCAAGGTCACTCACATTGGTAGTTGTTTTATTGCATCTGAACATTGCCTAACAAATGTACTCTTAGTTCCAGATTTTAAGTTCAATCTGATTGCAGTCTCGAAGCTTCCATCTCAGTTACATTGCAGTGTTGTCTTCACTACTGACTGTGTGTACATTCAGGGCCACTCAGATGGGAAGATTACGAGGATTGGATCACAGAGTAAGGGTTTGTATGTTCTTCAGACACCATCTAGTCATTCAGTGGCTGCTCTGGTTAGGAATAATAAAGAGGATTCCTTGCTTTGGCATAGGAGGCTTGGACATTCAGCTATCAAGAATTTATCATATTTTGATGATTCTGCTGTAATGAACTCATCTAAAATACCTTGTTCGATTTGCCCTATGGCTAAACAAACTCGTTCAGTTTTTCCTGAAAGTTCTAATAAAGCTCCTTTTCCTTTTGGATTAGTACATCTTGATATATGGGGTCCTTATCATGTTGCTACAATGAGGAATTGTCGTTATTTTCTTACTATAGTTGATGACTGCACTCGTTGCACTTGGGTATACTTGTTAAAATGCAAAAGTGATACATTTCTATACTTAAAGGATTTCATTGCTATGGTTAAAAACCAATTTGGAGTGACTGTCAAGCAGTTCAGAAGTGATAATGGAGGGGAGTTCATTAATTTGACTTGCAGGAAGATGTTTGGTGAATATGGTATATTACATCAGACAAGCTGTGCTTTCACGCCACAGCAAAATGGAAGAGTCGAAAGGAAGCATAGGCATCTATTGGACGTTGCTAGAGCACTTCGATTTCAAGCTTCCATTCCTATTCATTTTTGGGGATACTGCGTTTTAGCTGCTTGTTACATAATCAACATTCTTCCAACTGCTGTATTGAAGAATGTCTCCCCTTATGAAGCTTTATATAACAGAAAGCCTGCTGTCAAACACTTGAGGATAATCGGTTGTCTCTGCTATACTGCTTGTTTAAAAGGACAAGACAAATTCTCTCATCGAGGGCTTCCATCTGTGTTAATGGGATACTCTCTTCTGCAAAAAGGATATATTGTCATGGACTTGGCAACTTCAAAGTTTCATGTGAGCAGGGATGTGACTTTCAGAGAGGACATATTTCCTTTTGGAATGAAGAAAGATGAATTGATTTCTTTGCTACCAACTCTTTCTCAATCTACTGATTTTAATAAATTACATGATGCTTACTTCAGTCCACCAGTGCCTCAAGTGATTGTAGAACCAGCAGTACCCAACACAGATAATTTACAAGCTTTGAATGATACTTCATCTGGGCACCATGCTGAGCAACAGTCTGGTCACAATGAGCATCAATCTGGACATCCAAGAAGGAGCATTAGACAGAGGAGACCTCCTTCACATTTAAATGATTATATTGTCTCTCAAGCTACCACAGATGTGCCTCCTTTTGGGATACAGAATTACATTAATTATGATAACTTGTCTTCTCAATACAGATGTTCATTGATTTCTTCAGACAAAATCAAAGAACCAACTTCTTACAGACAAGCTATCAAGGATCATAACTGGGTTCAAGCTATGGAGTCTGAAATAAAAGCTTTGGAAGAGAACAAGACCTGGAAAGTGGTTGATCTACCTGAAGGCAAGACTTCCATTGGATGCAAGTGGGTGTTTAAAGTAAAGTATAATTCAGATGGAACGTTAGAGAGGTACAAGGCTCGTTTGGTGGCAAAGGGATTTACTCAGAAAGAAGGCACAGATTACACAGATACTTTCTCTCCAGTTGTTAAGATGTCTACTGTGAGAGTTATTCTGTCCATTGCTGCTGCAAAACGATGGGAATTATATCACTTGGATGTGAATAATGCGTTTCTTCAAGGGGATTTGATTGAAGAGGTTTATATGGATGTTCCTCAGGGATTTGGCAAGGATTCCATTTCACACACTGGTGCTCGAAAAGTTTGCAGACTTCTAAAGTCATTATATGGCTTGAAACAAGCCTCGAGGCAGTGGAATATCAAGTTAACGCAAACCCTATTGGATAATGGATACATTCAAAGCAGAGCTGATTATTCTTTGTTTAGTAAAACACATGGTCATCATCAAGTGTTTTTACTTATATATGTTGATGATTTACTCATCACTGGCTCCTCTGCTGATATGATTGCACAATTAAAAACTTTTCTGCAGGATCATTTCAAGCTCAAAGATCTTGGCTGCTTAAAATATTTTTTAGGGCTTGAAATAGCAAGATCGAAAGCTGGGTTAGCTATCACTCAACGAAAGTATGCTCTTGAATTAATCAGTGAAGCCGGCTTAGGTGCAGCTCAACCTATTGCTACTCCTATGGAATTTAATTCCAAATTAACCACTCATGAGCATGATCAAGGCTCTGGTTTGAATTCTGATGATCATTTACTGGATGATATTGCTCTCTATAGGAGATTGGTTGGCAAGCTTTTGTACTTAACCATGACCAGACCTGACATTGCATTTTCTGTGCAAAGGCTTAGCCAATTCATCCACAAACCGAAGAAGTCTCACCTTGCAGCAGCTCTGAGAGTTGTGAAATACATCAAAGGGGCACCTGGGCAAGGACTTTTGTATTCGAACAACAACAATTTGCAGCTCTCTATTTTTTGTGATTCAGATTGGGGTTCGTGTCCCTTCAGCAGAAAGTCTCTAACTGCATATTGTGTCAAACTTGGTTCTGCATTGGTTGGATGGAAGGTTAAAAGGCAAGACACAGTGTCTTTATCATCTGCAGAAGCTGAATATCGAAGTTTAAGAGATGCTACAGCTGAAGCAATTTGGATGAAGAGGTTATTGACTGAATTGGGTATGAACCTGGCTTACTCAATACCCATATACTCTGATAGCAAATCAGCAATACAGATGGCCAAAAATCCAATCTTCCATGAAAGAACGAAGCATATAGAGCTTGATTGTCATTTTACGAGAGACTGCATTAAAGATGGTACTATTTCTGTCTTCCATGTTGCTTCTTCAGATCAGATTGCTGACTTACTAACTAAGGCACTTGGACGTCTACAACATGAGTCTTTACTGCGTCATTATGGTATAATAGATATTTTCAAAGATCAAACAGAAAAGAAGAGAAGACATGAGGGAATGTAGACTTATATATCTGCTGCTGTTAGTTCTTAGACTGAATTAGTTACTTAGTCCTAGTTAGTTACAGTTAGTTACTTTACTTGGTGTACAAGTCACTTGTATAAATACCTGTACAAACAGAACTAAATGTAATTTTTGATTTGATGAATACAATGGCTGGTTTACACAAGCATAACAGTTTTGTGGTCCCATAATGTTGTCTCAAATACAAATACATCCAAATATTTGCAATTCTTGCCTTTGTAATAAAGAATTGCTCATTGCGCAATGAGGTGAAACTACAGTACTATTAACTTATAGGAAAATGATGAACATTCCAACATTTAAATGTTGAGATGTTCCAATTGTGAGGGCTTGACATAAATTACAATGTCTGCCACAGTTTCTTACTCGGAACTTCTCGGATTGTGGATGTCGGACTTTATATCACCTCTCTAACTTATAATAGGAGTTCATTGTAACACCATTCTCAAAATGACTTTATTATTTAACGAGATCCGAAATTATGAAAGAAACAATGAACATAAAAAAAAACATGTTCAACTAGGTTCACCTGCTTACCGATCTTTTCATCAAAGAAAAGGCTAGGGATTCTATCTGATTATGATAACATTAGTGGTAATAGCATTTTTTTGAATGACTTTAACGTCTAACGTTTCGATCTGGAATTATATAAGTAACATTGCATACACAAAAAAAAAAAAAACTATTATAACACATGGTATATTGTAACCAGTAATTTATATTATTATTTCATCTAATAGTTTCACGAGTATATAATTATTTTTAAAATTGTGTTTCTTCAGCTGCTTTGTAAATTTATGAATCAAACAGAGCATATCACCAAATAGCATTGTAAAATGATATAAAAAAATTATATGACTTTGCAAAATAAATGAATTCTCATTAATTGAAAATATTTGCGAAGTTGAATGTTTACAAAATGAATATACATTCATCTTTTCTTAATGATATGTTTCAAGTTTTAAATGGTCATGCTCTCATCAATGACTGAAGTGTTCTGATTAAACTAGTCAAAATTATATGATTTGAATAGCAGTATTGAATGATGGTATGTTGGAGAATTGATTAAAGCGATAGAGGAGGAGAATCTTTGCTAATCTTTTTATAACTTTGAGGAGAGCAGCTAAAACTAAAACAGAGTGAGGAAAGAAGTAAAGACAGACTAATCACTAAAGGCAAAGAATGATTTCTGCAAGGGACAATCTAATCTAGGGATGCGTTTATTCCTTCATCTATCAAGTTTTCTACAGATGCTGTCAGTTTTTTTTTCTTTAATAATTATATTAATTAAGAAAAGATAGCACTTAACAGGCAGCCCTTATTAATGCAAAAAGTTTCATGCATTTAAAAAATATAGTTAAATACTTTTTAATTTATTTTGAAAATTAAAAAAAACAATTAAAAATAGTTAATGAATTAAAAAATGTCTAAAAAGGATTACCAATATAGGTTTGATCTTACATTAAAATAGGTTAGATGATCATATATATGTTTAAGTCATGTTATCAACTTTTACATCAAATATTTTTTTTGGGTATAGTTTTGGTCATCATGTATGTGGCCATTAGACCTAATTACGAAACTAAAATTACAGTGTCATTTGAAAAAAATTAAAAAAAAAAAACAAAAGAACCGTGTAGTAATATGCAGTGGTTCGACGTTACATTCCTAAACTAAACGTTTTTTTTTTTTCAAACCCTATCGACTGCTGCGAATGGAAAATTTTCATGTTCAATACTTTATTCTTTACTGACCATTTACAGACCAATCAAGTGGTGATGAAGATTATTAAGTACAAATTATCTTCAATTTGACACCCCACCATTCAAAAACTCAAATAAGTGTATATTATATTGAATAGGAACATCTGTTAGATCAAGTTTGGTTAATTGCGATATAAAGAGAAAAAGGAAATGGTGATCAGGTGAGAAAGTTAAAGAGAAGCCCAAAACGAAAGATTCCAAGATCGAAATCGCAAGCAAAAACCAAGAGAAAAAGGGAAAAGAAAAATCTTATGGACCACGGGAAGTGAGAAAGGTGTATACATTATGCTTTTGCTTTTCTTCATTTATTATTATTTCTAATCAAATGTGATCAAAATTTATTTTATTTTATTTTTATTAAAAAATCATATGTACTCAAAGTTAGTGATAAAAATTTAAAATGCACACTTCTCATAAAATTTTAATGTTAAGAATGTCTCAGATTTATCACATGTTGTTTTTTGGTATCTCATATGATCAAATTGTTGTTTTTGAGTGTCGCGGGTTTCATTTTGGTTGTCTTTTGTTTTCCTTGCGTGTGTTTTCCTCACCATTTAGTTATTTCCATCAACTCACTCACCCGCTCTTTCTCTCACTCTCTACTTTTCACAAAATCTCCAAATTCTTCCCAAACTTGAACACTCAAAGGATAAGGTTTCCGACATAGTGGCGTGGAGCAATTTTCAGAGACAACTGAGCGGGATTTACCGACACGGAGATGACTAGCTTTTTGTGATAGAAAGGAGCGTGCATGGGGGCTCGTAATTGACAGTCAGTTTATCAGTATCGGTTTATCTAAGATAATTACAACGAGATACCAAAAGGAAACTAAAATGAGACTTAAGACACCCAAAGCAATAATTTTTTTTTTTTTTAAAACAAACCGGTTTTAATTAACACCACTTTTGTTCAGTGGCCAAAAAAAATTAACACCACTTTTGTTAGCTGCCAAACTAAAAACGTAGATAAAGAGGTGAGGTGAGGACCATCATAATGTGGGCTTAATAAATATAGTTGGTCCACTGGGCTTTTCGTGCTAAGACAAGTTAATATGTATTATTCCATTGGCAATGCCAATTTGGCATTTTCGAATTTTCCAACCGTTGGCCACTTTTGTTTCTACGTCTTCTTTCAAAACATATGGTACCAAAACTAGCTAAAAAAATTAGAAAAAATCTGCAAATATATTGTACCAAAACTAGGTAAAAAAAAATATCATTTACCAAAACCCAAAAGTTATAAAACACCATGGACCAAAAGACCTGTTAACCCTAATAATAATGAAAAAAAGTTTTCCGTGGTGTCCTATAAGTCCATCGGGATGGTAGTATATATCTCATGTTTACTCCATATTTATACTAATCTTATACACTTTCAATTATGCCTTTAAAAGATTAAAATACTAGTCGTCAATATTTTTCCATTTTTAAGGATTTGTTAAGTTTAAACCGAAACATTTAACACTAAAGAATGAAACGTTGAACTCCTAAGCATATTACATTACATGATTTGTCTAGTTACTTAAAGAAGACATATATATATCTTCTCCAAAATTGGCCGGTAAATGAAAATCAAAGCACACTTGAGTCATTTGCAGTTCTAGGAAAAATTACTTTTTTAGGATGTTAAGAATTTAATTTATTAGTTCAAATAAAATAGATTCTTATTCAAGTCGATTTTTAAGGTGTTAAATTGTAAGAGGTAATGTATAAAATTTTAGAAGAGAAATAAAAACAATCAATATTTCTTAAAAATATGTAATCGGCATGCTTAATCTAACGGCTGATAAATCAAATTGAAATATAGACAACCTTATTAGAGCTACTTTTTATCTTTTCGTTGGAGAATAATACGTATGTTGACTTCTGAAATATGACGTACTTACTCTCATCTTATGTTACACATGAAATGTTGCATGTACTACCAACAACAATAATCCTAGTCCCCCCACTTAATTAATCAATAATTATCCTAGTAATAATCGCCTTTATTAATTACATGCCTCACATTCACATGTATATTATACATCGCTAGTTAACCATATCCGTTTTATAGATTCTGCCATGTCTCATTATCTACACAAGATTCCTTAACAGTATCCAATCATTAGATTGGGTTCAAATCACTTGACACTAATTAAACAATAACTTGTCCAATTCAGTGTCTCATTTTAATCGCCATATATCGATGAACATTTTCCTAAGACCTTAACTTTATAATCTCCTAATATTTGGTATATTTTCAGCTATCGAACGGGTTAATTATTCTCTCCTTTTATCTTCCTAACGTTTCGTGATCATCATGAACGTCGGGCCTCCGATGCTTCGGTTAGACCCGGAGAGTCCTAATAGTCCTCGACAGTCTCAGAAGTGCTGCCTCAGTGGGTGCATAGGGATGGCGTCTGCCGTGTCTGCAAGCCACCGACGGATTCCGGCCAACCGCCACCACCGGAGCGAGCATGAAGTTGAACAACAGATCACCCGGTTGGAGAAACAGGCAATTGCTAAATAAATACAAATTATAGTAACAAATTATGAGGTTAACCTAATCACAACTTTAAGTTTGTACCATGTTGTTTTTAGGTGTTCCATATTTAAATTATTGCTCAGGTTTCGTTCTCGTTGCTATTAGGTGTCCAAGTTTCGTTCTCGTTGCTAATAGGTGTCTCATGTTCCATTTTTGTTGCTTTTTTATTTTTTGTATGTTTTTCCGTTAAATTTAACGGATTTTGGTATGTGTTTTCTTCATTTCATGTATATTTATGTCAGTTAAGTAAAACGGAACCTTAATTTTGCATAAATTCTTCAATTTCGCAGTATGTACACATTACTTGACATAAATTAAAGAAAGCATAAGTGTCATTTTGTTCTTTTTTTTCTTCTTTATGTGTCCTTGTTGAATTTATGGAGGCATTGGACTAAAATACTTCAAATTTTACAGGAAAAAAGTATGAAAAATCAAAAAGTAAAGAAAACGAAACCTGAGACACTTCTTTGCAACAATTTACTAAAACACCTAAAAACAACATGTTGCAAACTTTGACACTGTAATTAGGTTTTTAACCCCGGAATATTCTGCTTATATTGGAATATAATTTGTTAGCTGAATTTTTGGAATATGATTGTGAAGGTGGATGAACTAGAAAAGGAAGTGCTAAAGCAGAAAGAGCTGAGGATGTTATACAGAAAGAGGGCAGAGAGAACTCAAGACTACCTAAAGCATTGTCTCCAAATAGCACAAGAGAATGGATTCTTGCAGCTTATTATGAACCCTAGAGAAACCACCACCTAACCATATCTCCAGCTCTCACCTAACAATTTCCGTAGCAGTCCGGTGACGATCAACGGCAGCTTCAGCCGGCCGACACCGGAGATGCAATCACGGCAGAACCATCAGTCTGACCTTGCCCTAATTATGGAGCAAGCTAGGGTTAATGGATGGCTTATTGAAAACCCTAATGAGGTAAGACACTGCAGCTCAACATTAATTGATTAATTCAATTTTGATCATATGTGGGCTTAATCTTATTTTACATGTCCCTTTTATTATGATGAAAGTTGGTTAATCATATTAAGAAGTATTTTTGGGAGTGATCATAGAACAACTAAAGGACACACTACAATTTTTACAGCTACATAAACATGAAACTAGCTTAGCTTCGTGACATTTAGAGCTACTTTCAAGTTTCTGGGTTACAAAAAACTACTTGACCAGCTGTCCTAAAATATTAATGTGATAGGTGAAGACATGATCAAAATCTTAAGGCGGGTGGGTGAATATGTGATTTAGCATTTATATTTAAATATAAAAATGTGAAAACGAACCAAAACAAGACATGATCGAATTCGAGTATTTTCTTATGAAAAAAAGATAATGACAGCTGTGGGATTTGAACCCACGCTCTTTCGGACCAGAGCCTAAATCTGGCGCCTTAGACCACTCGGCCAAACTGTCTTATAGTTTTAGTAAACATGAAACTAGCTACCTTCATCACTTAGAGCTACTTTCAAGTTTTTGTAATCCAAAAAACTACTTGACCAGCTGTCCTAAAATATTAATGTGATAGGTGAAGACGTGATCAAAATCTTAAGGCGGGTGGGTGAATATGTGAATTAGCATTTATACTTAAATATAAAATGTGAAAACGAACCAAAACAAGACATGATCGAATTCGACTATTTTCTTATGAAAAAAACATAATAACAGCTGTGGGATTTGGACCCACCTTTCGGACTAGAGCCTAAATCTGGCGCCTTAGACCACTCGGCCAAACTGTCTTATTGTTTTAGTAAACATGAAACTAGCTAGCTTCATGACATTTAGAGCTACTTTCAAGTTTCTGGGATCCAAAAAACTACTTGACCAACTGTCCTAAAACATTAATGTGATAGGTGAAGACGTGATCAAAATCTTAAGGCGGGTGGGTGAATATGTGATTTAACATTTAAATTTAAATATAAATATAAAAATGCGAAAACGAACCAAAACAGGACATGATCGAATTCGAGTATTTTTCTTATGAAAAAAACATAAGGACAGCTGTTGGATTTGAACCCACGCCCTTTCGGACCAGAGCCTAAATCTGGCGCCTTAGACCACTCGGCCAATCTATCTTATAGTTTTAATAAACATGAAACTAGCTACTTTCATCACTTAGAGCTACTTTCAAGTTTATGGAATCCAAAAAACTACTTGACCAGCTGTCCTAAAATATTAATGTGATAGGTGAAGACGTGATCAAAATCTTAAGGCGGGTGGGTGAATATGTGAATTAGCATTTATACTTAAATATAAAATGTGAAAACGAACCAAAACAAGACATGATCGAATTCGACTATTTTTCTTATGAAAAAAACATAATAACAGCTGTGGGATTTGGACCCACGCCCTTTCGGACTAGAGCCTAAATCTGGCGCCTTAGACCACTCGGCCAAACTGTCTTATTGTTTTAGTAAACATGAAACTAGCTAGCTTCATGACATTTAGAGCTACTTTCAAGTTTCTGGGATCCAAAAAACTACTTGACCAACTGTCCTCAGAGTTATCAGAACCGGACCGGACCGGCGGTCAGACCGGGTTCGAACCGGAGCCGGTGCCTCCAACGGTCCGGTTCGTGCAAATCCGGAGGATGTAAGCAAACCCGGTTCGATAACCGGTTTTTTAGAGAACCGGCCGGTTTTTGGAGGACCGGGCGGTCCACCGGTTCATCGGTTCGGTATCTTTCGTTATAAAAAAAAAATAAAAAAAGTAAACTAAAATTGGGTAAACCCTAACAGATCTCGGGTGGGCTCTAGATTCCGATCCAGAGACGCGATACAGCTTGTTAGGCTTCGCCACCGCAGCAGATTGTTTCATCGGAACCGGCTTGAGGCCGAGGAAGCTGTTGTTCTGCCATGGAAAGTGGTTCTCCGGCGGCTGGATCTTGATCTGGGACTGGATCTGGTAGATCTGAGATTGGTAAGGTAATCCGATGAAGCTAGGTTGCTGCAACCCGATCCCGTTTGAAAATATTTTGGTCCCGGAGGTGGAGCAACCGCCGGAGCTCATCATCGATTTTTCCGGTAAAGGGTAGAACGAACAGTCATAGGAGGAAGAATGATAGAAGGGGAAAGAACTAAGAAGAAGAAACCCAGCCAAAAAAAAAAAACTAAGAAGAAGAAGGAAAGAAGTTGAAGGGGTTTGATGAAGAAAACGAGTGGCTGAAAGGATTTGATGAAGTGAGTTTGTACTGTACACTCTGGCCTCTGCTGCTGTATCTCTAGTGCTCTTGAGGGTGTGACAGTGGTCGAACCGGGTTCGAACCCGGTCGAACCGGGAACCGGACACCTTGCCGGTTCGGTGTCCGGTCCGGTTTTGATAACACTGACTGTCCTAAAACATTAATGTGATAGGTGAAGACGTGATCAAAATCTTAAGGCGGGTGGGTGAATATGTGATTTAACATTTAAATTTAAATATAAAAATGCGAAAACGAACCAAAACAAGACATGATCGAAATCGAGTATTTTTCTTATGAAAAAAACATAATGACAACTGTGGAATTTGAACCCACGCCCTTTCGGACCAGAGCCTAAATCTGGCTCCTTAGACCACTCGGCCAAACTGTCTTATAGTTTTAGTAAACATGAAACTAGGTAGCTTCATCACTTAGAGCTACTTTCAAGTTTCTGGATCCAAAAAACTACTTGACCAGCTGTCCTAAAATATTAATGTGATAGGTAAAGACGTGATCAAAATCTTAAGGCGGGTGGGTGAATATGTGAATTAGCATTTATATTTAAATATAAAATGTGAAAACGAACCAAAACAAGACATGATCGAATTCGACTATTTTTCTTATGAAAAAAAACATAATGACAGCTGTGGGATTTGAACCCACGCCCTTTCGGACCAGAGCCTAAATCTGGCGCCTTAGACCACTCGGCCAAACTGTCTTATAGTTTTAATAAACATGAAACTAGCTAGCTTCATGACATTTACAGCTACTTTCAAGTTTATGGGATCCAAAAAACTACTTGACCAACTGAAAACGAACCAAAACAAGACATGATAGAATTCGAGTATTTTTCTTATGAAAAAAAGATAACGACAGCTGTGGGAATTGAACCCACACCCTTTATGACCAAAGCCTAAATATAGCGCCTTAGACCACTCAGCCAAACTGTTTTATAATGTTAGTAAACATGAAACTAGCTAGCTTCATGACATTTAGAGCTACTTTCAAGTTTCTAGGATCCAAAATAATACTTGACCAACTGTCCTAAAACATTAATGTGATAGGTGAAGACGTGATCAAAATTTTAAGGCGGGTGGGTGAATAAGTGATTTAGCATTTATATTTAAATATAAAAATGTGAAAACGAGCCAAAACAAGACATGATCGAATTCGAGTATTTTTCTTATGAAAAAAACATAATGACAGCTGGAGCCTAAATCTAGCGCCCTAGATCACTCGGCCAAACTGTCTTATAATGTTAGTAAACATGAAACTAGCTAGCTTCATGACATTTAGAGCTACTTTCAAGTTCCTGGTATCCAAAAAACTACTTGACCAACTGTCCTAAAACATTAATGTGATAGGTGAAGACGTGATCAAAATCTTAAGGCGGGTGGGTGAATATGTGATTTAGCATTTATATTTAAATATAAAAATGTGAAAACGAACCAATACAAGACATGATCGAATTCGAGTATTTTTCTTATGAAAAAAAGATAATGACAGCTATGAAATTTGAACCCGCACCCTTTCGGACCAGAACCTAAACCTAACGCTTTAGACCACTCAGCCAAACTGTCTTATGCTTATAGTAATATGAAGCTTGCTAACTTCATGACATTTAGAGGTACTTTCAGGTTTCTAGGATTCAAAAAACTGTAAAATTTAGAGTAATCATTTGACCAGCTGAACTTTAAAATTTTAAAATGATAAATAATGATATGATTTACTATTTATATTTTAATAAAAACTAAATCTGAAAACGAACCAAAATAAGATATGATCAGATTCGGGAATTTTTTATGAAAAAACATACTGAATGCTATGGAATTTGAACCCACACCCTTTTGAACAAGAGCTAAATTTGGCAACTTAGACCACTCAGCCAAACTGTCTCATATATATACTTAGCTAAGTAGATGTAATTAGTTGCAACTCTAGCTTAGCTTTATTGTGCAATATTCTGTATCCTTTACCCAGGTAGAACTGAAGGAGAAGATCGCAGAAGGAAGCACATCCGACATTTTCAAAGCAACTTGGAGAGGCCTCGACGTGGCCGTAAAATGCATCTCGTCGGAGTTCTTCAACTCGAACCCTAACGGCACATCCTTCTTCGCACAAGAACTCGACACCCTCTCGAGGCAGCACCACCCTTTCGTGCTCCACCTCACGGCCGCATCGATCCACCCACCGAACCGTGCATGGATCGTTACTGAGCTCTTGAGCACCACACTAAGAGACTGGCTTCACGGTCGGGGAAACGGGAGGCGGGTTAGGGATGGGTTTTCGCCGTTGCCGCCACTTGAGGAGAGGGTGGCTAAGGCGGTGGAGATCTCTCAGGCGATGCAGTATCTTCACGAGCAGAAGCCGATGGTGATCCACAGGGATTTGAAACCGAGCAATGTGTTTTTAGACGATGCTTTGCATGTGAGAGTGGCGGATTTTGGCCATGCAAGGTTCTTAGCCGGTGAAGAACTTGCACTTACCGGTGAAATAGGTAAAGACTACATGTGAGCTTTTGGGAGGTTTTTACATTTTTTTAATGTCACCGGAATTTGAATACGCATGAATTAGGGAAATTATGAATTAGAGAAATTATTGTATGGGTTTAAGATAATACTTGACACTTACGTGTTACCCTTTCAGTCAATCAACAAGTAACACATGATAGAAATTGACTGACACATGGACAAATTGTCACCTGTTAATTGGTTGAATGGTTAACACATAAGTGTCACGTGTTATGTCAGTCCTATACAATAATTTCTCCACGAATTAAGTGTTACGTGGCATGTATCCACATATTTATGTCTAAAAATAGAGAAATTATTATCTACCTCGAGACATCACGTAGCAATGAGATGTTAACCCTTCAGCTAACTTGTATAAGATATGTGACAGTAAGTAGTTGACTTATATTTATTTACTAGTTGGTTGAACGGGCAACACCTCATAGCCACGTGTTGGCTTGAAGATAGAGAATAATTCTCCTTAAAATAATAGAACGTTACGGATCGGTTTACAAATTATAGTTTCGTACTAATCTAGTTGTAAAAAAAAACCATACTATTTAACTTGAGTAAACAAATTGTTATTTAACTTGTGAGAATTATTGACGTTGGCTTTAACTTAAGGTGGCGTGTGTGGAATACCAATATATATTTGTCAGGAACGTACGTGTATATGGCACCGGAGGTGATTAGATTCGAACCATACGATGAGAAATGTGACGTTTATAGTTTCGGCGTCATCCTCAATGAGCTCATCACCGGAGATCATCCCTTTATCGAAAAAACAGATTATGGTCCACAAAAGGTACGGTATACATATACTTCTAAACCCTAAACCTTCAAAACCCTACTCAAAATTTCCTTATTTTTTGCTTTAATGATGTAACAAAATTACACAAAAAAGGATGTTACTTCATAAATGCAGTGAGTTTGACTGTATTTAATTAACTGAAATGATTTACATTCCGAGATAGAGAAGCAGAGATGTTCCGACGGTTTCTATCCAACAAAATGCCCAAAAAGTTGATTATAATTATATCCATGCCACTCAGAGACATTCGGAACATCTCGGATTCTCTGTCTCGGAATGTGTATCATTACACTTTAATTAATATTATGTTTCAATTAATTATAACAGATTGGAATGGAGGTGGCAGAGGGGAAGCTGAGACCACTACTTCCAGAGGACAGAGATGGCCAACTTGGAGAACTTATAGAACTCATTTGCCTCTCATGGGACCAGAACCCTTCTTTTCGGCCATCTTTCTCTGAGATCACACTTCGTATTAAAACCATTCATCACAACCTTACTGTAAAAGCTCATTAGGCTCCGGTTTAATGATCAAGAGAAGGCTGATGCAGAAGGATGACAGGATACTTTTTAGACTTGTAGCACAAGGAGGAGAGTTTACTTGAAGCCTAAGCAATCTAGACTAATGTTAGTATGTTTTGGATAAAGACATTCAGTTATTTATGTTGTTGTTAGTTACTTGTAGTTAACTCCTAGAATCTAGGGGCAAATATGGTTGTTCCAACTAGGTAGTTACTTTGTAACTTAGTATATAATGAATGTACTACTTGCTTAACAAGTAATATGGTTTTATGAAGTTTTCAGTTTGTTTTTGCTGATCTATTTGATTCTCTTGTGTTCCTAGTGAGTGAAGTTTCAATCTCCTTTGATACTTGATTAGCAAATCAAAATCATTAACTTACAATATGTATTAAAGCAATCTTGGGTTATTGAAAAGTGAAACCATCATCGAATTCTGCAGAATGGGTGATTAGGACATGTTCATGGTTGATTAGGACATGTTCATTGGGTTAGTAATACCCAAATAACAGGGAATTTGTTAGTTAGTTAGTTGAGCTTGTCTGAACCGGTTCGGTCCAAAAGTTAGTTCACTGGTCGAGATCAAGTATCTTTTTCTATTAGCAGATTTTCAGTTTAGCTTAATTGAGATTTTCTTGTTGATGTCCACTGATTATCAGTGAATTAGCTTCTTGTTGTAAAGTCATTTTCTCAATTTCTGTTTCAGACTTGCTATTTAAGCAAATTATATTTCAGCTACCTCTCAATATCAAGAAATATAGTTTTTCTTTTGTTCAATATAACTTGAAGTACAAGTTTGTTCCTTTTTCTGCTGTTTTATTGTTTTGATCGATTGCATTCAACACCCAATAATACACCGTGTGAGTTTAAGAGGATCCAATATCCAACTTTAACATCAATGATGGCACCGGTTTGGCTAAGCAACTAGCTTCACTGACAGAACCGAACCGGAATTAAATTTCTCTCAGAAAGCTGGTCGAACTCTACAATCATAAAATAACTAGAAAGATTCAACATCACCAGAACTATTACCTTACTTGATTCACATCTTTACACTCTCTCATTGAAAGATATAGAGAGGGGTTTTGGTACTCGAAGAGTTGACACTAGGGCTGTAAACGAGCAGAGTATTTGGCAAGCTCGACTCGACTGGACTCATTTTACACTACTAGAAAACCCCCTCAATTACAACGGGTTTTGAGACGGGGTTTTTCTAGTGGCAAACTGACACATGATCTGGCTCGAATTAGGCACGGGCAACCATTTAAAACGTATTCTGACACGGGAATGGGCCTCGTGACAAATTACCACGGCCTTTAGAACGAATCGTACACGGGCTGGTGCTTGTTGAAATGTCGTGTACAATGTGTGCGTGATATCATCGAATTTGCCACGAGTAGCAAATCTAAATTTCATTTAAAAAATAAATGGATGGATGAATGGAGGTTTGAACCTGTGATGTTGAGGGGGAAGTATAACAAAGCACGTTTCCGCACAGCTAACTGAGTTTTTGTGTTTTGTTTCGCAAAACTGTTATTTATTTCATTTTCATTGCTGTTAGACAACAGCTTGGCAGATTATTCAGCACTCCATTCCAGAACACCAGCATATGCGAAAACAAAGATCCAGGTAAGTATTCCATACTCAATAATAATGGTTCAAATGGCTTTCTAAACCCACATTTGTTTGTTAAACAATCAAGCGTGTTTCCACTCAGCTAAAGGGGTTGTTCTTTTCAATTTCTTCAAAATATAATTTATTTATACTCTAATGTATATGCTAGTTAATTAAATTATATAAGTTAATTAGCATGACTAATTTAGGGTATAATGGTGAATTAAGGTATAATAATGGATTTAGACTATATTTTTAATTAAGATATACAAGTAAATTAAGGTATAGATGTGATTTAGGGTATAGTTATGTATTAAGGTATAGAAGTGAAATTAAGGTATGATATTGAGTTATTATATTAATGGATTTAAACTTTATTAATGATTTAAGGTATAATAGTGAACTAAGGTATAGTAATTGATTTTGACTATATTAGTGAATAAATGTATACAAGTGAATTAAGGTATAAAACTGATTTAAGGTATAATCATGTATTAAGGTATATGAGTGAAATTAATGTATGGTATTGAGTAAACTTATATTAATAGATTTAGACTTTACTAGTGAATTAAGGTATGAGTGAATTAAGGTATAGAAATGATTTAAGGTATATTAAGGTATATAGGTGAGTTTAATGTGATATTGAGTTAAGTTATATTAATAGATTTAGACTTTACTGGTGAATTAAGGTATATAAGTGAATTAAGTTATATAAGTGACTTAAGGTATAATCATGTATTATGGTTATATGAGTGAAATTAATGTATGGTATTCAGTTAAGTTATATTAATGGATTTATACTTTATATAGTAGTTAATAGTTATAACATATAATTATGTCATCAATCTCAATATTAACCTTTTTTTACTACCCGATAACTATTAGGTATTTTAATTATTATATTGCAATTTCTTTATATATATTGCTCATGTGGCGGCATTTGGCTTTCCGGTGCCAAACTGTATAGACAATGAATTTAAAAGGAAACTTTCAATTAATTTGTTTCTTTATATTGCGTAAAGACTAAAATAGGAGATAAAAATATTTCTTAATTTTGAATCAATCAATATTATGTTTCTAATTTTAGAGAACCCCTATTAAATTCCTATTAAATTAGGCAACGCTGACTGGACAAACTGTCCACGTGTCATCCAGAGGGCTTCCGATGCCGAATTAATATAATACTAGCCACTAACCCCGCGCACCGCGCGGGTAAAATTTTAAATAAATTAAAATAAAAAAAATTAAATTATTTTAATTTATTAAATATATACAACATTATTTGAAATTTTTATTTTGTTGAATAGAAATTAAGTTATTATTATGTAAAATATTTCATAATATCAATATTATATATCATTTTTATAAGACTATAACTAATAAAATAGAAAATCGAAGTAAGAAAAATGTGTTTAGTGTTACAAATAAGTTTTAAAAAATAAATTCGTTATAATTGGTTTTGAAAAATAAAAATAATTTTAGGATTTTCATAAATATAATATTTTAAATTATATAGTGGTAACTTTATAGTAATTTAGAGTTATATTAATGGAAGTATATTAGATTAGTAATTTTTAATTTACTGTAATTACAATGAATTTGAAGGCGATTCAAATTAATTTATCGGAATTACAATTTATTACAATATATTGCAGATAACTACTCTAATAAGGAACATGATCCAAATTAGATTTTTTCGAAAAATTGTTCCAAATATTTTTATGAAGATTAATATTTTGCCAAAAATAATTGCAGTGAATTAATTTCAATAAAAATGTATTCACCCTATAGTAAATTAAATATTATAAATATAGTATGTTGTTACATTTAGAAGTTTTTAAAATTTTATTATTCAATT
This sequence comes from Clarkia xantiana subsp. parviflora, assembly GCA_036873135.1. Taxonomy (NCBI): domain Eukaryota; kingdom Viridiplantae; phylum Streptophyta; class Magnoliopsida; order Myrtales; family Onagraceae; genus Clarkia; species Clarkia xantiana. Next base: position 15,151,352 of record JAPTYO010000004.1, read on the forward strand.
AAATTTATTTAATTATTTTATTAATTAATTACTTTTACTATATGAAAATTGATCTTATTAATTATATACGTTATTAGTTATTCTATTAAATACATTGATTTCATTTATTGCTTATTGTATATAACTATATATATATATATATATACAAAAAAGAAGGATACAAATACAATCGTCATCAATACTACAAACTACAAAGTACAAACAAGAGTTTTTTTTATGCAAAAAGAGAGAAAAAAAAAAATAAATACATTTGTTTAATCACAGCCGTCCATCTCAGTTGATGCCTCAACCATCAAAAACCCTACTAACAGCGTAACCTCTATTTGCGCAGCCATGAGCCAACAAAGAGAAAGCAGGATGGAACCGAGGGAGAGAATGAACTCGTCGATCGCAACTCGGCTGTCCTTCTACGATCTCCTTCCCGTCCACCTTATCTCTGCTAGGCACGGAAGCCGGTCGACCACTCTTCCATTTCATTAGCACCGTATCTCTAGATCCAACAACGGTCGCGGCGGGTCATTGCTAGGTCGAGTAGATCCCATGTCCAGATCTAAGGTCGTAACATGCATTTTGTGGCTTTGGCCACGATAATGGTAAGCTGTGACCACTCCAACAACCATACTTCTCTCTGTCAAGTTTCTAATTACATGTACTAAAGAACGATTTTTTTTTCTCTTCGTAAAGTTGTTGGGGGCTGTGACTGAGAAGGAGTAGCGCTCTGCATTTGCTTCTCCGGTCTGGGTGTCTGGTTTTTCTGCAGTTGATGCTCGCAATGAATCGAAGAAGGATGACGCAAGGCCCAAGGTCCCCCTTCCTCTTCTCTGAGTCAAGATCTCTGAATCAGGTATTATATGCCCTCAATTTGAACAAATGAAACCTTTTGATGTCTCAACGATGGTTTTTGAGCTAATGTTTCATATAATATGTTTGTTAAGAATGCTAGTAAAGAGCTACTTTGTGGAAGCCATACAAGATCGATTTCCATCTCTACACCATTAAACAATGGCATAATAAAATGATTCATTTGTATTGGATGTAAAGCCCTGCTTAGGTATGCAACTACTTTACATAATGAATTTCATGGTTTATGCTTTCATCAGATGAGAAGTTTTTGTTTCCTTGTATCAGGTCAATGAAAATGCTTCAAAAGATCAAGTGTTTGCTGAAATCGACAAAGCTCTTTCAGAACTGATCGAACAAAGCAGCGCAGCTTCTCAATCACTTGCAGATAGAGAAGGGCTTACCGGAGTTTGGGTTGGTATGCTACTCTATCTATATGATTCCTTATCTATAATTTATTGTCATGTCATTAGCTGCAAATGATCCTATATTCCAAAAAAAAAAACCCCCTACTATATAACTTTGATCATGTAGTTGGTATATGATGCTCCAGACTCACATTAGAGTATCAGTGAAAAATGCAAGCAAGCTTTGGTTTAGTACATAGAGATAACATGAAGCCTATAGTTGTACTCTGAGTTTAGTATTTTATTTTTAGGTTTGAAAAGAATAAAGATCATGAAATAGCATTACTGATCTGCATTTGTCTGACAGAAGACAGTTTATGGATTTGTAGGAGAATGAATCTAAGATCTTGTTCTTTATTTCAGATTACTCTCTGTCACTCTATCTCATATTAAACAAATCATTACCTGCTCTTGGCTCTCCTGATTTGGTTGGATGGTGGTTGATGGTTGATGCAGAAAATGGAGAAGAGTTTAATCTATGGGTGTCATTTAAGGATGCTTCAAGAGAGATTGCAGAAAAATTAAGAAGAATGTCCGGTTGTGACAATGTGTAGGTTGTAGTGTTTATATGGATTGTATGTGTATGAGTTTGATCTGTGTATGGATTTGATGACATTATTGACAATAAAAAATCAGTTTATGAATGAACAATGTTGTTTAAACTAGATGAAACAAATATATTTTATAGATTAAAATATTTGACTTTATAAGTTACTGTAACAAAACATTTGATTCTGAAAACGTTTTAGAATCTGAAGTCTCGTCACTGATTTAGACTTTTAGAATCAAATATTTCGACTACATATATGTTTTATAGCTTCAAATCATCCGACTCTAAATATATTTTACTCCATCAAAATATTTGATTCTAAAAAATGTTGTAGAATCCGATTACTTTACATATCGAACTCTAAAAGTGAATAACATAATCAGAAAATTCAATTCAACAAAAAGTATACAAAATTGCTAAATTCGACCCTATTAGATTATAATTGGGGCACAAATTTCGTTTCCACAAGTTCATTTTGAATTTAATAATCTGATCCTATAAGTGAGTTATCGAATCATCTCTACCTTGTGCAGCTCGTTGCAAAAACGTGGAGAACAATAATACAATTTTGCCACGATATCGATTCGAGTTCAGCTAACTCAGGAATGCATCAATTCTTACACGAGCTACAATATTTGCCACGAGCTTCCCGTCCCAAAATAAATTTGCAACGCTATTACTAATCACGGGGTGATCCCATGTAAAACCCGTGGCAAATGTCATTGTACATGGGTTTTGCACGATTTTGCCTTGTGGCAATTGAGGGGGTATTCTAGTAGTGTTACTCGAGCAGTCGAGCTCGAACTCGAACTCGGCCAAGCCTTAATTTCTCGAACTCGACTCGGTGCCATACTCAACGAGTTCGAGCTCAGCTTGACTCGGCTCGATAATGTTTTATATTTTCAAGTAAATTGTAAACGGCGCACCTTAGCTCGAGCCCGAACTCGACTTGAACTCAAAATATACATATATAATATTATTATTTAAAGCTCGAAAAACTCAAACTTGGACTCGAACTCTCGAATCGAATAGGCAAAAGAAAAAGCTCGATTAGGTTCGCGAGCCTCTCGAGTCGAGTACCAGTGAACCCGAACTCGACTCGGCTTCAGAAAAAGCTCGACTCGAACTCGACTCGAAATTTAGCGAATCAGTTAACACCATTACAAAAGCAATTAGGGTTTCAGTTTTTTTATAGTGTGAGTTTTATAAAGGGTTAAGAATCTATAAAAGGTCTGAACTATCACTCATGTTAACGGGAGAGGTCTGAAATTTAAAAAGTTAATAACAGAGGTCTGAAATTTCAATTTTGTTGATTTGAGGTTTTTCGTTCATTTTTAGGGTTAAAATTTAACAGAATTGTGTGATATGACATTTTTGCCCCTTTAATATTTTGTTTTATTTAGTACCTTATTTAAGAAAATGTGAAATGACAATTTTACCCCTAAAGTCAAATTAAAACCACCCAACTCCGGCCACCGCCACCCGACTCCGGCCACCACCACCCGACTCCGGCCACCACCACCCGACTCCGGCGACCACCACCCCGACTCCGACGACCACCACCTCGGCTCCGGCGACCCGACTCCTGCCACCACCTCAGCAAAAAAACTCCGATCGGAGCCAAAAAAGCTCCGATCGGAGCCCAATCGGGTCCGGTGGCTCCGATTTGGGCCCAATCGGGACCAGTGGCTCCGATTTGGGCCCAATCGGGACCTTGGTGGTGGTCGTCGGAGTACGGTGGTGGTCGCCGGAGTACGGTTGGTGGTCGCCGGAGTACGGTTGGTGGTCGCCGGAGTACGATGGTGGTCGCCGGAGTACGGTTGGTTGTCGCCGGAGCTGGGTTGGTGGAGCCGTGGTGGCTTCAAGGGCATTTTGGTCTTTTCACTTCAAGCATGTGAGGGGCACACTTGATAGAAGGTCATTTTTGGAAATTTATTTTATTTCCGGTCACATGCCAAGCATGTGACAAACTTCCGTTAGTTTTAACGGAAAAAACTAACGGAGACCGCTATTATCAACAAAACTGAAATTTCAGACCTCCGTTATTAATTTTTTAAATTTCAGACCTCTCCCGTTAACATGGTGATAGTTCAGACCTTTCATAGGTTGTTAACCCTTTTATAAAACATCGATCCTCATGCATTCCCTTTCTACACTCACCACCATGGATGGAGCACTGTAGTTAATCTTCTTTCGCTTCTCACCAATTTGACAATCTTCTTTCGCTTCTCACCAATTTGACTTGTTATCGTCACCCTAAATGCAAGCAATTATCATGTACTATCGATCGCTCTCGAGTGTTATTGTAAAAATAACGAAGTGCCTAGCTATTTGCACTTACCCAAAACCCGTATTTCAACGACAAGAGAAGAACTTGTATATATAACTCTCTTACTCTAAATATGATATCTTGGAGACTTACACTTTGTGGTGGCGATTCTTGTTGTGGTTGTTCTTGTTTGCTTTATCACTACAAATGAGTCTACTCCTATTTATCATATTTATAGGAGACTAAAAAAATCTCTAGACTTAAAACTACCTAGAAACTCTCTAGAACTTCCTACAATTATTTAATTCCTAGAATTATCTAGACACATACACTAAGTATTAGGCTCTAGATATTTCTTCTACTTATGCCAATTATCTTAGTCCAAATTTTTAAGTTTTGACCCATGATGATAACTTAATATTAGCTAATGATATTGAATTAGTCTTATGGTAAGTTAATGTTAATTTTTTAACAGTTATCACTCACTATCCATCACATAGGAGTCAATATATATAATTCAGATGGATTTTCAAATCCATACTAAGGGTGGAAAGGTGGTTGATGAGATTCAGGGGTCGATTGTCGGCATTACTGGAATCACCTTGGAAGTGCTGGGAAAAAGTGGGTAAAAATCATTTATCGCTTTCAATTAGGCTAGTGAACCATACATATTGGGGAAGTGTTAAAAACTTATGTAATTATTTAGTGTCTCGGTTTATCATGTGCTAGTTTTTAAGATTAAATTATTAATATATAATGTTATAGATTTCAATTTTGTTGCGATTTGGTTTCCCGTCCGATTTTGGTAACTTTGACAGAAAAATATGAAAATACAATTTTGCCCCTTATATATAATTTTTTACAAAGCCACCCGTCCGATTACGACCACCCACCTCTGATTCCGAGCCACCCCACTCTGATTCCAGCCACCCACCTCCGATTCCGGCCACCCAATTCCGTCTCGGAGCCACCCACCTCCGATTTCGGCTACCCACCTCAGATTCCTGCCACCCACCTCCGATTCCGAGCCACCCACATCCGATTCTGGCCACCCACCTCTAGTCGAGGTCGGAGACAGTCGGAACGAAATGACTACGGGAAGATATGGAATCGGATGGGGTTAATTTGGGCATTTCAAATTTTATTTGATCATGTGAGCAGCATGTGACCTAGTTCTGTCAAATTTAACCCAAAAATTCGACGGAGACGCTAAATGGTAACATAATTAAAATCCGGTACAATCGAAAATAATATTTTAATCATGAGATACCAAACGTGTGTTAACCTGAGATATATTATTCTACTTATATATATTCTCCACATGCGCGGAATGTTGGATAACGGTTGGCTCTTTTACGCACCAGGAATGTTTGGTCGAGATTTTTGTCCAAACCTCATGAGCAAAGCGTGTTTTGCATGTTACGTTTGTAATTACAACATATTGAACATCTAAATTTGACTAACTGCATAATAGTCCTTGAATATTTAAAATATTGCCACTTTTTTAGTAATCATTTCCACTCACTTAATCTCTCGATTTTATTTAATTCAATTTAACACCCTGTATTTGTAACAACTTTAATCATCGTACTTCCTCTACTTACTATGACTACACTTGAGATTTTTACAAAATATAACTCACATTTTTATCAATTGCTTGTGGCACAAATTTCAGCTTCGTTATCCTTATTTGTGCAAATTGTTACTTTCGATCATCGTACTTCCTCTATTCAGTATGACTACACTAGAGATTTTTCAAGTCTAAACTCACATAAGGATCCAAAATTCTTATTTCCAATTAATATAGTACACGTAGGTGATCAAACCTCCAGAGGTTAATAGCCCTTGCTCTGCGAGTCTGATAATGGTCTCAGGTAGGCTCTGATTACATTCTTTCATGACCCCAAGCCCGGGTGACTGTCCCCACTAGTCCAGCTTAGCCTAACAATGTCCATTATCCTAGTTCACTTGAGACCTGAAAATGAGGAATTCATGTTGAACTTGAGTAGTACCCGTCTTGCTTATTAATGCTCCAATTTTTCTATTTTCAACAAATATGGTACACGAACATATGGATTATTACAGATAAGCTCAATTCTTATTTAAGCTAACTCTAATATATGCAACATACTACATGATCTTTTTCTCTTGTACTAGCTTTCACAGCCATTCATCACTCCATATCTTTGTGGTTCTTGTTGATTTCATACTCCCATCCACTCCTAACGTTGCTCACTCAATCCTCCACAAGGAAATCCTCAACTGACAAGAAATTTCTTAGAGCAAACGGATAATGGACATTACTATTCTCAAAATGATCAAAAAATCGATCAAGATGTTCATCCGAATAGTAAGCCGGACTAACACGATCATCGCGTCGAAAACTTGGAAATTCCGAATCTTGGTTGTTGATGGCGTTTATTTCTTTGTGATGGAGATCAAAGTTTTTGCTGAAATTTGGAGCATTCGAGTTTATTATAAATGGGAATTTAGGGCTGAACATGATAGCTTTGGGACGCATAACTTCTGGCAGGGTAGCCTTAGTTGCAAGTGGTTTGGTCGCGGTTGAAGGACCTTTTTGATTGGCTTGTAGAGATGGAGGACTAGTTTTCTTCCCAGATTTTGTATTCCAATGATTCTTGATTTATTAATTATCAGTTCGTCCAGTTAGGGCTTACAAGACATGACACACGATAGCACGACATGAACACGTATGAAAAAATCGTGTCCGTGCTAGCATATTGCAGAACGATAACACGAATACGATTAACACGATATAACTCTCGGGCCGTGTTCGTGTTTGAGTATCATAACACGACACGCACAATGAAGTTATGCAACTAAGACTAATTCTTAAGTATTTTTTGAACAAATATTATTTATAATATTTAAAAACTAAAATTAGTGCTTTAATTTTTAGTGTTTGTAAACTATATATTATTAACTTATGAATACTAACATATTAATTCATTGTTTTTTTTATATATGAAGTTCATTATTTTGATTTTTACTTAAAGATCTCATATCGAGATGTACAAATGTATATCCTTACACAACACGATAGTACGACACGAACACACACGAAAATATGCGTGCCGTGTCCGTGTTTGTAAAACGTGGCACGATAAACTTACCATGTATGTTTGTGTTCATTAAGTTTAGCACGACACGACCATTAACACGCACAATAGCACGAATTGTCACCCCGATAATCTTCCGGCTTAGCGACCATCTGCTCTAAAAGCAAAAATAGTTACTATATATACATGGGTAAGTAATTAAACATTTTATGAAAATAAAATTAGCTAGTTGATTTTTTTTAATCAAATAGCTAATTAGATTTCCGTGAATAAGTAATATTATAGATACTTATGTCCAATTCGACGTTAAAATGTAACGGAATTTATCACGTGTTCTTCACCAGATCAATAAGAAGGATCATTTAAACTGATTAATTGAGTAGTGCTGGTTTTACTTATAAGGAGCACGTAACAAATTTTGTTGAACATCAATGTCAAATTGGATGGAGGTACCTAGGTGCACGTTTACGGAAATCTTACGCTATTTGGTTAAAATAGAAGTTCAACTAACTATTTCGTTTTCTTTCAATTTTTTGTACATTGATAGACTTTTATCAAGAAGTCAGTGGAATTTAAAAATGAGGTCATTTTCATCATGAGAAATATTTCCTCTTTTAACATATGATTTCAAATAATTTAACAATCTCAAACGACAACTTTTTCCACATCTCTTGAGACTGCATGAGGAATGCAGATGTAGAAACTAGAGAAAAATAATATGAGTGATAAATTGTAATAATAAATATTCACTTACAAATTTGAGTTTATGGTTATTAATTTTGTAGTTAAGTGTTCATTCAAAACCTTAGGAACAACCAAGGTTTAAGTTTAATGGTTCATTTTATAAAGGGAAAAGAACATATTTAGTGTCTCGGATTTACTCACGTGTCAGTTTGGTGTCTCAGGATTAAATTGTTAATATTTGGTGTCCCAAGTTTCAATTTTGTTGCGATTTGGTTTTCCGTCCAATTTTGGGGTTAGCTTTGACAGATTGAGATGAAAATACAATTTTGTCCCTTATACTTTTTTTTTCAAAGCACCCCTCCGATTCCGAGTCACCCTCCTCTGATTCCGGGTTGACCCGATTCCGAGCATTGGGGGGGGGGGGGGGGGGGTAATTTAGGAATTTTCAAATTTATTCAGTCATGTTACCAGCACATGACCAATTTCTGTTAAATTTAACCCCAAAATTTGATGGAGACACCAAATAGCAACAAATTTGAAACCTGGGACAGTCGGAAGTAACAATTTAATTATGAGACACCAAATTGACACATGATGTAAACCTGAGACATTAAATATGTTCTTTTCCCTTTTATAAACTGTAAAAAAAAGAATCTACAACAAGCAAATATGTGTATATCTAAGGATATTTGGACGAACTGGTAAAGCGAGCTTTGTTCAAAAATTAACTTAGGAGGGCTTTAACCAAACTATATATATTGATGAATGAATATTGTTGCGTCCTGGATGAATGAGGTCACGGGGACGCGTCGGTTTGTGTAATTGTGCGGGCCGTAACCCTTCTGTCAGGCGGAGGTCGGGCCACTGACGAGTGTTCGGACTTTACTCCCGCGTGAGGTCTGAGTCTCGGAAAGGTTGTGACACGGCAAGGTTGTGACACGACAAGGTTGTGACCCGGCAAGTCTGTGTCTCGAGCGTCGGATCCTGCGCAAAGGACCAATGCTAGCACGGAGAGGTGGGGGGTGGTGCTAGCGGAGCCCTCTCCGATGCCTAAATTACTATAGTGGCAAAAAGGTAATTTTCTAGAGAGAGAGAATTCTAGAGAGAAGTCAGAGCTCAAAATACCAAAGTTGGGCAAATGAGAGAGTGAGTGAAAATGGGTGGCCAAGGTCTCCTATTTATAGGTGTGAACACCCGATTTTTGCTCGGGTTATTATATTATATTATATATATAAATATATTATGTATATATATCTAATTTAAGTATGTATGTATTACAGGAAAAGTCCCGGGACGTGGAGCGCGTGAATCAGTTTTTTTTCGGAATCCTATCAACATGGATCTTGAATTGAAGCTCGCAAAATCACGAATGCAACGGGACTGACCGTGAATCAATCGGAGATCGTGATCGGAAGTTATGACATTTTGAAGTTAAGGTGGAAAGTTACAAAAAAAAAAAACAAAATAATTAATTAATAAAATGAAAAGAAGAAGATAAAATCACCTTCCCTATGCATCAGCCCACGCCATTTCTTGATATCTCTTCCTACCTTTCACTTCACCCATACCTCATCAAAGCAATTCTTTTGTTCAAAAAAAATATAATGATAAACTAATGGTAATTTTGGCTATATAAAGGAGATCAAGAGGGGGAGTCTCACTGGGGGAAGAAAATCACATAGAGCTCAGTGATATATGTGTGAGTGAGGATAAATGTGAGTTGAGGTGGTCTCATAATATATGTATCTCGAAGAGTGTTTTTATATAAGAAGTGTTGTTATCTTGATCGGTTTGGATAGTTTTTTTCGATCCCGATTTCGACTATGGTATTTCATTTCATGGTACCTTAGGTAAACTCTCTTTTATTATATTGTTATATATTTGATTAAAGTATATTTCATGTTTAAGTATTTTACAATATGTTAATATTTCTATTTTGTGTAATGTTATATATTTATGAAGGTTAATCTACAAAAATGTTCCAAAAAAACTTATTATTATATATATATATATACGCATTATATGTACGTTTTATTTATTTATTATATATGCTTTAATTTTGCTTATTATTATATATATACGCTTCCATTTTGTTTATTATTATCATAATATATATAATTTTTAGTTTTACTTATTATATATATATGCATCATATACGCTTTCCATCTTCTTTATTATTATTATATATATGTGCTCTTTTGTTTACTTATATATACCTATTATGTCATATTATGTATATATATTTATTTAACGTGTCGTATTTTACGTATTTTGTTTAATTTACTGCATTACTTTATATTCTCCTTAAATATCGCTTAGTATATATTTTTTATCTTTTATGGGTATAATCATGATAATAAAATAAAAATGGCAAAATGACAAACTAAGTACCGAAAGGGCGATTTTTCTAGCTTCCGAGCTTTTAAAACGTAACCGAACCCCCGGACCCATAACTCTGGACGTAGACCATTTTTTAAACCCTAGGTTGCTATAATACAGCCTAGGAGATTTTAGGATTCCGACTAGCCTTAATTAGTCGGTGGCGACTCTATTTTTACCATTTCCCCGGGTAATCTCATGTGCCCGAATTTTTATATGAAATGAGTTGTTTTCAAATGAAACCGTAAAACCGAGTCGGGTCGGATAATTTCCGACGTCCGACATTTTGGCGACTCTGCTGGGGAATATTTTGAGGGTTCAAGCTTTTTATGTTTGTCTTGCCATTGTTATTTTGTTATTATGATTATATCTGGACTAATTGTTTGTTCATGTTTGTAGTGTTTATTTTGAAAAAAAAAAAAACAAAAAATATTTTTAATGCATGACTACATTTAATGCTTTACATATTTTTGCACACACCACGTTGGCTATCTATCATATGCTTAAACTTTGAGCATTCTAAGAGCTTAGGGAGTTTAGTAGGGGAATGCGCCCGGAGCGGTTGGACCGCCGGCACGCACCTAAAAAACTCAACTCAATGGTCAGATGGGCTCGTGATCCTTTATAGGGGTGATTCCCTATAAGGGTGAGGTTCCGCTGATTGTTCGAGATCCTAGAAATCCATTCCTACTAGAACAAAGCCATCCACTACGTGAAGCAACCAATTAGTCATGCTTGTTTTTTCTTCTCAAGTTCATGTTTATATAATTTTTTTTTTATAACACATAGTTCTCCTGTACAGGTTGGGGCATCGTCGTAATTGCATGTTAGAATTTTCATTTTTATATAATCTAGTTTTTATGTGTATATATTTCAAGTATTGTCTTTTGAAGATTGTATAGTAATGTTTTCTGTCATTTAATTGCATCATGAATTTTAAACTCATATAGTCATCAATCATATCATTTCTATTATAGATTATTTCTCGGTCATAAATTGCCCTCAAATCGGAATGACAATCGTGACAACAGTATTAACCAAAAGATTAATTTCCAACGAGATGTCCAAACTTCTCAAAATTCGTGATTTTTATATTGTGATCTATGATTGTCATTCTGATAACATGGAGTTTTTGTGAATATCTCATTTTATACCTTTCATGAGAAGTAATCTATAATCGAAAATCATTAGCATTTCAAAATATTTGGATGATACGAAGTGATGTGATTGATGACTATATTTTCAAAAAAAAAATGTGCATATATATATTCTTGATCATGATTATCATCGAGGTATATCTGGCCCTGAGGAGCCCCAATCCAGACTTGCTTTGTGACATTGCGAGAGAAAATAAAACAGCAAAACAAGGCGTCTCCATTGCATTGTTAATTGTCGTACGCGACATCGCAAAAGGGAAGTTTTTCTCTGTCTTTTAAATTGATGAATGACAAGTTTGAATGATATTTTATCTATGTTGAGCGGTCATGCAATATATATCTTGGATATTTTCCTCACATCTCTTCCATATTGCGACAGGTAAAATCGGTCGGATTAATTCTCAGAAGATGCAATGAAGTGAAACTTGACATGTCAAGATGGTTAATGGTTACAAAGAACCGATCAGAATATAGCGACGCTTTTCCACTTGGATGCCAAGGTCTGCGGACCGCACTTTCATGACAACAGACAAATTTAAAAAAAGGGAGTTTCTTTTGAACACCTCATTTGAATCATATATTTACTCATGATGAGATTGCATGCGTATACCTGTTAGGATGTTGACATCTCGACACCCTACCCAAATCAGATGATTCTGTGCAAGTCGGATATAATTCCGCACAAATCGGATATAATTCCGTGCAAGTCGGATATAATTCCGCACAAATCGGATATAATTCCGTGCAAGTCGGATATAATTCCGCACAAATCGGATATAATTCCGTGCAAGTCGGATATAATTCCGCACAAATCGGATTTGATTCCGTGCAAGTCGGATATAATTCCGCACAAATCGGATATAATTCCGTGCAAGTCGGATATAATTCCGCACAAATCGGATTTGATTCCGTGCAAGTCGGATATAATTCCGCACAAATCGGATTTGATTCCGTGCAAGTCGGATATAATTCCGCACAAATCGGATTTGATTCCGTGCAAGTCGGATATAATTCCGCACAAATCGGATATGATTCCGTGCAAGTCGCATATGATTGCGCACCCATCAGGAAGCCGACATCTCGGCAGCCTTATTAACTCGCGTGTGTTCACGCCTTATTAACTCGCGTGTGTTCACGCCTTATTAACTCGCGTATTTTTACGCCTTATTAACTCGCGTGTGTTCACGCCTTATTAACTTGCGTGTGTTCACGCCTTATTAACTCGCGTGTGTTCACGCCTTATTAACTTGCGTATGTTTACGCCTTATTAACTCGCGTATGTTTACGCACCCCGTTAGGATGCCGAAATCTCGGCAACCTTTCTCTAACTTCAAGTCGCATTGCGCACCTTATCCTATCATTTTCTACCATGTTTAACTCTTGTCTTCACTGATATTTTGAATAATAGCAGTTGTCTCTTTTGAAGGAGTCCTCTCACGTTATCTTTGTCTAACTGCTGGCCGTCGAGAAATTTATTCGAATGACATTGAAAACCTTATGTGATGGTTAAATTTCCGGAGAGAAAATAAAAAATTTCGGAAGCTTTTTGCTTCCAAAAAAAAAAAAAAATGTATATTTGGCGAATGTTTTGCAGGCGAAGATCAAAATATGGAAAAGCGGTAGCCACTTAAGCCACGACTAATATTTATACACATCAGAGGTTAGTGCATGCTGTTTTGGATTTTCAAGAATTTCTCAAATATCAAAACACGTCCTAACACTAATGAAGTAAATCAGTGAGATTTAAGATTGATCTTATGTGCATGTAATGAGCAAGAGTCTGAGAAAGTCTTGTCTTTAATTATGTGAGAAGTTGATTTGAGTTGGACTTGATGCTATCATACTTGAACCAATCGGTAAAGATCAGTTACGCATTATAAAGGCGTGGGAATTGGGGCACCCCAAGGAAAAAACCGAAAAAACGGTGGATCTCCTTGGGAAGTAAAGGCTAGGACACTTACTTTCCCCCATACTATTCATTCCATAATTCCCAATACTTTTCATCCATCCAAGTAAGTGTCTGAGTCTCGAAAAAGAAAAAAAAAATAAAAAAAAAAAAGGAAAAAGAAAATGAAATGAAATGAAATGAAATAAGCCACATTCTCGTAACTTGCCTCCTGCCAATGACTGATCTTACAAATGTTTGATAATGTGATGATAGCAAAAGTTCGACTCAAATTGACTGGAGCATAGCTGAGGTATAAGAAATCTTGTTTGTGTTCATTACACGTGTATAATATCGATCTGAGATCTCAAGAGATCATAAATTGAAATGTTAGGTGCACACACAAACACGAGAAATACTTGAAAAATTCTGACACAATGTGGGCTAACCCAGTATGTGTATTTGGGGCATGAAAATGCAACCACGTGTCCATAAGAGGATCCGAATGTCAAATATTTTGCAAAAAAAAAAAAAAAAAAAAATATTTTTCTCTCCAGATATTTAACATGTTACAGGTATGGTTGATAAGTGGTTCAAACCAGACGAGATCTTTTTCGGCGCAGTAAATTAGACAAAGACGGCTCATGTGAAGACTCTGACAAGATGAGGCAGGATGCACCCCTAGAGATCAAATCAGTATTTTTATTTCTGAACATGTGTTTCAGAGAACACCCAGTCAGGCAAAAAGGGATGCACCCCGAGCTCAAATGAATGTTCTTTATCTTTGAACATGCGTTTCAAAGAACACCTGTCCAAAGAGGGGCAACTGTGAACACCCGATTTTTGCTCGGGTTATTATATTATATTATATATATAAATATATTATGTATATATATCTAATTTAAGTATGTATGTATTACAGGAAAAGTCCCGGGACGTGGAGCGCGTGAATCAGTTTTTTTTCGGAATCCTATCAACATGGATCTTGAATTGAAGCTCGCAAAATCACGAATGCAACGGGACTGACCGTGAATCAATCGGAGATCGTGATCGGAAGTTATGACATTTTGAAGTTAAGGTGGAAAGTTACAAAAAAAAAAAAAACAAAATAATTAATTAATAAAATGAAAAGAAGAAGATAAAATCACCTTCCCTATGCATCAGCCCACGCCATTTCTTGATATCTCTTCCTACCTTTCACTTCACCCATACCTCATCAAAGCAATTCTTATCTTGTTCAAAAAAAATATAATGATAAACTAATGGTAATTTTGGCTATATAAAGGAGATCAAGAGGGGGAGTCTCACTGGGGGAAGAAAATCACATAGAGCTCAGTGATATATATGTGAGTGAGGATAAATGTGAGTTGAGGTGGTCTCATAATATATGTATCTCGAAGAGTGTTTTTATATAAGAAGTGTTGTTATCTTGATCGGTTTGGATAGTTTTTTTCGATCCCGATTTCGACTATGGTATTTCATTTCATGGTACCTTAGGTAAACTCTCTTTTATTATATTGTTATATATTTGATTAAAGTATATTTCATGTTTAAGTATTTTACAATATGTTAATATTTCTATTTTGTGTAATGTTATATATTTATGAAGGTTAATCTACAAAAATGTTCCAAAAAAACTTATTATTATATATATATATATACGCATTATATGTACGTTTTATTTATTTATTATATATGCTTTAATTTTGCTTATTATTATATATATACGCTTCCATTTTGTTTATTATTATCATAATATATATAATTTTTAGTTTTACTTATTATATATATATGCATCATATACGCTTTCCATCTTCTTTATTATTATTATATATATGTGCTCTTTTGTTTACTTATCTATACCTATTATGTCATATTATGTATATATATTTATTTAACGTGTCGTATTTTACGTATTTTGTTTAATTTACTGCATTACTTTATATTCTCCTTAAATATCGCTTAGTATATATTTTTTATCTTTTATGGGTATAATCATGATAATAAAATAAAAATGGCAAAATGACAAACTAAGTACCGAAAGGGCGATTTTTCTAGCTTCCGAGCTTTTAAAACGTAACCGAACCCCCGGACCCATAACTCTGGACGTAGACCATTTTTTAAACCCTAGGTTGCTATAATACAGCCTAGGAGATTTTAGGATTCCGACTAGCCTTAATTAGTCGGTGGCGACTCTATTTTTACCATTTCCCCGGGTAATCTCATGTGCCCGAATTTTTATATGAAATGAGTTGTTTTCAAATGAAACCGTAAAACCGAGTCGGGTCGGATAATTTCCGACGTCCGACAATAGGCTTCCTTGAGACCGGACCCGGTTTTATAGCGGTTTGACGACGGTCCAAGAAAACAAGCGGGAACCGTTGTCCATATTGGTAATGCATGAACTTGACTTCTCTACACGTAACGGCGATCGCGGACACGGTAATCGCGGATACGGCAATCGCGCAATACCCGTGGCGGAACCCGGACCTCGTCGAAATTGGGCAATTCGGCGAGGTCCGGATTGCCGTGCGATCCGGACCTCCGGATTGCCGTGCGATCCGGACCTCCGGATTGCGCAATCTGGAGGTCCGGATTGCTGCAATCCGGACCGGATTGCTTGCAACCCGGACGTCCGGATTGCATTTGCAATCCGGACCTCCGGGTTGCAGCAACCCGGATGTCCGGGTTGCAGCAATCCGGACCTCCGGGTTGAGGTCCGGATTGCACCGCAATCCGGATGTCCGGTCCGGTCACGCGTAAATGCGTTTCCGGACCGTTTTGACCCTTGGGAGACGTTTTTTGAGACGAGATGTAATTTTTGACGTGTTTGCGAGGCCCGAAGCGTAAATACGAACCCGAATTGGACATTTATCCATCACTTGCCCCCGAGTCAAGTAACGGTTTAGAACCTTTCTTGACTCTATTTTAAGTTAGGATATTTGTCCAATTTGAGTCTGACGCTAACCTTTCGATTTTGATCGTTGGTCGGGTGTAGGTATCTTGATTCCGTCCGTCGCTTGACTTTCCGGCCGAACGACTTTATTTCCTATCACTATGGTTAGTGTGATGGAAAATATATATGTGACGTGCAAGCATGGTTATTGTCGGAGATACGAGCAATTGGAAATGCATTTATGCGAGCATGCGTCTATCGACATGTATGCATGAATAAAGGACGTGGCAAGATCGTAATTACGTAGTACAAGAAAATAGAAATCGTATGTTTCTAAAATGACTAAGTGATTTCCAAATCATGAATCATGCGTCCGTGACGTGCGAATGATGTCAAGATACGTACGAGAGTAGATATCTTAAGAGGAGAGGATAGAGTATACCGTAGGGGTTTAGTCTTGTGTGTAGGTGAACTAATCCTTTGATCCTTATCCACAAAGCATCTTCTTAGGGATTAGTAAATACACATATTCTCACTTATCCTTCCAACACCTTGGGAGTTCACCATTTCAATCCATTTGCAGGTAATTCACTCACCCTTTCCCGGAATTATCTTTGTGTTCAAAGTTTCTTCGCCGTCGGGGAGCTTAGATACGTTTTGACAGTTTCGAGTCTGATTTTTGGCTTGTTTTTGGAAGTTGACACCACCATTCGACTCGGCTCGTCGCAAGAATTCCAGCGCCGCCTTCGGAGCCGCCAGAAGACCTCCCACGCGCCCTCACGCGCCGCCGCGAGTGGAGTGGCTTCGCCGGAGCATGTGGCCCACGCGCCGCCTTCCCGGGCTCGCCTCGTTTCGGTCCACACCTTCCCGGAATCGTCTCGACGAGGGGAGTCCATTGGAATATCTTTCGTCACGTTTTGAGGTAGTTTGGAAACCCAATTTTAAAAGATAGCTTCGACTTGACTTTGGATGTTGCCGGATTGTTGTTCGTTTGAGCTATTTTTCGTTGTCGATGTATGGAACTGCTTGTTGATGCTTGTATGTTGAATAATTGCTGATTGATTGCCGTTACTATCGCCGTTAGTTCATAACTTAGACGATCTTCACTCCCGTAGGTAGTTGAGGTAGAATTCCTCGTTCGGACATTGTGCCCCCGTGTCCTTGTGTAGGAGTTTTTGGTCGGTATGCATGATTTTCCTTCTTGGCGGGTTTTTGGTTGTCGGGGGTTGTCCAGTAACTTTAGGCATAGTCACTTGTCGTCTTGATGCCTTAGAGAAAATATTTCCTTAAGCGTTGCCACGTTCGATTCTTACGGTTCGTCGCGTTAATCCCCCGTTTGCATGATAGCCCCTTAGGATGTTAGTCCCTTCCTTGGTGCGTACCAACTTTACTTTGTGCGTGGAACTTGGTCACGTGCGTTGATGTTGATACGCGCGTTGACGTTGATATGCGCGTCGATGTTGATACGCGCGTCGATAATGAGTGTCAGGTATAGACTGTTGGTTATCGCCTGCAAATATGCTAAAACACTTAGAAAATATTTAAACGATATCTAATGTTTGTTACCATAGATGTCGTCGTATGAGCCTTGTCGATGAGCGTCGTAGGTGTGCTTAGGGGACATAGCTACTCGTTGTATGCAATCCATCTTTGTTGACATGTACGTGCGTACATAGAAATACTTAGAAAATATTTTCTCCTCGTCGACGTGCATCCTTGTCGACATGTATGTACGTACATGGAAACACTTAGAAAATATTTTCTCCTTGTCGACGTGCATCCTTGTCGACATGTATGTACGTACATGGAAACACTTAGAAAATATTTTCTCCTTGTCGACGTGCATCCTTGTCGACATGTATGTACGTACATGGAAACACTTAGAAAATATTTTCTCCTCGTCGACGTGCATCCTTGTCGACATGTATGTACGTACATGGAAACACTTAGAAAATATTTTCTCCTTGTCGACGTGCATCCTCGTCGACATGTATGTACGTACATGGAAACACTTAGAAAAATTTTCTCCTTGTTGACATGCAACCTTGTCGACATGTATGTACGTACATGGAAACACTTAGAAAATATTTTCTCCTTGTCGACGTGCAACCTTGTCGACATGTATGTACGTACATGGAAACACTTAGAAAATATTTTCTCCTTGTCGACGTGCATCCTCGTCGACATGTATGTACGTACATGGAAACACTTAGAAAAATTTTCTCCTTGTTGACATGCAACCTTGTCGACATGCATCTTCGTCGACATGTATGTACGTACATGGAAACACTTAGAAAATATTTTCTCCTCGTCGACGTGCATCCTCGTCGACATGTATGTACGTACATGGAAACATTATACGCGCGTTAACTTTGATACGCGCATTGGCGTGTTAAAGAGGTTGCTCCCCTTGCTCGATGCTTGTTACTTGTTGCACGAAGACTAATAAGTCTTGTATGAAGAGTTTGTTGCATAAGTGTTTGAACAAGTATTGGTGCGTGTTTGCACACTGACTGGATTGTTGATAACACTTTCCAGGATATCGTTGGCTTGCAGTTTCTGTTCTTGGCATAATTTTCGAAAGATCCGACGCAGGGGCGTGTTCCTCGAGCGATTCTTGGTTCTTTATGCTGAGCATGACCGTGCTAAGTCTTTCTTGTGATAGGACAAGTAGAGTTGAGGGTTGTGTGGTGGCGTCTTCTGCCCCCCGGTCGAGGGACCGGCCCAAGGAGGAGCGTTACTCCTACTGAGGTAAGTGTTTGTTGATAATTCTTTGTTCATGCTTTTGCTTGCATGACATTTCGTCACCTGGACATTGTTGAGTACTGTGATCGCCCCTCTTGGCTAGATTCCAAGGCATGGCATGGATAGAGCATAGGATGTTGCGACCTGCGCATTGTAGATTTTGCTTGGAGAAAACGGCGGCAACTTCTGCTTGTCCCGCCGAGTCTTGTTAGAGATGATGGCATTTTTTAATCTTTGCCGTCTTTTGGATATGTTGAACTCATTTCTGAGTCTGTTTGCCCCCCGGCTTCCATGCTTGAAGACTTGTTGTAGTTGTTCCTTAGTTGTTGCTTCCGACTTGTTAGCTTTGAATGTGTTTATTGAATGCGGATGACTAGTAACGTAGACATAGTCCCTGCGGTCGTGACTGATAGCCACTTCCTGATTGATAAGTTGGGATGTTCTCCTGATTACCTGCCTGATGCATTATGCATATTGCCCTTCTTTCCTGAATAGCTTGCCGCTATAGGTGTTGCAATCTTCCAGTGTGTATCAACCCGCGTTGGGGAAGCATACGCAAAGCAAGATACTAGTTTATACCGTCTCTTAGTTCCACTCTAAGGCGACGTTGTACAAGACTCGACTTGTAAATTTTATGAGTTTTAAACAGGGAGCGCACCTGCCAGCGTGTATCAACCCGCGTTGGGGAAGCATACGTAAAAACATTTTTGTTTTTGAAGAAGCATTTTGTGAACTCTAAAAAGCTTGTTGATAAAATATTTGAGAAAATATTTTGGCATTGAATGTGATACATCCAAAAAACCGTGTTTGATAGAATTTTTGGAAAGGTGCCTGATACATAAAATATTTGATAAAATATTTGGTAAAATGTTTGAAAAAATATTTGTGATACATGATTCCTGCGTCCAGGGACCACGTAACACTTTTTTGAGAATATGAATTGTGATGCATGCTTTCTGCGTCCAGGAACCATGCAACACGGTTTGAAAACTTGTAGTACGGAATTGTCATCTTAACCAGAGGACTTTTGCCGTATAAAACGAACCCTGATGGCGTTCGT
This sequence comes from Clarkia xantiana subsp. parviflora, assembly GCA_036873135.1. Lineage (NCBI taxonomy): Eukaryota > Viridiplantae > Streptophyta > Magnoliopsida > Myrtales > Onagraceae > Clarkia > Clarkia xantiana. The sequence continues at coordinate 15,171,304 of JAPTYO010000004.1, forward strand.
AATATGGGAATGCCGACTAGACAGAGGACATTCGCCATATAGAGTGCACCCTGAACCGGATATACGCACTTGTTATAGAGTGGGGTCGTTGTCTAAACAGAGAACTTCCGCCGTAGTAAACGAACCCTGATGGCGTTCGTAATATGGGAATGCCGACTAGACAGAGGACATTCACCATATAGAGTGCACCCTGAACCGGATATACGCACTTGTTATAGAGTGAGGCCGTTGTCTAAAGAGAGAACTTCCGTCACTTAAGGGGTGATCAGCCCCGTATGCCCGTCCTGTTCTGAATTCAGGGAATGGCTATGAACATGAGGATTTGCCTCTTAACCAGAGATGTCATAGCATGACATTAAAAGAAGTAAACATGGGGCTTGTCTTTTAAAAAAGAGTATACCTCGACATGCTATTTTGACGGTAGGCCTTGGCGTTATTCCAAGGTATTGCTTGTATCTGACGTCCTGAATAGTCGCCGTTTTGATAATAGGTCTTGGTGTTAATCCGAGACACTGCTTGTAGCTGACGCCCTGAATAGTCGTCGCTTTGATAATAAATCCGTAGGTTGTCATTGCGGTATATAAGTTGATTGTGCACATAGCTTGATGGCTTTGTGTTGTCGGCATCTTCTAGAGATAGACGCCTATGTTATGAATGGAGAAATAAGCTCCTTGTTGGTGTAGATAGAAGATATGTTGGTGTTGTATACTATAAATCCCTCCTTGCACACAATGCTTAGCTTGTATTGTTGAAGTAGATTTTTGTGCATAGGTTACTACTTGTCATCATTCCTGAGTAGTAATCGTAGTGTAACATGTACCTACGAGTAGAGTTGCTTTTGTTAGATAGTCGCAATTTTTATAAGTTTGCCAAAGTATGAAGTCATGAAATTTTCTTTTTAGTCATGCATATAATAAATGAAGTAAAGGAATTTGATACGAGGATTCCTTGTTTGTGTAGGAAACTTCCCTGATGGCGGATACGATAGGTGTAGATCATGATAGGCATATGTTAGGTAGAATTGCCGAGTATTTGTCAGCTTGGTGCCCCCCAAGTTGCTTGGCAGTTCGTATCGCTGTTTCCTGATTGTTTATATTGTTTCAACTTCTAGTAGTGCATGATCTGTCCTTGTGTAATGTCCCCGCCTTGTTTATTATTGCGACATGATTTTTAGTCTTGCGCGTATAAAATGCTTGAGACTTTGTGTTGTTGACGCGAGGAATATGTGTGTAGTTGTTACTTGGCGTTATTCCAAGGTAATATGCGTCATAATAATGTACCTACGAAAGTAGATTTATCCTTTATTAGATATTTAGAGTTCATACGACGGATTACAAGAAAGCGTCTAGTGATCGCTTTTTGAAAATTACTGAATCTAATAAGCATGAGTTGCACTTAATCTTTAAAAGATTTAACATAGATATGCGAAAAGGAGATAAGGAAGATAAAGGGATTGGTGATGTGTTTGATGTCCCTGTAGGTGATTTGTTGGCTAGTTGATTCTGCCACGTGCCACATAGTTTCTCAATGCATCTAGCGTGTTGAGCTCTTCAATCTCCTCTTTTGGGGATGGACAAAAGTTGATGTCATGTCCCCAAGTTTTACTTTGATTGTGTTGTTCTTCAACATCTTTATCACGGAAGGCAGTTGTTGGCTCAAGTGGGCGGTGAGGTTTGTTTTCTGGGAGTGCATCCCCACTCCCAAGATTGTACAAGTCGTCACAATTGGTTCCACAAGTGACGTTGTTTTTCTGGCGTTTGGCGATAGGTGGATTATCGTCCACCATTTCTTTTCCTTTGCCTTTTCCTGAAGACTTGACACGAGGGCTCATTTGATGCTTATTGCCATGGTCGATATACTTCTTCATTTTTCCTTCTAAGATCAAATTGTTTATTTGAAATCTTAGTCCAACACATCTTTCGGTTTCGTGGCCGTACACTTCATGATTTTCACACCATTTGCTTTCATCTTCTCCCAATGGTCCCTTGTGGAATTTGGAGGGTTTTTTCCATAGCTTGGTTTCTTTTATTTCCTTCAGGATGATAGATGACGGTGTGTTTAATGGAACCCATTTGGTGAGATTGGACTTTTTGATTCTTTGGGCATTTGACTGGAATGGTCTCTTTTGTTGTGGTTGCCTCTTTTTCCAGGAGACGTGTATCTCCTTTTGGATTACTGCCTTCAAGGTTCTTGTTGTGAATCCCGTGATTGGGATGTCATCGTCACTAAAAGGTTTTTCCCATCCCTCCTTGTGACAGATGTCAGCATTGTCTTGGCTTGTCCTTGTTGAAGAACCTTTCTTGTGTATTTTGGATGACTCTGCTTGAGTCTTCTTTGGAGGGCTGTCGCCTTGATCAATGAATTGCTTTAATTCGCCTTTGAGGATGAAGTTGTTAATGCGGCTACGTAGGCTGACGCAGCTATCGGTCTCGTGGCCGACGACTTCGTGGTTTTCACACCACTTGTCCTTGTCTTTTCCCATTTGTCCTTTCCTAAAGTTGTTTGGCTCCTTCCATATATTCGCATCTTTCATCTCTCTTAATATCACAGATAGCGGGGCATTCAACGGAATGTAGTTAGCGATGTTTACTTCTTTTGGCTTCTCGAAACCTCCTTGAAAAGGTCGTTTTGACTGAAGCTGACCGCTTGAGGGTGGTTTTGCTTGATTCTGCTTTGGGGGTTGTTTCCATGCCTCATTTTGGTGTTGTGCTATCACATATCGGTTGCATGAGCGTGCAGCTTCGTGCCTTGGCTGTTGGTACTGGAAGGTACCTTTCGTGCATTGCCCCTCTATTCTCTGGTGCAGTGTGTCTTGATGACTTGTGACTTGAGACTTTGTCCCTATTGTCTCAACTTGTTCGTTGATTGGAGGCAAAGGAGGTAACAGGTTGACACCTTTGTACTGGAAGGCTTCTTGGTTGGATGGAGGTGGCTGAGCCGCATATCCTTGGTTCTTTAGCGACTCGTGGAACGCGAGTAACTCTTCTAACGCCGCCATCATTGCTGGAGTAATGGTAGGCATCGGGTTTGTTCCCGTTCTTTGCTCGCTCTGCGGCATTTCTGCCTGGGATTCATTTTCATGTACCTCTTCGGGAGGGTAGTGATCACTCGTCATGATTTATGTGGTACTGTAGCTTTTTGTTCGAATCACGTAGACGGCGCCAATGTTGCGTCCTGGATGAATGAGGTCACGGGGACGCGTCGGTTTGTGTAATTGTGCGGGCCGTAACCCTTCTGTCAGGCGGAGGTCGGGCCACTGACGAGTGTTCGGACTTTACTCCCGCGTGAGGTCTGAGTCTCGGAAAGGTTGTGACACGGCAAGGTTGTGACACGGCAAGGTTGTGACCCGGCAAGTCTGTGTCTCGAGCGTCGGATCCTGCGCAAAGGACCAATGCTAGCACGGAGAGGTGGGGGGTGGTGCTAGCGGAGCCCTCTCCGATGCCTAAATTACTATAGTGGCAAAAAGGTAATTTTCTAGAGAGAGAGAATTCTAGAGAGAAGTCAGAGCTCAAAATACCAAAGTTGGGCAAATGAGAGAGTGAGTGAAAATGGGTGGCCAAGGTCTCCTATTTATAGGCTTCCTTGAGACCGGACCCGGTTTTATAGCGGTTTGACGACGGTCCAAGAAAACAAGCGGGAACCGTTGTCCATATTGGTAATGCATGAACTTGACTTCTCTACACGTAACGGTGATCGCGGACACGGTAATCGCGGATACGGCAATCGCGCAATACCCGTGGCGGAACCCGGACCTCGTCGAAATTGGGCAATTCGGCGAGGTCCGGATTGCCGTGCGATCCGGACCTCCGGATTGCCGTGCGATCCGGACCTCCGGATTGCCGTGCGATCCGGACCTCCGGATTGCCGTGCGATCCGGACCTCCGGATTGCGCAATCTGGAGGTCCGGATTGCTGCAATCCGGACCAGATTGCTTGCAACCCGGACGTCCGGGTTGCTGCAACCCGGACATCCGGGTTGCTGCAATCCGGACCTCCGGATTGCACCGCAATCCGGATGTCCGGTCCGGTCACGCGTAAATGCGTTTCCGGACCGTTTTGACCCTTGGGAGACGTTTTTTGAGACGAGATGTAATTTTTGACGTGTTTGCGAGGCCCGAAGCGTAAATACGAACCCGAATTGGACATTTATCCATCAAATATTAATTAATATAAGGAGTAGCAACCAGCTCTCTTGAGAAGGTTTCTCCATTGGCCTTCACCATGAACTTTAATTTAAAAAGTAAGGATTTTGTCTTCATGTTCCTCTGTTAAGTCCTACCTTAGAGCAACATGGAATTCTACCCATCTTCTCTGCGAATCTGTGTATTTAAGGTTAAAATTGGTTGATGAATGTTCTTTATTATATAGTAACAAGAAAATGACTCCTGAGGTCCCTTCTTATATAACCAAGTGCTCCAACTAATGCGGGCCAGGAATTATTATTATTTTTTTTGGATGGTTCTAGCCTTCTAGGTGGGCACCCACTAGGAGGGGAACCCTAGTATGCTTGTTCTAAATATAGATTAATCAACACTTGCACTGGGGTCAGTTCATAAGGAGTAAAGTGCTTATATGAATATTTTTTCATTTCATTCTCATGATTACTAGCAGAGATTGAATCTCTGACCTCTGGTTAAAAGATGAGACGATGCACCACTGTTTAGGGTTGAAAAACCACTTAGAAAGTTGAAATTGACCATTGTCATAAATCTTTGTGATACAATAACCATCAAATTATAATATGAGAGAACCCACATAATATATAAGTACATAGACATTTCATAGCCCATATATATATGATTAAGTTCAATTCTTATTTAAGCTACCTCTAATATATGCAACATAATACATGATCTTTTTCTCTTGTACTAGCTTTTAAAGCCATTCATCGGAGTTGAGGAGCATCTCAAGTGACTCCATTTCTTTGTGGTTGTTGTTGATTTCATACTCCCCTCCACTCCCCCAATCCTCCATAAGGAAATCCTCAACTGACAAGAAACTTCTTAGAGGAAACTGATAATGGACATTATTATTCTCAAAATGATCAAAAATACTATTAAGATGTTCGTCCGAATAGTAAGCCGTACTAACACGATCATCGCGTTGAAAACTTGGAAATTCCGAATCTTGGTAGTTGACGGCGTTCATTTCTTTGTGATGGAGATCAACGTTTTTGTTGAACATGATAGCTTTGCGACGCATAACTTCTGGCAGGGTAACCTTATTTGCAACTGGTTTTAGAACCTTGGTCTCGGTTGAAGGACCATTTTGATTGGCTTGTGGAGATGGAGGACTAGTTTTCTTCCCAAATTTTGTGTTCCAATAATTCTTGATTTCATTGTCAGTCCGTCCCGGTAATCTTCCAGCAATTAGTGACCATCTGCTTTAAAAGAAAAAATAGTTACTAATATCTACTGAACTTCACCTGAAATAAAATTAGCTAGTTGAACTTTTTTTTCTTTTTTTACTAAATAGCTAATTAGACTTCTGTGAACAAGTAATAATAAATACTTATGTCCAATTTGATGTTAAAATTTAACGAAATTTGTCACGTGTTCCTCAGATCGACGAGATGGATCATCTAAACTGATTAATTGAGTAGTGTTGGTTTACTTATAAGGAGCACGTAACAAATTTTGTCAAACATTAATGAAAAATTAGATAGAGGTACCTACTCGAACATTTATAGAAGTCTTATGCTATTTGGCTCAAAAAGAAGTTCAACTAATTATTTGCATTTTTTTTTGTAAAGTTTATATCTTAAGTTGCCAAACTTACTAGGCTTTCTTTCATTTTTTGTGCATTGTATATCGAGTTGAGAGAAATTATAGACCTGTTACCAAGAAGTCGATGGAGTCTAAGAATGAGCTCCACTTCATCAGGAGAGAGATTTCCTCTTTTAACATCTGGTTTCAAATAATTTAACCACCTCAAACGACAACTTTTTCCACATCTCTTGAGGCCTGCATGGTTCATTTTAAGTTAGAGGAATGCAGATGTAGAAACTAGAAAGAAATAGTACAATAGATAAATTGTGGGATATGTAGACGAGCGATTTGATCTGTATTCACTTGTACAAATTTGAGTAAATTTGAGTTTACAGTCATTAATTTTGTGGTCAAGTGTTCATTCAAAATCTTAAGAACGGTGAAGGTTAATGTTTAGCGGTTATAATACTCTATATCTGTGTACCACATCGGTTGGAATAAGAAAATTTGGAGTCTTAATAAGTCAGATGGGTACTACTCAAGTCCAATAGGAATTCATTTTCTAAGTCCAAGTAAGGACAACGAGCTTAGTTAGGCTAGGTTGGACTAGTGGGGAAAGTCGCTCAGGCTTGGGGGCGTGACAAAATATTATCAGAGTCGACCCGGGACCGTGATCGGGCTCGCGGACCAAGGGCTATTGACCCTCGGAACCCATATTTTTGTACCGCATCAGTTGGAATAAGAATATTAGAGCCTTAATAAGCCAAAGGGGTACTACGTCCAACATGAATTCCTCATTTTTTAAGCCCAAGTGAGGACAACAGACTTAGTTAGGCTAGAATGGGCTAGTGGGGACAGTCGTTCGGGCTTAGGGGCGTGACAGCAGACTTAGTTAGGCTAGAATGGGCTAGTGGGGACAGTCGTTCGGGCTTAGGGGCGTGACAGCGCTTCATTTTATAAATTGAAGCAGTGCAACCTACAACAAGCAAATTTATATATATACTCAAAGTTACTTTGACTAACTGGTAAAGCGAGTTGCATTCTAAATATAAACGAAGTTCAAATATAGCTAAAAACATACCTTAGGATAGGGCTTTAATAAGCTTATATATATATATAGTGATGAATGGAATATTAATATAAAGAGTACCAACCAGCTCTCTTGGGAAGGTTTCTCCAATTGCCTTCACCATGAACTTTAATGTAAGAAGTGAGGATTTTGTCTTCTAGAGAAGTCCATGTTCCTCTATTAAGTCCTACCTTAGAGCAACATGGACTCCTCCCCATCTTTTCTGCGAATCTAAGTTTAAGGTTAGAATTGGTTGATGAATGTTCTTTATTATATAGTCCAAAAGGAGATATTATTATTGGACAACGTAGTAATAAGAAAATGACTTGCGGGGTCTCTTCTCTAATGATGAATATATAGTAATCACGTGGCTTCAACTGTTGCGGTCCCGGAACTGATAGCTTGCCCTTTGCCATCTCAATTTTAAGGTAATAGTTGAATGCACATTAATGGAAATTTTAATTAAATCGGGATTTAATTTGGCACTATATATAGATATTCAAGTATGCACACTATGATTCCATATTTATGTTCATACTAACTATTGACCAAGTATTTTATAATACTAAATGTGATATGTAAATGCATAGTTTAGTTTTTATACTTAAACAACCACAACCACAAATAAAGGAGGAGTCCAAGTACTTAGAAGAAACCTCAACATTCCATTGCTTGATCTCATCTGATATATTATGGATCTACATCTCTTGTCATCCTCTTTACTTATTGCACATATTTCTTTAATCTACGAGTATTTATAGTTAGTACATCTTTAGGCATGCACTCGTAAAACATGTTTGAAGGGGTTTGTCTAAGAAAACGATTTTGAAGGAAACACTGATTTTGACAGAGGGTATGTCTTCTCGTTTCTTTGAAATTTTCTAGTCGTGAAAATAACATAAATTGTGGTAACCAGAAGCGAGCATATTTGAGACAATGCGGAGTACTGGAGGTTGAACGATAAGGAGAAGTCTGGATTTACAGTGCGATAAGGCAAAACCTCTAGTGGGGGCGCGTTAAAGTAAAATCTCAATTAGCGGTGCATGTAGTGGCATGCGATAAGAAAAAACCTCTAGTGGCATGCATTAAAGAAAATCCTCAATTGGTGGTGCATCTAGTGGTGTGCGATAAGGAAGAACTTATTGTGGTGTGCAGTAAAGAAAAGCATCTAGTGGCGTAGAGTACGGAAAAACCTCTAGTACTGTATAATAAGGAAAAACCTTTAGTGGCATGGTGACGGCATATACTGGACAACATTGCACCATTTGAGTAAAAAAACCTATATGCCATGGTGATAAGTATATCTATTACAACGTTGCACCGTTTGAAGTAAAGTAAAATCTCTAGTAGGTAGCATATCTAGGAAAGCGTCGCGCCTACTGAATAGTAAATATGCAATATTTTATCCCTAGGGGGACTTTTTTTTTCTCTCTTATTATCTCATTTTATCAAGATTGAAAGTGAGAGATTTTCGACCTTATCCCTTGATTTTTCTAGTTTTGCATTGGTAGCCTCTTGAGGTTTTCAGCATATTAAAATTTTTTTTCTTCCATAACTGTAATTTTTTAATTTGCAATCATTCCTTCATCCTCTGATTTTTTTTTTCTAAGCCACCCTTATGAGTTTTCAACCTAATGGGAGCACTATTGTAGCCAATTATTGGGCGGTTATTACTTGTTCAAACATTTTTCGTCGTTAAGGATGCGGGGGCACTTTTGCTCTGTAACCAATTAATGGATGGTTATGACCAATTCTTTCTGTCTTCTATGTTGTAGGAGCACTCTTATTGTCAGTAGCCAAATAAAGGGCTATTTTGTCCCGTATAATATTTCCAGTCATTGTAAGATATATATGTGAATGCACTCTTTATTTTTAGCCATTTAAAAGGGCAAACGTGTCCCATTCAAATATTTTCCGCCCCCACCAAATTCATATGAATACGCTCTTGTGATTTGTATCCGCTCTCATAGGATTCGTGGGAAGACTCTTTAAATTTAACTATTTTAAAAGTGGTTGTGGACTTTTTAAATATTTTCGCATAACAAGATTTGCGGAAACACACTCTTGACTTGTAACCGTTTAGAGGGTGGCTGCGACCTGCGACTCTGTCAATAACTTCTCTCACCCACGAAATTTGCAGAAATACACTCTTGATTTTGTAGCTGTTTGGAGGGTGGATGCAACCTGCGACTTTGTCAATAACTTATCGCACCCACGAAATTTGCAAAAATACACTCTAATCATGTGAGCAACATAAGAGGCCTCGAAGTGGCCGTAAAATGCATCTCGTCGGAGTTCTTCAACTCGAACCCTAACGACGAATCCTTCTTCGCGCAAGATCAACTCGACACCCTCTCGAGGCAGCACCACCCTTTCGTGCTCCACCTCACGGCCGCATCGATCCACCCACCGAACCGTGCATGGATCGTTACTGAGCTCTTAAGCACCACACTAAGAGACTGGCTCCACGGCCGGGGAAATGGGCGGCGAGTTAGGGATGGGTTTGTGCTGTTGCCGCCACTTGAGGAGAGGGTGGCTAAGGAGGTGGAGATCTCTCAGGCGATGCAGTATCTTCACGAGCAGAAGCCGATGGTGATCCACAGGGATTTGAAACCGAGCAATGTGTTTTTAGACGATGGTATGCATGTGAGAGTGGCGGATTTTGGCCATGCAAGGTTCTTAGGCAGTGAAGAACTTGCACTTACCGGTGAAATAGGTAAATACTACGTACGTACATTTCATCTTTAACTAGTAGGGGTAAAATTCGGTTGGTCCGAAAAAAACCGGTGAAAACCGAACCGGATTGCAAAACCAAAATATTTGGTTTGTTTTTTTATCGGATTTTTCTACTCTAGTTCGGTTTTCGGTTTGGTTCGGACTTTGAACTTTGAGGATTGTAGAGACCGAATCGAATATTATGTTAATTAAATATATGTACAATAAAATTCTCGTAGAAACTTTGAACTATAGTGCAGTTTCCGTTATGAAAAAAAGGTTAAATAAGAATTTGTTAACTTTGGGGAGGTTTTTAAGCAACGTTGGTTGAGAGTGTTACTTTCATATATATTTCATATATATGGTTTGGTTCCGAAATTCTAAGTTTAAAAATTCTCTGAGGCGTCACCTCGTGGTGAACTGTTTGCGCCTGGCCCATATATATTGCATCAGACAGATAAATAGGCGAGTAGAACTAGGGTTACCAGACTGCTGGTTGGTTGGGTCACGTTGACAGTGCATGCGTTGATTGTTCATTAGGTCTGGTCGGTAAAACTCCATACCATAACAGGAGAGTCTGAACATTACGTAGCATATATAATAGAATGTTGAACGGATCGGTTTACAAATTATAGATTCGTGCGAATCCAACTAGTTAGTTAAAAAACCATACTATTTAACTTGAGCAAACAAATTGTTATTTAACCTGTGAAAATTATTGATTAAGATGAAGTGGAATAACAATATATATTTGTCAGGGACGTACGTGTATAAGGTGATTAGGTTCGAACCATACAATGAGAAATGTGACGGTTTATAGTTTCGGCGTCATCCTCAACGACCTCATCACCGGAGATCACCCCTTTATTGAAAAATCAGATTATGGTGCTCCAAAGTTATATACTTCTAAACCCTAAACCTTCAATACCCTAATCAAAATTTCCTTATTTTTTGCTATAACGCTCGAGACTATTCAATTAATGATGTAACAAACTTACACAAAAAAGGATGTTACTTCATAAATATATTGAGTTTGACTATATTTAATTAACAGAAATGATTTACATTCCGAGATAGAGAAGCTGAGATGTTCCAACTGTCTCTGTCAAACAAAATATCCAAAAAGTTGATTATAATTACATCCATACCACTCAGAAACATTCGGAACATCTCGTTTAACTAATATTTAATTAGTATGTCATTCAGTTATATATTTATGTTGTTGTTAGTTACTTGTAGTTATCTCCTAGAATCTAGGGGCAGGTATGGATGTTTCAACTAGGTAGTTACTTTGTAGTTTAGTATGTAATGAATGTACTACTTGCTGAACAAGTAATCTAGTTTTATGAAGTTTCAGTTTGTTTTTGCTGATATATTCGATTCTCTTGTGTTCCTTGAGAGTGAAGTTTCAATCTCCGTTGATAATTGTTTAGAAAAATCATTAACTTAATTACAATTTGTACCAAAACAATCCTGGGGTTATTGAAAAGTGAAACCATCATCGAATTCTGCAGAATGGGTGATCGGGACATGTTCAATGGGTTAGTAACTAATACCCAAATTATAACAGGAAACTATGATCAGTGGAATCTCATCAAAAAATATTGGCATGTTTTTGAAAGAGTGGAGATTTAACAAAGCACAACTAAAAACCACAGAGTTAATCGACATGAATATGTTTTCTCAAACACTAGATTAGTCTGTCTTTAAAAGTATCACTTCTAAAGATACTGCAAAGATATTTGGGATTCTATGAAGATCAAATGAATAAGATCATATCACATAAAGAGAGCACGTCTTTGAAGAGATGTTTAAAGATCAGATTGCTGACATCTTCACCTAATGTTTGAAGAGATATTTCTTTGAAGCTCTTACTTGGTGTGATTAAACTAAATTTGGTACAACAAAATTCAGTTTAGGAGATGCAATGTTGATAAATGAAGGTTGAAGTGAAGAAACTTGAAACTGAAGAAGTATGAAGTTGGTTAGTTAGTTAAGCTTGTCTGAACCGGTCCGGTCCAAAAGTTGGTTCACCGGTCGAGATCAAGTATCTGTTTCTATTAGCAGATTTTCAGTTTAGCTTAGTTGAGATTTTCTAGTTGATGTCCACTGATTATCAGTGATTAGTTGTTTGTTGTTAGGTCTAATTTATTTTCTCAAAATTTCTGTTTCAGACTTGCTATTTAAGCAATTATATATATTTGAGTTACCTCAATATCAATTCTGTGTTATTTGGAACTATTAATATGTTAATAAAAATCAAATACTGGAATTCAAAGAGAAACCTATAAAAGGAACGAATAATTAGTTAGTGTATTAGTTAGTGTCTGTTTCTCTGTTGAAGGGTCATTACCAATGTAAGCAACAAGAGGAGGTGTTTCCTCTGCAGATAATGGTGGTGGTAGCCACTAACCAGCCTGTACTGGCGCCCTCGGTCTCGATCTATGACAACTGAAAAAGATCCATCGAAATGGTTTTCACATGTTGTCCAACAACTTTTTGTTTGAGACCAATACAAAGGTGATAGAAATTTATATTGTAAATATTGTGCCACCACACACGTCAGAGCAACTGTGATGTGGTTAAAGTGTCGGATTTTGCTGTGTGAATATAGTTTTTCAAGCAGAAAATGCGATCTACTTAACATATATAGTAAACTATGGTGTTTGACGTTTTTTTGGTCAAATTCCTTTGTTTAGAGGGTTAAAATCGCAGTTTTATGTTTCTTCGGTCTTTTTTGCAATTTGTCAGTTTTGTTGAATTTATTTGTTCATTTCGGAATTAGCTAGGGTTAGAGTTTTATATTTCTCTATATAAACTCAGTTTAGCAGTCTTAGTTATATTAAGTTTTGAAATTATTAATGAAAAGTTGAGGTTTCCTCAATTCTGCATCAATTCTTCGATATTCTTCGATATTTTATCCATTAAATTCTCGTCGGTATTCCCCTTGAATCAACAAGTTTTTATCATATCTATCCTCACGCTGCATCTGACTGTCACTACTAATCTAATCAAGTCTAATTGAGTCTGTTGTCATCATTTGAGCTCAGAAAAAATGAGGAATTCACGTTTGGATTGAGTAATACGTTTATTGTTTATTAAGAATTCAAATCTCATTTTTTTTTTTTCAACCGGAGGCTACAAATATCATTTTTACAACCAATGTGATACAAAACATCTTGAGATGTTACATATTGATTTCAATTGGGTAGACCGGAAGCTCTAAAATAATCACAATATGTATGTATTCATGCATGCATTCGGATAAGGGATTTAAATCAAATTGGTACCTGGGTTCACAGCCCAAAACGAATTGGTACCTCCACTAAATTTTGTGACAAATTGGTACCCGAGTTAACCTGGGTGTTGCATCGTTAAAATTTCTGGTTAAAACTAACGGAATCTCATTTTTGGCGCATGAAAAGACTAAAATACCCTTATTGCAGAATAGCTACGTAATAGCAATTCAAAACTTTGGAACCCAATATCTCACTCATTTCTTCATCTTTTAAGACGATTTTTTTTTTGAAACCACATAATTCACTACAAGAAAATTAGAAATTTGTGACGGATCTTTTGTGAGGGAATTGGTCCCTCAAAATTTAATCCATTTTATAAGGGAATTATTAGAATTTGGTGAGGGAAAATGTTTTAAGGGATAATCCCTTACAATTTTAATTTTCCTAAATAAAATACTAACGGATTTGTAAGGGTAAAATTTCAAAGGGATAATTAAGGGTTTTTATTAGGATTTCCGTAAATATTTTTTTTACAGGAAATCCCTTCATAATAACCCTAACTAATATAAAGTTTTGTGAGGGTTTTGGTTTCCTTACAAAATTTATTTCATTTGTGAGGGTTTTTCCCTAAAAAATGTTTAAGAATTGAAAATGAAACACGTACTTTCACTACAAGAAAATGAGCAAATGACGGTGACATGAGGTAAAAGTGCAGCTAACTTTATTTGAAAGCGTAAATAACGTCACTAGTTCTGGTGTCGCTGATATTTTGAAATTAGGGCCTAGGCACTAGCCAGCCCAAGGACTCTTCGTCTTTCTTTCCTTCAGTTAGAGTCCGAGATCTCATTCGACAACGTCTTCTTCCTCTCCTAAGCAGCGTCTTCTTCCTCGAGCAGCCATGTGTTTCGCCATCTGTTCGCCGCCGCTTTCCGCCCTCCACACCAGACTCCGCCATTGCCCTTCGCCGATCTTACTATGTGGCTCTGTGTTCGTTCGCCCTCGGCAAACCATCTCCCAATTCTTCTCGTACCTGATCTTTTGAGTATTGCGTTCGTATTTTTCCGAATCCAGCTTGCTCTGTTCAACTCTTCGACGAATCATTGCACCTCCATTCAAGGTATGATTGAAATTCGAACATGTTAAGTGTTTCTCTTTAAGTTAGGGTTTGCTAATCTTCTCTCCTTACCGTTAGATGACGAGATCTCGTTGTGACCATTCAGAGCGAGAAGAGGCACAATCGAAGATCTCATTCGCAAAAAGGTCTGCCACTGGATCTCTATCTGGAAAGACGCCAAGCCAGAGAAGCTTGATCATAACTCTCTCTGCTCTATGTATGTTGTCGGCACTCATCAAGGGCCAGATTGACCTCCTCCTCGGTGGAGGCGTGCGCATTTGAGTCCTCCATTACAGGATTTGACCGGGAAATGGAGTAACGGCGAAGGAAAATGTCATCTTCTACTTTGTTAATGTCAAAATGGAGCTACAACTAATTTCTTGTAGCAATTGAGGTAATCACCACATTAAATCAATTTATTTTGAATTTCTTCCACTGATTCTCAGATTGGTTCTAGTTCTACTGACACTGCTAATTTCTTCTCTTAATTGAATTTCAATTCCATTTGATTTTAGTCGTTATATTTGTCCTATTTTAAATTTTCAGATTTTAGTGTCTAGCTTTCTTTTATTTTTATTTTAGTACTCTGTCGATTTGATTTCCAATTCTGCTCGTTGTAAAACCTGGTAAGTATACCTCCCTCATATACTTATTGATCTGAGGATACACCAAATCCTTCTTAATATGGTATGGCTATAGTTGTGTGGTATGTGATGATAATGAACTTCAAATGTCCAAACATGAGAGGCAATATCTTTGAGACTCAAATACTACATTTTGCCAGTAGGATCTGTGAGAAAGAGTAAATATGGATTAAATATTTCTTGTTACTAGAATATGGAGTAAATTTTTCTTGTTGCAAATTCATGTCATCTTATTCAATTTACACTTCACTATTCACTACTTAGGGACTTTCTGTCTTTTCTATTGGGGTCAGGCTCAACAAATTCGAAAAAGACTCTGTAATTGTAAGTGCTTTACTTAATTGTAACTTTGAACTTTATTTTATGTTGCTGAAATTATTTTGCTTCTTTATCTATGATTAAAAAAATTGTTTGAGCTTTCAAATTAAAACATAGCACATCATTTCTAGTTCGTTATATATATCTTGCATTCTAGTTAACTACAAGGATAATGCTTCTTGACTTTTGAACTGATAAGCTCAATTTAATGTTTTTAGCTACGTGTCTTCTTTAGAGGAGGATCTGTTAATCTGAACTTGCTATATATGGGTTTTCTATTTGCTGTGCAGGAGGACGGTTAGAGGAGGCAATGTATGCAAGGTTGGAGACGACAACAGTAGCTTGTAAGTATTAGACTTCCTGATTTATACTGCTTTAATTGATTCAGTTGTATAGTACATAGATAATTAGGTCTATTTTGATAGTAGATACAAATCACCTAACGTGAATTGAATATTGTATGAAGTAGATATCATTTCTGAATACTGTGATTTCTTATTTTGATGCTGCTAATTGTGTCGAGAATTCTGTGTATCTCTTACTTGATCAGATCATCAAAATCGAAATTGATTGAGGTAATTCGGGAAATCTCTGGCTGAAATTCAGATCTATCTGTTAAATGAGATTTGGATGATTGCTTTGCTTTGTGGTGCTAATGTCGATTCTATGCTTACTTCATTTATTTTGTAACTGAAATTCTATTCCTGTTGTGCCTATCCTACATACTGCCTCTAATTGAAGTTTCTGATGCCGGTTCTGTTTTGCTGCTGATTCCTGCTTGCTTGCCTAATTGATTCTCTGCTAAGTTGCTGCTGCAATTTTTTTTACTGGCTGCATATATGGATTGGCTTGATGAGTTGATTCGAATGTGGATATTTTTCTTGTAATTTTCACTTCATGCGGTTAACGTTTCATTGTTTAGGTATATTGAATCCAGCAAAACTCGGCTTTATAACTCAGGAGGAGGAGGTGCTTCAGTTGCACATGTTGTTTTAATATATGTGTTTGAAAATGTACTCAAATTGCTACATCCGTTTATGCCATTTGTAACTGAGGAGCTTTGGCAGGTAACTAAATTTTCTCATCTTAATATTTCTTTATAGGATTCATCTATCTGAATGATGACTATTTAAATTCAGATGATTGGGTACATCCCTGTCAAAATTTGCTCCTTCTTAGTATGGTATGACTAAATTTGCTCCTCACTGTTCTTTGTGTAGGCACCCCCCAACAGGAAAACGACATTGATAGTGTCGCCTTGGGCGCAAACTTCACTTCCCAGACAAAGTACATCAATTAAAAAATATAAAAACCTACAGGCTCTGGTCAGTTTCTGTATTTTACCAGTTTTGTGTGTGTATATATAACTTCAGCTTTACATATATTTTGAGTAGGCATTTGATTAGTAACATCGCTAAGTTAGTAGCTATTATGGTTGAGCATATTGCTCATCTAATTCTCTGACCAAAGGTATCCGCAATGCTCGAGCTGAATACTCTGTGGAGCCAGTGAAGCGTATCTCTGCATCCATCGTGGCTAGCAGTGATGTCACTCAATACATAGCTGTAAGGATCTTCCATTTCTTCCCATGATGTAATGTGAAGTTATGTAATCTCGAGTTTTGTTAACAAATAATATAAATCCTTAAAAATATGAGCAAATTTTGCTTATTATCAAGAATTTCTATTTGTTGAAAACTGAGTATTTATTCTACAACACTTAATGTGCATGCAGGAGGAGAAGGAAGTTCTAGCTTCGCTTTCCCGTCTAGACTTGAATGATGTTCATTTTTTGAAATCACCTTCAGGGTATGTTTTATTTCGGATCAATAGTACATAATTATTCATTTTATGATAGTTGTAAAGAAAGACGGTGAAACTGTGCAGAAAATGCAAGTGGGTCGGTCCACTTGGTTTCTGGTGAAGGGCTAGAAGCGTATCTTCCTCTAGCTGATATGGTTGACATCTCAGCTAAAGTGCAGCGGCTCTCTAAAATGCAGGCATAGTATGATCAGTTTGTATCTCCCAAGGTAAGTAGTAAGTATGCAGCTTTGAGCATGCATGTTGAGAATGGATTTAATCCTGAATAATTTTGGGGGTATTGTAGTTTGTGGAGAAAGCTCCAAAGGAAGTGGTTAGAGGAGTAAGAGAGAAGGCAGAAGATGCTAAAGAAAAGATCAATCTTGCATGGATGGTTGTTCTGCTGGACTTCCCTATTCAAGTGACTGCATTTGTTGCAGTTGTAACGTAGGCTCAAGATAATAGAATCAATTGTTTATTATATGTTATCTTCACTTGACTATGTAATTTTTAAAATTTAATATTGATATATATATATATATATATATATAAGATATTCGAATTATAAATTTGTTTTATTAATATTATTAATTCAGAATATATAATAATAATAATAATAATATATAAATATAAATTATAATAATACCTCACAAATCCCTCACAAACTCCTAAGAATATATTTCCCAACAAAACCCTCAATAAAAAAACACTTAAAATTCTCTTAAAAAAGCCTCAAAACTTTTTCCCTCGGAAAATCCCTTAGTGATTTCTTAGTGAAAATTCTAAAAAAATTCCTAAGTATTTTTTGAGGGATTTGGTTTTTAAAACGTTTAATACGGATTTTTCAAGAGAAATCCCTCACAAAATGTTTTCAAGGGATTTCCCTATAAAACCGCATTTTTTCTGGCGGGTCTATTTGCTAGAAGCACTTCTCTTACAAAATCCCTCACAAGATGATTTTTTTGAGGGATTTTTGAAAATTCCTCAAAAAACTGACCCTCACAAATTGAAGAATTTCTAGTAGTGATTTTTCGAGATCTATGCAACCCAAATAGCCGTAAAGTGATTTTCCCAGTTTTTTTTCAATAAATATAGTTTTCCATGTTAATTCATTCTTTTTTGTATCAAATTCCACCGCATTCTAACACTTATCACCCTTGATCACCCAATTTTTTTACTAATTGGATTCCAATACTACAATCAAACCGTTGCTTTTGGATTCCGACACTTCTGTTTAAAAACCAAATTGATGTTATACCTTTCATCCAAAAGAAAACCAAAAATGAAAGTTTGTCGAATTAATTGTTATGCAATCTATAACTTACTGGAATTTTTCTTGATGTCTCCAATAAACTATACTGGTGTGTCTCTAAATCAATAAATGTCACTGCAAGAGAACATATGGATCTTAGATAGATATATATGTTTCACACTTGAAATAGAACAATATGAAAAGTACTTTTAAGGGTATTGGAAGAACTTTTAGAATGGACACCAAGAAGAAATAGTTTATTTTCTCATTTAATCTACATGTGGAAATTGATACTCTCAGTATCCTGAGGGATGACCTTAATGTGAGAAAATAAGATGAACTTGCATTAAAAGAACCACACAAAGAATTTTACCACTATGTGGCTAGAGACAAACAATAAATTTTCTTTCGAGATATTGCCAAAACTGTTCCATTTGCAATTTTATGTTGGACCATGTCAAGCTTTTAAAATCGAAGACCTGCAGAACTGGTCAATTTTTCAGCATGTCCAAAAAATATATAAACAAAAAAATTGGTAGCTTATCATGCTAAGATCCATATATTCTCTTGTAGTGACGTTTATTGATTTAGAGACACACCAATATAGTTTACTGGAGACATCAAGGAAAATTCTAGTAAGTTATAGATTGCATAATAATTAATTCGACAGATTTTCGCTTTTTGTTTTCTTTTGGATGAAAGTATAATATCAATTTGGTTCTTAAACAGAAGTGTTGGAATCCAAGAGCAACGGTTTGATTGTAGTATTGGAATCCAATTAGTAAAAAAATTTGGTGATCAAAGTTGATAAGTGTTAGAATGCGGTGGAGCTTTATACAAAAAAAAAAAAAAAAACGAATTAACATGGAAACCGGTGTTTATTGAAAAAAAAACTGATCAAATCACTTTAAGGCTATTTGGCTTGCATAGATCTCGAAAAGTTATGCGGTTTCAAAAAAAAAAAATTGTCCAAAAAGATGAAGAAATAAGTGAGATATTGGGTTCCAAAGTTTTGAATTGCTATTACGTAACTATTATGCAATAAGGGTATTTTAGTCTTTTCATGCGCCAAAAATGAGATTCCGTTAGTTTTAACCAGAAATTCTAACGGTGCAACACCCAGGTTAACTCGGGTACCAATTTATCACAAAATTTAGTGGAGGTACCAATTCGTTTTGGGCTGTTAACCCAGGTATCAATTTGATTTAAATCCCTTCGGATAATGATGTCCACTAAATAGTTTCTAGTGGTTCTCGTTGGATGAATAAAGATTTGGATTGGCTTTAGCTTTTCTTAACATATCATGTGCCACACCTCCACCTCCATGTCCATCATTGATTTTCAGTAGAAAAACCCGTATTAATGTACTTTGAATGACGGACTCATAACCCGTATTATGCAAGCTTTTCACTTCTGTTTCGCTTGAATTTCTTTATTTTAGTAGAAGAGACTTGTTTGCAAGTTCTTTTAACTTCGCTATACTAGTTACCCAATGGACATAACTTAAAGTCACTAACACTGAAGTCAGTAATAAGAAGGAGAAAAAACCATGGCTTATTTGTCAAGAGCACTTGAAATCAGTAATAAGATAAGGTTATATGGTGAAGCAATGTCAGAAACAACAATGGTTGAGATATTTACAAACCTTGAGTCCAAAATAACTTAGTGGTTTGCCCTGGGCTAATTCATCGAGTCAAGTGGTTCGATTTTGAAACTATATGACTAAACTAAACAAAATAAAAGTTAGAGATATATAAGAGAGACTAAATTGAATAAAATCAAAAGTATTAGACAAGTCAAGTGACTTGTACCAGTAACTTAACATACCAAATTAACGGAAAGTTAACGGATGCACTGAAAGTTTAAAAACACAAACTTTTATAGGGCACCAATAGTCTAGAAAAATATATGACCATAAAAACTAACTTTGGTCAAACATATGACACCAAAAAACTTTTTAACCGTAAATTAAAAAATCATGTTTTTAAAAATACGGACATCGACAAACAAGTGAATGAGATTGTTGGACCAACTTAATTTAAAAAAAAATTGGAAAAACATTTTACAAAATCATAAAAATCTAAGTGATTTTTTAATTTAATTTTTATATTTTCCGAATTCATTAAAACTGGTCAATTTTAGGTCATATATCTAGTTTCCCATTATGACCAACGTGTGTGGATATCATCCTAAAAGTCGAAAGTGACGTTGTTGTTAAGGTAATACTTCAATTATTTACTAACTATAATTTCTAAAAAAAAATACGATTCTTTTTATATATAAAAAAATTATAAACATAGTATATAATACGTAATTTTTTTAAATAATGATCACAATTGCAACTAATTATGCGTTATTTGATTAAATGTTAATATTCGTAATACTAGTAGGCGCAATGTCACGCAGCCGCAGCTAGCTCTCTTCTCTCACATTGTGCAACCGTGTAGCTCTTTATTATACAGTCCAGCTAACAATAAACAACAAGAAAAAGCAGACTGTTCAAATTTGTTTTACCAAAAAAAACTGTTGCGGGCTGGGAACTGATGTTTACCCAATAATTTGTCCTCTTCGTCGTCAAGTCATATTAGCGTCAACTATGGGCCCGATCCGAATTATATATTAGTAATATTTGTGTGTATATTTATTATAAACTGTCTGAATTTTTACAAATGTTAGAAATTTGGTGTCTAAATTTAAAATGGAGTGTTACAGGTTTTAAATTTGGTGTCTCGGTGTGATTACTTTAGAGAAGTCAACCCCAACGAAACCGACGGTTAAATTCGACCTACCATGCACGCTCCCTTCTCGTCACTTTGCCGGGAACGTCACCTAAGAAGCTGGCCACATCCGCGCAAGTAAATCCCGCTTCGTTCTCGCTGGAAATAGCTCAACACCAATGTTGGAAACCTTTTCTTTTGGATGATCAAGTTTTTGGGAGAAATTTGACGACTTTGTAAAAATTAAAGAGTGATGGATTAAGATTAGATGAGTGGGTTGATGAAAATGATTGAAGGGAGAGAAAAGTACGCGCGGAGACACCAAATTTCAACAAAAATAAAATCTGGTGTAGGATTTAGGGGATAGTTACTACGGCAAAAAAACACGTGTACATGCCAGGTAAACTAATTACGCAGCGGAATTGAGACACATACTAGTTCTTGCTTTCCGTACACCCAAGATCTTGAGGGGAGTTCGCGGTCCGCCAGAAAAATCCTATAAGGATTCTTGTTAAGGAATCGCCTACACGGAATAGTCTCCACAGCAAAGCCTCTTGTCAATTCCTTGCAGGAATGGATCTCAGGGGTCTCCTTTGTGGTTAGGTTCGACCGAAACTATGCTATATAATATGCTATATAGGGTGGAGAAATTTCTTTTGTCTCATCACTTAATTAGGAGAATGAGTAATTAACTGATTAACCGTAAAGATATCCTGACGCTCCCTATTTATAAGAGGATGTTGGCAAAACCCACATCACCACTCTTATGATAATTCGGCCGGGCTATAGTAAATGGGAGCCCAATTTTGGGTCTCTCATGTCAACTGATATTTTAGCTAAGTATAACTGAAAATCTCTAATGTGACATTACTTAATTACTTAAGTGTTGGGTTTATATTAAACGACTCCTATTACGGCGGCTCATTCACCAAATACCAACACCTGAAAGTGTTCATTTCAGACACCAAATTTTAAGTATACAATTGGATCGGAATCGTACGATTTATGATTTGCTTTCAAAAGCTCAATCACCGACCAAGACAAACTTAATTTGTAAAAAGTACCCGTCCAATTGGTCTCAAGTATGACATCTGTCCGGACTATTTAGGAATGGGATCAGACCTGAACATTTGCTCCATCGTGTCAGGATCAAAACTAAGCAAAATGACAAAGAGTAATAGACGCATGAATGACTTTTTTGAGAAGGCCATCTATGCTTTTGTTTGCTTCCTACGGTCAGACCTAGCCTTGTGCTAGGTCCACCGAGTTAGTTGGTTCGATTTTGAAATTTTATGACTAAACTAACAAAATAAAAGCTAGGGATTAAATTGATCAAAATCAAAAATATATGGCAAGCTAAGTGACTTACACGTGCCGGTTAACAAACTAAATTAACGGAAGTTAACGGATGCACCAAAAGTCTATAAAATACAAACATATATATGACACCAAAAGTTTAAAAAAAAATATACATATATATATGATACGAAAAACCAACTTTAGTCAAATATATGGCACCAAATGACCATTTATCCCTAAATTATATAGATGTTCTTAAAAATACATACATGAACAAATAAGTGAATTAGATTCAATTGTTGAACCAACTTAATTAAAAAAAAAATTGGAAAACATTTTACAAAGCATAAAAATCTAGGTGGTTTTTTAATTTAATTTTTTGATTTTTCGAATTCATTAAAACTGATCAATTTTAGGTCAGATATTTGGATTCCAACTATGAACGACGTGTGTGGACGTCATCTTGAAAGTCGAAAGTGACGTTGTTAAAGTAATAATTTAATTATTTACTAACTATAATTTCTAAAGAAAAATACGATTCTTTTTTATATAAAAAGTTAATATAATATTATAATACGTAACTTTTTTTAAAAGAATAATCACAACAATTATGCGTTACTTGATTAAAGGTAATATTTGTTATACTACTAGTTACAGTGTCACGCTGCCGCAGCTATCTCTCCTCTCACACTGTGCAACCGTGTAGCTCTTTATTATACAGCCAAGCTAACAATAAACAACAAGAAAAAGCAGCTACATACTTCTGTTCAATTTTTTTTTTTTTTTTTACCAAAAAGAAACTGTTGCGGGCTGGGAATTGATGTTTACCCAATAAATAAATAACTTGTCCATGGCCACTTCCTCGTGAAGTCATATTAGTGTCAACTCTGGGCCCGATCCGTAGGGCTGGGCATGGTTCGGTTTTTGGCCGAACCGGTTCAGAACCGAACCGGAACCAGATTTTAGGTTCAGTTGGTTTTCTATACCAGGTAAGAACCGAACCAGATTTTAGGTCCTTGAACCGAACCATAGGAGAACCGGTTTTGAACCGGTTCGAACCAGTTTTGAACCCTTTTTTCATTTTTTTTTACTAAAATTCAAAATATACACCTTTTTTTTTACTAAAATTCAAAATATACGGCCAATATAGAACTATTCCTAAGTTAAGTTTCGAGTTCAAAACTAAACTCAATTGACTGTAGAACTGATATGAGCTAACATAATATATAATAACTATATATAAGTAAACAAACCTGCTACGACCACCTATATATCCAATATGAACCAAACCCAAATAGTGAAGGATCTACCCTATGGGTGTAAACGATTCAAGCTTCTCGTGAGCTTCTCGAGATCGGCTTGGTCGATATTCAAATTCGACTCGCTAAATTTCGAGTCGAGTTGAACTTTTTTTGATACCGAGTCGAGTTCGAGTTCACTTGTACTCGACTCGAGAGGCTCGCGAGCCTAATCAAGCTTTTTTGTTTTGCATATTCGAGTCGAGTTCGAGTTTGAGTTTTTCGAGTTTACGTAATAATATTATATATGTATATATTGAGTCGAGGAAGAGTTCGACCTCGAGCTAAGATGCACCATTTATTATTTAATTGAATTTTTAACCTTATCGAGCCGAAATCGAACATGTCAAGTATGGCACCGAGTCGAGCTCGAGCTTGAAAAATTAATGCTCGGTCGAGTTCGAGCTCGAGTAAACTGAGTCGAGTCGAGCTTGCCGGGTACTCGGTTTGTTTATAGCCCTTTAATCTACCAAAAAAAAAAAAGATGCAAGAGTGTGTTACTATTTAACAATTTAGCCTTTATGTAATAAAAGTGGTTCTAAAAAACTGGTTCAAAACCGGTTCGGAACCTGTTTTGAACCAGTTGAAAACCGCTCCATATATTCCTTATCAAAACCGAACCATTTAAGAACCGGTTCAGTCAGAACCGGTTTGTATTGGTTCGGTTCCGGTTTGGTTCCGGTTCGGTTCGCCCGAACCGGTTTTTATGTCCAGCCCTACCGATCCGAATTATATATTAGTAATATTTGCGTATATATTAATTATAAACGGTATGAAGTTTCACCGATGTTAGAATTTGGCATCTGACGTTATAATAGAGTGTTCTAGGTTTTATTTCTGTTGAAATTTGGTGTTTCGGTGTAATTATTTTAGAGAAGCCAACCCCAACTAAATTGACTGTCAAATTCGACCTACCATGCACGCTCTCTTCTTGTCACTTTGCCGGGAACGTCACCTAAGAAGTTGGTCATATCCGCGCAAATAAATCTCGCTTCGTTCTCACTGGAAATAGCTCAACACCACTCCGTTGGAAACCTTTTCTTTTGGATGTTCAAGTATTGGAGAGAAATTTAGAGACTTTGTGAAAAGTAAAGAGTGATGAATTAAGAGTAGATGATTTAGTTGATGAAAATAATTGAAGGAGAGAAAAGTACGCGCGTAGACACCAAATTTCAAAAAAAATAAAACACGTGAGTGTCAATTTTAATATATCAAACTCCAAACACCAAATTTCAACATTGGTGAAATTTCAAATAGTTTTTAGGTTCGTAACCCTTACTAATATACAATTTGGTACGGACTCATACCATTTATGATTTGCTTTCAAAAGCTCAATCACCGATCAAGACAAAACTTAATTTGTAAAATATACCCGTACAATTGGTCTCGAGTATGACATCTGTCCGGACTATTCAGGAATGGGATCAGACCTGAACATTTGCTCCATCGTGTTAGGATCAAAGCTAAGCAAAACGACAAAGAGTAATAGATGCATGAATGACTTTTTTGAGAAGGAGCTATGCTTTTGTTTGCTTCCTATGGGAAGCATACAAACAATTGGCTAAATCTCTACCCTAATTAAGCGTGTGTAATAAACCTAACAAAACCTCAAGAAAGTTTGGGTGAAATTATTTTACATATTATTTGGTATTAAGAAAATTGAAATACTTTGATAGTTAAAATTTCTCATTTTTAATGGGAAATCATACTCCCAGCATGGTGGTTTTAGTAGATAAGACCATTTACTCTCATGTGGTTTGGCTATGAGACTCTCATGTTCGAAACGTCTCATGGGCGTTACTTTGCGGTCACCTAATTAAAATATATTAGGTCATGTCTAGCCCACATATCGTATCAGACATATGAGGAGTTCAGTAGAAATGACGATGGATTCGGAGATTAGCAACAAATAGAATAGCAAGCATCTCTCCTAGAGCAGCCTCTAAAGTTCCAATTATAGTGTTTCATTTCAGCTGCAACAATTAGAAGAAGAGGAAAATAATGCAATATTGAAAGATATGGAGACTTTGGTGCTCAAAGAGTTGACACTACTACAAAAGCAATTAGGGTTTTAGTATTTTTATAGTGTGAGTTTCATAAAAATCCTCATGCATTACCTCTACACTCACCACCATGGATGGAGCATCGCTTCTCGCCAATTGACTTGTTATCGTCACCCTAAATGCAATTCCCATGTATTATCGCTCTCGAGTCTCGTAAATCATGATCACCTCGCTATCGATCGATCACTCTCGAGTGTCGTTATATATCACCTCACTATCCATACATGATGTGCGGCAATATAATTCAGATGGATTTTCAAATCCATACTGATAGAGGTCCGAAAGGTGGTTGAGGGACATTTCGGATTTAATTTTGATCACTTTCTGCAATCACCTTGAAAGTGCTCACTTTGGTTGGTAAATATATATAGAGTAAATATATACTTGGTAAATATACATAGTAATAACCATGAAGTATCCTTATGTAAATTAAGCTAACATTGTTTATAAAGTATATTATAATTATTATTAGTTAAAAATATATTTTCTAAACTAATATGTTAAGATGTTGATGCATCGATGATAGATGCGCAGAAATCGTTGATTCAAACGAATACCGAAATTCAGACGCAATGTTTAAGGAAAAACCTTGATTTTTTCATATATTATTAAACTGAATGGAAACTACGGCCATCAATGTCTTAAATACTGAAAAACGAAAATCATTAACCTACGAAATAATCCGAAAATAATGACAAAGTCCCAAATAAATTGAAAATTATAAAAAATCCGGAATAACATAAAAATGCGATTTTAACCCTCAAGGTGATGGAATTGGCCAAAAAGCACACTGGTTGTGACTTTAGATCAGAACGTCGTTTCCGCCCGAAAAACGTTATTCACGTGCCAAAATTCGAAAATTGAAACTCCGGAATGAGAAATCGCAAAATTCTTAACATTGCAGAATTAGCCGGTCCGCCCACATCAGATATTTTATTTATACAGATTTTATTTTAGTAAAAAGTCACTAAAAACTTATATTTCAGGGATTGTATTCTCTTTCCCACGAGGTGTACAGATTTTATTTTAGTAAAAAGTCACTAAAAACTTATATTTCAGAGATTGTATTCTCTTTCCCACGAGGTGTACATGGTTCGTGCTCGCCTTAACAAGATCACTATCCATCATTCCATCCATCCATCTATCATATTCATCGCCCTTGATTCCTGTAACATTTGGTCGGAGCCGATTAAGATGGACAACGTACGACTTCAAATCTTTGTTGTGTACAGATAGAGACCGCACTATAACAGAGTTTAAATTTTGAAAAGAAAACTCTAAGATAGAACAAATCCGAAATTAACAATTAATTCCAAACAAAACCGACAAATTGTAAAAAAAAAAACCGAAGAAACATAAAACTGTAATTTTGACTATTTAGAAGAAGGAATTTGGGCTAAAAACGTCAAACCCCATAGGTTACTATGGATCTTTTACAGATCGCCATTTTTTTCATGAAAAAGTGCACTCGCACGCCAAAATCCAACATTTCAAAATCTCTCACATCATTCTCTCCGGAGAAGAGAAGATTCGCCCTCGAATCTTGCGCAGTGAAGGCCAATAACAAGAAGTAGGAAGAATAACATACTTAACACAACAACATAATTTGTTTCACGCGAACCGGTGTTCGAGGGTGGCCTGAGTGCCGACATTGGGGTCGATTTGCCTTGTGGTTTGTACCAGGAATCGGAGGTCAAGAGGCATTCGAAGTCGCTCACGGCAGTCGGGGAAGTGATGAATTCAGGATCACAGAAGTTGGGATGGTCGATCATCGTTGTGACGTCATCATTGTCAGCGTACTCATCATAAATTGGATTATCAAAAAGAGTAGCAGTTCTGGTACGATCTGGTTATAGTCAATCAAGAAACTTATCATCCTGAAATTCGAGCTCATCCAATCGATGGGTTTGAATTTTGATCGTACGTTTCTGTTCTTCGATCCGACGTTGCTGTTCATTGATATGACGTTGATGCTCTTCGATCAAGCGTTGCAGTTCGCTATTATCGGCAACCTGTGGGCGGCATTGGGGCGGCATTGCGCATAATCGAATGGCTCTGATACAAATCTGATGTAACATGATGGAATAGATGGAGGTTAGTTGCACGAAAACTCGTTGATTCTGCAGAATACCGATAATTCGATGCGATATTGAGGAAAACCTCGATTTTTTTATAATTCACTCCATATTGACTCTCAACGGCGGCTAAACAGAGTTTAAATGCTGGAAAAAAAATCTAAGCTAGAACAAAATCTGAAATTAACAACTAATTCCAAATAAAACTGACAAATCGCAAAAAAAAAAAAACTCCGGAGAAATATAAAACTGTAATTTTGACCCTCTAGACGAATGAACTTGACCAAAAAAAACACCAAACTTCATAGTTAACTATGTGTCTTGCTCCGATCGCCGTTTTTCATAAAAAAACGTACTCAGACGCCAAAATCCGACACTTCAAAATCTCTCACATCACTATGTAATGTTTGAACTCTCCTACTCATAATATGGACTTCCGCTCGAGCTCACTATCTATCATTCCATATTCATATTCATCTCCCATTAATTGGGTCCAAGTATCCTAGCTAACAAACAGTTTAGAAAATTACTTTTGTTGCTTTCAATTAGGCTACTAGTCATGAAGTACATACAGGGGAAGTGTTGTGTACCAGAGCGCCAATTTCCATGGGTTTTTGGACACTTAATATACTAGGAACTTTACATAAATGTAGAGCCCTCTCCACATGCGAAATGTGCAAATCATATGATTCATAACAGCCTTGGGATAACAACGGTTGGCTTGTTTATGCGCCAGGAATGTTTGGCCGAGATTTTTGTCCAAACCTCATGAGGCTTTTCTGGCTGTCCCGGGATGAATCTCATTGCACAACTTGTGAATTAGGCGTAAATTGCTTTAACGAAACTGTGATCCTCACACCCCATACAAAAAACCCCATTCGTTTGAGTCGGCCAATTTTGTAGCAATTTTTCGGCATTGAGCGTATTTTGCATGTTACTTTTCACAACTGCATATTGAACATCTAAATCTGACTAACTGCTTATTAGTCCTTGAATTTTTAGAATATTATAAAAAAAAATTGTAATCATTTCCACTCACTTAATCTCTCGATTTTATTTAATTTCAATTTAACCCCCTGTATTTGTAATAACTTTCAATCATCGTACTTCCTCTACTGAGTATAGATTTTTACAAGACTCAACGTAGGCTCCAATTTTTTTTATTCCAATCAATGTGGTACACGTAGGTGGTCGACACTTCAGGGATCAATTGCTTTGCAAGCTCGATCATGGTCCTGGGTATGCTCTGATTACATTTGGTCACTCCCCAAGTCCGGACGATTGTCCCTACTATCCCAACTCAGCCTGACACTGCCCATTATCCTCACTTGAACTCTGAAAATGACAAATTCATGTTAGACTTGAGTAGTACCCATTTTGCTTATTAAGACTCCAAATTTCTTATTTCCAACTAACGTATACAAGCATATAGACTCTAATATATGCAACATACTAGCTACATGATCTTTTTTCTTGTGTACTAGCTTTCAAAGCCATTCATCGGAGTTGAGGAGCATCTCGAGTGACTCCATATATTTGTGGTTCTTCTTGATCATTTCATACTCCCCTCCACTCCTAACGTTGCTCACGCAATCCTCCATAAGGAAATCCTCAACTGACAATAAATTTCTTAGAGGAAACTGATAATGAACATTATTATCCTCAAAATGATCAAAAAAACGATCAAGATGTTCGTACGAATAGTAAGCCGTACTAACACGGTCATCGCGTTGAAAACTTGGAAAATCCGAATCTTTGTGATGGAGATCAATGTTTTTGCTGAACATGATAGCTTTGGGACGCATTACTTTTGGCCGGGTAGCCTTATTTGCAAGTGGTTTTAGAACCTTGGTCGCGGTTGAAGGAACTTTTTGATTGGCTTGTGAAGATGGAGGATTAGTTTTCTTCCCAAATCTTGTATTCCAATAATTCTTGATTTCATTGTCAGTCCGTCCCGGTAATCTTCCAGCAATTAGCGACCATCTGTTTTAAAAAGCAAATATAGTTACTAATATCTTACTGAACTTCACCTAAAATAAAATTAGCTAGTTGAACTTTTTTTTTTTAAAACTAAATAGACTTCTATGAATAAGTAATAATAAATTTATGTTAACAAAATTTGTCATGTGCTCCTCACCTGATCGACAAGATGGATCATCTAAACTGATTAGTTGAGTAGTACTAGTTTACTTATGAGTAGCACATAACAAAATTTGTCTAACATTAATGTCAAACTGGAATAGGTATCTAGGTGCACATTTACAAAAGTTTTACGTTATTTGGTTTTAAATAAAGTTCAACTGACTATTTGCATTTTAAGTAAAGTTCATATCTTAAGTTGCCAAACTTATTAAGTTTCTTTTTTTTTTCTTTTTTTTTGAATGGTATATCATGTTAAGAAAAAGAATGAACCTGTTACCAAGAAGTCGATGGAGTCTAAGAATGAGCTCCTCTTCATCAGGAGATATATTTCCTCTTTTAATATTTGGTTTCAAATAATTTAACCACCTCAAACGACAACTTTTTCCACATCTTTTGAGACCTGCATGGTTCATTTTAAGTTGGACCATAATTCAAATCTCACTGAAGAGAGAAATTATTGAGTACATTGGTGTCAATAGATGGTATCCATATGATGAACCTTCATCCAATCATGAACTGATATATATAGCACTTTATACTTATTACTTTCCCACATGTCAGTTTCTGATTGGATGACGGTTCACCACATGAGTTCCACATGTTGGCACCAATGTACTCAATAATTTCTCCCTCATGAGGGTTTTAATAACCTTAATGCAAATATATATATACTAGTTATTAACGCGTGCGTTGCACTCGCATCAATTATCTAAATTTCAGGATATATAAATAAGTTTTCTAGTATGATAGTATTTGTACTTAATCATAATGCATAGGCAAATTGAGGCATTGTGAAGAATCCATGTGATAGAGAATAACGACATAATATAATTCAAAATGGAATAAATAGAAGATGATAACTAAGTACCAAATTAACTAATGCTTTCAATTATGGTACTAAGTCACACTACAGGAAACAGGTGAGTTAACGGCTATAGCCTACGGCTGTATAGAAATTTAGCCGTAAAAAAGTAATCAGATTTATAGATAACGGTTGTACTTGTATAGCCGTGGCAGTTTTCTGATTTGGACGGCTCAATTTCCAAGCCGTGGAAAAAAAAAAAAGAGTCTAACGGCTCATTTCTGTAGCCGCTATTAAGTTTTTTTTTTTTATTTGTTACGGCTCAAATAAAGAGCCTTCATTTTTTTTATTTTAATATGTGCCGGCTTATTATTTGGGCCGATATGTTTTTTTTAAGGGCCTTATTCTGGAGCCGCAAGGAATTTCATTTTGGCAATATACAGGGTTTAGAGAATCAATGGCGGTTCTTCATCTTCTCCAGGGCGCTTTACTCTAGCTGTTAACAACAGAGTGCAATTTTTAGGGTTTCGATTCCGGAACTCCGATTCCGTCCCAGTGGAAGGCTAAGGGAGAGGCGCGGTGCAGGAAGGAAGTAGTTGCTGAAAGGAGCGGCGCTGCAGGAAGGAGTGGCGCAGGGAAGGAAGCGTCTAGAAGAAATTTGCTGAAGGAATTGGCGTGGATCAGTCTCTGCTTAAGGTCTCTGTCGAAATTTGCTGAAAAAATTTGATGCAGGTGAGTCTCTGTCGATTTAGGGTTCTGTCCTTGCAGGAACATCTTTCCTGTAGTGTGTCTGCTCTGTACCACTGTATGTTCAAAGCCAAGTAACAGCTTCATCTTCTCTCTTTTACTTATAGCAATATACAATTTTCATCGTCCACAAGTGGAATCAGGCAATGAAATGCTAATAACAACATGAACAAAAACAAGCATTGTCTCATGTCTATGATTTACTCATCTGTGTCAATTTACATTTAGAAAAGATTACTAAGTATAGAAATCAAACAGAACCAACTAATTTCATGTGGTGTGTTGTAATGATTAAATCAAACACTGGCTATATCATCTCATCAATCTTTGAAACCAAAAGGGCGGTTCCAACAGCTTTCTAACTTTACGGTCTACATTTGTTTGAAATATCTACAACGTTTGCAAACTTAGGCCATATGTCCCTGTGAGACAGAATTTCAACTGAAAAAGATGACATTTTCTGTCATCTTCCATCCACATATGTTATATTCATTACAACGTAGCTTATTATTTTGTAATAAGAAAATGTTAGTATTTGATGTTTTTTTATGGAGTGCTCAATATCTAATTGCTGATTTTTTTTAAATACAAGGACCAAATGACACAGCCTAGAGGGCATAATGGTGGTATCGGTCCATCAAGTGCAGTTGCAAATCATGTAAGCATCTGAATGGTTTTTAAAATAATTTTTTTTACACATTGTGGTAATCATTTTATTTTATAAACATGTATAGCTTAATTTCATGGGGCATGGATTTGGGAATGCAAGTGGGATCCATATGAATGATGCACCGGCAAATGCAAATCACGTAAGTATTTAATGGTTGATAAGTCAGTCTTAATTAGTTCTAAATTGTGTGGGGATCATTATTGAATGACTTGAGTGTATATTGATGAATAAACATCAGCCGCAGAGTGGTTTTATGGTCCCAAGTGCAAATGTGGTCCCAAGTGGAAATGTGGTTCATTTTAATGGAGCACCAACAAATGCAAATCAAGTAAGCATGCATCTTAGTAGTTGATAACATTAATTAGTAAATTACTGTGTGTTTACTGTTGTTCAACATACATGTATAGCTTAACTTCATGGGACATGGATTTGGAAGTGCTTTTACTGGATATAGAATTGGTGGTGGTGGATCTTCATCAAGTCAGAATAGAGTAAGCAAAATAAGCTATGTAGCTACTTTTTTGTTTTGCCAATATTTAACTACTTTTTCAAAATATTGAATTATTTTGGAATTATGGTGTGCTACGTATTTGATATCAATTTTGTATTGATTTTTACATTGCAGAGTACCGATCAATATGGAAATGGAACTGGAACCAGAAGTAATCAATCTGGAGATGGAACCGGAAGCAATCGATCTGAAGATGGAACCGGAAGTATTCAGTCTACAGATGGTTAGATTGGTAATCAGTATATATAGTTGCATCTTATTTAGGAATTATGGTTGGATTATCAGTGTTTTATTTCAAAATTATTGTGCTATACATTACTGTTGTGATGACTATTTAGATCAAACTTTTGATTGTTAATGCATTCGAATGTTATTGAAATTTTATGATAATTTTGTTGTTTAGAAACAACATTTACAGGTTTAAGAAAATTAATAGCGGCTAGTAAAAAGGGCCGCAAGGCAATTAATAGCGGCAGCTTTTTGTAGCCGCAACGTAATTAATTACGGCTATTAAATTTAGCCGCTAAGTGAGTAATAACGGCTGTTCCAAAAAGAGCCGTGAGAAACTTCCCGACGCTCAATTTAGCGGCTGATATGAAATATAGCCGTTGAATTTTCTCTGCACATTTTTTCAGCCGTTATCTAATCAAATTTTAGCTGTTATCTCACTTGTCTCCTGTAGTGTCAGTCTTACATATTATATATATCAATGCTTAGATCTACCAACATGTTAAGTTGAGCATAACATTCGTCAGTGACACCCCAACTGCATCCAACTCATTAATTAACTTGAGGAGTCAAGAATGTAAATTAATTTAACTATAAAAGAAAATTTAAATCACTAAAGTATAAAGTTTATACTTGACTTTACAAAAAAAAAAAAAAATTATTTAATTACTAATTAGGTTGTTCACGATAATAGTAGAACTTAACTAATAGTTTGAGTCCATACATATTGAACGATGAGTAATATGTTATATGTAAGAGGTCAAAAACTTCAAGAACTATATTTGACTCATATTTTGATATGTTATTTTATTTGGCAAGTGACCGACCTATGTGATACAAAAATTTCAACAAGTACCCGAAATTTGCACGGGTTCAGTACATATCATACTTTGGGGATATCTCAATTTGATAAGTATATTAGATTGAGAGGTTAATAATAATTAATATATCCTGCAAGTCAGGTAAAATTATGGAACTTAACTAAATGAAAATTTTAGTAATTCTCAAATATAGTAGGACTAAATTATCAATTTTTTAATTCATTAAAGTCTAAAGTTTATACATAAATTTACCTCGATTATGTATTAAGTATTAATTAGACTGTACACAATGTGATTGAATTGACAAATAGAATAACTTGAATTAACACTTGGAATCCAACCTTCAAGAACCATGTTTGATCCATATTTTGATATGCTATATGAGTTGAAAAGTTACTGATTTATGTGATACACAAATCTCAACAGACGGAATATCTCCCAATCTCTGTGATCTAGTGAATGAGAAAAATGCATGTACACGAAATTTGCACGAGATGAGTGCATTGGATTGAGAAGTTAACTTACGTGCCAATTAAATGACATTAACAAAATAATTGACGGAATTTAAGTAAATTAAACTTTAGTAATAGTAGTAAAGATAAATAAATATATTTTACATATAATAAGGACTAATCCATCAATTTTATAAAATTATAAAAATTAAATATAATATATTTTCTTAATAAAAATGAAAATGTGCAATAGGTAATCAACACAAATTATATATATAGTAGGTTTATATGTATGTAGCGATGAAGGAATATGAATAATAAAATGAGTACCAGCTCTCTTGGGAAGGTCTCTCCATTGGCCTTCACCATGAACTTTAATATAAGAAGTGAGGATTTTGTCTTCTTGAGAAGCCCATGTTCCTCTGTTAAGTCCTACCTTAGAGCAACATGGTCTCCTCCCCATCTTCTCTGTAAATCTGTGTGTTTAAGGTTAGATTTGGTTGAATGAATGCTCTTTATTATATAGTCATTAAGGATCAGATATATCTTGGACAAGGTAGTAAGTAACAAGAAAATGACTCCTGGGGTCTCTTCTTTAATCATGGATATATAATCACGTGGCTCCAACTCTTGCGGGCCGGGAAGTTGATGTTGTCGGGATTGATTAATTCTGCAATTTTCGATCCTGAACTTTCAAGTGTTGGATTTTGGTGTACGAATTGAGTTTTTCATGCGAAAACAACATTCTAATCAGGATCCATCGTTTAGAGAGTTAAATTTGCGGTTTTGTGTTTTTTGGGTCTTTCTGCAATTTTTCAGTTTTGTTTGGATTTAATTGTTAATTTCGAATATATCTTAGAATTAGGGTTTTCGCTTTAGCTATTTAAACTCTGTTAGACGAATTTTGCATTCAGTTTTTTAGATTATTTATGAAAAATCGAGGTTTTCCTCAACCCTGCGTCAATTCTTCGGTATTCTTCTGAATCAACGAATTATTGCGCATCTATTCAACAAATTCTCGGCATTCTCCTAGAATCAACGAGTTTTTATCTCATTTATCTCCATCACGCTGCATCGGAACTCATGATTTATTATTATTATTATTCCCGTCGGGTGTTCCTAGGTGGGCATCTATCAGGAGGGCAACACCCGTAGCATGCTTATTCGAAGTCTATACTAGTCCTTACTCGTATCGAAGTCAGCTTGTAAGGAATAAGGTGCTGGTCATGAATATTTTTTATTCTCATAATTACTAGCGGAAATTGAATCTTTAACATTTGATTAAGGAATAAATGTTTCCCTATACCATCTCACTTTCTCTTCCTAGAATTGCAAATAGGAGAAACCAATTTTGTTTTTTTGCCACTTAGAGAAACCGCTGAGATGAGAAAGTTAAAACTATTATCCTAAATGTTTAATGTGATATAATGACCATCTTTTTATAATACTAGTAACCGACACATATATTGTACGCGCGTCGGTAAATTTTATATATAACTAAAGTCGAATAAACAATAAAAATTGGATAATATTTAATTTGGAAAAAAATATAAAATTAATCAACAATAACAAGTAAATGCAAGTTTAGAACTATGTTATGCACAAATTTGCCATCTTTCCAACCAACGCAACTCTCTATTTAACTGCAATTGCACCCTTGTGATTATGTACCCATTTTATAGGCTCTCTTAGTTATCCTTAGAACTTCCAATAACGGATTCAGATCACATGTCTCACTCTTAACACGTGTCCATAGATTTAATATATTTTTTCTAGAGTTCACCAATTTCAATAGATTTTCAAGAAAAAAAAAACGACGAAACACGATTTAGAACACAAGAATAGTGGGACCGGTGATCTTGATCCTCCATCAACTCTCCGATTTTAAACTCAGCTTCCCACATTGTATCCTCTTAGCTGAATATGTTTTAATCATAAACTGACTACAATGAAATCCAATCCACCAATAATGATTTCAACTTAATTAATCAACACCTGGTATAGTTTAAGGAAAAGTATATAAATGCACTCAGGAGTTTCATTTTTTTAGTGTTATTCTATGATATTTGACTACTTTTGGGTTTTGGTCCATGATATTTTCTTTTACCTAGTTTTGGTACTATATGTTTGCAGATTTTTCTAGTTTTGGTCCGACCGTTGCATTCCGTCCATTATTTCCGTTACGTGACATGTGCAAGTCACGTGATCCTCCCTAAACTTTCAATTTTGTTCAAATTTGGGGAAATTGACACCCTAAATCTAGTTCAATTTGGGCGAATTGAACTAGGTTTATGGGTCAAATTTGGGGGAATTGACATCCTAAACTTAGTTTAATGGGTCAATTCCCCCCAAATTTGAATAAAATTGAAAGTTTAGGATGGATTACGTGATTTGCACATATCACTTAACGGAAAAAAAATGGACATAATGTAACGTCGGACCAAAACTAGAAAAATCTGCAAACATATGGTACCAAAATTAGGCAAACAAAGCATCATGAACCAAAACCAAAAAGTGGTCAACCATCATGGACCAAAATACCTGTTAACTTTTTTTTTTTTTTTTTTTTTTAAGTAACCACACAACAAGTAATGAAGTTTATTTTTTTGAGATTCTAGATTTCACTTCTATTTGATTCATTCATGATCTAAACTCTTCAGAGTAAAATCCAAACTTCCATTTATCATGGTAAGGGCTTTTGTTCTTTCTTATTGGAAAATATTATATCAACAGAGGATGTCCAATGAAAGGGACATAAAGTAGAAATCTCAAATAATCTTCATTTATATCAGTTCATGTTAACCCAATAATTGCATTGTCGCTGAAAATCCACTCAAATTCCTTAGATGAGTAAAATTAGAGTAAGATCTGATTTTTGATATATTTTAGTTTTTAGGTTAATAATTAAAAAAATTGACCGTCCCAAGTTTCATTTTTATTGAAATTTGGTGTTTCTACACGTCTTTTCATCTCCGTTAAATCATTTTCATCGGCCCACTCAGTCATTTATAATCCATCACTCTTTACTTTTCACAAAATCATCAAATTTCACCAAAAAGTTAAACATAAAAAAGAAGTTTCTAGCAGAGTGGTATGGAGCGGTATTCCAACGACAACGGAGCGAAATTTACTTGCACGGATGTGACCAGCTTCTTAGGTGACGGTCCCGGCAAGATGACGAGAAAGGAGTGTCTATGGGAGCTCGAATTTGACTGTTGGTTTCGTTCGTCGAAATTGACTTCTCTAAAGTAATAACACCGAGACACCACATTTTAACTAATTTAAAACTTTGGACACTACAGTTTAACATTTGAAACTTCAAACAAGTAATTTTAACATAGGATAAACATTTGAGAGTTTTTTTAGTTATTAACCCTTAGCTTTATTTGTACACAATCGTTAAATGAATGTTCTGCTCCTTATGATATTCGAAAATCACGAACCATGTATTTGTTCAACAAAGACAAACAAATTACTCCTGAATTTTAAGTTTTTAAAATTAATTATCTGAACTTTAGTTTACGTTTATTATAATTTTCTTCAAATTAGATATTAACGAAGCAAAATTTGGCTGCACAAGAATTTTTAATGTGCATCTAAGAAACATTCGCCAACTAAATATTTTAAATTGAATATTCAATTGAAAGACGCTGTTAAAATTAGGGAACGTCGAATTAAATGTATTTTATTTCAATTTTTTTTACATTATCAAATTTATTTTGAATACAAATAAAAAAAATTATATGGCGGGAACATACTTATTTTATGTTAAGTTTGACTAAAATTAAAATAGAATTATAAGTTTACTCCGAAAAATAAATTGTAAAATATTGAATTTGTTAAACAATTTTAATTTGAGTTGAAATTCATGTAGCATATATATACCAAATAATGTACCTAGGATGGATGGGCACCATTGTACGTAGAAGGTACAACCAACCGACAATCTTTGACGTGTCTAGCTAGTCGTATTTAATTGTGTTTATTCATGAACCGGCAAATTAGAGATGTTATGTCTACTTATGTCAAACACATATTTATATAGTCTAGGGAAGTACGTGCGGGGAATTGTATCTTGAATATTTATTTTTATTTTTTTAATTATAAAATATACTAAAAAAATTTCTAATAATTGAATAAAATAAATTATTCTAACATAAGTATAATGAACTAATGAAGCAAATAAAATAAAATTTATAACTGTTTAAAAAAATAAGTATAATGTTATTCTATCATAATTTACCAAATTGATAATATTATCTATAAAATGATAACAAACATTAACCATAAATAAGATCTTCTAAGATATCGCAATTGCTCAAATATGAAAATCCATCAATATCATCATTGATGGACATTTCTATTTGGTTTCGGAGATTTTTCATCTCATGACCTGGAAAAAAATAAAATAAAATGATAAGGACTTAAATAATATAATAACAAAGTTTAGCTCTCAATCCGTACTAGGCTATAAAACTAACATAGTATCATACTTAATATGAGATATTATTATTTAATTCATTTAACCATCTACTCCCCAGTCCCCACAAGGGCACAAATCACGTACTTCCATTTCATAGAAGCCCTTCAAAGTCCATTTGTGTACAATCGTCATCTTCAACAAGAAAAATTCTTCAACAAACACCCGCTTTAGAAGTATAGCTTTAATATTAGCAACTTTCTGATATTATTTATTTTATATATATAACTTATATATACTAACCTACATTACAAAATTAAAAAGATATGTATATTGTTTATCGATTTATATATCTTTATCATACCTACTAATTCATTTAATTATATATTAAATTAAAAATAATTCTTAATATTAATCAGTATATTGCCATATAAAAATTAATTTTAATATTTTTTTTTTACATTTTTTGTGCTTGTATTTTATATCTTAAAATTTATGGTGATTAATTCTACTTATTTTAAATTTTAAGATTTTACTCCGACGACTTGCGCATCACATGGTACACTGCATTAGTGTAAATGATAAATGTGTATTTATTAGTATTTTATTTTTAGACTTTGAGTTCTAAAAAAAAAATCTTTATCATATGTTCTAGAATGATAAAATTTTCTATTAAATCTATTATACATATTAATTAGAATCTCTCAACCCTACTTGGCTAGGACCATCCCTACCGGTGACCATCCCTACCGGTAGCTCGAGTCACGGAAGAACTTGCCCTACCATTTCACATTTTCTTTAGTTTATGATTAAAAGCTGTTTTATATATATATATATATCTCGTATTATTTGCTAACACATTCTCGCAAAAGGCATAATGTACACTATGCATTTTGTGAGGTTGTGCTAGTAAATAATACACGTATGATAAAAAGACTAACATGTTAATGTATTCATATTGTTGGACTCGGACCAGACGAAGTGTCGGATCCCGGTGTTGATTCGGGAAGATGTATCGGGTTGCTCACTCGCCGGGTCTTCGCACGTGTCGGGGCTCGTTCTCTCCGTATACCTGCACGAGGGGAAATATCGCACACCACGCAGGGGGGTGGATTGCGATGAATCCTCTCTGAAGCTCAAGTCAGGTATTTTAGAGAGAGAAAGTAAGAGAGAGGTCAGAGCTTCCGCTATCAACTTAGTCGTAAAATGGGAAAGTGAAGTCCCTTGAATAGGAGTTTTCCAACTCGAACCCGGTTTTGAACGGTCCAACGCCGGTTTAATGTAAAGTATGAAATGGGGGGTAGACGGGAGTAAAGCGGACATCGGGAGGGTCTGCACGTGTAGTGTTTGCGTAGGGGTTTATGCGTCATCAAGAGGAGTAATCCGGAGGGTCGGATTGTCCCACAATCCGGACCTGGTCCAGATTGTCCAAACAATACGGACGAGGTGCAAGTCTGGGGCGCGTACGCGCGTGCTCCGGACTTTTTAATACTCGCGGGTTAATAATTCTAGACCGTTTGGTGGTTTTGACGTGTAAACGAAGTCCGAATATAATATAAAACGAACTCGAATAGGACGTATACCCATCACTTACTAACAATTATTAGTTATCAACGGTATACGTAAAATGTTGATAACTAATAATTGTTAGTAAGAATACATTACCATTTTAGTCTTTTTATCATATCATTGTTTTTTTTTATCATATCATTGTTTTTTTTATCATATCATTGTTAGAGCTGCTGCTGGGTTCAATCGAAACAGAGCTGCTGTTGTTGGGTTCGATTGAACCCAGCACAGCTGATGGGATGGAGAATAAATAATATAACAATGGTCGTTTGGACATTTCATTAAAATGTAACTAAACTGTCACGTTTGAAAATCTAGGTAATTAAAAAACACACGTTTGAACCATACGATCACATTGTCAAATTAAGTAAATAATATATGTATTAACCCTTATATTATATATAGATATACATTTTTTCTAGGGTGTAATTTTATTTCATTTTTTGTCACTAAGCTAGTTTGACCGCTCGCAAATTTAAGAGGGAAAATAGTATAACTGAAAACAATTAATATAATGTCATAGAGTTTTATTTATAAAAAAATTTAGAGAGTTAAGTTGATAAATTGAGAAGGAGCCACTTAAAAACATTTGACAACAAAATAAAAATAACTCAATTTATATTATATAAATTGTTTTATGAATTTTAAATTTTTCATTATGTTTTAAATCCTCATTTTGTATGATTATAAAAATTTAAATTGTTGTGGAAATTTTTAAAAAAAATTATATTATTATTTAATTTTTCAATTTTTTTTTTATCATATATTGGAATTAAGTTATTCAAAATAAATATTATATTTTATATCTATGTGACACATATTTGACACATTATGCACCAGTCAATTTATCACTAAATGGAATATTTTGACGGCTAGTGCATCGAATTACATGTCAAAACATGTTGGTACATATATGACACAAGCTTTATCCTAATTTTATCAACAATGACGATGGTTATACTATTTTTTGATATCCTCACAATAAACATTTGAATATTCTATACAAATATTATAAGAAAAAACATTATTATTTTAAAACGGGTTGGAATGCTCTAATTGATACGTCTAATAAATTTAATAAATTTTCTTATTCCATTGAAATATATAATTACAATATTAATTTAACAAAAAAAAGTTGACAAAATTTTGAGAACTCAAAGTCCAAAAAAAACTAATATATGTTAATATATGTTTTAGACATATAATAATATATGAAATGAAAGGGAATAAAAAATTGAAAATTGAAATTATTATTGCTAATATTTGTTCTTAGAAATGGATGAATGTATTAAGAAAAAAAAAAATGAGTGGTGATTGGTGTGAATGAACTGAATGTTGATGATGAAAGAGGACGACGAGTGGATTCGTCGAGTTCGACTAGAGGGATGTGAAACTTGTCAACATAAGAGTGGATGAAAAAAAGGGTTTAAAATAATAATAATAATATTTTGGCAAAAAAATAATATTTTATAGAAAGTATGAATGTATGATGCTTTAATAGTAGTGTAGATGAGTACGAAGTGAATAGCTAAATAGTTGTTTAATATTATTTAATCCTTATAGTTTTAACTTTTTTATTTTTGGATACTGAGATTAAAAATCTCAGAGTAACAATAGAAACGTCCATCATTGATCATCTTTTGTTGCTTAAGGTTGCAATAATGTTGCCAGTAGAACAATTCCTTTCCACGGTCTTATATCAATACATGTGTAGAACATAAATGTTGCTCTAACTATATATGCGGTTGATAGAATTTTGCAGTTGTGCTTCTTGTTGCTCCTTAAATATTATAAAATAAATATGAGAACGGTTATTTTTTGTTTAATAGATGTTAAGAATATAATTAATATATAAAATCACATTTATTACAAATGATGAAACATACTTTTGCTAGTTGACATAATTTGGTGACAGTGCAATTAAGTGAAATCTCAGTAGCTATTATTGTGTTGAGTGTAGATTATAAATACTAACATGTTTTTTTTTTTTTGGTAAACAGTACTAATAGTAGTATGATTGGCCTTTTTGATAGAGAAAAACATACGATGTCTTAAAATCCGAAATATTTTGTGATTTATGTTGTGTGGTGTAAGGATAGACCATACATTGTCTTAAAATCCGAAATTCAATTGTTGTAAATGACATTGATGACAAAGAGAGGATGCCTGAAGTAAAGACTGAAACGTTACAAGTGAAAT
This sequence comes from Clarkia xantiana subsp. parviflora, assembly GCA_036873135.1. Classification (NCBI taxonomy): domain Eukaryota; kingdom Viridiplantae; phylum Streptophyta; class Magnoliopsida; order Myrtales; family Onagraceae; genus Clarkia; species Clarkia xantiana. The sequence goes on from JAPTYO010000004.1 coordinate 15,213,174, forward strand.
ATTTATACGTTAAATATGAAATATTTATATATTAACCATTCAATCAGACGCATATTTGATTCTCTTATACAGTTAATTTAAAAGGAAAAACAGTATCAAGATATAAAGCTAATTATCAATGTTAGTTAAGCATGCAACAAAAGTGCAGATGTGAGTTTCTATTTCTACAATTATTTTTGTATAAAAGTGTACAAATATCATTTTTTAAATAGTGAACATGCTTGTTTGAAATTATAAGTTCAAAAGTAATTGTTCGTGTACTTATATTCTGTCACTGTGAGTTTTGAAATTACAACAACTAGGTGCATTTCTCGCGCATCGCGCGGGATGACTTACCAAATATGTATAATTAACAAACTAATATTCGATGAAATTTATACTGACTATTTATAATATGTCGAAACACTATTTTAAATAAAATATCGGTTTAAAATTTGAAAAAGTAAACGAATGGCTGAAAATTTGAACTATAAAATACAATTGCGCAAATTCACAAATAAATTTTAAATGCCCGTACCGCATGCTACCTTTGGTCGTCGAATCCGTATCAAGCGTCTGTTCTTCAACATATATGGTTTCGATGACCACCGGCGATATCTCGCCGGAGATAGAGATGACTCTGCCACTGAGACAGTTAGCCACTCGTACCGCTTGGTATCTTTGTTCGCCGGCTCCGAGTCAAGCGTCTATTAAAAATCAGCTAAATTTTAATTTCGATTAATTACATACATTGAATCTTGAATGGTCCGAAATTTTAATTGCAATTAATTACATACATTGAATCTTAAACGGTTCGAAATCAGGGAAATTTTAATTGCGATTAATTGCTTACATTGAATCTTGAAAAGTCCGAAATTTTAATTGCGATTAATTGTATACGTTGAATCTCGAACGGTTCGAAATCAGCGGAATTTTAGTTGCGATTAATTGAAACTTAAAAACTCTTAGCTCCCTAGTGCAATTAATGCTGTGGAGTTAATTACTACAAAACTCTTAGCTCAATTGTCATAAATGCATCGATTAATGTAAAAAAAAAATCTTTCGCTCCACATTCACTATGTTATTATCTTTCCTTCAGAATTTATAATATATATAATACGTGTCATAACAACTTTTTCTTCAAATAACTTTACCTGATTAGTAGCTAAATCTTCCTGATGTGTAAGAACAATCATATGTGAACTATATTTTTTAAATAAATGTAACGGTAACTTATAAAGTAGTCTTTCAATATTATGTTTCTATTGTGTTATGAATCTTTTCGGTTGTACTTTTTTGTATATTGGGTGAGCGGGTCTACATTTTGGAGAGTTGTAAGAATATCTGTAAATAGTTATAAGGGTAGATTAGGTACATAAAAAGTAGAGAGATTATGCTTTTAGGATTAAGGAGGAATATATAAGTGTCATTATAGATCATTTAGGCGTGTCGTATCAGAAATTGCACGACCATTTCAAATACACCCGAAAGCAGAACATGGTAAAATCTAAGCTCAGAAACTCAAAATCAGATCACGATAAACTATTAAACCCTAGATGAAGTAGATTACTCATTTACAAAGTTGAAGTAACTGCAGGCTCACAAACTCAAAACCAGTATACACTATTAAACCCAAGATGAGGTAGATTACACATTCATAATGTTGTCTTGATTAGGCGACGGGTTTTAAGTTCTTATCGCAATTGGTGCTCTTTCTGATATTGCTTGTTGCACAGGATCATTGTTAGCAAGATGTTCTTGAAGAAGTTTCAATCATTTTTCATGGACTGATTGTTCTGCACAGTGGCGGAGCCACAAACAAAATATTGAGGGTTCACTAGTATTACATATCATGTAATTAAGCTTACATATACATATATGTTACAAAACCTAACTAAGAATTGTTAAACTTAAATAATAATGGGGACATATGTCCTCCCATTATAGTAGATAGCTCTGCCCCTGGTTCTGTAGAATCAGCTACAATCTTCCTTATCAAGCTTCTATTCTTTGTCAGGAATCTTTATTGTTATTAAGCTGATTTTGTTATTTAAGATGAATATTACTAGTTGTTTAATTATGTCCTCGTTTTAATTTTTCCGGTTATAACAACAGCTACACTATTTTGTAGTGACAGTTGGATTTATCCGTTGTGTCTTTACCTTGTTTAGTAATCGCTTTAATCATAAATAATATCGGGTTTTCTATAGTAGGAAAAAAAACTAGGAAAAAAATTTAGAATAGCATATATATTTATGTCCAGATAGTAGGGGTGAAACCGGTTCGGTCGGACCGGTTTTTTAGCTATTTCGGTCGGAGTCCGATTTATTCGGACCGGATTTTTTCAACAAAAAAATCTGACCAAAAATCCATATGGAAAAAAAATAATCCGTCCATGTTTGGTACGGTTTTTTCGGTTCGTTTTTCGGTTTTAACCGAAAATCCGAACGTAATAATCAATATTTAAAATTTCTCCAATTTTAGAATACTAGACAAAAATTATGTCAAATACTATACAAAATTTCATACAACTAATACTTATAGAATATACTAAAAGTTCCAAAATTAATAAAAAGAGAAGAAATTTGATTTCCTTAAGAAAAATTTTAAGTTATCTTAATATGATATATAATATATATCATATTATATTATATCATTGAATAACTTCGGTCTAGTTCGGTCTCTACGGTTTTTAAGACATGAGGACCGAACCGAACCGAAAAACCGAATGATACCAAAAAAATCCGACCACATAACAAACGGTCTATATACGGTCCGGTTTTTTCGAACCGGTCCGGTTCGATTTTTTTGCGGTTTTTCGGTCTCGCCGGATTTTACTTTCAGCCTTACCAGATAGACCCCAGAAATCACAAGAAGCTACGTTTCCAGCTATACTATAAATACAATATCTATGAGCAGCGGCAATAACCATGAATTACAAAGAGAAACATTAACCATGAACTTGTAGCATTTGCTTGCATTTCCCTCTACATTCACCACCATGGATGGAGCACTTTAGTTAATCTTCTTCGCTTCCCACCAATTGACTTGTTATCGTCACAATTAATGCAATTCTCATGTACTATCGTTCTCGAGTCTCGTAATCAACTCGCTATCGATCACTCTCGAGTGTCGTTATATATCACCTCACTATCCATCACATGATGTGCGGCAATATAATTCAGATGGATTTTCAAATCCATACTGATAGAGGTTGGAAAGTTATTAGAAATTTATACTTGATTTCTCCTGAAAATGAATTCAAGATTTTGTACTCCCCTTAACGACCTCAGTATCCATATATAATTCCAGCTATATATCTATTATCCTATCATATCCTATCCATCACCCTAGGGTTCTAAAAACGGTGATCTGATACTTGTGATGCACGAATAATTTGACAAGTGCACCATTATTTGATCTCATTATAAAGAGGTGAATATTCGAGCTTGATTACAAGCTAACCCGTGATTAATGTTATGGATAAATATATTTGTAATAAATTATAGATAGTATAAAATATATTATTCATTATTAGGATACGATTATATATAGTTTATTTCCTAGATTAATCGGCCAAGAATATTTTATGTATATAGATATTATACTACTCGATCTAGTTCTATTTAAGGTACATGGTTATGGTTATGAATGAAACAACAAGCACAAAAGTTATTATTAGAAACCTTCATTTCATATATCGATTCTCTTTTTAACAAGATCCAAAGTTTATACTCCTTTTTTTAAAATAAAAAAAATGAATTAGCTAGTAATAACAATCCTAAACTCATCTCATCCCACTACGTAAAGTATCCATCATTCCATCTACGTATCAATCATACTCATCTCCCATTAATTCGATACAAGTATCCTAACAAACATTTTTAGAAAATAACTTTTGTTGGACAATGGGCTTTCGTGCTGGAAAAAGAGGGTAAAAATCCTTGATTGCTTCCAATTAGGCTAGTGAAGTACATATATGTCTACAGTTTACCCTAAATATATAGGGTTAAACACCTATTTACTGTCTCAGATTTACCACGTGTTGCTTTTTAATATCTAAGATCAAATTGTTGCTTTCAGCTGTCCCAAGTTTCATTTTGGTTGTTTTTTTGTGCCTCGGTGTGATTACCTTTGTGAAACCAATTCCGACGAAGCCGACTGTCAAATTTGAGCTCCGATGCACGCCCACTTCCCTTCACCTTGCTTGGAACGTCAGCTGAGTAACTGGCCACGTCGGCGCCGATAAATTCCGCTCCGTTGTCGCTGGAAATTACTCTACACCACTCGCCGGAAACCCTATCTCTTTTGGATGTTCAAGTTTGAGGGGAAATTGAGTGAGTTTGTGAAAAGTAGAGAGTGGTGAATTATTAAGTGGGTGAGTCGGTCGATGAAAAGACTAAATGGGGAGGAAAAGAGGCGCGGAGACACCGAAAGGCAACCAAAATGAAATCTGGGACACCCAAACATAACAATTTAATCTCAAGACACCAAAAAGTAACATGAAGTAAAATTGAGACTCTAAATAGATTATTAACCCTAACATATAAGTACATAAACATTTCATAGCCCATATATATATATATATATGATAAGTTTAATTCTTATTTAAGCTAACTCTAATATATGCAACATATATACTACATGATCTTTTTCTCTTGTGCTTTCAAAGCCATTCATCGGAGTTGAGGAGCATCTCAAGTGACTCCATATCTTTGTGGTTCTTGTTGATTTCATATTCCCCTCCACTCCTAACGTTGCTCACGCAATCCTCCATAAGGAAATCCTCAACTGACAACAAATTTCTTTGAGCAAACGGATAATGGACATTATTATCCTCAGAAACGATCAAGATGTTCGTCCGAATAGTAAGCCGGACTAACACGATCATCGCGTTGAAAACTTGGAAATTCCGAATCTTGGTAGTTGATGGCGTTTATTTCTTTGTGATGGAGATCAATTGTTTTTGCTGAAAGTTGGAGCATTCGAGTTTATGAATTTAGTGCTGAACTTGATAACTTTGGGTTTTAGCGCCTTGGTGGCGGTTGAAGGACCATTTTGATTGGCTTGTGGAGATGGAGGATTAGTTTTCTTCCCAAATTTTGTATTCCAATAATTCTTGATTTCATTGTCAGTTCGTCCCGGTAATCTTCCAGCAATTAGAGACCATCTGCACTAAAAGCAAATATAGTTCCTATATATACATGGGTAGAACATTACAATGGTATTACATAATATTGCTTAAATGTAATTTAACATATTTTTTATGTAGTAAAAGTTGCTCAACAGCGGTTTTACATAGCATTTTTAAAAGTGGGATATACCTATTTTTACATAATATATTTTTTAAATTTAAAGAATGCACTATGTATTACATAACCAATTTTAATTATAAATTAATTAATTTTATATTGAATAGTAATATCTTATTGGTGTTTGTTGAGAAATTTAATAATAAAATATATTTAAGAAATATAGTTAAGTAAAACTATTATAGAGCAAATATTATTTATATGTGTCTTAACTTTACGTATTACTTAAAGTGTACATAAATATTTACGTGACAACTTTAAAGAATACAATTTAGGTAAAAAAAAATTGTGGATTTTTCTAAGTAATTAAACATCTTACTGAACTTTATTTGAAAATAAAATTAGTTAGTTGAATTTTTTTAAACCAAATAGCTAACTAGACTTCAGTGAATAAGCAAATTACATATACTTATGTCTCATTCAACGTTAAAATTTAACGGAATTTGTCACGTGCGCCTCTCTTGATAGACAAGATGGGTCATCTAGACTGATTTTTTTTTTTGGCCAACATCTAAACTGATTATTTTTTTATTTTTTTGTCCAATAAACTGATTAATTTGAGTAGTGAAAAGTTTACTTATTACGAGGAGCACGTAACAAAATTTGTCAAATATTAATACCAAATTGGAGGGAGGTACCTAGTTGCACATTCATTTATGAAAGTCTAGCTATATGGTTCAAAAAGAAGTTCAACTATTTTTAGTTTGAGTAAAGTTCATATCTTAACTTGTCAAACATACTAGGTATTCTTTCATTTTTTTTTTTTTTTTTTTGCGCATTATATATAAAGTTCAGAAAAAGAATGAACGTGTTACCAATATGGAGTCTACGAATGAACTCCTCTTCATCTGAAGAAATATTCCCTCTTTTAACATTTGGTTTCAAATAATTTAACCACCTCAAACAACTTTTTCCACGTCTTTTGAGACTTGCATGGTTCATTTTAAGCTGTGGGGATATTGTAGACGAATGATTTTATGACCTTAAAAGTGTTCATTCAAAATCTTAGGAAGGACGAAGGTTAATGTTTAATGGTTCCTTTTATAAACTGGAACAAAACAACCTACAAGGCTACATCAAGCAAACATGTAAATTTAAAATTATTTAGATCAAGTGGTAAAGCAACGTTCTAGAGACTAACAGAGTTCAAATCCCGCTTTAAGAGGGCTTTAATAACCTTAAAGCAAACATATACATAGTGATGTAAGAAGTGAGTATTTTGTCTTCTTGAGAAGAAGACGCCCATGTTCCTTTGTTAAGTCCTAACTTAGAGCAACATGGACTCCTCACCATCTTCACTGCGAATCTAGGTTTAAGTTAGAGTTGGTTGAATAAATGCTCTTTATTATATAGTCCAAAAGGAGATATTATTAGACAAAGAAATTAATTATTCAATACAACATAGCCACGACCAACACGTAGCTCTAATATAATGCAACATAAACCAATCACAAGTTGACATATATATGTGTCAGTTACTTTATGCTACATGCTACATGTTACACATTGATTGGATGGTGTCGCACATTGATGTTATTGAATAATTTCTCCATTAGACAAAGTAAAGCCTCTAGTGGCGGCGCGTTAAAGTAAAATCTCAATTAGCGATGCCTATAGTGGCATGCGATCAGAAAAAATCTCTAGTGGTGTGCAGTAAATAAAATCATCAATTGGTGGTGTCTTTACTGGTGTTCGATAAGGAAAAACTTATTGTGGCTTGCAGTAAAGAAAAGCATCTAGTGACGTAGAGTAAGGAAAAACCTCTAATGGTGTATAGTAATGAAAAGCCTCTAGTCGCATGGTGACTAGCATATATTGGACAACCTTGCACCATTGGAGTAAAAAAAAGTTCTAGTGCCATGGTGAGAAATATATATAGTACAACGATGCACCGTTTGGAGTAAAATAAAGTCTCTAGTAGCTAGCGTATCTGAGACAGCGTTGCGCCTACTAAATAGTAAACATGCAATGATATATCTCTAGCAGGATGTTTTTTTCTCTCTTATTATCTTATTTTATCACGATTGACATTGAGAATTTCTTAACCATGTCCCTTGATTTTTCTAGTTTTGCATTGCTAGCCTCTCATGAAGCGGTGATCTATGTTAAGCCTTTCGCAAAATGTCTTCAATCTGGCACTCTTGAATTGTGGTCCATTGTCACTGATAAGCACATTCGGTACACCATAACATGAGATGATGTGATTTCGGATGAAATCCATTATTTGTGTGTCGATTGTTCGTGCCAATGCCTTAGCCTCAATCCACTTAGAAAAGTAGTCAATAGCTACCACGATGTATTTGGTTTGTCCTTCGGATCTTGGGAGCGGTCCTATCAAGTCAATGCCCCACAGGGCCGTCCCGACAGATTTGGAGGCCTAAAGCAACTTATTAATGGAATAAATAATATAAAATTTTAAATTTCTTACTTTTTTAAATTAACTACTAATTAAATTTAATAAAAATGAAGTTCAAGAACTTGTATAATAAATACATTAATTATTGCATAAATAATTGGTAATAAAATCGTAAAAAAAAAAAAAAAAAAAAACTTAATTAAGAGGGAACATATAATAGAGTCGGTTAAGGGAATTTTAATTTTTTGGTGATGACAATTAATGCAAATTTCATTGGCCAAATAGATAACGGTATTTAAGGTTGAAAATAAAAATAAAACTTTGGTCAAATAGTTAAAAGGCAATTAACTAACAACATTTATAGCAAAAAAGAAAAATGACAATAAAATTAACCGCTTTGGTTGCTTGGCCCTTGAGCCGGCCTTGATTCAAGCAACCGCTTTGGTTGCGCGAAAGGCCATGAACTTGCAATCGGGCTTAGCTTTGCTGCGGGCGCAGTTATGCTCCTTGAGTATTGTTGGCAAGAATCATACTCCGTGACTAGGTGTGTTGCTTGGTTTTTCATCGTTGGCCAATAGTATCCTAGACTTAGAGTTTTGCGTACTAAGGATCTTGCTCCCTTGTGACTGGCTGCTTGGCCTTCATGTAGTTCTTTTAGCACCTTTTGACCTTCTAGAAAGGTGATACACTTCAGGTATGGGGTTGAGAATCATTTCTTGTACAGCTGACATTCTATCAACGCGTAGTGGACGGCAAGCCTTCGAATCTTCTGCGCTTGGATTTTGTCCTCAAGAAACGTGCGATCCGTGAGGTACGTCAGGATTGGTGTTATCCATGATGGCTCTGAATCGATGTTTAATACTTCGAGTTGGTCAATCACCGATAGGATTATGTTCTCCACAAAGTGTGTTTCCTTGCCTTGCTCATTGCCTTGTGCGAACTTGCTTAGAGCGTCTGCTTCTTCATTTTTTTCTCGTGGGACTGACGTTATGTCGAAGGTCTCAAAGCTTGCAATGAGGTCCTTTGCTTGTCCCAAATAGTTTTACATGTTTTCTGATTTGGCCAAGTAGTCGCCCTTCACCTGGTTGACGACAAGTTATGAGTCGCACTTGACTCTTAGGTGCTTGACACCAACACTTTTTGCAATCCTTAGGCTTGTTATCAAGGCCTCATATTCTGCTTCGTTGTTCGTTGCTCTAAATGTTAAGTTTAGAGCATATTTCAACGGGTCTGACCCGTCAGGTGGTATTAGGAGGAATCCTGCAATTGATCCCTCTATATTTGAGGACCCGTCAGTGTACATTTGTCACGCCTCAACGGGCTCTTTGTTTTGTTGCGCTCCTTCCTGCGCGTCAGTCTCAGGAGTTATCCATGTGAACTCTGTGATGAAGTCGGCTAACGCTTGACCCTTGATTGTTGTTTGTGGGGGCGAAGTGAATACAGAATTCACTTGATTCAACTGACCATTTTGTCAATTTTCCCGACATATTTGGCTTTGACAGGATGTGCTTCAAAGGTTGGTCTATCAGCACTGTTATCTCGTGCGCATGGAAGTATGGCATCAGCTTCCTTGCTGCCACTATGAGAGCATACAAGTATTTCTCTATTGGCATGTAGTTCACTTCATACTTTACCAGGATCTTGCTCACGTAGTATACTGGGAGTTGGGTGGTTCCTAGGGATGGAAACGGGTCTCGAGGCTCCGCTGACCCGCGGGGCCCCGACCCGGTTTGTTTTGTTGCGCTCCTTTCTGTTTTGTCACTGTGTTGGTGCTCCGATGGATATGAACACTGGGATGGAACTTCGCAAAATGACTGAATTCATGAGTAGTAACAGGCAAATGTTGCAGTATAATATGGAAGAAATGCAGTGTTATATGGAAAAGATGCAATGGATTCTTAATAAGGCTGTTCGGGAATGTTGTTTAACTCAAAGGGGCTATATGGGAGACTTAGTTGATTCGTGTCGGGATGAACCAACAATCTGTACAAATGAGGTTGAAGATGAAGCTGAAGATCATCTTATCACTGAGTTAAACAACTTCGATGAAGTTAAAGATTTGTCTATCAAAGTGGAGCGAGAAGAAGATGAAGGTGGAACATCAGGAGAAACTCTCACTGACTATCGTCCTCTGAAGTTGTCCATTGAATCTCCTTATCCAGATCCTGTTGTGGAGGCATCATCCTTGTCTGCGATGCAACCTCCTGAACCGACATTTAATTTGAAAATCAAGGACAAATTAAGCTTCACTGGCTTTATCATGCTTGCAGATTGAGGCACTCGTCTTTGCCGGTCAGAGTCACTACCAGCATCTCATGTCTAGCACTAGAACTGAATTTTTCCATGGAGATAGTGCTGGTGCTGGTGCTGGAGTAGGAGAAGGTAGAACTATGGATGGGTTGATTTGAAAAAATGGGCCTCAAGGAGGGAGGAGAGTGATATGGATTTCTGTTGGGTCTAACTTGAAGTTTGATACTAGAAGGGATTTTGTTGATGTTGGTGCAACTTGCATTAAAGTGCATGCCTTGAACAAAATTCCTTATTCGAAGATTGAGTCGAAGTCTGTGGGGATTAAGGTGGGTGGACATGTCTTCATAAAGAAAATGGTTCGAGACTATGATGGATTCAACGGACCCGGTCGCTCTCAAAGTTTCATTGCACTTGTTCGTGATTACGACGGGTTTAACGGTCCGGGTAACCTTGGGGTCAAGGTTCTTAAAAGGGTGAAGTATTGTTAGGTGTAGTTTACTATAAGGACTATACTTGTCATTGGTAGAAGTATGAGGAGTAGTAGTGTTATTAGGAAAGTCATGGGTGTAATAAATAGTGAGGAATTACTTTGTACAAAGCTATTGATGAAATGAATGGAACTATGGAACGGCCGCTGTTTGATGCGGCCTAATTTCCACCAATCAGAGCCCTGTATTTAATGGCAAACTTGTAATTTCGTTTAAAAGTGAAAAAAAGCGGTTTAGTGGTTCTTGTCACATCATATCACATCACTTAAGTGAATTAGACCACGGTTCGAAGATTTATCCAGACCGGATGTGAAGTTTTAACAGACGTTTGAACTTGCCGTTTACTATACGTTACGTTTTGGGTCTGTAGTCTAGTTCGACGGAGCTACCCCTTATCCTTCTTCACCCGCCTTCCCTTACCTCCTTCCCTACCTCCATTGCTGAATCATTCCGCTGCGCTGCGGTCGGTTCTCGAAGGAGGGATTTGAATGTGGTTGCTCCATTTCACAGGCCAGACAAGTCCATTCTGAAGCTTGTTTTCATCTTGCAGTATGAAGCTTCAATTGTCTGTTTGTTGATATTTATGAGACGTGTTGTTGGTTGTATATGGATACGGGGATAGTGATACTGATGAATTGAACATCTATTACTGTTGTATTGTGTTAATTTGCTGTTCAATACATCCATAGCCATTCATTTTCGAACATTACATTCTGTTTTAATGCAATCCTGATGAATTGAATGTTGTTTAACAAGAAACAGTTTTTGAAAGTGTAGATACATACATTTGTGTTTCGTGCAAAAGGATTTTTGAATCAGTTTAGGTTACATTCAATTTATGGTTGAGTGACTATAAAAATTCCAGCGAAGGAGATAATTGGTTGGACACGTTTTGGTTATGTAAAATAATCTGCAAGGTTAACGGGAATGTGAATGATACAGCAGGTGTGTTGAGCAGTATATGAAATCACAAGTTGGTTAATTTCGATAAGAGCGGAGGAAACTGAAGAGTGGGTAGTAGGCTTCCTTTCCGGACATATAGCTTAACGGTGGATCCGCATCATTCTGCCCAGTCAATTTCTTCTGTATCATGTTTAGGTAGTTGTTTGAAGGAGTCTTATCGAGGTATGTGTATCAAGGAGTGTTATCGAGCTCTAATGCTTGGTAAATACCAGACACCAGAAGCCGTTGAGATAGCTGATTTTGATGTATCCGTTTGGGAACGTGCACCCGGTTCTGGAACAAACAAGGGATGGATATACGGGATAATTTAGAACAGGAAAAGGGACAGCCATACAGGCGTTATAGGAAAGGAGTGTCAAGTTGGTCGATCTGAGCAGTTTAATAGACAAGGCAAACTTCTGATGGTTTTATTCATGGTTCCTGCAATATTGAATGATTTTTATATTAACAATCTTTGCATTCAGATTCTAGCTAATAGATATGTATAAGCATAATGTGCTCCTGCTGAATTATTACTACTGGATTCAATATCCTCGATGGCTCTTTTATAGTCGTTATTGCCTTTTATGAATCATTTTTTAAACATCCACACAAGGGGACACATATATCCCCATTAAGAAGAAAACCAGGAAATAAGTTTGATGAACACCCATTGCAACATTCAGTCGTACTTATTGGGAAACATACATCCTTAATAGTTTGTAAACCCCAAAAAAGTCATAATACACGCCCATTGGGCTCCAATGTTGTGTCATTTAACGCCGTAGATTTTATTAGGAACGTTCCACTGCCACAAACACCATGTCTTCACCAGCAAACACAACAATCAGCTCATCTGATTCCTTTAGTCCAGCTCTGGTGTAAAATTCTGCCCACCCATTCCTTATGCTGTATTGCCATGGGTTTGGACCCGATGGTTCGCCATTAGTGACATAGTGTTTAGCAAGCCGCATCGGCGCTACCAGCTCAGACCGGTCAATTAAAAGGAGCGTTCGACGGTTTTCCAGACGTGCAGCTTGGATAAACCCATTGGGGATAGGCTACATTAATTCAGTTAAAGTACAATTTAATTGAATCATCAAACCAACAACAAGTATCCAATCCACCGAGCCAGTACCATGACAGCAAAAGATGAATTGTTGAATTCACTTACTAATTTTGTTTTCGTGCTCTCATCTACTCTTACTCGAAATGAAATATTAGTTCGAGACAGGAAATAATCCAACATCTGAAGCTCATCTGCAAGTCCCATTTTAAACTGCTTGTTTAGTAAAGGCATATCAATTTAAAAAAAAACCACAACCAATAAGAAAGACAAGTTGTTACCGTCGAACTTACCGAGATCAGCCATTATTATATCTGAAACACATCGAATCGTAGAAGTATTAGCTATTTAACAAAAAATTAACACAAACACATGAATTCCGAAAAGAATTACAGTTTGATTTATTCAACTGCAGTAATTGTAGCCTAAAATCGATGAAGTGCAAAGACGATTGACAATTAGATGATGATATTGAAAATGTAACCTAACATAGAACAATTATATTACCTAGAGATGCAACAAAAGACAGTTGAGTCGACGCGACGAAGCCGATGGAGCTGTTGTCTTTCGCAGTTTCCTTGATGTGTCTTCTAGGGTTTTCTGCAGAATGGAGAGTAATGGACGGCAAGGTCCAAATTATATTATAGACAATCCAAACTAGCAACTATAAACCAATTATTTGTGTATTTATTAAATGTATACGATATTAGACTAAGTTTTCAATTCAGCCTAGTGGTAGCACGCTACTTAATGGGTGACACGTCCTAGGTTCAATCCGTGGTAGCTGCATGTTAAATAAATGTTTTTCCTCCCCTACAGGATTTTATTTGTTGTGATGATAAATCAGCAGCCTAAAATAACAGGTCCAACATGAATTTCAATTGTGTCCGTCAGCATGTTGATTGATAAAACATGTGTTTGCTAAGAAATACGCATGCTGTTAGGAAACTGCAGCATATTCGTTTGGCTGTCTGTGTTAGAACCTATTTTACACGTTTTTCTTAGGTAACATAATCTGCAAGGTTAACGGGAATCTGATTGATACACCAGGTGTGTTGAACAGTATATGAAATTACAAGTTGGTTAATTTCGATAAGAGCGGAGGAAACTGAACGATGGGTAGTAGAAATTTGGATTGTTGTTCACCGACCAGGCAGAAGTATAAGGGCTGGCGTAAATATTGTGCACATCAGTAATTGTGTCTTCTTGGCTGGGTGGTATGTCAGTTGTGGTTTCTTCTTGGGTGTTAGGTACATCAGTTGTAGTTTCTTCTTGGGTGGGTAAATCATCATAGTTGTCATCAGGGGGAACTTCATTTCTGTTGGGTAGATGATTAGAGCGCAGACCAGTATCTTCTTTACCCGTATCCTTATTGTCTGGTCGTTTACGACTACATTTATTCTTCCTGGCAGTTCGTTTCTTAGTTGAATTTCTGGGATTTTCAGCAGTCTTCTTTGGCGATGTTGTAGTCTGTCGAGGTGTATGACGGGGCAGGTCGCCTAGATTGTTCAATTCATGCAGTGCCTTTTTAAACGTGGCATCATCACCTGCTGCTACTGCTGCTGATAAAATCGAGGCGTAGTGAGAGTGTATGCTGCATGGGGCCTCGGACGGAATGCCTGTTGGTATACTTGGACTATTGATTGGCCTCATCGTCCATCTATTGTTCACCAAATTGTCGGGAATTTGCTGCAGATGCTCGTATTTCATTACTGCAAACGAGTGTTCACAAGGCAAGCCGACAGTCTCAAAATACAGGCAATCACAATTGAGCTCGGATGTGGCTTCACAATATTGAACCGTCCATTCACCTATAAAAAATTTGTCGTAGTCTTTGACCGTATACACGGTGGTTGTCTCTGATCTCACCGGGTCGTTGACTATCGTTGCACCCACCAGTCCGATCAGTTTGACTATCCTGACCATCGAAGCTGGAGTGTAAATCTTGCGTGCATTCTTCTCAATTTGTTTTAGGACTGTTACAGAACTCTGCACTAGTGTCGATATTGCCGTATACTCGGCTTCAAAGTTTGTCTGCCTTGACTTTTGCAACAGGATGTCGGCATACTTGAGCAACACTATCAGGCGCATCGATGTCCCCCTGACTAGCTGGTTCTTGAATTTAGCATTGAGACCTTCTATACGTTGCGTCGTCCTAGCCTCACCGCAGAAAACTCCCCTAAAGAAAGTTGCTGCCCATTTCGAGCGACGACGGTACTGGGCCCTCAGCCACCTCTTTGCTTTCTTCAACGGGTCCTTCTCAAACCCCCCCCCCCCCCTCTCCTTCCTCCAACCCCCCCTCTCCGTCCTCCAACCCCCCCCCCCACCTCCCAACTCCCCATCCAACCCCCCCTCTCCATCCATTATTTAGCTAAAAATTTAAGCCACTCATTTTCGAAACCCATTTCTGTCATAGGGGTATACACCAACTGTTGGAACTCCTTTTGGAATCCTGGAATTTTTATATGGCTGTCTGCGTTCCGGCTTAAGTGCCATCCACACAATCGATGTCTCGTCTCAGGGAAGACCTGCTGTATTGCCAACGCCATTGACGTGTCGCCGTCTGTTATCAGGCATTTTGGGGCAGAGTTACCCATACCTTCACGAAATTTTTGCAAAAACCATACGTAACTGGCTTCTGTTTCGTCATGCAGAAGACCGGTCGCAAATATGAGCGTATTGTGGTGGTTGCTTACTCCGCCGATTACAATCAAGGGTTGGCCATATATGTTTGTTTTGTAGGTTGCATCCATTAGAGCTACATAGCCGAAAGATGCGTAGTCAGACCTACATCCACCATCCATCCAAATTAATCTGGATAGCTGCTGTTGTTCGTCCAAGTCGATGGCGTAGAAGAATTGAGGGTGACTGACCTCCTTTCCGGACATATAGCTTAACGCCCGATCCGCATCATTCTGGCCAGTCAGTTTCTTCTGTATCATATCTAGGTAGTTGTACAAATCCCGCTTCCTATACCCCAACTTCTCGTATCCACCCTCCCTAACTGCTAGGAAATCGAAGACTCTGGTAGCGGGTATTCCTACCTGTTTCATTGTCTCCGTTAGTGAAGTGTCAGCCGCTGGAACGCGTTTGTTAAAACCGGAGATGAACTGACTGTAAGTATTCGGAAGTAATTCATGGTTGTGGTCATTGTGGAATGCGTCGATACACCACTTCATATTTACTGGTACTAATTTACATGATAGCCTTGCCTTACAACCGACACGTGTTTCTGTTGTGGCTTGTCTCTTGCGGTCTGGTCGATTTTTGTACACCTCTCTACGTTTCCCCTCCCGGTTGCAAGCAAAGACACAGTGAATTACTGCTCCATTTGGGTCTTTATGACTATAGTGCCTTCTTACCCTAAACCCACATTCCTGACCGTATGCAGTGTACCACGACAGTACATGATCAAGTGGGTCGAAGAATTTTGGCGGGTCATCTTCTTTGCTTGGGGGAATCGGATCATTGAACTCGTCGAAATGTATAGGGTTCTCGTACTGCAAACCTATAGTCATACCAATTGTGTCAGGACCTCAGTCAGGTTCAGTCTACGAATCCGACTTAAAAATCGAGTACATAGTCTGGGCCAACTCACAATCAAAGCAATAAATCGAACATACAAGTTATCATCCAGAAAATGAGGCCCGGCTGAAGGCCCAAGCCAACAAGGGCTGGGCTTTGGCCCTCACAATTTTGTAGGCCTCGTTTTAGCTTGGAGGACGTTATAAACATTTAACAAATATGTCGTAATTATAACCAGATGCATTTGTATGTCCGTCAGTGGAACGAGATTGTGTTTTTTCGGGAAGTAGTCACGGTGTCGATTCCAGTATGTAACAATTATTTTCATGTTTTATCTTTTTTATTTTTTGCTATATATCCAGAACAAATTAAAATTTTGCACAAAATTATATTGCAGTTTTCGTCGAATTGAATTTTAGAATCTAAAGTTAGTCAACGATTTTATGAATTCAGTCATATGAAAACAAAGTTAGTTCAAAAAAATAGCGAACAGTTTCACCAATGTAACAAGAAAACTTAAATGAACTACTGTTATTTTTTACTATATTTATCAACTAAAAATGAAATTTTATGAATGAATATTTTATAAGATTCCTTTAACTAGGGACTCCATGTATACGTATCATAGTTTTTAAAAAAAAAAATTTAACAAAAAAAAGGAACAATATCAAAAAGCCTAAAAATGTATGAACAGTCAGTGGGGTAAAATTATATGAACACGCAGTACTGAAGCATTGTCAAGTTAAAACATGCTTGAGGGTGGAAACAAGTACATGAAAACAAGGGTTTGGAGCTAACCTTCAGAGTCTCCGTTTCCAGGTTGTTTATCGTTGGCTGACATGGTTGAGACGACCAATTATCAAAGGGTATTTTCCTTAAAGTTGAAGGTAGATACTAGATAGAGAGGAGATGAAGGGTTCGAGGATACAAGCTTGGAGTTGACGATGAAGATTAGCTGTGCCAGTTCCCTTCTTGTAATGTGCTGATCTTCCCTTGGCCTATATTCAACAGTACAGTGTACAGTATAGGGGTCGGAGAAGTAATTATATACTAAAGAATTCACTAGTTGGTGCTTTTTGTTTTTAGACCGCTAATAATATGATAGTTTGGCAAAAACATTCACATAATAAAATCAACAAATATTTTGTGTTAAGTAAATTTAGAAAAACAAATTCCATGAAGAAACAATTATACTTAATAAAATCACTGTAAATGTCACCTATATATTTAAAAGTTGATGTATTGTATTAATTTGTAAGGTCATCACTCATATACACAAGTGTATATATTTAAGGAACCTTAGATACTTATTCATATGTGAAAACCATTAAAATTTTACTATATAAATATAACTGTCGTGTATATATAGTTCATATAGTACATTTGATTAGTTCATTCAATACATATATTTCCATAGCTGTTAAACATAGAATTCCATATTATAATTGTATAATTTTTTTTATGATTGGTCCGAGAAAAATTATTCATAAAGTCATAGTCTATTTCTCTTTCAATTACATCACCGTTCCCCAGCTGCAACCACGTCGGCTAGAGTGCTGCATGCAAGTTTAATCTTATGTTTATGTCAAAAATCTTGGTTAAACGGCAGTCCACTGCAATGTGTTTGCCTTCACTTTTAGCTATGTAGCATTAATTTCATCCGGTAGATTTTTGTTCTCAGACAAAGATACGGTATAGTTTTTTTATTATGTGGACAGTATTAAGTCTACCATGTGGGATGTGGTGTAATTCATTAAAAATGTAACTAACATTTTATCCACATGATGTTATTAGTTAGTCCTTGTATAGTTCAATATAGTCCAGTCATCTAACTGTAGTCGGTGTAACTAATAATTTGTATGATCCTTATTTTAGTCAGCGATGAACTAACAAAACCATTGTTAATCTCTAATCTATGATACTTATGTCAACAATCTCTCATTAATGTGTTGTCAATTTGCAAGATTTTCGGTATACGGTTTAGTCATTTGGGTTCAGTGGTTTGGGTTTAGGGTTTATTTATTTCTCATTATATAGGGTCATCTTTAAATAGCTAGTAGGGATTAATTTAGTTGTCAAAAAGTACATACATGTTATGTCCCTCGAAATGGTACACACAAGCCCTACAGTTTATGTCGATTTATTTGGATAAAATAATGTGTTTATTATAAGAAAATATTTATTGCGAATGAATATTGTACAATTTTATTGGTCAATTATTAAGTGCACCTACTATAATAACCACAAGTGAGTCTCTGTTAACAAATTAATAGTACAAACTGATGTATCATTCTTGGACTGCTCTCATTATAATACATTGTTTCACCTTCATTATAATACATTGTTTCATATTCATTAAAACGAAACATTAATTTGAAATACAAATTTTTTTGAATTTCACTTTCTGTAATTGGACTTCGAATGACATATATTTAAGGCCTGATAAGACATGAATAATCATATATTTATCCCGCAGTAGCATTTAATGTGGGGTTGCAGCTGTGATACAAGTGACCCCTATCGGGAAGTTAGCTCTGCAAGTCTACTAACCATACCCTAAACCTTAAACCATAGTCAGATTTTAACTTATTGGACATCAAATAATTGAAGTAACTTGTGCTTTAAAATATTACATACACAGCAACTGGAAAATTACTTCACAGTCACGTCATAACAATTAGAACAGACATACTAAAATTAGAGTAAATCGTTAAAATGTGAAATTTCTTGTGAAATTTCAATAGAAAGTAAGAAAGAGAAAGTAAATGAACAAATGTATCGGTACTTGGTTGGACCCTATTTCACTTTCTATAGAAATTTCACATAAAATTTCACAGTTTGTAGCAATACCCATAAAATTATACACAGCATTGTAAATGATTTAACCACTAGTTATAGTTGAACGAAATAACCCTCGTCAACTATAGAATAAACCTTATCCATACCATAACTCATAAGGAGAAATTATTTCTTGGACCAAGTCCACCAACTAGATGATGTGGACCTAACCAATTAAAAATTGACAACTCACATATAATATGGTAAAGATCAATACCACAAAGTAGATGATCATATACAATTTACTAATTTAGATCATACACCATTTTACTAATTTGATCTCTCACATTAATTATTTGGAAAATTTTATTTTATTTTTTTATATTTAATTCTCTGCACTCTCTTCATATATATATATATTATTTTTTTTTTCTTCTAAAACCCTATTAGACATGGTGAACCCTAGAGGGCAAGGTGAACCTTAGAAAAATAGACACTTGCCCTTTAGGATTCACCATGTCCAATAGGATTTTAAAATAAAAATAAAAAAACAATATACATTATTTATTTAAAAAGGAAGAGAGTGATAAAATTAAATGTAAGAAAATAATATAACTTTTTTTTTTCCAACTAATTGGTGTAGCAATTAAGATTGAGAGAGCAAAATTACTAAAATGGTGTATGATCCTAATTAGTAAAGTTGTATATGATCTTCAACTTCGTGGCATAGATCTTTACCATATTATTTGTGAGTTGTCAATTTTTAATTGGTTAGGTCCATATCCTAGTTGGTGGACTTGGTCCAAGAAATAATTTCTCATAAACCGTAAACCGCAGTTAGTTTTGAACTGTTTGGACATTTAGTATTTTAAGTAACTTGTATGTACTACAATCATAATGCAGTTGAAATCCAAAATAAGTTCATGTTTACTAACTGAACACTGAAGGGGGGATTCAAAAACGTGTACTACTAGGGATTAATTATGTCCTGAAACATTACATATACCCTATGCATCTCGAAATCGTACAAACAAGACCTACAGGTTATGTATCGATGATGCCTGATAGAGTAATCCCAATGGCCTCCTGTTGGGCCACGTGAACAATAACCCATGTCGCCCAACCAACCTTGTTCCAGTAAAGCGTGTAGAGTTATCATTTTCATGGTTGTTGCTCGGGTCTCTAAGAACACCTGTTCCTGCTCTGTTCCTATTTCTAGTGAAACATCAGACGGATGCATCAACGGTGGAGGTGTGCAGAGACTCATCCTCGCGAGTATGTTAGCAGTATACTCGGCGAGTGGGTCATCATTTATCACAAACACCTTGTTCAGCAACAGAACACCTCCTTGGACATTACCTTGGTACAGGCCTTTGTGCACCCCGATCATGATGCCAGCATCAGGGTTGTTAAATGTTCCCCACATTTTCTCAATGCTTCCCAGCAACTTGGGAGGCATGTTGGGAACCCTTACAAAAAGGTGTTTCAGAGACAACATTGGGTATAATCTTCGTGCGACCACAGCAGCCCCCCTAGCGCTGCATAAATGAAAACAACATGCACCACACTAATATGCTTGAACTCTGAATAAATATATATATAATGAATGCGTTTCTTTCAAAATCAGTGTTAAATAATAATTGATTATGTGCGTTATACCAGCAGCCGAATGAACCGACCGACGAAGGGTCTGTTCCAGCAACCCTTGCTAACACTTCGTCCCACATTTCTTTCGGCAGTGGGGACCATTCAGTTTCATTGAACAATCTGGCAATTAGCAGAGGAAATTCAGTTATAATAATCTATTGTTAATATAACGAGCTGAACCTTAAACGATCTGCTTAATAATGTAGTGAATAACATTTGCCTTTTGGTGGCAGAATCCCTGAAGGCATGACGAGTTGCCTTCAGTTGGGGGGTCAGCGGACTTGTCCTAGTATGGGAGGTAGATGAACCCTTTGACGGGGTCGCTGAAAGTTGATTTGTAGCTTCAGATGAACTCTCGTCTTTGGAAAAAGACGTCACCTTCTTTATCCATTCGTATGAGTCTGCCTTCTTCTGCTGCTTGTCTTGTTTGCTCATTTCGGAAGATAGCTGTTTTTTATATTTGTTTTTTTGTTTAATATATCTCTGATGAGGTTGTCGATATTTACCCCCTTTATATAGGACAACATGGTGTACACATTCCCGCGTGGATAGTTATTTTCCCGCGGCAACGAGGTATATAAACCTTGTGAATTGGATTTCCGAAGTATTCCGATATTAGGGCGTAATTCAAAAGGTCAACAAACTACTCGAATTTACTATCCTGCCATATCGTTATTCCGAATTTTTGGTCGAATAAGTTCCAACAATCACTTGATGGCAAGCATCGTAATTTGTTGTCAACTTTGGGGGCACTCGTGTTTCCCTCACAGTACGCAGTAGCAAATTGGACATTTACATATTTAATTAAATGTAGGGAATGTAATTATAATGCAACTACAATAAATGAAGTTACTATTTATTATATTAGATAAAATTAAATTTTAAAAAATAAATAATTACATTTTATTAACAAACTGTGTTTGGTTGAAACCACTAACCCCTCTCCAACATTCCCTATAAACCTTATCCATACCCTAAAACTTATCCCACAACCATAGTTACAGTCAAATTGGACATTTACATATTTAATTAAATGTAGGGAATCTAATTATAATGCAACTACAATAAATGAAGTTACTATTTATTATATTAGATAAAATTAAATTTTAAAAAATAAATAATTACATTTTATTAACAAACTGTGTTTGGTTGAAACCACTAACCCCTCTCCAACATTCCCTGTAAACCTTATCCATACCCTAAAACTTATCCCACAACCATAGTTACAGTCAAATTGGACATTTACATATTTAATTAAATGTAGGAAATCTAATTATAATGCAACTACAATAAATGAAGTTACTATTTATTATATTAGATAAAATTAAATTTTAAAAAATAAATAATTACATTTTATTAACAAACTGTGTTTGGTTGAAACCACTGACCCCTCTCCAACATTCCCTGTAAACCTTATCCATACCCTAAAACTTAACCCACAACCATAGTTACAGTCAAATTGGACATTTACATATTTAATTAAATGTAGGGAATCTAATTATAATGCAACTACAATAAATGAAGTTACTATTTATTATATTAGATAAAATTAAATTTTAAAAAATAAATAATTACATTTTATTAACAAACTGTGTTTGGTTGAAACCACTAACCCCTCTCCAACATTCCCTGTAAACATTATCCATACCCTAAAACTTATCCCACAACCATAGTTACAGTCAAATTGGACATTTACATATTTAATTAAATGTAGGGAATCTAATTATAATGCAACTACAATAAATGAAGTTACTATTTATTATATTAGATAAAAATAAATTTTAAAAAATAAATAATTACATTTTATTAACAAACTGTGTTTGGTTGAAACCACTAACCCCTCTCCAACATTCCCTGTAAACCTTATTCATACCCTAAAACTTAACCCACAACCATAGTTACAGTCAAATTGGACATTTACATATTTAATTAAATGTAGGGAATCTAATTATAATGCAACTACAATAAATGAAGTTACTATTTATTATATTAGATAAAATTAAATTTTAAAAAATAAATAATTACATTTTATTAACAAACTGTGTTTGGTTGAAACCACTAACCCCTCTCCAACATTCCCTGTAAACCTTATCCATACCCTAAAACTTATCCCACAACCATAGTTACAGTCAAATTGGACATTTACATATTTAATTAAATGTAGGGAATGTAATTATAATGCAACTACAATAAATGAAGTTACTATTTATTATATTAGATAAAATTAAATTTTAAAAAATAAATAATTACATTTTATTAACAAACTGTGTTTGGTTGAAACCACTAACCCCTCTCCAACATTCCCTGTAAACCTTA
This sequence comes from Clarkia xantiana subsp. parviflora, assembly GCA_036873135.1. NCBI lineage: Eukaryota > Viridiplantae > Streptophyta > Magnoliopsida > Myrtales > Onagraceae > Clarkia > Clarkia xantiana. The sequence continues at coordinate 15,235,833 of JAPTYO010000004.1, forward strand.
TCCATTCCCTAAAACTTATCCCACAACCATAGTTACAGTCAAATTGGACATTTACATATTTAATTAAATGTAGGGAATCTAATTATAATGCAACTACAATAAATGAAGTTACTATTTATTATATTAGATAAAATTAAATTTTAAAAAATAAATAATTACATTTTATTAACAAACTGTGTTTGGTTGAAACCACTAACCCCTCTCCAACATTCCCTGTAAACCTTATCCATACCCTAAAACTTATCCCACAACTATAGTTACAGTCAAATTGGACATTTACATATTTAATTAAATGTAGGGAATCTAATTATAATGCAACTACAATAAATGAAGTTACTATTTATTATATTAGATAAAATTAAATTTTAAAAAATAAATAATTACATTTTATTAACAAACTGTGTTTGGTTGAAACCACTAACCCCTCTCCAACATTCCCTGTAAACCTTATCCATACCCTAAAACTTAATTTTTAACATTAACATGATAGCATTAGATTTACCGAATATAATGTTAAGGCACTAAATATACTTATAATTAATATGTCATATATTAGATACCAATACAAATGTTTTTAATACAGATCCATATATGTGTTATAATTATAGACTGAACGTTGCCTTATTTCTTAAATCGGAGTATCATTTAGTATCCGAGTTAATGATGGGAAATTATGGGTCCGGCTAATGGAATTTCAATTTTCAGTAAACCTAAAATCTGAACCATTGGTTATCACTATTTGAAATGAGGGTTCATCTTGATATATGAGATCCCATTCAGCTGGTTGGATCTAACCCCGAAAAAGTATTCGAAGGATCCAGATTGTAGGTTACTATACACTCGAAGTACATTAGCTGGCAAACTACGTTAATTGGTGGCTCAGAGGATCCGAAATGGCACCTTTTACAATATCACAAGGAGATATTTGGCACTGTATTAGGACCCACAGGTGTATCATATGACGGTTCCCGATACACGGAGAGATAACCATTTAAAAGACTGTTTTTTGGTTTTCATTAACCTGTCTGTTCAAAAAACCTTTTTCATCTGGGTCCATCTGCTATATCTTCATCACTGCAACTGGGGATACATCTAACTGTCTGCCAAAGTTCCACTAGTAAGCTTTCGAAAATTTTGGTCGTTAATATAAACCATTGATTATCGTCTTATGTTTCTAAAAATGTATTTGGATTTTTATATATCTTGTGTTTAAAATTTGTTGGTTTGCAGGAACAATTCCTTAGTCATGAATCCATCTAGGTTGTTGTCACTTCCTGTTGAGATGATTATGCTCATAATGGTTGCCGTTATGTCTGGATCGATCGCGGACTTCATAAGGTTCAGATCATGGTACGAATGAACAATTTCATTGTCTAGATGTCCTTATTTAGTATGTGTTAAGTACATTTCTAACATGAGATGATTTTCAATGTCCAGCTGCAGAAGGCTTCACGGGATAGGTTCAAGCACAGATATGGTGCATACCCTGGTACCACATGACATCGTACCCCGCACTTTGCCGGTGTTATGTGGACCTTTTGTTGACATCTTCATGGACAAACGTAACCCAGATGCCCTGTATCGGCTTGGAATGCATACCTTTTTCAGACAATTACCCAGGCAATTAAATCTTGGTCTTGCCCAATTGACGGCAGCAGCATATCGGGGACATGATGTAGCTAAATATGCTGTAGCAATGATCCGTATCTTCAATTGGCCAACCGATGAAAATGTGCTGTACGACGCGTTCAACATGCTGGGATTAGTGGTCGCTACGAGACGCGCGATGAATGTCCGGACTGTTTTCATCGATGCTGTTAGGAGGTTAACCAGTTACCACCAAGGTAGGCCATCACACCCGCCGGCCCCTCGACGTCGATGCAACCAGCACGAATTAATTGTGGTTTATCGTATCAACGAGGTCCGGATTTTTTTTCCGGTCCAGTGGTGCTTTAGATGTTATTGTGACGCTGAAGTCATTCGTTTTCGCTACTATAACTGCTGGGCAGCTTTTCCTCACCAGAAACCTGGCTAGTAATGTCAGGAATAGGGTTTCTGGGTTTAGGTTCTCCCTTCTTTTTTGCATTTGTATATCGAAAAAAGTAGTAGTTAAATTAACTTCAGTGTGTGTGTTCATCTACATTTTATCACTAACCCCTTCTGTGTCTGGTCCAACAGTTGAATATAATATATTAAGCTGTCCATGATATACATCAGAAAATCAATGTTTTTATCACTTAAATTTCCGCTGAGGTTGTTAATTTCTGGTAATTTATGTGCTGTTGAATATGAAGCTCATCACAGATTTATAGAGAAGAATTAAAACAATTCATATGCTGTGTGAAAACAGTTGCAGAGACATGGCTTTGGAAGAACAAGTAAAATGAAGAAGATGAACAGTACAGCCTTGAAATACAAAAATATAATTAAACATGTACCCTGACAACTGACAAGCAATAATCATTTCTATTTACTATTATATATAGCAATATTGAGAGACAGCCCTAAAACCCCTATCTTTATACCAATATAAAATATGAGGGTTGTCCTCACCCCCAATAGGTACCTTTTCAACATTTTTAATATTATTATTATTATTATTATATATATATAATATTTAGTTCACATAACTTTATAAAATTGATGATTTAGTCTTTATTATTTTTAAGACCCATCTATTTATCTTTATTATTACTTAAAAATCATTTCGTTAAATTTTGTTATTTTTATTTTTTAAGTTCGCTTAATTGACATGTCGCTGTAGTTATTATTAAATTCTCAATCCAATAAACTTATTAATTAGGGATGCATATCACCTGCCCCACTCTTCTTGTTCCAGATCGCGTCTCATCGTTAAGATTTTGACACGTGTGTGTAATTAATTTTGTGGGTTTTTTTCCCTCTAAAACCCTACTGAGATTTGTGAAACCTAGAAGGAAAATTAAATTTAAGGAGACGTGTCAAAATCTAAATGGTGCGGCACAATCTGGGGCATGAAGAGTGGGCAGGAGATCTGAATCCATCAATTAGAGTCATCCTTAACATATGATATATGCATTCAATATGTGAAAATGTCGGGTGCATGTATTGTTTCATTTACCATATCACAGATTTGGGGATGTTCCGCCCTTTGACATTTTTGTGTCGCATAAATCAGTCACTTGCCAACTAATATAACCTATCAAAATATGGATCAACCGTAGTTCCTGAAGTTTGACTAAAATTTTCATTAATTAAATTGCATTAATTTTTTTTCTAAGTCACTTAATTTACATGTTACATTAATTATCATTAACTTCTTAATGTAATATACCTATAAATTCGAGTAACCCCGAAATTATGATATGTATTCAACTCCTGTACACTTAGAGTACATGTTGAGATTTTTTTGTATATGTGTCAACAAAGGTTCTTGAATTTGACCTTTTACGGATAACATGTTACTCATCGTCCATCATTTAGGGTCTCGAACTATTAATTTAGTTCTTCCATTTGTCAATTTAATCAAATTGTGTACAACATAATTAGTATTTAAATAAATAATTGATGTAAAGTCAAGTATAAACTTTTGATTTTAATGAATTGAATTTTCCTTTAGCGTTAAATCAATTTTTGTTGGTATTATGGTATAAAATTGCATGGAACGTGTATAGTTACGTTTGTATAGGTCAAACTGTTCCACTAATGACTCTAAGTGGTTAAGTACAGGTTTACATTCTTCACTCCTCAAGTTGACGAGTTAGATACAACTTTATAGTTAATAACCCACGCCATACGCGATATAACTCATTATTAGTTCTAACCTTAAATATATATACATGTAAAGCTAATTTAGTACCGTAATGGAAAACAATAGTTAATTTTGTACATAATTATCATATTTCTATTTTTTTCGTTGTGAATTACATTGTGTCGTTCTTTTTTTCTCCTAGCCCCTCAAGTTGCCCATGTATGTATTAATTAAATATCATCATATTAAAAAGCTTAAGATAAATTATATATCTAAATTTAGACGACCAATACGCGTGCAACGCACGCGTTAATAACTAGTATACATACATACACACACATACATATATATATATATACATTTGGATAGAAAGGTGATAGTGTCCAGTTTTTACTAATATATGTGGGCTATATTATGTTTTTTTTTTAAAACAGAAAAGCAATTTTTTTTGCTATAATTCGCATTTAACAAACTGTACGTTCAGTTTAAAGTAAGATGTATGTAGGATTACTTTAATTTTTTGTACGTCAACAATTGCTAAGTATATTTTGTTTTAATAGTTGTGTATTTTAATTTTTTTACTACAGATTATATGTTTGTTTTTTACTCACTATTATATAAATATAGCAGGATGTAATAGTTCAACTATGAATAACTGGTTTTTTTTAGACACTATCATGTAACTGAACAGTGTGCAGTTACTAGTATATCAACTGTAATTATTAACTATATGTAATTATATTCTTCAATTTTGTAATATATCCAGTCGAAAGAAATCTTCAAACTTAACCCTAGTTTGTTTAACTCATTGTCTTGCCCCTTGTTAGCCAAATTAGTGGCCGCGTGCTTGACAAGCTTCATCCATATCCACGTCCTGTCATAAATCTGTCACTTTCCACTAAGTTCGTACTGTTCCAATGAACTTTATTTAATTTGTTTGTTTTGTCGAACAAATAACTTATAATTAAAAATAAAATGCTAAGTCTGATAATAAAGTAATTTTATCGTAGAAACGGTATCATATATTGGTACATTTGATTGAAATTAGCTTTAATCCAACTCAACATAGGGTTACACAGCTGACGTGGCTGATATAATTTATTAGGGTTTTGCACAGTTTAATGAATCATACATGGTTGTGGGAACTACTTGAAGTTTCAACTAATTGACAAATCCCTACATTTTGTATGTCAACAAATACAACGTTAGCATATGCAATTGTCAAATCTTGAACTCATGCCCTATTGATACTGACATCACGTAAAAGTCTTAAGCAAAGAAACACTGTATTACTTCTAACAGGTATATACACATTACAATAAATAAATATAAATGTGTGTAAGCCATCTCCGTTTTTAGAAAAGTTTGTTCAAAGGTAGCTTCACATTCCCGGCTACGGCTCTGCATATCCCATCCTCTATATATCCTAAAGTAAATGTGCTCTGTACATAGGAACCCACGTCTTTCCACAACCAGTCTATTATCATGTAATATTTGTCTCTGTTCTATTTATATACGTTAGGTTCTGAATGAATTGATTATAATAGGCGGTTGACCGCGCATTGCGCAGTGTGTGGTACAAATTACCTGTCTAGTTAATGTAAATTAAAGTTATACATCATGGACGTCAACATCTACTAAATAAATAACGCAACGATGAAATAATAGATCACTCGACATCCGGTTTAAGGTTAGGGAATCAGCTTGACACAAACATAACGAATTAAGGGTTGAAACTATGGTGGCCAAGCTGTATTTGTCAGTTGTAATCAAAAAAGCATAATCTTATTCATTTTCACAGTAAGTGAATATAATACTACGTTTGAGTGTATTTTCTTATTTAAATGAATGCTTTACTGTAAAGCAGTCCTATGACAGTATAGTATAATTTCTACACATTCCTATTTGGACCAATAAGAATTGGATTCCTTACACATACTAATAACAACTGCATATCATGCTTGTAAGGGGGTTCAGTACACTTAACAAAATGCGTCCACCATAACTGTGTCATCTACACATACAAAACGGCACCCTAACCTATTTTCCTGAAAATACAAAATAAACCTACAACACCTACTATATATGTAGAAATCCTGATCCCAAATCTTAATTGTGCATTCTCCAGATCCAATTTTTCATGCTCCATCTCCAACAGTGCAATCTCGGCCTTCAATTCAGCAATATCAAACACAAAATTCTCATTCGCTATCTCCAGGGATGTATTATTACTCTTCAGTTCAGCAATGTCAACCACAAACAACTCATTCTCCATCTCCAGGGTTGAACATCTGGTACCCAGTGTTTGGTGCAGTGATTGGAATACATTTTTTGCTCTATTTCCGTAACCACATATTAACGGATCTTCCCACTCAAAAAAGTTACATCCAGTCTCTTCACCAACCTGTATGCATTGCCCACAATACAGACAGACATAAGAGTAATCAACATATTTCACCTTAATTGAACATGTACTTACTGTTTACCATTCCTAACCTATAAATGAGAAAACATTATATAATCCAAGTACAATCAAAGCCAAATTCTATTAACCATCCTTGAACAGTTAATTGGTATATACTAACCCTTATTTAGAAAACTTAAAACCTAATTCAATTCCATATTATTTCGATACAGGAAACCCCAAATCAGCAGTAAATCAAATCCCTAATTGAATATTGGACAGCAATATCGTTAAATAATTGAGTTGTTCACCATGAAAGTCGTAAAAGCCGTAAACACTAAGCAGAAATACCTTCCAGTAAGGGCACCGATGAAACCTCCTGGTAAAATTCTCCCACGTATATGACATAACCATTGTGGAGACTGCTCCGCAAAAGCACCTCCGTAATTCAGTCGGAGGAATATCGCCCGTGTTTTGGGAATGTGGTGGGTGCGACATCAGACAGCTCCCGTTCATCTTTATGGTCTTCGAGATTGTAGCCGGGAAGAAGGGAGACAGAAGAGGTTCAAAATGGTGTAATATCGTATCTTGAAGTTTTGTTTTTTTATTCTACACAAACAAAAAGAGTCACGTGTTGCGCACGTCGCGATGTTTTTTTCGATTATAATACACGAAGCATTAACGGAGGTATAATTACGTTACAAATTGGGAAAAATTGGCCAGGATTAAAACTCTTCACAGTATCATAATTTAAATATTTGTTTGAAAATATATATTTGGGAATTTCAATTACAAATAAGGTCAAGTGGGATAATTCAATTAATTTACGAATAAAATTTACTTGTCAAATATTAATAGCGCGTTTAATTAGCGTATTTTGTCGAATATATTTCATAGAATGTGGGATTAATTAGGCTTTACAAATGGAACATGTCCTACTTACGCGCTATAATATTTCCGGATATTTTCTTCAATGGGACCATCCCAACAGATGACACCTGAGTATATAATTTGAATTTCATATAATAAATAACTGTCGACTTATTTCAAATAACTAATTTAGTTAGATGAAGACACATAACTTCTATGTGCATAGTATACTTTTATTGGCCAATTACAAAGTGCAACTACTATAATAACCAGAATTCAGTATCTGTTAACAAATTTAAAAATACAAAATGATGTATCTTTTCATAACTGGTGTCATTATGAAACACTGTTTCGCCTTCATTATAAAACATTGTTTCATCTTCATTATGAAACTGTTTTCTCAAAAAAGGTAAACCGAAACAGTTATTTGAATTACCCTTTTGTTGGAATGTAATCTTATTAAGTAAAATATAATTCACATATATATGGACTGATAAGACATGGACAATCATAGCTTTATGCCGCAGTAGCATTTAATGCGGGGTTGTACCTTTGCCAAAACTGACCCCAGTCGGGAAGTTAGCTCTTCAACTTTACTCTAAACCTTAACCATACCCTATCCCTTAAACCACAGTTAGATATTAACTTAGTGGACCTTAAATAATTGAACAAATTTGTACGTAATATACTATTATAATGCAGTTCAAATGAAAAAAATTAGTTCATACTTATTCCATAACATTTAGAGCATATATATAATAACATTAAACACAACATTTCAAGTGATTTAACAACTAAGTATGGTTGAATGCAATAAACACTCTTCAACTTTACTCTAAACCTTAACCATACCCTATCCCTTAAACCACAGTTAGATATTAACTTAGTGGACATTAAATAATTGAACAAATTTGTAAGTAATATACTATTTTAATGCACTTCAAATGAAAAAAATTAGTTCATACTTATTCCATAACATTTAGAGCATATATATAATAACATTAAACACAACATTTCAAGTGATTTAACAACTAAGTATGGTTGAATGCAATAAACACTCTTCAACTTTACACTAAACCTTAACCATACCCTATCCCTTAAACCACAGTTAGATATTAACTTAGTGGACCTTAAATAATTGAACAAATTTGTACGTAATATACTATTATAATGCAGTTCAAATGAAAAAAATTAGTTCATACTTATTCCATAACATTTAGAGCATATATATAATAACATTAAACACAACATTTCAAGTGATTTAACAACTAAGTATGGTTGAATGCAATAAACACTCTTCAACTTTACTCTAAACCTTAACCATACCCTATCCCTTAAACCACAGTTAGATATTAACTTAGTGGACCTTAAATAATTGAACAAATTTGTACGTAATATACTATTATAATGCAGTTCAAATGAAAAAAATTAGTTCATACTTATTCCATAACATTTAGAGCATATATATAATAACATTAAACACAACATTTCAAGTGATTTAACAACTAAGTATGGTTGAATGCAATAAACACTCTTCAACTTTACTCTAAACCTTAACCATACCCTATCCCTTAAACCACAGTTAGATATTAACTTAGTGGACCTTAAATAATTGAACAAATTTGTACGTAATATACTATTATAATGCACTTCAAATGAAAAAAATTAGTTCATACTTATTCCATAACATTTAGAGCATATATATAATAACATTAAACACAACATTTCAAGTGATTTAACAACTAAGTATGGTTGAATGCAATAAACACTCTTCAACTTTACTCTAAACCTTAACCATACCCTATCCCTTAAACCACAGTTAGATATTAACTTAGTGGACATTAAATAATTGAACAAATTTGTATGTAATATACTATTATAATGCATTTCAAATGAAAAAATTAGTTCATACTTATTCCATAACATTTTGAACATATATATAATAACATTACACGCCCTGGATTAATAGAATTAATTACGCTTTACAAATGGACAAATAATTACGCCATATACTTGATTCAGAGTAATTATTAAATGGAACGGACCGTACCAACAGATGACACAGTGTGGTGCCTCGTGGCGGAGAGTAAAAATGCTATAAAACATGCTATCAAACCATTCGCTAAACAGCCACCACATATTTGCCAACTGTAAACACGGCTGTAGAGAATCATTTTCTCCTTGATTCAACGGACCGTCGTCAAAACTTACTTTATTTTCCCAAATTCAACTATCTTCTTCCTCAAGTCCGAAGCAGTTTTCCTCCGACGTCTCTCTAACTTCCTTCTGCGCGTAAATCGTCTCTATCGACGGTGTTCTCTCAGATACTTTGTTCAAACAGACAGTCAACCTTTTTTTACAGGTACGTTTCCTTTACTGCTATACTAACCACGGTGAACCACTTACGTTTAGTAACTAATTTCTTCCTCTTTCTCCAAGATGGCTGCATGCACAACAATTCTAGACCTGCCCGCGGATGCGGTATGGTTTATCATGATTTGTGTCGGAGCTTATTCGACCCACGATTTTATCAAGCTGAAGCTATGGTAAGTTTCTGGAAATTCCCTATATAAATTTAAACCTTTCTTCAGTACATGAATTAGGAGTTTGTTCACTGATTTCACTGCTTTCTCTAATTTTTTGTCTGATTTTCCATCGACATTTGTTTTATTTGTGATATATACACAACTAGGACTGTGTATATATATATATATCTTTTGCCAGAAAAACAAAAAAGCTAACATATCTGCTATATATATATAGCAGATATGTACTTTTTTTTTTCCTGCCAAAAGATATATATATATGCATATACATATACATATATTATATATATTTGTTGAGAAAAAACAAAAAAACGAACATATCTGCTTTAAATATTGTTATCTATATGATAGCGTTACACATCTTTGTTTTATATATTCGTCATATTTCTGGTAGGTTATACATATAGAAACGAATGACTGCATTTGGAAAAAAAAAAAAAAAAATTAATGCTATTAGAACCAATGTTGTTTAAATGAGTTAGGGTTTATATGCTTGGGCGAAAATCAGATTCACCACCATACAGTATTATATCTTGTCTTCAAAAACCCTTGTATTAAACTTTTGAACTGCAAACTATGTGTTTGGGTTCACAATTGCTTCAATGTATGGAAATTATGGTTAGGGTTAATACTAACCAGAAATACTGCAGTTCTGCGGAACAAATATGCAATTCTGCAGGACTGAAAACTTAGATATTCTCCGTATGTTGTGTGGTAATGAACATTGAGGAACAATTTTATGATGTTATATAGTAGTTACCCCTCATAAACCATAACTTGTTCATAGCATAAAGATTATGCTGTGGTATACTCAACTAATGACTAACTTTTATAAACTGTTCGTGTGCCCAATAATTACACGGATTGCGCGATATAATAATTAACTTTTATATATAATAAATGTTTCAAAACTATTCGACTTTGCTTGAATGATAACTTTTTTCTAAATACAATTGTTCCCCGTTAAATCAGCTGCAAAAGGTTCAAGGAACTAGGAGACCATCCTTACATTTGGCGGAGAATTTCACTCCAGGGGATGAGCTATCATTTCAATACCGGGAAACAAGCTTCGTTTCTCCGGCAATGCCTGGCTAACTCCAACCCCGAAGCTCTATACAGGGCTGGAGTAGGCAATTTTGTTGGAGGATATTATGCAATAGATGATGGAGGTGCAGTTGGTCTGGTACAGTTGAAGGCTGCTTCAGATGCGGACTATCTCCTCGCTACTTACACTCTAGGATTCATCAAAATCTTTAATTGGGACGGTGATGTTCCATTAGTGGAAGAAGGCTACAGCCTCCTCGGAAAGGTTTGCAGAGCCGGCAAGGAGCTAGAATGTCGGAAAAATTTGATTGAGCATATGAAATGTTTCTGGCCTGCGAGAAAATCGAGGGATCCACCACCGTTACCTGAAGCACAATGCAGGAAAAACCACTGGAAGGCCGTATATAACTGGTCGCAAGAATATGAGTTCTTTGAAGATCGAACTTGCATCGACTGTCGATGCGATGCTGAGGTTCAAAGGCTGTATCCAACATTCGACTGGTCCAGCATACCTGTTCATAGTTATAAGTAGAAATGACAACATGTTTAGTTTTGAACTTGTGTGTAATAATTGTTTTGCTTGTCTAAATACTTTTGAACTTCTGTTTATACTTTTGAACTTCTGTTTGGAAAGACTAAACTGTGTTATCCTTCTGTTCTGATAATTAGAACAGGTCCGGCCCAACTGTTGGCCACTAAGCCTAGGGTTTTAGGGCTCATGTTTTGGGAGGCCTCATTTATGATACTAGTCCTATATATTTGTTGTGTTCAGCGTCGTGTATTTACACAATTAAAGTCATCTAAAAGGCCCCAAATTCAAATGAGTCTTTAACCCTCAAATTCTCTTGGGCCGGACCTGGATCTGAACCTTTAGCTCCCTCAAATTCTCTTGGGCCGGCCCTGGATCTGAACCTTTAGCTCTTTCTTCTCATATCATACGCATGTCCCGTTTTTTACAATGTGTTTTACAATTTTTCTCCCTGAAATTCACTTTTAATGGGACAAAACTACGCCTTAACCTATATGGACTTCATCGAAAATCACCGTTCTTCCCTCCATTTTCAGGTACTGTCCTCTGCGCTTTCTCTTCTTCTAATCCTTTGCTCTACTCCCCTTACGAAGCTAGCTGGACCAATGCACTTGCAAACAAGTTAGGTCTTCAACCGGTCCTCCGTACGAACCTCGCCGATGCAACAGCGATGCGATTTGCACAATCAAACAGGCTTATTCGTGGAAGGACTTCTCCGGGATGTACCGTGGGTGCCCCTATTTCCGGGTTATTTTGCCTATTTCTTATTATTTCATGTGTGGGCGTGTCGAATTGGATAGTAATTACTCCAATTTTGTAATACCGGTCTCTCCATTAAAATTAAGGTTTACCTCAATAAGGGGTTCTATTAAAATTGTAAATCAACGTCCAATTGATGTGTGGGTGTGTCGAATTAGACAGTTATTAGTCCAATGTTTTAAATAGGGTTTGTCAATTGAAAGACGGGTTAACATGAATTAGGGGTTTAATTCAAACTGTCATTTAACGTCCCCATACGCGAAAATCGTGGTTCAATATGTCAAATAAGTTTCCATGCTGTAAACCTTACGGTTTCTGAACTGGACTAATTTCTATTTCCTGAATTAGGGTTCTTATAATTAAGGTCTAACACAACGAATTCCTCTTTCTTTTATGTTCAATTAGGCATTACAACAGTCAATTAAGGTTCAAATTAAGTATACTTGTAATTGCTGTAAATTCCGAGAGCTTGAGCCGGATTGAGGATGTAATTTATTTTACAGGGAACATCCGGCAATGTGTGGTTATTGGATAGACACCAGTGGATAAATTCAAATCAATGTACCAGTATTTGACCAGCAACTGTTCAAACTTGGAGATGGGGGTTGTGGAATTGAAGATGGACAGTGCAAAGCATGATCTCGAGAATGACAAATTCAAGATTCAGAATGCAAAGTTTAAGCTCGCAAATGTCAATTTCACGATGCAGAAGGATAGTCTTGACTCTTGAGGTGGAGAATGGAACACTGCTGATGGGGAATGCTCACTTAGACAGTGAGTCAAGGTTGTGGTGGTTGTGTCCACTAAATCAATCACAAAGCATCAATGTGTCGTTAGTGTATACCGCATTACACTTTAAGCAATTGGTGATCCTGTGTTTTTTTTTGTTTTTTTTTTTTCCAAATCAACGCAAGCTAATACGACATAATCGTGTTAAATGAAGCCATGTTATATAACAAAACAGCATTATCAATTCAACGGAGACTTGGCCATTTAGCTTTCAACCCGAAAAACAACTTAAACCACCAACGCACGCGAATTCTTCTGTACATCAGATCCAAAACATGGATCCAATGTGCTGAACTATCAACTAATCGGAATCCGACGTCTACCATATATAGGATCTAAAATATCTACTGTATTCCACAGATCAGTCAGAAATATAAGTCTACTATACAAACACGCACAAAACGATAATTACAGATTTCTTAGTTTTTTTTGTTCCTCATCCACACTTCGTTCGCAGCCAACTCAAGTCTAACTGTCCCGTGGATTAGATGGACGCCAAAACACTCCTACACCACTGCATCATAATAAAGACAAAACAACTTACATTGCCTCAGTTCCTTCGTAGTTCCTACTACTCCAACAGTTTTTACAGCCACAACTAACGACAGTATATACGTGCTCGTCCTTCCACGGTAAATCTCATCGTGTTATTCTTCGCTAGTATCAAAGAAGCAATCATCGACAGCCGATGTCTTGGGGTTAAAACCTGTAGACAATATTCAATTGGATAACTTGGAGATTTAAATATACATCACAATCTACCAATATTGAGGGGACGATCTGACCGTTCGAGGTGTTATGTTTGGAATTTGATCGTGGGCGGTCATGAAATGCATAACGTACATGCCACAGTTACTCCTGAATAATAAAACTGCATTAACACATCTTCATAATATGACGACTCAATCTTTCTAATTATGCGTTAGTACTGGCCAATAAAAATAATTCTTCAGCGCTCGGTACTACTTTCTCACCCATCACCCAAATATGCTTGATTTGGTACGTTCTCAGGAATTTTAATCTCCCATTCACACGGCCTATAGCGGGTTGTTGGATTGGGAATGCTGGTCTCAAGCAGCAGAAAGTATTCCTGGATCCAATATACCTGCTCTTCCCTATGTTAAATCCTAATAAAATACTTAGGGTATATCATAAATGACCTTACAATGCTACAAGTTCATTTACTAACCACTCGGGCACACTCATCAATCCTTTTACTTGAATTACCAGGCAGCGTATCGACATAATAAACAGCTCCCTCTTTTAGTAATATCACCACTAAGTACCAGTGTGTTGAATCTTCATTCATTGGAATGTATATCTGGATATATATATGTATATGTCCATAAAACACTATCATCACCCTCATCTCTAACTATAACATAGCCTATACAATGTCCCAAATCATATAATCATCTTACCCGTTCACATTTCGCAATACCAAGTCCCAACCAGGATGGGCTAAGTGATGTCATCCTAGATTGACGTCCGGCATCCATAGCAGCGAATTGCTGTAAATTTAACATTGAACAACATTGGATCCTCCCGTTAATGTTACATTACGCACTACTGCAACGACATCCACTAGTTAATCAAACCTGAAACCACGTGGGTAGGCACCAAATACGCCAGTTATGTTCTGATCTTTGTTTGCAGTTCACAATATTCGCTACACTGTTGATTACCTGCATCAATCAGATAGACATACCAACGCATAATCATCACTTCGTGTACTACTACAAACAAATCCAATCTAACGGAAACTTACATCATCAATGATCCATGCTCCGGGACGAAGCGTCAACATAAAACGACGACTGACTGATATCACCGCGTTCTGCGTGAGCACCTCTCTGTTAAACACAAACCACTACTCAAATAACGAATTTCACTTTTCGAATGAAACTTTGGCTCCCAAAATTCTCACCTTTCATATTCTTCTTCGCTTACGCCACTCGGAGCTTGGGCAAAAACATAATTTAGAACCATTTGCTCTTCTTTGTTAATCTCAGGACCCCTACAGGCGTCCATATACCTTAACACTGCTACTTTCCCATTGACATCCTATTCATTGTTTTTTTATAGCCTCGTTACAGGATGAACATTATGCACGCCAATATTAGCTGTAATACTGCAACATACCTGGACCCGGTTCTCGTGTTTCAACCACTCGTCATACCAAGTCTACAAACATTATAAATCATCAACCTATCAACGGTTACTTCTACATTTAAACTGAAATGAGCAGTTACACGTTATAAAAAAACAGACCTTCTGACTTGTACTCGAAGAGGTTTGTTCTCTTAAAGGGTTAGCCATATTCCTGAGATTCGAGATCCTGTTGCTTTGAAATGGTTAGTCATAATCCACCGAATAATATTCAAATTTTATACTGTGCTAATCACCATTGCAAAGGACTCTTGCAAGAATGTCTCGTTGAGGAATTTCGTAAAAAATGTTAGATGCAACAGCTAAATACACTCGTAACATCAGTGCAGATGACGACGGATGCAAAGACACCCACGAGATAAATCCAACCCCAATGGACAAACGACTGAATTATCACATCGCTACTGCAGGATTAACCTAACTACGAAGAAAACCGATTCAATCAATTAAACAAGAAGAACCATACCACAAATGCACTACACTAGATACATATCCGACCGTAAGAGCGGACTTGGAATATGAAGGGAAGATGATCCTTCACTGGCCATCAATGGAGCTTGAGACGAAGAAAAACGTCGGGATTTTATGTGAAGGTTGAAAGGTGCGGCCACTACTATGCTGTTGAGACACGGTACATCCAAACAACATTTAACGGGACTTCCTAACGCTGTTAAACCGGAATTACTCGAACCAGACCAGGCCGAAAATGATTAAACCAGAAATTCAGATTAAAATACATTATTAATACGCCGCATGAAACAGCGGCCGTTCCATAGTTTAGTCCAAATGAATGTATCTTCTTCTCTGTACTCTCTTTGTAATCTAGGGTTATGTTCTTCAATGGATCTCGAACCATGACAGAAGGTCACCACACCGAATCCAGCCACGCCATAATTCCGCTCGCAATTCTCTTTCCAATTACAGCGATTATGCCTTAGATTACTGATTATGAACTTTTCCAATCCGACACCCGAACCTGTAGCGCTGCTTGGTACGTTCTACAGCCGTGGGAATCTAGCAGACTTCATTCGAGGTTAGTTTATTTTCAGTTGAATTTTCTATTTTGTCAACATCTTTAGATCGGATGTTTGAATTTCAATTAACACAAGACTAATTAAAAATCTAAAATGTAATCATTTTTTCATACAATGGGTTGAAAATATTTGATTTCAGAAACTCGCTGTTGTCCCCCACATTCAAATCCTAGAATTTCATCTCTATGCTTAATGTGATTGTGCAATATTGGACATTGTGATTACGTCTTGGCTATTAGATTTCAAAAACTCATCCTCAGATTCTGAATTTTTTGTTTATGTTTATTTTCTTACAGTAATTAGTGTGTGCGATTATTCACAAAATAATAATGCTTGTATAATAGCTAAAGATGAAGTCCAAGCTAACAAAATCTGATAGGTTGTTCCTGCTGCAGGCAAATTAACATTTCTACTCGATAATTGAACAAGTTAGTCTCTCTCTCTCTAGTCTCTCTCATTGCATCATTAAGCTCTCATTCCTGTAATGCTTACTGAATTGGATCAGATCGATATGTTCATACATTAATGCTGGATGAGTGTGTCTCCTGAGTTCTTATCTTGGTTTTACTAATGGTGATTTGCTGGTATTTCTTGATGAATGTGTCACATCTAAATGCAAATGCAAATTTTAATTTTTAATAATAGAATTGATGATATTATGAATGAGGAGAAAAAAGTAATAAACATATTAAGCCAGACGTGTAAAAGTAACAAACATAGAAAGTCAGACACGTATAAGTAACAAAAAAAATATTTGATAAATCAACAAATTCCAAGTGAAAGACACCTAACAACAAGTAAAAAAATAAAAGACACCTAAAAGAACCAAGTTAAATTGAAAATACCTTCTTTATCAACCAACATGTAAGGTTAGACACCTTAAAGCAACCAACATATGTGTGGATACATTCGAAATAACAACCTTAAAGCACCTGAAATGCAACATTCCAACATAAAGTAATATTCTTAAACAACACGGTTACAATATGTAGTTTGATGGATATGTGCCCAATTCGAGTTCATATTTATATTTCGGGCCTCGTAAACACGCCAAAATTACATCTCGACTTGAAAAACGTTTCCCAAAGGGTCAAAACGGTCCGGAAGCGCGTTACGCGCGTCCGGATTGCATTTGCAACCCGGACGTCCTGGTTGCTTGCAATCCGGAAGTCCGGATTGCATTACGAGTATTGCGCGATTACCGTTTACGCGATTACCGTTACATGAAGAGAAGTCAAGTTCGCATATTACCAATGTTGATGACGGTTACCGCTTGCTTTTGGACCGTCATCAAACCGCTTTAAAACCGGGTCCGGTCCCAAGGAAGCCTATAAATAGGAGGCCTTGGCCACCCATTTTCACACATCCTCTCATTTTTGCCCAACTTTGGTATTTTGAGCTCTGACTTCTCTCTAGAAAAACTTTCTCTCTCTAGAATTACCCTTTTACCCTTATAGTGACTTAAGCATCGGAGAGGGCTCCGCTAGCACCACCACCCCCCCCCCCCCCTCTCCGTACTAGCACCGGCCCTTTGTGCAGGAATCGACGCCCCAGACGTCCGGACTTGTGCACAGACCACCGCCTTTTGAGACTCAGACGCCGTTTAAGACACAACCGCTCTTTGAGACTCAGACCTTTCTGAGACCCAACCGAACACTCGTCAGTGGCACAAACCTCTTTCAGACGAAGGGTTACAACCCGAAAACCCGCTCAACCATTCAGACAGACGCGTCCCCACGACTCATTTCATCTAGGACGCAACATTGGCGCCGTCTACGTGACTCGAACAAAAAGCTACCATACCGCAAAGACATGACGAGTGATCGCAACCCTCCCGAAGAGGTTAACACGAGAAATGCAAGGAAAAGGCCTGGACACCCTAAGACGTCTCCGGAAAGTAAAAAAGCAAGAGGTCAGAAACCAACCGGAAGCCAGTCGGGGCCTTCCTACATACCGAGAGCTACTTCCGTAGTCTTATCCATGCCAACCGAGGATGTGCCCAATGCACAGCACAACCACCAAGAGCCAAGTGACGAGCATCGTCCACCCCCACCTGGTTTTGAGCTAGAGATACATGATGATGAGGAATTTCAGTCAGAAATGCCCCAAGGCAAACAACAAAGAACGGGAGCAAACCCGATGCCTTCAGTTACTCCAGCAATGATGACTGCGCTAGAAGACTTACTCGCATTCCGCGAGTCACTGAAAAATCAAGGATATGCGGCACAACCACCTCCAACCGCCCATGAACACGCTACAAGAGAAATGTCGCAAGACACTACCTGCCAACACCATCCATTCCAAGGCAAGGACCAACATGCAGAAAATGCCTTCCAGCATACAAGATATAAAGCCGCACATTCATACACTCCTTCCCAAGGAGCCCGTCATTGGAAGAATGCAAGAGACTTTGACGCTGAAAGCGAGAACTCATGTGACCAAGAAGTGTACGTTGCAAAGACAATGCACAAGACCGATGACACCAACTTGGAGTATGCTGACATAAAGGATGCCGCCTTTGAAGATGCCATTGATTTTTCATCAAAGGACAATGAGCACGTTGCATATCACGACGCCTTGCCCATAACCGCGCAGAAGCCAATAAGAAGACAACTGGGATCCTTCCAAATCCCTGTTGCCACATCCAATGCTTTCTTCACGCCAACAAGAAATGCATCCTTCACACAATTCGACCAAGGAGTCCTCCAATACAAAGGTGTCAACCCACCTCCACATGTCTCTCCTACGATGACGACCGCACTCGAAGAATCCTTTGCATTCCGAAAGATATCAACGAACCAAGGATACGCCCTGCCATCACCACATCTGCCTCCAGTCAACGGACAAGTTGAGGCGACAGGGACAAAGTCTCGAGTCACAAGTCAGCAAGACGTACTGCACCAAAGAATAGAGGGGCAATGCACGGAAGGTACCTTCCAGTACCAACAACCAAGGCACGAAGCTGCACGCTCATGCAACCCGTACGTGATAGCACAACACCAAAAAGAGGCATGGAAACAACCCCCAAAGCAGAACCAAGCAAAACCGCCCTCAAGCGGTCAGCAAGGAAGAAATTGGCAGCCTCAGCCAAAAAGACCTCTTCAAGGAGATTTCCAGAAGCCAAAAGGAGTAAACCTCGATGACTGCATTCCTTTGAAAGCCCCGCCGTCCGTAATATTGAGAGAGATGAAGGATGCGAAAATATGGAAAGCGCCGAGCAATTTCAGAAAAGGCCCCTTGAGGAAAGACAAAGACAAGTGGTGTGAAAACCACGAGGTCTTCGGCCACAAGACGGACAGCTGTGTCAGCCTACGTTTCCGCATTAACAGCTTCGTCCTCAAAGGCAAATTAAAGCAATTCACCGATCAAGGCGACAGCCCTCCAAAGAAGACTCAAGCAGAGTCATCCAAAATACACAAAGAAGGTCCTTCCACAAGGGCAAGCCAAGACGATTCTGACATCTGTCACAAGGAGGGACGAAAAAAACCTGTTAGTGACGACGACGTCCCAATCACGGGACTGACAACAAGAACCTTGAAGGCAATAATTGGAAAAGAGATACACGTTTCCTGGGAAAAGAAACAACCGCAACAAAAGAGGTCGTTCCAGTCAGATGCCCAAAGGCTCAAAGATACCAATCTCGCCATATGTGTTCCTTTGAACACACCGCTGTCTGTCATCCTGAAAGAAATGAAGGAGACCAAGCTGTAGAAAAAAACCCTCTAAATTCCGCAATGGCCCATTGGGAAAAGATGAAAGCAAATGGTGCGAGAATCACGAAGTATATGGCCATGAGACAGACAGCTGCGTCAGCTTAAGATTTCATGTAAACAGCTTGATCTTAGAAGGAAAAATGAAGAAGTATATCAACCAAGGCAATAAGCATCAAAGGAAGCTTCGTGTGAAATCTTCAGAAAAAGGCAAGGGAAAAGAAAAGGCGGATGATAATCCACCTATCGCCAAACGCCAGAAAAACAACGTCACTTATGGAACCAATTGTGACGACTTATACAATCTTTGGAGTATGAAGGCGGAAGAAGCAAATCTCAAACTCCCGGAAAACAAACTTCACCGCCCACTTGAGCCAACGACTGCCTTCCTTGGCAAAGATGTTGAAAAAAAACACAAGCAATGTAAAACTTGGGGGCATGACATCAACTTTTGTTCATCCCCAAAGGTGGAGATTGAAGAGCTCAACACGCTAGATGCATTGAGAAACTATGTGGCACGTGGCAGAGTCAACTGGCCAACAAATCACCTATGAGGACGTCAAACACATCAGCAATCCCTTTATCTTCCTTATCTCCTTTTTCGCATATCTATTTTAAATCTTTTTAGATTAAGTACAACTCATGCTTATTAGCCTCAGTACTTTTCAAAAGAAGTGGTCAGTAGACGCTTTCTTGTAATCTGTTTTGCGAACTCTAAATATCTAATAAAGGTTAAATCTACTTTCGTAGGTACATTATTATGACGCATATTACCTTGGAATAACGCCAAGTAACAACTACGCACATATTACTCGCGTCAACAACACAAATTCTCAAGCATTTTATACGCGCAAGACTAAAAATCGTGTCGCGATAATAAACAAGGCAGGGGCATTACACAAGGACAGATCATGCACTATTAGAAGATGAAACAATATAAACAATCAGGAAACAGCGATACAACTGCCAAGCGACTTGGGGGGCACCAAGCTGACAAGTGCTCGGCAATTCTACCTAACATATATACATGTCTATCATGATCTACACCTATCGTATCCGCACTCAGGGAAGTTTCCTACACAAACAATTGTATCAGATTCCTTTACTTTAATTATTATATGCATAACTAAAAAGAAATTTCATGACTTCATACTTTTGCAAACTTATAAAAATTGCAATTATCTGACAAAAGTAACTATGTTCGTAGGTACATGCTACACTACGATTACTACACAGGAATTACGCCAAGTAGTAACCTATGCATAAAAATCTACTTCAACAATACAAACTAAGCATTGTGTTCAAGGAGGGATTTATGGTATACAACACCAACATATCTATTATCTACACCAATAGGGAGTTTATTTCTCCATTCATAACATAGGCGTCTATCTCAAGAAGATGCCGGCAACACAAAGCCATCAAGCTATGTGCACAATCAACTTATATGCCGCAATGACAACCTGCGGATTATCTATCAAAACGACGACTATTCAGAGACGTCATCTACAAACAAGACCTTGGAATAACACCAAGGTCTACTATCAAAATGACGACTATTCCAAAGGCGTCAACTACAAGCAATATCTTGGATTAACACCAAGGCCTACTATCAAAAATAGCATGTTGAGGTATCCTCGTTTTAAAGACAAACCCCATGTTTACTCCTAAAAAATGACATGCTGTGACATCTCTTGTTAGAGGCAAATCCTCATGTTCATAGCCATTCCCTTGATTCATAACATGATGGGAAAATACAATACGGGACTGATCACCCCATAAGTGGCGGAAGTTCTCTTGTTAGAAAACAACCCGACGCTATAACAAGTGTGAATTCTTGTTTAAAAGGTTCACTCTTTATGGTGAATGTCCTCTTGTTAGACGAAATCTCATATTATAAATTCATGTTTAAAGGGTTCACTCTTTACGGCAAAAGTCCTCTTGTTAGATGACAATTCCGTACTACAGATTTTCAAACTGTGTTGCATGGTTCCTGGACGCAGAAAGCATGCATCACAATTCATATTTTCAAAAAGTGTTACATGGTCCCTGGACGCAGGAATCATGTATCACAAATATTTTTTCAAATATTTTACCAAATATTTGACAAATATTTTATCAAATATTTTATGTATCAAACACCTTTCCAAATATTTTATCAACACGGTTTTTTGGGTGTATGACATTCAATGCCAAAATATTTTTTCAAATATTTTAGGGTTAAAGGTACTTTTGATACCACATGTTTAACCGAATGTGGCTTTTAGTACAGGATGTTTAGTTTTGTATACTTTTGGTACCAAACGTTTGAAAAAATGTGGCTTTTGGTACATCCGTTGGTTGGCCGTTAGTTTTGGCCGTTAAATGACATGTGCAAGTCACGTGATCGACTCTAAACTTTTAATTTTGTTCAATTTAGTCCCTCAAATATATTCATAACTTTTATTTTGTTTAATTTAGTCCTAAAGATTCAAAATCGAACCCAATTGGGACCTATCTCCAATTGGGTGAATTTGACCCAGATGGGGCTATGTCAATTGAATTCGATTGGTTTAATTGGGTCCAATTTTGAAGTGTTATGACTAAGTTAAACAACATAAAAGTTAGGAATATATTTGAGGGACTAAACTAAACAAAATTAAAAGTTTAGAATCGATCACGTGACTTGCACATGTCATTTAACGGCCAAAACTAACGGCCAACTAACGGATGTACCAAAAGCCACATTTTTTCAAACGTTTGGTACCAAAAGTATACAAAACTAAACATCCAGTACTAAAAGCCACATTCGGTCAAACATGTGGTATCAAAAGTACCTTTAACCCAATATTTTATCAACAAGCTTTTTAGGGTTCACAAAATACCCTTTCAAATAATAAAATGTTTTTACGTATGCTTCCCCAACGCGGGTTGATACACGCTGGCAGGTGCGCACCCTGTTTAAAACTCATAAAATTTACAAGTCGAGTCTTGTACAACGTCGCCTTAGAGTGGAACTAAGAGACGGTATAAACTAGTATCTTGCTTAGCCAAGATAACACCTTTCAAATACACTACTTGTTAAGAAATATTGCTATACGCAAAATACTTGGCAGGTTGCAACATATATAGCAGCAAGCTATTCAGGAAAGAAGGGCAACATGCGTAATACATCATGCAAGCAATCAGGGGAACGTCTCAAATCATCAATCAAGAAGTGGCTAATGGTCACGCCTGTGGAGACTACATCTATGATTACTAGTCATCCACATCGAACAAAATCCTACAATGCGCAAGTCGCAATATCCTATGCTCTATCCATCTTTCCATGCCTTGGAATCTAACCAAGAGGGGCGATCATAACACTCAACAATGAGCGACATACAGTCGCAACTACGGACATCATGTTCATCATCTAAGGATATCTATCCCATCTTCCAAGTCCAAAGCATATGGACGGCATAGATAACTCAAGGTATGAAATATTACTAACAAGTTATCACATGATTATTATTGAAAACAGGTCCATGTGACGAAATATCATGCAAGCAAAGGCATGAACAAAGAATTATCAACATCAACCCATTCACAAAGGGTTCAACATGCTGGAAGCAGACAGCCCGACAGCAACCAAGAGTTAACATCATCTCTAAGGACTTATGGCAAAGAGTTCATAATGTCAACATCAAATGCAATGTCGTCATCCACACAAAAGACACGACAAGAATGATTGTTTCAACATTCAGCACAACATAGCTCTTCAACATAAGGGCAACAATCAGCAATACGGGCATCAAAATCAGCAATCAACAAATACTTACCTCAGTAGGAGTAACGCTCCTCCTTGGGCCGGTCCCTCGACCGGGGGGCAGAAGACACCACTGCACAACCCTCAACTCTATTTCCTTTATCACAAGAAGGAATTAGCATGGTCATGCTCGGCATAAATAACTAAGAATCGCTCGAGGAACGCGCCCATGCGTCGGATCTTTCATTATGCTAAAAACAGAAGCTGCAGCCAGCAAAAAGTTGGAAAATTAACAAGTTCAAAAATGATACAATGAGACGTCTTACTCACAAGCCTTTTACCGCGACCATGTCCGAAGACTTCAGAGTAGCGGGGGCACTTGTATGGACATTCCTCCCAACAAATGGATTTCTGTACGCATCAGCTATCTGCAAAGACAAGCTTTCTCCCATCAAGATGGAGATAGTGGACTTACTCATGATAACAGCCGTGGGAAGACTAATTCTGACAAGAGGACGGCAAGATCTGATATCCTGGAAAATGATACCAACAATCCGGTCAGTGCATAAACACGCACCAACACTTATGCAAGCATTTATGCAACAGACGCTACATGTGAAACAACCATGTACGTGCAAGACTTGTTAGTCTTCATGCAACAAGTAACAAGCATCACGCAAGGGGGGCAACCTCTTCAACACATTAACCTTGCATGACAACACCGAGCTCATACTCGCAGCATACAAGATTACAATGGTGGAATATTTTCTAAGTACTTGGCTCAGGATGACAGTCAGCATATTGCAAGCTGTCAGCATACAACCACGTGTCAGCATATTATCAGGAGTTGGCATATAACCTATGTTCGCATCAAGCATACGGATACAGCATACATAGCTAGAGATGGTGAAAAGATTCTAAGTGCGGGGGCATATACGCACACAGTGTACGTACATACATGTCGACAAGGATGCATGTCGACAAGAAGAAAATATTTTCTAAGTGTTTCCATGTACGTACATACATGTCGATAAGGATGCATGTCGACAATGAGAAAATATTTTCTAAGTGTTTCCATGTACGTACATACATGTCGATAAGGAGAAAATATTTTCTAAGTGTTTCCATGTACGTACATACATGTCGACAAGGATGCATGTCGACAAGGAGAAAATATTTTCTAAGTGTTTCCATGTACGTACATACATGTCGATAAGGATGCATATCGACAAGGAGAAAATATTTTCTAAGTGTTTCCATGTACGTACGTACATGTCGACAAAGATGGATTGCATACAACAAGTAGCTATGCCTCCTAATCACACCTACGACGCTCATCGACAAAGCTCATACGACGAAATCTATGGTAACAATCATTAGATATCGCTTAAATATTTTCTAAGTGTTTTAGCATACTTGCAGGCAATGACCGACAATCTATACCTGATGCTCAACCATTAGCGCCAACGCGCGTAGCAAAGTCAACGCGCGTAGCAAAGTCAACGCGCGTAGCAAAGTCAACACGCGTAGCAAAGTCAACGCGTGTAGCAAAGTCAACGCTTATAGCAAAGTCAACGCGCATAGTAAAGTCAACGCACATAGCAAAGTCAACGCGCATAGCAAAGTCAACGCGCATAGCAAAATTGGTATGTGCAACGAAAGTGGTCAACATCCCAAGAAGCTATCATGCAAGCGGTGCGACTAATGTGACGAACCGCGAAGAGCAAGCACGACAATATTTCTCTAAGGCATCAAAGCAACAAATGATTACTTCCAAGAGATTCCTTGATGATAAGGATCAAAGGAGTAATGCACTTACACTCACACGTAAGTACTTACGGTATATTCCGCCCTCTTCTAAATATTTATCCCTACATACATGATTGTTTTGGTATTACGCGTATCAAATTCGTCATTTTACATGCATGTTTGCATATCGCACGATTCATGATTTAATAATCGCTAAGTCGTTTGAGGAGTATACGGATTATATTTCTAACATCGCGTAGTTACGTTCTTGCCATGATCGTTACTTATGCATGCACGTTGATAAAAACATGTCCACATGACGCATTACTAATAGCTTATGTCCCTAATGGTAATCATGCTTGCACGTTATATATGCGCATTCTCTATTGCACTAACCGTGATGACAGGAAATAAAGTCACTCGGTCGGAAAATCAAATGACGGACATCAAGACTCATACGTCCAACCAACAATCGAAACCGGAAGGTTAGCGTCAAACTCAAATTGGACACGTATCCTAACTTAAAATAGAGTCAAGAAAGGTTTTAAACCGTTACTTGACTCGGGGGCAAGTGATGGATATTTGCCCAATTCGAGTTCGTATTTATATTTCGGGTCTCGTAAACACGCCAAAATTACATCTCGACTTGAAAAACGTTTCCCAAAGGGTCAGAACGGTCTGGAAGCGCGTTACGCGCGTCCGGACAGGACCTCCGGATTGCAATGCAATCCAGACCTCTGGATTGCATTTACAACCCGGACCTCTGGGTTGCAGCAACCCGGACGTCCTGGTTGCTTGCAATCCGGACCTCCGGATTGCATTACGGGTATTGCGCGATTACCGTTTACGCGATTACCGTTACATGAAGAGAAGTCATGTTCGCATATTACCAATGTTGATGACGGTTACCGCTTGCTTTTGGACCGTCATCAAACCGCTTTAAAACCGGGTCCGGTCCCAAGGAAGCCTATAAATAGGAGGCCTTGGCCACCTATTTTCACATATCCTCTCATTTTTGCCCAACTTTGGTATTTTGAGCTCTGACTTCTCTCTAGAATAACTTTCTCTCTCTAGAATTACCCTTTTACCCTTATAGTGACTTAAGCATCGGAGAGGGCTCCGCTAGCACCCCCCCCCCCCCCCCCTCTCCGTGCTAGCACCGGCCCTTTGTGCAGGAATCGACGCCCCAGACGTCCGGACTTGTGCACAGACCACCGCCTTTTGAGACTCAGACGCCGTTTAAGACACAACCGCTCTTTGAGACTCAGACCTTTCCGAGACCCAACCGAACACTCGTCAGTGGCACAAACCTCTTTCAGATGAAGAGTTACAACCCGAAAACCCGCTCAACCATTCAGACAGACGCGTCCCCACGACTCAGTTCATCCAGGACGCAACATAGTTCAAGAAATAATGTCAAAACAATTCGACTTCACTGGCCAAGTCCTTTTCAGATGGGGCATTTCCATCTTCAACTCCTTCACTAGATGTGGCAGCTTAGCTTTTTGTTAACAACCACAGTCTCTATAATAGGATCTGTGACTTTCTTGTATATTCTCATTTGCTCATGAGTAGCAGTTGGTGGAGGCTTTGAACATACAAGTACACTGTACATCTCCAAATTGTATGAGATCTGCAACAAAACTTGAAAGAATGAAAGATTTCCAGACACAAGCTTAGATTATTAACGGCAATAAGCTCATCGTCACTATCACATCCATCATCATATGAAAATGTAAGCAAGGATGAATTTAACAAAGACGATAAGTCAAGTTTTAATAACAGTAAAGGAAGCCAACGACCCAAGAAGGAAAGAATGACGGTAAGATCTTTAACCCATAGAGAACATTAGTTTATGTTAATTACAGCATCAGCTCTTCAACACAAATATTTTCTGCAGTAAATCTATTGAATAAATTTAGAGGTAAGGCTCAGTTACCACTCTCATAAAACATATTCCACAAATTTCAAATAGTCACATTCAGCTAAAATTTAAAACTTCAACCAAAATTGATAAAGTTTGAGTTTTTAAGCAAACAATAGACTCAAAATCAAGGTCTAACACGAACCTAACCTAATTTGTAGCAGGAAACATGCAAAATAGAAAACTAAGTTAGAATTTTAACCCATTTCGAAATATTTAGCAAACCCACTCTACAATAGACCTTATTTAACCAAATTTCTGTGTTATTACCTGAGTAAACTCAGCCAATACGAGTCGGACCAACAATTTCGGGCTCCACTTGAAGATTCCGGCTTATCACCTTACCGGAATAGTATCGTCGATCACCAGAACCGAAGCCACCGGAAAAATGCGCCTGCTCCCCGCCGGAAATCGCTCCCGGAAGTACCTATATTTTCCGTGTACGATATTCACACATGTGGTGTGACCATTTGAAGCTCGAAGAAAGAATAGCACTTCTTGATCTTGCAGAAAATATGTTTTTTTCCTCTTAAAAATGAGTAAATTTGTGGTTCAGGTAAACTGAAAAAAGAGGACTTTAAGGAGGAATTTGGTTTTAACGACGACCCGGAAACAGTGTTCTAAGCGACATTTGGGAACAGATGGTATACTTGATCCAAGACACTCGTCATTTGACTTCAACACTTCAGCTTGTTTCGAATGGAGAAATCGGCGTGAAAACAGTAGTCGGGCAGATGAGAGGGCAAGGAAGTGGAGTTTCATTGATGATTAAGAAGAAGAAGAAGAATTCAAATATGAAGAAATCAGTAGTAGTAGTATAGGGTCGTCTTCGGATAGAAATTTACTTGGCTTGCCTGCAAGAGGTCCTTTGAAGATGTAAAAACCGCGTAAGTAGTCATTTTTCGAGTTTAATTATCTTCCAACATTGGGTTTTAGTAAGCTATACATGTAAGTATCTATAGTTGCTGTATCTTTCATGAAGTTGGTTCCTGTTAAATGTGTTAATGAATTTACTTGTGATGCAGTTTCCGAGTTTCAGCACTTAAATGGCATCCGGATAAACATCAAGGACCGTCACAGGTTAGTTTGTCCTCACTTAAGAACCTAGTTATGTACTTATGTTGCTAATTGTTGTCCATAATTTAAAATGTTGATATTTGGTGTCTAAATTATCATTTTTGTTGCTTCTCACTGGTTTTGACGTTAAAATTTGTGCTTTAAGCAACTAAAACACGTTTTCCACTTTCTGAAGTAACACATTTGTTGTGTATGGTTTGAGATTATTTGATACTTAAAAAATGTGTTTTTGCTACGACAATTTTAAGTGAAAAAAAGTGGTAATCAGCCAATCTGATACTTGAAAGAGTGAATATCAACATTTTAAATATGAGATAGTGATTAGCAATATGATTTAGAGTTGGAACTGTTTTTAGGTTCTTAACAACAACAAAAAATCCCTAAAAAGAAAGATTAGGGGATAGTGAAGTTATTTTTCTAGGTTCCTACGGGATATCTAACGAAAAACTTGTAGCATATTTGCTCAACACCTAGAATAATGTAAACTCGCACCAGATTGATTCTTGAAGAGCTGACTATGACATAATATTTCTCTGTGGCTAGGCTATGGTTGAAGAGAACTTCAAGATGCGTGTTACTTGCAGTGCTGTATCAGCAGCAGCATGAAAGTCTGTTAAAACTTAATTAAGTTGAATAATGACCATGTCATTTCTTCTTCTATCCATGAAGATCTCTCACATTTGAGAAATTTCAGTTTGACCCGGCTGATTTGTCTGCAACTAGCTAACATGTTATGGATAAATATATTCAATATTATAAGATAATATCTAGGGTTAACAGATCTTTTGATCCATGATGTTTGACCATTTTTGGGTTTTGGTCCATGATGTTTTTTTTTTCCTAATTTTGGTACCATATGTTTGCAGATTTTTTCTAGTTTTGGTCCGACCGTTATATTCCGTCCATTTTTTGACATGTACAAGTCACGTGATCCACCCTAAACTTTCAATTTTGTTCAATTTAGTCCCTCTAATACTTTCCTAACCTTTTTTTTGTTCAATTTAGTCCCGAAGTTTCAAAATTTCAATTGGACCTATTATCCAATTGGGGTCAATTTTGAAACTTCGGGACTAAATTGAACAAAAAAAAGTTTAGAAAGTATTAGAGGGACTAAATTTAAAGTTTAGAATGTATCACGTGACTTGAACATATAAAAAAAATGGACGGAATGTAACGGTTTGACCAAAACTAGAAAAATCTGCAAACATATGGTACCAAAACTAGGTAAAAAAAAATATCATGGACCAAAACCCAAAAGTTTTCAAACATCATAGACCAAAACACCTATTAACCCTAATATCTATTATTATTAGGATTAATGTTAGTGATAGATTTAGATATATTATTAGTGATATAATTAAGTATTTTATTTCCTATCGTTATCTGTTAGAATATCTTATATTCCTAGATTGTACTAGTCTATTCTATTTAAGGGACAAATTATTGAATAAAATGATAAGTAGAAAGTTAATCAGAAACTTAGGTTTCTAAATCTCTCATATTCTGTGTGTACTCATGACATTTGCAACCCTCTGTATGTATATAATCATCTCAGCAAGCCCTCGAATTCTGGCTCGGGAGAATCACTTGCTACCGAAGCCAACCGCACGCCGATCTGATCTTATCCCAACAAGTAGTCGCGAATAAGAACACACCGCCAATCATGGCGGCGATATGCTGCAGAAGACAACCGCACGCCGATCTGAACTTATCCCACAAAGTAGGGAGTGCATCAGCTAAAGCATTGGCTGTCATCTCACTGAGTACTACTGTGGACCCTTGCAAAAACACATCGCCCAACATGCAAATATAATAGAAGACACGCCAAAACCAACTAACCGGTTCATCGGTGACCATCGGAGAGCCGCGAACTCCCTGCAGTAGAAAGTTCTTGGGACTACGAATCTTCGTTAAGGTATGTGTGAATCTTCCGCTGAGTAATTTCGATTACAAACATGTACCGTGTTTTAGTATTCGTAGTGATTATCCTCCATAATCTAACAAAAAGTACCTTTAACCCTTAAAAAAATGATAAAACTACATAAATTCTTTAAATAAAACCTAAAAATTAAAAAACAAAAAAAAAACAACAACAACAATAATTTTTTTAAAAAAAAAATTGATAAACGAAGGTATGACTGAAATGTCATACCTTCGCTTTTTTAGTTTTTCATTTTTTTTGTTTTTAGGTTTTATTTGAAGAGTTTATGTATTTTTTTTTTTTAAATTAGAGATTTAGTTTAAAATTAACGAGATTAATAATAGATGATTAATTGTGATATAATTTTAGGGTTTTAAATGATAAAAGTTTTCGATAAGATTATTTTTAAAAATAGAATCATATTCTATGTGACTGTATCAGAATCTGACGAAGAAGAAGTGCACTGGACTGTGCTTAGTTACAGCCGAATTTGCACTTGATTGTGCTTAGTTATCATTTCAATATACTGGAAAAGTCGATCATATACCGATTTGATCTGATCCCACAGTCCGGCAAAACAAATACTCGCGACTTTGGCTAAAGGACCAGAAAACATATTACCGAGTCCAAATGCAACCACTTTCAAAAACGAATCGAGATAAGGCCAAGCCCAATTGATCTGTTCATCAGAATTGGTGACCACCGGTGAATCGGTGACCGCCAGTTCATCAATGAATGCCGGTTCATCAATCATCACTTCGCGCAGTCTTCTACGTGGAACCTTCACGTCAAGGTGCGAGCCGGTGGCGCTGTTGGTGGCGTCTGAGTCCTCATAAGCTACTGCTAAAGGTGGCTGCACGAGTTTGGGTGCTCGTGGAAGTATAAAATGAAATTGGTTGTCATTAGTTTTTGGCTCACATCAAGTTTATTATTGAGCCCAACTAATTATTATATAATATAAGGTGAATATTTATTGATGGAATGTCATTAATTTTGGCTCACATGAAGTGCAAATCTGAAGGTGAATATTTATTGAGGTCCATTAATAACCCATTACATGTAAGAACTTTTTTTTATATATATTTATATTGCTTTCACAAGTTCGGACCGGGAGCGTTAAAGTTGGGAGGCGTCTCCGGCGGATTTCGGGAAGAACTTGGATCAAGACGAACGTACCCTAAGTATATAAATCAAATTAAGTTTGTTAAATAGTTAATCCTCCTATACATGTTAAATAGTTAATCTTATTCATACTCCAAACATAAAGGAAATACATACGGTAAACTGTAAAATAATTGAAATCAAAAGTTAATTAAAAAACTGTCCAAAGTTTACTCCGTATTAAAATTAAGTGTCTTAAGTTTCAAATGTTAAACTGTAGTGTCTAAGGTTTTAATTTTGTTAAAAATTGTTGTCTCAGTATGATTAGTTTAGAGAAGTCAGTTCCGACGAAACCGACGGTCAAATTCGAGCTCCCATACGCACTCTCTTTGACATTAAAATTAATTTTCTAATTAACTCTAATTTCTATTCGACATTAAAATTAATTTCTGAAAGGTTGCATATTTATTCATACAAAAATAAATGATACAGATTATAGAAAACATTAAGATATATATATATTCTAATAATATTAATCAAACTGCTAAAAATATATTGTTATCCCTAATTGAGACCCTAAAATATAAGTTATTCCTAATTTAAGACAGAGAAATTTAATGTATCCCTAATTTATAGGACTAAGAGAATATTTATATGCATATAATTTAAAATCTATCTAAAAAAGCCTATATACACTAGCTCGGCTATGATATATTAATGTCCCTGACAAGATCACCACCTTAACCTGTAATATATCACCGACAGACACTTCATCTCCTATTTCTTTGAAATTCAAAACTTTCACAAAACCGCATGCTGACACGGATCACGTCGGATTTAGGCAATTCTAGCGTGATACAGGTCGCCTAGGGCAATCTGGAGGTTCGGTATGGACGCATGTGTCGCGCGCGTCCGGACCGTTTTGACCATCGGGAACATGTTTTGATCTGTTTAAGTAATTTTAACATGTTTACGAAGACCGAAACGTAAATACGAACTCGAATTTGGCAGATATTCATCATAGGCCACCTTCATGAGTTTTCAACCTAACTGGAACACTCTTTTCGTTGGTAGCCAATTACTGGACGGTTGTTACACATTCAAACATTTTTCGCGGGAGTGCTTTTGTGGTTATGACCAATTCATTCTCATCTTACACATTGCAGGATCACTCTTCTTGTCAGTAGCCAAATAAAGGGTTCTTGTGTCACGTATAATAATTCCAGTCATTGCTAGATTTACGTGAACACACTCTTTATTTGTAGCCATTTAGAAGGGCAAGCGTGACCCATTCGAATATATTTCACCCTCACCAGATTGCATGAATACACTCTTGATTTGTATCCATTTGGAGAGTGACTATTGTCATTTCGACTATTTTCCGCTCTTATAAGTCCGTGGGAACACTCTTTACATTTAACCATTTTAAAAGTGGTTGTGGATTTTTAAATATTTTCGCATAAAAAGATTTGCAGAAATACACTTTTGATTTGTAGTCGTTTGGAGTGTGGCTGCAACCTGCTACGACTCTATCAATAACTTTTCACGCCCACGAAATTTGCAAATTTGGCTGCAACCTGCGACTCTATCAATAACTTCTCGCACCCACGAAATTTACAAGAATACACTTTTTATTTGCAGCCATTTAGACAGTTGATATGACATTTCTAATTATCCTGAACTTTGACAAGATTTTAAAAAACACTCTTTATTTATAGCCAATTTAAGGATAGCTATATCTAGGGATGGCAACGGGGCGGGTCGGGGCGGGTATCGCCGGACCCGGACCCGCCCCGCGGGTCGACATGGCCGACCCATGCCCGTCCCATGAATTTTCGGGGCGGGGCGGGTCGACCCGCGGGTCGCCCCACGTGGAACATAATTTATTATTTTAAACTTTAAACTCTAAATTTTATGTTTCACGTATCCAAATTCAATTCCAAATTCGAATCACAAATTACAAATGTAACTTCAAATCCAAAAAAAATTCAATATACTCATTAGAATCATTGTTATTTTAATTTTGTGTTATATTACCCATGTAGTTTTATATAATACATATATGTTAAATATGTATGTAATTTGAACACACGGGGCGGGTCGGGTCGGCAGGGCCCCGCAACCCTAAACCCGGACCCGTCCCACGGATCGCGGGTCACGGGTCGGCGGGTCAAAATCGGGGCGGGTACCCGCGGGTCGGCGGGTACCCGCGGGTCGGCGGGTACCCGTGACCCGTTGCCACCCCTAGCTATATCCTTTCAGATATACCGCTCTCAGTAGATTTACAAGAACTCTCTTCAGTGGCTAATTAAAGTGTAACTACGACACTAACAACGTGTGAAATGAATTTCTTTTTTTTTTTGCAAAATAGAGAAATGAAATCTAAATGGTTTACGTTTACCTGACCAAAATCTCTGAAGGAAGTTCAGGGTTTGTATTGTGTAAGAACACTTTATCGTTGTCTCTCAACATAAAGAGAACTTGAAACTTTTTTTGTTTTCTGCGAATTCCCTAACAAAATGATCCTCAAGCACAAATTGCAAAAGAGCACATCATAGCAAAATGAAGCAAAAATCAATTTTCTAAGGTACCATAACATGATCCTTTTACAAGATTTACTGAAATGAATTACAATGTTGGAAATTTTTCTAAACTTCAAGATGATAACAGCATTCTTGAAGCCAGACAAACTCCATGATTTATCATTTATGTTAGCATTGTTATGAGACCCCCAAATGGTCACAAACCACACCAAAAGGGAGATGCCAATGCTTCAATTTAGATCTTTTCCAATTTTTTACATATTATTTTTACCGATTTTTCTCAAACCCTCAAATCTCATTCGTGAATTTGACCAAAAAGTCACATTTTTAGTCAAACCAACAAATTATTAAAAAAAAATCTAAAGTTTTTTTTTTTAAACTCCACAGAACACGCTAGAGGAGGGATTTCAACATTTCTTCTAATTACTATCTTCTTTTTGTAGAGAGTTTTCTAGAAGATGTAATTACTTGATATGTTGGAAATTTTTCTAAACTTCAAGATGATAGTTGCATTCAGGAAGCCAGACAAACTCCATGATTCATCATTTATGTTAGCATTGTTTAGAAACCCCCATAAGGTAACCAGACACCAAATGGGGTATGCCAATGCTGCTTCTAGATAATACATTTCTCAATCAAAAATTCAGTTGCCACATTTTAAATTATTTTTAGGACCGAAATAAGGCATCATGCTATATAGTTTTTAGAAAACCAGAAATATATCTTAAAAGAAAACAGAGCAATACAAATTATACCTCTGCTGTTGATATTCTTAGTATAAAACTCCATTTTTAGGAAATTCAAACCTTTATCCTTCTGCCATTTTCACCTATTTGAAGAAATAATAACCCAAATATTAGAAATCAAATGCAATATCCTCCAATGTAAGAGATGAGATAGAAAGTATATGGCAACTCATCACTAAAATGTTTGTGCAATACCAACTCAATCAAAATTTCAGCTTGACGCTATTTTTGGATCACCCGTATCTAATAAAGCTTAATGCAATAACTTCATGTTAATATTCGATACAGAATAAATAAAAAACTACTAAGAATCATCAAGAAGAGCATTTTTATGTCTAGATAGACCCCAGTAATCACAAGAAGCTACATATACAGCTATACTGTAAATAAGCAGCGGCAATAACCATGAATTATAAAGAGAAACATTAACCGTGTACTTGTAGCATTTGCTTGCATTTCGGGAGAACGAGGATTCACATCTGCTTAATCAACTACAGAACAAAGCTGATTGAAAAATATTATCTTTCGTCATTTGCTGATTTGAGTCGCCATTTATGGTTGCTTTGTAGATGAGAGAAATGAAGCTTCTGCGCAGTGCAGAAGGCGGCGGAACCCTAGCACAAAGATGGATTGAACTGATTTTGGGCCTGGACGGATGGATTTTTTCTAGTATATATTTAGAATAAAAAGTTCAAGATCTTTTCGGGCTTGTATGGCCCAAAAAGAATACTTTTCGGGCTTGTTATCTCAAGGATCGAGCCCGATACTGAGTTATTATATAATACATATTATATTATTAATCCAATCCTATTCGTAGACTTCTAGTTCCCACCGTTTATTCGATCTAAATCTTAATCTTATTATTAATAATTAAGAGTGATCCAGCAAACTATAGTACTCTTTTCAATGCTTCGAATTTTGCTGCATACCAATACATAAATATGCATAATTATTATGTTTATATTTCTTATTATTAACCTCAATCGGAAGTGATGACAATTGATGATTGAAAGTGATAAGCGATTGAAAAGTGTTGTTTAGGTAAGTGTAACAATGAAATTATGTTTAATTTGGACTTTTTGTATGAAACAATGATGTTGTATTAGTTTGGTTATGGTTAAATGATTTGATTGTGGTTATAAACCATGGTTAGGTTATGGTATGAAGAAACATAACCAAACTGGTTATGTTTATGTTTATGGTATGCGTGAAAATATATATATATGGTATGGTTATGGTATTAGTGGTAACATCACCGTACCTCGCCATTTTCAGCCCTATTAAGAAGAATGCGGTTGTATACACAGTGTAAGTGAATTAAGCTACTCATGAACCATTTGACATCAGCTCGGTTGATATTCAGATTTAAATCACTAAATTTTAATTCGAAATTTTTCTAGTGCCGAATCGTATACGAGTTCGTCTATACTCGACTTGAGAGGCTCCCAATCCTAATTAATTTTTCTTTCTTTCTTTTTTTTCTAGAGTGGAGTTCTAGCTTTTATATATATAATATATATATATATTAGCTATCGAGTCGAGTTCGAACTTGAGATAAGGTTTACAATTTATGATTTACCTAAACAATTGTAAACTTGGCGAGCCGAGCTCGAACTCATTCAGCATAGCACCGAGCTGAGCACAAATTTGAAAAAAAAAAAAAAAAAAAAAAAAAGATCCAGTTCGAGTTCAAACTTAAGAAAATACACACTTATAGTTATAAATTATAATACTAAGAAATATAACTCCAATGGTTATAGTATAAATAAATACAATATTATATATTTATAGTATTAGTGGTAATCTCACCATACACTTACTGGCCTTGAAATAAAAAAAAAAAATATATAGACCAACTATACACATCTATGTTTACATTCGCAATGATGAGCCATTAAATATCAAAGTGTTGTCTAATACGCCTTCTATCAATATTCTAATCATTTCAGGCTTAAAATATGCTAATTTTGAAACTGCTAATCAAGTTATGTCAACACCACGTGGTGACATTAAATATTAAAATCTATACAAATTTCTTAAAAATATTTAAAAAAATAAATTAACAAAAAAAATATATTTACTAATGATAACCTTTTTTATGGCGAACATTTATTAATGTTAATTAAAAATAAAAAAAATACATTTAAAAGCCCTAGGATTGATCATTTTGCTATTAGAAAGACGTGTGTGTATTTGTGGAAACTTATTTTAACATAACATGTGTTATGTGTGTTTGTTAGTCTCTTTCATCCTTAATTTTAAGGGTAATACTGAAAAACATAATAAATAATTTAAAACTGATTAAAAAGGGTTCAGTAAAATGTGTATTTTGAAGATTTTCGCACTCGCACTAACTTTAGAATTAAGTTTAAATATTAGAATTATTAATTTGGTCATGTATCATTACCCTATTTGATCAAGCAGAATAATATTTCTTTATATTCTTTAGATTAGATAATGAATCTGCATTAATCATGCTATTCTGGATCCGCAACTATTTTAATACGTGTGAATGTGATCGTAGTTAGGTGTTAAGTTTTCATCAATATCACAAGTTATGGTTAACTAATTATGGGAGCAAAGAGAAGAAGGAAACACACATATAGAAGAGCCAAGCTGCTAGTTTTCTAATTGGTCCACAATACTCGTAAATTTACCTAACTTTTTTCATGGCAGATTCTTGTAACGTTTGAGGTGTTAATATTAATATAATCTAGCATATATTATTTAAGAAAACCTAAGCTAATTAACTGTCCAATCTTTTATGTGTAGTGCCAAGATGCCAAATTGATTGATTAATTAAATTAATAAACAAGCTAACCTAAGTTAACTATCCAAATCCTTCCTTGTCAATGAGATTAAACTACTAGAAGCTTACTTTAAGTAGTAGCCAATAATTCTCAAATTATCATATTCTTTCTTTCACGTGTTGCCTAAAATTTTACCTAATATATATATAATAGTTCTTAAACTGCGTATTATATGAACATTTGTTTTAAAATCAATATACCAAATGAATATATGAAATACGTGTTGTTTATTATTAATTAAGTTTTTATAATAATACATGTAAATTAAAAATATATTATATTACATATTATTGGAAAACTCTTCACACATTTTATAGTTTCACTTAAAAAAACATAGTCAGTAAATCAGGATATTATAAAATAAGTTATTGTTATATTAGTCTACGGCTTTGCATACATAAGTTTAGCCATATAATAAAATTGGTACAATAATACTATATTAGTCATATCACATTTTTTGTTTAAGTATTTTACT
Organism: Clarkia xantiana subsp. parviflora; assembly: GCA_036873135.1. Classification (NCBI taxonomy): domain Eukaryota; kingdom Viridiplantae; phylum Streptophyta; class Magnoliopsida; order Myrtales; family Onagraceae; genus Clarkia; species Clarkia xantiana. The sequence goes on from JAPTYO010000004.1 coordinate 15,273,490, forward strand.
ATTTTTTTTTTGTAATAGTATTTAGTACTCTATTAAGTTTTTCATTTGACACAAAAATATTATGCATTTTTTTTTTTTACTTTTTATGAATATATATCAATAATTCTTTTAATTTTAAAAAATGGTGTGCACATTATTTTATTAACTCTAACTATAAATCGATAATACAACCTATCTCTGTCGAGATATATTTGTTATTTTCCACTTAAATAGTACTAAAGTACTACTATTTTCATCATAATAATTTATATATCGTTTGTCAAGCGTGCATATGAAGTTCCTTCAAGTTAAAATAAAATGTAGAAGTGTGTAAAAAATTTAACATAAGTAAAGTAAAATATGTAGATATACATAAATTGGAATGAAGAAATATTTTCCAAAGGCTAAATACAAATTTTACTTAATAATACTTCATAATAATAATTTAAAATTTGCGTCGAGAAAATAAAATTAAAAATCAATTTTTTTGTTATATATGAAAAAATCAATAAATTTATAAATATCTTCAAAAACAGAATAATAAAGTTATTTATTAGTGTGCGTTTTAAATATCATTATTTATATCAACCCTACATTACATGCAAGTTAATTAAATGTTTAAGAAGGATTGTTAGCCATTTAATAAATAATAATTAAAATGAAATTAATAGAATTCCAACCTAAGTTTGAAAAAATCATTTTAAATTTATTAAATGTCTCATTAAGCTGAATATGAAGAAATTAAACATGTACATTTTCTCTCTAATAAAAAATGCGCTAATTAAAGTATTAAAGTGTAGTTGTTGGAACAATAATTCAATGTTAAAGATTTAATTGATGAGTTAACTGCTTATCCATGTAGTTAAATGCATTGTTAAAAATATTTAGTCAAAGAAATTAATTTAGCACCGCTAGTAATAATTCTAGCTTTATCGAAACTTAGTTGACCCCATTGGTAAAGTGACTTGTGTATTCTCAGGAGCAATCTAAGTTTGAATCCCGATGTAGACGTCTCCTTAGAAAGGGCTTTAACATTAACGCTCTGGTCTGAAATTGCGAAAAAAAAAAAAAAAAAAAAACTTATATATACAATATATACATAATAGTAATATTCTTTCTTTTTCCAAAAATTTAGTATATTATTTTTAAAGTCAAATTCTGTAAAAAGTTCCGTAAGATAATAATTAATAACTAATAACTATTATTATTATAATATAAGTTTTCATCGGTGTAAAATCTCACATCAAGCAGGAAATAAATATAATATATAATGATTATTATTTATTGACGTAAATATCTATAATTTTTTCAGGCCCAAGCAAATATCTATATACAACAACCATACAACATAATTACATTTTTTTCAATAAATAAATATATATTTAGGTATTATAACTCCAATAATGCATGCATGCAACACACGTGATCTTTGTCTCTCTTGTATTGTCAAGGCCATTGCTCTGTGTTGAGGAACATGTCGAGAGACTCCATATCTAAGCAGTTCTTGTTTTCATCATCTTCTCCACTATTAACGGTGTGGATGCATTCCTCCATAAGTAAAGCCTCCATTGATGACCTGCAACTATTTGCAGGAAACTGATCATCGCTATTATTCTCAAACTCAAAGAAACCCAAATCGTCACTTAAACTCTGATCATCGCGTTGGAAATTTAGAAATTCCAAATCATTGTGATGGATATCAAAATTCGGAGAATTCGGAGAATTCAGAGAATTCGGGTTTATTATCGGGAATTCGGGGCAGTTGACGGCTCGGGTGGCCTTAGTTGGAAGTGGTTTAACCACCTCAGTTGTTGTCTTGGACAGATCACTGTAACTGGGTTTTGGAGATGAAAGTTTGGCTTTTTTGCCTAATGTGGTATGCCAATAGTTCTTGATTTCATTGTCTGTTCGCCCAGGTAACCTTCCAGCTATCAGAGCCCACCTACTCCAAATTGCATATATGGTTAATTACTACGAGCAATGATAGATCTAGAACATATTTGTAATAAAACTGAGGGTCGGATTAAGATAAAGTTAACTAATGCGCTTCAGACTCTGTTTAATAGGAGAGATTTAAATAAAATAAAAATACGTTTTATAATCAACTGTCCCATAAGTCTAAACTTGTGGGCGAACGTATTAGCACACTCTTATACTATATCAACAGCTATTTTACTGTGTCTATGTATAGATATGTCCTCATGGTGCAAATTCTGGAGAATTGTACGAGAAAGAGAGAGAACCTGTTGCCAAGAAGTCGGTGGAGTCTAAGAATGAGCTCCTCTTCATCAGGAGTGATGTTTCCCCTCTTAATATCCGGATTCAAATAGTTCAACCACCTAAGTCTGCAACTCTTTCCACACCTCTTCAAGCCTGCAAGTTTAGAGCAATGCATAAACAAAACAAAAAAATTGTTACATAAATAACAAGAGTTGTAATTCAGACGAATTGATTAACCAACTGTTCTAAAAACTCAAGTTTGACATTACTTAACCATAAGTGGTTGATCAAGCAATAAGTCTAAATTTGATAACAAGAATATATATGTATTTGTGTATATATATGAAGGAAGTACCTGCTCTTTTGGGAAGGTTTCTCCATTGGCCTTCACCATGAGCTTTAATGTAAGAAGTAAGGATGTTGTCTTCTTGAGCAGTCCATGTTCCTCTGTTAAGCCCTACTTTGGAGCAACATGGTTTCCTTCCCATCTTGCTCTGATTTACTCTGCAAATCTGTATTTTACTTTGGAGTAGGTTGAATGAAGAACCTCAATAATGCTCTTTATATAGAGACTCATACAACAAGAAGAAGACACTTGTCTTTACTTCTTTCCTCTATTATATTATTATTATTATTATTATATACTAAAATTCTCTCTACAAGACAAAGTGACAGGTCTCTTTCTTCATTTGGAAAAGGTGAATCCATTTTTTTTGTTTTTCTTGAAAAAGACGGCACGAAGAATGGAAAATGATTTTATAATCTCAAATCACAAACTCATAATAATGCCACTAATGTTAGATTGCAAAAATCTTATAGCCTCATTTAGAATATAAAATATTAGGTATGTATACCATTAAATAAACCAATTGTGGATTACCAAAAATAAAAAATAAACCAAGTGTCCTTTAGCAGAATGATGCAGCACAAATTACATATATTTTTATTTTTTTTGAACATTGGTAGTCTCTTCCAACTTTGGACTTCTTGAGACCGTTCATAAAATTGTAGTAGGTAGATACATGAAAAAATACGGTTTAAAAAATTTATACTTAAATTTTTTTAGTACATATTATTGTTTCTTAAATTAGTATTTAAAGAAATATTTTGTGACTTTTAGATAACTTAACATTTTCGTATCGAGTTACTTTTGCCATCGAAGAATTAGTTAGTTCTTTTACTAAAGGCAAAAAGTCTATGAACAAGCCCGATTGCGTTGTTTATGGCCCAAAGCCTATTTATATGATGTTTGAATTCATTAGGTGTTTTGTGCTGCATCATTCCTTGGGATGCCATGTCACAAATGTGAATTGAGTAATTCCTTAAAGTGTGAAAAAAAGAGTGAAAAAACCATAGAAAGTTAACAACTGCCACATGTCAGTTAACAATTTGACATAAATTGGAAAGAGAATCATGCAATGCATTGCCATGTGGCATATGGCAGCTTTCTATGGTTTTTTCACACTTTGTTTCACACTTTCTATCAAAGCCCATGTGAATTTGAGTGTTTCGGACATAATTAAGGTTTAGAGTTTAGACTCCATAAATTCTGATAAATTATACGGCTTCTTGTGGAGGGTAAAAAACAATACTTGTTTTTTTTAATATCTTTTGTACTTGATTTAGTTGGAGTTTTGCAACTAAATTAGATATACAAGTAATTAAGTACCTTTAGAAAAACGAGGAAAGACATAATGATTTAATAATATATAATTTGTTACTAGTCTTGAAGAAAAAAAATTAATAAAGTGATATAATCATAGCTTAAACTTTGTTATGGAGTTTTTATATTCATGGTGTATTACTTTTACCAACTTCTATTGTTTTAATTGGGGGCTCAACATTCGATTATTATTTTTTGTCTATTATAAAGAGAGAAATTTGGAAAGTAAAAATTAGAAACAGAAAAAATCATAAAATCATAAGTAATGAAATATATAATATTGCATTAGAGATAATAAAAAGAGAGCTAACATTTAATTATTTAGAAGAAAAAAATGGGCCATATTTTTATTGAGACCTTAAATAAATGGATAGTAGGTTTTAAATATTGGGACCTTTAACTATTGAGGCCTAAGAGCACTTCCAATGGCAAAAGACATTTTGAAGGACATTTATCGCCACGTCATCGCCATGTCATTGAAGAAAGATAATAATGGAATTTGGCCAAAGTATTCACAATGGACAAAAGTCATTTTGGACACATTAGATAAGCCATTTTGGATTTATATGATTTTTATATGATATAAATAAATAAAATATGTTTACTTATAATTTTTTTAATTAACTAATTATACTATCATACATACAAATCAATGTTTTATTCAAGTAATTATCTATGAAATATTAAAAAAAATACATGATTTAAATCATTAGTAATATTATAAAATAGAAAATTTTATTGCATTAAATTTTATACTAAATAATAAAGTTACATAATTAATTACTCAAAGTAGACTTCAACGTAAAGAGGCCACTAGGTATATAATATATAACAATTTAATATTACAAATGTTACCATCATTTTTATTATTAAATTTGTAAGTTATTTTTTATTGTTATTAAAAATAAATAAATTAATTTTTTATCTTGAAAACACAAATGTCCTTAGGACAACTTAGAGGAAAGAGAAAATGTTTATATAAGGACAATTAGTGGTAAGACATAAAATGTCCTTCACTCTCTCTTCCACATAGGCAAAATGTCCTAACATATTTGTCCATTGAAAGTGCTCTAAAGCCCATTGCTCGGGCTTCTTATAGCTTGGGCCGGCCCTTACCTTTTTTCAGCGAACTGATATGTTTGCTCTGTTGGTACTTTTTGTATTTACAAACATTCTCTGTTATTTTATTTTATGTGGAATTGATTTTTATTTTATTTATTTTTTGAAAAGGACGGACGATTAAGACGTATCCGGTGAATTTTTTTAATATTTAAATAGTGCATCTACAATTTACTTAGAAAGGAAAATAGTTTAATTGCAAGTCACAACTAACCTTAATTATTTAAGATATCGTGAAGTAAATTGATAGTTATTTAACAAATAAGACAATACAAATGACATGTTATATATATATATATATGTGCCAAATAAATTAAGCCGCAAATTTGTTTCAAATATATATAATACATGCACCAAATAATTTTTATTATATAAAACTATATATACAAATTTAAATAAAAAATATTGAATAGGTCTAAGTAAACATTTTAGCAACACTTCCTCATTAAGAGATATCCAAATCAGATGTCCAACAACATTTTCTTTTTGGATGATGTGCAACCAGTAGCGGACCCAAGATCCGGGTCAGGGGTGCAATCAGTAGCGGAGTTAGATTTGGGATGAATTATGCAACCCAAAGTAAAATGTACTTACTACTAAGAGTACGACCGGATATCGAATTATTATCCATTTGGTAAATGTAAAATATTTTGTTTATTAAATAATACCATGTTCTATAACATATTTAGATAATTATTAATTTATTCCATAAACGAGTATTCACTAATAATACATATATATATTAAGTATTACCACCAAATATATATTAAGGCTGAAAATGTGAAAATAACTAAGATCGCGTGTTAACTATTAAGCAATCATAATTTCGAAATTTATGTATAGATGTGATGACTGAACTTTAGTCTTTTGGGAAAAAGACATGTCTTTTTCCCAAAAGACACGTCTTTTTGCCTAATACATAACACGGTTAAATATGTTTCACAAATTTGCATGTCATTCACATGCTTGAATCGGTTGATTAAGCATTTCTAAAAAAACCGCTGATCAAACTATCCCTCGTTAAACTAAACTAAGGATAAAAAAAATTTGCAGACTATTTTGGTAATAATTTTGTATTTATTTATTTAAATAAATATAAAATTATTATTTAGAATCTTAGATATACACTTAAGTGAGAGGTGCAACAAGAATTTTTCATACTTAAATGAGATTGTGCGAAATTTACATATACACTACTATATCTACTGTATCTATACAAATTATATAAGTTGAGGGGGTGCGACTACACCCCCTCAACTATATGTAGGTCCGCCCCTGTGTGCAACAACAATTGACTAATGCAAAAGATCTAACAAGTAACTAATACGTGTTCTTCTGAAAAAAAAATTGTTCCGAACACATCGGCATTTATCTACTAAAAGAAATTGTAGTTTGTGAGTCTATGTACATGCCCACACTTAATGATTGAATCTATCTACCACTAAACATATTATTATGTATCATTGAATGATTGGCTAATAACCCGTTAATGAAACTCGTTTATGGGACAAATATCATCTTTTCAAGAGCGGCTATATATCTACGCCTCAAAATCACATATATGAAGTCATATGTCCTATAACATAACTCGTGTTGGCTAAATATCTTGTATTAAATAAATCATAATTAACTCTAAATCCCGTATCATATGATCATGGCTAGCTTTTTTTTTTCTGCGTGGTCTTAGGAGGAGCCATCATCAGGAGGGCAGCACCCGTAGCATGCTTACTCCACACCTAAACTAATCATCACTCGCATCGGGTCAGACCGTAAGGCGTAAGGGGTAAAGTGTTGGACATGAATAATTTTTCATTCACATGGTCACTATCGGAGATTGAACCCTCTGACCTCTGATTAATGGATGATGCGCTAAACCACCACACCATTATTACATGATTTCCATGACTAGCTAAATACCCCATATTGGAACCCATACAAACATCAACACACTCGACGACAAATTCACTTTTTCAGGCGACGACCAGAGTATCAAAGCGGCGTCATTTCTCCAAATCAATAGCCAGCATATTGTTCATAACAAATCTAGAATAAATACAACATAGAGCGCCGTCATCACCAACATCAATGGATAGGTGGTGACCTTTTTTCCACCACCATTAGGGAAAACCTCGTAGTAAGAAATATGAGGTGACGGTCTGCTTGTAATTATTACCATTGAGGAAACTCCTCATAGTAAGAAACATGAGGTGACGAATTGCTTGTTACCGCTATCAAGGAAACTCCTTATAGAGTTATAGTAAGAAATATGAGGTGATGACATGCTTCTAGCTTTATAGTAAGAAATCTCTTTTATCGTCTCTTAGTCAATTTTAAAAATATAAAAATAAATAATTAACATTTTAACAACGCAATGCATTCTACGTGTTTATTTTTTTAAAATGGTTTTTAAATTGCTGTATTTTGATTTTTAAAAATTGCAATTTTTTTTTAAATGTTTAACTAATTTTTGGTTTTGAATAAATTTAAAACATAGTAAAATTAATAAATTGATAGATTAATAGCGTAATGCATTTTAAATCTACCAGTTTGACAGTCTAATATATTTACGTGTCATAATTGTTACATTATATTCTATTATATACGCGTATAAGTTTAAAAGTTACCATACACGCGGCAACATCCTTGGACCTATGTCGAGACTAGGGGTGTAAACGAGCCGAGTATCTGGCAAGCTCGACTCGACTCACTCGGCCGAGCTTGAAAATTAAATAAAAGTAATGCACCTTAGTTTGAGCTCGAAATCGACTCGATTAGTCTTTTGGCTCGAGCTCGACTCGACTTGAATTGAATTACACATATATAAAATATTATATAAAGCTCGAATAAACTCGAGCTCGAACTCGACTCGAATAAGCAAAATAAAAAGCTCGATTAGGCTCGCGAGCCTCTCGAGTCGAGTACTAGTGAACTCGTACTCGACTCGACTTCAGAAAAAGCTCGACTCGAGCTCGAATCAGCTCGAAATTTAGCGAGTCAAATTCGAATATTAACCGAGCCGATCTCGAGTAACTCACAAGTAGCTTGACTCGTTTACACCCCTAGTCGAGACTAGTCAAATAAACATACATGTTTTATTATACATTCAGGTTTTCTACCGCCTTGATGTCTCTCATAAATATTTGCGTCATCTGTCATCAAAATAATGGAGGATGAATTGTGTGACTTTTTTTTTGGGTTAACAGGTGTTTTGGTTCATAATGTTTGATCACTTTTGGGTTTTGGTCCATAATGTTTTTTTTTTTTGCCTAGTTTGGAACTATATGTTTGCAGATTTTTCTAGTTTTGGTCCGTCCGTTACATCCCGTCCATTTTTTGACATGTGCAATTCACGTGATCCACCATAAACTTTTGATTTTGTTCAATTTAGTCCCTCTAATATTTCCTAACTTTTTTTTTGTTCAATTTAGTCCCGAAGTTTCAAAATTTCAATTTGACACAGTTGTCCAAAATTGAAAGTTTAGGGTGGATCACGTGACTTGCACATGCCAAAAAATGGACGGAAAGTAACAGTCGGACCAAAACTAAAAAAATATACAAACATATGGTGTCAAAAATAGGCAAAAAATACATCATGGATCAAAACCCAAAAGTGGACCAAATAACCTGATAACTTTTTTTTTTTAAGAAATTGTTGTTGTCTTGATGAACAACGTTGTGGCAGGGTTTTGTATGTTTTATAAAAGTAATTACTCAATTGTAACATATGAACATCTTTGTTGTAAACAAAGACGCAAAAATATTTTCGTTTAGTCCTAATGGTAACCTTCATGTTGTTGTTAGCAACATCGTTATTTTACCCAGTTTTTTTAAATAACACTGTTTGTCATATATACGTAAATAATTTTTCAGATTTAGTTTGATAAGATTTCTATTTAGGTCAATTTTTTATAAATGATATAAATCTTATGATGTGAAATAATTTTTTAATTCTAATGTCTGTTTTCCATTACTAACAAATATTAATTCCATTTAAACTTTAAAAAAATCTGATTATTATTAATTAATATATTATATTATTAATTAAAATTTAAAAGGTGATTATAGTGGGCTGGCCTTTGATATAATAAAGCCCAACTAGTCATTTATCTATCATATGTTCACAAGCAGTAGCCCAATTTTATATTTTCTATTCTAAACGAATAAGAAGTCGAGCAAATAAAGCAGGAACCCTAAATAAGTCGCAGAGTCTGTCTCTAATTTGGGATTCTACCACTAAATCAACATCAGAATTCGTTCGATTTTCTGCATTTTCGAAGGAAATCGAGCTGCTAGCTGAAGAAGGAAACGAAGCTACCTTACATGATTAAAGACCAATTTTCTTGATCCGATGCGTTGTATCTTAGTCAGTTCAGTCACTCTTTGTTAAGTCTGGTCTTAAGTGTGAAATTCCAGCCGATTAGGGTTGAAAAGGTGATGTATTAACTCTTGAGCTGTGAATTTTGATTGAATTGATTTTTGAGGCAGCTTGAATGAAGACTCTTTGTTTTGTGTACAGTTGGTGGATATCTGTATCTGTGTTCATTATCTCCGATGGATAGAGAAGATAATGTATTGGATTCGATTTTTGGAGACGGGCCAGATTTTGAAGATGTTGAAATGCTTGACGTGGAAGAAGGTGAATTTGTTGATCAAGATGTGAGCAACGCTACAGAGCAGACCAATGCTGAAGATGCTAAGGGTTCGAAGCAGGAAATAGAAAACAAAAACCTTAGTAAAAAGGGGAATAAGAAGAAGAAGAAGAAGAACAAAAACAAGAACAGAAGAAAGATGGATGGTTCTGTAGCTGATGTCGATATTAACAGGTGATTTCGTTATCCTTGGTTTCTATACATTTACTGATTGTGCTGCTTCAGTTCTTGAAAAGTGACATTTATCGAGTTATTGTTTGTGGAAGATGAGTCTAGCCGGCTTCATCCTTCACAAGAATAGAATTTGGATAACTGAAGTAATAATGTCACTGATCTATGAAATGACCTGTAATCTCATGCGTTTTATCTCACCGTTCATTTTCGTAGATGCTGTTCATTAATCTGTCATTGTTTTATGAAACTACTTCAATAAAAATGATTGTTGATAGGGTTCAGATAAGGAGATGATACAAGTAATTTCATTAGAATGATTGCTGATAGGGTGAAAAAGTGAATATGATTTGGATAGATTATTTGAAGAATACTTGTCTCGAACTTCTAATTATCTGCCTTGCAAAATGGTGTATTTATCCAGCTGCATGAAAGTGTCATGCCAAAACTTTTAGTCTTATTTCTTTCTTTGTCTTGAAGAAAGTTTACTCATTCATCAAGTGTTATGATCTCACTGGACTAATCGTTGTTAGCTTCATTGATTATTAGGTTTTAGAGAAAAAATTGTACTTTTCCGATTTATTCTTCAGTCTAATTATATGATGTATTTTCTCTTGATGGTTAGTAATACAATAGTGTTTTGAATCTTGCAGATTTGTCATAGAAACCTGTCGGCAACTGAAAGAGAAGAAGTCTTATATGGTGTACAGTGCTATTGGCTGTCTCGGGGTTTCTGCTTTGAGCGATCTTATCAATGAGGTAAGTTAGCTTCAATGCATGTTAGATCTATAGATAACTGTATATTCTTTAGTAATCAGCATGTACCCGCCAATAGTAACAAGTTCATGAATGATCTGATTGCTTGAATCTGTAATGATCCCTGTTTATATATTAGAACCATCTAACATAATCTCGGGACTGTACTCCAATGACCAAGACGATACTAACAAAAAATCCCGAGACTATGTTCTCCAAAAATTACGCCTTTCGATATTTGGCCAATTCGTGTTTGAGTTTGGTTTTTACACCAAACCAATTGAAACGTGCCAAGTTAAGGTTTTTACCCTAATCTTTTTTCCTCGTTCGTCTTCTTAAATAATTAAGGTGAAGGCGATTCAAGCTTGCGGAGGGCAGATGACAGCTGACGGGAAACGTCAAAGAAATGGAGGTGGAATTCTGTGGGCTGTAATAAAAACCCGGGAACCTAACGCATTTAGAGAGATCATGAAAAGAGCGAAAGAATTCGAGGTTTGTTCATAGAATGAGATAAATCTGTCAAAATTCCATTTTTCTCTACTTATTTATCTATTTGTATTGCAGAAACAATTTAAGGTGCAGAACAAGGCTACAATGGTGCCACAGCAACCAAAGATAGCAGCAGCAGCAGCAGCAGCAGATGATAAAGAAGTTCAATCTGAGAATCAAAGTGCAACACAATCCCACGACGAAGCAAAGAGGAAACCTGTGATGGATCGAATTCGGGTACCTGTTTCTTATGAAGATATTGTAGATGATGTTGATCATCATGATGCTGAATAAAGAGAATGAATGAACTGTGTAGATACTATGTTTTTTTATCATCAAGAATTGGCCACTTGGAAACCCATAGTTACTAGAAAGCCAGTAGTTACTAACTGGCAATTGCTATCTCAAATTGAATACTTTTAGAAGAAAAAAAACATAGAAATGCATCAAATCTATGTTGTGTTTATCCCTTAGATATAATATCTCTAAATCTAAAAAGAGCAAATAAGTAATTAAGGATAAAATGGGAGAAAATTGTCAATTTTATTTTTGTTAATTTAATCTATTTCCAACGAAAATTTGGCAATTTAAATTTTAAGAGTACACCACATTACATAATTACCTAGGATATACTATTATATTGTCAAGCCAAGGCTACAACCCAATCTGTCAGTAAAGAGATTTTTCTTGGCACCGTAAATTCCGTCACAAATTTTTTGTGTTTTTTTTTTTTTTTTTTTTTTTATATATACAAGATTGCTTCGCAATTTCGAGTCAGGAGCATCAAGGTTAAAGCTCTCCCTAAAGAGGCGTCTCCGGTAATATTCTACATCGGGTCGCTCATCGGTAACAACTCACTTTATTCAAAAACCCATTTGCTTGACTATCGGTCTCGATTTACTGAGAATAAGAAAATATTCATTTGTAGTAGCACTTTTATCTCTTATTACATGTTGGTTTAATAATGGAGAAAATTATTTTAAATATATAGAGTAAGAACGACTACTTTCGGTTTTTTAAAACAAAATTAAAATAAATACATATGAGTGATTTTCCATCGACATATACATCAATTCTTTTTGTGTTTTGTTTGTTTTTTGGGACAAAATGGCCTATTGTAAACTTCCGTACAAATATTCCCGTATGATTCATACATCATGATGATGAATAATTTAAAATTATTATTCGTATCCACGTTACCAATAAACGAACGCTAGGTCCAAAATTCAATTATTTCTTCGGATATCTAGTTTCTTTCAAATCAAATTTCATGAGATCACATGTATATATGAAAACTTTCAAATAGTTGCATTTTCGGAATTATATTACGGAAATAAATAATAATATTAGAACTTTATTCATCTTCAGAACAGGGGATGAGGCTCTGGCCGGCTGTATGGGAGGCAACTAATTAAAGCCATCGCCTTAAATACCGGTGAAAATTAATGAACCTCCATTCATAAAATTATTATGAATCTGCCACTATTCTTAGAGGTATGGATATTTAAGCCCCTTATTTGTATCATTTAAACAAAATCTATTATTTACCCTATTTGTCATGTATAACTCTTTTTTCTGCGAATTGTTCTACTAAAGTTCACCAGGAGTTCAATATCTGTTGCATACTTTCTCTATATCTAGTAAAATTAATTAGCTCATAAAAAACTAATATATTTTTTTGGCCAAAGTAAAAAACTAATTATTAACATTTTTTATGTATAACTTAAATTATATCTAGTAAAATCAGCTCATAAGAAGTTTAAAAAAAATAGTTATTAACATATTTCATGTATAATAATAACTATATTAACAATAAAGACAATGGATGAAATTCGTATCCGACTCTGCTTCAAAGTCTTTAAGGAAGTACAAAACTACTATCATTTTCATGTTACATCATAAATTTAATGGTTAATTACTAAATTGTTAGCTCGTTTAAACACTTAGATAAATTACTATTTTGATAAATTATTAGTTCACGTTTGAGCACTTGTACAATTTGCTAGTTAAAATTTTGTTTTGAATAATTTGCTAGCTCATGTTTCGCTTTGTGGTCAGTTTGCTAGTGTTCATTTCCCTTCATGGACAATTTTCAAGTAACAATTTTTCTACAACCGAAATATGAGCTGGCAAATTGTGCACAAAACGGAACCCGATTAACAAATTGTACAAAATAAAACTCCAATTTATCCACAAAACAAAATATAGACTAGCAAAATTTCCAAAATAAAATCCTAAACTCTAAAAATTTGTCCAAATTGCTCAAACATAAACTAAACTAGTAATTTGATAATTAATCATAAATTTAACAAAAACAAGATGGCTAGTCGTAAAGGCAGAGACAAAAAAGAAAATAAAAATCTAGCTCAGTGAAAATCTCGATCGATGGATCATGTCCCTTTACATGTAGACTAGATGTGAACATGTGGGATCTCATTATCTTAATATAGATGCAATTATGTTCACAATAATTATATTTGTGGTGTTGCCATTTCCACACGAGGGCGACACTTGCCAACCAACTTTCAGAGTGAGTTCTATACACACTCCTTAACTTCCCATAGAAAGTTAGTTTAGCAGCTCGGAAAATCAAATAGGGAAAGTTAGATACATATATATCATATAATGTACGAATGAATATGACATTTCTACAATGCTCTTGGAGCACCATGCTTTTGCCACTAATTTTTTTATTTTTCTATTGCCCTAAAGGTGAACCCCATAGAGAAATTGATATTATTAATAGTATGATACACATCTTAGTTGTAGTTAAAAAAATTCATATTTTTCATACTTTTAAAGTTTTACTTATGTTACAATTAAGTCCACCATAGTATTAAAAAAACCAAAGCATGGTGCTCCCAAAGCATAGTAGAAAAATCCGAATGAATATGATTCACAATTATGATGTATTATTATATATATTTTTTGTCATTGACCAATTATTAAAACATACTTACTATATATTTAAAATAATTATTACTCATATCAGGCCAGTCAGCATATATAAAATAAAGTGTTATGAGACTCAAATCCAAAATATCTAATTAAGAAACGAAACACAAAATCATGACAATACGCATTGCATCAATTTTTTTAAATATATATATTTATATATGTTAGTATAGTTTTCCTATTGAGAGACCATATTATATGTATTTAATAATGATGGAAGTGTATACATACATGGAATTAAATATTAGATTGAGAGCCATCGTTGGTCCACATTGATGGCATCGAATTATTGCATGACAAGTGTGCGACTCCTAATTAGTGTAGTACGTAGCAGCCTTTATTTTGTCTTTTATAAATTGTCGATATCATTATTTAAGTGCCCAAATGCTTGGCTCGTGAATTATAAATAGAGTGGGGAATGAATGAAAAATAAATAATAATTGTCTATGTATATTAAATTAAATGAGATAATAAGGGAAATTTAATTTATATATAAGTATTTTTTTAATTTTTTGTACTTATTATCACAAAGTTTTCTAAAATGTTAGCTCTTAAAACAACTTTTATTTTAGTAGTAAATGATAAAGTGCTGAATATATAAATTTTCCATTCACAAATTTATCCGAAGCTGTGCTTGAACTCATATGTGGATCGAACTTAGGAACTTGAACCCAAATATTGCGTGCTTTGATTCGATTACTATAATTGCTAGTACAGTTGGCACAGTTCTCCAAATTGAGCACTTAGATGCAATACTCACTGAACCCTATGCCATAGCTTATCCAAAGGTTAGGGTTGCCATTGACCTACACAAAGCTGTAGTTCCGGGGGTTGTGTTGACTGATACACCCTACACTGAAGCAATTACCATCCGTTACCGTGGAGCCATGCCTTGTGGCATATGCGGGTGCCTCGGACACAAGGTCATGGACTGTAACAGGTCGGTCGAGCAAGCTCTGGCCCTTATCTCGGCGATGCAAGCTAAGGTTAACTCCTTCCCGGGGATCACCTGCATGGAACAAACTGACGAGTTTTTATACTCGCACAAAGCCAATCGAGGAACCGGGAGTCTATGCAAATGGATTAAATGGAATTTAGACGCACGTCTTAACACCCCGGATGGTAGGGAAGGGGAGCGGTTTAGACCGCCAAATCATAACACCGCTTCAGCTGGGGTTGACATCGTTCAGGCAAACCCTAACAGGCCCCCTCAACCGAATTTCTTGACACGTGATACCCAGGGGACACAAAAATATGATTCCGAGCAACGCGATTGGTCGGAGCTGAACCGCATGCATCCTACATACACCCACAAGTTCCCGGCATCCGAATCAACTCACGGAGAATCTAGCTCTCAAACCGTGTCGGCACCGCTGATCTCATCCTCCAGTTCACTGATTTGGGATCCGTACGAACAGGTTTATGGAGTGGTCCATCCAACCCTCACTGAATCCATGGAATTCCAAACCATGTACGTATGGCAGCCATTTTGTACCGAAATGGATCGCGGTACCGGAGTTCACTGCTCCCCTCTTGGAAAATACCCCACATGTCATCATCCCCCCCCCCCCCCCCCCGGCTTCTCCTCTGACGGCTTTAGCCGGGAAGCTGTCAGCCCAACTGAACCCCACAGGCCCGACACAGTGTCTCACTCCGGACCTCATCTTCGACCCCATCATCCAAGACGAGGAGGAGGACGATACTAAAGCACCGATGGATAGGGAGTTGGGGGAGGGCCCCCAACTATACCATCGGCCAGAAAAGGAACCTCTGCATCTGGGATCCCTCATTGTACTAGACCAGGAAGACGAAGCCAGAAGCGGTCAGTTGGGGGAGGGCCCCCAACCGAACTGGAGGCCAGGGAAGGAACCTGCCTTTCCCAACTCTCTTGAGGAGGATAACATTGAACCGCACAGGAAAATGCCAAGGCTTATCACTCAGGAGCCACATATGGAAGGGACAAACGAGCGCACTCGCCGCACTCCCAGAATGTCTGTGGGCCCGCGTCCAGCACGCAAATTCCTGAACCACAAACACCCCACCGGACCGAAAGACCATACTGAGGTACTACATTTACGTTCCCAAAACCATTGTTTTCACTTCCAAGTTAGTGATTATGTTGGATTCCATACTTTAATTAGTACGGCCGACCCTAGCTGGGTTCGGTCGGAATCATTATGAGGATTCTAGCCTGGAACGGTCAAGGTGCCGGAAGCCTGTTGACAGTTCAACATATTGGGGTACTCCTTAGAATCCACAAACCAGACTTGCTATTCATTTCTGAGATCAAGAGCCAAGTACTTAGATTAAAAAGAACCGTTGATAGGACTGGCCTGGTCAATCAAGTCTGTGTAGATCCCGATAGTACTAGGGGAGGTCTCATTTTAGCCTGGAAAGACAATTTTACGATTGTGGTCCTAGGTAGTGACCGAAATGCCATCCACACCACGATTTCTGCTACCAATGCACCCACCCCTTGGGAGGCCTCATTTGTCTATGCTCCTTCTAGACCTGAAGATCGGCCTCTCTTTTGGGAAAAGCTCCTACATTTCCGTAGCACTCGACCTCTTGACAGTCCTTGGATGGTCATTGGAGACCTGAATGAAATTTGGGATTTCGACGAAAAGGAGGGTCGTAATCCCGCCTCAGCCTCTCGTATCCTTAGAGCTCACAGTTGGAGTGATCAAGCGGGACTGGCAGATTTGGGGTTCACTGGCCAACCATTCACTTGGACCAATAGGAGATCAGGAGAGGATAGGGTTAGAGAACGTCTCGACAGAGCTCTAGCCAACCCGAACTGGCAACAAAGTTTTCCACATGCCAAGGTCATCCACCTAGAAACAGTTGCCTCTGATCACTGCTCTATTATGCTAAATTCCACAACGGAGGCAACAAACGGGAACAAGCCCCGCCTATTCCGATTTGAAAATATGTGGCTCAGGCATCCATCCTTCCCCGATGTCCTCACTCAATCTTGGCGAAAAAGACAACAAGGCCCTCCACAACATTTGCTCAACCTAAACCTCACTAGGCTCAGATTTAAGCTAGTAGAGTGGAATCGCTCAACTTTTGGGCACATCGACCTACAAATCAGGGACACCCTGGTTAAGCTTGAGGAAGCGCAGAGAATGGATTCGGTGGACGGTACCACTGACAACCTGACCCTCTTTCTAAAAGAACTCTATCTTAACCAGGAAACAATGTGGAGGCAGAAATCGAGGCAACTTTGGTTAACAGAAGGTGATCGAAATACAAAGTTCTTTCATGCGTTCACTGTTGCCAGACGTAGAACAAATATCCTCGACTGTATTTCCTTGCCGGATGGCTCCCAATTAACCAACCTGGAAGATGTTGTAAACCATATCCTGGAGTACTACATCGTCGTCTTCAAAGCAAGAGTTGATCTACCCTGCCCATCCATCCCAGCAAGAAATTGTCTGTCAATCCAAGAGGAGGCAGCACAGAATCTGGGTGCTCATCTTAGTCCCCTCGAAATAATCGGGGTACTCAAGCAACTTAACCCGGACAAAGCCCCGGGGCCTGATGGTTACCCGGCTAGATTCTTCCAACATACGTGGGAATCTACCAACCAAGAACTCTGCAAAGCAGTCACAAACTTCTTCATCAGCGGATCACTGAGCCAGACCATCAACTCAACTAATCTAGTTCTTATACCAAAAAAGGCCAACCCCCAAGAACTAAAAGACTGTCGGCCTATTGGGGTATGCAACACAACTTACAAAGTCATCTCAAAGATTCTCACTAACCGGCTCAGAAAGGTGATTTCGAGATTGGTCTCCCCTTTCCAAACGGCTTTCGTTCCGGGGAGGAGCATTACAGACAACACTCTACTAGCCCAGGAACTCCTGCATACCATTAAACAACGTCGTCAAGGCAGAAAATGTTTATTAGCATTGAAACTCGACATGAGTAAAGCCTACGACCGAGTTGAGTGGGTGTTCTTAAAGGAAATACTGTCCAATATGGCCTTCCCCACCAACTTCATCAACTGGATCATGGAATGCATCTCCTCAGCCAGACTTAACGTAATCATAAATGGAAAACCTTCCCGGTACTTTAAACCAACAATAGGCTTAAGGCAAGGTGATCCCCTATTACCCTACCTTTTCATACTTGTATCCCAAATGCTATCCCAGGAGTTGTCATCGGCCCAACTACAAGGAAGATTGAAAGGGATCAAACCAGGAAGACATACACATGAATTATCCCATCTTCTATTCGCGGACGACAGCTTTCTCTTCCTGGAGGCGACATTAGAAAATGTCGCAAACCTGAAGCAAATCCTTGGCGAATACCAGCACGAATCAGGCCAGCTAATAAATTACAGCAAATCCAGTATTCGTTTCAGCCCAAACGTCTCAAATGCGTTGGGAATCCAAATTTCAAATTTACTAGGGGTCAGGGAGATGCTACCGGATGAACTATACCTGGGCCTACCCACAGACTGGGTGAAGCAAAAAAGCCAGATTGGGCAAACGCTTATCCAGCGCACAACAGCAAGAATACAAGGCTGGATGACGAAGCTGCTATCTCAAGCTGGGAAGGAAATCCTACTCAAATCCACAGCTGCCTCCATTCCTACCTACGTCATGTCATGCATCAATCTCACCAAGCAAACTTCAGCTAATCTGGAAAAACTGCATCGACATTTCTGGTGGAATTCTACAGAGGAGAAGAAAGGTATGGCTTGGATCAGTTGGGAGAAGTTGTGTAAATCCAAAAGAGATGGAGGCATTGGTTTCGGGAACATGAACGCCTTTAACCTGGCCCTACTTACTAAACAGGCCATGAGGGTAGTTACCAATCAAGACTCCATGTGGGTCCAGTGCATTCGGAGCAAATACATGCGACAGTCAACCTTCTTTACAGCCAAGGCTTACCCTCACCACTCACCAGTTTGGAGAACCCTGAACAAACTGCAGAGCTTACTCGGAAAGGGCGGAAGATGGCACGTAGGAGATGGAAAGAGCATAAATTTCTGGACTGGCCCTTGGGTACCAAATTTTGGACTCCTAAAGGACTGGGTTAACATCATTTCCCCCCCCCCCCCCCCCCCCCCTTGAGCAGAACAAAATTAACAAACACGAAAGTCGACTGGTACATGGATAACCGTACCTGGGCCCTGGACAACCTACCTCAACAGTTACCACCCGTAATTAAAAGTGTCATATCCTAGATTGAGCTCCCGATCTTCAACACCCCCGACCTCTTCCTCTGGCAACACAATGATTCAAGACTTTACTCAGTAAAGTCAGGATATCATTTCATTAAATCGCTACTCATCACAGAGCAGCAAGGAAATTCAGCCTCGACCTCTTCGATTGCTAATTCTTCCTTTTGGAATAAGCTTTGGAATGCCAAACTTCTTCCCAAAGTTAGAATGTTCATCTGGAAAGGTTGCAACAACGGCTTGCCTCTTGGTCAAGCACTTCATAGGCGAATTTCGTCCTTTAACCCCAAGTGCCATCTCTGCCATCACACCAGTGAGACATGGGACCACTTGATGTGGTTTTGCCCTTTTGCCCAGAGAATCTGGTTCGGATCGATCTTCGGAGCAAGCACAGCAAACTCAAAATGCAAGTCTGTTTTTGAATGGCTCTTTAGTTTTACGAGTAGTACAGCAGGTGTCTGTCTAGAGGATATCTTTGTTATTAAGTGTCTAGTTATGTGGGGTATTTGGCTAGAGCGCAATTCTACTATCTTTAGGTATAGAGGACCTATCCTAGAAAACACTTTACGATGTATTCAGTCTGTTATTACCGATAATCTTGATGCGTTTGTATGTAACTCAGGACATGGAGGCACCCCCTCAGTCCCCACCAGTGTAGATCTCAGGAGAAGACCGCCGTTACACACAAAGCCCTCTATAGTGTGTGACGGAGCAGTGAGGGCTGGAAAGTTCCTAGTTTTTGGAGGCGCAATTTTACTAGACGATAGTGGCGGAATCGTAGCGGCCTCCGTAGTTTCGGCGCCTGGAGATGACCCTCTTTTGGCGGAAGGATTAGCTGTTCGGGCAGGTTTACTGTTGGCTAGGTCACATCCGCAGGACTACCACATCCTGTTCACAGATTCGACCAAGCTGCTAAAGCAGATTGAACTCTCTTTGACAGGTTGCAACCCTTCCTTGTTCGGCATCGTCCAGGATATCCGGTTTTTAATTTCATCTACCTCGTCTGTTATTTATGTTGTACCTAGACTTCGGGTCTCTAAAGCACACAAACTTATTACTAGTGCTGCGAACTTATCTGTAACAGGATCTTGGTTAACTCAGGACATTCCGTATTCATTACGGGTGGACTAAGTTGGCCTTTATATATATTATGGATGTTTTAAGACAAAAAAAAAGAGTATAGTTTGCATGTATTATACATATCTATCACGTATTATCGGAATTCAGTTAACATATAATACTCTCTACATTTAAGTTAGTAAATTGCAAATTTGAGATAGCATTTTGCACAACGAACATAATAAACATTGCAAGTTTCTCTCTAGAGTTTAAAAAGATATTAGGGTTAATAGGTGTTTTGGTCTATGATGTTTGACGACTTTTGGGTTTTGGTCCATGATGTTTATTTTTGCCTAGATTTGGTCTCATATGTTTGCATATTTTTTTTCTAGTTTTAGTCTTTCCGTTAATATTTTCCGTTAAGTGACTTGTGTAAGTCACGTGATCCACCATAAACTTTTGATTTTGTTCAATTTAGTCCCTCTAATACTTTCCTACATTTTTTTTTGTTCAATTTAGTCCTATAGTCTCAAAATTGACTTCTCCAATTTGGGTCAATTTTGAGACTTTATGACTAAATTGAACAAAAAAATGTAGGAAAGTATTAGAGGGACTAAATTGAACAAAACCAAAAGTTTAGGGTAGATCACGTGACTTGCACATGTCACTTAACGGAAAATATTAACGGAATGCAACGGAAAGACCAAAACTAGAAAAAATATGCAAACATGTGAGACCAAAACTAGGAAAAAATAAACATCATAGACCAAAACTCAAAAGTCGTCAAACATCATAGACTAAATCACCTATTAACCCAAGATATTAAACAAAAGCTAGAATAACACATCATTGGATAAGTTTAATGAGTTAGGAATTTATGTGTTTCACTTTTGCATATTTTTTCGATGCATTGTACTTTTTACTGTATTTGGTAATTAATTTTAGAACTATATTTAGATATAATTTATCGCTTTCAATCGTCACGTGCTTAAATTTTAACAAGTTCTTGTCATTGCTCAGTTGGAAAAAAAGTGCTCCATTAGTTAGTTCTTGAAGGTTGTCAATATTGTGGACTGGGGTCAGATAATTTTGGACATGAATGCAACTCTGTGGAGTTGGTCCTGAAACTCCTAGCAAGTATTATTTTGGTCCTCAAACTTTTAATTCAGCACATATATATTACATACTGAGCTCTTTAGTTGAACGTGGCTAGAAATGTTGCATCTATCTATATATAATATAATTTGGATGAAACTTACAAAATGTTGACAAGTACTATAATAGATCAATTACATGGCAAAATAAAATAATTATATTGGTCCACATAAACTTACATTTTCTCATAAAGACATGGCAATGACATGTAAGCAAGTCAATGCACTTAAAATTGCTCCAAGCATCCACAATGCAAGTTGAAGACCGTTTCAATCTTTTGTGTACGTTACATAACAATTAATACTAATATAATCAATAATAATCCACTAAAATAAAAATAAAAATTATTACATATATTTCATTGTGTAATGCTATGTTAATATTAAGATTATATTTTGTTTTAGTTAAGGCTAAATATATATATTTAAATATAGAATATAAGAATAAAATATAATTTAAAACTTATATGTTTGTTATTATATTTCACTTTAATCATCTCATATTTGTACAAATTTTTTCTTATAAACTATAGAGAATTGATATACATTCTATCTATATGTATATTATTATATTATAATATAAATTTGAAAAGTTTAATATGATGTTGACGAGTAATCTAAATAAAAATAAAAAAAATAAAAATTATTCAATTATATTGGTCCAACTAGGTTGTATGTTATATACGCTTATGTGACATCATAGTTTTGCTTTAATGAATACTCTAAAATTGCATCAAAGCTCCTTATTCAATCTTGAGAGGAGTTGCAAATATTTTGCATGTTACATAACAATATTCATTTATTAAATAATCCACTAAAAAACTATATAAAAAAATTTACTCATGCTTCATTTTTTTTACTATTATTTTAATATTAAAATAATATTTAGATTGAGTTTATAGTGATACTGATATATATTAGAATCAGGTTTTAGGGTTTAATGTATTAATAGTGAATATAGAAAAATATACTTCGAATTTATATGTTTGCTTAACTCTTTTTTGTTTTTATGACTCATTCACTTTATTTTTTGTTTCATTTACATGTTAGTTACTTTGAATCCTAACAATAGAAACTTGCAATTGCACCCTAACAAATTGTACTAAAATATTTGGAAAAAAAAACATATAAAAAATATGTTAAAAATAATAAGATTCATTACAAATATTAACATTTCGATTAAATTCCAGTTAACTAAAATAAAATAAAAACATTAAAAATATGTTAAAAATAATAACATATATTATATACATATATTAACAATTCATATCAAATACCATTTAAATATAAATAAATGAATTTTAAAAATAAAATCTATAAGGTTTAGTTAAACTTTTTTTGTGAATATAGAATCAATATATAACTATATTTAGTTTCATGAATTTATAAAAATACGAAAATGGAATATAAAAAGATGAGGAGAATAAGAAAAAAGAAGAAAATACATTTAAAATTATTAATTGGAATACTAATTAAAATTAAAATGATCAATTATCAATTAAACGTAGAAATTACTATCAAAGATGTGAACAATTTATAAATTTTAATTAGATAGTACAATTATAAGAATATGTAATCATAATCTTACTTATTATGTATTTTTTTTTATGGTTTTTAATGAGTATGCTCAAAAAATTGTAATACCAAATGAGTAAAGCAAAAATTAACAAATAAAATGTATATTTACACACATTAAAAAAGAGTTATATAAGCTTATATATATACACAGTTACACACCTCAAATATGTAGTAGAATTTCATTTGAATAAATTCTTTTAAATAACAGATACTAATCAAACTAATTATAAATATCAAATATTAATTTTCATAATATTATGACAATTATATAAATAAATTATTTACCGCGCAACGCGCGGGTCACCCATCTAGTATATATATATTTTTAAATTGCTGCATCTATAGAATCAATCATTAGTTTAATGGACTCTCTTTTCCTTTATTTGGCATTTGCTTAGTATACTCTTATCCCTTATTATTCAAAAGAACGTTTGGAATTATTTACTTAAATAGTAACCTCATAAATTCCAAAATGTACCAAAAAGTTTGAAAAATACCAAAATAATTATTGCCGCTCTTTAAAGACCAAATTTAACATTGCCAAAAAAAAAAATTAAAAGAATTTGAGCATATATTAATAAGAAAATACTTAGATATATGCATGCACGATGATGCAACCATTAAGTCACATCATATATAATAAATAGTTAAATATAGATCTTCTTTGAAATCTTATAATATTCACTTTTAAATACTGAGCTATGTTTGGGATGTCATAAATTAAAGCAAAATCATCATATAATCCGACCACTTACCAAATAATCTCATAACCTATTTAATAAATAGGTTATGAATAAAACATTATCTCATTTTCAGTAAAAAAAATATTGATTTTTTTGTATAATTAAATTAAATAGTATGACTAAGGATGTAAATGAGTCAAGCTACTCGTGAGTTACTCGGAAATCGACTCGGTCAAAATTTGAAATCAAGTCGAGTCAAGCTTTTTCGTATGTCGAGCTCGAGCTTGATAATACTCGACACGAATTAATCGGGAGCCTAAACGAGTTTCGAGTTCGAGTCGAGTCGATTCAAACTTGATTATTCTTATTCTTATCATTATTATTTAATATTAATTACTCATTATATAAGTTAACCGAGTTCGAGTCTAGTCGAGTCGAGCTCGATTTTTTAATTAAGAGAATTGCTAATTTGTGATGTTATAATTGCTTAACGAGTCGAGTCGAGCTCGATTATGTCGAGTTTGAATTCAAGTCGAGTTCGAGTTTCAAAATTCAAGCTCAACCGAATTCAAGTTTGAGCTTGGCAAATACTAATCGAGTCGAGTCGAACTTGACAGATACTCTCGACTCGTTTACGCCCCTATAGTTATGACCAAATATATTTAAATAATATAAATATAAAAATCTTATAAAAAAAAAAAAAAAAAAAAAAAGCGCGTTAATATTTTAATGAGGTCAGATCTAAGGTTGGTTTGGTTATCTGACGACTTTAAAGCATTATTACTATTCGGCATGAAATATTAAATATATATGGAAAGCTAGACAGTGAAGTAGCTCCATATATTATAAGACAACACTCGATACTCCCCATTCACCGGAAAAAATCCTCTCTTTTCCCCGCAAACTTTTCTCCGGCGACCCTTCACCGCCGTCTCTCTCTCTCCGACCACCGCAGAAAGAAACCAAGTTACGGCAAGAGAGAGAGAAATGGGAAGAAATCCATGCTGCCCTAAAGAAGGAATGAGCAGAGGAGCTTGGACTGCTCTTGAAGACAAAGCACTGGTTGATTACATTGAAGCTCATGGAGAAGGAAAGTGGAGAAACATCCCTAAAGTAGCTGGTAAGTCTTCATTTAGGGTTTCGATTATCGAGTTTTTCCCGAAACAGGTTTTTATTCATTCCGCGCATTGAAAAACAATCTCATTATAAATATTCTAGATTCGCCATTGATTTACAGTTGAATTGATGCATTACTAATGAAATTCCCAGAATTGGCGACCTAATTTTTTTTGTCGGAAAAATGTGATTTTTTGTCTGCGTAAATACGGTTGTTAAAGCCGTCGTCGGCAAATATATTTCCCTGATGGAAATAGTTAAAAATATTAATAATCAGAAAATGTGGATATTTTACCGACAAAATCTTCGTTGGAAAACATTTTGTAGCTCATTTATTATATTTTTATCACTACTGTAAATTTAGTATGTATCCTACTTTGTTTAGGTTTAAAGAGGTGCGGAAAGAGCTGTCGGCTAAGGTGGTTGAATTATCTGAGGCCCGGAATCAAGAGAGGGAACATCTCTGAAGATGAAGAAGACCTCATTATCAGACTTCACAGACTCCTCGGCAACAGGTTCGATATAATCATCTATCTCACTTTTAGCAACACTTTCTACTAATATTTAGTGACGGTTTCCATGGAAGCGTCACTAAATAGTAACTTCTTTAGTCACTGAATACTATAAGAAAATTTGTAACTTGTGACAAATTTTGTTTCAAGGGAAGAAATCACGTACAAATTATAAGGATTTTAAAGGGTGTTATTATATTTTGCGAGAAATTTCTTACAAAATTCAAAATTTTGTAAAGAATTTATTACTGAAATTTCTTGTAAGTTTTTTTTTATTAGGAGTCATTTCTTAAAAAAAAAAAAATTAACATTGTATTTATAAGAGATTTTCTACATTCTCTTACAAATAAAATTATATGTACCTTACAAGTAAATCTGTCACAAACTAGTTTTCTTGTAGTATAAATAGTAACTTTTTTAGTGACGTAGTTTGATGCGTATAGATGACATGACGGGTTTTTGTTCATTGCAGATGGTCGTTGATTGCAGGAAGGCTGCCAGGGCGAACAGACAATGAAATCAAGAACTACTGGAACTCCAATCTGGCCAAGAAAGAGCCCGTAAAGAAGCGAAAGCGCACCAAGTGTCTGAGCGAGCTTATCAAGGAAAAGGATAATAAAGAAAAACATTCGACGTTAAAAATGTCGTCGGTAAAAATAACCACCGCCTCTCCAGAACCTACGTCACTAATGCCTCCACCCCGAGTCCAAGATGTGAAGTTGCCAAAAGGCGACGCTTTTGTTAACCGTAAACAAAGTGTCGCTGAATATGAATCCAGTGATGTATCTTCGCTATCTCTTTCGCCGGAAGTTGACCTGTCGGGGATTCTCGATCCAGATTTCTCAATGTTCGGAGATCTCGACGGTGGAAAAGGAGGGGAAGGATCAATGGTGGAGGATTGGAGTGGATTGAGCTGTGTTGATGACATAGAGTTTCTCATGAGCTCGGAGTTTGGATCAATGGCGACGCAGATGAATGGTCTTTTTAGTTCTCTGTGAAAGAGTGACCGTTGGATCTGCGAGTGAAGGTGTGGGTTGGTTTGGTTTAACGGTTCAGATCGCGCCATAGCCTTTTGTCTGTGAAGTGTGTTAATTGAGTGGGTACGTATAAAGTAACCAAGTCTTTTGGGTTGACCAGTTGTGATTTTGCTTGACTAAGAATAATACAAGGTGAAAAATGTCTTTAAGCTCCTATTAAGATTATTTTATAAGAAATGTCAATCGTTTTCATTGTTATTATTAGACTAATTTGATATATGGGCATAGTGTGTAATAATGTGACATCTCCACATTAAAAGTGGCCCATTGTTTTGCTTTTTGTTTGATTTAATATAATTTTTATTGCCAAAATGCTAATATTACGTGTTATTATTTGATATTCATATTTTATTACACGGCCGATAGTTTAGATACATGTTCCGAGAATATTCTGACTAGACATAATGGCAAATGAGTTAATATTTGACAATTCGTATGGCATTTTCATCGCCTCTCTCGGTTGAAACTTCTCAGACGTTCTTAGTTGGAACGTAGATATTTTTCCATTTCATTATATTTTTTCTATTATATGTATTTGCACTACAAAAATCCTAAAACAATACAGAAATTACTACAACTCTTTTCCAAATAAAGTATGATTTCCCTTAATAATTGCCATATAAAAAATACTACAACTCTTTTCTAGTGTACCTTTTATTTATTTAAATCCTTTATTGAAAGTAAAACTAATGCCAGTGTAAATTAAGTAAGGTTTTGAAAATATATGTTTTTTAATACTTTTTTTGGTTAAAGTTTTTAAAACTTTGAATGGAGCGATTGTGATTGCTCCTTCTGCTGCATTGGTAATTGAATAATTACAAATCTAGCAACAAGTGAATGTGTACTTGGCATTAAATTTCGGCAGTAATTTCGTTTTTTTTAGCAATGCCCTTTCTTTATATAGGAAGGAGAAAAGCTAAACTGGTGAGCATATTTATTGAGTGGAAATCGGAAAGTTCATGATGATTATGGTTTGATACCCAGAAACATAATTTGATGAATGAATGAATGAAAAAAAAAAAGTTACCCAATATTTAAAGTAAAAAGTTAAATTCCATTTTTAATAACTCTCTGTATTTCTTCTGCTCTAACAGGACAGACCACAATTAAAGAAAGGTACTCCTTATCTATGCCAAGCCAACCTCTCAATGAGCTAGACATTTACTTCTGGCAGAGGCTAACTTAAAAAAAAGGAAGCTAATTATTAGGAATTTATCCACTAGGGATATAAATTGATAGTGGGATATTTTAATTTAAATAAATAGTTAGTTCAAACTTCAAACTAATATTTTACCACAGCAGTGGTGATCTAGTCAACAGTGCTTCTCAAGTGGTTTAGCTCAGGTCCTAAGTTCGAAATCCCTGAGAAGAGTCACCTCGTGGTGACCGTATATAAAAATATCAGGTCCCGTTTGGCCCACATACTGCGTCAGGCATATGAGGGGCGAAAGAACTGGGCTTAACATGTCGGCATTTTGACTATACTAGGCTGCTGGTGGGGTTACGTTAACAGGGTCATTGCATGCGCTGATTGTTCGCTAAGTCAAGTCGGAAAAAAACTCGGACTATGAGCAGGGAGATCCCAAACATTATGTAACAATTGCATGCACCGGTTGTTCGCTAAGTCAGGTCGAAAAAAACTCAGACTGTGAGCAGGAGATCCCGAACATTACATAACTAGATGGTCTAGGGTCGCTACTACTAGTTCATTCATTTCACTGGCAAAGAAAAAAAAAACTAATATTTTTATCAAGGTTAGAGTTCTTTCTAATGTAAGGTATTTATTAGCGGGATTCGAACTGAATTCGTTCATAGAAATGTAACTCGATTTATCAATTGATCCAACCATCTTCTAAGTTATCATATAATTGTTTTTGTTGAAATAAAGTAACTCGTTACACTATGGTTTGAAAGAAAACCAAACTTTTTTTTTGCTGAAGTGGTTTTTGTGGAGGTGGTATATTGCCCCATTTCACTCAGCATGCTACGGCCATGCCCTAATAAAGAGTTGATGGTGAAATCAGAGATAGCCATGATCAACAGGCCATTTCCAGTCTCGTGTATTATATTATTATTTCCGGTGTATCGGATCCCATGTCTGGTTTCAATGCGTAATAAATTCACTTCATCTCATAACTTAATTTATTATTATTTACTAATTTTAACTTTCCTAGATATACACATAATAAATTATACAGATATTGTTGAGTACCTATACGTTATATTTATTTATTTTTTATTTTTAAATCTTAGAAGTATATAACCTCGATCGTGGATAAGAGTTGGCTTGAGCAAAGTGAACAATAAATATATATGTATTATATATAATGTGGCACGATTGGTAAGGCCCTAAATAGCTAGGAGTATTATTACTATTAAAGTATAAAACCCACAATAAGCCAATTAGTTTCTAACTCCATAAAGTTTTCAAACAATTAATCATGACAAGGTATACGAGTTAGGTTAAACTCCATGTACTTAGTTGCAAGTAGGCTCTACAATACAAACTATCATTTCTCTAAATTATTTTATTTTCAAATGTATATCTAATATATACTTGGATTTACACTCGATAGTGCTGAGACGATACATAATTAGGGGTGACCCAAAATTGGTCACCTAACTTGATAAATTGAGTCCTGAAAAGGCCCATTATCAGGGTTAATCCATACATATCTATTAGAAAATTTAATAAATATATCAGAAAAAAATATATTTTATTATATGGCAGCTTACAATACATCATGCGGGTGTAATTTTTCTTTTAAAAATTAATATTGTTCATATATAGGGTGCTCCACTACTTCTCTTCCACCTTAATTAGAGATATCTACTAATTTAAATGTAATAAGACAAGAATATTGAATGTACAACCATCCATATATATATTATTGAAGAAATAATTATTCCAACTACAATTAATTATGTGCCACGACTGAGTTTGTACCTTTTTTTTCCCTATAAGCACCGTGAAACTTGGGTCAGTGCCAAACTTTATAATAATGATAATCCTTGACTAGTAAAATGAACCAAATCAATTATATATCACTATATTTGTATTTATTTAAATTTTAAACCAAAGATTCTGCAGTTATTAATTTAGTTATATAATGAATATAATA
Organism: Clarkia xantiana subsp. parviflora; assembly: GCA_036873135.1. Lineage (NCBI taxonomy): Eukaryota > Viridiplantae > Streptophyta > Magnoliopsida > Myrtales > Onagraceae > Clarkia > Clarkia xantiana. The sequence continues at coordinate 15,302,943 of JAPTYO010000004.1, forward strand.
TATTTATTTTTGGTGAGCATAATAAAGTTATATTATGTGTGTGGTTCTCAAAATCTTGGCACAAGATCCACGCTGGGCCTAGTAAATAAAAAGCCTTGATCGAAAGCGCATTGTTTCAAAATTATTAGTTTTTTAAGTTTTTTTCCCCCTTCTTTCAATATTTAAATATTTGTAAAGATAAAAAATATATCAACCATTGTAACATAAAATACAGTAACAATTCAATTAACTAAATATTTTAAATTTAAGTCTTTAAAAAAATCATGATCGGCTTTCACACCTTATATAGTTGATCGGTTCTTATAATAAAAAAAATAGACTCATTTTATTAGATCAGCTACAAGTATTCTTCAGAAAAAAAAAAAAAAAAACTATAAGCTCCAGGCAATGCAATTATGTCCATAACCTAAAAAAGGAATAGTGTTAGCAAGTTGGAAAAGTCAAATGTAATGTTCGGACCATTGACATTAATTCGGACCATATTGCGTATAGCATAGGTTCTCTGTAGATATACATTATTAAATCTACTTATAATGTTTTCCACATAAATAAACATTTCTCAAGTCTCAACGTTATGGGAAATTTTATAAAACCGTGTAACCGATGAACCCAAACCGAAATAAGGTCAATGTTTATAACGAAACAATGGGTTAAATATTTCATTTCTTAATCTTTGTAAATACTTGCTAAAAAAATATTTATAAATGAGTGTGTAGACTTAATAAACTTAAAGTTAATATCATTCTGTTTGAGTTCAATCTACGAACTGTCTAAAGTTTATTCCATTAAAATGTTGATATCGAATGTCTTAAATTTTACTTTTGTTGAAATTTAGTTTTTCATCCAAATTTACTGTTAAAATTGATAGAATGGTGTGAAATGCCAAAATTGCTTCTTATACTATTATTATGTATATTCGGCCACCACCCTATTACGGTCGGCCACCGCCACCACAACTCAGTCGACCGACCACCACCCAATTCCGACCGGCCACCACCCTACTCTGACCTGTCACCATCCTACTTCGACCGGCCACCACCCGACTTAGGGGCAATTTTGAGATTTTTTTATCGGGTCATGTGACAAGCACATGACCAAATTTTCTATCAAGTTTAACTGTAAATTTGGACAGAGACATCAAATTTCAACAAATCTTTAAATATTCAATATCAACATTTTAAACTGTAGACAACAAAATTACACATTGGCAAACTTTTAGACAGGTTCTTAACCCTAATTATAATTAACAATTACTTTTTAAAGGTTACTTGGCACCTAATTATGACACCCGGCGAAAAAGAAAATTCACATGGATTACGGGGCACTCGGTTTGTTTTAATTGACTGATTATCCTAAATTACGCCTATATTATGAAGTTTGGATTATAAAGTTTATATTATTACAATTTACACATGATTCTAGATGGATCTTTGAAGAAATCAAATTGGGAATTGGTGTGAATGTAAAAGGATATCACCTCCAAATATATTATTATTGGAGCAGTTAAGGGAAAGAAGGGGCAGTTGGATTTAGAATGTGGATAAGATATATAATAAGTGCCAGATCTAACTCACCACCACCACTTAAATATTACATCTCACTTTTGGTGATTGAGCAACATGGCATTAATAATGTAAAGTAATTACCCATTTCAAGTCTTGGCCAAAAAAAAATTACCCATTTCAAGTCTCATGAACTGAATTCAGACTACATTTAACTTATACTAATTAAATTCTCTTGAATCAAACACTAATATATTAGGTGAAGTTTTCAACATTTGTTTTAACCAAAAAATTAAGGAAAAGCCTTCTATATGGAATATAGATCACATGTTACACTATTAACATTCATTATAGATTTCATTATAGATAGTGTCTCACTGTTATGATCTTGATATGTATATTTAGTGTATTTTTCAAAAAACATATTGAGATTGGTGAATCCTATAAAAAAAAATCTAATTAATGATATGTGTCAAGATCGCAAACAGTAAGACACAATTTAGTGTAGGAAGAGTGAGGTATGTGATCTGCATCCGTCTACATGAATTTGTTATATAATGTCGCGAAACTAAATATCTTAAACTTTTAATCTTTCAAATAAATGTAACACACTACAAGAAAATATAAGTTTTTAGGGACTTCTGATAAAAAACTCTTGGTTCAAACGTAATAGATATTTTTTCGTATAAAACTCTTTACACTATTCATATACGGTGACACTTTGTAATAAGGTTGTTTCTTCTTATATTATTTTTACGTATTTTAAAGTGCCGTTGTATTTTGATTTGTGCGACACTTTTAAATTCTGAGTACAATTTACGACACTTGTTGTCACTTACATTCAGTGACAACATAATCAAGCGTCACGTTTTTAAGATTTTTATTAAGACGATACTACAAAGCGTCGCAATATTTATTACACAATTAGTAGTTAGTTTTGTATTGGCTACTAAGGACGCTAGCTAGTTGGCTTTATTAGCTACAATATGGATTCTTTGAATTATTAAACAACAATTTGAAAGGAAAAGGAACAACAAACATATACAGAATATTGTATATATTATATTTTAGATGTATGCGCTGAATTTAATGAAGATGGTGGAATGAATTATAATAATATGCTTTTGGACATACATGTAATTACAAAAGGGGAGGACCCTCTATAAAGAATAACTACACATATTGCTGCCAAACACATTGTCTTCTTCTTCAAATCTCCATCCATTTTTACACATTTGAGGCTGCTTGAGAAAATTAAGAATAATGGGAAGAGCTCCTTGTTGCAGCAAGGAAGGGCTTACCAGAGGAGCATGGACTGCTCTTGAGGACAAGATTTTGGTTGATTACATCTCTACTCATGGTGAAGGCAAGTGGAGGAACATCCCTAAGTTTTCTGGTAACTTCTCAAGCCACTTTTTATAGTAATGCTTTATTCCATGCTGGCTGCTCGCTATCTGGTCAGAAAAAAAAAAAAAAATAGTAAAATCAGACCGTAAGCATGAGTGCTTGAACAGTACATAGCGGGATGGTTCTATGGTCGCCAATACTAGTTCATTCCTTTTTTTTTAGTCTCGTTGTTTGAGATTAACCCTAGGGGTTAGAGTAATCTTACATATATGAATACATATAGTTTGTTAAAAGTATCTATAAGACTATGCTAAGTCTTCACCTATAAGTTCACATGAACTTACGACACACATTTTCTTCTTAAGATGATATTGAAATATGCATGTTTAAATCCAGATGATGCTATTTAAAAATGTGAAACCTTCAAAAAGACCGCTTAGAGATGATCTAGATGTGGTTATACTATTAAGTCACTCATCTTATTCTTAACACGATATAATGCTACTATATATGTATATATACTATAGTATAATTTGTATTTTTTTTTTATAGGGATTAAGTACCTTTTCATACCACTTCTTTACACAGAATCCACTTTTGGTACCACTTCTATTTTTTTGTATACTTTTGGTACCAATGTTTTCAACTTTGTATCCTTTTGGTACCACCGTTAACTTTCCGTCCAAATTTGCCGTTAAGTGGCATGTGCCATGCACGTGACCGCCCTAAACTTTTGAATTTGTTTCAATTTAGTCCATCTAATGCATCCCTAACTTTTAATTTGTTCAATTTAGCCCTAAAATTTCCAAATCGAACCTTGACCCAAATTGACCTAGCCGGACCTAGCCTAGGGCTAGGTCCGACCCACCTAGCCTAGGGCTAGGTCCGACCCTGGGCCGGGGTCGCCTGGGTCCGGCAAACCCAACCCAGGGTCGGACCTAGCCCTAGGCTAGGTCCGGCTAGGTCAATTTGGGTCAAGGGTTCGATTTGGAAATTTTAGGGCTAAATTGAACAAATTAAAAGTTAGGGATGCATTAGATGGACTAAATTGAAACAAATTCAAAAGTTTGGGGCGGTCACGTGCATGGCACATGCCCCTTAACGGCCAATTTGGACGGAAAGTTAACGGTGGTACCAAAATGATACAAAGTTGAAAACATTGGTACCAAAAGTATACAAAAAAATAGAAGTGGTACCAAAAGTGGATTCTGTGCAAAGAAGTGGTATGAAAAGGTACTTAATCCCTTTTTTATATTCAATGTTGGTTGGACCAAATGGTAAAGCGGGTTCTGTTCCAAGTAGTGACACGGGTTTAAATTATACTGAAAACGCCTCCTTAAGGGGGCTTTTAATATTAATACTCCCGGTTCGAAATTGTGAATACAATTTTGTATATTCAAAAAAATAAAATAAAAATTATGAATTTGTTTTGAAAAATATTAATTGAATTACAGGACTTAAGAGATGTGGAAAGAGTTGCAGGCTTCGATGGTTGAACTATCTTCGACCTGATATTAAGAGAGGCAACATATCGCCCGAGGAGGAGGATCTCATCATTCGACTCCACAAACTTTTGGGAAATAGGTATCGTGCTTCGTATATGCTCGATTGATTGATAAGTTGCGAATTAACGGGAGATTTTATGTATTGCATGCATGTCATTGTATCAGAATGTCACTTATTAATTATTGGTCACCCATATATCTCGTAGCGATAATGTCCTGTTTATTATGATAATGATTTTCTTCTCCAAATAGACGTTCATGCGTTGAACTAATCCTGAAATCTTTTAGTCTTAATTATTTGTTAGGCTACCAATAATTTATGTAGTAATGCAATCAATGTAGGGAGATTATGAGAAAATGACGTAATTAAGTTTGCCCATACCGTCCGTTACGTTATAACTAAATATTTTTTTTTTATTCTTTTATTGTATTTTTATTAATTACTCGGGACCCTATGCGTTGAATCAATTAAGCACCATTGTTGCAGTAAATATATGCCCAGCCATGAACCCAATTGTTAATAATGATTACTATTATATTGGTAATGCATGTGGCGCCATAAAGTTTGCGCATTTCTATGTGACATATATCTTATTATAAAAAAGGATAATATCTAGATGAGATGGAACGTATTAGTCTACTATGGAGTTAACTAACCACAATGGCTAAATTTCTTGTTATGGTTCTAGATGGTGTTTAATAGCAGGAAGAATACCAGGCCGAACAGACAATGAAATTAAGAACTACTGGAATACGACCTTAAGAAAGAAGGTGAAACTTGAAGATTCAAATGTGAAATTGAGGACCTTGAACATGATTGAGTCCAATGTGGTTCAGACCAATGGTGCAACATGGTTCACAAATATCAAACCCAGCCCTCCTAATAGCTCGAACCCACTTATGGACTCCCAATCCTCTATGGACGTTCATCGACCCGACCACGATATAATAATTAAGGAAATAAAATCGGGTGCCGAGTCAGAGCTAAGTATGGACTTCAATTTTAGCGACCTTCTTACTTCTGATTTTCCCGATTATGAGCTCTGGAAATTACTCGATGGCGGTATAGAGCACGAACCGTTTCTATTCTCCAGTGAAGCTGACTTTCCGTTAGTCGACGAAGGCTACTTTAATTTCAGGGCATGATTCAAGTATGATGAATTATTGAATACATCTGAGCCAGCAGGTGGCATCCACATGTTGACCCTTTATTGAATCAGAATATCACGTGTGACACTTTATATTCCTCATGTCACTTTTTTCTCCACGTGTCATATTCTGATTCGATGAAGCGCCACCATGTGGATGCCACCATATGTATTTAATAATTTCTCTTCAACTATACACATAGAGTGTGTTGGATGCCTATATAAGTTGACAAACTATATATATCAAAATATTAACTCTACTAGATTATATCCATTAAAGCTTGGGGAATTTAGTACACATTTAATCCTCTCAATGATTTTATGATAGTGCATGTGTGAAAGTGACTTGTGTGATAATTATGAAACACTTGTTAGTGGTGATATATTGAGGTCGTGGTGTTTTCACATGCATGTACTGTCCTCCAATATATGTGGTCGTGGGTCTTGTCTTGTAAACGGTATCTTATTCATAATTTCACATCAATAAAGTTATGGCTTTGATTGAACATATAGTACACACGTGTTTCATGCTATACTACTATATTTGCTCCTACATATGATTCTATATCAATAATGTAATATGCATGTACGTGCGTAAACGTACATTGTTCTAATAACGTTCTATCAACGCATAAAATTAAGGGTTAATAACTAAAAAACTGTCCAAGGTTTACCCTATGTTAAAATTAGGTGTCTGAACTCTGAAGTTTGAAATGTTAAAATGGACTGTCCCAAGTTTCGTTTTTGTTGAAATTTGGTGTCTCGGTGTGATTACTTTATAGAAGTCAATTCCGACGAAACCGTCTGTCAAATTCGAGCTCTCATACACTCCCTTCTCGACATATCGCCGGGAACCGTCACCTAAAAAGTTGGTCACATCCGGGCAAGTAAATCTCGCTCTATTGTTCTTGGAAAATGGCTCTACACCACTCTTCTAGAAACTTTTTTTTAATGTTCAATTTTTAGGTGAAATTTGACGATTTTGTGAAAAGTAAAGAGTGATGGATTATGAGTGGGTTGGTGGGTTGATGAAAATGATGGAATGAGGTTGAAAAGACGCACAAAGACACCAAATTTCAACAAAAATGAAACTTGGGACAGTCCATTTTAACATTTCAAACTTCAGACACCTAATTTTAACATAGGGTAAACCTTGGACAGTTTTTTAGTTATTAACCCTAAAATTAATTGTGATGTAGATACGAAACTCTGGTTTCTGGATTTTTAAAGGATTTGATAAAAAAAATTTTTTTTTATTATAAATGGTTTTCCGATACTTGACTAACTTATATTACTACGTACATAGTTCTTTCTATATTAGCTGGTAAGAAGAAAGTGTCGGTAATGAAAATATTTTTCTATTTTAAAGGGTTATTTAGGTTTGAATTAAAAATATTTGATTAATGGACAAAGATATATGCTATATAGTTATATATAGACGATTGGTACAGTAGAGTAGATATCGTATTTTAGAGTATACGTGTCTTCCTAGCTTTTTTTGGTAAACATGTCTTCCTAGCTATCACGCTTAAGATCTATATACATAGTGCTTAGCCCTCCTTTTGTAATAAAAATAGAAGGGATCATTTTATCTTCTTTTTTTTGTCCTTAGTGGTTTCGTAATGATTCTCCACGATATTAGTCATTAGGCTCAACGCCTCAATCATATAGTTTCAACTTGGTGCAACATATATATATATATATATATATATATATATATATATATATATATATAAAATATATAGTATCTACATAAGTAGTTCTTTCTACTATATATATACTTTATAAGCACCATGTTTAGGATGTCAATGGGCGGGGCAGGACGGGTATCGCCAGATCCGGACCCGCCCCGTGGGTCAATATGGTCGATCCGGACCCGTCCCACGCACTTTCGGATCGGGTTGGGTCGACCCGTGTGAGGTATAATTTATCATTTTAAATCTTAAATTCTAAATTCTATGTTGCCGTATCCAAATTCAACTCCAAATTTAAATCATAAATTATTACATTAACTCATAATCTAAATATAAATCAACCCATTCATTAGAATAATTGTTATTTTGACTATGTGTTATATTACCAGTATAGTTTTATATAATATACATATATTAAATATATATGTAAAATGAAAGCTCGGGTCGGGTCGGCGGGTCACCTTGAACCCAAACCCGAACCGCGATTCGGCGGGTCATTGGGTCAAAATCGGGTCGGGTACCCGCGGGTCGGCAGGTACCCTTGACCCGTTGCCATCCCTAACCATGTTTATAACACTATTTTTGTATTTTTTTTATTGCTTTAAAGGTGAAATTTGGTGGAAAATTAATATTATTAATGTTATGATATAAATACAAAATGTAGTTAAATAAAAATATACTTTTGAAGATTTTTAACTTTTTTGTAAATGTTATAATTAAGACCATTCTAATAATAAAATATGTATAAATTTATGCTTGTAGAGTATGGTAAAAAAAATTGGAAGTAGTCAAACAGAGTAAGAAGCCCATAATGTTAGTGACTAATAATTATCCAACTAAAAAAATGTCACCGACAACCAGATGAAATAATAACAAGCAAATTGAAGTGTAAATCGCGGATAATGAGTTAATTTGTTAGGTCAGTATAAAAAGGCCCGAAATCGGACTACCCAACTATTGTTTGGGCCAATTCACGAGCCTTTTGCGCATATGGGCCTCATGTCTTTTAAATGTTTCTGTTATCGGATTTTTTTTCTTAAATAATTAATTATCATAAATTTCTTTCCTTCTTTTTTTGCCAAAATTGTGATAAAAAAATTCGAAATAAATTTTTATATTTTCAAGTAAAATATAATACTTAAATGTTATACATTAAATAGTAAATTAGTCAATCCATGGGTATTCCTCCCCATCACCTTTATTTGGAACACTTGAATATACTTTTAACACTCTTTCTTAAACAGAATTTTCTAGTGAATGAGTTTCTTCAGGTCACATTTAGACTCATAGTGTAATTATTCAATTTTATAGACGAAGTCATTATGATTATTGATACTTGTGCTCCGATACCATTATTGAAATTAAATAATATCTTAATGAAATCAAATTTGTGGATAAAAAAACCTTCGCCACTGTCCTCAACATATAATTTTAACAAATCCTTCTATCAAATTAAACTAAATAACAGAAACTCAAATATAATAATAACAAAAATACTTAAAAAAGTATGTGCTTCTTCTAGCCAGTGTGTAAAACTTGATTCCAATGACATTAGCCGTTGACGAACGGCTAATTCGAAAATCTTTGTAGAAAGTAGATGGAACAACACTTGATCAACTATTTTTAATTAAGACGAATACGTAGTTTAATATTTATTATCTAAATTAAGATACCAATAGTTTCGGTCTCGGTGCGGGTTTTTTTCCGGTTCAACTATATTATCATACATAATCAAGTAACCAACAAACAAAATTCACCAACATTCCAACCAATTACCATATTATTGATAAAGATTGTTATAAATTATAATGCACCCCAATTTATAGCTTTATCCTCAATCATGCCAAACACACATCTTTATTGTATCTCTTTTCTCAGGTGTATTATTATACGTAATTAGTCTAGAAGTACTTACCGTACATTACGGAGAAAACCCATTTCACACACATATATATATTCAACAAGTACCCAGGCCAAAATTAAAAAGTAGTGTCCTCTACATACTATACTTAAAATAAAATTTTCCTACGGTACTACAAAGAACTTCCTCCCATGTCCCTACCTAGATCCTCAATCTACAAATGTAGTAAAACAAAACATTTACCAAAACCCAACATTTTGTTTTTGTTTTTAAGGGTGCCCCATCAATAGGTCAACACCCTAGAATAATCCTAATTTGCACCGATCAGCTCGCAAGTGATAAAATGATGTTGACCATAAAGATTTTCCATTCCTAAGTATCAAACCCGACATATCTGGTTAAAGATCGAAGCGCTGAACAGATTCCTAAACCTCACCTTCTTGACCGATTTTCGGCAATGTTTTGTATGTAAGTGGTGATTAGGGCGTCGCGTCTCAAGGCCGAGGACCGCTCGTTTTCTCTCTCCTCGGTCTCGTTCTTGTCCTTCTCCGCCTCCTTTCGCCGCCACTCATCTTCCCTCTCCACCCTCTCCCTATCCATTCTCTCAATCACTTCTATGTATTTCTTGTGAATGAAATCTTGGTGGTCCATCACTTGCTTTAGTAAACCCTCAAAGAATCCTGCCATTGAAGTTAACTCCTCTTCAAATCCCTTATTATTCATCTTCTTCTTCATCTTCCTCTTCCTCTTGCTTCGCCTCTCGGCTTCCGGTGATTCCGGTGGCCTTGCATTGGCTGCCGGAGAGTTGTTTTCCGATGAAGTGGGGTTGTACATTGAATCGAGCTCGCTGAATTGCGGTGTCGGTCCTTTAGATCTCATAAGATTCTCCTGAATCTTGGTGTTCTCTAAGGTGTGCATGTTTGTTGCCCTGCATGAAAATATTAACAAATTGTAAGAAAACTGTTTAACAAAACAAGAACTACACTACATACTAAAACTAGAATTAACTTGTGGTTTACCCAATTACACTTGTGTTCATATAGTTGTTCAACTAACAATTATAAGGGTTTAGTACATGTGGTTTCACAACATGGTATCTGAATTTTGAATTTGATTTTCGAGATTACAGGGGCGGATGCTTTATTAGCATTATATATAATGAGAGACATTTTGTCCCAATTTTTGTGACTTATATATGTATTTTTTATGCATACTGCTTACTGCACATAGATATAATAAAATGAAATTTAAAAAAAGAAATTTAAAACCCATTTTAAAATATGTATGATTTTTCTTCACAATGAATCTTCATTTGAAAAATCATGGATAAGCTAGTGATTACATTTTGTTCAACACAATGCATGAGTATGAGAGGTACATGCAATAACCAGAATTGAAGCTCCCATGAACATAGTGAGTAATTGATAATAAAATCATTATTATCACCTAAGCCTTAAAATATTACACTACAAGAAAATCAGCATTTCAAATTGGAAACAATCTCTTAGATTTTATAAGAATTTTCAACTGCATCTTTAAAAAAAAAATATTACAAACAGAAACATTTTAACAAACTATATATTCTTGTTACTTGGAAAACTCTTGAAATGCTATAATTACAACATGTTTTCAATATTTCGATTACAAATGACTTCATTTCGGTTTTGCAAATAAGTTCATTATATTTATGTCTCCCCCAACATCATATTATTCTCTGTCACCCTCAGTGCATGTCCATTTCGTTGTTTGTGATCGATCTATTTACAACAAAAATGAACCTATTCATAATATATAAATAAAAATATTGAAAATCTCTTAGTAATATTGTGTTCTATTTTTTTTTTAAAGAATGACTTCTAACATAATATCTCACTAGAAATTTCTTGAAACTCTATATTTACCCTAAATTTTCAATATTTCGGTTGCAAACAAGTTTATTTCCATAGTGCAGAAATTAAACTCATGGTTCAATTATTCTGAAATTGCGGAAGCAATTATATATATCTAGATAAAAAAAAAAATCCAGGCCCTAAAATTAAAATCAAAAGAAGCAGAGAAAATAAGAGTAATTACCAGAAGGGTTCTTTAGTGGAGGGATTACAGTACTGATGATGAACAATCGGATTCTGCACATCATTTGAAACATAAGCGCATATGTTGTTCTGATCACTCAAACCCAACTTGAAACCGGCACCGGAAAATGAAAGTGGCGGCGGTGGTGGTGGCGGCGGTCTCCATTCGAACTGCTGCTGGTTTTCGTATTGAAACATCATCATCGGCGGCATGTCGGGCCGCGGCTGCCGGATAATCATCTGAGGGTTATTGTAGAGAGAGAAAATGGAATTTTGCGGCTCCATACTGAATGGCGGTGGCGGCGGCGGTTTATTCCCTTGCTGATTACTGTGCATGGCTTTGTTTCTGAACAGTGATCGGCGTTGCAGCTTCTCCGATCGGAAACCCTAGACCATGGAAATTAAGAGAGGTTTGTTCTTCGTATGTATGATGGGTGTACTATGGGAGATGATGCATTGAACCACAATTGAATTGAATAATACTAATGAGATAAATGTTTCTCTGAGTAAAAATCTCCTAGAATTGCTCAACAAGCTGATTGTGTCAGTTCAGATGTTTATTATCTTTTTAGGGTTTTAGTTTTAAAGGTTTAATTTTTAATCAACATCGATACCATTTTAATCAACATCGATACCTAAATTTAAACCGATTTACAAATTGATACATAATCTTTCAATTACAGATCAGATCAAGTTGATGCTCCAAGAGCAGGTAGAAAAATCCATTATAATTTCAGAAATTATAATGGATTTGTACCAATTTGAGCTACGATTGAGAGTATAGGTAACGGATTTAAAGAAACAAAGCTCGATTAACAATTCATAAATCTGTCGAAATTAGGTTGTGATTTGGTACTTTTGGACCTTTGTACAATGCTCTTGGAGCACCATGCTTTTGCCACTAATTTTTTTATTTTTCTATTGCCTAAAGGTGAACCCCATAGGGAAATTGATATTATTAATAGTATGATACACATCTTAGGTGCAGTTAAAAAAATTCATACTTTTTCATACTTTTAAAGTTTTAGTTATGTTACAATTAAGTCCACCATAGTATTAAAAAAACAAAAAGCATGGTGCTCCCAAAGCATAGTAGAAAAATCCTTATTTAGATAAATAAATGAAAAACATAGTGTTTTTCATTTATTTAGTTCCGATACTTATTTAGCTTCCGTTTGACCAACTAATCGTACATAACAAGTAATCTCACTAATATAGGAGAATAATCCAATCGTACAAGATTGTTCTGAAGCTTTACAGGCACCTTTTAAATAACTATTTAGTTAAACTTTTACTATGGTTTAATAATATTTGTAAAGGTACCCCAACCTCTCTATAACAAAGTTCGTCGATGCACCCCGATGTTTCTCTTGGATACAGATCTCCTGCTGCACTTTTTTTATTTCAAATCGTGTATCACCGTTAAGATCTTGACACATGTCCTACGTGTAATTTTTTTTTTCTAAAACACTATTGGGATTGGTGAACTCTAAAATGAAAATATTAAATCTAAGAACACGTGTCAAAAATCTTAACGGTGATGTACGATCTGGAGTAAAAAAAAAGTGGGGTAGGAGATCTGAATTCGTTTCTTTTTGTATTGTGAAATGTTATGATGCATTTATATTGCATAATTGATATGGATTCCGACTCTTGGAATCCGATGTATTCTAATTGTGAGGGAATATATATATAACCCGAGAGTTGATAATAATTACACCTGCTGCCACCTTGATATAGTCGGAATCTCGGAATCAGATTCTCAATCACCCATCTTTATATTGTTAAAATTAATACATTGTGTTATACTTTAGAGAGTTCTATTTATAGAAGATGAGTTATATACTAAAATCAACAATAAGAGGATGTTTAATAGAATGCTCTTATTTCTTGATTGATACTAACTAGTGTGGTTCATGGAAATTGTAATTAGGGCAGGCTTTTTTTTTTTTTTTGGTAAATAAGAGAAAAATAACTACAATAGTCAGCTGATCTAGTCAGCAATCACACGTGATTCTGTTTGTCCTTGACAATCGAACAAGACTGGAAGAGATACAAAATCTGGAGGCCTAGAGTGCACAATAAACACACTATCCATCTTCCCCGCATTCTTTGCGAGTACATCAGCTACTTTGTTATCTTCCCCGCATGCTAGTGGAGTGATTTAGGGCTGGCAATTTGGGCCCGGCACGATGGGGGACACGAACACGACACGAAAATTACGGGTTTGGGTTTGATATTGATGACACGATAGCACGATAATTTAAATTTTTTTTTTAAAAATTATTATATACTAATTTTTTATTCAATTTACTGTAGGTTTTTAATGCGAATTTTTCATGTTTGGCCGGGTTTGGGCTGAACCCAAAACACGATACGAATCTAACACGATACGACCCGCACGAATTGTGATATTAGATTATATAGATATGGTATGTTGGAGTTGGAGAGTGTTTAGTTAAAGTGATTGGTGGTAATGTGAGGAAAAACATTCTTTAGTAGGTAGTAAGCAAGTAGTGATGGATGAAATAGACAGATCATGACGAGGAAGGAGGAGACGACACGTGGCAGGGAGCTTTTAGAGGTAACAGAGAGGTGTGTCAGGAGAGACAATGAAATGAAAGTAAAACAAAAAAAGGGTGCACGTGAAGGATGACAGTAAAAATTTGTCCTCGTGTCTCCCCCACATTTAATTTCTCTGTCCTTTCTCCCTCCGTCTTTTCATTTCCTAACACTATTTGCAAGTTGCATGACTTGCATTCACCGATATCAACACTGTATACGGATTTTTCTACCTATATGTTCTTATTATAGCAGATGTTTTTTTTTTTTTTTTTTAATAATATGGTGTACTTAATTGTAATATAAGTAAATAAAAGTATGAAGAAGTATGATTTTTTTAATTACACCTAAGATGTGTATCATACTAATAATAATATTAATTTCCCTATGAGGTTCACCTTTAGGGTAATAGAAAAATAAAAAAAATAGTCGCAAAAGTATGGTGCTCCAAGAGCATGATAAAAAGGTCCAAAGTATACATGGAAGAATTTGTCAATTTTGCATAGAAGATCCAAATAAAAAAATGTTATTTCAAAGAGGGCGTTTATAAAAATACCCATTTCCGCGGGCAATACATGCGGCACACGTAATGTCCCACAAATATTACAAATGAGATGGACATTTTGGATTAAGATTTGCGTGATGATGCGCCAACGACACATAGCATTTGACCGATCTTCGCGTGTCGGTATTCCGCAGTTAATCGCACCTGGCCTCATTCCGTAGTTATTAACTGCGGTTATATGTCTATAGGGTTTAGGACAGATTCTTCTGTCCCGTGCTCCCCGTCCCGCAACTATTAACTGCGGAGCACCGATACGCGTATTGACTGGTCTTCACGCATATCGATCAGCTGACATCCCGTAGTTAATAACTGTGGGATGTCCATCGCGCTAATAATATGTGCGGAAGTACCAGCGGGAAGGGGCATTTTCATAAATGCCTTCTTTAGGAGGGCGTTTTTCAATGTGGATCTTTAATGGAGGCCAAAATTGACAAATTTTTCCTATACAAGTGTAATTATTGGGCCAGCTCGGTGGACCAATATATAATGAAAGCAAGCCCAAGATGGCCGTTGTCAAGCCTCTTCTTCAACGATCCGCGCTAAACATATGAGAGATTCATTTTCAACAATGTAATTACAAGTGTTTTCTTATTATATTGATATATTTGGATATGATGATTTAAACTAACTGAATATTTTTTTTTTGGTGAATATATATGTTTTTAATGTATCTCCTAAAGTTAAGTATTTTTAAGCAATGGATAGTAAAACAAAATGCTATCAGATTTACTTCAAAATAATGTTCATATTTAGTCCAAACTGTTAACCATATAATAAATTCTAATATTTTTTTTTAAATAATAATTGCAACTTATCAGGATAAAAAAGTGTGGATAAAAAGACATTACATGGAGAGAATATATGAAGTGAGAACTATTTTTGAACTCTTAACTTTTGGTTAAGAAACTATGTGATGTTGAACCACAATGTCATCTCGAGTCTTAAAAAAATGCTAAATGGATCTTATATATTATACATATCAAAACAGTATCATGTTATTAGTGTTATGTCGAGTCTTTTTTTTTTTTTAATATTATATATATATATATATATATTATACATATCAAAACAGTATCATGTTATTAGTGTTATGTCGAGTCATTTTTTTTTAATATTATATATATATATCTTGTATCATTAAACGAATCTGAAATCGTTTATCAAAAAAAATCTGAAATCAAGACAAGTACTGTGCACGATGTATAATAAATAGTTATATTACTAGTTCGTACCACAAAAAATCATGTGAGAATCGATGTGTACGTACAGTAATATAATAATTATTCATTTGAATGGTGTGATGTCAAAGTGTGTGAATTCAGACGTCCATATAAGAGTGCCAATAATTTTGTTTGTTTTTTTTTTTTTTTTCAATTATAACGGATCTTAATAATCTTTTTGCAAATACATTTGGTCTACGGATACATTATTGGATGACCAAATGGATCAAATAAAACAATTTCTTCGGGGGACACAATTCTAATAGAGAGTTAATAATCAAATTACTAATTAAAGTTTAAACATTCAGATAAATTACTAGTTGAATGATAGTTCAAATCTTACTTGTGAACAAAATACTAGCTCCGTTGAATATTCTGCTCAATTTATACAAAATTAATCACGTAAATTACAGGTGGAGAAAAATTGAGAAATTAACCTTAAGTATATAATGGAATATTGTGGTCGAATCTTCGACTTCTTGATATTATCATGTCTAATCCGTACACATTTAAAATTATAAAGATACGGATTTCTAAAGAAATTTTAGGCAATTCTATTATTCCAGACCGTTCTATCACGCTTCAAGAGCACCATGTTTTTAGTATTTTTTATTTTATTTTTCTATTACTCTATTGGTGAATCCTAGAGGAAATTAATATTATTAATAGTATGATGCAAATATTAGGTGTGGTCATAATTTTTCATATTTTTAAAATTTTATATATGTTACAATTAAGTCCATTTTAATAAAAAAAAAAAAAGTGTTTTTGAGCATGGTGAAAAGATCAAATAATTTTGCATAAGCCATAGCCATGTGGCTAAACTCAACCTAATATATAATAAACTCAACTTGTTCCACTAAAAGTTAGATCAGTTAGGTAAACCCCATTAAAATACTCCACTTGGACTAATACCTAAATACTTTATTCTAGAATCTCATCACAAAGCAACCCACTAGAGAGAAACCTCAAATAACATCACCAATCACTGAGAAAAGCCACAATGGAGGTCAACAATGCATTTACATTCTCTTTGGCTTCATTGCTTCTCTATTGTGTTGTGAAACTTTTCTACATCTACTGGTATAGACCCAAGAAATTGGAGAGACGCTTCAATCAACAAGGCATTAGAGGGACATCTTACAAGCCCTTCAATGGGGACTTGCCGGAGATCGCAAGATCCGTTCGTGAAGCTCGGTCCCGACCGCACACTCTGGATCACGACATTGTGCCACGTGTCAGGCCGTTTTTCCAGCAGATGGTGCAAAAATATGGTGAGTACACAAACCTAGTTAACACTAACATAAGTACCATGTTGGAGTTCATGTTAGATAAGTTAGATGTGGAAAGTTGGGTAAATCCTTGAAAAGTCAATCTTTGTAAAAGAGGATTAATAAAAGTGTTAATTAGTGATTTGATTGTTGAACTTGGGGTTTAGATCATTTATAATGGAATTTTATTTACAAATTGCTAAATGAGGAACTAAACTTAGCAAAGTACAAATTTCATAAAATTTAGGTAGTAATTTAAAAAAAAAAACCAAGACTATAAATTTAAGCCAAATATAACAAACATTGTGCAAGTTTCCTTCCCTATTAAAAAAAACAATGAGGTACTGTATTGTAACTTTTTATAACATTTATTCGCAGTTAGTTTGTTCAAAATAGAAAATTTAGCTAAAAAAGGATGTATGCGAAGTTTTAGTCACACTATTGACCAACTGTCCTTAAAACTCTAGTTTTTAGTTCAACTGGATACGTGGTATGTCTAAAACTTAACACGATATCAAAGTAAATTTAACATGGTATCAAAGTAGATATATTCAGATCCCTGCAGCCTAATTTGGAACCCCAACTTAATTTTGAAAAAATAAAAACTTCAATTCAATGTGTTGGAAAGTTTTAAAATTATAGAAAGACAAACCAAAATTTGACAATACAAACAACTTGCAAATAAGATTAGCTTGAAACTTGCTAGTTAACCCTTATTAATTCATACCACTCACTCTATAGACTGTCTAATTATTATTGATTTATACACTATTTTCAAAAAAAATGTTTATGACGATGGACTGTATATATATGTTGTGCAACAGGGAAAGTGTGCCTGAGTTGGATAGACACGAGGCCAAGGTTAATCATAACAGACCCAGATATGATCAAGTCGATATTATTATTGGACAAAAGTGGTCACATTGTGAAACCACCTGCAAATCCACTCGTGTCAATTTTCCAACTAGGACTTTTGTCACTAGATGGTGCCAAATGGGCTAATCGAAGAAAGTTAATCAATCCGTCTTTCCACTTTGAAAAACTTAAGGTATACACTTTCATTTATCTTTATAGTTAATTTTTTTTTTAAAAAAAAAACCTATAAACTGTCCGAAGTTAGCCAAATGTTGAAATTTGGTGTCTGAAATTTAAAATGTTAAAATTGACCGTCTCAGGTTTTATTTTTTGTAGAAATTTGGTGTCTCTGTGCATATTTTCTTCTCCCTTCAATCATTTTCATCAACCAATTCACTCATAATCCATCACCTTTAATTTTCACAAAGTTGCCAAATTTTCCCTAAAACTTGAACATCAAAAAGAAAAGTTTTCTAACAGAGTGGTGTTGAGCAATTTCCAGCGACAACGGAGCGGGATTTATTTTGGTGGATGTGACCAGCTTCTGAGGTGTCGGTCCCGACAAGGTGACAATAAGGGAGCGTGCATGAGAGGTCGAATTTGACAGTCAGTTTCGTCGGGATTGATTTCTTTAAAGTAATCACACTAAAACACCAAATTTCAACAAAAATGAAACATGAGACACTCCATTTTAACGCCAGACACCAAATTTCAATATTGATGAAACTTCAGACAGTTTATAGGTTCTTAACCTTTTAAGTTTTTTGTAACATATATATTGAGGGTGGATTTGAATATCAGGGTTTGGTTCCGATGTTTTCAACTAGTTGTTGCGACATGATTAATCGATGGAGAAATCTAACTACCCAACATGATGGATCACGCCAAGTAGACGTTGCGATTGAGTTACAGAGACTTACCGGCGATGTTATCGCTCGAACTACATTCGGGAGCAGTGAGTATAGAGAAGGGAACAAGATCTTTCAACTTCAAAAGGAGCAAGCCGATTTGGTGTTCGAGGCTTTCTTTAGCATTTATCTACCCGGGTTTTGGTACGTATTGTTAGAGTTTACAAGTGAGTAAAGACTAGAATTCTTGTAGTGGGTTGAGACAAAATTATGAGAATTTTTCAGGTGGCAAGAATTGAGTTATAGGCAACTAACTATTATAAAAAAAAAATTAGGGGCAAATGTAAAGTTTTAAAGAAGCAAACTAACAATAATTACAACTTTTGAAATAAAAATTGCACCTTACAAAAAGTTAAGGGAGACAATTGCCCCTTCATTCTATAGTAGCTTTGTGCCAGATAAGTGGTATCTGAGCTCGTGGTTCGGTATCTACAGTAACAAAGTATCTAGAACCGTCCACCCTTATTTATGAGTTTTATTGATTGAATACATAAATATCAGATGACGTGTTTTTTTTACTTCGGTTGATTCGGTAGATAAGGTAGACCAACAAAAAGGTGATTTGATAATTGTGATAATTTCATTTACCGACAAATAAATTAGGGGTCCCTAGATTTATGTGACTTACTCTTAGATTCGATTATTACTGGGTTAGCTTAGAGTTTGTAACCGGTTTGTTGATACAATTTGCATAGAAACGTACGCCTTAACCAACTGTCCTATAAGTCCGAACTCTGGGTCAAACTATGGATATTAGCTCAGCCACCTCGGCATTGACCATCTTTGGTCAAATATAATGGACTTCACCATTTTTAATAGAAGGTTTAATTTTTCTTTAGAATGGTGCCGCGGAGACCAGAACTTGCGCTCTGATATCATATAGAAAATAAGACGTGCACCTTAAACAACTGTCTCATAAGTCCGAATTTGTGGATGAAGTCATCGACACACTCTTATACTTCAACAATTTGTACTTTGATTGTAAGCTTGCTCATAATTTTTTCCTTGTGTAGTTACCTCCCTACCAAGAAGAACAAAAGGAGATACTCCTTAGACAAGGAGATCAAATCCATCTTATCGGGAGTGATCGATAGGAAGCAAAAGGCGATCCTCGACGGCGAACCGGCCAGCGAGGATCTTCTCGGGTTGTTGTTACAATGCGTCGGAGATGATATGAGCATCGAAGATGTGATTGAGGAATGCAAGTTGTTCTTCTTCGCCGGTCAAGAGACGACTACGAATTTGCTTACGTGGACGATGATCGTTCTAGCTATGCACCCAGAATGGCAGGAGAAGGCAAGAGAGGAGGTCTTAAGAATTTGTGGAGAAAATGTGCCTAACTTCGATGACCTAAGTCACCTCAAGATCGTAAGTATGCTACCTGAAATTTTGATTTTTTAAATTTTAGTTTTCTCAACTTAAGGTTAAATAGTCTTTTTGGTATAATATGTTCGATTAAAATTGACTTTGTTGGTATAGTTTTTTTAGACTTTTAGTACAATAGGCTTTTGGTGTATCTGTTAGTTGACTGTTAGCTTTATTGCTACAGTAGCACGTGTCTTGCACTCGACCAGTCCTCTAATTTTCATTTTTTTTAGTTTAATCCCTAATTT
This sequence comes from Clarkia xantiana subsp. parviflora, assembly GCA_036873135.1. Lineage (NCBI taxonomy): Eukaryota > Viridiplantae > Streptophyta > Magnoliopsida > Myrtales > Onagraceae > Clarkia > Clarkia xantiana. Next base: position 15,323,066 of record JAPTYO010000004.1, read on the forward strand.
TATTCTTAATTTACAATTAGTCCCTAAACAGCTTCAATCAGACCCTAGGTCTGACGCATGGTTGGGTCAGCCCTGGTTAGGGCCGCTCAGGTCTGGGGACACTAACCAGGGTCTGACCCATGTCTAGGTCATATCATGGTTAGGGTCGCCTAGGTCCGGGGAACCTGACCAGGGTCAGCCCAGCCATGGGTCAAATCATGACTAAGTCAATTGGACCTATGTTCCGATTGAAATTGTTTATGAACTAATTTGTATATTAGGACTAAAAATTATAGGACTAAATTGGAAAAAAAAATGAAAATTAGAGGGTTGGTCACATACTAGGCACGTGCTATTAACGGTCAAATCTAACAGTCAACTAACGAATGCACTAAAAGTCTAAAAACTGCAAACATATTGCAGCATAAGTATAAAAAAAATATTATAATGGTTTAATGTATTGTACCAAAAAAATCTTTATTTTTATGCAAACTTTCTGAATTAACCGTGAATAAATACGTAGAGTAATTTACAATAGTGTATATTAGAAAGAGCTCATTTTTATCTTTAATAACATACATACGGTTGTAATATATAACTTTTGTAGGTAACAATGGTTCTACACGAAGTAATGAGACTATATCCACCCGCATCAGTTTTTCCCCGACACACCAGTCGAAACATTACGGTCGCCGGAATCTCGATCCCTGCCGGTGTAGACCTTTTCCTAGGTACCATGTTGGTTCATCACGATCACGAGTACTGGGGCGATGACGTGGCACTGTTCCGACCCGAGAGATTCGCAGAAGGAGTTTCCAAAGCCGTAAAAAATCAATCGGCGTTTGTACCGTTCGGTTCGGGACCGAGGATTTGCATAGGCATGAACTTTGCTAATATAGAGGCCAAGATGGGTCTAGCCATGATTCTGCAGAATTTTAGGTTTGAGCTTTCGGCTAAGTATGTGCATGCTCCTCGCATTGTGATGACTCTTGAGCCACAACATGGAGCTCCACTTATATTGCACCCTATTTGATGTTGTAACAAGTATTTACATTGCTTATGGTTTTTATCTATTGTAGTTTTAAGGTCCTTTTGGTACCACATGTTTGCAAAAATTACACTGTTTATACCATTAGTATTTTTTTTGTACCGAATTGGTACCATATGTTTCCAAACCTTACTGTTTTGGTACTTCCGTTACCATTCTGTCAAAAACGGCCGTTAAATGGCATGTGTCATGCACGTGAGCAGCCCAAAAACTTTCAATTTTGTTACAATTTAGTCCATCTAATGCATCTTTAACTTTTATTTTGTTCAATTTAGTCCTAAAATTTCAAAACCAAACCATTTTCCCAAATTGACCTAGCCGGACCTAGCCATGGGCTAGGTCCGACCCTGGGTCGGGTTCACTAGACCCAGGCGGCCCCGACCCAGGGTCGGACCTAGCCCTAGGCTAGGTCCGGCTAGGTCAATTGGGACCTAGCCCCAATTGAGTTAAATTATATACGTAATTATATAAAATATGACAACATTTCCGTATTTAACTATACTATTAGATGGCCACTTCAGAAAAAAAAAATTAAAAAAAATGTTATATATAACATTTTAGGTTAAGAGTACGAACAACTAATTAATTATATTACAAGTCAACTGCGAATTATTTGATAAGAGACATTTAGTCAATCATAAATCATTTATCATGATACACTGAGTGAATGATAGGTTATACGAGATATTTAGCTAATATGAGTTATGATGCATGCAGTACGTTTAGCTAACATGATGGTATACGTTACAAGACATGTGACATCATGAACAAATGGATAATGCATCCACCGACGAAAAAATAAAAGTTGCCGATAATAACGACCGTTCTTTGGTGTATATGAAGGTATGCTTTTCGAAAGATGATATTTTTTACAACTTACGAATGTGGTTTGCTAATGGATTTTCAAGAAATCATCAATGAGAATGCAACAAAATTTATAAGGCAACCAAATGGAAAATTCCTGAAACATTCATTAAGAACTTTCATAATATTGGGCATCGCCTGATTTACTGACTAATCTAATCTTTATAGTTTATACGTTACAAGATATGTGACATCATGAACAAAGGGATAATGTATCTACCGACGAAAAAATAAAAATTGCCGATAATAACGACCCGTTTTTTTGGTGTATATGAAGGTACGCTTTTCGAAAGATGATATTTTTTACAACTTGCGAATGAAGTTGAATTTTCAAGAAATCATCCATGCAACAAAATTTATAAGGCAACCAAATGGAAAAATCCTGAAACATTCATTGAGAACTTTCATAATATTGAGCTGATTTAGAGAAATCTTACTTCAGCCTAAAGTGAGTTGATATTCTTAGATAGATTGAATGCTCAAGTTTTTATTAATATATAGGCATCAAAAGAGTCCATTTGAAAAGATGCATCTCTTCGTTTACACCCTTTCAAAGTATAGGGTGTCTTTGGATTATTATTTTCCACTCAAAAAATTCGTGTAGAATTGTCTCACGGGCTTCATTCTTTTTTCTTTGATTGGCCCAACAAGTATCCAAAAAACCCTAATCTAATCTTTAGCTAAAATTAAATTTGGCTGATTTACTGACTAATTACATTTCGTTGTCAAAATATATAATTATTAAAATTTCTCAGATTGATTTTTTTATTTACATCTGTTAAATATTTTTTTCGAAAAATGTAATTAATATATTAACATAATATACATAATAAATGTGTTCACTATGATTTCATTAAATAGTATATTATTACTTTTACTTATGTATGAAATCACATCGACCGACGTGCGGAGACAACACCCTAGATATTTTTATATGTACTAATTCGAAAAGATAGACCAAGTTAAGAACATTAGTAAGTCACTTCAGCAATATCACTGTAACTATACTTAGTAAAACAAGAGATCCACAAATATAAGCAATTATTTCAGGTACGTCTAAAGACATAGAGATTCAATTAATTTGACTAATCACTATTATCATTTCACATATTATATTATCATAATTATTTATCAACACAAAACAAGTCATATGCTTCACTAGAAGATAACACCTAGTTAATGCCTTAATTTAGTGATAATTTTATTAATAACAAAAAATTGTAAGATAATTTCCTTTGTAAGGTTCTATGGTGTAGTGGTTAGCACTCTGGACTTTAAATCTAGCGACATGGGTTTGACTCCCAATAGGACCTTTCTAAACAAACTATATATATATATATATATATATTTCATAATTATATTAGATCATAATAAATAATGTTTCGACCCGGGTTATGGCGGGCTTTCCGCCGGATAACTTGTCGAGGTCTTCTAGTTGGATGTGGGCTAAATCCGCCTTCTAGTGTCGCGCGCGGGCTTTAGCTTTGTCTTCCGAATGAGGGCAAGTCTCTCTGGGTCTCTAGCGGGACGTCCGTCGGCACCTGCAAAGGAGCGTTACCAAGCAGTCCCTGTGGAGAGGGGGGGGGGGTGCTTGGCGTGCTCACTCCGACGTTCAACATCAGTAGTTTTTCTAGAGAGAGAAAGTGAGGGTTTTTAGAGAGAAGTCAGAGCTTTTTCCCGAGCTTGCCCAAAGTGATTTTTGGAATGAATTGAATTTGTTCACCCCCAAGGTGGCTATTTATAGGCAACCTTGGACCGTAAACCGGTTTTGACCCGGTTCGATGGGGAAATGTGAACCGGGATGCAGGGGTAAGCTCTGGGAAAAGGGGGTCTGACGTACGTCTCAGGCAGCTGTCATGAACGGGACGCGCGCGCCTCTGAAACAAAGGTCTCGGACACATAGGAGTTAGTGTAAAAATCGGGTCTCCGTATACGTCCGAGGTAAAATGGGGGGTGTGCGCGACACCCCCCGGGTGTGGAACTTACCCGGAATTCCGGGTAAGCCTAGGCTTACCCGGAATTCCGGGCAAGCTTAGGCTTACCCGGAAATTCCGGGTAAGCCAAGCTTACCCGGAATTCCGGGTAAGCTAAGCTCACCCGGAAATTCCGGGTAAGCTTAGCTTACCCGGAATTTTCCGGGTAAGCCTAGCTTGCCCGGAAATTCCGGGTAAGCTAGACTTACCCGGAATTTCCGGGTAAGCCCCCCGGGGATGCCGGGCAAGCTCAAAACTTGTCCGGTTTTCCCCGGTTAGCTTGAATTTGGACTTTTGCGGTGAGTCCCGTACGTGCATGAGGTCCGAATAATTAAAACCGAGCCCGGATCACGCGTATGTCCATCACTTGCCCCCGAGTTAAACAATGGCTTGACCTTTGTTTAACTCTATTATAAGATAGGGCGTATGCGTGATTCGGGCCGTCTGCTCACCTTGAGTTTTAACCTACTGCGGGTGGACGCGCGTGGCTCCGACGAATTCCTTGCCGTAGTTTTAGAGATGGTCATGCTTAGTGACTGCATGAAGGGTTAGTAGCATAACAGGCTACGAATAATATGAAAAGTATGATTGTTTGGAGAATTAAGGTGTGAGCGAGCACGCATGAAATTTTTCGAGCTCATACGATGAGCCAGTAAATACGGAACGTTCATGATATGATTAAATGCATCAAAATAAATCATGCAAGTCTTGAAAAAATGTTTTTCATATAGTGTGATAGTTTTTGGGAGCTCGTCGTCCGAGACGGTCGTCTTGACGGCGAGACGACGGTTTTGAGTGAATGAAATAGGGCCGAGTTTTGGAAAATCACATGCAACGGCCCTAATATGAAAAAATCATAAATTCAACGTTTTTAAAAAGTTGAGGGTGTTTGAAATGACTTAGTTAAAATTTATTCAAGTCATTTGATAGTTAAAAACCCAAACCATCAACAACTTCAAAAAATGAATGGTAGGTAGGGATATACCTCCTTGATGTATGGTACTTACCATGTTGTGTAGTCCCTTCTCCTCCATGATAGTTTATAAAACTATCAACTTTTGAATTGGCTATGGTGATAGTTTTGGAGGAGCTAAGGTAGGGATTTTAGGAACTCACTCTAGGGTGCAAGGGAGACCACATTCCGGCCAGCCACCACCAGGAGCACCACCGGCGACACCAGGGCGGCGCAGCGGCGGCGAGGCGGCGGCGGCAGCGGCGGGTCCGGCGGCTGCAGCGGGCGGCGGCTGCTCCTATTCTCGGTTCGATTTTTGACTCGATTCGATCCGATTTCGAGTCCTTTTTGTCGAGCATCGATTGGTAACGTCCTCTACTCGCTTTTCTTGAGGTTGATTAGACCTATAGGGCTGCATATTTGAACCTCAATAAGGTGCCTTGTAGGTGTTTGATAAAATGCATGAGTGAAGTTTTTGCTTGATTTTCAATATTTGCTTTTGGCTAAGCTTTAGGTGTAAATAGATAGAGTTAGGGATAGGAAACTCCCTTTGTGAAGTGGCTCTTAGGTTTCGATCAACCGAGGGGAAATCGCGGGGGTTCGAAATCGGAGTTTTTCGAGCGATAAGCTTGACCCCTTGTTTCTTGATATGGATAACTTGAAATGATGTTTCCTATTGTGATAGAGCCCCTTGATTGTTTGTGAGTGGATTGCCATGCCCCCGGAGCTTAGGTGAATGCTTGGTAGTTTGCCTTCGTTAGTGGCTTAGTTGACCCGAGTGTTTTTCGGGTTGTTCGGGGAGGGGTAAATCCCTTTGTGGTATGTAAGGGGCTTGCTCGAGTGCGTTTGAGTTGCTCGTATGTGCCCCCGGAGCCTTGAGCCATTCTAAGGATGAAATTCGACCAAAAGGTGGTTGGGTGGCATTTTGGTAATTATACCAAACTTTGTATGTCTTTGACTTCTTTAGCTTTTGAACTTGTCGCTTTGTAGAGCGCTTGAATACCTGTGACACATTGCACAAATGTATGAGAATTTGATTAGTAGGTGGCCTAGGCCTTTGATGAGCGTAAGGATTTCTGACTCCCGAGCGGGAGGGTCCCTAGCTGTTTGCATGCGGACAGTCGATCCGTTGGGTTGAATGTCCTTTCAAAGGATTTTGATGAGTGTGGTTGATGTGTTGCTTTGGTTTTTGATTAAGTTGGTGTATGGTTTTTGCAGAGCTTGGTAGACGAGCTTGCAGGCGTCCGACTCTGATACTTAGAGTATTCTTGATAGGAAACAGTTTCCCCTTCTTCGCATAATGAGTAAGTCTCATCCTTTTGTTTCGGATAACTTTGAGGGTGAGGTTGGCGAAAGCACCATGGATTCCGATTCTGGGTCTCAAAGCGGTGTACTCTTGGGGCCGTCGGGCGACCGCGTGATATTGGAGAAGACTCAGACATTTTTTCCAAACAAGCTTCCACGTTCCAAGTTTGACCTCTATGTTTCGACCCGGGGCTGGTGTCCCGGCCTGGAGGTCTCGTATCCTTGGGATGTTATGAAGGGAGTTGAATTTGGTCGGCCCACCGTTCCTCCAGCTGAGTATGAGGCGGTCTACCTTTCACAGTTTCGAGAAGGACTGCGGTTTCCCTACTGTCAGGATCTGGTCCGTCTCTGTCGATATTATAGGATTTCCCCTGTCTCTATTACCCCTCCAGGGTTTAGGGCTTGGACGTGTTTTCGGGTGCAATGTCATCTGAATTCCTGGGATTACTCAATAGTGTTGTTTCGAGCCTTCTACCGCCTGGGTAAGGCAGATGAGTCTGGGATGTGCACCTTCAGCCTACGTTGGCCTCATATGACCGAAAAGGGATTCTCTTCCCTTGGTTTGCGTCGGGCGGGGTGGAATACTGAAGCGCGATTTTGCGAACGGTCGGACACTTCCCAGAATAAATGGAAGTGTCAGTACTTTTTTGTGAAGGATGCAGGCACGACTTGGGCGACTTCTCACATATTGGATGCCGATCCCGTTCCACGATTTCAGGAGTTCTCAGATAGAGATAAGGTCGCTTTGAAGAAGATCCATGCGGCGAATAGGGCGGGGGAGTACAGCCCCCTTTATCGTGCTTCTGACGCCGAGCTGCTCGCGGCGGGCATTCACGTACGTCCTTCAGGGGAGGAGTTGGTATGTTTTGAAGTTTTGTAACATCTGCTCTTGTTTTCTTGTAGGTTGGTTTCTTAACAGACGCCCCTGTTTACAGGGTGGAGTTGCAGGCGGGTCTTCTCAGATTGTTCCCGGTCTAGACGATACGCTTCCTGTTGGCCCGGGTATGGGACTTGTGCCTTTTAAATGTTTCGTTGTGGCTCTTCGCGTGTTGACACGCTAAAGGTTTCTTTGTGGTTGTCTCTGTAGGTTTGGACTTTCCGCCGGCGGGGGGAGTCGTTCTTGTCGGGGAGCATGATGCTGACGTCCGCTCCGCGAGCGATCCTAGGAGGTTGATATCTGACGGCATGCTTTTTGCTCCTTCCCATGACAAAGGGAAAGGGCCTATGTATGCCGATTCGACCATGCATGTCCCCCGGTCGGGGAGCGGGCGTTCAGAGGAGGTGCCTCCCTTGGCAGGTAATCGTGGTTGACTTGTTGTTGTATTAGTATGGTTTACATTCTCCTAATGTGTTTGCTATTGGTGTGTAGTTGTCCCTACTCCTCCGGCTCTTCGCAAGTCTGATTTGATTTGCCGGCCTGATCGGGATGTGTCTGGCAGTGAGTGGGTTCCGTATTGTCAGTCTGCTGTCCGTTTTCCCAAGGATGTTTCCTTGAGTACGCCTGCTGTTGGTGTGCGTGTGGTTCAGCGGTCTGTTCCACCGGCTGACCGGAAGACGTGTCCCCGAGATCCTGAGGCTGCGTTGAAATGCGTTGAGGAGTCACTCGCGCGCTTTGCTCCTGTACGTTGTTTTCCTTCTATGTTGTATCTATCACGTTTGTCTGACTTCTCTGTGTATGATGTGTTTGTGTTGCTGTTATAGGTGAATGCCGTGATGACCAACCTCTCCTCTTTCGTTGTTGAGCTTGTTGAGGAAACGAGGGGTTTGCAGGATCGTCATGAGCACTTGTCTCAGGACGTTGTTGTGTTGAGGGAGAAGGCGCGCGCGCATTCAGATGCTTCTTCCGAGGCTTCCGCTGATCTCAAGAGGAGTCAGGATTATGCGTCTCAGCTGGAGGCGGAGCTGTTTGCCCTACTACGTCAGGAGAAGGCTGATGAGGAGGCGCATGCTGTGGTGCTGAGGGAGACTAGGGAGTCTCACGTTGTCCTTGGTGATCAGCTAGGAATGATCGAGTTTCCTACTACCGCGGATTATCCCAAGCTTCTTGAGAAGGCGCGTGATGATCGCATGGAGTCCTTCTCTGTGGATTACTTTAGGAGGGTACACTCCCTTGCCCCCGATTTTCCTTTCCAGAGTGCTGGTCCATATGCTGGCTATGCCCTTGGGGCTATTGCAGGGGTCCAAGCGAGTGGTGGAACGAGTGGTTTGACGGGACAGGCGTCCGTCCCTGTTGGTGATGATCGCCGGGGTGCTTTCAAAGGCCCAGCGCAAGATGTTTTTATGACTGATGTCTTTGGTTCTGGTGCTCCTGACGTTGGGTCAGGTTGATCTTTCTTTGTTTTTCCATCTGTACATATGGCTGATCCCCTTGCATGGGTGAGATTTTGACGGGTTGCATCTTGGGCTCGACTTTTAAGCTGGCCGGATGTCTTTACTTTTGAGTCCTGCTATATTATATATATATGTCTGACATGAGATGTTAGAAAGATATAATACTAAGTATTATTTTGCATCTTCTTTTATTGTTGTCCCAGTGACTTGTTCTCTTTTTTGTAAGAGTGTTGCTCTATTGACTGGTTGGTTTTCTTGATCCGATGGTTTTCCTTAGGAAACTGCATCTCTGTTGGTGACGGTTGTGGGTGAGTTTGTATTACCGTTGTCTGTGGCTTTGTAGGGAGGATGATCCCCGTTGAAGTGCTTGTCTTTCTTTATGAGGATGTGAACAAACTAGTTTGTTCACATATTTGGTGCTGTGGCTAAGTGTGGATGGGTTAGTACGTTCAACCCTTATTTATGTTTGCGAGGGAAGATTCCCAATGATCCGCTTATCCCCCGACTTTTTGCAAGGATGTGAATAGATTAGTACGTTCACATCCTTGTAGTATGGCGAAGTGTGGATGGATTAGTACGTCCGACACTTGCGTTTGTTTGCGAGGAAGGATTCCCAATGATCCGTTTATCCCCCGACTTTTGCAAGGGTGTGAATAGATTAGTACGTTCACATCCTTGGAGTATGGCGAAGTGTGGATAGATTAGTACGTCCGACACTTGCATTTGTTTGCGAGACAGGATTCTCAATGATCCGTTTATCCCCCGACTTTTTGCAAGGATGTGAATAGATTAGTACGTTCACATCCTTGTAGTATGGCGAAGTGTGGATAGATTAGTACGTCCGACACTTGCGTTTGTTTGCGAGGCAGGATTCCCAATGATCCGTTTATCCCCCGACTTTTGTAAGGATGTGAATAGATTAGTACGTTCACATCCTTGTAGTATGGCGAAGTGTGGATAGATTAGTACGTCCGACACTTGCGTTTGTTTGCGAGGCAGGATTCCCAATGATCCGTTTATCCCCCGACTTTTGCAAGGATGTGAATAGATTAGTACGTTCACATCCTTGTAGTATGGCGAAGTGTGGATAGATTAGTACGTCCGACACTTGCATTTGTTTGCGAGACAGGATTCTCAATGATCCGTTTATCCCCCGACTTTTTGCAAGGATGTGAATAGATTAGTACGTTCACATCCTTGTAGTATGGCGAAGTGTGGATAGATTAGTACGTCCGACACTTGCGTTTGTTTGCGAGGCAGGATTCCCAATGATCCGTTTATCCCCCGACTTTTGCAAGGATGTGAATAGATTAGTACGTTCACATCCTTGTAGTATGGCGAAGTGTGGATAGATTAGTACGTCCGACACTTGCGTTTGTTTGCGAGGCAGGATTCCCAATGATCCGTTTATCCCCCGACTTTTGCAAGGATGTGAATAGATTAGTACGTTCACATCCTTGTAGTATGGCGAAGTGTGGATAGATTAGTACGTCCGACACTTGCGTTTGTTTGCGAGGCAGGATTCCCAATGATCCGTTTATCCCCCGACTTTTGCAAGGGTGTGAATAGATTAGTACGTTCACATCCTTGTTATGAGGATACTTTAACTCCTTGTATGCGTCTAACGTCCTTTGTTTTGGTTTGTCGTGAGGAGCTTCGCTTAGGATTGCTTTGATATCTTTCTGACGGCTTTTCTTGTTGGTTGCCCTTTCTGCGCATAGGGTTAGGGTCTTTGTTGGTGATGTATGTGGCTTGTTCCTGGTATTGGACCGGGGAAGCTTGCCATTACATAGTGATTTTTCCTACGCAAGGAGTGAACTTCATTAGTTTTCTTGTTTATTTACAAAGGTCGTGCATGGATGGAGTCAACTGATCTCCTATCCTAAATGTTCTACTTAGCATTTAAAAAGTAAAGATAGAGTATGTGCATGTCATAAGGGAAGGGTTATTCCCTTAGTGACGGGTTGATAAAGCTGGCTTCCTGCATGCGATGTGGGAGCGAAGAGCTCCTTGTTTGATCAGGTCCTCGATTTTGTTGCGAAGGGAGGGGCAGCCATTTGTGCTGTGACCCCATTTGTTGTGATAGTGGCACCACAATTCCGGATTCTTCCCGAGGAAGGCAATTCGGATCTCGCTGGGAGGAGGTAAAACATCCTTCAGGATGGTCTTGAACAATTCTTCCACCTCTATGTTTAGAGGTGTGTATTCTCCATCTTGGTTGTTGTTCAAGTCTTGTCTTGCATGCTCTTGTTCGCACGCCTCCTCGTGTTCTGCAGGTGGGCTGAACCACCCCAGCTCATTTGCGACTTCGATTGCCGTTTCCATCTTTTCCTTTAGGTCAGCCATAGACTTGGTTGTCCTCCACCCATGTGTTTGTCCGAACAGGAGAAATGTGGGTGAGTTCATGTTCAGGAAAAATCCATTGATCACGGCTGACTTGTCTGCAAAACTTGAAGTTGCGTTAATAGCAAATCGCTTGAAGTAGTTTTGGATGGATTCTGACTCTCCTTGTTTAATGTCCCATATGCTTGGGAGCATTGGGGCTTGAAGTGTTGGGAGCCTTTGTCCTTTGATGTGAATTTTCTCTTCACCTTTTCGATCTTTCCCCCCTGATCGACGTAGTGCTTAAGTCCTCCTTCTTGGATGATTCGATTGATTTGGAACTTAAGGCTTCTACAGTCGTCTGTTTCATGGCCGTTGACTTCGTGGCTTTCACACCACTTGTCTTGCTCCTTCCCCAGCTGACCCTTTCTGAACCCGAATGGCTCTTTCCAGAGGTTTTGCTCTTTCATTTCTTTCAGTATGACGCTCAGGGGAGCATTCAAAGGGATCAGCTCGATGGTATTGACATCTGCATTCTTGTCTTCTTCGATGTTGAATGTTCTTTTATGGGGCGGAGTCCATTGTTTTTGCTGGGGGGTTTGATTCTGCTTCGGGGGGCCTGGCTTGCTTTCATCCTTCTTGTTGCCTGGCTTGCCCCATTTGTCCCGTGCTGTCATCTTGTAATGCTCAGCGTCGATGTACTCTTTAACTCTTGCCACGAGTCCTTCCATTGTTTCCGCAGGTCTTGTGGAAAGCTTTTGGCCTAAGTCGTACCCGTGCCTACCCAGATTTCTGACAAAGGCATGAATGACTTCTGTCTCTGCGATGTTTGTTTGGATTTCGGAGATGTTTTGATTGAAACGGATGTAATAGCTTGCGAGGGACTCATTCCACTCTTGCTTGACGTCATCCAAGGCATTTGATCCTTTGATAATCGATCGTTCTCCCATGTAACGTTGGATGAACTTTTCTTTGAGGGACTGCCACGAGTCTATGCTTTTCTTTGGCAGGGAGAAGAGCCAGTGTGCAGCTGGTCCGCCTAACGTTTGGGGGAACGTCATGGCTATGTGGTGAGGGTTGTCAGTCCTTCCCAAGAGCATTAGTTCATGCTGCTGTACATGCTCTATTGGGTCTCCCTTGCCTCGGTATTTTTCTGGCCTTAGATTGTACAGTGCGTCTGGGACGCGACTGTATACCAGCTCGTCGGTGAAAGGGTGGGATGTTGTGTCTACCAATGTGTTCATCCCTCTCATTTTCCTTTCTTTTATCTTCTTCTCGATCAGCTTTTCGAGCATCTCCTCCGTCAACCCGGTTATTGGGTTATCATGATTATGGGGGTATGCTTCTTGGCCCATGCTTGCGCCTTGTTGGGGAAATTGCGCCTGCGTCGGGTTGTGTTGAGAATATCCACCTTGATATCCCTGGTATGTCTGAGACGGCTGCCTCCAAGCTTCTTCATTATATGGCCCTGTATGGTAGGGTGTTTGGGAGTGCGAAAGCTCCTGTCTTGTCCACTGCTGGGGGAACTGCCTGCTCTGCTGTGCATTCCCGTGGAAAGTCGGGGTTTTTGAGATTGTAGGGCCTCTTTGTTGAGGTGCATTCATTGGAGGCGCTTGCCTTGGAGGCGGGGGCATATTTGCTTGTTGCGCGGGAGGGGGCGGTGGCGCCCCGTATCCTTAGTTGCGCAGGGCTTCTCTTAGATGAAGCAGCTGCTCGAGTGCTGCCATCATTTCCGGGGTGACTGTGGGTGCAGTCTGTGCCCCTGGTGCTTGGTTGTATGCTCCCGCGTTTGGCATTCCGTACGGTTGTTCCTGCGTATTGAAGGTTTGGTGGGCGAAACCTGGAGGAGCGTTGGTTTGCTAGGTGCCCCCTTGCGCGTTACTCCGAGAGTGTACGCTTCTAGTTGGCATAGATGAGGCGACTGAGGCCCCGCCTTGGCTTTGCGGGGGAGCTCTCTGCGGAGGAGGTCTCATGCTTGACTCCGGAGCTGGAGTTTTCCTTGGACGTCCTGGTCCTCTTCTCTTCGTCTTAGTCGGCGGTGGCTGCTCGTTGCTTGCCATGCTGTTGGTTCTGTGGGTGATCCGCAGACGGCGCCAGTGTTTCGACCCGGGTTATGGCGGGCTTTCCGCCGGATAACTTGTCGAGGTCTTCTAGTTGGATGTGGGCTAAATCCGCCTTCTAGTGTCGCGCGCGGGCTTTAGCTTTGTCTTCCGAATGAGGGCAAGTCTCTCTGGGTCTCTAGCGGGACGTCCGTCGGCACCTGCAAAGGAGCGTTACCAAGCAGTCCCTGTGGAGAGGGGGGGGTGCTTGGCGTGCTCACTCCGACGTTCAACATCAGTAGTTTTTCTAGAGAGAGAAAGGGAGGGTTTTTAGAGAGAAGTCAGAGCTTTTTCCCGAGCTTGCCCAAAGTGATTTTTGGAATGAATTGAATTTGTTCACCCCCAAGGTGGCTATTTATAGGCAACCTTGGACCGTAAACCGGTTTTGACCCGGTTCGATGGGGAAATGTGAACCGGGATGCAGGGGTAAGCTCTGGGAAAAGGGGGTCTGACGTACGTCTCAGGCAGCTGTCATGAACGGGACGCGCGCGCCTCTGAAACAAAGGTCTCGGACACATAGGAGTTAGTGTAAAAATCGGGTCTCCGTATACGTCCGAGGTAAAATGGGGGGTGTGCGCGACACCCCCCGGGTGTGGAACTTACCCGGAATTCCGGGTAAGCCAAGCTTACCCGGAATTCCGGGTAAGCTTAGCTTACCCGGAATTCCGGGTAAGCTGGGGCTTACCCGGAATTTCCGGGTAAGCTAAGCTCACCCGGAATTTCCGGGTAAGCTAAGCTCACCCGGAAATTCCGGGTAAGCTTAGCTTACCCGGAATTTCCGGGTAAGCCCCCCGGGGATGCCGGGCAAGCTCAAAACTTGTCCGGTTTTCCCCGGTTAGCTTGAATTTGGACTTTTGCGGTGAGTCCCGTACGTGCATGAGGTCCGAATAATTAAAACCGAGCCCGGATCACGCGTATGTCCATCAAATAACATTTATAAACATTAGAACTATGTAAATTAATTATTTAAGGACAATGATTTTTTTGTACGTTTTAAATTTCAAGCCATTAGTTGTGCCACGTGGAAGAATAATACATATTTAGAGCATCCTCAATGACTTTACATAGCATTACATAAGTGTGGACTCATCGTTTTTATGTAATTTAAGGAATAAAATATCTACAATGGTTTACACAGTATTCTTTAAATATGAGAGCTACTCATTTCATAAAGTATTCCTTAAATTTAAGGATTAGACACATCATCACATATTCTATTTTTTTAAATCAAAATTAACCAATTACATAATTAATGTTAATAACTTATTGGTGGTTATGAGATGTTTAAAAATAAAATATTTTTAAGAAATATATTTAAGTGCAATTATTAGAGAGCATAAACAATTTAACTAAATTTTAACTTTTAGTGTTAAATGTCTATTTAGCACTTTTAAGAATTATTATAAATTATGTAAAACCATTGTGATGCTCTTAGGGCAAAAAAAATCTAATTAGAATTAATTTTATACTTTATAATTGGTAAAAAAATTAATAATTATTCATTTCGTCACATGTCATTATCTAGTAATTTTTTTAAGTTATATAATAATCTCTCAACCATCACAGATTCTATGACTTAGTCTAATGAAAGTTTTATTAATTAATAACAAAAAATAGTTAGATAAATTCATATAAAAATGTATGTTTCTATGGTGTAGTGGTTAGCACTCTGGACTTTGAATCCAGCGACCTGGGTTCAACTCCCGGTAGGACCTAAATGAATAAATCTTCATATATAGTAGAAACTCTACTGAAATTGCAAAAGCAAATCTTATTCACTAATTTTTTGCTATAATTTTTTCTCATTTATGTGAACAATTGCTAAATTGAGGTTGATTTAGTATTTTATTTACATTTTCAAACATTTTCTTGATATAAAAACGAATTTATTAGCCGGTAGGACATCTCAAAATGAATAAATGCTCATATATTGGAATATACTCTAATTCACAAAATTAATCAATTACATAATTAATGTAAGTTATTAGTGATTTTGAGACGTTTAATAATAAAATATTTAAGGAATATAATTAAGTAAAATTATTGGAGAGTAAAAATAATTTAACTAAATTTTAAATTTAATGGTTAAATGTCTATGTTGCACTTTTAAAGATTATAAATTATCTAAAACCATTGTGGATGTTCTTAGAAAAAAAAAACAATTATGTTAAACTTTATAATTGGCTAACAAAAGTAAATATTGTTCATTCAGTCACCTATCATTATCTAGTAATTTTTTTAAGATATATATATATAATAATCTCTCAACCATCACATATTCTATGAATTAGTCCAATGAAAGTTTTATTAATTAATAACAAAAAAATAGTTAGATAAATTCCATATAAAAATGTAGGGTTCTATGGTGTAGTGGTTAGTGTTGCGTCCGGATTGAACAAAGTCGTGGGGACGCGTCTATTTACGTAGCTGTGCGGGCCGTAACCCTTCCGTCAGGAGGAGGTTGGGCCACTGACGAGTGTTCGGACTTGCTCCCGCATGAGGTCTGTGTTTCGGAAAGGTTGTGACTCGGCAAGGTTGTGACCCGGCAAGGTTGTGACCCGGCAAGGTTGTGACCCGGCAAGGTTGTGACCCGGCAAGGTTGTGACCCGGCAAGGTTGTGATCCGGCAAGGTTGTGGCCCAGGGCGGATGTGACTCAGGGCGTCGGAACCTGCACTAAGGACCAATGCTAGCACGGAGAGGGGGGGGGGGGGGTGGTGCTAGCGGAGCCCTCTCCGATGCTTAAGTCACTATAGTGGCAAAAAGGTAATTTCTAGAGAGAGAGAATTTCTAGAGAGAAGTCAGAGCTCAAAATACCAAAGTTGGGCAAATGAGAGAATGTGTGAAAATGGGTGGCCAAGACCTCCTATTTATAGGCTTTCTTGGGACCGGACCCGGTTTTAAAGCGGTTTGATGACGGTTCAAGAACGTGCGGTAACCGTCATCCTTGTTGGTAGTACGTGAACTTGACTTCTCTACGCGTAACGGTAATCGCGGGTACGGTAATAGCGCGATACCCGTAAGGCAATCCGGACCTCGTCGAATTTGGGCAATTCGGCGAGGTCCGAATTGTCACGCAACCCGGAGGTCCGGTCCGGACGCGCGTAAACGCGCCTCCGGACCGTTTTGATACCGTGGGAGATGTTTTTAAACCGAGATGTAATTTTTGACGTGTCGACGAGGCCCGAAACGTAAACACGAACCCGAATTGGACACTTATCCATCACTTGCCCCCGAGTCAAGTAACGGTTTAGAACCTTTCTTGACTCTATTTTAAGTTATGATATTTGTCCAATTTGAGTTTGACGCTAACCTTTCGGTTTTGATCGTTGGTTGGACGCAAGCATCTTGATTTTGTCCGTCGCTTGATTTTCCGGCCGAAAGGCTTTGTTTCCTATCATCATGGTTAGTGCAATAGGAAGTGTATATGCGCGAATATGATTATCGTCGGAGACATGAGCAAACGGTAATGTGCTATGCAAACATGTATCCATCCACATGGGTACATAAGTAATAATCATGGCAAGATTGTAATTACGCAATGCAAGAAATAGAAATCGTACGTTTCTAAAATGGCTATGTGATTACCGAATCGTGAATCATGTGATTGCGACATACGAGTATAGTAATGGACTTGATACGTGCAATGTCAAGACATGTATAGGAATAGATATTTTAGAAGGAGAGGGTAGAGTATACCGTAGGGGTTTAGTCTTGAGTGTAGGTAAACTAATCATTTGATCCTTATTCATAAAGCATCTCTTTGGGATTAGTAAATACAAACATCCCCATTTATCCTTCCAGCATCCTAGGAATTCATAATTCCACTCCCTTTGCAGGTAATTCATTCATCCTTTCCCGAAATTGCTTTTGTGCTTTAAAGTTTCTTCGCCGTCGTGGAGCTTAGATACGTTTTGACAGTTTCGAGTCTGATTTTTGGCTTGTTTTTGGAAGTTGAACTCACCATTCGACTCGGTTCGTCGCAAGGATTCCAGCGCCGCCTTCGGAGCCGCCAGAAGATCTCTCACGCGCCCTCACGCGCCGCCGCGAGTGGAGTGGCTTCGCCGGAGCGTGTGGCCCACGCGCCGCCTTCCCGGGCTCGCCTCGTTTCGGTCCACACCTTTCCGGAATCGTCTCGACGAGGGGAATCCATTGGAATACCTTTCGTCACGTTTTGAGGTAGTTTGGAAACTCGAATTCTTAGGACAGCTTCGACTTGAATGCCGATGTCACCGTGTTGTTGCTTGTTTAAGTCATTTTTCGTTGTTGGCATGTGGGACTGCTTGCTGAGGCTTATACATCGAGTAATTGCTGATTGATTGCCGTTATTATCGTCGTTTGTCCATAATTTAGGCGATTTTCCATTTCCATGGGTGTTTGATGTAGAATTCCCCGTATCTTCGCGTAGAAGTTTTTTAGTCGATATGCATGATTTTCCTTCTTGGCGGGTTTTTGGTTGACGGGGGTTGCCCAATAACTTTAGGCGTAGTCACTTGTCGTCTTGACGCCTTAGAGAAAAATTTCCCTTAAGCGTTGCCACGTTCGATCCTTACGGCTTGTCGCGTTAATTCCACACTTAGAAATTATTCTCCCCTTGTCGACATGCATCCTCGTCGACATGCATGTATGTACATGGAAACACTTAGAAAATATTTTCTATTTGTCGACATGCATCCTCGTCGACATGTATGTACGTACATGGAAACATGATACGCGCGTTGATGTTGATATGCGTGTTAACCTTGATACGCGTATTGATGTTGATATGCGCGTTAACCTTGATACGTGCGTTGATGTTGATATGCGCGTTAACCTTGATACGCGCATTGATGTTGAAGAGGTTGCCCCCCTTGCTCGATGCTTGTTACTTGTTGCATGAAGACTAATAAGTCTTGTATGGAGCGTTTGTTGCATAAGTGCTTGAACAAGTGTTGGTGCGTGTTTGCACACTGACTGGATTGTTGATAGCACTTTCCAGGATATCGTTGGCTTGCAGTTTCTGTTCTTAGCATAATTCTCGGAAGATCCGACGCAGGGCCGCGTTCCTCGAGCGATCCTTAGTTCTTTATGCTGAGCATGACCGTGCTAACTCTTTCTTGTGATAAGAGAAATAGAGTTGAGGGTTGTGTAGTGGCGTCTTCTGCCCCCCGGTCGAGGGACCGGCCCAAGGAGGAGCGTTACTCCTACTGAGATAAGTGTTTGTTGATTGTTGATTGTCGCCCTTACGTTGAAGAGCTATGTTGTGCTGAATGTTGAAACAATCATTCTTGCATTTTTTGTTGATATTATGAACTCTTTGCCATAAATCCTTAGAGATGATGTAGTCTCTTGGTTGCTGTTGGGCTATTTGCTTCCAGTATGTTGAACCCTTTGTGAATGGGTTGATGTTGACAATTCTTTGTTCATGCTTTTGCTTGCATGTTATTTCGTCACCTGGACCTGTTTTCAATAGTAATTATGTGATAACTTGTTAGTAATATTTCATACCTTGAGTTATCTATGTTGTCCATATGCTTTGGACCTGAGAGATAGGATATATATCCTTAAATGATGAACATGATATCCGTAGTTGCGACTATATGTCGCGCATTGTTAAGTGTTGTGATCGCCCCTCTTGGCTAGACTCCAAGGCATGGCGAGATGGGTAGAGCATAGGATGTTGCGACATGCGCATTGTAGATTTTGTTTGGAGAAAACGGCGGCAACTTCTGCTTGTTCCGCCGAGTCTTGTTAGAGATGATGGCATTTTTTTTAATCTGTGCCATCTTTTGGATACGTTGAACTCATATCTGAGTCTGTTTTCCCCTCGGCTTCTATGCTTGAAGACTTGTTGTAGTTGTTCATTAGTTGTTACTTACGACTTGTTCGCTTTGAACTACGTCGTTTGAACCTGCTTTATACATAGTAGTTTGCATGATAACTTGTTAGTAATATTTCATACCGTTACCACTTACTGTGTTTATTGAATGTGGATGACTAGTAACGTAGACATAGTCCCTGCGGTCGTGACCAATAGCCACTTCCTGATTGATAAGTTGAGATATTCTCTGCCTGATGCATTATGCATATTGCCCTTCTTTCCTGAATAGCTTGCCGCTATATGTGTTGCAAACTGCCGAGTATTTTTGCGTATAGCAATATATCTCAACAAGTAGTGTATTTGAAAAGTGTTATCTTGGCTAAGCAAGATACTAGTTTATACCGTCTCTTAGTTCCACTCTAAGGCGACGTTGTACAATACTCGACTTGTAAATTTTACGAGTTTTAAACAGGGTACGCACCTGACAGCGTGTATCAACCCGCGTTGGGGAAGCATACGTAAGAGTATTATTTGAGAGGAGTTATCTTGGCTAAGCAAGATACTAGTTTATACCGTCTCTTAGTTCCACTCTAAGGCGACGTTGTACAAGACTCGACTTGTAAATTTTACGAGTTTTAAACAGGGTACGCACCTGACAGCGTGTATCAACCCGTGTTGGGGAAGCATACGTAAAAACATTTTTGTTTTTGGAGAAACATTTTTGTGAACCCTAAAAGGCTTGTTGATAAAATATTTGAGAAAATATTTTGGCATTGAATGTGGTACATCCAAAAAATCGTGTTGATAAAATTTTTTGGAAAAGTGTTTGGTAAAATGTTTGATTGAAAGAATATTTGTGATACATGATTCCTGCGTCCAGGGACCATGTAACACTTTTGAGAATATGAATTGTGATGCATGCTTTCTGCGTCCAGGAACCATGCAACACGGTTTGAAAATCTGTAGTACGGAATTGTCATCTTTGTCAGAGGACTTTTGCCGTATAAAACGAACCCTGATGGCATTCGTAATATGGGAGTGTCGTCTAAATAGAGGACATTCGTCATGAAGAGTGAACCCTAAACAGGATATACACTCTTAGAGTGAACCCTAAACAGGATATACACACTTAGAGTGAGGTCGTTGTCTAAACAGAGAACCTCCGTCATGAAGAGTGAACCCTGAACAGGGTATACACACTTAGAGTGAACCCTAAACAGGATATACACACTTAGAGTGAGGTCGTTGTCTAAATAGAGAACTTCCGTCATGTAGAGTGAACCCTGAACAGGGTATACACACTTAGAGTGAACCCTAAACAGGATATACACACTTAGAGTGAGGTCGTTGTCTAAACAGAGAACTTCCGTCATGAAGAGTGAACCCTGAACAGGGTATACACACTTAGAGTGAACCCTAAACAGGATATACACACTTAGAGTGAGGTCGTTGTCTAAACAGAGAACTTCCGTCATGAAGAGTGAACCCTGAACAGGGTATACACACTTAGAGTGAACCCTAAACAGGATATACACACTTAGAGTGGGGTGGTTGTCTAAACAGAGAACTTCCGTCACTTGAGGGGTGATCAGCCCCGTATACCCATCCTGTTATGAATCCAGGGAATGGCTATAAACATAAGGATTTGCCTTTAACCAGAGATGTCACAGCATGTCCTTTTTTAGAAGTAAACATGGGGCTTGTCTTTAAAAAAGAGGATACCACAACATGCTATTTTGATAGTAGGCCTTGGCGTTATTCCAAGGTATTTTTGTAGTAGGTCTTGGTGTTAATCCGAGACATTGCTTGTAGCTGACGCCCTGAATAGTTGCCGTTTTGATAACAAATCCGCATGTTGTTATTGCGGTATATAAGTTGATTGTGCACATAGCTTGATGGCTTTGTGTTGCTGGCATCTTCTAGAGATAGGCGCCTATGTTATGAATGGAGAAATAAACTCCTTGTTGGTGTAGATAACAGATATGTTGGTGTTGTATACCATAAATCCCTCCTTTCAGACAATGTTTAGCTTGTATTGTTGAAGTATATTTTTGTGCATATGTTACTACTTGGTGTAATTCCTGAGTAGTAATCGTAGTGTAGCCTGTACTTCCAAGTTTTTGATTCCATGATGACGCCTTGATGTAGTCGTCAATATGAGTACGTTGTTGTTGATAAGCGTTGCCATAACGCGTAATAGATTTTGCTTGCACATGGCATAATTTCTTGGATTATTGAAGTAGATAATAGGCGCGTAGTTTTGTTTCTTCGCGTTGAATCCAAAAAATAGCGTGCAAGAGATAAGTATGTACCTACAAACGTAGATTGACTTTATTAGATACTTGCGCGTATTTACATTGGTTATACTAGAAATAGTGGGAATGTGCAAACTAATCTAAAAGAGAGTTGTTTCTCCTGTTTCGTCATGGTTGGTTTGATGACGATGTCGCGTAGTTGGTTGCAACAAATCGCCTCAGTGCACCTAGCGTGATGCATTCTTCGATTTCCCAGTTTAATGGTGGACACATGTTTGTGTTGTGCCCCCACGTTTTATGATACTTGCACCATTCTCTGATATTGTTGCCCAAGAAAGCTGTCTCCGGGACAAGTGGACTTGGGAGCTTGTTTTCCAGCAGGCTGACATAAATGTCTTCGGCCACCGTGTTGAGTGGTGTGAAGATGTTGTCCATAACAATGCTTGCGTCTTCCTGCTTGTTCATTGTTGCTTGAACTCCTTTGTCCCAACTGAGGGGTGTACCCCACCTCAGTTCTTGTTCGCATGAGACTGCTGTCTCAAGCTTATACTTTAGGTCCGCCATGGTTTTTGTTGTTTGCCATCCATGAGTTCGTCCAAAGAGAAGGAAAGATCTGGCGTTCATGTTTGCATAGAACACACTTATCACTTCTTCTCTTGTTGCTTTTGCTGTTGAGGCGTTGGAGGCAAATCTGATGAAGTATTCCATGATTGGCTCGTCTTCTCCCTGCTTTACGAGCCATATCTGGTGCCATGGCGAGAGCTGGATATTTCCTTGTTGGGACCAAACTGTAACAGCTTGTTCCATCAGTTGCTTCTTTCTTTCATCAACGACCTTCTGCCTCTTAAAGGAACTTATCATGGCCACATTGTATTGGTGCTTTGCTTTCAAGGCATTGACGTAACAACGTCTTGCGGTTATTTGATCGCCGAGCACTTCCCCAATCCCGTGTTCTGTTGGGAACTTCATCTTTTGGTGGACGGTGGAGGGCACGATCACATAGGGATTGATCGTTGTTCGTCCCAAGATTCCGTTGTAGGCTCCGAGAGATTCTACAACTACGAAAGTGACGTTGATATGTAATGCTCTCCACCCCTGGCCAAGGATGACAGGAAGTGTGATTGTACCCAAGGGTTGTGTAGCTGCTCCTGCGAAGCTGACTAATGAGAAGGTTCTTGGGGACAAGTCTTCGACAAACTTTCCTAGTTGTTCCAGAACTCTGACATGTAGAATGTCAGCAGAGCTTCCACCATCCACAAGAATTCTTTTCACATTGTACCCGTCAATATCCATGGTAATGACTAAAGCATCATCGTGGGGGTAAACGATATGCTTCAAGTCTTCCCTGGAGAATTGGATGACTACGTCTTCTTGCTCGGGTTGCTTGCGCTTTCCGTACTTTGGCAGTGTTGCTGCTTGGGATGCATAAATGTCCCGAGCATTAGATATGTGTCCTCCGGCGGCAGGCCCTCCGTGTATGACGTTAATTACCCCTCGCTTGGCTGGCGGAGGGTTGTCATGGGCTTTCTCTTTTCCCTTATTTGTTCTTTTTGACGACTCTGGTTGAGTCTTTCTCGAGGGGTTGTTGCCTTGATCAACAAATTGCTTCAATTCGCCCTTGAGGACGAGATTGTTGATTCGGAAGCGTAGACTGACGCAGATATCGGTCTCGTGCCCGAAGACCTCGTGGTTTTCACACCACTTGTCCTTGTCTCTTCCTAGTGGGCTTTTCCTGTAGTTGTTTGGTTCCTGCCACAAATTCGCGTCCTTCATTTCTTTCAGAATTACAGACAGCGGGGCATTCAGAGGGATGCAGTTGGCAAGATTTACTTCCTTTGGCTTCTGAAAGTCCCCTTGGAAGGGTCTTTTCGGCTGAGGTTGCCAATGTCTTCCTTGATGACCACTTGAGTGTGGTTTTGGCTGGTTCTGTTTTGGATTATCCTTCGCCTTCGCTGCAGCGATTTTTGCCTTGTTCTGGCTTCTGAACCTTTCGAGGTCTATGTACTCCTTGACTCTTGCGGCTAATTCTTCCATGGATTCCGCTGGGCGCTTTGCCATTTTCTCAGCTAGGGCATTGCCTCTTCGTCCGAGATTTCGAATGAATGCTCGAACGATTTCTCCTTCGTTCAGGTTCCCCTGAATGTCAGAAATGTTCTGATTGAAGCGGACGTAGTAGTCGGCCAAGGACTCTTCGTTTTGTTGTTGGACGTCGTCCAAAGCGTTTGCCCCTTTTAACAACGTGCGCTCGCCCATGTATCGCTGAATGAACTTGGCCTTAAGGTCCCCCCATGAAGTAATACTTCCGCATGGCAGTGAGAAGAACCAGTGTGCTGCAGATCCGGCAAGAGTTTGTGAAAACGTCATTGCGAAGTGATGCGGGTTCTTTGTTCTGCCTAGCAGAGAGGCCTCGTGCTTTTGCACATGTTCAATCGGGTCTCCTTTTCCATGGTAGGGGTCACCTCCAATTCGGTACAGTGCGTCTGGGACGCGACTGTTCACCAAATGGTCAGCGAATGGATGAGACGCCCTTTCTTCAAGAGCGTGCATTCCCTTCATTTTTGCCTCCTTCATCTTCTTCTCCACCATTTCTTCTAACATCTCGGCGGTAAATCCCTTTACCGGTTCAGCATAACCTGTTGAAGGATTTTGCTGACCATTGTTGCGGTAGATGTCAGATTGATCCCTGCTTGTGGCCTGACAAGGATCGTCTCTTGTTGGTTGCTGCGGGTGGTAGAATGGGGGCTGCCTTTCGTTCCTCCACTGTTGGGCTCCTTGGAAAGGAGTGTATGACCGTGCAGGTTCATATCTTGCTTGTTGGTGTTCGCCCTGGAAAGGATTGCCATAGCGAGTAGTGTCTTGCGACATTTCTCTTGCTGGCGCAGCATACTGTTGGTTGGCCGGAGGTGGTTGAGCCGCGTATCCTTGGTTTTTTAAAGACTCGCGGAATGCGAGTAACTCTTCCAGCGCTGCCATCATTGCTGGAGTAACGGTGGGCATCGGGTTTGCCCCCGGTCTTTGTTCGCCTTGCGGCATCTCCGTTTGGGATTCATCCTCGTGCATTTCTGGCTCGAAACCAGGTGGATGTGCGTGGTGTTTGTCTTTTGGCTCTTTGTGCTGTGCGTTGGGCACATTGTCAGTCGGTATGGATGAAGCTACGGAAGTTGCTCTTGGGATGTGGGAGGGTCCCGACTGGCTCCCAGCTGGAGCTTGGCCTCCTGTTCTTTTGTTTGCCGGGGACTTCTTGGGACGTCCAGGCCTTTTCCTTGGGTTTTTCACCTCGTCGGGAGGGTTGTGATCACTCGTCATGACTTCTGCGGTACGGTAGCTTGTTGTTCGAATCGCTCAGACGGCGCCAATGTTGCGTCCAGATTGAACAGAGTCGTGGGGACGCATCTATTTACGTAGCTGTGCGGGCCGTAACCCTTCCGTCAGGAGGATGTTGGGCCACTGACGAGTGTTCGGACTTGCTCCCGCGTGAGGTCTGTGTTTCGGAAAGGTTGTGACTCGGCAAGGTTGTGACCCGGCAAGGTTGTGACCCGGCAAGGTTGTGACCCGGCAAGGTTGTGATCCGGCAAGGTTGTGACCCAGGGCGGATGTGACTCAGGGCGTCGGAACCTGCACTAAGGACCAATGCTAGCACGGAGAGGGGTGGTGCTGCTAGCGGAGCCCTCTCCGATGCTTAAGTCACTATAGTGGCAAAAAGGTAATTTCTAGAGAGAGAGAATTTCTAGAGAGAAGTCAGAGCTCAAAATACCAAAGTTGGGCAAATGAGAGAATGTGTGAAAATGGGTGGCCAAGACCTCCTATTTATAGGCTTTCTTGGGACCGGACCCGGTTTTAAAGCGGTTTGATGACGGTTCAAGAACGTGCGGTAACCGTCATCCTTGTTGGTAGTACGTGAACTTGACTTCTCTACGCGTAACGGTAATCGCGGGTACGGTAATAGCGCGATACCCGTAAGGCAATCCGGACCTCGTCGAATTTGGGCAATTCGGCGAGGTCCGAATTGTCACGCAACCCGGAGGTCCGGTCCGGACGCGCGTAAACGCGCCTCCGAACCGTTTTGATACCGTGGGAGATGTTTTTAAACCGAGATGTAATTTTTGACGTGTCGACGAGGCCCGAAACGTAAACACGAACCCGAATTGGACACTTATCCATTAGTTAGCACTCTAGACTTTGAATCTAGCGACCTGGGTTCAACTCCCGGTAGGACCTCTCAAAATGAATAAATGTATATATAATATATATATTATAATATATATACTCAAAGCAATCTTATTGACTAATTTTTTGGTATGATTATTCTCAATAGATTATTATGCGAATAATTGATAAATTGAGGTTGATTTAGTATTTTATTACATTTTCAAACATCTTCTTGATATAAAATCGATTCGGTAGGACAACTCGAAGCGAATAAATGTTCATATATTAGAATATACTCTACTGAAATTGCAAAAGCAACTTATTCACTAAATTAATCAATTACACAATTAATACTAATGGCTTATTTGTGATTATAAGACGTTTAATAATAAAATATATTTAAGGAATATAGTTAATTAAAATCATCGGAGTAGCAGAAATAAATTAACTAAGTTTGAACTTTAAGGGTTTTTTTTTTTAATTTTAACTTTAAGGGTTGAATGTCTATGTGATATTTTAAGGATTATATATTATGTAAAACCATTTTTATCGAGCGTCACTTCCTTTCGTTCCTCGGTGGCCTGGCTCTCTACTCTTGGGCCAAGCCTCTTTAAAAGGTGAGCTTAGGTCCAATTTCTGTTATTGGACTATATCCAACAATGTAATATGATTTTTCTTTTTACAACAAATTGGTAACTGAAATTCTATATATCGTACAAAAAAATCGTCTCGTCTATTTTTCAATTAACATCGAATGGAAATACTTTTACAAATGGCCAAAATACTCTCAAATTTATCATAAGATCAGATATATTGCCTCAATCAATTTTTTTATTTTATCAGAAATTCTTGAATTTTAAAATAGTACATTATTATTTAGGGTTAATAAACTAATAAACTGTGTGAGGTTTGACCCGAGTTGAAATGTGGCGTCCGAACTTTAAGTGTTGAAATGAACTGTATGAGGTTTGGACTTTGTTGAAATTTGGTTTTCCGTCCAAAATTGTTGTTAATTTTGACAGAATGTTGCGAAAAGTCGGAATTGCCATTTCTACCAAATAAATATGAAGTCACAAAATTACCCCTAGAGTCAATTTAAAACAGCCACCACCCAACTTCGGTCACCACCCAACTCCGGCGGATCACCACCCAACTCCGGCTGGTCACCACCCAAAAACCATATAGTTGTTGATTTAGCTAAGATGTGTAATTTCGTCAATTCATTGGGTAACAGAAGGTCAAATTTTAATGGATGGACATTTTCGGGATATCTATTTTATCGAGCTCACGTGATACACTTCCGTTAGACTTAACCCAAAAAATAGACGGAGACACCAAATTTCAACAAACACCAAACCTGGGACAATCAATTTCAACGATGGACACCTAATTTCAACATGAGTCAAATCTCAAACAGTTTATTAGTTATTAATCCGATTTCAACATGGTCATACCCTATTTCTAACATAGATGATTTAAATATTTTGTTAAGAAATCTTGAAAAAGAATCTAACAGAGTGGAACGAATCGTCGACCTGTCATCTCCTATTATTCTTTCACAGAAACTAGATGTTCAGACGATGGTGCGGATAGAAGGTCGGTGTGTTCTATTCCATGTTATAGGGAATTCAATTTGTTTCATTCCTGTATCGGGAATTCTTCTTTCGTAATTTATTTACACGATTTATAGATGTCTTGTCGACGATGAGCACGACAACTACGTCCATCCTAATTAAGTTGTTGGACTTTCTGTCGTCTCCACTCCATGAAATTGCATGGAATATCCATTGGTTTTAAAGTGCATGGAAATTGCACATATGATAAAATTTTCAGAGTTTTCCATATGAATTTGCAATTTGTGTTATTTGCAATGATTAATGGTGTAAGATGTTGCATAACAATGACATTTGCTGCTTCTGTTAAATATGTATCCAAAATTTACATGTAATTTTTACGGCTTAGCACTTTATTTCATGGCCTGTACCATTGCAAGGTATGAGACTTATACCATATTGTTGGATAAACAACTATAAGTCAAATGAATCCTCTAACTTAATATACTAGTTTATTAGGTTGGTTTATTACATTTTTGTATCAATTGGTATCAAGTATCATAGTCAGACCTTATAGAGATGGCTCACATAGTGGTGACATAGAAAAATCAGTCGTGACCAACGCGGCCATAATCAATAAGGGCTTGTAGTGGTGGCTTGGAAAAATAGCTCGTCGTGACAATCGTGACTGTGACCGATGAGGACGCCGGTCTCCTTAAGTAAGAACGGTTGTCATGATCTATACCATTGCAAGGTATGAGACTTGTACCACATTTGTTGGATAAACAACTAATATGGTGTATATATATAAGCCAAATGGATCTTCCCACCTAATAGACTAGTTTATTAGGCAGGACCCTTCCATTTGGTTAGTATCAATTGTTATCAGAGTCAGGCATTGCTGGAGTGTTCCACAGAGTGGTGACTGGAAAAGTCAGCCATGATCAACAAGGACTCGTAGTGGTGGCTCACGGAGTCGTGACCTGGAAAAATCCAGTCGTGATGACTGTGACCAACGACGATGTCAGATTCTTTAAGGGGACGATTGTTATACTATTACAAGGTTGGATAAACAAACTAATGTGGCGTATATGAGTTAAATGAGTAATAGACTAGTTTAGTGGACTAAACTCTTCCATTTAATTTGTATCACTCTAAACTTTGAATTCAGCAACATGGGTTCGACTCCTATAGGACCTGCGATTTTGAGACACTTATAATGCACGACGACGACGACATAAGCTGTAAGTGGAGGATGAATTGCATGGTGAAGAGAAACGCCGGCTCCTCTCTATTTTGTTTTGTCTCTCTTGGCATTATGTGTTGATAAGCTAGCTAACGATATATATTGCATGTGAGCATTAATTATAAATGCCCATTCTTTTGATCTCTGGAGCTTCTCCATCGAGCCAAAGTGGAAGAAAAGGCTGATTGTTAACAGATCCGATCACCAAAGTGGTCACGCCTCATATTTATGACTCACTCTCCTCATCATTGCTTTCTCAATCAATGACTGTAAAAGGACACTGCTTTGAAAGTAATTATATTTTTAGGGACTAAAAGTGCACTACGCTGAAAGTTGTGGACCTTCATCTCTGCCCGAGTTTGGTTAGGATAGTTTCAGAGTAGGATCGAATCGTTAATCGTAAAATCATACAAGAATTATAAATAAATTGATATAATTTTCTGTCGTATGCTATACTATATAGATTAACGTATATACATTACTACTTATCGAGTGAATAAATAAAAGTGTTAAGAACCTATGAAAGGTCTGAACTATGACCCATGTTAACGGGAGATGTCTGAAATTTCAAATGTAGATTTGAGAGGTCTGAGATTTCAACTTTGTTGATATAAGAGGTATCCGTTAATTTTTCCGTTAAAACTAACGGAAGTTGGTCATGTGCTAGACATGTGACAAAAAATAAAATTAAATTCCAAAAATGTCATTCTATCAAAGTGTGCCCCTCACATGCTTGAAATGAAAATACGAAAATGCCCTTAAAGCCACCACGGCTCCGGCCACCGCCGCGGCTCCGGCAACCACCACTCCGACTCCGGCAACCACCACCCGTCTCTGGCGACCACCACCCCAGCTCCGGCGACCGCCACCACGGCTCCGATCTGGAGCCACAGAGCTCCGATCGGAGCTTTGTGGCTCCGATTTGGGCCGGGCCAAATCGGAGCCATGGTGGCAGTCGCCGGAGTTGCGTGGTGGTCGTCGGAGCCGAGGTGGTGGTCCCCGGAGTCGGGGTGGTGGTGGCCGGAGTAATATAACTTTAGGGGTAATTTTGTCATTTCACATTTTCTCAAATAAGATATTAAATAAAATAAAATAATAAAAGGGGCAAAATGTCATTTCACACAATTCTGTTCAAGTTAACCCTAAAATGGATGGAAAACCTAATTTCAACAAAGTTGAAATTTCAGACCTCTCAAATCAACATTTCAAATTTCAGACATCTCTCGTTAACATGGGTTATAGTTCAGACGTTTTATAGGTTCTTAACCCTAAATAAAAATCACACAAAAATCTATTAATACATGTATCAAATTATCAAAATCGTTTTTAATATAAAATATTAAATAGTTTTATCAAATATGAGAATACAATAAATCGTTTGATAAATTATTATGAATAATTATAACATACTACTCTGATTCGGTACGTTTCTCTATTCTAACAAATATAACTATACAATAAAGGTTAGGAAATGATGGACAAGTTGCCCTAATGAAATTTAAAATTGCCTTAAAATCATTAATAAAGACGTTAATTTGCTTAATCCGAAATTAATTATCAACTTCATATTATTATGGACGATTTTATGTTAATTTGGATTGTATGATCGTTTTACTTAGCTGGCCGGGGTCGTAAATTGTAAGATCCTAACATAAGAATCCTTTAAAATCCTATAACATTAAAACCCTATATGAGACCCCAAATCGTTTTACTTCACTAGAATCGTAAGATTCTAAAATTCAGATCGGGATCCTAACAACCTTGTGCTGCAGCTAGTACAATAGATTTATATAACATTAGAAATCCTTAATTAGCAAATCTCTGTTCTCTAGCTGCTAGGGTTCTTCACTTGTTTTTATAAAATGTACTTTGTCTTCATGTTGGGTTTTTTGTGAAGACAAACTAAAAAATTGTCGATTGTGGATAGCCTTTTTCAGTTTTTCACAAAATCCATAAGCTGCCTCAGAACAAGGGAATATAGTTGGTGATGCATATTTGGATATAAGTTTCTTGCAGAGGATTAACATGTTATGTTTAAGAAAAATATTAAAGAATCTACACATATATCCATGTTACACATATTCAAACAGAACTCCATCAACTTGTTTTTAGTGTCATTTTGAGAAAACAACTAAAAACCCAACCGTAGTATATGTTGTCGTTCCTTTGCGATGGTATGTATGCATAGTTCATGCGTCATGTCTGTCTTTTAAATATAATAATATTGCTAATTGTCTTATATATTAATTTTATCACATTCATAAAATGTGCAAACAAATATATACTGGCGTATCTAGTGTAGAAAAAGGAGGGACCGATGTCCCTTTTTTTTTTTTTTTGCAATTTTTCATATAAATTTTTAGTAATCTTATGTAGTTTTTAATACTTTAATTAATTAGAGGGGTCAATATCAGTGTTTTGAAAAGTTAGAGGGTAATAAAAAAAATATAATTTTTTTAACAAAAATTAAATAAACGGGCAGAAATAGCAAAACCTAGATGGCTAGATTGTATCGTGACTCAATTATTCTCTTCGTTTTTTAATTTTTATTCATTTTTAAAAAGTGTACCCCATTACGTAAATCCTGAATACGCCACTGATACTGATACATGTCCCACGGGTCTGTAGTTTTGAAGCGTCCAGTGTAATTGAGCCGCTCAGTATGTATCCATTCGAATTCGACTTTCTAGCTTGGGTCTACTTTCTTTTTGCCCAATATTATTCTCAATATTATGGGCTTGATCTCAAAACGAATGCGAGTAAAATTTATTTTAAATATAAAGGAAATATACTAATGAATTAGATTTTATAAGAGAATAACCTATCTAGTTTAATATACTAATGCACTTAGTACAACCGCGAAACAATATAGCTTGTTTCCCATGGTATTTTAAAAGTAGATGGCAATCATGTATTTCTTTTGTAAAATCTAAATTAACTGCGAAAACACAATTTCCATTATAAGTATGTGTATATTAGTTAATACGGAACCAACTTTCCAAAAATGTTCAAATGATAGGTGACGATTTAATTAATACCTATTGTCTCTACCACGCAACCCTCATGTGAGAATTCCCATTAATCATTTCAATATCTAGGAAAACCAATATAAATGGTCCTCGAACTTTACTCATCATATTTTTTTAATATATATCAATAACTAATAAATAAATAAATAAAAGAAAATTTAAAAAAAAAAACATGAAAATGAAAGGCACTAAACATGATGTGGCCAAAACTATGACACGCCAACTTGTCCATGTCAATATTTTTTGCTTAATCAGCATCTAATCACCAACAATTAATAGTAAAATTTTAACACGGGACTAAAAGAGAATAAATTTGACGAGTTCAAGTACATCAATAGAAAATATAAAGTTAAATGACAGAAATAGAAAAATGAGTAAAGTTAGGATATTTAAGTTATTTTCCCTTCAATCTACAATAAACTAGAAATTGTTTTAGCTACACCAAAGAATATAGAGATTCAATAAATTTGTTTAGTCAGTAACATCATGTCAAATATTATCTTAATTATTTATCAATTCTTACTAAGTGACTCCACGTGTCACATAAAAGCAACACCTAGTTAATGCCTTGATCCAATGACAATTGTATTAATAACCAAAAAAATGTTAGATATCCCTATGAAAATATAGGTTCTATAGTGTAGTGGTTAACACTCTGAACTTTGAATTTAGCGATATGAGTTCAACTCTTGGTAGTACTTTTGAAATAGTAAAGTTCATATTAAAATTGAAATATGCAAAATTATATAGTATAAATAATATACTTATAAACATTAGAACCATCATATTGTTTAAGAACATAGAATTTTCAGTATGTTTTAAAATCCAATACCTGGACTTTAACTAGAGACCTCGTCCGTGAAGTAAATCATCGCACCTACGGTCCAACCAATTAGGAAAGAATCAATAGATTCTTTTCAGGAGCGATTCATAATCGATTGTGCTAATTGGCATAATAATACTTTAGTCCAATAACATTTTTATTTATTAATAACAAAAATAGTCAGATAATTCCATACGAAAATGATGGTGTATTAATTGGTTAGAACTTTGGATTTTGAATCAACGACTTTAGAAAAATTCCACAAGAAAATATTGGGTTCTATGGTGTAGTGGTTAGCACTCTGGACTTTGAATCCAGCGACCTGGGTTCGACTCCCGGTAGGACCTTACTAAATGAATAATTCGTAATCACTAGAAAGTTGTAAAAATATTTAATAATCCGTATATAAAATATTTGTTTAGATAATAAATAATAAAAAAGAAACATAAAAAAGGAGAATAATGTGATAAGTATATTTTTTAACTAATAAAAAATCTATAGCTAATATTTGTTTAATACATTTAAAAATTAATATGAAAAAAAACTCAAGATTAAATTATTTAAAATTATTACTCAAATGGAAAGGTACGAATCTTTAAATATTTTTCAATTAATTTAATAAGAAAAAATATACACATTTTTTCATTAAAAATGAATGTGAACAATAATGTCATATCCATAATAGTTGATATTCACTTTATTTCATTAAAACTATTAATTTGCACATGGAAAATATGTGTGGTTTTACAATGATAACCATCAAACAATATATAAGGATTGTATTACTTTGACAACTATTTGAGGATCCATATTAAACTATATTACGAGGGAAATTATTTAAGCAATTAATTTAAAACAAGGATTGATGATAAATAATAATAAATAAAAAAACTTACAAAACTGTTGACGAATATTTAAGAAAATTATAGCTTGGTTGATCTCATTATAAATATCCGAAAGAATGTCATCTCTCTATGTATCGCATCACGAATACTACAAATGAAAAATCAGTATATAGAATTTTCACGCATTGCGTATGATATTTATTTAAAATGAAAATATATATAAGTTAAAGTATTATATATTTTATATGTGTAGTAGAGCTTCACTTAATAGAATAAAACATTTCATCATATAATAAAACTCAATTCAATAAATTATCAATATTGAGGCAATTTTTTGTTTATCAATATTAAATTATAAGAAGAAGTTAACAAAATAAAACTAAGTGTCACTATCAAATTTGAACATTAACAACTTATTAATAATTTTGTAAATATATTATTAATTGCATAATTAAACGCATAAATCAGCTACCTACTATTAATTAATACATGAACAAAATACTAACACGACCAAAACAATGTAAAAACAAGACAATTACCACTAAAAGATTCAGACATGTTCAAACCACAGCTATAGCTCATCTATTTCAAGAAACCTACTCATCCACTCCAAGTTCATCGGACCCTCGTTGGCAAAGTCGAAGAACTGGTCGTCTTCTCTAAAGAGGCTCGAATAATTAGTCTTACTCCGATCGCCTTTCCCGACCAATCCCGTATCAACCGACTTATCGATCTCGTTCGAGCTTTGAAACGGGCCCGGATGCGGGCCCTTGCTCGGCCTCTGATTTTGCTTGATCTTTTTGCTCAAATGCGAATTCCAGTAGTTCTTTATCTCGTTATCAGTTCGACCAGGCAATCTCCCAGCTATTAACGTCCACCTAATTAAACATTAATTAGAAATTGCAAAATGTTGATGAATAATGAATGTTTTGTGCATGTTGCTTCTTGCATTGATCTTCAATTGGTATGCAAAAGAATGGCTTTGAGTGTAATTAATTTTGAGATATTTTTTTAAAATTCTATTGAGATTAAACCCTACAAGGAAATATTAAATTTAAAAACACGTGTCAAGATCTTAACAGCAAGACATGATATGGGATAGGAATTTGAAACAGGTGATCTGATTCCCTATATATATATAAGATTGAGATATTTAAGCAAAGTCTTCTCACTTTTCTCTCATTGTTTTAGATTGTCGGGGAATATTACAAAATCAATCTCTTTCACTTTTAAACCAAGAAATCAACTACAGTACTATAAAATAAGGGTTGATTTTTTTAATCTTAAAAATGTCATTTTTGTTCAAAGTGAAACAGAATTTTTTTAATATACTTTCATTTTCAATGCTAAAAAAAAAAACTATTTTTCTCCCTAAATTTAAAAGTGTTAAATGAAGACGGACCTGAATTTTTGTCTTGACAATATTTTTTCTTATTAAAAGATAGATATACATATATACATTATAATTTTTTTGAGCTGGTAGGATTCAAGTGCTGATTGAATTTATAAGCAGAAAGAAAAAACCTTGTCAAGACAAAGTTCAAGTGCAATAAAGACTTAATTAATACCTGTTTCCTAAAAGTTTATGAAGCCTAAGAATCAAATCCTCTTCCTGATCAGAAATATTGCCTCTCTTAATATTAGGTCTCAGATAATTCATCCATCTTAGTCTGCAACTCTTTCCGCATCGATTTAGACCTGCCACAATCGATAACGACTACGTTAAACGAAAAAAACACATTGAAAATGAAAAAAAAAAAATTGAAAATAAAAACACAAGTTTTGAAAGAGTAAAAATGAACCTGCTTTGAGTGCAAGAGACTTCCATCTTCTAGGACCATGGGTTTCAATGACTTGAGCTAGTTTTTGATCTTCTTCTGCATTCCAAGCTCCTCTATTGGTTTCTCTTCTTGGTGGTAATGGCATTATTTTATTAATCTTCTGGTTTTTTCAAACTTGTCTTCAATGGTGGAGTTGGAGAGATTAATGGATTGGAGAGTGGTGAGAAAGAAGCTCACTGAGGAGACTAAAAGAGATAAAGAAAGATTTTATATTTGGTGTGTGAGGATTTGGAGGAAGATGGTCCACTCCTCTCTCTTATATATTGAGAAAAAAAATTAAATTTAAAATTTAGAGGAAAAAAATAACAAAGATATAACGGTTTTCATCAAAATATTATTACGTAATAAAATGAGTTATTTAAATATTTAGGCTTATAATAAAATAGTCCCTGTTGTAATATGATATTGTACTTTCTTACTATGTTTCATTCAAAATTATACATTTTTTTTTGTATCTTATATTATTACACTAGTAAATCTATAATGGTATAAATTCAATTTTTTTTTGGTTAGTTTTAGTTTCGCAGTTTTGTAATCTCTGAATTGACATCATCATATTATTAACCCATAATTAGTTGTGTGCAAATTTTGCTAAAAAACTAATATTATAATATTATTCATTTGCATTTTATGTATAAATTCATTTTAAATGATTATCATATATGAAAAAAACAAATGTGCATTTCTTAATTACATAATAATATCAGTAAGTTAGAGACATTCAAATATTATTGACAAGTTTTTCACCTATTATTAAATATTTTTTGTAATTAGATAATATTATGTATAATATAAATACAAAAAACAAACATATTTATAAATATTAAAATTATATAATATTATTTAGTTATATGGATTTTTTTTTATACCATCTGTATTTCAAATTAAATGATTATCGTCGCATTACACAACAATAATCTTGAATTTCAAAAATGATTTTTAAAGTTTAAACTTGTTGACACGTATACACGAATTATCCAGAAATATTAACTCCACTTAACTACCTTTCTGACGAAATGGAATGAGCTCCAATTCCCAACTAACCGCATGTATTAATAAACGAGGCACATGTGTCTGAAATCAGAAGAGCCTTGAAATTTGGAAACACAACGTGATGTTTTATTTAATTATATATTTTCCTCTGAGAAATGATGATTGTGAAGAAGGAGAAGTAAAAAGCGTTCTGAAGAGAGAATATTTACTATGCATGAGCATTATGATTATTGCAAGTCATTTATATTCCTCCTATATAAAGTCTGTCTAATTCTTTCCGGTCATTTCATTCGTTGTATTTGATTGTACGTACGACCAAGTAATTATATATTATCGAATATCTAATTAGACATGTTTGATATATACATATGAAATGAAATTAATATAAGGTTGTTTGATTGCATTCATGAATATAAACAAGTTCGCCACAATTTCGGATTGTGAGAATGTTGATATCTAGCGGGATTCGAATTTATATTGTCATTAGAGATGATAATTCGTTTTTCAGTAAGTTCAATCAATTTTAGATGTTTTTTTAATGAGAAGTTATACTACCTCAACAATATATAGTATCTTAATTATATTGTTGTATACACGTAAAATAGAGTGTTACACTTAAGTGTCACATTAGAAAACTAGTTGAATGAAAATATACATATTTACCGATTTACCATATGTATATTTACTAGTTATCAACGCGTGCGTTGCACGCGTATCGGTCGTTTAAATTTAAAGATATATAATTTATCTTAAGCTTTCTAATATGATGATATTTAATTAATACATGGGCAACTGGGGCTGGGAGAAAAAAAGAACGACGCAATGTAATTCACAACGAAAAAAATAGAAAGATGATAATTATGTACAAAATTAACTATTTTTTTCCATTACGGGACTAAATTAGCTTTACATGTATATATATTTACGGTTAGAACTAATAATGAGTTACATCGCGTATGGCGTGGGTTATTAACGACAAAGTTGTATCCAACTCATCAACTTGAGGAGTGAAGAATGTAAACCCGTACTTAACCACTTAGAGTCATTAGCGGAACAGTTTGAGCTATACAAACGTAACTATACACGTTCCATGCAATTTTATACCATAATACCAACAAAAATTGATTTAACGCCAAAGGAAAATTCAATTCATTAAAATCAAAAGTTTATACTTGACTTTACATCAATTAGTTATTTAATACTAATTAGGTTGTACACAATTTGATTAAATTGACAAATGGAAGAACTAAATTAATAGTTCGAGACCCTAAATGATGGACGATGAGTAACATGTTATACATAAAAGGTCAAAATTCAAGAACCTTTGTTGACACATATACAAAAAAATCTCAACATGTACTCTAAGTGTACACGAGTTGAATACATATCATAATTTGGGGGTGACTCGAATTTATAGGTATATTGCATTAAGAAGTTAATGATAATTAATGTAACATGTAAGTTAAGTGACTTAGCAAAAAAATTAATGCAGTTTAACTAAGGAAAATTTTAGTCAAACTTCAGGAACTACGGTTGATCCATATTTTGATAGGTTATATGAGTTGGCAAGTGACTGATTTATGCGATACAAAAATGTCAAAGGGCGGAACATCCCCAAATCTGTGATATGGTAAATGAAACAATGCATGCACCCGGAATTTGCACATATTGAATGCATATCATATGTTAATGATGACTCTAATTGATGGATTCAGATCTCCTGCCCACTCTTCATGCCCCAGATTGTGCCTCACCATTTAGATTTTGACACGTGTCCTTAAATTTAATTTTCCTTTTAAGTTTCACAAATCTCAATAGGGTTTTAGAGAAAAAAAAACCACAAAATTAATTACACACACGTGTCAAAATCTTAACGATGAGACAAGATATGGAACAAGAAGAGTGGGGCAGGAGATATGCATCCCTAATTGATAAGTTTATTGGATTGAGAATTTAATAATAACTACATCGAAATGTCAATTAAGCGAACTTAAAAAATAAAAATAACAAAATTTAACAAAATGATTTTTAAGTAATAGTAAAGATAAATAAATGGGTCTCAAAGATAATAAAGACTAAATCATCAATTTTATAAAGTTATGAGAACTAAATATTATATATATATATAATAATAATAATAATAATAATAATAAATGTTGAAAAGGTACCTATTGGGGTGAGGACAACTCTCACATTTTATATTGGTATAAAGATAGCAGTGCTTGATTCCTTGAACTAGCTAGTGATATAATATATTCATATACAATGCAGAAAGGCCTTAAATGTGGATTTCAAGCAGCATACACGATATAAAAACAATTTTCAAATAAAGTGCGCATATATTAATGTCAAAAATTAATTATGTGGTTTTGACCTTAGTTTATGTCAGTCGGTCCATACCATTTAGGTTATTTTAACACGCAAGTCATGATGATGGATCGATGGCGATTGTATTTTAATAAATTGTTGAATAAATAACTAACCAGTTAATATAATGGATAAGAAAAAAGTAATTAAGTATCCAAGGTAAGGTAATGCAATATTCAGATTAATTATTGACATCGGAATCAGTCAAACTGGACTTTCTGCAACCAACCCACCGTACTCATGAATGTATCGTCCAGACAGATAAATAAAACGAGGTAAATAATTAATAATTAAAACAAAGACTCAGAGTCGGTCCGAAGTTAAAATAATTAAAATCATTGTGCAAATGAAGTTATAAATACGATTATTGTACTATTTTTTTTTTATTACAATTATATATGGTCATGGTATTTTTCATACTCGTACGTACCCTTGTCACTTGTCAGTGCTATGTTCAACTAATAAATAAGTTTACTAAAAGATATTTTGTAAATTTCTGTTTTGGATGCAGTAATTATATTAGCAACAATGATAACCCTAAAAAGCCGATAATAAAATACAATAATTCCATTGTCGAAATAATTAAAATATATAGGGTAGAAACATGACAGAGACAATAATCAAAAGTTACTTGGTTTTTTAGAACAAGAATCTAGAGTCGGGTGCAGGTAGAAGATCTTGTCTTGATTTTTCATGTTCCACTTCCTCTCTCTACTACGAGCCTACGGAGTATATTGTTAGCGCTTAGCACTCACCTAGCTATGAGCTTAATTATAAGATTAAGTTAATAGTTATTAACTTAACTATTTTATATGTTTGTGTACTATATTGGTTAGAAATAAGAGATTTGAAGTCTTAATAAGTAAAATGTACTCAAGTCTAACGGAAAATGTCTCAATTTCTAGGCGCAAGTGAGGACAACGAACTTAGTTGGCCTGAGTTTAGCTAGTGGGACAGTCATTCGAGCTTAGAGGCGTGACTGCGAGTTAGCTTCGAAGTATGGTGTAATAAGTAAAAGTTTTGAATTCAATTCTCATTAAGTTCTAGATATATATAAAAATATCAATGCACACCAAT
Source organism: Clarkia xantiana subsp. parviflora (assembly GCA_036873135.1). Classification (NCBI taxonomy): domain Eukaryota; kingdom Viridiplantae; phylum Streptophyta; class Magnoliopsida; order Myrtales; family Onagraceae; genus Clarkia; species Clarkia xantiana. The sequence goes on from JAPTYO010000004.1 coordinate 15,361,915, forward strand.
TTACTCCTAATTCACTAAAAATTCAATGTGAATGAAGATAATTTTAAATGTGAAATAAACATCTTATATATATATTTCTCTTTTAATAAGACTCTAACACCCAAAAAACAAAAAACAGTAGTTTTATAAATGTATTTTTAAAATGGTTAGAAGTACTGTTATGATCCAACATAATAATCAGAGACCACCTAAATTTGATACATGATGAGTTCCAATATGAACTAATAATTGTTAAATCCCTCGATTAATTAATAAATCTTTATTTCCTTAAAGATGAAATGGTTCAACTACTCATAGTAATCGACGCTGAAATTGACCCTTATAATTATTTTGGATATGGAGTTTGACTCCCTGATGTTGGTGCTGTATCCCATGTTTCTCATATGATCACAGCTTTGTATAAATAAATAATATTGATCAAATACAATTCGATCGTGATAAGACTTTGTGGCTGAATTATGGTGCTCAATGGTCTAACATCGACCACGTGCTTTCATATCTAGCTACACATGGGGATTTATCAAAATGCAATCATGATTTGGAATTTAGGCTCCTCTATCATACATATATTATTATTGGATATTGCTTAGGAAAAAAAATGCATTTTTGAATCGGAGCTCTTAAAATCAGATGGACAAGACTATCAGTGAAAGTGCAATTAAGTGATTAACTGTTGGACAATGCTTATCAAAGGGCTTGGCCCATAAAGCAGTATATATGTAGTGAATGGGATTGTTTCTGCTGAGTGATGGTTTGTGTACCACACCGGCCAGACTTCCACAAAATACATAGTATATATTGTGGCTAGGGGTGAGCAAATTACCCAGTTGGAACCGGAACCGGACATTTGGTAGGTTCCGGGTAGATGTAAATGGTTCTGGTACGGTTCTGGGATTAAATTTCAAGAACCGGTATTTTCGGTTCCGGTTCCGGGATAAGTTTTCGGGTACCCAAATACCCGGAACCGAAACCGTTATATATATATAAATTAAAAAAACACTAAACATTTAACAAATTTAAAATTGGTTTGTGGAAAATGTTATATAATTATTTTTATGATTCACTTGGTATAACATAAATTTCAGTTCCAATTGGCTACCGAGAACCCGGTTCCAACTGGGTATCCAGAACCCGGTTCCAACTAGTACATAAAATTATATTATTTAGTTTGAAAATTTGTAACTGGTTCCTTAACGGGTACCCGGAACCGATTGGCTCTTAACGGTTCTGGTACGGTTCCGGTTCCTAAAAGTTCTGGTACGGTTCTGGGTAATAAAGTTAGGAACCGTTTAGTATTGGTCTGGTTCTGGGATACCTTAAAAGTACTGGGTACTCGGAACCGCTCACCCCTAATTGTGGCAAACATCTTAAAGTGGTAACTAATTACTAGATGGAAGGCTCTCTCTACACACACATGTGCAGTGGTGCAAATCATTGGATCCGAAGCACACCACGGTAGTCCTGGCTGTCGAAAATTCTGCTCTTAGGCTTTTATTCTGGATCTGTGAATATGTTCAGCTTTTTAATATTCTATTCAGATCTCACATTCTCTTTTGAGTTCAGGTATTGTTCGGTTCGGTTAGACGAACTGTATGCACGGTTCGTGTCAACGACACTGTTGTATCCTGGGAGGTTATCGCCCCTGTAAGAAGATCTCACATTCTCTTTTGAGTTCAGGTATTGTTCGGTTCGGTTGGACGAACTGTATGCACGGTTCGTGTCAACGACACTGTTGTATCCTGGGAGGTTATCGCCCCTGTAATAAACCTCGTTGCTTAACCTGAGGGTGAGGTGGGGCGAAATTGCCTTAAGGAGAGCGTGGTCAGCACGTGCCTCAGTAAAAATCGTCTTTCCCATTCGATCTACGGATCGCTAATTTCGGTTTTCATACACATACAGATTACTCGTTAATTGTATGTTGAACACCGAATAAAAATTAAACGAACGTTTGTCCTACATATTTCAGAATTACTGTTTTACCCATGTTTCGAGTAACATTAACAACATTGGAAATGATTTACATTATGTCATTGTAATAGGATTTCGGACTGTCTGCATTTCAACAGTTGGAATGTGTATCAAGCTCATAACAACATATGTAAAGGTGGGTTTAGATCTCAAGTCCAAAAAAATGTTCATATGAATTTGATGTGAGGTAAATATATAATCTTCTATATATATTAATGTTGATGGTGGATGATGAGAGAATAAGTGAAACACCCACACTCACAAATTGTCATGTTAGCTTTATCAGAAAATTTAATTTTCACATATCAGTATCTTCAATAAACTATTTATATTCATAGCATAAATAATTTACAATTTCTAAAACTAACTCATTCAAATTTCAAAACAATTACAAACTATTCGTAAACTTAAATATACAGATTCATATATCATAAAATTAACAACTCAACCATATAATACGGTGTGGTGATTCAGCGCCACATCCCTTAACTAGAGGTCAGAAGTTCAATCTCCGCGGGAAATAAAAATAAATAATAAAAAAAATAACTCATTCAAATTTCAAAACAAACGTACCACAATCAATTCTAAACCATTCATATTCTTAAATTTACACGTTTCTATATCATAATCACTACCTAAACTTCGACAATTATACAAATAACTACCTAGATTTTTTTTTTAAAGAAAATCACTGCCGCAATTTTAGACTTTAAAACAAAAAGCTACATTTCTGAAATTTTAGTTGGCCAAATTCAATAAACTAAAAGTTCGAGGAGGTCATGTAGATGTAGTAACGATTTGCTCTTCAGCCAAATGTAATTAACTCAATAAACATGTCATGTGAACAACACATGGTGTTTGGAAGAAAGTGATAGAGGTACCTTTTTTTCTAATCTAAAGTTGAATGTTAGATACCGAAAAAAAAAAAAAACTATAAGTTAAGTATCAATTAGTAAAACAGTTACAGTTCTGATAGCGATTTAGTTATTACACCTAAATTAAATGGTGGGAGATAAAGTTCATATTCGCCCATAAATCGTAAACTCCTAATCATTAATAATGTAGCGCTGAACCGCTACATTATCGAAAAAATTAAAGGAAAGCAAAGATTATGTAACTAATAGTTGCTCTAATTTTTCAATGGGGCTTGTAATAAACAAGAACTCAAAAACTACTTTCTTCCATCCCAAGAAACCTCACCACACAATGTAACAAACCACACCCATTACATAACCTCTCAACTGTCAACTGTCACAACAGCCGTTGCCCGACACCTGAGAACAAACACAAGAACAATTAACACCACGATAATCCCACCGGACGACCCACCGACCCGGTGGATCCAGTTCGGGTCGAAGTTGGTGAACCTCCGGTCGACGTGGAGAGACACCACGACCACAACCATCAGCCCCACCATGAGCACCGGCAGCCACGTGGACACCAAGCTGTGGATATCAACACCAGAGGTCTCATCCTCGAGCTCGTACACCGGTCTCCGGCGATCGATGAACAGAGGCGATAGAATCGCGATTAGGGCTAGGATTATGGCTGCTAGCCTCTCCAATGGTGAAGAAGAGTGTGGTGGTAATGATGATTCTACTTCCATATGAGTGTAAGTATAGGTTTTTAGAGAAGGGTGATTGAATGGAGTTTTGTGGGGAAGTGATGATGATTTGGGGTTAAGGGAAAAGAAGTGGAAATATTCTGAAGCTATCCACGTCTCTCTTTTGTGTTTGGCTGGGGTATCTGATGCTGTTTCTAGCTAAGGTCAGTCATATATTATTCTTCATGCTTTTAGGATAAAAAGAAAATCTTTCTGGAAATCGGTAAGATGTGGTTATGTTAATTACCGTAGCTGCACAACAGTATTTATGGAAAAATATTGTAATTATATATACCTATTATATATTATATATAGACTAGTTGTGACGACTCTAAACACATCATGTTACGTAATGTTCGTGCTCTACTCTTTACGGTCTGGGTTTTTCCGACCAGACTTAACGAGCAACCAGCGCACGAACTGAACTTGTCAACGTAGCCCCACCAGCAACCTAGTATAGTTAAGAGGCTGACCCATGCCCAGTTCTAATCGCATCCTCGTATGCCTGACAAAACTATGGTTTTCGCCGTATACATTGGATCTTGCTTTCCTTGTGTGAGTTTGAGACAAGGGGTGAAACCAAAATCCGCTTGGTCCGAAAAATCGGTGGAAACCGATCCGGTCCGGACCGAAAATCCGAAATATTCGGTTTGGTTTTTGGTCGGAATTTTTTTTGCTCTAGTTCGGATTTTCAGTCCGGTTCGGATTTTGAACTTTGAGGACCGTAGGGACCGAACCGACCGTTATGTTAATTAAATATATATAATATATATTATATTAGTTGATGTTAATTAATAAAATTAATTAATTAAGTTAATATAAATTGTAAAAGAAGTACTTATGAAGATTATTTTTTCTACTTTAATTTTATAATTTATTTAATTATAATAATGAAAGTTATTTATCATTTCGATTTGATATAGTCCATGAAAATGTCAAAAATTTATAATGGTAATTGCTAATATTGGATTTTCGGTTTAAACCGAAAACCGAACCGAAAAAACCGTACTACTAATGGACGGTTTATTTTTCCTCAAACGGTTTTTTGGTCGGATTTTTTAAGGAAAAAAACCGGACCAAAAATTTAGATACCCGACCAAAACAAGCTAAAAACTGGTCCGACCGGTCTGGTTTCACCCCTATTTGAGACTGATATTCGTGTGTCTAGACCTACACAAAGAGATTGATCAGAGTTGATCCCAATAAATCCCTTCCGAAGCTTAATTAAAAGTTTAGTAGAGAAATCATAACTGAATTTAGAATGAATTGAGTGTGTGTGTGAAGGGAGTTTTAATTATGAGTTATTTAAAAGGTTTCTGATTTGATAGCCTTGAACCGACTCGTTTACCATGAATCTGTTGAGTTATTGATCATGATTATTGTTGTTTGATCCGAATTTTTTGGACCAAATCGAATTATTAGGGTTTATGAGTTTATTCTCCGCAACTATTTATATAGCGATGTATTCTCTATAAAGTGTAACCTAGAAATCATCAATAAAATCGACAGCTGCTATTGTCGGTAGATGTAGATAGAATTGACCAAAGTTAAATCGTGTCTTCTCTATTGCTTTCTTTATTAATCATTTGTGAGTGTTGGAAGAAATCGATACTAACAGAACCGACACATTAACAACCTTGAACCAACAGACTTACATTTATTAAGTTTGACTTTACCGACATTTATTTGACCAGCTATGGTTATTTGGTGCGAATGGGGTGGCCACCACGATATCGTTATTATGTTGGGACATCAGGGTGTCAAGGCGCCAACATGTGATAGGAATCTCGATGGAGAAATTCTTCAGTACAGCCGAGTCAACACCTGTCTCCTATATGGTACCACATGAGTCATTCATTATGTGACACGTGTCAAAAATTGCCTGACACATGAACACATGTCACATGGTGATTGGCTCAAGTGGTACCATGTATGAGACAGGTGTTGGCTCAGTGATACTGAAGAATTTCTCATCGCGATGAGCATGCCTTGTTATTTGGAGGTGATGATTAGTGATTTCGAATAATATTTGGAGGTGATGATCAGAGTCAAGTCCTAAACACTAACCGCAATTGCAATTGACTATAATGTGATGACGATGGAGATTGCTCCTAAACATTGGTCTTGGTCATAATTGGAAGGAAACTTTTTTTGGGCCATGTAAGGGCGAGAACTTCAGAAAATCATAATAATGGGTATATCTTATGAACATTAAAAACATTAGGGAAGAAAGTTGCAATTTAGCCGAGAATATTTTATCCTATATTGACCACAAGTTAGTTGACCCCGCCTAGCCGCCAAAAAAGAACCAGATAGATCCCATCTGACGTGTCACCGGCTTATTCACCTTCCCCGGCTAATCAACCAACGAACTCACCTCTCCTCCGCCTTCTTCGCTCCTCTCTCTCCGTCTCCCTCTCTACAATGACGGCGGATCTACTCACTCTCCGGCTCCCACAGTCGCAGTACAGTCTCCGCTTCAGCTATGGAAGTCAACGCCGCGGCAGCCGCCTGCTCCTCCCAAGACGGCATCCAATTTCTCACCTCCGGTCTCATTTCAGCTCCCGATCCCGAAAATTCACCATCTCAAACACTCTTGAGGCCAGCCGGGTTCCTCAGACCATACAGTCTCCGGCAACGCGGAAAATCGAGCCGTCAGTTCTACTGGATGTCACCGGGATGATGTGCGGCGGCTGCGTGTCCCGCGTCCGGACGGTGCTCTCTGTGGACGAGAGAGTGGAATCGGTCGTCGTCAACATGTTGACCGAGACCGCGGCGGTCAAACTGAAGCAGGATGTTGTGAGCAGTGATTTGGATATGGCCGGTTTGGCGGAGGATCTGGCCGCGAGATTGACGGACTGCGGGTTCCCGTCGAAGAGGAGGATGTCGGGGATGGGAGTTGCTGAAAATGTGAGGAAATGGAAAGATATGGCTAAGAAGAAGGATGAATTGTTAATTAAGAGCAGGAATCGCGTCGCTTTTGCCTGGACTTTGGTGGCGCTGTGCTGTGGATCGCATACTTCGCACATTTTGCATTCTCTAGGGATTCATATTGCTCATGGTGTGTACTGCAAACTGGATTTTAATACTCAATTTGACAATCAAACGACGTAGTTTCTTCTGGCACTGCTTATACTGTGTTTGTTTACTCAGGGTCATTTTGGGATGTTCTTCACAATTCGTATGTGAAAGGTGGTTTGTCATTAGGAGCTCTTTTAGGACCAGGAAGAGGTTGGTCACAATTTCTCCTTGTCCATATTTGGTCACTCTGTATGATCAAGTTTCAAGCTTTACTCGGGTTTACAATTAAAGCATAGTCTTCACGCAGATTTGCTAGTTGATGGTCTGAGGGCATTTAGGAAGGGGTCTCCTAATATGAATTCTCTTGTTGGATTTGGCTCAATTGCTGCTTTTTTCATTAGTGCGGTAAGACATTTTTTTAGATTGATTTGCCTTACTTGTGGCACATTCTGCTGAATGATTGCTTACATATCTGTTTTGTGAACCTTCCAACAGGTATCACTTCTGAATCCTGGGTTAGAGTGGGATGCATCTTTCTTTGATGAGCCGGTATAGTTCCTTGTCTTATAAGTCTGATATGTACTAGTTTCCTCCCCATATTATACTCTATACTACCGGAATCATTCTTTTTAGGATGGGGATAACTAAATGCTTAGACAAAGTGTGGGAATTTAAGAGATTGGCATTTTATTAATATAAATTGAAGCAAGTTCTATCCTTAAGGTAGGTGAAAAGCAACTGTACAATTTGTCCTGGACAGCCGTTTGTGGGGGAAGGTGAACATATCAGTTGAAATCACCAAGGGAAAACCATTCCTCTCGCATAACTTAAAAACGTAAAACGCGCAGATGAATATTTTTTATCGGCTAGATGAAACTAACTCTGTACTTTGCATATTTGGGAATGGAATTCCTACAAGAATCGCAATTTTAAGTCTTAATAAATTGATTAAATGGTAGCATCTTCAACCAGTACCTCTTAGGTAATCAAATATCCATTTCTTTGTAACAAAAATTTCCTTGTTTCTAGTATGCAGGTCATGCTTCTTGGTTTTGTCCTCTTGGGGCGTTCCTTGGAAGAGAAGGCAAGAATCAGTGCATCTAGTGACATGAATGAACTTCTGGTAACTTCTAAATTTGCCTCATTGAGTATTGCTTTTGCTATTCATAATGCGAAAAACAGTAAAAGTGGGTACTTAATGCAATTTCTCTTTCAGACTTTTCTTAAGTTGTTCTTTTCCATCGCCCTTCTTAATGGATTACTTGAGTTAAACTATGCTGAATAGCCCTTTTCAATTAGTGTACAGTTAGTATTATATAACAATTCACAGCCAATATAAGGAGAAGGGCGCAGAATATAAGATGTCTAAAATCAAGTTATTTGTCCTTTGGATAATGGTAGTCAGAGACTTTTCCATAGTGCATACATGAATTGCATTACTGGACACGTTAGCACTTCAGAGATGGAATCTGGACTGTACTTGGAATTGCTTCATGCGTGTTTTTTTTTTGGTGCGTGTCTTCCGCCATAGCTTATTTATACTCCTAATGTTGATACTTGAATTCTTCTTGTTTTTCGCAGTCACTCATTTCCACTCAATCACGAATGGTTATTAATCCGTCAGATAGTGATATCGCTGCTGACACTGTACTTAGTTCTGAAGCTATATGTGTCGAGGTTCCTACTGATGATATCAGAGTTGGTGACGCTGTATTGGTATTACCTGGGGAGACTATTCCTGTGGATGTAAGTGAGGAGTTCAATGAGAAAATATTACTGGCAATTCTGATTTTCTCATACTGACTCCTCTACCTTAGAACAAAATATTGAGTCTGCTTCTGCTAGAGAACATTGATTGTACTTGAGATCCGAGCGTAGAGTAGGATTCCTTGATCCAAAAAAATTTAAAAAAAATTGTATTTAAGAAATATTACATAAGAAAAAATGTGTAATGAACCATTGGACACTAGATACTGCAGTTCTTTTGCAACTAAGCTATTCCACGTTTGGCTACAGATATATTCATTAGCTGAATTCAATGTCCTTCTGCAGGGTAAAGTTGTTGCTGGAAGAAGTGTCGTAGATGAATCCATGCTAACTGGAGAATCACTTCCTGTTTTCAAGGAAAAGGGTCTTACAGTGTCGGCTGGAACTGTAAATTGGGTGCGTAACACCTATTTATTTCAGTAATCGTAATGCTTATCCTTTTGTTCTAAAGATGATATCAATCAGAATGGGTATCTGCTATTGCCTACATTGAGACACATCACAGTTCAGGCATCAAAGTTATCTGGACAATTCATGAAACTAGCCAAGACTTGTGAATTTTAAAAATTTCTATTGGGATAAAGTTCTTGTTACTTAGGAGTGGCTATGACAATTTCAGATAACCCCTAACTTTGATATTTTACAGGATGGCCCTTTAAGAATTGAAGCCACCTCCACTGGTTCTAATTCAACCATATCCAAGATTTTCCGCATGGTAAATCTTGATATTCCTTATCATCAAATGTTCTAGGCAAGAAAATTGGGCAGCAAAGTTTATTTTCGTATTACTTGTTGTCAAGATGTTCTAGGATTTATCTTAGTTAGCTGAAGATTTTAAATAAACATAAACCAATGAACATGAGGCAGATGTATGTTCCTAAGGCTCATTTTCTTTCATGATCAAATGGCTTCCTAGGTCGAAGATGCTCAATCCCGGGAAGCACCTATACAGCGGCTTGCAGATTCAATAGCTGGACCTTTTGTTTATAGTGTAATGGGCTTATCAGCAGTAACATTTGCGTTCTGGTAAGTAATCATCATACAATTGCCTTGTAAGCAGGAAACTGTCTGAAACAAGCATTTAACAATTTAAGAAGTTCCATTATCAAATTTATGTCGATTTTTTAGAAGATTCATGGTGCTTCCCTTTTCTCTTCTTGCACTGCCATTGAGAAGCCATTTTCAGCACCTCTCAGAGATTATATTGCTGCAGAATATTCCTAAACCTAGTGGCTTATTTTTGTTTTTGGTAATGAATTTATCAGGTACTACATTGGCACAAATATTTTCCCAGATGTTCTGCTCAATGATATTGCAGGATCAGAAGGAGATCCCTTGCTTTTGAGCTTGAAACTCGCTGTTGATGTCCTGGTGAGCAACTTCTATAGATTACATTTGGTTTAGCTTTTTAGATTCCCTTGATATCATTGGAACTCTTTATTGTTGCCGAAATGCAGTCATCTGTCCTTCGATATATATTGGAAAATATGGCATTGTTAGGAAGCATCCAAATCAACATTGTATGATGCAATTCTATTATAGATAAGAATAAAATATTTAGTTAAAGGAAACTAATTATTGTGTAATTCAAGGCCATGATGAGCATCATAAATACTAGTCTATAGAAAATAAGTTGCTGCCCACAACCATGGAAAATAGTTTTACTACACTTCAGTTTCTTATATCATTCCCATGGTAGCTATCTGAGACACGGAAAGATCTTTATATTTTAAAATAGAGTAACTTTTCTGGTACCTCCAGGTAGTCTCGTGCCCATGTGCTCTCGGTCTTGCAACACCAACAGCAATCCTGGTCGGCACCTCTCTCGGTAATTTTATTTCTCCTTCCTTTGTTGTAAGGTTTCATGCTATCAGAATCTTGTGATCAGAGAGAAATCATGACGCAGGAATGGTTCATTCTCTTCTAATCTTCTTGCTGACATCCAATTTGAAAGTTTGTCATTTGTGCTAAACCACTTAAGACCCATTTTTTCACTGTCCAGATTATATTAGACTTATCTTATTCTTTTGTTGATCACCAAATTGTTAGATTGTACTGTGCAATTCAACAATTCTCTTTTTCATGTTGGCAAATAAACAGGAGCAAAAGAAGGCCTTCTTATAAGAGGAGGAGATGTATTGGAACGCCTAGCGAGTATAGATTACGTAGCATTGGACAAGGTACATATGATATTTGAGTTAATAGTAAGTTCTAAAACTGCTGGATAAAAAGTATTAAATCTGAACTTTTTGAAACAATCAGACAGGAACTCTTACTGAAGGAAAACCTGCAGTTTCTGCCGTCTCCTCTTTATCTTACAATGAATCAGAAATCCTCCAAATCGCATCAGCAGTGGAAAAAACAGCATCACACCCAATTGCAAAAGCTATCATAACCAAAGCTGAGGCTCTAAACCTGACTATACCATCCACAAAAGGTCAATTATCAGAACCTGGGTTCGGAACATTAGCAGAAGTAGACGGCCGTTTGGTTGTAGTCGGTTCATTAGACTGGGTCCATAAACGCTTTACCAAAAAAACAAGCCTATCAGACCTCGACCAACTCAAACTAGCCGTTGTTATGCACAAGCCATTGTCAAAGGAATCTGAAACAGTTGTTTATGTTGGTCGTGAAGGAGAAGGAATAATCGGTGCTATTTCTATATCCGATAGTCTGAGGCACGATGCTGCACTTACAATATCTAGGTATCACCTCAATCAACTGGATCTTTCGTGTCTTTATTTCAGGTGCTTACATTGTTTTGTGGATTGAAGGTTTCAAGAGAAGGGGATCAAAACAGTGCTCTTATCAGGAGACAGGGAAGAGGCAGTTGCAAATATTGCAGAGGCAGTTGGAATAGGACGTGAATCGGTTAAGGCATCCCTGACTCCAAAGCAGAAATCTGAGGTCATATCAGCTCTTCAAACGGAAGGGCATCGGATCGCCATGGTAACACTAACATCCTTGATTAGTTAACTTGATCCTTTATTTTTCATTGAAATTTGCCCTCTTTTAGTTAAGTGTACCTACTTGCTAGCTGAACTTTGAGGTCTATACAATTTGATAGGTGAACTTTTTTGAGATAAATTGCTAACTGAAGTTGTTTAAATCCTCAACCCCAAAGTCTAGCTTGCAATTTCTCAAAGTTCAGCTAACAAACTGTGTTCAAAAGTTCAGGTAGCAATTTGCACAAAGAATAGAGCAAGAGATAAGCAACATGCAAGTTCCCGTCGTCATTGAATAGTAAATTAGACGGAGTTAGCGTATTACAACTTTGTATAAGTTCAGCTAGCAAATTGTTCAAAAGAATGTTTAAGCTAGCAATTGGCCCAAACCCCCATAGTTCAGCTAATTAACCATTTAGTTAATAATGTATGCATTTGACAGGTTGGTGATGGAATAAACGATGCACCATCTCTAGCTCTTGCTGATGTTGGGATTGCCTTGCCGATCGAAGCACAGGACAATGCTGCCTCAGATGCTGCATCCATCATACTCCTCGGAAACAGACTCTCACAAGTATGCTGAATTTGTTTCAACTGTGTTTGGTATAGTATATGAAGAATCACTGCTTATTGCAAAACTTTGTGAGAATATAGATTTGAGATTCGGAATCATTGGTAGGTATTGGATGCACATGATCTAGCCCGAGCAACAATGAGTAAAGTCTATCAGAATCTGGCATGGGCAGTAGCTTATAACATTGTTGCCGTCCCCATTGCAGCCGGTGTTTTGCTACCTAAATTTGATATTGCCATGACTCCATCACTCTCAGGTATAAAAAAAAAATCAAATTTTTACGATACGGAATTACAAACTGTTTCATGGTTATGGGAAAGACACTTGTATGTGATTTCTTGTGCAGATATCTTAACACTATGTGCTTTGACTAGGTGGATTGATGGCTATGAGCTCGATATTCGTCGTCACCAACTCACTGCTTCTACGACTCCATAAACCAGAGAGGTAATTTGTTCTACGATTCGAGCACACATTCAATACTTTTGGAAGGAACTTTTGTAAGTTATATAGAGCGAAAAACTCGAAATAATTGGTCATATTCTTGGTAGTGTAGTGAATAGCAAAAATTGATTTTGGGACATTGGATGATCTGTACAGTTGGAATGAACACATCTTTTTTGTACTCTAAACTATGTAGAGTTTTGAGTGATATATTGAAGTTATAATAGTTATAAGGGAAGAAAATATCTGGTTATCTTATTAATTGGTGAGAAGAAGAAGAAGAGGACACACAAGTTTCTGAGGTCTCTGTAAAATCAATAACAGCAAGCACATGGAAGCTAACAGTGACATGCCTCTTCTCCAGCCTGGGGGCTCAGGTTTGGTCCCTACCCTACTGGCCAGCCAATGGCTGCATGCCACCTCATCAATCAACATCCTTACTACCACTCCTTCCTGCTTATGTTAGATTTTGTGCCACGTTCACTTCACGGAAATTAAGTAAATAATCATAGCAGTGTTATTAGTACCGGATCGGAGGTCGAACCGGCTAGGTAATCGGTTCTCGATTCATCGGTCCGAATCCGGTTTGACCGGTTCTAATACAAAGTTAATAAGTCAATAAAATCATATAAAAAAAACATAGATTCATATGTTAATTTCCAATACAATAAGCTTCAATAAAACCCCAGAAAATACAATCTAATTGATTATTTTTGTTACTGAGGGAGAATCGGAACTGTCCGATCCTCTCAGAATCGGCTGGTTCGCCAAAAATTGGTCTTTTTAATCGAGTTTGCTTACATCCTCCGATTTTGCTCAAACCATACTGTTGGAGACACCGGTTCTGATTCGAACCCGGTCGGACCGTCGGTCCGATCCTTGTACTACGTCATAGGAGAAGGAGTAAATATGTTACATATAAATGTCATTTGGACAGCCTATAGACATTTACATAAAAAACAACAATTGTCTAAAATGAGATTCAATGGTTATATCTCTATTTTTATTCCCTTATAAATAGACAATGTGATGAAATGTCAGCAAACGATGTGTGTTTATTGTGCTTAGGCCTTGAATGTTAAAGATCTGAGGCACAGAGAGGTGAAAATACAAACAAATGGTTACTTAATTCTTTAACAATTTGGCAAAAAAAAAAAAGGAAATTATCCTATGGATGCATATTAATTTCTTCTATCTACATTTTTTTAAAAACTATTTCTACAAATAAATAGGTCCAGTTTAAAAATAGACTATTGTTATTTTAATATATCATCATCATATTCATGTGTATTAATGAATCCTGCCTTCGGCAGACCGCACTTCAATGAAGAATTTTATGTTTCATGAATGAATCTTGCTTGGCCAAAAAAAAAAAAAAAGAATCTTGAAAATGGAAAATCTAATAAGAAATGATTAAAAACTTTTTTTTGGTAAGAAATGATTAAAAACTTGACCAAGGTCTTATGTTTCAGGTAGCAGAAAGAAGAAAGAGTCCATATAATATATAATATAACTAGAAAATAGACACGTGCGATGCACGTGTTTATCGAATTCCAAATTTGTGTACTTAAAAATAAAAATTAAGCAAGCTAGAGCAGTCATTTCGCTGAATAATCTACTAAGCCTGCATCTACAATATATTCCATTAAGGTGTCGATTATAATATGTGTGGTTATGAGAGGGAAAAAAAAAACAATATCACACTCGATAATGAGAAAATCGCACATATAGAGGTAATGATCTAATTAATAATAAAATGTTGTGCATGTTTACCATTGATATGTATGTACTAATGATACGTATGTAGTATGTACTTATTAATATAAATGATGGTAGAAACAAATCAATGTGACATTTTTTTTATAAATAAAATAAAAAGAGTCTATTACATGCATGTAGTACGTAGCATGTAAATGAGCATGAAATTTAACTAATACAATACTAAACGTCTTTGGGATTTAAAATTGGAGAGACTATTTTGATATTTAAAATTACCTTATGAAATATTTTATTTTTTTATGGTAAAATTTAAATGTGAAGACACATGACTTTTGGGGTGAGGGTCATTAAGATTTTTATTGAAGTAGTAGTTTTAATATTTAAATGTAAAGAGACATGACTTTTGGGGGTGAGGGCCATTGAGACTTTTATATATGTAGTAGATTACAGAGGAGAATAAAAAAAACACATACATGTCCCATTATTTAATTTCAGGATAAATGCATGGGGTGGTGTTAGACGTACATTCTATTCTTTTCCCCCCCACTGAAACACACAAATAAGAAAAATGGGAGTAGCCACTTTCCGTTTGATGGTTCCTTGTCTTTTCATTTTTTTTTTTAAATTATATTAATTTCTTTTATATTCATTCATTCAAAACTCAAAACGTGAGATATAGATATTGGAAATGACTATTTAATTATACGATACTGAAAACTAGAAAATATCTTTATAAATAGAATTAATTAACTACATATTCATCACATGATTAAGCTTAAACCTTTTAATTAGGTGGGAAGTAGTAACTAGTAAGAGTTATAGGTCATTCTTAATATAACATAACTACACCAATTAGGGGTGAAAACTATTATGGATTGAAGGGGAATTTTAGTGACATTGAAAAATGTAATAATTCTAGATATGGTCATTTAAAGCCTTATATTTGTTCTCAGGAAGTTTTGTCATATTGATTATTTGTAAATAGTTCAATTCTAAACAAAAATTATGACTTCGTCCCTAACACCAACCGCATAAATATCCAAGAAAGCACAACAAACATTCACCGCCCACTCATTCCATACCATTTGTTATATAAATCATCTAGTATAAGAGTGTTATCAATACCTTCACTCATAAGTTCGGTCTTACGAGATAGTTGATTAAGGCGCACGTTTTATTATTAACATGGTATCAGAGCGCACAATTCGATTCCTGGTAACGCCATTTTAAATGGAAAAAAATGTTACATCCTATTAAATAGAGTTTGAAGCTCATTATAATGTTACGACCCAATTGAGGTCGGCCAGCCGGGAGGATGTTAATACGTGTAATATAAGAGTGTTTTCGATGCTTTCATCAACAAGTTTAGACCTATGAGACAATTGGTTAAGATGCACATCTTATTATTAACACATATGATATGATAATTAGGTTATGAGATAGTTGATTAAGACGCACTTCTTATTATTAACATGGTATATGAGCGCACATGTTCGATTTATGTTGACGCCGTTTTAAATGAAAAAAAATATTACCTTCTATTAACTAGAGTTTGAAGCTCATTATATTGTTACGACCTAATTGAGGTCGGACGAGGTGGTCAGGGCTGAAAAACTCGACCCAAATATAGTCAAGGCCGAGGTGGCCGGGAGGATGTTAACGTTAATATGTATAGTGCGTATTGTCGATACTTTCATTCACAAGTTCGAACTCATAAAACAGTTGATTAATGCGCACATCTTATTACTAACCCATATATTATAATTAGTAGGATGTCTAAATATTTTGGTAAAAACATATCTTCCATGGAAATGGGGGCCTATATAGTAATTAAAACCTAAGCATTGAATTAGGGCACGTGATTGAAGGGGGCGAAGTACGTGGTGGGCTTATGTGATGAGTACCTTCAAAACATTGCTATACCTTGCATGTGATCCCTTCTCTTATGCATGGCCCCTCACTATATATATATATATAGTATATATAGTTGTTATTTGAAAGAGATGTCTTATATATTTTTAGCAACATAATAAACATTCACTTCAATCATTTTTCGATCTATCTTATTCTCTATATTCCCACGTCGTCTCTTTAAACTTAACTCTGGAGTGGACCGACTCGCACCTGTCCATCGATTTCATATGTTTCCACTGTATATCATCGCCATCGTATTTCTAGGGTTTTGCATCAACCAACGCATTGATTACTATAAGCTATGTTACAGATGATGTACATATATGTCGGGCTAGTTTTAAATCTATAGTTAATGTGATTGAAGAGACATTCATATACGTACATCATCAATAAGAATGATAATTGTTAAAGTATAAGAGTGTGCTGAATGACTTCACCCATAAGTTCATATTTATGAGACATCTGGTTAAGGCGCACGTTTTATTCTTAACATTGTATCAGAGCTCACGAAATCGATTCCTGGTAACGGCAGTTAGTTAAGACACACGTCTTATTCTGAACAATAATTCTGGTGCCAAGCTAACCAGCCAAACTCGTTTTGTAAATTCAGTCCGGAGCGCAAACTTTATAACCCCTTTGCATTTTCTTCCATTATTTATAGGGTTAATAATCAAATTGCTACCTAAACTTAGCCTAATTTACAAATTGCTACATAACTTTAATTTTTTTTTTTTTTTTAAATTGACTACTCAAATTTTCAATTTTCGAGCAAATTGTTACATCTGTTTTAATTTCCATCAAATTTGATAGAATCTGACAATGTTTCCGCCATTTGAGGTCTTTTTAGATGTACCCAATATGGATTAAGTATACAATGAAAGAATCGCAACTAAATACCTTCAATTAGATGCTCAAATGAAATGAAGTGTTCGAATTGGACGGAAGTTCAATTAAGTATTCAATTGAAAGTATTTCATTGCAATACTTTCAATTTATATTTTCGTCCATTATTGGTACAAATGAAAATAGTCTACTTAGCAAAAACATGCTTATTTTATGTCTAATTTGACGAGAATTAAAATAGATGTAGCAATTTGCTTAAAAATTGAAAGTTCAAATAATTTTAAAAAAAATGAATGTTTAAATAACAATTTATAAATTAGTCAAAATTTATATAGCAATTTGATTATTAACGACCCTATATATATAATAATAATAATAAAAGGTCTCAATCTATCAATGCATATTGCAGTAAGAAGTGAGTTTATATATATCATGACAAAACGGAAGCTGCAATTCCATAGCTGATAGAGTTCCAGGAAATGTCAAAGAAAGGACCATATATATATATTTATATATATGAACGATACAAATATGCTATTATTATTAACTATCAATATAGTCTTTTTTTTTTTTTTTTTTAATTACTGTTAATACAGTCTTTCTCTCTATGCATAATTACATTTTTTTATATATTACATCAATCACACCTTATATTCTGAGGCAACCCACGTGGCATCAAACACATGGTGGGTCAATGAGAGAGACATGTTGTTTTATGAGAAACATACTCTAATCGAGGAGACATTTATCACAACTAACAATGTGGATTAAAAGTTATTTACAAATAATAATACTCAATTAATAAACTCAAATCAATAATGGGAAGACAAATATTATCTTTAATATTAGAGGAAAAGGACAACTACTATATTCAGAAGTGAAGCTCCATGCATGAGTATTTTATAATTATTTATTATTTATCAAAGCATGGGTATGGCATGGGAGGATCTATTTATTTAATTTTTATATATTTAATGCAAAAATAAAAGAAAATAAATATTCTAGTTGAATGGCAACAACGCAATATTTATTTTATTCAATTCCATCAGGTGACATGATATTTGAATTTGGAGGTACGTACGTACATATATATTGTCTTCTTTATTCAGATGATTATTACACTTATCTATATAATCTTCCCACTAGTCCAAAATCCAAATGGAAAACTTTATTAGTTTGGTACACTCCCAAATCATAACATCAACCGTTAATGATGTACATTTTCGATTTTTTTACTCAAGTGATCATTTACGCATATAAACACCGAAACAATTTGAAAGAGTGAAGAGTTTGTCACGTTAGCATGACACATCAACTTGTCACGTCAGTTCGTCGCTCTTTTAAAGTGCGGCAAACTAATGTGGCTTGTAGTGAATAAATTCCTACATACATTTAGCATTCCAGTCAGCATATCACGTCAACTCCAATATCATTCAAGGAGTCATAATAGTTATGTATAATTATGTTACATTTTTTTAACATTTGTCACAAAAAAATTCTAAGTATGTGTTGGGATCAAAATGACGTGGCTCTAGAACTTCGGGTAACAGACTTCGAGATCTCGCCGAGAGCTAGCTCACTCAGGTGTCTTTCCTGACCCCGTGGGTACTTAGTTTCCTTTGGTGGCTTTGTGCTGGGCGAGGACCTGAAAAGGGGTGGGGAAGGCCCCTGTTTCCACTCCGAAACTTAAATCAGTAATGGATATCGAGAGAATATTGTTAAGTATATGATAGAACTTAGAACTTAAATAATGAAAGTGAGCCCCTATTTATAGGGAGATATTACCAACTTTTAGTGGCGGCTACCCTCTTGGGAGGGTTTCTGTCATGAGTCGGCATAAGCAGGTGACAAAGAGGTTGCCAGTTGATACCACTTCCTTAAAAGGAAGATTTCGTGGTATAGAGGGTGGCGAGCAGGTCGCCAGCTGGTACCTCTTCCTTCAAAGGGAAGTCTTCCTAGAGAAGGTGAGCATGTCTCCACCCGTCATTTCCTTAAGATGGAAGGTTTCCTCTAAGTATCTGAAGGTTGACTCGACTAATACTTTAGTAGTGAAGCTTTTGGTTCTCGACTCGACTTACACTTTTAGAGAGGAGCCTTGAATGACCTACTCGCCTTGTTCTTTATGACTTCTGTCTGAAAAGTCGATTTGTGTTTATAGGATAGTCGACTATTCATTTTTATCTCCTTATTGCGGACTCGAATGGCCGATCATACGTTCTTTTGAGATCTTCAACTTTTGTTTTATCAATTCGTACTAGGTTGTCTCGAATCATATCCAATAGCATGTTAATTAATAATTAACTCATAGGAATGAATAATTTGTATGAGCGAATGAATTTTCCGTTTAATTAATTAACGGCGAAGAAGATGCCGTCTGGTACAGTGTCGGGTATGATGGGCCCAAGTGGGTCCCATCCGGCATCATCTGTGAGTGTCAGAGATTATGAAGAGACGGGACAAATAGGCTTCCACTTCCCGAGGTTTAAAAAAGCTGGTAACTCTTTACATTTTTTTTCATTTTTTTTTCATTGAATTAAATATAATTATTCTAATTTTATTGTTTCTAACAGATTTTACCGTGTATCCACTAACTTTTTACCTTATTCATATTCACCTTTTGATTCATTATTATTTATTTCTAAAAGTTAATTTATTCGTATTTTTCCTTATTGGAGATGTGCAACTATATTCAGAGTACGATATGGGCTCTGGGCCCGCCATATTTGTAGATCCTCGGCTGTCATTTCAACTTTAGGAAATATTTCTATTTTCTACTTAAAAAATATTTTTTTATAATATTAATATAGCTCACTTCCTTTCTAATTTTATTATTATTATAATAATTATTATTATTATTAATAATAGCTTACTTACCAAATATAATCATAATAGCATACTTTTTTTTTCTTTTTTTGCCGTGGCAGTTTTCGATAAGTGTATGTATATATGATCAAGGTTCACTTTGGTATGTGACAATTTAATTAAAAAAATGTAAATACTTTTTTTCACCAAATAATGTAAATACTGGA
Organism: Clarkia xantiana subsp. parviflora; assembly: GCA_036873135.1. NCBI lineage: Eukaryota > Viridiplantae > Streptophyta > Magnoliopsida > Myrtales > Onagraceae > Clarkia > Clarkia xantiana. Next base: position 15,381,742 of record JAPTYO010000004.1, read on the forward strand.
GTAAAAATTTCTTTTTTTCCCAACAAAATCAACCTTATTAAAAAAATGAATAATAATAATAATTAATAACTAAACCAAAAGAGACGTAGTCACAAAAAAGAAAAAACCAATTTGGAAGGTACATCTCTTTTTAAAGTGTATATACCAACTCAGATTGTATATCTATCGAACATTTCTACGGATAAACTAACTGGTTAATGAGGTAGCTATCTATCTCCACATGTCGGATAACATTCATAATGATATCATATATAAATTACCTAACTCGGATAACTCTTGACTTAGTTTAGCAATGCATTAAGCATCCGACTCAATTACTTTATTTTGCTATTGATGGTGTATGTTGACAAATTATAATAATTAAACAACTAATTTGAATTTTAAAAGTTATTAAAAATATGATTTTTTCAAAACGCACTCAAGAATCAAACTAGTATTACATATTTATCGTGCGTGTCTTGTCGTGTTAATTACGTGTATGCTATCGTGATATTGTATTGTCATATGCTTGCATGGACATGATTTTTTGTATGCATGTTCGTGTCGAGTAACAACATGCATATGTTTGGTGAAACATTGAAAGATGATGTCATAATATAAAAGATATCGAGATCTTTATATAAACTCGATTATGTTGTGTATCATTTAAAAAATCATATTACTATCCGGTCTAACTCGATTATTGTAATTTTGACCAAAAAAAAAAAAACTCGATCATTGTAATGAAGTATTGTCCACATCAATAAAAGTGAGAGTATAAGTGTATTAATTAATAATGCACTTTGTATTACCATACTCTTATTTAATTACACATATTTTAATATTTAATATTTTTTCTCAAAACATAGAATATGTGCTGATAAATAAAAAGTACAAAAAATATGTAAATATTAATTTAATTGCTGTCTTGTTGAAGAAGGTGCCATGAAGTCAATGGGACCATACTATATATACTACATTATTACCATCCAATGAAAAACGGGTAACTAATCAACAAGTGAGAATTTCAAAGATTACCGTTGTAGTAAATTTAGCTGCAGCAAGATTAATGAAATAGATAGAATATTGAATCGTCCTTTTCATCCCCCAAATTGCATTAATTAATTTACCTCTCTCTCTCTCTCCATTTTCTTCCTCTGCAAAACCAAATATTGAAAGCGACCCTTATTCATAACAATGGCAGCATAAAGAGAGAGAGAGATAGAGATAGGAGCCTGCCTAGTTGAAAGTGAGGTTTTGCAGCTCTTGCTTCAGATTTCTGCAGCTTATCTTCTTTTCATTGAATTATTACACAAATTGTAAAAAAAGATTGTACTTTGGATACTCTAATAAAAAGAGCAGAATATTTGAATAAATCACTCAAATACTTATTTTTTTATTATAATGTATATACAAAAACAATTTACGGTGAGTTTTAGAAACTAAAATTCTTAATAGTGAACTTAGCAAGTCAATATGTTTTTCAGCATCGACGGGACACATCAACCTGCTAAATGTGTGTGATGTATCGTGATGGTGTGATAGATCTATAGAAATCTAAGGAAAAACGAAATTAATCGCAAAATTAAGAAAAAATATCGATTTTCTGATTTATCAATAAAACTGCTGTAAAATTCGGCTAACAATATCTCAAATACTGAAAAGTAAAAATCTCTAACCTAGTAAATAATACTAAAATAATGACAGTCTCAAATAATAATTGTAAAAAGATCTGAAATAATATAAAAAACGCGATTTTAACTCTCAAGATGAAGGAATTTGGTCGAAAAGCAGTGCAGTTTACGACGTAGCTGTGACTTTGGATCAGAACGCCTTTAAGCACTATTCACACGTCAAAATCCGAAAGTTAAAATTCAAGTATTTTGATTTCTGAAACTCACGATATCTTGTATTTGTATTTGAGTTATTTGACCGGTTTTTTTTTTTTTTCAGAATATTTGCATAAATCCTCACATAACATTGGATTGATAAATGTTAAACCACGTTCTTATATTAGAAAGTTTAGGTTTGAATCTAAATAATGTGAGTTGATAGTTAATACTACTGAATCTTAGTTTTAACTATTAGTGCGGTTTTTTCAGTTAGTTGATTATGTAGTTTGTTTATATTTTGTATAAACTTCATAATAATAAATGAAAATGAGGGAAAATAAACTTACTTCATTGAACTCTGCATTCTGCAACTCTAGAGAGAGAAAGAAGAGAGCTTTGTGGCAGAGCGATGTGATTGCACAAGCAAAAGCACGGTAACCTTAGAGCAGTCTAATATCATCGTTATCATCATCAACCCAGAAATACCCATTTTCATTTTATCAAAATTTCTCCCATCTCAGTGCCAAGTTTGAATCTTTTCAGCCAAACAGTCCCTTACTCTGCATTTTACATGTCGGTGGTGTTCTGTGACGAACGAAAGGTGCTCTGTTTTCTGAAAATGGCATTGACGTTCCCGAGCTGTTTACTGTAAAAGAAGAAGAAACCTCATCTTCGCTTCGTTTCTTGCGGAAACAAGCAGCCATGGCGGTCCGAGCTGAGGTCGTAACTGTGTTCTTGGTCTTTTTTGCTCTCTGCACCTCTGTCTTGTCGGACCCAAGTGACGGTTAGTATCTTGGTCTCCTTCTGCTTCTTCTTTGCTTGAAAAGAATTTGAATTTTACAGAGAAAAGATGAAGAAATAATCCGTGCTCTTGAAATTTTGAATTCCCACATGCGCTAAAGAAGAACAATTTTCTATGTGAAGAATAGGGATTTCCAAGAGAATGCATGTAGATTTTTTTAATTTGCATTGGAAACTTAGCAACAGATTAAATAACCCTTTGTTGACTGTTATTTCTTAAATAAATATATTTATCCTCTTAAAATTAAAATATGTTTGTTCTTCAATGTCGGATGGTCTTCGTTTGATAAATAAAGAAAATAGAAACCAGAAAGCAATACGATAGCAGAAAGCTCACAGTGTACGTTATCTGCAAGTTTGAGGATCTTCATATGTAATATAAACACTATATTGTGTGCCAATCATTATATTTTTCTGAATTAACAACTTTACCAGTGAGAAAAAAGTTGTTCTTCATATGGTACTCTTTTGGGAATTGCTCTAGGAAACAAACCCACTTAGCTCAACCATTCTTGAATGAATATCCACTAGAGAATCTAGTTCTAGTTGTATTTTGTTCTGGAAACTGATTAGTTTGTCTTGTTTGAAAACTAGATTTCCTTTGTATAATCCCAATCTCTTGTCCTCCATGCAGACAAAAAGCTAATTTTGGTTTTGGAGACAAATTCCACTATTAGCTATATTGATAAAGATGTGATTATGTTTTCTGTATTATCATTATTAGAAGTTAGTGTTTACAATCATGGAATGTTGAAAATTATTGATATGTTTGGAAATAACCAGATGCAATTAAGTTCTTTGATATATGCAAGACCCATTCAAGTATTCTCTTATTGACTCACAAAGTTTGAATCTTTTTGCATAATGATTGAAGGAACGACGCTACTGGAGATGAAGAAGTCATTCAGAGATGTGGACAATGTCCTCTATGATTGGACAACCTCGTCTTCTTCGGATTATTGTTCCTGGAGAGGTGTCTCTTGTGACAACATAACATTAAGCGTTGCTGCACTGTAAGGCTTCCTTCGTTATTCAACTTAATGATTTCTTCACAATTTTCGGCTCCTCTGACAAGCTTTAATGTTGGTTTTTTGAATCAGTAACATCTCAGGTCTCAATCTTGAAGGCGAGTTGTCACCTGCAATTGGAGAACTTAAGGGCCTGCTTTACATGTAATGTTCTGCCCATCCATAACAAGCATTTCTTAAGAAACTTTTCATATAAATGCATTTTCATCAAATGCACATGTTTTTTTAATCTGGGTTTTTTTGAAATGCTGCAAATATTGTTCTTCTTTACCTTCGGTAGTCTGATGTTTAATAGAAAGTGATTTGTCTTTAATCGTATATTCTGTTATGCTTTCTGAATTTCCCAGTGACTTGAGCAAGAATCAGCTTTCCGGGCAGATTCCTGATGAGATAGGTGACTGTTCTTCATTGATAAGCTTGTAAGTTTGTTGATTATTCCTTAATATAGTGTTTACGCATTGATATGCGGTTTATTCAGATTACTATCCCTATCATTACTGATGTTAATATTTTGTTTTGGTTGAATTTCTGAAGGGACTTGTCATTTAATCAACTTTCTGGAGACATTCCGTTTTCAATCTCAAAGCTGAAGCAATTGGAGACACTGTTAGTTTCCTGCTATCAAAATGTTACATTTCTTATGATTTCAATTTCGTGTTCATTATTCGGCAAAACAAAAATCATATTAGCTAACATTTTCTCTCTGAATGAATCTTTAGGATTTTGAAGAACAATGAGCTGATTGGACCTATACCTTCGACTCTGTCTCAAATACCAAACTTAAAGACACTGTAGAATTCTTACTTTCATTACCATTTTTTTTTCATCTGAAGTATTTTTCTCTCGTAATTGTGATTAATTTTCTTATTGTTCTGAATCCAGAGACCTTGCACAAAACCGACTGAGCGGGGAGATACCAAGGCTTATATACTGGAATGAAGTTCTTCAGTATCTGTGAGTGTTTTACATTCCAAATTACTTCTGAAACTGCATTTTTGTTTGAAGTTTGCATTTTTAAAATTTGTAATCACATTTTCATCAATGTTTCAGTGGTTTGCGTGGAAACAATTTGGTGGGCACGCTCTCTCCTGATATGTGCGAATTAACGGGCTTGTGGTACTTGTAAGTCTTCCAAATATTGATACAACACTTCAGTATTGAGATATATATATGACATTCTTATGGCTTTTGATCACTACAGTGATGTCAGAAACAACAGTTTAACTGGAAGTATTCCGGAGAGTATAGGCAACTGTACAGCTTTCCAGGTCTTGTAAGTATCAGACTCAAGATAACTCTTCAATCTTTGCTATGAATGAAAATTTAAATTTTCATTTTTGTATTATAAATATATTTTTGCTTAAATTATTAAAATTTGCATTTTTACAGGGATTTATCGTATAATCAGTTGACTGGGTCAATTCCATTCAACATTGGGTTCCTGCAAGTAGCCACCTTGTAATGCTCATATTCTTTAACATCGATAATAAGATCATAAAAATCGCGTCTTTCTTGAAAAAAAACTAACCTTTACTTCTCTAATTGATGCTCATTCTAGGTCTTTGCAAGGTAACCGTCTTTCTGGACCCATCCCATCTGTCATCGGTTTAATGCAAGCACTTGCAGTATTGTAAGTTAACATTCTTGATTCGATGTATAAATTTGCTTCAAAATTTTGTATTTAATTATTACTAATTCTCCTTTTTGGTAAAATAAACGCATTTTGTTAGAGACCTGAGCTGCAATTTGTTGTCTGGCCCAATCCCTGCTATTCTGGGTAACTTGTCATACACAGAAAAATTGTGAGTAAGATGTTCGAATTCACATTCTCAATTGAAACACTATTTTAGAAAGCAATATTTATATGTTAGAAGTCTAATTTTTATTTTGCAATATAGGTACTTGCATGGGAACAGATTGACTGGAACCATTCCTCCAGAGCTCGGAAACATGTCGAAACTACATTACTTGTATGAAAATAATCCCAAAATTCTTTTTTCTTTTGTGTATTTTCTAAAATTTCACAACTTTTTTGAAGTTCTTTGCTTTGACTCTTCAATTGCAGGGAGTTGAACGATAATCTTCTCTCGGGAAGTATTCCTCCAGAACTAGGGAAGCTCACGGATTTATATGACCTGTAAAATTTCTGTTTCTGTTCAATATGATGCTACACACATATATGTAGATGTATTTTCAAAAGATATAAACTTGATACAACTATATGTATTGTTTTGGGTATCTTTCCAGGAATGTTGCTGGAAACAATCTGGAAGGCCATATTCCATCTAATCTTGGCTCTTGCACAAATCTCAACAGTCTGTAAGTCGCCTTCTATTTGTATCATTTTTTCCATTGTTGAAATATTGAACCTTTATACCTCTTTTTTTGCATGCTATACTTCAATTTGCAAAAAGTTATTTTTTTTACTCTCCCTAATTTCTGATAAATATATGAGGTATTGAGATTCAAGTGCTTTTATGTAGCAATATGTACGGGAATAAATTGAACGGAACAATTCCTCCTTCATTTCAAAGACTTGAAGTGCTCACTAAATTGTAAGTGTTCTTAGCTCAGTGTCCTGCAATAATAGCTTAGATTGCTTGTCTTGTTGAATTTCTCAAAGTTTTCTTTTGTTGCAGAAATCTGTCTTCAAACAACCTCGGTGGGTCCATACCAATCGAGCTGTCCCGGATTGGGAATCTCGACATTTTGTAAGTTTTTACCAATTTAAACTATTTTACTTGTGTCCCAAGTAATCAAAATCTTACTAAAATCTAATGACTTAGGGACTTATCCAATAACAAGATCAGCGGTATCATTCCTTCTTCTGTAGGCGACTTGGAACATCTTCTAAAGATGTGAGCATTTTTGTCTTTTCAATTAATATTGTTGAATTAAAATTAAATTATTATCTAATAAATTGTTCTGCGAAAGGAATCTGAGCAACAACTACCTATCGGGGTCCATTCCTAATGAGTTCGGGAATTTGAGGAGCATAATGGACATGTATGAAACCTTTTCTACTATAGACTGAAATTGTTAATTCTGCAGATGAGTTTATGAAACAATTCATATTGCAGAGATCTTTCGAGCAACCACCTTCATGGCCTCATACCTGAAGAACTCGGTCAGCTTCAGAACATGTTTTCATTGTAAGTATCAATCTCTATAAATTTTCGATCTTTATTGTAATGAACTAAAAGCTTAAGTTGAAACTCATAGTGAATGCGTGGTTAATCTTTATACTTCAGCAAAACTATGTTTTTTCAATCATTCTTATCTTGAGATAACTGAAATTTGCAGGAAACTCGACCATAACAATTTATCAGGAAATGTGATGGTGCTGATGAACTGCATGAGCCTCAATCAACTGTATGTTAATTATACTGTTACAAAACTTTATTTTATCGTTCGATAATTTTTATTTTTTTTAAATGGTAATAAAAATTTGATTTTATTATTGTGCAGGAATGTCTCTTATAACGACTTAGCCGGTGTTATACCCACGAGCAACAACTTCTCAAGGTTTTCCCTAGACAGGTTAGCTTTCCTCGAACCATCTATTCCGAAAAAAAGATCACAATCGAATATTATATGCAAACAACTTATATTCGGTTTATATGATTCGAGCATGAGTGTGTTTCTTGCTGCAGTTTTATTGGGAATCCCGGTCTTTGTGGCGATTGGCTGAATTCTCCATGTCACGGTTCTCATACGAAAGAGCGAGGTTAACACCTCTTAACCAAATATGCAAGTTCTATAAAAAAAAAATGTTTCAAAAAATTTTCATTCAGCACACTCTTATATACTACATATTATAATATGTGCGCTCTGATACCATGTTAATAATAAGACATGCATCTTAACCAACTATCGTATAAGTCCGAGCTTGTGAGTGAAGACATTCAGCACTCTTATATTACATATTAACTGATACCTCTACATGAATGAATGCAGCATTCACGATCTCCAAAGCCGTGATAATCGGTGTCTCATTAGGCGGCATTGTGATCCTTCTCTTGATCTTGGCGGCGGCATGTCGACCTCAACCTCCTACTCCATTCCCACACGGGTCACCCGACAAACCCGGTATGTACCTCAAAAACAACTTTTTGTTTGTCGGATTAAAAAAAAGACAAAGATTTATGTTGTCTATGAAACATACAGTTACGTATTCATCGCCGAAGCTCGTGATCCTCAACATGAACATGGCACTTCACGTGTACGAGGATATTATGCGAATGACCGAGAATCTGAGCGAGAAGTACATCATTGGGTGCGGTGCATCGAGCACGGTTTACAAGTGCGTCCTCAAGAACTGCAAGCCTGTGGCCATCAAACGGCTATACACGTATCCTCAGTGCTTGAAGGAGTTCGAGACCGAGCTCGAGACTGTTGGGAGTATCAAACATCGGAATCTTGTTAGTCTGCAAGGGTACTCGCTGTCTCCTTCCGGAAACTTACTGTTCTACGATTACATGGAGAATGGAAGTCTCTGGGATGTTCTTCATGGTAAGGTTATCTATATATTTTTAACAAAATCAATTAGAAGAAAAGTGTCTTGAGTGTGGTGTTTACAAAATTTGTTTAAGTTCAATTTGCAATTTGTAAAAAAAAATTCATTTTTTTTTGCGATTCGTCTAAATTATGCAATTTACGCAATATTGGTTTAAGCCCTCAATGTGCCGTTCTCCAGTGAGATTTGAACTCGATTTTATACAAAATTTGTTCAAGTTCTTGTTTTTGTTGTAGAATTTGTTCAAATTCAGTTTGCTATTTGTAAAAAAAAAATCGATTTTTTTTTTTTTTTTGCATTTCATCTAAAGTTTAGTATGCAATTTTGGTTTAAGCCCTCCTCAAGGTGCGTTGAGATTTGAATTCGGTTTGCCCATGATGATCACAAGTGGCTTTATCAGTTAGTCGAATAAACATTGACTACAAGTTTTGGGGGGACTAAAACATTACTTTTCCCTTAAAATAATTGTGAGTTTTGTTTATTAGGTGCTATGAAGAAGAAAAAGCTCGATTGGAACGCTAGGCTCAAGATCGCGCTTGGCGCGTCTCAAGGGCTGACCTACCTACACCATGACTGCAGCCCTCGGATCATTCACCGCGACATCAAGTCGTCCAACATTTTGCTGGACAAGGACTACGAGGCGCATCTCACCGATTTCGGGATCGCAAAGAGCTTATGCGCCACGAAGTCGTACACTTCTACATTTATAATGGGGACTATTGGCTACATAGACCCGGAGTATGCCCGAACTTCCCGACTCACCGAGAAGTCCGATGTCTATAGCTACGGGGTCGTCCTTCTCGAGTTGCTGACCGGGCGGAAAGCGGTCGATAACGAGTGCAATCTCCACCACCTGGTTTGTCCATCAAAACTTTCGCTCTTTATTGTAAACCCTAGTCACATAACTAAACCCTAACCACTGAATAATTCCGGTTGAACCCTAAACCAAACTTTGATGATGCTTTTTGTCTTAATAATAAGACGTGCACTTTTACCGTCTCATAAGTCCGAACTTATGGGTGAAAGTATTCAGCATACTCAGCTACCTTGACCGACCTCAATCAAACTTGGGTCGTGTTTTCAACCTGGCCACCTCGTCCGACCTAATCAATTGGCCTAAACATAATAGGAAGTAATATTTTTCTCTTTTTAAAACGGCATCACCATGAATAGAACATCTACATTCTGATTTGGTGTTTAGGGTTTAACCCTAAATAAAAAAACGTGTGTCTTAACCAACTGTCCCACAAGTCCAAACTTCTAGGTGAAGATATTCAGCACACTCTTATACTACATATTATCATTTTGTTCGTTTGCAGATTTTGTCAAAGACAGCAAACAATGCGGTTATGGAGACAGTAGACCCGGAGATAACCGCCACATGCACGGACCTTGGAGGGGTGAAGAAAGTGTTCCAACTCGCGCTGCTCTGCACAAAGAGACAGCCGTCAGACCGACCCACAATGCACGAGGTGGCTCGTGTCCTCGGAAGCCTAATCCCACCGGACAACCCTCCGAAACACACACTCCCTGCCCTAAACCAGCAGACCGGAGCCAAGGTGCCGTGTTACATGGACGAGTATGCAAACCTTAAAACTCCTCACTTGGTGAACTGTTCTTCGAAGAGTACCTCGGATGCGCAGCTGTTCCTCAAGTTCGGGGAGGTGATTTCGCAGAACAGCGGTTTCGTGGTGTCGGAGTAGGATGTGTTAATAGAGAAGGGATTCTAGTTCTAGCTATAGATGTAATGTAATGCAATGATGTGGTATTTAGTTAAGTGATGTAGTTTTCTAGTAGAGATGGAGGGCGCTTGCATAGGCTTGTTGTATCATAATATTGCAGGTGTAAACTTTGGAAATTATCAGATTGCCCAATTTAAAATGATGATCGATTCCAAAAGAACCCTTGAACTATGGTTCTTTTGAAATATATCCTCTTAAATTATTGAGTGGTTAGTCTAGCTCCCAAACAATTCCAAAGTATAACTTACATAAGTCCCCTTCTCGCTCCTGGAGAATCAGCTACCTCGCTTTCTGAGATTTCCTACCCTTGGGGCGCAACTATGCAAATTTTCTTTATTCTTCTAATAAACTTTCCGCACAAAAGCGCAACTCAGTCAATCCCGTTATCATTCACGAACCCATCAATCAATATAGGGTTAAGAACAAAATATAGCCTGAATGTTTGCCATGTTGACCGGAGATGTCTGAATGTTAAAATGATATTATTAAGGGCCTGAATTTTGAGTTATATTTATATGAAAGGTCTCCGTCTATTTTTTCTGTTAAAAGTGACGGAAAGTGGTCACATGCTTGGCATGTGACCGAAAATAAATTGAAAACCCGAAAATGCCCTCTGACCAAAGTGTGTCCCTCACATGCTTGACCTAAAAAGTCGAAAATGCCCTTTAAGCCACCACGGCTCCGGTGACCACAACCCAACTCCGGCAACCGCCACCACGACTCTGATTGGTCCCAAATCGGAGCTACCGGCCCCGATTGGCCCGAATCGGAGCTCCAAAGCTCCGGTCGGGGCCACAGAGCTCCAGATCGGAGCTATGTGACTCTGACCGGAGCGTTGGAGCCCCGATCGGAGCTTTTTGGCTCCGATTCGGGCTAATCGGAGCCGGTAGCTCCGATTTGGACCCAATCGGATCTGTGGTGGTGGTCGCCGGAGTTGGGTTGTGGTCGCCGGAGTTGGGTGGTGGTCGCCGGAGCTGGGTGGTGGTCGCCGGGTGGCGGTTGCCGGAGTCAGGGTGGTGGTCGCTGGGTGGCGGTGGCCGGAGCCGTGGTGGCTTTAAGGACATAATTAGTGTGCATGGGTATTTTAGACATTTCACATTTCATTAATTAAACTGATAAATTGTATAATAATTGCAAAAGGGTAATTCTGTCATTTCACGTGGTTCCGTTACATTTAATAGAAAATTTGGACAGAAAATCGAAAAACAACAAACATGATAATTCAGACCCTTAATAGCAATATTTTTCAATTCAGGCCTCTCCGGCAATATGGGCAAACATTTTGGCCCCTATTGTGTTCTTAACCCATCAATATATGCACCCGACTCCACTCTCTCGGTGACAACATATTGTATATCCTTGTACACCGGTTTGAAGACCACTCATATTCTTTAATGCATGAGAAGCCGCCAACATTGTGGTAAAGCTACAACCACGATCTTTCAGAGTCCGTAACAGTCTTTTTATATTTAATATTACCTAGGTTGAGAACACCCGCCAATATACCAGTTGTCACAGGCTTGGAGTTTTGACGGTTCCAACGAAATCGTCCGGCGAGGCTTCTAACCATTCTGAGGATTGGATCAACTGTTTCTTATGTCCAAGGTAGTTCTCGATAGCCCACACAGTATTTAAAGTGAGTTAATGACTTTGTTTCACTGCGTTAATGACTTATTTAATAAAGAGATAATTCTACTCGAATAAGTAAGATAATGACATGTGTTAGATTCCAAAATATAAAATAACATGTAGATCTAGAGCTAGGTAAGTTTTGAACTTTAAAGTATTAAGATGGCAGACGAAATATATTTTCACAACAAACAAATATTTTTACATGGATACAATAACAACACAAACCATCACTAACACACAAATAACTCTCATCACCCAACCACACCCAGAGACCACCACAAAAGAATCAAAGAATAAATACAGAGGAGAGTTAGAACATAATCTTCATGAAACATAATCTACATCTGCAGTTTTATTATTCTTCAGAGCTCTTTCGAGTCTCGTCTCAAAGGGCGTCGAGTGCCAATTCACCTTCTTATCCTACAAATACGATACGAAAACCATAAATCAATCGACCAAGTCGAACCCACATCAGTGATATCTTTCTTTGTCCCTTAAAAGTTTAAAAAACCGATTTTGCAGAACAATGAACGAAACCCAGATTTTGCTAAAGCAATTCAAATGATCACAATAAAGAAAAACTCAATTACCTCTCTGTATTTGCTAGTCGTGTTCGGTATCCCTTTAAACGAAGAAGCCGACTTGGTAGACACAGAGTCGCTCCAGTAGCTTCCCACAGAACCGATAATTGCCATGTCATCAGGGCTTTTGCTGGGAGACCTTCTTGGTGAGTTAGCTAAACCAGACTGCTTCCAGTAAGCTCCAACACTCCCAATTATGGGCATCTCCTCAGGACTAGGGCTAGGGGACTTCCTTGGTGAAGAAGTAACTGAACACTGCCTCAGATCTTCAACAGTAAGTACCCCTAGAATAGGACGATCCTCACGGCTAACTGACCCTCCACAAACGCTCGGAGATGACTGTACTGAAACTGTCACTTTCTTGTTTACCGAGTTGCTCTCTGATGAAACCAACCAGTTTGAAAGGCTTGCATCTACTGATACTTCTTGGTTCGATTCCTTCAACTTTGGTTTGTCATCAAAGGTTGAATTTTCCTTCAGTGTCTTCAATGGTTTGGTTTTAGCAGCTCTCCATTGGGTTAGATTCTCTATTGGTGTTAGCACAGAATCGAAATTATCACCCACAGTATCTTCTTTTGCATCACCGAATTCTTGTTCATCATCATTGAGATCATCATCATCGTTGTCATCATTGAGATCATCATCATAGTCCGAGAAACCATTTTCATCATCGCTATCTCTGCAATTCTGGTACCTATAATTGGGGGTCGAGGGTTTTGTCTTACCGAGCTTTGCACTTACGTTCTTGTCCTCAATATCATCGATGCTGTCATAGTAATCAAATCCCTCATCACCATCATTGTCACTTTCTCTGCAGTTCTGGTACCTCTCACATTGCTGCTTAGGTGGTTCAACTTTGGAGATAAACGGAAATTCTTCGGAGTTTGAAGTGATATCTTTGCTCTCTCGAGCAGAATCAATTGAAACTCGATCATAGACTTTGACAGTCGAATCAAATGTTACTTTCTTTCGCGCAGCACAGATCAGTTGCTCATCAAGCTTCTCATCACTGAATCAAGAACCAATTAATACACATCACAAACCCTAATTCAAGAATTGGAAGGGTTAAGGCAAAAATAGAACAAGCAAAAATTACATACCGGATTTCCTGGACCAAATTTACAGGTTTCGTATTATCTTCTTCGACTGGAGATTGACTGAATCAAGAACCAATTAATTCACATCACAAACCCTAATTCAAGAATAAGAAGCGTTAAGGCAAAAACAGAACATGTAAAAATTATATACCGGATTTCCTGGACCAAAATTACAGGTTTCGTATTATCTTCTTCGACTGGAGATCGACTGAGTCAAGAACCAATTAATTCACATCAAAAACCCTAATTCAAGAACAGGAAGCGTTAAGGCAAAAGAGAACATGCAAAAATTACATACCGGATTTCCTGGACCAAATTTACAGGTTTCGTATTATCTTCTTTGACTGGAGATCGACTAATCTGTGTTCTCAGAGGACTCTGCAAGAATAAATTGACAGAACGATTCAGTTTCTCTAAAATCGGATTCAATATGCAGTAAACCTTACAGTACACAAAGAATAACGAAAAGATTCAGTTTCTCTAAAATCGGGTTCAATTTGCAGCAAACCTTACAGTACACAGAGTGATAAGCAAGCAGAAACCTTCTAATTATGGCACGGTACTAATCTTTCCTCTAGACAGCAGTGATATGAATAATAGAACCCTCAATGATTGATTTTCTTATGAAACAGATGAAAAATTAGGGCAAAAAGTGCAAGAATCGACGGGAACTGACCTGACATCTGGATTGAACCTTGTACTTCTGCTGTCGTCGTTTTTCATCTTTGGAAGAACCAAAACACGCAAGAAAGCAACCCATTTATCCTCCTTCTTTGATCTCAGAAGATTGTCCGCGCTTGAATCAGCAAGCGCGGAGCTTCAATCGATAGGGGTTCTGAAGCGTAGTACAGAGACTCAGTTCAGTGGAGCGCGATTTGGAGAAGGAGAGAAGAGACGAGGACAAATTAGGGTTTTGGGGAGGAGAAGAGCAGAAAAAGGGGAGTGGAAATGGAAAATTGTTCTTGGTGGATCACACTGGAGCGTATGTCTTCTTGATGTGTTGTTGGTATGAAAAAAAGGCAACTGACCGTTGGAGAAGAGGGATTTTGAGCGCAAAGTAAATCTTATATTATTACAATATAAATAAATATAATATAATATATTTATCTATATTTGCAATATTATATATATGTTTTTTTGGGCCACTTGATGGGTTCGCCTAGATGTTTTCGCGGTGTCTCCAAGGTTGGGTCGTCGGCATCTACATGTACAAAGGAATAAATAGAGTTATTTTGTTAAGTAGTCATATTTTTAATCGTAATTACGAAAATAAGCATGTAAAGTTGAAAATTCCAACTTTACGCAAATCCTCGGATGGGAGTCGAGGATTTGACCAAAAGCTCTGGTCAAATCCTCGGATGGGAGTCGAGGATTTGACCAAACGCTTTGGTCAAATCCTCGACTCCCATCCGAGGATTTGACCAGAGCTTTTGGTCAAATCCTCGACTCCCATCCGAGGATTTGACCGTAACTTTGGTCAAATCCTCAATTTTTTAAATAAAATAACTGAAATTAAAAAAAAAAAAAAAGTTCAATATTTTCAACATTAAAAAGAAATCATTCCAACATTTAAATATCAACTAATAATTATGCAATCGATCTACATTTATCTCAATCTATCAACTAATAATTATCTAAATAATGTGCATTTCATCGCAATTATGCAAATTGATCAACAATTAATCATAATTAATCACTACATTATCTCAATCTATCAACTAATAATTATAATTATCTAAATAATATGCATTTCATCGCAATTAAGCAAACCAATCATCAAGTTAACACTAAATAATATGCATTTCATCTCAATGATTTCTTTTTAATGTTGAAAATATTGGAACTTTTTTTTTTTTTTTTAATTTCAGTTAT